>PUFA01000015.1:782500-9865000 GCA_003508835.1 Eonycteris spelaea | reverse complement strand
CAAGTCTTTTCCTACTTCTTCCCACCCAGCTTAGAAAATTTGATCAAACCACAAAGTATCTTTTTTGTTCCAGTAATTTTACAAATTGTTCTAAGACATAAAGGACAAATAGAAAAGAAATAAAAGACTTGATCCCTAATCTGAGGCCATTTACAATGTAGATAGGAAGGAAAAAAAAAAAGAAAACACATAAAATAAAGAAAAAACGATTGTATAAAACTACACGTGTACAAATTAGCATGCAAATGTTCAAAGATAGGGATGTGATTAGCTTGGAGAAAACAGAAAAAGCAGAAACATTTGGGACTAGTAAAAATCATTGAATTCTGGACTTAAAAGTCTAAAAATTTGATCATGAAGTCTTCAGAAACAGTGAATTAATGAAGACTCCTTAAGATTGTACCCTTCGGGTGCCTGAAATGCAAAATGTCTTAAATCAAACACGCGACCTCCCATCCTTTGAGGACCCTCAGTCTCAGTTTCACAGTCCAGGAACCTGAGTCACCCATAACTGCTCTCTCTTCCTCCCCCTCCCTCCCCCGATACAGTTTATTCCCAGTTCTGGCCATTTTACTTCCTAGATATCTCTTGAATCCGTTCACTTCTCTCCATTTCTGTCACCACAATCCTAATGCCAAGTTCCCATCGTCTTTCTCCTAAATTAGATTATTAAAATGTCCTGATGTGTCTACTGTCAGCCAGTCAGGCCCGTCTGCATGCAATCCAATATCTCATCACATTAAATCTGATAAAGTGGCCAGCTGCCCACCACTTCCGTAAACTGTCCTGTGAAGCCCTTTATCAGCGGCCCTCCATCAATCTATCTCTCCAACCTCACCTTGCTCTTTGTACTAGAGTCACTAAACTGCCATCTCCATTTGTACTCACCCTGACTCCTCTCAACACATGGCCTAGGTTTTTAATGTTCTCTTCTTTTTGAACAAGTTGATATGAACTCGTTTTCCGGCTTTCCTCTTAAGCAGCACGTCTGGCATCCTCCCCTGACTTACCTGACTAGGTTAGATCCCTGTTTTAAGCTCTCATGGCATCATTTATCTCCCCTCAAAGCTCTTAACACCATTGCTAAATTATACCTTTTAATTCTCAAAATAACTCCATGAAGTTGTCTTAATTATTTTTATGTTTTATCAAAGAGGAAGCTGAAGAATAAAGAGGTTGCATAAATTGTTCAGGCTCATAGGGTTAATAAGAAACAGAACCAGGAAATACACCTAGCAGTCAGATGTCCAAGCCTGTTTATGCTATCAGTGCCTCTGCATATTTGTCAAATGGTTGGATGGAAAGGCCGCCAAATAGGCAAATGTGTTAATGTTCGCAGGTGGTTTTTGTTTTGTTTTGTTTTGTTTTTTAAATGTATTTGAAAGAAATAAGAGGGTGAAGAAAGGCTGTCTATAGAGTTGCATTGTCAATAAGGTGTTTTGTTGTTGTTGTTTTGCTTTAATTTTCAATTAAATTTATTGAGGTGACATTGGTTAATACGATTGTATAGGTTTCAAGTGTACGATTCTGTGATACAGCATCTGTATATTGCATCGTGTGTTCACCACTGAAAGTCAAAGGTGTGTTTCGATCATGGGTGAGACTGGTAATGGAAAAAGGTCTGAAGAGCTCCTCTGCAAGACAGTGAGTAAACAACAGGTGACGGCTGATTTATCATGGTCAGAACTGAAAGAGAAGTCGACAGCAGCTTTAAGAGCAGGACCTGTGGAACTGGGGAAGTAATGCTGAGAGCCTTTTGTAAAGTCCGTGAGACCCCTCAGTTTCAGAGATCGTGTGTTATATTCTCCAAATGAGTTCCACAGAACGTTCTCCATCCTCTCCTTCCGTGACTAGAAATACCTATTCTAATTTGTAAATCCCTCTGAAACATATGATTTTCATACCTTATTACTGGGCTGGGACACCACAGGATGGTTGTCTCAAGTAGACCGCATTTGTACTCTTTTATAGCAACTAGCTATTTATCGATCGTCGAGATTTCAGCAATTTCACTTTATTACTGATTTCTACTCCAAGCAAAACCCAGCATCACTAATTATGCAGAATGCAGATTTAGAAAATAATGGCTGCAAGGATAAACTTCCCTGTCCGTCACTTATTAGCAATTTTACAGTGCTTTTGACAGTAGCTTTTTTTTTTTTTTTCTGGGTATTTTCTGAGCTGACATTTTTTCAAAGCATTGTAGGACTTTTGAGAGATGTCGCTAACACAAACAGCATGTTTAAATAATAATGTAAATTAAATATGAAAAATAGAGCATCTCTAAGAAAGTCATGTCAAAACAAAACTTTTCAGCACCACTCTAAAAGAGTCTATAAAGCCTGTTCTTACAGTTTTATTTTTAAGTACACACCTGTCCTCTGAGAAACATGAGTGACTGTATAGACACACCAGTGAAATGGTTTAACTCGAGCCCTGGGCACAGTGTCAGAAGCTCTACCCTTGTATCACACAGAATCAGACAGTATTGGTTTGTTTTTGCCCTCCCTGCCCTCCCCCCCCCCATTTTTAACATAGTTATGACAATCCGAACTTCTATGACTTTGATGATTTCTCAAATAAGCTTTAATGCCTAGGCTGTCCCTGTTGTACTGTATGCAAGTTCTTGAGAGGAAAATGATCTTGGGGGAAAAAAAAGGTCTCAGAAAAAAATCGTGTCGTAACAGATTTATTTGTTTGGTTTCTGTCGTTCTTATTTGGTTTGGTGAGGAATGATAGACGAGAATGAGTCTGCACTACTGCAAATGTAAATTAATGGTGAGGACCCTGAACTCTGCAGTCATGTTGCCGCTTTTCAGGAAGGTAACTTGATTCTGCTCTGTCTCTCTTTCCCCATATGTAGAACAGGGGAGAGTAATACCAGCTCCATGGAGTTCTGCACAGGTTCTATGGATTACAAAGTGGTTGGAAGAGTTCCTGGCATACAACAAGGACATAATCAATATTTTTATCATTATTTAACATTAATCTGTCACTTTTCAAAGTCTTTCATGGCTTCCTGTAACTTTCAAATTGAACCAAATTTCCTTTCTGTGTTTCAAGGAAATTTATAATCAGTTCTTACCCTTCCCATCTAATCCCTTACTCTCTACGAATATAAGCCACCTGCCCTAAGAAGGCCGTCTCTTCAGTGACCTCTAAATACCTCTTTAAAATTTTAGTGTACTAAAATTTTAGTGCATTTCCTTTATACATTAATTAACTAATATCACCTTATTAAATTAATTAGCATCCCCCATTGATGGATGCAAGCATTGTGCCTATTTTTTATTTATTAATAATATAGTGCACATAATTATAAATAAATTAACATTTACATCCCAATTTTGTCATTTTATAATTTGTCAATAATAATAATTCGAAACATGTAGAAGTTTAAACTGTAGAGAATTATTGTGAATAATTTGATTCAGAGATGAATGGCAATTTATTGCCCACATAATAAAATACCCTCTAAAGTTATAATGATCCAAAAAGTGAATTGCACAAGAACCAAATCCGGTTCGATGAAACAAAACAGATATAGAAATTATTATTAAAACCCACACCAAAGGCAAACTAAAAAGCAGGAAACACCTTGGAGACAAAAATGACACGTAAAAAGTACATATTATTAATATATAAAAATCCCTAAAAGGCCAATAAAGAAAATCAAACACTAAATGGAAAATTTTAAATATAACATTTGAATATATCAAATTAGCATATTTTTTCTAGCGAAGCTGTTTATATATATTGATGGTAGAAATAAATTTAAATTGGCAAAAAGAAAAAACCAAAAAGAACTTTTTTTATCAAGGATTTCAAGGATTCATAATTTTCGTTGCAGTAGTTACATTTCTATGATTCTAACCTAAGTAAAAATGAAAGATGAAAATTAAATGCATCCGTAAGTATGTGCACTATATCATTAAAATAGTAAAAAAAGAAAGTCACAACCCCTATCCATCAATGTGAAAGATTAATTAATTAGTATAGGGATTTTATTTTCAAATAATAGCTACGAGAAGAAAAAAATGCTTGCAAATTAGAATTATACAACAAAAGCCAGGTAACTTACAAATACGAAAGCTTAAATGCCAACTTCAAACCCGATGTCATCCTCTCAAGAAAATAAACAGAAAGACCAAAGACAGTACAGGTGTAGACATTTTAATCAGCAGTGGAACAGCATCATACGCAAATGTCAAGGAATTTTGACTAGTATGTTACAGATGGAGACAGATTGAAAGACAGACTCAGACTACCCTGTCCAAGAAAATGATGCAGAATGGCAGGAAGTATTAAAAAATTCTGGCATAACATCATAGCCATCCCTATTTCGGAGACAAGGTTTACAGTCGAGAGTTTTCTGCATGAGTAATGAGGACCTCGACTTGGGGTTCCTTTATTTGCACTGGATTAAACATAATCAGATGCAGCATCTGTGGCTTTTCGAAACACTTGAGGAGAGAACGCCAGGGGCTGCACGTCTTCTTTTGACTCATCTCTCAGCAGAGGACCGGCCTCGACGTAGTATATGAAAATGAACAAACTGTTTATCCTATTCAAGTCTCTGTTTCCTCACCTGTGAGTCGGGATTCATAACAGTGCCTACCTTCTGGAGAGGCGAGGATAAAGTAATACAATGCCAAGCAAATACAAGCATGTGGGACTGTCTCACTGGGTCTTGGAGATCATTACAATTACACCCAACAATCTGGAAGTGTGAATTTTGAAAGTGCAGCAGTCCATTAGCGAATTGGTATCTTAGGCAGGGCACATCAGGACGCAGATTCTCAAATGGAGATTTGCCTGCACTAAGAGCACCCTATGGGGAAATGAGAGCGAAGCCGTACGAGCGGGCAGAAGAAGTTGAAATTCAATGCATCTGTAACAAGGGTTTCAGCCTATGCCGTGTGAAGCTGTGAAGCTGGGATGATCTTTCAAAAATCAGAGACCAGACATTGGATAGGCAAGTACTGTCCTTGGAGTGGGGTCTGTCTATGGGGACCAGGGGGCTACTTTTGGTCCAGGGCAATTCCCAACAGAGGCCTCTGCTCTGAGCCTGCATCAAGCAACGCACCCACAAGCTGGAGCACTCATACCTCAGTCCAACAGGAGGCTGGTCTGGGCCCCAGAGTACTCACTTCAGAAGATGCCCGGAGCCCTTTGGTCACTGCAGACCAGGTGTCCAAGGGAGAAGCTCATGACCCTACCGAAGATAAGATCTGCAGGCAGTTGTGGGGAGAGGAAGGGATTCCTAGCCTGATTTTTCATCCCCAACACAAGATAGCCTCTTTGAATGTATTGTACACCCTCTCAAAGAAGCGTACTCAAACCCAGGAGGCAAAAACTACAGTAGGGAGAGCAACTTGGTTGTAATGGAGACTCAGAATACCGAAGGTCAGGTGTCCAAAATTAAGGCGCAAAGTGTCAGCAACTTTACAGGAAGAAACCTGTGTGCACGCGCACACACACACACAGGCAATTCCTCCAGACTCTTGTTGTCAGAAGTGCATTTGACAACACCTGGGTGCATAAAACAAAGGAACATAACATATCAAAAGAAAGAGAAAGAGAGAGAGCTGCTTCTTTGCTTGTTTCCAAAAGTTGATGTCTTAGGAAAGCAGAGAGCCATCCTAGGAAAAAAGACGTCTTCCTCTTCCTTAAAATCATTAAGCTTCCCCTGGCCTGGGCTGGGGTAGAGGTGTCATTATGTTCAGGGTGTGATGAGAATTCTGCCACTCAGAGGTTTTGGGGGTCCCCCCATGGTGTGATCAGAGCAGAGCTTCATGCAAGGCTATGAACTTGGAGGAAGAGGGACCTCTCTGGGCGACCTGACTAGAACCTGGAGAAGCTAACCCCACAGAGCTGTGTGGTTGTACACACAGATAGTCTTTAAACCCTCTCATTAATGGATCCCCTGGTGCATAGTAGCCAGAAAGAACTGAGCGAATCCTTACCTGCTTTGTTTTCCAGTTAGAGGACATTATTTCATCTGTTGTATTGTCAGAATGAGTTTGGTGTCTAACATCAAAAAGTAATTTAAATTGTAGGAGAATTCAACCTAGTGAATATCTGTGTATGATATTAGTTTTTAACTAAACTAATGGAAAACTAAACTAAATCAAAAATATTTTAAAGTAAAGATGGATGGATATCTATACATGAGAGAAAAGGTTTGTCTTATTTTCTGTTTGATACTGCTGTTGCACACACATACAAAACAGATGAATTTTTATAAATTTATTGAAATAGGTCATGTCAATTAAAAGTAGGACCATGAGAAAGAGAAAACAGCAATTTCTAGGGAACCCCTGTAAAGTAACAAGGACCTCAGCTTCAAAAGATGATTAGCAAATGAACTATTTCTCCTGTTTGGATGGTGATTTATTTGTATAATGTTAGGTAGGATAGCTATTTGTTAAACGTTTTCATAATCAAGGTAAACAGTCCTCAACAAAAGAGCCAATCCAATTTCATGGATGTTATATAAGTTTCCCTAAACTAAAATTAAAGCCATTTTGCCTGAGTAAACATGATTTTAGACAAGTATCATTTATATCTAACTTTATTTATAATGTTATTTTTTTAAAGAATCTTGATGTGAAGTAGAAAACTGTAAATTTTTTTTAAGTTAGAGTCTCAGAATACCTAACTTTAAATAGAGATGAGAACATGTTTTGCAAAAGTAAATTTTCAGCAAGACACTTTGAGAGAGATTATACAGTAATGTCTTCAATGGTTTTTTGGTATTCCAAAGGAAAAAAAAAATCCTTTTCCTTCTGATACATAAAATTAGCTTAGTCCATAGGTGGATCATGGACACTAAAATTATCTACTCTATATTTCTGCATAAGTCTGAAAATATGACCGTAACCAAAGAATTAGGGAATTTTAACCATATCCAGGGTGCCCTTCTATGTATTGAGAATATAGAATGAAATGAATAAACCAGGAGTCCAGAGTTCATGAAGCTTACATTCTAGGTGGAAGAAATAAACAACAAATGATCTTTAAAAATTAAGAAATGTCTAGGTCCTGTATTTACAGAAAGTGAGCCAATGTGTTTTGAGGACCTGTGGTAGGCAAAACACTGTGATAATCAGTTTCAAAGAGGTGAATCTACTTATTGACCTTTGACATAGGCATGATGAAAATGTTAAAAATTGCTTGCGTGTTTAGGAGCATGGAACACTGCCAAAATTCAGACATATGGTATCAGGAAGCTTGGGAGGGAAGTTCTATGCCGATTTCATAACAATTGATTATATACACAATAAAGCGTGAGTGATTTTCTAGGGAAATCTGTAAAATTATGAAATCCTGACCCACTTATGGGAGCAAGTCACGTTTATACATTTATTCTATGGCTGTATCCTGCTATAAGAGAGTTCTGCCTTTATTATGTCACAGCCCCGTAATATACCCCTGAAACTGCATGAGAGATGCTTGTCACAATGATCCAAACACACACAAAGAAAAATTCCAGTGCTTGAACTGTGTGCCAAGAAACCACACATTATAAGGAAGTGCTTGATTCCATAATATACCAATTTCTCTTACTAATCAGATATTCAAATGCCAATTTTGTCAACATAAAGGACAAAGTGAAAGTTCTCGAAGCAATGAAATAATTTCTCTGAAGGGCCCTTACTCTGAACTTATTAAAAGTTCAGAAAGTGAAGTTTCCAAATGCGTAAATAAATTTCTCAGGCCGGTTCTTTTTCAAATTGAAGGATAGATGTTCCATCTTCAGCTCTCTTTCTTTCCTACAACATTTTTGCATCACTGCTCATATTTAGAAAACCAGAATTGACCACGAAATTTGGGGAAAAAATAACATAGAAAGAGACAATTCAACATTGCTACCAGTTAGCCTTTTCTGATTTAATTGCGGAAATATGAGATGTTACCAAAAATGATAAGCGTTCTTAAAGTCATCGTATAAGAACTTACACCTTCAGTACTACAAACTTCACTGTTGTTTCCTCGGAAGGAGGCAGTGGTACAAACCCTGCCGTCACTGTTCCATGAATTTTTTCATTTTCTCAGTCAGTGGTAACTCAAATGGGTTTGAGTCCATGTCTTTCTATGCTGCTATGTATCAGTCTTTCTTTAAGGCAGGTAGTCCTTGTAGCATAAGTTCCCTTTCTGTTTTTCTATTCATATCTTTTTCATCAGTATCATGCTCAGCTTGACCTTCAAGTCATCCCATAAGCTTATTGGAGAGAGCTTGAGTTATTTTGTTAATTTCTATTCCATGATTACTTTATATGCTCTTAAATTCAATAAATATTTTCTGAGTGGCTACCATATTCAAGATGCTCTTCTAGGTGCTGGGGATATAGAATAAAATGAACCAACTAGAATTCCAGCGTGCATGAAGCTTACATTCTAGTGGGAAGATATATAAACAAATAAGTAAAATTTATGGGACGTCAAATGATAAGTGCTCTAGAAAAAATAAATCCAAGAAGGGAGAATGTATGAGTAGTAGGTGAGAGGAGGCTTGCTATATTGAAAATGGTTATAGAAAGCATCAGAAATACTTGATATTTGAGCAAAGATTGTAAAGACGTGAAGGGATAGAGTATGCAGGTCCTGGGCGAAGGTTTCTATACCCAAGTAACAAACACAGAGACTTAGCAGTAGGAGTATGCCTGGGGTGTTCAAGGAACAGCAAGAAATATTTAGCCTGAGTAACTTGGACAATAGATTTTCTACTTACTGACAGAATGAATACTAGAGGAGGATAGGGTTTGGGGTGGAGATGGGCATCAGAATTTCAGGTCTGGAAGCAGTCATCTTGAACTATATATTAGAAATTCAAGTGGAGATATCAAATATCAAGTTGTGTGTGTCCATCTGCAGGTAAGGAAGAGAGATATCTAGGCTAGAGACACAGAAATGGGAGACCTCAGTGTGTGTGTGTAATACTAAAAGTCATGTCATCATTTCATGAGATTAGATAAGTGAATTTAATAAGAAACAGAAATAGTCCGAGGATAAAACCCTAAGAACTCTAATGTGTAAATTTGGGATTTTTAACTGGATTATATATCCTGGGAAGATTCCTAAGACTTTCTAAGGAGTTTGCAGACTGATAGTTTTGGGGAAGTTAATTCCCATGTTCTCAACATTGATACAAGTAGTCATGACTAGAATTAATTGGCCTGAAACCCTTCAGTTGTGCATTCTATGTGTTCTTATTTCCCATCTCTCCTTTCAATATACTTATACACTTTACAAACAAATGATATATTTTTCATGCATCGTGATCTCCCTGTGATGCATCGCTCAGGTGTTCATAATTCTGGACTTCAAAAAGAGGGAATGTGAAAGTATTAATGTCTAACTGGGATCTAATAACTGAGGATGAATTTTCCTGGATAATACTACCTGGTTTCCAGTTCTTCTATTGCCACAAAATTGGATAAGGCTCTAATGCAGTTATTACCCAAACTGTTATTGAAAGTGATTTGTGATGATGGATAATTTAATTTGGGGGCATCTAGTTTGAAAGATGGTCAAAGAACCAAGTGACATAAGGAAACATATCCTCATCCAGTTCTTCAGGGAGCTTACATATTACAGTGAAAACAAGGAATAGACATTAAGCACAGTAATAACACATAATATCCACTGATGGATTCATGGATTAATAAAGGAAGAAGGCTTCATACGAGGTATAAAGAAATACAGATGGTTATATGGGACAGGGAAAAAAAAGGTGTGATTGGGAAAGAGGAAGCTTCTATGTTGCTGTGAATGTTCTCTGTCCTGAGTAGTGGTTGCATGATTCTGCACGGATAGATTGGGATGCTGCACATCTTCATTTGGTGAATTTTTCTAAAGGTGTATCTCACAATGGAATGGCTTAAAATTACACCAAGATAAAATTCTAGGATGGGAATGCAGTAGAAATAATAGTCTAAGGAGAAAGGGAATGGCTTGGAATTTCCTGCTACTAAAGAAAACTATGTTTGTGTACTTTAAAATGGACGAACAAATGCATCAATCTACTGTAGTTTCAAGATTTCACTGGATATATTTATAAGTGTGATGTCATAGTTGTCAACTAAAATAAAAATGGAAAGGGAAGTATATGCATAAAAAATTCAAAGACCCTTGGCTTAGAGATCAGGGTTTTAAGGAAGTATAGCAAAGATTCCTGACATTGAATTGCCAGTAGTACAGAAGGAGAACTGGAAGCAATGTATAAAAGGTGTTTCTATAAGGAGAACATGATCAACTCTGAGCAATACATAATACTGATGGGAATTTAGCTAAGATGAGGCAGAGAATTCACCACTGGATTTAGCAACTAGTGGCCATAGGTAATCTTGACAAGAGCTCTTTTGAGAGAGTCATTGAGGAAAACTCTAACTGGACTGTGTTTGAGAGAAAATAGGAGAAAATGGGAGGAGAACACATAGAATTCATAGACTAATCGTTCAAGGAGTTTTGCTTTACAGTGGAATAACTGGAAGGTGATATGAGGTCAAACAAGATTTTTAGCCTGCTTTTGTTTGTTTAGATGAGAGAAATTACAATAGGTTTGTGGCTGGTGGTGATACTCCAGTTAAAAGGGAATAAGATGATAATGCTAGAAAGAGAAAGAGACTCTCCTGGACTTCTGTTCTTGAGTAGGTTCGAAGAGATGATATTTGGACTATAAGTGGAGGGTTGGCTTTGCTGAAAACAAGGAAGACATTACGTGGGTGGGGCTGGAAGTTGGGTAGACATCGTTTCAGGGTCATGTGGCAGTTTTCTCTGATCGTTTTTATTTATCTATTTTTCAGTGTAATTGGAACAAGATTGTCATCTTAGAGTGAGAAATGGTGGGGGTACAGTGGGAGTTGAAGAAGGAAGAGAAACTGTGAATAGTCATCTAGAAGAATGAGAGACTAAATAGAACATGGGCATTTAGTAGGGTCACTTGAGGTTAGCGGTCACAAATTTTAAGTGATGCCCCAGTTGTTTGTTTGTTTGTATGTTTGTTTTTCCCCTAGCATGTTCACCTTTTTTCTCTAACTACAGATAAAGCCATGGATTTAATCAGCTTCAGGCCTTGCTAAGTTAGTAGGGCACAATGAGAAAATTGCAAGTGAGTGATTACAATGATGACGCTGAATGTCATGTCAGCGGTGAGGGAGATGAGGGTATGAGGAAGGTAAGGACAGAAAAAAACTCATGGAACCAAGGGATAATGCACTGTAGGTTCCAGAGAAATCAAAGTATTGCCGATACCCCATTCCCTGCCTTCTTTTATTTTTTGTTCTTTTTTCCCACCTCTAATGGCCTTGAACAAGTTACTTAATCTCTCTGTGCTTCAGTTTCCTTATCTTTAAAATAGAACTGACCTCATTATAGTCTCGTAAAGATAAACTATTTTTGTATTTTGTTATAAAATATATGTAAAACGACTGGAAGAGTACTTGGCATCTAGTAAATATTCTATAAATGTTAACTACCAATGTTATGATAATCCCTCCTTAATACTTTTCCTTCTTCAGATTTTAGTTAAACTTCTACCATGTTCTGATACTGTGAAAGATGAGGTTACAGAGGTAAATAGCATAGGTCCCCTGTCACCAACGAACTCACAAATGTTGTTAGTGCAGAGAAGTAACTAACTAGGGTGCTCTGGGACCCTAAGGAAATAAACACCTAACAATGCCTGAGTTGATTTCTTAGGATAAGAAGGAATTAGCCACATGCAGGATGTTTGATGGGGACAGGAAGGGAATGCCAGGAAGAGAAGGGTGATATCTAAAGCAGTGAGTCTAAAGACAATGGTGTTGGAAGACATGAGAATCCTATCTGGTGAGCTGAGCCTGTTCTCAAAATGGCAAATGATTTCTGGGGTTTTATATGTGAACAGCACATACTTCAGGACTTATTAGTAACCTAATGAGTGAGTTATTAAACACAGATGCAATCTGTTAGAATTAACTCGTTTCAAAGAGTTTTCTGAAATATTCTTATATGGTCTTACATTAAGAAATGTGGCTTCTTCTAGGAGTTGCTTGACAGTTTCTGAGCTTCTAGTGCATAAACACGTGGGTAGAATATTTCCGAAAAACTCAGGGAAGCCACTTTGGAATCAGTGCATCACAGTGTTACTTGATTTGGCTGCGGTATTCCTCTGCTGCTGTTCCTACAAAAATGTATGTGGGTTTGGCTTTATCGGTGTCAGTTTTGTTGCAGATGTTCAGCCAACTCTATGGCAGCTCATATTTATATGTTTGGGATTGTGCTTTTCTAATAAGTAAACCTTAAAAGTTGTATGCACTGAAACTCGAATATCAATCATTCATGTTTCTGTCACTAATATAGATGTATACTTAACTTCCATCGGGTCCTTGTAATTAACTTTTTCTTGGTGATATGCTACCTCACAGTGAATATTACTCAAATGTTGCAACTTATTGTCAAGATAAGTTATAGCAAAAACGCTGTGTAATTTTTAAATTTACAGCATGTTTATAAACTACTTATTGCTAGCAACAGGTTTCTGCGAACTTGACTATTATTTCCTCTTCAAATATATATATTTTTAGTTAACAGTTGGATTGGGGTTTTATGATACTTAGAGTCTTGGTCCTTATGGTAGACAAAATAATGCCACCCCAAAGATGTCCATATTCTAATTATCAGAACCTGTGAATAGGTTTCTTTACATGTCAAATTGACTTTGCAAATATGATTATTTTAGGAATCCTGATATGGGCCTATTATCCTAGATTATCTGAGTGTAACTGTAAAAGATTATCCAATGGAACTGTAAAAGTTTTTATAAGGCAGGCGAGTTGAGTTACAGAAGGAGATACGACAATAGAATCAGAAAGAGAGTTTTGAAGATGAGACCCTACTAGCTTTGCATATGGAGAAATAAACTACAAGTCAACAAATGCAGGTGGCCTCTAGAAACTGGAGGAGTCATAGAAACATTTTTCTATGGAAGGAATACAGCCTCTGGAAGGAATACAGCCCCATCTACAATTTGTTACAGGATTTTTGACCTCCAGAACAACAAGGTAATAAATCGTGTTTTCTAAGTGACTAAGTTTGTGATGATTTGCTACAGTAGCAAGAGGAAATTAATACAGTCCTACTTAGAGCACTGCAGTCATTACAAAAATTAAGAACAGTCATGACACGCATAATTGAAAGTAGCCAGCAGTGAGCACCTCTTTGTACCTCCTGGACACAGAGACAATTTGAAGACCAGTTTGAACCCATCTCTGAGGCTCAGCAATGATCGGCTTTCTCTGGGAAATAATATCAGATCTAATTTTAGACTTCGATTCTTCAAATATAGTAAACACATAAGGAAAGAAATATGGAATTGTGGGTTAATAAATATTTACTGAATCATCTCTAGTTTCTCAGAACCTCGGTGCTCCCACTGCTGCCTCGAATACGCGTGAACTGAAACAGCAGGGTTGAGAGCCCATATTCACATCTGTTCCTGAATATGTTTGTCCAACTGCATGAACTCTGTATCTAAACACAAATAGCTATTAATTGAATTGCACTATCCATGCCTTTTAGTCCCTTTAGAAAGTGAATAATACAGAGATACTGCATTTCCCCTATTTTTAAAACAAGAAATGCAAGTGGAATACTGTTAAGTAAGTAGTTCAATGCTTCTCTCCATCAAAAGTTAAAAGGGATATCTTTTGTAACGCTGGTAAAGTATCAGGTATAGATATGAATTTCCTCTGGAGCAATCTTATGCTGTCTGGCAGTATTCTAATCCATGCAAATCTTTAGGTATCTTTAATAAATCATCAAACTTCATTCCTTAAACAAGAAGTGCTGGTTTGGTTTGAATTTTTAATAGTTTAGAGGTCAAGAACCATCTAAATATTGCAAATAGCTTAAGCATCAGCCCACTAAGGAAATAACATCTGATTACCTGTTCCAAATGCTTCTATAAACACATCTTTAAAAAGATTTTTAGAGTTTCTTCTAGTGGCTTTTCCCAAGTTGCATAATTTAAAGGTACACTAGAATAACATGTTTTACTTAAGAAATGGGTTAAGATTTGCTTTCAGTGAACAATCTTTAAGGGTGGCATTATTCATCTCAGTGTTACTTTGTCACAACACAGTAACAAGACTTCTTCAGAGATACATCAAATGAAGCTATCGCTTAATTAAAAGTACTGGCTAACTAGATTTTAGCTGGTGTCTTGGTCACACAGCAAGTAGGATTTGAACACAGGCCTATCTTATAGCAGAAGCTAGAGCTGAATCTGCCAGTGAGACGTCTAGGTTTAGTCTTTCCAGCATTCCTCTGCCATGTTAGTAAAGAAAGTAAAGAAAGTAATGTCAGAAAACTTCAAAGTTGCATAAACTGTATTGTCATGTATTACCACGATAACAAATTTGACCAAATTATCCCAAAGCTGGTGGCTCGAAACAATTGGCTGTCCATGCTCACGTATCTATAGATCAACTGAGGATTGTTTGGCCCAAGCAAGCCACATTTTCCAGATAAATGAGCACCAACCAACCATTTTCACTCTGTGTCACTCCAGTCAATTTTGAAATTCCAAGGAGAGCACATGTGTTTGGCCTAGGTAGGTTCATGTGCCTATCCTTGGGTTGTCCGATTGGGGCTCAGTAATGCAAACACAGGTACGTTGTCATTTTGTCTTTCCTAGCTGCCATCCAAGATAAAGCGTCAGCTTCATTTTAAGGAAGATGCCCCTGGAGTTTGTAGGACTGGTGGACAGCTTTGTTAGGAGTTTTACAAGTAATTGGATCTCAGCAAAAGAGATATCTTTCCAGTGCGAAAGGGGTACCTTGTCTTCTTCTAAGATTCTAGGCATCAATCTGATAGTTGTGCGCCATGGAATTGGAAGATGATGATTTATGTCAGATAATTAGAGATTTTCCCTAGAGCTGGTGATAATGGTCATCTTTTCTCCATTCCCATAGGCTGCATGGGGAGGGAAAATACCTCAACAAACATCCGAATATCTTTAGGAAGGATTTAAGGAAGAACAAGTTCAAGTAAGCAATGAACTAAGGTCAACTATACAGAGCAAATAGCACCATAAGTTTGGAATTGACTGAAATCTTCACTGTCATTCAGAGATTACACAACAATTGTACTACAAAAATCACATGACTGTATAATTCTAGATATTGGTAGTGGAACATAAATGATGAAATTGAGTAAACATGGCTGAGTTCCTCATAGCTGAGCAACATTTCCCAATATTAAAAAATCTGCATCACATGTATGCATGTTTGAATATATGTACCCAAACATATATACATAAATAACATGTAAAATATAATATTAATCCTTTATGTTGGCAAGTGGATGGGCACTGGATGCTAGAATTGCCTTTAATTTTACTTTAAATAATTCACATTAAAATTTTTAATTTTAAAATACCTTGTGTAAATAGCAAAATAGTGTATCTTTTTAATTATATAATTTTAAATGTAGGAAAATACCTTTTTGAAAACATTGTAACTTTCAATGTTTTAGCTCAGATGACATTTAATATTTTGTGCATTTTGAATGTTATATTTTTTTTTAATCCTTTAGAATGTACAAGTCGAGATTGTCGTAGGAATAGACAACACAAAAGTTAAAATGAGAAAGGAAAAAAAAGGAAATAGAAAATCTTCAAATGAGCTGTCTGCTTAAGATTTTAAAGAACTAGAAACAATGGAAGGCAACAGAGTCTTCCTGAGCATGCTCCACATGAAATTTGCAAGTAAGGCCTTACATATTTCTATTTAATAAAGATTTACTTATCAAAACAATAAAAATAGCAAGAAAAATATTCCCATCAAATCAACAATTTATACAGGTGGATGAACTCCCCCAAATTTCATATCCTTTAAAAAAGCTAAAAATGTAAATATCAGTTCAAATCAATGGGAATAAAAAAGAGAATTAGACACATCAAATTCACAACTCAGAAAAAAACAAATGTCACTCTGTTCTCCCCAATTAAAGGATGAAGAAAAGTATATTTATAAAATGGGGAAATTGAAAGAAAAAGACAAATCTCTGGAAGATTACTATGTTTTTCAGATCGTGATCCTGGAAAATGTTGTCACATCCTTTCTGACAGCATGAAAATTAGCAAAACAAAATCTGACTCAAATTAGTGACTCTGCTTTTTCATTGGATGTACATAGCAGAAAATTTAGAATTTAATTGTACACTAAAAATATTTTAAGTTGTGAAAACTTGTAGAGATTGGCATTTATATTCTAAACAAATGCAAAAACATATTGTTCCTACATTGACATGTTTCTCAACTGATCTTCAAGTCCAGCCTTGGCTAATGAAGGTATCTATGACTAGAACGTAACGCTTTTGGTTAAAGAAACACAAAATACTAGTTTCCAATGAAAAATGAAAATAATTCATAAGTGAAATTACTAGTGCTCAAAAAGTCTGAGTAAACGTCAATCAATAAAAAGTATTCAACAAAGATAAATTAATGCCAATGTATTATGCAAATTAGAAAAGAATAATATGTTCAATATTAGCTGAGCATAATAATGCTTTTCATGGCACGAACAGAACAATAGTTACAGAAAGGAAATAAAAGATTGGGTTTATTAGAAATTATTTCCAAATTTATTGCAAGCATAGATGATCATGTAAAATAGATTTAAAAAAAGAAAAACAGGTTTTACTATCTGAGATTACTAGTTTAATAAGTAACAAAGTGAAATAAGAACTTGTAAATTTTAAAAAGTAAATATTAAATTTGCACAAGGGACAAATGTTATGTTGTGCAACTACTATTCATTATAATGATTGTTGAACACCCAGAAGTTGATTTCATTGTTTGTACCTATTGTAAAACTTATGCATCCTCACTTAAAAATTATAAAACAATTTTTAGCATTAACTTAAGAGATTTTCTGTGGCTATGATAATGGTGTTAACATAATCATAATTAAAAATGCACACAAGTCACAATCTGAGCCAAAACCTCAGGAACGTGTACGGTGTATACTTATATTTTGTTGCTAGGATACATAGCACAATTTACCAATAGCAGTGGCATTCCTTAGCAAAATTCAGAGATCACATACGGTTTTTTTTTCTTTGCCCAGAGATGGAACAAATAACTTGATAAAACAAATTGAAAATTTTGACCTTATAAATACATTTGGACACTTGATGATAATCTCAACCAATTACTATTAAAGCAATTAGATTGATTAGTCTAGATATAAGATATTTCAGAAGAGTAAGGAAAAACTAACAGAAGATCCTCAAATAAAGAATAATATGCGATCTCAGGTAAAATTTAAAATTAATATTGAATATGCGTAATGAAGTTATTTTATGTGAAGGTTTGTTTGTTAAAAATAAGATTAGCAGTTTACAAAACAATTACATTTGACTTTTTTTTAAAGTTTTGAAATAATAATTTAAAATTTTTTAATATTTACTTTTAAAATAGTAGGAACAACATATGAACTATGTAGAAAATGGCATTGCAACAAAATATAGGACTTAGAACAAACAAAAATAAAGAAGAAAGAATATTACAAATAAGCATCAATTTCTTTAGAGACTGTTTCCTGGCCATTTTTTTTTAGACTTATTGAGAGAATTTCACATACCATAAAACCCACCAATTTAAAGTGATCGGTTCAATGATTTTTAGTATATTCACCGAGTTGTGCAACCATCACAATAATATAATTTTGTCATGTATTTTTTAAATAACAGCTTTAGTGAGATGTAATTCACATACCATAAATTCAACGTTTTAAAATGTATATAATTCAATGGCTTTTAGAATTGTGCATGCATGACCAATATCTAATTCTAGAACATGTTCTCTGAAAAGAAACTCCTTAGCAATGACCAGTTACCCTATTTCTTCCTCCTCTCCTGCCCACCAGCATCCCTCTACCCATGGAAACCACTAATCTCCTTTTTACCTCTACAGATTTAGCTTTTGTGGTCAGTTCATATAAGTGGCCTTTTATGTCTGGCTTCTATCATTAAACATAACGTGTTCAACTTGCTTTGTTCCTTTTAATAAAATACCATTGTATGGATGCATCACATTTATTTATCCATTACCCTATTAATAAACATTTTGGTTTGTCTACTTTTAGGCTAGTATGAACAATGCTATTATGAACATTTATGTACAAGATTTTGTGTGGACCTATGTTTTCAGTTTTCTTGGATATATACCTAAGGGTAGATTACTGAGTCATATAATAATTCCGTTTTAACTTTTTGGGGAACTGCCAAAGTATTTTTTAAAAGAGTGCTATCATTTTACATTCCCATAAACTATATATGATGATATGAATGTCTTCATATCCTTGCCAACACTTGTTATTGTTTATCTTTTTGATTATGGCCACCTTAGTGTGTGTAACATGGTATGTCATTTTGGTTTAGATTTGCATGTCCTGTATGTATAATGACATTGGACATGTTTTCACATGCATTATCAGCAATTAGCATAGCTTCTTAAGAGAAATGTCTATTCAAATCCTTTGCCCCTTTATAATTAGATTATTTTATCTTTTTATATTAACTCATTTCTTGCCATTTTAGGATTAAAATATAGACTTGAAAGAATAGTAATTTGATAAAACTGGACAAATACTACTTTTTTTGGTTTGCTTTTAAAAAATTGAAAAGAAAAATATAAGTAACACAGTTTTACCTAAACATCACATGAAAAAGATGGTAAAATTATAAAGAAATGATAGCAATTCATTACATAAAATGTTTTAAATATTTTTAATATCCAATAACTTATGGGATGGTTTGTATTGTTTGAACATGATATATGAAATCCATAGTTCATTTCTGAATTTAAGTATTGCTTTACAAAATTTGTTGGCAATTTTAGTTACTACTGCCTCTGCAGAGCAAAATTTTTCAAGTTCAAATTTATACAGACAAAAGCTACCTAAATACTATAAAGTAATGCAATTTATCATTACTGTCAGTGAAGCACAAATTATGCAAAAAATTTAATCATAACATTCTGGGAAATTTTTTCTCTCTAAATATATAGTACTTTATGGATTATATGTTTGTATTACAAAATAAACATCTTCAGCCCATCAACAAAATACTCAACTATGATTTGTAATAATTAAAACAATTGTTTTTGATGTTTTCCCTTCTTTCAATCAAATGAAAACCATATTTTTATACGTTTTTCGATTTTGCTCTACTAATGTTCAGATTGAGATATGAGAATATCTCAATATATTTTTGTATAGTATATTTGACAGTTTGTTAACTTTATAATTTTTAAATATTTAGACATGTCTATTCATTCTCTCATAGGCTGGCTTTGTTGTGCCCATTGTTAAAATTCTGTGAATGGATCATGATGCTATACATTTTACAATAAAATGAATCACTGAAGAAAGGCTAAATATGGTCTCTCCTGATCCTGGAAGACCCAAGCTTGGCTTGATGCCCATAATTATGTTGAGAAGAAAAGTCATGAGTGTGAGGAAGCAAAAAAACACAGCCAATCTAAAAAGACAATCTAGAAAGGAAGTATGTACAGCTGTCATCAAATGTTAATATAGATTAAAAGCCCCAGAACATTAGAAAAAATAAATATACAACTGGAGGAAACATAAGCCCAAATTGTAAATGTCTGACACTGTTAGAGGCTTAATAGTTAGTTCCTATCTTTTAGGAGGCATGCAGCAGAGTTCAGAGCTATTCAGCCCTACGGAAGACATGTTATTACTGCCCGACGTCCACTACAGATGTGGCAAACAGGGCAGAGCAAAAGACCGTGGAGAAAGTAATAGAATTGAGGCCGTCCTGCCAGGGAGCAAAATTAGGGTCTAATCAAGGAACAATTCCACCCCATTCTCACCTCCCAAGGGAGAAGATCCTCACCACCTCTGCTTAGTGGGATTTCAGGATCGTTGTGGATCGGGTTGGTCTCTGCCAGGCATCAGTGCAGTTACTGTCTCCCTGTCCTTCTGCTATGTACTTAGAGAGCATGGAAAAGTAACTTTTTAGTTCATGAGTGTCCAGGGCAAAAGAAATCATCATCAGATTTGATGTGGTCTACTCAGAGACCCTAGGCTTTGAGCTTGATGCCATGTCAAATGGAACTTTTAGGTTGATTTCTTAGGGGAAGGGTCCAGTCTCCTTTGCAGGTAGGAGGTAAAGTGAGTTCAATACCTGGTGACCTGAAGGACAGAAAGTGATAGTTCACAATGCTGTTCACCCAATACTTCCAGCTTTCAGCCTCCTGGGCCCCTGAGGATTATATATCTGTCCGACTTGTTGAGTGGATTTTGTAACCAGATCTGGCCAGTGCGTTACAATGGGAGTTAGAAGTCACCTCCAGGATGGAGCTTTCCATTGCTATGCAAGACTCAGTGATAACTGGCAGTGTTTTGAGAGAGTGGCTGCTCTGTCAGCCTTAGCCCAGACAGAGTCACCACGAAGCAAAGCTCACAGCCAACCCACCAGACAGGAAGATGAGCGAGAAATAACTTTTTGTCATTATGACCCATAAAGAGATGGGAATTTTATTGCATTATAATCTTTATTGTATTATAAATCCTGGTGGTTATAGTGACATTAAACACATTGGCTTCTTTAATAAAAAAATTCTTGAAATTAAATGGTTAAACATTCATTGATTAAACTATCAAAGAAATATTATAAATCAAGGATATTATCACAAATATGTTTTTTAATTTTTTTGGTCCTATGATGAACCTCACACCCTGAAAAGTGTGATGGTTTTCCCTAGGAAAATCAGGTTAACATTTAAATTTGAGATCTTTCACTCCATTTATAGTATTTACAGTTACCACTAATGGTGCAATGAGTTTAGAATAATGGAAGCTAATGTGGCTTTTTACTTCCAGTCTCTCCCTAGGACATGCGGCAGTTTCTCTCAATCTTCTGGTTGCTTTCTCAAAACAGCCAGAACTTAATTCTGCAAATACAAAGAGACAACATTGCCCTACAGCTTTTAATAGTCAATTAGACAAGTTTCAATTTATGAATCTATCTAATATATGATTACAATGGACTTGTATCTTTTTAAAAAATGTTTTTAAATACTATGAGTACTTGTTCACTTTTCTTTCCTTTAGTAGATAGGGTTAGTAAGTTTTAATATACAGCCATAAATAAAAATAAATGTCTTTATTACAGCTGAAGAAAAGTAAAATAGCTATACTGTCATATCTCATATCTGTGTAAATTTTAATAATGTTAAATTAAGGTTTTGGAATAACAAGTAGATCATTATATAAAATATTATCATTGTAAATTAATGAAAAGACTGTCTAGGCAAAAAGCATAAAATCAAAATATCATATGCATGTATCAGAAATATTTATATCACATATATGATATTATTGCACGTGGGTCTTTTTGTTATTAATGGTATATTGACTTGTAGACCTCCCTCCATGACCTATTTCTCTATCTCTCCTAACTCCAAATTGGAGTAAGACATAGAGTTTTCCTTTTTTTTTTTTTCTGTATTCAGTATTAAAGTAGCAAATACTGATACTAAGATGATCAAGAACTTGAGGGGAGAATAAAGACCACATTAACTTGAAATAGAAAACCCCAAAATTAGTCCTTATGGCCTCCCAATTTCCTACAAGGGTTACCACCTTCTCGCAGAGTGGTTCTCAGTGTTGGCTACACATTAGATCATATGGGAATTTTTAAAAATCCTGATACTCAGCATACCCTGAATCAATTAAGTATAATACTTTGGGAAATGTGGTAATGAATTTTATGTGCCAGCTTGACAGGACATGAGGTGCCCAGATATTTGGTCAACATTATTCTGAGTGTTTCTTTGAGGTGATTTTGGGTGAGTTTAACGTTTAAATTGATAGGCTGAGTAAAGCCAATTTGTCCTCCTTGAGGTGTGCAGGCTGCATCCCATCAGGTGAAGGGCCGAACAGAACCAAAAAGCTGACCCTCCCCTGAACGAGTAGCGATTCCTCTTGCCTTGCTGCTTCGAGCTGTAACATTTTGTTTTTTCCTGCCTGCAGACAAACTGAAACATCTGCTCTTTCTGGATCTTAAGTCTGCTGGCCTCCAGACTGGAACATACAGCATCGACTCTCCTGGGTTCCCAGTTTGCCGACTACAGATCTTGGGACTTGTAGCCAATTCCTTATAATAAATCTCTGTGGATGGATGGATGGATGGATGGATGGATGGATGGATGGATGGGTGGATGGACGGATGGATGGATGGATGGATGGACGTATGGACAAATGGAAAAATGGATAGATGGACAGACAGACAATAGATAGACAGACATGAGACTTTATGTGGCCAAGGAAATGTGAAAAGTCAGGTACGTCATATGTAAGTCATGTTCAAGTGTCAGAGAGTAGATCTCCATATCCATATTCCCCTTTGGTCAACTGTGATGATCGCAAATGTTTTAGAGACAGGATGCTCAGTGGGTCTGGTTGCTGGGATGAACATGATGTGAAAAGCAATTAAGATGGCGTGAACAGAACACAATTGATCCAGAATGGTCATGAAGCAAGTGAGAAATAAGCATTATTATTATGGTTTTTCTGTAAGAGCTTTCCAGAATTTTGTTAACATACACATACAGTGCCTGCCCTACCAACTCCTGGGCCATTCTGCTTCTTGGGTTTATTATTATGAGAGGAAATATATTTTCTTATATATAAAAGGCTAAGGCCTTTTGGTCATAGTTTTGTTGTTTGGATCTGTAATTATTCAAATCATGTACCAAGAAAACCTCCTTCAAGCCTTCAAACCCTACTTATTTTTCATTAGCCTTGGTTCTTCCTAGTATCACAGGAAAGCATTATCCTTCTAACTTTTATCACACAGCTGTGCATATTTTTCTCATCACATGGATGAGAATGATTTCTAGTATCTTATTTTTATATCATCTACCCACTAGTCGACAAGCTTCTGATAGGAAGACTGATGTCTTTTCAGTCTTTGTTTTCTTGGCATCTAGAGCAGTATCGAGCACTTAATATAAGGGTCTAACATACATTTTTCTGAACTAAATCAAATGTAGAAGTGGTAATACTTTCACCTGTTTATAATTGTCTTCAATTCCTCTGCCTATGTTGAGAATCCTGTGACACTGTCATAATCTTGCTTCAGCCATCAAACATAATTTAGAAAGAATAAGAGAAAAGGAAAATATATTGCTTTTGCCCATAATTTTACTCTTTCCATTGTTTTTTTGTCCTTCCTGATGCTCCTAGATTCCTTCTTTTATCATTTCCTTCTGTCTTAGAGAACTTCTTAAAGCCATTCCGTAGGGTAGGTCTGCTGGCAAGACAAATTCTCTTGGCATTCTTTCATTTGAGAATGTCTGTCTTGATGCCCACTTCCATGATCTGATTGGCATCACTTGGTTGTTTTTTCTCATCCATGTTATATTTTTCCTGGCTCTTGGCATGATGAGTGATTTTCCTGTTACATCTTGGACATTTTGTTTGTTATATTAGGAGACTCTTGAAGCTATTTAAATATCCTATTTTACCTTGTAGTCACCATGTTTAGATTGAGCACGTAGGTTCTGGTTTACTTTGGGCTTTAGTACCAATGCGGCTACATTTTTGTGGCCTTTGCAATGCAGTTCTGGCCTGGTTCACCATCCTGGTGCTGCAAGGGCTCCTGCTCAGTTCCCACTGGTGCTGCTGTGGGAGCTGAAGTAAGCTCCTGAGTCATCTTCTACCAGGGGCCGGAGGAGAGCCAGAAGAGGCTGGGCCTGAGTCTTAGGCCACTGAGTGGAGGGCAGGAAAATCTGAGCTCCAACGATGTTGCCTGGGTGTAGATCAGCTTGCCGCCTAGTGTCCCAGTGATTCTGCAGCAGTGGTTAGGTTGGCTTATGGGGACTTTAAAGATGCTGCTTTGGGTAGACCTCAGATGGTTGGTGTCCTGGGTATGGAGCAGAGCTTGGGGCTATCCAATATGTCTCTCTTCAGCTTGCCCTTTCCTGGCACTGTGTGAGACAGGAAGAAAACCCAGGAAACTGATGGTGTTGTCATCTGTCAGGACCTGTCATTTGCCAGTCTGCCTTCTTCTTTCTAGCTCTCTGAGTCTTTTTGTCATTGTTCAATTATTCCTAGGGCATTTAGTTGTGCCCAGAGGGGAGGGGTGGGAATGTGAGCTTATAACATTTTTGTTCCAGAACTGGGAGTCTCCCGGTGCTTTGTATATTAACTTATTTAATCTGCACTACTTCTTTGAGGTAGGATAATGTATAACCTCTTATTTCTCACATGTAATAGGTAAGAAAGAAAAATTAAAATTAATAAGATCTTGGCAAAGACCAAGAAAGAGGAATATATAGGTGAAACATGTGCACACATATGTGTGTGTGTGTGCGCATGCATGCACTCAGACATATACGCTCCTGAATAGGCTTACAAGTATAGTACCTACTTTAATCACAAAATAAAGCAAGTTGGAATGAATAAACAAGTTTTTAGAAGTTATTTTGATTTACTTTTTTGAATGGCGTTAGAAGTCATTTTATTTTTCATAATTTTCCATCACACTGCTCGGGAAAGCATACATGGGAATATTTTTCACTTGTGCTATAATCACAGTGAAGAACACACAGATTAAGAGTTGATATTTCTTAGATAACAAGATACCCTGCTAGTTAGCAAGATGTAAAGTAATATTTCTGGGCCTTCAGACATTGTATTTATTGAAAAGTTAAACTTCTTTGTCTATACTTACAGATTCTTCTTTATATAAATTTTCCCCTAAATTTACATATACTTGCTTTTTATTCATGTCTCATGTGTTGTAGAACTTCCATGGTGCTTTGGTGGAAAACATTCCTTTTGTAACTAAGGGGAGTGCATTGTAAGTCATGAAAAATAAATGAAATCAACCCATTAATATGAAAAGGAAATAAAAAGGGTTTGCGCAAGTCAGATTATATTCACCCATGATTCTCTGCTATATGTTTTTTTTGGCATTCATCATTGTTAATTAAAATAATAACCATAATGCAAATAGGAGCAGTAATACATAATTTTAGTTTATATAGTTATTTTTCATATATTGTTTTCATTTCATTATTGTAAATTTCTTTGAGTTCATGAATTAGTGAGAGGCCTAGTGCTTTGGACCTTGGCTGCTTGAATTAAGATCTTGGCTCTAGTCTTTCCTAGCTGAATGACCTTGAACAAGTTATTTAACCTTTCTTGGCTTTATTTCCCTCATCCCTAAGCTAATGTGGGCAAGTTATTCGACCTTTTGCCCCTCCACTTCCTCATCTATAAGATAATACAGTTTTTTCAATGGGGACTAAATGAGGAAATAAAGTAAAACACTTGGAATAATACCAGCATAGAGTAGACACTTAATACGTATTACTTATTGCTACCTTCATTTCATACACGAGGACCATCTGGTTCCACAGAGAAGCACAAGCAAAAAAATGGATATGCAGCATATCTTGTACTAACTGACTTTGTATTAAAATTAAATGTATTTAAGTTTTCTTTAAAAGTTTGCAAAATTGTGTTTCAGAGCTAAAGAGAGTAGAGATGCTACTCAGGAAGACATTTACCGCATGCCACAGAAGAGCCACCTTGGAACTCAGAGCTCTTGTCTTTTACAACATCCCTTTGAATTTTAACATAATTATTTAGGAAACTATGACCTTGGTATATTGAATAACCACCTCTTTGGATTAAGGCCAAATTGGACCTGCTGCATGTTTTTGTATTGCCAGGGAGCTAAAAATGGGTTTTCATATTAAACTTATGATTGATTTGATGATAGAGAACACTTACTTTGGATCCCAATTAAAGTGTTATCCCTCACCCACCAGAAAGGAATTCCATAATTCTTATTAGTAGGTCCGAATGATAATAAATTGTGATCAATTGTTATGTTTTTAATTATAGTTGTAAAATATTTGTGGAAATTGGTTTTCTTTCTTTAATGTATTAAATGTCTACATACTATCCTTGATTTTGCCTATTGACCAGTAAAGCCTTAAATCCAATCATTGGACTAAGTCACTAATGTGACTCTTTGTATGAGAAAGTGGCTTTTTGGCCATCAGGCAGGCATTTACTTTGAATTATGTTTTTCCAATAGCGGTTGTGAACTTTCTATGTTAATCAGATTTGATTTTAAATCTGATAAAATATATAATATTTAGCTTCAGGATTTACAGATATTTATTTTGAGTTTGTTAGACTATAGCAAATTTCTTTGTAATTTTAGCATGATATTATGACCCTGTAGCAGAAAGGTCAATTTTTTTTTGAAATTAGCAGAAAGGGCCTTTTTTTTGAAATTAGCAGAAAGAGCCTGCAAAAGGTGTCAAAGGTTCCTGTCTCTTTTTTCCCAAGTAACACAGAAAGATTTTTTAATTTTTTTTCTTCAGTGAAAAGTCAGAAGGCACATTTTTAGACTTAGTCAAAAGATTAGGCAATTTAAAACTATTTACAATGGTATTTCCTTTTCTTCAATGGTTAAATTCAAAAATTTCTTTTAACCTAAAACAACTATTAACATTTTTGCAGTGTATTTTTTGGGCTTTTAAATGTTAATGAGTTTTTTTTTTACCCTGCATCATTGAGTATTAACTATTTCTTTTACTTTTTTTGTTCTTGCCCAAGTACTTACATATTTAATGTTCAAATGTCACTTCACCCTCACCTCCCCAATAAATTTTTAATTAGATGCAGAACAAGTCATTGCATAGTGCACTCAAATCACAGAATTTGAGGAAGAGTTTATTATGATATTTATAAAATGGGGTTTGGCATGAGACCAGAGTATGAATTCCTGTTTTGCCACTTACTATCTGTGAGTGTGATCAATTTAATGAATTCCTGTGAGCCCCAGTTTTCTTAACTACAAGTGAATATATCATTAAAAAATAATCTTTAATTCAAAGGATTATTGTGAGACTTAAAAGAGCTAAGATATACAATGTAATGATCCAGTATTTGGAACACAGACATTACTTAATAAATATAGTTATTATTAAAAACTGGGGAAAATTTATGGTTCAACTGCTCTCATTCCAAATTATATAAATGAGAAAAACAAAGGCCAGAAAATCTAAGCGATATATCTTCAAAGCTTCCCAAGAATTCCCACGTAGCAGCACATCCGGGTTGCAAACTTCTCATTTTAATGTTGCTAACCCTCCAACAAGCTATGTTATTATGGCAGTAGAAAACCAACTTCACCCCTTCAAAGGAGGATTGTGGGGCAGAATTATCATGAAGCTGATCCTCATCCATCTGCACTCTCTTGTTCGTAGAAGACTGTAGGTCTACCCAGGGCTTGCTCTTCCTTCTATTCTTAGAGTACAGCCCCAGCCTCACCCTTCCCATGGTTTCCCCAGGGCTCAGAATAAGAAGCTACTTGTCATAGCAATAGTTATTGGAAATATCTACTCTAGAATTATATCACAAATACATATTTTAGAACTGTCCATTTATTAATTGTAGTAGTATTGATAAAAATAATAATGTAAAATAATGATATAAAAAATAATTTATTTAATGAGCACCCAGCTCTATGTTACTGTGCTGTTAGCCTGAGAGAGAGATCATCTTAATCTTCACAATGATCATGAAAAGTAGGTATCGTTATTTCCATGCATAGGTAAGATTAAACCGGAAATAAAACAAGTATAATCAATTTAACTGGCTGAGATATAATCATTGGAGCAGCTTGCTGAGAAGGGAGCTCTTGCCACTTCTCAAGGCCATGGCTTTGGAAAAAGAGCCTAAGCTCTTGTTGCCTGTGTGGGGCTGCGCATGAAAATATTCTGGTGCCCCCTAGAGGTTATCGGGAGAGCGCCATTGTCAAATGCCATGCCAGGGAATGATGAGAGGCTGAAGCCAACCCTGCAGACCCTGCTGGGGGTTTGGCTCTCCATCTTTTTGTGGCTCAAATAGAGCCACAGAGAAGCACTAGAGAATGGTGGCTCTCAGGCTTCAGTGAATGTCAAAACCTCTTGGAGAGCTTGTTAGAACCCATATTTCTGGTCTCCACCTTTAGAGTTTCTGATTATGTGGATCTGAGGTGGGGTCTGAAAATTTGCATTTTTAACTAGAATACATGGTGTTTCTGATGCTCCTGGTCCATAGACCACACCCTGAGAACCATTGCCTTAGAGAATCATCTCAAAGTTTATGCCAGCTGCAGAAGCTGCTTAGATTTCAATATCCTCGGGGTGCTGGTGCTGTGACTCCTAGTTCTCCCCTGTTCTCTTTGAATGACAATAAACTGTCTGCACAGAAAGATGTGAACATCTGTTAAGAATGGTGGTTCCTGTGAACTATAGATCCCTTGATCCCTGGGAATTCCATAGACTCCATAGGTGGGGCTGAGTGGTAGGGGAACCAATTGAGGTTTGAGTTCAGAGAACTAGGGTTCTGGTTTCAGCTCTGCCATTTAATCAGTCCTAACTAAAGACCAACATCCTCACCTGAACACAAATAAAATAGCAACCATCTGCAATTACACTGTGGTTTTAACTCTATCAAATAGCTTGGCACTTAAGAGGCAAGCTGTTTTTAGTTAAATCTCACTCTCCAATAATGTTAGGGTTTCATATCTATATTTCCTATCTACATTTCCAATACAGAGATGTTGTAAGAAGAAAATTATGATTAACATGAATGTCCTTTGCAACAATGGAGAATCGTGAACACACAAGCAGTTAAATCTACAGAATTATTCTGTTTCATGGATTTAATCAATGCTAATACTGTTATTTACCTTTGTTTTCACTAATATCTACCTCTTTTTCATCAGTTCTCTTTTCTTTTCCTCGCCCCCCAACATATCCCAAATTCACAAACTTCATTTCTTCAAAGAAAATGCTAGTTGAGAGAATGCTTGCTTTTTTCATTTTTTAAGTGTATGAGTTTTTAAATGCCTAAATTGTTCTCTAAATTTTTTTAGTAACTTGATTCCCCCCTTCCCACCCCCGCCCCTCAGCTTAATAGGAGACTTGAATGTTGACTAGTAGATTCCACTTATGTTTAGTCCAGGTCAGGATTTATGGAGACCTCATGTGGTGACCACAGGCACCACAGAAGCTTTGGTTGGGACAGGTGTACCCAGTCAGGAACTTGACTCATCTGGGAACAACATACTCTAGAAAGAATTAACACCTAGAAATTAATGGTACTGGAGCATGCAAGTCTCCCAATGACATGGTGCAATAACACTGAAGAAATCATATAGTATATATTTTTTAAATGAGAAACCTGGTCACTGACATATAAGTTTCTCTTTATTAACTGAAAAGTTGATGGCACAAAGAAATTAATGTGCCACATCTCTCAGGAAATGATTGCAGTCTTCCTCTTTTTCTTTAATGAAATCCATTGGACATATCTTTTTTTTAATTTAAATTTGCATCAAATTAAAAAAAAATGTTTCTATAGGTCTGTTGCTATGAATGTTATTTTCAGCTCTTTTCTTGGTTTTACTCAGAATAGAAAGTGAGCTAGAGAGAGAATTGAACTTGAACTCATGTCTATGACTCGCATGGCACATTGCATGTGCAATGATACAAATAGCATTATTTATGAATATTGGACTGCAGAATGTTTTTGCAATTAAAATAGAGAGCAGTGATTCTATGTAGTGGATAAAGTTGAACATAAATACGTCTCATTGCTGACAAGGTACCAAAATTGTGAAATTTAATGAATGTGGTGTTAAATATATTTGACCACATAATTTACTAGCACCGACTAAAGAAAATTCACTGGGGATGGAAGGGGGTGGAGAGGGATGGAAGGATATTCATCAGTGATGCTATTTGTTCTTTATCTCATTTTCCTTACAAGAAAATGTGACTGTGGCTTCCACTTTCTCCTTAAGAAAGTTACATAACAGACCTTTAAGCTAAAATTTAGAAGGACCAGTGTATTAATAAATGTTCAATATTTTGAAGTTTTTAAAAGAACAGAACAATATAAGTCTATGGCATTAAAATGAGTAATCCTAACAGTTCCCATTCAGTTATCTAATGGGTACCCTGTCTTTGGAAATGTCCTCTAAATGGCTTTAAGTTTTCCAGGACATTCAAATTAACATAGGTGAGTGCTATTATGAAAAGACATTTAGGAAAACTTAATTTAGGAAAAAAAGTTAATGGAATATTGGAGAAATTTCAGATGGAGTCTAGTGTTAAATCGGTCAATTTCAGGGCACCTACTATGTGTCAGGCATATCCTTAGATGCTAGTAATAAAACAAGGAATTGGACAGATCCTCTTGCTTTCAAATTGGCGACAGATAATTACACAACTAATCATCCCGCTGTGAGATTGTTGGGTCTGGCACATATTCCTGTGAAAGCCCTATGAGGTGGAATGAGAAAAGAGGAGGTAAGGTGTTTCAGTTCATGCGAAGTTGTTGACTGATTTAGTCATTTCAAACCAACAGCAACACAGGTTTTGTCGAGGGGTGGGGATGGGGAGAGATGGTAGCAGTTGCCAGACACGCATCACATTAAAGAGACAAAAGAAACAAGGAAGTTCTCTTCCAAAACATAGTGAGTAAAAAATATCCCTAACTTCCCGAAATAAAGGAAACCTTCTGGTACAATGTGCGTTGCTATGGATTTATTTTTTCTCTCCCTTTCCTCCTTAGTGAGTACAACCACACGCACACGCACACACACATTCCAGCTCTTCGATTCTGTGAGCGTACGGTATATTCGATACACCAAATGGTATGGCGTTGTCAAGTGTGTGACTATAGGAAAGGGTTAAACGGAAGAGGGTGGCGTGGAGATGGGCAGGCTGGCGAGAGGCTGAAAATCACTGTTTTCTAACTTGAAAAACTCTGAACTTTTAAGCTCCCCAAAATACACACGTTGTGTGTGTGTCTGTGAGCCAGGCAGATCTATTCGGTAGATTTTTTGTTTTTTTAATCATAAACTCTTGCTGCGCTGCAAACACTGAGCAGCCCTTTAGGATCGCGTGGCAAAAGCTGCAGCACAGCCACTGGCAGCGATATTTGTGAGCCGCGTTCACAGCCTCCTTCGCCTTATTCCTTCGCTGAGAACCACCATATCGGAGCCTGGTCACCTCCGGGGCCCTGGAGCTCCGGGCGGGGCGCCGGGAACCTCCTTCCTCCTGCAAACTTTGCGGGGCGTGGGAGCGAGGCGCGAGCAGGGGCGCGCGGGAACGCCCGCCCGCCGCCGCCGCCGCTGGCGCGGGCAGCCCGGCCTCACCTCTCCCCCGCGAGGTGCGGGATCCCAGCGCGCAGCCAGTGGCGGTGCCGGGCGGCGCGGGGCGGGCCAAGGGGTGGGGCTCCGCGGGGTATAAAAGGCCCGCGCCGGCTTAACTTCTGACTTGGGGTTATTTATTTGGGAGCGGCGGACGGCGGAGGCTGTGGGCGGCGGCGGCGGAGGTGGCTGCCGCAGACAGTGGTTAAAAACAGGCGGCGGCGGGCGATGCGAGCGCCGTGGCTTTCGGGCGCAGGGGGAGCTGCCGAGCTTTCCGGCCACCGGGGGTGCTGAGGAGAAAGGGGAGCGTCGGGGGCCCGCAGCCGGCTCCAGAGGCTCGGGCCGGTTTTTGTTCGGCTGCGCTCCGCGCCAGGCAGCCTAAGCGAACAACTCCAGTTACAACAACAACCCACCTTGCCGCAGCCGAGCAGACTGGGCTGCGGCGTCCGTCCTATTGTTTAGACACTTGCCAGGAGCTCGGAGTCAGCAGAGACAGCGAGTCCCCGCTGCCCGTCGCCGCCTTCCCTCTCCCCCCCTTCCCTCCCCGGAGAAGGAGAAGCGAGAGAGCCGGGAGAGGGGAAGGGGCTGCGAGGAGACGGCTGCTCGGTGACTTCGGTAGCCGAGTCAGGTGCAGCGCCCGGAGCCGGCGGCGTCGCTACGTCGGCGGAAGGACTCCCACCGCGCCGTGGCGGACGCGATCCAAAGCCTGGGAAAAGTTGCTGCACTTTGAGAAGGACCCACTTGTGGGTCTCCGTCGAGGGCGGCCAAGGGCTGCGCCCGCCTCGGAGCCCGCTCTGTTTCTTCCACCTTTTTGCCATCAGGTGTCTGCTGCGGAACTGCGCTGTATCCGGGGACGACAGGGGCTGACACACACGCGCACGCGGACTGCCATTCAGCTGCCTCCTGGGCTCTCGGAGTAACGGACCCACGGGCCCGACTGCTATCTCGCCACCCCCCGGGACACCCTGGCCGGACCCAGAGTGCGGACACCTCCACCTTGGCCTTTCCACTCTTTGAGACCACCTACCTGCAGCCACCTCTCTGTCCTCGCAGGAGCTCTTGTCCTTAACTTGGCCTCTTGGATTTCCTCTGCCACGGTTGTGACTGAAGGATATTCCTGCCGGCCGGGGCGGCCCCATTGCCCTTTTGTCTTTCCTGCGTGACCTCGGGCAGGCCCCGGTGCGGAGCGTCGCCAAGGACGCCGAGGGAAGGCGGATTGGGGAGACAACCTTCCACGAAGTGCATGTGTGTTGCAAACTGCCCTTGGCTGTCGGGAGACGGCAAGGTCCGGTTTGGGCTGCGGGGGAGCCTCGGGCCGGGGCGAAGCCGCGTGAGTGAGCCGCACTGGGCTGCGCGCCCGCCCCGTGCGCCCCCGCGCGCCATGCCCAGTCTCCCGGCGCGCTAGGCTCCTGGCCCGCAGGCTCCTGCGCCTTCTAGCCCACTTCGATCGAGGCTACCATTCTTCTTGAGTCCCCTCTTCTGCCTTGCACGCGCCCCGCTGGAATCTGATTTTCAGAGGGGGTCCGTGGAATCCGAGCAGCCCCTTTTCCCGGCGCCACTGGCTCCTGCATCTTCGCAGCCTGGGAGCGAGCCCCAGCTCTTTTACCGCCAAGTTGATCTTTGCGACGCGTGGATCTCCTCCCCGCTGCTCTGGGGTCTCCTTGTAGCCTTGGTCAGGCGATTGATCTTCAGGACCTAAGTTGCCCTAAAGAGCGCCTGCCCTGCTGGAGGAAGGGTGGTGGGAAGGTGGGAGGCGTGTACTTGTGTCAGCTCTTCTGCCTTGAATATTACAACTGCTACTTCCATATTTTATGCACATTTACCCGGACACTCTGGGTTGTAGCCCTGCACCAGACACTGGGCCTCAGACACAGCGCGATTCGCGCGGAGCAGCAAGCTAAAAAGAAACCCCCTGCACTGGCCAGCAAGGAGGCGGCGGGGGAAGAAGATGCGCGGCGCCGGCTGGCAGACGCTGTCCCTGTCGCTGGGGTTAGTGCTGGCGATCCTAACGAGGTGGCGCCGCAGGCGTGCCCGGCGCAGTGCTCCTGCTCGGGTAGCACAGTGGACTGTCACGGGCTGGCGCTGCGCAGCGTCCCAGGAATATCCCCCGCAACACCGAGAGACTGTGAGTATGGGGTCTTCTTACGCCGCATCCCGCCCCCCCCCCCACTCCTATTGGGTCCCGCACCCCTAGCTTGGAGACTGAAGGGACAGGTCCCTGTGCCTGGGTCAGCCTTCGCGAGCTCTCCTGCACGCGCAGCCAGGGACTGAAGTCTCCAGGAGGGCGAAGGACTGGAGGGCGCTGCCCAAGGAGGGGCCACTGTCCAAAGAGGGGCGGGCCCGCTGGCAGCGGCGCTTGGCCCTTCCTCCCACTGTCGTCTCGCCACACGCAGTTTGGTGCTGTCGGATTCTCTGGGGCTGGGGAGGCGGGGAGATGGGGGACAAGCCTCGCAGATGCCCAGGGCAAGGGAGACGCGACTTTGTTCTCCAGACTCCGTGAACTGAGTCACCTTGCGGTTGCCGAGACTCGCGGGTCAGTTTCAGGGCCGAGTCCCCACTCTTGCCGCGGGGGACTGGCGGGGATACTCGGAAGCGAGAAACCTCCGCTGCCAGGCTTTGTGTCGCCCTCCTGGGGACGGAGGGAGGGGAGAGGGGGTCGTGGGGCGTTTGGGTCCGCCCGGGGGAGCTCACGGACCCCAGAGGGCAGGACGCCCCGGAACGGCGCCAGCTCCGCTGTGGCTGCGCGCAGCCCCCACCCGCGCGACGTTTTCCCGCCCCCCGTCCCCCGGGAGGAGGCGGCGGTGGGCCGCAAGGGACCTGTCCGAGTTGGCGACTGCAGAGGAGGACCACGTCCCGTCATCTAGGCGAAGTTAGGGCTGCCTCTCCCACCGGACCCAGCCGAGTCGGATCTGACTGCTGCGGCGACCTCGCGGCCCTCGGCTGCCCGCTCCGGCCCTGCCTGCGGAGCCCCAGCGCCCGGGGCCACCTTTCTGGCAGTTTCCGCCTCCCCTCACGTGGCGGCGGCTCCCCTGCCTTCTCTTCGCGCTCCGGCCCGCAGACATCCCCGCCCCCTTGTCTCGGCGAGCCTCTAATGAAGAAGTAATCGCAAGGCTGGTGTTGACGGCCCACGCGCTCCTCGTTGGGCGCTTCCCGACTTCAGGGAAGTGGAGCATGGAGGCCATTCTCTTTGTGACCGCCGAGGCCGCCGACCGGCGCTGCCCGAGCGCCCCGCGCGCTCCACCCGCCGTTGCGCGTGGCCCCGGCGGGGGCGGGACGAGGGCGGCGGGGGCGAGCGCCCCGGACCCGGCTCGCGGGCCTCCGCGCCCCGGGGCGTGAGGGTTGCGCGCCCGGGAGAGAGCCCGCTCCCAACCACGCGTCACCGCCCGCGCGGCACGCTGCGCCTCTGTCGCACTTATTTAACCCCTTTCCCTCGCCCTCAGTTAAAAAGGTCAGAACTGAGCCTTTTTTTCCTTTGCAACTGGCCCCCACCCCAGCCTCAGTCCCACTCAGGCGGGAGCGCAAGTTGGGGGCCTTAGCAAGGGTGTCGTCAAAATGTGACCTAAAAGATTTATCAGGGATGAGGGGATTTCTCAGGGACTCATGTCCAATAGTCAGCAAAAGACCCCCAAAACCGTACGAACAACTTGATGTTACTTTGCTCGGCATGGAAGTGGGTTGGGGAGGAAACTGCGGAATTCTGCTTTAGCAGCTGTTGCATGCGATTAGAACAGTTTCAAGTTTAGGCACTGACGTGTCTTACTCAACGAAAAGGGACATAATGGCAAGTGAGTTTGAGGTCCTGGGGGCGCGGGGGAGGGGGAACCCCTATAAGGGATCTCTAAAGAGTTTTCAGAAAACAGTTTACTCGGTGCTGGCTTGTGACATTCTATCATCGACACAATAAACACATTCAATGCCGATTCCAAACACGATGTTTGAAAGTCCAGGTAAGAGAGAACGTACTTCCGTGAAGGAGAGCGTTCCGCCCGCAGCACAGCCTGGTTCTACTTGAAATGATTGGAACCAGGGCAAGTTTAGATCTTGACCTAAGATGCCAGACGAGGAACTGTGGCTCTAGAGGAAACATGGTGCTGAAATTTGAGAAAAAAAAAAAAAAAAAAAAAAAAGTCAGGGCCTGAATACTATTTCCATTATTCCCCCCGCTTGTAGTTTTCACACTTTACTGTCACAGCGGGGTTCCCGGAGCTGCAAATGAAGAGTTTAGTTTTCATACAAACATAGAATTGTTGGAAGGTAAATGCCTGTAAATGCAAGGCTTTGAAGTGCCCTTCTTTTGATGGCACTCTTAACCTTTTTCTTCCCTTTGGGAAGTTGAGCCACCATGCCACCTAAGGATGGGGTTCTGAATTTTTAAAATTTCTTCCCGAATACTATTAGAATGTTGTTCATTTAACTTCCTGAAGTGAACTTTTTTGGGGGTGTGCCTAACAATAATAGTAAAAATCAGAATACCTGTTAAATTAATATTCATGTCCTTATAAAAAAGTTGAAGGCACTCCTGCACACACACAAAAGAACTTTTTGTGTGTGATAACATAATCACTTCATTTTCTTGTCATATGCCAGCAAGCACGGACTCTGCAAATTTGTTAAGAATCGTTTCTAAAAATTTCTTTCAAGGTTACTCCCTTCTTTCTCTCTTTTACTTTATAAACTACTTAGTAATTAGAAGTAATCTTTAATCTTAAAGTTTTTATTTAGTTTATATTTTCTTTGTTTAACCAGAGATTGATTGAAATAAAATGGAACTTTCATTTTCTTGTTTTCTCTTAGAGATTTGAATGGAAATAACATCACACGGATTACGAAAACGGATTTTGCTGGTCTTAGACACCTAAGAGTTCTGTAAGTATTTTATTTTCTCGCGTTTTGAAAAATTGTCTTTATTTATAAAGGTTGCATATTTTGAATCATTACTTGTCTCAGTTTCAAAAACTATCCCAATGACAGAAATATAAAAATTTAAGAGGTCTTGGTTTCCTTTCTTCTTTTTTTCTTTTTTTTAATCACTGTTCTATAAATTTTAATAAAAATATAGGCTTTTATTTTAAGGTTGGATACAGGCCATAGAAACAATGTTATAGAAATGATCTAAAATGTTTGCTATACCATATTCTAAGTGCCTTATGTGTATAAAAATGTAGAATAATTGCTTTCACAATGTGAATAAGTAATGTGAGACATTTGGTACACTTAGGATTTGAGATTAACTAGAAATAATTTAAGTGGCTCTGCATTTTATTATTGCTAACATAGAAATGTTCAGCTTTTTCTAGCAAACTTAGATATAATTTCTAAAATTATAATCAAGCAATCCAAGTTTTCACAGAAGTTTTGATGGGAAAAGTTTTTCTATAAGAGTACACTACTCATAATTTGAATTGTTTCTTGTATTTTATATCTTTGTAACTTTTATAAAGTTGTTGCAATATGATTGGATTAAATTACTTATGAGTAATTCGAAATTCAATGTAATGTGAAATCGCTTTTACCCACAGACTTGTAAATATTTACATCACAATGAGCATATACTTTTGATCATTTTGTGTTCAGTATTAAATTTAGAAGACACATTTTGACCATTATGAATTCTTTCTATTTCTGATGTATACCCATAAGTGAATTGAAGTATGTGCATGATGAAATACTGTACATTGAGTCTCTTCGATAAGACCTCTGTTGAAAATCAGTTTACCAGAAAGCATCCATCAAAGCTGTACTAACATGGATTGTTCTTCAGGATACAGTATGGTTCAGAGTTTTTGACTAGTAAATTTCAGGAGAAACTGCATTAGTGTTTTTAAAGAAAGTTTTGTGATGTGGTTTCTATTTCCCCTCCCTGATTTCTCTCCAATATATCACTATTAAATTTAATATTGACTCTCAGACCAGAGCAATATGTAACTTTCTAACGGGAAGGAGGTTGCAAGTTTTCAGTTGCTGAATTGAAATTTATTCAGACAGTGAGTAGTAACATTAAGACTCTGTTATACTTTGCATTTTAGTCAGCTTATGGAGAATAAGATTAGCACCATCGAAAAAGGAGCATTCCAGGATCTTAAAGAACTGGAGAGACTGTAAGTATTTTCAATTCCAAACTTATGACGACATAACTACTGCAAAAAAATACTTGAATTTCAGGGACTGTGTCTTCAATTTCGTGTCTTACTTAGTCTTTGAAAGTTTACAGAAACAGGAGGTCAAATAAGCGGTTTTCAGACTAATCTATAAACAGACATAGTAGAATTTTTGGATGAATAATACTAGCTCAAAATAAAGCTCAAAAATACAGACTTAACTTTCTGCAGACATTTCCTTCCTTAATAACCATCGTGTTGACACTTCAAGATGTACATGGTTTTCTTATTGTTAATCTAGTCTGTTTCATTTACTTCTGTTGGAAGCAAGGTGCAACTAACTTTATTTGCACTTATGGCACATAATGGAAAAATTTAGCTGATAGTTATTTTCATTTCTATGCTGTTGCTATGTGTGTCCTTAGTGACATTTAAAGAAATATTTTAAATTGGTAGTGAGAAAGATTTGCTTTCTGTTATATAACACTTGTGGTGAATATCGTTAATGACTGCTATTCACAATTTTATTTCATTATTTTTATAGAAGCTTTCTACATATTTCTGCTGGAAAAAAATTAAAAATTAGTAGAAATAGAAGTAAGAATTATGTTATTGCAGAGTAGTCATTTTAACATTGATTCTTTTTTTTTTCCGAGAAGATCAAATGAGGACTTAAGATCGATCGATCTATCTATCTATATCTGTCTGTCTATCTATCTATCTATCTATCTATCATCTATCTATCATACTATCAGTCATCTATCTATCATCTATCCACATATTTACATATTTTTTCACACGAAATCTTAAGGATTGATATATATTACCTAAGGGCAATTATTTTATGTCTACATTATGTATCTACAAAAGGCAAAACTTCTGTAATAAGTAGGATAAGTTACTTTGTAATTTGATGTATGAATTCCATGTCTCATATGTCTTGATAATTCAAGTTTAGTAGGTTTGCATTTTAAGGGAAAATGCTGCTGTATTACAAGTAGCAATAATTATTTTAATAAGTTTCCATGCCTGCTTTAATTGGCACTTTAGGTAAAAATAAAACATTTATTTAAAATAGGAAAAAAAGAACTTCATTTCAGACTTAGCACATATTCACATTCACAGGGCCCAAGGGCAAAAGTTAATTCTGTATAGTTGTCTCTCAACAGAAAAACACTTGTCAGCTCCTAAGATATTTGTAAATATATAGAGTACATTTTTATCACCTCAAGGAGATTAAACACAGAGATATCTAATTTATTTTACTATAAAATTTGTCCGTGATAAATCTTATAATATAGGGAATTTCATTGTGGAATACAAAATAAATTTAATTAAACTTACTACTTTGAGCTAGTTTTAGGGGATAGGAATAAAAATAAGGTAAACTAGTTAAATTCATAACTAAGTCCCTAAGTTCATAACCTATCTCTTAATATACAGAAATACTCTGAAAGTATGTATTCTTTGATCTCCTTCATAGGCTTTGTGACTGGCTAATTCCTAGCTTGTACCTTGTAAAGAGAGGTATTTTTAATTCAACCATTTAAAAAGAAGTTATCAATATAATTTTAATGTTTGGTGAGATTAATAGACAATATAAAATTATCATTTAAACATTAACCGTTTTTTTCATGAATAGCTTGACTTAACTCGTCATCTCATGGAAACAGAAGTGTTTTGATTCTCAAAAGACTTCCAAATTATTAAAGGAAACTTGACATTTTTTCATGCCGTCTCCATTTTGGTTATGTTATAGTTTACAATATTTTCAGAAACATTTGAACAAAAGAAACTTTCTCATTGTTTTTCAAGCCACTCTGGAGTATCAGTTGAACTTTCGTCTTGAATAAATTAACTTCTCCTAAAAATTATTAACCAGATGCCTTATGATCTGAAATTCGATTAGAGTCTTAAGTAGGAACCAGTGTTTGACTTTGGCTTCTCCTGGGAATGGCACTCCTTCTCGGAAGAATTTTCTGTTCTACTAAGATGCAGTCAGATGTTGCAGAGTGGGAGGAGGTTTTGTGATTTTGAATGAAAACTAATATATATGCAGGACTTCTTTAAATCGCCCCAGCTGTTGGCCGAAAGCAAATATTTCATATTTGTGAGGAAAAGCTGAGAAAATTCCTTTTGTTTACAACTGCCAAGTCCATCTGATGGAAGCGCATTGTTATCTGACAGCCAATTCATCTCCTTGAGACTCAGGAATTCAAAACCATTTCTTAGGAACATTGTGGATACACTTTTCAAATATTTATTTTTTAAAATACATTAAATGTCATGGCAGTCTTGCTTAAGAATGCATTCAAGTTATGGTGAAACAAACTATTTTAAATTTTGTTCAGATAGTATTTAAAAAAATAAAAAAAAGTTACCTGGAGAGTTCCATAATCAGATTTCTGTGGCCTGTGGTATGTATCCTTCTTTTAGTTGGTGGTGTCATTAACATCACAAAAATCACCTTGTTATTATTTTTTTCAAAAAGCTGCAAGAGACAATGTAGGAGAAAGGAAGTAATCAGTGAATTAACTTTTAACTAATTATATGTTGTGTGAGCTTACATGGTTTTTAGCAATTTAGATGCGAATTTTTTAATTGAAACTAAATTATGAACAGGTGTATAAATGCAGGTTTATGTTGTAAATGCCATTCATGCAGTATTTATAGTAACCTAATTTTCATTCTTTGTGAGAAGGGCAAAACAAAACATTAATTTTGTTTGTGTGCAATTTATGGTTCTAAGTCATTTTTTTTTATTTTAAGATAAACGTCAAAACAATTTCAAATGAAATTTTGTGACTATTTCAAAATTGTTTTTTCTTTTTATTTCATGTTGATAGAATTTTAACTTCATGTACAGAGAGAAGACAAATCTGAAACCAGAAGATAAGATCTGTTCCTTTTTAGAAATGCAACTTTTAATCTATAAGAAACAGGGTCATGTTGTCAAGTTGAATTTAATTTTAGCATAGAATAAGAAAGTCATTGTTTGTAAGTCAGCGTTATAGCTACAAGAGAAAGATTTTTTTCCACATCAAAGAATCAGTGATGTTCAGTGAAAACATCAAGAAGTAAATGAATCTTCAAATCTTCATTGTCTCTTTCCCTTCATCCCTCCTCCCTTCTTCCCTTCCCTGTTTCCCTGCCTTGTCTCTCGTTTCTCTCTCTCTTCCATCTCCCCTTCCCTGTTCCCATCTTCCCAGTCTCTTTCTCTCCCTCTGCTCCCCTTACTCCCTTCGTTCTATTGTATAGAAAACAATATCAGACAGATTATAGTCAGAATATGCTTATGAATCATTGTAAAAGAAATAAGTTTTAATCATGCTTACACACCATAAGCACACATTACTTCCTGTTTTGACAGTTTTTTACTATTCTCCCAGAGCTAATATATGCAGTGACAGATTTCCATGGATGCTCTGTATTGCCAGTAGTACCTGCTTATCTGGAATAAAAATGAAGCTTTGAGAAGGTGTCTCATGTAGATTCTATTTAGTGGGTTTCATGTTGTTTAATGAAAATGTTTAAATGAAATCTAGTGTACTTAAGTGACTAGTTAATTCAATGGAATTAAGAGAAACCAACTAAAAATGAGCTACAGTAAATAACTGAAACAGTTTAGAAAATATACTTCTTTTTTATACCTCACAGATGATACTTGTTTATATCTGCCATAAAGTCTCCATGCAAAATTATTAATTGAGGATACTTCTTGGCTGGTACATAATGTCATAGAGGGTTAAAAAAAAAAATCACATGGGGAACCATAACTTTTGTCTACTGGTGTAAAATTCTGTTGTTCACTTATAATTTATGAGATTATGCTGTAGTCATCAAAGTTCTATTTTATGGTTTTTCAGGGAAACCCAGGCCACTTCAGTGTTTCATGAGTGAAAATCATCTGCTTTTATGAGTTTCTTGATAATGCAAATGCAAGAGTGGGAGAATGGCTTTGAAATTTTTTAGGGTCTTAAAAAAATGTTTAAGGAAATTTTGTCCTAAATGCAATGCAAAATAAAATGCTTATATGCCTAGATTATGTTAATTATGTTAATGGGAACCAAAAACATACCATAGAGAACCTTGGATATTAGGCTTTCCATTAACTTTGCAGCCATTTTTTTTTTTTACCTTTTCAATAAAGAAATTGCAGAAGTGAAAAAGGCAAGGGTTTGTTCTTCTTTCCTTACCAAAAACGTGTAAAGATGCGCTTTTAAAACAAATATTGCTTGAAACGCTCCAAGTTTTAGTCTCTCGGGATTTGAAATTACAATTTTGCCACTAACTTTGTTGTTTTATATGTATTTTTACTTGAATAATGAGTCCTGAAAATATTATTAGAATGAAGCCATGTGAGGAATCCTGGAAAACAAACCTGTTCCCTTAGATGTTTTAAATTTCTTCCAAAATGATGGAAGAATACCCATTTTAATCTCTGAAAGCCTAAGTCCCTTTCTGGTGGAGCCTCAATTTGACTAAGCACTTTGCCGTGATGAAAGGATATGTGAACAGCACATTTATGATTTTTTTAAGGTGGCGCCGAATTCTGTGCGCTCACACCTTTCATTAGCGTGTGGCAGCCAGTGTGAAGCCGAGGCTCCAGAAGTTTCGTCATCAGTCCTTGTACCTGAGTTCAGGTAGAGGATGTGTGGTGGAACAGGTCTAAAGGGAAGTGCCACATACCTCCTGTTCACCAAGAGTGTGGAGACTCTCTCTTCTGACCAGCCCCAGAAGGCTATAGGCAGCACACGACACGTTCCTTTTCTAAACGTAAGGGCAAACTCGCATGCTCATCTCTCTGGAAAAGAATGCCAGCTCATCTCAAAAGAATTGTTCTCTGGCAGCTTTACACCCAAGTTCAAAATCCGAGGTGTGATGTTCTTGGGAAAGGCTCTTTAAAAGGACATTATCAAACTTAGTAACAGAGGCTAAGTATGTACACTACATGAGATGAAAGTGTTCAAGTTGCCTCATGTGTGATATCAATCAGATGTCAGTTCTTGCATGCTTATAAGTGAAATTGAACGATTTTAAGTTGCATTTACCGACTCTGGTCTCATAAAGGCTTTAATACAATGCACTGTTAGTTTAAAAATGCTGAAGCCCATCTACACGGTGTTCTCATGCAGCGTTTTTATGCCTTGAAATCCGAAGCGGTGGAAGGCCTGTGTTGCTCTTTGCGGGCCATCTTATAAATTCCTGAAGGAAGCGCAAGGCTGTTTATTTTCCCACATCTGTTTTGGGCCCATCCTTGTGACAGTGTTTGCTGGATCGTCGTGTCTTTTTATACGCTGTCCTGAACCGAGTAGTTTAGTTTGCACTGTTAACAATGTATTTGTGGAGCAGTGAATGTCAACCACATTTTACATTGAATTCTGTCTTTCATTCCTGCTGGATACCTTTCTGCTTGAATTCTGCCTTCTCGACTGAATTTCACAACTTTGCAAGGGGAGGCCTGCCTGCACAGATTTTATCTTGCTCTTATCTTTTTTAGAAAGAGTTTTTTTGTTTTTTGTTTTTTTTTATCTCCTGGACTAGAAGGAATATTGCTAAAAACACTGTCAGATTGAAAGCTTGGGAACGATAGGGCCGGCTTGGTATTAATACAGTTGAAATATCGCTTTAAGATAATATTTACAAAAATGATTTGATCGTCGTCCGTGCGGCATCCATCCACTCTGGTGTTTCTGGACCTCCAGCTTTGTGCTGCTGCTGTTCTAGGTCCTGGCGGAGGAGCTTGCGGAGTGGGGAAGCTGCACTCACCTCTGCTTAAGCTCGCAGTAATTTTATATGCTGTTCGCCCGTGTCGTCTGTGGAACAGGACAGATGCTCATCATGCTGTTGATTAGTAAGCCTTTTAAGCAGATATAAACTCCTCTCCCTCTTTTAAAATCAGACACATTCGATAAGAATGACATCAGAAAACGTTGGTGTTCAAATCTACTGTGAGATTCAGCTTGCTTCATCTTTCAAAACTTCTGTTTCCTCATCCTTAGGACAGATAATTATTATGTCTCATACTGGCGGTACACAATTTTAAGTCAGATAATGTATATAGTTTCACAACATGCTTGGCACATAGTTGGCACTTAGTGAATTATGTATTTCTTTATGTATTTCAGTGTTTCCTATTTTTCAAAAGCTCAGTTTAAGAATTTTTATATAATTAAGCTAATAAAATGTGTATGTAATAAATATGACATATATTCGTATTTACTATCGTTTTCATTCTAATTTTTTATCATATTGCATATGCTCAAGAGTGAGAAGAAAGTATAAAATCCCTTTCAAGTTTTGTTTTAGAGTAATTCTTATAATCTCTGAATATGTAAATACCAAGAAGAAAGGGGAGTGAAGTGGAAGCAAGATTTTTACTAATAAATTTTGACCTATCATAGAATATCAAAGATGAAATTATTATTGCTATCACTGATGAAAATGTAAAATTTATTTTATCTAATAGTAGCTCAATTTTAAAACTCTTTGCTTTAAAAACGTTAGGATAAAAACATCTTAAAGAGGCAAGTGGAAATTTACCAGAGAAGAAGGCATTTATGTGTGAGGAATGAGAGATTATAAATGATAGACGTTTTCAGGCAGCATTTTACTTGTTACAGGCCAGGCTCACTGCTAAAATACCTTACATTTACAATGACAGGTAAATATGAGGTATACATTTTTCACTGGCTTTGGGAAAGTTGTTTTCACTTCACATTTTGGATTGAGGTGAAGGTGGTAAATCTTAATTGAATTGAGGTGAAAGTTGAAACAATAAGAGACTAACCTCTACCAATGGGCAAGTCACCAGAGTAGCTGACGGATCATAATTTGAAACAATGCTTGTCAATAATGCTTAGGCTGCCTTGCAGATTGAGCTTGTTAAGAGTCAGCATTTCAGAGGCCAGTGATGTGTTGTTGTGTGGTACAGAAATATAATTCACCCTACTGAAGGTCACACTCAAAACTAGCCCGTGGCACAAGAGGATCCCTCTCGTTTTTGTCCTAAGAAAAAAAGTGTCTCAGAGACACATATTACACACCTTTGTGAAACCGTGCATTACCATCCAGAGAATTCTGAATCGGTCCTGAGATCTCGTGGGCACATTCAGTCTAGCTGAGGATGACTCAAGAGCTGATTGTCACTAAATCTGTATCATCTCTCTTTGGACATGATTGAGTATCCTTGGCTGGAACAATAGGTAACCGACCCACCTGGTCTTCTTAACAGAGCTATTTAGAGCTGGCTCTCTAGATCCTCCTCTGAGACACCTCTGATTCACTGCATGCTGATTTCCTGTTCTGGGACTATCTGATTTTGTCCTCTCTCATTCATTTATTAGCATTATTATTATGACACTGTCATTTTCAAGCTGTTGAGAAATATTTTGTGGCATTAGAAGTGGTTGTTTTACTTTTCTCTAGCTCTATTTAGAAATTGTTATGCATCTTAATAATTTTTAAAGTAATTCTGAATTTAAAAAAAAAATCCCCTTTAAGGATTTAATTTCTGGTCACTGTACAAGAATTTCTGATTTTAATTTTTTTCCTTGATTGAATATTTTGGAAGGGTTTTACTTTTCATTTTAATATTTGCATTTTCATTCTTAGTATTGATGGAAGAAAGAGAAGAACAGGTAAAAATAAGTGTGTGAATACTCTTTTAAAGGAAAAAAGCATGGTCATACTGTTTTTCTGGGCATGTTACATATCACTTTTCTGCTCTATTTTTTTGTATGATACTATCTTGTCTTATACTCATGGTTGTTTTAGACATGTTAAGATCATTCATGTTAATTTTCATGAAATGATAAATAACCTGAATTTAGAGAAAATTAAACATTTTCATTTTTTTTTTCAACTGTGGGTATTTTAAATGTATCTTTAAAACAGTGAGCTGAACTTGGTGTTTCATTTTCAGGTGGTTCATTCATAGATATTTAAGAAATGGGCTATATAAACTATGTTTTTCTCAAGGAAAGATTGGTGAAAAGGAAATTTTCAGCATAAGTTACTGTGAATTATTGCTTAGGGTTATGTGTAGGTGGATGGTTCAGAAAGTATGTTCTGAGTCATCCCACCTGAATTCAAGTTCTGTCGCTACTTTCTATGAGCTGTGGGTCTCCCTCCAAAACAGCAGCAAAGCAGCACCCATGCATGAGGTTCTCCTGAAGAATGAATGAAATAATTTATGTAGACCTCTCAGAACAGTGTCCTTCACGTAGTAAGATTGTGTGATATGTTACTTTTGGAGTGAATTGAGAACCACTGGGAATATGAAAATAACGATTAAGAAGAAGTCACTGCCTGAACCCAATCTGAAACATTACAATCTCACATGTGTCTGAAATTGCACTGATATAGGCCCATTAACAAAGACATCAAGTAGCAGCTGTCAATCACTTAATGTATCTGAATTTGCTTAAAGGTATTGAATTCCTTCGCACTTCTAGGCGATGTTAAAAACGGTGGGTAGGGCTTGATGGGAGGGAAAGGAGGTCATTGGCATACAGAGCACATGGAAGCAGCTGTGGTGGGGCTTTGGCTTGCTGGAGAGTGACATAATACCTAAGGCAGGTACCTCAGGGAGCGTGCCAGAGGAGAGCTGGCCAAATATAGAACAACATATGCTGTATCGAAATGCGAAAAGAGCCGTCCGTTCTTTATTCCGCATTTCCTACGAACCTACTGAGTGCCAGAGAAGAAGGGAGAGAATCCAAAGGCAGGGTCTTCATACTCAAAGAGGTATAGCCTCGTGGGAAATGGACCAGTACTTGAGTATATATAAGACAGCGTCAGGGACTCTTCTTTATCAAATGCTGTGGGGATACAGGGACACAGCCAAGGCAGGAAGGAGAGTTTCACAGCGGATGTAAAAAAGTTCCATTCGGAGAAAAAGGGAAGCACTCTACACAGAGGGCTGGTGGCTTGACGGAACATGCTTGTTGTGGCTGGAGAATCATGGGTGGTGTTCTTGTGATGGTTTGAATCAGGTTCTGAAAGCCCATCTCTGCCCTGGGATTGCTTGTTTGGATAACAGGCACCTTTCCAAGAGTGGTTGCTTCCCTAGAAAAAATTTTCGTTACCACTGTTGTGAACATTTGCAGTCCACTTTTAGAAGAATACAAGGCCATAAGTAAATTATATTTATCAAAATTGTGTAATAGCAGACTCTGGAAGTAGTCCTTCCTCAGACTCATGCCCAGCAGAGAAAAATAAATAAATAAAAGCTTTTGTTTCACTTTAACTTTAACCTCATTATGTGCTTTATTCATAAAATTTCATGTAAGTGGGAAATAAGTGTACCCTTTCACCACTAATTTTATTATTTTCTCCCTAATTGTCTTGGCTTACTTTTTTATGAGTATATATTTTATTAAGCCCAGAGAATGTTTCTGTAGATGACCAGCTTCTTCATAATTTGAGTTATGTAACAAAGTTATGGCTGCCGTCTTTGCCTCATGGCATTTTAGATTTGGAGGAAGTTTTGAAGTTCACCTGGTCCGACTTTTCACCTACCGCAGGATTTCTTTTTTTTTTTTTTAATGCCCTTTGCAGGGAAAAAAAAAAATGCTTAGGCTCTTCTTGAATATGTGCAAGAGAAGGAGTGAGAGTTTCTCAAGTCAGACCATCCCTTTTTTAAATGTCTTCAATTCTTGGAAAGATCTTCCTTGTGATCTACTTTCTTAAGAGTTATAATCTCTGCCATTTTTGCCTTCTGGAGACCGAATAAGTGTGATTCTGCTCTCACCTGATGACTATTTAAATATATCAAGATTGATGTGTTCTCTTCTTCCTGTCTCCTTAACATTTATCATGAAATCTTAAGAAATACCTCCAGTTTCTTGAGTTTGACATTAGTTTCTGGACCTTCTCTTTTCTAGAGCTATATAGCAGCTTATAAGTCACTTAAATGTGCATTTTTGCATCAGCTTGTCGTAATTTAAATTTGGGAAAGGCAGGGAGATAGACATTTGTTTCTACTGAAATGTTAAATCATACTCCTAAAACAAATGGGATTAGGATATTAATACATCAGAGCCAGAATTTAACAAGTACGCTTAGTCCAAAAGAACAGTCATGTACCATCAGCGATCAAGTTGAGTTAGAGTTACAATCGAATTTTCTTCTAGAATATTTAAAACATTCCAATATCAATTAAACATTTTAAAAACATAATTTAAACATTTTTTGGCACCATTTAGTTATAATTCAGCCTTAAATTCAGTTAAGGGTCAAGAACTGTGGGTTGAGCTTTGAACTTTTCGGTTTCCTTCTGATTTTGCCTATCGCACTGGCACTTTTTCACACTTTTCTTTCCCTGTAACTAAATGAAAAGCTCACAAAATTGTAATTTCCATCTTCCCACAGTACTTCGGCTGAAAATTTAGGTCACTTGAGATGCCAGTGTACGAATTAGTTTAAGGTGCCATTTACTGTGGTAATTCTGATGTATGTTGAATTCTCGACTCACCTAGACACTGGAGTGTGAGTCAAGAAGTCCTTCATTGTGTATATTCTGGTTGACTGATGTCGCAGGGGATGTGAGTTTAGCGTTTAGGCCACAGGAATCATCTGAGTAAGCATAATGGAAAATTGCTTTAAAGAGTCATGTAACAAGGTGTAACCAACTTTTGATTTGCAATGCTTGAATTCTCTTGAATGTCACTTTATTCTTCCCTGAAATACAGGATAAGGCATGACGCTACCAAATCTGTCTCATTGTTGGGTATTTTCTATGTAACATTCACTTCTTTTTTTTTTTTTCCACCCCCCCCACCCCAAAAGGCGTTTAAACAGAAATCACCTTCAGCTGTTTCCTGAGTTGCTGTTTCTTGGGACTTCGAAGCTATACCGGCTGTAAGTAGACAGAAATCGTTATTGCTGCTTTGGGTAGTACCTTGTGTTTTTTAAATACATTTTGGATTTGTTTCCTTGTGTTTTCCTGGAATTTATTCACCAATAGATTAATGGATTAAGAGTTTGCTTTTTTTTTGTCCTTACGGAAACTTATGATTGTTTTCCGGTGTTTCCAGTTTTATTTGGTTAGCATTTACTGGTTTATATATGTGTTATTGTAATTGAATTATTATTATTTTTTTTTTTTTGGTCAAATGATGATGGGGGAGATTTAGCTAACTTCTTTATGGAAACTTTTGATTAAGCTCTGAAAGGAAAAACTACCACCGTACTTCCTCTTCGGAGGAAGTTGGCGGTGTTTTCTTGTAAAGTTGGGGTTCTTAATGTCAATTTTTCAATATTGTTTCTGTGCTCGAGTATGTTTATTAGTCTGGAAATATTATTATAAGGTATTTAAAGAGGGCTGTACATTTCCCCTTATGTGTTACTTTTAAGAGCATAACTCCAAACCCTGCAACATGGACGACGGTAAGGATTTCGTATCAAATACATCATTGATTGCTAACGGAAGTCTGGTGGGGAAAGAGCGTAATGTGAGTTTGGGCGGGATCAGTTTTTCCGGCCTGAAATGCTCGTTCGCTGACCTAATGCGTAATAGTGAAAACACATTTTTAAAGGCTTTTAAATTAAATTTTCAGCCATGTGAATGATTTTGTGCAGATGGGAGATAAGCTGCGAAGTGTTGGGAAAGTAAATAGCGGTGATTATGGATGTTCATGGATGTCGTGAAAAAAAAAAAAAAACCGTTGGGCTGTGTAGAAACTGCTCAGCACAGCCCCCGTGGACGGTGGGGAAGGCCCACGTGTTCCCGTTTCTAGGGAAGGCCAGCAGAGCGCTGCTTTCCAAACTTGGATTCACAACCAAGGCTGTGCAGCCCATTGGTTCGGTACTGATACCAGTTCCGAGGTAGGAGGACTGTCCCCCACAGCTCCCCCGCCCCCATCCGCGCTGTAGCCAGGATCTCCTTCAGGTTCTCCTGATACCTTCGCTCACTGTGAGAGACGTTTCCTAGCAGGCGAGGGTGTCGCCAGCTAACACGCCAGATTTTTCCCTGGAGAGCGATGTTCCTGAGGCTGTTCCTCTAAGGGAAGCCGGGTCACCCAGCAGTATCTCTCTTTGTGTTCCCTGCTGCTTAATTGGCTCAATTTAACTAAATTAAAAAAAAAAAAATCAAATACAGAAACCCGGAGATTGCCTTTTATAACAAGAATTGTCTAGGGACTGTTTTTACCAAGGAACTAGGATGTAAGCTGTTATAAAGATTATAGTATGTGTACATATTGACACTTATATTTACATGTTTGTGCTTAGTTTCTAAAAAGGGCCACAGAGATGGGTTTAATAGAATTATACTTTCTGCTTTAATTTTTGGTGATCGGGGGGATTTCGAAGAATTGATTTCAAGGCTAGTATACAATGAGGACTGTTAAACTACTTCTTTGCTAATAGCATGCATATAAAAACATTCCATGTTGTCTAGAAAATTGTCCATTTTCTGTGAAGCCGTGGAAATATAAACAAAATGACTCACCTAGCATTAAAATTATGAAGCTGAAGAGGTGTGATAACTTTAAGACTATCTGAGAAACAAGAGCGTTTGATTTTTAGTCTAGAAGTACTCACATTAATTTTCTTAGGAAGCTTCATGGAAAGTGGTGTAATCCGGTACAGAGCTATCTATCCGCCAATTATATTTTGTTAATTTTTTTGACAATATCACGTAGACCACGTGATTTTCTTTTATGCTTTGATGTGATTTTATAACTTTATGCTGCTGCTGTATGCAAGAAGACTTCAATTCTTTAAGAAGTGAATTAAAGAAACAGAACCCATGCAACTAAAAGGTGACGTTTTCTAGTTACGTAAAAGCATTTTTAGAAATGAGAAATGGGTAGCTGGAAAATGTGTTCGGGGTTACGATGTGCCTGTTTGGCTCACAGGATTTCTTCTGGGGAGTCACAGAAAATAAAGTTTTGTTAGATGGGACTGGTTTCAAGAGGGACTTTTGAATGCTTTGATATTCCTGAACTTAGAGCTTGATGGTTGGATGTTTAATATGAACTGGCATTCGACACCCGACATGGTCGCTGAAGGCACGTGGAAACGCACAGGTGTAATTTTTTCTGCATTCTCGCGTCAGGAATCTTCTTTTGAGCTGAGGCACCATTGTCTCACCTGAATTAGATTTATTTGGGTTGATGGCCATGATCTTTCTCTCACGAGGATAATTATAATCTACATGTGGCCACTTTTTTTTTTCATGACGGTGATCACTAGTTAAACAGCTACCATTAAGAATCTTTTAGAAATAAAGGAACAAAAGCTTGTGAAGCTGACTGCCTGGTTAGCATAATTTCTAAGAGGAAGGATGCAAGTTCAAATTTTCTTCACATGGTACAGGTACCGAAGTAGCTCACCCAAAACAAATGTTCTAACAGATGGGAAAATGTGCACAGATCCACATACACAAATATCCTTTAACATGCTCACTTAAAAATGAACCTTTCACAAGAAGGATAAGTGGCAGAACAAAGAATAGGATTTTTGACAAATAACAGGGAAAATATTTTGGGACAGGGAAAATATGTTTGTCGCATATACATATTAAATGATCCATAATTGTCCTACTAGATAATGTAGTAGAACCATGTACATCTAGAATTTATGAAACACATTTAGAATTTCTTCTTTTATAAATTGGTGTATAATGCTAATTAATATCTCTTTTCTTTTTCTAACTTTTTGCATCTTTTACCCTTATTCTCTTTTTTCCTGATACATAGTGAAAAAGCTTACTAGTTTAATATGTAGCTCATACACTGAATTTTGATTTTGATCATTGCTTGCTTAGGTTAAAACAAGTCAAATGTACCGACTTTATGTAGCTTTGTTTGTGCTTTTGTAATGACTAATCACCATTTGACTCTTGGCTGAAAATGAGATTCCAGGTAAAGAAGCACACAGGCTAATTTTTGCACTCTAAGTGCAATGTAAAAGAAAAAGAGGGTGCACCGCATGTGAATTACGATTCGACACGGTCGGTTGCTGCTAGCGGCCAAATCTGCTTTTCCTTTGCTGTCTGCTCCAATTTCTCTTTGGATGCGTTGAGAAAGCACTACATGTTCAGGTCAAGATGTTTGCTCAGAAATAGTAGTACAGTTGCAGCTGTGTTTGTTGGAGCAGGAGGCTAGTTTAAATAGCATTACCATTTATCCAGTCCATTAGCAGAACTCTGTAAAATAATACCAACTCTGCATAAACTACAGGACAGTGTAATAAAATTACGAGCACTTGTTGACAGATGGAAAGTGGAAGTAAAGGAAAAGTAACGGGCCATAGGTTGAAGGTTAAAAGAGACAGTACATGGTTTTCTTAACTTATGTGGATACTCCATCCTCCCTCCCCTTTGCTCCTCCAAAACTGAGGTTGCATTTTTGTTATCAGTGTAAGAATGGAGAAAATTATTTTTAGAGCAATACGGAGCTGGTTATCTGACAGAGATTTCAGTGGCTTTTGAAATGGTTGATTATGATTGATCGAAATTTATGAATAGCAATTATATACATGAGTAGCATATACAAATCTTCCTGATAAATGTAGCCTTAAAGGTGACTTACCAGTGAGTGAATCCCACTTTTCAATCCAAGTTTGCAGCTACTAATCCAAGCTCATTAGAGAGGCATTTCACGGGTAGTACTGCAATTGAGTATCTGGTTCTAAATATTTGTTTTGTGGTTTTCAGTTTATTTCTTTGAGTATTATTATATTTACCCAGGCTTCTAACATAAGCTTAAGTATCCAAAGCATGTAGCAAAAACTCATTTTTCACTTGTGTCTACCAGAACAAAACAAAACTAAAAAAATAAATCCCTAAGTTCCAGTGATTCATTTTCTTTACTTCTTTGAATAAAAGTTCTTATTTCTGGTTCACAAGTGGCATTTATGATCCCCAGTGAGCTCTGGAGCCATAGAATTATCTGATGTTGTAAGTAGCAATTTTAAATCCAGGGCTCTTTTTACCTGGTGACTCTACCTGAGACAAATAGATTTTGACCGCTTAGTTCAATTGCTCAGGTCACAATTTGTTTGCTGTCGTATACAATCTCAGATTCCCAAAGTTCTTTTTGATAATAATTAAGGCAGTTGTAGAGGAAAGTTCTTTTTTTTTTTGTTTTTATGAAAGTAAAAATTAATTTGCGTAGCGTAACGGATGTAGTAGGCTTTATTTCCTTTGCTTTTGCTTAGTCCCATAGAAGGAGCCTTAGTTTTTTTGTTTTCAATTTGTGAGAGTAATATATGGTTATATTTAAAAGATTTAGACAGTCCAGAAAAATAGAATAGAGGAAGTAGAAATTACTCATTATTCCATGACCCGGCTATGACCACTCATATACATGTCAATTTATTAACTTACTTTTTTTTCTCTATAATTATGCATACAAATGCTGGCACACGTATATTATGAAAACATTTTTGTTTCATATCCCTCAGGTCTAGTATAAGGCTTGACCTTTAGAAGGCTCTCAGTAAGTGTTTGATGTATTGAATTAAATCTCCGTTGAGTTCAGGGTTTGTAACTTGAATGAGCAAATAGTAACACTGGGAAGGCATTATAAATAATAGAGAACCAAATTAAATTTAAAAGATAACTCAGCTAATTAAATGCTTAGTTCCCTTAGGTTTTCTAAACACAAGGGTTTTGGTAAATACAACAAAATCAAAGTCACCTAAGCAAAAGACACCTCAGTTTCATATAATACTATACTTATATAAGTAGCATCCCAGTTTTCTGACGTCCATTTCGTCTCTTAAGATTCTTGTATTCAAGGATAAAAGCAGAATACAATAGTGGAGACCAAGTCAAAAATCCCCCTGGAATTAATCTCTGCCAGCTCTGATTAAAGTGTGGGCGTCTGGAGGTGTCAGGTGCCGTAGTTTCCTGCTTCGTTTTCCTCTTGGCCTGTTTGGCCCCCGCCACAATGAATCCGACAGCGGTTGTGCAGGGATTGCAGGTTACAGTTGCTACGGTTACCGTTGTCCAGCCAGATCGACATCATCACTCATCTGGTGAGCTGCCATGATAGCTACCGCTGTTCTCTCTTGCCAGGCTGCAGAAGAGCTTTGTGGGCAGGGCCATAGAAGGGCTTCAGAGGTGGTGTGCCTGTGTTATCGTTTGTGCAAGGATGCACTGTTCATATTGTTAATGCTGACACTTTGCTAAGGGGGAACAGATTGACTGTCTTTGCAAACAGAGAACCAATGAGAGAGAAAACTTAGAACAGTGTGAACTGTCAGTGTTTGAAACACCAAGTCCATTATGATTTATCAAGTAACTTATTAATTGGTTAGCTTTATTGGGCCCAGGGGACCCTGTTTTGTCATTTAAAAAATAGAGATATACAAGGAGGTTTTAAGTTAAAGAAATTACTATTATATAACCAAAGGTTTGTTTCTGAAGCGGTAGATGGAAGACTGGGCATCTAAACACACTTCACAGTAGCCGCTATGACTTGCTAGGAAAAGGACAAGCCATTCAATAGGACTTACTTTTAAGTTTGTTTTAAATCAACATGTAATCCTACAGTTTAGAAGTTATAACTCCAATGCAGATTAAGACTGTGTTTGAGATTTTTTGCCAGGCCTTGTGTTGATGGTTTTTGCTTCAAAGAGATCTCTGGTAGAAGACATGTTGCTGGAGAAACTCAGCCCTTGGCAGGTTGCTGCCGTTGCCAGCCCAGTGTGGGAAATCCATCGCGTACTTCATGGCATAGGAAAGTCAAGCGCAAGGTCTTTCCTACTCAAGCACCTTGTTTAGATGATTGCTTTCCCAATGTAAATGTTTCTGTCTCCACCAACAAATACTCGTGTAGACCAACTTGCATGTGGAGAATTCTGTGATGGATGCTGGGAAGAAAAAAGTGACAGTGTGTGTCCCCTTCCAATATGTCGTATTTGTGGGCCTCAGCCATTGCTAACATCTGACCTGTAATATGCAAATTAAAGCATAGAGTGATTGTGTTTTCTGAAACATGAACGTAAGTATATGGTGTTCTCTCATCGAATTTGCATCATCAGGGAGTATTTTAAGATTCAACTTTGAATCACAAAATTGCCACTCCAGTCTTAAGATTACAATTTAGTTTCTGAGGTTTACATAAATATTAATCCTAGGAATAAGTGTCCATCGTGTTTTAGTTCTATTTAACTAATTTTAATGTATTTACATTATGTTTTAAGGCACCAAAATAAATTTAGATCATAAGGAGAGTGGCATGAAACGCCTGCTCAGATCCTAATGGCTCTGCTGTCTTTGGAAATCAGTTGACACTTCTGGAGTCAAGTTTCCTTATCTGTAGAATGTGAATGATCATATTTACCTCCCAGGGATATTTCAAGTCATGATTTAGATTCTGGATTCAAAAGAACATTGTCAGCTTTCAAGTATGATAGAAATTATATTTGTATGATTATATCTTCTCGTTGCAAAACAAGATTAATAGTCACACAGGTGTCCTCGGTACTTGCCCAGTCAGCAAATCTCTCGGTTCTATTTCATTTCTCTTTTGCATTTATTCTGTAATAATATATACATATGCATAGCCCCATTTTTTTTTACCACTACAAATTAGCATAAAATGTGCTTTTGCACCATTTTATTCCTCCTTATTTGGCAACACAAGGTATATTAAGGCCAGAATGTCCTTAATAAGATGGCTTACCCTCTCCCAGTTTATGACTCATATAAAATTCCTATATAAAATGAAACAGGAATAGAAACAAACTGTGACTCAGGAACCAGTAATGTTACTCCACATATTTAGATTATTATTTTAATGATGTTTTTTTCCTGAATAACACAGTAAAGGAAAAATATGAATTAGAAAATGCTGAGTAAACTTCTTAAATGATAGATAATCTATTGTGAAATTTACTCAGGAGATTACATACATTGCTAAAGAGCATTTTTATCACTAAAATTTTAACTTTTAAAACAATGTAAGATGTTTAATCCATTGAACTTGTAATATACAGAGGCGATTTGATCTGCGGAGCAATCTGTAAATTTTAATAGACCGCACATGTGATTTAAGTGCATTTTAGACTAGACGTCACGTCAAAATGCTGTACAAATCGTAAACCTTTTATCACGAATTTAAATAACATTTGATAATGAAAAAGTTTCGAGCCAGAAGTTATTTTCATTTTGCTTTGTTTGTATCATAACTCCAATACTTTTCACAAGGATGTAAGCTTTGCAGTCAGATAAATGTGTATGTCCTCATCATTACCTGTTAACCATAACCAAGTTAATTACTATCACTGGCTTCTTTATAGAGGATTAACCTTAAAATATCTGATATATTGAGATACAAGAAACTTGGGGCAGGAGTTAAAAACAGCAACTGAATTCTAGAGAAGAAGCAATGAAAAGTAAAAAGGCATGTCGGCTTCGAGTGCACCATTCAATAATACATCATCTGTATATTGCATTGTGTGTTCACCACCTCAAATGAAATCTCCTTCTGTCACCACAAATTTCTTTAAAAGCAAAAAAAAAAAAAAAAAAAAAAAAGGCATGTTGGCAATACCCGTGGTGTAGGGTGCGACGAGGCTGTGTGAAATGTTATTGAGAGAACATCTGTGCCTCTTGAAATGTCCCCCAAATGAATGTGTACAGCTAAGTATAGCAACTTGATTTAAGTGTTTTAAAAAGAAAAACTTAAAGAAAAGAGAAATAAATAAGTCTGGAAACAGAATGGGAAAAGATAGCTTTGCCCTGTCATGATAGGTTTCTTCTACTAGTGAAAGATTAAAGCTTGAAGTATGTGAATAGCTGAGAACAGCACACAGGAAGGTTGATTGCTTCCCCTTCAACAGTTCCAATTGATTGAAAAAAAAAAAAAAGCCTAATTTAAAGTTCTGTTTGTTCTATGTCTTAAACCATCAGAATTCTCTTTTAGGGCCGAAGGAATGCTCGGGAGGAAAAGGAATCCAAGGATAAAAAGTCATTGCAAGCCAACAATTGTTCCTAATCCTCACAAAATACTGGAGAAATTAAATTTATTCTTTATCGCGCCAAGTGTTACCTAGGTCACTGGACGATGGGAAAATTGGACTGGAAGTCGAGTAGGCACAAGCTTTGTTCTGTGTCTACATGCTTAACCTTAGACACGACAAGGCATCTTAGAGTGTTGTGGGAACTTGGTTCAGAGAATTAACACCAAGACTTTTATTACCCCGGATTTATAATAGGCTGAGCTGTCAGGAGATGAAAATGTTGTGTTTACATTTCGGTGTTAAATGATCATTTAATTAACACCTAAGAAAAAAAAAAACTTGTGAAATTCTTAGCAGCTTTTATTGTTGGTTTCCTGGGAGGTTTTAATATCCAAGTTTCATGGAGATTTCTTTTTGTGAGTAGAGACACAAAAGACATTATAAACTTTTTAAGGAAGACAAACAGTTTAACCTTGACCCTTTTTTTCTAAATATTAATTAAAATTATATTTTAACTCTGGTGTGATTATTTAAAAGGTTTCTAGACCAATACATTAAAATACATCTTAATTGAACACTATTTTTTGTAAACATTTAACATTAAATTTTATATAATTTACATTGTAAACTTTCTGCTGTAAAACATTTACAATTCCAACTAGTTTACCCAAACATTTGAATAATAATATTTTACATCTTTTAAATTATTGTTACATTGTTTTAAGAATCAGATTTAAAATAGGTAATCACAAGCCAGCAAATTCTGTGGGGAAAAAAGGTACATTATTATATTATCCTCATCATTATTTAAGTCGAGATGGTTACTATCATAATGAAAGAGGTTTATACTGCATGTAGACAATAGGAAGGATGATGCCATTAATATGAAAATTCAGATCTACTTTGTTAATTACTAAAAGGTTAGATGTTATTAAATACCTTAATTTATTCTTGATCTTTCATTGAAACAGTTAACCCAAAAAGGAATGGTCTCGAGGCCAATTAATAACATTTGGGAAATATACTATGTACTGTCAAGGGCAGCTGCACACTTTATTTTCCTAAAAGTATTATTAGAATTTACATCTGTTAGTCCTCTCATTTTATCTGGATACACAACCTCATATGAAACTTTTAAAAATCCTGCATTTACTAAATACTTGCTGTTAAAATCTTTTTTAAAAATTTCCAGAAATGAACATGCCATTACACTGTGGTTTTTCTAAGTGCACTATTTTTATTCATACTGAAACTAAAAAAGTTTATCCTTTTTATTAAAGTTTAAATTCAAATGCCTCAGGATAAAACCAGCTTTTCTGTATTATTCATGGTAAAAGAGTGCAAGGGGGATTGAATGTTATTAAAATCTCTTAATAGAAAGCCCTGCTTTGAACCAAGAATTAGACTCTCATTTACAAAATACTGCCGAGCATTATATAGGCACTTTGTACAATGTTATATGCTCTCCTTACTTCTATCAAATTTCAGCTTTTCTCCAAAACTTTCCTCATTTTTTTTTAAACCCACATTGATCTTTCTTGCCCCAAAGCTGCTCTTTACCCACATTCTAATAACAAAAGGTCTCAAATAGGAATATTGCTTTATCAACTTTATCTCCTTTACATAAGAATTGGCTTTTTGATTGAGGTAGTTGCAAGACACAAAATGCTCGAAAGTTTAAAAGTATGAAAGAGTAACAGAAGGAGAAGAGTAACAAAATTCGGTTATGTAACACATCGGGTACTTGGTATATTCTAAATGATAAATATGGTTCATTATATCAACCAACATTTTCAAAGCCGACATGGTAATGTGTGTGTGGTTGGGAGTTGGGGTTACTAAGAGCTATAAAAATAGAAACATTTTGCCAATGTTCTAAATGCTTGGAGAATAAATATTTAGGGAAATTAACATAGGTAAATGTGTCTCTTTACACTAAGAATGCTAATAATATGTTGTTATACTAGAAAGTCATTGTTAAAATTTTATACATTAATTAATCGGAATCTCTAACCAGAAACTAAAAAGAGATTCCAAGATTTATTTTAGATAAAGTCTCCAGGTTTGCATCTTAAAAAAATAGGAATAACGTTTAAATATAAAAAATTATGCTGTAACAAATATCCTCGACAGTTATTCTATCAAAACCATTGTATGTATTCAGATTAGGAGAGAGGATATCTAGAAATACTCTATTCTCTGTGGTGATTAGGTTAGTAAAAATTAACTTCCCTTTTGCATAAAACTCTTTTGCCTGACTTTCAAGACCTATTGCAATGTAGTTAATTTCATCACTGCAATCACAGCGTATGTGTTACTTACTTCCCAGGCAAGCTAGTTTCCCGATGATGCTTGGGAATTTCCAGCTCATTTCTGGGCCCCTTTTTCTTTTCGCTTTCAATTTATAGTAGTTTATCCTCCTATAAACTTCATCTCCTCTAATCAAACCTTTCTCAACTGCTTCAATTCTCTCCAAATGATCGATCATCCATTTTAATGTACTAGTTACGAGTACAGATTGCTGTCTCAGACAGCTAGGGTTTGAATCTTTGTGTAACCTTGAGAGCGTCACTCAGTTACCTGCTCTGTGCCTCAGTTCCCCCTTGTGTAAAGTGAGAGTAGTAGAACTTACTTCATGGAAGTGTTGTGTAAATTGTTCACTAAATGACTAATTTAAGGCTTAGTACGATGCGCGACATATAGTAAGTGCTAAGTATTTCATTTTGTTTTATTAAAATGACGGTTATTGTCTCATATGATGTGCTGTTAAGTATTAGTCTCTAACCCTAATGTGTGAACTTTGCAATGACTCTTTCCTTACGTTTGTCTTTGTTTTACGCTAGCATCTAGCCTAATGCAGGTTGGTTAATAAAGGCTTTCTGACTGAATGCCTGTCGGAAATTAAGCCTGAGAAAAGACACGAACAATAGTTTGAATTTGGAATAAAATATACGTGGCATGAAACCAACACTGGACCAGGAGTCAGAAGACAAACTCATTATGTTCCTAGTTCTTCTGGTCACTAGCTGCAGATTCTGAGCAAAAGTACGCGGTCTCTTTTGAGAACCAGCTTCTTTGCTTATTAAAGGACATAGTAGGTCACATTTCCAGAATTTATCACCAGGGTCTCTAGGGGATGCTCAAACAAAATTGAGGAAGAAGAGGAAATCAAAATATATCACAGATTTGTTCTAGTTCTCTTTCAAAAATTGATAGAGAACACTTCACAGGACTGCACAAATGATAATGGTAGAATTATTCACGATAATAAACCAGGAATTAGGTAATTAGATTGTGGATAAATGAGTTTGAGATTGTTCTCTCTCCTATTAGCAATTTAGAAAATAAAGGCAGTTTCTTTACTAGACAAATATTGCCTGCTTACATTTTGCTTGGCTTTGCTATTAAATGTGAATTGTTTGAAGGCTTAGGTTAAAAAAAGTAATTAAAGGAGATTTGATGGTTACACTTTATTAAGTGGTTATTCTGATGCTTGATAATCCCACAATGTAAGGTAAGTGGTGTACAACTGAAGTGGTTTCAGTAATCACCTACCTCTCAAACATCATTAACAGCAGCATGAAGAAATGAGTTAAAAACTAAACAAGGCAAATCAAGGGAAGATAATGGAGTCAGTTGATGCAGGTTTTATGTGCCAATTTGTGTTACTGTCTTTTGATTTAGACAGGTTGGAGAACAGGGATCATCATTTTCTGTAATTGTCTCCTGCACATGTATCGTGCACCCTGGACAATGTGATTTTCCTGACCTTTTGAGGGGAATAGAATGTATAGGACCTGAATACCCTGAAGGCAACTGAAATCTGGAATCTGTTTCTCAAAGATGAGCTCATGCTCTGAGTTGGTGTGGTTTTCTCTCTCTCTCCTTAAAGGGAGTGAATTCCACACCTAATGAATAGTTTCAAAGAAAGTTGTTAATCAGGTACTCCAAGTGACCACCCTGGATTCTTCTTTTATTACACAGGAACGTGATGGAATGAGAAAGCAACAGTTACATTTGATAAAAGGAAATACCTTTTTTCCCCTCTCCCCACCCACAATATAATCCTCTGGAAATTCGTTGACACTGGGAAATTACTGCAGCAAATAGTGTTGGAAAAAGCAAAGTTCTCTGAATAACACTTGTAGCTATAATAATTACATTAAAAATCACAAAGTATGTCAATTATCATATTTCAGGGTAAGTGTTTTCATCTGAGAGAGTCTGAAAAGATTTTTTTTTTTTCTTCATTCTTATGAGTCTTACAGCAAAGCATTGTATATTGGGGGCAGTTAGACTATGAACCAGCATTATTTCTTGTTCTTTTCTGAGTTATCGGATGCCATTCTGCTGCCCTGAGATGAGATACTAGGTCAAAATCAGGTGAAGAACTTGAACTCCATATGAGAGGGGCTAAAAAGAAGTATAAATAGAACAGAATGTTATCAAAATGGACAAATGTTATTCTTCACCCTTCCCCATTCAAAAAACATACACTAATTTAAAGAGAGGAGTGGGCCAAAAACAATAGAATCCAGATATTGTTTTATTTCCTAAATTAAGTGACCTGGTTTTTTGACGCTATTAAAGTGTAGATAAACGTGTTTTGCTCAAAGTTTAGTTATTCTCAGATAAAGGTTATACCCACATCACCAGTATGGTGTCTATTGCAAGTTACTTTGTTATAAAATGATTCAGATTTAGACTTTTTAAAGTATAGCTCTTCTCCCCAGTTCTCAAGCATATGTTATTTGAGTGCCTTGAATTTATTGCTGTACTGATTTCTTATCTTTATTATATTTCAAAGCAGTGATTCCTAAAGTGTGTTGTCCAGTGATATAAGAGAAATGTATTCTGTGGTCAGATGTGTTAGGAAATAATGAAAGTCATATCCCCTGTGGGGACTGCAGTGTGCACTTCCTATTAGTCCCCAAGGCATTGTGCAATACAAAATGTGTTTAACTTTAAAAAAATTGTTTCTAAAAGTTATTGGACTGTACAAGTCCTCCTCTTCCTCTACTCCCCACACTAGTTAAGCCAGATGACAAGGACAACCTTTCACTGTTCCAAAGAGTAACACTTTTTGTGAATTCTGATTAAAAATCAGAAACCCTTTAGACATGGGAGGTTGAAGTTTAAAAGTTATTTTTAATTAATTAATTTCTTTTTTTTTTGATGACGACATTGGTCAATGAAATTCGATACCAATGTGGTCAATTAAATAAATTTTTACAGTGCACTGGCTTGAAAAATCTGTTCTTTTCCGCCCATCTTTGAAGATGAACTTGGCATTCTTCCGTTAATTCTAGCAATAGACAAATTTAGATCCTTCTGTAAGAATTTCCATAACTCAGAATCAGTATTTGCTTAGATATGTGTGTGTTATATAAAATCACTTCTTATAGGCATACATACACAGCTGAGCAAATACTGGTGCTAATTATTGAAATTTTTACAAAAAGATCTAAATTTCTCTAAAACACAGAGCCACTCAACTACTATTTTAAAAAACCGAGACTGTTTTATCACGAATTCTCCCTTTCTTGTTCTGTTACGATACCACCGAAACCTGCCGTGTGCAGCATCCACTAGCAACACGGGAAGGTCTGTATCCTTTCAACCTGGGTGTAAACTTGCAGGAGTCTTTCTCACTTTACAGAGAGAGTGTTGAAGCCAAATGTGTTTTATGTACAATTTGTAAATGGTTGATGGACTTTGAAATCAACATAGAGTTTAATTTGTTTAGTATTTTCGACCAAAACCCATCACACACACACACAATTTAGATGTGATGGATTAGAGACAGGAATAAAAAGGAAAAATAATTAATAGTATTATGTAAATCTCCTAAGACAACTTTTTCATCGCCTGTGGGGTAGGTCTCCTCAGCAGGATACCTGTATGAATCATTGCTGAAATCACCATCCTCTCCTTGTTCCCCCAGCATGTCGCTTTGACTGCCACTTCTTACTTAAATAGAGGGGAAACTATCAAAGCAGACAGGTCACAGCTAAAACCAAACTAGCATTAAGCCCAATATTAAATGGTTTTAATAGAAATATTAAATTATATCCAATGTTGACAAACATTCTTTGGATTTTATTAAAAGCACAAAAATTATCCATTCGGTAAGAGTTTAGGTTCCATCCGCGTAAGGAAGCCAAGTATTGCAACTCTCTCTTTCCCTAATTTCTTTTTCTCTTTAGGCTCTATCACCATCTGGCATACTGTATGTTTTGCTTGTTTATGTGGTTGTCCCAGTTAAATGCAAGTTTCACGAAGGCAGAGTCTAGTAGTAGGTGCACACGAAATTGGTTGAATGAATGATTTATAGTTGATCGGCAACAACTGTCAGAATTTGAATCCTAGCTTCAAAGCTTCCTGGCTGTGTGACTTGGAGCACATTTTTTAACCCCTCTGCCTCAGTGTCCTTTTCCTCAAGATGAAGATGATTAGAGCATCGCATCAATGTCACGAAGTCATTGAGAGAATTAGGTGTGTTACAACTGCCACAGAGTTCAATTGATGTTAAATGTGTTTTTTTGTTTTGTTTTGTTGTTGTTGTTGTGAATCAAACAATTCTCAAATTAATTGAGGAAAAAATAACCAAACATCCCTTGCCACCTGTTAAAATCATTTGTTATTGCTTTCTGGTTTGTTCCATCTCCACCCCACCCCCAGTATTAGAGTGGGAAGCCTCACTGTGCAGAGCCAAATTCCAGACTGCTGCTTTCTTTCTACACGTTTCAGGAGTTCTCCATTTTTCATGGAGTTTTTTTATCCTCCCAGTCCTGCTTCAGAAATGTTGAAATCCCACTTGTTGCTAGTCAGGCACTGCTTTACTTCCTGTCAACAGGGACCGCTGCCACTCAGAGGATGCCACCACCCTACCTGGGGAGCAGGGACCCTTTCCAGGTGTGGCTGTGCACTGCCGAACAGCAGACACCTTGTAATGTGCACATGCGCTCACGTACTTTTTAATGTAGTAATCCACACACTGCTAAGCCTGGGGAATTAATAGTGTGCTACTTTAAGTCTAATATAGTGTAGGAATGGTTTCATTTTTCTATTATGATTATTACTTTGTTAACAGAACCCCTCCCTAGGTTGTACACTCTGTGAGGGCTTGGGCATATTCTTTCTATTCACCAGCGAGCAGTGTTCACGTAAACACACAGGTATTCACATGCTGACGGAAAAGTGTAGGCAGTATGGATTCAGAGTCGGCTTTCATGACAAATGAGCTCAGAAAGCATTCGAAGCTTTAATTTTTTAAATATCTTTGCATTTGTTTTCCCTCGATAGTGTTTAAGTTTAAAGAGAATAGCAATCTGTAAACTCGTTTAATCAATATATCTTATGTCAATAGATGCGCTATGCATAGGCAATTTCCCTATGGTGGTATTGACTGTCTATGAAAGCCTGCAGAAGAGGCTACTATGACATCTTTTATAGTGTTTATCAATTCCTCCTTGATATTTTTATACATTTGTCTCTGGGTGTGGTTTCGTTTAATTTGTGAATAAAATAACCGTGCTACAAAATTACTACAAATCGAAATTACTGAAACGACAGGAAGCAGCTGAGGCAGCCAGTTTAATCTCATCATGGTGTATCCGTCCTTTATGAGTATGTAAGGCACAGCGTAGCCCATTTAGCGTGTTTCTACAATTCTTCGCCATTCCAAAGCATGTACTTCTGACATTTTTTATTAGGCTTTTGTGTCTGGTCACTGTATTAAATTCAGCAATTCAGTCCACTTAAATGATCGTCCCTGGATAAAGGGTGGAGAGGAGTTCCCAGTGCCCGGAGGTAAAGAGCCATTATGTCATCTTAGCACGTCCAGCCCTGCAGAGACAGGGCATCACGACAGCTCAGCTGGGGAGCTGGGGTGTCGGGGGCTGTATCGTGGAGGGCAAGGGAGTGAGGGGGAGTCAGTGATGAAGCCTGGGGTGTAGGGTGAGTGACCCTTTTGCTGATCTTGGCCTGAGAGACCATTTAGCAGACAGAGTGAAGTTTGCATCCATGGAGTGTGCTTGGCCCGTAATCGTGATTTATTTGTAGTCTGTAGAAATCACTCAGGAGAGGATACTCCCCATTGTTATTTTTCTTGCCCCAAATCAAAGCTCGCTCTCTCTTTTTTTAATTTTATTTTAATGGGAAAAGCACACAGACATTTCCTATGTATGGCTGGAGGCAGGCTATAGACCACTATGTAGAAACTCCGGTGCTTCAATACATCCTTCGTTCCATGCAGGGAGATATTTCCTGACTGGAGGAGGAGGTGGCGATGAGGATGGGCGTGTTGAAGTCAGCAGCGTAGCTCTCGCTGAGTACGTGACGCAGAACCTCTGCCTTGCTCATGGTACTAGTTACGACTCGCTTGGTCTTCAACAACGTGAAGGACCAAGTGATGGATGAGAAAGCTGGGGCCCAGAGACCTGATGTAGTTTGCCCAAGTGGCAGGCCTGCGTTTGAATACAGTGCAGGGGGCGCTGTACCACATATGTTAACGGGACTGGGGCCAACAGTTTCTTTTAATTAGGTAAAAATACTAAACATTCATGGGTTATAAGCTGCTTTAAATTCTCACCATGTTTTGCGCCTTGTTAGTTGCGCATACATAGGTGCTTACAGGAAGCTGGTCGCCTTCTCTTTCCCACCCCATCCTGTCGGTTTTCCGAGCTCGAAGCTTAGTGTCACCTTGACTCATTGCCCCTCTCTCGTGACCGCCGTCAAGTTCTGCGCCGTGACCTTCGGCGACCGCCGTCAAGTTCTGGCGCCGTGACCTTCGGCGGACCGCATCCATCCATCTTCTCCTTCCCCCGTCTTTAGCTTACTTCCTAACGAGGCTCCCTGCTCTTTGATTCCTTCACCCGCACCGTCGTCTGTCCAACGGCCAGATGCCTTCTTAAAATACAGCGACGATTATGTGCTTTCCCCTGTCAAAAGGCATTTTGTATATTAGCGTTGCACTTTAGACTTAACAAAACTTTTCCCCATATATTACATTCAAAGAGATACTGATGAATATATATCACCTCGATCTTAGAGATGAAATGACCATAGCCTAAAGAGGCTAAATGAATTCTTTTCTGTAAACCTTTGCCCAGTGTCTGTTGTCGAAACTCCTACCTTGGCCTTCACTGTTCCCTCAGTGGCCCCATATTATCCTTCTTATTTCTCGATGTTTTCTTATTACCATATACTTGAAAAATTATACAAGTTAAGTTAGCTACGTTTGACTCTCTGGACTTTTGCCTCTGATTATCTTCTGTGTCTTCTTCACCAGGCAACCTTCTATTCACTACCCAAACCCGATCGTGCCCTCTCCACCATGAAGGCCTACTTGATTTCACTGAAGAAAACGTGCCCCCATTTTACTCAATGCCTCAGGCAAATCGTGTGCTCCGTTTGGAGTCTCACACGCTAGCCTAGTACAGGTTATGCCTCTTTCCTGGTGTGTTTCTTCCTTCTCCTTTACTGCCTGACAGAATACCTCTCATTCCCTTTTTTGCTAATAGTACGCCTTGTATCTCAAGAGAATGTTACAGCAGAGGTCATATTTTATTCATCCCACTTCCACGTTAGGTCCTGGCCCATAGTTGGGACTGCTTTGTTGACTAAATAAACTTACTGTAAGATGGTACGTAAGGAGCGCAAGTAAGGAGCTCTCTTCTCAGGCATTTTTTGGAGAATTTAGTTTGAGCCTGCTTGCCTTGCACCAATGCCTCACAGTCTTTCTGGTGCCTCTGTTAGTTTTATGTAGCAGCTGTATTGTATCTGAGTGTTCCTCTCCTTCTAGAATTCCAGCTTCGGTGGAGTATCTAAGTCTTTTGAATTTGTATGCTCCCCAAAGCACCTACCATTTCACTAAACATAATAGAGGCTCAATAAATGCTTATTAGAAAGATTTAGAAAGACATTTCCTCCAAGTGAAATTTCTATCATTGAGACAGAAAAGTTCCTTCTGGAAAAAAAAAAAAACTTTAGTAACACTGTATCTGATTTTTAAACAGTTCATATTTGAAAAACTGTGAGCATGTTTATGTGTGCAGAATGATAAGTCAGTGCAATGTCCAAGTAAAGAATTGTTGCAGTTATTGTATTGCATCATGTTTATTATGGGGGCATGTTATGTTAATTTATTTTAGAACTTAAAAAAACAAAATGACATGTAAGCGAGCATGCTATGGTAAAGAGTAGGATAGGGTCCCGATGTGCTGGATGGGAATCCCTCCCCTAGCTTGGTTTCCTTATCTGGTAGTGAAGGTAATATACTATATATCTTGCTGTGAAGATTGAGTTTGTGCTATTAGTAAAGTGCTTACTTAGTAAATTCTCAATAAGTGTCATTAGTATGTTATTAGGAACACTGATACTCTATTGAATTTGTGTGCTTTAATCACGCACTTGAAAATTACAACATTTCACTTGAGTTTTTGAAATGCCAGGATGATGATATCTATACCCAAGATAATATTTCGTGTCAGCCAGCTAATTGTAGATACTTATAGAAGAAGCTCTTGTTTTCTTTAATTTTTCAATAAAACTATTTAAGCGTAGAAAATAGGTGGTTATGGTTAGTGGATTAGCTATATGCTTTCTCTTGCAAATGACTATGACACTTACCTGCATCTGGCTTCAGAAATAAGGAAGGCTATTATATCACAGAGCAAGAAGTTCAGAAGTAGGTCACACCGTAGATTATCATTTCTTTCTGTCTTTTCATTTTTCCATTCTCAATATCAGCTTGTCCTAAAGCTTTGCTTCTGGTCTCAAAATGGCCATCATTTAGGCTTCATGCCTCCGTTTCATGTTCAATGGAGGAGAGAGGAAGATGGAAGGAAGTGAGAAAAATAAAAAGAAATGGAGGGAAGGAGGTAGGGGAGGAGATATCTCTCACCAAAATGGATTCCAAATGCCTTCCTTTAATCGATTGAACCAAATTGGGTGCGGTGCATGACTGTAGACCAAGAGATATCAAACAAACAAAAAAAATGCCATGCGGTGATTGATTTAAACTAGTTAAGACATCTCTCTGGACTTTTGGAAGGGTGGGCCCCTGAATGAGATCAAGATTTATTAGGAAGGGGGAGAGAAAGCTGATGACGTAGGAAAGTAATCAACAGTGTCTACTATGGTTAAAAACTAAAGTTTTTCATTTGATTTTACCATAGAAATTTGGAGAAGTTGCTATTACTGCAAGTGCGTAAAACTGAATCTCTTAGAATGATTGATTTCTTTGTGCGTCACTTTACATGTAGGGATAATAAAGTCTACCTATCAGGGTTTTGTGTTGTTTAAAAACAAAATCTGTGTAAGGCCCAGTGCCAGGCACGTAATACAGGCTTCTTCTGAGTAGTTGCTACTGTTGTATTTTCTTGGTCAGAATCATTTTAGTCTTTATCTCATCTATACTTCAGTTTTCCACTTCCAGACTTTTATAATACAGATCCACAGCGGTGCCTTGTCACCACCTCTAAGAAACATAACCGTTGATATTTTCTTAACCGTTTAATCAAATAATCTATGATCCTCACGGAAACCCTGTGATGTGGATATTATTTATGCTATTTTACAGATTCTTTATCTGCCTCCTTCTCTAAAGTATGAGCTTCATGAGGACAGAGACTCTGTTGTTCTTCCTTGCTGGATCCTGAGTGGTCAAAATAGTGCATTTTCTTCCTACACATGGTAGACTGGTAGCTGGTCAATCAGTTCATTGAAGGAAAGGAAAGAGGAATGGAGGGAGGAGTTGCATGTGCCCTACAGAGGTTAAAGGACTCTCTTAGTGACATGGCACTTAGCATATAAACCCGCATTCCTAGTGGGCTTTGGGACCTGCATACCCTGCCCCTCACTCTAACTTCGCCCTGATTTCCTTACTCTCCTCTTTGTGTTCCAGGTGCATAGACAGAGGTATGCCTTGCTTTTCACTTCCACAGGACCTTTGCATAGCAGATTCTTAGGTCTGTAGCTCAAATTTTCTGCTGCCTTCCTATACCTAGTCGTTGTCCCATAATATTCCTTGTTAATTCTCTTTGGATCTTTCACATAAACAGTTCAAACATCACTTCCTCTGGGAAGCCTTCTGTGATCCTTCAGAATTAATTCATCTTCTCTTTACACATCTGAACACTATAAGGATATTTTCCTTAACTGTTTTTAAATACTTGTGTATTTGTATTGTTGACATAAGCAACTTCTAAACCAGTAGAGAATTTTTGTAAGCGTTTATTTGAGCCAAAACTGATAACAATTGCTGGGAAGCAAGAAGTCAAATGCTCCAGAGAATGGCAACTTGGCAGTTTCTTTTATGCATTTGAAATTAAAGAGGGAATGAATGTAAGGGAGATGACATGAAGGTGGACAAAACAGAGTGAGGTATTGTAAGGTACTTAACAAGATCATGTGCTCTCTTGTAGGTGGTTATGCTCATTTCAAAGGTGTGTTAACTTAGACGCACAAGGAACAATGGACAGGGCTTGCTTGTGGCAAAGATAAACCTTTTACTAAAAAGTTATATGCCTGGAATGTGACTACCCACCATAAACTTCACAGTTAGGAATTAATGATCAGATCACCCCATGAGGTTACTTTCCATAGAACCTCTTTTTTTCTTTTGTCCACACTATGATCATTTTATGCATACATAAAATGTTTTTATTGTTTCCATAATGCCTGACCAATATCGGGCATATCTAGGTGCTTAATAAATATATTTTGAGTGAATGGCACTGCACATTGTCTTGCCAGCCTAGTTTCATGTTTTTCTCACTAAATTACACTTATTTTATAAAACAGAAATTAATGTTTTTTATCAGTCCCTTATTTTCTCATGTGTCTTTTCTTATAATTTAAATACAGGAAAATTATTAAGTCTTGAGGAATAGCTACTCTCTTTGCCTCAAATTCTTATTCCCATTTCTGTCTCTTATTTTACGGCTCAGCTTAGACTATACCTTCACTGAGCTTTGCTTTACTCAAGGCTAGATTAGGTGCCCCTCATCTAGGTGGCCCAGGAATCTGTTAAAATAGTCATCACTCATCCGTTTTTGTCATCTGTTTCTCCATTAAGCTGCAACATAGATTGAATCTAGTCTTAGGTGTTTGCCCATTGTCTAGCACAGGTGTTGGCCCGGTAGGCACTAGAGCTGTTTTTTCAAATGAATGAATACATGTCTTGCACTTATCTGATATTTTCTAGGGGTCTAAATCATTCCAGGAAAAGCATTCATTAAACAGTTGCAATTTAATTCTGTCTCACAGTGTCATATGTCTGTATCCTTCGAGAGTTGCTCAAAATGATGTGCTTTTTAGTGATCCTTATAATCGGGGTACATATTGGACATGTTATATAAGAGCATGGTTGTTGAGAACGGGGGCTCCAATCCAGCCTGCCCTCTGCTCATTATGCTGTGTCTGCCCGTGAAGGCCTCCTTAATTTTTTTTTTTCACAGAGATTCTGTATGTAATAGCATGACCATAGATAAATTGGAAGAAAATGTGAGAATTTTCTATTTAAATTTCTATCTAAATCTTTATTTCAACTTTGAAAACTCTCTACTTTGTCAGTAACAAAAACTTATAAAAACATGAATAGTTGTAAGTGGTGGGGGCATATACTCAAAAAATTGTCTTGATGATACATGATCAAAACATTTATGGAGAACTTTGGTTTAACTTGTAATCCCAATGTGAGAGTAGATTCCATGTTGATTTGCAGCTTTTTCTTGATGTCATTTTTATTTAATTCTGTTTTATTTGGGCGAGGCAACTCTTGCTTGAACTCACAGATTGCGAGGAGCTTGTCAGCTTACAATCCTTTATTTTTTATTTTCTACGCCTACAGCACCTGGTCTTCCTAGGTGGTCTCCCATCCAAGTACTAAGTAGGCCTGACCCTGTTAAGCTTCTGAGATCAGATGGGATCGGGCTTGTTCAAGGTGTCATGGCCGTAGACTGATGTCATTTTTAAATGCCTTAAAAGGATGGATGAGCTTAGGATAATGCCACCCTGGACGTCCCATGCACCACTATGTGTGTATATAGGTGCATGTGTATGCAGGGTATACAGGTCCTAACAGCCCACTAAGAACATGGGTTCATATGCAAAGTGCATATCAGTTGTCTCTGTGCATGCGCTGGAGAAGAGAATGGACGGACTATAACTAGGGTTTGTCTTAAGAGTTTGTCCGATCTCTCCAATTATTTCCTTTTCAGAAACACAAATACAAGAATTTTAAGATTCATTAGTCAGCTTCCTTTTCAGATTAGTAGTTTACGTTAAGTCGTCTTTTCCCCATTCATTGGCATACCCAGAATCTCTAGATGTAAAGCGATGACTTCTTCTCTGCCTCTGGGCTATGATACTAAGGAATGAATGGTAGGTTTCTAATCTCAGAAAGAGATATGCTGGAGTCAGAATATCGTAAGTGAAAGCATGGCCCAGTCCTTTTCTAAACGTGTGATTTGACCAAAATGATTAACCACTTTGAGCTTCAGTTTCTTTCTCTGTAAGATGAAGATAATATTAAACAATTCACAGATTTGTCCTCAGAAAACATAAGAATATATGAATGTGGCTGGCATGGTACCAAAAAGACAGTGTTTATAGAAAGAAATTTTGAATTTTGAACATGCTTACTACAGAATCCTTTTTCATGTTTTTTTAGCAGTAATGAAATCACAACTGTTTGAGCTCTAATGTAAAGATTACTTTAAAATAAAAGTTTATTCCTTCTCTATTTAAACTGGTTAGAGTGTGACTATTCCATCACATGATTGGCTAATGGGCTAATCTGTTTTCTGAGGAAACACACAACCTGTGGTTTTGTGTGTGTGTGTGTGTGTGTGTGTGTGTGTCTGCTGTAAGCAGCCACAACACACAATTGAGTAATGATACGGTGATGGAGCTTTTCATCAGTGCCCGGAATGATGTTGAGTCCCGTGGGTGTTACAGGGCTCTAGAAGAGTAAAAAGTGCTTCTGACTGAGTATATAGGAAGACAACACAGAGATTGCATTTTAAGAGGATCTCTGTAGTTTCCAAAAGCATGGCAGAGGAGGGGAAAAAGGTGTTTATATAAAGAGAATGACATTAGTTGAAATAGTTAAAAGATATGTTTATTGACTAAGAAAAATTTCATACCTTTGTGGTATTGAATTAAGTAGAGAAATATAAATTGCAATCATGTTAAAGGATCTGAAATGCTAGGCTAAGAATTTCATTCAGACTTCACCTGGCAGGCAGCAGTCATCTGGTTAAGATAATTCTCTGGGAAGGTTGTGACTGTAAAAGTAAAGAGAGACTTGAAGACTAGAGACTAGTCACAAAGTAATGCCATGGCCCAAAGTCCTAATTTGGAGTGATACTGTTAGAAAAAGAGAAGGACATATAAAAGGACGTATAAAAAAGGATCTATAAAGACATATTTGAAATGAAATTTCATAGCTGTTGTATAGCATGATGGTTTTAGGTAAGATTTAAAAAATTTTGAACAAAGCTTATATAAACCAAAAGAAAGCCAATTTCCTAAACATTTTGATTAATTAAGGCACTAATGGTTATTAAGTAAGGTTAACCCCTATAGTAATGTGAAATAGAATCATGAAGGCAAAAGCACTACTGTGGTTTCAGGGTTTAGAATCATTTCTGGCTGTTTTCCTTATGCATACACTTTATTGTACGAAGAATGAGAGGCACAGATGCATTAATGACCTTCATTTTTCATATTAGAGTGAAAGGATGATATACTTCCCATGCTGGAAAGGACCTCAGATACTTCGGTGAGAAAACGCGTGCCAGAGATGTCACCTGAGCTGCCCCAGGTTGTTCAGCCTGTAGAGGGGGAGCCTCCATGCCAGCTCATGGGTCCGGGCTCCCCAGGTGAAGGTCCTTCTGTGACTCTGTGCTGCCTGGTCTACACCTGTTTCACGAATCCAGATCCTTTTTCTTTTTTCTTACCATTTCATATTGTTTACATTTGTTATTTAAATGCACCTCCCTGAATTTCACAGAAATGTGCATGATGCTTATCATCATCATCATCATCATCATCATTTTTTGTCTTTAGAAAGCACCCATGTGCTGGACTCTGTATAAAGCCAGGTAAATATAAAAAGGCCTTATCCTCCGCTGTTTTGTTTCATACATTTGAGCTTTATGTCCTGAGACCATTGAAGTAAATGTTTGACTATCAGTTTTCCTCATAAATTCTCCATTCTCACTTACAGAATATTTTTATTTGGTTTTGTTTTTAATTTTGCTTCAGTTTTGATTCTAAGGAAGAGGGAAAGGAAATTCACATGTTATTTATCCTTTGCAAAGAGGTATGTGTGAATTTTTAACTTACATATGCAGCATTTTTTCAAGAGGGAGGTATTATATATATATATACACACACATATATATGTGTGTAATGTGTGTGTGTGTGTGTGTGTGTGTGTGTGTATTTACAGATAAGAAAGCTGAAGGTTGAGTTGCCTAGCTAGTAAAAGGTAAAGCCATGATTGCTATTCATATCTTCTCAGATCCATAAAATAGGCTATATCATATTAAAAAGTGACCTCATGATATTGACACTGGCAAACTGAGAGACATTCAGAGAAAAATTGAGGTATTAAAAGGCCTCAATCCTGTATCATATGAGAATCAGTTGAAGAAACGAGATGTTTAGAAGAAAGTTATCTACTTAATAAACAATTTTAAAACATCTGAGGTGGTTATCCTCCCAAAGAGGAATTAAACTTTAAATAGCTCAAAAAGGCCAAAGTAATTTGGCATTAGGATAAATAGTTACTGTTTTTCCCCAAAAGACTCTTGCAGAAGGCTTGGGGCCAGATATCTGACGTTGCTCTACTGTTGGGACATTGCACAAGAACCGTCTTCAATGTTTCTAATTTCAATATTTCTGTCACTGACTTTCATTTCAAAGTGAATCTGATGCAAAATGACAACATATAACATAGATTAACCAGAATCTCTCCGAGGCAAGGACCCCTTTTCCTGGAAAACTCCCCAAGGACCTTCTCTGAGCACTCTGCATGCAAAAATCTTAATTCATGACCTCTGGGGTAAATAACGTCAATTTCCATGTCAATGGAAATGTATTAATTGAACTTAGAGCAAGGTCATGCTGTGAGATCAGCTCTCGATCTGGCGTGACTTTCGGGTGGGGGGAACCTTCACACAGGTCGGTACAGGGCAGAAGACACAACAGCCGCTCTTAATAACTGTGAATCCAGCTCAGTGTGTTTCCTGTGCCCACCCCCATTAGTTAGATCCGTGGTTTTACTTCCCTTGATTTCAGTTGCCCATGGCCAGCCATGGTCTGAAAATGTTAAATGAAAATTCGCAGAAATAAACAGTTCCCGAGCTTTAAATTGCATGCCATTCTGCGTGCATGATGAAATCTGGGGCCATCCAGCTCTGTTCCATCTGGGACATGAATCATTCCTTTGTCCAGGGTCTCCATGCTGTATACACGCCCCACATCCCTACCCATCAGTCGCTTAGTAGCAGTCTTGCTTTTCAGGCTGATTTTCCTGTTATCACAGTGCTTGTGTTCACATATTTTACTTACTAATAGCCCCAAAGCACAAGAATCGTGATACTGGCAATTCAGATATGCCAAGAGAAGCTGTAAAGCGCTCCCTTTTAGTGAAAAGGTATGTGTGTAAGTATTGGAACAAAACATGAGTTTGGTACTAACTGCAGTTTAGTTTTCAGCATCCACTTGGGGTCTTGGAATGTGCCCCTCATAGATAAAGGGGGGCTACTCTATTGCCAATTCAATCTAATCCTCACCCCACTTGCCTTGAAAGTTGCTCGAGTGGCCTGAGAAACTAATCCAGTAAAGTGAAATAGAGGAAAACGAAAATCTTAAATTATTTTCAAGATTTTAAGGAAATAACTGGAATCATTTTTTTCTGTGTATCCTTTTTCTTCTAAAGCTCTGAAATCTATGTTCAGGTGAGGAGATCAAGTTATAAGTAACTCTAATCAAATTTACAGGCTTAGTTTTTTCTTAACAGACCACCGTAGAAAGGAAAGAACAGAGAATGGGGAAGGCAACTGAGACCAAGGAAAGTAAAACCATGGATAAGAGGGGTGGCATGAAAATAAGTTGAGTTGGATTCATTGGCTGTTAAGACAGCTGATGTGTCTTCTGCCACATACAAACCTGAGACATTAAATAAAGTGTTTGCAGAGTCATATGCTCAGATTAGCATGTTCTTTGATGCAGAATGCTCTAGAGAAGACTACATTTTCACTTTGAATGATAGTCCATGTCATACCTGAAATCTATTCAATCCAAGAAAATGTCTAGGAAATGGTAATACGTTCAAACTTGTTTTCTATTGATTGTTGTTCACTGACCTTTTATATACTGTAGATATTCTAGAAATATTAGGAAAGCAAATGAATGTCTATTAATTACCTCATGTTATGCTTAAAAATAAACTGGTGATATAGTTCATATTATCTCACTTTGAATGTAGAGATGTTAGTTAACTTATTGCTTCTTTTATAATAATGAAAAATGGCTAAGATGTGGAGAGTAGAATGTTGCATTAAACAAAGAGAATAAAACCAAAAGTAAACCAATGACCTGAACTGGAAACAGGTTTTAAAAATGTAATTTTTCAGTTGCACAAAAGTTACCATAGCATTACCTTTTCTTTTGTGTCTGCTGGTGATTTAATTTAGTAGTTGTAGAAAAAGTGTCTTTTGCTGTTTAAAAATTCTATTTACAGTGATTGATAAAGAAGTTTCAAGTACAAGGGGCATTTGTAGAGAACCCGTGAAACTGACAAGTGATTGACATGTAAACAACCCCACTGCGCCCTTGTATTCCACTCTGTGATGCTAGACTATAGATACTAAGTAAGCCTCAGGAAGTTGCCGCTATCCAATTTTTATTAAATGCTTGGCTTTGTGGATGTAAACAATATTGTGCATTAGCTGCCTAAATGCAAAGCTTTCTTTTGTGCTTTCACACCAGTCTTCCTCAGTGTGATAGAATATCTGTGAACTGAACAAATGGGAACTTTCTTTTGATATGTTTAACTGAATTTAAACTCTGAAAAGGGAAGCAAATTGCAGATTTCATCTAACTGATTTAAGCCATCTGAAAGTGAATGAAGGGAAGAGCATTTCTAAACTTGAAATTTTCTGTTTATGACTTATAAGTGTCAGTGTGAAATTGTCCTTTCTTCTCTGCTAATGCAAAAATGACGGCTCGGCAGTGTACACACAGCATTGTTATGTGGAATCAGAAGCTCTTGTAATTGTCCTTGAAAGTGGTTTACTATTAATATATCTTGATTTTAGAATGCCGCATTTTTTTTCCTCTCTTGGATCAAGGCTTTCTTTTCCCCTTTTTATAAGTAGGTTTCTTTTTGCTGTTTTTAGTTTAAAGTCTGTTTGGTCTGGTATAAGTATAGCTACCTCTGCTGTGTGTGTGTGTGTGTGTGTGTGTGTGTGTGTGTGTGTGTGGTTACCATTTAAAGCACAAGTGAGTCTCTTATAGGTGGCATATTGTTAATCTTTTTTTTTTTAACTCATTCCACCATTCTGTGTCTTTTAATTGGAGACTTTAATCCATTTATATTTAAAGTAATTATTGAAAGGTAGACTTAGAATTGCCATTTTGCAAATTGTTTTCTGTTATTTTGTAGATCCATTATTTCTTGGTCTTATCCTTGTCTTTGTGTGTGTGTGTTTTAATGTCTTATTATCAGTATGCCTTCATCATGTTCTTTTGTGCAGATTTTCTTTTGTAGTTACCATGAGGTTTATGTAATCTTAAACTTATAACACCCTATTTTCAACTGATAATAATTTAACTTCAATAAAATTTGTGTACTTTACAATTCTTCCCTCCTCTCACATTTTAGGTTATTACTATTACAATTTATATGCTTTTTATATTGTATAGCTAATAACATATTACTCTATTTTTGGTTATTTTTGCTACATTCATTTTAAACTAGAGTTGTAAACTTTTAAACTAGAGTTGTAAGTGGATTATGCACCACTATTACCATATCGCAGAATCTAATAATGACTGCATATTTATCATTACTGGTGAGATTAATGCTACCTTTTTGTTTTTTATAATGTTTATTTTCTTTTACTCAATGAACTCCCGTTAGCATTTCTTATAAGGCAGGTCTGATGGTAATGAATTCTCTTAGCCTTTGTTTGTTCCAGAAAGTCTTTATCCCTTCATTTCTGAAAGACAGCTTCTCTGGGCGTAGAATTCTTGGTTGATAGATATCTTCTTTCAGTATTTTGAATGTGTCATAGCATTCTCTCCTGACCTGAAAAGTTTCTGGGGTTCCCTTATATTTAACTTCTTTCTTTTCTCTTGCTGCTTTTAAAATTCTTCCTTTGTCTTTGACATTTGACAATTGAATTATGTTTCGACGCAGCTCTGTTTGGGTTGTTTATTTGTATTTTTTTAGCCTCATGGATCTGGAAGTCCATTTCTCTCCCCAGGCTTGGGAAGTTTTCAGCCATTCCTGCTTTAAATATACTCTCTGTCCCTTTCTCTTACTCTTCTCCTTCTAAAATCCCACAGTGCAAATTATTTCTTTTCACTGTGTCCCATAATTCCTATAGGCTTTCATCATTCATTTCCTTTTTTTTTTTTCTTTTTTGCTTTTCTGACTGGGTAATTTCCAATTTCCTATCCTCCTGGTCGCTGATTCTTTCTTCTGCACAATCAGATCAGCTTTCAAAACTATGGTGATCTTCAGTTCATTTTTTTTTTTAATGAGTGTATTTCCTTGTCAAACTTCTTATTTTGTTTCATATTTTTTTCAAGTTTAGTTGTCTTTTTGTTGCTATTCAAAAACTTTCTTAAGAGGATTATTCTGAATTATTTGTCTGCTAGTTCATAGACCCTCCTTTCTATAGGGTCATTCATTAGAAATTTGTCAGTTTTCTTTGATGGTATTGTACTTACCTGACCTTTTTTTTTTTTGGATACATGATTTCTTCTGTTGGTATCTGCACATTTGAATGATGGGGTTCTTCTTCCTGATTCTACAGCTTTACTTTGCCAGAGACAGTTTGTCACCACTCAGCTCTGTTCGGGTTTCTGAGTGTGTACACTGAGAATGTGTTTGGACAGGCGGGGCCTGCTAATATGGTCCACTTTGGGTGAGGCAGCTGTTCCATCTCTGAGGCAAGGATGGGGGGATATGCCTTGGCTGAGAGCAGTTGCATAGGACTGCTGGCTTGGTTATCTACCCAAGTGAAGCTGTAGAATAGACTCTGCTGTTGCTTGGATCCTCTGGTCAGGCTTACTAAATGTTGGGACTGGGTACTATAGTCAGTATTCGACGGGGTTACAAATTAGCTTCCTTGCCCTGGCAGGGGCATCAGGCCAGGGCTCAGGGCCTGTACAGCTTCTTGTTTGAGGACTCAAATGAGGCCTGAATGTGCATTGAATTCCTGGTCAAGCGAGGCCATTGGGTTTGCTCTGCAGATGGGGTAAGCATGGGCTATTTTCTCTCTTCAAGTGGCACAGTATGTTGAATGGTCTACACAGCTTCCTCTGTGTTCTGGTTAGGTTCCTGGCCAGACAGGCTGAAGGCTGTATTTAGTGACAAGCAGGGCTACAAATGAGAGCCCCTGTCTGGGCACTGAGGGAGAGGCAGCTCTAAAACTGCTAAAACTCTGTTGTCTTAACTCAAGCTGACCCACAATCCACGTTGCTGACCAAACAGGGCCATTGACTTCGCTCCGGAGCCTATCAGCTCTGCCCACCCACCTTTTGGCTCAAGTGTTGTGAGACCACACAGCTTCCAGAAGTTGTCACCAGCCCTTCTGGTCAGATGGAGCAGGAAAGCAACCTCCACAGTGGGTGGGGCTACAACTCCGTACCTTGACCCGGCGGCATGGGCACGCCGGGCTGTAGGGCTGGCAAAACCCCTCTGCGGATCCGAATCAGGCAGGCCTGCACCCCACCAAATTCCGTGGTCAGAGTGCAACCCCAGCTTGATTCTGAAGATGAGCAAAGCTGCTGGTTGGGATCGATACTTGGGCGCTGCAGGGATGAACTTGGCCTGCCAAGATGTGTCTGCCACTTGCGGCCAGCCCGCCCCTCTTCTCCGTCACGGTCAGATTTCCAGCATTGGACCTTGCAGATGCCACTGCAGTCCCTGTGGTGTGAGACCCGAGTACGGGCTCCTGTAAAGGAACCCACAGTGCTGGGCGAGACTGGGTTCCCCCGCTGGTTCTCTTTTCCCAATGGGGAGCCAGAGGCTCAGGGGAGACCTCTCTGTGGGGAGATGCTCTCCTGGGAAGAGGCAGTTCAGTCATCGTGTAGTTGCTTCTCTGACCCTCCTAATCTGGTCTGTCTTGGTCCCTGAGGTGCAGGGGTGCTTCAGCCTCACCCCTGCGTTCCAGGATTCTGTTAGTGTTGTCTTGTTCTTGAATAGATGTCAGTAGTTGTTCTTATGAGGTGTCAGGGATGAGCTGTGTTTCCATCTTGGTGACATCAGTCCAGATGTAGTTTTCTTTGTCACATGCATTTCTTAACTGCACTTCTTAGTTCTCACTTCTTTTTTAAAAAATCTTTATTACAGTGTGCGTTGATGAAATATTTTAAATAGTTAATAAAAATAGATGAGCAGTATCATAAATTATGACTCTTTAAAAATGGTTCACATTTTTAGTAATAAATTCAAAATTAAAGGATGTATCTGAAGGGTAACTTTATGTTTTCTGCTTTTTAAAGTTTGAAAGAAATTATCCTGTTTATAATCATTTTATATTTCTAAAATGTTCTAATGATTGCCTCAGAGTTTAGAGGCAAAATGTTCTTAATTTTTTTTTTCTTTCGATTGAATGCTAAGAACTTGGATGCTTTAAATGAGCTATTTGCCAGCAGATGACAATTCATGCCAGATAAAAGAGAAACCAAGTACAGTAAAATCTGTGTTTGCCAACCAGCAAAATCTGGAAAATCACATTTTTGAGATTCCCCAGGGAAAATTGTCAATTTAATAAATAGAGCTAACTGAACTAGGGTATGAGAGAATCAGATTAAGGTTGCTAGAGATTCATTATGTATGTTTGTTGCGAATTTTAAAAACCGCATAGGGTATTTACAGCCATGAACTATATACTTATGTAAATGCTGCCTTCCCATTCCTTTGTCAGACAGTGAAGAAAACGTGAGGGATTAAAAAAAAAAAAAAAAAAGTCGATGTGAATTGACTCCAAGTCAACTGTAATCTACATCCTGTCTTCATGATATATCTCATAGCAAAAACTTTTTCTATCAGTATATTCCAAACGTTTGTAAATTATTTAGGACTCGGGACATGGTTTTCCATAGAAACAATGTTGTAAACATTGGTTCGGTTCCCAGGCCAGTGCATACCGCCTGTTTAGTCCATATGTGTCTAAGATACAATACCAGCGTTTGCTTGAGGGCTGGGTTCTAAAAGCATTTGTGCAGGAACGAGCACAGTGATGGGCATTTTCTCTTTGTTTTCCGGAAAGACAATGGTTCTATAGGCATTTTCAGAGGAAACTGTTTTCGGTTTTTGTTCTTTTCTTTCGCGTGTCTCATTCGGGGGTCCCAGAGCCCCCGGTGACCGACCCCGTGGTGGAGGCGGGGTTCGCACGTTTCCATCCGCGTGTCCTGTCAAAGGAAAGCAGTCAGCGTAAACGGCCGCTGTACGCTGTGACATTTTTGACCCCTTTCTTGCTCTGGACATTTTGATAAGGCTTATTAACTTCAACTTTCTAAATGACCAAAATTGAAGGAAAGTAACAAAATAACGTTAAAAAGATATTTATGAAGTATGAAAAAAAAAAAGACAAGATATGAAAACCTATGAAAAAACATCTTGATACGTTGCTGGATGTTTAAGGTCTTAGGGCTTAGTTGTGTTTTGTTTTGTTTTTTGTTTAATTTCTGTTTTTGTCCCCTTCAAAATTCCTGATTTCTGTTACAACTTTTAGTTTTTTTATAGTAGCTCTTACAGTGATGGTGGCTGAGCCTTTGCTGAGGTGAGGCAGCTTCAGGGAGTGTGATAAATTCTGTTTGCAAATTAAGGATTGCAACTTAATGCGTTATTTTTCAATAATGTGAAACAGCTATTATTTGTTATAATTTTATATTTCTTTCCGTTTGTGTAATATGTTTCCCCACTCTCCTACATTCTTAAGTGAGTAGAATTGTGTGTTGTTTTTTTGCTGTATATCAATTTCCACCCTTGCCATATGCTGGTGTTTTCAGACCTGCTGGGGCAAGCAGGTTGAAGGACGCACATCCAACGGCTGAATCATGACAGCCGTTCTTAAGATTGTATAGCCATTTCTTCTTAATGAGAATTAAACCCCTGCATTGCTCTGAGCAATAAGATCGTGCACACTTGGAAAAAAGTTATTTCTGAAATATTTATGTATCAACAGTGCTATTTCCAGGATATTATCTGAAACCGTACTTTTCGTGTGGCTGTAACTATTTCATTTTCTTGTGTGTTTAGTTCAAAGGATGACATGTTTCTTAGAAAACCAAAGAAAATAGCACACACGAGATTATATATCTTATTTGAACATTTTAATTATTTCACTGCATTAAAAATTCCTATTTTCCTCACTAACTATATGATGATTTTCATGACTTGTTTTTATCTAGAAAAATGTATAATATGAAAAATAAAATCTATAAAAAACCATACATTTCCAATGTGCTTGCAGGTCATTAATTTTGTGTCCATTGTTCACTTTACTTTTTTTTTTTTTTTTTTTTTTTAAGATCCATTCTGTGCCGGTCAAAATGTGGGCTTTTCAGACCCAACAGGGGGAGCCAATTCCATATTTTATGGAGGTTCTTGGCATATTGCTGTTGCCCATTCGTCAAAGACAAACTACTTTCTCAGCCTTGGCTGTCTACCAGGCCCCGTATCAGAAAATCTTCATTAAAAATGATGCAGTATTTTGTACTAATTATCTTTTAGTCTATCATACTAAATTTATTAATCTATTATTAATGGCCATGGCTAGAGAAGTCTGAAATAAAAGTCACTATTTTCCAATGTAGATTTTTATTCAGGATAAGGGAATTTTATAATCTTTTCACAATAAAAGTCAATGTAGAAAACACAGAATATTTTAATGCTCACAAAAATCCTACATGCACAGTATGTTATGATTAGGTTAATAAAGATGGGAAATATTTTTTTTTGCCTTATAAACTAATCAAATTTATAAAAATTAAAATCACATGACTAATATATGGATTTTTAAAAACCACATGTCTTGCTTTTTTTAAAATAAAGATTTTTCATGTAAATTCAAGGACTACCATAATGAATCATTTAGTGTGGTATTGAATTTCCATAATTGTTTGGTTCTGTGTTCTATTCTCAAGGTAGAAAGTGGAATGGTTTTACTTATTTGAATTATTATAGGGTATGTTGTGTCATAGACATTCTCAGAGATTATAAAAATTTTCAGTCTGATATTTACATTTATCTTGACCAAAGACATGGAGTTATACAAGAACACTTCACATTTGGAATACATATTATTTCATGTTTTCTGCATAATAATGGATTTAAAATCTTAATTTGCTAGCCAGCTACATATCTACATATCCTAAGTTACAATATATGATTACCGTATTTGGGTTGTCTCATATTTAGACACATGCAACACCCGCATTGTTCTCAATTACAATAAAACTTTGGTCTTTATTTCCTGTATATTTAGTGACTAATAGTGATGGATGTATATTATGTGCTAAATACATTTAATGATTGATTGCTTATTTTAAATTTAAATATTCAGCTTTTTTTTATTTTAGTAAAAGGAAATTTATATTTTCCTCTATGAAACTCTTCTTTAAAAAAAAAAAAAAACAGCCTCTGTGATGCCTAGAACTTCATTGGAATATAATTATGCTGCTAGAAGCCTAAAATACAGTTGTACTTACTAACACTACAGTTTAAAAAAATTAGACTTTCTAATTAAGAGATTAATCTCATTAGCCTTTATATTCCTTCAGCATACAGTACAGTGTTTGCAACATAGTAGATACTTCGCAAAAGGTGGATCGATGAATGAGTGAATGAACAGGTGAACTTTTACTTGCTATGGGACCTGGAGGAGTATATATACTCATTTTCTCATATATGAAGTTAAATGCTCACTGCCCTGTTTGCTCAGAGGTTGTTGGGAGAATCAGATGAGTTATGCAAGAGCTTTAAAAACTATAATTATTTTATACTTGTGAACTTAAGAAATATGATAATGCTACATTTTTATAACTTGAAATATTGGCTTTTTGGCTATATCGTCACAGTAATCTCAAGAAAGAGATAAGCACACGGTTGCCTTTTTGAAAGTTTGAATATCTCCTTTTTGCAGTGTTACAGCAAAGCATGCTTGTGGCCAAGTAGATTCATGTTTGCTGAAAGGAGATCCCTGTTTTATCCAATGACCCTTTTGTTCTTCTTGCCTCAGAATGTCATTTTGCCCCAGTGGCCCGCATTAATGGGGCATGCTAACGCTGTTGTGCCTACTACTTATGTAACATTAGTTCCAGACTCCGTGCTTTTAGTTTAAGTGCTACAGAGTTAAATACTTATGGTGTGAATTTTAATTCCCTAGTAGAGCTAAGGAAGAGAACTTCATTAAAACCTTTCACAAATAGATTTCTTTCAAATTGATGAGAGTATTCCAATTAATGAGATATTAGTAAGGATGATGTATTTCCATTTGTAAATAAGAACTGAGATTTTTTTTCAAAAAATCGTTAAAGAAGACTATTTTAGAATAATCTTATCCCTCATGAGAAAAGTTGTCTTGACAACAGTACCATTTATAATTAGAAATGATGAATATTTTATTTCTCAAAGGAAAATTCTCTCTAAGTATGCTACACAGTGATTGGGCTAAGTGTTCATCAGGCTCAATCATTTCTAATGCAAAAATACACTGAATATCAACTTTTTTGCCTCAAAATAATAAGGCTTTACATTTTAGCTAAAGGAAAGGATTTTCATATGCATTTTTATATTAATATTCTGTGAGGTAAGAAAATGATATATTACTGACCTCATTTTACAGAAAGATTTAATATCTAGTAAGTGCCAAAAAATAGAACTAGAGAAATGCAGATTAGTTTTTTTTTTCTTTTCATCATTTTGCCAAAGGGTGCAGAAGCATATGACACATTTCAGAATAGTGCTCTTGCTTATCTCGTAATCTATTTTTTCATAACCTAGAATTTGTATCTTTTTAATTTGTAGTATTTTATCTTAAGCTATGTGAATGAAGACTTAGATAAAATTAAAATACCTACTACAAATGTCACTTTTTTTATTGAGTGTTCACGATTCAAGTAGATGACTATTCCAATGAAAAGACAAGACTCTAACTTCATTTGTTCAGTTATCTGCTATGTCAGTCGTTAAACATTTATGAGTGTCTTCTACCTGCCAAGCAATGTGGAAGGTTCATGTTAAATAGAACACAGCCCCTAGGCGAGGGACGGAGGGCACATCTCTACAAAGCAGTGGCCAGACTTTGGCGTGTTGAAATAGAAATTGCTGCGTGATGTCAAGGGTGGCGCATTAGCTTCCAGACAGAGGGTGTATGAAGGCCGTGTGGAGGCAGTGACACTTGAGGTGGGTCGTGAAAAGGGAGTTGTATTTGTGGAGGGAGGTTAAGATGGGGGTGTAATACCACTCAAGGAAATGACACACATGATCCAATGTGATGAGGCAGCAAGAGAGAAGAGCAAACGATTGGGGGATAAAATGGAAAGTTAAATGGGGCCTAACTCTAGAAGGCCTGCATTTCTAAAGCAAGCATTTATCACTCAATAAGGTCTGTTACCGTGAATTCAGTCGCTTATCAATTACACAATTGTTTGTATCTGATTACATGTGATATGAAGCTTACATGATATAAATTCACATTCTGTCATCATCTGTATTACTGTGTTAAAAATCTGTTCACTTACTGAAATCTTATCACTATATTACAATTCAAGTTTAATGTGAGATATGTTGTCATTAATTCAAATATAATACTTTCAACAACTTCAATGGACATATCCTTGTGGTAAATTTAAAATGAAAGTAGTGTTATATGGAATATGTTAGTTTTATACTGTGCAAGACCTACTTTTAATACATGTTTGCTGCTTAATTTCTATTTATAAAATGTAGAATATAATTCAAAGATTTTCAGTGGCCGAATTTAAAGAGCACACCCTTATTTTATCCGCACCCTTGAAAGTCAGCCAGTTTGCTTATTACAAGGCGTTGAAACAAGGATCGAACTCAAGTGTAGTGCTCTTTATATTAACATTTCATTTCTTTATTTATTTTTTGCCGAAGAGGAATTTCTTTATTAGCGTTTCTCATTAGCGCACATTTCATCTTGGAGAAGCTCTAAGGTCTTAAATTCGATATGTAATTATAACTGTGATAGATTTATTTCGAAGATAGTGCATGAAAGGCAGCACATTTCATAGAAATGAAAGACACTATATGAGATGCCTCTTTCTATTTTTCCTCCTCCGTACCAGGCTGTACTAGGACTAGAAAATGCCAAGTTGTGTAGCCATGAAAACGATACCCTCGACGAGTCCGTAGCCCACTGAACGGGCAACCGTGCAAACAGTGGAACAGTGTTAATACTAAGTTAGAGGTCGGGCTTGCAGTCTATGTGGGCATATGTGTGTGACCCATTCTTTCTGTCTCTGTGGAGGCCTTATAGAAAAGTACTGTAGCGTGGCTCTAAAGAGGTAGTTACATGCTCCTGAAGCCGAGGATTGAGAAAGAACATTCCAGCTAGATGGGGTGGTGGGAACACAGACACTGACCTACAAAAGAAAAAGAGAGGCAAGTAAGTTGAGGAGATGAACCTGGAAAGACTGGTTCCAGTGGCCTTAAGTGAGGTGCTACAGAGTTTGGATTCCCCTCTCATTGGCTGGGAAGAACACGGTAAATGTTTAAGCAAGGTCGAGGCCTCCTGACACCTGTAAGCTAGAAACATAATTAAAGTTAGTAGGGTGAGGGCATGTGTTATTTCCCCCTGCAGTTTTAGCAATGAGGGCAGAGGAAGCGTCTTGTTCAACTTCCTGTTCCTATGACATGCAGCAGGAATGTGTATTTCCTAGTATAGTGTATTCCCTTGTTAATACTCACTACATGTTTGTTCATTGAATCAATGCCACTATTCTTCACTCTACTTTTAAAAGTCCAGCTAGAGTTTTCTAAAGGTTGGACTAAGTGACTGTGGGAAATACTATAGAATGTACTTGAGGAATATTGCAAAGAAGAATGCAAAGGTACTTGTTTGTGAGGGAAGAAGAGGAATTATGGCAGACTGTTACGTGCACCTCCCAGTATTCATGGCTTTGCGTAGTCCCTTTGGTTGAATCTGAGTTTGGGCATGTGACTGGCATTGGTTAAGGAGACAGAGCAAGTGAGATGCAAGGAGAAGCCTGATAAATCTTTGCTTGTGTATTGGGGTTGTTCCCTTGGAATGTTTGCGGTTAGAACCCTCTTGGAATAGCAACTGTGCCATGAGGCAGCTCAAGAAGTGATGTAGAATAGTCTACATGGAGGAAAACTGAGATTCCCAAACAACAGCCCTGTCTTTGCTCCCAGCTACTCCCAGCCGTCAAGCCATTTCGTAACTGCCGGCTATCCCAATACCCCCAGTTACACCAAAATCTGCCCTCTGAAACCACAAAATGTAGAGAGATAATGATTGGTTATTATTTTTAAGTCTCTAATTTTTGAAGTGTTTTGTTACATAGCAATGTGTAACTCAACAGGATTTGAGAATAGTTTTAACATATCTGAGCTGGATTAGTTGGTGGGTTGTGACACCTTCATTTAGTCAAGATCAGAAGTTCAAGAGGAGTAGCTCCTTTGCTCATAGATTAGACTGAACTTCTGAAAAAGGGAATATGTATATTTATTGCATTTTAGCTCATAGCAGGTACTCAAAACTGTTTGCCGAATGCAGTATTGAAAGAAAGCCATACTTCGGATATTGATGTGCCGTTTGATCACTGTTAGATTAAGAACTTTCCAGGTGGCTTCTTTTTTATTCTGGCTTTTTATTATTGTAGATTCCTGTGACCTAACACGCTATAAACAATAACAAGAGATATAAGCACCATCACCTCCTGCCCCTCATGTTTAAAAAGAAGACAAAATGTTTGTTAAATTGGAACTGGTTAGGTTACAACATATGGAAAAACAAGTCAGGATCGATAGCACATGTTAAGAAACTGCAGTTAATGAACACATTTCAGGAACATAGCATAAGCCAGTCTTATCCTTTGTATTACATTTAATCTAATGTATTGAATGCCTTGTATGGGAAACCTCCAATTATACATACAGATTGTATATTTCGGTTAGAAAGTTTGGGGTATGATCTGAACAAGAGGCAGATGACGTGTTTGGAATTACTACTTTCCGAAGAAAATGTATAACTGAGAAGTCCTAAATAAGTATGATGCCCACATAGGATTACTTAAGTATGCTAGATTTTCAAAGCTGTAATTCCCTCCTACTGAGCTTTGTATAACTCTTATACCTTCATTGGTGCCAAAATTTCCTTTGGCTAAGAAACAATCTTCAACCAGGAAGAAAGAAAGAAAAAAGTAAAATGATGGAGTCAGTTGTATCAGTAAAAGACGATGAAAGGATTTTTTTTTTTTTTAATTTAAGCTTTTGAAACTTAAAGCAGCAGGGGGCAGTAGAACATTTCGAGTACAGGACAGAGGAAAGAGGACTGGTCAGTGAAGGACATGGGCATCTTTCAGGCAGTGTTTTTAATTTTTGTTTTACTTAGTTTTTAATGCATAGTCTCTTTGGTCATACTCATTTTTCCTGTTCTCATTCACAACTCTGCCAGCTGGGGTTGAGTAGTCTAGTTACATATAGTCAACATTAATAGGAAACAAAACCACCCATCAGTAAATAGATTTTGCTTCCATTCAGTATATAATAAACTTCCTTTTTCTCTGGTATAGAACTTTGAAAATTTCGATAAGCTGGATAAAAGAGCTCAGAGGAGGAAGCATGGGAATTACAAGTCCAATAACAAATCGACTGTTTAATTTTTCAATAGGTATGCAAGTTTCTTTTCTCTGCAGTATAAAGTCTTTATCCCACTGCACTTTCTCATGCTTCTTTGCTCTAGCACGTCAAAGCCGACCAGTCATCATTCCCAGAGAGATTTCTCCTGCCTCCATGCCTTTGCTCATTCTGCATGTTTTACATATCATCCCCTTTTTAGTGTATCCATGACTCCAACTTGTAATCAGTTCTTCAAAACTTATTTCAGATTCCAGATTACTGGTAACCACTTCTGATATTTCCCTCAAAGCGCTGCACCTTTCAATGTGTTCTCCGTAACAGTATCCATGCACTTAGTCTATAGTACTCAGGTTTCTACTTTATTTTAAAAATCATCATTTGAATAAAATTTCCATTTTCCTCATAGGATTTTCAACTCCATGAGTGCAGAAATATATGTCTCCGACACATAGGCAGGACCTATTATAGCTTTGTGTTCTGTTTTGCACATTTGAGTAATATTCGCTCTTTCGATAAATATACTTATCCTTCTTGAATTTACTTGTTCTACATTCCGGAATTCAAGACGGTGGAGGTGAAAGGACAGGAAACCACCATTTATTAAGTACTTAATTGCCTACTAAGGACTCTTAACTTTTTGTGTAAGTTCTCTTTAAATCCTCATAGCAACTCTTTAAGAGAGGGGGTATTCTGTCTCTATAGATGAGTACATAGAGCTCACGGGCCATGACCTGCCCCAGCTCACAGACATGGTGTGAGGCAGAACTGGGATTTGAAATCCCCTCACTCTCCAAAGTTCACATCATTTTCACTACACAGCAATCAGTTATTTATTATCTGCTATGCGCCACACACTGCTTTATGAACTATTGATTCTACATTGAATAAAATACTATCCCTGTCTTTGAAAGACTCACATTCCAGCAGGGGACTGATTAAAGTAATTATTATGATTCTGAGCGACAAGTGCTTGAAGCGTATCCTGTGCGTCCACGGCGAGGGGACCATTAGCTCTGCCTGAGGAGGGACGCACCTCTTGGACAGCCATAGATCAGATTTGAGAGATGATGGGCCTTGGAAGATCAGCATTCATCAGGAAAAGGTAGAAAGGTTTCGTGAGCAGAGGAAGGAGAATAAGATCAAGAAACTGGAGGCAGAGTCCAGATACATCGGTTCACTGGGTGGGAGTGGAGTTTGGAGTTTGCGAAGCGTGCGGAAGATGCAGTCATGTTATGTTAGGGTCTCTGAAGTACTCCACGGCGCCAATAGGTAACCTGATGTGTTAAATCACATGAGCTGCAGAGATTCACAGTCTGTGGATTCAATATGATTTATACTGAATCTGTAAGGTCAGACAGGAGAAATGAGAGGAAATGACGAGGTGAAGGGAGCAGGGACTTCGAAGTCAGATAGAAGAAGGTTTGCATTCCAACCTGACACTTTCTAGCTATGTGATACTGACCCATCACCCGGCTTCTTTGAGTGTTAGTTGTTTCTCCTGTAAAATGGGGAGATGCTCTCCCTCAAAGACCAGTGATGGGGATTAGAACATGAATGCGACACCTAATTGACAGTGGTGTTTCGTGAACACAAGCTTATCTATAGGTTTCACTTTTCTACATATCAGCGCACTTACAAAAATGTTGGTAAAGCCCTGTTCAGTTTCTAAAACTGTAGATGTTTATATACTAATATATGAAGTAAGGTTAAGACTCTTATATATGCATACATACATATATGCATAAATAGAATCATTTATCTTTATATAATTTAGTGAAATTCTGAGGCCGTATGGGCATAAAAGTTCACATGCTTTTCTTTTTCTTTTTTTGCATCTACTAGCATGAAATAAAAATGACTTTGTCATTCTTCATTGAGTCTTAGTTTGGCGAGTTTTGAGAATAAGTCCAATTTTGTGCCATTCTTAAAGACATTTTCAGCTTCTAATATCAGAGTCATCATTATTATCATTATTCAAAATTATATGTGATATGATTCTTCTAGTTTATAACCATTACCTTGGTTTTCAAGTATGGACAATAGCACTGTGCCTATAACTGAAATAATGCTTGCCAAAAGTCTGATTCTAGATATTTTTAAGTTAAAAGAATACATATTCTTATATTGAAGTTATTCTCAGGTATTTTGAAAACAATAATGAGAAGGTTTAATATGAATGCTAATTAAAGGTGTAAAGTCATCGTGTTACAATCTCCTGGGCTAGAAACTATTTGACACACTCACATCCCTACTTTCAGTTTCTGAATACTCAGTGAACTCTTTCTGTTTATAACTAATCTTTTCATTTTGTTCTTGACTCCTCTGGTTTCTTTTTTCATGAATTATTTTCATTTTTTCTGTATTTTTAACTTCTTTATATTTGCTTTTTTCCTCTGCCTGTAAATATGGTCAAGATTCCCCTGTCCTTCAAAAGAAAAAAAAAAAAAAAGAAAGAAGCAACAAATAAAATCTCTTTTTGTTCAATGCTTCCCTACTTTTTAGAACTCCGTAGCTTTCCTCTCCACAGCGAGACATTTTTATCAATATTTATTTGCTTTACTTACTTCCTAATTTCTCATTCCATTGCAATAACCTCTGCCCTTTGCCATACTGCTGAGCTCCATTTACTAAAATAATTGGTAATCTTCCTGATTTCTTCCTGTCAAACCCGATGATCCAGTCTTAGTCTTCATCTGCTACGTTCTATAGAATTTATCACCATGTTATCTTCATACATCAATATCTCCTCAAATTTCTTTCTTGCTCTATTTTTTCCTCTCATTCTATACACATTTTCTGGACAAGCTCAGCCGTTTTTAAGTTTTAAACGACCACCGCCAACTGACAACCCTAAAATCTAGCTCTCCAGCCCAGAATTTCAGATTCATGCATGAAAATATTTGCTATCCATACAAACTTGTGCGAAAAATTAGCAGCTCACACTTAACTAGCTCAAAAAGTGATCTTTCTCTATACTTCTTTTCCTCTTTTATCCCCATGAAGAATTTCTTCCATTCCCTCTATTTTCTTTTGCAGGCCCCAGTACTACCATTCTAGATCACCTAGGGCACAGACCTGGCTGTCAGACTCAGACTTTTCTCCCATCTCTGCATCCTTAACTTTAGTCCCTGACAGTTTGACTCCTTAGTGTTTCTTAAATATTTCCCTTTTTTTTCTATTCTGTTTACCATTGCCCTAGATTTTTACATTGATTCAAAATGGTCTTGCTGCCTAAAGTGAATTTGCCCCCAATTGCTACAAATCTGAGTTGTTATACTGAATGCTCTTTCATGCTACTTAGCCTTATTCTCTAATTTAATTTCAGGTTAATTTCCACTTATAAACCTTCTAGCAAGAGGAATGTGTTTATTATTAGCTATATTCTCAGAATCTATCACAGTACAGGTAGCCCATAAATGCCTGTCAAAAGAATCCAATATTTTATAGTAAAATAATTTTTATTTTTTTAAAAAATGAATATACAGGAAAAGTTGGGAAATTAGAACACATTTTTGAGCTTTAAACTCTACACCCCCTTTTTAAACCATGCTCTTATAACAAGATTATTCCTCAGATATTTATGTTTACAGGTACATATTTATAACAATAACTTTTTAAAATATGAAATAGTATTACATATATTCACCTATTTAGATGGCATGAGACTGTGCATTGTATGTGGGTATTCTAATTGTATTTAAATATGAGTTACTTTGGAAACGTAAAATTTAAAAACTTACTAAATTTTTCTCAAAGTTATATTACATACTGTTACAGGCAATGAATAATACTAAGTTGGATGGTTTTCTTTGTTATTTTTTTACTATTATAATTCAAAATAGACTTTTTAATATAATATTTAGTAAATTATGCAGAATATTGAGGCTTGGTTGCTTGCAAAATTAATGCAATTTTGTTTAAAATACACCCTATTAAGTCACTAGTAATGTGTATCCAATAAGTTATTTGAATTAGTATTCAGACGAAAACATACCGAGTTTCTCAGGGTCTTCAATATCAGTTTTATTTCTGTGAGCATTTTAGCTTTCTAATGCAAGGAATGCAGTTTGAATTGTTTCCTGCCATAAGCCACTGGTTATTTTCAGGCATATTGGAATAATGCTGTTTAGCCACAATGTGGTATTCTCTAAAAGCACATGAATATTTCATGACCAAGATTAGCCAAAGAATTTAGTCTCCTTTTATGACCATGACAGTTAAGGTGTGCAACATGAGAAGTTTGTATTTTCAGAATTGTTTCTCAGAGTGTTATTTTAAAGAAAATGAAACTCTTTCTTACAGGATCAGATATTGGGTTTCCACTAACTGTGTTAAAAATGTGGTTTTAAGTTACAGTATGGAAAATTTAGGTTACTCACTTATTTAGGCATTTTAATGTGAACCAAGGAGAATTTAATAATTATAAAGTAAGAACTGTCATTTGTATATGATGGTGTGATTTTATTCTTTGGTGAATTTATACTAAGGGTTTTACAGTTTCATCTCCCTCAGAATGTCTTGGGGACTTTCCTTCTTGCCATCCTCTCTTTTTCTGCCCCCAGCACACACAGTCCGCTGTACGGGTGGCTTGGTCACAAGGTTGGAGGAGGGATGACGGGAGGAGAGACGGTTCTGGGATGGCTGCAGCAGAGGTGACACTGGAACATTCTCTCCTCTCCTGAGGCAGCAGGACAGCAGCACCTTCTTTCAGTCAAAAAGAAAACTTAAGTCCAGAGAAGCAAAGTTTGATGTTGCCTGTCATGTTTGGATATGTCAAAGTTGGCTCCATCTAAATTCTTGTAAAATAAATGTGTGCTCATGGTGAAGATCTTTTAAAAGCACAGAGAGAAACGAAGTACTTGTATAAAAACGTTCTTAAGACTCCTAGATACGTCTTCTGGGAAAGAATGTTGCTATTTTATTGGTTTATTGAATCGACGTTACTTTATAGAAATTCAATGGATGTCATTGTGATAAAACTTTAGAATGAGTTGATGAGAAATAATATTTATATTACCAGATAAGCATTTCTTTTTATTATTAAATCATATTGAGTTCATCAGGTGAAAGGTAAATTTCCTTTTATTTGTCTCATACAGACTTCATAACTGCATATTGAAGTTATAAAACTTTTGTCAATATATGTTATATACTTTGAAAATAGAAATGTGTATATCTCAGAGAGGTACAAGTTGTTTTAGATAATCATTTTTAATTAACTCATTAACATTTCAATGAATAATTTTCATTCTTAAATTCTTATTCTGTTATAATTTTGGATAAAATTAATATGCATATTAAAAAACAAAATGTTACTTAGAGTAGAACATAATTTTATATCTTCAAGTGAGAAATTTACAACAGATTTTATTTGTTTTAATAATTAAGGCTATTCTAGTAATTTTCATCATTTTTTCTATAAAAAATTGATTATGATTATTGATGCTGCAAATTCAATAGAAGCATTATTATTCTTCAGCTATTTAAAAAGTTTTTTGTCAGTGTTAACTTTTAATCCAAGCTTTCTTGTCCTATGAGAATGTTTTCTCACATGGAAGACTGACAGAAAAGAAAAGAACTCTAACCTTAACCCTAACTATATGGCTTTTGGGTAGGAAGGGTTTTCCTTTAATGGTGGTGTTAGTCGAGCGATTCAATCACCATCATGCATTCCAAAGGTAATTATAACCATCAGCTCTCAAGCATGATAACCATTGGTATTTTTTTCTTAATAGCTCTTTTTTAAATTTTTTAATTTCTATTTTTTGTCTCTACTCACCATCAAATTCTTAGCTAAAATATTTGCACTTTGTTCTAACTTTACAGTGAAAACAGACTGTGATTAATCTGAATGTAAAAAACATAATCCACCAGTTTCGTCTGTGGGAATTTTTTTAATATGCTAAATATAAACACACAGGTGAACTTGTGATAGCCAATCACTAATAACTTATGATAATTGTTTTGAGAAATAGTGCTTAAAATATGAAAAAAATTTAATGATTCCACTGTATTAATAAAATTATTCTGGAGTAATAGAAAAGTCCATCCCATCAATGATAATCAAATTTTATTCAGTAGAAATTAAATTATGCCACTTAACAGTTTGGAGATAAATATATATTATATATAAAACTGATAATTACATACACATGTGCACCAGCATACATGAACACACACACACATGCACATTTGATTAATGAAATTTATATCTTTCTTATTTCAAGTTATGATTAAATTTAATTTGTAGCCTGAAAGCTTTTATGTTTTTATTATTAAACATATATCTTAGTCTCTATATGATTGCGTTAGAATTTGACATGATTAAGAGATTTTTTAGTTCTGTGATTGGGATAGCATTTCTAAATTCGTTGCAGGATTCTTTTCCAAAACCGTATTGATTTAGTTAATCACATTTCCCTATAATTTCTTGGCACAATATTTGGCTTTTTGTAAAAGTAGTCTTCTGATTGCATTCTCCTCCTATTTTTTTTTCCTCTTTAAATTTATCCACATCACTGATTGTCTTAGAGCCCATGTTTTTACAGCTATTTTTATGGTCACAAAAATAAATATTTTATGTATTCTGACTGCAAATAGAGTGCTATTCTTGGTTTCTAGATTTCAGATTGTTTCTTTGTTCTAGGACAATTAAAAGTGAAAATTGGATGATAAGCATATTCCTGCCAACCCCAGGTCAGATACACGTGTTGATAGGCAGGATGACACAGTGAAAAATATCTGTCTCTAGTGTCAGAAAAACCTGGGTCTATATCCCAGCTCTTTATTTATTGGCTGTGTTATCTTGGACAATTTATGAGTCTTGATATTTTCTTTCTGTAAAACAGAAGTAACAGTATTCTCTCTCTTAAAATTAAATGAGATGTTAAAATGTGGTAAGAATTAGAAACACTAAATGATGGCAAAGTACAGATGACCTTTCTTCCCACTTGAGAAATAAATATTTTGCAGTTTTAGAGGTTAATATAAATACGTACACACATTTACTCAACAAATGTCTATTTGAATAAATATATAAGTAGACATTTACTGAGTTTTTACTATTTGCCAGGCTCTGTTCTAGATGTTGAGATACATGATTTAACAAAATAAAGACTCCCATCCTGTGGAGCTTAATATTTTATAAAGTAAATATTGCACTTTTCTTTAATATCCCTAAAGTTTTTTTTGTTTGTTTTTTAAACAAATCCAGCAGTCTTGGCTCTCTATTGTGTTGGCTTGCACTCTATGTATATTCCCATGAATGGAAAGAAGAAAAAGTAGAACAGGATAAGAGCTTTTTTATTTCTTATATAAAAAGATGTTTATAAATTGATTTAAAAAGACACTATAAAGGAAATTGAGTAAATTATATTACCAGGTAATCCACAAAAGAAGAACTGCAGATGGCTGATAAATTCATGGAAAGCTGCCCAACTTTACTAGTAACATGGGAAATGTAAATCAAAGGATATCCGGGATTTTCCTCATAGAATTAGCAAAAGGGAAAATATTGATATCATCCAGTGTTGGTGAAGGTATGGGGGAAAAAGCACATTTCAACATAGGAGTGTCAATTGTAACCTTTTATGGAAAGTGCTCTATATTGGCTAGTAAAATTACAATTAAAGATAAAGCGATTATGCCCTTGATTTAGCTGTTTCACTTTAGTAAACTATCTTCTAGAAATAAAGGTACCAATATGTACAACTTTGTATTCAATGCTGTGCTATATTACTATGTGTAATACAAAAAATGGGGGGAAAAACTTCGAGTTCCTCAATAAAGGGATATTTCAACAACAATGCAGTAATACATGAAATATGTTCCTATGCTTCATCAATGTTTGTAAGAGAAAAAATAGGAAAACCATAAATTTCCATTAATAATGGAGTAGTTCAACAAATTATGGTGAAGCCAGAGTACGTAGCATTATATAAGTACTGAAAATGATGATTTAGAACTATCAGCATTGACCTAGATGGACATCTGTGATTGGTTGTTAAGAGAGAAAAGCAAGTAGGTTTGTGATAAACTTATTATGATGACATTTTTGTTTTAATAATTCTATATGCATGGTTATTTCAGATTGGATGATTTATTAACATAGAGAAAGGAAAAGAAGAATGTACATAAAACTGTTGGCTATTACTTCAGGTTGGGGGTTGTTGATGGGAGACAGGAAGTCACAACACGTGACCTTCTTTCTGATTTGTGTGAGTGGTTACAATTATCACTTATAATGTAATAAAGAAATGGTCTATTTAGAGTTTCATTAACATGGTCTATTTAGAGTTTCATTAGTACACTCTATCAGTGTGGAGGTCAAGACAGAATCTACTGTAATGCTTTCATTATAGTAGGTGTTTAGTAACTATATATAATACTTTAAGAGCTATTCTATGCAAACTACCTTTGTCTAGAAATGATTTTCCATCTTAGTTTGGACTTTTATTTTCTTGGTAATAGGAGTGAGCCAAGCAAGGATAGTAACGGAGCCCTCTGGCTCCAAAAATATAAACCAGACAAGTCGTAATTAACTATATGCATTCATTCACTCAGTTATTCTAGTTTATTGCTTGTGGGGCAAGCAAAGATTTATTCATGGGTCTTTTACCTACAAGGAGTTTACAGTTCTGCAGGTTATAAACATGTCATCAATTTCATGCCACTTAATTTTTTCTCTTCAGTATAGGTTAAGATTTCATAATGTACTTATTTTCAAATTTTATACAAAAATCAAAACCCCTGTAATCCTTAAATGCATAGTTAGTAAGGGAGGTGAAGCAAGGGCAGGATCTCACTGAGGGACTAGCAGATGTGTAAGTGAATAATAACTAAGATAAGCCAATTTACATATATTATAAAAATGGCTGTCGCGTGCCTTACACTTGTTGGAGCCCAGTATATTTGGGCTTCGTATTCTAGTTTAAGCCTCACGTAGATCATTTGCTAAAAAAAATTTCCATCTAATAAAACTTCCATTCTTTAAGCCCAGAATTCTAAGTAGGAAAATGTATCAAAGCAGACATCTATTTCCAGAATTCTCTTTGTGAACATATTGGTTTTTGTTATATGTATATTATTATACATTCATCTTTAAATATAGAATAATCAAAAATATAACATCATATATTTTATATAAACTGTTTAATTTAATATTTAATATATTATTCAATATAATAAAATAGGTTATTTCTATATTTTTATATTTCCCTCTTCTTATGTATTCCTTTTGAATAAATTTACTGGTGCCAGAATGACTGCTATGATTTTATTTTACCTATATATTAATATAGGTGTTTTACCTATACCTTCTGGGTAGCATTAGTCTCATATTTCTGGCATGACTTGGTCTTTTTCATGATTTTTAAGAATTCTTTCTATTTTGCAATTCTTTTTTAGTTTATTGTGAGCCGGGAAAGCAGATAACACGTTTGCTGAATTATGTTTAAAGTAAGTATTAATAGACCCAGAAGGAGGGCCTGCAGTTCTCTCTCCGTGTGAAATGTGTGGTCTTCGTGAACAAAATGTTTGGAGCATTTTGACTGCAGGGGCCTTGCTATTTATTGTTCGTTTGTTTTCCTTACTAGTTCTCAGCCATATTCTGAAGAATTAAAGGTGTCGATGATCTGCCTTGAATATGTGTTGTAGGAGAGTTTAATCTTTCTCGAGTTTAGTGAGGTGCTGCGGTTTGTGAGGTTTTCACATATTCCTCACACAATATTAATGATGCCACAGTAGTCTAACTTACACTGACAAAGGCTTCGTCTTTGAGCCCAGTTTTGTAAAGCAAAAAATGTATCTGAGAGCCTTTAATTTCATGTAGAATTTTGCATACAACTTAGGAACTTTCTTGTCATCGCAAGGCACTGTGGGAGTCCGAGGAGCATGAGCTATCATTTCAGTCAGACCTGAGTTTGAATCGTTGTTCCTTTATTAGGTGATTTACAATGAGTTATTTAACCACTCAGTCTCCACATCTGAAGTATGGGATGTCAGTACTGCACTTCCAAGTTTGTTGTGGAAAATAACACGAGTACGTCCAGCCTTAGGCCAGGCCCTGTTTCTGTCAGCAGTGGGTGGTTTAGCATTCAGTTACACGCCAACATTGTTCGTAATGAATTACTGCTGCAAAGGGTAAACGTGATACTGGCTGCAGAAACCTATTTTTCAAAATCGTTCTTTTTCTGCTCACTAGAAGATAAACAAATGTGAGACAATCCTAAAGAATGTACATTTCCATGTTGTGACTGCTTCTTAACAAAAGGACAGAGACATTTGAATAAAGGATTCCTGTTGGATTTCTAGCTATAGAAATGAAACACTTTCCAAAATGCCGATATGTTATAATTTCATAATGTGTTCTCGGGGGAGATGGTGCATTTTTGCACATTCATCATAGCTCTAACAGTGAGTAAGGATGAAAAGCATGTAGTGCTTGCCTTGTTCTTACATCAGAAGAATTTTTCCTTTTGTCCATTTTATGCTTGCTTCCAAAGACTTAAAATGAAAGCTTTGTTTCTGCAATAATGGCTTAGTGTAGGCTTACACTGTTGATCTCCTCAGTAGATGCAATGTAATCCACTTTGGTAATGTGAATTTTTAAACAATCATGGGCCTTTGCCATTAACCCTTCTCCGCTAATGATAATGCTCCAGGAAAACTACAAAGGAACTCAAGGCTCAGCTCAACAGTAGACTTGGAGCTCACTTAGCTGAATTTGCATTTCTTATTTTAGTAGCAGTGAATTGCTGAGCATATGTTGAACTTCATCAATACCGAATGTAGAATAGGTGATTGTGAAACTAGCGTTCGAGTGCAAGCATTCAAATACAAACATGGAAAACTAGAAGAAAATAATGATGTAGTGAAGCAAAAGTGCTTTCGAATCCAAAATTTCCCTTGAAGGGGCTTTGGCTGCTGTTGCTTTTTTTTTGTAATATTTTTTAACTTGACCTGTTGCTTTGTTTAGTTCATTGTAGTGCAAATGTCTCAAATAAAGCTGTACATGAGTCATTTTTTTTCCCCCTCCTCAGTTCAGCTACTCGCTACTCGGATAATAGCGTACTTTGAGCACAAGCATGGGAACCTTTTGAATGTTTCCTGCACGTAAAGCCTTCAGAGCTTTGCTCAACAGCTCCACACGTTTCTTTAGGAGAGAGAAATGGTAAATTAACTAAGAGCAATTTTATTCCGTGACATATTTCCAAACTAACTTTGAAAACACATTTCCACTTAGTGTTTGCATTCCACTTTGGAGACTTAGAAAAGGTTTCCTGCATTCGGTTAAGTAATATAGAGGGTGGATGGCTAAATTTAAGATGTTCTTTAGAGATTTGTAGATATTTAAAGTTTCACTTAAAGTAGAGAGGACTTTACAGCCATTCGTGTTGTAGCTGCAGTGCTGTATGCCTCCAGGGCTATGGGTTTAATAAACAAAAGATCTGTCATTGAGCTTGGTGCACAGTAGGGAGTAGATGTAATTATATACTTTAAAGGGGAAAAGACTGTTGTTATTATTTTACATTTATTGAGTGCCAACATTTTGCAATGCACTGTACCTAACATAGAATTAGACACAGTCCTTGCCCAATGGACTATCTATTTAAATTAGACACAATCTAAATATTTCTCCTAAGTAGTTCCTGTGTTTTCCAATGTGTTACACAATGCATTGTGTAAGTACAGACATATTATTGTATGTGCAAATGTTTTTTAAAACTATGACAGCTTTCAAAGACAGGTGGTAAAATGAGATGTGATTATTGGACTATAAAATTACTTACGTTTTTTTAGGTCTTTTCCTTTATTATTATATATCTAATTTGAAATGGGAAGCAGGAGAGGTATAAAATTTAGAAAATGATGGATACATCTTTTTGATTTTTACTTTGGAAAAAAATTCAGTTTAACAATAATACTGGCATTTACTTAACTAGGTTTAGAATTATATTTATTTGTGTTTTTTAAGTGTGTGTGTGTGTGTATGTGTGTGTGTGTGATTTTTAAATTAATTTCAGGCCAAGATTCTATGAGGGCTGGAATCACATTGTCTAACACAGTACATTGCACATATTAGGCACTCACTAAAAATTATCGAAGGGATGAATTAAATGGGTTTGAGAATGGATTTCCGTATCAGTCATCATTTTGTCAGGACCTCTTTTCTTATTCTGGAGCCTGAGGGGGCTGTATTAGCTTTGAGTCAGTACTAAAAACAAAAACAAACCCCAAGACCTTTCTGGGAATACCTTTAAAGAGTTCTTGTTTGGAAGGTCTTATTTCTGATAAAGATGTTTCTTCTCTCCCAGCAAGGCTTAGGAGTGGAGCTTGGGCAGATCTTCAAGGGCTGTCAGAGTCCTCAGGGGTATTGCGATCCCCACCAATGATCAAAAGGCCCTTTCACACCTGATGCCCGGTTTTGAGGGAGGTGGTTACCATATAGGGCAGTCAGCTAATTGATCTGTTGTGTAGACACACGCAATTTCTTTCACGTATAAGTCACAATGGCATTAGGGAAAATGTGTAGATATACGCAGAGAAAAATACGTACGTTTCCCTACGTATGTACACGTCCTGTATGTTGAGACCGTCTTGTACCAACCACTGAGCTGGCCGCAGCGTGTTCATTCCATTCCCTCTTGGTCTCACACCGTGCACATCGGTCCTCAGTCATCAGGCTGCAGCTGTTCTCTTGGTAGCACAAGTGAGGACCCTCGATATCACAGTGGAGTCATCCAGCCCTGAGTCTGTGTCTCTGGCCTGCCGTTTACTCTCTATATAATCTAAATCAAGTTACTTAGCTTTGTTCTAAGTCCCGCACTCCTTAAATGTTTAATGGGGGTAATAATATCACTGAGCTCTTAGAGTCCATGTGAAAAGAAATCTAAGCTATGTAAAATACTTTGAACATAACTACTTTATTATTATGTTACGACGATTATCATTATAGAAAATTATCTTAGTGTCATGGCCAAGCACAAATACCAGAAAATCTGTTGGATATGTACTTAGTCTCTTCATTCAAAATGCAAAATATCGATATTGCGAAGCAATTAGATAAGCAGTTAGCGTTCTGATCTGCCAGCGATGTAAACGTAAAGCTGAGGAAGGAGGGAGACGCATCCACCCCGCCCGCTTCCTTGTGCCTGCTCATCCCGCTCTTAATGCTCATGAGGACCCCGTGCCTTCCACTGTCCTTCCTCTTCTAGTCCCCTCCTGCCCCGAGTTGCCTTCTAACCCAGCTGAACCCTAAGATTTTCCATTTGAGCCTTGGCTTCTTACTCTCAAGAATGGACTCACTTTCTACTTCGGTGAACATCTGGCCTAATTTTTTGAAATATTTTTTTTTCTCAAAATTTCTTCTGTTTCCTCTAGTCCTTTTTTATTTTTCCTCCACCTCCTGTTTCAGAACACAAAGGATTTCCAAAATATTCCAAATTCCAGTAATTACGTCTTACCTTCCTATTTACACCTTCTGTCAGTTTGCTTCCTTGGCACTTCCTGTTTTTCTCCCTCCTTTTTCTCTTAGTCTCGCTTTGCCCTCAAGGTTCCCTTGACATACTTGTCTTCCATTCGCTTGTTGCAAACTCACTCTTCTCCCTCCCTCCCTCTTGGCTGAGCTTGTGTTCCAGAGGTTCACCTGTCATGCCATCAACAAATCTGACGGTCTCTTCAGTCACCTGCTCCACCCTCCCTGCTCCCTTTCCCTCATCTCTGTCTTTGTAAGTTAGTGGGAGAATTTTCTCCTTACGTTTTGAGTTTCCTTTCATTCTTTCCTCTTCCTTCACGAATGTGTAGGCCTTACATGTCAATTGGTACATTTATGTGCATGACACACACATCTGCATATCCCACTCCAATGTGTATTTCCAGCTCTAAGCCTCTAATCTGTAACTGTGTGCTGGACACACCTGTCTGTTTTTGAGGCAACTCCACTCACCCATCTAAGCACCAAACTTGTCACCTTTCCTCCAAACTAGTTTCTCCTCATGGTTTTCCTGTTGCCATTAATGATCCCCAAGTTCTCCTGAGAAGCCCAGACTATAAACCACTGAGTCATTTGCTAATTAAATAATTGCCAAAATTCTGCTGAGTTTTCCTCCACATTGTCTTTTGTATCTGCTGCTTCCCTCGCTTTTCCTGTGCCTGGCCCATGCTACTTCTTGCCTCTGCCAAGAGCCAGAAATTCCTCCCTGGCCACACCATTTCTCATCTCTGTAGGAAATGAGAAGCCATAAAGTCCATACACTTTTACCAGCCATTCAAGGCCCCAACTCCCAGTGATGAGCTTCTGATCCAGTTGCCAAGAGACCTAAACACAGGGAGATGGTTCCCTGACACTAGGGTCCAATCAGGCTGCAAAGATGAGATCCTTTTCTCAGAGGATCCATGAGAAATACTGTGTAATGCGTTGTTCACCCATTCACTGTGAATCAGGAATGATTCACAGAGTGTGCATACAGGAGCATCCTCCTCAGCCCAGGCCGACTGGATTCCAGGCTTGTTTCCTGCTTTCCTCTCTCTCCAAAACCTCTTCTTCACAATGCGACCCTTGGTGAATGCAAGGTCCTCTGTGCCTATCATGTTGTCCCTCTTTCCTTCTGCTTGTTTAATCCAACCACTTCTTCATAGTCTAGGTTTATGTCTCACTTCCATGAAACCCCTCTGTTTTTTCAATAGTGATACTTTTTCTTTAAGAATGATCATGCATTATTTTCCTTAGTCATCATGTTTTATGTCTTATCCCCCCCCCAAAAAAAAACTCTAGTAAAAGAAAGTCAATGTTGATGGCCCATTTCAATTCCCTTAGTGTCTAGCACAGAGCTGCTTGATTGTCTTTGATGATGAATTTTCAGAGCTACACAGACTAATGGTATTGAACATTCTGGTCCCTTTATTACCCCTTGTCAATATGGCATCACCTTCTTACCACCAGCTCTCACTGTGTTTGTAAGAGGGATCTTCTGTGTCAGTGGATTAAGTGGGTAAGTACCATTTTAAAGATGCTTGAGAGTTTGCAAAGTACTTCCCTAGGAATATGTCATTAGATCCTCATAAAAATCCTGTGATGTAAGTACTTTCATTATCTCCATTTTGCAGATAAAAGATAACTAAATCTCTTTTTTTTTTAAAAGTGATATTCTCTTTGTGAAAGTGGAAAGACTATGGAGATTAGAGCAGGAATCTTCTACATGGACAAAGACGCTAACAATTTAATTTTCCCAATAGATTTCAGCTGAAAAAAAAATGTATTGTGAACTTGGATTCCCAGAGTATTTCAAGATTCTGATATCTTGCTTTCCAGGCAAAAATAAATAAATAAATAAATAATCTAGCCTTTTAGTTCAATGTAAGTGAAGAGAGAAATATAGGTGGAGAAGAGAGTGGATTCTGTCTTTGGATGAAGACCTTAACATTTAAGGGATTAAAAGCAATTGTTGGAATGAATGCTTATATGTATACACTTTCACATTTAAAACTAATAGAAAGTGAGAGCTTTAGCTTTAGTTATAAAAATTGAATAAACAAGATTCAAAGACTTTTTTTTTTTTTTACATGATGGCATATACACACAGATGTCAGTCTCAATTTTAGCTTTTATTCCAAGTTTTTCTGCAAAAGAAGCAGGGAGAAAAAAGAACACAGTATATATGTAGATACAGTACAAGAGTTCAGCCAAAATGGAACATGCCCTTAACATTCCACTGAAAAAAGAATAGTCCATTTCAGTTCAGTCAGCCGTAGACCTTCGTTAGATATGGAAAATATCTGGGTAGACAGAGTCGGGATTATAAAGGAAAAACAGCAAGACAGAAACTTTTATAGGTTAAATTAAGTTGCTGTGTCACCTCAAGTATTTCCATAAGATAAAGTGTTGTTGACTTTTCCTCTTTGTCTTCTCATGTGTCTTGCACATTATATTGCATGCAGCATGTGTTTGATATGCACTTATGAAATCATTTACTTAAAACAATATTCTTAATTCGTAAGTTCATAACATGATCCTTCAGGCACTTTGGAGAACTTTTGATTAATGACAGCTACAGGTTTGCAAGGCAGACGCATTAAACACTTAGGAGAGGAAACAATAAGATTGCGAGCTGTTGTGGGGAAAAATGAAAAGAAAGTCAGGAACATCAGGGTTGTGAAGCGGAGCTTTCTAAAAACTGCCTAAGGTTGGCCGTCCACCATGGCGCAAGCAAAGCAGTCCGAAGACCCAATTATGTGGCATTTGAGACCCCCGGAGTCACTGGCTGGGCTGGACAGCACTAGTTTTGCAATGTCCCCAGTGCATCGGGACAATTTCTGTGAGGTAGTGGTAGCACTTATCGGTGAGGCGCTGCTCACGGCGATTCCCTGCTCTCCTTCTGTTGATGTTAAAGCAGGGGCAGTGATGGTGGGATGTTCTTTTTACAAGCTCTTTTAAAATGGTGGAAAGATAGAACCGAGGGAAAAAACGCAAGTATCCACTCCATTCATTCTCCAAATTATTATATCGATTTGCTAAAATGTAGCTTACCTACATTATTTGCCTTTGTATGAGTCTGATCACATATTTCATCCTCAGCTTATCAAGGTGTGTTATAAACCTTAAAGAGAACATTTGCAGGGTTTGTGTGTGTGTGTGATTTTGCTATAAAGAATATCACTCTTTCAAATTTTTCTATCAGATTAGGAAAATGGAGCATACCTCATTGTTTAAGCCATTGCCTTTACATAATATTTACAAATATTTTGCCCTAAATTTTATTAAAGTTTATTTTAAGAAATAATTCTAAATAGAACATCTGCTGTTTTTGTAACTTTGACGTAAAAGACGCAGTTCCTTCCTTATGCTGATGAGCATCTCATTTAAATATCAAAATGATAAATTCCTCTTTGAACTAGGTAACCAGCTCTTGGTTAACTAAGTCTTTTCCCTTATATTTGATCGTAATTTTGTGCATGCTATGCAATCACTAAATATTTGCTTTATGGGGGAATATATAAAGGAAGGAAAGAGTTCACCTTACTTAGTTTTTGCTTTGGCTCGGTTTGTGTGAAATGGCAGTGGCTTTGCTTAGATAAATGTACCTGTTCTTGTTCATCCTCATTTACTATGTTAATGTCCTTTTATGATTTTACTCTATCTGTGCTCTTCAAAAAATCTGTTTTGGGAGTAGCTGGAGTATAAATAGCAGCAAAAATAAACTGCATATTCTGACATTTAGAGTTGTAAGGATAACTCTGTGTTAAGGATGACTCAGCCTGCAAGTAAAGTTAATAGATAGATATCTGTCTAAATATATTTTAGAATAATTTTGGTCATCAAACATCTCTTCTAACATACTAGTGTTTCTTGTTTTGTTGCTGTTTTCCTTCGCTTCAAAACAGTTCTCTTGCTACCCAAAAACGCAGAATGACTCAGTTTGGCTAATTTTATCAAACTAATGTTTTGAAGGGCACTTAAGTCTCTTGAATTTTGTCACAGGCCCTAAATTTTTTTAATTGCACCAACCTGGCATGGATTTTTATACCTCAGAAAGCAGAGCTACCCATTTTGCTTATTTCCATCTTTTGAGCTTTTATTCTTCCTGCATTTGCTTTTTTTTTTTTTTTTTTTTTTTTTTTTTGCTTTTCAACAATTTTACTTCTGTCTTGTCTTTCAAAGCCTGGCTTAGGTTTAACCTCTTTTGGTAAGACTTAATGAACTCTAAGTGACTCTTATTCCAAGTCTCCTTGGAATTATCTACTCAGTTTTTACTCTATTAATTTGCCCTTATTTGTATGACATGTTGAAAGCATTCTGAAGCCTTTTTTTTTTTTTTCTTTGTAAGTACAGGAACGAGTTCTGGCTTTTTAGTTAGAAATTTGCTAATTGTTTCTTACCTGTGTTTTCCTTTCTCTTTTTATATTATCCTCAAACCACACAGTTCAATGTTCTTTGAGATAAAGGAATGCCCATTAAATGATGTTGCCACCTAGATGCTCAGTTTAATAAATACAATATTGATTACATTTATTTTCACAAATATTTTAATAGGAATGAATATGAGAATTGTTTCCAGAAAGTTTAAATTTAAACTTAGAGAGCCGCAACATAATTGCTGATAATGTTAATATGTTCAGCCATTTCAAAACACAGGTTTCTAAGGTAGTTTTTTGTTTCTTCTCCCATTATTCATACTCTTCCCTGATTGATGGAGGCACATGGCTTTAATTATCAAGTATATGCTGAGGACATGCAGAACGACAGCTTCTTCCTGACTTTTCTAATGAAGCTAGTTCCTAATAGCAACATTTGCCAGATTATTTTATTGTATTATGACATTAAACATGGACCAGCAGAGGTCTGGCTAATTGGGAACGATACATTTTCCCCTCTAACTGCTTATTTATTTTCCAGGAAACTAATTTAGTTTGGTACTAAAATGAAACCTCAAAATTCAGTACAAGCAAGTTTAATCATATAATATTGATAGCTAGGCTGAGTGAAATACTTTGAATAAATAAGCAAAAATGCTGAAAAAATTTAAATGAATAAATGAAGTTTTATTGCTTTTATTTAGTACCTTTAAGACTAGAACAAACATTGAATACTTGTTTTTCTTTTTTTAATGAATTGACAAGCATTATTTGTAATTAGTGGTTTTTTTTTTTAATAAGCTAAAGTGCTTTAAAATTAAAAGTTTATTTTTAGTTCACTGGAAAATAAACAAAACTCACTCTTATGCTAAGTGATAAAAATACAAACTTATAATTCAAATTTAAATAAATATTTTAAATATAATTCATACTTCTGTCTAAAACTTGAAGTTATAAAAACCATACAGCACTTGTCATGAGCTTTCCTCCTAGCTAGCTTCATCTGTCTTATTTGAATATGGCACTCTGATTTCTGCCAAAGCAATTCCTCTGTTGCCTGTTTCATAGACATTGAATTTTTTTTTTTTTAGATGTTGAAATTTTTAAATGAGTGTTATTAGCCTGAAACTTGTTTACAAATTTGGACCTTTAAATTTTAATCTTATGGCCACATATTAATGTTGCAAACAGTCTCAGTGACTGCATGGAACACGATGCACTTGGCAGAGTCTGTTTTACATCACGGCATTGTAGAATAACGAGATCCAAGGATTCAATAGAGAGTGGTCATCAAAGTGTGTTCCAGGGAACCTACGGGTTTTTTGTACTATCCCAGGGATTTCCAGAGACAGGAAGGGTGGTGATGTTCAAGTTGAAAGGCCTACTTCAATTGTTTAAAAGGTTTAAATGGAAATGTAGGGTTTAAATGAAAATACAGGACTCATCTGATAAACTTTGAATACTACTGGGAGTCCAGACTTCTTTTGTAGCTGAGGAACTCTCCAGACAACTGGAATGATTTGGTGAATGGCACACAAAAATATTTTGCTAATCTTTGAATTTGAACCCAGTTCTATGAACTCTTAGATGATTTTTCTTTCAGTGCATGTAGAATGAAACCCTTTAGGTAAAAAAAAAAAATTATTTTTAATATTAAATAACTAGTTTTTTGAATTTAAAAAAGAAAAATACTAAGCTCCTCAAAACTGCTATAAGGTTCAAAACATTTAGTTGATAAATTACATTTTCTGTTTGCAGTTTATCTATTTTTAAAAAATCTTTATCCAGCTCTAATTGCCAGTTTTTGCCACAATAATTAAAATGGAATAAGGGGTACACAGTCATGTTTGAAAAATTTAATTTGGAATATGCAAAATGTTAAAGAAAAATTTAAAGAAAAGAGTAGATACCACTAGACACTCTACTAGGCACTATTGATTCAGAACAAAGAGCATTTTAAGGACTCTAGAAGAAAGGAATTCACAATTCAACAGGAAAGCCACCTTAAAAATGGACTGTGACAGCGTGATGATAATATTTTAATGGATAAAGACTTTGAGCCGGGTCTTGAACAGAAAATGAAGAGTGTTCCAGAAAGAAGAGTATGTGTGAGTAGGGAGAAGGGAGATAAGGAAGACAGAGACACAGAGAAATATTGTTTGGTCGATTCATGATGATGTTGCTAGACCAAATTATGGATGCTAGAGAATAGGGCACACTATGGGGATTAGGACGTGCTTGGCTCCAGATTATCTGCACCTGGACATATCTGGTAGACAGAAAATAGCTTAGAATTCAGGTGAGAGATTAAAAATGGAGATACTCATTTATGCCTTCATTCTTTCAGTAAATATTGGATGTTAACTGTGCTCAGGCAATATAATAGTCATGATGTTAGGGGAGGGAACACATGGTTGAAAAGACATGGACTATTTAATCAAGAAATGTACAGTCTATTACAAGGAATGATATGTAAATAAATTGTAATTTAATAATAGAATTATAGTGAACACTTATGTGAAATAAGAGATATAATTATGATGTGAAATCATGATAAAATCACTATACTTTATAATTGCACATAACAAAATCATACTGCATTCTAATTCAATAAAGAGGATTGCTTTAATGGGGATATTTACGTAATGTGTTTATTGCATAGAGGAAAGAGCAGCTTACACTGTCTGGAAGGCTTCACAATGGACGAAGCATTTACACTCAGATTGATAGATTGTATCAGAAGTCACTTCTAGCATACTAGTAAAACCATGGGAGTAGATTCGATCTAAATAGACCAATGATGCATAGATTTGGACTGAAAAATGGGTTTTGCTCATGCCTCTCAAAGTTAGACTTTGAACCCTTCATTGAAAATTCCTTTTTGCTTCCTGAAGTGGTCTGAGCTGACCAGTTGTGCTTGGGCAGTGAAGATAACCAGACGTACGAATTATTTGCCTGTGAAAATGTGGTTTTGTCAAGTTCTGTAGCCATTCTAATTTTATCGATGTTGTTTCTTCTTCACATCTTTTCCTTTTACCACTTAGGTTTTTGTTTTTTTCCCATTTAAACTTTACACTCAGCAGGACTCTACAAACTTTCTGATTTTACACCTCTGTGACCACAACTTTAGCAATATTGGCTCTGCAAATCTGGTTAAATGGTCAGTTTAGTGTGTGTGTGTGTGTGTGTGTGTGTGTGTGTGTGTGTGTGCGCGCGCCGCGCTGTGTTTCTCCACATGAACTGGTATATAGGTTTTTCTTTTCAACTAGTTTAGAATAAGTCAGTATTCCCAGACAGCACAGCTCAATCAGATGAGTCTACCAAACTCCTCTCCTCATAGAATCTGATAGTGGTTTGAGGTCTCCAGATGTCACGGAAGTCTTAAATATAATCATGCAAAACATGAATAAAAATAATGTATTGATGATAATGATGTGGTTGATGTTAGATTAGCACTGTTATGAATTATTCCTCATTTATAATGTAGCGACAGTTGGGATTTTGAGAAACCAGTTATTCTTTTCATTTGAGTCTTATCCCGGAAGTCAGGGTGAGCAATAACTTGCTGATTCACAGCATGTTTGAAAGGAAAAACTAATTAATAGCTTTAAAGCACTTGGAAAGCATGAAGTGATATATACATAATAATTATATAATCCCCCAAGATAGTTATTAATATTTGTTAGCATATACTAATTAACCGTAATTTCTCACACTCAGTTTGGAGGCTACTTTGATTTGGGAAGGGTATTTTCTTTTTTTCTCCAAAAAAAAAAAAATAAAATAAAATGACTGTGCAAGGAACAGGTATGGTATTGAGGATTAATTTGTACTAAAAAATAATCTTTCAAAAATTAAGGTGTCAAATCATGACCTATGGAGTTAGAATCGTGCAGATCACATAGTCCAATTTTTGGCAAGGAAACAGAAGTCATTAAAGTACAGGCCAATTAATAAAGTCACAGAGCCGGAACTGGTTTCCTTTTCCAGTTGCAACTGTCTTTATAGTAAGCCAGTAAGAAAGTAGCAAAAACAAGGACATAAAACTTGCTGTGCACAATTAAACTATGTGTAAGAAAATTCAGCTTTTTATGGGGGATGGTTGTTTCACACCATGGTGTAAGTTAGTTCTGCATTTTCTCAAAAGACTGTTAGAGGCAGTGGTTGTTTAGTTGTTACACAGTGTCTTTTGTGACATCGGCATGTTATTCAATGTCTAATTTGTTAAAATTTCATATTGATTTCTACATTTTCGCATAAGATAGGACATTATGGAGAAAGGAAATTATGATCAAAGGAAAAAAAAAACAGTGCTGCTAGGAGACAAAAAGAATATGTCACAAGATAGCACTTTCTAAATATAAAGTTAATGAAGTACAGTTTAAAGCTATCGCTATGAAATGATATTTATTTACAAAAACATTATTATGGATTTGCAAGAGTCAATTAGTCAAGCAGTGGGCAAGATTATTACATTCATTGAAAAAGAGAACTTAAATGTTCCATAACAAATTATAATTTACAAATCAATTATGATAAATACATTTATATTTTGAAATAGTAATTATCGCTAATTATAGCTAACATTCCTTGAATACTATGATGCCTGTCACTGTACCATGGATTTTTCATGGTTTTCTCATTAATTCTTTTCTGTATGCATGTTTGGCACTGGATTTTTTTCATAAGAGCTTGGTTGAGGTATAATTCATACACCATATAATTCAACTTTTAGAGTGTGTAATTTAGTGTTTTAATATATTCATAGAGTTGAGCAATCATCACCACTATCTAATTTCAGAACTTTTCATCATCCCCAAAAATAAACCCAAGACTATTAGCAGCCATCTCTCAACTCCATATCCCCATGCTCCTGCAAATCACTTTCAGTCTCCATGTATTTGTGATTCTGGACATTTCTTATTAATGGAATCACATGGTACGTGGCCTTTTTGATTGGCCTCCTTTGCTTAGCTTATGTTTTCAGTTTTTTTATGGCTTATTATCAATATGTTATTAAATTTTACTGCAAAGTAATATTTCATTTTATAGATACACCACATTATTTATTTATTCATCCGTTAATGGACATTTTAGTTGTTTCTACTTTTTGTTTTTTATGAATAATGCTGCAATGAACATTTGTATGCAAGTTTTGTGTGGACCATTGTTTTCAGTTCTCTTTTGTGTGTACCTAGGAATACAGTTGCTGGGTCATGTGATAACTCTTTGTTTAACATTTTGAGGAGCTGCCAAACAGTTTTGCAAATTCTACCATGTTACAATCTAATGAGCAATGTATGAGGGTTTAAGATGATCCACATCCTCGTCAACACTTACTGCCATCCCTTTTTTGTTAGCTGTCCTACTTATTGTAAAGTGGTATGTCACTGTGGTTTTGACTTGCATTTCCCTAATGACATTGAGAATTTTTTATGTAATTATTGGTTATTTGAATATTTTTTGGAGAAATGTCTATGCAGATCTTTTTCCATTTTTCAATTGGATTATGTGCTTCTTTATTACTGAGTTGTAAGTGTTGTTTCTTTATTACAGATACACGTCCATTATCAGATATGTAATTTACAAATATTTTCTTTCATTCTCTGTGTTATACTTTTATATTGATGGTATATTTTGTAGGACATATGTGATTAGTTATAGTCTGATTTATCTTTTTTTGTTGTTGCTTGTATTTTTATTGTCATGTCTAAGAAACCATTACCTAATCCCAGGCCAAAAGATTTACTTCTATATAGCTGTTAAAATTTATACTTTTAGCTGTTACATATGAGTCTGTGATCCATTAAGAGTTAATTTTGGTTATGGTGGGAGACACGGGACCAGCTTCATTCCCCTGGCTATGGATAGCAAATTATCCTAGTACCATTTGTTAAAAGGTTATATTTCGCAACTTAATTGGCCTTGTGTCCTTGTTCAAATCAATTGCCCTAAAAAGTAAGGGTTTATTTCTGGACTTTCAGTTCTGTGCAATTGATATAAACGTCTGTCCTAATGCCAATTCCACATTGTCTTGCTTCCCGTAGCTTTGTCGTCAGCTCGAAATCATGAAGTGTTAATCTTCCAACTTCTTTCTTTTTTTCCCCAAGATTATTTTAGATATTCTTGGTTCATGGTGTATCTAAATGAAATTTAGGATCAGTTGTCAGTTTCTCCAAAAAAAAAATGCATCTGGGTTTTGATCAGGATTGTGTTGAATCAATAAGATCACTTAGTAGAATATCACCATCTTAATAACATTAAGTCTTCTGATCCACAGGCATGGAATGTCTCTTCTTTTACTTAGTTCTTTAGTTTCTTTTAGTTGTTTCATTATTTTCAGTGCACAAACCTTGCGTTTCTATCATTAAATTTATTTCTCAGCATTTTTTTCTTTGTAATGCTATTGCAAATCAATCGTTTTCTTAATTTCATTTCACATTGTTTATTGCTAGTGTATAGAATTACAGTCGATTTTTGTATATTGATCTTATACCTGCAACCTTGCTAAATTAATTTATTAGTTCTAATTGTGTGTGTGTATTCTGTAGCATTTTCTATATATAAGATAATTTCATCTGTAACTAGAAGCAGCTTTACTTTTCTCTCCAATCTGGATTTTTTAATGTCATTTTTCTTGCCTAGTTGCCCTGTCAAACAGTTTCAATACAGTGTTCAAGAGAACTGATCAGAGCAGACATTTTTGTCTTGTTTGTATCATTGCGGCTGCCGTTTTTAAGAACCCTCATGCTTGTGAAGCTGCAAGTTCCCAATATGATGCTGGGTAGAGGGAGCTAGGAATAAACAAGTTAAGATACTACAAATCTTGCTACTTTTATTAACATTTTGGCTGTCTTTTCTTAAGTATGTTCTTCTTGGGTTGTTGCAAGCCTTTGGTTAATTTACAGAGTTCTCCAAAAGTTAAATCTGATCATTTTCACCATGACTTTTCTTTCATTTTCAGAGGTTCTGACTCTACCATTCTAGAAGTGCCATGAAGGTTTTTTGTGGGACATACTTAAGACAGGGAAGGAAAATCAGTATAAGTGAAGTCTTATGTAAGAATCTTTCCTATTTTTAAGATAGGAAAAATATTTTCCCCCAGGAATATTTTTAAAAATATAGTGGCTTTTAATTTTTTGAAAATGTCAATTTATTTAAGATTGTCTATAAGTTTCCAATTACAAAATGACTTAATGACTTTTTCTTCACAACAAAAAAGTAGAGGAGACTGTCCGTATTCATATTGATTGAAAATGAAAGCTGGTAAACTTTATAGTGTGCTGTTAAATTCTTCTGGGAAAAAAAAGAGAAACTTTCAGTGTATTGATAATTGACTGAGACACCTTTTATGTTTTATTTTGTGAGCTGAGAGCTGAGAAGTTGGATGTGTGTTAACTTTCTGGTTGTCAGCACACTCTATTTTTAAACAATCAGTTTCTTTCGGTGGAGTAAACCTGAAGATAAAATTCAGTTTCTTTCTTCTGATCCAGAGTATGCCCCTGATTCATTCCTTAAGCACTTGTTCTTAAATGATTACGTGTTTTTCACCTCCCTTTCTTCCCTGAGAACAGATTGACTTTGGAACGCTCTGCAGTGTGCTTTGCCAGTCTCATTCCAGCCGCTGAAGAACTTACTTTGTTCTGCGTGAATCTGAACCAAGAGTATGGTCTGTTCTCAAAATGTGTTCGCAGACAGATGTTACTCTATAGTCCTCTGTTGCTGCCTAGGACAAAGAGAAAAGATGCTTTGGCCAACTGAAGTTGCCAAGAAATTGATTTTTCAATACTTGTTTCAAGCTTTGAGCCACAGAGAGTTCTTTTGTTAATTTGTTTTGGAAAATAATACAGGTCCAGTATGTAGTGTTGTATTGTTTTTATTTCACGTGTATAGGGAGTGATCATTCAGGAGAAGACATTGTGGAAAATGGATTCGGAAGACAACTTGATGAGGAACTAGTTAAAAATATTTTGTCCATTACATTTACTTTGGGCTGTTGCTTAATAGATAGCAAGAAATAGGTACTTGCTCCAAAGATTGGTGGTAATTGACCTAATTAGCTGTAATTTTTGAAATATTATTCAGCTATTTTTTCCAAGTTCATTGCAATTGTCTTGACAAAAGAATGAGAGAATTCAGAAATTTATATATTGTATATAGAGGAAATAGTACTATGAAGCCATTAATTTGCTTGGGAGTTGCAATGAAATGACTGATAAGGATGAGCGTAAGGCTACTTACTATATTTCGGGGACTACTTATATTTAGGGAAGGAAAAACCACAGAAATCCCCTTTGAGGGAGAAAAAAAGAGTAGATCCAGGAGCAGTGTGTTCCAAAAAACAGGTAGAAAGGAACCCAAAAACACAAATGTGGAGTTAGGAAGTTGATGGATATGTCTGTCACCTATCACCTTTGGATACTGTGTTCTTCCTGACTTATTGTGCCTCATTTTCCCTTTTGCAGTCCTGTGAGTTATTAGTTTCCTTCCCTCCCAGTTCACTCATCTCACTGGTAGTGTCAGTTTGTCAACTTGACACCCCTGCAATCACTGATCCATTGTGGACTATGCCATGCTGGAACTGATACCCTAGATTGAATTTATAACCTTGAGAAACTCTGTCACTTATGGTTATCATTTAGGCATCCATTCATCAATCACAATATTGACTCATCTCCCATTATGTGTTAGGGACCAACGTACCTGAGCACGTTAGCTACAGAGTGTGCCAAACAGACAATTTCCTGCTATCATGTAGAGAGTCAGACTGTAAAAAATAAGCAAATGTAATGCAACGTCAAGGGGTGGTAAGTGCTATGAAGAAAATGAAAACAGAAGAAGACAAGAATGATTGGCGATGTTGTAGACAGGAGTGGCCTTTGGAAGAAGTGACATTTGAGTTGAGAAAGTATGTGACTATCAGGAACGGAGTGTCGGGGGCAGGGTGAACAGAAAGTATGAAGGCTCTACTTCATGTAGGACTTCATTTCTCTTCTCAGATCCCCAAGGTAGGGGCAGCACTATTCTACATGGACACATGGTCTTCATAACTGGCAGATGTAGAAAGAGACAGAAAACTGAGTTTGGCTAGACACGTCCTTCGTGATATATCTAGGATTGTGATTATCATGTTGAAAATCCATCCAGTTATATTCCAGCCAGATGGAGTGATGGCGTGTAACTTCTTCACCCCGTGGTAACATTTAGGAATACTGAAGTGTGCACTTAGCTCAGGGATGTTCGTCAGCATAATGCGGTTTTTGCGTTGCTTCTCCACCCACACTTTCCTCTTCTAATGAGCTGAAATTTGTTTCTCCTTTACAATGTGAAGATGCAGATGAATATATAGAAGCCATAAACACAACCGGGGGAATAGTTTTCACATGTTCAAAGTGTGAAACGGACTGCCTGCATCCCATTAACTTTCCACTCCTTACCTCCACCCCCTCCATTACTGTGGTCATTTGATCAACACCCACAGCCTCTTTAATTCAGAAGTGTTGATACCTTGTAGGACTTCCACATTATTTTCTTCTGAACATGTTTAGCGCCTTGTAAAGTTTTGTTTGATGTCGGCTTCTGATAAAGCAGTCAAGGATTTTGCATACATTTTATCAGGGGTCTAATTGTTTCCGTATTTCTCTCATAAGAGTATTCAAAGTGTTTTATTAGGATTCTTTCAATAAACTACTGCAGTAGGATGTATAGTTATTAGTATTGCTTTTAAACACAGGGCAAGTTAACTAGCATAGAGTTTAAATAGTAGTCACTAGATTAACTGGGAAGTTACATGTAGAGTCAGGAATGAAACTGATGACTTGACTTTTAATTCAATTTTGTCTCTAGAGCTCAGCTAAAACATGATAATGATACCTCTGCATAAATCAAGCCAGAATTGAAATACTAAATATTTTTAGGCTAATGTATACCTGAGCGGGTAAGAAGCAAAGAGGCTGATCTCTACGGGCTGCAAATGGCTTCCTCATTTTTTCATCAGCTTGATCAAACTTTGGCCTTTTCTTCTTTGCTTCTCCTGGGTTAAAATGAACAAAAAAAAAAAAAAAATTGTAGAGGTACCAGTTGATTTATATTTTAAAAGAAAAAAAATGCCAGTTTTTTTCTGTGATCAAAAGCCCTATGTTCAGAACAATTGCTTGAAAATTGCTTAATAAATTAGTTTTAAATCCAAGGGAAAAGCAAGAAAACCTGGCAAATGTCACTCATCTGAATAGAGATGCTCATTTTAGATGAATTATTAGGTAGTTTTTCAAGGATATCACTCACAAGTAAGGCCTTTGTGTGTGTGTATGTATTTAAATGATTTATTTTCAGTCTCTCATAAATTAAACAGATTTTCTCCTTCACATTGTCACAGCTCGACAGGGTTGCTCATAAGGATTTTCCTTCCTCTCTGTTAAAGTTACAGAGGATGAAAGTATTTTTAAATATCTGTCGAAGAGGTTTCGTGCTCTCAGCCTACAATGGTCAATTTTACTCCATCAATATGTCGTTGGTCACCGTGACTCCCTCTCTGATGGCAAAAATTACTTCTACAGTATTAGAGTGAATTAAGCTTGGTGCTGCAATCTGCCCCTAAAAGATTCAGAACACGATCTTTTGATGTTCGCTCTGGGGCAGGATATTCCCAGCATCTCATTTAGTCAGAAATGGGGAGGGTGTATGTGAACATGATTTACATATCGCACTCCTGCGGAGTCTCCTGGTAAATAATTCAAGTGAGCAAGCAGCCTTGCCTGCATCAAGACAAATTCGCATTATTTCCTGACACACACAGTGAAGTTTATTTTGGGATAATGGCTACATATGTTCAGGAAAATTGGGCTCATGAGCCCATTCTGAGTCTTTTCCAGAAAAAAAAAAAAAAAAAAAAGGAGTGTATTGTTCGAAGACACCAGGGAGGGGTTCTTCTGTTATTTATGTGACCCTTTATTATGAGAAAAATACCAACAATATATTGTTCCCCTCGATGAATAAAAGGATCGTTGTGGTTAATGAAATATTTTGACAAAATGACATACAGTATACATTTCCTATGATTTGCAAGTGTTTCCAATATTGAAAAGATAGCCCACTCTTTAACATGATAATGCAACTGAACCTGATTTAATTTGGGGGGATCATGAGAGAAGTAAGGGCGTTCCTGAAAGGTAGTTCAGGATTTTATAATTTCTCAGGACTCTACTCGCTCACTTATTTAAAAAGCATTTGTTAAAAGCCATTGTATGCCAAGAGGAATCTGAGTGCCAGGGCTGTAAACAGTAATTGAGAACAGTCCCTGCTTTCCAGCAGCTCAGAGTTTAATAGGGACACAGGCACACAAACAAGGGTTTCGGGAGAAGGAGGAGGTCTTCCTAAAGTACTTGGGCTGCTTGGTGGACTCTTCGGAGGAAATGTTTAAAAGGAATCTTAGCAAATGCATTCGTATGTAGTTTTCTTATGGACTCTGGGGCAAAGGGCCTTTTAAGAAAGGGGTGACACCTGCAAAATTAAAGAGGCACAAAATGGCATTACCTTGTTTAGACATCATGAGGGGTTGGGTATGGCTGGAACATAGATCGTTTTAAAGGCAATGACAAGATCCAAACCTCTAGTCCAAAGACCAGGCCAGGGTGGTATCCTGAAATATTTTGTATATCTGCCAGGTTCTTAGATTTTTATCATTAAAAAATCTTAGATTTTTATCAGTGTAAAAATATCTAACTGAGGTTCAGAAAGACCTTTCTGGTTTTTAGTGTGTTGTGTATCATCATTGTATGTCTTTCTAGGGCTTTGTTGTATGTCTCTCTATGGTTTCAGTGGTACCAAACCCATTGTCAAATCTCAGATTATTGTAATTATCCTTAAGTATTAATTTTGTACATAGCTCATTGCTAATCCCCTCTACCTGTATTCTGAATAACTTGTCCACCAGTCTGGCCTTTTCCCAAACCTTGTTTTCTCCTTTATTCTTTCTCTTGCTTTCTTTGTCCCTCTCTTGCTACCTTCTTTCTTTCATATTCCTCCAGTCATGGGAGGCGAGGAGAAAATAAAAATCACAAAACCAAAAAAAAAAAAAAAAAAATCCCTCGACACATTCAGTTGTGTTATAGTTATTTATTCATCTATTATCATCCCTTTAAAACCAAGGGACTATCTGTATCTTGTTCATCAAATAGTTATTGAAAATCTTCTCGTGTTGCTTCTCTTCTGAGTGCTTAGGATTTAATAATGAAGAAAAAGGTGCCTGACCTCATGGAGCTGAATATCTGACCAGAGAAGAGAGACAATAAACAATAACTTAGTAAGTAATTGTATAATATCTTAGAACATAGTAACTCGAATGGGAAACAAAGAAAAAGCAAGGAGGGTTGAGAATGTTGGTTTCCGTTTAAACAGTCTCACTGAGAAGGTGAGATAAGGAAAAGTACTTCAAGGTGGGGAGGAAGGTTGTGATCCAGGTACCCGGGGATGGACAGAGAAAACAGCCAGGTTTTAGGGACGGTCAGCAATAGTACCCCAAATAGTGAGGGTCTCACACTTCGTAGATGTGTTTGCAATGCGTATGGAAATAAAGAGTAAGGGGAGGCCTTGTCCTTCCGCTCAGAGGAATGGAGTTTGGCAAAGAGAAAGTAAAGGGATTGCTTTCCCTTTGGGTCCCCACGGAGAATGTGTCCTCTGCTGGCTTAGAGAACTGGATGAGATGATGCACTTAGTGTCCGGATCTCCATGACTTCTTTCCCTTCAAGCAGACAGTTAACTTGCTGCTAAAGCTGCTCACACAGCTCCACCTATTGTTTTGTTTACTGTAACTTTGGGTGTTTCATGAACACATTTTCCTGTGCATGTTAATTGACTCGTTTTCTAATAGAGTGAAAAAATTTCCTGGAGGCATTTGTCATTCCTTATCCAATACGGATCTGGAGCAGGGCAGGAGGGAGTGCATACATCCATCTGCAAGTTAATCTAGTGGAACACACCTCTGAGAGCGGTCATTTGGGTCATTTGACAGCAGTAATTATAGCAAGAGGAGGGGGCCAGAGCTCCACTTTACAGTAACCATCCTGCCCTTCTAAAACTGTGAGAGTTCGAAAAACAGCATCAACAAAAAATTCACTCCTGTAAATAATTCCCTCTTTATTGATAGATATACTTTCTAAAGAGGATTGATTACTATTAATTATATTGCTTGCCCACACTAAATATTTGAAATCATTGTAGCTTCTTTTGGTGTAAGGTAGATTCTATAATTTGTACCTTTTACTCCTGATTTTTTTTTTTATCACATATGAATGTACTGATTTTAGATATTGTTTATTTGTCAAATGGGATGTTGTAACTTTTTTTGTATAAAAGTGCATTTTTGTCCAGATGATTTACTTCATAGAATTTGTTCTTGTTGCTAGGGGTCATAATCAAAGATAAATTTATTAGTAATGATATTAAGTTAGAAAGATCATAGAACATAGTTTATGTTCAGTGGGTTACATCTAGTTTCTGGATTTCTTTGTATAAATGGGCAGATGGAGCCATGATTTTAGAAATGCGTACAATTTATGATTAGTAATGATTAATCACATTTCTAGGAAATTAGCATTTTCCCTTAAGTTTTCATCCCACTGTGCCTTTAAATTATATGAACATCTGCTAACGCTGTGTGCCAAAATCTATGGTTAATAACTTAGATTGCATGAGCACCTTTTTCTGATTAATAGAAATAATAAGTAATAAAATTAATAAAAATATTTATCACAAATAATAAAAATAATGGAAATGAAGGTACGTTTTATAATATTTCATAATCAATAGCTCAGTGCTAACATGATAGTATAAAGAATTAGTGTTGTTTATTTCAGTCATGATATCAGGAAACATCAAGACCCATTACGTATATTAACAGAGTTCTTCCATGTCATTTTCCCTTCTTAGATTCTCCACGTAGCTTTAGATTTTAGAAAGGGTGGGAATGGAATTTGACTCCTGCTATGTATAAATCTGAGCTGCGTTTTAGCATAAAGTTTTACTGAGGTTAGAACATTTAGCTCAAACCTAATTTTAGGACCAAACTCTAAATTTGAATATACTGCTTTAAAATAAAAATATTGATTTAATTTATCTATCTGTTCCTTTCTTAACCTTTTAAAATAGGTATCTTACAGTTATTTGAGCTGAGCCCGCCATTCATTCATTCATTCATTCATTCATCAAATGTTTATCAAGCACCTACGTGTTTTAGCTGCTGGTGCAGATGCTGGATAAACAGGCATGACCAACAGCAGAGCTGTGGATAGACAGCTTAATGATTAGAAGTTGAAATGTTTATGTTAGGAAACCAGTCGACCCTCGATGTCCAATAATGGCTTTCATCATCAAAATCATAATGCTTTTTCTACAATTTTGCACTGACATTCAGCCAGTAATCTTTTTTTTTGTGACCTAGTCCATGCAAAGTATCTTTTTAAAATATAGTCAAAACCACAAAGATAGAAATGTAAGATCTTGTGCCATCGTAGCTCACTGTCCAGCAGCCCAGGGTAGACAAAAGTATGGAGACACATACATCTCTAATAAAAGTGACAGTGACATAAGAGCTAAAAAGAGAAAATAACCTGCTATTAAGGAATTGGCGGGAGAGAGATTTCCTTCTGCTTAGCGCAATCTAGGAAGAATTCTTTGAGAAATTTTCTTAGCTATTACCTACCGTTTTGTGGTCTTCAATATGTTGATGATATTCTCCCTTTGCCTCCCCCTGCTACCCAATCTTTCATTGAAACACTACTAGCAAAAGTTCTGACATCGTCCGGGCATACGAAGATTTAAATCTGTAGAATAGCCATCTGTTGCCTCTGATTGAGGCAGCGAGAGAGGATAGGTAGTTGGTATTTCCTTTTTTCTTTCCTTATGCAGACAGACTCCTCATGCATGGTGTGCGTCCTTGGCCCCACTCCCTCCTTGACACCGGGGGTGAGAGGGGGAGTTTTACTCCATCCACTCTGGTGAACTATTTTCTGAATGGTTGCCCTTGACCTCCATCTAGCCAAATACAAGAACCTTTAATCATGCCGAATCTGCTTAACCTCGGTGGGTTAAGAGGTACAACTCGTAACCCTTCGCTTCCTTTAATTCTGTTCCCTCTTAGATTTTTTTTCGTTTCACTTCTTTTTCTTTATACGTGAAAGCTAGTTTTCTTGTCCACATGATACATTTTTGGAAGTCAGTGAGCCATGGGTAATTTTATTTCCTGTAATGCCCACTTTGCTGAAAATATAATAGATGCTCTATAAAAACATGCAGATTCATTTTAGGAGGGGTCGTATTAGTGGCACCCACCATTAATTATTGCTTTAGAAAGCACATGTGATGTGGATTGAATTTCACTAATTTTTATAAGAAATATCACTATGTTTTAAATAAAATAAATTTTACATCCACATCCCATGAGGCAGGTGGGAAGTTCAGTGTCAACCCCCAGGATCCTCCAAGAATTGAGGGCATTATGTAGTACCCAGAAAAAAAAAATGGCAGGGTCTCTACACTTTAGTTCATCTTGGTCGGTGCTGACGTATTTTTTCCCCAAATCCCCATGGGTCTTGAAAACCTGTAGCAGTTTGGCTCTGTGCCTCAGTCATGGCACAGGAATTTTTGCCAAGGCTGAACACTCAGTGTCCAGGGCCAGCGTCCTCCTGCACACTTGGACCCTTTCCCTGTAGGGTTCCTGCACTGCCTGGGGTACTTTAAGGACCTCTGGCCCTTTCCTCGTCCAGAGTAAACTCTTCTTCCTATGCGACTGCTCTCGATCCTTTTGTCCTGGCTTCATGGAGCCAGCTACCTGGAAAAAGACATGTAGGAGTCAAGACGCCTCTAGACAAATTCTGTGTTTGCCCCATAACCCAGGATTTCTCAACCTCAATGCTATTGACATTTGGACCAGAGAATTCTTTGTTGTGAGAGGTGGTCCTGTGTCTTCGGGTGTTTAGCAGCATCCCTGGCCTCTCCAAATAGATGCCAGGAGCATCCCCCAATTCTGACAATCAAAATGATCTCCAGTCATTGTCAAATATCCTCTGGAGGAACAAAATCACCCCTGGTTATGAATCACTGTTATAATTAAAACCGACTGAGATATGAGAGGCTCTCAATAAATTACACTGCAACAAATGTATAGTCAGGAAATATTAATTTTCCTTTAGGAAAAATTTTAGAAAATTAGTAGTAATAGCCAAATAGGGGGATGGTAATGAAAAGGAAGGGAGATGGCACTATGTGTTAGCAAAACGTTATTCATACTTGACAGAACAATGGGAGACTCTATTGTATCCTGGAGCTGCTTATTAGGCAGACGAAGTAAGTTTTCAAGGCCACAAGTGTCCAACCTAAGACTCCAAGTATGCTTTTCACAATGCCATATACTATTTCAGCTACGCAATCCACTTTGCCAAGTATTTTAGTGCACACCTAAAAAGACTGCATTGCTTGCCTTAATTTGTAATATTACATTTGTGGTGGGCACTACAAATACAAATTCTTCTCTAAAGATAAGTTGAAATGTGAAATGCCCATCAGTTCATTCAAATTTGTGTAACGGGTACGTCAGGAAATCTTCAGGGCTATGACTTCTGTAGACTCTCGCATAAGGAACATCAGGCTTAGCTCAAAGGCCAGGTCATTTCCTATTTTGCTAGACTCTTTTTGGACAAGAATGTGAGAGGGTGAAGTGAGCAAAGGTGAGAATGCAGATGACTTAGACAGAATGGTGTAGAGACGAAGGGGGGCATGATGACTATGAATTGGGCGATGCGACAGATGCAACAAGTGCAGAGGAGAGTGAAGGGACATGAATCTGGATAGTCAGGGTTTGGCTCTGGGGTCTTTATATGCTGTGCTAATGAGCTTAGACTTTATTCTTAGCCGCTGGGGAGCGACTGAAGGATATTAAGCAATAACATTTTCTGAACAGATCTATGTTTTAGGAGAAAAAAAACAAACTAATAGTGTTATAATTTGAACATTGGATTTGAGCAAGCACAAGTCTCTAAAGATGCTGTTGGTGTAATCCAATCAAGAAAATTGAGATCCTGCACTCAAATTATGCCAGTGGTGACTTTTTTAAAAAAATAAATTGATTAATGAATTAATTTTTGTTAAGTTTTTTTTTCCTAATTCACAACTTCACAAACTTTAGTGTGCATCCAAACCATCTTTTAAAATGCAGATTCTAATACAGTAGGCTTGGACAATGCCCAAGGTTCTGCATTTCTTATAGGCTTCCAGATGATTCCATTGTTTCTGGTTCATAGACAGTATTGTGGGTGGCCAGGTTCTAACTGACATCCACTGTTCTGAGTAATGGTAGAATAAGGTAATTGCATGTAGGATTGGAGATTCAGTTCCAGGTGACTAAAATATAGGTGCTTTGACCCTGTTGTTAGGAGTTGGTTTGTCTCCCTCTCCAGCCTTGACCTTCCTAGTTGGTTTCACTTTCTGGATCTGCACAATGACCTTCCGAGTCTGGTAGCTCATCCTCCTGGGTTCATGTTAGGTGGAAATACATTTCTGGCCTATTTCCTAACAGTCCCCGTGAAAAGTCTCATAGCATTGCATTGGCGCCGATTAAGTCATATGTCTGCTTCTAAATAAATCGCTGTGACAGGAAGACTATGTTGTTCCAGTTAGCCTGGCCTGAGTTTGTCCATTTGTAGAATCAAAAGTAGAGTCAATTACACCTGAAGAGCTTGAATTGATAATGGGGAAGCATGCCATTCCCAGAGGGAAAATCAGGACACTGAACCCAGAGTATGATTAGATTTTTACTATGTACAGTGCTTGGATGTGTACCAGAAGTTTCCAAATGTTCTTGATTTCTTAAGAATTTTTTTAAGGTGACCCAGTCCAAAAGAAATACCCAACAGTTAATTTATTTGGTAGTTAGGTCCAACAACTTAATAAGGATTTATGATCTAACAACTTACTAGAAGTCTGTTTATTAAGTAGTTAAGTGCAAACAACTTAATATGATTTATGTCCTAACCATTAAGTAGCTGTTTGATAAAATAATATATATAACTTTAAAGAAAAATAATATTTTGTCTCCTAAGGGTATGCACCTGTTGGGTTCTACACTACTTCTTGGCCTCAGCTTAAGATTGGATTTTGCCACACTCATTTCCGATTCTACATTGATTTTTCTGTAGTAATTCCCCGTTTTTCCTAACAGCAACCTCTAAATCCCAGCTTTACAAAGATACGATGTCATCGAAAGGAATGTAGTATGGCAATGACATTTCTTGGACACGTGAATATCTTCAGCTAATTTGGGTGTAGTTTCCAACAGATGTTCAGTATCACTGTGTTTCTCTAGAAATTTTACAGTATCATGAGATCCCCCCCCCGCCCCGCCCCACATCCTGTGAATTCCCTAAGTTGCCTCAGGGCGTAGTTTGAGACCCATGGTCTTAGAAATTTTATATGTGAACTTCCAGTTGAGCATCTGTATAGAAATGGAGAGTCAAATGTTGGCTCTATGAGTTGAGGTTGGGTGAGAGGCCATCCCAGCATAGAGACCTCTAGGATGGTCTTTCCCTTCTTATCAAGGGAAGAATGACATATGTCTACTCGGCTACCGCACAGCTTCACAGCATACTGTTTTACTCTTTGATCTTAGGAGTTCTGAACCTGTCTAACTAATGTCCTCCATGGAGTAGCTCATCTCAGTATTCCATTTTCTGTTTGTATTTGTATATAAAACAAAGTGCAAAATAGCAAATTGTTTTGTCTTCTAAACTCTGGATTTTTCAGGTAGTAAATCTTCTGAAGTTTTAGACTTTGTTTCTTTAAACTTAACTGTGTGTAACAAAGCGTAATAAATAAGGACTGAGCAGAGCAAGCTTTTGATCTGGAAGTGATTTTTTTTCTTTTATCTTAAAGTAGTTGATAAAGTATTGTCTCATTGATTATGCTTTTCTCCTTGCATGCTTGTTGTTTTAATGGTGTACTATCAATATCCTCTAACCTGACTTTTAAATAACTTAAATGTTGTCTGGAACCAGCAGATTTCCCAAAGCATGTGCAGGTTTCATTTTACTAGAGTCAGTAATGTTTATATCTCCCCAGTTCATGTGTGAGTGTCGTGGGCCATCACTATACCACTGTAGCTGATCTCATAACATTACTCATCATCTCTTGAAGCTGTCACTTCTACTGATTGTGCAGTCACCTCTGTTACACATTCTTCCCATAGTCCAGAAAATAAAATGTATTGGAAATATTAAGTACACTACTATTATGTGAATATTTAATTTGTTTAGTTAAAAAGTGAAAGATATGAACAATTATTCACTTACTACAGAGATGCCGTGTTGTTTTTCTCTTTGAATATCCAAATATTTCAACTTCATTTATAAAAGCAACATAATTTTAGACTGCTTATTTTCTGTCAGGTTCTCTTCCTAGTATCTTTTAATACCGAAAATCAAATATTTGAGTGTATTCACACAACATTAGCAATTGTGTACAGTAGACTTGGAAACACAAGTTCATCGTACATGTTTATTTTCGAGGTTTGGTGTACTTTGTTTCTTAAATGGCATAACCGTAGCTTGGCTATGACATGTAGTTTCGACACGCGGATATTTTAGGACATGTGTTAATAATGAGTGTCTGTGAGTACTTACCACGGCACATAAACAATGGTGGTTTAACGAGGTGTTGAAAAGTGCTCCTGTCTAGGCAGTTGAGTTTGTTTGTGATTACGAATGTCAACAGAATTCCATAAACAATAATGCGGTCTGTTTTGATGATTGTCTTCCTGACGGGGGTGTGGAGGGGGTGGTTGATATCTTTTCTTAGTTCTTGTCTCAGCATTTATCCGTGATTGACATGTGATGGTCCTATTCCTGGGTTCGATTTGTGTTTTTTATTGTGCAGATATTTGAATTTCTTTTATAGAACAAGGATAACATTCTATCTGTTGCTCGTTGAGTAGACTCTCAGTTTATGCTGGTGAAATGTCAATGCTATATGCCTTTCTGGATGTGATTTTTCTCTTCGTACAGTCATTTTTCTCTTAGTATTCTGTGATTGATTGAATGACTGTGTTATAGCAGTACTTAACGTGGCACTTACTGAACTTAAAATCATCACCATAGCTCATCACACAACACTGCTCACCACCTGCTGGCCCTGTCACGCCTGCAGATTGTGCAGATAGAAGCCACTTCTCACCTCTAATTTTTTCTTAACATAGCTGCTGTAGTTCATATATTTTATGTCCATGTTTTAACTGGCAATTTGTTATCATTTCTCTGGTGTTTATTATTAGGAATTAAGGTATTTTTTTTTTCTCTCAGTTTAACAGAAGCTAAAAAGTAGAGCAGGTTGTTAATGCATGTTAAATATTTATCATCAAACCTAGAAACTTTGGACATATAAATATTTCAAATTGGGTAAACAGTACATAATATTTTGGCTTTTAGAAAGACAATTAACTTGGACCTTCAAATTTCCTAGTTCTCACAGCATATTAATTTCATGGCAGATTTTGAATGTTTTGCCTTTTAGAAATATTTGATTCAGTCAAAAAATTTACAATAATACAGAAAAAAAATATTTTGTACTAATACCTTTATACAATCTGCTGTTGTATAATCAGGAAATGCCATTGAATGTAGCATTGCAACAGGAAGAAGTATCAAAGGGGTCCTCAGAGCATATCTAGATCTGGGGTCTGGGTCATGGACCAATACTGGTCCTTGGCTTGTTAGGAACCGGCCGCACAGCAGGAGGTGAGCGGCCGGCGAGTGAGCAAAGCTTCATCTGTATTTGCAGCCGCTCCCCAGCATCAGCATCACCGCCTCAGCTCCACCTCAGATCATCAGGCATTAGATTCTCAAAGGAGCACGGGTCTCTGGTGCCAAAATGGTTGTGGATTGTTATTCTAGATTAGATCCTGTTTTTTTAATTTATTTTTTATTTTTTATTTTTTTGGCTAGAAATGTTATAATAGGAAATATAGGTTTGTATTAATTTGTACTAATTCAGCTTTGGGGTACATTTGTAGCACGTTTCTTAAAAGAGTATTAATACTTGTCATAAGTAAAAGATTAGGCCTTCGTGAAAATTAAGGTTTTAAAGGTATAGGAAAAAACAAAAACCTTTATTTTAAAGCATGATAAAATTGAAAAAAATTGTAAGATTAATGCATAACTCAATTATTTCATTCTGAACTTAAAGAAATACTCTCAAATGGCATCCTTAAAAAGAAAGTATAATGGCCATAGTCTGAAGCGTCTTTGTGATATAATAAAGCTTTTTACTATATGCAGACACGTTATCAAAATATTCTTTAAAATTACATAACCACAAAGGCAGAATCCAATACAAATAATGAAGAACATTTAATAATTTAAAAGAAGCAGTGTTTTTGCTTAGAGCAGGCACATGCATCATTTAATACATTGTATACAAAGTATTTTACAACCCTATTATCTACAGTGTTTCTTGCACTTGGAGAGCACAGGTGAGGCCATCAGAACCTTATGGGTCCTGAACGCAGCTGTAGTGTCCCTCAAAAGAGACAGTGCAGCTGGTTTCCTAGCCGTTTTTATGCCAGACAAGGAAGTGACTTTGCTTGGAGAAGAGGATTACAGTCATATCCTTAAATGAGGAAACTGGAACCAGATTTCTTTTTAGAACTTGCAGTGGGGATTCTGAAGAAACATTGCACTGAACTTTGGCTTATTCTAAACTCAAGTTACTAAGATTTTGGTAACACTGCACAGTCAACGTTGGAAATAGATGGGACCACAGAATAATGTGTGCTTTTAAAAAATACTCATGCTCCCTACATAGGGTAAAATGGTTAGTTGTTCTAAAGCCAGAACACTATGCAAAGAAAAGTGAGCACTGCATTAGCCATTATTCAGATATCCTCTTGAATATTCCTTTAATATTGTAATGATTTTTTTTAATTTGCTCTCAAATTAAATACCAGGCAGGCATTATTCTCTCATTTGTGAGTATTGTGTAAAAGTGTTTAATGCTAAATTAAGATGGAAAGGTAGTTTTACCTTCCCCTTCTGGAAAAAAAAAAATCAAATATTTATTAACTGCTTTCTATTGTTGTCCTTCCTCTTTAGAAAGTAATTTGTGGTCAGTGGAGCCCAGCGGGGAATCTCCTTTTCCTCCAGATGGCTGTGACATTTGAGAAAACCTGGGAGGATTAAAGGCACTCTAGTGAGCACTCACTGCAAAGTCCTGACACAGGCTGACAGTCCTAATCTGGGTCCTGAACTGATTGGATGACCAAGGGCACAAAATTCTCATCCGACTGTGCAATCACCGTGCACATTTGTAAGGGCCCTAAAATGTTCCGAAGTGTTTGGGACTGTTTTATACAAAACTACGTAATCCTTTTCTTCATAGCATGTGCTTGGAAGCGCTCATGAAGGTACCTTGTATGGCTTTAAAAAAAAAAAAAAAGGCTACCAATGTTTTTGCATGAATGAACACAGCATGCTCTAAATGTCTTTACTCTTTATTAAGTAGGGTTTGCAAACAATCTAAATGGTTAAATTGTAGAGGAAACTATAGAAATTGATCTCAGTGAGCAAAGCCTACCAAATCTAATTACATATTGTACCATCTGCTGAAATATGATAACAGAATTAATACAATTACTGTCAGAATTTCAGATAAAAAATCTAAAAAAAAAAAACCTGCATGTGTAGCGTGTCTGTGTGTGTGTGTGTGTGTGTATGTGTGTGTTAAAGAGGGAGAGAGGAAATATAGCAAGAGCAAGAAAGAATAGCATCTTATATGTTCTTTTTTACTTTTCCTCATTTTGTCAATTATTGTTTAAAAGCATCAAAAAGATTTTGTCCTAATTTTTGAATTGATTAAAGTTATCCAGTTGTGGTCAGGTGATTTTATTGGTTTGGATTTTTAATTATATTCACTCCAGCTTCCAAAATTACCATGGCAACAGGTGTGTAATTATCAACATTGCACATAGCTCCAATGTGTAATGCATTTCTTCTGGTTGAATGAATATTAAATCATACTGCTTAGCACCTACTCTGCTTGTAAACAGATAATACTTTGACCATGGCCTGTAAATTGATCCTGCTTCCATAGATTTCTTTTACTACGAAGCCATTGAATAAGGGTAATTTGTACCTTTGAGGGTTTCCTGAATTTATTAGAGCTTGACAGAAAGCTAGTTTTATTCATTTAATGAAAAAGAAAGTGATGTGTCTAATTACTGCTCACATTTCCTTCTGTAGAATTCTCTCCAGGAGAATATACTGCCATTATTTTTGGTGGCAAGGTGTGTGTTCATGACAGATGACTTTTTTTTTTTAAAGGATTTTCTTAAGAACATCTTGTTTTAAGTGCTATTCTTCATAATAAATGCAGGTGATCCTTGTGTAAAGCACATATGAAATTAGACATTTGAATTAAAACAAATATAGTCTTCTAATACATATCAATTCTAAGAAGGTAGTATAATTCATGCTTTTCAGTGAAGTCTAAACTTTACATTGTTAGTAGTGTTCCAGATAGCCTTTTCAGATTGACTTCCACCTATAAATAGTCAAGAGAGTTAATGACTATCAGAAATTATTTTACATATCTCTGGTTGTTACCAAACTCAAAATTTTCTTTAAATAGCCAATGAAAGAGATAATTTACTTTTATTATTATTACTATTTTTGGTCATCCAATATTGTAATTTATAAATGCAATGTAAGCATTTGACTCACAGGAGTGAGGCTTTTACAGAGCGAACGTTATAAGAAATCTATTTCTGTCTAAAATACACAGATCAAGTAGTCCTATAAATATTGTTAAGTAGGAAGCCAACTAGATGATTACAAAACTATATAGATCTTTTCATCGTTCAGTCTGTTTTTAATGGGCATTTTATTCTGGAATGCCATTCAGGAACTTGAGATAATTAAATGAAATATAAGTAATTGATATTAGAACAAATGCTAGCATAAGAGATGTTTTTAAAACTTGGAATCTAGACACTTGGATTTCCAAGATGATTCTACAAAAGATTAGGAATAGGATGTATGTGACCTTTTTCTATGCTACTCCTTCCTCTCCATCCTAGCCAAATATCGCAGAATGTATCATTTAATTATCAATTTTAATTTAGTGTGTTTCCATTTCAAACTCAATTGAGTGTTACCAGTGGCACAAGATTAGATCACCTAGTTATATTTTGGTACATTGTAATACAGAGTCTAACACGCTGTATTCATAATATAGATTGACAACTAAGAAAGAGGTAAATAATTCATTCGCACAAATAGGTTAACATTTCTGAAGTGGTGTCCATTGCATTGGAAACCATTAAAAGAACATGGAGAATATACTGATTTTCTCTTGACTGGTTTCTCCAGTATTTCTCTCTTTATTATTTACTCATATTTAAACGTGCGTGTGTGGGTTTTTTTAACGAAAGGATAAACACACTCAGTGCATTTCGGTAGGCTCCCCTTTAATGGATCCCTGCCAGCGTTAGCCATTGTTTCAGCTGCTTCTGGCTGCTCCACTGTGCCAGGTTGCCTGGAGACGCTCCTTCTTCACTGCGAAGCTCTCCAGCCACTTTCCATACCTCCCAGCCCAGGGCTTAAAGATTTAGGAAACCCAGCCACTGGTGTTTCTTTTCAAAATCTCCTTAGTCAACTAATGATCTTGTAAATGTAGAAAACAGAAAAATAGCTTCCCACTCTACGGAGCGTGCATGTTGAAAACAAAACTAAAACTTTCAAAAAATTGTGAAATCGCTGTGACGGGTTAAAACGGATGGAAAACTTTTTTCTCAATATAAAACTTTGTTAAACTAGTATTTCGTAATGTGTAATATTGTTTGGAAAAACTTAAAACTAACATTACCCTAGTCTCTCAGTCGAGAAATTTGGTTCTTTTCCCAGGACGGTTGCACCATATCCCGTCACCCTTTAAACTGGGAGAAGTTGAACGTCAGATACTCTGATTTGGAATTTTAATGCTGTTATTGCATTTCAAAATAAGAATTATTATTAGGTAGCAGAATATAATCATTATTTGTTGCCCCCCTCGGTTACATCCTTTTTAGTTTTGAGAGGCTTTGGGGATATAAAATCGGTGTTATGTGTGTGATACGGATTCAGTTGCTCTTATTTGGCTTTGGTAGTAAGTCGTTTTCTCCTTAAGTCACTTGAACAGCAAATGAAAGCTTAAAATCATTTCAATATACTGTTTCCTACTATAGTCCAAATTTTTAACTCTTCCGAAGTATAATATGGTAAATTATATCAACATGCGTGACTTTAATATATGCTACTACATAATACCTATATACCATTACTAGCTCTAAAAAACAGATTCTTTTTAAAAGTAGAACTAGGTAGCCTTCAGGTTTTCTTTTGTTACAAGTAGTAAGAAATTATATGTTTGTGATATAGGACAAGAAAGAAAAATGTACTCTGCATTGTGTGAAAGGCATGCTATCAGCAGATATATGTTACCTAAATTTAAAATTAGTTAGACTTTGGTCTCCTAAGAGTTTACTCTTCCAGTTTATTTTCAAATTCTGATGGTCTTTAATTTAATTATGTAATATTAATATAACCCTTGACAACTCTCAGTCGGTATATCATATAGATTAAATCAGTTGTTAGATATTGAAACTTCTCTATTATATAATGTACATTTAAATTTATTTGAATAATTTTCCCTAATATTTATTTAAATAATTCTGTCTGATACTTGGATTTTAGTTGTTGCGGAAATACATTTTAAGGTTATTCATTATGTTAATTTTTGTTTTTAAAAACCCATCTGAGCCATGGTTGGTTACTATTTGAATTTATTCATTATGTTGTTTCTTAAGAATTTAAATCATTGGTCAAGAAAATCAGACATATTCCTCTATATTTTCATTCCTTCTTTATCTCTTAAGCCTAAGTGTCCCTCAGGATAGATCTTTGGATCTGCTTTTTAGTAGAGATAAGTTATATCTCAGAGTGATCAGACTGGTTTTACTACATAGTGTGCTGGGAGCAAAGCAGAGGCATATTGCTACCTGTTGAAGCATGTATCCATTCCATTTTTAATGCAGAACAGTTAATCGTGGACGACAGATTATCATAGTGAGTGGAAGTCTGGTGTTTTCATTGTCATCAGGGTGAGAATCTGATTTTCATGTGAATTTAAATTGGTAAGGCCGGTGGATTATCACAATAAGCTTAATGTGTTGAATTTTGAATAATTATCAAGGAAAAGATGAGAGGAAGATCTCAGTTACTTACTCTGTGTGAGACAATCTGTCTCCAAGGTGCTTTACATATTCTATCTCATTCACTCCTGGGAATGGCCTTACAACTTAAGTGGCACTTGTCTTGTTTTATAAATTGAGGAAGTCATGCTTATTGAAGTTAATTACACTCAGATTCCTCCCAGTCATTTCTAATAACAGTGGATGTAGGTTTGCACTAAACCTCTAACTTCTTCATTAATACAGGAAGAGACGATATATCTGATGTCCTGTGAAGTAGTCACTGTCAGGGTACATAAACATGATCGTCAGGAATTCAGATCGTGCGAATCAATAGTGTCCTAAAGAATATATTCACTATGGGAAAAACGACAATCACAACAGCTAGAGCACAATTAAAGTTTCTGGCCACATGTTTTGAGTTCTTAACAGAAATAGATAAGGATCAATAGGTATTCCGATATCTTCATAGAAACCAGGAAAAATACTCTGAATCTTTGAGGAACATATGTGTCAAGCCCACAGTTAAGAGATGTGAATATCAGTGAAGACACGGACTGTGGCCCTATGGGATTCCTACTCATGAAAATCACAATGATGGAAGTCATGATAATCTCCTGTGATCATTGTGGAGGCAGAGTATGATGTGCCCTGGGAGCATGGGAAGCTTCACTGTGGAGGTGACATTTCAGGAGGGTCAAGAAGGTTGTGTTTACCTGGTCCAGAAAGAAGGAGGGGGTTTCCGGCTGGTTCAGAGGCACAGGTAGATTGGTGAGCAGCTCCACATAACCAACAGATGACGTGTTTTGGTGAATCAGGAGAGGTTTCTGGTTCAGTCCATGGAGCCAGTGTCTCAAAGGGCCCTTCGTGGCAGACTGAGGTACTCACTCACGTGCCACCTTGCTAGATAAAGAAGAGATCTATAAAAGAGTTATTCTAGACAGAGTGTTCCTATTCATATGGTAGGAGATTGCGTTTGTGGTAATCAAGAAGATACAGTAAAGGGAGAGAGATAAAAGTGCATGGCAGCAAGGATAATGATTCTTAGTCTAAGGAGAGTAGGCTCTGGGCAAGCAATGTTCTGGGCTTGAACCAAGCATACGAATACAAGCAAAGACAAAGGACTGGGAAATCTTGAATTAATGTCATTTATTGTATTTAAAAAACATCTTCAAGACCTTGCTTTTAATTCTTTTGGATATATACTTAGGAGTGGAATCGCCTGATCATATTCTAATTCTATGTTTAATTTTTTGATGAACTGCCAAGCTCATTGGCTTTTGTAATGATGAAATGGGAGATGGCTTTCTAAGCACTAATAAAATCTATACATACTTCTCTCTCAAAAACAAAACAAACCAAACCAAAACAAAACCAACCAACCAAACAATACTCATGAAGCCAGTGCTTGCTAAGGCACTCACCTGTTTTTTGTTTTTTTGTTTTTATGTTTTTGTTTTGTTTTGTTTTGTTTGTATTTGTGGAAGCAGCTGTGACTTATCTGGCAGTTGGCTATCCTCGTGTTTAACAGACCTATAAAGACTTTAAGCAGGAAGTAGATTTATCATGGTGAGACGGAGATGGCTTATTAGAATGAGGAAGTGAAACAAGAAGATGCTCTCAAGAATGGGACTTCAGAGAGAGGGCGTGAAGGCGTAATTGGTGAGAAGAATGTTCAGTGACAGCACAGAGGAGAAATGTGAAGTGCTTAGGTGTGACAATGAGGACCGAAGGTTCTTCATCTTCTCTTCTAGCTCCCAGTCTTCTGATAATACTCTGCTCATCCCCTATCTTCACTTTAATCTGGCTCCACTGGAAGGTACACATGGCTAGGAAAATGTTACGAGCTCTTTCCTTTTAAATCCTACTAAAACAAAAGTCAACAGATACTAATCGACTGCCTTTAGTTTTATTCCTTCTGTGTAGAGAGCTGAGGAGAGGATCCCTTATACATTAGAGAGAGTTTTAGATGTGCCTGACAGTGGAGGGAAGGCATTTCACACTTTGGCTTTATCTTCCCTGTGGAACTTCTAAACGGTTTTACCACCCCCACCCCCATTTCATCCCAGGCAATTGCCACCCCCACCCCCATTTCATCCCAGGCAATTGCGGGGGAAGGCTTTAATATGAGCAGAGTCTCAAGAATCCAAATTATAGATATAAGCCTTCCTTTTGACAGGTTATTTTTTAAAAAGGGAAGAAGGAAGAAAGAAAGAAGGAAAGAAAAAAAAGGAATTCTTGAATGGTATAATATTTATTTTTATTAATGCACCTTCAGTGAAAGTAAATCCCCAAATTCTGAAAGTTCTATGACCTTGGGTAGGTTGTTTAAACTTCCAGGACCTCAGGATCCTCTTTTATAAAATAAGGATAGTGATTTTATTCTTGTTTTATAAAACAGGCTTTTTTTACTCAGTATGAAAATAATTTGTAAATTTTAATGTTTATCAAATTTTTTTTTTTAATACAGTGAATTCTTAAGGAAAATAACTTTAACTTCTTTATCATCTACTTTTTGGGCAACACAGTGCCTCAAAGTAGTAGAAAAATCCAACAAAATTGTTGTAAAAACTGTAAATTAAAGTATATGTGATAGGTTAAAACCAGGATTTATAAAATAGAGAAGTTAGATTTGTTAATATAATTTACTAAAAACTATTCATGGTATATAATGTGCCCTTTAAAACAATCACAGTTGTAAGGAATGATCTTTTTTATTTTTTTCCCATGGGTACCATTTATTAATTGCTTACTGCCAGTCATTGTTCTAAACACATTGAATGTATGAACTCTAATGTTTATAGTCCTCTCTAAGCTATATCCCTATTTTATAAACAAAGCAGTTGAGGAATGGAAAATTTCAGGAACTTGCTCAACATTAAACAGCTATTACTTATTATGTAAAAATGAATTTATCTTCATTTTATATCAAAGTTCTTAATGTTAATCAGAGCTGATTCAAAAATAATAATCAACATGTTCAGTATTTGACAGTTACCTTAAGAGGCTATTCTTAATTTTTACAGTTTATTCATTTTAACCTCCAGGAGATTTATTAATATAAAAGCTTAGGTGAGTCATTCACACTATGTCCAAAGGATCTGCAGGAACTTCCTGAAGAACATCATATCCTCTTCATCCAGATTCACTCCAGGTATATATGCTTTATATATTAGGTTTCATTATTAGAGTGCTTCCTTCCTTCCCTCCTCCCTCCCATCTATTCCTTCCTCATTTCTTTCCCTTCTTCCATCTATCATCCATTCATCATTCATTGATCTTTCCATCCAACCATCTATCCATCTGTCCATCTGCCCATCCCTTCATTCATGTATCTATATACATCCAACCAGTCAACTAATTAATCAACAAATATGCATTGGACTCTCAACATATACAAAGGTGGCAGTTACATTCTTACAGAAGAAGAATCTAAAAGAATTTTTAAAATAAATTTCAAAAACCACAGACAGTGAATTGCAACACAATTTTGTTTAGTAAAACTAAGTCCATAATAAATATTTAGGGAAAATATTATTTATGTTTCCTTTTTAATTAGAATTAAAGATATTTTCTCTTACGAGGGAGAGATGTCAGTTGTATCCAGCACTGAGTTATTACATAGACTTGGGCAATGACGGATGTACTGTCCTGTACTATACAAGTGAATACTCCCCCTTTTAATTTTTTACGAACTCCAAACCAAGAAGGATAATGTTTTCAGAAACATTGGGCCTTTATGGTTTCATTGACATCAATTTGAATTGACATGTGGTAGTAGCAAGGTCATTGTTCAAAATTGGGGGGAATGTTTCTAAAAAGGAAAAAAAATCAATTAACTGTGTGTTTACCCTTAAATTTCTAAAGTATTTAATATTTAAAAAAATAAAGCTCAAATTAGAGAACAGAGTATTTAAATTTCAGGGTCTTTCTATAGCCTATGCAAGTCACTTGGTTAATGTCAGTGGTAGTGTTAAATCTAAATTTATAACAACGTTAGTAACTAAGTACCAGTGCATTCAAAACTTTGGTCTTTCCTGTTGAATGTACATCACATTGAAATGCAATACTGAACTTTTAAAGTTCCTACAACAGAAAAGCATTTTTGAATGAGAAATGTTAGATATCTTTAAACATTTTTATTAATAAATTTATTCTGAAACTGTTTTTTTTAAAAAAAAAAAAAAAAACACTTAATACACCTGGTCTTCCTAGGTTGTCTCCCATCTAAGTACTAACCAGGCCGACCCTGCTTAGCTTCCCAGATCAGAGGAGATCAGGCACTCAGGCACGTTCAAGGTGGTGTGGCCATAGACTTGGACTACACTCTGTGAGATTAGATCAGAACAAAGACCGTACTGACTTCACTTGAAAATTTAAAAGATCTTATTAAAGCCAGTTCTATTCACCTAACTTAAAAAAAACTTCGATGGGGCTCGGAGTCAGGAGTAGAGGGTGGTTGAGAGCAGAGGGAGAATACCATGATATGAACATGGAGCAAAATCTGGAGAGAATGTAATAAGTATATTGGGTACTTGAGAAATGGCAGACTCTGAATGCTTTTATTGGATCCTGAGAAAAAAGCAAAAAAAAAAAAAAAAGAAAAAAAAAAGAAAAAAAAAAGAAACAACAAAAACTGAAAAGCTTGTTTTTCTTGGTTTAATTTTCTAAGCTGATTTGCAAATCGTCATACTTTAGATGTGGGTTATATATATTTCAGTTAAATTAATTTTTGTATTCTGAGAATGCTATGTTTTAATTCTTTTAATTTTGTTCATAATCTGTATCTTTTCTCAGTCCCCAGCAGTGTGTATATTTTCTTAAAAAATAGACTTTTTAAATATTTAAACTGTCTAAAATATATATGCATAAGTGTTTATTTTTCTTGAAACTTAATTTTAAAGGTTTTGATTTCCCGTTTTTTATAATTAACTTATTTTAAGCACACACTTCTATTTTATAACTTAAATATTACAGTGTTATTTTTTATAATATTAAAATGTTTCCTTTAAAATTTATTTTCCAGGAGGAATAAAAATATTTTAAAGAGAGATTTTAATGTTTATAAATCACTTTGGGACTCAGTCTGTAGGTTAAGTACACCTTCAAATACTGAAACAATAACAGCACTTATGTTCTATTAAACCATAATAAAAGCCATAAAATAAAAATAAACCCTAGAACTAGATTCTGCTTCAGATGTCTAATTAAAAATGTTATTAAATGAGTAATTTACAGTGACTCTCATGCAAAAAAAAAAATAAATATAGACTAAACAGTCATGACATTAAAATAAGAGAATACAAATATTTGCGATTTGTCATTTTCTTAATTTGAAACATGTGTATGATCTTTAACATTTATAACAAAAAATAAAGATATGATTAAGCCAGAATGCCATTTAGAAACCCAAACAAAACAAAATAAAGATATATTTCATTAATCTGCAGTGATAATAATTTAAATGATAGTAGTGTGTCTTCCTTCACATAATTATTTTTGCAGACAAGAATATGAACTTGAGAAATTCACATCTACATTTGCTTACTTTTGTCTCTGTCCTTGAGTTTCACTTCTGTCCCCTGGTAATGAATAAAAACAGGACCACCTGTTTTCCACCGGGCTTTCTGTTTGGGTAAATTCTTATAACACAGCAATGTATTTCTGAAGTAAGTTGATGATAACAATACAAATAATAATAAACCACAGTCAATAAAACGAAAGGTCTTCCAGAAAGACAACCCCCCTTCAAAAAAAAAAAGAAAAGAAAAGAAATCTACAAACAGCTACACAAACTTCCTGTGCAAAGCTTTATGAATAAGGAAACAGTTCACTTCGATAAGCATCCAGAAAGAGAATATTTAAACATAAAAGCTGATAGGAAAAAAAAAAAAAAACTAGGAAACGTGTATTTTCTATAAAATTATAAGAGAAAAGGTCATTATAGAATAATGTTTTTAATGAGTAGAAATATTGCTGTCTTGAAAAAGATGCTGTGAATTGTGGAAGGTGGAGAAAAACTGTTTTTGTTTGAAAAATTGCAAACATATTTTGAAGTAGTGTTTTCAGTGTCTATTTTAAGTTAGCAACAGGGAAAGTTATTTTCTTGTATATGTGTCAAAAAAAATCAGATCAGAAAGGCCATCTTCAATTGATTTTTCAACTTGAAAGAAACAAGGAAGGCAAAGTTGGTCTTTGCTCTCGTCCATCAGGGTATTATGCCTGTCAGCTTGTGTGCAAATGATTTATTCTGAAAAGCAAGCTTTACACTCAGAGAAATACCAGGATGCAGCATTTGTGCCCCGTGGAGTGTTTGCAAATGGAGTAATGCATCAAGGAAGCCAGCTTTCTGCGTTCTGTCTGACTGCACTTATGCAAGTATGTGTAAGCATTCATTTTCAATAACGGTTCAAATAATTGAAAAATACAGGGTCTGCATTTTAGGATGGCTGGACTATTCACTTACCAGTTCACCTCAAAGATGAAAAAAACAAAACACTTAATTGACCAGTTTCTTATTTTAGCAGATAATTAAGAAATTCTAAAAAAAAATCCAAGTCACATTAAGTTGTATAACTTAAAAATCAGACAGTAACCATCCATCTTCTAATAGTTTGCTTTCTAGTTAATATTTTTCTTTCATTGTAAAATTTTTATGCTTAATAACTGCCATTTGTGTAATTATATTTAAAATTGTTTCATGTAAAACATTTTTCTGTTCTGAAGGTTATTTTGAGAAAAGCGCAAACTTCATTTTCTCTCTCTTAAATATGTAAATTAGCCAGTGCAAGCAAATAGCTCCTGTGAGAAGCCAGGTGTTTTCAAATCTAATAACTAATTGTAGGCTGTGAATTTTATAACCCAAATACTCTTAAATTAATTTTTAAAATAAACTTTCAGGGGTGGATTGAGGTACTAGGAGGTCACAAAATCAAACTGTTAACTGCAGTATACGGTGAAGTTCCTCCAGTTACATGCCAATGCAAGAATTTCAGAGAGCTGTTCTCACTATTGCATGAAATTAACTCACCAATATAGCATGTTTCATCTCTACATATGCAGAAATGGTATATGTTCTCTATGAAGTAAAGCTATACTCAGAGTGGTATTTCAGGTCCACCACAATTTATTCCCAGTTCCTTTCCAGCTTCAACTCTTACTGCTTCATACTTCTCAGTTGCCTAAACTTTTTGTTCTCCCAAGTGGTCATTCTCAAATCATATAACTAAACAGGTTCATCGAAGATGCCAACTATTCATAACAGACAGTTGAACATCTATAAGTGTTTAGCTGCTGGATGTTAACTCTAATTTTCTATTTCATATATGCTCTGTAATTTTACATCCCCATATCAGTTAGGAATGATTCATGTCACAGAATATACAGCTTGCTGAGTCTTAAATTGTTGGTATGTATATAAAAAGGTCTAGAAGTAGACAGGCAGTTCGAGGTTAGTATAACTCCTCAGCGATAACTTCAGGGCCCTAGGCTCTTCCCGCCTCTCTGCTGCACCATGTATAGTAGGCATCCCCAACCCCCAGTCCGAGGACTGGTACTAGTCCATGGCCTGTTAGGAACTGGGCTACACAGCAGGAGGGAAGTAGCCGGCAAGTGTGTGGAGTGTTATCTGTATCTGCAGCTGCTCCCCAACGCTAGCATCACAGCCTCAGCTCTACCTCAGATTATCAGGCATTAGATTCTCATAGGAGCACCCGTCCCTGATACCAAAAAGGTTGGGACCACTGATCTATAGTATATTGGCTTTTGTCTTTGTGATTGTCACCTCATGTTCACAGAATGGCTGCTAAATCGCCAACTTTATATTTATATTCCAGGCAAGGGAAAGGGCAAAGAAGAAAGGGGCAAAATAAGGATGATGCTATCTTGTTGCGTCTTTTCTTTTCTCTCTCTCAGTAAAGTAAAAGTATTTTCAGAAACTCTGCCGCAGTTTGGCTCACATTTCATTGGCCAAGACTCTTTCATGGCTGTCCTTACCCGAAGATGGCTAAGGAGAAGGAAACGAGCGGGGATTGATTGGTTCATTGAATGAATAATACGTAACACACTGCTTTTCACTGCCCTTCATCCCTCCACTTGGAATGCTCATTCAAGTGCCTTTCACCCACAGCTTGTGTAGGGGCTGCCCATTTTCTCCAGTTCTGACTGAAGGCCTGTGAGCTGCCCTCGGTATTTTCCTATGGAATATAACCTTTTCACCTTCATAAGAAAAGGGAAAATAATTGTAACTAGCTATGTGCAGGTGTGTTTTAATCTTGAGGTTGAAGACTATCTAAAGTCAGAGCTCTTTCAATTGCAAGTATTGAAAAATTAATTTTAACTAGTTTATTCCATAATTCATAGGCTCATTTCACAGAAGTCTATGGGATGGCTGGCTTTAGACATGTCTGAACCAGAAGCTAAAAAATGAGTGTCTGTTGTTAGCCCCTGTGTCTATTCTCATCCTCAGTCTCATCCATCCTTCCCTCTCCCTCTCTCCGCCCCTGTTCTTTTTTCTTTTCCTTCTTCTTTTCCCTCATTCTTTATTCTACTTCCCTCTATTTTACTTCATTCTTAAACAGGTTCTCAACACACTGTGTATAAGATTGCCATTCACAGCTCTTACCTTGCCTGCCTTTTTTCATTATGGCAGAATAATGGAGCCCCTCTTCCTCCCAAATGCATTTATCAAATGTTTCTAGGAAGAATATGATTAGCCTTGGTTGACCATAATTTCCACTCCTTGACAAATCACCATGGAAAAGAGTAGAATAGTAAGATTGGCTAGGCCTAGGTCAGGTGACCATTCTGGAGGCTGAGTGGTAGATGAGGACTATAATTGATGTCCCGCCACAATCGCTCTGTGATGTTGAGGGAAAATGCTGTGCAGGCAAAATAATAGCTGTTAGTTTTCCTGCCATTTTTCACTGCTTGTGCATGCCTCTGACAATGAAGGTAGGAGCTCAGGAGGTATTTGAAGGAGTGAAAAATAGGATACAATGAAGTACTGAGCTGACCTGTAAGCAAGAATGGAAAACCACATAGCGTTTCAATGTTTCATAAGCTGTATTTAGATCATGAAATGCCATTTTGTATTTTGAAATCAATACGAATCCCTAGTAAATAAGTTGTTCAGTTTTTTTAAGTTAAGAAAATACAGCCCCAAAATCACATCCAAAAATTATCTCAGGAATCGTTCTTTCAAGAAAATATTTATTGGGTGCCTACTCTATGCCAAGGCATAAGTTGAAAGGTGTTCTATTCTTTTAGGGAAGGTCATTGAGATGTTTCTCATTATGGCAGAATCAAGAGCCCCTCTCTAACTTAATAAAAATGTTCATCTGATTGAGAAAATAACAGACAATACATAGTTTCAAGTAGAGTATATCCAGAGAACCATTTGTCTCAAAGCTGCTTATAAAACTCTATAGTACTGTGTTCAGCTCTAGTATACAGAGATAAGAAGCTGAAGAAATTAATGCAAATATTTATTTTAAACCAATTAAAGAAGCATTTGATACACTTTTAAGTCTCAGAAAATATCTGGAGCATAGTCTATAACTCCAAATAAAATACATTTATATCCGTATGTATTATTGCTCTGTTAGCCTCTTGACTGATTCAGAAAAGTTCTGAGGTGAAAGATTTTATCATTTATTTCTCCTGAATTTTTTCTGTTTGCCTTGAATAGCTCAGTTCATTAAAGACTTCTGCTATGTTCATTGCCATTCCCCCCTACTCCAATTTTTGCCATCAGTGTTTGGGATGAAGAAAAGATGGGCTTTAAATATGGTTGCTTCTTTGTCACTGCTGGATTTAGTCATTATCTCTGTGGAAAGCAGGTTGATTCTGTCAGAGAAAACTTATGGCTGGGTCCGTTCAGCCCATTCTTACCGGAGGGGTCACAAACAAGGCTCGGAGCTTCTTTCAGTGGCCTGCCCTAGACCCAGCATTTCTGTTGGTTTAATTTTCGAGATTGATTGGTTTGTAAAGAAAGACATAACACTACTCTATTTCACGCTTTCTCTTTTTTTCCATTCTTGAAAACTTGATAGTTATGTACAATAAGAAGTCTTACTTGTCAATTCCCCCCCCCTTGTTTTATGTTGTTCTCTAAACATGATTCTTGAAGCTAAGGGATTTGTGATGGGACTCTTTAGCTAAACTGAAATCACTTATGTCATCTAGCTCTGTATTATTAATTTTTCAGATTTTTGAAATAGCGCAATGAGATAGAAGAATAAATAGAGTGTAGAAGGTTGGGGAGGAGATGCAAGAGAATTTCTAAGACTAGTAATTTAACATACTGACTCAGATTAAAGCTTCTCAATAGCCCCCAGGAAAAAGAAATTTCTAAACACAACTTTTGGCCTTTTTTAAAAAAAAGATAATTGAAAATGATTATATGTGTTTGAGGTAAACCTCTACATCGTAGTGCTCAGAATAGATGCCACTAGAACAAGTTAATGAGGAGGTTTCACAGTAATGACTTTAATTTTAGTCAAGCAAAAAAAAAATCAATGCAAATAAATTAAACGTAAAATTTGAACACCTACTCTGCCCTGGGTCTTTGCTGGAATCTGGAAAACTTCCTTTAAGTAATTCCTATAATTGAGGCTTTCGGTCTGGTGGTAGGAGTTTTAAAAAGTAAAGCATGTTCATGCTAAAATTTGACAGGTGCTCTGAAAGCAGTAAATATGAGGAATTAATGGAAGTTCTACTTTTGACATGTGCTGTAAGGAAGTGTTTGATATCCTGACTGATTTTAGGAGAACTCCTGAGTAAGATGACAGAAATTATATATATATATATTATCCTGTAATGGGGTGGATGTTTATATATCACATTCAGACATACAAAAACAATATTCTAATTTTTTGGTCAATAATTGGACTCTGCCTGCAGTGATGGAGAGAGAAAACAACTTTGCTAAATAAAGCTATTTCAGCCACTTGGGCTTTGTATTGGTCTTTTTCAGATGAATTCAATTGCAGTTGACTAAATCCCCAGGCAATTTGAAGTTCCTATTTCATGTCAGGAATGTGTCTTCTGTCAGTGAGTCCATACTCTTCTCTTTCTGTCAGAAGATGGTGCTGGGAGCAGGGGAAAATCCAGTGAGCCATAAAACAGGAGGAGATACGTCTGGTCTACGTGCTACCTTTGTCTCATTGATTTCTGTTGAGATGAGAGGTATTATTCAGTATTGTCTTGAGACAAAGCCTGGTATGTCCCCAAATATCTTGTGTCCTTGTCCACCAAGATATGGCCTTTTGGGGGGTGATAGTGCTTTTTTATGTAGGCTATTAAAGGTGAAGATTTCTATGCTCTGGTGTCGAGATCCCCATGGTTTATAGTAGGACTTAGCAAATATAACATGCAAACAAAATCCAGCTGCCATGGGCCAAATCCAATCACACCCATTTGTTTATGCATTGTCTATGGCTGTTTTAGCTCTAAAACACACAGGTGAGTAGTTGTGACAAAGACTGCATGGCCCACAAAGCCTGAAATATGTGTGACTGGCACTTTACAGAAAAGTTTGCAGACCCCCGCTCTCTAGAGTCCTTGGGTCGACCCCTCTCTGCCTGCGGGTCCTCTTGACCTGTTTCACCTTTTCGAGGGCGCACAGGGAGGATTGGGTCTTCGCACAGCAGCCCAAGCCAGACAGGCTCAGGGAGCTGCGGACAGACGGGCCTCTGTCTACAAACTTCCCTGTTCCTCACCTGCTTCTCTGTTTCTGTAAAAAGGAAGCAAAGCCCCAACTTCATGTCAGCCTGTCCCTGTCACCCATTGTATTTGGGGGTATTGGACGTGGCTGCGTTTTAAGTTTCTACCCTTTGGCTCCAGGACTGGTGTCACAGTTAGAGACTCGTGTCATTTTCAAGCTTACTGATGTCCCTTCCAAATCTCCAATCTTCTTTCCATGCAAGCCTTTCTACTTTGTATGTGGGGGAGGCCTTTCCCTATATAAATGAATCTCAGAGTGTTTCCTGTGCCAGCCCTGCCTTCATGAGAACTTGCTAGAACTGAAAATTCTAGGGCCCTGCCTCAGACCACTGAGTCACATTGTCTTGGGGTATGGTGGTGACAGCAGGTTGTGTTTGGCAAGTCGCCCAGGTGATGATTGTCATGTCATTGTCCTCCAGTTTGAGAACTACCACCTTACATCATATTTGTAACTACAACTGGATGACCTGAGTCGACCAGGTTTCATTTCATTTTATTTTATTATTTTTGTTGTTGTTGTTGTTGAGGAAAGTCAGCTGACACCTTTATTGCCTGGGGGTGGTGGTGGGTTCAGGAGCTCTTCTTAGTGGCAGGGCCGCTTCCTCTTCCCCATGACGGGGTCTGGCTGCGGAGGACGGTGCTGGCCCTGCGGGTGGCGGCCACGCACAGATCCGGGCGGTCGGCACCTGTTTTTGCGTCCCGTGTGCCGGCTGCTGCTGCTGCTGAGGGTGGCCCGGGCGTGGGAGGCGGCGGGCTGAGCACCGGCCCTCAGCTTCTGGATGATCACCGCACCTTTGCCGTGGGCCACAGGCCCCACGCCCGCCGTCTGGTGACGAAATCAGCCGGAAGTCGCGGATGATGTCGCACGCCTCAGGCGACAGCTTCTCCCGTCAGAAAGGGCCCCAGGCTTCATTCTCGATGTGAGAGCTTTCAAAATGTGGAAAACTCATTTCTCTTTCTTTAAGCATAGGCTAGGGTAGGCTTCAAAGTGCTGTTACGAAAATTAAATATTTCCATTGACTTCTTTTTCTTCTTGAATTTCTGTGCTGATGATTCTCATCCTCCCGGAGGCACTGGGCATATCCGACTAAACAGGAATAAACATGCAAGGAGGGAAGCATCTTCGGATAGTATAGAATTTCAAACTAAATACTCTTCTGTGTACTTACGGTACAAATTTGACTAGTTAGTGGAGTACATAACATTCCCGGGACCAGCAACACTATTCACAGACAAGAATCTGGCCTCTAAGTGTGCCAGTGGCTCAATGGTTAGAGTCTGTCCCTGCTCGGACATTTTCATTTAGACCTGCCATGGTCATCTCAAACTTAGTGTGTGAAAGGTAATATATTATCTTTCCTCCCAAACCATCCTCCCTTTCCTGAATTCACGACCTTGATGAGTAGCTATGGGACAGGGACTATAAGCATGGGTTTGGAGTTGGACTGATCTGGACCCAAATACCAACTTGATCGTTTATTAACATGGTGATCTTGAACAGTCAACCCTTTCTAAGTCTGCATTTTCCTGTAAAATGGAGGAATTCTCAACTCTCATGCGTAATTTTGGAGATTTGGAGAAAACATGTCTGATAAATGATATTTATTATCCCAAACTCGCCCCCTGCTCAACATCCTTGAGTGACCAAGGCACTGCGTAGCATGTTGTTTGATCTCTTTCAGAAATATTTTTAGAATAGTACAGCTTTCCTTTCAACGAATTGCCACTGACAGTAAAGGCTATCTTCAATTATTTTAGGAATGACCTGCTTTCTTATTTGTCCTCCCTACCTTTAGTTGGCTCACCCCTTAGAGCTGCCACTCTGGTTATGCGGGCTCTGGAATGCACGAGAATACCGCCTCTAAGGAGATCCCTCTGGAAGTTAATTAGACCCAGTAAAAGTCGTCTACACACTCACACACATACACACACTCTCACACTCACATAGCCATGCACATACCACACACATGCACAGTGATGCACACACACTCACGTACATGTACACACACAAACTCAGAGACCACCCTGTCACACACACACACACCAGACTCACTCACGTTGACACATTCCTTCGTATGCTTTTCCCAACAGCACAACAAAGCATACCTCTCCAACATATATACGTTTCTGTAACTGTATTGAAGAAGGAACACCTTTTAAAATCCATGTGCAGGCGTCATAGGGGCCTGTCCTCTCTTATCTTGTCTTTAACAGCTTCCAGGGTGATTCTGTCAGATGCCACAGATTCCCCGTGCCGTGTTCCCGTAGCAGTCGGTGCTCCGTGCAAGCAGAGCCCTCTCAGCAGTGCATACTTTGTCTCCTTGCTGCTCACCAAAGATTGAAAAATCCCCCGAGGTTGTCATTGGTATCCATCATCACACCGAACCAAAAGGAGATATGTGACACATTACTTTTCATCCACTGAATGGACAGCGGGTGTTCTGGGGCCGTTTTCCGCATCTGTGGATAGATGGATTCGGCCCCACAATACTGTGTTCTTGCAAGGATTTCTTAATTTGCCTGATGATTGCACTTTTACGTATTTAGTTACAAGGAGAAACTTAATAAAGCATGCCTAACTACTTCTTAGGTTTTATTAATGATTATTCTGTGTAATACGTTTTTAGCGAAAAGAGAGATTTCAGTTCACCATCGCTATTCTCATCACTCTGTCTCTTCGAGAGCTTAGAAGGTTCTGGTTCTAATTCTTCAGCCACTTTTAGAGTCACGATGGCCAACACTGGCAGGGCATTGTTTAGGCCTGCCACCCGCTATGCCCGGTACTTCGGAAGCGTCATTTCATTTAGTCCTCAAACCAGTCCTGGGGATGGTATGATGTTTAGAACATTGTACAGATGAAAAAAAGTATTTTGAGAGGAATTTGCTTGATATCAACTGATGTTTAAAGTGGAGAAGTTGACTTCAAACCTAGATTTATCTGCTTTCAGAATTAGTGATTTTTATATGGCCATGATTATGGGATATTCTTTTTTTGGTCTCATTAAATTTCATAAAGATTAAAATGGAAAAAGTACTCAAAGAGAAAAGTGAAGTACAGCTTAATGTAACCATACATTAGACTTTTAAAGAAGTCATGATTTTATATTACCTATAAAATACAAAAATGTACTTATATATTAATTTTCTAACTTCCAGAGTTAACTTTGTTTCATTTGTAAATGTAAATATATTTGCTAATTTTTATATTTTACTCTGTTCTGTAGCATAAATCCTGCTAAATTTTGACTTTATACTGGGGGAAAACTCTTATTTTTTACTTTTATGATCCTTGTTGTGTATTTACATGTTTTCTCTCAATTTTATACTTGTACAAATACTGGATAGTATAAAGCGAGGCAAAGACAAGATGTTTAAGCCCATTCACAGCTTTTAAGCATCATAATACCAGTGTCGAAAGCAAGTATATTGATGTTGAGTAGTATTTACCTCTGGAGTTTGAAAAGATCTCTTGGATTATATCTTTTATTATGAAATCCTATTTCGTTTCAAATGTGTCTATGATAGAATAAATATATTTTATAGACCTAATGGAAAGAAGTTGCCTTTAAAGGAAACACCAGATATGGATGTATTGTAGGAATGTGTTTACATATTATTTTCCCATTACTTACTCACTTTCTTGTAAATAATTAGGTGTTAGATACTAAATGTCATTATATTTATGTGTGAAGGGCATTTCTAATCTCCAGTCACTTCTTTTAGCTAACATATCTTTGACCTCTCTCCCCATGGTATTTTAAAGTTTGGTAGGGACTCTATAATTATAATTAGTTTTAGCATCTTTCTGTAAAGGATTCCCCAAGTTCCTTGCTGTAAGGAAAACATCCACTTATTCTGACTCTACTATACACTCAAGAAAACCACTTTTGCCATTGACTTTAACTCTGCCGTTGACTTCTATTGGATCAGCTTCTCTATATTTTACTTTTCAATTATATATAACATAAATCCCAACATCTGAAACACCTATCTCATTAATGCATGTAATGTTTCATAAACAGTCTAGTCCATTTGCTTTGAAGGAAACTTTTAAAGAGACTAAAGTGTTTCCCTTTTTATATATAAGTTTAACGATGACGAGTATTACAGTTTTGATGTAATATTTGATGTTATATTTTGTCTGCCCTTTAATATAGTGAATTTGTGTGTGTAGTTAATACACATGGTAGAAGTATGTGTATTTAATAAAGTTAGCTCCTACAAAATTCCTTGAGGCTTCCTTTAGCATTAATTTATTCATTTGAAAAATATGTATTGAATTCTTTTGATGTGCTAGGCTGGTTCCTAGGAGCCACATCTATAAAAATGACTGAGTGTGACCTCATTCCAGTTCCTCCAGGAGCTCAGAATCTACTGGGAGAAACAAATGATTGAATAGGAATCATAATACCATGTAGTAAGTGCTTCTATGGAGTAACACATAGAAAGAGGCCCAGTGCATTCTAGGAAAGGCTGTAAGAGAAGTTGGGGTTTGCTGGGACCAATTGGGCGAGAGTGGTTTTGGCAGGGCTAGCAGTGAGCAGGGCTGGAAGAAAGAATATTAGTCAAAGCCTGTGGGTTTGTCTCCTCGGAATGGTTCTCTATCAGCAATGTGTACAGTGGTTAAACTCACTCTGAAGTAAATTGCTTCGGTTTGAATCTTGGCTCTGCCGCTTACAAAATGTGAGTCGTTACCATCACTTCCCTGTGCCTTGGCTTCCCCGATGTGTAAAAGTGGGTCTTAGAATAATAGCTCATTATGCAGGTACAGTGAGGATGTATATAACGATAAACGCAGGGCGCCTAGCAGAGCAGCGGCAGGTACACAGAGTGGACTTCTGTGAGTGTGCTGGGGCCGAGTGTCAAAGCACCACAGACCGGCTGGTTCACACAGCAGACATTTATGCCTCCCGGTTCTGGCGGCTCGAAGGCCACAGGGAAGTCGGCAGGGCTGGTTCTTTCCGAGGGCCGCGAGCGAAGGGTCTGCACCCGGCCTCTCTCCTTGGCTTGTGGAAAGCCGTCTTCTCCCCGAACCTCTTCATATCGTCTTCCTTCTGTGTATGTCTCTGTGTCCAAATGTTTCCTTTTTGTAAAGACACCAGTCATGCTGGATTAGGGTCCCCTCTAATGACCTCATCTTAACTCATTACGTCTGCAACAACCATAATTCAAAAGTAGGTTATGTTCTGAGAGACCAAGGGTGAAACTCCAACATGAACGGGGTGGAGGGCACAGTTCAACCCATAACAGTGCCCGCCCCCCAAAAGTGCTCATTTTTTATTGCACAATAAGTAGATGTTTGGACAAGGCCGGTGGGAAGAACGAGGAAACGTAAGTGGAAACAGCTGTACCTTTGGCAGGTAACAATCATTGCTCAACACTAGAGAAGGCCTGTTTTGCCTTATTTTTCATAGTTATGTGGAAAATGCCAGAGTCAGTGTTTTCACTATGTCCTAGATAATGTTTTCACTTCCCAAGTTGAAGATAAATGTTTCCTTTTGGTTGCCTTTTACTCAAAAGCATCATTATATATTTCTGAGCTATGATGGAGCTTGGGAGATCAGCAGTTCCAACCTATCCACTTAGGAAGGAGGCGATGGCAGCCTTATTAACGCCTTCTGAGTCCTGACTCTCCGCCTCTCTGGCCTCTAGGCACCTGAGGCTAAGGGGACTTCAGTGGCACAAAAGATGCTCCTAGCCCTGAAGACAAAGTACCTTCAGCATCTGCTGCTTTCCTAACCTGCTTATTATTCATGTGAAGAGAAGGACTGCTCCCTGAATAAATAAAGTAAAATTGCACTTCAATCTACTGCTTTCAGTTTTACTCTATCTACTTGTTTTTGGTCTTTTGATCTAGACCGCCATTTCTTTGGTATTTGAACTAGGCTCTTCTTAAACAGTTCAGTCCTTTTGATTGCCCGAGTTAATAGTTTTCCGCTGACCCTCTGGGTGGTAAATAGAGTCTTTTGCTAATTGAAATCTGCAATCCCATTCCTATTTTTCCCTTCTTGTCCTACCTCTTACTTTTTTCATTCTTTACTTTTTCCTTCTCTTTCTCTAACCCTCCTTTCTGTCCTTTGCTTCTCCAGCCTTTATTTTCCTGTTCCTTTTATAAACAATACATAGGGACATAGCTTCAGTTGTTACTGAATTTTTGGATATTAATACCTAAAGAAATTCTTACATGGCTTTTAAGCTGTGACACTATAAACTCAGAGTTTATGTTCAATAGATCGATCACTTTTTCTGCCAGCTCTAAAAACAAGAAATGTCAATAAGCCACAGAGTTGAAATTTGTTAACATTTTGGATGTCAATATGCTCTTGTCAAATTTGAGATTTAGCCTTTTCTTTCTATTGCTATTTTTATTTCTTAGAGCATCAATGACATCCTAATAAGGAAGAATGGAGCAATGAAACATGGAAAAACTTTTAGAGCTAGTGCGTATGTGTTTAAGTAGGTATTAAACGGTTAGTACCAATTGGTGTGATTTCTAAAAATTTTAACTTGGAGAACTGAGCCATCTATAGGTTGCTTATCATGTTTTTCCCATTCAGATTTTACATGGATTAATAGGAGGACACATCCATCCACTGTATAAGTGTTGAAAGAAGAGTCACATCATCCATCCTTTTGATGAGTTTCATATTTCAAGTTTTGTTTTTTCTCATTTTATACGATGGTAGAAAATGTGGAAAAGAAGATGATGAATAACGAAAATATGCAGATTCTGTAACATTATACACATACAGCTTTGCCTATGTTTCTTTTAGTGAATTTATTTTTTTATGGTATATAAATTTAGATCTGAAAAAAATGTTTGCACTTAAAGTATTTTAATATTATTTAGTTGATTTTGAATGGAATAATGTTTCATGTAAGTTATAACACTGAAGTGCAGGAGGCGGTAGGACTAGGTTCTAGATTTAGTTTTGTACTAACTGGCTGCTTGACTTATGATGAGCCAGATAATCAGTCTTGGCCTTGGCTTCCTCATCAACAAAATAAAATGTTAACTTCCAAAATCCCATCAGGCTCTTTAAATTTCACGAGTTTATATTTTCATATTTTAATGACCCAGTCATTATAATTACAACATTTCATATTAACCCAGAAAAGGGTCTAATTTTAGAATTTAATTTTTTTACTTCGGAGATTTCCGAGAGAGAAATGAGACAGTAGCAAGGATTAAAAGGTCACATATTGTCATTTAACATATTCTATATCTTGTCTCCAGCTTTTATGTCTCAGGATCCTTATAAACTCTTAGAACTTACTGAGGACCACAAAAAGTTAGTGATAATGTGGAATGTGTGTGTGTGTGTGTGTGTGTATGTGTGTTTATAGTAGCTCGCTTATTAGAAGACACTTGCATTCGTCTCTCTACTTCTGTATCCAAACTGTTGTGATATCATACAACCTGTAGTCTTCTAGAAACTCCATTGTATACTTGTGAGAGAATGAAAAAGCCAGGACATCTTGGTATTTTTATGGAAATACTTTTGATTTCAGGCACCCAGTATGCAGTATCCCTGTGACTCCCAGAGGTAACTGGAACAATCTTTTAGAACTACTATTCTACATTTTTTTTTACATGAGATAATAGTTACGGAAAGTGTGACTTCAAAATTTAGAATTTTGATCTATTATTCAGTTATTCAGAATTTCAATTTAACTATTAATGCTGAAATGATGGTGAAAATCTTCTGACTGTGCATCAGTTTTTTTCTACTGCCTGTGTATACGATCATTAAAATTATAAGTGCGAAACTCTCCAGATAATGTTCTCTCCTTTTAGCTTATTTGAGAGACCTTATTTATTTCCATATTTCTGTTCCTCACTTAACCATAAACTCCAGAAGAGGAAGGAGTATTCAGTGTCTTATCCTATGTACTTAATTGCTCAAAAAATATGCATTAAATGATGAAAGAAGGAAAAAGTGTACAAATGAGTGCATTAACAACTCTTGAATAAAATTGCAAGTCTTTGCTTAAGGAAATTAGGTCTTAAAATTTCTAAATCATTCTCAGATGGAAAAAAAGAGTTCAAAATTTAATTTACAGTGAGTTTATGAATACTTTATAGCCTCTTGGGTGAAATTTGAAGACACTCATGGAAAGCAAATGTATTTATTAAGAAATTTAAAATGGAATAAAAAACCCTAAGAATGTATGATTGTATGCAGTTGCATGAAATGGTGGAAGTATTTGTTTCTTTATATCTTAAACAAGAGGTATTATTAGTACTATAAACTAACAATCATGAGTCCTATTCTTCCCGCCAGGCAGAATTATAACAAGAATTATAAAAAAGACAACAAAGAACTGACACACCAATTGGATGGAGTCAGATCACTTGGAGTTTGGCGCTGATTGCATGTAGCAATCAGATTATAAACTCTTATTTAGCCTTTCTGGACTTTTATGTCCTTCCACAGAAAAAACTTTATAATAGCAGGGGCACTTTAAAATATAACAACTGCTTGTGAGGTGGCATGTTCCCACTATAGGTTTCCAATCCACGAAGGTAGACCAGATGTCTGGGATGTTAACAGCATATAGGGATCCCTGCAAGTTTGGTTGTTTCAAAGTCCATAGGCACTATTGCTCCCTTTGAGGACAAAAGCTAGGGTATCCTCCTTCTACATTAGAGAACAAATGAATTGGGAGCAGAAACCAACTCATGGCCACTAATGGCCTATAAACCTTCTATTGAAAGCAAAGGAGAACATGTATCAGACCAGTGAAATCAGTATGTGATTTTAAATGTCTTTTTTTTTTTTTCAAGTTTTGTGGATGAGGTAACACTGAAGGCTGTGCAAGGGGTATATGGAAAAGCTCTGTACCTTCTACTCAATTTTTCCTTGAACTAAAACTGCTCTAAAAATAAAGTCAATTAAAAATTGCAAACACAAAAAGCTTTCTACAAAGAAAACAAACAAACTCCAAGGCCAGATGTCCTTAATGATGAATTCTACCAACCTTAATAGAAGAAATAATGTCAAATCAACATAGCCTTTTCTAGAAAATAGATGAATACTTCACAACACATCCTATAATAACAAAATTGTACGATTTTGTTACCAAAAAAGAAAAAAACCGAAAATGCAATTCAGTATCCGTCATCTATATAGATGCAAAATTGTTTTTCAAAAATTTAGTGAATTAGTGTAGCAATAAATAAAAAGGGTAATTCATCATGACTAAGTGGGGTTTATCCCAGAATACCAGGTTGCTTTAACATTTGAAAAATCGGTCATTGAAATTCAACATGTTAATAGGCTTTTGTAAAAAGAATGCATTTAATAAAGTTCATTCATGATTAAAAAAAAAATCAGTAAACTAGAAATAGAAAGGAATTTCTGAAAATGATAAAGGACATCTTTGAAAAACCTATAGTTATAATCCTCAAAACTGGTAAGATATTTTTCCTCCAAGTTCAGGAGCAAGGCAAGGATGTCTGCTCTACCACTCCTGTTCGAAATTGTTTAGAATATCCTAGCCAGCCAATCCAGTAAGTCTTAAAAGACTCATACAGCTTGGTAAGGAAGAAGCAGAACTCTCTAACATTATTGTTTTTGTAAAAAAATCTTGAGGAATAATTAAAAATAACTAATTGAACTAATAAGTGGTTTTATCAGGGTCATGAGGTATACATTAATATGCAAGTATACAGATTAGATTTTAAATAATAGTCAAACAACAGAAAAGAACTCATTGTACATCAGCTATGACCATGGGTAAACAAATGTGTTATACACATACGACAGAAAACTGCCACTCAGCAAAGGACTGAATGGTTGGTACCTGTAACCACTCTCAAAAGCATTATGCTAATTGAAGGAAGGTGGACATAAAAGACTCCACACTACGATTTCCTTTATATATATTTTACGAGAGGCAAAGTTGTAATGATAGAGATAGGTCATTGGTTGCCAGGATTGAGGGCGGGGGAGGGATGACAGCAAATGGGCATGAAAGAACTTTTGGGGGTAATAGAATAATTCTGCATCATGGTTGGCTGGTGGTTACGTGGCTAATACTTTTGTTAAAACTCTGAATCACATACTTAAAATTAATTTTATTTCTCATTAATTATACCTCTGTAACGCTGACTAAAAATAAGATATAAAATCTATCTTGAGATACATTTTAACAATTAAACTGACAGAAGTGTCACTAAGTATTTTTCGTAATTAGTTCAGAGTTGTGGGTTGATAATGGATTAAAGCAAACCAAGAAAAGAGCTTAATATTATTTTAGAAAGTAACCATTGAAAGATAATCCTGGAATATAGCTACATAAGGAGATCAGTAAATCCTAGCTGGAAGTGTAAATCTTCCATTAGTTAATGAACTCGGGCCAAGCAGAGGCACAGGTTTTAGAACAGTAGTGACAAATTTCATGTGTATATGCTCCCCATTTCTGAAAGGAAGTTGGAGTACATTCTTGTATTATCTGAAAGATCTTAAGGTGTGAGGCATGTTCTGGACATGGGAGCAAAGTAATACGTTCATGGGTATAAGACAGGCATCACTGAAAATCGAAATGCCGTCCAAAACGCAATGAACTTCCCAAGTCATCATGGTCGTTGTGCTGGCCTGCCAGCCTCTGTCACTCCTTCATAGTCATTGTGCTGGCCTCTGTCACTCCTACTTTCTGAGGTTCTCTTTTTGGAAACCCCAATTCTGACCCCCCGAGACAGGCTCTAATGGACAGGGCAAGTTGTTCTCCAAGACAGAGAACAGTCACTGAGGAGAGTTGTATCAGATCAATTCATTGCCCAAAGTGAGCTGTTTTAGGGGGACAGCAGGCCCTGGTCTTGACAGGTGTGATAGAATCATGTGGGACAAGCACGATCATGGCAGTTATTATCAGAAGTGGGTTGGCCTACTGGCATTTTAGAATGTAAATTACTTCAGTACATTATTTCATCTGATCTTTATAACATTTTAAACTTTTCTTTTTACAAATGAGTCTTTTCAACTCCTTGTCCAGTGAGCGGCTCTTAGTAGGAACTCAGTAAATATTTGTTCAGTGGATTCATGAAGAAGTGAATAAATGGATTAATGGAGGGCTGAATAAATCAGCGAGGTCTAGAAGTTATATAACGTGGCCAAGGTCACAGAGCCTGGCACACGTGAAAGGCAGTATTAGTGAGTTTATTAGCATTATTAGCACAAGCTTTGCAAGTCTGATCTGGACCTTAACTTGCTAAGCCTCATTTTTTTTCACCTGTGAATGAAGACAATGACTGCACTTGTCTTGCAGCATCTTAAGAAATATTAAGTGAGAAAATGTTTGGAAACCCAATGGCACATACCAAGCACTTAGAAACTACTCAGTAAAAATTTAGAATCCCTGATTATAATTTCTGTGATTCTTGTCATTATACCATGCTTGTGAAATAATTGTTCTTTTTGTAGAACAAAAGAATAAAATTAATATAGTTATTACTTAGCAGAAATAAAACCATATGGTCTATGTTCCTTCTGCAGTTTTATTTATTACTAGGTATTATTTGTGTGTCCTTTTGTGATTTTTTTTGTCACGATTGAATAACATCTTGAATTTAGTGAAATCTAATTTATCTAGAAACTAATTATCACTTAATTTCAATCTTTATAACACAGCCCAAATCCAGGAATAGAATTATTCAGAACAGTATTTTTACCTTACCCCATATAAATGCCCCAATGTGTATGATGTATTTATGTGTTTGAAAGCTCACCCATTTGTCTCATCGGAGAGTAATTCAGGCTTTACTCAAAGCCTGTTGGCCCTTACAAATAATTCTATTAAACTGAATTTTCCCACACAGAACTGACTAACATTAGCCAATTAAAAGGAGGCAAGAAAACTGATAACAGTGAGACTTAATAATTTTTCACAAACTGTACTCTTCATTAAACTTGACAATACGATATTAATGGCTTTATCTGAGACTTAATATTTATTTATATTAAACCTGTTTATTTGGTAAAGGGTTGCATTAACCAACATACTGTATCTTTACAACCATCCCAAACATAAATCTCTCAGAAAATATTCTTCATTAAGCAACATTTGAAGTCCTATGAATGTAATTAAACTTACTGAAATATGAGTAGTGACGAGCCTGCAATAGAATCAACTAGAAGAATGCAAGAACTTCATTTTTCCATTTTTAAATATATTAAAAATACATTCTCAGCCACTGATTGAGAGTTATTTATACATATCATACAACCCAGTCTTTCCTAAACAGATATTGGGATAGATTGATACTGGGCATAATCTGGAAATGGGAAGTATAAATATTTAAGAGGATAATTTGGGATTTATCACCTAAAGGACCAAAGTAATAGCTATCAGGCTGTGTGAGTGCTGCCTGTGACTTCTTTGTAGGCAGACAGTTTTAAATACTTTATTCTAATTGAAGGAACTGAAAGGTAGTCTCAGATAAACTCATGGAGTATGTTGTTGGCAATTGTTATACTTTCAGCTTCCCGCCTTTTGTAAACTTTTCCTTTGGGGAAAATGTGATTCTTGATGGAGAGGGCGTGCCTTCTGTGGTGGTTGTCAATGTTCTCTTAGCTCTCTACCTTAGAGGGTAGACTTTCCCTGCCTTCTGCTGGGGTGGGCCCCTGACTCCTGGCCAGTGAGATCTCATCTGCAGAGAGGGGGTCTTCTGAACCAGATAATTTCATTGCTGGTATGAGGTCCACCAGAGTAGTTCTTAAACTTATCTGTTTGTCCGTCTCAGGACCCCTTTACTCTTAAAAATTTTTGAGGATTGTAAAAAGATATAATTTATGTCATTTATATCTGTATCTCTCTGTTATAGCTGTACTTTTATATCTACATTACTGTAAAATTCCTTAAAACAGGAATTTTAAAAATGTTTATTAATTCATTTAAAATAGCAAAATAAACCCATTACATGTTAATGTTATATATGTGTGCATATATATATATATATATATATATATATATATAATATATATATAATATACATAAGGAGATAGTCTATATTCTTAAAAATCAGTAGCATTGTTTTGCATTTTTGCAAATCTTAATTTTTGGCTGAGGAGAAGAAGTTAGTTAAATGCTCCTATCAGCTTCTGCTCTCAATCTGTTTAAATATCACAGTGTCGTGTAGCCTTCGGAAAATTCCAGTGAACGTGAACTAGTCAGAAATCGAGAGTGCAGAAGCAAAATACTAAGCAGAGCAGAAGAGGAAGCAGAAGGTGCGGCAGCAGGGGACGGAATCGCTGTGCCATTGCTGGTTTGAGGTGTAGGGGCCCCTGCCCAGAGAGGGGCCTCCAGGAGCCGAGGGTGGGTCCCAGCTGACGCCACAAGGAAACGAAGCCTTCAGTCTTGGAACCACATGTAGTGAGTTCTGCTAACAACCCGAATAAGCCTGGAAGCTCATTCCCCCCTGTGCCTCCAGGATGGAATTCATCTCTGTTCACACCTTGATTTCTGTCCTGAGAGACTCGATGTTCACTGGATTTGAGACTTACGGGCTGTAACATAATAAGTTTGTGTTGTTTTAAGCCACCCCCACTCAAAAAAAAAATCAAACATTGTAATTCATCATAGCAACAAACTAAAAAAGAAAAACCATATGCTCATCGCTATACATGTAGAAAAAATGTTTGAGAAAATCCAACATCCTTTCCTGATAAAAACCTTTGCGAAGCTAGGAAGAGAAAGGAACTTCCTCATGCTGATAAATGACATCTATGAAAAGCCCACAGACAACATCATACTCACTGGTGAAAGACTGAATGCAAAGATTTTGTGGATATGATACCAAAAGCACAATCCTAAGAGACCAAATTGAAACCTGATTAAAATTTAAATCTTCTGGTCTTTAAATGATACGTTAAGAGAATGATAAAACAAGCCACAGACTAGGAGAAATATATAAATTTTATATCTGATAATGAACTTATATCCAAAATGCATAAAGAATTCACAGAATTCAAAAAGAAGAAAGCAACCCAATGAAAGTCAATGACTCCTGAGCGTATTTTTAAAATATGTTTAGGTTATTGACCAAAAAAACTAGGTTATTGACTGAAAAGAGAGAGTGAATTCCTAGAGAAGCATTAAAAGTATTGTGGAGATGTGAGCAAAATGAAAGTTTAAAAGATATGATTCGTTTATTATAGCTTGAACTTTAAATATCTGTTCTTGATCTCCTTATCTTTAAAGTTTGTGTGTGTGTACACGTGCGTGTGTGCACGTGTGTTTTTGTGTGTGTGTGTGGTGTGTAACTATTAATACTATCTTTTAAGTGTATGATAACCAAATTAGATCATTTCTGTGATTGTAATTTATAACTGAAAATTGCCACAGATGGTGTTATTATCATCAGTAATATTAATTATTATGGAGTATTATCATTAATGTATTATCGTAATTATTATTATTAAAGACAAATTTTACATCATCAAAATAAAACAAAAAATAGGCAAATACATCTTAATATTATTATAAAAACAGTTTTGAATTTGCCGATCCCCAGGAATCCCTGCATTCTGCTTTGAGGATCTCTATATTAGCCCTCGTCTCTGACATGGCAGCTAGATAGAGCGAGATGACTCTGTAGAAGTGAACACAGCATGTAGCAGAGTCTTCAGATGATGTACATCAGGGCGTGTAGAGGCATAAAACGTATATGCAGCCTATTAGATTCCTGTCTGGCTTTTTGAATCTAGGAACAGATGTTGAGAAGGAGGAAAGGTATGAGCTCATCCTAGTGGGATGGTGGCTGTGGAATCGCCCTGGGACCAGGGCAGGAAAGCCCGTGCTGCCTGCGGGCTTGTCCACTTATCAGTGTCAGCAGTGGGGGCTTCCTTGCCAGACAGTTATGGACGTCTGATTTTTGATAAAACTTGAATATCTTGGTTCTTGCTTGGTTCTTACAATCTTGGTTCTACAGTCTTTCAGTAAATTGCCCAGAATTCTATTGGCATCTGAGAACACCAGCTGGCTTTGTACAGTCAGATAAATGAAGTTTTGCTCTGTTAGAAGTTAGAATTCAGAATCCTTCAGAGGTCCCCAAACTTCTTTGGTCATTTTTTTTTCAAGTGTATAACCCCAATATATCTTCCTGCCAGAAATGTAGATCACTTTTATAGACCAGACAAATCGGAATTCATTATTCTAAAATGTAACCTCACTATTCTAATTAAGTACAAAGACCACTGTCTGAAAGAAATGCAAAATTTTCTAGGTAATATTTGAAGAGAAAAGCTGCAATGCATTGAATAATTAGTATTCTTGAGCTTCACCAATAAAGCATATTTAAATTTAAAATACTAAAATGAATGTGGCACATACTCTGACAGAATTTTCAAGGCTAATCTTTTCAGTGGACTCCAGGAAAAATGACATGGAGATCGTATTAGGATGCAAGTTGTATAGGCTTTGATATCTTCTGCTGAAAAGGTTCAAGGGCATGGATTGAGTCGTTAAAACTGCCTAGCAGGTTATATTAAAAAGTCTTTTGAAAAATACATAACCAAGTTACTATAGCACTGCCAGCCTCCTTCTGCATCGAAGAGAGAACTAGTTTAGGTTTTTATTCTATTCTTTATCTAGAAAGTAGCGCTTCTTTACTTGACATTTTAAAATTAAAATTTATTAAAAGAAATTATAACTAAAACAACTTTGTCAATATTACCTTTGTCAATATTATTTTTCATCATAACTGTTGAACATTTTGAATATTTTGTTTTTATTTATACTAAGTTAATTACCCTGTGTCAAATATACTTTAAAACAGTACTTTTATTCCATTGAAAATTACTAAAATTCATTACTTAATTATATACTACAAAAATTCTTAAAACGGTACCCGATTGCTTTCAAGTTAATTTTCAAGTTAATTGAAATAAAAACTCACATTCCCAGAATTCATAAACTTAACATAATTTCGTTGCCATAATTGTAATTTTATAGTTCCCATAAATGATCCATTTAAGAATGGAAAATGCACTGTGCCTCAGGGAGTATTCAGACAAGTTGCTTTTATCACGAATCTGCTTCTAAAGGCCAAGAAGCCTTTTTGTAAAAACTATTAGAGTTGTTGCTGCAATTTTTTTCCATATAAATTAAACTACAGAACTTGTTATAAAACCCTGCATGAGGTTCTCCAGGCTTCTCTTGTTGGTGATACCCTGCTAGTTTTCTAGAGTACATCAGCCACAATGCATGTAACCCATCTCAGAAGCATCATAGTATTCCTGATGTGCGAAATAACTCTTTTGAACAATAGGGAAAGTGTGTGAGTGGGAGATGTAACAGGTAAGGAAATACACGTAAACAGAGACCACCAAGAGAACCGGTAGTAATGTCATTGCACCGAGTGTTTGTTTAATTGGGGAAAAGATCGTATTTGACATAGAACGTACTTCTATACAGAAGGTGACTACATTGTTCAGAGAAATTTCTTTTATGGCTCATGCCTTAGACTGAAGCTGGAATTTTTACGACAGAATTCATTTGTGGAAAATCTGAATATTAAAGTACCCGGTTAAAATATATTTTAACATGATTTCTGATTTATCGGCTGTGTAGTACCAATAGAATATTTGGGTAAGGTATTGGTGATTTGGTTATCTTTCTGAATTGTAGGTTCTGATAATTCCTAAACTGACTCATTTAGTCAGAGTTTGTTTCTGAGTGTGATTATTTAAAAAGGTAGACTCAGTAACTATTTCTTGTCATCTGTGTACTTCTTTCTTTCCTTTATTTGTTTTGAAGACAACTGTCTTCTGAAAACATGTTCAAGTCAGATATCATTGACAGCACTAGTGTGCTGACCCCTAGAGGAAGAAATAGGGTACTGAACCAGAGATGAAGATGCAGGATCATAAGGTATACCAGCTACCACCCTCAGTTCAATGCGGACTTCTAGTAAGCCTGCGTTCTTCAGTTGAGAGTGATAATATGCCAGTTGTCAGCAAGAAAGATGTTGTTGTATATCTAATACTTAAGAGACACATATAAATATTTGTTTCCTCACACTATTTGAATTTCCTTTGATTTCTTCTATTTTGAGAGTCTATGGAGCAAATAGAAATCTGAATAGGGTTTGTTTTTGTCTTTGTTGTTTTTTTGCTTCTGGTCCTCTCATTATCCTGACCCTTGGGAAAAAGTTCTTGGGAAATTATTGGGAACAAGTGCAGTGGGAAGCATTCATCAGAGTTATGTGTGGGTATTGTCTACTGGCGAGTGAAGTGTTAGCATTATTACCTGTAGTTAGAAAGTGTTTTCCAGTAAGTTAGATTTGCTCTTGAATCTTGACAATCTTTAAAATTTTGATTTTTAAAATTCTATTTTCACCCTCTTGGTTAATTTAGAGAAGCCACCGTGGCTTGTTTGCCCTTGCCCCTTCCATGCAATTCTACTTCATATAGCTGCCAACGCGTGCCTGTGTCCTTAGGAATGCAAAATAAATGACTATCACTTGAGTTATGAGCTTTCCAGGCACTACAGTCTTGCAAGCTTTCATCATGCCGTTTCTCCAAGAGTTTCCTACAGAAAAGATGAAGCCATCATCATTTTTTAGACTTTGAAAGTTTATGCTCATTACCGACAATTCATGGCTTGTCAAACCAAACCAGGATTAGCCGTTTTGCCTTGCAAGCCATGTGCATTAACATTTGCTATACTGGTGATCACAGGAACGGAGGGCAGCACCCTATAGGGACAGCCAGCAGGGCCAAATCAATCACATCCCGCGGTGCTTGGATCTGCATGCAGATTGCCTTTACACAGCACGACTTAATAAAAGATGTAGTATCTTAGTTGTATTATTTTATTATAATTATGATGACTTTTTCTCAGCTGCATTAGCATCAGCCTCAGTCACATAATAAAAGAATTCTTGGGGACTGCAGTAGGAAGTGTGAGAACTGCCATCATTTGACTACTTCAGATGGTGTATTCACAATTCTTGGATAAAGTCAGGCATGTATAAAGGGTGTTCAATGAAAAAAAACATGGGAAAGTTTTGAAAATATTTAACTGCCAAGGAAGATAAAACTTCAGAATTTTTTATAGCATAAACCCCATTTCAAGATAGTATTTTATAATTTTAAAAAATATATATGTCTCTCAAGCTTTCCTTAGAAATAACACAACTTTATTAAAAGGTTTCTTTTAAGAAATTTGAAATTTTATAAAATCTCTGTTTAGAATCTTTGTGAGATTACCCTTTCAAAATAAGTGGGTGTGTCCTGTAGCATTACACCTCTCCAAGCTACCACTAATCTTGTGTATTCAGATGGGAATTCTTTAAAGTCCTGTTTCTCTTATAAATAGGAGACTACTGTACACACATCCTGCTGTTCCTCAAACTGGTAGGACCACATAGAGAGATCCAAACCTTGCTAAAATACTTTAGCTTCCACCTTTTGTCATGCTACTCAAGATTTGAATCCATGGAAGCTAACAAAGCGGGTGTGTGTTATGTCCCTCCTGACTGTCAGCTTACTGCATTTGACAATTCAGCCAGAAGGCATTTTTGTAAAAACAGCTTTCAAGATCTATTCTTGAAAAGGCATTTGTAGTCTCATTAGCAATTCTATTATTTGTCATTTGGGAGTTCTGTAAATAAAGCACTGAGGTCTAATACTTTAGTAGCTGATAGCAGTAATCCTGGACAGAGTAATTTCTTTTTCTTTATATATCTTGATAGCTCAGAGCTGGTCATGAAATAATTGTCTCAATCTTTGTTGGTGTTGGTGGTGGTTGGGTTTTTGAACAATAAACCTTGATGGCTCAGAGACTGGTAGAAATATTGCCTTTTATTTGCATACCCACCTGTCCACCATCCGAACATCTTTTTCACTAAGATAAGCAATGTGGAAATCTGTTTACCTTAAGTTTATGATCATGTGGCTATTTTAATTACATAATTGCAATTTCTGCATATTCTGTAAATACTAAAAAAATTTTGAGTGGATATTTTGCTCGATAACATAATTATAAGGTAATTCCTGAGACTTGAAGGGTAAATAGATCTTTTTTGGCTCATCCCAGCATAAGGAGGCACAAACACTGAGATTTGGACGATGAAGAGAACATGTGCTTGGGCAAATGCAACAGACTTTGGGTGGCTGTTTTACCAGGTGCCTGTAGGGGACAGCATTTCTGAAGGTAAAGATGCATAGGCAGAAACCTGACTAAGGGCCTAGATTAAAAGATTTTAGATTTTATCCTGTATGCTTAGGGCCCTTTGAGGGATTTTTTCTGCCCCCAAGATATAAGTGATGTGATTCAATATACCTATTAGAGCATTCAAGCAACAGTATCTGGGTGAGCATTATTTTATTCTCATGCTCGGCCAGTTTAAATAATCATAGCATCGTTGGCCACATTGCTAATAAAAATGCTTATTGCCTTTGTAAATAGCTGCATGCTAGCTCTCAGCATAGATCATTAAACTTTAAAATTTTAACCAGTTAATTACTCTCATACAGACCAAACTTTATTGAAAATATGAATCCCGTAAATTAAAACCTGACCTTTTACCTTCATTAAAACCCAATTACAGAAATTTTTAGAAGCTAGCAATAATAATGCCTTTCTAAGAATGTTTGAAACAACCTTGACAGGAATCGTTTTGATTTTTAATGGCAAACAATATAATGTAATTAATATAAGTAAAAGAATATTTTTGAAAGATGAGTCATGAGGATAAACTGTCTATAGAAAATATTTAAAAGTATTCCCAAACTACATTTTATTATCCTTACATCTATATGCATACCATCGAAATATTTTGGCATAGAGAATACAATAACAAAAACAAAAGTGAATCATGATTTTCTTCTACATTTAAATCCCTGACCTTGAATATAGTAGGAATTTAATAAATGTTTACTTCCTATATGAATGCATACATTTAACAAATAGCACGTAGGCCTTCTTATGTACACGATACTGTTCCCAGCACTTTTTAAGGTTATTAACTCATTTAATTAACAGGATGAGTGAATGAATGAATGAATGAAGACAATAAAAGAGACATGCTTGCTAATCAGATAGCTCATAAACGTTGAAGTATTCTTCCCCATTCTTGAGAGCCTCTTGTCTGAATGTGCTATGGTTTCTGTAGACCCTCAACTAGTTATAAAGGCAGGCGAGTGTTTTACATTTGGTTCTTTTCATGTATGTGTTATGTCATTTTCATAGTAATCCTCTGTCTGTTATTACTACCAGAGAGGTTAATAGTTTGTGAAAGAAGTACAGATAAGAAAAGGAACTGTTTGAAAGAAGTACAGATAAGAAAAGGAACTGTTTTCTTCTGAAATCTCCTCTTTTTATCTTCCTTGATTTTACATTTAATTTTATTGTGGTAAGGACACGACGTGAGATGTACTCTCTTAAATTTGTAATTATTCAATGCAATATGGGCGACAATAGAGACAGGGCCATACAGCACATCTCTAGAACCTACTCGCCTTGCTTAACTGGAACTTTCTGCCTATCGGTAAATCCCCAATACCCTTTCCTCCTAGCCCATTCTTCAAATCTGTGAATTTGACTAGTTTAGATACCGCATATAAGTGGAATCATGCAGTATTTGTCTCTCTGTAGCTTATTTCACTTAACGTAGTTTCCTATGTTGTTATAAATGTTATATTATTATAAATTATATCATTATAAATTATTATGTTGTTATAAATCCATGTTGTTATAGATGTCAGGATTTCCCACTTTTTAAAGGCTGAATAATATTTTATTGTATATATGTATCTACCACATTGTTTGTAGCTACCACATGTTCTTTATCCATTCGTCTGTTGCCGATTGACATTCTGGTTGTTTCCACATCTGGCTGTCGTGCATAGTACTGAAGTGAACGTGGGAATGCTCATATCTCTTTGAGATCCTGATTCCAGTGCTCTTGAGTAAGTACCCAGAGTGAGATTGCTGGATCATAAGGTAGTTCTATTTTTAGTTTTTGAGAAACTTCTATACTGTTTTCCAAAGCAGCTGCATCATTTTTGCATTCTCACCAGCAGTGCATAAGAGTTCCAGTTTCTTTATATTCTCAGCAACACTTGTCTTTGTTTTTGGATAATAGCCATCCTGACAGGTGTGAGGCGATATCTCATTGTGGTTTTGATTTACATTACCTGGTGATGAGTGATGATGAACATTTTTTTTTTGTATAATTGTTGGCCATTGTATGTTTTTTGGGGGGAAATATGTATTTTAGTCCTTAGCCCTTTGGGTTATTAGCTATTATAACTGGGTTATTTTTTTTAATGATTAATAGGAGTGCCTTTATATTTTAGACATTAACTCCTTATCAAATATGTGGTTTGCATGTTTTCTCCCATTCCATAGGCTGCCTCTTTACTGTAGTGATTGTTTCTTTTCCATGCTAAAATATTTTAGTTTTCGTAGCCCCACTTGTTTATTTTTATTATTGTTGCCTGTGCTTTTGTACGGTATAAATAAGAGTCCAATTTTACTTTTTTCTTTTTTTTGCATGTTAATATTCAGTTTTCCCAACATCATTTGTTGAAGAGACTATTCTTTTCTGATTGTGTCTTCTTGGTACTCTTGTTGAAGATCAGTTTGCCGTATACAGATGGTTTTATTTCTGACTCTCTATTCTGGTCCATTGGTCTATATATCTGTCTTTATGTCAGTACCATATTGTTTTGATTACTGTAGCTTTTTGTACAATATACAAAATAATATGTTTTGGAATCAGGAAGTGTGATGCTTCTATTATTTTTCCTATTTCTCAATATTATTTGGCTACACTTAATCTTTGTGATTCTATGTGAATTGGTTAATTCTAATTTTTTATTTCTGTAATAAATGCCATTGGGATTTTGATAGGGATTGCATTGAATCTGTAGATCGCTTTGGGTTGTATGAACATTTTAACCATTTAAGTCTTTCAATCTATGAATGTGAGTTGCCACATTTGTTTGTTCCTTCTTTATTCCTTCTATGTTTCTTATATCCCCAGGAGAGAGGCAGAGCCAGACAAAGACCAGTTCAGAGACCTCTAAACACATCTACAAATCCTATATGGCAGATTTGAATATCATATATGCACCTGAAGCACTTCTGTTTATCTCTCTCTTCTAAACTATAATTTTGTTTTGTTTTTCCATATTACAAGTTACTCAGTTGTACTCCATTCTTTCTTAAAAGTCCTGTAATTAAATCCTGGTTTGATGTATGCATTAAGAAATCAATTATTTTATTTCTTCAACTCATATTTTTTGACAAACAATTGTATGCTGGCAGATGACCCCAGGAATAGAGAATCTATCAGGTGAGACACCACTGTGTTTTTAAGAATTATTTAAGTGCTGTGTGCAGGGACCTACCTAACTTTAGCCAATCACTTAAATAATCTAAGGCTCACTCTTTGTTTCCCATTGAAAAAATTAGAAGAATATTTGTCTTCTAACCTAGGAGTAGAGTTGTAGTGGTAATTAAATAGGATGACATATTAAAAAGCACCTTCCAAACCCTATAAAGTGCTTTGTTGAATAAATGATTCAGTAGCTTACTGTTTCTCAAAGGTTTTGGTTTACTAAGTAATTTGTTCTCTTGTAAGAAGCTGGAAGTGCTTCTCCATGGCTTCGCGTAGTGAATCTGCCTTGCTTTCATGGGTTCATCTGACTACATCTTCCTTTTTTCTCTACAATTTTGTAAGACAGTTATCATGACTTATCTTTATCTTAATCTTTTTTCATAAAGATGAATGTTTTAATATCTATATCTTTTTTACATGACATATTTTTAAATCCCTCCCCATTATTACTCTTCTCTGTATACTTCCAAATGCTTTTAAAAAAATAATAGACTTTATTTTTTAGAGTAATATTAGATGGACAGAAAAACTGAACAGCAAGTACAGAGATATACCGTATTACCTACGGTTCGCCTGCACACAGCTGCAAGTTGTTATTGTTGTTGTTTTCACCTGTGGTTGTCAAAATTGGGCACATTATTCTAGATGTGAACAAGAACTAACTTTACATGGAGACTAAGGCAAAGTAGCAGTCAAAGACGGCTCCCAAATTCCTGCCTTGTATAACCGTGTGGGTGGAGCAGTCATTTATTCACATAGATCTCCAGGAAAAAGAGCAGAATTGAATGGGGTAGAAGATGCTTCCAACTGTTGATATAGTACGTTTGAGGCATCTGTGAGATACCCATGGAGACATGTCCCTGAGACGCCTGACATGGAATCATGGACCTCCAAAGAAAAATCTCTTGGGTGAAAAGAGACTTCACAGAGTTATTGGCATGAATGTAGCTGAGAGCACTGAGGGGGATTAACGGATCCTGAGAACAAGAGGACCTTGTAGAGAACCTCGGAAACACTGAAAAAAAAGAAAAATCCGAGAGGGTGACTGTTTCAAGAAAAATTAGGTTTTCCTTGGTTTTGTTTTGTTTTCCGAAGTGAGATCAAAGGGGAGAAGGGGTCTTTGCATTTCGTTTGTCACTGTTCGCTCTGGCCCTTGCGCTGAGCTCTCACGACAGAGCCCAAAGTGCATTCAGTAGCCATGAGACGGAATTAGAGACAGGTGGGACAAGTGTGTTCGCACTTTGGGGTTTTAAAGGAAAACAGAAAATTCAGTGTTTGAAAATAGCATTGAAAATCAGGAAGGGAGAAGTAACATTATGGCTAGAATTTGGGAGGATGCCCTGTGTGCTTTAAGTTGGGCTACCTTTTATCATCTAGAATTCTCGAGGGACTTTATTCTCTGTCATGCAACATCCTCTGATATTTTTACTGTTTTTGTTTTTGCTCCCCAATTCCTGATATAAATAACTTGCTATTCATTTGTATGTTGATTCTAGCTTTAAGTCTGCTGTTTATACATATATTTCATTCTTCTCCTCTGTGTCAATTATCAATTGCGATGTTTGGAAATCTTGAAACTAGGTATATTTCATTATATTTTGTATAACATTTGGGACATATTTTAACTTTAGTTTAGCTCAATCAAATATATTCATCCTTTGGATAATGCAAAATCCTAATGGAATTATAAATTGATTTAGATATACTGTAAATTATTTGATGGTTTTACCATGCTAAACACACAAAATTATCACTGAATCAAAATACCAAGCATTAAATAAAGGATTAATTTTAGGATAACACAAATGTACTTTGTGGCATATGAACACTTGTAAAAATGATAAGCAGCTTAATGTTAAGCTGACTAATGAAAACTATTCAACATGATAAAAACATTATTAAGGAATTTGTTTTGTAGATGAAATGTTCCACTAATAGAGAAGTTAAACTTTATTCTTTTTTATTATGGCTGGATTTTACAAGGACAGAAGTGCGTAACATAAGTTTTCAATATTATGCCATTTAATTTAAGGAAAGTATCCTGTTCAAGTTATGGAAGAATATTAATTGGGTTAACATTATAATGAGGATGCCTGCACCACAGTCTTAAGTCTGGAACCAGACAGTTGGTTTAAATCCTGACGTTGCCATTTATGGGCTGAGTGACTCTGTGCAAATCACTAAGCTCTCTGACCCTTACTTTCTGCACCTATAAAATGGGTCTAATCATAGCACCAACCTCAAAAGTAGTTGTGAATTTTAACTAGATCAATATATGTAAAGTGATCGTAACTATAATTGAACAGTGTCTGTAATTGTTCTTATCATAATTCATGTATATCTATAGCCAGTTATTTTCAGAGTGCATGCCATTATATGAATATCAATGGGAATGCCATTTTATCCTTATATAGTGCCAGTCTCACTGATAGGTAGCTCAAACTTAGGTTTAGATGAGTGAACAGTCTTGCCAAATGAAATGGTTAAATTGATGATGGAGTTAAGATTAGATTGATACTATTTAATAATCTATGTGAAGTATGTCTCACATAGTATGTTCACAGTTAACATGCACTACTTCAGTCTAATCTCTTCCCTACTTTTCTTTTTTAAGGTCTTAGTCAACCAGTGTTCCTTGAATATCTATTATATCAGACATATTATGATCTTAATGCTTAAGACAGGTGCACTTATTGCCATGAGGCAGCTTATACTCTGGAGAACAGGGGTTATATCAAACAAATAGATACTACAAAGAAAAAGTTATGGTGATATGGGTATATAGAAGAGGGCATCTCGCCTGGTACTGAGTTGCAAAAGCTGTAGTAATTGTACTAATTGAAGTGCCATCGTAAGCTGAGATTAAAGAATGAAAATTTTAGCTACATCTGGAGAAAAGTTTACAGTGAGTGTTCCAGGGAGAGAGCAGGAGTATGGGAGTTTACATATGGCTATCGAGAAATACAGGCATGACATGATGCTGGAGACAGGAGGAGGAGCCAGGTCTCGTGGAGCTCAGAGTTTCTGTTAAGGATGATGACTTGACGCACCCTAAGTCATTGTGGTTTGTTTTCTTACAACATGAAAATGAAATTATGAGGCTTATATTTTAATGGGGGTTTGTTTTAATGTTCTTTACTTTTGAACTATATGAATTTGAATTACTAGGCATATTATGAATTTTATCAATTTTATTTTGATGATTACTCTGACTACTATGGGGAAAATTGATTGATTAGGAGGAGCTCCCCGTGTGGAGAAAGCAGATAGGAGGCAATTTAATAATGCAGGGGAGAGATTATAGCATCTTGGCCTAGAAGGATGGCTGGAGGAATGAAGAAAAGTAGATAGAATTCAGAATTTTTAAAAGACTTCTTAAAGGTGATTGATAGCTAGAAAAAGATGAGTAAACCATGGTTTTCAGGTTTCTGGTTTGAGTATCTGAGATATAAAATATAGCATGAGGTGGAGGTTTAGATATGGGAACATTCGTAAGTTTAGCATTAATTTTAGTTTTTCTCTTCAAATTAGGTCTGGACTACTATGGAGTAAATAAAATGTTGAGATAAGTATATTATTCCGGAATACAAAGCAAGATCCGGACCAGCAATATAAATCTATGTCATAAACATAGAGGTGGAAATTGAAGACGTAGAAGCACATTGGGTCATGAAGGAGGAATGAGTGTGGAATAATAAAGAGGAGGACCTGGGAACACCTAATGCTTTAAAAAGCTAGCATTTAATTATCAGTTAAAGAAGGAAGGAAGTAATAAAAGAAGCCAAAGGGGCGGGGGGAATGAGAATGTGTTACCTTAGAGAGTTTTTGAAAAATGCAGGAGTGGACGCACTATGTGAAGTATTGCTCATAGGTCCAATTAGATGATGGCTAAGTATTTTCCATTATATTTAATGAAATGCATATTGAGGCCAAATTAACAGTAGTGAAAGCACGTGAGCTAAAGTAGGAGGATAGAAGAAATATAAAAATATTCAGGAAGTGAAGAAATGGGATACAAGTAAACAACTCATGTTTAATATTTGACTTTGAAAAAAAATGAGCAACTGTGACTCAAGGAGGGAAGGGCATTGAGTATTTTGTTTGTTTTTGTTTTTGTTTTGAGATTTGCTCAACTATGGAAAAGGCCCCAGTAGAGAGAGAGCAATTAAAGATTGAGGAGAAAGTTTGTAATAGACATCTTCAGGGTTTTAGGAAGATAAGAATGCAGAGCTCAAAAGGGGAAAAAAAAATGTGCCATGGAAAAGAAGGTAGGTTTATCGATTCAGATCATGGCCATTAAGAGAGCTTCCATTGAATACCTTTATATATCCTCGGTGGATAAAAGGCAGCAACTTCTGTAGAGCATTAGGAGAGCTGGAAAAGGGAGCTCAGAAGTTTGATAAGAGTAGAGAATTTCAGAGTGGAGAACCAGAGAATGAGAGTGAGCTGACTAGACAAACTTGCAGTTTGTCGTGCACTGGTAAATTCTGCTCCAAGGCAGTGACCATGAATTTTACATAGACACTAACAGACTCTGGGATTGTCCATGAGCACTCAACAGCTGAGAGCCCTGTACAGAGAAGATGAGCAGTTGGATTCACTCAAGGTGCAGATTTTAGGGCATGAGCAGCAAAAAAGTCCACAGGGGCAAGTGAGTGTAGGTTATTGGTGAAGGTATGTTTGCAAGGATGCCCCACTGCATCCAGGCTGGATGGGCATCCGCTCTGTCAGTATTATCTTCACCTATCATCATCTTCTGAATAAAGATGGAGTTGGAGTCAGAAAGACCTGACAGAAAGGAAGAAAGTAGAATGGTTAGTGAAGGGTCAGTGATTCTCCCATCTCATCATGCCTCTGTCACACGAAGGTACTCTGTCAGAGGACATTGTCTCCCCATCCAGTTCTTGTGAAGATCACTAGTTCATTGCTTTGGTCAGAGCTAGCCATTTGTCAAAACAAGTTTTGCTAGCAAGCCAGAGTATTGTACCTCAAAAACAGGAACTGATCTGGCTGATTCTTTTGGGCCTTGAAGGATGGACGCAGTGAATGAATAAATAATATGCTTGGAACTACATAGCCTGAAAGCTGTGGAACACAAAATTCAAATCGAACAACCAAAAGACTCCCAAATTTTAATCTACCACCAACACTATTATCAAGTTATTTTCATTGTACCTAAGAAAATTGAATTACCGTTATTGCTAAAGTCAAATGAACACCAGAGTTAAATCATCTATGTAAAACTTGAATTTTTTTAAGTAGTGTATTTTTATTTAATATAAGAACAAAGACATGAAAATAATTATAATTCTGCTTCTTACTAAAAATAACTGATTCTTAAACATTTCATATTTATCAATTGGTTTTTTAATATTACTGTAGTACATTTTTAGTGATCTATGTTTAATTTTTAAACTGATTATATATTACTTATCTAATTAAAGAAATTTAAGAATTTAGCATTATCATTATACCCAAGAAAGCTTTTGTGTACAGTGAATAACTTGGGATATTAGTTTAACAAAGCGTTGCCTGATTAATACAGCTTTTATTTCCTTCTTCACATACTTCTATACTTTCTACCCTACACAAGTCACTTGAGCATCCAATATAATTGGATGCTGTATTTAACATGTTTTGTTAGACATCTACATCTTTAAAATAGTTGAGCTTATTAAAAAATGAAGGCTAGTTACATTTTATATTTTGGGATTGAATAAGATACAATTGGAACACTAAAAAAGAAACTATAATAATTTAAAAATATTGCTATGCCATGTAATATTTCCTTAAGTTGATTCAGGAAATACAAATATTTCCTAAATAAACAAATAAAAAATTCATATTGATTAGATTGTAATTAATCTAGACATGTAATGATGCAATAATGTTCCTATTTTGACATCATGCATCTTAGTATTAAATTTTAAAACACTAATGGCAATCCACACACCAATTTCCAGGAGTTTCCACTGGAAATGGTGTTACAAGAGGCCATTGAATTTTCCTTTTTTGAACTTTGTTGTTGGGGCAATGGTTTCTGGATCGCTATTCTGTTAGTATGATGAACTAATTGACCTAGCAAGGTTCCCTATAGAATAGCAGCTTCTGCTTAGTTCATCAGGAGTACAATTTGTTGTTTCATTTCCTCTTTAGTCCCATTGGGGGAATTGAATTGTGAAAAGACTACCTACTGGGAGCATTCAGTGCTCATGGCTGAATAAGTAACTTACTTTATCTATCTATATCTATCTCTATCTATCTATCTATCTATCTACCTACCTACCTATCTATTTGGTGCTGTCTTAATTAGCAAAGAGGGAAGGACTTTATTAGGTAAGAGAGTTCTGTGGTTGTGTTACAAATGAGTGAGTACTGTTAACAAAGCATTTGATTTACATGTGATTCATGACTCTCAGAATTGGGTCCCTTTGCAGGTGCAAAGCTTATATACAACTTTAATTTGCTATCTTAGGGCCATGTGCAGTTTTAATAATTGTTAGTCACCCAACGCAGAAGTTGATGACAAGTCAATTGGTTTTGACTGATTTTAAACAATGAAAAAAAAAAAAAAGAACACAGTTATGAAGTTTGGAAGTTTATTCTTCGGACCATGCAAACTTGAAGGTTTAATTTTCTTTCAGTAAAGATGAATTGCTTGTCTACAGCAGGGTCCTAATGTGGACTAGAACAACTTGTCCTTAGGTTCTAAAAGAAACTTTAAAATATCCCAGCTGCATTTTTTCATTATTATATACACTCTTAGGCATCAACAGAGATCTTGAGATCTAAATATGATGATGAATGATGTTGGATATATCTTTATTTTACATCTTTCTAGAATTTAATTCTAGCTTCTACTGTGTATTAGCAAACTCTTAGGTATTATAAGGACATTTTCTAGGATTTGAGTTAAATATTCTCTAAATTAAAACTTCAAACCTTTCTAGAATAACACTCAATAAGCTGCTTATCGTGAGAGTTAAGGTGGAGTAGTGCAGTGATTATTAATGTTGGCTCTGGAAAAAGACAGCCTTGGTTCAGATTTCTGCTCTGTCCCTAGCTTTGTGACCCTGGGCAAAACAACTTATTTCTTTGAATCTCTTAAGGTTAATTTAATAAAGATAATGAGGATAATCCAAAGGAAGCTCTTAGAGAGTGCCTAGCACATAGGAATTGCTCAGTGGGTTGTCAGCAGTTGACAGTCTGGCACAAAGCCTGGTGTAAGTCATGTGCTCAAAAAAGAATTCATAAATGAATTAATGAGTGAATGGACAAGAGGAAGTGATGCCTACAAAATGTAGAATCATTATAAATCCATGTCTGCCTTACACCTTTACTTCGCTCTTTATTAATCTATGATTATCAACAGGAAAATATTAAGAATACTGTTATTAAACTCAAAATAGACTTCCATCTATTTTACATCTATAGCATTGATGTACTACTAATAGTACATGGTGGCCATAATGAAACTTTCATAAGATATGGTATTTGGAAACCAAACAAGTAAACATGTTATTTCTGTCTTTAGCTAATTCTTAAAAAAAAAAAAAAAAAAAAAAAAAAAACTCCAGTTGTGCTCTTTCTAATAAAGTAATATGTTGTTTAATCTCCCCAATGCATGAATAGTAAAATGATTCAGAAAGTACATTTTCATCAGTTAAAAGAAGAATTAATATTTTGGTAAATATTACAGTAAGAATAATACTCACAAATATTTAATTTGCTGTTTTTGGTGCTCTTGCAATTAGTTCAGTCATGACTAGATCTGGACAGCAACGTGTTATGTGTGTCATTTCTGGGTTGGCTCAGCCCTTGTGTGATAGTGTGGTCTCCCTTGGCATAAGGAAATGATAACTTCTCAATCTATAGTCCTAGGTCATTTGGATTTAAAATGAAAACAATTGTATCTTATCCCTTAACTCAAATATACACTAAAATTAATTTTAGGTAGATTAAAGATTGAACAATGAAAGGTCAAAAAATAATATTTCCCAAAAATGACATCGAATATTTTCAAAATCTTTGGTTAGGCACATTTTAAAATATAAGACATAGAAGCACAAACCTTACATGAAATGATTGAGAAATTGAACTCTATTAAAATTAAAATCTTATCTATCAGAGACACCATTTTATGAATGGAAGTAACAGAAGTATTTGTAACATTTGTAACCAGTGAAAAATTCATATGCAGATTAGATATATTTAAAACTCCTATAAATCAGTAAGAAAAAGCAGATAACCCAATAAAACAAAAGAGAAGAGGGACAACAATCTCGGATAGGTATTTCAAAATGATAAACAAAAGGCCAATAAATACATTAAAAATGATCAACATCCTTATTTATGAGAACAATGATAATTCAAACCACAGTGATACCATCACTTACCTATTACTGTGGTCATGGAAAACAAAGAATTGATAACACCAAATGTTGGCAAAAGCCATACAACTACTGATACTCTCAAAAACTGCTATTGGGGCCATAAATTGGTATAACCAATTTGGAAAGCCATTTCATAATATCCACTAAAATGAAACATACCGATTCCCTGTGGTCCAGCAATTCCTCTTCTAGGTAGGCAGATTTGTATTTGAATGACACATACCAGAATGTTCATAACAGCAATATTTTTAAAACCTCTATTGGAAACAACCTAGATGTCCATCAACAATGGGACACAAAAATAAATCGGAGAATATTCAGCTAATGGATTACTAAAAGCAATAGAAATAAACCAACTATGGCTGCATATCACTGCATAGACTCTTACAAACATATTGTGGAGAAAAAAAAATGCCAGGTACAAAAGGTAGACTATATGATTTCTTTTCTATAAATCTTATTTATATAAAGTCCAAAAACAGACAAAACTAATCTACTCATAAGATTCAAAATTGTGTTTCCCTTCAGGGAGATAAATGACTGAGAAGTCATGGAACAGGGAGTTACTGGTAGTGTTTTGTCTGTTACACGAGTGTGTTTACTTTGTTAAACTTTACCAGGCTGTATTCTTATGACTTGTGTACTTTTAGATATATATGTTATATTGCTATGAAGTTCAACACTGAATCTGTAAGCAACTTATTTAAAATGCTGCTTTGGTGATTACACTGGAAACATCTCCTTTCCTCACAACTCGGTCAAGTCTTATTACTTTTAAAGTCAGATTTCTGTGTAGCCTAAATTTGTTCACATATGCACCGCTCACGTTCGCTATTTATTCTCATAAACATACAGGATTGCTGCTCAAGATTTCAAAGGGATGTGACGTTATTACACGCACACTAGTAGCTTGTTTTTGATGAGAAAAGTTTTTAAAAGCTAAGACTGTCTTCAAAGTATTAGAATTTAATTCCCCGATCCATGTACTTCTCTAATTTCTATTTTAGGCTACATTTTTGTCTTTAGGGAAAACAAATGAAGAGATCAATTGACAGACATTCATGCTTAGATATGGTAGCATTAAATCATCAGTCAGTGATCAAAATGCTTCTTTCTCCAAGTCGTGAAGAAGAAATTTGGCTTCGAAACATCCTGGAAATGTCTGTCTTTTGTTCTATTTGATTTTGAGCAAATAATATCTCCCCTTACACTGGCCTTGCCATCTCCTCAGATATCCTAATTCAGCATTGCTGCTTGGAAGACAGTGGTGGAGAACCTGACTTCAGAATCTCAACATCTTAATCCCAGACAAGCCAGCCAGACATCAGGACATTCAGTTGTCAGGAACATGAAAGTATCTTCAGAAGGCCAAAGAATACAATGTAAAATCATTGTCTGCTCTTTTTTTTTTTTTTTTTTTTTGTTTGTTTTGTTAGAGCAAAGCTCAATGGTCAATGATCTTAGCACAGTATGAGATGCTCCATATTTTCAGGCTTTTGATTGCATTCTGGACTTGGAATAGCTGGGGGAAACTACAAATTTCTTTGCAAAGTTCAAGCTCCTACTTATGCAATGAAAAATTAACATAGTGGAGGAGAGCCAAACACCGGAAGATTGTTATCTACTGCCCTGTGAAAGGCCTGTTCTAAGGTCAAAAGCAAAAAACAAAACAAAGCAGTTTGATTGACAGTGCTTGTGATAGATAACTCTTTTCAGGCAGATGCTGAGATGGGGCTACAGATAAAGAAAAGCTGAAGAAAACAAAACAATTGTTCCCTATCTCCACCTGCATCACAATGGGATATGATCAATGTAAGAAAACTATGAAGTACCACATGAAGTACAGTCCGTTTCTTTTTTTTTTTTTTCTCATTTGTTCAACAGAGATTTGTCAAACAGTTTTTAATCTCAGTGTTTAGCTGTGGACACAATATCCATATGACATACTAGCTCAAAGGGCTTACAGCCAAATGGTGGGAGAAAGAAGTCGGATAGAAACAATTACACTATAATGTAAGAAAATGTAATATACAAAAATAAAACTATTTCACCAGGAGAATGTGATCCCCACCTCCCTAGCTCATGCCAAACAACCCCTTTCAGGCCTCAATTTTGTATTACTATTTCTGTTTGAATGTCAAGACTTTTCACGTTGTTGTTTTTGGTTTTCGGGGTTTTTTTTACAAGAAAGAATGCATGACTCAGGCTTTCTTCTCTATTTATGACCAGATCTCAGCGTAAGAATTGCTTTGCCCCAAAACTGATCCTGATCCTTTTTCCCCCACAGTCTAAAATTTCATTTTATTGACCCTTAGCTAGGATTCCCTAACCTCCTCTGCCAGCGCCCCCCCCCGCCCCCGCCCCCATGATATTGCACTTGGCTTTTACCTTCTTCTAGTCCTACTAGATTGTAAATTCCTACAGGAGCAAGGCTATTCCTATCTCATTCAATGTGGAAACCCAGCTTTTGATTCTGGAATTCAATTTATAGTTGTTGAGTAAATAAAGAATGAGTCTCAGTTTAAGAAGCTTGGGGGACATGATGACTCAGTCTGCCTGGTGGAACCGAGAAAAACTGGGGAAGAAACAGCTTGTATTGCTATGGTTCATGGCATTGCTCTAAGTGAGTTTTCTTATAGGCTCTTTGTCCTATACAATACTTAATGAAAAAAGAAAAAAATATTATCTACTTCTAAATTATGGCTCCCAGGACTTCTTAAATTTGGTCTGTGTCCCATTGGAGAATCTGATAAATGTATGGGCCCTCCCATCCCCACCTCCCAAAAGCACTTCTGCTTATACACGTTTTCATTTAATTTCCAAGGTCCTATAGACCTACTAAAGCCCAACAAGCCTTCCACTCAGAAAGTTTGATGTTTTGGAGCATTGTTGTTCTCATTTTTGTATTCCCAAACACAGCTGGTGGAGTCAGTGCATTCGGTTTCTCTATAACTCTTCATTAATTAACAATATTAGTAGGTGGCAGTTGTACATTGGTATATATTTCATTTAATCATGATAACCAACTTGTAAGATAGGTCTGCTTATCTTCCTTATACAGAGGACACTGCACTAACGATGTTAGTAACTTGGCAAAAGCTTCACAACCTGTAAGAGGTAGAGCTGGAATTGAAAACCAGGCAGGTTGGCTCCTGGGCCCCTGCTCGGAGGCATCATTCTGACTCCCTAGAATCTTGGTGCATTAATATCCTCTCACTGTCTTACTAGGATGTTGTGTGCTTATACCCATGTTATAGTCAAAGAAACTTAAGCTCGGCAAGGTAGAATGAATTATTTAGTCACTTACATGTTAGTTTGTGGCAGATTTATCTTAATGGATCTTCCTCCAAAAACCATGACCTTTACACTATGTCGAGCTTCAAAGAATCTGGCCCATGGTAGGCACTCATCTCCAGAAAGACAGACGGGAAAATGAAAATGTAAGGTTGATTGAGCTGGTGTGCTTGAAGCTGTTTGGTTTTAGTGCATCACGTGGAAGCAAGGAAATAGAAAATTGTAATATACAGATTTGTAAGCTTGTGCAGGAAAGCGGGGAGAGAAGCCATCAGCATAAGGGGCGAACGTGAGAGGGTAAGGAGAGTCGAACTTTCTACTTTAAAATAAGTTACGAAAAGTCATCGCTAATGATCTTTCTTATATTATTTTGGATGTGGGCTTCGGAAGATATCATTTTCAGTTATTTTGACTCAGACTGAATTTCTTTTCTCATGGTAAAGCATGTATGCACACACATATATGTATACATTTGTGTTTAACTCTTGAAAGGTGGTCATTTTCAGTTTAGATTCCTTGGTCAATAAAAAATTATAAGCATACATTTTCTTCATTTTAAAAATTATAAATAACAAATTTACTGACTTTTGAGTCTTGTTTCTATTACACATTAGATTTGTTCTATAGCTGAATAAAACAATAAATATATCATTTCTGTTCCTAACTCATTAGATCTAATTTAAGTTAATGATTTCATAGATAAACGTTTTTTCCAACAATTGTCTTGCATATCATTACTTTTAGTTTCAACTTCTATCAGAATTGTTGATTTAATATAAAAGAAAATTCAAATTAATTCTTTTCTATGCTGTGGTAAAATCTTTCACATTTACACTGTAAACTAACAGAGTAGATAAACAAATGCTATTTGGCATACAAGCATTCTTTTATTTCAGTCTTGGGAACTGGTACGTTACTTTATTAACAATGATTTTTTTTTTTTAAATAAAGGCTTGAGACAGAACTCACATTACATAAAATGTTTTTAGTGTTTTTTAGTATATTCTTAGAGCTGTGCAATCACTACCACTATCTGATTTTAGAACAATTTTGTGACCCCCAAAAAGAAACCCTGAGCCCATTGTCAATCACTGCTAACCCTCACTCCTCTAACTGATGCTGTGTTTGTTTGCCCCTAGTGTTTGCCCAACTGCTAACCTACCTTCTGCCTTTATGGATTTGCTTATTCCAAACATTTCATACAAATGGAATTATAAAAAGTGTGACCCTTGTGTCTGACTTCTTTCACTTAGCATAATGTTTCAAAGCTTTATCCATGTTATAGCAATAGTTATTTTTATGACCAAATAATATTCCATTTTATCGATTTACCACATTTTATTTATTTGTTCTATAGTTGGTGAGCATTTGAATTATTTCCACCTTTGGCTATTTTGAATAACTCTATTATGAAAATTTGTAGATGTGTAGATTATTTTTCATCAAAATTTGGAAGTGTTCGCCATTATGTCTTTATTCTTCCTGCCTCTCTCTTTCTTCCTTCACTTATTCACTCCTTTAATAGAGATTTTGGTGTATCATGGTGTTTCATAGGTCTCAGAGACTGATATATTTTGACTAAATAATTTTACATTGGAACACATAACATATTTGTGGCAACTAAGGATGCCCTCATTGAATGACTGAGACTAGAGGTAACAGTCTACTTAATTATGTATTCTGTTTTGGGTGACTATGATAATAAAAAACTGATCGAGGGTAAGGATAATAAAGTTTGGATACTTTCAGGGACTGAATATCTACAGGTCTGCAGTAGGGGCAAGAAATAACTCTGTAGAGATCATGAAAAACTTTGTCAATATTTAGAGCTCTGAGAAGTATAACTGGGTGGAGGAAGTGTTTACTACTAGGAGTGTTTCAGCCGTGATAGTAATACCAGGTATCATTTTTGGGGATCACTTGCTAAGTTTAGTATTTCAAATATTACCACATTTAACCCTTTACATAGATATAATTATAGAAATTATAAACATTTTAAGATGTTTAAAGCAATTTATAAATAAACCTACTTATCTGAAATCTTAATATGCTTTATTATAGTTATTACATGCTTGCTTTTTAGCTGTCACATCTCTTGGAGGAGAGCAGGATCGATGTAGTCTTCCCATAGAGCGTGAACATTTGAACTTTGATAATTCCTTTGCAGAGCGGTTCTGTATTCCCATTTTACAGATGAGGAAACTTAGGCCAAGGGAAACTGACCATTTTGCTCGATGTAATTTTTGGTTATATTTGTATATATCAAAGATAAATGAAATTATTTTCAAGAAAAGTAGATTATGAACACTTTTGGGCAGAGATCTTGATGTATTTAATTCTCATTCTCAATTTTAGAAACATAGTAGACACTCCATTAATGAAGACACAATATACATATCAGTCAATTTTCTATTCTATTCTGGCCCCGTTGTTCAGGTATTTGTGTCTTAAGCTTTGGAAAAAGAAGGAGTGTAATGTTTATGTTTTCGAAAATCTATTATTGCCATTCCTTCTGCATTAGACTGCTAAGGCTGCCATAGAGGATTACTATGGACTAAGTGTCTTAAATAACACAAATTTATTTTCTCACCGTTCTGGAGGCTAGAAATCTAAGATCAAGGTGTGAGCAGTTAGTTTCTAGTAACATCTCCATCCTTCGTTTGCAAAACTGCCTTCGCACTGTGTCCTCACATAGCCTTTCCTCTGTGCATACCTGGGAAGGAGGTGTGGAGGGAAGGAGAGAGTGAGAAAAGAGAAAGAGAAAGAGATAGAGGGAGGGATGAGGGGAGGGGAATGTGTTGTGTCTCCTTATAAGGCCACTAGTCCTATGGGATTAGGCCCAACCCTTATGACCTCATCTAACCTTAATTACCTCCTTAAAGGCCCTCTCACCAAATATAGTCATATATAGTGCATTAGGGTTTTTAACATGTAAATGTGGGGGGGTACATTTCAGTATGTAATACTTCTATTATACTTTATATAATGTTCTGAGATACTGAGGACAATGATCCCTTGAAAATATGTACAAATAAGGAAAAAGTCATATCACCCCCTATTTAATGTTTAAAGTTAAAATTAATATTGAAGTATCATTTGTGTTAATAATCCTCATCTGGCATGTTTTTTTTAAAAGACTGTAAATCCTTTATAATTGAGTTGAACATGAGTTTTAAAACAATTAAGAGATTTAAGAATGAGCAAAATTGTTCGGATAACAGGAAAAATACAGTTCCTGTTCAACAAGTTTTTCATTCAGTCCTTCATTAAATTCACATAAGACTTATTTGAAATTTTTTCTTGTTCAGTTAAACAAGCAAAGTCTGATCTTGAATGTATCTGACTTGCCTTCTGTGTTTTCCCAGCCACAGGAATTCCTCTGTGTCAATCATTTAAACTTTTAAAGAATCTTTTCTTGGCTCAAGAGCAGCAAATTCGAATACAGCTACGTGAGCAAATGGAAACAGAATCCGTCTTGAGTTCAGATCTGAGCTTTCTTCTTACTGATCAGGCGACATGGAGGAAATTACTTCACGTTGTCCCTTATTACCTTGTCTGCAGGACTGGGATAGTAGTATCGGCCACACATGGTAAATGTGGAGATTTTAGAAATGTTCATCTAGATGAGGGCGTATTGCATTGAGTGAGTCATCCTTGTTGCCTTTGTACTTACCAGCTATGTTTCTTGTTAGTGGATCTGTTTTTACCTATGGCCTCATGTTTTGGAGACAGGGCTCCCAACATCCACTTTTGACATACTTTGTACCACTCTTCGTCTTCTATTAATAATGTGAGAGCTGTATTTTCACCCTCCTGGCTCGCTACCACTGCAATGCTTCATATGTACTTTTCCCTCCATCTCTGTTACTCTTGTTCCAGATCTGCACATGGTGAGCATCTTTATTCTCATCCCTTTGGTGTGCACTGAAGGCGCCTCCTCTAGTGATCTCCGTAATCCACTTGTCCTAAATGGCACATACCTTATTTCCACCCCCAAGCCCAGTCAAAATAACTCTTCATCCTTCACTTCGTTAAATTGCTAGCACTTTTCGCTGTGTGCAACGATCTTAAGTGTTTGTCGTGTCTCTCCTACACTAGACTGTACTGCTGTGAGAGACAGACATTTCCTGTCTTAATGCAATATTTTGCACATAGCAAGGTTTAACAATAGATATTAATTGAAGTAGTATATGAATGGATGAATCAATGAATACATAGCCATGTATATAACAGTTTCAACCTCTTTTTATCTGACTCAGAAGCATATTTTATCCCTTGGGCTGTTATTATTTTAATTCTCTGAAGTTATGCATAGTATATAAAATGTTCCAAAAAAGTTCTGGGCGATGATGGGAACTGAGACAAGGAATTGAAATGTAGTAAATTCATGAAGTAGATTAAATACACATGGTTAACTAAGACTTGCCATCTGTAATTTTTTAGACATATCCATGTAAGAAAATATTTTTCTCTGTTATGTTTTGCTGAAAATTTAGTAATACAACATATTACCATAATTCTTGTTCAAAAAGTCTAGGTATAGGTTGAAGGTAACAATTAGATCTACCAGCGGATATATTGAATATTTAGTTTCTTTTTGACTTAAGATGTCATATTATTCTCTGACAGACAGCAGTGAAAACTTGAAGGTGATTTTACTAACTCAAACCTGATACTATTGCATAGACTAAGCATCAAAGGCTTTTTCAATACCAGTACATTTCCTGGGAGAAGTAACTGCGTATTAGTCATAAGAACAGCTCCTCTAAGTTGCCCCATATTGAAAGTTATTTTTAATTACTAATTTTCGATTTTAATAATTAAATCTTAATTGTAAAAGTCATTTTATTTCTGGCTTGAGTAAATAGGAGAAAAAAAATAACACACAAGCAATGTCAAACTAAAAGGGAGAAAACAAATGTCAGAGAATTGTTTGCTGCTCAGAACGCTATACCCATTAACCCTCCTAAATAAAACAAAAACACAAATTAATGAAATCTCTTCATGAAAAGAATATCAGAGATTATTGCCTTCTGTTTTCCCTAAATGCATACCATGGTATTCTCCCCATTTTCAGAGTTCAGTAGCTCCCCAGTAGATGGCACTATTGTGACTCACAACATTGCTCCATCTTAATGAGGAAGTGTTACAAAATGCATCCAACTTCGAAACATTTGTAAATAGCGCAGTGCAGTAACACTGGCGGTGTCGCGTTGGAAAGCACGCCCCTACAGTATCTGGAAAGTAAGTCAATCGTCAAAAGCCAATAACTGTGACGAGAACCCCCACCATTTGTGTGTACATGTATTTTTGCATGTAATAATTTTTGTAATTTTAAATTTAAATTATTTTAATTATTTTATAAAGAATGTGAATACACACAACGACACAAACAAATATTTGATTTCTCTCTCCTCTAACAAAATCTGAAACCTTTTCACAAAGCTTCTAAGTCCTTACATTCTTACACATTTCCCAAATATACTACAGCCTTGCATGGGTGAGAACACGTGAGTAACCAAAAGTGATATTTTTATATCTAGACAGCTGGACTGACTTCCATTCTGGCCGATTTAGCTTTGTCCTACCTGTGTGCACATTAACTTCCTAAAGTAGGCTTCTAGACCTACAAATCTTTGAATCTCTCAAAGTTATAAGATGTCATCTATGGTTTTCTATGTTCTCAATATCCATAGTAATATACAATCAGACTTTGCTAGTCACTTAAAAGTAATTCCCTCATTTTCTGTCTTAAAGATTTATGTGCACATTTTTTATTTAAAACTGGGAACACATTTTCCTCTAGGAACACTATTTAATGATTATGAGGTTCTCTGGGTAGTCTATAATGACATTTAAGCTGTGATCTGTGCCTTTGAGACAATAGAGCATACTGGTTAGAAGCGAAAGGGTTGGTGTCTAATAAACATCAGTGGATTTCAGTACCTGCCCAGCTAATTATTAACTTCCTATTTGTAATTGTTTTACTCATATTATTACTTACTGCTATTACTAAGTATTGCTATCCAGATGAATTTTGTCTAGTCACTGAGAGTCACTGAAAATTTCTCAACATGAACCTCAAAGAGCATGTGGCCCTAATTGGTCCATTGAGAAACTGTGTAGGATAATGATTCCAGAACCAGACAGCAGCTGGGGTCACCAACCCCAGCTTGTCTCCTTGCTATCTGCATAACCTACAGCAGTTGACATAACCTCTCTGAAACTCAGTATTCCCTTCTCAAATGGGAGAAGATGTCACCTACCTGGCAGTATTGCTGTAAGGATAAGGACTAAATAAGATGTGTGTGTGTGTGTGTGTGTGTGTGTGTGTGTGTGTGTGTGTGTAGGTAAAGAAAGGAGAGAAAGAAGGAGGGAGGGGGAGGGAAAGTAGAAGTTCAAAAATGGTGGTACTTTATGCTTTGTGCTGAGGTTAAGTGTTAAAAACAGAAGATTGATTATCCTGTGTTTTATGATCTGACATATATTCAAATATATTTTATACTATAACTATTATGTCAATGCTATTATAAAAGCCCATGTAAGTATATGCAAGCCAGACTTTAAAAATACACTTGACCAATAGATACCATGGAGAATGAGATTCCAGGCTAGAATAATGATTAGCATAAAGATTTTATTTAGCTTTAGGGAGGAGCAAATATTGCTACTCTCTGGACAAAGACAGGAAGTAACACAGTATTGTTTCGGGTTGAGGATGAAGTCAGTCAAAGCAGAGAGCTGCTCAGCAGCTGGCAATTCCGTGTCAGAGAAGATGTTTAAAATTATCACCGTTTGCTGTTATGAAGAATGGCCAGATGCCAGGACTAGTTTACAGGTCACATGTTGAGACTTGAAAGTCAAGGAGCTGTCTTAGATTGGATTCCTCAGACGCAAACTCTGACAGAAGATTTATGTGAAATAATCTGTGGGAAGTGTTTCTTAGCGGGGAGGAGGAACTGGAAACAGGAAGAATGACATATCAAGCAAAGTTTAGCAGAGAGTCACATTGGCTCAATTCCATAAGCGAGTGCTGGGGACATCATAGGTCAAACCACGACACATTCTGACCAGAGACAAGGGAGCTATAGCTCGGAGTCAGTTGTTGGTTAAAGACCAGGTGTTAAGGATCAGGGGACATCAGTTCTCGGGCATTTCCTGTCCACTAGATGCACAGGCAGAGCGTGTTCTGACTTCCGAGGGCGGTCTGTTGGGAACGGGGCTCAGCTGTCAGTCATGGAGGGTGAAAGCATGTTGAGAGCCGGCATAAAGCAAAATGGCAAAGGGGTGCACGCACGGAGACACGGCACAGCACTACCAGCTTCTGCTACAGGAAATGTGGCACTTGGTGTCTAAGTGTGAGCAGAAAAGGTGTAAGTCATTGTTACTGCGTTTACCTTTTTAAAAACTGTCTTTGGCTACTTTTGTGATACTCTTTTTATCCCTAGCAATAGCTCATTTTGTGTTTTAAAGTATTTCATTCATGGTTTGCATTCATAAATAAAAATAAGAATCACAGGTGTCTTTTAGATGTGATAGTATCTAGAGTACTTGCATACATAATTCCTTTTTGAACCTGTGACAGCTCTGTAAATTAGAGAAAACATGAAGCCTTACCCTTATTCCTGAGACAGTATTTATATTGTACATGACATCCGAATCACAAATAAAACTCAGAAAATGCCTCTCTTTGCCCAGCAATTTACCCATACCTCCAACTGAAGGACAGTTTTAGACAGTTTGAAAATGCTTAGTCAAAATAATTTTGATTATTATTATCAGTATTATACATTAATGATCATAGAATACTATGGGGTTTTTTTATGTGGTATATATAGAAAATATGATATTCCCTCTCTCAAAACATTGATGTCATTTATGTAACTCTGTAGGTACCAAATGAATTTCATTTCCCTCGGAACTTCAGGCCTATTAGAGAGATCCATATATTTTGATTGTTGAAAATAATGTAAACTTTGACTAAGAGGTTTCAGCTTAGACCATGGATGAGCCACACCCATTAGCAATTGGCAAAAGCCCATGATTCAGCTAGAAACCCATCACTCAGTAGCAATGTCACCTCATGCACTTAACAGTAACTTTTCTTAACCAACAAAGAACAAAAATTGAATTACAGGTGTGTTTTGCACACAATCCTTGCTAGATCTTAATTTTATATTCATTCTTTTCTCATTTCTACCTTCCCTAAGTCTTAGATTTTTCAGTTTCATCCAGTCTCTCTCCATTTGTTAAAGACTAATTGTTTAGTCCTTAGCCCTAAATTTATATATTGAAGTCCTGACCCAGCAGTGTGACTAGTATTTGGAGATGGGGCCCTCAGGGGCAATTAGGTTTAGGTGAGGTCACGAGGCGGGGCCCTTACGATAGGATTAGAAGAGACACCAGCAAGTTTGCTCTCTCCTTGTGTGAGGGCTCAGTGAGAAGGTAGCCAGCTACAAGTCAGGCACAGAGATCTCACCAGAGACCAGTCTGGTCTCTGATCTTGGACTCCCAGCCTCCAGGATTGTGGGAGAAAAAGAATTCAGTTCTGTGGTATTCAGTCTATGGTGTTTTGTCACGGCAACTGACTAACCACCCCATTCTCTGGCCTTCCTGAACTAGTTAGTACCCAGAACTAGAACAGAAGGACTTAAAAGAAAAGTTAATCAGCCTTGAGCCCAGATAATTGAGCCCAGGTATTAAAATGGAGATTAGTCTTCATTTCCATAAATTTGATGAAGAATCCTATGAATGCCACTGTACTGTGGTATTCATCAGTCTTCTGCCTTTTCCGGAAGTCAGGCACATCACTTTCAAATCCAAAGTATATTTGAAAGTGACTTAAGTCTGATCATTACGTGCTGATTAGAATTCCCACTCTTGCTGGTAGAACATCTCGTAGTAACATTTAAAAATATAAACATTTTATTTTTTCTCCTGCAGTGCAGAGCGCTGATTCACGATGAGTTTCTCTGTCCCTCTCTTCTCCATATGTCTCCTCCTCAGTGTGGATTCCTGTGACATTAAAAGGAACAATACATACTAAGGAGTTAGGATGAAAGCTTGAAATTTAATGATTAAAAAGCTGTAAACTGAATGATTTTTTAAAAAGCATGGATCAAATTTTTTTTTCTATAAAGTCATTTAAAATTCATTGTGAGCCATTTCGTTCACATTTTGTAGGAGGTTGTTGTATGTTGTAATGGAAGCAGCATCAATATTCCCTTCTCCTCTTCCTCCAAAAGGCTAAGAAGACTGTCCTAACTAGACTTATTTCCACAATGAATGAGAGGGGAGGGTTCCCGTGAGAAGCTGATAAGAGCTTATGATTCAATAACACACAGCCTGTCAAATCTAACTCTGAAGTCAAGAGGACTCTCCACATTCTGTAATTCCTGATGGGATTTCTCTTTCGCTTCTGCCTTCCTCTTGTTCCCCACTCGACAACTTAGGCCTGCTCATGTAAGATGTGTGGCACATCTATGCCTTGTTGATGGCATGTTCATTTTTTGGTCAGATTATTCGACCTACACTCATCAGAGATCTATAGGACTCGTTTCAGAGTGGTACAAACGAATGCATGGATGGAAGCTGTTCAGTGTGCCTGCTTCCTCTGTGCTTTTTCGTGAGGAGGCAGTCATTATTTTAAAGGTCGTTTCCTGGCTCATTTTTGATCTTCCTTGATCCTACTTCATACTCTTAATACATTTTCAATTGTTATTTTAGTGAAATAGCCCAAATTTACATATTCAATATATATCACAAAAATGTATTGCAAATTAGATGCTTTTCCAGTGTGAATTATAGTTTAAGCTGCTGTGCAGAAACTTCAAAATATTTTCTAATCTGTCCAACTTTAAGTTGAGATGTCAATATAAGATCAGAAATTAAACCCAGGCATGAAATAATAGTGGTTTGGATATTTAACATGGACATAGCACTTTCTCTGTCTGCATAATTTTAGAATAAGGGGTATGCATGAAAATGAAAAATTAGTAGAGGGAACTTCTATATCTGTGTACATTTTGCCCTGTTTTATACATGTGAATGTTGGTTTCAACTATAGAAATATAGACATTTAATGATTTCAGCCAGCCAGAACACCCCGTTAAATGATCCGCTCTAATAGTATGATACTATTTAAAATATAATTGTTTATGCTGTCATTGGGCTATTTGAATTTTGATACACAGTGCTTTTTTATACACAACCCTCAGCTTCAAGGTTTCAGCTTCTAAAAAGTCTAGTTATAAGAGAATGGATAAATGAAAATGCTGAGACCATAAGGAAGAAATTTGATACAGAAGATTGCTGTTTACAATAGAGCCAATGAAAGCTCTATTCAGTAAATAACACACTAAATGATGTAAATATTGATGATGTTTCTGTATCTTAAATTAGAAATAATGAGTCTCAACTGTTGATTTCTGTGTATTGTTCTTGCTGGGAAAGGAGTTTTGGAGATTCCCCCACTTAGATTTCTCCTCATCCATACAAATGTGAAAGCATTTGTCTTGTTTTATTTATAAATAATATACATAAAGGTCAATGTTATTCTGTGTGTAGTTCATTTCCTTCATGCCTTTTGTGTGCTAGGCACTATTTTAAACACTAGGGATATTGGTGTAGACAGATTAGACAAGGTCGCTGTTCCTAGGAAGCGTATATTCTATTGCAAATAGCTAAGTACACTAAGAAGTAAGATGGGTTCGGTGTAATGGAAGACAGTGAACAGAAGGGGTTAGAAGAGGCTCCTTTAGATGCCTTGGCCAGGGCTGGCCTCTCTGAGGTGGAGACATTTGCACAGGGACCCGAATGAGATGGATCCAGAGTGCTGCAGAGGTGACTCCACTTCTAAAGGATCTGAAAGAACAAGGTCTGCATTTTATTCTCAGTTCTTGTAATTTCATGGAGGATCTTTCTTTTAAGCCTTTAGTACTGGGATTGCCAGTTAATGGACATACAGTAAATATTTGTTTACTAAATAAATGAATGACATAAAGAAGATAGAACTAATAAACATAATGAAAAAATTTTGTAGCCATCATGCTATGTGTTAAAATTGATATTGTGAGTCAGGAAAGTTGTGAGCTTAATATGTATTGACATTACTAATAAATAATGATCATAGGTTCATTTAAATGTTTGACTTTTAAGAATCACTTTCTATTACATGTATTTTATTAAAATAATGCAATCTTGGCTCATGTGGTCAATTTGATATGCCACTTGTATGGTTAAAAGATTTATTGATTCTGTCTCTGCTGCTTAAGTTTTTTAGACTGATTTTCAGGCAAAGGTAATATTTTGCATTAGTTCATAGAATTAGTAAGTTAAATGTATAAATGAAACAGGTTATTCATTGTCAAGTTACCAGTAGTTGTAATAGACGTAAGATGCACGCAACTAATGTTTTTATTGGCACTCTTTCCATAGACTAGTGCCCCTTTCCAGGAATGTTAAATTGAATCAAGTGAGTACAAACTAACCATAAAACACTTTTATCTGCTCATCAATTTCAGAGCACCTTAACTTCATGAACATGACAAAGTCTCATTGTTCTCAGACAGTTCTTGCTTCTGAATTAGATTACCCATCATATCCATGGAATTCTAGAATAAAATCCTAGTAGAGAGAATTTTGAAAATAATTTGAGAAAATAAGTCATGAAGTTAAAAGGGTCAAAAGATCCATGAAATTTGGCATAGCTTTAAAAATACTGTTATAGCAGCTTATATAATAAAATTTCACATATGGGTTTTTCAAGTATTGTAGTGACTGTTTATTCACACATAATGCTTGAAAAGTTTAATTACTATTCACATCTATATTGTAAATTGTAAAGTCATATCTCTTAATCATCAATGGCATGGTTTTCTACTTGAAAATCTGTACATTTCAGTATTGCAGATTCATACGGTGGATTTCAGTATTTAAAATACCCAAATTATTTAAGCAATAGTGTTTAATATTTTATAGCAGTTTCCTATTTCTAATTTCATTTCATGCTATTTGTTAAACTTTTTCAAATATTTAGAATGAGCAACCAAAATACAATAGTCCATCATGATTCTGTAGAAATCAATTTTCTGGTTGAATTTGTTTTAATGTACTACTTGTTACTAAGAAACATTCTAAGTCAATGTACACATCCCCTTTCTGGGCATGTATATATTTTTATAGTCAAAGAAGCATTTTTGGGGATGCTGTGAGATAACCTTCTGCTTTCAGAGATTTAGCAGGTGGTTGTTACCCTTCGTTTTCCATCCCCAAATATCCCGTAGTAGTTATTTTTGTATCAGTTTTCATTTGCCCCAATTTCAGCTCAAACTTTAAAGTAACAGTGAATGAGAACTCTACTAAAGACAGATTCGCAAGTCCAGATAAATTATGTATTTCCCTTGTTTACATACTTATTTATTCTTGCTGAGTTCTTTAGTTGATGAATAAGGTGTGATTTGCCCCCTGAAAACCCTTGTCTATTTCCCAAAGAATTGTGTTCGCTTATTTTCCACGAACATTCTGTGTATTTTAAACACTTCGAAGTTCATTATAAGTGTTCCATGAAGTTTAAACTCTAGTTATTTCTAGATTGGTTTTGAGCTTCAGACTTTATGGACTTGAGCAAACTATGTTTTTAATAGTTGGCTTTCTTTTTATAGAAAATGGCTTTATTTGATCACAAAGTTGTATTCTTTGTTCTATTTATTTTTGTATTTTTTAAGTTTTTTGTTACTGTTCTGATGTTTCTTTAGTGTCATTTTTTTTTAACCTGTGGCTCATATTTTTTCTGAGCTTTCATCAAGTTTTCTGTTCTGTTTTGTTTTTTAATAAATACTTCCCAAGCTTCTAGTGGGTTTTACTTATATAAATGATATAGTCTCTCTCCCTCTCTCTCTCTCTCTTCTCTCTCTCTCTCTCTCTCTCTCTCTCTCTCTCTCTATATATATATATATATATATATATATATATATACACACCACACACACACATATGTATATATATAAACAAAATTTCCATTTAAAGACATACCATATTGATTAGATACAATTAAAACACATCATAAATCACTTTCTAAAGATATATTTTCTAAATCTTCTTGTCCATAATCAGTTTAACAGAAAAAAAAAAGCCACCTCGAACAAACAGAAATTCCTTTAAAAAGTTCAATTTTAAGTTTCTAGGAAATTCTTAGAGTTTTTTAAAACTCAGAAATGATAATAGATTTTATATGGCTGCTTTATGTTGAAAAGAAGCTCTTTAACTAAAAGCTTAAAGTAATATATGGAGAAACTCAAATTTATTTCCAGCTACAGTGAACGATTTGCATTCTGCGCTTGGCTTCCACGTGTTTTTTTCACACATCCCTTCCTGTGCCTGCCACTGCCTCCCACTCCAGTCCTTTGCATGGCCGTGTGTTTTCCAGGATTCCTCTGCACCATCTCTGACTCCTCAGTTGGAGTTTTGATGCCACCTTCAACGCTTCTCTGGAAACCTGTGCTTTCCCCTTTCACGCTAGTGTGCGAATGAGTGTTGTTGGGCAACGCTTCCTTCTTGACTGTAAGCTTCTTGAGAGGAGAGGTGCCGCCTGCTCTGTCTTTGTGTTCTCAGCGCCCGCCCGGTGTGATACCTAAGCTGTGCCAGCTGACTGTGGCTCCGCCAACATCAGACGCAGCGGCTCTGAGCCTGGAATGTGGAGGCAGGAGAGAAGGGAAGGATCTCACCAGGACTGTTGGCAGATGAGCACAGCATGGACAGAAGCCTTCACCGTGTAGGAAGTGGACTAGAAGGGGAAGATTTATAGAATGTACATGTGCACAAACACAGAGTCGAAGCAAGGAAAAGGGATGCACGTGGTGACCGGTAGTCAGATTCTTTAGAGAATAAGGAGTTTAGTATAAGGGAAGATGGGAGAAGAAAAATAGTGTTCCAGAATAATCATATTTCACTTGATTGCGCAGAAGGTTATCCAATCAGAGATGATCCGGAGAAACTCCACTGGATAATGCAAGATAAATGGGAAAGACGGCAAAGTTTGACAGATAGGGCCATAAGTATGCTGGTGATAACTAAAATTGTAAAGAACAGATAAATGGTGTAGTTTTACATTCCGCAAATTTATTGAAGAGGAGCAAAAAGAGAGAGAGGGAGCCTTGAACCATAACTGTGAAAGCAGAGCTGGGGCCTGGAGAACAGGAAATGAAACTTGGGCAGAAAGCCACTGATACAGAGTAAAAGATTATGTGGTATTTAATAAAGACAGTAATGAGATTAAAAAGAGAGGATGATAAAGAGTGTACAGCAGGGGCCAGGCGTGCACTATTTCAGTTGATCCTTGGAACCAGTCATTGAGGGAAGACTTCACATAGAGGCAGGTGATGGAGCGCAGTTGGTTCAGATGCGAACCCACAGCCTGCCAGTGGCGGTCACACGGCCTGAACCAACAGCGCTCAGTTTTCTTAACATCACAGTTTCTGCTAAACCATGCTACCCCCACAGAAGATGCCCCCTTAGAGATAGTATCGTGCCCATGTTTTATTATAAAACATAATTGTACATGTGTCTGTCCATGCACACAGGCATGTGCTATCACCTGTTAGATACCATTTCCCCACGGCCTAAGGCCATAGGATAAAATCGCAGTCTTACAGGATGCGTCTCTATGTCCAGAGAAGCAGAAGGTATTTTCTGCAAGTTTATCATTGTGGATCCTAAAAGTTAAAAAGCAAATGCCTCCCACACGGGGAAAGCTATGGGTTTGCATTCTTCTCTTCAAATGGAGCTTCCGAACAGGGTTGGATATTAACATAATCTCTAAAACTGTATCAATAATGATTGGATATGATCAGCAAGGTATTGCTTTTCCTCTCCAGGACTTTTTTTTTTTGCCCCCAACCACAAATAGGACATTAGCTACTGTCATTCCCCTCAAGCGATGTTCTTTACCGCGTTTGACCTTGCTTGCATTCATTTGTCAGGCTTTTGACCTAAACTACTAACTCGAAGGAGTTAGAGAAGGCAATGGCAAGGGAGAAAGGAAGAAAACGCGTTTTGAGGTCATTCCATGATCCGTGCTGTGCTAACTGCCTTTGAGCTCATCTAGTCCTCACAGGAACCCTGCGAAGTCGGGTTTGTTTTTTTGTTTTTTTTTTTTTAATATCCACTTATAGCAAAAAAGAAAACCAAGGCTAGAAAAAAGAAATAACTTGTGCAAAGTCTCACAGGGCCTTAGGGAAAGAGATTCAAACCCACGTTCGATTCCGAATGCCATGCTTTTAATCCCTGCACTCAAAACACTCTCGTTCGAATTCACTTTTAGTGTGTATTTTTGAAATTCCTGTTTTGACATGTAATCGTGATCAGAAGTAATTACTATCACGTGAAATATACACGTACACAGAATATCGCAACAAACATACACAACAACCTAAAGTAAATGCCTAAACATTCACTATGGGGGGGGCAGACGGCTCCCCGCCATCACACCACACGTGTCCCCCGACCCATGGTTTTTTTCTGTCACCCCTTCCTCTTGCCCACCCAGGGGGAACTACTATCCTGATGCATGGCAATTCTTTGCTTTTTTTTCCCTTGAAGTATTTTTTGTTTGTTTGTTTTGTTTTGTCATTGTTACCTACGTAGGAAAGCTTAGTCACTTTCAGGTACGGAGAGCTGATGCTCGTCAGGAAGGCGTGCAGGCGTCTGCTTCTCACGCGCGGAAGGTCAGGAGTCTTAAAATGCGCGCTCTGATGCCTGTTTCTCAGCCTTCGAGTGCCACTACGTGGCCATAGCAGAAAATGCAGCATTTTACAACTCTGGACCGTTCTCACTGCTAACAGCTAGACTTGCCTTTGGGTCCCTGGCCTAGCTTCTGCAAGGGCTTCGAGGACTTCATGTGACTCCGTGTACAGATGTACAGATGGGCATCTGTGCCGTGTTACCGTTAAATGGGAAATCACTGCCACGCTAACGTGGCCGTCTGTCTCACTTCCCACCCAGGACCCGCCTTGAGCCCTTGTCATTGTAGTTGTCTCATCAGTCGGGGATTCCCCTAGGTCTGTTGGCCAGCGACTGTCCTCACTCTTCCTTCTCATTCCTGGAGCTCTGAGTCTGAGAAACCCATTGATTTGCTGTGCTTTGGTTATGAGTGGCCAGGTCCTTTAGTGGAACAGGTGGACCTTCAAGCTACTTCGTGGGGATCAGGCTGTCTCTGAACACATGCAGTTTGTGGGCACTTACTGGGCATGGGAGGTGACTTTAGTAATGGGAAGAAAGTAACCTAAAAGCACTTTTAACAGTTCCCTTGGTAAGAGTCAATTGGTTCCTGTTTCATAATCACAGCAGATTTTTTTTTTTTTTGTAATGTGTCTCCATGGGGTCCCATCGGCAACCCTAATTTTACTAAAGGTTTCAAAACAGATTCTAACTTAAATTATTATCCTATATTTTGAAAAGATATACTCTTGCCTAATGGAAAATTTGGTTCATTCACATATTCAGCAAATATTCATGGAGGGACCTATTAGATGCCAAAGTTATGGGCGCAGATGAGATAAGAGGGTTTCTCTTTTTCTGACACATATTCTGTAGTGGGGAGCCTAGAAGTAATGATTAAATAAGTGAATAAACTAAAAAAAAAAGTGAATTCATTTCATATAACAATAAGAACTATGAAGAAAATCAAAGAGGTTTTGATTTTCTAAAGAATAAGTGGGAAGAGAGAAGCGTCATTTTAGGTGCATGAGCCAGCAAAGCCTTCTCTGAGAACAGGACATTTGAGCTTAGTTGTCAATACAGAGTGAATCAAGAACTGAACTGCATTTGAGACAGAGAGACCAGAAAAGGCAAAATCCCAGCAGGGTAAATGTATTTTTATGCATCTGAGAAACAGAAAGGTGATTAGTGAGTGAAGCAAGTAGTAAGGATGAGGTTGGAGAGTGAGGAGGGTCCAGGTCCACTCCCTTTGAGCCAGGCATGGGTTTTATTCTGCAGCCAATGGCCATCGCTGTAGGCTGTTAAAGCCCAGTGGCCTCATGGTCCATGTTATGTTTTAAATCAATGGCATTCTCATGTAGGTATTTTGAAGAAAAACTAAAATTAATGGAAAGTTTATGAGTTTTTAGAATTGCATAGGCATAGGATGTCGGTTATACTTTAATGAAGCAGGCACAAACTAAGCGATCAAGGAAGTATAATATGAGAATTATTATTTTAAAATTAGTATACATTTTGCAAAGCGTTTTTTTTTTCTTTCACATTACCCTATTGACACATAACAGGTCGTTGAGATTCAGATAGTATTTCACAAGCTAGACTGCCAGAAAATTACATGCTCACCCTCAATTGTGTGGTGCTGGTCCCAACACACATCCATGCTTATTATGCCCTTGACTTTCTTGAGGGATATTGCAAGACACTGCTGTGACACGTAGTCTTGTATTTATGTAGAAATGTCTTTGCGGACATTATGCACCGTCTCATTATGTGACCTCTCAAGCAGATGTGCTCTCTGCTGCGGTGTCAGGAGAAAAATGTGTTTGTCCTCAACAGATAGAATGTGTTTCATCTCAAAGACATGCCAGAGATGCAAAACTAAGTCCAGCTCTTACTTGGGACAGGGTTTTCTGTGAATGAACTACCCTAAACTTAACTTCAACAGAAGTTATTTATATGCATCTTGCATCACACACATTTTCGTAAACTACTTAGATTCCTTTCTGTATCAAATAACAGACTATATAGATATCATAGAACTTGCTAAACACCCCCAGGCCTGTATTCTAATTATTTGAAAACAGCTGCTACTTAGCACTTTCTTTAGGCCTTTAATTTCCCTAGAGCAGCAGGCCATGAACAGGGCAGTATATCCTATATTCCAACACTGCCTGCACCTCCTCTGTACACGCCATGGACACATGCTAACCCGTTCTTGTATGCCAAGACACTGTCCAGAGGAAATCCCACCTTCTGTGCCTTAAACAGGCGCTGTCGGTTACTAGAGATGGTGACATATCACAGTCTGAGCACTCAGTACTCGAAATAGGTGAGGTCGGCATTCGTAAGACCCGAATTGGCACTTTCTTCTGGTTTGTAACATCTTTTTCAGACCTCCAAAGAGATCTCCAAGAAGGGCTTCCTCTCTAGTGCACATGTATTCTCTTCAAGATCATTTCTGAAACAATGACTTCTTGTACTAACAGGAACAAAATAATGCAAAGGGGAGACCTGTTTAATCAGTGTGAGAAAGTCGGCGTTGTGTGCCAAAAAATCATCATTCTTTGCAGGTGAGGAAGAGGTGGGCTGGGAAGACAGGATGCTCGGAGACAGCATTGTGCTCAGTGTTTAAAGCGAATATATGTGATTTTTTTTTTTCTTCCGAAGACAAGCCAGAGCAGCCCGCCTGGCAAAAGCAGAAATGGAAGGGCAGAGCACATCTTTTGTGGAAGTCAGATAAATTTCATGCTCTTTAACATCGCCTCTGACTGCAGGCCTTTCACTGCAGTCTGGCTTCTTCCCCAGTGCGAACAAAAAAAGGAGAAGTGATTAAAGTTCCCTCAGTAATAGACAGCAGGAGGCAATGGTCTTGGCGTCTTCTACAGAGGGAGGGAGAGTCCTTGAACAAGACTTGTGAGAGTTCTTGAAGAAAAGAAGTTGAGACTCTCAGGGCTGGCAGAGGTCTGCCGCAACATTTGTTCCTTTCCTCTACCTCGTACGGCGTCTTTGACTTCTTGTAACAGCGTCACCCTCTTCATTACGATGCCCGTGATAAAAGGAGGAGCGTGAAGGGCAGCTCCCGGCTGGGGCTGGCGTTCACGGCACTCCACTGCATGAGAGTGTTCCGAACTTGGCTTTTGTAAGGCAATAAAATAGATACACGTGATAACTAAATCCAGTGTGTAAGAGTGTGTGTGTGTGTGTGTGTGTGAGAGAGAGAGAGAGAATATGAATGAATGAATGAGCCAGTGAATGAATGAATGAGTGAACAAATGAATGACTAGCGGAGAGTATTTTTCCATATGCTCGGTGGCCTGTGATTTCGGCTGCCAGAATTGCCTTTGCCTTGGTCCAATGAACTGGGTAGAGAACCTTGCTCCAGGACCAAACCCCCGGACCTTTCTCTTTTTCTTTAAAAAGGGAAAAAAAAAAAAGGTTTGCAATCAGTATTCAGACATTCTTATAACTAATAGGATTAGGGGTGTTACAAAGGGATTTGAACAAGATAATTAGTTTACTGCTTAGCCGACAGTGGAGCAAGCAAAATCCTTCTGAGAAAAGGCAGACAAAATAGGTCGGAAAATGTGTGGGAAATGAGGTAAGACCTCTCCACGAAGACCCTGACCAACTTGAATATCATAAAAGGCCTGCAGAGCCTTCATTCGTCGCTGCAGACCGTTGGCCTGGTTTTTTTTCTTTTTTCTTTTTTTCCAACTTGGCCACCAGAGGTGTGAAGGAAAGTGACTGACTTAATTTTAGAGTTAAGGGGTGTTGTTCCTGCATGCGGAGCATTCTGTTCTAAGTGCGTAAACGCTGCCTCAGCCTTCAGAGTATTTCTCACATGACATGCAGGGAATGTTTAGGAAAATCTGAAGAGCTCTTATCAGGCATTTAAAAACTATGCAATTAGGAAGATTCTTTTAAACATTTGATTTTCTTGAATAGATTCGCTACTTTAATTGCAAAAAAAAATCTTGCAAACAGAAATGTGAGGGGCATGTTCTATATTTAATTAAAGTGCTGAAATATTTGTGCTGTAATTTGGACCATTTTCACCGTGGGAGGATATACTTAAGAGGAACCATTCGTATTTTTAAAAAGTTATAAAAAATAATATTTTTTATTCCTTTATAGCCATATTACAGTCTCCCATATCCTCCCCATCTTCTTAAAAACTGGTGTTATCGACTGTACTATTATTGTCTGTGAATTGAAGGCACTTCCAGAAGAATAATAAAAACACTATAGAGGTTATTAGCTTCTGAATATTATAGCAACCACCATTCAGATCAAACCACCAGCAGTCATTAGCAAGCCTTTGGCTTGGCTTTGTGTTGACTGGTCAAGGAAGCAGCAGAGATTACTGCCTATTGAACTGACAACTGACTTCTAGAGTGGACTTTTTATTATCTATCTAGAGGTGAAAGGAGGCTACTTGATTAAAGGACTTGTTAGGTGAGGAAAACCATTAAACCCCATAATAACACATGTTAAAATGTGGTATAATAATTAACTTAAATAAAGCCCAAATGTGTGTTTTCATATTCTCAGAGCTGCTCTGTTTTTATTCTTTTTCTCCCATTTGACAAAATGCATACATTTGTATTCTTTTCATGTCACAATAAAATGTCATGTTTTCCTCTCCAAATATATGAAGCTGTTTTTTTTGTTTGTTTGTTTTTGTTTTTGTTTTTGTTTTTTGCCATTGAATCCTCAGTCCTTGGTTTAGTTTTAGGGTGCAGTTTGAAATTAACCTTTGGGGAAAACAGAGCAGTATATGCAGGGCCATTTCGTGTGGTCGGACAACTTACTCTCTGAACAAGGCTGTCCAACTGGCCAGTGCATTTTTAATTCCAGAAGCAATGCTTTTGTAATTTATCCATCATCTATCGATAATTTGTCACCCTTGGAATAACCTCTTACTGGTCAATTTCCATTTTACCCCTTTTCCTGTGATTCTCCAAACAACAGCTCAGGCGGTCCTGTTAAAAGATTCATTGGCCACGTTGACCCCTTTGCGATCGATGGTCAACCTTGCAGTAGCCTCCAAGCAGCCCAGTGGCTTTATCATCAGTCTGCCCGTCCCTACGTGATCTCGACTCCCACAGTCTCTCTTAGACTTCGTCTCCTGCAGCTCTGTCTTGTTCACCTGCTCAATACCACTCGCCTTCTCGCTGTTACTGCAATATGTCAGGGATATTTCTACCTCAGGGCCTTTGCACGTGCTATTCTCTCTGCCATGTGACTGAGGAATGTTCTTCCCTCAGTCACATGGCTTGCTAACTCCTTCATGTGGATTATATTTTTATTCAGATTTTATCAATGCATGTATGAGTATATAAAATTTTTATTTTCACCTTCTTACTTCATATTTCCCTTCCCTGCTCTATTTTTCTCATACAGTTTCTTCTTGTTTAATATGCTCTACTGTTTACTTATCTGCTATTATCTGTCTTCTCTCACTGGAATGTTAGCTCCGTGAAGGTTAAGTCTTATTAATTGCTATTTCCCAGAAAGTGAAGCGGGGATCCATACATAAAAGGCACTTAATACATATTTGTTGGATGGATTATTTTCTTTGCCATTTTCAGGCTACCATTTACTGACGACTAACCATGTGTCAGGCTCAATGCAGAGGCACTATTTCCGTCTTACCCATAAGACGCACAGAGGTTAAATGAATTGTTCTAAACCAGTATATTAGTTTGCTAGAACTGCCGTAACAATGTATGACAAACTAGGGGGCTTAAACAACAGAAATTTATTGTCTCCGCATTTGGGGATGCTAGGGGTTCCAGATCAAGGTGCCAGCAGGATTGATTTCTTCTGAGAGCTGTGAGGGAGAGTCTCGCCTGTGTTGTTCACCCTTGCTTCTGATGCTGGCAATCCTTGGTGTTCCTTGGCTTATAGAAGAATCACCCATCTCTGTCCTCATCTTCATGTGGCATTCTCACCGAGTGCATCGGTCTCAGTGTTCACATTTCCCCCTTTTTAAAGGACATTGGTCATAATAGATTAGAGCCCACCCTAACAACCTCATTTTAACTTGATTACCATCTCCAAATCAGCTCACATTCTGGAGCACAGGGGGTTAGGGCTTCAGTGCATACATTTGTGTGGGACACAGTTCAACCCATAGCTGCCATTCATTTCATTAGTAGAGGGGCTTTGATTCAAACTTGGATCCCAAAGTTCACAGGTACTAAGATCTGAATCCATGTAACATTTATTAAATGCCTGCTCTGCATTGTGGACTCTGCTAGGAACTATAGATAATTAGAGTTCAGCCCTAACCCTTGAGGAGCTCACAACATAGGAAGAGGGAAAGACATAAAGTTAAGGCCTATGACTTAAAAGCACCAAGCAAGCAGCTCACTTGCCATTTTTAATTATCTAGTGCTTTCCATCTATTAGGTTTATTTTGCCAAAGCCTTCTAATGAAATAGTTCCACCATTTAATTTAATTTCCAGTGGAGTTGCCAGAATTGCAATTAATTGATCAAAATTCCAACTATGAAATTTTGCTTTGGAAAGCAGTCTACCGTATCTTTATATACCATTAAATTCAATCATATGCTTGTCATCCTGGCAGAACATCTTGATATACTTGAAGAAACATGGTGGGGGAAAGAAAAAATATATATATTGTCAGTACTACACTGTAGGGTTTCCAAATACAAATGTTAGCGTGATTGGTTCTACCGATCCATCATTAAGTTGCATCTCCCTGGAGTTGAAACTGTATCTGGGCTTGGCAAGGATGCATTATCACCCTGCAGAGGGGGAACCATGTGTCAGTCTCCCAAAGAAGATATATAGTCTTGTGTACTATTAGGATTGGATATGCTTATGTTGCAGACTTTAAATCAATTTCTGAAACCTTTCTACAGACGTTGGCCGCTACAGGTCTGTAAATAGCATAGTATATGGTGAACTTCAGCTGGTGCATACGGCCTAAGAAAATGCCGAAACGTCGGGCGATGGAAAACAACACAAAGAATAAAACAGGGATTGTGCAAAATTTGCAGAAATGATCTCATATGTTTAATGACAGCCCCTAAACAATATTGCATTGCCATGTCCTTAGGTTGGCACAGATTCTTTGTGATTTTTAAATTTGAGATTTTCTTGCAGCCCTTATTACTGGAAATGGATCAAATTTACTTGTAAAGTGTGATCTATGCTGATATTGAGATATCTTTCATTTCTTCAATGTCTAGTAAAATACATTTGCTTATACTCTATTATTTGGGAGTGGGGTGGGCATAATTTTTAGCAGATTTACTGCTGAAGGAGTTAGAATGCTCAGACAGGCCTTTAAGGAGCATTTTAGCTTCTCTGTACATCTGAGTACGGATTTCCTCTGCAATTAAAATTGTGCCCACCCCTAACTAAAATTATCTAATTCTGTGTTAATAAGACTTTTTACTCAGGGCCACAATGGGATTAATTGAAAGTGGCTGAAGCTTCCATATGAAAAAAAAAAAAATCTCCTCATAAATAGCATACTTTTACCTAACAGGCAATGTGATTTAATGTGAACTTTAAATCCTCCTCAGACAGGAACTTGTGAAAACCGGTGGTGGCAGTGTGACAAAGGGAAATGGCTGTGTCCTGGTGCAATGTCGACTTTCTAGACTCTCTTCTTTGCCACCTGGATTTTATACCATTCACTGATGCTTTTTTTACTGATGCATTCTGTGCCCCATGCACAGGTGGCCGTGGCCCTACATCAAGTCTTTATACCTCTTGCAAAGAATGTTTACTCTTTTGTTGAAATTTGCCTCAAATACACAATGCTGATACTGCCGACAGCAGGGCTAGGTTGGTTTGCTTGATTCCAATATGTATTTGCTGCAAAATAATAGCTCTACTGGTAAGTGAGGATCATGCTCTCTCTCTTCTATACACACGTAGTCCCTCCCTCTCCCCTTCCCCATCTCCTGCCTGTCTCTGTCTGTCTGTCTGTCTGTCTCTCTCTCTCTCTCTCTCTCTCTCCCCCCCCACTCCCTCCCTCCTTCCCTCCCTCCCTCTCTCCCTCACACACACACAATACACACACATAAGTATATGTACACAATATACACATACACATCTATAATCAGTACACTTTCTTTCACTCTGCATAAGGAAGTTATAGCCCTTGAGGTTAGCTTAGAAGAAATTTAACTTCCAAGTTAAAGAAAAAGCTTTTGAAAAGTGTGTCTTTCCTGCTCACAAGTCACTGCCTGTGATGATTTCCTTGTAGATGATCAAATATTCCATCTACTGTACAACAGCCCAGAACTTACTTTTTAACCATTTCATTTCCACTCTGTAAGGACCATAAAGTGTTTTATTAAAAAAAAAAACCTTGTGATTATTATGCCTCAGGCATAATTTAGCCTAGTTAGAAAACCCAACTCATTTCTTTAAAAATTATTTGAATAAAACGAGATCATAATAACTTAACAACCAAGTAACGATTCAGTCACGATATGTATAAATTGCTCTTCGGGAACAAAGGAAGAAAAATGAACGTTAAAGTTGTGGGTGTGGGGAGAAAATGGTTCGAGAAAGGCAGACGAGGTTCAGATGGGGTCTTAAGGAGCTCATGGTTTCTCAAGAGTGGAAAAAAGGAGGTGTGTGGAGGGAAGAGGGGCAGCTAGACAGAGCAAGTAGTATGCGCAGAGGCGCTTGGCCCAGTGATGGAGGTAGATCGTATTTGGGAACGGAGACCAGTTTCATGAAGGGCATGGAAATGGGTGACCATGTGACGCTGAGAGGGGAACATAATCACACACTGAAGAATTTGAAAGCTCCACAACAAGGAATACAAGTGACTGTGTGTGTTAACCATTAAGTGGTTAGAAATATGGACGAGGCGTTAAAGGAGGCATAGACTGGAAGCAAAGATTTTGTGTTTGGCATCAGATTGATCTTGAGAGTGAGTGAGAAAGATTAGGGGGCTTCGCCGTGTTGCCAGCGAACTCCGTGGAAGTTTACCTTCAATGGAAATGATGGCTAACGTTTCATGTCTACTAAATATTTTTCTAGGAAGCGTTTAGACATGTGGATTGAGACGTTTTTCAGAAGTGAGAGAAGGCTGAGGAAAATAAGCGAAAGTGGAGATTTTGCTAATAGCATATCGAAATAGAAAAAGGCCATTTTTTTCTTGCTCCAGTAGTTTAGAAGTGACTAGACTAAGTCACATGAATACCAATTTAGAGTTGAATAGAATTTTGTTTCTCATAGGTCATACCATGCCTGGGAAATCTCAAGTTCTTTATAGCAATATATCAGGGAATGCAGTGACATTTTCAGCCTATTCTGTTCACATAATTTGTGCATGTGCACACACACGGCTTGAGTGATTAGAAAATTTTTTATTAAAAGATAAAGTATTGAATAGGGCACAAAGGATTCACTTTGGTCTTTTTAAAAGAGCTACCAAATTTTTGACTTATATTTTACTCTGTGCAGAGACAAACGTGATTTAATTTTGTGTGTGTGTGTGTGTGTGTGTGTGTGCATGAGAGATTGCTGTCTTCTTGGAAAAGGCCTAAAATATTTCTCAAGGAATCTTGAAGACTAAAGTTTCAAGAGATTGGTGCTTTAGGGAACAAGGCATGGAAATGATACATTTTCTCATAAAGTTTAAATGCATTTTGGCCCAAGCAGATAACTTTTACCTTAAGGCACTTGAGTGCATCATTCGTTCATTCATTCATCATGAGTTTATTGAACCATGCAAAAGCATCAAGTCATCAGATATTGGAGAGCAGGAGTAAAGCTAAAAAGGGTAACTAAAAGTGCATTTTGGGACTAGACCATGAATGGCTTTCTAAGCATGATTAGTAAGAAAGTACTGAGCACTTACGATGTACTAGGCCATCTTAGGTCCTGCAGAGTCTATATTCTAGAGGTCATCATGGAATATATGGGGATAACTGCAGGCTTGAAAGCAAACAACATAGCTTAATACAGAGCATCGTTACGTAACGGTTTTTCTGGAGAAGAGAAACAATGAGATTGAGATGGAGCACTCAGTGAGGCAGGAGAGAACCAGAAGACAGAGACAGACATTCAAGGAAGACAAAGGAGTCCCAGGTGTCGGATGCCAGGCTGAAGAGTCTTTTGGTCTGGCAGTGACACTGCTAGAGCCTCAAGGCCTACTAATTCAGCATAAGCCGGAAGAGGTCTGTGTTGATGCATGACAGAGGACGTTATCATTGGAGATGAGGACGAACCGGGCAAGGGTGACTGTAGGTACAGATACATTTATCAGTGTGGGGAGGGCAGGAAGGGAAAGTTCTCATGGAGGGCTTCCGTTCCCCAGTGAATTAGAAGACAGAGTTATTTTCCTAGGTGCAGGAGGCTAAGCACAGGGTGGCAGATTTGTAGAGAATGATCAAGTAAACCACTGCCACCACTTGCCATTGTAACAAGAAAGGACAAGGTCGGCTTAAGGAAGAAAGATGATGGGGGCCCAGGTAAAGGTGAAAACCATAAATGAGTAATGATGTTATTATCTTGTTTTATTTTCATCCTCCTATTTTCCCTAAACGTTGTCTTCTGGGGTGCAGGTGGCGTGGGGGTGGGGAGCGGGGGAATGAAGGTCTACTTAATTGGTGTTGAAGTTAACTGTCTTGCAGGTTTTACTGCAGTAGCGATGGCTTTCCTAGCTGGTGGAGTTCCTTGCCTCCTCCATCCTCCGGAGTCAGGCACTCCTATTGTAGAATCGTGGGATAAACTGTCACTTGGGAAGCTTCCTTAGCTGTAAATGGAGAAGATTTTGACCACATCAGTTGTTTTTTTGTTTTTTGTTTTTTTGTTTTTTAATTATCAAAAATATAACAGTGAGCGCCCAGGACCAGTGCCACGAACTCTTGCTACTGCCGCTGCCATTTTTATTGCTGTTTTTAAAATAAAACAGTACTTGCTTTTTCATTTGATTTTTGACAAAAAAAAAAAAATCATTAAAGTCACTCAGCTTGTCGGTTTCTCAGTCCTATGCCTTTATCTTCCACTGCATTCAGACACCTTTTGACTGCTAGGTCCACCTTCGCCATGAAGCATCCTCTGATGCTGCAGGGCCATTTGCCCCTGCTCTTGATTCCGATGCCTGCATCTCTGAAATTCTACTCTGAGGTTTAACTGCATTCAGCCTGGGTATCCTGACCCATACTTTCTTTATATTCACAATAGCATCAGCCCCATTACTTGGACATAAAATCAGTGTCCGCTCCGTATCTAACGCAACAAAGGTAGCTACAGAGAGAGGTGATTCAGGAGAGATCTGGAGACACTGGTCGGCCCCAGCCTGCCAACAGTCATGTCAGCTTCCTCTGTCCTCCTCGCCTGGACGTTACGTGGAGGTCTCTGTACCCAACTCTGTTATTAAATTATCTGCTGTTAAAAGGATACGTTGTTTTCTGCTTCAGTAATTTGATGGGCTTGAAGTCTCCTCTTCTCAGAATCTCGTTTTGATATTCATGTGTTACCTTAAAAGGAGAGAGTCCTTATCCTGAACATCATATTTTGAAGAATTCACTATTTATTCGTATTATTATTCGGAGCTGTTTAAAAATGGACATTTAAAAAAATGTTTTAAAATTAAATTTATTTTCCCCAATTAAGAGCTGTAGGGATGCTCATCATAGAATATGTTAAAAAGGAATTTATGTAGAATTAAAAGACTGAAAGGGACTCACGCCATCTCCCCTCTTTCAGACATTGTCATTTCTTCTCCATTTTGGCTCTTCCGTGAGCAGCAGCACACTGAACTATAGGGGAATATTATTAGTATGAAGTCTGTACTTTATGCATCAGCTAAAAATGTGTGTGACCTCGTGGGTGAGTCCATATATATTTTTTCAGGAATAGTTTATAGTTTCCAAGCATTCTCAGTTGTTTTCTCTGATAAAATATAAGAATCACTGCCATCATGAAATGGACTTTTCAATTCTATGAAATTAGGTTCAAACACAAGTCCAACCACTTATTAGTTTTGTAACCTTGGATGAATGAAGTGGCTGTCTGACCTCAGTTACCTTTAGAGTTCCCCAGGATGTCCGGTCGGCTAAATGAGGTGGAGAATGCAGAGCCCAGACCATGGTGGATGCGTCATACCTGCGATGGAGACATCTCCCTTCTTCTTTAAAAGTGGTCGTTCCTGCTATAGCATCCCTCCCGTTCATCCCCATCAGAGACAGGAACCAGCTGCTCAAGTCTCTGTGCACAGCTGCCTGTGCGCTCGACGTACTTAACCAAGCTCTCGCCAGCTCAGCTGCGGGTTAATTCCTCTGACCCTTCATAGGGCCAGTCGTCAGATGGGAATTTTCTCAGTGGTTTGCCCACTTAAGGCAGCATGTTCCTGGAGGCAAGCGATTGAAGGGGAAAGCCTGTAATGTGAACAACAGAGTTGAGCCATGAACTTGTGTTTTTTTATTTTTTGTTTGTTTGTTTTTCTGCGGTAGCCTGATTGTCTTTGCTTTGCATTCAGGAATCAACTCAGTGTGATTATGTGGTTCCCATCAGCCCTAGACACCACTCTTCACCCGGAAATGGGGGGTGGGTGTGAGGAAGTGCGACTTTATAAGGGGGAGATAAAGAAGAAGAAAGAGTGATGTAGCAACAGTGAGGGAAGTTTGGAGAAAGTGTTCAAAACTATATTCTGTATTTCCAGTCAGTCTGGAGCCGAGAAAAGCCTAAAATCAGTATGCGAGACTAACCATCCAAATATCTCTTTCCTTACTATTAGAAATGAATCAGACAGCTTTTAAAAGCAAGCACTTTCCAATTTTAAAATTGCAAATTAAGAATGGATAAAAGAAAGTATGCATTATTCTAAATGAATAACTACATCAGAAGGGCCCTCCGCATGTTTATCTGTTCCGATAGTTAACTAAATTTTAGATGTAAAATATTGCAGTGCAAAATTCAAGACCAGCTTTTCACATTATTACTGTGTGTATAGAGTGAATAGGTAACTTCATCAAAATAAATGATGTTCACAAAAATCCAATCTACACCCAGCTACTCTTTAATGTATCAAATGAGATAACACAGATGAAAATATCTTATACATTTTACTTTGGGATCTGATTTATTGTTAATATTTTCCCCAGAACAAAGGCAGGAGAAAAGTTAGAGGTAGAACCTGGGAGTCCGTGATCTATGGGGACTGTGAGCAGGACAGGGAGAGAGGTGGCCCTGATGAATGCTTGCTTAAGGAAGGTGGCTTGCCGACAGTAAGGGTATCCGTTGGGAAGGCCATCCTTTAAACAGACAACATTGATTCTCCTTCCCTGTTAGCCACACATTATCTGTAAGATTCTGACTTCCTAGGACTATTAATAAAAAAAAAAAAAGAAAAAACCCTAAGTTTCTTGGCAGCAACTTTCAAGTTGAACAGTTTTCTTGTCAGATGGAAGGCAACAGGTCTATGAAGAGCCAGGGGACAGGGAGGGATCTGTGTATCTGGTGAGCAGATGCAACCATCTTACCAAAGAAAGTTCCAGAGGTTTTCACTGAGTGCTGTCGTGATCATTTGTGATGTGCATCATGAATCATTTGTGAGTTAGACTAGCCAAAGTAGCTTTATTTCAAAATATTCCATTTTTAAAAGTCTATTCAAGGTTATCGTCATATACAACATTGCTCTCATTTGAATCCCAATATCCTTTCTTCATTTGGGGGAAAAAATATGGAGTTAGTAGGTAATAAATTCTCACAGGGTGGAGGCCAGGTCCTGTGTTTCATGGAAAAATGGGTTGCAAATTGTTGGCGAAAGCGAACTAGCAGGTGCCCTGCCCTTTCTGTAGGAGAGGGACATGGATTTTGAAGAGGGGATGAGCATCCTGGTTTGCGAAGGCATGACTGGGTTGAAAGAAACAGCTTTTCACAAATAATAAATTAAACCCGAAAGTCTCAATCTCTCTCCCCATTCCTCCTTTACTCTCTCCCTCTCCCTTCTTCCCCCAGCCCCATGTGTGCGTGTATGCAAGAAAGAGAGAATGAGAGGGACACACACACACACACACACACACACACACACACACCCTAATTAAAGCAGAAAATGAATTTAGAAACCATTACTTTATAATAATAATGAAGTTAGAATTATTAAGGTTTTTTGGCCATTTTACTCACTGGATATTTTAGGAAAAAGAAGGGAATAGGAAGCCCTAGGGGAATCCACAGCTCTTCTTCAGTGGGAAGATGTTAATAAAGGGAAAGTTTAGTCCAAAGGAAATGGGAATTTCATAGGCTGGGATTTTACCAAGCTTTTTCCCATAACCTTTGGAGCCCAGAAAGTACATCAGTCAATCTATGTCTGTTTACGTGCCTTGCCATCCTTTGCCTTCAGAGAGACTTAAGGAATCTACCTATTTCCTAATCCTTCAGAAGTAGTCACTGATACCGATGTGCTAAGAATGCACTATTTTAATGGTACTGAAAATCCTGGTTGTGTATTTAAGAGACTGCACTTCTATGTGACCCAGTGGCCATAGTTGTTTAAGCATCCCAAAGTTTGAATCAGTTCCTTTCAGGAGTAACAGGAAAGGGGTATTCCAAACTATTCTAGAAGGACTTTTAGTTGTGATTTATGTGTTGCATTGTAGAGATTCATTGCTTTTCTTGAAAATTCAATTGCTTTTAATTATTATTAGTTATTATAAAAATAGCTATAGGCTCTCTGCCCAGGGACTGAAAGAAATCTCAGTAGGTACGTTTGGAAACTTATTTACTTTTTTACTTATTATTATTTATATTGGAAACTTTGTCCATAGGGAGTGGTTGGATATTTTCCTTCAGTCAGATGATTTTAAAAGTAGAGATAATGTATACATTTTATTCTATTGCATTGTTTTATAACTTACAGAAACCTATTTTTAATTTTAACTTGCTTACAAAGAAGAAAATAGAACATCAACATTATAAGTATTAACTAGACTATTAAGAAATTAAAAATGACCTATAATTAGAAACTGGAAACATCACAGAGAAAACACAAGAGGTATGAAAGCTAGGGTATTTAAGTTTAAAAATAAAATGGTTGAATCTATTTAATTTATAACTGTTGCTAAACAAATTAAAATACAGTCTGAAACCCACTGCTGTGATTTATTTCAGGAATGACAGCTCAGTGCTTTTGTCTGTATTCCTGAAAACGTCATCTGAAATGTCTAACCGCTAAGGATATAGTCAGTAACTGAGAACCTGTCACCTTTTTTTTTTTTTTTCAGTGTCATTAACCCTAATTTTCCTCCACAGAGGAAAAGTGCCTTTGATAAAGTCTGAACTTAATCAAAATAGAGTTGGGTAACTCAATCTTCATTGTATGTTCATGATACTTCTTTTTTCTCTAACAGACCATTAGAGAAGCATGCCTACTTCATTCTCCCCATACATAAAATTAAAATAATGTTGCTCACCCTCTTTAGTGATGCTGCAAAAATGAATATGAAATCCCATTAAACTGACTGAGCCAGGTAGATACCCTGTGGTGTTAGGCTACATTTCATTCAACGGGACATTAACAACACAGCATCCCAAGTTAATTTTATATATTAGAATTTTGTATTTTAAGCACATTTTTAGATATTTACAATTGTATTCCATTTTCCTCTACCTGAACTTCTTATGGTGCATCGCTCTAATATCAGAAATAAGAAATAACTATTGTATTAGAAGGGACCTGAAAGTGTCATTTTATTCCATTACCTTACCTACTGTCACAGAACAAGGGGAAGAGACCGGACCCTGTTTCAAAGATCTCTACAGAACAGCTTCTATCCACGTTTCTGATAAAGGAAAACTTTGAACCAGTGACTTTTTCTTGGTCTCACTCAGTCTAGACACTGTTTTCTTTGCAGCTGGCCCCTTTGTCCCCTGCTACTGCTGCTTTAAAAAGAAAGAAAGAAACATAAGTAAAGAAGATATATTGAGTTTTGTTAAGATGTACAAAATTTTCCAAGATCTTGTTGAAAGGAAGCTATTCATCCTTTTAGGTTAATGTCTTATTAATATGCATATAAATGGCATGTGTGTTTCGGAATTATTTTATCAATAAATGTTTCTCAGAAAGATAGATACTAAGACTAAGAACAGTACTTGGATGTGAGCCTTGATCTGCTAGGGTTAATTTTCTATGTATAATAAGTAAGCATAGTTTGTGCATATATCACTTTATGCATTACTTTTGTAGCAAATTGATTTAAGTGCTTTTTTGGAACAGTCATTGGGCAGAATTGATTTGGGGGCCAATAGATGGACTTACACAGCAAAACTGCCTGGGTTTATTCTGGCATCTAAAAGGAGTTTAAGCAAATGGAAGAGCTGGTAGTGCTGGAGTGCGGTCCTCCATCAACTTAAACTGAATGCTGTGGCACATGTTATTAAAAGAGATTTAGTAAAGTACAGTGGGTCAAAATACCCATTGACAGCTGGCGAAAACACAAAGTATTTGAGTTTCATTGGAAATTTTAAAGTATATTCTGTCTCACTGAGATTGTATAATCTCACATGGTCAAAGTAATGTTGATGAGGTGTTCTGATTGCAAAATCTACATCACAAGAGAAAGAAACAGCTTTGCAAAGTGGGTAGATGTGGATGGTGTATTAAATGTGCATATTAAATGCATTGATACTTCCTCTCATGCAAACTCCTAGCGTCTTTCCAAACCCAGAACGGATGCAGTCCATAGCATTTTAGGTTTAGCTTCCTGAGGTAGGGACTATGTTCACTTCTGTACCTCAGAACCTGCTCAGATAAGTTCCTTTCATTTCTAAAGCTCTGTTTCTTCATCAGCGTGTTGGAAATAATATCTGCTTACTGTCGAATATTAAATGTGAGACAAATGTAAAGCCTCAGAACAATGTCTTAGGGTAGAAGCACATCGCTATTGAGTATATAAAAGAAATCGCCCAGTCTAAACTATTCAGCTCTGGTTTTTTACTGTTTTGCACAGTTGCCAACATCTTGCTGTTTCGCCCGGCATCTCCTGTCATTTTTTTCTTCCCATTCTTGTCCACTCTTCTTTTGTTCCCCCCTCTCTCTGTCACCCCTTCTTCCTCTCTGCCTTCTTCTTCTTAAAAAAAAAGTTTCTCCCTATTTCGTTCTCAGTTCAACACAGTTCTGTCATTTCTTTGATTTTCCTGATCTTGGTCTTGTTTAATCTCTCTGTGCTACACCCATGTCCTCTCTGCCATGGCGCATTGAGAAAGCAGGCGGTTCACGGTAAGAAGCACCAGATCCGAGTCTGGGCTGAGGCCTGTCTGCTGGCAGAGCAGGTGGGCAGGGGCGATGGACTTCCGTGCTCAACCCTTCTCTCCCCATCCATGAAGACCCTCCCAGGGGAGCTCGCTGAGTTCAAAACCGGAAGTTGCTTTTCAGATTTTATATCTGGTTAATTCTCTTTTAGATATACTTCAGAAGTCATGATATTATGAAAATACGACTTCAGTTCCCTCAAAATGTCTGTTAGCTGTATCATCAAGGGTGGTTTATGAATTAAGTGGAAACATTAGTTTAAGATTGCCTTTCAAAAATTATAAAATGGCTTTTTACATTCAGAACATTATGACATAACCGGATACGGGTTATGAACCTCTTATCCTTCTTTGTAATTCAGAAACTGTATATGATGAATTTAAATGTTCTGAATTGAAAATGTATCTTAAAAGAGCCCAGTGCTTACTGGGATTGTTTTAAGTTTTTATTGATAATGACAGCAGTGTGATTCACAGGTACTGTGTTTAACTATGAAAAAAGCCTTTTCTGTTTAATCTTAAATAGTATTTTGATAGGGATAATTGGTATGCTAAAATTTTACCTACATTACTGTCTTTCAAAATCCTGTTTGTTGGTATATAGCTCCATATTCAATGATAATATGTAACATTTACTGAACATTATTAATATGTATGAGGTCCTGTGCTAAATATTTCATATAATCTTCCCGACAGCTTCTATAAAATGCATTCTAAATATTAGGCTTAAGGATTAGAAAATTGAAGTTTAAAGAAGTTAAAAAAAAATTAACCCCAGGTCGTAGAGCTAATAAATGGCATATCTAGAATAAAACTCTTACATGATCAAGCAGAGACCAAGCCCACAAGAAGTTTGCCCTGTAGTGGGGGAACAGACAGAAACACAGAGAACCGCACGCAACTAATGGCAGGTCTAGTATTTATCAGGCGCCTTCTCTATGCCGAGCGCTCCACCGAGCATCGCTCAAGCCTTATCTCAGGTCTCTCTTACCTTAGGAGGTAAGCGGTTTTATTGTTCCCATTTTACAAAGATGGAGGGGATGAAGGTTTGGAGAGGTGGGATGGCTTGTTCAAAGTAACAAAACCGGTAAGCAGCAGGGCCCAGAAGTGGCTTCACACCGTCTGATTTGGGCGGCTCGGCGCTTAAACACGCATCATGCCCTCCTCTCTGTTCACAGAAAAACGCAATTGTTCTCATCTGGTGTGTGTCACGTTTAACTGCCCTTGAAATTCACGACTTTTCACCCTTCATAACCAGTCTCACTTCCGACTCCTTTTGGAAGTAGCTACCTGGTAGGCAAGTCTCAAGAAGGAGAGCAGGCATTGAAGGGGACTCTCTTCCTGCACCCTCCAACTTCGTCCCTATGTCGCATGAGTTCCTGGTGGTGTAACCCTGAGATACTCTAAGGATACCAGATGATTTTATGCCCAAGAATGTACTACATATAAACTAGTCTTTCTCTTAAAGGAATGCAAGCACCCCTCTCTTATGTGAAACTCTTTTTTTGTTTTGTTTTGTTTTGTTAATCCACACATGGATCTTTAAACACAGGAAAATAATTATCTTCTATGAAATTATTTTCAAGGAAGAGAATTATTTTATAACAAAGAGTTTCAGTAAATCAGCTATACTTTTTAACGAATTAGGAATTTAAGCTGAGATGACTTCGGGTTGGTGTAATTATTTCCCATACACATATTTGTTTGCTTTTTTAAGTTGACATCTGGGCAAATACTCATTTATCATTACTCAGTACTTTCCAAAGTAGTCCGTGGAAGTCCAGATTTATGATATTCCTGGTCAGACTCTAAGAGAGGTTAAACCGTGGAGGAAAATAAAATTACCAGTAATTAAATTTACAGGCAGGTTGCCATCCAAAGCAAATTTATTGCTTCATAGTGAAAGATAGTTTAGACACTTTCACATAAAGCAAATCCATTTTTACATGATATAGGTATTATACATTGCTGTTTCAATTTATATAATTAAAATGATATCATTGCACTCTGAGGTTAATGGGATGCTCAACTGGAAACCATACGTCGTGAGCAATAAAATAGCACTGCAGTATTGGCTCTTTTGTTAAAAGCTGATGCAGTATTTCAGTCCCGTTAGGTTACTACTTCACCTTTTAAAAATCTTTAGAACAAGAGACAAAGGCATACTGATTAATAAAAGCATACTCTCGAAAGTTACCTTTTTTTTTTTTTTAAGAAATAGGCTTAAATGAGGAGCAATAAAGAGTGCTTCCAATGTAATTTGGCAATTACATTTACTCCAGCTCCTTTTTTTTTTTTTTTTCTGGAGACTATTCCAGAGAGGCCTCAAGTGAGACTTCTAAAATCTTCATTTTACAAGTTATAATATAGATTTGTTTTTAAATTGAAAAATTTGAGTTTTTTTTTAATCTGAAAGAAAAAAAATTTCCTAAATTACAGGTAGGGAGATATTAGTAATATGTCCATGCAATTACTATATATGGAATATAGTATATATCCATATTTGCATAAAGTGAGCTTTTCTCTTTTTCTTTATTTTTCTCTTTATTTCTCTGTCTCTCTGTGTCTCTTTGTTTCTGTCTCAGAAACACATGCACAGATATTTAGAATATAGTTTATCTAATATTTATTTAGCTTTATATAAATATGGACTACATATGTGAAGAGAAAGCAGTGATAGGAAAATACATATAGTCCCACTTTGTAAAACAGTGTTATCCCAAGTTTGAAACAAATCAAGATTCATTTCTGTAGTTTATACAACTTCTCTGACCACGATCAAAAGAATGTGTATCACATCGTAGAACTGTTGTGGATATATGGAGGTCAAATTAGTAGAAGAACACTATAATCCAACATACAAAGTTGAACCCAAACAAGCAGTCTTTGAAGAGAGTGTGGTTTCTGAAAGGATTCATGATGGTCTAAAACAGTAGCCATTCCCTGATGACCATGGCCTAATAATTGGACTCTGTTACAGTGTGAAATATTAAACCAAGTATAAAAGTGTCCCAAAAGACTACTACTACTCCCCAGCAGAGGTAGCTGTCCATGCTGAAATTGCCTTACAAAGCCTATGGCATCTATTCAGCTGAGGAGTGGATAAACCAAAGGTGGTATAGCCACACAATGAAATACTACCTGGCAAGAAAAGTAGAATTCAGATGTGTTATAACGTGGAGAAAGGAAAGGGGAAGGTCTGCTAATGCGTATTAGCTTTCTGTGGGGGAGATGAAAATGTCACAAAATTAGTTATGCTGATCATTATACAACTCCATAAATAATCTAAAAACCAAGGAATTGTACCGTTTAAATGAGTAAACATTTTAATATGCGAATTATGTCTCAGTAAACCTGTTAAAGCCTATTGGAAACAATTTTTTCTTGGCAGGGCTCATTATATGTTGAGATTGAATGTTTAACAATTTGATTTATCAATTCTTGATTTCTAGTTGTTTTATTTTTTTTTACCTGAAGCTTATCTTCCATTGAATTCTTTTCATAATTATCAAGAATCACTTTTTAGTTGAAATCTGGAAATTCTAGTGGGAAATCGTGATGGCTGACTATCTTAAAATAACACGAGTTTTTATGAAGTCAGAATTCAGTACACGCACCAGCATTGACTTCTCATTGACAACTGTACATTTAAGGATAACTGGGGAGGAAAAAAACAAGCCAACCTGGTGTTCTGAAGTAGTTAGATCTTGCGCTGTCGTTCTTGCACAGAGATTCCTGAAACCTTCGTGCTGTTTACCCAACCATGTCACCCTTATTATACCTGCATGTCTTTGCCTTCATGTGCTGGTCTCTTCTTTAGAAATAACTTCGCATTTCTTCCTACCAAACTATCCCCGTCACTTTTCATGAGACCCTTCTCAGTGCCACTCTCTCTCAAAAGTTTCTTGATTTATATGCCACCTCACTCATTATTTTGTTTCATATGCACATCATCATGAGTTTGTGTTTGCTCTTTTCCTATGTACACGCCTGGTCTTTCTTACCATATTACAGTTATTTTGATGAGAAAATAGAACCACATTTTTGATATATCTCAGCAAATGAATAGTGCAATCCCTGATACAAAGCTGTGTTCAGGAAACCATTATTTCCTGTTTGGCATCATGTTTCATTGACTAAGTTACAAAACTCACACATATCTCTGCACCTACTATTGAAAGAGTTAAAGGATTCTTAAGTCTGTCAGCTGAGACTGAGACTGTAGTTTAGGCCAAATAAAGGCTTTCAGTGACTATCTTCTGTTCAAAATGTATGGTACCTATATTAATGCAATCATTTGAACTTTGCTATTTCCTTTATCTTACTGATGTCAGTAAAGATATTTAGATCTCAAAAAGAATATTTTATCATATCTTTGGGAAACCCAAGGAATTAATACATTATGGTCTTATCAGAACAGAAGATGATATTTTTGTATAAGATATCCTAAGAAAGACATCAAGGAACTGTTAAACTAAGTATTTCGCTTAAGAACCTAAATGTCATTACATATAGTACTAAATTTGCAAATCTGTTATTTTTATTTATTTCTTATTGACCACAGCCAGGCACTGTTTTAGGCCCTGCGGCTACAATGATGAATTACTCAGCATCTGTTCTCTGGGAACTTTCAGTTATAATCCTGTGTATCCGTAAAATATAACATGTTACAGGAGCTCAAGAAAGGAGGCCCACTCCAGTGTTAGGATATTTCAGAGAAAAATTTTAGGAGAATGTTTAAACTCTGCTCCAAAGGAATAGTAGGAGGAATAAGCAAGTGAAGGACAACGTGTGAATATTCCAGGCAGAGGGAAGTGGATATGCAAGGGCTTGACAGGAAAAAAAAAAAAAAAAAGTCACGCATATCAGTTTGTGCGGATATATGTAAACTTAAGAAACTCCATCATTTTTAACAATCAGACTTGTTAAAAATACACATCGCTGGACATCCCCCCTAGAGATTTGGCCCAGTTTTTCTAGAGTGGAGCTCAGAGGTCTGTCATTTCAACACCTCCCCAGAGGACACTTGTAGGTGATCCTGGAACCATACTTTGAAACCACAGTTCCTGGGCGATTGAGTGATAGTGCCTGAGAGCCAGGCCTCTGCAGAAGCCACACCCCATGTGTGTGTGGCAGGGCAGCAGTGGCTAAGTGTATGTGGTTTGGAGGACGGCAGAGCCAAGTTCGAATCTCTGCTGCACGAGCTCACCAGCCGCATGACTCCAGGGAAGTCGTGTAACCTCCATAAACCTGCTTCTCGTTTCCAGATGGGAATAAAAAGTACATCCTGGTGTGATTATAGAAATAATTAAATAAATGAAAATGTGCTGCTTGGCAGCTAGTAATTGTCCAGTACAGATTAGTTTTGAGTATTATCTATCAATTCTAAAGTACATGTTTTTCCACACTTAAATATCTATGGAGTCTTACAATTGTCAATAAATTGTGTAAAAAACTGCTATTGACACTTTTTATTAAGAGCAAGAGAGCTCTGTGTTATCAAAGCATATTAGAGATTAGAAGAAAAATAGATATCTTTTATTACTCCTGTGTTCAATAAAGCTTTTGGTTGCTGAGTACTAGAGTTGCTGCAGGTTCCCAGTGACAAAACAATTTTTAGTGGAGGAACAGCCTCGACAATCCCTAAAAAGAGACCATTTATCCATCTGGCAAAGCATGATAAAAGACCCTATTCTATATAGGATTATATTAAGACCTGCAAGAGAAAGGACATATGTAGAAGAGACAGCCCGCTTATCAAGAAGCAGTGGTCAAGTTGGTGATTAAAAACATCATAAAAGAAACAGAGAACTGTCACAAAGAAATGATTCTACCAGATCTTATACTGTCAATAAATTCTTTTGAATGCATGCATAGAGAGTGGAAGAGTGAGAAAAGAACACAGCTGACTTTCTCACTTTTAAAAATGAAATCTTGAGTACACTAAGCATCCGTTTTCAGCGACAATGGCCTGCGAATCTGAAATTTGTCAGTGCACGCCATCTGAAATAAGATTTATATGTGCAGCGCAGTTCAGTTCTCACCACGGCACAGACTCGCTAATCTGTGTTTCTCTCTCTGATCTCTTTATTGAGAGCTATTTCTATCTCCAACGTTTTATGAAACATTGCTTTTCACCTCTCCTGTGTTGCCTTGATGCCAATATATCTTAAAAGCCCCCTCAGAAGTCCAGTTTCCTTTTCTGATTTCCCCTCATTGTCTCTGTAGTATTAAATTTTGCTGCTTATCAGGGCTCCAACCACAGGCTTGGACTAAACTTCTCTGTCTCTTATGCATATACCTCTAGCAAGTTGCCATGTTTTGTAAGTTTTCCCTTCAATTTTTTTTTCCTTTCCCTTCCACAACCCTTTACTTACTGAAGGCCTATCATAGGCCAGAAGTTCTGTGGGAACAAGATGAGTAAAATCCCTGCCTTCATTTATCATATCACCTAGGAGGATAGGCAGTGACTTAAGAAAAGAATTCAACTAAATTTTTTGAAGTGTTATAATAAATGTGAGTACAGGCCACCTTAAGAATACAGAGTAGGGAACAACTGACTCACTGATAATAAATAATATTATTTTATAAGTATTTTATCATGCCTTAATTGTACAATATTTAATTAAAAACTAATTTGTATTAATAACAATATTGTTGTCGGACCAGGTCAAATGACCATAAGAGATATTTATACTCTCTCATTTTATAAATGAGCAAATGGAGAATGATCTAAGTACCTTGCATAGTATCACATAGCTCACAAGTCACAGAGATTTAGCACTAAGCTAACTGGAGAATTGGAGAAAAACCATGTTGAAGGAGGTACTCTGTGCTAAGTCTTGAACAACGTTTAACTCTCAGTCTCGTGGTGATAGGAACTAGTACTGAAGACAAAAAGGATTTTCAAAAGCTGAGAGATTTGAAAAGATAATTGTATAAAAGATGAATTACGAGCATGGACTGTGTGGATAAAGGTCTGAGGTGGAAATGGAGGCACAAAAAGTATCAAAGGGTGGCCCTGAAGTGGGAGAATGTTGACGTTCTCAAGAACCTCCCAGAAGGCCAACAGGGCTGGAGAAGAGTGGGTGAGGGACATAGACAGGAATGAGGGCAAAGAGGATATGTTGACCAGCTTGTTTTGGGGACTTGTAGACCTTTGCAATGTCCTGTGCTTTCCCTGGTAGTGATGTGGGACATCAGCAGAGAATTTCGGTCAGGGATGTGGCACAATATGGTTATAAAAATGCAAGAGGAGAAGCACAGATGGTTCGAAGTCTGATGAGTGCCCAGACGAGAGGGGAAGGTGGCACTGTCAGGGGAACAGAGGTACCGTTAGGTCAGATTCTGCATATATTTTGATGAGAGAGTCGAGAGGGTTTTATGTTTCATTGGATGTGGAAGCATGTAAGATAACTGTGAAGAATCCAAAGATTTTGAATGAAACAATTACTGTAAGGATGGTGTCTTCTTAACTGAGATGAGACAGACTTCAAAAGGAGGTACTTTGATGAGATTTCAGTTTCAAAAATAAAACTTTAGAGCCACTGTAGAGGATGCATTGGAAAGGATCAACAATCAAGGCAGAGACCAGTTTTGAATCTTAGTCATGTAAGAAATGGTATTGAATGTATAACAATGACCATGGCAGTGGAGAATGGAGAGAAGGGGCTTGATTAGAGACACTGATGAGGTAGTTTTAGGAATGGGATGGATGTAGCAGAAGTGGGAGCATCTAAAATGGAAAAGTCCAGGGTTTCCTGTCTGATAACCACTTCTTAGAGCTGGTTCTGGGAGGCCTGTCTCTTTCTGCCATTGGAATTTTGCCAGAGACTACCGTGAATCCGTAGATTGTTTGGGTTAGTGTGGACATTTGAAAACTATTCATTCTTTCCACCCATGAGCACAGAATACCATTCCACATTTGTGTCCAAAATATCACAAAACCAGTCTAATCTCCTTGTCTTCGATGCCAGCTTTTTCGTTATTGCACTTGTCCCCTCTAAATATCTTTCACTTTTTGCATTTTGTTATCCCCTTACTGGGAAAATGTAGTGGTTGTAAGCTCTCCCCAAGATGACACTCACCTTAACTTACAGTGAAGACCTTATATTTTGGACCTGAGCTCAATTCCCAAATTTATGACTTAATATTCTCCAAATAGAATTTCCTGGTTCACTGGAGACCCACCATCTTTCTGCACCGACATTGCTCAGAACGACTTCTCTGCCCATTGTCCCTGCCTGCTCCGAAATCCAATTTCCAGATTAATCTTCCTAAAAATCAACTCCAATCAAGCCATTTCCCTACTTTGAAACACATTTTTACACTCTGTTGCTACTGATATAATTACAGACTTTCCCTCGGCATCTCCAGCTCTCTCACTCGGCAGTTCCGACTCATTCTTCTCGTTCCACACAGTTCGCAGAATACTGCATTTCCGTCAGTTATGTTTCGCGTTGCCTACTGTACTCGTCCAGGAGCAAAGCAGGTACACTCATGGGCACGTAGCAGTTCCTAGTAAAATAATCGTGACACATATAGAACCAACACTTCTGAAGTTCTTCCTACGTGCCAGGTGCTTTTGAGGCATTCTAAAAGTACGAATTCACTGACTCCCCCTGACGGTCCTGTGCGGTAGACACTACTATTATTCCATTTTACAGGTGAAGAACCTGAGGCACACAAAGGGGAGTAATTTTCCCAAGGTCATGTGGTTAATAAATGACAGAGCTAGAATTTAATCTCAGATAGTCCAGCTCTGCAGGCTGTGCTCTTAATTTCTCTGGCATCCTGCCTCTCTCCTTGAATTCCTGCCACCCACAGCCTGCCACCCCATCCCTAACACTGAAGGCTGAGAATTTCTGAGCTCAATCATTTTCATCAAAGTTCAGAAAGACACAAAAAATCCCATTGTTTTTCTTTTTATTTTTTAATTCATATATTAGTCCATTTCGAAAGTGGGCCTGAATCAGTCGAGCCTCCCATGACTCTTATTTCTCTGATCTAGATCATCTTTCTCAGATACCACTCATGTTTTACTTCCAATATACTATGTTTGTTGTCATCAAACTGTGATATATTTCACATCTCTCTAACTAATTTGAAAATTTCCAAAACAGACTTAATATCAACACTCCAAATTGCTCTTCCAGTTTTCCAATTTTGTTAACAGTTCCTTAATCTAAGTTCAAAGTCACTTCTGTCTCCTCTCCCCTGCCTAATCCATATCTGCATATGATCCACTTCTAAGTTTTGGTTCTTCATGCATCCCTGATACTACTCTTAATCTCCTCCACCTTGCCCATCGACCCAGTAAGAGAGTCATCATTTGTTAACTGGCTCAGGATAAGCAAGCAAGGTAGTAATGGTGGTTATATATACTTGAGAGTCTCACTTAACTTATTCTCCTACTACTGTAGGAGTCTTGGATGTGGGTCTTCCCAGCTTCGAATCTCTGAACCCAGGTAATTCATCCTAACTCTCATTGCCAGTTTATTTTTACCTAAGGAAGAGCCTCTGTCCTGCGTCTATTCTCACTTCCTTCCTCTCATCGTCTGCTGACATATAGAACTCACTCCTTAATTGGTGCCAAAAAGTCTACTCATCACACCATTGACTTCTCCTTCTGACCCATTCGGATTGCTCCACTTGCATTGATATACCTTCTAAACAGAGCAGCCAAAAGCTACTCCCACAAAATGCACTGCATTTTTCTACTTTTATATTCTTCCTTGTGCAATTTATTTCACTAAACGTGCTGCCCCTCACACTGCCGTCAACCTTTCATCCTGACACATTCCTATGATCTTTCTTTTCATTCTGTTTTGTTACTTTTTAGACTCTCAATAGTTTGATTAATCTCTCATTCGGCCTTTTATTTGGTTACTTTGCCAGATTTGAAAATTCCTGAAGCCAGGAAAAAGGCCTTCCTTAAGTCAGAAATCCTTGACCAACAGCCAATGTCTGTAAATATATGTTGGCTTCAAGCAACTGCTAACCCTTACTTGATTATATGTAGAAAATATGAGTTATTGTTCTCATATAGTCTTACCCATCATTTTGCAAGTGACATAAATCAGAGGCTAAGATGAATTAAGAAAATGCCTTCTAAGTTCTAGGCCACATGAAGGACATGTTACGATTGGTTAAATAGCCTCTGGTAACACTCGTAGAAATGCCCCCCAAATCTTGAATCCGTATTTACCTATATTTCCTGTACATTCACTTTGACAATCTGTCATTGTTTAGCACTAAAACCTGACATCTCTGAAGCTTTGTTTCTTTTCTTGTAAAACCAGGGCATATATACCTACTTTACAAGATAGTTATGGGTATTAAAGAAAATATAGATTAATTTGATATGTTATTTCAAAAAATTAACTGTTTCATACAGTACGTTCTGATAACGTGTTGTTTCTTCCTCTGTCATGGGTAAACATGAGCCCCTTAACCGAAGGAGCCTGGGATGCTCAACTGAAGCTGCCTGTTGGAGTGGGCTGGGCACGAAAGACCCTGTAGCATGGTCTGGGAAGCGGTGTGCTCAGGGGAGTATGGATGCTCTGAGATGGACAGCTGCTCACTCTTTGATAGAAAAAAACTAGTGAAGTGTTGGCAGGACGAAACCTCTCCACGTCCTAGAATTCTGCCTGTGGTAATCGGAAGGAATGGGGTCCTGATTGCATTTCAGTGATCCTCAGCAGAGCCTCTGCGATCCACTTAAAAATGCCCCCCCCAGACTTTTCTCCCACCCACCCTCTCCCCATTTGATCCCATAACCCTTGGGACAACTGGGCCTGGGGAGACTGAGCAGAGCTGAGACGGCCAGGTGATGAAAGAAAGACACGGCATCCCCGGTCCCCGCTGGCCAGAGAGGAATTCTGCAACGCCTGGGCAGCGGGCAAGATCTGAAGAAAACATTTCTGCACTTTTTATTCATCTACATAGTCTCCAAGGCCATTTTTGTCTTAGAAGCGGGAAAAAGAAGTGATGAGAAAACATTGAATTGACAGCGACACAGCAATGAAGACACTGCTGCGGGTGTTCAGGACGCACTGCGGATAGACATTTGCTTGAAGTCAATCTTCGTTCCCTCTTTATCTCTCGTTACTTCCTGGTTTTCCTGTCTCCAGTATCTCTCTGTGCCTTGTCCTTGCTCAGTAGCCCACTCTGAACCCTGTTTCCAGCATCGAGGCTCGCACATCATATATTGTTAGACCTTCTTAATCGGAGGCAATTAAACAAAGGAAGGAAGTCACTCTCAATCAATAATGAGCTGGAGAAATAAGCACTTTTTGAGGAAAGGAAGTTTTATTATCCTTAGGAACATATTGAAACTTTTGAAAGCAGTTACAGAGCGGCATGGCTCAGAAAAATGGGTCGCTGCCTTATCTTTTACGTAAGCACATACTGTAAATTTACTGTGTGCAATAGTATATGCTTTTTGCTTTTTTTTGCTAAAGACCTTTACTCTTTAAATAGACCGACATTTATTTCTTTACAAATTGCTTAGCAAAACATTTCTTTGAATTTGAACATTGTGGACATTGAGATGTAAATGCACATCTCAGTTGTTTAAAACTTGGTGTTAATGAGGTCAGGACCATACACTAAATCTTTCTATCTGCCAATTATCTCTATTGCTCGCCCATAAATGCGTGAACAACACGCTGTGGTCATAAGAGGCACTGGAGGAGAGGATGTGGATGAATCCATCCGATGTGCCTCCACATAACTGGAAAATGGCTCTGCTTTCGTCAGCTCTTCATCCATGGTTAGTAGCTTCATCTTTCTTCATGAGCAAGAGTTATCTTAGAGTTTTAATGACAATTTTAGCACCGTCATCGTTATTTTTATAATTTATTTGGTATTCCAACTTCCTGCTGTGTGGCAGCGTCACTTCAAATGAGATGAGCATTTTCTGTTTTCAATGGCATTCTCAACGTGTATTTATATCCTACTTGTTAAGGCTAATAATACTACGTGAGGAGATAGAATTACCTCTGAACTCTGAAGGAAAAATAATGATCCATTTCACGAGATGAGTGATTTTTACTAACTTCTCAATTCAACTCAGAGTGCTTTTTTTCCCCCTTTGATTAAAATGTATTTCTCAATTAAATTAAAATGCAAATATAGACGGTCTGTGTTTATGGTTATAATAGAATTATTTAAAGAAGGTTTTAAATCAACCCGCCGTTAATATTTCATGCAGAAACTGTTGGTTTTATTGTTGGGCCGTGTTCCATTTTCAAGATTACTTAAAGTGCTATGAAATCTTAATCATACTACCCAGGTTTTTATCAGTTTTGCCCTCTCTTCTCTAGGATATTAAATGGACTGCTTTTCTATATGCTTCATAAGTTGTGTTAGTGATGCTGGAGAAATACCAAGCATTAATATGTTAAAACCTCTTGAAACTGAGTTATGAACAATTTGCTATTTGTTGTAAATAAATATTTTATTACGTGAAATTGAATCAACGCTTAAATTTAAGAGAGCCGTATTTTATAATTTATTATGAAATTAAAGATCTGGAAAAGTACTTCGAGAAACCACTTAGTCCAACCTTTTAATTTATATTAGAAATATAAAATATTTGTATTAGAAATTGCATCTAACGCTATGGATTTCATTATGATCCTTTTAGTATTTTTTTGAAAGGGTTCTATCACCTCTCAAACAAATTGATTAAAATATATTTTAAATACTTTAGAGCTTGATATTTTTCTTTTTTATTATTTTTAGTGATCTCAGTGAAAACCAAATTCAGGCAGTTCCAAGGAAGGCTTTTCGTGGAGCGGTTGACATTAAAAACTTGTAAGTATTTTTTTTCCTCATGTAGCCTATCTTTTTAAAGTTACTCAGTTTTAAAGTTAAATTTATATTAAATAAAGTGTCATAAAAGTGGTGAAAGCCCTATGTATCTTTATGCTTGCTTAGGAGAGAGAGCTTGTAACAAAGCTTTATATTGTTTTTACTGGAGAGATTTTCATTTAGGAGATGTCTTAAATCTGAACTTGTTATCAAATTCATTCTTCAAACCTTGTGATTAATCTTGTTAAATCTAAAGAAGTGATTTGATTAAAGGGTATTTACATGTATTTTCTGCCCTTTTACTGTCAGCTTACTTCAATAACTCCCTTTTCAGTTCTTATCGGTGTTTATTGGATATGCAGAATTTAAACTTTTTTTTTCTGGGAAGAGTAGATAATATTTTCTTGTTAGAGATACCTGTAGCCTAGAGCTACAGCCTTTTAAAATAGCTTTTAGATCACCATTTTCATTAAATGCCAAAGTGTGAGAATGAGAAAATTATACCTTTCCTTTTGTGTGAATATTTTTTTACATCTTTTCCCCCCTCCTAGCTTTATAAAAGAATACATGTATAAGCTTCTTTAAAAAGAAAAAAGAAAAAGGAAACTATGTTTCTGTATTTTCCCTTGATAAACCTTTAGCCTGATGTCTTGTATAGAAGAAGTGTTTTTTGTAAGTGCATATAGCTCTGAAGGGATGTATCAGATTTAAGATCTCAGTGACAATCCTGATATTGTTAACGGATATCTTTATAAATTTTAAAATGCCATATTAGCCTTTGAAATGGTGGTTTTTGATTAGCTGTGAATGCTGAGGCATAATATGTTTTCCTTAGCCTTTATATTATTTTGAAATGGAGGGGGAGAAAAGCTCCTGAGTACTGAGATTATTATCAGTAATTTAATATTTTCTTAGCTAGTAATAAACAGGGCAGGGCCTTCTTTAAGAATTAACTTATATTAAGAATTTGCTGTGGTGGGTCCAACAGTTTTACCAGTAGCAAAAGTGAGATACACGTTTTCTCTTGTCAGAGGCGACGGTTTACAGAGCTATAAGTTCTGCCCTCTGAGTTTCCTCTTCAGTGTAAATGGTTTTTGTTTTAAATTTGTACTTTCTAAATGTGCAAGTCAAGATAGAAAAATATAGGCTTCTGGACCTAACTTTGTAGAGCCATTAAAATCTTGGCCCTAGGTTTTCATGAGTGTTTACGTGTTTCAAGGCTTGTATTTGCTTTCTATTTATCTTCTCTAGCTAGGGCTTGAGGAAGTCTTCAGGTAGATTCAGTGATATACAGTGTTCAAACTGCCCCTGTGTCTGATCAGAACAATATAAAGCTCTGATGTAGCAGCTACTCGAGCTGCCTGTATGTCATTGTCAAAGGACAGTAATGGCCACAGTTTACCACCCTTTGGGAATGCTCTTACAATCTTACCACAGTATTATTTCTAAATCCTTAAAACAGGTGGCTTTTACCTCTTAGGAAAGATATTCAAGGAATCCGAGTCCATAAGTAATCCTTTCTGCCATGTCAAAGGATACATTTGGGAATGGGATACCAGTCATAGTAGAATTCATCCTTATAGCCTATTCATTTATCTTTAAAAATGCGATTTTAAAAGTTTAGAAATAAAAAGAAAAGTGAGATGCTAGCCAGTATGCTGTGAGGAATGCAAAGTTGATTTAGCAGGATTTTTAAAAAATATTTTCCCAACATGCATCATTTCCCCCAAATTTAAAGGCAGTTATATATACAGTGAGATGAGTTTAAGACCGAAGTCTCAAAATCTTTTGCTGTCTATTGGATTTAAGAGTCATGAAAAATCAGTAAACTTCATTAAGCCGTAGTTTTCACTTTTGAAAAATGAATAAAACAATTGCTTGGGTTTGTTGTGGTTATTAGGGAAAGAAGATATGTGAAAGATTGTTTAAAACAGTAAAATGCTATGAAATAGAACATTATTATTTCATTCTGCATGTCATCAGTAATAAAGTGCTAGAAGCTCGTCCTGAAAAAGACAAAGTAAGAAGACAGGAAAGTAGGATACAAGGTCATTTGCAATACTGGGGGTGGATAAGGTAGACTGGTACCTATTATGGGTCATTTAGACATGGAGCTGCAAAATGGAAAAAGAAAGTTCTAAATTAATATATACGCAAGGCTCTGCTTTACAAACAAGATATTAAGTGCTATAGGTGCTAAATAAAGAAAGCGATGAAAGGGTGGCTTGAAATTATCAGGGAATGCTGCAGGAAAGAGTTCCTGAAAGGAAATCTAAAGAAATCTCTGAGGAGGTTGGTTTGTGCTGTGTAATGGGGAATAGTTGTAAGAGAGGATTGAGGAAGTTGAATTTATTAAAGAGGCTCTACGAACTTAGAATTTACTCCTGCTGTTTTTACTGCCTTCCGGGGAACAGTGGGAAAGACCATTAGAGCAAAATAGTAAAGCCACAATTCATTTGAAGGCTTATTTAATTTATTAGGAGTATAGCTATGATCTTATAAAATTTTTCAGGGAAAAGGCATTTTTTTCTGTAATTAAAAAACAGTTCAAACTACATTGTTCAGAAAAAAAAATTGTTCACTTTCATGGGGACTTTGTCTGAGTTTAGTTTTCTCATTAAAAGTTGAAAAGGGATCTGGTAAAATATGTTCAATCTAATAGTGAATTTTAATTCATATTGTTACGAACCGGTCACCATAAGTCATCAGATAATGACTCAATAAAAGTCCACAAATATTAGCATTATTACTATTATTAGCATTCAATGTGGGAAGGAGAGGTACAGTGCTTGATTCTAGTTATCATTCCAGTGCTCATGCATTTACGGTTTTGACAATCCTGCATGGTGCCATGATGGCTCCTGTTCCGAGTCATTCAGAGACTAAAATTGAAAAAAGAAGGCTGGGCAGAAGGAATATGTGCTTTAGTTGCATCCAAACAATATTTTATAGAACACTAAAAGCCCAGTCTGATGCACTGTCTATAGGCTTATTGGATTTACCACGTTCAGGCCTTATTCAGAGCAAATTCCAGTTATCAGAAAATTTTCTTCACAGGAAGCACTTTAATCTTGCGGATTGGCTAAATATGCTCAAGGCAGCATCCTGACAATATGAAATTGATGCTGTGGAAATTTTGCAAATTAGCAGATCTCACCCTTCTTCCTCCAGGCCAGCCATGCTAAAACTATACTAGACAGATGGGCATTTATCTTGCTCTTAAACATCTCCAGGGAGGATTTCCCGTAACTTTTTTTGCCTTTCTTTATTAATTTCTTAACCGCATTAAAGCCCTTTATATTTTATTTTGTTACCTAATTTTCTCCAACTGCATTGAAATCACTTTCTTATTCCTTCCATTTTTAGATGGGGATCTTAGAATAACAAGATCATGTTAAAATATCAAGTAAATTATGGCGTTTATAATTGTCACTGGCAGCACTTTTCCATAGGATTTCATCTGTGTTTTTAAACTCCCCCATCAAGTATGAATTAAAATACTGATACCATATCATTACTCACTGATGCCTCACCAAAATGATAATCAATGTCTATACTGCTTTTCTTTGTAAACTTTGTATATTTATTTAATATATTTAGCACTGAAACAGTAAAGTCTTCACTGCCTTATGATCAAATCTTCAACAAAGACATATTACATTGTGCTACTGTTTTTTTTTTTAAACAAGGATCTATGAGGTATTTTCATTTAATTGAATAATTTAAGAGAATATTCAAATTAAACCTTGCTTTTTTGCTGAGTCTTGCAAGCTTATTCTAAGCATGTACTTTATGAGCATAAAAAATCTTTTAGAAGTCTCTTGTATTTATGAGAAAACATTCCTCATAATAGTTATCCCAGGATCTAAATGAACAAAATGTACTTAAAAATTAAGTAGATTGCTACTTGTTATTCACATCACAAAAGCAAACTCTGATACACTATACCATTAGTTTCCTTTGTTAATTCAAGATGGATACTTCAAATAATTAAAGTTCAACAAGTATTATTTTAAATATACCATGTAATATAAATCATACCTCTTTTTTTTTTGTTATTTCATTTTGCCGTACATCCTCAAAATGTACTCCATGTTCTAGTCAAACTTTACTTTTTAACTGTTCATAAATAAATACATTTCATTTCATTTGCTTGCATTATCTCAAATCTAATAACCCTACATCTGTTATGAGCTTTATCATTCTTTTCCAGGAAAATTGCCTCTTGGTAAATAAAATAGGTTGGGCAAAGTATTTATATTTTTCCTTTGACACATACATTAATTCATAGACAAGGATTTAAGTCACAAAATGATCTAGCTTGGTTCTCTTTAGATATAATGGTATCATTAGGGTAACAAATGTGTATAACCATGACATTTTAGGAAGCAAATCACCCAATTTGGGTCGCAGTTATTAGCAATAAGAAGATTTGGCAAACAGGAAAAAGAGTTAATCTATGTTATTATTATATACTTTCCATGTAAATGCAAGACTTACTTTAGCTTTGTCATATAATTTAATAATTTCAAAATATCTATTGTAATCAGCTAGTTTTCATGTTTATTATAATGTTGCTTGTGATCCTTACGTATGTATTACATACTTATAAGAGTAAAATCCTTTGATATCAAATTTAAATTATGACTTTTAGTGCCCCCAGCTCTTTCCTAGAGTGTTTTAAGTAAGTTGAGGCTGAAGAGACTTTGAAGGAAAGGTTGGTTCCTCTGTTCAGGAGGCCTGCTACCCTTAGCGTTGGTTTAAACAAACGTCTCAGGTCTTCAATGGGACACAGAATCTTCTGGACAAACCTGTAGAAGTGACTCTTCATTTATTTAGATGGTACATTAAGTTGAGTTTTATATTATGAGGGCCAGAGCTCTCCTTAGCACCAGAAGGCTGTCTATGGACATAAGGGATAGCCAGCAGTTCTCTGGCTGCTTGAATGTGAAATACATCAGGCATGCCACGCTCAGCACCTGGGATCTGTCCGTGGTCCTGTAATTTGCCTGGTTTGCACTCACTCTAAAAGCACACTGAATTGTGATAATCACCAACAACTATGGTCAAGCTGGCTGCCAATAAACCCTCTAACTTTGCATTTTGCTTTGTGTCCCTGTTACCTTAGCAGTTTTTCTTCAATGGTGGCATTTTTCCATGTAAAAGCGAATCCATATAATGCATCTCCAGCGACACTTTCCAAAACAAAATAAAACAAAACACAAGAACATCTGATTGAGTAATTGAGAAACCTATTCCCATATATACAAAATAGGAATTGGCATGATTGGGCTGTGGCTGCCATGTCATCCTTGAGATAGGACAGATCTTGAGGCTATTTGCTTCCCCAGCATTGAACAGCCTTGCTTTGCTACCTCTGTACTATTACAATAGCCTGCTGATTGGATTTTGATCTACAATTTATATTTGCATTAGATAATTTTAACATTGAAGACAGATTTGTTTTCACAAAGCCTTGTTGTTTATTCCATAACCACCTGATTCAAAATCATTCAGTTTATCAAAACAAACAAACAAACAAAAAACACCCACTTTGTTATAGGTACTATGGCAAAGCCTCAGGGGTATAGCAGAACGGTGTCATATTTCTATAGTGTCAATGGGGATATAAACTTTTCCCTGAGAGAGCAGTGGCTTTTATTAAATGGCATAACATCTGGTCTCTAGTGTTAATTAGTCCTGACTATTTTTAACATTCTTGCCTTCACCCAGGTTTCCAGCCACCTCTCCCACTGAGTCTTCCACAAGCTCTTTGCTCAAGCCCAGATGGCCTCTCTCTTGCAGACAGTTACTGTGGACATTGTAGAGCCTCTGCTTACAACTGTTCTTTGAACCACTTTCCATTATAGGAAATACCCGTTTTTATTTTCTGTCTTTCAAGATTCTGCCTGTTTTTTTAGGTTTTTTCCCACTCTCACATGACTACTTCAGCCTACGGTAATCTTTTCTTCTCTGATTTTTTTTAGCACTCTTCATCTGCTGGCTTCTTTCTTGAATTTTGTCAATCAGAAATTTAGCAGAAACCCCCATTTGCAGAATGCATAGCCCCTGAATCTATTTCCCTAGCCTATTTTGAATTGAGTTGAGGCTTCAGACCTGCATAGATTTAAACTTGAACCAAGATTTCACCAACCACTTACTACCAACTTTGAATAAGTTATTGAAATTCTGTGAGCCTCATTTCTCTTTTATAAAATCAGGATGATACTACTTACCTTTTATTCAGTTATTGTGAAGAATAAAGATATGGTGTATACACAGACTCTGCCAGTTGCTATGCATTTAGTAAACACCTTTGTTGGACATATGACCCTTGTTCAAAATGTCCATGCTTAGAAAATGTTCTTGTGTTCAAAAAGCTCACAATGTTTTTTTTTTCTACTTTGGTTTATAGGATTAATACATTAAAAATACTATCATGTTTTATTGGTCCAATAATTTCATAGTGCCTGCATTGCAATAATAACCGTCCTCGCCTTGGTAGCTTGGCTAGTAATGGCTCATGGAGTTAGGTAGATGAGTTGTCTTAGACCAAATGTCTCTGTAGATGTGTTGAACAGAACCAGATGTCCGCTCATCATAACAGTTAGCAATTACTGTCAGTTTCAGTTTCTGTCACCTCTCATTAGTTTACTTAGAGACACCGGAACATGAAAGTCAACTTAGTTAACTTCCTCCATTTTCTGTTACTATCTCTCTTACAACTACCTTTTGCTTCTTCCCAATAAATTAGCAAGTGGATATAACTTTATACCATAGATTATTCCAATGAAAACCAGAAAATCTTTATACTTATGAGAAAAACAAAATATTCCTCGAAAGACTGCAAAGGAGTTAAATTCTCAAATAATATAACTTACTTTACATTCCTCAGAATGGAACCCTATGTTGATTGTTTTCTTCACTAAAACACTGATATGCTTTTATGCTGACGTAAATGATACAGTTGCTGAAACTTCTATCCAAGGTGTTCATTTATATGGGTCAATTTATATTATTCTTATACTTCTCTGTATTATAACTTAAATCTTGAGTACTTCTTAAACAGTTATTATTTGTATAAGATTTGTATGTTTAGATACTAATACTGACTCACATTTTATACACACAAGGGAAGATCTTGTCCATCGTAACATTTGTGTTTTCTCCTACTTGATTTATATGTTTTATCAGGTTGCTTTCCAAATAGCAAAATGTCATTATTCCCTTATATGGATCCAAATCAATTTCATGCATTTTAAGTCAATTACACTTTTGGAGTTTGCCATCTTACCATAGTAATATGAGCATGAACTAAACCTTTGTTTCTAGTACCTAAAGGAAAAAACTGGAAAACTGGAACATAATCATACTATGTTGAGACATTGTGGGTATTTCTTGGCTTAGAAATTATTAAAGATTTTTGATGTTCACTATCATTTCAGGGTTAAACGTAGTTTGTGGTATTCTAATTCTTACCAAAAATTACTTAGTAATATGATTTTATTACTTGGATGCTACAGCGACATATGAATTTTCTGTGTAAGGACAAAACCAAGCAAAATTAATTCAGGGAGATAAGTTTTATATGTTTAACTCAAATATAGCATGGTATCCAAATTTTGAAAAATTAAAAAAGGAAATCCTTAAAAAAACTTAAAAGTAACAGAATGCAGTGTCTCTAACTATATTTCATAATGCCAAGTAAGCAAATTTTTTAACCTTTTTGTCATTTAATATACTTATTTTTAAAACATTTTTAGCAACAGTAAATATTGTGTCTCATACCTAGAATTGATCAAAATCTGAAACTAGGCTAAATTATTTTTAGTGTTAAAGAAAACCAGATTAGCTTTAGAAAATTTATGTGTGTGAGGCGCAGAGAGTAACATCTCTTAAGAAAGCACACCGCATTGTCTAAGACTAAATTCACCAGTACTCGGAGATATTAAAACAGAAATTCTAGAGTTATTTTAGAGCATCGGAAGAGAGGTAGTTATCGTTGAAAATAGAATTATAGAAATCTGAGAGAGATCTGGAAGGTTATTCTTCTTAATATCGTCATTTTCATGAAATTAAAGATAAAGCAGTTGCTTCACAACGCACTTGCAAACTAGGACAGCGAAGGATCAGATGGAGGGTGGATCTGGAATCCGAACAGAAGGGCCGCAGGTGGAGAATAGGAGGAGACAGCACAAGTCTGTGCTAGGATATGTCAGCTGAAGGTCTGAAAGAAACCACTGGTGGTGCTACCTATGCCATTCTTTCTCTCCAGAAAATAGAAAAGCACTAGCTTTCTTCCCCCTCCCCCCCCCCACAGAAGTGTCCCCTGTACCAGAAAAGGATTCTACAGCTGTACCTAAGCTCCTAGTGCCCTTATCATCCAAGGATCAACAAATGTAACCTACGTCTGGCTGAATAGCTATCACATTACTTTGTGGAGAAATAAACAACAACAACAACAACAACAACAACAAACATTTTCTTCTTACTAATTCTTTAATGCGGAATAATTTCATGGCACAGTTCAAAGTCACATCTACATGAGATCCACCTGTCACTAAAGGCATGGCTGAGAATGGATTCTATCCTGCATGCAGAAAGCAGAAGAGCCCAGGGTTTGAGAAGTAGTTGAGAAGGAGGTGAACTGGACTAGAGAAACGACATGCAGAAAAGGAGTCCGGAAACCCTGAAGTAAAGTGTGCTTCTGCGTAGTTTTGACACTATTTGTCCTGAACCATAAGCAGACAAACGGAGGCTTATGCAGAGAAATTTTCTCATGAGTAGTATTGTGGGCACAACACTTTCCGTAAATGTTCCTTTGAATAGAGCAAAATCCACCAATTGATGGAAAAACGATTCATTTTGATTTTGATTGTTCAGCAAAGTAACTTTTTCAAAAAATAGAGTTTTGCAGAAGATATATGGACTGAGATGTTCAGAGAACTTTTAAGGAAAACTTTGTCCTGTGAGGGCCAAATATTCTTACTGTTTTAGCACCAATAAGGGATTAGATTCCTGCTGAGAATCAGAAGCGTGTAAGCAGGAGCAGTGTTAAAGAGGGGTGAAATTACCGAAGTTTCTAGCAGGGTCTCAACTTCTGGTGGTAGCCGGAAGGTAATCTGCCTTTCAGTCTTTGTAGGACAAGATTTGCTTGAGTGCTTTCTGGCATGCCGGGGCCTCCCCTTTGTGTATAGTACGCGTGATTTAAAAGAAGCTGTGTCAGCACTGATTTATACATTGACAGCTAAGGATATTAAGATATGGGCAAACATACAGCTCACCCTTTTACAGATTAACCTGGAGACTGCATTAGGCAAATTTGATAGCATTAAAAGATTTTGCCAATTTGTCTGGGAACAATTTCTCTTTTGTAGTGTGTCAAGTGTAACACTTCATGCCATCGTACTAATTTAAATGGCTTTGATAAATTGTTCAAGGGGTTAGAGCATAGTAGTGTAGATATATATTTAGCACTTTAAAATAAAAAAAAAGGTTATTAACTTAATTGTTAAATGAATTTAATCTGTAAAAATCAAAGGTGCTCAAGAATGTAAGTGTTTTCCTGGAATTGCAGCAGCCGTATTATATCAGGAGGCTTTAAAAGTCTTCTTAGAAAATAAAATTACACTTCTGCATTCCTTCCCAATAAGTAGAAATGCTGTAGGCTATTACAGTAGCATGGATAGTAACTATTATTTGGGGAAAGCTTTAGTTTATAAAAGTAATAGAATTGTATCTCCTCCAGGGTACGCCTTTTCTGTATTGCATGTCCTAGATTGTATCATTTGCATGGCATCAAGGTAGCCCCATGTATGCTTGTGTTCCCTAGAGACCTTCTTAAAAATGAGATGTATATTTCATGAGACGTTCTCTATGTACATCATTTCTAAAGTAAGGAAGAGGCCCCTCTGGATTAAATCATTGCACCTTGATTCGGTAATCTTATGAGAAAAAGAGCTATTCTATGGGAATGTTTAAACAGTTTGGTTCGTTTGTTTGTTTTTTAAAGTAACAGACCTCAGATGTGATTTAGCCCTTTTGGTGAATTCCACACTTGAAACAAGGGTGAGATTCATTGGGATCATAGCCTAACCCCTGTATATCTGCATGTAGAGCTGACAGCTCATCTGACTGTTTCATCAAACATTCCATGTGTATTTCATGGGAAACATTTAAATACCTTTTCCTTACCGGAATAATAATTTCACTAAGTTTCAAACTAATCGATTTAAACAACGGCTTTATTTGTAAAAACAAAATGAAACAAACAAAAATTACAATCAGATAGGAGAGAGAGGATTTAGTGCTTAGCTCTTCATTTTAATCAAGTGAATTCCTTAGCGTGAATAAAGAAATTTTCATTCCAAAAACAAGCAGCAGGAAAAAGTAGACTTAACCAAGTTTGAAGCAGCTTTTTTTCATCTTTGAATCTGAACTAATGAGTACTTAAACTGCAGAAGAGATTTGTTTGAATTTTGTATTATTTGGAAAGAGCTGTTACAGATTTTAAACTTTTTACTGTAGATTTAGGTCGTGTTTCAACAACGTTGCTGCAGTACATATTTTGTAGTATTTGGGACTGAAACTAGCACCGTTGAGAAAAGCAAATTTTTAAAAATCTGTTAATACTTTAAAAACTTACTTTCTGAGTAGTATAATTCAAGAAGTCCCTTAACCGAAAAGTATGCCGTATTTACAGTTTAGAGAATTCGCATGTAATGATAAACAATGCAAATTGTAAGAATAGTGAAACTTAATGTAGAAAATCTGCTAGCTTCCTGGTTGGGAATGGCAGGAAGATACGTGGTACATCATTTCTCTTTCTTGACTTGGAGTTCTCGAAGGAAAACTGCTTTTAACAGGAGAAAACCTAAAAGTAGTCTCGCTCTTTCTTGCCAAGGATAGTGAAATTAACATGCAGCTGGGCTTCTCTGATAAATGGATTCTGTTAGGTCACTGAGGGGGTGCATGTGACATTAAGTGATTTACAGTCCTTTACCTTAATGAAATTGTTTCAGCAAGATGACGCTGAAAGCTCTTAATGGATAGCTTTTCTTGATGTAATGAAATTGCATTCCTATGGCATTTAATATAAGGTGCAGTTATTATTTACAGGAGCTTTCCAAGGGCTGCTATTTGCACAGACAGTTCGGAACAAAAAGAGATTTCAGTGGCGGCATTGAGGCCAGAATGGCTCGTGACATTCCTGAGCAGATGAGTGTGTTCCTGAGAGCATTTCAGTTAGTGCAGCCAGGGCTTCCTCGACCCTTCAGGAGACTTCCTCTCCCCTAACCCTGCTGGTCTTCGGCCTTTTACATATATTCTTCTAATCTATTTAACAGGCAGCTGGATTACAACCAGATCAGTTGTATAGAAGATGGGGCATTTAGGGCTCTCCGGGACCTGGAAGTGCTGTAAGTACCGCTTATTTCTCTCACTCTTTTAAAGGGAGCTTTGTGTCTGGGGAGTGCTAACGTGCAAGCTTATCTGCTAGCTTAAAACCTAGTGTCAAATGGTCTTCTAAAGAGATAGCTTAAATAGTCAGAGTGAAAAAAGAGGAGTCCACGTGTGTGTGTGTGTGTGTGTGTGTGTGTGTGTAAAACCTTGTGTATCATATCTGTATGTTTAGGTAAAATTTTCTCTTTAAGAAGGGCACTCACATGTTCACATATATATTGTCCTTGAAGTGTTCCTCCTTATAATAAAATATTATCATTCACAGGATTTGTGAGAATCCCTAGAATTGCTAAGTATTAAGATAGCATCTGTCGTATAGGAAAAATGACAACAAACATAAACCTCTTAGTAGCTGATGTGTCGGTGTGTTTTGTAGTTGCTGTGCAATGGAAAGACATTTCCTCATTTTAAGATGTCATTTTGACTAGATAACGTCATCTTTGTAAGGTTCTTTCAAAATCTACTTTCTAATTTTAACGAGTTGCCCATTCAGTCCATTTTCAAGTCCTTATGACTGCCTTAGTAAAGCACATCCCACAGATTAGAATTATAATTGGCATCCTCTTTGTGGACATGGCTGACATAATTGTTTGGGGTAACTGAGTTATCTCTTTGACTTAGTAAAATAATTTTAATGAAGTTATTAATTATAATAAAAATAGTTTTAATGAAAACTAGTTACTAAAGCCATTAAGCTGCCTAATTATTTCTGGAATTTTTACCAAAGATCCACATTTCCCAGCTTTTTAAATATACTTACAGATTCCTCCTCTGAATAAAATACTTTTTTATGCTGTAAGTTATCTCTGACTCCATTTATTCAGAAATATAGAGTTGAACTAAATGTTAAGAGTTTTTGAAATTTTGGTTCGTATGATAAAAGTTATTTAGAAATCATGAAATCCTCCTGGAAAGAAAAAATATTCCATTGTTTTATAAGTTGAGTTTGAGGAATGGGATGTAATACTGAAAAAAAGTTTAAAGTTTCGACTGGAATGGTTTATTTTAGCAATATTTTCCTCTTTTTTTTCCTTTCTTTTTTTTAGGGGCAAAAATTTATTAGAAAAGCGGTAACACTCCACAGACAGACCAGTGGTCTCCCCTCAGGCAGGGAGCGAGAGGGACTAGCAATATTTCCTATATGATTTTGGTTTTAATTGTGAATAATTAACTAGAGTTTCTAGCTGCATTATGTGCTCTTATTAATCATTTTTAAACACTTATGTAAGAATAAGCTGAGATAAATCATGTTATAAGAATATCTGCCGTTTTGTAGCCACATGAGAAATCACCTTTGTTTCTATCTTGATAACAGTCTAACTTTTTCCATAGGAAAAATATTTGAAAAAATATTATCACACACATGGGAGTTCTAAGGCCACTTTTTAAACTGTGTTCCAGAACCATTTTTAATATATGAAGCTGACCGACGCTGTTTCAGTGTCAGAATAATTCAGACACAACTATTTCATGAGAGTAGCTGGATGTCAAAACCATAGTCAATGCCACCAAACTTTGTGTGCGAGGAGACCGCAAGTGTTTTGTGACTGAATGGAGCGATCAAGCCCCGAATCACTGTCCCTGAGTCAGTGCTCCTAACTAGGAATAGGAATGATGCCAGTCATTTCATGAAAATTTTGCTGAGTGTTTTGAATCAAGTAAAATTCAATAAAGTGCTCTGTTATTATGTAAATGAGCTTAAATACTTATTAGATATCGAATAATTTGTACATATAATGAGTATATGTTAAGTACTCTATGTCTCTCTCTCTCTCGTATATATATACGTATATATATATATATATATATACGTATATATATACGTATATATATATGTATGTATCTTTATCATGGAATTAAAATAAAATAATATATAGAGAGAGAGAGAGAAATCTATGTGCAAAGCACAAATGCAGTAACTGTTCATTTGCTTATTTGTTATAAACTAATATTATTTTGCAGAAGCAATAAGGTCATAAAAACACCATCACTTCATACATTTTGTTTGTCATGATAACAAAATATCTAAAAGATGTCTTTAGCAAGACCCACTATCATAAACATACCAAAGAGTGACATTTTATGGTTCATGGAATTAAAATAAAAAATGTAAACTGTTGAAAACTCTTCTGAGGACCTAAAAGAAGTCTCAAAGGGATATATAAGGATCAGAGTTTGATTTAAAAAAAAATTTAAATTAGTACAAGATACACGAAAATATGAATTTTTTAAAAAACGATTTAAATATTTTTATATTAAAATTTTATAAAATCAAGCAGACATTCTCTTAATATATGTTAATTTTTAAATCCTCATAATTCATTCAACCTTTAGAGAAATTAACTGATGAAGAATTTAATGCAAAATTGGATGCATTACTGAAAGGACAGGGATTCATTAGGCTCAGACCTTCTGTCAAGGAAATCCGAAGTTCACCTGTTATGAACGTTTGGTCAGGAGCTGTTTTTTCATTGAGTTATCTTCCTAACGGTTTTGGAAAGAAAGTTCTCCATTTTGCTTATTTTGTACCATTCATAAGTCTAGGATATATTGTCTCATAATGTGGAAATAATGAAGGAACATTAATTTGCACATCACCTTCAATTTCAGATTCCCAATGATTTCAATTTTTTAAAAGTTTGATTTCATCAGCTATTTGTAAATGTATGACTATACTGAGGCCAACCAGGAGAAGATGGGAGTAAATCATTCTCAGCCATTGCTGACACTTTATTAGTTTAGGATATGTATTAAGGTACAGAGAATGAATAAAGTTTAAGAAGGAAAAGTTAAGGTAGATGAGAGCAAGGAGGAAGTTTATCACTTGTATATTTGTGGCCTTATTGTGGAATTCTGATTAATAGGATTTAGAACTTTTTTCTTTTCTTGATACGAAGATATCAAAAATAATATTGGACACCAAATCTAAATCAATGTTTTCTTTTTCTTTGGACTCTAGACTGAGAAATGAGATATATTCCTTGAGTTGCTAGTTTTAGATAGTTTATTTTTTTCTTTTCTATTAAATGGGCATAATTTAATTTAATTGAAACACAGGAACTCATATCCATTAAATATCAGACTCTCTACCAACTCCTGTGCTTGGCACTAAGGGAATAAGAAAAACAAAATCAAGATCTAGGTCTGAGAAGGCCTCTGTGATTACCAAGACCAACAGTTTGTATTTCTACACTCTCAAGTTCTTTGTACAAGGTTACATCTCATTACAAAGAGAAAATCTTAAGGTTGAACGTAGAAATAGACTTTCATATGGAAAAAACATGTTCACAAGTAAAGAAGTGTAATATATAAATTCTCATTGTTTCAGAACAGGAATTGATCATGGCCATAACATACACGTGTCATTATATCTAATTAACACGTATTTGTTATTCAATTTTAAATCATTTAATTTCATCGGTTCCCCATATTGCTCCATTACCAAGTATTAGTATCAAGACTGCTTTGCCAGTGTCAATGCTGAATAAAAATACTTAGATGATTTATTTCTTCAGTTGCATTGTACAAACTGACATTTTGAGAGAAGACTTCAAATTGACAGCCACCAGCTCCAGCATTAAATGAAACTCTTTTGTGTGGAATCATAAGAAATTATAGTTCAAAATTAATGTGAGTCTGCTGCATGTGAATAACTTAAAAAATATTATCCCCAAAGTCACATTTTAGTATGCTATGTACTTTGAAGATTTTTTGCTATATAAAGTCAGCATAAATTTTTAGGGTGGGAAAAGGGGTCATTTGAAAGCAAATCCCTTTGAGAAGTGAAACCTTTTAGTGCAAACATCAGGATATATTTTAATAGTGTTTGAAAAAACTCTCATTTCACTTGAGTACAGGGAAAATGCTACAGGCTTTTAGATAACATGAGCTAACCTATTCAATGCTTTATAGGTCCTTCATAAAGTGCCCCCCATGTGACTTAATTCAAATCCCTTGGATTAGTTTTTATATCATTCAATGCAAAACCAGAGAGTAAAGAGAGTTAGTGCATGTTCTAGATATGTGGCTGTTATGCCCTACTTTACTAAGTTTAAATTAATCCCTCAACCCCTGACCACCCCACACCCCAGCATCAACAACTGCAGCCACCAGCTGGCCTAACGTGGCCTCACAAATGGGCCTTACTCAGCCCAAACAGACTTGGACCACACACTCATTGAAATATTTGAGTTAGTTCCCAGTATTTAAAAATTAGGAGGATTGATCTAAAAATTTCCATCTCTAGCTTCTCTTGAGAAAATCCGATTGTTTGGCAGCCTTCCATATAGCTCAGCAACAGTCAGTTGGAGCTGAATATTAGCTGCTACAAAGGGAACATCATTGCTAGCTTGCTAAGGTCTTTCTCGGTCCCAGCTGTCTGTCTAATCGTCTCTGTCTCTCTCTCCCATTGTCTTTCTGTATATTTGCCTGCTTCTCTCATGTGTGTTCCCCGCCTGGCCTCTCTAGGCAAGTGAATTTGCAAGTGCTTAATTCAGTCCCTTCTCCAACACCAGAGTTGTCCACCCGGGCCATTCATCCCATCTTTCCCGCCTTCCTCAGCAACTTGCCCTGTTTAGTCACCGCCCTACTGTGGCCTCTATATACTGGAAACATTTTCAATCTCCACACTATACTCACACACCCCTGGGATGGGTGTCTTCTCACTTTCTTGTCACAACCAGACTTCTCGAAGGGAGAAAGAAAATTCTTCTCAATCTCATTAACTCTTAAGTTTTTGTACTTGTGTAATTCATCTTGGCGTTGGACTATATGTTTTTTAGGATAGGTTTGTAAGTCTGATTCATTTTTATAATATTCCTATCATCGTAAAAATAAGAGAGCCATTCAGGACGTATTAGATGAATTAATGAGTAGTAGTAGTAGTAGTAGTAGAAGAAGAAATAGTAATAATAATGTAATGTGTTAGGGGAAAAGTAGGAAAAACTGAACCAAACAAGAGTTATACTTATTTTCACCGTATCTCATATGACCATCCATCTTTCTGACTCCCTCAAGAAGTCATGATCACTAACATATATCACTAAAAAAAAAGGACAGTATTTGTGGTTTCAACTAAAAACTGTTAGAATATATTAAGCTCTTAATCAACTGCTACAGTATGTCATTTCATTCGCACCCAATACAAGTACAAAATATGGATATTGTTCTTACTGAAATTTCAGCAGTGGCTGATGTCTACAGTAAAGAAGAATTAGCAGGAGTCTGTTTCAGGACCTGACAACCAATTCTGTGCTATTGCCATGAGATTTCAGTTAGATTTCAAATATGTCCATTTACTCATGGATATGAATTATACATCATACCCCTCTAAGGAAATATAACTGCTTAATTTTTCAATTGTGACTGTCTCGTGTTCATTTCTTAATCAGTATCAGAAACAGACATGCATGTGTGCCCACAGTGCATACCACAACATGTCAACAGTCAAAGATGCTATGTCTAAAGCCACAAATTTGTAATCTTTAATAAAATAATGTGTGACAATATGTTCAAGTATAAAATGTATTTATCATCTTGTTTATAATATAGCACATTCTTTACGCTGTCTCTACCAGGTAGTTGTTTTGTATAAACATAAACCCTACCTAGAAGTTTTCTCTTTATTTTTTTATACAGGATGAATAATAAATTTCATATCTAAAATTTCTAACTTTTTTTTATTCTACAGCACTCTCAACAATAACAACATCACCAGACTTTCTGTGGCAAGTTTCAACCATATGCCTAAACTTAGGACTTTGTAAGTAGACACAGTATATATATAAAGGTCAATTTAATCAATTCACGGTTCCCTTTAAGTACTATTTTTAGTAAGCAAAGACCAAGACTACTAGTAGAAAACACTACTTTTTTAAAAATGTTTTGGATATTGGAGTAAATTAACTATTCTGAAAACTTGAAAGCTTTCTTTAAATGGTATGTCTTCTGGGAAGTTTGAGGGGAACATTTATTTTGAGCTGTTGTGGAGGTCACATTTCATTAAGAAATGGAAGACTCCTTGATTGGCTGTCAGAAATGATAAATGGTAAATCTTTATGATTTTATTACTGTACGTCACACAAACCTAATAAAGCTAAACTGGCTCTCCAACATTCTTTGTAACGTAAAATTACAGCATAACCCTCTAGTGCTTCTATAAGTAAGGTTGTGTCAGCATTTCTCTTTAAAAATATCTTTTCCAAGTTTACAGATGGACCTTAAAATATTTTAGGTGAATAAAATGGTTCTCTAATAAAGTATTTACGACAGCTGTGTTGTTTTTTTTTAATTCTCGGAGAAGAATAAATCCTTAAAACCAGGATAGGGATATTTAGTTAAAGCATTTTCAGAGACAAATCTCATTTGAACTAGGTTTCAAAATCATCTTGACCTAAAATATATATATATTATATACAGTATGTGAAAAACTGTGGGAAACATAACCAAAGCATTGGATTTCTTGAAAAATTATGTGTTTTTTATAAAGTGGGGTACATGTCTTTTGATTGGGTTTTCAAAATACTTTTTATTTTACAACAGTTTATCACTGGAAAAATTACATTTATTTTCTTTTTAATAAAAAAAATCAGTTGAATTGTGAGATTTCTCATCAATTAGTTAATACTAATCTTAATCCATTTTTCTCACTAAAATGTAACTATGTATGCACTCATCCATCATTATAATTTCCTTGGAATATGATTTAGCAAAATAAAACAATTTTAAAAGTATATAGATATAACTAAATGTTTTCTTAGGGTTATCAGATTGAGACTAATCTGACAAAATTAACAGCCAGGTTCACTGAAACTATATTTGATGAAATTCGTTTCTCATTAACTTTAGTTAATTTTTAAAAACAAATTGATCAAGCTTTCATCTTGCAAAAATAAAGCCAATAAGACTCTAAAATCATTCATCATCTGCATGTTTGATACTGTGCCTTATTTTCTTATAAAATAAGAAAATACAGTTTGTCTTACTCACGAGGTTTTTAAATTTTACGTTGTATTGTTATTTCAAAAATGTGCGCATGTAACTGAATCTTGTAATGTGCTTGGTTTAGATGGAAATATCTAGAGGACAATTAAGTAGAATGTGCTATGTGACTTCCAAAGAATGCCACTTTGAGCTCCATGCTAACGGAGACAGAGGTCATTTCACTTTCCTGAAATGGAGCTTTTCTAGTTTAGTTTTGATGCCGGTCTAGTTTTGATGGAAGATCGTTCCATATCTACAAGCTTAAGGAGCGTGTAAGACAGTCATGTAACTTTAAATTCCTTTGCTTTGGTTGTTTCATTATTCTGTATTATCACTGCTACTTAAAAATTCCATTTTTATGGTCCAATTATCTTTCTGGACTGAGTTCCATGTTTTAATATCCATTACTGTTATTGGGTTAGAATTGAGTACATCAGCTAAAAATGGCTAAAATGGTATTACTGTGTCATAGATGATTCGGGAATGATGCTTTGATTTATAGCTTTGGATGTCCTTTTCTTTAGTTTGAGAAAACATAAAAGCCAGTTTGAAGTCATTTACCTAATTTAGTGGATACATTTGTCTGATATTTTATTAATGGAGAAGTGCTATTTGCCGCTTGGACGGGATCCACGACCCGGTGTGGAGCTCTGCCAACGCAGAGGGCGCTCGCTTAATTCCTTCACTCCCTCCCGTTTATGTCTTTTAATTTTAGTGTCTACTCTTTGGGCATAGGTCCTCAAGAGCCAAAAGCTGCTAATCCTTTTTTTTCTGATATTAAACAAAAAGAAGGAAATCAGTAGAGAGATGGGCAAGAAGTGTTTGATATTGAATTATTGAGCAAGAAATGAAAGTGACCTAAAAAGATTTGTAAGCCGTTTCTGCAGAGGCTAAAAATGCCAGGACTAACTAGGAATTCATACTGGGAGCCACAACTTGTTGTATTGTTATTTTGTCATTTCAAAATAACAAAATATTCGTTATTATAATAACAAAATTACCCCCATGAAAATTAGCTAGTATGTCTGGACTGCAGAGAATTTGCCTTGGACTTATTTGTTTCTCTCTATCCTTTAGAACGAACACAGGCAAAAGATTTTTTGGTTGTATTGAGGCTTCTTTTAATTTGCTTAGCTCAGAGATAAGAGAGACTTTATTCTGTGTTTTAAACCATTTTAATTTTTAGATTAGATTGGACGTTGCTAAGCTCGTCTACGTATAGGTTAAGAAATAAAGCTATATGTTATTACTAAAGCGTTTTCCAGGTTTTGGAATAACTGTGTTCTGTCTTCTCGCTTTCAACTTCTTTCCTCTCCTTCAGTCGTCTCCATTCCAACAACCTGTATTGCGACTGCCACCTGGCCTGGCTGTCTGACTGGCTGCGTCAAAGGCCCCGCGTGGGCCTCTACACCCAGTGCATGGGCCCCTCCCACCTGAGGGGCCACAATGTAGCTGAGGTTCAAAAACGAGAATTTGTCTGCAGCGGTAAGGGAGCAAGAACCTTTGTGTTGTCGTGTTTTGGATGCTGTCATATAAGGAATCCAGAAAGTAACGCACGCTTCGGGTTGCAGCGATGCCGTCTAACGCGTGTGATTGTGCACTGATCACTCTATGGAAATCCTCTGTTTTCACGATGATAACGATGTGTTCTAAGACGTTTGTGCATGGTTGGTAATTACTGATTACTTGTGCCGAAGGTATGATGAAAGACTTTTCAGTTTTCACACCAGGGGACATATAGGAAATCCCTAGATTTTAGTTCTCTTTGCTACTCATTATTTTCCCTTTAAGTAATCATTTATATCTACTTTTATGTTCACAAGTGGAAGTATGATTAATTAATCCTGGATCTCTGCTGGGAAATTCAAAAAGTAACTCGATGGTAGTTGCAGAGTGGCAAAAGGCTTTTTGCGTATACGTATGTACTAGTGGTTCAGTTCTACTTCAAAGAGGTAAATGACTAGCTTTAGTAACAAAAATCTGAAAACTGAAATGAGACATTGGCTAGTAGGCGACATGTACTTAGTTATTTCTTTGTGCTTATGTACAAATCTAAGTATTTTACACATATTTATCTCACCTCACCTCCCTCAGAACTGTAGAAAAATGTAACAGTAGCTTTGTAACCATTTTTAAAGTTTTTATTTTTTAAATTATAGTTGAGATTTATGTTGTTTTGTATTAGTTTCAGGTGTACAGCATAGTGGTTAGACATTTATATAATTTACAGAGCGTTACCCTGATAAGTCTAACACTGTACATAGATATTACAGTATTATCGACGATATTTCCTATGCTGTACTTTACATCCCCGTGACTATTTTGTGACTACCAATTGTCCTTGTTACTCCCTTTAACTTTTTCACCCAGCTCCTCTAACCCCCTTCCATCTGGCAACCCAGTTGTTCTGTGTATCTATGAGTCTGTGTCAGTTTTGTTTGTTCATTTGTTTCGTTCTTTAAATTCCACATGTAAGTGAAATTATATTATCTTTATATTAGAGATTAAAACGCTGAGAAAAAGATGCTAAATAACCACGTCCAAGGTTATATAGTTGAATCTAAGAATTTCAACCTAGGTATTCTGATTCCTGAGAAGAGAGAGAGAGAGAGAGAGAGAGAGAGAGAGAGAGAGATTTAGATGTATTTATAAAATTGTATGTAAATGTATTTATCCATATTAAAATATAATTTACCCCTTTTTTCATATTTTTATTTGTTTTTTAAAATTTTATTTAATTAGTTTCAAGTGCACAGTACGCTGGTTAGACATTTATATAGTTTATAAAACGATCCCCAATTGCTCTTTCTCTCCTCTGGCTCTCCACCTAACCACTACATTAATGCCAACTGGATTAAAGGCTTAAATGTAAGACCCAAAACCATAAAACTTCTAGAAGACAACATAGGCAGTAAAGTCTCTGATATTGCTAACAGTCATTTATTTTCAGATGTAATTTACTTTATAAATATAGGGTTGGTTCTGCCTCAGAAGTATCTGTTCAAATTACAATAAAAGACATTTTAAAAAGTGTATGTAATGCATCATAAATAGTTAACAGTTTCTTAAAAGAGAAATGAGACGATATGCTAATGTAGGGTTCTAAGTTATTGTTATCTTTTAGTCCTTCTTATGTATTTTCCTACACTTTTTATAACTGAAACAAAATTTTTTGTGATATCATGGAATGTTCTCAATAGGTCTGATTGCTTTATAAAAAAAAAAATAATGAAATGACTAACCATTCGTTATAACCACTTTTTTCTCTCTTCGCTTCTCCTTCCCTGTTTTCTAGACGAGGAAGAAGGCAAGTTCACGCTTCTTTTTTAGATTGAGACTATTTTTGTAAACCTTGAGAGCTTGTTCAGGGGGGTTGGGTCAGGAACTAGCCTACAGCCTCTTCCTGGCGTCTGCCCAGGTTCTCCCCTGCAGAGTAGAGAGGGCTGTCCCTGAGCCAGTAACCATGCTTGTTCTCATTTGTTGTCATTTGAACAGTAAAATCTCATTTCAGAATAGTTCTGTTTCCAAATAAGGAGTAATGAAATTATATACCTGCAGGTAACCACTTGTGCTAAAATTTTAGGCCATGCAAAGGTAAAAACAAAAACAACATATCGACTAAATTACAGAATGACATGTTATAAATTATTATAATAACTTCAAAGAAAATGGTACTTTTGAACCTATCCAGACATTAAACAGCAAGATCTAATATTTCTCCATTCTTATTGGCACATTATTACTTATTTAGACTCAAGAGGGAAATTTTACTGTTTTTTATTATTATTATTATTATTTTGAGATAAAGTAAGTTAAGCTGTATAAGTTCAACACAGACCAAGCTCTATTTAAGCTTATTAGGACTGGAATACCGATTAGTCTGAAGTTGCTGCTTTTTTTGGAACTCAGAATACTTTTGAATAGAAATCTCATTTCTAATCTGAATTCAGCCTTTCTCACGATTATTTCAAGTCTTAAAAATTATCTTTATAATTACTTTTTAAAACCTAATTTGCTTCATCTGAGCATTAACCCCAAAACATAAATTCATGCTTCCATAACTATATTTTAGAAAGACAGGCCCATTTTATCATCAGGTATTGAGAGAAATGTATTTTTGTTAATTGACATGCTTTGTTATTTGAGATAAGCTTGCATGTTTTACAACTATTATTTCAGGAGGGAAAACATAATTGCCGTGTGTTTCTTTTTCAGGTCACCAGTCATTTATGGCTCCCTCCTGCAGCGTTTTGCACTGTCCAGCTGCTTGTACCTGTAGCAACAATATCGTAGATTGTCGTGGGAAAGGTCTCACTGAGATCCCCACGAATCTGCCTGAGACCATCACAGAAATGTATGTGCCCTGAAATTCCCTTTATCCCTCCACCTCCCCAGTGACCCAAACCATGACTTTCCTTAGGAGATTCCCAGGTTATCAAAGGCAGATCTGATCAATTAGCTTAGACGGATGGTCCTTTCAAACTGGTATTGACCGTTACTCTGTTTAATTAAATTTCATGTTGAGGTGTCTGAGATTTGTCTTTTTTTTTAAATACAGGTAGAATGAAAAGGAATGTATTTTAAGGATAAATAGTGCCTTTCCTTCCCTTGAGAAGGGGTCATTAGGCTATTTAGGAAAAACTAAGAATGGCTATACCTACCCTGACCCTTTGGGCCTATAGATCTGCCCCTGTCTATTTCTAGGCCAGAGTAGGAGAAATAAAAGAAAGGCTCAGATGGGATAATAAATCATAGAAAAAAGATAACTAGACAGTGTTCTGTCGCCTCCAGAACTCACGTTTTATAATGCAGTTTCACTATTATGTTTGAACTGTTGTATAGCCCGCCACAGAGTATACAAAAGAATATTATAAAGAAAAAATTTGAGATATTTAAATTAATGAGCACTTTAGCCTATCTGAGTCAATGTTAAATCCATCAAAAGTTAAATTCTCTTGACAAAGTATTTTATACCTGTTTTGTATGCAACTGCTTTGTACATTTGTCTTTGCCAAACATAAGTCATGTGGATAAAACAAGGTCATGTAAGATGTGAAATGGACGCTTTTACCATCTTGAGAAATAAGCATTAGGGAAAATCTTTACTTCAATATCCATTAACTTAGAAAGTGCCTTTTAACCACCCAGCCTATCATATTATTGTTTTAAAGATCAATTCTAAATTTTAACCAAATAAATGTCTTTGGGCATTTTTAGTTCAAATGATAAAATGGGACCAACTCCTTAAGATGTAAATTTACAGAGTAGGCACAAAAAAAAAAAGTTATTTTTTAAAAAACTAGTTTATTTATTTTATTTTTATTAAATTTATTGGGGGAACAATGGTTAATAACATTATATAAATTTCAGGAGTACAACTTATAAATGTCCTCTGTATACTTTATTGTATACTCAACACCTAAAGTCTAATCTCCTTCCATTTGTTCACCAGTTAACTGCTCTAATTTATTTTATGTGAGAATAACCTTAATTCACAAGACTGACTGACATTATTTTAAAGTATTTAATGTATGCTTTAAAATGTGCCTAGAGTTTTACAGTATGAGACAGGATTCTCTGTAGGAACTCTAGAATCTATGGAGATTTGACATGGAATGATGTCTGCACATAATAATAATATTCTCATCAAATTTTTACTTGATAGAACACTGCCTTGCCCATAGAAGGCATTTTTTATTTTTATTTTTTAGCTGAACCTCGAAAGAAAAATAATATATGGTTTGAGAAGAGGTGGATGATATTCCGTGAAAGAAAAAAGCAGGAACCGAGGGTAGAGGTGGCAGTGGAGTACTAGGTACTAACTGGAGTACCAGGTACATGTTGAGGCATCATGGAGAATAATGTCTGAATAAAGGCACCTCTATATAATTTTAAAGCCACAGATTGTTTGGAGAACTTTCATCTTGGTCAGAAGATATGTGATTAACTAGATAGTAAAAGACATGTTAAGTTTTAGAATAGGGGAATAGTATATGCATCTATCCAGACACCAGCATTTCTTAAGTGAGCACACGCTACATAAAGGCAGAATGAATTCTCCAGAGATCTACCATCGAGTGACTAACAGATGTGGCATGCAAATTAAAAGCTACTATGAAAATAGGTACAAGGTAGTGACATGTTGCAAAACAAAAACAAATAACATTGAAAGTATTTATTCTGAGGGCATAAAGTGGAAGGCAAGTTATTATGGTGGTTAATTAGAGTCAGAAAATTTTAATTAGAACTACTGGTCTACCTACCATTTACTATCTGTGAGACCATGGGCAAGTTACTTACCTTCTAGGAGAATGCCTTCTCATTTGAAACTAAGGGTTATTGTCAGTTTGAAATGAAATAATTAACATATGCAGAGCTTTATGTGCTTAGCGTAATCATCCAATAAATGATACCTCAATCATTGAAGCCTTCTTGTAGGAGGTAACAGATGAAGTAGTTAACAAATGAAGTACCTTGAAGGGCAGGTAGACTAGAAATGCAGAAATAGAAAAGGGCTTTCAATGTTAATAGCACATGACAAGCATCGGCAATAAGAATGGAAATACAAGACACTACTAAACAGGAACTACTAAACTCAGTTGGGTATTTCACACCTGAGAGTTGCAGGAAAATAAATTTGGAAAGATAGGTTGGACCCAATTCATGGAGGGCCTTTTATAGTCTTGCTTTGGAATGCATTTGAATATAGGAGTGTTCATCTGAATCTTCAAGCATTAATCTGAAAGCCGTGGCCAGTGATTGACAAGAGGAGAGAATACCAGGCACGAGGCCTCTTAGGAAGCTATTATGCTGGTTGGGAGGAGACATCATAAGAGCTGCAGCTAGTAAGCAGCTGTAGGAATGATGACATGGAAGCCCATATGATAGCTCATAGAGAAGCGGAATTAATGGGATTTGAACTTTGATGAGATGAGGGAATGATGAACCAAAGATGGTGCCAGAGTTTCAAGTACGAGGGATGGGAAGATGACAGGTCTATCATTGTTTATCAGAAGCTGAGGAGCAGAATGAAACCTGGGAAGGAAGATGGTAGTGAGCAAAATTTGTGGGATACTGAAGTACCGTGAGATACCTGCAGGTACTAAAATGGTACAGACTATAAGGATTTGGAGCAAGACAAGGACTTGAACAAAGGTGTTGGAGTAATTAATATTATAAAATATAAAGTAAATGGCTAAATCCATAAAATGGCCAGTCGAAAGGAGAGCCAGAGAAGAGAAACCTAAGGGAAATAAGTAAAAGCAGCAGAGGGCTGTGATACGTAAGGGAGGAAGGGCTCCTGGGACAAATCTTCTGAGTCAGATATTCTGGCTGAAGAACCAGATCGAGGTCTGAAAACAGGTCTTGAAATTTGACCAGCATATTGTTCTTACAGGATTCAAAATAGAGCGATAGGTAAGTAAGCCGCTTTTCAGAGCGTTAAGAAAGGGAGAGCGTGATGACTGCTGGAGAGAGCAGTTTGCAACGTTTGGCCGAGAAAGGGTGTCTTGAAAATGACGATCACTATAAAGAACAGACTTGGATTTATTCTCAGATGCAGAGAGCTGCAGTCAGACAATCGGAGAAAGAATGGGATTAGAGAGAGGTTGATGAGGTGTGACAGTTAGAAGATAAGAAATATGTGGGGACAAGATTTGTCCTGGACACAGGAGGAGATTGATCAAATTCCTGATCCTCTGAGGAAAGAACAAAACGCTGTTGTAGTTTCGACCACAGGAGAGAGTGTGTTGTAGATGTAACAGACTGATAGTAATGTGAGACGTTTAAAATGTTAATCTCATGTTATAGTCTGTTTTATTTTTTACAGTAGAGTCTTTCTTCTATTTCATATGCTCTATAGATTTTGTATAATGGTGGAATTTAGTTACATAAAAGTTATAGTAAATAATTATGTCCCATTGCATTTGCCAATATTGAAGGAAGTGGTTGTGGCAGTGTAACTACAATAAATTAAATGTGTAAGTCCAAAAAATACATAAAATTCTAGGTGAATATTACCGCTCTGATTATTTACATTATCAGCTTTATCAGTTAGAGTATTTAGTAATAAATCATATTGATCTTCAATGCCAACAAAATACCTACTCCCAGTACCATTAAGTGTAGTGGCATAATTTACTAGATTAGTAGTTTATATTTTTTCTTACTTTTTTTTTATTGAGATAAATAACATCAGTAAAATTCATGAAGTTTGGAAATAAAGCTATGCAATATCTTTTAAAAAAATTTTATAGATTCCAGATTTTTAAAACATGATGAGCTGAAAATTATAAACTCCCTCCATATTTTTCAAATATTTTTTAATCTGGATTTTATCAGAAATTATCATTAGAATTGCTTTATTAGAAGTTATCAGACATTTCATTCCATAATCTTGAGTTGATTTCCTACTGTGTGCTATATCTTTATTCCTGTAACTGTTTCGTAATATAAACCTGACCAAAAAAAAGAGTGTATGTGCTGTATCTTGGAGTGATCAACTGCCTACATATCTAGGTAGAAAAACTTGACTCATTTTCCCTTTTATGCTTTGTGCTTGCATCTAATTACGCACTACAGGTATTGGCTTAGTCAGTAGTTTATTAAGATATAGGAGGGAAACATTCTTTTAAAGTCAGCATTGGAATAATTTGGAGAAGGAAGAATAGAAAGAATAACATTTATCTAATACCTATGGTGATGGATGCTATGCACACATTATATAATTTGATCTTCTCATTGATTTTGATGGATGTATCTATACAATTTAAATAAAATAGGAAAACTAGTGTAGAGGCAAATGTTAGATAAAGGTTGGTGATTTTCTCCAAGAGGCCTTGTTATCCTGATGATTTTACCATGGTCCAAGATTTGCCTTCCTCTTCGTAGGTTAGCAATATGATTTTGACTGTATCTAATTATTACATTTCACTTTAAAATAAATACACACACACATACATGAATTTATTTTTTTGCTATCTGTCTTCCCTACTAAACTAGAAGCTTTAGTGCAGGCAGGAACTGGTTCTGTTCTAACCACCATTGAATACCTAGCAACAAATCTAGCACCTTCACAGAGTAGGCACTTGTTAAATATAAAATAAATATCTAATGAATGGATAATTTAAAAATTAAACATTTAGAGCAGTTTTATCTCTGAAAAGATAGAGCTATATTAAACAAGATTGAAAAATAAAACCTTAAGGAACAGTTCATGCTCTCCTTGTCAAAAAGAAAATAGTACTTTTTAAATATAAAATCAGTAAGAGAAAAATTAATGAATAGAATGTTTAATGGAGCGGGGTAAAATGGGGCTATAATACTGAACATTCATTTGTTCAATACTAGCTTGTATTCTACCCTCTATATGTATCTGAGAGCTCCTTTCTCTCTGTTCTAGGCTGACCAGAATCTAATAGCCCCCTTTTCTTCTTTTGATATAGTAACTTAATTCAGTCTTCTTACAGATGTCTTAGACATCTTTCTCTAATGTCCTATTTCTTCTGGAATAAAGCCTATAGACATTTGCCTCAAATCCCTGAAAGGCTGACAGCTTCATTTTGCTATTAAAAATGGTGAGGCTCAAAACAGTTAAGAAATCTTGTTTTGTTTTTTGTTTTGTTTTAAAAAGGAGGGTCTTCAATTGTGAAGTGGCTAAATTGGCCTCAGTCTTAAATTTATTTGACTCCAAAGCCTATGTTCCTTCCTCGATCCAACTGCCAAAGACAGGTAGACATGTTGTCACTCATTGGGATAGTGTAGAAGGGATGACCGAAAAAATCGGGGCTTACTGATCCTCAGAAAAACAGGCCATGAGAAACTTTAAGCCACTTACATATGAAGAGAACATGGAGGAGCATGAAGACGAGGCATTAAGGTATAGGAATGTTTACAAAAGTGAGCATTGTTTCATATTACTTTATATCTATAACTATTCTGTCGCCATCTTTCCTATTCTCTGTTTGGTTGTCTCATGTCCTCTTAAGTGTTGTCTGCATAGAGCTTATCACAGTTTAACTTGATACCGTGGTATTTCGACTAACGCCAAGTATTCTGTTGGACTACAGGTTTGATGAGGGCAGGGCCATGTCCATTCCTCAGTGTTTCTGCCCCAACGCTTAGTGTAACGCGGTGAGGAGGACAGTACTGGGACAGGAAGAGGGGGTCTAGAAAAACATGACAAGGGATATGAACTAATGAAGATACGGGGGGGAACTAAGATGTGTAACATAAGGTAAAATTCGGTTTAAAAGAAAGAAGCTGACGCTCTCCCGGCCCTTTCCGAGCACTTTGCCACCTCGGACCCTGCTGGTGGGTTTCATTCAGATAGAATGCCTGAGGCACGTCTGCACGTGATCTGACCCCTGGCAACAAAATCACTAACAGCAAATTGATTCTTTATATATCAAACCCTCAGAATTAATTTCTTAAATTACATTTGAGGTATAAAATTTCAAATATGCCATGATGGATTGCTATAAAGTGGACATTTAGTTCTCTTCAATCCAGTTATAGATTTCCTGTGGCATATCACCTGTTCAAACGATTATACAGAAATTCCATAAATCATGGAGAATAGTTAGTAAGAACATCGGTTGTAACAATTTAGAATGTCTCATTTACTCTCGTCTCCTACTGTCTTTTCTTTTGGTTGCCTCTTTTAGGGCTCGGAAGCTGGGAGCCATGCAATTCTTTCTTTGATTTGTTTGAGGGGAGATGATCAGGGAAAAGTTTAAACTATGAGAAGGGAAAAGATGGTAGCAATGTCATCAGAACACTGAGTGCTGTTTCAGTGTTTTCTGAGATGGATTGCGAATTCGAATAAAATTATAATAGTTTGTTTTTGTTTTGTTTTTGTTTTTTTTTGGCTGCACTGTTCAGATAGGTAAAGGAAAGTTCCGTTATTGTGTGGACTGCTCTTATTCTCTCAGTACATAAAGAAAGCTCTTTCAAAGGGACTCGTGATGGAGGCTGGGTATGCGCTTAGGGAGTGCTTCTCTTCATTTTATTTCCTCTGAATCATTCGCATGAATAATTATAAAGAAGTGAGAGTAAGACTAGTGCTTGAATGCTATCTCTGATCACAACCTTTATTTATGTTATGATGCTGAATGTAGCTTTTAAAATACATCTTTTTCCTCTATGTTTTGTTTGGACAAACACTCTTCCCATTATGCTGTCACCCTTTGTGCATGTTATTTACGTATTTGTCTCCTCCAAATTTTTAAACCAGTAATTCTATTAAATTCTACATATTACACACACACACACACACACATAAAATCTTTTTTACCTTTTTCACCCATCCCCTCGAGTGCCAACTCTACATTAGACATCACAGTTGAAAGAACACAGTTTCAGCCTTCAAAATGTTTACACTGCAGAGAATGAAGTTTTACACAAATATAAACTTTAAAAACTATATAATAAGTAATAAAATACATATATGCACAGGGATCCCAGAGAAAGAAATGCCTTGGTTCGCCTGGGAGAATCAAGGAATCTTCATGTATGAGGATGTGTTTTGCAGGCAGAAAAATTGGGGGCTTTTTAGATGTATGCAAAATCCCAGAAAAGTGAGAGGTAGAATATCTTTGAGAAATTACAACTGTTTTCAAATGCTAGAATGTAAAGCAAAAGCCTATTCTTGAATAATCACCTGTCCTGATGACAATAGGGTACAAGAGAAAATTTGAGCAGGGTGGTAGCATGATTAGATTTGTTACAAAAATCACTCTATCGTAGAAAAGATAGTAGTATGTAGGAAAGTGAGAACAATAGTTCTCACTGAGAAAGTGATAGCAACAGTATCTCTAAGGCATGATGAAGGCAAGCTTCGCAGCAAATAGTCATGGGAGGCTATTCCAAGGAGTGACCCTTGTGATGTTGTGGTATTTCTGTAAAACCTTCTACAGGAAAAAAATGAGTACCCATCAGGTAGGGCATAATCAAAGTATTATTCATCCAGCTTTAGAAATTAAGTTATAGATTTATGATTATATAAGCAACTAGAATGATTAAGTTTAACATTTATGTAATTCAAATTCTATGAATAATCACAGTGTTATCTAAACTTTAGGAGAAACATAATGGATAATTTGGACAATAATTCAGTGCAGGGGTGGAAGACAATGCAAGTTGCTACCCACTCATTGAGTAATACTGTTAGATAAGCGATGTGTAAGATAATTTGCATAATGTTTTTAAAACTAAAATTATTACCAAATGGGGGACTTAGTTTAGTGCCTGACTCATAGTAAGTGTCCACAAGGTTTTAGTTATTAATGAAAAACAAAACACCAGCATTTCTGTTTTTCTTTCTTGGATTGCTAAAGAAAATTCAAATATAAAAACAGTGTTATTAACATTATGAAGCTATACTCTGCAACCATGAAATCATGAGCCATTTGCCTCTAAATTTTCCTCTAAATCTAAACCAGGTGATTGTGTGTATTGAGTGTGTCTTTGCATTTAATATGCATCCATCTGAATGGACGCATGAAAATTTTAATATTCAAAAGATCACTGCTTGAAATATGAAGTCAATAGGAACACACACACACTAACACACACACACACACACACACAGACATGCACATAAAATACATACACATTTTTGTCTTGCTTTAAATGCTTAAAGACCTAATGGGAAAAGAGTTATTTCTACTATGAAAACATCAATTGAATTTATACTCAGGGAATGTACCCTGGAATGACATCAAAAAAATAAAATAAGGTTAAGGAAATGGACAATTTTCAGGAATAATTTATCCCAAGGAAGGAATGGCTGATAATCAATTAATATGGGCACAGTCCTCAGGCAAAAATGCTAGCTATATGCAGAGTATGTCCCTCTCGAGGCCAATATTCACTTAGCTGCTGAAGATATTTATTAAACTCAAGTTCTAGAGACTGCGGCTACGTAACAGAAATAATATTCTAGTCTACAGTAGTCTTGGGTCATTTTATGTGGGGATATATGAATGATTTCAATGGCATACATTTCCTACTAAAGTTAGAAATAATATGCCAGAAATAGAAAGTCCTTATTTTAGAATTAGTATGTAAGAGGAAAGAAAATCCCTAACAAAGGAGTATTTTCAAATGCTGGACCAACGTTACCTGTGATGAGAATGTTTGGCTACACTGGGCAATCCAAGATGCAGAAGCTAGAGTCCCTCCACACGCCCCCGTCCCCTTCACCCGAGTAAATCTATGTTCTATTCTCTGGCAGCTGTTTTTGCCATTTACATTAAAAGCAGATGGGGAAAATGCAAAGAACTGTCAGTTTTATTACCGTGTCTAATCAGCATCTGGGCTGTATGTTACAGACACAGTCAGTCCAATCTTATACTTTACTGATGCTGTAAAAACTTTTTTGTTTCTAAGACAGTTTCAAAATTAGAAAATGCTATATTTTAACCACGTTGATCATGAAAGTTGCAATCATATATGTTTTTCAGCCTCCATATGAATGATATATGTGAATATGTGTTTAATATATAATTACTGAGTTATCTGCAAATCTATACTGCTAATTTATTTTAAAATATGTTTGGAATCACATATATTTATTTCACACTAGAGAGGAAATCAGATTCATTCATTTATATAATCTCTATATATGTGTGGCTAATATGTGTTGTGGATATTTTATAATATAATCCTATATATTATATGTGTGAGTACATACATACACATGTATATTCTCATATTTTTATTCTTTCATCACTTTTTTGTTCAAGAAAAAACATTTTTTTCTACATCTCGTAATTTTTACCAGAACACTTATAGTAGGCTTTATTTTCCTCATTTTTCAGAAAGGGAAACTGAGACACAAAGCAAAGTAACTTTGCGAGGTCCACAGAGCTAATCAGTGGCAGATCCAGAATTTAATCCAAGTCTATATAAGCTCATACTTTTAATCACGAAACTATACATCTTTATCTTTATGTATAAACACATGCAAAACATGATTCTGTGAAAGGACTCTGGTATCAGAAAAGCCCAAAGTTTAGGTCATTTGACTTTAACGTCCTAGGGATATTTTGTTTGTTTCGATTTGATGTTCATTAAACAGTCACATATGTTAAAGTATTACGAAAATTAAATGAAAATGAACCAGTGAATATGACACGATGTAATGAATATATATTCTCAATATTTATTCATGAATATGTACATATCTACATATATATGTATGTACCTACATACATAGATATGTATATATTCATGTGTGTGCATATATATTTTTTAATTCAGGCTGGAAAACGGAGCTCATGCCAGGTATTTCAGTCAAGGGATTTAATATGAGGAATAAATTAAACACTTGTAGACAACACAGAGATTAGAAGCTGCATTTTTTCCTGAAGCTCCCCCACCCCACCCCCTCATGACAGGCCTGCAGGGACCTAAGAAGAAAGTGATGTGCTAAGGCAGGAGGTGTGCCCAGCCAGAGCTGAAACAGGGAAGGAGAGGAGACCCTGCTGAGGACACCCCCTGAGGCACAGAGGGAGAATATCCTGGCTTCTCCTCCCTTCCTATTCTCAGTCTCCCACTAAGTGCCTCTCATTGGCCAAGTTTCACAAAAGCAAGTTGGCAAATGGTTCACAGAGTCATCTCTCTGGAATATAGAGCAGAAGAAGGGAAGGGGATGGGAACTATGTATTTAATAGGATGTTTAAATGGATAGATATGAGTCTGAGAAGCACCATTTTTTGATGGACTAAAATATTTACCAAAAACGCTTAGTGCAATCTGTTTCTTTGTGTCTTTCATAACCAGGTGGGGAAAATCTGTCTTTCTCTGACAGTAGAACCATAGAGTAGAAAAGGTGGGACAGTTATTTTCAACTCTCTGATTTTAGTGCATCATAAAAATACTTCAGTTTTTTTCAAATGCACTTTGCCAAGGTGGTTTTCACATGAAATATTCACATAATGAATCAACAGAGTCCAGTCTTACTGAATATACCTGTAGCCCTTAACAGATTTAGAATTTAAGATTTTTCTTTCTAAGAAGCTTCAAAGTTTTCTGAGTATAACAACTTTTTGTTTTAACTATAATACACTTTCTGCGGAGAGCATAAAAGGTTTGTAAAACTTAATATTCAACAATAATTTCCTTTGTGGAAGAGTTATAATTATCTCTAAAACATGTCACATATCTGTTCAGCATCACTGTGCATCTCTCTTACTGAAATTGAGGTTATTTAAAACGTACTCCCAGATTAGTTTCTTAAAGATACTTTCTTTTTTATACAAAGTCCAGATTTAAATATTAATGACCTGTAATGCCTAAAAATTGGGATTTTTGAATTGTTTTTATAATTGCCTGGTTTTTATTCCTGATCTTTCTCCACAGGGCACAGCACACTCAGTTTCAGTAGTCATTTTTGAAAAAAAAAAAAAGAAAATATTTCTCTTGAAGAACATCGGCTTTGTGTCTTGACGTGAATTCTAGACTTGAATTAAATGTATCTGAGAGCTCATGTTTCCATTTAAATATCGAATTTTTTCATTGCAGACGTCTGGAACAGAACTCCATCAAGGTCATCCCTCCTGGAGCTTTCTCACCATATAAAAAGCTTAGAAGAATGTGAGTGAATAATATTCTGAAATATGTGTAATTTTAAAATTATGCAGGGCATGACCAAGCAAAGACACCCATTTGAGTATGAATATTCAGATGTTTGACAGCTTAAATACTGAGTGATGTGACTATTTGATTGCTAGTTCTATAATATTGTAATGTTAATTGCTAAACTATGTAATATTTTTAAGTTTTCTGTAATATATTGTGAATGTGTGTGGTTAATACAGTATACAGACAAATCTTAGATGTTCAATTTTCAAAAATAAGACATGACATCTTTTGTAATAATTTAAGAAAATAGCCAATCGATTTAAAAGGTTTTTTTTTTTAATTTAGGATCCTTCAGATGTTTTATGTTGTAAATTGTATAGGAGTATCGATAGATGTGAAATCAACATGTAAAGGCAATAAATAGCTTTCTCCTGCAGTAGAACTCACTGACGTTCTATTTCATCTAACCTAACCCTATTTCTGATCTTAGAGACCTGAGCAATAATCAGATCTCTGAACTAGCTCCAGACGCTTTCCAAGGACTGCGCTCTCTGAACTCGCTGTAAGTATTGGCCATATCACGGAAGGGAAGCAGAGTGCAGAACTAATTGTGGCTCTTAAAAATAAATGGATCTAAAACAAATACTACTTTATGGTTTTTGATTATGCATTATTGATAATATTAATTATTATTAATCACTCATTGTTTTTATTGAGGAACGCTACCTGTCACTAAAATCAGCCATTCTTAGAGGTATCTCTTTTAGGACATGATAATTTTGCTGTTGAGAGAGCAAGAGTAAGACCCCCTTTCTTGACAATTTTGTTTCTGAGATAAAGGGAAACTGTTTATTTGGGAGTGCTCTGGCCTATCTTGTATTTATAATCCTTAAGCCAATAGCCACGTTCTCTGGGGACAATATCAGTCCCCTTTTGAATGACATTGCGTGAAATCGTGCAGAGAGCAGTGGAAGATGGCCAGGGAGAAGCCCCTCAACTCTCAGCTTTATCATTTCCCTAAAAGAACCAGCTTTAATCTCTCAAAGTACAAAGATAAGAAAGTTTGATGGCTTTTTAATATCAAAAGGACTTTCAGGGAGATCTGTGTAAATTAAAGTGGTTCTAAAATAAATGGGTAAAAGCTGTTATTATCCCTTTAAACTTGTAAAAAATCTTCAGAAGTTCATCAGGTAATCTTTATTTCAAATTTTAAAGTTTGAAAATAGAAACTGGCATGTTATTTTAAATTGTCGATACTTAGAAAAGGGCTCTGATTGATGTAAATTATAGTCAGCGAGGATCCTGGGATACACATGTGTGAGAACCAGATAGACACCTGGGGTCTATATAATAATTGACGCTTGCTGGTACGGAGGGAAAAACGAGATGGACTCGCTCATGTGGGCACGTGGGCGTTAAGTTTGCTATGTTGGTCTGTGCAGAATACCACAATTTTCTTGAAGAAAGGAAATATGAAACCATCACTCCATCTGCAGTACCTGCTTGAGTTCATTTCTGTTTGTTTTGTTTATCTTTTTGTTTTTCTAGAGGAAGTCCCAGGCCAGGGGAAAAATACTTGGCAGAAAATGTAGACTGTGGTCATGTATTGCACTCAGGGCGAGCTGTCAGGTTCTAAAATAACAAAGTTTATGTAAGACTCAGTGAAATCACCCAAGTACTCCATAAAGTACTGTGTATACCATTCTGACGAGTAAAGCTATCCAAAGTAAATACAGACACCCTGTCAAGCCATACAAAAAGGACGAAACAAAAGTCGAATTACCAATTCCTAGTTTTTAAAGTATCTGTGTCTCAAAGATAACGATTAAGAGTCAACAAGAGAGAGAAGTGGTTGGAAAATTCTTATTTATACCAGCTCGCTGGAGTTCACTATTGAGCTCTCTTGCCTTAATAATGTTAATTGACATCTTATGGTTGTGAGAATTAAATGATAAAAATAAATAACACATGGAACATTATTATCACAATAATGACATTATAGTTATTAATAAATATAGTTATAATTAATGATCATATTATAAATTATTATGTGCTAATCTATACAAGTATAATAAACTAATGGCAAATAGTAAAATAACCTACTTGCTGATTTGGGATCCTAATCTTCACTATTAGAGTTCTCGTACATGGTTCTTTTGGAAAACTATAAAAGAGCATTATCTTTCCTTGTGGAAATACATTTTAATCAGGGAGTTAAGTCACTGTGTAATTTTTAGTTCATAACATAGCGGGACATGGAAGAATAGAAACTGTTTTCCGAAAGTGGAATACCACGTAACATCCTGTAATGCTATAAAATATGGAGAGCAGGGAAGAGTGAAACAGATGTGCTATCTTAGAGACAGTCCATGTGTTGTAACTAGTATCATGTTCCTCATTGTGCTCATTTTGAATTGGTCTTCCAAAGACTAATTTATTTAATTCCCCCCCCAAAGTAAAAAATTACCCAGATTTGCAATAGCCCTTTCTTTATTTAACCACAGTCATAATTTTTTGGGACCCTGTAGCATCTTAGGCCCATTCAAGGTTCTGGGGATGCTTGAGTGAGCAAAGAACCCTCTGTCATTCAGGTGACCAGTGATCCTGGTTGTTGACCAGCTGGTTTCTGGTCAAAAGAGATAGTATATCTGATGATTTTTTAAAAAGTACTCTTAAGGAAAATAAAGGAGAAAGGATAAGGAAAGCCAGGGGAGACGAGAGCTTAAATTTTAAATAGGATGATCAACGAAGGCCTCCGAAGAAGATGATGTTGGACAAAGACCTGAAGATGCGAACAGTGGGAATGAGCTGTGCAGAAATGCAGAGAAAGGGCTTCCAAGGCACAAGGAAGCGCTAAATACTATGGCCCTGAGGCAGGAGCATGCAGAGTATTTCAAAGAAGAGCAAGAAAAAAATCAGTGACTGGAGGGGAGCAGATAGGTGAAATGGAAATCATGAAGAAGTTGCAATTATTGACCATGGTAAGGTCTAGGGTACAACCATGAGGGCAGAGCGATGAAATATGGTGAAAAATAGGTCCACAAGAAAAGTATAGTGTGGGAACCTGTGGCAGTGAGCCAGGAGTTCACATTTCCCAGAAAAGAGTGAGAAAACGTGTAGATAACTGCAAGAGCCATGGAAATAAGCGACACTTCTTTTTCTGAACCAAGTTTTTACCTACGCGCATTGCTCTTACATGCCTTTCAAGAACCGTTCTTCAGTATATGGCCAGTTTAATGTAATCACTGCATTTGCTAAAGTGAAAGTATTGAAAGGTGGTGTGATACCAAATACGTCTATGCACCTTATTAAATGAAAAAACGATCTTAAATGATTTAATTACCATAATAGTATATTTTAGAAAAAATAACCTGATTTGTTGAACATTTTTAAGGTCTTTCCTATTAAATATTTGCATTAGCATTTATTTATCTCTATTAATAGCAATATCTATTAAACTGCACATTATTACTATGTATCATTATATTAGTATACATTAACATATTTAATTATATAATTTACTATATTATAAATTATTAACAAAATATCATTTAGAATATGTGCATCTATTGAATCATTTTATCCTCAGGGCTTTTTTATGGCTTTTATTCTATGATATTTAATAATAATCTCGTAAGAATTCAGCATACTAGTATATTAAGCACAATCTATAAACATTTTTTGCTTTTCTTAATATACTGGTTGGAAACATCCTTTCACATAAATGAGAAATGAGAAGTTGTAGCAGTGCAGCATGGGGCTAATCTTATCACCTTTATGAGAAACCTCTGCTTTCTCTTTACTTTCTTTAAAATTGCTTAGCATTGTAATTCTCAGTTATACATTGTTTTTAATATATAAGTACAGCTCTCTGATACTTATTTGGATAATAAAGCCCGTAGCACCTTTTTCATGATAGCCATCTTACAGGTTTCTATGTTGGACATTCATTTCTTTAGTAGGCATTCTGGCTTCCAGCAAGGGCAGAGAAACCCAAAGCCTGGCCACCGGCACTTGCTGCATCCTCTTACCCTAAAATTGAAGCTCATGGGGGTGAAACTGGGCTTAGACTTTTCAGTCTTCCTTCTAGTAGCAGGTACAAGAGGGGCCTTATTCTCCATCAGCATAACTGTACGCTGTATATAGTATGCTGAGTATTAGTCATGTATAAGACACTAGAGAAACTACTCGATTTGTCATTCTTAATGTTTGCATGATATTATCCAAATCCCTCATGTGTTTATTTTCTTTTTGTTGGAATTTATTTTCATCTCTCAATTTCTTTTTAAATTTTCTTTCCCTCTTATGAGTGCAGCACAAATTCTCACTGGCCTTCTTGCACTTCATATCTTTATGTGATGATTATATCTTTCTCTCATTTTTGTAGGTTTTGGCACTATTCTCTTTCATCCAACTTCTTTGTCCTGGTCTATGGAGTTTTGATATTTTAACTCCTTTTTTCTTGCTATCATTTTGATCTCATCATGTGTAAGAAAAATGTACATATCCCTAGTATTGCTATACCTTTTTGTAGAGAGATCATTCCCATCATATTCACTAAGCATTTCTTTATTATATTCTTATGACTTTTAGTTCATATACCTAATATTACCTATCCAGATGGAGTTCCTGCATTCTGTGTGATCTCCTCCTTTCCCCTCTACCCCTGCCCCAGGTATCCAAATTGTCTCATTTCCAACAAACATCAATTTTTGAACATGACCTTAGACAGAATGATTTGTAGGCAAAAAAACATTTTCATAATACAAATATTGACACACTCCTACTAGTCTCCTGTCTGATGGCTATTTGAGGCAAACCTTTTAAAGCGAAAGTCCAAATGAAAAACGCTACTAAATTATCTGCCCTTGATTCTTATTTGGGTCTCCCACAATTTATATGCATCCTATTCTCTTTTTAATGGGTTCAAAATTGTTCAGTATGCAAAACTGTTCTTTTGGGGTTGCTCTTCAAGTCATACTTTATTCACCTCAGTCAAATCAGTGCCTGGGACATTGGCAAATGATAAACATTCCAAAAATTAAAGTTGGATTCAGTTTATTCAGGCACCAAGCTTAGAACCTAGCAAAGTTCCTGGCACAGAGTAAGTGTACAATATCTCTTGTTGAATGAATGATCAACAGTATTGAATTGAATTGATGTCATCTTCATCTGCTCATTTGTGTTCCTGAAGCCTCCTTTTTTATGCCTGACCTTGAAACATATATTTATTCTTGCTTTACCCTCCCTTAGTTCCCTTACCTCCTTGACCCAGACCATACAGAATTCTTTTCTATGTTTGATTAAAATATAGATATATATTTCTTCTGTAATTGATTTACCTTTTTAAAAAAATCTATAATCTATACAAATCAATGTTTATGTTATTCTATATGTCACTAGAATCTATACAAACAGAATGTCTCTTTGCACAGTATAGCACCAAACTTTATTCCCCTGAGAATTTTCTTTATATTTTGTAATATAGTCCACCTTTCACTGACATCTTAATAGGGAATGGCTTTTTTTTTTTTACTCTTATTTATCTCTCTTATATTGTTATTTTCCTCCTTTCTAAACAGAAATCGTGTACTGCTACCAAACATATTATTTAGATTCTCATTTTAACTTTTTCTTCAGATATTATGACATCTATTTATTTCTTTCCCAATTTTTTTTTCTGATTTTCAAAAATAATATATACTCATTGTAAAGAATGTAAAACATTTGTGTGCGTATATGTGCGTGTGTATACATTTATGTATATGTATATAAATATATATTTTTTTTTTCCCCAAATTAACTATGGATGGCAAATCACTTCCCATCCATAGATTTTCTACCTTTTTTCTGTGGAAAAATTTTTTTCTAAACGAAATTTAAATCTCTTCATTTCACCCTTTTTGTTCCCTCTGCTAATTTGTGCCTCTGCTAATATATTTATTCATTTCACTCATCAAACAAAGTTTAGTCATCAATCCAAAACCTGTGCTAGGTGCCAGGTGATTAAGTCATGATCCTTGTACTTAATGCCTCATCAGAAGTGGGTACCATGAGGATGCATTCCTGTTCATATTTCTTTGGGGGATATATATTTTAAAAATTCTTCTGTATTAATATTAATGATCACTGTCTTCACAGATCTTACATTTTTCAGGTGTACACATTATATGTTTAAAATCTCAATTCTTTTTGCTATTTACCAGTATAATCCCAAAACTCATCCCTTTAATAAGCAATGGATTCCACATCTAGTGTTTGCTTTTGTTATTTACAATATGCATTCATCACATATGAACCGCATATGTGTGTACAAAAACATGACAATTTAGCAGTGGACATTTCTATCAAAGGGCAATGAATTATGAATTGTCATTTTATTAAATTTTCTTTGTTTCTCTATATTTTCCAAACTTTCTGTCATAAGTGTACATCTTTATGGAAAGCTTGCTAATCCACTCTATGCCTGAATACGGATATATGTTGGATGAGTTTCTTATGCTGATTTGGTATCTGATTTTTTTAATTTAAATTATGTTTTTTAGTGTTCTCTATGGAAATAAAATCACGGAACTACCAAAAATTTATTCGAAGGATTGTTTTCCTTACAGCTTCTGTAAGTACTTGATTGTTTCTCGTCCATCGAACCAAATATTATATTTTAGTCAGTGTACCATCTCATATTTTCATGATGGCTTCAGGAAAATTTGACCCAAAATGACACAGTTTATTGAAATGGAAAATATTAACCTAGTAGAGCTAAAATTGTTGATGGTTATTTATTTGAAGACACAATGCTTCAAAGTTGTCCCCCAGCCTTTCTCTCTCCCCTGTCATGAGTGTTTACATCCTGGCTGCTCTGTCTTTTAAAGCTTTAACAATCCCTGTCCTTTGTGAAACTTCTGTGGTTTGATTTAACAGCAGTGGGAAAGGAGAGAGACATAGTGATATGTTTATCCACCTTTGTGCAAAGAATTTGCAGGAGTGACAGTTCTGGAATAACTTCCTCTAGCACAAAGGTGGTGTACAGTAGGCCAGAACACAGCAGTAACACTCAAACTCATCCTTACTAAGATAATTATCTGTAAATCCCTGGATTATCTCTTTAAAGACCACTTTGCTTAGACAGTAGCTACTTCTCCTTTGTCTCAAAATAAGTTTTTACTATGCATTTTTATAAGAATAACGCTTGACCCCAGGTGTTATTTTCAATGCTTCTGTAAAAAAGAAATTAGAAAAAAAAAATATGCTCATGTTAAGATTGTTGCTGTGGATCATCAAATTCTGTTCAAATCACCAAACAATAAAAGTATGCTTTTTAGGGCACACACTGGCCTGGCCACTGCGGATACAAAGATGAGTACGATGTAGTTACTTCTCTCAGCTAGACCACAGTCTACTTTAAAAATCTTAAATTTACAACGTTATCTTCCCTTTGGGGTAAATGCATTTTTTTTTTTGGCATTGGGGCTCATACCATTTATTTGATAAAAAATTTTTCCTAATCCCACAAACTTCCCAAATGTAGATATTTTTTCTTACTTGGGAAACGTCTGTCCATATGCTCAAAAACATGGATATTACAACTTGTTATCCATGTTTTACATTTCTTTATCATCCAGAATCATATTTATATCACAGCCCAGTTTTCATGCACGTACACGCAACAATGAAGCAAATTGTTAACAAAACAGCATGTACCCCTATCACGTGCAGTATTCTCCATTTTGCTCCATTTCTCTCTCCCACAGACCAATGAGTCATGATAAATATCGACCTTTGTTACCTAATGACTTTATTTAGGCTTTAAATTATTTTTCAACCCTTGCAACAGATAGCAAATATTGTTTCTGTTCTTTAATAGAATGATTCTATGCACATTTCCTAAGGCTAATGTTTTATCTCTATATTAAGGCTCATTTATGATCATTTCTATACATCTAGGTGAGAACTTGGTTAAGCATCTTAGATCTGCTTGAACAGGTGAGGTATTAGAGAAGAGAGGTATAGGTAAATAGAAGGAACAAAATGAATTAGGGTCCAATAATTTTTTTTCCCCAATGTTTGGACCACAGCAATTTAAAGTAAATACAAAATGCTCAGAACAGCACCTTCTTCCACTGTCTTCCGGGCTCCCCACCTTTTCCTTGTCCTGACATCCTGTGCTTTAACTCCTCTCTTCAGGTAGCTGACAATTTAGGAAACAAAGTCAGTGGGGCTCGTGTTGTGGCCCCGAGTGGGGAGGAATGGGATTAATCACTCCATACCTCAAACCAGGCCTCGACGCTTTTAGGAAAGTATTATGTAGACTACAGAGAAGGCAAAAAACTTTAGCTTCTGAAGGTGGATTAAAAAAAAATTACAGCAAAGAAAACACCATGAGGAAATCATAGCATTGCATGTGCATGGAACACCTAAGAAAACCAAGCAATTCAAACAAATCCCTTGTATTAATTAGAGATTCTTGTGGTCAAAAGGCAAAAACATTTTCCAAGTGTCAGATAATAAGGCATATGAACCCAAACTACATAGTACATGGTTTTTTGTTTTGTTTTGTTTTTATGAGCTACTAAATATTTGTTAAAAGTCCTAAGTATCAAAGCACTGAGCTAAATGGGGATGGAGAGAAAGATATTTAAAAAAATGTCTTGCCCACAGAAGGCTAAACTGTCTTTGGGCAAAGTGAGCTTAGCATAAAATAGGAGACAAGATTAAGTAGCACCGAATAACTTCCTTTGGAGCCTAGAGGAAGGGGTACTTCATTTGGACAGAAGTCAGGTTTTGGAAAAGTCGGGCCTTCTTTGAAGCCCTGATAGCCCATAAAGGTTGAGTAAAGTGGAGAGCAGGACAAGTATATTCCCAAAGGTGAGTCCAGCATGAAGAAAAGCTCAGACACAACCACGCACATCTATGAGAATGACGTTTGCCAAAGTATGATCTGCAAACCAAAATATTGATGTAGAATATTGATAGAGTCTAGGAGAAAAAAATGAGTTTGTGGGATATTGTGTTAAACCAAGCTAAACAGATATTTATAATGCAGGATGAGGGCCTTTAATATGGTAATGTATGGTGTCACTCTTCAAGAGGGTTATAAAGTATTCATTCAACAACAGATCTTTAGTGAGCACCTATTATGTGCTGAGTACGTGAGAAAGGTCAAGGAACAAAATAGACGAATATCTCTGTCTGGAGCTTATACCCTTGGGGAAGGGACATGCAAATGACAGTCAGCAAGAACATAATAAATAAGGAAATCGTATATAATACAGATATGTGTTGCTAGGAAAAAAGAAAAAGTAGATCACAGTAAAGAATTTGAGAGTGATAGTGTGTGGGGAGGGACAGAGGCTGACAGTAGTGAAGAGCGTGGTCAGAGAAGGCTGAATTACGAAGGTGAGACTTGAGCAGACTCAAAGAAGCAGAATAATTCACCAGGTAGACATTGGGGAGGACATTACAAGCAGAAAAGAGTCTGGCAAGGAGGCCCGTGTGGCTAGAGTAGAAGCAGCTAATCTTTGTTTTAGAAGGTTCGCTCTGTCTTCTGTTTTGAGAATACACTGAACTTTTTCATAGTGCAGCTCTAAGGACTAATGTCTTATGGCATTTTTTTATGATTTCCTTGATAACCAAGTCTGGATCTACTGTTCTACCTCTGCATCTTCCAGAAAATATGTTTAAGAAATTCTTAAGTAAATTTATGGGTACTAGATTGAGACATTCCTTAGACAGTACAACCCTCGCTTTATCTGGTATAACCCCTAATCTTCAGCCTGTGCTACATAAATTATTACATTTAAAATATTAGTGTTGAAGATTTAAAAAATGTATTTCTTGATTGGGTTTTCTCAAGAAGGACAGAATCTTGCGGGTGAGTCAGGAGATGCTGCACTTTAATTCTACAACTATTTGATCAAACAGACTGTTGAATGCCAACAAGATAAACTGCCTTCGGGTAGATGCTTTCCAGGACCTGCACAACTTGAACCTTCTCTCCTTATATGACAACAAGCTTCAGACCATTGCCAAGGGGACCTTTTCGCCTCTGCGGGCCATTCAAACGATGTATGTATAGCAGGGTTTGGATCAAAGTAGATGACTGTTGTTTTCACTCTGAACTCGAGAGTTCAGTTCATAGCATATCACATATAAAAGTGTTCTGTGTGTGTTTCTGAAAGGCATTTGGCCCAGAACCCCTTTATTTGTGACTGCCATCTCAAGTGGCTGGCGGATTATCTCCACACCAACCCGATCGAGACCAGTGGTGCCCGCTGCACCAGCCCCCGGCGTCTGGCAAACAAAAGAATCGGACAGATCAAAAGCAAGAAATTCCGTTGTTCAGGTAATTTCTTACTTCACATGACATGTCCCCTGTGTCACCAAAAACAGTGGTTACATGAGACCTAGAGACAGCTGGTCTTCAGCTGAATTACCAAGCATTATAGGATCATATTTCTTTTTCTTCTGTTCATAAAGAAAAAAAAAATGAAAAGAAGTATATACACAATTCATATAGCCCTCATATGTAACATTTTTTAACACGATGTAAAGCAGAATGAATAGGCTACCGGCCAAGAAAAAAGCATGTCTGGATACTTCATACTGTATTCCCAGGGTTCAGACTTAATAGGGGCCTTTTAGCTAACTTAGAATGCCTTTAAGCCTGTTCAATCTCATGTTTGTTGTATTAGTCTTCACTGAGAGACTTAAGATAATTAATCATGTTTTCATTTCTTGAGAAAGTGAGCTGAGGCTTGGTTGCATGATTTGCTCAGGCTCAGAAGTAGAGGTAAACCTGAGCCCTCACTTCTCACGCAGAATGCTGTGTTTCTTCATTTTGCATTCTCTTATTTCGAATAGGAAGGACTGTGAGAATACCTTTTTTTCCAGAAGGCCATTTTTTTTTTTACCATTTTGAAAATATTACATTTATGTATGAAAAGCTAAATATAAATGCATTGTTATTAATAGTAACTAGAAAGCTTACATCATTGAAGCTTACTGTTTGCTTTGGTCTAATCTTTTCTGTTCTCTTGTAATAAAATATATTATATATGTTTTGGGTAGTATACTACCTAATTCTTTTAGGTGTATTTCACATTTGGCAGTTAATTCATACTAAAAAGCTAATATTGAGATAAAGCTGGTTATTGTCCATGGTTCTAGATGCATTTACTACTCACTGTCCATTATTGTACTTTGGCCACTGTTGTGAATATACATTTTTCACTAAATTATCTGTAGTAACTTTAGTCCATTCTTGATCTAATATAACTCATATCTCTGCTTGCTGACATTCAGGTGCATATTCTATTTTTTTTTCTCTTTTTTTATTTAGCTAAAGAACAGTATTTCATTCCAGGTAGGTTTTGCTTGGTAGTAGGACTAACTGCAGACACCCTTTCCTCACCTTATAAAATATAGCTTCTAAAATTTTGGTATGCATGCTTTTGAAAGTATAGTGCGTACTCTGTAGATAGATTCACTTCTGCATAGATCACTTGTAGCTGTTTTCCTGAACACTTGACCTTTGCATGCAGCTTCTGATGTTAAACATATATGTTATTAAACTCCCACCTTTTTTAACTTTTTCTCTCACTTTGGCATATTATCTAAATTTCTCACAGTAGCTAAACTGTTCAAACCTATGGCTTTCTACTTAAATCATTTTCTCTCCTTACCTTGTATATCTGATCTTTCAACCTGTTTTTAAAATATGGCTTATTGAGCTGGTTTTAAAGACAGACCTTTCTGTCATCAAGGAGCTAGTTCTACATGAAATCAGTTACGAACACACAGAATTGTGTTTTCAATTATGAGATTTACTTTTTAAAAATAGATTTTACACTATAAAATTGTTTCTTTTTGTTTGACCTTGCTTTCTTTTGCTTCATTTTTTTGTGTGTGCGAAAACAGCAACTTCCTGCTGATTTACGTGCAGTTGCACTGTGTGACTACGTTCTTGCATACCTGGAATCATAATAAAACTCCCCCAAAACAACATTGACATCAATCCTGAAAGCATCAGAAGTTCATGAGCACTAAATGCTTTAAGTCATTTAGGCAGATGATGAAATTCTTTCTTAGAAAAGTAATTGAAATGTTTTCCCACTATAATCTTCACACTGTCAAGGCTGATATTTCTAGAACTAGCTCTTTGAAATATATATCTTTATGTACTTTTTCCTTGCCTGCCAATTGTGTAAAATGCCTCTTGACTTGTTTGTTTTAAACTATTATATAAAAATATATGTTAGTACTAATTGATTGGCCACATTTACCATCTGCTGGGTATATCTTAGTCTCTAATATATTTTAACAGCTGTAAATTAAAAAGTATTTACATAGTGTTAGTGTCCAAAAATCTATACCTATTTTCTAGAGGACTCTGGGTTTGGTCTCTGTTTTAAGAAGATATGTGTTGCTTGCCATTATTGAATTATAATTTGAATAATTTTACACATTTAACAGATTTTGTTTTATTTTGAGCTTGGTTGATTAATAATATTTAATATATTACACTGGCCACATAAGAAGTAACCAATTGAAAAGAACAGTTGATTGGCTTTCATTGGCAATCTTTAAAATTCATTATTTTTCCCCATTTATTAAGTAGAAAGTCATCTGGTAGCTGTTACTTACCCAAAAAAGTTATATTCTAAACACCAGCACAACTGTAGGATAAAACAATATTATTTAAATCTCTAAATTATAGCAGTTAATATAATTGTTACCAAGTTATTCAATCTATTACATTTAAATATACTTACTAATGATTTAAAAATTAATATCTTCAATTCACCAAATAAAGAACAAAAGTTAGATTGTTTTCGTAAATTCTGATACAGTTTGCCCACTTATTAATAGCAGCCAAAATAAGTTTTGGAAAACACCTTTTATATCAGATATCATGGCTTACTTGTCAATTTCTGATCATTCAATTTATATTATTTAAATCAATAATTATAGAAGTCAGGACTCAGGAGAATTCTTTAGTCCTTTTCTCCCTTTCCCTTCACCCAAGGTTTTAATTAATATTTGAGCCTATCTAAAGGGGTGTCATGAAATAAGCATTATTGTCATTGCATTGAATGCAGATTATTTTAAATATAAGATATCCCCCTAGTGTTTCTGTTTTTTAGACTTTGTTCCAAATATTTCCTCGTTTTACTTTTAAAACAGAAGCTTAAACCACAATACAACAGATTTTCAATAAATAATCATGGCATTAATTCCAAATGTAATGAAATTATTATATTTGGCTTTGCAAACTTCTTATTCTGATTCCATTTTAGCTAAGGGGCATTATTTGTAAATTGGAAAGGTTATTAAAAAGCGTGTAAGCCACAACCTAAAGATTCATCCAAATGTGCTGATGATAGTCCTTGAAGAGCTCAATGATTAGATTTTCACTTAATTTTACATGGTTACTTGCCTACCACCATACTATATGGCATTCTAGACATTACAGTGACAACTCCAAAGAAAATCTGTCTTGCAGAGAGTTTATCTTTTAAAGGAATTGACAAGAACTTAATCTGTGCTATGCATCTTGTATGCCATTGCTTTTCCTGTAAGACCGCCATTAATAAAAGCTTACAAAGCATGACAATTTTTATCATACCATGCCATTCCCTGATAATCGTCACAGTCAGGAAAGGAGAAAGAGACCTTAGTTTCTATAGATATATATATGTGCCTCTATTAACCTTAATTGGGATTACTGTCTTTTTTTCCTTCTTGGTGATCTTTACTTTTGCAGGAGTTCACCATTTTGGCTGTAAGTAAAAGTGTCTGATCTGAAACGTAATGTCCTCCCTTTTCAATCCTGATGTACCTTCTTCTAGTCTCGATCTTTTGCGCCTTATTATTATTATTATTATTATTTTTCCGAGAAGAAAGCACAGATCTTTTGAGCTTCTCTGTTTGTCCTCGTAGCTCACCTCCAACTTCTTCCCGGATGTTGTTCCCGAAAGCTGTTGTTCCGTCCTGCAGTTCTGAAGGAACGGTGGAAGCATCCTTCAGTGTAGCCCCTTCTTTGTGTTTCCAGGAAATCTTCGGTAGTAGCTCTCTGACTATGGTCCTAAGCATTCTACGGAAAGAATGCATGTCATGTGAACAGTACCACACTTCCAGAACGTCTGTAGCTTTTTTCCTGCTTCCCTTCATCTTTCCTCTCCGTCTTACCCTTGGCCTAGTGGATGGTGTAGTGATTATGTAGCGAGATTTTCTGTTGTGCTTGATCTAACCATGTGGTTGCCAGGTATGAGGAAAACATGGTTCCGTCAAGCACCATGGAACGTCACGCAGCTTTCTACAGCATGACAAGCTGCTGAGGCTTAAATCAGGATTTACTTGTCTCTCTTTATAAAATCCAAATGAAAAAAAAGAGGGCTTTTGAGGCATTTCTGAAGATTACGTGAGTAGGAGAGAATAATAAAAGACCATAGAAAATTTAAAAACCTGAGTGCATCTATTTGCCTTGAAAGCCCTAATTTAAAATGATACATAGGAATATGTTTATTACTGGATACATTTTAAATTCCTGACTCTGAGAAAAAAATAATCGTTTTTACAATTAATAGCCATTGTGTGATTAGCTGTCAAATAGGCTAGAATGGCTCATAACTGGATCAGCAGAAAGTACAGCTGTGAAAAGCTCATCTCTCTTACTGTTTTCCTGTCCTGTGAATCTAGTTACTCTTTTTTCCAGCAAATTCCAAGCCCTTGTTTTAACCCTCTCCTGACATCCATTGACCAAATTTCCCCAAGTTGCCTCCCTGCTGCATAATCTGTAGTTATCTTCCTTTTTTTTCTTCCGACAAATGAACAAACATTCTAACCCGTAGACTCAGTATTTTCATTTTCCATTCTTTTTGGCTTGAATCCTCAATAGGTACAGAAGATTATCGATCAAAATTAAGTGGGGACTGCTTTGCAGATTTGGCTTGCCCCGAAAAGTGCCGCTGTGAAGGGACCACAGTTGATTGCTCCAATCAAAAACTCACCAAAATCCCGGACCATGTCCCCCAGTACACTGCAGAACTGTAAGTTCATCTCCCAGCAAAATCCAGGTGGGGAGGGAGGAAACAGACACATCTAAGCATTGGAATTTTAGTCTTGCCCTTTTATTCTCAATAATTGCAGTAATTTTAATTAACACACAATGACAGAACTCTTCTCTGTAGAAGAATATGGTAGAAGCTATCTTCCTTCACCTCTCTGGCCCAAGATGCAACTATAAAAATTATTTTACCTGAAACTTACTGGATTTCATTAACCATTGTCACCATAATAAAAATAAATAAATTTAAAAAAAAATTATTTTACCTCTCAAAAATTCAGTTAACATTTAATAATACTACTAATAATAGCCTTCATTTGGTATTTATTTCTTCAGCATTATTTATGCCTAAACCTATTTCAAAGCACTTAATAGATTTTTAACATGTTTAATCTTTACAGCAACCAAATAAAATAGTTTGTGAATCCCCATTTTTAATCTCTGTTAATTATAAATTCAATCTGAGAATCTTTTTAATCTGCTTTGCTACCTCACAGACACACTGCTGGAAGGATTTGGCGATTATTAAGTATTAAAGCACAAAAGATAGTTTTTTCTGAACAATGTATAGTATGGCAGAAAATACTGAAAAGGCAGAGTGTGATCAATTCATACTTTTAACCCTAGCACAGACTAAGTCCTAAAATACGTTTGTTGAATCATTTATAGATACTGTGCCCATGGATGTTTTGCCTTTACTGACTATTTATAAAAGTAAGACATTTAACGTTAGTGTTTTAAAAATCCAAGAAACACCCAGTAAGATCTAATCGTTTTCTGAGTGTCTTAGCGATGTTTATTCATGGCACCATCTGGTATTTGTCATTAACTGCTTTGCATAGGTGCCTGTCTTTCTGTGCATGTATAATCCTTTTGTCTTCAACTAGATTATGGCCCCTTGACAACAGGGATTGGATTTTATAGTTTATCTCCCACTATGCCTATACGCATGCCTGTTAATTAATGAATTTTAAGCAATTTGAATAATTGAAAATAATGGAATGCTTTCAAAGAGATGACAAAAACTAACTTCTCTATTTATAGTGATGCTTTTTTTATTATTATATTATTCCTGTTAATTCATGAAGCTATTTCATAGCTCTAGGACTCTTAGCAATGCATGGAGACTGTGCAATAAAAGCCCCGAACTCCATTTCTATAGCCACATAAGGAATTATGCTTATTTCCAATAACACTATAAATAATAATTCAAATCATATCTTCCAACATAATACCTTAAGAAGGCTCACTTATTAATCAAGAATTGTATTAGAAACTAGCATCTAATTTATTTTCAACAGAGGATATGTGTGTGTTTTAAGAAATTATGAATTTTTTAACATACATTTAAAAATCAGCACTTGGAAGAAAATATCTGATAAAGGATTTATATACAGACTGTATAAAGAAATCTTACAACTCAACAATAAAATAAAAAGGAAAAATGTACTCGGCCCATTTAAAAAGTAGTCAAATTGTTTGTATGAACATTCCTCCAAAGATATACAAATGGCCAATGAACACTTGAGAAATTTCTCAGTATGATTTGGCATTAGGGAAACAAATAAAAATCACAATGAGATAACACTTCAACTCCACTAGAAAGTTCATCAAAACAAAGAAACAAACAAATCAATACAGGTGAAATTGGATCCCTTATACATTGCCAGTGGGAATGTAAAATAACACAGCCCCTTTGGAAAACAGTTTGACTGTTCATCAAAGAGTTAAACATAGATTTACCATGTGACCCAGCAGTTTCACAGCTATGCATATATCCAAAATAACTGAAAACATATATTCATAAAAAAGAATTGTACACCAATGTTTATAGCAGCATGATTCATGATAATTAAAAGATGGAAACTTCAAGTGTATAATTCAACAGTATGGCATATATATATATATATATACACACACGTGTGTGCGTGTGTGTGTGTGGTGTGTGTGTATTAAAAAGAAATTAAATGCCAGTATATATAGATAGATATAGATATAGATATAGACATGTTGATATAGAATGCTGATATATCTATATACACATATATATACACACATACTTGCATATATGTATATATATATATATACATACATACACACACACACACACACACACACACACACACACACACTAAACATCAGTGAATCTTGTAAACATTATGCAAGGTGAAGAAAGCCAGCCACAAAAGACCATATTTTGTATGATTCCGTTTGTGTGAAATGTCCAGAACAGGAAACTCCATAGAGACAGAAGGTAAATTAGTGGTTGCCAAGGACTGAGGCAGCAGATCGAGAGTGAATACTGATGGATATGAGGTTTGGGGGTGGCGGGAGGAGGGCTTGATGAATATGTTCTGGAATTATATAGCAAAGATGAGTGCATAATTTTGTAAATATACTAAAAAACACTGAATTGTACAATTTAATGGGTGAACTTCATGGCATATAAATTGAATAACGAAAAGGCTGTTAATAAAAAAGAATTGTGGAGCAAGTGAGTAGGAAAAAATGGCCTAAAATGCTTTCTGGGGGAGGGGTAATAGTGAGAAAAAGTTTGAGAAACTTTTTTCTACAGATTACTCAATAAGCTGCTTTTGATTATCAAATATTGGTTTTCTTTACTATGTACTTCTTAATATATTTTATTTTGATCATTAAATTTTGAGTAAAATGAGAAAAAACATTTCAGTACAGTTGGCCCTCTGTATCCTCAGGTCCCTCATCTGTGAATTCAAACAACCTCAGGTTCAAAAAATATTTTAAAAAAAAAAAAAAAACTGTTGCCTTATTGCTGATGTGTACTGTGTAATTAAGCTTAAGATGGTTTTATATCTGTACTGACGTGTACAGCCTTTTTTCTCTGTCATTATCCCTTAAACAATGCAGCATAACAACTGTTTATGTAGCATTTACGTTGTATTAGGTATTCCATGTAATCTAGAGATGATTTTAAATATACAGGAGAGTGTGTGTAGGTTATATGTAAATACTATACCATTTCATATAAAGGATGCAAGAATCCATGGATTTTGGTACCCAAAGGGGACCTGGAACCAGTCCCCCATGGATATTGAAGGATAACTCTACTTACCACCAATATTTTGCTTTATGTGTCCTATGTTTTGCTTTAGGATAATCATGAAATAATATAATTCTTCATGAGAAGTAAAATTTAATCCCTTCCTGACTCTCGGTAATGAAACTCTTCTGTCTTTTATCTTTTTTTCCTAGGCGACTCAATAATAATGAATTCACAGTGTTGGAAGCTACCGGAATCTTCAAGAAACTTCCTCAGTTACGTAAAATGTAAGCCGTACATTAGCCATCTTTTTAAATTTCCATGGTATTTTGTTAACGTTTTTCCCATCCCTGTGCAATTTATTTAGATTTCTTTGGAAATCGGAAAATATAAAAGAACCATAGAAATGTCCATGCAATGACTTCCAGTGGCAAGAGTTTAGGGTAATCTCTGAGGGGAACCAGAGGAATTGGCTTTTTTCAGTGTGTTTACTAGTGGAGACCTGGCATCTCGCTTTAACTCAGCTGATCTGTCCTGTGGCCACAGCAGGAATCCAGCATCTAGGCACCTCAGTGATGGGTTCAGGAATGTTTCATAACTTCCTTTACTGTTTCCCAAACGATGCCGTTACTTCTCCTTCAGCACATCCATGTCAACTACTTGACTTTTTGCTTCATTAAACTTTCATTAGAAGAGAGAATTAATGGTTGCAAAACTGGCTCGATGACTCATCTGTGTTATTACATGTCCACAACTCATATTTTAAAATAAGTTTGTAAGCTCGGCGGTTTCAACAACACTGAAGACAGGACTTCACCCCCTTGAGGGGGAGGGAGGGAGCAACAAGACAGAGGCCAAGGGTGTGAGACCAGTGGAGCACCCTCCACGTATGAGGGAATGTCAGACGGAGCAAAGGAGCATTCTTCTATGACATCTGTACTTGTAGCTAGGGAACTGGCCCACGCCCACATAGACTGTAAGAGGGAGAGAAGACAGAAACTTTTTCTGTGCACTCGACTTTCATATTATAATATTGCCTTGCAAAGAATTTCTAATTGCTTAATTGTTCTTCGTCACTGATACTCACCGCTCTTTCTTTTTAGCTATAAGATGTCTTTCACTTCAATACGTATTTATTGAGCAGCTAGTATGTCCAATGCTCTGAGAAAAATACAATGTTACATAAAAATGATCCTTTTTGTGTGGGCATTCCTAGTCTGGGGAAGTGTTACCTTAAGTGGATACTCTTTCTCTCTGGGCAAACGTTGTATTTTGTAATACTGACAGTTAAGTTGGTTATTTTAACACATTATTCCATGAGAAGTTTAACTGGGAACAAACTCATTCAAATATATTTTTGAGACTATCTAAACGCTAACACATGTTAGTCCACCCTTCTTTAACTCAGTCGCATCCTGTTAGTCATTAATTCATTCAACAGTTTTAATCAGGGGTATTTCTTTGAGAAGTTCCTTAGTAAGTCCTGTGGTAAACAAAAGTTTGTGCAATTTAGCAGCTGACTTCAAGAATTTTATGCTCCTAGGGACCCTTCCAGATCATTCTGACAATGATCAGGCTGCCATTTTTTGTCATAAACATTAGTCTTTTAGTATGTCACTTTGGCTCAATGGATTCAGGACATGGGATCTCTTCAGAGCCTTCAGAGTGCTGGGCAGTGAGGTGCTAGCAGATTGTGGAAGAAAGTGATCAAATATGTTGTCTTAGAGCCCTCATTGTCAGAAGGAAATTGTTTAAAAGCTTTTTTTGTCAACAATTTTTATTTAGAAACTTTAGCAACAATAAGATCACAGACATTGAAGAGGGAGCTTTTGAAGGAGCATCTGGTGTGAATGAAATACTTCTCACAAGTAACCGTTTGGAAAATGTGCAGCATAAGATGTTCAAGGGATTGGAAAGCCTCAAAACTTTGTAAGTGTTCGCATTTGCATTGTGATCCTTCCACCACAGGACTGTAGTACTGTGGTTCCCTGTGCATTATAATCCTGGAGAGAGGATATAGATCCTACTCTTCCTCCCCACCCACCCACCCCTCCCTCCCTCCCTCTCTCTCTCTCTCTCTCTCTCTCTCTCTCTCTCTCTCTCTCACACACACACACACACACACACACACACACACACACACTTTGTGGATGCAGACAGTCTCTTATTCTAATACTCCTGATTTCAGTATGTTACTTGCAAAAGATCAAGTCTCTCCTGGCTGTGGATTCCTCAACAAAAAAAAGATCATCTTTCCTCCAGCGCTTGTGCAGATCTTCATCCTCTGTTCTGCTTCACAACCATTCTCTTTCCTTTTCCATGAACACCTCCATCTAATACTCCATCTTGGCCCAAGGTTTCTAGCTTCAGAGTCTGCTCCAACCCCTGTGGCAAAATAAATCTAATAGCGAATCCGGAGACCGCCTTTTCCTACCCCTGCAAGGTCTTAATAAAAATGAGAGAGACTGACTATGGGTAGAACTTACAATATCTGTTTCAAAGTAAACATGCTAAGAATTATGACTACTCACTCAGGGGTAGTGAGGTTGGGAAAAAGAAATTCTGTATGTTTCCAGAATGTTGCTGGCCAAGGAGGATGGGATTGGGTTGACTAGTAAGGATAACAGTTTCAGTTATTCGAATTTTCTCTAGAGCATATATTTGATTTTTATTATTTCTACAGTAGATAACTATGTTTAACAAAAGGGGTGGCCTAAAAATTGGAAGAGACACAAACCAAATGTTAAGCCTTTGAAAGATATGAGGGGAACTACTTGTCACTAAGCAGCAGCCCTTGGTGACTGCAGTGGAGAAGCCCAGGCTCCACTGTCTCCCCTAAACCCTCAGCCTCTCCACAGCCCACAGAGCTACAGCCAGGAGGAGTGAGAACTGGGGAGTCTCTGGTCTGCTCTTTACCAGATGCAGAGGGAGAGGGCCTTTCCCCAGCCGGTGAGGATGTGTTACAGGCATCCCAAATGCAAACCCCACTAACAAACCTCTGCCCGGGGGAGAAGTGTGCTCCTTGGGGAATAGCCTGGATCCTAACCCTCCAGCAGGACCAGCCTGCCACCTGCCGACCAGCCCTCCTGGGCTAACCTGGACATGTTATGTAAGTGTTCCCTCAGCCTTTTCATGAAGGAGATGCTGAGGAGTGTGTAGAAGGGAGGCAGAGAAGATACGCCGCAGGTGGCTGCATCTCCTTCTCCCCACCTCCTCCCCAAGCTCTCTCCGGTAACTCATCAAAACACAAATCCTGCAGCCAGCAGAAGGCTCCCTCCTTAGATGAAAGTCAGGGGACTGCTTGTTACTGGAACCTTCTCCTCGGGCTGCCATAACAAGAAATTGCAGATTGGATGTCTTAAACAACAGGATTCGTTTTCTGCGTTCTGGAGGCTAGAAGCCTAAGATCAGAGGTCTGAGATGGTTGGTTTCCGGTGAGGATCCTTGGCCGTAGCTTGTAGACGGCTACCTGTCTGCTGTGTCATTCATTACATGGCTTTTCCTTTGTGTGTTCTAGTGCCCCTTCTTCTTACAAGGACACCAGTTCTATCAGATTAGGTCCCTACCTGTAGTACCTCGTTTAACCTTATTTACCTCTCTAAAGGCCCTTTTTCCAAGGAGAATCCTGGGGAGTTATGGCCTCAATGTAGGAACATTTTCGAAAGTCACAATTCAGTCTATAACACCAGTCCAAAGAGTTTATCGAAGTATTTCTTCTGACTAGTCCCATTCACAGGACTCTCCTTTACCTCCTTTACCTTCATTATTTTTCTAGTAATATTTTTGTGCCTCTTATGTTTTGGCACCTGAGGCAGACATCCACTGGCTCTCTAATTAATCCCACTGTGTCACCACAAGCATAGAGAGCATTTAGAGCCAAGTTCAGGGCTCAGGGTAGTGAAAAGCCTGAAGTGGGTTTACCTGGACAGAATTAGTCCTCTCAGTGCTATCATTCAGCTCAGAGCTACAAAGATTTTGACAGGACACCCTTAAACTTCTTAAACCTTAAACTTCTTAAACCTTAGGGACTAGTAAACCTCTTAGTAACCTATATGCATATTTCTATGGGCTTCAAACCCCTGATTGCAGGCGAAATGTGGTACATATGTATGCTTACAGATGTTTCTAGTGACAGAAAGCAAAGCTTTCTTTGACTTCTCCCAGGGGTCTGTGACTCCAATGAGACCAAGTGCTCTTTATTATTTATGGCAGAGGACCATGCTGATAGAAATACTTTTCTGTTGTGCATTTATTTGTTCCCTAATGTGAAATGATGTCTTAATAGGAGGGCATCATTCGTTCTTCTTCTTATCTGTGACTTAGCAAAAAGCAAAAGTTGGTATTTCTTATTTATGATAAGGCAGTCTAGAATTACAAAGGAACACTTGGTTGTTAATTTCTTTTTGCTCTTTGTTTTCCATCCTGCAATCTTGTAGTAGGGTGGTCTTCTCATGTTTAGAAAAATTAAGGAAAACTGACTTTTCAGTAATGCCGAGTAAGATTTGTGGCAGCTATTCATTTTGACATGGAATTTTTAGAAGCCTTTTGTTCCTTTTCCAAGCCTCACAAATAAGCAGTTCAGACAAGAATTGAGAACTGCACCACAACTTGAGCAGTGATGACTAAATGACCACAATGTTAATACTATGAATGGCAGTGACTGCCCCCCCCCACCAAAAAAAAGAAGGTATTTTTTTTCAAGAGAAACCCACTTCAACTTTATTGTAAGCAACTGGGATATGTTTACTATTGCCTCTTCTTAAGTTCTGGACTTTAAACAATGAAGCATTTTTCATAAATAAAGTAATCTGTGCATCTTTGTGGATGCTCGGTCAAGTTTACTCGCAGCTGGTGTTGACAGTGTGAGTTCCTGAGATGCTCTTCGTTCTGCTATGGTTATTGTTTCTTTTCTGCCATATTCTTTTCTGTCCAACCTCAAATGCAGTACTACGGTGAATATGAAAATCGTAGGACTCTAAGGGCAGAGAGAGCTGTAGGTGGACTTAGAACATTACATGATCATGCAAAACATAATTAGCAGCATCAAAGGAAAACATCTACCCTCATCAAATGGGGTTGTAGGTCCACACAGAGGCTCGCCATGCTTTTCGTAACTTGAGTCTAATCATTGACAAATCTAAGCATTTTATTTTTGCACGAGGTTCTCGGTACAGAGCCGTAGCAATTCCTAATGTCAAGAGAACATTCAGGACACAGTAATGAAAGCTACACATTCGCTAAGAGGGGCTATTTTGGTCCTCAGATAGGCAGAATTGATTGCCTGACGCTTTACCTCTATAGCAGTGTTCTCTTTTATTCCCTCAGGATGTTGAGAAGTAATCGCATAAGCTGTGTGGGGAATGACAGCTTCATAGGACTCAGTTCTGTGCGTTTGCTTTCTTTATATGATAATCAAATTACTACAATTGCACCGGGGGCATTTGATACTCTCCATTCTTTATCTACTCTGTAAGTATGACAAATAGTCTTCATTTGTGTATTATGTGAGCCACCGTGCTATATTTATTTTTTCATTGATAACATTTGAATGCATTATTATTAGGTGCTTCATGAAAATATGGTCAAGTATTTAGGTTTGTTGGGGTTTTTTTTTGTAAAAAAGACAAATTTGTTCACGTTAGATTTTAACTTTTCTAAAACTATCACCTTCTGTTGTACATTAAAATTTAACAAAAAGATCATAATATTTTTAGTGCACTTTTTAAATCATAATGTGCTGTGGCTTAATTGATAAATTTTCATCTTATTATAACTGATTGTGTTGCAAATAAAAGAAATGGTACAGATTTTCCCCAGCCTTCTCACACCGGAGTCTTTTCAGTATAAGTATCATAAAAACAGAGTTGATAAGGTTATTGCCAACATGCTGTGCTCTAAAGGATCATTCACAGTGCCAGGAGCTGCGTTAGGATGACGAGACCAACAATAAAAGCTGCTCCCTAGAGAGCATTTCCTGTGACATTAGGAAAATACTGAAGAAATAGGTTGAGCCTGTCCAGGAGAATATTTTATGTTCAAGAATAAAGGATATTTGTAGGTCTATAGACAGAATTCAGAAAAAAATAAATAAAAATAAATTATATATATCCCTCTTCATACAATGTATTTAAGGCCTCTTGTATGTCTAAAAAGTATATAAAAAGCAATCTTTGAAATGATAAATCTTATAACTGATTTGATTTTCTGGTAATTGTGGCATTTAAATATACTAATCTAACTCAAAAGGTAGTTAGAAAGAAAAAAAAAACATGCAACGTAGCTGAAGTCACTGAAGAAATTGTTTGAAGGAAGCATCCATCCATCAGGAAAGTGCTTAATCCTCTTTCCAAATAAAATGTAACATTTTACATGGAGTGACTAATTTGTGCATATTAAAGATGGCATGTTTATAAATAATGGGGTTGTCAATAGGTTTGTGCTGAAGTAGTGAGATGCCAGAAGTATGGAGATTTGTAGAAGTAAATTCATTTTTATAACTGGCATTTAATCAACTCAGCTGTCAGTTTAGATGGGAAACCTAGTCTCTAGAGCAAATAAGAGATGGAAATCTTGGAATGACAAATTAATGAAATAGCTGTTGTCAGGTTAAACTCAATCATACAAGGTAATCAGCCTTCATCTTTATGTTAACTTACTGCATTATCAGTGTAAGGAAGTCTGGCAATAAGTCAGATCTCAGACAAGTTTAAATTATCTCTAAATGAGATATCTCCCAGGATCCACTGCATAAACCCTAAATTGCTACCTTCAGTTTATTTTTCCCATGAAATTATTTGAAGAATTCTTACGTGACAGTGTTGCTGTTACTTTATGTTTCACATGTAAATATTTTAGACAAAAAAATGCACCTCACATGTTGCATGTGCCTGAATGTTAAGTAGAGCTGGGGGTGGGGAATGCAAAGAATAAGAGGGAGCCATTGCCACAGAAATGGCTTGGAGAAATGGTAGCATGGGGCTTCGAAAAGTAAGAACGTGAAACCGTGAACTCAACTCTGCACTGTCTGCATGTGGCGTTTAGAAACCTCTTGGCCAATCCCTTTAACTGCAATTGCTACCTGGCCTGGTTGGGAGAATGGCTCAGAAAGAAGAGAATTGTAACCGGAAATCCTCGATGTCAGAAACCATACTTCCTCAAAGAAATCCCCATCCAAGATGTGGCCATTCAAGACTTCACGTGTGATGACGGTAAGACAGCCTTGCCGCATCTTCGGTCACCAGGCATCCAGGCGACCGTTCTGATGCCACAGGCACAACTCAATAGCGGACTAGTCCACAGATAGCTCTTGAGCATCTTTTGCTTTGTTTCGTGGTTTTGTTATGTCGCGGATTAGCAGTAGGACGCTTACTTTCTCAGATCGCTCTTTCACATCCAAGTCTACTTTGTGTGTCTGAATGTTTTAGGTTTTCCAGTTTCCAGCTGGTGGTCAGTGCTATGTTTATAGCTTCCTTTTAACGTTTCCTCATCATCCTGAGCATCTCTTTTAGGAACTACCATTTCCGAATGAGACAAAAGCAATCGACTGCTAAAATAGTAATGCTAGTAAATCTAACAAAAATAATAATTTCTACTTTTTAACGCATTCTACATATCATCCCTTACGATTCGCATAATAGCCCTGTAAGGTAGGCAGAGCAGGTTCTGACATCATTGCCCGTGACTAGAGAGTACATCTGGGTGCTGTGTTTTAAAATGAGGAACCCATACAATTTTTGCTAAACATTTTAAATTACTCTGTCTCTTTATGTCTCTTCATGTCTGTCTCCTTACAGTTTCTCCGTCATTCAGTGGACGTTTAGAGATGCTAATTAAACGTATAATTTGCACAAATAACTAAACAAGTAAAATAAGGACTCTGATTGTATTGATAATACAAACCAGAGATCACCTTCTGGAATTCTGCCTTTCGCAGCCCGAAAACAGTACTAGATAAGCCATACGGTGTCAATTTGTCAACACTCCATGCCCTATACATCAGCAATCATATGGTTCAAGATGGGTGCTTGTTAATTTAAAGGCAAAAAATCACTTCTGACATCTTCAAAGCCACGAATCTGGGTTTTCCCATGTTTCTTTTGCAACTTAGGAAATGACGACAACAGTTGCTCCCCGCTGTCTCGCTGTCCTACGGAATGTACCTGCCTAGACACAGTGGTCCGATGTAGCAACAAGGGCTTGAAGGTCTTGCCCAAAGGAATTCCAAGAGATGTCACTGAGCTGTAAGTAAAGCTTGTCTCTTCCGTTTCTGAACAGTTAGTATTTCATGTACCAAGGGACGTAGACACCAAACAAATATTTTTGGAGTCCTGTTTGCCAAGTACATTCTATGAGCCATTAATTCGTATCACTTAAAACTCTAAACAAATAATGTAGAAGCTGGTTCAGATACCTTTGGAAATGCAGGTGTGTGTGTGTGTCTCTTTTTTTCACTGCAGGATTCATCAGTGCTTTTATTATACTAAGGTACACTGTGAAGCTCCCAGAGAGGGTGGTAAAATATAAGGCAGCTCTGTACTTATTAGTCTTTTTCCCATAAATTATCTTGCAAGACTAATGTCCCATCAAACGCACCCTGGAAAATGTATGTTTAGTTTATCCGCAGTGTCTGGGACATGCCATATGTTTAATTATTCTTTACTGCAGTGTCCCTTGGGAGAATATCTTACCGTATGGGATATGTAAATATACGGGAGATGGAAGAAGCTGGCATAGTCCTCACCCTTAAAAAGAGATCCCTTTGGGTGTGAATCAGGGTCCTTTAGATTGGAAAGGGCGTGAGGCCAATTATCCCGAACATTTTCATAACTGATATTTAACTGCGACTTAACCTGGCCAAATATCTGGGTACTAAGCGCTCCCCGACTCTTCCTTAGCTTTCTCATGCTATATGCACATGGAAGGGACTAAATCAAGAATAGCTGCTTACATAATAATGTGCACATGCTCCAGTCCATTCCTTTATCTTGATACGAATGTGCCACATTTGAGTCGTTTTGCCTCGTTTATTTTTTGTCTGTACAGAATCGTGTATCAAAAACCATTTACGTCCAGATCTAATTCATACAAATGCGGACCTGCAGTTCCTTCCAAATGAGCAGCTTCGATACACTTGTGGCAACACAGGACCCTCTTAATGAGATTTAAGAAGATGCCACGTCACTTATCAAATCACGTGCAGTTCTGTGAATCCTAAGTTGGTCCTGAATTGAACACTTAGACCAAAAAAAAAAAAAAAAGCTATGATCTTAGCACATGTTCACAGAAGGTCCCTCTTCAATTTGCATTGTTGTATAGTGTTCAGTTTCTCTCTCATCAGTCGTTAAGTAACTATAAGCACTACTTCGTGTGTGCATGTGTGTAATTAAATACTTAATTCTTACTTTAATGTGTATTTATTTCAGAAGATTACCCTCCATGCAGTGTTGGGAAGCTAGATGCCTGTAGAGTATATTCTCTATGCAAAACACTGATGCTAACACTCCGCATAACGTTCAGATCATCTGGGAGGCAAAACCCCATCTTCTACCCCTTCAACTGGCTTGTCGTGCCTTAGCCTTTTTACTTGATTCCGATTAAATCATTTTAAACATTCTTTACTTATCAAAGTACATCTGAGAACCTGCTTGAGTCTATGCTATCTGTATGTTTCTTCTTTCAGTCAAATCTTTATTTCCCACAAATTGTTAAAAACCCATTTTTTTTTTCTAAAGAAACTAGGCTGCAGAGATGAGGAAAATAACTCATCTCTTGTGAATTCTAGTTTTACCTCCCAGAGAGCTTATTCTTAGAACGTACCAAGTCAACAGGGTCCTTCTCTGCAGAACTATATGTGCATGTATTAGAAAAAAATGTCATGGGCTTATTATATTAAATTATTAAAGAATTTGGCAAAAATAAGAATGTATTGGTGGGCAGTTTGGGACAAATGGTATGTATTATTTTTAATCGGTTCCATATAATTTACCACTTAGGTTGTTCTACATGTAAACATCCATAGGACCCCTATTGAATCTTTCTGTTGCAACATTTTCTGGAATTAAAGGACAGTGCTGAGTGTATGGGGTTGTGCTGCCCTCTGGTGGCACCAAGAAAAATTTAGCTAGAGGAAAGAACGGAGGGCGGAGAGAGGGTTGGGAATAGTCGGAAGATTTGAGTAGACATAAGGAGTCATAACATACGCCCAACTCTTCGTCAGGTATTTATTACATATTTTTGCAATGTGTGACTTTTATGTAACTTTTTTTTCATTTTGAAGTAGTTGAAAGAAATTGTTATCTTAGGCAATTTCTCAGTTACTTTGTATCCAGCAAAAATACTAAACTCAACCCTGGATCTTGAGGCTGACCACAACATGGGGGCAGTCATGTGCCCAGTGTGCCAAGACTGACTGTCGGCACATCTGTAGCCAGATGATCCCGGTTCTGAAGGACATTCTTACCCCTCTCCATCTACACTCTGGGGAAGAATAGCCTTGGGAGGGGATGGAATTTATTACCTTTGTGTGCATGTGACATTATGGATATAACTGTAAGCATTCTTGTACTTTCTTGTCTTGCCAGGTAGCTCATAACCTATATTCTGATTATTCTGCTGACTCTAATCAGAAATGGGAAATTTACTTACATGTGGTTATTTGAGTCTTACTTTTACGTATATATGCTACATTGGTACACTGGATAAGTGTGCTTTTCTATGAAACCTCTGAAAATTAATATCCCCTGTCAATTTACCATGGTAAAAACTACTTTTAAAGTATTATTAACTGAAATCTAATTATGTTTCATTCCCAAATATCTCCTTTAAACCATCCATGTTGTTTACTAAGTATATTGATATGTGTTCAGGCAATGAAGGGTGGCTTGCCCTCAGTAACAAGGTTCTGCCAGTAGCAAATGCCTTCATGGGACCGCCTCCACACAAACACAAGCAAACTGGAGTTTGACTAAAAATGTGGTTGGTTGAATGAACCTTGTTGCTGACGCAAAAAAATGGTTGGATACATGCTTGCCTTCATACATAAACCACAAAGAACTGGACTCACCAGTCTCTTCTTGATTTTGTAATTTAGCCTGAGTGATCCAGGAAAGAATTCTACTGGATTGGACAACTATTTTTTTTTCCTCTTTACTTCTCTTAAACAGCATCCCCAGCTAGAAACACAACATCTCAAAGTTAAAATTGGCAAGTGCTTCCTTGCCTCAATTAAGAATGAAATGTTCAACTGTTTTATGATACAATACTGCTACTTTAAAAACACTATTATTATTTCCTTGTTTTTAGGTATCTGGATGGGAACCAATTTACACTGGTTCCTAAGGAACTCTCTAATTACAAACACTTAACACTCATGTAAGTAATGTATTATATGTGTCTGTCTTTGACTTCTTATTCTATTTCATGAAAATGGGGATAGCAAGCGGCAGACGATGTAGTGAACCTCTCAGATAATAGGAATCATTGACAGTTTGTTGCTTCCCTCCCTGCGCGTTGTAATTCTGGATCACCAGCTACATCTTCTTGTGTATCAGTCAAGCAGTGATGTGTCTTAGAAAACGGTCCCCCTGAATGCAAAGTGCAAATACAATTAAATGTGCATGTCAGAGAATTACAGAACCACAGCAAATCGTGTACTTCTACTGATGCTAAATATGGGCTATTTTATGACAAGCCAAGGAGAGATAGAAAACAGTATTTTTATTCTTAACTTTAAGCAGAAGATAGTACATGGTAATAGTCTTACTGAAAGTATATTATAGATCTAGTTAGTTATGTTTGATTTTCTTATATAATAAATAAATTGTGAATTAAGTTATGGGCCTCAAGTATTAAAATTCATTGTGTAAAATCCATATTTGCTTACATATTATTTAAGTAAACTTGACAAAGATGTTGACATTCAGAGTATAAATTTCAAAACATTGATTTTTTTTTAGTTTGATTTGATGTCCTCCTAAAATAACATCTTTTTTTCGTTAATGTATGTACACAATTTTTTTTACCAATTTTAAGTTTTATATACAAGTACATTTAAGCATACAAATATTTTATTCTAGTTATGTGCACAGTATTTTTAAAAATACATAAGCTTAGTACATATAATGTCACATTTACAGTAGACTTGTTGGTAATTGATAAAACAAACAAAATATAACAATGATAGTGGATATAAAGGAAAGTACTTCATCATTAATTTCACTCTGATTTTAGAGTAAATATGACTGGCTTAGGATATAGATTTCTAGTACGCCTATAATAAAGAAGTTTATTCCTAATTAGTGAATTCTAGAAACCTAGGTAGTAGAAAATGTTACATTTCTCAAGCAAACTTTATAATAAACTAGACAGGTGGAGGTTAGTTAAAATGATGTTGATTATTTTCACTGTTTCCTAAAAGTATGAGAAAATCAAACACTTTTGTAGGAAGTATATAGGACTGTTTAAATGACAAATGATTAAATTAACAACAAAAAGAGACTATACTCAAGATGTCTTGTTCCGCTTCTAGTTATTTATTCAATAGCAGCAAGAAGTGATTACATACATTTTGTTCTGTTAAATAAAGCATTAAATTGCTCTCATTTCCAAAGGGTCATTTAATCAGAATTGGGTCATTTGTGGGACAGCTTGTGATTATTTAAAAACAATCTGGAAATGAAAAATGAGAATTGGTAGATCTACAAATGGTTTACCAAAGAGTCATTATGCAACCATAAGCAAGTAACTTTTGCTAGTATATATATGTGTACATATATAAATATATATGTAGTGTGTGTGTGTGTGTGTGTGTAATTTTGCTAGTATATATTTACTTTTAAAATTTAGGTATAGTTCTTCAGCAGTTAAGAAGGTGAATATTAAAGCTTCTATAACGTTCCTACCATTTTTACAATTTTATTGGTCCATTTGACTGATGTTTTGGTACTTTAATAAAGGAAGGAATAATCAGCTTTTCTGACCTTTTATCGATTCATATATTTTGCTTCAGAATAATTTAGCGAATATAAGTACACACACATAAATGAACATAAATTACAACTTGTAATTTTCCATTTATTCATGACTCTTTTATTTATATATTTGGCATTTTGCTTTAGAAAAATATTAGTGTTGTATATATTTTTTAAAACATTGTTGTATATATTTTTTCTAAATTTTTAAAAAACATTTTCTGAAGTAAAGTGCAAAAATTGTGTATATTCAATATGTCACGTTATATATTATTATACTGTTTACATATTATACTTATATACCATTATTTTATATATATCACATCAACTATATATATAAGAAAAACAGGATCAAGTTCCCTGAATATAAATTACAACCCACATACAAAGTACTCATAAATAGCCATTTAGCATTGGTAAAAAATCCACATCTCTCATTTACTTATCATTCATTAAGCACAGATTTATTTAGGACCTACTATGTGCTGGTGACTTAGTCAAGGGCAAAATTTTTAATTACGGCACTTTTTTAATTATGGCACTGTGAATGTCATTAAATGAGGGATTCTTTCAGTTATCAACTGTGGCTGTGTGTATTAGTGAGCTTATGTATTCATGAAGATAGAGTGTGTTTCACTGATGGAACCTTCAAGAACAAAGGCTCATGCCTCACCCAAAACGTGTGCCTGTGGTAAATGGGACCGGCAACAGGTGCTAGGTCTGGGGAACATCACAGTCTCGCAGAGGGAAAAGGAGAAGAAAACGGGAAAAGTGAGCTCACTCTCAAGCCTTTATTCTGAACCGAAAGGGCTCCGGGGCCCACACTTCATTGGCCCAGGCAAAGCATGTGGTCACTTCTAATTCCCACAGCCCGGGGCAGCGTGGTCGTTCTGAGTAACATCACAGTATGCCCCAGAGGGTTGCTCGATGGATGTTTCATTATTTTTAAATAAAAGATGACTGCTAACGAGGCTGCTACGACTGTGAACTAAAAGACCTTCTCTTGCTATGAATCACTGACATTTCAACTTCTGCAGTGACAATAGACTTCATTTTCTTCTTTTTCTCTTTTAGAGATTTAAGTAACAACCGGATAAGCACTCTTTCTAACCAGAGTTTCAGCAACATGACCCAGCTCCTCACCTTGTGAGTACAAAAGTATGGTACCGAGCTTTTATTAATTCACTGGACAAAATGCGTTTTCTGTGTCTTGGACCTTCTTAGTAAACAAGACAGATGAAGTCTCTGCCCTCAAGTAGTGTACATACTTTTTGGGAGAAAAAGACAAAACCTCAATAAGCCAACAAATACGGACCTTATATAAGAGTGTTGGGTTCTGTAAAAGAAGCAGGAGTAATGTATGTTTGCGGTGGGGTTAGGAGAGAGCCTTAAGCAGACTTCTGGGGAAGTCACTTAGAGAAGGCATAGATGAGGCATCAGCTTCCAGCAGGGGTAGAAAACATTCTGGACTGTGCTTACAAAAAAATGCGTTGAATTAGTGAAACAACACAAATATTTTTTAAAATATTATGCATCGATATTCTCAACTTATAAGATGTTAAAATAACTCCTTTTAAACCACTTTATTTAAAAAAAATGACATTTGACCACTTTGTGATACTTGAGTAAAACAAATTGGCTTGTGTGTGCTTTCAGAATTCTTAGTTACAATCGTCTGAGATGTATTCCTCCTCAGACCTTCGATGGATTGAAGTCTCTTCGATTACTGTAAGCATCTAATGTTCAACAAAATACCTTTTATTCCCCCCTCAAGGATTGAGTTTTCAGTTGTCTATTTAATGATTTAACTGCTTTGTTGATTCTTGAGTATTTTTGGATATATACTTTAGGTTCACTGTAAATTTGGAAATAGGAGAATTATATCTTATTGCATCATTGTTCAAGAGCTTTAATTCAGAGAATATAATTTTCTCTTCTCTAATACTTGTTGAAGTCATTTATTTGATACTATATAATATTTAGGTGTATGTTTTATATAGATTTAACTAATTTTGAAAGAAATGTAGGGAGTTTTAATTTCTGTGCAGATTATATAATATATAAACTTTATATGAAATAGAACAGGATCCTCAATCCCAATAGCCTCCCCCAGAATTTACTGTTAAACAGTTTGATGCTCTCTTCTGCCCCTCCTTTGTATGCATTTGTGTTTATATGATGACATATGTATGCCTCTGGCTTGGTAAATTTTTAAAACCATAAAGAGGATTTGGTCTCGTTCTGCCAGCTCTTTACTATCATTTATTTGTTTTACTTCCAAATTTTTGTTACTCTGTGCAGCAGTTCTAAAGAGCATCCTACGCATTTCGTCTCGTGCAAATGTGCTAATGTTTCAGCAGTGATTTGTGGTGGGAAATTACTGTCAAAAATATTGAAGGAATACCAAAAATAACCCTCAAGTTGTCCTTTAAACAAGATTTCGCCAATTTACGAATTTATTTTTTCCACCAACTATTCAATACAGTACCTGTTTTAAAACACTCCTGCAAATATTGAATATTATTAACGCTTTCAGTTTTGTCATGTGACAGATAGAACATTATTTTCCACGTCTATTAATTTGCAATTCCAATTACTAGAGCATTTGAGTATATTTTATTTGTTTGTTAGCATTTGTGTTGTTTAATCTATGAGTCTGATCATATCATTTCCCATTTTCTATTGGATACTTTGTCTTTTTATTATTAACATAAATATCTTTATGCATGTATTATTTGACTCAAAGTTTGAAAGTCTTTTCACAAAGGAATTATTCCTTGTATCTTATATATGTTGCAAATATTTCCCATTCTGTTCCTTATATGTAATCTTGTATATTATGAATATATTTTAGATAGTCAAAAATTTGTCACTCCTTTTAATTATGGTTTCTAAGTTTTATATAGTGGTTTTGAAAGCTTTCTCTGTCCCATATTTATAAAAAGAAGAAAAAGCTCTTCTGTATTTTATTTTACTACGTTTGTTTTATTTTTGCATTTAAGTCTTTGATCTAGAATTTATTTTATGCATATGATGTGAGGTAGCAACTAACTTTTTGTTTTCTGAAATAGATCCCCACTTGTACCAAAACTATTTATTGACTAGAACATCTTGGCTGCACTGATTTAAAATGCTTATTGGAAACTGAAGTTTCATACATGCATGTGAATTTTTCTGAACTCTCTGAATTATAGGAAATTTAATTTTACTTTTTTTGCTCTTAGCTCTTTACATGGAAATGACATTTCTGTTGTGCCCGAGGGTGCCTTCAATGATCTTTCTGCGTTATCACACCTGTGAGTACCTAGTCCATGTTGTGGGTTTAGTGTCAAACTGTCCTCGGCCAGTGGGTTTGAAACACATCGTCCTCTGCCACCCCTTTATTGTCACAACATAAGATGTGATTAGTTCCATCTTTAAAAATAAAGATTTTCAATATAGATGTGGTGGCCTTCCAAGATAGCCCGAATTTATTCTTCTGGCCATTCCTCCCCATTAGTTGAATTCTCTGTGCTTAGCTAAAAGTGTCTCTTCTTACAAATGTGGTTTCTCCAACTTCCTAGTCTATGCCTTATCTCTCAGTGTCTCTGATTCCAGATTGGTTCTGCCAAATCCCGCTTTTGTAGGTCACATCCCAGGTATCAATCTTCTTCCATGAAGCCTATCCTGATTTGCTCGAACTGGATTCATTTATTGAGCATTTACTCAGCATCGACGATGGCACACAGCAAAAGTAGATTAGACAGGGTTCAAGACTTTCTAGTGTGGTAGAGGGAAACAGTCAAACTCTCATCTTGGGTGCAATGTTTTTTTTTGTATTCTGCCTCTCACATAGCCTGCTTGTATCTCCAAATTGCCTGGAAGTACGAATAAAACAATTTAAAAATATGTGATAAATTGGGTCCAAAAATCTCAGTTGGGTCAAATTCCATTATTACATGATTTGTAGTTCTATTATTAGACCGTGGCAGAACTAGAAGGAAGTGCAGGGGACAATCCTAGAACCCAGAGCCTCTTACATCAGGCTGACTTGGTGTCACCTGGGGGCAGTTATGTGCTTTGGCTTAAATTCAGTGTCAGTTGGCTCTCAGTTTTCCCAAGGAGCTGCCTTCCATATTCGCTCTTGGCTTTGCCTTCCCCTTTTTACCCACTGAACCCCAAGAAGACAAGACATTTAGAAAATTGGGAAAGGCGGGTAGGCAGAGGATAGCAGCTCATAGTCTGTCAATCATGCTGGATCTGAACTTGCCTTATGGGGGCTGTGTGAGCAATGCTGGGTTTTGCACATCTGACTGGTGCTTACAGTTCATATTCCTTCTACTAAACTATTAGGTTCCAGGAGACGAGACTTCCATCTTTTCATATTTGAGCCCCAGCACCTACCTCAAAGTCAATGTCAGAGCCACTCCTCTAAAAACTCCAGGGATGCCATTTGCCTGAGATACATTGTTAATTAAACCAGAAGTTCAGGGCTGAGAGACTGTGGTACCGTCTGGCAGAGACTGCAGCATACAGAAGGATGTGGCCATCCATCCGCCCATGTTAGGGTGATGGGTCACAAAAGGCTGCATGGGAAAGGTGTTGCTTGAGCTAAGGAAAACTCCCCTTTATCTGACAATCCCACTAACAGTGAGAGTAATTTGAATCTTCTTTGTCATGTGTCCTGTTCGGTCATGTATTCCATTTATGCATTTGTCCTCTATTCCTCAGGTTATAAAAAGCCCTGCTCTATCCACATTTTCCACTGTGTCCCCTGACATAGTAAGGACCAGGAAAATGTCAGTAAAAATGAGATCAAATTACTCAAAGACATAATTTTGCTCATTTTTAATTTAGAAGAAGGGTTAGAATCTGGCATATATATGGGTATAAAATTTACTACATTCCAATTCTTGATTAGAGTTGGGCATTAAAACTACTACAATATGAAGTACTACTATTTTACAAACTTATTTTGGGGGGGGGTTTCTAATAGAGGAGTAAGACTGGTATTGCCTTGACTATAGACCTAAAAACATTACTAATCTGACACTAAGTATAAATCAGAATTAATTTTTTTAATATCATTTTATGTATTTTATGTATCTTGTGCTCAGATTTGGCAGTTTTACGAACCCATTGGTTAACTTCTTTGACCTCAGTTTCTTAATCTGTAAAATGGGTTAATAATATTGCCCTCAGAAGGTTGCTATTTTGCATAAAATGAGGTAATTCACGTAAATAAATGGCTTAACACAGTTCTTGCATATTGTAATGATGAAATAAATGTTAACTATTATCTTGAGTACTTTTCCTATTGCTACTACTGCTTGTATGAATAGGAACCAAAGTTCTAAAATGAAAGACTTTATAAAGGGACAGACATCCAATGGCAGTCTAAATCAGCTCAGGGAAGTAACTGCGTGCATCTTTATTACCTCACACGCTTTCTTAACTTTGCGCCTTTGTACTTACTGGATTTTTTCACTCTGAAACAGTCTTCCCAGCCTTTCCCACCTACCTGACTCTAACTTCTAAATGCTTAGACGTTTTTAGCCAACAGTCCCCTAGAAAAGTTACCCTCTTTTCACAGTCGTCTTGTAAATTCTTCTGGTAGAGCACTTCTAAATGAAATCCATTCGCATATATGAGTATATGTGAATCTCCTTTGTAGAGGAGTCTTCCTGTGTAGCAGTTAAAAATAACATGGTTTTCCTGTTTGGATCCCCAGAATCTGCCATAGTGATTGACTTCTCATTAAATAGTTGGTGAATGAAAGAAGTATTAACCTGCACTGAGAGAGTGCTTACACCCAGTATAAACCTGTACCTGCAAATATAAGATGACCTTTTTAATTCCGATAAGTGTGAACACTAGTGACAACTCACTTAATCTCAGTTGCACTAATTCAGGAAAATGAGTAATCACAATGTCTCCATTTTCTTTGAAATTGTTTTCACTAATAAATCCATAGGGATTTTCTACTGAGCATCGTTTGAAGTTATGTTCCCTTAGGAAATAACAATAACTCATACATGTGTGTGTCTGTATGTGTGTGTGCTGTGCACACGATGTGCTTTTCGGTGGTGTTTTCCAGAGCAATTGGAGCCAACCCTCTCTACTGCGACTGTAACATGCAGTGGTTATCCGACTGGGTGAAGTCAGAATATAAAGAACCAGGAATCGCTCGTTGTGCTGGCCCCGGAGAAATGGCAGATAAACTGTTACTCACAACTCCCTCCAAAAAATTTACATGTCAAGGTAAGGTTTTTAATTATTCATATTTCTGTCAATAAAAGTTCACTGTATTAATTTCCAAAGAAAAAAATAATAATTTGCCCCCGGACCTCAAAGGTATAGCCGAAAAGCTCCGGTAACTAACTGCCGTTTCCACTTGTGCTTGGACAAGACAGGGCACTTAGTTACCTGAGGAAGGAATTACTCAGGAGCCCAACTAATGACTTAGGCTTTTCAGATAAATTGCAGAAATAGTCTACTGGAAATGGCTAAGTTTTCTTTAAAATGCAGGAAGAATAGACTACACGATTTCTGGAAATTCCTCTTATAGCCTCTAACAAGTGAAATATTTTGCTTTTGCCTCGTCTGAACATGTGCCCTGCTCCTAGGGCGGCCAGGGCCCTGTGGCTTCCTGCTGCCAGGTAAGGAGACGTGAGCCCTCCTGCGTGTCGGGCCAAACCTTCCGACCTGCCTCGTGTCCTGCCATCTTCCTGTGTCAGCGGGTCTCTCTTCTTTGTTTGTTTCCTCTTTTTCCCCTCTTCGTTTTTTGTACTTGTGAATTCAGAGTAGTGTCTTAGAAACAAATATCGTCCTCTCTTATTACAAGTGTAATATATGCCAGCATAGAAAATGTAAAGGATAGGAAAATACAAACCATAAGAAACATTTTATTTCTGCAAGAACTAAAGTGATTATCATTAATCACAACACCTAGAGATAACTGCTATTGAATTTGTTTTGTCTGTCTACCCAGAGTTACTAATCAAATATGTGAATTTAGGTTACTTACCAAAAGTAGGATAGAAGGTTACTGTTATTCTTAATCCGTAGATTTTCAAGAGGGCCATTCATGTTTATGAAACATATTTTATGCAATAAACTAAATCCTAGGTATCATGGAGCATTGACAAGTGTATGCTATGGTCTTACCTTCCAAGGCTTGCACACCTAGCTGAAAACGTAAGCTTTCAGCATTTGGACATTTACGTAGGAAAAACGCATTTAAGGAGGCAATGTCGTGAAGTGGGCCCATGGCCTGAGTGCCGAAGCCCAGCCTGTATTAGCCTGGGCTGAAAGCCAGCCTTACTTTTCATAGTTATGTAACTTCAGTTTAATAGTTTAGCCAGTCTGTGCCTCGGTTTCCTCATATGTAACGACAACGATAGACAATAATACCTAAAAGGGTTTTGTTGGATGAGTTTTTATATGTGGAATCCAAAAAAAAAAGAAAAGCTGATTTTATAGAAACAAAGAATAGAAAGGTGGTTACCAGTGAATTTTAAATGTTATTTTAAATTTAGATGTAAGTTGAACAGTTGCTATAACGGGACCTGGGATAAAGGGAAAATGGGGAACTGTGGATTAAAGGGTTCAAACTTTCAGTTACAAGAAAAAGCTCTGAGGACGGAGTGTACAGCATGGTGGCTTAAGTTAATAATATGGTATCGTGTACTTGAAATTTGCTAAGAGTAGATCTTGAACGTTTTCACGACACACAGAAGTTAGCTATGTGAGATGATAGATGTGTTAATCTTGGCAATCATTCCACTGTGTGTGTGTGTGTGTGTGTGTGTGTGTGCGTGTATAAAATTATCGCTTTAAATATATACTGTTGTATTTGTCAACTATTCCTCAATAAAGTTGGAAAAGAAGATTAGTCAAATTAATATATGTAAAACATGTTACCTTACACATTGGAGTACCCAATCTAGGTTAACTATTAATTTTATTATTATAACTTCTCGAAACCCAACAAAAATGATGTGGGATTCTCTACGATTTATTGGTTAAAGAAAGAATTTTCAAAAACTGTATCCCCTCCAAACATTTTGAACCTGGCGTCTAATGCTTTTTTCCATAACTATAAATGGTAGCAAAATGTCATTTGTGGTGCATTGCGAAGTTTGACATTTTAAAACAAAACTCTTCCATTATTTTTTAAAACGTATTTGGTGAAATTTAAATATTAACAGCTAATTTTAAAAGAGACAAAAACAAGATCCCTGTAATATTTTACGCTGTCCTCTTTCCTTGAACTTCTGTTTTTCTCCTTGAATTCCTGTTTCCCGTACCTCAGGGGATTGTATCATTCTTTGTTACAAAAAAATGTATGTATCATTTGAATTTTTAAAATTTCCTACCACCAAAAAATCTGTGTGTTTTAAAATTTTTCTTTGCATTAAATTATTTTCATTAATTCTCAAAGATTGATTGGGACACCATTGATAGTGAACAGCGTAATTATTTATCCACATTTTAACATTTTTACTAAAAATTGAAAGTTGAATTTTATTGGAAATGCCTCTCTGGGATAATGTGCATTGATTGCAAGAGGCTTTGCAAATAACCAGTATTTTAAAGTGTTCTTTTATGACCTAAGATGTTTTCTTAGGGTCTCACGGCGAATGTCTGGTGGTAGACTGAGAGGGACACCATTCTTTGTAAAGTCATGTGATTGTCAAAAGGAAGGAGAAACTGGCAAAAAAGTTTAGTCAAAAAGTTAAGCATGGTAGTAGGCAGGATGGTTTTAGAAAGATTGTGTGGGGAAGTTGAGAAACTGCAAATTGATTCTATTACACATCTCTGTGCCCAAGGATACACTTACATCATTTTGAAAATGCGAGTGATTATCTATATCTCTGAAAAGTCAGAGCTCTCTGGAGTTTTTTAAAAATATTTTATGATAACGCCAATTTGAGAAAAGCTGCATACTTATATTCCATTCTTAGGGCATCCTAGTTCGCATTAATTTATTAAATGTTCCCAGAGTCCAAACGCATGCTGCGTATGTGCACACTTACATACACAAATGTCTTTTAACTCAAGATTTGTCGGAGTCAGTCCTGCCTTCTAGAACTTTCTGCAGTGATACGGACTGCTCGGTATCTGCTGCATGGATGTAAGCCGGTGGGCAGGCAGTACAGATGTTCGAACTCAACAAATATAATGTAGTTGCATTTAGCAGACTTTAGGATTTACTTAGCTTCTCTATACTTTAATATAATTTTAGAGTGATGGCAGGTACTGAAACTCATAATGACCTTTGTCAGCATTTGTCTCAGCATTTATCAAATTATTGTGAGATTTCATTATCTTAAGACTCTGCTAGTTTAAGATTTATAACAATTCAGACTGGATCTCTACCAATATTACTACTGCTACTACTACTAATAATAATATAAAATAATAATGATGATATAATAAAAAGAACAACAGCTAATTTGTATTGAGCAGTTGGAGTGTGTTGAAAATTTTATAGATACTTATCTCTCTTAATTTTTGCATCATTCTCAGAGTAGGCACTATTATTTCCCCACTTGAGAGATGAAAATACTGTAATTTAGGGAAATTAAGTAATTAGTTCAAAATCCCTCAACTGCCAAGTGATGGAGCCAGAAGTAGAATTCTGACTCTCTGACCATACAGCTTTCCTCTCAAGTTTACTTTCTAATTTTCAATAAAAATATTCTCAAAAAATTATTAATATAAATGATTGCCACCCTACTATTGAAACATACTTCGAAATGAAAGTCGTGAACCTCTCTCACACACTTTGCTAGAGATATTTTCTTATGATAGATGGCTTGGTATAAGGCAAGTTACCCTAACTATTAATTAAAATAATTCACTCCAGGAAATCTGAGTACTGTGTTTCAGAGCTTACATGCCTTATGAGCTTAAAGCAATAAAATGAAGCATCTTTAAATATTTTATAATTTGTGTTTTTTATATTTTAATGTAACTTTTCCCATAGTCATGCCAGTTTAATGTGTTTTATTTGTGAAATTACATATTTACAAATCTTAGGATTTATATACTCCTAAAATTTGTAAATATGTAATTTCAAATGACAGCAGGAAGATGAATATTATTTATTTGAAGACATGTTTACATAGCTATATTTAAATACAATTTAAAGGTTTTCTCTGTTAGGAAAGGCCGAGCTGTTACTTTGAGTAATCAATTCTTTCAAAACAATTTTCAGTCTACATTTTTCAAAGTACTTTTTATAGTATAATCTCATAGTTTCAGTAGACGACAGAAATAAATGAACTGAATGAAATAGATTATCAGAGCATATTTAATTAACACCAGATTAGAACATTCTTGCGGGCAGCAGGTGTTAGTGACTTGCCTTTATAAGCCACGTGTCCCATCCTCATCTTTTAATATCAGATGAAATGAGAATGATTAAGCATTCCACAATGACCAGAGGTTTTCGCCCCATCCAGGTTTTCATTGAGAAAGTCAGCATGGATTGCAGAATAATGCTAATTTCCAATGTTGTTCTTGGTTCGGGAAGATTTAGCTATTCAAACAACTAATTTTTTCATGTTTAATTTGACAGACATTTATTAAACACTTAAATGTGCTAAGGAAAGAGCTGTCTAATGGACATGAACTATATATTCCTTCTTTCATTCAACAAATATCACATGACTTCCTGTTACGCACCAGGCACAATTCCAAAGTGCTAAGAACACAACAGTAAACAAGGCAGAAAAAGCACAACCTGTCCTCATAGTGCTGATAGTCTACCGATAAATAGGTTTGAGTAGATAATTCTGAATCAGTATGGAGGTTTGGCGATTGAAAAAATATATAGATATATGATATTAATAATATTCACACCAAACAATTATGGAATTGCAAATGAGACCCCCAGGTCTGTCAGGCCATCAGAAGATGCTTATAGTGAGTCAAGTGGAACTAGAATGGAACACAGAAAAGGAGGAGATGCCCCAATGGGCATGTGTCTGGAGAGGCAGGGATATGGTCTCTGGGTACTCAGTTACTTCTCTGGGAAAGGCCAGCTGAAATGGTCAGGGGCCTCTTTTAGATATCCCAGGATGTTCACCGGTTTACCACCACATGGTCGATCTCTTCCTCTAATTTAATATGTTAAAAATCTTCTGGATTCTGCAATCCCTGAGGAAAATTCCACAGCTTTCAACAATATTTCAACATTGTTATATTGTCATTTGTCTTAGCAAGATCAACATCTCGTTTTTGGGGGCAGTTCTTAACAAGCTTAAGGTTTTTTGTTTTATGTCTCAAATTTATTGGTTGGCATTGCCTTTAGTGATTCATTAAAGTATGGAGAAAATTAGATAATTTAGCTCAAATTGAAATAATGAAAAATTCACTAGTTAAATAAGTTTTGAAGTAGTATTTGGTTTTTTTTTTTTTTACATTTTCAGATTTAGTATCACTATCATGTAGTTATAACTTTGAAGTAGTATTTGGATTTTTTTTTTTTTTACATTTTCAGATTTAGTATCACTATCATGTAGTTATAACTTTGAAATAACTTTAGCTTTTTGGAATTATGATTTGTGCACTGGCTAAAGCATATATTCAAATTTGTATGTAGTTATTTTCCTAAACACCATCTTTAAAAAACAAATGAGGATTATTTTTTATTATACTTCTTAAATCTTAAAACATTAAATTTTAGCTGACATTTATTTTAATAAGTCATGAGAACCAATGACTTCTTAAATATTTTATATTTAAATGTTCTTAAATATTTTATATCCATATTTCTATGATTCAATAATTCCATAAAATAATTGTTGCTATTTTCTATTTAAATGTGACTCAAGAAATTCATTTACTGGCCTAAGGTCATATGTGTATGTAGAAAGTGGCCAAGCCAGGTGATCCCAGAGGTATACCATCAGCCTTCATGGCTTTGTTTAACCATTTATATAATGCAGATTTATACCCTCAGTCATGTGGTGATCATCTCCATTCCTCTAGTGAAATCATAGGGATACCAGCATCTTCTATCTTGCCAATTTCAACGGCTTCTCTTCTCTCTTTTCATCTTAAATAGTGGTGCCCACTGTTCCTTCTCGTACATTCTGTTTGCCTCTTTCTTCATCTCAATGTTGACGCCTCTTTAATACTGACTCTTTAATATTACCAACTCTTTAATATTGACATATGTGGTATTCTCTCCATATTAAATGGATTGCTTTCAACGCCATGGCTTCAGATATCTAGCTGTGACCTCTCTTATGAACTTAAGATGTACATTTTCACTCACTTAGTGAATTCTTCCTTCTTAACCACTTGCAGAAACTTAAAACACATTTTTCAAAACATACATTTCCATTACCCACATCCTCTTATGACTATGTTCTGTCCTTGATACAAATATGTCTCTACTACTGAACTACTGAAGTTTTTCTAGAAACTTGAATATTTCATGGCTTCGAACTCTCAAAACTTAGCCTGGTGTCTGTAGTCGATCCTCAATAAATATTTGATAAATGAATGTAACTCTGTGATGGAATGTTAAAATATGTGACTGATATTCATGCTTAAGAAATGTAATAACGTCATATTAAGTAGAATACATAATCTTTGGTTTTAAATAAAAATCTCCTCTTAGTTAATTGTGCCCGACCTCAAATATCTCCTATGCTTTTTTTCTGAGTTGTCTTTCATATACTATACCTCTGACTTTTTACAAGCAGTGCTAGGAGATTTTGTTATTTGACTTGTGTTTCCAAGGGATGCCAGAAAGAAGGCAGACTCTGGGGTACAGTTAGAAATTTGTGTCTGAAGCTTTTAGTCATAAATCAAAGTGAGAAACAATTCTCAATGGGTGGCAATGTTGGTGTCAGGTGCATAGCTAGTGATTTGAGTCAAGTAAGCAAGTCTGTCTACAAGCTTTAATGGATTTGAGGTCCAGTGGTTCTTCCATTAAAGATTAAAGTAACTGACAAAGATAAATTGTTAACCAAACTTTCTTCTCATTCTCCCTTTGAACTATTAAGCTAAACACACCTCCAGTCCAGATAGCTGATGCTAGAAGGCTCTCTTAAATCAAGACCAAATCTTAAATCAGTCTAGTTAGCCCACACTGGCCAATTCCATTTCAGTGGCAGTAATGAAAACCTATAGTGCTAGAGCTAGATTTCTCTTCTCTTCCGTGACACACATCTTATGAGGGCCAATATTTTGGCAATTGTTTAACATTTCTTGGAACCAGTCAGCTTTGGGAAGGAGGAAAGATGGAAGATCGGTGATGTTATATCAGCAAGCAGGCTATAGTTCCTTACCAAGTAGCAATGCAAGAGGAAAAGAGACTCTTTCCTCCTCAGCGGCATACAGTTATTTCTAGTGGTTTCCATACCATATTTACAAATCAAAGTTGCATGCCTTAAAAGTGTAAAACCATTAACTCTTGGTGGGTATTGTTCCCCACTGGGTAATTATCTTTTGGTACCCACTTCTGTTCCCCCAAGGTTTTGATGATAATAGCCCCTACAGCTTCCCAAATGTCAGCAATTCCTGGCACAGACAGAAGGTACTTGGTGAACTTGTGATGAATGAATAAATGGCAAACTCTAGTTCGCCTTTGTCTGTGTTAAATTTGGGTAAATTTGGGTGTTTCTCCTTTTAGGTGAATCAGTTATATCCCCCCAACTTTCACCCATCACCTTACCTTCTTTGAAGTCGAGGAAAGAGTGTCCAAATCACTGTGACGTCTATGCTTTCTCTCACTGTATTATGTATTCAACATCCATTAGTATCTCATTTAATACTGAAAACAACCCATTGAGATGACTGCTATTATTCTCCTAACTCCACACACGTAAATAAATAACAAATCTAGGTTACTAACTTGGGATGATGGACTTCAGATTTTCTCTCTGAGATTGCTATGCATTGTGCTAATTCCTATTTCTGAACATCTTGTTTTCATCTGGGACTGATCATGTGTGCAAAATCCTACAAGTGCTGGTTTGCTTCTACAGAGCTGTGTTATCTCTTATACCATTTCATTATGACTTTTTTTTAGCATGTCCATTTAACTCTGATACCATTACCTTATTATCAAAACAGAGGAATTGTATAATTCCCCTTGAATAAGAACTTTGCAGGAGGGGATCTCAAAGAAAGTGTCCTGGGTGAAAAATGAATCACAAATTGAAGACAAACAGGTGACGGAAGATAGTTTCAGAAGAGAAGCAAAATATGTGTGGGAGGTGAATGAGAGAACCAGATACAAGGGATAGGTAACCCTAGAACAACATAGGTTTGAATCACACAGGCCCACCTATGCCTGGAATTTTTCCTATAGATACCTGTACTGTTTTCATCCATGGTTGGGGGTCTGAGGATGCAGAGGGCAGACTGCATTGATCTGTGTCATTTTAAATAGGAGACTTGAGTGTCTGCAGATTGAGGTTACTGAAGGATAATTTAAGTTTTGGGGGAGTCACAATTTATATGCAGATTTTTCAACTGTTGGGGATCAGCACCCCTAATGTTACCAAGTTGTTCAAGGGTCACCTGTAGTTCTGAAGGGTTAGAATATAGAAATAAGTAGATTTAGATAAACCAGGTAGACGTAAAAACCACATTATAAGAAGGGTGTTCAATTAGATGTAATTACGATCTAAATGAAGTAGGAAATGGGATTATAGTATTCTGAGACATTTGGACATATCAGGATGCTGCTATTTAGAATTTATACAACTTACAAATATCTTTTGCATTACCATTCACTCAGACTTGAGTACTAGAAATAATAAATTATCATCAAAGAATGGACTGTAAAAGGATTCGAAAAAAGGAGAAGCAAATAGAATGGTAGCTGTAGTAGTCAACTTTGTCAGCCTGAAGGAATTAGAACTCAGTGTTTTCCTGTACATTCCCAATCCTGATGTCACCAAGACAGCCTAGATTTAAGCAGTTGTCAGAAGAGGCCCATGTACCTGAGAAAGCTTCTTTTTTATTTTGCTTTATTTTGTTCAGCTAAATTGAGTATATACAAGGAGGCAATGATCTCTTCATATTCTTATAAGAAATCACAGACACTGAAAATAATTGAACAGAATTAGCTCTATTTGGTCCTGGGAAAAAAGTGGAGAAATTAGGTAATGCTTATTAATCAGATATGGTTCAGCAGATATTTATTACATAAATCTCTACTATGTGTTACACTAATGGAAACTATTTTCGCCTGGCAATTTTGTTACCTACATACTCTGTTAAAGTCCTCAAATCTAAAGATATACCTAGTTCTTTTCTTCCTAAAACAATCTCTAGCTTCTCATTCAAATAATCAAACATAATTTTTGAAAAATATCACATTCCATAGAATGATAAGCTTAGAAACTGTCAGCCCTGAACCCCTCTGTTCAAGCCGCAGTCTCACAAGGTTGAAAGCACAGAAACAGACAAAAGACAGTTTTTCTCAAGGTCTTGGGAAGTGGCCAGATGAGTGTTTACAGTCCTTGCATTTGCTGACGTGCTGGTTTGCTGCTGTCCATTCTTAGCTGCTTTATCCTACGCCTTTGATCAAAATTAGATTCTTGTTGTCTTCTAGCCTAGCTAAGGGATCCATTACCAGTTAGATATTTCCTTTCCTATTGTTGATTCTAAGTGTGATAACTTTAGCAAATACAAAGTCATTTATTGTGGAGTATTGCGTTAATTTAACTTAACTACTTTAACTGCCACCATTCATTTCTCCAGTGAATAGCTAGATTTTTGTCCTTAATTGATAAATAAATTGAGAGGGGGGTGAGAAATTAAATTTCTATGAGGATCACTTCAGCATTAATCCCAGCAATTTTGCAGCTATAATTTGATATAGAGACTGAATTATTTATTCTGGTACCAAGAAAAAGAGAAGGAGACATTACCAAGACTTCCCTTAGTGACACAATCCTTCCCCAGAACTGTCATCTATTCCAAATGGCTAAAGAAAGAGAAATCTCTGTGTAGATATATTTCAGTTTTTTTGTTAATAGAAAAGACTGAACATTACAGAGCACTATCCTCAGTTTGCTTTTTACTGCAAAACCATTATATGAATATGTCGGGTACTTCCCGGGGTGAGGAAATACTTAGATATGAAGAGTTTTTATGGCCACCATATTAACTCACATTCCCTTTCATACATGAGTTTCTGTCAGTAGACTAAAAACCCAGAAATATAAACTCTAATCTGTAAAAAATTTGATGAAAGGTAGTTAGTTATATGAGCAGAAGTCATACAAGCACTTGGGTGGAGGCATCTTAGAAGGTCAGAGCAGTGATGATGGAGGGAGAACATGCCAGACAATTGACGGGTAACTGTGGCAGAAGTTAAGTTTGACGAAAGGTGCAATTGGAATTATCACTGCTGTTTCAATGAGGCTAAAGTACCACGGAGAGACTGGTGATAACAGCGCCATAATTAATGCTTATGTTATGAAATATTTGTATTTTATATGTAAAGATGACACAGCTGCTAAAAGGCGGTCTAGTGAGCTCTCCCAAGGCAAAAAGCAGCATCAGTGGAACATAACTCTGTTGAGAACGGTATAATTTCTACATTGTTAGCCATTTACAGAATAAATATATCCAACCAAAGGAAAGTGGATACAACCAAATCTGTTTTTAAGCCAAACCTTTTATGGATCATGAGTTTTTAAAAATGCATATCCCAAAAAGTGGTATTGCAAGTGGAGGTAGTTTCAATGGTATGTCCTTCTGAGAAAGGAAGATACAGAGAAATTCGCCCATCACATGACTGTGCTAATGTGCTAACACACGGACCCAAACGAATATGAGGGGCAACATAATGGGATTACGTTTGTGGTTTATTTCTCTATGCATAAAAATGGCAGCATTTTGTATCTCCCGCAAGAAAATTACACTACTGAACTAATATTATCAGGGCAGTTGCATACTATTATATATTTAACCAGTAAATGTATATTTTAACTGATGAATTTTTACTTATTTATAAAACTCACCTACTCATCTCCCAACACACACACACACACACACACACACACACACACACACACACACACACCACACACGTCCTCTTTGGGATGGTTGACATGTATTTCCATGACAGCTGGCTGAGTTTAAGTTGTAGGTAGTGGCCATGGAACTCATCCACAAGCTAGCCGACCCATGAGGGGACTGACTCTGTGATACTGGCATTATTAACATCAGATGCTAAGCACCTAAGGTCATCACCCAGAGCCCCACTCTGATGTTGATGTCCCCACATCCCTGTCAATGTGACAGCCTCCTGTTGGGTTCTCGAACACAATATGATGACTTGATTTCTGGTTTTGTCATGGAAGAGAAGCACATACAGATATGTGACCAATAATAATTTTTATAGAAAATTTACTGTTACAGTAAGGCATTGGAATAACTTTACCAGAATTGAACATAGAAAGCCTCATTTTCTCATTCTGTCGATGAATTTGTAGGTCCCGTGGATGTCAGTATTCTAGCTAAATGCAACCCCTGCCTGTCAAACCCGTGCAAAACGACGGCACCTGTAACAACGACCCAGTGGACTTCTACCGCTGCACCTGCCCGTACGGCTTCAAGGTAAGTAGGAGCTGTTGTGGGAGCTATAAATGAATCCATCGCTTTCCTTGGTGGGCCCACGTTATTTTATTGTGCTGACAACTTCTTTACACTAGACTGTACTTGGCCACTCCTTTTCCAGGGGCAGGACTGCGATGTCCCAATTCACGCATGCATTAGTAACCCGTGTAAACATGGAGGAACGTGCCACTTAAAAGAAGGAGAAAAAGATGGATTCTGGTAGGTCGTTAGTCTGTGATCTTCTGTGTCTGAAATAATGGAACAAGTATAACTAAGCACACATGTATTTCCCTTTCCAAATCCAGGGACATTATTTTAAAGAGAATGCCAGGAATCTGTTCATAGAGATAGTATGTATTAGTTTCTCTCTGAGATATTGCAATGTAAAAATAAATGGAGTTGCTGCAGTATTCATAGCTCAGGATGCTACAAAATCAGGAAATTTAAACACACACACATGCACACATTAGGATTAATCAAGTCAGGTTAGGTCAAGACAAAGTAATGGCTCTATTATGCTAATTAATAGCCAACTAGCCTCCTCCTGCAAGTCATATATTCATCTGTTGTTTGTGTATTGCTTTAAAGACAGTGTGTAATGATAAGATGTAGGTCCCAGTGAAAGAGAAAATTAATGATTCATTTCCAACCCACAATATGAGTAGACAAACATGCTGTGAACATTTTTAATCTGGAGTTATTTAATCATACAGTACAATTACTTCAGATGTACTTCATGAATTATGAATAGACTTCTTATAATGACACTAATAATTTCACATAAGAATGCTAATGTACTACTAAAGCTTGTTAGAAATATCACTCTGTATAATAAATATGCTTCATTTCTGCATTCTGTTGTGAAATTTTCTCTTTTACATCAGGACTTTTCAAGGATTATCCTGATGCCTGTCAAGATTAAGCGTACAATGTTTTATGCCAGTGAAAAAATTTGCATTTGTTGAGACTTAAAGAGAACATTCACATTTTATAATTGCAAGGAAGACTAAATTTTATGTTCAGATTTCTTTTTTTGTTTTGAGACATAAAGAAAATTACACATGAGGTAGTAGTATTGTAATGTTTTAAAATCAAAACCAGTTTCTCCTCACTTATAAGCAAAGAGGCATGAATTATTTTATTAGAGTACAATCTAAGATTAAGATTACAAGGGCTGTAGAGTGAACTTTGGTTGTGTTTTAGACCAGTGGATATATTGTATTTATTGCCATATAAGATTGTGGAGGCATTTGCTATCTTGTAGCTAGTATAAATTTATTTCTCAAATTCTTTCTGATTTGGGGGATATTACCTGAAATTGATGCTTACAACATGTCATGTAAAAGCATTTTGAAGATCAAATTCTTAGAGTTCAACTTCTCTAATTGATGAGTGTTTAGTTTTTAATTTTTTTCAGTATTTAGACCATATGGTTTTAAAATGCAGGGAGTTTTTTTGTTTTGTTTTGTTTTGTTTTTGCCTTTTTTTTCCCCCTTGGCATTCAGGTGTATTTGTGCTGATGGATTTGAAGGAGAAAATTGTGAAGTCAATGTCGATGACTGTGAAGACAATGACTGTGAAAATAATTCTACCTGTGTTGATGGAATCAATAACTACACGTGCCTTTGCCCACCTGAGTACACAGGTAGGAAGAATAGAAAATGCTCTGCCATCAATCTGTGTATCTGAAAGCATCATCCTGCTGCATATGTTTAGTAAACCATTGTATTATTCGAAAACTGGTAGGTGTTTTGGACATTATCTGTAATGTAAACAATTTAAAGATGATTTCGGCCAACCCAATTAAAGACCTGCCACGCTCAGTCAGAAAGTTGTGCCATCAGGCAAAAATGAGTTATCACACTGAAGCTAGCAGTCTAACAACTGAATGGCATTTCCATACAAATCGCTTTTCCTGTGCAAACCAACCCACCGATACATGGATGAAAAGGGGGCATTTCTTTATATAGTCAAAACATAACTAAGTGTCTGAGATTATTTGTATCTATACCTGCTCCTTCACTAATGAGTGTTTTCCTATATTAACTCATGTCCTTCAAATCTAACACAAATAAGAAAATATTGAGTATTTTGAATAATCTTATGAGACCATCACCTTTTTTCTGACATTTTGTCTCTTGGGATGATACATCTCATAAGACTATCCAACCTGTTCAATTTCTTCTGGATAAACCAATTTGTTATACAGTCAACATCAAGTTTTTGACTTGCCTATTATGTCAGAATATTGTTTTGATTTATTTTCATGGCTGTGAATAAGAAATATTTTAGTTACAATCTTTTTTTAAAATAAGTCACTTAGTTTTAATGTTGATCAAGAAAAGCAGAATGCTATACACTTTATTTGTTAGAAAAAAAATGGAGAAGTAGATTCTATCGTTCTAATCTAAGTTACCATTTTCATCTTGCTGGGTATTTTTCATTAATTGCATATATTTCCAGACAATTTAATACATAGATAAGGGTATCAGAGGGTAAAATAACTATGTAGATGACTGAGGCTAACATCCCTAAACATGAAAGATGAAATCACTTCTGTATGCTTAAGTATCCCAGGGATTTATTGGAAAAGCATAGAAATGTAAGCTTTTATAGAATACTCAAACTTTGCATACACGCACGCACACGCGCGCGCGCACGCACACACACACACACACACAGAGTCCTTGAGCTCCTTGGTGAGCAGAATTTGAGCATCCTTTGATATGCTGCATTCATAAAAAGTAGCAAGTAAACCCAGCGTGCACAGATTCTGAAGCCCCTGGAGTTAACATGATAATTGAGTTTTATTTTTTTGGATGGGCTGATTTAGACTTGCACAAGGAGCCCAGTGTCGCACTGAAGTCTATACCTAGATTTACCTAGATGGAATTGTTCTCTCTTCCCACCACTTGTTCTAAGCATCATGGGAAGGGCTTAATTCACTTAATTCACTCTTCAAAACAATCTACTCTGACCCAGACAAACTGGACCCAAGCATTTCAAACACACTTTGGCTAGCAGGTGAGATCCTGAGCACAGAAACCAGGATTTTACCTCTATTTTCTTATTGTTGACAACCAAGGCTTGAGAACACAGCAGTATTCAGGCTCTTACGTGCCTTTCCAATGATCATTTACAGATGGTGGCAGATTCTTCTGAGTTGGTTTGAAGTGGTCCTCCTGCTTTGCCTTTAGATTTGCTATACTTGATTCCTCGTCCATTGCTTTTGAGTCTTTGTCTTGTCTTCTCACCCTTTATTTTCCAAGCTTCCTTCCTACACCTGCTCCTCTTAAATACATGATTTCTCCACCATAATGATTTGGTTCAGAGCGACTTCCTCTGAGAAGTATTATGAAGCCTCTTCTCTCTATGTCAGATCTCTTTCTTCAAAACATCAAAAAAAAAAAAAAAAAAAAACGACTCAAAACTTAGCAAAACCACTTTTTAGCCAAAATGTGACATCTATTAAAGCTATCATGTGGGAACCTGCCAAGACTATTTGTCAGGAGCCATTTGATTCTCAACGAGAACTGAGACTCTTTTAGTCTTTTTAAGCATAGCTATTGCGAATATCAGTTTGCCTATTTTGGCAAAGTATAAACGAAAATACTGAACTCAACAGAAACTTTATAGCATACAAAACAGGAAGATATTACCACTATAACTTCGGGCCAAGTCTTGTGGGGAATGAAGAGTTTGACGATTTGGCATTAGAACAAATATCTAAATGAAGCACGTTTGTAACTCATCTATTAACTGTAGTATTTTTGTCCATATGTGAAGTGAACTCATTTACAAAATATCAAACAACCATCTGCAGATTTTGAAATCAGTGGCACATAGTGGCCTTTAATTATAGGAAAGTATAAATTGGACTCTAGAGTTTTATATCCTACTTTATCCAAGTCTACAGTTAGGGAGGAATTTTCCTATAATGTGGCTGTATTGTTTTAGGTTTAAGTTTGGAATCTGATTAATGAGCATAAGATCTGGGAACAGAAACCCTGCTATGCTCAGGGAATATAATAATGTTGTCATTGTTTAAAAATCATTCAAGTCACAAGTTGCTTTCTGTTTGAAGATTTTTTTTTTTTAACTCTATACCCCAAAGGCATACAATGAGAAAGTGAACTCTTCAGTCAGAGCAAATAAAACTTCATGGAAAAATCTTGTAAATTATTATGGGAAAAGGTTTTACATTTGGCATCCATGGCAACAGTCAGAATGGATACACTGTTGTTAATGAAGAAAATTCAGGGAACTGAAAGCAATCTGACAGAGAAATCATGATGTGATGGGCAGGCTATAAAACATGGCTACCAATGTTCAAAATAAAATGTACCATCATTGGGAAATTTATTAAATTTATTTAATCCACTGTAACCAACACATCACAGTAAATAGTTATTGATTTATTAGAGGACAAAACTCTCTGCCCTTTTCTGCTGTAGGAATTGACAACATAAATTTTAAGAGCCAATATTATTTTTCTGTTATCTGACACTTGCAATACCCTTCCATTTAATTATCAAAGCTGAATTTTTCCCAAATTCAGTCTGTTACCTGTCCTTCTGGTTGTATCATATATGACTGTTGATTGCTAGTATTCTTCAGCCAAGGTTAATTTTTTTTAAGTTTCATTCACCGTGATTCTAAGTTAAAATCACTATGCTAAGGATTGAGCAGGTAGGACTTCGGAACTGCTACATAAATAATTTAAAATTTTATTCCAGGGTTTTAATTTTAGCATGAAAGATTCTGTTTTGTTTTGTTTTGTTTTAATCATTATTATATCTTTTCTGAAAACGAGGCATTTCTTGAAGGTTAATTTTCAAGGAATTCCTCAAATTACATAAGCTCCAAACCTTATAAAAATGAAAGTTATAAATATGGCACCCCTGCCATGTTGAAAACTTGATGCCTTTTCTTAAGCTCTGGTATGAGCCTAGATGTTGAATTGAAAAGTGTTTTTATATGTTTCCTAAGAGTCAGAATCCCAAATCTGCTCCGTCAAAACTGATCTTAATTAACCCTATTCTCATGGAACCACGTACAAAGATGATACAAAATTGATCACAGTGTAAACCAGGCTTCATAAAATTACATAAATTCAGTCAATGAAAGCTCCCATATGAGTAAGGCATGTAAACACTTATATTTTGCGGGGGTGGGGGGGGTGGAATTTATTTTTAAATTAATTGAGAACATTTTAATTTTTCCGTTTTGTACCATTATCTCTTTGCTTTCCAAATCTCCAGTGCCCACATGCAAACCACTAAGGGCACATCTTAAAAAGTAAGGCTGCTGGTTAAGTCACCCGGTTTAGAGGCAGCTCTCCCGCCCCCCGTGATGGTGTTTACTACCTATTGCCTCCTTTCCTCCATGTTTGTGCGTCTGGCCGGCTGTAGGTAAGAACCCCAAGCCTTGCTTCAGTTTGCTCTCTCACCCTCGGCTTCTCCGTTGTTAAATGCTGTGCTTTAGCTTCACGTGCTCTGCTGTTGTATCGCAATGTAAAAAGTCTTTTGTCTCTTCTGTCTTTGTCGCTGCCAGCCGCTAATCTGAATGAGGTGGAAAAAGGTTAGTTGCCTTTTAAGTCTATTATGATTTTCGTTTTCGTTTCCCTCTTTCTTTTAAAGCTGCATAGATTTCATTATGTGTACATGGTAAAAGGAATGCTGACCAAGTCTGAGATCTGGAATCGATATGTTGAGTCGGTCGTTCAGATCCTCGATGTACGAATTAGCTGTGCCAAACGCTATAAAAAGGGCATCGGAAATGTGCATTACCGATTTCTAGAAGGCTGTGAAAGAAACCCTCTGAGTGAGAAGAAGGGGTGGCTAAAAAAAAAAAAAGAGTAATACTTTCTACTTTCTGCTTGTCTTGTATGATTTTACTTTTTTAAAGATATCATGAACATGAACTATTTTTACAATGAAAAATATAGGTCATTTAGGACATCAGATAGGCTATAAGACAGAAAATTTGTTCAATAGTGGGACTTTTCCAATACTTTTAAACTAAAATCTTTAGTAATTTGAAACATGAAAAACATTGAAAGGTGTCTACATTTATTAAAACGTTTTATAAAATAAATATTACAAAGCCCAAGAGGCTGATTTATAAAATGACATCATCAGACTTGTATTATAGTACATACATCATGAGTGCTAGGCAGCATTCTTAAAGCACAGGAAGAACTACATCCAATCATTGATGTCAGTATGGTCCACGTGGCTCCTCAAATATGTCAGGGCCCAGGAAAGCATGTCCTAGAAGCGATTAGGGCAGTAGGCCTGTCTGAGGAATCGTTATGGAGTCTGTGACATTTTACCTGAAAGATTCAAGACTATTACTAATAACATCGAATTTTCACTCATTCCGCTGACCAAAAGTCTTCAAGGGCCAAATGCCAGCACCGCATCCTAAAAGGAGCGCTGTGCGAGCCTGCCTTGACAGTTTCACTTATAAGTGAAGCATTAACAGTAGGACTATACGACCGACGTGGAATACATCGCATAGGACCTCTCTCTTTCTCCTCTTGCTAAGGATTTCATTTCTTTCTGTAGCCTTGTTCAGGCGATTTACTGTTTGGTCACTTAATCTTACACTGTACAGAGTTAAGTTGAAAAAGATGAAAAACGTTTTCATATTTTACAATGTAAAAACAGCTACGGCCTGTGCAGATCTCTGTGGGTTAATAATGCATGTGATACCATTCTTGGCTGGATGTCATCTCTTCTTTTTACAAGTACTAAAGCAATTGGTGGCCTGTGGCAGGGATGTCTAAGGTCTGAGCCTGTCTCAGAAACACAATAGCAATTATTCTGTCACAGGAATATGCCCTTAAATCGCTCTGTATACTCTGGGGAGCAAGCTTGGCAGTACGATCGTGTTTTGAGCCACCATGTGGTTTTACATGTTGATTAAATTTCATGATTATGTTTATAAAAGATATCTTTTATTTCCAAGAATCTGCTGCTGACTGAATTTGCTTTTAAAAGCAGTCTAACCATTCTGTTTTTTAATCCAAAATTTAACTAGAAATGAAATTTCAGTTTCTTTACAGCACCAAGGGTAATTTTCTAAATAAATTGAAGCTTCATAATTAGCTCCCATATTGTTAATTCAAAAGAACCCTGTAGATATAAATGATAAAGATTTGAGCAGTAGCTTGTCTAAAACAATGAGAAAGCACCTCCCCAAGGATATACACCCTGTAAATAGGAGTCCAGCAGATGCAAACTGATGTCTAACTGCCCGCAAGGCGTGCACTCTGATTTGGGGCCTTCCACCAGAACCGGTCCCTGCTTATCTGCTGCTGTCTTCCAGCCTTGGACTCTTCTCACTTCCCACAGTGGCTCTAATTAGTCATTTATGCCAAGCAGGTTTGTCTTCTGCTGTCTCTTCAACTTGCTATACAGAATGGTCCCTTATGTGCGCTTCAAAAGATTAAATTCAGGTGTAGACAAGCAGTCTATTTCATCTATATGTGAAAAAATATTGTATTAGACCAATTGTGCAGGCCTAATCAATGCCCGTACAATTAAATAATGATTCCCCTGATGAACTAAGGCGGCTTCCCTCACTTAGAGCAGGTGGGATACTGATGAATTTGTGTAGCTAATGGGAAAAGCTCGGGTTTCTCATCCTGGCACTAATATTTATCTACTCTGAAACCTCTCTCAGTCTGCCCCCACCCTGCCCTCGTGAAACAAAGAGAATGACATCTGTCCCACTTCACATAGATGTTTCCGAGTAACATGGGAAAATGTATAGGAAAACACTTTAAAATGTTGTGTGTCTGTACCCCATAAATGTCAGGGGCCGCTCTGTACGACAGCAGTAAGGTTTGCGTCATTTAATTAACAACCATCATCGCTCCAGTGACCTGGTTTAGATGATTTGCTGCGATTCTTGATGGCATGATAACTCTAACGGGGATTCTGATAGAGAAAATTCCGCAGGACGAAATTACGTGTGTGAAGAAAATTTCTCTCCCCGTGTTTTCAATATTATCTTTAAATTATTATTATTTTTTTTTCATGCTCACTTCAAGTGGAAAGACTTTATTTAGGGATAAGTCTTTGGTTCTTTTACCCCAATACTCTAAAGTGTAAGGAAATAGTAAATGCTGAAGAACACTTGGATTTGACTGTATTTTTTGGGGGGGGGGGGGGAAGGTTGTGTATATTTTTCATTTTTGTGATCTCTTTATAACAGGGACTCCACTGTTATTAATTCTGCCTTGAGATGTATGAGGTTTTGATATCAAAGTTAATAGAGTTGCAACCATACCTACAGTCTGTTTTAACTAGAGAGAATTCTTTGGCGGCCTAATGATACTGTGTGGTTTGTGTTCACCTTCCAACCTTTCAAAGCCACCTTAAATGCCTTCGAATCTCAGAAAACATTTTAAAGATTCTCTTCCCATCCCCCCCCCCCCCCCCCCCGCCTTTGGCTAATAGGCAGGGCCCATTGAGCCTAGAACAGCAGCTTAGCAAACCAAGCCTCCTTCAATCTAATTTGGATTTATTTGTTTTGAAAACGAACTGAAATGTTTTTGCAGTTTCAATAGCTGTTGGAATTGGCTCCATTATTTAGTTCCAATGTTCTGAAGAAAAACACCTCCTTTTTTGTTTATGGGGGTGGCTTTTCCATTTTAAAAATTCAAGAGGTATTTATTGAGAAAATACCTTATGCAAGACATTGTGCTAAGCATTGGAAGTGATACAGAAATGCATAAAACATCACCCCCGTCTCCCGGGCAAAACCTTCGGCTCCTGCTCTGCGCTGCAGGTTGAGATGAGGTCAGTTATTTCACCGGGGCAAAGCCACCGTTCCTCGTACCCCAAGAAGGTTAACAACATCACACAGTTACTGTACCAGTTTGCAAAGAGAAACTCTCTTTTTCTGAATGTGAAGACTAATCCATTGTTGGCAAACAACATTATGGGGCCCCTCGTTTTAGATTGTTTAGAACAAAAGCGAGAACGTAAAATGGTTTTAATTGTTGGACACATCTTAATATCCACATTTCTATCATATTTTCCTGAGCCTTCCTCTTTTGAATCATCATTAACTTTACCTCATGTGGTTACTCCGTGGCCATGTCTCTCTTGTGCACGTGTCCTATTATGTGCGCGTTGGGCACTAAGAGGACAGGTATCAGTGGCTAACGTATCTTCAGGAATCCACAGCCCCTCAAGTTTAGTTCCAGATCTTTCTATCCTAATAACAGGATTTAATTAAGTTTAGAGAAATGCGTGTGATCTGGATGATTGTTTATTGATCACATTGTGAAGATCGGTTATTTCTACTTGATAGAACAAATTTTAGGACAGTGAACCCAAATAAGAACGCCTCAGAGTATTAACAAGAATCTTCAGGAAGAGTTGGCTCTTTTTTGAAGTAAGAACTGGAAACACATGGTTCCTAAGTAGCCCTTTACTTTCCGATGGAAATAAAGCTAACTGTTACCATCACCACTGAGAAAGGACAGTGAATATTTAGATTGGAGGCTGGACATCTTCCCACGCAAATGTGCCCTGGTGTTTGGGATTCAAAACTTGAGCAGAATGGGTAACAAATAGTTCCAGCCTGGCTCAGCAAAAGAGGAGAAAATAGAAATACTTTTCTTTAAGGTCCAATTCAATTAACCTTTCCTGGGATGACTCCCATAATCCCATCAGCTGTGTGCACCTTCTACTATAGTTCATCTCGCTGCTGCATTGCAAGATCTGGGAGAGGAGACAGAATGTTGCTCTTTACGTGAATAAAGAACACAGGGGAAAAGTACAATTATTTTTTTGATAGGAATCGGATGGAATTTTTAAAATTCGATCATTAAAATCATCCAGGTCTATTTATCTTTATCTTTCTCAAACATGCCACTTTAGTGCTTACACTCACACTGCCTAGGTTCCTGGGTTCATCCTCTCCATTTCCAATTGGGATTGTCATTATTTGACACATGACATTGTAGGAATATCTGAGTCAACAGGCTGCCTATCCCGTCTCTCCCGCGTGGTTGTACTTCAGGCTGGGATGTCAGAACACAGATCTGCTACCAATCTTCCTTATATTCTCTCTGCTTCCTTACATTGTCCCTTATGCCATCTGGGTCTCCTTTGTTAACATTTAAAAAGAATTTTTCTTTGAGGAGCAATCAGTTAAATGTTATCTTTCATATTTTGCAACAGCCATCAAATATCTAGTTTATGCCAAATAATTTGCTAGTTAATGCAACAGAAAAGAAGAGGTACAAACATAAATAAAAATATCTATCCCCTGACCTCAAGTGGTGTGCTGTTAAGAAATTAAATCTCATTTATTTCATCCAATAGGTTGCTTTTTGTTGCCTTCCTATTCTTTGCCAATTCAAATAGAGTAAAACTAGTACTAATTCTTTAGGTTTTTTTTTTTTTCTTAAGCTAAGTAAGAGCTCAAAATGCAAATATTTGAAGAATGATGCGTTTTACCCTCCAAAACTCTATGCCCTGGGGATTCTATCAGGAATTCAACCAGACTTCCTCCCTTGTTACAAGTATATTTTAAAATGTCATAATAGATTAAGTTAAACACTAGAATTCTGGTCCAGTTATTCAGATTGCTGTCATAAGTTCCCTTTCCATTATTATCAATATCAATAACCCTTCTTTATTTAAAAAAAAAATGGTTTGGTACAATTTATGAACAGGAACAAGAACAGGTTGCAATGTCATCTCCAGAACCCTTCCCACCCCCTTCACATACCCATGAACCCAGAATGGCCCCTTTGAAATTTTTGTTTGTTTGTTTCATAGAAATAAGAAATCTGGCTACATTAGTAGTAACTAGCAACAGTTAAGTGTTCCAGAAAGTCCAGGTCCCCATATCTAAAATTATTTTTGTTGTAAATATACATGCCCAAGCTGATCTACAGGGCTAACTTCTGGAAAGATTGAAATGAGATACGTATTGAGATCTACCCTTTCCTATTTCTCTATAAATGTAAAACAAATGAATATTTTAAACAGAGTGCTTTGAATTAGAACATTTCAGAAGTCCTAATCCACAGGCAAAACGCGCAACCCCTTGGCCACTAAGCATGCTCTAGGACTGAGTGAAGCCTGGACAAGACATGCCATTGCCCAAAGTTCTTGGTAGATAGAAAGCAATTAATCATCCATACGATAACTCTTCAAAAGCTGCCTCTCTGATCAGCACAGTTTATTATCTCTCAAGAGAACGGAACTCTTTAGAGATAATAATAAATTTGGGGACTGTGTAGTTTAGTTTTCAATAATCAGTAAAAGTAATAATAAGTCATCAAGCCAGTTTCTATATGGCACTTAAGTGGTACTGGAAAATTGGACATCTATCTTATTTCTCTAAATTTTCCAAATTGTAACAGTTCGGATAAGGACTTTGTCAAGCTCACCCTTTGAGCATTTGCTGGGTAGAGCTCAAAATATTTTTCCTCAACTTTGTATTATGAAAATTATTAAATGAAAACACCTTTCTATTTTGGTCAAATAAAAAGTTCTTACTAAAGTATTTACAAGTGGATCCTATTATAAGTGGTTAATTTCCTTTTACACTATTCTTATTAGTTTTAGAAAATATTTAATGTTAACTACCATGGACTATATAATATCTTCATTATTCCTTGATTTGCCAAAGAATCACTGTAGTTAAGAATTTTCAACAATACTGTTAAATCAGTTTTTTTTTTTTTTTTTTAAGAAAAAACTTGCTTAAGAAATTTGAACGTATGTGCCGGAATAGTAAATCATATTAGTGACAAGATTGAGCTCAGGTATCCTCTATTTACATGTATTGTGATGTATCTGACGTAATTTAGTAAAACTTCCAAGACTGTTATTTATATAACTAAAAATAGTATGGATATTAGTAGTCATTATTAAGAACAGCTGCTGTTCAAAGTTCAAGCCAATCTCCAAATTCATGGTAAAGTTAGTGGAACAAGGTACTGGACTCACTTTTCTCCCCTTCTCTAAGACATAGAAATTTGTGATTATCTTGCCTTCATCACCTTAACATCATAATGGGAGGAGAATCTTCATCACCATCAGAGTAACCCTTCCTGCGAACCCTAACTGTTAACACGAGCTCTCCTTGGAGGAAGGGCCGAGGATAAATTGGTCCAAGTTAACCAAGCCTCACAGCAATTTGCACATAGAGAGGCATCTGGCCCCAGCAGCAAACATCGGGCCAGCCTACCCCACTGCGCTCTGTTCAGTTCTTGGTTCTTCTGAAGCGCTGAGGCCCTGGTCATGGGCCACTCTATTTTCTTGAGCATCACTTGTGGCAGATTCTGTTAGAGAAGCTCAGAGACTAGAAAGGAAATTTCAGGCACCGGAGTGGACAGGCACATGGAATGAATTAAGAAAGGAAAGAGACATAAAAACAAAAATATCAATCCAGCAATCAATCAATAAAATTAAATAAAAGGGGGGAGGGCACAAAAGATAAAAAAAATAGTCCATAAGTTGAAAGTTTTATCCCCTACCCAAAACCTCCAATAATTTAGAATTGACCATCAGTATTGGTTTGTGACTGTTAGTGTAATGAAGTACCACAGACCGGGGGCCTTAAGCAACAGGAATGTATCATCTCACAGTTCTAGACGTTAGCAATCTCACATCAGGGTGTGGGCAGTGCTGTTTCCTTTAAGGCCGCAAGGGCGGGATCTGCTGCAGGCTTTCTCCTTGGCCTGTGGACGTTGCCTTGGCCCTGTGTCTCTTCATGTCACCTATCCTCCATGCCAGATGCCCCCTTTTTATAAGAACATCAGCCATATTGGACTAGGGCCCACATGCATGACTTAATTTTAACTCGATTACCTCTATAAAGGGGTGTCTCCAAATAAGGTCACATTCTGAGATGCCGGAGGTCTCCAATGTATCTTTGGGGGGGGGGAGGGTCAGAATTCAACTCATAACACCACATTTCTATATTTAAAACTCTTGATCTTTGCTCCAGAAAACCTGCTTCTGTGTTCTCTATGTCACTACAAGGCACTTCCAAACATACGCACTGGAAATCTGATATGGAAGTCCCAGACAACCCTCTTCCTCAACCACCCATCATCCAGTTCTTCACAAATTTCCATCTATTTTGCTTCCTAAGCATCTCCAATGGCCAGCCACATCTCCCCTACCACCACCTGAGTGCGAGCCAAGTCACTGCTCATGTCCATCTGCCTCTTCTGGAGCCGGAATGTTCTTTTCAAAGAGCAGATGTCATCTGGCCATCCTCCAACTTAACGTCCATCAATGGCACCCATTGCTCATAGAGTAAATGTATCCTGCCATGCGGCCCTTGCCAACCTCTGTGGCCTCCTCTAGCACGGTACTTTGCTGGGCCACTCCCAGTCCCTCAGGGCTCATATTCTCCATGTCACCTCCTGCACAGAGCCCCTGCCAGTGCTTTTTATCCCCTTCCGTCACCCTCACATCCAGGTCTCACTTCAGAAAAACATCTCTCATAGTCCCTTTTCTAGAGCATCAGGACACTTTTCCATGCAGCATTCATCACGTAAGCCATTTAATAGTGACTTGTGAAATTATCAGATTAATATTTTTCTCCTCCTCTCATGTATAAGCTCTATGAGAATAGGAATATCTTCTTTGTTATTGTTTTTGTTCATTACTATACTCCTAGCATTAACACAGGTCCTCATACATAACCAACACTAAAAATACATAGCAATGTTAAAAATCTGATTTGCTATCAGAATCATTAGGAAAAGTCATAGGCAGATCATTCCTTGGAATCGTGGAAGGAGTTTGTAGAACAGTTCTAGAACTATTTCAGTAAGCGTAGTAAAAGGAAATATAAAGGAAGTTAACATACCAGAAATACAAATGAAGATAAAAGGAAGGGCCCCTTGTGTTTAAGAAGGAAGGAACATTGAAATTAGATTCACCGGTCTAAACTGAAGCAGGAGGCAAGGCCAGCTCCAGGTACAATTCCCCATCAAAGTACATTGAGTTTTCTCCCTCGCTGCAATGATATTCACAATATTGGTACCTCGAGGGGCTCAGGCATGTGCTGACACTTTGTTTTTACCAATGAATGTGCAATAATGTTGTTTTGTACAACTAAGCATGATGCTCCCGCTTGTAACTTGCTATTTGCATTTTTCTGTCTCTTTACAAGCATTTTTTAAGACTTTTTGGAGCCGCAGTTGACCTTGCATGACTTCCATCCCAGAACCTCATTTCACCGATGAGGAATTAGGGCCCAGAACAATAAAACAGTTCGCTTCTCTGCAACCAGTCCACTGTTGCATACTGAATAAGTCACAGAAGGCTTTTCCAAGCAATAACTCAGCAACCCAAAATGTCATCTCACCCAATAAACGTCGTTTCTCTCTAGGATTTCTCCCATTAACCCTTATTTACTCTTCACTCCAAACCGAGCATTAACTCTGATGATTTCAGCTTTGACTTCTCCACCTACGAGGTGGCCATAAAACTTACCATCCAAATCAGGGCACCTGGGTGAGGCATGGGGACAGTATTGATAATGACTTTGGGATAACAGGTATAAACCAGTACTATCCTAGGAAGCCAGGATGTATGTTCCCATTACCACTATATCCGATGCTTCAGAAAAACCACACTTACCATGTTCAGTAAACAATGATTTAATTGTACCTTTCCCTCAGGAGTGGGCTTTGCAAATTACACCCTTTTAGTGAAGTGGGCATCACTCTTGCCTTGCACCCTCACAGCTCATAGTGGTATATCTGTAGGACTTGGCCATTTCCAGTCCCTCTCTCCACTGTCCTTCCCAACAGACACAATCGTAAGTGATCCAAGAAGTAGACATCACTTTCTTACTAAGAAGACACCTCTGATTAGGACTCGCAGTGCTTCTTCTTCACAAGTTACAGTGGATCATTCACTGCCCTCTGTTGTCCCGAAGAGGTGACAGTAGGCTCCCTGGTTGACCACTCTCTGTCTCTTCTAAAAAATACAGACATCCAACAAACATGCATGCACACACACACACACACACACACACACACACACACACAACACACCTTTTTAATTTCTCATCAACCAAAAAAGCTGAAAACTGGAAGCATAAAGAAAATTAATTTATTCATCTGATCAAAAGTGAAACCACACATGCCAGGCAACCATTGTGTTCCATGCTATTGTTTTGACATTGAGGACTTTTAAGGATTCAGGGGCTGAAAGCAAATAAATAGGATTTCCTGGGATTTATTGGAATGAGTTGAAGCAAACTGTGGAGTCAAGGTTTATCTAGACCCCTATCATTTGAGGAGTGTGTGGGCACTGAAATTTAAACTTCTTGCCCTTAACCACTCCAATGGGCTGACTTAGCTTTCCTGATGCCTTGTCAAAAGTGTAAAGACCTGCTTAGAGGATAATAGGTTACAATAGTAACTATATATGTATGTGTAGTATAAAAAGAACATTTACCTTTTCTTTCTGTCACCTCATACTTTATCATCTCAGGAAAGGGAGACAGTGCTGATGATATGATCTCAGGCAGGTCCCGAACCATTAAGCAAATTCAGGTGCCTTATTTTCCATATTTCCCTACTTTTTCCCCTAATTCAAGACTTGCTCTGAAATTTTTCAACAGTGACTAAAAGCATACGAGGGCACTACTGTTCGTATATTTTATTTCTATTCTTCCTTGAAAACCAACAAAGCTTTCAAATGTCTAATTGCTCTTTACTGGTTAAGAAGTAGATATCAAATCTTAAGGCTTGATCTGTTTCCCATCTTATATTGCTGTTAGGTCCCTCCATTTTGAGTTACTATTCGAAATTTAAAGTGTTCTTCCACCAAATACAGCAGAATCCACTATAATTAGAAGAAATTAAAGAAAAAGTTCAATCAAAACCTTTATTTTAATATTTGGGCAGGGGAAATTTTAAATAATATTTAAAGGAAAGAGTATAAGCTAGCTATTATTAATGATGAGTGACTAGTTATTAAGTAAAAATTAAACCGAAGGATGTCGAAAGGCTAAAATGAAACCCAAGTTAAATAAAGTCAACAAGAGAGAGTTCTTGCCTTAAGAAGCATGAACATTTCTTTCCATAACTGCTATTTTTGGATGTCTGCACATCATTCTCTAGAAAGATATAAGGGTGTATATGCCAGCATGCTGCTCTCAGTGATCTTACAGTCATAGAAAGGAAATGAGATAAACGCAAGTATTATCGATGCATCCGAAACAAGGTAACCCTACAACTTTACCTTATATGGTTCTCATAAACATTAAATGATTGCATATTTGTACAATGTTTAAAACTGTCTGACACACAGTAACAAGTACTATCTGTTTAAGTTAATAAATAAATGCATACAATATATGTTCCAGAAGATAGGCATAAGCAACATGACATATAAAAATTATAGATAGGTAACAAGTGGTTAATACAATTCAGAAAAAGTGTCATAAAGAAGGGGACATATAATGAATGAGAAAATTGGCAACAGAACTTATTGAAGTTACTGAAGCAAAATGAAACACATCAGCCCAGGCATGGATTTGAGATAAATTCATAAAACAGTGAATAGATGCAGGTTCCAAGAATATAGTCTAGAAGATTGGGCTTTAAAAGTGAGTTAAGCAGTAATGGGATGCAGAGAATGCTTTCATAATAGTGTTAGTATTATAATATTTGATGATACTTAAAGGGAGATGAATCCTTTTTGAACTAGTCAACCAATCTTACAGAGTCAAATGTGTAGGTATGTTATGATCACAAAGAACTAGCACACACGATTTTAGCCATGATTAGTATTGCTGCTATGCTATTCTTATAAGATAGATTCCTTGGAAGATAAGAAATACTTGACATTGATGTAGCTTTCTTCATTCAAGTGTGTGCTTAGTCTTAAAGCTATGATTACAGATTTCAATCTGCTTAGCCAATAGTGTGTTAGAACGATCTCCTTTCCCACTTCTTTCCACATAAGTTTATGAGAAATGCCTGTTGGAGACTAATGGGTGAACTCTATTTCCTTCTCTTCGAGCTGAGGTTCTCTCTCTGTGTTCTGCCTCCAGCTCGGATTTCTCTCCTGGTAGATGGGAAGCCAACTGAGGGCAGAGGCCATTACGTCTGTCCTCGTAGGCCCAGCGTGGAACAGAGCATCATATAGAAAGACTTATGGACTGTGGTTTAGATTGGCTTAAGTGGATTGGACTGGTTTGATTGAATTGGGTCAGATGAAAGTGAATAAGAAATAAAGCAAGTCCCCTTTTCTTCTCATTTTAAAAACAATTTATTTGAGTATAGAGTGAAAAAGACAAAAAATGATATTTATTGTCTCAATGGTCCCTCTCTATCTTCAATTTTTACAAACTGCCTGGGATATAAATTACTCCAAACAGCTTGACTCCAAACAGATAGATTTGATTATAAACTGAAAGTGATATTTCATCCTGGTAAGCTGATAAATCATAATGAACAAATTCCATGAAGGTGCATTACTTAAAGTAATATTAACTGAAAGTGAAAGGCTTTTTAAAAACCCTGTTCAAAAATAGCTCATCATGAATATGTCATTAAAATGTTTTGTATCATAGACTTACAAACCCAGAAAGCCTCTTATAGAAGAAATATATGAGACTTTTACTGCAATTAGTTTAAGATACAGAAATATGAAAGCAAGCTTATTATACACCAAATTAATGTAATACTTAGATGACTAAATTTATATATTTGCATCATGGATCTTTGAAGTGTAAATAATATGCCACATTTAGTTGTTAAGGAACCATTTCTATCAATTAGCAAAGTATTACTAAAAGGATAGTCTTGTAGCAAAGTGATGTGCTACAAACTTGTGATTTTTAACACGCTATTTAAAGCCACACAATTTGAACAAATAAAAGTTCTAATAATTTTTTGGAAATGAACAACGGCTGATAGATGTGTCACTAAAACAATTGAAAAGTAATTTAGAAGTAAGGTAGAAAAGAAGGACTTTTTATTTTATATTTTTCCAGTCCTCTTCGTATCTCACACAATGACTGGGAAAGTCCTAATATATCTGAAACTAAAAATATAACCATGTTGTTTATATCTGAAGAAATTCCTAAGAGAGTCAGACATGTAATTCAACATAGTGTGCCTAGAATCTGTATGATTATGCTTTTAGCTCTCATTTATTGATAATAATTATTCTTTATGAGCTAGCTAATACTCAGGGAAAAGTGTATTTTTTGTCTAGATTGATTCTCCTTTTGATTTTTTCTGTCTGTCTTCGTGGATGTAGCTAAGGGGTATTCTCTTGCGCTGTTGTAATAAGTCATTAGGAGAAAAATAGTGTATTCACGAGATAAAACTTTGGAGACTATTAAGATTTGAGGATTGCTTTTTCAAACATAAAACAGAATAAGCCAGACATAAAGGAGTACATATTGAATGATTCTACTCATGTTTAGCTCACAATCAAGCATGACTAGTCTGGTCCTGTCAGGATAATGGTTACTGACCCTGGGTGTTAGGCTTCAGGGATTTTGCCAGTGAATGGTGTGTTTCTGGAGATGGATGCTGGTTAGATGAGTGGGTTCAGTTTGTGAACATTTCATTAGCTGTTCATTTATCCATTGGGTATGCACCATACCTCAAAAGAAGTGCAAAATAAAACAAATATAACAATAGAAATGAAAACCATTCAGATGTCCTTTCCCTAATCCCAACAGTACTCATGTTGTCCTCGGTCATAAGACTGTTTAGCAGAAGCAGAATTTTGGATCTTCTGCTTCTATCTCGTGTGATTTTCCTTTTCCCGTCACGAGCTGGGCTAACGTCTGAGGTCCATGCCACAGCCTGCTGGCGGGAAGCCCGTTCACCTTTCTCTGTGAACTAACGCTGTTCTGCCATGTTAACAGGTGAGTTGTGTGAGGAGAAACTGGACTTCTGTGCCCAGGACCTGAACCCTTGCCAGCATGACTCCAAATGCATCCTGACACCGAAGGGATTCAAGTAAGTCAGAGGCCGCCTTGGTGCTCACAGTTGGGGGAAAGAGGACTTTTCGTTCAGGAACCCCTGTTTTCTGCCTGCTGTTCAGGACCTCGCTTCACACCGTTAGTCAGGATTAAAGGGACAGATTGTCTACTGTTAGTGGCATTGATACCAATGCCACTTGTATCAATGGCATTTGTATCAATGTTCATCTGCAGCATGGACTTCTATTTTTCAGTCCACTAAAAACACAGATAAATAAAAGAGAGTGTTTTTCTTTCGCTCCATGACTCTTCCTGGAAAATGATGAATGAAATAAAATAGGCTTTGACTGTATTTACTTAAATGTGTTTGAAGGCCAAATAAATTTGTAATATCTGCTAGGTGTTTTATTATCTGAATGTAAGTCTGTGGTAAAATAGGGAGTTTAATGTAATGTGACAAAATTCATTGGTCTGCAACAACACTTTAGCTATCTAAGGTGAAGAAGAGAGTGAGCCCATACCTCCCAGGTTGCCACAGGACAGTCCTGTTGTCTCAGTGTAATTACTAATAGTGCCCCCTTCACCTTATGCATGTTTTGTGTGGGATGATAAAGCGCACTGTCACTCTAGATAGAGGGTTTCCTCAAGTAAACTCGGAACTTCAAAATCGTTTTTTATGCCTTCCTCAGCAATCTTTCTAAAATGTGTTTGATATCACATTAAATTATTCCTTCGCCACAATCCTGAAATAGTTTAAGGGTCTGTCAACGGCAACTTCTCTCCTCAGAGATGGCAGTAGTTTACAGATCATCTTGTCCAAACTCCTCCTTTTAAAACTGAGGAAACCACGGCCCAGGGAGGTCTGTGGTTGTCCAAAGATCTCAAGGTCATTCAGAGGCAGAGCTGGCGCTTAGATATGTCCTCCCAGCTGCTTACCTCTAATAGAGGTTACCTCTAAGAAGGTCTGTAGTTTATTAGCATTGCAGTTGGTTTGTTATGGAAGGTAAACCGGATTCTCAGTGACACAATCGGGTTGAAGAGCCGAGCTGTGTTTATGTTGGACAGTTAACAAATACCACTTGTTCCTTATGCAATATGTATTGAGCACCTGCCATGGGTCCATAGCAATACTATCATCTTATGCTTTCATTGTGCTTTGTAGCTTGATTGACATAGGATTCAGAGAATTAAAAATTATTCAGGTCAGGAACAATTTTATAGGAGGAGATGGGATTTGAACTGAGGCTCTAACATATTGAAACTTGTCAACAGATCATCAGATGTTCGAAATTGGATGGGAGGTGAGGTAAATATCACCCACTGCCCAACTTCCTTTAAAGATCAATCTGAATAAAATATTTATTCTCAACTTTTATTCAGAGAATTTTTTTGATGCAATCTGGTTTAAAATCCATCATTTTAGAATATACAGGTACAGTTGCAGCACCTGCCTATTCCAGAGCAATTAGAGGGATCCTTTTATAAACTATATAAATGTCTGACCAATGTACTGTATACTTGAAACTAAAAAAAAATAAAACTTTTCAAAATGTACAAAATAAGCAACAAAAGAAAAAGAGAACAATACCTTTGATTGTACTTTTTATTATATTTTAGTTTACAACCCATTACAAAAACCAAAAGTATACTGAAATCTTTATTTTACACAAAATTCTGTATTGCATTTTGTTCCTCTAAACACTGTACATAAATTATTTGAACTCTTAATGCCTTTGATCTGCCCACAATCAAATTTGGCAAACTGAAAATCTATCACTTTCATAACTTACTTTATCATTTCCCAGAGAAATGAGTCAGTAAAGAAAGTGGTTTTTTTACAACTGCATATCTGCTATTCAGCTTTCACAGGGCTTTGTGCATTGTAATTATAACATAAAGTATTATTAAGACTTAGTGGAATTCATTAAAAAACAAAGGCATTCACTATCAAAAAGACAGATCCTCAATTCAATATTTTCTATTACTATCAATTAGATTGCACACTCTTAAAAGTGCATCTCACTCAATTATAGGTTACCTAATTTGGGAACATGTTTTCAGCAATAATTTGTGAGTTTGTCTTACAGTTATATGTAGCATATCAGAAAACAGGTTATGACGTAGTATATGCTATTACTCCCATATTATAAATAATTGTGTGTTGTGGAAAAGAGAGTTTCAAAAAAAAAAAAAGACTTAAAAACCATAACTATATGAAGCTGCTAAAGAAAAACTTCTACTGACAAATGTTGTTTGGACAAGTTACACTCTTTCTTTAAATTCATTTTCTTATTACCAAGCTAAGAGAGTTGGTTTTACTTCTCGTGCTTTATTATATACCTCATAAATCTCCTAAATTGCTTTGAGATATTTTTAGAGCACAATATGCCATAAGCAGTATGTTCAAGCATGCATCTTACTTAGTCAGCTTTTGGGCTTGTAAACAGTATATTTTATAGTCTTTGCTTTCTTCCTCACTCCTTGTCAGATAATGGAGTTGAGGGAATATGATAGGTTTTATTGTTACTACAAACTTTAAGAAATTCCTAATTAAATATGTTTTTCCTGTTGTAAAACTAGGTTCAGGGATCAAAAGAAAGACCTAAATAAATAAATAAATAAATTGGCCATAGCATGACTCCAAGTTCTAATGGGCTTGAAAATGATATTTGTAGAGAAGAAATATAAAACAGCTCTTAGACAGCCACTGCGGCGAATCTGCTGTTCTCTTATCTTTTACTTTGATTTCTTTTCTCAAATAAATAATTCAGAGTGTTTCAAAGCACTTCTTTCTTTTAATGCTCGGCAGTTTAGTGGCTCTGCTCGCATTAACGTCGATGGAAGCTCTCTTCTCGAGGCTCGTCCGTCTACTTGAGAATGTCTGTGGCCACTTAGGCTCCATTTAACTTCGGACTTGTTGTTTGCTTTGTTATGATTTAGCATGAAACCCACTGGCTCTAGGGCAAGCATACTTATGCCATGAGCTCATTTTATTTCTTAATTCATACATGCAGAGCTGAAAGGCTGTGTGTTACTCCATTTATTTTCATTCATTAGCTCTCCAGTAACTCTTAAATCCCTATTTTGCATTTTCAGACAAAACCCCTGGCATTCAGTAATGTCCATATTCACTTGGGTGTTTTTAATTATCTTCATTCACTTAAACCCTAATGGCTTTGAAATAGAAAAGTGGATAATTACTGCAGATTAAACCATAAAGACTTTTATAGGATTATACTTAATGGAATTATTTTAAAATACCTACCATTTATTGATCATGCATTATATATCAAACACTATGCTAATTTTTTTTTATAGATAGTGTTTTTCTTTAATCTTTTAACAAACCAATGGGATGGAGACTATTTTATTCTATACATGTTACAGATGAGGAATTGAACACTCAGATTAAGTAAGTAATTTAGGATGACATACACTAAAGGATGAAGCCAGGATACAAACCCAGTTCTCTCTGCAAAGTCCAAATTCTATAAATCTAAATCTTAGTTCCCCTGTTTGTCTTTTAAAGTCAGCAAACCTGTTCTTAAACCCAAATGCAAATGCTCATGGAAGCCCAATATGTCCAACTAACACATCAAGGAGAGTGTTGGGGGCTGAGGGCGGGCAGAGGGAAGCTGCCGGAAGTAGCCCCCATGGCCATAACTACAGTGTTTCCAGAGTCCCCAAAGCATAATTTGAAAACCACTACACTAGCCACACTGTTGTAGCTCGGGCAACTGTAAAGTCCTGAGTCCTTGGTGTCATAGAGAGAGATTCCAGAGGTTAGCACTTGAGAATGACAGGTTTTATAGAGCACACCGAGGGGTTCTCCAACAGCACGGTGCAGTGGTTAGAAATGCAGGCTCTCTGGTGTGATTGTTTGGGTTCAGTTCCTGGCTGTGGCACTTACAAGTTGAATGTCCTTGGGTAAGGTACAATTTGTCCTTCAGTTTCCTCATCTGTAGAGTAGAGGAAAGGTATTGCCAACGGCACAGGGCTGTGGAGAGCATTCAGTGAATCCACATAAGCCAAGCGCTTAGAATAGGGTCTGACACAGAGGAAGTGCTTGAAGAACGAACGTCAGCTACGTATTCATCCCTGGTTCTTCACCATCAGTGCTGCTGAGACCCCTTTTGCCCTCCCTCCACCAGAATAAACAGGCCAAAAAGCTGTGTAAGAGATCGGCCCTGGGAATTGTTTATCAGCTCTCCTGCCCCACTGTTAGGTCAGGCTTGTTCTGCTGTAATGATTATCTGGATTCATTATGAATTAGGGTATCTGATGTTAACATATGTTTTTCATAAGAATATATTTCATTCCAATATATCTATTCTTTATTAGAAAGTTTTAAAACCTTTTATTTTTAAAAATATGCTTAATATTGTTAGTAAGTTTGACAACATAGTACTTTTATCATCTCAACTGCTCAAATGAATTAGACAGAGCCAAAAATAGAAGACACTTTGGCAAATAAAGTGGAGAAAGAAGGGAGGGAAGGGAGGAAAGAAGGAAGGATGGATGGATGGATGGATGGATGGATGGAAGGGAAGGAAGGAAGGAAGGAAGGAAGGAAGGAAGGAAGGAAAGAGGAGGAGAGAGGAAAGCAAGATAGAAGGGAGGGAGAGAAGTACCCTGTTTCAACGATTCTCGTCTCGTTTGGATCATTGATACTATCATCAGAGAGATAAAATTACCCTTCCTCTGATAGATCGCAGTGAGAAACTGGGATACTTTGCAGACCAATGTTGTTCTTTAGGCATCCATTAACTTGGGTGTGCTAGGAGCCCGTTCTAAATAAATTTTTTAGATTTTTAGATAGTACTATTTTTTTTTCTAGATGAAATGCAACTGTCTTACTTATTTTGTCTCAGTGGGTCTGAAACCGTTTACTGCTTGTTCAAACAGATGTGACTGCACACCAGGGTACATCGGCGAGCACTGCGATGTTGATTTTGACGACTGCCAAGATAACAAGTGTAAAAATGGAGCCCACTGCACAGACGCAGTGAATGGCTATACGTGCGTCTGCCCCGAAGGCTACAGGTAAGAGAAGAAATGCACATTTGTATGCAGAGTTAAGTCTCCTGCGACTCAATTTGCATGGGCAATTCAGTACAATTTAATCAATGCATGTATTCTATTTTTTCCTTAGTGGCTTGTTCTGTGAATTTTCACCACCCATGGTCCTCCCTCGTACCAGCCCGTGTGATAATTTTGATTGTCAGAATGGAGCTCAGTGCATCATCAGAATAAACGAGCCAATATGCCAGTGTTTGCCTGGCTACCAGGGAGAGAAGTGTGAAAAATTGGTCAGTGTGAATTTTGTGAACAAAGAGTCTTATCTTCAGATTCCTTCAGCCAAGGTTCGGCCTCAAACGAACATCACACTTCAGGTAAGAGTTCTCCCACCAGCAAGAGCTGATCTCGTTTAAGCCAAATTCAGCTTCAAAGCATAAACATCCATGGTGGTTTGTGAGTGATGCCTGTTTCTTAAATAGACAGTTACAGGCTGCATAACACAATGAGAGAAAATGCTCCCTGTGTGAAAAGCTTAATCTTCTCTTCTGCATTTGTATTTCTCAAAAGTAAATAGGAACCAGGTATTTTTATTCATTACTTGATTGTTTTTAACACACACGCACACAGAGCAACAAAATGCATCTCTTTGTTTTATGCTTGGGTGAAGGCAATTTATTTGTTTATTTTTATAAGTGCAGTTCAGGCTCCACACAGGGGAAGCATCTCTTAGGAAAACTAAATTTAAGAAGAGTACAGGTGAGACAGGACCCACTCTGGCACAATATTCACCAAGTGTCTTTTAACTTTTCAACAAAAACCTTTAAGAATCGATGCAAAATTGACAAACTCGGTTTTATTTTAAATCTTTACACCTTTGAGCAATGATTAGCAAGGTTAGACTAGATTAGGGTACATGGCACAAATGGGGGCTGGACGTTTGTTTTATCTGTAAGCAAAATATGTTGATTTGTTTTCAATCAAAAGGCTTCAGCCTATTTTTGCAGACGCCACTCTTTATTTGATCTACCCTGGCACTTCAATGAGGAGCAGGGGTTCTTTATACATCGTGAAAAATGCGACTCTGGAAGGCAGACACGTTCTCTAGAAAACTGGTCCCTCTACTTCTCAGTATCTGCCACTCCGGATTGTTTTACGTACCCAATGGTGTTCAGGTGTAAGTCCTAATGTTGATGAAACTGGTCTTTCAAAGGCCTCAGAAAGCCAGAAAACAGCATAAAAACAGAGACCCCCCCCCTTTTTATGCCATAACTATAAATAATATAATATGAAAAATATCTTCTCTCAGTGCAGTCACGTTTCACATAGGCCGCAAATGAAGCCCATTGCAGCAGCAAAAAGATCAAGTAAGTGAAATCACCAGAAAAGAAAGTTCTAAGTATATGCAATGGCGTTTGCTTAAGTATTTGTTATTGTTCTTTTTAACAGAACAGAAATCTGATCCTTCTATCCCTGATTTGTTTTTATCACCCTCTGCTGAGAAAATATGGTTTGAAATTGAAGGGAGAGAGCTCAATTTACTTTAAATACTGTGAACTTTAATGATGTGGAAAATATTTTTCAACTTTAATTTCCTGAAGTATAAATCATGTATATAAATTCTCGTTTTTGCAGATTTCATAGGACATGCATCTTTAAGCTTCATCACTGCCAATACAGAAAGAATAAAAATACGTTTATGAAATTTAAAAACTTTTAAGAATTCTTTAGGAACTTATTTGCAACAAAGAATTTAGAATAGATCATCTTTCAAGTCATCATTTCCATGCGCATTAGTATTTTCTCATAGCCATAAGGAAAAAATAAACCATAGTAACAACTCCTCACCAAGCAGTGTTGTTTCTTTTTGATGAAATATGTTTGGATGACTATATGTCCTGCTAATGTCAAGGGTACTTCCTACTAGATTGCCACAGATGAAGACAGCGGAATCCTCCTGTATAAGGGAGACAAAGACCATATCGCTGTGGAACTCTACCGGGGACGTGTTCGTGCTAGCTATGACACCGGCTCCCACCCGGCTTCTGCCATTTACAGGTGAAGATCTCTCAGTTACTGGTAAAGGTGAAAACGATTGCTTCATGCAGAACTGCCTCTATTATTTTGTATTTTGGAGGGAAGGGAATAAGTCGGCTGCAGCAGACTCTGTGATGTGTGTCAGAGGCCTGGCAGGAACAGATGGCATACGCAAGTGGATAATCGGAGGAGAGATTTAAGAGGATGACAGGTTTCCCCCGCTCAGTGAAAGTGAGCATGCCTATGAAACCTTTTGTAAACCGAAAAGGCATAAGGCAAAGAAGCAATTAACCTGAAAATGCATCTTGCTAACAGATGCACAAAAATAAATCGAGGCAGAGCACAGATGCTCACAGACAGAGTTCGAAGCTGGGGTGGCCGGATGCTGGGATGTTGGGTGTAGTTTCCAGGGAAGGAGCTTGATGGCACCACTCTCTCTACTCTGGGCGCAAAAAAAATGCTGAACTCTATTTTCACTTTTCTGCATTTTTTGGAAGAGCAAAAATCTTCTTTGGATTTCTTTTGGTTGGAGAAAAACAGGTACTGATGTAGGTCTTTTGAAAGACAAAGTTGTGATAAAGTGAACTTTCAAAAAGCGGGGGCAACCTGTGTTTACAAAGATTGGTAGAAATAGCATATCAGCCTGGTGCTTGTAAGGAGGGACATTACTACTACCCACACGCTGGAAAATGTGAGGGGAGGCAGCGGGTTTGGAAACCCAGGCTCAGAAGGACAGTTGTGGAGAGGACTGCGTGACAGGAGCTGTGACCTTCCGTGGAGGGATGCATTCTGCCCTCAAGTGAGAAACCAGGGTTTGAGATACCAACCTCACTCTCCTTCCTCCCAACCATCTCCTGCCCCTTCTTCCCTTTAGCCAAATTAGATGCCTTAACACAGTGGATCCAGGGATCCCAGGAATGCAGCTCTCCTGTGAGTCTCCAGGGCTCAGGGCAGGGGGACTTGAGGAGGGTGGCTCTAGAGAAACAGCTGCAAGAGACACTCAACACAGTGAGTTACTATTCATGCAACATATTTATTGAGGACCTACTATGTGCCAAGCACTGTTGTAAACATTTAGAAACAAAGCTTACATATAATTAATCAATGGACACATACAACATGTGATCAGTCATCTTATTCATTTTGGAAGTTTTTTGATTATATAACATATTGACAATATATTGGAGATGTGAAAGGAATCATATTCATGGGGCATAAACTTTGCTAAAAGTGTGCTTTTTTGCATAACTAACCTTCAGAGCCCCTCTGTTGGGTCTCAACACCAACTGTCTATTATTTTGCAGAAAACTTACCCAGTTGATTTCTTCACATGTAGAAATAGAACAAGGTCACAAATTTAGAGCAGGGTCATAAAGTCATAGACAGTCAGTTTTTCCAGGTAGATAACATCACAGAACTAAGCAGACCAATAGAAAGAATGTAACATGTTGTCATTCTGTACTCTTGAAAAAGATCTAACTTTTCGGAGAAGTATCCCTCTATTACAAATAGCCTTGATGTTGGTAATAAAATAGGAGTGGTTATGACTGCAGTGAAGCGAAAGCAAATCACTGTCCAGACAGGACTGGGCTGCATCTGCTTTGTTCTCCCTGAATGCTGTCCTATGAAAATGTGGGTTTACCAGAACTCCATATTTTTCAAGCAAAGGCAAAATTCTAGATTTTTTTTTAATATAAAGTTTTCCCTCCCTTAAATATTGATTTACATTTTTTAAAGTACCCTATGTAGTAAACAAAATACATCTATAGGCCAAACAAGCTTGCCAACAAATCTGGGCATTGATTGGGACATAAAGTGGAGATACTGACCTCTATATTATTGCTATTATTCATATATATAGCAATTTTTTTTTAAAGCGTTCACATCCTATTTGATCGTTCATAACAATTCCAGCAAAGTCGATGCCAATTGCAGCCATGAATGGAATCCAATAAATCCTTTTGGTGGTAGAGCTAACCCACTTGGGAATATTTACAGCATGGAAACAAACACATAATTATTGGTTTCCAAGTAGAACACAATTGTTATTTCGTCTCCAAATGGTGATGAATTAGTGCCAACATTTTAGATATTGCTAGGCCTTAAATTATATAGCCTCTATTTGATTCAGCTCATAAAAAGATGTCAGAATATTGATTTTGTGGTTCATTTTTCTTTCTGATTTTTTGTTTGGTTTTATTTTATGCAATGAAACAGCAGAGAACTCTCAGAAACCATAGCAAAGCTTCTTGAGGTTGGCTTATTAAAGCTAGTGTCCACATAAAATACACTTAAAATATTTCTAATATTTTAATATACATAAAAATAAAAGTTGCAGAAACCCAAGTGATTATATCTAAATGATAACTACTAAGAGCTTATTTTTTAGTTTTTGTTCATTACCTTTTTTTTGCCTAACTAACAATAGAGCATGCCCTGTGACAATTTATAAAAAAGAATAATATCACCTGCACACTTTTCATTATGAACCAGAAGTCTACTTATAATAAAAGTTTCTGTTTGCCACTCACCTAATAGATATATATATTTTTGAGGTCCGGGAAAAACATAGCTTTCATTTAATTCTGACTTTATTTTGTGACACAACAACTAAGAAAAGTTATTACATTATTTTAAGTAAAAGAAAAGAAGCATACTTTCCTAAAACCAAATAGATGACTGAATAATTGATCAATTGATATGGTCTGTATATAAAAATATAATATATTAATATTCTAAATTGTAATAGAGAACTGCTTTTGTGAAGTGAAAACTATAGAGAACAATTAAAATTATTTCAACACAGTAAGAGAATCTACTATTTGATAAGGAATAATCATAGTAGCTAAAATGTGTGTTCAATCTAGACTTGGCCAATTACTATCATATAAATGTAGAGAAGGTACTTAATCTTTCTGTGCATCAGAATCCATATCTGTAAATAATAGTACAGACCCTACCCCATAAGGTCTCTGTGCATATTAAATTCTGAACTCAGTTCTGTCCTCACTCCTCACTGAGTTGTCTTCATTCTCATCTCTCTTTTAGCACTACAGGAAATTTTTGTCTGGTATCTCTGGAGTATAGCAGAGAAGTTAAAAGTGTATCCTTTATCCTTATACTTTAACACTAGAAGTGCAGACTGTTTACAATTTATATGAAGGGCAGTTTGAAAATATTTATCAAAATTGCAAATATATTTACTCTCTGACCTGTGATATCCTACTTCTGGGAATCAAGCACAAAGGTAGTCCACTGTGGCATTAGTTATAAAAACAAAAGGAAATAATTCAAATTTTCTATCTAAATAACCATGGTATATCTACACAATGGAATTTACTGTTTAAAAGAATGGGAAGAAAGGAAGAGAAAGTATGAGAGAGTTCTCTGTGCCTGACATTGAAAGATTTCCAAGATATATTGTTCAGTTCAAAAAAAAAGTATAAAGCAGAACAATGTCAAAGGAAGGCCAATAAATATATGTATTTTTATTTACATATATTTGCATAAAGACAAACCCAGAGATAGAGAGGAAAGAGAGGGGTGGTAGAAATAAGACTAGTATGTGAATACTATTTTATATCATTTTGATTTTTGAACCATTTGGACGTCTTTTTTACTCAAAACAAAAATTAGACTAATCAAAAAGATCAGGTGCTCTAAAACCAATCTGCCTTGATTCAGATGCCAGCTCTGCCATCTATTAACTGTGTGTCTTAAGAAACTGTGTAAGCTCTCTGGGCCTCACCTGGTAAAGGGGTTTAATAAATCATAGCTTATTCCATCTTTGTGGGACTGTGGTAAGAATTTTATGATTCGATATGTGTAAAATATTTAGAACAATGCATTGCTATTAATAAACAATGATAGCTGTTAGAGTTATAAGTTCGGAGTGTCCAAAACTGAGTTGATTTCTTTTGTTTCACCTCATGTGTGTCCTTGTTACATTTCTAATTTCATCAAGAGGCATCACCAGCTTCTTGGGCATCATTGGAGTCATGCAGTTGCTCTTAATCTTTTTCTTCCCTTCACCTTCAATTTGTCCCAAGTCTTAACTCTGTCCTACTAATTTTCTGGCATTTATCAAATGCTTCTGACCTTGCTCAGGGCTTAGCAGAATGTGAACTCTTATGAAAGCTATTCCTTCTCCATCGTTATAGCAAAACCCATCAATAACACTGTTACCATCAGCTTTCTCATTAGTTGCTTAATGAATATTTTCTTTGGTCGAATTAAATTTTAAAATCTTGATGTGTGCCCACTTTACATAACATTATTAAAAGTGCACCACACTAATGTTTTTAAAGGAAGTGTGTTTACTTATTCTTATCTCAGAATTTGTTCAGGTGAAATCAGTTTAATTGCGTGATTTTTTATATTGTATAAGATTGAGTTTGGTAAACCTTGTTTTCCAAATTTTGCATTATTTAATATGCTATTGGAATATCACATACAGGAATAATTAATTATGTCAGGTGTGTCTTTTCAGTTACCTGGTTACTTTTCAATATCGATGGAAGTAGATTTTACTTTAATAAAATGAAGCCTGATAAAATTAGGGAAAAATAATCACTAAGTTATTGTTTCTGTAGGATTATTTTTTTGGTTTAAAAAGTTTCATTTTAGATGTCAGTTATTGTCTCAAATGAATCTATAGGAGAACCATTTTCTCATAGAATTAGGTCTAGAGGGAAGAGCTAACATAGCTTTAAGAGTGTTTAAGAAAACCCAAGTAGTAATATTCCTTTTTCCATGGAACTACAGTGGCATGCACATTTTCTCATTGTACTTTTTACATCTGACAGAAGATTGTGATTTCTCATAGACATGCTTACTGCTAACAGGGCCAGACATACAGGCAGTGCTATGAAGCATTATTTTCAAATAGTGTGCATCAGAATTACCTCGAAGGGCATATTATAATAATTGTTACCAGGCTCTACATCTAGCCTCTAGGATTCAGAGCTCAGATGAGCCCCCAAATTTTCATTTCTGCAAGTTCCAAGGTAACGCCCCGGTCCAAGGACCACAGTTACAGAATCTTGTTTACAAAAGGAATAGATCTGAGCTCTGCTCTGAGGGCCCTTGGTGGGCATCTCCTCTCACATCCAAGTTCTCCGACATCATGCTTGATGTTGGCCTCGAAACCAGCCACGTTGAGAGTCTTTCTGCTGTAGCACTCAGTAAAATTCCAAGCTGTTTCTATGTCGGAGAGCCAGTTCTTGAACATTTGCCAGCACCCTGCTGTCAAAGTGATTGAATCAGCAACCACAGAGGTGACACAAGCTGCCTAGCAAGCGAATGCATGTAGAGTGTCACACATGTGCCTAATTGTCATAGTGCTTAGAGAATGGCGTAAAAGGCGCTTGGCAATAGTGGAGTGAGAAACGAACGAACGAATTAATGAACAAACGAACGAACGAATGAATGGATGATGAATGAATGAATGAATGACATCCTCAACTTAAAGCTAACATCAACAGGAATCCCTCAGATAGCAATGGAGTAACGCATTTTTTTTCTCAAGCAAGCTGATAACTGATTGCCCTTCAAAGTGACTTTATCTTCGTTTAGATAGAAACTTTTAAAAAAATTGTTACTAAAAATGGTATGTGTTCTTCTTTAGATTCAAATTAATGTCATTTTTCAAACCAGACAGCTTCTTTGGAAACTTGGCCAAGTACTATTTAAAAACTAGGCAGTCAGATGAGCGCAGTCAGAAGCACAGGATGGTACCGTGAATTACAGTTTCAGTGTTTAGGGAACCTATTCACAGTCAGGGACTTTCCCATGCTGACTCAGGCTCGGTTCACTGCATAGCCTCTGGGTTATACACCTTACAGTTGTAGATCTAAAATAATAATAATAATAATAATATTATTATTATTATTATTATAAAAGTCTCCTTGGAGAAACAGAGAGTGGACAGAATCTATGTGACCTTCTCATTTCCCAGATAAACCCTAGGCCATCCTTGATATTGCCATATGGGAAGTCACCGCTGTTTACTGGCTTTGTAACTCGAGCAAGTTACTTCACCTCCTTGTGCCCACATTTCTGCATCTGAGTGATCATAACTGTTTTTCACATGTGTTTGAGAGAACTGGAAGTAATGAGTATAAAGCACATAGTGTAGTGCTATGCACAGAGTGGGCGCGCAATAATTGGTCACAATTATTAAGCTCAGTGGTTACTCTTGCCAGTTGATGGTTTATGGACATTCTTCATGCTCAGATATCCAGATGCTAAAGAATAAATACCTATGTGCAAATGTTATTATCTTACATGTGACTCACTGTACATTCAAATGCAGGGGCCCCTTTCTATTTCAATGCATTTTATTTAAATTAGATAATTTACTTCCAAAGTACTGATTAAAATATAACTTGTAAACTATTTTATAAAATGTCCTTGTGAAAACTCTTTATGTATATAAATAAATACCTTTCATTTCATTTGACTAAAAAAAAGTCAAGGAAATTGTTTTTACCATCCTAACACACAAAGTATTTTCATCCTAGAGATATCAAAGTGAGGTGGCCAGTTGAATTTGTCTGGCTTTTGATTCCTATTTCATTGCACAGAAGACACCACCAGATACTTTAACTTTTTAAGTCAAAAAGCTGGAGCTTACATAAGCAAAATGAACGATTAGTCTTTATGAAATCACTGAAATTCCTTAAGATTTATGATTGAGATAGAAATATTAAAATGTCATTCTTAATGCACTCTGCATGAAGTAAGAATATTCAATGCAAGTTAGAGCCTCTCTTCTTTTAAGCCCCAAGTTTTTAAACTCTTTTTCTGTAGCAAACCACAGGACATAGTTGAATAACGCTTTGTTTTCATGCGTCACTTAGAAATTCAAGAAAATAAAATCTCAGGTAATAGATGAGTGTAGTAAAAGTAATTACATAATAATGGTAATAAATACAATTTATGTTCCCAGCGGAAAGGCTCGATGTTAAATGGTGCACTCTTGACTTTTGTGAGTCATCAAATATATAGTTCCTTAGAGAGTAGTAAAAGCGAGTTTATCGATACCTATCAGAACCCAGGAGGATGTTATGCATTTTGAACAATAATAGGTAGAAGAAGATGACTGTGATGGACAGTAAAATCGAGGATGGCTGAGTTTTATCCTGTAACAATGGCTTTTATTTTAAAATATGTGGGCAGAGCATTCCTGGGCTTTCCCCAGGTTATCCCATGCTTTACAAGACAGCATGAGACACCAGGTTAGAATTTAGCTCCCACACATTCTCTGCAGGCCCATACACACAATATCATCTTAAAAGCAAAGAATCTAAAAACATTAATTTCAGAATACTTATCTGTTTCAAGGCCAGGGTGAGGCCTCACTCGATTTTAGAAAATATATGTGGAATTAAGCTCAGTGGTAATTTTTGCCAAGTTCTGAAATGATCAGATTCAACACTAGGAGCCTTTGGGAGGAGAAAAACCTAGGCAATCTGAATCCAGATCTCAGTTTCATATCTGTGTACTTTAGATGCATTCACATAACCTTCAAGCTTTCATAAGATTATTACCTTTTTTTACAATTCTTTGATTTTTAATAAATGTACCAAGTTTTGCAACAATCAAATAAAATTATTTTTTATAGAACTTTATTCCTTGGCTATTAGAGAGATTGTCTATTAAAGGCTTATTAGTGAAGATACATGTTGTTTGTAAAGTACTAGGTACTTTTCAGTTTTTTTATTTATTGTGAAAGTATGCATAATAATTAAAAGCACTCACTCTAGACCAGTCAGCCTGGCTTCATATCTGTTTAGTCACTGGCTGAGCCACCTTGAGCACCTTAAGAGCCCAGTTCTTATGGTCGTTATGAGTCTTACATGTAATGTTCTTAGAGCAGTACCTGGCTGAAGATTTCTCTCCCAGCATTATCCTTCAGAATATGGTCACTGAAACATCCAGATTTTTAAGTAAAATGTATCTTTTGGATGTCCTGCCTGAAAAATGCCTGAAGCTTCTTGGCTATAATCCAGTTGGTATTACTGAAAAAAGAAAAAACTATATGTGTTATTCTTAATACAGCTCCCCTATATTTTATTTATTTAGCATGTATTTATTGAGCAGCACTATTAACCAGACAGTCTGCAGGATGCATTAAAGAGTAGAAATACCTGAACATCGCTCCCTGCTTTAAATTAGCTTACCCAGTTGTACTGCATCAAACACCTCATCAATGATGACATACCTAGATTGATTGACTAAGACTGATGTGTGACCAAGAACCCGCTCCCCATATACAAGGGTCTTTCCTTTGCAATTGTAAAGAAAAAAAGGGAACCCATTATTAATATTTATGACTTAATTAAGACCAGTGTTCATAGAACATTCATATAAAACCACTTAGAAGGGTTGTACATATCACAAAGGAAAAGCAACTGGCCACTACCTTCTCTATGTATCTTTAATGTTTTACCTAAAACTTTTAGTAACTTGAACCAGATATACCCCCAAGAAGTTATTAAATTCTGCCAGTCATCAGTGTTTTCTTACAATTATAACTGAAAAGAAAACTGGACTAATTTCTTCCTGAAGAAGATTCTCAAGTAGTATAGGATTATTTATACGATGGTGGTTGGGGAGGAGGGTGGTGGTGGTAGTGGTGGTGATGCTGGTGATGGTGATGGTGATACTAATATCTAACAAATATTTTTGCTTTGCATTTAAAAATATCATTTCAAGTAGACCTCAAGGTAACCATGAGGATAAATATTAGTATTTACTAAAGATAAAACTAAAGTTTACCAGCAATTAAATAATGTATCTAATTCAAGCATTTAATAAATTCAAGACCATGATTCAAATCCAAGGTTACCTGACACCAAAATATGTATGTTTATAATCACTAGTTGATATTACTACTCAACATATCACCTTAGAAAACATATATATCAGTCATATATAAGGTCACTAACAGTTGCTATGTAATTTATTTAGAGAGTAATTTCCTTGTATATTGTTCTTTCTGTTGATTTTAATGGTATCAGGTATTAGGATAATTAAATGTATAGAAGGCAAAAATATTGATTGGTATATAATAATATAATGAAATATAATAAAACATTATATAATAAAAATAAAAAACATTTTTTAATGATATTTGAGACAGGTTATCAATAATCCCTACACATATGGACTCTTGTAACCACTTAAACAAGAAAACCTCAAATATTTCACGGTTCTTGCAGAACGCTTTATACTGTCAAATAAAAAAAAAAACTTTCTATTCTACGTAGGCAAAAAAATAGAATAAGATTAGACTTCTGTGGTAAGAACCATGCAGAAATGTCAGTACATTTTTCTGTTTTTTCCAGACTTGACCTATTTGCAAATTTAAATATAGTACCCAGAAATTTAAACAAATGCCTTGTGTAAGGAATATTAGGTATTCACAATCTTCCTATCAATCATATGCTCCCATATTTTCATTTTTGATCCTTTTTTTTTTTTTGATCTTTACAGTCAGGATACTAATATATTAGATCTTTAATATTCTGTATTTACTTTTGGCCCCAACTTAACACTCCTGTTAGATTTACAGCTGCACTTTAAACCCATATAGCGCCAACTTACTAATTTCACCCAACTTCATCTTATTTTAGATCCTCATTTTTCATTTACCTCAGTTTTCTTAATCTTTTTGTTTTATCCATTTTATGAATTTCCACAATCTGCTTTCTTACTTTTTTTTTTTTTGAATAATTGTTAGACCTGGCCTAGAAAGTGATAGAAGAGAAACTGAGAAATGATTGTTCTCACCAGACTCCCTGCATATGACTGTGCTAAGCTTTCTATGTAATATGATTTTCCCACCTCTCCACTGAACATAGATGTCTTCACAGTTATAGCGTTTGATGGGTGATCCTCTCAAAAATTCAAGAAAAGTAAGAGTATATTATCAATTAATAAATTTTAGAAAGTGCAATGATTGTACCAAGTTGGTTCTTCCTGTATTGAGTGTATATTTGATTTAATAAGTCTCAATGCACAGTGTCGAAGAGAGCAGAAGCCAGTGACTTACAAATATTGATGTCTGTGCAAGATATTTGGCTCAGGTGCAGGTTTCTTTTCTTTTGAATATAATCTGGAATAACAGTATCTCAGTAAATGGAACTTTTGTAGCATTTAAAAGCAAATGCATCAAGTATCCTTTGTAATTTCTGTGTATTGGGTGAATGTGACTGGGTAATGATAAAATGTCCCATTTGCACTTCTCCCAATGGAAACAAGCTTATTTTCTATCTGTTCCTAAAAAATAGAAATTGTAGGGCCTTGAAAATATCTTTTATTTTTAAATCAACTACTATTTTTCATTACTGTTAGATAGGACTATCTTTCCCAAGATTCTATAATTGGAGTTTGTATTATCACTTTTTTCCTTTAATAAAAATGGAAGTATCAGCTATATTTGTTTGTTTGTTTGTAGCGTGGAGACGATAAATGATGGGAATTTTCACATTGTGGAACTCCTTGCCCTGGATCAGAGCCTCTCCCTCTCTGTGGATGGAGGGAGCCCCAAAATCATCACCAACCTATCAAAGCAGTCCACTCTGAATTTTGACTCCCCACTCTACGTAGGAGGTAAGTTGTCTTCAACACCCGGTGGGTCCCCAAATCCCGTGGCTGTCATCACAGACTAATTCTGAAGTTGTCAATGCCCTGTGCCATGGTCATTGACCAACAGTGACCAGTCATTGACGATGGGCAGCACGGATAGACAAGAAGGAACCCTCGATGGGTGTTAAGGGCCCATTTTGTAACCCCAGCTCTTGCTTTAACTAAATTCGTGGTTGAGGTGGAGAAAGACATTCTTCATATTTATTTGTTTCCATTACATGCTCAATAACATACACATATAATTTCATCTTATTACTCGATCTAGTCTATGGAAAGAGAAAGCTGATATGAGATCAAATTGGACAATGAGGAAAATGATGAAACAAGAGGCATGCATGACCCCACACCTCTGCCCACGTCCCAGCTCCCTGGAGGGGGCATACACCACCAGTTTCAGTCAGGTGTTTCCATGCCGAAATGTCTGCACCACCATTTGCTAACATGTAAATGACAGGACAATTATGAATGAACAAATGAATGAACAAATTAAATGTACAAATTATATTCAGGTAACAAAAAATACTTCTGTTTAGCCAAGACCTTGAGGTGAGTGAACAAAGAGAGAGCATTAGGAAGGCATGTTAGGGCTTGGAAAGATGGAATACAGACTCTGGACACTTTTAAATTTTTAAGCAACAAGAAGGCAGATTAATAAATAGATGAAGAAATAAATATGAGCCAAATTCTGAAAGAGCCCCAAGATGCGGAGTGGAGCCACCAAGGAGAGAGCTTGCACTAGTGCCTCTGTCTGGAGGAGACACAGAATTTCAGATTTTAGGCTAAGGAACAAGGAAGTACGTGATGTTGAATTGAGTTGCATTGAATTAAATCACATTTCATTGTGGTGAATTGACTGACAAAATCAGCTCATTTTACAGGTAAATAAGCTAAAGCTTATGAACAGGTCAGTGTAACTGATTTCTTCACCATGACAAGTATTTTCACGAAGTTCCCATCATCTCCTTGAAAATAATACCTTTGGCTGCTACACGATTTTCTTGACTCCTCAAAGCCTTCCTTGATGGCATTTTTGGAATTGTCCTGAACAAGCAGAGCAGCTTTGTTTTTAATGATTTCTCCGATAGAAAAATCTTAACACTTTTGATAGAGCTTTGATTTTTTTGAGAACAGTTAAAAGTCTTTGGTTCAATTCTATAAATATTTATTGATCATGTCTCATATGCTAAAAACTAAGTTAGTAGAGGCATGAAGGATACAAAATTGAATACACACACACACACACATACACACACGCACACACACATGCACACACACACCAGGAGAGTGGGGAAGGCAGATATATCTTCAAGGAATCAAATGCATTACATATGAAGTCTGTGTAGCAAATTGACTGATGTAGCTGCTTCATGGGAATCACAACCATGAGTTCATTGACAGACAGAAGCCTTCCATTTTCACTGTGCTTTGTTAACAGCTGTTGCTTTGGGATGGGTGAAGCAAGTCACAGATATACCTGTGGTTTGAGAGAAATTATATTTACTAAGCACATGCCATGTGCTCAACACAATGCTGTTTTGCAATCTTAATCCTCAGGGACTTTAGAAAGTAGGTGTGATTTTTTGTTTTACAGTCCCAAAGCAACAATCTCATGAACTTCATGAAACTCATCCAAGTTCACAAAGCTATGAAGTGATAGACACCTTATTTGAGTACAGATCTGTCTGACCCCAGAGCCCCCTGCGTTGCCACTCACCTTAACGTGGAGCAGAAAGGGAAGCAATCTAAGTTTTTTTGTTTATTTCTGGATTTGTCCTTCACTTTATTTCATTATGCTTTCGTTAGAAGCCATTTCTTTACGTCTTTGAAAATCCCTTTAGAAGGCAGTGAGAAAGGCCCCATTTCCTTCCAATTCAGACTGTAGTCTCAAGGGTAATTCAGATTAAAGAAATACAAGGCAATTATAAGACCACAGCCCCAAATTCTGTATGGCAAAGGCAGGAGAACCTGCATTAGCAAAGGAGAATGAGGCAAATGAGTTATTTTTGTCCATGTTTGAAGACAGGGACACACCCCAAGGAGGACATGGGAAGGTGATGCCTCTTATGCCTTCAGCCTCTGGAAGTATTTTCTAGCAAAGCAGAGAAGCAGCTTTACCTGCCCTTTGGTTATTGACTACCCATGATGTAGGCTCTACTAAATCCAAGACAAGCTAAGCCTTATGCTTTTCTATGTGATAGCACAACCAGGATATGTAGTATTACCTAATGGGATTTTTTTTAAGTCATTTCCATGTATTTATCGCCATGAATAATCCTGCAGTAAACATAGGGGTACATATATCTCTATAAATATTCAAATTTTTCAGGTAGATACCCAGAGAGATTGCTGGGTCATATGGTAATTCTATTCTTAATTTTTTGAGGAACCTCCATATTGTTTTCCATAGTGGCTGTACCAATTTACATTCCCACCAGCAGTGTATGAGGGTTCCTTTTCTCCACATCCTCTCCAACACATTATTCCCTGTCTCGTTGATAACAGCCATTATAACAGGTTTGAGGTGATACCTCGTGTGATTTTCATTTGCATTTCCCGAATAGCTAGTGAAGGTGGACATCTTTTCATATATCTGTTGGCTGTCTGTATTTCATCTTGGGAAAAGTATCTGTTCAGGTCCTCTGCCCAGTTTTTAGATTCTTTGTTTTGTTGTTGTTGAGTTGTATGCATTCTTATATATTTTGAATATTAGCTCCTTATTGGAAGTGGTATTTGCAAATATCTTCTCCCATTTGGCTGGTTGCCTTTTTGTTTCGTTGATGGTTTCTTTCGCTGTGTAGAAGCTTTTTGGTTTATGTAGTCCTGTTCATTTATTTTTACTTTAATTTCTCTTACCTTTGAGGTCAAATTCATAAAATCCTCTCTAACACCAAGTCCATGAGTTTAGTACCTATATGTTTCTCTGCAATTTATGGTTTCATGTCTTACATTTAGATCTTTGATCTATTTTGAGTAATTTTTGCATACTGTAACGAATAGCAGTCTAGTTTTATTCTTTACATATGGCTTTCCAATTCTCCAGCACCTTTATTGAAGAGGCTTTTTTTACCCCTCTATTGTATATTTTTGGCTCTTTGTTAAAAAATTGTTTGCCCATATACATGTGGGTTTATTTCTAAGCTTTCAATTTTGTTCCTTTGGTCTGTGTATCTGTTGTTCAGCCAATAGCATGCGCTTTGATAACTGTCACCTTATAGTATAATTTGAAGTCAGAAGTGTGCTACCTTTGAGAGATGATCAGATAAAGAAGATGTGATATACCTACAATGAAATACTACTCAGCTATAAGATGAAACTCTGCCATTTGCAACAACATGCAAATTCCAGCTATGGCCCATGGCACAGAAAAAAGGCTAAAAGAGAAAAAAAAAAACAGTAGGAATCTACTTCTTTATCAATTAGGACCTAGTTCTCTAGTCAGAAATGTGCCAAGCATATGAAAAGGTTGACTCAGAATAGTTCCTGATTGAATACCTTATTGCAAATAAATATATGAGTGATATATCTACATTTGTATCAAATATAATCAAACTGGACGTTTTACAATTGTTAGCTGTGGGGATAATAAGCACATTTCCTAACCATTTATCTCCACTGTGGGGCATCACCAGTCTGTGTTAAAGTCACACATTTATGATGGATGAAAGATTAAATTAGAAGAACTTATTTCAGAGCCAAGAATTTCCTGCCACTAGTCTCTCCTGGAAATGGTACATCTCATCCTTCTGACCCTGTTCTACAAAGCAACCCAGTTTCCAAGGCCAGATGGGCATGGATCAAAAGCTGGAACTCATAGAACTTCAAAGGCGAGACTCCCAATTCAGTACCTGTAAAGTGTGACCATGGACCACCTGCTTCAGAATCTCCCTAGCTGCATGTTAACGCTTAGATTTTTGCACACCATTCCATCAGAATCTCATGGTGGAGAGAGCCCGGGGCTGGGGAGCTGCCTTCTAAACATGCACTTCTGGGGTCCTGAGGCGTGACAAGCTTGGAAGCACCTGTTCTGGTCCATCCACTTATAGATGAGAACCACACCCAAGGACACACAGAACAACAATAAAGACTTAGACATCTAGCTAGTGCTTTGTGAACCTAACTGTCCAACTTTGGTACCTGCTGGAATTCAAACAGTCTCCTTAGAAGGGGAAAGATGATGATGCCAAGAGTCAGAGTCCAGGGAGCGCTGAGGTTCATGGTCTTCAAACCACTGAACTCCCTGAGAATGCGAGCCGGGTCCCCTCTAGGCAGATGTTCAGAGACCAGGCACACGGAGGGCCTGAGCAGAGAGGAAAAGCCAGCCGCCCTGAAGGCCTCCCTCTTCCTCTTACCCCACAGTGGCCTGGACAGTTGCCTTGTGTCAAGTCCCACACAGGAGCTATTTCAGGGTCTGGCTTAGGTTGTGGAAAGATTCCTCAGTTTTGCCAAATGAGGGTCACTAGTGGAATGTACGTCTGCAAAGATTACAAATCCGGTTATTGGAGGAATTTCTTTTGTCTTCCCCATGTCTTGGAATGTGAAGCCTTCATGCTAATTTAATTAGCAGGGGTGGGCAGGAACATGTGAATGAGGTGTTGTGCTGATAGGAAGCGGCGAGTTTTTCAGGGACAGATGTCTATGACTGAGCCATGGATGTTGCCAGGGGCGGGCTGGATTAGGTGCTAGCCTTGCGTTTGGCAGGGTCAAGGAGGAAGGTCACTGCTCTCACCCTGACATGTGAGTTGTCTTTCATGTGCCTGATTCAAACTCAATCTTATTGGGTAACACTGAGCACACTGCTGAGCTCCCTGGGCCCGGGCCCTTCATCTCAAGGGGCAAGATTAGTCAGGGGATTACAGGCCTGTGTCTTGACACTCAGACCTCCTGGGTGTGTCCCAGTCTTGCCTTAGTGCAGTAGCTCTGCTTTTGCGTTTTATATATGTATGCTTCTGTGGAAGGTTTGGGTCGAAACAAATGTTAAAATTCACCACCAGTGAACTAAGTTCTTTATTCTAGTTATGCATTGGAACTGCCCAGAGCATCTTCCAAAAAATAAAAATAGGGAAACACACAGCTCTTCTCCCTCACCCACCTTGTCCAGATACCCCGATCCAGGAAGTCTGAGCTGAGGTCCCAAGCATCATGTGTGATTCTAATATGCACCAGGTTGAGCCCCTCAGGACTGGATGCTCATGATATGTGTTTCTCCTAAAGAAGTGTCACATGGACTGCCACCCTGCTGGAAGGGTGAAGAGGGTCTGGGTGTCAAATAGCTGAGGAGTCCCCAGAGAGCCTGACCTCTGACTCGTTGTCCTCCCCAGGCATGCCTGGGAAAAACAACGTGGCCGCAGCCCTGCGCCAGGCCCCGGGGCAGAACGGCACCAGCTTTCATGGCTGCATCCGGAACCTCTACATCAACAGCGAGCTGCAGGACTTCCGCAAGATGCCCATGCAGACCGGCATCCTGCCTGGCTGTGAGCCATGCCACAAGAAGGTGTGTGCCCATGGCACGTGCCAGGCCAGCAGCCAGTCGGGCTTCACCTGCGAGTGCGAGGAAGGATGGACGGGGCCCCTGTGCGACCAGAGAACCAATGACCCCTGCCTGGGAAACAAGTAAGTTTGGTTACTTGATAGGTAAACACAGGTACCCCAACCCTCAAAGCAAAGGCTACGGAAGGAGGGAGAGAGGGAGGAGAGGGAGGGAGGGAGGGAGGAGGGAGGGAAGGAGGAGAGGAAGAGAGGGAGAGAAGAAAGATGGAGGAGGAGGGAGGGAGGAGGAAGAAGGAAGCCCATTAGCACGTTGTCCCTCATTTTCCTTTATCATCCTCCCTCCATACTTGTCCTCTCTGCTAACAAGGTGTTTTCATCCCTGTGCTCCTCCTCCTAGATGCATGCATGGCATCTGCCTGCCCATCAATGCCTTCTCCTACAGCTGTAAGTGCCTGGAGGGCCATGGGGGCGTCCTCTGTGATGAAGAGGAGGCCCTGTTTAACCCCTGCCAGGCGATCAAATGCAAGCACGGGAAATGCAGGCTCTCGGGACTGGCGCAGCCCTACTGTGAATGCAGCAGCGGGTACACGGGGGCCAGCTGCGATCGAGGTAAGCCAGCCCGGCGGGCACTTCCCTCTCTTGGAAAAGCAAGAGGGGGCTCCACCTTTGAAAAGAGAGGGAGAGAAAGGGAGACAGAATGAGAGAGGTGGAACGATATGACAAGATATGACAAATGCCAGGTTTGCTGTCGATTTATTTCCCGGTGTTGTGAAGGCACCAGATGTGAAATGTGCTAAGCCTCCACCGGAGGCTTTTCCTATCTGTGAAAACGCTCCATTTTAAACCTTACCTAGAAGTGCATTTTTCCTTTTCCTTTATCCTCTGTTCTCATCTAAACATATTATGAATTTGTCTTCCGGCACACAGAGGACAGAGCTAATAAGTTTTTAGGATAAAGTCACCTGTGACCTTAGAATCGAATTTATTCCAACAATTCTGCAGGTGAGAGGACGCGAACGGGCTGACTCGTTAGCCCATCTTTCTCTCTCTCCTGCGTCTGAGGGATCAGAAGCCCCTTGCCGCGAGCCGGCACAGGTTATGTTGAGTGTGTCAGAGGGACAGAGAAGAGGAACGGACCCATGGATGCTCTCAGGAGATGTCTCTTTTTGAGCTAGTTCACGCTAGGGTAATTTATGAAGTTACTGGAATGTTACTTGTATTAAGTAACAGATTGAATGGTATTCAACTTAAGTCTAATCCATGAAAGTGGCATACCCTCTGAAACTGCTCCCTGCGGTAAACAAAGCCAGCTGTGTGGAGCAGGTGGGTTTGTTTTTTTTTTTTTTGCAATAAATGAAAAGATTGAGGAATCCATTTTCTTGTCAGTCCAATGGCGTAGTGTTTATAGTTCCCATATATAGTAGTCACTCTGCTGAAAATAAAGGCCCCAAAGCAGCATTTTTCAAAGAGCAGACGGCTGTCCAGCCCATAACACGCGACATCTAAGCGTAACACTGCAGTACACACAAGAAGCACAAGCAACGCCTCCCGAAGCCAGTTGTGGCTTCTCGATCGATCGATCGATCGCTCGCTCCCCACCACCCCCACCACCCCGACTCCCCGTGCCTTATCGCGATCGCCCTTAAAACGCTTGCGCTTTCTGTTCTCCTCCAGAAATCTCTTGCCAAGGGGAACGGGTGAGAGATTACTAGCAGGGCTACGCCGCCTGCCAAACCACCAAGAAGGTGTCGCGGCTGGAGTGCCAGAGGGGGCTGCGCCGGCGGCCAGTGCTGCGGGCCGCTGCGCAGCAAGCGGCGGAAATACTCGTTCGAGTGCACGGACGGCTCCTCCTTCGTGGAGGAGGTGGAGAAGGTGGTCAAGTGCGGCTGTGCCCGGTGCGCCTCCTAACCCCGCCCCGGGCGCGGCACGGGGTCACGCTTCCTGGTGGAGATATTTGAAATATATTGTAAAATACAGAACAGACTTATTTTTATTATGAGAAATAAAGACTTTTTTTTTTTTTCTGCATTTGGAAGAAAAAAAAAATGCTTGAACTACAGCTTCCCCGACACTGGAGAAGTATGAAGGAAGATATTCCTGGAGGCATTAGGACAACGCTGGTGACCACTGCGACTCGGGTTCATCTTTCGTGACATGCTGAAGGCGAGCAGAAGCACAGGGACGGGCAGGGACGAGCTGCTGTGCGCGCCCTGTGAACTGGCCCAGAGCCTTGCGCGCGCGCTCCCTCGTCGCCATCCCTGTGGCGCACGAGGACAGACCAAGCACACGTGTGTGAGTGAGGATGCGAGGCAGAGGAATGGAACCCAAGGATTCGGACAGAACGGACGGATGAGAAATATTTTGTGCAAAAGTTAAAGTGTCCCGAAGACCTGGGTCCCATTGACGAGAGAAGATGAGAGTGCTAAAATTTTATCTTCTTTTTAAATGTCAGCATGTTAACAGAAGAAGCACACAAAAGTGTTTATCTACCGTTTTCCAGTATTAATTTTTTTTGTAATATAAATGATAAAGGAGATGATAAAGAACCAATAGATTATCGATAAATAAATTAGTAATAATATGAATTTTTGTTTCTATGAGTTCTAAACAACCCTATACAGTATTCAGTTTCAATGAGAAATATTTATTGTATCAAAGACCATTGTACTTAACATTTTAGGCCATCCTTTTGCTGTTTCTTGATGCTTTAATATATATTAATTTATAATTGTCCTGATATTTTTGTACATTTTTCAAACTTTAAAAAAATCAGGATTTTTTTTTTTTTTTTGGCAATAGTACTAATATAGGGTGTTATCTTGGGATGAATATGTGTTGCTCTGTTTGTTTACTTTGACATCTGACCACTGGTGTCACTGACCTACTGGCCTCACTCAGGACACCTGCAGAGTATGTAAAGTCTATGCCTGGGACAGTCATTGTACAAAAAGAAGTGGCCCCTCTGCAGGCTGTCCCCACAAAACAGAAATGGTGTGTAGTGATCGACACTATAAAGTAGATCTTTGACAAATTAATATTCCTTGACCTTTTTTGGCCCTTTTTTTTGGGGGGGATGGTGAGAGAAAAGACTGTAATGTCAAGAACTGTGATTTTTTTTCCCCAAACAATAAAGCTCCTTTATTACCTTTTAATGTTCCCAGTTAACATATTTGCTGCAAAATTACAGTGTAGCGTCGGTAATGATTTTTAGTGGACTTGCTCTTCCCTCATTAAAATCCCAGGGTCCCCTGTAAGAATGAAGATGTTTCTTTCCAAAAACATTTTTTTACAAAGAAAATTAGATGTACATGTATAATTCAGTGTGCTTTGTCTTTCTCCAGACTAATATCAGTTACACTACTGATGTTTGTAAATTAAACAGATATTTACTTCATTAACAGTTTGGTGATTTTCTTAGAAATTGCACAATATTTAGAGTCCCCTCCTTAAGAATTCCTTAATCAATGATACGGAAAGAACAGAGAAGAGATCCTATACTTTTTGTTGTCAGAAATTGGTTGGATGTTAGCATATTGTCACATCTGGGGACTTTGGAATGACCGCGTGATGGAGATGGATAGACGAACACATTCTGTGCAAGGAAAAAGTGCATATTCAATTCTTCCCCTAAAAATATAGGGTCAAGTGTAACTAAACCATAAAAGGTATTTATTTTTATTTTATTCTTTTTTTTCTCTCTCTCTCTCAGTTAGAACCAGATGGAAAACAACTAAAAATAAAAGGTGCCTTTCTCCACAGGTCCTCTCGGGCCAGAGCCATGATATCAAGGTACTACCCAGAACAGAGGAACATTGACTGGTTGGAGTATTAATACTCACCATGCTAAGATTTCTTCATTTCCCTGTAAGAAAGGCACGCACATGCGCAGCGTATCACTCACAGACACAAATGTCCAAACATTTACCCACTCTTATTTGAAATGTCTCCATTTTAGTTATATAAATATTATATAGTCCTTGTAAAACATGTTGTTTGTTGTTGTTTTATTCCCATGAGTTGCTTCTTTTTTTTCAAGAGTTGTGAATCATTCATTAAGCAAAGAAACATCTGTGAGGATGACGTGATTTAGATTTGTGTCTATAGGTACAGGTCACCTTAATAGCCACTCTTGTTTGAGAGCTTGTAATACCAGGCACTGTGGCAAGGGTTTTATTTGAAACACCTCATTCGGTTCTCACTACAGACCTATGGGATTCCTGTGCTTCCGATTTTACACAGGCATAAAGAGCTCAAAAACAGAGGAGCCAAAATCTCCCCAGGCCCCTCTGATGTCCATGCTCAAGAGATACAGGTGGCAGCTCAGTAACTCATACGCACTGAGCATATTTGAGCCTGGAGACTTACTTAGGTCCACAGCACAATTATTCTCTCTACATACAGATTATGTTGATTTAAGGAATCTAGAGTAGCGATTGTTTTTATTTTTGTTTTTGTTTTTTAAGGGGGAAAAAAGCGAAGTCTCAGTAGTTTACCGATTGTTTTCTTTCTCGTCTCTGCTTATAAAGGCACAAAGTAGAATTACGTTTGCCTGAGATTTGGACTGAGTTAGCAAGTTTCTCAGGGGATCGTTTGCCTCATGATGGGACTACTTTCCACACATGAGCTTCTCTGAGCAAAGCCAGTAGTCAAATGGCTACTAGCAAATGAGACAAGGGCAGTTCTTCATGTTATAAAAGGCTCCTTAGCCTTGACCATAAGTTATTTTATTCTAGGGCTCCTCCAACAGACTCCAGTACATGAAAACAAAAAACATTTTGCACATTTCGTGCTCAAAGCTACTACACAGAATAATGTGCATTTTTAACCTGAAGATATAGGAGTGATTTTTTTTAAAAGAGTGGTCGCTAATGTGTTTACCTGTAAATTCTCACGTGAGTGAAGCCCCATCAGAACACGGCACAGGGATTTGACATGTGTTCAATTTAAGATGTGTTTATGGAATAATAACTATCTCAATCTTTGGGATTTTTTTTCAGCGCAGGTTTCCTGAAATTATTTCTTAGCAATAATAGACCAACCCCAAATTTAGAATTGCTCTGAGCATTTTCTTTTCTGGAGGGCTTGATTTGTCAGCAGCAATGCTCTCTGGAGAAATGATTGAAAGACTATTCAAATCGATTCAGGACTTAAAGATTTTGAGTGTTATGGTGTCAGCTTCCTCATAGAGTGACCGTTATTTCAAAAGAAATGCTTGTGAAAATATATAAGCTATAAGAAGTATATGAAACTTTATATAAAGTATATAAAGCTATATAAAATGCATAAGCTATTTTCATTCTTAATTCTCCGTGTACTCAAAATTCATTTAAAATCAGATTTTTGGTTCCTATCTCCTATCATGTGCAAGAAATTGTGCTAAACTGTGATACATCTCTTCTGCCATTTTAGAGCATATATTCTATGAGGCTGGAGTTGAAGTTAAAGTCGGTAACAGATTTTTAGACAAACGGCCAAACTAATATTTAATTTCAGGTTGTGCTAATGGCCCTGAAGGAAATTATGAGATACTAGAAAAAAGTATAACAGTGAAATACAATCACATACACATTGGGAGGTTAGAGAATGCGTCGGCAGGTAAGTGACATTTAAGCTGAGTCCTGAAGGATAAGTAGGATCTAGGATGGAGAAGCCTGGAAATATTTGTAGGGGTCGAGGGCGGGTGTCCACACAGAAAGAGAAGGCTGTACGGAGGCCTGAGGAGGAAGAGAAATCTTATGTGGTCAGGGAAGCAAAAGAAATAAGTGTGACCAGAGTAAGGCATATATTTATTTCACGTGTAGAAATAGTGGCCATTTTCTGGCTGTATAAACTCACTTCATGTAGTTCATATTTTTCTTTTGAACATGTTTCCAGTGAACTTTTAAAATGTCCAAAAAATGAACTCTGTTTCAAACTAGCAACTAGTTGCAGCTAATGCAGTTCTTTAACTTCCACATAAAAGACCTCTAAAGACTCAGAAAATATAAATACTTACAATAGCACTAAAAATTAAGAATAATATTTTTGGAATCTCAGAGGGATTTTCATAAACTCAAAAGCTGTCAAGGCTGGATTGAAAGAAGGAGCTGCTGGCCAACCCATGCTCTGAAACTCATGTGCATTCCTTCATACACCAAGGCCAGGTGTATAAATGGAAAATGGAAAACCATCAAATATCTATGCATTAAGGATATCACTTTGTGAGAATGACAGAGAACTTTGCCTTCAGCTCAAGAGGTAATATATTTCTTCATCTACTAGGATGTTCCAGTCTGATCAATGAAAACAAAACTGCAAGAAATACTTGAGAAAAGCAATACTATTTCACGGACTCTTGAGAGATGTCTCTACAAATATACTATTGTGGATGTGGATTGAGCCTGGAAGAGCCATGGTAGAAGCACATGCTTAAAATGATGGGAAGAGGAAGTACTTTGTCAATTCAGAAAATCAAAGAACAATTACGTTGTACTGACTCATTATTAAGCTAATAAAATTGTGCAAAATCATGGTGATGGAAATATACAGGTTATATGTGGAGGTGAGGATTAAGAAGTTCAGAATTTTTTTGGTAGGCAAAAGAAGTCTGAGAAGAATGGTTTGTCCAGACCTGTAGCATGGAATTTGAGATTGCAGAATTTTTAATGAATTAATCAGGCGACTATTTCTTAACTCTAAAAAAAAAAAAAGTAAGAGCCAGGAGTAAAAAATGGCAAATGAATTTGAAGTGACTGTAAAGACTGTATCATTATAGAGGAAGAATGAAGAAGTCATGATGACATTGGACATGTTTGGCAAGGAAGAAGGGAAAATCAAGTACCCCTCTTTGTTCTGATTTGCCTACTTGTTTCTGAAGCACAAGAATTGAAATCTAGGTTAGCTGCAGCATGGTGGCTGCATAGAGCTAGAAACAGCCTGAGGATCAGAGTCCCTGACCTGGGAAGCCCCGCCTCTCTGCCCTCACCCCAGCGTCCACTACATTGAAGGAAAACTCTGCATTCCTCTCCATCATGCCTTTAATATTTTTAAATATCCGTTAGTTAATTATTTTTAATCAACTCCCTCTGTAGGATAAAATCCAAACTCTTTAATATAGTATTCCAAATCGCTCCCAATGTGACCTTCTCAAGCCTTTAATATGTGCTCATAGATTGACAAGTGATAGGAAAGAATATTTTAAAATGAATTCTGGGCTGGGATATCTAAAACCACAGAAGTAAGTTTCAGCCATGTAGAAGTGGTAGTTGAAGCCAAGACAAAGGATGAGTTAATATAGAGACACAATAGAAGAGTTAACTTTCGACGAGGCTCATATTTCCAGAAGGGGTGGTCCCAGAATGGAGACGAAGAAAGAGCAGTTTGAATAGAGCGATGAGGTGTAGCTGGCTGGCCATGGTCATGGTCATGATGACGGATTGCCTTCTCAGTAACTCTAATGGCAAAAGAAGGGGAGAGTCCGGATGGTGAGCGGAAGAGTGGGCGAGATTACAGGGTTCTCGTTCAGTGAGTAAGCACTGTAGTGTCAGCCTGTGAAAGTGTGGGGCAAACACTTGAGGTACATCCTGGAAAGACTAGACCAAGCTGGAAGAACAAGACCCAACTGGGTTATCAAATTCTTGGGCTGGTCGAGTGATGGGAGGTAAAAAGTGGGGCCCAGATACAGTGGGGTTGAGGACACAGGATGCCCGAGAGTGAGAAGCCACAAAAAATCACCCAAAGAAGTAAAGAGAGTAAAATATATATGCAAGAATTCATTTCCAAATGTACTTCTGTCACCTTCCTCTTCCTCCCACAAAGGTGAAATGAAGGACGCTTAATGTGCTTACTGTGTCCAGAGAGATGCGCTTCAGCCCGGTGGTGGCATTGCCATCGCGCATTTGGAACTAGCTCTGTCTTTGTGTCAGCATGTGGGTGGTTGAATTTCTACAGAAAAAGCAAACCTTCAAAGAAGCGTACTCAAAACAAGGGGGTGGAAGAAACTGCCACAGAGACAATTGTCTAAAACTCTCGCTGTCATTAATCTTCCTCTCCCTGCTGGAAGTGGCTAGAATTCTTTTCAGTTTGTTCACATAGATTGTGGCAGGGAGATTAAGTGACTTGCCCAAGGTCACACAATCCAGATCTCCTGACTCCAACCGTAATGCAATATCGATTTCACTGGAATTGATAGGCAGCGTCTGAGAAGGGCCTCGTGAGGTAGTGCCGGGGAAATGTGTCTCTCTCAAGGGGAGTTATTTTGGTTTTTGTTTTTTTTTTTTGAAAAATGCCCATACATAGTACTCATTTTCCCAGTAAAAAAAAAATGATTAAAATCTTCTATATATCTCTTATTTTGGTAAAGGAAGGTAAACAGTACTTTTAACTGGAATTTTCTTCCAGGAACCGAGCCTGGAGGGCTGGAATGGGTTTTCCGTGGCTGCTTCTCCGGTCACCGTTCAGGTCCAGTGTGCCTTGATTGAGTGAGTCGACTGGAGCAATTGAATTCTTTTGCTGAGATGGTCACAAGGACAGGATCGAACATGCCCTAGTGCAGTTATATCAGTCGCAAAGTAACAGCCTTGGACTCATTCCAGGTATCAAGGCATCCTTTGTAAGGGCAAAAAAAAAAAAAGTCATGGAAAAAAGAAAACTTGAGAGGGACTTCTCTTTGAATGAGATTGTCTGATAACCTCCCTGTCCACAATCCAGAAAGGGGAAAGATGCACATCTGTGAATTGCCTGATCTTGCAGCTACCGGGTCCTACTTGGTTTCTGCTCACAATATTTACCATTCAATCACCTTGACCACCAGTTCTTACTTTCAATTACATCTCCACATTGATTTTTTCATTTCTATTATTCCTGCGTTCGCTACAATTCTTCTCTTCTGATGCCTGTCAACACCTTTTCGGAGCTGTGAAATGAGCAGGAACACATTTCTGAATGACACGCGCAATGCTCTGTTTGATTAGGAAGTAAGTCCCTTATCATCTGGCAGAAAAAGCATGGTGGCCTCACACAGAAAATGAAGCGAAAATCTCTGTCTCTCGTTTAACCTCATTTTCTCCTATTTCCCCTTTCTTCTAAATGCTTCCATATTTTAGAACAATAATATATGATCGTACTGATAGAAAAGGTAGTCTGAGAATAAAGAGTTGGAGTGTAGCATTCGCATCACAACTGCGATCACACTCAAAGGCCAAGCATACAAAGTGGGGAGAGGCCCAGGCAAGTTCACTGCAGTCAGACCTAGGGCTGTGCTTCTAGGCTCACACACACACACACACACACACACACACACACACACACACACGGCTTCCTAGAACAAATTAATTCCAAAGTCAGAATAAATTAAGAAAAAACCCCATGATATCTTGACATCTGAGCTTTCAGCCTCAGCTCCATTTGCAGACAGATTTTCTGAAGGGCCTAACTCAGAGACAGATGACATATAAGCTCATAAGCTGAGGACACAAGCAGGATTCCAGAAACCGAGTCTCCCCTCATGTGGAAATAAAGGTATAAATTAAGTTACTCAGGGAACTGGCTGAGATACAAATCTAAAGGAATAATAGCTGCAGCTTTGCGTGCTCTTATTTTCTTTACTTGAATCCTCTCTCTTTTAAAAGCAGAATCGCCACACACAGAGAAGCAGTTTCAATTATGACTATCATGGCATGTGATGGATCCCAACCAGTGGGTTTGTGTTAAGAAAAAGGCCACATCGGGAAGGACATCCTTGGCCTCAGAACATCAGGGAGTTACTTCTCTGGATTCCTTTCTCTCACCCCAGCTAGCATCTTTCATCTTTCACACTACAGTGTAATGGAAGTGCGTATCTGCCCCCGATCGCCAGTATATACTGCTTGCCCTAGTCTATCTCATATGGACACTATGGCATATCTACCAAAACCTAAAGACTTATCCTGCCAGCAGCTAGGACTTCGGCCAGCAGCAGCCCTCAACTATCAGGCCATTTTGGACTTGCCTGGTTTAAAGAAGCATCATGTCCAAGGTTACACACTTTCCAAGGAAGTCTACACGCAATGGCAGGGATACAGGGATATAAGTGCCTGATCGCTTCTCCCCAAGGTGGGACATTTCTGAAGGGTCATCCCAGCCTTAGAGAGCTCCCCATGGGGTCAGCTGAAACCTATTTTAAGGACTGTTTCACAGCTCAACTTCTCCCTCCGCCCAAGCCCACTTCCTTTCTTCCTTCCCCAGGTGGTGATCCCAAGAGCACTCCCTCAGGAACCTCCATGCCTGCAGTGCCAGCATTCTGGGCATCGTGACCCGGAACACTCTCCTCTCCACGTCGCGGAGACGAAGGGCAGCAGTGAGATGCCCTTTCGAGGTGCAGGAAGTGGCGAGTTTCCACCTCACGATGGAATGGGGGATCAGGGTGGCATTTCTAAAACGAGAGGAGACGGCAGAGTGGCAGGCTATTCAGAAGAGCCAGCCGCTGCTGCCTAAGCCCCCATGTGGCTAGTCCTCTAGAAACTGGCAGAAAGTCCCTTCACATCTGTCCTTCGCCTTGGTCATAGGTCTCACACTTAAGCCTCAACGAGAGATCCTTCAGGCTTGGAACCCCATACTTACCCTTTGTGGTCTCCCTTCAAGGTCCTGCAGTCTCTTCATTCAGCTTCTCAAACATTAAGAGAGAGAGAGAGAGAGAGAGAGAGAGAGAGAGATTATCTCCATTTTCTCACTGCAAAATACAGCTTCAGCTCCCCAAAGTTCCTGACCCTGGCAAAGGCCTCCTGTGATTCAGGGTGTTTCATTCTTCCAAGAGCAAGAAAGTAACTATTTGGTGTCTTAGCTCAGGCAGCTATAGTAAAACACCATAGGCTGGGTGGCTTAAACAACAGAAATGTATTTCTCAGTTATGGAGGCTGAGAAGTCCAAGATCTAGGCTCTGGTCCATTTAGTTTCTGCTGAGAGCTCTTACTGGCTTGTAGATGCCCATCTTCTCTGTCCTCCCACGGCCTTTCCCCGGTGCACAAGTGCTGGGTGAGGGGAGGAGGGCATGGTGGTGAGGGTGGGGAGAGAAAGAGACAGAGAGCTCTTCTTCTTATGAGGCCTCCAACCATCATGAAGGCCCCACTGTCATGACTGTATCTAATACCAATTACCTCCCAAAGGCATCACTCCAAATACCATCACATTTGATCTCAGGGCTCACAATATCAAATTTGAGGAGACACAAACAATTCAGTCAAATCATCTGGCATCTGGCATCAAGGCAGAGACAAGAATCAAGTTCTCTCTGGCTGACACAGGCTACTTTGTGTTGGGAATAAGCAGAACAAGAAATGAGGCAGGACAGGAGAGATGCTGTATGTGTATCTCTCTGACCAACCAGACAGTTCCAAGAAGAAGTAGTGTTTTAGTTATCCACTGTTGTACAACAAATCACCCCTGAACTTAACAGCTTGCAGAAATCAATAATCACTTTCATCTCTCACAGTTTCTATGGACAGGATATTTGGGAAGAGCTAGACTGTCCCTCATAGGCTGGGGACGCCATCATCTGATGGTTTGCCCGGAGCCACCTGAGGGCCAGAGGCCCCAGTTTTTCTCCACGTGGGCCTCTCACAGAGCTGCTTGAATGTCCTCCTTGCATGGTAGCTGGCTTCCCCCAGAGCAGGCAATCCCAAACGTTACAGTGGAAGCTGCCTTTTAACAGCTAGCCTTGAAAGTCGCACACTGCCACTCCTGTAATATTCAGGACAGATTCAGCTCTGATTCAATCTACAAGGAAACTTCAAAGGCATGAATGCTAGAGGTGAAGGCTGCTGGGGCCATCTTGGAGCCTGACTTCCGTAAACAGTATGTAAGACAAGATAAGACAAGAGTTAGCCATTTGCATGGAAAATGGCAAAAAAAAAAAAAAAAAAAAAAAAAGCAGTATTGGCCAGTGACTAACTCTGGACCAAACTCTAAAGAACCCTGTGTCTGGTATTTTCCATAAAGCTATAACTCCAGGCCATTACTACTGAATCCAAATGCATTTCTTGCTCTTAACTACTCAGATACTAGTCTCTTCTGGTGGACTGTGTGCTACTCAATATCTATGGAAGTTTGCATCCCCAAAGATTAGGGAAACACCCATAAAGAGTTGTTAAGGAAATTGTAAATGACCAAATGTACTAAATGCCAGGTGTAAAATATTGAACAAAAAAGAGGTGGCCTCTACTCTTATCAAACTTACCTTTAGTGGGGAAGCCAAAAGATCAAGTAAACCAACCAATAATTGTATAATTCAAAATTATAATTATTTTTGTAAGGGCTCTTGGAATAGAAAATAATAGGAAGGAGACTGTTTGTGTAAGCTAGTCAGATAATGTTTCGGTGTACAGGTGACATTTGAGTTGAGATCTAGGACAATGAGCTCAACTAATAAGGAAAAGCATTCTATGGAGAAAATAAGTCAACCTCCAGAGAGCTGTGGAGAGAAAAATGTGTTTGAGCAACAGAAAGGATGCTAAGGCACTAACAGAGGAGAAGTGCCATTAACTGGTATTGCAAAGGGAAGGCGGGGCTGCCTGCTTGGTCATGAAGGGCTTTATAAGGGAGGGAATTAAAAAATGTACTCAAAATCAAATACAAAGTCATTGAATACTTTTTTTAAAAGAGAAATTGGATATTAACTAAAAGCGTAATCTCTCCCCAACTGTTCACCTTTTAAGAGAGGCAGCTGAATTCCCTTCCCCTCCCCAAATTCCCCACCCTCCTCCAAGTCTTGCCCTTCATCCCCTTTCCATCACCCTCCACCCTCAGAGCCATTTCCTCCCCTTAACAAATACCATCCTTCGATGAAGTCACACGTCCTCACTGTCCTTCTGGAATAACGTGGTAATGGTCACAGAGTAAAGCTTGTCCTTCTGGGGAAAACAACGGTGCCAGACCCGGGTCCTGGTAGAGCGTTCTCTGCTCCTCCAAAGGGACCCCATTGGCTCCACCAACTGCACAGCAAGCAACAGGTGATGCTTAAATGTCACAATATTGGGGAGGCTTTCCTCCTCTTTTCTTCTCCACGCCCAGACTTTGCTGCCCCTGAAGTCAGCACGATTTGTCCAAAAAATATTAATGTGCTAGATCAGAGGTCTGCAATTTTTTTTTTCTGTAAATAGCAAGATAGTAAATATTTTTAGCCTTGTGGCCATATGATCTCTTCTGCAACTGCTCAACTCTGCCATCATTGCTATGTAAATGATAGCCACAGGTAATATTTAAGTGAATGAGAGGCTGTATCCAATGAAACTTCATTTATAGACCCTGATTTTATATTTTATATAATTGCCATTTTTATGTGTCATAAAATATTATTCTTCTTTTGATTTTTTTCAAACACTTAAAAACCTCAAAGCCATTCTTAGCGCACAAGCTGTGTAAAAAGCAGGCAGCAAGCCAAATTAGGCCCACAGGCCATAGTTGGCAGCCCCCTGCGGTAGATAATTGGGATACAATATAACTAAGCTATTGTTCTCTGTTCTGGAAAAACTAATAGTTACATTCAAGACACAGTCACATGATCAAATAATTTCCCCCATAAAATGGTAAGTACCATAACCATAACATGGATGAAGAACTGGATGTTTAGAGAAAGAATGACTGAAAAACCCAGATGAACGGAACTGGGTGTCTGAATGACCACACAGAGCAGAGCGGACTGAGCGGGCATAGGCCCCTCACTTTAACACTGTTACAGGAGAGAGAAGCAAGTTTCTTTGTCTCTTAAGCTACTATATTCTGGGGTCCTACATATCAGCACTTTTCCTTAACTTCACCAGGTGACTCCTCCTTGGAGTCATTGAGGATAGTGAGACAATCCGTGTGAAGTGCTCAAAACACCGCCAAGCATCTGGTCAAGTTCTGGTAAATAATTAGTTATTATTATAATTACTGTTTGTTAAGGTACTTCTTCTGGCGTTATCCGAACCATTTATGAACCATTTAAACTCAGAGTGAGGGAGGAATGAAAGCCACCCACCACCCCCTGCCCCCCCAAAAAGAAAGAATCAGAGGTATTAATGTAAGAATTACAGGAACCGGATTCAATCACAAGAAACTAGATTCTGAGTAAATCAAAACACCCAACGTCCATGGCATGTAATAATGATAATAACACCGACCATAGTTGAGGGCCTACTATGTACTAAGCCTACAACAGGAGGTTCATCTGTTACTTTTTTCATTCTTACAGCATTCATATGAATAAGCATTCATATCTTCATTTTCCTGTTGAGAAACAAAGAGCATGGGAATAATAGAGCATTTGGGAAAAAGAAAGAAAAGAAACTCTACCTCAATCAGGATTCTCACTAAACTTTCACATGGTTAGAAATGTAACTGACTTTTAAGAGGTTATGACGAATGACAAACACGCAGGGAGTTTCTGAGCCATCTGAGAAATGTTAAGTAACATGCAACATTTTAATTCCATTTCGTCTGGCTCCTCAACGGCTCACTCTTAAGGGATTCTAATCGTTAATCACCCGAAGACTTTGTGTCTCCATTCAGGCTGCCTTTTCTGGGAAAGTGATATATCTTGAATTTTAAAGTCACAGTAATGGTCCCCAAATGAGGCCAGAGTACTGATTTTTATCATTACCCACAAAATCAACGTATGTAGCCTACAGGACAGTAGCAGTTTTCTCTCCTGGGTTTTGAGTTTGTATAAACATGCATGCAAACAGAACATGGGAAAAGTTTCTACAAATCACTGCATAGATTCTATATTTTCAGTAAGAAGATATCCTGGGAGATGAGGCGGCTTTTAACTCTATGGAGCAAATTCCCTGATATTCAGAACTCAGGAAGCACTTTCTCAGAAAGAAAAGAAAGAGAGAATTTACACCACATGGATCAGTTCCCAGCTAATCCTCCCCTCTCCCAGGCCACCATCAACCATCCCTACCCCCACTCTTCTTCTTCTCCCTGGCCTTGGACCAACCCAGGACAAATAGAGCAGCTGCCAAAGGAAGTGATCACTCCAGGTTGCAAACTTCTTCGTTTCCAAGATGAATTTATATGAAAAAGGAGAAAAGTCACAGTCTCAACTGGAGAGAAACAAGGAGGTTCTAGGGGCTACTTGCACCTCGTAGCTGTGGCCGTGACAAGGATTCCTTTCCTGACCAAACTTTAGTCAGGCTCCTTTCAGCTCTTTCCAACTGGGTCTTGTCCTTTGCCTGCTGAGCTCAGTTTTAGCAAAGGATCCTCCTAAGTCAGTTTATCGAGAATCCCTCCCACCCTTGATAGCCAATATTGCTCTTCGTCCCACACCCCTCTAACCGAGTTCCTCTTATCCTCCACTCCTTAATACCTAACAATGCCTTCTCTGGGTAATTTTCCATCCAGATCCTCATTCTGCCCATTCGCGATAAATCTCTACTTGTTCCTCTTGTATTCAGAGTTGAGTTAAATCTCTCTCTCCTATTGCAATAGTTTGAAATAAAGTCTTTCTTGCAATTTTTTACAAGTGTTCAGTCAATTTTTTCTTTTATATACTTGAAACTAAGGCTGGAAATATCTGTGTATTTTATGCAACTATGGTGAGCCATATATTTTGTATAGACTTTCTAGATATGTATCCTAGATAAACACTCTCAGATCTAGGTTTTCAAACAGCTTGGGTGGATAAACTGAGCTTGCTTGTTCTCCCTTACTGACCTTCTATTACCCTCTGCAAGTTGTCAATGCTTTGGTAAATGATCATTTGTTAAGTGGAACACAGGGTGGATATGAGCAAAGTTTAGCAATACACTGCAAGAGAAATTGAAACAAAATTTATTACTCATAGGTCTTGAAGGAAGTACACAGCATGCCTCAAAGGGCCCCATGGGAGGTCAAGGACAGGTGCAGGCAGAGAGAGAGGCAGGACCTGGGGCACATGCTTTTATTAGGGTCTATCGGTGAAGAACTTACAGGTTCCTGCCCTAAGTCCAGTTTGGTCAGTTCAGACCAAACAGGTCCTGGGAGGCAGGGGAGGGAGACTGTTGCTCACACAAACTGTTGGGGAAGTCATACCAGGAATTTACATTTGCTTGCTGTAACTCTGCGAGTTGTATCTAGAGTGTGCAATTATAAACAACAGACTAGCATAAACAATATTATCCTAATTTTGAACTATAACATGTAAATTATTAAAGAGAAACCCACAGGCTCAAAATGGTGTCAACTGTGCCCATGATACCAAACCTAGATTTAAGACTTGACTTAATTGCTGTTTCGTCCTCTCCCAGAAACATAATCTTTATCAACCAGCCTGAATTTGCTGGCCAACACCAGTGAGGGGATCTGTGATGGGCCCTCTCATCTCTCCTGGAAAGAGGAGACAATCTGCATGATAAAAACACTTGCCCTTCCCTTCCTCCCCAAAAGGTGTCCCAGCCTAAAAATAATTCTTTTCTTTGTCAATAGCTCCTTTGCCCCACCCTTTTTCTTATAAAAACCTTCCATTTTGTTCAACCTTGGAGCACCCTTGTAGTTTTGGGATGGGAAGCTGCCCCATTCATGAATTGCTTAACAAAGCCAATTAGATATTCAAATTTACTTGGTTGAATTTTGTTGTTTATTTTAATAGAAGATAAAAAGATAGAAAGGAAACAGTGTAAACAATGATTTTTTTTTTTTTGGATAATGGGCCTATTTTATACCAACACATATTTTTCATTTTTTCTTCAGCAAATATTTATATTTTTACAATTAAAAATAAGAATAATATTCTGTGAGTTAGAGTCTGTGGGAATTAAAATATGTTTGGAGGGCACTTTGATACAGATAAAAGGGATATTGTGTGTGAAAGTAGTTTGGAAACTGTAGATCACAATGGATATAAAAATTAGCTATTTCTTATAATTCTCAGTTACCCTTATTTTAGAACTTGTTATACTGCATGAGTTGAGTTAGAACTGTTAGTACCTGTCTTTCCTCTGTTCCAGACCACAAGTTCTGTGTGGGCCAAGGGTATCTTCTTCACTGTGATATACCCCACACCTTGCTTGGTGTAGCTGTTCAAAATATTTGTGGAATATAGGAATCAAGATATTCAACAAAAAATGCAAATTGAATCAGAGTATTATTTCCTCCGTGAGAAATGGGATTGAGGAGCAGGCCAGAAGCCACTCAGCCAGGGTTTAGATCTTAGCTGAGAGTGCGACCTTGGGCAAGTAATTCGAGATCTCTTCATTTCAGTTTGCACATTTGCAAACTGAAGATAGGGATATCAGCTACCTTCTTCAGGTCACTGTGAGGTTTTTTTTCATTAAAACACCTGAAGTTCTCCAGACAGTTCCTCAAACCTGAGTGTGTCTTCAGTAAGTGGTGGCTTTTATGTTATAATTATGTTGAAGGTCAGAGACACAGAGATCCCGACATGCTCTGTTATGCCCTCACCGTCCCCCTTCCTTCCGTAGCCTAGAAGTCTTCTTCCTCAGAAACCAGAAGCCTGAAAGAAATACAAGAACGATATGTAACTTTCAGCAGCTCGACCACTTTCCGCTTTGCATTGCTGTCATTAATATACAGCATCCTCTGTCTCTCCTCCTAGAGGGTCAGTGTATGCGCGTGGGTTTAGACCTGACTTCCGTTTATGTTGCCAGACACATGTAGCTCAGAGCTTCATCCCTGCTGCCCTTTTCAAGACTGTGTGATAAATGAAGGAAGTGGCCATAATACAGCGAGCCAAGGACACGAGGGAAAGGGGAAGCAGTTTTGGAGCCAGGTAGGTAGGAGATACTGAGTGGGAGTCCACAGGTCGATACAGGTCAGAAGTTTTCAAACCATGGCTCTGGAGGTGGCAAACGGGGTGGAGGTGGAGTGACTGGTTCTCTAGCCCACCACCCACGCTCCCCACTTCAAGTGAGGGCAGATTCATCTTCTCTTTCCCTTTATAGAGGCTTCATATGTGTATAAGAGTCTTCTGCTTTTTTTAAAAAAAAAAGGAAGAATGATAATTATCATCTCTTTCCTATTCAGGTGCTGCTCAGTTAGATAATGTATTTGGGATTCACTTCGAGGCCTCTTGCTACCTGTGTTGACTTCAGAATATGGTAAGCGTTTGGTGTAATGGTCTGGATTTAAAGGTGATGTGTGTTTCCAAGGAGAAACGTATCTGATAATTTATCATAAACCTTTCATCACGGCCGCAGTGTAATTCTCAAAAGGTAAATCCAAGTGTCTCAGATAAATATAAAATGAATGTATGACCAAGATTGTATTTAACGTGTTAGTTGTTGCGCGAACCTATGAGGTATTGAAACCAGCACATTACGAGTGTCCGATAGCCACGGGTGGCTTGCAGCTCTCATCTTGGACAGTGCGGGGGAACACGTTTCCATCATTACAGAAAATTCTGCTGGAGAGCATCGCTCTAGACGAGGGTAGGTGCTGGGAATAGCAAGCTAGAACCTGAGCAGACCAAGGGCGAGGTGTAGTTCAATGGCAAAGAGGATTGTTTAAGCTGATAGGCTATGTGAAAGCTCTGAGTCAAGAAGAGCAGGAGAGCAGGAGCAGCGGAAGGATGCCTGGACAGAAGGACAAAAGAAAAATTCTAAAAGTGCCTGGAATTTGCTTGTGACTCTACAAGTAGAAACTAAGTTTTTTCCCCCTTTTTCTAGAAGGGCTCACTTTGGCCAACAGGTAGCTGGTCTCTTCCACATCAAGCAGTGGCCCTGTGCCTGATCTAGGAATTTCAGAATAGGGTTGTGAAATGAGATTTTTTTGTTTGTTTATTTATCTGGGTTCCATACGACTCTGCTTGTATACAGTTTATAATTGGGGGGTTGATATGATGATTTATCAGTCTCAGTTTCTAAAATGGACTTGAGGTAGGTTACTAAGGGGCATCTACAACAAAAGTGGATAAAGAACACTAGATTCGCAGTCAAGCAACTCTGGTTTTCCTCTTCTATAATATTAAAGAATAGAATTTTCTTTACTGTGTAATTGTTAGAGAAATACATAATGCATATAAAGTCCCCCCAAATATGCCTGGTACATAGTACAAGCCCAATAAATAATAGCTCTTCTGATGTGATTTTTCTAATTAGATAAACTAGCGAGAGTAAGATGAAATGAGGTTTGAGAGAGAGTCCCAAGTATGTAAGACATGAGCATCTTAAAGCTTTGAAAAGTGGAAGAGAGGCTGGCATGTGAAATGCTGAGACCCCTGGTGGCCTCAGCAGTGGGAAACATGACCATAGCCCATGTCCAGAACAGAACAGATCAGTTGTCTGAAGAAACCCAAAATTCCCTGACACTGAAGCTTGAGAAATATTTTAGGAAAAGGACAATGGTTTAGAAAGTGGGTCACATTCTCAACCAAAGCCCTCAAATGAGTAACAAATGTTCTAGAACCACCTCTTATCGTCATAATTTCCCTCAGGGGCATATGACCAAAACCAAATTTGGAGGAAAGAAACACCGCATTCTATAAAAATCAACAAAATGAAATCCAAGTAAGCAGCATTCTGATTTTTTAACCTGACAACGTTCAAAGAGCCACAGGGATGAATGAACATATCCTCTAAGCCTTAGCTCGCCAAAACGGGGTGCAGACACCCCAGGATGTGTGCAAAAGCAATCCAAGGGCCAACGGGAGAAAATAACACAATTTTCAGGTACATTTATTTTATTCCATCCTATTCCATTTCTATTTGTTTTACAACATATTTTTTTCCTAAATATTTTGTGCATACAATCCAGTAATAAGTGAATATAGCTATATTTGTCGAATATGCTCAAAAATGTTTAACATATGATCAAAAAACTTTGGAGACCGCTACTTTAGTTAATCACCCCTGAACACTAAATTTCTTTCTTGTCACAATGCATGTTTAATAGTCATTGCAGAGCAGGCTACTAAGGTGGTGTACTCTAACCAGAGCCTATAAGGCTTTCATTTTTCAAGTTTCCCTTGCCTTTGGAGTCACCACGATAAATGGAAAAGGCACCAATAATTGAATAAAATACAATGTTAATGTTCAAATAGCACCAAGGTCAAATACGGCCGAGTTTCCAGCTGGAGGGAATGATAATGCCATCTATTTCTGTTTTCCTCAGGGGGCAGATGGCATTTATGGTAATGTGGGCATGGCCCTAACCTGGGTGTTTGATGCTCAGGATGGGTCACTTCCCTCTCATTAAGGGTTCTCTTTAAGGGGTCAACTACTTTGTTCCCAAATGCCGAGCCTCTAGTTTATTCATTCCTAATGCAGCTGCTCACCAGAGAAACCCAACGTTTGGCGGAATTTTCCAGCATGGTTCTCTTAAGGTGATCACATAAATATCAGGACTATGCTAAGGTCTTTAAATTCGATGTCTTAGAGAAAAACAACCACACCAGTTAAAAATTAAGCACCATGATAAGGGGATGTTCAATTCCCTTCCTCACCCTGGGTGAAGTCCCCTAACCTATCGAAAGGAACACTGATTCGGAAGCTGTCCGAAGACACCACTGCTCTAAAATGCACCGTGAGCCATTATAATAATGGTGGCCAGCAGGTGTTCGCTGCTGTGTGGTGTCTGACTTTCAACCCCCACGTGACCTTGGGCAAGTCAATTTACTCCTCAGTGCCTCAGTTTCCTCATCTGTAAATAGCTTCCACCTTGTAGGGGTGCTGCGAGGGTAAACGACTTATACTTTATGGTGCACTTAGGTACTTAACATAAGCAGTTATTAAACAGTCAATAGACAGTAGCTATGATTATCAGTGATTCTGTCTCATTCCCTATGTGGAGTGTTTTTGCTGAAAATCAAATTTTTTTTTTTTTTTTTTTTTGGCAATAGCTGCTCTCTTCTCAGAAGAGAGCTTCCAAATGCAACCAGAACACACTGGAGAGCATCCTCATCCAGGGCTTCGGTTGCCGTATGGGAACCACCTCCGCTCACTGGTTTCCTCCTGGATCATAAACCTAAACCACCCGCTTCTTTTCCAGAATTTCTGGTCAGTTCAGTTGCCCTGCTGACCACACGGACATCTGCTTCTCCTAGTCCCCCAGTGGTTCCAGCCCCAGTGGCTGCCACGTGGGCCGTTAAGGCTGACTCAGTGCCGGGCGCTCTTTATGGCTCCAGCTCCCTGGACCACAATCCCTAAGCAGCACAGCCGCGCTCTCTTCCTTCCCAGACCTCGCCCCCAACTTTCCACTGTGCTTCCCATGATGACGGTGGCTCGACTCTGCCCATCTGGACTCTGCAGCTATCTCTACCTTCTGGGTTCTTCTTGGAATTGATTGGAAAACCTATTTTACTTTACTCTTTTGTCGTTTTTCCTTTGCTCAGTTTGACTGTGTTTAGAGCCAGTTATTTGAAAATGCTTCTAAATAACCCTTCATCTTTTCTCTTTGGAACAGTGTTAGGAAATACTTTCAATATAAAATAAGCATTAACTGAACAGCCATGGGCGTGTTGGTGCTGGCATGGAGCTTTGCGTGTTGGAAAACCACTGGGTGTTCCCGCCGAGGTCAAGGGCTTGACCACAGTGATTCTGTGAGGTGCCTTCATCTTGCAGAGCTCTTCAAATTTGGGGAGAAATTTTAATGCATATCACTTTTTCTTTAATGCTATAACCGTAGTTCCTACATCAATATCTCACCACTCGGGATTCTGAAACCTGAATATTCTAACAGGGTAATTAATGACTATCCAGAAGCCACGTGAAAGGCACTTGAGATTCAAATCCAGGTTACTAGCTGAGAAAGGCTGAGGTAGTTTTCCTCCTTATTGAGCCTTCATTCTGTGTCTGTTGAATGGGGATAGAAATGTCAATGTTACAGGACATGGGAAGGATTAATGATCCGATGAGCAAGGTGCCCAGAACCACAACTGGCATATGAGAGGTGCTTAATGAAGAGTTATGATTATTTTCAATCTTTTAGAACAGTATACTTTATTTTCCTGTGATGACTCTGTACTTTCTTCTATTTTGATTGAGAATTTATGAGCTCGGGGTGCTGAAACTGGTTAGCTCATGCTGACCAAAAGCTATGGTCAGCAGTTATAGATGTCTGAACTTGAAATCCAGAAAATAAATTATTTTAGGATGTATGGTGGAGCAAATCTTTCACAAGATGAAGCCCATAGGTGAAAAATTACACAAGTGAGTGATGATGAGCGGGTGTTTTTAAGAACTGGGCTTTTGGAGTCTCTGTCTGACCCCGAGCAAGCCTTTGAACTGCTCCAAGATTTTGGTTCATCATCTGAGAAGGGTGATAATACAGCGTGCCTTCCCCAGGGTTGTCAATGAACATTGAGATAATATGCAAAGTTCCTAGCACTGTCCCAAGACACAGTAGGCTCCCCACAAACGATCACTTTCAACTCTCCCTTTGTGGGAAAGTGGTGGGAACCACCATTCTATTCCCACATCCACTCACGAATGCACACATGCCTGGGAAGGAGCCTTATTCCTGAGAATGACAGCATTGTATATCATTAATGGCAGGCAATTAGGTTGGACAGCAATCTGGAGTCTGAGAGATGTAGTGCCTGCTCCCATGCAGACAACTAATCTCACAGCGATGTCCTAATTTCCTAAACAGGAGGCCACTCTCAAAATGCCCCAGAAAGTGCATTGCATTTTTTTTCTCCCACCTACGTTTTGAACTTTTAAAATCGACTTTGTTCTATCTGAGTTTCCCCCGGCATCAGCTGCCCACCACCTCGCATATTATCCTGATGGGCTCCTGAGATCCTCATGCAGCTTTTTCTGTGTCTATCAACATCTAAACTCTCCCCTTTCTCTCCTTGAGAGTAAAGTGCTTCTAAGAGCTGGGGGAGGAGTATGCTGGGGAAAAGCCTCAGAATTTTCCTGGCTGAATATGGTATTTGCTTCAATCTTTGATCTCAGATGCAGCAAAGTGTCAGCCAGACCAAAGTCATTTTATATATAGGCCTGCATAAGCAAAGTGGAGGGACTTCATGGTTAATTGATTAAATCATTCCAAAGAAGGTACAAGATCAAAGGACTACTTGCTGGTTTTATATTTCTCTGGGGTCCCACAGACCGTGTGGGTGACACAAATGACCTTGGGCGTGAGAGTATTCAAAGGCTGATGTTTGTTTGTTTTATTCCAAAACATGATTTGTGTTTCCCAGGACTGCCTGGTGACAGGTTGCATTGTGGCCCCACTCTGTGTTTAGCAGGGGGAGGGGGGTGCTCAATGGGAACAGCAACCATCAGCAGGAGGGCATGACCCTGTCATGTTGCCACCAGCACCTCTTTCTGCCAAACCCCAAAGAAACAGACTCCATTATATTACTGGAAGGCAAAGACCACAATCTCCTCTCTCTCTCCTCCTCCTCCTGCCCCCACCCCTTTTAATTTCCAGTAAAAGTCAAGGAGAGGTTCACAAAATACAGAGTCAGTCTTTGGAACTGAGACAAAAGAGAGACAAGAAAACTTCTCATTGTCTCAACTGTTCTGATAACAGGGACAGGAATCTGCTGGGCAAATGTTTTTGTAAAGGTCCTCCAGTTACAGGAAGCTTAACCAAGAAGGAAGAAGACATGGGAGAGAAACTGTTGTCCACAGAAGCATCATAAACCATGCTGGTGATGCTGAGCATTAGCAATAGAATAATAGCTACTATTTATCAAGCAGCTGCTCTTTGCCAGACACTAGCTCTAAGTGCAGCACACCCTTTGAGAAGTCTCATTTGTCCTCCTTCATAAGGGACATAATTGAGGCTAGAGTGTGGAGATGCCTCCCTGAGATCACATGGTTTGAGCTCAGGTTTGAATCCATGCTGCTCTGGCTCTGAAGTCCACAGCTCCTCAATCATGCTGTGATGGGCTGTATTGTGTCTACCCGAAATTCCTATGTCAAAGTCCTAACCACCACCCCACCCCTCTTCAGGATCTCAGAATGTGACTGTATTTGAGAATAGGGTATTTGAGAGGTAATTAAGTTAAAATGAGCTCATTAGGATGGACTCTACTCTAAGATGAATGGTGTCCTTATATAAAGGAGAAATTTGAACATGGACTGTTACAGAGAAGAGACTGTGTGAAGGCAGAGTAATCATGAGACTAAGGGGTAGAAAGGGAATGATGCATGGTGAGTAAGGAAGATCAATAAGCGATAGAGCTGTCAAAAAAAGAGGATGCTCAGATCAGAGAGTGGAAGAAGAGGAGACTTAAAGGTTAGTGCAGTGGCTTGAACAGCATCCTCTGCCCCATCCACGTGTACCTGGACCTCAGAACGTCAGCTTATTTGGAAACAGTCTTTGCAGACTTCATTAGTTAGGAGGAGGTCATACTGGACTGGGGTGACACCTTAATCCGATGAGTGGTGTCCTTATACAAAGAGGAGAGGACACAGAGAGAACCAGGGAATTAGGCCATGTGGAGAAGAAGGCAGAGCTGAGCGCTGGGTCTACAAGGCAAGGAAGGCCAAGGATTGCAGGGACCTTACCAGAATCTAGAAAGAGGCAAGGAAATAGTCTTCCTTGAAGCCTTCAGAAGGAGCGTGGTCCTCTGAAACCTTGATTCTAGCCTCCACGACTTTATGACGATAATTTTTTGTTGTTGTTTAAAGCCTCCAGTCTGTGGTAATCTGTTAGGGCACGCCTGGGAAACTAATCCAGTTAGGCTAGCATGGAGTAAGATTCTCACTATAGAGTCAGGAACACCAGGGTTCATATCACAGCTCTGAGGCTTCCTAGCTAGAAGACTTTGAGTGGCCAGTTTTATTTCTTTTAACTTTAATTCCTTAGCTATAATATGGATATATATTACTACCACAAATGACTTCTATGGGAATTAAGATAAAACATGTAACGCATTTAGCACAGCACCTCACACAGAGTAAACACTCAATCCATGTCTCTTATAATCATCATATTAGCATTCATTACTTTTAATAATAATATATTGACTACTCTCAATATTGAAATCACTATGATAGACGATACAGATAATATAAAAATTAATGATATTTCTTACTCTTAAATTACTGTCTAAGCTTGAGCAGCTGTAACAAAAATACTACAGGTTGGGTAACTTAATCAACAGACATTTATTTAGCACAGTTCTGGAGCCTGGAAATTCAGGATCAAAGTGCCAGTCGACCTGGTTGCTGGTGAGCGCCTATTTCCTGGCTTGTAAACAGCTGCTCATATGCCTTTCCTTCACATGTGCATGTGAGAAGATAAGGGAGAAGGGGAGCATGAGGTTTTCCTACTCTTATAAGGGCACTAACCCCATCCCGGGTGCCCCACCCTCATGACCTCATTTACTCCTCATTACCCCCCAAAAACCTCACCCCCAATACCATCACATTGGGAGCTAAGGCTTCAGCAAAGGAATTTGGATATGGGGACACAAAACATTCAGTCCATAATAGTTGCTAAAACTACATGTCATCTACACAGAGTAATAATATAGTGAAAGCCTCAATATAGTGCTATTTATTGATCATTTACTATAAGAGTTAGACTTTCTAAAATAGAGCGCACAAAATTATATTTCCCTTTCACTTTGTGCAGGAGGTAGACATATTGGGGACCTGCTGTCTTGGAAGATACAGGATTATTTGCCTATCAGGCTAGTTACCACTGACGGAATCAGCAAGTTGAGACACAGCAGAGTGCATCAGGTGAAGAGAAGCCATGTTCGGCAAGCCCATGCTACCCATTCCAGCTTCTTTTTGGATCAGTGTCTTGGGATAATTGTTCAGCTCTTTCCAGAATGTGCTTTTGTGGGTAAAATCTTAAACTGAACATTTTAACAAGTGGTTAAAAACTGAATTTTCATATCTGTTAAGTCATTGCCTCTTCCCAGCCGGGACACACAGGGAGGCAGCTCTCCTGTCAAAGCCTCGCTGGTGAATTCCTCAGGGTTGATCTTACAGCTCATAGAGCTATTCATCATCTTAGCGAGCATCCTCAGAGGGAGCCCCGACGATTTACATGCTCCAGATAAATTATGATGCCTCTCATGATGTTATCATTTCAGCTCACAGATTCGAGCACTTTCTGGGAGAGGACTTTTTTTTCACCCTTTCTTAAATGATGAACAACTCCCAGACAGATTATATTGTAGTTGTCAAGGAAAATGATATAGGTATGTTTTCTTAAAGATAAACAACTCAGCCACCACAGCTAGTCAGCTTAGCAACCGGAAAGCATTGTCCACTGAGAGTTCACTGTTTATCCCACCTGGAAAAGATCAGATTTGCTTGGTCTTTTATTCTCACTCTGTTTAATGGTGAATTTTCTCTTGTAGTTTTACCAGGCTCTTCCATCCCTAACAGGGACTAACTTAAATAAAATAAAAAGTCTGCTTCTCTAGCCCAATAAATCATCAAGGTATCAATGCTCAGCTTTGACCTCATTTGATGAGTGGATCAGGCCTTACATTCTGTCCTATCCTTAATGGAATGGGTATTTTCATCTCCTTAAGCCTGTCTTGTAAGATTCATTGGTTTCTGTGGGTGGTACATCCTACCAATGTCTTTTGGTACTAGACCATAAACTTCTCAGATGAGTGCATTAGGCAAAATAATGACTTCCCTTGAAAGATGTCCAGATCCTAATCCCTGGGATCTATAAAAATGCTGTGTTACACGGGGACTGAAGGTTGCAGATGGAATTAAATTTGCTAATCAGCTGACCGTGAAATGGGAAGACTATTCTTGAATATCCAGGTAGGCCCAATGCAATCACAGGAGTCTTTAAAATTGGAAGAGGGAGGCAGTCTGTTTAGAGTGATGTGATGTGATGTGATGTGAGAAAAATCTAGTCATTGCTGGCTTTGAAGATTGATGGGGCGGCCACAAGCCAAGGAAAGTAGACAGCTTCTAGAAGCTGAAAATGGCAAGAAAATGGACTTTTCTCTAGAGCTTTCAGAAGAGAATGCAGTCCTGACAACACCTTGATTGTAGCCCAGTGAGATATATTCGGACTTTTGACCACTGGATGGTGAGATAATAAATTTGTGTTGTTTTAAGTCATTGTTTGTGGTGATTTGTTAAAGCAACAATCGGACAGTAATAAAAGGAGACACAATATTTTAATTATCTTTCTCTTTTAAATATCTTTTCTCTAGCCCAGTGCTGTCACATGACAGCTTCGTAATCAACGTTAGGTGAATGAATGAATTGTATCCAAATGCCACAATGCAAACTTTCAATCGCTTTCAAATTTTCTGATCCCTCTGGAGCACATGGGTCTTTGGTTCCTCTGTAGATGCTTCTAGTTCTCCTTTCACTAGAACAACAGTTGACTACCATCCCTTGAGCTCCCATGAACCAGTCTACCCCCTTTGACAGCTTCTGCCCCTAGATTTTCTTTGCCAACCCATCATTACTTCAAAAGAAGTGTCAGCACCCTTCTCATTTCTGTAGTCTCATTTCTACCCTTCGTTTCATCCTTGGTGTTCAAACCTTCTAAAATGCCTGGAGTTTCCAAGTACATTTTATGTCGTGTCTCCATGACACATGCTGTTTGGGGGTGAGTTTGGGGGGTTTTTTTGTTTGTTTGTTTTTGGACTTTGTTTTTGTGATGGATATATTCTTGTTCTCTTGGTTCAGGTGGCAAACCCGTATCGTTCATGAAATCATATTGTACTTCCAGGACACTTCCTTGACTTCTTAGATATATATAATTATTCAAATCTTTGTATTGGCTCTGCTTTTAAAACTTCTTTACTTTTGCTTTTGATGCAACCAGGGCTCACAGTAAAATTTTGTTTCCTCTTTTTCTTCCCCTTCATTTTAGTGGCTACAATCTCCTGACCAGTATCAGTATCTTTCACACAGCAGGCTTTCAAGCCCTAGGTAGTGAATTCATGAATAAGTGGTATTTAGGAATCTGGTCTCTGGCATTGTAAAATGAGGAGGTATGTACCCCTATATTAGGAACAGCAGAGATAATTTTCACTTAAGAAAAAAAAAAAAACCCCAAACTTCTGTTATCATGCCTGGATATAGAAAGACAAAACATTTAACTTTATTTTTTGATAGAATAATGTTTTCTCTGATACAAATCACCAATATGTTGTTAGAAGGAATTTTATTTAACTATTTTGAGTGGGGAAGTTGAAGTGGAATTACTGAGTGTATGGTATTCATTTTAGGGTAGACATTTTATGTGATTAAGATTTTATAGTATGTGTTCTAATTCAGTGTAAAGGAAAGCAAAATGAAAAACAAAAGGATTCCTAAAGCTAGTAAATTGTGTTTAATGGAATTGGTTAAAATTATTGGTTTTTTAAACAGCAGATTCTGAGAAAAATATTACCTCCATAGTTTTTTTTTCCCCTCATTATCTGTTGAAATCTCTTTGAAATGAGCATAGATTGAGAGGAGGGGGTTAAGGCCAAGTTTACAGAACTGAATCAACCAACTCACTGATTATTTTGTCTGTCCTCATGATTGATTTCTCTGTGTCATTCAGAATTAATCAGGAGAAAACTCAGGTAATCAGATCAGCTGAACCCAAGTCTGGTTCGATGACCACATGTGACACGACTCAGGAGTTATTTTCTTCACATGCCATGTCCACTGAGCATCAACCAAAAGAGGAATCACTGGATTTTCCCCATGGAGCGGAGAAGGGGACTGAGTTTAAGTTGTATTAGACCATGAAGGAAACAGTCATTATGGACTTTGCAAATGGTACATAGAGACTGTTTTCAGGATATTGTGGGTCCATCACTTAAACAAGTGCTTATGACTGCATTGTTTTCAGTGATGTAAACATTTCTATGGATTCGAATTATTTTGTGATCAAGTCTTAAAAGAGGAGTCACAAATCACATAAAGAGAAAGTATTCTTACTAATATCACTTAAAATCAATTGTGTATTATAGAAGTGTATAAAGATGTAAGCCCTTGGCAGACAGGCACTAAGATTATTATATTGAGCAAATAAAAACAGAGAGCACCCAGTTAAACTCGAATTTCAGATAAACTCCATTTTTTTTAGTACAGTTAGGTCCCACATGTTACATGGGACATGCCTATGCTGAAAAAAAAAAGTGTATTTGATAGTTAAATCTAACTGGACATTTTTATTTTATCTGGCAACTGTGACAGGTACTCTCTGGAATATGTTATTTTTAGTGCCTTTGAACAACTTGCAGTTTTAGCAGCAAGTATGTGAACCCGACTAAATGTCCTTTTAATGGCCATCTTTAATTACCTGATTAGTACAGTTATAACTTAAAGGATCATAAATAAAGATGAAGACTCAAATGTGTTTACTGAAAAGTTAGTAAGGATAGTTTGGAAAGAGGATGACACTAAGTAATGACTCTGGGAATTGTGCTGGAGAAATTTATGACAGTTGCACAGTACTTTGTATTCCACTTGATGTATTAGATGGGATTGCTGCCATACAATAAGAAAAATATACCCCTTGGATATTTTAGTAGCTAACATGATAGAGTGAACTTGTTCAAGGAAGTGTGGGAGTAGAGGAAGAAGCTTAGGGTTGGAGTTCATCAGAATAGCAATTACCCAAGTGGGTCGATTTTTTTTTTTTAAGGAAATAGATGTTGATAATTGAAGTCTAGGAGGAAACCACCTGGTTCATTCAAAATGACCTTCAAAATGCAAATACCCAAGTGATTTATGTCATTTTTAAACTCTGTATCTCCAGTTAATAGCTATTCCTTAGATTATTTGAGGGGGAAAAAAAACCAGCTGGCTCTTATAATTATAATTCTGGGATTTGAATCGATAAAAAGAAGACACTCTGTTCTTTTAAACATTTCTTATGCATCTTCATAAACAACCTGATGCCCCCACCTCCACCCTCATCTATAGCGATCTCATCATTACTCTACTTTTAATCACCAGGTTTGTCTATATAATTATAAAAAGAGTCCAGACAAGGAGACAGATATGTAGCCAGTCATCTGGATATTCTATCTACAGGATTCCAAATGTCATTTAAAAAAAAAAAAAAAGAGTATCTGGATCTTTGGCCACAATCAAGTGAGTGGTATCTTTTTTCACTAAGAATACTTGGCCTTGTACAGACAAAGAAATAAATTTGTAGGATGAAAAGGTGCCTGAAAATACTCTCCGAGGATTCTCTTGCTTCTAAACAATAATGTCTAAACAAGGGTTTCTAAAAAGCAACACTAGTAACATTTTGGATCAAATTACTTTGTTTTGATTTTGGAGACTGTCCTGAACATTGTTCATTCAATGTTTAGCAGCGTCACTGGCCTCTACCCACTTTACCTCCCAGTCATGACAATGTAAAAGGTCTCCAGACATCGTCAAATGTCCCCTGGAGAACCACTGATCTAAACTGTCCACTATTGATAGTTTTATCCCTATACTAACAGGCATAGGAGGTGGCAGTAAAAGCTGAGTTTGGTCTAGGAAGGTAATAGAGTAACGTTGTAGGGCAGCGGAGAAGAGAAGGGTAAGAGCAGTAGACTGGTAACAGCCATAAATCAATCTCTCTCTCTCTCTCTCTCTCTCTCTCTCTCTCTCTCTCTCATTCAGTATCGTTCATTCATTCATTTGTTCAACAAATATGTATTGAGGAAATGTTCTGAAGACTGGGGATTCAGTAGCAAAGGAAACACAAATTCTCTGCCTTGAAGGAGCTTCTATTCAAATGAACTATGGGGGACAACGAATAAGAATGATAGCTAACTAACGTATGAGGTGTTAGCAAAGGAATGATGAGAAGCAGCGCAGGAAAAAGAGTGATGGGGAGGATATCAGTCAGGGTCTCATTGGGAAAATAGAAAACACCAGCAATTTTAATAGCAAGATGTTATATAGAGAGTGGGTTGACAAGGTATTGGATGATGACAAAGGCTACAAAAGTGGACACTGAGGCCACACAGAGCAGGTAACTACAGGAAGCCGTCGCTACCCCTAAGGCTTGGGGAGCAAAGGGAACAGCACTGAGCAACTAGACCTGGAAACTTAGAAAAGGTGTTGGTGGAGGTAGGATCCAGACCACTGAGCAAGTGGCCCCTGCTGACTTCTGCTGGTGCCCATAGGGCTGCGATTAAGTTTTGGAGATGACTGACCAACTGGGGATAGTATCTCCTAGCGACATGTTAAGGCTGCTTCTCAAAGTATGCCCCAAATCTGTTCATTGGAACTAGCTGCTGAGCTGGCCTGAGACAGACGGGAACAGCAAGACAACAAAAATGGGTAAGTCTCCCACCTCGGCTACCTTCCACTCTTTGTAGCGCCCCCTGTGCAAGGTTTAGTAGGGCGCATCTGGAGTAGGGGAAATGCAGTCTGCAGAGTCCCCGCCCCTGCGTGGCAAAGGAGGGTATGGAAAAGAGGTCAAAGCTGAAAAACAGAGCCTCAGGACAAGCGTAGGGGGCCACTGTTTCATTACAGGAGGTCTTTGGACCCTACTCTATCCTGATTCAGAGAATGTCTTGGTCATTTTTCTCTGTGCATGGTTCTGCTTCAGACGAGTTATTCACCATGCTATAAACTTCAAGGCATCAGACTGTTACCTATCTTATTACAAAATGTTTATGGAATGACTGATTGAATGAATAAATGAGACAGTGCCTTTAACATAAGAAAAGCTTTGGTTGCTTTTCTGAATTACTTCATTTAATCTCACAGTCAAATTTTATACTATTAAGTTTCATATTGAACACAAATATCCTGGAAATTAAGCAACTGTAGCTAAAATATTGACTGTCCACACCTGACACAATTTTAGCATTAGTAACTTTTTCAGCTTGTGTTCTCCTGATTACCAGCCCTGTGTGTATGTGTGTGTGTGTGTGTGTGTGTGTGTGTGTGTGTATGTATGTGTCATATTCAGTCTAACTGAAAAAAATATTAACTAGGCACCCACTAAGTGCAAATCTCTGCATCAGATGCTATGTGGGGCCTGACGGAATTAAACCCTGTCCCCAAAGGACTCAGAATATTGATTTCAATGTGTGCCATCTGGCTCATATCACTATTTTTAAAAGGTCTTTTCTTTGATTAAGGGAGGCCTCTTGAATCTTATTCTTTTCTGTTTTTAAAGATATTAACAAATGTGCCTCACTCCTGCCTCTAGCTTCATCTCTTCAAAAAAAATAGATTTCCTCTCAAAAGTAACTTTTCGGTAGTAATTGTTTAAAGAGAAAAGCTGCCAGGGCACCATGGCTCAATGTTCTGTAAAACTCCTTTCTAATTACTACCTAGAGAGACACTTGGCATCTGGAAAATAGCATCTGATGAGTATACATTTATTTCCTTCATTGTTATCTCAAAGAGGGGCATGCGTTCATTACTCCGATGATGCTTATTCATGATGAATAGGATGAGGCTGTGGGCTATGGGGTGATCGTCTCCCAACATAGTTTGAAAGTCTGGCTTCTCAGATAAGCTGAATATGGACTCCACCCCTGAAAGGGCACAGGAAGAAGGCCGAGGGGATGGACGCATGCCAACTTTGGTTGTCAAAGGTGATCTTTCTCAGCTGTTTCCAAAAATACACCAGATTCTGTTAAATTTGTCTCTTTTCCTTTGGAGAAGCTTTCTACTGCACATTCATACTTTCTTCTCCAGTTTCTTAAAGACGTTTTTAAGGCTCATGGATACCTTGCTCAACATCTTTAATATTCCCCCCTCTTGACTTTTAGGGGAAAATGCCTACACATTCTTCGGATTGCTTTGTTATTGATATTCCAGGATCTCCATTTATCAAAGATCCTGCTGCTTTTTAAATTCAGAATTTTGCCTCCGAAAAGGTTTTAAAAAATAATAGCATAATATTATTCATGTCTCACATGAGGCTTAATCGTAGGTCTACCTTGTAATCAGGCCATCAATGAGTGACCATTATAGACCACGTTTAATATTTTATACTTAATAGTGTTAAATATAACCTGAAGGGGAAAATAGTGATAAAATTTAAATCCTGGGCCCCCAAGCACGTTTTCTTATAGAGACCCTTTACTTTGAGGTAAAAGTCTCCGGCAGAAAGAATTTCTCTTGACCTTTGCAAGCCCTGCTAGTGTCCTTGGGTGCAATAATCATGAAAATTCAAATGGTTTGTTATACGTAGTCAAAAACAATTTTTCAAAGCAGCTCAGCAGATGTATTGTGTTATAGTCATTCCCCTCCCATTATTATTTGGTCCAGATAAACATTCCCAGTCAATGTTGATTGCATTTAACCTGGGTCTATTTTTTGTGCGTGTTTCAATGCTGATTCTATTTTCTGCTTTTAACCGTACCAAGATATAACTATAAAGGAAATTTTGCTAGCGATTGAATTATAAAACGTGTTCAGTTCTCCATTACTAAAATCTATGCCTTGTTCAACATCATCAGTAAATAGCCTTTATATTTTTCCTCTCTTCAATTTGCCTGCTAACAATAGAAAACATAAACTGGGATTGAAGGTTGCGAAGCTGATAAGAGACAGTTGGTCGGCGCCATCTAGTGGCTAAAACTTAAAATGTGGCCAAAGTTTTTGGGTCTTCCTTTCTATCATACTAGAGAAATAAATGCTGGTGCTAATTTATTTATTTATTTTGAAATATTTTTATTATTTTAAAGTGTTTAATTAAAATCCTAATATCAAATACATACATTAAATTAAAATTTATTTTAATTTTACTATTTATATCTCAACAATACTTCAGATAAGATTATGGGGAGCAAACAGTGAAAGCAAGAATTGGCAATTATCTGGTAATCGTCCCAGTGAAGACAGCAAATTAAGAACGTTTCATCCTAACTGTACTTAACCTTAATTAGAAAGCATATAGACATCATTGATGAAGCTAACTTGGTCATTTACCTTCACTCTGCTCTTTGGACCTACTCAATTTATTGCTGGCACTGATCTTTTTTTTTTGGAACCAATATGGGAGCCAGAGACCAAACTTAGCCAGTGCCTCTCAACACGGAACAAGCATTTTAGAGATTCTAGGTTGAGATTTAGAGGTTGGGGTTACAGATTAACCTTTTTATAGACCTTTGATACTGCTTTTCAAGACTGCTATATTCAATGACTGGCATTTACTTCACAGCATGGAGAAATTGGGTATATTATTTTCTAAAGAAACATAGTGTTAACATAGAGAAATATGTATGTTAGGGAATTGGCTGATGCAACTATGGAGGCTAGCAAGTCTAAAGTCTGCAAGGTGGACCAGTGGGCTAGAGGCCCAGGGGAGAGCTGATGGTGCAGCTCAAGCCCAAAGGCTGGCTACGGCAAGATTTTGTCTTGCTTAGGGGAGGTCGTTCTTCTATTCTACTTGGGCCTTCAGCTGATTGGATGAGGACCACCCACCTTACGGAGGACAACCTGCTTTACTCAAAGCCCACAATATAAATGTTAATCTCATCCAAAACTCCCTTACCGAATCATCCAGAATATTGTCTGACCACATACCTAGGCACTGTGGCCCAGCCACATTGATAGACACATAAAATGAATCATCACATCAGGAGAAGTAATGCAGAGGGGAAGAACATGAAAATATGGGAAAGTTTTAAAACCTGCTTACCGTCCACCTAAATAAAATCATTGCTTTTGTCAGAGGTTCTAAACAGCCTCCCCATCTGCTGCCGACATTTCAAGCACCATTGAATCTGCTGGATCATGTGGCCCAAGTAACAGAACTGCTTGCACTGCAGCCTGGACCTGCTGCAGAGCCTTCTCTTGTCCTGCTCCCCCTGCCCCCGCAACCCTAGTAGCTTTTTGGCTCGCTCGATAAATGCACCAGAGCAACAACAACACATGACAAATAGGTAGCCTCCGAAATCTAAAGAGACCCACTAGGTATTGTACGTCTTTTTTGGTTGTAGGAGAGGCCAGATGCAACAACTAATCCTTCACCTTAGACGGGATATCTTGACATGCTCTACACCACTGAACCCCTAGAAATTTCCTGCAGGCGGAGGTCCCTTCATCCCGTTAGATTTATTTCCCACACTCTGACAAATGCATGTCTTACCAAGGAATCTAGAGTAGTTGCTGCTTCTTGTTCATTGGGTCCAGTCGGCATCATGGTAATGGGCCAGTGTGATATCTTGTGGAAGGGAAAGGTGCTTACAGACTAAATCATGACATAGGGCTGGAGATGTAAAATACCACTGATAGAGGACAGGGGAAGTTGTGCTGGCCTTGCGGGAGCTGCAATAAGAGTCACCGCCTGGTTAAGTATATGATAATCCACTGTCATTCCCCAAGATCCATCTGGGTTTTTTTGCACAGGCCAAACAGGTGAACTGAATTAGTCTATGGTGGGAAACACCACCCTACATAACTCTTTGATGATGGTATTAATCTCTGATATTCCTCCAAGAATGTGATATTGCTTTTGATTTATTTTCCTAGGTAAATGTGGTTCTTTTGTCTTCTACTTGACCTTTTCTACCATAGTTACTCTCACTGCACAGGTCAGAGAACCGATGCGGAAAATCTGCCGAGTGCCTCTATTCCAGTGATGTATTCTGGAACTGGAGAAAGAGCCAGAGATGCCTTTGGGGGTTCACTGGGGCCACTATGGGCTGGATCTGAGCGAGAAGCCCATTGACCACCTGACCTCCACAAGCCCCTTCTCTGACTAGGGAACCCCAGGGTCTTTTGGATCTCCTGGGATGAGTGTCAATTCAGAGCTGGTGTCCAGTAGTCTTCATAAAGTATGACTGTTTCTTTCCTACAAGACACAGTCACCCTGGTAAAAGTCATAGGTCTTTTAGGGGGAGGACTTGGAGAAAGACTAACAGTTAAGATTTGGGGAGCATGGTGGAGCCCTTTGTCAAGAGGATTCATGCTCCCCTTTTTCAAGGGTTCTGGGAATCTATGAAGGAGCTATTAGTCTTTGGATATCAGTTATTCAAATTAGGCTTCTCTTCATTTGACCTTTAACTCTTTCACTGACACATAGCAGGTAAGAATTTAGCAAGCTGCCCATCTGTTCCCCTGGTAGGGACATCACGATCAATAGTCACTACCATAGGTTTCCGTGAGGCAGACTGTCCTAATTACTTTGACTCCACTGCCCAATACGCTAAACCACATCCACCTTGTCTTTGGTGATTAAGTGTGACCACATGACCCAAGCCACACTGAGATCTCCTTATCCCCACTGTATTTAGGGATCCAAATTTAGTAGCGGCTGTTTCCACTGTAATCTCTGACGTACAAAGAGTGACCACACAGCTCTTCAAGGATGCTGGGGCTCCCCTCACATATTTATTTCTTCCGGTTGGGATGAAAAGTACATTTCACTCGGCCTAGTGGCTTCCACCACCCGCCCAGGCTGGGTGAGCAGATCTCACATGATGAATGCACTCTAATGTTCCTGTGTGCCTAAGTCTTTGGCTACCTCCCTCTACAGCGTAACGAGGTTGAACTGAACTTTCAACTGCATTTATTGTAGTCCACCTTTCAGCCCATGTTCCAACCAACCACTGAACACTTAGAGCCCTTTCTTGCCCCTTAGGCTACAACAGTTAAGTGAGCAATGTTTTTATTTCCGTTCCCAGTGGAACTATTGATTAGTTAACTGAAAAATCACTTATTGGGTAGTCAAATGTGCATACATTTTGAGTATGCATTCTGCTTTTAGGAAAAAAACAATAAAAGTTATTCTGCAGCTTCTGTATATCTTGTCTGGATAACGAGATGTCTAAATCACGTAACATTTGCACACAGGAGCTTATTTTGTGCATTTTTTTCATGATCTGAAATCTACGTCAGTAAAAAGATAACTTTCAAAAATGTTGGAGTTCTTAATTATTATTTATTGCTGGGTTGACTTTAAGTGTTCTTACTCTGATCTAAGCCTACAATCAGTTTTGGTATTTATATGTTTATAAAATTTATTCATATCTTGTTACACTTTGACAATCCTTTTTAACATTCCCCTTGCCAAATTCAGACTCCAGATTCACAATAATAAAACCCTTTGTATGTCTTTTGTACCTAACCTATTCTGAGGGTTTTCTGGACAGCTCTGGGAAACCACAAATATTTACTCCCTCATGTCAGTAAGGAAGAATGCTAGGAAAACTAGCAACTCCAAATTTTTAATGAGCTCAATACTGCAGTCAGAGCTGCCCTTTTTATACATCCCACAGTATGAGAAGAATTAACGAAAGAGAAAGAGACTCTCAGCTCCTTCTGGGTTAATTATGCATGTGTACTTACAAAATGTTGTCAATATAAGTATGTTTCAGCTATTGTGTGACTCTCAGTTTGGGTAGAAGCCTACTTTAGTTCACATGTTCAAAGACTGATACACTTGTCGACAAATTGATTTGCTTTTCCCACAAGAAATATTTAGTTTCAAGGTTGAATACAACTTTTCAACAGAAGACGATCATAACACACATTATGAGATGAATTAGAGGGCCCTGAGGATTTTTCGAGGCTCTTAGATTAATCTGGATGGGCTGCCATAACAAACTGTGTGGTGTAAGCAAATCGAAATTTATTGTCTGGTGGTTCTAGAGGCTGGAAGTCTGAGATCATGGTGTTGGCAGCGTTGGTTCCTTCTGAAGGCTGGGAGGGAGGGTCTCACTCGCGCCCCTTCCCCAGCCTCTGGTGGTTCGTTGGCAGTCTCCGGTGTTTCTCTGCTTCTGCCTCAACATGATGCTCTCCCTGTGTGTGTAGCTGTGTCCAAATTTTCCCTTTTTATAGGAATATCATTCATATTGAATTAGGGACCTGTCCTGCTCCAGTATGACCATATCTTAACTAATTATATCTTCGATGACCCTATTTCCAAAGGAGGTCACATTTTAAGGTACTGCAGGTGAGGACTTCAATGCACGAATTTTGGAGGGGGATAAAATTCAACCTATAACAGCCCTCATGGGCAGAATATGACTAAATCCCTATTAAAATATTATGTATTATATCTCAACAGTTGCATTCACCTTCACTCTGATATTGTGATTTCTACAATTTAACTTACTCTTTAGCATCAAGAGGTAGTTTCCACTTCTCTCTGGCACTTGCCTAAATTGGTGCTTCTTAAGCTGTAAGGGACATTTCCTCATCCGGGCAATCTTGGTAAAATGCAGAGTTTGACTCAGTAGACCCAGAGTGGGGTCTGAGATTCTGCATTTCTAAGAAGCTCTGAGGTGATGGTGATGATGGGTGGTGGTGAAGGTGATTATGATCTGAGAACCACACTATGAGAACAGGCTGTGGATCAGAAATTAAGCCACCTGAAAATAAAATGTTAACAAACAAACAACGACAAAGTTGACCCAGCAAAAGATTATCCCTGGTTGGTACTCTTTTAACTATTGATGTTATGGAGAATAAAATCATATGGACCTGTTTTTCATTATAACCTGACATTATTGCCACGGACACCTGTCAGAATGTACAGAGAAGCAAATTCAAGGTTTCTCGTTTATGTTAGCCTTGTTGCAAATGACTTGGTGAAAGAGGACTCATTAACCAATGATCAGCAGAGTAAGAATTAATTACCCAGGACTTAATAAACTGATTCAATTATGGTTAATGTTTTACTTTCTAATAGATGTATGAGAAGACCATTTTGTCTATATCTAACACTCAGCTTAGTCTATACTTAAACTAAGTGGAATGAAACACTCTTTTAATGGTATATTATTCTGACCAACACCTCCGAATTAAAAAAAAAATCTTATAAGAGATCCTAAATAAGTTATAAACTAATGTAATAAAAAGGTTTGCAAAAGTAATATTTCCTGCTACCCCATGACACTTCTTCCATGCAAACTGCAGCTGGACTATTTTATGCTTATTGCCTCAGAGAGGGGGTAGTGTCATCATAAAAAGACACTGACAATAGACAGATTCTTGGCTTTTAAGTTTCAAAAGCCAAGTTCAAGGATTAGTAATTATTTGGAAGAGTTAGAAGAAAATTCAGAGTCCAGGTCCAGATCTGAGTGCAAAGAGACAGTGTGCCCTGCCCTCCCCACCCTCCACCCTGACCCCAAGGCAATGTCCCAGGACTAACAAGGGTCTAGATACCTCTGAAGCCATCAGGGTGCAGGATCAGAAGAAATGGTCACGTGGAATGTCTAAGCAAAAGACTCAAGGCGGTCTCACAGGTTCCTGTCATCTCCACAGTGTGGAACCCTCGAGGTGGGTTTCTCTCACTTCAGATGGGAAGAATAGACTATTTCCTGGGTGCTTAAGGAGATTAAAATTCTCGATGAGTGTGAACCATGAGAACTGGAATGAGAGTTATACATGAACAATCTACATAGATGGAGGCTAGATGACTGAAGACCAGAAAGGTCAAAGTACATCTCAGGCAGATGGCAATAGAGGACCAGGTGCCTCATGTCTCCAAGCTTCACTGCTCCCTCTCTAGCACATGTCCTAGGGGAAGAAGCTTAAGTTTCTTCACAGATCAAATTCAACGATGAATCATAAAAGAAGCTATAACTCCCACTGATTCCACAGAGATTAATAGTCAGCTAATTTAATCAGTTTCCCTTTACATTTTGCGTTGACCTTACAATACTAACAATATGTTCTCCATATCATATATACTCTGTAATGATTTGATGCGATGCAGTCACCCAGTGCTAAGCTTGTACAACTCTCTGAGGACATTGCTTCTCTTCGCATTCTCCGATAGTTGTCACTAGCCACACATGGCTGGCTGTTGAGGACATACAGTATGGCTAATCTGAATTAAGATGAACTGTCAGTACAACATACACATGAGATTTCGAGGACTTAGCATAATAACAAGAAAATAAAAATATCACACTAATATGTCTATAATATTTAGACATTGATAGCATTTTGGACATATTGAGTTAAATAAAATATATTATTAAACTGAATTCCATCTGTTTATTTTTACTTTTTAAAAATATGCCTACTAGGAAATCAAAAATTTCTTAGGTTGCTAACATTATATTGAAGTAATTAAGACCAAGCCATTAATACCTCTGATATTTTCTTTAAAATGCTTTGGTGACTAAACAGATATAATTAAGAAATTTTCACAAGTGAACTAGGAATTAAAACAAAAAGAAAAATATTCTAAGTTTTCAACTTTTATTAGACGTATCACTAATTCATAATTTCAAGTATAAGGGTACTAAAGGGACAGTGCATTAATCAATTAATATAGCACCTGAGATTTTAATCCTGAAGTTTGGCATTAAGAAAGAAACTCTGACCTTTATTTAGGTCAGCTTCAACTGGATGTCTCATAGTCTTTTCAAAATAGTATGTCACAAGAGTATCCAGCATTTATTGCAGGATATCCAGACAAAGTCACGATGCCAACAAAGCTGTTTTTAAAAAATAAAAATAAAATAAAAATTAAGATAGAAAGTTTACAAGAATCTGATTTAAAATATGATTAGGAGAGGCTCACACAAGTAGTTATGGTCATTTTTTAAAAATCTGAAAAATCTATGCTAGTATCCATGGTCCCATACTAACACCAGGACATAGTTGGGCAACTTCTGCAACTTGCAGTGTACTCTGTTTAAAATTTAACTTGCTTTTACATCAATAATTTACAAGCTTGTCTTTACCGAGTTCTTCCTATGGGCTAGGAACTTTGTGCTCTTACTGAAGATTTACAAAAAACCCTATATGATGGAAAATTAAGGCTTATAGTGGTCAAACGATTTGCACAAGTCCTCATAGATCGTAAATGATGAAGTGGAGTTTCCAACCTAGATAGCCTAGCTTCAGAACATGTGCACCTCGCTGCACTGCAATGCTGAATACAAATTATCTTAAACTCCAGGCAGAGACTAAAATGCCATGAGCTAGGTGCTGCTAAGTCTGATGTTTGGTGTGCTAGGAGTGAGGAAGAGGCAAGAAGATATGTCTAGAAGAAGCTGTAGAAGAGGAGAAGCGAAAGTAGCTAAGAATAGGATCTTTCATTTCTATTCTCTTGCTTATTTAAAAAACTGTTAAATTAAGCATGCATTCTGCTAGATATTGGGGATAGAAATGGATGGAGACCATTTCGGTTTAGTAAGGAAGACAGGTAAATACATTATAATCAATTTTAAAAGTTAAGATAGACTGTGTGTGCAAGGTTTGCGTTAGGAATATTATAGAATTCATTCATTCATTTCATTTCTTCAGAGGGCATTTCTCGAGTCTTTGCTACATTGTACAAGAAACACTGTAAGTGCTTCTGGGGCAGCAATTCAAGTAGCAAGAATGGAGCTACAAGGACAGGGAAAAAGTACATCCCCTGCAGTGTTCCCACAACGCCAACTGCATTTAGTTGTCGTTACCTGAGCAAAAAGTTAAGGTTGACAACAGGAGCAGCCTCTAGAGAGGATGCAATGCACAGGCTGAAAAGACTTGGACTTTTTCACTATGCTAACCCAAATTGCTTTTGGTGGAATTGCAAGTGGACACATTTCCCCACAGCATCAGTTTTATTAAGATAATCTGGAGTAAACAAACAAACAAACCCCACTATTTTTATTATTAAAATATGGGTGTATTATGTAGTTGACGCAATAACATGAATATGGTATGACAGGAAAGGAAATTCCACAGCTGGGCAGGCAGATGACTTCAGCTTTCTCCCCAGAAGACTCCGGGGCAGGAGTTCATGGTCTTCAGCTCTCAGATGATCTAGGCGAGACAGGTGAACACTGAGTACTTTAAGTAAGCGAGCTAAGTGTAAGAGTTAAGTACATGGACTGGGGCGAGAGGCCGCCGCGCAGGACACTAGGAAGCCTGTGCTCGCCCCTCTCTGCTCCCCTGGACTTCTCGTTCCAAAAGCAACTGCCGGGAGAGACCCTTTTCGACCCCAGACAGCACCTCTAGCGGAGGAGCTGCGCCTTTAAAGCCTGGCGCCTCGTTGCCACGGCAACCCTCCTCCGCAGGTCCCCCTATTGGCTGAGAGGACGTCGCTTGCGTCTGTCGTCAATGAGCGGCGCCGCCAGATCCGGGGTCCCCGCGAAGCCTCATTTTTTCTGAGTCCCGCCGCAGGCGGTGTGATCCACGGCTGCTGGGCGAGGGGACGCCGGCCATAAGCCCCGCCGGGGTGGCGGCTGGTGTGCGGATCGCGGCGGGAGGGAGGCGCGGTAGGAACGGGAGCCATGGGCCGCGGGTGCGGGGATCCCTCCGTGCCGCTCGCGCGCTTTCCGCCAGGCATCTTCCTCCCTGGCTTGTTACTAGGGCCGTCGGACTCCGTTACTAAGGACCCTGGAGATCTGGAGATGCTGTGAGCCAAGAGCACGCCCTTTATTTTCTAGTGTCGGGCCTTGGCTCACAGTAGCCTTCGTTCACCTTTATTGAAACCGGCCGTACCTCTCCCACGCCCTTTTTTAAATATGTTTTCCTCCACCTTTCCACCCTACGTGTCCTCATGTTCCAGCCTTGAAAACATCCTGGCCCTGAATGGGTCTTAGGTATTCAGACATGTATGGTATTGGGGAAGGCTAGGAAACTGGAAAGCAGATTTGAAGACCCTTAATATGCACCCTTTGGATTTACTTTGTGGTAAAAAGAGGTTGAGATAGCTGTGTATTGTGCTCTGTCGCTCTACTTTGGAATGTGAAGGAACTTTAGAGATGCAACTTTCTAAACGCTGGGTTAGAAAATAGGAAATAATGGAGGTTGGCCCCTGAGAATTTAGCAAGCAGTTTCGTGCAGTGGTCTCAAAGCAGGGTGCGAAAATAAGTGCATATAGAGAAAAAACAGGATTTATGAGCTATACGAAACAAAGCATTGACACAAATGCCTACAGCCCCTGGTAGGTTGTCTGCAGCAACTAAGGAAACCTTAGGCCCTGCTTGTTTGCTCTGTGATATTGTTACATAATTTAGGTGTTTGGGTTAAGTGGGTTTGTGGGTTTTAGTGTCTGTTTAGACCATGTAATATTTAAAACAATTCTTCATTTTTTTTTACTTCCAACATTACCCTTATATTACCACCCTCTACGTATTATTTAATGGGGGGGGGACTCAAAAGGGTGGTTGAACATAAGGTGAGTTTAGCGTTTTTCTTTTACAAACAGCTCATGGGCCAGGTTTGTTGTCAGTGGTATGCTCCCAGATAACTATTTTTAAAAATTGAGGACACATAATTTGTCTTTAAAGTAAAGGGTGATAACTTTAAACAACAAGTAAAAAAGTAATTGTTTTGAAAAGATACTAATATAGTGTTTTGAAAATGTACATAGAAACGTTTGCATCTGTGTGTGTTATGTGTGTTCTGATGTTGCTGAAAATTACAAGAGTATATTACACACAAAAACTGTCCTGTATACTTAAAACCTTTGGAAACTCAATTTCCTGGCGTTAAAGGGTCAAATGGCGAGGTTCAGTGGCTTTTTGAACTCATTCATAAGGTGGCACCTTCCTATTAGTGCCTTACAGGCACAACTTTTTGACATAAATGTAGAAATTTAGTTCCAATAAAAACTTGTGTACAATTTGTAAGTAGTGCTGAAAAAATATGTGTCATGATTTGACGTGGCAAACTATGCACTTTTTATGTTTGTGAGTAGGCATCTTTGTGATGTAGCTTTTTCAGTTACGTCAGCTGTTAACAATTTATGGTCAAAAGAAACTGAACTTAAATTGGATCTTCACATTGGGTAGCCCAAGGTCTTAAACCAGATTTAAAAAAAAAAAAAAAAAAAAAAAAAAAAGAAAAAAGAAAAAAAATATTTAGTCACCCTGACCCTGTTCTTATTAGTGACACTTAAAACCATTTTGTGCTATTGTAAAGTGCTGAAACTTATATAGCATTTATTATGTGCCAAGCACTTTTAAATGTTTTACTAGTCTTCATGTACATTTAGAGTAATTATTGTAGTTATCCCCAATTATAGAGATGAAAGTGAGGCACAGTTGTTTTTTTGGTTTGTTTGTTTTTTTGTTTTTAGTAGAAACCTAGGTTGTATTGATCCCCATCAGGAACTTCTCAAAACAGAGGCCAGGTTTAACAGTAAACACTTGTTAAACAATCACTGAGGTGCAATATTAGGTCAACATATTTAAAGCTTGCCTTAGCTTATCTTAGAGTATTATCTGACATTTAATGAAGTATGAATGACTATTTATAGAAAATGCTTTGGGAATGAATGTGAATTGTGATATTGGGAAGTAGGTCATTTGTTGATCATAGGATGAGAAAGGTCATTCTATTAAATCAAGAAAATTGAAATTTAAATCCTTGTGTGTACAGAAACAATCTTACATTTAGTTTATCTTTACAAGGCACTCTGAGTTGGACACATCATGTTTGAACTATTTTCAGGCTCAGCATTGTTACAAAGAACTTTGTCCTTGTGAAGAGTTCTAATTTGTCAAGTAAATTAAAATCATCTCTTGTGAAGAATCCTTAAGAAAGTATCAGCGTTTAGCCTGAAGAAGAGAAAGCTAAGGATTTGGAAGTCACTGTCCTCAAATATTTGAAAAGCTCATTTAGAAGTGGAAGAGAACTTTACCTGTATTGCCTTATGTGAAGATCTTAGAACATAGTTGAGAAGTAGTCATATATAATGATTATATTAAAGGCATAAACTGGGAAATTAATGGAACAATAGCTGGATTGTCATGCAAGTGAGGGAGGGAGTAATCAAGTGGAAACAAGAAGGAAGCAGTGCAGAAATTAGAGGGCCATGGAAATGAACATTTTAGAAACAAGATAGGGAAAGGCCGCATGAACTTAGGATTGGAGCTAGGCCTAGAAATACCAGCAGGCAGTGGCATATATGTTTGGGGGTATGTGGTGGAGGGTTCCTTGGTAGATATATCTAAGTTTAGAAGTAATTTATTTGACTAGCTAGGAAATCATGGACTGTGAACTAGAGGCCTTTCATCAGTAGGAAAGATGGAAATGTGGAAGAAGGAGCCACTTGGCATATGGTCGTATTTACTCAATAACAGCCTCGATAGGCTCATTGTGTCTCCTTCTTTTAACAGATTAGGAAATCAGAGCTTCGGGAGGTTAAATAATCTGCCTGAATTCATAAACCTCATAATTGGTAGAGCTGAGATGCAGACCCAGAGCTGAGCACACAGCCCTTCCTACCTCCCACACCGCACTGACCTCCCTGTAGGACTGAGTGTAGGAAGTGAAGGAAAAGGAAACAACAATGACCTAAGTTTTTCAGCCTGAGTGACCAGAAAACTGGTGGCACCTTGAATTAAGGGGTTCATAACTTCAGTGTGATAACCCCCATTTTGGTTATATTCTGTTCAAGGAGCTTGTGGTAGATACATTGAGCAGGAGAATTCATTATGTCACTGGGAAGTAGGACTTGCTATGCAGACACTGGCATTTGGAACTTTGGACATATAGAGGCCAGAGAAGGTGGAGATGACAGGGGATGTGCCAGCCACTCCTTTCGGAAAGCTAGTCCCTGTTTTCTGAGGATAGCCAGAGGGTTGCCATTGAGTGTTTGTCAGCGTATTTTGATCATTTGAATGGGGGGGGGGGAACTTTTGTTTTTATACATCTTATTTCCTTGTAGCTGGTTTTTAATTTGCTGTCATTGATATTTTTAAAATTGATAGAATTTTATATTTTCTCATTAGTCTTTTCAGGTATTTTGCTCCACACCATTCCTTTTGTGTGTGTGTCCTTTACTGCATTTTCTACTCTTTTCTGTTTTGGTCTTTATATTGTTAATGAATTTCCCACCCCCCAAATTTTTGAAATCCAGTTTTATTTAACCACAGGAGTAAAAGGGAGGCAATGCAGAAACCAGAGTGCCAAGGAGATGCACAGCTGAGAAACAGAGCGACAGGTACAGAATATTTCTTTTTAAATGAAGAGGTGAATTTCATTAACGGCACATTCTGTTATACAGGTGAATGCAGGGTGAACTTTATTGTTTTCAAATGTGTTGATTTGCTGTTTTTTTTTCCCCCCCAGGTAACTGCGATCAAAGGACATCATCAAGTGCACAAATAAAACATGGGACTACGGTTCAGCGAAGTAAATCCTCATCGTCAACTAGTTCTCCAGAGTCTGCAAGAAAAGTTCATCCTCGACCAAGTGATAAACTTAACCCTAAAACAATTAACCCAGTAGGTACAAAGGAAATTCCTAACTCAGATTTTTCAAAGTAATATGCATGTAACATACTACCGAATTTCTGAATGCTGTCGTAAGTCTCTTTTGTTTGTTAGTTTGAGGTAGCGATGAAGGAAGGACACATAGTAATGATGAAAAATGGAGATGATGTGGGAGTGAGGTGGTGAGAAGGTGGAAAGTAGATATTAACCAGTTTTGGTACATCCTGTCACGTGAGTGAGTATTGTGAATATAAAATAAATTGCGTATCAGCTTTATTTTTTACTTGCTATGGTGGTTTCACTTCCTGGTATCAGTGGTTAAACTTGTATTTAATTGCCATAGGATGAATTATGTGCCTCTGTAGTTGCATAAAGGTCTTTAACCATTTTTCTGTGATGTATAAATTAGCTCCACCAGAAATCCTAACTATAGTAATAGCTGCCTTTTGCCTTTTCACAGCAATTTAAACAGATTTAGCAAACGTGAGATTTATGCACATAAAAGTGCATAATTGTATGTAGATCAGTGAATTGTCGAAGAGTGAGCACACCTGTGCTACACCAGGTGGCGTCTCCTTCAACCTCACATAGGTTAGGATGATGGTATCAGTCCTTGCGAAGGATTATGAGAGTGACTGAGACACTGATTCTAATGGCAGGTGAGCTATGGCAGATATTTAAGCAAGGATCCAATAAACTGAAGGCAGAAGGAGATTGTCTGACTTAGAAAAGAAAAACGAAAATTAGTTCGAGTATCTATGATCCTTTGCCTCTTTCTGTAATCTACACAATGTTAAGGAAATTGAAATCTTGAAGAATGCCCTGGCATCTTTCTGCTGTTACTTCGTTTTCCCATACTTAATTGCGGGAGTTTGTAGCCCTGATTTGCCTTAACTTTTTCTTCAATGTAAACAACACATTTTAAATGTATTTCCTTGTTTGATATGATTTTTACTTGAAAACAATTTTTAAAACATGTTTTTCTTAGCAGGAATTATAACTAGATAAGTGAAATATTACTGTGCTGTAAATTACTATGCAGAACATGGATTGATCTTCTCAAATGAATTTTATAGTATTTTAATAAATTTCATGTATGTATTTTTACTCAAAACGTGTTTTTTTCCAGAGGAAAAGGGCTAATTCTAAACTTATATTCTTAAGTATACTTTTAAATTACTGCATGTGATTAAAAAATTTATCATTATATATAGTAACTATTTATATTGTAATTTAGACAACTATGTTTCATTTGATTACATTCAAAGTACCATATGGTAAAGCATTTACTTTTTGTGCCTTTAAGTCTCTGATCAATTATATTGAAATTATTCTGATTGTTTACCTGTCACATGTTATGATTGATCCTCTCTTAAATCGTCTTTGAGAGTAGATCCACAATTAATTTTTTCTTAAGATAATAATATATAGCAAAACTGAAAGCTGTGGAGTTTTATATCTAAGCAGACACATCTGGGCATCTGTTTGTGAGAGTCTTGCTCAGTGTCCAGCTCTGTTTTTCCTGCCCAACCAGAGTCTTTGATTTTACAGAAGCATAAAGTCGGTTTGGAGAAATTACAGGTTCTGTGACTATCTAGACCATCCACATTTGGCTGGAGGACAAATAGGAAATGTGCCGAAGGCTGAAAACAGATATACTCTGCTTTACTCCTCTGTGCAGCTCTCTCTTTGGGAGGGGATGGAAAGATGGACTATTCTTTGAATATTTATATTTGTTATATTCCTGATTTCAGCTACCTTCAAACATTTGAAACAAATTAGGAGTGAAAGGAAATATACAAAGTGTGGTCGTGGTTGTGGTTTCAGTCCTGAGAGGCCTGATGATTTTTCTCAGTTGTGTTTCTCAGTATAACGATGATGCACTGGACACCCTCACGGTGGCTTGAAAGTCACCGTTTGCCTCTGACCTGAGCCGGATTAAAACTGATGAGATATCACAAAGTGTAGGTGATAGTCATATTTATTGTATTCTTGTCATTTTCAGTTTGGTGAGCAGTCTCGAGCCCCTTCAGCATTCGCAGCTATTTACTCTAAAGGAGGGATTCCTTGCAGGTAAAATCAATGCAAGTTTTAACTGAGCATGTCATTCAAAATAATTGAGTGAAATCAATACAATATTCGGTTTAAATGTACGGAAAGTTTTATTTATGAGGGAGTTTGAAATAATGGTGACTTATAGTTTGGCTGTTGGATTGGTATAGATCCTAGGACATTGTTGAAGAAAATAATATTAAATCCAAAATAGAATTACCAGTAGATCTGACTACCAAATAATTTAAGAAATGGATTGAACTAGTTTCTAAAACAATTTCAGCATTCACTGGCTTGGGTAAGTTGCAAAGAATCCAATTTTGTTTGTAAACAGAAAGTCAACAATTTATCGAAATTGTTCATTATTTTTAAAAATATATTTCAAAACTTAAATTTTAAAAATTTCAGTATATTTATTGAACTTATATTTCATAATGAGTACATCTGTTTTTGCTTACTTTTGATGTAATTCTTGCTACCTTTCTGGACAGACATCACAACTATTTTAAAGAAATTAACAAGCTACTAATAGAGTAATATTTTAATATTTCACTGTCGAGAATCATTTATTTCTTCTAACTACATCCAGTTTTAGCTTATTCTAGATGCTAGAAAATTTCATTATCATTATGGAAGGAATAGTCACAGCATCCTTTTTGTTATTATTTTTTTTTAATTTAATAAATATAGTTTTTTGTGGTATTTTCAGATTTGGAAGGCTATGAGTGAAAAATAAGTACAAGAAGCACTCTTCAATTTATTGTTATTATTTCCTATTTATGTTCTGAATTGAAGCCCTGTTTTAAGGTTCTTATACCCTTTCTCCACTCAGAGCAATTTATTGTTGCTAAAAATGTAAAAAAAAAAAAAGTTACTGAGGTCTCTAGCTATTACGAAAATAACACTAATGACAGAGTCAAGAAGTTGAGAACATTACAAAAGGGGAAGAAACATGTGGGGATGGTAACGAAGTTCATTGTCATGATGGTTCAGTGGATGTACTCGTACACTAGAACTTACCAAATGACATACTTACATATGCGCAGTTGATTGAATGTCAGTTAATAGTAAAAGCTGTTTAAAAAAAAAAACAGCAGCAGTTGCTTTAATTCACGGGGCTACCACTTTGTTATCTTACATATGCCATGTCACCTTCCTAGCCTCAATTTTCTTCTCTTTAACAGGGATAAAACCTGGCTTGACGTCACATCATTTGTGTTAGGGTTTGATGATCTATCCAAGAAACATTGCTCCTTATAAAACAAATGGTTTCTAATGATCACATTTTGTTTGGCATTTTTAATTTTCTTTAGATTACTTATTATAATTATGATTTACACGTACTAACTGTCACATTTGCATTAAGACTCACAGATGGCAACATGCTTAAACTCCAGAACTGTAGGCTTAGTGAGTACAGGGTTGTTTAGTTTTGCCAACAGGTTTGTTGAAACAGCAGGAATTTGTAGGATTATAGACACTGCTGTATAAGATGTTTTTAAATGTATTTTGAGGTCATGGTTTTCCTACATGTTACAAAATCTAATATGGTTATGGTCTAGAAAAAGTATGTATATATTAGATAGTCAGTGCTTAGTATATACTTATGTTATCCTTGTTACATTCACTGATTTTTGTATTTTAGATTAGTCCATGGTTCAGTGAAACACAGATTACAGTGGGAATGTCCTCCTGAAAATCTTCCATTCGATCCTCTTCTTATTACTTTAGCTGAGGTAAATAAACACTCCATCATCTCTCCTGAGTGTTTATGGAAAAAAAATTAAAATCTCATTAAATGTTATTTTGTAATTCATCAGTAAATCTCATCCTTTACCCACAATTTCTTGGTTTAATTGAAATTGTAATTACTGAAATTGTATATCATGATTAGGAAAACTATAATAAAACTTAATTTTCACTTGGACTAATAAGGATTCAATTTTTTTGTTATTAGCATAATAAGTGGGTAGTATATCATGTGCGATTTTTTGTTTTGTTCTGTTCTGATTTTTGGTCTTTGGCAGGGTCTGAGAGAGACTAAGCATCCATACACCTTCGTGTCAAAGGAGGGTTTTAGAGAATTGCTTTTGGTCCAAGGTGCTCCTGAAAAAGCTGTGCCTTTGCTTCCTAGACTGGTTCCTGTGCTAAAGGCAGCTCTGGTATGTCCTTTATTCCTTTGGACTTAACTGTAGTACATTTAGGATATTTTATGTCTTTCTTTTTTTCCAAATTATATGCAGATTAGTCCTTTACTTGTGATTTTTTGATGTGTGTGTAGAGTTGGGCCACAGTTAGGGCCAGATGATAACTTACTCGAAGGCACCTTTACTAAGGTAAAATAAAACATTTTGAGTGATTAGAGAAAGGAATGACCCCCAAGCAGTATTTCTGCATGTTGCTCTACATTTTAGTTAATGTCTAGGTCAGGCTGACCATTGGTTTTTCGCTTCTGCATGTCCTGCATTAAAAGCTATTTTTTAAATTCTAGATTTGGTTGATTATCCTCTTATTTTGAATGTTAAGTCTCATTTTTTTTTCTCCACTGGCTTGCCCTTTCTCCTAACCCATCCTTCCTTTCCTTTTCCCCTCTTTCCCTCCCTATCCCTACTCCCCCGATTCACCAATGCTCCACAGGTGCATTCGGATAATGAGGTGTTTGAAAGAGGATTGAATGCGCTGGTACAGTTAAGTGTTGTTGTCGGTCCTTCTCTGAACGACCATCTGAAACATCTGCTTACGAGTGTGAGTACTGGAAAGATGAGAGAGTGGTTGTGAATATGTATCATGCATTATCCATATCTATTCATGGTTTCATAACTTCATATTAATCATTAAGATGATTTAAAACCTCAAAATGAAACTCATCATCCTAACCAAAATATAGAGATCAGACTTAGTAGTTCATAAAATATTTTATTAATGGACAGTATGCTCTTTGTTTTTTTTTTAAATGCAAAGCATTCACATAAATGAGCAGAATTTAGGGTTGTCATAAAAAGTAAGCAGATTTGAATGGGCAGAAATTAATGAACACTGTAACGATATCATGCCCATGTGGATTAGCTGTGAATTATAAGCAGAGCTTATACACTCTTGTGTGGTCATGTCTTTCATCTTTTTCTTTGTTTTTCATTGTAAGTTTTTTAGTGAGTTCTATAAATTGCATTTAGGCTAGGGGTTGTTTTTCCTGTTACCTGTAGTTTAATTTTTGTCACAAATGTATACTGGACACAGTGTAGTTAAGGAAGTCCCCGATACAGCCCTTAGGTTGAGCAATTTGCTCTAAGGACTTAGGAAACTCAGAAAAGCTGTTATCCACTGTTAGGGTTACTACCTGCAGCGAAACAACATAGCTTAAACTCAGCAAGGGGAGGAGGTGGACAGAGCGGGGTCCCGCAGAAGCCAGGTGAGTACTGCAGATGTTTGGTGCAGGGACAAAGTGTAGGTTGTGCTAGATGACCTGAATTGCATTATTTCTATCTTTGCCCCTGTGATTCTGTCCTCATGCACCTTGTATTCTCTCCCTTTGCAATCAGAGTTCAGCATCTTCCAGCGGAGGCCACTTCAGGACTTAGCGAGGGGCTCGGGGTCTGGGGGTTATAGTCTGATTCTTCTGTCAGCTACTGAATTATGCATGTAAATGCACTCCTCTTCGGTGTCTTCCCATGTTCACTATGGGAAACGCATGTGTTTTAGAGGCTTAGCTTTCCATCACAAGCCCCCCGATGCTCTTGCAAATCACAAAATGGAAAAGTATGCAATTTCATAGAAAAATTATTCTGGATACCACACTGTAGCAGATTTTGCAGGATTGATATAATTTAAAATACTGTAAATTCATTGATCTTTTTAGAACAGAGAAGTGTCTATTATATGCACATTTCTATGAGATATTTCCTAAGAGAAGCCTTGAAATCCAAAACGAATTTAGTGGCGTTCATGTACCTGCTATAAGAAAAGAGTCAATGACGTTATTTCTGGATAGCCAAATTTTAGGGAAGTTTTACCTATGCTTATGGTGAATATTTAAGTCATTTCACTCCCCCCATTTTATTTTGAAAGCTCTCCAAGAGACTAAGGGACAGGAGATTCAAAGAGCCCGTCACCAATGCCTTACAGAAGCTGGAGCTGCACGGTGGGAGCGTAAGTATGGCCTGTTCCTTAAGTCATAGTTTTTCACTTTTAGTCATGTTACAAAATTGACTGTATAACATACATTATCTAATTTCAGCCACAAGCAACCACGTGGAATTGATATTATTATTTTCATTTAAGAGCTCAGAGTTTCTGTCTTGCCCAGGTCATGCCGATTTTAAGCACTGGGATTCAGACCCAGGTCATATAAATACAGAGCCTGTCACTTCTGTGCGAAATAACCGCATGGCACTCCGTGGTGCAGCTTTCCTCTGTTTCTTCTTCTTTATTTTGGATGTTTTTGCTTTGACCAGTGGAACGTTCAGAAAACAAAAGGACTAATGTAGAGGGCTCATGAAGACAGGGTGCCTTTTCCTCCCTTTCATATGCCATCTTTTCTATCATTTGGCCATAAATCAGTGATCGAACTGAGCTTTCCAAATATCAGCAATGTTATGCCTGGAAAAACGTGCGTGCTCGAATATGAGCATGCGCGCACAGGAACGATTCAGCCGATTATTTAAACTTGCAAGAGTGCTCAAGAACACTGAGCAAGAAGATGCAAAAATGTAGGGGATATCATCATCATTGTGTGGTGTCAAACCACCAGGTCAAGTTTTCATCTTCTGAAAGAAGTGTTCAGATAATCTGATCTTGGAAATACCTTCATGAAGCATTGAACCTTTCTCGTTTTGGAGATTACGTTTAATCAGATCTGAATAATAGAGTTGCATGTGATTATTTTAACACTGCAGAACTTAGTTTTATTCTGGGTACTTTTGAAAGGACTTAAATCATAAAGAAACGTTGTATGATTGTATACAGTTTTAAAATGGCAGATGTTTTAGTTTAAACTTTGCCTAAATTACCTAATTTGACCAATTTCAGTGACTTTTTAAATTGATGATATTCTTTCCAATTGATGAATGCCTAGAATAAAGTTTATGAGGAAGAAGTAAGTCCCAAGGCTACTAGATAATGGATTTCTTTGTTGTGTGTGGTCCTGAGAAGAGGGTTAGCATTCAGACACCTTGCGGTGATGCACAGAGCCATCCCCTAGCCAACCCAGTCCCTCCTCAGCGAAAGGGAAATTCTTGCTTTCAGATATGCTTGCTGTTCTGAGAATTGGAGTGCAAAATGAATTTGCGTCCCCTTCCCCCTTCCCCAGTGAAATGCAAGTAAACAGGTGCTAAATAACGATGGCACAGCTTTTCTACCTGAAACCCTTCTCAGGTGGTTTCCACGCATCCTGTGGACTGGTGTAGGGAATGGGGAAGGTCGAAAGGGGCGGGCCCTGCCTGTTAGATTTCATGGGTACGTGTGTGCAGAGTTGGGATAGCTTGTACGAAAAGTTTAGAAATAGCACACTAAGACTTGTAGGGGGAATACTGAGGTGTAGTTGACCAACCCAAGGTCCCAGAGATAAGGGAGTTCCTCTTTTGCTACTCAATCTCATTAGTTTTGAACCATACTAATATACTAATACAGAATTTTAAAAAAGATTTTTAAGTTATAAGGGCTAATAAATATTATTTATTCCTTCAGGGTTTTTTCTCTTAGGGCTTGTGTGTATCACACTGATGGAAAGACTCAACTTCCAGGAAAACAAAAATATTAGTTACAGACGGTCACAATGTTGTTTTCTTAATAACTAATCAGTTTACAACCTGCCTTAAATTGAAATTGGTTCATTTTGAGTTTGATTTAATGTTTTTTCTAAGCGATGTGCACATTTGCCTTGGGAAAGGTACAAACTTACACCTGATCTTCACAGAGCACGTGGGAACTTATTACTTGCCAAGTATTCTGTTGAGTACTTTTTAGACATTAAACTCATTTAATCTTTACTGCAACCTTCCCTTTAAAGATTTAGAAACCGAGGTGCAGAGAGGTAATTACCCCCACATTTGACAGAGAAGTAACTGGCAGAAGTCGGATCCAGATACTGGTTGTCCAGTCCCTAACTACTTCTATAGTTAAATATTTTTACAAAACAGTAAGACACAACCTCTGTTTTATTTAACTCATAAAAACGTTTCACTTTCTATTTTATCATTCCCTTATCCCTTTTTGTTTGTTTTGAGTTTGGATACTGTTTTAGATAAGCTCCTGCAAGTGTAACACCTGTTAGGGGCACCCTGCAAGGTACTAATGAGGCTGCATTTTTTTTCTGTTGACAGGGAAGCCTTCTCATCATCAAATCTAAAATTCCAACATATTGCTCCATATGTTGTTGAAGAAGGGATCCGACAGAAATCTCACTAGCTGGTGACAGGTGTTAAATGCTGACCATAGTACCCTACAGAGCCTTTTCAGATTCACTTTAGTTTGTTATTTTATAAATCACAGCCACCATCCATTACTTACCAGTTTAAGATGAATATACACAATTCTACTGAATCATAGTGAAAGTTATTCAGCAACAGAAAAGAATGTTTAATGATGGAAAGCTATTAAAAAGTTCTGTAATAGTACAGTTTTGCGGGTTTTATTTTTTATATTTCTATGGTTTGTGTGAACAACCATTACTAGGTTTACAGTGGATGTGTTTGTATTTATATTTTCTAGTGGCTTTTATTTATAACAGTCGTTTTTCAGTTAGTGGCTGTACACTTATCTCTAGACATTTTGCCATTTCTGGATTTTATATTTATTGAGGCTATGAAAATTTAAATACTGGACAAACACTTGTGAATTTACTGTTAATTATTGCTTGTAAATATGTATTTTATAATATAGAATGCTTGGAAAATTTCCAGAGTATTCTATTTTAAGACTTTTTTTTAAATATGTGAATTTTCTTTTAAGTATGTTGTTTATTACAACTCATAAAACTACCTAAACTTTAGGTGTTAATCATATTTAAGTAAATGTTATTTTTGTACTTCATAGTCTGAAAATACTGAGGAGGTTCAGTACATGAAGATATTCAGAAATTAAAATCTTAAAACTCTTAAGTGTATTCAGTGGTTTTGTTGTGCTTATGTTGAACAATTAATTCAATTGAAAAAGCTTTTGAAGAGAAATAGAAAACAGGAGTAAGACCTTAAGGTCAAGAAAACTCGATAGTCACACCAAAGCCACAGAAGACTGCTTCTTTTGAAGTGATGGGCATTAGGGGTCACTCTTACATAGGCGCAGCAGTATCGCATTCCAGAAGCATCGGAGAACTCTCTGTCTTTGCTTCAATACCTGGAGTGAGCTCTTTGCAATTTTCACTTCGGATATAGCCCTACAGCTGTAGTTTACGAGAATATGGGTCATTTCTGAGGAGTCGTATGGCGGAAATGCTTGTCCTCCCTAAGATCTTTTGCGCTTCCTGGTCCCCGTCCGGCGCACTGTTTGCTCAGGTCTCTACCACTCGTCACATCCTCAGATCCTATTAACTATGACATCCACCTGCCCACCGGCCTTGCTTTTACTCTTCATCGCACTTAGCAACCCCCAAGGCCGAGATACCTGTCATCTAGAAAATGCCGTAGAAAAATGTAATACTTTTTTGTCTAGTAATTATAAAATCTGTTAGAATAAAGACTTATAAGATACAGTAGAGTTATAAACATTTTATTTGCTTTTATTTTTTATTTTTTTTTTGAAATACAAAATGTGCACATTGAGTTTCCACGAACACGTGATGGCGAGTTTCAGTGTACATGTACTGTACTACTTTTTCTACACTGGTGATAGCAGGGCGGCTTTCAACATCCTATCTCTACACCAGAATAGATACCTGATTTATTGTTGCAAAGACAGTTTCAAGTTTCCCCCTACTGTAGCCTCTTGATCCGTGACATTTCTGCAAAATAGGGAAGGTGTGTGTATCTCTAGTAATGTTGTAGCAACTTTACGATTTTGGTTTAAAAGCATTCAAAAGAATCTGACTTATTGGAGTTTTATGATAAGCTAAATCATAATGCAGTCAGACGAGTTGCATACTTTTTATTCGTTTTCCACTAGATTTGGGGATTAGAGTTCTCGGTATAATGGAATCAGTGGTGCTTTCAGAGTGACTTGTTTGCTGTTTGTTCCTAGCAGGCATTGGGGTCATCAGGGTTTCTTTGTCCCTGCGTGGCAAAGATGCTGTGAGGGGTCCAGGGGGAAGGGGATGGAGCAGGCCTTCAGTGATGTTAAACTTACTTTTTTTAAAAGCATTACTAAGTACTGGAGGACAGAACCTGACCCTTCACATATGCCTGTAAACAGGCTCACTCTGTTTAACACCTTCTTGGAGTTCTGCTTAAAGACACATTAGAAAATAGTCAACCTGCAGGATTGAACAAATCCCAAATTATATACATCATGTAGGCCTTGGCTGTAATGTGTGTGTGTGTGTGTATGAAAATTAAGAAATGCTTATTAAATAAGCTTTATTAGGCATATGCTGACATCTGTTGATAAACTAATTTGTTTCATATTATTTAAAAAGCCAAATAAATGAATGTCTTTAACAGAAGGCAGCAGATCCATAGAAATTGACCAGGACTGTGTGTGTGTGTTTTTAAATTGTGGTAATCTTGTTAACTTAAAGTATATAAATGGAATCATAGCATACAAACATGAAAATTAATTTCCGGAAATTAAGTGCAAATGCCAATGTTTTAGAAAACCATTTAAAATCCTTGGGCTGAATACATACAAATGAGTAGCAAAAACATATTTTAAAATCACTGATAATGTGAAAGCCTCAATAATCCCATGGCTAAAGAATCAATAAAACTATATGTCAGATTCTATTAATTTTGAATATTCACAGGGTGTGAGATGACTTAGACCATCGGTGGCGTTATGAAAAGGATGCAGATTTATAACTGGAATACTCGAAATCTGGAGGGGAGGGGATGCTTCTCATTAAAACAAAGCTTGTTTGCATAATGTGCCTCAGTGTAAAGCTGAGCAATCTATGCTAAAAGTGGTAGCTCCACCTGTAAGTGTGGCAGAATAGTTCATATTTGTCTGATCGAGGACGTATTCACAAGTTAAATCACATTTTCAAAGAGCTGCATGGATCGCATTATGTTTTCATCCTGTAAGGGAGAAACAGTGGGATTAAATTCAGAGTATCGGCAGAGGAAAGCAGAGTAAACCCTCACTTCACGTTGTCAGTAGGTTCTGTGACTAAGTGAAATGACATGTAATGAAACCAGTTTTACCATAAATTGATTGATGTAAATGAGCTAAATTCCCATGGCCTCTCATCAGTTATAATTCAGTGATGCTGAGTGGATAACAACGAATGGACCGACGTTATTCAAGGACCTGCTGCTCACTGTTTTCCCTCTAGGTTCTGCCTCCCCACCAACCACCGATGCCAAAAGCTCAGGTGCTGTTGCAACTGTAAGCAGCATTCTTTCCGTGTTCACACAGACAGCTGTGGAGAGCCCATTTTATGTTGAGTCTACCAGGCTTGAAACACCTCCATTGAATCTTGCCGTTAACAGAGGATATTTCTCAAATCAGAATGCCAGAATGGAAACTCAAGAACTGAAGAGGGGAAGACAAAATGAGCAAACGCAAATGTTGGCGCACTAGGCGGATCTTGGGCCAAACCACAGAGATTTATACAGGCAGAAGGAAACAGTGTGTGTGTGAGCTAAGAGCCAACTTCGTGAGGATCGGAGGTTGGGGCTTTGGTACACGTGTGCGATAATAACACCTCTTTCTGGATATGTTACGGCTAAATCTCTGGCCTTCAGGAGCCTGTAAAAATGAATGGTCTCCCAGCTCAAGAGAAAGAATTGTTTGGGAAAAACCATTGCCCTGTGGCTGTGTTTTAGCATTTTCTTTAAAATCCTAAGGGGACAGACTTTGGGCATTGATAGGGGCGCCTGGAGATTGAATGTGGATGGCACTGCCTGAGTTTTCTCTGGTAATGCTAAATGGCAGCCGAACTAGCGATGACTTCAACTCCTCGAAGCCAGGTAGTCACATCACCATTAAACAGGTTGATGTCGTCAAATTAATTCTCTTAAAGCACACCAGGTCCAAATATGAGTTTAGAAACAAGCAGACATTAGGAAAGGAACAGTAAACCAATTTGAAAATAGAAAAGATAAAGCTCCAACAAACTCCTTCATTTCTACGCTTTAAAATTCTTACTTGTGGTTCTACCCACATCAAGTCAAATAATTCCAGCTAAGCTAGGACTGGTCTCCCACCAGATGACAGGGAACCACTAGATTTCTCCTCTGAGACATTTCTGAAGAGTCGCAATGGCGTAATTACTCAGTTGTTGTGACTGAAGACCATTACTGCTTCAAGCCCAAAAGCCATTTCTTGTCCACATACATTAAAGCAACTCTGTTTCTCTTAGAAAGCTTGGCCTGCGAAGCCTACTTAGCCATCCTGGAATTCTAAATCTGTGGAGATACGATGCACAATATATATATAAGCTAAGTCTAGGCAAAGAGCAATTTAAATCTCGTATGTTTATCCCCAGTGATAAATACTCTCCAGATGTCTAAAGGATTTAGAGAACAAAAATGCAATCCATGCGCCACATCTGTGTCTCCGGGGCTTCCTACATAGCCCGTAGGCGCTCTGTCAGTGCCGAGGAACTGAATATATACATCGGGGGTAGTTTGCAGAGCAATGGGCTTAGCTTATTTTGGCTGTGTAAAATGGCAAACGTTAGGCCTATGATCTTTCTATTTTGCTCGCTGGTCGTACTCAGTCCAGCTGCCGTGGAAGCAAAAACGATGGTTCCTTTACTCTCCTTACTTACTTTTTGGCAACTTTCGATGAACTCATCTATAGTAACGACTCCATCTTTATTTTTGTCCATTTTCTGTTCAAGAAGGAAAGAATAAAAAACTTTATCAGACTTACCCCTTGATACCCTCACACCTGAACCAAGTAAGCTGAAGCTGATGAAAAGGAAGGCCACTGCTTATTTAATGGGAAGAACAGCTTCAGAGCACGAACTAGTAATTTCTTAGTTATGAGAATCACATGGCTGACTTCTCGTAGGCTCTTTCCTTTTCTAGAATGTGGTGAAGGTCTACTCACTGGCCTACATAAAATCCTGCCCTCTAGCTATGTCATAGCCAGGGAATTGGCCATAACTTTCAGAACCTTGGTTTTCTCATCTGTAAAATGGGGCTAATGAGGATTAACAACCTCATAATGTTTATGTGAGAATTGAATGCAAACAACTATAAAACATGGCAATTGCTTAGTGTTCTATTTAGGATATCGCGAATGTTCAATAAATGTAAGTTATCAGTATGGTAATATATTCAAAACCAAAATTAAGTTGGTAAGGTGGCGAATAGTCTCTTGTAGTTGTCCCTTTCTAGAAAAATTATTTTTCTTTGTATTTTTTTGAATCTTCATGACGTTTTGCAAACATCAGGAAATGTCCTCTTAATTTTATTCCCCTGTCTGACTCCTGTTTGCATTCCTACCTGGAAAAACGTTTCCACGTGTTGTCTGGGAGCATCTTCTTTGAGGACAGGATATGTGCATTTGCCCATCATGTCATATATTGCTTTCATTATGTCGAGCATTTCCTGAAAAGCATAAGGCACCCCCGTGAGACTGCATGCAACGTACAGAGAAACCGCTCTGAGAAGCTTCGACATTATTTACACAGTTTTCAATTTCTGATTTTTACTTGATGCCTCATTAAAAGTCATTTGGTTGTCCCAGTGAAAAGCCAATGGCTTTGTACTTTAAAAGTAGAACCAGAATGTAAGAATTATTTCCGATCTTGGTTCCAAAATGAAATAAATTCCCATATATCTAACATGTTAGAAAGGCATATTCTGGTTTCTGGTTTCAGTTTGGACTTCGATAGATTGGACATAGGCTATCTTTGTTTTATTGAGGTATTATATATCTTACATGTTGATTATGAATTTCTATTTCTTGAGTCTAAAACACATCATGAGAATTATACAAAAACCAATAAGTGTCAAAGCTCATTAGGATTTCCATTTTTTTTTTTCTACTATGGCTTTAACTGAAGAAGTCACACATGTAGGATAGTCAAAATATTATAACTCTAGGAAACAGCTTGAAATTTCATTTTTTATGAAAACAATCTAGTTTTTGACTTGTCATTTTCAATCTTGGTAAAAATAATATCTCAGTATTTAGATGTCAGATTTATTGTTTCACATTTGTTTCATATTGAAGCTTCCACATAAAAGTGTCTGGATTAAATTGATAATACAGACTTTTGAGAGCATTCAACTCTATTATAAATGATAAACTAGTTTGTAGTTCATAAGTCATAGGCAAACATTTTAAATATGTTTTGGATTTAGATAAGTAGCAAAAAATCATTGTCATAGGCATAATTCATGAGGTGTATTACCTATAGGCAGTAAGAAAAGCATGTTTGTTAAACACAGAAAGAGACAGATCGAAGGACCAAGGGATACCTAACAACCCTGAGGCATCTGAGCACTAAATGTGTACTGTATACCAAATATACAAGAGGCACTAACCATTCAGGAAGTGCTCAATATACGTGAACACTTAATATTCATGAGATCTTAATTCAGCCACTTGTTGGTGAGAATATTCTGGCCCCATGTGTCCTCTGCTCAAGAAACACAAATAAACTCACTGCCGTTATTTAGGCTAATCGTTAGACTGTAGCTATGGCCAGGTGCACTTGCCCCTTTGTCCCCGGTAAAGTAAGTTCATGTCATTGGCCCACAGTACCTTTTGTGTGAGGGAATTCTTCCTCAGAACTCACCTCTGGGTTAAGCTGTGATGGAGAGAGAGAGAGAGAGAGAGAGAGAGAGAGAGAGAGAGAGAGAGAGAGAGAGACAGACAGACCGACAGACAGAGACAGAGACAGAGAGAGAGAGACAGGACACAAGAATCGAGGCCTCTTCTCAGGATTCAGGTGATGTGGTCCTTCGGCCTCACATGCATCCTACCCTAAATCTGTTAACTTACTTCACCCCTTCTCCTTACTTTTCATTGTGTTTTAAATTGGTTTAACAAGCCACTTGATATGAGCATCTTAATTTGATCTGTGGGACTTCCTTGAATAGCTTCCTTGAATAGCTTCCTGGAAGTATTTGGGGGGACCTACCATTCCATCAGGTCATTTCCCCACAATGTGGGTCATCATACAATCTATATAATGTCAAAATTCTATTTGTTTCCATATGGACCACATTAGGTGGGAGGAAAAAAGGTCACAGGCCAAATATGCTAACATGGTTTGGATACATTTTCTTCCTATCAGATTCCAACCATATACTTTATTCCATTGGTATTTATTAAAATACCAATAAACAAAGGTATAATCTTTACATGTTTTACATTTACTTCATAGATTCACCATAAACTCCTATCCATTCAGATTTTTATTAGACTATTTTTCCACTACCACAGAAAATATTTTAGATTTCATAAAAAGGTGATTTTCAAATTAGTAATTGCAATTGTTTAATATTTTGAAGTTCAAAAAAAAAAAAAGATGGGTCAAATGATACAGGCGTTGTTAAAGCATTTCTTACCTCTTTAGTGATGTAGCCATCTTTGTTTATGTCATACAAATTAAATGCCCAGTTGAGTTTTTCTTGTACTGTCCCCCGGAGCAAAATGGAAAGACCTTTGATGAAATCCTAGAAAGAAATAAAAATACAATTTGACATGACAGTTCTAAAAAAGTAAAACACAAATTCTGATAAAGTTCTGCCTCAAATACTGGAAGCAAAACCCTCTGATACTGAGCCATTTAGCAAAATGATCAATGTGTTTTTGGTCATCGGTTTTGCAGAGTTCTTTGTGAGCATAAACCACTCATTCACTTTAATGTTCTCACCTTTCTGATTGGAAAGTGAGACTTAAATCAATTGTGGAATTGGAGATTGTATCAGAATAGACACCCACAAACAGTAAGGTGCATGTTATATATAAGCGGTACTGGCTTTCCACAAGTACACACAATTCTTTGACTGAAAAGAATCAAATAACTGTGTCTTTTAAAATACAGACACACATAACTGCCCATGAAAAAGATCTGTTTACAAGACACAAGGGCTGTCCTTAATTAAGACATGAGCCAACTGTAACCTTTACTTACAAAGCAAAGTATAACGTGCATATGCACAATGGTTAAGAGCATGGATCTGGAAGCCATACTGCCTGAATCCAGATTCCAGCCATGTCACTTGATAGCTTTGTGTCCTCAGACAACACCCTTTTACCTTGTTTTTCACATCTGTAAAGTGGAAATTATAGCATCTACTTCTTACAGCCAAACCACACAGGTGGCCTCTAAAAGCCGGAAAATGCAAGGAAGCATATTCGCTCTTCAGATTCCCTGGAGGGAGCATAGCTGGGCCTCTATCCGGATTTCAACCCAGTGAAACCCATTTTAGCTCTCTGCCCCCCCAAACTGTAAGATAATAAATATTTATTATTTTAAACCACTAAGTTTGTGGTAATTTGTTATAGCAGCAATAGGAAACCAATATACTCAGCGACAAAAATGACCTGGACAAGGGAAAAGTAATCGACAGCCTTGAGTAGAAAGACCCATCAACAAGCGGTTGTCAATTCTGCCAAAGCTGATCTGTAAATTTACATGTTCTCATTAATTTTTTAAAGGTGGTTGATTTTCTCTGGTATGGCCTCCATAGTGATTGAGTTAAGTATTTGAAAGATACAATTTCAGGTGCTAAGTAATGTTTGCATTTGTTTGGCACTAATAAAAGGTATCGACATATCTAAAAAACAATAAGTATATTTTCCAAGATTTGTAGCTTGATTTTATCATGTAGAAGACATAATGTACTTACCTTGATTGATACATATTACTGTCTATTTAGGTAATTTAGTGTCTCGATAGGTAATTATAGCTACATTAAGTTAAATTAGAAGAAAGTTCTTTGGTTTGATTTCACTGGAGGCCATTAAAATTTAAAGAAATTTTAAATAAGATCATAACTAAAAAATATAATAAATACATATGTAAATATAATGTTTGATTCCTGTAAATATAGAAAATGGTACTGAAAGGAATTGCAACCATATATAATGCTATCGCCTATTCACATTGAACATTTTCATTCTTTTTTTTCATGTATACCTTAGCACACATTTATAGTAAAGGTTATATGGTGTATATGTGATTCTGTATAGCTCATTTAAAATTATAAGTATTTTCTCACATTACTGAAAATGTAACATTATTTAAATAACTACATATTAGGTTGAACCATATGGAATTGCTGATCTTTCTGATTGTTTGCATCAAAAATAGTAGTTTCATATGGTCTGATGTTATCACAGTGGCTTTCAAACATTTTGGACCCCAAATCACACTAACAATTACATTGTAAATGGAGGACTCTATTTCAACTTTTCTTCTATTAATTTTTAACAAAATTTTGTCACTAATCTCTTAATTTATTTTACCACCTACCAATAGTCACAATCTGGAGTTTGAAATGCTGCTTTGTCATACAAATCCATTGTAATTTATTTACTCATATTTCCTATTGTTGGATATGTAAATTAATTTAAAATTTTCTTCATTATAAGTGATGCTGGTAAACATTTTTCTTGATTTCCCATTATTTTGACTTATTTCATCCTTGGGTTAAAGAGGCCTAGGAACACTGAAATTTAATAGTAATAGTGACTATAGTTTTTTGATATGTGTGGGACATGTCCAGGTTTACACACATTGGTTCATGTCAGCCTCACACACTCGCAGGGAACAGATATTATTGTCTTTATATTATAGACAGAAGCTCAGAGAAAATATGTGACTGAGCCAAAGCATTCAGCCCCTGAGCAGTGAAGCCCGAAATTGAACTCAGACCTCTGACTCAAAGCCCAGGCTCTGATTTTGACTAGAAATGAAGCCATGGGCTGTGGTATACAGACGAGTATTATATAAACATATATCGTATCTTTCTTTTGGTACTATAAACCCTGATAGGAAACAGTGATTCATGGTGCCTGCAATTCAATTACTTACTGACAACATTTGTAGAACATTTGGAGGTGCCAGGAATTCATAATTTCTGTGTGGTAAATTTTTGGTACCAAAATTTGTGAACTGATATGAAACTATTTCTAGTATCTATGTATCTATATGTCTACATATGTATATATGTACGTATGTATATATGTATGTATGTATGTATGTATGTATGCATGTATCTATCTATCATCTATCATTATCCATCTATCATCATTTATCATCTATCTGTCCATCCATCCATCCATTCATCCATCCATCTATATCACATTAATCAGAGGATGCTATCGGCTATATCAACATTTGCAAATCTTAGTGGCTTCGCATAATATAAGCTTGTCACTCACACTCAGTAAAATATACAAGTGGGGAGGGAGCTCTGTTCCATGAAGTCATTCAGAGACCTGGGCTCCTTCCACTTTGTAGCAAGGCCAACTGAAATGTGTGACTCACTTTCTCCACAAATGGAGAAAGGAGTTGTCACTTCCACTCCACTTACATCCCATTGGTTAAAACTCAGTCATACCCCACCCAACTGCATGAGAGCCTGGGATTATGGCCTAGTCATGTGATCACAAAGCAGAGCCCATGGCCATTGGTGGTCAGTAGCAATCACTGCCATGTTTATCATTTATCCTATTTTTGCTGCACGAATATTACACATTTGATAGTAGCATGCTGCAGACCCTCTGGAAACTTTATATAATGTAGAGTATACGCACAGCATCACCTTTTTAAATCTGCAAGACTCTGGAGGACAAAACTCAGCTAGCTCTGAGGACTTCAGAGGAGGGGCCAGGGATCTTTATCCATACCTCCGGGCAGGATAGCACAGTTGCTAAGAGATGCTTCCTGTGGCCATCCTGCCTGAGTTTGAATCCTGGCCCTGCTGCTTTTTAGATGTGTGACCTTGGGCAGATTGATGAACTTCCCTGTGATTCCCTTTCCTCATTTGCTAAAAAGGAGATAAAAATAGTACCTATGAAGATGAAATGAGTTAGTGTATGTAATTTTCTCAGCACAATGCCTGCCTCATAATGAGTACTAAACGGGGGTCAGTATTATTGTGTGTAGCTATTATTATTGTTAATGTTGTTTTTAAACATTTAGTACAGTGACTTACATCATCATGCACAGAGCAATCACTACTCTTTGCTTGAATACATTCATGATAAGAAATTACTGTTGAATAAGACAACCAATGTCAATATTCGCTGCTTTGTCAGAAGAATCTCCCATGTAATAACTGCTATGGTCACATCTAATAAATATTAAGCATGTGTTTGGTGCCAGGTGTTGAGCCAAGTCCTTGACTGACGTCATTGCTTGTTTTTTCTTACATTACTCTGGGAAGCAACTTCGCTTGCTGAGGGTTTATAGATCTGAATCTATTGCCCAGAGAGTTTAAACTCTCAGCCTGAGTCTCACAGCCACGTAGGGGCAAAATGGGGTTTGGATCCAGTTGTATCTGGATTTAAGACCCCTCCTGTTTCATTCACTCTGCCCTTCAGTTTTAAGTAAATTAAATAGAAGTCCATTTCTCTTTATTATGGAATTAGAATGGTCTCTTCTGTAGCTCTCAGAATGCTATTGCTGCTCAAAATGTGTTCACTGCCTAATCATTTCTGTTTTCTAGAAACTTTCCAGGTAGCTAATCAATTTAGAAAAAAACTGTAATAGCTTAGTGTTAAATTTGCTTTTAATATAACATTTATTAATTTAGCCATTAGTTTGCTTTTAGAGAAAAGACATTTTCCAACATGCTTATAGTCTATAGCCATTACAACATATTTCCCAAATTATAATCAACATTCATCATAATTGCCAGCATTTGGCATAAATATTATAATAGCAATGTTACGTATGGTCCTATATTGTTAACCCCAGACTAAATTTACATATGAAATTAGATACAATATGCTATAGGTAATTGATGGTATGTTTCTGTTACATAAGTAATTTCGAGTAAAGAAATCACTAGTAGTTTTTGCCTTATTCATTCTCTGCAAACTAGCTACAAAAGATTTTATTAGGTGCATTGGACACTTTGACTTTTGTATTATAGCTAAACTAAGACTGTACTGGAACACTAATACAACATGTGGCAATCGTAAGCTGCCCTCAGTGGAAGAACCAGTACAGGGGCCTGGTACTTATGACTCCCCTATATCCAAAAAGCATACCCCCAATTATTTTGGTTCCACTACACATATTAACAATTTTGTACCCAGTTCCAATGTGTGTGTGTGGGGGGGAAGACTTCCTCACACCACCAAGCAATTTTCCAACACCAGCTGAGTGTCCTACGATTTAACTCAATTCTGGTGCTTTCTACCTAGAGATAGAGCCAGATCCTACATGATAAAAGATCAGTTCTCTAAGACTGCTCCCCTCCCCCCACTACACACACTTTAGATGTCAATTGCAAGTCCAGGTTGCCACCCATGCTTCTGACTGACAAACTATATATTGGAGGCTTTAACAAACCCCTAACTGAGTTTCATTACTTTGCTAGACCAGCTCACAGAACTTAGAGAAACATTTTACTTACTAGATTACTGGTTTCTTATAAACTGATATAATCCAATAGGAACACTCAGGTAGAAGAGATGCATAGGACAATATATATATGGGAAGGGTTATGAAGTTTCCACACCTTCTCCCAGCACACCACTCTTCCCAAAGCTCCACATGTTCAGCAACCTAGAAGCTCTCTGAACTCTGCTCTTTGGGTTTTTATGGAGGCTTCATTACGTAGGCATGATTGGTTAAAGCATTGGCCTTGAGGACTGAACTCAACCTTCAGCCCCTTACCTCTCCCCACAGGTCTGGGGTGGAAGGGTGGAGAGACTGAAAGTTCTAACCCTCTAGTCACATGTGTGGGTCTTTTGGCAACCAATCCCCATCCTTAGGTGGGGTCGAAAAACAACCTCATTAATACAACAAAAGACACCTGTATCACCCTCATCATTTAAAACCAAGTGTTTTAGCTCTGTGCCAGAAACTGGGAAGTAGGATCAAATATATATATTTCTTTATCATAAGTCATGATATCACAAATATATTCAAAAACCAGAATTAATTACCAAGTAAAATAATGGACAGTTCCATTTCCTATGACCAAGTACAGCCATTCAGAATATAAGCAAATAGATGAGTTAAACATTCTACCCTCGGTTCTAACAAAAATAAAAGGCAACAGTTGTCACAGCTGATCAGAATTAGTGTTTTGTTTATTCTCCCAGCATTTAGATTTAAATATATTACTATCTATGACATTATGACATGCTATATACCATCTGAATGACATCAGTATACATAAACATATATATGTGTGTGTGTATATATATATATGTTTATATATGTATATATGTATATATAGTGCAATTTTATTCATGAAATACTATATATAAAAATCAGTAGGTTAAAATGTGTAAATATATCCTAGATATTCACATAGCTAAATATATATAAAAATTACATATAAATATAATATATTTTAAAATATAATAAAATATAAATATGTAATTAATATATAATATACATATAAATATATATATAATAATCTATTATATATATTTAGTTATATGAATATCCAGGATCTAGTTCATTCTATTGATGCTTATATATAACATTTCATGAACAAAATTAAATACAAATCATTTAAAGTACATAATTTGAAAAGGGATTTCCTTGTAAAAATTTCAGGCTGGTGAATACAGCGCTTTGTTATATTTAATTTCTTTCATGTTTCCCCTACTTACTGGGCCTTCAATGTCAGGGTTTTGACTTTATCTGATTTGTATTTTCAAAGCCTACCATAGTTATTGGTCTGTAGTCAATGCCAGTAAATGTTAGTTAGATTGTTTGCCTTCTGGGATTGTTGTCATGTAATTGGGAAAATGTCATTTTCTCATGCAAACAGATATATAGCACTAGAAAGCAAACTAATGTGTGTTTTAATTTGTACTTCTTTGGAAAGATAAGTGTAGCTTTATGACAACACAATGAGGGCAAGGAACTATTCTTGAGCTTTTTACCCCCTGCTTAAAAATTATCAAGCAGTACTAAGAGGGAAGTTTACAGCAATTAGCGCCAACATTAATTAAACAAGAAGAAATATCTCAAACAATGTAAATTTAGACTTCAAGGAGGTAACAAAAAAAAAAACCTAAGCTTAAAATTAGCAGAAGGAAAAAAATTAAAGCAGAAATAAATGAAACAGAGAACAGAAAAACAATAGAAAAATTCAATGAAACTAAGAGTTGTTTTGAAAAGATTAAAAAAAAATTGACAAACCGTTAGCTAGACAGAGAAAATAAGAGAAGATTCAAATAAATAAATGAATCAGATATGAAAGCAGAGATGTTACAACTGATGCCATAGAAAGAAAAGAATCAAGAGAGACTATTATAAAAAATAATCTAGATAAACAGGTATCTGCCTAGAAACATACAACTTACCAAGACTGAATCATGGGGGCGGGGAAATATCTATAACTAGGAGATTGAATCAATAACCAAAAACCTCCCAACAAGGAAAAGCCCAGGACCAGACGGCCTCATTGGTGATTTCTGCCAAACATTTAAAGAACTAACACCAATCCTCTTCAAACTCTTCCAAAAAATTGGTGAGTAAGGAATACTCCCCAACTCATTTATGAGGTCAGCATTCTCCTGGTACTAAAGCTAAAGGCATCATAAGAAAAGAGGACTACAAGCCAATATTCCAGATATAGATGCAAAAATCCTCAACAAAGTACTAGCAAACCAAATTCAGCAGCACATTAAAAAGATCACACATTATGGTCAAGTGGAATTCATCTCTGGGATGGAAAGATGTTTCAATATATGAAAGTCAATATGTGTCACATACCACATTAACAGAATAAAGGATAAAAAGTACCTGGTCATCCCAATAGATGTAGAAAAAGCCTTTGCCAAAGTTCAGCACTAGTTCATGACAAAAACTCTCAGTAAACTTGGAGTACAAGCACCTCAACACAATAAAGGCTATATGTGTGTATGTGTGTGTGTGTGTGTGTGTGTGTGTGTGTGTGTGTGTACCCACAGCCGACATCATGCTCAATGATGAAAGATGGAAAGCTTTCCCTCTAAGAACAGATAAGTGAAATAACCCATCATAGAAAGACAAATATTGCGTGATTCCACTTATATAAAGTATCTAAAATAGTCAGATTCATAGACTCAGAGTGGAAAGGTGGTTGCCAGGGGCTGGGGGAATTACTAACCAAAGGGTGTAAAGTTTCAGTCAAGCAAGAGTACCAGGCTCTAGAGACCTGCTGTGCAACACTGCACCTCTAGTTGACGATAATGTGTTGTGCACTAGAAATCCGTTAAGAAGCTAGATCTTACATTGAGTGTCCTTACCACAATAATAAAAAAGGATGAAAAGCTCAAAAAGCAAAACAAATAAAAAATATATAAACCATCAAACTCAAAATTTTCAGCTTACAAGAGACAGTCTTTTCATTGTGTAAAAGGCAAATCACATTAAAAAATAGTCTGAGACTTACCTCAAAACTCACAGCTCCATTGTGGTCCGTATCGAACGCATTGAACAGAAAATGTGCGTATGTTGTAGAGTCTGAAATGTTGAAAAGAGAAGATCATTAAGTCAGCATTTCAGAATCCTGCATAGGAAGTGTATAGTATGTCCAAGCCTCCTCCTATTCTGGAAAATTTATGCTATTTCCTTTAACTTGTGCTTTCTTCCCAGCTGCCCACCTTCTTTCAGTAGAGAACTGCAATTTGAGACTCATAGGAGTGAGCTACCTACGTCAAGGCCACTAGTGAGGACCTTCTCTAAGTTTCCGGCTGGAAATGAGCTGACCTCACGGGAATCTTGGGTGGTGCTGCTGCCCCTGAGATGAGTGGCAGCACCATCGACAAGTGGGAGGATTAAGTGAAGACACATCTGGAAATTGCTTAGTGCTTGGAAGGAACTATTAGCAGAAGTAATATGATACAAATACTACTAATGAGACACAGACGGATTGCTATTACTAGTGTTAGTCATCATTTCCACAGCGTAGATAAGAGATTGGAACTCAGAGAGGTTGAGAAACTTGCCCAAAGTCACGCAGTCAACAAGGAGTAGAGTGGACATAACTCAGGTCTTTCTGACTGAAACACCAGGCGAGGCCACAGCCAGTGAAACTGCCTGATGAATCAGAGACAACAGTGACTTGGGAGCTTTCTGTGGCCACATTGGAAGGGGATTGTATTGAAAGTCCCCGGTGGCAAGCAGTGGAGAGCCCCACTCTGCCTGGGTCCTAGGTGGGAATCGAGGCTGTGCATAAAGGTGGATGGTTCTGGACGGCTCTCTGTCCCCAGTGGCTCATAATGATATCTAATGACACTACAGTGCTCTGAAATCCAAACTTCTTCTTAGTTTGCTTCTTATAGGCTTTTTTTCCTCTAATTTTCCCTTCCTCTTCTCCTTTGTCTCCCTAATCTCTGAGGTTTCTGCTTTTTCATTTAAAAAGTACATACATTTTCTTATTGTTTTCTTTCCTTAGTGCACAGTTTTCATTTTTAAGCGCTTTTGTGCTTGACCCTTGATCAAATCTACTTGATTATTTTAAATGTTTCATCTCATGGGTTTTAGCTTTTTATCTTAACCTTTTTTATATTAAAAAAAATGTAACCTTTTAGTTTATTGGCTCTGGCCTTTGTCTTCTGTTTAAAATCCATTCTTTTTTTATAACTTTTAACCTTTATTTTTGGGGGGATTTTCACAAAATTTCTATTCACCTTTTAGTTTATAAATTGCTCTTTAAAGGTTGTCAAAAAACTCAGTCATAGTAGCAGAAGTAGAGAATTGTCTTCCCCAAATAAGAGAGGTCAGAGGTCAAAAAAACTTCCCTTTCAGGTTTCAAGTTCCAGTGGCCTATTTATGGGTTATTTTTCCTGAATTCTTTACTCCAAGGGTTAATGTTATTGAAGGTCATATATTTCATGATGTAGATTCTCGAAATGATGGTGGTGTTTTCTTTCACTTCTTACCTTTAAATGTGATATGAGGACACTTATTTTTAAACATAAGAATCATTAACATTGTTCTCAATGAACTAAATAGGTCTAAATAATATGCAAAACTATTATATCTAGAGTGGATGTCCATCAACTATTGATGGACTGCAGGAAGAAATCCTTGACTATGGGACCAGGAGTTGAATTGCAATCAACTTAGTACAATTGTTGGGAAGTTGCACTATAGAATTATCAAGAAATGGTAGCCTGTTTTTATTTACAAAGTTACTTTGTTCTTAACATAGAGTCCTTGAACTATTTAGTGCACTATGGAGACATGACCTGATGAGTGGTATGTTAAAGTTATTTTCAGGGAGGAAAAAAAGTAGAGATTTTGCATATTTTATAATGAGCCTCATTAGGCAAATCTCTTGTTACCCTATTTATATAATCAGGGTGGATACCTTTACCTTAGCATGCAGAATTTACCATGAATAATGGCTCAAACCAAACAATGTTGAGAATTTTTTTAAATTAAACAAACAAAAACAAGATAACATGGGTATAAAATAATTACCACTCTTCTCAAATGAAGTTGGTCTAGCTTTAAAGCTTGACACTTGGGACATACACTCTCAAGTTTTGCCCTAATGTGGTACAGAAGATTTCTTGTTCCTCTAAATGTACCTTGGCAATTCTGGAAGTGAAGCCAGTTTCCCAGCCTAGATAGACTGTGCAGGGAGTGGTGGGTGATAGTATAGAGAAGTCAGACTGCCTGAACTTGAACCTTAGCGCTACCAAATATTAACTGCATGACCTTGGGCAAGTTGTTTCACCTCTCGGTGAGTCAGCTACGATATGATAACAGTATATACTTCATAGAGTCGTCATGAAAAGACTAAATGAGATTCTGCATGCAAAATGCTTAGAATAGTCCTAGGCACATAAATGCTCAATCAATATTAGCAATTATTCTTCTTTTATACACAAGCCACTCTTATTTCAACCACCTTAAAGAAACATGATCAATTTTTTAACAGATGTAATATATTTTCACCTGAAAAAGTTTCCTGTTTTGTGTGTGTGTGTGTGTGTGTGAACTTTCTATTGTATGTTTAGGTGACTAGAGTTCTAATTTGATGCAACTTCATGCTCAGTAAACTAGTAAAATTGTGTCATGAAAGGCATTGAGGTTTCTTATGGAGTTTGGATTTCTTCTGGCAGGCGTTTGGAGGCAGTGAAAAATTTTAAAGGAGAGCAGTGCTACTAGCTTTGACTGAGCGAGAAGAAGTAACTAAGGCACTAGGAGGGTCTGCCTGGGCACAGATGCGGATGCACAAAGAAAAGGAATGCTGTGCACAAAAGCTTTTAAGATCCGGTTTAATCTGACGGTGTTCCTAGATACTCAGGAAATATTTGCCAAAAGGATGAATAACTGGTGTCCTGGATTCTAGATTTCAGTATAGTTCAGGGCTCAAAAGACATAACAATGATCTCTATTCTCCCCATGTGACCCGATGCCTTCCTTGTTCACGTTTCCTTACAAAAAACAAAAAAAAAAGTTACTGAGCTTGTCAGGCTGAGATTGCATCTGTTTCTTATAATTCTACTTGTAAAGTTGAAGTGTTACAGTTGGGGGGGGATTCATGAGTTCTTAGGAGAGGAAGGGATCTCGGATATCACTTAGCTAGTGTTCTGAGTTTAACAGTGTGGAAAATAAGTGCGAGTACTCTTAGTGGCTTAGCTAGGGTCACCGAAGTTAATGGGAGAGTTGGCAATGAAATCAGGACACTGCAACTCTTACTCCAAGACCTGCTCTTAGAAGTGAAGAATGTTAGTGTGAAAAGCAAGCCCAGGATTCCTTCACTCTGCATTTCTTACATGTCATAAAAATGTTGTTCCGCACTTTACAGAGGAACGACCTGAGGCCCGGAGGGAGAAACCATTCAAGTCACAAACTATTCGAGTCACACGACGACGTGGTCATGGCATAAACTCAGGACTCTTGATGTAGTCCCATGTCTCTAACACAGTCATTTCCAGACCACAGTGATGATACCAATGAACTCCTTCACTGAAAAAGTCATCGATATATACACATTTCAGAGTATTTGATTATCATGTGTTAGATCTGGGGATTGAAATCATCTGGTTGATTTCTTTCTTCACACCACAAACCCCGCCCTACTCCTACTTGAATTCAAGCACAAGGTACAGGATTAGCTTAATGCATTTGAATATACAATCCATGGCACTGCTACTGTGGTAAGGCAGGTTCATATCCATGAATAAGTAGTTTCTGTTCAATTAGCCCTTTATAAATCACCCTGAAAATTCTTACAAATATTGACCTTGATATTCAGTGGTGGAATTATTTTAAAAATAAAGAAAAGAAATCTTTAGTTCCATTGAACTCATCTAACTGCCTCACATGCCTGAACAACATCTGTTGACAGAATATTTTCACTGAAGCTCATTCATTCATTCCTTCAATAGCTGTTTATCGGGTGCCTAGTATGATAAAGTAAGTGCAAAATTCTTACAACATGAGCTGGAGTAGCCCAGGAAACTGCATTTTTAAATGAGTTTTAAAAATGCTTAGTGAGCTAAAGCTTCCACTGTATGTGGAGTTGAAAAGTATTGCTGTAATGATACAGGCAAGGGTGACGATAAACCATGTCCACTCGGCTTGCTTTATAGTAAGCAGACTTTATTCCTTACAAACAAGAAGTTTCTGTTCAATTTAGTTACTCCAACATCCAGAACGCCAGACATATTGTGCTTGGTAAACCAGCTCACTAAGCAAAAGAGAAAACTAAGAGCCTGACACAATACAAATTGCAGGAGGTTCTGTAGATGAGACAAAGTATTTCCCTGGAGGAAATGATGAGACATTGTGATTTATGGAGCCATCATTGTTACTGCTCGTAATAAGAAAAACCTGTTGCTCTCAAGATCCTCAACCTAAATAAGTGACTTCATAGAAGTGTGAGAATGGCTATAGCATGAATTTGCCTGCCATTGGAGATGATGTCCTTCCTTAGATTATTTTCCCTTTTCTAGCAAAATTACAAAATATGATTTGCACGCCTGATATTAATGTTTAAAGTTGTAAGTAATCATTCTTTAAAATACTTCATTTCCTTCATTTATGCCTGGTACTTTTAGATTTATGCATCAATTAACATAAATAATTAAAGAATTTTTAAGAGTACAAGAGTGATTTTTCTTCAAATCCCTTTGGATTTTGTAACAAAAGTCCTTTGTGAAGGATTATGTTTAAGTAGATGTTCTCTAATGCTGGAATATTATTTTTCAAATAAAGGTAAATTGTTAATGTGAAACTGTATCTAATTTGTAGCATGTAATAACTTTCATTTGAGATAATGAAAAAATAACTTAAAGATTTCCATTTATGCTAGGTGCTTTGATATTAATGCCTGCCAGTATGTATAGTAAACACAATTTTCCTTTAAAAATTCTATGGTTTTTAATAACTTAGAAATATATGAGTTAATCAAGTGATATTCCAAATGCTTTATTAATGCAGACACTGGATCCATTACAATCTGGCATCATGCCTTGTGACCAATACCTGTATTTGGGATGTTAGAAATGAGATGGAATATGGGAGTTGTCATTCATGAGATGTCCAAGTTCATGTAATAATGGGTCACCTCATGTTTTCTCAGAATTAAATTCTAATTAACATATTTTAAAAGATCATCTGAAATGAAAATTTCTACTTTCAGAATTCATGCACAAAATTATTTTCAATCCACTGAAATATCTAATACCAAATGGATTGAATACCAAAAGAGAATCTAATTTTTCTAGGAAACAACTAATATTTAAGTGTTGTATAATTTCAAAATTCCTTTTACAGATATTATTCCATCATCTCATTATAGCCACAGGTGAGGTGGATATCATTCATTCAGTCATACAGTCACTCATTTATGCAGTGAGTATTTTTGAGTGCTACTACTGGTCATTTTTCCATGACCTGTGGATACAGCAGTGAATAAAACAAAAAACCTCCGCTCCCTTGGAGATGACATTCTAGTGGGGAAAGAGGCGATAAACAACAACAAAAATATTTATGATTAGGTGCTCTTGAGTGTGAAAGAGAAGGAGCATGGGAAAGTTTAAGATAGAATGACATTTGAATAAAAGTAAAGGTGCTGAGGTAGTGAGATGGAGATCTGGGAGAAGAGAATTCAGGCAGAAGGCACAGCAAGTTCAAAGGCCCAGAAGTAGCAACACGACTGGCATGTGGAAGGAACAGCAAGGAGGCCAGGGTGGATGGAAGGGTGGGGAATGACGAGGCAGGGAGGGGACAGGAGAGCAGCGACCACGACTTGTAGGACCCTGCGCAGGTGGCAGCTTATGCTCTGATGATGGAAAGTTGGAGCAGAGCAGTGCCCCCATCTGGCTTACATTCTCACAGGCTTGTGTTTAGAGTTGTCCATCACAGGGGAGTGGGGAGGACAGCTGGAATCCGAGAGACTAGATCAGAGACTATTGAGTTATTCTGGCATGAGATGCTGGTGGCTTTTTAAAGTGGAAAGCAGTAAAAAGGTAACAGCAAGGAAATGGGTGAACCTCTCTGTGCCTTAGTTTACACATTTATTAAAAAGAGAGAATTATGTCTAGGGTTGTTGGAAGATGAGGGGTAATGCACGCCAGGGCCCAAAGATGGCAGATACCTCATGAACAGCTGCTACTTCAGCTCAGGTTCAATGTGTCTGGGTAGCTTTTTTTCATTTTCTCCCTGTTCTTCAATTTGTCTAATTGTCATACATTGTGCTCTCACGATAGTATTTTTTTAAACCTCTGTCCTCACAGTTTTACTTTATTTTGGCATTGCTCATATGCTACTTTAGTCTGTACCACCCCTCATTCCTCTTACATTACTAGCACCTAACACATAGCTGGGCACACAGTAGGCTGTGTGACAAATTTGAGCCGGGCATCCTGTTGGGTGATCGAAGGAGAAACAACAAGTCCAGTGGCGAATATATCCTTTCAATCATCTTTAATGTGTATGTATTATCGTTATGCTCTCCTGTTTTATCCAGTTAAAACGATATCTAGAGTGATATTAATTTTTTTAGATGCAGGGATGGGGTAGGTTGGGTCATAGTAAAGAATGATTGAAAAAGAGAGAGACAGCAGAAAGAACACTCCAAAAAAATCTAGGTTCAAACCCAGATCTACCACGTAATGCATGTGTAGCCCTGAGCAAACCATTTAATTTCTCTAAGCCACCGATTTCACATCTATAAATTGAAGATAATTACATTTATCCTAATTCTGAGAGTTGGAAGAATCAAATGACACCTGTAACAATGCATGTGAAAGTTTTGTGTCACAGGACCAAGCCATCACAGAATGTGTTGTGCTTTTGAGAACCACAGTACCAGGCACTGAGCGACACTGCTTGTTGTGTTAAACTGAAGAGTGAACTGTTGGATATTTGACAATTTGTAATTGGTTTACTTTTACGATATGTTGAAAATCATATGCACTTGCATGCTATATGTTAATTCCTTCACATAATGATTATACAATGAAAAATTAAATAAAACTCGAGATTGCAATCATAAGTAGTTCGGCAATGTAGTGGCATAGAAGACTAACACACAAAGAGAGTGACCTCACCAAATGGCAAAATGGGTCATTGCCAGCTGCACTGCCCCTCATAGAAAGAACAACTAACATGTTCATGAGCAAAAACCACTGAGCAAATCCTAGAACATGGCGATGAGGCTGGGGCTCACCCTTACCCCACAGAGACTGAGAAAGAATATGTGAAGGGTAAGAGAAGCAGTTACATATTTACCACGTCACCCCTCCTCCAGGCCAGTGTAGCACCACCTGGAGTGAAAAAATAAAAGCTTGCAAGCATAATTCTAACAGTACATTAATGAGCCCACATTCTTACTTACCTCCCTGTGGAAAGAACTGTGAGTAAATCTCTTTGAAGGTTTCTTCGTTAACAACACCACTGGGGCATTCCTAGAGAAAGTGGTAGAGAAGCAATATGAACTAAATGTTCAGAAAACTATTTTTTGTTGCACATTTTTAAACAGAACTGTCTACTGTACAAAGCTGCACCAAGAAAGCCAACCATCTATCCATTATTACAAAGAATAAAAACACACAATAAAGTTTTGTTCCAGTTCTCACAGAAGGAATAAAGAATAGTCTATGTAAACACCTTTGCATATAGTTTTAAAAGTTGGTTGACAAATTCAAAAACACCCTGCTGCACATAAGAACACATTTGTTTATTATCAAAGAGGTAAGAGGAAATTACATTGTTTTTCATAAAGCAAAGGCCTCATAATTTTGTTGAATTTCTGAAGGGGATGGTCTGAAAAGAAACAGGCATGCATATAGTGACTTATCACCTTTGTCCCCTGGGTGGAGTCATTTAAGACTCATTGATATTGACCTTGGGAATTCCACTGATGTTGGACTATTGACCTAGTGGACCATAGGGCAAAGCTGCCCCCTCTGAAAGCAAATTGAGCGTTTTCTGTAAAAGGAACTGAAATCTAAGAAATGAGAAGGGATCTGCAGAAAATGAGTAAACAAGTGGGTCTTAGACTGAAGTGAGGGCAAATCGTCCTTCACTCTTTGCAGTCATGACAATACTCTGGCTAAGAATCTGAGTTGTAGAGAATTCTGGAGCAGTGGAGCCTGGTGATCACACAATAATCCAGCATTAAATCACACGTGGGATGTTAATTGTACCTTGCAAGTGAGGAAGTGATAAGCTCTGCCCAGCCCTTTGGAATGGCTTCTCATAAACAGCCCTTGTTACCTGAGCTCCCTTGGATCATCTGTCATAGTACTCCCCAAATACCCAGCATTCCCCCAGGATTCACTGGGGGAGAATCAGGGATGTGCTAACTTCCTTGATGTTAGGGATGAATATCCTCCATTCTTTAAATCTGACACTGTTCCCGAATATTCAGTAATCATTTGTTGTGGTCTTTAAAGCTCTTAACCTTAAATTAACATCAGTGTCCATTCATGAATCAAATTGATTTATTAATTTGATCTTTCTTTATTCTAATGAGCCAGTTACAACTGCAGTGTGCTTCACACGAAGAATTTTCTATTTTCGTATTCATTGGTTTGAAAGGCAAGACCTCTGATACGTAAACACAATTTAAAATGATAGTTTCAATGTGAACTTGTATTTAGAGAGCTTGTCAGTGTATATTTTCCCCATTTAGTTGTTATAATAAACCTATGACTTAGGTATCTCCATTCATAGAGGCAGAATTGGCAAAGTACCGTTGTAAAGTACCCTGTTATTCAACTAGTCACTGGGAGAGCTTCAGTATGGGCTTGCGACTTTCCAAGTCACCACAAGTTTTGGATTATATGAGCCCTGCAAATAATGACCCCAAAGCCTAAAAGAATTGGAGGATAGAGATGACAAGCAAAAACAAATGAGCAAAAAGCAAGCAAGCAAACTGTGAGTTAATTTTATGTGTCAAGTTGTTTGGCTATGATGCCCAAGTGTTTGATCAAACATTATTCTGGATGTTTCTGTGAGATTGTTTTTGGATAAGATTTGCCTTTAAATCGGTGGACTTTGAGTAAAGCAGATTGCCCTCCATAATGTGGGTGGCCCTAATCTAACCAGTTGAAGACTTAAATAGAACAAAAGATTGATCTCCACTGAGCAAGAGGAATTCTCCAAAAGACTGCCTTTGAATTTGAACGCAATTCCTTCTCGAGCCTCCAGCTTTTCTGCCTCCCCCATCAGATCTTGGACTGGATGGGCCTCCACAATAGTGTGAGTCAATTACTTAAAACAAATCTCTTTCCGTACATACACACACCTATGGGTTCTGTTTTTCTGGAGGAGCCTGACTAATACATAAATAAATAGAATCAACAGCTACAACTCCAAAAAGGAAAGACGATGGCATGTATATAGCTAATGACTTCGAAGTCTTGGCTAAATAATTCTATCTCGCTGGCAGCAACTGAAGCAATTTGAGAGCAAATGAGCACTTCGTAGTTGGGCCCTCTCACACATGGAAATTGTGATTTATGGGCTATTGGACTTGGAGCCATCTGCTTGGGAGGAGAGAGCGAACAGATGGCTCTCTGCCCTCAGGTGCAAGGTCGGAGCTGGAAACCTGCCTCAGAGGTAAAGTGACTCTTTCTTGCAAGAGATGAAGATGAGAAACGAAGGGCCACCTGCACCCAGCCAATTTGTCAGCTGCCTTTGGTCTCTAGAGGCATTTGATAAATATATCTTATCATGTGAAATAAAATTTAGAAAATCGACATGCTCATAGGTGTTTGTTTCTATTTTATCATGTGTCTGTATCAGACAAAAATCCTTTCTCTAACGACTGAAAGCCCCTGGTCAAGTTTTACGGTGGTAAATCTCATTAGGTGACTGTCTTCATCCATCTCACATATGTTACATTAATTTGCATCTTCAACCAAAATATATTGTATGCTTATTGGTCTAGGAACTTTTCTAGGAACTGGGGCATTAGCAACAAACAAGTCAAGGTTTTGCCCTCAGGGAGCCTACACCCAAATAGAAGAAGAAAGGTCAAAACAAGACAAAAGATAACAAAATAACAATCCAGAGAGTGTGATCTTTTATTTATTCTAAAGAGTTCTTATGAAAACCAAAGCATTTTACTACCTTTCTGTGAGAAAGATTAACCATATTCTATAGGACTTCAGTGATTTTAAAAATGGTACAAATGATTTAGTCTCTAACTTGTTCCTCACCCCTTTCACAGAATGAGTGGTATATGCACAAAAGTGATATTTCCACCTGTTCAACAAGGTAAACTTGGTCATGCCATTTGTATAGCTAAGCATACAAATGGCTGTATTAGGTAGGTTATCTCCTTCTGCTGTAACAAACAGGCTGCTGAGTTGTAATAAATTAAAAAGAATTTCTTGCTCATCTAACAGACTTGAGTGAGTATACAGACCAGTTGATTATTCTCAGTCGTTAAAGAACAGAAGCTAATCTGGCAATCTTCAAAGTGCGGTTTCTAAAGTTTCTGTCATTCAGGAGAAAAGGAGCGTTAGAATCGGGTGTGGGAGGTGATAATGGGTCAGGTCTTGAGGTGGTAGACATCGTTTCCACTCTCATCCTGTTGGTTAGAACTCACTTGATATGTTCACTCCAATCAGTGTGCCCAGGTAGAAGACAGGAGCACAGTTTGTGAACTGTCAGCAACATCTGTCCAGGAGCCTCCATTTGTCTGTGCTCTGAAATAATTCTCCCACTGACTCTTTATTATGACTATCGCTAAATCATATAACTGTAAATTCTTTTCCCGGTATCATTTTTAAATCATGATATTTTCAAGCCAACAAGTCCAATAAGGCCTGAGCATCCCAGTATGTATTTGTTTTTTAGTCTCTCTTTATTCTAACAGAAGGGCCCAAGAAGCAGTAGAGTTCCCAGGTTTAGGGAAAGTGAGAAAGGACTCACTCATCTATTCTTTGAGATGATACTGTAACCTTCTATAAGTCCTATGGCTTCTATATTATATTTTCTAATGAAATTTGTCAGATTACTAACAAATGATTACTCTGTGAAAATATAATGTCGGTAGAAAAAAAATGAAGTATGTAAAAATTTCCCATAATTCTACTGCTGTAAGACCATTTTGGTCATTTATCTAAGCATATATTAATATGCTCTACACATAAAATTGGGATAATGCAAGATATAATATTATCTTATTATTTTTTTTAATTTTACAAAATACCCTGAACATTTTCCATGTCAGTTTTAATGGCTGCATAATAAGGTATCTATTGAATTTACCATATTGTTGGATATAATTCAACAATATCACCATATATAATTCAACAATATCACCATATTGTTGAATTTGCCACATAAAATTGGGATAATACAAGATATAGTATTATATCTTATTATTTTTTTTAATTTTATAAAATACCCTGAACATTTTCCATGTCATAGTTTTTAATGGCTGCATAAGAAAGTATCTATTGAATTTACCATATTGTTGGATATTAAGAGGATTTCAGCATTTTGATTATCTAGGAATAATGATATAAATTAATATTCTAGTGCATACAGATGTAACTGCACCTGTGGTTTTTTCTTTATGACTAATCGCATTAAGAGAATCTCAAGACCGAAGGGCTTAAGTCATTTTAAGGCTCTTTCTATGCACAGTCACGCTGCTCTCCAGAAAGGCTGTACCAGGACATGCTGCCACCCCTGGTGTATGAGCTTGCGCATGCAGAGGGGCTGCTGCCCAAAACCGCATGGGGATTTGGCATGCACCAAATCCCATGAATAAACGGCAATAATCAGCTTCCTTCATGAATTTAATTGTCATTCTGAAAACTACCAGAGGCCATCAAGGCATTTGTACAGATGTCTCCCAAAGGATAAAGCGATGGGCCTGCTTTTCCTGCAGATGAGGGTGCTTTGATGGCCATCTGTAGGGCTACATTACCACAGTGATAGACTGCTGTAGACGTGTTTCAGTTTTCTCAGGTAGTGTCATGGATCGTTGAATGTCAAGGTCAGTTGTAAATGTGCAGTGAGTACTTTGCTGTTACTAATATTGATACTAATAAGCTAATACATATGTACACTTTCTGTGTTTCAAGCACTGTGTTAAATGCCTTTACATGGATTATTTCTGTGAATGGATAGATGCTAGCATTTCCTCCATTTTACAGATGTGCAAACTGCCTTCCAGAGCAAACTGTGCCTGTTCTCATAATTAGAAATGGCAGCACACAGTCTATTAGTCACAGAATCAGGAAACTTGAGTATTTAATAAGCAATTTTCATAGATAATTCAGTTCAATGGCTTCATTTTCAAAGTGAAGAGATCGAGGTTGAGGTGACAGGAATCACCCATAAACCACGTGATCGACTGCTGATGCTTATCTTGTGCGACTGGGTTTCCCGAGGTGGAGGCTGAGGTGTGAATCTCACAAATGCCTTCATGTCCATACAGTTGCTGGTGTTCTGCCAGGTAGTATTTAGAATCATATAGTGAAATGCTTATGTTCCTGGGCTCCAGAGTTAAGTAGAAGAACTGGATTGAACAGCTGATCTGCCACGTAAAAGTTGTATAGCTTCAGATGCATTGTTTAACCTACGAATCTGTCTCATTATTTTCTCCTGGAATGGGCTGAGGAGTAACCATGGACATCAGAAGACCGTTATAAAAATTAATAAGATAATGCATTTTACGTTGTTATCTTAGCTCTCTTCTTCGCACATCATATTTGCTCATTACACACTAGCTATTATCACAATATTAATAATTGAGAATTTGGTAAGCAGAAATCCATTACCCAAAGAGTCCCTGTATCATCAGTGCGGCTATACCAGGGTTAAATGGTATTCATCAAAGCAGTTGAACCCAGCAGAGTGCAGGTCTGAAATAATGCAATGAGCCTATAAAGCAGATATGAGTTATGCCTCCTACTCTAGCATTATAAATTGAATTTACTCTATCTAATATCATCAGGGCTCACCCTCAAAGGCATGAGAATACTGCAATTGTAAATGACAGCCGAGAAGAATAAAGGCCACCATGCTGGAAATAAATGTCAGTAGGAACCCAGGAGCCTTTTATTCATTAACTTAAAAGAAAGTTTTCCCTCGTAATGCCTAGATGAGTACATTAGAAATAGCACAGTGTATGTAAAGTGCTTCGAGGAGAGATCCATGTATGCATAGGAAATTGCTAAAGAAATTATTTTTTGAGGTACATCATGAATCCTTGTATTTTTACTTCATAAGAAAGCTTTTCAGTATTTCTTTGAAAGCTGTCAAGAACTCTGGTGAATGTTCTAGAAATGGTTGCAGTGACATACAAATCAGATGTATTTTCTCAATAATATTTGTCCACTCCATTGGCTGACATCTCTTCTCCCCATAAATCATTCTGTTCTAGTGTACATCTTTTCCTCAGGTTCAGAACTATTATTAAACGTTTAGAAATACTTCTTTAGGAATCCAAAAATCAATATGGTACAAAAATATCATGAGAAAAAATTAAAAGGCCTTGTGAAATAAATAGTTTCTTGGGGACCCTACCATGGTATATACAATGTCACATTTTTTAGACATCGATGCATTTCATTATCTCTCACACCTACCCCTGTTGCTAGGGAGGGCACAGGTGGCAGTGTTTGTGCATTGTTTAAGTGGAAAACCTTGGGTTTCTACCAACAGAAATATCGTGGCATCCATGTTTTGTCCAATGACTGTTCTTCCTGTTACTCTTACTCTTCCTGACAAAGGGAGTAGACTGATACTTCTTTGATAGGAAGCACAGGCAGATTGTGGGCAAAGCTACACAAAGAGAACACAAAGACTGGGCACTCAGATCAGAGAAGAGAAAGATGGAGACACACATCACTACCCATAAGGTGAGCATCCATTCCTCTGGCAAGAATGAGTGGCAGGTAAATCGGCACTTCTTAAACAGTACAATTGCTGGAGATCATACTTAAAGGGAGCTGTGTACAAATTCATAAGCAGAGACCAGCAAGCATCCTGAATATTTACAAGAACAAGTGGCAATAGCCCATGGGATACACCAAAAGGGAACTGCTGAATTGGACAAGGCACGGGGAACAGAACCTTGCATGCGGTGTAGTCCTCAGTGCTATTTATCATCAAGTTTTCCCTACTTCTGAACATCTGGGAAGATTGCATTCATGGGTCCCTAATGGTTGGCCGTGACCATATGACAAAGTGTCCAATGAATGGAAAGCTGAAGTGGCACTGTGATATTGTGATTTATAATAAGAAATATATATATGTTTTTCATCCCCATTTCTGGCACAGAGCTCTAAAAACCATTGAAATTTCCTAAGCGATGAGACAAATAAAGGTGTCTCTTGTTATGTTAATGAGGTGACTTTTGGAACCCACCTAAGGATGTCCTACCTGTTGCCAGGGGAACCACCCATGTGATTAGAGGGTTGGAATTTTCAGGTCCACCTGCTTGACCTCAGAGAAGGGATAGGGCTGGAGGCTGAGTTGAATAACCAATAACCAGTAATTTAATCAATCATACCTATGTAACGAAGCCTCCATTAAAAACCAAAAAGGATGGAGTTCTAAGAGCTTCTGGGTTGGTGGACAGGTGGAGATTTGGGGTGAGCAGCGTGCCCTGAGGGGGCAGTTCAGCACCCTTTCCCCGTGCCTTGCCCTACACATCTCTTCCACTTGGATGTCCCTGGGTCATATCCTTTTAAAATAAATTGGTAATCTAGTGAGCAAATGAGTTTCCTGAGTTCTGTGCACCATTGCAGCAAATTTGTCAAGCTAAAGAAAGGAGTTGTGGGAACCTCTGATTTAGAGCTGGTCGGCTAGAAGTACAGGATACTACCTGATCTTGAGATTGGCATCTGAAATGGAGGACGGTCTTGTGGAGCCCTTAACCAGGGATCTGATGCAACTCTTGTAGACAATGTCAGAATTGAGTTGAATGTAAGACACCAGCTCGTGTCCCAGGATTGCCTGGTGGTGTGAGAATACCCTCTCCCGTGGCCCTGGTTGGAATTGTAATAAGAGACCTTCTAGAAACACATCACTTTGGGGCTACAGCATTTAACCATTGATGCCAGACATGCGAGAGCTCTCTTCTCTTTCTGGCACGGCAATCATGTGTGACATGGAGGCTTCTCTGTCAGCGGGACATCTTGAGGGACACTGATGAGCAAAACACCCCTGCTTACCAATATGAGCATGAAATATGACTAAGAAATATATCTTTTACCTTTTGAGCCACTGAGATACTGTTATTAAATAATATTCTGATTGATGCCCCAGGAGAGGACAGAAAAGGCCTTCTTCCCTTGTCCATTTGGCTAAGTACTTTTTACTGGTTACATGGTGAGGAGATATTTGAAATTTATATGAAAATTTAACTACATAGATAATAATATATTTGCATATACCTAGGTGAATTTAATCATTAATTATGAAGTTCTTATTTTGGGTATGAATTCAACTATTTATTATTGCTATTTTATGTAGTCATAATTTAAAAATACTTTCAAATTACCATTATGTCTACCACATGGATTCTATCTAATTATTATACTTAAGATTCTGATGTCTGGAGTGCCTCCAAATCAGATAAAAAGTCTTCTTATAAAAGAATGCTTAAACAAGTTATAGATTTGTCTGGTTGTGTTATATTCAACAATTTATCATAACTATTTGTATATATTTAACATTTGGCTTTTTATTTTCTGAATTCTCAAGACGTGAACATATCAAGCTAAGTTATAGTATAACTGTTTCATAGCTAAGATGATTTTTTATCCTTTACATTTTATATTACCATTAATTAGGTGATTTAATTGTGTGTGTGTGGAGGGCACACACCACCTCCAGCAAAGATGATTTTCACAAGACAGATGGAGTGAACTCACTGATACAATAAAGATGACGGATAAAATATTTCATTCTCAGAGACCTGTAATTGGAAAGCATGACTGTCTTTACATATTATTCCACCTTGCTTAATACCTAATCCAATTGGGAAAGCATAGGTTCTTTTAAATTAAATTTCCACTCTCCGGTGACCTCATCTGAAACTGGGGTTTCTCTGAAAAGTCACCTTCTTAGTAGCATGACAATTTAAAGTTGCCCTGACATTCTACAGTTGTAGGAGAATTTTCAAAATTTAAATAGCACAGCGCCACGCACTGGACTGCTGGTATCACTAGAGTGGGTTTGTGGACTTCTCTGCTCCCTTTGTCCTGGTAAGTACCTTGAAGGTAGAGACCAGTCTTTACAGAGTCCAGTAGTGTTCTGAACACAGAGGACTACACATGTTTATCCTAGGTGGATAAGGACTCAACCAGTTCTTAACTTTTAAGAAATTAGGAACTAAGCTTGTTCCGGCAGTTTCTTCGAAAACATGTATGCAGATTTTTAGAACTCAACGCACCGCAAAACAAAACATTTTCCTTCTGATTCTTTTGTTCTTCTCTATCCATTTGTGCCGAGGGGATATTTTTGACGCTTTGTGCTCTGCTATTCAAAGTCACCGCTTTCTCTTATATACATCTCTGTCCTTGGCCACACTGAAGAACAGGAAATGGTTATAAAGAACTTTTGAGGTCAATCTCTTGGTTCCATACTCCCAACCCTATGACTGCTTATCATAAATATGGTTATAGAAATTAAAGGAGAACACCAGGGTTAAGATAAAACATTTCTTATCTCAACATGAATTTTATAAACCTTACTATATTAAACAACTGGGCCATAAGAAGCTCATTTAAAAATAATAGAATTAGCTCTTCAGTTTTCAGAGTATAAAAGCTTGTTACTAACTAGAACTGGCTTTAAATTTCTGTTCTAACGTTCCCAGGTGTTCGAACTGTTAGCAAGTCATTATTTATTCATTGTTAGTCTAAGTTTCCTCATCTGTAAAATGACCTCTAGGAAATACTGACATCACAGGCAAATAGATAAATTAAAATTAAGACAAGAATGTATAAAAAAAAAAAACTTTAACAACTTGATACAACTAACATGTTGGGGATTTTGCTCCTTCCAAAATTTGCATAAAGAATCTTCTTCGTTCCTTAAATACACTCCTTGGGCCAAAATGGTTCACTATGAATTTCAGATTTAAAAAAAAAGAAAAAAAGTGGAGAAAGACTCCCTCATATAATATTGGAAAAGAGAAGAATGCTGGATGATAATTGAGATTTGACTTAGGTGCTCGAGTGTGGCAATGTGGGCACATTCTGAGCCCCACGTGGTCCTGTCACCTTCAGAATGAAGGAGAAACCTAAGGTGTGGGCACATTTTCTCCTCACCCCACTTCTGTTCTACTTTATGGAAAAAGGGAAATTATACGAGATTTGCAGCCTCCTTCCCCCAGCCCCCAAAAGGACTTGAATTTCTGCTAATAAAGAAATCACTGAAATGTCCTGGACCTCCGAGTCTCAGTCTATAAAATGTGGAAAATAATAGCATTTTATCATGAAGAAATGATAACTCATTAACATTACATATATGAAAATCCTACTGCTATTCTAGGAACTCTACAAATACTGATTTAATATCCTCTCTTCACTTATGTTGATTCTGCAAAATGAAGTTGCCAAAATTTTCAGGAAAAGGCTTCCTGGAGTTGGGCCTAAGTCCAGAATTTTTATTGGCATGCACGTCAAGTTATTTGATTTAAATAGCCTTCAAAAAAGGATTTTCTGAACTTAATGAAAAGAGAAGGTTCATCTGATCAAGATTTATTTTGTCAATCACAACACTTAACTTCCATTGGTGTGCGAAAGCCTTTGGGGAATGAAAAAGCCAGCAGTGCCCAGAGAGCAGTTTTCTATTGCTGCATAACAAATTGCCACTAACTTAGTGACTTAAAACAACACAGGTTTAGTATCTCACAGCTCTGAGGACTGAGAGTCTGCCACGGCTTAGCTGTACCTCTACTCAGGACCTCGCACTAAAAATGACAGCTGACTCTGGCTCTTGCCTGGGCCTTGCAGTCCTTTTCCAAGCCCATTCTGATTGTTGGCTGAATTCAGTTTCTTCTGGTTGTAGGACTGTGGTACCAGGTACCTTGTGGGCTATTAGCCAGGGACCTAGCTCAGCTGTCTCCTCTTATGATTCCTCCATCTTCAAAATTAGCAAAGACATGCTGACTTCTTCTCACACTCCAATCCTCCCTGACTTCTCTTACCTTTTAAAGGGCTCATGTGAATAGATCGGATCCACAAGGATAATCTCTATATCTTCAGTTCAGCTGACCTGGAACTTCAATTACATCTGCAAAATCTCTTCACAGCAATACGGTTGAATAGCTAGAAGACAGTAGTCGTGGGTGGGCCACCCTTAGATATCTGCCCACCACGGTCTGCTTCTTCTTAACATGGGCTGACTTCAATTTTTATAGCAGTTTCTGCGTAACAGTCTTTTTGTACTTACATTCACAGGTATATCAAACAACAGAAACTATTCAAACTTGTATAAATACTGGGCTGTTTTCAGCACACCTGGTGTCTACACTACTCAGAGCCCTAGTTCAACTAGATTGGAAAGGGATACATCCTGTCAAGGCTGTGTGCAGCAGGTAAGGACCGCTGTGACTGAAAAATGAATATTCTTTTCATGGAGGCCATGAATAAGATTCCATGCACTGAGGTGTGTCCCGTTCTTTACGTCTGCTCTATTTCACCAGGGTCATTTTACCAAGTTTCTGAATTAATTAGATCACATTTAAATTGGAATTATGTTAAGAAAAAAGCGGAATAAAAAATTCTACTTAAAACAATCATGCAGCATTTTAATCAGAAAAAAACCACTAAAATGAGGACATACATTTATACTCACAGGTATCTACAGAGTTGTAAAAGGACACATTTTCTGGAGCTTTGCAAAAGTATTCTTAGACTTATTTTCTTCACCTGCTAAGTTGGTTATATTCTGGATCTTTGCTGACTTCATTATGCCACTAGTCTCTTGGCTTCTTATATGAGATTATACATTTTCCTCACTGTGTAAGTCATTTTTATTTTTTGGTTTTCCATTACTTAGAGTCAAAAATATCCTTCATGTATGGAATAACACCTCTCATCATTGTACTAAACCTCTCTACTGGGTGGGGAAATGAAAATAAATTCACTTTATTGTTTGCTGACAAATTTGGTGAAAGTTCTGTTAGACAAGGAAGAATAATCTAGAGATTATAGTGACATGTGCGTCTATGCAGTTGATTTGATTTGCTTGATTTTTGAAAATGTGTTCTAAGGTATATTCGAAGAAATGTTGAGGAGTGTAAGGGTTGGATGCTAAACAAAAAATAATGTCTAATTGTCACCATGGTCTGCTGGCACTGAGCCAGGCTGTGTAGGAGATCTAGGTTCTCATTAAGTCCTTGTAACAAGTACAGGAGGGGGACATTTTATCCCATGATGCGTAAGAAAGGAGCTCAGATAGGTTTAAGAAACTTCCCTGAGTCAGACAGACATTAGGCAGGACCATGGGGTTTGAACTTGAGGTTGACTACAAAGCCTACATGCTACATCTTACTAAGTTGTGAAAGGCAAGTATAATTATAGAAGAGAAAGAAAAAAACCTAACTATTATCCGAATATTTTTCAACCTTATGAAGTCACCCAAAAAGGCATTATTTATTCAACAAATATTTCTAGACCGCAACCATGATCCCCCATACAGTCTGTGGTGGGGACAGGAATTACTTACATATTCACACAAATAAATAGCATATGAAAGCTCATCAGGGCAAAACAGCAAAGAGAAATCTGCTTTCCATAAAGTAATTCAATGTCACAGGTGAGGAGATGGTAGGACCAGGGTCTGGAGTCCTCAGGTTATCTGCTTTCATGAGGAAAGTGTGGGGCACAGTCAAGCCCAGCTCTAAACTCATTTTGTTTCATATTCCTCTACCTCCACTTTCTTATTACAACTCAGAAAAGAATCCTTTGTCCCTCTCAGGTATTTGCCTCTCGAGAGCTACAACTTCCAGCAGCAGCCCCGAGTCTCTGAAGCTTGGCTCTTAAGCCAAGGAATATTTATTTTGCTTAATTAAATTCTGTTTGTTGCAAATACTTGAGAAGTTCTACCCTTCTCTGCCTTCTAGCGATTCTTCAGAGGGCCTTCTCTAATTAGCAAGGGTCACAAAAGCTGCCTAGGGGACAGCTGCGCCTCTACCTGCAAGGCTCCCAGGCTCCCGTGGCGAGCAGGGGGCTCAAAAGGCGACCCGGTTCCCCTGTCAACAGCTGAGAAGCGCTTCAAAGGGCTCTGGCGCTCAGCCTGCGCAGGACCAGCTGGCCTCAAACGTCCCCAGTGTTTTATTACAACGTCAAGGCACAAGGGGGCAGCCGTGTCCCCCACGACAGCTAGAAACTGGATTTCTACTTCACATTCTGGCAGCTCGTTCCCTAAATTTGGGAAAGAGTATATTTCTTTCCAGAAAGCTATTTTCTCTTTATGAAAGGTGACCGTGATTTTCTTCCTGTTCTTGTTAAGTATACAGAAAAATTACCTATTTCAGAGAAAGGGACCCAGAGACAATTAGCTCCTCCATCCTGGATATCAGAGTCAGAGTAAATCAGCCTAAATAAAGTTCTAATCTCTTTGTTGACAGTGTGCCATCCTTAATTGCAGTCGCCCAAAATCCTTAGGTCGTAGGTGTAAGGAAACGAGTAAATAAGCAAAAATTCTAAAGTTTGAGTCCAAAAGTCTTGCAAATTTTGTTCTCAAGTTCATGTGGGTTCTCGAGTCAGACTGGCTATATTTTGCTTAGCTGTATATATAGATTAGTGGGAAAACTTTTAAATCTTTAAAACAGAAATAATGATAATACTTGTCTCAGAGACATTATGAAGTTTAAATAAAAATAACCCCAATATAATGTTTAGTGCAATGCCTGGTATTAACTGTGATGGAGTTATTTCTGTAACAATGGGAGTGACCATCATGAACCCCATTAGTTTTTTCTTTGTTCACTTAATGGAGGATATTATACTTACTTTTATTCAATACCACTTGTTTATTAATCCCAGAGGGATACACACACACACACACACACACACACACACACACACATATGTGTATACACATATATATACATATGTATGTGTGTGTGTGTGTGTGTGTATTCCTAAACCAATCTTCCTTTTTCTTATTTCTTATTTTAAATTGTAGCCTTTGAGGTTTGATAGTCCCTAGCTTAAAATCCACTCATATCACTTACTAGAGTTTTGAGACTTTGAATAAGTTAATTAATTTCTGCAAGCCTGGGTTTTCTCATCATTCATTTATTCATCAAATATTTTTGAAAATATATGTCAGAGAATGTATAGTTAGTGTTGGGAATAAAACCATCAACAAGACAGATGAAGCCCCCTCCTGGCAGACGTTTAGTCTCTCAGAGGAGGCACACATAAACACCTACATAGGTAATCATTCAGCTGAGGTTAACTGCTACAAAGGGAGTGAGGGAGACCGATCTAATCTAGGTAGGGCTATAGGAAAGATTTCCCCGAGGAAGTCACATTTAAATGACTTGTACACAGAGACCCAAAGGATGAGTAGACGTTAGCAAGAGCTAGGGGTGAGGCCAAGGGCATGATCAAAACCCGGGAAGTGTTCACGGGCTAAAGAGATGGCAAAAGTGTCAGAACGGATAGTCTCAGACCAAGTTAATGAATTCAAGGCCTGTTAGATATGTTCAGGGTTGAGGTTTTTACCCTTTGTGTGATAATATACCTGTTCATAGGACACTAGAGAGAATTAAGTGCAGCTTTACATAAAGTGCCCAGCAAAAGTCCTGATCATAGCCTACAGTATTCTCTTTTCTTTTTGTCTTACCAGAGCTGAATTTCTAACTCCGGTATAGTATTTATTCAATACGTAATTATATAGCATCTACTCTGTGCCAGGCTCTCTGCTGAAGAAAGAGAAGAAAACGAAAACAGACAGACATTGTCTTGCCCCTTTTGGAGTATTTTCACTGCTCAGCTATTATGTTCTTTGTGTGTATGAATTTTCTTTCAGCTGAACGAGAGTTTCAACATAGATAGGAATTAAAGTCTCTTGCTCCCATCTCCCCAAAGTGGGGAGGGGGGCGGGGGGAAAGGCAAACATGCACAATAAACTCGCAGTGCTGTGGACTACAATGCTAATAACTTGGGATTACTAATTTGTAAGTAGGATTCAGTTCGCTAATGATTAATAATAATGATGTTGATTTCTATAATGCATACTTATTTGTACATGGTTCAATTGATTAGGATGGATTTTTATACTTACTATTGAAAGTGCTACTAAGGCGTTCATGATATTATTTGAAGAGCTAGCATCTTTCTGGAGGGCTGCAAGACTGGCAAGCTAGTTGATTTAGCTAATGCCTGTGTGGATATGTTTACCCTGAAAATCACAGTAGTTTAACTCTTATTCTCTGCTTGTTTTACACACTAAATATTTCATGTAATATATAGATATATATTCATATAATATATATTATATTATATATATATATATATAATATATTCATATAATATATACATCATGGAAAAATCCTGACTTCTCAAAAAAATTCCAGGCATAAGAAAAGGCTATCAAATTACAAACACTTCACCACTTTCACGTTTCATTGACATCTGTCCATTTTTCGTTTTTAGAGCCCATGGATATTCAAGACATTTATTTGCAAATATGGTGAAGCCATTATTTCAATCAGCAAGGATCCTCTTCAAAACTCATATTACATAAGTTTGTTATTACAAGTTTTACTCTCTCTACTGAGGCATAAAGCTGTACAGGCTTTATGTTCCTGCCGCATAATGAAGGAAACGCAACGCATGTTTTCTTCAGTATCTTGCAGATATTTTCATTTTCTGGTTCAACAGCTGTTAACTTTAGTGCTTCTCAGAAAGAGATTAGTGTTTGGATTTAAATTATGGTACTTTACTTCATGTTTCTCTCTCTTTCTCTTTTGGTTATTTTTACTGGGAGATGAGAAGTCTGGGTGGTTTGGCCTCTATATACCCTCTCAAAATATTTCAGACATTGTTTGTTTTTTAATAGGACAACATAACTAGTACAATAAGGAATATTTCTCCATAGTCATAACACTCAGTTGAAAAAAGATGCTTTTTCCAAAGAATTGGAATGCTTGTATTTTATCTACTGTTTCTAATTACACTTTTCATCCCACAAATAATGCTGCATTCTTTAAGAACCATTTCCTTGATTCTACCATCAGAAAACAATTTTCATATCTTTCCATAAATAGGTTTGATTTTTGCATTTTTCCTTTTTATGCCACTGTGTCAGGCACTGTAAGTGAACTAATCCAGCTCATCACTTTAGAATAAAAAATAACCAATTATCATAAGTTAGTAGAGTAAATTAGTCAATAGGAGCACAGTTATTGCATTTATTATGATTTTTCCATTTTGTGACCACTGTAATTATGAATACATGGAGGGATCATTACTTCAGATCAGAATCCAGGCAAAGAAATAGGTCTTCTTTGGGAAAGATGTTGGAGAATATGGGTGTGGAAAAGAAGTGTAGAGATTGATTAGTACTTTTTTGAGAAACTGAACTTTGAAGTATCTGGTGGGCATCCAGCGGAAGATGGAGATTCAACAACAGGAATGAACCTGGAGCTCAGGTTAAGAGCTCAGGTATAAATCTATGCTTATAGCTATAGTATGTGTTACTTTAGCACAAAGGTATAAAATCTCTCAAGAAACATACAGATTAAAAAAATTCAGATGAATACATAGCATTGGAGCATAGCAAAATTTCAGGAGTGGGAATGGGATGAGGGATCCATGACAAAAAGCCCACAAAGGAAGAATCAGAGAGGTGCAGGGAGAAGCAACAGATTGTGATATCAAAGGAACTAAGGAAGAAGAGATGCTCAAGGAGTTCATGGCTTTCAGTCCCAGACTCGGCAGAGAATTTAATTAGGTCCAGAGAGGTCATGAGGAGGAAGAGTGAAAATTATAGACTCTGGAATTAGACTATGTGGGCTTAAATCCAGGCTCTTCTACACATACTAGCTATACCACCTTGGCCAATATTTGTAAAACCTTACATCAATTTGTGGCTTATAATATGCGCCAAATATGTTTACTGTTTAATAAATTTAAATCAAGCAATTAATTAATGCCAACACTGGAAAGTACTCAATAAATTTGCAAAGGAAAGATAGTTTGATATACACACATATAAATACAAGGAAAATTGGGGGGATTAGAATAAGATGAATGGGTGGCGTCAATGTCAATATCCTGATTGTAATAGTGTACTATAGTTTTACAAGATATTATTAGGAGAAAAGGGTGTATGGGGACCCCTTTGTACTATTTCTTGCAACTGCACTTAATCTATAGTTATCTCAAAATAAAGGGTTTAAGTAAAAAGAAAAAAAAAGCAGCAAACTGATAATAGCAGACCATGAAAACAACAACAACAAAAGTTTTGACCTAAGAAAGAAGAGTTTGATGATATCTTAGGGATAGAAGTTAATATCTGGGGATTGAGTTGGAGCTGAGAGACTATAAACTGAATTTAGACCAGACCATTCTTTTAGAAACTGAATAAAAAGAGTATGAGAATGAAAGTTGTCAATACTTAAAGAAGACTGTGTATGCTCAAAAAGTTGTTTGTGATAGTTTAGAGTATGTATTCCTCTGTATTTTTTTAAGTGTGAAAGAGACTTGAGTAGGTTTAGAAGATATAAGGAAGAAGCTAGGAGAGAGAGGAGATAGAGAAAAATTAGAGATGTAGGGTAAAGAGTGAGCAAGGTACCAGAGGGAATGGGATTAAGAACACAGGAAAATGGAACATCCTCTTCTCTTACACTGAAAAGAATGTCATTAATATATATATGAATCAAGTGCCAACTAAGCACTGGACCCTGCTCTAGGAGCTGAGTATATGGTGGTGGTTGAAGAGAACAGACAAGATCCCTCCATCCACAGCTCTCTTTTAGAGAACAGACGTTTCTGTAAATCCATTTATGGATGGAATCAAAAGAGCTTTGCACAAACTAAAGGTATCTAACTGTAGCAAAGGGTAGATAGAGAGACATTTGGTCATGAACAGTAATGGGACTATCAAATTTGGTGTCAAAAGTGTGAATTTCTAGTGACTATTATGCATTCTGTTGTTCTCCTTTCAGCAAAAGTGGAGGAGTGAAGATATTATTGTCTGACTCTAGAGCTGGCTTTTTGCCATATGGGTGCTAGGCAAAAGAAAGAAAGAAAGAAAGAAAGAGAGAGAGAGAGAGAGAGAGAGAGAGAGAGAGAGAGAGAAGAGAGAGAGAGAGAGAGAGAAAGAAAAGAAAGAAAGAAAGAAAGAAGAGAAAGAAAGAAAGAAAAGAAAGAAAGAAAGAAGAGAGAGAGGAGAGAGAGAGGGGGAGGGAGGAGGGAGAGGAGGGAGAAAGAAAGAAAGAAAGAAAGAAAGAAGAAAGAAAGAAAGAAGAAAAAGAAAGAAAGAAAGAAAGAAAGAAAAAGCACCCCCTCCCCCGAAGACAACCATACCCTAATTTCTGGAAATTGGGAATATTACTTTACATTTTGCAGGTGTAACTAATTAAAGATCTTGAGATAGGGAGGTTATTCTGGATTATCCAGAATTGTCCTTTAAGAGAGAGGCAGAGATTTGATACACATACAAAGGAGGAGTCAACATGAAAATGAAATGAGAAAGCATTGAAGACGCTGGTTTAAAAAATTTGAGTGATGCAGTCACAAGCCAAGGAATGCTGGCACTACCAGAAGCTGGAAGAGGCAAGGAATAGATTTTCTCCTGGATCCTCTGGAGAGAACATAGCCCTGCCAATACCTTGATTTGGGCTCAGTGTTATTGATTTCAGACTTTTGGCCTCCAGACAGTAAGAGAAAAAATGTCTATTGTTTTAAGCCACCCAATTTGGGATATTTTGTTATAGCGGCCCGGAAATTAATATTGATCTGGTCATAGAACAAGAGTAAGGGAGTAGGGATGGTAATGAGGTATTTCAGGTGGTCAAGCCATATGGGCTAGATTAATACGGAACTGGTGAGATGAAGAAGGGCTGGAGATGACGAAGTTCTGGTTTATAAAACCCATGAGCAGGATGTGGTGGAGACAGGACATAAGACACAAAACAGATGAAAATTTGTGGTCAAATGGGTGAAACTGACTTCAGATTTCAGGAGGTGAGCACTGTCAGGTAATGCTGAAATTTTAAGTTATGCTCATCAGAGTGAAAAATGAAGTAGAAAAGAAAATAATAGCATTTAAAAAGTCAAGAAATACTGTAGCTCAGGTGGGTGCCTTTTATGTCAGCTTCATGGATGTTGTTTTCAGGCCAGTGAATTAAAATGATTTTTAAGACAGGGATCAAAGTATTGAGTGAGTATGAGATAGTAGAGAGTGACTCTGAAGGTGACAGCATGAGATACCCCAATTCTGGCTTTCTGTGGCTCTGTTCTATTGTACTTTCCTATTTGCTTCAGGAAATGCCATCCCTCATTTCACATGGTGCTAGTGGGGCTCTCAATCCCAGTACCCATCATTTTCCCTGGCCGCAGGGCTAGGTCAGTGTTGTAGGCTTGTCCAAGAACAACTCTCCATCCCCCAGGCACAGTGATTGGTTCAGGTATGTCATGTGACTAAAGCCAGACCTTCCTTGTTGGAGTGATCAGGGCTGAGAAAAGGAGATCAGAAAAAAGAGAATCCTGATGGTATTGGTGGAGCCCTGATCCAGCTGTGACTGATGTTATAAGTATTTCTCTCTCCCAGTTATGTGAACCAAAAAAAAAATTATATTTTAATTTAATATATTTTGAATTGCCATCAAAAAAAAAAAGATAGTGCAATAAAGAAAGAAAATGAAATGCAGATTAGTAGAAAGACATAAAACTGTCTTTGTTCTCAGGTGGCATGATCATCTATGTACAAAATTGAAAGAATCAACCAAAAAATTCCTGGAACTAATAATGGATTATAGCAAGGTTGCAGAATACAAGGTTAATATACAAAAGTCAGTTGCTTTTTATATACCAAACATAAAAAATAGTGAATTCGAAATTAAAAACACATTATCCATTTACATTAGCACTCCCAAAATGAAAATATTTAGGTATACATCTAACAATATATGTGCAAGATATGAATGAGGGAGATTATAAAACTCTTATTAATTAATCAAAGAATAGTAATAAGCGGAAAGATATTTCTTTTAATGAGTAGAAAAATTCAATGTTGTCAAGATGTTAGTTCTTCCCAACTTGAACTATAGATTCAATGAAATCCCAATCTAAATCCCAGCAATTTATCTTATGGATATTGACAAATCTAGTCTAGGCTTTATATGGAGAGGCTAATTACCTAGAACAGCCAACAAGAAGAAGCACAACATTGGAGGATTGGAGGACAGATGTTACCCCACTTCAAGACTAAGTATAAAGCTACAGTAATCGAGACAGTGTGGTGTTGGTGAAAGAATAGAAAAATAGAGCAATGGAACAGAATGGAGAGCCCAGGAATAGAGCCACATAAGTATAGTCAACTGATCTCTGATAAATGAGCAAGGCGATACAACAGAGCAAAGATAGTCTCTTTAACAAATTGTGCTGTAACAATAGGACATGCACATGTGGAATAAAGAATCTAGACACTGATCTTACTCCCTTCACAAAAACTAACTCAAAATGGTTCATGGACCTAAACGTAAAACACAAATCTATAAAACTCATAGGAAAACATAGGAGATAACTGAGATGACCTTGAGTATTGTAATGTCTTTTAGGTACAACATCAAATACATGATCCATAAAAGAAATAATTGATAAGCTGGACTTCATTAAAATTAAAAACTTGTCCTCTGCAAAAGACAGTGTTAAGAGAATTAGAAGACAAACAACAGACTGAAAGAAAACATTTGCAAAAGACACATCTGAAAGACGACTGTTATCTAAAATATACAAAAAAAAAAACCCCTTAAAACTCATAAATAAGAAAAGCAACAACCTAGTTTCAAAATGGGCCACAGACCTTAACAGACACTGTACTAAAGAAGACATACAGATGGCAAATAAGCATATGAAAATGTGTTCCACACCATATGTTGCCAGGGAAATGTAAATTAAAATGGCAATGTGCTATCGCTACATACCTGTTAGAATGCCCCGATGGAACACTGACATCAAACGCTGGCAAGGATGTGGAGCAACAGAAACGCCAGCTATTGCTGGTGCAAATGCAAGATGCTATAGTCACTTTGGACCAGTTCGGAGGTTTCTTACGGAGCTAAACATACTCTTACCATACAATCCGGCAATCACACTCCTTGATATTTACCCGAAGGTGCTGAAAACATGTCCATACAAAACCCCGCCCATGGATGTTTATAGCAGCCTTATGAATAATTGCCAATATTTGGAAGCAACCAAGAGGTCCTTCGGTAGGTGAATGGATAAATAAACTGTGGTGCATCCAGACAGTGGGAATATTCAGCTCTAAAAAGAACTGAGCGATTAAGCCATGAAAGGATAAGAGGGAAACTTAAATGTGTATTACTAAGCAATTGAAGCCAACCCGAGAAGACTACATACTATGTGACTCTTACTACATGACACTCTAGGAAAGGCGTAACTGGAAACAATGAAAAGATAAGTGATCGTTAAAGGTGGGTGGGGAGGGAGAAGTGAACAGACAGAGCACAGAGGATTTTAGAGCAGTGAAAATACTCTGTACGTTATTGTAATGATGGCTACATGTCATTATGCGTTTGACCAAACCCACTGGATATACAACAACAAAAGTGAACCCTAAAATAAATGATGGACTGGACAATTATGTGTTCATGTAGGTTCATGTTTGGTAAGAAGTGATGCTGAGAACGAGGAAGGCTATGCCTGTGTGGGGTCAGGGGCATATTAGAAATCTTTGTACCTTCTTTTCAATTTTGTGTGAACCTTAAACTACTCTAAAAAATACAATCTTGAAAATACTTTGAATTAGGTTTTTATTACATATACTCTGAAATACTCTAACCTATATCAGGATGGTATTTTTACCCCAGCTTTTGTTCTTTACAGGATGGCTACAGAGAAATAAATGTAGTCCTGTTTTCATGTTGGTGTGTTTAGATGCTTCAGGAGATAACAACCAGATGAATAAGAGAATGTTCCTTTTTTTTTTTTTTTTTTTTTTTTTTTTTAGTTATTGTTTTAAACTCTGACTTCAGGCACAAAAAAATTGATATATTAGTTTATTTTTATAAACCTTATTCTCACAACCAGAAGGGTGTGAGCTTTAGAAAATTATTTCAAAGACCAGCAGGGAGCTGAGATGATGAAGAAAAACAACAGCAACAAAACAAAACAAATTAATCTGCAAGAACATTTTAAATTTCAAGAAATTCCAATTTCACAGTTCTTACTCATTCAAATCAAATTTATTCAAAAAATCTCTATTAAACCCCTACTGTAAGCCAGGCACATATAAATGAGTAAGATAAAAAATTTGAAAGGACTTCTCATTGCAACCTAATAATTAAGTTACGTGATGAACTTCTTTGAGAAGCAACATGTGGTAGAACACTGAACTAGAAGCTCCATCTGCACTAATTAAGCATGCAGAAGTATAGTGTGTCCATATGAATAAATATTGAAGATTATATAAAAATAAGATTCTGAAATAATTGCAATTCAGATGCCTCTTGATTCCTTACATTATCTGCTAATTAAAAGAGCCTGAATGCTATTATTTAAAAATGACAAAAGACCTATTCCATTATCATTTGGGGGAAATCCTCACATATGTCTGGCATTGGGTTCGGCACTGGAAACACAATTGTGAAACAGGTACAATACTTGCCTCTTGCCCCTCAGTGCAAATCAGGGACCCTCAGAGGAATCACAGTGTTTGTTCACTTCACCCTTTACATTTAGTTGGTGATAAAACTCACAAACACTAGGATCCGAAAACGGTACAAAGATCTCTTTGCTAAATGGTTTCCTTATCTTGTTTTAGTCACCCCCAACAGAATTCCTAATTCTTGTCTAGTTTGATGTTTACATAACTGACAATTATTCCCCAAACTTTAATTTGCTTGAATTAAAAAGACTCATAGTGTTCAAGTGTCTCATTTTTAATTTAGGGAAACTGAGGCAAGGGCTGGCAAATGATCTGCTCAAGGTCATACCTTGACAAAGTAGGAATAAAATCCTCTCACTGCCATTCTCAGCCCATGTGTGTTTCATTACACCATGCTGTAAAAGAGAGATGTCGGTGAAGGAATATAAGGTTGCCAGGTTTATAATCCTCTTCCCTTCTTTCTCAGGCATATCAGTCATGATAGCAAATCATTTATTTTTAAGACTAACGGAGTAGTTAAATTTAGGATGACTTACTCTATAAGACGACTGGAAGTCTTTCTTTAGAAGTACTTTGAATTAAAGAAAAATTCCTCCTTCCTTTTCTTTTTTCTTTCCTTCTCTCCTTCATGTCCCTGACTTTCCTTCTTTCTTTGATTCTTTGATTTCATTCCACATGAAGTTATTTGATGCGTAAGGTGTGTGCTGGGCATCAGGGATACACACATGCTCTCACTGGGCTCACAATCCAGTGGCAAGGAAACACACGTAAGAGAAATAATATGAAACAGTGCGACATGCGTGTTATGGTTCATCACAGAAAAAGTGTTTACTCTTTATGATGAAGGGGAAGATTAAGGGCTTGGAGGCTATGAAGGATTTATAGGGAAAAAAATGCCTGATTTTTTTTTTTTTTAGTTCAAAATTTACCAGATTTTGAACTAAAGGAAGGGCATTTCAAGATAAGGCACAACCACCTGCAAGGCAAATAGTGTTTCCCTAAACCTACTAACCCACTCCTCAGAATCTGGGCATAGGTATCATTAAGAGGTGATGTGCTTGGTAGAGAGGAAACACCATTGGGCTACTCTCCCAGAATTTGTTTCTCAATTGCAAGGCAGGGCTAACAAAGGACCCTGCATCCACAGAGGATTAGGGTGGGGGAAGAGGTAGAAGTAAGGCAGGGAGAATGAGCAAGGCTTGTCTCAGTTCACGAAGTTGCAGACTTAGTAGGATCCAGTCTTAGCTGTGTAAATGCCCACAGCTTCCTCTACAGATGAACCACTAGCATGTTCCTTCCTGCTTTTTCTGATATCATGCCTTTTTGACCACTGCTACCAATCTTGAGATTGGACTTCTGATCTACTTGCTTCTCAAACATCTATATAAAAACTTCTTAGGAAGCTAGTATTAGTGTCCTTAGATGGAAGAGCAACACTGTCCAAAAACAGTCATCTGGGATGATCTCTGCTGTTATATCTGATAATGAACTCGGGTCATTGGAAGTAGATTCAATAACACATACAATTCTCAAAATACCCTGGTTGAAAACTGGGTGAGCTGATTTCACAGTCTAATGAGGGTAACGTATTTCATTTATTTAATGTGACTTCTGGATAAGTTTGACAAAAATGCCAAGACTTTGGCTGCTCTTTCAAAGACTATCACAATAAAGAATAGAATATAATTAGCTATTTTAATTTTTAATTATAGTCTTTTATATTTTTCTACTTTTCTATAATGAACATGAATTCATTTTGTAGCAGAAACAGATAAAAGTGCTATTATAGAAAGAATAAAATCATCATTACCATCAACAAACTTATCTGGGTAAGTTTCCATCATGTTCCCTTATGAAAATTGCGAAAATAGAAATGACTATTTCTTTCTCATCTAGAACTTACACTGTGGGTTTCTAATATGTCTGGTTATTGGCAGTTTCTTGCAAGTGTTTTTTTTCAGAATGTGGTTGTAGTAAGTGGGTTGCAAGAAGAGGTACCATGTGGTGAAGAGGAACAACTATAGGATTTGAAGTCAGGAGACCGAGATTATAGTTCCTTATCTTTCCTTACCATTTATCTGGCCTTGGATGACTCCTTTACTATAACAGCACCTGTTTTCTCTACCAAGGAGGGCTTAATAATACATCCTTCATCTACCAGACAGGGCAGTGGAAAAGAAGTATAAATATTTTGCAAGCTGTAAGATGCTATAGCCACGTGAGCTGTTTTTAAGGACAATTATTTGTAGTCACGAATAATTGATTCGATGTAAGGGCCTTGTTCTAAAGATCTGTGTATTGTACGGTTGGCAAAGAAGTCCTTTCAAAACGTTAATGTATAGATAGGCAGTTTAGATACATTAAACTGGAAATGGTCAAATTGTAATAGTTATTCTTCCCCATATTTTATATGTGGAAAGGGAGTTTTCATGTTTCATAATAATGGCAATTACATCCATAAATTCCCTTTCGAATGCTCACATCTCCCAACTGATTTGCTACCAGCAATTTATTTTTTAGACAGTTTTATTCAGATGACAATGGTTTATTTGAGCACTTTGGAGCTGCTGTCTGAGAATGTTATATAAGAATATTAAATACTATATTACATTTCTGATGCTCTTTAAAGATTTTTTTTTGCCAGCAATTTAATTTTTCATTTTAGAATTTTTCTCTTGCTCTTCTGATATTGATTTTATTTTGTAGCACCGTAAAAGAGGTGTTAAATTAAAAAAAAAAGAGCCTTTGGAATGAAGGTAGATAAGTATATCTATACGTCCATGCACTCTTTTTTCAATGCACTTACTTCAATGTAAGACTATAATGTAATGATTAATTTGCTATCTAAATTTTTATTCCTGTCGAATCAATAAGCACATTTTATTGATCGTTGAGCATTGAGGTCATTAGTAGTTCAATGAATGTTAGCCATAAATTCACCTTTAAGTTTCCAATGTTAAAACTCTTTAAAACTCATTTCTTTTGTTTTCTGCATAATTTATTTTTAATGAAAATTCTCACTTGGGATGTTTTTTGTTTCTTTTAAAAGCAGCTGCATGATAGGCTGTTCAGTTATATCAGTACGTAACAAAGCTTAAATATCTAGATACATCATATTAAAATGGGCTATTCTGTAAATCATAGTTTTTTCCCTCTCATTTATAGTAATTTTACTACATACTTCCTCCCACAGTATTTTATTCTTCCCTTAAACACTTTTCTGTTGGTATTGCAATAACTCATTTACATACGTATGTATATTTATCTCACTAGGTTGTAAGCTCTGTGAGGAAAGGAGGATTTTTGCACATCACGTTCACTGTTGTATTCCTCGATGCAGCACAGCACCTAACAAGTCACAGGCTAGTATTCCTTCAGAATAAATTCATGAAGGAACCAAAAACTATAAGAGATAAGGGAACAGATGTGCCCATGACTACATGAAGATTTAATCCACATCACCATAGAAATGTTATGTTGAAAATAAAACCCTGAAGTACATCAGACAAAATACTTAAAAATATTGTCCACAACATGTTGTGGTCGCTGCTTTCTATGTGGTGAGGAACCCCGTGTCCTAGACGGCAAATGTCTTTCCATGAACAGGAGCAGGTGTGAGCCCGGCCTGTTGCTGTGGTGCACGCATGGCAGAGGATGGGCAAACCCTCAGGGTTTACGTCCTCGGAGGGAGACTCTGCTGGGAGAAAAAGGAGAAGGCAGACCCGACACAGGAGACCTTGTTGGAATTCAGCACCTCCTAGAGGAGACTGCGGGAAAGTAAAAACTCCAGAACAGCGTAGTTACAGTCTGTGCTCATGGAAAGCTTTGAATAAGTGCACAAGCGAAGATGATGAATCTTCAGCATGTAGATATAAGGCTCCGATTAAAAAAAGAAAAAGAAATAGCCCTGTGTAGCAAGAAGAGGAGGAAGAGATACCCAGAAGATAATTTAGTAGGTAGTTGGTGAATTCAGAGCAAACAAGAATGGGAAAATATATTTTCTCAGCCACGTGAAGTAAAAGATTTCTAAGGTTGAAATTAAGAGTTCCATAGTCAGGAGTAAAAGGGAGTTATTATGAGGATTCCCTCATCATTGAGTAAAATTTTGTTTCCATCAAGACTTAAGGTAATGAATAATACGTTATACATTAAGGCATAGATAGTGTGCATTAAATCCTTCTAAAAGAAGACATTCATTTTCAAGTTAAATTCTCAAGTTGAGCAAACAGGTAAACACAACTTCTACAAATGTTATAGTTTTCTACCTAGGCTGGGTAGACAGATGCTATCTGCCCATTGCAACTGGTCAAATACTATACTAGATGTTTCTTTGAAGGTTTTTTTTTTTTTTGAATGGGATTAACATTTAAATCAGTAGACTGAGTAAAGCAGATTGTCTTCCATAGTGTGAGAGGACCTCATCCAGTCAGCTGAAGGCCTTAAAGAAGAGACTGACTACCCTTGAGAGAGAGGGGTTTCCGCTAGCAAACTACCTTTGGACTCGAATTTCAACTCTTCTGGATCTCTACCGTGCCAGCCTACCCTGCACGTTTTGGACTTCCTAGCCTCAACAATTTGTGTGAACCAATTCCTTGAAATGAATCTCTTTCTTCTCTCTGTCTCTCTGTCTCTGTCTCTCTCTCTCCCCAAATGTATTGCTTCTGTTTTCCTGGAGAACCTTTCCTAATATAACTAATAAGCCAAAGCAGTAGAGAAAATTAAATGATAAAAATTACCAAATTAACACAAAAGAGTCATAAAAAAAGATACTTCCTTTTATCTTCTGTGAATTGGGCAATGATAATTACTGATTGTGTGGCTATGAAAAGCAAGTGGATATAGATCTGTAAAAATATGTTTAAAGCCGTTAGCGCTGAATAATGTAGCAATTTGTTAAAATGCATTTTTCATTACTACCAGTCAGTATATTCTAGTTTCCATTCTCTTTTTCATTCACTCATTTCCTATTGTTATTCTCAGTAATGCAGTCTTTCTCTGAGTCATAGCTTTAGTATTCTTGTCACAGCGACTCCAGCCAGCTTGTTTAATTTTTCAAATTTGAAAAAAGTTTTCAATGCAGAGTAAACAAAAAATATAGAAATAATTAAGAAATAAAAATCCTAAAAGTTTAGGTTCCCAAATTAAAAAATGGTTTCAAGCGACTAAATAAAACAAGTACAGTGAATAGTTCTAGATGAGAATAATCTGCATTGCATCATAGGCTGGTTTCCTGAATACCTAACTTTTTAATAAATAAATATTTTAATAACATCTGTGTTCAAAGAACCTAGTGCTTTGTGCAAATGAAAATTCTGAAATGAACAACAGTTCTCTAATTTCTATTTCTCTTGAGTAAGTCATGAGGTGACCTCTCCTGCTCTCATATAGATGACATGAGGGTACTTCTTCCCACCTAGATAGCTAGCTCTGTTGTGGAATAATGCTTCCCTTTGCTAACCCTTACAAGGAATACAAAAAACTCAATTTCATTGCTACAAGCTGAAAAGGACTCCAGCATCACCAGATTTTTCTAAGGGGATATTTTCTAGTTTTGTCTACATATATATTGCATTCATTAATGGAGAGAGGTAATAGGATTTTTCTATCAGCTATAGGAGCTATTATAAAAGATGCAAGGCTAGAAAATAGGCTACAAAGGGAAAACTAAATGGTCTGTTGGTTTTGAACTCTAAAGTTTTCCAACATAACAAGAGAGCATGCCTGGGAATATCAAATTGTGCCTTCAGAGAAATACAGTGTTGTACCCTGCAGTCTGCTGCGGCAGAATCTTCTATGGTGTGTAGGAAGGATTCTACAATGGTTCCCACAGTTTCCTGCCCTCTCGTGCACACGCCCTGCATGAATTTGATGGATTTTACTCTGTAATGAGGTAATGTTATATGGCATCATTGACTAGTTAACCGCAAAAGAGGGAGATTATCTGGGTGGGCCCGACCTAATCACATGAGCCCTTTAAAAGCACAGGGCTTTCTCTGGCTGACTGAAGAAAGATAAGCCCATAATGGGAATTGGGAAAGTTTGAATCACCATTTCTGGCTTAAAGGTATGTATGTAGTCTTCACAGAGATGAGAGCAATCCCTGCTTGTCAGTCAGCGAGGAAATAGGAGACTCAGTACTATAGTCAGGAGGAACTGAAATCTGCCGACAGCAAGAATGAGCTGGGAAGCGGGGTTTCCCACAGAGCCTCCAGAAGACAGCTTAGCCTGGCTGATGCCTGGGTTTTGCTGATTCCCTGGACAGAGAACACAGACATGCTGTGCTGGACTTCTAAGCCACACAGTTGTCACTTAATAAATAGTTGCTGCTTGTAGTCCCTAAATTTCTGATCATTTGTTATGTGGAAATAGAAAACTAATACACATAGTTTGGATCTAACCCAAAGTTTTCATTATTTTATATTCCTTATTTCATTTGTTCACTTCTTCATTTTTAAGTGCATTTATGAAGTGCCAACTATGAGCTAGGCTCTAAGCTTTATCAGATGCCTTTAACTAACAAGGCAATTTCATAACCCAAATCCTGAAGACTTATATAATTAGGATTCTGAAGTGTAATATCATCCCCTCTCTCTAAACACAATCAAATACAGTTAATGAAGATACTCTATGAGTTGGGAAACCTTATAACAATTCAATATGTAGTTTTGTGGCTCATCTGGAAAGGTTGCTGGGCCTGATAGAAAGCTGTAGGTATTGCCCATATTAAAAAAAATAGTAGATGCCAGCATTTCAGCCTAATTATTTTTGCTGTCTCACAGCTTATTGAAATTTCCTCATGGTTTTCTAGATATACAATGACTGTCAGGCCTGGGAGTTCCAAACACAATGTCTTACGCTAATTAATTTTCTTTTACAGAGGTGGGGAAGCAAACAGAAACCCGCCTAGGGTTTGCAGTCAGATAACTCTTCCCATCTGCTCTGATGCCCACTCTATCAGTTATGCAAATCACATGACTTGGGGGGACTAAAACCCCTGCCCTGCTCTGAGTTTTGCTTGTTAGACCAGGAGAAAGTGAATTAACATACCTCAGCTCAACATTAAGCTTTATTCTTTAGCAAGGGAAAAAAATTGGTAGCCTAAGGCCAGACATTTCATGGCATCTGCAGGTAGCTGATAAGACAAGATACAAACTAGTTCTTGCACTGATATATTGCTAAATGGATTTTACCTTGTCTTTTCAGAGAAACATGGAATGTCTCCTTTCTGTCTGCCTTTTTCTTTCTTTCTTTTTCTTTCTTTCTTTCTTTCTTTCTTTCTTTCTTTCTTTCTTTCTTTCTTTCTTTCTTTCTTTCTTTCTTTCTTTCTCTTTCTTTCTCTCTCTCTCTCTCTCTCTCTCTCTCTCTCTCCTCTCTCTCTCTTCTTCCTTCTTCCTTCCTTCTTTATTCTCTCCTTCCTTTCTTTCTCTCTCTTTCTCCCCAACCTGATCTTCCCTCTCTCTCTTTTTATACTCTTTCTTTCCTCCCTGCCTCCTTCTTTCTTTGCTGCTTTTGTTAGTGTTACTTACAGATCCATTCTGAGCCTCATTTCTTCTCATTTTCACCCTCTCTCTCATTGCTGTGGCTTCGGTCCCTTATGTAATATGATTCCTTACATCTGATGATTAGTCTAGATATCTTCTTACCTACAAACACAACTATCTTCCTTCGCGATCACTACCCCTGTGTGTCTCATAATCACGCCATAACAAACCATGTTAAGGTACTACATTTTCTTGTCTTTGGCAAATATTCTCCCTCCTCCCTTTCCTCCCGCAGTGAGTGCATATTACAATCAGAACTTGAAATTCAACCCTGAAGGCTTTCACTCCGTTCATCCTCTCTGGTTTTATCTACTAGGCAACTAAACCCGTCTCTTGATTTTTACCATCTTTACTACCACTTCTCTAAACCAATGATGCTCAGAGTGTGGCCCCTGGACCAGTAGCATCCGCATCCCTTGGAACTTGCTGCATATGCAAATCCTTGGGCTTCCTACCAGATCTAATAAGTCAGAAACTCAGGAGTTGGGGCTGTAAGTTGTGGCCCCATCAGATGTCTTCATATGTCACTCAGATCCTGCAGCAGGCTCTAAGTTGATCTCTCAGCTCCTAGAGTTTACCTCCTCCATTTTTAGTTTTAACTGTACCATTCTCCTGCTCACAGTTTGATAGTGGCTGTCCAGTGTCTCCTGGATAAAATAAAGAGGCACGAATTCAAAACTACCGGGGATCTGCTTCTTGATTCTTTCTCTAGCGATATCTTATCTCACCTCTCCTTTCCCCACTCTTCAGAGCACAAGCTCATCCCACACTCTAATAAGCAAAGAGGTGTGCTTCAAGTGACCATGCTCTCTTGAATCGCTGGGAGCCTCACAGAAAGCAATTCTCTCTCCCTCCTCTTTCATAACCACCCTAAGTCAGATTTGGGTTTCTTCTAGAGTTCTCTGTCCCTCTGTGCCATGCCAATAATTGCTGTATTTTAAAATTAAACCATTTGGTTTCTGAAAAGATGGAATTTGGGAATGCAAAAAAGAAAAAAGTATTTGTGTAAATAGAGAAAATTCAATGCTTTCTGGAAAGAAACACAAGAAAATAGTCACAGTAGTTTTCGCTGGGGAGGAAACTGGAAAGTAGGGTTAGGATGGGGTGAAGATCTATCACCTACACTCCTGATTTGTTACTCTGACTATGCTTTATTTTTATTACTTAAAAATAAGTTTAACAAATTAAAACATATTTGTCACAGGTATGTGGATTTGTGTGTAAGAAGAGGCAGAGGTGTTCAGAGATAAAACAATTGTGCCATAAAGAATAAAAGCGAGGCTTGAAATAAATCAGAAATAGGGAAAGAAGATAAGATGCATATCCTAATAAATATTATAGTTTTTCTTGATCTTGAGAAATGGATGGAAGTCTTTTAAACTTACAATTTTCTTTTGATTCCTTTCCTTGTTTTTTCAAATTATTTTTATTGTTTCTTGTTTAAATATGTATAAGGGAACAAAGTATATAATGATGGTAGCATGATCCATCTAAAGACCTTTATAGATATGATTCATTAATGTTAAGTAACTCACAGGTGGGCATCTAGGTAGGAAGAGGCAGAACTGGGCTTTGGACCAAGGAAAGGGTTGTGGAATCTGTAACGCTTTTAGACAGCTGTAAGACCAACTCAGCCTAACAAGTTAAACATAAACAGAGCCAAATGACATCAAACTAACAGTGTTCATTTAATATGACTAATGCTGTTTTGACGAAACCAAATTGCCCTTAGAATACAATTCTGCTCCATATGGAACAAACTCACATCCTCACGGGTTTGCATGGTTCTGCCATGGCAATGGGCCATGTGCTGAGTTAATTTTCTTATCACCCCTTGAATGACTTGAAGTCTTCATTTGTAGAGTTGCCTTAATGACATTTGTCCTTCACTTAGATCAAACACATCATTTAGAATTAATGTTCGCCTTATGTTCATATTACCACATGTCAATGCAAACAGCATGACTTTGCACCAACACAAACATTAGTCCAAACCCAAGTTCAAAGACCCTACAATCACACGGCAGTTTTCAAAAATAAAAGGTCATCCAGGGATCATCCAACAGAGATCAGTAAATTATAGCCTGTGGGTCAAGTATGGTATACTCTGATTTGTGTAAGGTCCATGAGTAAAGGACATTTTTCAAAATAATATTAAATGGTTGAAAAAAAATCTTTATGACAGAGACACAAGCAACCCACAAAGTCTAAAATGTTTATTCTCTAGACACTTTATAAAAAAAGTTTTGCTGATTCCTGACCAAGAATATCCTTGTAGCATTTAAAAATATATTATCATGAAATAAAAGTACGAAATGGAAAACATCTTTTAGAAAGTTTCAGGGTCTTTGGGAATACATTTTCAGAAATCAGAGAGGAAAACACATTTCTATCTATTGGAAAATGTGGTCAGTTATTCATCGTCTGATGTTTGTGAGATACAAGCACAAATAGATCTTTGCCCAGGAGAAGCACAACCATTCTTGGCACTAAGACAAGACGGAATTTACTCCCAGGTTTGTTGTAATGACGGCACTGCAGAAGGAAAAGATGTCTTCTCTGGCAAGCCAACAACAGATGTAACAGCAAGTTTTGCAGAGCTGTTTTACGTCACAATCCTACGTTTAGCCTGATGACATCATACCAAACTACAATTCAATAAAGGCAATTTTCAAAAGACTTTAGCGCATGGGTCAGCTATCTGGCTTTCTATGGGTTTGGCTTGATGTAGGACTAGATTGTAGACTCAGGAAGTATGGAGAGCCTGGATGCCCTTGAGTCAAATCTCTCCCAATGTCCTTTTCTTGGGGAACTGTTGAACACATGAGTAAACAACACCTTGGCACACAATTGAGAAACATTCTGTCTATGTTGCCAGCTGAACTAATACCCATTCCATGTTATTACTATGAAAGAACGTGGCATATAACTGGATGCATGACAATCCAGAGTTCTGGGGATAAGAGCAAACACAAGTAAAACACTTAATGAGGCCACAAAAGCAGTAGATCTGCTTCCTGAGACAGCTCCTCTATTCACGTGATGCGAATACGACAAAGGACACCTCAGAGATCACCACCCAGCAATGACATTTATGCCAACAAGTGCTGAGATGACAACTCTGCCTTGATTTAGGTAGATGCAACTATATGTAGTTCTCTTGTGACCTATCATAATATTTATTAATCTTGTCCCTTAAAGAAAGATAATTATTCACATTTATTTATTTATGAACACAATTATTTATTTTATTAGTAACCGTTGAGTTGCCTGGTTTCTTAAACTTTGTGCTGGTTCAGCAAATCTGATGGGTGCCTCCAGCCCAGGTGCTCCTCCCAGATAGTGTCCTGAGAAACTCAACTTTTTGTATGTTAAAGGAGTAGCAGTTACAGATGCTGGATGGGTTGATGATTTTACCATTATTGATTAAAAGTCAACTATAGTCCGGTTTCTTTCAGGCAGGTCCTCATGCAGAGTTAGTGCAGGTGAGCTAGTTATGTATGAGAGGATATGAGATAGCCATTTGAAGCCACTCATCCCCATATCCACTCCTGCATGTTTTTTGAAGATCTGTTCAACTCAGATTTTACAATCAGCTGTCAATTCATCTACCATCAGCTGTTCACTGCCTTGTGCTCTCTTACCCTCAGCAAAATTGATGAGCTTTTGAGGGTCAGGGGCTGACCACACAGTCCAGAGCTGGAATGAAGAGACAGCTGTTAACCCACACCATCTATACTCAGGTCACCCTGAGCTAAAACAACTTATGTTTGTCCCTAACAAAAGTATCAAAGTATCGAGTCCTTTGGAGGTGGCAAACTCACATTTACTTTCTGGTTTTTAACCTCTCCAGTAATAGACAATAGTCTGCAAATCGTTGGGGTTTGGAATCCACTCTGACAGACTGTGGCCAAAGCATTTTGTTAAGGAGAAGAGAACAGGCCCCGGAAAACACGTTACGTGACTTGGTTCATTTAGCAGGTAAATTATAAGGTTTGAGAGACTGAGGGTTGGGATGGAGAAACATCTGGAGCCTTCAAAGACTATGTTTTTTGTTGCTGCTGTTTGACCTGCTAAATTTTTTTTCACACCCTGATACAAACTTTAAGGTGCAAGGTTAATATTAGGGGAACTGGCATTCTGGAACTTCTCTGCCCAGGTGTAGGCTTCAGGCTGCTTTTCACTCAATGGCCTGAATCCACATATATTCTTACTGCTTCCGGCCATCAATTAATTGCACTACCAGGTTGAGTCTCTATGGCTGTCATTCTGGAATTTAGAGAGTACAATATCCTGCTCTCCTATTATCTTGGGTAATAAACTCACTCTTGTGCAATTTCGTACAACATTATTATTATTATTATTATTTTAACAGGCATCTAAAAGTGTGGAAGAACTACACATTTAGTCTTCCTCCCTGGAGGCGGTGTGCAGCTGCAGCCCATCTCAGGAGGCTGCTCATACATGTATTTTTGTTCTCAACTTCCTGGGCCACAGCAGGCCACGACCCAGTCCTCGCTCCTAGATGAGATATCCAGAGGCTGCTGCCTGCCGGAGTGCTGACGGGCATGCTGTTTAGGACAAGTACTCAGAAGCAAAGTCAGAGAAATCTGATTTCTTCAGCAGCGATCCTCCGGACATGAACCCGTGTGAACTTGACATAACTCATTCAGGCCAAGGTGAACACTTTGAAATCCGCGACTAACTGCAGTGCTCAAGAATATTCTCCCCTCTCGGACAACTGGGGCCAATCTGCTTCTTTCTCACTCCTAGTATGGACAGTTCATCCCTTAAAATGATTTCCCTCATTGTTGTTATTGGAAAAGAGACTGCAAAAGCAAACCATTGCTCAAGCTGAAAGTCATTTTGTGGAGAAAATGAGATGCTTGGACTGGTCTCTTTGTCCTTTATTTCATCATCCCCTCTGGCATCCATTTATGGATCTGATTTGATTTCTATTTTCATTTTGAGTCTTTTCTCTGTGACCTCGGGTCACAGACAATATCAAAAGCAATGTGTTTTGGTGGGTTTATTTGTCTGAGTCAGTGGAAGAAGACAGAGGTAACGGAAATGAAAGTGGGGAAAGGGAGGGAGGGACAGAGGATGAGAGAGAGAGAGAGAGAGAGAGAGAGAGAGAGAGAGAGAGAGACTGAGAGGCTAAAGCTTTGTTTCTATGAAAAGAAAAAATGACTAAAATGACTACTGTTGACTCTGGAATTCTGACCATCTTACCAACTAACCTGACACTGTTTACAATCAATCAGCCTCCGTGTCTGACAGAGCTACAGACACTGTGTCGCTGTCTAGTAATATTTTACCCCATACACATGGACACAACAATGGATGGAAAGAGTTGGGGCTGGGAGGGGAGACAACCAACAGCAGGCATCGACGAGACAGACTGTCTTTTGCCACTGAAACAGCAACTTTTATAGTAAGTATTTGCAATAGCAAATGTTTTTACAAAGCTTCTGGGCTTGCCTTTTGTAAAACTTCATGAAACTTTTAAATTGAATTTCATCTGGAAGCCCGGCGTGCTTTCATTAAATGCAGCTGTGGGCTTGTTAAATCCCATAGCATTTGCTGTTTCCATGGATACGGGAAGTCAGGATGCTGGGAGTGGGGCGTCAATAGAGATGGCTGATGCATATGAAATGAGTGAAGATAATAAACTCAACACATTTGGGAAGTACACCAAATGATCATTTGTGGCTAGTGTCACCATTGAGGCCACCAAACAATCTGTGGATAGAACTTTCTCTTCATTAATAGGAAAAGTAAACCACAGACCATACATTCTTCTCAAGGATTAGGTACTCAAACTGTATCATTTTCAAAATGTCCAAATGGGAAAGCAAAAGTGCACTTTTGATAAGGAGAGTCAAAACAATGAGGTGGGACTCTCTTTCGGATGAAGATAGGGAACCTTTTTAATAAGCTTGATAGCCTAGTAATACTTAATCCAGTTCTCGACTTTACCTTAGAAACTTCTTCGTCCCATGCCCATAGAGAAAAAAAAAAATGATACAATTATTAAATGGGAAAGAGTAAGTTCCCAAACCAAGGCAGACCCTGAGAGAAAGATCATTAAATCGAATCAGAGTTTGGTGGTGCTGCATTCTTTGAGCTGCTGAGGGCAAAAGCCAGACTGTACATACTTGTATAAGTGAGTGGTGAGAATATGAAAGCAGAGCGTTCATTTCATTCAGAAGGTTTTGTTGGTGAAAAGATAGTCAGAGCCAAAACAGCAACTCGAAGGTATTATAGGCCTACAGAAAGACTGTTTTTTGTTGTTGTTGTTGCTGTTGTTTTGCTTTTGTTTTGATTAATTCTTTAGGAGATATTGAAATATATTTGAAAGAAAGGGGGAAAGAAGTTGAAAACTGGAGAAGCGTCACTGATGGGACCAAGATGGGTAGTGAGGGGGAGAATCTGGCCCTGGGAAGGAAGAGGCCAGAAAGTTGAAGGGGACAGGTGACTGACTCCCCATGACACATATGAGGTAGGAAGGGAGCAGCAGGAGAGAGAAGCAACACTGAGGTAAGTGCTTTAGATGCTGTAGGTTGCCACCTAGTGGCCATACTACACCTATTCCTTAGTTTGTAGAAGCCAGATATGCAGGTTTTGTTCATGTGGCAATGTACTTAGACAAGGGTGGTCCCTCCCCAGGACAAGAGGATGCACCATGATTGATCTAAACTCAGCACGGTTATCCCATACTCCTCTTTTGGTGATTGACTTGGGGGTGGGCAAATGACTATCTTTGGGCCAAATATACATCAAGAAGATCTCTGCTGAGGATACTTCTGGGAATTATTTTGCTGCATGGTAAGCAAGTTTCCTTCCTTGAACTTGGTAGTACAGGATATGATGCTTGGAGTGAAGGTGTCATCTTGTAACCATGAGGTGGAACCAAAGAACCAAAAGTTGAATGCTCAGGATGGAGGAGAAGAGATGTGGGTCTAATGATAACATTGATCACACATCGTACTAGAACTGCTCACCCTCAATTTCCTGACTGGAGAGAGATTTATATTGTTCATTATATAAATCATAATGTATAAATTTGAATTCTCTGATGTTTTCAGTAAAAAATTTATGTAAGTGACTTTAGGAAAATTGTCTCCATTTTTTCACTAAAGTAAAAGAGGAAGTATCTGCTAAGAGGAAGGGAGGCACATCTGGGATTAGGGTTTGGATATCTAGAAATCATCTGGAGCCACCGTGGAGCACATCGAGAACAGTAGCTGAGGAAATCAACCAAAGAAAAGCAGTAATAAGAGCACAACCCAAATACAGTGGGGTTGGGCGTGGCCAGAATAGCTTCCCAACATTTTCAACCTCCCCATGAAGGGGCAAAAGCTGAGAAAGTCCATACTGAGGATGAGCTAAAAGGGTGGAGGGAGGGGATGCAGCATCAACCAAAAGTCAAAGGGACGAGGTGTCAATGGGGGAGCCAGGGCAGTGTGGACATGTTTCATGAAGGAGTCACATCAGTATTAGACAGTGCTTGGTCACTGCATATACCATGTTTTAGCCTCAGTTTCATCATCGCTAAATGAGGATAAAATAGCATCTAGCTCTTAGGTTTTTGTGAGGATGAAGTGAGATAATATATATAACTGATTTTACATGGTATCTAACATCGTTTAAGCACCCCATAAATATGTGGTGGGAATTAGGCCTCAAGCTCCTGGGAAAGCCAAGAAGGGGAGCACCAGAAAGCCCACACACCTCAGAAATAATGCTGAATAATGACTTCTGCATGTACCGTATGTATTTTTTAAATCAGCGAGTTGTATAAAAATTCCACTCACCACGCATATTAGTAAGCTTGTCCAAAGTTTAACTAAGGAAAACAGTTCTGGCACAAAATAGCCTGTGTGTCTCGACAAGACAAACTCCAAATACATTGGCTGCCAGCAACACCCACTGATTATTTGCCAACATTTTTCTTTTTTAGCTAGCGCACGATTTTTCTTCAGCTGGCTCAGCAAGCTGCCGTAGCTGTAGATACTAATCTTGTCACTGGACTGGGCGAAGGAGCGAGCTTGCCAAGTAACCAGCTCTCTGGGCAGCTGTGGGTTTGGTCCAGGAAAGTGATTTCTTCCTGCTTCACTTTCCCAAATTCTCTTCTCTAAAGCCTCCTCCACATAGTGTGTTCCTGTGACATGATCCACAGCCACAGCATCACTGGAGAATCTGCTAAAAATGTAGACCTTCAGGCCCCATCACAAAGCTCAAGGAAATACTATGAACTTGGGTGTTGGATAGACTTGGGTTTTTCCAGGCTCTGCCTCATATTAGTTTGTTGACCTGAGATAAATTAACTCTATGATTGTGCCTCCCCGACTCCAATTCCCAAGCAAGACTGCAGCTCTATTTGTCACCATTAACTCTTTCCTGATGGTCTTGACTGACTAAAATAGAGGAAGATGCTAGGAAGCACTAGAACAGGGCACCTAAAACAGGACCAGCCAGCTAGCTTTGCTCACTGGAACATCAAGACCAGGAAATCAGAGACACTGGTTGTCTCTTTCAATGTTTGAGTGAAGGAGGGTTATAGGAACACCTGGGGAAATTATTTCTCAGCTATGGGCTCAGAGATGCAAAACAGCTCTAGAAATATGAAGCTTAATTCCTGAATTTTCCAATTTGGGATTCTAATCTTTACTGAAATTCACTTGTACTTTCTGCCTTTGGTTCCTTGAAATACCTTTTATATATCCAGTCATCAGTCTCTCAATCTTCTTGCCTCTCAATCTTCCCATCTCCCTGTCTCTCTGTCTCTCTCTCTGCCTGCATTAGCTTATATTCCTTAAATCCACACGGACCTGACCAAAGAATAAATCTGAAATGAATGGCAGTTATAATTATTATTGCTACTATTAGATTATCAAATATGTAAAATATCTCTTGCACCAGTTTTTTTTTCATTCAAACTAAGTAGCTCATAGTTAATCCTCAAAAACTGTAAGAAAACTAATCATCTGAATCATGAGGAAAAATAAAGATATACTATCTTCCCATATATTTATGTATTCACTGATGGTAGATGTTCCCAAACTAACAATTACTAAGCATGATGGCAGATGTTTAAGAGCACAATGTTTGCATCAGACACTGTACCAAGGAGAGAACACATTGTCTCAGCTCTCAGGACTGTAATGTGCTCTATAATCACTCAGATTGCACAGGGCCCTAACTTAAGTTAGAAGGGTAAAGTCTTCTGTGACCCGGGTAACAAAAGTAGCAAATTATAAAATGATGTTGAGAATTCCAGGTCCCACTGGCTTCCATGATGTCCATATAATACAATCTAGGTCTAATCTCGCAGAGCCTTATCTCAACTGGCAACCAACCCTGGAAACCTGTCTGTTACACCAATTCTAATCCCTTCTTGAGATACTGACATCTTGAAAACCTCAAACTCTTCAAAGACTGACCATTGAAGGTACGAAATGTTTGACATTGTCCAATAGAAGATACGTATTATTATCAATGTTAATGATAAACAATAATAACCCACATTTGGATGGCAAGGTTTACCAAGCCCCTTTTCAAAATACAACAGTATCGTGAGTGAGGCATTGTTTTCTAGGTTTTAGTAGTGAGATGCATGAGTCTTTGAGAGGCGAGATAACTTCCCCAAGGTTTCCAGTTCGGCTTCTAGAATCACACTACTCTGACAAACACAAATAACTCCGCTCCGTGAACACACTTTGGGAATGCTCTTAAAATCTTTAAGCAGAAAGCTGAGCCTTTCTCAAGATGCTGTCCAATGAAATTGTACATACTCTTTTCCTAGAAGGTGGGAAGAATGCTTTAGGGAGAAACCGCCTCTTCTTCAGAGCTCTGACTGGCAAAAGGGTAAGGAGGGCACAGGGGTACTTCCAACAAAGCAAGCTCCGTAAGAAGCAGACCCTAGGCGAGATGAAAGACCTCTCCAGTTACCAAGGAACAGTAAATCAAATCCCTCATCCCTGGCAAGTGTGGGGCTCCAAAGCATAACTCAGCATCATTATGATTTTCTAGTGTATTAAGCTGAGAAATGTTTTCAAAAGAGACAACCCAGTTCTGAGATGAAGAATTGAAAACTCTTTAGCAGTTCTCTCAGTAGTTTGTACCCAAGGAAAGGCTGAGTTCTCTTTTGAAAAACCTGGAGTTTGCTCTGCTTGAAAGTTTTAAGCAAAACAGAAAGGACTGCAGAGGTTGTATATAAACTGTTTGGATTTTTCACAGGTTGGCATAGATTTACTAATAGGAGGTCTGGAATGGATTTTCTATTTTCTTCTGAAAGGGTCAGTTCTATTGCTCAATTGGCTATTCTCTGTTTATGCTGGAAATTAAATTTATGTTGGCCTGGGGGACTTAGACGTTAGATTGTCTAAATAATGCTGCGCAGAAACAAAAATTTGTGCTCTGATGTTTGGGCCAGTTTTGTAGAGAGTAGAAATTTAGAGACATTCAAGAGAGTTTTTTTTCATGGAGAAGCAGACAGTCAATATTTTATTCATTCCAAACACAAACTGACACCATTAGGTCAGGAAATCTTTCTACTGAGAAAATAACGTCAGGAAGTTTCAACCAATCACTAGGAGAGGAGAGAAGGGTCACAAGAGACTCCCCAGCTTCCATATGTCAGTCAAAATTTTAGTGGTTGTAATTCCTGAGCCACCCACTGTCGAGCCTGTGGAATTAGCCCAAGCCTTATCTTTGCATGAAGCGTCTTTTTCCTCAAGCCAGTTTTCCAGGCAGATTTCAAATTCTGCCTCTGAGACGAATTCTGAAACCCTCATTATGCACATAAAGAAAGCATGATATCTGGCTCTTACATCCTCGTTAGCTGCTAATCTATGCACCTTTACCAAGAGCCCTTCTTTTGACATATACCCAACCTCCCCACCTCCATGCGGCTGCCATCTTGCCTTCCTGGTCATTCCAATGGCTGCAATGCCCCTTCCCTGCCTAGGGAATGCTCTGTGACCTTTAAGTCCTCATTCAAATATCTCCTTCCTCAGGCCCTGTTTTCACTTCTCTCACCCTTCTTGGCAAGCTGAATTATTCTCACGTCTCCCTTCTACTTTAATATTGCCGTATTGTGCTTTATCATGGTAGCCCATTTTACCATTTTTCTCTCCCCTTTGATAACGAGGGTTTTCAGGGCATTTTTTTTTTATCTGCTTAGCCAGTGTCCATGATTTACTAAGTGATTGCATAAACATATCAATAGGATAATGAAATTACTGTGGATTTTAAAAGCAAAAGCCAAATTATTATATTTCTATAATTAGATATCACCTTTGACAAGTTATTCTTTTTACAGCTAGTGACTCCTGTGAGGGTTGAAAGTGGCGAAAATCAGTGATAATTGAAAGAGTAGCTGAGTTCCCCGAATAGTCAGAAAATAATCATCTGAATCTTGAACAAAACAAAACAAAACAAAAAAAAGCAGAAATTATTCTTTAGTGCTATGTACATACATCCATGATGACTTGATATTCATAGAATTAACTGACAATTAATGATGCTTATACCATTGAGCAGCTTGGTCTGGGCTTTCACAGAACCTGATGCTTTATGAGCATGATTTCTAATGATTGTGATGCTTCACCTGAGACATTGGTTGCCCAGTTTTAAAGATGGAGAATCTTAGGTTCAGAGGTGTTCAAATAATGCTTCAATGTCAGCTAGCTAGATAAATGGTGAAACTAAAAGGGAAGTCCTTCAAAAAGATAGCCTATATCTTGGTTCTGCCTGTTATAACAGAATGCCATAGACTAGATGCCTTAAACAACAGAAGTTTATTTCTCTCAGTTCTGGAGGCCAGGAAGTCTGAGATCAAGGTGCAGACAGCTGTGGTTTCTGGTGAGGACCTCCTTTGGGTTCTTATTGAATCCTCACTTGGAGGAGAGCAGAAAGGGGAAGCAAGCTACCTCATGCCACTTCTCCTAAGGGCACTAATGTCATAATGAGGGCTCCACTCTGATGACCTAATTACTTCTCAAAGATCTCACTTCCTAATATCATGACATTAGGGGTTAGGATTTCAACATAAATGTGTGTGTGTGTGTGTGTGTGTGTGTGTGTGTATTAAAATAGCAATGCCAGAAGGCAAGGTTGGTAGAGAAATAGTCTTAGTATCAATTCCAGAGCTTTTAAGCTGATAACTCTGTGAAACAAAGGCAACACAGACTATTTTAGTAAAAAAATATGATAGAACGCCTATTCCAGGTTATCAGAAGAAATGCAATCCTCTCTGGAGCACCTGCCTTTGGCCTGTGGTCTGGCTTGTCAGCAAACTGGCTCAGCTGTCTTGATTGCGCCATCCCTTGGAGGCACAATTTTCAGAGGCTGAATTGCTCTTGATTTAAGTAGCTGTCTAGGGAGAGCCTAGCTTCCCCAAGTGCTAAGGTCTGTGTTTCAAGAGTGTCCCAAGCCTAGAGCCTGGGTAGAACATCTGTTGTGCCACAGTCAGGGAGCTTGTTGCTGTTCAGCTTGGAAGAACTCTACATTTTTCTTGCCATTAATTCCAAAGGCTTGAATTCATTGAGTGAGAAATTAAGTCCAATGTACAATAGGTATAAAGTGTGGTACAAATTAAAGTTCAGAATTAAACAACAGTACTCATGGTGCTTCCCCGAACACTATAATGTTAAATGATCTAGAATAATAGTAGGAAGATGATCTAACATTTTTGGATGTTTCCCATGTGTCAGGCATACTGCTAATCATTTTTTATATATTATGTCATTAAATCCTCACAAAGAATTTATATAGGTAGGCAGTGTCATAATCTCATTTTATAGATGAGACAACAAAGTCACACTGTCAACAACTGACAGAGCTAGAACTCAAAGCACACCATGATGACCTATTCGTTTATCACTTTAAATTCACTGAGGTCTGAAGACCCAAAGATGAAGAAATATAGCAATTGCCCTCACTGTGTGATGAGGAAATGGGCAAATAAACCAACTACACAGGGAAATAGGCAAATAAACCAACTGCACCACATAACCATACCGTAAGGGAGGTGCTAAGTATGATGTGAGAGGCCAGGGTAGGACAGAAGAGGCCTCATGGGTAGCTGAGACATGGAGTAATAAATGTAATGCCTGAGTTAGAAGAATCTAATTATAAAGTTGGCAAGAGAACTTATCATATACTCTGAAAAGATGGGTACCTAATCCTGTAGGACTAGAACATAAAATATGAAGTGGAGAGTGACAGGAATTGAGGGCGAAAATGCAGGAAAAGGCCAATTCCTAAAGGGCTTTAAATGTTATGCAAAAATTCAAATTTTACTTAAATAAAAGAATAGAGAGTCATTAAAAAATTCAAGCAGTGTTAGTATCAATAGATTTATTATAATGATTACTTTGACAGAAGAGTAGTTAATGGGTCGGTGACAGTGAAACTAAAAGTAGAAAGTTAATTAAGATTTTGCAGTAGTTAAGACTTTGAAACTGAGTGGTAGGGGGTGGAAATGGAAAGCAGGTAACAAATTTGAGAATATAGAAAGCTTGGGTAGCACTAAGACCATAGGTTCTCGGCTGACTGCTTAAACTTGAATTCCCGCTCTGCCTCTTCCTGCTAGTGTGTTCTGAGGCAACCCCATAATCTCTATGTTCGAGTTTCCTCATCTATAAACTTGAGATAATAATGCTATTTTTTTCATAGAATTGTGTATATTAGCATAAGACACTTTGTATTTAATATGACACATTGTTGTTGAACATTATTGCACAATATTATTGTATAGTTAATGCATAGTGCTTAATTCAATGGCTAGCACAAAGAAAGGGTTACACCAGAGACATCTGGAAACTGAAAACAACCTATATATACATTTTGCTGATCCTCACAATGGGCAAAATTAGTTATTTTTCCTTTTGTAAAATTGTATCCTGAAGCAAATTTAATGTACTTGAAACAAAATTCGGACTAAGAAAACACAAAAATTTGCCTCTTACAATGGAATATTTGTATGGAAATATTAGTGTCTTTTTGATGTCTTGTAGTTGCATGATATAATGACTTTGGAGACAAAGTGTTCTAGGATAGGTGGCACTGAAGGATTGCCGTGTGTTATTGGCTTTCATATTACTTTTATTCTTATTACCCATACATGTAAAAAACATAGAACCACAGATAACCCAGTCCTTCAAGAATTACGGATACATAATTAAACATATCATTACCCTAAACTTGGTTATATACTGTTTTTAAAAATACTGACTTCTAGATTCCATAGGCTCTGAATATTTTAATTTGTTTTAAAGTAAAATAAAAGAACATGATCTATGGAGTGTTTTACTTTAACTGTGTGTTGGGCTCAGACCTTCATTAGCATTCCATCCCATTCCTCATTGGTTTACTAGGGTACACTTCAAAGCAGACAGAGTGCCTTGCCTCCAGGACTTGAGAAATTTGGTCTTACTGACATAAAATAGAGTCAGTAGAGAATTAATTTCAGTATGAATTGCCCTGGTTGGTCTTCGGTTTTATGTGTAAGATCTGGTGTTGAAATGGAGACTGGATTCTGATTAGAAGACAGAAGTATAGAGACTACTTAGGACATTCTTGACTACTTCCTAAGGGAGATGATGTAGACCTGACCTATGACGTGCAGGACCGGGATAAAGAGGAGAGGGTACATTTGAGAAAGTGTTAGAAAAAGAAATACGACAGAAGATGATGGCTGATTGGATGTGGGTCATTAAGGGGAAAAAAAAGGTCAAAGATGATGACAGATTTCTAGGCTAGGTAACTGGGTGGATGGTCATGAACCCCGAAAGATAGAGCATGCAGAGGAAATGCAGTTGTGGGGTGTGTAGAGTGGCATGTTTAGTTTTAGGCATAATGAATTCTGAGGATCTATGCCAGACTGAGGCAGAAGTGAGTGCAGATGATGGGATGGACAGCTCGAGTGAGAGACGTGGGCTTCCGATGCTCTTTTTCCTGTTGTCTTCTAAGCAACTTATGTTTCAGTTTCTTCTGTTCTATTCCTTATTTCCTTATACATCTTGTTCATTGGATTTTAATACACACATAAACATGCACATCCCTACCTACAAATATAAGACTTTTGGTACAAAGGCAGATACAAAGAATAAAGAATTATAGCTGTATACCTGGAAAAAGAGAGTGCCCAGAATTAGCTTTTTCTAATGTCCAAACTTGCTAGAAAGGAGACAATACCCTACAGAACGTAAGTATCAGAAACTTTCCATACTGCCTCTTTCTTACAGCCTCTCAGCTTTTCAATATGGGTGGTAGTTGTGCTGGTGATGGCAGGGGGAGAGGCAGGCAAAATCAATAAGGGATTAGAGTATATAAAAAGTGGATGAGAGTTTATCTTTAAAACATTGTAAAATTTCCTTTTATGAGTTAAAGAGGAGAGTCCACTCTTCCCTCAGGGGGCCAGTAGCACAAATTCCAAGAGACAAGCTAATCTCTTACCTTCTCTGTCTCCAGATAACAAAAAATAGGAGGGTCCTGGCCCTTGTAGCATCTTTTTTTTGCTTTATTTTTATTATAACTGGTGTGGTATTTATTTTTTATTATAATTGTATGGCATCATAATTCATTTTTGTTATTACTGTGGATACTTCTGTTGTTTATCATCTTTGCTAGTCTTAAGCTTGATCTACTACAATAGGTTTCAAGCTGGTCTAACAGCCTCCACTCTCATTCCTCTCACTATGCTGTCAGAGTGATATTTCTAAAACATAAATCTGATCACAGCTTGTGCTCATTCCCTTGGTGATCTCATCTAGTCTCATGCAGATAAATATGATTTAGATATTGAGGTCAGCAATATTTATTTTCCCAGCCTAGGCATCTCCCCTTGAACTCGACATACATAGGCTGCTACCAACTCCATAACTCTTCTTGGATATCTACAAGGCATCCTAAATCTCCAAACTAAATGGGGCTTGTTTTTTTGATCTCTAAATGCGGTCTTCTTCCCATCTTTCAGAATGTTAGTCTATTTTTCTGATTGCTTAGATGTAAAGGTCACTGTCATCTTTGAACAGGAATCACGAGACAGAGAGGCTAAAATGGCATCTTCAACTTCAAGAGTCAACAGCAGAATCAGGATGTGAACCCAGGCAGTTCAATTCCAGAGTCTATGCTCTTCATCTTTATGCTAGGCTGCTTCTCTATCTTATAAACCCTTTGCATTCATATGGCACTTGCATGACAAATATCAACTACTCACCTCAAGGAAGGCTTGCTAGATCAATTCAGAAGTATGAATTCTGGTTCTATCTAGTTATAATGTTAAAAACCTTAAAATTCTCTTTGTATCAGGCTAATTTTTTTAAAAATTATTTTTATCTTTTCTGTTTTTAGAAGATATTCTGTGTGCTCTTGTTTGGAGACTGGACTGGGATTTTTAGATGGGAACTCAGGTGTGTCTGTTATAATTATTTTACTGTTACTAGTTAGCTCAATGACCTTGAGAAATATCTAAACATTTTAATGTTAAGATAATGCTGCCAAAAAAGCCTAACATGCATTTTTTAATAATAATAATGCAGAAAATAGATAACATCTTCTGCAGAAACTCAATAAATATGTGCAAATTGCTAGTGGAAGATTTCATGATTTGGGATGTGAAATGGACACGTTGCCTTAGAATCCGAAAGGCAGTTTGGTTACAGCAGATAGAATCCTGAATTAAGAGGCAGCAGACAAGACCTGAAGGCAAAGGAGGCAGGAATTTAATGATGTCATTGACTATTTTGTTGATTTTTAACTTTAGAAGAAATAATCATCACAAAGGTCAAGTCTTTAGTATTTGTCCCTGAAAAATTTGGAGAATATGGAGTTAATTGTTCTCAAAGGTATATCAACAGAGCTCTGAATGTGTAATTTACTTTCACCCCAAAACTTAGTTTACATTTTTGAAAAAGTAAATATTATCCTTTCCTCAGTGTTATGGAATCTATAATGTATATTATGGTCATATTATATGTGTATCTTATGCAAGTTTCCTTTGGTATCAGCATGGAATATTTTTGTGTGAGTTGGACTTAGGCAATCAGGGGCTCGAGAACTCAGCTTTAGCATCTCCCACATATAAGCATCTCCACTCACACATTATTTCTTTAAGACTCTTCACCAATATTGTCAGTAGATAATATTATTCCCAGTTACAAATAAGGAAGATGAGGTTCAGGAAGGTCTCCCAGGGTAAAACAACTAGTAATTGCCAAAGCTGGAACTGGAATCCGGATTCAGTGGCTCTCAGTCTTCTCCACTATGCACTGAAACACACGTCCCCCTAAATCTACAGTCCTAGTGACACAGGAAGGAGGGTGGCACAGTGGTGCTGGAGGTGGCTTGCTTCGGCACCACTTTTATCGCTCTGGGAGAGAGCAGTATAATCATCTGTAGAATATTCTAGTCACATAAAACAGTAATTGATTAGAAAAAGTTGATAATTAACTGCATGTTTCCATTCTGTTTTTAATAAATGTAATCTATAATAAATCAGTAGTGCTTATTAATGATAATACATAATATGTTGAGTAAAAGGCTTGCCTTCCATTGAAGAACTAATATGAAGTTCCAGAAGAAACTGAGTAGACATTATTAGTATTTGCTTCAAGGAGCAGATTACACGGTGCCTTAATTCTGCTGCTGACAGCCAGTAAATTGCTCAGTACGATGTATTAAAATGTGTTTAATCTACAATTATCGCCCACCCCACTTCCGATCACCATGGGTAACATACGAGGAATCAGAGTCCTAAAATAATTACAGACCATAGGCTGTAACAATACACCATAAGGGGACTAATCACATCCTTTCCTGGAATTCGTTTATTTCAAATAACATTTACTTCTTTTTTTTCATGAAGAGTCCTATATTGGACCACATTTCTGGTAAGGAAATTTCACTTGGATTTTAACTGCAGAGATTACGCTATTTATTTTCTTAGTGATAAGGCACTAAATTACTGCTTGAAATATTTTTTTGTTCTTCCTTTCTCTAGACATTTCAACAAAAATTTTTTATCATCTCTTTTTTGGGGAAGAAAAGGCATAATGTTTAGAAACCTAGATAGACTAAATAACTAGATAACTGCCTAATTTTGAGTGATATAACCAGGAATTATGCTGAGAGAACCTAAAAAGAAAAAAGCAAAAGTGTCATTGGCTCATTTATGCAAAACTGGTGTAAAAAAAAAAAAAGCTAAATACGCGGCTTCTGAGAAGTTAAGGACTAAAACTCCTGATGCCAAACAGCAGTAATTTTATATTTTTTTGACAAATTAATACTCTCTTTTCCCCAGTGTCATGGAATCTATAGTCTATATTATATTGGTTATATTACATGTGTGTTTTATGCAAGTTTCCTTCAGAATATTTTAAAGATCAATAGGCAATATAGTCAAAATAAATAGAAATTAGATTGTGCATTGGCCTACATACAGTGGTGAAAATTAACATTGGAAAAAAAATGGTTCTGCTTATTTCCTTGTTGACCTATTTGAATGCTTAAAAAATAAGGTCCATCAGGCTGAGGGATTTAATAGGTGGTATTTTAGCTCACTCTAAACATTTCTCTTTGTTAACTAAAGATCGTCGAACAATGGAGAGGAGAGATTCAAGAAGACGAGTGAGTCTTCTGTGGTAACATTATCTGCTCTACTGAAATGGTCTTTTGATGCTCCTCAGTGGTTTTAAAGGCATACCTTCTTTTATTATTTGCAGATTACATTGTTTAAGGTTTTCTTTATGGTGAGTAGATGTTACTATGACAAAATGAATTGGACAAAGCCAAACTATGTCTCAGTTAATTATTTTTTTCTTTTTTAAAATTAATTTTACACTTCCTACAATAGACTTTGTCTACAAGTTTAGGACAATTCTCTTTTACTCATTAATATGTATCTAATACTAGCAATGTCGTTGACATAGTTAGTATTCAATAAAGGATCAGTTCTCCATATATGCTTGTGGAAAGAATTAACAACCAGTAGGATCTTAAGATGAGAAGTTTTGACTCAATCTCCTAAAATTCTGTGGGAGTTGGAACGTCATATATTAATCGTAATTTATTTATTAGCATAATATTCATAGATAAGGAAATTACTGATTCTATCTCATTTTCCTTTGACACATTTCTTTGCTTTTCCCTCAAGTTAAGTTAATCAACAGGGATTTAAGAGAATTTATAATCTAACACATTCAATTCCAACATAGTGTTGATGAAGTTCTAAAGTTTTGGCAACTTATTTTATTTTAATGATTTGAAATCCTGCCAGGATCACAGGAGTAATTGCCATTTAGGCTTGTATTAATGAACCCATTAAAGTGGGAATTGTTAAAAATGGAAAACAATCTGACTTTGTGGGGTAGGTTCACTGCCAGCAGCTAGCAGTGATGAATGGTGTCCCAGATTTGTTTTCAGTTTAACCACAAAACATCCACAGCAGGCTCTTTAAGGAATATATACTGAATTCAAAAAATTAATTAGTGGGCTTCCAGAGATACATTTGTGTGAACCAATTAGTTCTTCCAAAAAGAATGAGGAGTAATGCTGTTAAAGTTGATTTGCACGGCAGTCTTTACCACCACCCTGTGCGTGGATTTTGCACTGTGAAGACTGGGTTCCGTGTGAAACAAATTGCATTAACAAACTCCTTGGATGAAGCTTCTCTTGAACTTGTTATATATTGGTTTCTGATGTAAGGTGTTAAGGGAAGCAGGAAATCTCAAAATATTCAGAAGACAGAGAGTTATCACTATTATTATTTTAAAAATCTTGATCCTTTAAGGAATACATGAGTTTGAAATGTCAACTGATACGTTGCTCCCAGACTAAAAAAAATGTCTTAGGAAGATTAGCTGAAATAAATTAGGAAATCTTTAGTATGTTCTCCAGAAAAATTCAGTAGAAGGACTTTTTGTTAACTTTTGTAGAGTGCTGGTTGTTTCCCTGAATCTAGTTTCTCCCTCTATCTGCATACACTGCTGTCCAGCTAAAGATGACATTTCCAGCAGCCCCTGGAGCTGTGTGACTGATGAGCCTTTGACATGTAAATAAAAGTGATGTGCATACCATTTGTGTTATTGCTAAATTAAGATAGGTCACCCACCCCTGGTCTATGGCTCCTTCACCTTCTCCCCAGACATAAGCATGAAAGTGACCTACTTTACACAATGCATATGGGGACAGTAGCCTGGCCAAGGGAGGGCAGGGAAATGATTTGGAAGAAACCTGGATCACTGAATGTACCAATGGAGCAGAATTGCCCCATCATCTGGGACCAAGCCACCTGCGATTTAACAGAGAAATAAAATATGATCTTATTTATAGGATTATTGTGTCCTTAATAAATGGGTGGAGCAAGGCCCCACCCTGAACCCAACCCTTAATGATCTACAAAAAATTGGGAGATGAGAGAGAAGCAAACTTTTTTTGTGTGTTAAGCCCTTTTCTGTGGCTTAATACAGTATTTAAGTGGCTTAGCTCAACAAAAGGCCGAGTATTACAGCAACGAACCTACTCTGGGCAATAGTAGGAGCACATGTTGGATGCCATCACCCAATTTCTTCCTTTGAATCTTTGAAATATATTGCTAAGAAGCATTTTTAAGCCACGGAGATCCCATTACTTATTTGACAAACATTATAGGACATGGATGATTTACTGGATGAAAACTTTGGACACTCAATGAATCAAAAGAAGTTCTTTGTTACCATATGAGACTGCCCTGACATTTCTGAGGAGCACTTGGTAACCCTAATAAATGTGCCAAGCTATTGCATATAGTTCTTTTACAAGAGGAGCCATGTTCATTCACTTCCCTTATTATTACATACTTTTTTCCCCCAAGAGTGAATTCATAGCTTTTCAAACTTACTGAGTGGCTGTGGAGGAAACTAAAAAGAGGAAGCCTAGAGAAGATAAAGATTTTATTTGGGACAATTCCCTGAACTTTTTGGTTGGGATTATTCATTCACAAACATTTACTAATTATCTGTTATATATAAGTATACTCTGAAGAGCTAAGGGTATTGAGATAAAGAAAGTATAGCACCTGCTCTCAGGGACCTTACAGAAGAGGAGAGAAAACCAGCAAAGAGGAAACCCTAAATCAGTGCAGATTTGGGGGTTTCCAAATCTACTTTGCAGAGTATCAGAGAAAACTTTCCTGTATATAATTCTTTCAGCCCCCAAACCTATGAGTTAGCTTTGAGTCCTCAATTCCCTTCACCTTTTCAATACAAAACACCCAAATATTTAGTTAGCTCCACCATATATTTCATTTCAATCAGGCACTGAGTGGTACAATGGACCAGATACCTGGAATTAAGAGCAGAATATCAATATGAATCAGGCTCAGAACATGTTCTTTAGGAAGCTCAAAGATTAAACAGAAACAGAGGGCCTGAATCTGTGTGTGTGTGTGTGCGCGTGCGTGTGTGTGTGTGTTGAGATATATATCCATATATGTAAACATAATTATATGTGTGTGTGTGTGTGTGTGTGTGTGTGATTTTTTAAGTGCCTTTTTGTAATAAGAGTTGAATAGAAGGGTAGTGTGAACCTGTTGCCTTCTCTCTGGGATTTCCAAGTAAACAAAGTAGAAGGTGAATGTTGGTGTGCCAACTCACTAGTCCAAAGGGTACCAAAACAGGAAACTCCTGACCAACAGAGTATAATAAAAATCAAATTAAATATTCACAATTAATTGTTCATTGTTAAGTAAAAGTAATCCATTTGTAGAATACACACACGCACACACATACACATAATCAATTCATTTGTGTCAAAAGAATCCCAACACACACATAACTATGTGCACATAATGAACAGTACAAGAACAAAGACAGCTGGAGAGTGGTCCCCCCAGCAAGATGGAATGGAGTGTTGATTGCAGATGGAAACATATTTCATTTAACACCCTCTGTATGCTTTCGAATGTTTAGCATGACACTTCATTCATTTAAAAAATGAAACAAATAAACCAATACATAACCAAATGCAATAGAAAAATTTAACATAAACTCATGCTTAAGGTAACGCACTTGAAGATGACATCATGGGGGCTTCGTTATGAATTTTAGTTATTTCTAGATGTAGGAAAATGAGAACTGAAGAGCTCTAATGTCTGTTGCATACTCTAAATGAAAGTGCTTATACAAAACATTTCTCATTGTCTCATATTCATGGGTGCTGACATCCTGAATCTCCAAAGGAGAATTTCATGTACAGAGAAGCTAAACTACCTGCCCAAGTTAGGACATGCCAGTTGAAAGGTTTGAACCCAGGAGAGCACTTATGACATGACAGTCCTTGGATTTCGGGAAGGCATCCATGTCTATCTCCTGAGACCTGTAGACAGCCTTCTCCTCACAAAGCCCTGCTTCTCAGAAGTCTGACAGAGAACTCTGCTAGGGCACAGGAAATAACATATTAACTTTGTACTTATACTTTGCTTCTAAAGTACATGAGTAATACTTTGCACTTAAGGAAGATCTTTTATGTGAGTCTTTCAAGAGCAGAACAAAACCAATTATTACCCATGCCCTTTGTGATTGGAAAGGAAGATCTTAATCCCTAATTTGTTGACAGGGAGACAGAAGCTTCCAGAGATGAAGTGATTTACTGAAGGTTACACAATCATCTATGAAAGCCTCAAGAATAACTCCGAGGGCTTATGGCAAAAGAGCAATTGCCTATAATTACCAGCTTACTTCTCTATGCTAACCACCATATCCCACTCTTTCCCATGCACGTGCTAAACTCCCCCTCTCTCCCTCTCCACCATAAGTGGGATTTAGTCCTTTTTATGTAAATGTACTTTGTCAAAACTGTAGATCCCTATAATTTTGTCCTCAGTTCCTATCATCTATTTTTAAAGGTCTTAGTGAGATAAGTTCTAGAACACTTCCAGTGGGGTGGAAAAACCTCATCGAAGAACTCTCATCTCCTGCTGGTTCCTTTGGCCATACTACAAAAACTCACAGAAATCAAAGAAAAGTTTGGTGCCCCTTTTGGTAAAATCTCCAAGGAGATGTCTGAACTGTGGGCACAGCACGGAGGGTGGGGATTGACTGTGCTTGAGATGTGACATCAGACCAAATTCAGCTGCTTCACTCTACAGGGGTTGCTGCCTCCCAACAAACACCACTGTTGGTGACTCCCAGTAAGTCATGTCTTTTTTAATCTCCTGGCCTTCAGTGCTGGGATGGGCTGAGATATCACTCCCATGATTATGTTACATTAAAGAAGTCTCTGCTTTAACAGACTGGAGAATTCTCCCGTGCTGGCTTTGAATAAGTGAGCTGCCAGGTTATAAAAGAGCCTGTGAGTGGGCCATTGGCAAGGGATTACGGGAAGCCACTGGGGGCTTAGTGACCCCAGGTTGACAGTCAGCAAGAGACTGGGGATCCCAGAAATACAATAACGAAGAAATAAGTTCTGCCTACAACCATGTGAGCTTGGAAGAAGACTCTGCGATCCAGAAGGTAAAGCAAACATCTTCCTTTTCAGGTAAAAAGGATATCAACATTTAGCATTTTTAGGGATAAAGGACATTAAGAAGTATTACAGTGATACCCTGAAGACATATTTGAATCTAATGAATACTTTAACCTAATATAATTCAAAGTAGTCAAGAAAAAGCAGCAAAGAAAGAGTTGGGACAGGAAGGATCCAGGTGTCCAAAGCATAGGTCTAACTATTTGCACTTATCTTTCATCCTCTGCCTTAAAAGATAGAAATAATATTCTATAAATTATTAATCAATGAGAAAAAGTGACAAAGATGCATGACCATATTAAAACTTAATGCCTCAGTAGACCATTCATGATCCCCTAAAAGTGAGCTAAATTTATGCTTGATTTTGAAAGAGAGCCAGTTTACTTGTGTGACCTTCTGGATCAGTCATTCTCAAATGTGGCTTTCTGTTAGTTCTCTATTAAAATGGGAATTTTTTCTCAATTAAAAAGTTCAAAACAAAGGATTTCTTAGCACCATCCCAGACTTAACCAAATCAGAATCATTATAGGTGAGACCTGTTATTGCCATCTCCCCTCACCCCCACAAACATCCCATCCACCAAGGACTTGATAAGTTCCAATGTAGCCATCTTAACCATTGGTATTTGACATGATAATGCTCATCACAATCAGATCAGTACTTTTTGTGACTGATCATCTTATGCCTGGGATCTTACACATTCATTTTAATGGTTCTCAGTCTAGGCTGCACATTATAATTTCCTGGAGAGCTTTATAAATCCTGATGCTGAAGCTTCTTCCTGGAGCAATTATATCAAAATCACCAAACATGGTAACCAACTATTTGTTATTTTTAAAGCTTCCAGATGATTGCAAATCAAAGTTAAGTTTGAGACCACCGATGTACAGATAATACCTAATATTTTTCTGTATTCTTTCTAATTAATAGTCATTAATAGCCCCCCCCCCCCAAAAAAAATGGCCTGGGAGGTATTTAGGCAACCATAACTGCCCCACTTTGATGGAACATTAAATTGAGGTTGACTATTTGGGACCATACCATGTAATGCCTTTTTGTTTAACTTCATGTTTGTTATCTTAATATATAAAACAAACAAAAAACCTGTGTGATGTAGGTATCATTATGCAGATTTGTAGGGAGAAAGACATACATGTTACTGATTCAGAGGGAGCTGCGTAAACGAGTAGTTGTGGGCCTGAGTCTGAGCAACTCCAGAACTTCTGACGTCTGCACCGTACCAGTGATTCTCCAAGTGTGATCCCCAGACAAGCAGCCTCAGTATCAACAGATTATGAAAAGTGCAAATCCTCTGCCCCATATCAGACCTACTAAATCATAATCTTTTGGTCTGAGTCACAGAAATCTGCGTTTTAACAAGCCCTTCAGATGATTTGAAGCATCACACTAACAGTTGAGAAACACTATTATGTTGCCCATTTCTATCAGCTGCCTAATTTTAGAGACTCAGTTCAGCGTGTGGTAAGAGAAATAAAAATATGGAAGTGACTCAGTAGGTGAGACGGGGGGTGAGGGGCTGATAAATTGTCTCTCACTATCTTCCTTTTCTCCCAAACCTTGTTTATATTAATAATCTACATTGGAAGTGAGGAAATGCTACAGAGATAGCATACTGGAAAAAAATTGGGGACTCTGGTGATCTTTATTTGCCATGTTGAGCCACTGTCACGTAAGTGTGACTATTTTAAGACATTGATGAGTAGTTTATCCTTTTAATCAAAATACAGGGAGTTTTAAAAGGTTTCATTAAAAATAAATATCTTAATTGGTTCCAGGGAAATTATTTTTTGATCTTAAGGGCTTGAGATAATTGGTGCTCAGGAAACCAAGGGCAGTTGATTTGCTTTCTCTGATGCCAAGTGGGTTCAGCTTGCTGCCATCCTATAACATGCCCCGCTGACCTGTGTTAGTGCCGCCCTTGCTGTATTTCAGGGCACATTTATTGGGCTGTACACTTGAATAGGAGAAAATAAACAAAAATTAAAAGACGATGTTTGATTTATTAGAGATATCGATTAATATTTTCTGAGTAAATCGTGAAGTCCCTTCTTTAAAAATGCATATAAAATGTGTTTCGGGCACATAAAGGTCTAGTGGAAATTTCTCTCATGGTGCAGGATGGGAGATGAAGAAAATGTTGGTCAGTGAGGAGAAAAATACAGAAGAGGAAGGAAGGAGAAGAAGTGAAAGTAAGGAGATAAGATTTCACAAGAGGAAGACAGGAAGGAGGTAAAAAAAAAAGAGGAGAGGATGGAGGAAAGAAGAAAGAAGGGATCAGAAGGGTAGGAAAGGAGGAAAGCAAAGTTGAGAAAAGAGGGGAGAGGGGAGAAAAGGAAAACAAGAGGACGAGCAGGCAAAGAAAAAACATAAAAGAAATCAATGAGTGCAGACTTTGGAGCCTGGGCAGTAATTTGTGAAGTGCTCCTTGGAAAAGACAGGCTGCAGAGATGCTGGCTCCTAAGGTTAATGATGGCAGTAATCATGATTCCAATTTGCAACAAATGGGATGAAAAGCAGCTGGACCCCACATGGAGAAGCCTACAGTGATGGTGGCAGAGTAATAATGGAGCAGTCATCCAGGAACACAGGGATTCTGGGAGTTTGAATTAAGTTCTCCTTTATTCAATAACCATTTTGTATCTGGTGCACACTACAATGTTAAAAAGAAACGTTTGCTTATTACAAGATCTTTAAATTAGAGCAAAAATGTTTTAGATGTTCACAGGAATACGTTTGAAGTTCTATTCTGCCATTAGCCTTTCCTTAACATTTACTTTTGGTCAACATTTGGTCTTTTTTACTTCCTCTCCTCCTCCATCCTTGCCACTAAGTGCTTTGGGGCTGTCAGTGGCCAGTGATGCTGTTTCATTGTAAATCTTGTTCTCTCTGATAGCTACAAACTGTGGCTTCATAGGCATAACTAATAATTCTCTAGCCTAATTTTCAAACTCCTTTCTCTCTATGCATGTTTATTTATATGTGTCATCTAGATAGAGCACATATCAAGATTCCTTTTAATGAGGGTCCTGTCTGTGTAATGGACACCTCTCTCCATTATATCTCCTCCCACCCCACCCGGTGCACCCCCACAAAGGCCTGGGTGTGAGCAGAGGGCCAGGTTTTGAAGGAGTAATGAAGGCAGAAAAATTTAGAAAGCCCAGGCAAGGGAAATGGTGAGGAGCAGACGTGAGACAGAGAGAGACTCCATGGAATCAGAGAGATGGTGAGAGGTTGTGTATAATATGTACGATGGAACCCTGTAAATATATTCTGAAAATTCGAGCTACAAATTCTCTAAGTTTTTTGTAGATGTCAAAGAAGGGGCAAAACTTCTGATCTGGCCTGCACGAGGTTGGACAGAGGTATTATTTGAAGGGGTCAGTTTTGAAGAGGCTGGAATTAGCAGAAATCTCTGGACACTATAGATTCTATAGGCCATGGAATAGGGCATCTTAGGGTGTAGGCTTGAGGAAGAATCAAAGCAATTTAATTTGGATCTCCAGGGGCCCCTATAGCTACTGTGGTTCACATATATGTAAGAACACAAGACACGCTGGTTTGTGCATGCCATTTGACAGACAACAATTATTACATTTAAAGATGAATTATTTTCCAATAGATTCATAATAGCAAGTCTTATATCTCTATTCAGGCCATAAGCTCCTTGAGGACAGAAGCATTTCTTCTCTGGCTTTTGCATAACTTGTGGTTAACTTTTGAATAACTAGGTTAATACTGAGCACATACCAAAGATTCAATAAGAGTATACCTGATAGATTACGACTCATTGTCTGTCACCCTTACCCTCTGATATGCGTGAACTGTTACTCCTTTTGAAGATAATTCACTCAGGTAGTTAGTATCATGGCCACACTTGGATCACAGAGAACCAGATACAGGAACCACCTACAGGCACCTTTGGTCTTGAGTCATTGCAACATGGCCTTTTAGAAATTATCAAACTTACAGCAACTTTTCTTTTCTGCTAGGAATCAAGTTTCTTGATGGACTAATCTTCAGTAAAGTTTTAAGTTAAGCATGTGACTATAGTTTCAAAATCCAGAGATAATTGAAGCTTATTGAAATGATGTCATTATAGCTGAAAAAAAAAAATCCCAACTAAGAATTGAATTGAGTAAGCCTCTTTCTCCTTTACTCATTCTTGTTTAATGTGTACCTACAAAATGAATCAAAGTCCAAAAGGATATTGACAATATTCACATCTAGGAAAAGTTAGTAGGAAATGTACCTATGACAGAGCCCTCAAAGAAATGTGTATTCTCTCTCTTTCCCTCTCCCTTCTCAATGCTCCTCTGAGACATGAATGAAGGTAAAGCCAAAAAGAAAGTTCTTACATTCTTAAATCCTCTGTAAAGAATCTGGAGCTCTTTCTTGGTGAATTTGCTCTGTGCTTCCAGAAGCTCGAGAGCCTCAGGCCGGTGCCTGACGGTGGCCATCTCCAGCTCATCTTCCACGCTGTCTGAGGAAAAAGGAAAAACCAAAAAAGGGCCTTCAGAACAGCCACGGTGCATCAACACACAGCAAAACAGAATGCAGTGCTTACTGGATGTGTGTTATTTTTCCAGAGGAAGGATTCTTGCACTGTCGATCAATGGTCTTTATAGTTCCCAGAGTTTACAACATTAAGTTAAGCCAATTCTCTATGATATTTTTTTATGCTTTCTATTCATTAAATATTATAATACTAGCATTTTTTTCCGTACAGCTTGAAAAGTGCAAAAGCATCATTAACAATCTTAAAATCTGGGATTTCTGTGTCTGTACCAGTTACCAGCTGTAACAATGGAATTTTAGTTAAACAGCACTCATCATCGCCCTTCGAGCATGCATTTGTGAGATAGAACTCTGCTGATACTCAGACTAGTTTCCTCTGAAATCAAATATTTTTCCTGGGGCTACAAATAAAGTAGTCAGATCAGGTACTAACGTGAGCAAAGTAATAAACTGCGTTTGACTGGCATAAACCCAGTCTTCACGGTTGCATGCTGGAGGGCCTGGGGCCAGGGAAACTTCTGGCTAGATCTTGTGTGGCAGCCAAGAAAACCCATAGACAAAGTCTAAAGAATTGTACTTTGCTTTGCAAATTATATTTATGCTCTAATTTCTCTAAGATGCTCTATGCAAAAAGAATTTTGAGTCCATATAAATTTGGGGAATGTTGTAAATGTTAATGGAGTTTGGGATCACAGCACAGGAATATCAAGGTTTTGAGAGGACTCGCAAGAAATTATGTTGAACTTTGTTTAATCCAACTGAGCCCAGAAGGTATTTGTCCATAGAGCCCTTTCTCCCCACATCTGCAACATCTGCATCTTTGTCTAGGGTCAGGTAGACCATAAGTTGGGAGGTGTTGGGATATATTAGGATCTGAATGTTTCGGTCTTGTGCATTTTTAATTGGGTCCATGTCTTTTGCAGTGGGGCTCAATGGAAGCCTAAGAAATTCTTCCTGTCATTGTCCAGTCTAAGGAATTCATCAGGGACAGAGCATCTGGGCCCGGAACTGAAGCCATGGTTTCCCTCCTTTGTGTTACTTCCTCTTGGCTACAGATCCTCACCTCACAGGGGGAAGGCTTAGGAGAACAGCTGCTTTCATCAACTCTGGAACCAGGGCCACTAGCACTTCCAATTTCATATCTCATGCGGCAGTTGGAAGTGCAGTCATTTTGACTACAAAAGTCACATCGCTGTTGATATGAATGCTGCCTCCCATTAGCGTTGGTACCTACTTACTCCCCTGCCTTGCTGAATGCAGTGAGGGGAGAGAGCTCACTAGCAGGGAAAAAATAAAGGCCAGTGGAAGTCTAATCTCGGCATGTCCTAATCACTGCCCTCAAGGAGTTTACAAAAGACCAATAATGGTGATGAAATAAATACCTGGAATGGTTGTGTTTGTCAAAACGCGGAGAGGAGATAAAGGCAAACAATTGTTTTGTACTTTTCATATTATAATTCATTTTGGAACAGTGATTTGGGAAAGATGCAGAATAATGACGGATGAAAAAGAATAATAAATGGGACCCATGAAAATATGGGAAGGCCAATAATAAACTCTGAGCTGACAAGGATAAAATTGATGGGAAAAAAAGCAGGGTGTGCAGCTAAAGAATGTGCAAAGGGAAAAAAGTAGCCAATAAAAGGCAGCTGGGCATCAACAACGTGACCTCAGGCCGGGCTTCGTGGAAAAATAAAAGAAGCCCAAAGGGGCTCCTCCAATTTTCTCCTTTGTTCATTGGAACAAAAAAGTTGATTCTACTCAACGAGTCCGGAGCTAGAGAGAATTAAGGAAGATGGTTCTTCCTGCGATTGCTGTTGATCCAGTGAATTAGACCATGGTGCAGTTTCTATAAAGACCAGTGCAGAAATTAATGCCACAGAATGGACCTAATGGTAATAGTACCAAATCGAAAGACTCTGCTTTTTTGAAAAATGTCCCGATGTAAGCTTCTTTTGAATCGTTTACAGTGTAATTTCCTCAGCTTACAATATTCTTCTTTCCCTTTTCTACCTGGTGAAATTCATGTATCCTTTATGATTCTATTTAAATATTACCGCCTCCTCTATGAAGCCTTCCCAGATTGTTGTGCCATGCAGAACAGATGGCTTCCCTGTCAGAGTCCTCATACCTCACCACCCTCTCAGATAGCATATAAAACGTAACGCTGCGATCTGTTCATGTCTTTCTTCCACTATGAGTCCCTTGAAGACAGCAGCAACGTCTTACAGATCTATGGGTCCTCTGGACCTAACACAGAGTCTGACACCTCATAGTCACTCAAGAATTCTTTCGGAAATGAATAAATGAGTCAATAAACAAACGCTGCTCCTGAAGTTTCCTTTCCTCTTGAGCCTTAGCTGCCCTCTAGAAAAATTCTCAAACCAAGGTCCCTGGACTCAGTGTGGAGCTCAGATGCCTTCTTTGAAATCACTGTGTTCTCCGTGCACTGTTTTGAGAAACACAGCACAGGCACAAGTAAAGCAAATCCTAATCGGCTTTTCTGGGCAGTTTTTCAATCATAGCATAACCTTTTCTAGACACAGACCCTTCCTTTGGAAAGAAACAAAACAGCACATTAACCTCTTGGCCTTTGTGACCACACAGCCGTCTGAACCGGCTAACAACACGGTTTCCTCCCCAGCTGTCTCAGACTTGCAGATGCCGAGGCTGAAACAAAAGACCCAGGGCCGGAGGGTCAATGTAATTGAGTTAAGTGTGTGTCACAGGATGAGCAGCACATGCCATAGTCAAAGCACCACACTTGAAGTGCCTGCCTGCAGGCTGTCTTGTTTTCCCAGCTGCCTGGCACCTTACTTCTTAATGACTCCTCTCTGCCGAAGGGCTGTTTCTATTTCTAGGAGGCTGACAGGCTCTAAAAACATACCTGAAATCAGCAGCAATCACCAGCTTATGTTAAGTTAAAAAAGCAACACCACCTAACTCAATCAAGACTGATTCCTGGAGACAAACTCTGTGGAGAGCCCAGGACTATGAAATTCGCAGTGTGACTCAGCCACCACGGAGCAGTGTGCATTTGTGGGGGGGGGGTTATAATTTGGTACTTCACATTTTGGGGGGGCTTCTATGCCAGGAGATGGGCGAGGTGCTCTGTTGATACAATTCTAATCTGTACAATAACTCCATGATGAGGTTTACTTGTCCATTTTTTACGTTATGTGGATACCGAGTCTTACAGAGGTGAAAAAATGAGAGGTCAGATGTCACACGGGAGAAGTAAAGAAAAGATTTACACCCAAGTCTTTGATGACAATGTTTATGTTCTTTCTACTTGGCCACACTCTCTCTCAATATCGACAGAAACAACAATGATAAAAACAATGACAACCTCGCTCCCACACTGTCAAATGTCTCAGAAAAGGTGAGACTTTACCCACTGGGTGCATTTCCTACCTCCTGCTCTCTCCTGCATCTACTGCAGTCTGGTTTCTATCCTTGTTATAGATTAAACTGTGTCCCTGTATAATTTGTATGTTGAAGGCCTAACCTTAGATATTACTGTGTTTGAACACATAGCCTTTAAGGTGGTAATTAAGGTTAAATAAGGTTGTGATGGTGGGACCCTAAGTCAATACAACTGGTGTTTTTATAAGAAGGGAGAGAGAGAGACATACCAGGGACACACACACACACACACACACACACACACACACACACACACACAGGAAAGGCCATGTGAAGTCACAGCCAGAAGGCAGTCACTCGCAAGCCAATGGGAAAGATCTCAGGAAAAATCAATCCTTCTGGGTCCTTGACTTTGGACTTCCCACCTCTAGAACTGTGAGAAAATAAATGTTATTGTTTAAGTCACCCAATTAATGGCGTTTATTATGGCAGCTTGAGCAGATGAATACATCTACCTGTATTCAAATGACACATGACATTAATAAAAGCAGGTCTTGTTACTCACAGAGTTTGCTCAGTGAGTGCTGGACAGTTTGCTGGTCAATCATATAATTTATTCCTTACAATAAATGTCAAGAGAGTAATCATCATCCCCATTTTATAGATTAGAAAACTGAGGCTTGGAGATTCTAAATAACTTGCTCCACGCCGGATGGCTAGCTGGCAATGAAGCAGACAGGTGTCCTTAGCACCCTGAAGTTCAGCTTTTTAAGCATTTTGCTGAGATCGCTAAAAACCACAACCCTATAGAGAGCTTTTTCTCTAAGCCTGGCTGTATATTATCTCATTCTAACACTGATAAAAATTCTGTGAGATATCTGCTATTCCCCTTATTTTACAAGGAATAAACTAGGACTCACAGAGCTTAAACAACTTACTCAAGGTCACACAGCTAGTAAGGGAATGAGCTGGGATTTGATCCCTGGCTTATTGACACCAAAGATCATGAATTCAGTCAATACACTATTCGAGATGGTAACTGTTATATATTGCCCTAAATCTTAGGGGATAGTAGATTTTGAGCCACAAAGCAGGTGGCCACTGGGCCCCCAGTTCCTCAAGAGAAATGGGCCTGGGGTCCTCGAGAAGATTGCTACAATGGTGGTTGATGATGTGCTGATTAGAAACGTGTAGAATAAGGTGTGGAAGAGACAGGATCTCAGAGCTTGGAAGAACAGAAAGGGATGTTTGCTTTTTCTCATTCAATCACTGAGAAGTTGAAGTTCACTGAAGCTGAGGATTTGTCTGTGAGGAAAATCAGAAGCAGGTGGGACTCTGGCCTCCTGAGTCATCTCCAGGCCTCTGCCAACACACATCTTGCTGAGTTGCTAATTCCAGTGCTGCCTTCACATCTTGAGACAAGCTGAATATAAACAGTATTCTAATGTATGCATCTTCTAACAGATTTAATTTTAATCAGACAATAAATTCCCAAACTCAGACACCCTTGAGTTTCCTGGCTGTCTCTCTTTGTTCTTTGTTCCTTAGATTTAAGTCTCTCAAGGGCTGAGGTTTTTCTGTGTCTGAGTCAACAGTCCCCTTAGGCCATAACACAGTTGGGCTAGAAATTGGAATTCAAATCACCTGGGAACAACAGAATGAGTTTTAAAAATAGTCATCTTTCTCCATTTTCTCACAACTTCTCTTAAAATACAGTAGAAACTTATTACAGTCCAACTCATAATTATGTAAACTTATCTCTATCTGAGGCCAAACCATACCCACCAGAACGAAACTACAGAACATCCTGCTTTACAAAAGAACATGAGGATGAAACCTGTGTTCCTAGCACACATATTGGTAAATAAGACCTGTAATGCTGAAATAAAACCATTTTATGGAAAATAATGTCCCTTATTTTAGAAGAGTGGTTCAGTATGCAGGCTGGGCACAGAAACAAGTTCCTGCCTTATCATAGCATGGAACACTGTGAGGTTCTTGCCTCGGCGTTTTCCACCAAGGATCGGCCAGAATACTGGCTAAACTAGTCTTAATTTGGCACACTGAAAGTGCTCAATAAAAAATGAAATGAATGCATAATTATTTGAAGTATTCCAACTATAGTGGGTGCATCTACAAAGAGGTCCATTTCTCACTACAACCTGACCTTTCTTTAAAAAAAAAATCCATTTGTAATTATAAAAAAGATCACAACTACTACAACTTTCTAATTCTATTTGACCTGAAATTGACTTGTCTAGTCAAAGATTCAGCTGACTTGACTTACATTGCTTTGCCTTATTTATAAAAATAGCCTCTGAGTCTTTACTCCTGATATTTACAATTTATTAAATTGGTTTAATAGTGACTTGATCAGGATGGCAGTAACATCGTGATGAGAACAACTACCTTCTAATGAAATGCTACGTATTGTTATTTCGAAGCTTGGTCCAGCGGCAGGTATTGGAGGAGAGTTTGACTAATTTTACTTCAGGTTTTAGCTTGACATTAAACAATGCTGTAAGATTCTTAACTATAGCATCGAAAACTACTGAGAAATTCTGGAGCAAGAAGGCGATACTGTTGTCCATGTAAAGTCTAAGTTCAACACATCAGGACAACCATGAAGCTACGTGGAGAGAGCTTTCCACAACTATTTTATATGACACAGATGCAATTTCTTTTCTTTCTTCCTTTCTACATCAAAAACTTGTACAGGTGTCAATAAGATGCCATACACTCATAGCATCCCATCCTTAGTTCCACCCCTCATAGTGCTCCAAGGGGTTGGCACTATAATCAGTTGAGGAAACAAATTATTAGGGGTTGAGGAATTTGCTCAAGTCTGCACAGCTGTACAGCTGATAAGTGTGGGAGCTGGATCTGACCCAAATTTATCATTCTTCTTCCTGTTCTATTATTTGACTTCTCTGGATGGAGAGTTCAAACCTGGGCCACTATTAAAGCTTTGCCAAATTTGAACGCTTTATCTCAAGCATGTGAAGGCCTGGAAGCCCTCTCAGCTCTTCTTGTCTTCCCGACCACTCACCCATCCACCCACCCAGAGCTATTTTCAGGCGTACGCGCAGAGTGTAGAGACAATTCACTCCAACGCGGTCACTCATAGAAAGTAGTGCATCCATTTGAAACACCAGGGAATACCAGCACTTCCCAGGGCACCCCGAACAACTGGAACCCCCCAAATTGTTGTTATGCAGCCATGTTTCTTCAACTCTGGCCCTAAAAGTATGTTAGGACCAAAAATGCCTTTTACCATTGTACTTTACCCTATTTAATACACATATGTCACCCAGAAAACAAAAAGTTATTTGAAAGTGGCCAATTGTTCTGAACATCTTACGTTAGAGACTGTTGTTGGCAATAACACTGCAATTTCCACCCCGGGAGAACTTGAATTATTTTGCAATTTTGTGATTGAATTCAATCACTTATAAAATATAACTACTCGGAGGAAAATTGCTTGAGTTCTTTCTCTCAGCACATGTGAATGGATAATCTATCTCTTTTTTATAAACATAAATAACTCCTTTTACAGCTTAAATTTTAAACTATAATCCCTTAATTGGAAGGCTTATTATTAGCATTAACCATATTATTACTTCGGCAAGTCCTGAATGTCCCCTTATTAAAGAGGTATTATTTCATAGGTGATAAGGACTTACTTGCTTTTTGATAAATGAAGGAAATAAAAAATATATTGTCCATCATTATACACAGAGAGAAAATCTACAATAAAACTCTGGAGTCAGGGGATAAGGAAACAGGGAATGTTATTGAACTTGCATGTAGAGGTAGACTGAAAAGATTGATATTCTAGGATTTTCTTGTTGCCAGGAAAAGCAACAGCTGAGAGGAACTATGATCAAAGAGAAATTTTAAAAAAGGAGTCCGACGAGGAGAGAGTTGAAGAAGATAGTTCATAGTAGTTTACAAAATTAAAAATGCCCAAACAAAAGAATTTCTCTTGAATTTTTATAGAGCTTTTGCTCTGTGTAAGCACTTTACATTTATTAACTTATAAAATTCCCATCTGCACACCATATTCTGTTCTCAAGATGATGACACTGGCACAGAGAGATTAAGTAACTTGTCCATGGTCACACAGCAGCAGAGCCAGAGTGTGAACTCTGGAGGGCCTGGTTCCACGGTTCATGTAATTCACTATTCTGTCTGCCTCTGATAGAAAAAGAGGGAGGACGATGCCCCAGTTATCTAGAAATCACACGCCCAACCGAGAATCAGAAAATTAGTAACAAAAAGGCTCTAAGCAAAAATGGAGTTATATTAATGTTGCAAGTGGCCTGAAATCTATCCCTTACTTTGGTAAATGCACATTTAAACATAGAGCCTCAGCTTTAGTGGCTGCAAATCAGACCCATGCGCACATCAGTGACAGAAATGGGCGTAGACTCCCTAGTGCAGCACTTTGACAAATGCCTGTCACAGTGTCTTCACCTTCACTGTAGTCACAGTTTTAATAAGCTCTGAGTCCACATCAGAAGCAGGTGCGGGAGGAGGGCCACACACTAGTATGAGCCCATGAACCATAGGAATAACACTTAACATTTGACATCCGGCTCATCATAGGAAGTGAAATTATTTTTGCTTTTGTTATTATTGCTAAGCATCATGATTACTCTGTGCATAATAAATATTGTCACCCTGCTTTTGTAGAAGAGGAAATCAGTGGTGAAAGGAATGTGTAACTTATAAAGGACATAAAAATAGGAAGTTATGGAGTCAGGATTTAAATCCAAGTTTTCTGATTTCTAAAGGCTTGAAGTGACAGCTGATGGCCTGGGAACAAAGGAGGGAATATAAAATTGGAAAGGCACATGAGACTCTCATAGCAAATAATAATAACAATAAAAAGTCCATGACCAATTGTGGTTATTAATATCAGGAAAGAGTTTAATTCAATTTACTTCATTTAAGAAGGTTTACATGAGGTGACACATTTTAAAATGGTTGTTAATTAAAATTTTATATTAAAAAAACCTATTGTAAAGGAATATGTAGTCGAAAATCTTTATTTTTGCCAAATATAATGCCCAATTTTCAAATGCTAGGGTGTTATGTGTTGCTGTAGAAAGCAGACAAAATAGGTGGAATCTGTTATCTAGGAAGTTAAAAAGAGTTTGGGTAAGTGTAGTAATAACACATTCTTGATGGCATATTAGGGGGATGTTTTGGGACTAAATGTCAGTGGTGGCAGTAACATCCTGCCACAAAACACGTATCCATTGTGGCCATGTTTAAAATGAAGTATTTGAAAAAATGAGCAGTGAGCTAGATTTTGTTATGTTCCTTCTAGGATAAATCTAGTTTAGTCCCCATGCCAGGTGGACATTTATTGTTCAATGAGGATAAATTAGTACAACTCAGTCCCTTAATTCTCCCATATGTTCAATAGCATAAAAATGAGCATAAAATCATACCTAATACTACAGTATAGGGTGACTGTGGGTATTAAATAAGATGGTACACGTGTCTGGAGCAGAGTCAACACTCAATCATAGTGTCGTTGAGATCGTAACAGTATTAGTATTAATTATATTAACATCTAGTATCACCTATAACATGATAAGCAGTACAGTGCCTGGGAGCACTCATTCTAGTGAATTATTATTTCTCCAAGTTTTTGCTTTTTCCTGTTTCTCTTTCTCAACTTTGTCACTGGATCCTGTGTTTAATGTCTTCATGCCTCAATTTTAAAATCTATAAACTGGGGATATAGTACTTGTATCAATAAAGGGGAGAAATTGTGATTACTAATGTTTATTGCATACTTACTAGAGTCATTATTTTAGAATCTTCAGGAGTGAGGTCTCTGTTACTACACTTCTTGAGTTTGATCCCTTTTTGCCTCTTGATGGGTGTGTGACCTTGTACGAGGTGCTTAGTCTCTCTATGCTTCATCCATAAAAGAAATATAATAATAGGACCTACTGCAAAGAATTGTCAAGAAATTGAAATTTAAAAATGCGTAAAAAAGCATTTAAAATAGAGTGTGGCACATGGTGTTTAAAATGTCAATTATTACCATCTCATTTAATTATTAAGAACTCCTTCGATGTGAGTATTATCTTATTTATTTTAGCAGGATAAATTGGGTACACGGAGGTTGACTAACTTGTCCAAGGACACACACTAAAGATGATTCCATTATTCACCAAAGCCCTTGACCCCGGAATTGCACTCAGCACGTTTTGTTTTTTTTTTTTGTTTTTTTCAAGGATTCTGCACTGACCAGCTAATGATAGTAGAATCCACTGGACACCTTAACTCCCTTTGGGAACTTTATACTGTTGCAGTTTGGTATTGACATGAGGTTAAGGACGATTTTTGGAATGGAATTTGAAGCAATAACCTAGCTTTATTGCCTGCCATTTCCTCTCACATAACTTTTGATGTAATATCTCAGACAATTTGCTATTCTCTAAACAAAGCCTGCATCGTTAACTTGTAACTTTCTGCTTATACTACTTCCTCTCCATGGATCTGCCTTTCTTTCTTCTCAACCATCTCTCTCTATTCTCTTTAAGGTTCCTCTCAACAAGGACAAGGCTTCACAGAAGAGAGGCCTCAGACTTCCATGCAGCATGTGTACTTGTGTGTCTTTGGCTCTGATTGCTTTGTCTCTCATTAACCTGCTTGACTATCTGTCATTCTTCTGTGTGAAATAGGAATATCTGGAGGCAAGAGACTTATCTCAGTTATATTTTTACCACTGACACTTAGCATGGCTCTGGACTTTAGATAGTTCATTCATTCATTCATTCAATATTTATTGAGTGTCTATTATGGGCCAGGCACATCTCAAGGCACTGTAGACACTGAAATAAACAAAAAGGACAAAATCCTTGCTCATATAGACCTTAAATTCTAGCGAAAGAGTCCCTAATATGACATCCCAGTGGAGCTGTCACTGAACAGATGGATATACGGGTCTGGAGTTGAGGAGTGCAGTCTGAGCTAAGGATGTAAATGTCAGAGTTATATATGTAAGGTCATGAAACTCAGTGAGATCACTAAGGGAGTGCGTGTTGACAGAGAAGAGTAATTGTTTTCTTTTCTTTTCTTTTCTTTTCTTTTTTTAAGTGAAGGAATATATAAAGACATTAGGCCAGAGAATTTTGGTGATTCTGCTGTAGGCAAGCCCAGGGTAGGACCAACTCAGAAATTACCCAGTTTTTAAGAATTACTCTTGATGATGGGTGTTCCCTCCTGGAAATCTTGTCTTGAAGCTTCCCGCTCATGGTGGCATTTTAATCAAAAGAAAATAGCTGAGCTGCATGGCTATACTTAACACAGGCATGATTTTCACAATGGTTTTCACATATTCTTCATGTTTTGAAACATTTGTTCATGGGAAAGTGGTGTCTTTCTTTGAGTTGTTTTTCTTCCACTCAGCAGCTAGGGGATGCTTGGATGAATTACTCCCAAATAATGGTGCCTAAACTTATCTTAATGAGACCAAGATGCTGTAGTCATGGTAAACATCATAGAATCTCCCCTTGTGTTACCAAGTGGAGATTAAGTTGGATGTGACCTCAGAGAACCAGGGAAGAAAGCTATGAAGCAATAAGGCATGATGACCATATAGGCATCTAATCTATGATAAGGAGGCAAGAATATATAGTGGGGTAAAGACGTTCTCTTCAACAAATGGTGTTAAGGAAACTGGATGGATACATGCCAAAAAATGAAACTGGACCACCTTTTTACACCATATACAAGAATAGACTCAAAATGGATTAAAGACTTAAATGTAAGATCCCAAACCATAAAACTTCTGGAAGAAAACATAAGCAGTAAACTCTCTGATATTGCTATTAGTAATTTTTTCTGATATGTCTCCTTGGACAAGGGAAAATCATCACCACAACAACAAAATAAATAAATAGGACTACATTAAACTAAAAAGTTTTTGCACAGCAAAGGAAACCATCAACAAAACTAAAAGACAACCTACTGAATGAGAGAAGATATTTGCCTACAGTACATCTGATAAGGGGTTAATATCTAAAATTTATAAAGAACTCAAACAACCCGAGAACAACAACAACCAAAAACAATCCAATTAAAAAATGAGCAGAAGACCTGAATAGGTATTTCTCCAAAGAGGACATCGTGATGGTCAATAGACATATGAAAAAATGCCCAAGGTCACTATTCATCAGAGAAATGCAAATTAAAACCACAATAAACTGTCACCTCACACCTGTCAGATTGTCTATCATCAATAAATCAAAAAAACGACAAATGCTGGTGAGAATGGGAGAAAAGAGAACACTCATACACTGTTGGTGGGATTGAAAATTGATACAGCCACTCTGAAAAACAGTTTGGAGTTTTCTCAAAAAATTTAAAATTGAACTAACTTTCGACCAAGCAATTGCACTTCTAGGTACTTACTAAAAAACACAAAAAACAAAACAAAATAGTAGGTCATAAAGATCTATGCACCCCTATGTTCACAGCAGTGCTATTCACAATAGCCAAGATGTGGTAGCAACCTAAGGGCCCATCTATAGACAGCTTGGAAAAAATAATAGTTCATATATACACTGGAATATTACTCAGTCATAAAAAATGAACTCTTACTATTTGCAATGACATGGATGGATCTATAGGGTATTATGCTGAGTGAAAAAGTCAGATAAATACTATATGATTTCACTTTCTGCTATTATGCAAACTCTAAGGGACAAAAGAAATGAATAAACTAAATGAAAACAGACTCACAGATATAGAGAACAAACTGATGATTGCCAGAGGGAAGAAGGGTTGAGGGCTTGGATGAAAAAGGTGAAAAGATGAAGTACAAATTAGTTACAAAACAGTCATATGGATTTAGAGTACAGCATAGGGTGTACAGTCAATATTATTGTAATGGTTGTGTGCGGTGCCAGATGGGTGCGAGGATAAATTGGGGGATTACTTCATGGATTATATAAATGTCTAACTTCTTAAAATTGAAAATAAATGAATGAATGAATAAAAGTATTTATATATATATATATATATATAATAAAATATATATAAATATAAATAAAAGGGAATTTTATTGCACAGGCTCTGCTTCATCTCCCTTACTAGAGTATAAGCTTCTGGTGGACGGGATCTATGTTCAGCTTATTCATGGTTGTATCCTGGGCACCTAGGATAATTCCTGCCATGTGATAGGTACTATAATGATCTATCAAATGACTAAATTTCCTGGGCATGAATCCCATGTCTGTCACTTAGTAGCTATGTAATTTGAGGTTAGTCGCTTAAAACCTCAAATTCTTAGTCTCCTCAATTCTTAAATGATGATAATAATAGCGCTTGAACATTAACTCCAAAGAGTAAATGGAATAATATATATATATAAGAATTTTTCATAGTGTATGGTATATGGTAGAGTCTATATGCAATGCCTTCTGCTATTATTATGATGATTTTGCCTCCAACCCTTCTGACATCTTCTCACCTAAAGCATTGATTAAATTTACACTGTCACTAAGATATATTTAATGTGATTTTTATTACATCCAGGAATGCTCACTGGTGAATTTGCCTACCTGCAAGCAGACTCAGAAAAGACTACAATGTGCTGTGGAATTGTTTTTCTACCCAAAGTCTCCACTGAGAATGTTTTGCTGAAAGTGGATAAGGTTTTCTCTGTCAGTTCATCTCCAGAACTTGTCTTTTTTTTCTTCTCCTTCTCCTTTTTTTCCTGAAAGCTTACAAGCAAAGATGGGCCAGCTCTTCTGTAATGAGCTTCTGCCCATCACAGTTGTTATTCTATTTCCAATGATAAGAAAGCACTTTGAAAGTAAGGAGGCTAAATTTTAACCCTTCGATCTAAGCAGATAACATAGCAATGCTGTGTACTTTGTAGACCTGGTGGGCTGTAAAATTGAGTTTGCTTGAAAGGTGAGGCTCACATCAGTGTCTAAAGAAAATCCGCAGAAGCCGGCATTGACTGGACTCATGTTTAGCTCAAATACTACTTTTTAGGTTTATGCAAATAGAAAATAGGAATTTATGACTTCTATTAGAGACTACATGAGTGACCAATTATGGAATCATTAATAAAAGAGAAAAAACAGAGGAGACTTTTGTTTCTCTAAACTTCTATGTAGCTCTTTATAAATAGTCATCACCCTACCCCTGTTGGCTAAAATCAATAGAAAATAGTGGAAAAATCAACTAGGAAGAAAAATGTTTCGTCATACAGATAACCTGAAAAAAAACCCCAAACATCTATCAACAATAAAGATTATGTCAAGAATGGTTTGTATTCTTCAGACATTTTAAGGCAACATGTCTAAAATAAAATGATCACTTTTTCTTAACTACCATGACCTTCTCTGTTCCTTATCTTGCTTAATGTCATCAGTATCTTTTTGGTGGAATCCTGTCCATTTCTTATCTTTCACTTGATACCACCAATTTTTCCCCATTGTTTCCAATTATACCTTTAATGTATGTTTCAAGTCCATCCTCTCTCTTCTATGACTATCCCCTCCTAAGGCACAGTTTAGGCCTTTGTCCTCACCTGTAGGCAGGGAAGTCCAGTGGTGAGACTGGAAGCTATGGCATTACACCGTTGGAAGTAAAATCCTCCTTTGACACTGAGTAACTGTGAGATCTGGGTTAGTGATTTAATTTCTTTGTTTAGTTCTCTCATTTAAGTGGAGATTATATGATTTATTTTGGGATCATTTTTTCGGTATGAGTTTAGTTGGTTTCTTGATACATACATCAGTACCCAACTAGCTGTTGCTGACCGTTTTGACACTGTATCCAAGTCATGTCAAACATTGCATTTGATCCTTTGCCTGTCTTTTCCCTGACTTCAAGTTCACCATCGACTCATCTAAAGCTGGATTAGCATGCAGCTTTTCTAACTGCTGGCTGGTTCTAGTCACCTCAAAACCCAATCAAAACAAGGATTCATACCCCATTTTGACCAAAAGGAAATAAAAACAGAATATTGACAAGATATCTGCACTCCCTTGTTCACTGCAGCATTATTCATAGTTGCTAAGATATGGAAACAACCCGTGTCCATCAACAGATGATGGATCGGGAAAAGACAGACAATGGGATATTATTCAGCCAAAAGAGAGGAGCAAATTCGGCCACTTGTAGCAATGTAAGTGGGCCTTCCGGGACTTATGCTAAGCTAAATAAGTCAGATAGAGAAAGAGAAACACTTTATGGTATCACGTATATGCAGACTCTTAAAAATGATAATAAATAAAAGTCAAATTCATAGAGACAGAATAAAAAACTGGTTGCCAAGGACCAGGGGTGGAGGGAAATAGGGTGAGGTTGGCCAAACTTTCAGCTGTAAGATTAATAAGGTTTGAGGATCTAACATAAAACGTGGTGACTATAGTCAAGAACACTGTATTGCATAATTGAAATTTTCTAAGGGTAGGACTTAAATGTTCTCATATACACAAAACAATAAATACATGAAGTGATGGATATGTTAATTAACTAGATGGGGGAATCCTTTCACAATGTATATAAATGTTATATCACCATGATGTATACTTTAAATATTTTACAATTTTGTATATCAAATAATCCAATAAATCTAAAATGAAAATAAACAAGTAAAAACCTTGGCTGACTTCCCATTGCTTTTCTTTACTGTTAAGTCCACACTCATGCTGGCAGCTGGGACCTTCAAACTCTGGTCCAGCTCACCCTCCCAGGATGCTTCACTTCCCTACTTCTCATTCTTTCTGCCTCATCTTTTTAAGTACTTAGAAAGCTCCTCCTCCTTTTTGTATCTCCAGTGAAATGACAATTCTTCTCCCAAGGGCCCTGATGAAAAATTACTTCTTTGTGAAATGCGCCGAGGTGAGACTCAATCTCATCTCTGTGGCCATAATAGTCATGATTGTCATAGTATTCATAGAAGAACAGCATCAGCGGCCAACCTTTATTGACTGCAACTAGCTAGTCACTGTTGCAAACACCTCATGTGCTCATTTAATCATTTGAGCAAACACATAATATTTGCTACTATTATTTCCACCTAATACATGAGGAAATTGAAGCTCAGAAAGCATAAGCAACTTACCTAATATTTCCATAGCTAATTAATCACAGAACCAGGATTTGAGTCAAGTAGACTAATCCTACTATTACTGCTTTTTAATTTCTTAATACTAATACCTCTCTAGTATTGCCTCTCATAGCATTTTATTTGTATTCATTGTATCTGAGTGATCTACATACATGTCTGTTTGTATCAGCACAGAGTCAGCCTTCAGAGGGAGTAATCTATGTGTTCCCCTATTTCTGGCACTTGTACTGCTCACATAGTTAATGCTCCATTAATGCGTGTTACGTAGATGTGAAATCTACTGAACCTGCCAACAGGAAACCACTGTCTGGGACTCCTGTCTCTGGCTTTCCAAGACTCATTCATGACTTAATGAAGATCCCTAGTAGACGTGATGGCCCAGGAAAAGGAGTGCTCACCTTCCTATTTGTCACTAAATACCTATGAGATGTTGGACAAGCTGCTTAATCTCTCCATTTTTTACTTTGTTAAATGAAGACTCTAACCCCTGTGATCTATCATTCTCCCAGGAGAACTATGAGGGTGAAATGAGATAATCAAGAGAAAGAATTTTAAAACCAGTAAAAGAACATACAAAGGATGGACAACTATTCTAATTTGTAAAGCATAGTTTACAGTAAGTTAAGTGATACTACTGGTTGTTATGAAATCTAGGTTAAGGGCATTTCTACTTCTCCCACTTTCTGCTTTCATGAGTAGTGAGGTACCATGAAAAAAGAAATCATATGCTAGCTTTGAAACATCCATTTGTCAGAGCCAGAAATAAGCAATGCCATCTCACTGGCTCCTGCAATGTTAGATCTGGACAGAGACTTGAGACACAGTCTGTACGTCTCATTTATACGTGGTGAGACTGAGGCTGGAGAAGGGAAACAACCCAGCCAGGGGCACCATACTCTCTGGACAATACAACCTATGCAAGGGTGCCCATGTTGAGTAGGTAAGGAGAAAGACTCTGTCTTGTTTATTTTTGTAAACTGACCAAAACATGACCATAACCAGAGAACTGGTTAAGTGCAAAGACTCTGGAGCTCCATTGCTGGGTTCAACCTCTCTCCCTGCACCCACACCTTCTACTAATGAAGTGATTCGAGCAAGTTAACTAGCCTCTCATTTCTCATGTGCCCATTTTGTAAAATGGAAATAATAAAGAATGTCCATCTAATAGTATTATTATTAAACTGTGCACAGCACTTAGAATTGTATCAGCCACACAGTAAGTGCTAGATGGTTGTTAAATAAATAACAATAACATGAGAGAATTCTATCATAACATTTTTTGAGCTTATACAGATGATGACATTTAAGGGCCTTGATTTATACTTGCAGATTTAGTTTCTAAGTCATTATGATTTATGCTTCTGTTTCTCCAAAATTTTTCCTGACTGTATGTTCAGATCAGAGCTATTAGCTAAAGTCACTAAGGAGTTAACATGAGATTAATTAATTGTCAGAAGGGTAAACATTTTTTTTTTTAATTTCCTGGAGGTTACTGTTGTATTTTTAATTGGTATCATGTTGGCAGTTCAACTCACTTTTTGAAAACAAATCCACCAACAGCCAGATGTTGATGGTTTCTCAGCCAAGAGAGGCATCTGAAACTTTCCATGATCAATATGCTACCAGGAAAAACACAACACTAAAATGGTATGCCATATTTGATACCAAAAATCCAAAGTAAAGTTAGGAAATATGTTTTGCAATTATACAAGGCAATATGCTGATGGTGGCTTATGGGTTATGAGTAGTCTAGGCTCATGATAACCTTGTTGCATTTGCTCTCCTGTCTGCTCAATCAACAATGAAAAACCCTGGAATGAAGCTTTAATTTGGTGAATCAATTATTTTGGTTGAATGCAGGCACTAAGATTTTACTGGGTAGATGTTACTGTGTAGCAAAGTTAAATAAAACATGTATATAAATATAAACACACATATAATCAAGTGTCATAATGCAAGCCCCTCCTTCCTGAAGGCAGAGGGCAGACCTAGTGCTTTCTTACATTTCCAATTTGAAGATTTGGGATTTGCATTATAAAATATATGCCTTATGCAATATATGCAATATACACCTTTAGGTGTATATTGAGCAGATAACTGCAAGATTAAGGAGTTTAACTAGCTTTTTCGTGAATGACTTTAGTATCAAGAAATCCCTAGCTACTCTACTCTATGCGAGTACCAATACTTTTTCTTTTACAAAACATATGTTGTCAATCTGTATCAAGGCTATATCTCCTCAGTGAATAACTGAGGAATTCACTTCATCTTTTATGCCCCAGCTCGGCCTGAGGAAGTGAAGGAGACAGCAGGCCCTGGAGTCAGCACCCCAGTTCTGCTAATTGGGAAAGTCGTTTTACTTCTCTGTGCCTCAATTTTCTCAGCCATGATCTGGGGAAAAATACACCTGCCTCAGAAGGTGGGTGGGAGTACTGATTGAGCGAATACTTGCATATATTCCTACCTATGATGTTTCATGTGCTAAGTCCTCTGTGTGAATTATCTTGTTTAGTGATCACAACAACCCAGTTTTTTGATGATTGCCAGGGTCTTTCTTTCGGTACTGTGAATAAAATATGCGACTTTCCTCCTTAGAAAGTTACACTTACTGCTTCCTCTTCCTTGAAACTCTCCCTTCCGACCCTCACATTACCAGTTTCTTCTTGTTTTAGGGTCTCAATGCCACCCCGTCAACGAGGCAAAGTAGCTCCTCTGCCTGCCTTCAGTTCCCATCATATTGCCATAGTTTTACTGCCTTTATAATACTCATCAATTCCTAAGATTATCTTTATCTTCATGTTTGTCATCTTTCTTTTCATAAAAGCTCCATGAAGGAAGTGACGTACGTCCTATTCCCTGGTCCAAAGCCAGTGCCTAGAACGGGCTTGCCACACACGTCTCTCAAAAAAGCATTGTACAATGAATGACAAAATAAGGAAACGAAGGGGCCAGAGAATTCATCTGGATAACTCCAAGCTTTGTTTAGCAAGGGCACAATAGCAGAGTTCAAATGCGTGCCAGACGACACTGAAGCCCACGCTCCCTCCGTCCTACTCTTTCGGCAGTTTTCGGAAATGATAACAAGGGTCTGAGCAAGAGTTTTACAACAAGAGATGAAAAGAAGTTAATTAAAAGCTATTTCAGAGAAAATGACCAGAGCTTAGTGCCCAATAAGATGGTGGGTGGGGGAGCATTAAACGGAGGGAAGATGGTTCTGACTTCGGCATCTACGCAGCTAGTGGTGCCAATGGATGAGGTAGGAAACTCAGGGAGTGGGGCTGAGTGGTGATCAGGCCACTCCATCTGGCTGGTGCGCTCATCTGCTTCCTGGCATGGGTATTCAAAGAGTAGTGTGGGAAACTGGCTACATGGGATGGGGCCCGGATTTTGCACAAGCTAATCCTTAACTTACGGCCCGATATTGCCAGCATCAGACACTACCTCCTTTCTTTTTCTTGCTGGGGAGTTATAACGTCAGGAGGAAGACATTAATTTTCACTAGACCACATCCATCCCCGCTGCTCGACCACCAGCCAGGCTGCTCCATTGGAGGCCACATAGATCTGTCATCTCCTTTTCAAACTTGTGTTTGTTTTTCCCCAGGCCTCTCCAAGACAGTCGGACTTTGATATCGGTCTGACAGTCTTCTCAAACATCAGAGTCAACTGTGTGGTTTAAAATAAGGAGTTCGGGCTTACAATTTTTGCTGTTGGTTAAAGATGAGCAATACATTCGATTTTCAAAAATTCAAGAATGTCATTGGCTTTTCAGGTATAAAATCTTTGTAATGTGCTACTTCCTTTAATGCTTTCATTTGAGGCACAAAAAGCAGAACTAATGTTTAAGCCTGCATTTAACCGATCACTATAAAATGCATATAATTTCCAAATATTGAGAATATTAAGTCTACGTAACAAAAAGCTCAGGAAGTGAAATGTATGATGTCTTTAAACATTTGAAAAGCTGACTCAAAAACAGTTTTCCAATGTACATTGGGAAGCTTGCATTCACATAATTTAATTCTTTCATACAAAAATTCCAAACTTGAGGGAGAATGATCTAAACAACATACATAGGTATATGTATATAGATGTCTGTACTCGGATATATGCACAGATATGTTTATCTCAGTGCTATTTACGTTATGGGGTAAAAGGCACAAGGGAGGAAAATCTAAATATCCAAAAGCCAGAGGATCTTGTCAAAAAATAATATATGGTAAATATACAATGTAATATTATGCTTACCATTAAAAAATGAATTTTACAGAGTTTTAATAACAAAGTTAATATTGATGAAAGTGTGCAATGTAAAAAAAAATAAAAATTTGGTAGATGAGATTTCATTAATGTACATGCAGCCATGAAAAATGATATTACTGCTTATTTGTAGTTAGTTCAAGGCGAGGGGGTATAGTAGGATTATGAATGTGTTGTGTAGTATGAGAGTGTGTGTGTGTGTGTGTGTGTGTGTGTGTGTGTGTGTGATTTCCTACCCTTTTTTACACTTTCCAAATTTCCCTCTATGGATGTAACTTTCACAAACAAACCATTCACCCTCCCGACACCCGAGGAGAGGAGGAGGAGGGCTGTCCTGTGGAAGAAGGGCAGACACTGCACATGCTCTCAAAAGTGGGACCAACATGGTTGGAAGTTCAAAGGAAGGCTGATTTGGGGTCACTGAAAGGAAGAAGCCTCCTAAAGTGGGCTGTCACCAAATGGGTGGCTTCCTGAAGAAGCCGTGCTGTCCCCCGGAGATGACAGGATGTGTCTGGGAACTAGGCAGGAGGTGAGGCTCCATGTCCTCCTATGCTCCCTTCCGACTCACAGGTTCTCTATTTTGGGAATAAAGTGCTCCCTAACTCAGCAGGAGTGTAGGCTTTTCTGGAGAAACTATATTTTTTTCTTTTGTTATTTGCATAATGATAATAAATCTCACATTTCTGCCAAGAAAAATGAAAAGCCTTTCCTTATCTGCTTTCCTGGAAAAGAAAATTTAGAACGAGCATCAGCCCTTTATTCAACTAACTTTTAGTCCCTAGCCATGAAGCTGCACGGACCTGGTGGAGGATAGTTCCTTAGCCACTTTGCAGGTCATCGAAGCCTCGAACTAGCCCAGCCAAGTCTCACCTCACTACAGGGTGTGGTCCAGCATGCAGACATTTGGTGTCCCTGCTTTTCTTCCTGGTGGCCTAGGGTCCTCTGCCAGTCTGGTACCTGGCTCTAACCACTGCATTTTGCCTCATTTTCTCATATCATCTTTTCAGTTCTGTGTCCAACTGCTTAGGGCCCAGACCCTAGATGGAGGAGAATCTATGAAAATGCCGTTGTAAAGTAACTTAGCAATGGAACAAATGTGGTCTCCCTTCCAAATAATTTACTTCTACTCGCTGAGGATTTTTGTGATGGGTCACTAAAGGGGAAACTGGTGGTTACTGGGAGCAGAAGCTTTCTACCTGTAGACCTTTTGGGATCCACAAATCATAGCCCATATCTAGTGCGTGTTCAATATCAGCTGGTTTTATGAAATCCCATTTTACAAAAATATCAGTTTTAGTGTTATTTTGTTCATCTTTTCATATCTTCCTTTTTTTGTCTTTCAAGCAATGTCCTTACTTCTTCCTGAGACTTGGGTTAAAAATTGCCATGCATCCTCTATGAACATTTATTTGTGGGCTTTGCCAAATATTGGTGCAGGAAGAGCACTAAGAAGGCATGCTAATTTTGTTCTTCCCCATGTGAATATGGAATCCATTCGAAAGTTACATTTTACTGGTCTGCTTTGCACAAATGACTATATTGCTGGTAAATATCTGGTAAATTGACAATTTTTTTTCCAACTTGAAGGGATAAAAGTAATGGTTATAACAACCAACATCCACTAATTTATTGCAAATTAGCAATAAAAAGATCTACAGCTTCACTATCATTTAGGACTAGAGTTTTGGCATTATTCTTGACCATGGCCTTCTAGGTTGCCAATGACATGTATGTTTTATTTGTACATGTGTGTGCAAGGAAGGAAAAAAATCAAAGCAATATTTCTCAGTCATAATTTTCATTATTTTGTACATAGGATTATTACTAATAAAAGTAATCTTATCCTGTCCCTTCTCTCCACAGAATGTTCTAGTAAGTCAGGCCTTTTTAAATGCTGTTTTATTTATTACTCTCCCTCCAGCACAGGAACAGGAACTGACATATTATAAATATATGTTGAATGAATAAGTGAATTAATTAAATCTTATGATGATGATATATTACCTTTGGTCAGTGCCACTGAAATAAATTACTATTCTATTCTGGGACTTTGACTCAGTGTATTGGGTTCTTTGAGGTACTTTCTATGTTTTCTCCATTTCTTTTGTGGACACTCATGAAATTTTAGGGCATTCACATTTTCAAATCATTGTATGAGTCCATCAGTTCCTACAAAACGGTATGGCCAAATATAAAGAGAATAGATAAAGACATGAGTTAGGGCCCTCACCTAACATGTCTCACCGAGCTTCTTAATTATTTTGCTTCCTCACTGGCAAAGAATACACCTCGTCTGTCTGATTCTAACAGTTGTCCATGCTTGCAAAAAAAAAAATCATGTATTAAAAAATGTTTGTGAACATAGAATGTTTGTCAAGTGTCATTATAAATTATATATGCATCTTTTTTTAAAAAAAGGGTTTCCCTTTGAGATCCTTTTTTTTTCTGCTCCTTAAGAACAGCACACAATCGGAGAGAGAGAGAATGGAGAGTATGATGATTAGTCTTATGTGTCAACTTGGCTAGGCTAGAGCACCCACTTATGTAACCAAACACTAATTTCAGTTACTGTCAAGATATTTGGCACACAGGCTTGAAATCTACAATCAGCTGGCTTTCAGTAAAGGAGATTACCCTGGAGAACGTGGGTGGGCCGCATTCAATCAGCTGAAAAGACTTAGGCAATAACTGAGGTTTCCCGGAGAACAAGGAATTCTGTCTCAAGACCGCAGCATCGCGTCCTGCCTCAGTGTCCAGCCTGTCCGCCTGCCCTGTGCATTTCGAACATGCCAACTTCCAGTCATGAACCAATTCCTTAAAATAAATATGTTTATATCTGCTTGTGTTTGTATAGAAACGATGCATATGTATACGAATATGAATATGCATATGGATGCATATGCACATGTGCATATTTATATGAATGTGCATATTTATGTGTATAAGTATGTACACATACACAAATGTATATGCATATGTTGGTTCTGTTTTTCTAGAGAACCCTGATTGATACAGGTAGAAATTAAGCAAAGAAAGAAAGTCACATTTGTGTAAATATTTTCTACTTTACAGTAGTTTTTTGAACTTGATGATATTTCTGAAGTTTGGAAGTATCTAAATTACAACACCAAATGCATGTATGCAAGGCAAGAGCTTTACAAAGTAATAATATACTTTAAAATGATATAGCTGCTCCGCTAACAAGTTAGGCAATGGGAATCCAAGAGTTATCTGACTCTAGTCCTTACCCCTCAGATCAAACAAAATCTTAAAACGTTTTGAAGCCTAGATTCCTGTCACTAATGCGGTGCTACCTGTCAAACAGGATGCACCTACCTCATCATCACACAAAAGTTCCCCTGGACTGTAGGTAACCAGGAGTACATCAATAGAGTTGGTTTTGTAGGATACAATGCATTGATTCTTTTTAGAAGCAGAGAACTGCCATGCATGCAGACCTAAACAAACAAAACAAGTCAACAGTTTGGGGTGGGGGAAGAAAAGGGAACTTGCTTTGAACAGCAGGAGACGACGTTTTGGCGGCTGAGCAGGGCAAGAGCTTCCTGAGCCGCTCTTTGATGCTGCGCTTGGTGCTGTTCTGGGCGTACAGGAAACCTAGAAGATAGCGATGCGCTCTGTCAAGGCCGTCTTCGCGGAGACACTGGGCGGGCGGCGCGCTTTATCAGAGGACGCCCGGCAGGCAGCATCCGGACTCGGCCATCCGCTCAGGCAATCACAGGCAGTAGGTTAGGGACCCCAGAAGGGAGAAAAAAACATCCTTTTCTCCCCCTCTGTTTTTCTCATTTTTTTTAAGGTTTTCTTTTCAAAACTTTCCTTATGTTGCCTTCAAGATAATGACCAGCAAGCGAAAACAGAATCATGCAAGTATATATATCTTTTGAGTAGCAAAAGGAAAATGCGGTAGACTTTTTTGGTCTTAGGGAATAAAACAAATACCACTGAAGGAGTTAACTGGAGTGAAATTTCAATATTCAAACCAGCATGAAGGGCCCACATGATAATTTTCTGTTCTTATCGCTCCCCGTCTTTGATTACTGAGGAGATAGATGCTCTGCATAAATCATTCACACCACAATCACCTGTTAGTACCTTTGCCTTCCCTGAAAGTGACAAAATAGATGTCCTTGATATGCAGCTCCATTAGCATAAGCTGACATGCCCAGAGACGAGACAGCCTTCACATTTTTCAGGTGTCGACATTAATGAACAGAATTATTCAAGCAGAGTAATGCCAAAAGAAGCACAGTGTGTTTGCAAACTGTTAACCCAGGAATAGATGGAGCAGTGTCTGTGACTTCAGATTGCTGGGGAGGACTCAGAGAAACCACGAGTGACCCAGCGGGCAAACATGCAAACATTTGAAACAACTGTTGGTGTCAGGAACCACAAATGTCCAAGTCAGCCAGAGCTTACCGACTCTGAGTGCCCAGAGCCTGAATCTGTATGTGGATGAATACATTGCTTCCTTCAAATCAGTTTAGAAGGTTTTGGGAGCTCCAGCAGTGCAATCAGCTAGTGTGCAGTGCTTTGACAGTTTAAGAATGTTTTGAATATGAAGCAACAAAAAAGAAGCAATTTAAATTGGGGTTAGACCATCTGCATCTTCATAATATGGGCTGGTGAATGTATCACTTGCTGCTTTTGTGCTTTACAACTCCCATCTCGAAATTAGAACAAGTTCTGACCACAAGTTTGCTGATCTATTTCTCTTTGGGGCTGCTTCACTCCACATTAGTATCCATTAGCTAAAAAACGCATAGATCTCTGGGTGTGTGTGTGTGTGTGTGTGTTGTGTGTGTGTGTGTGTGTGTGTGTTGGGTGGGGGAGTGGTGACAGTATACTAGTAGATACATAAATGAAAGCAGATCATTTTCCTGCTTAAAATCCTTTGAACACTTTCATGTTGTCCTTTGAAAAGATTCACAGTTCCTACCATGGATCCCAGTGCATGCATGATCTGGCTCTGCCTCACTCTGAAAGCAATTTCTACTGCCCTCCCTATTACTCTCATGGACCATCAGCAGTTGGCCTTGCTACCTTCCTTGCCTTTGTTGGAATTCACAAAACAGGCCCCACCCTGTTCTTCACACTTACTTGGTGTGAATGTCTTGTTCACTTGATATCCTAAGTGTTTGTTTAGGGTCTGGCACATGGGAGGAGATAAACATACCTCTGACTAATGAGTGAATAAATTCACTTTCGATACCAGAAGAAGACCTGATTTCATTTCCTAGATTTGTATCTAAGTAAGCTTTCAAACTTGTAAAATAAAATAAATTCGATTTCCAGAAAACATCCATCAAAGTGCTATCTCCTTTGTTAACTTCTCAGGATATCAGAGTTTCGCTTTAGCTCCTAAAGCAGGGTGTCTGCTTCTTCCTTTCAAGTCACTGCAAACCTCATGTCATTTGTAAAGAGCATAAAGAATTGAGGACTTTTGAAACTTTACAAGATGGATCCCACAGGAGCCATGACAGTAATGTCAACAGGCACATTAGGGAACGCCCGCAGGGTGTGACCTGAATACCCAAACCACAGATGTCAGCCCCCGTCTACAGGGGCCAATAAATATGAGGATCCCATTTTGTAAGGTCCACATAAGCTGAACTCCTCAGACAGATGATACTCAAGCCTGACAGGATGGCACCACAAATGGTGCACCTGAGAGCCAAAGACTCTGACCCTCTGACCCATGGTGGCCTCTGGCATGGGACTGATGCACAGCTCTCAAAGTGCCTGGAAGTCACAGGAGAGAGCGTGGAGAAGAGAGAACTGGTGTGCGTGACAGAGGGGCAGATCTGTGTGACGATAATTGTAGGTCATTGTGACAGTTAATTTTATGTGTCAATTGGACCAGGGTAAGGGATGCCTGGATAGCTGGTAAAACATTATTTTGGGGTATGTCTGTGAGGGTGTTTCTGGAGAAGATCGGCAATTGAATTGATAGACCGAATAAAGAATATCACCTTCACCAGCATTGGCAACCACTATCTAATAAGCTGAGGGTTTGAATAGAACAGAAATGCAGAGGAAGGGAGAATTTGTTCTCTGCTCGAGTTGAGACAACCATCTTCTCCTGCCCTCAGACATCGGCTCTCCTGGTTCCAGGGCTCAGTTCGGACTGGAAATATACCATCAGCTTTCCTGAGCCTCCAACTTGCAGATGGCATATTGTGGGGCATCTCAGCTCTGTAATGTGTGAGCTAGTCTCTCATAAGAAATCGCTTTCTATATATCTGTATATATCTTATTGGTTCTGTTTATCTGGAGAACCCTGACTAATACAGTTGTTGGCCAGGGTCTGGGTGATGTATACTCAGTGTCAGACTCCATAATACTGAGCAGACAGAAGCTACTGTAGGTCTGAAAATTAAATGAGATAGAAGTCATGCACTGCTGAGAGAGAGAGAGAAAAAAAAAGGAATAAAAAATAAGAAAAGAAAGAAAGAAACTGTACTAATCACCTCTGGTATTCGCTAGAGAGTTTAGAAAGACTATATTTTTGGAGTAAGGGTTATTTCCTAGAGTAAGGGCCGCACCTTATAACTCAGTATAGGACTAAAATTGACCTGTCTTAACAAATAATAGAACTAAAGTTGGCAAGAGCAAAAGGAATTTCTAGCAACTATGCGATGCCTTCCAGAAGAATACATAACACATATTAAGATAACATAATCCAAACTCCTTATAATGTGTTCAAATGATGTCCATCATGCTATCAAAAATTAGCAGATGTGTGAAGGAACTATTATCCATAATCATTGAAAAAAAAAAAGCAGTCAGTAGAAACAGAGCCTAAAATGACACAGATGTTGGACTTAGCAGAAAATGACTTTAAAGAAAAACATGGTCATAAGTAAACAGGTGAAAAATTTTAGCAGTGAAATTTAAACTACAGAAAATAAACATATGTAAATTCTAGAAATGAAAAGTAAACTATCTAAAATGAAAAAAATCCTTCTTTAGATGTGCTTAGTGGCAGATGGGGGCTACTGAAGAGTTATAGGCTAGAATAGAGAAGTAAAGAAACAGATCATCTCATCTATATAAGAGAGAGGGAAAGAGATTAAAAATAAAGATACTTAATGATTTTTGAGACAATATCAAGTGGTCTAACATGAATATAACTAGAGAGCAGATGAGATGAAGAAACATTTTTGAAAATAATTGCCGAAATGTTTTAAATTTGTTTATAAACATTGATACACAGATTGTATGAGAAACTTATTGGAACACAATTGATATTGATATAAGATGAACTGAGTATCGTAAAACTGCTAGAAAATACTGAGAATAAAATGACATATTACTTACAGAGGTATGATAATATGAAAGTGGTTTCTCATCAAAAAATAGAAACCAAAAAAATGATGGAATAAGGGCTGGAGAGAATATACAGACTTTTAAAATACAAAATTCTAGATTGAGTGAAAATAGTTTTTTTGGGAATGAAGGTGAAATAAAGATATTTTCAGATAAGCTAAAGCTGAAATTATAGCTACTAGATCTTCATTACAAGAAACACGAAAGGAATTTTTTCAAGCTGAAAGGTAATGACATGACATAGAAACTTAAATTTGTAGTTAGAAATAAAGAACATTGGAAATTAATAATATCTGAATAAATATAAAATATTATCTTCATTTCCTCTTATTTCCTTTGTTTAAAACAAACAACAAAAGTATGTGGAGTTTATTACATTTATAGATAAAGGTTTCAGACATTAATAGCTTAAAGAATGGAGAAGGTAAATGGAATTTTATTGTTGTATGTTTCACACAAAATAGTGCAATATTAACTCTAACTAGTCTGAATAACTGGAGAAGACATAGCACAATATTCCAATCTCTAGATGCCAGGAGAGCAAATAAAAGTAATAAAAGGTGCAATCAAAAATCCAATGAGGAATTCAAATGGAAAACCAAAAATATTGAATAAACCCCAACGAAGTCAGGGACAGAAAAACTGAGAAGCAAGGAGAATACATACTGAGAAAGTAGACTTATACTTAACCATATCATGAAATCAGAAACCAAGGCTTTCTTATTCACTTCTGTATCCCCATTGCCTCGCATAGTGCCTGATATATAAAAAGTCTTTAGTACGTATTTCTACTGAAAGCATGAAATCAGTCTATAGGATGGTCTCAAAATGTACAGATTAGCTGCATGTCAGGAACTGGCAGACGCTTTCAGAATCTGCATGGTACGCTGCCTGACAGTGTGGGAAGCAGTCCCCTGCCCACACCCTAAGAGGACGGCTGTGTGTGAAGGCATTCTGCTCGGGACGATACCGACTACAGTCCCCAGCCAATAACACTGACAGAAAGCTAATAGTGAAGGTGGTCAACCGCAAAGTGCCTTAGTATGGAGGACATTTTACCCCCACGGAGACTAAGTACTCTTCGATAGGTTAATTATCTCTTATACCAAGTTAATATTTATTTATTCATGTATTCAAAAAGCAGTTATTCTCATGTACATATTATAAACCTTATAAATAGCATTTGTTGTAGAACTGTGGATACACAGTTGTCTTATACAAATAAGTCTTTGCTCTCTAGAGTCCAACCATCTTCATGCTTGTAACATCTATTCCATTGCATGACTGCTTTGTCAGTTTCATTCATAAAACCTGAATTCACTGAGGGGAGATTCTGTTCATTTATTAATTCATTTAGTCAAGAAAACATTTACTGAGTGTTTATCATGTGCTGGGAACCAGAAAAATTTCCAGCTTTAATCAATCTTATATTATAGTCAGGGAAGAAAAATAATCATAAAAAAAGAAATCACAAAACATAAAATTTGTCAGGTAGAAAGCAAGGATGATGCCTAGAGACTTCTACTGGTGAACAGGTTGAGAGGCGGGGTGAATACTTGTAATTTTAAATGTGGCGGCCAGAGAAGGTGTCAGTGGAATCAAATTTGAGCAAAACTATTTAATGAGATGAGAAAGTTTCTTACCTTATTTTGATTATTAGCAACTAGTACAGTATTACATATATTAGCACATGTGTGAAGTATTATAAGCTATTTCTTACGTTTTTCAATTAATATTTATTGGAATTAAAGTGGATAGAGTAATACCTTAAATTAATTGGCTATATAAACCACAGAGTTTAACGGACTATTCACAAATTTGTTGCCTTAGAAATCAAAATTAAATCTTCACATAGGAGTTAAACCAATCTACTAGTATACTAGCTCTTCAAAAATAATGAAATAAAGCAATACAAAAAAAAAAACAAATGGTCGATGTGTAAATAAGTAGGTCACTTTAAATAGTGGTATAACTGAGTGAAAATGCATTCATTTTTACCCGTGGGAAAGGTGGACATTACAAAGCCTGACGTTACTGAACATAGAGCTTCGTGTCTCTGACTCTCCACATCCAAATAGTAGCGTATGTGAGTGGTTATTTTTCCCTTACTGCTTTTCCTGTTACACAAAAAATACCATTACATATCAATGTCAGGTTTTAGTGGTGAGTGATGAGCCATGAATTATGAATTCAAGAAGTAATAACGATGGTATTAGAAGTGGTTATTTCACCATGATGAGAATTATACTTATCTTCTTTGTTTTTGTGTAGCTAGTAGCAAAAATGGAAAATTTTCTGTGGCTTTGCATGGAAATAAAGACTCCGGCTCCATAATTCATAATTCATAATTCACAGCCTTGTGCCTTTAAATTATGGACAATGTTTTTCTTCCTAGATCCCACACTTGTGGATGTCTGTTGGAGGAAAATGGCTACTTTCCACAGATTTGGTCTCTTCCCATGAATTAATAAGTGTAACAAAATAATCAGGAGATTCAATGTCATTGTCATCATGCCTGTGTTTCTTTCAATCAGTGACAAGCTGACTCATGAGTGGTGACTTGATACTGTGGCTAGAAAGTACATTCTTCACCAGTTGCAAATGTGAGCTTATTTGCTGACATATCTCTTTTATTTATTTATTTATTCATTCATTCATTCATTCATTCATTCATTTAGGCAATCCTTGGTTGACCTCACAGATTGCAAGGATCTTATCAGTTTATAATACCTTATTTTTTATTTTTTATGTCTGCAGCAGCTGGTCTTCCTAGATGGTCTCCCATCCAAGTACTAACCAGACCCGACTCTGCTTAGTTTCCGAGATCAGATGGGATCGGGCTTGTTCAGGGTAGCATGGTCGTAGCATATTTGTTTTTTAAACGGGCTTACAGCTCATAAATATGCAAATGAAAATAGTTCACTTTGGATTTTTACATTTATTCCTGGACAAACAGGGCCCCAGATAATGTGGAGTTCATATTCTGGTGATAATTCTTGCTGAAAATTGCTGCCATACCATATCAATTGTTACTGGACCCTGTAGTCAGCCCAAATTAAAATTGTTCACCCTTAAGAAGGGTAGTAACAGGGTTAGTGACTGAAAATGAGGGGGACAATATCTGCATTTAATTCTGTAACTTTATGAATTTTGGAGGCAGAACACTGACCTCCCTAACTGACCCGTTTTGTTTTGCCTGATTATAAAATTACCTTTTAAATCTATCAGTTCATTAAGAAGGAGGGAGCCAGAAGGTGCTTGAATTTGCTAGAAATTATCTACAGAATCTAAATGCAAATAAGTTTAATTCTACACAGAGCTGCGACTTGAAGACACCTGTTTCTCATAAAACGAATGCTAGTCTGTCAGCATCTGTCTCTCTGCTCTGTCTCTCTCTGCTTCTGTCTACTGTACGTCTCACTTTCTTCCTTAGTCGTTGTCACCTCCTTATTCTCTGTCTTCCTCTCCATCTCCATCTTTGTGTTTCTCGGGTTTTATATTTGTTTCTGCTTTTGCTCTTCTATATGTCTCTATTTGTACCTCTCCTTTATATTTTCTGTTCTCTCCTTCTGTCTCTCTGTCTCTCTCTCCACCCCGCCATCTCTCTCCTCTCTCTCTTTCTCTGTCTCTCTGCCTCTGACTCAATCAAAGCAGGGTCCCATTTGATCTTCTCTACTTTTGTCTTGATTGCATGCCTCATGAAATATTTAGGAGAGCTTTAGTCAGCTGAGGACAGGGTAATTATCATATGTTATTGCTAGGCAAACGTTGTAAACAACTAGATGGTCGGAAGCTACAGTGCTTTCCAAATTAGTCCTGAGAGCCTGTGGTTGTCCACATCGCCATCCTGATCTCTTGGCAGAACCAGCTGGAGAACGCTAGGGGAAAACAATGACATGGTAAAGGCATCCGTTTCCTCTGGAATCCTTTAAGAGTCATCACTGAAGCCCAATTTCCCTTTGTTCCTCTGCAAAAATGGCTGAAAGTGCTGCTGTGATGATATCTTTTGTGTGGGAGTTGGGGATTATGTGGAGTTTTTTTTAAGTATAGTGACTAGACCTTGTGGTTTGCCTGAGTCAGTGCCAGTTTTTGATAGTTACCCTAACATCCTATGTGTTAGTACCCTTTTCGTGTTCAAATATGTTCTCGTTTAGATGGTGAATTATGTGGTCCTACTATGCTAATGACCAGAATGGTCTGTTCCTACAGAGAAGTGTGTAGGCATTTCCTAACGGCCACTTCATTATACTGTAAACAATGTAAATTATGCAACTTTATTGTAAAAGTATGTTTTAAAAGTAGTTGTAATTAGTAGGAAAGATAAAATAGGAAGCTAAAATGTAAATTATGCACACGATGCAATATTATCGTCATATTATTGTGATCTATTTCAGCTTTAAAAAAATGAAGGGCATCCCACCATACGTAACTTTACAGATGAACCTTGAGAGCACTGGGCTGAGTGAAATAAGCTAGTCACAGAAAGATAAATAGTGCATGATCCTACTTATATGAGGTATCTAAAATATCAAATTCATAGAAGCAGAGATTAGACTGGTGGTTGCCAGGGGCTGGGGGTAGGGGAGAGGGTGAGATGTTGAACACAGACAGTTTTAGTTGTACAAAATGAGTAAGGCCTAGAGATGTGCTGTACAGCATAGTCCACTAGTTAACTGTTCTGCATTGTGCACGTTAAGTATTCTTGCACAAAGAAATATAAGTCATTTGGTCACATTCATTCTAACATTTGTAGTGGAAACACCTGTGGCTTTGGTATCAAAAAAACCTGGTTTGCGTCCAATCTCTGCCACGTTTTCTTTGTGAGATTTTGGAAAAGTGACTTAACCTCCCTGGGCCTCTTTGATCTCACCTGTATCATGGGAATACTAATTATGCCAGCCTTGCTTTGTCCCGGAGTGGTTAGGAGATTTAAAAGAGGTTACATACGCACAGCTTCTGGCTAGTAATGTCCTTCCCCAACCAGTGGGTGCTGGAGAAGGGTGTTTAAGGCTCAGCATCCAAAGCAAAAAGGAATATTTTTAAAGCAACAGCAGTACCTTATAGGATGTAGCAGCAATTAGAGCGTTCCTCACATCCAAATCTCTATCTTGAGTTTTCCTCTTTAATACTAATTTTATTATAACTATGAATTAAACATAAACCTATCTGTACTATTTCTTTTCTTCAAGCTAATACAAAAAAAAACATGTATACATATGTGTATTAATATATGATTTTAAGTGTTTTAGTTCCAAGCCATGTAACTTCAGATTTTCCTTTGGGATAAGTCAATCACATATTTAAGATCGGAAAGCTAGTTATATTTGAGCGCGGTTGATTCTTCTGATAACAAGAAGTCACAAATATAATTTATGAGTTGAGTTTTAATAGGATTTGGGATTATCAAATTCATTTTCATGTCAGAGTATTTCCTTATTAGGTAACGAATCTTTCTGCCCCTCTCCTTCCCCATCCGTATTAATTTTCACACAGCTTATGGTGCTCAGTTCATTTGATGATTGACCATTTACTTGACTACTGCTCTTTAATAATATACTTGAAAAAAATAACTTGTTTCTTTTTGTTCATTCTATTCAGCTTCTTTCAGTATAAAATCCTATAGTCTCATAGTTCATTATAAAAACTTTGAATTTCATTTATAGTGAGATAAAAAAATGAAGAATTTTTGAGAACAAGAGTGATATAATCTAACTTATGCTTTATTTAAGAAATATTCATTATTCACTGGCAGAAGCAATTCTAGTCTCCTGCTCCAGAAAACTTATACTCTGATGTGGAAAGTAAATATGAAGAAGGGATTGAACAATAACACAAGGAAGTCTAAATTTCACTTGGACGTGATCTTGCCTTAAGCAAAGATGCAGATAAATAATGCCTAAAAATGTAGCTAACAACAAGAACTTTTTATGTATCAAGTACTTTACAAGCATTACATCATTTAATCCCCACAAGAACCTCCTGTGGCAGATAATATTATAACAGACAAATGACAGGTGAGAAAATTAGGGTCAAGAGATCCTTGCAGTGTATAAGTGTCAGTATCAACACATGAGCGCATGTCCATTGGTCTAACTTCTGGGTTTGACATTCTGACTTGTAGACTAAACTATAATGGCTCTAATAAATAATTAGACCACATCACTTATTTTCTGTGCCAAATTGTGTAACCTTCAGCTACAGGATAATGTTTCATTTCATGGTGTTTTTTTATTTTATACCCTCTTTCTCCCCTAATTAGGCTTCTTAAATTATCCTGTCTTGAATATGTACTGAAAACTTGATGACTTGCATTCCTTTGCTAGAAATGCTGCCTCGAATTCTGTTTTCTGTAGGCCATTCATCAAATTCCTGGTGGTATTAAAAAATAATGCAGTTGAAGAAAAAGTTGCACAAGGAGATCCAATGTCTTCATCTGAAAAATGGGGGTAATAATACGTGACACTTACTAATCTCAAGGAAGTTAGGAGATAAATGAAGCAATTGTTTCTGCAAAATCCTTCAAATGCTAGAAGAAATAACATATGATCCATTATAACTTCCAACATGAAAACTACTTTGCTATCCTTTTGGATCACTGTATTAAATTTTCATCTTTCAACAATGTATTCTGTAAACTGATTTCATTAATTTAACCAATAAATATTTATTGAGTATATAATAAGGCAGACCCTGTGCTACAATTAGGATAAAAGTCAAATAAGATATTCAATGAAGCTCAAGTACTTAAAATTTTGTGAATACCATTAGTCGGTCCTGGCTGTTCACTGGAATCACCAGGGTGGCTTTAAAAATTAGCCATGCCTGGTCACTCCAGACCAACTGAATCAAGGAACTCAAATGTGAAGTAAACCTGAGAAAGGTTGTTCTGTCTGGGCCAATCCTGTGCCAAATAGGTTTTCCAAAGAACTGTGGCTTACAGTTTTGTGATTGAAACTCATATCTAGTTGTTTCTACATAAACACTGTACTGGATTGAATAGTGTCTCTCAAAAATTCCTGTTCACAATGAGCCTCAGGATGTGACTTTTGGAAATAAAGTCTTCACAAATGTCATCAGTTAAGTTCGGATGAAATCATACTGGATTAGGGTGAGCCCTACATCAAATGACTTGTGTCCTTGTGAGAGAGAGGACAGGTGTGTGCACGCATACCCGCACACAGGGGAAGAAGGCCACGTGAAGATAGAGGCAGAGTGGAGTGACACAGCTCCAAGGGACACAGCACCCGAGATTGCCAGCAACCACCAGAACCATGGAGCAGATTCCCCCTCAGGGTCCCAGAACAAACCAGCCATGCAGCCCCCCTGATTTCTGGATTCTGGTCACCTCAATTGTGAGAGAATACATTTTTATCGTTTTGAGCCATCTATTTCACAATCATTTATTACAGAAGCCCTAGGAATCTAACATAGACATCAATGAACACATTCTCAAGAACATTGGAAAAAGTCAAATTAATGACGGACACATTTTTATCCTCTGCCTTACATAGAACATTCTTTTCAAATACAGAGTCCCTCAAAATCTAAGACCTGGCGCTGTACCTGTAATACCTTCTTTAATAGTACTGGTAGTTTTTGCAAATTGCTACTGAGCATATCCATTCTGGGTAAATTGATCGCTACACACCATAGCTGAGAGGATTTCTACTGGTGTCAGTGGGCCATATTCTATATTCTGTAGTTAGGGCCGAGTAAATCCCTGTTGAGTCTGAGCATTCACAAAGAACTAACCTAGAAGTAAGGATCTTTCCATCTTTGTTTCAAATTAATTAAATAATTAATTAATCAGATATTTATTAAAACACCAATGACTTTCTGTATCACTGAGATTAACAGCCAAATTCCCTACAATGGCACGAAGCGTATACAGTCCTCACCCCATAACACATCTGTTTCACATCCTATTTTGCTCTTTTCATTCTGTCCTTGTCACCTGCTGGTTTCCATGCCTGAAATGTCTTATCGAAATATCTTCAAGGTCACGCCCTCCCTTCCTTCAAATCCTTCCTCCAATGTTACCAGTTCAGCAAGGCCTTCTCTGACCACCCGATTAAAAACTGGACCTTACCATAGCCACTCCCTGTTCCTCTTTCCTGCTTTATTTTACCCCATAGATTGGTATATGTTATGAGCTGAACTGCATTCCCCACAGATTCATATGTTGAAGCTCTAACCCCCAGTTCTTCAGAACATGACCGTGTTTGGACACACGACCTTTAAAGAAGCAATTAGGCTAAAACGAGGCCCTTAGGATGGACTCTAATCTGATTTGACTGGAGTCTTTATAAGAAGAGGAAGAGACACTAGGACATAGAGGAAAGGCTCCATGCGGGACAATGAGAAGGGGCCATCTGTAAGCCAAGGAAAGATGCTTCAGAAGACACCAATCCTGATAGCACCTTGATCTTGAACTTCCAGCCTCCAGAGCTGGAAGTGAGAAAATAAATTTCTGTTGTTTAAGCCACCTAGTTTTGTTATAATGCTCCTAGCAAACAAATGCAGCTAACCACCAAATCTATTGTCCAACTGAGGATGAAAAAGGGCAGAATTAATAATCATACCTGGACAAGTGACATATACTGTGATTTCCTAGCTATAGCAGGACCTTTGGTAGCCTGATCCAAAGTCTGTCACTGTTAATGTGTGATGTACTTTATTTAATTGTATGTTTTACCTGCTTATCTCTATCAGACAGTAAATTTCTTGAGGGAAAGTATTTCTGTGTTTTGACTGCTCTATCCCAGTGCTTAAGTGTCTAGCACATAGCTGCTTCTCAATAAAAATATGTTGAATAAATAAATGTAAACTGTAGGGACTGGTTGATGTTCTTTGCTCTTCACATAAAGGTGTCAGTGTTCACTGATCTTTATATAAAAACAGCTATCTCAATGTGACTACTAATTATCTTGCACTTGCTATGTGCTTGGCAGGGTACTAGGCACTTTACATATATTATTATTCATTCTTACAACACCTTTGCAAGCTAGGTGTGATCCCTGTTTTATATTTGCAGAACTTAATTTCTTAGAGATTTTAGGTCACTTTTCCTATATCCCTCAGCAAGTAGCTAAGAATTCAAACTCGTCGGCATCTATTAATGCAGAAAAGATGTTTGCACATTCTCAGCAGTTAGAAAAGGACGTAGATGCAGATTTACAATCCATTAAGTCTATTGAAATGATTAATAGTTACTAGTCACAATATTGTACATGTTCAAGTACAAATGCTATCCACAAATTATATCAGTGTGAGTTTCAGAATAAGTCATTTTCAATTAAACTATGTAGGTGGAAAGATCACTAATGCTTTAATCCTGAATTCTCTATCAGCGCTACAGAAAAATCGAGGACCACAAATCAATGTCTCTAAATGAATATGAGTAGCTCTTCCTCCTAATTTGATTTTTAGTAACTAATGCTTGGACTGACACACAACGTGAAATATTGTCCTTGAAAACAAGCAGCTATTTCTGCTATTCAATATTTTTATTTGTTAGAAACGAAACCAGGAAAATCCAATATTAAAATTTATCACAGGAGCCGAGGGACTATGTCCTGAAGAAGAAAATTGATTTCACGTCAATTTTGCAGACATTGTCTGATATATTTTTATAAGTAACCAGTATCTTGACCACATCAAAATGTTGCCTAAGAGAATTTGAGTTACATATAGTCCTACTTTGCTTGCAAATTTAAAATAGTACCATATAAAATAATAAAGCCTCACACTATGTTCAAATTTGAAGCTAAAGCAATACCCAAATCTTAGTCTGGAATTTTATAACTTTAAAGCAGGCAGACTGACTAAATGGTGGGTGAGCTCTTTAGGGTATTACTTTAAGGCAATACAATAACCCTTAAAGAAACTCTGGCCTTTAGTATTCAGACAGAGCAGAATCACGGACGTGTATGGAAATACCCAACTAAGATCTTAAATTATTTGACATCATCAAGGATGAGTTCTTCAAATAAAACACAATATCTTTATAATTCACAATAATCAGTTTTTATCCAAAACACAGTGGAAATAAAATTTCAATCCCGAAAATCCTAGCATCACTCAATTCAATTCTACAAATGTCTGTCGATTTAGACTTATTAAATGCTCCTTGATGCTTTCTAGTCCCAGAGATCTTAGGGTTTAATTGGAGAGAAGGTAAACTTTGAGAGATGAAAGTGAAATAACTTAGAAAAAAAATGTTTACTCCAGATGCTAATTCTGTGCCTACCTCTGGTATGCAGAACTCCTTACAGTATTGGATTGATCAGATTGTCTGGCTCTCCCAGATCTCCATGATCTGGAATGGAGGGCTGCTTAGGAAACCAAAAGCCATATTTTAGACATCTGCTATGACTGAACATTGTAAAAGGCACATTATAAATACAGGCATACCTTGGGGACATTGCAGGTTGAGTTCCAGACCATTGCAATACAGTGAGTCATGACCTGTATGCAGGTGGTGGGTCTTGCCTTCGATTTGTTTAATAAAGCACAATGTCTGTCGAGTAAGACACTGAACTCAGGAATGTTTTAGCTTGCCTAAGATCAGAAGTCTAAAAGCTAATGGAACGTGTCCGTGAACCTGGTCTGTCTGAATACTAAAGCCACGCATATTCTATTCACGTTTTATTCATCTCTGTTTCCCCAGCATTGTGCAGATTGCCTAGCACTGACTATGCGATGCATGTTTGTTAAATTAATGAATTGATGTTGGTTGCATTCCAAAGCAGAAAGGAAGGCTCCTTTTTTATGAATAAACCATGACTTTTTCAAGGTTTCCAAAAACATTAGTATTATATTGGGTCAGTCTGAAATGCTGGACTCTAACAAACTGATCTATTACTTGGAGACAAGGGCATTCAGAAAGCTGAGGCTTGAATATTGGCAGAGCCAGCCCTCCTCTGGTGGCCTTCAATGCTAGGCTGCTGGTTAGTGGGAGTTAGGCTGCTGGTTAGTGGCAGGGGAAAATGATGGTAGTAGACAACCCAGCATCATCTTTAATTGTATGAGAAAATAGTGCTGGTAAAATGCACTTGGATCATAAAAAGGAACAGGTAAGAGATATGAAACTCAGATAAACCATCCTTACTGTGAGAAAGCAATATGACACTCTCAAGCTAAAATTTCAGGGGAAGCTTCTAAAATGGCTTTCTGGGTAAGGAAAATTATGGATCCTATCTTATACTCTGGATGAATAAAGCCATTAACTTCAACATGACTTCAGGATTCTGTGTGCATAGAATCAAACAGGACAATTTGTCTAATGTATTTATTGTCAAGATAGATATGAAGTTCATATAGGCTTTTTAGGGGGTGGGCATTGAACAAAATGAGTCTGAGCTTCACGTTAATAATGATAAGTAACAAATGCTGGGTTTTCTGAGCACCCTACAAAGCACTATATCCAATTTGATTATCAAAACAGTTCCATTAGGTAAGCATGGAGGTATTATAGTCTATAATTTATAAATGAGAAAATTAACAAAGTTTAGAAAATGTACAGCTCAACTGCTGTCTAGCTGAGACTGACTTTATTTCAGGCCTCTTCCTTTATATTCTTGTTGCTTAAAATGTCATACTTAGACCGTCAACCTCATCTTGGAGCTTGTTAGAAATGCAGAAGTTTTGGACTCCCCCTGAGCTACTGAATCAGAATTTGCATTTTGATAAGATCCTCCAGTGATGTGCATGCACCTTAAATTGTGAAAAGCATCTTATAGATCATGCTGCATTAGTCATCTGGAATGCCTCTGCTTTGGAATCTCATCTCAATTCCTTATGAATGAGGGTAAGTGGAGGGCGCCATTAGAAGAATAAGCCGCCATTTATGAATCTTCTCAAAACACAACCACATTTAAATGTTAATGGCACCAGTGACTCTGAATCCTGCTTTTGCCATTTTCTATGTGGCTTTGGGAACACTTCTTAACTATTTCAGCTTCTGCTCCTCATCTGGAAATGAGCATAAAAAGGAAACCAACCTCGCGAGGTTGTTGTGGAAATCAGATGAAATGAGTCCTAGAGCTGGCACGTGGTGGGAACGCACAGTGTCACTATTTTAAGAATGATAATCAACAGAGATCACTCTCACTGTCTTTTTTACCAAGAAAGAAAAATAAAAACTTTTAAGGGGTTCTATTGGTTCTTCATTAAGTCAACCCTTGGAACACTGTCACAGAGATTCACTTCCTGTGAACTCTGAGCGACGGAATTCTTCCAAGGGACACAGGTAGTTGTGAGTTTCCAGGAAGTTATCCAGGAAAAACCCTTGATGCATTTTCTAGACTTTTCATCTCAGGAATTAGTCTTTGTTTGTCTCTACTCAGGTTCTAAAAGGCCAACATTTTTGGAACTTAAAAGACTGGCCCCATTAGGGTTTGATCAAATTTCAAAAATTATTCTTAAAATTTGTAAAACAACTGAGAAGAGGCTCAGATAACTTTTCTTCTCTAGGAGTCTGGAGATAAGAGGGTAGAATGCTTGGCTGCTGAAAGCCACAAGAAAGCTTTAGAAATTGAGTTTTAGGGAAGGGAACTGATCACAGCAAAGTTCGCTGAAAACAAACCACCACGGGCTCCTCAATTCATTCTCCCAGCCCCATCCTGCTGGTGCATTGGGGTATTTTAAAGAAAGAAATTGCAACGAAATTAACTGGATGTATTGTTTCTGGTATGTGCAGAGGCAATAAGAAGACCTGATTTCATTCTGAACGAGACAAGGAACATGAAAAATGTTTTATTAAAATGTGCTTAACAGAGACGAGTTGTTATTAGTTAATATTGTGCTCTTGTTCTCTCATATGGGAAGAATCTCCTAGCCTCAATGTGTGGTATGCAATTCAAAATGAGATATCATAAATCACTAGGGTAAAAGCATAGGAGGCCAATACCAGAATGTTGCTCCTGGATGTGGAGTCATTATTCTTTACAGACTTAGCAAATCCTTAAAAGACAGTTAGAGAGTAAGGATATGAAAACATTGCAAACTATCAAAGGCATATATATCATGAATTTAATTCGAAATGACTTTTAAGTAGAGTATCTTGGTTTTCTACTTGCTTTTCGCTGAATGGCAGTCATGTATGTTTCTGTTGATCTTTATTTTGTACCATTTTTTTGATTCGGCTCGTTCAAATCTCCGCTGATTTCCACAGGGTAAGTATTAACAGAGGGGGTGAGCGTCATGGCATGGATTTAAAACTGGTCTTTGCTAGGCTTGCTCATTCCACCACAGCTCAGTGCCTTCCTCTTAGTGGGGGACCTCAGGTTTTAATTTGCCAAATGAGACAGAAGCACCCGTTTTTCTTGATCATGGGTTTTAAAGATGTGCATAAAAAAATAATAAGCCACAGACATTTTTTAAGTTTCCAAAGATAAAATTTTTCTTTTCAAATGGAAAATAGTTATTTCTTTAAAAATGAAGTAAAACGAATCATTCTTTAAATACGACTTTATATTTTTAAAGAGTTAAGAGTCAATTTCAATGATTGTAAATTAGTTTACATATATTTTCACCTACCTGCTCTTTCACTTGCTGCTTCTTTCTTAGCTAACTTTTGAAAAATTGCCTCTTTTTTTAATCTTTCAAAATTTATTTCTATCTTTAACCTCACTGAGATATTCTTCTTCATCTTTTTATTTTTTTATTTTTTATTTTTTGTATGTTATCTTTAGGTTGTTTATCTTTTACTGGTAAAAATCTTATGTTTTATTATAAAATGTTAAGTTTTATTTTATCCATTTCTTACTTTATTTGGACCTATTTCTTTTGTCTAGTTTCTCATCATTTTCCAGCATGTTCCATTGTATTTTTAAGGTTTTACCTCATTCTTTTCTTTCTTTTTCAGTTTTTGCAGCTTATATATCATCAGTATTTATCATTTTCATCTTATGTTTATACTTCTTGTCAGGACCAGGCTTTTAGCCACTTACATTGCTCTTGTTTCAATTTAATTTTAGCTTGTTTCTAGTTTTCATTCAATTTTCATCACCTTTAAAACACTTTTTTGAACTAATTTTGTTCTGTTTTGTTGACTTTTTTTTAAATTTATTTTTACTATCGATTTATAATGGTAGGCAGAGAGAGTGATCATAAAAATGGCATCTGAATGTAGAGCCTATGATCTGAACAAGGGAGCCTCTAATGACACAGGACTCCTTTCTTTTCTTTTGTTCGTTTTTCTTTCCGAAATAAAAGCTCCATGAGAACAGTGGCCCATGCCTATTTCCTCTTGTTGTATCTTCATTGTCTGGCTCAAAGGAGGCACTTAGTAAAACTTATGATGGGTAATAATGATGATGGATAAGGACCACTAAGGATTACGTGCATCTCTTAACAATTAATTTATTATTACTATTTGTCAGACATTCTCCTGAAAACTTTCCATGTGTGAACTCACTTAATCTTCACAGCAACCCTATAAGAAAGGCATTATAATTATCCCCATCTCTACATGGGGACATTGAGACCCAGAGAGATATAAAGGGGACGGCTGGGGTCACTCAGTAAGTGGAGAGCCAATTTGAAACAGTTTCACATGCCGTTAGGTTCGAAGCCCTTAAAAACCCTTTGCCCACTGTCTGCTATATCATCTAATAACTGGTCAATAAGAGGTAAGTACTGTGAGGAAGGGTTGCCTCTCAATAGACCATTACAGAGTCATTACCTAAGACACACGAAAGGTATGTGGCCTCTCACATCAATATAGACTAGCTAAACAAAGGGGAGACAAGAACTCACCTAGTCAAGTCATGACTGGCTATCCTTTTGAGCTAATTTCTTTGAGCAGACTGTCATTAACCCATCCCTGCTCTGAGGCAGTCCTTGAAGTCCCACTCTATTAGATTATCAGTGTTAAATCAATCACAGCAGGTGATGGCTGACTCTCCTGCATGGCAATCTCTCTGTCGAGATTTATAAAAGCAGTATTTTAAAAAAATTGCCGTTTACCAACTGAGCTAATTTCTTCTCAGTTAGAACTTCATCATGTCTTTAGCCCAATGAGTAAAAAGTGCCATGGAGAATTGATATCAAATAAATATACAACTTTCTATATTTTCGTATGTGACATGTTACTCTTCACTAGTAGAATAACTCTTCTCCCACAGTCAAGCCATTCACACCCAGTTGAGATTCAAGAATTGAAAGTTTTTATATACGCTTTTTCAAAAATAGGGTGTTATTGATTTAATAACATTGGTTTAAAACTATGCACTATTTGAAACCCTAGCAAATTCTTACCTGTGTCAAAGCCTTCACATTGGAACTATTTGTCAATTATGAGGTGTGATTCAGAACATCTAGAATTTTCTCAACAAATATAATCAAACAACATGGTGGTTTCCATATTATTTTTTAGGGTTAAGTGCTTAAAATAGCAGGAGATACTTTATTATAGATTTTTTAAAATGAATATAAAACTTACTTAGATAATGCATAGCATTGAAATAACTCATCTATCTTTCTAGCACTCTTGATTTGAGAGTCCTTAACAAAACACTTGTTTAATTAAGCCTTAACTGTTTTTTCCCACGTCTTGATTAGAAACTGTTCAACTAATAATATAATTTTAACTATCAATAATATTTTAAATTTTATGAATTTCAGGAAAGAACACTTGCTTCAAATGAAACTTCCTTTCTGTCTAAGCAATCCAGGAGGTTGTAATTCTACTCATGTTTCTCCTTAATAATCTGAGGATTTCAAGTGCAGAGACAGTAATCAGAGGTGTTTTGGGAAGAACAAAAAGGAAGAGGGGCAGGAAGACCAGAAGGAGAAGAGAAGGAGAGAAAATAGTTTCGGAATAAGAGGTATTTCTTAGTCTAACTCTAAGACATCAAGTTTTGTCATTAGAATTTAAAAGTACAAATGTTCCCTTTTGTTTAATGGCATTCTGCATACAGATGCGTATTAGCTTTGCTAGGGCACCATAACAAAATACTATGGACTGGATAGCATAGACAATAGAAACTTATTTTCTCACAATTCTAGGGTCTAGAAGTCTAAGATCAAGGTGTCAAGAGGCTTGGTTTTTTTTTTTAGTCTCTCTCCTCAGCTTGGAGAAGGCTTCTCACTGTGTCCTCATATGGCCTTTTCTTCGTACTCCAAGATTCCTGGTGTCTCTACTTAGAAGGGCATCGATGGCATTGGATTAGGGCCTCACTTAGTGACCTAATTTTAACTTAATCACCTCTTTAAACACTTCATCTCCAAATACACAGTCACATTCTGAGAAACTGGGGTTAAGGTTTCCATAGTTAAATTTTGGCAGGAGAACCAATTCAGACAATAACAGAGGCTTTCAATAAATGTTTGCTGGTTGCTGAGGGGCAAGTGACTATGCCCTGGGAAATGAAAGTGATTATGAGGGCTTCTCTTCATCATTATCCATTGAGGTGGTAGCAAATGGAATGTGCTAATGATCTTCTGGCCATCTGAATGTTGATGCTGCCCTTCCCAGCTTCCTTAATTTCCTCTAGACAGAATTATAACTATATAATAACTGGTCACTCAGACTCACCTTGTCTCACACTTTTATGAGACCAGTTTTTCTAAAGCATAGTTCCAGCATAATGAGCCCACATTCATTCACTAATTCAGACAACACATGTGTATGAATATGGCTGTGCCAGGAACTTGACTAGGCATGCAATGCTCTACTAAGAACACCTTGAGGCACAAAGTCAAAACTTTTTGTTGTTCCTCACTGCCTACCAGATAAAGTCCAAATTCCTAGGTATGGCATTCAAGGTCATTAGGTATTTAGAATTTACCCAATTTTTAGTGTCCCTTCTTAAATATCCCTACTGCTATATTCCTGTAGGGCTATTTTTCATCTTCTAAATGTACTTTTCACTTTACAGCCAGTATAGCCCTGTACTTTCTTTAGCTTTCCGGCTACTCTCTCACCTGTAGGAAACTTACACGTTCATCCATTCTAGCTTCAGATATCTACCATTGCTTACTGCAGTGAGATTTCATGGATCCATGGGATGAAAGAGAAGATGTATTTTTAAATATTTCTAGATTGAGTATCTGGGAGGAATAGGGAAGGAACCATTTAATGGAGACAGAATGAGAGAGAAGTAAGATTTGTGAGGCTGGGAATGTTGACTTCAGTTTTAGGGCTCCATGAAACATGTTGGTCTGATTTGCTTCTTGTTGAATCATTAGTGCCTAGAACTGTTTCTGCCATCCAGTAATCATCATAATTAAGTGATATACATTATAGTCCTTGGTAAGCAAGGAAATGACATTACTCAGAAATCATGAAAAGCCAGTAAAGAGACACAGTTTCTTTCAAAGATACACAAAGATAATGAAGTTCCGGCACCACAAAAAGAAATCACTTCATCTTTCAGAGTGAATCAGGCACTGAGTGAATTAATTATGGTAACTCCAGATGACAAAAATAATACACAGCCATTAAATACTATGTGTTAGAAGAATACGTATGACATGGGAAAATTCTCTGGACCTGTTGCTAGGTGAAAACGAAGACTACAAATAGTTTGTTTCAAAGATAGACTAGAAAACTATACACCAAAATGTTACTGGTGGTTACATTTGATTGTGAGAGGTTTTTTTTTTCATTTATTTTCCTTTTGTGTTTTTCTGCTTCTTTGACTGTTTTTCACAGAATGTTATCAATTTATTAAGGAAAGCTACTTGCAAGAAATATATAGTCTTTGTCACTCAATGTGTAATCCTCCCGTTATTAAACATCACATAATGATTAATTGGCTATGCGTATCGCCCTTGGCTCACTAGCCCAGCAGCTTGAGGTTTTTGAACACACCTGCAACTTACCACTAAGTTGTCTACACACATGCACACAGAATGCGGACTGTGTTCCCCCTTGAGCGGTGCAGTAGACACCCGCATCAGAGAGCATGGGGCCCGTGGGAGCCGGAAACAGACATGCTTCCGTGTTCCCCTCAGGCATCCTGGCATTCGGAACACATTGTCTTGGCCATACTCACACCTACTTATTCCAGACTTCCTTCCCTTGCCTGCCTCTACTATGAAGATGGAAACAAGTTAATACTTCCCTTTGTCTTCTCCTCAATCGTGACCGTTGAGGTGAAACAACTGGAGCAATGAGACGTTTACCAGTGTCAATCAGAGGGTGGAGGCTCGTGCTTCCAGGATGAAATGACAGTCGCAATGGCCAGTACATCTCTTCCTTCCCACCTCCCTGAGAGTCGGTACCATCGAGACACCGCAGTTACCTCACGGCATGAGCAAAAGGCCAGCTATTCCCACAAATCCCAGCCCTGACACCACCACCGAGCCACTATATCAACACCAACAACAACCTCCGGTCTTCTCATAAAGTGAGGAAAATACTGTTCCTGTAGTTTTCAGTTGTTTGTAAGCCCCGAATACTCCTAATCGATATATCATTTTTTACTTAATCCCACTGAGATCCAGATCCTGCGGGGTTTCTTTTTAAAATATTGTATCATCATTTTTTCCTCCTTTTTAATTACTTGGATTTTCCTCACTGGTTCACTTCACTTTAAAGCAGTAAATTTAGCTCACGAAAGATCCATTTCCCATTGCGGGGAGGGTGGGGATGGAGTGGGCGCATGTGTTTGTGTGTGCATGTTAAGAGCGGGGGCTTTTGATCACACACCCCTTGTGTTACAGCATATGGCCAAATAAAACTAGCTCCTTAAAGTATCACTACCTTTAAGAGTTACTTCACTATGCCTAGTTCTCTTCTTCCTCTTTTCCTTCCTAGTCTCTTTCAATACCATGCCACAGTTAGGAAAGTAGGATATGAGGCTAAGTCTAACCAGAATCATGACCCACTAGGCCTCAAAGAAGAAATAAAGCAAAACAAACCTGAAAAAAAATTTTCGCTTCTTTTTCCCACTCCTAAAATATAATATCTCCTGGTCTTTTCCTCCAGAAGTTCTGTGATGCAATAGCAGCCTCTGATTTACTGAAACTGCAATATCTTACCCAGGTTATCAATACCCATATATTCCCCTTTATTCCAAAATAATTATCTTTGGTTGTCACCTCTGTAATAAAACCTCCTTCCTCTTCCGTTAGAGACTCAGTCTGAAGACACTGCACTAAAGCTACCGTTGTTCTTGAGCCCCTTGTCTGCCCCAGACCCTTCTGAGTACGACACGCTCCCAGGGACAGCATCACACACCTGGTTGCTAAGGAAAGCCTTGTCTCCCACTTTGGCTGAGAATTTGATGTTTTGTTTTGTTTTGTTTTCCCGGAGAATTGAATAGGAGGTGTCCAAACTCTTCATATTCTGGGACCCTCACAATGAAGGCTTTATCTATAAAAGAGAAAAAATGAGCCACAGTACAAGCCATATTTCTGCCTTAAATGAGAGCCACATGGGATAGATTAGGAGAAAGAGGAGGACAGACATCTGGATGTGTTCTGCAGGGGGCATCTGCCAATCTCTCACAGGGTCTCCTTTCCTTTTACTAAACAAAGAAATGGCTTTTTCTTGTTTCTCAGAAAATTTCAAATTATTATTATTTATGAAAATTACCTCATTTTGTGACCAAGGTTACAGTGTGGCATAATAACCACTATGAAAGATATTAAACAAGTGTCCAGTTAACCGTGATGTGAACTTTGTTTGCTTCAAGCGTCAGCTCTGCTTATTACAGTGTTCAGTTCAGTTTCCATGGTTTGCTATTCAAGAGCTGTGCACTTTTGGCTCAGTATTTTTATGGAATAGAGGAAACCTTAATAAAGTATGAGTAGAAATCCGTTAACTTTGTTGATTTTACTATGTCTGCTGCCTTCAGATGGGTTATATTAGTTTTAAAAGATTATGTACAAAGGAGAGGAGTGTGGGTACATTTCTGGTAATAGTTCACCATTTCAGTGTTTTCTGATTCCATGGCTCATTTTAAAAAGATGAGTGCAATGAAGCTGAGTCACATTATTTACTATCTTCCTGCATCTTAATGGCCTAGGCTGGCAGGACTGAGGCTTTGCTCCTGAGACCTTTTCTTATCTCTAACAAAAAGGAATCAGTGTAGAACTGGCCTGTGCTTCTGGATTCATATTCTTCCTTGACTAAATAAATTCGAATACCTTTACATTTCAAGTATGTATTTAAAAACAAATTTATAAGCCTATTGAACAGGTGTGTGAATGACGATTATCCTCCTAGTTACAGAAGCCAGAAAACTGAGAATCATTATAGAGGAAATTTGCCTTCAAAGAATTGTCCATGTGGGCACCAGATTGAATTTTCTGAAGCAATAATCCGATCACATCCTAACTTAGATCACAGTGCGCCAAGGCCTCCTCAGGACTCCTCTGCTTGGTAATCAGGTCCTCCCTAACCTTGCCCCTCGATTACTTAATAAGTCATCTTCTGCTGTACACGCCACCGAAGGCCTTAATAATCTGGCACTATGGTCATAAGAAGGCAGAATATTTTACACTTTCAGGATTGTATTTAGAATTCTTCCTCTACCTATTCTCCAGGCTAAGGCCTACATGTATTTTAAAACTCAGATTAATCCATATAGAAAAGGAAGAAGTAAAACTATCTCTATTTTCAGGTGACAGTCTTATATATAGAAAATCTAAGGGAAACTACCAAGAAAAATTAGAGTGAATAAATGAATTTAGCAAGTTTGCAGCATTCAAGATCAATATACAAAACTCAAATATATTTCTTTACGGTATCGATGAACAATTCAAAAATATAATTTTTGGTATACAAATTATATTTCAACTAAAAAAGAAATTAAACTTAACTGTGAACTTCTCTATGAAAGCTTCCTCACTTCTAAGACCATCTTCCAGCACTCCTTGCCCAATTACACCCTGCAGATTGCAATTATAGCTAATGTACTGTGGTGGTTTAAGCAGCTGGGCTGTAGAGACAGGCCTTCCTTAAAATTCCTCTCTAGCTGAATGATTGTGGCAATCACTGAATCTCACTGGACTTCAACATCCTTACTGTAAAATAGTGAATAATATACCTAGCTCACAAGGTTTTTGTGAGGATTATCAGAATTAATATTGCAAAGCACTTGGAACGTACAAGACATTCAGCAAGCACTTAATAAAATTACTATTATTATTAAGACAGATATTATATTGTTTTATTATTAGCTATGTCTCTTCAGCATTGTATACTCTATTCTCTATCACTGTTGACACTTAAATATTTATTGTTCTTAGTGACTGGTCCCAGGATCTAATTGGAGTCACACCACATCATTTTAGTCAACAGCTCAAATGCAGTCTGGTAATAATATCTTTAGCTAAATACTGTAGAAATGGTCAAGATGGCAACCAGCCTAGTTGCTTGGATGACATACCAAGCATTTTGTAATCTGCTTCTTCTACAACGTATGTTTGCCTATATGTTACAAGAAGGAAAGAAATCTCTGCTTCTTTACTAAAATCTCTGGGAATCCAGAGCAAGCTCTGAGACATAATAATTTTACAAGAAGTCCTGGACCTTCTGGCTCTCTGCGAGTCTGTGTACACATCCTTGTAGGGAGAGATTCTAGGGAGGAAAAGTTGTGTGATAGTTTGTATTCCTTATCCTGTTGTTTACTCTCTCCAGATGACTACTTTACTCATCAGTTTAGAATATTTCAGCACAACATACATATTTTTAAAGTGCCAAAAGTGTTGTTTATTTTCTATATGCATATTTATCTTATATCCCCAGGAAAGAAAATATTATACACAAATGAGTTGAGTTTCTTGTCTCATACACAAGCCCTTGCCACCAAGCCACAGGCAATGCTTTTTGAAGTTTACCCTCAGATCTGCTCAGTGGGACTGCAAAGTGATATGAGAAAACGGCTCATTACTTATGTCAGGGAGAATGAATTCCAGAAAGAAAATGAAAACCATGAAATATTTGCTTGAGGTATATATTTTCATGTTGAGCAAAAAAGAACTAAAAAAAAATTTTTATTTATGCAAGTTTTACAGACAGCGTATTAAAATACATCAATTACTATAACAAATTAATTTATTTTCCTGCAAAATGAAAAAAACACCCATTTAGTCAGTCGGTATTTTTCTAAGACAGCATTTCACTAACATTAACTTCAAGCCACTGTGGAAAATAATTTTCTTATTTTGTTCAATAAAGAATTTGATGTTGTTTAATGTAGAACAAAGAAGAAAACACATACATACGTATAAATGTATATGTATAAGTACGTACACACACCCTCATACATAATGAATTTAAAACAGAATGGTACTTAAACTCCTAGTCAGTGAAGAAGTAAATATTTGATGATTATAGATGCAATATTTAGCACAGACTTGTCATTGCCAGTATCACTCTAATCTTGTCTTCTCTACGCAGAAACATGATAAATTGTTTTCCCTCAGTTTAACATTGCAATGAATGAATAAGACTGTTTCTTTAATGCCAGAAAAAAAATTATCTGGGAATGCTGAAGTTGAAAAGCCTTTTAAAGTGAATTTTTCAATTTCCTCTTTTATATTCTTTTATCACATGGTGGATAAGGGAAGAAATTTTGTCATGCCTCAAAATATATTTTTTTGAGTTCATGCCTGAGGAAGACAGTTTAGGAAACAGGATGAATGAGTTCAATTTCCAATGTTCCCCCAGCCCTGTCATCCATCAGGTTGCTCTGTGGTCACACCACAATCAGCTCTTTCCTCCTCTGCTCAGTCATCCCTCATAAAACGTCCTCGAGAGCCCCTCAAGGTTCTCTTGACTATTGCTGCCCCGAAGAGCTTCTCCTCTGACCTTCATGAACATTTCCCACCTACATGGCCCCAGAGTAGATACTTAGAACTATTTACCTTTGTGTGGTCATCATGGTACACTGGGTTCATCCTGTAAAACAGTTGTGATGGTGCCTAGTTCTTTATGAGATTTTCAGTAGATTTACCCACTCATAGAAAATATAAATATATATGTGGTCTCCGTATGCAATGCAGAGGGAAAAATGGTAGCATTATGAAATAGAAGAGAGAAGTAGTGGAGACAGGAAAATGAAATTTCCATGAACAGATGAATTCAAGAGATTTTAGAAGTTCATTTTAATTGGTAGCCCTCAGCATCCACTCAAAAAGTCAGGAATAATATTACTTATAATCACGGCCTGTTCTGGATGCAGTTTATGTTAGCTAAATAAAAATCTAGTCTAAAATGTATCTCTGCTCCCCTAAACCCTGGGGCCAAGTCTTGCTCTCAGAAAGCGTGGCTGTTCAACTATTGAAGCCATTTATTTTGAGTCTTAACTGTCCTATAGCAACAGTTAAGCCAAATCCATAATGGACTAACCTTTTTCTAATAACCTGTGATATAATTAGCTTCTCTAATGCCCTAAGCTAAACTGTTTTTGCTTAACCACAGTCAACTATTTTTCCTTCCCTTCTTCTTTTTTCTTTTTTCTTTTTTTTTGTTCTTCTACAATTGACAATTTTATGTTTATAATTATATTTGTTACGTAACTCTAGCTCCAACTCTTTTCTGTAGATGGAGTGTACATCATTCTTTAAATGTCCCCACATTATCTTCAGAAATGTCTATTAAGCACCAACTGTGCCAAATTTTGGAATGCAATGGTCAGTCAGGCCAGACCTGGTCCTGCCCTCAGAACACCTAATAAGGAGCAAGTGACTTATTTACATCCATATTTATGCAATCACAAATGAGGCAATGTCATGAAAAACAGGAAACATCGCAGTCCTTCCTTATCCAAAGTTTTGTTTGCCAAGGTTTCAGTTACCCATGGTTAAATGTGGTCCGAAAAATTATTAAATGGAAAATTCTATAAGTAAACAACTCAAGTTTTAAATTGCACACCATTCAGAGACGTGTGATGAAATCTTGCATGTCCTGCTCTGTCCTGCCAGGATGTGTCTCCATACTGTAGACACTCCCCACACATTAGTCACTTAGAGGTCATCTTGCTTATTAGATCCACTGTCCTGGGGTCACAGTGTCTGTGTTTAAGTAACCCTTATTTTACTTAGTAGTGGCCCCAAGGTACAAGAGTAATGATGCTGGCAATTTGGATATGCCCAAGAGAAGCTGCAAGATGCTTCCTTTAAATGAAAAAGTAAAAGTTCTCAACTTAATAAGGAGAGAATAAAATTTGTATGCTGTGGTTGCTAAGATCTAAAGTAAAAATAAATCTCCTATCCATGAAATTGTGTAGAAGAAAAAAGATTCCTGCTAGATTTGCTGTCGCACCACAAAGTGTAAAATTTACGGCCACAGTGCTGGATAAGCACTTAGTTAAGATGGAAAAGGCATGAAATTTAAAGGTGAGTAAAAGACACGACATTGTCATAGCTCAATGGTCCTTCTAACGTATCATCGAAGGTCAGAATAGCCTATGTCACAACACCTACATCATTTACCTCACTTCATCTCATCACCATGTAGGGACTGTATCATCACAAGAAGGATGAGTAGAGTGTAGTAAGGTATTTTCAAAGAGAGAGAGAGACCACATTCACATAACTTTTATTATAGTATAATGTTATAATTTTTCTATTTTATTATTAAGTATTGTTGTTAATCTCTTACTGATTATTTATCCCATCCTTTATCCCATCCATCCTTTATCCATCTAAATACAGTTGATTTATTACCTAAACTTTATCATAGGTATGTATGTATAGGAAAAAACACGGCATTTATAAGTTTTAATACTCTGCAGTTTCAAGCATGCATTGGGAGTCTTGGAATGTATTGCCTGTGGATAAGGTGGGGGACCACTATAGAGTTTCTGAGAAAGAATAAGAATGAAATGAACCAGGACTGGGACACTGGGAAGAAGACCTAAGGATAGCCTATGATGATCTCTCCAGGCTGAGTAGGTTATGTTAAAAATATAAATCTAATTAAATCTCACTCTCACCCCAAATTCAACCTAACCCTTTTACTGACTTTCAATTGTTCTTGAGATAATGATTATAAACTCTGTTTATAGTTAAAGGTTTTCTTGTGCCAATCCCTCCTTCTGTTACACACTGGTCTCTTTAGCTCCTTTGAAGCTATTGGATGCTCTATCTACACATCTGACATAGGGCATTGCACCTACTCTTCTCTCTGGAATTATCTGCTTTTATTCAGTGGGCAACTACTTTCTTCTTTCTATTCATCTCTGTTCCTTAAAGAGGACTTCATGGGTACCTTTCTAGAGCTTTACTGCCTACCCCCAATCAAAAAAAAAAGTCTTTATCATATTGGCCTGCCTTGTTTTCTTCATAGCATTTATTTCTACCTAAAATTATGTTTTTATTTGGCTTACTTGTTTATTTTAACTTTCTTTTCCACTGAAACATGAGCTCTAACGTATCGCTCAACTTTAACGTGTGGGACAGTGTCTGGCAATGAATGGATATATCAAAAGAGATCTATCTTTTCAATCATACCTGGACATTTTAATGACAACATCTCCATCAGTGTTGTTACAAAGTATCTTATGATTTGGTTGTTAGAACACTTGATTTATCTCAACTTGACAAAAACTTATCGAGTGCCTATTATATTCCAAGCACTGTGCTAAACACTAGTGAGATCTGGCAGAAAGGTCACAGTTTGGTGAGAAAGAAACACTGACAAATACTTCCAAATATTTTAACAAAGATAAATGCCAAGCCCTATTGGATCTTTGGTATAATTGACCATATGATCTTGTTTATTTAATGAAAAAAAAATGCTAAATGTTGTGTACATAATACTAACATTTGTGAAAAAAAATTAAATAAAAATATTTCAATATTGAACTGAACATGCATTGAATAGCTCTAGAAGGATTTTTAAAAACTTAAGAACATTTTAGTTGCTTTCAGAGTGAAAAATATGGTACCTAGAGACAGGTATGAAAGGAAAACGTTGCACTATATACCTTTTTTACCGTTTGAATTCTGAATTTGAGTATGGCACATTGCCAAAAAAACAAGTGAATTTTTTGTTTGTCTATTCACATATTTATTTATTTATTTTGATCATATAATCTTAAGGAAGAAGACCAAGCTCAAGGCAAAGCATTACCTCTCTGTATCTCAGTAGATTCATCTATAAATGTAGGTAAAATTATAATGTAGCATTTATTTTTAGGTAACATGACATAATTTAAAAAAAATTTTTGGAATATGACAAGCTCTATTCCTCTACCAAGTATCTGCATACTCTGTGACAGAGGAGTGATGGGAGATGAAAGTGGAAAATTACTCACTGATCCCACTGTGGAATCCTTTATTTGTCATGCTATAATTTAGACCTTAGCTGCTAGCAATGAGGACGTCATGAAGACTTTAAAAGGTATATGGTTTAGAATGCTCACTCTGATAACTGCATGAGATGGATGGGTTAAAGGAAGAGATATTAATTGCTAGATTTCAGAATACACATGTCGTGAGTTCAATTGCTTCCTCTCCTCATGTCCCAATAATCCTAAAGTCAAAGCCCTAACCCTTACTGGCTCGGAATGTGACTGTTTGAAGATAGGGTCTTTACAGAGGTAATCAAGTTAAAACGAGATCATTAGGGTAGTTACTAACCCAAATGTCTCGCATCCCCAATAGAAGAAGCCATTAGGACACAGAAGAATGTGTAGAGAAAAGATGATATAAACAGATAGGGAGAAGATGCCCATTAATAAGCCAAGGAATGAGGCCTGGAACAGATCTTTCCTTCATACTTCTTAGAAGGAACTGACTGTGCTAACACCTTTATCATACTTCTAGCCTCTAGAACTCTCAGATAATAAATTTCTGTTGTTTAAGCACCCAGTCTGTGCTACTTTGTATAAAGCCTTAGCAAACTAATTTCTGACGTGAGGATCGATGAGAGCCTATAGTAGAGCAGGGCAAAAGAAAAGATAAAGAGGAAGCAAGTCTGAAAGAAGCTTGCAGATTCTAAGAGGTCCACTGGTCCAGTGCAGAGTATGCACCTTCCAAATGCATTCCAAGAATTAAGATATTTATACATGAATGCCAGAGTCTCAAAGATAGCTATCATCATCTTTCTTGAGTCATCAGTGAATAGTTCCACTAAAGAGTTTTTCTATCATTTGACATATTTATATACAAGCTATATATTTTCCATCAATTATTGTATTCATGATTTGTCAAATCTTCTAATTTTTAAATTAGAATTTTAATTATTATATTAGAAGCCCAAACCTGATGACTTGGTCAAAATGAAGTATCTCTTCTATTACCTTGTTTTAATATGTAATTAGTTTTCTTGGAATGTTAAACCTTGTATTGGGATACTATCCTTATAGTCTCCAAAATACTCCTGTGGTTTCCTCAACATATTTCTTGAAATGTGTGGTTTTTCATTTGAATAACTTCTAAATTTACTAGAGTGCAGGAATAACATAATCAATTTAGAGAGTAAAAATTGAAGCGGTCATTGTAAATTGGCTCACTAGAATTCTCAATAATCCAGGGTAATTGCCTAGTTATGGATTATCTGCATGTTAAACATTAATTGTTATGCACCACTAGATGTCTTGATTCCAGGCAGTAATTTTAAGAAAAGGACAGATGTAGGTGCATAGAAGAGTTAGAATAGACATTTCTTCTAGAGAAAAATAATGATATATGACTAACTGCCCTATGTGTTCAGTCTCTTAAACAATTGTGTGTATGTGTGTTTGTTTTGGTTTGTTTTTTTAAGAGGATACTTGGTTTTTATACCATATTTAGGAGAATTTTTTGCTCTGTTATTTAATGATGATTTTGATTACTTTTAATCTAAATAAGAATGAGAATTTCTCCTTTCTTATCAATACATTCTATTAGAAATATACTGGGAAATAGGCAGCTCTCTTTTAAAACCCCTCAAAATATTTATTAATCTACATATAATAGGCCACAGATAGGATGTCACATTTTAATCCAAGGGTATTTCTACTATCTGTGCAAGGACAGATGGTTCTGGAAATGCAATATTAGAGACTCAGTTGCTTTATTTCACACTGAGAAGCACAACATGAAATAAATAATGTCTAAAATCATTCTATGTTATGTTCTAGCTCATTGATTTCCATGCTCAGAAAACTGTATGGTTGTATAGAGCGAGGAGCAAGCCATCAATATGTCCTAAAAATTGAAAGTCGTGTTAAAAGAACCCCCCCCCCTTTTTTTTTTTTTAACATTTTTCTTATGTAAACAATTTTCCATTGAAAAGGGGTAGGGGAGCATGACTCTTACCCATTCTAGATAGTCACTATGGTTTATGGCCCTGGGGTGTAAAGTCTTGGGGAGTGTCAAGTACAAGGACAATACCATATATTGTTCTCCAGATGAATGCTAATTCCTCAGGTAACACATCTTTTTCAAAGTCAATTTCTAAATCTTCACTTCAACAAAGTTGACAGGAGACATCTAAGTTTTAGGTGATAAATTACCAAAATGATTTCTATGATCTATTATGGATGATTTTTGGCAAATAATCTGGAAGGAATTCAAAGAATTATAACAGGATTTAACAAAACTTTTTGTTTCCAACCACTTGTGTACTTCAGAGGGGCCATGTAAAGTTAGACTCTGGTTGAACTCAGATTCAGATGTTTACTGTGTGACCACTCATTAATATCTTTATTTCTGAATTTTCTCACTTTTAAATTCGAATTGCCAGCACTAATAACTAGGACTTTAGAACTCAAAAACTCTGTAAGGTAGTTAATGTTATTTTCTCATTTTACATAAAGAAATTGAAGCTTAGGGAAATAAAAGTAGTAAGTATAAATGTAAATAGTGAGGATAAAATTAGTATAACAAAATATCAAAAATTTGGACCCATGCCTACTACCCATAAACTTTATGAGTTTAGCTGTCGTTACTATTAACACGAACAAAATTTTCTGCACTTATATTTATAAGAATGTAAAGGAGAAATATAACTAATATTGAATCTATTGTGTGAGTGAGTGTGTGTGTGTGTGTGTGTGTGTGTGTGTGTGTGTGTGTGTGTGTGTAGATTTGCTCCTGCATCAGTTATTATGAGTTTTCTACGGAAATGTGAACAAAGAGATAACATTTTGATGAAATGTTGTTCTTTTAAATTATTTTCAAAATTTAAAGTAAATTACTTTGATCAGTTGTGTACTCTTAAAGATTACTATTGAATTGAATTGAGAATTTAAAAAATTGAATCAACTGTAGTTACAAAAAATTTCAAAACTAAATTGTAATTTATATAAATATTTTATATATTTTTCTTGCAGAAAAATATGATAGTGGAATGAGCAAAACGCTTTCAGTTAGTATATATGTATGTGTGTGTGTGTGTGTGTGTGTGTGTGTGTGTGTGTGATAAATTTCTCTAGAAAAGTAAAGAACATTTACACCTCTTAAGAAAAATAATAAATGTATGATGGGTATCAATTTGCTATAGCAGTTAGATTCAATTTAATACATTTAAAAGATAAATGAAACACATTTTGTTTAAAAATGTCTGTATTTGCAGTACACTGAGAATTGTAACTTCTAGAACCATAGTAATTAAACTTATGATGAAAATATTCTAAATCTCAATTAAAAATTCACTCAAAACTATCTTGGGAGATGAATAAAAAAAGAAAGAGGAATATTGGTTAAAAGAGGAATATTGTTTAAAAAAACAGTAAACTTGGATACAAAAGATTTACAAGCCTGGTTAATAACTGTTATTAATTATAGGATCTTGGAAAATTTACTCAATGTCTCTGAACTTCATTTTTTTAATCTAAAAAATGAGATTAGTTATAAAAATTAAATGATAATATGTGAAAATATTCTTAGAACTTCTGAAGTACTTTAAAAGTAAAAAAGGCATTAAAGTATGGAATAATTAACCATAAAACTACTTAGAAATATTTCTTGCAAGATTCCTACAGTCCAAAATATAGAGTTATTTCAAATGTGTTAAATGTTCTTTTAAAATAATATTTATAGAAATTATTTTATAAGATTTGTTCTTCTGGTATACAGTGTCTCCTAAGCTATCTCTGAAAAACTAAAAAATACTATGCTTTTTTATGGTCCATAGTTGAACTTGTGAGGTTTTTATAAAGTGTGATTACAAAGTAAAAAGAGGGATTTTCTTCTTGGATTATAAACTGGCTCTGTAGACAATTTTGAAAGGATAACATATCAAAAAATCTGTCAGTGTCATGAGAATCAGAGACCAGTTTTTAAGGTCATCTCATCAAAGCCTAATAATCATTTGCATGTATAAATCTTGATATGTTTGCTAAAAATTCATCTTTACTTTATAGTCACAATTTGTTTTTACATTCTCACTTTCTTATAAGAAAAAAACACCTCAAGTCACAACTTACAAGAAGCTAACACCATAAGCAGACCAGCTACATGGTGACATATGAAACAAATTTAAAATTCATTCAAGGAACCCAACTATTGTGTCAGCTTTTGAACTGTCACCCCACTTTTATAATTTTCTTGTCATTTTTTCCTGGTTTGGAAATGAGATCCCTGCAGTGAAAATTGAATCATCAGTATCCTCTTCACGACATGTCTAGATTCTCATGATATAGAAGCACCACAAAAAACACCCACAGAAACTTACTTCATAATTTGTAAGAATTACTCAAAAATAGCTTCAGAGAGGGAAGTTCTCAGGATCGCAGTTTGAATGAAGGAAAGGATTACACATAAGGAACTAACTATAAGTGTATGAGTTAGTTTTGGTTTATAGCTTCATATGGACCATAGTATCTTAACCAAATGTTTATTTCTACAAAACAAAATTTTGAGATAGGCAGTCCAATTTAAACCTTCTTCTAATTTTGGTGGTTGTGTTAATCTGTGGCTGTCTTTCTCATGCTCAAAAACGGCTACTGTACCTCCACATTTCACCTACATCACAATTAGGAAAAAAAGGGAAAGTTGAAGGGCCAAAGGCAAGCGCCAACGGAGTTTGTTCCTATTTCTCTTCCTCTTCCTTTTTTTTTTTTTTAACATTAGGAAAACAATAGTTCTAGGAAATTCTACCCAGTAGACCAGTAGACTTCCACTTGTAGCTCATTATTTACAATTGAGTCATACGGCCATCTTTAATAGTGAGAAAGCCTGAATGATGGAAAGTATTTTCTCTAGGCACATTGCTGCCTCAACTAAAACCGATATTCATTAGTGAGGAAGGAAAGAGAATAGATAGAAGCAATGTTTAGCCCTATCAGACTCGCTCTATTTTAACAACGCATTTTAAAAATTGTATTTCCAAGTTCACTGCACTCCAATTACATCCCGATATATTTAATATACGTGTGGTGCCTTGCCATACACTCAATTGCATGTTCTTCCTCAAGATCAAAGATTATATCTTATTCTTCATTGTGTAGTTTCTAGTACATAGTGGGCCCTTAAACCATAATTTATTCTTATCTCATATTAGGTTTGAATGAGTGTAACTCTTGGATATATTAAAATGACTTGATACATTACTAATGAGTTTTGAATATGTATAGCTTGAATTATTGGGAAACTCAGTGCTAACCACTAGCTAAACAGTCTTGAAGCTCTTGCACTTTGAGTCTAAGTACCTTGATTTGATTGAGAGCATAAGGCAATCTTGATTATATTTTGTTACTTCTTCTAGGCTATCCCCTCACTATGGGCAACCTGCATACCATTTTCAATACCACAAGCACTGGTAAGGCCAAGAGTGGAAGTCCAATGAATGGTTGTACCAAGAGTCTGAATACAAACTTTGAGTCAGACAACTTAGGACAGGACTTGTAATTTATTTTAAATATTAGTTACATGGTTATATAGTCAGAGAATCTTCCAGTTCCATTGTCCCTTATATATTTTAAATTTAGGTTATTTTAATATTTTGCAAAATAAGACATTTTTTTTTCTTTTTGTTTTTAAACTGCATCTCATGGCCCAGCATAATCCTAGCATATAGTGGGTCAAAATAATTGTTGAATGAATGAATGAATGAATGACCTTGGGCCAATTTCTAAGCTTTACAGTTTCATCATTAGTAAACATATATGTATGTCTTTAGTAGTAAAAGGTTAGAGTAAGGAAAAGTATTAATTTTGAGTTAGAGAAGCATGAGTTTGGGACACAGCTCCACAACTTACCATCTTGTAGAAATTGCAAAATTAACTTTTTAATTAATACATTCATTCATTTATTCAACTATACAGCAGAGGCTACTCGAGACATTGAACATATATGAGAATAGAAAGAAAGAAGTTATTTTCTAGTAGCTCATAGTCTAGTGTGAGAGAACAGGAGATGATAAATGCTTTAAGTCTGTTTCTTTACCTTTTGGGTCAGTGATATCTGCTTCTCAGAATTATTGTGCAGATTTGGTCTATAGGTATCCACATCTATCATGCTTTAAAATGTTCATAGCCTATGACAATATTGGCCAGGAGCAGTCACTCAGCATATCTTTTCTATTGTGTGTGTGTGTGTGTGTGTGTGTGTGTTTTGAAAGCTTTATCTATGTGGAAGACATAAGGACAACTTGGGGACTTGTAGCACTTTGAGCCATTCTACTAGGGTTCTTCACCAGAACCACAGAACCCCAAAAATGAGTGACTGTTTTTCTCAGCTCTTCCTAGAATATACTGGAGCTAGTGGCGTGCTAAATGCGTAGGAGAGAGATTAATTCATTACAGGTTAGATATCATATTGTATATCACAGATGCCTATGTTGGGAGTTCCAAAGAGACTCAACAGATTTGGTGACTCACTAGGACAGGACACAGGACACAGCATATAGTTGACCACATGGCTACAGTTTATTACTGCAAAAGCATACAAAATAAAACCAATGAAGGAAAAAAACACATTGAGCAAAGTCCACAGGAAACCAGGTGCAAGCCTCCAAGAAACCGCTCCCACTGGAGTCATGCGGGACACACGTAAATCCCCCAGCAATAAGTTGTGACAACATATTGAATTGTTGTCTAACTGAAAAGCTCAATAAAAACACAGTGCCCAAGGCTTTTATTGGGGGCAGGTCACAGAGACACTCTCTGCCTAGGATATACCAAAATTTCAGACTCTTACAAGGAAATCAGATGTTCACTATAAATTTTATAGTGTGTACGTGTGTGCGTGCGTGCATGCGCGCGCGCACGCGTGTGTGTGTGTGTGTGTGTGTGTGTGTGTATGAAGAGAGAGAGAGAGAACAAACAAACAAGTTAGGAACAATGAGCCACTCTAATCAGTTAGGGAATAATGTGAATTCTCCCGAAATCCAAGTTCTCAGACGCTAGACAAGCAGGCAGGTGTTTCTATGGATCACAGTCTCGGGCCTGTATGTTAGCTGCTTCTTACACAATGCCTAAGGGTATTTAGTTGAGAAAGATGCCTGGCCTTTTCAGGTCTTTGCAGTGCTTGACTAAAGGGAAGCTTGAGAGGTGAGAGGGGAAGAGAGTAAAGCAGGATACAGTGGGGCTCTATCTCCCCTCCCCTCTTCTGGGCAGAAGGAGACAAAAGCTTGCACAGTGTATGAATTAATTATAAAATCTGCTCGTCTTTTGAATTTTTTGTTCATCAGAATATTTGTCACAGCATGAACAAAGTGATTTAAATCTGTTGTGCATTGCAAGACAACTTTAGCCGCATTCTTGCGAAGAACCTCGTGTAATGTGTTTCTCTGTTTTACGTGCGTTAGAGCTTGTAATTTAACATCAATCTCTGCAGAGCCCTTTGGCAATGTGAGAAATCCATTTATGAAGTTCGCTTCTTAAATCATTCATCCTATAAGTCAGAGTTCAGTGTTTTGAGATTTTATAAAGTAAGCAGAGTGTGGGGCATTTGAACTTTTCATAGTGAAGTTTCTACATGAATCACTCTAAACATACTGCAATTTCTGGAAATCACTGAACTTAGCAAGGTTTCTCTTGGATTCTTGTTTCCTTATGGCATTTGTGCTTTTACCTTAGTTTCTCTGTTCAAATAATTTAGCTTTTGAACACTGAGAATAATTTGCAAAGTGAAAATAAACATTTTAAACATTTATACTCTCTAAACAAAGCAAGAAATTATAAAATCAACCATTAGTATCAAAATACAAACTTATTGCATTTTTAAAGATCTTCTTGCTGGTTTTATTTTGGGACCATGACTAGATGGCCTTTATCCAAGAAAGTGAGTGATTATTTTAGTGAGCAGAAGAGGAGAAAGAAGTGTGTGGGAATAAAATATTTAAATTGCTGTTTTCTTTGCAGCTATAACAGTGCCTGTAACTGGTGAGACTACGATATTTAAAACTTAAGGATATTTACCCCTATCTTAAAATATTTTGAGGGCCATAATGTTTTTATTTTCTGTTCTTTGAAATATGATGAGAGTTAATTAAATTTAAAAGGCATTTCTTTGATTCACTGTTAATCTGTTTGTGGAGTAGTTTTATGAAAGAAAGAAAAAGGGTGAAGGCAAAAATGTTTCTTTTTGCTACTATTTTCACTTCTGGAGGAGGATTTGAGACTGAATTCTACTGATTGTTTTCAGTATTTATTACAGTTTAAACTAAAACGTGTGGGATTTAGTCAAAATGTCCTACTACCATTTTAGTTGTCTACATCTGAGCAGTTTTAGTGCCATAGAAAATGCCATGTTCATCTATAAATTTAAAGGGGTATTTTTAAAGAAAGAAAACAATTTTAAACTACTGTTTATATAAGCAGTGTTATATTAAAACGTCCATTGTTTCTAAGGTTTGTTAATAACTGAAGACATGATTTATTTCTAGGGGACTAACTTATTCATTTCTAAAGAAACGATAGGAAGAAATAGTAGAACAAAAGCCAAGAACGGTGTGTGTATGTGTGTGCATGTGTAATGGACACAGAATAATAATAAGAGTGATAAAATTTGTTCAAAAATGCATTTTTTTCCAGTGTATGTTCTAATATATAGCATTTTGGTGTCTCTTTTAAAACTAGGTAAAGCTATAGATTACATTACCTTATGCTTCAAAACTATGAACGTTCTAAGATAGTTCCAATTTCATCATCTTTTATTTTTTTTAATCAAAGTTGACTCACTAATACATGCTGAAGTAAAGATTTAATTTTAGCTTTTTAAAAAGATTTTCATACAAATGAATTACAATTTTTTTCTTTGGAATAAATTAATATAAATAAATGAGAAAAAAATTTCCAGGTTGTTACATTTTTAATTAATACAGCAAAATATAAGCTTTGCTCTTAAAATTCATGTTTCTGCATCACTGGTATTAAGAGAAATCATCACTGCTTAAGTATATCTTTCGTGTTGGAAACTATTCTTTACAACAGAGTAAAACCTAGCTAATTCTACAAGTATTTACTAAATGCCTAGTAAGTATAGAACATAGTTCTCTATCAGGTCTCACGGTCCAGTGGAAAATGAAAATAAGCAAATAGGTATTTCTAATACAACCTGATAAGTACACTGTTCTAAATTAATAAAGATGCTGTGAAAATTTGTAGAAGGGGCACGTGACTTTACCAGTTAAAGGAATTATATTTATGAAGGTTTTTTCAAAAGGATGATGTGGCAGTTGGATTATTATATGGATTCAACTATAATCATAGTTTAGTTCATAATTATCTGCAATTCATGATATTTTAATAATCACAAGGTAAGATCTGGCAGACCAAACTTTAGTGAATATTCAAATGTTAACCCAAACAACTATTGCTTTAGGCTAGAAGAGTATTGATTTCAATTTTCCAATTTTCCTTTCCCCATAAGTATAGATACTATATCTAGGTAAAAAGACAGAAAAACAGAAATAAGTTTACCCAGCTCTAAATTAAAATTACTTAACAATATTCATAGGTAGGGTGGCCACCAGCTCTGGTTTGTCTAGGGTCTCTCAAAATCTTAGCACTCACTCAAAACCTCATATCCCAGGAAACTCCTCAGCCCTAGGAAAATTGAATGGCTGGTCACCCTGACCATGGATTCTCCCTTATCAACGGGACACATTTCTATCTCTTTATGTGCACATATGCGTTGAGGTGGAAAAACGTTTGGTAAAGTCGACTGTCATCTAAAGAATCAAACATGCACTCGTTTGAAATAAGTATAGAAAAAGACACTTCCTATATAACTGTTGACACAAAAAGCCACTTCCTATATAAATGTCGAAAATGTGAGAAAGCAAATCTAAGAAGTTATGATGTAAATGTAATTGAAATTGAAAGCTTAACTGGAGTTGAAATTGAAAGAGGAACTGGAGTTCACGAGACAGATCTACTTGTTTTTCTCTTCCTCTGCTCTTTCCTGTCCGTTTGCTCCTGCCCACCCTCTCCCATGCCTCATGTACACCCATATTTAGGCCTTTTATATTTTAAAAAATAAAATAACTTATTCCCCAAACTGTTGCCAACCAGCATCAGAAGTTCAGGCCAACACACACCTGAATTTCTCTCCCAAAGTTCACTGAGACATCCCATATCTCTTCCCAATTTACTACATCATTTTGCATCATGTGCCACTAGGAGCTACTCCTTTCTTGAATTTTTTCCCTCTCTTGATTTATTTTCCTCTTCACAAATTATTGGCTATTCTTTCCCAATCTGCCCTTGGGGCTCCTTTTATTTCTTTTCCTTAAATTTGAATTTCACATTCCTGGAGTTCTGTCATTGGTCTGTCTCTCTCTTTAATCCACACTTATATAAGCATTGCTCATATGAGAGGATTAAAAAGGTAAAAATCTCTACCATCATGTGGCTTCTATTCTAATGAGGAGAAATATACAATATATGAATAAAAATAGATTGTTTATCAGATGGTCTTGGGTGTTACATATCCAAAGTGGAAGTTATCATAATGGTTGGTCTCTTCAATCAGCTTCCAAACTCTTTCAAATATTTACCCTGTTCTCAGCTAGAAAATTAGGAATCAGTTTAGACACTTAATCCCACTCAGTCTACCTCCAGAAGTCCTGTCAATTCTCTCTCTTACAAATCTATCAAGATATTTGTATTCCTAATTCTACTGCATTTATTTAGGCTTTATTTCTGTTTAAGTCCCCCACTTCCATTCCCTACCCTGCTTAGAGGGAATATCAACAAGAACAATCTTCTGATGCCACCTCGCCTTGCATAACACCCTTTCATAGCTTTCCATATTTAAAATAACCTATGGTCTCTCTTCAAGTAAGTAGAAATTCCATGGAGTTTTTTTTGTGGGTGCTCCTAAAGAAGCTCTCATCATTCAAAAACACTTTCTGTTGTTTCCAAGCATTTTTCATCTCGTATTAACTAATATTCCAATTCCTCTCCTGCCACCTCTATCCAAGCTTTTGGCAAACCAGACATGCTCAACTTAGCAGTCACTTGCTAGTCAGTCATGGCTACCACCATCACCCTCACCTCTTAATGAGCATCAACAACATATCTGACAGTGTTTACTTGTATGTGTCTACTTAGTACATGGAATTTTTAATTTCCAGTAAGACCTTTAATGAGATAGATATTATGATTGCCATATTATATATTAGAAAACCGGAAGATAAGAGCTTATGTTTCTTGCCTGTGCGTCCTTGATCATAAATAAAAAACTCTTGATCATAAAAAATTTTTTCTTGCCTATTGATTGAGGTTAATAATTTTCACCTCAAATAACTGTCATCTTAAGGGTTAACTTAACTTAAAAAAAATCTAGTTCAGACACTGGCACCTAGGAGCTCTTTAAGCAGATGATAATGATGACAAGAATCACCACGTGTATAATCTTCTGACAGAAGAGAAAGGGTGCTGAAGGGAAAGGTTCTGCCCACAAGAGTTAGCCTTGAGCTTGTACAGCATTTACTGAAAAACTGCTCTTTCCATCCAGACAGATATTTACCCCTTCGTCTCAGGTAGGATTACCTAATACGACTGCAGCATAGGAATAAGTCTGGAATAGGCTGTTCCAATTGTTCATTCATTTAACAATCATTCCTCCAAGATCTTTTGTGTGTTAAGATTCTGAGATTACACAAATTTATTTACTTTTTTTAAGGTAATTAGTTATTTTTATTTTCAATTTTTCTTATTTTCCAATCATAGTTGACATTCAAGACTATTTTATATTAGTTTCAGGTATATAGCATGGTGGTTAGACATTTATATAATTTATGAAATGATCCCCTTGATTAGTTTAGTATCCAACCTGGCAATATACTTAGTTATTACATAATACAAGATAGTCACAGGGATGTAAAGAACAGCATAGGGAATATAGCTATAGATTTATTTTTTTTAAATCATATCTTAAAGATTTTATTGCTCATCGAGACATTAATATATAGTAATACCTCTATAAATCAGTAATAACTTTAACTCCTTCAACAAATATTTATTTAATATTACTCCTTCTTCAGAGCTCTAATAGCAATGGACAAAAATTCCAATGTTCCAGTCTACAAGATAGAGGTAGAGACTGTCTATACTTAGACTGCGTACATATTGCCATATCCACCTGTATCAACATATCTCTTTATTCTCCCATATTATTTGCCAGTCTTTATCCTGAACTAGTCAAAGAAAAAAAGCTGTGTTTCTTGTATATTTTTCAATCCCTTCCACTTCCCACCCAATGCAAAGCTAAATAGTTAAAACAGTATTTAGCCCAAAGCTGGTACCCCAAAAATGGCTAGTAATAAAACCACAGTTATTAAGACAAAGTACAGATCACAAATGTGATTCTAGTTATGCAGATGAAGCTTCCCTGTGGCTATTCTGGGACGAACCCTGTCTAGCGCATGATCCCAGGCAGGCGTACCAGTGGATTAATCTGTTAGCTAAAGAAAAAAGATGTCATTTTTGGTGTCTGCTCTACTCTCCATCAGTTTTGCTGCCGTGAAGGAAAGGGGGTGGGGAGGGGCTTCTGGGCAAGGGCTAGCTTGATGCAAAAGATTTTTACTAAGTGCTGGATCATCTCATGAGCACGTGGTTAGGGCACTAGCAAAGGTGACCCCAAAGAGTTTTTTTGAAAGAATTTGATATATGAAATTGAAAATCAACAACACCAATAACAAACACATAATCATCATAGGCAATTCAGAATGCCATTTAACTGTCTTGCCTTTATTTTATCATTTGGAATTGATTTTCAGTTCAAAAGGGGGAAGTACCAAAGCCTTTTCTATTTTTAATACTTTAGAAAGTTGCCGCATGCCCAAGACTTGGATTAAAAGTTAGGACCTATCTTGGTTGAGGCAAATGCTGCTCACACAGTGAGATTTCCTGTGTTCAGCCCAGTTTTCAACCTATCCAGGGTATTTGCAGACAAATAATTAGGCCACAATTATTTATGCAAAGTAATAGAGTCAGGCCTTGGGTTTAATTTTCTTCAGTTCACAATCTTAACCATAATATTTTTAAAGATAAACAATTCTTTTTTTTTTTTCCTCAAAGATGCCACAGGAAAATTTTTAAAAAGGTAGAACAGGTAACTGTCTCTTGTTTAGTTGTTTTCAATTTTAAAGTATAATAAAAGAAACAGCCAACCAAGCATGAAAAGATTGTCTCATAAACACACATCTTTAAGTTCCAAAGAGACAGAGCTCATGCAAATGTCACCTTGAATGTTAAATGGGGCTTTTGATGTGCTTACACTGAAGCTTCCCTCAGGTTTTTATCCACACAAAAGGTTTTACTGGTGCATTTTTCAGTATAAGTTCACTGCCCAATTAAAAGTTGCAGTTGAATCAGGAGAAATAGCAGAAGGAAGAGTCATGAAAGCTCATGTGTTTACTTTTGTTATTAACCAGCTCAGAGATTAGTCGTATTTCATGAAGCCAATCCGATCTGGCCAATGTCCCTACTGCTGTGTTTGTCACACTCAGTCACCAAGGTCACTATGGACACTTTTTCAGTTTTATTAGTCTTTGCCACTGTTCCATGATGCCCTTGATCAGCTGAGACACCAATATGATCAGGCTTAAGTTACGCTGTTTAAGAGTAGATACTTCCAACTATGTGTTCCTCCCTGCTGTCCTGATTGCTAAGCGCAAAACTAGTCCTTCCCACTGTCTTATGACACAACCACATCTAAATGTCTGAAACTCTTTTATAGTTTTATCAATTCTTCCAACTTGCCTCCCCATCCAACCTTTTCCACTGAGATTTCTGGGTTTCACATCTCATCATGGAGACAAAACAAAGAAACAAAATCCACCTTCCTTATTCTTCAATTTTGTGGAACATTCTTTTTATTGACTGTTTTTATTGTCACTTGGTTTAGTCCAAGTCCAAACAAAGAAAAAATACCATGTCTCTGATGACCCCTGCTCTTGAAGCTGAACCTCTGCTTCTTTCTTGTAATCTTCATGTGGAAATTTGTTAAAATATTATTTTATACTTGTTTCTCCAATTTTTCATTGCCCATCCACTATTTAACCAGCAAGAGAAATGAGTTCATCCCTTACTCCTCTAGCAAAATGATTTTTGACACACTCATTTTCTATTCCCTAATCTTCAAATTTAATAAATTTTTTGAGATCATTTATTAAACTTTTCTATTGCAGTCGACACTGGAAATTCTAGAATCTCCAAGTTTTCCTGATATCTCACTAAATCTGTCACCATTTCTTATTACCCTTTCTCACCCTTAAATATTGTTTTACTGTATTACATCATCCCTGATCTCACTCTATACATTTCCGGGAGTGATTGTTTTTGTAGATAAAAAATGGGTGCTGTAATAAATCATAAACTCCTAACTGGGAGGTTAACAGTGGATAGTCACGACTCAGGCCTGTAACTTCTTTAGCGAAAGGTTTTAAAGACAGCCATGCTCATTATTTTTGTGCATCTAGGTTGAAACATCTTTGAAATGTCAGAAGTTATGCCCCTGGAAGGTGTGACCACTCTCAAGAGAGCACATAATCTTAATAACCCTATAATCTAATCCCCACCTTGCTTTCTCCCACCTTTTAACATTTCCTCCTTAATCTCAAATGCATAAAAAAACCCTGCAAACCCTATTCTTTGGAGCATTTGAGATCTTGATTCCTAGCAAGTATCATCAATTTTGGCTCAAATAAACATTTATGAAAATTTTCTACAGGTTTGGTTTCTACATTTCTTACACAACACTTCTAAACTCTGTCCTCATTTGCTATCTCTGTGCTAAAACTTGCTCAGCTGCCAGAAGCAGCTCCTCCTAGATTTCTCAAGCTTCCCTCATTGCTAGATATTAATAATAAATATACTAAACAGCATACACATCTTTTCTTCTTATCTGAATTGAACATACCACCCTCTCAACCAGCCTCCTTTACTGAAAATCTGGAGTAATTTTTGACCATCCTCAAAGTTGCTTTCATCTAATCACAAAATGCTACTAATTTTAGCTCTGAAATACTTATAAAATCTGTTGCATACTCCTTCCATTTGCTCTTTATGCCCCATCCAATGACTAATAGTCTGGTTCCAGCTAGTATCAAAGTTTGAACTGCTATAGTATCCTAATTTACCTCCCTACCTCTAGCTTTATTCTCTTCCTATGTAAACACCTAAGCAACGTCCCATGAAGAGTCAAGTGTGACTATGTCATTCCACTTCTAGACTTATTTCTTACAACTGCCTGTCTTATACTTTATGTAGAAATCTGCCTCTGTGAACTATTTTGCAATGATGTGTCTCTTTTTTTACAGTGTTTGTCTCCATCTAAAAAACACTTCCCTTTCTACTTTCAATCACCTATTTTTCATTTGTCCATTAAAACAGAGCTCAGTTAGCATCTTCTATAAGAAACCTCCTTGTCGATCTCCCAGGCTGAATGAGGTATCATATCTTAGTAGTTCTACAACGACCAATTATTATAGTCATCGCTGAACTATTTTGTATTTATCTGTTCTTATAACGGTCTCCTAAAAGCCTAAGAGCTCTTAAGAAAAGTGAGTATATTTCATTCATCTAGGTGCTCCCAGGATCTTGCAAAGTACTAGCCACAAAATAGAGATTTAAAAAAGTTTAATCAATGATTGAGGAAGTGGTTCACTTAAAATTTTATTTTTGCCATGTAAAGCGAAGAGAAGGTGTGGCTTTCATATTCAAAGATAGATCAAATTAATGGGGTAAATACTGTCTTTAGACCACTATTTTTAAGCATCTGGGATCTAAAACTTACAATAAATTTCTTATATAGTCATTTTCTATAAAGGATATCTATATTTTGTTCATTTCTTAGGAAAATAAAATTTCTTAGAAAATAATTCCTTTAAATTGCACTTAATTGAGACACTTTTTCAACCAAGAATTTTATATCCAGGTCACGTTTTCATTCAGAGGATTATTCTCATTAGTTTTTCTTTCACCAGTCTCTAGCCTACTTCACCCATGTTGTTCTACTAACACTAAAGACTAATCATTGGAGAGAACACAGATGTTGACAGAGTCCCTGGTGTAGGAAAGCAGGACAGGATTGTGGAGAGAACATGAGCTTAGAAATGGACACACTGATTCCACCACCCACCATTTAATGACTATGTGATATCGAGCAAGTCTCTCAAACACTCTGGGCCTCACTTCACATCCTTTTAAAATAGGAATAACAGCGCTATCCTATCAGATCATTATGTAATTACATGAGCTAATGCCTATGAAACACCTGGCATAATCATTTGGTTTCCCCCTTTCTCTATTTTGTATGTTGTAGATACAAAAATCTACAAGAACTAAAAAAATGTTTGTCTATTTTAACTATTTGCATGACCCCTAATTCATATTAACATACATAATGAAAATAGGGTTTCTCAAAGATCTTCCATAAAATAAAATAAAAGTGTACATGATATAAAAATTTGTTTTCCTGTCTTTATACAAAACTTGTTTCTGTTTTGCTTGACTGGTTGCCAAAGTTCTGTTCTTGTCTATATGAAAGTACAAATTGCATGAACTCTTCCTAATTGGCAAATAAATAAAATAGATAGATAGATAGATAGATAGATAGATATAGATAGATAATAAAACTACTTCACAGCTAAAGAGATTATAAAAAAGAGATTCTTAATGGAAAGTCTAGTACAGACAGAAAGTTGCAAATGGAACATTCTAGTGTCAAAGGAATGGAGAACGAAGGACAAAAGAAGAAAAACTTTGAAAGATAAAAATTCTCTCATTATGAAGACTGATGATTCAAGCAGGTTAGTTTTTCTGAGGCTTATGGACCTACTATATTTAAGATGGCAAACAACAAAATGTTATTGCTAATTAGACATCCGATAAAATGTCACATGGAAAGGTTAACTCTTTTAAAGGATGTTGGGTATTCTTATATTTAAAATGTCATTGTTATTAGTTTTGAAACAGAGCTCACTGATAAAGCAGGAACAAACAAATGTTCCATTGACAAAGGTAAGAATATTTTATTATTTGTCCAGTCTATAAAAATATGAGAAAAATATTATAGTAAACTTTCATCCTTCATTTGAAACATTCTCACCTGACCATTTGTATAGTGACATAGGTCCAGAGTTATTTTATTTTTTGCAGATGGGATTCCAGGTAGATTTGAAAACAACAACAACAAAATGTATGTGCAGAGGGCCCAAGTACTGCTTTAATACCGGGGAAAGACAGTGAAAAAATCAGTAAGGCTCCAGGCCACGTGAAAGTCACACTCAGTGGAGAAAGACTTACAATAGGGAAATCATAACTGAATGGGATATCCTGTAGTAACAATTGCCAGGAAGAAAGAATGTAGGGTTTGGAGACTACCATTTTCCTCTCCACCCACTATAACAAGGGAGTGGTCAAAGTGTCTCTGAAGAGGTGACTTTTAAGAAGAGACCTCACTTGTGGATATCTCGGCAAAAGACATTCAGGCAGAGGTGGGGACATTTTGTGCGGCTCCCTGTCTTGCCTCCCCCTGCTGCAGTTGGCCACCACTGCAGTGGATGGGTGAATGGGGAGAGAGTTAAGAATTATGTTCTGGTCATAGGGCAAGCCACATGATAAGTGTCATCTCATTTCCCTGTCCTAAGCTTCCTGTAAGACAGGCTGAACTATCTCCATCCTCCATAAAGTAATTGGCATTCATGAAACTGAAGGAACTTATCTAGGGTCTCTCAGCTAGTAAACGCTTAATAATCTGGTTCCCAACCCAAAGGCTGTGCAATATTGCATCCTGGAGGACTCCTAAAGCAGTCCCTGCAATGCTCACCTCCTTGAGCACATGCTAGGCACCAGATGTTTTCTGGGTATTATCTCCTTTAGTCTCTACCACACCTCTGTGAGGTGGGGCCATTATTGTCCACAGTGCTCAGATTTAAACAAACAAACAGACAAACAACTGAGGCTAGGGAGAGTTAAGTAACTTGTTCAAAGAAATGGTGGGACATAATAAAAGCTAATTCCTGCTATTTTGTTCTAAGGAGCTTATGTACTTTGCCTGAGGTTGTTAATTTCAACCACGAAACAGGATCGATGTGCTTGATTAAGATGTGCACTTATAAAAATAATAAAGTCCCAAAGTACAGATAGAGAATGTACAAATATATAAATTGCATTTATTTTTTGGATTCTACTTATCATTATTCAATCATTGTATGCTGACATTTATTGTATTTCCTTTAACATAGAACTGAGTAAATAATTGATGAGAACTATAGTATGTTAGAGTGGTCTCTGCTCTTCAGAAGAGGCTGCCAAGATGTTGGTCCATGAAGCCTCAGCTACAAATGCTCTTAGCAGCCGTGTGCACGCCAACCAGTGCTGCCCTATAACGCCTTAGCCTCTTCTCCTGGATGTTAAGCCTCTATTAATAGCTAAAGCTATCGTTTGTGGCAGAGGCGATATTTTAGGGATTAAGAACTGAGGTTCTAATCCCTGCTCTGCAATTTACTACAAGTTTATTTGTAGCCTACGACAGCGTTTTTGTTAAATTCTCAGTACGCTGCTGAATGCTCATTATGGGTTAGGGACTACTCCATGCACTTTACATTTAATCTCCTAAAGGTCCCAAGTGTGATTATGAACCCCATTTTATGGAGTAGAAAACTGAGCTCAGAGAGGGAAAATAAAAGGGTAACAGCCATACAATTCATAAGCTGCAAAGCAGGTGTTTGACTGCAGTTGTCTTTGATTTAATAGCCCATGTTTCCCTCACTACACGACACTGCAGGACTAAAGAGGGATGGTGACGTGACTATGTAAGAAACAGAATCGCCTTTGTAATAAGGGCTTGGCATGCAGATCTTGTACAAGCTCAATGAGGCACTATGTCCTCAGTTCTGTCAAATTATTGGCTATTTTCATTAGAACCAGTCTAGGATCAAATATGCAAGGGACATATTCTTGGGAGTGTTAAAAAGAGTACAGATGTCAGAAAGGATGGAAATGTTGATTTCAACAGCTAGACTAAGGAATCAATTAGTAAGTTGAATCAAAGTAATCATAAGATGCCTTGGCCAGTTGCTTCATCTGAGACTGTTTCCTGCCTGTTCTATAAAATGGGAATAATTATACTGAACTCATTGAGTGGTTATGATTAAGTGTGTGAAAATAAACAGCACCCAGTTCCATTCTGGTGCGTGCAGAGGCTCACCATGGCCTTCAACCCAACCCTCCATCTAACACTCTCCACTGTTATCAGTTGCCCTGCAGGGGACTTCCTGGCCACCCATGCAACCTAGAGAAGCAGTTCCATGTCTATGTTGAGCATGACTTCTATCCAGGTCATGGTCTTGCAAGGCACAACAGACGCACCTTGAATATGACTGCAGTTGCATTCCCGTAGATTGAGGACTGATGTGCCCTGTCCATTTCACTTACCGTGACTAGTGGACAATCAGAGGGGACTATACATCCGTCAATAACTGAAGATTCAGGTCCTGACAAGGCGTAATGGAAAATCTACCCGTGCTTCACTAGATGATGAAAAAAACCCTACAATATAATGATTAATGTTCTCTTTATCAGGCCAGACATTTTGTTCTCAATTCACATTCACAGAGGCTTGCCCGCTGTGACAATGCTCTGCACTTATCCTCACAGAGACAAAGAAAGCTCGGATTAGCCTAGCATTTTCGCCAGGCTTTGCAAGGCTCCAGGGAAGCCCGGAGCCTGTCTAAGCCTCCTGCTACTCATCTACTTCCAGATAATCCTTCCTCTGAATTCATCCCCAGAGAAAATAAATCAAGAAGATGTAGGGACAATATTTAGTCACTTACTCAAGTAAAAATGTCACCTATTTGGGGGGAATTCAGATTTCTGTTTTTAAAGTTTTGTTTGCTTAATACCCCTTTCCTTACTAAACTTAAATTATAAATTATTGCCTCTTTCAGATATAGTTACATCCCCATGAACCAGCTTAAGATCAGACTAAGTGACTTCCCAAAGATCACATCTTAAACAGGGATGCATCTGGGAGGAGAATCTTAACCTCAGAACTATATAGTTCATTAGAGCAATGCTTCTGTGAGTCTGCCTCAGGGGAGCTTGACCCATCACATCCCCTTCGCTCTAATGCCTCACTCTTTGAAATGTGGTCCATGAACCAGTAGCTTGGGCATTGCCCGAGAGCTGTTAATAACCTTTGAAATACAGATTAGCAAGCCCTATCCAAACCTGCTGATTCAGAACTGCAGTTTTTCAAGAACCTGCCCCAGGGGATCTGTTGACACACTGAGGTTTCGGAAGTACTGCCTCGGAGAGCATCCAACTCCCTCATTTTCCAGGGAGAGAAACTGAGCCTCAATCCAGTAACTGTCCAGAACACCTCACAGAAAGGTCAAGTTCAGATGCCAGGATTGCACTTCATTAGTGTGACCCTTGGCAGCATTACAAACCTCCCTGGCCCTTCATCTCCACATCAGTAAACTGGAGGTACTCACAAATGCTTTGCCTCCTTCTTCGTATAAAATGTGATAATATCTGTGAAAGTACTTTATAACATCAAGACCTTATGCACACAAATGTGTGTGCCATACACCAAACCAAACTAACTTGAATTCTCAAAGATTGTGTGTGTGTGTGTGTGTGTGTGTGTGTGTGTGTGTGTGCGTGTGCGCTTGCCCGCGTGTACATGAGTTCTAGGTGCGGAATTGGGCCATATATGACACATTCTGGCCTACTTTGTTTAGAGTGTAACCTAATTCTCAGACTAGTTGCCAAAAAAAGAATCCTTTCTCCTCTAAATCTCGTAAGAGCTCTTAAAATGGACGGGCCCTCCGGGACCCTCTGACATGTTTTCACTGCCAGAGTCAAAGCCTCTCGAGATCATGGGGCTTTATGTAAGGTGATGTTAGATTTGGGGTCACGAACCCAGGTGGATAGATAACAGGTGAGAGGTGGGAAGTTGTTTTTTATTTGTTCATTTTTAATTTGTTTGTTTGTTTGTTTTTCCCAAAATTTTTTATAGCCATTCCAAATCAAGTGTGGCTTAGAGAGATAGGAAAATTTAAAAAAAAAAAATGATTGGGGAAGAGAACAAAGGTGGGAAAGCAGGTCCTGTTGATAGCATCCATCCATCCATCCATTCATTCAACAGATATTTATTGAGCAATTTCTATACGGCAGACACTTTGTAGGTATTTGGACGTAGCCATGAACAAGGCCAGTGAGAATGCCACCTTTAAATGCCTTGTGGTCCAGCAGTGCTGGTGGAGAGGGAGACGTGTGGTAAAGCAACTGATGAAAAAAATAATGCGAAGTCATAAAAAATGCTTTGAGGGTCACAGTGACTGGGGTTGTACTTATGAGTGGATGATTATGGTGGCTCTCCTGAGATAAAAATTCAATCGCGACCCTAAGGATAAGAAGCCACGTGCAGACAAGAAGAAAGGGCATCCCAGGCAATGCTCATGCTCCAAGGCGAAAAATGAGCCTGGCAGTTTCGAGGAACAGACAGAAGGGCCGTGAGCAAAGGAGGTAGGAGGTGAGGCAGAAAAGGCTGAGCTGAGTTCGTACAGGCCTTGTGGGTCCTCATGGTCAGGAGTGTGGATCTCACTCCTAGTGCGCTCTCAGAATATCACTGCCAGTCCAGCTAGTGATCTACCTCAGAGCAGAAATCACGACCTTGGAATCTCAGCGCAGGTTAATAGACAAAGTGGGAATAGCAGCGTCTTTCTTCACTTTTCTTCCTACTTTTCATCCCTTTTCCTTTCAGATGGGTAACGACTTACCCTATGTCCGCTGCTACTATGTTCCTGGGAACACGAATAGTTGACTAACCTTATTAAGTTCAATTTATCTCTGTGAATTAGTATCAGATACCTAATCAAATGGTCCCCCACTGCCAAGAGCAACTTAGGTCCGTTTTACTATGGAAACTTCCTCCGTGTAAAACTAGGGTTCCATCCAGCTGTATTGAATAAGAATCTTTAGATGTGGGTCTGCTTGTGTCTATTTTTAACACTCTCCACAAGTGAAACCGAGAACCATGCTACTCCTGGACTTTAAATCCTCACTGGTGGCCCCTCCCAGCTAGAGAATAGCCCTGAGGGCTTGAGCTAACCCTCGATCATTTCATCCTCCTGCTCTACAGACAACCTACACTATAGAAATGGTTATTGCTGATAATAAAAAAATAACCTCAATACAGAGCAATTTGAAAGGCAAGTCTCTCTGTTAACTTTATTCTTGTTCTCTCTGGGATGAGGAGAAATAATCAGAATGATAATCAACCAAAGGGCAGTGGATAATGGCTAGTTCATATCAAACACTTACTGTGTACCAGATACTGGGCCAATTGCCTACAGCATTTGTTAATGTAATTATTTTATTATTATTATTATTATTATTATTATTATTATTTTAATCAAATCCCTCTGTGCAGTCCCTGGATTGGATCTTAAGAGGCTCAGCCTGGTGGGATACCACTTTCAACTCCAGTGCTGTTTAACAGAAATGTCTTTTTCAATCTCTCTGAGCCTCAGTTTACACATTTGGGAACATGGAATGATAAACCCTTGCTTTTTCTCTTTTCCAGGGTTGTAGGGAGGGTCAAATGAGACAATATAGCAAGTGCCATACAAGCACATGTTAAAGAAGGACAGACATAAAAATGAAGAGGAAAAATAACTCGTTTCTGGGGCAATGCCGAATTCCAAAAATGACAGTTCACTTTCTGCTCCAGAATCGGCCCTTATTTATCCTCAATACTGCCAAGTTACTAGTTAATCTGAACTTATCCCAGAAACAGGTCATAAAGTGAAAGAGAGTTTGATTCGATGTAATATTGGATGGCTGAAAAGCCCAGGAAAGCAAAATTCAATAAGTATTGACTAAAGTCTTGCTTTTCTAGTTTGTTTTGACAATAACCTTTATTTTTCAATTAATTAAGCTAGTGTTTCCCCAGGTCAGATAACAGGCTGGACTTGGCAGGGCCCAGTGCTCAGCTCTCATCTCTGTCATTCTCCTCCACACTAGCTCGAGTTGGCTCTTCTGTTGTGGAGAGGGGCCTGTCTTCCACCCCACCTAATTATAGAATCTTCAAGAAAAGGAAGTACAGTTTATGGGAAGACAGGCTTTCTGCCTGGTGTGGCTTTGCCTAAACACACAGTCCAGATTCCAGCTCTTTGAGAGCTAGGTCTGGGATCCCCCAAGGAGAAGTGGGCATACATTATTTGAGAGGAATCAGAAAAAACCTTTGTCTCCTTCTCAACATTATCAGCATCACCATTGTTTGAAATTCCATCATTGGAGATGATAGGCTTTGTTTTCTCCAGAGGTGATTGTGTGTGTTTTTGTTTATTTTAATAATGGTAATATTCCTGAGAATGGTTATATATAGAATACTCTGCCTGAATGTCAATTTGTCTGTTGGATCCCTTTACCAACAGGAAGGAAGTTCTGTGAGGCCCGTTACCTGTATCATTCCCACAACCCCTCTGCATGACCAGAACTAGAGATCTGAGGGGTGGGGGAGAGTAATTCTCCATGCAGTTGGTAGGTAGCAGTGATTTTTTTTTTCTCATTAAACTTTGGTTTAATTAGGTCTCAAAATTCTGTGACAGATTTTTGGTCAAGTTGTTTTCATTAAAAAGTACTGATTTTAAAAACTAATAACTTAAAAACTGAGTGGCAGTGATGTTTTGAGCACATAGCTTCATAAAAATGTGGCCTTTTTTCTACTATTCATCATAGCCCTCCAGAATAAATGAGGGTATGAATATAAGGATTGCTTGGAAGGGAAAAAGAGGCTGAGATTTGGGTCACTTTGGAAAAAATCCTTTGTAATGTCCAAGGTCCCAGTTGCAATGCTTTTGAAGCACCTCGAAAGTCCCAAACTGAAAGTATTATGCTTGTACTGGTTTAATGATGCCAATCCCCCTCCATGCTACCCTGACAGACTGTGGGCAAGCTCACTGTGTCATCCCTCTGGGTTTCTGCCCTTGTGGTTCTCTGATCGGTGAGGTGGATTGTATCTGCCACCAATGGAAATATTGATTCTTTCTCTATAGGGGAAGGAGATTTCCAGGGAAATGTCTCCTTTACCTAGAAGATCTCCAGCCATAAGCTGGTGTGACCCTGTATCGTCTCAATTTCTGGGTCTTCTGACCTCTTGCCTTTTCTTTCGATTTTGAGTTATGATGTTGAACAGAAAGTGAACAACTCGCTCCAAGGTTCATTTGCTTCCTTTGCTGTGAATATTTCATTCTGTCCAGATTTCTTGGCTAGAATGAATAAGCCTGAGTTCCTTTTAATCTCCATCGATGTTCTTTGATATTGGAAAACATTCCACTCACAGCCATTCTGTAATCAAAATCCCCGAGCCACTGAGGAGAGATCTAACTAGATTTTTGGTGGCAATTTAACTCGAAGTTGATGCAATCAATACTGTGTTCAGGCGAGTGTGATGCCATTAGAGGCTTTTCCCCCTTTGTAGGCTCAGAGACCTAGCTTTTCTAAGCAGTGGAGAGGCATATGATGTTGAAGCCAATGAGATTATAGCTTCTGAATCAAATTCTGCAGATATTAATGCAATCATAGTCTTTTGCTTCAGGACTCTTACAAAACCGACTTGACTTGCCCAAACCAATTCGATACTGGAATGCTCAAGGAGAAAAATAAATAAATAACATTAAATGCAGGGTGCACAGCTTTGCTTCTGCAGTGTTGTTTTTGCTCAGCTTCTTTTCTGTTTTCCATTAAAAAAAAAAAAGCCTCACATTCTTTTCTGGAATACAATTCTAAAGTAATGTGGGATCTATTGGCTGTGGACTGAATGTCTGTATCTCCCCCAAAGCCCTCTAACTTTGGAGCCCTCTAACCCCCACTGTGACTGCATTTGGAGATGAAGTCTCAAAGGAAGTAATTAAAGATAACTGAGGTCATCAGAACGGGACCCTGATCTGACAGAATTAGTGTCCTTATAAGAGGAGACACCAGCGAGCTCTGTCTCCCTTTCCCTTTGTGTGCACAGAGGACACAGTGAGAAGGCAGCCATCTACAAGCCAGGAAGGCAGACCTCACCACAACCTGACCATGCTGGCACCCTGATTTTGAACCTTCAGCCTACAGAACTGTGAGAAAATAAACACCTGCTGTTTAAGCCTCCCAGTCTGTAGTATTTTGTCACAGTGATTGAAGCTGGCTACTACACAATCGAGCTGGGAAATTCTAAATATTTGAGGCCATTTGTAGAAGTGTTAGATGAATTATTCTAAAAGCCTTGCCAATGTGATTAGAATTAATACTAAATTAATACTTAGGAGGAACCTTTTGATCATCTAGAAATGATTAAGCATATGATCTTTTTTTTTTAAGTCTCAAATGAGAACTAGTAGCTCCTAGATGTGTACTTTCTTTCCTAATAGAAGATTAAATACTAACCCCCCTCCTCTTGCAAACACATTCAGACACCTTTTTTGAATAGGATCACATATTGCTGCTTCAAGGTAGTAAATTTTCAATATGAGACCAGACTAACAATATCTTCTATTCTTTTGAGTATTGGGCCTGCATTACTGAGTTTTCCTGAGCTAATGAATTCATTTTTCTGATGGAAGAAAGCAAAAATGGGAGGAGAAATATCTGAGCTTACAGTTGAAGACAGCACAGTAGATTTGGAAAGTGAAAGTCAAAAAGCATTTGCTTTAAGGACCCCAGATTTCTTTCTTTCTTTCTTTCCTTCTTTTTGAAAAATATATAGTAAATTTATTAAAAAGTAAATTTGTCATTCCTCCAGCAACAATAATAAACATATGCCTTGCTTACTGTGACATCCCTGCAGGTGAGATGGTGTTTGATGCATAGTGGGCACTTTATAAATAGGTACAAATGAACGATTTTAATGAATAATCTCGCTGCACTTACAAACGTTTTGTAATAAGAAAAAAATGCAACTTCTGCTCTTATCTTTATCTATGACAAGCTTCATAGAAGTGATTGAGATTATATTAAATATTATAGTCATTATTTATTTTAAAGATTTTTCTTCTAAAAATGACAACAATTTCTCTGTTACTAAATAGTCTAACTGGATGTGAATCACTGTCTGTTTGACTCAATAGTCTTTCTTTTTAGCCAGCGAAGCATGAGCTACCTTTTTTTCCTCTGTCGTCCACTCCAAGGGCTTCTGTTTTTCTCCTCAGGGACCCTCATACTGGTTTGTACAGTTTCCACCTCTTCATAGTCTCTGTCTCTCAGACCCCGTAATGATCAGACTCAACTTGAGACTTCCATATTACAGGGACCTAACACAACACGTAATACATAATACACTGTAGATATAACTACACTCTTCTTTACTGAATAAATTGATGATGTTAATGAGATTCATCATTGTATTCCATAGCCACATACTCGTTCTAACTTTACCAATGTTCTCCCAAATTCGGTGTTCTCTATGAAGAGTTATCAAAGGAGAGTTACTATCAATCACCGAAAACGAGTCAGCTGTATTCTTTTTTCCTAGAAATGTGATTAAGTCTTTGCCCCACTGAGAACACACTATGCAGGTTAGTAAGCAGAGCCACGTGGAATATATTTGTGTGCTTTTTTTCTCAAGAAACAGGTAGCCCTTCTCTGCAGGATTTAAAAAACACATTGAATGGAAATCATGAATCAACATCCTCATTTCAAAGCTCTAAGCACATCCATTCTATGTGACGCATATCTGCTTATCTCAGAGTGAAACTACTTTATGAACTAATATCAGCTCAACTGATCATAGAAGTTCAAGATAGAAAAGATGACAAGAACATAAAAAACTGGATGGGCTCAAAGTAAAAAACTTAGCACATGGTTCATGAACAAATACACCTCTAAATTGCTCCAAATTGACTTTTTAGGGTTCTATAAACATGGACAAAATATGTTCCTTTTTCAAGGAGGCTTAGGGAGATCCTTTAAAAACTTGGGTCTCACTAAGCCTGATACAATGACATATAATGTTATTTCATGTAAAGTGCACACTGAATTAAAGTTTTTAGATAGAATCATTGAGATTTTAAAATCACATTAATAGATACTAATTTAATATGTGTCAAATACGGTGCAGGGTATAGAGATAATTAAATCATCAAATAATTTGTAGTTTGCTTTATTCAATAAGACATGATCATCAAGATAATGCAAAGGAGTCAATCAAGATATAATTAAACAATAGCAACAATAATATCGAGTGCCACAAGGCATTATGGAATAATCCGTCCACCAAGCTGGCCAGGCAGCAAATGACTTGGGAATATGGTGGCATGCACACCACTCTGATCACTTCAAGCTCGTGCTTCTGGCAGATCTCACTAATGAGTCACTGGGTCCTGCTGGACCCAGGAGCATCTCTCAAACCTGTCTCAATTCTATGTTCTTGGCAGCCAATTAGCTAGAGCCAGCTGGCAAAATAAAATCTACTTGTCACCTCTTGTCTTATATTATTCCTTACATGATGTGGTTTGGGTCCCATCATCCTACTCTTTACCACCCTCTTGGATTCCTGGCAGATGGTCTCAATTGTCTCACTTAATACTATTTCAACCTCCTTCTCAAAAGTCATCCTTTGTTGTAAAGACTGGAAAGTTGAACCCTGCCTTACCCAGACTCCTTTGCAGCTAGTGTTCCATATTTTAGTTCCACTTGAATTTGGAATAAAGGAAAGAGAGGTAAGGCTGGGGCAGAGGCAGCATAGTTCTGTGATCACAGCTCTGGATATAGGTCTCGTGTTGCAGTGGTCAGCTTTCGGATCATGGTAGAGGTGGGGTGAGTCGGGTAGCTGGAGCTGATCCTAGGAGACCTTCCGAGAGCTTGTTCTTCCAGCCTTTGTACTAGTTTATTAGCCACCTAATATGTGGTAATAAAATCCTTTCTTCTTAAATCTGATATCACGCCCCAGTTGTCTGTAACTGAACTCTAATCTATACAGCCTTTGTTCCTTAAAGAGCTCTTAATATGAAGTTTGCCCAGAACCAAGTAGAGAATAGGTTTCTACTACCCAGTCGTCTCAAAACTAGATTTCTGTGAATGAACAGTGATGCATGATAAGCATCAGAAGCAGTCAGCCACCAGCTCTGTAGGTAAGAGTCTGACATTTTGCAATTTTCTCAATCCCTCTGAGCCTTCCTTCCCTCATATGTAAAATGAGAGGACCATTCCGATTAATGCCAGGGCCCCTTCCATCTCTAACATTCTTTGCACTTAATAAAATGAATTTCCAATGTATCCCTTTAAAAATAGATAATTATCTAAGAGATTAAAAGAATCTACTTATCTATTCTATAATTTTCTTGCATTAAGTGAAAGCTTTTTTTTCCCCCTGAGTAAATATAACTGATTACTTCAGAAAGAGATGAAGTTATTTCTGAGATAGGCAGCTTATAACTTAAAGAAATTTTAGAGTTCTTATTTTCATTTTACAGATACTAAAACTGATGTCAATTAAGGAGCAATTACCTATGTACATACATCCTCCCTTCATTATTCCAATTTTACCAGAGGAAAAAAAAGGAAGAATATAGTGTGAATTTGGGTGCTTATTACTGGAATGAAAGGAAAGCAACAAACTGGGGTTTGCAGTCCTTGGCAATGTTCATTTATTATACGACCAGCCCTTGTGCTATGTCCCTATGTGTATTCCTGATACTCGTTCAACTTCTAATATCTAACACTTCATGTCTGTGCACGAGTTTTCTAGATTTGACTATAAATCTTTTGGTAAGGTTTGGTTTTTCTATTCTATTAACCCCAGTGTTCCTTGCATTACACAGGCATTTGATAAATGTTTGATATTATTTGATTAAACTTAAGAGTAAATAAAATTCTACCTCTACAAAGAGCGAAATAAAAATTCAGAGTACCTAAATTTTTTTCTCTGACTTCATCATTATTATTATGTAGTTATTGTTTTGTTACTTTTTTTTTTACCTGATTTGAGGTGTTGTTTAAAAGTGTATATTCACTGTAAAATAATGAAACAATAGATTTTTAAAAATAGGTCAAAAATAAAATAAAATCAAGCTAAAAATATATTATAATGTTTTTAATAATTAGTCAATATGACTTTTCGATTTGACATTGAGCTTCCTGGCAGCCAAAGCAAGAAGCAAAACATAACCTTTTACAAAAAAAAAAAAAAAAAAAGCAGAATTAAACAGTGAGTCCTGCATGTACATGTATGGGGTGCTAGAGAGAATAATTTTTGCTAAAACTGAGTAGAATGATATGGTGAAAAGAGCACCTAGTCAGAATAAAACAAATAATTACTAACATTTGCATAGCATCTATAATATATAGAACATTAAAAAATATATTGAAGTTCATCTAAGTCTTACATGTATGATACATGTATAATGGTTATTAGATGTGTTCCAATTTTTAAAGGAAAGTGAAAGGGTGAGAGAGGAAGAGAGGGAGGAAGAGGAGGGAGGGAAGAAGGAGGAAGGAAGAAAAAGAGAGAAAGAAAATGAAAGAACATGATTGAAATGATCAGGTTTGTCTGATTCAAAGTCCATATGCTGCTACTGGGCCCATAGTCTCACTAACCAACCATAGGGAGCAGGTTGTTTACACCTTTGCACTTAAATGCCATGACCTTCAGATACGGGGTAATGATTTGTGCCTTTCCTGTCATACAGGGTTATGAAAGTAAATAATGAGATGCACGTGGCAGCTCTCTGGGGCACCAACATAGTTACTGTAAGTACGTTATTGCAACTGTATATTAAATTCATTACAATTTAATCACCAAACTGAGAAAATACAAAATTATATAAAAGTAATGATTTAATTTGCATATGTTAAAGGAAATATTGCTGGCTATTGTCAAATTTTCATGGTATTCTCTGATTTCTGGCCTCAAACCCCAGTAGGGATGCAGCCTTCACAGGATGAAGAAAGGGAGGCAGGAGTCTGACCAGCGAGCCTCTCAAGAGAGCACTTGTGAAACGTATGTCCGCTCCATCTACTGAGAAAATTAAGAGTCAAATCTTTGAGCCGCCAAGGATTACATTTGTACCTTTTGTTAACCTGAGCACAAATTGCTACAACCTGGGCCTCTGGTTTCCTTAGTAACCTTGATCAATAAGCATTTATGGGAAAGTGTCCTAATGTCAGTGTTGTAGCAGGATCCAGGTAACATTTACTAGACTGGGGGATTCACTTTTATGGTCCAGAGGATGTGCGAGGCGGGGCTCCTAATGGCCAGCAAACTTCCTCCTCGGAGAACACAGATCCAGTGCACCATTGACAGAGCCGGCTACTGTGCTCACTCCTTCAGCTGGAGAATAGGGTGCTCACTGGAGAATGCAGGGGAAGTCAAAGGGCAATAGAAACCCACTGTACTTCCTAACCAATTTACACTGTGGAGTGAGCCAAGAAAGTCCCAGATTCCCCTGGAGGTAAGAATAAATACAGACTTTTTTCCTTTTACTGTATAATAAAAACTGATGAAGAGGCACACGCAAAGTGTAGTTTCACTTCGGGGAGATTTCAGTAGAGGTATCGTTATACAAAGAATAACCTTCAACTAAATTGAGAGACAACGAAAGACCGGACTGCCTAAATGCCACTTATTTTGCAGATGTAAGCAACAGCATCTTTCTTAGAGGTTTGCTGCAGGACTGCTTACATAGAGCTTAACTACCTGGGGGACCTGTACACCTCTAAAATAACCTGAGCTAAATCAGCACATATCTGTAGCTGACAACACACACCTGAGTATTCCATCCTGCTCTGTCACTGACATCAAACAGTGCCTGGAAGAGGTGTGTGGATCTTCACCAGCATGAATACCAGCAGTTGCAGGTGCCCTGTTACTAGGGGAGGAAAGTGATGGACATGCACAGCCCATGAAAAAATTGACATCGCCAGGCACAGTGCTGGGAATTAATCCTTCACAGCTGTGGGGTGCCAAGCAAAATTGAAATCCAACCATCACGAAACATGTTGAAATCAGTAGGTGTATATAAATCTCTAAATAATTTACTTTGGCCAGGTGGAAAAATGTTCCATTACTGCCTGCTGTTGGAAGTTTAGTTGATAACACTGAAGAGAGAAGAAAGATTTAAAACAAGGTATTTTTCATGTGTACTAAGGCTGTGAACAGCTTAAGAGAGGACAGTTACAAGGTTCAAAAGATGACATGGTCTACCTCTTGGGTCCTGACAATAAGTGGCCAAAATAAGTGACTTCTAAATAATTACCTTTAGCAGTATGTGTTCACTGTTCCTCATTATTACAGTGGCTATCCTAATATACACTTAGGCAGCCTTTAACTTGTTACAGCTTCAATGACCTAGATGTTTATTTACAAATAAATACAGGTTAAAGTTTGTTTCCACAATGCCCAACCTGTATCTGCAAGAAAGAATATGGACAGGACTTACTGACAACTAGTATAAGCTAATTCATAAAAGGAGACAGATAATTTAATTCTTCCTCCTATCCTCAATCTTTGTCTTCTTTCCCCACCTAGAAAACTCTTAATCACTCTTGAATCCGCTACGACATCTCTCTTTGAAGATTTCTCCAGCTCCAGTCAACAAAGTTTGATGCTTTATCTTATTTCTATCATGCCACTTTCATCACATTGTATGATGTCTCTCTTCTCACTATGAACCTCTGAGGAAAGAAATCATATCATTAATGGAGTTATTGTGTGGTTATTAACAATGGGCTCTACATCCTGACTACCTGTGCTTAAACCCTGGTTCCAGGGCTGGATGACCTCAGGTATGATCTTTAGCATCATCTGTAAACTAGGAAAACGTGACTATCTACTTGTTGAGTTATTATAAAAATTAAATGAGATGATAACATACAAAGTGCTTTGAATAGCATCAGGCTCAGTTGTTTGCCATTCTTTCTTAAAAAAAAATATATATATATATATACTGCCATTGTCTTGCTTCATGTCAGGCATAGAGAGATGCACTATTATTGTGTTTAAAAAGAGAATTCCATAACAAATATGTAAATCTAAAGTGTTTATCAGTTCTCCAAACAATTACAATTAAAGAGCACATACAATGAAAGTATGTGTTCAAAGACTGGGCTTGAATGTTCCCTATCCTAAATAAGAGTTTCTTCAATAAGCCTCCACGTATTTCCTAAAATATTTTATAAGGGATCAAGAGTATTTGTAAACACACTTATATGTTCTAAAACAATTCAAGCAAGGAGCAATGGATATGGTTGGCCAGGTTCGTATTAAATGACTTTCTCAGAAACACTTTGATGAAATTAGGTACAGTCTGGGAAGCAAGTAAATCTGCTCCTTATCCTTCACTGAAAACTCCATTAGTTGCCTCCCCTTGTGTTCTAGTCATGGATACTTTGTGCTCCTTCCTGCTCTGCCTCCTACGTGCAACTGTCTGGCAGCAAATGCCCCAGAAAAGATTTCTTCATATGCACAGCGAGAAGGGGACCCAGAAATATGTTCAGGTATGATCCGTGCAAAGCAGTCCCCTTATCCTGAGAAAAACCTCAGATAGCAGAGGCTATAACCCATTGAAATGCTGACTGAAAAGCATTCATTCAACGAATCTAGAGAACCTACAAAGTTTTGGTGCTATTTTAGGGTGAAACATCCAGAAGCAAAAAACCACTAAGCAGACTTCAATAAAATTAATTCTATTAGAAAGTGATGATGTATTGACAAATGAAACAGAAAAGGGGGTCAGAGAGTCCTGGAAGAAAAGGCAGAAGGGGCACAGTTTTAAATGGGAGGATGAGTGAAGACCCATGGAGACCTCTGAGATTTTTGATCATGTACAATGGACTGAATGTTTGCGTCTGCCCAAAATTCACATGTGGAAACCCTAATCCCAATATGACAGCATTTGGAGGTGGGGCTTTTTGGAAAGTAATTAGGTCATGAGGGTAGAGGCTTGTGAATGGGGTTAGTGCCCTTATAAGAAGAAGCCAGAGAGAGAGCCAGCTGGCTTTTTTTCACACGCAAGGATACAGCCATAAGTTTGTACTTTGAGAGCTCTCACGGGAACCTGACCACACTGGCACCCTGATCTCAGACTGCCAGCCTCCAGAACTATGAGAAATTAATGCCTGTTGTTCAAGCCACCCAGCCTAGGATAATTTGTTACAGCAGCTCAAATAGACTTAGACAATGTATGTGAAACACACATACCAAAGAGCTTTAGTATTTTTTGAAATAGACTCTGTTCTTTAGCATAACTTATTTCATGGAAAAAGAACAGTCTATTTCTCTTTTTAATTCATTGTGAATATCAAGAAATTTTTCCATTGCTTTTCTACTCTATAAATAAATATGAAGCCCTCAGACATAAGAGAACCCAAGGAAAAACTAAAATAAAATAGAATTTAAGAATTTAGTAAAATTTAAATTTATATTTATTAGTTTTTCAGTGATATTTTTCCAATGTAAATCACAGAATGTGAAATAGCAAATTATTTTTATGTTTGGGAATATTTAGTAAACAACGGGAATATTTAAAGAAAAAAAATCTCTGGTAGTTCAAATAAAGAAAACATCCTAAATTAAAGAACTATTCAACTTCATCACTGTCCCCAGTTCTATCACAAATTACACAATATCTTCTGTGTACATAAAGGGCCATTTCTGAGAATTTGAAGATACTTAAAGCTTTGAGAAATGAATACACTGATCTCCAATGAAAAATGAAAGATTCCCAAAACTCACCAGAGACAACAAATCAAACTATTACTGGAAATAAACAAATAGTGTACATTTGGAACATACAGAGTTTTTAAAGTATGGAAATTGATTTTGATAAGTCCAATTCCCATTAGTGTTTCATAAACTTAAATTGCCTTGCAATCACTTGGATACCTATTAAAAATACAAAGTGCTAGCTCCAGCCCCAATGTGAATTCGAAAATAGAACTGGGGAATATGCATGAAAATCAAGTATCCTGGAGATGCAGGTCCCAGAGGTCCCCAGAGAGAATATTGTGGTTCCTGAAATATGATAAAAACAAACAAAAAATCTACTTCTATACAAGGAACTATTAATGCGCTGTACAGACAACCTGTGAATATTTCTGCACTTTTGATTAGAAGTGGGGTTATAATTAATCATCCACACGTGCTTCAGTTTAACTCATAAAACTAGTCTCTTCCATTTGGAGATTATCAACAGGTTAGTGGTAGGAAAGTTGTCTCTTAGTCATCCTTTGATTTCCGTGACAACACATCTTCTCTAAACCATCTGGCATCATTTGACCCGCACTTCCTCCTTCTTTGTGAAGAAATGACCTATCTGATTGGTAAATTTAGGAATGATAATGTTCCCAGTCTACTCAATTTCTCCATGTTGTCCTTCTGGGAGCGAATTGCCCATAAGGAGCAGGACTGTCCTTTGCTCTTCCAGTCTTAGTCTCCTCTGGGCAGCACCACACTTTCCAGACCATGGGCTGGAAGCGTCCAATCCTGGGCAGCACTGCTGTGACTCAAGGCTGAGTCTGCCTAATCCTACACTTATCAGCAGGTCCATGTGGCTCTGACACTGGACTGTAGCCCCCCACCTGGTTCCATCATTAACAGACCAATTTTTGTCCTCCATCTCCCGCTCCTTTGTCTTAGCGCTTATTCATTCAGAACAAGGTGGAGGTAAAAGGGAATACTATTTATCTATTTACTATTAATTTACTATATTATCTATTTACTAATAATTTACTATTATTCCTTCAAAACTCTGATAGAACAAGGGCTATTGTCAAACATACATGCAGACATCAGAGTAGCAATATTGGTCACCAATGCAAACATTGAAACCAACGAGCTCTGTCTGTTCCATTTTATTTACAAATGTGCCTAAAAAGTTATATTTCTTTTCATTTATTCATTCAAAAGTAAACAAAAAGGAATTAAAAGTTCTTATTGTCCAAATCATACGATAAAATACTGAAAGATACATAAAGAATTTATAGACAGTGATAGCAGGATTTATAACTAACTTGCAATCTCAGCTTTAAGACATTTATTCAGATCTCTAAAGTATCCTTCAACTCACCTATTATCCATCTGATTTGGACTCATAACAAAGTGTAAACATTTAGTTAGATTTCATTTAATTAAGTCATTTAATTTCTTAAACTTTCAGTTTATGTGTCTATAAAATGAAGATAAAAATTTATTTCTCTCCCTGTAAAGTTTGGGCAAAAAAAAAAAAAATGAAATGAATACATACCATAGTGATTTATACATAATAAAATAATATGCCATCATGAGTAATTACTGTATTTCTTTTATAAATTAGTATTTCCATTATTCAGAAATTTGATTTTTTTTTTCACTCAGGGAATCATGTAACTGCTATATGTATTTCTTCAGATTACACAACAATGACTTATTGATGAAATCCTACATCCACCAGGAAAGTTGCTATACATTCTATGGGTAATAAAGAAATATTAGTGCACACTTCCTGCACTCAGGAAGCTTTTACTGAAAAGAAGAGATGCAAAAATGCACCCTAGAAACAAAAAGTAGGAAGAGAATAGGAGAGTGAATTTTGTGCAGTAAAATCACAAGGAAAGACTTCTACTCATACTACCACAGAATTGCCATTTACTGAGTTCTATTTATGTTACAGAGCCTATTAATTTTTTTACATATATGTGTATCTATCTTTCTGTCTGCCCGTCCGTCCATCCATCTATCCATCCATCCATCTATCTAGTCCTCAGCTCTTATAATTACCAACACCCAGCGAAGGTCTGGGTGACTTTATATAAGACAAGCTTGAGTTGTTGAAAACTGAAACCATGTATCCAAAACCTTGTAAATGGTGGTACAAGATTTCAAACCCACTTCAATTTACACTCTTGACTATTATGCATAGTCTACCTCTGGCCACACCACCCACTGATAAAAATCAGATTTTGTCCCTAAGCTAAAAAGTTTATCCTAGCTACAATTAAAATATTTGGTTCAAATATTTCATCTAATATCTTCATTCTTTAAAATCTGTATACTCATTAGCGGGGAGAAAAAAAATACTATTGCTCTGGCAAAGGTCAAAGAAAGTGCACTTCGGATTGAAGTTGAGCAAGATCAATATTTTTTTGACAATAATTAACTGAACTCTCTGGTCTTCATGCCTATTTCTGATGATCTCCCCGCCCCCAAGATACTTAGGGTTAAGAGTCTGTCACAAAAATTACCCTGAGCCGTTCTGATGCTCACTACATTTTTTCTCCATGAGCAGTAATGTTGTAAATATTGACTACTTAAAGTGCTTAGTTGATACCATGGAAATAAACATTTTTGCCTCATTTAAAATATCCAATTTTTCTAGCCTTTGAAGGAAAAAGGGAGCTAATGTGGAGTAATTAGTGGCAAGACAGAATAGGGCCAAGTCTAATGTCAAGGATCCCGATTCTCACTTACAGAGTATGACTTCTTATCATTATGTTTGGGAAAGATTATTTTAATTAGGAGACACATTACATAAATATTCTCTAGTAGCATATGACTTAAGGAGGAGAGGAAAATTCTTATAAGTTTACTTTGTTTTAAGACAAATCTTAAATAATTTTATATAACCAAAGAGAAGGTGGAGAGAAGAAATTAAGAACGCAATTAAATTTAACTCTCAACCCCCTACTTGGGATTTGCTTCTGCTTTTCACCACAATAGTTAAGTGTGAATCTAGTCGGCATTCACCCTTATTTAGAAGAAGGCTCATGAAGAAGCACAGCAAGGAAAGAATAGCTAGAGTTAGTTATTCCTATCCTATATCCTGACTATATCTAGGATTGGCTTCAGACCAATACTCTTGGTATCTCAGAATCCATAATGTGCTCGATGTATCAGCCAATTTTCTGTGGCTTACTATTCAAAACATAAGCCAAGTCCAAGAGCAAAGAACATGGCACTGTAAGGAAATATCAACAGTAATATCACTTAATGAAAGGAGTGAAAGTTCTCTAAGAAGAAGTAACTCATGGTATAGATGTCATTGGCACAAGCCACCTCTATCTACTGGAAAAATTCTCTTCCCTTCCCAACCTGAGAAAATTTATTTAAAGGAGACGACAGTCTTTTCTTAAATAATTATTCCAAGATTTAAGCTGTTCTCTGAAAAACAGACATATTCAGGTCCCTCTCGGATGTGATAGGGGATGATTTGTCTTCACAGAAAAAATTCTCCACTCGCTTTAGCCAGCCATTGACAAGAATAGTTCCTATTATTGTAAAATATGTGTATTTAAAATATATGAGCTAGTCAGGTCAACTCTCAACTTTACAAAGATTTTGCAATTTTACAGAATTTCTTTGCCGATCTCACATTTTTCCTTGAATACACCTATAAAGTGCTAAGCTGTATGTTAGTTTTATTCTTGATGCAGTGTAGAAGAGTTATACATCAATACTGAGGCCAGCTTGCTATTTTGAGCATTATATGTTTAGTCTAAAATCTTACTAGGGACCCAGAGCTATTGTGCAAATTTTTAATGAGGCCCATTTTCAAAAAGAGTTTTAGCTGTACAACCTCTATTGTCCTGAAAGAATGCATTTGGCTGATTCCCTTTGTGTCTCCTTGAAAATTTGCAATCGCAGGAAAGAGTTAATCCTGCACTCACTCAGGTGATGTTTAGAAGCCTCAGCTAATTTCTTCTTCGATGCACCAGTGATATTTAGGGATTGCTGAATAGAGTGAAGACAGATGTGGGATTGTGTGTTTGTTCAGGTGCCTCAGTCTTCTAATTATTTTATAGTTACCTACTTTCCCCTGTAATTTGTTTAAATTTGAAATCACATCATCAATTTACCTCATTGCTGCTAGGTCTCCTGTTCATTCATTAGAGAGTTTTTATGACCAGGTCATTAATAACTGCAAGCTTGCCGACATACAAAGTCATTCATGTATTTAATTCTCCCCAAATGGATGTCTGAAACAGTACTTGACCCCAAATATACTATCTTGATTTTCTTCACATATCATAGAAATTTAGAAAAAAATTAACAGTTACACAACAGGTTAGAGTGGAATAAACATTAACTCTAGCTTTTGAAGTATGCAGTTGATTCCAATTCTGCTGACTGCTTGCTCCTAAACAAGACAAGTTACTTAGCCCTTTTGAGCAAATTTCATCATCCATAAAAGTGTGTATAGAAAATACTTACGGATGATCTGAGATGGGATAGAACTCAACTTTATATGAGTTACAACACAAAATATTTAGAATCAGCATACAGAAATTGTTTTTGGCAGCCAGCTCTGTTCATATTTGGGATTGTTTTGACCCGTAGTTATGTAAGAGATGAAGACTGAAGTCTTCATTTGCAAATTTAAGTTATGATATGGTGTATGCTTTGTCTCTCAATGATTCCATGTCCCAAGTCACTCTAAGAATTTGAAGATCTGCAAAGTTGGCATTATGATGATCTCTATCTCATAGGCGAGGAATTGAGGTCAAGAGAGTGGTGATGATTGCATGGGATCCACAGACAATATATTTCAGGGGCAGGATTTGACCTATGTGTCTCTATGTTCGAGGCTCAGCATCTTCTAATCTCAGTGTTGCTTTGCCTCTAAAGCCAAATCTACTTATTAATTAATTCACAAAGGGACTCTGTGTAACTCATATCTCATCATGACCTGTAATATGAGAAAGTTTGACTAGATGGGATTTCATGTCTTCCTTCAAAATGTCTATAATTCTTGGTTCCAGACTTGGTCATGTGAACAAAAGTACCACATTTTTACTTGAGATGAACATGGATATGCCTCTATAAAAAGACATTACCCTCCCTTCCTGCTATTTAAATTAATCTAAGTAAAATACAGCTATTAGTAAGGGTCAGAAAGTATTTATTTGAATGTGTACAACAATTGTTTTATGCATGAAAATTTTCCTCCTAAATCCATATTAGATCCAAGGATTACATCATCTAGTGCAAGACCATGCCATTTAGTCTCTTTCAATATATAACCTGATACCTAGTGTACACCATTCTTGATGGTTGAGATGGGTGTGATGATCATGTCATAAAGGAAGTGTACCATGACCGACAAGAGCACAGAAGAGGAAGAGCCTATTCAAGCTACAATGTGAAATTCATGTCTGTGCAAAATTATGATTCCTAATATTGGTTTAAAAGACATTAGCAATCCAGCCCTAAGACACGGTTTCTTAACATTAAGCTTACCAACATGCTCTTTCCTATCCACTCTCAAAATGTCCCCTAATAGCACATACTGACAGTACAATAAGAGCAAACCACTGGGCACTCCTATGTGACAATGGAGTAGGTAAATCTATGACTGGTTTAGAAAGCAATTTGACCTAGTATATATGTTAAGAGATTTGAAACAGTCCATTCTATTGTTCCATTAATTATTAGTCTAAGACTTTATCTTAAAAATATAATTCTAAATTTATAAGCAACTTCACATAGAAATTTCATTACTAAATTTTTCAAACACTGGAAAAAATGCAAATAACTTACATGCCCTAGAATCAGGATAAGTAAATTATAGCACAAAATTTATAGAGTATAATTTAGGCATTAACATATTTATGAAGGATCTATAATCTAATATAAAAATACTTATGCTCTGATATTGAATTTAAAGCTAAATAAAATTTTATAATACACAATATCATTAAGTTTAAAGGAACAAACCTGCATGTAGGAAAAACTAAAAGTATTTGTTTAAATAAAAAGTACCAGTGGTTATTTGTTGAATGATGGGACTAGGAATATTTTTGTCATGTTTTTTCTTTTTTGAAATATTTCTAAGCTTTCCACAATGATTGCTCATTACTTTGTCATGAAAAAAAAAAAAAAACATGCCCCTTCTCAACACATAGTTTTGGTTTCAATGCTGTGATGTTTGCACACTTAAATTCAGCTTAATGATTTATGAACATATGTCTATACAAAGGCTTATGAATGTGTTTGACCATACCTCAACCCGATGGCACTTAATGTGCGGGATGAGACTTTTCCTGCCCTCCTCCCCCTTGGGATTTTAGGCAGTACTTGGAGACCCTTTCGATTGTCACAGTTTGGAGAAAGATGCTACTGGCATTTAGTAGGTACCATCCTGTGATACTGCCAACATGCCAAACACCCTATATTGCAGAGGACAATATCCACAAAAATTACTATTTAACTGAAAATGCAAATCATGCCGAGGTTGAGAAATTCTGCCCAAAAAGAAAAAAAAATTAAAAATTATATTAACTCAAAACTGCCATAGAAACTCTGAGAATTTTATTGCCAGAACCTCTGAATAGACTTGGCTGTCCTTTATCACCCCATCCATCCACTCACTCCCACAAGGTATTAAAGACACAGAGATAAGTGCTCTGCCTATGTGCTGCTCGAAGTTTATTGAAAGAGGAAGACATAGAAATAAAGAATTTAATGTAGTTTGAAGTGCTAGGATCGAGTGCCTTGGGATAACAGAAATGCACACTTAATCCAAGTAGGTAGGTCAAGGGAGGCATTCTGAAACAGACGGCTCCTGAGCGGAGCTTAAAAGAAGGGGTTAACCAGGTGAAGACAATGGGATTAGTATTTTAGAGACGGAACATTCACAGTATAGGCAAAGGCATGAAGCACAGAAGAGCTTGGGAAAGGATGCGTTTCATGGCAGTGGAACATGAAATGGACATAAGAAAGGGTGAGGAAGAGGCAGAGGTCTCAGACAGAGTACCTTTTCTTGCTTGAGGAAGTTCAGAAATGCTTCCCAGAGAAGAAAGCATAAAAACTAAGGATTGAAGATTGAAAAGACATTTCCCGAAATATAAAGAGGGGAGGGAATTCTGGGAGAGGGAATAGTATATGCAAAAAAAAAAAAAATGTCAGCTGGAGACAACATGAGATGCTCATGGAATGTCACTATAGTGTCGGGGACATGAAGCTGGGCAAAAGAAGGAGGCAGGAGGAATGACCAAGGAGGAGGGATGAACTGGACAGGTAGGCTCTGGTCTGCCCCTGATCCTTTGTATCCTATGCAAAGACACAGAGATTTTATTTTGCGGGTGATACAGAAAAATCTTGAGTATGAGCTCAGTCCTCATGTTTTAAAAGATTTCTCTGTGACAATGAAGTCAGATTGGAAGAGAGTGGGATGGGGATGGGTTGAAATGAGACAAGCATATTGATGTAAAGAGATAATTCATCAAAGATGCAGTTGAGAAACCCACTGATAAGTATGTGATATACTTTGTATGGCTCTGGGTGCTGTGGAAATAAAAAGAAGTCACTCTGTGCTAAGGTACAGTGGTCCCTTTCTCCTAACTGAGGAGAAAATGAATAAATAAATATGAAGTGATTTGGGGAACAGAGCATGAAGGTTTATTAGTATCAAGTGTTACTGTACAACATAAAACAGGACTGACTGAATTCAGACTAGGGAGGAAAGGTGATATTAGAGAGAGTAGGTTTTTATTTGAGCTGAAATGGGAAAATACAGATGACTTTTGGGTGAAAAGTAGTTGTGGGAGAAAAGGGACTATGTGAGCCAGGACTTAGAAACTGAGATCATCTTAATGTGAAACTGATTTTTTATCAGCTGTCCGTAGTTCCCAAGGTTACGTGAAGCTAAGTACTAAAAGTATCACTGAGATTTAGGTCAAAGGTCACCTCTATGAGTCCTTTATAATGCTCCCCACCCTCTAAATAATAATCCTAATCCTTGCACAGATGTGACACCAAGGCTATGTTCATTTGTATGTGAATCCCTCTTAGCCAAACTGCTTTTAAGTTCTCGATTACTAGTACACTGCCTGGTACACAGGTGACAGTTAAAAACCTTTTTTTCATGGTTGATTACATGAATGACCATTTTTAGTGGTAGGTATGATGGATGTTAAGAACAAAAACAGCAATGATACCCAATATTTGTTGAGCTCTATGTGTCAGACACATGCTGAACATGAATTTTAAAATATCATTTAATCTACTTCTTACAATAGCCTATGAGTCCAAAGCCATGCCACCCTGAACAAGCCTTATCCCGTCTGATCTCAGAAGCTAAGAAGGGTTGGGCCTGTTTGTTCTTGGATGGGAGATCCCTTAAGAAAACCAGGTGCTATAGGCATTTAAAAAATAAATAAATAAAAATAAGGGATTTTAAGCTGACAAGGTCCTGGTAATCATGAGGTCAACCAAGTTTGCCTCACCTAAAAAAATAAAATAAAAAAATAAAAAAGGAATCCTATGAAGCAGCTACTATTACTCTTTTCAGTTGCCTGTGAAAGATCTGAAGTGCAGGGTGGTTATACACATTGCCCAAGGCCACGTGGTCATCAAAAAGCAGAATTTTTAACTGACTTCAAGTCTGTCTCACTTCAAGAAACATGAACTTACCCATTATTTATGTATCTTATGTATTTTCAAGAAAATCCAGACTTAAGGTGATTTTATCAACAACAACAAAAAGTGTTGGTTCAATGTATTTGTCCTACGATCAAAAGACTGAGTGTAATACACACTCTGAAGACCAATTTACTTTGAAAAGTTGAAATATGTCTTTAACACAGATAAGAGTTTATAACCTCAATGAAAGAAGCATATGATACCACCTTTTTTGAGAAGCAATGAAACCTAGAACAAAAATCAGTAAGATCGAATGACCCAAACTGTCCTTTCTAGTCTCAGCATAACTCATCATGTGATGAAATCATGTGGATAACTTAATTTATACAACCCTTGAAATTGGCCTATAAATGTGCAGTTAGGAAAAGGAAAGATATTTTATCAAACAAACATATACATTCTAATTCAAATCACTTACTAATTTGGCAGATAATTTCATCAACTCTAAAAGAGGGACTAAATCCTCATCCACTCAATGAGACTAAGGGCTCAAAAAATCCAGATAAATTTCCCTGCAAAAATACCTCACTAGCCTGAGACCCCTTCTCAATAGGTTCCTTTTATTGCCAACTCTAGAAGGGGTTGGCAAATTACAGAGATAAGCCAAATTTACCCTGCTACTTGTTTTTGTATGATCTTCGAGCTAGATATTGTTTTATATTTACAATGGTTAAAAAGTAAAAGAAATAATATTTTGTGATACATAAAAATTTTATGAAATTTCTATTTTAATATCTATAAATAAAGTTTTATTGGAACATAGCCACACTCATTTGTTTGTGTATCCTTCGTGCTACCACAACAAAATTGAGTAGTATAAAAGACTGCATGGCCCCCAAAGCCTAAAATATTTATTATAAAACAAGCCGAGGACTACTGTTCTAGAATAAAGCTCAGCAGGTGCCAGAGAACTTGGCAAAGAACACGTTACAAACATGATGGGTTTGGCCTTTCAGGTTTATTGCATAACTTAGTGGTTCTGGAAGTGTAGCGCCTGGACCAGCAGCAGTGGGCTAAAGTGAGAAATCTTTAGAAATGCAAAATCTCACACCCTAACCTAGATCTACTGAATCTGAAATTCTTGGGTTGGGGCCTAGCTGTCTGTATTCTAACAAGTCATGTAGGTGATGCTGATACTCATGAAAGTTTGAGAGCCACAGATATAATTCAAGACATTTGAACACACAATCTTATCCCAACACAATTACAAAAAAGGCATTTATTGGCTCCTATTTATGTTCCAAGCACTGAGCTACCTATGATTGATCAAGACAAAAGCAAACCACTCTTTAATCATATCTGAGTCTAGGCAAAAACATGAACTTTGTTCCCCTCTTAGCTAGTCTAGCTTGCTTCCTGGCCAATTACAGCTTTAACCTCTGTGTAGTCTTCGCTACTTGTAGTTATAATTTAAGATGCCCAATCGTAAAATTACGCTAGCTTGACTTCATTCAATCCAAAGCAAAACTGTGTTCCCTAAATCATAACTCCCAAACATGAGCTCAAATCCTGTAAGTTCTTTCTAACAACACCTTGTTACTGAGACACCCCACAATCTCCATGGTGTGAATCCTCCCACTCTGCAGAGTAATGAAGCCAAATTATTCAATCCCAGGTCTGTCCAGATGATTTGAGTCTGGAGATTATTGAAACATGCAATTCCTCCTGCCTTCATCCCTTCTCCCCATTAAGATTTCAGCTCTCTGCTCCCAGCTGAGTTCCCAAAGTAAGCAAAACTGAAAAATAATGGTACGCAAACCAGTGAGTATCAAGCACATTGCCAGTTACGGGGCAGATACTTGGTTAATGGATTAACGGACTTTTTTTTTAGAACTAACCTGATTACAAAAGGTAACTTCAGAGAACGTCTTTTTTAAATTACAGCTCAAATTGTTATTTTTGCTTCCAGACTTTACCTATCAAAGTTTTTGGATCCCTCAGCTCATCAGATTTTTTTTAAAAAATAGTTATTTAAATTAGTTTCAAGCATACAGCACATGGTTAGACATCTATATTGTTCATAAAACAATCTCTCCAATTGCTCCCTCCCCCACTAGCCGATGTATTAATGCTGACTGCATTCCCTGTGCCGCGCTCCTCATTCCCGTGCCCAGCTATCAACTACTAACTTGTACTTCTTTAACCCTTCACCACATTCTCCCAGCTCCCCAAATCCCTCTCCCCTCTGTCCATCACCAAGTTGTCCACTATATTTGTGAGTCTGTTTTTGACTAGTTTGTTCCTTTTGTTCCTTAGATACCATATATAAGTGAAATAATATAATATTTATCTTTCTCTGACTTATTTCATTCAGCGTAAGAAACTTTAGGTCTATCCATGTCGTTGTGAATGGTAGGATTTCATTTTTTTTGTAATGGCTGAGTAATATACAATGGAATATTACTCAGCTCAGCAGACTTTAATTGTCACTGTTTTCATGGAGGCTTTCCTGAAATCTTCCAACTGGATGAGCTGGCTCTTCGCTGTGTTTTCTGAAGGCCTTGCTCCCTCTCACCAGACACTTTAGTCTTGGATTAGCTATTCATGAGGTGTTTCATCCCTAACCAATCTGAAACTTCTTATGGACAGTAAAATGCCCTGATATCCTCTATTTTTCTTCATATAGTAAGTGCTTAATACATATTTCTTCAGTTTCAGTTAGAAATAGAAGGTTATTTTTCCAGTTAAGAAATTGAAAGAACTACTTTCCCAGCCAAATCGGAGTCCATCTAAGTTTGGCTCTTTCATTACACTGCTGGATGTCTCATTTGAAATTATTCCCCAGGCTATGGGGTTCTGATGGACAGCTGCCCCAGATGCTTTTGGTGTGCCGGTATCTCTACTTTGCAAGGGGATTTTGAAATAAAATATTCTTAGCAAAAAAAAAAAAAAAAAAAAAAAAGCAAAAAATATTTGCAATCAATGAATCAAGAGTTTTCAGGCTACTATGGAAACTGGACAGAGGCACTGGAGGCCCTCAATTATGTAGCTTAAGTGGAAATGCATGGGCATCGTTAATGAATGAGAGCAAATGATGCTTGTGCCGTAATTTTTTAAGTATCTTCTGTATACCAAGCTTTGTGCTAGACAGCAGGGTTAATTATATAATCAAGGAGAAGAACTAAAAGTGTGTCAATTTTCCTTTACACTTTATTTGTTGTTGACCCAGGATTCCACACTGTGTGTCGTGTCTCTGTGTTGGTCTTACCTCACCCGGTGCCTGCATGCAGTATGTGCACAAGCATCTTTCTGGCTTATGAATGTGATAAACTTCTCTTTAGCTATAAAAACTCAGCTTAGAAGTCACCTCCTCCAGGGAGTCATCTCTGATGAATTCTCTCTTTCCTATTTATACTTAATTGCTTTGTGTTTTCCTTCTGTATCTTGGACTCACTTGTACTGATCTGCCTACAAGAATGTATTTTCTGTGTCTCTAGTCCCTATCTCCTGATACAGCTGAGATTTCCTTGACAGTGGTGACTATCTTTAATTTATCTTTGTATTCCGGGCCTAGCAGAGTGCCCAGCATATTTTAGATAATTAAAAACTATTTTTAAACGCAAGCGATTGCTGAAACACAAACAGTGAAGTAATGGTGATTATTGAAGTTGTGTGATGGGTATGTAGAAAGAAGTTCATTATACTATTCTCTACACTTACTGTGTGCAAAATTTCTCCAAAATAAAAAGTTGAGAATGATTGAGACCTTGCAAGATGTGAGATATAGCTATCAGAATTTTAAACTTCCCACCATAAATGGAGCTCCTGTATCTATAGCTACAACTTCTGTGTACCTCACATTTCTTTCTTTTCTCATGAGACCTATATTTAAAGACAAACAATGTTGCCCTGCAATAAAATACAATGATGCCATTTTAGAGCAGATACAGACCAAAGATATTAAACACAAATTTCTGAAAAAACTGGATATCGACAGGTCACATTAAGTATTTCACTGAAGAAGGCAATGTATGGATGTTTGCTCTTGCTGCATATTCACTGAACTTGTCTGGAAACACAATGGGAACCTCTGCCTCCACTTTTACCTGTGACCTCACCTCCACCTACGCCCAGGGTGACCCACCTAAAACACTGGACTGCCTGCCACATTGCTCGTTTGTTTCCCCAAAGCTGAGGACTTTGAGTCAATGGCCCTTCCCTGGTTAGAGAATAAGCGCTCTCGTCATTGCATTCCAAGTGATTGCTTCAGCCACACCTCTCATTTCAACATTCTCATTCCACGTGTTACAACTCACCTTCTGCTGGTGTTTATGCTCACAACTCTAGCCCTTTGCTCAGTCTGGAACGTTCTTCCCCTATTCTCTAGCTTGGGAAATCTTTCTCACCCTGCCAAGTCCTGTACAATTGTTTTTTCCTCCATGAAGTGTTCCCTTGAACACTTCCCAGAATGCACCACTCCATCTGTGCTTCTTCAGGCCATTTCCCAGGCTTATGCCCAGCACTTATTCCTTCTGTCTCATTTGGTAATTAGTTTTCCTTTCTAGAATGGAAGCCTCCTGAGGGTACATTCCTTCAATGTTCATCTTGCACCTCCCTCAGTCAGTGCCTACGAGAGAATCCTGCACACACTTAGAATTCAATGAGACATATATTACATGCTAAACTATAAAATAATGAGATTAATCTTGTGAGCACTCTTCCTTGTTCCCCTTATGAATAAGTGGATATGTGTAAAACCTCTAATCATTATATTAAAATCCCATTAGTCATTTTAATCCTTTTTATAAATTGCTTTTGCTCCTTAAACCTCGAATTTCAACTGAGAGAAAATTATTTTTTTTAAATAGGGCTTTATCAAAATTGGAATCTAATTTAGGTGGGAGCAGAAATATTTCTCTTAACTCTTTTTTACCCATAGCTAATTCTTGCTAGCCATTGTAGATGATAATACTAAGGTAACAGTGCTTTATTGTAACACTCATGTAGACCTCTCATTCAAATAGACTCAGAAGTACTTTCTAAGTCAATCCATGCACAGAATCACATCAGAGAAATACTCCATGGTGGTACAGTGAAAAATCATTACTTTTGAGACAGAAAACAAGATCATAGTTGCCTATAAGAAGTTCAAGTTTTTTCTCTAGGTCTCATCATCTTCACTTATCCACCAAAAAGCATGGCCAGTTCTCTGGCCTTATTCTGGGCCATGTTTTTAGGTAGTGTAGTCTCAGTGAGAAGTTTAGCACCTACATTGGGATGGCCTTTATTGGTTGTTTTTTTCAATTGCACATAGAAAAAATGAAGGACCCTGACAATCTAATACTTTGTGACTTGCTCTTTAGCTGCCTTTTTTTCTTGTTCCTCCACTTAGCTGGTGATTAAGTTGCTTAAGTTCTGTTTCTGCTTGGACACTCGGAGAAAACACAGATGGGCCCAGGCCAGAATTCTCATAATCCTATTGGTCTCATTGTTGGACTCCACCAACACTTGCTATTCATCACCACTGAATATGAGTCACAGGTGGTCAAGATCCAGTGCACATTAGAAGGCAAAGTGCTTGGGAGACCACCTGGCTTGCTTTCATTCTAATCCTGCTTCTAATCTATGATAAAGTCAGTGATCTGGTATAGCTTGCTTACATGCCATACTAGGGTCCCACACTTGGGTTGGCATCAAGAGACTTGTAGAAATTAGGTGGCTGTTATGAGATCTTATTTTTTTGTGAGTGTACTTCCTTCAGATATCTCACAGATTATTAGTAGAAATTTCAGGAATGTGCTAAATTTCTCACGTATGTTCTCATTAATTCCTTTTCCCAATATCAGGGAAGAGGAATAAGTAAAAAGGATGTTGTAGTAAGAAAAACACTACGTAGAATTCAATATTCCTTGGTTTTGGTCCTGTCTCTGCTCTCAGTTAGCTTGTCTTCTGATAAATCAGTTAACCTGTCCAGACTGCAATTATCATGTAAAATGAGAAAGTTGAACTAGACCAGAATTTTATACCATGTACGTTAGAAAAAAAAAAAAAACTCATTTGTCAAGCAAACATGGGTTATACCTCAAGTATGGTAGTAACCTGCATCCTTGTATTTTAGCATGATCAAGACTTATTGTTCATTGAATCCTAAGTTTTCCCAGCTTATTGGACATTTTACATAATATATAGAAATATGTAGGTCCATCTATATATGTGTGTGCATAGAAATATAAATTCATATAAGAACATGGATATTATTCGGATATGAATATGGACATTCATCCTAAGAAAGATATTTCAGACTAGTTCAAATTTCTGTGATTCTAGTTGGGGAAGTCAACCTTATATTTTTCTACTTTTCAGATATTGGAATTCAGATTTGATGTTTTTATCAGAATGCCTTCAACTTTAAGTGACATAAAACAACTTAAAGAATAAAAACTGAGTCAATGACAGGGGTCTTAAACTTGGGACATTTACTTTAAATTTCTATATTATTGACATTAGCAGTAAGGGAATTGTGTGCTATCCCACGGAACTATGAAAGATAACTTCTTTAAATCCTTCCAATATGGTTCTTTTTTTAGAAGTCACTTTATCCAGCTCTGAATGTAAGCCATCTTGAGTATAGTACATTCAAGTTAGGGAATATGACTCAATCAAGTTCAGAGGACAAAAACTAATATGGTGACAAAATAAAACAGAAACAAATTATTGCAATCATAGAAATTGAAAGATATCTAGTTTATCATGACACCAACATTAGTGCATTGAGGCAGAAATCTCAAAATAATGAAGGCTGCTGTGTGGCACTTGGAGAAGTTGGTTAGGCATTGTTCTCATTCCAGATTCAAATAAAACTACTGTGTAATGTGAGGAAAAAATGTATTTTGAAGTTTTATTTAAACCCATTACAATATTATTCTCACGTGTGCCTCAGCAGAATTTGTCAGGGATTGAGAATACTTAGAAAAAGGTATGAAAATAACATGAGACTTTTTATGTTTTTATATTGGTTCTAAACAGTTAGAACCTAATGAACCCACTATAGAGGAAAAATAGGACTTTCTGAAGATAAGATACATTGATCACTATTAACATATTTACAGAAACAACCTGTACACCGGATGTAGTTTGGGATGATGTCATCTTAGCTATCAGGTTTAAGCTCCTGTAGTTAGAAAAATTATAGCACAGACAGGTTTAAATGTGTCTATTAACTACAACATTATACACAATGTGAGAAGTGAATATTCATAAATAACTACAATGAAAAATCGTATCCTTATTTGGAAGGAATATTAGCAAGTGTCTCAAGAACTCCATTCTTTCACTTGGGAAGAAAGAAGGGCTTGGATGTAAAATTGACATCAAATGTTAGAAGTTGAAATGATTCAAAGTATGTTATTTCAGTAGAAAAAAATTTCATGAAAAATGTGTATGTGTGTGAATGCACACACATTCAAATGGTTAAAGCAAACAAAGTTAATTGACATCTTTGAATAATAAAATTGATTTTGGTAGTAAAACTTATATTAGATGGATAAAATATTTATTGGTAGAAACAATGCTGTCCTTTGCATATTTGTTCCCACTTAAGAGACAAATGTGCAAAGTGGCTCACTGGGAAATGCAAATGAAACAGTTCTGCAAATTAGGCATCCAAAACACTGTTTTTTGCTCAGTACTCAGTAACTCACTCAGTTTTAAGCAAAAAAGCTTGTCCATTTATATAATAATCAACAACCCAGCTCCACCCCTCCACCCCCTAACTAATGAAGCACACACAGATACGTCCCTCACAAATCAGGGTGCTCCTCTGGAGGATGGAATCTCTAATGTAAGGCGTGGTAGCCCACATGAACTTGACCACCCAAAACCAACCTGTATTTGCCACCCCACAGTGGAGAGTCTGAACTTTGGAAATATATTTAACCCACAATATCACCCCCAAACTCAAATAGCTTTCAAATAAGAAGATAACGGCACAATAATAATATCCCTTCTCTCCCAATGTCAAATATCTGGGTAAACAGATATGAACTGTCCAGTGCTAGTCTGCTCCATGGCAAGCATGCATATTTCACAACTTTTACTTTGGGTATTAAACCTCCTCAACTTCCGCAGTGTCTGCATCCAGCTCTGAATCAGCCCTGACCAAAGGCACAGACTGGGAGCGACCACTTTACCTTCCGAAAAATCAATCAGTCCCAGCAAGTGAAGCAGCTTCAGAGATGCACATATAATCACAACAATACCCACTGTTTGCAGTCCTTCCGACTCCCACTCAAGAGTCAGCATCCTTCAAGGCGGCAGAGCATCCCAGCCTCCGGACCCCTTTGGAGCGGAGGGAGTTAATGAGAGAATCCGAGCAATATCTGGCTGGGAACAAAGACTCGTGCGGGAGGAAAGTGAGCAGCTCCTCGCAGATGCACCGGGCCAGGCAGCGGCCCCCCGGGGTGAGGACCGACCTGGGCTGAAGTCCAGCCTCTCATGCTGATGCTGGCATTTGCCTGATGGGGTCCCCCAACCACAGCTGGCCGGCCTCGGGACTCTGTGCAACAGCCAGAGAGTACTCGGACTTCAGAGCTGCGAAAGAAACATCTGTTGGAGAACTGGGGACTTTGCCGTGTCCATGGAGCGAAGGGACACTCCCAGGAAACTTGCCCTAGAGAGCGCGGCGGTACTCTGTGCGCTGACGACCAGCTGCGGGGCTGGGCTATCTGTATGCTAGTTTGCTGCCTGGAAAGCTTGCGACTGTCCCCTTTTTTGCCATAGCAGCTGCTCTCTCTTTTCCCGGAGCTTGCTCCGCGAGAGGGCTCTGGGGATGCCAGGGAAAAAAAAATCCGTTTCAGTGGCTACAGCCCTTTTCGGAAAAAAAAACCCGTGGAAGCCCGCGGGCTGCTCTCCTAGGGAGAAAAGTGCATGGGAAGAAAGATCCGAGATTCAGTCAGGGGCTTTGACAAGCAGGAGCACCCAGGCCACCTTCTGCCTGTCACTCCGCTTGGGCTGTTGTGGTCCTTGCTGACGCTTAGGGAGCATTAATGAGTAGGGAGACCGGTTTAATCCTTAAATTTACAAACATGCACGGATGGAGGGTGGGGCAGAGCAGAACCTTGTAAGAACTGTTCAGTGACTGTCCCCTGGAGGGTGAGTGCCACCACCTTCCTTTAAAGGCTTGCTTCAGCCTGTCTCCAAAGCAAAGTTTCACAAACTTCCCTGATGAAAATCAACCAGGATGCTTGTTAAAAACACTGTCTTGTGAAGAGTCTGATTTAGAGGATCCTGGAGTTTGTGTTCTTAAACAAGAAACTGGGTGATTCTCATCAGGGAGGCTGGGGCTCGCTGTCCCAAAGGATCCTGTGGCATATTTGATTCCAAACTCAAGCAGCCTAGGCGTGTTCATGACTTCTGGCCTAAGCCAGGACCACAATGGCTTCATCACTTGGCCAGCTTTCTTCAGTCTGGTGAAGGCCAGTCCCAGAGTGGCACTGAAGAGAATCACCCGGTACCTTTTTGTGAAGGATTTTTAGCCCCTGGAACTGACTGTGAAATATAAGGGCTCATGAGAAATAGCCTGGACCTCAGGGAACGTTTCCTGGTTCTGCTAGTTCCTTGCTGTGTGATTTTTCTGCAAGACACGTAACCTCTCTGAAAACAGTTTCTTTTCTATGAAATTGCAATAATAATACTTAAATGTTTTATTTAATGTTCTCCATTGAAAGCGAATTCTAGGAACTCGATGGGTTCATAATAATAGTTAACATTTACTGAGTATTGATTATGTGCTCATCAATATTAAAGTGATTTATCAACCATTAACTCATTCCCACAGCTCTGTGTGGTAAGCATGAGGGTGACTTTTATTTTATAGGCTAGGAAACTGAAGCACAAAGGGACTAACTTGCTGTCAAAGCTGTGGGCACAGTGCTTGGTAGACGATAGGCATTCATCATTCATTTGGTTCTTCATTAACATTTATTAAGCTCCTGCTTTGAGATATGAATGGTACATGGATGACAAAAGGGCAAACAATGTCCAAACCTATCCTTTGGGGACTGATAGGTTAATAAGGGTGGCAGGCAGGAAGTCAGATGTGATCACTAAATGCACTAGGACTTGAACAGGTGTCTTTGCTGGGTACAGTGGGAACACAAGAAGGGAAAGTCAGCCCTACCTGGGGAAAGCAGGTGGCGTAACAGGAACGGGACTTTAGAGAGGAAGTAGCCATCGGTGGTGTTAGAGTTCATCATTCTTAGAAGTAGTACAGCATACAGAAGATTTGGGGTAGGTAGAACTGGGTTAAATCTGGTTCTGTCACATATTGTTGTGTGATCTTGGAGAAACTGCTCCATCCCTGTTTCAGTTTTCTAAGTTCATGAGGAGACTGTGACTGTCTCCTTCTCATGTGAGAGCTAACTGGGACACAGAGAGCTGAGCCCAGCCCTTGGTGTCCCCTGCTCAGTACATGGTAGTTGTGGGATTGTGACAGAATTGCCAGCAATTTGGAGGCTTTGCTGGGCTGAGATGGATGAAGAGACTTTGCTTATCCCTGGGCATGACATTTCTCCCTGCTCCTAGGTCAAGCTTTAGTCTTTGGCCTATGAAGACTTCCTTATCAATCTGGCCCACAGGGCTATTTTTCTTCTCTGGGCACCAGGAATATACTTAGACAGCCAAATTAGTTTTATAAGGGTGTTTTTCATTTTGAATAATATGTTGTTTATAGAAGATATTTTTCTATCAATCTGCCCAACCACCTGTCCATCTAAAGATGCTCTTTTCAGTTGTGTCAGCAAGCCAGGGAAGGGCAAGCAATTCACAGCAATTGATGAGAAAATAAATATTTTAAGTAATCATTCTCTGAAATTCCTGCCAAAATAGCTATAGGAAGTCGATTTAAAAAAAAAAATTAAAAATTTTAATTTAAATTAAAATTTTTTTGGAAAATTAAAAAAAAAAAAATTGAAAAGTTACACAAATTAGATCGTCAACTATAGCTATCTCTTTTAATCCTATACAACACCATATTAGAGTTGCAAAAAACTAAGGTACAAAGAGATTAAGTGACTTGACCAAGTTTACACAGCTACAAAGTAATAGATCCAAGATTCAAACATTCCTTTGTTTGACTCCCAAATTCATTCTTCTCCCTTAATGCCCCTCAGCAGATTTCAGCAAATATTTGTCAATGGATCTCGATTCACGGAGTTAGGCAAAGTGTTTTAAAATTGCCACACCCATTTTTTCAGGACAGAAATCTCAGCCATGCTTGAAATTCACATAAAGATCCACAGATAGGAAGTTCTTGATTCTAGGCAGGACTTCCCTTTAGGACAATGACATTAGTTTACGATCCACCAGCTGAGAGTCTTGGTGGCCCAACCCTTCCCTATCCACAGTCGTGACTTTTATCCCTTGGTTTTCTGATCTCACTCTGTTGGCTCCAGCTACGGGACCTCCTGGTTCTCAAAGGATACCACAGGCTGTCTCATGTGTGGATTCGGGAAGGTAAAATGCTATCAAAGGGTTTCATACTTCATCTGAGAAATTGAGGGAAATGGGAGACACCTGGGGAAGAACGTTTTCCTAGGGGCATTGTAAGAAAGTATAGTTGGCTACATATTATTAAAAAAAAATAATGCTAGATTATGGCTTTGTCATTGTGTTACATTAACTTGCTAGCCCCACCCCAGTTTGTTTCCTGGCTTTCTGTTCTCATTCCCAGGATTATCCCTACTTTTTCCATTGTAAGGGGTATCCAGCAAAGATTGTCCTTTACACCAAAGGAAAGGATTCCCAAAGGGATAAACTAACCCACTTACTCTACCCCAGGCACCATGCCATATACTTTACATGTGTAGATTCATTTAATCCTACCCCCAACCAGTTAGGTGTTATTATATCCCCATTTCAGGCAACAAATAAAAACCAAGTGTCATTGACTGAAATTAAATTATTTTCAGAAGTCATATTCAATAAGGGGCATAACCAGGGTTTATATCTGACTTGCTCCAAAAATCATAGTTGCTAACATTTATAAGTATCAGGCACTATTCCAAACTTTTACATGTATTAGTTAGCAAAATTAGGGAAAAATGTTAATGTTTGATAGATTTATCTATCAATAAGTTATCTCTCCAAAAATATAAATAGAATGACAATGCAAGTAGAAACTAGTAAAGTCGAATTTAAATTTAAGATACTAGTTCATATTTGTTTAAGTCTTTGGAGATCATTTAAAATCAAATAAACCAATCTTAAATTTACAGTTGCTTAAAAGTGAGTGCAGAGAATTGACTTGTTCTAGGTCAAAGGATTTGGGAAGTGAGCAAAGTTGGTTTGTATCCTATAGCTCTTCATGATTCCTGACTTGTAACAACAGTGAAATGAGGATGATAGACTCAGAAGTTTATAAAGTTAAGTTCTAAAAGAAGCATTTTCTACTCTCAATCAGTAGGAGTTAAGAGAAGCAAGACTTTGTGGTTGGCATGATCTAGAAGGTTCCATTGAAGAGAGAAGCCTAATTTAGATTTTTAAAAATAAGTGAAGAGATATAGAGCAAGTAATGAGGACAAGGTTGGTGTGTGACCCTTCACGTCTCTTCTAATTTTAGGATTTTCCTACCATCTGGTGCCCTTTAGACTACCCCTAGCCCTTTCTTCTGCCATAAAGTATGTCACATCCCTCTATCTTAGAGTTTCTCAGTTACTTGGAAAGATCTCTAAATGTCTCTTGACAAGCTTTCCACTGAAACATGACAGGACTTAAGCTATCTCACTTAGCTTCAGGACTCATTCAGAAAGATTGGTAAATGTATCCGGAGTGGATTTCTTTAAAATATGTATACGATTGCCCATTAAAAAATTAAGCATCCGGCTTCCTGTTTGGAGTGCTCTATTGAATCCATAATATGATGGTGATGGTGGGAGGCTATCTTCCACTTTAAGAAACTTCCACTAATGTATCCTGAATAGAGTTCTCATGTGTTTTATGATCAAAGCATGTGTTGTATGTAATCTCAATATAAACAAAGTAGATTTGAAAATTCAACTAAAAATGGTCATCAGAATACAATCTTTTCCTATGACTTTTTTTTATGTGCTCTATCTTTTTTCCTAGGCTACACCGAGTGCACTCTTGGGTTCAACAATTTAATATGACTGACAACTTTGGATCTCATGTTATAACCCTTTTCATGTGCCTTCTCTCTTAACAAGTGTCACATACCATCAAATCGAGTTGGCTTTAAACCAGTGATTATGAATAATAATAATTATTATTATTATTCTTTTTAATTATATATTAAGATTAGGGTAATTTTAGGCCCCCAGTATGTTATTGACAGTGTACTGATGCATTTTATGAATAATCTTATTGCATTGTCAAAACATCTTTATAGGATAGGTAATGTTATTCACCACATTTATTGATGAGGATACTGAAATGCGAAAGCTTAAATAATTTACGCATGATTGTGAAAGAGATCAAAATATGCCACTCAAAATATACCATTTTTGCATAAGGATTGCGATGAGCTGAAGGTAATTGAGAGTCATTTAGACGCAAGAAGAGTCTCTACCCTCCTCTTTATTCTACCTAAAAAGCAGAGCATAAATTCCCCTTTGTGAGTTGTTCTCATACCCCTCATGCCCCTGTGCCAGGAATCAGAGAGCAACTCTTATCACACAGGACAGAGAGCCAGCACCAAGATAAGTCTGCATAAACAACCGTAACTAAAATAAGCCTTGCTTATCTTCTATTAGTTTCCCTCATATATTTCCTAGTCACTTCTCTATATATTTATCATTCCCTGTTGAAACTCTAGCTCCTTTTTCTTTAGTTAAAATGGTATACATGCCCCAGAGTTAGCTTCTTTTGAACTTCCATACTGATATATAAATTAATAAAAATTATTTGTTTCTTTTTTCCTGTTAAACTGTTGTGGCTAGTATAATTTGCAGGTCCTTCAGGCACTGAACATAAGAAGGTAGAGGAAAAGATCCCCCCCCCTTACCCCTCCCCCCCTCCCCCCCCCCCCCCCGCCACCAACAATTCACACTAGAAGTCAAGGGGTTAGGATTTAACCTCAGGAATTCTTACTTGAAAGCAAGTGTTCTTACATCCCTGAGGAGGTATAAAGATCAATATTTCTGTTTTCTTTTGTTTTTATTGTGACCTCTTAAACAATGAGAAACACAATTTAAAATGCAGATAGAGTCCAGAAAGGTAGCAGGTGGTATGGCCTTAACCTCTACTGAAATGTAAATGTTAAATAGTACTGTTCTTTCCTGGGAACAAGGTCAAGAGAGCAACAGAAAGACAAACAAGAGAAATGGGAGAGGAGGAAAGAAAGGAGGAAAGCTGAAGGGAGGAGAGAAGAAAGGAAGAAAAGCGGGGAGGGAGAAACGAGAGGGAGAAGAGATCAGGAATCCTCTGTCTGCCACTAGGATGGATTCAAGAATACGAAGCTGAATTCAGTCTGCTTTCTCCTTGCAGGATTCTCAGAGACTTCCAGAGAGATGAGATCTAAATCACGATTGAAGAAGGCTGTAGGAAAGGGGTGAGCGAGGGCTTATTTCTCCCTGATCAGCCCCACCTCCCTGGTCCATCAGTCTCTGTGGTCGTTTTAACGAGACATGCAGAGTAGCTCTTCAGCTCTACGTTCTCAGCAGTGGCTTCAAATCACCTTAGAAATAGAGCAGGTGGTTTTAAAAGCGTGACGAATGGCACTTTCATGGATGTTACACTACCTATAGCTGGGCCTGGGGCTCTGCCTTCAGTGTCCGTTCCTAGGCCCAGTGGTGATGCCCACCTGCTCACCTGGCAGGGCCCTGATGCCAGGTATGTACCACTTCATCAGCTGGGTTCTCTTAGTTCTTAGGCTCCAAATTCCCACAGACGGACGTGGGCGTTCTCAGAGCTGCACTTGGGCGCTCTCATTTCATGTCCCACGGCAGAACTTGGTGGGAAAGAGGCCAAGAGGTCTAGACTTAAATGCGTTCCAAATCTCCAAAGACTGAACAATTTTCTGGGTCATGTTTTGTATAAATTCATAAGGACTATACAGAAGGACTGTAGAGTTCTTAAGATCCTTTTCCGAGAACACATCCAAAATCCCTTGTTTATTTTCTCTGTCTCTCTCTGTCTCTGTCTCTCTCCCCTTCTTCCTTCCTTCCTTCCCTCCTTCCTTCCTCCCTCCCTCCCTCCCTCCTTCCCTCTCTCTCCCTCTCTCTTCCTTCCTTCCTTTTTCTTCCTTCTTCCCCTTCTTCCTTCCTTCCTTCCTTCCTTCCTTCCTTCCTGCCTGCCTGCCTTCCTTCCTCCTGCCTTCCTGCCTTCCTTCCTCCCTGCCTTCCTGCCTTCCTTCCTGCCTTCTCCCCTCCATCCAGCCCTTCTCTTCTTAATTCTTTCTCATGCACCAGATTCCAGAATTTGTTTTTTGTTAAGCTTAAACAGTCCTTAATTCCCTCTCCCCCGCCCCTCTCTGTCTCACACACAGACAAACACTTATCACCAGTATCATTTCTTTCGTCTCCAAAAACAGAGGCCTGAAGAGCTGGAAATGGAAGAATCATTTTCTTCTGAGAATCACATGTTTCCCAGAACTTCCCGTAGTTTCGGTCATTGTTTGGCTACTGCTGGAGGTTGCTTAATGTTATTCCACTCCTATTATTGTAATGCTGAAATCAGTTTGTATTACTTTCCTATTGTTGTTGCAACAAATTTCTACAAAGTTGGTGCTTAAAACAGCACAAATTTATTATCTTACAGCTCTGGAGGTCAGAAGTCTGAAATGGTTCCCATCAGGCTAAAATCAAGGTGTTGGCAGGGTGCTCCTTTAGGAGGCTTGGGAAAGAATTTGCTTCCTTGTCTTGTCCATGTTCTAGAACCTTCATGTATTCCTTGGCTAGTGATCTCCTCCATCTTCAATGCTAGCAATGGCCAGCTGAGTTTTTCCAGGCAGCATCATTCTGAACCTGCTTCTCCTGCCTCTCTCTTTCACTTATCCTAGTGATCACATCTGGTCTTCCTGGTAACCAAGATAATTTTTTCTCTTTTAAGGCCATTTGATTAGCAACCTTAATTACATCTGTAACTTTACCCTGTCTCAGTAGCCTAGTATTTCCACAGCTCTGAGGATGCGGATGTCTTTGTGGGCATTATTCTGCCTACTACAGAATTATAATACATAATCTACTTTTAACAGTAGACAATCCGTTAAATAAGAAAAGAAAAGCTAATCCTAAACTGAAACCCACAAAGATAGATCTGCTTCATCAGGAACAAGCGACTTAAAATTTGTGTGTGTGTGTGTGTGTGTGTGTGTGCGCGCGCGCGCGCGCGTGTCTGTGTCCAATGTACAGAAAAAAAGGACCTTGTTTTTGAGATGGAAAAAGGAATTTTAATTAGCCTTCTTATCTCCGAACTTGCACTTTTCACTAAGAAAAAACTCTGAAGAATGTATATTTTAAAATATCAAAAAGGAATGCCAAACAATTTAAAAGATACAGGCTAATGAGCAGATTGAGGGACACTCTATTTTTATTTTTGTGGTCAAAAGCAATTAGATACAGAGAAGGTGTTTCCTGTGAACTCAGGACTAAATTAGAGTTACAGGAGATAAAACCTGGAGTAGAAAGAACTGAGCTCATGTTTCTCTTCACAGAATTTCCGTGAGGATCACAAGAGATAATGGGGGAGGAGGTGTTTTTAAGCAGTGAAAGGACACTCAGATGGAACATTCTAATTAACTGGCCAGATGTCCTCAAATGGATAAGACAAAAAACGGACTAAGTCTTCAGCTACCAAAGTTTTTGTTTTTATTTAAAGCTGTCAATCTTCTCAACATGAGAAAGTCAGAGACCTTGATTTCAGAAAGACCGCTTAGGGCGGTGACGACACTGAGGTAAATGAGGGACTTTGCCTTTGAGGATCCACATGGTGCTTTCTCTTGAGAGCCCTGTGCTTAAATGGGCTGGTGTTTTACACACTTGAGTGAAAAATCAACTCTAATACTTTTCAAGTATCTACATTTATCCAGGATTTTGTCATAATTTAGTGTATTTGCACTTCTACAGACTGGCTCCTTATTCCTATCTCATTTTAAAAATGAGAAAATTGAGGTTATGAGAGTTTGCTTTATCTAAGGTCAAGAATGGCAGCAAAACTGGGTTTTAAAACCAGGTATTCTGGCTCCATATCCCGTTTGGGGCTTTTTTCTTCTCTAGGACTTACAGAATGCTTTTTCTGTGTCAGGTGCTATGGCAAGTGTTTTATATGAACAATTTACAAAGTGAGGATAATAAAAGTGCGTACCTCCTGGTGTCTTCGAGAGCGATAAATGTGTTGGCACATAGCACAGCTAAAGCATTCAGGGCACGACAGAGCACAAAGCAAGCGCTCTATTTGAAAGAGTAATTATTATTATTCTTCACAAGCCATCTCTGATGTACGTCTCTTATAACGCCCATTTGATGAGATGAAAAAACTACAATTCAGAATGGTTAAGACACGTAACCACTTTTCCTGGCGTGTGACCAAGCAAGCCATGGGAGCTTGTCTTCATTCATACCGCCAGCCTCAGGCCTCGGTTCCTTGAAACACGGCCTCTCTTAGTCATTTGGTTAGTCCTCGGCTTCCAAGCAAGGCAGAGCCTAAACTAACTGAGCCATGACATTGTTCAATCTCTCTGGAAAGATCCTCAGATTTCAGATGTTGTAGCTCAGTAATCATTTCTGTAACGGAACACTTTGACCTTCATGTTATTTCCACCTCAATTCATTTGTGCATTTCTTCATTCATTTGTCAAAAAAAGTGGACAATGATTATGTGCCATGCAAAATATCCAAGTATTATGGGGGATACATACCGTGAAGAAGCTTTCAGCCTAGAAGGGGAGGTCATGAATGCACGTAAATTAGTAAATCCAAGGAGAGAGATAAGTCTCCATAGGAAAGTGGATTTAAAGTGCTGTGGGGACTCAGAGGGTGTGGGGAGTAGGGAGACGGGAAGGCTGAGGTCCATCAGGAAGGCATCATAGAGTTTGTGGTTGACCATGAATCGTCATTCGATCACTCCTTCAATGAGTCAATCAACATTTCTTGGGTGTCTTCTGTGGCTTACACTATGCGAGGCCCCTTAGTACAATCCAATCAACAAATCCTGGTGCCTCCACCTTGAAACTGCCGCCTCCCTCTGATGAATTCTCACTAAGTGTGCTAACACAGCCCTAGACCCCAGCTGTCACGTGACACAGACCCATCTGATTTTCCTGCTTTCATTCTCATACCTCTACAGTCTGTCCCTATAGAGCACTCATTTTTATATTCATCTTGGATTAATTTACATTAATCTTTATATATTAAAGAGTATATTTTTCATATAACTTTCCTGCCTATAACCTTCTAGTAGTTCCCCATTACATCGGGGATAATATTCAAACTCACACTAAGTGTTGGCCTCTGTTTGATCTCAGCTGAGACCACTTTCATCCTCTACTTCCCCACTGGCCCCCAAACCATGGTTTTGTCCATACATAGTTTTTAATTTTTAGAATACACCAAGATTATCCCTGCCCAAAGCCTTTGTGCTTCTCGATGCTTCTGTGTGGAATGTGATTTTCCTCGAGGCTGTTTCCTTCTTACTTCTGGCTCTTTCTCATCACTCAGTTCTAGGTTCAAATGCTGTCTTCTCAAGAGGGCTTCCTTGGTCACCTTATCAGAAATATCCTGTTTCCTGTCACCACTGCCCATTAGTCTACCAAACTGCTGTTTTATTTTTCTGTATAGAGCTTGCTAGTCTCCCTGAACTTATTTGTCTTTACATGTTCATTAGTCCATTTCCTATCTCTTTCCACTTGTAATCAATGCTCCAGATTAAGGTCTGTTACTAATCTTATTTGTCACAATATCTCCAGTTTTTTATAACTCTTTCTTGAATGAATGAATGAATGAATGAATGAATGAATGGCATATGACAGGGCTCTTTCTTCATGTACACATTTTAAATCACATGAATTGGCTCAGCAAAATGGTCATAATCAGAGACTGGCAAGTAACTTCAGCTTCTCAGAAAGTGGGTTCAAAAGAAAATTTATCAGAATGGGAATTTGGGGGAGGGAGGACTGTAGACAGTCACAGTACCTATAAGAGAGTTAAAAGATGAGGGACTAATAAATGCTTCTGGGCAGTGGGGTGGCATGATTATAGCAGTGTCGTATTTGCTTTATAGGTATTGACAGAAGCAAGAACACAGCAATGAATGACAAAAAGAGACCAGAGACAGGAAGCCTGGTGAGTAGGCTGCTGCAAGGGTCTAAGCCAGAGGTCACATCAGTGGTCAGAAAGGGATGGGCACAGACACGAGCAAAGATGCAGAGGTGAACCCGGCAAAAGAGCGTAAAGCAGAGCCTGGGGACAGCAGGCATCAAAGCTGATCTGAGCTGACTCTGAAACATGGGGCACTTATTTGCCAGCATCCTACTGTCTCTGACTAGTGAGCCCAAATTGATGGTGGAAATGTATTAAAATGGTGCAAGAATGACTAATGAATTTGAAAAGAAACTGAATAATGAAGATGTAGGGATGGCCAGAAAAAGAAGGTGGCTCTGGGTGGCCCCAGCAGTAGCTTGCAGACCTCTCTGCTTGAGATAGCTGCCCTTAAGCTGTCTAACTTCCAAGTACTCTGGACCATTGCATTTATCTATCTCCTAATTTCATCAAAAAGGGCCATTTTGCTTGGCCCACCTAGGGTCAGGCAAATACTTCTGGGTCAATCAGGAGGCAGATCACATAGAGCTAGCGAATACAGGGGACTCACTCACTTGATGGCCTGTGGTCCTTTTAGGAGAAAAGAAAATCTTGAAGGTCCAGACGGCCAGTCTAAGCCTTCCCTGGGTGAAACTGAGAACAAGAACATGTAGGAGGTGAGGATAACTGAAATTTCAATAGAGTTGTGTTTGAATAACCCAAGCAGGGAAGCCAAGTAGAGATGCTAAGTTCATAACTTAAAATATAAAGCTAGACCTTGGGAGAGAGGCCAGAGCTAGAGATAAAAATCTGGGATTTATCCAGAAAAAGGTGATAGTCAAAGTGACAAGAAGTGAATGGGATATTCAGAAGGGAGATGTTTAGAGAGAGAAACAAGAGCAAGGGATCGACATGCTAGGAGCAAGAGGGGCCAAGTGTGCCACAGCGAGGGTGGTGACAGAGGTCTAAAGCGACCTTTGTGGGGAGTAGGAGGAGCCAGCTGCAAAAAGAGGATTGACAAGTGTGTTAAGTTCAGAAACCTGGTCATCCTCCAAGTTAAAGCGTAGTCCTAGCACCAATTAGTTTTGGGCTAGGGAGGGTGCAAGTGTGTGTATGTGTGTGTGTTGGGAGATGTAATTTGTGAGTACATGTGCAGAAGACTGGGGTACAGGGTGAAAGGGGAAAATAAGGGACTTTCAACTGTGATCTTTATGCTTTTGCATTCAATCCAAGACAATTCTGTGAGTACCACTGAACACCCAGTATGTGCCCAACACAGACCCTGGGGATATCACATATGTAGGTGACATCATCTCTGCTCTCTGAGAACCTGCCGTCCAGTGGGGAATGCAGAGAAGAAAGCAAGCAGTTATTAAATATTTCAGTGATACGCCATGGCCCTTCATCATGGGAACTCATCAGACAGACAGATAACCCACATTTAAACCTGTACAGGTGTGCTAGAAAAAAAAAATACCACCTGGGCTGAGATCTCAAGGATAAGTGGGGTCAGACAAAGATGGGGAAAATGTGCTTCTGGTAGAGGGAACAGTAGGTGCAACATCTTAGAAGAGGCAAGAGCTTAATGCCTGAGTGAATCTGGGGCAGGAACAGCACGCGGTGGATGAACTGGATGGCAAGAAATTGTATTTCAGGATATGGGGTTTTTATAGCGAGCAGGACCCAGATCACAAAGGCTCTTCAGGTATGCTACAACAGTTCATTTTGTTTGTTTGTTTTATCTTGAGAGCACTGAAGAACCAAAGAAAGATGTAAGCAAAGGCACAGCATCACATTTATGCTTTGGAAAGATCAGTGTGGTTACTATGTAGAGAATTGATTGGGGATGAGTGGCTGAACTACAGGCGAAGAGACTAATTAAGAGGCTGCTCCAGAAATCCAAGTGAGTGATAAATTAGGAATGTGGCCTACTAGCTGGAGAGGCTTGGATGGAAGTGAGAGACAGATATAATGAAATCTCGAGATACTTGAAAGCTAGAGAGAGAGTTTGGATGATAGTCACATTTCCAGAAAAAAAAAAAAATTGCCCTCTTCGGTTGAGAGTTGAGATTACTTGCAAAATTAATTGTACTTAAAGAACTAACAAATTGATGCACATAGATTTGAAACAAGAAGCAAGGAGTTCAGTAACTGCACAATACACTGGTCAGAGATATGGTAAAACAAGATAGGTATATCACAAGTTGGAATTTGCTAGAATGGACAACTTAATCTTCCCAGAGCATTCATCTCTGCCGTTGGAAAACCCAGTAATTATCAAAGAATGGGTGAAAAAAATTGAGTGCCAGTGGTATGTGGAAATTTGTTTATGGCCACTTAAAATCAAATGCTTTTGCCAGAAGATTCTCCCCACCTAACCTGTCTCAGAAGGGTAAATTTTCCAGGTAGGAAAATTCTTGTAATGCCAAGCAGGAGCTTTTCAGCTACCATTTAAAATCGTTAGCAAACCCCTTTGGCTTTTCCTTAAAGATTATCCAGATTTGACGCAATTCTCAGGACTTCACTGCCATACCTCTGGCTCTAGGCTACATCATCTCCTCCTGACTTCTGTCTCCCAAGCCATCTCTCAGCTTCTACCCTTGCCTTCCCATGTTCTACTTTACAGAAAGAACAGCAGAGTAAACCTTTAAAACATAGGTCCAATCAAGTGACTCCTCTGCTCAAAATTTTCCAACAGCTCTCATTTTTTAAAAGTAAAAACTCATTTAAAATGGGTATGCATCTTTTACGATAAGTTTCTGATCTCATCTCATTACCCCCACTCTTACTCACTCACTCCTCTAGGCTTACTGGTCTGTCTCCTCAGTGAGATCATTCTAGGCATGCTCCTGCCTCAGGGCCTTATATTTGTGGTTTCCTCTACTCGAATCAGTCTTTACTCAGATTTCAACATGACCTACTCCCTTGACAACATCAGGCGATATTTATTAGCCTGGAAGGCTGCTTGATTCCCAAATTACCTTCTTCTACTCCCAATTCTCCCTCGCCTCTTTCAAAACTCTCGTATTCTTAGCAATTACCCACCATATAGACTATATATTTTCTTTATCTTGTTTTCACCATTTGACTCTAAATGCTGTTTGGCAGGACTTTTTGGCTGCTTCATTTATAACCCGCAACACTGAGGTGACACGACATGTAATAGGTGCTAGATAATAAGCTGATGAATGTTCTTGAAATATCAACTTAAAGCAGCAGACATTCACATTTATAAGCACACATGGTTTTCCCTTTAATTAACACACACACACACACACACACACACACACACACACACACACCCCACACACATATATCCCTGAAATATTTTGTATTTAAGTGGATAAAATGTAAATAACTAGTGAAAATTTCCATCTTTCTCTATGAAGTTGTTTCATAAATTGGTTACGAGGAAATTGAAGATGTAACAAGTGACTAAAGCCCCAAAACAGTTTGAGTGATTTTTAAAAAAAGAATCATTAATATGCCTTTCAAGGTAGGTGGGTCATGAAATGGAGAGCTCTTAACTTTTTTTACTTGTTCGTTTTTGAGTTCTGAGATACATTAGGATAAATTTTGCATTCCAATTGGGAAAGTAGATTTGCTCTGCATAATTAAAGAAGATGGAATTTCAAGGGCCATCCTTCCTGATCTTGGTGACTGTGGTTCTGTGGGTGAAAAAAAATGATATACTGAAGAAATCAAACTCAGAATTTATGCGCCTTAAGAAACAACAGCACTAATTTATTGAGTGCCTACTTTGTGCAAGGTAAGGGTAGCAGGGAGTCTTCATGTGTATCATCCCATTTAGCTGTCACAAGGAGTCTGTGGTGTCTATTAGCAGCTCTTAGTACAAAGGAAACAGAGAGGTTGACAGTCCTTTCAATGTTGCACAGAATTTGTTGGCATTGAAATTGAACCTAATCCTGCTGCAACACCTCCTTCTCCAGAAAAATTACTTGTTTGTTCTTTGAACCACTCTTTCCACCTAGCCACAAAGCAGAAGACATTTTTCCTTAGAAATTATTTTGCAAATGGTAATTTGGTTTCCTAGTAAGTTCATTAAAACCCTTCGTAACATATAATACAGACCAAAGAGTATGATTGTTTCTATGGAAATATGAGCCAGGAGTATTAAACTGCCTACTTAACAAATGAACTTTGGAGCTATAATCTGTTTCCCTCTTCTCAGAGGAGATTAATGGGTGGCGAGGATCAGCTCCTCAGCCCATTCTGTGTATCATCTTTCCACATAGCATTTGGCTGTGCTGTATTTTCTCCTACCACTGAAATGTAAAAGATGCACAGAAGTAAATGATGAGCACCAGAGCCAATTTCTCATCTCAGACACTGCAGATATCAAAATACATCTGCAAGCTCCAAATAGGACTATAAACACATCAGCCAAAACAAACTGTAATTTTTATAAAATAAATCTGGGGAGTGTATTTTTCGGAAACTTGTCTAAGAACGTTCCTTGTCTAAGAGAGTAGTAACAAAACACAAGAATGGGAGAAGAGATCGTAGTTCATTCATGGGCAGTGTCGTAACCCATGTGAAATCTGGTAGGGAATAATCAAAACGTATGGCCTCATCCTTCTCTCTTTGTCACTTCCTGAGAGTGAGGTGTTTAAGAAAGCCAAGAACTCCTCCTAGGCTATTCAAAACAGAGTTGTCTATCTCAATCCTACCCAAGGTACAGCTTCAGCATTACCTGGGAGCTTGTTAAAAATGCAGATTATTAGGCCTATCCCAGATCTACTAAATCAGGATCTCTGGGGTGAGGTGCAGTGACCTGTGTTTTACAAGCTCTCTGGGTAATTGTGATGCAAGCAAAATTTGAGAAGCGTAAACTAAAGTGAAGCATTTAAACTTTAACATGGAGAAGGGGGTTCAAGTCCTGTAGGATCAGTTGGTGGAGAACTGTTTGAAATTAATCATTTAATTTTTCTGGCTTTCACGTCCCTTATGTGTAAAAGGATAGATTAATATCCTTGAATTGCTTCTTCACTTAATATCAGAACATCAGTGGTTCCTTGATGCTGGTATGATGTCTCCCACATAATGAAAGATGCAGCTCTCATTACCTAACTGATGACCTCTCTTCTAGCTAGTGTAATGATTAGATGATGATGATGATGATAACTAAGCACTTCCTGCACGTCAATTGCTTTGTCAAGAGTTTTACATATGCTTGGTCTATCACTTCCTCTAGTACTAATTATCTTGAATTTAATACTGAGGAAAACTAGATAAGTTATATAACTTCCCCCATGTCATGAAGGAAGTAAATGACAAATTTTTGAATTTGAATCCAGACCCGACTTTGAAAACCCATGCTCTTTCCTCTCTTCTAAGGTCTATCCTCCCAGATTTAGTGTATTTCTGCAAGAGAAGACAAAAAAAAAAAAAAATCCTGCAGTCCACAAGGTGGGGCTAGGCAGAACCAACTGTTTTTTCCTTTAAGTATATAAAGCAATTACTTTGAATACATTTAACACATATATTGACTTTACATAAAAGCCACTTTACCTTAAGAGTGATCAATAAACAAGACTTGCAGTTGTACTAAACTGCTGATTTATTGACAACACTGAGATGTTTTGTCCTTGGTGAAAAGATGCAGAAAATAGGACTGGAGAGAACTTTGGAAAGGTTCTATCTTAAAAAGGTCACTATAGGCAAAAAGAAAATTAAGAATCAGAGTATCAGATGATTTGTCCAAGGTTACAAGCTGGTTAGTATCAGGGATAGCCAGCATGTATCTCACTGCCCACTTGGGTTGATGTTATTTCTGGTATTGTTTTATTAAATCAAACTGAATATTCCTTCTTTAGAAGTAGCCATATACCCATACATCCATGTTCAAGGGAAGTTGATAAGGAGGATGTGGTACAATAGGGTCTTAAAAGATAAACAAGGATTATTCAAGCTAATAAATTTAGGATAATAATTCTGAGTAGAGGCAACAATCTAAGGAAGGTATAATAGAGTTTTGGAACCAAATGATGGATTTAGGAATCTATTAGAAAATTCCATAGTATTAAAATTAAAACTGAAAATTAGGAAGCAGTTGGAAATGAGGCTGAGGAAATATAGAGAGGCCAAGTTATAGAGGGCTGAATATGTATTTTTTTTTTTACAGTAGAATAGTTTTATTAGAAGGGGAAGCACACTTCCAGACATGGAAGCAGGCTTGAGCAAGAGAAGCGTGGCTCAAAAGGCCTGAATATATCATTCTAAGGCATTTAGAACTCATAAATAGCTACTAAAGAATTTATAAAGAAATTGTCAACAAAGTAAAGAGATAACCACCCGAATGGGAAAATATATTTGCAAGCAATGTCTCCAATAAAGGCCTAATATCCAAAATATACAAAGAACTAAAACAACTCAATAATAACAAAAAATAAACAATCCAATTAAAAAATGGGTAGTGGACCTGAAAGACACTTCTCCGAAGAAGACATAAATGACCAACATACAAATGACAAACATATGAAAAGATGCTCAACACCACTAGCTATTAGGGAAATACAAATCAAAACCACAATGAGATACCACCTCACACTTGTCAGAATAGTTGTAGTCAACAGGACAAGTAATAACAAGTGCTGGAGAGGATGTGGAGAAAAAGGAACCCTCATACACTGCTGGTGAGACTGCAAATTGGTACAGCCAGTATGGAAAACAGTATGGAGGTTCCTCAAAATTGATCTACCATATGATCCAGCAATCCCTCTTCTGGGTATTTACCCCAGAGACTTGAAAACTCATACCCAAAAAGATATTTGCACATTGATGATCATAGCAGCATTATTCACAGTGGCCAGGACATGGAAGCAACCAAAGTGTCCATTAGCTGATAGGATAAAGAAGTTTTGGTCATATATAAAATGGAATATTACTCAGCCATAAGAAGAGATGAAATACTGCCATTTGTGACAACATGAATGGACCTCGAGATAATCATGCTAAGCGAAATAAGCCAGACAGAAAAAGTTGAAAATCACATGATATCGCTTATATGTGGGACATAAATCTAAAAGCAACAAACGAATAGGACAAACAAAGAGACACTAATGGACATGGACAAGGGGAAGGGAGGTAGATGGGTAAAAGGGGTCAAATATGTGGTGACAGAAAGAAATCTAACTGTGGGCAGTGAACATACTATGCAATGTGTGTGTGTGTATGTGTGTGTGTATATGTATATGTATATAATATATATATATATATATTATATATATATATATACACCTGAAACTTACTAGATTTTGTTAACCAATGTCACCATAATAAAAAAAAAAAGAATTTATATGGGAGAATGACACGATCAGGTTTGTATCTTTGCTCCCTCTGGCTGTACTGTGGACTATGAAACATCAATTTAAGGGATGGGTTGAGGAGAGAGATAATGGAATCCAAGACGAAAGATAGTGAGATCAGTTACACTTAGAATATTCCTGGCAAAAAGAAGGTAAAACCTATGCAAGGCCAATTCTACTAGCAATAAAGTAGAGAGGGAAGATTCAAAATTTTTGAATCAACCAGGACTTAGTGATCGATTAAATAAGAACGGAGAAGGGTATGGGGTAACTCCCTGATTTCTAGCTTTGGTAATGAGACAGAAAGAATGAGGAAGAATATATCTGACCAGAAATAATAAATCTACTATTGCGGTCACTGCATCATTGAATCATCACTGTGGAAACATCCTGGACTGTCATTACACTTGGCTTATGGCCAAAATCATTATAATGTAGGAGACTGCCCAAGGCAAGAAAGTAGCAAGGTCAAGGTCAAGGTTACAGAAGAGGAGGAACCTCAACAATTTTTATGGAGAGTGAACAGAGAAATTGGAAGGGGAGAGGGAGAGTCTTCTGTCAAAAAACAAACAAAAAAATAGTGATAACAAAAATTTTTCACACTTAATGAGTGATAATTAGTTTTAAATGCACAGAGTCCCAGTGAACTGAAAATTAATTTCATTTTTGCAATATGAGTGTCATGGTTCAGAAAGGCAGGCAATATGGATGGAAACTCAATTGCATGGGGACATTGGATAATAAAATTGAGAACAGAAGTATTCTGCTTTAAGGATTTAAAAAATGTTAAAGAAGTAAGAGAAATTGCGGGAATGGAGTGATTTAAGCATAACATGTAAACATATTGAAGAGCCAGCAGAAAAAAATAAGTTAGAGAGAGATGGACAATTAATGGGACATCTCTGAAAGTAAAGGGATCGACAAGGACTATTTGGCTCTGGCTTAGAGAAATCCTATGAACTCATGTGATTACTTAAAGTATAAACCTTTTCATATCAACATGTTACTTTTGTGAGAGTTAATCCTACATTATAGCTGGAGTTCCTTATAAAACAGCAGGGGTTTCCAGATTAAAATGTTAGCTGCAGATCGAAATCTAGACAAACTGAATGAGTCTCTTCGGATGCTGGTCCCACGGAGTGCATCACTCATTTTTTGCTGATTTGACAAGCTCTCTAATAACTAGAAGAACACACTTCTCTGGGCCATACAGGAATGGCAGATAAAACTGAACGGTAATTGTGGGTCTTTCCACTTTTTCTTATTTTTTAGAGTATTTTCTGAATAAATACCAAAGGGCCTAATCATAGATGACTTAGTTGTTTCAGTTCTGCCTAATTCGTGTAGATAGTTAAGATAATTTATACTTTAAATTTATTTATTAAATACATTTTCTTAAAATATAGTGTGTACATATACATATACTTACGTATACTTTTTTTTTCCCAATATATGACTTGCTGAGAGCTCTGACCAAATGGGTTCCCAAATTGTGCTGAACAATGAGACAAATTCATGAATTTTACAATGAATATGGTTTGGCACGCATTTGTCTGAAAATGGAGCGATCAAATTTGAGGGAGCGGATATCTAGCGTTCTTTATAGTTTGAATATAGAGTGACTTTGGACACAGTGAAGGAGAGAACAGGTCCTTGACAGGTACCTTGAATACCTTCTAACTGAATCACAGTAGCCATCCTACCAGAGAAACATTCCAATTACTGTGGATAATTATGAATTAGTGTGATTCGAAAACACACTATTTCCCCTGGCATTATAATTTTTCTGGAATTTGCATGCAACTTTTGGTTGACCTTCTCATTGAATAGTACCCGCCCCCCCAAAAAAAAGCAATAAAAAGCCTTAGAATGGAGGAGACTGAGGCATAGAGAGGTTATGTACCTTGCCCAGGGATATAAACTGGAATTAATAAAGCCAGGATTTAGGCCCAGTCTATCTGATTTGAAAGCCAATCAAGAACAAATATTTATTTGTCATCTACTGTGTTGAACACACTATTCTGGGTCCTGGTGTGTAACAATAGATATGATCAAGAGGCATTTGTATTCCAGAGGAGGAAGAGGGTTGCTAAAGCAAACGAGTAAATAAAGGAAATGTAGATGCTCCATTAGTGCCACAAAAAAAAAAAAAATACAAGTGGGCAAGGTGATAGAGACAGATTGCGGAGGTACTTCTTACACGTTTCTTCCAAGGCATAACATCTGAATTTCTTCCGACCTTTACATGGCAACAGCACCTACTGAGTGAAGAAAAGTCAGGTGCAAAGACTCTGAGATAGGAAGGAACTTACTCTTGACCAACTTTCAAATCAGACACTCTATTGTAAGCCCGAAATGTCTCCTTTCGAGGGCCCATGATCTAACGGAGGAAATGATAAATGATGGTAAATATCAAGAGCTATGATGTAGATGAACTCAAGATGCTACAGAATCATGGAAGCATGGCAGTTTGCTGTGGGTAGAACTGCCAGGGAAGGAGGAAGGGTAGAGCAGGGTCTTGAAGGAGAAGCAGAATATTGCCTGAGACACGGAGCAGCGAGTAGGTGGGCACATTCTGCTCTGGGAACGGGCAGTATGTGAGAGGCATGGAGGTACGAAGGAGCATGACGAATGCAGGTAGGTTGTCATGGCTGAGCTCGAAGGAATCCAGTCAACAAAATGCAGAACCTGAGAAAGATTTAGCTTGGCAAGGCCTTGCAACAAGTTCTTTGCTGTTTTTAAGTACAATGTCAGTAAGAATGCTCCACATGAAATTTCCTGGTAGCTTCTGTCTGGCTTTCCAAGCTTTCTTGATGAATGAGGTAGAAAGTAAACTGTTTAAGTCAGTAGTTCGCAGCCCTGGGTTCCCACTAGAGGAACTTATAATAACTATACATTTTTAAAAAATTAAAATCCCTGAACAACTAAAATCAGAACATTTAGGAGTGGATTATAGACACCGGTGGTTTTCTGAGCTCCCCTGTGAATCTATTAGACAGCCAGTGTTGAGACTCACTCTTTCCAGAAGAATCGGCAGAGAAACTGAGTTCTCCTGAAGGCATGAGCCATCTCATACATCGCAGGAAGAAGCCATCTATAAAAGCAGAAAGCACTGGCAAGGACTGATCCTGGGGACTAGACATCTTTCAGGGTTTAGAAAAAGCCATTTTCGAAAGCGAAACAAGTGAAAGAAATGTAATCGTTATGCAACCAGGCTCTGAAATCTAATGGAGAGATCTGAACTTAATGGTGCCCCAAACACTCCTCAGTAATTATCTCAGAAGAAAACAATAGTGCCAGAGGAGGCCCTGATTCTGAACAGTCCCAAGCGACAGTGAACGAGAAGTAATCTGACAGAGAAAGCAATCTGAGGCGTGCCTCGCCTTGCTTTCCCATAATGACACCTGAAGCACGCTTGTTTGTTCTGTAAACCTTAGTTAAACAAAGTTCGCCTCCAAGACGCCAGGGGTTTGCCTGAGAACAGTTAGTTTAATTGGAGCTCATCTGTTTTTGTTGCTAATGAGTCTCCCATTTCATAGCCTGCCCCTAGTTTGAAATAACACATCCCCCATGTCTGGGATGATTAAAAACCTGTTTAAGCCTACAATATACAAGAGCTGCCAAAATGTTCCCACCAAGCAATGCTGCTCAGAAAGGAGTCCCACGGGCGGGGTGGGAAGAGAGAAAACCCGCTGCTTGCTCTAGCTTTAAAAAAATCACATCCAATTATTCGCGTTACATTTTGTTAAGGAAACCACCTTAGAACTGCATTCACTTCCCAAAGTTTGCTTCCACACTCTCCTCCCATCCCACACGTTGATACCCTCTAAATGTTTTCTAGTTATTTTTCCTTCATTTGTAGAGCATCATGAACAATTTGGGGCAGGGCATGCCATTAAGTTCTACCAATATTTCTGCCAGAAATTAGGCTCTTTCCCCTTATGCCAAGGAGCTGCTCTATGCTATAAAATTTCTTTAAAATGAACCTCTTATTTATGAATTTAGTAATACTTATGCATCAGAATAAATACATTTGTGTAGCTATGAACAATTTATTTTTAGGAAACTGCAAGGTGCTAATCACTGGGTGTTTCTTTAGGAGAAACATTTAAATAACAGAACTTCAAATACTGTTCTTAGGCTTATACATCCCTTTAACCCTCCAAACACGCTAAAGATTGGGATCTCAGGATTTCAACTATCTGCCTTGTACATTTTGCAAACCATCTAACTAGTGCACTAGAAAAAAATGTTCACAAATGATAAAGGGGCAGATTTTTCCTAAATCAAAATAATCAAATAGAGTGAGCTAATTTACCCATTGATCTGTGGTTCTTAACCAGTTGAAAAATCTGATTAAAGGTGCGGAACTTGTTAGAAAAGGCCATATACAAACTCTAACATCATAAGCATAAGCAGTGGGCTCCATGATATATATGTGTATATATCTATATATCTATATATCTAGATATAGATATAAATATAGATATAGATATAGATAGATATGTAGATATATAGATATAGATATATAAATATATAGATGTAGATACACACACACACACACACACACACACACACACACAACACCTGGCTCAGTGATTGGCATATGGTCGATACTCAATAAATATTTGTTCAATGAGTGAATAAAATTTCAGGGTGAGTTTTCATGAACACAAAGGCTAATTTAATAAATAAACTCTAGATTCAGAGCCTTCAGCATGAATGAAAAGCATCATGAAATTGAACTATCCCAATTTCTTCTAGCCCTGGTGACTTTCTCTTTCTGTGTTAAGTGTAACCATTCCTTCCTTCCCATACAATTTAAATCTAAACAGGGCAAGTATGTCTGATTAGGTTTCTACGTAGAGAATCACAATCCCTCTCAGCCTTTTTCATAGAGATTACTCCAGATTTCCTTGATGGATTACTTTTGTTGTTCCTAAACTCCTCTGTAATGCATTTAATTACCGTCTCTTGGTTTACTCCCACATATCTATTGTAATCAATGCACTTTAATTTATCTTTATTTTCAGAAGACAATACTTTCCCCTCTATTTCCAAGTTCCTAGATCACCTTAGTCCATGTCCTGCCAAGGCAGCTGCAGAACATTGGCTCAGGTTCTTCTCTGTGGCTGCGGTGGGCTGCTGCTTCAACTTCTCCAGATGTGCTCTGAAAAGCTACTCCTACAGAGTCTGTTTACAGGAAAAATATTCTGTCCCCTCCCCCTTTCCACTCAACTGTCCTGTGTCTATGCAATTTTTTTAAGTCTGGTTTGCCTACCTCTTCATCTGCTTGGGCTGCCATAAAAAAACACCATAGACTGGTCAGCTTAAACAACAGATTTACAGTGGGATGGCAAGTCCAGAATCCAGGTGCTGGCTGATTTGGCCCTGGTGAGAACTCTCTTCCTGGTTTACAGATGGCTGACTTCTCACTACGTCCTCACATAGCCTTCATCTTCTTACAAAACCATCAATCCCATCACACAGGCCCCGCCTTCATGACCTGACCTGATCCTAATCACCTCTAAAGGCACAATCTCCAAACACCATCGTACTGGGGTTAAGGCTTCAACATATAAATTTTAGGGGAACTCAAACATTCAGTCTGTAACATCTATTGACTGGGGAGAGCAGTGTTGAGAGAAAACAGAATTTCTTTTGAGAGCCTACTGTTCACCAGATATAGCTTACACACAGTTTATAAATTTTAACAGCATTTTGGGGCAGCTGTGTAGACTCTGATTTTAGAAGAGAGATTAAGTATCTTGTGCATCATATAGTTAGGAAACAGTGACACAGGGACCCACTTCTAGATCTCCTTGAACTTTCCTCACATGGCCACAAACAGTGGTCTGAGGATTGGATGGTTAGTCTCACTGATGGGGACCTTTAGTTTCTTATTTATTTTATTTTTTAATTTATTTTTTATTTTTCAGTTATCATTGACACGCAATATCGTATTTGTTTCAGGTGTACAACATAGTTATTCGACATTTATATAAACTTACTAAGTGATCATCCTGATAAATCCCATATGATACCATAAATAGTTATTACAGTATTACTGACTATATTTCTTATGCTGTACTTCACATTGATGGGGACCTTTATATAACACCAACATCTAGACACCCCCCCCAACTCCATTAAAAAGGTTCATCCAGACTGGGCATAGTGTCACCTCCAAACACAGGGGATTCTGACTCATGGCCTGTTTTGGAAATTACTGATTCTCCATTCATTGCCTTTCCAAGGTTAGTAAATACCAAGGTTGCCTTTCATGTGACAATGATCTTTGATGTCCCAAGACAGACATCATTTCAAGACTCATCCCTGGCTCCCTAGGAAGTAACAAGCAAATACCAACTGCAGACCTTGTTGGAGAGGGGTAATTCTAGTCACATACCTACTGCGTCTTAGACATATCTCTGTCACTTCATAAATATGAAGGGTCTTTAAATATTAGAAGCCATAGGAGACATGGAAATCATCTGCAACAACCACCACGAAAAAGCACCAGGAATTTTCTTTGACTCCTTTTTACAAGACTATGTCCACGTGTTTTTCTCTCCCCCTTCTTAATTGAAAAAATATTAGATGTGACTGTCAAGTCATGGGTTTGATTTTGAAATTAAAACAACAACAACAAAGAGACACAAAGCAACTTTTGGAGGTGATGGACATTATTTATGACTTTGATTATGATGATGGTAACACGAGTGTATACAAAGGTCCAAATTTACCAAATTGTATACATTCATTTTGTGCAGTTTTTTGGTATATCAATTATACATCAATAAAACTGGAAAAATATTTAAAAAACAGATTTTATACATCTAAATAAAATATGGTGCCTTCCAAAGAAGTACTTTGGGGAGGCAGGCACTCAGTTTAATGGTGTTATTGAAGCTTAAACATTTTTTAAATTCCCCATGAGAAATGCCTGCAGAGTTTGTGAGACATTCTTTTGAAATGTCCTCTGAGAAAACCCCTAACCTTTACTCGGTGGATTTAATTTTTGGATACAGTAAAATTGTATTTGGAGACAAGTTTTACAATCAAGTTAAATGATCACACCACAGAAACCCACTTGGGAACAAAACTGGGAAAGACCATAGGCTAATAGAGATATCTTCAGTACCAACCTTGCAAAACTTGCTTTGAGACTAATTACCATATAGCTATTTTTCCAACTTAGTTTTTAGCAATAATAGCATAGTGTACTAAGTGCATAAATTAAGGTGAAAAATTTGTAGGACAAGGTACATTTGAAAAAATGTTCAGAAAAGATACATTATTTTTTAAGAATTTTTTTCAAGGTTGTCTTTGTATACTTGGATTATAATTTTAAATAAGATCAATTTCAGTTGATATTAAGTAATTCTCATGCTACAAGGTCAAGAACTGATGAAACCAAATTGTTTCAAAGGTTACTCTGGGTTGGATTATCCTCTTGCAAGACCTACCTTTGGAGAAATGTAATACCTCATTTATTCTGCTAAATGTCCCCAGATGTTACGGCAACAATATATGCATGTTACGAAAATAATTGGGAAAAAGATGAATAATAATTTTGGTTATAATGAGGAAAGACAAGAGAGGGGCAATAAAATGCAGTCATTAAAAATAACTGGAAATAATTGGCATTGTTGCCTTTTTGTACAATGTACACTAACTCAGCATCATGGTTCATCCTCATTAACTTTGGAAGTGCTGCTTCACTTCCTGGTTGCACTGACAATTTGTGGTCTCTGTGACTGATGGACTCAAGATTTCATACAATCCTTGTTTCTGCAAAGTCTCCTGATCACTGAGTCATAACGGTTACCATTCTCAAGTTGTCATTGTTCTTGAAGTTTTTTAAAGGTCTCAGTACTTGGACAAGGCTATTATTTCCCTCAGTACTTTTCCATCTTCTTGTGTATGGTATTATTTACAGCCAACTTTGGAAAAATAGCACTTATCGTCATAACAGCTTTGCATACTTACATTGCACCTGCTTCTGCACTATAAATGACTATTTATAATTTAGACTTACAGAAAATATTCACAGTAACCAGCTCTCTGGGCACATGTGTGCTTACTGAGTGCTGCATTTTTTAGTTTCTAACTAGAAAAAAAATAATTATAATGAAAATCTCTTTTTCACTTTGTCTCCAAGTCAACAAGAATTAATGCTCTTTGGTACTGGCTGTATAGATGACTCTCCCAACTTTGTCCTCAAAGAAGCATAACCAATCCATTCAAATACTATTCCAAAGTGTCTTTGAAAAAGTCCCTTGCTGTCACACTACCCCCAGATTCAACAGATGTCTTTTTAGATGTACTTAATGCTTCTGTTTATTTCTTTCATAATATAATTTCATCACTTATCTTCTCTGTCATAATCGAGACAAGCTGCATGAATTATCTCCTAACTAGTTCATCACAAAAAAAAGCTCAAAATATTCTCAAATAGTTTTGATGTTTGGAGTCTTTCGGAAGAAGGAGAGAGAGAATAATAATCAACCAGAAGCATGATAAGAATGTACTAAGCTAATTTGTAAAGGAAGCAATTGTGGTACCATTGAAAGAGGGTGTCTCCATATTCCTACAAAATTTCAACATTTCAATAGGATATAGGCTCATAGAGGGCAGAGATCAAACCTTGTGGCTATTGGTGTGACCAGCACATAACATTGTGCTAGGTCTAGTACATGCCCAATAAATATCTATTGGATATAATTTAGTATAACCTCTTCTAGGGAGAAAAAAGTGGTTTGAAGTTCAGGGTAAATAATTTAATCACTTAGGCTTCCCAAATACATATGTACTCTGTGTGTCCAGCATTTTGTGTCATAGAAAATGTCCAGTTAGGGCCTGGAGAACCAGATTATTGTTATAAAGTAGGACTAAATCGTGTCTACTTGCCAAACTGAAAATGAATCAATCTTTGAAAATACATCTGTTCTATATCCTTCAAGATCTTACCTGGTGATGGGATAATGGCTAGTCTGACACATGCCATGATGTTAACAGGCAATGACAACTTAATGTGCTGGCTTTTCTAGGTAACACATTCAACTTGGAACAGAATGCTTTAATTGGAAGGTGTCACTCACTCTAATGCTGAGAATTATAGCAATTTGGGGTAAAAAGCCATGGCCCGGGGCGATGAACACAGAGGAAACTTCTCACTGGGGATCTGGGAATGAAGTGAGATGGGCAATAAGTGGATGCTTGTAGTCATTTAGTGAATTCAGAGTAGTAAGGTAAACTCCTGCTAATTCTGGGCTACAGCCAATAGGAAAAGGGTCTAAAGAGAGGAGGTTGCACAGATGTAGCAGTAGAATCCTGACATGCATCATATTTCGACATCAGCAGGGTTAGGAGGAGGAGGTCAACCTGCGATGTGACAGGAAAGAAGCTCTGAGGAAAGAAGATTGCAGGAATTAGGTAAGGAGCACAAGACTTCTGGGGGAGGAGAGTGGGAACCGGAAGCCAGAGAGAGGACTATAAAGTATGCTGACCACATACAGAGAGCAGAGGATACAGCCTGATGTTCATGAAGGCACTCCAGGGCTAAACTTCCTCCAATGAGCCACTAACCTCCAGACATCAGGTGTGGGGGTGCCCAGTTCTTTACAGGTCCCACTCAGTAGCAAGAAAGAAGCCCAGAAAATACCATCAGGCTTACAAGATCAGAAGGAATCATGCTAGAGACCACAGCAGTACTTAAAACAGGAGAGCATTTTGGTACTCTCAACCCTTGCCCTTTCATGCCATAGGTGGCCCTTTGGGCAGAATTTGTGTCAGGTAAAGAGGAACATTGAATAAGCTATTATAGTAAATATCAGTGTCCATTCTGTGCCTAAAATTGAAATTTGGATTTAGAACTTAAAAATAAAGCGTGTGGCTCAATGGACAGACTCTTTTATTCTTTGTTGTCATCATTTTATGTTCCTTAGCTTCTTTCAGATTATCAAGCTCTCCTCATACTCAACATATCTGGCGACTAAATGCACCATTGGCTTCAGAGATGGTAGATATGTTCTGCTCTTATAAAATCAAAGCCATTTCATTAGGTTAGGAAATTTGGAGGTGGGTTGTGGCCAAGGATTCTTCTCTTGACCATATTCTACCCAGGGTCCCCGGCAATTTTCAATTATGCCTTGAATTCGAACTCCTATGTTCATCTCTGCATTGTCCAATATTAACAAGAATTCTGCTAAGAAGAATTCCCCATCTGCCATATCTGGTCACTCTCTAATCTAGTGGGTTTCTCATCCTCTACCACACTCCAGGTGATATCTGATCACCTTGGCCTGTTTTCAGAGAAAATTATGTTAGGTTGGTTTAGCCAACATTCTCTCTTCCCTCTGATGTTTGCTCTTTGTAATTTTCCATCCACTCAGCACCACTTTGCTCTTGTACTGTAAATTCCCACTTACCCATGCTGTATTCAGAGTTGATCCTAATTTTCTCCCCCATTGCATAATTCCATTGCTGTGGTCCTTAAACCTATTACCATGGCCTCCCTAGAATAAAGTCTACCTTACTATCTATGCTTTAACAATTGTCATCAAATAATTATTACTTTGACAGTTATAATATTATTTTTTCTTAAGTGTCCATAAGAATGTATCTTGTAGGTCTCTAACTACAAGGAGGTAGTTGGCTAAGAGTCATAGATGCTGTCCAATTTTGCATGTTTTCAGTAAGGCCACACCCCCACATACTCTTTCAGCTGATGATGAGTTTGTAGGGGTGCGAAGGTAGGCTTATCTCTAGGAGAGATGGGACTCCTCTCACAGCTAACTTTAGTTTCAGGACTCCCAGAAGGATCACTGGACCTTATGTGGCTTTTCCAACTTTCCTTCCCTATGTCTTTCACTTGGAGTCAGAGTTGCACCTCCTTGTAGTTAGAGACCTACAAGATACATGCTTATGGACACTTAAGAAAAAATAATATTGTAACTGTCAAAGTAATAATTATTCAATGATAGTTTGATAGCTCTCTTAGCCTTTCTATCCTCATTCTCTCTTACAGAAAATTCTCTTAATAAAATTCTCATATGTTGTCTTGAGATTTGCTTCGAAAACCTGGAGTAACACAGGGGATGTTAACTAGAACAATATATCAGACGTATTTCAAACTGATTTTGTTTATGGGCGTTTAGGGTATAGTAATTCTGAATTCTGACAATATTGAGTTGAATTTATGAATTAATAACTGTATTAGTTTGCGAGGGCTGCCACAATAACAAAGTATGACAAACTTGGTGGCTTAAACAAAAGAAGTACATTTTCTCATAGTTTTGGAGGCTGGAAGTCCCAGATCAAGGTGTTGGCAGGGTCGGCTTCAACTGAGTCCTCTCTCCTTGGCCTATAGATGGCCATCTTCTCTTTGTGTCTTTACATTATCTTCCCTCTATGTGTGTCTGTGCCCTAATGTCCTCTTCTTATAAGGATACCAGTCATATTGGATTAGGCTCATTTTAATTTAATCACCCCCTTGAAGCTCTATCTTTAAACATAGTCACTTTCTGAGATACTAAGAGTTAGACTTCCGCATAAGAATTTGGGGGGAACATAATTTGGCCCATAACACTAGCCAATAGCTTGGAGCTAATCACTTAACTTCTCTGAGCCTCGGTCTATAAAATATGAGATGATAATATCTACATATAGTTTTGTTCAAATTAAATACAATAACATAAAATTTCACTGGTACATATAAGGCAATCATCGTAGGTTTTACTCAGTACCCTCCCATATATAATTTACTAGAATCATTGTCCATTAATTTATTTAATATTAATTTGTTTGGGGGAAATATCACTAGAGGTATGTCCCAGAGTTGTAGGAAGTTAAATTATATAATAAACTCAAAAAGAAAAGGGAATGACATATAAAGGGTCAAATTGTGTAGCTTCATCTTTGATATGACAGTTCTATAATTTTGAACCTGGCATATTTTTCAAGCTATACTAGAGTTCAGAAACTGATAGGTAAGAGGCAAACTTGTCCTATTTGTTACTTCCTTAGAGTGCTTTTGAAAGCCAAAATAAAAATGTCTTTAAATAAAGCATATCTCTGCAGTTTTCCACAGGTCCATTTTTGTCCTTAGTACATGTCCGTATCGTCACACGTGTATGGTATGTAGCCTTTAAAGGCTTTTGAGTCAGTAAACTCTGATGTGCTGCTTCTACTTCCTTGATAACTCTCAAAACAACGTATTTTCTATCATATTTTCTAAATTAATTGCAAATTAATTGTCCTCTAGAAATGCTCACATTCATCCAATGACTATTAGTTTCTCCCATCATTATCCAAGGCTGTTCCTCATGCCACCAATAAATATTAATTAACAAAGTAACAAATAGAGTGACATGCCAGACATTTCTATCAACATGCATAACTGAGTTGAAACACAGAATGTGTGGGGTGATAGTACCTTTTCTGTCTGCAAGTAGGTAAGAGTACTCAGCACCCCAAACTGGCCAGACCATTCATGATTCACTCACCAAAAAAAGACACGATCTTCAGACTATATAGAAAAGCTTTTTTCCCCCTAGATACTACATAGTATTGCCATTCTAATATCCTTTAGATATATGAGCTTGTTTGTTTGTTTTTTAATTGCTTCAGTAATCTGGTATCTAAGAAAATTAAGCATTTTTCAAACTTTGCATTATCTTTATCACCAAGACTAGACAGTAACTGAAAATTGAAAACTATTATCATGATTCATCCTTGCGGATGGTTATGAAAAGATTAAGTGAATACAGTCAATTAAAAATGAATAAAATGACTAGTATGATCGAGTAGCAAAGCTAAAAAGGATATGGAAGAAAGAGTTCTCAACTTGTCTTCCTGAGGACTGAATTATTTGAGTCTGTCGGGAATAGGAAACACTACAGAAAAAGACCTGCTAAGCCTTTCAAATATATTTAAGCTGCTTAAAATAACTTTATTTGGCGTCCCCATTTTTCTCAGTCACTTCACATTTCCTCACGCCACTGCTGACCACTGGAGGAGGAAAAACAATCCCTTACTACAGATGTGAACCTAGACAACGAACATTCACGCAACTCAAAAATCAACAGACTCAAACCCCATTTGCATATTTCCTAGCCCCCAGACAAATGTAACCACTTCATTTCATACTAACTTAAATATCTGTTGGTGCAGAACAACAAAGCCATATAGTATTGGGTGGTAGGAGGTTAAGACTTAAGGATTTTTAAGATAATTTTGACTATTTTGAATATATATAAAGTGATTATTTGGCACTGACTTTAGCATCCCTTCGTGTGAGAGCAAACTCCAGAAGAACTTAAACCTAGGATTCGATTATCTAAGTAAGAAAATTTGATTGTTTTTGATACATGTCAGAAACAGGACATGTGGAATAATATAATAAAATTCAAAATGTATTTTCTAATTCCTGCTACAATTATCACAAATGAGTTTTAGAGTGTTTTTCCCTTAGAGAATCAAAAATTACTGGGTCTAAATGACCCCGACCATCACTCAGTGTCATCTCCTGTTATCCTTAAATTTTTTATCCCATATTTGCCCCATAAAATGTGAATAAAAAACAAAATCCCCAGGAAAGAAAACACTAAAACAATGGTTAAGACGTTAAACATCAGCCGTCATAAAAATATTCGAAGACCTAAAGGAAATCATGCTTACAAGGGTAAAGGAAGCTACGATAGTTTCTCATCAAATAGGGAATATCAATAAAGATATAAGAATTATTTTTTATATCTTATATCATATTTTTTGAGTTGAAGATACTATAAACAAAATGAAAAATTTACTAGTAGAAGATGAAAAGACAACGTATGGAACAGGAAAAACTTTTATAAATCATATATCTGATAATGGACTTATATCTAGAATAGATAAAGAACTCCTACAAGTCAATGATAAAAAGATAAATAATCCAATTTAAAAATTAGGGGAAAAATCTGAATAGATTTTTTTTCAAAGACGATTAAAAAAAAAAAACAGTCAATAAACACCTGAAAAGATGTTTGATATTTTAATCCATTAGGGAAATGCAAATTAAAATTACAAAAGGAGACTGCTTCACCACTATCAGGATGGCTATAATTGAAATGACAGATAAGAACAAGTGACAGTGAGGAAGTGAAGAATGAATCCCTCATACACTGCTAGTAGAAAGTAAAACGCTGAGGGCTTTTTGGAAAGCAGTCTGACAAGTTCTTAGTTCGATATAGAGTGACCTCGTGATCTAGCAAGTCAGTGTGATTTTATATCATGGTTTCTGTTCTCCATCTTTAATTCATTTATTTTACTGAAAAAATTGATTTATTTTACTGAGAAAATCACACTTTTTTTTTCAATTTACTATGTTTTGAAATTAAGTAAACTAACTTCCTTTCCCTTACAACATCGTCAGATTGTACAAAGAGTCTTTAAGTATCAGTTGGTATTAGCCATCACTTTGATCAACAGTCCTCTCTTTAACATTCTTTGGTTCAAGGCCATTAATATTGATAAGGCTGACTTGGGAGTCAGGCTTGATTATCAGTTTCCTTCAGTGAAACACTAAATTATATTTAATACCATATCTTGTGAAGTCATTTTATTCTTTGAAAATTGACAAACCTTGAATAGTTTACTTCTCCAATAAGTAAAATATCTGATTAAGCCTGGCAGATAGTACGGGCTACAGTAGAATTTCAAAGCTTACATATTTATCTGCATACATTTCCAAAGAAATCCCTACATGTTAATAGCTTTTCTAAAGTTAGCACTAAACACGAAGTAATAATTCTATTATTATCTCTACTAATTGGCTATATTTAGACTGAGTAGAAAGTTTTCCTTAATGGTTTCTTCAAAATTTCAACTTTACCTACTGGCATTTACTGAATGTCATGATATTTAATTCAAAACTGTACTTTCTGTTTTGTGCAATATGAATCTATTGTTATTGATTTTATCCTGATTAAAGAAAATCTATTTCCAACCTTACAAAATGTATTATTGGACTAAATAAGTCTGTTTTTTATTAAAGTGCCCAGAACTTCGTAGGACTCTTTAATCAAAAAACGTTCACAAATTTTAAGAGAAAAAAGAAAAGTGACAACTTCTTTTCATGGGAAATCTTTGTTTAAACACGTAGCGCTCCCTGAACAGTGCTTAAATAGAATGAGGAATAAGACAAGACCAAGTAGAACCTGAGATGAGAGCTGCTTGAAATGTCAAGAGGTTTTGCCTGGAGTTAAGATTTGAACAATTTCCTAAGGAAAGAAAGGTATGAGAATTTTGGATGCTAAAGTCACAGAGTCACCATCAGTTCAACTGCTGTCAATGATCATTTGTCATACAAAGTTTGTCTGATCCCCACGCATGAGGTAAGGGAGAGAGAAGAGAAGAGGCAGGTCCATCTTTGGGGTTGCTTAAAGGGTCCAAGTTCAGGAGGTGAACTAGAACTGAGTGTCTCGAAGAGATGGAAATCTTGTCCTTGGATGAGCCCATTGTCAAAGCAGATAGAGTCAAATTCTGTTTGTTAGTCAAAGTGTTTAGCAAAGGACTTAGGAAGACAGGCAGGGACAAAAATATTGCCAAAAGCTAAGTGGGCATCAGTATGATGCATGGAGTGAGAGCAAAAGTGGGAGAAAATAAACTGAAAAAATGTTCATTGATGAACTGATTGATTGATGTTTTCTTTCTTTCAAATATTTAATAACTATTTTTGAGAACCTTCTATTTGCCAGGCCTAGGGTAGAATTTAGTAATATAATTATAAGCAAAAATGGCACAACTTTTGACGTTGCAGGGTATAGATTATAAGAGAGAAATATTAGTCCAACAGTCCTGAAAAATAAAAACAAATTGCAGTCATGAAGACTGATTATAAAGAAAAAAATTGCTATGAGAATAAGGGGACCTGACTTTTACAGAAGGCTTTTCCCAGGATCCTTACCATTGTTTTTTGGTTGGATTCAACCAGAGAAGTGTCAGCTCAAGAACAGACAGTGGGAGAAGAGAGTGGTCTGGATATTTCTTCCTCTATTTCTTGTTGACTTCAGATTTCTAGCTCTCAGAGTGGCTATGTACATCATCATCATTTATAAGCACAGTTCCTGTCACATGGTCCTTCCTCCCCAGTTCCAGCTCTTGCTGGTGTTAGTTCTTCATGCCCCAACATCCCTGCGGGGTCCATGGCAACCTCTTCATAAATTTCATTCAGAATCCCATTGTAGTATACTTTCTTTTTCTTGCAAGGACAATGACTGATAGAGTCTGTTAGGTCAAGCCTGGGGAAAGGCAGCCTAAGCAGATGAAACAGCATGTGCAAATGCCCTGAGGTGGGAGCGAATGTGACCAATTATAGGTTAGTGTGTCTGGAACACTAATGACAACCAATTTGGCAGAAGCAGGGACCTACATGAGGGCTAGATGGTGTAAAACTTATGGGCCACATTGAAGATTTTGTCTAATAATGACATTTTTCTGCAGGGTATAAGCCAGGGTGTGACATAATCAGATTTGGATTTTCAAAAGATTATTCTGACTGTCCTGAGAAGAGGATATTGGGGATTCCAAAGTGGATAGAACAGTTTTCTTAGAGCTCTTTCAACAGTTTGATAGAGAAATGGTGATCAATTAAATGAAAGTATTGGCAATGGACATAGATGGAAGGAAATCGATTTGAAAGCTTAAATCAGTGGTTAACAAAGTATGGCCTGTGGGTTGGCTGTCTGTCATTGTAAATAAAAGTTTTACTGGAACACGGCCACATCTATTTATTATGTATTGTTTATGGCTACAACAGCAAAGCTGAGTAGTTGGGACAGAGACTGGGTAGTTCATGAAGTCTAAAATAATTACTATTTAGTGCTTTAAGAAAAGGTTTGCCATATACAGTTGTTTGCATAGATTCAATAAGAATATATCTGTTCTCTTTAAAACAGGACACAATTGGAAACTCCTGATAAGGCTTTGGCCGGAATGTTATGTTTGAAAAAGATATGCACAGATTATGGATGTCATCATAAAGCTTTAAGAAATTAAGATTGATTTTTCAAGCCAATAAAAGTCTCTTGGAAAAACAGCCTGATACCTTGCTTATGAGGTTCACAGCCATCTTTCTGGGTACGAATAAAGGTTATTTTCATGGAAAATGGCAAAGAAGAACCTCAAGATATTTTGGGGGACCTCAAGAACATGAGGATTCACCCAATTTTATAAGTATTGCAGGCAAGTCTAATGGTAAGGATGTGGCTTGGTTTCTTAGCCCTGAGAGGCTAAGTGAAGTTCAGTCTGGAGCTTCTTTATGAAATTCCAACAAAGCAGATTTAAGGGAGCCTATAAGATCAATTGCTATTCTTGTTGCACTTATGCAAATAACAGGCCAAGTTTATTGAAGCTAGACTTATGCACTGAATTAGTCTTAATTTGGTTATTTTTGATAAAAATTAGGGTAATTTTAGAAAGAAAAATGATTTCAATAGAGACCATAATGAGAAATTGTGGATATTAGAATTCTAGTTTGGTTAATTGCTTTCAAAGTTTTATTTTTCACCTGTAGGCCGAACTGGATTCTGATATTTTCTGATGGGAGTGTTTGGTTGCAACCTCTGACTAGTGTTTCATTTTCTTCTACCTTTGCCTTGGAATTTCAGAATTAAAACTTTTTTTTTCCCCCGAGCCTTGCTATTACAGACTGCAGCTGGACGTGATGTAAATGGGAGAAACCATAACGACAGCTTGTGTGTGGACAGTCTCATGTCTGATGCTGTGTAAGAGCTTTCCTGAGCACCTGATGACGTCATCAGAGACATTAAACCAGACCAGGAGAATCTGTCAGATTGTCACAATCTGCCTTCATCACTTTTTATTTGTCTCATATTAGGGTACAGGTATCCTGCCCTATGGTCTCTGCTAGTAAATCGAATACAAGAATACAAGAATGCCCCTCTAAGGCTCAGAAGGCATCATAGAAGAGATGGGCCTGTGAGATTGTAAGAGCCGGTTAAGAGGGACATGATGGGCTGTCAAATCTCACTCCATTTTACAGGCTAATCCTCCCTCTTGATTGAAACTGGAACCAATTGCATTACTTACCTCAAGATTGAGGGCTAAACAAAAAAAGGGGGGGATTATAACAGGGTAAAATGCTTCTGATTTTCTCCCCAACTCGACCTTAATTCCAGCCTGCATTTCTATAGATTTGCTAATTGACTGAAGAAGTTCTGCCTGAGGCTTGAATAACTTCTGGCCTGACCCCCTGGGAACAGAGAGATTTGGAGATTTCCTGCTCTTCCCTGAAACACCTCTTGCTCCACCCATTCTCCCTTCCCTTAACATAAAAGCAGCCTGAATTCTGGGTGCTGTTAAAATGGATTTGAGAAGGCTAGAAATCTCTCTTCCTTTCATCATGGCACCATTTTGATAAATAAAACATTTCCTTCTTCCAAACTCTGATCTATTTAATATTAAATACTTGATGTGCTGAGCACATGGGCTTTGTGACTGTAACATGTATAAGGAGAGATTAGGAAATGGACACACATAGACGGAGAACCATGTAAAGAGGCAGGGAGAAGATGACCATCTACAAGCTAAGGAGAGAAGCCTCAGGAAAAAACAAACTTGCCAGCACCTTGACCTTGGAATTCTAGCTTCCCGAATTATGAGAAATAAGTTTCTTTTTTTAAGTAAAAAAAATTTTGCCTTTTCTTAGATTAAAATGATAGAATTCAGTATTAGATTAATATGAGCGTAGGGGAAGGGTGAATCTTAAAGATAATACCTGAGTTTCTGACGTATGCAACTAAACCACATTGGTTTTATATTTCCTAAAACAGGAAATAGATGGTGATCTGACAAGGTAGAAAGACCAGATTTAGGATCAAAATCATGAATTTAGTATTACATATATTGTCTTGGAGGTGACTTTTAGATATCTAAACTGTCAAAAAGTAAATAGACATTTGAATATATGAGTCTGGAGCTTGGAATAGAGAAATACATGGAAGATATAAATTTAGAAGTTGTTCTAGGTAGAGTAATTGTGCCCCATAAATGTCCATGTCCTGAACACTAAATCTTCTAAATATGGTACATTACATGGCAAAGGAGACTTTGTAGCTATGATTAAACTGAAGATCGTTATGAATTAATTGAATTGTGTGTTCTGCCAAATTCATATGTTGAAGTCCTAACCACCAATGTGACTGTTTGGAGACTGGGCCTTTAAAAAGGAAAGAAAGGTTAAATGAGGTCATATGGGTGGGATTCTAATTCAATAGGACTCATGTCCTTATAAGAAAAAGAAGAGACATTAAGGATGCATGAGCACAGAAGAAAGGCCACCTTGTCATGTGGGGACACAGGGAGCAGGAGGCCATATACAGATCAAGGAGAAGATCTCAGGTCAATCCAAACATGCTGACAGCTTGACCTTGGACTTTCCACCTCCAGAACTATGGAAACAATAAATGTCTGTCGTTTAAGGCGCCCAGTCTGTGGTGTTTTGTATGGAAGCCTGAGCAGACTAACAAAAGGATCTTGAAATGGGGAGATAATTTTGGATTATTCGAGGGCCCAATGTCATCACAAAAGGGAAAGACCGAGGCAGGAGAGGGAGAGTCAGAGAAGGTGACATGGTGATGGAAGAGGAGGTTGGGGTGCTGTGGCTTCTGACTTTGAGGCTAGAAGGGGGACATGAGCCAAGGAATATCAGTAGCTTCTAGAAGCTGCAAAGGCGAGGGAGTAGGTTCTGACCTGGAGCCCCCTGAAAGGATGTAAGCTCTGCCACACAATTATATTTATTCAGCCCACTGAAACCTATTTCATGGATTTCTGAAGTTCAGAGCTGTCAAATAAAGATGAGGAATTTATGTTGTGTTAAGCCATTAAGTTGGCGGAATTTGTTCTGGCAACGATAGGAAGTTAATATAGGAGTCACTGGCTTGTGGACAGTAACAGGCACCAAGATAATTTCCAGTAATGAGGATGGAGGGTCGAAGACCTATTTTTATTGGGAGAGTGTTGGGCTATAGAGTCGACTTTTATAAATTCTGTGTTTAATGCAGTCACATCCATTCAAAGTTGGCTTTGACAACCATGCTGCCTTTTCAGCCCGGACCCCTTTCAGATGGGTGACTGTCTTCTCTGAGAAGTGATAATCTTATTTTAGGTGCACCATTTTGACCTATAATCTCTATAAATATGGCACCAAATCATTCCAATATTGAATAAGACTCCTTCCATTGATCTTTTGTTTTCATTGCACCTTTTGTTTTAATTGCATGTAAAAATTAAAATTTTAAGAACTCTAGCTTTTCCTTAAAGAAAAGGTGAAAAAAAAAATCATTTTAACTCAAGAGGGAAAGGATTACTATTTTTAATTCTGTTGGTATGTCTCAGAGTTCAATCTTCTTGTTTATATAGTCACTCTTTTTTGATCTTACCCAATTCCATGATTTTAAATAATTTATATATGTCGACAATTTATACTTCTGGGCTGAACCTCTCCAACTTCACTCATAGTTAATTGCCTGCTTTCCATCCCCAATTGGATGTCACAGACATCTCATTCAGCAAATGCTAACCTGAATTCCTGACCTCCCCCTAGCCACTCCACCCATGGCTTTCTCACTTCAGTTAATGAAAACATCATCCTTCTAGTCATTCAACTCAACAACACTGAAGTCCTCCACCAGGAACCCTGATGTCTCTACCTTCAGACCGTATCCAGAGTCCCATCACTACTAACCACCGCTGTTGTCCCCACCTTGAAAGAGGTGCCATCTTCTCTAGCCTGAATTCTTGCAAAAGCTTCCTAACAAGTCTACTTGCTTCTGTCCTTGCCCCCCCTACATTCTGTTTTCGAAGCACTAGAGCAAGCCTTTTAAAATGGAAGTCAGATCACGTTACTTACTTCTGTTCAAAACTCTGTACAGCCCACAATTTCATTCACTTAGCCAAAGTCCTTACAATTGCCCCTTACATCTTATATAATCTGGCTTCTACTTATCCCTCTGGCCTCCACTTGCTCCCTTTGCTCCACTGCAGACATAAGAGCCTCCTTAAATGAAAATCGTCCTACTTCAGGTATCCTGTAATAGAGGAGCGAAAAGTAAATGAGATTTCTGTAGGGGGATTAGTGAGATGGCTAGAGGTATCTCCCCTCCTTCCCTGTCTCCCTCCCTCCCTCCCTCTTCGTTCGTTCATTAGTTCCTTCCTTTCCTTCCTTCCTTCCTTCCTTCCTTCCTTCCTTCCTTCCTTCCTTCCTTCCTTCCTTCCTTCCTTCCTTCTTTCCTTCCTTGCTTCCTCTTTCCTTTCTGGCATAATTCATTTGAAAAACATTTAGTACATTCTAGTATGTATTATGTAACTGTTAGATACTAGAGATAGGAAAACAATAAAATGCAGGCTCACAGTTCAGTGGAGAAAACTGATATGTAAATTAACCACACCAAAAATGTAATAAATGTAGGCATAAGACGATGATGGGACATAATAAAAGAATACCATGCTAAAGTTCGGAACAGAGACCTTATACCATGTAAGATCATCTTAACCAGTGTAGTCTAGAGGGACTCAAGTATTCTAACTTATCTAGTGACCTGCAGGTAGCTCTACATACTAGAAGTATTTCTGCAGCAACCATGCCTTTGCTCACGTGCAGACATGTGTGAACCACTGAATTATGTTCCTTTGACATAGCTCAAGAATGCTATAGATTCCTTTCATTTTTTTCTTTCCATGGGCTGGTGAAGATGATGGATACAGGGAACAGTGCCATCCTGAAATGACGCTGAGTCTAGAAGAATACTTATTCTAATCCACACCTCTCTAAAATGATTTGAAGAATAAAAGATTATTTGAGAACCAAACTGTAATAAAACTTGATGACTTTCTCTAATTAGAAAAAGTGTTCAGGAAAACAGAACACCAAAGGAATATACACAGTACATTCCTTTCACTTAAACATAACCCTTAGCATCAATGAGGAAAGATTGCTAAACATTCTATTTTCTAGAAGATCTATGACTAATTTTATAGCAAAAGAATTTGAACATTTTGTAAATCTCTTCTAAAACAGCCTTCAAACAAAATCTGTGAGCCTCTAGGTATACCTCAAAGAATATCTTTAAATGCTCTTTGCACCAAAATATATTCCTAAATTACTAGCCTTATTCCTACTCTAGGATATTAACTAAGAATTTGGTACATGCAGACACACAAACATAATAAAAGTAGAGACTTATCATTGTTGCTTAAAAAAAATAAATAAGTTACCAGACTGATGTGACAACTTCTTCAGAAGCTCAATAATATATAATTAATAATTGCTACTAGATTGAAATGTTTTGTTGATTAGAATTCATGGACCTAGAATAAGAGAGACTCCTGTATTGTTTGTTTGATTACAGTAGTGAACATAGTTGATTTCTTAGCCATATTCTCTTGACCTACCCTAGAAGCATCTAAGATAGTCCCGTTCATACCACTGCTGCCCACATCACTACTGAGGGTGTTTCCTGAGTCCAGTGACATGCTTACCAGGGAGATATGGCACAGGACTGACCCTCAGACAACAGGAGATGGGATTGTCCCATTGGGACAATCCGGAGGCAGTTTCTATGTTGTCTCTAAGAAAATCTCCATGGGGTTGGTCCACATGCCCATATTCCTGTATTATTTTCCATCTCTTCTTGTTCCCCCTTCCTGCTCCTTCCCATGGCTTCCTGGGATCACATCTCAGACAAGCTCTTTGCACCTACATCCTTGTCTTGGCATCTGATTTCATGGGGGTGAGTTAGAAGAGAGAAGATTTATATGTTAAATCTTTATAGAGATTTATTTAATTCTCACTCTGTGTCAGGTCATTTTATTCATTATGTCTGAATCCTTCAATAAGGTAGTTCTATTATTATCATATCCATTTTAGAGATGATATGTTGAAGTTTAGAGAGATGAAAATAATTAATAAAGCACAGTAGATGGTAAAGACTAAAATTAATTTATATTCCTCTATTGCTGCTACTATTTTATTACTATCCTTTATCTTTATTCTGTTAGTTCTGATCAATCAAATGAGCATAAGACTAATGTTGTCATATAGTTAATTCTCTAAAATTCAAATTTCTGAGTGGGTTTCCACCTAAAGCATACAAAGGTGTGTCCTTTTGCTGTGACACGTGAAGGTGTTCTTCACTGGACAGTCTCCTATTGGCTCGGCCACTCACCAGCTCCCCGCTCTTGGCTTCAATTTCCTCAAATGGAAAATGAAAAGCCTTGGCCCAAACGATATACAGGATTCATTGAAGAGCTAATGTTCTATAATCCTGAGTTATTTGTAGTCTAGTCTCTCTGGCCAGTTCTGTGTCTCTAGCTCTTCGTTTTGTGTTGAATTCTCTTTACAACCTCTCTTAAAGCAGAGGTCAGTAAACTTTTTCTGTAAAGCAGCAGATAGAAAATGCTTTAAGCCTTGTGGTCTGTAAGGCATTTGCCACAGTTACTCAATTCTGCCATTGTAGTTTGAAAGCAGCAAAAGACTATATGTAAATGGATGAGTGCAGTGGTGTTCCAATAGAACTATTTACAAAAACAGGTGGCAAAGCCACTGGACATTCTCTACACTGCACACACAGAACAGTTCTTGAAAGCCTTTGTGCTGAGACATGGCCTATCAGAGGTGGCAGGAAAACTCTAAACAATGTTGTTTTTTTTTTCTTTCTGTTCACTGGCCTTCTAAAAATTTGGAGATCTTTCTCACAGAGCTCCTCAAAGAAACAAAGAAAAAAGAAAGCTTCTGTGTCTTTTTTATCTGAGCCCATCTGAGTGGCTTCTGTTTGATGGAGTGTTTTGTGTTTGTATTTGTGCTGGGCTTAAAGGCTGAGAACAGTCAACACTCAATGGCACTGTCATCTGGAGAGCTGGAGAATACATAAATATTGCATTCGGGATGCACTTCCCTTTGAACAAAGTTTCTGAACAGGTCTACTTGCTAGGGGTTTATTATTGGCATTTTCATTATAACCCCAGTAACACTAAGCTTTTTCAAAGGACTTATGACTCAGAACAAACATTTCCTTGAGGTTGAACCTGGCATACTTGACATTATTCAAGGGACACATTTCCTCATAGAAACTTTCCATGGATAACTTATGAAGCCTGTTTCAGGGAACACGAAAAATACTAAAAAAGAAATTGCTGCCTCATGCTCGAACTTTCTGTCGGTTTTCTGAGCCAACCATGAATCGACACAGTCTAACATTATTTCTGATCCCATTTGAATGGAAAATCTCTCCTGGACTGGTGATCTGTAATTAATGATAGTTTAGGAAAACTATCTTAGAGCTGTAGAAAGATGAAATAGGTTGTCTTATGAAGTAATGAGTTGCTTGTCATTAGATAAAATCAAGCAGCAGAAGTTGCATAACAACCCATCAGGGATGCTATTTAGAGATTCTGCATTAAGCGAGGGCTTGAGCAAATAGGCTTTAAGGAGCCCACTCATCCAGGTATTAAAGAGAACTGAGGGAGGGGCCGGAACGTAGTATCTGGACTCCACACCCCACCTGCTCTCCTGCCTCCTCCTGGAACTAGAGAAGCCCTCCTTTTACCTGATTTACATATTGGGTACTTAGGATACTTTCTGCTACTAATCATTTTTAAAAATAAAGAAAGGAATTTTTGAATGATTGGGAAATAGAGATTTCAATTTCTACTAACTCTCAGATTTAAGAATTTCTGTAAGTGGGCTTTGGCACATTTTAAATAAGAACTCTTCCCTTCCCATTTTTCTCCCAGCGTCTTCCAATCTCTACTCTAAAAATAGGAAACCTGTATATTCTTGATAAAATTTAGTTTATTTTTAATAAGAGTAGAAAATTTATCATAGGTATTTTTTTTCTTCCATTCACAAAGAATAGCCACCAGGTTTAGGGTTTTGACTGGCATTAATAAGTAAACTCTTCAAAGGTCGAGCAGAGCTGTGTTTACTGAGAACTCAGCCCTTCAGGAAGAAAATGAAACCTTTAGTTAACATCCATTGTCTGAGCGTACCTCAAGCCTAGGGGCACAGACTGTGTGCTGTTTCTTTGTCTGACTTTTAGATTTTTCTCTAACTTTATAGCTGTGATTCTCCTAAATAAGGCTAGAATCAGAGAAGGAATGACAAGCAGGAAGGTGTTAGAATGGAAAACACACACAAAAAGATATTAGAATCAAATATACATCAGGTATGATAGGTACTCAATGAAAATTTACTGAATGAATAGTAATTGAGATCATTACTATAGATATTCTATATTAAATCCTTCTGTAAAAAGAAAAAATAATGGAACAAACATCTGACTTAAACATTGGGTCAATACAGATTTTATAGTAAATTGGGAAAACTTTCTTATGGCAAACTTTAAAGCAATAAGCAGGCATTCTGCTTATGTGAAAATCACTAACAGCGGAAAATATTGATTTGTACATATTGTTTGGGCTCTGAAGGAAACTACATGTGGTTACTCTGGCAAAAGCTAGTGAATTTATGTTAAAAAGAAATTTGCTTTGTAAGGCAAGTGTCGCAAACACATAATGACATGATAAACAAATAGAATTCCATTTGGCTTTCCAAGCAATTAATATTTTAAATATTTGCAGAAAAGATTGCAGTAAAAAAAAAAAATCTATGTTTTCCATGTAAAACCTAACACATCGGCGGGTGAAACAGGAGAAATTTTCACCATCTTGTCACCGGGATGCAGTTTACACTAGGACTCTCTCCTGAATCCTTGAATTCTGCCACGGAACAGAACCAAACTGCATTGCTTATGACCCTGAAGCTTCATCACTTTGTTTGTTTGCCATCTGTATTAAAAACAAATCAGCCTGCAGGCTTTAGCTGTCCTGGGAGGAGGCAGTTTGCCTCTTTAAAAACACAAGCTGTGCTGAGTATGTTCTCTCTGGGCTCCATATGTTGTTCCTGCCTGTTTCGTTTCCACTATCAACTGTGGAGTGAATGAGATTGGAATGGCCTTAACGTCAGTCAAGGTCTCTAACGTCCTAGGATCAAGGGGGGTGCACCCCTGTCTTTTCTCTGGTCTTCCGAATGTGGTAGTGTGTGAAGCTTCTCAAAGTTGAATTCTGGGTGGCTAGGGACAGCCTTAGAAATATTTGGCCGCGGTGTTGGTTTTCTCTCTGTCAGTCACCAGTGGAGGGCCACATTAATTTTCAAGGCACAGCGTACGTTCCATCTGTTATCCTAAGCGTTTGTGGAGATTATAAGCCAGACAAAAGAGTTACTGAATGAATTAAAAGTAAATGTCACATCCTACAACTCAGCTGGTAAACACAGCTTGAGGAAATATTTCCTTTGGCCCGAGTTACAGCTTTTGGAATTAGGCAAGATTGTGCTTTCAGACCTGGCTCACACCTGGACAACCTCACAGCTGTCCTGCCCCCTATGACAGGGGTGACGGACAGTTCGTTCTCACCATCGGCTTGTAGCGCCTGAAGGTGAAAGCCCACGGGAGGTCCACAAACAGCATGGTACAGTTCAGCATAATCAATAGGGCGAAGCGACACTGGTCCAAGGCAAATCCCTTCTCTCATTCTTGGCTCTCAAATACTTTTGCTTTTAATGGACATGAGTCTGGGCTGGCAGTTGCTGGAATGTTCACAGATGCAATGTTTTATGTAAGAGCATCAAGCTTCATTTCTTATCTAAGTCGCTAATTGATTCTTGTTCTCATCTTTAACACACTGAAGAACAGTGACTCTGATGAATTTGTCCAAACTGCCAGTTTCCAACAAACTGAAACCTTATACTTACCCTGCAACCGTCAAAGCTAATTTTAATATGGGTCAAACCATTTTGTGATTAGAATTTGATATCTCATTAATCATTCAAATAAAATAAGCGGTGGTTGACATTGCCCGGTGCTCTGTACAACTACCAACGTGCGATACCCACCTGTGCCTACCATCCCTACGTGCTCTGAAATTTACAGCCAACCAGAAAAGCATAAAAATCTTACTTTCTTAAGTTATGACTCATGTTCATCTTCTTATGGGCCCAGCAAATTCTCACTGATGGTGATGCGTAACCACTGGAAAGCCAAAAAGTACACAATCTCTGATCTGAAACTTCATCAACTAGCAGACCAGAGATAGAAGTGATAGAAGCGGTGATTGCAACACCTACATGTTATTGTGGGGAACACCACTGGCGCACTCTCTAGATCCCCTCGGGTGCCTGTTACCAGCTTCCAGCATCCCTCACTGCCTTGGTAAGCTTTTGCTTCATCTAATGGCCTGCATCTGTGACTCAGCTTGGAGGATGACCCTGGGGTTGCTGGAGCCCAGAGCGGGGGAAGTACCTGAGAGTTTATGGCCCCACTGTATTCTGTAGCCAGATTCATTAGTGAGGAAGAAGGCTCTACTCTCCTGCCTTAAATCCTGGCAAACTCTGAAGCGTAAGTTGCACAACGCTGCTCACTTCAAAGGATCACGCTGAGGCCGCGACTTTGGAATCATAGTTTTGCTTGTGTTCTTTCCCCTTCCCAGTGTCCCTTCCCCCGCCCTCGCTCCTTTCTCCTGGGAGCACTTCCTTAACAAATCACTAACCCCGTGATCCCTGCCTCAGGATCTGCTTGGAGCTTGCTGTACTGTGATTTTTGCATATACTCTATTACAAACACTATGGCTCTTACAGATATTATATTACATATGCTATGCCTTTTACATGGACTGTATTATATATGATACGCCTTTTATCTATACTGTATATTTCATCTGTACAATTCTAGGAAGGAATTAAGGTTTAGAGATTTTTAGTAACTTGCCCAATATCATAGGGGTATTGGGTGGTAGAGGTATGTGTCTATGGAAATCTAGTCTTATTCTATTATTTTTATACTCAGCATAGGCAAGGAGTATGAAATGTGTAAATACTACTTTGGGAATAAACATATGAAGATACATGGCTTCTATAAACTGGGCCTGATACGAGAAGACATTTGAGAAGGAAAAGATACGCACAGGTTTGTATTCTATAACTGCTGAAAAATGTATCAAGCATATCTCTTAGTACTGAAAGCAAAATAAGTCTTAAAAACTGCTCTATGATTTGTTTGATGCCCACTTTTAGGAATAAAGTACATGAGTTAGAAGTCGCTAGAAGCACTGTAACGCTGTCTTTGCTGGAGACAACTCATTGCAAACAGCAGATCCATTCAGTCCCTCTTGCCGCCTACCAGGGAAGTTAAGAAGCTTGTCAGAAAATGATGAAGGTTTAACACATTTTAGCTTGGACTTTTTTTTTGTTTATAGCAAATTAGTTCAAATTAATGGCTTCAAAGAAATAGAATGATAGTTGCATTCGGCTTGACCTTTCTCGTTAATAACTTCCATGGTGTTCCTGCCACAGTTTTATAAAGTAGCCCTGAAAGCAAACAAAAGAAATGCTTTCTGCAACTTGCACAATAAAACATTCCTCTTAGATTGCCATGAAATTTACCCCAAAGATAGTGTTATCTTTTGCTTCTTTCCCCTTTATTACCTTTAGTGCCTGCGGAGTTCAGAGGTGCCGCAGATGTTGGGCTGCTCCTGACTCATACAGGAAGCGTTGCCAACAGTCTCATGAGGGCATGGCTGTTAGACTGGCCTCCTTTCACTTTCCTGGTCAGACACAGAAATACGGCTCACTTTACCTTCTGTCGAAGGGCTTCAACTCCCTTCACCAAGGTCAGGTGGCAGCAAAGTGGGCGGGAAAGGTTCCAAAGTCAGAGTTGGAGGAATGGCTTATGAGGAATGCACTCCCAGGAAACAGGATGCCATCTCTAGACATGAGTGCATATGTGCAAATTTAACTAACGCATGTTAAATACTAACATTTTACAAACATCGACGTTGTGAAGAAAGTACTATTAACACCCCACTTTACAGATGAGAGATTGAATAACCTGTTCACTTTAGCAAATGCAGGAGCTGAGATTCAAAGCCACACATATCCAGTTTGAGCTCAAGGCCCCACTTCCTCTGTGATGCACTCTTGGGCTCCATGGTCTAAAATGGGAAAGGCTACATCATGTGGAGGCCATAGTTAATTCTCTAGTTCATCATCCCCGTCTCTGTGAGGGTGAGTTGAGGCAATTTTACCTACTGTCCAAGACTGAGAGTGAAGCTTGAAGTAGCAGCCATTGGACAGACATATCTGCAAGCGCAAGCTTTAAGAAAATATCTTGTAGGCTTTGATAATCTTACTCACTAAGACTGTCGGAGTCCACTGAAAAGCCTAGTATTTCATTCTACATTATTCTCTTTATTAAATTCCTCCTCATTGGGTGTCAACTACATGCCAGACCCCTGCCCTCAAGAGCAACTACGTTCAAGTACGAGAGACAACACGAACTGGCACAATTTCAGGTTGTTATAACTGCTATCGAGGATGGGCAGCGACGCAATGGAGAGTGGCATTTCATTGCTCATATCTGCTTTCTCTAACAGACTGCGAGCTCCTGGGAGGGAGTCATCATTGTTTTGTTTTGTTTTTTAAATTCATCTGTACACGTCCGATGCCTAGCGTGATTTTAGATATTCAAGATAGTCAATAAGCGCCCATGTAATGAATGAACAGACTAATGAACACATTCAGCCGCCTGTCAATGAAGTGCTCTGAACGTCTGCTAAAAGAACAGAAAGGAGGAGCTCGAAGCAAGATCTATTTTTTTTTTTCCGTCGAACCTGAAGCCGAAATGCTTCCAGACTTCCCCTCTCTGAAACATTTGGTGTTCCCATTAGAGGAGGCAGACTGTTTACTCTGTCACATGTTCCACTAGTGGCCATTTTCCCTGAACGCTTTAAGGGGAACAAGGTCGCAACTGGCTATTTTCTAGAAAGGCTTAAAGATAATTAGAAAGGAATATTGACTTGGAGCTTCATGACTTAGGGGATTCAGGTTTCTTTGTTGGGTTCAGAAGACTAGTTCACTATCGAAATATTGCAGTTGATCTTTTATAGAAAGGAAAATGGTCCATTTAAAAAGTGCATCTTGATTTGTAACCACCGCTAAAGTTTCTAAATTACTTCAGACCTAAAATCGAAGCAGTATTGTCATAATACACCTATACTCATCTTTATTGCAATGCTACTTTAGGAAGGATGTATATGAAAAACAAGTCTTTAAAGAAATCAACTCATCACTTTAGTTTAGCCTAAATCAATGTCACAAGTTTGCAAGGACTAATGCATGAGATCTCAGTATCTGAAAATATACAGGCTTACCAGTGTGTAGATGGCATGACTGAGAGGCTTTCAAATGCCTTGTCCAAAAGCACAGAGTTCTTTTTTCATTTAGAAATACAATTATTTCCCTTTTCACCTATATTTTGGTTAACTTTCTTCATGTGATAAGATAAATGCATATTTTTCCTTGAAATTAAACTGTTTTGAAGAACAGAAAAGCAACATATAAAACCAGATCAATCATTATTCTATACATCTTTATCTTCTCAGCTTGTCATCTTTAATCTCTAACACCCAATAGTCTTTCAGCTTCTGCCCTTCAGTGTTATGGCAAGTATTTCTGATAATGTAGATGAATATCTGCTGATATAAAAAATAATCTATATTGTATAGTGAGATAGGATTTTAGATAATATGTGTGAATATCTGGCACATTTTAGGTACATTGTTGAGTAGTTTCACTGGACTTCTCACTGGGGCAGTATATTTCATGAATAACTGTCCCCTTATCTAGAATTAGCAATCATTATGTCTACCCTCTCTGTTTCCTTGCTCAATGAAACATTCTTTCAGAGGTTTCTCAAGTAGTTTCAAACATAAAGATTTAACTTCATGTTTCAAAAAACTAACCATGCAAAGCAATTTCAAATTAAAGTAACTGAATTTGAATTCTGGAGCAAACAAGACAGAAGAAGAAAGGTCTTCTCAAATAAGCTATTACTCATATTTCAAAAATCCCAAATCTGGGAAAGGTCCAAAAAAAAAGTTTACTTCTTGTGCCCTATTTGCTGCTGACTACAATGTAGTTGCAACTAGATCAGAACTCATCCCAGGGAAATGCAAAAAAGATAGAAATGATCTTCTTATGATGATAAAAAAAAAAAAAAACAACTAAGCTTTTTGGTCTGCAAAGTAACTAGGAGGAAAACAACTCTGGAGAAAACATGGGAGCATAAACAGACAGCATGCTATAAATATCTGGAGGCAAATATTATTTATCTAAATGAAATATATTGTGGATTTGGCAACCAACAGCTTCCATGATGGAATCAACATGAAGTGGAGGAAGTAGGAATCAGGAGAAGTGGGTGTGTTATTAGCCCTGCTGCTTGATGCTATGCTTCTTAGCTATAAAATACAGACAGCTTTCCTAACCATCTTGTGGGGGCTTGTGTAAAGACAGGATCGATGACCCCTGTGCAAACACCGGCACGATGCTGGCTCAGGCCAGCTGCTCCGTCAACAGCATGCTCCCTTTCCTGCCTCCCTCATGTAGACATACCTTTGGAGTTCTTTAGCTCTCAATTTTCATCCACATCTGTGAAATGGGAACAGCCTCGAGGGTGATCTATGTTTCCCTATGATTCTAAAAGGGGGTCAGGATGTGACCTCATAAAGCTATAATTTCACTTGAGAGAAAAAAAGAAAGAAAGAAAAAAAAAAAGACAGTGATAACCATCATGATCCCAGAAAAGGGAAGGGGAGGTTTTTCCTTAGGAGGAGAAATCAGAGTTCTAAATGACAATGAATACATAATATTAAACAATGGAAGGTTTACTATGTAGGCAGAGTCAGCTCTTGCCCAGGCTCTCCTGGGCTCCCTGGAGAGGAACGTTCCATGTGTTTCTCTATTCTGTTACATTTAGTAAGCAGTTACTAGAGGTGTTCCCAAGCACCAGAAAGGAACCAAACTGTGAAAAAAAAAAGTTATTTGTCCTGTGTCAGCAGGACAGTCTCTTTCATCCTCAGAGTTACATAACGTGGAAACAGATTCTTATTTAACTAATCCAGTGAAATTTAAAAAAAAAAAAATAGATCACGAGACTGAAATACGCAGTGATTTTTAAAGGTACATTTTACTTTTTACTTTTTTTCTTTTTCTTTTTTTTTAACGCAGAGTAAAAGAAGAAAACAGAACCAATTTTTTATTTTGAAAGCCTAATGTATGGCAGAGCGTCTACAGATTTCCTTCACATAAATAATAGTATCGAAAATAACCATTTGTGTATCAAGTATGTGCCAAGTGTTTTGCATGCATAATGTCACTCAATCCTCATGTGCATAGGAGGAAACTGAGACACAGAAAGGGAAATTTGTTGAAAAAAGTCAAAACTCAAATCCATGGGACACAGAAACCACTGTGTCTCACTATTACACTATGTTGTCCGGATCACTTATTAGAACTTCCAAGAAAATGCCATTGGTTTCCACTGGATGGATTAGGAATACAGTGGAGTTAGATCAATCACATGTTTTATAATTCTGGAGTAGAAATTGTGCTCCTGGCAAATATGAACACATCAAAATCTGCTGAAAACATTACAGCTGGCGCCACCCAGCTAGACAATCCTATTTATACTGCCACAGAGTTCGTGGCATCTCCTGGAAGGGGAAGTTTCCAGCTTTCTACTCAATCTGCTTACTTTTCTCTCCCCAACATTCTTTTTCCTTGTCACTGTGATAGGGTTCTTACTTGAATTCTCCAGCAAATAAATGATCTTATCGCCTCAGTTTTCTCATCAATAATTACCTCCTAATATGTTGCTCCTGCATTCCATCTGTTTCTCTCATTGAAAAGATTGCAAGGTGGTCTCCTCCTGTCCCCATAGCAAGAATCACAACCCCCTCAACTGCCAATATTTACCTCGTACTCCACCTGCCAGGCTGCATCCTGTCCCTCTTCCTGGACTGGACTTTTCCTCTGCCTCTTTGTTTGCATTGTCTAGCATCGAAGTCACTTTTAGGAGCCTGTGGATTCCACATGTCCTGGGCACCCTCCCCCGACTCCCAGCACGGCTGTGTCATCCTAACATAGCTAGCTCGGGATTCCATTCACAACTATCTCCTCTTTCACCTGACTAGGATTAACCTTTAAAATATCAGGATGATCATTACACTTCCTAGGTTGGTGGTGAGGATAAATGAGATCATGCATATTCATCCTCATTATTTGTTATTGGATTTATACATTTTCCAGCAAAGGGATGCATAAATTTTGCTTTTATTTTTACTCTGGGAACAGTATGTTATTTTACTTTATGTTCTTCTATGAACAAGAGATCTGTAGTGTGTCCAAGAAGACATACAAGAAAAGCTCTCTGCCCATCTCCTGTTCGATCAAAAGTAGGACACATATTTTCAATGTTCCTTCCCTACCAGGAAGGACAAAAATTAATTGGACACTATCAGGCTAAACCAGAGAAATCCATAAAACAAATTTTACTATCTAGGCTTTATCTCTGCCCAGAATGCCTAAATCTTTTTTTCTTTGCCCTATCCTTTCTCTACAAATTTATTGTTCTTTGTTGTAGATGCTATATAAGCCAGAGTTCTAATCTACCTCTTAAAGCTACTCATTTTTCTCTGGGTATCTCCATATATACATCACACACACACACACACACACACACACACACACACATATGTATACTTGTGAGTCTATCTTTTATTAAAGGGGTCTCAGCTAAAAAAACTCAGAAGGCTGGAGGAAATATTATTTTTTCCCTCTCTCACACAAGTATCTCCGTCTGTCCCTTGGTGGGGTTTTCCAGGCTCTCCAGAATCATGTGCCCGCCATGCCTATTTTCATCTCCTTCCCCATAATTTCTATTGTGAACAGACATCCTATTCTTATGGTTTCTGTTTATGTCCTCTGTACTCCTCCACAGCATGCCAGCTTTGGCTCTGGTACCTTCTCCTATTTCCCATGGGTAGATTTTGTGAGCTCTGCCTCAGTAACTAAGACAATTATACTTCTTCATCAGTGTCTGCTTTAAACATCCCTTCCTCTGGAGAGCCTTTTATGATGACTTCAGCTATCATTGATCAAGTAACTCAAGAGGGTTGTTCATTATTCTTTCCTGAACTTTTATTGCTTAAATTACATAATTAAGCATCATATACACACCACCTCATCAAACTAAAATGTGATTTCCTGGGAAATATTAATGCCTGAAAATGCTCTTGATAGATATAATGGTTCATGAAAAAATAATCTATAGAGCTATAGAAAGCCTATATAAATATATATGTATAATGTCCAGGTAATAATGGCACAGAAAGTTAATATGACATTATTTATTCTTACAACAATAACAACAAATATATATATATATATATTATATATGACTATATATATATATATATGACTATATATATATATATATATGGTCATTTCTCATTATCGTCAGTAGTTATGGTCTATAGAGTTGTTATGAACACTGAATTAGTGAGTATTGAACCATTGCTCGAGAAAATATAGGGTCAGGTTCTTGTGAGCCTCTGGTCACAAGATTTTCATCAACTGATCGAGACAACCTTGTTTTACGTGTATTTCAGTTTCGATTTATTTTACTTAATGTATATTGTTGATTTGTTAACATGGAATTCATAGCCAACAACACTATAACATATCTGAACGAACCTTGTTTAAAACACATTTTTTCCCCGATAAGTCTCCTTGCAGCCATCTTAAGCACAGAAAAACGAAATAGCACTACATCATTCGCTATTCATTCATGGGACCATCTTAAAGAGGAAAATCACCAGACAGAAGCATAAAAATGTAACAAATGTGGAATTAAACAGATGGTGAAAAGGACACATGTTTAGAATGTGAGAGCTGAAACAAGAAGGCAGAGCATCGCCTTATTCACCCTCAGCGGGGAATGTGTACATCCAGTGACTGATTGTTCGCTGTTCTATGGATGTCCACAACGACCACAGAAACGCCATCTGAATTAGTTTTGGGGTTATAGATAAACTTCGGCAAGTAGTTGAATCAGAAAATGTGGACTCTTTGAAGGATAAAGTTCTACTATATTTACAAAGAAAGATTAGAAGAGATCGTATTTTTTAAAAAACGGATTTTTGTTGTTTTTAAAATTGTTATTATTGAATAGACATCACTTTAAGACACAAAAGTAATAATGTTTAAAATGTTTAAGTTGGGCACATTAGTTTCGATAACAATTTCAAAAGTAGAGAAAGAAAAGCCTGCTCTCAGAGATTATCGATAAAATTCTTTCAGTGTGATATAGGGAAAAGATCAATGGTGGAATAGACCTACATCTTGCTTCCATCACTTACAAACATATGACTTCAGACAAGCCACACAACTGAGCTTTAGTTTCCCTAACTTTGTGTGAAGATTTCCTCTGTGAATTGTCCCTCAATATATAGTACTTTCTCTTTCTACTGATGGATTTTTTGTTTTGTTTTTTTTTGGAGTTCATGGTTAATGCTTGTGTGTCCTAGCACAGCGGCCCCAAATTTTAATGGGCACACAAATCCCTAGGGTGATCTTGATAAAATGTAGACTGATTAGGTTTAGGAGAGGGGGGCTAAGATTCTGCATTCCTAACAAGTTCCTAGATGATGGTGATGTTGCTGGTCCATGGATAATGTTTTGAGTAACAAAAACCTAGAACATTTTAAAAGACTCCTCATCTCTGTGATCTGCATTATCTCAAAGTATTTCCTTTCTTCCATTCTCCATTAGTTTTTACTTATTGACCAAAACTCTGATTCCACAAGTATAACAAACCTTGGACAATTGAAAGAATCACAGTCAAAAACTACGACAACTCTTGGTTTTCTATGCTACTCTTCTCTTGACTCCATTGAGCATAGATTATACAGAAGTTTAGATGAAGGGAACATTTAAGACCTATTCTTAGATAACACATTCAACGTGAAATCATAGCTAGGAAAATGGAACCATGGGAAAATGAATAGAGAAACCTGAAGGGGAAAATAATGAATTAAAAACATAATTTGCCTTTGAAACAGAAATAATATCTGCCATTTATGGAGCATTTTCCATGTGCCAGGTATAACCTTATTTGAGTAATGAAATGCTCTAGAAATGAGTGATTATTTGAGTAATGTGATAAACTCAGATAGCTATTGCTTTTGTTTTGTGCTGTACAACATTGCTGAAATTTTTTTCAATTACTGTGAAGTGGAAGGCATTTAAATAGGAGAATGGAAAATTTTTAATTCGATATGGTTGTCAAGATGTTTGATGAGGCTGCCACAATGACAGCAAATCTTCAATGCATTTATTGGGATTACCTTGCTGATTGAAATTCAAAAGTGGTCAGAAATGTCCTCATTCACACTGGCCTATTTTGAGTGCAATGCAAATGAGAAGAGTGATATGACGTGGCATTATCATGATTACTCATTGAAAAAACACTACTGTTCAGTTTGAGCAAAGGCAGGAGTAGATTCATGGAAAGGAGGTGACTGGGCATATCTAAAGGTTTCATAGTAGACCTACTAGGGCAAAGGAACAAAGCTCTGGATACTAGGAGAGAGAATGGATGAACCACTGGGATCTCTTGCATTCTTGCTATTCTAGTATCATAAAATATGGATTCTTATTCCCTCTCCAATTTTTGTCCTGGCTGTGTGAAGATGTTAGTTCTTTATGCTTTAACATTTATTTTTTAAGCTTTAAACCCAGAGTGGGGTAGAAGAAGTTAAGATCTAGACTGTAAGTCAAGTCAGGAAATATTCTGTTTGAAAAAAGAGGTCTTTGAGGAAGTTACTGACTAATTTAGTAAAGAACCTTTATATATATATATTATACTGAAGTCTGTTTTAAGGTGAGATCTGCTGCTCCCTGCCACTGTAAGAGGACAAGCCCTAAAAAAAAAAAAACATAAAAGACACAACCTTAGTACTGTCACTTTCTCTATAAAAGTATCTACATGGGTGCTTATTATAATGTATTTTAAACATTAATAATGGAAAATTCCAGTGGTTTTAAAATAGGTTATCTTCAATGATAAAATACATATTATTATCTACATAATCATATCAAAATTCAGTGCATTATGACATTTCTTTTATAAGGTTTTTTTGTTGTAGTTGTTTGTCAGCACATTTATTTTCATCTTCATGATTTTTGTCTTATCCTAACAAGACTGAGCATATGAATGAGGAAGAAGGAAGGAAGGAAGGAAGGAAGGAAGGAAGGAAGGAAGGAAGGAAGGAAGGAAGAAGGAAGGAAGGAAGGAAGAAAGACACATGACCTAATAGCCCCCAGCTCTTCCAACACCCTTTGGTTATCTCAGTTGAGGTCATAGACATTGGAGCAGAAACACAGCATCTCAGTCCTAATCCCTTGCCTGACAAAATACAGTCGGCCCTTGAACAACATGGATTTGAACTGTGCTGACCCACTTACATGCATATTTTCTTTTTGATAAATACTATAAATGTATTTTCTCTTATTTCTGATTTTCTTAAAAACATTTTTTCTCTAGCTTGCTTTATTGTAAAAATACAGTATATAATATATAAAACATACAAAATAGGTGTTAAATAACTATTTATGATATCAGTAAGGCTCCTAGTCAATACTATACTATCAGTAGTTAAGTTTTGGGGGAATCAAAAGTTGCACAAAGATTTTTTATTGTATGGGGAGGTAGTGCCCCAAACTCCTGCATTGTTCAAGGGTCAACTATAATATGTAATAATGATAAATCACTCTTTTAAGTCACTAAGGTTTTGGTTATTTTGTTATACAGCAATAGGTAATTGAGCTGATCCTTCCTGGTGAGTAACTCTTGCCTGTCAAACCCCATATCTACAGTCTTAGCCTTAATACTTGCATTACCTCTCAGAACTTAGGGCTCAATGCTTAAAAAGGCTGCTAACTTTTCATATTACCATACACATGTTTCTTTTATGTTAAGTTTTTACCCTCTCTCTGGTCTGGTTTTGAGAACTGTCTTCTTTTATATACCCTGAAGGCTCTGTACGTGTTGCATCAATCTCTTGTGCATTCTGGGCATCTGATTGCTTCTGTATACAGTTGCCCTCAGTATCCACAGGGGATTGGTTCAAGGACACCCACACCACAAGGGAGACCAAAATCCACAAATGCTCACGTCCTTTACAATAAAATGGCATAGTGTTTAGCACAAAACCTACTCGCATCTTCTTGTATACTTAAAATCATCTCTAGATTACTTATAATACCTAATACAATGCAAATGTTATGTAAATGGTTGTTATACTGTAATGTTTAGGAAATAAAGACAAGAAAAAAAATATCTGTGCATGTTCAGTGCAGACACAATCGTGCCAGGCTTAACTACATAGCACCTGTCAGTTTTTTTATAATTTTTTTTTCAAATATTTTTGATCTATGGTTGGTTGAATCCTCAGATGTGGAATCTGCAGATACAGAGGGATGACTGTATTAATTCTTTGTTTGCTGTGATTTACATGACAAGTATGCTCACCATGTGACACATTCCACACACTCATTCTTATAGGACACTTGTCATTCCCCACTCCTGTCTCCCACTCAAGGAAACAATTTGAAACACAAGTGATTAAGAGGGATGCTCTTAGGAGGATGCTTTTTAATCTACTCCCATGGGTTAAACAATGAAAAAAAAGTAATCATTCATTTTAGCTATTATTAGTTAAAATTTACTTGTGTGCACACCTTATTACTGAACTCCACTCACCTCAAAACTCATCTTGACAAACCCACTTAGCCAGTAATCAGAAAGGACAGTAGGTGCTTCAATATATGCATTCGGTTAAAAGCATTTCTGTTCCTATCAGCTGTAAAACCCTGATAAACAGGTGCCTTGTGTGATTTATCTCCAAGTTGTAGTTGCCCAGATAAGATAGCCAGCAATTGATAATAATAAAAGTCAATAAAGAAAAAAAAATCAGCAATGTCATATAGAGATGACCATAAATATTTAAGAAGTTCGCTTTTTTTTTTTTTTTTTTTACTTTTAAACTGCTTAATGTTACCATACAATCATTGTTATTCGGAGAATACAAAAGGATTGTATTATGGTAATACTATTTTAGGATCTCTTTTAAATAAGTAAAAAAAAATATTTGCAGCAGGGGTCATAATTGCGATTTAATTTAAATCGATAGAAAATAATCGAGGAGAAAATTTATCCTCCCTGTCCCAAAATAATGTCTCTTGGCCTATGAGGCAGAAATAATGAAAACATTTATCTAATATCAGCAACTAACATATCTAAGTAGATTTGGGAATGTTACATTAAAGCCAAGTTCTCATAGGAAAGGAGTGAAACAAAAAGAGGTCATATCAAACAAGAATCACACATTTCCTGAAATGTTTTCAAAATAGAAAGCTATCTTACAAACTAAATAAAACACGTATTTTCACACTTACAAAAATATGGAATTTTATGGCATTAAAGAAAATATAGTAGTTTAACAGCCAAGTAAACACTGATTAATAATCAAATTTGATCACGGCAAAAACAGGTATTTTCCTTTGGTTGATCATTCAGGTTCAAAAACACCGAATTTATCTCAAGACATTCTTATTAGGAAAAGCTACCTGCTATATTGAGCAGCTGCTGGACATCAGAATTATGTATCCAGTTGAGAATGTCTTATACCGATTTTCATTTACTGGCCTCTTCCATTTTCTGCAATTTTATTCCCATTCAGCAGCCCGCTGAAGAGAGTTTATCCAAACTCATTCAATTTATTCTCCAAGACCTGCTCGAATGCCATCTGTTTCAAAAAATGGCTCCTGGGGTTCCTTTCTAGAAAACTCCTTATCTTCTGCTAAGCTGGTATAGCATGCATCAGGAATTCTCTGTTTCCCCCTCTGAACTGCAATTATTTCCATGCATTAACTCCTCTGCCAGACTGGGATCTCCTCGAGGAGCAGAACCCATGTTTTATTCACATTTGTACCTCCATGGGGCACAGCACTTGGGCCTCGCTTTTTTGAACACTAGAAACAAAAAAACATCATTTTTCTTTTGCTTAGTTTTGCATCTATACCCTTTTCTAGGAAAGATTTTTACAAGTTATTTCCTGGTTTTATAGAGAATACATTTAAACTGTGGTAGATAAAGTAGGTAAACACCAAGGTAAATGCCAAGTTCAATAGTAAACAGGAAAACATCTTTTCTGTGATAGTATCTGCTGTATTTTTCAGTTATTTGGATTTTCAGGTTTATTTGCTTTCATGATCAGCAGGATATTTTTTGAAACTAAAAATTGTAATTAAGGTTCTCTTAATTACATGTTACTATGTATAAATATCTGAGAAATAAGACTGTAGGAAAAAGAACTCTGCTTTGAATCATAAAGCATAGGTATAGATGTTGTCCAAATATCATTTAGTTCTCCCTGTTTTATTTTATATATAACAGAAAGTGTTTGACCATTCTCAGAATGGCAGTAAGAACAAAGCAGCTCATCCTTGTGTTTTGAAATTTTTTTGACCCTAAAACATATTTTTAAGTATAATCTTTAACTTATAAAAAAAGTACTGAGCTTCTACTAAAACTTAAGAGTGTGCAACATTTTGTAGAAGATACATAGAAGAATAAGATCAATCTGAATCCTAAGACATTGCAGTTTAATATCAATGATAAGGGCTTTGGAAAAGTTCTTTACAACTACAATTACTCCACTAGTATACAACATATAGTTAGATTTAGGGCATGAAAGAGGTGAGTTTCAAACAGAAAATAAGTTTTGGCTGCAGAGAAGAATGACTCTGGAAAGCATGTAGAGCCTTTTAGATTGTCAATATAGAATCACTGGGATCCCAGGTCTTGAGTATTCAGGGATACAGCTATAACTTTAATACACGAGGATTTAAAAGTAAAGGGAACACTAATCAGAGTCTGTTTCCTCAGTATCTCTGATCCCAATTTTCTTTTTTCTATTTCTTTTGTTCCCATCCTAGTATATCAAACTGTAATCATATCTCCTGCCATCCATAATCCTTGCATTTTAGATAAATCTCACTATTTTACAAGTGTTTGAAATTATGTCATGCTAGGCTCTTTGCTGAGATTTCCAAATTCCCTCAGCTTAACCTTTCAACTTACCTTTGAAGGCATCTTTTCTCTCCACCCCCATCTCTCTGCTATGTGAGAATACAGCAAGGAGGCAGCCATTGGAGGTAGAAAGAGTCTCTCATCAAAAAGTGACCATGACCATATTAGCACCCTAGTCTCAGACTTCTCGCCTCTAAAACCATGAGTCATGACTGTCTGTGATAGCAGCCCAAGCTAAGATATATAGTATCCAGAGAGTGTCTCATACATGGTAGATATTGTTGAAATATGTATTGTTCGGCTCTTCATTTTCACATGTAATTAGTCATAAATTAGTAACAGTATATTCTTGCAGAGTGTGGATGCTGTTGTTGCTGCCATTGGGTATCTGTGTGAGGAACCACTAGGGACCAATAACACTTTACACTGTCTGTCCACATTGCCATCCTCTTAGTGATTCGAAAGAAGCACTCAGTTCTGCTTTTCAATCACTTTTTTGTGCATTTATTTTAAAAAGCACTAGCAATACCCTTCTTAGTCATTTATGAAAGAAGGCTTTGTTACCCTAAAATGTAGCTGTAATGATTATTTTTCAAAAAACAAAACAAAAATACAATACTCTTCAAATGTATTCGATTTCCTCAAAATTTTTTCCCCAAAGAGTAAATACGGACTTAAATCTCTTTTTCATTAAAAAATAGATTGACCATTGTTTCTTGTAGTCATATTCAGTGAAAGCTGAACAATAGCATCTCTGTCTGAAAGGGACCTTCTTCTACAAGGTTGAAATTAACTTTAACTTCTTTTTAAATAGTTCAAAAAGAGCTCATAGCATAAGGGTTATCTTGGAAGTAAGAATTCTGTTTTATTGGCTCTCTTAGGCTGTATTTCACAGAAAAATTCTCGTGACTTACTAATGTGTTTCAATCCATTGTTTGGAAAGCACTGGCTAAGAATTGCAGTGATAACAGCTAAAATTATATGATGACATTGGAAACTGAGGTTCTCATTATTGTAGCATGTTGGTTATCTGTATCTCATTCAACAGCATATTTTAAAAGTGTAACATTGAATTCCAAAGAAGAAAGAAAAAAACAGAGTTTCAGAAATTGCATGCTATTTAAACTTATTGTGATGCTATTTTATATTCACAGACATTGTGAATATGAGCTAAAGATAAGCTAAAGAACAACAAAAAAGGAATAAAACTATGCATAAAGACAGTCAATTCTTGGTAGGTATATATATTAGGACACAATTGAATGGCCTGAGTTAAAAAAATAAAAACCTACCTAGATTCTCTGGCTTTCTTTTAACTGAATAATTAGGGTTTAGCAAGGGAGTAAAAAGGAAAGGCAAACTTTTGGTGGCAAATCATAAAAAAAACCTTGGGACAGCAGGCGGTAAGTCTAAATATTGGTGGCTCAGAATAACAGAGGAAAGAGAGACCCACTTGAACAAGAAGAAAATGTATCCTCATTGTTTATAACCCCATCTTTTCAACAGGTGATGGACAGGAGGGCTGATAAACCTGTGCATGTTCTGAAATTAAATGGGCAGCACAGAGGAGTCATTGGAGTCAAGCTCGGAGGCAGACTAATATGGGTTCCTAACCCTGCTCTACAGGACAGACACTGATTTTGTCCATGAGCATATAACTTTCTCCTACTAACCTTCGGTTTCTTCATCTGTAAGTGGAAAAATAGTGGTACCTGCCTCATAGCACCAGGAATGGTAAATGAGATAATCGAAGGGTTGATCACAATGCCTGGTATTTACCAGGCCTTCATGGAGTCTAATCACATGTCTAGTTATAAATATATAAAGGCTTTTAGTGATCTTTTGATAAGCTCAGTTAGCCAAACTTTTATTTTTTTCCATAATAAACTCTTTTCCTGATGATACTAGGTATTTGAAGGTATTTACCCTCACAGTTGCCAAGAGAACACTTTTTGCCATCCAATCTTTGGTATGTTGTTTTGACATACCTAACAAACCAGTAAGATGAGTAATACACCATCCATACACTCATTCATTCAACCTTTACTTAGCAGTTGTTTTGTGACATGCTCTGTGTTAACTGATGTCACTGAGAAGACAACTAAAATCATTCTATATCCTTAGGCAAATTACACACAAATCGACAGAAAGTCTTTCCTTCTCTTATATGTAAATCGATTCCATTTTACGGAATATGTTATATAAATAAAACATATTCCATCGGTCATCGGGATGAATTGTGTACTTCTCAAATTCGTATGTTGAAATCTTAGCCCCTAGTATCTCAAAATGTAATCCTACTTGTGAACATAGTTGTTGCAAATCTAATTAGTTAAAATGAGGCTCTATTGGACCAGGGTGAACCCCCAATCCAATAGTACTGGTGTCCTTATAAAAGAGGATATTTGGACATGGAGACAGAGAAGCATAATGGAAAGATGCTGTGAAGACAAAAGGAGAACACTGTGTAGAAGGAGATCTTGCAGCCATTGGAGGCTAGGACAGAGGTAGATTCTCACTCACAACTCTCAGAAAGAACCAACCCCCCTGTCACCTTGATCAGTATATTTAGCTTCTAGAACTAAAAGACAATAAATTTCTGTCATTTAAGCCACCTTCTTTAGCAAACTAATTCACCCATTCTGTTAATAGAGGTTAAATATTTTAAATTCTGGAATCAGTAACCAAACCCTGCTACTTGACATTGGAGCTGGGGGAGTAAGCCATGCCAGCCTTACATGATTTATTTTTCTTTTCTGCCATTCACCAATTTACCCCCTATTCTTTCAACCAATACTTATCTTCATCCATATCCTTTATGTCCTGTAGAGGTTGTGATAAATGCCACTGAACAGGAAAAGGCAATTTCAGATTTCAGCGTGATGTAATTCTTAGGGAACAAGGACCCGAGACTAATTTGTTTACACAAACTAAAGTTACTTATATTCTACCAGTCAAAAGAAAATAAATCTTAAAGGTAATATCACCTTTAAATTGAGAGAAAAGAATATCAAAGAGGCCAGGTTGGCTGTTAAAAAGGTTAAATGAAGTAAATATCAGTGGGGCATTATAATCAAAGAGAAAATCTACAAGGGAAACTCTTGATTGAGTTTTGACAGAATTGTCAAATATAATACATGATATTGTTCAGACTTATTCTTACTCCAAATCTTAGGATTTTAAGAAAGAAGTTTTGATTCTGGGAAATAAGTTCTAGGGTTACTTAAAAGTGGGGAAATAATAAGCAGTTCAAGTATTTTGAAAGATGATCTAAAATACAAAATAGTTTTGAGGACGGACTATGAAATCACCTTATTCATGCGTGATATTCTTAACCAAATGATCCTTGAGTCTATAGCAATATAAAATATTTTAAATTATCTCACACACTAAACACCTGTATCCAAGTGTCAATGTCAAGAAAACAATTTTGTCTTTAAATGTCTAAATGTTTAAAGATTTATATTAATATTTTGCTGTTAGAAAACCATAGTGGAATGAAAGCTTGGACATAATTAGGTTCCATTTCAAATATTGTCACTAAAATAGTAATTTTTTTCTCCTCTCGTTAATCCAACAATTTTACTGACAGCTTGTCACCATGGGAATTTACTATCACATTACTGCTTTACACACTTTAATCCAAGCATTTTCAGCTGCAATTAGATACAATGACAGAAAATACTGCTTCTAGTTAATGATTTATGTATTTTGCTTTGGAAAAAGAAATATTCTCTTAAATACATTCTGACAAGTGGCCTCCAAACATTTTGTTGAAGCATTTGAAATAAATTCTTTATAATTATTGATGAATAAAAATAGCGCTTTGGCATTTTTATATCTCTCCCCTAAAAAAGTCTTGAAGTCAAAGTAGAGTATCCCACTTACTTTATTCTTTTTTTACAGAATGACTTTAGCTATTGTAGTTTCTTTTGTTTCCTATAAAAAATTTAGAGTAATCATGTCTATGTGTACAAATATCTTGCTGAGATTTAAAAGAAATTGTGTATCAATTCTTGTATAATGATTTGGGGATAACCAACATTTTTATTATGTTGAGTCCTCCCAGTCTGCATGCCTCCCCATTTATTTAGATTTTCTTTAGTTTCTTTCATCAGCATTGGCTTTGTTATCAGCCTGATAGCGACTGGATGTCAAGGCTGCCCATATTGTCTCTACTGATATTGTGCAGGTGTGGGGTTCCCCACTGGGCCTTCTGTGACATCACCCTGATGGCGTCAGGTTGACTTGTTACAGCCTCTGGAGGGTAGAAGTCTAGGCTCTCCACTAGTCCTCTGTTGACAGGAGTGGGAATGGGGCCACAGGGTTTTTGATGGTTTTCAGCTGAAGTAGAACTATTTTCTAAAAGTTTTCTGTTTTGCTAGGGTGCTCCTGTCCTGGTTCTTTGGCCAGAGCAAACTTTGCTTTGGGCTTCTTTTGTCTGTTCCTGATGGTGGTACCAAGTTGCTGGTCCTCACTATGTCATTTCTGGGTTTTGTGGTCCCTAGCTGGTATGCTTCCTTATCTACATCTGTCAGAGTCTTCTTAAGTATATATGTGTATGTATGTACGTATGTGTGTGTGTGTATATAATTTCAAATGTTACTTTTTTCAGTGTGTTTTTCTATTTCCTGCTTTATTAGATCATTACAAAAGGCAGGTATTAACCCCCATTATACTTATCAGAAAGTAGGACAAAAAAGTGAAAAGCATTATACAATTGTACCCAGGCAGTTTAGTATAGAAATAATAATTGTACCAAATGTACAGAGTTTTAAAATTAGGCTCCCTTCATATGAATATAATGATTTTAAAAATTAGGCTTTCTTTGCAGGAATACAATGGGTTATTCAGTCATTAAAGATCATATGATACTTGGCTATGCTGTATCAAGGTAGAAGTTAGAAAATAGGTTAAACTTAGTTCTGCTGTCCATATCTCAATTTTGCATGCATGGAAATATGCCAATAAAAGACATTTTTCTAAACTCTAAAACAAAATTTAAGAGTCTTAATTCTTCTCATATTTGGCTTCTTTTTTTTTTTTCAACTAGTCATTTAACCTTCTAGGTGTCAGTTTCCAATCTAGTAATCACACCTGCTTTGCCTATTTTTCAGGATTATTATAAGCATCAAATGAGCTAGTATATATGCAAATATTTTCTAAATTGTTAAGCTATTTATAAATATAAAACATTATTGTTATTGTCATTATTATTACTCAAATAATTATGAGTATTCTCCTTACCTAGCAGAATGGAAAGCATATAATACAAAAGACTCGAGGAGGGGAAAAATACCAGCAATCGCCAGCGCAGGGTATGCAAATGTGATAGATCTAATACACTTAAAAGATTATTTGTAAGGCTGTGGCATTACATACATAAGGATGCGATCAAGAACTACATGTAATGACATAAAATAAAGAAATTAGTTATGAGATTTCTTTCTCTGGAAATTTTAAAATTAGGTTTATTATCCAATTTACATAGCATGAAGGAAAGAAAAGGTCAGTTTTACTTCCCATTTCATTCCAACATGGGACATCTATTTTTATCAAGCCAGTCTCATCATTCTCCTTCATTCCCTCCTGCCCATTCTTCAGGATCCTCCAACATTCTCACCTCCCCCATGACTTTCTCTGACACTTCCAGCCTACTCTACTCTCATCCTTTTCTTATAGCATATTGACCTGATAGCCTGTACCACAAAATAAGACACTTAATTGCATCTTGCCTTGTACCATTCTCTAATTGTCATGAATATCTTCTCTCCCATGTTATATCGTAACTTCTCAGCAAAATACCAATTCTCATGCTTTTTCTGTTTCTCCTTGACTAAATGAGTTTTCAGGCTTGTTATAACTCTTTGACGCCACAATATTACAAAAAGCACAGCAAGCAAGACCACCAAAGATGTTTACATTAATTACTGGAAATGATGAATTCATTCAATACACCTGGTCTTTGGCAGCAACTGCGATAACCTTGATGATGAAGTAAACAGTAGTGGTGAATCAAAGGGCCATCCTAAACAGCTCACATACATTTGGGGTTTCGGAAAGAATCACCAGTACCTACTGAGTAGATTGGTTTAAGAGAAGTGCTTTGGTTTCATGCCACCATTTACTTATATTGTGTTGGTGTCGACCATTCGTCATCCATTGCCTCAAAGAAAATCAAGGTGATCTGAAGGGTTAATTTATGATGAAGCGTTACCTTGTTTCACATTTGGACTGGATACAGACAGGACTAAGAGGCTTTGATCAGAAAGTTTCTGATTCTTGGAAAATTCTATAAAATTCTTTTATCCAATTTTAAGGAAAGAAAACAAACATCTTTGAGGACGTTATCAGTGGGACCTTGGAATTCATTTAGTCTAGGCTTCTCATCTATAGGTTAGAGGCTCTCGAAGTTACATAAAAATGGCTTACTATCATAAGTGTCTATCAGTTCATAGAAGGTTCAAATATAATGATTTTTTTTTACTACTTTAGTCTTTTATCTGCTAATAGTTAGATAAGTACCTCAAAGCCAAAATTCACATGTTTCATAATCAGAGTGCCCTCAATTTAAACTGCAGAATTATTACTTATTAGTTATGTTTATATATTTCAAATCAGGTGGGTAAAATAATTATCTTGCCTTTAAAAACAGTTTTAGAAAGATTTAGAGATACTAATTTATTGAACACCTTTTTGGAAATTTTGCCAAACCAGATTGCTGGCCACTTAAAAGATTCCTCTCTTTCTTGCTGTTAAACCTAAGCTCATGTTCCATACACTAAGTAGAATAAGAGTCCTCTAAAGATGACCAGGTCTTAATTCCCAGACTCTGTGAAAAGTTGTTACATGGTAAAAAAAAAAAAAAAATCAAGATTACAGTTGGAATTAAGGTTGCTAATCAGCTGACTTTAAGAAAAAGAAGATCATTCTGGATTACCTGGGTGGTTCCACTGTAATCACAAGTGTCCTTATAAGTGAAAGAGGGGGGCAGGAGACTCAGAGAAGGACACGTAAGAGCAGAAACAGAGGACAAAATTATGCAATTGCTGGCTTTGAATCATAGATGCAGGTCACAAGTCAAGTGATATGAGCAGCCTCTAGAAGCTGGGAAAGGCAGGAAAAAACAGATTCTTCCCTAGAGCCTCCAAAAAGGAATGCACCTTGATGACAACCAGAGACATGTGTTTCAAATTTCTGAAATTCAAAACTATAAGACAATAAATTGCATTACATTAAGCTGTTATATTTGTGATAATTTGTACAGCAGCAATAGGAAACTAATACACTCTGCAACTCACCCAACACATTCCCTCTCTCTTCCTTGAGCGGCAGTTCATAAATGCATATGCACTCTACCCAGCCTGCCAGAGATGAATCCTGGCCCTTCCACTCCTCCACTTGTTAGCCTTGTGACCAGTTGTTAGTTAACTTCTGTGCCACTATTTCTTCATCTGTAAAATGAGGATTATAATAATACCTTCCTGGAAGGGTTGTAGAGTGTATTAAGTGAGATAATATATGTGAAGCATTGGAATAGCATTTGGAATAGCAGGCATATAGTAAACGCTATAAGAATGTATGCTATTATTATCAGTATTATGTCTACTTCTATGAATGATTTCATAAATCACTTCTATTCTCACCTCTTCTGTAAAGAATGATTAACTCCTCTCCTTTTCTGGAGAGTAAGCTTCCTCTTCTCTAAATCCACAGCAAACTTTATATTTACAATTTTTTACTGTACTTTGCACTTTAATATTTATTAAATCACTTTCATATAAGTTGAATGATCTCTCCCAAGATATAAGATCCTGTAAAGTTACCAATATGTGCTTTGTTTATTTTACAATGTTATTTTATTTTTATTTCATTAAATTTATTGGAGTGACATTGGTTAATAAAATTATGTTTTAAATGTACAATTCTATAATATATCTGCACAGTGCATTGTGTTCACCACTCAGAGTCAGATTTCCTTCTTTCACCATATATTTGTCCCCCTTTACCCTTTTCTACCTTCCTACCACGCTTTTTCTCTCTAGCAACCACCATATTGTTTGTATCTATGAGTTTTGTTTGTTTGTCTTATTTGTTCATTTGTTGTTTTCAGTTTTATATCCCACATATGAGTTTATATCCCACATATGACTTTTTCCATCTGACTTATTTTGCTTAGCATGATACTCTCAAGATGCATCCGAGTTGTCACAAATGGCAGTATTTCATTTTTTTCTTATGGCCAAATAGTATTCCATAGACTCTATCAAACTAAAAAGCTTCTGCAAAGCAAAAGGAGCCATCAACCAAACAAAAAAGCAAGCAATCAAATGGGAGAAGGTACTTGCAAACAACCTCCGATAAGGAGTTAATATCCAATTAATTGCATGATACAAAAATAAATCTTAACTGACATCATATGCATGCTATACCGAGGGAAGAGTGATTAATTCTATTGAACAGTTCTCTGACTTTTGAGAAGATAATTAGAGAATTTTTAATGTAAAAACAAAAACACAGTGGTTCATACATTAAGATGTTGAAGACTCTTTGAAAATAGCATACTATCACGAAGAAACCCTGTCTTCAGCTTGCAAACTTTTCAAAGCACTGTGTCAAATAAAGAGATAAATTTACCCTTCTGATGCCACTAATCTCACACTGAAAAAGTAATTCTCCTTTGAAAAGGCAGATTGCTGATGCTTTCCTAGACAAGCGGTCTATTCTGCAGTGGTTCTAAATTGATCAGCTAATGCAGACACTGACCTCCTCGGATTTGTTTAGCATTTGGTATGAGTGAATTTGTAAAATTTCTCTTTTGCTATATTATAAATAACTGTGATGATTTTTTCTCATGCTGATTTTTAAGTATTTAAAGGCAAACAACAGTTGATAGCTCATCAAGGCACCCGAGACTCCCCTTAGAGTTGACAACTCCCATTTTGAGAAGGCATTAGCCAAACCCTTCCATTTCCACTGGAGGGTATCATTAAGGGCACTTAAGCAAAGAAAGCTACTGGGAGCTAAAACACTTCTGAGAATTTCTGTAAGGACTTCACTATACCCGTTGCCCCATATTTTACAATAGTATATCACTCAAAGAGCAACCCCATTAACAGAGCATTTGGATTATCATGAGTTATGACAAACTCAAGCCTCTATAATATTCTAACCCAACTTGCTTTATTACAGCAATAGCACAAACATCTGTTTTACAGAGTACTCTTATTTTTTTCTTCTCTTGGATACACCACTGGGATTTCCAGTGTCTGGGGCGAGAGGCAGAAGTAATAGTCTTACAGAAAAAAAAAGAATGTTACAGAAGGTCATTATAAGAAATGAAGAAATGATGAGTAATGGGTTATGCCAGCATTACTAATTCAGTTATGTCTAAAGAAGATGGCTCTGAATCTGGACCTCCAAGAAGAAAACTGTGCACATAACTGATGTGTATATTGAACATTTTTGATAGGAATGACTATACGGGGTTCCTAACTGTGTGCCATGTTCTGTCCCAGGATATATATACACACATACATACATACATACATGTATGCATATATATATATATACACCCATGCATATGCCAAAGGAACCCTGCATTTTAGACATTGGCATCAATCGCATTAAAGATACTCCCAGAGTAGCAGAGGTAGTAAGTCATTTAACTGAGATTTGAATGTGGGTCTTGTTGGTTTCAAATTCTGTGGTCTTTATCTACATCATACTGGTGTAGCGTTTACTCTTTTTCTTTCTCCTCTCTCTGTGTCTTACTCTGGCAAGTGTAGGGATAAATGGTAAGTGAAGACTTTTCTTAGCCTCGGCAGATTTTTTATATTTAAGGAAGATTTATATTCATACTCAATCTCTTTCTCTCTCCCCCCCTCTCCCTCTCCCTCTCTCTCTCTCTCTCTCTCTCTCTTTTCCCCCACTTAATTCTCCAAAAACAAACAAAACACACACACACACACACACACAACACACACACACACAACAAACAGCTAGTCTTTTAATCTTTTTTATTGGATTAAATCATGGCTTCCTAAAAGACGTGCCCAGGTCCTAAGCCCAGAAGTTGAGACTGTTGCCTTATTTGGAAAATGGGTCTTTGCATATGTGATTAAGAATCTTGTGAGATGGAGCATATTCTGATGTATCCAGGTGGGCCCTACATACAATCACATGCATTCCCGTAAGAGAAAGGGCGATATCTGTCTCCCTCTGGGGTTCTCGTTGTAGAGAGAGAAGGACCCAGAAGAAGAGGAAAGAAATAGGACTACAGGGGCAGAGCTTGGAGTTAGGCAGTAAAGAGACAAGAAATGCCTGCAGCCACCAGAAACTAAAAGAGGTAAGGAGCAGATTGTCCGCTAGAGCCCCTGGAGGGAGGGCGGCCCTGTTAACACTTTGATTTCTGACTTCTGGCCTCCATATGTGAGAGAATAAATTGCTGTTGTTTTAAGCTAATAAGTTAGTAGTTATTTGTTATGGCAGCCATGGAAACTAATATCACTCCCTCTTTTAAATTCTGAGATTGGTAGCGGGGGAAATTGCAATGTAAAAACACAGTATGCTCACTCACAGTGCTGTGAAGTAATGAGAAATACAATAAAATAAAATAAGATAGAATAAACTTTAGGAAATATAAGGACATTTTAACTCTGCATAAGCCTATAAAGCTCCTGATGGTCCTACAGTCTATCTTTACCTACCTCCATGCCCCTCAAAATATCTTCTGATTGCTGGAACACAGCCTGTGATACTTGCTGAGCAAAACAACCTGACTTTGCAGTGGCTCCAGCAGACATGGGACATTTCAGGAAAGAATAAAAAGTCATTTATCCAGAGGGAAGTGTTAACTCCTGCCTGAATTCTCATCAACATGCTTATACCTGCTCTGACACGTACTTCAGATCTTTTGACATGTTACAACTAGCCCGCCTTGTGACTCGCAGAAAAGAACAGGTAGGTCAGAAATGCAATGGTGAACGTAGAGATCATTTAGGGTGTGGTGCTAATAGTGACTTCATCATCAAAGGTAAACATATACTCTTTTTTTTTAATAGAGTAAAATAGATTTTTCAAGAAATCCTTAAAATGTGGAAGAAATGGGAATGGCAGGGCAATACATGGACCTAAATGAAATTACACAGGGCTAGAATTCCATTTTCTTCTGTCAATTGCAAAGTCAGCAGAAGTCTTAGTAGATCTCAGAATAGATTGGGTGGTCCTCAGCGTGCACCCTTCACACCCAGGCTGTAATTGGTCAGAATGCTCCAGTTCTGTCAACCAGAGTTGTGCAGTCAATGTCCATTCTAATTAGTTGGTGACTGGCAGGACCAGCTGTCAAAAATATTTTAAGCATCATTTTAATTCATCCATTTTCTCCAGAATATATATCCTCTTCTTTCCATTCCCAGTGTTGTGGCTCTCGTTTCTGTCCCTATTTGGTAACTTGTCTCCCAATCGAGGGTCCAAAATAGCCTCTTCAAAGACCCCTTTTCCTACAGAATTGGCCCCTGCAATTTATTCTCAACATAAACTTTCCAGAAATTCAAGTCAAATATATAACTCCTCTATTAAAAGGCATAACTGCATAAAAAATAAACAGAAAAATTCATCAATGTTGTCTTCCTGTCACCCATGGGAATACATATTGATTGTATATAGTACACATATGTATATATATTTAAATACGTTGCATCTATATTGCATAATAACTATATTATATAAATATGTAATACCAATAGTAAATCTCTATATTCTCTATATTAATGTAAACCCCAACTACTTCTGCAGCCTCCTGTGCCTCTCCTTATAATGGAGTCTACTTTGCTGCCATCCACACCTCTCAGAGCATTTTAACATCACTGGACGATTTCCTGGCTCTGTGGTTTTGCACAGAGTCGATCTTCAGTAGGAATGCACCGGTGAGGCCAAACAATAAACATTTATTCTGATTGACCAGGGCTTCTGCTCTACTTGATTGGTGATTTGGGCTCCCCCAAAAGGCAGAGTCCAAGGCAAGGAGCTAGATATAAGGAGCTTGTTGAGGAGGCGATCTCAGGAAGCAGGAGTGGGGAAGCAGTGAGAGTAATAACGGCAGCAGAGGGAGGCCAGCATGACTGTGCCTTGCCAGGGTTTCTGCTGAGAGATGAGAAGCTCAAATATGTAGGAATTCTGAGATTTATAGAACACCTCCAGAAGGATCCAGAAAACTAAAGATTCTATCCTTCTATCACGGGTTAACTTTACTGATTTCTCTCCACTCCCAGGCTGTACTCATAGTCAGGCTAAGAGAGCTCCAGTGACGGCCCCCGGGCCCAGAGCATGTGTGAGAAAGATATTCAGTGAGCGATGAGGTAAAACTCTGAGGCTGTAAGGTGAGTGAGCTCACGTGGAATTGTCCACCACCCTGCTGCTGCTGTTAGAGGTGGTCTGAGGGAGGCGATATAGGAACTGGAAGAGTCCACTCTAAAATTTGTGCCATAAGGGTTATTAAAATATTTAAATACTACCTTTCCTTTTACATGTGTTAGTCCTTTATCCCAGAAATCTCTTATTCACCCTGAAAACTCCTCATGTCCTCAAAGATTTAAATCAACGTCACCATCTGTGATAGATAGCTGGCTTGCCTGCAAGAGAGATTTTCCTTTTCTCCCATGATAACAGTGTTAGCTGGGCATATGGAATTTGAGGATAAATGATGTGTTTAACATCTAGATCATGCTCTCCATCCTTCTATTCCCTTCCTGTATACTGGAACATGATATGGTGGTGGTGGTGGGGGAGGGAAGTCAGGTTTCATTATGTAATGAAATAAATGTAATGGAGTAATAGTTACAGAAACCTAGATCCCCGCATGACCTCATGGAGCAGAGCAGTCCTGGTCTTTCCACCCACCTACCATTGAGGAGCATAATGATTCTATATTGTGAAGTCAAAGTTATTTTACTCATATTCATATGGCTAAATCTGTACCTTAATTCAAGTGACATTTATAAAATTGTTCGCTGCTCTCCACTTCCACCACCCTCTAGTCCCACCTCCTATCAGATTGTATTGCAGTTCTCTGTTTAAATGCCTGTTGCCATCACTACACTGCAAGTCTCTGATAGCACGGGTAGCAATCATGTGCCATCTCTGCACCATGAGCGTCTGCGGGTGTTAGATTTCCAATAAATTTGCTCACATGTTATTAAAATTTTTAAAAATAATTGTTCAGATAATTATAATACATTTAATTATAAACATATGCTACATAATAATCATTCACCGGGCTGCTTATTATGGTTTTTCTCTTGAAGAATAATTTTAGATATGTATGCTTAACGAAAAGCTGCCTATGCAGCACGCTTTTCCATATAACATGACTTTAAGATGCACCCCTACACCTTCCCTTTCCTCTTTTCCTCCTTTCCTCCTGTTACAATTAGGAGGGCAGTTCTCTTAGTTAACAGAAATTCCTCTATCATTCTTTAGACCCTTTCTTCTTTCTTTCTTAAGACACTATGCTCTCTTTTTCCAATTCTTTCGAGTTTTCTGTCTCTGGTTGCTCAAGTCTATCTCCAAGGAGATGTTCCCAACTTCCTTTCAAACAACAGCCTCTTCATCTCTGTTATAGTTAGAGGTTTCAAGACAGTCTTCATTTGCTGTCTCCATTTCCTCACCCCTCACTCACCTCACAACCCAACACAAACCAAGCAGGTTTATATTTCGATCAATCCACCATTGTATTGCCAAGGCCCCCCTCAGTGCTTTCATTACGGTAAGTATTTGTGTGATGAATGAATAAATATTTTCTTGTATGATGTCACATCCTATTGTAACTTCATATATCTCAGTTAAAAACAAAACTGAATTAAGGAGAGGAATTAAGGTCGCTGCTCCTCATAAAATTTTAACAAGTTTACCATATTCCATTGACTCGAAGATGATATCAATTGTAATTTTTGTCATTAAGTACCACTAAAAATGAAAATGAAAATAAACCATGGAATTCCATTTACTAAAAGACACATCTGGTTTTCAGATGCTAAAAATGTGAATAAATGGGAAGGCCTCAAAACAACTATTATCAAAACATAGCTCAGGTCTGCACACTTCTCTCCACACACTCTACTCCCTCCGTTTGTCCCTGAATATTGCTAATACGTTTTCTTATAAAAATATGCATTCCCGCCCATGCATTCACTCATTCCTTTATTTACTCAGCATTTATTAAGTAAATTTTATTCGTCAGGCACTGTGCTAGGCTCTGAATGTTTAATGATGAACAACACTGAGTTAAAATATGACAAGAAAAAATCATTACCAAATAATTATGTTTTTTTAAGGTAAGTGCTATTTAAAAAAGGATCAGTGGTAAACATGTACAAATATTAAACACCAGTTTATCTTGCTCTTCGTTTTCCAGAAAGAGACACTGAGGCTTAAGAATAAAGTAATTTCATCCATGGAAAGACCAGGGCTTCAATCAGGTCTCGCAGTTTTTGTAACAAGGAATTCCCTTTACTGAGTGCTCTCAGGTAATGTGCCACTTATTTTACATGCAGATGCACATTTTACATAAACATCAATTAATCCTCATAATCATGCAAAAGAATGATCATTATCATATTGTTGAAGGAACTGAGATTCAGACAGTCTCCAGTCAGAGAATCAGTAAAACATAGAGCCGGAATTCAGATTCAGGCTATCCAGCCCTGAAAACTATACAATATCTGCTAAAATCAGCTTCCTGTCTATTCCAATTCATTCAATCCCAGGTATCTGTTGAATAAGTTAATTATGATAAATAACTACCATTTATTGATGATTTGATATATATTAGGTACTCCTTAAAGGTATTGTCCATGAATTCACTTAAAGGTACTTTCCATAAATAAACTTGTTTCATTTTCACAAAAACAATTGGTAGATATTCTATGCCAAGAGCACACAGAGCAGAGTGCTATCTGCTCTCCTGGAGATGGAGAATTAAAGGACTACTGTCTCTACAGACATTGGCAGGGGTCGGCAGGGGTCGGCAGGGGTCAGCAGGGGTCAGTCTGAAAAGCCAAGTCATCTAATTAATTACCCACCAGCCAGAAGATATGCTACTTTCTAGTTACAAACACAATCCATTAAAAGTTCCAAACCCAGAGCAGTGTGTGTGTGTGTATTACGTACACTCTGTTTTGAAAATATATAGTATGGTTAAAGATTGAACTTGAATATCTGGAATCAGAGTCATCTTTACCAATTTGTTTGACTCCTCTCCTCTTACCACCATCCTCAAACAATGTAGAGATTTCTGGCAATGCTAGACAGCAGAAGGAAAGAGAACCAATGAAAGAGTAAGCACTGTGGTTCCCTTCGCCTCCACTGCAGGCCTCAATGTCCCAAATGAAGGTAGTATGTTGTGGAAGGGAGTATAGCTTTGTGATAGAAATAAAGAAATAGCCAGGGGGCTCATGTAATGACTAGTTAGAGAGCTAGTGCGTGAGAAACTTCCCTAGCAAACACCAATTTGTAGCCTAGTCTAAAAACAGTGGCACAAAGGACTACAATATAATGTGACAATGACATATTACAAACATCTGGGCTGAAATCATCAGAAAGCCTTAGAAAAAACTTTTTATGAAGGAGTGTAAAAGAGAAGTTAGAACCTGTCATTCAAAGGCATACAAGCACCTTGCCACTTGGAAACACCTCAACAATATACAAGTGTTGAGACAATGTTATAAGTAAAAATAACAAAAAGGCTATGTGTATTATTCACAAAGTGTATCCTTGCACAAATCATTTGTTTTCCACCATGAAGATTCCTTTTGAGATTTTCTCTTAAAAAATAAATTAAATAAAGTTAAGCAGGCAACGTTGATTAAAAAAAAAAAACAATTCTGTGTCATACATGACACTCATAATAGTGGAAATCACTCCACATAATTAGGGGGTAATATTATGTTGTCTCCAAATCCAAACCTAACTGGCTTTAAATCTGCACAAAAATGAGTGTCCTCCTTGATGCTTCTTAATTACAATCAAAATGTGACTTAGCTTGCATTCCAACAGTAAAAGCAGTGACTCTGATTTTTCATTTTATTTAAAGGGCAACATAAGCAGAATGCAAAATGCCCCATAGAATTAGAAAAGCAATTCAACAAACAGTACTACTACCCCAAGATGACAAGTAGACAATTTTATCACAACCACCACCACCAACAAAAACAGATCAGTACACCCATGCCTCGATTTCCATGGATTATCTGTTCCATGTGTCTTTTTTTTTAATGCAGAAGAAAACCTCATAAAAGGAGTCTAAAAGTAAAAAAAAATATATACTAAAGAAATAGACTGATATAAATCCTAAAAATATTTATTCCATATATTTTCACAAGAAAATACTAATGAAAATTTAGACAAACCGGAATAAATTTTATTCACTGTGGGTATCTGTACTGTAATCTAAAGCAATCAACTTTCTCTTTTTAATTGATGCAAAATCACTATCTTCATCGCTTGAAATATTTGGACGTGCTATTTCGGTTTCATCATTTTTGTTTGCAGATGATCTTTTTCCAACCTCGTCTTTTGCTAAGTTGTCATAAGTTCCTCGATATTCACCACAACATTTTAAAAAGTATGTTCTAAATTTTAAGGCTCATTGGATGTTTGGATCAATATATAGAATTGCAGGTTTCAGTTTTGTGGCCAATTGAAGAGCTCTGTAAACATTTTCTGCAGTTAATGAAACTGGTTCAAGGTCGCTGCTGTAGTCCTTGGGCAGGATGGGCTTCAGATAGTAAGTGAATGAATTTAATATCAGCTAATCATGGATCAACAAGTAATTCGTCAATATCGTCTACATTCAAATTATCAGAGCCTTCTTGAAATTATTCAATAAATTAATAATGCCAGTTATCCTTCTTCAGTTGTTGGAACTTAATTCCCTGGTATAACCACTTTTGGCCATATTGCTTTCCAGCAAGCATTTAAAGTTGATGGCTTTATATCACTCAAAGCTAAAGCAATATTCTTGAAATGACTTAGAATTATATATTTATTCCAGGCTTCTATAACTGTAAGTGATTCATTATCCTCAAGTTTATTAAAAAATGTCATTAAAACTTTGTTTAATATAATTAATCTTCAAGGTAAAAATAATGCCTTAATCTAAAGGTTGGCCCAAGGAAGTTGTATTTGGTGGCAAATGTACAACTTTTATATTTGGATATTCTAAATTGTGTGGATGGCCATGTGCATTACCTAAAAGTAAAAGTATTTTAAAAGGAAGACATTTTTCCTTCATACAATTTTCAGCTTCTACAGGAAAACAGTTGTAAAACCAATCTCAAAAAACATCAGTAGTCATCTATGCTTTTTATTTGCCATCCAATGAACAAGAAGATCATTAATAACTGTGTTAGTAAGTATTAGTTCTTTGTACATTGCTGAGTTAAGCTATTATTTTTTTTTTTAGAATGAGTAATTACCAATAATGGAAATGACAAAGAAAGAACTGCATAAAATGAGACTGTGTAAATGGAAACCACGTATAAAAAGTCTGCATAAACAGGGGGGTAGGCACCGGAGTGGGGAAGAATATTTACAACTATAAAAAAAAACTCAGGTAAAAAAATACCACATAAATTGAGGGACGGGTATATATCCTACAGAAACCTTTTGACTTCAAGACCTCTGATTCTCAGTGAGAGAAGTATAGGAAAAAAGAAAACACACACACCACACACACACACACACGTGTGCACGCACATTCTTCAAAACTCAGTTATTGGGCTAAATTCAATCAAATGCATACTTATAAACCAGTTTTTATTTCTCAGAGACACAGAGTTTGTATGGCCTAATCACAAATAACATTACAAGTTTTTATAAAGGATAACTAATGTTCTATTTATAAAAATCAGAAAATGGAGATCGGTGGAATATATAAAATAACAATAAGAGAAGATATAAAATTAAAAGAAAAGATTTTTTATGTAAATTTATATCTATACTTTAGAACACATGGCAAAACAAATTTCAAAAGGATCAAAACTAAATTTTAAAACAATAAATAATATTGTAGTCCAAAATAGAAATATTATGAACTTTTTAGAGAAACAGTACTTTTTTGTGTGATAGAAGAAATCACAACTAAAGTTCTGATAGATGTGACTACAAAAAGATTGAGAAAAACTTATACAGTGAAATTATCTAAAGCAAAGGGATATGATCAAAGAAGACATTAGCAGCTAAGGTGACAAAAAGTGATTAACTGAATTGTTTAAGAGGTACATATAAATTGGTAAGAAGATGCTCTGGTAATGGCTGGCAGATTGGTGGAGTTGGGACAGATGTAAGGGAAAGCTCAACTTGGAGCATAATGCAAGAAGAGAGAAGGAAAGCCAGATTTAGAGCCAAAGCACTGTTAGTAAGAAGGGCTAGCTGGCCTCAAGCATGGCCTCTTGGCATTCACACCCTTGTGGGAGAGGTTCCACACTGACCTGTGTAACAAATAGATTATTAAAGAGATGAAGTTGTCTGACCTGTGATGCTGAGTTATGAAAGATCTTGTGGCATCTGCCTTGTACTCAGGTCACTTCTTCTGAGGGAAGCCAGCTGCCATATTGGGAGGAAACTCAAGCAGTCCTATGGAGAGGTTCAGCCAGCATTAATTTACTACCAGTGTAGATGAAGAAACCAAAGCACAGCAGATAAGAGACTTGCCCAAGCTTATACAACTGGGAGGTGCCGGATCTAGGATTAGGAACCCAGAGTCTGTGCCTTTAACCACTGCGTCATCACATTCCTCTCGATGGAACAAGTTGGATGGAAAAAGTACTGGAAATTGTGTGAAACATAACAACAACAAAAAATTTCAAAATTCAGAAATTCATTGGATGTAGGGCCATGAGGAAGGGCAAGGGGAGGATTAAAAATGGCTCCAGTTTTTCAAATGTGCATAATAAGGAGGATGGTAGGGTTATTAATTGAGGTAGGAATCAGACACTGGAAGCAGCTTAGGATACAGTGTGTGTGTGTGTGTGTGTGTGTGTGTGTGTGTGGTGTGAATGTGTGCATGTGTGATCACTCCCAGATGTCTGACAGTAAAGTAAACACATAGGGAATGTGATGAATGGGCTAGTTTGGAAAATCCATGATGTGAGTTTTCCCAGGTAAGGAGAAACACAGGGGACTTCACTCCAACATATGGTTAAAATATGCTCTTAAAAAAAAAAAAGTTCATACTACCCTCTTTCTAGAGATTAATAAAAGACTAAAAAGTTTCTCAATTCACTTAACCTCTTTCTGACCATATCTTTATCAGTCAGTTTAGGTATGGACATAATCAAGATTAAAAAAAAAAAAAAGATTCTTTAAAAACAAATATCGATTAAGTAAAATTCAATAATTAGTTAAAATATCAATGAATTAAAAATGAAATGTGTTGCTTTGCAATAACCGAAATACAAACTACTACTCTAGATGTATATCCTATGCTTTGTTAGTGCGTAAGAAAAAAGAGTCTAGTTTGAGAATTCGTGTTTTCTCCATTTTTCTCTCATGTCTGACACGCATCAAGAGAAATATCAGCTTTTTATTTTTTCCCCTGCAAACGTATGTAATTTTATGTCCTTTTACTGTCTGTCACTTTAATAAAGATGAGCGTCTTTACGGGGCCTCTGAAGAAGCAGATGCTGCAGGTGTTATTTTAGAAAGCTTCTGCGCACAGTCACAGCTGCTTAGTCGTAACGTGCTGCTGCACGCGATGGCCAAGAGGATTCAGCACAGACTTCAGAACAAACATTCCCAAGAAACCGGCAAGAGCAGAATTGGACAAATCCTAATACATAATGTATCATGACACTATCTTATTGCATCTCCTTGCAAATCTGAGTATGGCACTCGGCTTATATTTGTGTCTTACTAAAATAAAATTAAAAATCCAAAGATTCTCTGGAGAGATTTAAATTTACCATACAGAGAAATGCTCAAAGGACGGTTGAATCGCTTTGATGCTAGAAGGACAAACTTACTAAACAATGACCAGAATAGTGCAGTTAACTAGACTATTAGTAATGAATGGATAGTCTTTTCCCACCAGCCCTCATGTTTATTTAAATCGCAGCTGTTTGCGTTTTCCATAGTCTATCAATAGTCACATTTTATTTCTAAATAGATCCTAATGCTCACAGGGTGTTTAATAGGCTACATTCATTCTAGGCTCCTTCAGCTCTTATATTCTTTGCCACTACATGTCGTCTTCATCAGATACCTTCTCATTTAGACACCAAACATAATAATTTAATTATAGAAACTAACAAATATAATGATCTACAGCTGTTTCTTCAAGAGTTAATTTGAAAATAGTTCTTTTAAATGTATATTTAGTTTCATTTTGATATGCTCTTGTTTCACTTAAAATAATTTTAAGTTAAAAAGAAGGCACGATTTCTAATTGTTTAACAAATTAAAAGCCTCTTAGTATTTTCACTTTTTGCAATAAATAAACAGCTATGAAACTCAATCAAGAAATCTTATGGGTAGGAATGAATGACGGTCTTGAAAGGTTGCTCTTTGCCTGCACACCCTTCAGGACTGAAAACATACAGCATTTCAAAACTGAATAAACAATAAAACAAAATGACATATTTTCACAAAGCTTTTATCAATTTCCTTTCAGCCGTGAAACTCTGAATGCCTCAAAATTAAAACAACAAGCAATTCTACCAAAAAGGCAAATGATAAATCTTAAAAGTTAAACATGGATTTGACATATGACTTCATAACTCGGCAATTCTACTTATAGGTATCTTCTCAAAAGAAATGTATGTCCACACCAAGACTTGAATGAAACATTCATGACAACTTTATTCATCATAATGAAAAAGTGACAAAAACCCAGATGCTCAGATGAGTAGATAAACAAAATGTGGTATATCCATACAAGGAGACGTTATTCAACAATAAAAAAGAGCAAAATCTTGATACATGCTACCACATGATAAACCCCAAAATATTATGCTCAGTGAAAGAACCCAGATATGAAAAATTGTAAGATTTCATTTATATGAAATGTCCCCCAAAAGGACAAATATACAGTGACAGAAAGTAGATTAGATCTTAAAGGTAGAGAAATTGGAGGTGATGAGATGTTCTATTATTAGTCTGTAGTTATAACTAGGTAAATATGACAAAAATCCCTCAATAAACACTTAAAATGTGTTAATTTTATGGTATATAAATTATATCTCAGTAAAGATATTAAAAACAAATAGTAGAAATAGTCATGAGCTAACATTACTATGGTTATTAAAAGCCTATAATCTTTATGTGGCTCATATCAGAGAGAAGTGGTCCTACATAGAGAAATTATGATTTAAGTTTATTCTGATCTTTAAGTGACTGAAGTTTGTTCTCTCTTAAAAATGTTCAGTAAAAGATAATGTAAACAAAGCTAAGGGAGGTAGAAAGATGGGGGCACAAAGAATAGGCCAAGGTCAGAGCCTTGGAATTAGAAAATTTCTTCACGAGGGACATTAACGAAGAACAATGTACTACAATATAGGTTGTTTGGTGTTTGGTAGTTTAAACTAATGTCTAGCATTTATAAAATATTAGATTCATTGAGGTATAAGTTCTGAGGATTGGCACATAGTAGATGTTCAATAAATATTTGCTGCACAGAGTAACAAAAGAACTATTGTTCTAATGATAAATTGCAATATTAAATATTCATGATATAATTCAAGGGCAGTGGGGCATAGACTATTAGAAGAAATTTGGAGGAAAAGTAGTATGGGGTTGGGGTGGCGAGATAATGAAGTCAGTCTTGGACATATTGCATTTAAGAGCACCTCAGCCCATTGATTTAGAGTTGTCTGACACGTGCCTCAATATATGGTTCTGGACCAAGAATATAAATTTGGAAGTTTAATGCAGTTTAACTCATGGTTATCTGTGACTACAATCAATTTAAGTTATCCAAAGAATTTTCCCAAGTAATTAGTTCTCTTTTCAGCTCTGATTTTAAATCTGAATAAAAGCCGACTAAAATCTTCAAACATAAGCAATTTCTTTGGGAACAATAGTGGCTGTAAGCAAAGCTGCCCTTGTTGGCTGAGAGAAACATCGCTGTTCTCTCCAATTACCTTCACTGGTACAAAAGTTCCTCTGACACAGTGACTTGCCCCGCACTTCTTCATTTCTCTTTCTAGTCTCATTTTGTTACCTTTCTACAATATATTCATTTTGAGATACCTGCAGTCTGAAAAATGTGAGTCCATCCACAGATTAGTTAGTAGGAAAACAGACAGATAGTATAACTAGTCCCCCTATTAAATGTTTATTCTTGTTCAATGTGATCTACTCCTTCTCGCTTTGTAGCATTCGAATACAGTAGTTCCCCCTTATCTGTGGTTTCACTTTCCTCAGGTTCAGTCACCCTCAGGCAACTGCAGTCCAAAAATGTCATGTGAAAAATTCCAGCAAAAAACAATAAAATCAACAACTCAGAAGATGTAAAGTTGTGTGCCATTCTGAGTAGTGTGATGAAATCTCACGCATCCTGCTTCATCCTTCTCAGGCTGTGGTTCATCCCTTTGTCCAGCTTCCCCACAAAGAAGACACCGTCCACCCATTGGTCACACAGTGATAGATGCCTTGCTTGATGAGATCTACCGTCACACTATCCTACTTGCATTCAAGTAACACTTATTTTTCTTAATAATGGTTCTAAAGCTCAAGAGCAGTGAAGCCAACAATTAGAATATGCCCAAACCATAAAATACCCCTTTAAGTGAAAAGGTGAAAGTTCTTGACTCAAGAAAGAAAGAAAACCATCACATGCTTAAGCTGCTAAAATCTATAGTGAGAACAAATATTCTATCTGTGAAATTGTGAAGAAGAAAAAAGGAATTTGTGTTCGTTTTGCTGTCACACCTCAGACTGAAAAAAAAATTATGGCCACAGTGAATGATAAGTGCTTAGTTAAGATGGCAAAGGCATTAAATTTGTGAGTGGAAGACATAAACAGAAAATGCACTGACAGCAAGGTGCTGTGACAGAAAGCATCAAGTTTCTATGAAAACTTCAGCAAAGGAGCCCCTGAACTGAGTGCCCACATTCATGAAGACTTTATTACAGTGATTTTATAATTGTTCTAGTTTATAGCTAGTTATTGGTGTTAATCTCTTACTGTGCCTAATTTATAAATTAAACTTCATCATAGGTATGTATGTACAGGAAAACACAGCATATGTAGGTTCAGTGCTATCTGTGGTTTCAGGAACCCACTGGGGGTCTTGGAATATATTCCCCATGTATTAGTTTCATTGATATTTTAAACATTATCAAACAGGAATAGATAGATTATGGGGAGAAAAAAAAACATGACTTGGAGTCAAGGAAACTTTCATTTTCATTTAAATACCAGCTTTTTCATTGACTAGCTTTATGATCTTGGGCGAATCACAAAATTTCACTGAGATTTGGTTTCTCCATCCATAGAATCAAAATATGTTTAAGATCTTATAGCAGAAGAGATACTATCTAGATTTATTCCCCACAAAATTTCCTGTAGCCAAAATTTTTGCAGTATCTTGAAATACATTTTTTTCCTGCTGCCTTCTCTGTTATTTCTCTCTAGTTTTCCCTTCTTTGGATCTTAGCTGCTTTTCAAAACTCACTGCTCACTTACTTGAAATGACTCTCTTATAAAAAGTAAGCAAGAACCTAAGCTTTCAGAAAACGTATAAGGGAAACGTGTCATTGTTCATATCCATATTGTTATTTAAAACCTACAAATTCATCACTTAGGGCTACACCAAATATTCTGAAAGCTTCTGAAGTCTATGTATGTAGTCCTAGCCCTCCCAGTCCTACTATTAACTGTATAGGTTGGGTTCAAATATTTAAACCTTTGGCTGTCATTTTAGCTCGATCTACAAGATGAAGTAATCGAATTAGAATTTAGGACCCTAGGAGTTTATCGGTTGTTGCTATTTTTTTGATAAGGATTCTAGATTTGAGGCTTTTGTTTTGATGATTGTGCCAAACACATAAATAAAACCACAATCTGCATCATCAGTATGACCACTTGAGTATGGTCATTTGATTCCAATCTTTATGATTGCCTTGGTGATGCTACTTTACTTGTTGAAGGCTAAGGAAGAGAGAGAGAACCAGCCATCTATAAAAAATGCATCCACGACAAGGAAAGCCAAACACCGTCACAGCTCACTGTACTACTAAAGGTTTTGTGGGAGTTTGGGAGGAGGAAAATGCTGAAAGAATTGAATTAACACATGACCTATGCCAATAAACATCTCAAACTTGTACCTTTTCTTGTCAGTACTATAATCTTCTGTCACATTATTGCCAGTTATTTTAGATTTCTCTGGCATTCTTATTTTTCCTATTTTTAATTTAAAAGTGAGTTTTAGGCTTTTGGACTATTTACAATCAGTAGACATACAAAATTTTATGTTTTCTCTGTACAATTGTAAATAACATTTTAATAAATATAAATATTATTCAATATTAAGAAATTTGTCCTTTAAAAGAATACCAAAATTTGAGAAACATTAAAGTAAAAAAATTCAAGATTCCTTTTACCTATAAAAACATATAACTATGTAGCAGCTCCCTTTGGGAGAAAGGCTTCTCTTGTCTTTTAATAAATAATTCACAAAGGACTTTTGGGAACACATAAGCTTTGTTTCTTGGGACTACGGTTTCATATTTTGTTGGTGCCATTGTAGATACCAAAATTGAATGAAAGTATAATATAAATGTTAGAAAACTACAGAAAAAAAATGTTTACAAGATGTTCAAGATAAAATTAAGTGTATTTATTAATATAATTAATATTATTAACTATGTTCTAGAAACTTTCAGACTTAATGCATTTAACTTGTGGCATCAGAGATCTTAGGCATCACACACTCTATTCCTTCTCAGTACATAGTGGGCTCTGCCAGGCAAGAGAATTCAACAGCAACCTCTTCTGCAAAGATTTTTCTGTTTTCCTGAGATAAAGTCTGGGGTTGATTTCTCTTTGTTTAACATGTATCCTTCTAACAGCCCCTATCATAGTCCCTTACACATATTCTTTCCATGTTGTCTCTGTCACTCTTTTGTGAATTCCCTCATGGAAGAGATGGTGTCTTATGATTATCTTCCTTCTCATTATCTGATACAGTGCTGTGCACATGATAATGCCCAAGAAATATATAGTTCACAAAATGACACACAACCCTATCTTAAGAAGTTCTTTGCTATTGCTGCAAATATAACTTTCTCAATTGAACTGGATGAAATTTAGTCATTTACTCATTCAATATGGCATCAGGAAATGAGCTTAGACATTGAAGCCAGACTGACAGATATAAAATTTAATTCTGTATCAACACATTTTACTTGTAGATGTGAAGCCAACTACTCCCTGTTTGAGCCAGTTTTGTTGCTTCTAAACTGGGAAGGATAATTGGATACCTTGTGGATTATTTTTGAGATTGAAAGGAATTGTTAATACATTTGAATTTCTCTACACAATGAACATCATGGAACAAAGTAATCACTTAAAATGTTATTTTTCCCCCTTTCATCCTGATGAGATTTTTATGTTAAAATAATTTTTAATCATTGGAATTAGCAAATTTATTTGTTATCTTATTTGTTATCTTATTTTTTAGTACTTTAGTAACTACTGCAGAGGTATAGAGAAATAATATCTTGATTTATTAATCAATTCTATTTTTCATTTCCAATGTTGCATTATTCCTAGATGTTTCCCTGCTTTCAGCAGCCAGAGAAGAGAGAATGTACGAAAAAGAAAGAACAAAGTAACTGATCCTTGGCTTTGAGTTTGAACTAGCACAGGCTTTGACATAGAAAAAAGATTTGGCAGAATATATGATTAAAGAATGTTTGCCTGCACTTTATTCCCATCCTCAGACAAGGCCAAGATTCCACAGGATGTGAGGAACTAAGGGAAACAATATAAATCTCAGACAGATTTAGGGAATAAGGTATAGGCGGGATGTGGCTGCCATCTCCAAGTGAAACCCAGGGAGTAGACAGTCCCCTGGTGTTCTGTTCATCTAGCACAGGTAGAAACAGAAAAAGGCTCCTGCCTGAGGTTGCAGGTAGACTGACCTGAATCAGTCTCTCAGCTTCTCAACTCTGTTGTACCAGAAGAATGAGATGATACTCAAAAAGTGGATTTAATTTAGCCCACTGGGTTCAGGAGCAGTAGAATGCTTCCTGTGTGCCCTGCAGTGGGGTGGCTTCGAGAGCTGAGGCCTGAAAGGGTCTGATAGGCAGGAATAAGGCAGGTCACAGTGGGGACAATGCAGATAGGTGATGAAGATACAGACAAGATCTTCATGCTCCCACCATGTTCTCCCACTGCATAAGCTCCATATTAAAAAAAAAAAAAAAAAAGAGAGAAAGCATGCCAATTCAATGAAATCACATTTCTGATATCTAGTGGAATAATAGATCAAAATAGAAATGAAGTTTCTTATACAAAGATAAAATAAAAACAAGCAACAAATTTATCTTCTATCTATCTATCTATCTATCTATCTATCTATCTATCTATCTAATCTTACCTATTTATATATCTATATATCTGAAGTTGCTGTAGACTAAGAATTAAGGAAATAAGAAAATTATAACTTTGGGAGAATTTAAGCTATTACATATCTTTGAGGGTAAAATGACTAGGAGAAGAACTATTAGAGGGATCCGAGGATAAACGTTCTTTGACCTGTCTTGCTGTGACTATCCCTGAAATGTCTACAGTGATGGACTTTGGAGTTTCAATGCTGATAATACTGAACAGTTATTACGTTAGAGTTCGAATGCAGAAGCAGGTCTGGGTACATCAGTCCACTGTTCTTTACTTTGCATATGGATGGAGTTTGAGGGGATAAACAATGAGCCAGGAATAATGGGGAGAGCCAGACTTATATTTTCCAAGTAAGACAAACATCTTTGCCACTTTAGAGATAGTACTGTATGAAGAGGGGCTGCCTGCCACAAGACGAAGGGGCCGGGGGGAGAGGGTTTTGTGTGTAATCAGGAGATCTCTGTGTAATGTGCCAAGGCTGTGATTCTTGATCTTGACCATTTGCTGGTGAATGGTTCCTGGGTCACAGGTTTAAATCAGAGCTACGTAGCTCTGGGACAAATGAACTTTGACACTGAACGTCACCAGGCCTATCTACTTCTCAGTCATCTAGAGAAACTGGGACAGCCTACCAGACTCCTAAATACAGTCTTCAGTCTATTTGCCTCAAAATGATTAGAAAACCAGAAAGAGAAGTTTGTTTCCATACTTATCTGGCCCCTGGGGATTGGTGTCAACATTCTTTCTCTTCCTTTTTTCCTTCTTCTAACAGCCGTAAAGGAAAAGCAGAGTGCCATCTGACTGATATTAAAATAGCTAATCTGCTACTGTTTTTGAAATCTCATTGTGTTTACTCTAGAATTTTTCCCAGATTGTAAACCCTCAGGGAGAATGTCTTCTATACTTGATGCTATTCTTTAAATTCTGTCAATATTTAAAACATAAAAATAAGAATTTGACATGTTTGACAATACATATTCCACAGAATCCAAATTCCAGAGAAATATCTAATAACACATAGAGGGGCTGCAAATGGAAGGGGAAAATGAAGCTCGTGACCACACAAGGGGACAAGAAGTTTTGCAGGTGACAATAGTACAAAATAAATAGGACTCCCAAAGAAACCACTTCTTTCAGCAATAATGCAAAGAAAATCTCATCAAGTTAGATTTCACACAGACACAGGGCTATAACTCAGCCGGGGCAAACAGAAGAGAAAATCATCTGCTTGTCTGCTTCACTCAAAATGATTACCCTTCTCTCATTTATGGTTTGACTTTTCTCCTTTGCTCCTGCAGACTGAACGAAATATAAAGGAGAGATGTTATCTATCTGTGGGGAAAGAGAAAGATGTGTTTGGTGGAGAGTATGGGAGAAACACCTGAGTTAGCCTCTCCAGGACCTAATCCAGGCTGAGAGATTCTATCATCATAATCATAATATGCTTTACTGATTGGTCCTCGTGTCTGGTTTGAGCACTGAAAACAATTACAAAACTCCAGCCCAAACACACAGTTCCAGTATGGGACTATTCTGGGACTGAATTTAACCATGTATAAGAGATGAAGATGTTCACCCATGCTCAATATTTGAACAGGTAACATCAGAATTAGTGGCTGATTTTTTTAAAAATGACAAAATTAGCTCCTTTTTCTCTCGAAGAATCAAAGTTAGTCCATTTTGATCTAAATCTGGAATTGAGATTCTCCTCCCGCCTCCTTTCTTTTGGCTGGTCACATTGATCTGGCTGAAAATGGGGAAGCCAAAAAGTTTGGTGTAGCTCAGACTCACCTGTAGCCTCTTCCTATTCTCAGTTCAATTTTATCAGAGCCCTTTCTATAATCTGTAAAGCGACTCTCACAGCTTCAGAATACGACAAAGTAATTAGACAGAAGAGCTCAGCTTCAAAATGAAACCTCTTCCTTGGCCTCTGCCAGTATGGATTCTACTCATCTCCGAACAAATGCAATCATCGAAAAGACTCATTTTAAACAAATACAACCCCTTGGGGTTTCTAGGTTGCAAGCAAAAGGGCAAATAATCAGGACCCAGATTAATCCGCTGATTGTTTAAATTCTTCATTTCCTTTTCATGTGTATACACACTGCATGCAAATCTATAGTAGCACAGACTATGCTGGACTACCCAGGGACCTAAAAAAAAGTAATGTAACCTAAAAATGCATGTTTTGCTTTTACTGATAATATCTTGTTACATATTTCATTTTTGTCTTAAACTCAGATATTTTAATAACAAAAGCAAAAATCTTCACCATTTTCCCACTTGGGTAGTGATTGGCACTGAGGTATGTGCTAACCATGCTGGTCTCTAACTTTGAAACCGTGACAAAAGCTATCAGACATTGAGTGTTTACTTTATCTCCTGATGCCAATATTGAATACTTACTCTTCATGACTTTATTAAAAACTCATATCGCTATGAAAATAGAACATTAATACACCATTTACAGATGAAGAAACTCAAGTTTACGAGTTTAAGGAACTTGCTCAAAGTTACTCAACTAATAAGTTGCAGAGGCATTAATCGAACACAGATCTCTTCGAACGTTCCTGCATTGGCCCAGTATGCTTCTATCAGCTTCTTTCACATGTTTTCCCTGCATGGCTCTTCTGAAATGCATTTTCTGTCTCCCCTTCCCATGATTCTGCTGTTATTCTGTCTTCATATTAACTTTCATCTCATGCCTCTAACCATACACAATTTAATATAGCTGCAATCACAATTTTCACATCCACACCACCTTAGCTCCTATAGGTAATAATAGTCAGCTTCGTGTAGTTTGCATTTACATTTTATCTAAAATAATCCCCGATCCATTGAAATCAGGGACCATGGACTTACAATTTTGTCTCAGAGCAGAATATCAGACTCATAGAAGGCCCTGAATAAGTCCACACTGTTTAAGTAAACAAAAAACTAATTTCGAACATAGTAAAATATTGCCATATGAATTTTCTAGAAATTTCATACTGGTCTGACTAATTTCAAAATAGCAGAACAGAGATTTAACACATATTTTTCAACACATTAAAATGTTTGACAATTCAGCTTCAGTAGAAGTTTAATTATAAAACTAAACCAAGTAAAGATGAAAAAAATCTAATCCAAAAGACTTCTGCACTATACTGAAAGATAGATCAATAATAATAAATTGGATTTTCAGCCTTTGGGAATAAGTGGATACCAAACAGAAAAGCAAACCTTAGTAAAGATGTTCTGGGCTACCACAGTGAGTGGATGGAATTATTTTACAATCAATATTATATTTCATCGGAATGAAATAAGATGTATTAGAACCTCAGCAAGATAAATAAATGTTGAAGTCCAATAATAACTTCAGCAGATATAAACATTGTAAGGACACACATGTGACCAAAAGTCTTTGAAGAAAGATCAGTTCAAGTGCTAACGACGTACAGTATTTAGGCAAATTGTCGACAAATAATGAGAATTTCCAAAGTTTCTGCCACGGTCAGGCCTAGGCAAATAGTGAGAAAGATGATGGTTGGAACACTTCATTCTTCCTTTCTCCCTCCATTTCATACCAGATTCGCTGTGAAGCTAGCGAAGCTGAAACTTTACCACTCTATGTTTACTCAGGCTCCTTCTAATTCTATGTATTTATGGATTTAATATTTAAATTTTTAATATTCAACTTTTTTTTCCCTTAAACAGATGTCTCCAAACTGTTTAAACTCCAGGTCCAACAGAACTTGGTTAGAACTTTGATCACAAGCACATACTCCCTTAGAATCTGTAAAACTAAGATTCCATTTCGCAGATTTTCTTTGTTCTAGTTTTCTTAGTTTCATTCATTCATACATTCATTCATCCAGGGAGTAGAGACACACTCTTGTGGTTTCCTGTCACGTGGGTGAGAAGAATGGCAGTTGAAGAAACGTGGAAAGAAGCAAGACATTCTCAGACAATCTGACTTCAGGGGCATTGAAACACTCTAGACTTTTCCCAGCTCTGGACCTAGCTAGAATTGGATAGGTGGAAAAGGGAAGCTTTAAGCATCAAAATGTTTAATCTGTTTTTTGGCAGTTAGAAATCATTGACTTTACATGTTTATAATGATTATTAGCTTCCTGTCTCTTGTTCTACGGTTTCTTCCACCAATAACTAACATTACACTTTCCTTTGGATGTTTTCTCTCTATGTTATGGCTTCTGCTTTTACTTGACTTCTGCAATGTCATGGCTCCCTCCTTTCATCTTTCAGTTTTTGCTACAAGTTCTTACTTCATCCTACCTTCAATTTACCATTCCCAAGATAGGCATATGGCTCTAAATCAAGTTATTACTTGTGGATTAAGGCTTTCAGGGTAGCGCAGTTGAAAGACCATTTTCTAGCCATAGATTGACTGCCCACAGAAAACATGCCCTATCCTGGTCAAACAGATCGCTGGGCATGAAGATATAGGGACAGAATCAAAATACATGTGCATAAAATGCCACTGATAATTACAACTACCTTAGCAGGGGCTGTGGGCAGAGGGGTCATCCTCAGGAAAGAACTAGACATGGCTGCCTTGGGCCTACACAATGTCATTCATCCTATTTACCTGGGCAGATAGGTACACCATGAACTTAACCAATTGTGCTTTTATCCTCTGGGATTGTCCGAAAATATAATATGACCCAACATTTAAATTGTCCTCTCCGTCTGCCTCATTCATGCCCACTCCACCAAGAAAAAAAAATGAAAACTATTAACAAAACAAAACTGAGAAGTTCTCTTTGCTTAATATAAAATAAGATTTTTATCTAAGTTAGTAATAGAGACATCTTTCTTCTTCCTAGATCAAAGTATTAGAAAAGACTTGAGACCCAACTAAATTGTTCCTACTTCAATGATATCTTCTATAAACTTATTTTTTCTTTTTGTTTCTCATAGCACCATCATTTCCTCTTCATAGCTGCATAAAATACAATTTTTTCCAGTATTATAATTAGTTAAACATTCCTTGTATTTTATTATTTCTGCATTTCTATAGGGACAATCATCATAGAAATAATAGTATCTTTACAATTGTTTGAAATAACAATAAAGCTAATATATAACTCAGTACGTCTCAGGAACTGTAGTAGCATTTTTAGGTATCATCTCCCTTAATCATCCCTAAAACCTTTTTAGGTAGGTGCATCTCCCATCACCATTTTATAGATGAGGAAACTGAGGTTCAGAGAGGTTAAGCAACTTGCTCAGTTAATTAGCAGAGTTTCCAAGATTTAAACCAGGAGTTCTAATTCTAGATCAGCAACTTTCAGCTTTGATGGACATCTGAATTATCCATAGACTTTTCAATATCCTGGGTCTCTCCCTAAATATATCTGATGTATTGCTCTGAGGTGTGGCTGGAGAATGAGGACTTTTTTCCTCTCCCTTGGTGATTCTAACATGCAGCCATGCTTCATAACCATGCTTTACAGAGTAAGTCATTGACCACTGGGAAATAAACAAGTTAGTGAACAATTTAATGCATTAATGCACTATCTTTTCATTGTATCTTAAAAAAAAAAAAGCTACTGACGGTTTCATTTAAATCAAGATAACAATAATCTTTAATTGGCCACTCAGATAAAATACTGAAAACAGTTTTGTCAAAACTGATTTAACCTGACCAGACCATTTGCCACAGGGTTGACGCTGTTTCCCAGAGAGAGGCGGCAGGAGGATTCCGTAAATGTCCCGCTCTGTCTAACGCACTTCTCATGAGGACACAGAACACGTTGGGGGAGCTTCGGAGCGCATCAAACGGACTTAAGCTGCTCAGATGCGCTCCTTGGTCCATTTCTCTGTTTTATGTTCTCCAATTCCCTCACCCTGTTACGCTTAACGAGTTGCCCCTGCTCGCTCGCTTTGTCTCTGCTGCAGAGTGTGGGGAGACACAGTGCTTTAGGCAATTAGTGCTCAGAGTAGCTGCAGAGCTTTCTTTCCTACTCTAGAGACAAATCTTTCTATTAGTCACAGTAGACTCAAAGATACGGACAAGAGGACCCAGACAAAACTACAAATACTAATCAGGCACCCATCTGCGACGTGTTAGTCACTAAACTGACAGCATATGATGACTAAGAGGAATTCCCAAAGAGCTAAGAACCTTGGAGAAGGACATGTAGACAAATGGAGCAAGGACAGTTGTGAAGTTCTAACTTTGTGAGTATGAGTGTGTATGTGTGTGTGTGTGTGAGTGTGTGTGTGTAGGGGGGGTAGTCTCTTAACGTGTGGTTCAATCTGAGCATGTTAAAGTTTGAGAACTGCGGCCCTATTCAGCTAAAACTATCCATTCCTTAAAGAGCTGAGAGACTGACTATATAAACAGATAGTGGCCAGACTGTATGTGACAAAACTCTGACCCACAGACACCTTACTGACCAACCCAACCAGCCAAACCACAACTTCTGCAGAGATCCACCTAGAACAAGCAGGGCTTTGATGATGACTGTTAGCTTCCCTAACTTTTCTCCCTGCTTCTGACTCAGGACCAAGCAGAGAAAGCTACATATGCTTCTTAAAATAATCACAGAAGGTGCCCTGTTTCTACCTCGTCAGCCCGCCTCCAGCTGCCCGGTGCCAACAACTGCCAACCAGTGCACATCTGAAGCCTCCCTCTGCTTTTCACCATAAAGCTTTCTTACTCATCTGCCCACTTTTGAATCTCTGCCAAACACAAGTGGTGTTGACTCCTTTGATATAGCAAACTCTTTATTTGCTTTTATTAGACTTTGTTTATTTCCACAGAGCAAGGAAAGCCAGGAGGAGTGTGTTGGAATTTTGAGCCCACCCTCTCCAGGCTTCTCTGAAATCTCACGTGCTTGTCACGTAAAATCCCCTTGTTTGCCCCTTAAGATACATTCAGGGAGGCAGCAGGCACAATGGCAGAAAGATTGAGTAGAACCCGCCTCAAATACAGACAGATCAACCTGAGGAAACAAAGACTTGACCTTTTGATAATGTTATACAATGGTGTTTGAGAAGAACCTCAGACCAGTAGATCTCAAAGGGCGGATGAAAGCATGGGTTTATTTGTCTTTATATTTGAAATGAGAAAAATCATACCATCAATTGAATTTACCTGGAAATGATGAGTTTTGGGTTTTTTTGTTTGTTTGTTTCACATTAGACAGAATGAGGGTACAAGATAGAAACCATGATTGGTTAAGGGACAAGAAAGTTATATTTTGGCCCCGTTGATTATATAAGTGTACTAACTTGAGTTGGCTCCTCAGAAGTATTGAGGAGACAACAATATACTTTCATAAGTGGAAGATTCCAGAGCCTGATTCATGGAAGAGGGAGCATTTTGAGCAGGCCAAGAAAAGTGAGAAGAATTCTACTACATGGCACAATTCGAGTCATTGGCACAAATGCATTGTTGAAATTATACCCATTAGGTAAAATAAAGATAATGTAGATGTCGGCATAGGGACCATACTCTATTCTTTTGCTGGTAGAACAGCTCAGTGGATGAGAAGATATCGTAGGACACCCCACCTGTCATTTCATGCCAACTCACAGACATCATTTCACTTGTAACTTCCTAGAAGTGAGGCTGAGGGTCCTTTGGATTTCTACAATTATTAAATATGTGCCTAATGGTCAAAACAAACAAACAAACAAACAAACAAACCATAACCAAACACTGAAACTATTTCTTATTAAGGTTGAATATTTATTATTTTTTAAAAACACAAAATAATGTCTTTTCCCAATATTAAACCTACATTTCTTAAGCAGAATTCATTGTCTCTATCTCCAAAACTGATCTATGTAAGACTGTTTTTCTTCCTTCTGGAAGAATGCAACAGAATTAGCACAACGTAATTAGCAGGTCTAGTTTGAATTTAGAAACTGAGAGGCAAATGAAATTAAAGTTGGGGTAAATTAATTAGAAAAGCGTGCTAGAGTTGTGTGTGTTCATTAATTAAGTGTTGTTATTCAATGTGTCAGCACTGACAACCCAACACTTTGTGTGGTTTCGAAACATAGGGGAGAAAAGGCTTACACTCAAGGGAGCAAAGTGGGCAGGTGTTGGGTGGTGTGCGAACTTTCAGGGAGGGGATGAATAAGCAACCATCCGTGGGGTCACTGTAGCTTTCCTAGTACCTTGATCCCTTTTCTCTGATTGAGACCACCAAGGAGACCACAGGAGTAGGTATTTGTCTGGTTTCTAGACTTTGGCAAATCTGTGCTCTGGAGCCTTGGATATCAATGCCCAGCCACAGAGGGCACCTTAGCTTGTTCAGGTTCTAGAACAAAATGCCACAGACTGTGTGGTTTATAAACAACATAAATTTATGTTGTCACAGTTCTGAAGATGAGAGAATCTTTGTAAACCATGCAGCCCGAGGGACATTACAGCAGCCCAGATGGACTAAGACAATGGCCAACTTTTGTGCTTGACACAATTGATCAAGAGGACGATACATGATGCAAAGTATTCACAAGAGTCACTCTGCCCTGCACACTGCGGGCTCTGATGATGAGATAGAAACACCTCCTTTGTCAGGAAGAGTTCTACTTTGGGGAAGAAGCATTTATCCTTATAGATTACAGTTTCAGGAGGATTGGAATGGTTAGGTAAAATCTATTCAACATTTCTCTTGTAAGAATTATTTCTCAGCAAACAATACAAAGCAAAGCAACACAAATAGCAGCCCTAAGAAAAGTTGTGCAGTATGTAGTTTTTATAAACCAAGATTTTTTTCCCCCAGTTATTCAGGGTCATCTGAACAAAATGAAAACATTGAAAGTTGGGCCAGAACTTTATATTTCTAAGTTATAATTTTCCAGGTCACATCTCTGCATCTTAAGATAAATCCAGTAGTCACAAAAGGAATCTGAGGAGGATGGGAGGTGGAAGGAGGCGCACAATGGAAGAGGGGCTGTCATCCGGGTGCCTCCTGCTTTATGTCGATTCTGAGACATCAGGATGACAACTCAGGTCAGAAGTACCTGGTTCTAGTTTCTAGCCCCAAGACTCTAGTGATGGGGCAGTGAGAGTTTTTACACACAAACACACACACACACATGTATATAAATATATGTGTGTTTATATATTAATTGAATATTATATATGTACGTGTATATAATATACATATATATGTATATATATGAATTGGCTATTACTATTGACTTTTAAAACATATATATTTCTATTGAGTCAATTCATATTTATCAGGTGTTTATTACATACAGGCACTGAGCTAGGAATGTGAAAAACATTTTGAACAAAAAAGACAAACATCCATGTCCTCACAGAGCTTACAATTTCAAAATTGTCTTTTCCTGAGTGGAGATTCAACCATTTGTTTTTAATGCCAAGGACATCAAAAAACTTTTGTTTATGTAGGTTTTATCTATCAGGATTTACTATGTTAAGAATTATAACTCAAAAGATAAATATTACTTATCAATTTATTAAAATATAATAAATTCATGACATGCTAAAAATAATATATTTCATGAAAAATAACTAGTCTAAAACCAAGAAATAGTGAGACGAGTGATACTGGTTGGCATTTTTGTGAAACTCTTCTGTGTCTAGGTTAAAAGAGAGCTGAATTTTTACGTTTGCTTTTTTATTCAATTTGTGGAATCAAAATCATGCAGTTTCTGGAAAATTCCACTGTATGCTTGTGAAAGAAAAAGGGAAAACAGGCAAATAAGTCCTTAGTATTGTTATGGAAATATTTTTTTACTTTACAGACCTCTGAGGATCTCAGGGACCCATGGAGTAAGTTCAGGGCTCCACTTTGAATCCATTGGTATGGCAGAAAAAGCACACATTCGAAAGACCTGAGGTCTAACTTGTGATCTTTGGAAATTATTTCCTTTTTCTTGGCCTCTGCTTCCTCCCTCTGGATTAAATTATGGCCAGAATCTTTTCCAGCTATGACATTCCCATATCTCTGCCCTCTCTGAACTGGTTTTTAATATTTTAATAGAACAGATATTTTCTTCTTTTTCTTTTCTCCTCATCCTCATCTTGCTGGACCAGACACTAACTGAGCTAGAATTCAAGAAGGGAGTCTATGACATTCAAAAATGAAAAGCAAGATAAAGTCCAGGGCTGGTCTACAAAAATATAGACTCACCTTGACAGTGAGGCTGACTTAGTACTGAGAACAGATGCTTGGGCCCAGAATAGAATGGTAAGGGTTGTTTGTTGTTGTGTTGTTGTGTGTGTGTGTGTGTGTGTGTGTGTGTGTGTGAATGAGAGGGGAGAGAGAGACAGAGACAGAGAGACAGAGAGAGAGAGAGAGAGAGAGAGAGAGAGAGAGAGATAGAGAGAGAGAGAGTATTTATTTGACCTCTCCTTTATCAACATAATCTCATCTACAGAGGTTCAATCCCCTTCAGCTACATCCGGGAAAACCCCAATGACTGACATCAGTCCTTGAAGTCCAAAGGACTATGGGACAATGAACTTAAGAGGCAAAGTAGTTTAGAAACATCCAAGTTATCTAAAAGAGGGAGGCAAACAGGAGTCCCCAGGGAAGTCTGCCCCACCTGGAGATGGTGGACTTAGAAGTCCACCCTTTGCTGCAGAGAAGGCCCCTCCCCCACCCTTTGCTAGATGAATAAAGCTGTGGTTCTCACACCTGTATGCACATCAGAACCTCTAGGAGGGCTTGTTAAGACAAGCTTCTAGGCCACCCTCAGGATATCTAATTCAGTAGATGTGGGATGGGGCCCTGAGTATTTACATTTTCAAGTTCCCAGGTGAACCTGTCACCCAAGTTGCAGTTGGCCACACTTTGAAAACACTGAAAAATGATAGATTACAGAATGTGATTTGAGCTCACAGAAAAGAACAAGTTTTTTGGACTCTAAATGTCTCGGCAATCAGGTTACAAAAACATCCTAGCTCCAAACACAGCCCTTATATATTCTAGTGTAGCTGTTCTGAAGGGAGATTCCAGGAGGAGCACGGTAATTATAGTGTTTTTAAAAAGCCAACTTGCTATTTTATTTTCTCCTGTGTGGGAGTGGAGGGACTTCTTAGAGGGATGGCAGGGGTGATCGCATGGTTGAGCCTTAATTTGAACAATTCCTTTCCAGCCATTAGAGTTCAGATGTAAGATGTTAGAACTAAATATGGGGTTTTAATTCATAATTCAGACTCCTGAGTTTATACATACCTTGCAACTGTCTTGAGCAGAATGAGACTGCATTTTCAATGTAGCTTTAACGTCAGCTTGCCATGATTTTCTTTTTAACCAAATATAAACACAACATCAAAGACTCGAGTGATTAAAACAAATGTGGTCTATTATGTTATATCAACAAAAATCAGTCTCTGGAAACCCAGGACTGCAGTCAGAGCATTTCCTGGAGATCCTCATGGTTGTGGGGTAAGTGTTCTGGCCTTATAAGGCCGAAGGATGGATGATAATAAATCAGGTTAGCACTTGGTGCTGTGCTGGCTGGTTTCACACAGTATCTCATGTAATCCTGGTGATTCTTTGTAGTGAGAATCAGCGCAAAAAAAGACCTCTTAAACAGTGAACCACTGTATGTCTGGCTCCAAGGCCCACAGTCTGGTATTCAGGCTTTCACATGGGCTCAGTGCCAAGGTCAGGCATGAATATCAAATTCTAAATCTTCACCTTGACCTTAAAGGCACTCCATGACCAGGCCCAGAATTAGTCTTTCTGTTCCTATAATAGGCTAAGCTTGTTTTCACCCCTGGGCCTTTGCATTTGCTGTTCCCTCTATCTGGACTACTCTGCATTTTGATCTTCACAAACCCAAGTCTTCCTCATCATTCAGGTGTCAGTTCAAGAGAACTCCCTCCCAGAGGTCTTCCCTCCACCTGATATCTACAAATGGTGGCCTCATCCGCAGCCTGGCCTGTGTACCCAGGCTGAGATGGTTCTCTGCATCTCACTGCCAGACAGGGGGTGCTCTCTGCCACTCATGCCAGACAAGGGGTGCTCTCTGGTCTCAACTGGCTTGCCTTATTTTACCATCTCACTTCCCTACTCTCTCACCATACTCATTGAGATCAATTCCCAAACGAATCACTTGCCTCCAATTCCTTGTCTCAAGGTCTGTTTTTACGGCAACCTAAACATGAAAACAAAGTCACATTTGACCCTGCCCCTCATGACTGTGTTTAGTTTTTTTCATAGCACTTCTTCCTACCTAACATTGTCTTATTTGTTCATTTGTTTACTTGTTTGTCTTTATATTGTCACCCTACCTGACCTTGCATGCCCCTCCTCAACCTTCTCCACCCCACCAGATGCCCCAGAGAAGATAAACATCATGGTGACATGACTTCACCTGCCCTGTTCACTGTGATATCCCCAAAACTTAGAATTTACCCAGTACATAGTAGCTATTCAATATATGTTTGCTGAATAAACAAAATAAACAAGTGAAGATGCTAAATATCGGAAACTCTCCAACATGTCAATGTAGAAGAATCTTGGCCAGCAAATCACACTCTTGAATGACTAAATAAGTCGCTTTATTCCCGTGTGGATGCCACAGTTCTCCTTTCCATTTCTGTAGCCTTTCCTTGATCAACCACTTTTTTGTTAAATGTGCTATTCTACACAATCAAAAGTTTACAAAAGTAAAAATCAATCCAGGCTTTAGGGCCAAGTAATTCATTATCTGCATCAATCTAGATTTATGAGTGTATATTGAAGATACCCTAAAACAGAAGTCTCTGTTCCTTCGGCCCCCATCACATTAGGCTTGCATAACCACCTACATTTATTAAAAGAACTCCTGATCTGTTTCTGTTTAATTGACCTTCAAGTGCTTGATTCAATAAGCTGGGAGATTAGAATAAATCATATTGGCTTGTTCATTTATCTGTATTACAAAGAGTAGCAAGGAGAAACTTGAACAACATAAAAACAAGAAAGGGCAAACGGCTTTCATGGAGATGAAGAGGGAACGTCACAGGGGGAAAAGCCCGTGCTTAGAGATGCTCATATGGAATAAAGAGAACAGAAACCTAAGCTTTCAAGATTATTTTCCCCCTGATTAAAGAAACTTTGTCAAAGCAAAAATTAAAGGAGTATTTGCTTTTGAAGCAGGTGACATTTCAAAACATGACATGGGAGTTATATTTCTGTTAACTGTTTAAAAAAAAAACCATTCAACATAAAAGAGCATTTGTAGCAGTTTTTTTTCTCTCTCTCTACTAAGCCACATAGGAGGCTTCATGGACTGCGGGTGAGGACTCTACTCTCTGAAACGTTCTGCCTCCATAAGCGATTAACGGGCACCAAATGTGGAGATCTGCTCATTGCATTTACCAGCCCCTTCTCATACACGCTGCCTGGAAGAGGACCTGGTGTACAGTAGGTGCTCAATAAATGCTTTGTGTAAAGTAGAAAGTAGAATTACTTGCATTTTTCTGGGAGAAAAGATTCTCACAACATGCTCAAAACAGTGTCGTCCATCTTTTTGCTTGTGATCTGTAAGGGGACTATGGCTGGAGCTGACACTGACATATCTTATTGCCTACCCAGAAACAGAATACGTTATATCTTGATATGTTTTGTTAAAAAATGAATTCTGTGTGGTAAATAAAAGAGCACGGTTTGAAGCCAGTCATTTACATTCTAAGCTTCCTTTTCCTAAAATGGGGCTAGTAACGCTAAGTACGATCTAGTCCGTCAGTCGGGGGATTAAATAAAGTCGTACTTGTTAAACGCATGTGTGCATGCTTGGAACAGCGCTCACAACAAAACACTTGTTACCCTGTCATTTTACAGATGAGACAACTTTCGTTCAGAAGGATCAAATGACTGTCTCCAGGCTCACTCCTCAGGGAATCGATAAAACTGGGATTTCAGGAAACGGGATTCTGACCACAGAAGCCATAGTCTTTCTCTACGGTCCATAATCCAAGCGTCGACTGCACATTATTCTCACTCTGGCTTCCCTCGCTCACACACTGAAGCTGCTGACGTCCTAAATCCCGCTTTCGAAAGCAGTGAACTACTAACTAGCTGCTGTCGACTGGAATAGCAGCGCGTTTAACAAAGTTCTCAACTGTCAAGAATTTTTTCCACTTCACAGTCTAGAGACACAGACCTGGAATCATTATAAATGTAAACTACTTAGGGGTACATTCTCTGAGTTTGCTATTTAAAACGTGTTTGTTTGGTATAAATTGATGTTCTTGGGATAAATGTGTCAAAAAAACGTGAGATAATGTAACAGGTGTCGAAGCAGAAAAGATAATTAAACCAGTGTGAATGTAAATAATGTCTTGTACTTAGCTGACTTCAAGACATCTTAAACACCACTCTTTACCTATTCTTTAGTGTTGACTGTTTTATATAAAGTGCTGATGTGATCCCCCCCCTCCGCCCAGTAAAACTTGTAACCAAGGCAGAAGCCTTGAATAGTTTGCCTGATGACCTTTCATTTAAGGATTTTTATTATTATTACTATTCTTATTCAGTGCATAAACCATACTGAACAACTTGGGAGATTTTTAAATCCATAAGCCATCGGCTTTCAATCATGACCTTACTTTAGAATCACCTGGCAAGGCTGTAAAAATTAGATACCCAGGCCTTACCTGCATTACCTGCATTACATGGTCTTAATTAATTATTCTGCAGTAGATACCAGGTATCATATTTCTAAAAAATTTCCAGATGATCCTAATATGTAGCTTGGTTTGAGAATCATTGCACTGTTTTTCTTCCTCTTAATCATTGCACAAGCTAAAATTTCTTTCTTTTCTTTTATCATCTGGTAATTCCTAGTCATTCCTCAAAATGCAGTTCAGAAGCACTCTTTCCAAGAAGCTTATACACTGGGTAATGTTGGTCCTGTTCCTTTGCATGAAAAAAAAAAAAAATTCTCCTCAACAGATACCCTACTGTAAATTCTTTGAAAGTAGAGACATGAAGTCAAAGTTCTTTATTATTTGTATCCACAGTGTTTAGGATTGTCCATGTAAGAGCTATGATAAAAATATCTTAAAGAACGAATGAGTGGGTGATAAAAGGATTATTAGAGTGAGGTTAATAGCTCTGGTTACTTGTGGATCTGCTCTTTACAGACTTGTAGTATAGGTTTGATTTATATCGACTGTTAAGTAGCTTTAAAACACTATAGTATATAAAGCTGAACATACACATATGTTATGACCCAGAAATTTCACCTCTATTTATATATCCAACAGAAATAAATATACATGGATTGGATGGTAGTTGATCAGTGTTCATTTCCTCATTTGGAAAATGGTTAAGACTTTTTTTTTTTTTTTTTTGAAATGTACAAAATAATCTTTTCCCAGGGAAGGGAATTCATTAATTATTACACAATTCTAAGAATTCTCTTCTTGGGTGATGGCTAGGAGTTGGGTAGAGGAACATGTAATTAAGATCTTCCTATAGATTTTAGATTTCTTTAGATTTTTCCTATTTACAGCAAAAGGTGCTTATTTCCTGGCATATTCATGTTTAATGCTTTCTTTTGAAAATAGCTTGGGTTTCACAATGATTATTAATTTATTTAGCAAATGTATATAGATTATTTTCTATTTCCCAAGAAGCAAGGCAGATTAGGAGGGTAATTGAAAAATGAAGAGGATATCTTCAGTGCTCTGTGTTCCATGTTACTATGGAGTCCCAGGGGACTTTCATTTTCTCGAACTCCCGGTCCCCAGTCCGTTATCACACCCTACCTTTCCTTGTCTACTATTTTGCTCAGACCCCAGATTAGGCAATGCAACCACCCTCTACCTGAATTCTTCAAACCCCTTCATCTCCCACCATCTCACCCAATCACTCAGTACATTTTATCACCTATTACCTTCTGAATACTGGCAGCTTCAGCTAATTAAAAAAATATATTAATACCATTTCTTCGGTTTCTACCACAATCTCAGGTTATATGATCTCAGCTAAACTCATGGGACTTGTCAATATTCCTTTCATTAAGTTGTATGTCATTTTCTGCTCTCCAGCCACTAGCTCCTAAAGGAAACAAAACAAAACAAAACAAAAAAACCTCACATGTATATACCAGAAAGCCAAGGCCTCTTGCTTTAATGAGCAAACTGAGATCATTAATTTATTTTCCACCTCAAAGTCTCTCTGTGTCATTAGTCATACCTATTTCCCTCCCGTATTGGAGGAGAAGTGTCTTTCCTCTTTCTCAAGCTGTTTTGACAGCAACTTTCTTCTGTACGATTCTTTCATAACCACTCCCTTCAACTCCATGTAACCTAACTTGAGTCCTCAAAATGGGACCACAGTTGTTCTGAGGTCCTCCTCAACCATCTAGCTCCAAAGTCAATAACTTGCCCAAGTTCACTATCACTATAACAAAGGGGATTTAAAAATTGGACATCTTATTATTGACATGATCTGTTCTCTTGGCTTCTTCTCACAGATTCTTTCTTCTCCGTCTTTTTTCTCAGTTCCTGTTCCTTCTATTCTATTTCTGTTTTCCAAAAATATATATCCTCCAAGTTTATGTCCCATCTACTCCTCTATTAATGTGATCTCTTCCACCATCCTCAAGATCTTTAACAGCTTTTTTTATATAAGAAGGACATATTTATTGTTGGTCAACACAGAACACCACACAAGCTTCATGATGCACCGTAACCTCTGGCCTTGAACACAACTGGACAGTGAGGGCAGAGGCCACCATGACGGGTAGCACTTTCTGACCCAGACATCTGGCTTTTGCTGGCAGTACCAGGAGGCAAGTCTGTAATCCAAAGCCAACACTCTCGATGGCACCAGTAGGATATAAGATGGGATGAGGCCCAGGCCCGTAGTCACATTCTTATATGCTGATTTCAGGGAATCTTAGGGATCTTTCAACAATGAATCACTCATAGACTAGGATCACTCGAGACAGGATCTATGTTAATTTCCCAAAGTGGACATTTTAGAAAAGATGGTCAAGTTCACCAGACTTGCTCTTCTAAAGTATATCATTGCTGCTCTCTGCTGGTCAAAAGCATATTCTCTTCAATTAATATTAGCAGAGATGTGGAATGGGTCAAAGAGGAAAGATATAGTGCTTTCAAAATGATATGGACTGGTGCTAGATAACTGTAGTCATTGAAATGACATAATAGGCTGGGATAGATATTCTTATGTAGAAAAACTGATTTTAGTGAGGATCTGTTATACCACTAATGCAAAGACATGCAATCAATTACTACTTTATTTTTATTATGGTAAGAACACTTACCATGAGATCTACTCTCTCGACAAAATTTAAGCGCACAATGTAGTATCATGAACTGCAGGTGAATATTGTAGATCAGACCTCTAGAACTTATTTGTCTTGTGTAATTCAAACTTTATACCCATTGAACAGCAGCTCTCCACTCTGCTTCCCCCGCCCTCCAGTTTTTAGCAACCACCATTCTTTTTTGTTTCTATGAGTTCAGCTATTTTAGAAACCTCATATAAGTGGAATCATGCAGTATTTGTTTTTCCATGACCAGCAAATTTCACTAATTAATCCCCATATCTGTAGACCTTTAATTAATAGAGTGTATAGGCTATCATACATTTCAGCAAGCATTAAATTAGTTGCTGTGTTTTAGTGCACAACTTTCTATTAGTCATCACATTTGCATTTTTGTAGGAAATTCACAAGTTCTGTTGGGGGTCATTACCTTGACACACTGCACAATCCTGAATTGTTTTCCGAGTCTTAAAATAAAAATTAAAGTTAATCAGGTATATTTGTGCAATTTTTTTAGTTGAAAACTTACTTTTAAAAGTATGTCAGTGGTAGCTTTTGATTATTTAGAAGAATTTTTGCATACTTATTGTACTCCAAGAACTGCACAGTGAGGACAGATTTGGGCTCAAAAGCATAACACAACAAGTACCTTGAGATGGTTACTGAATATCCTTGAAATCCATTTTCCTCTTTTTTCAAATGAGGGAAATAATAATACCCATCATATCATTATCATACATATTAATTAAAATGTCTCATGTTAGGTGCCTAACAGTCCTTGTCACAAAGTAAATAGTCAGCAAATATTAACAGTTAGCATGAATATTACAATCCAGTCTAAGTAGCAGAATTTATTATATTTCCCAAAACAAAGCTATTTTTTTTTCACAGATTCAAAACACTGTAGATACTAGAGAATACTGTTTTTAGAGCACAGCCTTAGCATTGACACTAACTGTGTAATTTAAAGTAATGTCTTAAATTTTCTGAGCCTGGAAAATGTTTCTGGATGTTTGCCTTGCCCTAAGGTCTCAACATAACTCCACGTTTTAATTTTATTTACAACTATTTAATGGCCTATGGTACAAAGCACTTCGTTTTCTGACCTTCTGTTCCTCACCTAATGACTTGCCTGAAGAACAAACAATCGCTGGAGGAAGTCAGTAATCTTTGGGGAGAATTTGCAAAGGATGATCCTTAGAAGGAACAATGGCAGCAGCAAAGTACACAGATCCAACAATGCATTCCTTTTTTCAACTACCACCACACTGAAATGCGATTTGAATATTGTTCCATGTTTATTAGTTCAGTAAACAAGGATTAAGTTGTCACTAGGTTTGTAAGCCAGAAGTTACAGTGTGCCAAAACTGTGAGAAAACTATCAATGGCAAGAGATGGGACCTCAGCAGAATATTCCAAATGTGTGTCTCCTCTCTTCCATTCCTCCCTTAGAAAACATCTCAAAAGACTAGATCAATTATAATTCTCTTGGGATGCGGTTCAGAGATCATATGTCTAAGACATGCTAGCAAATCATCTTCCAATTCCAAGCTAACTCATCAAGTTCAGCACTGATGCTGAAGGGTTCCAGCAAGATAAATTTTATAGAAAAAACAGGGTTTCGTCAGACCTGAGTCTTGATACCACTCAAGGTAAGTATTGGTTCAAGTCAAACTATTAATCTGGCAAAGTATGTCTTCAATGGCCACTGTAACTTCTCCTTGAGAACCTTCTCCATTTTTTTGTGATTCCTTTCTTCCTCCAATAGGACCTCTCCTACCTTCGCACTGCTAATGTTACACAACCTCAGCTCTGTCCATGCTCTGCCCGGGCCTTCTTCCTTAGCTTGTTCCCTATGACCTTCTCGCCCTTTCTCTAAACTGACTTTTCTGTTCCATCATTTTATTGCACATACCACCACTAATGAATACAATAGATTAATGTCCCCTTTTCTGTCCTACCACCTTGGTGAAATATTTCAAAACTAAGGATCAGGGTAGAGAGTGGTAAATGATCAACTTTCATGGTTAGTTTCAAGTACAGAAAGACCTCAGAGGTCCTTTGGAATTATGGTTCATATATCCAATGGAATATTACTCAGCCATTAAAAAAGTGAAATCTTACCATTCATTAGCAACACAGATGGACCTAGAGGTTATTATGCTGAGTAAAATAAATCAGACAGAGATAGATAAATATCATATGATTTTACTTATATGCAAATCTAAGGAACAAAAAAAACCCCAATCTAATCAAAAACAAACTCACAAATATAGATGACAATCTAGTGATGGCCAGAGGAGAGGAGGGTTGGAGGGCTGGGAGAAAAAGGCAAAGGATTAAAGAAGTACAAATTAGTAGTTGATGGATGGTCATGGAGATGGGGAGCCCAGCAGAGGGAATGTAGTCAGCATTAATGTAACAGTTAGGTGGAGAGCCAGAGGAGAGAAAGAGCAATCAGGGGGATCATTTCATAAACTATATAAATGTCTAACAAACGCACCAGATACTTTAAACTAATAATAAAATATTTTTTTTTAAAAAAAGATAGTTGATTTCATGAGATTTAAAGTTTCAAATACTATTTTGTGCTTGTTAGCATAATTTAATTAAATAAAGGGAGCATTTAACATGCAAATAACAATAATTTTTTTAAAAAATCTTATCCCCAAATACAATTCCATTCTGATTACTAGGGGATAATGCTACTGCGACATATACATTTGGAAGGGGGCACAGTTCAGCCCATAACAAACTCATTATTTGTTTCAATTACTTATTTTGTGCTCTGAAGAACATAAAAAGGAAAATAAAAAATATAAAAGAAAACAAAAGTAACCTACACTTTTGGTATTATTGTACCAGTCAGAAATACTTTAGGTCAAATGAGAAGAAAACCACCTATTTTTTGAGGGATGACCTCAGCTGCAGACAGCCACCTTGCCCACGATCATGTCTTTCTGAGTATGACCCACATCTAATGTCGTATTAGCTTTCCATCTTGCCCCCAACTTGGGACAAGTCTGACAGATATCCTGGCTGCAGCACTCCGTATGGATAATCTGAAGCTTCCACTGAGACTACATCACTGCTCAACATCTAACACTTCCCACTCTCACTCCCTTCCCTTCTTTCTATACATGTGGATCTCAGGAGCCTCTCATAACTAAACACCTCCAAGGCCTACTTCCCAAGGACCCCAAACTATGATGCTATTTTTGAGTGAAACAAATAGAAGTGTAAAAAGTTTAACTAATGTAAATTAGCTGACTAGCCTGTCTTCCTCTAGAGTCCATGCACTTTCTAATACCCTATGCTTCTCATACCGGGTTTTGTGTCTTTTGGAACTTCATTAAGTTAAACTCACAGAATAAATATCTCCTGGAGAGTCAATTTTACTGAATTATCAGAAATGTAAAACACTATTCTTGGATTAAAACTATCAGATTTGGGTACAAAATGCAATGAGTTTTTAAATTAAAGCATGACCCTTCAAAATTAATCTTACTTATAGCTGGCTGCTTACCATAGGCCAAGGGCTAATGGATGTCAGAATGTGCTTTGATAGGAGCAACGTCTGCTGGAGACTAAATGAGCTTCCGTATTATTTGCTCAGGGGATGATTTGATCGTCAATGAAAAGAAGCTTGGATCACATGAAAGTCAAGAGAGGGATGACAGACTGGCCAGCTTTCGGAGTAATTAGCAACGAGCACTGCAACAAAGGAGGGGTTAGCTACACATAGAAATTCTAGAACTTTTCTATTCCTGGCTTATGGTGCTTCTTTGGTTTTAGCGACCCTGGGTTGAAGCTTCAACAGGAAAGATGATCTCCTGTTGACTGCCTCAGAAATGCAATTTTCAACCAAAGTTCCTAGGGCCACGTTGGCTCCAGGATGTATTAGCTATACATAAGCTGTAAAGATCTGAGGTCAGCGGGGCTAGTGGGATGTGTGGAGTCTTGAGAAATATGTCACAGCCACTTAGAAAATAATAATCTTAACATCATGTAATAATTTGAGGATTAAATGACTACACTATGAATGTTATGACATATAAATGTGTGGGTATTAAAAATTGGTGCTATAAATGGAGACTAAAACTATAAATGAGAAGAAAGCACTTGTATCTTCCTACTATGTTTAGTTTATATCTACCTAAAACACAGAGAGTGGATCTTAAAGTTTGAACCACAGAGAACAATTTCTTTATACTGGTTCATAAGAAAAAATTATGAACGACATTAAAATGGACCAAAAAGTTTACGAGGTGGTGGAAAGAATCCTAAAGATTATTTCCCCAAGATTCTGGTTTCCTGGTTATTTAATCAAACTGTGGTTTATAACTTGCTACAAAGAGATTTTGCAGATGTAACTAAAGTCTTTAAATCAGTTGACCTTAGAACAGGGAGATTATCCACATGGGCCTGATTGAGTTGCACAAGCCATTAAAAGCAGAGGACTTTCTTCAATTGGGGCAGGAGAAGGAGGCGGGGTCAAAGCAGGAGGAGGACTCCAAGGGCCATTGCTGGTTGGAAGATGGGGAAGGTCACATGAGAAAACACATGAGTGAGATCTAGGAGCAGAGAGTGATCCGTGGCCTAAAGCCAGAAAGGAAATAGAGCCTCTGAACTCAATCGCAAAGAACTGAATTCTGCCAGTGATTCCAATGAGCTGGGAAGGAAAGCTTTCCTTAGAGTCCATGCCAGGAAACTGGTGAAACCCAAAGCAGAGACGACAGGAAAGCCATGCTGGACTTCCGACTGATAGAACTATGACCTAAGAAATGGGTATATTTTCAGCCACCAAGTCTGTTGGGTTATTCCAGAGCAAAAGAAAACAAACACTGAGTGTCTATTCTATGGAGCGTCTGTGCCTTTCATTTTCCTTGAACTATTGTCTAGTTCTATAAATTGTAGATAACTGAATAATAATTTTTGTTCACAGACATGCAAATGAATTTTATCCATCATAAATACAATCTCCCTCTACTCTAAAGAATAAGCCAGTTTTACATGTATTTGTAAATTTATTCCAGCATTTCTCTGCCCATGTATAAGTGGCAATTTCAATTCTCTTTTGATCCAGTTGTAACATCCTACTGGTTCTCTTATTAATGAGTTAAATAATATTTATTTTTATGTTCATTTATAAACATTTATAATATTTGTAATGTGTTTATATATATTTTTGCTATATATAAATATTTATATAGAGAGAAAAATGTTTATATCCATATGAGTCATGGTTTTGCCCTCTTTAAAAATGCATCATTCAACAGGGATTCCATTCAGGGATTTCCAAAACGTACAGAGCAGGGACACACACATGTGTGGTCATCTCATAACCTGTGTCTAGAAGAGGGCTAAATGCTGTATTAAAATTCTGTTCCACTCCTCATGCCAAACCTCTGAGCCTGGTTGGAGGAGTTCCCATTTAAAGTAAGAAAACCAAGACCCAGACATGTCACAAAATATACGGAGGAACACACAGTTCTGGAGTCTTGGAGGGGAGATTTTAACAAACTGGAATTTCAGGTTATCACGATTTCCATTCTGCCATATAGTTTTCCAGTGTGAAATGGAGATCATTCTTTCACCCTGATCCAACACTGTCACCCGAATTCCTGAGTCCATTACTGATGCCAACATTTTTCTGGTCACTCAGGCTTCACAGCTCAGAACCATTCTGTCCTTTCATCTCCCTCTCTCCCTATAACCAGTGAGAATTCAGCAGATGGAGGGCCATCTTTACCAAAAAAAAAAAAAAAAAAAAAAAAGTAACATTATGAATACAAAATTAGATATTCCTTCAAAATGAGACAAAAAATCAAAATAGACTAGGTCTTAAATCTTTATATGCTTTGTTTTGGAATCTGTCATGGCAATTTACAGAAAACTTTACACAGACATAATGGCGACTGTGACCTGGTCCCCTCCCCACTGTAAACTTCCTGAAGCTCTGAGTGCTCACAGGGGCCATGCAAGTAATGACCCTACAACTTCCACTTTCTCAGAGCCCACTGTCATTTTTTTCCCCATTCCTAGTAAACGAAATCAGTTATGCAATGAGTGGTCCAGAAAATCATTCAGAGCTTCATGGAAGTGGGTAGGTTACAGACCTAGGAGAATGTAAACACTTAGATTCCTGAATTGTAGCCCAACCTCCTGAATAAACCTTCAGGGCATCTGTACTTTTGGAAAAAGCTGGAACTGCCTAGGTAGTGCCCTCATCTTATGTCTCCAAGTGTTAGAGTTCTCAAAGGGCAGTGGAAGAGCCTTTGCTGGGCACTGGGGGCCGGACAGTAGGGAATGGAAGAGCCATGAAAGTGTAGGAGGGAAGGGCACTGATGAAAGTCAACTATTTTCTCTCTCTTAAGTAACTACCTTGGCCTTGATTCAAGTAAAGCAATGAGTTTGATGAGGCTCATCACAACATGGAAAATGGCCTGGTACTCAAAGGAGATGAGCAAATGAATTTCAAATACAAGAGGAGCCAGATAGGACCAGAAAAGTACGTTTCCAACAGCTGCACACAACTGACAATTTTATTGACCCTTTAGCTAGAAGGTGGACATAAATATCAGGGTCACTCCACAAATATATCTACATATTATTGCAACTTACTGTTTATATATTTATGCTTAAATAATATTGTTCAAATAAGTATATACACCCATTTTACAGTGTGAATTCTCTCATTCTCAGTTATACATTGGCTTTCTAAAGTGAATCATTAAAAAAAAATTGCTTCAGATATTGGAAAAGAGAAAATTCCTTATGTGTGGGAAACCGGCATGAAGAATTAAGATTTTTGTCTGCCAGAGAGGGCGGATGTCACCAGCATTACATTCCCACCACATGTGCCCACCTCCAACAAAATGCAGGTAGAAATGTCCTCTATACTACTGAATGGAAAAGAATAAATATTCCTGTCATATTATGTCACAGTCACAGGGTCCTTGAATAACCGCCCATAGATAGATCCCTCAGCAAATTTGTTCTCAGAGGTATGTGTTTACACATGGCAAGTCTGAGAAAAAAAGAAAAAGAAAATATTGTCAGGAGAAATAACGTTCTTCCTTCCAGAGACTATAATAGATTTTTAGACAAAGCTGAATATAAAACTATTTTCATATTCAAAACAAGCTGGGATTGATTTAATAACAAGCACAATGAAAGTTGTTGTAAATAAACATTTTTTGTTCATGTGCTTTATCACCACATATTTTCATGGTTCTTTGTAGTTACTGGATACATCTCTGTCTGCCTCTCCCTGCATCTCTCTACATACTCTGCTCTGTGTCTAAGGAGGTGGGCCAGAGTGTTAAAGCCTCTGAAGTGTTCTGGCTTCTGATCGGGTTCAGGCCCAGGGCTGCCCTGGCTTGAGCTAAGATGAAGGAGAAGAGAGAGATGGGATGATTAAGCTCCCTCCCTGAGGCCTGGCTGCAGTTGGGTAGGGTACACTTCTTGACCAAAGATCACAGTTCATCTCTTGGCCCTCACCAGGTTCATGCAGCTGCTCCTCCTTTATTTCTTCAGGTTTCAAGATTTCTCAGTTGGCCTGGCTGTTACTAGCCTAACAGACTATATCCTTTCCTATTGTGTCTCTACAACCTTTGTAAGTAGTTCTTCTATTAAACTTTACTCAAATTACCCAGTGTGTGTGCTCCATCTCTTCTTGACTTGACCCCTGATTGATATCTCTACTGAGTATTACTCCCACTGGTGAGCCTATTGCTGATGGGCTTCCTCAAAGTTGGTTAACTTCTAACATAGAATTTAACTTTCTTTATTATCTGAGTTTTTAAATGATGTACTTATTCCTCATTTGTTTCAAAAATGGATATATGCCAGGAATGTTTTTAGAAGTTATATGTTAGACTATTAAAAACAGATGAAAGGGGAAATCAAGTAACAATTCCATATATTCTGACATTTTAAGTAAATTTATGACCATACAAATCGTTACCAACTTTCTCTTCTGAATCATAGATTAAATATTACTCAGTTGATTTTTTATAGTATAAAAATTGGAAAACTGCTAGCTAATGACTTATTTTTTTTCTTTTTGCTCAGTAGCTTAAATCCATGACATTGTTTATATTTGTTATATTGCATTGTCTGCCTTTAGGCTAAGAAATCATGTGCTCTTAAATACAGCTTATTATAAAAAGATAATCTATCCCAAAATAACAACCTTCAGAGAGTAAAAACAGAGTATGCCTGAGTCAACAATTGCTAAAATGTTGGAGAGGAAGGTGAGTGATGGAGTTAATAATCTGGAAACATGACTATTGACATCACCAAAATCATATTTGGATGACTAAATTAATATCACACTTTTCACTCACCTGTATAACTTTTATGTATTTGATGATGGTATTGTGTTTTATCAAATATTAAGGCATGCTTACACCATTTTGCTATGTAAAAACTTTTACCAAATGTTAGTTATTTTACTAATTTTAACATAGTTAAATATTAATAGAAAAGTCTTGCTGTCAGGATGCATTATTATTGTTTTTTTTTTCTTTTTTTTTTCAGTTGACAAAGTGTTGTTCTCAAAAGAGAACTGAACCAAATTCAAAATGTGATATTCCAGAAGGAAAATAAAAGCAGCTGAAGTAAACATTAAGAAAGGCAAAGTAAAATGAAAAATCACAGCTACTAACAGACCATTTATCCTTACTGAGAAAGACAACACAACTGAGTATGCTAAATTATTTAACTTATCTCTGAGAGGCGATGCAAAGGATCTCTGTTTTGATAAACACTCAAACTTTGCTCAATGGAAAACTACGCTATTTCTAACATGTCAAATTTGGATACAGTTAAAGAAGATGTGAATTAAATTGGCTTTGAGTATACTGCATTAAAAAATGAATTGTCAGCTTAGAAATATCTTTCCAAAATACTTTGCTTGGGAGGAATTACATAAGTGTGCAAAAAAAGAGTCATAATTGATTATGTTTTGCTCCTTACATTTGAAATGTTCTCAAAATTCTAAATGCAGTAAAAGGCTCAGAAGATTATACAAAGAGAGAAATCTAGTTTGATCAAAGACATTGGCAGTGAATTATAAAAGGTTTTAGAGTTGCAGACTAAAGAATTTAGCAAAACCCTGAATTTCTGTCTCTCTTCCTTCATGAATTTAGGCATTTTGCTGTTTATTGAAATACTCATGTGCAAAGTTTGTTCTAGGAAGTGAAGATTAGATATTGAAACCTTGCTGTCTTCAAGGAAGAGAAAAGTGGTCAAAGAATTCCATCTGATAACTGGAAAGACTATATATTTCAACATGCTTTAAGTGGCTGCTTTAAAACCACATAACTCTGCCTTATTCTTAAAGAACTGGGGAGATGAATTCTAATTTGGGACCTGAAAGTTGAGTCAGAATTGTCCAGATGAACAGACAAGGGTCATCAGTGAAGGAGATGCTGAGGAGAGGGCCTTGGACTGTTCCAGGAATCCCAAGACATTCAGTTTGGCAGAAACAAAGATGTGAAATTTGAAAAGAGGACATTGTTCATATAAAGCAAAATGAGGAAAGAATTTTTAGAGCAGTGAAGTGAAGAAAAATCTGTATGTTATTACTATTTGGCCTCAGATTCCCTGTTAGGAAGGAAACAAGCTTTGTTTAGGAATACATCCAATGTTGGGTCAGGACACAAAGTATTAAGGAAAGATTTTAGCAAGCACTAAAATCAAGAAAACAAAGCTAACTGCTCTGTATTGAAAATAAACAGGATTTTATGGTTTGAAGATGTGTTAACATGAGAAGGAACAGGGGGAAAAAAGAGCAGGAAAAGAAACAGCAGGAAGGGGATACAAAGAAATGTTAAGAATAAGGATGCTAATTTGTTTATTTTGCTGTGTTAGAAATACCCTCTTATCACACACGCCCCACCAAATAGTCAGTATTGTTTATCCACAAAGACAAAAGACACATGTAAACTTTAGTGTTTTATTTTGTATTTGTAGAAATCAAAGTTCCATACTTGTCGCGATATTAGAACAGAGATGAATAGATAGAATTACCTGTTAGAAACAACATGTAGAGTACAAAGTCATATCGTGGAGGTAAAGTGTAGGAAGGAGAGGTGACCCTGGCACCTGCAAAAACCTTGGAGAGGCCATGAGACTTTTCACAGGGTAGCATGCAGTAATTGAAGCCAATACTTCAGCTTCTAAGAAGTGGGGGCCCCATCTGACACCTAGGATTCATAGAGCTCGGGGACATTTGGGATTGATTTAAAGACGATGAAAATGTTAAGCAGAGTAGTGCTCGATTCCACCTCTGCTCTTGATACACGATAGAAATGAGTTTGGAGGAGACAAGCCAAAGCAGGGAGGCTAGGTAAGGACAAATCTATGTTGGGTCACTCTCAAAACCACCCTTGACTTTGATGTTATGGAAACATTCTCCTGACTATGATCTCAATTAACCTGGTCTCAGCTTGGGGACTCAAACTAAGTGTTGAGACCTTGGTAAAAGACATTACCCTTTCTCAGAGTATGTGAGTGAATGTGTGCATCGGGGAGGAGATAATTATAAAAGGAACAAGAAATAATGGGACTCAACTGGTTATTATGCTAAGACAATCTGTGAGTATAAAGTTGGGTATGTGGTTACCCATTCAATAGGAAATTATTGAGAGCTCAATTGAATCAAATCAGAAATACGCAAGTTCCACATTTTGTAATTCTGCCCAGGTAGAAAATTAGACCTAAATTCAGAGACAATCAGTCTTAATAAACGTTGATGAAAGAGCTTAAAAGAAAGGCAATCTGTTGACTCAGGTGCTTTGAAAAACCAAAGCCCCCCAGCTAGCCATTACTTCTTTGTTATTTGATACAGAAGCTAATGAATATAAAATTTTCATCCCTGTTACCATAACACATCGCTACATTCATTCTATATCTTGTCATCATAGAGTTCTGTTTCTATCTAAAAATTTACTTGCTAAAAGAACAAGGAGCCTTCCTGTAATAGAGAAAAGTCTCTTGGTAATAGTTGCAAGGACTATAGACTATAAACTTAAGGCTAGCAATGTGTATTAAAGGAAAGTGCCTTTGTTAGAACAGTTGCAATAAAAACATTTCTTCCTTAAAGACTTAAATATAGTTATTCATGGAAGGTTGGTTTTAATTATGAATCCTAGGGACACTAACATCACATCATTGATCAAACTCTATGTAACTCAATCTACATAAAAGACTGTAAAGATTTTATTAAAATTGGAATCATAGCTAATGACTTCTACAGGCTCCCACATCACCTCTGGCCATTAGCATTCTGGCTTAGTCTACTCCAGCTGCCATAACAAAATAACATAGATGGCGGGGGGGGGGGGGGCTTAAATAACATGAACTGACTTTCACAGTTCTGGAGGCTGGAAAGTTCAAGATCAGGGTGCAGAAGCATGGCTGGGTTCTGGGGAGAGCTCTCCTCCTGGATGGCAGACGGCTGCCTTACAGCTGTGTCCTCACATGGAGGAGAGAGAAAGACAGCAATTCTCTCATGTCTCTTCTTACACGGACACGGATCCCATCCTGGGGGCTTCATTCTCATGAACTCTTCTAAACCTAATTATCTCCCAAAGGCCTCACCTCCAAATATCATCACATTGGGGATGTGAATTTGGAAGGTGGGGACACGCTTCAGTACATTGCAGTCCCTTTGTGCTTAGATGATGGTCTTCCCTTCAGATGAATGACGAGGGTTGCCATCTAAGATCAGCCACCAGCTTTTCACTTGCTCTTGAGGTTTTTATGCACAGAATGTCACTCAAGGGATCAACCCCTTTTTCTTCTACATCCTCAAGTTTCCCTTCTCTGTTCTAAGGGTCCCAATCAGCCTACATAATACTGTAAAATAAATATGAAAATAAAATAACATTCAGGGACCTGTGACAGTACATCTTGTTCCAGCTTACTGTCTCATTTCCTTACTCCGGGTTACAGCAAAGAAACCCTAAGTAAAGTGTCTATAGTACTGTTACAAGATCCCTCCTCTAATTCTCTTATTTAAAGAAAAAGAAAAAACTCTATGAGCCAGAATCCAACAATATAGAGAACTCTATATCTACATTCTGATATTTCTCATCACCTGCATCCTCCCACCTTGACCTAGACACTACGGACTCTCCCCAGATCGCTGCAAGCCCCTAAGTCATCTCCCTGTTTCAGCCAGCACAGCTTCTCCATCCTTCACCATAATAATCAGCGTGATCCTTCTGAAATATCAGTCAGATATTTCATCTCATACCATTCTTCTGTGCAAAACCTTCCAATGGCTTCTACTGGCACTCGGAGCAGAAGTCAAAGTCTGAATAATCACTTACAAGGTTGTACCCACTGCTGTTTTTCACTCTTTTCATCCTCTTCTTTTGCTCTAATCGCGCTAGCAGTTTCCTCACCATTACTACTCCTTCATGAGCCTGTTTAAGACTCACATTTGAAGTCCACGTGGCTTCCTCACTTCCTTTTGGCCTCTTTCTTCATATGACCCCTTCTCTTTTAGGCCTTCCCCTCGCCTCCCCCCACCCGCCCCATTCCCTATCCAGCATTAGTTAATTCTGCTTTGGTTTTGTGATAACACTTGTTGTGTAACACAATATATTTTTTCTTATTCATATATTTGTTGTTTCTCTCATTTATTAGGATATGTTTCACGAGAGTGGACATTTTTGTCTGTTTTATTCACTGCCGCATCCCTGAGTACATTGCCTGGCTAGCAGTATGCGCTCAGTAATTACTTGTTAGTGAAGAGGCGCATTCCTCTTTACAGTATAAACTTTAAAGTAAAATAAGGTGACTTAGTAGATTTACTTTAAAACCTCAATTTTATCTCTACATCAGTCAAAGGATATTATAGGTAACGAGATAAATAAGACGTGGTCTTCCCTCAGGGAGCTCAGAGGATGGTGAGGTGAAGCCTGAAAGTTTGAAATGACAGCGGAAAGAAAATAATCTGAAAGATGGAGCAAAGGTAGAGGCAGAGAATACAGACCCATATTTGTAAATAAATGTATGGAAGCATTGGGAAAGGAAGGGGAAAGGTGATATACCTACAGGTAATAAATCTCTGGTCTTATAACTTTAAAAACTATTTTTAGCTGCCTTGTTCATCCATATATTATTTTTTATACTGTAGAGTTTCAGCAGAATAACTAATGCTCCAAAACTCAGAAAATTATCTATCATCTGGCATAAATTAGTTGAATTTCCTAATCTCTTTCAATAAACAGGTAAGAACAAAACTCAATTTGTAGCTAAACACTCTTGAATTTATTCAGAACAATATTGTTTAATAACAGAAGTATCTCATAAAATTTTAAGAAGAAAGTATGTGCCAAATGCTAAGGATTCTCCCTCTATTTTCTCTGTAGTCCTCAAAACAATCCTAGGAGACAGATATGGCAGAGGAAGTCATCTCTTCTGTACACAAGACTCCCAGGCTCACCTTCAATACTGTGAAATGGTTGCTGGGAAAAAGCTGTCTAGCCAGGAAGTGCACTTCCCTGAATTCATGACATTTTAGTGAAGCTAAATGGGACATAGATTTAAATGTAAAATCTAAAAACTATAAAACTTCTAGAAGAAAACAGGAACAAATTCTTAGTTATCTTAGATTAAGAACAGATTTTCTAGATATGTGTAAAAACATAGCCCATAAAAGGGAAAATTAAGTTGGACTTCATCACATTTAAAACTTCTGGTCTTTGAAATTCAGACATTGACTGAAAAGATACTTAAAAAACATTTATGGAAAGTTGGGGGGGGGTTGTACTTAAGATACGTAAAGAACTCTCAAAATTCAATAATGAGAAAACAGACAACCTGTTTAAAGAATAGGCAAAAGCTTTGAGCAGACACTTCACCAAGGGAGATGTGCAGGTGGTATATAAGCCCATGTAAGATGCTCTGTACCATTAATCATTAGGAAAATGGAAGTTCACAACATAATGAGATACCACTACACTCCAGCAAGTTGGCTAAAATTAAAATTCGATCGCACTCAAATGCTGTTAATGGGAGTGTAAAATGGTACAATTTTGGACAAGAGTTTAGCTATTTCTTAAAAAGTTAAGCATATACCTATCATGTGATCCACGTATCTCAGTTTTAGGTGTTTACCCAAGAAGAAAAAAACATATAAACATATAAAGAATTATATACAAATAGTAATATCAGCATTATTCATAATAGCTCCAAACTGGAATAACCCAAAGATCTAACAAGAAGTGAGTGAATAAACTGTTGCACATCTATACAATGGAATACTAGTCGGCATTAAAAAGAAATGAGTTATTGCCAGACACACATGATAAGAAATTTCAAAATAATTGTGTGGAATGTAAAAACCAGATAAAAGGGTACATACTACAAGTCCATTTATCTACAAATTATAAAAACAAAACAACAACAAAACAAAAAATCCATATAGAAAACAGACCTGTGGTTGCCTGGGATAGGGTGGTGGGGAGGGCCAGGGGGAAGGATTACAAGGAGACATGAAAAAATGTTTGAAGATAATAGATGCATAGGTTCACTATTTGATTGGAATTATTTCATGGATACACACATATGTGTGTGTGTGTATACTTATATTAAATATTTTAGAGATGTGTAGTTTATTGTATATCAGTATGTCTTTAGTTTACCAATATACAGATATAAAACAAAAATAATGATCAGTTAAGGTTTTTATGATTTGAAATATATTACAGATTCATCAAATTCTCTGTTTCTCATCGTTCATTCAATCATCCTAATGAGGGCTAGAGAGCATTTGGCATCCAACAACGAATGTCCCTCCACTTACTAGTGCTAAAAATTTATTTTTATTATGTAAACATAAATGTTATGAGCTAAATGCTTATTTGCCAGTATGTTTTTTAAACCTTCACATATAACGCATTATTGCCCCTTAAAGATTAATCACTCACTGGCCATCGTAATTATGTAATTATGTAAACATTATGTAATTCATGTTTACGAAATTATAAATGGATTAGATGCTTATGCCTAAGAAAACTTCAAATTACACCCAAGAGTATGGAATGAAAATGAGTCCTGGTCACCTCTCACTTTTAAATGCTCCTTTAAGATTAACGGTGAGACTGAGGGTGACAAAGACTTTGAACAGCCACTTCCAGCTCTTACCAACAATCACATTCACTTATTTTCTTTTATAAGTAAGAAAGCACTTGGAAAGAAATCAGGCAGTCATTCCTGGTCCTGGAAAAAACAGCTGATACTCTGATGAAGCCACCTCAATATTCTCAGGAAATCAGTATCTTATCACTCTGTAACTATTATCATAAAAATCTGGACAACTTTTAAGTTACCTTGCCTTCCGGATAGCAAATTATTTTTTTAAAAGAATAAATGATGTTCCTCAAGGGATTTATTTGTCCAATTGCTTGATTAGAAGAACAGTTTCTTTTCTTCTAAAGAAGGAAGGAAGGAAGGAAGGAAGGGAAGGAAGGAAGGAAGGAAGGAAGGAAGGAAGGAAGGAGGAAAGGAAGGAAGGAAGGAGGAAAGGAAGGAAGGAAGGAAGGAAGGAAGGAAGGAAGGAAGGAAGGAAGGAAGGAAGGAAGGAAGGAAGGAAGGAAAACAAGAAAACAAAGAAAAGAAAGGAAAAAGGAAAAAAAGAAAAGGCTGGCTACCTTCATGTACAAGAGCTGTCCTACCTTATTTACTTTTAATCATTGCCTTTCTCCCAGCCATGTTTGGTAATGGAATGATGTTGACTAGGAATTCTTTATTTCTGGGACCAGTGACCACAATGAGAGGCTGAGAAGTAGTATCAAGGAGCAAAAAGTTTCTGACCTTAGTTGCCCTGCATGAGGAGTGTCTAGCTCTATCCCACACCTTCAGCAAGTACATGGTTATGATGGACTCTCAGCTTCAGGTGCACCTGGCATAGGTATACATGGTCTCTCGTATCTTTGGGCTAGGCAGGCTATGGAAATGAATACACAAATAAAGAAAGGGCAGATTTACAAAAAACAAAAATCTGAGTTTTTCTCTTACATCCAAAGGACTATTATCTTAAGGTAGAAGGAGGTGTATTTTCCAATATTCTCAGAAAATAATTCAACAACCTCTGATATTTATTTATTGAGCTCTCATTATATACTCAACATAAGTAGGAGCTTTATATTTGTAAACTATATCTCAAGACTCCATTCACTGAAGAAAAAAAAAACAAGTAGGGTCAAGACAAGAATTATCGCATAGCATATCTGCCTCTGCCCTCACTGTGTCTTGTGGGATCTCTGCACTACCTCTTTAAACATGACTTCCTAGTATTTCTCTGGCATATCTCACACGTGCTCACCAATATAATCCTCTCAGGTACCAGGAAGCACCTGAGAGTTTCTTTGTTTTTGCTCAGTCTCCCTTCTATCTATGACTGTTATTAGAGCTGCTGAGACTCATACAACACAGCTACATCACTTCTATTCTGCTAATAGCACCAGGGTTGTTGCACAGAGAGGTAAGTTTATTCTAAATTTCTTCTTTATGAAAAGCTGATGTCATGTGTATAAGTCAACCTATATCTATACTTTTGAGTGCCTGTGGCACAGGAATCAGGAACCAAAACTCCAGAGGTTTTACTTAAGCATGTAAAATCGTGTTATCAAACTCTATACCAGAGTAGACCTCAGAAACATTTTTTCATTGAATAAATGAGGAAAGCCCAATACTATCAAATTTGGTCACCATTTTGGAAGTTTTTTTGTTTGTTCACATTTTTTTTTTTTTTTTTTTTGTACAATCCTCTCTCCATAGGCTTCTGATATAAGAGCTGCTCCTAAGTTAAAAGACACTAGACTGGCTGGTCCTATGTGATACTCAAATGCTCTCTCAGCCTCTGTTCCTGCTTTTTTGTATTCAGAGTCTTTTGTGCATCTCTACACATTCTTTGAGAGTTATTTTCTAGAAGAATCCTTCTTCTTTTAAGCAATTAGATATATGTTAAGCCTATTTTATAGTGTTGGCAAACATGTCCCTACATCAAAGAGGAACATCCTTACCTGTCATCCTATACCTATAGAAAAAATAAAAATGGAACTTCTCTTTATTCAGAATCGAAGTGACCAGGAGTTTAAACAAGCAGACGTTTGTAAAAAAAAAAAGGAAATGTTGAGATTAAAGCAATTTCAAGGGAATATCAAATTATATTTCATAAAGCTTTACCCCTGAGATCCGTGTTTGGAAATTGGACTGATTTCCTAGTCAGATGACAGCATTCACGGAGATTTGTGTGAGGAAACTTAAAACCATAGATTAAACATGGTAACTCCTTCTTTAGTATCAGTTTCACCAAGCTATTTTTGTGGATGAGACATTTTTTTTTAATATATATATAAATATAATCATGGGTATACTGTGGGGAGGAATGCATAATTTGTTTGGGTTTCTAACAGAAGTCTATGAAAAAAGTTTGCATTCATGGACAGCTATTAGTGTAAGCCCCTAGAAACTCTCTGGAAACTTAGATAATAATGAAAAAGTGATATTTGGGGCTGCCAATATACATAAATCATCTTAGCTAAATATGAATCTTCTGTACTTTAATTTTGAAACATTAATCCCTAGAATTTGAGAGAGTAAGAGCAGGAGAAGATACATAATCAATTTTTAAGAATAAAAAGACCACAAAAAGCAATGTCACAAAAATGTATTTTTGACATCTAATGAAGCTCGAATTTAACTGCATTTTGATTACTTGGTATATATTGCAGCCATGTGTGTTTTAAACTGAATTGCTGAAATTGTAATTGATATGGAAAACAAGACAGCAAAAATTAATTTAAAACTATTTATAGTATTTATGATAATACATCTGTTGCTTATATAGCAGCTGAAATACATATTTGTACGTAAAATTTAAATTTTCCCTTTTACGGATATAGAATTATGATTTGCCATTTTAATTCTTTAACCCCCTGTGTCGGAGGGTCCTATATCTCCAACCACTATATTTAATCAAGAGTAGATTTACTTTTTAAGTGGAAAATGGGTTATCAGGTAGGAACTAGCCCAAAGTGCCGACTATTTTGCTTTCTTTAGCTTTAAACTGTAATCTGAGAGATAGTAATACTTTTCAATTCATTTGCCATGAACAACTGAGGTGTTGACTGGTTCAGGTTTGAGTTAAAATAAATCCACACGGACGCTGCTATTCTCTCCATTGACTCTTTTTGGAAACTTCTAATTATGCTTTCAGGTGGTTAAACAGCCAAATCTAATTGCGTTCACGACAAACTGAGTTTTATCTAAACAACTGGGGTGAAGGAGAAAATGAGTCCTATCCATTAGAAAATTGTCACCGTTTTCCTGAAACAACTGTTAACGAGCTCCTAGACAAATGGTGACCTATGCAGACTCAATAAAAGCAGATTCTGCACAATGAAGCAGTGCCCTGAGCTGACGGACAATTCCTTCTCATCGTTAGAGACAGAGCACTACAGCTACAGTTAAGTGTGAGGCCTCTCAGCAGACAGTTTCCAAACCATTATACTTTCTAAAATAATTGGCATTAATATATTTCTACATACCACATACACAATAAATGCATTTTTAGAAGGGTTGCAATCAAATTCAACTCGGAATCCATTGGTCAGGAAAATCCAGGACCACAAAACTGCAGGGTAGGAATTAAGAATATGATTTAGGATTAGAAAATCTGGAATTGAGTCCTGGCGCTTCTTTCTAGCTTGGGGTCCTTGACTATGTCACCAAGTAATTGCTTATTTAAAGAATAGGAATAGTCATCATCAGCTCTACGTTTCCTGGGAAGAAGAAATGCAATAATGTGTGTGCAAGGGGCTGAGGGGGCTTGCCTCTCAGTACATGCTCAATTAATGGTGGGCTCACGAATTTCCAAGGCACTGAGAGCTAACTGTCTTTTCTAAAATGGCTTGTCTCAAGTCTTTGGGCAATTAGGAACTTGTTTCTCTGCAGACTCTGATCATGCAACCAGCTTAACTTCACTTAGCAAGGTTATCTAACTTTTGTAAGAGCCAACATCTAGTGAGTACTTACTGTATGCTAGACTCTATTCGAATGTTTCAAGTGAACTCATTTAAGATTCACATAAGATAAAAATGAATACATTATTTTACAGAAAAAAATATCAGAGGTATAGGATTGTTATGTGTTTAAAATTAGCGAGAGAGCTAAGAGCTTCAAAAGATAGGATTGGAGTACAGGTAATGTAAGGCATGAACTCATGTTCTATTGCCTCTGCTACTGAGATGTAATGTCCTTAAGAGAAAGATAATTGTGAGCATTCGTTTGCTACCCTCTAAGCCTTCGCCATGGTTCCTTGGTATAGCATGCATGTTGGTCTTCAAGAATCTCTCCATTTACGTGAGGAGAACGAATATGCAAAGTGAGTAAAACAGCATTTGTAAAGCCCCCACTCCATTTCTGGTATTACATTCAGCGCATTAACCCTATTTTCCCCTCAAACTGTCGTCACACCACAGGTGTGCTTACCCACTCGTAACGGTCAGAGTCCAGTTGTAAACACAGTCCCCACTCCACTGAGTTTGGGCAACAATGGAATTCACTGAAGGATGTGAAGTAGATCTGAGAACTTCCGAGAGAGCCGGAACATCATGTTTGGGTGACACTTGGTCAGGTCCGATGCCCGATCACAGAGCCAAGATTGCTACTGGGAGCAGCACTACAGCTGTCACCACTAATGTCCCTGACACCCCTCTCCTTGGAACCTGGGTGACTGCACCGCCACCACCTTCTGTGCCAGAAGGTGGGTTTTTAGTGGCACTTGTTCCCCCACTTTCAAACCGAAGTCTTGTGATAATGCATCTAACTGGCGGAGGGTTAGGTGAGATGTCTGGGCCCTGGCTGCAAGGGCGAAGAGAAAAGTTATGCTGCAGTTTGAATTTCGAGGGGAAGATTTACGAGATGGGAAATTCTCCAATTATAAGAAAAGTATTTTACAAAGTACTGGGGGAAAAAAAAAAACACTTGGGAAATATCCATTACACCTCCGTTTTACAGATGAGGAGACTGAGACTCCAAAGTTAGATCAGTTAGTCCACGTCCCACAAGTAGTAAGCGGCAGCCTGAGCATAGAGGGACAGATCTGCCTGTGTGTGGATATCATTCCATCACTCCAGTCTTCCTCCCTCATGAAGGACAGGAGAGTGCATCTAAGAGGTTCAAACAGTCAGCAGGATGGAAGTTCAGAGAAGGAAGTCTCTCTGGCTGGAGTGATCTCCAAAATTCTCTGGGAAGAAACATCCTTTAGACAGCTCCTTAGAATCCTAATTACAAGACTGTAAGAAACCAATCTTAGGAGTGATTTCATTTGTATCCTTTTTTTTTTTTTTTTTTTTTAAGAATAAGACAGTGAGGCTCAGAGGGGAAAAAAATGGCTTTGTCCACAGTCATAACCTCTCAGTGAAACGAGCTTTAAAACCCAAGCCTGTGGCAATAAGTCCAGTACTCTGCAGAGAACTGCTGACCTCAGCTAGGTGAGTTTACCTCCTAAAGCAAATCTCTAGCAGGATCTTTGAATAGATTTTCCTTGAATTTGATAAGTAGAGTGAGCGAGGAAAAGTCACATGATGCAGTCCAAACAGAAAAGAAAAGCCTTTATTTTGTATGTGGCTCCTCACCTAATAGAAAGAATACTTCTTACCCAGCTGTGCCAAGGAGGTAAAATGCCCTTGCTTACAATGGAGAGCTTTTCTTGTCTCTGTAGACTCAGGAAAGAAAAGGTCACCTGCTTTCTACCTAATGGGGCGCTGATGTCCTTAAGTGCTCACATGGCCTGTCCCAGAAAATGTCAAATTATACCCTTATAACTCCTAGTTGGCAGTTGGTCGAACGGCTCCATTGTCCAGTCAATACATCCACTCAATTTTCACCTCACATTTGAACACCCACAGTCAACAAAACTTGGGAACAAAATAACAAAAAAGGTCGACATCTCAGCTTTCTGGACAAGGTGACTACGTAGGTGCATTTTCTCTGGCCATAGGCCTGATAAAGTTTCTAAGAAGAGCTTGGTATTTTAGAAAAAAGAAAAAAAAAAGGCTTGAGCATTAGACAGTCCTGTGGTTGAGTCACAGCTCTACCCCACTGGTGTGTGACCTTGAACAAAAGACTTAATCTTTCTAAGACTCTGTTTCCCTACAAAATTAGAATAATGATATATTTGTGGGGATCAGAAATAATGTAGGAACTTGACATTAATTAGGGACTTGTTATACCTGAGGGATTATTAGTTTTACTTTTTATTTCATTTATTCTTTTAACCAAAGCTAGTCTCATCTGATAAGCTCTAATAGGCTTTCTGTATTTGATATTTATGTGATATTAAGTTCTATGTACAAAAATGCATCAGTAATATTAACCCATGTAATTTTCAAAAACTTTGTTAAGATGTGATTTTGTTACCTCATTTTTACAGCTGTGGGCACCGAACATCCCCTTACCTCAACTAAGCTTTAGAAAAGTTTCTTCTTCACTGTAAGCTCTTGACCTCCCTTTTCTTAGAGCATTTACTTTGGAAAATTTGAAGCCGTGCATTCTTTCTCTGATCCTTTGAGAGTAAATCTTCTAAAACCCAGAAATGTCCTTCTCAAGGATCTCATTTGAAATGTAATCATTGCCAAAGACAGGGCCGTTTTCCAAGTCCGTGGGAGAGTAGGTGCCCACCCTGGATTAGCAACCATTCACAAACACAGATGACCTAACACTGACCAGAAAAGCCTCTCTTCTCTGTTGCAATAGTTTTGACACCTCGTGAAAGTCTTGAATAAAGCTTTCCTTGACTGTTTGACTTGCCCAGTGCAATTTTTCTTTTGTATTGGTCCAAAGTCAACGAGACAATTAAGCAAGGTGAAGCTGGGATTTATGTCAGATCATTTATGCTCCTTTCCCATGGACCTGAATGGGATTTAAGACCAGGAGGGCAGCCTGAATTCCTATCCTAACAAGGTCATTGTCCTGCAAAGGTAACCTAACTCACACGGCCTTGATTTGCTCTTCTAAAAAGTGAGGAAGTTGGACTCGATTCCTGGTCTCACCATTGTATCTGACAGATCTCCCACAAGCCTCCGAGAGGCAAGAGGACCAAGAGGAGTCTGAGTGGGGGCTCTGAGATCTTATATTCAAGTAAATAAAATGAATTTGGGTCCTGTTCTGCCCTCGTTTAAAAGAGAAGTACTGCCACAGCCAGAAAAAAAAAAAATTGAAATCATTGCATTTTGACATTTTTTATGGACTTTTCCTATTTCCAACATTTTACGTTTCTTTCCAAACCTCAAGCTTTGTCCGACAATATCAAAATTAATCCAGTACTTCTCTCCTCCTAGCATTTGCTTTCACCGTTTTGCTATTTCATCTTTTAATCTAATAATGTGGCTGAAAGACGGGCATCTGCTGAGTTGATGCCCTTCTCATAATACATATTGACATTTTGACAGGCTCTACTTTGGAGATAATTTCCAAATCCATACAAAAAAAAAATTACTTTGGTGGTGGGAATTTCAGAGCCCTAGGCCAGCGTGGCCGATGCAATGGGCTTATTTGGTCAAGTTATTGAGTGCGTACTGTCTGCAGACACTGTTTCAGAGTCGAGTAAAATGAAAGTGGTCCTTGACCTCATGGTCAATGTAGTGCAAGATAGTTGCTATTCCTCAGCACTCTTAGAATTCTAAATTTTAAAAAGTAGAATGACCGGTTGGGTTCTTTGGAGTTTCAGTTCAATAAGGATGATTTAAGCATAAACTATATGCACAACATCCTATTGGAATATTCATTATGGGGAACGGGTAATTATTGATTATAAGATTTCCAAGGGCAGGGAAGCTTATGTTCATTTTTATATTTCTTCTCTCCGATCCTCTACCTTGCATATGCTTTGTACACATTAAGGGTTAAAACACGGCTAAAAAACTACTTCCTGCATTAAAATTATAGCACATCTAAAAAGAAAACTTCAAGCCAAGTTTTCACTCATTTCTCCGCATTTCCCAAGCTATTACATTTTTCCAAATTAAATTCAATATTCAACTGTTAACCTCAGTCTGAACAAGACCTATCTATTAGCATGCCTCAGGCAAGTGTATCAAAACATCTTTTCACTATTAAAGCCTCAACCTACTTCAGCCTCAAATCTCTGTGGACTTACTTAGTATAAGAAACTATCATTCTCATCTTCATTACAACATATTTTAATTATCTGCCTTAGAAATAAGGTCTTACCTCTTAATGAAAAAAGTTAGTCTGGGGGCTTCAAAGGGCCCAATGAAGTTTCAAGGCTTAATTGTGATTATATACACAGTTATTACTTAGAAAATATGCTCAAAAGTAAATGCAAGTTTTTTCGCCTGTTTCTCTAGTTGAAAAACATAAATATTAATAGGGATGAAAACTTTATTGTGACCATTTTACTTCTGGTCCAGAGCTGTTTTTTCAGATTGAAGGATGGTGCACTTCCGGGTGTCACCTGTTATCACATGATTGATGTCAGTTCCATTGTTGCTGCCAAAGTTCATATGAGGGCAGTGGATTCATGGGTCTAGGATTATTGCTGGGTATAATAACTATGTACCTTTAATAGTTTCTCAAGTACAATGAGTTTAATTTTTATCATTTGTAGTCTTATTTTCAGAGCTGGCAAAAAAATATTACATAAAATAATACAAATAATAATGTCCTGAGCCTCATTCCTGGCATCAGATCAGGATTCAAAAAGTAGAAGCTATTTATGCCACTTTGCTTACTTTCCCTTCTAAAACAGAGCATTCTAAAATTTGACCTCAGGTCATCAACTGCTTCCTAACTTCCTATTCTCATCAGGTAAACTTATTTCCTGTGTTGTTGAGAAGAGGAATTATCGGAGGAGGACCCTCTCTGGTATTCCCTTTCCAACACCAAATAGCTATATTTTCCATCATATTTCCTTCTTCCTGTCTATCTTGGAGGAAATGGATGCCAGTTCCTTTTAAAGACCCATTTCTCAGGCCAATGAATACTCACTCATTCCATTTGACCTTCTACCAGGCCTTGCTCCATTATTTACTCTGTTATTTCCATGAAGCTTCTTTCCGCTCATTCTGGTTCATCTCCCTCAACCTTGGATGCAGTTTTAGATATATTCAATCCACAAATTATCCTTTCCTTAAATTTATTCTAAGGAAATAATAGAGATGTGTCCAAAGATTTTTGCTAAAAGATTGCCATTGTGGAAACACAGCAGTAAGCATTAGAAAATGCCCAAATGACTAAGAATCTTTTAGAAAAACAACAAAAGATATGAAAAAATTTTAGTCATGAGTAAATATCTCATATTTGTTTTAAAACAAACATAAATAGGAGTGTATGGGTGTGTGTGCATGTGGGGGTATAAATCAGAAAAAAGAATAGACTATTACTCTGGCTTCTGAGACTAAGAGTACCTTCAGTTTTCTTTAAATATCTCAGAATTTTCTAAATTGCTTTAACAAACATGTTACTTTTATAATAGGTAATAAAACAATGGTCTTTGTAAATGCTTCAATCATGTTTATTTCCTCTTTCAAATGATACCTCATTTATTTCTATTACTTATCAATCTCTTTAAAATGCAGCCTATATTGGCTACCTCTACTGCTTTCTTCTCATTTACTCTCCCACTTAATGCCAGTTTCTGGAGCCCCCATAATGAGTCATTCAAAGTACAGAGCAGGTCACTGAGGATAGGATAATGCTTAGGCAATATATATATACAATTTTCCATCAAGAGATTATAACAGGCTGTTAAGAAAAAAAATACTCTTTCCATTGCATCTAATTACTCAGCTATCAAGTACACAAAATACACTGAAATGTTTATGATGATGTCATTTTTTAATAAGTGCCTAAAAACACAATTAACCAAACTCTCATAAATCTGACTTCTTCATCCTTCCAAAATCCATAAACAAACACTTATACTACTATAGCAATGCCAGATTAATCACATGACTCAGACTTCCAGTTCCTGAGTTTATGGCTAGACTCTCAATAATATCTTTTCATTTATGTTGCTTATAAATAAGAAAAAAGATTGATTCACAATAATAAAATAATATAAATATATGTAGGTTGAGAGTTCTACTTTAAAATATTAAAATATATTTTATGATGAAAAAATAATGCATAGATTTATTTAGTGAAAACTTGTAAAATCAGTGAAAAGCTAATAAAACAAAAATCACATATACATGGTTGAAGAGAAAATGAGTGGGAAAGAAATGGAGGTAGATGTACTTTAAGTAGATGGATAACTAAGAAATGTATTTTAAGTAGATGAAACAACGAAGAGGAAAGAAAATAAATGAGGTGTCATTTGGAAGAGAACATAGGACAAAACAAAACTTTCTAAATCATATGAATATAAATTAACCATAACCCCTATTTTTACAAATACATTCAAATGGCAATTTTGTATTGACTTTGTTGTTTAGGTTTAATAAAGAGATAAAAAGCTAATGCTGGTAAATTGTAATGGCTTTTTCTCTTCCAATACCCATACCCATCCCACTCTGAATATTTATGAGCAATTCAGATTGTCTGACTATCAATCAATTGATCAATCAATCAATCATCTATCTACCTACCTATCTACCTATATCTATCTGCTGTATCTTTATGTAGTGAATACAACACTGACCATAACATATTATATAGTACATCCTAATCTCTTGATCACAAGGCTATATTTAAAGGCTTATACTGGAAGAGAAGGATTTGCTTTAAGTTTAGACTCCAGGTAGAAAGTGGCTTCTACCACTGGGAGGCAACCTCCTTGCTAATTTTAGTATATACTGGCTTTCAAACACTAAGGATGTAAATTGAAACAATGTGAAATTTGTAACAATTACAATATATTCTTATATAGAAGAAGCACCTGGCATTGGCCCTTAATTTTCCTTGGGGGTCAGAAACATATTCCTGAAGAAAGTGACATAAGATATCTAAGCCATACACTTAGCCAATCTAAGAGGGGATCAGGACAGGTTGACAAGTTCTGTCCTCAATTAATTTCATTTGATTAAATGTGCACTTGGAAACAAGAAAGCTAAGAATCAGCCATTCTCTAGACATTAAAGTTGAAGCTTCTCTGATTAAGACTGATTACCAGTAACATTTTAGCCCCTAATCATATGTTACCTCATGTGCTTGATCATCACCATGTTCCTCTTATAGGAGGGAACATTACCAAAACTTTACTCTGACTCTCAAGACCACTGAATTCTCATTTATCTGTCCATCTGCATATCTATCCATATACTCACCTATCCATCCATCCATCCATCCATCCATCCATCCACCCACCCAAACTAACCATATATACCTTATAAATTACAAAGTGTCATGCCTGATGTTGTAGTAAAATAAGCTGCAAAACTTCTCTATTCAGCGAGTTTTCAATGTAATAGGTAAGCCTAAGTCAATTATGTATTGTAGGTCAATGTGGAATGCAGAAGTTCACTGAGATTCCAAGTATATGAAGAGGCATGTGGCCTGTCTCCTTTATGACAACTAGGCAGCTTTTCTTCTGTCTTCACTGAATTCATTACATGCCATTACTACAGATACCATAATTCTTTTCATTGGACCTTTAACAATCACTGTGGGAACATTATTCATCAGATAGTACCATCTCGAAACCTAATAAAACAAACATAGAAGAGATTCATGTCTAACACTGATACAATAGTGCCCTTGGGTCAAACATTTGCTTTACTAAATGCCAAACAGTCTCCAGTTTCTAGCAATAAAACATGATTTCATTTGCTTTCAGCACTGTTGGAATGCCTCTACTGCAGCCCTTACTCAGAGGAGATGTAATTATGTCTGTACCTCCACTGATGCTGGATGCTCTGAGTGGACTTTTAGACCAATTAGAAAGAAGAATGTCTGGAAAAAAAGAGTCAAGAGAAAGAAGGATGTTGGCCTTTCAATGAGAGAACCAGCCAAGGACATTTGGAATTTTAGATGCAGGTCACCTATGTACATGCTGAACTATCTTGAGCAATACTATAGAAGTTGTGAACAGAGGAAATATTTCAGCAGAAGCAATCTGGATGATGGAAGGGATCATATCGTTTCCTTGCTCAAAGCCATTGAGTGGTTTCTTGTTAAAATTAGGATGGGTTTCTTGTTAAAATAGTTGGCATCTGAAGATGCAACTCTTTACTTTCACATTTAAAGTTCAGCAGGATCAAGTCCTTGCTGTTTTTTCAGCTTCATCTCTTCCACATCTTGGTTCACTATACTCCAATAGCAGGAGCCATCTTTCTAGTCCCTGAATCTTCTCAAACATTCCTCTTGCCTTTGCACTTGCTATTCCTTGTGCTTGAGAGGCTCTTCCCCCTCAATCTTTGCAGAACAGATTCTCTTTTATTATCCAGATCTCATCCCTAAGGTCATCTCTTTGATATGTCTCTGGCCACCCAGTGTAGGGGATTCCTCTTTCTTCTTACTTCTCTTCTTACAGACTCTTACTCTCTCTCTCCATTGTTATATTTGTCTTTCCTTATAGTTCATTTGCAATTTAAGTTGTTTTACAATTATTGTAAATTGTAAAGTATTTATTTGCTATTGTAAATCGCTGTAAATCTGCTTACTAACGTTTTTGCCTAGTGCTCATTTTTTGGTTCTTAAGAGGCAGTAGAAAGCAGTGGATAAGAATAGACTCTGGAGTCAGCTTTCGTTTGAATTCTGTCTCTATCATTTATTGTTTTGGTGACCATGAATGAGATACTTAATTTCTCTGTGCTTCAATTTCTTCATTAATATAATTGGGATAAAAATAATACTTACCTCATAGGGTTATTATAAAAATTAAATGAATCAATCAAAATAAATCACTTAAACAGAGCCTGCTACAGAGCCGCTCTTAATACATTATCATGATCATTATTATCATTAGTAGTAGTAGTAGTAGTCATTGTCGTCTCTTCCATTAGAAGTATGAGTAAGAATTTAGTCCTCAAGTTCAATGTTCAATCTCTAGTATCTAGCATTTCACTTGGCACTTGTGGATACTCAATATTGGTTGAATAAATGTTTTATAGAAAAGTGCCTAGGGGAAGATAAGAAATTTTCAGGGGACTAAATCTAAAAAAGCAATTTAAGCCAGTGATAAAAAGAAAGTCACTATTACATAATGATGGGGGAGAGGCTGGAAGTGTTGTAAGCAAAATTAGCTGTAACCTGATATTAACAAGGCCAAGGTGAGAGGTTTGACACCTTTGTATGTTCCACTTAGATCTGTGCTCTGCTGTGACCATTCACTTGGCATTTGCCCTGCCAGTCAGTGGTCTTATGCATCGATATTCAGCACCAGGAAGAAAGAAGATGAAGAAATAAACATCTACCAATTATGGCTAAGGAAATTTCATCTGGAAATGCATTCCTAATAAGCAGTCGGACGATTCTTGGTGTTGGCGACATGAAAAGAGGCTTCAGTGCCAGGTCTTCACTGAGCTCAAATCACCTACCACACGTGGCCCCGCCCCGATAATGTTTTCAGTGCTTAACATCTACCTCCTGAGGCTGAAGTTGGAATTTGAGAAATTGGGGATGTTTTGCCTTCTCCTTTCCTGAAATATTTTTAGCTGCCACCAGGTGGTACTAGGTAAGTGCATCGAAATACGAAAATATAATTTTGCTATACACAAAATTACCAAGAACTGAAAAAAAATTTTCTTTTAGCATAATTTCTAGAAACAAATATTCTATAAGGCAGAATATACAATACTCTTGGTTTGAACTTTCAAAAACAAGTTGAGCTCATCTCTAAAATTTAAATTGTGCTCAGATTTGGGGGGAAATTTCATCTTCCTGTGACTTAGACTTTAGTTTTATGGAGATCCTTGTTCTTCTCAGTAAGTCATGGATTTCAGAGCTGGACCCAGAGAAAGTCTGTACATTTTCTCTTGGACATTTACCAAGCACTTTGCCAAGAGCATTTCTTTTACTTTTCCTTCCTGATTTATAGCCACATGCCTTTGCCTGCCTCAGTTTACTCATCTGTAAAATAGAGATAGAAAGATATGCCTTGCAAGGCTCTACAAATATGATAGTAAAGCACGTCAAATCTCTGAGTAAAAGGCAGCCAATCCTTATCACTATTACCTTTATAGACCTTTTCAACTAATCTTTAGGAGCAAACTACTTCCAGTTCATTTTCTTTATTTGAGAGGAGTTTAATCTCCTTTTTACTCATTTCCAAGAATAGCAAATGGGTATACACAGCCAGCTGCAATGCCAACAGACAGCTACAAGAAGCATCATCAAATATAATAATGTCCACCAGCAGAACACAAGCTCCCGGTCACTTTTCTCCACTGCTGTGTTCGTTTATGACCATTTTACAACACTATTACTTGTTCAAAACTGAATATGGTTTTCAATAGTGGCTTGAAACATTGGCTTTCTCACTTGTCTAGATTATTAAGAGATACCTTCTTTCTTTTATTTCAAGCACAGATAGCCTAACTTATTTCCAGGTGAATAATTCATCCACATCTACATGCCTTCCTGCTCATATGTCCACTTTTTTAAGTAGAGACCCTCAACATCCTTTTTAAAAAATATGTACCCCTCTTTCATTTCTCTCTGCTATTCTCTTACTCTTTTAAGAATTTTCTGCTCCAAACTTTTATAGTCTGAAAGATTATAGCCAAATTTTCATAAGGAATTAATGATTTTATGAGAGAAGTATATACTTTTCTTAGCCCAAGTCCTTGTACTAAAACACACCTAGTAACACCTACAAATATTTCCAGCAAGGGCTCTTGCTGTGGCCGTAGAACTTATGCATGTATCAGAGGGTCTTTAAAGTCCTCTTATTCTGGGGAAGAGAGTTAATGCTGATAAAATAAATCCTCCTGAAGTGCACACTATCTCATTAAACATCTTCAGGTGAAATTGTTCAAATTCCTAATCTTATTTAAAAATTAAAAAAAAATAAAAAATAAAAAAAGGGACTTGGATAATACTCAAGCTAGCACCACTTTATGCACTTAAATAAAACATACAATTTTCCTTGCTGTCTTTCCCAACTCATGTTTTTCAAGAGACCAAGTTAACAGGTTTTGGAAAAAGCAGCCATTAAACATCATATTTTATGGTATCATGGGCTTTTTATTTTTTTCTAGTCTCCATATGTTTGGCTTAAGGCAACATGAATATTCTTTCATTTTGTTGTTTTTTTTTTTTCTGGGTAATATAGAAATAAGTTATTTATTTTGTTAAACCTCTAAGGGATAGCTCAGCTGAAGCCAGTAAAAGTCAAAGTTGTCATTCATATGGGCACATAATCCATTTCTGACAATTCTCAAGCCCATACTATGATATTTATTTTTTTAAAACAGCTATTGTATGCATACATTTAAGTTTCTTATTTCAAATTAAGCAAATATAAAATTCTAAGGAAGCTAACCATGTGTGACTGCAGACAGTAGAATCCAAATAGATGTTCTAATGCCTATGGTATTAAATATATAATCAGATAATTGATATTTATTAAGGGTAAAGGAACATTCAAGAGAATGTTGTAAAGGTTGTAACCTCTAAGGGTGAGACCTGCTCAATCCTTCTCACTGAGACAATTTCTACTTAATTTTTTGAAATTCGTTTTTAAGTATGCATGGTTATTCTCTGCTAAGCACAGAGGAAACTGGTGAGAAATTTAGTAGGGTTTTGATTATTCAAAAGGACAGGAGAGTCACTTGTCAGGAACATATAGCCCAGAGGTCAATAGCTCTGCCTGCAGATGGTGCAAGGTCTATGTCTGATATATTGACAGCATGCCACTCCTTTCTAATGGGCCTGACACAAAATGACAGCAAATAAAGAATAACTGCCTAGTGGATGGAGGGAACACAGGCTCTGTAGCCCAACAGAAACCTGACCACACTTCACTAGCCTTGACTTTGGGAAATGCACTCAATTTTCTGAACCTCAATGTTCTCATCTGTCAAATGGGTCTAACAGTACCAACAACAGTAATGGGCACCATGTCCTAGCTCATTAGGTTGCTGTGATAGTAGTAATGGGAGAAAACTTTACAAATCAGGTAGCACTTGGCACATAGTTGGCAGCCAGGAAGAAGTACTTCTCTAGGTGGAGGAAAGGCTTGTCATATTTAACACCCGTGTTGTGCTTTTGTTTACCATGAGTTTCGAGCGATGAGAAGATCGCTTCAACGATTTCCTATTGCAATTGCTTATGAGTGCACCTTTATAAAAGGGGACAGTTTACCTTGGATCAAAGAATAAGTCAGCAGGGGAAAAGCAAACCTTCAAAGCAAAAACCTCTTGACTCACCATATCCTGCTTTGACTCATTTAAAGTGCTAAATCTAAAACAGCAAGCAACCACAGACCAGGCGTCCACACAAGCACTTGAATCAAATGACACACTGAATCAAAGTATGGGTTTCTCTTCTTCTCTCCTTGATTGGCATAAAAATAAGTTAAAGGTAACAATAATATTACATTTAACATCTCTTACATTATTTCGTTTCTAAAAATATAACTATATTGTCCATAGAGAGTTGCTAAGAAACTCAGTTCTGTCCTCGGCAAATTAAACAAGCATTATAAAAATATTTTAAATTGATGATTTTTGAAATTAAGTTGATAAACCAAAGGTTCCTGACATATGAACTCCCACAATATGTATTTTGGGACTTCTGTCTTTTTTGAGTGCCAAGCCCCCTACCCACAATAGCATTTTGGACTTTTTCTTCGTAGCATTAGCCAACATGCTAATGGATTAATTACTAATATAGTTATTTGTTTAAGGTCTAACTCACTCACTAGAGAGCAATATCTCTAAAAACAAGAGTCATGCCTGTCTGTTCACTACTTTATCCCTAGAATCTAGAAAGGAGCCAGGCACATAATAGACCCTCAAGAAGAGTTTGGAGAGGCAGAGTAGGCCACAGTAAGGAGCCAGCGTTAGACCTGGGCAGACCTGGATTTGAGTCTGGATAAACCCAACGCTCTGCATCCTTGGATGGACAAAGTTAGGGCATTTAGTTCCCTGATTGTTTCCTCTTTGAAAATGAGGGGAATAATATTTATGTTGCAGAGCTATCTTGACGAGTAAAAGGATAACGATGTGTATCAAACACACGGAGTGTACCTAATACATATTAAGTGTTTCACAAAGAATCACTATCTCCATTGCAATGACTCCATAATAGATGCATGTAGAATTAATTAACTATTTAATGCGGTGATGAAGATCAGGCCAGTACTGGTGGTGCCTTTCAAAGGCACTGTGCCCCACTCCACTCCACAGCTCCATCCACGTGCCTTTTAGAAATCCATCTAGCTTCCTGGTGCCTTTTAAACTTCAACAGAAACATGTTAGCATCGAATAAAATGCCACTGAAATGCAATACTGCTAAGAGTCGACGTCTCACACTCCATGCCTGCTATCTATTAATATTCTGAAAGACAAAATCACAGTGTCACTAGCAGCAGTTCATGTTCATCGGCAATATAAAAATATTTCTCATAAAATAGCTTGCAAAGTCTACTTATGTTTTCAAAGACCAATGATAGTTCTCCAAGAATAGTGTCTTCTTCAATAGAAAGTGTCGCCTGATGGATATATAGGAAAGCAAAACACGCAAATATTTGCCATGTGAAATAAAAATACCACTTCTGAAATTCTATCAATTTCATTCTTCTGTTCTCTTTGGTTATTATTTTTTTATCACTCAGGAGAAGAAAATTATGTTAATAGAAATCACACTTTTAGTAACCATTCAGGTTTATAAAATCATTATTCAAATGTCAGAGGTAAGGTAAACCATACTTTCAGGGATTTCACTTTCCCCTTTATTTTACTGCTAAAATTTGCATTTCTTTTTGCATTTTATGCTTTGGCTACACCAATAAGGATTCAAACATGTTATCATCCAACCATTGAGGTGCCTGAGTGTCTAGAATTTTGTAGTTTAACTCCATTGTTATGGTTAAATACTGAAGAAGAAAAACAACAACTACCGTGATCTTTGTGAGGAAAGACAATTCTTAGGAAATAAGAGAACGGAGTGGCAAAGAAGATTTCAAAATTCCTGTGCCTATGTTAATAGGTTTGACCAGTTCACACTTCTAAATACTAGTGCTGTTCATTCCCCAACAACAGTTCACCCAGTAAGAAGGCACAAAGGGGAAGAAGGCGCAGGAAAGAAGGGCTATTGGCTGCTTCTTAACACTTTTAATCAGGTAGCTTATTGTTTCTTTTTCTAAGTACTATCTACTAATCTTGGGCCATGCAAGTCCAGCACTTCATGCCCTCTCTTTCAACTAACTGTGGAAAAAACATGAACGTTATCTCTCTCTTTTAATACAGATAATGATTTTAGGTACACAGGAAAGCATCGCTCAACAAGAATGCAGTAAGTGTAACACTCCTCTTCACATTTAGAACTAAGTGCAGTTTCTCCTTGTTTCTTATATGGGGAGTTTTGGGGGCATAAGGCCGGCAACTCTACATCCAGACACAGGGCCAGGTGTGGAGATTCAACGATAAACCAGGAAAGATGAACAGTAATCATAGGAGAAAGGTTAGCAAACAGTTATCAACCAACATCCTAAACTCCACAGGCTTTAAAGTAAACCTAGAGACACTGTACTTTATTTGCCATAACCCCCCCCCCCCAAAAAAAAAGAAAAAGAAAAAGAAAACAAACTGTTAAAGAAACTCTAATAGCCAATAGAGATAAGAATGTATTTACATATTCTTCTACCTACCAAGTCTCATGCAAATTAAATGTGTAATTACATTTAGATGGCACAGCTGGTCTCATACCTTTCCTCACATTTATTTGTGAGTTTCAATGTTTTCATAGGAAACCTTGAAAGAAAAAAGTAAATATTTTGAAAAGGAGTTACAATTTGTCACCAGTAATCCTTCCCCTGATAGGTAAAAGAAAGGCAAATCCTGGTAGATCCGAGAATTGTGGCTTTCAAAACTAATAGCATTACCCTGAAATTCAATCTGCTGGAATCATTTTCCAAGCAATTCCTCTATGTATTCAATTTCTTTGTCATTTATTACAGAAAGAAGAAAAAGTGGTCCAAAAGAGAATTGTTTGCAGTTAGCACAGAGATATTCTGAACAAAGACAGATTTCGATAGCATGCACAAACGTGGGGAACAAAGACATGTTACTTATCCGCCATTCTGAGTCACCTTCTCATCTGAGAGCTTTGTGTATTTGAAAGCAGAGGAAGAGGAAATCATGTTTACTGCAGTGTTAAGATGTGTGACAGGAGGGGAAGGGTCGTGATATTTTAAAGGAAGAAGAGAGACTGAAATCTTATGCTGCCACATATGGAACCCAGAAAGAATTCACGAATGATCAATTGCATAAAGCTTAACAATGGAAGATGGACTTTGGTCTTCTGAAGCATGTCTATGCTACAAGAAAATCATTTGCCGGGAGCCGCCATAGGCCCCTTTGTCTTGTTGGTGCCATATAATCCCTTTCTGAGTACTTCAGGGAAATATTCCCCAGTGCCGAAAGGTGGTGGTCACATGTGCAAGGGCAGAACGCCAGTCAGCTAGGAAATGAGAAGCACAGATCCACATTTACCATGGCCATGAGCTTGGTAATGAAACACAGCTGTACCACGCTTGGAAGATGAACAATCCCTCACCATGACACAGAGTCTTCTACAGATCGGTTTAAGCTCTTAAATGATGGATGGAACCAATTTAAGGGTGGCAGGGTTAGTCTCAAATAATATGGCTTACAATGCTTAAAAGAAAGGAGTGTTTTCATTTTTGATTTGTTAGTCCCATTTTACCCTCCTCCTCGACTATTTGGATACATGTATAGCAGAGAGTTTGCAGCCTGGCACATAGTAGGCATATAATAAATCATACAAATTCTTATTTGTGTTACTATTATGATTATTTTTCTCACTAGAATGACATGATCTCAACACATGATTCATTTTTTTGTTTTCATATAGTGATTTTAATTCTTAACTCTCCGATTTTATCCATTTCACATTTATTTATATTATTCTTAAAGACATGAATTGATTTTCAATACTATCTCTAGATACAACTTATAACCAATTCACAAGGAAAATTTATGACAGTTCAAGAGAGGAATTTAACTGTGGAGTATTTCACCAGTAGGTAATGCCAGCATTTTCTTACAGGTAAATAGTTTCATCAAAATGTGATATTGCTTTAATTTTATGATGACATCAGTTTGGGGGAACATTATCAGTTTAGTCTCAACTTTTTTCTCCCTGAAAAAAACATCATTGAATGTATAGATTAATTGTAAATTATATCCTGTTTTAGAAGTATTCTAAGATAATAAATTATGTGTTGTTTTTTACATTGAGGAAACTGATAGTAACTTGTACATAAAATAAGTATACAGAAACTTACATGCTTTCATGGTCTGTTAATGTGGACTTAAAACTATAATATCAAAAAAAAAAAATGTTAACATAGAGACTAATTTTACTCATTTTATTAGTGACAACTCTTATCACTCTCCAGTTCACTCTTAGTCTGCTCAGGCTGCCATAACGAAACAACATACCATTAATGACAAACATTTATTTCTCACAGCTCTGGACCTGGAGATCCAAAATCAAGGTGCTAGTATGGTTGGGTTCTTGGTGAAGACTCTCCTCCTGGTTTATAAATTGTCATCATCTCATCATATTCTCACATTGCAAAAAGAGAGAAAGGGTTACCTCTCCTCCTGTTCTCATAAGAACACTAGTCTCATTGTGGGGGCTCCTTCCTCTAGACCTAATTACTTCCCCAAGTTCCACCTTTCCTTACCATCACATTAGGGCTTCATCACATAAATTTGGGGGAGGATATAGAAATTTTGGAGGGATTAAAAAAAAAAAACATTCAATCCACAGCATTCTGGCAGAATGCTGTGGATCAAATGTTTGTTTATCCCCCTGACCCTCCAAAACGCATGCCTTCTCACATGCAAGATACATTCATTTCATCACAATAGCCCCCAAAGCTTGTTCCAGTATCAACTCTAAGGTCTAAAGTGTCATCTAAATATCATCTAAATCAGATATGGGTGATTCTCCAGGTTCGACTAATCTTTGGCAATCTCAGCTGTGAGTCTGTGAAACCGCGTAAGATATGTGCTTCCAAAATACAATGATGCAACAGGCGTATGATAGGGATTCCTATTCCAAAAGAGAGAAATAGGAAAGAAGAAACCAAGAATGGTCCCAGGTAAGTCCACAACTTAGTAAGACAAATCTATGAAATTTTAAGGCCGGAAAACAACCCTCTTTGGCTTGACGCTCTACCTTGCAGACTCACTGGGGTAGCAATGTCACCACTCCCTCAGCTTAGAGTGATGTTGCCCACACTGTGGTTCTCTGTCCAGGAAGGATTGTACCCCAATGGCAGTAGTGTGACCCCTATGGCTTCTGTCGGAGCTTGTCTGACACCTAGGCCATGTTCCTGGTAATCTCTGAAATGCCTTCCGGGCCCTTCTTCCCTTTTTTGAAAGATAGTGCATTCTCAACTTCCCTCCATTAGGTACCATTTCCTCCCCCTTCAGACTGGCAGCTTCCTGCTGGGGTGGCTGATTAGTTCTGTGTTCACACCAACATGAATCATATTCACTGAATAATCTCCCCCCCCTCCACCCCCTTAGTGTTGTCTTCCAAACACGTTTCCTTACTGTTTTAATATGGACAGACTGAGAATTTTCCAAATCTTTCATTTCTGGTTCCTTTTTGCTTAACAATTCTGTTTTCAGTTCATTTCTCTCATCTCGAAGTTTACTGTAAGCCATCATCGGAAGGGACCAAACTGTTCCTTCAACACTTTGCTTACACGTCTCTCCAGCACAATATCCGATTTCATCACACACAGTTCTACTTTCCACATCCAGTGTGACCGCTGCTTCTCCATAAGCTGTGGTCTCAGGCTGGTACCTTTCTTCTGGAATCATGCATGGCTTTAGGGACATACAAGAAACTGGTATATCTGTTGTCAGCTTCTGTTTTTTTCTTTTTTTTTTTAAAAAAATATTATTGTGGTAAAGTACCCATGACAAAATTTACCATTTTAACTATTTTTAAGCATACAATTCAGTGGCATTATATTCACAATGTTGTGTAACCATCACCACTATTTCCAGAAATCCAGAAATTTCCTGTCACCTGAAATAACTCTAAACTCATTAAATAACCTTCTCCCCTTCTTCCTCTCCATAGTCTTTGGTCACCACTACTTTACTCTCTGTCCCTCTGAATTTGACTCCTCTGATTCATATGAGAGCGATCACAAGATCTGTTCTTTTAAATGCTTATTTCACTTAGCATAAAGTTTTCAAGGTTCACTTATGCTGCATCATGTATTGGAACTTCATTCCTTTCTACGTCCCAATGACATTCCATTGCGTGTACACACCTCATCTTTTATCCATTTATCTGTTGAATGATACTTGGGTTTTTCTCCTGTTGGGCTATTGCGAAAATATGGCTGTGAACACTGGCTGTGCGAGTATGTTTGAGTCCCTGCTTTCAATTTTTGGGGTCTGTACCAGTGAGTGGAGTTCCTGGATCATACTAAAAGTCTTTGTTCGACTTTTTGAGAAACCACCAAACTATTTTTCTCTCTGCTCTTCTTCAAATGTCCTTTCTGTCTCCATCTTTTTGGCTCTTCATGCAGCTCTGTCCGTTTCTGCCTTGCCTTCTCCTTTTTATTGTTTGCTTTGCCCTCTCTTGTTCTTTCCATTTTTAAATAATAATTAGCTAAAGCGCCCAGTTGATTTAGCACATTCACTAAACAGACTCACTTGGAGCTGTTGTTCACTTATAGGCAGATAAATGTGAGAATTCTTTATTTAAAAGAAAATTAAATGGCTTTTGCCGTTTGTTTACCTTTTGTTTGTTTTGTTAATGTAGATGGCTCTGAACTGATTCTACGTGACGGGTAATTTATTCTTATTTTTGCAAGTGGTGTGCCAGATGTTGGCAAACCTTTTCTCTAAAAGCCAGAGAGTAAATAGATTTTATGGACCACACATTGTCTATTGCAACTGTTAGCTCAGCCATTGTTTCATAAAAGTAGACACCGATATGACAGAAATAAATGGGCATGGCCGTGTTTCACTAAATCTTTATGTAACAAAACAGGCTGGATTGGACTTTCAGGCTGTAGTTTGAGTACCCCTTGCATTTGAGGGCAGAAAATTAAGTTTTTATTCTCACATTTTTGCCAAGTGAATAAGATTGGGTAAAAAGCAGTTTTGGAAACATTTATTCATTTATTCATTCATCGAATAAGCATTTGATTGGTGTCAGTAGGTTTTGTTTTGTGCTGTTTTCTCCCTTCTGGGGATACAGTGGAAAGGTAATGAAAGTGCTGTGCCTGTTGGGGGCTACCGGAGTTAGCAGTGGCCAGGAAAGGCCTTCCGAGGAAGGAACATTTGAGTGAAGACCTAAAAGGTTTACAGAAGCATATGACTCTGTTGGGGAAGAGCAAAGCATAAGTAAAGGCCCTGAGATAGAAATGCGCTGCCTATTCAACAGGGCAAGTGTGGCTCCAGGAGAGGTGGCTAGAGAGAGGGGAGTGATGGGGTCACAGAAGCAGGAATATCCGGGTCACACGGCGCCTTGCAGATGATGATATTTAATCCTACCACACTCATCCCTACATCCGTGAGATCCTCTCTGCCCTCTTCTTCTTTTGGAACTAAAATTGCAGATTGCCCCCTTTGTCTTACCCAGTAGCTTATGCCACACTGGAGGCCTTGGGGACTAGGCCATCACCCAAGGCACTGTTTCTGGGGGTAGCATAGAGAACAAGTTACACACGGTTCTTGCTTTGTGCAGCTTTAACTTCAAAGGCAAAACAGGCACAACCACAAGGCAGTGCTCTGATAAGGGCTAGATTCGTGGGTAGGGGACCTGTGTAGTTACACGGGCCCACACTCAGAAGGCTTCCCAGCTTGATTTAATGCTCTGATGTTGCCATCTTTAAATTCTTAATTTTTTAACACAGGCCCTGCCTTTTCATTTTTTACTGGGCCATGCAAATTATTTAGCTGGTCTCAGCTATGCTAGGTGCAGAATGGAAGACTACGGAAGCCTAGAGCAAGCATCTAAATGGATCCTCTGAAACGCAGAAGAGATGATAAAGAAAGGTTTCCCATAACCAGAAATGGATAATTTGATAATTGGCATGGAGGATAGGGAAAAAAGCAGTTTCAGGTAGATGGAGGGAGGAAACAGACCTAGGTGAGAGAGAGCAACTGAAAGAAGGTTAAAATGTTCCAAGCACCAGTGGAAATTGGTTTGCAAAATTATTTTGTCTGGCTGTTTATTAGAGGAAAGTAAAACTGAAGACCCACGAATGATCACAGCCTAGGCTGCCCTACAGAATGGCTGCAATTATGCTGTTGATGTGTGTAAGCTACATTTTAGGATCAATTAGTTAATTGCTTGTTGCTTTAATTATTCACACTCTTTTTAAAGCATTCTTTATGTGTCACAGCTGAGCCAAGGAAAAAGTAAAGATTGCAGAGAAATTATTCAAATGTGGGTGTAACGTAAGCTAATGGATTTATTTGATAATTGGAGTGGTGTTGATATAGGGTCCTGCTCATGCTTAGAAAAATGTTTTATCCACCAAGTAGTCAAAAATAAGAAAAAACTTCACATTTCCCTCTAATTGGATAATTTCTGGATCTGCAAATCCCTCCGTAGTAGTCATTCAGTATTGATCACATGTTACAATTTAAATATTGATTTTAAAACTACAAGGGGGACATGTCAAAGTCATTCCATGTTTCTTAACATCTTCCTTGGCAATTAGTAAAGCAACTCAAACTCCTGAGCTGTTCAGTGCATAAAGAGGGAGATTCACGGACAGCGATTGGAATGACTATGCCTGGAAATTCTAGAAGCACAAAGCAAACTGAAAATGGAAACACTGGAATTGTGCTAAAGATACTTTCACAAATTTTAGTTTATCATTTTTTTCCAAGAAAAATATAAATTCCCTACTTTAAAACATTCTCCCTAATTCTACCTGTTCTGTATTGATAAGAATTTAATTTAAGCACCAATGAGCAGTTACATTTTTCTCCTTAAATGATTATTTGAAATGTGAAATGCAAAGTTTGCCCACGTCTCCTTTTGACATTTTCATTTATAACCTTGTCCACCCTATTAAGCTTTGCATAGAAATGTGGTTTCTTGACCACTAGCCTAGCACAATGTGGTGACTTGATAAACGTTCAGAGAATAAATGGATGAAAGGCTGAATAAACGAGTAAAGGAATGAGTGAGCCTATCTCTCAACTCAGCCACAAGTGAGAAACAATCTCGGATTCTAATGATCTCAGTTGTAATACATAAGTTTCTAAATTTAAATTATTTTCTTAAAAATTTAATTCCTCCATAGATTTGGCCACCCTTTGGGCCCTGTTAGACGGAATGTTTGAAATATGAGTGCAAGTGTTATATACCTTTTCCAGATCTGACTCCGAGAACTCCACACACTATTTCCCATGCTCTTTCTTTGTGCAATGTGCAAATCGACATTGAAGGTCAAGCACCAAAGTCGGTGGAACTTCGGTCAGCCAGAGTTCCTGAGGACTGTGTGATGCAGTGCCCCCTAATGCAATTTTGGACTACAGAAGCAAAAAATAAACAGCTATTGGGTTAAGGGACTGATACTTCAGAGTTTTGTTGTTGTTGTTGTTGTCATTATTTGATAGCAGCCTTTTTTTCTTTCACATGTTTCCCTCGTCCATACTAAACTTCCTACCAAGGGATTTTGCTCTTACTGTCCTGATGGTGCTCTGTGAATTCCGACATATCCTTTACAACTCAGCCAAGTGCCACTCCTTAAAGAGAAACTTCTTTTCCCGATTAATCTCTCTTTGGCTCTCCTCTTTAGCACTTATCCAGGGAATCGTCATTGCCACAATGTTCCCTTCTAGGCACAGACTTCAAAATGGCTTCAAGCCCTGGTCAGCCACCAGGAGGCCAGGGCAGAAGGCATGTGAGCACATACGAAACACCCCTCAGGACACCAAGAGATAGCTGAGGGAGGTGATTGCCAACACAATGTGGGTCAGGATAAAATCAAATATGAACGCAAATAAAACCTCGTTTATGTCAGCAGCCTTCTAAAACCTTGAAAAGTTTGTGTTACAAATATCTGCTGAATGGAGACTTACTGATAATACAACCATCCATTAAGAAACTGAAAAGTTTTACAGAAAGTCTCAAGGCTCATATTCATTTGAGAACACAGCAGCTCAGCCACTGAACATTCATGTGATGGAGGGCTTGCTTTACGCAACTGCGTCTTCAAAAAGTCCTCACTGTTCTGCTGTGTAGCAGGAAACAGGAGCGTTGATATAAATGGGAACTTCAACTGCCATTCAAAGCACCAGAGAAAGGAAACAACAGTTATTTTGCTTTGTTTTGTTTCGTTGTATTCCTCAAGGTTGAGAGTTATTCAGCATCCGCAAAACAACTTCCTTCACTTTAATTCCAAGTGGGAGGAGCCGGGACGCAAAGCCTAGTTCAGGATGTTGGGACTTTTTTTCTGCCCAGGTAGGCTTTGGTTTTCCAGTGTGCTGAACCCTCATGCTACATCTAGGGACCCTGTCTCTGAAAGGCAGGGAACTGCCTGATGACACTGGTCAGCTGATTCTTACTCTGTCAAATAAGTAAGCATCTCTCCTGCAAGGAAGTAAAGTCCACGACCAGCCACCTAGGCACGCCCAAGCCTCCGATCTGCCTTTGCATTTCCCATACTTTATTCTCGTAATCGCTTTTTCTTCTCTCTTGTGTCAAATGCTTCACCCTGGAGGCATGGACTTCTTGAATAATTTTATATAGTTAATGATTAAAGTCATATAAATAAGGTATTAAAAATTCTCAATCAGTAAGTCAAAAGTTATCACTAGCACGCGGACTATTCTATTCCAGCTTATTGTCACTGGGCCCTGTCAATGTTTCATTTCTGACATGGAGAACATTGCATATTTTATTTTAATAGAATTTATATTTTCTACTCAGAACTCTCAGGTAAAATTTTCCCTCTTTAAGGAATTCTACCTAATATCAGCTTTTATGTATTTCCCCATAACAATCATTTATCCTATTCTATTGAAAATCGCCCTTTCAATAAAGCAGAACTGTACCTTAGTCATCCAGCTCAATAGGACATAACTTCTTTAACCCAAAGTTATGCTTTCCTGGCAGAACTAGAAATTTCTATCATTCGCTTTACACCATGTGGATGCCCAGTCTTCTTAGCAAGCCTGTCTCACTTTTGAGGACACCTTTTGAGTTGTCTCTGAGCGGGACTAGCCTTGTGGTTGTGCAGACTATATAGTCCCACAGGGCCGAGTGCTTAGTATGTTCCCATGCTTGGTTAAATGTTCTGCTGTTGCCATCACAAAATTCTTAGTACTATTTGAACAAAGGGACTGTATTTCACACTGGGCCCTAACTCTATGTAAATACTTAAGCGAAGCCAAGATCAAGGTCCAAATTTCACTCTTCAGAGAAATAGGTATCATCTTGTCTATCTATTCGATTTAATACTGAGGTAGAAAATACATAATATATGCGAATCTTAATTGTACATCTTGATGAATTTGTAAACACATTCATGTAGCTAACACCCCACTTCAAGACACACAACATGTTGCACCCACCATATGACTCCCTCAAATCCTCAAATTCCTTCCCAGTCAGGGGCTGCCTGCACCAAGGGTAACCACTATTCTGATATATCACCAAAGATGAGTTTGGCCTGTTTTTGGACTTCATATAAATGGAATAATACATAATTAGTTTTCATCTTTTTTTTTCTTTTATTCATTAAATATGTGAGTAGACCATGTTGCATAATGTCATTTATTTTATTGTATTGTGTTCCATTATATGACATCACGATTTATCCATTCTACTGTTGTGGGTATCTGGGTTGTTTCCAATATTTGGTTAACATGAATGAAGCTGCTATGAACATTCTTGCACATGATTTGGTGCATAAATGCACTCTTCATTCAGGTATATGACTAGAAGTGGAATGGCTAGCTCATGGGGTACACTTATGTTTCACTTCAGTAGATATCAGTATAGACTTTTGAATATCCAAGTGATAACTTTTTTGTAGTGCTATATTTATGCTTTCATCATTTAAAACTCATTTTGATTCCAATGTGTGTTGAATTCCTTCACATACTTAGATCTTTTAAACCTCACGACCCCTTGAGATAGAAAAATCTGTCAATTTTCACAGATCTTTTCCATACTGAGATTCAGAGAATTTACAGCCAAGGTCTCAGAGTTAGCAAAGGGCATCAAATCTAGTTCTGATACTAGTTTAGTTTCTTTCAGTATGCAACCCAGCTGTCTTTATTGCTCTTATACAGTAAAGAATAGTCGCAGAAAGAAAATCTTAGAAAGAGCCAGTGACACACCAATCCAAATGCCTAGCATAGATTAAATGCTTAATAAATATCCCATAAATGTATAAAATGCTTAATAAACTAAACTGTGACTATCCTACCAGAAATAAAAACCTATACAAGCAATCTATATTTTTCTGAACATTTTCCTTTAAATTATTTATTATGTACAGTTCTAGAATAGCTTAACTTTGGATTCTATTAGAAACACCATCTCAGGAACACAAATATGCTTGAATGTCTCTAATAAATAAAGAAATTTAAAGCTTATATATATTGCCTCATATCTTAGAGTAAGGAATCACCTTTGTCAACTTCATTTAAGGAGTCAAGATATTCTTGCAAGACATTTTTAAAAGAAGTAATAATAAAATATGTAAAACTCTATCGAGATCTCTTGATCATGTATGTATGTATGTATGTATGCATGCAGGCATGCATGCATTATGTATGTATGTATCAGATGTTTAGAAAATCCAAGTAAGAATTCTAAGCCCAAATTACTGCACAAAACACATCTGGCATTATAAGAGTACAATTTTCCAATCATATTATTCTCACTTCTCAAAATAACTGCAAGTTGATGTGTTTCCCCAGCTCCCCCAGGAGTCCTCCATGTGGCTGATATTGTCGGTATTGAGAGTTTTAACCTAAAGAGCTACTGCTCTCATCAGCACTTCCTTCCGTCTACAACTGATCGTGAGAACACACAGGTATGACTTAATCGAGAGAATAAAGGCAAGTAGCATTAGAGAATGATTAGGGGATATTCGAATGTTTATTTATTTTGGGCAACCATTATTGAGGGCTTTCTAACTATGTTGAACAGGTTGCTTAGCACTTTACAACCATTTTTAAATTTATATTGTCTACTTCACAAAAGAGGAAACTAAATCCAAGAATGGGTAAGTGATTGTCTGACCTCACCCAGTGGCGGAGGGGCTGAGATGCATTAGGCTGGAGCTCTTCATTCCAAATATGAGTTTTTCTCCATATTCTTCTCTCTGCAAATATTTATTATGTAATATCATTTTACGAGAGGATGCATTTTGAGGGTTTACATGAGATTGCAAATGCCTATGTAACAGTCTCCAGTGTGAGCTTCATGCAGCCCTCTGTTCCAGCATTATCTATTATTGTCTGATATGCTCTTAAACTGGGGCACTAGTGTAGTGTAAAGCTAACTCACATCCTTTAATTGCTGCAGTCCAGGGGTTGACCTGCTTTGAATACATTCTAGTTAAAAGGGCAACAATTGAAGAATAATAAAGGAGAAAGATACAAAAATAGGGGACTGAAAACATGATTAAATGTCAAAGAAGGACGCAGAAGTGGTGCCTACAGGAGCCTAAGTGTTCACCCATTTTCATTAATTATACAGTTGGGTAACACTATGAATTGTGAGCATCTACTGCCTATTTGTTATAGTTTTTTTTTTTTTTAAGAAGGATGAAATGGTTTTTACTTGTATTAATTAGGCAAATCATTTTTCTCAAAACAATCTTTCTGTTAGACACTCAGTAGGTGTCACTTTCTGATTAATCGTGACCTTTCTGAGGTCAATAGTCCCTCCTCCCCCATTATCTTAGGTCTTTTCTATGTTGTAAGATCTACTTCATCATTATACTTCACACCTATAAAATAACTACCTTCGTAAAATGCTTACTGTGCGGATAAAGTATCTAGTGCATGCTATTCACATCTATACACTCCACTGTCATTCTATAAGGTAGGTAAATTTTTAAACCTCATAAATTAGAGACATGATTCAGAGAAGTTCAGTAATTTGCACACAGTCCCAGATCTGAGAAGTAGCAGGTCAGAACCTGGTTCCTATCTGTCTCATTCCTCCCACTCACTTTTCCCATTGTATTCATTTTTACTCTCAAGACTTTAATGAATTCCTATGCATCTACTTATAAATCCTAGAAGAGGCCAGGTGGGGGCCCTACTTGCTACTTCACCAAACAGAAAACAAAGGAGCAAAATCTAAAAAGGCTGCTAGACCCACTCCGCATATTCATGGGCCATGACAAGAATATATGTGGATACTCTTGGCCAATGGCCTGTTCTCTCCTCTCACCCCTACTTCAGTCCTGAACAATAAGGAGTCTCGTGTGCATCTGTATGGATATGCCATGCCCTATGTACAAGCTCACTTATACCTTTCACAAACAACCAGCACTTGGCTACTCTTCCAGAATACTTTTGTGCAGTCTGCCATTCAGAAGTTGGACTCAAGAAAGTGGCTCATGCAGGCCCTGAAAGTAGACTTGGACCACTTGGGTAAGTGAGTCTGGGATCTTGGGTTCTCAGAATAGGGAATAGAAGGCAGAGTGTGGGCTCTAGGTGGTCAGGTCTACTTGGCTTTATGGGGAGGGACACAGCTGGAAGAGACACCAAATCAATCCCTCAAAATCATGGTGCCCGTGGGTCTGCAGAAGGTGTTTACTGACTGGACGACTGACAGGAAAGAGGAGCATTGTAATAAATGGGATCACTCTAAGAATCAAAGATCCATAATCACAGTTCTTATTTTATTCCTTGGAGTTGCTAATTATTTACCATCTATGAGACAACTTCAGCTTACTCTACTGATTCCAACTGAGAACAGCCAAGTTGTGAAGCCTCATTAAGAATTTTGTGATTTCTTTCTGCCTGGGAAGACATATATCTCCAGCTTGCTGAACCTGCACGCTAACCCTTCTGCTCCTGCCTCTGAAAGGCAGGTGACTGGCCTGTTCACATTCCTGCTGGCTGTCACTCTGTGGGGAGCAGGCACTACTGCAGGGAAGCAAGGTAAGCAATCATGCATCCTTCTGAGAACCTGAAGTCAGACATATAACCATGAGGCAGCCCCATATGTATTTCTTTTGGATTTCTTAAAAATTTTTTCATGAATTTTAATAGTACAGGTGATATCAAGATAGCAGGAAATGAGGGGTAGTGTGTTCATTTCAATTTGCTGATAAGATAATATCTCAGTTTTCTCTTTTTCAGTAAGAAAAATTATCCAAAGTTCAGCTACCTGGGAGGGCTGGTTATCCTTCTCCTGTTTTCCATCCCAAGATGGCCCCTAAGTAGAGAAATATGGTATTTTTCTCATGAATTGTGTAAGAGTGAATCTTGCTTTGTGCTTATCCTTGGGTTGAGCAAAACTCATTACAGAACTCAGGTGTCCTTGTCCTCAGAATTGTCCAGTTGATATTTAATGAGCAGGAAATCCTTTCTACTTTGACTATCAGCACCCACTTGGGATATGTCTTTATTTTGCATTTTTTCCACATTTCCCATTTTTAAGATAACCCTATTTCTTAGATACATTTATTTAGTTTGGTCCATTGGAAGTTAAAAAGTAATAATAATGATGAATTGAATCTGACTTCTCTCCTGGTTTTACTACTCTCCTGATACAGGCTGTCCTTGGACTTCTTTGAGACTTCCTTTCTCTGAAACATAATGGCATAATGTTTGTTCTTTCTACAAAATAGATTTAAGGATCAAAAGCTATAGTTCTTTGTAGGTGAAAAGAGCTTTGTAAACTGTAAAGTGTTTGAAGAATGTTGCGGTGGAAATAATGTGGGATTAAGAGTTAGGTGACCCAGTCCGAAATCTAGGCTCTGCTGATTGGTTTTGGATTCTCAATATGCAAAATAACTAGATGATTTTGCCTTTTCTTAAATTTTAATAATCCATGAAATCAAAATGTCAAGTATTAAAAATAGTTTAAATTTAACCCTTGAGTTGGAAAATTAGAATCAATCTCTTTAGATTTCAAGATTTTAAAGATGATGAGGTGTATATAAACAGAAGGAAAGATTACATATAGGAGATGTCACACTTAAATAAGCCACATTTTCAGAAAGAGAAATATTATATGACATCCCTAATCATTTAATTGATTTGTTCAATATTCGCATACTGAGCAGCTGTCAGGGCAGAGGAATGTTTTGCATGTAGTTGGGAAGATAAATATGATAAGTTAGTGATCTTTTATCCTCTATCTCACAGGACTTACCATTCAGTAATGGAAGGGTCTTGAATAATAGTGAGACTTCTTCATTGTTACTAAAGGGCTATGTCTAAAGTTCTACTGGATGTAAAAGAAAAAAATGTATTTTTCTGTGAAAGATTTAATTGTGGATTCTTGAAAGTTTAAATGAAAGCTGGTGACCATCTGTTAAGGAGGCAAGACAGAATATTACTGCATTGAGTGATGAGTAGATCAAACTTCGTTTTACAATTCCAAGTATAATTCCATGTATATCCTGCATGTTTTAGTAGGTGTCATGGTTTCTTTTCTGAGGGCATGTTCTAAGTTTGGGCATGAATGTATCTAAATTATTATGTATATAAATTATTTTATCTGTGTCTTTACATCTTTCTGTTCTTTTTACAAACATTAATGTAGAAAGCCCTAATGTGGACCCGAAGAAGAACATGACAGAGCATCTGCTTCAGAGCTTCTTGTCTAGGTGGTAAAGTAAAATCCAAGATAAGTCTTTGGTTGGTATGTGCCAGGTGCTACCCACACATGGTCTTGCACAGCTGTGTGAGCCAGTCACCGTGGTTAGACCCGTTTCTACCCATGCATGGTCTTGCACAGCTGTGTGAGCCAGTCACCGCGGTTAGACCCATTTCCCAGGTGAGAAGCCTGAAGGGCAGAAAGGCTAAATAACTTCTGTCAGGAGTACAGGTGAGTGGTCCACTGTACTTAACTAAGACTTACATAACATTGACCATGCGCTTTACAAATACTTGCTCATTTTTTAAATCTTTCTAAATGCCGTACGAGCAGGTACTTGTATTATTACCACTCTATAAAAGAGAAAAGTAAGAGACGGAGACACTGTGACTTGTCCCAAGTCACACAGTAAGTGGTATATAGCTGGTGTTTGAAGCCAGGCAGTCTGGCTCCCAGCCCTTGCTTGCTGTGAGCTACTTCTCAAATCCAGAAAGATCTGACTTCAAAGTCCTTACATTTAACCACTGCACTGAATGACCACCTCCTTTTGTACGCCCTCTTCTGAAGATAAACAACTGTAATATAAGTTGATGACCCTGAGAGAGCTGCGAATTCAACTGTCTGCATACAGATGTGGCCTGTTTGTGTTCGCCCAGCCATAAGGTACCAACAACACCATTCTTTCCACCACTGACCTGCACTTTGTCACTCTTTTCCTGTGGTTTTAATTAAATGTTAACATTCATTTGCCCTTTTCCATTGTGTTGAAGATAACTTTTGCTTCCTGTCTCGTCTAGATAAGCCGCACTCCATGACAGGTACCAAACAGGTTCATCTTGATGTAAAGTAAGGAGTGGGGACTCTCTGATTCTCTCCGCTGACATATTTTAAAATGCCAGTTTGAATATTTGTTTTGTTCTTGCTTCTTTTATGTAACATCAGGATAATAAATTACTTCTGGATACTGCAGTAGCTAAAAGGTTCAAGTCCAAATTAATCATAATAAGTGACTGTGACCCTTTCTAAGAGTCAAGCAGACTATGTAGAGAGGTTTCTTTTGTTTATTTTTTTGTGTGTTTTTTCTTTTTTTTCTTTTTTTACTTTAAATAGTTACAAATACATTATGAAGAGAGTTCCCAGTTGGGATTCAGAGTGCCACAATTCATTGGTTTGGGGGAATGGGCATCCTGAGGTTTTCTGAATGGGTAGTCTCTCTCTCCCTTTATTGGGAATGGAATGGCTTCTCGCTAAAGTGAGATGAATACTGGACTGAGACGCAAACCTTGATTCACATCTCATGTTTGATGCTGATGTCTGATGTGACCTTGAGCAAGTCTCGTTTTCTCTACAGCTCAGCTGCTTTATTGCTTTCAGGATTGTATTGCATCAACACTGCATCACTATTTGGACATAATTGAAGAATGACGTTGTGAAGTTATTTAACATATATTATCTGATTTACTCTTCAGAACAAATCTATGGGATGAATATCTTTACTCATATTTTATAGAAGAGATAACTAATCCCCTAGGGAAATTGATCAATATGCTCAAGATCATGACACAGCTGGAAAGTGTGGTGGAGCCAGGACCGTCACCCAGGGTTGACCAGCTGGGAAAGCTGTGCGCTTAACCATCACGGTGCCATTGAACTCTACACTTTTATAAATGTATCCATTGTTCCTTTAGATTTACTGCACTTTGGTGTCGTTACTTCTACCCATCTACTTCCTAGAAACATTGAATGTTCATGGTTTTTGATACCGCTTTGCAACTTGTTACTTCTCTGACAACATTTGCTCTCCTAAAACTCTGAAAATTAGACATGTTTCTGGTTGGCAAGGTTGTTACTGGCTGTGTCCATAAAAGTCTCTTGAATTTTACTGGAAGTAGTAATTCCCTATGTTTCCTTAATGTGGGACAAGGAGAAATGTTGATTTTATTTTTATAAGTTATGATAATAGCCAAATAAGTGTAGTTAAAAATAAAAGAGATGAAAAGATAGAATAAGAGTTAAAGATAAGCCAGGGAAGGGAGAGATGGTAGAAGAGAGATTACTCACAGAAATGCTTCTTGCAATAAGCAAATGTATACATGAATCTACAAGAACAAAATACTTCCAAATGTTAACAATATTTATCTGTGGGCAGTAGGATTGCAGAAATTTTCCTTTCTTTTCTTTTTCCTCCCTTATCTATCTATCTATTTACTTATTTATTTACTAATTTATTTATTTATTTTTATTCTTATTTTTTATGCCTACCAGCACCTGGTCTTCCTAGGTGGTTTCCCATCCAAGTACTAACCAGGCCCAACCCTGCTTAGCTTTCGAGATCAGATGGGATCGGGCTTGTTCAGGGTGGCCTGGCCATAGACTCCTTGCTTTTCTCTTTTTAAACTTTGTTAACATCTCCGCAATAAATATCCACTATTTATGTACTAAAAATAAACGAATACATGCACATATACATGCCTGCGGTTTGCAAAACACAAATCGAGCAGTTTTGAGCTAGCTAACATCCCAGACAGCAAATTACTTTGTGGCAAATTTCTAGACTAGGCTCACTCACCAGACAATGGCGGCATCAAAAAATACACATTCCTTTGTTAATATTTCTGGCATCATCCATTATTTTCAGCCTCCTTCCCTATTAAATCATCAGTGTGACATCTTCCTAAAGTTATTTACCTCTTAAATAACTATATGACAGGAACTCTTCAGAGAGAGAGCCTATTTTAATGTTATCACTTCCATTTTTTAAAAAATTGTATTTACTTCCTCTCAATTAAAATGGACCAATTGCAAAAACAAAACAAAAACAAAAACAAAAGCAAAAAAACATGCACTTTATGAAATGCATCCTTCTTTATTTATTCTTATTTTTTCCTCCATTATGTATACCTAGACCTCTTCTCCCATTCCTGGATTTATACAGTTTCTAAATTGCCCTCCCCCTTTCTCGTGTTTCATAACCACAGACCCAATGCCATCACGCTTCTCTCTCTAAGATGCGACAGGTGAGCTAATGCAGTATGTAAGTACATATCGTAACATCCCATTACCTATAGATCCCTCCCAAAATAGTTCCAAAAATAATCTCTTCATAATCTGGTTCTCTTACTTTTGCATCCAACCATAATTCCCTGCTGGGTTTCTAACATACATCTACCTTCCCAGTCTTTCTACCCTATGGTCATGCCTTGCTCAGCCTCTGGTCTTGTGCTTTGATTCTTATTTTCCCTGGTCCATGATGGTTCTTTTCTGCTCTTCTACTTCTCTTCTTTTTCGTGGGCTCTCTTCCTAAAGCTTTCTGAAATCACCATGCATATTGAATATACTCTTCTTAAATGATCTTTCAGTAATGCAAATCTTTACCATGTATTTTATCATTTAATAAAATTTATTTTATTATTCTCTTGGTTGTACACACATACACAATCTTTGTCTCTCTGACAGGAATAAAAGGTCTTGAAAGTCAGGGACATAATCTGTGTAATTCCTTTATATCTCTATCCGTGTCTTGATCAGAGTCGAGAACTTAGTAGATATTTGACAAAACTTTACTGCATTATATTTCAGTCCATGATAACTAATTAAATTGAGTCTTGTACCAACTAAATGTGGTTCCAACAAATACAAATTGAATTTTAAGTATAAGATTTTTTGAATTAAACAAACTTTTATACTTAATTTTTAATGTTATGATTTTGTCTATAAACAGGGCATCTCTCACGCTCACATTCTTTACTGGTTGAAATAAGCTCTTCCTCTGACAACTTCCTGTCAAATGGTTATTTAAAACTCTCAGGTGTATTGCTTTAGGAGACTGACACATTGGTGATTTAATATGGAATGATGCATAAATAATGGATGACAGGGGAGCTATTAATAAAGGAATCTATACTGAAGTGTCCTCAAAGACTCATGAATAATGGGAAAAGTTATCTTAGACAGACTAGCCGCCTGGTAAAGACTGTTGGCTCATTAAGAATTGTTGCCTTTTTTCTTTTACTGCTCTAAATATTTCTGAGCAATTTTGTTCTTAGTGGCTGCTCTTATTAACTGCCAAATCCAATAGGAAGAAGAGGCTGTGTTTTTGGAATTTAGTATTCTGATCGCTTTATGCCTTGGTGAGATGTTCTACAATTAAAAAAGTCTAGAGCATTACTGTGTGGATTAAAGCTAAGCCACTGAGTGCCATTGAAAGCTAGAATCCTATTATTTGCATAGATCCAGGCATAGAAAGGTAGACACTATGTAAAGGAATTACTAGTTACACTTTAATTACCATTGTCCTTTAAAATACATTTTAAAATGATATTTGTAGAATCTGGCTAGAGGTAGGCTATGTTGTATAACTTAAGTGATATAAACAATAAACAAACAAACAAAAAACAGTTTGATCATCACTGCCCAATATTGCATCTTATGGGCAAAACTCTGTAGTATAATAAAAGTTTCTTTTAGTATTCCTTCCTAACAAAAGGGCTACAATTTTCAATCCTTCCACTGTAAACCTATGAGAAGAGATATTATTTTCTTGAATCCTTTCGTAGGTGGAGAATTAAGCTGAATTTCAAACAGTAATCAAAGACCTAATGAGACCTCAGTGAAAGTTAAGAACTGGATTCACCAATCTAAAATGCACAAAATGTAACATTTACCAATGAAGAATTACTAAAATTGAAATGAACCAAAGCCTGACTATAGATTTGCAAGAACTTTTAAACATTCATTTGATTTTGTGCTTGAAATGTGAGGATTTGTAAGTAATACGAAGCAACAGTGAAGTTAAGCTCTAGATTTAGAATCAGAAAAATTGGATTGGAATTCCAACTACACATCTATTACCATCTGACCTTGGATTGGTCACATAATATCGAGTTTTCTTCTTTTTAAGTAGAAATAATTATGTCATTTCTATGTATTTCATCAAATAATCTTACGAAATATGAATTTAAAAATGTGTTACATTTATGAAGTACTCTAGAAATATAAGTTATCATCCTCATATTTATTGTTGTAAAATGTGTGCATTTTTTTATCCCTTGCGTATATGAAATGACTGTAGCCTATGACATGTCAGGAAGCAAGGCCGCTCAGAGAGCTTTTGCTACTTCTTTCATGTATCGAATCCTTTCTGTGGTTGCTCTGCCTCCTGCTTCCATTCTCTCAGACAAGGGAGCAAATAAGCAGATGAAAAAGGCTGAGTTTGAAAGAAACTATACCATGGAAACGGGAGAAAGTTGTATGTTCTAAATTCCTATTATGCCTTTGCTTCTGGGTTATCTCATTTAATCTGTTAATAAAACTTCCCTAGATACATTATTATTATCACTATTTTTCACGGAAAAAATTTGTATGCAGGCAGGTTAGGGAACTATCATAGAAGTTACTTTCATTCTAAATTGTCCATTTTCATAGCCCCCTGGTTCTTATTATAATATAATGTAAAATAAGAGACAAAGCATAGCATAAGGCATTCACCATCATTGGGGACTTTATCAGTCCCAAGGTGGTGAAAACTGGTTCATGGTGAAAAGTCTTACTCTTTTTATGTATAAAGCACAGATTTGCATATAAGGATATACATATAAGGATCTGCAACATATCCAGGATATTAAAACTTAATTGGCAGTGAGCAGAAAAAAAAAAATTCTACAAAGGTTTTTAAGGAGGATTGAGAAACACTGGCAACAGAAGAGAAAAATGTAACTACGGTGAATGAAATTTACAATGGCTTTGGTTCTCATCAAGGTCAGAACCAAATAAAAAGCATCATTTTTCAGCTGCTTCAGCATAGAGTATCACCACGTATTATCCTATAGCACACGGGGTAGAATGGGGGACATTTTTCAACCCCTGTGCTGGAGTGCTGAAACGCCATCCAACCCGACGAAATCCAGAAGAACTGGCAAGATCAGACCACTATGATTTTAAACAATCAGAGAATCAGAGGCTTTGGCCCCCACAAGAGCAAACCATGTCCTCGATGTGCTTCACCTCTGCACGTGAAATGTCCTGCCAAAATGCTCCACCTTTCTGCCCTCCATTGATCCCTCAGGAGTCAGTCCTAGTTCCGCTCTTCCAAGAAATCTTTGGCTTATCTAGCTTACATCTTCCTTCTCCTCCAGGAAGATCTAATTCCTTGTCCAGGGTGCCTTAGACACCTAGGCATCGCATTTGCAAAGATCTGGATTTGAATCCTGACCCTGCAACGTATCACTGGCTGTAATTGATTTCTCCTCTTCTTGTTCCTTGGTTTTTCCATCAGTAAAATGGGACTACTTACGTGGACTTACTTTACAGCCAAGGGGAGCAAATGTATAAAATATTAAGCACTGTGCCTGGCCAGTAGTTAAGTGTTCACTTGATGAGGATATAATACTTTCAAATGCAAATTTATTCTCTCCTTAGATCTGGAACGAAACTGGTGTGTATTCAAAATCACAAATCCCAGCTTAGATGTCATCACCTCCTGCAAAAAGTCCCACTCGGATCCCTGTCTTCTCTAGTCTAACTCTGCCATGGCTCATGCTTCTCTCCTGGTGCTGCTCATACTATAAACTAAATGTTTGGTTTACTTGCCCATCTCCTTTACTATTCTGACTTCCTTGTGAATGAAAATCTTTATCTTAAATAATTTTCTATTTTCAGTACCTAGAATCAAGTTTATTAATAATTTTCCTTAAATGAATATAGTTTATAGTTCACAAGTTTGATTATTTGTGTTGCATGAAGATAGAGCCCACCTTTCCATATATCTAGAGATATATCTCTATAGATATCTATATATCTATATATCTATATAGACCTATATAAATATATAAAGATATAGCATTTTATTCTCATCCCTTGAGATATAAATCCTTACCACTGTATACAAATTTATCTTCCACTATTTTAAAACTTGACTACCCCATTAACCTTTTGATATATATAGGTGCATATATGAAATCTACCTTGAAAATTAAGAACCAACCTTAGTCCCTGTCTTCCACAGTCTATACCTATTGCTTTTTTCATGCTGTTTTCTCATACATTATCAGCCTTTTCCCCAGACCGAGGATGGACTCTGGGGACAGACAAAATGGAGGTGATTCATTTACATAGTCTTCCCAGGGCTCAGGGCCAATTTTGAGCAAATGCCCTAGGTGAACTTTTGGGGAAGATTTATAGTATTTATCTTGTAACCTTCTGTTATGAGTCCCAAGAGCACTGGCATCCAAATGCCAGTGAGAACATGAGCTGAGGTGCATGCAGTGCGTCGATGGCTTCCTAATGAATGGCAACAGCACTTAATTCTACAGGTGCCTATCAACAGCCAGTGCGTTCTCATTACTCGCGGTCGCAAATTAACTGCAGTGATTACAGAGTATATTCTCTTCACTCAGGGTTTGGGAGACCTATTTGATCATTTCAAAGATGAGCTTGAACAATGGAACATCTCAGAGTAGTTTAAAAGGATCTGATTTATAAAGCATGACTTAGAAAGTCTCTTTATTCTATTGCTGCATTTTTTTTTCAATTAATGAACAAACTTGAATTAGCAAGTGGTGCAGCTTTCTGATAACGAAAGCGTGAGCCTTTTCATGGTAAAGCTCAATAGCCAATGTTGTAATTTACATTTCTCCAAAATTTAACTAAAAGATACACTCATTGATTCAAACCAGTGACTATTCTTTTCTTAGTAACACATTCTTCTTTCTTATCCTTTGAAATAATAGTTCATGCATCACTTCCTCAGACAGCCTTGCTGGGTTCCTTATCTATGGGGAGGCTCTTTCTTCATGCTTACCTGGAACTCTACGTATGCGAGGGGCATAATTATACTTCATCATGATATTCTATCTTCTCAGGTCCTTGAGGACCAAGGCCTGTTGCCTGGCACATTCTACAGGCTGTGCCACGGACTAGGGATAGAAGAGGCATACGAGAGGGCCTCTCCTTGACCCGATCACTGTTTAGTGGGAAAAAGTGGAAATGCGCACTAGCAATTTATAAACCAAAGGTTAAAGTCTGACAACATTTGCTTTGTCCCCATTTTAGAGATTAGAAAAATGATGATCAGAGAGGTTAGGCAACTTCTCAACATCACACAGCGAGAAGTGGTAGAGCCAGAATTCAAAACTGGGTCTTTTACCCCAAGTCTCACTTCTTTCTATACTAATACATGGTCTCCCAAAAGAATTAGGTACTATCCAATTTAGGAAGAAAGAAACCACATATACAAATATCCTTATTTTGTGAAGAATACCCTAGATCAGGTGTAAACAAAAAGTCATGATATTTAATGAAGAAAACTCAACTAAAGTCTTCATGGAGAAGGTTGCAAGAAACCTGCAAAGATTCTGACACTTTTAAATGAGAATGAGACTATCCAACAGAAGAATATGCAGCACCTACCTTTTCAGTAAGCCTCACACAGAAGTCCGGATAATAATAACTACTCTAAATACTTGTTAGGAATTTTAATAATGATACTAACAATTAACGTTCACTGAGTGATTATTGTATACCAGGCACGGCATGAAGCTACATTTCTTATCCAGTCCACAGTCCAACCTATGACATGGATCTTATTGTATCTCACTTAATATTCCAGGAAACAGTGTAGAATCTAAGTAACTGACCAAGACTCACAGTTAAAGAGGTTGCAGAGCTGTCATTCAAAGCCCCAATTCTTAGCATTATATTACTCAGCCCTGCCATTCATAATGACAAAGTACTTAGCTCAGTGTCAGGTCCACGATAAATGCTCAATATATTGCAATGGCCGCTATCCCTTAACAGCCACATTATTACCAAAAGCACAAAAGTGAGACTACAGAGAGCATCAGGAAAGTCCCCACAGGCCCTTGGTGAGGGCTTAGCGTTGGAAGTGGTTAGAAGAATGTGTGCAAAGGCAAGCTGGAGCACAAAGTGCACGCACGATGTCAAGGACAGAAGTTTGACCTTCATTTGAGAAGTTATCATACAACTAAAAAGGCTTTATAACAGGCCAATAACCTAATTAGAGCCCAATTCTTAAAATGCACATTTAAAATTCACATTTAGAAGTGAGAGATCATTGTGCTAGAGTTGGAAAGTGATTGGATATGAGCATCAAGAGGGCAAGAAAGAGCAAAAAGTTAATTTGGAGGGACTGGGCTTAAGTGGGTAAGTGGGATCTGGTGGTGGCCTGTATACAAGTAGAGCAAAACGGAATAAAAATGGGCTGGGGCTGGAGCTGGGACTGGGGCTGGGGTTAGGTCAAAGGATGAAAGGGTTAAGGAGAGGAAAATGTCAACCAGGTTTTGGGAAACTTGCTTTAATGGAGCCAAAGTGACAACCCTGATGGTATCCAGCAGGCTGTTAGACATTTGTGCGACTGAGCATAGCCCTTCTGAGGAAAAGACAGGGTTAGAAACACAGCTTTTGGAATGATCCAGAACTGTGCCATATTAGGTCAGCTAATGTTTACTCACTGTATCCAAAGTAGCTTCTGGATACCAACTCTTTGTATAGATAAAAAGATTGAATGGTTGATTGGTTGATGGTAGAATTGACAGTACCTGAAATGATGCATGCCATACACAGTCATCTTTATGTTTCATTACCTGTATTCCTCATTCCGCAATTATGAGGAATTACCTTGTTTACCACTGTATTCCTAGGTCCTAGAATAATGCTGGCATAGAGAAGGCACCATGCATATTTCTTATATGAATGAAGAGCAAATGAAGGAATGGGTCTCAGTTTTTACACAAAAAGGAAGAACTTCTTTACCTCTAACAAGACACTGACACTTCTAGAGAGATGAGGACACCTATAAACCATCTGCTTAGAAAAAGGCCACGCACTGCAATTTCTCATACAATTACAGTTGATTCACAGATGCCCTTGGGCCTGCAGATTAGACTCCATGGAATTTACAAGAAAAATCTGTGGGCTCAGTCAAGTGTTTCTCTCACTGCAAACCTTGAGAAGGACCTACATTTAGAGTTTCTGTTATATTATTATAAATAATTTAAAAGTGTCTCAATGAAGCGTCTCACATGTATGTGTGACAGTTAACAATAACCCACAGCCTCGAGGAGGTAAGTGTTTGAAGTACCTACATCAGGAGTTCAAATTCCAAAGGTCATTACTACAAACTTGATGACATTTTTAAGAATTCCAGAAATACTTTTTCATTGATAACATAAAATGGTTTCAAAAAGTACGTCTGCATTGTTCTATAGCATTTGATAAAGGGGACTGGGGTGCCCACTGATTTTTATTTCTGAAGAGGGTCCTGGAACTAATCTCCCGCAGATACTGAGGGATGACTGTAGATAAGGCCTAGACAGACATGGAAGTTCACGAATGCTAAGGATGGGCTAAATCTAGAGGGATCAGAACTTGAAACAAAGGGCTCCAAGAGGTACTTTAATCAGCTGGAGGTTGGGCTTTTAAATAATTCACTGTTCACCTACTGTGCTCTTACACTCAGTGGTTGCTGATGTCATCCTGCCCTGTGTTAGAACTCTTTTTTTTTTTCTACTAAATTGTAAATGAAACCTCCTTGAATTTTCTTGAGGGCAGAAGCTAGTTGTCACTCATGCTGGTAGACTCATGAGCCCTAGCATGATGCCTGTTTCACAGTAAAGAGTTGTAGCAGTACATTAACTATTGGACAGGGAGGGATGTGGTGGAAGAGCATATCATTTTTAGCAAATTACTTCTGGCAGCACTGGGTTAAATGACGGGGATGAGATAGGGAGAAATGGGGAGGGAGGCCAATTAGGTGTGCATTTCAGTCTTCCAGGGGAGAATGGTTAAGGACTCAGAGAAATGCATCAACAAAATGTTCAGATCTAAATCCGGTCAGCCACGTGAATAAAATGGACATGGCCACGCAGATACATAGTCATACAGTATTTCTTTTCTCTGTTCTCTTTTATTCACATGAAGTTCTTAAAACCGTTGCCCGTGGTAACGTCCAGCAGAAAGCTGACCAGAGTTTGGATGCATCTATCAGATCAAACATTGATGAAAGAGGCCTGTTCTCTTTTCTACTGAGTTAATTGTTCTAAATATAGACTGGACAGGTCTAGAATTAGATTCCAGTATAGGAAGTGTTTTTCCCATAGCCAAAATATAAGCAAACTTGAAATGAAAAATAATATAATCCGAAAAAGCTAAATGTTTAAAACAATCCCAAACAGATTCCATTTTTTTTGTTGCTTGTTTTATTTCAGAGTGTTGACTTCATATTCTCTCTCACGGCAGCATGGTGTTGAGTACAAAGAGAAATATACCATCTAAGGAAGCATTCATCTTAAAAAAAACTTTAATGCACTTACATGAGAGATCCATTTGAAACTGGCCCAGTATTCATTTTCACGGATAATCGAAGATGTACAGATTCAATCTCAAAGAACAATACACACTTCATCCTTTTCATAAAATAAAGTTTCTTTCATTTTTCTAATTTAAAGGTAATATTTTTAATTTAAAGGAAGTCATTATAGAAATTCTGAAAAACTAAGGGGCAAAAAAAAAAAAAAAGAATAAACACAGAAGAATGGAATCACCCATGATTTCATCTTTCAACATAACTACTGTCAACAAACTTTTTGAAAAAAATCTCTCAAGTATTACTTATATGAATACAACCATGTAAATTTTCTTCATCCTTTGGTTTTCACTCAAATGTCACTTCCTTAGGAAAGTCGTCCCTGACTTCTTAATTTGTAATGCTGACCCTTCCTCATCTCCACTATTTTTCCCCCATAGGACACTGTACTTTGCTTTGTAGAACTTAACACAGTTTTTAACACTGTATATTTTTTAATTCCAGCACTCCACATGGGAGCAAGATCATGTGGATTTTCTTCAGTATCATGTGTCCAACGTACTCAGGCAGGTACTCAGCATACAGCACACACTCAAGGTAAATTATTTACTAAAGTGTTTTCAGACACTATGTTGCAGTTGTTTAAGGCAGCATGTTCTGCAGCCAGACTTGGGCGTGAACACTGCTGTGAAAGGCAGAATGTGTTGTGACCTTACATAGTAAAAGGAACATTAGCGGTGTGGCTAAGTTAAGTATCTTGCGACGCTTACCCTGGATTTGTTAGTGGGCCCAATAGAATCACAAATTTCCATATAATAGGGAGGCAGGAGGGTCAGGGTCATACGAAGCGATGTAATGACAGAAGGGAGGAGAGGGAGAGAAAAAGAATGAGAAAGATTGGAAGATGCTATGCTACTGGCTTTGAAGCTGGAGACTATTACCATGAGCCAGGGAATGCAGTTAACCTCTAGAATCTAGAAAAGATGAGGAAATAGATTCTCCCCTAGAGTCTCCATAAGGGACCGGCCCTGCCAGCCATTAGATTTCTGAACTCCGGAACTATACATAACAGAATAAATTTGTGTTGCTTTAAGTCACTGTGTTTGTGGTCACTGGTTCCAGAAGCTATGAAAAACTAAGCTGTCAGCTTTGCCTATAAAAGATATCAGGCATGTTCAGTTTACTCTCTGTGCCTCAGTTTCCTCATCTCTAAAATGAAGGACAAACCATCACCTAACTCACGACATAGTTTAAATCTGTAAATACACACAAAACATGCATAACAGTGCATGGCATGTCCTATGGTTTCAATAGATATTAACTCTTGGTAAAAGGACAAATTGCCAATCAAATGTAATGAATGTCAATGACTTCTTTCTTATTCTTCAATTTGAAAATGCAGTTTGTTGGTGATACATCTTCAGAATTACTTAGTTGATTAATATTGGGTGTGAGTTTATATTTTTCTTTGTATAACAGTCTTCATTTGAACTGCTTGGTTAGCGTATCTGCTGGGAGGAGGGACACTTGCCATCATTTTTATTGTCTAGTTTTCCATTAGCTGCCATGTCCATACTGGAGGTCACAGTATACCCTATAAAAGCTTCTGATAACACCTATTCATCAACCAGGGTATCTTCTCCAGGCAATCTCACATTTCCTCCATTTAGGACAAAGACCAAGATAATTGCTTTTTTGGTCTATGTCTAGATTATCATATTCTCAATCTCTCTCTCTCTCTCTCTCTCTCTCTCTCTCTCTCTCTCTCTCTCTCTCTCTCTGCCTTGCCTATCAGTTGCCTTGTCCTCAGCATTAAGGATCTTTCCAGCACTTCAAGATGATGTGTTCATAGCATCATTGTCTTAGTTCAAGCTACTATAACAACATATCATAGACTCAGCAGATTAAACAAAAGAATTTACTTCTGACAGTTCTGGAGACTGGAAAGTCTAAGATCAAGGTGTCAGCAGATTTAATGTCTGGTGAGGTCTCTCTTCCTGGCTTGTAGACAGCCACCTTCTTGCTATGGCTCACATGGCCTATACTTGGTACATGCAGTGACAGAGGTAGAAAGAGATCTTCAGATCTTCCCTTTTTTATGACAGCATTAATCCCATCATGGAGGCCCCACCCTCACAATCTTGTCTAAACCTATTACCTCCCAAAGTCCCCACCTCTAAGTGCCATCACAGTGGAGGCTAAGGCTTCAATAGATCGATTTTGAGGGACACAAACAACTCTCAGCTGGTAACACAAAGTCCCCTTAACTCTATATATTAACCCCAGAAGCTAAGATGTCCTGACCCCTGAGCAGGTTTTTATATTAGTATATCAGTTTTTAATTATATTAAGACAGTGGTTCTCAGCCTAGTGTAATAAATTGAAAACAAGAAAGATCTTTTCAACATAATTATAGTTAAACATAGGGTGCTAGAAATCTTCTTGTGTTTGAATTTTACCATTAAAACTTTTTTATCCACAGGGAGAATGATTATATGCCCCACTTTACCAGGGACAGTCCAATTTATAACTATCGACCTTTCATAATTATTAATAGTGCCTCCTTTTACTCTAAAAAGCGTTCTGGTTTGTACAATAAATTATATGATTTCTCTATCTTGGACTTTGGATGAGTCACTTAATATATCTTAGGATTTATTCCTCATCTATAAAATGCAACAGTGCTATACCCCTCACAGGATGCTGGATGGATTAAGTAACACAAGCGATGATCTCAGTGCTCAGTAGGCATTCTCTCTGGGTTAGTTTCTTTTCTTTTCGGTAAGAACTGACCACCTTAAAACTGTGGAGAGGAATGTGACTACAGTGGGATCCATTGATTAAATTAATTTGGGAGAAGGTATTTAAAAATAGGATATAGCTGGAGATGGAGACAAATTTAGTCAACCTGCCAATGGCTTAAATACAGAAAGCACCAACAGAGTCATAGCATCTCAAAGAAAAAGATAGTACTCATTATCAGGTCCAATTCCACTCTTCAGGCAGAAATATCCCTGCAACATCCCTGACAGGTCTATCTCCTAATTAACAACATCGATGGGTAACATTTATAGAGTGATTACCATGTCTCAGACATTGTGCTAACACCTGATGTGAATAATTTTAAATCATCTTTTTAAGAACTCTAGAAGGTGGGTACTATGAAAATCTCACTATGAAGATAAAATTTGCAGATTCACATAGAATCCTGTCTCTTTAATTAAAATAATTAAAAGCCTAAAATTTATATTTGAGAAGCAGAGAGTTCAAAATGCCTTTAAAATTTCTAAAAACATATAGGATTTTTTTCATTATAAAGGTTCTTTAATTTTACGGATATTAGTCTACAAACATTAACTCTTTTTATTTGTAATACCTACCTGTCATGGAATGCTGTATCTTTAAAGATCAGGGAGGCCTTCTATCGTTAGTAGGAAATGACAAAAATGACATATCATATATTTTTTTTCTAGAACAACCAACTGGTTTCAAGGTCTGGGAGGATATTTTTTATCTACTGGGAAATCTATGATTACCGAACAGCTGACCAAGAAGCATTAAGGTATAGTGGAGAGTGTTCAGGGTTTTACAGAAAGAAAAACTTTATTCTAGTTGATCTGAAATAGCTTATAATGTGAGCTCAAACTAGCGATTTTACTATACTTTGTGCCATAGTTACCCTTTTTGTACCATGAAAGCATGGCTAGATTATCATTAAAATCCTTTCAAGTTTGACCAGACTCTGATTCTCTGTAATATGGCCTAGATTCTTTGCAAATTGTCACTTTGGCCAAGCAGCCCGGTGCTTGCAAAGAGCTCAGGGCATTCAGAAGAATCTAATTTTACATTTCACAGATGGAAACTAATTGACATTCTTCAGGTAGATCAAGTGTAACAGCAAAAGCTTGCACAGGTTTCTAGCAGACCCTGAGCCCAGAACGGTTTCAGTCTGTCAACAAACTAAACATGTTGTAGTAAACTCAGTAATCAGCTGTCTTTCCGAGGGAAAGTTATCACCGAGAGCAGAGTTTTGTTGGGTCAAGGACACCAGGTTGCTTATTTTGAGATGGCTCACACTCAGAGCCTCAGAAACCAGGAGCACTTCTCCAATTCTGCAGTAGAAGATGTTTAACTTGGCCCACAGCAGAAGCCTTAGTCCCAGAACAGAACATGTATTGATCAATGGGACATCATCTCCCTGTGATTTTGAAGATTGTTTCATTTTTAGCCTCTTGCCTCTTCTCATCTAGACCCCGTTCTCTAAAAACTTCTTCCCCAAAGTTTGAAGCATAAAACTGGTCTACCATTGCTAGCTTCCCTTCACTGCTCTACCCTCTTTTGTGGCATCTAATGAGGACTGTCTCCTGCCTGCTTACATGTAATGTATTCCTGTTTATTTCAGAGTTCCAGATCTGAGAGTTCTAGTTCAAGTGGCCAACCTGAAATTGCTCTCAAAACAATAAAAAATTTCCAACAAGTTATCAAGATCAATTCCATTTTAATAATTTCTCGATCATGTGTGTTGTGCTCTGTTCCATGCGTGAAGCTGGGTGTTCCCAATGGATTCAAACACATCCCTCTACCTTCCACACAGAACTGATAAGCTACTTAAGGAGTATACAGATAAACTATATTTTATTTCCATGATGCTGAACGGTTTTACAGAACAAGTTTCTCAAACTGTCTGTGATGAAGGACCAATTTCATCTTTTTCTTTCCAATCTGCACAGATACTTTTGTAAAATACAAAATAGCACTTACAGATGTTATGACAATAACAAATTGCTGCGATGGCTTCTAAACGTGTTTGCTCAATTCCGTACTTTGTCCTTGAGAATGAGTAGCCCAGAGTTTGCAAAACAACCCCCTCCTACAGACTACAATTTGAGTAGCACTTTCTTAAAACATCTTAAATAAGATGCTATTGGAACACAAATAAGTATACAGTTGATCTTGGTTGAGGCATGCGAACAGTCTCTGAAAAACATTAGCTTTCTTCTTTCTCCATCTTTGCTTCCCTGAAGGCCAGTAACTACCTCCATCTTACAAGTCTGGTTTCCCATTGCTCCCATCAGAATACACTAGATCTGGTCACCTCCTCCCTTCTATATCACACTTCTGTTCTTTTTTGTACATATATATTGTTTCTCTCCTGTTTCTTATCCAGTCTCAGACTGTTCCTCAGCAATGTGCTATCATTATGTCCTACCGAGCTGCCTTGACTGGGCAGTCCGGGCTCGTCACACAGATCCAGATGGAGCTCTGAGCAGACCTTTCCTCTGTCACCCCCTGTGATGTCTTCTCTTCACACTGCAACTCAAGGCTCTTGTGATCTAATTCTTTTTTCAGTTGTTTTTTATCACAATTATTTAATCATGTTTGCAAACCCTCATCAAAGCTGAATTATTTATAGTTTTTCAATAACTCATATATCTTCATACCTTCAATCATGCTTTTTTTCCTTTCTGCCTTAAAATTTCTCCCCTTCCTTCACTATTCACTATTCCCCAGTGTCCCCACCAGTCCATCTCTGAAAAAAAAAAAAAAGAGCTATTCCTCAGTGCCTAGTTTGAGTGTCATAATCATACCTATCATGAAATCTCTACAGGACATGCTGCAATAGGAATAATCACTTAATCTGCTAACTTCCTAATGTATTTCATTATCTTTTTCTTCTGGAACTAGAGACTACATCTCAAACCATGGTGAGCTGTAGGCACATCACCTACCATCTATGCAAGCTCTCTGAAGTCAGAATTGATGCCTTACTTACCCTCTGGTAGCTACCTAGCACCGGGCCTTTGTTTGACTCTCAGTCAATTATTTACTCATTCATTTGCCTACACAGAGTTTTCTGGTCTTACTCTGTGCTAGCCATACCTTCCCAGCCTCCCAAGAACTCAGTCCATTGACAGAAAAGAGATGAACAAACAGGTAATTATCAAACTATTAGTTAAGACCCAAGAGAGTATTTTGTGCCGAGCGATACAGGCAATGGAGAGAGAATATGCAGCTCAGGATAAAGGTGAGCACAGTGTCTGCGGAGTCCTCATTCATGAGGTGGTGAGGTCAGCATTAAAGGTAAGCAAGCCTAGAGGAGGCATGCAGAAGGTGTGGGGGGGGGGGGGAGGGAGGTGGACGGGGAAGGTGCTTAGGCTGAGGGGACCAGTGGACAGAGGCTCCAAAGCAGGAAACAACTGTGCATGGTGTATGAAGAGGTATAAGCAGGTTGTATCACTAGGGAATAAACTGAGATAGAGCAGTGGCTACTTAAGAAGGAAGAGCATATCACTGAGCATGTGTAAAGAAGTAATAGTTCTTGCAAGCCAAATAATTTCATAAGCAAAAGTAAACACTAAATATGTTAAAAGAGAAATAAGGAATGATACTTAATGCTAATATTCAATAGGCTAGTTTGACTTACTGGTACTTTACAGTTATCTGATTGCTTTTCCCATTTGATTGTGCTCCCTGGCATAGTTCTAAGAATCTAAACTGTGATTTTCTCTAGACTTCTTTGGATACTCACAGGAAATTATAAGGTGCTTGTTGTGTGTTGCTAAGAGTCATTTAACTAATTATTTCAAATAAAGCAGCCCAGCAACTGTACTGAATTGAAAAGCATACCCCACCCCCACCAAAAAATCATGTGTACCTAGAACCTGAGATTATGGCCTTATTTGGAAATAGGGTCTTTGCAGATGAAATTAGTTAAGATGAGCTCACACTAGACTAGGATGGGTCCCAAATTCATGTGATGTCCTTATAAAAAGAGAAAGATCTGAAGACAGAGAGACACACACAGATGGAAGTCAGCCATGTGAAAACGAAGGCAGACATTGCCGTGATGCAGCTATAAGCCATGAAGTGCCAAGGACTGGCGGCAACCATCAGAAGCAAGAGGAAAGTGTACGACTCTCCCTCAGAGCCTGCAGAGAGAGCATGACCACATCGACACCTTGATGCTATCATTTTAGGCCACCCGGTTTGTGGTACTTTGTTACAGCAGCCTTAGGAAACTAATAAAGCAACCTAAATAGATCAGGCATATACACTCTCTGTCTTCATTTGGCATAATCATCTCAGAAATGTCCTCTTGCTTAGTGTCCTCAGACAACTTAATTTCCACAGAGCTCTCTGATAAATTTCACAAATTGGCGGCATAACTAGATTCGCTTAAAAGTGTATGAATTTATTCTTGTTTCCTTAATGTGCCAAAATTAGGTAAATAAATCTTATTTAAGTTTAAATAAATTTGAGTTTCATCCCATTTTCTAAGTATGGAACTTTTAAGCTCTTTGAAGTGATGCATCTTATTCATATAAAGTAGTTCCAGGTTCAGTGCATGTTTGTTAAATTTTACCCAAGTTGTTATTTCCCAATTTATATTGCTTAATTATTCAGGGAAAATTTGCTCATGTAGAGAAAATATTCAATTTCTGAATATGTATAGAATATATTTTACTATTGTATAGTCTTTGATAAAGATGAAGGTTTGAAGATCCCTGTATTTCTTAGAACTGTGCTTCAATATTGAATTGGCTCTTTGGTGAAAAATAGATGATTACCCCTCTTTCTGGAAATAATAGGCAGTCATTGAGTTCTGCTCAATGGGATAACCAAGAGTGTTCACAGGAAGATTTGAGATGATTACACTTCTCTTTAGATGTCATTGCCCATTCTCAAAGATGGGAAGCCATCTGTCAGAAGGTGCAGGAGAGGGTGGCATGTCACTTGGAGCCACAGTAACACCAATGATTTGTGGAGGCTCAGGTTTATTTATCTCCATTGTTCAAACCTTGTGGCCCAGATGCCTGCCTTTCCCACTTGTGGTCAATGTCGAGACACAGCTAAGCACACACACTCCATCAGAGTAAGAGAGGAAGCTGCCTGATAGGCAAGGACATACACAAAGGATGTGAGTGGGTTAGCGATGCTTTCTTCAAGGAGGTGAAATTATCTGTTCTTTACACCAAAGCTTGTATTTGACAAAGGGGCCTTGAATCACCATTGCTGGATAGAATGAACGTCTCTATGTTCAGACTCTGTCACTTGGAGATATTATTTTTGTTTTTTTCCTGGTAAGCACAGGTGCGAATACCTTAGCAAAGGGGTGTGAATTTAGCGGTGCAAAATATTAAGGTCACTCTGATCAATCAGGTGCTGTACATACAGAAGAGCGATGCAACTGACTTGTTGAATTACAAAAATAGATTTATATATAATGTTTTAATGAAGACATAGTTTAATGCTTATAAAATAGTTCTTTATGACCTTTATAAAGGAGGAAAATAATAACAGGAATTGTGTAACAAATGGTTATAACAATTGGCTACTTGGAGTGTATCTAATAGGCAAAATAAATCCAAATTTAAGAATTACTTGTTATATATCACTCAATGGTTTTTATGTCTATTATGAATAAAATACAACTTGTTCGATAAATTATACTGATAACCTACTATGTGCTAGGCACTGCCCTAGACCTGGGGTTTAATCCATTGTTGAAGGAACAGTAGAAAAATTTTATTCATTCATTCATTTATTCACTCATTCACTCACTCATATATTCACTCAGAAGCATTTTGGAGTGCATATTCTGTGAACAGGGTTAAGGGTTATTCCTTGCCTTTGAGGAACTTTCTAGTCTGGAACAGGAGGTAGGTAAGAAAATAGTTAACTGACTGGGTGGTGAACACACATGCAAATACAGATGATGTATTATTGAACTGCACACTTGAAACCTATATAATTATATTAATCAATGCAATATGATACTGATATAGATAATGCATGAGTTTTCGTGAGAATGAGGTGATTAGCTCTGGGGGAATATGGGAATGAGTAAAAGGAGCAGAGAAGGTAAAGAGTTCCCTGAGGAGAGAACACTAAACCTGGAATTTGAAAGATGATTAGAAGTTTCTTAGAAGGACATCTAAGACAAAAGCCATTCCAGTGAGGGGGGGAAATGAAATGCATGCAGTGCAGAAGAAAAAAGAAACAGAAACTTAGGTAACTACGTGGTTTGATATGGCTGATGGGAAGGTATAAGCTGAACAGATGTGGAAAAAAGAAAATAGAGATAGGCCAAGATCAACTAAGATGAAGAGGGAAAAATGTCCAGAGTTTGGGATTAAGACTTCGCTGGTGACATAATGAAAGTTATTTCAGTGGAGTGAGGGGAACAAAGCTGGAATATAAAGAGTTGTGAGACTATGTCACAGGAAGGCGAGTCGTGGTCTATGGTGCTCGAACATAGATGATGTCTAGTAAATATTCCCTACATATGGAATGGATACATTTATAGTATTTTAATGTAAAACAAGAATGGAGAGCGTATATGGCTTCAGGAAAGAAGATCATGTTTTGAGGGAGACTTGTAGTATATTTATAGATTCATCGTCAGTGAAAAAGTAGAGGCTCATGATTCAGAAAAGAGAGAGTTCAACGCCGAGAGACCAAGTGCTCAGGAGAGGGAGGGTCGGGGAGGGGAGGGATCAAGAACACCAGTAGAAGAATGAGCCTTGAAGCAGAAAGAACATATCTCTTCTTAGGTCAGTTCAACAGAGACACATATATGGGGCACATTCATTGATCTGGGGACTGTAAGATTCCTTATAGAGATTCACAAATGTAATCCAGAAACATCCCACCTCTTGTCAACATGTATCCACCTTAATCCATTGATCTTTGACCATTTTGTATTATTATCCTACACAAAGAAACACATCTCATACTGTGAGCCAACGTCCACACACACACCTTGCACGAAAGTTTCAACAAATTTAAGCCTACTATATACTTTTACTTACTATGTGTCATGCCCTGTGATAGTTCACATTTTATTCCATTTTATTGGAAAAGTCTGATTAAGACCTACAGTGTTTATTTTACTACTGTGGGGGTTCTTAAATATTTTTTCTACCATGGACATCTTTGATTGTCTACAGAAGCCTGGGGACACCTCAGAAGAATGTCTTTGAATATATAAAAGACATAAGGTTACAAAGGAAGTCAACTCTATTACCACATGGTAATCAAAATATTAGAAAGACACATTAGCAATGGGCCTAATAACTATGTAATTTCAAAGTAGTGAAACACATTATTTTGAGTGTGATATGAAGATATTTTAAAGTCTATTGGTTATGAAGTCACAGATGTTACTAATAATACAGTGTTTTGTTAGCTACATTCATAATTAAATGCTAAATTTCTGCTAGGGCTAATGAAAATAAAGATGGACCATTCTCTGCATTAAGGTTCATGAGCCCACTGAGTGTTCTGGCCCACCTACCCAGGTTAAGGTCCCTGCTCATGATTGCTGGAGAACTGGTTCCGGCTCTCTCTGCCTCCTTTCCTTCTCTCTATCCACACATGCCCTGCTGTAATAGGTCTTGCCTTTTGTCACACACACTGGCATGCTTCTGCCTCAGGGCCTCTGCATTTGCCATGCCTTCCTCTATCTGCGTTGTTCTCCCCAAACCTTCATATCTTGCTTCCTTACTGTGTTCAGGTCTCAGAGATTCTATCCAGATTAGGACTAAAAAAGTTTTCCCAACCCATGACTCTCGATCCCTTCACCCTGCTTTATTTCTTGTTACAACATTTATTTACCCAGAATGGTAGCATAGATTTATTTGCATATTTGGTTAGTGACCCCCTGTTAGAAAGCAAGTTCCCTGAGGCAGGGATTCCTTTGGCTTAAGGACATCATAGTGACTGGCAGGTAGCAAGTGCTCGGTTAATAGTTGTAGAAACAGAGCATTTTAACAGCATCTGTATGGTCAGTGTTTAGATGTGGGGCACAGCCTATTCTGGGGCCTCAGAAAGAAAGGATGACACCTAGGAGGATGTTACTGTGTGGGCACAGTCTTGATGTCATCGGAGACTGGAGAAAAACAGAAAATTAAACACTTCAGTTATGTTTACGTTCCAATCTAGATATTGCAAAGTCATGTTTAATGAAAATAAATGGCTTTCTCAGTCATGCCTTAATGGTCTTGACTTTGGATTTTCTCTCTACTCTCTAAGCACTGCATTAATTAAGGATTTTTAAAGAAGCAACCCAAAGTGGGTTTATATAAATAACAGAGATGGCAATAGAAATATCATGTAGGAATTTGGACAGGTGAGTTCTATTAACAAAGAACTGGTCAGATGAAACTGGCATATAATTTGTACTGATATAACTACATTACTTTCACAAGGTAATTTTGATATATTTTTCCATGAAAACATATTACAACCATTCAAATCCATTTGAGTTTTAACCTACAATTCATTGATTCCACTGATATTTTCCCTCATTCAAATTCTTATATCAACCAGACTAGAGATAGGCAAGGCTGTATGCTGATTGAAAGAGTGATTCCAGCTAAAACGTCAGCAAGTCTTATCTGAAAATGCCAGATCCAGGAAGTTATGTCTGATGCTAAAATCAGAAACTGACATAACTTTAATTAGCCTTCAGTTAGTGAACACATATTTAATAAATAGTCATTTAGTTTGCCCTTTAAGAAGTGCATTCAATTGGTTGGTGCAAATTTTTCTCTATGTTACATCCCTTTGTCCTTCATGAGCATATGATAAAAACACAGACATGTACATCTGCAGAACAAAATCCAATGCCATATACAAAATAAAAAACTAATCAGATAATTTATCACATGCTAAAAATGTAGACGTTTAAAGGATCAGAGAAGATAAAAATTTTCTCATTCTCTTATCCCACCAATATAATTTGCAATCCAAACAATGCTGTAGGCTGTGCTAGATGCTGAAAATATAAAGGGAACAAGTTAGACAAGATATCTGTTTCATGGACTTTACCTTCTAACAACAGGGTAGGTAACAGACAAGAACACAAATAAATGAATTCGAATAGTTATAAGTGTTAAGAAGACAATAAAATAGGTAATAGCGGGATTTGGTCCACATAGATCTTCAAAGTCTCTTAGAGTGAAGGCAATCTAATTTAATTCCTGGTCCTACCAAGCCCTCATACTTCAAAGTAGCTTCTTGTAGAAGCAAGACAAATTCCTATATTTCCTTACACACTCATGTGTAAGAGAACCTGCTACAGAGAAAATGTTATGTTTTGAAATCCTGCTTCCACCCAAAAGTTACTTATTCCAAAAGAATTCTTTACCAGCAGGATTTCCCAAATGTCATCCAGTCCCTAGCTCCAAGCCCTGTTGATTTGTCTGAGAAAGCCCAGGTGTGGCGTGGGGTTGGTCCATGAGGAAAGGCTTCCTGGCTTCCATGTAATTTGGAAGGTGGAGATAAACTGAAGACAACAAGAACAGCTGCAAGGAAGGCAACTGGAAAATCAGAGGCAAGAGAGTGAATGAAAAATTACTTCCTGACAGGGCGGCCACCCCCCAAATACCTGCCCCAATATTTCCCACAGTGTAAGAACGCCGCCTTCTAGATGGCCACTCTTTGAAACACTGTTGAGATACTTTTCCATTAAAGGTGCATATTTGCTTTAATACAGAGATTTTTCTTGTCAAGTTCTACCTTAAGATACTAAGAAGAGATACGATCAGGTATTTATCCATAAGGATGTTCATGTCATTGTTACTTATGATATTGAAAAAGTTTGAGCAAGAATCTAAATAGGACAAAATAAGGAGCTGGTTAGATAAATCAATGTAAATTATATACATGCTCATGTGTATAGAATTCTACAGAGCTATTACAAATGATGTTGCAGAAGAATTTTAGAGGCAGGAGAGTGTGTTGATGGTACACAGGGTGAAGGAGAAGTTTACATACAGTATGTATGGTGCAATCCGAATTGTGTGTATGTTCATGGAAAAATTACTTTGCATGTATATAAACTAAAAGTTAATAGTGGTAAATTGAATAGTTTGGGGGAAAAAACATTTTATTTGTGCTTTACCAAAGATTTTTCAAGAATTTCTAAAGCCAACATGAGTTACCTTTCATAATCAGGAAAAGATGTTATTTTGTAAAAGTTTATCCTTTTGAGTGGTGAGCACTTCTGGAAAAAGCAACATGTTCATCCTTTGACACTTAGGTGGGGGTTAGAGTCAAGTCAGAGGCTTGTGGCTGTGGTAAAAATGGTATAGTAGACTAAAGGGAGAAGTAGAGAACAGAGTTAATAACCAACTTCGGTCTTTGCAGAGGAATAAGTCACATGGGGTGTGAGGCGCTCTGTCAAGATATGGCATGAAGGAATCAGAGAGGCCTTGGGTATTAGCCAATGGGGCTTCTACTTATTTCGTGAAGAAATTCTTTGTGCAGGATGTGACATTCTCTGGGATGGGCCGGGGGTTCGTGTTTGTTCTGTGTTGTTTTGTGCATTTAAAGCTCCAGAGTTGGTACCTCTAGGTATCGAATAGGAGCCCAACTTCTAGGCTTCCCATCATGGTGCAGAACATTGAGCCACTAAAACCGCAGGATGCACCATGGGCACTGGCATGCCTTCTCTATCTGCTCACCGATCAGAGCTGTTGGAAGGGCCAAAGGAATGCGAAGTGCTTTTCTGACTATATACTTATATATCACGCATCCAAAGGAAACAACTAACAAAACGGTTTTACGTAAAAATTAAATCTTCACAATCTATAAACACTACACCTAGGCAAGATCTTGTGCAATTACTATACTTTTTAGACTCTGCCTCTGTAATATCATCTGTTAAATGGGGATAATAATAGTCACTACTTAGCAGGTTGTTAAAATGACTGAATGTGACAGTGTATATGGAACACAGGGTAGCATGTCTAATATCGCTTTCCACCAAAACCAGGCTATCAATAGCTAAAGACCAAAGCACTCCAAAAATAGCTCTTATTAATTGTTCGGTGATCTAAATACTTTACTTTTGCTCTTCAGATAGCCATAATGCTATATAACAATGACAGATAGTCAGCATTTACACCACTAGAAATAAGTAATTTTGGAAGAAGCCATTTACAATTGGCTCTGGATCTATTCTGTTTATAATATTGAATATAAACACACTAATCCCACAGAGAGGAAAATGTCTTTCCTGTTGAATTCTCTATCAAACTGAGACATAGAACGTTAATTCTGCACCAATGTTGATGAGTTCTGATTCTAAAAATATTTCTTTTAATGTATCACAAAATACTTAAGTTTGAGGTTAGTTGAAACTATTAGAATATTTTTCAACTTCTGGAACAAATACTTTATTAAAATGCACATTTAAATGAGACACATCTCAGACCTGATTCTTTAAGTTGCTAAGTCTTCAAAAACAATAATTAAAGCTTCCATCTCATTACTAATAAAATGACAAATTGAATATTGTTTATGCACTACTGAAATTCAAATTTATTAAAAAAAAAAACTTGAATGTTATCGAGTCAAAAGCCAACAGAGATTGACAATTTGCCCAAATCTGAAAGCTATTTCGGAATTAAGAATAGAATGGATAGAAAGAAAAACAAAAGCCTTCGTGTTGCATCTGAATAATAGCCTGAGGCACTGATATTAGTGGGAAGAAGATCTGCTCTCAAATCTGACATTTGTGACTTACAAACTATTTGACCTATGACTGCTTTATTTACCTCAGTTTTCTTTTGTTATTAAAAGTGACCACCAATGCTACCTTATTAGATTTCTGTGAGGTTAAAATAAGAAAATTAATGTCACTCCCTTGTCCTTTCTATGCAATGAGGCATAGACTGGTTTTCTGAAAGTTCGCTCTGCTCCCAGGCCTTTGCTGACTGCCCTGACTCCGTCATATTCCTGCATTGCGCATACCTTACAGTACTTGGCAGAATTACAATTGTTCATCTGTTTTATTCATGTCTAATTTGAACAAGCAGACAGGTATCCCAAATCACAGTGTTCTGAGTGTAAGCTTCATTAACATAGCTTTGCTTTGGTTTATTATTTTTGCTCCTTTTGCATAGTTCATATTTTTACTAAACCTTTTATATAATAGGTGCTTAATAAACATTTGAGTGAACAAACATGCAAAATCCCTGCAGACCATGTGTGATATGTTTTTGAGGGAAGGATAATGCCTAATAATAAGAGGGAGCAGAGGGGGAAAAAAAGGATATGTCAGAACTGAGACAGAAAATTCAAGAAAAACAACAGGGGCCACACTAAGAATGAGAGTATCTGAAGGACAATGTGGCAGACAGATGCCTCAGCTCTGACTCTCCATCTCTGACTCTCACCTGCTGAAAATTATGTCTGTGTATTATCTTCTGTTTTGAGTTTGGGCAGGACCTGTGACTTAATTCCAACCAAGTGAATATGGCAAAGGTGACATAATGTGCATTATTACATGATACAAGACTGTATTGTCTGTGTTGCTAGAGTCTCTCCCCTCCCCCTTGGTTTTGAAGAAGCAGGCTGCCACGAATTCTACAGTCACAAAGAATTTAATGTGGCCAAGAACCATATAAGCAGTGAATCAAATCCTTCCCCAATCAAACTGCCAGTTGAGAACTTAGTCCTGGCCCATATCTTGAAAACTACCTTGTGAGACCCTAATCAGAAGATCTCCCTGAGCTGTTCCCAGATTCTGGACTCACAAAAACTGTGAGATAGTAAATGTGCATTCATTTAAGCTGCCCAGTTTGTGTTGCTTTATTATACAGCAATAGAAAACTAATACTAACCAATCAAGGACAAGATAGAGAGGCAAAGAAGAAACAAAAAAGAAATGTCACTCATGTGCACATACAGAAGACAATCAGATTTCTCTAAGGCCATAAAAATTTTATGAAGTGATACTTTTGTAAGACCAGCTCCAATTTGTCTCAAAGGGCCAAACTCAGGGCCACGGCAACATAAATACGACATCTGTTACAATTTTCTTGTGAACCACACACCACAATTCTTTCTCAGAGTTACAGTCTTGCACACGGCCCCAAACAAATGTATTCAAATACGTATCCTGATCATAAGAAGCGATGAACAGAATGGCGCAAATCTTCTGTCACTAATGACAAAAGCTATAGCGAGTGTGTGGATAATATCACTTTGCGATGCAAGGAAAACACATAACTGGATATCATCAGCAAGTAGCAATATTTTCTCTACTGATATTGTAAATTATTACATGAAAATCGACAAATGGAAGACAAGGATAGTATTCAGAGAGTTTGCAAACACCCTGAGGAGTTTTCCTAATGAAGAGGAAGCATCTCTCTAACATGGCAGTAATCTCAAAACTAGATGGAAATGTGATATTAAGTAGAAGGACTTAATCCAGTTTAGGACAACAGCTCTGTGGGACACTATGGTTAAGTCTGAGGCAGACTGAATTCTGCCTATGAATGGACCACAGTCACCTTTACAGCAGTTTGTCATCTAGAAATGTACAGAACCACAGAGCATCAGGAAGTCCCATTCCTATAAGCAGGTGGCAGACATTTGTAGTCCTGTGTTGCTGGACGTTCTCTCTTTTCAAACATCCTAACTCCCTCTCTCCCAAAAGGCCCAGAAGGCAGGCTGCCTGACAGCCTTGATCTTAGCTGTCATCACCTTACCCCAAAGTGAAAAGATAAACACGCATCCCTCCAAACACTTCCCAGCCCTAAGCTGATTTTGTTAACTAGAGCTTCGTTTTAGAGCATTTGTCATGTGAGGAGGCATCCTGCAAAAGGCAAGTGAGAAAACAAAACCTTTGAGGCCATGATGCCTAAAATCGCTGGCAATCCAGCATCAGTTCAGTCTACACAATTGCCAAGGGTTGTTTTCCATGGATACTATTTTTGCTTTCCTTTCTTCACTCAAGTAGCAGGCAGCTTTGATGCACCTACTCCTTGCCAGGCAGTGGGTTAGCCCTTGGGAGAATGTGAGAGAGAAGCATACTGCAAAGCCTTTATCCTAATAAAATAAGGATGCAGGACCCCCAAATGGACTGCAATACATCCACCGGGTTGTAGAGGATTTGATGATAAAGGTCAAAAAATAATAATAAAAGGATAATTAGTTCTTCAGGGAAAAGGGAATGTAAAATTAGAACTAATATTTTTTTATAAGCACTAATAGCTGAAGTTCTGTTTATAAGTGAAATATAGACCTACAACCATTACCATTTAAAATGCAGTTATGAAAATATAGTAAGTAATTTCCCTTTTTTTTTGTCTTTCATCTAAGTTTGTCCACATTATTTATTTATTAATTAGTTCTCACAGAGATCCCAAGAGATAAGGATTACATTACTAACAGTCTGGTTGTAGAGACATTAGTAGCTTACCCCAGGCCAAATAGTTGAACTAAAACTAGAAAAAAATGAACAAGGGAGATTAGGTATTTCATTGGGTTCAAGAATTTTAGAGTTAAAGGGACTTTGTAGATCACCTAATCCAACCTTCATTATAATACAGTATAACCCACAGGATAAATTACATGCTCGAAGGTCACACAGCAAATCGTCAACAGGTCCAATTTCTAAACCACCTCACATTCTGTCATAGTTCTCATTCCTTCAGTTAGCCATTTAATATCAGTTACTGCCTAAGTGTTTAAAGTACTGTGTAAGGCGTTGTTTTTTTGTGAGCCAGAAATGTGGTTTTTGCTAGTGGAGGGTGCAATAAAAGGTGAAAAATGTTGGAACAAAAGTGCTGGGGCTTATAAGCTGAAAGTGGGAGGCATAATTCTGGTATTCTCTAGCAATCAGTCCCAATATGCATGGAGAGGAAGGTGTGGCTGAAGGGTATTTACAGGAAGATGATCCATGCGTGTTCTAAGGTGGCAAATGCCTACGAGGGCTGAGGCGTTCGCATCGAAGGTGTGTCCTGCTTAGCATGAGTGCACATGCAATATTGTGAGTGCTGAGGGCAGTGGTCACCGGAGATGGCATGTCCCACTTTAAAGGGTGGCCAAGCTCAGGCCTACCTTAATATTCACTTGTGTGTTCATGGGCCCAGTCATGTCAGATATTTTATTTTATTTTATTTTATTTTATTTTCCTAGGACACCAACCATATAGATTTTGTGAAATTTTCTGAAGCTCTTAAGTTGGCTGCTGGCTCATAGGAGCAGAGCAAGAATAAGTTAAGTGTAGCCAATTAGCAAACACACACTATACAAAGATCATCTTTAAAATGATTTGTGCTTAAACTCACTCCTTTCCCTGGGGATCTTTGCATAGACTTGTTAATTGGGTTTCTCTGAATATCCAGTTGTTCACTAGTGATTGCTTAGGCAGCCCAAAGCCTTGAAAACTAGAATTTCTAAACGCTGCATTTTTCAGCCAAGCAAAAAGCATGGTAATAATATATGTAAACTTATGCCTTTTCCCTTTAATAGCAGTGCCTGAATATCTCGTTTGTCTCCTGGGACTAATCTACTCTAATTATAGGTGTTAATGGAGCCCAGTTCTAGAAGTGGCTTCTCAGCAGTTTTTTGATGTCATGTACCATTTTGAAAGGCTTAATGTAGGCCAGGCCCAGTGAAAGGAATTTGCATATATTATCTCATTTATCTAAACAGTAATTCCAGGGGAGAAGTCGATTATTGTTGAAATTCGACTGGAAAACTGAGGCTGAAAGAGGTTGACTACCTTTTAAAGTCATGTATCCATTAAGTGGCTGAGAATGATTGGAACCAATTATACTAATTTTAAAGTCAATGCTTTTTAATTCTATTTTCTCTATCATGCCAACACAAGTGATCAGCTGGTGAAAAATTTAGTAAGTATCACACACTTCCTCTACCTAACACAGAACAATCCGCTGGACAAAATTTATTTTCAGTTTTGACTAGAAATTCATTTTTTCTGTTAAGTCTAAACTAGAAATTACTAGGTTTGCTGATATCCTGTATATCAAGGCAACTCTACAGAATAAAAGAAGCTGACATTTTTAGTCCTTGGGGATCATGATGTTATTATTATTATTATACTGGGTGTCCCTCCAGCGCGGTGATATATACATTAAAATAAAGCAGACTTACGTAATAGAAAACTGACAGGAAAAAAGCCTAGAGCTTGAAATGAAAGTACTAAAGTTCAAAATAGTCCCTTTCGTGATACATAAGCGACGTATTGGAGGAGGAGGAGGTCTATGCTGTGTACATGAGCACTGAGTGTCTTCCCTTCCAATCCTGCTGCCAGACTGGCTGGTTCTAATACATGCTCCATACCCTGCTACCTTTGTGATTTGGGGTAAGTAATAACAATAACAATTTTAGGCTTTATTTTCTTGACCTTGTAAGATTGGTAAAAAGATTAAATGAAATAATATATATCAAGTACCCAGCAGAGTGTTTAGAACAAAACAGCTACCCATAAATATCACTTCCTCCCTTTCCTTTTCCCTTTATAGATTCTCTGCTCATAGAGAATTTTCAAGCCATGGAGACTGGGGACAAAGCTCTTAGGGTAACTAATCACGATGGCCCCAGAGATGCATCCAATCGATGAGGATGACAATGACTGCTTCCTAGGTATTAGACACTGGACCAAGTACCTTTGCCTGTCCAGCAATAATTAACCCTCTTAGCGAACTTGTGAAATAAATGCTATAATTTTGACCACTTCACAAAAAAGTTGAACTACATAGAGATTTCATGACTTGTCCAAGATTCACTTGTCTAATAAATTGTGGCACTTGAATGTGAACTGGGAAGCCTGCTGGACACAGTAGTAGGGAACAGTAATTGGCTGCTTACCTTTAGTCATGGTAACTGCAGGCACCCTGACATTTTTGAATTCGTGTCCTCACTCTTGACAGCAAAACATTAAATAATCTAGGACAGGGGTCCCCAACCCATAGGCTGTGGACCAGTACCAGTCTGTGGCCTGTTAAGAACCAGGCTGCACAGCAGGAGGTGAGTGGCAGGTGAGTGAGCAAAGCATCATCTGTATTTGCATCCACTCCCCAGCGCTAGCATCATCACCTCAGCTCCACCTCAGATCATCAGGCATTAGATTCTCAGAGGAGCCCCGGTCTCTGATGCCAGAAAGTTTGGGGACTGCTGATCTAGGATTTCTTCTTAGATGATAGTTATTTTACCATTTGTAGAAATACCAGCCCCCCCCCCAAAAATTTTGTTTTCCTCTGTGTTAAATGTACTAACATAATACAATTATTTGAAAGTGTTCATTTAGCATATGCACAAATATTTTAATTTAAATTTGATCAGTCTCCAAATCAGCATGGTGCTCTAAAATGTAGCACATTGGTAATGAAAAAGTGAATGTGCCAGTAACAATGATTATGTTAAGACTTGTGCAATATTCTTTATGAAATAATTTTCCCCTTGAAATATTCAATAAAGCTCATTGCCAGTGGTTTAATTATTCTCTGCAAGCACAATAGCATCCTGATAACCAAGAGCACTATCTTGTGACAACGCCGATTTCTATGTAATTTTTAATAAGTTAGGGTTCAGAGTGGTGATTTCTTGATATCCCTTAAGGCTTTCTTGTTCTGATATTATCCAAGAAATATATTTCCTAAAAGTATAAAGGAGCAGTAAATTGTTCTGGAAGGCTGAAGCATTCCATTTCTTTCTTACATTTTTATTTTCCACAATTGGTATTCTGCAAGACCACAGGTGGCCATAATGCCTGAGATGACGACACTCTTGCTTAAAATCCCAGTACTGTTCGAAAAATTAATATCTGCACAAAATCACTGAGAATCATGATAAAAATGAGAAACCCAAGTTCTGCAGACTTAGGAAGGTCTATGTAGTATTAAAACTTCTTCCCTGCAATTTCAGCTCAGTTCTTTTCATATTCAGCTCTGAAGCTTCCACCTGCAGTAATGACGGGTATTCTGCTTGAGAGGATGCCTAATCCTTCTCAAGTTACTAAAACCAGTTGCTATAAACTGCCTGTCTCACGAAGCAGAAATCTACCATTCTGCTGAATTTTACTGACGGTTTTCCAGGAGCAATGTGCAGGACACACAATTCGATAATGACAGCTATACTGTATCAAGAGTAATAGTTATATAAAAATTGACCTGGTCTTTATGATTTTTAGAAGTTATAATTTTACATAGATTATAGACCAGAAACAGATCTTTATGTTTTGGACTGGCAATATAATGGGATAGAGGATTTAACTAAGTTGTGATTCAGGATTAATTATTTGGCTTTAAAAAAGAAAAATATTAATATTCAACAAACACCCTAGGAAATTCTGATCCAGTAGGTACTTTATACCAGGATGTAAGTTTGTTTTCTTCTGTTTTAAATCTACCAACATGATAGGTTGTAATTTTTGTTTTAAATCTCCTAGGGAAAAAGTAGTGATATATACTATACAATATATCCTATAGTTAACTGTGTTAACTCTATTTAACTACATATTATGAATATACTCATATTTTAAAATACACATATATAAGCTATAGCCACATTTTATCCTAGAAATTCCTTATCTACTACTATCCTCTATTTTGACACAGAAAATTGCATATCATTCAGGACTGTTCATTCATTACAGCTTTTTTTAATTATGGAAGAACTAGAAACAATTTAAATTCCAACACTGGGGGTTTGATTTAATGAATTATTATGTAGCCAAACAATGTTATACTTTTAAGTAATAGAAACAAAATGTTAGATTTCGATAGTTGAAGTGAATTAAAGAAAAGCTGTCCAAAATATATTGTTAGAATGTGGTAGATTGTAGCATAATCCAGAAAATTTTAGCAAAGTGATACAGAGAAAGAAGCATTGACATTTTGTTTTAAAGCCTCTCTATGAGCTCCATTTTACTATATTGATTTTTGCTTGTATGTATCATTTTTAAAATTTAAAAGAGAAAAGCAACAATAAATACAGTAATTCTGATGTTTGCCCTGTATTGAGAATACGACGAGCCTCATATGACGGGATGCTAGGATAAGGTTTCAATCAAACCCACAATGTTAACTAAAAGTCTGTCCAATTAAAAAAAAAAGGAATTCTCTTGTTTTAAAAAATAGTCATACCTCAGTTATCTTTTAAGTACACTATGTGCTCAAGTTTATACTACTCTTTCTGTGACAACAAAATGAAATGTCACAAGAAAGTGCCATTTCAGGCTACCGCCTAAGGATGACAGCTTATGAAGATCTGATGGAAGACTGACAATATTAACACACCTGTGTGAAATCCAACAAAATAATAATAACAATAATAAATGACTGTGAACATTTTCTGCATGCCGTGAATCAATTATGATATTGGGACCCTGACAGAAAACTCAATGCAGGCAATTGACAGTACTAAATTGGAAATACCCATTTTTCATGCTGACAGATACTTTTTTTTTCTTTTTTTTAGTAACTATTATATGTTATCCTTGTGATAAAAGGGCAGAAGGTGACAGGGCCAACCGTGAGGACTCTGGAAGCCAGGAGAGCCTTGGGTCCCATCCTAAAAGATGAAAGATAAGCCTTGAACACACCACTTAACCTCTCCACGTTTCCGCTTTCCTATCGTCAGTGAGATGAGAAGAACACTTATCATCTGCCCCACAAAGGGTTGAAAGGCACTACGAGAAAGTCCATTGGAAGCACTTTGAACTTCTCTGAAGTGAGCTTTTATGGAAGTTCAAAGCCTCTCATCAAAGGACACGTTCATACTTTTCTAAGACTTCAATGAGTGGTTTGTGGATGGGATAATGTATAGGTCTGACACTGAACGCTCCTTTTCATTAAAATAATTGCCACAGCAATTTCTTTTCTTTTTTCCATGGACATTATTCACACGCAGCCTTTGCAAATCCTGATGCCCCTTCTCAAATCACTGTTAGGGGTCTCTGAGGCTCATTTTTGGCCCCCTTCACCTGCGTTATTCATCCAACAGGTATGAAATGTGTTACCCCTACCTCTCTCTGTAGGCATTGCTGGAAAGCAATCTTCTAGGGACAGATAAGTAGAATACATTCAGGAAGTTATTTATGACTTCCTGTGCTATGGCCACACTCGAGGCAGGACAGACAGAGCTAATCACTCACACCAGTTGTTCAGTCCAACCTGTTCTGGAATCATAGCTATCCAGCCTGAATTACTGAGTACCACCAGTGCACTGAGTCTTAGAAAGGAATGTCCTATCAATCTTAGAAAAGCAATTTGCCTGCTAAATACTGCTAAAAGTACATAGCAATTCAAATATTTCTTCAGATCAATACCTTGAACAGAGGTTCTCAGTACTTGCCCCATGTTAAAATTTCCTGGATGATTTCAACCAAATGGATGAAATTAGAATCTCTGAGGCTAGTGCGTCTGCAGAAAGATGTTTTAAGAGTTTCCACACATGCATATTCACAGCAGCACTATTCACAATAGCTACATGGTCCAAGTGTAGTCCAAATGTCCATCAATAAATAAATGGCTAAACAAAATGTAGTATAAGCCTACAATGAAATGTTATTCCACCATAAAAAGGAATGAATGGAGTACTGATGTATGCTACACTATGGATGAATCACAAAAATATATACTAAGTGAAAGAACTCAGACACAGAATTTCATATGTTGTGTGATTCCATTTATATGAACTATCCAGAATAGGTAAATTCACAGAGGCAGAATGAAGATTGGGTGTTGCCAGGGGCAATGGAGAAGGAGAAATGGGGAGCAACTGATTGATGGGCGTAGATTTTCCTTTTGAAGGGTAAAAATGTTTTGGAAATAGGAGTGGTGGGAATACAACATGTAAATGTAAAGGAATGAACCAATGAATGAATGAGTGATGAATAGTTTTCTAGGTATTTACTGAGTAAGAAGCCTAATTTAGAGGGTCAAACATAGCTATTAGACCAGTACTATTGTAACTGTACAGTGCTGGCTTTGTACTGTCAATCCATGGATCACCACGCCATTTCTCAAGGTTCTTCTCTGCGTGACTCATGGATTGCTCTTAGAACATCAACTAAAGGGTTGGCGTGTTACAAATTCATATTCCCAGGCCAGACTGTAGACCTACAGACCCAGAATCTCATAGAGGGAGCCAGGGAAGGGATATGCATTTAAAATTTTCCCAAGCGATTCTCATGTGTTAAGTTTTACAATTATGTCTAAGACCCTCTCTAGACCTTTCCTTACTCTTAGCTATCTGTCATTTTTCTGAGCTTTTCTCTTAATCTGGCTCCTCTGGTATTCCTTTAATCTTAACAAATGATAAGAGAGGAAATTAGGGGGAGAGGGAAAAAACGACTTGTCCTAGAGTACATATTTAGAAATGGGTAAAACCAGCAACCAAACTGAGATTTATTTTTCTCAAAAGTTCTTTAACATTTTTCTCTTCGACACACTCACCTTATTCTATCCAAGTATCAGGTACTGGCCTGTCAATTACCAGGTACTGACTGGCCTGTCATTAACCCATTGCCTTTACCTTCAGGTATTGTTCCAAGAATTCTCTGTACTTTTATATCATCCACACTCCCCAGATAACCACTTTCACACATTACTGGAATCATCAACAGGTGAACCGCTTTTTTCAATGATCTTCTCTTGACATTCCCAGACCTTTATGACTTCAGGGGGATCTGACCCCTCACCTTTGCCCCATCACATCTTATCAATACCAAGTCAGTCTTGGATGAGTTCTTCTCATTCTGCCCTGTCTACTGCATTATATCCTTGTACCTGTCTGTCTTTCCCATAATTTTGGAGGGAGAGGCCATCTCTCCTGTAACTTCTCACCCCTTTTCACTGCCTGGGCGCTCTCACTCCCAAACTCACGCCACCATCTTGGACTCTCTGCCTCTCCACTAGCTCTAATCTCACCTTTGTTTATGTAAATTCTACCCTTATTTCTGAGTAATAATTATATCTGACTTTAAAATGAGTGTTGTTTCTGTGCTCTTAAAACGATTTTTTTCATACCTATCCTCTTTAATATCTCATTACCACTTCCTTCCTTAACTCCACTCTCCTCTTGATGCAATTCTCTTCAAAGTTATTAAAATCCATCTTCAGGCCAAATCCATTTGTCAATGTTCAGTTCTGCCTCAGCATCTGTTCGCCTGACATTTAATCATCTTAAACTCTCTGCCCCCTCGGCCTCTGGAATGATCAGCTATTGTCTTCTTTTTGTTTTTGTTTGATTGTTTTCTTGTTCTTTGCCTCTACCTAAGCAAGTTCCTTAACCTTTTTTTACCCTCAGAATCTTTACTTCTAAAATAGAAAAAATAATATCTAATTCACAATGTCATTACAGAGGTGTAAGGAAGTAAAATGCTTATTTGACTTATTTACTTATTCAGCAGACAGTCATTGAGCATCTACTGTATGCACAGCACTGAGTTAAACACTGAGGTGTAAAGATAAAATAGACGTGATCAGACACTGAGCAACTTCACAGTGATTTGAAGAGACATCTTGGCTATCAATCATAGTGCCTTATTCATTCATTTATTTATTCAGTTAGTTTTTACTGAGTGCCTATAACATGTTAGGCATATATCTACTCATTGAACGCATAACAATAAACAAGTCTGAACCAGTCATTGCCCTCAAAAAGCTTACATTTCAGTAATAATAGCCACGTAGCTGGCTAGATAATATCAGAGAATGGTAAATGCTTTGAAAGAAAAAATGAGTAATAAAATAACAAAGTTATGTCACTGAGGTGTGCTAGAAGTGGGGTCAGGAACTACTTCTCTGTGGAAGTGACATTTCGTCTAAGACCTAAATGATGACAAAGAGAATCAGGTGTTCAGGAAGAGTATGACATGAAGGTGGTAATAAGGTAAATGCAAAGGCCCTGAGGTTCGAATGAACTTAGCATTTCCAAGGGGCAGAAAGAAGGCCACCAGAGTTTTTTGAATGATGTAGAGATTAAGTAAGAGAATTTGGAGAGTTTTTATATGCCATGCAAATTAAAGAGTCTGAATTGAATACTAAATGTAAAGGAAAATCGTCAAGAGGTTTAGGTAGGAGAATGTGACAATCTGATAAATTCTTTAAAGGAGCCTCTGAAAACTGTGCAGGTAACTGATTGTGCTTGAGGAACAGTGGAAAAAGACTAATTATGAGTCTATTTCAGATTAACTAGGCAAGAAACTGGGGTAGCAGCAATGATGATGGTGTGAAACACAAATATTTTGGTTAGGGTATATGGTATATACTATATACTTATTCATTTACTTGGGGTTTCATATTGTACATACAAAGATGAAGTTATGTGAGCCCTCAGACTTTGTTTTGGCCATTTCTCCACCCCATAGTTTCCAGAACAGTGTCTGATATACAGTAAATGCTAAACAAGTGAGCATTACTGAATAAATGAATAAATGGCTTAGGCGTAGGTACTGAGATAAACCCCTAAATTTTTAATTTGATAATTTGGGCTGAGAGTGTATTACAAACTGAGGTGGGAAAGACTGGAAGACAAACAAGCTTGTGGAGACAAGCAAGAATTCCATTTTGGGAACGTTAGGTTTGATATGCCTCAGAAATTGGACACTTTCATACTGTGTCTGAAGCTCACGGCCGGATTTTTTCTTTTTTTCATTTGTTCAGTTTTGTCTCAAGTTTGCAACAGTGGGGGGCTCTGTTAATATCTACACGTGTGTTCCTCAGACTCTTAGTTATCTGCTTAACCTGAAACCTGTTAGAAATGCAAATGTCTGGGCCCCACCCCAAGCCAACTAAATTAGGAACTCTGGCAGACTCCAATCATCTGTATTTGAACTGACTCATGATTCAATTCTTCATGATTCTGTTGTGTGTTGAAGTTTAAGAATAACTGTTAGATATAATCATCAGAAAGAGTTGAACAGTAAATAGATGATTTGGGCTGACTATTCAAACTAACATAATGTTTCAATTTTTTTTCTTGCCCCTCATCAAATCTCCCTTTATCCATCAGCTAGCTTTCCCTAACTGCTTTAATTAGTTTGTCTACTGAATCGAATGTTTTTATTTTCTTTTCAATTATATAGCGATGGTAACAACAGAACTTTCCAAAAATAATTTTAGCATTCCAAAACCCCCTCTCATCTGTCATGTAATTTTAGTTTTGGAACAGCTATATAATAGTGGAGAGAGAGTCCACACACCACATCAGGTATGAACATATTTAGCCATTATCTCATTAGGATATTTATTAACATTCACATGAAAACTTAGGCAGAACTGAGACAAAAACATCTTTCTTCGTAAATATGAAATAAATAAACCTTGATCTTGAGTTTTCCTCCTAATATTTTGGTACAATCCTAGTATATAATATATGCTCAAATATTCAATGACTGAATAAATAATTACTGAAACTTATATTGCAGGATTAAAAAAAAAAGTACAGACTCACCTTAGCAAGGAAAAGAGAGGGAGACTGAGAGAGACAAAGACAGAGAGATAAACCATAACAATATATAACCTGTTCTTTTATTTAATTAAAGACTCACTAACCAGCTCTTCATATCCAGCAATATGTGACTATTTTGGGGGAGGGTAAATAAATTATAATCTGAAATTATTAACTATCAATTCCTTCATTTCCTTAGGAGAATAATTTATATAGTGCTCTATAATTCTTGGTGCCTTTACTCTTCTCATACTGTCAATTGTGCATTTGGAAGTGTTTCCGTATTTCTGTATTTTGACCGCTGTTTTGAATTACCTGAACAATGCAAAAAATCGGCAACGAAAAAAACTGGCAAAATCTTCCTCCCTCTGAGATCGCTTTTTGCCAATTTCATCTGTCTCGCTTTATTTTAAAACCTAAATAACATCCCTTGCCCTACTGGAATGCTTTTAGCCTATCAGACGCATGATGAGAATGAAACATTCCTTTATTTGCATAAAGCTGTAGAATTTTCAGTGTGGTTTCAAAATATATTGTCAGACTTAGCTTAGTTTGGGAAACCCTACACACAACGGTTTGGTTTTTATCCGAACAAACACTTAAACTTAAGAGGGAGATTATTTCATTCTGTAGTTAGAATACTGAAACATTAATTAATGCTGATAATGATAATAGTAATAGCAAGCATATTCTGAGCACCTACTGTGTTCTAGCCACTTAGCTATGATTTACCATGATTGATAACATTTAGCCAGCCCATAAGGGAGGTATACTATCTTTCCTCTCTTTGCATTACATATGGTCAAACTACAGATCAGAGAATTTAAGTAATCTTCCAAATGACAATCATAATTAGTAGTTAAATTGTGATTTGAACCCAGAACTGTCAGACTCCAAAACCTGTGGTATAAACCTTTTCTACTTCTGCCTGCTTAAAACAATCACCACCATATCCCTGAATGCCTGTCACCAGAGTTAATGGTTCAGACAATGAGAAGACCCATTTAGATCATCTCATCAAATGCAATGGGTCTATTCTAATTATACTGATGAACTGTTGCGCTGTGTAGGTATAAACACATCCAGTTGGAAAAAAAAAAGTCTTCAATTTCCTGATTTAAAGTCTAGTCACAAACACACACCAGTTCTTCCTGTTACTATTGTTGACAATCTTAAATTTTCACGTCATTTAATTCCACCTTTAATCTTTCAGTTTCACACACGTACACCCCACTCGCATCTAATTTTTTACCTCTAGCTACTGGTTTTGATGTTAGAACTCTCTTAATTTCACACACACACACACACACACACACACACACACACAAATAGGAGCTTGTTCCACTCCTACTACATAGCAAGCCCATTGTGATCATGACATATATAGCCACAAAGAAAGCCTCTTTTCTTATGGGCCCTAAAGTCAGGTGGGAAAGGGAGACATGTAAATAAATAAGGGATTTGATCTAAACTCAGCTCTTTGCAATTTGTCTTGGCTGTCACCCTGGGTGTCAGTTGTTCTGGTTCTTCCTGGTGAAAAAAAAAAGAAAATAGTCTCCTGCTTCTACTTTTATCCAAGGGAAAAATACCCTGATGATCAGACATTTGACAGAGTGTTCAAAGAAGTACAAGTCTGTGTATGTGTGTGTGTGCGCGCACGCGCGTGTGCACACATGCCTATGTGTGGATGTGTGTGCATGTAAGATATGTGGAACAGAATTGCTTGATTGTTTCTTATCAAACCTCAGTATGTGACCAAAATTTAAAGCTGATAAATCATAACAAAAGGCAGAGTAACTGTAAGAAGATGGAATGGTCAGGAATTTAGTTCTGAGAATTTTGACCTTGCCTTCAATATTTCCATCCAAGGATTCTCTTACTTTAAAAAGCTACACCTAACTGTACTTTCTTAGAAGGGCTATTTGAAATACTCTGGGGTTTTAATGCACAAGTGAATTCTCCTAAACTATGAGTTCAAGATTATATTTTAATTATTTATTTTTTTGGACAATCTGGTGATACAAAGTCTTCACCAGGGGATCACAAGTAGTCGTTGATAATGTAAGTATTGTGGATTGCTTTATGCTATAAGTCCTTAATTTAAGCTATAGATTTTAGTTATATGTTTAATGTTGTTTAGAATTTTTAAATGACATGCACAATATTCAGTTTCTAAGAAAAGGCAATCAATTAGATATGGAGATCGAAAAAAACTTCAGAATCTTCTAGCTGTTACACTTCCTTCTGGCGTCCACTGTAGGTAGAGCTTATCTAAAAGGGTATATTGTTTTGTTGAACCCAGCAATGGTCTTAGAATCTTTCTCTCCATAGAGCTTCGAGCTTTCCCTGACAGTGGATGTGAGTGGGCCTATGACATTGCATCCATCTGCCATTGCTCTGTAAGTCAAACTCTTTTACTGACAGAGGACAAGACTGATTCTCGGAAAGATGCTGTGACTTTCTGAGGACACGCAGATAAGTAGTCAAGTTGCCACCACATCCAAGGTTACATGTTGTCTCTCGTCATCAGCCCCGCTGCTTGGTGCAGCGAGATGATCTCAGGCAAACGGATGATTTTTGATTGCGTTCTCAGCTGTTCTCACATCGACTTTAATATCGACAGGTTTCCATGGCAGAGCTCCTCCCACCTCCATGATGATTTTAGAATTAACTGCCAACTTTGCTGTTTGCTGCTCCCGTTTTTTTTGCAGTGACTATTCTTTGTTTCGATATGAGACTTGATTATAATATCAAACATGAAGGAAAGGAAATGTGTAAAACACCTTCGATGAATACATTGAAGGGATTCTCGCTTTGAATCAATGCTAAGTTTTAAATGGGGAACCAAATGACATTATATAAAGAAAATATGACCCATTGCTGGGAAAAAGGGAAAGTTTTTCTGAAAGGTTTTGTTCAAGATGATATTTCATATGGATCTGCTTACACACCTCAGAGAGTATTAGAAAACAGGTTCATCAGTGCCATTTCAGAGGCAGACTGGATTCCATCAAGAGGGAGTCCCCCGTGCCAAAGCCACCATCTTCCACTGAAACAATTATATTCCTTCATCATAAACATCACTAAGAATCCTAGCTTTGATACAACATTGAAGGCAGCGTGAAGGTTATCTATGGACTTTACCATTATCCCAGTCTGATGCATCTTACTGGTTTTTATTCTTTCCAGTCTCAGTAAGTGGTGGCCCGATTCTCCTGGTTACTATACTCAGAACGCGAGAATTATGTCCAACTCCTTTCCTTCTCTCACCTCCGCATTCAATTCATTAGCAAGTCCTCTGGGCTCTACCTTCACAACGCATGCAACCATCACCCTCGTCTCCCAGTCTGAACTACTCCCCCACCTAGGAGATGCTACTATCTCCTCTCACCTTGACTACAGAATGGTAGCCTTGCTTCTCTTTCCCCCTCGCTCCAATCTATTTTCCATACGATGGTCAGTGAGATTTTCCTACAACCTGAATCTTATAATGCCACTTGAACGTTTCAAATCTTTAAATGGAAACTCATCACAGTCAGAATAAACCCTCCTCCATTCTGTAGCCAACAAATTCCTGGACCCTGCACACCCCTCAGTCTTATAACATTTTTCCTCCCACTCATTATGTTCCTGACATGAAGATCCTTTCAATTCCTTACACACGGTATGCTGTTTCCTGTCTTGATGCATCCCCAAACAGATTCTACTTCAGGAAAACACATTTTTCTGTCCTTCAAAAGGCTGGACCCTCTTCGTCAGGTTTTGGTTTTAACATCATCTCATCAGATGACACCACTGAGAGCAGATGCTGTCAGCCCTCTGCCCGTATCACCTTGGTCTCCCTTTTATCTTCCTAAATCTGAACTTCTTGTGTCCTTTTACTTCCAAATGTCCAAATCTGTGTCTCTTGACCCAAAGATGACTTTTAACTATCAGAATGGCTTTGACTGTACATGGAGGGCTGAAAAGTGCCTATTGATTAATATAGCCCTCCATCCTGGAGTGCAGCCTTAACCCATGTCTGATGGATGAGGTGTATAAATGCTCCAGCTCTCTTGATTCATCATGGGCCCAACTCCGAAGCTGAATTACAATTCCCTCAGGGCTCTCCTGCAGTGGGGAGCCAGAGTCGCCCTCTGAGAGTCTTTGATTAATACCGTACTCTCCGTGCCCTCTTTCCTTTCCTGGCCCTATTCCCATTTCCCTACCACCTTTCCCTGGGAATACCTTCTAATAAATCACATTGACACAAAATCTCATCTCAGGATCTGCCTCTGGGAAAGCAAACTAAGAGACTACTCCAACTTTTACCCAATTATTCTCCAGCAATGCACACCATTTATTTTATTTCCAGCATGTGTCAAAAGCTGTTATTATAGGTTGGGTTTCTTGTTCATTTATTCACTGCCTGTATCACCATGGACTGTGAACAAATTGAGGGCAGGGATTGTATCTTTTAACTAGTAAATCCCAGCAATGAGTAAGTATTTGGCTAGTAGTAGTTGCTAGCTAATATTTGCTTAATGAATTATTTAATAAATAGCAAAACCTTTCCCAATTACCCTCGTGTTCCAGGCTAAATTACTGACTGGTCCCTTCTCTATTTTCTATGGTATCCATCAACTAGCTTCGGATTAGAATTCAGATTTTCATGGGGGCTTGACTATAATAATAGCCTTCCTTAGGCATTCTGACATGCATTCTGTCATGTGACAATTCTAGTTGTTGTAACATGTCATTATCCTATGAGAGGCAAAATGTGCCAGGTAGAATTAAAGTAGAAATATGATCTTTTATGAAATTCTATAAAACATCTTTGTGAGAAAGATGCATCATCTATGTGTTTGAGATGGGGAATCTAAGATTCAGGCAACAGAATTTGCCGAAGGTCACTCACCTCATTGGTGGAGATGACTCTGTTAGAACCCGAACCTCCCGAGATGCATGTTCTTAATTCTCATCAAGCTACCTCTGTCCTATGTGAACTTTGGGAACCTCGAATCACCCTCTTGAAAATTAATCAAGTGGAAAGAGTGAGCTTCTGGGCCTTCAAAGCAAATAACCAAATCCTATAATGCCATGACTTATTTGAGCAACTACGCAGCTGCAGTTGGCCTGAATTTTCAAAATGCCACCTCCACTTTCTTTAGCACAGGCTTATCTGACCCCAAAATTATAGTTCACTTTCTGCCACAGAGGAGGAATACTAAGGATAAGGAAATATCTTTGCTCTCGACTCCCTAAGAACAGTGGAGATGCTAAGATTAAGGATTTATATGGATGCATGTGAAGGTGGGGGGTGGGGGTTAGAAAAAGTATTCTGATGCTCAGCATTCCACAAAATAAAGTTTGGCTTTATGGTCCAAAGAGACAGCAGTGAGGAAGGCATAAAAAGCCAAAGGAAGGATCGAAGGATAGCACTGAATTATTAATGTATTTAACTACTTATATTTATCCAAAATCCACATACAGCAAGGATGCACTTGATATGAGAAAGACATGCCAAATAAGAACCAGAAAGAGACCTTCCAACACTAGTGTGAGAATAGAGATCATCAGTAGAGAGGCGAAGTGGTGAAGAATGTCACGTAGAAGTTAATCACACGTAGGAGGCTCACTGCTGAGTTTGAATGCTGGCTCTACCTCTTACTGTGTTACTTAATCTCTCTGTGTCTGAGTTTCTTCATGTGTAAAATGAGGGTAAAAATACTATACCCATCTCCTGGAGTTGTTCATAAGATTAAATGAATTATTACTTATAAAGTGTTTGAAACAATGTCAGATACATAATGAGCACCACAGAATTTTGTTCAATAAATAGATCAGAGCTAGAATAAAATAGACACACGATACTATAGGCATGAAGAAAAGGAAAATGTAACTCAGCCTGCCATGAAGTTACAAAGACCAGAAAAGGATCATGGAAATGTAACATTTGAAGTGAATCTTAAGAGATGATTTGGAATTCACCAATGGAAAATAATAATAATAATAAAGGGACGAGAAAGAGGGAGACAGGCAGAAGGAAGAGAAAAGGCAAAAGGAGGAAGACGAGAAGCTAATTGTTATTACCTGTGTACATAACCCAGGTATGTAGGAAACAAGGAGTGATGAGTTAGAAGGCTCTTGGGTAACAGGAGTTAGGCCATAAATGGCCTTGGAGGATATAAAAAGAGTTCTGACTTTGTTATTAATGAAATACCTTTAGAGAATATTATGCAAGAAGAATTTCATAATCAGATTTTCAATCTACAAAGATCACCCTGATCATACGTGGAGGATGGATTTTATTAAATGGAGTTGGGAACATGGAAATCAAAGGATTGCACGAGTGATACAGGCATGAGTGGTAAGAACTTGAAATGATAAACTATCATGGGAAAGGAGATTTCCGGGAAATAACAGCAGCAGACAAACTGATTTTGTTTGCAATGATCAAATTTGTAGTAGCTTATTTCGAGTGAAAGTATTGACATCTGAGACAGAGAGAGAGAAGCACAATCAAAAATAACATTTCACAATCAGAAAGTGGTACTCCCAATTAAAAGCCAGCAGTCTTTACCCATTTGATTAGTATAAGGCAGGTAAATACACATTCTTTGTTTCTGACTTTTGGATACACTGAAAAGCCATCAATTTTTATGTAGCCTGGAACACCGAAGAAACGACGATACAGTTGAAAGATCTAACGAACTGTGTAAAGTACCTATAAATAAGATAATTATTGTGGAATTAATTCAGTAAGACTATAATAATTGTTCAAGTTTCTCAAGCACTTGCTCATTTCCATTACGCTAGCAATTTGTGTATATTATCTCACTGAGTTCTCTCGATAATCCAATGAGGTAGGTATTCTTAGTTTCATTTCAAAGATAAAAAATAGAGTTTTAAAGAGATTCAAATGCTCATTTCAAGTAACAGAGATGTCAAATAGCAGAGTGAAAACACGTCTTTCTGAATGTGAGACATCCATAATGAATGCCTGTGGTGCCAGCACTCGTCACCTTTGTATTTGATTTTTAGGGAAATAAATATAAAACTTCTCAAAACTTGCTGGGAAAAGAAAAGAGATTGGTTTTATTAGTACAGTCTATTTTCATACAAAATTATCCCTCAGTTTTCGTAGAATGATGTTTTTATTACGATCCAGCATGTGCTAGAAGCTAACAAATTATTACTTGAAAACAGAATGCCAAGCTAACAAACAAAATGAAGACAATTAAAAATGCTGAGGACAAGCCAGACTGACCATTTGATAACAGTTCCTTATTAGCAGGAAGGGATGTAATGCGGTGGAGACAACTTGAATGTCTGGGGGCAGCAGGATGGAATTTGAATCCTTGCTCTACCGTTTTCTACTGGTGAAATATCGGTTAAGTTGCAATATTTCTCTAAGCCTCAATTTCCTTATCTATAAAATGGGATGATAGCTCCCATAATGCAGGCTTCTTATAAGATTAAATAAGATATACAGGCAAAGTGCCAAGTTTTAGCTATAATCATCGTAGATAATAAAAATGTTATTGTAATGATAAAAATGATGGATATTGGCTCTAGGTTTTTCTTTTCTTTTCTTTTCAATTTTCTTCTTTTTTCTTTTTCTTTGCAAATATGACTGACTAAAAAACTTGTATTATTGAATTTACCTAGCCAGAATGATATTCATGGTGGCAGTTTCCTACTGTTTTATGTGTACTTTTGATTGAATTTGCTTTTCATTGAGGAGTGCATTAAGCTGCCTTTTAATTCTCTCCTGAGGATAATGCCACAGTCTAATGTTGGAGTAATCTCAGGCCCTGAATGGAAAAGGTAGATTTAAAAAATCTCTTCGGTAGTTATTTTTGTACCATCTATCCTGTGTACAACATAACAATCCTGAGCTAAGTTTTAAAATACATTTTAAAAGGTCACTTTTAATGAATCAGGCTTTTCACGTATCAATCTTTCTACATTTACATTTTCTGGAATTTCAACAACAGAGCTTTCTTTAACTGAATAAATATTCAAGCCTCAGTGTATACTTTGAAATCACTATTTGCATAATAATGTAATGTTTTTAGATGAAAACGGCGTCTCTGGCTGCACATAAACAGGTTTTTACTGATCTTTTAGTGGGACCAAGTGGCCTTTAACATCAAACACAGCGCTCTCTCTCCGTGCTTAGGAAATTTTGGACAAGGCTGACATTTTCCATTTTAACATTTTCTTACTTTAATAATAATGCCGCTATGCTTTCGTTCACAAATTAGCCACTAATGTTCCACAAAATTAATTTGGGAGACATAGATCACTGACAGAGTTCTAAATGAATGAGCTTGACTTTGTCTTGAAGGAGGCAGGCAGGAACTGAAAGTTTTCGTGTATTGTCTCCTGCTTCAATCAAGGGGAAAAAGAACTTTTCTTTTCACATGTGGTCTTTGCATCTGTGAGATATTTGAACCAGAAAGCAACTCGTTCACCAATATTTCTGAGCACCTTTTACGTCAAGCAGAGGATGGAGTGGGATGAACAGGGAAGAGATAAGAGAATGCACAGAGCATGGTGGTCCCTGGCCTCAAGGGTTTTACAGTCTGGTTGGGGAGTTTGGATAGGAAATAGGTGATTAAAGTCCACTGTGCTGAGGGTTGTGACGAAGATGGTTTGGGATGCCTTACTTCAAATATCTCACAGTCTTGGGATATTTGACTTGATTCTTGGGTGGACAGGCAGGAATGATTTAACCCAGTCTTACACTTGGCAATTAGGAAGGGCTTCCTGGGCAAAAGTCATTGCTAAAGCTAAAATGTGAAAAAAAGAAGGGGGTTGACCTGGGGAATTGGGGGAGAGGGCGGTAAGGGGTGTCTATCAGGCAGGAATAACAGCATCTGCAGATGTCCAAGTACAAGTAGATTTTGTCTTGATAAGGGACATACGAGTACTTCAGTATAAATGGAAAAGTTTACAAAATGGTAAATCAAGAGGTTAAGCCTGAAAACTGAGCAGGGGCCTGGTTCACCCAGTTAAAGAGCCTGGCTGTGGTTTTATAGAGGAGCATGGTAAAATCATAACTTGGCTAGATGGGAAGAAGGACTAGAAAGCTGTGAGGACGATGATAGAACATCTTAGGAGTTGCTTTAATGATTCAAGTGATACATGGTTTTCAAGCAATAGAAAGAATGGAGTCACTGTATTAGATCAAAAGAGAGCTGGGATATTTAATAGACAGGGTTTGCTGGTGTGCCAGCTATAACTAGTAAGGGCCGTGGGGCCTGCCTCCATCTGGGCAAGCCCAAGGAATCCATCTATAGTTTTTTACTTCCTCCTTCATTCTGACTCCTTCTTTAGGGTGGCCTGGGTGACTCACATAAACTAGATTAGAAATTTATGAGGAAGAAAGAGAAAACAGCTCAAATGATGGGGAAGAAAAAAAAGATGGGGATTGCATGGAAAAGACTGGGATTCCAGGCATCAGAACTCAAATCAGGCATCGCCCCTAACAGCTGCATGATTTTCAGAACTCTCTTGGTTTTGGATGTGACCTAAAAAGAAACAGTTTAGTAAGACAGCTAAACTGAATATGCACCTTAGTTCTGCCCTCTTACTCTTATTTTTTTTTTTTTAAAGCAAAGCTCATTTGAATTTACCTTTTTGAGTACCTTATTCAATAATTTAATCAGGTGTGTTGGGGGAAGTGTGAGCGGTGGCTTTTCACACTCCATTTAAGGAGATGGACCACCAGAGAGTATCATAGGCTCACAGACTTTTCAAGCTCTGAGTGATCTTAAACACTAGGATGGTGATTCTCAGCCTTTTCTAGAAATGGGCTTTTTTCATCAAATTAGCATTTGTATGGAAACCCTAAGTGCCAAATATGAGAAAGATGCAAATGTTGCTGCTTTGGTTGAAGAAGGCACAAAGACCAGCCAATGTACCCACACTCATATCACACACACACACACACACACACACACAAACAGGAATTCCGCAGAAACAAATGACATGCTGATGTGCACCCTTGTACTCATAAGCTAGGAGGTGACATTTTGCTAAAGGAAGACAACAATCAAAAGTGTTCCAATGACAGAGCACTTAGAAACCATGCTATTGATAATATAACTGTTTAAAATATCCATAGATTTAATTGTAACAAATGAAACAAGGACAATTTTAATTGCAGAAAGTAAAAATATTTCACATGTAATAAGTATCCATATGCATGAAAGAATCCAAAGCTATCAAAATACGATCTGCTACTCTTTCTTGGTTTCTGTTAGTAGATGTTTGCTATTTGTTCATTCAAATTATCTTCTTACAGAATTTCCCAGCAGACACAAATAACTTAAAAAGAAAACTTAGAAGTGCAAAAGCTCTATCTACATTTTATCCCTGAAAACGGGGAAATGACTGCATTATTCAATTTGGTTTGGGAGCATTTCAATTCAGCTTGAAGAACTGCTAGTTTCTAGGAGAATGGGTTGAGAACAAGTCTTTCGGTCTGGTCATCTGATTTTAAAATATAAAATCTGATGAATACAGAAGGTCCTTCTGCAAGGTCATTAACCAAAAATTTATTTATTTTTTCTGCTGCATTGTCAGACAGGTCACGGTCAGACACTAAAGACTTAGTCTTTAGTCTAGAAGATTTATGGCCTAACACTTCATTCTCACATTGATGGAGCAGATGAATCTGAGACATTGTGTCAAGCTATTTTACTCTTGTTTTGTCTTTCCAGGTGGCACAGGGACAATCAGATAGGAAAGAATTGCTTCTCCTTTCTAAATATTGAGCTTGCCCTTTAGACGCAGCAAAAGCTATTGGCAGTCAGTCAAAAGAACCGATTCATGCTTTGAGAAACAGAATTTTAGGGGATGTGGCATTACTCATGCAACTTGTTCTTCTGAGTTCCTAACATGTGTTATTTACTATTCTCAGGGTGCCAGTGCTTGTAAATAGTTCTTGGAAGCAACTTTGCTAATGTTGCTCAAAAGATTAATGAAGCCAAAAAGAAGAGGCCTGGTGGTGGACTTCTTGTCTTTGGTCATAGGGGTGGGGACAGAGGGTACACACATGGGGGTGGTTTTGGCCTCATAGTCACTGCAAGGTGCTCTTGAGAAGCCTGTCTAGAAGACTGGGCTCAATGGGGGCAATAAAGTCTTTCTATAAATGAAGCAGCAGATTGCTAAAAGGTTCATAATGAAAGAAAACAGGACAGAAACTATAAGTAAGATAAGAAAAGGAAATAATTATCAAGTGGTTCGGCAGCAATTTATCAAGAATGGGAAAACAAGTCATTAGCAATCAAAAACGGCTCTTAGGATAGGACAAAGCGGAGAGGTTACCCATCAAGCATTCACAGTGTTTACGCTCTTTCTCAATCAACACCCTAAACATAGTACTAATTTTACTATTTTCCTTTAAAGAAACATCATTACCCTGAAATGGCAGAACACAAAGCATGCTTCTTCTTAACCAGATAGCATTATTATTTGTGGTGACGGTATTACTAGTAATTTATCCTGAGGCAGGTAGCACATAGCGGTCAGGCACACAGTCTCAAAGACAGACTGCTGGGATCCATTCCCACTAGATATTTTTGAAAGTTTTTCTTAACCTTTCTGTGCCTTTCTTTCATCATCTATAAATCAAGATAACGGGAGCACCCGTTGCTTCAGACTGTTGGAAGAGCGAGCTGCTACATGAAAGCACTAAAACAGTCTCTGCTGTATTATAAACACTATATTCGAGTTGGCTATTATTATTTATTCATCTGTAAAAAAAAAAAGCAAATTATGACAATAGCTAATATTTATTGAGTGCATCAGATACCTTGATGAGTGTTCTGTAGTCAAGTATATCTTTGTGGCAGCCTGTTAGAGGGAATCATTATTATCCCCATTTTATGGATTAAGACACTTAATGGCAAATCCCAGGGCTGAAGCTCTTTATCTTTACCACCTCTTGACTAGGAATTTTGAAATTTCTTTTCCGGTAATTTAAATACTTCCTTCACCTTGCAGAGCAATTAAAGACATGAATGTACTTTACTTCTAAAAAAGCTCAACCAAAGAAAGAAGAATTAAGGTTGCTATTTTTATTTAATTCAGCTCATCAATTCGTACCTCCATAAGCCCTGGCGGTACTCTCATTGTATTCCACTTTAATGTCATTCTTTTACTAGGTAGCTTGTACATGTAAATATTTATAGAGACTCTTCTTTTGTGCCATTAGGATGATGAAGGATATATATACTAATGGGATTCTAAGATCCTATGATTTTTCCTTTAGAGCCAATTGTCAATCATCTACAGCACAGTTATTATAAGACAAAGCGAATCTCACTGCCATGTTTTCCTAACAGTATCACTTTCTTAGATGAAGCATTTTAGTGGCAATAGCTTTATGAATAACGTGGTTAGATTACAGTGTCTCATTTCATTGTGTCATTGCCAAAGCCGATAAAGGCAGATTCTTAAGGCACCGCTTTGTTGACAATAAAGTAGCCACTATCTGTTGTTACTCTTAATTATTACTGAGAGTACATCCAATGTTGAAAGGGATAATTAAACATTTTTTTGTTTATTAATTTGACCTCTTCTAAGAAGTACATCGATCCCTCTGACTCTACTGATGTGATCTAAGTGTTTGCCTCACTATACCCCAAGCGCCTGCCTCATTGGTCCCTTTATAGACCTACTACTTCTAGGGAAGTTCCTCTTACTGTGGATTGTTACTAATAAAATGTATGTCAGGTAGAGCAACACGTTAAGAGAAATTGCTGCTGGACTGTCTCCTGTGGAAAATCTGACCTCTTTCCTGTATCCCCTAGCTCAGCGAAAGCTGTTTCCATCTAACCAGTCATCAAGCCAGGAATCTGAGAGTCATCTTTTGACAGTGACGGTGAGAAAGGATGCCTCGTGGCATCATCATATTATCCATATTCTTTGAAATGGGTGATTGACATTCACATAAATTCTACTTGCAACAGACTTAAGATGAGCAATGTAATATTTATTTTTTTTCAAAGAGCAGAGCATCTAAGCTACCCTTATAATGAAATCTGGAACTGCTATTGATCTACCAGCTGTTTCTCTTCCTGCACCCAAACTCGTGAGCATTCATCGCTTCTTTCTCTATTACACAGCTGTATCTTGTATATGTTTCTATGTTGCATTTTTTATACATATGTATGTTTGTATATAGATATGCATATATGTGTATGTGCATGTGTGTGTATGTGCGTGCATGTGTCTGTTAAACTGGAGCTTTCCACAGGCAAAGTCTTATTCATATCTGAGTCCCAGGTTGCACAGCGCGGTTTCTGACATATGGTAGGAAAGGGCATACGCAATGAATTCTTGCAGAATTAACTGATGATGACTACAATGAACAGACTATGGGTCTGCCCACAGTTTTCACATGAGCTTGGAGAAACCACTTAACTTCTTTCTGCTGAAACTTATTTGTTTATTAAAAAATAAAAACATAATCATATACGACCAATGAAACAGATGTGTTGTGAAGATCCAACTAGAGAATACTTGTGAAACGTTCTATACGCCGTGAAGCGCCGGGCCTATGTGTGAAAGACTGAGGTACTGTGGACCCAAATCAAGGAGGAAAAAGGAAGGAAAAACTACTCTTGAAGGCTGAGTGCTTCTCGGAAACCATGTTAACAATCAACATTTTAAGGAAGAGTTTTGAAATCTAAACGCAAAGAGAAGAATCTTTATTTCTCCCTTTGGGATATAACATTCAACAAATTAATTTAGAATCCTTAACGACCGACAGCGCCGAGAGGAAATTGAGAAAACTTGTGCTAATCACTTCTAACTTCAATGTAGAAGGTCATATATCTAAAGGTTACTACAACGGAAAAATTCAATTACAAGGGGCGCCTAATGGGCTTTACTTAAAATAGCGCAGAGCTATAATGTCTTCAACTCTGATGAAAGTTGTATTTCCTCGAGTTCTGTGAATGACTTGGTAAATACATCTACCTTCTCTAAGCACAAGTATTCAATGTCTGCAGAACTCAGCAGCCCAAAGTATAAATACTCAAACATTGCAGCAAGAGTTTTAAAAGTACTGATCTCCAAAAATATACTCAGCTGAGGTTTTTGTATTTGGATGACCCATTTCTGTTTGATTTCTAGAAAAAGGGAGATGATCTTCCTTCAGAATTACTATGAAGAATGTTAATTTAATTCTCCTCCTTTTAACAAATTATTCTTTCAGGAACTTTTTTAAAAATTAAATGTGACAATTTAAATCTACAGAATGCACAAATTTAGAAGAAATTGATCACTGAATTCCATTGTACTAAAAACTGGGGCAATTCCCCAGAGGAGATTACTCTGGGGCCTGCTGTTAGCATTCAGATCCTGTTGGTCTAGAATGAAGCCCAGGACCTAGTGTATTTCATAGTCACACGTTGATTCTGATATGCTGACTCATGAATCTGCTTTCGTGTCTATAAATTTCTAATTCAGTCTTTCACTTTATACATGAGAGCATTTGAGATCCTGAGAGAAAAATGCTTTCCCCAGACCCCTCAACTTTCACAGCTGGCTCATGGCAAAGCCATGATCATAATCCAAGTCTTCTGACATCCAATCCGGTATTCCTTACATTGTGAGATGCTGCATCCTAGAAGGTCAAACACCAGGGCATCCACGTTCAACATACACTTTTTGGACCCCATCCTAAATGTCACTGACCACATTGGATCATAGTGATAAACAAATGAATAAAAATATAAAACAGGAAACCTGAACTCACAGAATTTAGCCTAGTGGAGCAAAATGAACAAATAAAGCACTCAAGTCATGCAAGTGTTCATACTCAGTAATGAAGATGTTAACATGACTCTATTATTAATAATCTTAATATAGGCCAAGTCCAGATGAAAAACATGAATCCATGTCATCCTCTCAACAATCCCATGGAAAGTCACTGTATGGCGTATATTAAAAAATCTCCCTCCTTTCAAAAAGTTTCACCGGAGCCAACATTGGTAACTGATGAGTGAGTGAGTGAGTGTGTGTGTGTGTGTGTGTGTGTGTGTGTGTGTGTGTTTGTGTTAGTGAATCATTTTTGAAGACCATGAAGAGTTTCACATCTGGGTCAGTGAGGTAGAGTGCAGTCCACAAGGACACAATAGCCTGAGATCAAAGGAGCCATGAGACTAAACATTACTATGTGTTTGCTCGTATTATTCTGAGGCCTAAGGTTTACCAAGGCCATGAGAGCAATCTCATCAATTTCTCAAGGCGCTACGACACAAACTGCCACCTTCCACTCAGGTTGCATGTAGGTTTAGTGAGCACATTAGCTGTTGCTTCACCTAAGTCATGCTCGTTATGAGTTGAATGGCCCTCCGCCCCACCACACCCCCTGCTGAACGTGCTACAGTTCTAAAGCCCAGCACATGTGATTGTGGCCTTATTTGGAAACAGCGTCTTTGCTGATGCTCAAGTTACGATGAGGTCATTAAGGTGAGCCCTTCTCCAGCATGACTACTGTCCTTATAAAAAGGGGACATTTGGATGCAGAGATAGACACAGATAGAGGGGAAAAGGTGTGAAGACACAGAGAGAACACCAACTACAAGCCAAGGAACATCTGAGGCTCCCAGAAGCTGGGAGAGGGGCACGAAACAGGTATCCCCTCGAGCCCTTCGAAGTAAATAACCCCTTAAGCACTTAATTTCAGATGTCCAGTCCCAGAACTGTCAGACAGTACATTTCTGTTGTTTAAGCCACCCAGATTTGGTACTTTGTTATGGAAGATCTAGCCAACTAATGCGACATCTGAGGGAAGATAGTCCTCACTGGGAATCGTAATCACACCTGCTAATCGTTTGAATCATCCTGTTTTGCATACAGTTGCTTAATTCTTTATTGAGCAATCTCATTTAAATATTCATCATAACCACAATTTTTCAATCAGCTAGCTTTTGTCAAATGCTTACTGACCAAAGATACTTTATGTATGTAGGTCATTTACTACTCACAGCGATCATATGAGCCAGGCATGATTATTACTCCCAATGTCACAGATGAGAAAACTGAGACATAAGAATATTTAACAAGTTTCCTAACGTCAGAGAGCTAGGAAGTGGCACAAAGGGCGTTGTGCATGGATAGACTAACATCAGAGCCTGTATACTCAGACACTGCAGAGTACTGCCTTAGTAGAAGTTAAATCACTCTTTTCTTGTATTTCCCTCATCTTTAATTCCAGCAGCCCTTCAAAAGGCAATGAGATGTTGAGGTTTCCTTTTTTAAATAAAACCTTTAGCTAGTAATCAAATGTTTTCTTCTTCCTTTCTTTCCTTCCTTCCTCCCTTCTCTCTTTCTCTCCTTCTTTCCTCTCCTCTTTCCTTTTTAAATAGTCAGTGTACATAGTTATCATTTACATAATAAATAATTCAGTATAACTATACAGTAAGCCATATTTTGATGTGTTTATTCAAATACTTATCAAATATTTATTCTTTATCTGGAAATATATTAGATGCTAAATTTACAATTATGAATAAGTTTTAGCCACCATACTTAACGGGGTTACAGTTTAGTTATATTTTCTGTTATAATTATGTAGTTATATTTTTTGCTGAAAATTGAGCTGGGGAGCACAATGGAGCACCTAACAAGGTCTTTCCTGGATAAACATTCCCAATCTCACGATTGGAGCAGTCCTTTAAGTCAGCTTCTATATCATTTGATCCTAAGATAATAATAGTGCACATAGTATATTGGGTTTGGCTCTCTTCAACTTGACCTTGGACAATGTGTTTTATCTATTTTATTTTATGTAGTGAGCACTGCTAATTTTCTTATTCAATATCCATTCTCCCTTCTTCCTTTCTAAAAGAAGCCTGATTATGTTCAGGATGACAGCAACCCAGCTATAAACCATAACTTCCCTGACTCCCTTGCAACTAGAAATGGTTTAATGATATAGTTTTGGCTACAGAAGTTTGCTACAAATTTCTGGGATGTTTATGTATTCATCCATTCAGTTATTGTAATATAGAGGCTACCCATTCCTTCTTAAAAATTTCTTCTCTTTCCTGTTTGGAACATGGATGTGAGGTTGGAGTCGGAGCAGCCATGATGAGACTGTGAGTGATAAGTGGGGGTGATAAAAGCCATCTGCTAAGTGTGGTGGTGGATAAAGGCACAACCTGAGCAGGTCTTTCGTCTTTTTATTGAGAGGGAAGCAGAAAAAATCTTATATGATTAAGCAACTAAAGTTAGACTTCTGTTCCATACAGCCCATCTAATTTCCAACTGATAAATGATAGGAAATCAGTTCTAGCCTCAGAGGAAAGACCCACAGATGGGAACATTTCAGGATCTTTTGATGAAATGGCTGGATTTTTAACTGACTGGCCTACAGTGAAAGCCACTAATAAACAAGGTCTGATCAGAGTGACACAGGGGACCCCATCAGCATGCTAATATCTCACTCTGAAATAGTCACAGACAGCCCAGGATGGGAAGGCAGAGACCAAAACAAGTAATAAAAAGGAATCATAGGAAGCATTCAGTACAGAGAGCAAAAGCAGATAAGTTTTTAAAGTATATTTGATAGCTTTATATATATATATATTTTTAAACTCACAAAAATAAATAGTCATTGTTAAAAATAATAACAAAATCTAAAAAAAATTAATAAATGTGTTAGGGGACATTAAAAAGGAGTTCATTAAGGAAGAAAAATTAATTTAAGACCCTCACATAAAAAATACGACAAAAATGCTGGTAAACCATGAGTAACCATGAGTAAATTACAAGACCAATTCAGAAGATCCAATAGATGACTAATAGAAGCTGCAGAAAGGAAAAAAGCAGAATCATTGGCAGAGAAATATATTTTAAACAAATATAAAGCAAAAGGATTCCCTAGAATTAAAGAGTTAAGTTTTCAAATTGTAAAGACCTACCAAAGGTACACAACAGAAAAAGGCAAGAAACCCACACAGAGACACTTGAGTTGGCATTTTGGAACACCTGGAGGGAAAGATAAAATGCTAACAGCTTTCAGAGGAGAGGAAAAAAACAATTTAGATTAAAAGTATGGCAGTGGGCTTACAAGATACTGGAAGATTGAAAAAGTAAAACTTTAAAAATGCTGAAGGAAACTGTCTTCCAACTTATAATTCCAACACAGACGATAGGTCACAAGTGATGGCAAAAAATTTTTAAAAGTTGAGAATGAAAATCTTTTACAAAATAACTTTTTTCCTTAGGAAGTAACAGAAGACACACTTCACTAATTGGAGGGAGCAGAGACTAAGAGGAAGCCATCGGATGGAGCCTGAGAGAGAGGCAAAGGGAATTTAAGGGGCCTGGGAGGAGGCATATGCAGCAGGCTTGGGGAGCAGCAGACGTACCCTGTGAAGAAAGGCCCAAGGAGGGATTTCTCAAGGGGAAAAAATGGATTTAAGGGATTTTAGAATGTGCTTTGCTATACTGAGAGGAGAATTACAGTTTGAGATTGAAATTCGGACTGGGAAATCATTCACACATAGAAGATTTAACAAACTAAAATGAAAAAAAAGCCATTATTAACTCAAGGGACAACAAGAAAGTAAAGTAATCATGACATACACTCTGAAAGAGCTTTGAACGATATTATGTTTGTAATAATGGAAGCCCTTGGCTGCTGAGTGAAAATATTGGGAGGATGGGAGAGGGGACTTGGGTGTGGAGAGAGGGGTCCTGTCTTATAAGAAAGAGCAATCCTCATTTTCTGTCCCAAGACGATAGGTAATATGCAAAATTGGAAAGTCAAGAAATATAAGGACAAATTTATTATAAAAATTCAAAATAGAAGAAACCATCCAAAATTTCAACTCTAGGGAGAAGAATTTAGAAATAGAATGTTTCAAGTGGCCATTTTTGATATTTTATTTTATTTGTGTGTTTTTAAGTTATGAGGATAGGTCACAAGTTTTAAGGCACACATTTATTTAATTTTTTTAGTTTATGAAATTGAATACAAAATAAAAATATTTGACTTTGGAAAACTGATCATTGATATTGGCTTGTTTTACCACAAATATTTTTTTTTTTAAATAGCATGCATACTAGCTATTTTTCCTAGTTTTTCACTCCTATGGATGTAGAGAGCATATTTTCTGAAACTTTACCAAGTTATTCCCTTTCTTATATTTTAAGTTGTAGCTTTATCATAATCTTAGTTCTGTGACTTTCATTTATTTACTCATTCAGTCATTTATTCTTCAAATATTCATTTAGCCAACATTATTCTAGGCACTGGGGATAAAAAGCAGTGGACAAAATCGACAAAACTCTCTGTTAGGATAGCGTGACCTTGACCATGTAATATAACTGAGTCTTGGATTACTCCTCTCTAATATAGGCATAATACTACCTACTCATTATTTCAAAAATGAATTTTGAGGATGTGTCTAGGTTAAAATTTTTCTGTGCTAAAGAAAGCATCTCACAAAGCAGCATTTTAATATTCAGAGAGCTAATTTCATAATTATTTCTAAGACTCATAAACTGAACTATTAGGGATATCTTTAGTCCTAACAGGCAGATTGCTGAATTCTGCATCTAGTCACTCACTTTTACCTAAATATTGCAGTTTTTGACGTTGTTATTAGCAGAATATGCAGTCCATATCCATTCCATTCTTTTATTCTGCCTATGTAAAAAAAAAAACAAAAAACAAAAAACAAAACCTAACAAAACTATTGAAATCATAATGCATTCAACTGCATGTGATGCAAAAGAACGATTCTGCTGAACACAGCAACTGTGTAATGTACCTCATTCCCTGCCCATCAGCTTGGATACTGAGACTCTTTTGTAAATACGCAGAGACGAGGCTTTTTTATATTTACTGAAAGGTCAAAAGTTTGGGAAGTGTGGAGTTATAAGGCAGATAAGAATAAAGTATCATATATTTATTAAACAATATATTGGAAGAGAAACATACCAGACCCATTGCAAAGTACCAAATAAGCAGCTATGACCTCTGCCACCCTGGTTTATGCCACCATTACTTCTTACTTTGGTAACTGCAAAATTCTCCACACTGATTTGCCTGCTTTTGCCTTGTCCCCTACCCTATCAAGGCAACAGCTAAAGTAACTCATTGAAAATGGAAGCTGTATCATAATATTTCCTGCTGTCCCAAATCTTCGTTGCCCTCCCTAAAGGCCAGTTTCTTATGGTACCCACAAAAAGTATTCATTGAATGAAAAATCAGTCTATCAATCACCAGTGAAGACTCGGGTCACACATATGACACCATCCTTGCCCTCAGTGACTTGTTTGGCGTTAAAATCAGCATAAAAATCAATCAGAACATTGAAAACACAATCTATTCTGGGCCCCAGGACAAGTGGTGCGTGCATAAGGTCTTTTGGAGAGGAAAGAAGGAGTTCATGTGGGCCGTAACGGTTTGGATTCCTGGTACCACAGAGACTTAAACATGAGTTGGAACTGAAAACACGACAGAAACATGAATGTTCTGGTAATTATGTTGTTATCTACTTAAACACAAGAGAGAAAACACAGCACATGCACCAGTAATCCTAAATCCCTAACTATCATCTCCCTGATTCTTAAAACAGGATTGAAACTCTCTGTAATAGCTTTTTAAACGCAAACCAGTTACTCCTGCTGATGCAGTAACAGTACCCTGATGCAGATGGACATATAAGAGACAAACACGAGACAGAGTTAAGATACTGACATGTCAAATGTAAAACAGGGACAGGCCTGTCCCAAAGGTGGTAGACAAACTTGAGCTCAAGTAAACTCCTATCTGGCATCCAACAAATTGAAATGTAAGTGGTCTCTTTGCATATGCATGGTACAAATCCAACTGATACTCTCAGTAGTGTTTGAAGCCCCGATTCAATGGCAATTCAATAAGGCTAGATTGAATTATACGCAGCATCAGGAAAGTTTTGGGCCTATTTTTGTTGCATTCTAATCATTTGAAAATTGATATCCTGTGAACATATGGCAACTTCCCATTGATCTGAATATTGGATTAAATGAAATACCTTGGCTTTGACAACTAACTGAATTGATTGCATCTAATGAGATAGAGATGTGGGAAATAGCTATGAGCCTTTCATCACAGGCTCCAATCATTCTGCACATTCTTTGGCAAAGAAAGAAGCAAAATAAATTTTTAATAAGAGTGGTTTTCAAGCCATGCCTTCCTTTTCACCAGCAAACCTTCAGTTCTTTATAATCGCATATTGTTTGTTTGGCTATCTTCTAAAATAGACTGGCTGATTCCCAGTTAACAGAATATAGTCACCAAAGATACATGAAACAAATAAAATAATAATGTCAGGTAAGTTCTCATAAAGGAAAAGACATTCTCAGTTTAGGTAAAGCTTAGAATTGCATTTCCAAATTTTCAGCTATTCGAAACCACCTTTACTATCTCTATCAAAACCCAGATTTTACTTATACTGTTGTTATTTTTCTTAAATCAATGCATTCAATTTACACTTAAATACATTATTTTTTTAAAGGAAATATTTTATCCATACCAAATTACTAATAACTATTATTTACCATCAAGAAGTAACTACAGATATAAATACAATGAAACAGCCTTATTTACAAGGTTTAGGTCTGAGCTCAGGACTGTAACCTCTTTTCAAAGAAGAGAAACAACTATTTCTGATTTGTTAATCAAAAGGAGGCTGTCTCATTTACATAATCAAAAGATTGACTGGGATTAGAAAGGGTATGAATACCTCTCTATCAATACAATGAGCACTTTTTTCATAATTCCTATCTTGGCCTTCAAGAAAGAACCTAGTATATATCTGTTTCATATGTATTAACCAAAGTGTGTACACAGAACATTAGATTCATGAAGTACTAATAATGTTAATTAATAGAAAGACTCCATGGTTCAGTTTTGTGTATGAGAAATGGCAGGTTAAGCAAAATTTAGATAAATTTTAAAATATTTATTAAAAATTGATATCTTTACTACAGGATTTCTCAGAACCTTTAAAACATCAAGGAGCATTACTATTTTCCCAGAGGGCTGTCTGCTAGCCAACATTTTACAAATATTCTGAACATGAACTATTTTCTAGGTAGAACACTTTGGAAGATATATTTCCCTCTTGATGTATATTGACAAATTGTGTTGTTGTTTTCATGGTTTTTCGTATTCCTCTGTGCCTCTTTGATGCTCTTTGCTTCTGCTAATGAGTAGTCACTGCCTGAGCACAACACAAACTTCCCATCTTCATTCCTTACTCATAGCATTTCCTTCACTGCTAGCTCATATCCGACTCTTAATATGTATCTATCCTCCACACGTAAACTTACTCACAAACTAGCCCCAAAGTGGAAACAATCTAAATGCCCATGACAACTGAATGGTTAAAGAAAATGTAGCGAAGCCATACAATGGACTACTATCTAGCAATAAAAATAAAACAAAAACAAATTATTGATATATGCTACATTGATGGATCTGAAATGTTAAACAAAGGCCATGTGTTGTCTGAACATATTTGTATAGAATTTCCAGAAAAGGAAAACTATAAAGACAGGAAGTAGATTAGTGGTTGCCTGGAGCTATGAGTGGGAGCAGAGACAAATGAAAACGGCAGGGGGATTCTATGGGGAATAGTCAAAATATTCCAAACTTGATGAGTATGATAGTTGTACAACATGGTGAATTTACTAATACTCACTGAATTACATACTTAAATTGAGTAAACTGTGGGAATATAAATTTCTCCCCAATGAAATTATTAAACATTTGAGCCAAATGGCTCAGCTAGCCTCCTGTACGTCCCTTCCCATTCTTCTTTCCTTTAAGATCCTCTGACATCTCAATCTGAAAGCGGCCTTTCCTTGTCTTGAATTAACACATCATTTGTTTTTAAAATCTTGGACATTGGTCGTTGGCCTTCCAACCCTTCCTTATATTACATTCATTTGAGTATCTGTCTAATATCTTTACCAGACTGTAAATTTTTGAATCCACAAATTACACTGAACCATTCCATGTAAAAATACATATTGTTGAATCTAAATAGAGGAAGCAAATTATATTTAAAGTGATAATAAAAACATGCATGAAAATGCCCAGTAGTCGGTATTCTTCAGTTGCTCTGAATTCTGAAATTCACCCTTATTTAACTTGTAAAAGTGGTTAAATACCTCAGCACATCAGCTACAAATACAAGGAATAATAATAATAGCAGCAAAGGCAGCAACGTGGGGAGCAATGGCCTTTCCTGAACACTTACTTTGGGGTGCTGAGGATGCTCCTCATTCTGCAGCTATTATTCCAGAAAAAGACACTTGACACAGTGAAATTAAGCCACTAGTTTTAGGCCTGGTGCCCTGGAGGCGGAGCCTCGGGCAGATTTGTGTGCATATGGTCTGGGGAGGGAATGCTTTTGAGAGAAACTACAAACAGGACACAGGAAGCAACAAAGGGAAAGAGGTGTTGGGATGATTTCTAGGGAAATCCAGCTTTAGCCTGGGGGAATTCTGAAGGGTAAACAGAAAAGCAGAATCTGTCCAGTCTTGACAAAAGGGAGTGAGGCTAGAGTGTCCCAGCTACTGCATGAGTGCCTGTGCGTGTGTGTGTGCGTGTGTGTGTATGTGTGTTTGTGTGTAACTCTCATGCATCTTGGCTGTAACCCTTCAGAGGTCATATGTGTGAACTCTTAGTGAGTGCCCACAGCTGGGGGATGGACAGCCCCACCAGGAAAAGGGTCCCAAGAGACCTGGGCAAGTACTAATGACCTCTGTTACAGCTCTTGACCCAAATCGCACCCTGGGTATGGAGAATACTTCAGATTCAAACTCCATTAATCTGATCTCTATATCACTGCTTTTAACTCCTTGCCTTTTTTCTTCAGTATCACATGTTGTTATGTTTTGCCTTAAAACATGCACACGCATACACACACACACACACACACACACACACACACACACACACACAAATGCACAGCCCCTCTGTTATGGCCTAGGTCGATCCATTAGCATCTATTTTTAAATTAAATATTAATTCAAAGTAGGATGACAAAGTCAAGCCTATTTGACACCCTTCTTTAATCTTGCTTTTAATGAATAGATAAAAATAATTTTTAATTACATGCATTATTTAAATAGCGTCTGAGGAACTTGCAGGTTGCTTGAAAACAGTTGACATCTTCCAGCATTTTAAATATTCCCCACTCCAAATCTTCTTCAGACTAACACATTTACATTCTCGATGAATAAAGATTTGCTCAGAACCTCGGTTCAGGCACTGAACCAATCACTACATGTTCCAAATGAGTCAGTCTGAATTTTGGAGAAATTACTGTGCCCCCTTTAACTTTCTTTTTATCAGAGACAAAATCCTAAGGGAAATGGAATTTACTGTTAGAAACAACGAAAACAAAACAAAAGAGCATGACATGATGCCTGTCATCCAGAACTGCACAGAAGACCTGGCTTCATTCCAATGATGACATGACTTATTGCAATAATACAAAGCACCGCTTATAAGGGATGACAAATGCTAAATGAAAATCGTTTGCCTGAACTCCTGGAGCCTATGTTCATCTATTTCTGTCCTTCCCCCAATTCAGCATCCCTTCCATTTAAATGTAGATATATGGGCCTGGGGGAGGGTTCTACGCCCTCCACTTACCTTGCATACCTCTCTTTTCCCTTTACCTTTCTGAATTGGCCTCTTTTGAAAGCCAACCTCAGAGCTCTCAACTTTAGAATAAGTAGCCATGAGGTCAGAATATTTGGAATAATCAGAATGTTTGATTCGATGACATTGTGTGTACATTTCACGGAGGAAATAAAGTGCTATTCTGGATGTTTGCCGGTGATAAGGCCACCATGCCCTGTTACTGTGACACAGTATTTGGCTGAGCAGATGAAAATTAACATGACTTGAACACATGATAAATGGCACCCCAAATTGGCTACAGTTTAAACCATGAAAGTGACAAAATGGGGAGATAAGTTTTATTGCTTTAGGGTAAAGAAAGTGTGAGGCAAAGACCAAGCCCCTGGATGCATTTTCTCTGAAAAGGTAATCTCATAGAACGAAGCATCCTATATCCTATTTTCACCATAGCCAGAAACATTTCTCCTCAATGAGTAATTAGCAAGACTAGCAAGACACTTCCCTAAGGATTCCTGACGTCTGTCAGAAACCTCTCTGTCAATTTCCTTTCATTCATTGGAGAGAAGAGAAGGAAGGTAATGTTTCTGACTTATGCTCACGCTTTTCATCTGTTATTTAATTTTCCCAATGAATTTTTGATAAAATATTACCCTTACGTTGTTGACAAGAAAACTGAGACTGAAGGAAATTAAAAATGAGACAAAGACACAAAAAAGCATAGTACAGATTCACTGAGGGACAGAGTTTGGATTCGAATCCGGACCTTTGACCCAGATGGGCGTGCTCTATCCACACTTCTGCCTCCTGCGATACATTTTCCAAATGTGTCATGTTGGATGTTAAATAAAGGCAAGCATTATGTAGGGTGCAGCCAAAGCTGGCCAGTCTGTTTCACCGTCTGATATGTTATGAGCTTGCATTAATTTGGGAAAGAAAAAAACAAACTGTCATTTATATGAATCAAGATAATACTGCTATAATGATACTAATAATACTACATTATTCCCACTCAGAGGTATTTATAAATATATGAAAATAAATATGCACTGTAAATTCCTTATCTCTTATAATCATAATGTAAAGGCAAAAACAATAATGTCTGATGAGTACCGTAATAATAAAGTGATAAACAGAGCTGTATAAAGCCAGGCACTGTTCTCAGTGCCTTATCTATATTAATTCATTTAATCATCTTACCACCTCCTGAGATAGATTTCCATCTCTAAGTGACCAATGAGGAACCAGGGCACAGGTAAGTCAATTTACTTTTCGAAAGTCCTACTAATGATTTGCCCAAGCAAATGTATGGTAGAACCTGGTACCAAATGGTTTTCTACTAATTCCGTACTACTTATGACTCTCACTTAAATCTATTTTGCAAAGGAGTCTAGATGCTTTTGGAGGATTTTTGTAGCCTATAAAGACTAACAAGGGCTCCGATTATGACATCTTTTTAACTTCCCACCATTTTCCCTTTTTGTGTGTGAGCTTTGGTTACTATGAAACCTAGAGAGACAGAGAGACAGAGACAGAGAGAGAATATGAAAAGGTTTTAGAATTAAAAAACATAAAATTTGATTTAACTGTATAAAAGTAATATTTTATAGTCATTTGTCTGACTCCCTCGTTTGTATCCATCTGAGAATCTACTAAGTACTGCCGCAGGGGATATAAGCATGCGTTAGAAACTCTTTTGGCCTGAAATAGATGCTTGGTTTTCCTGGGAACAAAGATGTCTGACTACTAGAAGCTGGGTTTGTTCCATCAGTGGACGGATTCGTGTTGATTCATGCGCAGCCTCTCACGAGTTCTTCCTTGTTACCAGAGGCATGAACACATCTCTGCGATGAGTAACCCAGGTGGAGTTGTGTACTTAGCACTGGCTCCCAGCATTGCTACTCCCAAGGCATTAAATTACCTGTAACCTACCTGTCTTTCTGGAAAATTTTAGCCACATGCAGATGTGTGCTTAGGCTATAGGCAACACACACGCAAAATAATGGAAAACAATAGAAACAAGCTCAAAGAGAAGCCACTATCACTATTACTAAAGCATTTTTCAAAAGAAAAAAAAATGGACTAACCATTTAGACTAGATTTTGAAAATGATTTGGCAGTTATTAAAAACTATGAAATTCATTTAACAGTCATAATGAGAGCAAATATGATCGCATAGACTTTACCTTGGACCAAACACTGCACATGCTTACCCGTTTTAACTCATCCTCAAAACCCTATGATATCAATGCTATTATCATCTCCTTTTTACTGGTGAGGAAACTGAGGCACAAAATGGATAAGTACTTTGTCCAAGATTACAGAGCAGGTAGTTACCCAGGCTGGGTTTCAAAGGCAGGCCGTCAGACCCAGAGTGCATGCTCTTGACATTGTGAGGCCACTTGTCACACCACAAATAACAAGTGTTGGTTGAGTGACCCCTCCCCGTAGGCTACTGCACTTGATGCTATACATTCACAAGAAAGCTGTGACAGTGGCCTTGTCCCCACTTGTTGAAGGAAAACTAAGATCAGATAACTAGCTAGTGGCTGAGTCTGGGTGAAAACACAAGACTATTTGAACCCAACGCTGTGCTCTTTCCATGATGCCAACATTTTGGGGCATTGTTCTTGGATTTAAGTTCTACAAGTGCGGATCGTGGCTTGCTTGTATCCCCAGATCATCACCTAGAGCCTCAGAGTATGTTTTCTTTTTTTCCCTATCTGAATTGTATTGATTTGAATCAAGATTGCCCAATCTTTGTCACAGTCATTATTCATGAAAAAGAAAAAAAACTCTAGACATGAAAAAGGAAAATTATATGAATTATCCCTAACCCAAATTATGTGGATCATTCTTATAGCCAAATTTTATAAAATACTTTTGAAAGGAAAAACAAAAACAAAACAAAACAAAAACAGTATGAGAGGTATTTAGAATTCCTTGCTAGAAAGCCATTTAATGAAATCTTTGCCCTGCTCTTAAATGCTTCTGTACTTCTTGAAGCTTCTATCACTCCTTTTCTTTTAATCTGTTCCCCATATTAAATGATTCTTACCTAGGTTTTTGCATGAATGGTGCCCACTCAGACACCAGCAAGGTGCTATTCAGGAAAGAAAATTACTGAAACCCAGAAGCAAGGGAAGCTGAGAATTACTGAGAAGCAGCAAACCCCTCAGCATTCTCCCGCCCTGCCCGGCCTTTCGTACATAACACACACCCAGTTCAATTTCCCTTTCAGAGGAAATGAAGCAAAACATCTTGATGGCGTGAAATGGTTTATTCCTAAGTCATAAAATACAGTTCCTCTTAAAAAGTGCAGAAAATGAGCTCCTCTTTTAGGTAAGTGAGGCTCTTAGGCAAAACATCATATCCTGGGCCCTTAATAACTTCCTGGATGCAGGTATCGAGAGAAAAGTCTTTATCAACTAATGCAGAAACTGACTTGAAGTTGAACAATGACTTCAAGGTATAACAATCTGGCTTCAGTTTCAAGATGTTTCTTCTCAACTGTCTTATTTTTGAAGATAAAAAACAAACACTGAACTCCTCAATTTTAAATGTTTTAATTTAAAAAGTTTTTCATTTTAAATTATCAAATGATTATTTTCCAATGGGCACTGAGTTTCTTCTATTGGGAAAAAAATAATGCACATTTCATAGTGATATTATTTTTTTAAAAGTAACTTCTAAAAACAGATGCCAAAAATGAACAAGTTCAAAGAAGTAATAAAAAATGCCAGTGTTCTTTCTACGCATACCCCATGTGTATTTTTTTTTAAATGGGATCATGATTTTGCATACTGTTTTGACACTTGTTCTTTTAATTCAAGAAATATATTCTGAACATCTGTTCACAACAGTAGTATTTGCCAGTCTCATGGGACATATGCCAGGTAAATGGGAAAATTTATCAACACGTAGACAAAATAGGGCTCTTGTCTAAAACGAATAGATTCAGAATTGAGGCATGGCCAAGGAGAGGGCACTTGATCAGGTGAGGGAGGGTCTTGAGCTTGGAATGGCATCAGGTTGGGACCTAGAAGAGGCAGTCAGGAAACCACATGACACGACTTTCAAACTCAAGGAAGGAGGCATAAGACCTGGTGAGCAAGAACCAGGCAGAGACACCAACACTCACTTGGGCACTTACTTGGGGCCAGAACTAGTCATTCTCAGTACTACATGTCTATTAACATGTATTCTTTTCAGATGCTGTCTATAATCTAGATCCAGTGGAGGATTTTATGGAAAAAAAAAAAATAGAGGAGCAGGAAGGTTAAATCACTTGCCTAAGATCACACAGCTAGTTAGCGTAGATTGCAGTTGGGGCTTTGTATTCCAAAGGTATAGTATGTTCCAGTTCAACCTACGGTCAAACTTCATTCTCTCTCCAGGGCTCTTGCATTATGCTCTTTCTTTTTTGCCCCTGTACATATGGTTAAACATAAATCAATCTCCCAAGGAAGCTTCACAGATCATGGTACAAAAGAATCAAGAATTGGGTTCTTTGATGAGCTCAGTGACTTATACCACATTAACTGATAAATGTCATGCCTTATGTTCTTGGAATATGTGTATGTGTGAAATACGTACATGTGTGCACCTGTGAATCTAGCACACTTACACAAATACGTATTTGTGTGCAAGTGTGTTTATATACATTAACATGTAAAATTTTATACCTCCTTGATTTTGATAGCTATGAAACACATTTTTTTTTTGATGGCTTAAGTGTGTTTTATTGGTTTTCACAAACACACAGTTTTGAAGATAGGACATCAGATCTGTGACTACTAGATACTCTTGAACTTTCCAAAAGCTAATAAGAGACTAGAGGCTAAAAGTTGAGAAAATAAGAAAAATACGAATGCATTATCATTAAAAATATATGATGAATAAAGCTCTGTTTTTGAAATTTAAGCAGAAAGTTCCTTTCAGTGTATTTGAATTTTACTCTATTTATGAAGACACAAAAAGCATATTCAACTTTAAGGATTTTATCTATTGTTTTAAACAGTAGGCTTCAAGTATTTTCTCAATTATTTTCACTATAATGTATAAATCATTATTTGTAAACCCTTTGTTGGATCCCCTCCCCCCAAAATGTACGAGTTTTTTGATTTATAGCACAGCATTACAGCCATATACAAAACTGAGAAATAAAGTTCTCAATCACTGGTTTCTGCCCCACAATTGGAGGACACAATTCCAAGCTCATTTAAGTTCAAGTCTTCCAGAGTTGCACTTCTATAGTCTAAGTCATTATACCTGACTCTGCATATTTGGAGGCTGCACTAAGCATATTCTCTCTAATTCCCCGGCTATTTTTTCCAATTCCCCATTTGCTACCAAATTCTGTCCTTCTCTTTGAACGTGTCTGGAAAAATTGATCTTGCAGTAATGCACCCAAGAAAGTGTTCTCTTTATTTGAATTGGGAAGAGTCCTCTTTCAAAAGTATGACTACAGATCTCAAGTGACCACTAAACACTGCCCAACAGTCTTCTCATATTTGCTCTGTAAATTCACTTCCCAGGTTCTCAAAAGACCACACTGTATTTTCTCTCTCCTTAGAACATCCATTACTACCCACCGCCTCCCCCACAAATGCTTTTCACCTCACCTCATTTCATATTAACAGAAGAAGAAAGCAATCAGACACATTGTCTCTCACTTCCCGTTATAAATGTATCAAGATCTACGCCCATATTCTCCCCTTCCCTAGCATATAATACAATACAGAGAGGAGAGGCCTTGCTGCACCCAAAGCCAACTCCTCTACAATGGCAGGGACCTCAGTGTTTCTGTCCCTGTCATGTCCTACCCCCTAGAACACCAACCAATAGGAGCTTGCTAAATATAGGTTAAATGAATTAACAAATGAATGAATACCAATGAATATGAAAGGCCCTATGCTTCTTAAAATAAGAGGACAAGTGTAAACATGAGCATTTCTAGAACAGCACTCCAAATCCGTAGCTTATAGCTATACAATCATATATGAAACAAATGATAAATAAATAAGAGATGTTTACTTGCCTCATTTCTTAAGTCATTGTCCTACCTGGCTTTTATATTGTATCTAACAATTAATGGTCACATTTGTAGAAAACATTAATATAGTAAGGCACTGTCCATTCATCTCTACCCTTCATAACAATGACCACTTTATGGATGATGAAAAGTAATTTGCCAAGGTCAACAAGGAAATGAATGAGTTAGGATTCGAATCGATATCTGTCTGATGTGAAAGTCCATGCACTCAGCCCGCGGCCAGTAGGCTCTTGTGAACTTCCTATAGATTCATGCCCAATTAGTCCTGAGTCCCTTCTGTAGGGAACAGGACTAATTCCCTATAGTCAGCGAGGCCTGGAAATGTCATGCTGCCAAATCATCTCACCCTCACTGTGTCACTCATAAAGTCTAAATAGCCATGGAGATAGGCAGGGGGACAATGGGGACCCCTAACAGGAACTTTATATCCAGCTTCCTTTCTTGAAAGATGAATCTTGCTTTCTATATCCCCAGCCATGAACTTTAACCATGTCAGAAAAGGCAAGATGTTCTAAGCTCACAATAGAGACAGATCTTGGTTTTGTGGGGCCTAAATCTTACATACTTTGGAAGAGGGGACTCTAAGAGAAGAGTAAAAATTTTAAAAATCACATATACAAAATTTGGTATGGAAGTTAATATTTATTTAAAATAAGGATGGGAAGGGGTGTGCACATACTTGAGGGGTTCTGTAGCTTAAGCTTCATTTACTTCAACATAATTCTGTCTCTGACCATGACCTAGCCCTACATGAGAGGCAGGTACATGATGGCTGAGAACTTGTACTCTCCAAGTTCACAGGCTGAACCATCCTAGGTGTGTGATCTTAGGCAAATGATCAAAACTCCCAGAGTGTACTTTCTCATCTGTGAAATCTTTAATTATATAACTGTTTGATAAAATGATTGTCAACGTAAATAATTCATATAAAGTACTGGCCACAGTGCCTGGCCTAACTCAACAAGATGCTCATTCAGGCATCAATGGTATTTTTATCATCCTATGCCATCTTCTTGATGATCAGCTCTGGGACCTTCTTCCCCGAGGCTCCACTCCTACTTTCACTTGCTGCCTGCCTGAATGCCCAGCACCAGGCATTTGGGACTTGACCCCGTGTCTTCACCATTGGAGATCACATTTTGGCATACCTCACCAGTTTCTTTAGAAGCTTTGTCTCTGCCTGCACACCAAAAAATAAATTTTTGCCATATTTCTGGATGTAAGCCAGGAAAACTAGAAAATAGCAATATGCAAAAAAAAAAAGGTTCATAATATTCTTAAGTAAATAAGGGGCCAGAATTTCTGTAATTGTGGCTAATAAGATTTTTCTCACAGGGTTTTACAAAAATTAGATACTTCTAAAGATGTAAAAATTATTAACACCTCACCTAGAAGTTATCACTCTATCATAGATGATGTAATTATTATGGTATCTAATGGTACCGATTAGCTTTGTCATTTCTAATAAGTCAATTAACCTTCCTGGTCCTCAATTTACCACAAAGAGGAGGTTGGAATTCAGTCTCTATGATTCTTGCTAGTTGCAAAAAATGTACTAGTATAAATATCTGGGATATAAATGTATTATTCTCATCTCAATTTGGAATATGCTCAATCTAAATATTTATCTTTGAAGCTAATATGTGGGGGAGGAGGAATTACTCAGAGGGGGGAAAAAAACCAACATGGTTTTCCTTTTTGTGAAATTTGCCTTTTCACCTCCATTGTCATAATACTCTCACTATGGCAGGTGCTCAAGGAATATTATCTGATTTTTTAAAATGCCTTCTCTAGTAACATCTTATTAAGACAATTTAATTGGTCCTACGGATGCATTTAAGCATGGGACTTATATCTCAGAATCTTGAAGCAGTCTGGTAAGGTGATGAAGACTGGACCCACTCACCGCATAGGGCAGGTGAATGACAAAGAGGAATGAAGATTTTAGTCTGAACATATGTTAAAGATTGTTCATGAGAAGTAAGGCAGTTTTTCTAGATAAGAGAGGAGTGACAAAAAAAAAATAATGAATTGAAATCCTGGCAGGTGTCTGGGGCAGGGCTCAGAAGGGTCTGGGTGAAGACCCCATGCCAAGATTGGAGGAGACAGATACTGTGTGGAAAGTGATATCATGACCTACAAAAAGAGCTGGAATTGGAGACCTGTAGAAACTTCCTATCCTCATCCTTCATTGGCTTCACAGCAAGCAAAGAATAAAAGCTGAAGTCCTTGCAAGGCCCCGCATGTGGCCCTTCCTCCACTGGTCCTCACACTACCCTCACTGCTCTCCCTGCTCCAGTTCCACTAGCCTTCCTGTGCCCCCGGACACAGGAAACACACTTCTAAACAAAGGCTCTTGGACTTCATTGCCCCTTTGCCTGGAATCCTCTTGTCCCAGATCTACAGTGACCCCGAGACTCATTCCTTTCAAGTACTGGCAGTAAAGTCCTTCTTCAGAAAGGACTTCTCTCACTGCTCTATTACAAATAACACCCCAGTTTTTGTTCCCTTACTATAATTTCTGCTTGTCTCTACTAAATATCTGATTATATATTCCTTTATCTTTTTGTCTTCTTTCCTGATAGAACACAAATTCTACAAGAACTTGGATTATGTTCATTACCATGCATAGAACAATGTATGGAGCACAATAGAGGAAAACATAGTGAATAAATGAATTCGCTATAACTATTTGTCTCCTGTACATTTTTATAGCATTTATACCTTGTATCTCAAAATTTAGTATATCAACTTGCAAGAACAACAGTTTTGGCTCTGCTGTGGCTGCATCCCAAGTGTCTAGAACAGTGGCTGGAGCATAGGAGTAGCTAAATAAGTAAACTTAAATGTTGTTTACTATGAAATTTTTTTAAAAAGTTCCCGCAGTATAGTTATTTTCAAGAAAGAAAATGAATGATTGTTCTTTGATTATACTAACAAGTAGCACCAGAACCAATTTTAAATCCAACCTAATCAATCAATGACAACTCTCTATTAGTAATAGCCACTCTTGGGAAAATCCCAAACTCTATACACACCAGCAGTGTTTTGCTCTGAGTGACTGTTCTACAAGAACAGCTCTCCCTTGTTTGGCAAACAATGTACTTGGCTTTAGGTTTCAGATATTGAGTGGTGGCCTCCTTTCTTCAGAAAGAAAGATGACGGTGCCTGGCCATCACGGAAAAACATAGAGTTCTAAGCACATACAAATATTAACTCATGTCAATCCATTCAAAAAACAGGACAGGGACAAGGAGGTGCTGTGATTAGTCTCATTGAAGATATAAATAAACTGAGAAATGGGTGCTTGCCTAAGGTTATAAAACTAATATATTTTAGAGCTAGTATTTAATTATTATTAAGTACAATTATTATGTTTTCAGAGTCTGTGTTCTTAGCATCTGTTCTCTATGATCTCTCTGTAGAAAAAGTGAAACACACAATTGACATTGTTTCAGCACTAAGTTTTGTCTAGATGATGAACTTCCTCACCTATGCAAATGATTTTCAAAGACCTGCCTCCAACAGCCCTGGGGTGAATTTTAAGCAGAGGTCAGGGTGGGCCTCTGTAAGATGGTGTAAGCAGTGAGACTCATGAGAGACTCAGCTTTCCGCTTTTCATAATCAGAGTGATGAACAATTAGGATAACTGCCCTTGAGATTTGTAAATGTATCTATTGGGCATTGAATCTGGGTCTTCCAGAAACTCATCCATTGAACCACTAAATAGCTGTCAAATAGTAATGATTCTCTATCACTAATTAATTCAGACAAGCCACTGAAGCAGAAATACACCTCAATTTATGGTCTCTTCTTTTGTGGTAGCACCTATCTCTATAATAAAGCTAAGACAGAACGCAACTTATCTTCACCCACATCTTAGGATTCTTGGACTTCGGAATTATCGGTCAACTAGCAGGACAACTTAGGAAAGTCACAACTTGGATAAATACTTTGTGGAATTTAAATCATATTTGAAGTTTTTCTTTTCTGGGTAAAATCCACTATATATTAAAAGCTCATTTAAGTCATTTCATCTCTCTGGGAATTAGTTTATTTATCTATAAAATAATCAATTGGGAACTGGCAATTTCTAAAGGACCTTTCAATCTATGAACACTCGATACATCAGAAATCCAATTATGTGAATTATAGGTATACCTTTTCTCTTTTATTCTCCTTCCTCATTTTTTTGTGCTTCCACATAGAACATTTTATATAAAACTAGAAGAGAAAAATTTTAGTCAAATTAAAAAAGAAAATATTTCTTTTTTATAGACATAGTCTACAGGAAAGATTTATATTAGATAAAGCTTTTATTTATCTGTTTACATTTTATCCAGTTTTTGAATATTTACCTTCTGCATGCCATTTGAATCAGTGCCACTACAAGTATATTGAAACTAATATGATTCCTTCACTTATTTTCTTATGACCCTGACCAAGTTACTGATCTCCCTGAAACTCCAGTTTCCTTATTTAAAAAAGAAATAACACCTATAATCTTGCATGGTTGATATGATAATTCCAGGGCATAGCAAACGTAACACTCTTTTCACTTTGTTTGTCCTAAAGTAGATTTTCAACTAAGCTAAGTTTTCTTCCCTCCCTTGTACTCTGCTCTCTATAACTACAAATATCTGTGTTTCTTCTTGCTTTCCACCTGCTGAACAAGAGTGAGGTATGCATTTTCTGTTGATGACCATCCTGAGTAAGTCTAAAATCCCACTGATGCTTATGTCATGCTCTTAATCAATGATCATGTCCCTACTCCAAAATCCTAATCCAAAATGGATCATCTTATTACCTTCATTTGTCCATGCTCCAATCTTCCCTATAAATCTCAGACCCTTTCATAAGTAATTCCCTTCTTGGATTTGGCATCTCATCTTTACACCATAGCTTCTGATATAGAATTTTCTCTTTTCTCCAAAATCACCAGTCCTTCTCTATCCCCTCTATTTTCTGCAGTCCCACCTGTCACCCAGAAAACAAAACAAAGCAAAGCAAAACAAAACAAATCAAAACAAAACAAAATAAAACAGATAGTACTGAATTCAATCTAAATTACTCTATTTTTTCTTTTCAGTTTTTACCCCAGAGCCCAACTGAATACTATACTTGATTGGACAAGACCATAAACAGATTCATTAATGTTACAAGATTTGTCTGATATATAAGACAGAGACTTTGTGACATTCTTTGGGTTGTATTCAGAATAGTATAGTCAGTATGCTTATTAGCAATGTTAAAAATTGAGAGGGTTTCACATATAAAATGTGTTCAAGAAAAGCTTGTAGAAAAAGTTATGGATAACTGACCTAACACTTTCTACCCTTCACCAAATGATCTGCCATAGCCATCATGCTGTAACTTCTAGGAAATTAAAATTACAGAACATGATATAGAGCTGTTGGTCTATATCATGGTCTATGAGTTTGAATTCCAGCATTATGACTTTGGTTGAGTAAACATGAACTAAGTTACTTAGCTATATAGGTTTAAGTTTTCTCACCTCTAAAATAAGAATGATAGTGCCTACCTCAGAGGACCATGGTAGAGATTAAATAAGATATTACTATACTAATACTATTCAATGTTTAATGCTTTAATACGTAATTTAATTCTACCTTGTGTTTAACACTTGCCTTATGCATAAGTAATCTTCAACAAACTAAGATAGTAATATTATTTATCATTATTTTATTTAAAAAATTTTTTAAAAATAAGGATTATAGAGGTTAAGTAATAGCCCCAAGTCACATGGCTACTAAGAGGCAAAGCTATGATTAGAAGCCAAGCAAAATGACCCTGGACTTTCTGAGGGTAATCTCTGAACATAATGCAGCCTCTTCTAATAGTCCTCTTTAAGCATTAGTGAATGCTCTTGAAATAAGAAAATATTAGCTATAGAAAACACTAAAGGAAGCCAAATCATAAACATTCCCTTTATTCCATTCCTAAATGGTGTAAAAAGATAGCATGTTTGTTTTCTAATATCATCATAAATTATTTTTATATTTCTTAAGCATTACAGTTAAGAAAAACTTTTTCTGATAGTCCAAATACACATCAGCTTTGGTATCCCTCTGCACTTGGGGAAGCAGAATTGCTGGGAGAATTTTAAAGAATCAGCTTTATAAATGTCAATCAAGCTATTCGAGATAGAAATAACAGCCCCCTTCCAGTCATCTTCAGCACTTTGGTCCTCATCACACAGGCCTGTTTTCCAGTTGCTCCAATTAATTGATGACCCAACAAATCCATACTTCTGTCAACAAAGCAGGAAAATTAAGAACTTGGGTTCCAAAATTCCATCTCTGTGTATACAGATAATAATACCTTGTTTAGACCTCTTGAAAAAGCTTGTATTTACAGATGTCTGCTAAATAAAGTCAATAAATACAAAACATTGTAATGTATATGCTACAAAAGACTTAGATTATCAGTTGATTTCTTTTTTGTCTTTTTATTAAATACATTTACCAACAGACGTGACCTTTTTCAGGTCATATATATTACGGCGTTTTTGTAAAATTTTGCTTTTTACTAAGGTTGGTAGTAGGGCAAAGGATGTTTTTATTTTTCTTAATTCAGTGCCTATTTTGGCATGATTTAATACATATTTGGATGAACAATAGATATTTTCACAGCCCAGTGTTGCATATAGAAATAATGAAATAGCTTTGCCATTAAAATTTTCATTCGATTTCTCCTTGGAATGTGTTAACTGAAAACCACTTCTATTTTTATAGCTGGAAAACAGGCAATTTACTGTCATGAGGTTTTAGTATTCCAAACCAGCATAACTCTGGCACTTCCTAAACACCTCAGTAAGTAGAGAGAGCCTGTGAATTCAAAAACTGGGATTGTACATTATCCTTAAAACTTTGTTCAAGTTAAAACTTATTTGCATACATATTGACCTGGTGTTACAATTACTTTTCTTAAAAATAAGACAAGCTTAACTAAATTACAGAAAAAGCTTAACTAAATTACAGAAAAAGAGAGAGAATAAACCAAAAAAAGAAAAAAAGAAAAAAAAAACACCAAAAACAAAAACAACTCAACTTTGAAATGTTAAGAAATTATAACGTGGTGTACTTACTTGTTATTGGAACCCCATGCAAGTTTTGAGAAATTATATCACAGGGATACCTAAAATAGCAGCCCAAAATGTCAAATCTAGAGTTACAGGAAAGGACATTTCTTTATTTTCTTGAAATACAATGAAAATCTCCCTGAAGTATGATAAATTACCCTACTATGAGAGAGAAGGAAAGATCAGTCCAACAGCTGCATTGCATATCAATTCCAAAGTAGGTCATTGATACCTATTTTATAAGAAAGGATATGTGATATATGAATCTCAAACTTTCATTACCTGAGAGACTCCTAGAATTTTTGAAGTGGAAAGTTCCATAGAAATTATCAAGTCCAATTTTCTCATTTTAGACCACTGAAGAGATAAAGTGGCTTATCCAAGCTTAGAAAGCAAGAAAGTGGCAACAGAGGGGTAGGAAACTATACTCCTATTATGTTTTATTTTCTCTCGTTAAAGAATGTCACCAGTAAATGCACCTCCTTTTTTTATATATAAATATATGCTATGGATCTACATGTAGCATTATATGTTTATGCAGATCAGATATAGACTAGAACAGAAGGACCCAGGACATCCAGGACCCATTCCCCAGTTTTCTACAAAGAATAGGAGCTCAAAGTACTCAAAGATAAGTAAATGCAAAAATTTCCGACTTTAAGGATATTAATTTATTTTGAAGTGCATTTATTCTATACATATTTCAAGCAAGATAATAACTAAATTATGCAAACATAATATTATATACACCTTTAAGAATGTAATGCATGCTGCACATATAACAATACAGAAAGAAAAATTACATTCTAAATAATAACTATGTGTAAGAATTATAAGCTTAGATGAAAATGTTTTATTGTTTAGAAAAAAATTCAAAACCATCCTCATAGGGCTTTAAAACTCTGTCCAAATTTTTTTACTTAATACTCGAATTTCTTTACACTTAAAGTAGACAAATAAGACAGGTGAAAGAAATCAATATTCTCAACTTAGATATATAAAATGGGGAAGAAAGGGAACTCCCATTTAAAAATAAATCTAAGTAAAATAAGCATCAGTTTTTTTTTAAGAAAGCTTCAGAAAATCTATTAAGATGCTATTTTGATACGAAATGTTTAACTTTTTCATAAATTAAAGCTGGAGTACAACTTTAGAATAGGCACATTCTCATCTATACCCAACTATTTCCAATGAAATATAAAAATTCAGTCTATTCCTTTGTTTTATAGCTCCAGTAAGCAAAATATGAGGCCAACTTAAATCTTGTTTTTGAAGGCTTTCTGACTCTAGCATTCACTTTGGAGATAAATCATCTACAAACTTCAAAACAGAAAGTACTTTTGTTCTCTATCAACTTTTACACATTAAATACAATTTCTCCTAAATGTAGTTATCAACATTTACCATTTAAAAATATTTTCTAAATTCATTGGAAATCAGATATGGATTGATGTTGAAGTTTATAAGACAGACACTCTTATTCTCTCAATAGTATTAGTACAATGTTGGCCTGGAAAATGGCAATATTGTAGAACATAAAATACAAGAAACCATTCATACAAATCAGTATAGTTTGAAATATAAATAATAAGGAAAAGAGGGAATAATCATAAAAGTTACTAGCTCTCAGAGGAAGTAAAAATATGCTGTCACTTGAGAGAAAAAAATATGTATATGCTCCTGAAATAAAACCAATATAAAAGTGGGTTTCATCACAAAACCCAGAATAAAAGACTCCAACAAAAGAGTTTAAAGAATGACTCCACATCATCCATGAAATCAGGTAAAAAATATCCCTCAACACAGCTGGGAATACTGACGCCCGCCATACAACTGTCAGCCACAAAGAGAATAAAAACCAGTCCATTAAAACAGGAAGTCCCAACACTTGCCAGGTAAAATAACACACATTGATAAACAAAGACGCCAAACCAAGTTATTGGTTCCACGAAAAAGCACAAGATAAAGTTAATTTTAAAGAGCAGTTGTCCCTTCCATAACTGAGACTTTGTCCTCTTTTTAGAACTACAAATGTTTTCATCAAAGAGGACTTCAAAAAGCGTTCTGCAAGCTTACTTAAAATTACTTTTAGAAAACCTGGTTTCCACCCACCCCCCTACAACGAGTTGCGAATGTAGGTAGGTTTCTGATAACCTATATCAGAGTGACACACTTACTGCCATTTGTTGTTTGCTATTTGTAAATGCAATCTTCTTTATGTCACATGTGGCAGCCATTCTCTGAAGGACTAGATTAGTTGTGAATGTAAAAATATGTATAACATACTTATATTTTGACTCAAGTTTAAAAAAAACAGGAAGAATATCAAAACATAACTACGTCAAACATCACCTAGGGGTGAGTTAAAAAATTGCTCTGACAACTTTAGAGAAACAATAACTAGCTGTATGTAAACACTTTCAAATGTGTTCAGAGCAATATGAATATTATAATCTAAATTTACTCAAATTCTCAAAGAAACATTTAGTTCAGGAAAAAAGATACAGGCAAGTATACAGCTTAACTTATTAAAGCAAAAGGTGACTGTTAAGGAAAATAGGAGAATGAGCCTCTGACAAACATAAACAGTAACACTTGCAAAACAATTTGTTATTCGGAATGTACGTTAAGGTTTGTCACATGAGTTGGGGACTCTACCCTTTAAAGCTCTCCGTTGGGATGTAACATAGGTCATATTATAAATACTTCTCAAGATAATCTTAGAAAAAGCTTCTCATTAGCTCCCATCTCAAACCATAAGAAATGAAAATAAATGTATATCCATTACCATTTGATAAATGCATTTGCAAAGCAAGAAACAAATGGACCTCACAACATCCAAACAAAATTTGCTGATACAATAAAAAGAGATATTAGATAAAATAACTTAAGATCAATATGGACTAAATGCTCTCAATATAAGCAGATTTACCAATTAAAACCCTTTCATTTCTTCAGTTTGGGTTCTAACATTTTGATATAAAGTGTTTCTCATAGTTTTAACATTTACTATGAAAACATTATTGAAACTTACAAAAACTTTATTTTATTAATCTTTGCTACCCTGAAAAACCTGCCTCTCTTCATGTCTACCCCAGAGTAACGTTTCTCTGATCTCATTTCAGGTGCCTCTTAAGAAATTTTTATTGCAAAACAGAGAATTTTTAGAAGTCACTAAAAAGCACTCCCTTACCTTCTAAACCTGCTTCAATCAGCCCAAACTGTTCCAATATTTTAACAAAAAGCACAATGACGATCAGAACTGCTATCATTTCAAGCCCCTCCAAGTTCATGGTCAGCTAGGTCATGGTCCGACAACAGCCAGTGAGAAGTGCTTGTCTGCCTGGCTTTCTTTGTAAAGCCATTAAACTACATTAAGAAGGCTACTGCCAGAGGAATAGGGGAGGAGGAGAGGCAGAGAGAGAGGGGAGAGAGAGAGAGAGAGAGAGAGAGAGAGAGAGAGAGAGAGAGAGAGAGAGAGAGGATGAGATGGAGAGGCTGAGAGAAAGGGCTTGAATGAGAGAAAATGCATTAATCCTGTCTACTGTAACAGAGGCCAGAAGTGACAGCTGGATAAAGTCACCCTGTCGGAATTATCAGCTTCCTCGTTATCACTCTTACACAGAGAGACAGCCATGCATGAAGTAACGAGCAGATCACCCGAAGACCCAGGAGGTCATCAGAAGGTCTCCAGGAAACATGACACGCGCGGCAGGGATGGCTAGGCGGCCAGAGGACAAGCGAGCCCGTGCCCGCCGAGCTGCCAGTGGCTTTGTTGGGCTGGTCAGTTGCCTTGGAAACGGAAACTATCCAAGGCTGGATTCTTGCTGCAGACAGGGACCAGAGCACGGCATCATCTTGAAATAAGAAAAACCTGAAAATGCCGAGAGGCGGAGTAACAGCTTTCATTCAGCTGCTTCAGAAAAGACTGTTTACTAGTCAGGAAAAGCAAAGGGTGTATTTTGCCCCAACTAGCTGACTGCAGAGAGAAACGAGGCTTCAGCGAGTCCTGCAATACTGACTCTTCTTTTCAATGAGTTGCCTTATCCTAGGGTGTGCACAGTCTGAGCTATCGTGAACTAATAGTCTGATTTGAACAGTAACAATCACTGTTTCAAAGCATGGGTATGAGAAACTAATTAGTATTTTTCACATATGTAAATTTTAAAGTTTAGCTACTTTATGCATTAGCACATTTCCATTCAGCACAATGAAATGTGTATTGTTTTTCGGTGTGTACCTCCTATGCTTTTTCAAAAACTGAGTTAAGTAAATCGGGAGCCACAGAAAGTTTAAGAAGAAAAAATATCATCAGAAACAAAACTTCGTTTGGAGTTTCTGTTTCTCTCTGCACAATCATTTCCTTTTTCCCCAACCTCGTTACTGCCCAGAGAGGTCAGGCCCACCTTAAAATATAGAACCAAAAACCCCAAAAGTGTTAGAAAGCATCTCAGAAAACAAATTCAAGTCTCTTATTTAACAGATGAGCAAAGTGAGGACCAAGAAAGAGGAAGCGAGATGAGGAAAGGCAGAGCTGAGGAGAACGCAGGCATCCCAACTTCTGGTTGGTTCTGGCGCCAATGGCGTGTAATGGTTCAGCTTAGGGACTGCAGAACTAGACAGGGAGGTTTCGGGTCTAGGACCTCTCACTAGCTGTGTGACCTTGGGTAAGTTACTTAACATCTCCATGCCTTAAGGGCCTCATATGTAAAAGGGGCGTGATAATAGCACTTAGCTCACTGCACTGTTGAAAGAATTGAGTAATACTTTCAGGACAGAGTGAGTGCTCCCTCCCTGGCAGCTTTTGTTTTTATTACAAGTCTCTCCCTGTGCTATTCACAGCACACAGGGTTGCCAGAGTAATTATTCTGAGATGGCGCCTTCACATTTTTATTTCTTTAAATGAAAACTTTCCATGGCTCCCTGTTTGCCTACTGAATACAATCTAAGCTCCTTTTAACAGTATCCTGGTCTCTCCATCATCTGACGCCAGCTTAAGGGCTGCACCTGACTGGCCCTGCTTCTGTCCATCCACTCTACGTGACAGCTCGGCTCCTTCTCCCAGGATCATCTGAGCTCCTTCCATCTCCAGGCTTTGTTCAAAACGCTGTATCTATTTGAAAAATCCTTTCCACACCACCTCTGCCTCTCAAGTCCCTGAAACTTTTCCATGAAACTTCAAGCAGAATTGAAGAAAATCTCTCCTTTTTTGTGTGTCTCTTTATAGTACTTTTTTTCCTCTTCTGATACATTGTATTACAGCTACTTGGGTGCACGTCTTCACACTGAAAAGTAAGTTTCTAGAGGGCAGATTCATGCCTTTTTGCTTTTCCTTTTTGCTCCCCACATGCTCCAGGGGGAGTCACATCATACTTCATAGATGCACAGAATACAAACTTATTGGATAACAATAGTCGCATTAATTAATTGCCGCATAACAGATGCTTTATGTAACATGCTTTTCCCTTTTAGCCAAGCTGAAATAATTAGATAAGATTTACAGAGAAACACTGAGCCTCAGGGAGTTAAAATGGCAGCCTCAAGGTCCTACTGCTGCTGAGTGATGGGACCATTCAAACTCTGATCTGTTCAACTCAAAGCCCATTATTCTCCCCATTAGTCCGCATATCTTTAAAGGAATTAAAAATCCAAACACTGGCACAAGTACTTATCAGCATAGGAATGAAGGTTTTAACCAAAAAGATCCTCCCGAACTGTTTTGTGACATCCTAATTAATCCATTAACTCCTATAACTTGCAATGTGAGACGTTTCCAAATTAGTTAGCTGAATTCATGGATATTCCTTCTGTTTATTCACAGGATTATTGTCACTTAAATAAACATCGACTTCTGGTCTCCAAAGTGGATTGTTTTAGGTTTTTCTACCCCCAGGGAACTCCATAGAAGCCTCCAACTTGTCCAATAAATGAGAGTCAAAGTCAATGAAGGTCCTTTTTGTGCACATTTAAAGGAGATGTGGCAGCAAAAGCAAAAATAAACAAACAGGACTACATCAAACTAAAAAGCATCTGCACAGCAAACCATCAACGAAATGAAAATGTAACCTACAGAATGGGAGAAAATATCTGCACAACATATATCTGATAAGGGGTCAATATCCAAAAATACATAAGGAACTCATACAACTCAATAGCAAAAATACAAATAACTTGATTTAAAAACGGGCAAAGGTTCTGAATAGACTTTTTTTCCAAGAAGACATACAAATGGCCAACAGGTATATGACAAGGCGCTCAACATAATTAATCATCAGGTAAATGCAAATCAAAACCAGAAGAGATAAAACCTCACACCTGTTAGAATAGCTATTATCAAAGATAAAAGATAACAAGGGTTGGCAAGAATGTAGATGAAAGGGAAATTTTATGAACTGTTGGTGAGAATTTAAATTGGTACCACCATTATGAAAACAGTAGAAAGTTTCCTCAAAAAATTGAAACTAGAATAACCACATAATTCAGCAATCTCTCTTCTGGGCATATATCCGAAGTACATGAAATCACTCCTTTAAGGGATACCTGCACTTTCATGCTTATTACATGATTATTCACAATAGCCAAGATATGACAACAACCTGCCTATGGTCAAAGGGCGGAAAGCTGTACTGTGTAGGATAAATAAGTTCTACAGATTTGATGTATAGCATGATGTACAGTAGATCATAATACTGCCGTGTATTCTTGAAATATGCTAAGATGGATTTCTGGTGCTCTCAGGACCAAAAAAGGTAATTATGTGAGGAGATGGATATGTTAATCAGCTTGACTGTAGTAATCATTTCACTATGTATATGTATATCAAAATATCATATTATACACCCTCAAATATATATAATTTTTATTAAAGTAAAATAAAGTTGCCGTTGGGCTGAGAACTGTGCGTAGGCGTGTTGCTGGTGCAAAGTCCAGAGTGAGAGTCTTTCCGCTTGGTCTGGATGTTACGGTTATAGGTTCCTTATTCTTCCCAGGACCTGGGCGGAGGGGTCTCATCTCAGGTTCTTTACCTCATCAGGTTAGGCCTTCACCCTTGCATTTCCCTCTGTTGGGATGCTTATTCCCAGATCATTCCATTGATAAGTGACTTTATTTGGGTCTTGGCTCCAAAAGCCCCATCAAAGTGAGGCCATTGCTAAGTGCACTGTGGGAAACACCGCATCTTCTCCTGACCCTGGGGTCGCTACCCTCTGAACAAGTGCTACTTTCCTCCAAATATACATGTGGTCACCACCCAACATGGGTATTTGTTTACCTGTGTATCTGATCTTTCATTCTGCTAGCATATAGCCCCCTGCCTATGAAGGCAGAGATCTTGGTCCATCGTGTTCACTGGGAGAGTCTAGATCTTAGACTACTGCCTGGCACATAAGTGGCAGTGACTCGCTGCTGCATGAATGGTGTAACTGATACTCTCACCTTCCCTAAAAGGCCTCCTGCTCTTGCACTGATCAGCCGGGACTCCATCGCCCATTATGCAGAATGCCAAGTCTGCCCATGGACCCTTGTGAGTCTCCTGTCCACTTTCTTAGGAGGACCCCTGCTGAGGAAGCCACCACCACGTGTTCCTGATACCTCTCTTTAACGTAAGCCATGAGCACTGCATACGGGGACATCTCGGCCGTGTTTTTTTTCTGTGTTTAATGTACAACATGCAGTTCTTAATGATGTGACTAAGGAAAGCCGAACACAGGAGGCATCAGGAAGGTCTCCCCATCGAAAATATCCAAACACCATTGGTGTGGAGAAAGAGGGGTCTGGGAGAGCTCCCACTCCCATTTGATTTTTCAGCTGAAAGAACACTGTAGTCAAAAGAAGCAAAGTGGTCAACCTTTCTTAGCTTTGAGACATAGCTTGGAATCAAATTAAAGCATTAATCCGATATCTTACCTTCCTATAGAGCCTGGCATTCCCTTTTAAAAGAGAAATACTAGAGGGACCAGCAGAAAGAAGAGACCAAAATTTTGACCTCATCCAAGTTATTTAAACTCTCAAAATCTCAGTTTTCTGGTCTTCACAATGGGGCCAGTACACATCCCTCAGGGATGTTGTGAGGACCGCAGGCTGTAATATCTGTAAATGACACCTGTACTTCAAGGAGCAGACACGTCGCCCAGCACTGGGCTAATAAGCACACCTGCTGTCCCATCCTCATGCCACTCTTTGAAGAAGATAAAGATTTTTATTCTTATCTTATAGAAAGAAATGGAAGCTTGGGAAGAGTTAGTAAATAGCCTCATGTTTCAAAGCATCACAAGCCAGTTGGCTGACAGCTGTACACTGACAGTCAGGGGACTTCCTGTGGCTAGACACTCAGCACGTGATAAATACGTTCCGTCACGAACACACCAATGTCAATAGGAAAAGTAACCAACACTTCACAGAAACTTTTTATATCATAGTTTCCCCTTTCTGGATTGTGCAGTTTCAGACACAGGGATGTTCTGTGCCGCCCTGGGAGTGGTGGAGGACGGAAGGATTGGGTACGAGGCAGCGGTGAGAGAAAGGGGTGCTGTCATGAGAGTGTGCCACTAAGTGTACTTGACCTGCTCTCAAGAAACTAATGAGGAGGACGCGAGGCAAGATCCAGCTCTCATGGCTTAGAAGGAGGTTCAACAGAGCAACTTTAGGGAGTTGCTCTGGCACTGTTGCCCCATGAAGGCTTCCTCGGCCTGTCAGCAGAAAAACGAACTAGCTTAATTACAGATGCTCTTACTAGTGCACTTCAGAGCGTATCTCTGAAGTGCTGTTTATTAAAAACCGCCAGTTACTGGCAAGAATAAACCCATTTCTGCTTCATTTTCAGCAATATGGCTTTTGGAAAGAAAATAATGTTTTCTTCTAAAATGAGCAGTAATGCTGCCCTTTGATGACCTGAGGCAGGGAACAAAGGAATTCTGGTTATTCTTTTCTCTTTGATTCCATGTTGGCAATGGTTTTAAATGGGGGGTGGGGTGGTAAAGAAGGTGAGGAGAGCAGGGTGGGGAGCTTTATCATAGTCTAGTTTCAGAGACCCAATTAGTTGTTTTGGTCAAAATCTCTATTCCACTTACTTCTTTCTGATTATTCATCATTTATTCATTTGGTAGATTTATGGTCCAGGTGGTGTGGGTAATAAAAATCCTATCTCCAGTCTTTGCGAAGCTTAAAATCTATTAAAACAAAATTTAGATGATAATAGTTAATCAATGGTTGACAGATTAGTGAACTAAGTACTTTATTTGTATTCTTTTATTGCATCCTGACACAAATCACAGGAGATGCCATTATCATCTCCCTTGTAGAAGGGGAAATTGGGAACAGGGGCTTATAAATTATGAAAGAGATATCCAACCCAGGATTTAAACCCAGGTCTGACTCCAGAGATCATGATCAGATAGTGTTTTAGATATAATTGCAAACAACTACCATCCATGGCAACATCGGGTAAAAAAAGCCTTTAGGAAGTATAGAAAGGACCATGAGGGTGGGAACTCACTCAGGCTGAGTGGCAGTGGGAGGCAGAAGAATGGAACCAACATCAAGGTTACTGCAATGAGCTTGGACCATTTAAGTATTCAGTGGTAATTTTTTTTTTTTCATAGCAAGAGCAGTGTACATTATATGATCAGTGGAGATTAAGACTAGATTTGTCAAAGAATCCACCCAGAGCCTGGAAAACACTCACAACCAGTGAAACCCCTTGCCCCAATGCCCCCAGGAAGTTTCTTCCCTCAGTCTCCCATTCTGACACAAAATGAGCCTCAGTTGCCTGCCTCTAAATTGTTCCTCTGCGTTGGCAGTTCCGCTATCCAAGAGAAGCCTGACTAATTCCTGTGACTGAGTGAAGAGAGGATATTTGGCCCTTCAGAATGAACCGCCATAAAATCCAGCAGCACGGCATCAAATGAGAAATGTGTTTAAATAACAACGTGAAGAAATGATGCCCCACATTATGAAAGCAGTGCATGATGCAAAGGTTAGGAGCATGCTAGGCTTCAAATCCTCATTCTGCTACTTATGAGCTTCATGACTTCGAGCAAACTGCTGAGATGATTTATGCAAAGCACTTTGAACAGAGACTGTCACATGTAAATGCTCAATAAATGGTACCTATTATTGCTATTACTTATTGAGACCTTGCTACAGATCACATACTCTTCTAATTGCTTTACATGAATTATAGCAATAAATCCATGGTACAACTCAATTAGCCAAACACTATTATTATTCCCAGCCACCACATGGATGAGTAGGAGTAGGGTATCTTCAATTAAACTGGGATTCTAAAGAAAACACATCCATCCATAGTTTACCATCTTCGCTATAATTCACATAGAAATAATTTTTCATTTACAATGACTTGGCTTTTAAATTGTTCTTCTTAAGAAAAAACAAACAAAACATCTATGCACCCTCATTGCAAAGAAAAAAAAAGTTAATATCATTGAAACGACTTTCTTGGGCACTGGTTTTTGAGAATATCTTAGTCACCTTCCATTCTGAAACACAGCACAGGATAAGCAGATACAAGGAGGCGTTCGTGTAGCATCAGGCAACAGACTACTCAGATTCAACTGAGTTTTCAAAGAGTCCTGTCAGGGGCTAAGGTAAGTCATCTTTGAGGACACATTCCATTGCTCCAGCAGTCTCATCAGCCGCCTCTGCATCACACTCAACATTCCAGGACCAGACAAAGTCCTCAATGGTAGGGAACAATGCTACAGCAGGCTTCACCAGCAATCTTGTCCTCAGGCTGAATAGCAAAGACAACCTGCTTAGTGGGTGAAGGGAGTTAAATGGAAGGACAATAGGCAATGACTCAGAAACACTTTGAAGCTGTACTTCAGTGAATCTTTATGGGATTAAAGATAAATGGGGTGGGGAGGAGGAGAGGAGAGGGTTGTAAACAAGAGCAATATTATTCAGCACAGGCAAGAGAAAACAGAGAACTATTATACATATATATTAACTGGTAGGGTTCAAAATTTAGTGTGCATCAGAATTACCCAGAGATTGTAAAATAAACCCTCATACCTTCTCCCAAGATTTCGATTTAGTAGATCTTGGCTAGAGCTCATGAATCCATTTTTATCAAATATTCTGATGCAAGACTCCTCTGGACCACACCATGAGAAACACTGTATTAATCTGCTCAAACACGCTCATGCAGTAAGTAACACAGTCTCCAGGGAGACGCTCCCCCAGCTTATTAAAAACTAGCCGAGAGTCACACAATTTCCAAACTCAACACGGTTAAGAATAGATAGGGACTCCATCAGTTCCTCAGACTTCTCTAGAAAGTTTTCTCTTCTACAAGAAGTAAGATATTTTAAATTGTGGGTAAGTAGATACAAGTTTCCATTTCTTGTTGTCAAAGATTTTTTTTTTGATGATTCATTCCCTGCATCCATTATAGCTTTCTTTTGCTAGAGAGCTTCAGATGCAAACTTAAATGGTAATAAAACTGTGAACCATTCTGCACTTCTCTGCAACGTTACATATCCTAGCTCCCATCATGAATCTATCCACGGAGCATCATCCTTCTGGCTGCAAATGTAATAACTTAAGTAAGGGACGACACTGATATTCAGCCATCTTAATAACCAAACAAAGTGAAGTAAATAGTAATTGATGGATGCCAATGTTTGGATGTGTGAAGCTGATTTAGATAAAGTAGATATTTTGGTTTGAGATATAATAATAATAATAATAAAAACCCAGCAGCCACATGGAGCCCTTTCCCATTACTCTGCCAGATATAATCTTTATCTAAATCACTACTATAAAAGTAACAAAAGACACAAAGTTGTCTGATGCATAATTCATTTATTATGAAATCATGTAAGACTCAAGTAATTGAAACAGGATTATTTATGTGATCATTAAACCCAGGGCAATTTCTACAGATTTTAGCTCTGCTTAATGGAAATCTAGTTGCAGATATATATTTAGCCAGATCTCATTCCAAATATTGTTCCTTCCAACAAATTATTCCTCATTACAGTTGACATGTTGTACTTCCTCACTATAATAGAGTATAAAAATTTATTTTCTTTTATTGCACCAAAGAAATACAAAATAAGAACAGTAATACAGAACAATCTACTTGAACAATTATTCATGCTACTTATACGTTGTAGTTTAATTACTAACAACTCTAACTTAATCACTTTTTAATAACCTCGCTTTCAACAGGAATATTTCAAATATAATGCTATGATGTTTATATTATGCTAGAATCAAATTTTGCATTATTATTAACCTTAGTTCTTATGTGAAACATGCACAAGACTCGCTGCTAGTAAGACCACACCAAATAGAAAGATGATCCTCGATGCAATGAAATGTAACTCATTAAATAACACAAAGTGTCCTCAAAGACTTCTAGGTTATCTCTTATAGATAATTGAGTGCACAGAATGTTAAATTTATAGACTGAACTGTGAACAGGTTAAAGCTTTTTGAAGGGTCATCAGAACAAGCTGGGTGAGCGTGACCTGGTCTGATAACTGAGGATGGCATCACCCTGAACTGTGGCATTAATACGTGTGGCAGTTGTCTACCACTGCACAGTAAATTATCACAAACTGAGTGACTTAGAATGACACAAACTTCATATTTCGTTTTCTGTGGATGAAGAGTCTGGTTAGGGCTTAGCCGGGTCCTTTACTCAGGCTTACATCAAAGTGCAGGCTGGGGCTATGATCATATCTGAAGCTCTGGGTTCACTTTCGAGATCACAGGTTGTTCACAGAATTTACGTCCTGTGGTTGTGTGACTGATATCCTTAGTTTTTTACTAGGTGTTGGAAGGGACCACTCTTAGTTTCCAGAAATTGTTTATGCCTTGCCCTCTGTCCAACATGACAGTTTGACCTTCAATGCCAGGGGGAAAATATCTTTTATATATCAAATCTCTTTGATCTCTTTTCAAGGACTAATTAGGTCAGTCTCTCCCAAGATAGCCTCCCTTCTGGTGAACTCAAAGTCAACTGATAAGGGACCTTAATTACATCTGCAAAATCACTTCTGCCCTATCTGGCACCATGATGACCACGACAGTGATAGCCTATCATAGTTACAAGTCCTACTCATACGTAAGAGAAAGGGATTTTATAGGGCAGATACACCAGGGCAGAGAACCCTGGGACCATCTGAGAATTCTACCTACCACGCTATGTTTCTACTAGGAGTAACGTGCCAGGTATTCTGTGACATGGGAGACCGAAGGACATTTTTTATTTTATGATTTTTTTCAAACTCCACCAGTCACTTGTGGCAGCAAGAGAGAAAAAATGTCTAGAAAAAGCCACAGCAGCAGTTGCCCACTCCAGCACTGATTGACAAGATGGCTTCATCCAGGAAAGCGTATAAGTCAGAGAGAACAAACTAGGAAACGGTGAGGAGTTACATGTTTGGGTACTAAGATGGTAGCTTCCAGATTTTATTTATTACAGAGCAGATTCTTCCTGTATTTTTTTTTTCCTGCTCCTCGTCCCAACAGCAACTGTGGCCTAGTTCTGTTCTTACTGTAGTCGTGGCTGACCTTATGACCTTGCGGCTCTCTCTTTAACTCCATCACAGTAGATCATAGTGAAATCAAATTGGGCACGAATCCGAACTTGATACTTCACTGGCTACACAGCTGTGGGCAGATTCCATCTCTTAATCTCAGCTACCTCACCTTTTTATATAAGACACACATAGTAATAACACCTCAGAGTTGTTGAGTTGCAATACTTAAAATAAGCACCCAGATCAGTACCACGTAAAAAATAAATAAATGTTATTGTTGTTACGTTATCATTAGAACGAGGTGGGTACTGTGCTCCCAGAATCCAGTGCCATATCTGGCCCATGGCATCCATTCGACATGTGGCTATTAAAACTCAGAGCCTCTCTTCTGCCTTCTGTCTTCAGTCTACATTGTTGCAAGACTGGTAGAAACATGGCATTCCCCAGCTGTAATTTTCAGTGGTATCTCACTGACTATAGAACAATAATAGCAAGGCAAGGGTTCCTCCCAACCCTCTGAGAAGCTCGCCAGCCTCATCTCCCGATAACGTCTTCACATCTTGTGTTAAAGTTAAGCTGAACTACTGCTGTAGCCCAAATGCCAGGGTAATGTATCCAATGGCTTCTTTTTCCTTCTCAGAAATTCTTACCCATCACTTAAGAATCAGCCTAAATGTTCTCATCTGGGTGGGGTCTTTCACAAATCCTTTTCCCCAGCAAGGCTGACCCCCCTTCTTCTTGCTGCTTTGTACTTATCCCAACTATGATCCTTTTAAGATTTATGAGCTGGTTGACATTATCTATCTCCTCTATGAAACTATGAGTCATTGAGAGAAGGATCCTACCTTATCCATCTTTCTATTCTCAGTACTTATCCATGTGCTGGAATAAATTAGTTGCACAGTAAATGTTGCAGTAAATGAAAGAGGGATGAAAAGGAGGAAGTAAAGAAGGAGAAGCTAAGGTATGCTTAGGGCACCAGGAAGGTTTAAGCCAGATGCATAACCTTCCAACAAAGAATCACCATGCCTAGAATCATACCATTAATGATTTTAGTTTTCACATTAAGCATTTGAGATGTCCAAAAAGTAACTTCAGTGGCAGAAAACTATCATGAACATCTTGGTGTGGAAGAATTTCATTCATTACCTTTGAGCAGGAAAAGTGAGACAACTGACAACCTAGTACCTTGATGCCTGATGGCATTGATGCATGAAGGAGATATTTTAAGAGCCAATTTGTTAGCAAGTGCAGAAGCTTATCCCATGGGATAACTAGGCGAACAGAAAATTCAGTGATTCTAAGACAATCAAAACATTTTAAATGATCCAGAGGTTCTAAGGCATTCACTAATCTGCAAAATCGTGACTTTCTTCCTAGTCTCTATTAAGTTTTCACTGTATGGAGCATTCACATTTACCTTATAAAAATGATAATTTTCTAGCCACTACATGACTGATGCAGCCTCCCAAATTATTAAACAACATTACAGAAGCTGGCTTCTGTGTTGGGACCAACTGGCTCAGGGTTTCATCTATTCCCTTTCTTCGGGACAAAGTGCCTGACGTAGTGTTCTCAAAGGTGACTTCAATTTGGTCTTAGGAACAGCTCTGGCTTTCATGCTTCTTGGATGGCCAACCTTTCAAAAGACACTAGAAAGCTATTTCAGTGTTCTTGTGGAGAGACATGCTGGTCATTGGAAAAACTGACATCTGGTCTGAGCTACTGAGTATTTCCAATTGTTTTTATAATATCTTGGATTTGGTCAAACTCTCAATTCACATGCCAACTGTCCTTTTTTTCCCTAATTGTTAAAGCCTAATGATTTTATTATATATATAAAGTTAATGAATGCATTTTGATTAATGAACATAGAAATCATTTTGATTCATTAACATAAATTCATAAAAATATCTTTACTACTCAGTGTTCCAAAATCACTTCAAACCATATTTTTATGACTCTCTTTCCTTTAGGAAAAAAATATATACAGTAAAATTCATGAAGGGAATCATATGGGCAAATATGTATTTATATCAACTTTTTTTTTTAACAATTAGGTAATTTCAACAACCTGATAAATAAACAAACATTCATTCTTATTCTATAGTTGTAAGGTGACAAATTATGACTATAAGGAACAGAAAGTAAGTGTGTATGTATATTTACTGTCAAACTTGCACTTCAAATGGGACTTCTACCTTCAGAGAAGCCATGTCAGAAATTATCCAGTGGCTTCAGTAATGCTGCCCTTAATGAAAAACTCTGGAGCTCCTTTTGGAAATTCTCTTTAAATTCTGGCTGCCATCAGGCCCAACCTTCCAATTCTCTGCGACAGTGAGAATGAGAACAAATAGCATTTGAAGAGCCACATCCTTATTGGTAAGCTATTCTGAAACAAGGTGGTGGCTTCTATGATGGATGCTTTGTGAGCCGTGGAGATGTGATGAGCGCTTTGGCAGCGCTCAAGCGTCACATGGTAGCTTGTCTCTCTCACGTCACCAGGAATGTCATATCTGGCTACCTAGCAGCTGCGGGCTCCTGAAGCTTGCAGTGGTCGGCCAAGGTTCCATCTGCAGATTGTTTCCATATATATAACCTGGAGTCTGCCTGAAGCCCATATGTGTCCTCAGTGCCATTAGCATAAGCTTTATCCAACTCACAGGAAAGGTGTAGTCACTTCTTATCACAATGGCTACTTTATGTCTTATAAACAAGATCACCAAAAATGGAGATATCCAAGAGAGAGAGGGGAAATGATGCACGAGCAGCTTGACTATTTTTCATTGGTTTATGCAAAGGCTTTCTAGGGAAGGGGGTTGAAATTCATGGTTAAAATAAGCCTTTTGTGTTATCACTGAATTTCACAAACTCTGTCTGAATTACCTGGAATAATTAGAAGTTCACGGTATCATTGTGAGTCAAAGCAATCCTAATAATTCCTTGCTGCTCCAGATAGAAATCAGCCCTTACAAGTCTTTTCCACTTGAAAAAAAGGCATCTTAGATTCACCATTCACTTAAGCTCCTGACTTTGACAGTTTAAAATGGGATTTTGAAAAGGTCATTTTTCTATATATTTTATCAGTGATTTAATTTCATATTTTTGAGACATATGCATCGTATTTCAAAGTATTTTGTCCCTATTGTACCAACAAATAGTGGAGGAGAAAATGGCACACAATTCTGCCTTTTTTTTTTTCTTTCTAAAACCCTGTTATATTTGTAGTGCTCCTTGATATGTGTTCTGGGTAACTGCAAGTTTATACATGGACTCAGGATTCGTTTTGTTAAAGAGCCGGGCATGAAGTGAAGCTTATTTTTTCACTTCGTGCACTTTATCCTGTAACTTTACAAGGTTAACAAAAATCCTCTTGAGCTTATGCTTTCCCTGGGCATCAGAAACATAAAGAGTCATTCAGTCAGAAATTGTTTATAGAAGAATCATATTTAAGCCATCAATAAGCTATAGAGAAAACTCAATATAAGTCCTCTTGTTAAAAAATGAAGTCTAGAATATTAATTTGATAATAGCTATGTACATCTGGAAAGAATGAAATATAATTCAAAGCAGATGCCATGCCAGGGCAATTTGATGAGAGATCATAAAATAAGTCAAAAAAATACATTGATAATTCAGAAAGGCACAAAATCTGGTGTGGTGCTCAGAGCTTACTCTATTCATAGACACAAAAATGAAATGTCAAAGATAAGTCTTAAGGGGGTCAAGTCCTGTCTGCTCCCCAAGATCTATCAGGCACCCCTCATTCTTTGTACCTTCGGATTGGTCTTCTTACAGCTATGATCGTCTGGTTGCATTTGCATGTAGTTGGGTCAATAATATCTGAAGTAAGAACAGACTTAAGGAGCAACATGTCAACAGATGCACAATATGGCATGGCACGGACCTTGTCTGCAATCCTACTGTGATCTTAGGAGTCAGTCAGTAACTAGTTTTTCTCTTATATCTAAATCAGTAGTTTATCTCTCGTACCTGCCTTTCAATTACCAGGATTCTTCTTGTTTGTTTAGAAAGTTTCCAACTGCTGGACGCCTTCCTGGATCTCTGAGCATTGCCTTCTCTTCAATGCAGCACTGTGGGAAGCTGGCTATCTGCCCAGTCTGAGCCTCATTAGCTCATGCAGAATTCTCCTGATCCTTACCTAGTAACCCGTTAAATATCAGCATGCACAAGACAATGACGTCCCCATCAAGGTGGATGCCCTTCTATCCTCAAGTCAGTCCAGCGCTGTCTTCATCTCTCTATGCAGGCATACACACATGCACACACCATACGTACACAACCACCAGCTAAAAGCCTGTTCCACAGCAGTCTACATCGTTCCACTAAAAAACAAACCTTTTGAGTGCATCTTTTCCAAAATGAGTGTGATATAATAATGAATAGCAACATGAACTTAATTTGTTCATAGTTACCACTTTTGAAAAATGAAACAGACTAGTACAGAATTGAGTACACTAGAAAGAATAAAATGCAATCTATTTTTCAGGATAGAATAGAAGAGAACAGGTGTTTCCTAAGTAGAAAGGGCCGGTACTAGCTTGTGAAATCCTTTCCTCATTACGTTTATGAGTGTTTCTGTGTATGTTCTGGGTCATGAAAAAATGTATTCCTTACTGTAGTTCTTGATCAGAAGAGTTTGTAAACCATGTATTAGAAAACCTGCAGTGGAAAGCAGTGTCTACAAAATACTTTAATGAATTTGCAAATTTGTGACCTGACATGAATGACACATTAAGCTAGTATTTCCTTACAGGCACAACAGCAAACACAATTTCACCTGACAAGCTTGCTATTTTCAAAGAGCAGATGGAGAGAGCTCTGAGGGAATGAGATTCTAGATGAGTAATTCTTAATGGCAGAACAAAGAAATAATAACAACTTTGAGTAGTATACTGGGTCCGTTGTGACATGGAAGTGCCTGGGTAGGCAGGGGCTCAGGGCACTAGGAAACTTGGAAGAGTGAATTTATGAGACTAGAGAGATGGCGCAGTGAGCTCCACGTGTTCAGTAATCCCGCTGTTATTCAACCACGCTGAGATGAACTGGTGAACAATGAGGACAATACCTTACATTTATTGATGTCTTCGTATTTTTCAGAGCATTTTCACGATTATTATTTCATCTGCATGAAAAGGGCTGGAACTAGTATGAAGCGAGGGAGGCTCATTGGGTCAAAATTTAAGGAGGCACTCATTCTCAGAATCTATAAGGAGTCCTGTGGACTTTGCTCACCTCGCCCTAGTCTGAGCCCCCTTCATGAAGGCAGAAAGTTTGTTATACAAAGTTTAAGTGCAATTGTAATAAATAGTCTTGTATCTGAGTTTAAACATTTGGCTTCCTGACTCCTCAAAAAAAAATTCAATTTTTAATCAACTTCAGAGAACCTCAGGATTTATTCTGTGTGAATTTGCAAGTCAATAAATAGGCAAGCAAAGAAACATACTATACTTACTTGTTATCAAATGTTTGTTCAGAAGGGGAAAAAAATGACCAAATGCAGCCAACAAGTTTTCAGCCTTAGATCCCTACATTATGATTAAGGCACCTCATTTTCAAAGGATGTAGATAAATTGGAAACCATTTAGGAAACGATAAAAAAAAATGATTAGAGGAAAAAAAGGTTTGATTTATGAGGCCAGATTAAAGGAGATAAATGCCTATTACTTGGCTAAGTGACAACCAGGGGATATGATAAGAATCTACAGATATTGAGAGGATGTATATGTGGATAAGACAGAAGATTTCTAAGTGGGCTGTAAGAGAGAATTAGCAAGAATGGAACAAAATGAAATGTGAAGCTGTAGGCAAAAAGAGGACATTTGACAAGGGAATTCATTAATTTCAGCAGTAAAAAAAAAGCAGAAGGAGGAAAACATACAGGTAGAGAAAGGAAAGAAGAAGGAGAGCAGAATAAACAGCAAGAGTGTGAGGAGGAAGAAAGAAAGCAAGAAAAAGAAGGAAGATGGAAAGGAAAGAACAAGGAAGAGAAAAGGAAAGGGAGGAAGGAAGACTGTGAGAAGGAGGAAGGATAGAATGAAATTTCATTCCCCCCCCTCCAGCATACATTTCTCTATAAAATATATCAGCAAGATTGATGTTGCTTTTAAAAATATTTTTTAAAATATAAAAGACATGAATAATTACCTTATTTTAAATGAATAAATGTTCATGGGTAATTTAACTAAAATAGAATCTGTAGAGTGTAAGGAATCCTTCTCTATAGTGACTGTTTTCTGTGGATGACAGAATTTACCAAAAAAAGTAGAAAGGGAATAAAAAAGAAATAGGGAACTGTATCTTGTTGCACTGTGCCTCATAACAGAAAATGTAAGATATAGATTTCTGGCAGTTCTCAAGCAAAATGAACATCTCTGCCAGAAACCTGAGCCAGTCAATGAGATGGCATCAGCACCTTACCTCTGGGGAGAAGGCCATCCTAAATCACAGGAAGACAGTAATGGGGAGCTGGAATAGCCATTATTGCTATTAAATCCAGAGCCTGGGCACAAGGTACTTGCCAACCTTTGGCTAGCCTGCTACTCGGAATAGTTACTGTAATTGAAACTGAATTATAACACTACCCTGGCACGCGTTCTTCTTTAAAATTCCAACACATAATAATGCTATTAAAATAAAGTCATCTGGAAACAAACTATAGTCCCATTGTCTCTTTGTAGCTGGCACCTGCTTCTTTAGGAGTTCATGTTTCTTCTGCTATAAAATGCCTAAGTGATGAAAAAGGATGTTCCCTTTAGATGAACCACAAGGTTCACATTTGTTGAGCACAAACTAGATACCAAACACTGTGCCAGTGCTGTCTCCTTTAAACCTCCTATGAGGTTGAAATTCATATCTTCTACTTTACAGATTAAAAATCCAAGGTCAAAGAAGTTAAGTAATTTCCCCTAAATCATGTAGATAGTAAGAGAAAGAGCCAGGAATGAAGAGAATTCCAGTACACTTATCTTCAAAGAAATTCCATTAGACCTAATACTCAGCAAGTTGCCCAATGCATTACATACAGTAAAGACTCAATTAATATGTGCTGAACTGAATTGAATGGGATTGATGGTGTAATTAAGATCTGAAAAGAATCTCCAACAAACTTGATCATGAGTTGATGTGTTCCCCAATTTTTACCAACTACTAAATTATGTATGGACCGATCATGGCCACATCTATAAACTGGCATCTTTTAAAGTCAAAGTATCTTTTTCCTTCTTTGGTGCTTATGTTACCATAACAATACACTAAATTTCTGGATTATTATTCCAATAAACTATAAACTTGTGTAAGACAACCTACACAATTTCTACACGTCTTGTATGTTATGATGCTGACTGAGAAAAAAATACTGATAATTAATATGTAGTATTTAATTACCAGCAACATAAAACAATACTTTTTATGTGCCCCCAAGAACATATTGAGAAATAGAAGATCGAGTCCCTCTATTTATATAGCCTGTAATTCCATTAGGAGGCACTACATGCATGTATGAGGAAGTAAATAAAAGATTCAATAGCCATCGGAGATTTCCTTTCCAATAAACTTCATTCGACCAATATTTATGCGATGTCTACCTTGCACTAGAACTTGTGTCAGGCATTGACATACAAAAAAGAATAAGATCATTGTTCTCGAGAACCCCACAATCCAGTGGGGGAGAAAACTTTTAAACAAACAGTTCCAAAACAACGTGATCAGCACTTTAGAGAAGGGTATATGGTGCTATGGCATGCAGATGAGGAAGGGTTTAATTCTGCTGACAGTGGGCCTGAAGGTTTTATTAAGCAAGACCTCCCAAAGGAGGTGAGGCCCATGCTGGGTTTTGAAGAACAAATAGGAGTTTTCTAGGCCACAAGGAAAAAAATCCCAAAAGAGGGGTTATTATATATCAGTCCATATAAAATGAATAGAAGAGTGTGGCCAATTGTGATAAAGATGTATTAGCAAAATTAATATTTGATAGGGATGATGGTATAAATATTATTTAGAAATTTTGATTCCAGATATTTTTCAGGTCCATAAGAATGTCACTAAATATATACATTAGTGATGAGTGGAAGGCCATCTCAAATAGGATCTTACCAACTCAATCAACATATTGGCAAGCATCCCTTTTCACTATTGGAGAAACTGTTAAAAGCAATATGTTCAGTCTACATAAGCTAAATCATACCTGCCTATTTAGGCTAGTATATTTAATATACAAGGGCCACTCTTAATACTTTATAAATTATCTATTATATAGTTTAAATGCTCAGTAGTGTTCAAGAGTATATCTACTTTTTGGAAACTAATTGTATTTGCAGCAGAAGCATCATATATTTGACTAATATAAAGCTAAAAAGTGAGAATCATTCTTTTTAAATGCATAATTGTAAAAATACATCAATTGATCAGCATGGATATCTTACAAAAATTTCTGAATCTGATTAAGTGTTAGAATTACACATATACTTGTGTAAAGTATTCTTTTGAAGCAATAACTATAAGCAACACAGTGGAATCAAAGTTATAAGAACTATAGATGATAACATTTATGACTCCAAAATTCTGATTACATGAATTATAGGAATTAAACAGTTGCACTATCTACTTCATATAAAAATAAACTAGAAAACTGAGTGATGACCTTCATTTTGCCCATTTATACAGTTAAGGAAGGCTTTATGTATTAATTCTTTCAAAGTGAAACCAAGAAATAGTTTCACATTTAATCCTGGAATCCTGGACAAATTTAATTGAAATTTCCTAAAACATTCTACATGAATGGCTTTGAGCAAAAACGTGATGTCCTTAAAGAATAATGAGCTCTATAGCTTCCTCTTTGAGCATAATCAGTGTCCATACTGAACTTGATCGCTCCTACCTCCAGAGAAAAATTTTATCTTTTGCAAATGAATTTTAGCAGAATCTCCCCACTCAATCCTCAGTGGAGCCCACTTTTTTTCTTTTTTCTTAGCTGTGCCTTGCCCACCATCACTTCTGGCAGGGTTCAATTGCACCTTTAAGACACTGAGTTGCTGGTTCCCAAAGTTAAATCAAATCTGAATTATGCACTAAAATTAAATTGGAGTAAGTCTTGATTTGCTCTGTGCCCTATTAACCTACTGACATCTCTATTTTCCCAGTTCCTGCAATCTAACTTGGATCCTCTCTAAAACTGTATCCTGCTCTTTCTTGGTTGATAGAGTCTTTTAATTTGACTCCCATCACAAACTTTGGCTGTAGTCTGTTTCTACCTTCTCTGGCTAAAACCAATGTTCTGGTATGCTTACTCCTCCTGAGCCCAATAGTTCATGGTTTCCATTTCACAGATTATGCCTAAAGTCATTTTAGTATAATTTCCTTTAATGCTTATTTCCCTCAAGATGCTTTGGAAAATTGTTTTCATTCTCCTTCCCTTTCTCCCTCCTTCCCTCCTTCCTTCTCTTCTGCTCTTTCTCTCTTCCCTCTCCAAAAAATACAAATATTTTTACCATTCTCTCAAATACCTGTTTATGTTGTCTCTAGGAATTTCATATGCAATTACAGTTTATATCTCATGTTAATCCATAAAATCTATACACAAGGACTCTTCTCCTATTTCCTTCACCCAAAAATCGAAGCCCAGCAGATTGTATTGAGTAAGAACAACTGTTGGGCTCATTCATTCATTCACCATTCAATGGATATTTGAGTGACGAACATGTGACAAGCTTTCTCCTAAGTACTACAGTCAGCCTTTGATTTAGCCACCTGATATCTCTACTCTGTTTCACCTTCTCTACCTTATACCTCTCTCATTCAAGAAATATTCTCTCATATCTTGTGTTTCTAAAAATCTCTGCCCATTCTTCGTGACTCAACTTAAATATTAGATTTTTCATAAAATGGTTTCTACTCTTTAGAAGTTTATCAATCTGTTCTCTTTAATATCACCCTAGACTGTGGCATTGAACATATTTCATAGTGATTTCTTGTTCACATGTCCAGCTCCTCCCAATTAGACTCACTCTGTGGGAAGAGACATGGTCTATGCCTCTCCATGCTTGTAACAATGCATGACACACAATTGGTCCTCAATCAATAATAAATATAATAATAATAGCATCTGCCTGTACAGGATTTAGTATAAAAAATCAACATCCTGAAGTGTAGTATTATTATTCATAAACAAGCCCAAACTAAGTGATTCCAGGGTTCTCTAAAATTTTAAAAGCCATATTGTATTAATTCAGACCAGTTTATTTCAGTAAAATCATAAACAATAAATTTGAGTGCGTCATCCCCTAAAATGTAACACATTACAAAACCCATTAGAAATTTGATTGCCATATGTAGTGGATATTATAAGTTAATTAATATGATATACTAGATGGAGCTGAATCCAAAGATTCGGATTGTTTATTGTCAGAATGGAGCTTTCCCCACCACTTACAGCCATTCAATTTGACCACTTTTAAAGCAATGACTCCTGATTTATATCTCCATCTCAGAAGTCCCCACACTCTAAACTTCTTTTCTATCTCAGCACGAGTCACCTGAACTGGACTATCTCAGAGACATCTCAAACATAGGTGCCCAAAAGAGAACTCTCAAGTCTACCCTCAGTCCTCTCCATCACTGTAAATGCCACCATCTACTATCTCAAGTCAGAAACCAGGCACGGTAACCTTGATGTGGTCTTGACTTTGCCTTCTGTCTCTCCACTCTCACCTAACACTTAACAAGCCCTGCCAAGAACTTTCTCTCCATCTCCTGCAATGTCTTGCATTAATAAAGATTCCCATGATATCTTGTCTTTACTGTCGAAATGACTTCCTATAGGTCCTTTTTTCTTCTCTTACCCTTTTCAATACAAGGGGATTTCTTAAAATATATATTACACCATCTTATTCCTTATAAATTCAGCAGTTCCACATTTTCTTTAAAATAAAATTTCAAATCCTTAATGATGACTTATCAAGCCTTGCCTCCCTTTCTAGTAGTTCCTACAATGTTCTAGCCTCAGCAATCTTTGAGCTCCTCCAACTCAAGCTCCTCACCAACTCAGAATCTTTGCACATGCTGTTCCTTCTTCCTGTATGCTCTTCCCTCTTACTCTTCTCATGGTTGGTTCTCTCTCAGCATTCTGGTCTCTGCTCAAATATCATCTCCTCAGAGAGATCTTCTTCGAGCACACTATTTAAATACCTTCCCCTCACCCCCACAGTAATACATATTTTTTTCAGTTTTTATTATCATTTTATTTGATTAATTCTTAACTCAACACAAATGCTAATTTTTACTTAAGAACATTTCTCTTTATTGGGTTATTATTTATATTTTCTTCTAGAATATAAATCTTGTGAGGCAAAGACTCTGACTCTCTTACATGCCATTTTATTCCCACAGACCAGTACGGAGCAAAGCTCTTAAAATCACATGTGTTTAACAACATAATAAAATAATGATAAATAAACTTGACAGGCCCCGACTCAGCATCTAGTCTCTTTACACAGGTATAGTCACACATTCATACATCTTCAGTATCTACAATAGCACTATAAGGTACATCGTCTTATTTCCATTTAATCAATGAGGAAAGTAAGTTTCTCAAAGCGTTAATGTCATTTTTAGATTTTAACTCACAGTTTTGAATCTAACTAATTCCAGTGCTTCACTTTTTTTTCACTCCACATTATCAAAATTATTATTTAATTCAAAAATACTTTCTACTTTTTGCTGACATTCCATCATGAATTTCCCCCCCCCCCATTGGGGGGATTGTGTTTTGAGTATCAAGAAAAAAATAGACATGACAACACACCAATACACATTGGCATTATATCTTTGAAGACAACCCAAAAAATTCATTAATGAAAATGTCTTACGTAAACCTGCCACAGTAAATGAAAGATGTATTAAAGAGAGAGAATGGAGGCTTCCGGCGATGAAACAAACCATAGTGGCTGGTGGCCAAGAGGCCATCACTTGATTATTCTTTCATAATTCAGTCTAAAAACCCTGGGGATTTTCATGCCACTACTTTCTCATACCACATTAGAAATAAATTGCAGGAAATAATAAGAGTATTCTTTTCCTTAATGTACTAAAATGGTGACAGAAAGAGTTCAGAATATCAGTGCCCATTGTCTGTTGCAAAGCTGGCTCAGGAAGGCGACCACAAACTCTCATCTTTCTTGTAACAACTATCCACAGAGTACCTGAGAGGTAAACAGGGTGAGACTATGGACTTTGAACATCAACGGTATGAGATTCTCTGTTCCAGGCTTCGTACAAGCTTTGTGACATAGAACAGGTTACTCAGTTTCCTTGTCATTAAAATAGGGTTAATAGAGTGTCTATCTGAGAGGGTTGTGGTGAGGAATAAAAAACCAAAATGAGCAAAATGCCCACTATATAGTAAGATCTCAAAAAAAATGTTAGTTTTTACCGGAGAATAATGTGTCCCAACAGGCCTAAGTTTAAGATATCCTCTGTCTTGAGAATATAAGTTCTAAGAAGGATAACAGGGTAGCTGGTGGAGTTGATGGAGTTAAATAAACTTGGTTGTTTAAAGGATAAACTGTGTCCCTTCTCTGTTTTTTAAAATAGCTTTATCGAGGGTATAATTGGCATAGCATAAAATTCACCATTTATGTGTATGATTAAATGACCTTCAAAATTTACAGTGTTGCACAACCATTGCCAAATCCAACATTACAGTGTTTTTATCACCCCAAAAAGATCCCTCATGCTCATGAGTGCTCATTTCCCTTTATACCCCCAGTCCAGGCAACCACTACCCTTTTTGTCTCTGTAGACTTATCCTTTCTAAATATTTCATACAAACAGAATTGTACAATATGTGGCCTTTTGTGTCTGGTTTCTTTCCCATCATATAATGTGGATGTTTGACCTGTAATTGCACGTATCAGTACTATTTTGTTTTTTTTTTATTGCTAAATAGTATTCAATTCTATCAATATATTGTTTTATTGTTTTATTCACCAGTTGACCAACATTGGAGTTGTTCCCAGCTTTTCACAACTACAAATAATGCTGCTGAAAATATCTGCTTACAAGTCTTTTTCTAGACGCTTGTTTTTATTTCCTTTAGGTAGATGATTTCAACTCTCCCTTTCTCATTTCACGTAAAAGATCTGCCCCTCGTGGACTCTAGTGTATGAAACTTGTTGGAAAAGTCAAGTTCAGGTTCAACTACTGAGTAGTCAGCTCATACAACAGAGTTGAAAAAGGCATGTCAGTTCTTCTTATCTCTGCCCCTTTCCCCACCTAAATCCCTTTGTGACCTTGGGAGGAAATTGGGTATCTGCATTTGTGAACCAAACGCAGGAATTAGATGTTCTCTGAATGGTCTTTTACCTTAGGAAGTTTATAATACTTTTAGTTACTAAAGAATTGAAAAACAAAACAAAAACACAGTCCATGAATCATCTCCCTTGCCTCTGGCACTTTCTGGGCTTGGCGCTGCTTGGGAGGCCAGTGTTAGTTAAAAAAAAAAAAAAAAAGGTGACACAGAAGGTGAATGATACAGAAAGTATTTGTATACTGCCCAGCTGCATGTGGAATACAAGATTTGCAAGTTGAACTCTAAATACGTCTTTTTGTTTTTGAGGTTCTTGCATATCACTACATTTCGCTGACCGTAGTTTGCTAAAGCAACCATTTCATGGAAGAGCTAACTAGGCATAAGACAAACATCACTATGATGAAACAGGGTAGATGCTCTTACCAAACATTTTTAAAAGCATAAATTCAAGAAACAGTCGTCGTCTTCAAAATAATCATCTGACTGATTATATGCATTTTATGTTTATCCTGACACTGCTCAGAGCATACTAGGATATTTCACTTTGGAAATGTCCTCTAATCAAAACAAACAAACAAATCTTATTATTAAATATTTAGCATATAGCAAAAAGTATAAATAATACTGAAATGGACATGCATGAACCAACCACAAAGCTTTAAAATAATTGAGTGCCAATGCTATGGAGACTATTTTGTACCCCTCCTTAATCATTTATATCCTGTTAACTCCCTCCATCGTCACCCCAACACTTCCTGCATATGATCATGACTATTTCCATGAATGTATTTATCCTTTCTACATATATATTGCCCTAAGTAATACGTGGTATTGTTTTCAATGTTTAAATATCTACATAGAAGTCATCCTTTAGCAATTTGCTATTTTCACTCAATATTATATATGTTAGAATCATCCCATGAACTAATATGTGAGTTCTACTTCATCAATATTCACACTGTAGAACATTGCATTTTTAAAAAATAAAAACTATTGTTTATCTTATTTTCTATGATATACATTTAGGTGATATTCAATATTTTGCTACCATAAACATTTCACCCATAAACATTTCATATCTGTCTCCTTTGTTTATCAAGATGTTTTTCCAGGGTATTTGTCTAGGAATGGAATTTCTATATTGTGTAAAACAGACATCTTCAACTGTACTATTTATTACTAAATTTTATCCAATGTGTTTTCATCAATTTTCATTTTACCTATGAATTATAAAATTCTCATTTCTCCACAGACTTCAAAACTTGGAGCATTGGTAAAACATTTTATATATTTTGCCAGTCACCAATTTTGATTTAAAAAAAAAACCAATTTTTATAACAATTGAATATAGTGAGTATCTGTATTAGAATTGCAAAAGTGAGATGTAGCAGAAATCACACTAGAATCAGAGGCGTCTAGTCCTCACTCCTGCCGCAGTGAAAACCTGACCACGTCACTTAACCTCTTTCAGCCTCAGTTTCTTCATCTGGAATATTAAGGGCTGGAATGGACAAATTCTCAGGCCCCTCTCACTTCTGATCTTCACTCTATGATGTTGCATGGGAGCTTACAAGCCAGTAGAAGAAACAGCACACACATAAAACAACTTTATCACCAGCAAAATCTACAAATAAGTCATTAGAAGAGCACAGAGGATGGAACTCAAGTAGGAAAGGAGAAACTGGGAAGATCTTATCAAGGTGGCTTGGACAGTGACATCCGGGGTGGCGTGGATGAAACTCTCAGGAATGAATGGAGAAAGGAAATCCCGAAAGAGGAAAGAGCCTGGGCGGAGTTTAAAAGCAAGAGAGTGAAGGGAGCAGAGGTGGGGGGCGGGAGTAGCTACAGCACAGGTGTGAGGTAAATTCTGGGAGGACGAGGCCAGGGACATTGTGTTTTTTGTTATGTTCATCATTTTGACGATCATTTGATTTTTAACCTCCCCAAAGCAATTTTGGAATCAAATCTGTAACTAAGGCAGATGGTCATTTTATTTTCATCTAAAAATGAAGCCATAAAGCTAATTTCTGTGAGGCTCATATTTTTTGACTAGATAGTCACTTCTCAAACAGTATCGCCCAGAGGTTTTGAGAAATGGGCAGAAGCAATAAGAACGCAACCTCTGAAGGTGGCTACTTTGAATAAGGGTACTTTTAGGGGTTTTTCTGGATTCTGAGGTTTGATGATATTTCAAAGTTTATTGCTTTAGAGTCATACTGTGTATAGACAACTCTCAGAACCTGATAAAATCTTAGAATTCCTAAACAAATTTTTTATAGCACAACTTAAACTTTATTCCTGAGAGGAAAAAACGCCTTCTAAGAAACTTGAAAGGTGGAGAATTTCACTTTGAAAAACAATTACTGTGTCAGATTTTGAATATTTGGGGTAAAGAACATGGACCTAGCAGGCAAAATACATGGCTTTAAATCTTACAATCCTCTAACGAAGGGAAATATTTATCTAAGCAAGTTATTTAAACTCAGTTTGCTAGTATTAGAATTGAATTTGGCTACATGTGATGAAATACCTAAATCAGTCTCCATGTGTTGCAGTCACTGTAGTTTTCCCATATAATAAGAAATTAGACAGTTCAAGGCAGGTACAGTTGTCACCTGTGACTCAAGATCCTTGTCTATCTTTCTGACCCACCATTTACTTACTTACTTACTTTTATCTATCTATCTATCTATCTATCTATCTATCTATCTATCTATCTATCTATCTATCATGTAATCTATTTATCTATCTATTTATTTGACTTTATTTTTTTTAGAGCAGTTGTATATTAACTCCCCTATTCCTTGGCAACTATCATTCTATTCTCTGTTTCTCTGAGTTGAATTTTATTTGATTGTTTTTAGATTCTAAATATAAGTGATGCTATGCAGAATTCGTTTTTTACTCTCTGGCTTATTTTACTTAGTGTAATGCTCTCCAGGCTCATCCATGTTGCTGCAAAAAAAAAAAAAAAAAAAAAAAAAAAAAAAAAAAAAAAAAAAAAAAAAAGATTTTCTTTTAAGACTGAATACTTTTTCACTGCATGCCACATTTTCTCTATTTGTTCGTCCACTGATGAATATCAGGTTGTTTCTGTACCTTGTCTTTTGTGAACAATGCTGCACTGAACATGGGCATGCAGATACCTCTTCAAAATGATTCTTTTTTTACGTAGTAGTGGGCTTGCTAAATCATACGGTAATTTTACTTTTCACTTATTGAGGACCCTCTAGACTGTTTTCCATAATGCCTGTACCAGTTTAAATTCCCACCAATATTGTACGAGTGTTCCCTTTTCTTACATCCTCACAGAATTTGTTATCTCTTGGCCTTCTGAATAGAAGACATCCTAACAGGTATGAGATGTTATCTCATTGTGACTTTGATTTTCACTCCCCTCATGATCAGTAATGTTAAACTTCTTTTTATGTACCTGTTGGCCATTCATATGTCTTCTCTGGAAAAACGTCTGTAGTAAAGCTAAATAAATTTGAATACATCAAATGTACAAGCTTCTTTACAACAAATGGGAGCCACCAACAAAATAAAAAGGCAATCTATGGAATGGGAAAAAAATATTTGCAAACTACATATTCAATACAGGGCTGATATCCAAAATATACATGGTACAAGGAACTCTTGCAACTCAATAGCAATAAATAAACAAACAAACAAACAAAAAATAAATAAAGTAATTAAAACTAGACAAAGGACCTGAATAAACATTTCCTATCATTTCTGCTATGTAGTTTTTGTCTTTGGTTTTAAGATAACTCCTTCACCACTAAGCATTGCTTCTGAGTTTGAAGCAGACACAAGGGAGAAAGGGTCGAAATCGTTCCCTTTGAAAGACTGCAGTTTTATTCAGAAGAGTACTCTACTCAAGGGACTGTTAAGTCCCATCAGCCCAAACTTAAGAAGATGGCAAAACTTTGCCTCATGGGCAACTAAAAAGCCACATATTTTTGCTGAGTACTTTGCTACCCAAATAAAACCAGGTTCCATTAGCAAGGGAGATGTTGAAATGAAAATTTGATAGGTAATAAACAGTGCATGCTATATATCATTATGAAAGCATCAACTTCGAAAGTTAAAAACAAAATAAATGAATGTCTCAACACATAGTAACCAATAACTCTTACCCCAAAATAATTACATTAATGTATGATTAATAATGTTATATCCATTCCTTCCAAGACATGTTAATCTTTCATGGCTTAGATCAAAAGCCATACATACTAAGATCCTTCTCTGATTCTGCTATTCAGATCTTTGTCATTATACTTGATGAAATGTAAATTAATCTGATGACAGGCAGATTGCACTAGAAGGATACAGAATTGTGGACTTGAAACGAGAGCTAGTAAACTAGCCTTGGGGAAATACAGGAACCTAAGAAAGCTTTGTGAGAGTAAATGCTATCAAGGCTGTGTCTTATGCTCCATGAGCTACCATAGCAGAAAGTAAGTTCTAGCTTCCGAGAAAGATAGAAAGGATTGTCCCTAAACAGGTGAAGTGTTTTGTTATTTGGTAGATAAAGCATGATTGCTGTCTACTTCTGGGTCAGAAGCACATAAGTAGTTGACTTTGGCCAAGTGACAGGCAGTATGACAGCTCAGTGTAATCCAATTACAGAAATAGCAATTTATTTTCCTTGATACCTCTGTGTATCTACAGTAAGAGTGAGAGGAAAATGATTTCAGAGTAAATGGTGTGAATCAATATAGAAGCAGTAATGTGTAGTTCTAATTCATAGAATGACAGGTAGAATGCTTTAGTTTGAACGTAAAATACGGAAAGGCAATTATTGGAAGTTTAAAAAGCAGAAAACTGGGCAATATTATCAAGAAATGGAATATATTTAAGTAGTAGTACCACAAAGTCAAGAACCACGCTTTTGGAGTCTTCATTTGAATTAAAAAAAAAAAAAAAAACAATAATTTTTGAATATGAGTAATAGACCTAACATAGGAGATCTGAAGTAGAGATGGACTGAATGAAAATAGGTGAGAGCATCTGTGAGGCATGGCAGAGAGGAAATATCCATGGAAGATTATTTTTAGGAAGCAAGAATGGAAACATTCATGATCCCCTGTAATTTTAACCTTGGCTAAATTGTTGCTGCCATGAAAAGTAATGAATACAAGTAAAAGTAATGAAAAGTAAAATGTTTTAACAAGAGGCAAAATATACCTAGGATTTATACAGAATTTAGAATTGCATAACTGGTGGTAATGAGAGAACAGAGTTGATGGTATAGAAAGTCCTTTGTCATTTTTTCATAATGTTCTATATTTGTCTCTGTATTGAGATATTTAACAATCACTCAATTACTTTGCACATGTCTAATTCTGTGAAGTTGTAATGTCCTTCTGTATAATGTTCTCTCACATGACTCCCTCCAACCAGTAATCACTGTATGCTGCAGGCAGTATTTTTCCACTTTTAAAAAGAAAACTGAGTCTCAGAGAGAGCCTACATTCTTCCCTATTTTTTTCTTTACTAATGATTCAAAAGGAAATGCTAATCATCTCCATTTTTGCCTCTCTATTCAGTGAGCTATGAATAATATTTTGGGCTGAAGCAAAATCATCAAAAATTTCTTAACTGTAATTTTTCTTTACAGATTTATGACCTGCTAAAACTTACCAAGGTCTATTATCTCACCTGTTGGCAGATTTTTTAAAAATGAATTCCTTCTCATTTAAAAACAATCCATTTACATTTCAAAAATCTTATCAGTATTAACCAGATTACTCCTTCTAATTATTCTTGTAGGTCTTATCACAGAAAACTATTTGACGCCATCTGTTACATAAATTCAAATTTGTTGCACAAGAGCAGAACTTGATTTATATTCTCTCTGACGAGTTCTAGAATGCATAGAATAATAACTTGGTGGGATCTCACAAGCAGCAGCTACAGAATGCCACAAACTACTAAATGACTGCCACTAAGATTTACGGTCATGCGAGTCTACTCGGGACACCTAAAGGGAGTAAACATTCTTGAATTCTGTTTATAATCAGCATATGCACACTGCTGATATTCAACCAGAAAAACCATTCTACTCCTAGAAAAAAAATATGCATCTATTTTTCATATGTCTCAAGTACGCAATGAAGGGTCCAATCCAGCATGAGATTCAACAGCCAAGTTTGTAGGAACTGAAGCTTCAGTAGAAAGAAGCACTAAGTATTCATCAGGTTTGCCTTGACATGGCCAGTTCCATACATTACATTGTCTACATTATATGCACAAATGGCACTTGAAAGACTAGGTATTAAGTGGAATAGCATCCCCGAAATTCACATCTACTTAGAACCTAAAAATGTGACCTTATTTGAAAATAAGGTATTTGCTGATGCCATTAGTTAAGATGAAGTAACAGTAGATCAGATTGGTCTAAAAGACTGATCAGCATCCAATGACTGGCATCTTTATAAGATCGTATGAAGACACACAGGGGCAAGATGGCTATATGACAATCAAGGCAGAGATTGGAGTGATGTAGGAATGCCAAGGATTGCTGGCAGCAACTAGAAGCTAAGAAGAGGCAAGGAAGGATTCATCCTTGGAGCCAGCGGAGTGAATATGACCCTGCAGATGCCTTAATGTAAGACTTCTAGCCTCCAGAGAAGTATTAGAGAATAAATTTCTGTTGTTTTAAGCCAACCAATTTGTTAGGGCAGTCTGGGAATCTAATGCAGGTTCTCAAAGACACGCTGGCATCTCTAACTTTATTGTTTCCTTTAAATAAGCAGAGACTCGGGGTGGCATCCTCTCCATTCTGCTCCTCCTCCATTATACTTGATAAGTAATGTGCAAATACGTTCATAAAGCACGTGCATTTTGATATCGTTAGGCAGAAGCGTTTTCAAATAAAAAATAATTTAATGGAAATGCTAATCAAATTTAAAGTATCATTTGTAACAGTTTCTTTTAACTAACAATTCTTATTAACTCTACTTCCACACCCAGATGTGCAAATTATGTGTACCCAGGGGGCCAGTATGACAATAATATTTCCTTCTTGAAACACTTAATTTAGTTAAAATAGCTGTAATCTTCTGCTTCTTTCTGATCACTCCTTTTCCTCGGTGCTCCTGTCCCTACCATCTCTGGAATATAAGAACCATCTGTGATTCAGTTCTTGGCCTTTGGCTCTTTGGGCTTTCCTTGATGGACTTGTCCCCCTGTGTGGTTTCTGCTCTCACCACAGTTCTGATGCATGAAATCTACAGGGTTTTAAAAAATCATTGACTTGATATGTAGTCTGATATCTTCACCTGCCTTCAGAAGTTGACTGACTTGTCAATTTAAACTTAACATGGTGAAGAATATGAGATCTGCACTCAGCAAGGCGCTAGATTTTTGACTGTATTAATCAGATTGTTTCCATCGTGTTTTTTTCCTCCTGTCATTAATATCCAAAGGGGCTGTTTTCCCTTCCTGCCCCATACCAATTAGAAACAGGATTCATAGAAATCACAGACCTATGTGGAGTCTGGGAGGCATACTTGCAAAGTGGGTTTTTTTTCTTACAAAACTAGCTAAGACTACATGGGGAGAGGAGGAAAGGAGGCAAGCTGGGGGCTCCAGGACCAACCAGAGGGACAGACCTAGGGCGGTGTGATCCCAAGAAATTTAGGACAAGAACATTCTGTCTCAAGGGTGAGAAAGTAGGATGGGAGAGAGTCAGGAAACTGACTCATCACCTAGAGATAAATAAGTTGAATGCTTTCAACTTCTTCTATATATATATGGGAAAATAATTTAATCCTTAAAACAACCCCTGAATAAAGCACTGCCACTATTACTCACTTGGGGAAACTGAAAGCTTAAATAACACCCCAAGGACACACAACTACTAACTGCCAGCATTAGAACTAGAGCACACTTCCTCTGACTGTAAATCTATTGTGTTCTTTCTAATTTACTTGTGCATATGATCCTTGATTTATTCATTTCTTGTACCCTCTGAACACTTGATGAGTAAAATTACAAATGAATTACCCAACCATTTAAGGATCATTATACTACGTCCTAAAAATTCTATTCTCCACTATTCCCTACTAACTTCAAATATGAAATACGCAATCATAATTGTTGCTAGCCTCACAGGTTGCTATGTTTCCTGCAGAAAAAAAAAATCCTGCCGCATATGTATGTGTACTTTTGTTTCTCCCTCTGAAACACTCTCATTTCCTAATCTAAGTCTCCCTAATATTAAGGTTCAAACACATCATCCTCTATTCATCTTATTAACAGAGGGAAAGTAGACTAAGCCCAGAGCCAAGATATGGTAGGCAGCATCATAAGTTCAAAGTAAAAAACTGTTCATCTTTCCTGAGCCTTGAATTTTCCTTTTCAGGTCTACTGCTTGCCATCCACCTCCATAAGGAGATGCTTTATCCTGATCTGAATGAGCAATAGGCGAATCGAGAAAAAAAGTTTGTGAAAAATTGACCCAATTATAGCAGTCTGTATTTTCTTATGATACTGGCGACAGCAAGGACGTTGAGAAGCTGCTTTTAAGTCTATGATAAATAGACTTAAAGAGTTCTGCAGGTCCAATGTCAATACAAATGTACATAATATACTTGGAGCCAAAGTGGTGAAAGCGGTCACAAAGGTGGTGAAAGCACAAGTACTAAAAGCTAGGGGTATATTTAGGTAGATATTACTTTTTTAAAAAATGGGAAGAAAAGACAGAGGAAATTCAGAAAGAAATTCAAGTACTTGGTAAATCTCTGCTTAGGATGAAATGGCAGCTCTTCAGGGAGTTATACATCCTCTTCTTCCAAGTGTACTATTTCTCTTCAGTCAGTAAAATGGCTTATGGCATGATGAGTATGTTCTTTACTGTCCCAGGAACAATTCAAACCATAGAATCAAGAGGCTACTTATCTATGAGTCTCTTTACTAGGACCCATGAGCCCAGGGCATTTTCTTATAAGCAATAATTCTCACATTTTTTACTTACTTCCTCCAGGGCACTGCCCAGGGGCTGTGGACCATCCTGGAGAGCATGATGTGGGTTAAGGACAGAGTCTTCCAACCCCTCCTGCCCCTCTCTGGTCTGGACGGCTTTATTCTGCTCTATGGGGTCCTCACGCTGCTGCTTTATGTCACCTGTATCAGGCTCCTGGGTTCCTAGGACCTGGAATCACTCCTCCCCCACCACCTCACCCTATTTCTAAGACTCCTGTGCAACCTCCATCCCCACCAGTGGTGCCTTCAGCCCCTACCAAAGAGACTAGTGAAACCCCCCCCCTCACAAACACTGACCTCGGAGGTCCCACTCTGGTGCCCCCAGACCCCGGCCCCTAGCCTCTGGCCACCCTCCTGTAGCCCCGCCCTTCTCAGTGCTGATGGTGCCTTTGGCCCTCTCCCACGCAGCCCTGCCCTCTGCTCCCCCAGAGGAGGTGGATCTTAACCTTTCTACTTTTACTCTTTCTTTACCTCCCAACCCCACTACAGGGTACTAAATTATCTATATTCTGTAGAGAGAACTCTACATCTGTAGAGGATGCAGGGCCCTGGCTGGGTGTCTGTCTCTTATACACATTGTACAGACCATGAAAATCAAAATCAGCTAGGGAGTCCAAAATGCACATTCTCTAACTCCATTCTCATAGATTTTCATATGAGGAGCTTTGAAAATGCCCATCTGAAGACCCCACCCCACCACCCCGACTAATTCTGATTCAGGCCATTCTTCTTTGCCATACCTAAAACTTAACTTACACAGAGGAAAAACCACGTTTTTAACTTATTAAATTTTCATAATGACATTATGAAGTAGACATTATTAACTCCATTTTACCAGTGGGAATGCTGGTAAAAAGCACAGGTGGTAAAGGACTAAGATTCAAGTCTCTGGTCTATCTCTCATTGCCCTACCCTTTCCACTTTATCACAGAGGAGCACGGCTGCCTAGGGACATAGGTTAGCAGATGAGGTAAAGAACTTAGGAGGCATACAAACATCTGAGGAGCCATGTACTGACAAAGCATCAGGATTTCAATCGATAAGAATAAGGAGAAAACTTTCTCATAATCACAGAACCTTGTAAGATGGCAGACCAACCTACAAAGGCAAATTGGGTGTTGGGTGAAGGACCTATTATTAGACTTCTTCATGGAATATGGACTATGAAAGTTGCCAAAGAGAAAAAAGGGTTTGATGTGGCTTGTTCACTATGGAAAATGAGAAGTCAAGAGACCTGTCAGAGCATAAGGAACAAGTAAGCCCCCGGGCCATCTGCGGATGGGATATCAGATCCATAAACGCATTCCTTAGTAAGACTCACCTTAGCCAAAGGGCTTGGAGACCAAATTGTGGAGATTGGGAGAGGGTTTTTTTGAAATAGTGGGACAGCAAAGCTATGGAGACAATATACACATCATGGTTTCTAGGGGTGAAGGATGTTGGGAATAATAGGCAGAGCACAGAGGATTTTTAGGGCAGTGACAAATACTCTGTAACGATGAATATATGTCATTATACTTTACTCCAACCCATAGAAGGTACAGTGCCAAGAGTGAACCCTAAGGTAAACGATGGACTTTGGGTGACCATAATGTATCAAAGTAGGTTCATTTTTGGAAATGAATGCACTATCCGGTAAGGGATTTTATGCATGTGTGTGGAGGTGACCTATGGGAAATTTCTGTACCTTCGTCTCGATTTTTTTGTGTGTATGTGGACTTTAAACTGCTCTAAAAAAATAGTCTTAAAAAAAAAAAAAAACCTGTGGGACAGACAAGTTTTACTTGTTAAACCTAAAAGGAGCAGCCACTAACCCAAAGGAGATAACAGGGAATTTACTAAGTCCCTCTAATCCTGAGGTAAGTAGTTATGACGTAAGAAGTACAGAAGTTGGAATAAACCAACCCCAGCAGTAATGTCGTCCTAGGAAATTCCAAAGTATTTTCATATCCATCACCTCATGAAAGCATCACAGAATTATTGGTAATTAGGCAGAATAGGCATTAATATTCCCTTTTTAGAAAATAAAAACATCTCCCCCGATTAGGAAAAAAATTAGGTAATTCTTAAAGTCACATTGCTAGTAAATGTAGGATCTAACAGTTACAATAGGTCATCTGACTCCTGTGTCATCAGCGTCCTCTTAGAATATACACACAAAGGCACAAATGCTACAGAATCACATTCTGATAGAAAGTTCTGCTGCCCCTGTTCCCACTTATAATGTGGATGTGTTATTTTTAAAGATATGTCCACACATTTTACATTCCTCTACTTAGGAGGCAGAGTTTATTTTTCCTACCCTTGAGTGTTGGCTGGACTTAGTAACTTGTTTCTAGAAAGTAGATTATTGCAGAAGAGATGAATGTCGCTTCTGAAATTAGGTTATAAAACGACTGAGCTTTCATCACGAGTTCAAGCTCTCATACTCTCTTCCTCCTGAACCTGTCTCTTGGGGGAAGCTGGCTTCTATGTCTTGTAGCTCCCTGAGAAGATGGAAGTGAGAAACTATGAGTAAGGACATTCAGGAAGCTTCTGGAGAGGTTCACGTAGTGAGGAACTCAGGCCCACCAGCCATTTAGAGTGCGCTCGAAAGTGGATTCTCCCTTAGTCAAGAATTGAAAACTAATGACTCAGCCAACAGCTTTGCTGCAGCTTCATGAGAGACCCTGAGTCAGAACAACCTAGCTAATTCACAAAATCTGTAAGATAATAAATGTGGGGGTATTTTTAGCCTTGAAATCAGGGGAAATTTGTTACATGGTAATGGATAACTAATAAGTAGGACACCAATCGATTTTTATATTACAGGTAATATAATTATAATTATAAGCAAACCGCATGTTCAAACAGAAAATGTTTGCCTTATGTCAGTGGAACACAGTGAAAAGAAAAAAAAAATAAAATAAAACAGCAACCTCCAAAGTTGGAGCTGTTGATGAAAATCAGCTGAGGGTGGGCTCCAGGGCATTCTTGAGGAAAGCTGGCTTCCTCACCACATTGCCTGTGACCCACATTGTTGCTTGTTCCCCATTCCATTTATTATGCTAGGTGAAATTCCATAAATTAGAGATTTAATTGAGCTAAGAACCATCTTATTATAAATACAAAAAATCTTCTGAGGGTGTTTAAATGACTAGTTACCCACGCATTAGTTTGAATTAAAGTTCATTAATTTCGTAATAACTCTTTGCTAAAATGACCGGTGCTAAGCAATGCAGGATTGTTGAAAGTGGCAAGACGTTAGCTCATTTTGGAGCACTTTGGGGACACAGTGGACCTAGGTAAGGCCCACAGTGGGGTGATACTCTCAATAGAATTGATGAAGTAGGAGAGGCAGCCTGGGTGGAGAAGCATGATGCCAGTCTAACTCTGGGTATGTTAAAAAAAAAAAAAAAAAGTGCCTAGAATAGGCTTTTTACCCAAGAAAAGAGAAAAAAGATTTTTCTTCTGCTTTAAAATTAAGCTGGTTAGTTTCACACCATGATTTAACCTAAGTTCTAATGAGCTTGCTGGTTAACCTAATCAAGATCCGTAACGCAGTTTTTATGAGGGAATAAACTCCAAAATAGCACTATCAAACAGAATTTTGAACATAACTCATTTGTAAGCTGGGGTAAAGCCTGGAATAAAGTGGCTGTTAAATTTACAACAACGTGGACTCAAAAACAACTTTTGTATGGTGTTATCTTTTAAATCATAAGGATCTTTTGCTTTATTCTTTACTCAGGTCACGTTCCTTTAGCACACTGTTTCTCAAACTTTACTGTGTATACAAATCACCGGGGGATCTTGTTAAAACACAGACTGATGAGACCTGGGGTTCTGCATTTTCAAAAAGCTCCCAGGTGACGTTAATTTTGTTGGAACTCAAATCACACTTTAAGCAGCAAAATTTTAACTCGCACAATTTTAAAAAGCGACTGTGCATTTTCCACGGTGCAAAAAGATGACTCGACACTGCACCTCACGGCTTAAGGTTTTAGCTACAATCGGAGTTCACCAGATCAAGATGATATTTATTAGTAAAATTTGTACATCTAGGCATAAAGCCAAATATCATTTTAATTATTTTTTAAGGTTAAGTTCTGGGAGATAAGTACAGTGGTTATGAACATAGGTGAGAGGTTTGGAACACAGGGATTAGAATTCTAGCTTTGCAATCTTGTGACCTGGGGCAAACAAATAAGATAGAGCCCAAATAAAGAAGAAGAAAAAAAAAACTTTAGGTATTTTAAACCAAAAGGATTTAATGTAGGAAATTTAATACTCAGGTAATGTTGTTTAGAAATCAGACAGTGAACAATGGGGCTGCAGAAAACATGACATCAGCTAAGCAGAGGAAGCCCCAGTCTCCCACACAGCTAGAGGGACAAAAGGAGGAGGCGATGTTACAGGGGGTTGGTGACAGCTGGCACTGCAGAGGAGGGACAATCCAGGGGGAGCTAAAGGTACAGAGGAGATGCCAGAGACACTGCTGAGGCAGAAGGGAGCGAGATATCTGGCTAAGCCATCCCTTCTCCCATCCCCTCCAGAATATTTCATTACACAGGATGAATTTAGCCATTTAGCCATAAGGCTATCAGCAAGAGAGCCTTCAATGTAGCTGTGTGTGTGTGTGTGTGTGTGTGTGTGTGTGTGTGTGTGTGTGTGTGATATAGGTCAGAGCAAGAAAACAGGAAATAGATCTGAGAACAAGCTGGCAAAGAACCAGCAGAGCGAGGTACTGACACTCTCTTAAGACTTCATCTAATGCTCAAAAACATATCTGTAAAATAAGAGTGTTGTGTTATTTAATGGAAACGTGTCACATACAAAGTCCTCAGTATGGGCTTAGTACATGATTTTTATCATCATCACCATCACCATCTTCGTGTGCTTTGGCAATACATTTTCTCTTTATCCCTTTTCTCTCCTAGAAACAGATTATAACATAATAACATATCAAAATTATGCTGCGAGAAATGATCTGCTTTAATGGGGAAACTATCTGTTTCACCCATATGATAGACTCGGAAAGGCTTAGAGTCTTCTACGAGCCACACCGTAAGAACCCGCAACTTCTCAATGAGGTGGACTCGAGCAAAAGTAAAAGCCAGAGGCTGTTCGAAGACAATATTTTGAATTGTGCTTAAGAGGTGGAGCATGGGATTGAAAGAAAATAAAGAAGAAAGGCTTAGGGGAGAAAGAAGACAGAGGGAGATGAAAGAGGAAAGGTGATATCAAACACTCATGAAGGTCAATGGCAGGTGACTCAGGGGCAGCCCAATGATATGTACAGATATGCACATTATTCTTACCTGAATTTCAGGAGTGTTCGTATTGACTGGTAATTCGATTGTTTTCTCTCTTGACTAGGACCAGACCTGCATGCCTTTCCAGATGTTGTGACCATAGCTGAGAAGTTATGTTGTTATTAAGGCACAAACACTCCTCAATGATGAACATTTTTCCTCAGTAGGCCTGTTCCCCAAGTGAAGTTAGCAAAAGCTTACAAAACAGGCACAGATGTCTCTGCTAGGTTATATCGCAAAGAACTCAGAGTGCTAGCAAGTAGCTCCTCTGTGGAAGAAAACACAGCCAAGTCCATTCACATTCTGCCCTATGTTCTTACAGCATAGACAATGCAGCATTCTGTCTCTGGTTCCATCTTGGTTCATCTTGTTTGGGAGTCAGCAAGCAAAGCCCAGACTGAATGTAAGTCTCTCCCTGCACATGATTGTCGCAACCTTAGCTAACTCATTCCAACCTTAAACCAATTCATCTGAACACAGATCTGTTTGAACAGCAAAGACTACGTGGAAAAGATCATCAAGGCGTTTGTAAACGAGGAGCCAAAATGTATAGTTGTGGGATACTTCGGAGCTGCACCATCATAGTTATTCATGCCACATTTATTGAGTTAAAAAAAAATAATGCAAAGCAACAGTTCTACAAACTTACCATCTGGCATATGCTGGGAGCCAAAAGAATTGCTACAGACAATGAGTGTTGTGAGCTCCGACAAAAGAGTCAGCTGTGGGCTGGAGACCTGGAAATGACTCCACAGAAGCGTGGGGATGAGTTGAGCTCTGGCAGGCTGGCTGCAGCGGGCCAGGAGGAACAAATGGGAAGCACGTTTCCTGCTGGGGAATGGCTTCGACACGGGGTTCGTGGTGGAAATGGAGCGGCTGGCTGAGCACCAGCAGAGTAAATACCTGTCGGTGTTAAGACCCTGGACTCCAAGCCAGCCTGGCCCAAGTTGAAACCTTGGCTTTGATGCTTGGTAACTTAATAAATAACATTTGCCAAGTCCTAACCTATTTTCTCAAATGCAAAATAGAAATACTAGAACCTGACTCACAGGATTATTGCAAGTGTCAAAGAAAAGGAGAAACTGCCTACCGTATTATAAACGTTCAGGTAACACTTAGCTATTATTATTTTATCACTGAAGAAGAGAGCGCATTATTCCTCCAATAGACATTTATTGAGTTCCTGCTATATGGAAGGCGGAAAAGTAAACTGAGTCAGAATATTAAATACTTTGTCGGCCAAGGTCCAGATGTTCTCTGGCTGAAATAGGAGAGTCATCGGAGGCACTGGGGTTCGATCAGGTAGGTCATGATGAGGGATATTTTTAAAGAATAATTTAGCCAGATAGTGCATGTAATGTGTCATTCAGCAACTTCTTTTAAACGTTTAAACGTTTAATGAAGAAGTAGAAAAAATTGAGATAAGGAATCTCTTGGCACAAGATAAGGAATCTCTTGTTATATTTACCCAGCAATAAATCTAGGGGCCCTTCCGAGTATTGAGACTCCCATCAGGGATTGACTGAACCTCCCGGAATGGATGGTCTACACCATGGCCCGCCAGCAGAGCCCTGGGGACTCTGGGCTCTTAAAGGTACAGGGGCAGCTTACCCACAGCACTCCCCTGACTCAAAATGGGGGGCAACCTGTTGCAATAACAAGTAGCTGATATCACAGGAAATGTTTCTCTCAGCTCTCCAGGGTCATAAAGTATGGGGGAAGCAGGCACCAAGGATAGACTTCCCGGAGACATTAACTTTGATCTAAGGAGCTAGAGTCGCAGTTCTCAACCTTAGGTTTCTGGGCTGATTTACATAATGAGTTTCTTGCTTAGGAAACACTCCCATGGGTACACCAAGGTTATGTGCAATCCCCAGCCAGCTGCCCGTAACTTCGTCTCTCTCTCTCTCTCTCAATAACATTTATCAAAATGAAAGTGTATTGTAATTAGAGGAATGACTACTCTAATTTATTTAACAGGGTAAATTATTCACCAACCTTGGTACTTTATCATTAGTGAAAAGTTATTTGGGAACCTGAGAAAACTAATATGGAGGCACCAGGGTATCACCAACATTTTAAGAATCGTTAAGTCCATAGACAACTTGAGTCATCCTCTATCATTTCTTCCCTCTTATCCACACTTAGTTTCCTCCATATTTCCTTGCCGCATGCTCCTAGCCAGTTTTTTTATCTGGTAAAAGTGAGGGTAATGGAACAGACTTTTGAACTCTTGCCTTTTTTAGACACTACAAATATAAATGGCAAATGTCATTTAATGTGCCAGGGAAATTCAGAGTCATCAAACTGATTAATAGAACCAGCATAGACGAGGAAGCTCTAACCTGCTGGTAAAGGTGGGGCATCTTCAGGGTCCTGCAGGTCAAGCTCGATCAGTTGCCTTCCCTGGAGGAAGGAAGCGAAGTCCCTTCATCTGTGAGATGAGGATTTCCAAACCCTCCTGCTGATGCACCATCACCCATCACTACACCGAGATGCTCACCCCGAAATGTGTCTAACATGGGAGAGGTGCATTTGCACTTCCTCTCTCAGTCTCAGTTCTCACGTGCCTTTAAGAGTGACATTGTATTGCCACATTACTTATGTATCTGTTTAATAACATTCATTTTCATACAACATAACCCCGTGAAGAAATAGTGGTACCTTATAATGGAAGAAAATCTGGCTTTGGAGGAGTTACAGAGAAGCAGTACACCTGCAGTTTGCTTTCTGGGTGATTTTAAAGGATTTTTAAAGATTAGTTTGACTACAGGTAAAATAACCCTATAATCTATCACACAAGTTGAAAAGCTTATGAGTGAGACAGGAAATTAATGGTAATTAATGATAATTACACTGAGATAACAGGTATAAATGGAGACTACTGGCGAATCAAAAAATGCGGTGTCATACTAACTTTTAGGGCTGAACTTTATCCTCTCTCAAATTCGTGTGTAAGTCCTGATTTCCAGGTCCTCAGAATGTGACTATGTGGAGAGAGGAACTTTAAAGTGGTAAGTTTTTCCTTTATTGAATCAGGTCATATGAGTGGGCCCAAATCCAATATGCCTGATATATTTATAAGAAGACGAAATTAGGACAGCTGTACGCACAGGGGAAAGATCATATCAGGCACATGAAGAACACAACGGTCATCTGTGAGCCAAGGAGAGAGACCTCAGAAGAAAGCAAACCTCTGACACCTTGATCTTGGATGTCTAGCCTTTTAAACTATAATAAAGTGCTTAAGCTGCCCAGTCAGTGGTATTTTGTTATTTCAACCCTATCAAACAAATACACTTACTACAGTGATTTTCATTTAAATAGCAGTCTTGAACCTAATCCCTTCATAAAATGAGGCTCTGCTATATATAAAGTGGAGCGTCCTCCTTGGTTAAAGACTTGGTAGACTGCAAGAGTCTTACCCCTCCACCACAGGGTGTAGATTTTTTTCCTATTTTGTTCAATTGCCCAACAGCAGCTAGTAGAATGACTCTAAGCAAAATTAAGATCAGTTGAGGTCCTGCCTCTGGCACTTGTTTCGTTAAGCACGTGATTAATCGAATCAATCCTCTGAGCCCCATTTGATGCATGAGTACCACAGAGAGATTCTGGGACTGCTTTACTCAGACAGTCAACTGAGAACATCCAACAACTCAAAACAATGACAAGCAAACTGCAAAGCAGTCCATGCTCTTAAGTGTTATTTTCTTAAAGGTAGGCTTCTCATAAGGAAGTCATTCAAACAACTGTGTATCTGAATGAAGTGTGGGAGCAAAAGCGACATCAGACATGATATCTCCTGGGATCATCAAAAAAAAACTCTTGCTCTCACATATCATTCATTCATTCTCAACTTTATTATTACTGCCATGAAGCATTCTACAGACAGATGCATAAGCTTTATATCATCAACAGCATGTTTTATTCAATAACTTCTCTTCAAATTTCTCTACCAGATATTGACCTGGGTTATTAAATATAATTAATAAATTTTAATTTTAATATCATTGAAATGGAGCTCAGACTAGAAAATGTTTTATTCCTTTCATATTCAAGCAAGTTTCATCATCTTCAAGGTGAGCCTCACCTTGTTTTGCATTTTTTCCAGTCCAGTCGTCACTCGACAGGAAAATTATTCCAGCTAAAATCAAGAGCAAGCACTTAACACTGGTTCTCTACTTCCAGGTAATATTCCTGAATGTGGTGTATAAGATTTCTAAAATAGCTCAACGACTGAACCCATGCTCTCTCTAACTAGATGTCTGTAGCATTGTGAGACCCGCCTATCTGTGAGGGCTATATTCCTATCGTAAATGGTGTGTGTGTGTGTGTGTGTGTGTGTGTGTGTGTGTGTGTGTGTGAGTGTTGTGTGTGTTAAAATATAGTGTATATTATGCTTCTTCTCTAATAGGAGCTAGCAACTGAGATTCTTGTTTCAAATAAAAAAGACCCTCCACATCTCAAACTAACTGATGATAGTGCAAGATGACATTTTCATTTAGTGGGAAGGCCACATATTAGGTTTTCATTCATGTCCAAGCATCAAAACACACAGGTTCCTTCTAAATGACAATGAGGAAAACCACATGTGAACAAGTCAGTTAACTTTTCTTATTTATTTGATGAACAAACATTTGATTGTGTACTCTGTGCCAGGCACTATTTTAGGCACTGGAGGTGTAATAGTGAATAATTATACGAAAAGCTCTGCCCATGTAAGCTGCATTCTGTAAAAGCAAGGTAGAGTAAAAAACACATAGATTTTTGTCCTGGATTTGAATCTTGGCTTTAGTATTCACAAATGATGTGCTTGCTTGAATTATTTGATCTTTCTGAATTCTGCATTCCTCATTTGTTGCAATAGAGATGACAGCTACCTTACAAGGTTATATATAAGTCACTGGCATATAAGTGAATGGCATATAAGTGACTGGAAATTCTTTTTGTAATATCCTGAGATATTTTCATTTTAAGGGTGTAATGAGGTGAATTGTGTTTTACCAAAAAAAGATATGCTGGAGTCCTAACCTCTGAGTACCCCAGAATGTGACCTTACTTTGAGATAAAATCTTTATAGAAGTCATCAAGTTAAAATGAGGTCATTAGGGTGAGCTCTAATCCAGTATGACCAGTATCCTTACAAAATGAGCAAATTTGGAAACAGATACACACACAGACACACACACACAACGTTATGTGAAAATGAAGGCAGAAATCAAGGTGATGATTCTAGGAGCTAAGGAACACCAGAGTGCCAGCAATCCATCAGAAGCTAGTTGAGAAGCACGGAGCAGATTCTTCCTCACATACCTCAGAAAGAACCAACCCTGCTGACATCTTGACCTTGGCCTTCTAGCCTCCCCAAACTGTGAGACAATAAATTCATGTTAAGCCACTCAGTTTGGAATCTCTGTTATAGTAGCACTAGCAAACTAATAAAATGGTTTCCACCTTCAAGTCTGAGTTTGAAAAGCATTTTTTATCCTATTATCTTAAGAATGAGCACATATATTCTTAATCACTATAGACAATGAACCTTATAAATAAGGGTCAGAAAAGCCATACATATTTATTAACACAATAATTATCACTTTATAAATACTGTGCCCTGGTTCTCTTTTTGGGTGTTAAAAGTGAATCAGGAAAGCATATAAAATAACCACATAGACTTTCAAGATCATTTAACGTTCTTCCATTGTCTTGAGGGAGACTAACCTTTGAAATGTCTGCAATGACTGTTTCTAATGGTGTTTGTTGTGACTTTTCACCGTTTCATCAGCTTATGACATAGTTGTAACCACAATATGAAATAGTGTTCTTGGCAGTCAAATTGGTTCTGGGGTCCAAATATTTCCTGGAGAGTACCATGAAGAAATCAAATGAATGAATCATTTCTAATCCATATTTATTGTGATTTACATTACAAAGATAAAGTTTGTAAAAGTGGTCATTCTAGCTATAAGTCATCAACAAAATAAACAAAATGAGATTTAAATCTGAAAAGGAGATTGTATGCAGGAACAGAAATTTGCAAATGGTTTGCATTATAAATCCATTCACTCACTCACTCAGTTATCCATCCATTCATTCAAAAATATTTATTGGTCCCAACTATGAGTAATCCCTGCCTCAAAATTAAAATTTTTTTTCTCCAATTTAGAACTAAAAGATACATAATGGTTTACTGATTGATGGACATGACCTTACATTTATCAATTGCTAGGAAAATGTTAATCAAAATCATCAGGAATCATCACGAATCATTGACTAACTACATTTATTTGAGCAAGAAAAATATTCTGATAAATTATCCATTATATTCTATTTCAGTATATTAGAAAGTTAAAACTATTGCATACTAAGTTCTGTTTATATATCACCTAGTTCCAAAAATAGAATATGAAGAGACTTGATTATCTATTCAAGTAAAAGTCACTCAGCTTTAAAAGAGAAAGTTGATTTTGGTTTTTGGTTTCTTGATTCCTTCTTTTTGAAGAACTGACATGTCGCAAAGAAAAGCCTTTTTTATGTTTAATTGGTTTTTTTGTTGTTTGGGCTTTTTATCCAGGAAGTATTCCTAGCCAGTGCATGTTATCTTTCAAAAGTACATGAATACAATGCAAATTAAAGAATGTCTTTAAACTAACAATGAACCTTCTCCATGTATCTTATTGTGTTTTCCATAAGACATTTAAAGGAAAAGGATGTCATGTTTCTAAAAATTTCTTGCAGTGTACCACAGTTTCTTTTGTATATTACAAATATATTCAAAATAATGTTAATTAGAAAAAATGTAGGTGAAGCAATAAAAAATAAATCAGAATTTTTAGATTGAAATTATGAGTCTCTGTCAATAATAAGGTCAGGTTTACAACAATTATCCTCAAATTCTTTCAGGCCAGGAACCAAGTATCAATATTTTCAAGAATAACTCTGAAGTTTCAAGTCCATAAATCTGTTTCATTTAGCTTTAAATCAGCATCCGCTGGTGGAAACCAAGTGTGGAAACTTGTCCAAAATGTGTTTCCTAGCCAGCACATACATCATCATTCTTCTTCTCCTCCTTTTCCTTCTTCCTCTCCCTTCTTCACCTATTCCTCTTCCCTGCCTCGCCCCCGACTCCTCTTTCTTCTTCATCATTATTATCACCATCATTTTACTGACAAGCCTTAGACAGATATATATTCTCTATTTTTCACTTCCTAAAGGACTTACACTATTGTTACTTGTGGATACTTCGGACAGTCAGGAGGGAATAAGATTCAGGGCTGAGGGCAGACACTTGGGTCAGATGCCTTCGCTTATAACCTTGCCCATCAGTTGTTAGCTGTTTGACTCACTTTTCAACATTTCAGTTTCTTCATCTACAAAATAATTAGAATAGTCCTGGATTCGATTTCACTTGGTAAAGGCAAAATGTAATACTACTGAAAAGTGCTGAGATGTTATTTGGCACACAGGAAATGTTCAAGAGATGTTAGCTACCGTTGGTGTCTGCTTTCTGAAATTTGCATTTACAACCCCTACTACAGTGGACTTTACGTAGGGAAGGACTTTTTCTGGCAGAGTTAATATTCAACAAATTTTAACTGTTATTATGGTCTGGCTGCCAAAATTTGAATTTGATCACTGCTAAAGTTTACTTTGTCTAGAGAAATAAGTAGAACTTTTCTATCGACTGTGATCTCAAAGCTGAGGTCTCTCAGATTGTTGGTTTTTTAAACTTTTCCTTCTTCTATTTTATTTTTTTCATTTGCAACTGAGTCATGTTCTAAGAATCACAAAAGGATTAAAGAATGAACTGTATGATGACATCATATAAAATGCATAAACTTATAAACTAAGATTGAATGATAATACACATATCTATTCTGTGTTGTACTTGTCATAACCATAACTAGTTTATATTTATAATTAAAATTAGTACAACTTTATATTTTTCCTTCAGAGTAAAGAAAGTAACTCCTCTCCTAATGTTCACAATTCTCCTCCCTCCTTCTTCCCCTCCCAGAGAATGACTTCACACGACAAAGCCCAAGAAGAATGCTTGCCTAATAGCTCATCAATTAGGTGTTTGATGGGGTCAATGACAGAACACACGGGGCAGTGAAAAGGAAGAGGGCTAAGACTGGGATAAGAGATGATAACAGGTATGGTTCAGAGGAAATAGATTGTCCACTGAATTGCTGTTTTGTCCAGAGAAGGAAATTGAACATATCAAATTCAACCTGAGACACTGTGAATTCCAGTTCATAAACAACTTTGTAATGGAGCTCTATCAGTTATCAGGAAATTATGCAGATGAGATACCTTAATGAAAGAGGAAGCCACAGGGCAGCCGAGGGGCTGGCTCATGGTGAAGAAAGCAATGAATCACCTCTTCTGACCCAAAACTTGCAGTTCTGACAACTGCTATTGATCAGAAATGAAGACAAGAAGAACAACCCAAGAAAAATCATCAATTTTGCCAAACTAGTTGTATTAGAAGACTCATGAGCTTTGGAGTTTTAATTCACGTTATTTGAATTCTAGGTCTGCCTAGCTGGGTGACCTTGGTACATTATTTTACATTTCAGCCTCAGCTTTGTTATCTGGAAAATAAGATGACGAATACCTACTTCCCAGGGTTGAGATAAAGATTAGGTAAATAAAATTTCCCGGCCAAAGTAATAAACATTCAATTCAGTTCTTATTCCTCCTCTTTCCTTGCAAAAATGATCACAATACCTCAAGAGCAAAATTCAGTAGACAACTATATCCATTTGTGGAAGCAATACACATGTCCCCACTGTATCATGTGAACAGGAAGGAATGTTCCTATGACTCTCTTTACTGAGGGGTATAAAAGGTAGCAAAACATGCTACACCAGCAGACAGCACTTTGGCATAAAGGTTGTTTTGAGCTGAGGGCAATCGAGAAGAGGTAGATAAGAAAAACTTTCTGTCCTCCCTTAATTTGCCAAATGAACTACTATTAACTGTGGCTATTAACTGTGGCAGAGAGCATTTACCTAAAATACCTTCAGAATAGAAATTATTCAGATTAGCAATAATGTGAAGCCTGAGATCTGGATGACGTATTTAGTGTCCATTAGGAAACATTCATATCTGAGTTTTAAGCAGCTCAGAGCAGTCTACCAAACTCACGAATACTCACCTTCTGAAATAACTGAAATCACAAATGTTAGATTTTATGCACTTATCCTAGGAATAACAAAGAAGTAATTCTTATAGCTATTCCTCAATTTACAATGGAGTGATGTCCAGAGGAGCCCATAGTAAATTGAAAGTATTGTGAGTTGAAATGCATTTAATATACCTAACCTACTGAACCTCATAGCTTAGACTAACCTACCTTAAAAGTGCTCAGAACATTTTCATTCACCTATAGCTGGGAAAAGTCATCTAACATAATGAATACTCTGTAGGGTATTTGGCTGTTTCTCCTCATGATCACGGGAGCTGCGCTCATTCACTGCCACAGCCCAGCATCACTAGAGAGTCTCATACAGTATGTTATTAGCCCAGGAAAAGATCAAAATTCAAAGTATGGTTTCTCCTGAATGAGTATCACTCTCAAACCACCATAAAGTGGAAAAGCTGTAGTCAAACCGTCATAAGCTAGGGACCATCTGTATATGATTGGGTTAGAAGATTTTTTTTTAAATCATTATAAAGCACTCTAGCCCCCAAACTGCCTGCTGCATTGCAATGCAGTTACTATGAATTCTTTCAAATTTTCAGCTAGTCCAGCAATGCAATTGTGCCTCCCTCATATGGAAATCTCCCTGTAGCCTTGTCTGAAGAAGAAATAGCAAAGACAGAAGGAAAACAAGAAGGCGATTCCTGAGGTTTGAGAGCTCAGCAGTCTTGCTTTGATGCTTACTGGGCCACGGCCAGGGTAGAATAGGCAGAGTGCTAAGGATCAGACTACAGCGAGTGCTTGGGCTGGCACGCTCAGGAAGCAATGATCGGCGTGCTACACAAGCGAGCCCCGCAGTTGGGAAAGGCAGCTTCTATCCTCAGCTTGAGGGAAATGCCCCTGTCAGCCTCCAATATCTCTATGCCTTAAGGCTGGGGATGAGGGGGAAAAAAATCAGTCCCGACCCCGTGGTGCCTGGTCTTCACCATTAAAACAAGAATGAGAGAGAGACAGACAGAGATAGATCCAGGTTACTGTATCTAAATCAAACTTCAAACAAAGAAAAAAAAACTGTGGGGTCTTATTTACTTTTGGCCAATTTATCCCAAATTGGACTGGGAATGTAAATTTGTCACCTGGTTTCTTGTCCTATTTTGTCCTTCTTGTATTTTGTGAACCTACTCTATTCTGTCCTGTCTTGTTTCATTTTGCTTACTTTGTTTGTTTATTTGCCTGTCTTTGTTTCATTCTCTTTATCAGGGCCTTAGCCAAACACAAAATGGAGAGACCCCGCAAAATTGGACATGCATGTTGACTTTCAAGAGTTCAAAAGATGGTGGTGATCAAAAGCAAGACCGAGCCAGGATAGTCATTCCTGTCGAAGTCAGACATTTTATATTCAGAAGCATTTTACAAATTGAAGAATATGCACCATTCCAAAAAGGTTTTGAGCATTTCTCCCAACCAGAGCAGCTGCGTCAAAACCAGAAAAGTGATGGAAATCCATGGCTCTATGGGGAGCTGCGGTAGTGGAAATGCATCGGTGTATAAAAATTCCCATTAAAAGAAGACGCATGGCTACATTTTCCCTGCCAGAAATGTTTAAGTCTACACATGCAAAGTCAAGGCTGTTGCTAGTTGTAAACACAGAGTCCACTGGGAGCGTTCACAACCTGACATCTTTCCACGTCTGCTGCATTTCATTCGAGGTAGCAAAATGCAAGCAGGCAGGCGCGGCTATATGAGCAGGCATGAAGCTATTATTTGTAACTGGCAGAAATCCTAAAATAAAGCGCACGTATTTTTAACTGTCAACACCTGCTAGACTGAGATAAAAATATTATTTCAAACTGCGTCAGCCTAGGATTGTGAAGGGGGGGCCAGATTTGGATTTAGAAGTATATGGGTTTGGATCCAGTTTCACCACTGTCAGTGTGAGAGTCTGCATTTTGATGGGAGGAGTGACCCCTGCAGAGTCTGGGGTAAGGAATGGAAACAACTTCTAAGAGAGTCTCATTGGAGTGATTAGAATTTAAGACGTTTCATGAAAAACGACAATAGTATTGACTAAACTATACATAGGAACAATGCTCAAATGAGTGGTTTAAGCTTATTCTACTGGTGACGACATCTAAGATCATCTGTGATTAAATAAAACATGTTTGATACATGTGCATAAGAGAAGCATACCCAAAGGAAAAATAACTTTAATATGTTAGATATATACTGTCAGGTCCTGTCCTAAACAATTTAAATGCATTATTTCAACCATTACACTAAATTTGATTATTATTAAAATAATATTTTCACTCTGCAGTTGTGGTAACTAAGTCAGAGAGGTTAAGTAGTTTGCCTAAGGTTACATAGGCAGTCAGCGATGTGGCTAAACAGACTCAGGTAGTCTGGTTCTAGAGCCTGTGTTTATAATACTGATGGTACTATATTGCCTATACCTTCCCTAAACAAAGAACAATCTTTAGTAGAGCATAAAGGAGCCCATATAATATTAATTTAACAAGATCTTTACTGAAAAGTTTTCAAGTTGAAAAGAAAAAAAATGATATATTAAATACAGTATCTATACAGTCAATTGCTAAAACATTGTAGCTGGGGTCCAGATTATAAAGATGAGAAAATGAGGAGAGAGAGTAAGGGTTAAATGACCAAGAACTGTCTTCACTCATCCATTCATCCATCCATCCATCTGTCCATACGTCCGTCTGTTCATCCATCCTTCCATCCATCCATCCATCCATCCATCCATCCATCTGTCCATATCCGTCTGTTCATCCATCCTTCCATCCATCCATCCATCCATCCATCCATCCATCCATCCATCCATCCATCCATCCATTCGTCCATCCATCCATCCGTCCGTCCGTCCATTTGTCCAGTTGTCTGGGCACTCAGTCACTCACCCATCCTTTCTGGTTGTAGTAAAGTGTTACAGAGAAAAAACTGAGAATTAGGTAGACCTCAATTCTAGTTTTAGCTTTATAAATTACTAATTGTATGATCTTGAGGAAGTAAGGTAATCTGATTGAGTCTCTTAGAGAGAATTTTTTCAAGTATTATTTAATGGGGATGTTAAGAGAAATTAAATGACATGTTTGTAGACTTCTAAACAGTACCTAGCAAAAAAAAATTAAACTCAATAAATAATGACTATCATGCTTTTAATATGTCAGGCAGGTCCTTAGTTTTGTTCTGAAGATTTAAAGATAAATAGGACATACTTCTTGCTCTCCGGGAGACCCAGAGGTCTAGTAAGGACATGGCATAAGTGTGATAAAGGTAGAATGGTTAATTCTACCAGAATTTGAGAATAGAGAAATAAGGAATGGAATAATAGTAATAATTTGTTGACATCTTCTGATATATTAAGCACTGAGATAAGCACTTGGCCCCTCACTTGCTATCTTGTCTAATTCTCATGATGACCCTTAGAAGTAAGAGCTGAGACCTTAACCCAAGCTATTCTTAATGTGAAAAATGAATATGCCAGCTCTAAGCGGAGCCTTAAAGGATGACCATGCATTCTTGAGCAGACAAGTAGTGAAAAGTATGCAAGAAGCAGAAAGTAGCAAGAAAAAATAACAAAAAGAAATTAAACCCAGTAGCACATGTGGGAAAGTGCTAAGTGATTCAGTATTCAATGGCTATTTATTGACGATCCATTGTGCTGAGGGCTGTTTGTTTGGTTTTCTGTTTTTGTTTTTGATGCTGGAGATGTATGGATATAAAACACAGACTGAAATTCATGCTCATGTGGACCTTATATATTTTCTTAGAGAACGATACCCCAAGGAAAATGAGCACATTCGTACTCAGGTAAAATAAGAAGTCTTTTATAAAGTAAAATATAAAAACATGCAGTAGATACACAGAACAAAATGATGACTGCCACATAGGAGAGAGAATTGGGGAACTGGGTGAAAAAGCCGAAGGGCTTAAGAGGTACAAATTGGTACTTACAAAATAGTCATGGAATGTGAAGTACAGCATTGGGAATATAGTCAATGATATATATTGTAATAACTACGCATAGTGCCAGGTAGGTACTAGACTAATTGGAGGGATCATTTTGTAAATTATATAAATGTCTAACCACTGTGCTGTATACTTGAAACTATTCTATTATAATAAAATAGTAAATGTCAACTTTAATTGAAAAAATAAAAACATGCAGCAAAATATACAACCTATAATCTGAGAGCTAATGAGAGAAATGAAGCAGGAAAGAGGTCAGAGTATGTTGAGCACAGGGATGTTTTATGGTTTTAAATAGATAGGGTAGGCTCAGGAAAGCAGATGATTAAAGAATGGAGCTCTGAAAGGGGGTGGGAGTGAAGCATTTGGTATATCTAGGGGAAAAGTTTGCCAGGTAGAAGAGACAGCATTTGCAAAGGCCCAAGAGGGAGGTATGACATGCATGACTAAGAAGCAGACAGGAGGAGGTCATTGGTTTTAGCAAAGCACAGGCCACTGGTGACCTTGACGGGATCATTGTAGAGAGATCTGCCTGATCACAGACTGTTCAAGAGAGACGTGGGGAAGAAAAACTGGAGACTATGTATGTTAGCAACTCTTTGTAAGAAGGAATAGACTAAGGGAGTGAAGCAAGGTTTAAAAAATCTTTTCTAGTTTAACATAAAGAAAAAAATCCCTGCTGATACAGGAGAGAAAGGGGAGAATTGTAAAGCGATACCCTTGAGTAGTGCAATGGGACAGGGATCAAGTTCACAAGCATGGTTAGAGTGTAACATGTGTGCATGTGTACCGGTGGAGAGGGCAGCAGAGCCCAAATAGGGAAGTTCAGCCAGAGACCTAATTAGTTTTGAAGGAACCAATCATGAAGGGTCTTCTACGCCAGGCTCAGATGTGTGGACTTTGTCCTTTTGGAAATGGGGATCTTTAAAGTCTTTACACACAGGAAGGAAATGGTCCAACTTGTGCTGAGCTTAGAAGTATTTATGGGATTTGAATGAATGAAAGGATAAGAAGGAGAGAACATTCTGGAAAGATTAACAACAGTGATGGTGCCAGGGGAGAAGAGTCTGGCATGTGGGGCACTAGTCAATGACGATTCCATCTTGCAGAAGGGATACCTCTGGGGAAAGACTGGAAAAAAGAATTGTATCTGGAAGACCCTGGAATTACTCAGCTTACTGGTCCTGACTTAGCACATACTCTCTGCATAACCTTGGGCGTGGTATGTAGTTTCTCTTTATGAAATCACCCTCAAAAATAAAAATAAAAAAATAGGGATAATAATAGTACCTCCCTCATAAAGATAATTAAATAATCTGAATAAGGTATTACCTTTGTTCCTGGCAGACAGTAAATCCTCACAAAAGGTGAGCTGTTATATGTAGGATATGAGAAATTGGCCTCAAGCTTATGGACTGTAATAGAAAGAAACATGATTGAAAGCACTATGATTTCAGGAGGCTGATTATATTATATAAATTAAATATTGATCTCTAATATCCAAATTCATAATTTAAAATGCCAAGTCTTATAACAGCATTCATCTAGACTAACCCTTGAGATAATACAAAGGTCAGAATAGCTCTTAAAAGTTAATAATTAGGAAGTTTGAGCTCTAGAAATGGAAAAATATTTATGAGTAGCTCTTAACACTGAAGAAAAAGGCATAATTTTAAATAAACACAACTATCTCCCAACTGCTGCCAATTTTTCATGTTTTATGAATTCAAACAGGCTAGGAACTAAATTTAGTGCTTCAAAAAATGTTTTATTAATGGTCATGTCTCAGTAATGAGAATTATTTGAATGTGACAGCCAGCATCAACATAGAAGAATTCAGAAAGAATGTAACATTGTAGTTTAGTCTATTTCAGAAGGGGTCTTTATATTTACAGATACCCAAATTATAAATAGAATCTTATATCTCCTATCACAGGAAAGGTTGCTACCTATGCATTCCTTAATCTATCCTAAAATTCATTTTCCTCAAATGTAATATATGCTCAATGAATCAAATTGGATAGAGAGTTCTCATTCAAGATTTCAGTTCAGTAGCTTGCTTTTCTCTAAGAAACAGCCTCCATTAGCATTCACTTCTGTTTTATGCATTAAAGATCACAGCAGGTAGGTTTTTAAAATGTAACCATAGGTTCTACTCTGTTTGGGGCAACTCAGCTAACAGCTGCAAGCAGAATCAGGAAAAGACACATTTTTTGTTGTTGTTATTGTTAACAGATTAAATCTCAGCATTGAGAACTTAAGTCAAAGAAAATGTTGAATGGTATCAAAATAAATTTTGAAATGTCAACCTTTGATCAAGAATTACAAGGAATAAGAGAGAGAGAAAAAAGAAGCTACCAAAAGAAACATTTAGACAGTTATCAGGCAGAGACTTTGTGTTCAGTTCTCAAAATACTGAATATCTCAACTTTTAAGGAGTGAATACAATAGTATTAATCAACTTTGCAAGACAAATGTTATTCCAAGGTTGGCAGGTTCCCGGGTAAAAATAAAACTTAATTTCTGAAAATCTATTTTGTATGGTTATGCTGAGAGAATTTGATTTAAGTGAATGCAAGCTTACCAGATTTTGGGCAAAAAAATATAATTTAAATATAATTTCTCCATTAATTGGTCTTAATGGGGTTGAATAAAATGATTTCCTGAGTAGATTATATCAGAGAGCATGTTTTCTAGTGGCAAATAAGTCTATAGGAATATCCTTAAAGTACTAAGATGTGATGTAAGAAATTTTGGGAAACTTTAGCAAGTGAAGGTAGAAAGAGTAGCCAATTTAATGGGCATGACAATTAAAAGGATCTGGGGAAAACTAAGGAGGTTAATATGTTGGACATCTGGTGTCTGGCTTTTCACAGCATCTACTTTCTTTTATTTTGTAATAGAAGCTGGGTTTTCTTTTGGAAAACTACTCCCTCCCCCCACCCCGCCCCATTACACAATTACACATCATCATGTTATCTTGGTGTTAGTGTGGCGTAAGAGGAAGATGAAGGAACACAAGGTGTAGAACACTGAGGTCATGGCCAAGCTCTGGCCCAGTGTAACTGAACAAGTCACATAACCTTTATGAAGGTTTGGTTTCTCATTTTTAGAATAAAACTAATACTAGTACTAAACAAATAGAACACTTGCAGGGTAATGTTGAGGGTTATGTAAATAACGCTTCAGAGAAGATAGCTACACAGATATTAAGAATACCTAGTGGGTGCTGGCAAATGCCAACCAGCGTGACCAACTGAGATAGACAAGCTTTATTACAAATTAAAAACAAGAACAATAGCAACAATGAGTGAATCGTGTGGTATACATGACACCTTAATAGATAGTTTTTAAAAATGAAGGCAGTTTATTTTCACCAGTGGGTGGCCTTTTCATTATTGACATAAGGATAGTAAATGTGTATTATATAAAATGAGGGACTATGGTCATGCTACCCTGAATAAGCCCAGTCCCATCTGGTCTCGGAAGCTAAGCAGGTTGGGCCTGGTTAGTACTTGGATGGGAGACCACCCAGGAAGACCAGGTGCTGTAAGTGAAAAAATTTTAAAAATAAGGGATTGTAAGCTGACAAGGTTCTTGCAATCTGTGAGGTCAACCAAGGGTTGCCTTGCCTAAAAAAATAAATAAATAAAATAAAATGAGGGATCAGATTATGCCCATTTGACACTGCCTGGGAACCAGGCTGACATCAGGGAGACATCTGATACCCTCCAGATACACTGGCTTTGGTGTCCTGGAAGAAGAGTGCTGGCTGGTGAGGGGTTTGGGTGGAGAGCCCCGTTCTGCTCACCATTCACGTCTACTAAAGCTCTGCCCCGGAAGGCATTTCTTAGAGGTATTTAGACCATCAAGTTCAATTTTGCTTTCCTTTTGTAAATAAAATAAAACCACTTGCCCAAAGCATGTTTACCCCAGGATTGTGCAGTGACCTAAGGAGAAAAGAAACACAGCTTATTTTATATTTTTAAAGTAACCTTAAACATCGCACACTCACAGCAGAAGTGCTACAGAATTGAGAGGTAAGGGGGGGGGGATGGCACTTAGTGTGTTGATTTAAGAAATGTGTGTAAACTTCACGCAGATTTTAATTTCCTAACAGCTTGCAAATTGGTTACTCACGTATTCAAAAGCAGAAGTTTCTGGAGATACATTAGTCAGAAAAACCACAGAATGTAGCTGTTAATGTTTACTGTTTTCTTTTACATTCTGTGCATCCCTGAGTCAGGTAGCCTAACTAGGCAGAACACGAATGCACTGCTACATCTGGGAATGTCTGTGGAAGCCCAGTCCCTCCACAATGGAAAGAGAATAAGGGCTTGGAAGTAAGTAGCCTGGGTTCCAACACCAAGGTCACCTCTTCTCACCTAGGGTGGCCCATTGATCTTGGGCTGTTTACGACTATTTTCTGAGCCTCAGTTTCTTCATCTTCAAACTGAGGGGCTAACATTGACCTCATACTTTCTTTGGTGGTAAAGATAACATGGAAAATATATGTAAAGTACTCAAGTAGGGTGTCATATATTTTATTGAAAGCGTATTAATTAATTACGATTATTATTTTAGTTTTTTCAATAGAGTGTGGGGGAGTGAAAAAGCTCCATGTCAGAAAAGGTACCTGCCAACTCACAGTCTTCTCTGAGGGAGCAGAGATTTTAAAAATAAATAAAACAAATAAACACATTAGCCAGGGTGTCTAATCTGGAAATCAGTTTATCCCTTGGCTTCTAGATTCTATTTAGGAATATCTTAAGCCCCAGGGAAATTTTTGTGTGTATTATTTATTCCTTCTTTCTAAACCATTGTTGCAGATACAATTTTTAAATTAAAAAGTTTAAAATAATAACAATACCAAAAATTTGCCACTTCCACAATTTTGCTTAATCAAGTATACTCTTTTCTGTGTGGCTTTTCTTAAAATAGAAATGTCTCTTAACCACTATTCAACATAACTATTCAACATAAAATTGACAGCACAGTACGCAAGTTCTTTCATGATCGTGTTTAACTTTGAATGCTAGATCCTATGAAGCATTTCTCCAGCCCTGACAGCCGATTTGCAGTTTCTCAAACGCAGCCTGTTCCTTCAGTAATCCGTGTCTTTCCACATCCTTTTCCTCTGGCCATTTGTACTTTCTCTACCTCATCAAGCTAGCCAGTTACTGCCAGTCCTTCAAAATCCATCTCAAGCACACAGCCTCCTCTGGGAAGTGTCCTAGATAACGCCAAGCCCCCATATATTGCCAAGTTTCCGGCTCTTCCTCCCCTTGGTTAAAGCATTTCCTGTAGCCCTGCACCATGAGGCTAGGCTTCCTGTGTTAGATTTGCTTCTTTGCCTGTCTGGTTAGATTGTCTTCACTTTTACTTGTGATCATGTTTGTTTTTCTCATGTGTACCTGTCTCCCCTACTTATTTGTTCATGTCTTGTGAACAGGTGTGTGTCTTGGAACAGGGCCAGGCACATAGTGGGGACACAGTAATTATTCCCATCTGGCCCTGTGGATTGTGCCCAACATGAAGTTGTCATAAGCAACATTAATGCTAGAGTAAATGAATAAATGCATATAGCAGATTGTTATACTCACATCAGAAAAGGTTATTTTAAAAACTACTGCTTGTTTTCTGCCTGTGTAAAGATGACATATCAAACATAATTTCTTTACAATCAAAGGAAGCTTACTTCCAAGATTGGAGGCCTACATCTTCTTCTTTCTTTCTTTCTTTCTTTTTTTCTAATAAGGAATTAAATTAGGAGAAACATTTGCATTTTCACATTAGTCTTCTCTGAATATGCATGGCTGGTTGAATTCTGTCTGACGCCTTCACAGAACGCGCTCAAGCAAGCTTTCCATTACTAAATAAATTGCATCCATTCTAATTAAAGATATGGAGAATCCTACCCAGGCAGGAGAAGTAAGGTGGGATGAGGAGCTGGAGCTTCCATGGTAACCCTGCAGGGGACAATGTAATTGATTCATATGGTTCCTTCTGCTACGTATTGATTCCATGCCAACAAGACTTGAAAACTGTCCATCATTTCCCAGAGCTATTTATAGACCAGGTCTAGCTGGGACAAATAATGATGATAGAGCATACAGAGACAATTACTAAAAATAATAAAAGAGATACCTGCTTTTTTTATATCACTTGGCCATTGATTATCATCCAGGTTTAAATAATTATATTGTAAATATATAGGTAACTTCCCAAAATAAAATAATTGTAACAGATCTTTTCATACAAAGGGTCTGCTAAAGGAGAAAGAAAAAAAACTAAAAACTCAAATCTCATGTTACTGGAACCACATCACTGAACAATATTGGTACTTCATTCTGCCTCATTGCTGGTTGCTAGCATCCAAGTTTATCAAGTAATTTGTCAGAATATTAAGTACACATAAAAAAAGTGATAAATGAATGTCACATGGAAATAAAGATTCGGAAGCAGACAAAGCTTGGTAGCACGATCATTTTCACGCCTTTTAGAGCATATTACAGCTCTCTGTTTGGGACACTGGTGAGAGAAAGAGGTGAGTTGCACACCTACCCTTTAATTCTGTAAACCAGACTTCTAAATTGTTCCTCATACTCCTGACATGCAATTTGACTGCTGAATTTACCAGCGCACCCAAGGCTTGCACTAAAGCGATTGCATCAATAGCCTTGTTTAACCAGCTTGTTCAAATACCCACTTCACTTCAAGTATTTCACACCCTTTAAACTTGCTTCTGAATTACCATCTAGGTTATACACAATAGCCTGCAGATTTAGAAGTCAGTCACTGAGATGATTATCAAGTCATCAAGTAATTCTTTAGATTAAACCTAGTGGAACTTTCTACCAGTTTTGTTTTTTTAAACCTTCTTTAGATTACAAATTTTCATATATTTTATTTCTTGGTTAACAAAAAGTTAGTGCTCTCTACCTTTAACGTCTTTTTTTTCCCCCAGTAGTTCTTGGTATATTAAGGTCATAATAAATTCTTTTAATAAAAATGTTCCAACAAATACATCATTTTTTAATTTGCTGCACAATATATCTCACAGTGGCAGTGATGGAAATCAGCCCTCTCTTTTTCAAGGGTAGAGAGAGCTCATCAATTGTATTTAAATTCTATAAACTGAAAATCTTTGCTCTTATTTTTTCTCTCACAGAATTGCTTTTTTTTGTATTTTTACCTGTTAAATATTACCGAATATTTATTTACAAATGACCTAAAACCATCTACCTTTCCCCTCCCAATTACATTTGATATGGCCATATTTTAAACACTCATATAATTTTTAAAATAGCTTCCAAATATCCCTTAAGGCAAATTGTCTTGTATTTATATATCCTGAATTGATTATGGGGATTTCAACTTAACATCTTTATGTATTTTTTACATTTCTGTTTAAATTAAAATATAGAATGGAATGTGGTAAGCCACCTGTATACACACTACACAGTTCTGTGCTATTAACATTTTTTTCAAGAGTGAAACACAGCATATAGTTGAGATCATGTTTTTTTCCTTCTCTCCAGTCCAATGTCCTCCTCTTCCTACTATGCTGACAGGTAAGAACAATTATGAATTTACTGTATCTCCTTATAATTCATTTTTAAGCTTCTATAGACAGTACCTATGCATATATTGTACTAAGAATTTTTATTCACATAAATTCTATCATTAAAAGTATGATTGCATATATTATTTTTGGTGGTCAACATTGTTTTTGAGATTTCTATATATCTTTAGATTATCAACCTAATTCATTTTTTAACTGCTGAATAGTATCTCATTTATGAATTTTCTATAAATTGAACATCATCGGCTTTATCTTTAAAATGTATCAAGGATCCAGTGACTTCTCTGCTCCCCCCCTACTGCTGCCGCTCTGGACCAAGGCACCATATGTCTTATCTGGATTATGAAAGTCTTACAGCTGGTCTTTGCATCCTCCTCGGAGACTCAAAACTCTTCTCAACACAGCAGTCAGTGAACCTTTTAAAACATAAGTCACGCCATGACACTTACTAACTCAACCCTCAAATAACACTGTACTGAACTTCCTCTAGGTAGCAGAGTTTCTCCAGGGTAAATTTCTATAAATAAAATCTTGCCTCTTAGGACACATTCAAATCACATGTTTCGATTTTACTAAATTCTTCCATAGACTTTCTCAAGTGGTTATATCAATTTATGAATATACCTGTAACATATAAGCCATTGTTATGCTTCTGTAGCACTCTGGCCATGGCTTTGTAGATGACAGATGGTCAATAATTATTTATTTAACTCCTTCATACTTCAAAGACTTATGCTTGTTCTTTTTCTGTGTAAATTTTGCAAATTTATCATTGTATCTGCATTTCATATTGTAACTATGTATTTCTCCTCTCACCACCACCCGCCTCCACCCCCGACATTATGGAAGTACTTGACCTCCCAGTATGTAACCAAGAAAAATGAATGTTTTCTAATTGGAGACCATCTATGATACAGTACAGGGCAATTAGCTAATACACATAAACTTTTCAAATTTATATTTGCGACTGGTGGTGGATATTGCTCTTATTCCCATTTTACAGATGACAAAACAGAGGGCCATAATGTTCCCACTTTTACAGAACTGGAAAAAGGCAGAGCCTATATCATAAGATTGCCAGGGTCTAAAATGCAAGCTCATCCTGCCACAGCGTGGGCTTCTTCTGCCTCCTCGTCTGATGCGCAGGAGGGGCTACATGCACAGTTGTCGAACAGCTTTCTTAAGTGATACCGTGTAAATATTGCTAGATTCTATTCTTTTTAGTCATTATCAAATTTTATTAGTGCTTTATTTTCCTTTAATCAGATTCTTAAGTAGGGATGCCCTCTGTCCTTTACCCTTAGTGAGTGTATGTTTGAAACAGAGAGACAGACAGACAGACAGAGACAGAGAGACAGAGAGAAGCAGAGAGAGATGAATTGAAGGAGAAAAGGAGAGAGAAATATTGGAAGAGAGGGAGGGAGAGATTGAGCGATATTACATATTGCTTCTAGTTCCAAGGCAAAGAACAGATCACTTTTAATTTGAAAAATTTGTTATGGTTATTGATAGACTGGCTTCTAGGAATGAATCACTGAAATGCTGAGAAACAGAGCATTTTAAAACTTATTCCAATCAAGTGGCTGTGAGTGAAGAAAGTCAGAGATTTCCAACTTGAATCAACTTTCATATTTTTAGGTATAGATTAACTACTTCTTGTTTACTGTATTAAACAGATCTATTTCATTCACACATAATCCCCCAAACTCATTTTCCTCTGTGTTTCAATACCTTCCCCGTCACTCACATATGCACAATATTTCCATCAGGTCACTGATACACAGATACATTGATTAACTTCACGACCAGCCCACTGATTTTCATGACACAGAAAGAGCCACTTGAGAAGCATGGTGAAAGGAACATACTCTCGCTTAGCCCCGGTTAGCCTAGGATGCAAATCCAAGTGTGTTCAGTTTCTTGCTTTTTAAATCTGAAGGGTCAAAGCTCTTATTTGTGGCTGGTGAGAGGCCTCTGGGGTGAGATCTGCAGCGTCAGTGTCTACAGATTTGGCAATGGATTTAAGTAAACAACTAAGAGGTGCTCTGAACCTTCGTTAATAGTGAAATGCAGCTTGAGCGAAGGTACAAGATGTCCTTTCTTCTAGTGATCCCACTAGCTTTATTGAAATCTCAGCTTTAAAAAATCATTCTATGATTTTTTTTTCACTGTCACCAATTAAACTTGAAGTTTTACTTCTTCAAGATCTCTGTATCTCTCCAGGAGGAAAGTCGCACAAAATAGATATGTTGCAACTAATCATAGGCAGATTATAGATGTGTAATGATTAGCAATGGCACATGCTATTTTGGGAGGCTGATTTATCATTTATATGCATCCACACTCCAAGTAATCTTTTTACTTAGCTTTTTAAAATATTTGGCAGATCTGGGTAATTTATATACACAGAAAAGAAATTTAGCATTATTACCTCTAAAATCTTTTTAAGTTGAGTGTTATTACTGAAATTACTGAGTCTGAGAATTTTAATTCCATTCATCTTTTTTTTTTCCTTTCTCCAATATAAAGATAAAGAAGCAAAATGTAAACTTTGAGGAAAATCATGTGCCATGTGTAACAGAGATTTCCCACTGAGGCGATGATTAGTATGGTGAGTTTACATTTCAGTTCAATATGGTTGTTTTAACTTTTTAAAAAATTTAAAAGTCTAACTTAGGCTTCATATTCTCCATAAGATTTTCTATTTATAACCACAGCAGAGGGTGCAATGGAATTGGGAGCTTGGAATTTCAATCTTCTCACCACTTTCCAATTACCAAGGGAGTAAACTCGTGTTTCCATGACTGCCAGCTTTATTTTCTGTCAACAGCTATTCATTAAGCAACAACTAAGTGTTAAATAGATAACCTCTAAACATAGAGCAGTGAACAAGAAGGGACCGGGTAACTCCCACATGGTGCTGATAGTCTCCAATGGAGGCATGTATTAATCAAACACATGTATTTTTAAGTAAATAATTGAAAGTATCAAAGTGCTGTGAAGGAGGCAGGAGACATAACAGAAGCTAAGGTAGCTAAGACCAGATGGATCACATCTGAGAAAAAGGGAAACACCTTAAAAAGTTGTCCTGAAGAAATCTTGAGTAACTTCAGGTGAATGTAGGATCAGAAAGGACAGAAAGACAGATTTTCTGACTGGGATGAAAGCAAATGCTGAAGTCTATAACACTTGAGATGATCAAGGGACAGAAGAGTTGCTAAGGCCAGAGTTTATAGGAGAAGAGAAGATGAAAGGCCGTGAGCTCAGAGAGGTGAATGGGGCATTTGGGGCATCACGGACCATGGTGGAAATCATTGCTTTTATTCGAAGAGCAAGAGGAAACATAAATCAGTTTTAAGCAGGACAGTGAATTGAGCAGGTTCATGTCAACTGAAAATTGAGGATAATTACAGCTTGTATTGACAGCTTCAAAGGATCAGTATAATAATTGAAGAGGTCATATGAATAAATTCAAAGTAAAAATTCAAATTACTAGGTATCTAGTTGAGTTAATGAAGGCATCCTCAGGCTATGACTTTATGAGAGTAGCTGGTTCAATGCATTATCCAAAACACATCAATACTCAGATGTTAGAATCCTGCTTTAAAAATGAGGCATTCATGGAAGACGCTAAGATTTAGTAACAACATCTGCAGTAACCTTTGAAATTTGATAATAAAAAGTCTGTTGCCATTTAATTGTTTTATTTACTGAAAAGCAAGCTACACCCATGGTGCAAACCCTTAATCATCCAGAAATCAAAATAAAAGTCCTCATATTCCCTTTGATACAATTATTATTATAATTATAAAAGAATATAAAATTCATCAACATGTATTTATCGAATGTTTACAATGTTCCAGATACTGTGCACACAACAGTGACTATTGTGGGCTGAACTGTGTCCCACCAAAACTCATGTATTGAAATCCTAACTCCCAGGACCTCAGAATGTGTGTGAATTTGGAGACAGGGCTTTAAAGAGGTATACAAAGTAAAATGAGGTCATATGGATGGACCCTAATATGACTGCTGTTCTGATACGAGGAAATCTGGGTACGGTAAAGAGACACCAGGGATGTGTGTGACCGAGGAAAGACCATGTGAGGACACAGTCAGAAGGCTGCCATCTTCAAGCCAAGGAGAGAGGCTTTAGAAAAAAAACACACCTGCTGACACTTTGATCTCAGATGCAGACTCCAGAACTGTGATGAAGTAAATTTCTGATGTCTAAACCATCCAGTCTGTGGTATATCGTCATGGCAGCCCGAGCAAACTAAGGCAGTGATATACCTGCAGGTCTGTCTTCGAGTAGTTTACAGTCTAATGTAGAACGGAGATGAGCAATGATACAGAAAGAGAAAAAAAAATAAGTTCCATAATAAGGAGAATGTAGGATGCTATGGCATAACTAATTTTAAACTGAGGGCCAGGGCAAGCTCTCTGAAGAAACTGACAACTAAGTTGAAAGCTAAGGAGTAGTAAGGCAACGAAGAAGATGAAAGACTGTTTCAGAGAAAGAATATGTGAAGGTATGTGTGCAGAAGCCTGGAGAACAGCACAAGTGGGAGAACCTGGACACCTGGCACAGATGAGTCACTCAACGCTGATTCTTTTGTAGACTTATCTATTATACTGTGGTTGAAATATCCTCAGATTTTATCTGGATTAATGCAAGTGTCTACAAATCAGTTTCCCTGCTTCCGTTCTTTCTCTGTACTACCCCGTCTCACCATGACAGCCGGAAGAGTCCTTCAAAAATTTGAATTAGATAATGTCACTATCCTCCTTAAAGATCCTTGGGAACTTCTTGTACTACTTACAAATAAGAAAATTAACAAACAAACAAACGAACGAACGAACACCCCTTACCCACAAAGCTCGACATGACAGTACATGCTTACCTCTCACACTTCCTTAATTCTTCTCTCCATCCTCTTACTTCGCCCCACCCCCAGCCATGTTGGCTTCTTGCCACTCTACAGGAGCCTGCTAAGCTCACTCTTGCCACGGGGCCTTTGCACTTGCTCTTCCTGCTGTTTAGAATACTCTTTCATTAGGTTTTTGCATCTCTAGCTTTTTCTTACTGAAATTTCAGGTCTCACCTGAAACATCACTTTCTCAGAAAAGTCCTCTCAAATTTATCTATCGAAGAGCACCTTCCGCCTACTCCTACAGGGTGATACCTATCATATCATCTAGAGTTTTTTATAGCACTTATCTTATATTAAACCATATTGTTGACTTAAGTGCTTCCCGGCCTCCCTGACATCCCTTTTTCTCTCCATACTATAATTTCAACTCCATGGGAATAGAAGTGGCATCTGTTTTCCCCCTGCTTTGCCCAGCACAGTGATTGGCACATTACAGACATTAAATAAATCTGTGTTGAATGAATAATGTGAGTCATCCAAGCTGACTCTGATTTTAAATTCATATCATCCATCTTTAACATGAAGCAGTGAAGAGTGGGAAGATTTTGAACCATTCCTGTAGAGACAGATTTAATGCTATGGTACAAGAAGATAAAGGCAGCAGTAAACTCCATCCTAGACTGACATTGAATAACATGACATGTTAAGTCTGTAGCTATTAAATGCATTGAATATTTCTTGTGTGTCCACAAATCAGTAATTCAAAGGGGAAAGAATTGATCCAAAGGATTTGCCAACTGCATTGTCATTTGACTCTGAGCAAGACACTTAACCATATAAAGTGTTCTGTGAATTATGGATGACAATATTGGCCGTGTCTCTGTCACCTAGTGATAGTTTGAGCGGTAACAGAATTTTGTTTTAAGTAGCTGAACTCCCTGTGGGAGAAGGTTTGGAAGGGAGATGAAATACAGTGCAGCCAAATATCATTAACTCTTTATATTTCATGATTGACTGAGTTCTTCCTGGCACAAGAAGGGGTGTTTTGTTTTTTCCTGAAGACGATATCCATCCATACAACTTCTATGCAGTCAGGAAGCAAGGCTTTCTGGAATTTCATCAGTACTAGGAGCAACTGGACGGGGGTGGGATAGGAATTAATCAGGGAGTGATCCTCATAAGTGTCTGTAGTTCTCTGAAGGGTACTGGGCCTAGCAGGGAATACGAGCATTGAATAAAGAGCATGTAGTGAATATAGTGAAATGGGTAGGAGTGTGAATTCCTGTGCCAGAATGCTTGCATTTCCTAGAGGGCTGACCTCAAGTAATTGACTTACTTCTTGAGACTCAGTTTCTTTTTCACCATAAGGCAGTGATACTGGAACATATAGGATGCTTGTGAAGATTAAAACAGTTTATATATTTAAAGTACTGGATTGGTTTCAAGAAAATGAGTGCTCAGTAAATGTTTTTCTTCATCATCATCATCATCATCATCATTCATCATCACATTTTCACCATCACCACAATCGAAGTGTTGGATTGAATTGTGAAGCTTAGAGAGGTAGTTAGATGGGTCAAGTGCCGGATGGAGCTGAGAGAAAATCAGATGCCACAGGATTTCCTTGGAGAATGCCATATTTAAAACTCTACTGGATAATTATTTCATCCCAAGTGCCACTAAGTGACTGTGCCCATCTTCCTCATAATTTTCTGACCATGTCAAAACTGGCTCAGACAAGGGACTGAGTAGCTACAATTGTAGGAGAACTGGAACAAACTATGCATGAGAACTTGTCTATTACTCATCAACCAAGAAGGAAGATTACTCTAATCTCCTTCGAAGGCTATATTTTAGTTTATAAAGAATGGCATGAATTCTGGGGAATGACTTTTTCATAGTAGATACTCTGGAAACCATAAAGAAGTTGACTATTACATTTTAGATCCTGGTGGTTTATATATAATTGTATTTTCTTTATGTTCTTGTTTCCTTGCTCTTTCTTGAAGTAGAATTGACTCCTCTCTTAGACAATAATAGGAAATTGGACAACTGCTGAGACAATAAATTTTCCCCAATAATAACATGAAGCTCCTCAAAGGGTACATGAGAGTGATCATTTCTGTTCCACTGTGTTTGTTCTCAATCACCTGGCCCCTTATATCTGCTATTTGTATTCCAAACAGAGATGTCATAGATTTATAAGAGATTGTCTTACAGAATTAAGAAAAGTACTTTACATATTCTCTATACCTCCTGTTGGCAAACCATACAATTTCCCCCTGATGTGATACATGCTGCCAAAGAAACTCATTATTTCATTTCTTAATTCATAAAATATTTCTAAGCTTTACTATAAGTTACATGCTGTTAGGTAATACCAAAGCTGCAATGAAAAGGAATATTTAGTCTCTATCTTCATGAATCCAACTTTTTAGTAGATTCAGCATAAACAGGGTACTTTGTCTTTCATCCTTCAAGTGAGAAAGGAAAGATTATCAATTTTAGAGTGCCTACTGTGCCAGGCAACATGTTTGATACTCTGCAAAACTTTGGAAGGCTAGCTTATCTTCTGACAGGTCTACCCAGGCAACTAGCTCACCATCATAGCTGCCTATCTGGTCTCATTATCTTGAAGAAAATAATTTCCACAAACTTTACCAAGAACAGAGTATTCAAAGAGCTCATTTCCTAAAAACTATCTCCCCTCTTTGCACAGTCTAAACTTTAAATTCTAATTTTAGTGGACAACCCCAAAGAAAAATAACTTCCTCTTGGTATAAGATGTAGGAGGTAAAGATGCAAATGACATTTTAGAGGCAAAAGTCTGAAGACAGATTAATGTCATGCCAAGACTCAGAGTATGTTATTTTTAAGCAGAGCAGACAGGAGAGGAAGGGAAGGAAAGGAATATCAATTGATGTCACTGCTTTTACACGTCCTTAATGGACAGCTCAGTAGGAACTAAATAATTGGTAATAGCTATTGTGTTTTTCTGTATCACTAAACCAGAAATGAGTGTTCTGAAAATGTCACTCTATAGCTAAGAGAAAAATAGGGAACAATGATCAGTTTGACATTTTAAATAGGAGACGTGTTTTTCTTTGGCTCGGTATAAAAGTTTCTATGCAACATGTAATTATATTTTACACCAGATTTCAGGTGTGCTTAATTATTGTATCAACTCTTTTTGTTGATGTCTCCTAAAATACTCTTGGTTTCTATACTATTCTGAGGATGTCTTCAGCCTCTCTTCATGAAGCTTGTGATCCAATCAACAAATGATTTTTTTTAAAGTAACTTACAAAAGGGGGAAAGAATTAGAAATTGCACTTAAAATTTTTCCATTTTTGGAAAGAAAATGAACAATGTACATTGTCAAATTCCTGGTTCAGAAGGTCAGTCAATATGAATCTTCTCTCAAAGCTGACCAACCATTTTGGTTTGCCTGGGACTAACGGGGTTCTGAGGACATAGGATATTCAGTGCTAAAATGGGCAAGTCCCCAGCAAGCCAAGATGGGTTGGTCATCTCATCTCTTATAGATTTGATGTAATAATTGAATAAAATAATACTTAGTAAAGGCGTGTCATAATAACACTTGGTATTTAAAAGCATTAAAAAAAAATCATCTGTTGTATAAATCTTTGCTAGGAGTGGGGGTTGTACCCTGCAGTTAGTTTTGCGTGGGGCCTCTTTCTCCTGATATCTCAGCTTGCATAACTGATATCGGGGATTGCTCAGAAGGAAAATAGGGGTAGACAACCCGATATACGCCTTTCTCTGGGATGGAATAGTAGGAAGCAGTAGAAAGATCTAGAGAGGGTCACTTGTTGCCTGAAAAAAGCTTTGTGCTCAAGAGTGAGGGAAGCTAGTAAACTAGCTACAGATGAGTAAACTATACTGACAACTATTATTTTAAAAATATATTTTTATAGTATAATAGCATATTATATATGGCATATATAATGTTATAATACATATAATAAATATATGTTATAAACACCTATTAATATATGACTAATATAAGTATATTATATAGTTGCAATATTATATATTAGTGTATATTATAAATATATATTAACATATGATAATACATATCTACTATATTACATATTAATATTATATAATGATGTTTATATATGCGTATAATGTATATTGCATATGCATAAGATATATAAAATATATGATATAAATGTACTATATATGTAATAATATATCTTATACATATAATACAATTAATAAAAACTCCAACTTTGCTAATCATTACACCTCTACGATTTGGTTTTCTTGTCTTTAAAATGGTATTAAAAATCTCCCTACTTCAAAGAGCAGGTTGCTTCAGTTAGCAAATGAGATCATTTATTTACATCATTTCATGCATTAAGTACTCGATGTATCTATTACTTTTTTATTCTTTTATAACAGCTTTATGGAGCTATAATTCACAGCCCATACTATTCAATAGTGTTTCGTACATTTACGGTTGTGCAACAATCACCACAACCAATTTTAGAACACCTTCCCTGCACCCCACACCCAAACAAGCCTTTTATACTTCGCAACCACCCTCCAGTTTTTCTCAACATCAAGGCCGAAGCAGTCACTTTGTAGAATCGCTTCTTCGGGATATTCCATGTAAATTTCATATAAATAGTTTCATACAATGTGTGGTCTTTTGTTACTGGCTTCATTCACTAAGCATAGTTTTAAGGGTCATCCACACTGTAACAATGATCAGTAATTCATTTCTTTTTTATTGCTAAATAATATTCTATTGTATATGTGCAACACCTTTTATTTATCTATTCACCAGATGATGGGCATTTGGGTAGTTTTCACTGTGGGGCTATTTATGAATAATGTTGCTATAAACATTCTTGTACAAGTTTTGTGTGAACAACCATTCTCATTTTTCTTGAGTGTATTCCTAGGGTTGGAATTGTTGGGTCATGTGTTAACTCTATGTTTAATCTTTTGGGGAACTACCAGATTTTTTCCCAAAGCGAATGTACCCTTCACCCTCCTACAGCAGTTCATGAGGCTTCTACTTTCTCCACTTTCTTATCAATATTTGTTTCTACCTGTTTTTTACCATAGCTATCCTAGTGGATGTGAAGTGGTGTCTCAATGTGGTTTTGATTTTCATTTTCCTGATAGCTAAGGATGCTGAGCATCTTTACTTGTGCATAGTTGCCATTTTTAGATCTTCTTTGGGGAAATGTCTATTCAGATCCTTTGCCCTTTTTAAATTAAATTATTTGAGTACCAAATATTATTATTACAAATTTATTTCTAAACCATTTCACGAGTTAAAGAGTATGTACTATGTCCCAAGTGCTTTATATTTGTAATCTCTAATATTTAAAAATTTACCTTCAAATTAGTATTATAATCCCCACTTTTTCAGATCAAGACACTCAAGATCAGAAAATGGAGTAATTTATCTTGCTGAAACTGTGGCAGATTTAGAGTTAGCTACCACTGAAGCCTGAATGACAATTTTTCTGATACTAGGTGGCCACCTTAGCATGTCAAGGACATGAGCTCATCCCATGTTCTGCTCCTTCACTGATTCTTCATCTTCTATCAGGAACATGCCTTGAATGCATTTCTTTGATGCCTAACATAACATTCAAATTCCTCAGCATGCCACTCAAAGCCTTCCCATTCTTGGCACACTCCAGCACCTCAACCTCACTCTATGCCATTCCTTAACTGTGCATATCATCCATCAAGTAAACCTCATTTCTCAGTTTCTCAAAAAAAAATCTGTGTTCTTCTGTGTCCTGGAAACATTCTAGTTATTCTATGAGTATCTGTTCAACACCTGCCATTCACTTGGACCTCTCCAGTCACATTCCCTCCCCTCCTCTGTGCACGTACCTTTTCTTAATTCAACCAGCACCATTTGTCTAACTGTTATGTTCCTGATATGTGCAAAATAGTGAGATATAATAGTGACCATGGTCTATCCCCTGGCCCTAGAGAGCTTAAATAAGTCTAGTCAGTATCTGTTTTAAAAAGTATCCTGTAAACTATCCGAGCCAAAGGATTTTATCATTAATCTCACCACCAAGCATAGTCCCCCAAAAAATCTGAATTTAAAGAAAAGCAATTCTAAAATTTTACGGCACAATGAGTCTCATGCATTGTATCGAAAGACAGATTTCTGCTAATAATGATAAATGGGAAGAGACCCCAGCAATATACTGCTGAGAACTGCACATCAGCATTTCCAAGCTATCTGTTTTAGCTATGACTTAAAACAATGTTACCCAAATGTGAAAGTGTAAGACACAATGAATATGCAAAGCCATAAACTAAGTGATCATTTTTGCCTTGTATGAACTATTAAGAAGATTATAATTAAGAGCATATTTCTTATGATACCAACAAGCATTTTAATCAACCTCTATAGCGTTAACTCCAATTACCATTAGTAAACTCTGAGGATTCTGTTTTAAATTGCAATGAGTCAATAAATTCAAGATGGCATTTTGGGAGTAAATGTTAATAGGACCTTATCATTTTCCTGAACAGTCACTTAAGATATGGACGGGGGTTATATTGAGATAGAAGCAATAATGGAACATATGAAAACCTATTGAATTTCACAAATGGCATTTGTACTCTGATGTGAAATACAAAATTATCCTTGAGAATTTTTAATAATTATTTGATTGATGAATTTTAGCTTTACAGTTTTAAAGAAAGACATGTAGCTGAACAAACAAACACACTCAAAATAAAGGCTTATAAACAGGGTTCTTTGAAAATCTCATTATTAACTTATAATATTTGCATAAATTTGAACAAAGATGGATGACTTTAAATGACTGTCACTAATTAAGAGACTGAAACAAACAAAAGACTAATAAAACATTATGTACAAAGACAGGCATATTAGCATATTCTATCTCATATCTCCATTGCAATGACATGAAGAAAAATATTCCTGATTACACCTGAAGCAATAATGTAACTAAGGCAATAAATCATTTGAAGAAACCTAAGGGGAATTCTTTTTAAAACACATTGATTTAGGTATTAGGCCTGCCATTGAAATATAAACAAAAGATGAAATTAAATTTATTGTGATGATGGATTGTTCAAAGATTTGTCCCTCTTTCCTGGAAAAATTTAATCAGTAGGTGAACATGTGACTGTATCCGAGATAAATTTGTCAAAGATTGTCAGATCGTTATTAGAAAATTTCTTTCAAATGTCCACCAGAACAGATACTTAATATTAGCGAGGCACATCACGAAATCTAAAATCAAGTATAAAGTAGCTCAATTCTTGGGTGTTGCACATTTTTCTTTTATTTCCCTTTAACAAAAGATCTGAAGATATAGTTTCCAATTAATTAAACTCTGAAGTCTTATCTTCAAGACATATAACAACATTCACACTGTGGAAGAAATTTGGCTATAAGGAAGCACAGGAAAGAAGGGAAGTCACTGAGCAGTCATACTATAACTTTACAGGGGCGAATGAAGTGCCTGTTCTTAGTAAGGCCACCACAGAAAAGACCTGGCAAAGAAGAAGGCCTTTTTAAAATAAGCCTCTCAAAATTGTAATGCAAGGTATCCACTACCCGAGTCCAGGTATCATTAGTTCACTGGGACACAAAACAAAATGGTCGATGTTGATCTGAACCTCAAGAAGTTTTATGTTATTAAGAATTGATTTTTAATCAAAATCTTGTATCTTTTCAAACTCTTTGAATCATGCTGCGATGTTATTTTTTAGAATGTTCTGTGATTTTCTTCTTTAATTGTGATTAACAGGTTCCTTGTTCTCATAATTGAAATTTTCCACTGTTCTAATGCATAAACCATTTTACACTTAGGTTTCTAATTTTAAAGACACCTTAGTAAGGTGCTAATTAACAGCCCAATAATGAATCATACAGATATTTAGAACCTACAGAATCTATGTAAAAAACTTATGGTCCCAAATCCACTGATCAAAATGTCTGAACAATTCATTTATTCACCAAGTATTGACTTATTTCCTACCTGACTACTCTGTGAAGTGTTATTTTCCTTCTGCTTTTTGTTTCTCTACTAAGCAACCTTTAAAAGGAGAATTATGAACCTATAGACACTCTCAGATTCTGTGAACAAATTTAGAAAGAGAAAATAAAAACTCATAGTTCCATAATTGCAATGGATTATTTCAGTATTACTACCACTTGCATGAAGGCAATACTGTTTTACTATAGAAAAATAAAAAATGTATTTAAATTGAAAAAAATGTGCTACTCCTTACTTCTTATAGTAGACCATAGCACTTGGTGTACTGGTGATCTTTCCTCTTTCACCTTTTCTTCTAGGGATAGTACAAATTCCACTCCTTCAGCTTCTCACTACCCCTGACACGCACAGTCACAGAAGTAGTAGTCATGAGACTCAGAACTGACCAGAGAATTCCATCTTCCTGGTATCAGTGATTAAACCAGACACTGAACATATTTAAAAATCATGTTCAATAAGTGTTCTTCTTGGGATTACTCATATGCACCGCAAGGTAAATATGTTCTTTTATCCTGCAAGGTTGCTAACCTGAGAATATAGGACTCCTGTGTCCCACGCCACTCAAGAAGGCTAACTAGAGTAGGCTAGAGACTCACACATATTGGGAAGCAGAGAAAAGAAAAGCGATCAATGGAAATTGTCCTGCTATTTTTCAGTTCAAATTCTAATCTCCAGATTCGTGGTCTCTAGATATCATCTTTGATTTGAACTAGCCACAAGGTGCCTCCAAATAATACATGCCAATAAATCTCCTTTTTTGATTCAATTATTTTTCCCCTATAACTGAAAAAAGTCTTGGCTGGCACTTCTCTTTTAATGTTGTTGAATACTGGTTTGCATGCATGGACATGCTTTCATGATATTCATTAAATTTATTAAACATCTATTATATGACAAGCATAGGGCTTATAAAAAATAAGCTACAAACCTTACATCTAGGAAACTCTCACTTTATGGAAAACTTACACGTAAATTAACTATGATCAAAACTTATATGTTCTATTAAAAGATATGCAGTATGCTCTGTGAACATGGGGGATTATTTGCATTTTTAGTATGTGAATAAGAGAAACTGTCCATAGAGTAAATATTTATAGAGACACTCACACACACGTATGTCATTACCATCACCATTATCATCAACTCATCAAAGCACTCCCTTTTAAATGACATGGGGGAAAGTAACTTTCGAAGAGACTATCATGACTCTTAACTTGACACTTCAAGTCGCTTCAAAGTTCTAAACAGCCATTTGGTTTAAATAAAATTTATTTATTCTCCACTAACTTTTGCTTCAGTTCCCCCTCTCCCAAGAACTTTTCAAAATGAAAATGTGGTTTTTCATTTTCATTTTCTTTCTTTTTTTTTTCTTCTTGCTTTAAGTAGGTAGCTAATATATTTAGTCCGCATTCCCTTTGTGGAAAGAACTTGTGCTAAAGACCAAATATATGTGATCTCACTTAATTCTTCTCCAAACCATATGAAGTACTTATTCTTATTACCCCCATCTTAAAAATGAGGATTCTGACACTTAAGGTTGATTAGGTAAACTATCAAAAATTACATAGATCAGTAAAAGGTGGAATCAGGTCCTGTCAGAGTCACCAGTGGCCTTGTGTGGATCATCCGAGCAGGCCCAAGGTATTCCTAATGATTCTTACAAGAGGGAGGCAGCAGATTAGGGTCAGAGAAGGAGCTGGAATGGTGAAAGCGAGGTTTGGAATAATGAGTGGCATGAGCTAAGATGCAGGGTTCTTTAGAAACTGAAAAAAGGCAAGGTAACAGATTCTCCCACGGAGATTACCAAAGGAACCCAGTCTTGCTGACTTCTTGACTTTAGCCCAGTGAAACAGACTTGAAGTTCTGACATGCAGGACTGTAAAGAATAAATTTGCATTGTTTTATGCTATTCAGTTTGTGTTGATTTATTGCCACTACAATAGGAAATGGACGTGGTGAGGGAAATCAAACACAATATTTACATTGTTATCTGCCTCTGCATTTGGGGGTGTTTATTCAGAACTTTATCTGCCCCCCCCAAAAGAAGACAAAACCACATATTCATATTCAAGGTTCTTAAAAGTGAAATCTGAAAGCAAAGACTTTACATTTAATACTCTAAGTGTTAATAAATTATGTCCAAATAGCCAGGGGACAACATCTGGAAGACATCAACCTATTTTGCTCTGTAGGCCCTATTTCAAACTCTCCCTTGGCATTTCAATTATTACAGAGGACCTAGGAATGCCTGGAGTGAAACAATGAGATTCATACTTTTATCCATTAAATCGTGTCACATTTATTGATAACATCCTAAATCAGTATTCCTCAAAACAAGCTATTAGAGAGATTTAATAACCAGCATTCATAAAAATTTTAAATATTTTTAAAATACAACATGGCTTCTGCCTTACTCAATGATCAAGAATTAGTTCAGTGGATTTGATGATCTTGTCAAGAAGCTATAGATGGCAGTAGATCAATGATGACTTCAGCTCCTAAAGACTAGAGGCTGTATGCCAAATGGGGGTGGGGAGGCTCCTGTTTTTGCTAGCTCTTTGCCATGGTAGTGCTCTGCTTTGCATCTATAAATTGAAGGGGGGACAGACTACAAGATTAAAAGTCATAAAACTGACATGCTATTCTAATGTGGCTGGGTACAGAAAGCCCCAGGTCAGCCCTTACTTAAGCTATTTTCCAAAAATTGGATGCAAACACAATCGCACACACCATGGGAGCCTCTTCCTGCAGGGTGACTGGGAGAGTTAGCTGAGGAGGCTGACAAGCCAGACTCATGAGTTTATGACAGGCGGCTGCAATTTCAACTGAGGCCAGAGCCGGTCAGGCTCTTTTTTCTTTCTTTCTTTTTTTTTTTTTTTTCAAGGTTAAGTCTGACTGAGTCTATTCAGGTCTTTTTTTTTTCCCAGAGTTTATGTCAAAATGATAACTGCTTTGAACGTGAAGGCTCAGTGGTAGGAGAACAAATTAAAAGACATCCAAAGGGAGGAAGAAGGAGAATTGACCTTCCTCATTTGAATGTTCAGAAAAACCAGTCATTTGATTTGTTATTTTGAAATCTAACTTAATTTCTTTAACCTGAACATTTCAAAGGGCTTTCAAAAGCTCACAAACTACTATTAATCTCATGGCATAAAAATGATCTGTCATTTTAATGGCATGTGATGTTGCAATAAAGTCACAAGTTTGATCATTCCTCAGATTTCAGTTAATTTGGAGAGAAAAACCAACTTGGTGTCAATGTTGAAACAATAATTTGAATGTGCGCATGCACATGGCAAATTTTCAAAGACAGCTAAGTTTATCTTTTTAAATAGCCACAAGGAACCTACAAAAGCAGAGAACAAACAAAGTGAATAATTAGCATAAGTAAAACTTATGTTTCATTTATACTAAGACTTCCTTTCCAGCAGCAGCGCTTTGATCCTGGACACATAAAATGCACTGGAATTCCTCTCCATCTGTATCTTTCTCTCATCATCTCCCTCCTGCTACTACCATTCACAGAGCTGGGAAATGTCAGACAAGGAAGGGCTTTGGAAATCACCTATTACTTAATTTCTCCTTTAACACATGTAGAAATTGATCCACGAAGTTAAAGCAACTTGCACAGATCAGGAGAATAGCCAGGGTTAATTCCCAAAGTTTCTATTGCCACCTCTTCATCCAAAAATTCCCTTCAAAAACTAATTATGTCATTTAAGAAACTATAACAAGTATGATGAGTGAGCTTTATTATTATTATTATTATTATTATTATTATTATTATTATTATTTTTGCTTCTGTCATCCAGCAGCTGTTTTCCTTTAAGAAAATTTATGCACCCCAGTTTAGTTCGTGAGAAACTACTCTTCTCGCCCCATCAGCCCAGACACCTCCAGAGGGGCATAAAGGCGGGGCTGTGGCTCAGGTCTGACCAATCAGAGCACAGCATTGCCGTTGTCAGCATGTAGGTTCATGGTGAGCATGGGCCCAGGGAAGGACATGAGGCATGAAACAGCTTCTGCTGGTGCTGCCCAGTGGGTAGGAGGCAGGTGTTCTTACCCACTGTGATTGACCCTAGCAGGATGTGAAGCAGGCATTGTCTGCAATCACCTGACACCATGGGAAGCCAGAAAGCCATCAGGGTTGAACTCTTCATGATGTATTAAATTAAGTTCCACCTGAAACCCAGAATTACCACCTGGGCCTTTCAGCCATGTGGAGCAATCAATTCCTGTTGCTGCTGTTGTTGTTGCTGTTGTTGAAGCCAATTTGAGTGGGGTTTCAAGCTACCTGAGCCCCATCTAGGATTTCTAGATTAAATATAAGACATCTGGTTAAATTCGAATTTTAGATGAACAGCAAATAACTCTTCATTACCAGTGTGACTCACCCAATGTTTGCAAAGTCTAACAACTCTAATCCTAACTCCTATGGCAAGCTATTTCTAGATGTGGAGCAAGGCCAGTAGAGAATGGAAATAGACCCGTGACCAAGCACAGAGACAAATAATATCCTGGGATACAGTGAGGTGTTTCATACATTTCTCTTTAGAGGAATAACTACTAGTTAGTTAGCACACATAACATAGAATAGAAAAGGCAAGCTATTTATCAAGGTGATGTTTCAAGTCCTTTTCTTCCTTCCCCGACCCTATTTCTACCTTGGTTTTAGACCCAAAGCCCTAGAACACACCCGCAAAGAAAGAAAGTAGTACCAGCCTCTATGTTAATTATGCCTTTCTCAGAGGTCAGTTTAATTCATTCATTTCACTAGGCATTTACAAAAGACCGCCTATGTCTCAGACCTTATGCAGAGCTGGTGGGGGAGCATGGGGAATAAGATCCAGCTTTTCTATTGTGAAGGCCTCAATCTGTCCGGAGGAACAGATATGGCTAAAAAAAAAAAAAAACAAAAAACAAAAAAACAAAACAAGAGGACTGTAATGCCTGTGGCATTGGTACAGGGAGACAGCAGAAAGGCCAGTCTTGGAGTAGGTGGCGCTTGAGCTAGACCTTGGTGGGGCGGTATGATGTGAGGAGGCAGGCTAGAGTGCTCCTCAAAAACAAATGCCCTCTCATCATTTCCTGTTTTCTTCCCATTCCTTCTCCTCTCTTCACCTTCGATCATCCGGCTTTTCTAATAATAACGATGCTGTTTAACAAGCTAGCACTGTCAAGGGCAAAGCCAAAGGTTAGGGTGGTGTGAGGTGAGGTCAAGTGGTGCTGGCTCAGTCAGGGCTCATGAATACAGACCTCAAACTCTGTGAGGTCTGAATTCTGTAAATGCATAGAATTTCAGAGCTGAAACAAAAACATTTACCACGCCCCTAATTTTCAGGTGAGAGAAGAAATGGAGATCAGGTAGCTGATGACAGCTGTAGACTTGGGGCAGACCCAAGCTCGCTCAGTCTCACGTGAGGGCATTTAACCAGCAGGCTCTTTATGCTCCAATTTTTCCCCCCTTTTAGAGATGGCCGGGTGAAAATGTACAGCCGCGTTTTATTTTTATTTTATTCTCCAACAGCCTAGAATGATCTCATTTAGAGCTTTCTCAAATTAGCAAAAACATGGACTTCCTCTTTAAGGAATGAAATGTGTGAAGACTGTCCCATTTTACAAATCTCCCATGCCCGTGTGCAAAGGGAAACCCAAGGGGCTCCCCACACACTTCCATTTGTCTTTTTCTGGGACAGACCTATTAAGGTGTCACTGTTCAAAAAACTCAGCAGCAGCGAGTGAGCGAAGCTGCACTGGATGTGGGTCTGCCGAACTTGAGGCGTTCTCCTATTTCAGATGTGAACGGAGCAAAAAAGGAATCAGTTTTGAAAGGAATCGTTTCTTGAAAAACCTGGACTAAGGTGCATAAGACAGGCTGACAACAGAGGATTAAGGAACACAGGATCCTGTCTACTTTTATTTGTGGCAATGAGACGCATACTGTAAAATCAGGTTACCAGCGAAAATGAGTCTGATGTGCTAATTCATAGCTCATTCTCTATACTTATGGCATGGGCCCATTATATAATGTAGCAAGATTCTGGGGCCTTTCCCTAGGGAGGGCAAGTTCTAGAAAACAGAGGTGCTAGACAAGGATGAGGGTAGTCCTTTGATGAAGGAAGAATTCAAATCTCTATTTTTCAGAAGCCCACACTAAATATACATCTGGTCCCTAGTATTTTAATAATGAAAAATAGTATTGATTTTTACTTTCCCCTGAAGTACATACTTCTGCATGCATGGAAAGGATCCTTCAGCATGTCATGAATGAAAAAATCAAGTAATGGCCTGTTAATTTAAAATGAGGCATTAAAGGGTCTTTGATGTAATTATTTTTTAAAAGCATATCTAGGTTACTTACAGTGGATATATTCTTAACTGCTTTGAAATGCAGAGTAAGAAAAAAATTACTTGTCTTCTTCAGATTCACTGGCTAAATGGAGTCTCTGGATTTGCTTCAATTTCCCCAAATCTGAATGCTACATTTTTTTTATAGCAGTTTCTCAAAAACAGATAGCTTTCTCATGTTTGCAAATTCGAATTTCTCCCTTAGAAGTATAAATGGCTATTTCTTCCTTGAAGAGTTAATGAATCACAGAAAATTTCCATCTACTACTCTGTCTCTTCTTATTACTATAATCATAGACGTGACATGGTCACACCGAATAGGAATATCTCATCACTGGATTCTGTTTATAGAGAAAGACAAAGCATTAAGTGGCAAATAGGCTTTGTCATTCCCCAAAAGTCTCTTCGTAGGTGGTTCTGACTCGATTCTTATGCTGGCTTCCTAACAGGGGTATTTCCAGGCATAGACAAAACCCTTTCCCTCTTTACTGCATCCTTTACTGATGTTTCTAAAAGTCTCAGCCCAACAATGGAACCCTCGGAATGGAGGGACCACACAATTCCACCCTCAAATCTCTCACCTGCACCTGCCCGCACGATGGCTCCCTCCAGTTACAGAAGCACAGCCAGGCTTGGATCCTAGGCCTGCTCTCCTACTCATGGAGATGAATCCTGTTTCCTCCTGTTTCCTTCATTGGATTATTAGAATGCAGTCATTCTATAATAAATCCTACTTTTAATAAAGCCTTCCTTGGGCCCTTCATCTCTGTAATTGAATTCCTTTGCTTCAACAACATCCTCTCTTACATACTCATGAACCCATAAGCCCGCTCCAGTGAGAATTTAGTCTACACCACTCTATTGCATTGGTCACCCACGTCACCTCTTTGCCAAAATCCAGGGATCTTTTCTAGTCCTCACATTATGGACAGATCAGCAGCATTTGACACTGTTGATAACTTTCTCCTCCTTCCCTTGGCTCTGAATGATGCCCTTGGCTATCTAATCTACCTCCAGGCTGTTCCTTCTCAGTCCCCATTTTTAATTAACTCCCAGTTTATCAATTTTTATACAGTGGAAGCTCCAGGGTTCTGTCCTCAAATTATTTTTATTGTTCATCTATACTCACAGAATTATGCTGGTTCTGCATTTAAAATACATCCAGAAGCTGACTGTGACTCTAGATCCCTGCTGTTATCATTTTAGTCCATATCATCATCATTTTCAGCTCTGTACAACTGAAACAACCTCCTAAGATGTGACCCAGGCTGCCGCGCTAACCACCTACAGTCTGTTCTCCACCAGTGGCCTCCGCAGTCAGTACCACCTTTTTAAATTTAAGTCAGATCATGTTGTCACTCTTCTATTCAAAATGAATGCACTTACATTCATCCACTGTTCATTTAGAATAACATTTTAAATTTCAGCATTTAAATCTTCAGCTATAGAAGGATTGTCCTGGTCTTTGCTTACTCCCAAGCAGCCACACTGGGCTCCTTACTGTCCCATGAATGTACCAAGAACACTCCCGTCTGCGGGCCTTGCTTTCACGTATCCATCTCCCAGCAGACGTCCATGCAGCTCGCTCCTCCAAAGAAGTCAGATATCATCCAATAATCTGGTACCTTTGCATCCCCATTCCTCTCTACTCTCTCTCTCTCAACCTGCTTTTTTTAATAGTGCTTACTCAGCAAAACCAGTTATTCATTATTGCTTTCCTGCCTTCTTTAGAATATAAGCTCCAAGATAGCCGGGATTAGTTTTATTCTCCTCTGTTCCCCAGAGTCTAGAACGGGACTGGTTACATAGCAGCCACCTAGTGAATATCTATGGTTGCGTGGATTCCCATCCCTGCTATGTAACGCCATCTATATATTTGTCTTACTTATGGCCCAAGACACCTATGGATGTCATTTAAGTTTTGAGCCTTTTCCCATTTCCAAGTACCCTAATCTTACACACACACACACACACACACACACACACCTTAGTTTACATACACACATATTAGCTTATATACACACATAAACGTACACATACATATACATAATATAAAAATAATAACAATTTTCAAATGATCTAACCAATGTCCTCTATGAAAAGGTGTTATGGCATTGTATATACATTCTAAGAATGTTAGAATAACTTCTGGCTGTTTTGTAGGAAACAAACAATGAGTAAATTAATATACCATTTCCTTAGATGAGAAACAATTCGAGACTGTGGGTAAAATTTTACCCGGGGACAGATGGCAATTGTAGTTGATTTGTCACACATCAAAGAAATAACCAGTAACTAAACTATGACATAGTTCTTAGTGTCTAAATTGTCTGTAACAATTTCATAACTAAAAATAAAAACTCCTGATATTATGTAAATAAGACACCCCAGCAGATTTGTCTTTTCTACCATCGGATCCCAGGATATTAGGCGAGAAAGAGCTGAGGGTGGTCTAGTGAGAACCTCAGTCTCAGAAGTCACACGATGTAAATTGGAAACTTTACTTCCGCCACCTACCAACTCAGTCACTTGCTTATTATTTCTATGCTTCGAGAGAATTAAGTGAAATAACATTTGTAAAGTGAACCAAGCATTGTGCCTACCACATCAAAGGACCCAGTGAATGCCAGCCATTATCATTATTATCATTACTATTAGTCTAAGTATCAGCCGCAAACACGTCAACTGCTATGGTTTGTCTGTCGGGCCAGCGTAAGATCATTTCACCTCATCATCAGTAATGTCTCAGTCGCTCACAGCTAGTGGCCTGTCATCTTTCAAATCTTAAAGACAGAAGGCCTTGCTCTCCAGGTAAAAGTCAATATTTCTCAATTTCTCTGGCAGATAATCAAGCTTGCTGAGGAGATGAAAACTCGGAGAAATTTGTAAAGATTTTTTTGGGGGGAGTGGGGTGAGAACCTCTTTTAAAAAGGGGTACAGAAATCCTCTTCCACTTTGTCCTCCTAATCTGATAGTACAGAGGATATAAATAGCAGCACCAACAAAACAGACAGAACGTTTCCATCATTACACTCAAGACTATTTGCTTTGATCGTTGGGCTGATATTGCACCGATGATACAAAATCAGCGATGCATAAAACAGCCGGCATCTGGCAGTGGCATCAAACAGTGTCTGTCAGTCCTGTTCTTCACCGTCCCACTCCGGCGAAAAAACAAGTTGTCTGGTGTCAGTCAATAACGTAGTGAATGAACAATTAAAATGATTCCTTTTATTACATTGTAACTTGAGCACATATCTTTTTAGTATTCTTCGTGACAAAATGGGAGGTATGTACGAGGCACTTCTGTTATCTACATAAGTGTGACATTTGTCTCAAGGAAGGGCACTTGGGTAATTGTTTTGAGTTGTCAGCTGAATTAGTCACCTTTTTCAAGGACCCATATTTTTGCTGGAGAGTACAACTGACAAACTATAATTATTCAGACTTGCATATTGGGCATGTGTTTTCTTGAAAATGAACAGTGAGCCTGCTCCTTCAAGGAAACAACTGACAGTATTTGCAACCAATGATAAAAGTTGAGCTTTCGAGCAGGAATTAGAATTTTGGAAAACTCATATCTGTCACCATGAGCTTGGCAGTTTTGCAATACTTCCAAGTCTTTTCTGATGACACCAATGGTGATATTAATGACTGTGATTTCTTGACACTGCATAATAAAAGGTGACATTTAAAAAATGTGCATAATTTAATGAATCAGTATTTCCCAAATTACCCATACATGATGTCACAATAATGTGCATGGGCAAAAGACCTAAGAAGGAACTGATAGATTTTGGAGAGTAACTACCGTTCTCCGTGGTTGTGACAGGTCTCTCCCCTCACCTCCTTTTCTCACTGCCTTCTAACGACATGGACTCCTTATGTTTCACTTTGTTTTGGTCAACATGCCTGTGGGCTCTGCCCATGCCATTTCCTTTGCCTGAGAACAGAGAGTTACACAGCATGCTTCTAACTTCATTCGGACTTCTCCACAAATGCCCCCTTCACGAAGAAACCATCTCTAAGAACCCTAACCAAAGCAGCTTCCCCCCATGTCATCAGTTTTTTCCATTGTAATCATAATTACTTGTTATCCGTTAACAAATGTATCACGGCAGTCTTTGCCAAAGGGTCAGCCTAAGTTCCATGAGGTAGGAAATTTGTTTTGTCTCTTTTGTTCACCCTGAAGAATGTCTGGGGGTATACTGTGTACTCGATAAATGTTTATTGAATTAAATGATCAATGAGTGGGTAAACATTTTAAATTTCAGTACACGCATGGTCAGAGGAACTAAATACTTGAACCAACATACAGACCTTTGGTGGCAAAGTTAGACTCGATATCAATTTAGTACCAGAACCCACGCTCTTAATATCCTATTCTACATTTTGAACTCTAAAAATTTACAAGTAGTCATTCCTCCATTTCCTTTGCCAGCTTTTATTTTAGGCCATATAATATAACTTAATTTAAAAATGCTTATTCATTTTGTTAGACGAGCTGTTCCTTTTCTATTCTAAATACTGTAATTAAAGAAAAAGACTTACAAACTATATAAATATAGGCCATCAGGAATGCTGAAATAAGTTTGTTCGATATGTGCAAAAATGGAGAAACTGATCAATATTCACAGGACAAAAAAAAAACAACAAAATCTACATTGGGCACATTTTTGAGTTTCTATAGATAATTTGATAATTTACAGACTTGTAAAGAGCTCAAAAGACAGAGACTCCAGCGAACCAGAAAGCCGAGACAATGCCTATAATCATCAAAGATACACAGTAACCTTTTTTGTCCATTTCAAAATCTTATGAAATTTTTAAACAGATTTTTTTTTTACCCAAAGGCAATGAGTATCTTTCAGTCTTAAAAGCCACACAAGTTGAGATTTATAGTATATACCAACATGATAGTATAAAAAACAACGGCATTCAGAGACTTCCAGTGTTTTGTCCTAAATGCTTGCCCTCTCGCCCCAGTCCCAAGGAGGACTCAACGTTGATCTGCTCAGGTTTTGGGGGACAGCCTGCCTTTCTCTGCATGAGAAGCTGTGAAGAGACAAATTACAAGAATGGAATTTGGATTGACTTACAATAATAAGCTTCTGGAAGGGAGCAGAGGAGAGTGCAGGCTGAATGTGTGTGAGGAGGGTTTGAGGAGTCCAAGAGCAGCAGCCTTACGGGCTCCTGTGCTGGAAGGGTTTGGGGGCAACTGAGGAGCATTTGGAGAATGTTTTGCTGTGTTCGTTGCAATGTAATTGCTTTTGGCGCAACTGTTTCAATTCAATTGTTTCGGTGCAATGCAATTTAATCCTTCAGACCCTTTTTGAGAAATATTATTACAGCCAAATTACTTTCAATGCTAGTTTGAACTTGTAATTATATTTATTTTATTTTGGATATAACAACCAGGGTGTGAGTCCTTGTCATAAGGAGGCCCAGTATGAATCTTGTTACAGTGATTTGCAAATAAAAATTCACTTGCGGAGTTTAATCATATATAGTGTTACATAAAATCAAACTATACATATATGTGTGTATATATGTGTGTGTGTGTATCTGTGTATATATATACACCCACGCATGCGTGCACACACACGTGCACACACACACACACACACGCTATATTTCTTCCCCCTTTTTCATTTCTAAGCATTGCTTTTGGTAAAAGTTAGTTTATAATCCAGTAAGATCCCAAATTTGTTTCTTCTGGGATTCTGAAGTTGTATTACCCCACATGGTAATCACAAGTCATACAGTGTATTTTAAATGTGACTACTGAGATTGAGAAAGTTAAATTTTTGTGGTATTTTTGTCATTTGAAAAATGAACACTCAATTTGGCTACTAGAAAACGTTTAAGTACTTTTGCAATAATGTGTACATGAATCTGCATTTTTGAGCTATAAATTGCATGAAAGCTAAAAACAGATCAATTATTGCTGATGAAAATTTAGCACATGAATTGAGATATATGAAAGATACACCAGATTTTGATAACATGGTACCAAAGATCTAAAATACTTTACTAGTAATTTTTCTATTGATTATTAGTTGAATTGATAATCTTTGGATAAATGAGTTAAATAAAATATTTAATCTATATTCATTCACTCATTCCACAAATATTTAATGAGCATTTGCTATGAAGAGGCATTATTATAGAAATAGAGATGTGGAAAATTGTGCCAAACTGAATACAATTGGATAAAAAAAAGAAGTTATGAATAGCCAGAACCATGCATGGCAAAAATATTAATCAACTCTTCATTAAAAGGTTAGGCTTGAATTTGCCTAACTTATGATAGCATAAGTGCCCAGAAACTAAAAGGCAGAGCAGAGAAAGGAGGAATATTCTCAGTAAAGCCATGAATGCAGCAATAAAAACATAAACACTGGAAGAGCAAGAAGGCAGGCCTGATTGAATTAGAATACATTTCAAAAGGTTGGAGAAAAAAGTACATGAGCGTAGTTTGCAATAAATGCAGACAATGTGACTCCTTCTGTAAACTACAATAAATACACTACAGTATTCAAAAAGCCTGGATACACAGGGAAAATCGTACACTTACTATACTTTGTTCAGACTAACAGTGGGGCCTTATTCCTTTAAATTTAGAGGCATTTTATCTAAAGGGGTGCTGAAGATTGAAGAAAATTATATTGAGTATATTCCTGGAAAATGTAATTAAGTTTTTAGAGGCTTTAAAATAGGTATGCAAATTCTTTGACAGCTCTCCCTTCCACAGACGATGCTTAATTCCCCTCCCCAGGAATGTAGGTCGGACTTAATGATTCCTTTCTAGTCATAAAATGTAGCAGAAGTCACTTAGTATGTGACTTGCAAGGTCAGCCAAGGGCATGGCTTCTGCTTGGCTTTTTCTCTGTCATCTATCTCTGGCAGAAGTCACCTTTCATGTTGACAATACACTCAAGCAGTCCCTTTGAGAAGCCTGCACAGAGAACTAAGGCCACCTGACAAAAGCCAGCCTCACCTTGCCAGCTGTTTGAGTGAACCATCTTCAACGTGAATTATTTCATCACAATTAAGCCTTTTGGTGATAGAAGTCTGGAACAACATTTTAACTGCAAACCCATGAAAGACTAAGCTAGAACCACCCAACCAAGCCGCTTCCAAATTCCGGACCCACAGGAAAATTTGAAGTATACCTAACGCTGATAATTTTAAACTAAGAAGTCATGTGCATACTTATGTATCCAGCAATAAAACATACTGTGTAAAAATAAATGTATCCTATGTTTTCTGACCTTTCTAAAACTCTGTGGGTACTTGAAGTGGGGAATGTCGTGACGATGGTGCCATCCTGGCAGTAAGTGTGGCAACACTGACAAAGGGATCGGATGGCTGGGAGACAGACAACAGTGAAAGGTGACTGGGTCTATTTTAGTCTCCCAGAGTGGAGGTGACCTGGAAAAGGGCAATGGCAGAAGAGACAGAAAAATAAAAGAGAGAAACCTCCGAATGTCAGGAATTAATCATTCAAAGATGACATTACGTTTTTGAACTGGAGTATTTCAGTGGGTAAGTAAAAATCCTTAGATGCCTAGAAAAAGGGATTCGGTTTTAGACAGAGTAAAGTTTAGGGGAGCAGATGCCTTGAGCCTGGATGGAGAAGGGTAGAGCCTATGTTAGTGAAAAGTAAACTTTAACATAATTACCAAGTATTTTTTTAAAACTAAAAACAGCTGGAAAGTTAACTTTGGGGTAGTGAGAAAAAATTAGCAGTATTTAGCCAATTATCTGGTTCTTGCATGATATACTAGAATCCATTATGATGGGAAATCTATCAATGAGACTTTAGCTGCTAATTCCCAACGATGTCACAACAAGTAAATGAAGACTAATACTGGTTTTATGAAGTACAGTTATGGCCAGTAAAAATGTCTTTCCTTAGTTCTTGTTAATATGAAGTCAGGGTGTCTTACCAGTTTCTTATTTTTTTTTTCTATTTTGTCTCTATAGAGCAGTTAAAATCATCATTACAGGCCTTCTCGTCATCATCCTCCTCAGAAGAAGAGAGGAGGAGGAACAAAACGTGTTGATCACAAACTCTCTCATGTGCAGGGTACTTCACATACTCAAATCTCTTAGCTTTTAAGTGCATTACCATGTAAGTAAGAGATGCTTGTCCTCATGTACAGATGAGAAAACTGAGTATGAGAGAAATCATCGAATTGTCCAGAGCCTGGAGCGAAGACACGAAAATCTTGGATGTTACCGTTTGCAGCTCTTTGATGGTTGCTCATTAAACACACGATCAGCAGCTATTCACCTCTGCATTCCTATCCATACAACGTTCTTACCTGACCTTCTACCTTGAATACATGCCTCTCACGAAGAATGTCTTCTCCTTTGCATTTATTCTAAATAGATTCATCTTCCAAGTTTCCTCAAGGCTCTTGCCTCTTTTCAGAAGGCGTTTTCTATCCACCAGTCCTCACGGAACTTTATCTGGCTTCTAAATTACGCTTAGTGGCACAAAGCTTGACAGTGCAGCACTCCGGATTTGATTAACTGACTTGATTGTCCTCACAGCTTTTGGAGAATAGAGACCATAACTGCTGCTCTTGTGACTTCTTCATACCTTGCTTATCGCTGGCAATCAATCGTTTTTATATGCTTATTTGACTTTCAAAGACTCAGAATCATGCTCTTTCTTTCTATTATACAGACGACATCTTGATCAGTCTAGAGCCTCATTTAGGTTTTATTCCTAGACAGTCTATCTGCCCCCATGCCCAACACAATTTTTCCACAACAGTGTATGTAATTTTCTATTTCTATGATTTTTCATACGGTGTTCCTTCTACCTTTAATGTTACTGTTGTCCATCGTCTCCCTGGAAATGAACAAATCATTCTTTAAGATTGTAGAGCATATTGATGTCTCTATGCAAGCATTCTTCCACTCCTTTCCCATTTGTGTAGTTCTTCTGTCGTTGGGTAGAATGCCTAACACAGTGATTCAGAGATGGACCTTCACTGCTTTAAGCCAGAGACCCTATTTCCTCCCCACTTGTTCCAGTGGTGAGTGTAGGGCTGGGCAGGTGACCCAGATATGTACCAATTAATCCATGGCATTTCCTGGTCACCATAACTGCTTAAAGATGGAGTGGTAGCCTTAGAGAGTTCAGCTCTTAACGTAGATGGTATGGCAGCAGGGTAGGCAGATATGAGATGTGGTACTAATGCAGCCGTCTCCAAGCTGTGAGGAAAGCTGGGCTGAGCATGAAGATGCCACACAGAAGAGACCAGATCTGAGAATCTCACAGAGATGGCCGTGGAGCTTTGATCCCTAGCTCTGAAACCCTCTCTACTGCTGGGTGTTTTCAGCTCCTTGAACCAATAACTTCCCTTCATTACTTAAGCCTAATTGCGTTGAGTTTCCCATTGCTTGTAATTCAAAGTATCGTAAACAAAAATCCAGATAAAATTTAACTACCTTCAAAATGCCTTTCCAAAACTCTATCGGCGAGTCAGCATATATTGGCCTTTGTTTTGTTCCTGAGAACTTTGCTTATACAGCACTCATACCATTTAAAGTGCGGAATTGTAATGAACTGTTTTATTATCCGTTTTCCTGGCACACTAGGAGCTAAGTAGGAACAGAGACTAGATCCTAGTTAGCATTATAGCCCTAGAGCCTTTGCACACTGCCCAGTTCCTTTAAAGACCATCAATATATGAATGAATTAATCTTTGGCTCTTTTACCCTGTTCCTTTTTTTCATATCCTGACAAGAACCAGTATGTTCAATAGCGGGAGAAATTTAAAGCGTCTGGATTGGTATAATGCAGTCTGCAGTGGTTCGACCTATTAATCACAAGGTTATTAGTCTCCCCCAAATAACCTTTATTCCAATTCCATTATGCTCTATTTCTTTTTGAAATTATATACTTACAGCTTCTACAGAACAGACTGCTTTCGCATTCATTTATTCAGCGAATACTTATTATCTCTCTACCAGGTGTTTGGTCACTGGCCTGGGGATATACAACAGTAAACAAAATTCTTTGCCTTTCATTCTAGCAGGGGGACAAACTATAACTAAACGTTTGAGTAAAATATAGAATGTGTTAGAGGGTTATTATATGGATAAAACCGAGGAAGTGGGGAGTCCGGAAGTGGCTGGATTGCAATTGCTGGATTGCAATTTCAGAGTAGTCAGGAGAACCTCAGCGAGGCAGTGACAATGGAAGGACGTGGGGGAGTATGAGGGACACGTGTGCAAGGAGGGGAAACGTCGGATGCACAGGCTCATGAGGGAGCATGTGGTGGGTGAGAGGAAAAACCAGAGAGTCTGGAGCAGAGTGAGCAAGGAGGAGATGATTAAGGAGGGGAGATGATGCTAAGTCAAGAGAAATAACACAGATCAGTAAGTCATTGAATTTGTCGACTTTGGATTTTTAATCAGAGTAAATTGAGAAGCTTCTGGAAGGAGGCTGGAAAGCATAACCGTGTGCACTATTCTGGGGCTAAAAAAAAAAAAAAAGCAGCTGCTCAGCACCACACAGGCTTATACCTAATTAGTATTTGAATTTCATATTAACTTGCTCTGTTTCCTTGTAATGAAGCCCAGCGTATTTAATTCATATTAAATATTTTAGCTAACATGTCAGTCACATGCTTTTTAAATGAGGGGTAGTAGCATCTAAGTGGAAATGGGATACAGAGAGTTTCAAATTAGGTGTGACTTGGCAGAGGGATTAAAGGCGTTTTGTGAAGATATGGAGTATCTACTGTTTCATGTTGTTTTTCCTGAGAGGAACTGCATTGTAGAAGCACGTTTTTATTTTCTCTCTTGCGGTCCCGCTGCCTGTGATTGATAGCTATTAAATTAGGTTTTACCTCCCCAGTTTGGTCTAGATTAAATACATTTATAGCACAGCAAGCCACTGAAAGACAAAGGAACAAGTGGCAATTACTTTGTCTATTTTGGTTTCCTTGTAGGTAACCATCATTAAATACAAAAGAAAATGGTTGGAAGACAGAAAAAAGGAAAAATGAATGAAGTATGCTGAGCACTACACACTTTAAAGCTCCCCAATTAAAAAATATAAGCTAGTGAACTCTCACATTTCTTATGAGAACTGATTTCCAACGCAGAGGTGAGGAGAAATCCTATGGAATGTATGAGTTCATTGAGAGTGATTTGTAGTGAGTCCTATTTCCCACCATGTCAGGGGGCTATATGTCAGTTATATTTGGAGAGAATCGATTTGAGAAGCATTCCACTTGTCCGGTACACTCAGAGGACAGAATCACATGTTCTATAAACAGGAATGCCAAGGTTATTACTTTGAAATGAGCAGGGTCAGGGGTCATGCTAATAGGAAGAAGACTCTTTCTCCATGTGGAATTATGTTGTCTTTAGAAAACAAAACAAAACAAAAAAAGAATCATATTTGCTGTAGCAAAATATGCTTATTTTGGAGTTTTATTAAAAAACTGGTGGCAGTCTCCATTTTTTGAAATTCTGAATCGGAACCGTGGCACCCAGCATCATTGTCTCCCTGGAGAGATCAGGGTCCCACACCCTCTCTCTCCCTGTGGGGCCAGCAAAGCCTAGACACAGGAAGGCCATAGTTAATGCACTGGCCAAACATCAGGGAAGAACTTGCAAAGCACAAGGAAGATGAGAGAGTGAAGGCCTACATTCCTATCCCGTTAGTTTCTTGAAAGGTAGCAGGCGGCGGGATCACCAAAAGAGATTATGAGAGGATAAAAGAAAAACAGAAAAAAGAGAAACTCCATGTGGGATTATCTCTAAGGATCTAAAATGTGTGATTTTCTTCCCCATTTTGTGATATTAAAGGATATCTTACTTAAATGGTAGTGTTCCAAGTCCTTCTCCTCTGTTCTGTTTTGGAAAGAGGGCAGAGAAGATCTCATGATGTCCTGGAGAAACTTGAGCAGAGCTGCGTCTGGTCGGAAGGTCTCACCAGCTCACCCCCTGTGACCTACCAATGAATGAGAGAGAATCCTCCAGAACAGCAAAGTCCTTCCCTAGCATGAGAGGTCATGAAATGGCTTTCTAATTTTTCTTCTCACTGTAGGGAATAAAGTAGGTCCTGACTACACCTCTTCAGATAATAGCAGGCCACACAGAACAGAAAGAATTCCACTTTTACAGTGGATCCTGGGCTACTAGTTAGGGTTGGGGCCACTGGCCAGGGAACATACTTCTGAGATTGCCTCCCCTTCCCAGGAATCTCTTCTTCAGTGTGACTTTAGTTAGACATTATAACAGCTGAACGGAAGTGAGTAGTTAATGGGAAGGTAGAGGCAGGGCCAATAGTCTTTAACGGTAGAGTCGCCTATGCCTTTTGGGTCTCCACATAAAGAGTCAAAGAATAGTAGAAGAAAACTCTAGAAAGCAGTAATGAGGACATGTTTCTAGCCTTGGTTTCTTTATCTGGGTAACTATTAAGTTGGGACTGTGAAGAGACAGTGATGGTACTATCTCCTCTCTGTCTCCATCTCCATCTATCTCTATCACCTCTATCAATCTCTACCTCTCTCTATCTATCTATATCTATCTATATCTATCTCTATATATATGTGCATAAATACATACACACACATACAGGAACACAGACTTCGGGATGAGAGATCAAACTCTTTACTTACTCACGGAGCAGCCTGCATTACTTTCATACCTAAACGTGATCCAGTGGAAACCAAATGGTCCCTGTGTACACATTGAGATTTGCACCATGGAAAGGAACCCCCAAATTATGAAATTTGGAGCTTATGTAAGGTGTTTTTCCCATCTGTCCCTCCGCCCCTGTGAAAGGGCTTTTTTTTTCTCTTCACTATAAACACTCATATTTGGAGAAGGAAGGGGAAAGGTCTCTACTCCAACATCCTGGGATGTAAGCAAGTGTCTCCAGGGGAGAGATCAGAATTCATATTTCTCTATCTTGAGGGTCACTAGCCAAACATCCTTTAATCCAGTTGCCAATGGTCTTCGCTCAGAAAACCTTGATTATGTAGAAACATGAACATTTTCAGAGAATTATTTCCCCACAAGAGCAGGGATGATAAGAATGATTTCCTTCAGAGTATGTTTTGAAGGTAGAATAAGATGATTCAGAGATGGGGATGAGAAGCAAAGGAACACAGGGGCAAGTCAGAAAGCGGGCGAGTCAGTTGTTAAGGGGGTGTAGCCGTGTCCACTCGGGGCCCTCCATGAGGAGTTTCCGCCACACTCCCTAAGGCACTACGCCTAGGATGTGAATCAAGCCTGATGCATCCTTCTGCATGCAAGTCCTATTCTGCCACGTAGTTTGTTCTATTTTCCTATTATAGTGAGGCACAAACATATCATCAGTGTTCTCAGCTCTAGCACCTAGTACGTAGTCTGGACTGTGACATGTGTTGAAAAATTAATGATACAGAGTATTATCCCTTCCCATCACAAGCAATAATTTCCTAGGTAGTTTTTAGAGCATATTCCTGATTCCCAGGGTGTGATACATACACTAAGCTAATAATGATAATGACAGTGATTTTGGTGGAAGAGAATGGAGAGTTTAAGCGTCATATTGAGTCAGAGAGGATGGAGTTTAACACCATCTCCATCATCGTTTGTTTACAAAGCCTTTGTTTGCTCATCTGTATAGCAAAATACTTCTCATAACACCCATAACATCTACTCTATCTAATAAAATAATATCCATCTTGAGATACCTAAATAAAATGATATGTGTACAGTACTTAATATGGTATCAAGCACTTAACAGGGCTCAGAAATAATTAGCTATTGTTATTCATCATTATTGATTTTTATAAAGAAGGTAATGCATAGGAGAAGCAAGCCAAGAAAAGAAACTATTGAGTTTTAGGTCGGATTCTATTTGACTTTGCTTTCTGCCGAGTCATTGTTTATAACCAATCCACATAGAGATGGGATGTGCAGAAGAGATTTAGGAAAAAATTATGAGATGAAATTCTCCAAGCGAACCTCAGTACATGCAGAAATTGCACTGCCTACAGCTGTTAGAATTGGGCAGAGACAGATAATTATAAAAAAACTAAATTTTGATTTTCCTTCCGAATTTGCACAGGGGTCATTCTGACATCAAAAATAATTACAAGCATAGCAATTTCAGCTGTAACCTTGACATTACACAGGAGTTGGGTCCGGCCTCTCACAAGTGCTGCAGGCTCACTCTCCCCTACGTGTAAAAGCTGCCCTATAAGGCCTCCTGATGCAGACAGATGCCGGATACCCTCATCGCGACGTCCATGAAGTGCCCCAAGTTCCACTGAAAGAAGCATGCTAAGATATTATCATAATTGGGAATGTATTACACTAGATTTCTGGGGTTTTGTTGATTTTTTTCCCCAATATCAACTGTAAAAAAAAAAAATTAAAGGATAAACTATATTATTTGCATCTGTCCTGTATTTTGCGTGTCTCCCTTTCCCCATCGCCACCACTCTACTTCACTCCAGGTTAAGCCACCACCATTTAGTTCCCGGACTGCTGCAGGCTTCCCTCTCTTGTGTCTTGTTCTGTTCCTTGCCTCCAGTCACTCTGTTCCCCACAGCTGTCTGTGAGACATGTACATCAGGCAAAGTCCATATCCTTCTGAAAAGCCTTCAATGTTCTCCCATTAGAGAAATCCAAAATCCTTGCTATGGCTTAGGAGATCTTCCAGTTCCCGGCATAATTTCTCTCCAGTGTCCTTTATTTTCTCCTGACCCTCTACCCTGTAACTGTACCACATCCCTTTCATTCTTCATTTTCTCTCTAAATGAATCTATTATTTAACTAAGAAATCAGCTTAAAGCTTAAGATGTTATTTCTCTCTCTCTCTCTCTCTCTCTCTCTCTCTCTCTCTCTCTCTCTCTCTCTCTCTCTCCCCTCTGTCAGAGAAGACATTCTTATTTCGGACCAATTAACACATACCCTAACAGCCATTCCTCGGATGGAATCTGTATTTTCCTCTCCCATATCACTCTTTACATTGCATTATTTGATAAGGCATCTGTCTCTGATCGACTGGGCAAACAGTATCAACTCTTTGCAGCTAAGCTCCCTCCTGGTTAAATGATATACATTACCAGCTTTTGCTAATGTAAGATTGGAAGGAATAAAAAAAAAAGGAACTATGTTTAGTTTATGGCTTCATAAACACTAACTTGAAACTCAGTGCCTGAACACAATCGCAAAAGCCAAGGCACTGAAATTATAAAAAGGGATTTTTTTTTAATTCTAAAATTTTTCAATCTACCTTTATAATAGTATTTTATTCTAAGCCATAGGTTTGGGGGGGCATTGACAGGATTCATTTAAGGGAAGGTCTCATAAGACTAAAAGAAGAATTAGAGAAAGATAAGAGAGATGGGAGGTTAGGCGTTCACCTTTCCCTCTGGGGTGATTCTTCGCATGAGAACGACATAAGCTCACTTAACTGAAATGTAGTTTCTAAATTTTTGTTTTGCTTTACTTACAGAATCTATGTTCCCATGGTTCATTTTTGCATATGTAACACTGTGCCTAGCACACAAAATAAGGTGATTTGTAAACATTTGTTAAATGACAAAGTAAATGAATCATGCTAATTTAGGAAAGACAGCGCTTCAGCAATTAATTTCTAAAATGTTTCCTTACCTGTTTCCCAAAATCACTCTCTCTGCACCCCCTTCCAACCCTGAACTCCATGTCTACCAAAATCCACAGGAAGAAAACCGTATTACTACCATTTACAGTTCATTTGAGTGCACGGCATCCTGTATTTGAGCTATGTGTTTTTATGAAGTTTTATTATTATTATTATTATTATTATTTTATGAATTGTTATTATTCAGCAGTTTCTGGCTTTACCAAGGCTGGATGGAGGACAGGTAAAGATGTGTAAAAGCAGTTACCTTTTGCATTATTAAAGGGACAGGGTCTCTACATTTGGAGTATCTAATCTATTATGTATTTAGTAAGAGTAGTGATAGAAGTTTTCTTTCTTTCTTTAGAACATCTCACATCATTCCTACTAAATAGTTACCTAAAATTCCTAAAATCTAGGAGAAAGGCATTAAAACATAGAACTTTAGGAGATGACAGAAAGTTCTTCATTTCTCCCCTATTATACCATTTTGAATCAGTAAACATCAATCAAATGTCTTCCAGACAGGATATGCGCAATGCCATATATGAGAGATGCAGAGCTGGGTTAACAGAATCTGCCCCAAATGTGTATAGGCTACTCTAATTTATTTTTACTTTCTAACCACTCTCTATAAATCCCTTGTCTTTCACAACAAAGCTCTTTTCATAAAATGCAAAATAGAAGTCCAGGATGGATATAAGCATATGCAAAATAAAAAGATGGAGGAAGAGATATTGAAGAAGAGAGAAATGAAAACTTAAGACAGATAAAAGAAATAGAATGATTCTCAACCATCTATTTTTGCTTGACCTGTAAAGGATCTGGTTGTATCTGGTCTTTTCTCTATCTGGCCCTAACCCTTTAAAATTATTAATGAAATAAAATGAATAGGCATAAAATGCTACCTTTTTCAAATATAATTTTAAGTTCAATATAGCTAATTTCCCCTAGTATAATCTTACCTCATGTAATCACTTTACATTAAATATTTTAATTTGTCAGGAGATAACTGTCTATGATAACACTACAGGTTTTTTCTTGATATGAGTCAGTAAAACATTAAAATTTAACTATCATCTTTTCATACTTCATATGTGAAATGAAATATTAAGTATGTATGCATATTAAATGGGATGAATTTATTTCAGCAAAAGTATATTTCAAAGAATGGATTATGAATGAACTTTTAGATTTTTCTATATATTCAGATTATATATGCATACATATATATGATTTTATATATCATCACCCTTTACAATAATTCATTTATAAGTTCTGGTGACATCAATTACTTTTAAAAAGAACTCTTTGGCATTTCAAACACGTTTGCCTTCAATGTTGTACTGCACATCAACCTATAATAAAAGCAATGTGTGGGAATATTATTCATCAATGAAAAAGGAACACTAAGCTATAGCGTAGGTGAACCTCCAAAACGTTGTGCTAAGTAAAATAAACAAGAACAAAAGACCACATATTGTGTGATTTAATTTGTATGAAATCTCTAAAAAAAGAAATGCCAGGAGACAGTAAGAATTTTCATGGCTGCCGGGGTCTGTAAGGGGAAACAGAAGAGACTGTAGATGAGCACTAGAGGTCTCTTGAGTGTGAGGGAATGTTCTAAAATTTGAATGCTGTAATGGTTGCAGACTTCTGTAAATTTAATGACAATCATTGAATTCTATACTTAAAGCGAATTAATATTATGATATGCAAATTATCCCTTAATTAAGCTAATTTAAAAATCTGTGCATTCACTCTTGTATAAGGTAGTCAAACATTTAGACGTCACAGAAAACAAAAGTGTGTAGCAATAGGCCTTTGAAAGTCTGGAAACACTCATTTTCACGCCATCATTTTAGAATACACCATTTCTTACTTATGCCTGAATTTCCTATGAGTATTTAAACATGCAACTTTCTTTGATCAACATATGGAAAAACGTATCCTTTGGTAAAGAGAAGTCAACATCAAATGTACCCTAAGATGTAATTAGGTTCATTTTCTGTAAATCCAAACTATTAAAGAAGAAATGTTTTAACTAAGCATTTAACTCCTATTTTTTTGTTTCTGTTATGCTCAATACACTTTACATCAAATCATATTTTTAATACCTCCTATAATCAGTACCTTTCTATTCTCACAAATGTACTCTAATTCAGTCTGAGGGCAAGGCCAACACTTTTTTTTCAGAGTGCAGTGTTTTTCTAAACTGGGTTTGGAATTTCCAATACATGGCTTAGAAAATGTTCTTAGTAGGACCCTGAACAAGAAAAGTGGGTCTCAATATAGGACATTTAGGCTAGAAAATGGGTGCATCCATGAAGAAATTTTAGGCAAAGGTATAATTTATTTTCCCTGGAGAATAGTCACACATAGTATTTATTTATTTAACAAGTATTTATGAAGCATCTACTATGGGTCAGGCAATGTTTAAGGCATTGGGGATAAAACTATGAAAAAAATCCAAATTAAGGTTTTACTTTTCAATCAATTATATCCAAACCTCCAGTAAACAATCTTTTTTGGCTTTTTAAATGGTGTTGTGGGTAATTAGAAAGGGGCCGGATGGTACCCATGCTTGAGAAAGGCTAGCGAAGCAAAGTACAGAACCTCCCTGCTCCGTGCCTCAGTGTGCAATGGTCAGCTCAGAGGTGGACCTTATAAAGTGAGTACAATAGTCAGGACTCAAAGTATTCCTTGCAAGGCAACAGGCTCAATCTTAAGCTGAGACCCAAGCTTTGCACAAGGGTAATTCGAAGAGTGGGTTCTCAAATCTGAGATTCATGAAAACCACGTGTAGCCTCATCAAGATTCCCAGCCCCAGAAATCCTGAGGCATGTGGTGGGGAAAATGGTCTTTTGGGACTTGCCAGGAACTAGAGGAAGGTGAATTCACTAGGAGTGAGTAGGAGCTAAGAGTTGCCATCATGTAGGCGAGGATTACCCAGACAGAGCAGAGAGATTTTTAACAAAGTGTTAGCCTGTTCTTTTTCAAGGTTCTTAAGGAAACTTAGTGCCAGACACTAACCTTAGCCAACACAAGTCTTCTAATACAGGCATAAAACAAACTAAGTCATGGGAAAAGATTCATTGTCGTCTTTGTCATCAGGGAGAATTGGATGCCAGTCCAGAACAGTAATGGATATAGTAACCTAGAGGGAGGAACAGGTGCCAGGAAGTGTCTGAGGGCTTTCATGTGGGTGAGACGTAGACAAATGGGTAGGAAATAAAATCATTATTACAAGCGAAGGGCTATCTCTGTTATTCTGTTATTTTCTCATGCTGTTACTTCTAAATCAGAGAAGAGCATTATACTGTCATTTTTAAAGTAGACACACTGAAGGGTTCCAATTTTATGTGTATGCATTCCTTTTTAAATGTAATATCCTGTTTTGCTAGCAACACAATTGTTCGGTAGGGACATTAAGCCACTGTGACACTGATAGGAGGCCACAGTGAGAGGAAGCATAAAAGTTAACTGAAATAAAAGAAAAAGTGATATTTCTCTGTAAGAAGAATTCATCTAATTTACACTTACTTCGGCCAGCATTAAAATCAGTCGGCAGCCTCAAAACCCACTACAGCTGACGTGAGAGGATGAAGCCCATCATAATCTTAGCTGTAGGAGGAATCCACAAATTTTTTTAGACAATTTACAAATGGGATCCTCATGGAAATAATTCTAATTGACAACATCTAAGTATCTTCTACTATAGCATGCTTTCTGACTAATTGGACAAGATGGTAGGTGATATTCTACAGTAGAAATGGTGGGAATTAAGGTGCATATTTTCTAGTATGTATTTAAGCTCAGCTAAGCCTCTAAAATTAAGACAATAGACCAGCTTCATCTCTAAGATTTTTTAAAAATTTTGGTCACTTATGATTCTGCAAATCTACCTGCTTAATTCCCAGAATTGAAAAGTAAAATATTTTCACAGTCCATAACTCTTATTACTAGATCATCCATTCTTACCAAAATGATGATTCTAATTTCTCTTTGAATCTAGCTACCTCCAAAGTAACATTAATTGTCTTATCAGTTCTTATCTTTCCCTTCATTCTATCCAGCGTGCACTCAGCACCCATATTTTATCAGTCATAGCAAGGACTAAGAACGGAACTTTCATTTTGAGAATACTCTATACTGACAAAATCATCACTGACAATCCTGAAATGCTGGTATCACTGAAAAACCTAAAACAGCATCTTGTACATAATGTGTTCTCAGCAAGTATTAATAGAATTAACTTTTTTCCTCTCTTCTCTTCTACCAACCTTAAAAAAATCTAGTCCAATTTATTTCCCTCTTTATATATCTTCTAGCTAATAATGTGAAATAAAAGTGACTCTTTAGTAGTTTATTCTTTCATCATGTAACTTACTAGCATATATTTTAATGATTTACACAAATATGTCAAAGTGATAAAGTTTCTTATGAATGGATTTCCTTCAAACAGAAGGTAAATGAAAAAGCTTGATAGGGGAAAGTTGATCAGCAATATTTTATTATGAAAATGGAAGAGATCAGCACTATATGAGTGAGGTCGTGCAATAACCTTCAGGGAAGCATGACATATACCTATTATTAATGCAATGTAATGATACTAAAGACAGTGAGAAGCCTCAGTTTAATCAATCTACCCCAGATTACTTCTATGGGTGATAATTTCAAAAAATTTTCTAAACATTTCTCAAGTAGATGTCAGCATTATTTAACCATCATTTCTGAAGGATATACTATGGGTCAGATATTTTTTCCTTTATTCTCAAAATAACCTATGAGAGGTAAAGTTACTGCAGATGAAAACAGAAGACTAATAGGTGAGAAATTTGAGGCTCAGAGAGATTCAGTAACTTTCCCAAGGTCATTTAGGTAGATAAGTATCTGACTTAGGATTCAGGCTGAGTAAATCCAGCTCTTTCCACTCTACTACACTGCTTCTAAATTGAATCATGAAATATAAGTGTGGAGCCAAAGATAAAAATAGTCACACTTTTCCAAATAGATTCAAAGACATTCAAAAGAACAGTACTGATTTAAGATATTATTTACAGAGGAAAACCAAAAAGAGCATCAACACAATGTAAAAAATAAAATAAAATTGCTTCTGGGGTGTATTTTTCTCTCTTACAAGAACAACCTCAACAGATATAAAAAAAAATATGAGAGATGAGGCAGATCGTTGTCAACTCACCATGAGCACTTCTTCAATAAAATATGTCAAATTAAAGAATGGAGGAGAAGGACCAGAATACCCAATAAATTCAAAGAAAGAACAGAAAAAGAATAAGAACTGTGTGAGGGAAGATGCAGAAGAATATCAAAGAGGATCATAAAATATTCAGGAAAAAGTTAAGAGTCTGCAGAACTAAAGAAAATTCTAAATAAATATCAGAAAGGTCTAGTTCAAAACACTCAGGAACACATAATGAATATAAAAAGAACATGGACAGAACACTGATTTTTATTACCTCATAGTACCAACCACAGTTCTTTGGTTTGCTTTGTTTTTGATTCCTTCAGGACAGAACGTTATAAATGTACCCATACTAAAAAACAATAATGAAATACATTTTTTTAAATGTCAGTAAATGATGTTCAGACATGTAAAAATTCAGAACTGGCCCCCAAAGGCAATTCTATTACAGATTATGGGTTACCATCCAGATAAGAGTAACATATTACCAGAAATATATAGAATAAGAATTAACACTAAGATGATGCAAAATGTTAAGAAAGTATAGGGGAATGCCTCAACTAAGGAACAAATCTCAAGCTAGATTAATACATTGTAAGAGCATACAGTCATATGATTAAAATGATTAAAGACTGGACTATAAGCTGCCAGGACAGATTTGTGCCCACAAATCACCATTTCTCAGATGTAACAGGAAACACAATTAGGGAAATTTGTAGACAAAAAATGTGATTTATGTTTGAAGTCTTGATCATACTGTTTGGTATGATGCACCCCAAACCACAACAATTAGTCATTAATAAAATGTTATTGATAAATGTGTCAGGTTCTGGGGACACACATGAATAAATGCCCTGTACCTTCCATATCGTTCTCATAATCTAATTAGGGAACAGCGATAGAAGAATATACATACTACATTCCAAGTGCTACAACAGAAGTATGCATATATCATCTTACAAGAGCACAGACAACTGGAGGAGGGAGACTGTCCTCCACTGGAATAAAGCACATTAAGAAGGCATTATTCTGGGTAGACCGTGTAACTCTAAACCAGGAAAACTAGATTAGGCTCAAGCTGCTCATTGAATAATCACAGTCATTTCTCCCCAAAGCCAGCACAAGTTCCAAATAAAACTTAGTTTAATGCTTCTCATTCTTTGACTGTAAGAAAGCATTTCAACTTAGCAGAGCATAATGGTACCTGAAAACCACTTAAATCAGAATTGATTCCACATATATTGATTTTGGGGAAAATATGTTCTGTAAATGTGTAACAGTTATGACTCTTAACAGCCCCAAAGAGTGCATCTATTCATAAGCACAAAACAAGGAGATACCATCTTATTGAATCTATCTATTCAAATTAGTCACCTGGGAAAAGTTCAATACCAATGGTGAAGCAACTGACTTTTCTGCATTATGCTTACAAAGACTGCTCAAGAAATAGAAAACTTTTTAAAAAGTTAGATGTGAAGTTCATGGAGAATAAAAATTAGAAAGGCAAACAGATATGTAAGCCATAGCTCCACCAATATGCACCGACAATGGTGATAAAAAGAAACAAATGACATCCCATCATTTAAAGATGATGACATGCCACAAATAGGTTACATGGACCAGGTCAAATAGTTGAACCACAGTCATACTCAGTTGGCTTGGTCTTTTTACTAGTGCAATTTTCATCCTATTCCCAGAATTGATGTCTCCCAACTCAAGTCTAAACTGAGATCTAGATTCCAGAACAAGTCTGAATCCCCTGCAAAGGAGATAGAAGAATCCCTAGATCAATAGCTCAAAGGTTCAGCAATCTCTAAGTCTTACTGTCACCCCAATTTTAACCTCCATGTGATAGATTAACTTACTGACCCCAATTCTCCTCTCCCCTGTAATAAAATTGTATTTCCATAATATTGTCTAAAGGTGGGTGCGGTATAAGTCATTACATAAAGCCATGTGATTTGCTTTGGCTAACAAGATATTAGAAGACCTGATGCAAGCTGAAGCTTGAAATGTGCATATATAATTGAGCTTTCTTGTTATGACTTTGTGATCTGAAGGCTGGGCTCCAGAACAAAATCCATGGAATTGATCTAAACTGAACCTCCAGCCTTTAGGGAAGCCTAACTGACCCACAGCATGAAAGACATAGCTGAGCCCATCTTAGATCAGACAAAAAGAGGGTGAGAATAAAGACTCTTGTAAGCATGGCATTTTGGAGTTGTTTCTTAGCATTATTGTGGCAATAGCTGACTGATACACGTGCTTCCGATTGTTATTAATCACCATCTTAATTATCTTTCACTTTTCAGTCAAGCCTAGCCTTCTATTCTATCTTTAATTACCAGGTTAATGCTCTATTATACCCAAATTCCTTTCTAAACTGAGTTCCCTTGATTGGTTTTAGCTATTGGCTATCATACTCTTCTGATATCTTACTTAGTTGAAACATAACCTCTCCCTGCTTCTGTATATAAAACCCACCAAATACTTTACATATGATGCAAGATAAATAAATATAAACAATTAATGATTTATTAAGAAAAACTACAGGTCAGACACTTGTAAATATATATTTCAATTAATTCTGCAAAATTTCAAAACATATTATAAGGCAGACTTTATCATTGCCATTTTCTGAGTTCCGTTCATTCATTCTTTATTGCTGTCTGTATTCCAGGCCCTCAGCTCAGAGAGGATAAGTAATCAGCCGGAGATAGCCCAGACACTAAATGCCAGCACCAGGATTCAAATCCGAAAGTTGTGGTTTAGTCTCTTCCATATTACCTATTTTAAATGAATAGATCATGAAGTTTTGAAATAATAAGATTGATGTTTTTATTACAATTGAATAGTCTCCAAAGGATAAAAACTATTTGCCATGTAGACCTAGAAATGCTGATAAAATTTCTTGGCTCACCTAAAAGATGGCATATACCACGTCACGCGGCAAGGACGGCCAGAGAAGTGAGGCTAGGTTGGCTAAAGTGATACGACTCTCATTAAACAAATATTAATTGTGTCCATTCTGTAAAAAAATAATGGTAAAGTTTTTGTGTCTGCACTTTTTCTTGGGAGACTGTCTTGATTTTGTTCTAAGTAAAAGACCAGCATAAATCTAAACATAAGATTTCAGCACTTGGGTCCTGGGACCATATAAAACTGAGTTCAAATCCTGAAACTAACTTTTTCTAGCTTGATAACATTGCTTATATACTTGAAACCTTAGTTTTCTATCTAAAATGGGGCTAACAGGAGTGACCAGCTCATAGAGTTGTTGAGAAAATTATAGAAAAAGTGTCTTATATAATTTGGCACTGTAATTATAAATGTGTAATACACACACACACACACACACACACACACACACACACACACACACTGTGGCTGCCTGAAAGTATATGCACTGAACATATATAACATCGTTGAGAATGAGAATTTTCTTCTCTAAAGGAGAATGAACCTTTCTAAGGGCAGAGAAGGGCAGGGAGACATGTGCATAGAAATGAAGGAGGAGAGAGGAAGTGCAAGAAATTTAAACTGTTTTGGTAGCTAGTGTGGAAAATATAAACCACGGCATGATGGAGAATTCGTGGACCAGCAAATACATGCATGAGGGGCGTAGAAGGTGAAAGTCTTTGAAAGTTATGACCATGGACACATTTCAAGTGAAACAAAAAGATGCTATTATAGTCAATAGGATCAGGAAATGCTATTGCTAAAAGGTGGATAGAAGCAATTTAAAATGCAGCTACTTCTAGTTTGTGCTAGGGAGATTAATCCATGTTTTGAACTGCTGTTTTCACCTCTTCATTGTTTATCGGGTTTGAATCTTAATTGGGTGTGATTGGAATCGTGGGAAGCCACTAATTAAAATGATTAACAATATCAATAACAGCAAAAAGAGAAAAGGAAGCCTCTTATTTTTAATGGCCTGTACACTGATTCTGGCTGGCTGAATGAATAAAAGCTAATTGAGGAGTGACACTGGATAGCAAATTTTTAGAATATCTGTTTTCATCCTCTTCATAAAGGGTATATTTTCATGAAGCTAGGAACTATCCCCAAATCACAAATACAGATAAGATTTTTTTTTCTCCCCCTCTAGCTGAATTAAAACCAATTCCTAACCTCGGATGTTTGCAGGCACCTTGTTACGCAGGATGTCTTTTAGTAGAGGCTATGCATTAAACTGGTTATATTTCAGCTTTGTCATTGACCTTAAAGTTACTCTAATCTGCTTTTATTTATAAAGGCAGTTTCTGCACATAGGCTTTGAACAGAACAGATTTTAGACACAATAGCAGGATATGATCCAGGCTCAAGCGGAGAAGGGAAAGGCATGTCCTTTGAGCATACTCTTCCTATTTTATCTTGACAATTCCAGAGTGGCTTATTTCTGGAAGACAAGTGAAATCATTTGGAGGGTTGGATGGTATCTTTCTCCACTTAAAATGTTTACCCTCTAGCTCAAAGGGGGTTTATTGCTTCATTCCTGATGCCCAACCCAAATTTTTTCTTGGAGGAGACAAACTCGACATCAAGAAAATCATGTGTGTCTGCAGCTGAATTGTCCTTTTGTTTGTTGAGGATGAGGTATACATAGTCAGAAGTTGGGAGATAGATGGTCCTTACTTTCCTCTCTACTAATATTTAATCCCGAAAGGACTCCAAATGAAGGCACAAGGGTACATTATAAAAGAATACTTATATTCTGGAAGCCCGAGGTAGTTCCTCTTGATAACTCTATATTTTACTTATACCTTTACATTTTTTGGATATTTCCAATTGTGAATTTTTAAAATTTATTTTCAATTATAGTTGACATTCAACATTATATAATACTTGCAGGTGTATAGCACAGTGGTCGACACTTGTTTATAATCCTCCACCGCCCCTCCCCCGATTAGTCTAGTACCCACCTGGCACTCTATATCATTATTGCAATATTACTGACTCTGTTCCCTATGTTGAACTTAACTTAATCCCCTTGACTATTTTGTAACTACCAATTGTACTTCTTAATCCCTTCACCTTTTTCACCCACCACTCCTCTCCCATTTGGCAACCATCAGTCTGTTCTCTGTATCTATGAGTTTATTTCTGTTGTGTATTTATTTTGTTCTTTAGAGTCCACATATAAGCGAGATCATACTGTGTTTGTCTTTCTCTTTGACTTATTTCACTTAGCATAATACCTTCCATCCATGTTGTCACAAATGGTATGTAATTGGGATTTAACTTTTGATTTTTTTTCTTTGGTTTTACAATAACACTTGCAATTTGCTGCTGTTTAATAAACTAACATACACCCAGACAGCTTTATGCAATATGTTATATAGAGACATATGATCTTTTTTAAACAAGTCAAAACAGAATTTTTGTCATTTCTATAAAATATTTAGCATAAGAAATACATATTATAATTTTTTTTCTGTGCAAAGATGTGATTTTAACATATTTTTTTTTTTTTCCTAGAGTGGCTAGTTGTTGTAAATCTAAATGCCAGTGAGCTGGAAATGCACAATTGCAGACTGACAATATCAGAAAAAAATTTCATGAAGGACCTATATGATTATGTTAAAAATTAGAAAGGTAATCATTAACAATTAGTAAAATAACATAAAGTAGATATTTAAAGTAATATGGACATGTACATAAAATAAATTCAAACTGAAGTTCATTTACATTGTAATTTTAATAATCATAGATGTTTCAAATGTTAATGCTAATTTAAATATGCATTTGAGGCTATAACTTAGAGAACACTGCTTTAAAAAAAAAAAAAAAACATGGTTTCAGAAGAAGTCCAAGATACAGCCCAGTTATGTTAACAAATACCAGAAATTACTAAAAGTAGAGAAAGAAGCCAATAGGAAGTCTGCATCCTGATGTGACCTTGATTTGCTGGTGCCTCTTGTAACTTGCAGGAGTATACATGATTTTCAAGGGCATGTTTACTTACATCCAATGAAATACAATGCTGAATATCTGCATTAATAAATCCCTTCCCAACTTTTAGTGGTATCTTAAACAGAATTAACTAACTATAGCTAAATAAATGAAACTCTGGGTACGGAAACTCTTCTATCTAGTCCCCTGATTGTGGCATTAATGCAATGTTCATTCTCAACCTATCTTTCTTGCCTTCCTCCACTAGAGAGATCATAAAACTACCCATCTTCCCAGACTCCCTTGCAAGTTACGATGGTCATAGGACGCAGTCCTGGCTAATGGGATGCACACAGAAGTCTGCCAACTGATAGAGTGCTTTGTGATAAACAGAAATGACATTCTCAGAGCTCTCTTTTCCCTTCTCCTTCTCCTTGCCTTGAGTACGGTGTTATGCCCGGAATCAAGGTAGTCATCTTATATCTATGAGTGAAAGGTGCTCATAATAGATGCCAAACCGCAGCTCTAAAACTGTTGATCCACACAACAGAAATAAGTAACTTTTTACTTTCATGAGAGGAACTTAAGCACTACTTATTTAGGGCAGTGTTAACTGAGTTTTGGTCAGAGAAGATGCACATATCTAATATATGTGTTACCTCATTACCAGAGTATCCATTTCATAGTCCATATCTTTCTTTTTATAAGCAAGTGTCTGTGAATGCATCTAACTCTAACATGCAAAACCTTACAAGTTATAATCTATGCTCAGGTTTCTTGAACTCAGGTTGGAAAATCCAACAAACATGCCTATTCTCCACCCTAATTACAAAGAAAAATAAAAGAATTAAATTCGAAACCCTAGCCGAGACAACTAGAGTGAAAGAAAATAAAGCTTCCAAAGTCACTTATATCCATTATAATATTGTTCAAATAATACAAGTTCAAATAATACAAGTGTTAATAGTACAAATGATACAAGTTCAGATACAGGTAACACATTTAGATTATGAATTTGAAATAAGAAGATACGTGGATTTTTAAGTACAGACTTCATATGTGTTTGTTATAATGAGAATAACCTTATCTCAGGTAACTTACTGAACAGACGTGCAGATCAATATTCTGAATGCAGAAACTATTTCAGGAAATATCAGAAGCTATCAATTGTTAACTAATTGGGAGATTGTTTTTCTAAGTGAACAGCTATAAAATTCCAACTATTCAAATCACTGTAATCATTTTATTTTGTCTTATTCTCTAGAGGGATTTTAAACAAAGCCTACAGTGATTGCTTTGTTATTTCAGCTCTGCCTAGTAATTTTCCAGCATATTAAAAGACATTCAGTGTTGACGGGTAGGGGAAAAATTGGGCATGTGCCTGATGGAACTGCTCATTTTCAGTCAACATAATTACTCTGTATTAACACATCGGCTATTTAAACATCACATTTTCATTTTTCCCTAATAATTAACTTGATGGGATCATCGCTATTCGACTCGAAAAATACCAGAATCATTTCTATACTGTGAAAATTGTGCTAAGGAAAATGAAGTAATTGGGTTTGATCTATTTAGTGTCAGTCACGTAACTCAATTGCACGACCTCCTGAAACAAAGCAAAACAAATCAGTCTAATTTCTAGAACATACAGCAATTTATATAATATTAGAAAAAATACACAACAAAAAACAAGGACAGAAACTATTTTTCCCAATACCTCAAACACTATTTTCTATTATGAAATATTCAATCAGTGCCAAAGGCTGTCAAAATAATCTTCCTCCCCACAGTTTTGACCACGTTTCTTCCTTTCTCAAACCTCCAGGGCTGCATGTCACCTTCTGTGTCAAATTTAAATTATTCTCACTGCTTCGGGGGTTTTCATCTACCCTTGTTGATAATGCCTTTCTCAATTCCCCCTTCTCCTTTGTCCACTCACTAGAGTCCCTCTAGTTCATAGGACTTTTTGGACTGCAATATAATCAATTGGAAGAATACACCAAGAGTCAAAAAGCACAGACCTTGAGCAACTTATATAACTTCCCTAACTGTTTTTTTTTTCTGCTCCCATAGGAAAAAAGATCAAGACCTACAAACAATATCTCTTTTGTTATAAATACTCATCTTTCCACGATCACTTTCAAAGCTGCTGCACACCCCTCTCTCCATTTCAAATACTTGGTCAGGTACACCACAGACAGAAGATTTGAGAAAGAATGGCAAGGTAGGTTTGGCGGTTCTTGGAAAAAAATCTGATATTTATTGAACATCTAATCTACTGACAACTTCATTGCTTCATTTAAGAAACACTTACAAATACCTATTGAAGAAAGGTAAGATACTCAAGACTGGTCCTAGTTTCTATTACTTATCAACTTATGTTTTACTTTTGTTTCCTGTTTTCTTTTGTTTTGTATTTTGTCTTGGTTTTTTTTTCGACTTTTCAATTTTATGCCCCACCCCCCCCTTTTTTTTGCATTATTTCTGAGATCAGGAAATTTCTCTCAATACTATCTTCAATGCCAGGCCCTGGCAGTGAGAGGGAACTTATAAATGAAGCTGAAGGCTACATTAAACGCCCTTTTTTCTGGTGCTTGCAGAGACCCCCAGGAGGGAAAAATGTGAGGTCTATAATAATTCATTCTCCCTGGCACCTGTGGTCATGATGTCACCACTGATCCCAATATCCTGACAGATATTACCCATCAAGGACATCAGAACAGTCATGCTTCAAATAGAGAGTGAGGGCCGTTGGTCTCCACTACATTGTTTTGCAATAGAAAATAGAATTGTTTACATTTGTTGTATTCAATTCATCTCCTCCCATTTTTTCTTAAATTTATTCCAAACCCAAGCTTCTTTTAGCAAGGTTGATAATTACTGCTACATATTAAATATAAGAGGTAATTTTCGGTTCTTATATTACTTGGCATATCAGGAACATTTGACCCATTTGATCACCAGTTTTTCTTATAAATGTTTCCTTACCTTTTAGGACATAACTACCTAATTTCTTCCCTTCTCCTGGATAGCTCCCATTATTCTTCTTAGCTGGCTCTTTGTCATTTTCCCATCTCTGAACATCAAAGTGCCTTGGGTTTAGTTTCATATCTCACTCTTTTTTTATCTTTACTTATCCTCTCAATGACTTCATCCAGGCTCACAGCGTTAAATCTATCAATAGCTAACAACACCCAACTTCATGTGTCTGTCCTGGGTGTCTCAAGAGTCTTATCAAACTCCTCTTTGATACCAAATAGGCACCTACAACTTAACACGACCACTGCCAAACTCTTGACTTTTTTCTAAACCAGTTTTTATTTGATTTTCCCAATCTGACACCTCGCTAGTTTGATGGATTTGAATAAGTCACTCTCATATCTGTGTCTCTGTTTATCATCTATAAAATGAGTTTAATAATGATATTTCTTTGCTTACTCATAAGAAATTATAAAGGATTAAATAAAAGCATATAAAGATACTTCGAAAATTTTAATTACTTTATACATGTAATTTTTTATGAAAATATTTTATTTAGATTCCACCATGTGCCAATCGCTATTTGTGATTATTTCAAAGTCATAAAATAATCTGGAGTTTTCAAAATGAGCATTCAGGACATTAAACTTTAGATATTCTGCTGTCACATATGAGGACAAATGGGTGGTTTTAAACACAGAGCAAACATGACATAATAGTAAATATAAATGGCATAAAAGAAAACTATCTTACTCTGAAAATAATATTTTAAAATGTTTTGGATAATGGAAATTCAATGTCCTAATCGCAAGCTATGGGGGAATTTTCTTAGGCCTGTGATAATAGCAAGTGGCTCCTTGTGACCTGACACTAGTTTTAATTCCATAGTTTCCACTTTTCCTGAGCAATAAATAACAAGGTTGCTTTCCCATCTGCCATGTTGTGGCTGAGAATAACAGTAGAATAAGGTAAAATGTCAGTGGTAAGAAAGAGTGGTTTATGTCATTTGTAAAATATGATCAATGACTCAAATATTTATGGTGGTATAATATCCCAGAAAATAGTCTAATGCAAGTGAATTCAACTCCATGGAGTAGTAAAAGAGATAAAATTCAGAAAAAAATGGTTTTGAGTTTTGATTCCACCATAGACATATGTTGCTTAATCTCTTTAATCTCTTCATTCCTGATTTTCCTTATTTATAAAATAGGAACAATAATAACTCTTATTTTGCATATTTGTTTAAAGAATCAAAAGCATGTGGAGGCTCTTTAAGTGGTAGCAAGCTATACAGAAGTTAGAGGTTACTCAAAAATGATTATTTTTCCCCAACAATGACAAATGAAAAATTCCTTAGTGAGTTTCATTTCACAGTCTCAAGTATTGCCGAGTGTATCAGTGGTGTGTTAACAGTAATCAAGATGATCTTAGGGTGGTCTCGGTAATTCTCATAAAAGTACATGTGAGAAAATACAGTGAAAATCTTCGCTGGTAACAACATAGCAATAGATTTCAAGTCCATTTCCAAGCTCAAAGTCAAGTGACCATTAAAGGAAAAGAGAAACTGTAAGAGAGCATTCTTAGGGCATCTGAACATCTGAACATTCAAAATGGCTGAGGATTCTTACTTAGAAGAAATCATTATTCCTCACAGAAACTAATCTAAGTGAAATAAGAACTTAATATGTTGATAGCTAAATACAAAAAAAGAAAGGAAGGAAGGAGAGAAGGAAGGAAAGAAGGAAGGGTGAGAAGGAGGGAGGGAGGGATGGAGGTGGGAAGAAAGATTCTTTCTCTAACCTTTCAGAAGCGAATAAGGAGAATTTGCCCCCTAACTGCTTGGTTTAAAAAAATGGAGTATTAGGCAATGTGAGAATCTATGATCGCTGAACATGTTGGAAATAAGTCAGAGAACTTCAAAATTTGACATTTTTAAAGGAAAAAAATTAAAGATGCAAAAGTCTACCAAACAATGCCACGACATTGAAAATTTTAGATATTTAATTCTCTGGTATGCAGCTGAGAGTCCTGAGGTCCAAGATCCAGCCAACGTGGAAGGGGGAGAAGAAACTCAGAAGCCATCAGAAGAGAATCCTGGAGAGTCAGGGTAGAACGTTTGAAAGAGGATGCGTCTTTCTTGCCTGAGTGGGAATGCTCTGTGGTCGTGTGCCCAGGCTATGTCATCGCACTGCCTAGGTTCCCACTCTGGCTTCTACTTTTACCAACTGCATGGACCTGAGCAACTTACTGAACATCAGTGAGGATAATAACACCTTCTTCGCAGGATGGTTTTGACAAATACCTGAAGCAGTAAAGTGCTCAAAACAGCAGCTAGCACAAAATAAGCACATGGTAAATATCAGCTACCGTTATTGTAAGGACTACCATGACAACTGCTATAATTATCATCCCCGTTGTCATCATTGGTACTATTATTTGTCCTACATGTGGAATTGTGTTCTTTGGAGGAGTCAGAGCATAGGAAGAAAGCCAAAGCTTCTGTCAGCTCTAAAAAAAAAAAAAAAAAAAAAAAAAAAAATCCCTTTGGCAAGCCTTTTAAAATAGTTAAAATACCATGCAAGAGAATGCTGATACCAATGTAAAGAGAGGCTGCTTTCTCAATAAAGGGTGTACACTTCCATTATTTTATTAATACTGATAAACCGATTTCACTCAGCGTATGTGCTTATTCTAGAGGGAAAAATATTCGTTTTCATAGATGAGATACTTGGGGCTACTTTCTGCCATCAAAAAATTTTCTACTGCCTTGGGGCAGTCATTTTAGAGCTGTAGAATCAGAGAGAAGTTCCTCTTGTTTTAGGAAGTTTTAAAATGTGAGGCAGCTGTGCTAACAGAATGTGGAGTCTGCAGGTGAAATAAGTGGGAGAAAATTTTACAACTTTTAAGATCCCTTCCAATGTTGAGACATCATAATTATCTGGAAGAGGATAACAGAATAAAATTCAGGGTAAAAACAATTCTGATATGAAAATATAAGTAATAATCATGTATTGCATCCTTTATATGGAAACTCATTGGGTGATTTGCTACCCAATGAATGTAATCTCATTTAATTACTCTAGCAATCCTAGAAGATGGATTTCGTTAACTCATTTTACAGATGAGGAAACTGAGGCACAGTTTGGGGATGCCTTTGAAGAGAACCAAACATTCTAGAACTGAGAGCGCCACCCAGACCTCTCAAACCCCAAAGCCCTTCCCACACTGTGAAACTTCTATGAGCCCCTCCTCCGTGCCCGTCCTGCCCTTGCCTACCCCTTGCCTTTGGCAGCTCATTCAAGCCTCAAGACAGCGCCACACTCACAGGGGAGGTGACCGAAGCTACACAGAATCCCCAGAGAGCAGATTTTGCATTCCTTATCAGCAACACAAGGAAAGATGCTTTATGAGTTGTTGATTTTCGGGCCACAAGGAATGTCTTCCCTAAATCACTGATTGAATGTGGTTTCATCTCCCTTTAGCTGGCAAACCTCTTTTGGCCAAGGAAGCAGGAGTATGTGATAGCTTAGCACCCAAGCTCTAAAGTCAGAACGCCTGCCTTTGATGCAAGGTCAAGCATCCACCTGCTGGTGAACTTGGGAACTTTCTTTTTTTGAGTCCGCTTATTTCCTCATCTGAAAACAATGACCCTCAAGAGTTGTCATGAAGATTAACTGAGCTAAGTCACGTTAAACTATCAGAATAATGCCTGGGACATAATAAGCACTCACAAACACTATTGTCATCATTGTTACTGTTGGCCCAGAGGACACTAGAATACATTTTCTCAACATGTGGTTCTTAGACCTCTCTGCCTCAGAGTCTCGAGGGCAGCACACCTCAGACACATGCTAAACATGCTGAAAAGCACATTCTAATTTAGTAAGTTTGGAATGAGCCCTGAGATTTCGTATTTCTCACAAGCTTGTAGGGGTCCAGGGCTGCGGGGACCAGCTCACACTTTGAGCAGCAAGGAACTAGGATGCTTCATTAACTACAGAAGCTGGGGCCCTGCCTCAGACAGCAGGGAGAAGGCCCAAGGGAGCAGATGTTTAACTGCCTCTCAAAGAGATTGTAGGGCACACGAAAGCTTGAGAAAGCCATAAGAGAGGCTTCAGTTGGTTCTATTAACATTATTTGACAGTGCAATTCACTAGAGACACAGCCTGATCGAATTCTTGATTCATCATTGTGACTTCAGGGTAAAATGCTTCTGCAGCTGAGATGCCCTCATCCCTTTCTGTAACAGAGGTAATGAGTCTGTTTTCCAAAGAGAGCAAGTACATAATCCTTCTCGATTTACCAACATAATTCACTAAATATTAAGGAGCATCAGCAAAGGCATCCTTTCTGCAAGCTCAACTAAGCGGTCATTTTCTAGCACAAATATTAGGGTTAAATAAAGAATGTTATTACAGGTTGACAGCTTAAGTTAGTTTTTATTTTATATCAACATTTCCTTTTCCCTGTTTCTTCGTGTTCTTTTCTTTTTTTCTTTCTTTTCTTTTCTTTTTTTTTTTTTTGCATATAGCACTATATTTTTTAAAAATTCTTTTGGTTTGATTCTGGATAGTTTAAGCTTAAAAAGGCAATTCATTGAAAGGATACTGGGGAAGCAATCCAATGGAGGCTTCGACAATCAGTCTCTTAGTAGGGTGGTCAATAATCAGCCTCTTAGGGCAGCTCATCAAGTGACTCTCCACCCTTGTTTATCCAGGGCAGTCCCACTTTTAGCACTGAGAATCTCAGGTTCTGGGGAATTCCCTCAGCCCAGGACAAACATAGAGCTGGTTACACTGGCAGAGATCTTGAAGAAGACTCTCTCACTAGCAATTAATGTCAGTCTGATCCAATAGCTTTTTCCTACTCTTTGTTTTCCTCCAAATTGAATTGGCTTGGGTCAGATGTGTCTACCTCTGTCCCAATCAGCTATACAGACAAAGAACAAATTGCACCAACCCCTGCCCGCTTCATCCACTGAAGGCTGCTTCTGTGAAACAAAGACCAATTCCTAGAGAAGGCAGAATTCAGACATGACCCCGAAGGACGTCTTTTACAATCTCTCAGAAAGTGTCTCTTCTTACCTTGTAAACTTAATTTTCCTTTGCTTTGCTTTTCCCAATGCACCAGGAGTCATGATCCACTAAAATCAGGCATGCCTCATTAGATCAGAGCAGAGAGCTTGGTTGTGACAGAAAACAATGAAAATGTGACTGAAATTCATTAAGCACTTACTCTATGCAACAAATTGATAGGTAGGTAGGTACGTTAATAGTAGGTAAGTAGGCAGATACATAGGTAGATAGATAAATTTATCAGAAAAAAAAACATTGATGTAGCTTCTATTACATCATTTTATAGATAAGGTAACTGAAACTGCCTTTGGTTCCAAAGGCTAGAAATTTAATGAAGATTTTCTGCCTCTAAGCCAATTATCTTGCCATAATACTCTTTTCTCTCTAACCTTCCTCCCTTGTTCTCTCATGCTTTCTGCCCCTCTCTCTGTTTATGGTCATATGCATGTGATAGTCTTATGAACATTGTCTTGTACATATTTACATATTTTATAGATGTAATTGTGTATTCTTGCCAGTTAGGATTTTCCATTTCAGGCTAAGGGAGAATAAATAAATTGGCTAAATTGCACATTCAGTAAATGGAAAAATTTTCACACTGCAGATTAGATCCAAATCTTTTGATTCTATGCCATGCCCTCTTCCCATTCATATCACTGTCAGACTTTCAAATACCTTGTTTTCTGTAGGTCAACGCAGAGAGTAGAAAACTGACCTTGTTTTTATATCTGCAATAATGGTGACAGAATTTCTTCAGTGCCTTCTCTAGGTAAAGCATTTGCTATGCATTTTATTTGGTATTACCTTCAAATAAAGAAACTTAGTCACAGGAGCATTAAACAGTTTCCTTAAACCTATTCAGCAGAAGAAAATGGATGGAGTCAACATTTGACTCTAGATCCATCTGCTCCAAAAGACTTCGTTTTTTCCAGTTTGCCAAAATATATCTTTACAGTCAGATCAAGATTTACTTACATATTTTATTAGTCTAAGCAAGTTTGAATGATGGTGCATTATTTCTCTACATTGAGGTAAATTTTCTTTGCCTATGCTGTTATATTTATGAGTACAGTTATATCATAAAACTTGGATCAATTTTCATCAATCTACTTCCCATCTATATAATTTTTTTTTTACTTTATATTTCTTTAACTCAACTCATTCTTTAAAATTAAGTCTTGTCCTAGGAATAATATCCACAAAATCACAGATGTGACATACTTGTTACATAATTTCTAAAACACATTAAAATATGTAAATATTTAAAAATTTGTTTACTGCTTGTGGCAAGGTTCAGATAGCTACACACTGTATGAAACAGTGATTTTTCTATTATAGTATTTTCTTTGTCAACTTTGCTAAGGAAAGGGTTGATGTCTTCTATAATGTCCCTTTATAAATTCAAATAATTTAATAAAGGGAGTTCAGTAGATGCTTGTCTTGGGAAACTTTGCATATGCTGCTTTCATTTGTTAGTTACTTCTAAAATATGTTTGAATCTATTTCCAAGAGAAGTAGGCAAGCTCAGGAAGCTTTTTTTCAGGGTCAGTTATCCTGATCCAGCCTCTACAGCTCCACGTAGATTTGTTGTGATTTGATTATTGACAAGTAGCCCTCGTTCTATCCACATAGCTGCAGCAGCTGTTTGATCACAGAGTTACATCTGGTTCATTCTACGGGATGAATTATAGAGGAGGAAGCTATTCACAAATTTATAGATTCCCAAAGATCTCAGATCTGTTAAGAAGTCTAAGGAATCCCTCTTCATATTATACTTCTTGTTTACGCAAGGGATCCAGGCTGTCCTGAGCCTATTCCCTATCTCTTCCCTTTTCCACATTTCAAATTAGTCAGATTCTGAATGTGGTGATATCTTTTGGCCTTTACATTTACCCACTTCAGTTGTGTAAAAAAAAAAAAATCATATATGTTGTATCTAACTTTACCATTTTCACTCTGCTTCCACTTTTACTGTCTGCTTTATATATATAAAATCTTTCATTTCGTGGAGTCTAGGTTTCTCCCTTTGCTTCCACCTTCATTTCTCACTGACTGAATCAAGTTTCAGCTTTTGATCATTTGTTATCTCCTGCCGCTTCTCCTGGACCGCCCCTAGCAGCCTGACCAAGCTCTGGGCTGTATTCCATGATCTCTTTTAATTCTTTGTTGGAGGCTTGCTGGCCCTTTCTCTTCACCTCCCTGCCATGTTTAATGCCTTTTAGCATTCCAGCTATGTTTTTCAGAATTTTTCCAAAATGAGATGAAAAATCACATCTCCAGCCGCCAATTCTCAGTGAGCAATCTTTTTAGATAATCCTTCACCATCATTTACTATCTCAATTCCTCATCTTGCAAGATTCTCCCTACATAAAATGAACCACATAAAACAATCAGAAATGTCTTTATCTTAATAAGAAATCTCTTCTGGCAGTGGAGAGTGATGGGGATAGAAAACGAGAGAATGTAAAGAGTGCAAGACTAGTTCATTTATGCAAATAAAAATCAGACTAGCTGGCCGGCACCTCCCTTTCCTGTAGACTTGCCTCTTGTAGAAAGCAAAGGCATATGGAAGATGCTGGAGTACTCAAGGTTGGCATGGCAGTCTCAGAACAAGGCTAATCACAAGCAAATGCCAAAACCATCTCATATAGAGGACGGCTAATGACGTACTCCTTTATTGCTCCATGTAAAAAGAGAATACGTTCTCGAATATGACATTCTCCAAACCACATATAGACACACACAAAAATAAAGGAATCACTACTTAGTCCCATCAAGTCTTGCCTGATTCTCTCAGTAGTATGTCGTCTAAGTTCTTACCCTCCATCTTATTCTGTATGAATCTATTCTATATGCCAGTGTCATAGCGACCCCCTTACCCTGTAAATGTGACCACATCTATGTCCTACCTAAAGCCTTGCACCTGTGACCTAAAGCAGTGAGTGCTACACAAGGAGCCTCAGGTGACTGGTAGTAAGTGTTACATGAAAAACTGTGGTGGGCATAAATCACACAGCCATGTTGCCAGGTCCCACGTTAAGTTCATGATCACTAACTTAAGAGTCCACATGCTGCCTGGCCCATCAAACCACATGATGGCAGACAAGTGGTTCATGTCGTCTGTCATCTCGGATTACTGATACTTGGCCCATCCTCGGTCTCAGCTCAAAACCTCCTGAGAAATTAGAAGCAAACAAAAAAGGACTTCCTCTAGTTTCCACAACTATGACACTCACCTAACTTCATTGCTCTGTATACTCCCCAGCCACCCTGTTCTAAACCCACTCCTATGTAAACCCCCTACCACACCCTCTCACTTGCTAAAGGCATCCTTTCTCTTCTCCCTACATCAGCATTTTCTTTCATCAGTATGGGACCATGCTGCTATTCTCTTTTCATAACTACCATCATTATCATCATCACCATCAACACCATCAAAGCCTCACTTATTCTCATTTCCCCTCCAGCTACTGTCCCGAACTCATGGAAAGAGTTCCTGTGGGCTCTCTCTTCAATTTCTTTACCCCAACTCTCTCTTGAAAACATTTCAATTAGGCTTTCAACGCCACACTCGTCAATACTGCTCTCATTAAAGTCACCAATGATGGCCACTTTGCTAAATCTCATGGCCACTATCATGTAAAATGCTGACAGCTCCCAAAATTACATTTCCACATGGGCCCTCTGGACTTGTGTGTCCAATTGCCTACCTGGCATTTCCACCTAAATGTCTCCGAGGCCTCGCAAGCTTCTCAAATTCAAAACTGAGCTTCTGACAGTTCCAATTCAAAATCTCCTCCTTCTTCAGTCTTCTCTCATTTCAGTACAAGTGAATTCTTCTAATCGCAGAGGTCAAATACATGATTTTCTTCTCTTCTCTCAGAGTCTATGTCCAGTCTATAAGTTAACCTGTCAGAACTGACTGAAAAGTGTATTCAGATTCCAACCTCTACTTTCACGTCATTCTGAGCCTCGTCCACTCAAGTTCGAACTACTGCAATAACCTTCCCCCGGCCACCCTGCTGTGTTTCCTGTCATCTCTTCTCTGTAGAGCAACCAGAGTGGTCCTTTGCAAACTCAGGTTGGATGACAACTCTCCTCTCATCCAACCCTCCAATGGCTCCAGATCCTAAATCCACAGATTTGGTAAAAACCGAAATCTCACAGAGGCCCGCAGTGCCTTATATTTGTTCCCCTCTCATCCCTCTAACTTTCTCTCTCCCCTCCCTTCTCTCCACTCATTCTAGTCTGGTTCTTGCTCAAATTCACAGGCATTGTCCTGCCTCAGGGCATTTGCACACATCTCTCTCTCTTTCTCTTTCTCTCTCTCTCTCTCTCTCGCTCGCTCGCTCTCGCTCTCTCTGCCTCAGTGCTCTCCCTCCCATCCAACATTTGCAAGGTTTGCTTTCTCACCTTTGGTTTTTACCTGAATGTCATCTTTTCAGTGAGAACTTATTCAACTGCAACTCTCCTAGTAAGAGCCTATTCCTGCCTCACTTGTCACCCCAGCATTTATCATTACCTAATTCATTCTGCTCTTTAAATATTTTATTTCATTGTTGGTCTCCTCCAGTGGGACATAAGGTGCATGCGATCAGGGACTTTTGTCTGCATCCTCAGTGCCTAGGAGGTTGCAGGGAAAAGAGAGGAGCACTCAACGAACACTTGTTTAACAGAAGAGGAAATGAATGAGTTTATAAATAAATGAAAGAAAGAAACAATTATAAATGCCAAATTAAACAAATGTAAGCCAATTTATTTACTACCAGATTTGTTAGCGCTCTTGATTTAATGGCTTGGTTTATACGTATCCTGGGGGAAGATGAGACAAACCTGATGTTTCCCACACACGTTTGATCCCTGATCTATCAGGGGCTCTTTTGGGATGTGTTCCTTTACACCTGTGCTCCTCGAAATGTGGTCTGTGGACCAGTGCTGATTCACAAATTATTGATTACTTATGTGCAATAAGAAAAATCTAGAAATTGAGAGCAAAAATTTAGAAAATCTTATAGCAACTTGACATGGCTGCCAAGAGCATTATTAGTGGGTTTTTGTTGATTCTCATTTAAGTTTTCTAGTCCTTTACCATTGTTATGTGCTTCATAGTATCAGCTCATAACAGATTAATAATAATAACAACAACAACCACCACCACCACCAAAATCTGGTCTTTACCAAAGATGATTTGAGAATCACTTCCTTAAGGCATACTTTGGGAAAACATAGGCTAAAGTTGCAAAGTATAAAAAAGCAATTTAGGATCCAGCCACCATTTTTGTTTCTAGGCTACTTTCTTGCTGTTTCCCCAGTTGCCAGCTGAGTCATCATGGTCTTCTGTGCCCTGCATGTACCCAGGCTGTTCATCTGCCTGAGAAGCCTCTGTCCTCCTCACCTGCCTGGTGTACTTCTAATTACCCTTCAAACTTCAGTTCGAAGGCCAATGGCTCTATGCAGAACCCCCAGAATCCTCTACATAGACTTGGGCTGCCTTTCTGTGCTTCCACAGCATTCTGGTAACCTATTCCCCAACTTAATGCCCCTCTCTCAAATCATTCTCTTTACCCCTAACACACATTGACTATCCATGTGCAGTGTGTGAAGGTCGATGGTCTCACCGGTAGATAAAATCAGTACAAATTCTTGACCCTGGGTGTTTACTCTCTAGCCAGCACAACATTGCCTACTAATTAATTATTCAGAATTTATGTTTAACAGATTAATTGAGATATAATTAGTGTACTATGTAATTCACCTATATGAGTCAATGGTTTTGTGTGTATTCACAGAATTATGCAACGATCACCACAATCAACTTTAGAGAATTTTCATCATCCCTCAAAACCCCGTACCCCTCAGCAGGCCTTTCCTTCTCACCCTACACCCCGCCCCTGGGGAACCATTAACCTACTTTCCATCTCTATAGATTTACTGGTTAAGGACATTCCTATAAATCAAATCCAAGACTGCTGACCTGTTCTTTCATTCCATCCAACAGCTGCAAACAACTGACACTTTGGGGTGGTTGGGCAAAATGGCTAAGGGTAGAGCATCTCCTCTTCCTGCTTCTCTGGCTGCAAGCTGGAATTCCGCTGACCACCCACCTAGCCCCACACTGCTGCTAGAAATTAGCACTCTGCTCCTTCAACACTCAAGTTCACCAAGTCGCTTTATGTTTTATTCCCCCGCTCCCTTGCAGATACTGCTCTCCGAGACCAGGATTACTGTCCTGCCAAGTTCTGTTGCTTCTGTATTTTCCTATTTCTTCATCACAATCCCCAAACCTCTTAGAACTCAGCTGAAATTATAGACAGCCAACACTGAACTACAGGGTCTTAAGCACAGCGTTCACAGCAGGCAGTGGATACATATGACTTGTACTGAGACACTTAAGACAACTTAGAGTGACCCAGATGGTCCCTTAATCTAGGCCAGATGGCAAATTGATCATTAACCTCATTTTGATGAACTTGTTTTTTTTTTTTTCCAAAATGCACTATTATAATTAATTATCTGCTATTTGGCATTTTATCAATAAATACCATCCATTAACTAACATTTTCACTGCCAGTTCAATGACAATTAATTATCATGGTAATAACCTATGGCACTAAAAGATTCTGAAATCACTTCAGAATACAGAGAATGGAGAAAGTGAGAAGAAGAGAGAGAACGAGAGAGAGAAATAGACAGGTCAAATCATGCTCAGCATGCTGAAGATACGTAAGGCACGAATCATCACTTCTGCCAGCTCCTGGAAACCCCATCCCACATGCAGAAATACCCCACATGACATCGATTAAGGGGGATCCCATGTAATAGCAAGTAAATCAACATAATTTAGAGTTGGCTAGACTTTTCCAAGAAGCACACCTTCTCTTTATCCAAGTGTCGTAATGTGCCCCATCCAGGCTAGCAGAGGGGGAGCCAACTCACCTAAGCCTGGAAGAAACAACACACTGGTCACCATCATTTTATTCTAGAAAAAGAAAGAAACTTCCTTTCCCTAACTCAAAGGCTTTTGGGAATAATTGGAAATATTTTCTAAAATAATAGCATGGTCCGGACCTAAATGGGGGCGGGGGGGCGGGGAATTAAGACAAACCTGATACATTAACTTTCCTTTCGGATTTGACATTATTTTTATTTCTATTGCTTAAAGATGATCAATTCCACAGCAGGACTGGTGCCCTATTGGGTTCATGGTAGGTGTTCAAGACATTTTTATTTTATTAAGAAAGCTAATCAAAGTGAAGAAATATGATAAACGCTTGAATGAGGTATCTTTCCAACTTGAAAAATTTCTCTGGACTTGTACTTGCTGTGGGAGCTTATACAGCCTGCTTATTTGTTCGTAGACACTATGCCCAGTATGTGCAGCTTTCCCTGGGAACTGGAGTCAACGGAGTCACCTGAGAGCTACTGGGTTAGAAAGAATGTGCTGGACCCAAAGCGAGGCCATCACCCTTCCCAAAATGATCTACGGAAAGCAGCAGAAAGGGGAATACCTTCACGAACACGTACTTAGAGAGAGCACCTTACAGAATTCGCAGGAGACGTGACTGAGGAGGTTCTAAAATTTACAATGAGATTTTTAGAATTGGGATTTTTGAGACTCCCAAATCCTGCTGTGTCACATTCACGGTGACTTCTGCATAGAGAGAGCATGGCATTTCCTGAAAGTGCGAAGGCCATCACGACTCATCTCGGAGCTGCCGAGGCCCTCTTCCCTTGGCTGTCTCCAGCTGGCATGCTGCATCGCTAGTTAGATCCTGAAAGCCAGGTGGCTCAGGTCGCCGAAGTGGCCATCTTGACCAAGTAGAGTCACAACACCTTAGAAAATGTCCTGCTGTCTCATCATTGTGTGAAGAGAGCCTTCGATAGTATCAGCAGGCCCTGAACAATCCTGCTACACAGAAAGCTGGTCCTGATGAGAACGAACCTGTGGTCAGGTGAGACTGACCACACTCCAGTACGTTTACTGGAGGAAATATACGATTATATAATCACATGGCTGATTTTTTCCAAGATGAGTTTTAAGGGGTGAAAAAGGGATATTCCTAAATAAAGAGCCAAAAAAGAGAAGGAAACCAAAAGACTGAGATGAAGAAAAATGATCAGACAGTTACTAGAATTAAAATGAACTAGGAAAGACAACAAACACCAGCAAGAATAAAGAAGAGGCCAATGTGTGAGGAAGACCTGAGCTCATGCTCCTGCAGCGGGAAAGAATCGGGGCAAGGCCGGCAAGGGAGTTTCTACTGCAAAGCATAAGCTCTGGACTTCTACTGCCAGAGTACCAGCTCAGAACAATCCCTCCATCACCAGGGCAGAGCAGGCAAGGCAGGCTCACTCCCAAAGGGAAACACTTCACATCAAGAGAAAGCTGGTAGGTTTACTTTGATTCCTTATACTATGTGGTATACCCTTGTTTTGTTTTGTTGCATTGTAGACTTGCAATAATTCCTAAATATGGTGTGGGTTGTGTGGGTGGCTTTTCAATTCTATGTCCTAATTTATGGAGACGAGGATCATAGTGGTGGCTGCATGCCTGTGGATGTGGAGTCACCCAGAGATGAGAGGGGATCTAGGATGTCCATTCTCATTGTGACCTTTAGTAAGAGTTTGTAAACTGTTTTTTGAACAAGTTTCTCTTAAACTATATGATGGCTAAATTTGGATGATGTGAGTCTCACTGACTGACGAAATTTTATTTAGTTAAGTGAACTCTAACTCTTCAAAAAAAAAAGTCAGTTTACCTTTTCATTTGTGTGTTTTTAAATTCTTAAAGCAAAATAGTTTTCTCAGACTTGTGTCTTTGTACAAGTTTGTCTGCCTCAAATTATTCAACATCATTGTTTACACACAGCCACAATTCTCTACAACTGTTTTGTCCTTCTAAATGTATAGTGTAAAAAATGTGCAAATAGAATAAAAATTCTTAAATCTACAGTGTTTTATTATAGCCAATAATTCCTTTTTTAAAATTGATTTTGGATTTCTTCACAAGTTAAAAATCAGTATAAAGTAAGTTTTTTTACAGGGAAAAAATATCCTTTATGTATAAAATATACTAGAAGGCAATCTCTTCCTTTCAAAAAGTCTATTACGAGCATCTTTTAAAATAGAATCCTTTACTTTCCTTCCAAAGTAAAAGCTTTGTAAAAATAATTTGGGAAAGGAAAACAATTTACCTGGTGACAGATAAGATTTTTCAGACAGCTCCTCTGCTGCCCTCTAAAGCTCAAGAACAAAATAACAGCTCTAATTTGAAGACAGTAATTTATTCCATTGAAATACCCAAATTATCAAGACCCCAGAGCTCGGATTCATTGGTTCCTGGTCTCAGTGCAGTGTGGCCAGGTATATCTGCTTAATGTAAGGTTTACACTTAAGACACAACTCGATACAAAATAGAGAATAAAACAGGCAATCTTATCCCCCAGACCAGAGTTATTAAGTAAGCCCTAGCTATTCACATTTTAATACATGACCTAATCATACAAGTAGCCAGACTTTTGAGTTTTGAAAATAATCAGTCCTTTTGGGATGTTCATAAATGGTGTTTTTATGTTACCTGTGTCATAATTATGACAGAAATATAAGAAAAAGCAGAGGACAGTATAGGTAGTACTGGAAAGGACTGTTAAGAAACAGTACATAAAACCTTGCTTTAAAAGGTGAAATGTGTTGCTCTGTGACCTCATTTTAATAATGGACATTGGAACAGAGTGGGATCTGGGGGCTTTATACGCAGTCTGATTTTTAGAACCTGAGAGCAGAAAGGAAAAGGCAATATTGAACACTTAGTGAGCCCTGACTTTGCACTAAGTACTTTTATGTACTTCTCATAAACATGTAAAGAGTCATTTCTATTTTAGCAGATGAGAAAATTGAACTTCAGAAAAAATACGGCATTTGGTCTAGTCAGACAGGTAGTAAGTGGTTCAGGCAAGTGCAAGAAGGACAGTCAACTGTCCTAGACATGGATTCATCACCCTCCCCTGATTCTAGGCCCACCATGTAAGAATTTCTGGGGGCAGGACCCAGAAATCTGTGATTTCGCAGGCTCTGCAGGGGATTCAGGTACATGCTCAAGGTTGAGAACTAGGTTTGGATAAGTTCTTTAATTTGTTTCCTTAGCACATGCTCTGGGCTACTTTCACTGTCAGATGCATTTGACAAGCCTTACTTTAAATATGAAGGGGAAACTTTCACCACAGATTCAATACAAGTTATTTTCCTCTGTAGCAACATATGATAATTCAGAGTCTCTTCCCTCATCATAGCAATGGATTGAAATGAGCAGTAGATTACCAATTCTAGAGTCCTGTAGGTTTGATTTCCTTACTCTGGGTGGACTGAGAAAATTGGGCAACTTAAGGTAGGAGATTAGGGAGGAATAATGAGCAAATTATCGATGGTCCTTGTTTCTATTCTAGAAGGTGAGCATTTTAAATTTTGACATGATTATATAAATGAAGCAGGATGTCTTGCTTTAAATTTTCATCATGTGCTTAGATGCCAGGCTTGGCCAGTATTTGTATATACTAGTTCCTGTGGGTGGCGGAAGGAGGAATAAGACAGTCACACACAGTCTATTTACTTTGCTTTTTCATTAAGAGCTTTATAACCACTATTTAACTTTAATCCCACATCACACTTGTAGGAAAATTATTCTTTCACAGGTAAGGACACAGGCTCATCCAGGTATCTGCTTAACTGGCGAGATTCTAACAGAATTCCTTCTGTCCCAGATTCGGCATTCTAATGGGAGAAGTGCATGGCATCCCTCTTGATAGAGAAAACCAGAGTACCATACTTGAGTTTATACCCTACCAATATCGAGTAAAAACTCTGGAAGGCCTTTTAATAGATTTCTTGACAAACACACGCTATATTTAATTTTGTTGCTTGCAGTTGGAGAAAGGAAATAAGAAATACTTCATAAACTGAAAAACATATGCATCTCTCCTTTGTACGAATTCACTTTCTACATTGTATCATCATAAAAAATGACAATGCGTGATGTGGCAGAGGCGCCTCTAAGTTCACCAAAATTCATGGACCCTCTTCCATAATATAGAGTTGCTGCAGGCAGAGGCTGCCAGTCACTGGACTATCCCTCCCAGCCATCCTTGCATGCATATATGGCCATCTGACTAGTTCTTGCCAACGGAATGAGTGTAGAAGTAATGAGTATCAAGTTTAGGGTGAGGTCGATGAGAAGCAAGTATGTTTTCTTCACCTTTTCTTTCCTGCCCACTGAATTCAGAGGACCCTGAGGTCCTAGGAGATGGTGGAGCAACAAGGCGGATGGAACCAGAATTATTGAATCATGAGAGAGAGGAAAATCTCCAGCCCACCAGGAATGCTCAAATTGAACAGTTCCATGAGTAAGAAAACCAATTTGATTGTGTTCATCTCTTGAATTTTAGAATTTTGTATATTACTGCAACTATCGATACCTATTTAATGCATTTTAGTTCCTCTCTCAGATGATACTTTTATTGAAGGGAATTTCCATATTTGGAAAAGTATGGAATATATAGTTTCATGAGCTGAGTTCTTTATGTGTGGATTTTGAGGAGTCTGATGGTTTCCCCCCTCTTTGTTCCTCTTCCAGGGGAATACTGATTAGAGTGAGTGCACAGCTCAGATAGTTCTGGGTCCAATCTTAGGCTTTCCATTACCAGATGGGTGAGCACAGGCAAACTGATGACCCTTTCGCCTCTTCTGAAAAATAAGGATTAAAAAAAAGCCCTATACTCTGAGATTATTATGAAAATTAGAATTCATATTTGTAAATTCCTGCTATAATACCTGGCTCATAACTATGATTAGCAGTTGGAAGATTTTCAACAATATTTGCTGCTACTTCTCAGGGGATAATTATACTATACTGCCCCATAATTACTGGTTTTGGTGATGCGACTTGCTCCAGTCAATGTAATGTAAATGAAAGAGGTGTGTCACTTACAAGTGGAAGCCTGATCTCTTCTCTTTCTGACATGATGACTGGCAATATTCTAACTCGAAATTACTCCATAATTTGGTATCCTAAAAGGAAGATGTCAGAGCAAAGCCACAATTGTCCCACAATGGAACAAATGACACATAAGATATGGGGACTTGAGGTCCATTTGTTACTGCAGCATAAACCAGCTTTTCTGACAAATGCCTCAAATATATATTTCTCAATCATAGAATATGGGAAATTAAATTTTCAAACTCTTCACCAAGAGCCAGGGTGTCTAGCCCTTTCCCCATCCCTCCTCCCTTGTCTCCTGTAAATGACCACTAAGAAGAACAACATAGGCTCTGTCCCGCTCCATTTTCAGGAGAGGTTGTAAGACTTATAGAGAATGAAGTATTTCCTGATGGGAGTTGAAAAGAGTTTTAAAAAGAAACTGAAGATGAGATCTGAATCCTGTGCTGTCCTTTGGAGGTTCATAACTAATGAATAGAAATGATTAGGCTTTACAGAAATTCAATTTACATTATTTTATTAGACTATATAACTTTAGTGAGCACAAATGCAAGTTTGGATAAGACCCTCAGACGTTATAATAAGGCAAAGTCAGTATATGGAGAAGTCACATGGAGAATAACACAGAAAATTCAGAATTTTAATTGAAGGTTGTGAAGTAACAGAACATGACAGGAAATTGACATCTCTAGAATCATTCTAAATTTCTCAGACAAAAATGGCAGAAGCCTGGGGTTAAAACACTGCCTTTAATTACTTTCTTTCATTAATTATATTGATGAAAAATATTTGCCGAATTTCTACTTTAAAAAAAAGCAGGCAAGATGAAAAAACATGAATATCTGAGAAGTTTGTCAATTACTCTAACTTTCTGGTCATTATCATTTTGAGGTTGGGGGAGAGGAATGGCTTCAGTACATCTAGCAATTTGCTGCTCTACTTACTGGCCTATTGACTCAGAGTCGGCAGATGATAAAATCACTGTTTCCATGCTGATTTTACTATAATCACATTGAAAGCTAGAAGACAAATTCATTGATGTCCACGTGTGTGGGCGATGCATGCCACAGGCTATGTTCTTACTCTATGGGGCATTCTTCGCAAAACCAAAGAGTTATTTTAACACCATATATTGTGGAAGTCTCCCTACCCTTCCTTAAAAAGAATGCCTTTCCCCAATAGCATCATCTACAATGACTGTACCTTGATGCAGAGACTGGCTTCGGTCAGGTAAAGGTGAAAAAAGCGGCTGGACAGAAAAAGGGGCAGAGCCTTTGTGTGAGGAGGAAGCCAGCTGCCTTCTGTACATTTTCCTCATTTTCCTTTTACACTATATTGTAACATTTTTATTAGAGGCTTACCTGACATGATGCCATTCTATTTATTGTTAAAAGGCACACTCTAAAGAATAGGTACTTCTCTTTTTTTATTTCAATGTGCTTCATAACTTGTTAAGTGTTTACACATTAGAATTGCAATTTACCCCCAAGCAACACTGCATTCAAGTTGATTCTCCTTTTCATCTTGCAGATGAAAGGAAGCTTAGAGAAGACACTGCAGAAGTGATGTGGAACTCAGGCCACTGACTGCCCCTACAGCCCATACTACCTGGGAAATGCCACCGCCTTCCTATGAAAGCAATACTGAGAGCTTCAATACTTGATGACTTTCAACACCATTAACTGAATCTCCTAACAAATGCAAGTTATAGGTTAAAATAGTATTTAAAACTACAATTTAATTTTCCAACAATCAAAAGACAGAGTATATATCTACTACAAACCATCCTTGGTACATTTTCAAAGACACTTTTTGGGTGATGAAAACAAGTCCCCAGCTCCATGGCTTACAAAGTACTCCAGAACATTCCTTGAAATGCAAATTCAGCTATATTGCAGCTGCAAAATGAAAGCTTTGTGAAACTCTGATATTAAAGTTAAGGGACTATTAATCTCCATTTCATTAGTGATTTCTGATTTGGGCATGTAAAAATTATGTTCACATTTTTTACTTAGTTCTGGAAGATTAAAAATCTAAATGGCATAGCTATGTTTTTTAATTTCTTATTTCCACGAACCTCACTTAAAAATCATGAACCATTTTATCATGAAAATCATCTTTTTCTTCGATGTTATGCTATTAAATTTTATTTCTGCAGACTAGTTTTCTCAGACTAGTTCTCTAGAGAAGAAAAAAATCATATTCTCATTGCCTTTCATCTAAAGACCCAGGATGTTGCTTTCTAAATTAATGGAGCTTGGTTCAAATCTGGTACTTCATTAAATTAACATCTCCAGTTTAAAAGCAAAAGGAAGAATTCACTTCAGATGTTCCTATCTTCGTTTGAGAGTTAACAACATTCTGTATTTTAAAGAGGCAAAATCAGATGAAAAGTAATTATCTATCACCTATTTATCTGTCACCTACCTTGATCGATCATCTATCATACATCTATGTACCAATTGTCTATCATCTGTATATCTGAGTTTCTCAAAACATTGTCGAAAGTAAAATTTATTAGCCCCATTTTAAAGATTAAGACTGTGTAACACAGAAATGAGTGTGCATAGCGTCCGTGCCAGACTCTGGAAAACCTGAAGGCCACCCGAGTCATTGTCCTTTGGCACTCTGACATTCATTGTTTTCCGTAAGACTCCAGCACCGAGTATGTGTGTTTGTCCCTCTCCCTGAGTGGACACCTTCCCTAGAGTGTAGGGCAGTGTCTTATTCTTCTTTGTGTTCCTGTCTCCCTCCCGCACAGCTCATTTTAACAAAGTCAGGAGGTCTGAGCAGCAGGCATTGATTGCTCTAGGTGCTGAGGGCCGACAGCAATGCGTTCACAGCCCCTGACTCCCCAGGCTGCGCCAGCAGAATGCTTGTCACACAGCAGTTTCTTACCAGAAGAATAGTTGCTTAATAATTTTTTTAAAAAAGTTAAATGTGTTTTTAAAAAGCTCGGTGCTATAGCTCCGTTCCCTGGTCAGGATAGAATGAATTAGAGTCCTATTAATTTATTTCGAGCCACACTCCTAGAGCAAATTATTCTTCAGTCTGGTCTATTCAGGTTCTTTTCTTTTTGCACAAAAATTATCTTTTACTAAACTTTTTGCAGTTCCCTGAGGGCACCTTAAGATTGCCAAGTCATTTCTCAGGATTATGCCTGGCACCCCTAACTTAGTGTCTAAAGAAAACTTAATAAAACTCATTTTATAGCCTCGCCTCTAGGACTGGATGAAAATATCATATCCAGCAACCAAAGTGAATCCCACTGAATACCATTGATTTTTCTTGCATTTTGAAGTTAAAAACAGCTACTCTCTGGGTAGAATATACCGGTCAACAGTATATCAATTAATCCATGTGTCATGAGGGCCACAATTCCATAGTTTACTGAAGGATGCCATAAGGGTGAAACCAGTAGCCTTGCTCTGGGCAAAGGAGAACATTTATAGGGCTTTCCTGGACGCTCAAAACTTGCTCATTTATGATAAGAAAAAGAGGTGCTATCTGGAAAAATAAATATATTAGTTCTCACCAGGTTCTCTCAAAGATATTCATAAACACATGCTATCATTAAGTTCCTATGAATGGGCTGTGTGCAGAAAGTGTGCAAGTCCCACTGGAGACTCATTTTTCAGGCTCCAAGCCCGTCTGACGCATCCTCCACGTGTCGCCATCATATCAAGTATTTCAGCCCAAAGAACACAGGCCTTCGTATTTTCCTGCACAATTATTATAATCGTCATTCATACTTTATTTCCTTATTTTTCACCTTTTGAAATGTAAAACACAAAGACAACCTGTCCTCGATATCTCTAGCCTTTCAGTATCAACCTGTCAACATATCCTCCTTCACGCAACAAAGACCCCACTCTTGTTTCTTAGAAAAACCTTTGCCATTCTCCTTTTGTAAGTGAGATTTGATTTTTTTTCTTTTATCATTACAACTATTTGACATGTTTTGTTTCTTTCATGAGATAATGTGGTTAACATTTCAATTCTGAGATATTTCAAGTTAACATCAAGAGACTCAGAGTTCTAGGTTGTTTAATTACTTATTTCTTTTCTGTCATGTCTTAGGTGATATTTGTCTCAATGGAGATTCCATGCCCTCTTTCTACCTAGGACTTGAGTCTTTTGAAAGCCCAAAGGTTGTTCTGTTAATGTGTCTCAGCTTGGCACATGTCACATTTGCTTCACCATCTCAACTAAAACCATAATATCTACTTCCTATTTGCTGCTGCATAATAAAATAAGGCAATAAAGCCAGTTTCTTTGATGCCTAAAAGCACAATTTTCCTTCCTGTTTTCTACAGCTGTAGCACCACAAAATCTTTATTTTGTAGGAAAACAATTATTTGTAAAGGCGGTAAGTTTCAACCAATAAAAACTAACAAAGCAAAGCAAAGCAAAACCAAACAAAATCACATCAAAGATTTAACAATAAAAGAATGTGTCTTAGGTTGCTGAAGGAATGAGGATAAAAAGATCAGGTGGCTCCCCATATGGCTAGCACTCCTATTCCAAATGCCACAGTTATTTTGCCCCCCAGGAACACTGCTTTCCTCTCAAAATATTGATGCAGAAAATGATCTTAAATTTTGTCCTCTCTCATTGCCTCTTAGGATAGGAAGGCCCACGAGAAAGCAAGATACTTAATTGCATAACTAATTATGTAACACACCTGCAGCAAATTGACATGCGGGTCCGCCATATAAAGTTGTCAAGGTGTACAGGGCACAGCTTTACTGTGTGTGTATTGGGGGAGGGGCTCAGCATTCTCGTAGAAGTTGAGGGAAGTTATACTGTCCAAGGATAGAGTACACATAAGCTGTCCACCTGAACTCAGCAGCTTTCTAGAGTTCTTCAACTCATTAAGGTCTCCCCCACCTGCACAGCTAACATCCTACAGAAATGCCCTCCCCAGCCTACTCGTGAACTCATGCTTAGTATTCAAGACTCAGTCCAAAGGCCACTTTCTCTTAAAGGTCTTTCCTGGTCCATGCCTGGAACATAAAACAAACTTCCTTCTTTTTTCTCCATCCTTCCATTGCTCTTTTCACAAATTACTTTGCTTCAGCTTCTGGGCAAGAAGCCTTCTTACTCATTTTTGCATAAATAGCTCCTGTTATAGGGTCCAGTATATAGCAAGTGAGTTTTAATAAACATTTCATGAATAAATAAATAACGAGGTCTGGAGAGATTTTTTTACTGGGTGGCAATCTACAAGATAATAATTGCCTTTTCTCCCACTTGGTGATATTATCAAACATTTATTTCAGGGCAAGTAAAAAAGACTTGAAAGCATTCTTAGATGTCTGAGCACATACTAACTAGCAAGGAGGCAGTTCTCAGCTATACAATCTTTACAGCTTGCAAAACGCCCTGTCAGAGCTTACTCTAAACATTACGGATGAATACTGCAACATTAAGTTTTGCAGCAGCGCAGATAAAAGTTTACCAAGCAACATAATTAAGCCACTGTGTTTTTTAAAGTGATTAAACGCTAACACTTACTTTCTTTATAATCATTCAATTATTTCTCACTGCTAATGTCTAACTCTCTTAACATGGCCTAGAACATTATTGATAACCTAGCTCTCATCTATCTCTTCGTTTATCTCCTTCCAAGCCCTTCTTAACCCCCACACCCAAGTATGGCACATCATACGTGTGCCTGAAATTCAGATACTTTGCAGCTTGAAATTGCAACCTTCAATTACCCTAATACGGTTCTTTAAATTATCTCTCAACTTCATGTTCTAGTATATTATCTCATCACCTCAGCCAAAAATGTCCTTTCTACCTCTGTAGGACATCGAGCTAGTACTCATAATTGTAATCTCAGTTTAAAAGCCACATGACATCTTTCGCGAAATCTCTCTCTCAGCCCCAGTAGAATCATGGGCTCCCTGCAACTTTCATGATCCCAAGTGTAAAACCCCATGGCATTTATCGCAATCATTGTAATCATTTATTTGTCACTTTCTCCATCTGTCTTTCACCTCTTTGAAAGCAAGGATTGAGCCCTGCTGATTTATAATCAATCCACAGCATCCAAGACAAATAGTGATGGAAGGCACGAATCAGCCACTTAACCAATGAGTGATGAAGGAATATAATGGAAAGTCTGGTTCAGGCCTGACCCCAGTCACCAGTTTTGGGAAAAGTTCCCTTGGGAAAAAGTCTACTGCTGCCTTCCACCACTGGGCCAGGCCTGGAGATTTTACCTTATAATTCGTCCTTGTCGCTTTAACAAGAATTCCAGGAAAATCAAACTCTCTGTTCTCCATGCATCTCGCATAGCTGGAAATCTCAAGGCAGCTTTCTGCAAATGTAGCAGCAGAAATGAGCTGCATCTATTTATGTTTTTTTTCTTTTTAAATTAGTTCTGATGCTTTTTGATCATTACAAAGAATCTGCTGGACCTTTCAGCAGTGGAAGGACCCAATGTGCGTCTCCTTCTTTTTTACAACGAATTTTCCAGTTCCTCTTACCATGTGCGGATCAGAGCTGCAGGCAGAGTCAGCGGCGAGGAAGTACGCTTTGGGCATGGATTAGGACGCAGACTTAATAATTCCACAACTCAAAAGCAATTTCAAAAAAAAAAAAAAAGCTGAATTTATAACTTGAGAGATGCTCTGAACATAGGAGATAAGAAATAAATAATGTCTTTTAGGTGGTTTTAGTGTTTTATCTCTCTATCCTCCCAAGATCAAAGGAAATAGAATTCATCTCAAAAATCATCAGTGGGACTCTGAGTTTTGTTCATATTTGTATTTTGGGTACTTCTAGCTCTACCTAATTTATTGACTGAGTAATAAAAAATATTAAGAGTAAACAGAAAAGGTCATTTTTATTTTCTAAAAACTCCACTTTGCTTAGAAAAATAACTGCTCAAAGTATCTCAAAGTGTTAAATAAGGCAATACTTCTCAATTGTGTCAACCAAATTCTTATTCTAAGTATTCTCTCTAACTTTATTGTCCTTCCATCATTTCCTAACGACTGTACCATTTTTAAATTTTTGAAAAAAGTATTTTAAAATTTTAGAACAGCTTTATATTTATATAAAATTGTAAAGATAGTACCATGTTCCCATATACACCCTACTCAGTTGATCATATTGTCATTAGCATCTTACATTATTTTGGCACATTTGTTATAATAGTGATACATATTTATTAACTAAAGTCAATACTTAATCAAAATGTCTTTACTTCATTTTTTAAAGTCCTTTTCTGTTCCAGGACATCAAATTACATTTATTGTCATGTCTATCAAAGTTCCTCTTGGCTGTGACAGTTTCTCAGATGCTCCTTGATTTTAAGGTCTTATCTCTTATGAGATGTACTGGTGAGGTATTTCACACCATGTGCTCAGTTGGAATTTGTCACTTATTTTTTTCTCTTGACTAGAGTGGGGTTCTACATTCTCCTCAGCAGGAACGCTGCAAAGGTGAAGTGCAATTTTTATCATATCACATCAAGGATACATAATGTATCAATATGACATCACTGTTGACGTTAACCTTGATCACCTGGCTGAGTGATTGTGTCAGGTTTTTTCTCTATAAAATGTGCTTTTCCAAAATGTGCTTTCTAGAAGGAGGTCATTGTGTACAACCCACACTTATGGAATGACGGGCTTATGATCCTTCTCTGGGAGGGCAGAGTATCTACAAAAATCATTTGGAACATTTCTGCATAGAGATTTGTCTATTTTCCATTAATTAATTTATTCAATCATTTATTTACTTCAGCACTGACTCATGAATATTTATTTCATACTTTGGATTGTAATAAAAATACCAAATTATTTATTTTGTTGTTCGAATTATTTTAGCTTTGCCATTGGAAAATAATTCAATTGGTTTCTGTGTCTCTGATATCATTTCAAGGATTTTTTTTTTTTCTTTTTTTTAACTTAACATTTCCTTACTTTCTGGCACAACAAGATAAAACCCTGGCTCATCTTTATGTGTTCTGCTTCAGTCTTCGAATTAACCTTTTCTTAAGAGTCCTGGTTTGTTTTACTGAAGAATGGTATTAATTATCAAAACCTGGGCATTAGGTGCACTCGTTGCTACAGAGGTAGCATTGCTTGTAGGCTCTCTTAGCTCACAAAGCAAAAGATTTTATGCCTAACCTATGTATATACTAACCTATGTATATCCATGTCTACAGATTTTTCTACATACAGTTACCTGTACCCATATTAAGCTAAACATGACTTCACACTTATATGTCAGACTCTAATCCATTACCTTAAGGATTTCTCTAGCCTCCTCCCTTTGCTTATCTATAGCTCCCACTCAAAATGAGTAAGATGGCTCTTCCATTTACTATCTACTTATGAAATCATTCTATTCCATTATGTATATATACATAGCAAATATATACTATCAAAATAGTTAACCCATATCCCCATGAGAAACAGCCATTTACTTTTCAAACTGTTTCATTACTAACTTAGGCTTTCCTTGAATGTGGAAGAAATTGTGTGGGAAAAGAGGAGTGATGATATCATGACAAGTTAGATGAGGCAAAACCAAAGGATGTAGAGATGGCAAGAAGCCTATTTAAGTCAGGTAGATCCAGGAAACCTGATAAAGAACGTGGATGGTACCTGAATTAATGTTATTTTGATTAGGCAAATTTTAACAGTAAAATAACACCAATAAGTCACAGTCCTATTGGAAGCAGGGATTACGAACCACACAAAGAGGATGAGTGTTGGCCGTGGGAAAATACAGATTTCGTGAAGCAGACAAAAGCATAAAAACCTGATGATAAGTTAAACGGAGTCTAGGAAATGCACTGAAAGTAACGATGTAGAGCCAGGGGCTGAGATCTCGGAACCCGGGTATCAACGGCAGGGATGGAATTGATGATACCTATTTCCAGGGTCTCATCAGTACTTTATCTCAGGAACTTTACACGGGTCCTTTGGGGAAAAGGCTAAGTCAGAATGAATTAAAGCAGATAAGAAATTAAGAGCATTTGGCTAAACTTAAGCATTGAATAATGTCCTTCGGGACCCAACACAAAGCTGTCTTCTCTCCAAGAAGCTGTCTGAGGCTCCTAGAGAAAGGCTCCTCATCCATCACCCAGGATGAAATGTTTACACCCAGAGTTCTCAAATATGGCAACTATCTGCTTATATGTTTGTAACTAGAGAGTGAGGTATGTAAAGGCAAAAACTAAACCTTAGGTCCTATTGATCATCAGCACTTGGCATCGTGCTTGGCAACAAGCAACAACTAGGCACATGCTGAATAAATAGAACAAAGAGAAAGAGAGAGTCCTAGGCACTGAGGGGTTACAAATAGAGTTAAGAAAAAAAATCTCCCCCAATCAAAATTAATGCCTTTCCAGTTGATTAAGAAGGTGGGCCCAAGGCATGTTGATTTGTCCAATGACTTTTTCAAAAAACCTTTATTGCCGCAATCATAGGTAATTCATAAATCTATCTGCAATGACTAAAATCCATGATGAAAATAAATTATATTAGGGCATTTCATTAATGCTATTATTCCACAGTCCTATTAACTCGTACCTCACTTGCATCTTACATTTTTATTTTTCAGGGAGGTATAGCTAAGGAATTATATTATTAAACACTTCCATTGTACACTTATTTCTGTATGATGCATCGCTAATACATTTAAGCGCATTATCCTTTTTGGCAGACAATCCCATCTTTGGAAATTGCTTTAGTGATGCAAAGGACTGGAGGGTAAATATTCTGAGTTTGTCTTTTAACTAAAAGATGTCATTAGTTTTCTGTACCCAGACATGGGCAACTTTCATCACTGTGAGATTTTATTCTCAAGCTGTTCACAGAATGAGCTGAATTTTATAAACATGGAAGTTTTGACACATCCTTCCAGGCTGAATGAAGAATATGGCATCCCAAAGTTCTATAATTGGGAGAAAAAGTGAACATTGATAAGTTTAGTGAGACTTTCCTTTTCTTGGCTGACTACAGTTTATTTTTCAAACAATTTAACTTTTGCACAATCCTATATGAAATAATTGAGACTATAAAATACATGGAAAATGGTCTTTTTTGCACTGGATAATATTAATTTTATTTAGGTAGGCCATGTACTTAAAAGAAAAATTTTGAAGTCTATCCATTCTTATCGACTTACAAGTTTGATTTGGTAACACTGGGAATCATTTACCTCCCTGGGCTTCTGCAAGTGTATCTGTCAAAGGTGGATAGCATTATCTCGATTATATTCCTTTTTTCGATGAAAGAAAAGTTTGGATCGTAGCTGAAATCATTCCCAGAACTTGAATTTGATAGGAGAGATATCAGCTAGTGCAACATATTTATTTTTTCTGGAGCACAGATATATGCTGCTTGCCTTCTCCCAACCCCACTCAACCCTCACCCCAAAACACACACATAAGGACTTTTCTCTCTTAACAAGAGACTTAAAAATACTTCCAAGACAATAAGGCTGAAGGGGAAAAAATGAAAAAAAAGAATTATGAACATAGTTGAAAACATTAGAATCATGAATCAGCCAATACTTAGATTATATATCTCATTTAGGAAATAGAATTCCTAACAAATTAAATTCATTTGAAGAGTCATTCTGAGAAACCATAAAAAGTCAATAGGTGCTCTTGCCTCATTCAATATCTGAAAAACTCCTTGTCAGAACATGCTTTTACTTAACCTAAAACATATTTTTCAGCATAGGTCAGTTTATAGGCTGAGGCAAATGGAAGCAACTAGCATTTATCAGGCTTCTCGTGTCCTACGTGTTTTACACATGCATTTAGGAGAAAGAAAACGTAGGGCATGTGTTAGTATGTACAGACCTCTCTAAAGAGCAACAATTGAGTTGAGACCTAAGTTGATACAGGATGATTATTCGAAGCAAAAAGAACAGCAGGTGCAAAGGCCTGGAAGTGGTGTGTGTTGCGGGGAGGGAGGCGTGGATCTTCCTATCACCCCCACTCCCCACCCATTTAAAGTAAAGTGAGGCTTATAAAATTTTTAAAATGCATGGTTATAGGAAGGATAGGTTCAATGTAGATAGAAGATGCCAAGTCCGGCAGAGATTGTCAAGCTGTGGACCAATCTTATCTGTTCTTCCTCCTAGGCACATGTTAAGAGAAGATGACACATCTCGGGTACCCTTGCAATCAGGTAAGGCCTTGTGGATAAATGATGATCAGTGGACTCTGGTGGAAGTGATGGAAGCCAGGTCTGGATCAGAAAAGCTTCCCAGCATCATCCTACATGCTAGTGTCCTTTGGATAATAACTTTGGAAGCCATAAGTTGAAGATTGTGAAGGCACAAGATGAAAGGAAATTGGATCCTTGAAATGGCATTTGAAAAAGAGCTCTGTGCTTTATAAGAAACACTCATTAGTACTTTAGAAAGGGCTAGAAATAAACTTTGTTTAGGAAAGCCGCCTATGGTTTGGGATTTGCATGCGATATCAATGTGGCCTTAACTAATATGCTAAGATTCACTTTGCCGTAGGTTCAGTGCTGTTTTAAATAACATATTCCTGGTTAACTGCCAGCTATTCCCAAATTGAAAACCCAGGGAGGAATATTAGATGCAGGAAAGTAATGATTAAATGAAAAGAATAAAGATCATGTACCTTGGGAGAATCACATATACACTGAATAAAAGTTAATTTTTTCTAACTCTCTGGCACACAATCTTAAAAATGGCCATTTTACTTCCAAGGGTAGGTTATCTCTTCTATCTAAAGGCAACTGATTGTGATTTTGAACAAGGGTGTGACAGGAAGTTTGTTTGCTTCACAGTTACAATCCAGTTACAATCATTTCTATCCTAAGAAGGTGGTCATTTGAAAAAAAAAATGGTTGAAATAGAAATATCGATAAATAGACTATATGTATTTATACAAGTTATTTTGTTAATTCATTCCTCAAGGATTTCCTTGAGCAGAGACACAAAAATCATTATTAGTGATACCTTACCGGCCTTTCAGCCAAGATTTCATTTTGTGAGTTTACAGCATCGAGTAGACAGATCCATGTTGACTGGTTGATTGACTGATAGACATCTTAAAGTATAACAAGATAATAAATTAAATTTTCATCAAACACTGCTTTAAAAATGTTCTGTAGGAATTCTCTTCCCCATTCTGGATAATATCTAGGGATCATCCCAAGCTCTAGAGTCTCTTTTGGTTTAAGGAAGAGTCCCATTTTGATAACTAATACCCAATTTCCTGTATAAACCAGTCCAATTCAGTCTAATAAACACTTCATTCTCCAATGTCAACTTCTCCCTGGCACCCCCACACCAAGCTGTATTCCAGCCTTGAGGAGCTATCGTGGAGCAGGGCAAACCATTCTCTTCACTCTTTTCCTTTTACCTCTTCATTCCACTCACTCTTCCACTTCAGACTCCTCCAAAGTCCAGGTGGGGAGGAGTTGAGGAGAGAATAAACAGGCCACAGTGTTTTCATTGCATGGTGCAGCTTGGAGTTCTCCTCTAGCTATTGATTTTCCCTTTGGCTAAGGTCCAAATTCTGGCTCGCTATTGGGACATTATTTATAGAATCCCCACTGGGCCGTTTGTAGTACAGTCACTGGCTGAGCTTTAGTCCCAGTTCTTGCACCACTTGTTCATTCAAATCTAACCCCATAGCCTCTAAACACTGGGGTCCACTTACCAGTAGACAGCCCTCTTAATTGGGGTCCCATTAGATGGGTCATGACTATCTTCTAAGGCATCCACTAGGCCAATGGAAAATCAATCCATCCTTGACACACCAAATGCAGGTAGCTGCAGCTACTACATTCCCTGCCAACTCTGCCATCCCATCACCAGAAGCTCTAGAGAGTCATCCACCTTAAGAGTTATCCATAGAAAAAGCAGGTCCAGTCTATGTCTATGCGCATGCACACCTCTAACTCCTAAAGACTATGTTCTTACACTGCATTCTTGTACACAAGAGAGGCCCTGTATCTCTGCTACTCAGCCAGCTTCTAGCAGGGCAATAAGAGTACCATTTGCCCATCTCATGGACAACCCAATATCTTCAAGGTGATCTCTTGAAAAGTCCTTCCTTCACTTGAATGGAGCACACACTTCTCATTTACAGAGGTAGGAGAAAAGCCGAGGGCCTGCCTCAATTAGACCTGAGACTCACCGCCACAGTAACAAATTCCATCTCCCAAAGACTGGCTTCTTTTCACCGGGGTGGATGGGAGTTCCAAGGACCGCTTATGCAACCTCTTAGCAAACTCCAGAGAGTTATCTGGCAGCTCCAGCTCTAGAGCCCAAATATAAAGATAACTGTTAACATTCTACTACCTGTTAACTATTTAAAACCATTTAGTATGTGGTCTGTATGAAGAATTTTACAACCATTACTCCTTTAATCCTTATAACAATTTTATGAGGTAGAGAGGATTACTCCCCAACATCGGAAATGCTGAGAAAGCAGTTTAGTAAATTGGTCCAGATCATCAAACGCTTTGTAAGTGGCCCAGCTGGGTCCCTTCCCCATGATGGGGTAATGAGAAGACACATAGAAGACATAATTATTTTTAACTAATAAGAACGTTGGCCTACAAATCTAGAAGAATTAACTAGAAATCTACTAGAAGTTAAAAATGAATAATCTTCTAAATACAAATGGCAACTAAATAAAACTACATTGGGTGGAAATATAACAAGGACAAAGATCTAATCCAAAACTACACCACGATCAATATTAAAAACAAAATTTTAAATGTTTAAGAATAGTTCAAACTAGAAGTATAAAAGTCTTCTATAAAAAAATGTAATAAGACATAAAAAAATGAATAAAGACGTATGTTACGTTTTATATTTATTTGAAAATTCTTAACACAGAACATCAATAAATCTTTCCAAATTAACTTATAGTCTTAACACAATTCAAAATTAAAATATCCCAGGGATATTTGTACCTGATACAATGATGTACTCTGGAAGAACAGGTGAGCAGGCAAGTAAAAAATAAATAAAATAAAAAGATAACCAAGGAGAAACATCAAAAGATACCAAATAAAATCAGAAATCATTCATAAATATATTGATTAATGATTGGCTGACTGATTCTCAACTCCACACCCAACCTTCTTTGCTGATCTCTGAAAATAAAGCTGGTCCCTTTAAATATCATTCCTTTGCCAGCGGGCCAGATATTAAGCCTGGTCAGCAGAGGGTGCTAGTTAGGCATTACAGGAGAGGGGTTTTCCTTCCAGGTTCCGGTGTGTTTACTTGACAGAATTCCGCAGCGCAGGTGGTATTTCCATCAGCACACCCCTGCTGTGCACCGCAGCCAGCGGCTCCCAGCAGCGCCCCTCGTAGGCAGTTCTGGAGCAGAGTGCCCCTAGGAAGACACCGTCTCAGGGACCGCTTTTCTAGGATCACTGCCCTGCCCTCGCTGGCAAGGTCGGAATCTCAACATTTAGGGAGGGAGAGCTCAATTCACAACTTTCCCAAAGCAGCCTGGGTTTTTGTGAGAGGACAGAGAGACAAAGTTTGCAAGCAGCAATCGAGGTGAAGGAAAACACTTCTGTCACCTACTGGTTCTGTGGTATGGGCGGAGAACGGCTCCATTTGGCAAGACCCATGGGGAAGGTGAGAGGAACGTTAAGAGGTATGGACGTGAGGGACTTAGCCGAGGACACACTCTGGGATCCAGGGGACAAAGTAGACGACTTTGTGACTTTGGAGGATGGCAGGAGATTCAATCAGAATACGGAAACACGCTTGGGTGGATACGGCTCTGGATGATGGTGGATGACGGAAGGTTTAGGATGTTGTGGTGAGCGTGAGTGGTGACACTGTTAAACCCTGACTTTTTTTTTTTCTTGTGCAGATTGGATCCCTACACAATTCAGAGATGAACACGCCCAGTGCAATTTCCCAAGGGCCACTATTCAAAAGACATTTCTAAGATAAATCTCAAATGTTTTCATATGTAATAAGGCACAACAAAAAGATTAGAACATATTATCAAGACATAAGTAAAAACAAACAAGCAAGAAAAGGTGTCTTTTAGACTGTTCCATGATCTTACAGTTTTGGGTTCCACTTCAGATGGAACTCTGCGCCTTCGGAAGGAGCCTGGGGGATTAGGAGTGAGACCGCACGTAATCAGAGAAGAGAGATGGGTGAGCTGGTGCTGCAGATGGGCTGACCTATACTGATGAGAATCAAAAGAAAAAAACCATGGGCCCGAAGAGAGGCTTGTGACAAGAATGAATCAACACTTCCTGTCCTTGTTATTGAGCCCAGTGGGACAGCTCAGCCTAAGGACACAGAATCAGAAAGTTTGGCTTCTCGAGCCCTGAGGAAAAAATAGCCCAACTAGCCAATCCTAGTGACAAGTAAATTACCCAGCATCCTCCAAACCAGTGCTGCCATCCTGATCGGGTTTGGCCTTTCCCAGCTTGTGGCTGATCCAACATGCCTCCCGTTCAACTTATTTCTATCTTCTCAACCCATGATAGCCAGAGTGGTTTTCTAAGTACCAATCTGATCACGGCAGCCCTTGGCTCTAATACTTCAGCGGCTTCTCACTGCACAGAGGCTAAAGCCAGTCTTCTTCTAAAGCCCGTGTGGCTTTACCTACAGTAGACCAGTTGGGTTCAAATTTAGCTTTCATACTCATGATTATGTGATATTGGGCAAGTTATTTACCTTCCTAGTGCTGAAGTTTTCTCATCGATGAAACAGAGACATAAAATTCTATGGAACGCTTTACTGAACTACAACATAGAAATAACCCCCCAGAACAGGGCAAGGAAGTGGCCTGAACACACACAAGCGTAGCGCTTGGCACAGCTCAGCCTCCAGTAAGGCTGACTCTGAGCATTATTATTACGCCTCTGTCATTTCTCTACATGACTCTTGTTTCCCGTCCTTATTGAGTTACTTATGTTTTTTAAAATGATGTTGACTCATACCTCTGGCTTTAGCACCACTATCTCTTACTCCAAATGCCCCCCCCACTCAAATGTTGAACTCCCCACATGACACACCGACACACCAGTCAAGTGCGGCTCAGATGTCTCCTCTCTGTGGCTTTCCCTGACGCCACCCAAGTTTACGCCCACCTTTTCCATAAAGCTGCATCAGTCCACGCCCGCATTGTGACAGTCAGCCCTCTCCACCATCATTAGACTCTCATGTTCATAGTCTTCGATGAGGGACTGTCTCCACCTATGCCCCTTCAAAACTGACGCCATACCCCCTGAAACTTTTGCTGTCATTGAATACTACTCTCTAAATCGACTTTTGATTTCACTTATAAATTCATTTCAAAGGCAACTTCATATAACTGTTATAAATTAGTAAGTCAGTATAGAAATTCTCCTAAAAATAAATAATAATTACAACAACAAAAACTCCTTACCATTTACCAGCTAACTCATCCGATACCAGCACTGCGGTGGGGAATTCATACTGGCACGTGAGAACTCTGGGTGCAGTAAGCACTGTCTTTATGTCCCAGCGCCTATTAGGATATTTGGCACATAACAACGTCTCAGCAGATAATTCCTGAGTTGCCACAATCTTTTAGAAAGCCTCGGCTTCCAATCTTGACTTTAAAAAGAGGGAAGGGGACTACAGCATTTTACAAATTTAAAAGTTTACTAGCAGAGTGAGATTTTGCAGGAAAAGCTTCACTACCCGAATATTGTTTGTCTATGAAAACAAAATTTTTAAATCTGAAATTGAAGGTACAGCCTAGCTATGTGAAGGTAATATGAAAGAATATTCCTTGAATTAACTATTAGGAAAAGTTTGGTTAACTCCCAAGAAACTGCTACTTTTTTCACTTTTGGATATTAATAATCATGGCATTGTCTTTGGCTAGTAAATATATCAGAGCAAAATATATGCCTCAGCCCTTAGAACAGCTCAAGGACTTAAACTGTGCTATCTGCACATTCTTTTTTTCTGTTACCTAGTTCACTTTTGAATTTTCTTGTCTCTTTTTTAGGTTATGTTTTATTATTTTAACATGTTTTTTTCTTATAATTTATCTAATCTTTCTGTTGAACCAGATATACAAATAATTACATGAATTAAACAACCAAAAAAAATGTATGAGTTGATTAGTGGATAAATAAGTAAGGTCATGATCAATAATGAGATATGCTGATACATCTGGGGGTAATTAATAAACATACTGGCACGTGGGTGAAATATGAATTAAAAAGCCCCTGGATGGACAGTATTTTGTCTACTTCTTTTTCTCTTGTTACAACAAGTCGAACACACAGACTACTGACTCCAAAACCAGGTTAGTTTAGCGCCTTGGGGTTTAGCTTTTCAGGAAAAACAATGGTGCAGATGAGAGATGCCGAGACGGGTGGCAGGTGTGCTCCCTGCCTCGCAGCGAAGTGCAGGTGCCTTCTGTGGCTGATTTCCTCTGCCACTTGAGCAATAAAATCATGGTTCCCATGTGGGACTGCTGACTGATAAGGCTGCACAATATTATACTCACCTTTATTAAAATTTCTTTCACATATGTCACTTAAAAATACTATATAAGCACTGATAACGTTTCAAAACTAATGAAACTATGTGATAGCATCAATGATACGCTTAAAAGATGAAAGAGCATTGGTAAAAAAAAACTCAAAATACTTTTTTTTTTCCTTTGTAGATATCTCAGGATTACATTTATTTGACAAATACATAAAATGTAAGTTTATATGAAGTGGGAAATACTTTGAGAATATAGAGGGATTCTATAAACATATGGACAGTGTGATAGAGCTATTTCATTTTTGGAAAACTTATTACAACCCAATTGATGATTATATAGTCATTTTGAAATTGAACAATATAATGTATGCATAGACACTTTGAATTCAGAGTTGATAAATGTAACCATTACTTTAGAAAGCTCACTTATTTTCCAAATAATATATAAGGCTGTTTGTTGACTTTTTTCCTCTCTCTCTCTCTCACACATACACAAATGAACATTCACAAAACAGGTTTTACCATCAAAACTTTGAAAAACAAAGTATCCAGAAATACAGACGATAATTCATAACTTCATAAAATTTGAGATACTCAGAAATTCAAGTTCAAATACAAAGTCACTAATGGATTACTTTAAACCCAAACATGTAGGAAGCAAACCAAAAAGCTACACAGTACAACAGCATCAAATACAACCAACTGAATGGTATTTAAGCGGTCCATACCCTCTTACACATACTACCAATGTTTCTAAAGAGATGTATGTCTTTGTGTTCATCTTGGAAACACATGTTCCTAGGAGACCATCATCGAAACTACCAAGACACAATTTAATTTAACTTTTTAACTTTTATCACCTTAATTTGAAGTGTGTAGAAGTAAAAGAATTGTTTCAGGAGTCAATTAACACCCAAGTAGCCTGGGTGTTAATTTCTGAAATCTTCCACTCATGAGCTTGACATTTAGCAACTTCATCTTAAACAAGTTCCCTGAGCCTTAGTTATTTAAAAAAAGAGAGAGACACACATACCTGCTGGAAGCTCTTTGCTGGAGCAGGAGCCCCTTTGTGGAATTCCCTCTGCTAAGCAGCCTGGACGCAAATGTTATCCTCAGCACATCTTCAGAGTTGAGTGGCTTAAGACATTCAGCCCTATCAGCAAAAAGGACCATCTAACATGGAGGAGTGATGAAGATCAGCACTCCTTATGCAGCTGGAAGACGGAGCAGCCTCTGCAAAAGTCAATTGAACCAGGAGGCTGCCCTGAGTTCTCCAGCAGCAGGTCCTCCAAGGTCATCAAGAGACTCACCTGTTGATGTTTGACCTGAGCTCCTGCACCTTTTCGAGAAGCTACCAGAATTTGAAAGCCAGGGGATGGTCAGCTCACTGAGCAAGGCGGCTGTAAATTGGGATGTGATTTATTTATATTTTACCAAATCCCCATATCCCTGCAAACTTGCAGTGTAATATGCATTTTCAAAATATAAAAGGCAATAAACTCCACATTCAACATTGATTGAACATAAAAAGCAAACAAAAAACATGAACAATAATCTTTGCTCCAAAAAGATTAGACAAAACGTGAAATGGATATGAAATTCAATCATTACTTTTTGGTTATTAGAAGTGTATGCAAATATAAGGGTGTTGACTTAATAGAGATTTATAAGTTTATCACATATGAAATCTTGTTTTAATGTATGGAAAAGAAATCTAGAAAATTAAGAGTGTGTTAGTGTTTTTATTTCAAACTCAACAGTAAAATCACCGTAATAAATTCTATATAAAATGCCTGTGAGTCTTCATTTGAGCTGATTATTTAGGTTTAAAATTTCACTTGAGATTTTGTCAAATTAAAACCTGTTAAGTTCATGCAACCCAGATGAAAACTCTCGACTATGCAGAGTTAAAAGTTACAGCATCACTTTCAAATAACAGTGATACTAGTCACGTCTTTGACAAATTCTGAATGTGCGTGATGATTGGTAGTTTTCTTAGCTTTGTCTTTTTAACCCCTGTGTTCAAAGCTTTGTTAATACAGATCCACGGAATGGAAAGTCTTTAAGGTACAAGAACAGGAACAAGAGCATAACATTTAGGTAAGACACTTAATCCATAATGCCCACCTTTCTTATAATTCAATATATTTTTGCATTCTTTACGTTCTTACTACAGAACCTCATATTATCTTGCCTTCCCAAGATATTAGAATTCTAGTTAATTATGACATTCTGCTTGCTTCAGTGACAATATTTAAATATGAGAAGTATTTAGTTTGACAATTGCCTTACTCCTTAAATCAGTATCTGTGAAGTGACTACAGAATATATTCTATATTATTAGATCTCTCTCTCTCTCTCTCTCTCTCTGTCACACACACTGACATACTTATAAACACACATGGTCCTAACTTGAGCACAGTTTACAGTTTAAAGAATATGAAAACAAATCACTTTTCATGACTTTGCACATGTAAGAAAAAAGTTATATCAATCACATTTGGGAAGGAATGTAGTACTATGCCCTTACCTTTAACTGTCTCCTTAGTTCTGTTTGAATGGAAACAGTCACCATCCCATCCACCACCTATTCATTCGTGTCTCAGAAGTCTCAATTTCTCCTCTGAACCTTATAATGTTAATTTTACCCAATTCCCATTTAGGGGGGGGGGGGAAAGAGTCTGGTGAAATGAACAACAAGGTTTTGCCCCTACCACAGGCCTTGGGCAATCCTCCTGGGTCTGGATGGCAGTGATCTTTGACTCTGCTCCTGTGAAGTGCTGTGATCTTCAAACTTCACATTTCAGAAATGCAGAAACGTACTTTTCTAGAAGAAGCGTGTAGATCCATTGTCTGTACTAAGCTTCATATTTGCCATGAGCACCGCCCTAGCCTTTGTGCGGCTTCCCCATATGTAATTTGGTTCAAATGTTCGCTGTCTGAAAATTTAAATATAACTGCCTTTCTCCCTATCTCTCTATGTCACTCTCTCTCTAGATAGAGACACAGACAGATGAGAAAGAGGAATTTTATATCTATCTTTCTATCTATTTATATATCAGTTACACACATTCTAGCCTATGGCAGATGGCTTGCTAAAGATTGGTATCTACCTAATTATTCCTGGATCCCCAAACTAAGGTTTAAAATTATGAAAACGGCATAAAGGAGACAATTTCTTCATGATAATTATAACATCCTTGTAGCCCAAATCCCTTTACTATCAAAATGAAGCTGAAAACAGGGCATATTCATGTTCCCCTAATTAATAGCTTGGTCTAGAATGAGAAAATTCGAGTGAGGGGGGAGCTCTCTTTTATGAAAGAATTAATAACCAGGCACAAAATAGGTTAGATCTTACCTAAACGAATTGAAACTGCACAATTACCACAAAAGAGAAATCATCAAGTAATTCTTTATCATTGTCAGTCTTTTTCCTAAGAACATACCAGGGTCTTATTTTTTGAGTAGGCAGAGATTTTTTAAAAATTTTGTATAACTTTTACTCAGATCTTTTGATTTAATCAAAGTTGCCTCTTAAATGTTTCCTGAGTCCACGATACCCCTTCCTGTCTCAAAATTTTTGCCTAAGCTCTCTTTATCTGAAATGTCACTACTTCTTTTTAGTATTATCTTTTTCAAGAATAAATTACCAATTCTGAAATGAATTTACTTTTAATAAGGGTATTCATTTTTTCTTATTAAAAAGTTTTGAAAGCTGGAATAATTTAGACTAAAAGGCACAAATCGAATTACACTTTGCACGTAATGCAGGACTTACCATAACCCTTAGCTTCTAAAAATTAGAATGCATTAGCAACTATGTGATTTTACTCGGAGACCCAAAAAACCTCCTGAGCATTCTAATTTTTTGTAAGAAATGTCTACCCATAGTTAAAGAATCTATATTAATCAGTTCTTCTGCATACTTTTTATCATCGAAAATCATTTTAAAATCACATATACCAGTTGTCTCATTCTTCAGGCATAAAATTAATATCAGGATAACTGGGGCATATTTGATACGATAAAAACCAGCCCACTTAACTTTGGTTTAAGTTGATATTTAAAAAAGGGTGCTATTTCGATATTTCATTTCTTAAATAATATTATATTTGATGCGAAAAAAAATTACGACAAAATATAAACTAAGCTGTAACTTTACACCCATCATTTTACTCGTAGCCTTGCCCTGTATTTTATTGCCAAATACAGTTGTTTTAGTCACATTCTACTAAATATTCCTTTCTCCATGAATAGAGCTATCATATCAACTAGCTCTTCTGGGGTGGGGTGGAAGATGGAGGAGGGAATTCACAATGAACACCTCATATAACCTATAGTTTCTTGAGATAAATACGCAAACAAAATTGTAACCATACACCTCAATCTTCCTAATAAATCATGAATTATATAATAGAAATGTTATTATAATAAAAGATATCTTGTTATACTCTTTGCTAAAAATATCAGGCATGCACAATGGATCAATCTGCTTATCATCAAACTAGAATTTAGATAAATTGTTCATTTCAAATCATGTATTACTTTTTTTTTTTTTTCTCCCAGAGAACTCACTAAATGGCAAGAATTTCTCCATGGCAGAATGGAAAGCCTTTTTTTTTTTTTTTTTTTTTCTTTTTCTTTTGAGATACAATTGACATACAACATTTTATTCATGTCAAGTGCACAACATAGTTGTCCACTATATGCATGTGCTGTGCAATGATCATGAAAATCAGTCTAGCATCCATCACCACACTCGGTTGCAATTTTTCTTTTCTTGTGATAAGAACTTATAAGTTCTACCCTCTTAACACTTTTTTTTTTTCTTTTCTTTTATGTCAGGAGAGTGGTTGATGGAAGGACTTGTCAGAATGGCCATGCAGGAAGTTATCAGGAAAATGGTTTAGCTTTAATTCCCTAGAATGCTGAGCTAAGATGAAATCAGCCTGAATGGATGGCGTTGGCCGAGCTATGCTTCAGACTTTGTGCTAGCAGTGTCTTAGTGTTTGCGAAGGGAGAAGCTATATTAGCAACAGCTCTCGGCTCTTGATTTCCGGAAATGTAGTTAGTGAGAATCCCACAGACAGGGACTAATCTTCAATTTCACAGGTGATCTATAAACCACAATCTGATCCTGAGCCTCTCAAAATTAAGAAGGTACTAAAATCATCTAGGATGTTTGCTAAAAATGCAAATTCCCACTCCCAGGCCCACAGACTCTCATTCTCTGGTCTCTAGGACTCAAAAGATCTGCATTGCAGCATCACTAGGTGTAATTTAACCCACCCACCAACACGTATGGCACCTGTGTGCACCCAGCCCCGGGCCTACACTGTTGCAATGACACAGAATTGAAGACCTGTCTCCGTGATGCTGGTCTAAGTTAGAGGCCTTTCTTCAGTGAGGCTCATTTACCTATTATTCATTGTGAGGGGGTCTGGGCTGAGCCCTTTTAGTTCCTCGAGTTGAGATTCAAATGACTGAGGGAGTTTCCCAGAGGACATTAGCAGGTGATATTTGTGACACTTAAATAGAGATCCTTTTAAAGTCACGAACAGTGATTATGTTCCAGCTAGTCAGTCAGTTCAATTACATCTATATGCAATTTAACCATTTCACCAAATGTCCTGTTTATTTTAGTCAAAATCAATGTACCAGTTTGTTGTGACCTCAAAAATCTTCACAGAAAATCTCTTAGTGATGTCACCAATAAAACTTCTTTAAATATTCATTATAGTAACAACTAATAAAAAGGATATCCAGAAGTTTTATTTCAAAAATAACTGTGCTCTGACCTTTAAATGACCTGATTGATTGAGCGCTCCAAGGTGATGATAATCATAGAACCTACATCTGAATGGCACTGGGCTGTTTTCTGAGCAGTGTCATATCATGGACGTTTCATCTTTACATGGCCTGCCGAGCAGTCAAAGTTCAGAGAAACATGTTCTGGAACTACTTGTGACTCGTTTCATAGATTTCTTTCTCCCAGGGCATTCTTCTCATCCATAAAATTACAATATTAAAGCAAAAAAAATTTTTTTAATGTTAAATCAGATCAAACTCAGAACTTATCATCTCCCATACAAAATCATTTTCTCTTACTCAGGTTGTCAGGTTGGCGCATATGAGCTCAGGCTGGGGCACACAGCGCCTTCGGGACTGCCCCGTTAGACTAAGCACCCTTACCTCTCACTCACACCATATTGGACTGTTTCCAGTTTGGCATGTGTCATGCTGTTTGATGATGTAACTCTGCCCAAACCGACCCCTCTGCATGGGACCTCTGGATTCCCTCTCTTTTCTGTCTGACAAATCCTACTTTTCCTCCAAAATTCTGTTGGAACACTACCTTTCCTGGGGGCTTTCTTCTGAATATTTCATCTATATAACTTGTTTATGGATCCAATTTTCCCCAAATCTGAGTGCCAGAAAGTAAATTACATGCCTTATTCATTTTAGGATCCTCACGGTTTCTCTTAATTGCAGTGGATGCTAAATAATTAATAGACAATCTGGAACATAGTATTTAAAGATGACTGTTAGCAACTAAACTCATTAGAATTTTATTAATAAAGTGCGATAACTAAAAATTTAGCATCAATCTGGAACAACTTTCTAATGTTGGGGTAAACGTGTACTCTGAGTGGTTTTTATTTTTGTCCCATCTTCTTTTCAGTAGGAGGCCAGCAGAGAAGTTAGACATGCAGACTGCAGAGTCAGACTTTCTTCAAATCTGACTCTACCTCTTCCTGGCCATACAACCTTGGACAAGGTTTTCAGCCCTCTGGGCCTCACTCTGCGGTGTGTAAAATTAAGAAAATAACAGTAATTGCCTCATGGAACTTTTGTGGGGATTAACTGAGTAAATGCATACAGAGTTCTTAAAACGATGCCTGACACCTAGTGAGTTTTTATACAGGCACTTTAGTAGTAAATACATAGTTTAACAGTATTAATTCCCTGTGCTCAGAAGTATACATACAAAGGAAACCTAGATATATTTATTCCTGTACTTTCTGCCCATAATGTTCTTTTGAATACATCCAAATGGTTTACATCAGCTTCTTTGCCTCTAGACTTTTACCAAATGAGCTACCACAGCAAAACTGCCCAAAATACACTGCAGACTATATGCGTATTTTCAAATTTTTAAAAATAATATATATAACTGAAATAAATTTTAATTAATATATTTTCTTTAACCAAATACAGCTAAATATTATCATTTTAACATGCAATCAGTATTAAAAATTGATGACATCCAGTGTGTTTTACATTTACAGTAATTCTCAAGTAGAATTAGTCACATTTCAAGCCCCCCGCCCCGCCATCTGGACATAGCCAATGACCTTGTATTAGACATGTCTTTGTTAAGTCTAAGATGCCAGCCCAACTCGATGGCATGTAATATTTAGATTTGTCACTGGGTGGTGCTGGAGCCAAATACTGTGCTTAAATGAAGTAAAAGTTCTTAACAATGCAGTTGAGTGTTAAAGTACGAGATCGCTTTGCTATGCAGAGAATTATGATGAACTAAGGGAAACGCGCGCGTGCGCGCGCACACACAACGCACGCACACACACACACACACACAATCATCCGATCACAAGACATTAGGAACACTAAAAACTCAAGCAAATCCCAATGCTCCTCAGATACTCTGAAGTTTGCCAGGCCCATTTTCTGTGTAAAGCCATGAGGTTTTCAAATTTCCGAGGAACTATTTCTATGCTATTTAATTTCATCAAATAGGTTTTCCCTAATGGAATCTCTTTGCATCCCTGTAAACTCATGGTATTTATTATACTTGTTTAGAACTATAATCTCTGTGGCCAAAAAAAGTTTTTCCAGTTATAATCTTCATTAACACTTTACACACACCTAAATGCTATGGTACCTGTCCTGGAGGGTAGAGTAGATGGTACTTATTTTGCTTGTAAAAAACTTGGATTAAGAATAATGTTACATTTTCACTTAAGGATGTAGCACCAGTAAATTACATGCATTATTTTTCAATCAAATGCAACAGAAATGGTTTTCAAGGGAACTGTTATTTTAAGCAAATTTCTCACATATTCCTTTAACTAATTTAAAATTCTCTAAATCTCCATGTATTCTATGATGTTCTTTGATTCTCAGCCCAAAAACACACTGAGAAATAACTTAAGGTTCCAAGCTCATTGAAATGCCATCATGCTGACTATGCTACAGAGTTCCTACACCTTAATCAGGAATGTCCCCTTCTCTACCAGCTCTGAGAATTGTGCTGTGACAGTCACTGCTAGCTGCCTACCCAGTCATTCTTCCCAGGTTCCTTGTCAATATAATTCAGGTTGTGCTCAGAGTAGCCACGTTCCTAATGAAACATTCATTTTCCCAGTGTTGACTGCAGCCATGGGATTCTGGGAAAGCTTTTTCTCTGTTTACAAGTAAAAGATAGGATGGCACTCTTCTTTTCCCCTTGCTCCTGCCTTGAAAATGTCAGCTGACAGGAGACGACAAGCATGGGAGTGAAAACTACAAGCAGAGGAGCAGAGAGATCCAAGGTCTCAGACAATACTGTCAAGAAATGACCCAAGACAAGGAAACTGGCTTCCTCTGTATTTGCCATATGAGAAAACGAGCTCATTAACGTAAGCCACTCTTAGTTGAATCATGTTACTTGTAGCTAAATAGATTCCTAAAATATGCACCTTCCCCACTTCTGCTCCTCAACTCTCATTTTCCTTCTCTCCATTCAGGACAAATCTGTACATTCTCCCCTCAGAGTTTTGACTTGTCACCTGGCTAATCTCAGAGTGTTTTCCACTCATAGCTCACTACTCATGGGGGAGAGCTAGAAAAGTTAATCCCTCCTAATAAACATACTATTGCTTAGTGTTAAGATTATTACTACCATGAATCTGACTCTAATGAATGTAAAGATGAGATGTCTATAAAAACTAGGAAGGAATTGAAAGAGATGATTGATAACCAGCATTTAAGTCGCTTCTTACATTTCACAAAGGCCTTTTGCACTCTTTCATTTGACCCATGACAGCTTTATTTGATTAATATTCCCTTTCTCAGGTGTGGAAATTGAACCTCAGAATGATTAAGTTACTTCTCAAGGTCACGACCCCATTGCAATATAAACCTGCTCCTGGGGACGTGATATGGCAAAACCATAACTGGTACCGCATCTACTATATCCCACTACCTGTAGAGATGATAACAAAGATTAACGTTGATCAAGCAGGTACCATGTGCTACAGACATTCGCTGGATCAGGGGAGTTACATACATTTTCTTCCAATCCTCACAATAATCCTATGCCCTGGTGCTATTATCATCCCCATTACGGAGGAGGAAAGTGAGGTTCTGTCTGGGGACAGTCCACCAGCCCTGTTCTCTACCAGGTGTTTCTGCCTCAACAGCCTGCATGTAATTTCCCCTTTGCTGGATATTTGAGGGGCTGGATATTGTCTTTGAGTCCAATCTGCTAAACGAAACTCTCCCTACCTTCTGCTTTGTGTTTGTTCTTTCCACTGCCACGGACTATAACCTCACTTGTATTTAAGAATGACAACCATCTGCTCAAGCCATGAAAAGATTCTGCATTAAACTAATTGACTTGATTTTCCCATTGAATTGATATTAATGAATCTGGGCTCTGAAAACCTGTACCTCAAAAGCTCTCATGGGATTCCTGACTTTTAAATTAGCTTACAGTTTTCTTTCACCTCCAAGCAGAAGGCTTAATTTAAAATGTACTAATAAAAAAAATGTGCACTTCAAAGATAAGCAAATACATCTTCAGATGGTTTAAAAAGTACTCTGTGCTTACCCTCCACTCTCCTGATACCAGTGATAGTATATTACTCTTAAAAAATACACCCAGGCAGATATAGATAATGCACGTTTTCACTCACTCGGGTGCAGATATTTAACAACCGTTTTTGGGTTCTGATAGTGGAATAGACCATCAGGGGTCCGCTTCTATCCAAGGCCTGCCATTTACCAGTTATAAGAGCTTGAATGAGTCATTTATACTCTCTAAACCTCAGTTTCCTCATCTCTAAAATGAACCTAATATACTGACCTCCCACTTTGGGAATGTTTAAACAAACTAATGCATGTAAATTGTCTGTGCATGATATATACTCAATGGATATTAATTTACATTCTTCCCTCCTTAATCTCCCCAGCTCGCATGGTATTTTAATCTTGTTTTTCAGGTCTGTCAAGCCTTAAAATAGACATGGTATTTCTAGGATCTTGGTACTAGAAAACAGTGTACATTAAAAGATAATAATAATAATAAATAAAAGTCATTTTAGGACATCGCTACCACTTTTATGACTTAAGGGCATAGTAGAAGTTAAATATTATAATGCTATTTTGTATGCTCTTTGAAGAAAGGTATTACTTGCATTCTAATTTTAACCCTGGTGATTGTCCTCATTCTTGGGTTTTGCTTCTTAGAGATGCTTGAAATTAGATAAATACCAATATTGCATTATGCAGGTGATGAAATACATATGCACAAAGAGCAGTACATTTCTAAAGAAGGTTGAAAAGATCTCCACCCATCTATCTAAAGCCTTTCAATCACTTTGAAGTGCACTGATTAATATACAGAGGCTGTTGATAACTTTCCTTAATCCCTATACCTTCCGTTCGCCTTTAACCAACAATGGCAAACAATCATTCTCTTTGTAAGGAGGATCCCAGGAGCTCAGGACATTTGCAGACAGTAGCCACCACAGTCACTGGAGGATAGGATCTGTGACTCTCCCCAAAGAAAGTATCAGAATTTGCTGCAAATAATGGAAACTGTGGCTTTGGAAGTTGCTCCTTTAAAGTATGATGATACCTTGTACATAATCCTCTCAAGCCTGCTTTATGTTCTAATTTTCATTGTATAAATCTTTATTACCAGAGTACCCCTAATGAGATTTGGGGACATAAGCTAATTTTTGATTCTGTATGAATATCATTCAGCATAACGTCTAACAAAAGGTAGTAGCTACTGAAAAAATGTTCATGGAGGAATGAAAGGGGAAAAATTAAAGGATGGGAAGAAGAAAAAAAAGCAAGGAAAGGAGGAAGAAAGTCTGTCTCACTGATATCATCAAATTGAAAGCTCATCACTGTTTCACTTATACCAGGCTGCCCCTCATAAAGCGACCACATTTTTAATTGAGCTCGTTACCCAAGGAGTCAGTAAAGCAACCCTATCAATAATAGTATCATAGCTCCCTCAATGTTTAATGACTTCACTTAATATCATCCTGGAAGCTTCTTTACTTTAATGTTACTTGTTTTTAATTGAATTTGAGGCATTGTAAATGACCATTGTTCCTTGGTAAAAAGGTGACAAAAAGTATCTTAAGAAACTGAAGTTTTATTTTATGTTTCCCCACGGTGTGGCAGCAGAGACTTAAGCGAAAAAGCTATCAGTGGAGATGGGATAGGAGGATTAATTCGAGAGTCTGAATCAGGGAGACCCCAGGTCAGAGACCCTCTCAGCAGGAATGTGCTCGGGAATCAAATGGCAATTGATCTCTCTGTGCTTAAAACTGACAAAAGAAAAGATTGGTTAATGAGTGTCTTATGCTTACTGTAAGACACCCACTGACTGACTAACACTCCCTCTTAGCTTTTAATAAGCCAATCTGTTGGAAATGTTAACATTTGTGTTGGAAAAATAAAGGTAAACACAGTAGACTGGCTTTCATGATATAAATCTACAGAAAGAATATCCAGATCATTGTAATAACTCTTTATCAGACAGTGAAAATAATCTCTCTTACGACAGTTTGTTAAGCGAAAATAAAAGCAATCCCATCTGGTTGTTACAAAGAGTAGATAATTCACCGGAAAGTACGTAGTAGTCCTCTGGCAGGTGGGGAGTGAGCAGGAAAATAAAGCTATTATGGTATTTCCATCTATTCTCCTACCATCACCATCCCAACCCCACTACAATACCACCACCCTCTCCCAGTCAGAGAAACATTTGCGTTTCTCCACAAATGACGAGTAGGGCAGCTGCACATTGGAAGAGTTCACTGTCCAGTAGCAAGGATGTAATTAAATAACCTTCTCATTATGCGATCTCACTACGTGATATGGGAACAAAACCATCTACCTGAGGACTAAAACTCTTTACTTCCACCCAAACCCTGTCTACATTAACAGGACTTTACTATCCCCTTGTCTTATTAGCATATCTTTACTATTCCAGGAGACTTCTCAGGCAAATAACTTGATAGCTCATTCAAAGAACTTCTTGAAAGACCCATCAATCCTTCACTAGGAAGCATGGACCAACAATGTATGCCCTGAGAACCATACGAACCCTTCATCTCAAAATCTTGCCTTGCCAGTTACCACCAATCCTGGACGGTTGTATTGTGATTCCTGCCCAAGTCTAATCAAGGGCCCTCACTGAGAGACCTGACTTAAAGCAAACTTAAAAGTCTCAATGAAAATTCTATCTAGTTTGTCTTCAGAGACACTGCCAAAACTCTCCCAAGGTGGTGTTCTCCACACCAGACACACAATTCACTCATCTTTTCTTTATTGATTGTTTGTGCTGGTGATATTTGGGCAGCTGACATTAAACAGAAAAGTTCTACAAAGTAGCAGATATAAACAAAGATAAATTAATTTTCCTTGGAATGTCTTATCTTCAGATATATGTAAATATATCTTTATATTTTGTGTCTTCCTAATTAGAATAGACGTCTCATACTCAAATCCTGTACTAAATGACATTACATTGAAAACATCATTATGAAACCAATTCTCTAGTTTACTTTGTAATTACAAGAGTAATCAACCTCACACTAGTGAAATAAATTGTTGTATAAATAGGCTTACTGATCAATAAGGTTATTTTATAAAAGAGTCATTTATTTTAAAAAGAGACATTCAAGCCCTTAACACTTTCAGATGAGAAAGTGAGGTGCAGGGAGTTTACGTGCACTATCAAATGACACAAAGCAAGTAGAGAAAGAACAGGGCTATGATCCTATTTTATAAGAAGGAGTATAGTATAATTCATCTTTTAAAAACTTAACATATAAACCTCTTTTAAATTAAAAAAAACAGATTAAGGTGTCTATATAATACCTTATAAATCCTTATAGGTAACATAATGGAATCAGAAAAACATGGATTTGAATCCTAGATCTGTCTCTTAACATCTATGGGATTTTGTTCAATTTCTTAAGTGATTCTGAGCACATTTCTCCACTCACCGATAGTATTTATCCCGATGGTTTCTTTTGATAAATAATGTAACACAGGCAAATCATTTAGCCCTCACATGTCATGAACTAAATTCCCAATACACTTTTTATTATCATTTTCATCATTGCTCTCTGTTAATCACTTTTGCAAGTTGGCCGTTTTTAGACAGATCTCATTTAGATAACCACAAGAAAGGAATGAAAAGAAGCCAAATATCTGGCTCGAACAATGGTACGAAAAAACTTTAGTTCGGTCTGCTGAGCCTATCTATCTGTGAGACCAGGAGGCAGAATAACTAAAAATTTAAGAGATCTTGATTTATTGAGAGTTTAAGCGAGGTGCCTCATATACAAGAAAACAGGTTTAAAAACGTAAACGGAACTAAGTTTTGGTTACCATATTTCATGAAATAGAAGGAGGTCCTCTTGAAAAAAGACTTCATAAATCACAGGATGTAATAAAGCCCCTGAGAAAAATGAAGATTTTAGCCCTGTGTTGTCACCGAAAATAATAATGTGAGACTGTTAGACTTGGGAAATCAGAAAAATCTTAACTGTGAGAAGCATCCTGACCCTTTAGAGACAAGGCGGCCTCCCTGAGACAATGTTAGAAACAAGCCATTTGAGTGATTTGAATGTGCTGATATTGTTTCTCAGTTGTATTTATGCTTTCAAAAATGACACAGTGGCATAATGTCTTTAGTTATATCTCCCAAGGTAAAAACATTTTCAGTTCAGCAGAGAAAAGCACGTTGCCACTAATTCAAGGCAATTGGATCGCTAGGAGCTTAATGGTTTTGCTACATGGTACACAGAGGAAAAAGGCAGATATTTTAGAAAAGACATCATGGGGTTATTGATATCTACACAATAAAATATAACCACTTGAAGCACAGTGTATGTTCCCACAGAGAACGTCAGTCTGTAGAGACAGCCCTAAAGGGAAAAAATAGTAACTAAATGACTGTGGCTATTCTTTCCTCAAAAGAATTAAAATTATGTTTACAGATAAGCAAACCCAACCAGAGTGGGGTCATTGGAGGGTTAGAGAAAGGATGAGACACAAAGAAAGAGAGAAAAAAATAAATATTAAAGTAAAAGAAGGGATAAAGATGGGAAGGAGCCATTAAATTACAGCTGAAATAACCCCTGTGAAGGAAAGGCTATCTCTCCATCAGGGCCTTTTTATTTATTTAAGCCCAAATGTCCACCCTCACATCCCACATGGAGAATGGTGACGAAAGTAGGCTGATCACTCCTTCCCACAGGGAGCATCACTATCTAAGCCTGACCTATTCATCCTTTCAAAAGAGAGTTGTGCCTAAAAGAACACTGCTCATTTATTTTTCACCTGTTTATCCCTTCTCCTGCTCTCTCTCCCCCACCCCGCTCCCTCCCTCCCTGTCTCTTCCTGCCTCTCTTTCCCTTCCTCCCTCCATTCCTTCTTTTCCATTCTAAACATGACCTATAAGGTCTTTTTGATTTAGTCACCTATATCTTTTCCAGTATTATCTAACACAAATCATTCTCTATATTTCTTCCTAAACCATCCTAAATGTTTTCCAGTGGCTGCTTTTGTTTAGAAACTATTGCTCATTTCTTTACCTTGTTAGCATCCACTTACTCTTTGGATCCTTGCTTAACCATCGCTCCCTTAAGGAAACTTTGCATGTGCTCCTGACTAGGCTGGGCCTTGGTGGTAGGTGCCCCTGATCTGAAGGAGCTCTCTGTTTCTCTACTACATACTTATTGCACTTCTAAGTGTCTCCTTCAATGGGTTTTTCATTCTTCAGAGTGCTGCTATCTATTTGCAGACTAGATACACAGAATACCAGCTCAACACATGATTGTTGCATGAGAGAATAAAGAAACAAATGAAGAGACTGGCTGATAAATAAAAGATAATGAGAGAAAAACTTACAACGCGCTCTAAATGAGCAAGCTATGCAAGCTTAGTGTAGGTAAGAGTAGGTGAGACAGGGATTAGGGAGCCTTCCTAAATGGTTTCAGAAAAACTCATTATTTCCCCCCTTTAATTGCAGTAAGAATGATACTGGTATCTTCCCCATGATGTTGACAGCCCAAAGCCGAGTCAAAGTGTTAAGTAACTCAGCTCTAATGAGTCACTAATAACTGAGGTCAGACACCATCAAGTGTGCATACCAAAACAATAGAACAGGTCCAACCAACGACAATCCCCCTCAACTTCCACTCACTAAACACTGATGAGAGAACTTAGGGAAAATGAAAGCAGAGATAAGCCTGGTGGAATTTTATCCCTCTTCTCTCTAATCCCTCAATCTGAATGGGTCAGTGACACCGTGAGTCACCAGTCAGTATCTGGGGCACTCGCAAGAAAAACAGGCTTGCCTCTGTTTCTTTGCTGTGGGCTGCTTAGCTTCAGAACCCTCACGTCCTCCCTGGCACACCCAGCACCTCGGGGAAGAGTCTGGTGGGCTGTGCCTGGGAAGGCCTGGCGTTTGGGCGCATGCATGGCAGTAGAGACTGATGCCTGGGTGAACACTGAAGATGAGAGATTCAGTAGAGCGGCCCATGTGTGCAGAGAAGGTGGCATTGTGTGCCGAGGGAAAATGGCGGCAACTTATTCCATGTCCATGGATCACTCACAAAATGTCAGGCAAGACACCAGCGGTCCCCACGCCTCCATGTGAAGGCTGATAAAAGTTCTGAAATAGCCCGAACTGCTGACAAGTTTGACATAAAGCAGGACCATGGAAGGTGGATATCAACACCCAAGAAAACCGTGAGCACCACATACTCAGAAACAACGATGTCAGACTGGAATCAGGACTTTCTCCCCATAAACAACTATAAACACGGGAATAAAGGTATTTTTTCCCCTTCCCCTCACTCTACCTCACGTACTGGAGGAGGCAGGTCATAAATGAACAGGAGAGGAGAGATAGAGAGTTCTGAACCAAAAATGTGATAAGGAGTTTCAAAGTACTAAACTTTAATATCTGAAATTGATCCAAACATTCTAGAAGATTCCCAAGGTGTCATTAAGGGACAGGAAGAAGGTCAGACACATATTAAAAAATGAGGCAACTGAAAGAAAGAAAATCCTTTCGTATTTATTCTCCAACGTATTGAGGTATTTCAGCAAACCGGTTATGTATCTATTTATCACTGATTTTTATCTGGCCCAATATAAGTTATTACATTCCAACCTTCCTTCGGGGTCAAGGATTTTGTCTTACTAATTCCTTTATCTACAGTACTTGACTCTGTTGCTGACACAGGAATTGAAATTCAGTGAGTCCTTCTTGAAATAGAAAACTCTGTGCACATAAATTCAGATTTCCCTTAACAGAAGGCCGAGGAAAGGTCTAGTCATGCTAATATGATGCCAATAGTGTGCCTCACTTTACGGTTACACTACCTGCATCCACAGTCTTCTGTGATCCATGATCGAAGACTCAAACTAGGAGACTTTTAATAACAACTACTACCACTTATGGTGGGCTCTGCTAGTGCTCAACACAGCGTATGACCTCATTTACTCCACACCAAATCCAATGATGAGGCGTTACTATTCCCAACTCACGCACAAGACGACTAAAGCTTTGAGAAGTTAGGAGCCGGGCCCAAGGTCATAGAGCTAGTAAGATATGAACAGGAGATGTCCTAGTCCAGGCCTTTTTGATTCCGAATCCTGTATCTACTCCACTCCCCACGTTTCCCACGGTGCCTCTTTCTGAATTTTGAATGCCATCAAATATAGCACGCCTACTTATTCCATGAAACATCCACTGTCCATGGAACCAATTAAGTGTCTTGGGCGAGTGCATAAACAAGTGTGGGCCATTTTATCTCAAGTGCAGCATCACTCCGAGAATTAAAGGAAAATGCCATCCCCATTTAGCCTTTCTCTTTCTCACTAATCAGCTAGCACACCTCAGATAAACTACTGCACCTAGCCCTTCCTGTTCATTAAGGAAACACATGGAGGGCGAACAGCGACTCTCCGATGAGAGACACGGCAGAGCAGGGGCAGCAGGTAAAGGTGAGCAGAAGAGTGGAGAGCACAGCAATCAGTCAGTTGGGCCCTCAGCTCGTATTCAGCTCTCAATCCCTCTACTCAGTGAGGTCTCAGGACATAGAAAGGGCCTGAAAAGATGAACTCTCTTACAGAGGGTGAAAATCAATACAGGTGGGGAAGACAGGCCATGAAAGAAACCTGTCATTAGAATGGTATTTCCAATGGGCCCATCAGCAGTGTGATTGACCAAGTTCTGTACTGCTTGGGAGTGGTCCCATTTCTTATGAGACAGCTATTCCCTCTGCTAGAACAGAACATAGGTTCTTAAGAGCTAAGTTTGGCAAAATACCAGAATGTGCCAGCTAAAGACAGCATTTCTTTATCTCCAAGAAGAGATTCTTAGAATTTTATAGGGGTTGCGAAGCTTATGTAGTGCAGAAAGCGCGGTGCCCTTTTGCATAGATCAGAAATGAGGCCGTATCAAGCTTAGACTTGAAAATGCACAACAGAATCTCCTGTAAGTTGTCCAAGTGGTCAGGGCAGAACGGCTAATTCCAAGTGGTCTACTCTTCGGAGTATACTTAAGGACATTAAAATAGATACCTAATAAACCCCTAACTTGCCTGGAGCCCAAAAGGAGAGAAATGAACCCTGCCCCAAACCAGGGTTAGATTTAAAGCAGCTAAGAATTACTGAGTGCCTCTTACAGACCATGCCTATTCTAAGCACTTTACATACTTATTAATTCACTTAATACAGAAGCCTATAAGGAAATACCATTATTACATTCATTTAACTAACTAAACAAACTAAAGGACAAGGAGGTTGAATAGCTTGCTCAAGGTCATGCAGCTCTGAATGAGTAGAGATGGGATTCAAACCCAGGCACTATAAGCTTTTACTCCTAACCATGACATTATTATAAAGAGAACAATGTCTCTTTTTTATAGGTCCTATTTAAAATTCATAGAACTTTTATCTTCTTCAAGGATATCTTTTAAGGGCTGAACCCAGCACTTGGCTGAACGTCTTAGCACAATGCTTGGAAGTTAGTAAATAATATGCTAAGGAAATTTTACACAGCAATTTGTTCATGCTTTTACTTTAACCGAGTTCATTTTAAATGAGAAACTGTTGCACTGCCTACTGCAAAATAACTTTTATACACCTCTAATTTACCATCTATGACCATACACAAGTTTGAAAACAGTACTTTTTAATAAGATGGCATCCAACAAGGGCATCCGACAGCATCCAATTATCAGTAAATTTATTACTAAGGAAGTTTGAATGTAGAACTTAATGGATGTGGTTTTAAAAATTATTTTCTTAGCAGTTAGCACAGTTCTACATACTTCAACTTAGAGTTGAAGTATGTAGAACTTTTATTACACGTACAGCTGCCTTTGCATGGAAAATGAGGATGATTAAAGTCCCTCTGATGACCAACGATTCATGACATGAACTCTATGAAACAGACTTAGAGCACAGTAAGTTTAATGCAGGTCAGCTCTTCTTCTTTTTGGAGTACTTTACAACTGTCTCACAAGGATTTAAAATTAACCTGTCTCAAACTGAAATCATCCCATTCCCCAAGATTAGTCGCCACTCTGTCTCCTGTCTTCCCAACTCAAGAATATCCTCTTCATTCATATATTTCATATCAGAAACCTGAATATAAGGATAGTTTCTGATTCTTCCTGTCTTGCATTACCCAGTCAATCAAAAATCTCAGAGCACCTATCTCAAAAATATAGCTTGACTCTATTCACTGTCTCAGGCACCATTATCTCTCGTCCGGACTTATTGAAACAGCTTACAGTGCTCTCTCCATTTTAATGCTGAACTACCTTCTACCTTTCTCTTTATAGCAGCCAGAGTAATTTTTACTCATGAAGTAGACGGAAGTTGGTCAGTGATGTGTCTTTTTCAGAGGTTCCAATCTGGAAAGGATGTGTAAGTTGCAAAAAAACAACAATAACAACAACAAAACACATTCACCTTTGGTGAACATCATAGTAAAAAAAAAAAAATGTAGGCCATTTAAATAGCTCTTAGAAAGCCTGCTGTCTTTCAAGACATTGTATCAACCCATCTACCTCCAGCAGGGGATGATGGGGAAATGTAACACACTTCTGAGAGACATTTTAAACACTAATTACTTCAACCTGTGTCTGTCATAGTTAACACTGCATTAATAGAGGCAAATGAGTTGACAGGTGATTGGAAAACGACTATGTTAATATAATACACATCAAGATATTTTACTTAAGTCAACACATTACCATGCCCCAAGCAAATTAACTATGTGTAAATTACAAAAAAAAAAAAAAAACAATAACAATAACAACCCTTCAGAGACTCCAAAAAGGAAATAACAGCAAGCACTGCATTTTTAAACCTCTTTATAAATGCTTTAGAAATGAATAATACTGTGACATAATATTTTTAAGCAATTACGAATAAAGCAAAATACATTTTCACCTGTCAGTGAAAATTCTTGTTTTGACTAGTACTTTCCATTGAAAGCATTGAAACAAAAAATAAACAAAGAAAATGAAAACAAGAACCTAAATTATTCCACCTCCACTCCATTCATGGGCAGCAGAGTGGTTAAAACCAAATCCCACCTTTACAAGCTATTTCCTGTTTGACCTTAGGCTAAACTCTCAAATCTTCTAATGTTTAAGGTCTTTATAAAGTGAGGATGAAAAATCATAATTTCTACTTCATTAAGTTATAAGTGCATTAATTAGTTAATATTTGTAAAGTGTTTAGAACATTCCCTAGCATGTAGTAAACGATGTTTATAAAAAGCTTTTTATTTTTATTCCTCTGGTCTTTGTTTTTTTTTTTTTCTTTTTTAATGTCAGTGCTTCTGTGCTAGAGGTGATTAATTCTATAATTATATAGGTATTTATTTACTTTTTCAATTTTCAAATACTATATTAAATATGAAATTGCACTGATGATTTAGTTCTAAAAATATTCACAATATTTCTCTTGGACACCTTTATATTGAGCCCTTGAAGAACTATTTTAATGACATATATTGGATCATGCATTCCTTCCTCAAAACCTTAAAGTGGATTTAGAATAACATTCAAATTGTATAATATCCCTGCCAGGTTTCTTTGTCACTACAGTGTTTATTCCTGTGCAGGACTCAGATTTGGTGAGTTCTAAGCCTCTTACTTTGCTCCACCCTTGAGAAGGTGGTGAGCCATATCTGTCTGGCAAGTATGAGAAGAACAAGTTGTCATGCTCTGGCCCTCTCCTATCCTGTCCCTCTGAGGGTGGCCGGCCTTAGTTCATTTCTTCTTATGAACACGTTGGTAGTGTCTGTCACTTTGGGTTTGGGCATGGGGCCATTTAACTCTCAAACGAAGCAGATGTTTTGGCCTCCATATTTACCCAAGCATTTTCTCATTTTGCCCAGATTCAGACAGAATGAGGTGCTATGTACAGAGTAGCCCTGTGGAGACCCCCAAAAAGATGTTCACATGACTTTAAAATACATCTTGCAGCTGACCCTCCTCTAACTGTTTTATGCTCCTTCTTGACTTATGTTATAGCCACTACGACCTTTTCTTCTCTTCCTCCTTTCTCCTTCTCTCCCCCTCCTCCTCCTCCTTCTTCCAATTCTGTGAAAGTATCAAGGTTTTGGGGGTTTTTTTTTTCCACTTCTGGCTTCTGCACCTGCTGTTCCTCTGTCTTCCCATTCTTTACCTACTTTTTTATTCTTTAGCTTTCCTTATAAATATCAAGCCTTCAGAGAAACTTTCTAAGTGAGCCACCTGCTATTTTCTTTCATAGCATCTCATCTTTTTCTATCACTCTTTTTTTGGAACCACTGGCTGTCGGTCTCCATCACCAGATTATAAGCTCTGTGAAAGCAAAGACGCTGTTGGTTTGCCTGACCACTGACTCTTCTGCATCATGCGTAGTGCTTGACAAATAAGGTCAATGCACACTTGTTAAATCTGTAAATAACTTCTATATTACTTGAACAAAACAGCCAGGAATTCACCATGTACGCTGTGCAAAGAAGGCACTTTGCAAAGTTAGGTATATGTCTTTGCCCTCTGAGAGATTCTTCCAACATAGCCAGTAGCAGTCTGGCTTGAAACCGTCACATAGCCATCTTTTTCTTCCACTAGTTTTGTGGATTTCCATGCCCCATTTGACAAATGACAAGTAGCAAAGAGAGTATCAGCAAGAAACACTTATTTAAAAAGGGGGGCAATTTAACCTAAAAAAAATATCTCAAAAGGAAACTTCTAAGCCAGGTTTTATAAACACATGTAAATCACACACAGTACATAGAAAAACATTCATGTCATTATATTAATATGTTCTGTGTATCTTGTTTTTCACATAATACAGAAAGATTCTGGGAGGCAAAAGTCCAAACTTTAGCTCTGCATTCTTTAAAATCCCTAGTAATAGTTGGAAATTTTATAGGTATTACATAAATACATTCTGAATTAACTAATGTTACATTATATATAATATTATCTTAGATATTAGATATAACATAAAGTAAAATACATATGTTCTACTACTTGTGAATTCAAACGTGAAAGAGTGGAGAGGCTTACATTCCTAACTTCAGGGAAAATACCCAATCCCCATTAAAATAGAAAAATGAAAGATGCCTCAGAAAATAACTAGTATCCCAGAAAGTCACTCATTGGTATAGAGACACTTCATTTCTCATAATCTGAAGGTCATTTAAAAAAAAAAACAATAAGAATACAACAGTGTTCATGATCTCAATGGGTAATAATTACTGGTATGAAATCATGCTCCTCTGCTGTGGATGCCCTACACTGGGGATTGCGAAGTGTGACAAGGAACCATAGAAACATTATTCTTTTCTTCCTAAGTGAGGAAGAAACTTTATATACAATTGAAATAATTAATAGTAATTCAATCCTCAAGTTATTGTGACATATTTTAGTAAATGAGCACTAATTATGTTCTCTCTAATCTTTATAATCACTAGCAATCAGGAAATGGTGGTCCTTTTTTGAAAATTAAATTACATTAACTTTATAAATTATATTCTACAAAGAAAAATTAAGCAATTTTGTATTGTTACATCAATACATTAGCCAGACTTTTTCACTGGCATGTTCCTTGGATGGATAGATATATGGACAGATATATGAATGCACAGGAGGATGGATACATAGACAAATATATAAGCATCTAAGAATATTCTCACCTGCATGTAAGTAAACAAGTCATCTGCCTTTCTTTGACTCGAACATATAACTTCAGTTCATTTTAACAATCATGTATCTCCTATTGTCCCAGGCATCACTCCCCACGAGACACAAATATGAATAAGATTTATGGGAGCGGCTCAAATGCTAGCATAACAGAGTGGTCACATTTATGAAGACTAAGCTTACGCCTGATTTTGAAATCTATGGATTTTTCACAGACAAACAAACGTGAACCATTTTCAGTAAAAAGTTATTGTTATTAAAGGATGCAAGCAGGGCTCCAAGCTGCCTACAGAATGTTAGAAACTTGCCTGCTTCTACTTATGTTTGCTGTTCCCTGAGGTGTCCTCCTGGGTACAGGTCCCATCGAGAGGTGCCAAAACATTGCCTAAATAAAAACATCTTTATTAACTTCCTGAAGAACCTGCTATGGGGTCAGCCCTAATCAGCACTTAATTTTAATATGTTATCATGAGGACTACTTGATTAATTTTATACATGATTAATAAAGTACCTAATTGAGTGGTACTCTGCTGTCTCCACCATCACAGGTCAGTTTTCACTGATCCCAGATCAATGGTTCCTTTGATTACACAGTCAGCTCTATATTTCTGCATTGCCTTAATTCTTCACTTAGCAAGCTCGTCTGTGGCTTGAATATATCATTTGGATTTTGGCGTTTTATTTTTGTATGTGTTCAAATGCAAATAGTTGACTACTCAGAATTGATTTTTACTTCCCTCCACAGAACGCAAAGCCCAGTTTTGGGGATGTGGCAAAGATGCCAGCTCTACTAATGTTTGATCCATCTGCCCTTGCAAGTGGTCATGTGACAGTGCTCTGACCAACGAGAACATAAGTGTGCTTAGAATGTCTGTAAAAGTTGTGCTGTCTTTTTACAGGGTTTGTCCCTTCCTTTATATTGCTCTTGTTCCTTTCTCCTGCCTAGCATATAGAAGGAAGGGTATAGTGCAAAAGCGATCTTGGGATTATGAAGATGAAAAATAGAGGCTAGGACAGAACAAAGACTGGTTCACAGCTCCAAGTCATTAACTCTTACTCTAGACAAATGGTTTAGGTTCGGGCCATAATAATCACCTTGAAATGAGATGAGAAGGGAATATGAAAAACTGTACAAAAGGACACAAAACACACTTTTAGCATTTTAGAACTCCAGAGTCCACAGCTCACCCAGAGATGGGACATAGAGCATCAAGAGTATCTGTTAGCACAAAGCAGTGGTTGAAGCCACTTCTTCAGGTTAAGATTAGTTCAGGAACTGGAAGTGTACATTATAGCCAAGAGAACTCAGCTTCGAGAGATGAGAGAAGCTCATCTGATCAGATGAAAGCCAGAACTAATGGAGTGTGCTATACGACTTTATAGAAATCAATCTTCTTAGTCTTTTCATCTTCCATTTTGTCTCAAAGAAGGTTTACTACAATGAAATATTCTCTGATCTCTTTCCAGCCTTGTTAACACTTTTTAATGTCACCCTGGGCAGTAGTAAATCCTTAGATTGTTTTGCAGGGGTGCTAAGTGGAAAGAGTTGGAATCATCGTCAAGAGAGGCACTATCAGCATTATGGTCTCTGATGCATGATCCCAGGTGTTATGAGATAAAAGACATGAGTCTTATTGCTTTGTGACTCTGAGAAGAACTGGTCTTTCTAAACATTAAATGCATTGTGGCATGTCCTGGAAACTTATGCTATGATCATGTTCAGTGAGCAGAGATGATAGAGCTTTGTTCAACCTAATCAGTTACAATTCACAGTTGGCAGGAAACTTTGAAGCCTTGTCTTTTAGTTGTCATTCTACTGTGCAATAATTAATAGCTAGCACATATTGATCACTTACTAGGTAGCAGGCATTGTGAACTCTGCAGATCAGCTCATTTAATCCTCCTAACTTGAATGCAAGGTATCATTACCATCTTCAGTTTTCAGACAAACAGAATCTTATGTGGCAAAGGGCAAGTTCCTTAACCTCTCTAAGAATCAGTTTGGATAAGGCACTGAGGAATCTCAAAGAATATTCTGGAGCCAGCATTTTTTCACTGTTTTTTTAGTATAAAAAAAATTGCTGGCAAATGTATAATGTACCCCTGGGGCTCTGAGGTCATACAGTCTTATGTGATTGTCTGAGCCCTACATAAATCTGAAATCGAGAGTAAGTAGCTGTCACAAACATGATTGAATTGACCTTTAAAATATTTTATTTACAACTCAGTTTTGGTGAGCAACTATTTTTAAAAAATTTATTCTTTAAATATTTGTCTTTTCTTTATGTGTATGACATATAACTTTCTAGGGTTAGGTAACTATCGTCTAAATAAATATAGAATAACATCACAATAATATTTAAGACATCAGCAACAATTTTGGTGACAATCTGGTAAAATAATTGTTAATATTATAATAAACTAAACATAGATGAGGGAGTACATGGACCATGAAATCTCTCATCTCTGTAAATGTCTTCAAAGTTGCATAGGACTCATTGGAGGCTAATTCTAGATCATTGAATAAAGGAGTCTCAAAAGCATCTAAGGTAATTAAAATATCACAATAAAATGAGTGGATTAATTAATCTCTTCATTTATTAAATATTTATTCATAATTTTAAAGGACCAGGCTAAACAAGACAGACACCCAGGCTCGCTTGCTTGGCATTGCATATCAGCAGACAGTTGTATCAACTTGCTGATGAGCTAATTTAGCACTTTGCCTGGTTTTTCTTTCTCTCTTTTTTTTTTTTTTTTTTTTTGGTCTTTTGTTTTTCCAGTTGCTGAAGGGCAATCAGCAATGTTAAGCCTGCTGACTAATTGAAACATTTTCTAAATTATATGGATCTCTGGAGAAAATGCATTCCACTTAACCTTGGCATTTGTTTTAAATTACAGGAATCAACCATATTATTACCCAAGATTTAAAAATCAGCTTTCTTTTCTAATTGGAATCTCAAGGTTCTTAGATTTCCATTGAAGGCTGATGAATTAAAGAAAATAAAATGTGTTCTCCTTAACATGTGCCAGTCAGAACCAACAATAGTACTATTTATAATTATATGGTACCTTCTTCCAAAGGAGCTTGACATCCTCTTTAGATGACCAATCATTAACGTTTACTGTCCAAACATCAGGGAGGTGACAAAACATCTAAGACTTAATGATGCTATGAAGTGTTGGCATATTATGAATGTTGGCTCCTCCTTTAACTTGACATCTTTGTTCGTTAAGAAAAATCCTCAGCAACTGTAGCAGAAACTCGTGGCGTCTCCCAGATCCCCTTCGCAGGTGGCACAGTGCTTCTCTAGCAGAGTGTTACTCTCAGCAGTGCACAGCTGTGCCCCTCTCCCAAGAATTGCCCTTGGTTAGAAATGCTCTAACAGGGTGGCCCGCAGCCTGTCTGAATGATGTGAGATACAAATATCCAGCCTCCTCATCTCAAAGTGGGGCGACCCCGTGGGAAATTCACAAACCAGAATTTTCTCATGGATCAGGGTGAGGCTAAACTTCAGCTGAACGGACACCTTTTTGCCCAGCCCTGTCCTATTCTGCCTCCCTCCATCTCTCGTGTCTCCATTTGGGCACATTCACAATGTACCACTGGCACAAGAACCCCCAGCTCTGCCTCTGATTCTGTGGACTTAACCTAAAACAGGGGTAAGCGAAGGGATGAGCCACACTCATATGGAAGAACCTGTGGCATTTCAGCTGGGTATAAGCAAAGATCCCAGATGGTTCGTGTGACCAAAACCATTAACATGATATGATACAATTGCTCCAAAGCCATTTACAGGCATTTCACATGGCTATCATACTAACTCCTCACACCTGTTTTGTGGACTCATCAACTGTTTCTGTTTGTCAGGGACTGAGGATTTTCCTGGGATGTAAGACTGTCAGTGGTAAAACCAGAAAAGTCCCAAGCAAAGCAGGATATATCAGTTACCCTATCCTGTCTTCCATGCCTCCCCTCCTCCTTTTCTGATTAACCAAAGCTAGCAAAGGTGAATAACTCATGCAAAGTCTCAAAGCGGCAAAGGAGAGATCCAGGATTCCAATTCAAGTGTGTCTGACTCCAAAAATTATGCACACCGGGTGGCTGCCTAACGCTCATGCCACTCATTTCTGTCTCATTTGCTATCCAACATCTTCTTTTTTATCAAAGTATTACTAATAAGACGAAAAGCAAATGCTTGTTTGCTTGAGAGATTGACTGATTTTTAAAGATTAAAAGAGGCAAGTAGCAGATGGCATCAAACGTGGTCCAGAACCAATAGCTTGTCTAGCCTCCTCACTGGTTTAATTGTCCTGTCTGATTTTAGACCCTTTTCATCTGCTATATCCAAGCACAAATTTAATATCCAATGGGACGACGTCATGGTCAATAATGACTTTCTGGAGAACAGCCATGCTGATTTGAAATTTACTGAAATTGATTTGGGATTTAGTAAGGATGGATAATAAAGAGAAAGCAGAAAAACATTTTAATAAGTGTCTCCTTTATTATAGATACTGTAATAGCTAGGTTTTTCATTTACTTCTTCTCAGTGAATCCTATAAAATCCACTTAATAAGAAATAAAAGTTGGAGCAATTTCTGCGATGTGTTAGGAAGTTACCAGAAAAAAAATGGTAAAACAAAATATTGATTTCAACAATATTTTGGTGTAGGTACTGCTGTCCTCATTTTAGAAATGAGGATGTATAGGTATAGTGCATTTAATAACTTGCCTGAGTTGACTCTTATAGTGGTGGAGCCTAAATTGAAAACAGGTTAGCTGGAGTTAAGTCCACATTCCTGAAAATGACATTATGGTTAACTTTTGGAGAAATAACGTGAGACAAGTATAGAATGGTGACACTTGTAAATGTAGATGTCCTTTCCCTTTTCGGCTCTCATTGGGTGCTGCATAAAGTAGTTTGACTGAAGTGACTGCTGAATGACAGACAGCCTGTAGGGCCACCATCCCAGGGCGCATGTCCCGGTAGTGCAGCCTCGTGGCACCGTGGGGCCAGCTGAGCAGCTTTCCCTGGGACACCACAGGGCCAGCCCACAGCCAGCCCCTTGTCAGGCCATGGTGCTGCAGCTGCAAGCAGGGGCACAGAGCAGGGCAGAGGTCAGGTGAAGGATCCCTGATCAGAGGCAGGTCTCATCTTCATGGCCATGAGACGCGATGCCATCAGTTCATCCAGAGTTAGTCAAAGTCAAAGCTCTGACACATTCGCTACTTTGCATTTTCACTCCACTCCACTCCATTCCATTCCATGCCAATCGTTTAACCTCTTTTCATTCCATTCTATTCTTCTATGATCTAGTGCATTCCACCCTGTTCCACTCTATTTCAATCCATTCCATTCAGATGTATTGATTAGTTACCCCATGATAGTCTCTATGGAAGAAGCAGTTACTGCTACAGAGATGAAAACTTTAGGGTTTTCTCTCAAGAAGCCCTCAGGCTGACCAAGCTTCATTCAGTAGATAGTTTTACAAAGCCAAAAATGAGTTAAGTAGTTTACAACACACCTTAATGTGTGAAATGGATGCGTTATATAACAAAGGAATACTGGCTCTAAAACCAGATTTGGTCACAGGGTTCTTTCTATTACTAGACAAGTCTACTCAGAAGATTTTATTCTTGGAGACTTTATTCATGAGGGTAAAATAAGACATTGTCAAGGTAGATTTCCAATGAACCATGAAAACTAAAAAGGTATGCTTCGCTATGTTGGGGACACTTCCAATGAAGATGTAGGCCACAATTTCAAGTTTAGAGTGTGTTTTCCACCTGAAGGTGCTAAATAATGACTGCTAGATTTTTTTAATAAATAATTTCTATAATTTTTACCAATCCCTTTTTTCCCACAAAGTACTACAGCCTCAGCTAGCTAGGACAACGGTTAGACAAATCCTAATTTTATTTCTAGGTATTCTAGATTCTGAAACATCTTGTTTAATTTCTGCAGAGATCTGAGAAACCTGTTTCATTAACTCTATATTTAGTAAAGCATACTTCCGTATGAATTGACTAGAGAAACAAAATGTGCTCAACATTTTATGCTGTTATTTTGGGGGGTGTATTCCAGTCCTGGGGTTCTCCACTCTCTGACCACATATTATTTTTGCTTTTATTCTAGAGTTTTTCAAAGATTTCCCTTTTTTTATCTAAATTAGTAGTATCTGGGATGTATTTTGAAACATCTGTTCCTAGATCTTACTCCATTCCAAAAACTTGAATCTTGGGAGCCAGTACGCCAAAAATCTCTAAATAATCTCTCTCGATGACTCTTACCCACTGTCCTTTATGATCCACTGGAATAGTGATTGAGGTCCAGTGATGGTGCCATGGGCTTTTCTTAATCTGCCTGACAGTGATTTCTGGGCTCTGTGAGAGCAAAAAAGGCTCAGGTGGTGTGGTTTCATTGGCTCATAAATGCTTTATTTAATTCCAAAAAATCAAGAAGAGAAAACTGGGCCAATAGAACATAAATGCCAACACTCAGATGCCCAGGTGGTACCTCGCCGAGGCTGGCTATTTGAGATTTTGCAAGCTGGGCAATCTTGTAAGTTCACCTGCTATACAGATTCCAACACCAGAAAGGAAAATTGTTGTTTCATGTTGTAGAGCTGTATTTGCTAATTCTGTTTTCTTTGTATTGTTTTGTTTAACTTGCCTTTTAAGTTTCATTTCAACAAATAACAAGTAACCCAGAGATAAAAGGAAGGAACACTCTCTTTATGCACATACTATATTTACATATATTACTTCACTTACTCTGAACAACACTCTGAGAAGAGGATATTCTTACTGCTATATTAAAAATAAAGGGGATCAAATATATGGTAGCTGAAAGAAACTGGACTTTGGGTGGTAAACACACAATAGAATACACAGATGTTAAGTGATAACGTACACCTGAAAATTATATAATTGTATTAACCGATGTTACCCCAATAAACTTATTTTAAAAAAATAAAAATAAAGCAAAGCAGAAGATGAGTAATTCATTCAAACTTAATAACTATCAGCCCCCAGATGTTGGGCCCTGTTATACCCAATGTAAAATCTGTTTTTTGTTTTTGTTTTTTTCTGCTATACCATGTTACTTCCTTTCTTCCCTCAAATATCTACCACTTAAAGAAAATAATGAAACTACACCGAGGCCATGCAGTAATGAACTTCTGCAAAGCCAATTAATGGTCTCTCATTTTCCCATGGTCACATTGTGTATCCACTCAGTGAAGGGTCGGCTTCTGCTCTGTGCGCCTCTCATTGAGGATTAAATTAGCATAGATATTTCAGATACTCTTTTATTTCCCAAACTCTAAAGTAGATCAAGATTCTGGCCTGTGTAAAAAGTACTCGAAACTTTGTTGTCATTTTCAAAGGTGTGTTTTGTACATCAAAGTTCTTTGAACAGGATAGTGTTGAAGGTTGCTTCAGTGTTGTGTCTAATGGCATCTTACGGTTAGCGGTGACAGGTATTGGTGCCACACCACGTCACTGCACACCACTGAATACTGTTGGTGCACTGAAGTTCATGGCACCAAAGGAGAAGTAATATAGTCTTAAACACATACACTCTAAAGTTCAGAAGCTTGTTGACTTGTGTGTATTTGGAACAGGTCTTCGCGAATTCCAGAAACAAACAAATCATCATCTAGTCTGAGTTAAATACTGTCCCCTGAAAATTCATGGCTACCAAGAACATGTGACTATGACCTTATTTAGAAATAAGGTCTTTGCAGATATAATCAAGTTAAGATAAAGTCATACTGGATTAGAGTGCCCTAAATCTAATATAACAGGAGTCCTTAAAGGAAGAGAGAAATTAAGACACAGAGACAGAGACACATAGAAAAGATGCCCATGAGAAGACAGGCGGAGATGGGAGTGATGCATCTATCAGACAAAAAAATGCCAAGGATTGGTAGCAACCATTAGAAGCTGAAGGAGGAAAGGAAGGATTTTTCTCTAGAACCTTCAGAAGTGGTTACGCCCCTGCCAATATCTTGGTTTGGGACTTCTAGACTCCAGAACTGAGAACCAATAAATTCCTGTTGTTTTCAGCCACCTGGTTTGAAGTACTTTGTTACAGCACCCCTAGGAAACTGGTACATTACCCATAAATATCCAGCTATGATGTGCAAGATGTCATGCTCAGCGTTGAGAACAGAAGCAGTGAAAATATAAGCCTGGCATCTGAGGCCCATGTCAGGGCCTGCATGTGTAGAGAAGGAAGCAAAGGAGCATCCACTTCCTCTTAGTTCCAGCTTATTACTTCTCTTCTAGAGCCACGAACCATTACTTCTTTTCTTCCTCTTTCTCATTATCCCGTGGCTCACATTATCCCTTAGCTTATACAGTGAATTTCCTAGTATTTCATTCCCTTTCTAATATCGTGACTTATACTTGTATCTTCCCTGCAATATAATGAAATGCGTCAAGATATAAATGTGCTCTCCACATGGAGCACATGTTACATGATGGTTTTTTCAAGCCTTGTGTCCCAGCACCCAAGCTTAGGGAAATCTCACTCAAACCTCCACAATGCCAGTATGTGCTCACTATACACGCAGCGAAATTAAAGACACAAAACTATCATCACGAAATATTATGTGCATTGTAAAACAACTCTTAAAATCCATCCAGTGCATAAAAACAGCATTGCAACTGCCACTAGTGGACTTTCATACATTCAGAGCATGAAACATTTATGTGCAGAATGTATTAACATTAATCCATTCCATTTCAGACATTGTTCCATACACCTTTCCATATGCTTTATAAGAATCCTCTTGGCCATTTTCCCAATTACACATGATAAGATCCAGGTGCACAAAGTTTCAATAACTTAGTTATACACCATTCCATTTCAGACATTGTTCCATACACCTTTCCATATGCTTTATAAGAATCCTCTTGGCCATTTTCCCAATTACACATGATAAGATCCAGGTGCACAAAGTTTCAATAACTTAGTTATACACCATCATACCAAGTGGAGATACTGGACCTGGAACTTAATTAGGTCTTCAGATTTGAAAGTCTAAGTGCTATTTCCACTAAACCACGTGGCCTCCACAAATATATTTTCGCACAAATCCTAGGGCACATGTCATCACAAGAGGAATCTTTCTTTTCTTTTTCTTTTTTTTTTTTTTTTTGCTTTTACCAAACAGGCACCTGGTCAAATAATTAAGAAAAGAAGTCTTAATTTTATAGTTTAAAAACACACTGCCACATGACAACTTTGACTAACAAAAATAGACGACGTCACACGTTCACAGCAATTAAGCAGCAGTTTTCCAACAAGGAGCCACAGCTACAATTAATTGTGAGCGTCAATACTTCAACAGCGAGGCTTGCATCAGGTGAGTGTGTGCAATAGAGAGGCTGCTCTCTCCTTAGAGATCATCATTAACCGATGTCACCCTAATAAAAAATAAAACAAAATAATTTTTTTAAAAGATTATGGAAAGAAGCCACAGCCACTGTCAGAAGCTCCTTCTAGAAATCAAGGCTCTTCTGATGTAAATGTGATATAAACAAAGCATCAAGCATCAAAAGAGAAGCTTGGAACAGAAGAAATTAGGTTGATGCGAAGACTCAAATTTAACAACACAAATAAGAAAAATCAGATTAGACAAAATATCTCATCAGTAGAAGAGATATATTTTGACTAAAGCATTGACTAGGCATGTGAATTCATCAACCAAGTAGTGAAGGGGAATGAATAGAATAATGAATCAAATGAATACATTGGGGAAAACAATTTAAATTTCAGGTTGAAATGACACAAATTACCATTATTGCTGAAAATAACAAATAATACGCTACTAAAATGAGAACATCAGTGATAAATTGGTTAATGAACACTGTCAATTCAATGATGATTTATGATCAAGGCACAACAAAGTTTTAAATATCGCACAATCTTACAACTTAAATTACGAAAAAATCAGACATTTTTCCATATTTGACAATTCTAAAAAGTTACATAACACTGCAAATAATGAGTTTTGAAGTGAAAGAAATTTTCCTAATTATAATAAAAAGACAAATTTCTATTGATTCTGCTCTAAGCCTCAATTATCTTTCTATGGTCTGTAAAAATATTGCAAAACCATCAAACACTATGCAAGCAAAAACTAGAAAAAATATTATACAGATGCATAAAGCAGTTATATATTTAAAAGAATGTGACTGCTTTAATTTTTCACTATTTATATAATTTGTTAGCTTTCTAAAAATTCTAATTTTGAAACCTATAGTTTCTCATCTGAAATAAATATTCACTTTACACTTAGTTTTGTATTTTGATCATGTAATCTTTTTCTTAAAGATAGCCCAAGACCCACAAAACTAAGTCTGCTTCTGTACAACAGTAAGGTCAAATGACTTAAGTAAACTCCAAAGCCAGTTCAAAAACCGAGATCTAGCACAGTCTATGTAATTTGAATTGTCAGAGCTAATTTGTCAGCTTGGATATATGAAGAGACCACTGACAGAGCCAGCCATGTGAGAAATACACACACACACACATACACACACGTATAACAATTTTAAGACATACTCATTTTATATTGCTGCATAATAAATTACCCAAAATTCAGAAGCTTAATGAATTATCCATTTATTATTTCCCATTTCTGTAATTCAAATGTCTGGGCAGGCTCGACTGGGTTTTCTCAGAGGATCTCACAAGGTTGAAATCCGTGTATCCGCTGGCTGCGCTCTTATCTGGAAGTTCTAGGGACTAATCCACATCCAAGCTCATTCAGGTTGTCAGCAGAATCCAGTCCCTTGTGACTGTGTGAGGTCCCATTTCTTGGCTGGCTGTCAGTCTCCTCTCTGGCTGCTCTCTTCTCTCAGAGGCTACCTGCATTCCTTCTGACATGGCCCATCAACAGTACACTGAGTCTTTTCCATGCTCTGACTCTCTCTGGCCTGTTCATCTACTGCCAGTAAGAGAAAGCTCCTCACTGTCAAGGAATCATGTGATAGATGAGGCCCGCACAGATAATCTCCCTACCTTAAGATCAACTTTGCCATGTTACATCATATAATGGCAGGAAAGATACCTCATCATATTCAAAGATTCCACCCACATTCTAAGAGGTGGGATTATACAAGAGTGAAGGATTGCTGAGAGCCAGTCTACCAAGACATTCCTTTAGGCTTACATAATTTCATTTTACATGTAGAGTCTCTGTCAGGAGAAAGCTAAGTTAACTGTGTTTTGGGGAGCTTGAACCCTGGCCCATGTAAAGCTAAGGGAATAAGACAAAGAGAAATATAATTCAATAGATCAGAAGAAAGAGAAGTAGAGAAACAGACTTGCCATGATGCTAAATACTGAATATATTCTTTTTCTTTGCTTATTTGCTAACATATGCTCCCTAGAAGAGCTGAAACATTCTAAAATGTTTGTTTTTCTTAAAAGTTATTTGCATTTCCTAATTGGTATGTCATTTTATAATTACCATCGGGCACCAAATCTAAAGTTTTGAACCATTCTTATATCTTCCTTCCCCGTTAAGCTGTTTATGCTGTGGAATGTCTGAGCCTATAATTAAATTATTGTCTCAAACAAATTAACCAATCCATGCATACATTAACACATCATTATAAATGTGGAAAACATAGATGTGTGCCAAAGAATATCAAGACGAATGGTGCTGCATAGATCTGGACTTGCTTTTCTGACAAAGGGCCTCAATTCTGGGGATGGGAAGAGGCAGAGAAAATAACTCCAGGACAAAGAGAAAAATTACCCTTACCTGACATAATGGGAAGGTGTGATAGTGGAAATATTTTTGAGAAAATAATTACTCCAATACATCTTTCTTTCTCACTAGGGAAAAAAATATATTTCCTCAGTCCATTGACCTAGGGCTTGGCCATGTGTCTTGCTTTGACTAGGAGAACTTTCAATGAACGTGAGGTAAAAAGGAGGCTTACGTGTATTTGTGAGGTTTAACTTGGCTCTTGCGCTCTGGTGATGCACTATGCTAAAACTAAGCCCCTCCAACTGCATGCGAGGACACATCAACATGGAGAAGAACAGACAAAACCTGCAGTTCAACTGATCCTCCCAGGTGAACCCAGTCTCGATCAGCTGAACCAGAGTCATCTTCACACCTGAGTGTGTGAAGAGAAATACTTGCTTCTCAAGCTCTTTGAGAAGGCGATGATTTCTTACACAGCACTGCTGCAGCTGACTAATATAAAAGAGAAAGAAGCAAAAAATCTGGAGCTACAGATGGAGGTTTGAACTTGAATTGGCTAAGCAGATACATATTTATATTATAGCCCTATGCTTATATATCATATCTCTATGTATGGTGCTTGCATTTGTGTGTGGGTTCTGTTTTCTTTACATTATATCGACACTTATAAAATTGCTGTCTTTGGTAGGTAGTTTCATGCTAAAATTTATAAAGACGTCTTTATCCGATAATATACTTCATAATAAAATGTAACAACAGTGAGGCTAAAAGTGCTATTGCTCCTTGCTGGGCTTCAGCCACTGTGGTCTCCAGATCACTCACAGTTGTAAAAGGATCTTATAACTCTATAAACAAGCATATGCAAAAAAACCCTGCTTTTGAGAAGGCTATAATCTTCTAAATGTCCCAAGCTCTTTATTACATCAAATTTTATGAGATTCTATGTTTCATTTTTATAAATACAAGGAAAATACTTGCAGATTACATCAAGGTCACAGCTGTCACCTTGCATCAATATAGCATCAAAAGAAAAAGAAATGCTAATGCAGGGCGAACACTTGAAAAGCACTGTTGAAATAAATGTAACTGGTTGGGACAGTCTTCTTCGACTTTACCTGTTGTAAAAGTACAGCTCTGTCTAAACACTCTTCTGACCATAGATTTCTTTTCCTCCTTAATATGAAATTTTAAAAAAAAAAGTGAATAGTAACATCCTACATACAGCGAATTCACAATATATAAAGTGCTAAAAGTGTGTGCCTTCTTACAGACTTTTGTGTTTAACTTGGCTTAAAATCACTGAGATCCTAACAACCAATTGCTGGAGTAAAGTGAAGGCAAGTTGGTCATGGGTAAATAAATCTTACATATAGGCTTTAACAAGCAGGGAGAACTCACAGGTGGTGAATGATGTGGTTGAAACTAGGAAACTCTCTCACTTATACAATTATAATTTAAGGATCTTCATTTTTTTCTTTTTTGAACTCAGTTTTAATTCATATCATAGGTTAAAATTACTTTTTTTTTTTAATCTAAAATAGGGCTTCTCAACCTCCTCACCATTGACATTTTGGGCTGAATATTTCCTTGTTGCAGGTAGCTGAACCACGAATTCTAAGATATTCATTGCCATCCCTGGCTTCTATCTATTAGATACCAGAAGCACCCCCGACCTGAAGCTATGGCAACCAAAAATGTCTCCACGCATGGCCAAACATTCCCTATGGGCAAAACCCAACCCCACTGAGAACCAATGATCTAGAGAAATACAATGCAGTATTTTCTTTATCCCAATACTAGATACTAACCACAAGCACAAAAATAGCCACAATTATATGATGTTCACTATTTGTCAGACACATGGGAACTCATTTTACTCCTTACAAAAGTTAAATGACTTTATATATTATTATTACCTCTCTATTATTGATGAGAAACTTAAGCATGCAGAAGTCAAGTGATCTGCTCAACTAGTAAGTGGAGGGTGGATTTGAACATATGGTAGGAGGCTTCTGAAGAGAAAGTAATAAATTAAATAGGCTTCAGGTCATCAAGATTACAGCAGGAACTTGAACACATGAGTGGAATCTCCTAGGAGTTCTCTTTACTCATCTGTTAAATCTGGGAACTGAGCTAGATGACCTCAAAGATGACCCTTCCACTGCTACCAATCTGTGAGTCCCTATACTATAAGCAAGTCTATTTAGCTAGATTTATTTCAATAAAGGCAAGCTGACCACACATCAGATAATGTTCAACTACAGCGGTCCAGTCCCTAATGGCAGCCATCCATCTTCATTGATTTAGATTCATGGTATTTTAGTGCATTTATTTCCCCTACACCTGTCTGCTATGAGAAAATTCTGCAGGGATGAGAGGCTGCTCACAAAACAATCTTGCAAATTTCTTCATGAATCTCATCACAAGCTCTTCAAGGTCATGGCCAGTCACACACATGGCAAGAATGCACGTAAGTTTTTCCTTCTGGCATAGCCAATGGGAAAAAGGAGTTAACTGCTAGCCAGATGACCATGAAGATGAAATTCAAAGTAAGTGCTGGAAAACTTGATTCAGTAAAGAGGGTTAATTAATTTAATAATGGACACTGGAAGAAGCAGCTAGTTTCTTCATGTAAGGTGGCTACTGTAACCCCCATGCTCACAAAACAATTAAATGATTACAGTGAATGGGAGTATGCTGAATCCCATGCCATATCATCACTGAAAATTTATCTTCACTTGTTTATCTGTCTCTAGCCTCTCTCCTCCCTCAAAGAATCCATCTATTAAGTTGCTGGTAAAACCAGTTTTCTGTTATAGTTACTGCCCATTTCACACCATCCCTTAGACTCATCACCACACGTGTCCCTGATGGGTCAAAGTCTTGACCACTTCACCTCCCTATCCATAGACATGGTCCCAGACATGCATTCTTACAATTTCAATAGCAAAATAAAGTTGTATAAGATTAGAACATGGTAGATTACCTTTTGCATAATAGAAATTCCAGAACTACGTCGCATTATTATGATTTTGACAGAGAAATTTTACAAAAGTATACCATAAACATACATTTTTAAATATTAAAAGAAAATGCAAAGCCAGGAACCTCTTACTAGTCCCAAAGACCTCCCCCTCTGTCACTTGCCACACCCAGGGGCATTACTATACTTATAAAATGCTTTTAGGGGCTCACTTATGGTGCTTGCTATATATTCAGATATATTTGTAATCCAATAACATTCTAGAAATTAAAAAAAAAACAGAAATAAAAACAAAGTCATGCAAACATAAGCCATGGTATTTATCATGTATATAATATATGAATATATGTACTTATGAATAAATTGCTGCATAAGAATGTATCCTTTAATGTTCAAAACTTCCTAGATTCTTCACTTCAAACTCTGAAATAATTTGTTAAAAGGTACAGCTATATTTGGAAAAATATAAACATGCTTAGATTATTCAAAGTAATATATTAGGGCAGATGATAAGGGTGACAGATGTCTAATTGGATCTTTGGTTCTTTCAGCTTTTACTGATAAATTTCATATATTGAATACTTTGAATTCTACCTGTACCAAATTCAGAGCCAGTCTCATATTTCCTGGCCATTAGGATACTAAGTGCTTCTCCTACTGAATTATTAAATGACCTTTGGAGTTGGCTACATTTCATGGAAATGTGATGGTTCAATGTATCTTATGCTGTCAATTGCTACCAAAAGGATAAACATCCTTGACAGCCTGATAAAATTTGAATATTATTTCTGTCATTGGCAGGGATGCAGCTCTGCCAAAAGCTGCTAAATGTGGAGCTTTTAGAGTTCTCAATTTCTCTCTTGGAGAGGGGGCACTCGAATTTTTCATGGGGATTAAGTAGCATATACAAAATATCCAGCCTCGCCTGGCACACTCTGGGTCTTTACACCTTCGTTACTTTCACTGACCCTAGAATTTGTTGTCCTCTTTCCTTCCTACATGCCAATGCAGCTTTAAAGAACACACGCAGAAGTGCAAAACGGAAGAATGGAAGGAAAGCTGGATTGTTAAGAGATACTTCAGATACAGTTAAGATGCTCAGATCCTACAAGCAAGTTCTTTCCTCAGCTGAGCATCTGTCTCCTCATGTGTAAAAGTGGCTTAATCCTGTCCAGTTCTATTTGTTCATTGGGTTTTTGTGTAGATCAAAAAAAAAAAATAGGAAAGAGCTATTTTTAAAGCCTATATGTTACAATATGTAGCTATTCTTATTTCTACAGCAAGAAGGTATTATGGAATTAGTGTGGTAAAATTACATTAATGAATCATGTGATTAGGAAAGATCAATATTTCCCAAATTCAATATTTCCCAAATTCTATTTCCTTAGAGAAAAAAAAATTAGCTCTTAATCTTATTATTTAGTGATAACTACTTCAGACCACAAACATAAGATCCTAGAGTGAAAGTAGTAATTATTTAATTCAGTTATGGGTGTTATTGGAGACAATAGAAATACAGGTAAAAGACTAATTCACAAAGAAAAAATAGTAATTATAAGACATTAGCCTTTTTCCTTTATAATTAATTTAGTGGATTGAGGCAGTTTACCAATCTTGTATTAGAGGAATTATATTAAGAATCCCAAAAGTAATCATCCTAATACAGTAGAAATAGTGTTTTGTTTGCTGTTTTTTTCCTGTTATGATAGAGCATAAGAAATCCTTACCTATGGGATATTTCTTGCCCAGACCCTGTTCAAAAATAAGACTGGGAATACTTTTATTTTTAAAGGAGGCAGAGATTGAGGAGGATGTGGAGAACAGAGCGTTATCTGTACTTGCCACAGAAAGCATACTTTTTAATACTTAGTTTTATAGGTTTCCCTGGCAGACTGACCTTTCTTGAGAGGAGCTTATCTTGCTGTGGAGCATTATTCCAGGTCTGCTGAGGTTCACACAGCTTTGAAACAGCAGAGTTGGAAAATGAAGGGGATGTGGGAGCAAATATACAAGCCACATAAAATTTCTGCTCAGTTAGAGTAGGCTGTAGAAGAATCACTGAAAGTCCAAAGGCGATTTTATAGCTTCCTAGTTTACATTTTACTCATCTGTCTTAAGTGTTGGGGGGAGGGGAGGGGATGGAAGCATCAAGCTCAGCCTCCTGGGGAGCAAGCACTAGGTGGTGCCCACTGGGAAAAAATAACATCTTTCCTATAAGGGCAGAGAGAGCACTGGTGAAAAAGGCCGGTTAATTCAGTTGTAGAATTCTAGGAAATAACATCGGAAAGCTCAAAATGGGGCAAAAAAGAGTTGTGATAATTTGTGAGCACAAGTGTGAGTAGTCTGAAAGAATTTTTTTGCGGGAAGATCAGGAACATTTGCATTAACCACAGCTGGCATCAACATGGCCACCCATCTCTCACCAGCTTTGTGTGAATGTACATTTTCATATCTGAAAACTGAAGCCAACGATAACAGCTTCCCATAAGTGTTGAAAGGACTGAATGAGAGGTTTATGTGTGAATATACCTATCAGAGTATTTGCATATCCCCACATCCAATGGAAGTTTGTTTCCTTTCTGATGCTAATGGTGGAAGGCAGAGCTCTCCAAGGGCCCTGGAGGCTGAGCTGGGCCTCGGGCTGACTGGGGGGCCTTCGGAGATGCAGGTGCCCCCACTGTGCTTGATGAGGCAACTTATCACCTATGTGATCTCAGGGTATGTCACTGAGACTTTTCTGAGCTTGCCTTTAGTCACTTGTAGAATAAGAGCACAGCAATTCGCCATCTGACGTGGTTGTCAGCAGCACTAAAGGAGAACACAAAAGCAAATTGCTTTGTGTATTAATATCTTTCGTTTGTATCACCATCGTTGTTAGTACCGGGCAAGAGAATCAAAAGCTCTATCTTTTCCCTTTCTCTTTTCTAATAAAAACATTTGTTACTGGACTTAGGGCCCACCCAAAATCCAGGATGAGTTCGTCCCAAGATCCTAACCTTAATCACATCTGCAAAGACCCTTTTTTAAAGTAAGGTCACATTCACAGGTTCCCCAGGGCTAGGAGATGGGCATATCTTTGGGGGGATCTCAGCTCAGCTGCTACAGGGAATCAGATGTTAAGAATATAAACTGACATGTTATGTAATGCCAAGTAGTGATAATCCTCAAAAGAACAAGAGGGTAAGGATGAACAGGAGATGCTCTGTGAAGAGAACAGTCAGTAAAGGTCTTCTGAGGGTGACGTGTGAGCCGAACTTCATGAGAAAGTAAGAAATGCAGATAAATGGGGGATGTTTGTTCTAGGCAGAGGAAGCAGCAAATGCAAAGACGTGAGACAGGAAAACCAAGAAAGCTGGAGTGGCTAGAAACATAGCGAGGGAACAGGTGGCTGTAGAAAAAGAAATGAGGGCATCGCTGTGGACTGAACGTTTGTGCCACCTCCCCCACCCCAAATTATATGTTGAAGTTCTACCCCCAAAGTGATGGTATTCGGAGGTGTGGCCTTTGGGAGGCGATTAGGTCACGAGGGTGGAGCCCTCAGGAACAGGATTGATGTCCTTATAGAACAGACATGACAGCGCTTCCTTTTTGTCTCTGTTCTCTGTCCTGGGAGCACACAATGAGAAGAAGGTCATGTGCAGCCCCGAAGAGGACCTTGCCAGAACACGAGCATGCTGGCACTCTGATCTTAGACTTCCAGGACCCTGAAGAATACATTTCTGTTGTCGGTAAGCCACCCAGTCGATAGCACTTTGTTATAGCAAGCCCGAGCTAGGACAGGAGTGTACAGGTCACAGGGAGCACACTGCTTCATATTCTGAGATTGCTGGGGAACCAAGACGAGGCTGAGAGTGGCAGTTGTCTTTACCTCTAAGGAAGACACTATTTTCAACCAAACCCAAAACTTAGACCTCAAGATGTAAATATTCATTTCTCAAATAATCAGCTCTAATAATGAGACAAAGCTCCTAAAGCAATTCTATGCCAATATGAGAACTAAATTCAGGTTTTCCTACCATTTCTTTTCATCGCCTTGTGCTTCACTGAACATGTCATGCGTTTGTATAAACGATTTCCTTCCACCTGCATGCCTTTCCCCTGCCTGCCTCCTTCCTCTGTCGTGGGTAGTCCCATTTGCCTCGCCTCTCCAGAAAAGGCCACTCGTCCTTCCTCCATGCTCCAGGGCTCCGAGTCCCCGAGCCCTTCCTTCACCGTACTGTCAGTGTCTGTTTCCAAGCAAGCCTTCCCCCCGACTGTCCAGTCCTTTATGGTCACATCTATGTCCCATTCATCTTTGAAATCTCAGAAGCTAGTGCATTGCACAATGGGTATCCAATAAATGTTCATTCACTATGTGAATAATCTTGGTCTTATTCGACTGGATTTTGCCTGGGTTTATTTATTCCATCCCACTAGTTAATTAAACATAGGCTCTCTTACATATTCAATAAATTCGTACAAGTGCCAGGATGTAATCTAAATATTTTTCTAACAGTTCATTAGACTCACTCTCAGGTGTTGGCCTATTGCCCTTGGCTTGCAAATACCTCCAGAAGCAGATGAGTGATAGCTGTTTTCCCTACATTAAATCTGGGATAACAAAGGTAGAGCGAGCTTCATTAACCTGTCCGAGCCCACCCACCGAGTTACCGCAATACAGCAGCCAAATCTGTGATTTGGGGAGCTGCTTCTTTCTACCCCTGCTGTGTACTGTGTTCACTGAGCCAGGCTGTACTTGTCATGAACCTGAGTGCTGAAAAAATCAATAAAATATATAAACCGTACTCCACCGCACACACAACTACAGCACAAATGGACCCAACAGCTGTGGCTTTCAGTGATACCGCCAGGACAATAGGGTTGTTGGAAGTATACATTTTTTTGATGTATCCAATTCTTCTCAGTCGGCTTTCTCTAATGGAGACCCCAAAGCTGAGTTATGTACAGTTGGATTAAAGCATCACAGTCGTGTGTAGGAATAAGAACCCCACAAAAGAAAAAAATACTTGAACCATTTTTAGACAACATACAGTCTCAAATATTGGTGGAAATAAGGAACATTTCCAATTGACTTCTCTGTCATGTTTGAAAAATATTTGCCTTTATATTGAATATATCATTAGCTTAAGCACCTAAACAGAGAGGCTTCCATTCTACATCAGACAAAAATAGGATCGCTGTGACCAGTAGTCTCTGTTATTCCCACTGTTGTCAGAGTTCATATCTCAGCTCCAGGTCCAAGTCCAGTTCACCAGTCTATCAGAGGCTGGGAGCATGCTGGGCAGATGTGTCTGTGGACACAACTGGATGCTGGAAAAATCACATGCTTAGTTAACCCTGAAGTGATTTCAGATCCCAAGTATGAAAAGCAAAGAAGAACTTTTGGCTGTTTTGTATCAATGTTCTACTGAGGTAAATGAATTTTGTTTGGTCAATTTATAAAGCCAACGGATGTTTTTAAGGGATGAGAGATAGTTTGTAATGAATCTAATTTGAGAACACTGGGTAATGTTCATAGATTATTGGCTTTCAGATTGGAGAGCCTTCAAAGAATAATTACAATGCTGTTGATATGATGGCAATTTTTTTGAGAGTTCTTTCATTATTTGAAGTGTTTTATAAACAAATATGTTAGGTACATAGTGCAGCTATTACTATATCTAATTTAGAGGTTAGGATGATCCAATCTGGAGGAATTAAATGACCTGCCCCAGTATTCACAGATGATACGTATCAGGGATAGAATGCAAACTCAAGTCTTTTGTCTCCTGTTTCACATGAAAATAAAGTCAGACTTCCCAAGGTTGGATAGCCTCCTTGAGGATAGATGATGTGTTTTCTTTCTCCAGGCTACTTAAGAAATGGTTGCCATTACTGTTTCTTTTCAAACTGCCCGTTACCTTGAAATAACTCGATAGGGCAGTTTATTGCAAAGGGTGTTCTGTGGAACACCAATTCTAAAATATGTCAGCAGGCATTATTTAAAATATATAAAAAAGTTGTCAAGGAAAATTCTTGGGCTAAGCTTTGTGAAACGTTAATTCTTTACTGCAACACGTACCACATCTTAAATACAAATATGTGTATTTCATCATCTTCCAGTAGTGGGGAGAGTACTTAGCATTTCATAAATACATTTGACCATGTGACTATTTTTATTATTTCTCACCTAGATATTTAGAAATGCTTTGCCAATGGAAATTCTAGTGTTCAGTAGTTACGGACCTTCCTAGATTTAACATACTCTACAGGAAATGTACACAGAGTGATTTATACTGTAACAAACCAGTGTACTTACCTCGGCTAGTTTCACCAGGGATATTACCTCAATCATACTCACTAAGATGGCAAGAAAGATCAGAAGAGTAAAAAATTAAAATTAAAATTGCTACCATATATGTGCAATATAGAAAATATCCCAAATAAAGATAAAACTTATAATTCTAGTGCTATTTTAAAGATAAAACTTATAATTCCCAAACTGACACATTTAGGCCACAGTGAGTTTAGTTTCCCTCTTCTGGGGATGTGATGTACAATGTAGTACAGTGAAGAATACTATATTGCATATTTGAAAGTTGCTAAGAGAGTAAGTCTTAAAAGTAAGTCTCAACACAAGAAAAAAAGAACTGTATAACTATGCAAGTAATGGATGTTAACTAGTTATTTTGCACTGGATACATATCTCAAATCACTATGTTGTACAAGTCTTAAATTAATACAATATTATACGTCAATTATATCTTGATTAAAATTGGTGGGTGGAAGAAAAACAAGGTACAAATGAAAGAGTGGGGATTCTTCTACCAGAGATGCTCAGGGGCTGGACCAGCAATGTGCACATGGGACTTATGGATGAAGGGAAAGGGGGAGGAATGTTGATACTTTTGCTGAAATTCCTTGCGGAGAGTGTGAATAGAAGCTACTGTGATGAGGAGGCACTTCTGATGCTTCTGACGCTTCTGATTTTAAAAGGTAGTTAACAGAAGTGCACTGTGGCCAGAAGTGTCTTTGGCTATGCACTTCCTGTAAACTAGAGGGCTGTGCTGCAAATCAGATTTACTTGGGACATTTGCAGGCAGCTTACCTGTTGCATTATATAAGATGCAGTCCATGTTTATCAGGATTTAAATTTACCAAAGCAATACAATCCACACGGCACTAGCTTCATTAGGAAGTGATGCCTTATTAAGTGGCGTTCAAAAGAAACATCTAGGTACAAAGACTAAGTATATCAGCACTATCTATTTAGACACCACAATCAAAAGTGATGATTAAAGGAAAACAATGATCTCTCATCTATTTAGAGCCATGCCATTATAATAAATTAATTGGAACATGAAGCAAAGATTATGTAGATTGGGCTTTGCTGGATATTGTAATGTTAAGACTGTGGTCATCAAAAAGGAGGAAGCAGCTTGTGAGCAGTATAAGCAGTTCTTACTTGGCCGTTTATTCTTTAATGATGTGACTTCCTAATTGTCACTCTGTACATGCATTCCATTGAGTTAATAAAATTACTTTGAACCCGCATGCATGAAAGGGTCCCCCTCTATGCTTTTTTACCTAGTGGATGAGATCATGGGCTTTGGAATTGGGACCTCGATTTACATATAAGCTCTGCCATCTGCTTTGAGCAAGATGATTATGTTTTTCTAAACCTCTGTTTTCCCATCTATAAAAAGTAGGATAATATGAGCTACCTAAATAGACCTATTTATGGCTAAATGGAATGAATATAAAGCTTTCGAACAGTAGTAGTACATAATCTTCAACAAATAAATGGTGAAAATAATTATAATAATAATAATCACCTACTTTTACAGTGGATAGATATGAACTCAAAAATTCATTCAGTCCAAATCTTTCACAATTTGAGGACATTGAACTGCTTAGTTCTAAACAGTTTCAAAACACTTTTTGCAATTTATTCGACAGTGTATTGTATTGTCGTAGGCACTGAAAATTCTGTGCATGTATATATACCACTTATTCAAACCTAGATCTAGTCAATAATGAACTGATAGCATCTGTTCCTTGAGCTAATAGTGCAGGGAAATAACACACAGGATGTATCTATCCTGTGACGCAATGCAGATCTCAACAAGGTTAATGGAATAACAGAAGAAACAATGACGCCGCCATGAAAGTCATTTCACAGAAGAGGTGGCAACTTACTGGGTCTTGAAGGAAGAGAAGCTGCATGTGAACCATATCCTTACAGGGCAGGCAGGGAGAGTATCAGCTCTAATAACTCTAATAAGAAAACCAAGAACTTGACAAAAAAAGATCAATTGTTCATAGCCCCATAACAGATTAGGGGCAGAGCTGGGGCCAAATCACTCCTATGACCCATATCTACTGATACCTTCATTCGAGTTCCACTCTGTCCCCCATTCTCCCAAACAAGTAACAGATCTGTTTGTAGAACAATTTCAGCAGTTTAGTTTCAATGGGATAACTTTTTACTTAATTTTCTTTTCTTGAACTTTATTTTCTCTTTCTTGCCTTATGCTTTTATTTGCTTTATTTCATTTTACTTTGACTTTTCCTTTCTTAATCAGGTGATACTCCTTTGAGCATATTTCATTCTCTCTTTGTATATAGCAATTTGCCCCACCCAGAAGAGCTACTTTATGTATATTCTAAAAATAATCAGATAATGTAAATGCAAATGAGTTTCCAATGATAATTTACTAGGGTCTAAATTGAAATTTGTTTCATTTAGTGTTGCCTGAAGCACAATGTTCTGGCTTAAGGTCATGTCATTGGGCTATACTAACTGTAAAATGAACTCTGCATTTGATAATCAGATTATTGGATCTTCATGTTTACCATAACTCTGATTAAAGGCCCTAAGAGCAAACAGACCATAGCTGGTTTAGCAATTGAGGCTTATTAAAATTTAAAGTGTATCCATAAATACATAAGTGCCTACTATAGATCAAAGTTCCAAAAATTAAATATTCACATATACAGCTCATTTAAAAAACCATACACTCAAAATTACTAAAAGCCAAATAATCTTACTACTTGGTACCAAATAGCCTTAATTATTTCTGCAGTGAGTATACTGTGGCAATATTAAGCATCTTTTGTAACTTGAGAAGACATTTTATTTCATTTGGGGGAAATTCAGCAAACATACCTCTCATTCCCAGTACACTGTTGTAATGTGAATGTCCAAACAATGATAAGGTATCACGTAATATTATATTAATTAATGCATCACAGCAAGGACACTAATTGGGGCTTACTTACTTCACTGATTGACTTAATTTGGGCCCTCTGAAGAGGTTAATAAATTTGGGCATATTTCTGTTTATGACTATTCCCAGAGGATAGCAAGCTCTAATTTCTGTAACTCCTCAGGAAGGTGCAGCTAACACGTCCAACACCGTGTGCTGCTGTGGAAAGCTCGCACTGATGCCTCCATCATGAACAATGAGGCCTCGTTCTTATTGATACAAAACAGGTTCTACTACATAATTAACAGGGCACAATCGATGCTGCAAAAAGAAAGCAAGTGATTCGATTAGAACTACATTTTGATTCGTCTCGGAAACTTTTTTTGGTATTAAAGGTACTGGCCTATTAAAGAGCATGGGGAAAAAATCAGAGAACTCGTTACGTGGAGTGTTTTCCTTTGCCACAGCTGGAGTCTGAATTGCACACATTAGTTATATGCACGGAAGCAAGTTGAGCAAGTACAGATTAGTAAGAAAATAACCTTTCTCATGAGAGGAGTTTCAGTGTCTTCAGGACCTTTTGGAAGTGTTAGTGGGTATATAAACGCAGTGAAGTACGTGTTTGCCACCCGCTGTCCAAAATGGACAAGAAACACTAGAAAAAAGATGGTTTTTGTTTCAGCATCTTTCCCTGATAGGAAGGAAAGAAAGAGAGAATTGATGAGAGAATCCGTTAAAGCCTAAAAATAAAGGGGATAGAAGCACAGTTTCCTTAGACACCGCTGAGACAGTCAGGTCCACCTGATCATCTCCTAAGACCAAAGACTAAACAGAATGTCAGGAACTAGTTTAATCTCCTCTAATCCCACAAAACTGATTTCAGGAAGAACTTGAACTTTTTAAATCTTGATCATTTAAAATCTCATGAACAGCAGTGGTTCACTGGTTTTCCTCATTTGGGGGAGCAAGCCAGTTTGATGCACGCTATGTTTGCCACCAGAAACATCAGACTGAATGTTAAAGGAAACAAATGTTAAGGCAATTATATCATTTACTATCATTACTAAGGAAATGATTATAATGGGTCCCATAAATTGAGCATTTACTATATACCAGGAGTGATACGAAGTACTTCACATATGTTACATCATTAATCCTTAATGTCACCTGTCTCAAATCACTTTTTTTTTTTTTTTCTTTTTTGATAACAGAGCCCATCATTGTTTTTTGACATATCACATTGCCTTCCACACTGTTCATTTATGAGGAAGATACCATCCCTTTGCTGGAGGGGTACACATATAACCCAATGCTGATTAATGAAAACTCTATGACAATAATTAGTTTAAGAGTGAACATGTGATTACAGCCTGGCCAGCATGATAGCAGCCTGGGATTTTTTCTGAAACTATCCACTTGGTGACAATTCCTCTAGTAATCTACTCTGGATATATAACTAAAAACATCATTCCCTTTCTACCTTTCTATATGTTCTTTTCTGCCCTTCTTAATAATAGTAGTAGCTAGCTCATTTATCTATAGATGAGTCATTTCTGTATGCAAAGGAAACAAATTGAGTCTTTAATACACTTATATTGGAAAGTTGCTGAACCCTGGGATACATAAGACTGTCAAAGTATTATTGAAGCATAAAAGCAATTCTAGAGGAGTCAGAATGAAAGATTAGAGTTTAAGTGGCTATCGTTAACATGTAATTTACAGAGGTGGATAAGCCATTCACTATGATATTAAAGAGACATTACCAAGAATGAACATATGTGCACATTATATCTAAATGGCTTCTCTACCTTTCTTTGGATAGCTTATAGAAATCCCTTCTGACTAAAAGAGTGTAACTGTTTATCTCCAGTAAACATTCATGCTTAAATTCCTCTAATCAAGTGGCAAGTGATATTTGGACATTTAATAATGACCTGATGACTTTTAATATCGAATCAAATAAAAAAACACATTTATTGTGTATCAAACAGAAATAAGAAAACTTATCCTAACCAAAAAGAAGTAAAAGAAAAATATCATGTCGTGAACTTCCTATTTTACATAAGGCCCACAACAACATCAAACCCGTTTAATCGGTATTATGTTTTAAAATTTGAGAATATGTACACATACAGATAAGATTATATCAACGCATTTCAGATTTTAACTCAGTACAAAAAGTGTTTTAGTCTAAAATTATTCAACCTGAAGATACCAAAGTGAACAAAAATACTTTCACATTTATATTCCACCTCTCAACACTTGCACAAATACACAGAACCCAAAATATCTTTTGCAATTATCTTAATTACTATTACCTTTGATTTATCTTACAAGGGTAATGCATTTGAAATTGTAATTTCTCATTAATGCCAGCTAGATTTTACTGGATTTTAAAAACATTACTTCTTTTTGGTCATTCTGATATTTTAAATATTTTTGAACAAATGAATAGGATAAATAAACAGTTTTCACCTCAAAGGATCATTTTCAGTAGGACTATAATTTTGTGGTGCTAAGAATTAGTAGAATCTTGTTAAAAAAAAATAAGATGTATTTTCCCACAGGCATATTAGTATATTTAGTACAGGAATTGATATATTAAACATTTGTCCAAGCTCAAGATGACTTCTGTCAACTTAATGCTTTGTTCTTACTACGTATTTAAAGTATTTCTCCAGATAGGACAGAGAAAAAAATAATGTGCATTGGAAAGAGAATCTGGAAAATTTAATCTTTATTTAAGATCTGTAACTACCTTTCTCTGTGAATTTTGGCATATTGCTTAATCTCTGTACCATACTAAGTCCAAACTGAGAATGCTTTCACGCATATTACAGATCTCTCCACAATTAATATAAGAGCCAAATGAGATAATAAGTAAAAAAGGCAATGAAAATTACAAAATGCTAAATTAATGAGTGTCCCGTCTAGCATTTACTACACATAACCAAATATTTAATGATAAATTACTAAATATAGAAATGATTAAGAAACCATTCTCAAATTTGACAGTAGAAGAGATACATAAAATATATCAGCTTCTATAAGAACAGTTTAGTACAAATGCTATGAGAGTTCAGAGGAAGGGAGAGATTATTTTGAGTAGGAGAGGGGAAAAAGAAGTGAGAAACAAAGCAACATTTTTAGAAATGGTTCTCGGGAAATCCTAAAATGGGGATCTCACATAAGAAGATAAGTGGCAGGTGGGGGAGGAGGTCGTGGGTTTGAAGGAATAGGATTACCTATGGCCTGCTTTGATCACGCAGCATGTATGTCATTACTTTAGTTAACTTTGGGGTTCAGCTAAAAACTTCTGAAAGAGGAGGAGGAGTGGAAAGGGAAAGGTAAGAGAATAATTAAGCACCGTCTAGTGAACAATTACTATACCTAAGACATTAAGCTAAGTCTTTTTTGAAATCTAGGATCTCCATTTTGTGATATAAGTATTACTGTTATTTTATTTATAAATTAGAAAACAAAAGTACATTAAGGATTAGCTGAATCCCAAACCATGACTGTCCATTACGTCTTCCTCTCCCTGTACTCTTTTGCAAGAAGATTGTGGTTCATGTGATTCTCCTGACTTAAAACATTTTTACACAGACGTTTTATGTGGCCCATTGATGAGCAGAGAGATGCAGCACCTGCTCCCAAGTGAGAATTAACATGCTGCCCACAGTGAACCTTCCACAGTAGATTTAGTCAGAAAGCAGAGTTGAGAAATGAGTGCTCGTATGCACCTGCTCAGCCCTCCAATGACCTCCTCCTTAAAATATTTTATATTTAATTTATATGAAAAACACTCACATCTTGGAGAAAGATGAGCATATGGCTCCCCCTCCACATAGCCCTAGAATCATAGGTATTGGAGAAGTCCTCCATCTCACCTTCTCACACTCAGGTTCCCGCTCAGTCCCACACCAGCCATGGTTTTATAGGTGAGGCACCAGAACATATTCGTTAAGAGCATGAGCTTTAATTCAGACAAGTGCAGAGGAAAGCCATAATTCTACTGACTAGCTATGTAACCCAATGTAAGTTGCATAAAACAGAGATTAAAATATCAGAGAAGCGTTCATAAATATAAATATGTGAACTGCTTAAACCTCGAACCTGGCATATAAGTACTCCAAAATGGCAGCTATTTGTATTATATGGCTATTCATGTTTAAGTCAGTACTCTCTATCAATTATATGCCACTGAAGCCTTGATTTATATATCGATAACATCCAGTAAGGTTTCATAGCTATTCAGTAATCATTTATAGAGTACACTTTGTGTCAGGCACTATATTGGGCACTGGAGAGGAGAAAGGGTATAAAAAGATGAGTAAGATAAAGTCCCTAACCTTGAGAGGCTCACAGGACAGTGAGGAGTGGACAGAATGCTAAAGAGATCATTGGAATGTAAAATGGGTAAAAACATGGCTTATAACTAATTCTGTCTGAGCAAATTAAAGAAAGCTTCAAAAAGAAGTGACATTCCAGATGAATCTGGATATTCAAGTAGTATTTATCTACCAGCTAGCACAAAGGGGTTATGGCGTTCTAAGTAGAGAAAATAGTACTTGATCAGCAAGGATGTGGGTGCAAACAAAGAACTTTAAGGAAATTAAAAGTCATTCAGAATTATTGAAGCAGCAGTCACAGAAAAAAGGGACAAGGAATAAGACAATAGGTGTAGTTGATCTCTGGACTGTGAGGGGCCTCTTGTGCCACAATAAACAGACTGAGGAAAAACAAAACATATATTCAGGTCAATATTGGCAGCGACACGAAAGATGGCTTAGTCTGGGGATAGACTGGGGGCAAGAAGACCAGTTTGGACACCAGCATCAGCGTCTCCAGACAAAAGATAATGAGTGAATTGCCCAAGACAGTGGTTGTAAAGAAAAAGAAGCAACACTGAGAGGTGTTTGGGAATAGAATCCATCAGGTTGGTGACTGGACGTGAGGCAAGGAAAGAAACAAATGTTAAGATTTCTAGTCTTAGAAAGGAGGTAAGTGATGAAATGCAGGATGAAACTGAGAAATCTAAATAAGTCTGTTTACGTAATTATCTGAAGTTAGATTAATTAGTCTTCCCAACTTTTCCTGGTTTCTAGGCCAATGCATATTAGTACAACTAACCAAATAAAACAAAATCACAACTTTTTGTTATGTTTCTTAAACGTAAATTATGCCTATCTAACTCAAGCTGGTAGAATTCTAAATTATGTTAGAATTTGATTAATGTTCCACAATTACATATGTGATTGCCTTTACTATTCAACTCAATTTAAATAACTATCTTGTTATATTGGTATTAAGTCATATTTAGCAATATTTATATAATAAAGCTTTTCCAAAAAAAGATTTTAAATTTTAAATCTTTTTTGTTGCTGACTCTCTAAATAACCCAGTGAGCTGGACAAGTATATCCAGATGCCCCATTTTTAGGAGATTTAGGTCTCTGAGAAAACAGACAGGCAGACGTGGGTTGCTGAGGTAGAGTCAGATTTCATGAATGAAATATCAAGGAATACACAGATGCAGCCTTGAAGACATACAGCACATGAAGAAAAATTGCAAAAGATAATACATTAAAATATCTCCATATCGTATAATGTGAAATTTGTGCAAATCATTAAAGCACTGCCGGGCTCACCAACTACCTTCTTAAAACCATAAGGACTATCACTATAGGGAACTGGCATTTCCTATCATAATTTTTTGAAATCAAATTTTTAAAATTCAATTATGAACAATAAACACTTTAAAATTATCTCCTATAGTCACTGTGATAGAAATAACTAATTACTTAGCCAATATCTATTCTTGCTTCCGCTTTATTTCTTTTATTTACTTTTTTTATTGAAATGGTGTATTATGCGTCAGACTCAGTCCTAACTGCTTTACCAGGATTATCTCCCCTAAACCCTCACATAACAACCCTTTGAGTTGGGTACAGCTGTCTTCCCAGTTTCATAGATGAGGACATTGAAACTTGTTTCTACTTTAAAAACAAAACCCTGATTTTATTAAGACTAGCAAGGCCCCCAATCTTTTCCATTCCCTCATTAAACTAATGAAATATAAATGGATGTCCTTGGGTAGGACATCTGGAGAAACCGTGCACAGGGAGTTTGACCTAGTGGAAAGAGAGCCCTTTGGCCCTCTCCACATTCCGCTTTCCTGATTTTGTTTGTTTGTTTGTTTGTTTTGAACTGTATCTGTAAGGGCCAGAGCTCAAGAATGGAAATAAACACTAATCCTTGTAGAGAAAAAAGAAGTAAGGAGCTTGAGTCTTTCATATTAGCCTGATTTGGCCTATTGCTGCTGACCTTAGTAGACTTGATAAAAATATTACACTAACTTATAAAAGCTAATGTTATTTGAATTTTCCAATATATACAACAAGCTTAATAAATATACTGAAAACTATGAAAAGGATATGCTTAGAGCTAGGAAAAGCAAAGAACGAAAGGCATAAATGTTATGGGAAACCATAGAATAGAGGATATAACCTTAACAACAGTCCTACCTTCTTACCTCCCTCTCAGTAGTCTAATATAAACTGAAAATGGGTGAGGAAAGAAGTTACACTTAAAGTCACAACAATGTTGAATATCATGAGAAATGAGCACTCCATCACATAAACTAGAGTGGTCAGTCATGAGGTATCTTAAAGCCCTATATTTTTTTAGGTACCAGTGGGGAAGGAAGGCATGATCCTTACTTCCAAACACTTTACAAACTAAAAGGGAAGACGAACTAGTACTTGATAATTAATAACATATATTACAGCCACAGGAAGAGCTGCTATGCAGCTTTCATGGTGACAAATATACTCCCATGATGAGATGTCTGGGGAGAGAGATGGGAGCGAGACAAAATATTATAATACTTTAAAACCTAGGTTCCTAGCAGGAGGAGAGATATAACTCAAGCGGTATTACAATATGGTGGACTTGTGTGAATTTCATAATCACAATTCCAACCTTCTAGAGATAACTTTGTTATGAGTTGAATGATGCTCTCCCCTCAAATTCATACAGTGAAGATCTAACCCCCAGCAACTAAGAATGTGACCGTATTTAGAAATAGGATTGTTGCAGATATAATTAATTAAGTTAAAATAAAGTTAGACTGGATTAGAGCAAGGCCCTAATCCAGTTTCTTCACTAGCGCTCATTGTAAGCAATTTTTGCAGAGAGCTGTTTCCTCTTCAGAAAGCAAGATTCCTCCCTCCCCAATTTCTCTCGTGTCATTATATTGAAATATCCAACAAAAGTTGGGCTTCCTCACTAGCCAAGTCATTGAGGACATTAGTTTCGTACTGCATGTGATTTATAAGTGGGTCTCAAGAAACTTACAGATTCCACTGGAGTTTCTATTAGTTTGCTAAGGCTGCCACCACAAAGACCCAAAGTGCATGGCTTAAATAACAGAAATTTATTGTCTCGTAGTTTTGGAGGCCAGAGTCAGAAATCAAGGTATCAGCAGGTTTGGTTTCTTCTGGGGACTGTAAAAATCTATTCCATCCCTCTTCCTTAGATTCTAGTGTTCTGCTTGCAATCTTTAACATTTCCTGGCATGTAGAAGTGTCCCCCAGATCTCTGTCCTTGTGTGTGTGCTTATGTCCAAAAAAAGAAAAAATCCATCAGAATGTATTATGAGTTTGCAAGATCATTTTTTTCTTGATAATCTCAGTATATAGCAAAAGATCTGGGAAAATATTAGATGTTAAATAAATATTCACTGGATAAAAAAGTTGGTAGTATGGTATCATGCATTTGAGGAGGCACAAAGTTCTTAGGACTAATTTTTGAAAACTGATAAAGGGCTTCTGTGCAAAGCAAAAGAGATAAGGTTCAGTAAGTGATGTAAAAACAAGCGCCATGAGGGGTTAAATGGAAAGACTCCATCATGATGTAAGGGAAGGAGGTGGCGTTTGAAGAGAACTCTGAAAGATGTTTTATTAACTGGGACCCAGGTAAAAAAAAAACCAACCAACCAACAAACACACAAAACATGACTAGTGTTCCAGGCAGAAAGAATTTAATACTGGGTATTATTGGTTGGTTACCTAGGTGCCGAGAGACTAAAGATAGTGAGGTCTTTTTCTCCAGCAGGCCACAACCTTTTTGGCACCAGGGACCGGTGCTCCTATAAGAATCCAAGGCCTGATGATATGAGGTGGAGCTGAGGGGGGGAGATACTAGTGCTGGGAACAGCTGCAAATACGGATGAAGCTTTGCTCACTCACCCACCACTCACATCCTGCTGTGTGACCGGTTCCTAATGGACCGTGAACTGGTACCAGTCCATGGCCAGGAGTTGAGGACCCCTGTTCTATCTCATCCTGATGTAACCCAGGGCTCAATAGCTTTAAAAAGCAGCTACCATCATCCAGGCTGACGAAAAAAAAAAAAAAATTAGAATAAGGGGCTCCCTGCAGTAGGTGGTAGGATGTCTCAGAGAAGGGGCCATAGCCTTTTGGTACTGGCCACTGAGAGGGTCTGGCTGTTTTCTCAGACACCCAGAGACCACCCAGAGGGTGTTGGAGGGACTGGGGTGTAGCTGTCTGGCACTCCCCCTGCCTCAGGTGGAGTGAAGTCAGGTCTGGAAGATTCCACAGAAGTTGGAGGCTAGAGCCATAGCTGTTTGTCTCTAATGAAGAGTGAGACCCAACCTAGAAGCCAGAACAGAGTCCCCCTGACTTGTCCCCTTCTAGTCCCCTGCCAGAGACTCCTACTGGGGAAAAAAATCTACCCAGAAATTGGCTGGTAATGGAGTCTGGGAAAGGTAACTTTTAGAATCTCTTAGTCTTAGTTTCTCAAAAAAAATAAATAAATAAAATAAAAGGAGATAAGGGGGTGGCTTGAAAGTAAGAGTCAATAGGAGTAAAGGATATAAAGACGCAAAGGTTTTAATGGAAAAAAAATGGGGTAAAAGAGAGTGTTTGAAATTGAAATGCCCAGGCACCGGCAGAGTCTGGGATGTATGAACAGGTCAGCCAGAGATTTTCTTTCCCTGATATGTGTCAGGAATGGGTCTGGGTGCTGGAAATAGTAAAGTGAGCAAAATAGATAATATTTCTTTGTGGACTATTTAACTTAATTTGAGCATCAAGGATGCATTGGGGAATAATAGCAAATGACACCAACAAGAAAGGACAGAAGCCTAGAACTGTATTCCAGATAGCTTGAAACGCCCACAGGAGGGAAGCGCGTAGAATCCCATAAACCATGTATAATCTTCAGCGGTTCTTGAAAACGGCGCTGCATATCTGACAGTGGGTTAGCAGCATTCGTTTAGAGAATTTCAAAGATGTTTCCTTCTCCTTAAAGCCAAACTTAGCATTTTCTTATTATTAACATAACCATCATCATCATCACTGTCATCATCACTACTATATTGTTTACCAAGCAATTACCGTGTGGTAGGAATTAAGCACTGCCCTTACATCGCATAAACCCTCCAAACAATGCTATTGGGTAAGTATTATGACTCTTATTTTATGCGGGAAGAAACCGAAGATCAGGATGTTAAATTATTTGGTCAAGTTCATGCTGAATGTAAATGCTGAAGCTGGACTCAAACCCAAGTCTAACTGCACATTCCTTTCTCTTAAACATTATACTCTGCTACATCTCAGAAAAGTCATTCAGACTCACATATTCTTTCAAAAACATTCTAGACAGCAAGGTCATTTCAAGACTCAAGTACCACCTGGCAACTTGAGCCATCTCTCCAAGTTCTTAGCTCAGCTTATTTATAAATCCCCTCTGAGTATTACTTTCTCACCTTCACATTTTTTTTAAGGTTCGCCACAGTCCTCTGAGATGACAGGCTGAAGGATGGTGATGAGAATGTCGGTAACATAAAGTTCATCAACAGGAGAGGCTGCCAGGAGTGGACAAGTAGAGGTTCGCAGAGGACACACGTGGGAGAGAGCACCCCAGCTGCTTTAGCATATGTGCAAATTACCGGTGCGTCTGCATACCCACGCAGAACTGACCATAGTCGGTTAGAAGAAAGGACAGTTACACTCAGAAATGCAAATGGACGGGCTGCGCCTGCTCTATTTCCCAAGCCTTAATACTTTGGCTCTTTATCTTACACATATAAACGCAGTAGACAAAACCTCCACATAAATAGGCAGCAGGTGCACTGGTATTTGCTTGCCGGGATATTATGCAAGTGTTAAGCTGAGCTGATCAGCAGAAGCACGCATCCATTGAATTCCCTGCAGAATGGGAGCAGGAAGGTCGAGCTGAGCAGGCGGGTTAAATTAAAACTCATCTGCCTTGCAGAAGGGCCACTTATTGCCCAGAGTTGGAAGGTACCTAGGGGCGCAAGAGCTTTAATTGCACTGAAATAAAATCCAGAGCTTGTGAACTCTGGGATGTTACAGATGTCATGGAAAGTGTCCACACAAATGCAAAATGATTTAGAAAGAGGGAAGCAATTGTAAAATCCCTATGAATGTCTATCCAACACTATGCTGAGTGTTTTATTTATACTGATACCCTCATTACCATATCAAACTTATAAGATATGTATGATACACTATTATATTGATGCATAAACTGGATCTTAGGGAAGTAAAGTAACTTTCCTAAAACATAGATGTTTTAGTGATATGGCAATGTGTGTGTGTGACAGATATAGAAAATTAGATGTAGAAAGAAAATTTAAACCTGAAACTGTCTGAAATAGTAATTACTGTAACAAAGTGCCATTCCAATACATGCTGATTGCTAGAAATTCTTCTATCTGAATAGCCAGATTACTTATAAGCACATACTCATATTCTAAAGAACTTTCATCTATTTCTAAAAGAGCCTGCTACTTGTCAAAAATTCTAGCAAATATGTGTTTTGTCAGTGTGATGTGTTATGACTAGTATAACTCTCTTATTTTAACAAAATTTGCTGTTGAATTTTTCTTTTGTTAGATCAGCAAGCCTTGGTTTGTTCTGCCTAAAGAGTTTAAAGTAAATTGGCCATGCTCTCTTTTATTTATTCTGTAATACATTCGAAGTCTAGGGCAAAAGAAATTTAAAGCACGAATCCAGAGCTGTCATTTTTAAATGTTGTATAATATCTCATGTAGATAAGCCAATAAACCACAATAAAACAATTTCGTCAAAATGGGTCTTAATGTCTTAATATATGCATCCCGATTCATGCATTCGCTTCACTTCATATCATTTTCCTTTTAAGCCCCCCATGCATATTTTATACAAAAACAGTATTGAAAAATGCATGAGTCCACTGAGAGCTCACATCTTTCTGTGCCTTCGTGCATTCTCTTCTCTCATTATTTTTCCCCATTTCCTAGTCATACTCCAAAATTCGGATTGGTTTTTATCTCTCGAGTAAACCCTTCCCTGACTTTCCAGCTGGGTTAGGCATCCATCTCAGATGTTCCAAGAGCATCTTGAGCAATTCATCATCACCACTGTTTACTTATGGCGATAACAGTAGGGCAGTCTCCAGAAGTACTAGGGTTGGTAGTATTAGTGCTACAAGGACCAGAGGCAGTAGTAGCAAGAACAGTGATACTAATACTTAAACTCACATTAACCAGCAGCCACAGCGATTGCCATAAACTGAATGCCAGACACAGAATCAGGAACTTGAAATATATTAACCCAAATCCACTAAAGTCCCAAGGATTACCAGGAATTAATTATTCCCACTTCACAATTGAGGGAAACTGAATTTCTTTTCATTTCTCTTTCATCCATGGTGGTTAGTTCTCCCTGTCACATCTGATTTTCTGTCTTCACACTGTCCTCTTTTTCTTCTTTAAGTAGTTTATCTATATGATTATTTTCTGCAACGAATTATTTTCTGTATTTATGTTAGTTCTACTTTTCTAATTTCTAAATCCTTGATTTTTGTGGGTTTTTTTCTATTAAATTCCATCCTTCTTTTATCTTTAAGTTTATTTTGTTTCTTTTTCAACAGATCGAGCCTAGATGCTTAATTCATGGGAGGTTTCACATTTTATTAATGCAAGTATTTAAGCCTATAAATATTCTCCTGCAAGCAAGGCCCTAGTTGAGTCCCATTCTATCTAAATCTATATCTGATCCAGTCTGAGATACCGTTATTTAGGTCATTTCAACTTGTAACACGTCTTAGAATCGAGATGCTTTCATCACAGGGAGAACTTCTGCCTCTACTGCGCACTGAACTCCACTCTGATCGGATTGCGATGGTGATGGGGCAGTCTGCAGTCCCGAAGTCGCTGCCGCTCTCGAAGCCTGCACAACTGCGGCCATGCGGGCCCCTGTTTCCATCCCTCTAGCTTAGTTACGCACACTGTTGGGGCTCCGAGGGCTGAGTTTAGCTGCTGTTTCGAATACCTTCAGTTCATCAGTCCAAAAGTCTATGAACGCCTTCTGAGAAAATAAAGAAAGAACTACCATCAAAACTTGCAAAACGGATGTAAGGGCTTAGAAGAGAATTCTGGAGATAACGGAGCATTCTCTTAAGTAATGTCACATCATAATGCACCTAGTGGCCCAGTGAACGAAAGATTCTAAGGAATAATTAGAAGAGATGAGTCATAGTTTATTGGCAGAAACTTTCTTCTTAATGAACATAAAATAACCATGTATCTCAAAACTGATTTTTTTCCCTTTAGACTAGATGAGCCACATTTACATTTTGTATCTTTAAAATTATGGTTTGCTAGAAATTAACAACTTTTTTAATTTCCATTTTGATCTCTTTGTCTTTAAGAAAGAATTTTTGCTTAAGAAACTCAGGTTATACCAGCTTATTCCTCTCTAGTTTTGTTTTTAGTATCAAAAAACTGGATATTTTGCTGGATATTTTGTTTTTAATATCCAGCTTTACTATATGGAGATCAGAAAATGCTGTCTACATTATTTATATATTTAAATTACCTAATGAGTTTTTTTCCCCCCTGTGGGCCTCAAAAAAAAAAAAATTCCCTCTTTTCAGGGAACGGAATTCACTTTAAGGAGACTCTTGGTAGCCTTTCATTTAAATGGGTCTATAAATAAAATAAAATTCTGTAATCCTGGTAGAAGTTGAAAAATTAGAGAAAGAAGAATAAGATTTGATGAACACTGTTTGTCTTTAGAAGTTGCAGGTGAACACTGGTCCAGGGAGTGGAAGGCAGAATATGTACTTGAGAGACTGAATAAAATAAATGGAGAATTACAGAAGACTAGATTTGAGAATGAAATCAGAAGAAAGCACCTCTAAAACAGACTGCAACCTTATGTTAATCTGTCCATTTGCCTCCCCCTGCATTTGCCTTCCTTCAACACTTCTACTTTGTCTGCCTTCAAGTTTTGCTATTTCTGAAAATCTGAGTATTCTCGCTCCCATTATTAACCCAACAGCTTTCTTTATAGTTTATATCAATTCACTCTTTACATAGCATTGCTTTAAGGTGTAATACCCATGAACTAATAGAATAATACAATGTGTATGCCATTAAATATGACTATTAGGAAGAGCTTGTCCATGTATCTTCTAGAATGATCTCACTTATTCTTGTGCATTTTGATAAACAGTGCATAATCAGTAAACACTTTCTACCCAGTCTGGCACCTGCGGTACCGTCACTATTACCCTCCAGCTAACTAAGTTGAGTCAAGGAGGTGAGTTTGGCCTGAATGAGGAGCCACCCAAAATAAGTAGAAATAAGTACGTCAGAGGCGAGGAATATAGCACTTCCTGAATTAGGAGCCCAAAATGATTTCGAAGTTTTCAAATGAAAAAAGTTTAGGGAATAAATCACTTATCCTGTTTTGAATGAAAAAGAATACTTTCTATACTAGGGGTCACATTTTCAGGAACATAAGAAAATATTCCTCCCTGTAATTTCTTATATCTAAAGAACAATTTGACTATTGAAAAAGAATAATATCTAATACCTTGCTTTCTCTTTTTTTCCTGTAACTTACTTAGCAGTTATTCGGGCATATGTTTTCTATTATGTACACAATTTAATTATCATCTCCACAAGGAACTACATTCAAACAATCTCTCCACTCATTGTCTTAGCCTGATACTCATTGTCAAATATTTAAAGCACATTTTATATTACAGTCATGTCATAATTTGTAGTATGCCAAATTTATCTCATTAGTTAATTACAGAATAGGGACATGTGGATTTGATAGTATGAAAGATATCACGAGTTATATAATATTTTTTTAAAGTAAGTGCTTGCCCTCAGTTATTGAGCACTCAGTCTGTACCAGGAGGAAAAAAAAAGAATATGAATAATCCACATTTGTCAATGAAAATATTAAAACTTAGGTTCATTAATATACACAGAACTAGTAAAAAGCAGAGCTGGGTTGCAAATCAAGGCTGTTGGACTGTCACGCTCATCCTGATACTAAAACTCAAGAGGAAATAATCACAAAGCTCTTAAACTGGATTCTTGTTTTTAAATATTGAAATATGTGCTGCAAAACAGCATCTTGGGCCGTTGCCTGCTTTGTAAGTTTGTAGGAAAGTTGAAATGAAGTCATGTGAGCAAACGCGCCTCTGAGCCCCGTCTAGCCCTGGAGGCTCCAGGTATTTGAGCTCCTTTCTTTGCTCAGAATGAGTAGCTGCCACTGGCAAGCTCTTCACCACCCCTGCCTTTTCTTCCTTCTCTGCTTGGAGCTAGAATACATTTCACAGACCTCCAGGAGTGGCCAGATGACTGAATTCTGGTCAAGAGAATGTGACTGGACATAATGTGTGTCACTTTCAGATAGGCTCATAAAACTTTTGTGCATATAATCTTCCAGGGAAGATGACCTCTAGAACGTCCTTGATAATCACTTATTGAAGATGGTGGAGTCACAAGACAGAAGGAAGGGTGGGTCCCTAAGCCATCACTTGGAGGGGAGCTATTTAAACAAACAAGAAAATGAACCTCTATTTGGTTAAACCACAGAAAAATTAGAGTTTTCTCTCACAGGAACTTGCCTATTGTGGTAAGTTGTTGATGTCCTCTGGTTGAAAATAATCCAAAATCCTTCAAAACTTTGGATACCAAAGTAAAAACATTAGACCTGGCTTGAGCACCGACTAAAAACCAAAGTCCTAAAATTGCTTAATGCACTCAAAATTATTTGAAATGCTGCTCAAAGCCATTTCTGGAAATAATCTCAACAGTGAATTATAAATCTTTGATTAGTAATTTATCAAAATGTAAAAAAAAAAAACTTTTAGAAGACTTCAGTTATTTAATTTTAATTATTTTATCAAATTATTACTTTCTTTATAATACATCTTTATCTAGCCCTTGAATTCATAACATTTGAAGTGCTATGATTATAATTATTTTACATTAATATGCTAATTTCTTCAGAGATTATACTCAATTGAACATTTAAATTTTTAACCATGTAGACTTAATTAGGTCAATTAAAATACTATTGTATTTTATTTTCACTTTATGATTTCTCCATTATCATTTAATGATTTTGATAATGGCAATAAAATTTATTACTTTTTTCTAAATTTGGTTTATGGTGCATTTCATTAAAAAAACAATCAGCTGCACATCCACTGAAGTTTTGCCTATTTTTATTTTAGCTTAGTAAATTCTGATCTATAAACTAATGTCGAATTATCCTTCCCAGTCATATAACCTCCATTACATACGAACATACCTCTTTAGCTAAAAGGAGTTTACTTGCTGTGTCTTAAATGTGCTTTGCTAGACGTCACCCTGGGACTTCAAGTCTAGGCAGTTTGCCATGTCTGGACAACCCTTGATTCTGTCAAAGAGAGTAAAACTAATCTCTCTCAAATGTCGATCTCTAAAGAATGTGCAGATTTCGAGACCCTTCACCATCTGGTCTTATTTGACTGCTCTGCCTCCTATTACTTTTACAATTGCAATTCCAGAAATGTCCTCTATTGTCTTTCCACATACCTCCTCCTCTGCTAATGCTGCCATGCTTTGCCTTGACCATCTGGTTAGCGCCTCTCAATCTTTGGAAACTGTTCAGGAGATACCTCCCAGAAAATACTGTATCACTCTTTCCTTGGCATTACCTCTTTGCCTATATCTGCTTCTATCATCACATGTTGCATACTGTTACTACCATTTACTCATGCCCACTCAATGCCAAACACCAAACCAGAGGTGTATGCATATTCTTGATAATTCAAGAGAAATCCCACCGTTTTAATACTCTTATCACATTTTAGAGGCAAAAAAAAGTTAACCTGTTTGTTCATATTAGTTAATATATACCTTCTCAGAATTTATGCTAAATAAGCTTGAATTCCCCCAGATTATACCTATGCCATGATCTGTCTGCTTCTAAGACCTAGAATCTTTATATGCTCAGATAAATAAACAAGCAAACAAACACATATTTGCTTGTTTCCATATATATGACTGAGAGGAATCATGGAGGAAGAAAGAGAAAAAGAAAGGGGAAGAGATAGTAAGAGATTGAGAAAAAAAGATTTGAATATGGCAGATTCTTCAATTATACTCAATTGGTGAACGATGAGGAGTGAGTGAGCATGAGAGAGGGAGGTGACTGCAGCTTGCTCGTGTCACCTCATTTTCTGGCACATCACGGAATGTGAGCATCTTCTGGTCCTAAGTATAGTTCTAGTTTTTATTTTTTATTTTATGTATTTATTTTTTTAGGCAAGGCAACCATCAGCTGACCTCACGGATTGCAAGGACCTAGTCAGCTTACAATCCCTCATTTTTTAAATTTTTTACACCTACAGCACCTGGTCTTCCTGGGCGGTCTCCCATCCAAGCACCAGGCCCAACCCTGCTTAGCTTCCGTGATCAGACGGGATCGGGCTTGTTCAGGGTAGCATGGACGTAGGCATAGTTCTAATTTTGAATCATGTGTATTTTTGTCTACATTTTGGCACCCAAGGACAAGCCAATGACTTCATCTTGTACTCAACAAAAGAAATAGTGATTTTTTTTCCATCACAGAGGTGATCCATCCCAAGCTGGAATCATTCTGAGGCATCCCTCTGTCGGTGATGGCATACCTTCTCAAGGTACATTTACCTTGCACATTGACTTGAAAATCCTACTCTTTTGTATAGTTCAGGTGCTCAATAAATATCCATAGAATGATTGAGTCAATAGATAAAAGCTACTACTCATCAACATTTGTTTCATAGATGTCCAATTTTTAGTGTTTCTTCTCAAATTTGAACATTTCTACATCAGCGATTCTAAGGGATCAACTGATTTAAGGCTGTTTCATATAAATTATCTTTTACAAGTGGAAACCCAAAAAGCATGAAAAACCAGTGCTTTGCTTTGTTGCTTATGATGGCTTCTCTAGGCCTTTCATAAGCCAAAATCACATCAGCACTAAGCCAGACACAGTGTCTCCTGTTTTTTCATAATTAAGAAAAACACACTTAAAGTCACAGTGCTGTCTGAACATAACACAAGCAAAAAAATGAGCCTGACAATGTGCCCAAAAGAAAGAAAACTACTTTAGGAAAAAATTGACACATTACATTTCTTTCATGCAAAAAGAAGATATTAAGAAGTATCATGTACATCCTTCACATGCTGTATTCCTACTCAGAGTCCTTTGTGTCAGATTAAATATTGATTTAATCATATTTATTGATATATTATTTGTACATTGCTGGCTATGCAGTCTATTAATTTGTTTTAATTGACTATAATTAAATTGATATTCATTCATGTGTTTGTTTATCCTCCCATGGATTATTTTTCATTCTAACTCCACATGCAAAATTCGGGATGTAGTTACCTACTTGGATCAACTATCCTTCACCACCTGCTTTTCATTGCTGAAAACCATTACACTATATTAAGGTCGAACCCTATTGATCTCTATATTCTCAAAGTTAATGGATAATTCAATACATGTTGAATACAATGACATTCTAGTTATTATTCTCCATAAACTGCCTTTCGGCATAGAGATAAAAACTTAATTTAACTAAATGTTTCCATCTATCCTGACTCATGTAGCAGAATAAGAATATAAAACACAGTGAAAATCACTTTGAAAAATAACTTTTTTAGCTAACTTGGGCACTATCCAATAGAGCTCACAGTTTTTGATCAGGAACTCCTATATAAATTGCAATCCAATATGTTTTATAACAAAAACTAGCAAGCACCCCAACTACAACTAAATTATTTCACTTCCAATTATAATAACAATTTCCTAAATCTGTGCTATAATAAAATATCTTTACTTATGCAATAAAGTGGCAATATCTATTTACTACTAAATTTTATCAAGGTAACTTTAAAACTGCAAGAGTTTCAATATATTAGTTCACAATGTTTGGAAAGAAAAGAGAATGAATCTTTACTGAGTCTCGATCTTGAGCCAGGAAATCTTTCAGGCTTTATCTCACTTAATACCCACAGTACTACTTTTAAGAATTACTGCCATATGTCACACATAAAGACACTTCAGCTCAGAAAGTTTAAACACCTCATCCAAAGTTACACCATTAATAGGCAGCAGAAACTATATTCAACTCTTGATATGTCCTGTTCTAAAACCAGCCTTGTTTGTGTATGACATTTTTATTTAAGATTAAAAATAAAGTTCCCTATGAAATTAAAATTACACTTGGGTGAAATTGTTTAATATCATGGAGAAATTATTTTTAAAAGATGAACTAAGAAATATTATTGAACAAAAACTGTATTTACCCTAGAGTGGCATGCAATAGACACTCTCCTCTATGTGATTATGTAAAATGTCCCATGCAAAGTAAACAAATGCTTAAAAGTGATAATTCTCAGGGTTCCAACGGGTCATCTCACAGTTGCCAAGCACACATTTAAAGGACAGCATTACATTAAAGATGGTGAATCCTAACCTGCTTTTCCTTTTCAGTAGAAAATCAACTTGGCCATTTTGTCGACAAGTACTTTGTATACTGTCAGGAGCAGCTATCTATGATCTGGCCCAGAAATTGGATGTCCTTCTCTGAGCACTGCAGAGAATAATGAGAGAAAAGCAGCAAGCTGGTAACATTTGTGCTTTTGTAAGGACAGGTCAAGCCCATTCAGAAAGCAAATGACCATGTTCAGTGACTGTGCTGAAAATTTATCTATGTGAACTGACACTCAATCTGAGCTACATTTATAAATTCAAGTGCATATTCAATTTATTGAATCTTCTGCCTTTCCTTCTGTCACTCTGTATGATGACATTAAGTATGGACCCACAGAGAAAATATCTGTTCCTGAAACGTTTAAGTAAGTGAAACACTATTACATTTCTAAGCAAGCGAAAAAAAAAAAAAAAAAACCCTCGGTAGAAAAATGGCATAATAATAGAACTGTAGGAGGTTTATTTTGTGATTTCCAAGGGAATTGACAACTTGAGTAATTCACAACTGTAAATTCAAAATGTCTTTTATGTAGAAAATTCCTGGTGCCATAACCTGAGAAATATGTAAGAGACTGAAGACTTTTCCTTGGATGCACATTATTGATCCATAACAATATGTACTGACCTTTGCCCAATAAAAAACTCAATATTTTTGAGAGGGAAAGAAGATAGAAAGGGAATGAATGAGAGCCTGGGCTCTAGTCATATAAATCGGGGTTCAAATTCCATCTTTGCCAGTTATAAGCTATATAAACTAGACAATAGTATTTTCAAAGCCTCAGCTCTTACATCTATAAAAAGAATAAAAAATAATATCTATTACATGTACATGGTTGTTAAAGGACTGAAATCATAGAGTGCACTCAAAGCTCCATTTTTCATAGGGCATTCAAGAAGAAAGTGTTCAATAAACGTTGACTCCCATTATTACTTACAGTGGTTGGTTCAGACCTTTATCATCTCTCCTAGAGACATGCTTCTTTCAGTCTGTCCACGCTAAACACTCAACTAATTTTTTTTCTCATTTAATTCTTCTTTTTATCCCCCTCTCACAATTACCCTCTATTTATATATAGTATTTTTCAAACTCTAGCTGTTGATTCACTAATAGATCATGAAAATAATTTAGAAATGAGTCAGGATGAGACTTAAAAAGAAGAAAGAATAAAATGCAATGGAATGAAATAGGATAAAACAGAATAGACCACACACTATCAGAGCACATCACACATAGTAAGGGTAGAGATTTTTCTGAAACCTCCCATTACAGTTAGTGTATACTAGTGTGTGCACGCATGCATGTGTGTGCATGCTGAATTGTAATGTAAAATACATTTTCTCACTAAGTAATAACCAAAAACAACTGAGGAACACTGGGCAGGATGACACTCAAACTTTGGAACTCTGCTACCCATATTACCACTAGCCTTGGTCACTCTATCTCGATGACACAGTGAATAGGAAGTGAACATCATGCATTTTGCCTCCTTTTTTACTTTTCAAGTGTGATAAGTAATTTCGTATGATGGGAACTAGAGTATAATAAGAATCTGCTTGAATAAGCTGGAAATTTTTTTACCCAAATTTACTGGTTCATTAATGAAAATATATATAATTTAGACTTCAAATGGTAAGAGTACTATATCATGACCCTTTCCAAGCCTATCCCTGCAGAAAAATAAATATGATTTAATCATTGCTAAATATATTATGCACCAAGAACAGCACAAAAATATGAGTTTAAATTTTTCTGTTACATGACATTTTTGTGTAACTATTAGAATTCTGATTTTCCACTGGTTTGGATGAAAATATTTCTCTACAGAGATACATTTTCAAAGGAAAACATTTCCAACACGAATCTATGCATCCACCTTGTAAATAAACCATGAACATGTGATACAAAGAATGCAAACATAGCATTTGGTATAAAAATATAACCCCTGAGACAACTGAGAGGTCTCTATTTTACTTTTAGATAGTCACTCAGGCATTATAATAGCCATCTTTGGAGAAGAATAGGGAGAAAGAGGATCAAATATGTTCAAATTAATGTGTACATCCCTCCCCAGATCACAGTATTTTTAGTTTCAAAGATCTTAATTTTCTTTCCTGCTCTGTAATTTCAGAGAAATTAGGATAATTTTGAGGATTATCGCAACAATGAGAATGGTCCTAAATCAAGCCCTTAACTAAAAATCTCTAACTGCCCTAATTCCAACTAGTAAGAGAGAACTTAATTGCAAAATCAGACTCACATAAATGCTTGTGGTATTTTCTTTTCCCTTTGAAAATATTCCCCCTTTGAAGAAAAAAGTCCTCGGAATAAACAAAAGTGAATTTTACTGCATATCCATCATGTTGAAAAACTGAGTTTACAAGTCAAGCATTGTGAACAATTTATAAACATACTGTACAGCAGAGTTAAGAGCCAAGGATTTTAGACTTTGATACATCTGAAGATGAAAGTTTGAGTTCAAATGCCAACTCATTATTTTCTAGCTTTGTGACTTTGGGAAATTACTTAGGCTTTCTGTACCTCAGTATCTGCATAGGTGAACAAGAAAAACAATATCTATTTTATAGAAGCAGAAGTTGTGCTTAAGTAAGGCAACATTAACAGTTATACCAGAACCTGATATATAGTAAGTGCTCAATAACCAGCAGCAATTAAGGATGAAAAGTGTCATAAACAAGTCGTAGAAACTAGCAACTTGCTAAAATGTCAGGGCTATATACTTGGCCTTCCACAAATAAATTACATTAAGGAAAACATTTAAACACAATCATTTAAAACTATGCTGTGTATTTAAATGCAATTCTAATATGAGTTTATGTATAAAGCATAAATGTTCATGTCTAAAATACTGAACAAAGCCCATTATAGAAATGCTTTTATTTTACCCCTTTCTTCTGAGTTCCAAGCTGGGAAGTAATGATGAAAGAAATAGAATGGGTAGATGATTTGACTTTATAAACTTGAGTGAAACAGATTGTGCTATCATGACACTGACGAGTTTTTCACACATAGAGAGGAAGAAAACTAGTTTATTAAATAAAGACTCCATATAAATATTTCATTGTCAGTTTATTTTTGTAGAGTTAAATTTCTATTTTTTCCTGCATGTGTCCATTTACAAACTTAAAATATGTTTCACTCATCACCATATCACCAGGCTTCCACGATGTCTGGCAGATAGCTGGAACTCATTAGACTAATAATAATAATAATAATAATAATAAATGATATGGATACATGATTTATACAAACATTTAAACAAGAGTTTACTGCTTCGCAATCTGCTTAGACCATGGTAATTGGACAGTTAAAGGGAAATTCATTACTATCATTTTTCTTTTCTTTTCTTCAACTACCACTGATACTTGAGTGAGAATAAAGTTAAATGAGTATATCTTTTTTGTAGGGTGTTTAAGTCTTAGACTAAGAGATTTGTTTCCCTTTAAAAAATAAAATCAGTTCTGAAAGACGTAATCAAGTTTTAAACCTTGTTTAATTCACAGAGGGCTACTCACGTCAACCTGAATTATGCCATTTATTACCCAAAATTATTCTAGTCATGCAGAATTTATATGCCATAAGAGAATTTGCCTTCCAAAAACTTAAAACCCAAATCAATATACACACAACAAGAGAAATTAGTAAAATGACAAGATGGAATATGATTAAGTGATAATTTGGATAATTTAGATAGTAAATTGCCTGAATTAATAATGAATATCATTTATTAAGTACCTACCATAATTACCAATCTTCAAAATATCCAGTTAGCAGAACTTCTCCCCAATTTAGAGAGAGTAGGCTCAGGCTCAGAGACTGTGCCATACTCCAGGCCACACAACTAGTGAGAGGCAAATCCTGGAGTCAATCCCAGGTTTGTTAGCCTTCAAAGTTTGAGTTCTTTCACTCTACACTTCATTGTTGAAACACCAAGTTGGAAGAAACAAAAGAAAAAAGAAAAGAAAAAGAAAAGAAAAATTGATAGTGATTAGAGAGAGGTAAGGATTTGGAGGGGGGAAGATAAAGTAGTGAATTGAAGGGGTTCAACCTTTTGTAAAAAAAGCAAGTATATATTACCTGACCATTTCCTGTGGTTGAGTTTCATTTTCTTTCATTTTCAAGAAGAAAAGAAACCAGGCTAGAGAAGTCAAGTGCCTCTAGTGCAGAAATAGCCATTGAACAAGAGCTTAACATAACGAATCCTTACACTTAGTAAAAGACTTGGCAAATATAGGCACTCCACAAATATTCCTGGAATACACAACAGTTAGTAGCAAACTTGCATTGAGAGCTTACTATGTACCAAGCATTGGCTAAATATCTCGTATGTTATTAACAGGCATGTTTCTCATGACAACGCTGCAAGATAGGTAGGTACCCTCTCCATCTCCATTCTCCCTGAGGGACAAAGAAATACATATTCAGAGTGCACACCTGTGTGTGCTCATGTCCCCAGTCTGCAGAGAACCTGGCTTGGCCCAGGAACTCTACTTTCTGATCCCTAGATCCTACCCACTCGGCTTCACTGGATAAATAAAATAATCAGGGCTTTCTTAGCTTATTCAAATCAAAGTTGATCTTCAACAACATGGGGGTTAGGGCACCAACCACATGCACACTGAAAATCTATCAGTAACTTAAGTCTGCCCTCTGCATACACAAATTCCTTACTGTGAATTGAAAACAGTCGACTCTTACACAACATGGGTTCAAACTTCGCAGGTCCACGTATACACAGATGTTTTTCCAATAAATACACATTAGAAAACTCTTTGGAGACTTATAATAATTTGAAAAAATCTTGCAGATGAACCATGTAACCTAAAAATATTTTAAAAAATGAAAATTTATGTGTGTCACGGTATATAAAATATATGTAGCTACTAGTCTATTTTGTAATTTACTAGCATTAAATATATACAAATCTATTATAAAAAGTTAAAATTTACCAAAACTGACACACCCAAATACTTACAAACCATACATGGTGCCACTTAGAGTCGAGAAAAATGTAAAGAAATGTAAACATTCAGTATTAAATCACAAGTGCATAAAATTTCCATAGTACATACTGAACTGCTGTAATAATTTAATAGCCACCTCCTGTTGCTATTACATTGAGATCAAGTGTTGTGAGTATCTGCTTAAAAGGCTGTGTAATGATAGTCACCTCCCCGTGAGCAGTTCTCTCTCCAACAAATTGTGCTTTTCTATAAAAAGTGATCTCACAGTACTCGTGTATTTTCCATCATATTTATTGCAATACTGCAAACCATGGATAACACCATGGACCCATACAAAGTGCCACTTGTGGTGCTGGAGGCACTCCCAAGAAGCAGAGAAAGTCATGATGCTGGCAAGAAAAAGCTGAGTTAACGGATGTGTACAGTAGATCAAGGTCTGCAGCTGTGGCTGCCACATTCAAGGTAAATGAATCCAGCGTAAGGACAGGACAGGACAGGAGAAGGAAGAAGGAAGGAAGGAAGGAAGGAAGGAAGGAAGGAAGGAAGGAAGGAAGGAAGGAAGGAGGGGAGGGAGGGAGGGAGGGAGGAGGGAGGGAGGGAGAGGAGGAAAGAAATTCCTGAAACCATCTCTGCAGCTACACCAGCAGGCATGAAAATCTTGCACTTTTATCTCATATTGAAAATGCAGCTTTTATGTGGGTGCAGAGTTGCTATATGGAAGGCATATCTACAGATTCTAATATGGCTCAAGAAAAAGCAAAGTTATTACGTGACAACTTAAAGCAAAAGGAAGTTGTAGGATCTAAAGCTGGAGAGTTTAATGCCAGCAAAGAATAATTTAATAATTTTAGAAAGAGGTTTGTCTTTTAAAAAAAAAAAAAAGTCAAGATAACAGGAAAAGAAGCTTCTGCCAACCAAGAGGCAGCAGACACGTTCCCAGACATCATTAAGAAAATCATTGAGGAGAAAGAATGTCTGCCTGAACAGGTTTTTAATGCAGACAAAAGTGCCCTATTCCGAGGGGGAAAAAAGCCGCAAAGGACGTGTATTAATAAGTAAGGGAAGTGAGCATCAGAATTTAAGGCAGGAAGGGATAAGGTAACTTTACTATTTTGTGCAAATGCAGACAGGTTTATGATCAGGACTGTCCTTATCTGTAAAGCTGCTAACCCTGAGCCTTACAGGGAAAAGATAAACAAACACCAGACACTAGTCTTCTGATTATACAACAAAAAGGCCCGGACAACAAGAACGCTTTTTAGAGATTGATTCCATCAGATGTTTTGTCCCTGAACTCAGGAAGTACCTTGCCAGTAAGGACAGCCTTTTAAAGTTCTTTTGATATTAGACAATGCCTCTGGCCACCCAGAACCCCACAAATTGAATACCAAAAGCATCAAAGTGGTCTACCTCTTCTTAAAACACAAGTCTCCAATTCGGCCTCTAGATAAGGGAGTCATCAGGACCTTTAAGGCTCATTACGCACAGTCTCTGTGGAAGGGACTGTCAAGGCTATGAAAGAAAATCCTGAAAGAGTGAACATCATACTAGTCTGGAAGGATCACGCCATTGAAGACGTCATCATTGTTATAGGAAAAGCTGAGAAAGCCATCAAGCCCCAAGACAAGAAATTTCTGCTGGAGAAAACTGTGTCTAAGATGATGTACATGCTGTCACAGGATTTACAACAGAGCCGGTCAAAGAAATCATGAAAGAAACTGTGGATATGGCAAAAAAAAAGGTAGAGGTGAAGTGTTTCAAGATATGCAGAAATTCAAGAGCTAACAGACACCACACCAGAGGAACTAACAGGAGAGGACTTGAGGGAGATGAGTGTTTCTGACCAAGTGCCGGGGGGAGAGGAAGATGTAAAGGTAGCAGTGCCAGAAAACAAACCGGCATCAGACAAACTGGCAGAAGAGTTCCGATTATTCAAGACTTCTTTTGACCTCGTTTACGACATGGAGCCTGGATGATATGGGTACTGAAACGAAAGCAAATGGTGGAAGAATTGGTGCTGTATAATAGAAACATTTACAGAGAAGTAAAAACTCCACACAGAAATGACAGTGTACGCTGTAAAGTCACACTGAGTGTGCTTCCCCCTCCTGCCTCCCCACCCACCTCCTGCACCCAAGACAGCAACCCCTCCATGTCCTCCTTCTCCTCAGCAGACTCAGTGTGAAGACGACGAGGATGGAGACCATTACAATGATGCACGTCCACTTAATGAACAGTAAATAACTGGCATGCTGTACAGTTAATAAACTCATCTGTTGAGTACACGTGTGTCATCATATAAAAGTCTATTAACTGTATGGTGAGAACTGTATAAAATATTTTTGTGTCATCATCATCATCATCATCATCATCACCTAAGTACGCACTGTGTAAAACATCATGTACAAAACTTCTGTGGAAATGAATAGCCTGTCCTTACGAAGGCATAAGGTGAGTAATATTTAATATAAATTAATAATGTATTAGTGTTCATACTGTTTTATTACTTTTCTTAAAAAGAATTATATTACAGCACACTGTGCATCTTTCATAATTGGAGAAACTGTGCATCGGATTATCATCAGATAAGTGTTTATTAAAAAGGTAACAATGTTTTCAATACTGTATTATAAACGTGACTGTAATACTGTATGCCACAAAAATTCTATAATAATTCATTCATTAGTGTACGGGCTAAGATACCATAAGGTAATTATATTGCAATTATATTGCTGCCTCTTCATTTGCAATGTCTGAATCATTATACCTGTAAATAAAAATAAATTTCTTTGCAGTATCTTTCTATTTTATGTCTAGTGTTAGCAATACACATAATATCTACAGTATTTTGTATCACATAAGACAATATTCATGTAGATGCTGAGACAGAAGAGTCATCTTATAAACAGACAACATGCTCTTATAGTATTGATAAATACAGTACCGTTCTATAAATATTTTATCTTTCTTATGATTTTCTTAATAACATTTCCTTTTCTTTAGCTTATTATAATAATATAGTACATAATACATATAACATAGTCAACATTTCTAATCGACTACATTATCAGTAAGGCTCATGATCAATAGTAGGCTATCAGTAAAGTTTTGCAGGAGTTGAAAGTTATACCCCAATTTCTGACTGTGGGGGCGGGGGTTGGAGCCCCTTACTCCCACGTTGTTCAACTATACTTATAAGTCAACATTTTGCTTTAAAAGTTTATTGTCAAGACAAAATGTTTTAATAAAATAAATACCACTTATCGGACTGAAATGAAGTGAAAATAAAGGAAAGAATTCGCAAGGCATTTCACCACACCATCAGAATGAGAACCATGGATCCTGGCAGATCCGAAGCTTCCTCTTTGCTCTTTAATTCCCACGCTGAGAGGTTATTGGGAAAAGCGGGAGACAGGCTTAAAAACTCGTCAGCATACATATATTACAGGAAGCATTTCCCTTAAAAACAAATATGCTTGAATATATAATAAAACTATTGCTGTATATAAAGTCCATTATTCCAGAACTCATAAAAGGAACTTCCAAGAAGCTTAATTTATGAACTGGTGGTATTATGAAATGAGGGCGTGAGACGGAAAGCAAAACTTTGAGATAATGGAAGAGACACATGAGAAAGAAATACGGGTAATCAGTGTCGGACTGAAAGACTGCAGGCGACCACGATTATGATTAAACGGAATGATTATCAATAAATAGTCATTGATCAAATTAACATTTACCTTAAAAGAGGATCTCGTCTTTTGATGAAGAGAAATTTTTCATTTATGAATAATAATAGCATTGATTAAAGATAATGCACATTTGTGATACTGTACTAAGCATTGATTCACATCGTGTCATTTGATTTTCTCAGAGGTGAGATAGATATCAATGTCTCCATTTTATAAACGGGACCAAGAAAAGGAAATTAAGAAGTTGACCTATGCCGGTACGATTTACAATGCATTTCCTGTAGTTTTCATTTGGAGCACATTTCCATTTGTTAATCTTTATTTGTATAATTATTTATTTAAAGTCTTTACACAAGATATGTTCAGCATCATTATTTGCAGTAGCATACAAAAGCTGTAGTCCTATTCTCACCAGCCAGGAGTCAGAATATTCACTTATCAACGAAACTATCTTTGTTCTCAAGTTAAAATGATTATCCACTGTGATATTGTCATTTATTAAATATATATTTAATAAAGAGAGAGAGAGAAGAGAGAGAGACATCTTTCCTGTTTCTGGCACAAAGCTCCTAAAAATTCTTGAACTTTCCTAAACTGAGAGAACAATAAAGGTGTATTTTACTATGTTAACACGGTGACTTCTGCACTGCACCTAAAAACAAGGCTCCTTGCCATGAGTAACAATCATGTGACAGAGGGTTGTTACTTTCAGTATCACCTCCCCTGACCTCTGAGGAGGGGCCGGAAGTCCATTCAACTAGCAATGGTCAGGGATTTAATCAATGTGACTATAATGATGCCTTCTTTGAAAGAAAAAAAGGACAGGGTTCAGAGAGCTTCCAGGTTGGTGGCTGGTGAACAAATGGAGGTGGGGAGTAGTGGCATGCTCAGGTAGCATGGAAGCTTTGCACCCCTTCCTCCATACCATACCTTAATATAGAAAATATTCTACATTATGCATCTCTTCCATCTGGCTGTTCCCAAGTTAAATCCTTTTATAATAAACTGGTAATCTAGTAAGTTCTGAGTTCTGTGAGCCACTCTAGCAAATTTAATAGAACCCAAGAAGGGAATCATTGAAACTCTATGGCTGGTTACTTGGTTAGAAGCGCTGGTGACAACCTGGACCTACACTTAGCATCCAAAGGAGGAGGTGGAAAGTGGTCGTGTATGGCTGTGCGCTTAACCTGTGGGGTCTGATACTCTCTCAGGGTGAAGAGAGTCAGAATTGAGTTAAATTGTAGGACACCGAGCTGGTGTCGCAGAATTGCTTTGGATGTGTGGGGGAAAAAAAACAGCCACACATTGGAACTGATGTCAGAAACTTTACACACCAAGGTCTACTTTGCAGCTGTATTGAGGAATTAAGGCATTTGCTCCAACTAAAGATGGTACACATGGTTTGTCTACATTCTACAGACTTAAATTTTAGAACTAGTCCTAGATTTACCCTCTAAGGACACATGGGTTTAAAACCTTGTGCTATTTGTTGGTTATGAGTGACTTTGTAAATGCCACAGAACAACCCTGACCCTCAGTTTTCTCATGTCAAAAATGGAATAATTCTTGACCTATCTCATGAGGCTACCAGAGATACCTATTATATCCGAACTAAGAGTTCTTTTCCTCATTAACATAAATATCAACTTTATTTCTCTTTCCAGATGTAAAAAAAGTAACAAATTTTATGTAGATAATTGTTAGTCTTCACCAACAGAAAACCATTTATTAAGCATCTATTTAATTTTTAAAAAATCTGGAACCCTCTACACTCCCAGCAGCCACGTTTATTGGCCATGCGTATCTACCATACTATGGATGGCAGGGATTGCCATATTAAAGGCTGCTTTGGTGATGGAAACTCTCAAAAAACTTTTGAATCCCAATAAGTTGTCCTTGATCTGCCCACTGCCCTCATCATGGCAACCCTCAAACCAAAGAGAAATGAGGAAAGATTCTGATATTGATTAGGCACTGAATCACCTACCTTTCAGATACCATGTGCAATATATTTCTTCATTCTATATCTTTACTTACAGGGAGTCATGATCCTTACTAACCAAAGGTCCCCCAGACCTTAGCAGAGGTATTCTAAACCAATTAGCTGGTAATGAAAGAAATAATAAAAACACATTATGCAATAATTATTATTGAAATCTACCTTGTTTCTATGAAATATTGAGGCATCCCTAGCCCATAGTGAGGTTTTCTACTTAGGTAAATATTTCCACATTATAGTATTTGTAATCAGTAACAGATCCCCATAACATCAGAATTCTGTAATGGTAACTTGGAACATTCCTCAACAGTGAAATTCAGAAGCATGTTGAACATCTCCTACTATGAGACTGGTGTCATGCTAAACACCAAGAGTGGGGATAAAAACTGTCTCCAACAGAACTAATGCACAAAAGAGATTCTCATTCTCTCTCTCTCTCTCTCTCTCTCTCTCTCTCTCTCTCTCTCTCTCTCTCTCTCTCTCTCCCTCTCTCTCTCTGTCTCTTTCTCTCTCTATCATCTCTATCAACGACATTTAGGGCTGGGAGGTTAGGACAGTTAGGGAAAGGTTCCAGAAAAGGTAATAGCTGAGCTGAGTCTTGAAGGGCAAAAAAACATCTGAGGCATAGTCTAGACTGCAATCTAATTGAAGAAGCAAGAAATCAAATATTAATGAAAAAGGGTTGATTTGGATAAGCAGAGTGTAAATACTGTAAGCAAAGGAGATACGTAACAAGAAACTACGTGTAAGTAGAAGTAGTAGCCTTTTATCTGGGTTTTGAACTGTGTATGAAGATTGACTACTCAGAGGACAGAAGGCAAATGATGTTCTCTTTAATTATCTCCCATAACTCCTAATCGTCTTTCTCTGTGAACCTCTTAACAAGTAAGTAACTACATGTTAAATATCTCTATCCCTTTCTACACGTTAAGCAGTGAGGGTAAGGACCAAGTATGTGTTGTCTCCAGCATAATGCTTGTCAAAGTGTGCATGCTTAGTAAATAGTTGAAAGAGTAAGTGAATTGATTTTCCAAAGATGTTAAAAATACATTTTGTAACACACTCATAGTTGGATGGAGTGATGATGCTATAGAGGTTAAAATAAAACTTGGGGGAGCTGCAGGACTTAGAAAGGATTAATCGGAAGGTAGGGACAGATAATTGTTTGCAGGTGAGGCCATATTTTTAGACCTGATATTGTCAAGATGTTTTCCAGTGTGAAAGCAATGTAATTAAAAAAAATGTATAGTGAGGGTTCAATTAGGTCCCCGTGCCACAGGCATGAAAGGGGGAGTGGCTGGAGTCCCACGGAAGAGCCAGACGGCGGTCCTTATTCAATCTAGCAGGAAAGGCAAGAAGCCCTTTTCTAGAGTGTCCTCCGTGAGCGCTGGGAGAGAGGAAAGGCAGGGCTATCAGGGAACCGACTGTGTGCAGCAGGATGGCACAGATCTGATCGGTAACCAGGAATAGCGATGTAATTTACTGGGCCCAGTGCAAAACGAAATTGTCGGTCCCTTATTTTTATTTTTTTAAGTATTAATTATTTCGAGACTGTGATAGCAGAGCATTAAAAGTGAGCATAAGCTGCCCACTCATGAAGCCGTTCTTGTTGGCAAACATTCCATATTAAGGACAAAATATTTGATTATATACTCAAACTGCGTTACAAACATATACGTAAATTCAAAATAACCTTAAATTATATGCTGTCATACCTTTCAAGTTTCACTAATATACAATTCTAATAGATGATCGCTGTCTTAAATGTACACTAGAATTATCAGTTTATTATTGTGTAGACAAGAGAACTGCATGTTTGTACTATCGTATCGGTTAGGCTACCCTTAAGAGAAAATTGGCCTCTATCCTCATTTCAAAATCAGCTCATAAATTGTAAGCTACATAAATAGAAACAATATACAGTAAAGGGGGAAAAAAAAGTGTCCACTGTCCTGTTGAGTATTACCCAGATTAGAAGCACTGCGGCCATGCATTTAGAAATATGCTATCGTAAAACATGTGGGCTTGTCTTTTATTTCTCATTTAATTCCCACCAGTTTCCTTAAACAAAATGGAGATGATTGCTTCATTGGTCAATTGATCGATTGCAGTTTTAAAAGGTCCAGATAGTTAAGGCTGATAATCACTATTAAGCAAAAAAGAAAAAACAAACAAATAAACAAACAAACAAAAGGGTATTTTGGCTTCTTTGGAATGGAGCTCAGTAATTTAGTTCACAGTTGTTAGTATTCTACGAATTCATAAAACCAATCTCAACCCTAAATTCTTTCTCATTATAAGGCTCATGCTTATGAAAAAGCTGCATCTTCAATCTTTAATCTCATTGGGAAAAGGTATAATTATAATTCTAGCAAAGCACACCTTCAAGCCCAATTAATTTTCATTTTTGTTTAGAAATTCAGCAAGAAAAAATATTGAAAGAACTGGCTAGTACATAAGAGAAAAAATATCAGTGTTGTGGATGGGGAGGGAAGAAACAAAAATCCATGGTGAGAGGGCCTGTCAGTTTCTCTTCAAAGAGACAATCTCATGGTTGCATGAGACACCCAACGAAATGAGATGATAAGAAGGAAAACATGAGTTTACTGAAGTCGCCATATTCTAATCTTCCCAGAGTCCTCAGAAGTGATATCCAATCACTTTCCAACTCCTTCTGACCCCCTCAAAAATGTTCCACCGCATAGCTTCACCTTGGAATTTAAATAATTTTTCACTATTTTTAGAAAGTAAAAAAATAAATAAATAAAAGGTCTTCCATAGGCTCCGGTGAGTGTTCACATAAAAGCATTGGAACTATAAAGTCAAGAACTTTTAACTGACGCTGCTACTGCTGGGATGAATGCCAATGCTGGTTAACTGTGGCCTAAAATTTCAGGAATTAAAAATGTGTTGCATTTAGTATCTATCCAAGGGCTAAACTAGAGTGGGAGTCCCTGGGGTTTTGTGGACTGGACACTGGCATGTGTGCTGACGACCTGTCAGTACCCCATCCCTTTCTCACCCTTAAATAAAATCCTCAATTCAGAGGTTACTATCTGCACCACTCTTCCCATTATGGACTTCAGACCTGGCACGAAGAAGTCTACCCTCGTCCTCATAAAATGATTCATTGCATCCTCCTGCTGTTGTGTATTAGCACAGCAGCATTGGCACCAAACTCCACGCCACGTCCTATTTCCCACTATCCCCACTGCCCCACAACACATTTGAACCAGCTGATACAAGTTTCTAAACCTTGCTAGAGAGGACATTCTCTTGACACATAGAACCAGAGACACATGCCCTTAGGTGTAACTATGCCAAGACCTGAAGCAAACAATTTGCCCAATTCTCCTAGGCATGAGTGTTTGGAAAAAACCTGTGTTCCATTACAGTACTAATGTCACATCAACAAAAAGAAATAATGCAAGGAACTGTCACTGAGTGTTCTTCCTAGCTGAAGAATCTTTGTTTTTAGTGGTCTCATGGTAAAATAGGAAGCGTTTGGATTCAAAATAACCTATGAAAATCTACCACACAACCATTTGCTTACTTAGCATGTTGGGGCGTATATGTGTGTGCTCTGTTTGAGGACGGGAAATGAGTTTTATGGACCAGCTGAAAGAGAAACTATACAAGTAACTTGAAAGGCACGACACCAAGGTTCTTGCAATCTAAAGTAACTCAACGGGAACAACGTGAAGAAAGAAAGGCAATTATATGTGTTCTGTGAAAAAAAGCTATGTTTTATGCTTTATGTATACTGCTTAATGATGTGTGTTGGGATGTTATAATGATACTATTTTAGGGATGTAAAAATAAACAATTCAGTATTTTTAAAATGAGCTATTAGTCAAGGTAGCAAGATAATTCAATCAACAACAACAATAAAAACAAATAAAAAACAAGGAAGGATAGCACAACAGTTATAAGCAAAGGCATTTGGGTTGGATAACATATGATCGATTACTTCATAAACTTGAACAAGGCTTAACCTTGTGAGCAATCACAGTATCAACCTTTAGATTGGTGGGTAGACCATATAACATACAAAATGCTTAGGGCAATACTTGCTGCAGGGTAAGGCTTCAGTAAATGCAAATCAGCATTAGAAAGAGTATGGGGTCAGAGCAGGTCAAAGGGGAAGGAGGAAAAAGAGTGGGAGAAAAATGCAGTAAACAAACCAACCAACAAATCAGAACAGAACAAAATATGGGTGAATATTTAATTTGTTCTCAGGAAGAAAAAAAAAAGCAGCCTAAGCTTAAGAGAATGGAAGAAATCACAAGAGATTTTTTCAAAATCAATAGAAGCATCTGTATAATGGCATAAAATGTCTCCACATGAGAACAAACCACAGACAGAATTAAAAGGCAAGTCAACTGCAATTATCAGTACCGATATTTGGAGAAGAGGAGAGTATCAAAACAAGGGAGTGCATCATTTCTCCTCTCATGCTGCTTAGCATTTGTTTGGAAATTGAGACCACATTCACAGAAAAATAATTTACAATTACGGACCATAAAAATGCAAATGATAGAGGGAATTAACTATGTAGATAGGCCTGACTGAATATTGGTAAAGAAAGAGCTATACCAGATGGACAGACCACTGCTGGTGGCTTCCGGGAGTTAAATGCATTACATATGGCAACCAGTTAAGTGCAAGGGATCTTAGAGTTTCTTTGTGGGGTCATTATAGGTTTATTTTAGGTTCCTGACCTATGTGTATTGCACTGCATTCCTTGTTTGTCCCACCTGACTGGGTTTTATGAGGTCACAGCAAGTTCTTCAATTTGGGATTCTTCTTCCTCCTCTCTTTAATTCCGAAGTTGATTGGTCACTTTCCAAATGTTATAAAGACAGCCCTAGAGTTTACGAAGATTTGGGCTTGAAAATGCCTAAGGTCACAGGCCTACGATTACACCTGGTCTCTCAGGCTGAGGTTGTAGTGTATTCAAAAACGTATGCATAATCCCACATCTCTAGGGGAAGATGATATTTAGAACAAGTGGACTGCTTTCATCAATACACCTTAAAAATTCTTCAATACTTTTTTGCTTACTCTACACTTGTGCTTTTAAAACTAAGTTTCTAAATTTACAGTTTGGTCTACCCGACAGTTCCTCATAAATGGTAAATAATAGTAGTCTTCTGGTTCCTGGCTAAAAATGTTTTTGCTTCCCTAGCTCTGACTTATGAAGTAAGTGCTCATATTTGTATAGTTTACTATATTTTAAGAAAACATATATCAATGCTTTCGTTTAATTAAGAGAATTTTGTTACCAATAACGTTCAGACTTAAGCGTTCTGCAGACTGTAAGCTATAAAGCTTGCATGGCAGCATACCTCCCAGTTTATATACTACAAGCACATTTTTAGGATAAGGATGTACATGGATCATGAACTTGCCATGTGGCTGATATGCTTCCTCGAGCTCAGCTAGTAAGTGAAGAGACATCATCTTGATCTTAATTGAAGCATAAATCATAGTTATAAGAGGTTTCCCTTATTATAATGATTGCACTGATAACCCTGAAAATCGATTGGTAAAACTAACAGTAATGTTTAAAAATCTGGACTAATGCTACGGTACAGTGCTTATAGATTAGTAGTGCTCAACATTGTAAGCTACTAGCATTTCCTAGGGAACTTTATAAAACAATACCAATGTCCCAGTCACAAAAAATTCTAATGAGTGGTTAGTGTTGATAGTGAAAGGAATAGGGCCAACTGGGCTGGGTAAATGTGATATATCCTCGATACTCTGACTTATTCTCAACTCACAGAAGGCCTTCGGCATGAACTATGTAGCAAAAGCCAGGGGATTCTCTTTGACTGGAAGGAAATTGCAACAGAAATGGTGACGTTGTGCCCTTGGAAACTGTGGGAATTATGGATCTAAATGGATATTGCGGCAAAATATTTTTATACAGTATCACCATGATCAATATGCCAGTACTTCATTTCCCTGCCATATACTTGGCACACTTTGTACTCTTTAGAAAGAAAGAAGGAGCTCAGTCTTCTCTTTCTTTCAGCTCTCCTGGCAATGAAATACGGAATCTTTGGGAACTCAGATGGGGTCCGGATTGGGCTTCAAGCAAGATGAAAAGGTGCTTCTTGGCTTCCTTATTCCTCAGAGTAACAGTAAATGCTCTCATCTGAAGTTCTTCCCCTTCTCCCAATTTCTCCCTGGAGTATCTTGTCACTGGAGCCTTACTGACTCAGAATCATTTGATAGGCCCTGTTCTGTAATGAGTTGGCTGCTAACATGATACTCACTGCATAGATACCGAATGAAATGAGAACTGTCTGTCTCCTCCAACCCCAGCCAGGCTTGTTTCCTCTTAAACCAAGAGACTATCCTAGAGAAAACTGCCCAAAATGTCTTCTTCATGAGTCATAATAATAAAGTTTTAAACTAAGGACATTTTTTCACAGTCTTAAGAACTATGGCATTCATAAGAATGCTTGCTTTTGTCTAATATTCTACTAATTAAATACTCATTAGCTCTCTCCTTCAGGGTTTATAACTTTTAACACTATCTCATGAATTGGGCAACTGAAATAAAATCAAAGTTTAAATGCAGGAAAATATCTATATAGTATACCTAAACAATGGAATATTATTCAGTGCTAAAAAAAAAAATAGAAGAAGAAGAAGAAAAGAAATAAGCTATCAAGCCATGAAAAAGACATGAGAGAAACTTAAATGCATACTACTAAGTGAACGAAGCTAATCTGAGAAGGCTGCTCACTGTATGATTCCAACTCTATAACATTCTGGAAAAGGCAAAATTATAGAGATAGTAAAAGGATCCATGGTTGCCAGAGGCAGGGGAAATGAAATGTAGGATGTAAGGGCAGAGCACAGAAGAATTTTCGGGCAGCAAAAACCCTCTCTCTGTATGACACCATAATGATGGATATACATCATTATACACTTGTCCAGGACTGTACATCAAACGTGAACTGTAATGTAGACTATGGACGCTTCAGGTGGTTATGTCTTAGTAGAAGTTCTTCAATTATAACGAATGCACCACTGCGGCGTAGGATGCTGACAGAGGAGAAGGTTGTGCGTGTGTAGGGATGGAGGATACGTGGGAACTCTCTGGACCTTCCCCACAATGTTGCTGTGAACCTACATCTCCTCTAAAAAGTAAAGTCTATTTTATTTTTATTTTTTTTAAAAAGAGAGAACGAAGTTCCCGGAAGCCAATTCATACCTGACATCCTTCACACCCTTCTTGTTATCACAAAGGTCCCTGGTAGGACATGAATAGCTAAGATTTTACAGTTAATGCTGGGCTTTAATTCTGCCAGCCACAATTTCTCAGCTGTATAACCTTGAGCAAAAGGCCTAATCCCCAATATCTTAGATAAAATTTGATAATCTGTGTAAATCGCATAGTTAATCACCCATAATCATAACAAACATGTATTGGGCACAACAAACTATGTACCAGAAATAGAAATAAGCACTTTACATATAATCATTTATTTAACTGTCACTTAACCCTTGGAGATATGTACTATCCCCACCGCCTCACCCCCCAGCCCCATTTTAGAGATAAATAGGAAGAGGTTAATCTAGTTACAAAAGGTAACATGGTTCATAAGCACAAAAATTGGAATATGAACCCAGGTAATCTAGCCCTAGAAGCTTTCTTTTTACCAATGTGCTAAATTGCCTTTATGTACCCTATTTGTACATAGAATACTGGTTATGTATTTGTATAGAAATTACAACTCTTAATTTCCTTTTCTTCTTCCATTTACTCTCCACTGGGGTAACAGATGTTCTACCAGCGAAATGGCAGTGTTTCAAGTTTACCAGTCAGAAAGTGGGGACAAAGTAAAGCAGTATTAGGAAATCTAGATTCAGAATAACTTGGTTTTGATCCTGTTATAACTTTGAATAGATTTTTGTTTTTGAGTAAGAAGATGTGTAATTCAGCTAATACATCTGAGAATGATCCTGGATCAGTACTTCAATTCCTGCTTAATTCTTCCTGTCTCTACTTCTCAACTCATCTTCGTTTTCAGGTGGAAAAGGAGAAGAATAAATAATGTCTAATTCAGACTTTTGGTATGAAACAATATTAGGCTTTGAAGGGTAATCCATGTTATGAGATAAAAGAGTCTTAATGAAACTGAACAAGCAGAGAAAGAGAAATAACACTTAACAATAACCTGAAAGTAATGAATATTCAGAGAAGGAACTTTAGTTTCAATGACAGAAAAAATATTATTGTTTCTTTTTTCTTTTCATAGATGCATCTTTATTCATGCAACAGATTTATTCCGAGTTGCGTATATCAGGGATGGTTAACAATATTCACTACCTGCATTTTCTTAAGTAAGGTGAATCCACTTTTAGAAGCAGTTAATTATTTCGTAAGCCCAGGGGGTGGGGTGGAGTTTGTTGTTTTGGTTTTCAATTTCCTGCCTGTGACTTATACCTTCCTTCAGCTGCTGAGTTCTCAAAGGTAAAGCTTCCTTCCTTCCAACTTTCCTCCCTTTTTTCATAAACATTTATTAAGCACCTACTGTGAACAATAATTAGCCTGGTGGGAGATATAAAGATGAACAAGATATAGTTCTTAGAAGATCAGAAATAAAGCTAAGCAAATTGATATAAGGAAGTTTACTCATTGGAGCAATGTCATTGACCAGTCTGCTTACAGAATGTTCATAAGAGTCCCCTTCATAACCAGGTGGTGTCATTTAACTATCGCCAGTCACCAAGCTGTGAGTGGAAGTAAGGCCTGTTATTTCAAGCTGATGTATTCAATTGCGGTGCAAGACTTTCCAGCAAACTCTTTCTTGACTAGACGACTGAATAGGCCACCTGTTCTAGACTGCTACTTCAAAATGGAGGAGAAGTCATCAGCCTGGATTGACAGGTGATTGTGTGTGGACTGCAGCTTCCTACTCGTCAGCACAGAATATATGGCCATGAATAAGAATTAAACCTCTTTGCTTTAAGAAACTGAAACTTCATGGTTAATGTTGGGGTGCAGCATTGTATTCCTACTAATACATTCAAAATATGGGTTAAAGAACACAGGAAAAAACATTTATGTAGATCTTATTACAGAACTATGCTAAGCATTTACTGCATATCACCTCATTTCATCCCTAAGACAATCCAATGAAGTGGGTACAATTATTATTCCCAGTTTACAGATGTATAAATTGAGGTACAAACAGCTAATCGACTTGCTTAGAAATATATAACAGGAAATGATGGAACTGGGAATTAAACCTAGGATATCTGGCCACAAGTTTCATTACCTTAACAAAAATGAAATTTTAAAAAATTTGTGCAATTGCATCATGGAAATTGATTGTCTTGAGATTTCAACTAGGAATATTTATATTATCTACCCCCAGTAAAATATTTATTGAGAACATTTTACTCTGCTCAGTGGCAAATAACTCCAATTCTGTCCCAGGCAGTCGGTAACCATCCTCCGGAGCCCACGGGGAACGGGAAGCGGCAGCGGCCACTTAAAATCTTTCCAGGGCAGCTTGTGCTGAAGCACCAAGAAGTCGCCCTGGATTGCTGGCTCCATAAATCCCCAATTGTCATGTTTGTGTTAGAAGATCGCTAGTTTGTCCTTTGGTACTACTGGCACGCTGTTTTACAGCCACACTGTCCCAACTGCTCACTGTTCAATAACATGATGGTCTATGCCTCAGAGAGTTACGAATGAAGCCGGGGCTAGTATTGTCATAATGGAAATCAGCCTGGAGTCATACCAGTTGATTAACATTATTTAACTGTTGTAATTTTACCCTAAGATTTTCCAAATGTTTGAATTAATTATAATGAGTGGATATTTAAATAAACCGTCATTGTCTTTCAAAAGCAATTTCATTCATGTTTCCTATATAGAACACATGAAGTCTATTGACTTAGTAAATGGTGACAACTGTTAAAATTGCACTTTTATATCTTTTTTTTTTTTTTTTTTTTTTTTTTTTTGCTTTTAGGAATTGCTCTGCTTTCATGGGGAAAAGATTGTCTCATTTAACTTGAAATGTTGCTAAGTCTTAGCCGTATCAAATTACGTGTGCAGTGTTTTGAAACCCTGCCAGTCCCATCCGCCCCTCTGGGAAGAAAAAAATAAAACAACAAAAACAACAACAACAAAAAGAAAAAAAAAAACAACAACAAAGCTGCCTCCACCAAGCTTTGAGCCAGGGAAGAACAAAGCTTTTGTTATTGATGCTATTTATAACTTGAAATTACTGTCAGAAAAGGAAGGGGCCTAACCATGGATGGTCGTTTGTTTGCTTAGCACAAACCACATCTTCCCTGGCAATAAAATCCTTACATAAAACAGTATCGAAGAGGGACCGGAGGTACCAGGTACAGAACTCTCAGCTGGACCTATGTATTATAAGGAAGAAATGGAGAACTATCGAATACCAGGCAGATTTAGGAGTAAGAAACAGCAGCTGAGGAGATGGAAGACATGATGGGTAGGGGAGGGGTTACTGGAGACAGAGAGCCTGTGGGAAGGGGTCTGAGGAGTGTGTGAAGAAAATGAGTGACTCTTGAGGCTTCGCCAAGTGAAACATGATGGGGGTGGAATGAAGCCAGCCTGACTACAACACCTCCGATAAGATATTGCTCATGAACACCTCTGTGGGAAGAAGAGCCTGCTTCAAGATTACCACAGGATGAAAGTCCTGCTTCTCTTAGAAAGCAGAGGTGAGGGCCATATCAACAAACCCTGCCATCAAAGGGCACTTCCCTTCCATCCAGAAACTTCATCAAAGTGTAAAGAAAAGACTTTTCTTTTGATTGGGCCCTTCATTATTCACACCACGCTCCAGGCTCTGTCTGGGTCTCCTGGATTCATCCAATTAGAGTTTCATTTCTCCTGGCAAATTGGGGGTAACGAAAATAAAAGATTGAGAGAATTTTCTTTAAAAAATACACTCTTGTGCTACTTCTGCTTCAATAGCAAGGTGCCCAGACATCAGAGTCTTTTATGGTATTATGTCTTGCAGAAGAAATAAAATAAATTAGACTCCCTGTGGTAAATATAAAAATGAAAAGAGGACTTATATGATTTACAGGAAATAAACATTTACTTCAAAAAGGAGAGCAAAAAGGAAGATGAGTGAAGAGAAAAGAAAAAAAAATGCATCTAGATTCACGGCAGCCATTAAATAATTATAAATCATTGATTCAGTAGGGAGAGTAAATTATTTCTGTAATTTTCCTGTGTGAAAATTTAGAAAGCTGTAAAATCACCAGTTAGCACGCCACTGACTACTTTGGATTAAAGCAGCATCTGCTACCAGTAAGTGAAGGGAGAAGGGGAAGAAGAATGAGATACTATGTTTTATCCATTAACCATATTCCAAGCACTATGCTAGACTATGAGAAGTTTTTGTAAGATTGTTATCGTTACGTGCAGTTGGGGAAAGCCGTGTTCCAGGGAGATTAATCAGCTTGCCTGAAGAGTACAACTAGTTACATTTCGAGTCCATTAAAGAGTTATCAAACTCTTACTCTGTGTCAGGCTGTATATAAGATCAAGGTCAAAGAACTTTTACTATAAAGTTAGCTTAAATATTTTAAGCTTTGCAAATCATTCTGTCTGTCTCAGCTACTCAACTTGGCAGATGCAGTGTGAAAGCAACCACAGGCAATATGTAAAAAAACTGAGAGGGATTGTGTGCCAATAAAACTTTATTTACAAGAAAGTAGGCTCCAGGCTAGATTTGCCCTAGGGTTTATCATCTCCTGTATTAGAAATGGGAATGTAAAGTGAGAAAGTCACCTCATTAACATGTCACAGAGCCCTTTTAACTGTAAAGGCAGTCATTGCTTTTCTTTGTTTTGATTAGACAATGCCTCCCCCACCAAAAAAAGAGACAAATCTGAGAATTTTTAGTTAAAAAGGTTTAACCAAGCAAATTAAATATTCTTAAGATCTACCCATGTGCACCTTGGTTCTTTTTCATTCACGCACCAGTGGGAGCCTGTAACTCATCCAGTTTATGCGTTTTCACTTTGTCTCCATTCCTTCCCACAGTTTCTGCATCCAAGTGCAAATAACCTCCTAGCTGATTTTCTATTAGACAGAGCCACACTATGTCTCCTGGAAGGCACATTAGGTAGGGTTTATTAGACTTCTCTTCAGGGGACAGTGATCTCAGAACACATCACAGTTTATAAAGTTGATGTATTTGATTAACTGCATCGTCTTCGCAGCCCCACGCCTGGATTATGGTTTCACTGTCGACATCCTTCAAATCTTGATTTCAGCATCCTTGTACTATAATTGCCCCTCTTTTCACTGAGGGAATGTTCTGGTACCTCCTAGGGCCTGCTTTGAATACTCATTCCCAGTTCACATGTTAAAACAAATAATACATTTTGAAATTTGTACATATTTCTGAAAATCAGATTTTGGTTCTGTACGCTCTTTGGTTTATGTAGACTTTCCTTTTAAGAAAAGGAATAAATAACCAAAGGTTTTTTTAAAAAAATATAATTTCTATTGTAATTGTGATTTATTATTTGTATAATACTTTAATTTCGAAATTTCTTAAAGAAATAACTTTTAATTTCACAACTTCCCCTGAGAAAAATGCAATAACAACAATAATAACACACAAAAAATTATTGTAGCTACCATTATTCAGTACTTAATAGGCACTACAAATTATATTTAGTACCATAAATATATTGATTTTTTTAACATGCACACAAAAGCAGAGGAAAACTCGGGAACAAAATACAATCACAGCGAATAAGTCTGGTGGCAGAGCTGTGAGTAGCCACAGAGTAGATTTTCTGATAGCCTTCCTCAGTTGCTTGTTCTATAAAATGATGTCTAGAGTCTGGATTTTCCTAGTGCAGGTCTGTTTTTGAGGTATGAGCTCAGTAATTATTTTAAGCTGACTTGCTCTAACCAAGCTGACTACTGTGTTAACTTGCCTTGTTTACCTACCAAAGGTGAACTGTTCCAGATGCCAAAAGACCTGACTTTAAGAAACCAGGATATTGAGCTAACCTATAAAAAGGGGATAGACTTAAAAGAGGTTCTAGAGAGTCCTAAATATGTAATTTGAACACAAAGAAGATATTCTCCATTCTCAGAGATTTTGATTGAGTACATCTGGGTAGGACTCAGGAATATATATATTGAAAAGAAATTCCTTGTGATTCTGTTTTAGGGGTCCTGAGATGACATTTATTAAAAAATATTGATCTAAATAGAACTGCCTGAAACTGCCTCTCTCTTCATGCTTTTACTCTCGGCTAAGCAGGCCTCCCAAGCGGTCCCCTGGGAGGGGTGGCCTGGTCACACTCAGGTTTGGTTTCCTCCCCAAAGCAGGCTTTCATGCTGAGCCAAGCTATTGATTCAACGTGAACTTACAACCCATTGGGTTTTGTACTTGGATCCTTGATCCAGAGCAATCTAAGTTTTGACCCATGCTGCTCAAATCTGCTGAATTATTGAGTCTTAATGTTCATCCTGTTTTCCTGCCTGGCCTAAATTCTTGACCAAGTACTGAAAAAAACACTCAAGCAGCTCATTCCCTTATAATCATTTTATTTCTACATGGTAGGGCCTATTCTTCAAATTTGGGTACCTGTATCCCCAGCCTTGCTTTTTCTTTCCCTGCTCATCTACTGGCTAGTGGACGTCTCTTGGAAATCCCACGGAAATCCTAAACTCAGCACATTGTCACCTCAAATCTGATTCCTTTCAGAGTTTTTAATTGTATTTTATTGTACCATCACTCTTCCAATCACTAATGTTAAATAAACAAAACAAAACAAACAAAAACTGGTGCTGTTGTGCATTATTTTATTTTTCTATATTATTTTTCTATATCCTGTATTATGTTTGACATCCAATCAACCACCATCTATATTGATTTTATACTATTTTAAATCATCCTTTCCACTTTATGCTTACCACATGACTTAGTTTAAACTTTCAACATTTCTCATAGGCACCAGCATCAGAGGGCTCTGTCTGGTCTCCCTGTATCTGATCTCCCTCCTCTCCATTCCTTCTCCACAGTGCAGCTGAAGGATGTTATAAAAGTCATTTTGATCACCCTATACTCTCTTTTTCACCTTAAGACACCTTAAATCTTCACATTGCCTTAAGAATAAATTTTAATACATTCCATTAAAAAAACACTTATAATGTAGACCCTGCAAACTTACCAAACTAATCTCCATCAATTCCCTGTATACATTTAATATACACAAATCCAGCCAAAGTAAGTGACCATAATGTGCCATTCTACTCTGGCACCTACCACTCCAACTCAGATCATCATTATGCTTTTCTGGCCCTTTTCAGGACGCTCTTTTTTCTTTCTTCTTCTTCCTCTTTTTACTTCCTAAATATATTCCCTACTCAACTCCCGAAATGAATTTTAAAAACACAATCAGGTCACTTCAGTTTTCTGCTTGGTTCTCCAATGGCTTCATCATGTGGTACCTGGATTAAAGTCCATACTCCATCCCTGGACCATAGGCCCACATGATCTGACTCCCGCCTACTCTCTGTCCTCCTCTTCCCATTCTCCCACTCATTCAAATCGCTCCAACCAGACTGACCTCCTTTCTGATCCTCAGATGAGCCAAGCTCATTTCTGCTTCGAGGACTTTGCACTTGAAGCCTTTCTGGAGCTCCTTTTCCATCTGTATGCATGACTGTTTCTACTTATTGAGGTCTCAACTGTCACTTCATCAGAAACATTCTTCTTGATCATGCCAGCAAATGCTAGCTGTCCATTCAGTAACTTTGTGTTATGCTGCTCTTTTATTTTCTTTATAGCACTTCTCACTATGCAAAATAACTCCTGATTAGTTTACTGATATACTTGTACCCCTCCCCCCACTCAAATGTACGCTTACCAATGAAGAAAGCACTAGGTCCAAAAGCATTTGTTTAATGGCAATGGCTTTGTTTCTGTTATTCCTTCTGCTTGGAATATGGTTCTCCAACCTGGCCACTGACTATTTGCTAGGCTCTTAGCTATACTTCAGCCTTTGATGCAAACAGCTCTTCTGCTGAGAAGTCCTCTCTTTTCCCCAAACAGAGTTGATCACTCCCAGCTTTGTTTCTGTTACAGCATCACATTGTTTCATAATTATTTGTTTGAATGCTCTTCTCCCTTGCTAGAACCCCCCTGGAGAAGAGACTGTGTCTTATTTATCTCAGTCTCCTCTCCAAAGCACAATTAATTTGCTCCCATTAGTTTTACCACAGTGTACATAAAACAGTGTGACAACTGTGATAGCCAGAGTAATATAGTCTTAGACTCAATAATTAAGCTGAACTTAAAGTCTCCCTCTGTATGTGTGTGTGTGCTTTTAATATATAAAGATACAAAGATACATAAAATATGGATAATTCTCAAGTGCAATCAATCAGAGGTTATGTACGACTGAACCCTACTATATTATTTATAACGTATTTTTAAATATACTTGATCATTTACTGCTGATTCTTCAGTTGGCTGTAACTATAGATATTCATCTTATTGATTTACAACACACACAGTTTTCTAAATTAATAGGTTTAGGATGAAGAAGAAACAGTAAAGAGGTGCTTTAAAATGCTTCCTAAATAAATAATTAAATGAGAAGATTCTGTAGGGAACTAATCATAGATATGAATTCTTTTAAATTTTATTAATCCAATTAATGGATAAACAATAATGTCCATGTTTCTATGCATTCTTACAAATATTAAGTGTATGCTTGCATGTACAGATCTATTCTGCTACAATTATATTTTCTTTTTGGCAGTTGCACTCGATATATTTATTTTCAGGAAAAAAACAATAGCGATACTTAAGAGACTCATATCATGTCTCTTCTCTGTTGGTTATGGCCAAAGGGCTTTAAAACACCTTTTCATCACTCCTCATTACGTGGATGAATATGTTGTTCGGGCATTTATTTACTAACTTTGCAGTTTCTCTAGTTTTCTAAATTCTGTGTTTTGAATCTCTCTGCTATCAGTAAAATGACCTTGGAGTGGAGATTGTTTGCAAGTTAGATGAAGCCATAAGAGATCACTGAGATTCATTCAGATAGGCTGGCTATCTGAGATTTATTGAGATAGGCTGAAGGAAGGGAAGGGAAAAGAAGGGAAGGGAAGGGAAAGAAAAGAAAGGGAAGGAGGAAGGAAGGAAGGGTGAAAATTGCAACACCTCAAATGCAAAAAAAAAAAAAAGAAAACAAAAAATCTAATCAAGTAATCTACCTAGCTGGGAGTTGAGAACAGATGTGGAATTATGTGAACAAGAAGCCAGACACTTTGTTTTTTTTTTTAATTTTGAAGTTCATGACATCTGCAGCTCCAAGTACTCTGCCAGCTGAGGTAAAATCAGTGGGTCCAACCTCAGTAATTAGAAAGTAATTGCCTGAGAGCTCACTCATTGTCCAATCTCAAAAGATTAGAATTAAGTGGCAATGATTGAAAATAATAGGATAACAGGAATGGTAATGGTCTCCCTGACTAGGAATGTAACTTTTAATCCCAAAAAGGATAAAATCATGATAAAAAGATCTCACAAAATCAAAATTATAGTATTTAATATTATAGAAATGATTTCTCGTATTTAAGAATTTGCATGTTTAAGTGATTTATGTTCTAAAATGCTGAAAAGAATTTGGGTTATTTGAGTGATAGTACTCTATTAAAATTTGAAATGTGAAATTAAGTAATTGACATAGATTTGTGAGTTTATGTTGAAATTTTAGTAGATGTACAGTAATGGGAAATCTAAGAGCATTTTTTTGTTCATTGATTATAAACGGTTTAAGTTTTGGTTTTAGAATAATTACTTAGTATACAGGAAATTTTGGTTAAGTCAATTACTTAAAAATGAAGTAAACTATATTACTTTTATAATTTTATATATCCTATTACTGCACATAATTAGGGCTAATAAGATAGTAGTTTCTATTACTGCAAGACCTAGGAGCTTCTTCTTTAGCCTCAAGCCAAATAACTTACCCAGAAACTTAAGATTGTCAAGTAAATATGTATTCTTTATTAGTTTATAAGTAATAACTACATTGATGATAGCTGTTACTTATTGCCCTCACTATGCAAGTGTGCCAAATGATTTAGAGAGATGACAGATGATAGATTAGATAGAGATAGATAGATAAATAGATAGACAGACAGACAGACGGATGGATGATAGATAGATAGATAGATAATAAATATATCACTATTCTTAAAAAATAGTTGTCCTTTCTCTAATCATTTTGGGGACCAGAATTTTTACTCAGTTGTGTGATTTCAGAGTAAAATGTTTAAACATTTTGATCCAGCAACATAAGGTAATACCATCTCTATCATATTTAATACAAAAGTATATCTCTTCAAATATCAGGTACAAACGAAATGTGAGCAAATCAAAATAAATCAAAGGTCTCTTTGTTATTGGACTTTTTTTCAACAGTGAATAATGAGCCTCATTAATCTTTTAATTTCAATACGAATATTTGAATATTGGCTATACGTAAACTAAACTCAACATTCACATGGACTACTTCAGAAAAAGAAAAATTGGATGCTACTTTGTCACAAGAAATTAAGATTAGTTTTGTTATCCCTCTTAGCACATTAAATTTAAAAATTTAAGCAATTCTTTTGAAAGTCACTGTGAGACAGATTGAAAGATGAACTCAGAAAAGTAAAGGAGCTGAGTGGGAACAGTTTTCACTTTTATCAACTATTTCAAAAGCCTCAAAGGGGTCAAATTACTTTACTTTAGATCTCCAAACGTATCAGAACATTTCTAGGGAAAACAGACATTGTAATTCAGTTAGCTTAGTCTAAGTGTGGTGACTTTAGCATTCCCTATAATGTAAAGGACACAGAATGTTTCAGAGGATCAATATTAAGCCTTCTGTGGTGGACTTTCCCGTGGGCTGGTAACTGGAAGGCAAATGTAGTCCTGACTTAAATCTGGAAAAACTGTCTGCCTATGGCTCCGAAGCTAAGAGACCGAGACTAGGCATGTCATAAATCTGAACACCAGCCCCTCTGGGAACAATGCCATCTGGTTTGCTGTGGGCATATTTATCAGAAATAGCAGACTCCTGAGGGTCTCCTTTGTTCCTTTGGTCTGGGCTGTGTTTCGAGTGGCATATTGGGAGAGGCCAGCAGTGTGGCTCAGAGGAAGCTACAGGCTCTTCTCCAGAGTAAATGAGTAAAAGGCGGTAAATGAGGCAAGTGAATTTTAGAACTGAGTCCTTACTGGTGATCTCTACACACTTCGGTCCTGTGCCCTCTGCTATGGGCCAGAGCCAACACCTTACACGGCGTGATCGATTTGTTCAGTCTCAAAACATTCTGTTTTTAATACTCCCTTTTAAAATGTTTATTTTATTGACTTTACAATCCATACAAATTAGTTTTCAGATGAAAACAAAGACAGCTACCCACTTTTCCACCAAAAAAAGCAAAAATTTGGTTTCGTGTGTAAACGAAGAGAGTCGTATACCCTTCCCACCACCACACTGCTATACTGTGAATCGCCTTTAGATTATAAAATCGCTTGACTACAAACTACTTTCAGTGGCAGGTGATGATGGGTCATCCTCTTAGAGTAACTAGCAAGTTTGGAGGGAATGGGGACTCCCTGTCCAACACTGTAGACACAAGTATGTGAGACAAAGGCTGGCAAGGAATGTTTGCGTAAGGAGGGACGTGAATCTGAAGAACATGTTACACCCACTGGAGGTCTTGTCACAGACTAAAAGCACAGTATGTTAGTTCATTAGAGCTGTCATAACAAAGGACCACAAACTGAATGATTAACCAACAGAAATGTTACTTTCTCATAGTTCTGGAGGCTAGAAATTCAAGAACAAGGTGTCAACAGGATTAGTTTCTCCTGATGAGCATGAGAGAAGGATCTTGCATGTCCCTCTCCCTGGCTTGTAGAAAGCCATCTCCTCCCTGTGTCTCCCCATGGTCTTCCCTGTACCTGTCTGTGTCCAAATTTCCTCTTCCCACAAGGACATCAGATATTGGATTAGGGCCCACCCTAATCACCTAATTTTAACTTAATGACCTCTTTGAAGATCCTAGCTACAAATATGGTCACATACTATGGCACTGGGGATTAGAACTTCACCATATAAATTTTGGAGCAGGCCACAATTCAATCTATGGCAGAGAGATAAATAATCACATTAGGGGTTTTATTCCCCTGAAATCATATAATATATATGTATATGTATATGTATATACATATACATATACATATATATATGATTATATATATATATGGTTATATATATGATTATATATATATGATTATATATATGATTATATATATATGATTATGTATATGGATATATAAAAATACCAATAGGAATATAAAGTCTCTTATGCAAATGAATAATCAAGGAATTAACTGGGTCCTGTTGTGGCCTATTCAGATTTTTTTAAAGACAAGCATAAACGCACTATTATCAACTCTCTTCAGGGGGCTTAAGCTTCCCCTCACTTCTCACTTCCTATCAAGGCTACTCTAACTCGTCATGTAATCCCAAGAACAGCTATACAGACGTACTACACACACACACACACACACACACACACACACACACACACAATAACATTATTCAGTGTCACTTGGCTTTTGTTGGGCCAATTCATGCCCAGAGGTGTAATTAGGGAGAGGGGGATATCAAGTATGGAAGAATCTAATGCCTCTAAACATTACATTTAGATAAAGATCAGGACTGCTATTTGCTTTCTTGGAGAAACAAACTTAGAGAACCTGCATGTTTTGACTTTTCTCAAGGCTTTAACCTTTCCTTCGCCATTAGATAGCCTTTAGAGCAGCCAATCATGCGTTAGACTCGTGACATCATTGCCTTCTTAAAAGCAATTCAAAGCGAGGGTATAGGCCTGCCAACTCAGACTTAGAAGTGAACATTCCACTTTCATTCCATTTATTTTGTGAGAGAAAAAAGATTACTTTTTGGAAACTAACAGGTTTTTCTGCTTTGTTTTGTTTTAAACTAAAATTGGTTGTCAGGGCTGAACTTGGTTGAAATATTATGTGCACTGAGTGAGTGGAACTGGGTTATGTTGTACAGCACGTTGTCAAAATGAAAACAAAACAGAAAGTCTTTGCACAGAAAACTAGCACATTGCTAATCTTTCACTGATTGGAGCTGAAGTCACAAGTCACCAAAACACAGAATTTTAAAGCTGGAAGCTGACTTTTCAGGTTGTCTGGGGACGCCTGAGAGATAGAATGCATTTGATGGAGACAATTAGGCCACTGCCATATTTTAGATCGGCATCTAATACACTACGGCTATTTAATGAAAAGTTTAGTATTATGTTTGACAGATCGATTATTTATCATGTAGGTAGGGCAGAAAGGGACATGCAACATCAAAGCTGATTAACTCAGCAAAGTCTTCAATTACGCTGTCACTTTTATCAAAGCTAATGGCTTCAAGTAGAGTGGCTTGATAAAGGGAAGAGTAATCACAATACTAATCATAATAAACAGTAAGTGTAAGAAGTATTATGTAGAGGGTATTAGGAAAAACCGAGGGGATATATCTTGCCTTACATCCCCTAGTGATGTAACATTGTTCTTAGTTTAATAGATGGCAAGCAAAGAACGTATAAGTAGACTATTTGAAGATATTTAGAGGAAAAGGGTTCATTTTAGTGTTCTCAGGCCATTTTCACCAATCTAATATTGATGAAATCTAATCCTACCAGCTCAGGTGTCACTCCACAAGGCTGCAAAAGGCCTAAGTAATAGTTATTCATCGATCTAGTATATTCTATATGTGGTATGTTAGACTATTATTGCCATGGCCCCCATGAGTTAGCCTCCCTATACCCATGCCTCTAGATAGCTCTCTACTACACTGAATACGCCTGGTGTGTATGCTCACCAATATGATATATACGAATAGATGTGTGGCACAACAAGCTAGGTAATATAAGGCATTGCAACTCATGCTTTGCTTTTTTTCTTGGACCACTCTCTGTGCGTGAGGCCAGTCATCATGCATGAGGACATTCATGCAGCCCTACAGAGAGCTCCACGTGGAGAGGAACTGAGGCCTCCTGCCAACAGCCAGCACCCTCTCATTGGCTATTTCACTCAACTACCTTGAGAACGGAGGCTCCAGGCCCTGTCAAATTTTAAGATCACAGGCCAGAAGAACACAGCTAAGCTGCTGGATTCCTCACCCACAAATGCTATGAGATAATAAATGCCTCGTTTTTTGTTTGTTTGTTTTTGGAGTTTATGTTTTTTTTGAACCACTAAAAGTTGAGATAATTTGTTACATGGCAATTGATAACTATTCACTGATACAGTCTAACTCTGAAATAAACTCCTGAAATCCCTCAACGTCGCTCAAGTATTACCATTAAATATGACCTGGGTAGATTCAGAAATGTATGTGGCGAGGAACGCTCCATGCACATATATACATTTGTCCCTGGAAGAAGGTTCTTTGGGGGAACAATTCATCCATTTCTTAACATATCAAAGTAGGGCTCCATTGACATTTTCATTTCTCCCGCTGTTCAGAGAAAATTAATTCAGCCTTGAGCTGAATAGAATAAATACAAACTAAAAAGATTATTAGAGTGTGACTTTGTATTCATGCAGACAACATTCTCCTTGACATGAGGGATGCAAGTGTCAAGGCATAAGATATACAACTTGCCAGGGTATAAAAATGTTGGAAAAACATATTCTGGTCAAGCAAGCTCAGTGGATTAACAGCAACTCTTCCACAGCTGACAGAAATGGAATGGATGCACCTAATTAATGACTATTTCCCCTCCCAGATAGATAAAGGGAAATCATGACACAACACACAAAAAAACTGGAATATGGGAAATTGAAATGCTTTATGGATATGCATTAGTAAAACTCATCAAAAAAAAGCTAACAAGTCAAGAAACAATTTCAGGATACTTATGGGTATTTCTAGGAAATAAATCAATCATTGAGAAGCAAATCCCATGGTATTAGTGGATGTTAAGCAACAAAACCATTGGTTTTACTACACACATGGCATACTCTGAAGCCACCACATGTCTCACAAGAGTTCACCTGCTCTAGCATACGTGTATGGTTCCTGGAAATAGAGGATTAGGCTGTCTCTTTCTGAGTGTGGCCACCTCCATGAAATGAACTTCCCTGGTTAAAAACTAGTTAGTCAAAAACTAGGAAGTTCAGAGGAATATAGTTAAAAAGAAAAACATAAAAGAAGGAACGAGGAAGGGAGGGAGAAAGGAAAACCTTTGGGAATAAAAGTTGTAGAAAAGGAAAAGAAAATCAAAGGAAAAACAAGGTTGCTGATCAGAGTAAAAGGAAGCAAAAATAATATTAAAGACAGATATGCTGGAAGCAGTGAGGGTACTTCCTAACCTATTCTATGAGGCCAGCATTACTAATACCAACACCAGGAAATGGCATTATAGGAAAAGAAAATCTCCATGAACATATGTGCAAAAATCCTCAACAAAACATTAGCAGATCAAATCCAACAGTGTATAAAAAGAATTACACCAAGGCCAAGTGAGATTTATCTGAAGTATGCGAGGCTGGTTTAACATTCAAAATCAATGTAATTCATCATATCAACAGACCAAATAATACAGATTACATGATCATACCAATAGATACATCAAAAACATTTGACTAAATCTATGATAGAAACTCTCATTCATGATACAAACTCTCAGAAAACTAGGAATAGAGGTGAACTTTCCCAACTTGATAAAGACTACCGACAAAATAGAATACTGTTTTATCATACAGGAATAATGTAATACTGTAATAACGGATTCATGCCATTAGACATTTGTCCAAACTCACAGAATATGACCAAGATGAACCCTAACATAAACTATGGACTATGAGTGACGATGATGGTCAGTATAGGTTCACCACTTGTAACAACTGTTCCCCTCTGGTGGGAGCTATAGGGGAGGCTGTGCCTGTGGGAACAGGGAGTATGTGGGAAATCTCTGTACCTTCCCCTCAGTTTTCCTGTGAACCTTAAACTCTAAGAAAAGCTTTGATAAATAAAGACATATGAAAGTGACAAACCTAGATATTAATTAATGAAACAGACTGTATCATATAAAACAAACAAACAAACAAATGAACAAAACATGAGGAATAAAAAGAGGGAAAAAAACAAATTTCCTCTCCAAAGGAGAAGCTGTCTCTGCCCGCTAATCCCTCAATCTGTCTCTACAGTTCAGATGACAGTTCCATTCTTCTGGAGGACATTACTCCAGGAGCATATTTTATCCCTTTTTTCTTTCACACCGCATGTCCAATGCGCCAGGAAATCTTGTTGGTTCTTTCTGTAATCCTACTACTCTTGACCCCTCCAGTGTGACACCTCGGTCCAAGCATTACCTCCTGCCTGAATTGTTGAAATAGCCTATGAATCCGTCCTCTGGCTCCTATCCTTGTTCTTTACAGTTGAATGTGAACACAGAAACAACTGTGATTCTTGTAAAAAGCCGATCAGGCCATGTTACACCCCTGCTTTAACCTCCAATGGCTCCCTGATTTCACTGAATATAAACCCACGCAATGCACTGGAAGACCTGGTCCCCCGGTCGCCTCCCTGTCCTCGGCTCCCTTTACGCTCCCTCTTGCTCACTCGGATGGGTAGGCATGACCTCTGGCTGTCCCTCCAACAGTCGGGGCACATTCCAGCCTTAAGGCTTTGACTTGTGGCTTCTGCTCCTTGGGATGTTTCTTCCTCAGCATTTTTATAAGGCCAAAGCCTTCGATGTCTTCAAATTTTGCTCAAATGTTACCTTTATGTGGCCATGCTTTTCACTACTGTAATTTTCACTCTCCCTTCTATCTACGTATAATCTATAATAGCAATACTTCTTTTTACCAACTAACATTCCATCCAATTGACTCAATATCTTTTCCACCTCTTGAGAATGTAAACCCCACCAGTGCAGAAATCTCAGTCTGCGTTGTTTACTGATGCATTTTACACCTCTACAGCAGCCCTGGACACCTTGTTGATGCCGTTAGTTTCCTAGGCTGGCTTAAGAGAATAGGCGTTTGGTGTCTAATAGATCTGATGGCTGGATGTCTGAAGTCAAGGTGTCAGCCGGGCTGTGCCAACTCTGAAACCTGTAGGAGAGAATCCTTCCTTGCCTCCTCCGGCTTCTGGAGGCAGTCCTTGTCGCTCCCTGGCGTGCGGCACTTCAATTTCTGTCTCCATTGTCCCATGACATTTTCCCCTGTGTAACCCTATCTATGTGTCTTCAATTCTTATAGGGACATCAGTCATATTGTATTCAGTCCACTCTACTTCAAGATCACCTAATATAAGCTTAATACTTAATATTTTAGTTACCTCTAATCAATTAGTTAATGTAATTAATTAATGATTACAGATAAGATCAGATTTTGAGGTATGAACACTCAGGATCTCAGCATATCTTTTGGAAGGAACAAAATTCATCCCATAACAGTGCTCCTGAGTCTTTTTTAAATGAATTGATGGAAGCATGAAAAAGGCAAAGGTACTTAGGAACTTGCTTGGCTGAGGATGATGTGAGAGGTCCTTACCACGGTTTCGGCTCATCTGAATGAACAGACCCATTAGAAAGGCAAATGTAGCCACCTAGATAATGACTTCAGAGTTTACAAGTATTTTCACCACACTTTTTTGATTAACACAAAAACCTGTGTGTTAGTCCTTCTTTTAACATAGCTTTACATTGTAAAATAGGAACAGTGATTTTCCAAATAGTAAGTTTAATATAGTATCGGATGTGCTTTTACAAAACACACACCATCCTGAATTCCCTGTGCTATGAAAATCATAACAAAATAGGCCTTGGTTTCAAAAAATAAGACGGCAACCAAAGTGAGTTTAAACCTTATGTCAATGCGGAAAAACACTATTATTATAAAAATGCCAATAATTGCTGTATTTTTAATTGGTAGAAATACACTTGCCTTTAATTTCCCTTATGTGCTATAGCTTTATTTCTAAATCACATGTCACCATAATTTCTTTTTGGAATTTTAAATAGTAAATAATTATTGTATTATAAATAAACAAATTATAGGATAATTATTCTTCTCCAAAGCGCATAGTCATTTTCCTGTGTTTCACTTTAATGTCTCCTATTTCTCCTTAATTCAATATTTATATTTACGACAGGCACCAGTTTTCAGTAAGAAGAAAAGCTTCTGTGAAATTAGGATCGGAGAATGCCTCATTCTACCCAACATGAGTGAATAAAGATTTTCAGAAATGAACTCCTTCTCTTCCTAGATCTGGGTGAATTCCTGATAGAAAGAGTTTTCATCTTGACCTCTAACCTCTGTTTTAACCTTTTTTGACTTAGCAAAAGATTCTCTCTTTCTTCAGGCCTCTGTGACTGCATTACCTGACAGCTAAAAAGAAACTTTAAAAAAACAACAACAACAACAACAACAACAACAAAACTTTTACAGAAATTAAAATGCTGATGACAGAAGGGACTTCAGAAGGGACAACTTCTCCAGAATTTACCAAATCGTGATAGGTTGGGTGCCACTTGCAGTACCTACGATGCTTTCAGTGGTAATACATGATTTCAAAGTTGATTTTAATAGGAAAGTATTGGTTTTACATGCATATTAATTCAGTTTGCTGAAATAAGCAAAATACTCAAAGAATGTCTACAGGCCTCCTAGTCAGGGTGGGGAATTTGACCAAATCAGATACAGATATATTAGAAAGAAGTAGCTCATACAGTCTATAATTTCACAGATGCTACTGTTTAAGAGAATGCTACAGTAAAAAAAAAAATTTTTAATGGATTTTACTATAAAAGCAGTACTTTTATGTATCATATATATGAAGATGGTACCAAAAATTAATGAAGTTAAGAAAACATTGGTTTAGCAGGTAAGCAGACTAGAGAAAGAGGTAAAGCAAGTCCCCAGCTAGAGTTAACTACTCTGGTTAGAAAGTCAGTCAATCTTTCTTCTTGGTTCTTCCATTCTCTCTCTTTTCTTTCACTCATTCCTCTCCTTTTACCTCTCTACTTATATATTTTCTATATTATTTCCATTTATTGACTTCTTTGTTTCCTCTACTAAACTCTGAGTTGCTTGATTACCTTATTCATGATCCATTTCTTTTATTATTGTGTAACTGATACGATGCCCAGCACATAGTAGGGGCTCAATATATGTTTGTTGAATGACTAAGTAACAGCAGACATGGGGCTCAGTCTTCAAGCCTCTGACTTCCCTCTCTAACTCTCCTATTCTTTTCCCACCTAGTCCAGAATTATTTCTACTATGCCATGCAGCCTTCATTTAATGTTTGGATATTCATTTCCAAAATCAGATATTAAAAGAGTAATAGTGATACACTCTATATTTTAAAAAGAGAGAAAATGTCCAATGATTATCCAATTAAAATATTTTAACATAGAAATAAAACTTTTAAACAAATTAGTGCTTGATTGAGCAAATATCAAACACGGCAGTGCCACTGATTTAGAGCAAGTAGAAGTAGACAAACAATAATTTATTATTTACATATGCTTTGATCTGATCCTAGTCATTCACCTGTATTTCATACTTCACAAGCTATGTAATCAAACAGTCTAAGTTCTCTCTGCAGCTTTGCTTATTACTTCTGTCTGGATTTGTTCACCTTTCATGCCCAGGAGATGAAAAGTAATGACCCCAGGTGACCTCTGCCTGAAATAAACCAAACAAGGCCTGAGTTCCAAGGCCAGTCTCCCTCTGTTGATTGTGTTAATCAAACACATAGATTATTAACAAATCTTTCATTCATCCTCTACTCAGTAATTAAGCTCCTACTTATGAAATAGGACTTTGTCTGGTACGGAGACGCTAAAATGAGCATCGTGGCCTCTGTCTTCAGGTGTTTTTACAGTCTAATGGAGGATGCAGCATGCAATAAATCAGAGACATGACAAAATGATAAGTGCTACAACAGACACATTCAACACTTTAGGAGTTTAGAATGACTAATATGGTCTTGAAGAGACTGCACAGAATTAGCAGGTAGCCCAGAAGAAAGATTACAACTCTGGGGCTTCCAATCTGGAAGCGTGTCACCTTGGGCTTTTCATAATAAACTACAAAATGTATTTATAAAACTATAATTCTATAATTATAAAATTGCAGCTCACTGAGATGCATTCTGTCATCTGTAACATGGATACGATAATACCCATTTCTTGAGACTGTACTGGGAATGAAATGAAGTGATGTAGAGAGTATAGCGCTCCATGTTTTAGTAAGGAAGTAAAGGTAGGCAACATGCGTCAGGCATCCTAGGGCAAAGGGGCAGCATGCTGCACACAGCAATGATCAGTTCTGGAGATCCAGGAAAGGAATCAGTAGTAGGAATTAGAACGAGAGATTACAAAAAAAGGGGGGGGGGGAAACATGCTATATACAGTGAAGATCAGAAGGGTAGAGTCATAACAAAGAACAGATAAGCAAAAAAATATAAGAGGCTGTAGAAGTTCTCAGGGCTTTTACCTTTCTTCCTAAAGCTATCCTCAAATATTGTTATCTGATAGAAAAAGGGGGGCTGAAAAAATAGCATTAATAACTAATTGTTACAAAACTTCGCTTGGCTGGCCAGCCCTCGCCAGGTGTTCAGCTAGTTCAACTATCTTAGGAGAGATTCTAAAACCGAGGGGGAACATGCAAGAAGACCCAACTCTTGCCCGTGCACTTGGCCATGGTTTTGGTCTCAGTCTTATCTAGTCCTTAGGGCTTGGACTTATAACCTCGGCCTTTTGTCTTTCAGGGCTGGTTTCTGACCTCCATCATCCATGCTCTTTCGATATTTGCCAGCTCACAGTCTAGCTGTGGACTGTTGTTTGCTAAAGACTCTGCCTGGAAGTTTCACTAATAAACTTCCTACTTTTCCCTGCCTGGCAGACATGCCGGGCTCTGAACAGAAAATCTTACCAAGACTCACAGTATAAAACTGGGAACACAAACGACTGCTGCAGTGGATGTGAAGTGAACCAAGGAAAAATAACAGTTTCAGAATTGCGGGGAAAAGCAGCCATATTCCAAACAAAGACATTAAAATTCAACTTAGAAAGGCGAAACACCATTTCAGCCAAACAGTGTATGTCCATAGGCTGGGGGCCCTGAGAAAATTATTAATGTTCTTCAGAACTCTCCAGTTGAATTTGCAGCTGCTTCTAACCCTGGAGGATACTATTCATATAAAAATATGTCATAAATTTGCCAGTTTTACTCTCTTTTTTTTTTAACAGACTAAAAGGCTTAAGCTGGTTTTCACAATAGACTACAATACCTAAGCTATTTTTCTTAAGATCCAATACGCTAGGGCACAAAGGCCTGAGGCTGGCCCACTAGGGTTACATCCTGCAAAGAAAATCAGGGTTTGACTCACCCAGAGTCATTGGCAATGCTTAGGAATATTGAGGTTGGTGCCTGTCCTTTATTTCTACTGGGCAAGCAGGCATAAAAATTAGTTAGAATAACCTAAGAGGCATAAATTACTATAAGAATGGCAAAGGCACACATGTAAGGAGACCTTGAAGGGATCCTCACTAATTAGGGACTGCCATTGGCCGCTGGACACGCCAAGGACTTAGAGGCCAGGGAGAATCTTGCTCCTTAATTGTGAGTGCTGGCTCCTTCCTTGCTCTCTGTCGCTATCTTCATGCACATGAAGTTCCTATACCCTCCATTCATATTAAGATGTGTCTTTTATCTGGAATCATTGGTAGCTTTCTGTCAATCACTGTCACTTAGGTAGCAACTGCCAGGTTAATTATTGGCACAGAGGTACAAATGGTATATAATTAAAAACTATTTGCTACTCATCTTTTGATGACTTTAACCAAAGGTTCTCTTCATTTCACCTCTGGGGTAAGAAAAGAAAAACACCTTACAAATATGTTAATGGAGGCCATACTTGGCTGATATTTAAAATCAGTTCTTCCATTCGTTTCTCAACATTTTGCCCAGCTATCTTGCACCTCTATGCCAATTAAAAAACAAGGTTATTAAATATGTGCGTTCTTCTTTCCTAGTAAGATTTCTGAGTTCCCAAAGCACTACAGAAAGGGGAAAATATTTCTGATTTTCAAGCTGTTAGAGAGAGAAAACGCATTATGCAAAGCTTTTTATGAAATTGAAACTTATATTCATAATAGTTGTTAATTTAATATGTTTATTCATACCACTGGAGCATGACTCCTGCATATAAAGAAAGATAAGATTTGCAGTGGAAAAATAATTTATTAGAGACTTTTAAGAAACTGTAAACTTCTCTATTTTTATAATATTTGTAAAAATACAAGTTAATGTCTCAATAGAAAGCATCGAGTTTTAAAATAGCTCGAAAATAATTTGTGCCAAAGAAAGGGTGAATGTCTCCACTGGAGACTTGCTAAGTTATACCTGCATTGTCAGGGCAGATTCTAGTTAGAAAATTAGAATCAACTTCTGATTGTGATCTGTATTTTATATTTCTCGTCCTCACTCAGAACTCAACACCTGAGTAAACTTTCAAATACCTTAGATAAAAATATTTAATCTGTTCATGTTTTTGTTTAAGTATTTAACAGTCAGTGATGTCTTATACCATAGTTTAAATGAGATTTAAAAATTTGAGCTTAACCAAATACAATACCAGCATTAAATGATTCCTTATGTTCCATGCAATACTATAGTTACCAACATATTTTCAGCTATATTTTTCCACTGATGATGTGAAAACACAAAATTATAAACATCCCAAATTAAACAGTGTTAGTCTCTGTTTTAAAGATTAGGAAAACAGATTTAGAAATTTTGAATTGTTCATAGATAGTGAATTATATATCATACACCAAGTCAAGTCTGACTGCTAAACACTATGAATTGGCATGATAGTAAATGGCATCATTCTATTTGTCAGAAAAGGTATTAAGCATAAGACATGCATTATATAAAAAGAGATTTCATCTTTGAGGGGGAAAAAAAAAGCCCTATTTATCTTTCATGTTTGTATCCTACAAAGCCCAGCTTAACATATCACACATGGTAAGTACTCAATAAATGTTGAATTTAAATTACTTCTCTCTCTCTCTCTCTCTCTCTCTCTCTCTCTCTCTCTCTCTCTCTCTCACACACACACACACACACACACACACACACACTTCTTTAGCATATGATGGTTCTCAAGCTTTAACTTTTAGTTTTGCTTTAGTATGACTAAGAGTTTAAATCCTGCTACTCTCAAAAATTCTTTTCAATTGTAGCCTATAGACCATATTCAAGGAGTTACCAATAGTTCTTTGTTGAGGGAGCAACATTCAGGACCACTCAGAGTATTGAGTCACAGTGGAATTTGAAAAAGAGCCCTCCTCTCTGCTCCACTCCATCAAGGTGAGAGAGGCATGATTACGCACGTCTGCAAACAATCCTAGACTCTGTGCAGACCAACATGTCTGTCTCCCGGGTCGCTCGCTGCAGGCAGCAGTCAATCCTTTCTTTTTATCTGAGAGGTGACGCACTATGGTAGATAGGACCCCCGTCGTTGGTTCAGACAAACTCAAAGAACTTCAAATCCTGCCTCTAACATTTACTAACAGTGAATCTGGGCACGTGACTTGATCTCCCAAGTCAGTTTCCTAACATATGAAAGATGAGCATTAATAACTAGCTCATAGGGCTCTCACGAGGATGGAATGAGTTATTGTTCATTATGCCTTTTCATAGACGCTTCAGAATTGTAACTATTATTTTTTCTCCATTTAAGAACCTAAATTACACAAAAACTATACTGTTAAATGCATATACTTGTACATTAGGTGAAAATGTTAACGTGACTCCAAATAATAAGTATCAAATAAATTAACTTTAATATTCATTCTTAACCTGAGATTGGATGATTCCATGACTCACACTGATTTACTGCCATAGATTGAATGTTGGTGTTCTCCCAAATATATGTTGACTATATACACATATATATATATATATACATATACACATGTATATATATATGTGTGTGTATATGTGTGTATGTGTGTGTGAATATATATATATATATATTGAATATATACACATATCTATGTGGATATATACATATATATGTATATATATATATGTGTGTGTGTGTGTGTGTGTGTGTGTGTGTATACACACACTCAATATATATTCCACATATTGAAACATAATCCCCAAGGTGATGGTATTAGGAGGCTTTGGGAGGTGATTAGGTCATGAGAGTAGAGCCCACATGAATAGACTAATAATGCTCTTAGAAAAGAGAATCCAGAGATCACTCATGACCCTTCCACCATGCGAGGACACAGTAAGAAAACAGCCCTCTTTGAACTAGGAAGTGGGCCCTCAACATAGACTGAATCTGCTGGTAGCCTGCTCGTGGACTTCCCAGGCCCCTAAAACCAGGAGAAATAAATGTTTGTTGTCTAAGCCACTCAGTCTATGGTATTTGTGTTATACAAATTCGAGAGAACTAAGACATTTACCTAAAGTGCTAAAGAATTTTGCTAAATATTGTCAGTCAATCATAAATCATCTGTCATGACCAAAGAGTTATGTATCATTTTAACATCTAAAATTCGACTCTTGAAATATCAGTACCAAAATCTTTGGAAATAATAACCATTTTTTTCCCACTGGAATCTTAGAAAATAATGAATAGTTTTTTCTTTCTATATATAAAAGAGAAAGTATAAAATCTGATAATGAGCATTCTATTTCAACAACTCAGAAGAAACAGTAAAGTAGAAAACTCTTTGACACTGTAAATTGAATGTCAACTTTCTTATTTACCTCATGTTATTCCCACCTTCCTACTTAATATACTCTCTTACAGGCCTTGAATGGCTCTAACATGCCAATGACTTCATAAAAAATGGAACATATTGAAATTAAGACTAGAGTTTCCTTCCTGCTACTTCAAAGTTGCCTAACTTTGTGACAAAGTACTGACAACGTCGAAATAAAACCACGCTCACATTGGACTGGGCTTAACATATATTTAACTAAAATGATTTGATGTTCTAAATAATTAATCAGCAAATCAACAGGGTTTTCTAGGAAAAACTGATTGTTTAAATAAATGATCATGGCTTTGTTGGTCCTCCTTTGCTAAGCACTAAAATGATGATGATGATGATGATGATGATGATGATGATGATGATGATGAAAAAATACATATTAAACAATCTCTACAGATCTGCAGTGCTATTTAACTGCTCTGTACCTCTGATTGTGTATCTGTAGTATTCAGATAATAATAGTGCCAACCTCCACGGGGTGTGTTGAATGTTAAGTAAATTAGTGAACCAGCTGAGCTTGACACATAGTAGGTACTATCAGATTCTCTGCTATTACTATTATCCCATTAATAAAATCTAGGGAGGTGGATGTGTTGTTATCCCAGTTGTGTATTTGTGGGTGTTAAGCATGGCAAGGCTGACAACTCTCTCAAGTCAATGCAGGAAGACGTCCTTGAACATGAATTTGAACCCCAGTCCACCAAACTATCTATTCTTGGCCTAACTCAGAGCCCTCTCTCAGGTAAATGAAAAAAGCTGGCAGAGCTACCCACCGTGAACTACCAGTGACCTTGACAGAGGAGGTTCTGAACAAAGGCTTGGTTCACTGCACTCCTAAGTCTGTTTAAGTGTAAGAGAGAGAAGTGATCTGGACACACCTCAGTTAAATGCACTTAAAACAAAACTGTCAAGCATTCCAAAGACTAAATTATAAAGGAGACAATGGGCATCATCAGTAGTAGATACCTGCAGCTGAAAAACAACTGTTTCTGTGACACAGAAAATCATTACAATATCCAAATACCAATTTAAAAAGCCAGAGCGATCATAGCTGTCAAGGTCTGTCCATCTCAGCCCTCTCTCTCGGTTTGGAATGAATAACTGGTTGGTTAGACCAGCAGATGAGAGACTAGAGTCACCAGATTTAGCAAACAAAAATATAGGCTGTCCAGTTGAATTTGAATTTCATGTAAACAACAAAAATTTTTTTTTGTTTTAGTATAAGTATGTTCCCAATGTTGCATGGAGCATATTTATACTGAGCACTATTTACCTGATCTTCAAATTTAATTGGGTGCCCTGGATTCTACCTGGCAACCTAATATGGGTCTACTTCAAAAATTCCTCTACAGGGCTAATCAATACCTAAGGAAGGAAGTTGTATGGACTGAATATTTGTGCCCCACCTCCAATTCACACACTGAAGCTCTAATGCCCATAATGATGGTGTTTGGAGTTAGGAGCCTTCGGGAAATAATTAGCACTAGATGAGGTCATGAGGGTGAGCATCCCGTGATGGGACTGGTGCTCTTATAAGGCGAGACACCAGAGAGATCACTCTTTCTGCATCTCACATTAGCACACAGTGAGACAGTATCTTTCTACAAATCAAGAGACGAGGCTTCAAGAGAAGAAACCTACCTACCCCGATCTTGAACTCCCAGCCTCCAGAAGTGTGCAAAATAAACTGCTGTTGTTTAAGCTACCCAGTTGGCAGTAATTTGTTGTGGCTGCCAGAACTAAGACCAAAGTACCAACTACTTTGACTTAAGACAGTGGCAGCAGTGACTGTCTCATTCTAAACCTTCATCCATGGTGCTACCAAGCTGTGAGGATAACCCTTCTCTGCTTCAATTTCTTGAGTCCCCTGAATGCTTAGGCCCTAAAGTAACTAGTATCTGCCTAAAGGAAGTCACACCTGTTCTGTTTTCCTCTCTCACTTCAAAGACTCTTTCTACATGACAGGTTGCCCAATGCTTCCATATTTTTGCTGTGTGTTTCCAAAACTGGGTTTCATGCTACTGTTCTCTAGACAGCATTCTTCTGTGTTCTAGTCACCGTTGTAGAGTGTCTTATTTACAAACTGTCTTCATTTTTAAATCCTAGCAATAATAGATCTAAATATATAAAGTGCTTTCCCATCCACTTTCAGCCCCTTTCTCTGGTTGCCCCTTGAGAGCTGTTTTTATCTCACAGTGGCTTTAGTGGATTCAGAAAAGATTGAAAGCAATTATCCTAGGCTTGTGAGTAAAGGCTGAATTCTAACTTCCTTTACCATTTCTGAACGGTGTGTTAAACAATTATTAGAAAACTCAGCTTAGATTTCCATATCCTTTGACAAATTTTGTGTCCAGACACCCAAATCTTTGCCTTGTTAAATAAACTATTCCAGTGACTTTAGCACACACATATTGATCTAGACCTTTTAGAATTTCTGTACTTCTATTTCCAATAGGGATTTTAACTCTTGTTTATGAACTAAATTTTCTTTCATTTCTGAACTCTCACTAACTCTTTCTCTCTCTCCCTCCCCTTTTCTTCATCTCTTCTTCTCTCCTTTCCTCTCTCCCTCAAACACACACACACACACACACACACACCACACACCCATTACTATTAACTCTTATTTTTCCTTCATCATTAAGCTAATTAAGACACTGCTCAATACGTAGAAGTTGCACAAAATGTCAGCTGTTGACCATTTTCTGACAACACAAACCGAAATTATGCTCAAATTTTTTTCTGACATGTGTGAAACTATTTCTGAGCTTCTACCTCTTTTTAATCTAAGGAAAACAAGAGAAAAATTTTGCCTAAAAGAAATAAAATTACTTTCCAGGAATTTCCCATAAAATATTTGCAAAAACATAATATAAAACAGAAATATGCTTTATGAAATTTAACTTAGGCCTCCTCGATGTTGATCTTTTCACTCCAAGGATGATTTCATTTTAGCCCTCAGCTTGTAAGCACAGGATGATTTGTTTGCTCGAATTGTCTGTTGAGTTTAATAAGGGCTTATTGTTAAAAAAAAAAACCTTTCAGAACATGATAATGGCTTTGAAAAGGTACATTTATATAGTAAAAGTTAAGAGGAAACGATTCTTGGGAGAAAAAGCTTTCAGAATTATGCAAAGAATGAAATTTACTCAACTTTTAAAGATCCAATGGGAGAGAATATGTATGCAGTTATGCTTGTTTAACTGACTTAGGCTGAGTTTTTCCACCTAAAATAGATATATTTTACATAAGGATGGTATATATTGGTTTATTATAAGTTACATGAGCCTGGTTTCCTCTGTGAAGTGTTGCTTACTTCATCTCAAATTCATTATTGAATTTATGGCTCTGTTGCACTTTTTTAGAAAGAGATATTTTCCCAATAGATGCATTTGACTTCCTTTCAGCCTGCTTCCTCCCCTTCTTCAAAATTCTAAATTCTGACTTTCAAACATGATTTAATGAGCTGAGAGTAGGTGTGCTCCTGTCTGTAATTACCCAATGTGCCAAGCATACCTCTATCCTGCTGAGCTGCAATCATCATTCTGCTTGGCTGTAGCCCCGCGCTAAACCTTGAGTTTCTCAAAAGCGAGGCCTGGTTGTTATTCCTCAACATGCATGAGCCCTAGCACATGACTGGTACTCTATAAATGTTCAATATACAAACAAATAGAAACTTTAAAATAAGCACCATGACTTGGACATTCAAAATGCTAGAGGCAGTAAGGTGTCTGAGAACAAGGCAAGCTCGGCAGACAGGTTTCCTGGACTTAAATTCCCATAGAAAGCATTTCATTCCATCTGAAGAAATATCACTTTGAAAAGTTCTGTTATCTTCTGGCATTTTGATATCCTTTTAGACTCACCATAGTTATACTTATCCTTTTTACTTATACCCACTGTGCTCCTATGTTTAAAGTAATTTCTATGGCAACAGAACGGAAACAAATATCTTTCTACTAATATAATGAGTAACACAAGATTAACACTTTTAAGTAAATAGAAAATTCTAGTATCTATACCAGATCATCATTGAACTCGATACTATAATAATTACATGATTACTCGCTTCCATTTGATTAGCACTTGCAAGTTGACAGTGCCTTTCATATAAATGGTCTTATTTTAAATAGTACATAATTTTAAATTATACATAGTATAAATATATGGTGTTTTTTTAAAAATATGAAGTATAGAATTATATAAATTATATAAACCCTTCGAGAACTTCCAATTCTAGATCTTCCATGAAATTAAAGAGGTAAAATTCCAATTGACGTGACATAATAAAAATTCATTTTCTCAATGCCTCCCCAAGGTGTTCTGTGGGTCACAGGTCAGAAAACTAAGCAAGCTAATAGAGCTGACAGACGCTAGACGGATTTATCGGGGGGTTGAGTCCCAGAGAAATGCAGAACAGAAGCCTGGATTAGAAATGGAAAATTTATTTTAAAGGAAGACATATTGTGTCAATAGTTGTCACAATGAGACTTGGGAGTTTAGCATCCCAAAAGAATAATAACTCGATGATCAGCTTCATCAAATGTAACTGATTGTATTGGATCACTGAGGCTAATGTAGAAGAAAATTATCTGGGGGAATTAACTAGCCTAGTTTCATGGCTCCTTAAGGACGCAGTAATATCAACTACTCTCACAGCAACAAGGAGGCTGTCAGCTGCAGACACCATAATGTGAAATGTCCTTATTTGATGTCCTACTAGAGTCCAATTTGCTACTAGTGTTCTTAGTCAAAATACATCATGGGCACTATAGTGTTTTACTATCATACCTTAATTATCAAAAAATGCTAAGATATCCTCTTGTGAGACACTAAAACCGAATGTGGATGATGACATTATAACTTTATTTTTAAAAAAAAAAAATAACAAAACCTTTAAATTTGGAAACAATTATATAACTATAAAATATAGAGAAGACATTTCTGTCGTGAGTCCTGTCTGGCACCGCACACATGACAATCCTACACGGTTACTAATATTTTCTGTCAGCAAACTACATTTTTTTTAATACCTTTCAAATTCACCTCCTGTCCTTCAGTATCACCACGTCCATCTTCCTATCAACCGAATTTTCATCATAACTTCTATCAATTGCTTACTCTGTGCCAAGCACTGGACTCATTTCTACATTTCCTGATTCTGTTGGTTTAGGTTCAAATCATCGAGTATCCAGGTTATTGCAATCATTTCCTTATAGCTGTCCCACAAACCTCCCTTCTTACTGCAGACACCATTGATCAAAAAAACAAACAGATATGACTGTAAACCTTTCCTGTTTAACATCCTTTAATTATTCCCTTCATTTCTCTAATAAACATTTCCTTCTTTACTAGGCTCTATGCACCCGCAAAAGAGAGCCCAAACTTCTTGACATGACAGGAAAGGTGTTTCTAGGCTTTACCTATGTACTACCATCTTCTGCTATTGTCCTCACCTTTCAGAAATAACAAATCCCTTGTAGTACCCTGAACTCAATATGCTATTTCACACGCCCATGTCTTTTCACACCAGTTGCTCATTCTGAAATGTCTTCAGGTCTCTAGTTCACCTGGTGACTTTTTACTCAGTCTTCACAGGATGCTGTAATACTACCTTGTGAAGCCTGCCTTGCTGTCTTCGAGAAGGTGGATGCATTACTTCTCTATCTTATTCTTTTATCTTCTTCTTATTATTATTCATTCTTCCATTACAAGGTATGTATTCATTCATCACATGATTATTTCCCCCACGAAAATATGGAACTCTCAAAGGTAAGAGTTTCATATTTTCGTGGGGGAAATAATTATGCAAATAAAACTACCTCAACCTTTAATGGCTTCAGGACATGGGTCATTTTCCCTGTCTTTCCAATCCTTTCTTATATCCTCAGTGGGTTCTGTGAACTTTCACAGTTGTGACTCTTGTAACATGTGGACTCTATGCTCCGTGATGGCTGTATTACTGCTACACTTTAGCTGTTGACCAACCTATACTGCAAACTTCACAAATGCACTTTTATCACAAACTCTAATTTCCTCCTCTTTTCGTTTCATACAATTTCTCTTCTTGAAGCTAAGTAATTCAAACGATATCTACCTAAGGGCTTATAATGAGCCAGACATCATGCTAGGTTCAAGACATGCAAATAGAATAAGAATCCTGTTCTCATGGAGCAAGAGGAGTTAAAAGTTAATGAGAGAGGCAGAAAAGATGAGAAAATTCACTGTTATACCACGGTCAGATAAGTGCCCCAGAAGGGTATGGAGAGAAGGTGGTCAAATTCCAGCGCAAAGAAATACCTATTAGATATTTGAGAAACACCCTTCAAGAATTTTCCAACTCAAGATCTTCTATGAAAGCGCAAATTAAAAATGGTTCGACATTCCTGGGAGCCCCCAAACGGCTCACAAAACCTTTCCTACCCCTATCACACAGGATCTTATAGTTACTGTTATCAAGTTCAGATCTATTTCTAAATGTTAAATCACTTTAGCAGACTGAATGAACACTCTTTGGGTTACATACCTTTATAAAAACCTTACACGTAGTTATTTGAAAAATGTATACCTAGCCATTTTTAAGTGCTTTGGTACAAGCTTCCTCACCAAAAAAAAAAAAAAAAAAGTTGGAAATTTATTATACCTATTTCCCCCATGAGGAAACTAAAAATTATTATCTATGTAATTGATCTATGTTTATCTAGTTAGTACATAAAGACCTAGGTTAAAATTAAAGTATAGTAGAGATTTCTAGCTATTCCTAAAGATTATTTTTTGTTTCTTCCTGGATGCACAGCTGGGTTACCTTTACCAGCCTCAAACTCAGTTGGCTCTGGCCATGGGACTGAGTTGTGCCAATGGAATATAAGTGAACATGGTGAGTGATACTTCTGGGTCACTAGCAATAATTACCCACTTTTACTCCTTTATGCTCAGTTTCTTTGCCAGGTGTCTGGGATGTCAGTGTTTTCTAGCACAAATTTGAAAGTCAAGTGTTAAGATGGCAAAGCCACACCATTAGCTTAGGTCCCTGAATTACCATGTGTTAGGGAGTTATTCTGCCAACATGAACACGATTAAGTGAGGGAGAAATAAATCTTTGTGTAATGTTAATAACAAGGCAGATTCTGTTTACAACTACAGAGATTAACCACTTTCAAGAGGCACTAGGTCAGCATTTCTCAAAAATGTTAGTCTCAGAAGCCCTTGACACTGTTAGAAATTATTAAAGACTCCAAAGACTTTTGTTTACATGGGCTTTATCTGTTGATATTTAGCATGTTAGAATTTAAATTGAAAAAATGTTAATGATATTAATTTCAAAATAACCTTAATAAACTTGCTACATATTCACATAAATATTTTCTTTGAAAAATAATTCTATTTTCACAAAAAAACAGTGAGTAATATTCTTTTATATTCTTGCAAATATTTTTTTCAATGTCTGGCTTAATAAAAGACAACAGGATTCATATATTTGCTGATGCATTTGATCTGTTATAACATTACACAGCATGGAGCTTCTGGAAAAACCAGTGTCCATTTATAAGTGAATGGAAATGAAAAGGGAAAATATCATCTTAGTCTTACTATAAAAATAGGCTTTATTTCTTAAGCCACTTGAAAGCATCTCAGTTCACTGCTCACAGCTCAAAAACCAATGTACTAGCCCTGACAGTAGAGTCTCCAATTTTACTCATGATGTAGTACTCACATTTCTTATGAAAGCAATGGACTTTTTCTTACAGAAAATGAACATAAAATGTGCAAACATTTTACACATAATTTAGTGGTTTCATGAAACCATGTGACACAGACTGAATGTTCATGTCCCCCCAAATTCATATGTTGAAACCTATACCTTCAATATGATAGTATTTGGAGGCAGGGCATTTAGGAGGTGATTAGGTCATGAAATTAGAGACCTCTTTTATAAGGACACTAATAAAGGCCTCACTCCTTTACTCCTTTACTAGTGTCCTTATAAGAGACCCCAGAGAAATCCCTCACCCCTTTATCCTGTAAGGACCCATGGAGAAGACACCTGTCTGTGACCAGGAAGTGTGCCCTCACCAGATACAGAACCTGTGGGCACCTCAGTCTTAGATTTTTAGCCTTCTGAACTATAAGAAATACATTTCTGTTGTTTATAAGCTGCCTGGTTTATGATGTTTCATTACAGCAGCCCAAACGGACTAAAATGCCCAAGTCTCATTCAGTGAAGGTTAAGAACCCTCTGTAAGGCACAGGTCATGTCTTTTTCACCTTGCATTTCCTACAACACTGAAAACCACACACCTTATAGGTTATATGATTTTAATAAATACACACTAGTAAGAGAAAACATTAGAACTGGAAGGATCTTTAGAGATGATATTGTTCAAATTTCTCATTTTTACATTTAGACTGAGCAAACCTGAGAAAGATACGGGACTCCCCCAGAGCCATAATGAATGTGATAAACAATGTAGACGCAAAAATACAGTCTGCAAAGTTATCACACATTATTCATTCAGGTGGGTTATTTTAAAACCTGAGGGAATATAAATCCATACCTTCAAAGAGACAAAAAGGAAATATTTTTTAGAATTTTAGAACTTAAGGAGATATAGAGGTCATCTAAATAAATCGTCTCATTTGTATGAAAAAGCTACAGGGTCTCAGAGGAATAAAATTACTTCTCTAAAGTTCACCAAATGATAAAGACCTGATTTACCAACATCTAATCAAGTGCTTCAGCTTTGAAATAACTCACATTTTTGTAGTAGGTTAATAATTCTTATTTGAAAGCAAATTAGAAAGAATAGCAACTGGTGAGCTCTATCCAAAAATAAATGCACTATCACAATAACCCAGGTTACAAATTTTATTCCCTTTTGTTCAGCTTCTCCAAACTTAAAACCTAAGAGACTTGAGGCTGAATAAATTAATAATCTAAAATTCCATATTCTTTTGTCAAAACAATATGAATACATAAAGTTATTTTTTTTAATCATTCTGATTCATTGGCACCTTGTTCCAAGAAGGAGGTCATGAAATCTAGTGCTGCATGCTTCATAGAAACTTATTCAAATCACTGTAATAGATTTTCCACTCTTGGGAAATGAACAAATAAATGGCAGCATCCTTTCTAATGGCAATTCTTGACATTCTTATTAAAGTTCTGTGTTAAGTGCCCAGATACATTAAATCAATCCATTGTTTTCCATCCACATTGGCAGCCCAGAGTTCTGGGGAAGAATGGAGGCTTCAAGGAAATCAATCATTGGAATATGCTTCTTTTAACACGTTATTCTGTTGGCTAATTGGGTTTTTAAATAATCTGATATAAATTTGAACTTGAATTGAAAGTCCTTGACAGAAATATTGCCAAGCAATGAGAAAGTAATATTTTCCTAAGACTATCACTTGCAAATCTTGAAAGAAATAACTTACCCATAGGATTTAATATTTTCCTATTCAAAAAGCTTCAAGAACCCAGGCAGCACTAGAAAAGGAAACCTTTATACTGTACTTTGTACCCAGATACCTAGGGTGACAACCACATCTTTTCCTGCTCAGCAGGAGAAAATGACATGTAATATTGATACCTCTTTAAAATCTCCAGGGTCTACTAAAAAACTCCTTCTGTAGAGACAGTAAGTTCACCTAAGAACACCAAAAGAGGCATATAGCCTTAGTAAAGTCTTCAGATCAGACCTGACTTTATCTTCTAGCAGAAGCTGGATGGCAAAAAGAAAATAATTAATGTTTTCATGATGGGCAAATGAGAAAATAATGAAAACCATGCCACATCGATCCAAAGCAAAAGCAACAAAATATTTAATAAAATCTGACAGGACTGTGACGTCATGCCACTGGTTGTGGCATCGTTTTACTACAAACATAATAGTGGTGACCATCTTTGTGCAGGATATATGGTGATGGATGCTTAGGAAGCATTTAGTAATAGCCGTTGCCATTGTTATTTTGTTTTTGTTCCTCGGAGTGGCAGCGAGAAGGGAAGCAAACCAGTATAGTGTGTTGATCAACTACTAAATGTCAAAAACTTGCACTTTATACTGGTTTTAAGTCTCAATAGTTCTCCAGGTTGGGTGTCACTATCTTCGCCTCAAAGATGAAGAAACAGGTATGCGAGTAAATCCTCTGGGTGAGGTCTTGCACAAATGATTACTTACATGACAAGCACCATGTCGAGCAACTTACATGGTTGTCTCAGTAAATTCACCTCATAACGTGACAAAATAGGTCCTGATATTTTACTCACTTAAAAAATGAGGAAATAAAAAATTTTAATTGTTTAGGAATTTGCCTTATTACACATAGCGAGTGGCTGAATGATTATTCAAACCCAGAGTACCCGATGCCAGAAATCTATGCTTGTAACCACCATCCCATAGAGTCTAATTTTAATGCCCACGCTCTTTACACAAGTTGGAACAGCATCAACAACAACAACAGTGAAATTCACACTTTTCATTTTCATCTCTTCCTCTCGTCTAATTCGCAAAACACTGAGGCAATACAACACACCAATGCCTTTCGAGGTTCAAAAGATGCTAAAGCAAACTTAAAGGACCATTTCAACGGCTGAAGGAAATGCTTTCTCGAAGAATAAAAGTGCTTCTAGAGAGCAGAACTGCATCCGTCTTGATGGATATTCGTGTAATAAATTCCCCAATCAGGATCGAATCAAGACCGATGAGATAATTCATCAGCAACCCAAGAGACACTCAGCATGGAGTCACGGGCAATTTAAAAGTGATTGCACATGTCTTCTGAATTCGGGTCTGTTTCAGGTGGCATTCAATGCACAGTCCATTTCAATTTTTTTTTTTTTTTGGTAGTGCTTGGTGAAGGCTGTCCTGTTTTTTTGGCATCCTTTGGAAATATGCCATAAAATTTTGTAACCATAACGAGAGGGTAGAGTAGCATCTGCCATTTACTAATGTTTCCATATTTTTTATTACAGTAGCGAAAGCTCTACCTTTACAAAGCAAACTGTAGCATGGTCTTGGCAACCTCTCCTGCAAATATAAGCACAACCCCAGACAACTGACATTTCTTGGGCACCAGAGATTTCAATTTCCGTACTGTTTTTTGGAAACTCCATTCTAGCTTGTTGAAATTGAGGCTTTGATAGCAAAACAAATCTGCTGCAAAGAATGTTGAACATTTAAAAAATGCTACATCTAAACACACATATATTCTCTGTGATAGCCCGGGATGTCTGATTATGTGAACATGCAAGACAGAATTTCACCAGTCTTGAAAGAACAATCCTCAAGGGAGACTCTCTTTCCCTTTGGCACAAGGGAAACAAGTCATTCATGAAAACGTAGTAAAGCTACAGCCTATAAAGTATTCCAGGTGTATTCTGATATCATTTTTTTAATAACCTAAAGTCACTGGTGTACTGGTTAATTGTGAGTGAAGGATTAGCTTTAAAAATAAAAAGGAAAAATAATGAGATGGGATTTGATAGGCCATGGACATTAATTCTTCTGCTTTTTAGTTGGGTTTTGAAAGAATGTGATATAGATTTGGGCATGAATTGAAAGCCTTTGACAGAACTATTGACAAGAAATGAGAAAGTAAAATGACTTGGATGCTCGATTTTCCAGGACATGAAATGATTGTTTGAATTCTTTCAACTACATTTGCTCCTATTTCCTTGCCTTGCCAATCAAATCAAGGCTGCAGGAAATGCCATCCATTAGACTTAATCACAGTAAGTTTAAATTGCATTTATCTACGCAATTGAAGAAAAATACCAGTAAAACTAATTAGGGAGCTGCAAAATAGCAATGATAAAACTGAAGCACAACAATGGGACAGGAAACTCCTATGAAATTAAGAATAAAAAATATATATAATTGTCAGTGAAAAGAGGCAATCTGTGTCATTAAATAATTTCAAGGAAAGATAATTACCTTCCCATCAATTTTTTTTATTGTATCTAAAAATTCTAGAGTTTTCATGAACTAGACAAAACTTTAAATGATGAAACATCAACCTGTCAAGAAATATTGATAAATTGTAAATAAAATTTCTTCTTGGTTCAAAGACAATATAAGCAAATGCTAGGAAATTTTATAACAAATTTGAAAATTAAAAATATTATAAAATATTGTATACCCCACTGTATATAGATGGAAAATGCCTGTCTCATTCTTTAGTTTTTCTGGTTCTTTGAGGATTAAACAGAGTATCTTATTCAAATTTGGGGATTCTGCCAGCTAAGTATGTCAATTCCACCATGAGTTCTGGCCCTGAGGAAACTGCCACAGGATGAGGACCCACTGGACCTTTAGATGGACATGAGCGAAAACTCCATTCACCACATGACCTCCATAGACCCCCACTCAGACACATGGACCACAGTGATATTTGGGATCTCCTGGAATTAGTGTCAGTTCAGAGACAGTGTCTAGTGACAAATCACTCCAGCATTTCAATCTTCCTAAGCCTTTGAATCCCTTCCTCTACAGAACACCAGGCAGGTCTTGCATTTTAAGTTCATTTACTGTGGGCCAGCTTTTGATCTATGTTTCAGACAACCAACCAACTAAACTGTTAGGGTCCTTCCTAACTTCCTGAGCTGCATCATTAAATCTAGAATCTCTGTCTGGTGGGCCTCTTTGGATTTTGAAGGCAACGTATTCCCAATCTGGGTGTGCTCCTCTGGCCAATTTACCACAGACCCAAAAAACTGTATTGAAGAACCCAGGTATGCAACCTTGTGCCCAGAAACATGGTAAATATAAGGGCATAAGACATGACAAAATGATATGTGATTTATTATCCATCACCCAGCTGTGGCATCCCTTACTCTCTCTGTGTATGGCATTCCCTTCAGTACTATATACAAAGTTACTTAACTCAAGTCACTGGTTATAACTATAATCATCAATCACCATCGATTACCCGTTGCTTTAAATTTGAACAACTTTATTCTCTTACCAAATAGCAAATTGGGGAATCAGATCTGAGAAGGCACAATCTTACATGAAAAGGTAAGGGTTACATTTGCAATTTTATTTTCCCCAAATTCTTATTCCCATTCCTATTCAGAATCAAACGAGCTAGGGAGTTTGAGGAAAAATAAAACAAAATAAAAGGAAGGAAAATTTGAAGCTGATCCAGAATTGTAAAATATATTCTAAAACAAAAAATAAATTTTGCTTCTTAAAATATACAATTAAAAATAACTCTCTCAATCTCATTAAGTTGCTATTTATTTCATATCTTAATTATATCTTAGCTAACCATTATACCATATTTATTAACCTTACCAGAAAACATCACACACACATAAATACACATGTTTTTTTAGGAACACTCAAATATTTCCAGGATTTTCTTTCTAAGAATAAAATTCTTGTAACAAATTTTTTTTTCAATCTTTTTCTATCTTGATCCAAATATGAGACCAAGATGTAAGCATGGTTGGAGGGGTGAGGGGCCTTTCATGGACCTTTACTCTGTGCTTACTTTAGACCTGAATCCTCATTTTTATTCTTTTTCTCCAAAAAGATCTAGTCTTATAGATTACTACTGAGAAGTGTAAATTTGACTGAAAACTCATAAAGAGAGAAAAACTGAATTCACTTTACATATTGCAAAGAACCAGTCAGTCAAATTCCTCTTTGAGATCTCATTTCTAGTTCTCAGTCCTCCTCACCTTCCTGTTAGCTCTTCATCTTTCTCCCAATCTCCCCCTACACAGGATGTAGAGTAAAAATCTCTCTTATGTTCTCAACATTTCACCTCTGGCCATAGGTTTGTATATCTTACACAGCCTCACCAAGATTCGTAATAAAAAGTCATCTCTTGTTCCTCAAACCTGTTCCTTGGGTGGTATCCTAACACATCAATAAAGGTTTTCAAATAAAAATGGACAGACTACTCTCCTATATCCGCTGTGTCTGCAAAATGAAGTAAACCATATAAAAATATACTCCAGGGTGTTCATCTGTCAAGCAATTCCTACTTTAAATTCATTAGGCTATAATACCACATTTTTTGTATGCACCAAGTGGCATTGTTTATTATGTAAAATGAGAATTTAAATATGCAAGTGTAAGATCTTGTAAGAATATGCTACTTTTCAGAGAGTAGAGGTTCCTAAACTATGCGGAGCTCTGTAGAAACGGTTTAGTAAATCCTCTGTTGTTGTAAATTATGGAGGAGATGTACTTTCCAGGCACAGTTAGTTATTCCTTGCCTAAAGCAGAAAGAACTAGCAAACACATCTTCTGTATTCCCAGGCTCTGAAACACAACTGTGTTCAGACCAATATTTGACATCGATTTCAAACATGAAGGGCAACAATTAGAGACAAATTCAACAGAAAATAAAAATTGGCTAAATAATGGTTTGTCGACATGTTGGTTTATTTATAGACCATTTCAGAAGAAAATCATGGGAATCATGCATTGTCCTAACCCTGCAGTAGCAAAGTAAGGTCGTCAAGACAGGGGAAATTCTGTCATATTTATCATATTTATTTTTCATCTACATTAGCGAGGATAGGCCCCGCACATCATAGAAAATCAAATATTTATTCAATTGATTATGATGTGATTCTAAATTCCCTTGTGTTTGCTCAATGACATATACCTCCCTCCTCCTGATTAAACCTTTTATAGAATGCTACTTCAGTTGTAATTAATATACTCCAGCTTTTGTTCAGTATTGACTTGATAATGGCTTAACATTCTCAATCAATTTAAATGGAAGGTAGAGGACAGGAGTTTGACTTGAAGCCCTCCCTAACTTTAAGACTTACACTTAAAGCTGAAGCAATTTTGCTTCTAAGTGACCAGATACCTTACTCACATTTATTTAGCCATCAAGTATACTGGAGAGATAACTGTCAAACCGTATTGGAATGGCCTGGAGGAAAAGCATCAGAAAAGAAAGATCACACAAAGAGTACTAACACCTTAGCCATGAACACAGGGCTAATTTTTTTTTCACTATCATTCTTGTAGTCATATGAGTGATAAGACAGTATCTAGAATTGTCATCAATGGAGCCAAGATTTTATTGAAATTTGTATTCAACAAAAATATGCTAAGTGCCTACAAACATTCAATGCAATTATACTATATACTAAGGGTACAAGAAGAGATGAAAATTGTAAAGAAATATATCAAGTATGAGAATTGCAATATAATATAAGTATGTTCAAAGTAAGCACCTCTCTTGGGCGGTAAAGAGATCATGAAAAGAATGGGATGTTTTCTAGGGATGTCTAGTTACCTATAGCCACGATGTTTTCAAGCATACGCTACAAGACTGTTTCCTTATCAATAGTGTCTTAAGAATTTATAAGTATTTGTTGGCTATTTATGTCTTATTCCTTTTATCTTGTTTGACAGCCCCTTCTCCAAATACCTATGTTTCTCAAGTAAGATGAAGATAGCCCATTTTACCTGAACTCTGTAATGTGTCATTTTTCTCCAACTGCACTTTGTGGATTTTTACACCACTCTGAACTACAGAGCTGAATCAATTGTGAGCGATGTGCTAAATGTCCGTCCATAAAGGGAAACAAGATTAATGACCTCTAAATGTGAATGGGCAAAAGCAATTTATAAGAGTGAGTGAGGGTCATATTTTATCACAGCAGGCGCTTTATTCCAACTTTGCAAACAGTTACCAAAAGTGCACACAAGCACGAATCTTAGCCTCTCCAACCCCATGCAAAATGAATGTGTGTTCTGGACAATTGATGCCTACAACGTGTTAACCCTGAACTCAATCTTCATATGTTAATGAACACTGAAATAGATTGCTAGAGGACTCCTTGAAGCAGAAACCATCAGTAAAAGCATTTTCCTTCCTAAACCACTCCACAGGGTCTATATTCACCCAGCAAGAAAAGGAGCATCAGATTGTGTTTCTCATTATGTGGAAAACCCTTAGTGAATGCTCTACTAATTTTGTAGGTTTTAAATTTGCTTTCACCTTGGACTTTGTCCTTGTTTCCACTTGAAACTGTGACTTCTATCAGTGTAGTATATGGTATTTGTTTTTAACTTTTGGTAGTCATAGTAGGGGGTTTTATAAGGTATAGAAAATCGTAAGACACTGGTAAAATCTTTCCAATACAAATCATAAAATAACTAAAATAAAAGCAGGATTCATTGATATTGGGTCCCCATTCTTCACCTCAATGGCAATGCCTCTAGTATATTTTGGGCAAAGCCCATTCTACTAACAACTAGATGAGCCAGGTGAGTTACTCTACATATGCACGTTTGAGGTCAGGGTAGAAGAGTGAGACATTTGGAACCAAATCCATGGTATATTTGCTGTCTATTGCTGCATAACAAATTATCTAAAACTTAATAGCTTAAAACAACATGAATTTATTATTGCTCAGTTTCCACGGGTCAGGACACCAAACACAGAATAACCAAGTTCCTTGGTAGCAGTCTCAAAGGGCTAAAATTATGGGGTCAAGCTGGGAGCTTGGAGTCCTTATGTAAGCTCACGTGGGTGGAGCAGAATTTAATTCTTACAGTTGTAAGACTGAGGTTCCTATTTCTTTGCTGGCTGTCAGCATGGGGCCACTGTAAGCTCTTTGAGGCCATCACAGTTTCTTGCCATATGCCCCTCCATCTTCAAAGCGAGCAATGAAGTATCTTCCTTCTGTTGAATCCCTCTCCCATTGTGAATCTGCTGCTGCCGAAAGACCCTTGCCTTTTTAAGGGCTAGCTTGATTATGTCAGTCCACTGAACATACTCTCCTTTTGCCAAAAGCAAAACCTACTTATGGGAATGATATTGTGTATCACATCATCATCACAGGTCTCTCTCACAATCAAGAGAAGGTATTATACAAGGGTTTGAGTCTTCGGGGGATCATCTTAGCATCCAGAAAGTATTGAAAGGAGAATCGCAAATAAGCTGTTATCTCTAGAAGGGCTGTCCAAAAAAGTCAGGAGAGCACATTTCTAGAAATATGGATGTTCACCTGAGGGATGAGTGAATCTTAGTTAAGATTAAGGGTTAAAACAGGATATTTTGACCAAGAAATGATGCAGTTAAAAGTATTCTATTTTATAATAGTGAGAGAAATGTGAATATTTGTGACTTAATCATTCCCAGACTGAGGAGATTCTGCAACAGTATCCTTCTGCGCAATTTGGTGACCAAACTATAAAGCCTGCAAGCCTAGGTAAGGTCAACTTATGAAATATGATGGATGCTGAATGAGTCAAAGGGTTCTACACTGTCAGCAATATCCAAAGAAACTTCTAGATTTTTTTTTTTGCAAAAACAAAAGAAAACAGTAAAACAAATAGCCAAATGGAGCTTCCTCAGTATCCTCAGTATAGACTGTCAATTATGAGAGCTATGGCTGTAGACTCTCTAGGTTTGAATCCCAGCTTTCTAACTTAACTAGCTATTTGACCTTGGGAAAGTTATTTAATTTCATTTTGCCTCACATAACTTGGCTGTAAATTGGGGGATAAGAAGATATCAGGTTGAAATGATTATATATATATTATATATATATATATTATATATTATATATATTATTATATTATATATATTATATATAAATGATTACATATATATATGTAATTGTTAAATGTGACATAATTAATATGCAAAAAAATCAGTAATTATTATTACCATTAATTTTTCATATCACTCTTAACCTAGTTGAGAACTGAAGTTTGTATATCTTGGTCCTAAAACTGATATCTCAAAACTCCGTTGGATATGGCTATATCCTATCATGTAGTTATTTGCTCGTCTCTCCATATAATCTTCTGGGTGGTAAGTTTCCTTAAGGAAACAGAGTCATGCTCCTCATTGATCTGTAGCTCTAGGTCCACAGTAGACACTTTATAAATATGAGTTGCTCTAATACCACATCTTCCTTAGCAGGAGAACACCTTTGCAGTATGAGTTTGTCCCAGCAGACACCGCCGGCTGCCCAGTTTACATTCCACCTTCTAATGAACAGAATCTGGATTTTGTTTTGGGGAGCGATGCACCAGGCTCATTGATTGATCCATCATCCCTTGTGATATAGTTCTGTTCAAAAGATGTAGGAGAAACTACGTGGAACTTTCCTATCTGGAATGGGGATGTGATGTGGGAGGTGGAACAGCCATTTTATGTCTTTGAGGCATAAAATATAAGAGAAAAGGCACAGACTAAGGATGGCAGTGTGGAGAGACATAAGGAGCCTGGACACTAAGGACTTGAGAATCTGCTGCACCAATGCCAGAAAGAATATCCCTGTACTTTCTGACATATGAGGAAAATAAATGCCTATTTGGTTAAGCTACAACAGTCAGATTTCTGTTAAGTGCAGCCAGGCACAAAATTTAACTAATACATCAGTTTATTCAGCACTGAAGGTCCTAAGATCACCAAAGAGCTTGCAGAATACAGTTAATCCATATTAATGCCATCCTTCTGCCACTCAATGATACATAATTGGATACAGAGCCACTGTACAAGCAACTCAAGTGGGGGTGAGAGGAAGCGAACAAGAAGGATGCTGCCGAAGGATATGCTTAAGCATAACTTCAGGCAATGTGGAGCAATCATCTATTGCTGGGCAACAGAGAGAGGTTTCAATTTAGCCTCTCATTCTGCATATGATGCCACATAATTCAATCAGCCTGCTAGGGAAAAGGGAACCACAAACAGAAAAGCGTAAGTGTGGCTACCGACCTCAAAAGAATAAAAGAAGAGGTATTCTACGAAGTCATCATGCATCAGCTTTTTTTGGTAGATACACATGAACATACACACATTTGTGTACTGCGATGTGTGTGCATTTATAGAATACATTAAGCTGTTTATCACTGAAACAGAATGCCGTAGCTGTTAAGGACACAGTGCTAGAGCAGATTGCCTGGGTTTGAAATTCCACCTTTGCAATTTACTAGCTGTGGATTCTCATCTTCAGGCTTCAGTTTTTCCATATGCAAAATGCTATAATAGAATCTACCTACAGGATTGTATAAAGATGTTATGAATTACTTAATATGCATTACATAGGATGAGGCTTGGCACAGTCATATATGTGTTAGCCAATATCATTTTTACAATGACACAAGAAGTACAATGTTCTCAATTGCACATGTGTAAATAGGGGTTTATAAACACATCATTTCTCTACAGATAAATGGAAAACCCACTGTCCTGATATTGGGAATGCTAGCTTACATGTTGAAGATCCTCGTGAATTTTAAAAAGTACCAGCAGCATCAACTACAAACCACTAACACTTACGGAATATTCACTAGGTGCTGGAGCCGTGCTTGACACTTTATGTGATTTTCTCCTTGAATCCTCACATATCCAAAGATGTAATATTACCATGAGCCCTATAAGGGATTAATAACTTGCCAATGGTAACAAAACAAGTAGACACAGGATATGGAATTAGAATTCAAACCTAATTCTCTCAATCTCCAGAGTTTGTATTTTTGTACTTGGTGCTGTTATTTTTATTTTCATACTACTTATTAATTTAGATGACATGATACACCTAAAAAGGAAAAAAAAATCCTTATTTGAGAGACTCAAAAAAGTTTCTATCAATGCAGGAAAATACTGTTGAACTAATTTCTACAAACAAATTTTTATTTGCCATTAATCTCTTCTATTTACATCCTAGACTAGTAATGCTTGGAAAAATCTAAGAACAAAGAATAGTCAGTTTTAAAATGTAAAACCTTTAGTATTTGGTCAAGCAAATGCTGGATTAATGACTATTTCAGTGCATTCACATAAGAAACAGTCATTTTATGCTAAGAGGGTACAAAATGAAATTCAACAAACCTCCAAACGTCCCCCTCAAAACCAAGTAACCAGCAGAGCATTATATAGTAAGTCACCTTGCTTGTTGTCTACTGACACTTTTTAGTTATTGTTAATTTAATTGTGTTAATCACATATCTAGTCCAAGGGCATTTAGTCTAAAGGGTGCAATATGAAATCCATTCTACACCCTGCTCCTCCTGGTGGGTTCCCTGGGACAGCACTGTACCAGCTCAGAGAAGGGGACATATTTTTCCTACGTGGCATTAAGGGGTGATCTCTTCTAAGAAATGCCTTGTGTCTGTGCCATCTTGTTCACCATCACCCAAGTACCTGGGAAACAGCTGGCGCATAGTAGGTGCCAAACAAATGTTTGACTTAAAAGACTGAATGAGTGGTCTGCAGAAGAAGAAAGGGAAAAATTACTCCTCGCCCTTGTCTCCTCTGCACCTTGCACAGCTCAACGCTGAAGCTACTTCCTAAGATATTCTCACACAGAATATCTATGCGATATCATAAAATGGAAGGCCAGGGGTCCTAATGTACTATTCCATCCAGAATGCACGAGTAGACATGGGCAGCATAACAAATAATAAGACTGGACCCCGTGTGAGCAATCTTTTGCATAATAAAATCCCACATGTTAAAATGCAGATTTATTTTAAGCCCTGGAAGTGCTGACCATATGCCTCAGTGGCTGAGGAGATGGCTACTTAATAGATAATCTGCAATGCAAGCCAAAGAACTAATCACAGCCATCTGATCATCATGCCCCATCAAAAGCCAGAAATGAGAAGCCAGGGAACAGAGCCAGAAACTGTCAACATCTCATAGGCAGGGAGACACCAGGAACCTAAAGGGACAGGATGACAAAATGAACATCTTCCCACCCAACAAAAATAACAAAACAACAACAACAATAACAATATAGCTCCATTATAGTGTGTTTGCCATGAAGCACGCAATCCATTAAACGTGTTTCCACTGTAACCTTTTATAACCCCGTCACTAGGAACGTTGATGAGGACATTGATACCCCAAGAGACCAGGATATTTTCCAAAGTCTACATCCAAAAAGGTGGGGCCTCTACCCTGAGCTCTGTTGAGAGTCCAGGCTTTTGACTATTATCCCACAGAACATGCACATCATTGATGCTAACTACGTATTTATCGAATAACCATATGAGACAGTTAAATCAATTGTTTGTTATTAAGTTAAATTAACAGATCATGGTGCATAACTTTTAGCCCCACAATGTGTTCTTTAATGTATTGATCATTACAAATGGAATAGCTCTTACAATGTCTTAGGGATTTCTGGGCCGTCTCAGTAATTATTAAAGGATAGTTTGTCCTTTACTAATGACTGAGAGTCATGAGCCACGCTGCATGTCTTTGAATTCCTCAGCCTTTGTGTTAGTTTTCTAGGACTACCATAAGCAATGGAATAGCTTAACTAACAGAAATTTATCTCAAAGTTCTGGAAGCTAGAAGATCAAGGCAGCAGTAGCATCGATTCCTTCTGAGGGCTGTGAGGGAGAACCTGTTCCATGCTTCTCCCTGGCTTCCGGTGGTTTGCCTGTCACCTTTGGTGTTCCTTGGCTTATAGCTGCTCACCTCTATCACTGTCTTTATCTTCACATATCACGTACATCTTATTCCTGTGCCTGTCTGTGTCCAAGTCTCCCCTTTTTATAAGAATCCTAGTCATATTGGATTAGGAGCCCATTCTACTTCAGAATGACCTCATCTTAAACAATTACATCTGCAACAATCCTATTTCCAAATGTCGTAGTCTGAATTTCTAGAGGTTCGAATGTCAACACAGAATATTTCGAGGATACGACTCGACCCATAAGAGTCTTATAGCTGGACCTTTGTACCAGCTGCTCTCCACACTTGTAATACTCTCTACCCCCGTCATTGTCTCCCTGTCTCCCATGTACTTTTCAATTGGCTAATTAATCACTCAGGTCACCACTACTATTCCCCTTCCTTCCATGGCCCAGCTCAATAAATGTCAGCTAATACAAAAGCAGAGGATGATGACAGTCACACTGAGTGGTCATGCAGGAATGACAGAAAGCACTACTGAGTCCTGTCAACCATGCTCCATGACCATTTGCTTCTCAGTTCTCTTACAATCTTTTCATATTTTTTTCAATCAAAAATAATTAAGGCTGCTCCTAAGCATGAGGTTGCTATCTCCGTTGGTTCATTACTTTCTGGTAATACCTTGTGGTGAGAACAGATGTACAGGACTGGTGTCACACTGACTTTCTTTCCACATTCTATACTTTGTGACTGATCCCAGGCAAGGCAAAACATATCTAATCCTCTTCATCTCTAAAATCAGGATGTAAGTCTCAGGTTGTAGAGTTGACATGAAGATTAGAGAGACACCCGGGAGAGTGAATCATGATAGGTATTCAGGTACTCATTATTTGATAATTATTATAATTAGGATTATCATTATTATATAAAATTAGCATTACTAATGTTTATTTTAGTCTACAATGTTTCTCCTAGTTAGAGTACCAAATGTAGGAAAGCAAATCTGCAGGTCTTATCTGTAACATGAGAACTAGACTCTCTGAGGCTCTTTCTTGGAGTCAATATGTGACTTTAAGGCACAAGCCTGCAATGCTATTGAGACACTGTGGAAACACCTTGGGCTTGCCTTTGCCCATTATTTGATGTTTAGTGAATCTTTAGCACAGTGTTATTAATGTATCATCGAATATCTTTAAACATAATTTTACTTTAGATATTCAAGAATGTAGATAAATAGTGAAAACAAAAACATTCCTACAACTACCAAATAAACTTTCCAGAAGCAAACGTTTAATGATCTCATTAAACACACTGTCCTCTTACTTCTTTGGGAGGTAGGTTGACTGCTTATTTAACTTGAAGAATCTACTGCTTTTTCTTAAGTAACGTGACCTGTGCTGTATTGTATACAGAAAGATATAACAAAGCTACAGCCTTCAAAGAGAGTATCAAATAATACATATTCTTTAATACAGCACACGCTGGCCTCGGGGGTGGGGTGTCACAGGCGCTAGATTGAGGGTAAGAGGCCCAAATTCCTTCACTGTCTCTCTTGTGAAATGAATGAGTTGGTCTAAATCTTCTCTCCTCTTCAGCTTCCGGACTGTAAGAATCCTATATGTGTTCTCCAGTAAGAGGTTCTTAATGCAGTGGAATTACAACACTCAGTGTGTAAATGTATCCTACTGACAACACTGAATTAGCAAACAGAACAGTTCAAAGTCTCTCAAAATAATGTGTGTAATTTATATGCAATTCACAAAGGCGTCCATCGATTATTAGATTAGCCTCACAAATACCACCTGAAAATCTTTTTGAAAAAATTTAAGCCTGGCTGCTTGGCAGGCAATTGGGCAGTTTAACATAACAAAGAGTAGGTACAAGAAATGAAACAAAAACTATATAGCTAAACTCCTCGTTTTCAGTGAAAAAAAAAGAGTAAGATATAAAAACTGTGTAGGATGCTAGATTTTGAGATGAATGTAAGTAAAAAAAAGGAAATTAATGAGCTAGATATTACCCTAGATTACTGACACATAAGCAATCCACTTCTTAAAATAGTTTTGAAATACTATGACTTAATGTTAAAGCAAATTTAATATTCCTTGAAGCTTGGACATTTCAGTACGTTACACTAGAAACTCATTATAATATTGGTGATAAATAATAGATATATATTTGTATTTATATATATATATATGTATATGTATGTATTTAGACCTATCATTGGGCCTTTTATGAAGGTATTTGATTTGGTAACTAAAGAACTATAAAATGGAGTTATCTAAACCAAGGGTCCCCAACTTTTAGGTTGTGGATTAGTACCAGTCTATGGACTGTTCGGAACCAGGCCACACAGCAGGATGTGAATGGCAGGTGAGTAGATAAAACCTTCATCTGTATTTGCAGCTGATCTCCAGTGCTAGCATCATTGCCTCGGCTCCACCTCAGATCGTCAGGCATGAGATTCCCATAGAAGTACCAGTCCCTGGTGCCAAAAAATGTTGGGGACCACTGGTCTAAACTATAATTCTCATAAAATAAAGAAAGATAATGACATATTTATGTTCCAAGGTATAACGACACCTCATCTCATTATCTGACAATACCACTGAGAAAAACATGGTTAGTCTGAAAATTATGATCACTGGAATCAGTGATTGATTATCTGACCCACTGATTGATTCATTCATTCATTCACTCACTGACTTTTTTTCAACCAACCACTTTTGTGGAGAGTGTACTACATGCCTGACATAAAGAACTTAAAAAAATGGATATCACAAGTCAAAATTCTGGAAATGCTGAAGTCTTATGTCATCAGGAGGTCAGGTGTCTTATCACACTTTACAATCAAAAGTTGGTAATGGAGGATATAAGGTGCTACATTTTCTTTAAAAACTGGCAATCTATGGATGATTGGCATTTTAGCACACATATTTAGTTTACCAGAGCATCTCATTACCTAGCTTTGTGAGACAGAAAATAAGAATAAAAAATTAGGTAATAATTCAATTTAGATCTATTGCACTTAAAAATGATTTTTAAAAATATATTTAAAACCTGGATCCTGGATGAAATTTTATTCTAAACACTTTCAATCACCACTTTTTTAATTCCATTTTTTTTAGAATTAAAACTTTTAGAGTAGTTTTAGGCTCACAGCAAAATTGAGGAGAAAGTGCAGATAATTTCCGTATACTACCTACTGCCACCCCACACCAAACATATCCTCCCTTAGTATCAACATCCCCACCAGAGGGGACATTTGTCATAACTGGTGAGCCTACATCCACACATCATAATCACCCAAAGTCCGCTGTTTACGTCACAGTTCACTTTTGATGTGAACTGTGATTCTACGGTTTTGGATGAATATCTAATGACACGTATCCATCTTATAGTATCACATGGAGCATTTTCAATGCTGTAAAAATCCTGTGTGCTCTGCCTAGCATTCCTCCTCTCTCCCCAAATCCCTAGCAGCCACTTATCTTTTGATTTATCTCTATCATTTTGCCATTTCTAAAATTCCGTGTAGTTGAACTCATACAATATTTAGCCTTTTCAAATTGACTTATTTCATTCAGTTATATGAATTTAAGTTTCCTCCATTTCTTTTCATGGCTGGATAGTTCATTTCTTTTTAGCTCTGAATAATATCCCATTGTCTCGATGTAACACAGTTTACTTATCCTGTCACCTACTGAAGGACATTTTGGTTGCTTTCACGTTGTGACATTTGTAACAAAAGCTGCTAAAAAGCATCGATGCAAAGGTTTTTGTGTAGACATAAGTTTTTAACTTCTTTGGGCAAATACCTAGGAGCACGACTACTGACTTGCATGGTAAGGGCATGTTTAGTTTTTAAGAAACTGCCAAACTGGCTTCCAAAGTGCCTGTACCTTTCTGCATCCCACCAGCAGCGCATGAGAGTTCCTGGAGCCCCACATCCTCACCAGCACTTGTTACTGTTAGTGTTCCGGATTTCGGCCATTCTAATAGGTGTGTGGTGGTATCTCATCATTGTTTTTATTTGGATTTCTCTGAATGACATATGATGTAGAGCACCCTTTCATGTGCTCATTTGTCATCTGTATAACTGCTGGGGCAGGTGTCTGTTATGGTCTTTGGCCCACTTTTTATTCAGGTAGTTTGTTTTCTTATTGTTGAGTTTTAAGAATTCTTGGTATATTTTGGATATTAATCTATTTTTTAAATCGTATATCTCTTCATGTGGTCCTGTGGAGCACCCATATCAATCTTTCTCAAGTACGATTTTGATCATGCATTTTTTTGGACTAATTCATTTAATGGTCACCTTATTGGTTTCTTATATAAAATAAAGACTCCTTTGTCTGGCATTCATACCCATCCCATTTCTATCTTCATTTCTCTTTCTTAGCCTTAACTTGTATTATTTTTATACATGAAATAAATTTTATGAGCTAATTAGTCCCTAATCTGGGCATCTGGGTCATAATTGCTACATTTTAGGTACTTCTGAGGATTAAGGAAAATGAAAATGGACAAACAGTAGGTACTAATAAGTCATAATCATCCACTACAGTTGTTAGGACACCATGGTAGAAAGAATATAGTTAATATATATCCTAACAAATCTGGTTTCGAACACTAAATGATACTTCCTAGCTCTTTGTTTCATAGGGGTTAACTAATCTTCTTGGGCTCTGGTTTCTTTACTTGTAAAGCAGAGATAATAGATGATTGATGATAAGAGGATAGAATTCATTAAGCAATTAATGAGGTTAATCTAGTTAACAGAACCAAGGAGAGTTTGTTCCTTTCTCTTTTGTCTTATATTACTCAAAAGCTACCTTCAGACTAATCATCATTTGCTTATTATATATGTCCTGTTCTGCCACCAAAATTTTTCTCAGACTAGTCCCTGAACTAGCATTCCTATAGCTCTATCAATACTTGACCCATCACGTAAGGCGCAACTCGAATGTTTCCCTTATTAAAAGTCCTAATATTTTTCCACTAAGAAATGTCCTCACTACTACACCTTATATCCCCCTATATCATACCAAGTATAATACATCATAATATATATATATATACACATCCATATATATATATACACATCCATATATATATATATATATATATATATATATATATATATCCTCCTTATTATATATACCTCTTACTTCCTTTATCTAGATTATAAGCTATAAGAGGAAGGGATAGATATGTTATTCTCCTTCATGTTTCTTAAATTATCTGCTCCAATGCCTTTCACATAAACAAGTTAAATATATATATATAGGTTAAATTAACTATATGTTGATTTTTCTGTATATTTTGCACTTTATTATTTAATTTCTTACTTCCCATCTAAAGTAATTTCTGCATTTAGGAGCATTTCACATCAAATAAATATATAACATATTTAACTTTCTATTGATCTACCCACACATCTTTTCAAATTTTCCCTGAAGACGTGAGATCACGGGTAATCACAGAGGATAGCTGGAGAAGATTAGAGTAAGTGTAGCTCAGGGGAATTTCAATAGTGGACTGAAATGCCCTACTTCTGGCATTGAAACACACACACACACACACACACACACACACACACACACCTCCCACACACACAAAAAAAAAAACTCAGAAGAAGGAAACAGAAAGATAGCCCATCCACTTAGACACAGAGGCCGGAGCATCTCACAGGGCTTGGGGCTCTCTGTCTACTCTCACTTGCTAAATCAGTCCAGAGGTCCAAAGGTCTGTGCTTAAAACTTGTTCCATTTCCCAATAGTGGTTGTAGTGATGGAAACATAACAATGATACTTATTATTCCCATTTATGTAACATTCTTGATTTCTCATTTGCATTGCAACCCAATTCTGTGAGATAGTTGTTATTAAAACTGTCTTTCTTATAAGGACCTTGTGGCTCAGAGTGACTAACCAAATTGACACTAAATTACTAATACATCACAGGGTAGAAGATGCCAGATAAAAACTGCTCCTGACTCCAACCCCACCCTCATTCCAGTACACCACACTCAATAGATTCTTTTTATCGTTGATTTTCCAGCTGACATCCTTGAAATGTTGAGAAGCAAGTAACGAAATGAAAAGTAAAATGTGGATCCGTTATAACCTTAAACCAGTGGCAAAAGGCAAAGGAAAAATACCAAACAACTTTGGTGTAAGAAATTATGAACGGCCTTCATTCGTTAAGGAATAATGAATGTCTTAAGTCTGAATCGACCAAGTAAAGAAAACTTCTAACCGCAAAGGGGAATTCTCTGTTCCTATAAGGGATGATGCATTACAAACCTAGCAGTCTGAAGGTGCTTCAAGCAGAGGGCTGGGTCTGAAGCTCCCTTTCAGAAGTGTGTTGGGCTTCCTGACTCACCGCAGAACCAACAGATCCTAGCCTGAGTGAACGTCTCCAGTATTCTAAGTACCCTGTCACCTTCATCCTGCAGTTTAAAGGAACAGAAAGCAGAGCTGCAAATGCTCTAAGAAATTTCTGACTTCATAGGCCTGTGGAATTTAGAGAGATTGACATTTGCTTTATTTTTGTTAAGACCTTTTCCAGGAACGAAAAACACACGTTCTCTTTGTTTCTATGTAATCACTTTCTACTTTTTATTTATTTATTTTTGTCCATAAGTTATTTCCAATGTTACATGGCTTATTATCTGGATACATGTTTCTCTTGTCACAATCCAAGACCAGATATTCTTCCTTACCCACCAACACCATGAAATAAAATAAACATTGCCCCTGGCCTAAAAGACAGGATACCATAACATCTGCCTACAAATGGGTTTGCTAAACAGCATTGGAAGCTTATCTACCATTATAAATGTAGCATTATGTAATCCACCCAGGATAATGATAATAGCACAAAAGCAGCATTAATTAGGACTCTATTTTGTTCTACTTAGGCCTCCTACGGATAACATTATCTTCATGTAATTTTGGTTTGTGGTCTAAAATAATCATTTCTATATAAAAATGATTGTAACAGCTTTGCAGTTACATCTGTGCACTCTGAAAAACCACAAATCCATACAGAGAAGAGAAGGACTAAAATATTAACCTAGGAAAAGCTTCAAGCTGGTATGGCACAGCTTGTTACATCTGAAAAAAGTAGGAGGAATAGAAGAAAGATTATACCAACATCCTCTAGGCTCTCTATTTTCCAAAAGGAAACTTATACAGTAGCTCTAATGATTTGGTCCAAAAGCTACTCAAAAAAGAAAATCAAACACAAAGAGCATACATTTTACACTGATAGTTTAAACTATATGATAAAGAAGAAATATTGACTATATTTTAAGTGTCACTATAATAGCTATCTACTCAGAAAATGTTCCAAAACAGTCTTATCTGGGGCAGGCAAGAAGGAGAAGTTTAAGGCCCTGGAGTGAAGGTTATTTTAGAAATAGTAGGGAAAAAGAAAAGGCAAGTCTTGTTAACAAGACTTATAAAATAATCTCAGATTAATTTTTAAATTGTTAATATAGCACTTATCGATACTGGTTTCTAACTTATATTCTTTCTTAATCATTTGGAGATCAAGGTGACATTAAACCCAGGTGACATTAAAATGCATATAAAAGTGACTACACCTTCTTTTTCAAAACCCTTTCCCAAAGTGTATAGAAAGAGTTTTGATGATTGTGTCCTGACTATGAAAAGCTAAAGCTGGCCCACCGTGGGGGACCGAGGGGAGGGAAGTGTGAGAGTCTGGAAGCGTTATGATGTCAGATGCCCCCTTGTCCAGAGCCAGCCAGAATTAAAAGAGGCCATTTCACCCGCTTTCTGCGTACTTTCAATGGCACAGGACTGGTTTTATAACTGGCTTCTGAGTGTTGCTAATTGACCCACAAAGGCCTTGAACCTGTGATCATGACCATGCTTCTGCCTAATACCTTGGAAGTGAACATAACACTGCTTGATTTCTGAAAGGTCCCTGAGAACCCACTAACCTCATTTCAGGTACTTTTGCACTTACTTTGGGACCTCCTCTGACCAAATCCACTCCAAAGAAGCTTCACATCTAATAAAATGAAGTCGCTGTGTTTGATACAGCTGAACTCATTCTCACAACATCACTGCTCCGAAGGCAAGAAAGCCAAGACAAAGAACATCAGAACTAGCATTCAAACCCAGGTTTTCTGAGTTCATATCCATTGCTAATGCTCCTAAATTGCAGTATAGTTCTGTATACAAGTCACATTTAAACCACCCTATGATGCTCTACTGTAAGATTATCCACTGATAAAAAAAAACAAAGACAACCAAAAACAAACAAACAAGCAAAAAAACACTCTTCCTAAACCTAGTCCTTAAGCAGAAACAGAGATGGTAGGAAATTGAGGAAGTATTTATTCCCATAGTATATACTTAAGGCAAATAAATATTTCTACTTCTTTTTCTGCTATTTGAAAGCTGGAAATGGCTTATGGTCAAAAAGTTCAGATGTGGGCCTACCTAGGGAAATAGTCTAGCAGATTATTAAAAGCTAGACTCTCAGACAATTAAGTTCATCTTTCAGTTTTCTTCTTTACTAGCTACGTGCTGCAGGCAGGTTATTTAATCCCCTGTGTATTAGCTTCCTAGAAATATATCCGAGAGACTAAAAACATGGCATTCATAATAGAAATGTAAGTTCTGTTCCTTTACCTAACCATGCCATCTGTAACACAGTATGAATTTTTAAAATAAACATACCGTGAAGGTTTTGGGCCTCAGACAACTTTATTGCATTGTTTTTGTGTTCAAATTTTTATTTTGTTACATATACAATTTTAAAATTATCACCATAATTTTGTGACTTATTTGATATCTCTTTAATTTTTAATATTGCAAAAGCCCCCCAAAAAAGTGGATATGCCATGGCTTTACAACTTGGAAGATCCTGACTTAAATTTACTCATGCTTAATTTCTTCATCTTTGGCATAAACTGGTTACTAATGTCTACCATAAAGTAATTTTTTGTGTGTGAAGATTAAATAAAATATATGTATAAAGGACTGGCACAAGTAGGCCCCCATCAATTACTTCTGTTGACATTTTTTCAGGAAAAAAAAAGGACTCTTTTTAAGATTTACTACAGATCATCAAAACAGCCAGCTACCTCCTAAGTTCAGGAAAGGAAAGATAACTGAGAATTTTGTCAACTTCTGTAGACTCCTCCCATGTCCACAGCCTCTCTGACTAAGATGACAGAATATTTGTTCTCGTTAACCCTCCTCCTTTCTCCTCAATAGTTAGAAATAGTGGGCAGAGAAGCCATAAAAGTTAGGAACAAGGTTTAAAGACAAAATGCACAGACCGAAAATATCATAGCAGGAATGGACATTTCAAGACAAAATGTAGAGACTGAAAATATCATAGCAAGAGTGGACATCTACAGACGAAATGTGTAGATTGAAAAGATTGTCGTAAGTGGTCATGGTTGCAAACCTAACTCTTAAACACAAGTGTGAAGTTAGAAAGAAGTCAGGAAAAGCTGAGAAATGACCACTTCTGCTTTCTTCATCACGGCCTCGCCCCCATGTTTTAAGTAAATATACACACATTCCGGAATGCCAGAAACCTAAGTCATGGCTCTGCGAAGAATTACAGATATGAAAATTTACATTTGAGTATCCACGTGACAAGTAGGCACACAGCCAGATGGCCCTGCATGCAATGTAATTTCTTTTAGGAGCGTTACATGATGCTGTTTGCAATAGTCAAGAAGATGAATCATGAAGGCCCATCAGCCATTTTTCTATCAGCAAAACTTGAGTGGAGACTCCAAACTGGGTTGGATACAGAAGACTCTCGGGGTCCAGGTCTTTATTTCTCACTTGTAGGCTCAGCTGCAGCTAACTGCACATATCCTTAGTCTATATCCTTCCCTTGACCTCACATGGTGTCCCTTTTGGTCTTTCCTCACTTTAAGTAATTGTGGGTCGAGGAGGTAAAAACTAATTTTAATATTGGCTGCAGTAAAACATAGATAAAAGATGAATTTAGTACAAACAAAATGATAAAAGCTAGATTTATTAATGTAAAACAATCATCGACTGAGGCCTCTTTAATTCTTTTGGCCGCCATTTTGTTCCAAGCATTTCTCTGGCTCCACACACTGCTGTTGCTTCTGCCTACAGAAGAATACCACATTCCTTTTAAACATTTCCTGGTGCCAAAATAAGAGATTACCTTTGAAACAGAATGCACAGAAATAAAACTGGAATGTTTCAGCTTTGGCACTTTTTAAGATGAGAGCATAATGCTTATTGAGGCGATGTTGACTCTCTCTGATTAAGAACAGCTTGATGATAAGATATATGGTACTCTGTCCATAATAACTTTTGTTTTCTTTATGTCGTCAATTGAGCTGGATCTTTACCTCATTAGAACCTTTGCAAATGCATCACAGCAACAGATCATCTCTCCGCATTACTGGATCCATTATCTATACAGGAAGTTCATCTAATTTTCCCAGCACTTTATGAGAGAAAAAAAAAAGGGCCTATTTTCCCATATTTCAGGGTGATTTATGCTGATGTTAGAGCCCAAGTATTTGTATTTTCTTTGGCTCTTCTATTTGCTTAACATATGAAGTAGGAAAGTTAATATTCTTCTGAAAAACTCAGCTCCAGTCTCTACTGATTTAAATACAAAGTTCAAAAGGAGATGGTATCTTATAAAGACTCTAAGCTCACTGCATTAAATTAACAATACTAATCTCTGTGTTTCACATGGTACCTACTTGGAGCAGCTCTACAGACATTAAGTGAAAATGCCAAAGCTGTCTTTTAGATAAAAAGCAATAACAGTCTATTCCTTCAGGTCTTTTAAAGGATATACTTAACCTAATGGTGATGAATAAGGGGGAGGAATCAGAGCCACACAATAGGCTTTTCCTCTCTCTTTGCTCTTCAATTCCAGAACTTTCTAGACCCCAATGACCTGATGGACATAAAAAAAAAAAAAAAGAAGAGAGAAGCATAATAAAAGTGAGAGGAAATGGACAACCATTCATAAATATAAAACACAAAAACAAAACAAAATAAACTTGTCATCTCGAGAAGTATTGGAGGGAAACAAGACAACTATATCGTTATAAAACCCAGGTGTACTCCCCCTGCCACACCTATGCCCAAGGAAGCTGGAGGAGAGAGAAAAAGCCAAGTCCAGGCCCAAACAATCCTGTACATGGAACGAAGAGATGGTGGGACATAAAGGGGAAAACGGCGGGAAGCGTTCATGATTTACAGATCCGACTTAATCTTTTCGGGCTGCTACAGCGAAACACCACAGACTGAGCGTCTTGCCAACAACAAACATTCGTGTCTCACAGTTCTGGAGGCTGGGAAGTCGAGATCAAGACGTCTGCCGACTCTGTGTAGTGGCTGCTGAGGCCTCACTCCCTGGCTCAGAGACAGTGCCTCGCATGCAAGCAGCCAGGGAGCCCTGTGAGGCCCTTCATCTAAGAGCAGTCATCCCACGGATGAGGGCTCCACCCTCACAACCTAACCGCCACCCGGAGGCCCCACCTCCTAATACTCTCTCACTGGCATCAGGATTTCAGCATGAATGTGGAAGTAAGTGGGGTGGTGGTGGGGCAACACGAACATTCACAGCATAGCAAGAACGTAACAAATTTCCTGCTCACCTCACTTTAGCTGTCCACTTCTCCTTTTCACACTTGTCAATGGGGATAGTATATCTTTCACTTTATCTCCAAATATCTTTATTCTTGATTTCACATGTTCACTCACTCAAAACCATCTATTGAAAACCTATGACACGCTGTGTTTGGATTAAAGCATCACACATAAACAACGCAATCACCAGCCTTACTGGCCTCACAGTCTTGGGACCGGCGTGTGAGATGGGGGGCCACTGGAGAAAAAGCCAGGGACAGTACCACAGCAACGCTGTGATAGAAATTTGCACAGGGTGCCGTGCAAGTCTACTTAATAACAACGTGCCCAGACATGATTTTATGTTTTCGTATTAAAATTTCAAATCCATGATTGCCTATGTTCCCGGCACGGATAAGTCTTGTTTCACAAAAAAAGATGAGACAACAATTATCACTTCCTTATTCTAGAAGTTGGTGGTCTCCACAGTGAGTGTGGGACAAGATGTGGGAAGGAAATACTATAAAATATCATGGATAATGTTTCCATTGATTTTTTAAGAGGTAATTAAGATGCACTACCTCTTAATGAGCACACTGATTGGATGTCACCGATTACAGAAGTAGCCCATGGAAGGAACGCACTGTAGTGGAACAGGCTGTGTGTGGTGAGGCTCCATCACACGGCGGTCACACCGCTGTTGAGAATAGTTCACACTCAACACACTACAGTGTCTCCTAGTTTGTATGTATTTGGTAAAGTAGGTTATAGTTTTCACTACTTATCATCATTATTTCACTCCAACTAACTCTCACAAAAGAGACAACAGAAATATATGAATCATAAACAAACAAACAAAAAAACAAAACAAAAATTTGGTTTGCAAACAATACTCGCAATGTATGCCCAGGACAAGGATATGACAGAGGTGACTCTTCTGTCCATGGGAATTCTCAGTTTCATGTCAGATAGCAGATTAGAGAAGTGATGATATATTCAGATCAGATGTGAATGGGCCCACAAGGATGTGAAATTACTAACATACTGTTGGATATTAGAATTACGTTGTGTATCTTAAAAATAAGCCTCATCCTAATGTATTTATGAACTTTTCACTGCTGTGCTAAGGCATAGATGAGATTCACATATTATGATTCAGCAAGCAGGTGTGTATATCCACTTTGATATACCTATGCATATAGTAACTTTGCAACCATTAAAAGCAAGTATAAAATATACTGAACTTACAACTAAGTTTGAAACTGAAGTGGTAAGAAAAAACAAAACAAGGCAGAATCATGATTTTCAAAAGTAATTAAAAGCCATAACTGTATTATTCTCACTAAAGTTATTATAAATATTCTGTTAACATTACATACAAGAAGAAATAATTCAATATTATGTTATTCTAACATTTTAATATAAGCAAAACGTTTGAGTTTTGTTAATAAAAGTATTTAAATATTTATTTTATATCCCAATATTTTACATTTTAAATTTTGTATTTTATAATATGCACAATTTTTTGTAGAAAACTCATGTGCGATTTATAAATAAATAAACACATATTAAGGAGTTTCTGCTATCTATCTATATCTACTTCTCTATATATTTTTAACTTATAAGGCAGATAATCAACAGGATGATGATGACTGTCAATGGCCACAGAGAAACATTTCAGACAGAAGTCAATGTTTGTTCTCCTGTTACCATATAGGAACAGAAGAAGGAGCCTGGGAAAACATCGTCATAAATAACCATTTTGTGAAAGGCCAGGTGATTACATAGTCATTTTGTGAAAACATATCTAAAATGAATCAAAAGACAAAGCAACTAAAGAAGATATTACACTTCAAGCTAAGAGAGCAGTGCTAGTTCTAACATATTAAGCAGAAGCATGGTCTCCATACATCAACCTTTTCTGAAGAATCTGCCTTAGCCAACTAATCTCTGACAGCTGAAGAAGGATGTGTTTCTCTAATACAGTGATCCTGGAGGGAGGTGTATAAGGTCTGAGAATCACATTTGACTTGGGAGCTAATGTCAGTGCTAAACTGAAGAACTCTTCTTTTTTCTTCTTCAATATATGCACATGTCTCACTCTCTGTCTCTCTTTGTCTCTCTGCCTCTGTCTGTCTGTCTGTCTGTCTCTCTCTCCACACACACACACACACACACACACACATACAGTAACTTTCTTTTTACTCATTTAATTCCCATAGTAGCACAAAAAGATAAAGGCTATTACTGTCACCATTTTACAGATGAAGACATTGAGGCAGAGAGAGATTAAATCCCAAAGTTATGTAAGTATTAGTTACAAAACCAGGTTTTGAATAGGCAGCCTGGTCCAGGGTTCATATTCTTGCTAATTATGCTATTTACTAAGGAAGAAACCAGCCTCAGAGAGGTCAACTTTCATGTGTATTTATAGCACTATGCTTGTACTCCATCACCATAATCTTCCCACTACTCATTTGCCAAACACGAAACTTTTTCATAAACATAAACCCCAAAGTTGTAAAGCATTTGGGGAAAACTATATTACCTCTTTTTTGTTCTATGTTATGGAAAGGGGATCTATTTGGGGGAAGATGGAGATTTACAAAGTAAAATGTATGAGCATAAGTCATTGTAAAAATTATAACTTTGCCCCAGCAGATATTAAACATTTCATGACAATCTTATTTTAATAATTCTTAAATGTTAAGTCTTCTAATATTCTATAATAGTATTTGTCTATGCTGAAATATTGGTTAGTTTTCCACATAAAATATGAATAACTGGTAGGATTATAATTTTTTCATTGCTAGAAAAATAAATTATCTTCACTTAGGATTTGCTACCACATTCAACAAGGCATACATCTTAAATAGGATGAGAATGCAACACACCAAGCATATGTCTTAATGCTGAAGTGTAACAGTTCCACTAAATTTAGAGAATCAAATCAATCATATTTAACCTACATTTTGTACCTCAACCCCATCTGATTAAATATAAGTAGATAGAATTTTATGAATGAAAAGTTATTAAAATTTTTAGTAACTTTTATGTTCCCACTGGTTTAATCTCTTTTTTTCTTTTAATAAAAATGAAATAAAAAGGGGTTATCCAGTATCATTTTGTTTCTACTTTGTTTCTTACAGGTCATATTCAAAGTTGACTAAGCAACATAAGTGTTCAACAGACTGATTTTATTTTTGTCGCACGCCTCATAAGACTGATTTAGAAACCTAAAAATGTGTCACTAAAATATTAAATTATGAAGTCAGAGTTTATTGCACTTCCAAAATCTAACAAGAATGGTTGGCTATAAAAGTAAACAAATATTCTTTAAATGTAGCCAGCTATGTTTAAGAAATTCTTATAGGAATCTAGAAGATTCTGAACTACCATGATTGATACCATGCCAATATTTCAGAAACCTGTTTTTATAAGACTCTTCCTCCTTCGTGGATGTCTAACATAATTCCCATTACAAAGTGATTCAGATCAACTTTAGAATAATAATGGAGGCCCAGTAAATTTGGAGAACGTTCCCACCATTGGCACATTTAGAGTTATCTTATGTATGGCCATCCTTCCTACATTATCTCTGCTTCACAGAGCCTTCAACACATTTCAACTGTCAGCAGGATCCAATTTTACTCTTGACTATACTTCATCCTCTTTCTGTTGCTAATAATGGATCTATATGATGTATGGATTCCCTTCTGCTAACATTACTCAGAAGCAGGGGTGTTACGATGCTTTGAGGTCTCCATCAGAGTACCAGCCTGAACAACCCATGCGGCACGTACATGTTGTGTGGTGTGCTGGGGGGAGGGGAAGAACAAAACTTTAATGGCTTGCAAGAATAAGAATTCATTTTAAAGGTCTAATGATTCTCAGGAGGAGAGTTAGATACCTATAAGATTGAATTATACCCCAGCAATGCCTCTCTTACTAAAAGGTCAGACTTCAAGCAAACACATCCCCCTGTAACCCAGCCCTGAAGCTTGAAGTAAATGAAACAAATTCTCCTGGACGTACCACGGTGCCTGCAGTAAAGCCTTGAACTTCATAAACCTTCTTTTAGAGCTTCATTGATGCCTACTTAACATACAAAGCAGGATACAACAGATCCAACTTAAGATACTAGCTCAGTAACATCTGCCTTGTGATCATTATTGCTTAACCTCTGCCAATTTTGGTTTCCTCCTTTGATAATAACACCTATTCCTAGAGTTGTTGGGGATTTTAACTGATGTAGCAATCTTCTGATCATAATTTACTTGTCAGGGTGAAAATGGCAGTATATTAAATAAATGTTTTCTTTTCATCAGTCTACCATATGTTTGTTGGTACGTTTGTTTTTTAATCTGCTTCTATCTACTTCGGATACATGAAAGCATCTTAAGGCTTAGGGACAGAAGGAGGAACAGGTGACTTCTGGAGCATCAACAATGTCCTAGTTATCTATTGCTATGTAACAAATGACCCTCCAATTTAATGTATTACAAAGTAAACATTTATCTCTCTATCCTTGGAGGGTCAGGACTTCGAAAACGGTTTAGTAGGTGGTTCATGAGGTTTCAATCAAGACAGAAACAGGGCTGCAAACATCTGAAGGTTTGACAGGCTGCAGGATCTGCTTTCTCGGTGATGCATTCACATGGCTGCCGATGGGCGGGGAACCTCACCACGTGGGAAGTTCCTTCATAGACTGACTTCATGACGTGGCCACTGGCTTGCCACAGGGATCAATAAAGACTGAGAGTGAGTACAGTGAAAGCCACAGTATCCTTTACAACCTAATCTTGGAGGTGGCATAGGACCATATCTGCTATATTTTAACCATCACACTCATTAGCTCTCGTACTCCATGAGGGTGTGAATACCAGGTGGGGATCATTGGAGCCAGTAACTTTACATAGTATCTCACAAGTTATAAAGTGCTTTTCAAAATTAAAACAACTGTATGAAGAAAGCAGATAGTTTAAATTACCGGCCTACGACCACAATTATCAAGAGTGTGTACTCAAAATGACTGAGAAATATATGTTATTTCACATATTTTTATTTATATTTCTTTTATTAGTTTGTTAAGATATAATACTTCTATACTGCCACTAACTAGCTTAATCTTGAATAAATTATAATTACAGAACTAATTTTTTAATAACAAAAATATAAATAAAATACAATGCTTAATTAGGAGGATGGAAAGTTAATTCAAATAGATTATAACAATAAGAATGGAAATTTTATTTAAAAATAAAGATTAAAAAAACCCAGAAATCTCTAATAATTACCATTATCAAACCTTATGCCCAGTCCTGTGTTCTAAAATTTAACTTATATCCCTTCGGTGAAATTTTACAGAATAAATATAAAATCAAATGGGAGAGAAATGTTATTTAATTAACTATCTGGAAAACCATCATTGAATCTTGAGTCAGCAATTAGTATAATACTAATGTACTGTACAGACTGAACAAGCTAACAATAATGGGTAATGAACTAACTCCTATAATTATTACAAGTAAATAGCCAACTTAAAATAGTTTTTTTTAAAGCTGATATCAGCATAAGTATTAAACACGATCTAATCATTATCTGGTCCATCATTTCTACTTGTAGTCAGTGTTACCGAAGAATTAATTAAAGTTTACATAGAAGTTAACCAACAAATTATTGTACCTGTGCTTTTATAACATGGTTTTAAAAATCCCAGCTCAACTCATTTTAAGACTCAAAGACACCAGCACATCTTCCTATGCCTTTCAGAAGCGTTTGAAAACAGAAATGAAGATAAAACTGTGTCCTATCAGCAGATAAAATCTCTTAAATACTTGAGCATTAAAAATTCTAACAACAATCAGATATAGAATAGAGAATATTAATGTCCTGTCAGCAGAGTTAAAGTAATACTTGCAACTTTTTGCTATATTTATTGAGTTTATTTAGATCCTCACCTAAATCTGTTCTTAGAGTAATAACAAGAAACTTGGCCGTGATGGACACAAAAGTTCATAGCTCAGGACAGATTGCGTGTGTGTCTGTGTGTGTGTCTGCATGTGTGTCTGTGTGTGCATGTGTGCATGTGCACACACGTGCACCTTGCGCTTTCCTACCTCTTCTACTGTATCATAAGTGTGGGCGTTCTCTACATCTAATTCAAATAAGCTTTCTGGAGGGTTAAACTGCTCTGTGTACTTCTGAGTAAAAGTAACTTTGAAGAAGTAATTGTGTATGTATATTATTGGGGCAATTTAGCCCCTAACGATTATGATGAGTGGGTAATGTTCCTTAATCGTTCTGAATATTACATTTTGATGACAGCGTATCATCACCTTTGCAAGTTATCTTAGAATGCAGAGCTGCAGTACACTTAGCTCTTCCCAACTCTAATTTCCCTTATGTACCTTTGAAACATGAAGCTCGGAGTATCCTTAACCGACAAATCAAGAACAAGAACTTGTATTCTTGCTCTTACTCCAGGGGTCATCACCCTCTACTGTACTACGTGCATCTCAGGATATGACGCTTTGGCCACGTCTAGAGAAGTGTCTGAAGCTGTCATTTGTGGACCCCATTCATGGTTGTGCCATATCTGTGTTCCACCTAGTACCTCCCTCATGATTTTTTTACTATATTTGCATAACCTCTGAACTAATGATTTTAGAATAAATCAGTTTTAGCTAAATAAACATTAAAGTATTATAAAATGAAAAAAGTTCTCGTAATAAGAAAATTATCATTTTGCTATAAATTGAAAACATTCACAAAAACACTGTCTAAACAAAATCCAGCTATGGTATCAAAATTCACCTTGCTGAAGACTGAGCCTCAGATAAGCTCTCCTGTTAAAGGTATTTGAGTGTGACAAAGGTTTATTTGCAGTAACTCGAGGATGTCCACTGATGCTATCAAAAGTCTGAAAGAAAACATTAAACAGGGGCTCCTTCCTTACTACGTGATCTGGCTGCTCTTCAGTGGGAAGTCTGAGTGTCAGGGAAAGTCAGCTTACTTCTATCAATGTAAGCATCACACTGGCTGGCAGACTTATAGTCTAGACTCCAACAGAAAGAGAAAGGGGGTCTTAGCCTGAAGTTTTAACCTGAGCGTGGCAATTCAATTGTTAGTTAAATCTGGCCCAGCAACAAAGATATGCTGAGACAACTATGCTAAGCATCACGATGCTCAATGAATTTAGCCTCCTCTGCAAAACGATGGGAATGGATTGAAGAGGCACCGCCTCTCCTTTCTTGACTTTGGAGCTGTCTTCACCAGCTTTTTTCATTATCAACATTTCTCTTCTCAAAGTTAGGAGACTTTTTGAGACTTAAGAACCTCCTTTTTAACACATATAAGATAGAACATATGAAATGAATTTTATCATCTTCCTAATCCAGTCACATTCCCAAAGTTAAATCATAACCTAGATAAGTCATCCTCAAGTCTTGTCTAGAAATGACTCCTCCCTTGGCAGCTCTAGTGAGGGCCTTCAACCACCACTCTGTTCTTGGGAAAGACTGATGATTTTTAGATGAACAGCAGATCTGCTTTCCTCTCCTCAATGCAGCGGAGATATTTCATGCTTCTTTTAACTAGTCCAATTTCAGAATATAGCTATGTCTAAAAGATTCCGTCAACAAAAATATTTATTCAAGGAATGTTGTACTCCTTCATATATAAATAAACCAGCCCTGGGTTTGAAGTCTATGTTATGCTATAACTATTTTAAAAAAAAAAAAAAGATTTATAAAATTTTAGCTCACTCTTTTCCTCCTTTATTTAGAGTGTTTTGTGTTTTAGCCTTACTTATCATTACTTACATTTGGAAAGATGAGACTCAATAAGTTGAAAAAATATACATTATGAAACAAATCTGCAAAACTTTGGACATAATACATGAAACACTGAACATTTCTTTAAATATATCAGCTAAGATTGTGTAACTAATGTAGCAATTAACAATAAAGGGTTATTTTTAAGAAAGAAGCGATGTTCTCCATGAAATATATGATTGAGATTATTTAAGAAACACATAAAATTGAATTAAATGTCTTTTGATCCATCCATCTTCCAAAATACATATTGGAAGGAAAGCAACTCAAATATTCTAGCAAAGATAATGGATATCTATAGATGTACTTTAAACCTAAGGTTGAAAATAGCTCACAGAATAAAGAACAGAAATGTGAAGTTGAAGATTTTTACTTTTAACCAACAAATGCTAATGAATTAAGTCACAAATGCATATTGGGAGATCCTTGGGCCACTTACTAATGACTGATGGTCTTCTTTCGAGTTCATATTTTCAATATTACACATCCAAAGGCCCAAATTGTAAAAGGCGTTCAGCCTGATTCACTTAAAGAACTCTATTTTAACTCAAAGGGTATATAATTAGAATACTAGCATTCTAGCACTTCAAGATATTTTTAAAGTTGTTTGGAAACTGCTATATTATCACAGAAGGTTCCTTACAGGCATAGAAAATGGAAAAGCTGCTCAATGTGCTCAGGCTGCTCTTGACTCTACCTTTTCATTGTCCTCGTCTCTCCATTTCCAGGCCACCAATACCTCTTGACCTGAGCATCGCGGTCAGTCCCCTGTAGCCATCTGCTGCCAATTCGGCCTCCTAAAATACTGCTATGGGGAGGTGGGGGCACATCTCTGCTCAAATCCCTGCACAATATCCTGCTTCATGGCAGTGAATTCAAACCCCACAACTTCCTCCCAGTCCCCAATCCAATCAGTTCTCCCAAACACTCTGCTTCACTAGCAATGCTGTCCCAGTCCTGCATCGGCCTCCGCTCCTACAGGCATGGGCAGACCTCCACTCTTCCCACGGGTGCCTGTCCCGGACCCTCTGGTAAGAGTCAGATGGTTTACTCTGGAAGGGGCGGATGGTCAATAGCATAGGCTTTGCAGGATGAGCAGTTTCCCTCACAACTTCTCTGCCTTTGTAACACAAAGCAGCCATAGGTTGTGTGTACATGAAAGAGCAGAGCTCCGCTAAAACTCGATTTCTAGATACTAAATTTGAATGTCTTCTAACGTGCTCTTACTTTTCTGTTGATTTTATTTTTCAATCACTTAAAAATGGAGAAAAAATCCTTATTGAATGGACCACATGAAAACAGGCGACAGGCTGGCTTTGGCCCGTGGGCTGTTGCAGTCAACTCTCGCTCTACCACACATCTCCGAAGATGACCCGATGGCCATCATGATTGAATTTAACTCAGGCTCAGTTCCACCCGGGTCCTCACCATGGCCTGTAAGCCTCATGCATTCCAGTCCTCTTGGTTTTTCTGCCTTTATCTCCAATTACTCCAATTACTCGCTTTGCTTTTGCTAGGCATCTGCTAACAGACCTGCTTTCCGTTCCTTAAGGTCTTTCAAGAGGTGATTCAGTTAAATGAGGCCGGTGGGGTGGGCCTTAATCTAACCTTATCAGTATCCTTAAAGTTTGGAGACACAGGAAGATATCAGAGACATGTCCTCTCAAAGCAAAGGCCATGGGAGGACATAGTAAGTAGGGGACCATCTGCGAGCTAAGGAGAGGGGCCTCAGAAAAAAAGCAAACCTGTGGATGCCTTGATCTTGGATCTCTAGTCTCCAGAACTGTGAGAAAATACATTTCTTTTGATCAATTCACCAGATCTATGGCATTTTATTATGGTGGCTCTAACAAACTAACACAAACCTCTACGTCCACAGCTCTCCTAAACCCACTTCTCCTATTCCATTCTCACCCAGAACACTTACCACCCGCTAACGTACTATTTAATTAACCAATTTAGTATGATTATTATCCATCTCCCACTACATGAAAGTAATGCTCTTCTGTTTACTGATGCATTCTAAGTTCCCAGAGTAGTGTGTATCAGAGGCTAGGCACTTGCCAAATAACTGCTGGATAAATGAAAGTTAGCAATACCGTAATCTCTGTATACCCCATAGATTCCCTTCCCCTGTTTCTTTGCTCTTCTTGGTAGGCCCACCACCAATTCAGCATCTGCAAACCCACAGATACTAGAATTCAGGTCAAATGTTTCCACTGCTAAGAATTGCTCTTTCGCCACCAACACAAAGTAGACTTTGTCTGACTTCTCCCAATACATTGTCCGCACCTCAATTCTGGTACTTAACACATTCAACCCGGTAGTAAGGCTTTTACTCCTTACTCTTACTCCTTAATGTTTTAACTCCTTTACTGAACGTTAAGCTTTTTTATTGAGCAGCTGGTGTCTCATGCATCTTCAAACCCCTCATCATACCCTCTGAATGTGCCACAAAGACTAGAGTCACAATAAATGTTTAATAAACATTACGACATCATTAGTATGAAAACAACTCTTACTGAACAACTGCTTTGTCTTACAATTACATCTTAAGTCTATATTATTTGCATAACTAGCAAAACCTTTGTAAAGGTGACGCTATCATTATCTTCTTTTATAGATGAGGCCACCAAGCCTAAGAGAAATAAAGTAACTTGTCCATAACTGCTAATGATAGGTGAAGCCAGGTACCAAACACAGGTATGTCATTCTATAAAGGTCAGGATCTGGAGTACACATTCTTGCAAGTAAAAAGGAAAAAAATGCCTATGAAATAAAAAATTTTTCAATATCATGTTACATAGAACAAAAACAAAGGAAGAAGTAGCACTAGCCTAAAATTTTTGCATTTCTAATGACTGGTATTCTTGTTCTGAAGTCTCAGTATGTAGCCATTGTACATTCTTCAAATTTATACACTAACCCTAAAATTGTTTTAATTCATAATTCATAATAAAATAGTTTTACACATTGATCTTATTTTATTGGTAATGATTAAAGTCTTAAAATAAAAACTAATGAATTTTATTAAATAAATTTGGCTTTTCTAAAGATTTAAAGTTAATGTCTATACATACTTCCTATTTCCTTATATTTCATAATGAATTTAAGAAAAATGCAGGTTCTTAAAATTGACTTCTGAAAAAGATCATTTCTACTTTTCATTGTTGTTGTTTTTTTCGGTCTATTACACTTTATATCCCATAGAATAGGCAAGATAAATGACGTTATTAATTTTAACCTTTGAAGAAGAAAAAATCTTTCTTTAATTACTAATTTTTTTAAAAATGTAAGAACTTTAGACTCCAACTTTTAGCAAAACTATCTATGTTGCACATATTGAAACAATATACAAGTTATCTGACATTTTTAGGTAGGAGAGGATTTTTGATAAGAGAGTATTAAAGCATAATGAAATATAACACTTTAAGTACACAGATCTTAAATTTTATCATTTTTGAAAGAGCTCTCTGATCCAGATATTCTATTTTTTTTGAAAATTTTAAATTGATATGCATTAACCGCACTTTGGTATTTGGATGGTGTTAGCTGCTATACTCTGCATTGATTAATCAGTGTCCAAAATGGGCCTTAAAATTCTGAGTACTGACCTAACTACTACCCTTAAAAATGCTGGCTTGAAAAAGAACCTAGTGGTAGCTTGAACTGAGATCACTTAATTTTTCTTATGAGGAAACAGGTATCATGTAAATTTGCCCAAGGTCATCTGCTAAGATGAGATGGTGTTAAGATTTAAGATCAGGTCAACCTGGCTGCCAAAAACAGGTATTGCTGTCACATCATATCACCACCACGGGCAAAGCACAGCTGTGAGCTCACTTTTCTTCTGGAATGGTAACACAATGGACTAGTAACGGGGCTCACTAGCTCTCAGGACTGCGGTAAAATAGCTTGAGTAGCCCAGGCCTCAATATCCTCTTGCGAAAATTAAGAAGTAAGACCAAGTGATTTTTACGCTCCATTGAGATTTTACATGTCTATGAGCTAATGATATATTCCAACTCCACTATTTAAGCACCATGACATGCAAATTGCTGTCTTTATTGTTGTCTTAGTGTTGTGCACTTTCACTAATTTGAGTTTGAACAAGCTTCTTAAACTTCAGAGATCACGGGCTATGCTTTTACTTGGAGATAAGAAAGAAGGGCATCATCGGAAGGTGCATTTGCATGTATTTGGGCACATGCCCAGGAGCCGGCTGTAGAGTTTCCCTTGGGGATAGTAGACAGAGCATAAAACTCATCTTTAAAGTTCTAAAAGCCTTTTATAGAATTGGCTTCATAGTTCTTTAAAGGTTTTAGACTTTTTATTAGCTCAGGAGATTATAAGACGGTTAGGAAACTCTTTTATGAATACCCAGTAATAAAACAGCCTCTATGTGTCTTGATGACATATTATAACAGAGGAACATGACTGGTTTGACAGGCTTTAAGGCTCTTGCCCTCTGATCCTGCAAAACAGAAATCTCCACATTGTAGAAGATAATGAGCTAGGAGGATTTATGATTTTGTCAGAGTTATAAGCAAGTTGGAGAAGAAAACTACAAATGGAAAACAGATCGACTGAAACCAAAAATATTTTTTATAATACCTCTGAAATTATAGTACATCTAAGGCAGGATCATTTTTTTGTTTCCAGCAGGTTTACCATAGTTAAAAGTGAGAAGAACCTATAAATTTCTATCATTTAAAAACCATCACGATTAAATCATAATACATATATTATGCTCATTGTAGAAAAATAAATACAAACACATAGACATTTGTGCATAAATCATCCATAGGTTGTATGACTTTTGAGGCAAATGATCAAGCATACAGTACCTACTCCTATTTAAAAACGTGCAGTTATACCCACTCTGTGCACAATTAGAGATAACAATTCTGACTTCCAGGGCTCTGAATTATCTACAACAGCTTCCGAAATGGGAAGAAGTCCTGGGCAGAGATAAGAAAGCAGCAGAGCCACTGCAGAGATCAGCATGAGCAGCTGGCATAGCCGAGACCACAAGTAATACAGAAAAATAATCACAATCCTACTGACTTTAGGAAAGACACATAGAGAAACAGAGGCAGGAGATGTCGTAGCTTCGTCCCAGAAAAAGCACTGGTGTGCAATTTCATCCTACATCCAACGACTGACTACTTATTGAACATTCACTATGTGCGAGGCAAGGTCTAGTCACTGGATTACAGCAATGAGCAACACAAACACGATCCTTAAAAAAGAGTTTACATTCCAGGTATATAGATTCTTGTAAATAATCTAAATTATTTCAGATAGTGGCATTTTCTATGGAGAGGCTGAAGCAATGTCTCGGTTTGGCCGGGAGGGTCTCAGTTTGTGCCTGTATTCATGCTGTGATTACCAAGGTTGCCTCCGTTACCTCAAAAGTGCCCCAATTTTGGTCACTCAATCAGTAAAATAAATTCCAAGAAGGTGCTATAAAGGAAAGTCACTATGGGTGGGGCTATTTTGGATCAGATGGATGGGAAGTGGCTAAGATGATAGCTGAACTGAGAATTACAGACATCACCTAGTTCTTCAGAGGGGGTTTGAATTCGCAGGGAGAACTGTGCCATGAAACAAAGATATAGTCTGAATTCTAACAAATATAGTTTCATGCCTTAGTCCCACTTCATCCTAAATTTGGCACCTTGGGATAGGTTCCCAGTGGGATGCTCAAATGGTTATAGCCAAGTCCAATAATGTGATTCAGAAACACATTAAGTTATATAGAAGATGAAACTGATACTTAGTTATGATATCCTCCCACAAATTTATATTTCTGAACAGATACTATACAGTACACACTTGCATGAAGGTAGAGCTGGAGAATTAACTATTTTTATGTTTTTTTACAAGATTCAGATCTAATTGAGATATGGCTCTAACACATGAATCTGTGAAATAATACGGAGTTGCTGAATAATTAAATGTGGAACAATAAGGGACAGACAACTTGTACTATGAGGACTCAGAAAGAAAGGAAATCAATGCACATCTGAGGATGAAGACAGGTCCAAGGGGGAAGAAATGGCATCTGAACAGGTGCTTAACTGATGAAATGTAACATTAGCTACCTGATCGCTCAGTAAGCCACAGAGTTATTTCTCTGGACAAGGCATAGAACTGTCTGGTGGGCTTTGCTGATAGTTTCTGCAGCGATCTGGCAGTGTTTGCAACCGAGCTTGCTGGCAAAACTTCTCTTCTTACAAAATAATCCCACTGATCTCCCTCCCAGCTGCTCTCTCACCTTCCTCACTTGGCTCCCTTCTCTCCAGCCTTCTCTACCTTTAATTTTGTTCAGAGAAACATATTTTGAAAGCTTATTGCATCACCTAGGTTGCCCATTGTCCTCGCCCCTCCTTGGCTGAAACCACGAGATGCAGGTCTCCACTGCATTTGGAAATCTTAGCACGTGTTGGTCTGTCGAGTTAACTGTCCCACATTTCCTTGCTCTGCTGGCAGAGTAACTGTGAGGCAGGTGGGGATCATGAAGAAATAGCTTTATAAAACCACAAGGCTCAGCCCTTAACAAGCACTTAATAAATGTTCGTTAAATGAATAAAAGGCAATTATAGTTATTGAAAACTAATGAAAAAAAGCAAGAGTTTAAAAATTGCAGTCATTTATATAGCTTGCTTCCTATTTGTTCCTAATTACCAGGCTACTTAATAATGATTAGGTATCCAATTAACTTGGGAGAAAATTTAATTTGAAAAATAACAAAAACAAAAACAGAACATCCTATAGATAAACAGACTAGTAATAATGACAAAAGTTACTATTTCTTGAATGCCTGCCAGTATTAGAAACATATGTAGGAAAATCCCCATTGTACACAAGAGCTGACCCAGCTCAGACCAGCTGAGTGACTTTCACGATTGTAGGATTAGAGATTGAGCTGAAATTCCTAACTGTTCTTCTGTGCATGCCGCTGCCCCCACCAGAAGCATAGCCGGGGGTTGAGCAGAGAAAACAGCTCTCTTGGAACACAGTCTCAGAATCCTTTTTCGTTTTTAATGTAATAGATCTATGTTATGGTCATTAAGATTCTGGTGAAAAGACATTAGAGGAAGCAAAACAGAGCCAGTTAGTGAGCCAGACATGAGATACATAAAGAAGGGTGTCAGATGATGGACTCTGCTTTTTCTGAGTTTACTCCTCCAACCACAACTGGGCAAAGTTCTCCCCACCTAGGCCACCCATTCAGTTCTTTTTTGACTCACGCTCCTGGAAAATAACAATTAGTTGCCTCTTCCCAGCCATTATGTTATGTTGACCTGCAGCAGAATCCTATATATTCACCTTTAAAAATGTAAAGTGAACATTGGTACCAAATAAAGAAAATGTTGAGACATTCTGGTGTTATTGCAGTATCTCTACCAGTGAGGGGAAATGGATAATGTTAGGCATAGAGCCACACTTTGCAGAGGCTTGATAAAAACTAGTTTGTCAAACTGTTTGGCATATACTGCAAACAAGTATGTATATATCGGTGCTGATTTCTATCATGGCCAGTTGATTTCTTCCCCAAGTAAGGGAGGCTTCTCAGATTGTAGTCTCTCCTCTCCTGACTCACAGATATATCCTAATGCTGAAAAAATAAACTTGGAGAGAGAATATACATTTTACCAAACAAAACACATCATCTTACCTAGCAAATACAAGTCATAATTGTATCGTACTGGGTTGTAATACCACCTTCCTATATAAGGCAGATTATGTTACTTTCAAGTGTCATTTAACCTGGCTGATTAAGGTGACATCTCAGAAAACAGTCAGTTTGTTTGAAGGTGTAAGTTTTTGACTTATAAGGTTTAGGAAACACACAGAGAAATTTTGGAAAGTAGCTATGTGGTCAAAGTAAAAGATAAACGATGATGGTAGAAGATGTGGTAGAATGACCGAGACCTGACAAGTCACCCAGGGACATGATTAGCTTGTCATGCCACTTTCGATATCTTTGAGGGGAAGCAGCATAACCGATGCTAGTCATTTTCAACAAAGAAAACCTCATCAGTGATAATGCATGGATGGGCAAGTATAAAACAATCAATATGGCCATGAGAATATTTCTTCTACTTAGTTTGACTACTGGCTTCTAGGGTGAAGTCAACCAACGAAAGCACTAGCAAAAAATCTGAAGGTAGAAGGATGGAGCGGCCAGCAAGGTTTCCTGTTTTGTGTTTGTTTGTTTCCTAAGCTCCCTTCCTATCGGGTATCCATGGGTTGGCTGTGTTCCTGACTTAAAGACCCCATCTCCTGTCAAGCAGCCCTCGGAATGATTTCCCTCTCTAGGCTTCAAAAATGGCTCCCATCCCTTGCTCAATTGGGTCGTCGGCTGTCACTAGCGCCAAAGTATGCCACGTCCTTGTTAATTTCCTCACACCCTATCCACATACAAAATCCTTTTATTAAATTATTTTCCTGAGTGTGAGTTCTGTTTTCTGCCAGGAACATAACTAATACACATCACAATCAATATACAACATCCTCAACAGTCTTTGTCTTGTATTTTGAAACTTCAATATTTCTTCCTGATGACTTAAATGAGGCATGGATGTGAATCGTCAAAGGTTCCTACAGGAAAGCTGTGATCACTCTAACCAACAGGAGCAAATACAGTTCCTTCCATGAATATTAGCTCTTCCCTTTAGACCAAATGTGATATATTGATTGATTTGGTCAATCAGCTTACAAATGAGTTTTCAAGTTTTGTATATCTAAGACTACCAGATCAATTACAGCTTTAAAGTTCACATAATGATAAAAAAAACAATAATCCCCTCTTTGGAAAAGTTTTCACGCCCTACAAGTTCATCTAATATATTAACTGAAGGACATAAAATACAAGGTTATTAAACATTAACATGTAGTTTTCCTTCTGAAATAAAAAGGCAACTAGTAATCTGCATATAGAGTTGTTCTGTCCATTGAACTCAGGGATCCTCAAACCAGATTTAGCAGCAACTGACAGATTTTGAGATGATTAGGCAAGATGCTGAATACCTCAAAATATGCCATTACTCCTAACTGAAAAGTTAAACTTATTAACAGAAGGCCAAAATAATTCTTTTGATAAAATTTAAAATGTAGACACTTCAGGGGGGGGGGGGGAGGGGGGAACACTGATAGGTATTCCTTGGCAGTCAGGTAAACACATCATCATCCTTCTTTGCTTTCTTCTTACCTGAGGGCACATTTCAATAGAAGAATCACAAGAAAACTGGGAGAAATGGTGGCATTTGATGTGCATTTCCATAATGCAAATGTCACACAGTCCTATAAGGACTATAAGCTCACTTTATCAGAAAAAAAAAAATTAAATAAATTTAAAATAAAGAATTCATCAAGGATACCTTAATTTCAGAGCTGGTACGCCAAGCGAATATAAACTAACTGTCTTTTCAATTGTCGCATATCAGGGCACGTGAACTGAGAAATGGAAACACCTATCATCTTTGCCAGGATAAACGCGAGTTTTGTGAATCTTTAATGATGTGAGGTCTTCAGAAACAACATTCCCTTTGTGTGCAGTGTGTCTGCCCGTGTTCAAATGTGGCAGGGGTGGGGGCACAAGAGGAGGACAGAGGAGATTGACAATGTGATCCTGTGATTCGTAATCAGGAAGGGGAAAGAAGGGAACAGAAAAGGAAGTGAAATAAGCTTCCTTAGTTATCCGATTTTGCTAACGGCTTTAAAAACGCAACATGAAAATACCTAAAGTTCTATATCACTAGCCTTGTGCTTTGGCTCGATCAACAGAAACTGGAAATCACTCAGTGCAAAGTTGTGAAACAAGTCCTCTGTCACTCTCCCTGTCATTTAATCTAACGTTCTCTACTTAAGGAAATGATGAATGCTGACCTCGTGCTTTTAATAACACAATTTCGTTAAATTTGAAAGACTTTAACTCACTAGTTAAACAGCAACTCATGTTTTTGGTTTAAGTTGTTTTTGTTTCCCACACCTGAAGCTTGTAGTCTAGAAGCCTGAAACAGAGCTCCAGGCAATATCAACCTCAGACACATGTTTTGGGAATACTTGCTAATGGGAAAATGTTTTGGGTCTTGGAGTTTTTAAGAAAACTAGGTACAGAGAATTGATAAATGTCCAAACAACCTCAAAATAAGTACCATAAAACATTCCACTACTGGACTTCATACATGAGGGAGAAGAGTTTAAAAATTGGTACCTGTGATAGCATTCATCCTTTCTTCATTTACATGATAGAATGTTCTGTAGGTTTCTGTGGTACATAAATTGACCATCAAGAGAATAACTCTCATGTTCCCAGTGTCATATTACAACCCTTATAAATCATCTCTATTTATTTAGATGTACAAGAATATATTGGTTACCATGAGCCCCATCTAGAACTGAATATAATGTGATACATGAAGGTCTCATAGGGAGAAGGAATTAGGATAATTGATTCTGTATTGTACCTCACTACACTGAACATGGTAGCCATTAACTTGTCATATTTGCATATGAATGTCTGAGATTTATTATATATAACAAAGAGCCTTTAAAAATGCTATAGAATTTCAGGATCGGTAACACCAATATATGTGCTTGTAAAATCCACTCTCTGAAAAGTGATTTGCCATGATAAAAATATGTAAAAATTTCTAGTAAAATAAAAGTATCTTATTTTACCTGGACAAATCTTTACCATTGAATGATCACTCTCTAACATAAAGATTATTTTAGAAAAAAAAAAGACTAATTAGATTATTTATAAGCAATCCTAGTCATCGCCAAAACTTATGTGAAAAGCTCTCAGAAAACTGCTTTCCTCTAACTTGTGGTAATACTAATAAGACATGTCAAAGGAGATTTTGTGTCCCTAAAAATTTCTTTGCATTTCAAATTTTCTATGTTTGTGTAAAGGCGTGTGCATTTTGGTATCAAATGAAAGGCAACTACCAATGATACAGAACCAACCTGTTTTCAAATGTAAAACTAAATCACCATTTCCTCAGATCACATCTTTAATTGTAAAAGAGAGGATCAAAGGCTTGTTGATAAAATGGGGGGTGGAGAATCATCCAAGGCATATTTGTATTGCTTTAAATTTTTGGGAACTACAAAGTCATATGTTGATTGTTCAGAATACAATTAGCAACTGCTTGCACATCCAACCTTAAAGCAAATTTTTAAAGCTAATTCAACTCTGCTTCCTACTTCTTCATTAATTACTAGCTAAGGGACTTGAAAGTGCCCTAATGAATTTTACATTAGATTCTGCAATATATACAGTGTATATTATCACAGCCTCTAGTAAATACATAAATTGACTTTTCCAAATTGCAGTTTGAGCACTTGTAAAGATTCTGGCCAGATTTTACAGTATTTAGTATTAGAGACTTGAGCCGAAAAGAATTTTCTCACACACACACACACACACACACACACACACAAAGTTCTTGTAAGCACATTTCCCTAGCCATAAATCTTACTATTTTATTTTACTCTATCTGTCCTATTCTCAAAGTTCTTATTTTTTTCTCCTGTGGCTCAAAACAAAAGAGAAGGAATCCCATCTATATTGATTTCTAAATATGCATGAAATAAGGCTTAAAATATTGCTGCCTTATACTAGCTTTCTGTACATTTCATATCATAAATGAACATCCTGTCATTAGACAATCACTGTATTTTGGATTCAATACTTATGGTTTATGACTTCACAACCATTTACTATCTTCATAAAATTATTCATAATCAGAAGTTTAAGAAAACTCTGCACAGACTGAGCAAAAAAAGGCAAAGCACTGCACTTAATTCCAGTGAGAAACAGGTAAAATCTTAAAATTTTCTTATCAAAGAGAAAAATTCCAACTACCACAGAAACCTCATGGACAGTTTTCTTTTATAAAATATTTCTCTAATCACATATTGAGTATTATTCAATGAGACATGATATCACAAATGGCACACCATCCTTGATTGCATATTTAAAGCAAATATCACACGCTATTATTGATCACATTGTACGATAAAACAAAATCATATTGATGAGAGTAGGTATTTGTAATAGAAATATAAACATTGGGTGAAAAATAAGACAGAGCTCCAAGTTAACAAAAGACAGTATAGACTCCCAATGATTGTGCTTAAAAGCATCAAAAGTCACCACAATTTGCACTGCTTAAAGATTAGCATCTGATCACAATCCTATTACTAGTATTACTATTAATAATACTCTCAGGAATCACTTGATTTTCACAGTTATTCTCTCGAAATTGCTTCTGCTTATTAGGTTGTCAATATAATCATACGTGCAATTCTGTTATTAATCAGGGAATTTACTTCCTAGAGAAAATGGGGCTCAAACTAATTTCTCACCTTGCATCGCAGCGTATAGGTATTGTTGCAAAATCTCCTTTCTCGTTATTTAGATTAAAGAAGACAAATAGAAGGCAAAAACATAAAGCTAACAATAGTTCTTCACGGCCGGAATCTAAGTGCAGTATTACATCAACCAAGCTCTGCCTCTCAGAAGTTTGACGGTCCATTAAAAATATCTATTACCAGAGTTAAAGTCGTTTTGGTTCCACCTGTCACTACCTTAATGACAACGTTCCCTAGGAATTTCATGGGCAGCAAAACTGCTGGTTCGGGCTCATGATTTTGAAACATTTACAAAATTATTTTCTTGCTATCAACACTTAGATTTAAACAGAGTTTTCTATTTCAATCATGCAAATTTTTCAACACTGAAATCCACTGCAATGAAACAAATATCAAACCTCTCGGGGACATTATACTCTTCAGCTGTTTTCACATTTGGTTCACATTTCGCAAGGAATTCAGAAACCCAAAAGAAATGTGCTCAACTCTTCTACTGACACGCTCTATGACCAAATGCTAGAAATGATCTATGGATTAAAATGATCAAAGAGTTCCAAAGAATTTCTGAATACCTGCAGAATTTCTAAATCCAGCTATGTGATTCTCCAGCAAACTGCAGCATGCAGAAGAGGGGGGAAAACCCTCACACAATCGAGCTTTTAAAAAAGAATCTTTCTACTCTGCAGACACTGTCTCCTTCGACTGAGGCACGTATAACAGTAACACTGCCAAAAAGACATAAAAGATACATCCACTGAATCCAGCTCTACCCTACACGAGAGCTGGTCTGCACACAATTTTAGAAACATGAATCTCAGCTAATACTCACACAATTGTATTTTAGTGACATTAAAAATAAACACAACACAGAAATAGTGAGCCTTTTCTACTTCATTTCAACGTCGTTACCATGCTCTACCAGCCTTTATTAAAAAAAAAAAAAAAAGTCATTACCTGTATGAAGAGAACCTGTTAATAGCCTGAGAAGGTACTGGGCAAATTTCAATATTTCACGTTTACATCGTTTTCTACAGCCACTCATCTTAAGCAACAAGGTATTCCTCTGAGGAGAGCCAGAAGTCTTTGCCAATAAAAAAAAAAAGACAGTCTCTGAGGGGGAAACTTCTGTCTCAGTTTATGTCACAGGCTGCCTTACAACTCCTGTGGAATTAGCTGTGAGTGCCTGAATCAGAAATTCCTTTAAAAAGCTACAGAAGCCGATAGAGAGAGAACAGTAACACGTTGGTGAGAGAGGGCTGCTTCTCAGAATGGTCACCAAGTTCTTCTGAGGCAAGAGAGGCTGCCGGTTCACACTTGTAGTAACCCACTGTGGTTCAGCTCAGCATCCCCTCTCCAGGAGCGATTGCAAACCTCACAGACCATTCAGAGGGAGGCGGGGCCTGCGATGCCAGCTCATCAATGAATCAGCATGTAAGCAGGTGAGGGAACAGATGACAGGTCACTGGGGCTGAAACCCTTTGGAAACTAATAAAGGGAGACTGTTAATGCAATCAAGCCTGCTGAGAAAGAATCTCAGGGTCCAAGGCTATGCAAAATGATTCCAAAAATAAAAGGGAAGTAGGAGAGCTTGCCACTCAAGGTCAGACATCAGACAGTTCCCTGCTACGGTGTGAATCACATTCAGAAAGTCTAAGTGGGGGGAAGGCTGCTCGCTGGGAAAGAGCACCCTGATCTGAACAAAGAGGGGTAAATCTTTACCACCCACTGGAGGCAATTCTGTTTTGTCACAGATAAATATAATGCACTTCATGGGCACAGAAGTGGAAGGAAGCTGTTACTGAAATTTGGCTCTGTTTTCTGCATTGTCTGGGCTCAGGTATTTGGAAATTAGGGGAAATCATTATTTCCTTTAAAACACAGTAGCCTGGAAACCACGACCTTTAAGCTCCTATACTCTGCCTCCGGGCAACTGAGCTGCAAAACTCATTTGCTGCATTAGTCTGAGGGAAAGAAGTGCCTCAGTACTTCATATTTCTACAAGGCGAAATGCAACTTGCTAGCTCCCCACCAATGGACTTAAGTTAACAGAACAACTGCAATTTTCACAAAGTACTTTTTTATTAAAAAGACAGTGTTACAGAGGTAGGCAGTTGCTTTGAAAGCCAGAAAACTACAGGCTCGCCTTCTCTAAAGGTACAGGGTTTGCTTCGTTTTGTTTATTTGTTTGTTTGTTTCATTCTTAAGTGGCTCGGGATGGTTCTAGGATTTCTCTACCCTCTAATTTATACTCCTAGTATTTGTTTACCTGTTTTTGCTTGTTTTGTATAAATATAGAGAAGTATATAGGATATGCATCCTTCATATCTTAAATATCTAGATAGGTTTTTTTGACGGTTATAACAATTCTAGTGGGAACTAATTTTTTCCTATAATACTATGCACAAAAAGATGTGCATAGTAAATAGTATATAATATAATAATATAATAAAGAAGGACACACTCCTGAAATCATAGGCCTACGTGGATTTAACAGTAATTCGCTTTCTTCTATAAGCCTTCCACATTTTCACCAGACTCAGTGGTACAATCATTTAATGGGATCGAAAAGCATATTTTCCAGAAATTTTTAAAACTTAAGTTGAAAGTGTATGAGATAAAAAAAAAAAAAAAAAAAGATTCACACACAAAGGTTAGCAACACACTTTTTGAAGTTTTGCTCCCATACATTTGCTGTAAGGGATGGAGGTCCTACATTTGAAATAAGCAGAAGAAATACACTATTACAGTAACTGCGGCTGGGCTAATTATTTTAAAGCCTCACTTTCTTATCTACAAAATGGGGGTCAGAACATTTTTGGAGAGTGAAATAAGATTACGATATAGATGATATTAAGAACAGCACTTTCATTAATTTATGAAGAAATTATGTATTGAGCACTTGTTAGGCCCCATGCATGGTTCTAGGTACTGAAGCTACAACGGTAATGAAGAAAGGCAATGCCCTGGTATTCATGAAGCTTACACCTCAGTATAGAAAACCACACAGGAACAAGGAATAAATAAGAAAACACCACATGTGAATAAGTGCTGTGGAGACTGTTAACCCCAGGTTGGTAAAGAGTCGGTAGGTTGAGTGGTCAGGCATCTCACAGAAAAGACAGTTCAGCTGGGATCTGAATTACAAGAAGGAGCCAGCTGTCAATCAGAGACATTTAGGGGAAAAAGCATGTCAAGTAGAGAGAAGAGTGTGTATACAGACCCCAAGCAGATGGTGAGCCAGACATCCTCAAGGAACAGAAAGAAGGATGTGGTTGTTGAACCGTATGTACTGAGCGAGGAGAGACCTTTAGGACATGATTTCACAGAGGAAGACAGGGGCTACTAGCCTGTGCCTACTAGTATGTAGGACATTATAGCCAGGGTAAGAGATTTGGATTTCAGTCTACATGTGCTGGGAAGATACTACAGGGACCAGGGAAATTACATGATCCGTCTGTTATGTAAAGGATGAATTGTAGGAAGCAGGACTGCCAGAATGAACACCTATGCGGGCATCAGAGTGGTCTAGGTGAGAAACGATGGTGGCATGGCCTGGAGTGCAAATGAGAGCTGGTTGGCATCTGGATATATTTTGAAATAGCATTAGGAGGGTTGGGAATGAGGGAAAGAGAAGAATCAAGGCTGACTTAGTTAGCAGCTTGAACAATTAGGTGGATAAATTTAATGAGTTAATGAAATAGAAATACTGTGGGTAGAATATGGGGATAAAGAAAATCAAAATACTTCTTTGGACTTATTAGAAGTAATATATCTTTAATGAATTCAAAATTTAAGATGTATTTTTAACTAATCCATTCATTTAAAAATACCCTTTTTGAAGGAGGCTATTACTACAGAACATACAAATATCAAAGGATAATAGAGAATACTACATGGAACTCTGTAGACATTATTAGACAACTCGGACAAAGTGGACCAATTCATCAAAAAAATAATAACTAAAATAATCTATCAATGAAATAAATAACTTGAACTACTTTATAATCATTAAGTAAATTGAATTTACATTTTTAAAATTCCCCCAAAAAAGAAATCTTCAGGCCACAGGGTTTCACTGGAGAATTCTAACAAATGTATAAAGAAGAATTAACAATTCTTGGCTATCTTTGCCAGAAAATAAAAAAAAGTGATACTTTTTAATTCATTTCATGAACCTAGTATTACCCTGATACCACAGCCAGACAATAACCAAAAAAACTATATACAAAGACTTCTTATTAATATTAACAAAATATGGTCAAAGAAAATTCAGGAATTATAAAAACAATTATGTATTACAAGCAGGTGGAGTTCATTCTAGGGATTTAAGTCTGGCTCAAAATTGAAAAAATCCATCAAAATAATCCACGATATTTACAGGAGAAAGAAAAAGAATCACACAATCCTATCAATTGATTCAGGAAAAGTATATGACAAAATTTAACACCCATTCGTGATTTCAAAAATCATGACAAACATGAAATCTCAGAGAAACAGAAATACACAGCAGCTTCTTCAAGTTGATAAGAAGCATCTCTAAAAACTTACTGGTAACAATATACTTAATATTAAGGAAGAAAGAGTGAATGATTCCACCCTAAGATCAGGATCAAGGCAGGAAGGCCTGCTTCAACCAGTGTTATTCAACATGGTGTTGGAAGTACTAGCTAGTGCAATAAAGTGACAAGTAGAAATTAAAGACATGGATTATAAAACAAGAAATAAAATTATCCTATTTGCAGATGACATGATTGTCTATGTAAAAAAAAAAGTCTCAAGGAATCTACAAAAAAACTCTTAGAATTAGTGAGTTCAGTCAGGTCACAGAATACTACCTAAATATTCAGTTTTACTGAGAAATCAATTGTACTAGCATAGAACATATGGTCACCAAAATTTTAGATACAAAATCATTTATAATTGCTTGAAAAATTAATTCTTAGGTATAAATCTAACAAAACACATATCAAACTGTATGCTAAAATTACTAAAACTCTGATTAGAAAATTAAACTTTTAAATTAATGGAGAGACATACTGTGTTCAAAGACTCAACAAAAATGTCAATTCTCCCCAAATTTACACAAGTTTTAATATGATTCCAATCAAAGTCTCAGCAAGATTTTTTTTTATATAGACAAGACTATTTAAAAATATATATAGGAAAAAACAAAGAAACTAAAATATCTAAAATCATTTGAAAAAATATTAACTCTTAAAAACATTCTATCTAATTTCAATAGTTATATAACAACAGTAATCAAGACTGTGTGGTATTGGTAGAGAAATGGATCCATAGTTTACTGAAACAGAATACAATATAGAAATAGATCCACACCATTATGTACCATTATGTACAACTGATGTACAACAGTTGTACCATTATGTACAACTGATTTTTGACAAACATGCAAGGGCAATTCAATGAAAAAAAGCAGCATTTTGACAAGTGGTGCTGGAGCAATGGTACATTGACCAAGACTTTACACCTTATAAGAATCTTAGCTCATAACAGATCATGGACTTAAATGTAAAATTCTAAAATATTAACTTCAAGAAACATAATAAGAGAAAATCTTCAGGACCTTGGGCTAGGCAAAGAGCTGTTGCACTTGACATCAAAAGCATGACTCATAAATGAAGAAATTGATAAGCTGAATGTCTACAAATTCTAAAATCTCAGCCAAGAGATTTTAGCCTGTTAAGAAACAAGCTACAGAGAGAGAAATATTCATAAACCATGTATCTCACAAAGGACTAGTATCTAGAATATAGAAAGAACTTTCAAACTTAACAATAAAAATCACACATTCCAATTAGAACATGAACAAAAGACATGAAGAGACATTTCACCAAAAAAAGATATAAAGATGGCAAATAGGCATATGAAAAGATATTCAATATCGTTTGTCATTACTGAAATGCAAAATAAAACTACAATAAGACATCAATAAGCACCTATTAAAATGACTGAAATAAAACATAGTAGAAAGAGGGATAAGATCAAAGGCTGGTGAGGATGCAGAGAAACTGGAAAACTGGAATGCTCACACATTATTGGTGGGAACTTTAAGACAGTACAGAGACTTAGAAAGTCTGGTAGTATTTACAATCCTAAATACACATCAGCCATTTAACCAGCTACCAGACTCCTGAGCATTTATCCCAGAGAAATGAAAACATATGTTCAAAAAAAACCTTTACACAAATGCTGACAGCATTTTATTTTTCTTGAAGTAGCTCAAAACTGGCAACAACCTAGATGTCCTTCAAGGGATGAATAATTCAAACAGTGATGCGTCCATATCATGGACTACAACACAGCCATAAAAAGAAGAGAACTATGATACACAGAACCTGGATGAATCTCAAGGGAATTAAGCTGAGAGATCTTCCTACATGTCCATTTATATAACAGTCTTGAAATTATAAAAGTATGAAAACAGAGAACAGATTAATGGATGCCAAAGATTAAAGGTAAGGGTGGAGGGAAGTAAATATAGTTATAGAAGTGAAACACAGTGGATCTCGGTGCTGATGGTAATGCTCTGTATCGTGACTGCGTCAAGGTCAAACTCCTGGTTGTGATATTCTATTTTAGTTTTGCAAGGCGTTACCATTGGGGGAAACTGGGTAAAGTGTATAGAAGATCTCTCTGTATCATTTCTTAAAACTTCACGTGAATCTATAATTACCTCAAAATAAAAACTTTATGTAAAAATGAAATAAATAAAAATTGTAAAATACCTTTTTAGCTCCTATTATGTTTTCCTGTTTTATGTCTGAATATACACAAGTGAACCAAGCGGACAAAACCAGGAATGTGCGAAGCTTACATTACAATCGGGGCAAGGACAGGACAATGGGCAAGGAGAAGTGACCGCATTGAATAGAGGGAGGGGATGGAGGTACAAGTAAGATACGGCGATCAGAAAAGTCCTCACTGAAGTAACATTTGAGGAAAGAGTTGAAGGAAGCACAAGAGTGAGCCACGTGCATACCTACAGCACACATACAGGTGGTACGTTCCCCGTGTACACATCGTTCGGTAGCCTCTGACAGTTGGTCAAGACAAATCATTCTGCTGGAAACTTTCTCGAAATCGGCTGTCTGTAAAGGTTTGTTTTTGATGTTAAAGCCCAGAGTGCACCAATATGGTCAATCTTTTCTCCAGGGAAAACAATTACAAATCACCAATTTTGTCTGAGAGCCCATTGCTTATGTCTATTTATTGTTGGGGATTGTGTAGGAACAATACTGTTGTTTAACGTTATTCTAGTGAAAACACAAAACATAATTAGGAGATAAATATAAAATGTCAGAGTATTAGAAAATAAAGGAGAAAAATGCTCTTTTAGTAATCAGCTAATTTGGATTCATATAACCATCACCCCCCAAAACATCAGTAATCAAGGCTGCATGCTCAAAAATAACGGATGTCTTTAAAGTTTCAGAAACACTTGAGCGAAGTGACTGTCATCACATAAAAATGTGAGTGAACTTTATAACAGGTCAGGAGGGCTCAAGGATTTTCTAGGTGAACAAACTCATTAGCATTTTAGCATAAGGTACAGAATCTAGAAAAGTTTCTTGCAGCAAATCTATAGCATAATTTAATTTAAAGGCAAACTGGTAGATCATGCAGTAAGAACCAAAGGTCCTACGTCGGTGAGGGATGATTCCATAAGCAGCCACTGGTCTTGTTAAGTAAGTTCCAGAGGAAGGTGAGAACACAGGCCATTTCAAGATGTATTCTCCTAATTATACTTTGAGAATTTTTTTTTTTTTGTATCACTTCTTTCTGAGTGGTCCAATGCCAAGTAAAGCGAGTGTTAAATACACTTGGGTCACCCTCATTGCTCCTTAACAATGGAAAAATAAACACGATTGATTGATTAAGGAAAGAAGGTTGGGTTTCCTTCAAGGAAGAAAGAACCCGTTGATTACTGAGAAGGCTCTTGTCACAGTGGAGTTTTCCCGCAAATACTGCTCCTCTCAGTACACCTTGGTGTATTATGTTATCTCAGTGGGAACAGACATTGTTATGCTTTTCAAATTGTCACAAGTTGCAAAATTAAACATGTGCAGCTTAAAAATAGCTCACTATGGGGCTGCAGAGAGCAACAGAGCAGAGCCTTGAGGCAAAGTCACAGGTTTTGAAAATGGGTCTTGATAAAATATCAGACTAGCTACTGTTCATTAGAGAGGAATGTCCCAATGCCAGGTCCATTATTACTCCAGAAATATCACTGTTCACCTACTTCAATGAATCAGGAGCACGCCAACACGCTAATAACTTTAGCAGCAACTTTGGAACAGCTCTGTGAATACCAGGAAAGTCAAAATCAAACTTTCTGGCACAAGAAGTCCCTCTTTCATGTGCCTAGTTATAAACTAACCAAAAAATGTCCAATCAGTATTCTAGGTAATACCTAAGCAATGCAATTGTTCGGGTGTTTCTACCATCATTTAATGTCATACGATCAGACTAAAATTATTGATAGATATGATGATTCTGTATCACAATGACAGTAAAGCGAGACAGATATTTACATGTAAATAGATCCATAAGTATTTATTTAATACAAATTATAAGATTAAAAAATAAAAACACTGAAGGCCTGGAGAAGTAAATTTCCCAGAAGATGAAGTTGTAGCTGTTTTCTATTTTGTTTTTAAGAAAGAGAGCCACAGGCTTTCATACATGATTGTTCAGCGTAAGTAAAAAGTGCTGATGACATGAGCATGTATTTTAGGGAAATGGTCCATTGGAAATATGTGCCTGCTGAACTGCGAGCTGCCTCCAGGGGGCTCCACCCACCTGAAGCCCAGTGTAAAAATCTATTGTTGTGATGGGAGCTGGAAGAAGATGAATTTCACTGGTGGGGAGTCCTGAGAGTCAGAATTAGATTATGTGTGTTGTGCTAAAAAAAAAAAAAAAAAAAAGAAAGAAAAAAAAAAAAAAAAAAAAAAGAGGCTATAATCAGGGGCATGGAAATGGGTTTCTGCATTAGCAGGCACGACGCCAAAGAAGGTCAGGCTGAGGGGCCACAGTAGGAAAGCTGCCACCTTCCCAGTCATCGGTCTACTCCCCGACTACAAGAAAAAAGAAGAGAGAGAGAGAGAGAGAGAGAGAGAGAGAACGTGACATGTGCCATATCCCACTCTTCTACAAAATTAAGGTGAAAACTATGTCTCAATAAATAAATTAGCTTATTTTCTTTGTGATAGATTTCCACCCCCACCCCCCACTATCTAATGGGCTATATAGAGTAAGGAACCAAGGTCCTAGTTTAGCATTGGATTTAAGATCTAGTTATTTGCCTTTACTAGGACTCATTTCACTCAGCTATTAAGTAGACTTGTACTCTCCTGCCTAGAAAAAAAAATTATTATTGGGAGTATTAAAATAATATCCTACAATTACATAGCATTTTTGAAGTGTTGATATTTTTTTCTTTATTAAAATTCCCTGGGTCCTATGTATTTCAATTTTATCCACGTTCCTTCCCAGTTTTTCTCAAAGTGTGCATTTTGGCCTATGTGTATCAGAACTATCTAGAATACCTATTTAAAATGTAGATTTCTTGGGCCACACCTTCATCACAAAGACACGGAACCCCTGAGTATGGGGCAGGGAGGTTTACAAATATGGTATCTCTTAAGCTCTCAAAAACACCGAATTTTGGTAATCTAGACAACCCAAGCCAACTCCCATCTTGGAATGAAAAGTCAAAGAAAAACTTAATTGCAGTCTGAAGATGGTGAAATTATGGTTCTATAGAAATTCTGTATAAGTTCCAATCATCTATCAGATATTTCAGCCAAAAGCCACCTGCAGCTGCTGAGAGGCTGGGGCATGGCCTTGCCAATGCATCCCCACCTCGTATTTCAAAACAGATCACAAGTGAGTCAAGGAAGCTTCATTTTCAGTTATATCAAAGGCAATCAATAGGCAGCTCTAAAACAATCAGACTGCTCATTTGGCATCAGCAAAAGTCATTAACCGTAAGCCATCCTGTGATGTCTATTAGAATCTAACAGACACACATAGGCTCAGTGACCTGCATTTTAATAACATTTTTTTCTTTTATTGCAACAGCCAAAGTGTTTAAAACAATCACGCCGCATATACATAATTTAAACTTTAGGATCCAGCATGCTAATTCTCTTCCTTCTATTATTATTTTTTTAAGATCAGTCTTTTTTTTTTGATTACCTTGGTATATAGATCTAATTTTTAATACAATTATAATCAAGCTGAACTCCAATCAATGTTTGTTTGTTTTTGTTTGTTTTGTAAGAGAGAGGTACAGAACTTTTCTGCTCCTTCTCTTGTGAGCTGAGATCTCCGAAAGAATCATTTTGAATTTGGGGTAACTAAGTAAAGGGCAGTTTATCATAAAAAAGGATTTAAAAAGCAATAAATTTGTTGGTGTCTCCCTGCCTCTCATGTAACATACACAGATGAAAAGCTGATTTAGGAAATTTTTCTTGAGTTTCTACTACTTACCAGGCAGAGGTCAGGAGTTACATTTCAGATGACATCAAGGTACATACCAAGCATTTAGAAATGCTGATCTAGCATTCAGAATAAAGGTCAAGGTTGAAGGTCACATGTAGAAGTCATCAATGCACAAGTGACAGTGACAGCTGAATATGGATGGAACCCTTGAAAGAAACGGTGGCGACCTACAAAGTTGCTGTCACATTGTCTTAGTTATAAATGGTTTTGCCCTATTTTTCATTCAGGATTAAACCGCCTTATACTTTTTATCATAAAACAGGTTTGTTTTTTTTAAAAAAAAAAAAAGAGAGAGAAGGTACAAATTTTAAAATAAATTGAAGAGTTTAAAACAAAAAAGAAATATAATCTAAAGATTATAAGAAATAAGAGTGACATTAAAACTGAAATATTCTTGATTTGCTCAACAAGAAAGGATTTTCTCACTTATGTAAACACCTAGAAATATTAGAATCAGTGGCATTAGATGATCACAGAAACGTATTTACTCAGTAATATCGTATACCAGGTTATGATTCTCTTTAGTGTGAATAATCCCTTTTGCAAAGTTCCTGCTGAAGTTCCCATTGATGCTTTTAAAACTACATTAATGCCATAGGCCAAACACCCAAACGCCACAGCAGAGCAAAACAAAAGCCCACATCCTAGCCCTGCAGCTACCGAGTGCCTACATCACATTGCGAACCCCTAGAGCTGCCGGCGTGTGCAACTTCCGAGTTAATTCAGGCAGGAGAGCACGCCCTGGCATGCCATTATGGAAATCAAAGCAAGAAAACAAGAACACACACCTGCTGCCATTCTCCCCAAACAAAAATTCTTGTTTTGACTTCCACAGAGCAAAATGCTGGATTATGCTGATAGATAAAGACAGCCTTTAGAATCCACCTCACAATTCTAAATCCCGTTTTGACAAGCCAAAGGAAAAGGATGCCTCGGAATCCCCCAGGCCTTGTGGATGTCCTTGAGGGCGCCCTATGGAGTTGTTCCAAACAGCGGTCTGAGCAGGAGCCCATCGCCCACACCCCCCTGGATATGCTGCCATCCCCCCTTCTCATCAGAGCGGTGAGATTAAATATTAGGACCCTGCCATGGTGGTGCAGAGCAGAGTGTGCAGGGCTCTGACCTTCTCCAGCAAAGTCAGTCAGGGAACAAATGCATGACAACGGGTGACACTAACTGTGTGCTGTAACGGAAAACCAACTAATGCAGTTTTCATGTTACGTACGCCCCAGTGTGGTAAATGCACTATTAAACTCTCACTGCAGAAGTCATAGTAAAAGCCTTTGTAACACAGGCTGCAAATTCACATTCAGAGCCATCTGCAGCTGGCCCTCTGCTCCACGTGAACTTGGCCGCTAATGTGCCAGGGAGTGGGAGGCCACGGGATGAGCACCGGACTGAGAGTCAGGCTTGGCGCTCTAAAGGGACCAAAGCGAGGCAAGCTGCTTTGGGTTTCCATGTTCTGTCTGTCAAATAAGGGCACTGGATTAAAGAACTCCTGCCTTCTTTTCCAATTCAAAAAAAATATCTCCACTGGGAGCTCTCAATATATGTATAAAGTGTATATGTGTATATATAAACGAATATGTATATATTAATGTGTGTGTGTGTGTGTGTGTGTGTATAATTAAAGAGCCACACGTAGTTGCAAAAGATGGATGTACTTCAGTCTATTCACCATATTCCCACTGACAGACATCCAGGAGGTTCTGAGCTGTCCTGCTATCAGAAACAATACTGCAAGAAATAACCTTGTACACACAGCCTTATGATGTGGAGCTTCCATTTCCACAGGGTTGGGCCATTTCCTTAGAGGCATGCCTACTCCATATGGTTAAGAGAGAAAACAAGTTACAAAAACATGTATGTAATAAGATCTTATTTTTGTGAAATAAAATTACAATCTCTACATGCGTGAATCACATTTGCAAAGAATGGCAACCCACTTTGTCAGGGCGGAAAGAATAGATGATACAGGGCAAAAGGAGACTGGGACAAAATGGAAGCTCTTCCAATACAGTGCTAATATTTAGAATATTAAACTACAAAATGTGTGAAAATATGAAAAAAGTAACATACATATATGAGAAAGATATGTAGATTAAAGAAAAACAACCATTTCATTACGTGATGAGAAATTCCCAGGATTTTTTTTTACTTGAATACCTTCTGTTATATTGTCTTTGCAGAAAAGTAACATATAGACAAAAGGGGAAATAATGAGCCTGTGATACGAACTTCCCTTAGAGGTTCTACGCGGCAAAATGCCAAGAGTATCTATTTATTGAACATTCTTTACGGGCAGGGCACCATGGTGAAAAATTGTGCTGAGTTATCTAATGCAAGAGATTTTTGAGGTAGTCTTGTTATCTCTCTCAGCTTCAGCTGAGAAAGAAAGATTAACTACCTCTCCTAAATTTATTGTGGCATTTAGTGTCACATCTTAAATGTGTTCCATTCTGCCTGACCCCAAAATCCATGCTCTAAAACCCTGTAGAATGTTATAGCCTGCCTCTCTGCTTCCTGAAAAACCCACTTGAGTCACTCTTTTAGATTAGAGTGTTGAATTCCCCTTTTTCTGTTGTGGAAACTATTAACATTACAATAGATGAACCCATTGTTTTAAAAGCACTCAACGCAAAAGCTTATACAAATAACAACAAATATTCTTGAATAATACCATCTTTACCATTCTGAAACATTTTTAATGGACACAATCATTTTATATAGGGATCTAGAAACGATGCTTCACTTCAGTAATTTTATAAAATAAAGCTTAGCAAACTAAGGATTCATTTTCAATTGAGTTAAGTCTGCTATTATTGATTCTATAAAGTCACTTTTTGTGTGCCAGTAAGACAAAATTAGGGGGAAAATAACTTCTTCTCCTGATCTTTCATCAGTCTCAGAAGTATGTTTTCAACATTTTTATAATTTGGCCCTTTCTAAAGTACCTTTTATCTCACGGACATTTGGCACATTTTGAAGATTCACCCACAGTCTATGAGCATAGATGGGTTTCTTATTACAATATGGTGGCCGAGACTTCACTTGCATAGCCTTCCCCCTGCATGCTCTCCACATCTTTCTCCTAGGTAAGCCTAGCATCTCCATGTTATTTTGCTGCTGAAGCACAGAATCATTCATTTCCACAAATGCTTGCTCCGGCACTCGCAGCATAGACCAACGCCAGGGACAGCTGCTGCTGTGTGGGATTGAAGGGCAATTTTTCCATTTAGAGACCTGAGAAAACCTGGCCATAGCAGCAATTTGTCAACTTAGTCTACATTCTCCTCTTTTTTTTTGTTTCTTAGCATTCTTTATTCAGGAGGCAAGGTTGCACGGATATTCATCCTATCATTGAAACACATTTAAAACTGCAAAGCCCAAAGACGTGGGCCATCCGAGCTTCCTGTGCCAGTTCTTTCAACTGACTGTCATGATTTGGGCCAGATCACTGAAAAATGTCTAAGCATCAATAGAATCATGTGTAAAAGGGAAGTAATAATGACCCTCTAATAGACCTACTCAATAAAATTCTTAGGAAAATTAAATCTGATAATGTATATAAAACACAGTAGAAAATGTCTGGCACACAGGAGATATTTCATCAATACAGGCTGCTGCCATTACTGTTATTACTAGCATGTTATTACCGTTAAAGTGTACTGCTTCCTTAGCCAAAATTGAGAAGGAAATCTTTCTAAAGCAAATATTAAATAGTCTGGGGGAAGCATTGGAAATCCCTCTAAGTACCTAGGAAAATCTTCTTAAATACTGTTATGATTATTATTTGGATATAGGAGTTAGAGCCATTTTACAGGCAATCTAAGAATACACCTGCATTCTTTCCTTTATCATGTAAATATTGGCTGTATAATCAATGGGGAAGAAATTTACCGAAATTATTATACTTCATAGTTCCAGAACGTGAATAGCCACATGGATAGGCTTCAAAAGATTATGAAACTGTATGAAAATAATGACTATGTATGTGTTTTCTGATAATAGAGTTAAGAGTTTTTATCTGATTTTGAAAAGCTAATAGTTTAGAAATATGCAATTCATACTAAATGTATTGGAGTAAGTAATTTATGTCATCAGCTTCTATTTAGTCTAGAAACCTGAAGAATATATCAAACTTATGCCTAAAAAATATAGTCTAGTGCAGTGTCTTATCTTCTTTAAGTGACTGTCCTTTTTGATAATTGTACAACAATTATAAACATCCTCTTAAGATTAATGGATTGTATAAATCATAACTGCACCTTTGATAGTTCCTAATGGTGATCTCTTAACTGCACTTTTGATGGTTCTTGGTGGCAAGCTCTCACTCATAGAGGCTGGGAATGGACCATCTCTCCCTTTCTGGGCATATGGACTATTTTACAATCTCCCCTGGCATTTACTTGCCCCCAATCTCCCTTGTTCTGTGAGAAAGTCACAACAATGAACCCTTTTTACTACTGCTAATCTAGAATGTGGGCAAGGAAGAAAAGAGAGAACAAGAAAGGGAAGAAAAGAAGATAAGACAGAGAGATTACAGAGTTATTCACAGGGATGGAAAAGAGAGAGAGGAGAGAGAGGAAGAAGGAAGGAGAGAAGAGGGGAAGGAAGGAAAGAGAGGAAGGGAGGAAAAGGTGGGTAAGAGGAAAGAGGATGAGGGGAGGAGAGAGGGAGGTGAGAGAGAGAGAGGGAAGAGAGATTATGACTTGGTAGCTTTTGCCATGTTAATATATAGGTTCTGAAAAACATCTCCCTAAGCCCATCAGCTGCCTTATCCACTCAGCACATTCACCCTTAGATAAAGGAGAAACAATTAAGGGCATTCTGATCCACAGCTTTTAAAATTGCCTATGAATAATACTTTTAAAAATACTATGAATTATATAATATATTTGAATAATCTGCCCTTTCAAGCATTATATTTTACAGTCCACGTTACTGTATACCGATATGGGCTGCTTCTTTATCTATTGCCAAACAACTTTTTGGAGAATGGATGAGGGGACAGTACTCTGCTTAATAAACTGGAACAAATTCTTTCTATTCACATTTGCTCTTTTGTCTTGATACAACTTTAGATGATGCATCTTTGCCATTTCTGCCACAAGATAAATTATTTTCAATTCAGTTTAACAAATGTGGATCGGGTGTCTTATGCCTTTTCTTATATCAGGTCCAAGAAGTATAAGAATTATATCTGCTCTAAAAACTGTATAGGACTACAAATATCAGGGGTGAGCTTCATCAGTCATAAAAGTACTAACTGGAAAAGTAATTTTATAAAAATTAATATGCTTGCCTCTTGAAAAGATCTACAGTTTCTCAAAATGGTTTTCAATTTGTTCTCTGTGCTTCTGGTACCACAGCTGCAAAATATTTCACTTGACTCTTACATTATTCATTCAAACATTTTTTAAAAAACTGTAAAATCAGTTTACTTCAATTTCTTTAAGATCAGCTTTAAAATGGAGATACCTGGTATATATATATATATATCTGGAAAATACTGGTGTGCAAAATGTATTAATATAGCCATTTGAAAAGCTTCTTATATAAGGATCTTAATTGGGGGGGGCAGCTATGGCTAAGAATAAGCCAAACCATTCTTATTCAGCTTTGATGGTCAGATAATTATCTAGACCCCAACTTCATTAGATGAAGTGGTTCCGTCCAAATACGGAACAATACAGAATAGTCTTCGAGATTCTGATAAGAGGCAGAAATTTCTGGTTCCCTGAAATCCCATAATAAGGATTCATATTAAAGTTAGAGAGCTTAATTATTATATGGTCTGAAGCACATGTTTATCTCAATGAGTAAAATCAGTTAGAATGACATCCTCCGTCTCTCAGTCTGATGAACCCACTCAAATTTCCTCCCCTGCAACACTAGTCCTGACTCATCCCTACCATCCTAAAATAGCTTCGCTGATGGGAGCAAAGGTCTGTGACCAGATATAGCTGTCACTCAATTGCTATAGTCATTCCACCTTCTGGAGTGACTGACAATTAATAGCTCAGTGTAGGTAAATTCAGAAATCTCTTCTAAGAAGCCACTTTTCTTCAAACCCAGGGAAAGCTAGTAAAGCAAGTTCTTTGGCTGAGTCTACTGTCCCTCTAAAGGTGAAACTGCTACACTGGAGATACTTAGTTCATATCACACTGTACTTACAAAACCATTAAGTCCCACAGTCTTCAAAGGATGCTTGCAGATCCCACTTTCCTCTCTTATACTCACAGTTTTCCTCAGCCAGTATTTTGCAACTTGACACCATCTTGGATCAGATAATTCTTTGTTGTTGGGAGCTGCCCTACACATTGTAAGATGTTTAACAGCATCTCTGTGTTTACTTACTAAATGTTAGAAGTACTACTCGAGTGTGATAACCAAAACAGGCTCTAGATATTCCCTAATGTCTCCTACGGGACACATCAGACCCTATTGAGAACTACTGCTTTAAGACCATGAGCTTGATTAATGGGAGCTCTGTGGATTCTTGCTTAGAGCCCTAGTGACCCAGATTTTACATGTGATTATAAAAATATTAACTACATAATTCACTGGATATTAACTATATAGCTTGCTAGAATCCAATGCATTATAAGTAGCAAATCAAATGAGCCAAGCATTGCATGACCCTCTAGAAAAGCTGAACCTTTGTATTTGTGAGAATTATACTATGCCAGAAAAAATGGTATGCTCTATACCCAATGAAAAATTCACCTTGCAAGCCTTTGGCCACCTACACTCAATCAGAAGCCTAAGACCGGGACGAAGAGGCCATCATCAGCCGTCCCTAATTTTCTTCTTGCTAACTGGCTTACTTTTCTTAACTGTGCTGAACTGATAGAATTTGTACATATTAGCGCATTAACCTTTTTTTAAATTTTTTTTTTTACTTTCTCTGTTCTCTGACTTCAAGGCCCCTGATCACTAGTTATTTATATTGGTCCCCTACTACTGCTCATAGTTCCTTCTTTAATAAGAGTTTCCACTCTGAGTTCTACTGTATATTCTGTTATCTGTGATTACCAGTTTGCTTCTTTGACTAGTAATATATCACCAGTATAATCTGGGCTCAATTCACTAGTCTCCTAGTCCTGGTATCTCCTTTGGTCCTGAATCTGTTCATACTGTGGTATGACAAAGACAAGTAATACATAAAGAAATAGAAGATAGCAGTTTACCAGTGAGGCAAAAAGAGGAAAAACTATAAAAACAATTTACAGAAATGACTCTACAGACTTCATTACTTTCGAAACTATCACATTATCACACTAGAGTATGACAAGAGCATTATTTGTAGTAATGGCTTTGAGACTTCAGTAAAGGAGTATACACACTCTACTTGAGAAGAGCCTACTTCAAACACAAGCACATTTAAAATTTTATTTGAAAAAATCATTTCTATTGTGCCAATATTTAATGAATTATTCCTTCTTCTTGCATGGATCCCAAGAACCCAAAAACAGCAACTCTAAATGATAAACCAGAACAGTGTGACAAATTAGTCTACAAAACAAAATTATATAAGCAAAGGATAAATAGGAGAACGAAGTGATTATTTTAATGAGCAAACCGATTTGCTAAGGACCCTTCCTGGGTCCTCAATTTATTTATTTTTTTTTGCCAGGGTTAGTGCATTTTAATTTCTGATGTTAAAATTTGCACTTTTCAGATCCTAATCTCTTGCAGCATAATCAATGATGTGCATTGTATTCATCATTTTCAAGTTGTCAGCACTCAGCAGCAAGGACCTAACAAACAAACAAGCCAAAGACACACATTACGCTTCACAACACAACTGTTACCCTAATAAGTGATCAACAAAGAATAAAGTGATCTTTACTTCACTGAAAACTCCACTGTTGCCAATCGCTGATAGTAACTAATGTTAGAAACCAGTAAGGGATACACATCTTCGGTACATGAGATGAAATACAAGAAAGTCAGCGAGTAGGAGGACAGGGGGACAGAGGGAAACCTAATTATATTAGAGACCCAGGAACTCTGAAATGAACTCCATTCATCTCAGAGGAACATAAAGAACTATAAAGGAGTCTATTTAAATTTATTATCTGCCTGCTGCTGCTTCAGCTGCTGCTAACAGACGCTCCATAGAGAACCTACGGAGAGAAAAGTATTCTTATATGTTCTTCTCATATGAACCTGGGGTGATGGTGTTGAGAATGAATGTAAATGTGAAAATATGGTATTTCATCAGGGCTAAGTTTTGTGTTAACAGCTCAGTGGAACTTGGGAGAGCAAAAGTTCAAAACAAACATTTGTTAAATAATTAAATGAATGAGACGATTCCTAAACCATCTAGAAATCCATGCGGCCATAGAGGCTACTTTTGAACCATGACCTCTGCTTAGCAGGGGAGAAAAGGAACTTCTGTGACACGTAAAAGAAGAAACGGTAGTGGGAGGACCAGTTACTTGATGCCTTTCCTATGTCCCTTAACACCAGTTTACCCAACAGCTGGTGATGAGAGTTCCCTTCAAGTCTTCGGGGCTCCATTTAAACACAATTCCATATCTCTTTTATGCTCAAGAAATATGCATTCAGTCAGCTGCCTGTAATATCACCTAAATTATTTTCCATTGTAAGCACAGTATGTGCTATTCCAATTTTTCCACGTAGAGAATTAGTAGAAAAAAGAAAAAGAGAATAAAAAATAATATGCAAACTTCCTAAGACCGATGGAACCTCACACCTATTAGGTGTTAAGAAAATTTAAGCTAGATTCTATTATCTGATTTTCATATCTAAATACTGTAAAATTTCTTATTCATTTATTTGTTTGTTTATTTGTTTGTTTTAGTTTGGAGAATCTATCCATGAATACCAAGCTGTTCTCACAGATTAAAAGACCACATTTCACAGCAGAAGAAATGATTCAAAGTTGTTACGCAACTGTAGAGCTATAATTCAAAGTTTTCTTAAACTGTTTAGTGAACTAATTCCAATGTTTGCTTTTGTACAAAATAATTTTTCAGTGAAGGGGGTACAATGATTTAAAGTGTAGATGCCTTGGCTTGCATCCTATCTCTGCCTTTACTGTCTACCATTGGCAAAGTCACTTAACTTCTCTGTACCCAAAGGTTATATGTTATTATTTCTGCATGGGGAGGAACTATGATAATGTATAGTTTCTCCTTTGTGTTTTTGTTTGTCAGAGTTTTAAGATTCTAACAATTACCAAATGTTTAAAAAGAAAATTGCTAAGTGATGACAAGGCATCAAGTAAAAAGAAAGCCTGAGACTAAGCACCACTTCGCTGCTACACTTTTCAAAGTTCCGTATCAGTTATAACCAACACAGTTTCCATCGTTTAATGAGTTACTGGGAATTATAAACCGGCCACTCATTTTTTTTGGCAAATAAGTAACTTCTGGGGATAAGTGCGTATCAGACCCCAAAAAACTGTCTAAAAATATCACATAAAAATTCACCCACCCTCTCATGATCACTTTTTAGTTTTCACCATTATGATGTTGACCTCTAGCCTACACAAAAGGCTCTAATACATCCCATGACACTTTTGCTGCCACACCATGGTTGTAAACTCAGCACTTATCATTCACCTGGTCTACACAATTCCTTCCTCTTTCCATAGTAATAAACCAACATAAAGTCACCCTCATGACCATATTAAAGTTAATTTCCTCCAAATTACATGTCATATTCATAAGGCATGACTTTGCATTTAGACAGTGCTTATCTTTAAAGGTGCTCTAAGCACTGCCTGTGGCTTTTATTTATGTGACTACATCACTGGTGTACAGAGAGACAGATTATTTTCTTTCAAAGATATCCATTTTCTGATTTGCACCAAAAAACTTAGAGTCCTTAAGATCATAAATATCATATTTAGTCAAATTGCTATGTCATTGAGCTCATTATTCAGTCTTTCACTGGGAAAAATAAGAGATACTTTATGAAATGCCATTCATTTATTCAATTTACTGCTAGGTGCTGAAGAAAGCTGTAAAATGAATCTAAGCCAGCCCTGAATTTTTGGTTCTCATAGCACCATTGGGAAGAGATATGTGACAACAACCCCAGTGTATGACAGGGCATGTGATGGGGGACAGAGGAAGAAGAATGTGGTCAGGGTAGGTGTTACCAAAACATTTGTACTGAGTTTTAGGAAGTAGTTTTGTTTGTTTGTTTGTTTTTGTTTTTTGTTTTTTGCAAATGGCTAGGAGAGAAAACATGGAAGTCCCATATTCTAAGGAGAGAAAAAGGGAGGGAGACAATAACAAGTGCTCCATCCACACCAAAAGGTTTCTTATTTTCATTTAGTATATGCAGATTTCACTCCACACACCGCTTGGACAACCACCAGAATGTCAACTGAGAACAAAGAGATCACAAGTCAATTTAAATGATAAAAGCGAATCGGGCAGGATCGCACAGCTGTTGCCCTGCTCCTTCGTGACTCTAGACAGAGCAAATGAACTTCTGGCTCTCTTGCTGTTTGCTTCCCAGGCAGCCTGTTATATCTCTATGAAAACTCCTTAAAAATTGTGTTATTGTTGCCATTTTCATACACATATTACATTTTGCTATTTACACAACATTTGGTAATATGTTGGTATCACTCTACGATTAAACATACTTTTAATTATTGTGACTATATATCTACTGGCATGCAGTAAGGCTAATGTTCAAGAGACAAGGCTGAGAAAGGATACCCAGTATCAGCAATGTGGTAAGAAAAGTAGAATCTTTAGACAAAAAAGACAGAAGTTCTATAAGGAAAGTTACTATCCATATAGCTACACATGTACGCACCCACCTACCTACCTACCTACCCACCTACCCACCAATCTACCTACCCATCCACCCACCACCTACCTACCCACCCATCCACCCACCCATCGACCTACCCACACTACCTACCCACCTCCCACCTACCTACCTACCCACCCACCCACCTACCTACTTACCTACCCATCCACTAACCTACCTACCTACCCACCACCTACCTACTTACTTAAATATTTATATATATCTCATATACTAAAGGTAAATAATATAGAAAAACCTAATGGGTCACTTGCTGCCTCAGTCCCCAACCCCATTTCTTTTCCATAGGACATGATTTCATAATTTCTTCAAGCATGTTGACTCAGGCCTCACTAACTAAAAAACAAGCAACAAGAAAAAAAATTTTTTTAATTTTCTGTTTTCCAAATCTGAAGACCCTCCTTCCTCTGAGCAGACAGGATCACCAGGGTGCAAATTAGGGAACAAGAAGAGCTGCTGGAGAAAGTTGTGTTAATGATCACTGACTGCTGCTTCTCCTTTTCTGTGTAGTGACCTCAATTACAAGTTTTTAAATCAGATGTTAGGCTTTTAACTGGTGTATTTTATACATCATCTCTTTCCAGTAAATCATAGCCCACCTGAAATGCTGTAGAGAAGAACAATTGAGATCAGCATGGCCAATGGAAAAGTGGAAGAGATGAGGTTAATAAAGCACAAAGAACCCAGAAGAAACGACTCAGGAAAGAAAATATGGTGCCACACAGAAGTTCTGGCATACACGGTTAGAGAACATACACATGTAAACTTTTGGCTATACATATACAGAATCTACTCTCTTGGGTAAGTACAAGCCTTTCCTGAGATTTAGAAATAAGAATGGTTTGGGAGTCATGTGAGCCGGAGTTTGAATTCCAGCTTCTCAGTTTACTAATTATTCACTCTCAGAACATTTTCTTGGCTTTTCTCAGTCTCAGGATCATCGATAGAACCCCAACGTGTTGTGAAAAGAGTTATAAATAATGCATGTGAGATATTCAGCACTTTCTTGACATTCAACATGCATGAATTACCAGCACGTAAACAGCATCTAAGAATTTGGGTGGATTAAATGATAAAATAAAGTGTGTTTCTGCATTTAGCTTTGGAGCATCTCTTCATTTTATAGTGCCTTCTCTGTGTAAACTCTGTGAGGGCCATTTTATGTCTTCAGTTCTCTTCAAAGCTTTAGGAAAAACTACTATATATTTTCTTCCATTGGCCTAAGAACTACTATTAAATTCTTAGACTTAGCATGCAAGTTTAGGTTCACTTAGTAAATACATGCTCTATACACATAATTTTTCACAGCATTTTCACTCCAGAGTAAAGAGATGATGGAAGCGTTAAGGTATTCATCAAGTGACTTCTGCTCAGTGAAGAATAAGAGAGCATACAAGCTGTTTTAAGAGATCCAAGGAGAGAGTGATACAGCCTGCTACATGAGCCCCTGCCATATGGGTAGAACATCAACCACCTCAGAACCAGAAGGCGGAGGAGTCTTTGGATTTCTGGCCCAATCTTCCTTTCTCTATAAAAAATAACTTTCAAGCTTCCTCTACTCAGTCCTTACTCCTTCCTCTTTGGAGTTGCTGTGTAAACATTTTAGCTTCCTAGAAGTTTCTGTGGGATGTCAAAATATTCCAACTCTGAATTTACTCAGCCTGATTCAGCGTCTAAACCTGGTAAATCTTCGATATCATTTGTTTGACACTTCTGCCTTCCCGAGCCTATGATTCCCAATATTATTGTTAAGGATTTGCACGTTTCTTTTAAGTCAATAATTCATCAAAACACAAAGCGGAAAATCAGATTTCTTAGTAAATATTTCAAAACTATATGTAGTGAAAACTCCAGCTCTCTTTTCTTCATAGATTTCCTGTCACAATATTCACACTCTGCAAATAATAATCTGGAGCTGATATTTTGGAGTATGGCTGAAAAATTGGATACCTCAGATGCACACTTAAAAGTCATCCACAAAATACTCAATGTAAAAAGGCAAGAAAAAACATCAAATACAAAGCTGGCAAATGAAATCGAGCAACCTCCTGTAAGAGACAGGAGACGTTCCAAGATACCATTGCTATCTCTGACAGCCCTCACTCCGGCAGAGAGATAGACATGTTCCTTCAACCTACCATGTGGAAGATTATCATTTTGGAACAAGGCCCAGTAGTCTGTGCATTATCAGAAGTAAGTCGATTACATGTACATCACAACCTTATCTCATCTCCTCTGTAACTGAAAAGTAGAGGACACCAAAATAACTTTCTTTTACAATGTTTTTCTTCTCCATAAGGGTCTATTTCCCCCCTTAAAATTATTCAATCATTAAATTAAATTCAGACAAAGGTGGCGTTTTTCTTAACTTGTTGATATCCAGGTACTAGCAAAGCACCTGGCATGAAGCAGGTACATAATAAACAATATGAAATCAATTTACTAATTAATTAGTTAATTATTAATCAATCAGGGATCTTCTGCACTAAAAGGGAGACCATATTTTAAAGGGGAGAAATGAATTCTATTTGAACATTTTTGGAAAGCATAAAATGAAAGGAAATCTATCACTGATTCGTAATGCTTAGGCAATATGTGCTTCCTTAAACTAGAGTAACAAATGCTATACTTAGGTTAAAAGTATACATATGGAAATAGCTTGATTTCTATCAAGTTAAAAGAAATCTGCAAACTACAGTGGGAAGTCTATGGATAACAATGTTATGTCTCAAAACTTTATTAATTGTGATGCTTTTCCAAAGCAGCGAGGACATCAGTATACCATTAGCCTGGGGAGGTTTACTTCTCCTTTCAAAATTCTCACTGGTAAATAACAGAGAGGTAGCACCGAAATGACTTGCTTCTGGGACAAGCAACGAAGCAATTGTTCCTTCAGTAGCCAGACTCAACCGCCTTTACATTCTCTTAAAGAAGCATGTCTTATTCTTAGTAACAGACTATATTTTAAGCAACGAAAAAAGCAGCATATGAAACACTAAACATAGAAGTGTCTAGGCATAAAGATGAGTCTCATGTAGCAGAAGAGGTTGAGTAATATTTTTGCCAGACTATAAAATGGCTTAAACACAAGTTAGGGAAATCATCACAAGACAGTAATTCAAAAAACAGGAGTGTGTGTCCAAATGGCCCTGGGAAATATTAACATTTAATGCCAGTGTTTGAGTAGTACTGCTTCTGGGAAGTTTTTCTTAGACCTTAAGATTAGATTCTGTGTCCCTTTGCTTCCATAAATAACCAACCCACTTCTCACACTGCGCTGTGATTGTTTGTTCAATTGTCTTTTTTCCTCCCCAAATGCACGCTCACTGAGAAATTAATCTTTTTACCACCATTCACATGGTGGCTAGCACGGTTCCTGACACAAAGCAGATAATGAATACATAGTTATTCAATCAATGAGAGACTCAATACTGATTTGTGTCAATCATACTTTAGAATGCTGCTGTTAAATTCTAAGTTCTCTTCTGTAAGTTTGGGGAAAGTATATTATGTCATTACCTGGAAGTAAATCTTAATTCTCTCAAGCCACACAGTCTCAGCCTATCTAGGGAAGGGGAATCTAATATATTATGTTTGATGCTACTTGGTGCAAAGGGTATGGTGATAACTATTTCTTCTGTTTCTTGTTGGTCAAGATGCTCTAATACTGGAGCACGTAAAATGAGTCACTTGCTATATTAAAAATGGTCATGTGCCTTTGCTCAGTATGCTTTGCAGAAGAGCAGCCTATGTACAACCACATCCTGACCATAACCGATAAGAGCCCAGGCATTCCCTCACCCTCTTTCACTTGGTATCTATGATGTTACCTGCTGCTGGATTCCTACTCATTGGCCACACTCGTCCTCACTCTCCTACATTCTTGTCCTTCGAAGCTCGATCTTAGACTTCTTATCCTCATCTGCACTCACTTTCCAGGTAAGTGCATCTCAGGCAATGTTGACAACTTCCAAATAAAAACCTCCAGCCAGAGTCTCTTCCTGAACTCTAGATGTATGTATCAACATAGCTAATTGGATGTGATGCATATCTCAAAAGAACTAAAACCAAAATCCAAATCTGCTCTTGCCTCAACGCTGTTCCACACAGAAACTTATGTCTGCAAACGTAACATCATTCTTCCAGGTGCTTAGGGTAAAATAGAACAAAACCTTTTCCCACCATTCCCTATCTCACCTGTCAGAAAATTATGTTGGTTCAATATTCAAAATGAAAGAATTTTCTACCACCACTGCTGCTTGTACAATTTTTGTCCAGGCTGCCATGATTTATTGCTTATTTATTGCAATAACCTCTTAAGTGACATCTCTGCATCTGCCCTTGACACGCATTGTGTATTCTTAACCAATGAGCCAGAGTGATCCTTTCAAAAGAAAATGCAGATCATGCCACACCTCTGCTCAAGCCTCTCTCATGACTAGGCACTATATTCAGAGTAAAGGCAAAAATCCGAAAACCCTGGATATCTCCGGTTCCTCTATGGCTTCATCTGGCCTACTGGCCTCATGCTCAATCTGGATCACAATGAGGCGATGCTCCTTTAAAAGACTAACATGTTTTCCCTCAAGGATGTGGTTCTTGCTGTTCCCTCCACCTAGAATCCCTTCTGAAGGACATGTCTAGGTCTCACTGTCTTCTCTCCCTCGGATCTCCACTCAGGACTCGACTTTACAATGAGGTCTGTCCGGTCCATCCTATTAAAAATGAAATTCTTCACACTACATATTCCCTAAGCCCCTTGTTGCTTTATTTTAATCCATGATTTATTGCACTGTGATGCACACACACATATACACACACATGCACACACACACATGCAAGCGTGCTTATTTCTTGCATTTGTTTGTTTGCTGTCCCTCTTTCCTAGAACCTAAGCTTTCTGCATCCACAGACTTTTATCTTGTGCTGAGAGCCATATGCTGAGCCCCTTGTACAGTCTCCGACCCATAGCAGGCCATTAAATAAATCTTGAAAATACTGTAGATCTGTTTCTGGATTTACCATTTTGGAAAATATGTAAAATGGGTGTAATATACTAAAAACTGAGATTGCCTGTAAAATCTACTAGTAAAAATAAGAATTCTACCTTAACTCAGTTATATTTGTAAATTACATTAGGTTTTGCTTGAAGACCTTTCCAGTGCCACATTCTAAGATGAAATGATGTATGACAAGGAAAATAAAATGACACTTATCAAAATAATAACCACAGATCTGAAAATATCTTTCAAGACATACTGATTGTTCCTTCTCTCTTTAATTATTAAATTCAGTTCCACAGAAGTAAAACAAAGAGAAAAAAAAAGAAATATTGATTGTCACCTACTACATTCTTTCTGGCTGCTTTAAAGGTTTGCTTTTTTTTTTTTTTTTTTTTTTTTAGTCCTTTACAATAATTCTAAAATATTTAATCTTGCCCAAAGTCAACCTAGTTATGTAAAAGCAGCCATCGACAGCCGGGGCTGCATGGAACCCTACCACACACGGGAGCCTCCCAGAGCGCACCCTCATTCCTCTCCAACATTGACCTAGGCCTTGAGTTCTTGCCTCAGCAATCATGGCCCCGATAGATTCACCTCTCAAGGTGGAGGCGGGGGAGAGAGATGGCAGGGCTGAAAAGAGAAAGCCTGTCCACTGGTGTCTGCTCAGACTCTAAGTATTATCAGAGTCCAAATCATGGGCCACTAAATGGGAAAATGAAAAAAAAAAAAAGGTGTAAACCTATTCCTATCCCAAAATACTGTTCTTCTATTTCTATTCTATTTCTATAAAATACCACTTTGCCAACATCACTAACAAGTATATTGATATAAAAGGTAATATGTTTTAATAGAAAAAAATTGTTTTAATGTTAAAAAAATAGAAAATCTGACATGTCACTTTCACCAGGGGTGCCCTGTCCGATGAGATCTGGATCTCAGTTGGGAAGCTTGCCTTGGGCCCTCTCAACCCTGGGGAGAGGGCATGACAGCTCCTTGTAGCTACATCTATATTCTTTGTATTATGAGCCAATCCCGATTTTTTACTTCAGTCCTGTTATAGTAATTCTTTATATTAAAATTCTTCTGCTCAAATCACTATGTGGTTTCTGTTTCCTGAGTGGACCCTGACTGATATACACATGGATCTGAATTTGGGAAACAGTAAATCTGAATAAATGTGTGTGCACATGCACATGCGCACATGCGTGTGCACACACACCACACACACTCACACATTTTTACTACCAGATTTCCCAGAGGCTCTATAGTATATTAATATGTGTTACAAATTTTAAAGTGGGATAAATAATATACAGAATTTTACAAATTTGTGGTAATGAAGAAACTCTTCCTTACCTCACACACACACGATGGCTCAGGAATTGTGTTCTGTGGGGAATCTACGCGGACACAGATATTTTAACCCATAGTACAGCTGAGTTCAACTATATGGTAGGAATCTGAATCCAAAGCGTGTTCTTGGGGAATAGCCAGTACCATCTCAGCAAGTCGATGGATTTTCATTCTATTCTTTGAATTAAAGGAGGTATGGAATAACGTTTTCAACATTTTCCTGCCTTTAATACCAAGACAACACCTGCTCCTGAAAAACCATGGATTTCAGTATCAGGGAGGGTAAACATTCTTGGTTGGGGGAGGGGAGGGCAGGCAACTCTATTAGGGGATGTTAAAGTATCTTGAGAGAAGGGGGAAGGTGGAAAAGTTTTCCTCTGTTCTAGAGAGTTCTGTTTCATATTGTCCACTTGATAACTGCCAATTCAGAACATGTGGGCTTTCCCATAAATGTGTATGACATCCACGGAAGTTTCAGACATAATCAGATTTTTGACTCAGCAGGTTAAGGCAGTATCATTTGGGAAAAGATCGTGCAGAAGCTTCTGCTCTTAGAAATACATGGCTTAAGCAGTAAGTGTCAGACGCTATCAGAGTCTGGGGCTGTGACATGTTGCAGGACAGAGCACTGGTGGAAGCTGTTATTACCTTTTATGAACATTCGCTAAAATATTGTTAAGAAAACGTAATTACCAGTGGGGAGGTTCATTTATCCAAATTATCCTGGGCTACCAAAGAAACCTGACATGTAAACAATTTAGATGAGAATTCTAAAAACTTAGCCAAAATAAGTGTCTGTAATCCGTCATGTGCTGCCCTCTTATTCTTACCTGGAACAGTCTGTTGTCTTTGAAGTGCTATTCCAGGTGACTGGACATAGGGAAGACAACTTTAAGTCAGTGTCAAGATACTAGTTAATCAAGCTCAACAACAACAACAAAAAAAACAAACAAAAAATACAGCGAGGTTCTTGCCTAACTCAAAGTAGAATGCAATGGCATTCCTACAATAAAGTTCCAGCTAACTCATAAAATAAAAAATATAGAAGATATAAAGGGTGCTTCAGAAAATAATCTTGGATTTGTTTTACCTCGTATTTGAGGGAGAAGTAGAACATTAAGTCCTAGACGCTTTGAGTCACTATGCTATGACCAATAGGGAATGCAGCTATCATTAATGCAATGGCTAGGTGGAGAGCCAGAGGATAGAAAGAGCAATTAGGGGGATCATTTTATAAACTATACAAATGTCTACCCAATGTACTATATTCTCAGAACTAATAATAAAACAAAATTTTTCAAAAGCATAAGACGATTTCAGTCTTAGTAACTTATCTTCCCGGGAAGATGAAAACATTTTAAAGTGGTTATGTTGAGTTTATTTATATAATAAAATATAATAGTTAAAATTCAAAAGGACAATAGAATTTTCTGATTCTGAACTACAGACTAGGTCTTGAATACATCTTTAGCTGGAGATGTTTTCTAGAGAACTTGGCATTCACCCAGGAAGCAAAGCCAGGCTCTAAGACTTTTTAAAAAAAAAAAAAAACAGCTGCATATTTGCAGGTAGAAAGACTTTAACCTAAGAGCAATTGCGTGGAGTAGCTCTTTCTCAATGAAATGGAATGACTAGGCCCCTGCAAACAAGGATCAGTGGAAAAAGAAACCACTAATTTGCTTATTTCATGAAAAGCACGTTTTCATTCATTATTTCAACTGGTATTCGCTGATTGTTGTTCCTGTGTCCAAGCACCATGCTTAGCACTGAAGCACCCAACAGTCAGACAAAGCCCTCTTCCTTGCAGGGCCTGTGGTCCGGTAGAGGAATCAGATGAATAAAGGAATAATTAAAATGAAGCAGTAGGAACAAGGACAGAGTGTCACAGGAGGGCAGAGAGAAAGAAGACCCCGTGGTGTGCTGGAGTCAGCCTGTGAGAGTCGTGAGAGCCAGACTCAGTTTTGGGGAATTTTATAAAGCAGTCACTAAATACAGCCATTATTAAAAATTAAATCAGGCAAAGTTTCAATTGAATAAATTAGATTTCAAACACAGGTTATAAAATCTTGAAAATCCATCATTTCTTAATTATTTTGTTACATTTTACTGTTATCCGCGTACTTGAGGTTACCAGTTTTGTTGTGCATGTACAGTGGACATGTCACGGGATGGTGAGCTGCTGTGCATCTGTCACCACTGATCAGGGGCATCAGGTGGTAGCTTGGAATTCACCAGGGAGACAGAATTTACACCAGAGAGTTCAACACATGCTACCAGAGGTTTTTATTTGTCTGTTTGTTTGTTGTTGTCCACAGACAACCAGGTGTTAAACATATATCAGCATACCGTTGAGAACATCTAACCTAGGTCCCTACCCTAGTCATGGTTAAGGAGATCATCTTGGAAGAAGAGAAAGTAAGGATTAGTAAAATCTGTCAGATGAAGGATTAGGACTGGCCTTCACAAGTGAAACATTTGTCATATATTACTGGCGGTGAAAATGTATTATTACAAATGTTCATTGTTTTACATTTAATCTATAAAAACAATAACAATGTCACTGCTTTTAGAAAACAATAACCGAAAGTCTAAGCTATAAATAACTTAGAAGTTGTCCTAGCTCCTCTCATCCTGTCTCCCCTAAGTTTAATTACTGCTATCATAGTTATTAGATCTCTCTTTACCAATATTCTCATTTTCACTTTTGGAGCCCCTACGGGATTGCACTGTACAGCTCCCTTGAACTTGAGCATGGCTAAATGACCTGACTTTACCAATGCAATGCGTGCACCTAACTCCCTTTCTGCTGCCAGGGTCACTTCCAGGTTGATGCTTTTACAGTAGTATGTGATCTGCCCTGTTCACTAATGCGTGACTGTGGAAGAGTCAACCTAAGTCCCTAAATGACAGTGATAAGCAAAGAATGTCTGAATGTCTCCCCTTAAATTCTTACTTGGATTGGTATGTATATTGACTAAGAAATAAACTTTTGTTGTTTTAAGTTACTGATATTTGACCTTTTTTCCTCATTCCGGCATGACCCAAAGCATCCTGACTCACACGATTGCCAAGCATTACAGATTCTTTGAAATGGTTTTTGCTCAGTTCATATCCCTATTAATCTCTCACCTGAACAGCTACTATAGCCACCAAGCTTCCCTTTCTGCTGCCAGTCTCAGCATCCTTCAATCTGTCCAGTGCACCACAGAGACGGTTAGATGCCTCAAAAATTCTTCTATGTTAAGATCTTTAAAATATCTTCATTATATATGAGATAAATCTAAATTATTTTAAATGGCATATTCAAAACATTCACAAAATCTGGATCCTGATATTCACGTTCTAATCACAAAGTCTGTTTTCCAAACAAGTCTCCTAGTAACGAAACACCTCGGGCCTTCACATTTCATCCCGGTTCTTCCTTTGACAAATTCAAGGTCATACATACGTAAACACCAGTTATGATGTCACTGCATAGGTCAACACTCAAGCAATATCGGTGCCTTCCCTTTTCTGGATTTTTCAGAGGCACTTTGCTCACATCTCTATGAGAATAATGATTCAATGATACTAGAAACAATTCTCTGTATTTCTCTACCTACACTTAGTTTTCTGGGATCTGTTTTTGAATTCCCAGGGCTGACACATACTTACTGTTCATTAAAAGCCTGCACTAAATGTACATGAGGACAAATCTTTGATTTACTAAACATGATCAGCTAGAGCAGAACTTTCCCTTTGCTTTTCTTATTTGTTTGTTTGTTTGTTTACTGTGACATTGGTTAACAAAATCCAATAAGTTTCAGCTATACACTTTAACAGTAAGGCATACACACACCACACACACACACACACACACACACACACACATTTATTTACACTGTGTGTTCACCTCTCATAGTTAGATTTCTTTCTGTCACCACCTTTGGTTTTTTTGATGCTGATTTTAATTAACATTGTATCTCAGACTTCTGCCAGAGGTAGGGAAGAAAACTTTAATCGTTTACCACAATCTCTTCATTTGAAGGCTAGAAACTAAGGCCCACAGATGTTTGGTGATCTGCTGCCTAGTTAGTGACTGAGTCACAGTGAAACCTCAGGTCTGCCACCCTCAGGCACTGCCATTTACCTAACTTGAGTGTAACATTAGAGTAACAATATCAGCCTAATGAGCACTAATCAAGAGTTCGCATTCTCATCATCCATGCCAAACCACACCTGAGAAAAACAGTCATTTTGTCCAGCATTTTCAACTTATTTTCATAATCCATGTTTGCACACATTGATCTACCTCTCACACACTCTATTTTTTTTCAATTCCCTAAAATATTTCTCGAAGGAGTCACACAATAAAAAGGGAAAACAATGTGAAGTAAACTTTAGAATTTCCAAATCGGAAGAGACCAGAAAAGTCATCCAGTGCAAACTTTTCATTTGACAGGTTTTTAAAATGAAATCCTAAAATGTAACATTTAACTAAGGCCACATAGCGTCATGGAAGCCGACACAGGAATACACTCAGATTTCTCAGCTCCCTGCCAAGAGTCCTTCTTTAAAAATTCGGCTTTCTTTTGCTATTAATCTTGGTCCTTGTTGCCTTCCAGACCAGGTCCCCATTTCTGTTGCTTAAACTAAATGACAAAGGTCCTCACCTACTTTTTATTTATATGTAAATACACATAAAAAGAAGAAAATGGAGGAAAATATAAAAATTTAAATACCAAAATTAATCAGTTTAAAAACAGGTTTAAAAGTCAAATGAAACATGTATTGGTATTTTAGAAGGCACACATAAGAATATTAATAAAAAGCAATTAAAGGACTATAAAAAGGACAGAAAACATGTTGTGATACTTGAAATCTGTGTGTGTCTTTATTTCTCCTTCTACAGCCCACTTGTAGGAGGATTTTCAAAGAAAACTTCACACTATTGAGATAATTAAGATGATCACTTCAGAGGAAAGGAGAGACAAAGGAATTAAAGCTCTCTAAATGAAATGGAACTACCTAATCATCCACTCCAAGCAATTAGGGGAGGAATTAAGAGTTAAATTCTATATTTAGTTACATGTTAGAAATAAATGGGAAACTCCTGATTTAATCATTAAACCAAACCCAAACAAATCTGTCTCCTGAAAAGAATCTCTCAACCAAAATCTTTTAATTGCTGAAAAGCATTCCTGTATGGATTTAATACCATTGCTCTGGATTTGTGCTACATTAATGTTTGAGTAATTAAGAATTTGCTTTATCCTTACATGTCTTGCTTTTCACAGTATCTCTGATCAAATTAACGTAAGCTTTTACTGTATTACTTCTAATTGTTATTTCTTTAATGCCACTCATTCCTCTTTTAATTTTAATTTTGCAGATACTCTTTTATTATATCAAAAAAAGTGTTATTTTATTATTACTTTGGTACATTGTCTGAAATTTTTATTTCATTGTGGTAAGAGCACAACATGAGATCTACCCTCACAGATTTTCAAGTCTATAATACAGCATTTTTAACTACAGGCACAATTTTGTACAGCAGATCTCTAGAACCTATTCATCTTCCATAATTAAAACTTTATACTCATTGATTATACCCATCTTCACCTCTTTGTCTCTATGAGTTTGACTATTTTTACACCAGATGTAAGAGGAATCATGAGATGACTGGCTTCTTTCACTTAGCATAATGTCCACAAGGATCATCCACGTTGTCACATCCTACAATATTCCCTTCTTTCTAAAGGTGAATAATATTACATTGTATGTATAAATCACATTTTCTTTAATCGTTCATCTATCAATGAACATTTAGTTTGTTTCCACATCTTTGCTATTATGAATTGTGTCTCAATAAAGATGGGAGTGCTGTTATCTCTTCAAGAAATAAAACAATCAACAGAGTAAAAAGGCAACAAAAATATGGAAAAATATTTGCAAACCATATATCTGATAAGAGGTTAATTTCTAAAATACATAAGGGACTCATAACTTAACAGCAAACAACAACAACAACATAATAACCCAAGTAAAAAAAAAGGGCTAAAGACTTGAATAGACATTTCTCTAAAGAAGACATAAGAATGAACAACAGGTATAAACGAAAAAATGCTCAATGTGACTAATCAGCAGGGAAATGCAAATCAATACCACAAAGAGCTATCACCTCACATTTCTTAGGAAGGCTGTTATCAAAACCAAAAGACAGTGTGTTAGCCAGAATGTAGAGAATCTGGAACCCTCATCCACTCATTCTTCATCGCAAGTCAATGTCATGACACTTCTCTAAATTATCAAGGCCCACCTTTAGTCTGCCAATGTCCCCTGCCCTCCCCTTTTTCTCCTCAATTTCCAGTAGCATGCATTGCCAAGGTCACTTAATTGAAATATCAATCTGTAGTCAACGGCATTAGATATGTGGACATGTATTATGATCCGTCCCTAAATAAATGTGGAAGACTCAAAGGGTTTGGGTAATATAAATATGTTACCTTGGAGTTTCTGAATAATAATATTAACAGGCACAGTACTTTGATCTGGCTTTTGTTAAAACCACGGTGAAATCATAGCCACGCATTTCAATGAGAAATGATTAAGGGGTGAAAGACTGTTGACCAAGGTACTTCAGATAACATGGATCACTAGACTTCTTACTACGCATTGCTCAAAAAGGGAAGGAAAGTAAAAATATCTATTATAAATTATAAATTTTGTCTGTTTTTTTAAACTGAGAAAACTTTCCTGTATTCAAAATTTTTTTAACAGCTTACCTTCCAAGAATTATTGATGTATAATCCTAAAACCATGAAGCTCTGCTATATAGAAAAACAGACTAAAATGAATGTTTATTGTAAAGAAGTGTGTTAATCCTCTGTAAATCACATACTTTGTCTACCATAGAAGGATCAATTTTCTTAGCAGTTTGTTTTAACTGCTATTCGATAATAATCATAATATAATTAATATATGATATATGTAAAATGTATATTCTCTTAGTATTTTGGGAACGTACATTAACAAATAAAAGAGATTAAGAAACTTGTCAAAGAAAACAACACTAATAAGTAGAAGAACAAGGATTTGAACCCACATTAGTCTGGATAAACTGGGGATTTTGAAGAATATACTTCTCTCCCAGGTTTGCAATATATATTTTTTCACTTGCTCTTGACTCCACAAAATGTTAATGCACTCTAAAGTTTATTTTAAATATACATTATAAGAAACTAAAACATAAACTCCAAAAGCTATATTTGAAGTTTGAAAACTGAATTGATGTTTCCAAAAAAGCTATTTTTCAAGCTTGCAGCTCTTAGATTGCCTCATCTCTATTTTTCTCAAAGCAATTTAGGCAGAATTATTTACAAACTAGCTGCAAAATGACTGTTTCTCAAGATGTATCAGCGAAATTTATATGAAAATATTTGCTTGCCAAAGACATATATGACAGTTTATAATTGTTTCAAATAGATTTCTATGTCATAAAAAAACTATTGTTTTCATGAAATAAATGAATTACATCTGCATAGAAAACTCCCAAAGCTACTCATATCATTAGGGTCTAGGGGGGGAAAAATTACACTTGTTAAAATACAGTGGCTTCCAAATTTTTTCCCGGTTGTCATGAATAGCTTGTTTACAGTAGATCCTTATATCAAAGCCAACTTTGTTTATCTCATCATGACAAAGGAGGAAAAAATGAATAACCAAAATGCTCAAACAAAAGTATCCAATGGCTGATTCATAGAAAAACAAAAATGGTATCTGCAAGGAAGCAGGGATTTCTGATTTAATTTGTTTTCCTATTCATTCAGTCATTAATGCAAACGGTTTTGATCTCTGCATATGGGCTTAGCCATAAAGTGTTTCAAAAATATGGATGACACCGCATGCACTCAAGTAACCACAGTCAAGCAAATTTTCAAATACTCAAGCCCATAGATGTATGTTATTATATATTATGCATATTATATATAACCTACATATACATATATGCAATATATGTACATATATACACACTCATATATATACACAAATATATACACGTACAGTTCTTTTCAATAACACATGTGTATGCACACATACTAAGCAAGTATAGAAATTCATTATATTCTATAAAAGACATGGTTGAGTTACTTGAAGCAAAGCAGTATTTTCATAGACCTACCATTCTTCCTCTTCCTTCCTTTTCCACCATCTTCCCTTTATTTTCTTTCAATTTCTTCCATTTTTCTTCCCACAAAAAGTTATTGACATATCACATATGCTTGAAACTGGTAAGTATGAAAGGTCCAACGGTGAATAATTACAGAAAGACCCTACTTGCATAGCACTTTAATTGTACCAAATGTGTCTATTAAAAGATGAAAATCATAGAATTTTAGAGAGACCTTCATTGAAATCATGATGATATAACTTATGGATTTTTGCGAAATTATTTAACCTTGCTGGGCTTTCATTTTCTCAAAAGGAAAATGGCAATAATTCTAGCCTCATTGTATATCTCAGGGACTAAATAAAATAACAAGTGAAAAGAGTGGAGTGGAGACTCTGACATATAGTAGATGCTCAATAAATGCTACGTTACCTCTCTCCCCAAATATATTTAAATAGCCATTTACCATTAAATTCTAGTTTCACTGTTGCAGCTTTGCAGATATTCAAGAAATGAAAGTATGCTCAGTTTTTACGCTGCTCTCAAATAAATATTTTATTCAAACAAAGTGCTTAATAAACACTGGTTGAAAAATGTGTTGGCTATTACCAAAAAGACAGAGAGGGAATGTGAGAGGAAATGACACAGGGAGACAGTGTGCAAAAATAAATGAACCCATGTGGGTATCGATATGGCAGTTTGAAAGGTGACTGGCACATCATTTTTTGCTCACACAAGTGATATCATTTTGTAATGCCAGCTTGTAACATTTCTATTCCCAATTTTATTTTCTCCACTTTCACATAAGAGGTGCTTTAATTTGCTCAGAAGTCAGTTAGGGCAAGTAAGCCTCCAGCCATTGTGGGCAATATTCTATATTTTCATGAAATAAGTTATTACACGAAAAGATAGATGAGCTGGAGAGGGAAATAGGACTTCCAGGGACTCAGAATGGTGGAAACAAGTAACAGAATGGATGTTCTCACCACTGAGTATTTGAGAATCCAAGGCTTGCCCTCCTTCTATGACATCTGTTGAGGAATTCCTCATTCCAGGGACAGGTTAGATCACAGCGAAATCTAAAAATAGATTATGGCGAGTCCAAAGTTCTTTAGACTTAAGCCCCTCCATCACTTACTACAAAATTCCAGAAACTCTGATTGAACTCAGATTATCATCCGATAGTTATAATTTAAATAGACAGTTTTATGAAAACAATAAAATAAATAACCATATATTTGATTGGGTCAGATGTAGAGTTAGAATAAAAGCTTTCAAAACTCTAGGAGTTAAAATGTAAAATTGACTCCTAATTAAAAGTCACCTTAGAGAAAACTAATGTTTCTTCTCCATAAATAAGATACTGAAGAACAATACTTAAATAGCATTACTGTACCTAATAAAAAAGATTTAAAAGGCAGATTTCTTTGCCGGTTATGCAAAAATGACATTTTCAATGTGTTTTTTGTTGTCCAACCAAGTATTGTACAGGAGAGGGTGCCAAGATAAGGAACCCCATAACTGGGAGAGTCCTCCACTCCAGATGAATGTTCCAAACAGTCAGGTCCCTGAGCACTGAAAATAAGCAATTAGTTACATTCACACTGATTCCATGTTTATTCAGCAACCTTCTTGATTATAATTTGGTTGCCTATGTGGATTTTCAACCACAAGTCAAGGAATCAGGTTGATGGAAACCTGAGATCCACCAACAATTATATTTCTCACTGTAAAGCAGAAAGCTGATGTTCTACTTCATCTTCCTCATTCTCTTGTAAGTCTTCCAAATAAAAATCAGCATCTCCAAGTCCGTTTACCTATAACACTAAAAAGATGGTACCACTGAGGCATAAAAGAGGTAGGGCCAGACCCAACTACTCTAAATTTGCCAAGTGAATGGTGGGTATACACAAGTCAGCCCCCAAAGCATTGAGGACAACACAAAGGAGGAAAATCCGACTTGATCCCTTGCCTCAAAATTTTCAAACCAGATGAGGTGGCAAATAACTTGAAGGCAGATTGAGTTCTAACAGAATAGTGAGATTTACAAATTATATAACTATATTAAGAAGATAAACCTACAGCAAAAGATTAGGAGGATATTTTTGGGTAATTGGATATAGATGTATCTTTAGCCTATTTATATTTTGTGTGATAAACATGTATTTGCTTTTAAAATAAAAACATTTAAAGTGCTTTCTGTAGATATCATGGGTTACCTCAGACTGGGGCAGAAAGGAAGGTCTACCTTAGGATATACTTTGAGCCTACAGTCACATAATGAGTAGGCACCAATTAATATCAATGTCACCTCATTAATTTTTAATAATACAAATATTTATATTAGTCTCCTATTGCTACTGTAACAAATTACTACAAACTTAGTGACTTAAAACAGCCCAAACTGATTAACTCACAGTTCTGAGGTCAGAAGTCAAAATGGGCATCATTGGGATAAAATCAAGATGTGGGGTTCCTTCTGGCAGCTCTAAGAAAGAAGCTCCGATTCCTTGCCTTTTCCAGCATCCTTGTAGAAGCCTTCTGCATTCCTGGTCCTACTTTGCTCATAGTCCCTTTTCATCCTCAAAACTGAGAATGTTTCGTTGAATCTTTTTCATTCTCCATCAATGGGACCCTGACTCTACTTTATCCCTCCTTCAGTAAAGAAATCTTGTAACTACACTGGACATACCCAGGTAATCTAGGAAAATACTCCTATCTCAGGATATTTAACTTAATTACACCTTCAAAGTTTCTTTCACCGTGTCAGGTAATGAATTCACAAGGCCTGGGCATTAGGATGCAGATGTCTTTGATGGAGGCAATTATTTTGCCTACCATAATAATATCAAGAAAGAACCACATTCCTTAGCACAACTCCCTCTTGGAGGGAACACACACTTCCCCTTTTTCTCCCCCATCTCTGCTTTTAAAAAATATTATAATTCAATCTGAATGTTCTAAGAAAATCAGCCATGTCAAATATTTACTTTACCACCAAGATGATGAGAGGCCAGACGCAGAACTTATTCTGTGCAAAAGGCAGAGTATTCTTCTTGGTTACGGTAACATCCTTGATGAGAAATTATGCCCTTCATCCACAGCTAATGGAATGCGGAGAGTGTGAGGGGGTACAGTCATTGGAACTGATATTGCAAGGTTATGTTTTGTCTGATTTCCCCAGTGATTGGACTTGACTGGAGTTCTAATGGAAATGAATCCAAGGGAACAGAAAATCTAGATGACAACCAAATACTGCCGAAGAATTCTATTAGTCAACCATCAAACTCAACTGCAGTTAATGAGACACCACTATAACCTCAAATGATGTGAGTTTAGGGGCTAAATGATATAATAAATATTTTGTAGTCCTATTTATATTAAAGTCAATGGTACACCTAATGGTGGCCATGATCTGCAAAGTTAGGACTTAGTTTTTGCCCATGATTGACTGGCCCTCTGAGAACCTTGAGAACACTTGCTCACCTTCCCAAACCTAGCAAGGTCACTTCCCTTATGAAATCTTTTCTCACGGTGCTCCCCATCCTCATCCTCAAACAGCACCACCTTGCTTGCTTTGGGGTTCCTCTGGAAGTACTTTGAGAGCTTCCATGACTTCCTTTTATGCATACCTGCTTTCCCGCACTTACCCACCAACACTTCAAGATGAGCATCTGCTTGTTTTGTTTTCACTAATCTTAAAGATAACAGAGATGCCAGGAGTTGGCTCACAGTCTGCTATGGTTATGGCTCTTGTGAAAATACCGGAACACTTCAATAACAGCTGCTTCCCTGAGCCTTCCCATGCGACCCTCAGCACAGCAACTGATGGGGCAACAGGGAGCCTCTGGGACCCTGTTGCAGAGCGGCAGCCCATTCTACTGCCCAGGGGCTGTGCTGTACAAATCGACTGCATTCTAAACTTTGGAAGAGCGCCTGGCTTCTAATGGGTGCTCAGTAAATATTTGATGAATGAATAAATCTTATCGATATACCTTACATGTCAGTAAACCCTGCTAATCTAATATTCCAAAAATAAAGGTAAGACAAACATTTGCAAGGATTTGGAGAAAAGGGAACATGTGTACACTGTTGGTCAAATTGTAATCTGGTACAAACACTATGGAAAACAGTATGGAGTTTCCTCAAAAAATTAAAAGTAGGACTATCATATGACCCAGAAATTGTACTTCTGGGTATAGCCAAAAGAAATGGAACTAGGTTATCAAAGAAATTACACACACTTCTGTGTTTATTGCAATATTTTTTCCAATGGCCAAGATATAGAAACAACATGTCCATCGATGAATGAATAGAAAAAGAAGACAAGAGGGGTGTGTGTGTGTGTGTGTGCGCGTGCGCGCACAAACAATGGAATACTATGCAGCCATGAGAAAAAAAAAGAGAGAAAGTCCACCATTTGCAACAACAGGAATGATATTATGCTAAGTGAGATAAGTCAAACAAAGAAAGACAAATACTGTATGGTATCTTTTATGTGTGGAATCTAAAGAAGTCAAACTCATTGAAACAAAGACTAGAATGGTGGTTACCAGGGGCTGGGAACTAGGGAAATGGAAGAGAATTTGTTTAAGGGTGTAAACTTGCAAACGGCAGATAAATAAGTCCTGGTGACCTAATTCAGGGTACGGTAATTACAGACAACAAAACTATACTATAAACATTCAACTTGCTATGAGACTACATCTTCGTTGTTTCCAACACTAAAAGAAATGACAATTATGATTTGATAGAAGTATAGCCAAGGTCACAATAACAATCACATTACAATACAAATGTATTAAATATGTTGATATTGTACACCTTTAATTTACACAATGTTATATATAAAATATACCCCAATTAAAAAACTAAAAGAAATAATTCACCCCTTCAGAGAAGACTGTTCAAATCTTTATTTAAAGTAATTGTGGAGGTGACATTTTTTACTATTTAGCATTAACATAAGAGACATTCCAGAATAGTAAGATCATTTTATCTCACAAGTGAAAAGTTTTATATTTTGATCTGGATACCACCAACAAAGAAATGACAAAGAGCCTTTTACAGATGGTAGTTTTAACAGAACCGAGCAAAACTAAATAAAAGAAACATAGAGCAGTAGTAAAGAGATATTTCTAGATAAATTCTACAAAGATCCTCAAAGAAAGTAAAGTAAAAACTTTGAACAACATGATCCATAAAGAAGACTTTAAATTATTTCTCAGCACAAGAATCACAAGTGAAAACAAGGAAATGCAGGGGGAAATGTTTCTTTCATCTTGCAAGACAATGTGTCCTTTGCTTTACATTAGATTCCTGTAGAATTTCAAAGATATTTAACAGATTGCAGAGAGCTGTAGCTATTATCTACCTTTAGGTTCTTTGTCTTTATAACTGTTGATATTAATAAAACTGAAGATTTATAAAATGAGGTTATTGTTCCATTTCGATAATGCACGTTTCAAAAATGAAGTAATAGCCACTGAAAATAACTCATTTTAAATGGGTCACTGCAAATAAGATGACTGGGTATTATTGGACATAAAAATCTTAAATTAAAGGAAGCTTTGCTCTGTAAATTTGAAGTTCACTTATTTTCTGAGTCTGCATCCTCAAACATGGGAAATGATTACATTATACAGGCAATATCAAACCACAGAAAGACTAACAAAAAATAGAACTGACAATGTGTCAGATCTTTAAGGGAGAAGGACTTTCTAAGCTTTGAAGTACTAGGGGAAAAAAAGCAAAAAGGCGAAGATGAATAATTATGGAAAATAGTAAATATACATATATATATATGTAACCTAAAAAATTAAGAAAGATGAAAAAGACAAATAATCACTTTGCAACAAATGCCAAAAGGAAATAGTAGGTGTGTTTAACATAAAAAGACCTTGTACAAATTATTAAGAAAGCTCCAAGGCCCTAATAAATAAATTGGTAAGTATATTGTATTACTTTGCTAGAGCTGCCATAACAAAACACCATAGATTGAGCGGCTTAAACAATAGAAACTTATTTTCTCACAGTTTGGGGGACTAGAAGTCCAAGGTCAAGGTGTCAGCAGGTATGGTTTCTTCTGAGGCCTCTCTCTTTGCTTGAAGGTGGGCCCCTTCTCATTATGTCCTCATGAGGTTGCCTCTTGGTCTTAGTTTTGTCTGTGTCCTGATCTCCTCTTCTTATCATGGATTAGGGCCCACCCAAATGACCTCATTTAATTTTAACACCTCCTTAAAGGCCCTGTCTCCAAATAGTCATATTCTGACATAGAAATATTTTAATGGAACACATTAGTCCATTACAGACATATACAATTCAAAAAATATATTGCCTAAAAAATACATTAAAATATTATCGTTGTATATAAGTAAAAGAAAATTAAAAGTAAAATATGAGTCTATGGCCATGCCACCCTGAACACGCCTGATCCTGTCTGATCTTGGAAGTTAAGCAGGGTCTGGCCTGGTAGGTACTTGGATGGGAGACCACCTAGGAAGAGCAGGTGCTGTAGGAGTTAAAAATAAAAAAAAGGGATTGTTAGCTGACAAGGTCTTGCAATCTGTAAGGTCAACCAAGGGTTGCCTTGCCTAAAAAAAAAAAAAAAAAAAAAAAAAAAAAGTAAAATGATTGTTTATAAAATATTAATGATTGAAAAAACATCTTTACGCTGATAAGGATTCAGTTCCATAACTGAACTGGATTCTACTGATAAGAATAGAAACCGGCAAATCATTTTGGAAAGTAAACTAGCAATATAGATCAGGATTATAAAAAATATTAAACTCTCAATACAGATTAATATAATCAAGAAAAACATAATAACAATATATCTGGAGATCAGGAATTTACTTCTGGGGAGATATCTTTACTAAAATATTATGCATTTGAGTATTATTTATAATAACAAATATGTCAGAAAGAGTTTAAATGCCCAAATGGGGAAACTCTAATGTAAACTGTACCTTGAAGAGCTGTTATGCAGTCACCAAAATAATATTTATAAAGATCACAAAAAAACATTAAAATATCTACAATTTTATTTTTAAAAAATAAGGCAGGATGCAAAGCTATATGTTAAAAAGGTATATATTATAAAAGAAGGCAAGGATAAAGCTATAGTCATTACTTCAGGATAATAGTAATGAAGGTTGGTTTGTTTGTTTTAGCATTACATATTTTCACTTTCCAAAAAGCAGCAGACAGGAGTTTTATATTACATATACTAATTATATTATTATATATATACTGTCTATGTTTTATATAAAACAATTATTTCTATTTAAGTAAAACTGGATTGAAACAGCAGGTATAATTTTATATTTCATGTATACTAATTATATTAATAATATACATGCTAATACATATACTATGTGTATAAGTTTTATATAAAACAATTACTTTGAGTTAAGTAAAAGTGGACAGAAATCACAAAGTTTAGTTTCAATTCTGTTAAGCTTAGGTTAACATGTCAGCTTCTGCTTAAATGCTTTGCTTTCATCCTGCCGTTCCCAACTATTATGTTGATATGAGCGATACCTTCACTCAAGATCCATTGCCAACCACACCTTCATTCTACTTAAGTCACTGCAGACAAAACAAAAATGTAAGGAGATCACCCTATGAAATTTCTAGGGATCATTCTGATCACTCTATGAAATTTCTAGGGTTCACTCTATGGGATTCCTATCATAAGGATTTGAGAATCATTGATTGAACAGTTTGCGTTCCAGGGAGCGCTGATGAAATCACTCCCTATTTTAGTCTGTCAGCCTACAACTATCCATTGTATAAGCCTGAAGGTCAGAGCCATATTTCACAATTTCTGTAGACATCTTTATAACAGGAAACACTAGATGTCTGCTGTCTTTCTCTATGATCGTGAGGGAAATAGATGGCAAGTTACAGCAAGTTCCAACATACGGGTAACAACTCTTTGTAAGTGCGGACTATAGAATACAACACCATCCAAATTGGTGAACTAGTATATTTTACTCTTTGAAGAAATACAGAGATTCAAAATTGCATAGTCCTGGAGTTCATTAAGAGCCTCAGATTGTAAACCTTGAGCATTAAGTTGCCCATTAAAATATCAGGACTCAAACCATAGTCATTAATTCAATAGTAATATTAAACAGCTATCTAACTTTCCTACTACAATAGAAATAAGAATGTAGCTATAATAAGTTGACTAGTGATCCCCCAAAATACATGTCCAACTGGAACCTGAGAAAATTATCTTTTTGGGAAATACAATCATATCAGATATAATTAAGTGAAGGTCAAGGTGAGACCATACTGGATTACAGCAGGCCCTAAATCTTATAAGACTGTCCTTGTAAGAGACAGAAAAGGACATACAGACATACAAGGAAGAAGCCATGTGGAGACAGAGGCAGAGATTAGAGTTATGCTTCCACAAACCAAGGAATACGAGGAGACCCCAGAAGCTAGAAGAGGCAAGAAAAAATTCTCCCTTAGAGACTCCAAAGGAATCCTCACCCTGCCGATGCCTGGATTTTGAACTTCTAGCCTACAGAACTGAAAGAGAATAGTTTCTAGGTCACCTATTTGTTATGGAAACCCTATGAAATAACAGTTGTTTACAAAAAAAAACTTTCTCTTTAAATATTGAAGGTAGAATGGGACAGTGGAAAGAGCAAGAAAGCTGTGGAGTCAAGGGGAACTGGTTCCACTCTGTCGCTCTCCATGGGCAATCCAGTTAGCCTCTCAAAATATCCATTTGATCATCTAGAAGAGAGACGTGATAATAGTATCAATCACTTGGGATTACACACATTAAGTGAAATTATGGATGTAATAAGCATTTGAAAAGCTATAAAGTAGGCAGAAATTCTGATTTATCATTGCCAATGGTTCAAAGTACATGTCAACTTTGCAGTAGATATGTTTATGAAATATGAAAATTAAAAATATGAAAGAAATGCACACACGTGCATGTTTGGTTTGCTTTTTAGTTCATTCTCTATTGCAGAATCTTTTTTGGCCTAAAGAGTGGGTTTATATCCTGAAGAATGACTTTGAACCCTGATATGAATCATTTATCACATAGACAGGTAAATTATTAGGGCTGTTTCAGAAGGGGAGTAACCAGGGCTCCGTTATTTTTAGAGTTGTTGTACTGTCATTAATAATAGCTTGTTGTATTTTAATCACCTGAACTGGAATAAAAAAATAAATCAACAGATGACCCTGATCATGGTAAAACAGTTTAGTGCTGCGGATTGAAAATTATCAGAAGTTAGGGTCAAAGAAGCAAATGTTAATGTACAGATCCTAGGTTTTTATAACATTCTCCTTATTTTAGAAGAGCAGCAAGTGGATGGTATCAAAGGCATAAAAACCAACTGCAATTATTTCACTAATAATTAGAGTCCAATATTGCTTTTACAAAATTCAAGACTGCCAAAACCACTAGAATAAATTATTCAATTCTTAAAGTTGCAGCTTAAGTGTAACATTCAAAAGATTGAATTTATAAATCTTGACTGTAAATCTCTTTATGCAATAAAAATATTATAGAGACAAATTATTTCAAACACGGTCTCTCAGAATTGACGTCATCCAAGCATGTTTTCAAAATTTAATGGAAGATATGATCAAGGCTCCTGTTGTTCCTGTTTTCGTTCCTATCAGAGCAGAAAGCAAGACTCATTCCTCTGTGCTCACTCTCAATGGAAAATTGATGTGAACCTAACTGATGATGGGGAATCAATGGTATTCCTGTCTAAACAATGAGGCAGAAAACAATTTTTCCAAAGTCTGACTCCTCAAGGAGCATTTTGTCAAGATTGGCTCATTACCTCTAGTAATCACTACTGCCTGTCAGTGGAAGTCCATCTTGATGGCTGTCATTGGCTGTCATCGCTCTCCAGTTCTCTTTGAGGTTCAAATTAGCAAGTGCTAATTTCCCATTGTTCCTTATCATCCTCTCCCCACTCCACACCACCCCCAGACATGCAAGTGGTAATTAGGATGGAAAAGAACTCCATCCCCAAACATTAGTTCAGATATCCATCCACTCTTGAGTAGGTCATTGCCATATTACCCATGAAGGCCTTCATCATTTGCTTCCCGTTTACCTTGGCATCCACATCTCCCACTTTGGCCTCCTCCCCTGCTGGACTCTCACACTGAGGGTCTGGGCCCTCTCTTACCTTGCTGAACCTTTGAGTAGAGAGAATAGAAGTGCATGCCTGCTTAGAGCATGCATAGCTAAGATCCTTCCCGAATGCCCTCCCTGCTGAATTTCCTGTTCTTCTCTTTTGCTCCCTTTGCTTCTACCCTCATCATTTCATGTTTCATACTTAGAGTCTAAGTTCCATGAGGCTGGGAGTGTATTTTCCTCACTGATACCCCTATATGAGCATGACTCTAGTACAAAGTGTCTGATAGTTTTTAATAAGATAATGAAATGAAAATCCGTGTTCATTTCCTATCCCGTACCATTCAACAAGTTAACTTCTCCATGCTCTTTGTTTATTGGGTATAAAATTGTTTGAAACAGAATTAAAGATTAAATCATATATAGTATATGGGTACATTTCATAAACTCCAAAGTATCTCATAAATAAAAGGATTATGATCATCTTCATTTAAAGAAATTCTACAGACTAATCATTTTACACTCAACTTACTGACACTAAATAGAAGTAGAAACAAAAATCAACTTACAGGATATGCTCGTCTAATCTTGCAAACCTGTGAGGTGCAAGATTGAGTCAAAAACGTGATTTTTCTGAGCAGCCTAATAATTTATTGCTCTTTAAAAGTATATTTTCTAAATGTCCAACACTGATTTATAGTTGAAACTATGGGCTCTATTGCAGAGGATATAGAAGACAGAGGCTGATATCAGAAGTCCTTTCTCCTATATGGCCGTAAGTCTTCTCTGAGCTCAAATGTACTTTTCCACTGGGCAAGCAGAATTAATTAAGTGGAGTCACACATCACATTCTAGTTACATAAGACTTCAGTCCTCTATTGTAGACCAAGAAAGCCTCTTTGTATGAAGCAGAGTGTCCTATCCTCTACTATTTACTTTGGTAAATCACAGAGAACACTTTTTTGGATGGCATTTCTAGAAACCCTACTAGATTTCATTTTCCACATCTCTCCTGCTGCCAAGTTGATAACCCAGGCAAAATGAACAGAGGGGATGTGAGTGAAGATACCAGGAGGAAGCCCTTACCCAAATCCAGGTGCAATACCTTATACAGGACAGAAGTCCAGTTTCTCAACTCGACAGCGTGAATGAAAAAGAAGGGACCACTAGTGTCATACATTAAGAGAGACTTGGAAAACACAACAGCCAAATGCAGTAAGTAGACTTTGGATGCTGATGTGACAAACACGTTACAAAAAATAATTCTTGAGACAATTAAGGAAATGGGAATATGGAAATATGGACTTTTTAAAAGATTAAAAATTCTTTAATTTTTAAAGAACTATTGTGTTAAATGTTCTAAGAGCAAGAGGTTTATGTAGAAATTGGAGAGGCATACATAAAAATTTGCAGGAGATAAGCCTTATATCTTGCATTTATTTGTAAATATCTGCTGCAAATAAATTAATAGATGATACAAGTTTGGCAGAGTGTTGATAATATTGAAGCTCAATAAAGGGTACACGAGGTTTACCATGTTCTTTACCTTTTTTGTTTATCTTTTAAATTTTCATGATTAAAAAGTCTCAAGAAAAATAAATGAGGAAAGTAAAATTGTCATTATTTGCAGAGGACATGGTTCTATATAAAGAGAACCCTAAAGATCCAACCAAAAAAAGACTATTAGAATTCATAAATAAATTCGGTAAGCTAGTGGGATACAAAATTATTCAGAAGTTGGTTGTATTTTTATACATCAATAATGAGCTATGAGAAAGCAAAATGAAGAAAGCAATCCCATTTATAACTGCATCCAAAAAAATATCTAGAAATATATTTAACTAAGGAAGTAACAGGTCTATACTTGAAAAATTATGACATTGAAGAAATAAATTGAAGAAAAAACAAATAAATGGAAGCATATACTGTGCTCATGGACAGGAAGAATTAACATCATTAAAATGTTCATACCACCTAAAGCAATGTTAGTACTATTCTTTCTAATATGTCTCCTCAGACAAGGAAAAAAGAAAAAAAGAAAAAAAAATGGTACTACATCAATATGAAAACATTTTGCACAGCAAAGGAAACCACCAACAAAACAAAAAGACAACCAACTAAATTGGAGAAGATATTTGCCAATCATATATCTGATAAGAAGTTAATATCCAAAGTTTATAAAGAACTCATAGAACTTAACACCAAAAAAAAATAAACAATCCAATTAAAAATAGGCAGAGGACCTGCATAGACATTTCTCCAAAGAGGATATACAGATGACAAATAGACATATGAAAGATGTTCAATATCGTTAAACCTCAGAGAAATGCAAATTAAAACCACAATGAGATATCACTTCACATCTGTCAGAAAGGCTAAAAGCAACAAACGACAAGTACCGGTGAGGATGCGAAACTTTGTGCTCTGTTGGTGAGATTGAAAACTGGTACAGCCACTATGGAAAACGGTATGAAGTTTCATCAAAAACCGAAAAAACAGAACTAGCTTATGATAGCAATTGCCCTTGTGGGTATTTATCCAAAGAAATCCAAAACACTAATTGGAAAAGATACATGTCCCCCTGTGTTTATTGCAGCATAATTACAATAGCCAAGATATACAAGTAACCTAAGTGCCCATCAAAAAATGACTGGATAAAGAAGATAGGAGATTATATATATATATATGTGATGGAATATTACTCAGCCATAAAAAAGAATTAAATTTTACCACTTGTGATAACATAGATGGACCAAGAGGGATTATTCTATGTGAAATAAATCAGACAGAGAAGGAAAAATACCATATGATTTCACTCATTTGCGGAATCTAAAGAACGAAATAAATGAACAAACAGAACACAAACAGACTCATAGATGCAGAGAATAAACTAATTTTTGTCAGACAGATGGGAAATTGGGGAAGGAGGCTGTATGTAAAAGGCAAAGAGATTAAGAAGTACAAATTGGTAGTTACAAAATAGTCATGGGGATGTGGCATACAGCATAAGAAATATAGTCAATAATATTGTGTATTATAACTATGTATTGTGCCAGGTGGGTACTAGACTTGTCAGGAGGATCACTTTGCAAATTATGCAAATGTCTAACCACTACGCTGTGCACCTACAACTAACATAAAATTATATTGAATGGCAACTGTAGTTGAAATATATACATATATATACATATACACATGAAGAAGAAAAGTAAATGACTTGATTCATTGTATCTCAAAAAAGGACATTTGCATCTGCTGGTAATATGCCCAAGTTTTACCACTGTAACTGGAATACTCAGACTAATTTAAATTCGTCTGAAATCACAATTAGGTTAAATATGTAGACAGAAAAAAAAAAAAGCAGAGTCATGAGGATAAGGAGCCTGAGAGAGAAAGAGTATTAACATATCATCAGATGGAACAATCAATAAAATAATTATGGGCATAGTCACAAGATAAAAGATGTTAATGAATTCCAGGTGCAACAAGTTCAGGAAAAGGTGGCAATACTAATAGAAAATAACTCAACAGTGGCAAAAACCCCTTTTCCTTCAAGATCATCTCAAAAGTTACTGCGTGGCTTTTGCCAGCTCCCTAAGGCTGTTAGCTGTTCTCATCTGAGACCTTACAAAACTTTACTCATCCTGACTGTTTTTCCCCACCAGAACAAAAAGAAAGTTATATTGACTAGCACAAGACTTGGAATGTGGTACATGTATATACTTAGGGAACATTCGTGGAAGAAGTGGGTGGGTGGATGGATGGATGGGTGGAAGGGTGGAAGAACAGATGGCTTGGTGGGTGGGTGGGTGGATGGGTGGATGGATGGATGGACGGATGAATGGATAAACAGACAGGTGGATGGATAACAGAGAAGGAAGAAAAATAGGGAGAGAAGAAAGAAGCACCATTTCTTCCTGGGAAGAAAGATCACTGGGGTCAGTCTGTGGGGGCTTATATTTAAGAGAAATTTTATTCAGATAATCCCAAACCAATCAGAATCAACTTTCCTTAGTAGCCTACTATAAGGAATTTGTTTATTTTGTTTTATTTTAGCTAGACTAAATCCACATTCTCTTTGTACAAGCAATTTATCAAATATGCCAGGCTGGTAACAGCTGAGTTTTTTTTTTTTTAATCTCTTGCCGAGGAAAGAAACTTTTCATTGAGCAATCACATGCACAGTTATTTTTATTTGACTCTCAGTTGAAATACTCCTGCTGCACAGCATATTGAATACTTTATTGACCATAAAATGTGCAGTTGCAATTAGAGGTTTTTGTTTTTTCCAAGTGTTTTGCCTTTCTAGAGGCATTTGGAGGCTCATTTCTGTTTATCAGTTTTTTTTCTAGGATGTTTGCAATTTAGCAAAACTGAATCAGAAATTTAGTTAAATGTCTGACATCTTTGAGTGAGTGTTTCCAAGATCTGCAACTAAACAGTGCAGGCTAAAGTGTGGTGAGGTTCCTAACAGTTATACAACCTACGGAGGTCTTTCACCCCAGCTAAAATTCTAGGGGAAAAAATGAACGTCATGTAAATCACCAGCAAATCCACAAAGAGACTGCCTTATAGATCATTTGACTTTGTTGAATATTCTCTGGGTCCACAAGATGCTAGCTATTCTCAAGTTATGTAAGAGGCAAATACTTCTATTTGGTGTCACCAAATAAAACAACAAGGACTTCATGGCAGACACCATATTTAAACAGCGTGAACTCTCAGATTTCATGCCTTAGACCCAGAGTTTGGAACTAGAATCTGAGGACACAAGATGCTCTGCAGTTTTGCAAGTCAAAGAGCTGGACCCATTCATTCACCAGTAATAGTAACTGAATTAATGACAGGAGAGACAATCCTTCTGGTCTCTAATATACTTTGGCTATTTCCATCAAGCTAACAGCAAATCAGAATGGAATGCTTGAGTTAGAACAGGAATGAAGTTTCTGCCTCTTAAATCCCACATTGCACACTTCCCTCCTGTGTCCTCCACCAGGTGATTAAGGAAGCCTGGACTTGCCTGCAGGTCTCAGGACTTAACTTGTGTTTTCTATATATTACACAGCTGCTTTTAAAGAAACTTCTTATTGAAGCATCACATCTTGTCTGAAACTAGAATCAAGCTCATGCCCCAAAGCCTTCTGAGTCTACACTTCGGATGACATAGTGGTGAGGTAGGACAGGTAACTGCTACCTCAGAGCATCCTAATCCACTCTCAGCCTCTTCCCTGTATCTCCTGATTCCCTCATTCTGCCACAGCCATCAGGAAATAAGCAGAGACTCAAAGAGCCACAGCTTAATTGTACTGAAAGTCTCCTCAGGCACTGTGAGCACTGGTCATGCAGCAATGAACGAATCAGAAATATCCCCTCTTCTCAGGGACCTCTCACTCTAGGGACTTAAAATGAGTCTTAATCAGTATTAGGTTCAGTTATGCAAGATGAATAAGTTTAGAGACCTGCTATACAACATGGTGTCTACAGCTAACTAAACGGTGTTGTATACTCAAAAATTTGAGAGTAGATCTTACGTTAAGTTGTTCTTATCACAATAAAACAAATGAATAGAATAGAACAGAAGAACAGAACAGAACAGAACAGAACAGAACAGAATAGAATAGAAATCAGAACAGAATAAAATAACCTTGCATCTTCCTCCAGCAGGTATCCTGCAAACCACAATGCAGTTGTATATGCAGTGCTTTTATTTTTTTCTTAAATCTTTCAATAACATTTCTTTCAGGTCTCTGCTCAACTGTCCCCTTATGAGGAAAGAGTCCCCTGATCACCTCATAAAATACCCCTCCTGCCTCAGCATGCTTCTACTCCTCCGCCACTGTCCATCACTCTTACCCTGCCTTTTCTCCAGAGTCCATAGCACCATCTGACACAGGTTTATTTATTTATTGGTTTATCTGTCCTCCCTCTTCTAGGACATACACTGTTTGTTTCAGGGCAGGCAACTTCGTTAATTCACTGCTGAGTATCTGGCACATTATGAAGGCTCCATAAATATTTATCGAATGAACAAATGCATGAATAACCACGAGCGTTCGTCAGAACGGTTGTACAGATGGGGAAGCCGACACTTATGGAGGGTTAGAAATTCTCCCAGCATCACCCAGGGACCGGTCCACATCTCGCAGAACAGAAAACCTCCCTTCTTGATCGCTGCTCTAAATCGTCCCACTTCACATCACCATTCTTTAATATCCTAATAATCAAAGCTTCCTTAAGCCCTTCATGTCATTCCTAGAATGGAATGAAGACACTAAAGAAAGGAAAGGCCACTAAACTATATATAGGAAAAAGCGACAACACAAAGGGAAACAATCCTGAAAAACTTCAGAATAAAACTTGACGGTCATCTTGCACAGGGTTACCATGAGAATAAGTCCTATTGAGGGAACGTGGAAGGAACAAAGCTTTAAGAGTCAAGCATGGCTGTTCGCTTTCCAACCTCAGTTTTCATATCTATGAAGTGGAAGTGATGCCTGCCTCCCCTCTACCTCCTAGTTGTTGGCAGAAGGGAATGAAATAATGAATGTGAAGTTTCTGGCACAAATGCAAGTCGAATGAGTGACTCACTAGTTATGTTACTATAATAAATCCTAAGTGTACAGACTGAAATAAAATTTTATTTGTTATTCATTTATCAATGCATCACATAAAAAAGCAGAGAATGCTAAGCATCTCCAAACAAAAACAAAAACAAAAACAAAAACAAAAACAAAAAACTGACAGCCTTTCTCCAGAGCACGTAAAACTGAAGGACAAGAGGCTTGTACCAATCGCAAGCAATGTTCGTAATCCCATGAAAGATGTTTCAAATTTCAGTGTCTTTGTTTTGATAAAGTTGATCAATTGATTAGTTTGGGGGAAGAAATGCAGCAGCACCCAAATATTTATTTGGACAAAACCAATGAACTTAACAAGCATTCTTAGGAAAATCACCTAATCACCTAGTGATCAAATATCTGGTTGAAAAATTTGAAGTTAATGAAAGATCCTTAATAAAAGTATTGCTAACCTTCAGTACATATTCACCAAAAACTCTGTATTTGAATTTGTACTAGTACAGTTCTCAGAAGAAAAACTTTACTGATGTTCTAGCTCTGATGTGATCTTAGAAATTTAGCTTCTCACAATTTCTATAGTTGCTGATAGCAGAATAGTAATGATCTTGTTATGTTAAGGTTGAATTGATACAATAAATTACATTTTTCCATGGTTTCTATTAGAAGCTATAAATGGTTCTACCACCTCTAAAATAGCCTAGGGAATGCAACACATTTTTAATTTTATGGGCCTTTCTCTCTTTTTGGAATCAGAATATTTGCTTGACAACCTAAAAATGGCAGTCTACCTTAAAGGAGTATCAACTGACATACTTAGCTAAAAACATGGATTTTCATTTCTCCATTTCTTTCCCAATTGCTAGAGAAATGAAGAAACGTTTCTCTTTTATTTGGTCAGTTCAGAACCTGGATTGTTGGCTTTAGTTTCTGGAGATTTTTTTCTTGTTCGTTTGCTGTTTAATTCTTCCACATAGGTAGCATTTAAATAGTTGAGGTAAGTATTATAAGGAATATCTTTCAACAGCAGCCTCTCTCTCTGCTATGGGAGAATTCCAAGTCCATGCCTATTACATTAGTAACTACCTGACTCATTTAAGAGGGGCACAAATCTACTTTGGTATTTCTGAATTGCTCCTCAAATTATTCTTTATCCTGAAAGCAAATCAACAAAAGCTCCAGAAATTTGTCAACTGCCAGTTAGGGATATTGAAACGCAAATGTAAAACTCACTTTGATAAAAAACGTTAGGAAAATTACCCAGGACACCTCTTTGTGCAGATTGGATCTCTGCCAAATAAGAAAATCAATTCATGTATAAATTTGGACTAAATAACTATCAAGAATCTATATTCAAATATTATCTGTCCCAGACAGCATTTTACAATGGAATCACAATATGTACCATGAGATAACTCTTCTTCTCAATATTCAGTTTGAAAACTTGGTAAGGAAATGCACAGCTAGTGATGCTAAGTCTCTTAAAAGAGACTCAACTATTTTATAACAGAATAAGCAGGAGACCTAGAATCAACAGTCCTGGGTTTGTGCCTTGGCTTCTCCAGTTGTCAGCAATATCAGCATCACTTACCTGAACTTCCCCTTTCTCCTTCGTAAAGAGAGACTAGTGATGCTTGCCATACAATCTTTGGGTGTATTCACTAAATGTTAGTTGAATTTGAATCATGCCTACAAAGTTAGTAATGAAACCACATAAATAACTTCTTGGGAAAATCAACCAAGGAGTAGATCACACTGTTCAGGACTTTTTGTTGTCACAGGGGAGGTCAATACTGAATATGGCCTCTGTCAGTTGGCTTGTGGCTCTCAACCACTAGGTGTGTGTGTCCCTGTGCAAGTAATCTGACCTCAGTATGGTTTATTTTGCTCATCTGCAAAGTGAGGTTAACAGGACCGACTCCCTAATTTTATTGTTAAAAAATAAATTCAGAAAATGTGTACTTAACACAAAGCAAGACACACAGAAAACAGTCATAAAAAATGTGGGGTTATTAATATTTTCAATAAGAACATGCAAATTTCATTCAATAAAAATTTAGGTTGTACTTTATGTATCCCAGATACATCATAGTCCTGGGGATACAGCGGTAAACCAAACCAGAAACTCTCTGCTCTCGTGTAACTACTTCCTGATAAAGGACAGAAAGGAAAATATCCATAGTGATAAATGCTCTGAAGACAGTAAAACAAAGTAACGTGAACAGACACGAACTGCAGGTGTGGTTATGTGTGAGCATGTATGTTAGGGAGGTGCTTTGAACATAAGGGTGATCACAGAATGTCTCCCTGAGGAGAAGGTTTGGCTTGACCTAACTGATGATAACTAGCCAGCTGCGCACTGTACAAACCCATCAGCAAGACTTTAGCACAAGCCAATTCAAGATGCATTTTCTGACGTTCTACAATGTACCATTTCTGCAACTCTGTAGTGATAAAGGAGATCCAGATTTCAATGTGTGTACTTTGCTCACTTTCCTTTAAAAAGGAATACCTACCATTGTATAACAATTTCTGGAAGGGAGCCAAGCCTATTATGTTTCAATGTGTGTACTTTGTTCACTCTCCTTTAAGAAAAGGAATACCTACCATTGTATAACGATTTCTGGAAGGGAGCCAAGACTATTATGTCCCTTAGAATGAAAGGTTCCCAACTATGAGAATCATCAGTAGGTTGACAGTGGCCTTGTTATTTAAGCAACAGGAGTTTCAGTAACCTCATCGATAAAACACACCTGACACAGATTGTGGAAGGACTATTTCTGGCAAAGTGCCTGGTGCCAAGCAGACCCTCAAAGGATAATCAGTGATACTATCAGGTAAAGAGCTGTGCTGCTTACTGGCAACGTGGCCTCGGGTGAGTGTGTCACTTTTCTGTGCTTCAGTTTCCCAATTTGTAAGATAAGCATGATAAAAAAATAATAATAATACCCACCTAGGCTTTGGATGAGAAATTAGTTATGTAAAGCACTTTGTATGGGTCCTGGCATGATTTTACTGCCCATGACTTTGACATCTGCCATGATAGACTATTATCATAGGCTCAGATGGCTGTGAAAGAAAAGACCAGTGACTTAGAAATTATGATGGCGTGAATCATCCCCACATGGAGTTTCCCTAACACCAAGAACAATCACTTGTGCCATTTCTGTATCTTACTTCTGAAGATTTCAAAATATTAATTAAATCTGGCAAACACAGTGACATGGTAAGTAAGAACCTTTGCTTTGCATACATTTTCCCTTTTTGATAGATTTATACATTTCCCTAAGATTGAGTCCTATTATCACCACACAGCTCTTCAATCTACACAGGCTGTATCTTACGTGCCATTTACAAATCACATGAGTAATTTTAATGCATTTCCTTTTTCGTTTTTTTTTAAGTGAAAAGCATTCGACTAAATCTTGGTTTTATGTTAGAAGGACACACAAATCTTCTGCAGTCAAAGAATTATAGACTATCTAATTGAGAAGATCACCTGAGATGGTTTTGTCCAAGAAGCATAATTGGGGTATTCTTCACAGACATTAGTTATGGATCAGGACACATGTGATCCCTGAGCCACCCCCGAATATGGCTTTAATACCGGGTCTCAGGGAGTCATGGCTGACCAAGCAGTCTGTGCAACAGGAGACCCTGACCTGGGTTCAGCCTCTCTTGCTAAAGTTGAATTCTGATGGGGCTACAGTCCTCATAGGTGATGTACTAAAATTAACTTTTCTGAGGTCACATAGTAGAGGACCTGGGATGACAACCTAACTTTCCAGAATTCTCACGTCCATGTTCTTGTCTCCACATCTTGTGACTTGCTATTAAATGTTTGCCTGAACAGGGCTAAGGACCTGGGGAAAATGGGATCACAACATAAATTAAAACCCTCATTCTTCATTTCTGCTTGAGTTTAATCCACTCCTCCTCAAGTTTCCTGCTCTTGATTTCTTTGCTCTCCTTTCTATTTTTACTAATGTGAATATCCTGTAATGTCTCACCTGAAAAAGAGGAAACTACAGGCTTTAAACTAACCTATTCGGCTTCACTCGGGCCCAGGAAGAGTGTGCCGCTAGCGACCATGTTGAATATAACTATGAACGACGTCCTCACCCATTACATCGTTCAGATCTCAATCACTCATGGTTCTCCTTGCTGAGAAATTAGCTCACTTGGTCCCCTGCCCCAAACTTCTTTATTAACATTTCACTTCCACAGCCCAAACTTCACCCAAGTCAGTGATCAAAGCCTATGGGTCAGTGAAAGACTGCTTGGTGCTCTGCTCATGGCTCATTGCAAAACACAAGAAAAAATCTGGGAGCAACTGTGCTGTTAAAATGGGTAAAAACACTCATTCTTACCAACCCACGCACTAACGCTAAAAATTATCAACAATGGAAAAACTGGCTTATATTCGAGCTTCAATTAAATGCATGTCTTTATTAAAGTATATTCTAAATTTGTTAAATAGGAAAATGATGGGCTTTTGGAGATTGACTTTCTCCTGGCAGGATGGCAAAATGAAAAAGAAAGTGAGGAGGTAGGAGGTCTTACTGTAATTACAAAAAGCATCCTTGAACTTTTTGACACTATAACTTCTCAGTTGAAGCATGGTCGTTGCCAGGACGGGTGACGCGGTGTTTGTGTACTTTTTCTTGAATGCCCATCTGAGGCTCGTTCAGTGAACAAAGAGAAATTATCTAAAATTTGGAGGAAAAAAGATTCACTAGACGTAATTCTTCAAAATTGAATTCAACATATAAAGCCAACAACGCAGGAAAATGATACACTGAATAGCCATTACGGTGATCTCTTTTTCTTCGTACAATGACATAATAAAATGAAAAACATAAAATTCTTCTGTTCAAATGGAAAAGAAAGCTCAATATATACGTTTGGAAAATAAGAAACCAAAACAGCCACACACACAAAAAAGAAATTTACAACAACAGTAAAATAAACACTTCTATCCTGAGACTGTATAATTTTTTATTACCCTGTCTAGATTTATCTTCTCCAAATTTAATCTAATGTGGGAGGGGGAAAGATAGTATTAGTTAAAAATAAATTCTTTTTAAAAAAAACATCCTTACTTTGCAATGGGAAGTGACCTAAATGGATGAATGGGAGCACAAAAGGATGTTGTGGTCACACACACAACTGGCCATTCATGTGATGTATTTTTGCAAAAGTCACTCAAAAATCATGGTTTGAGAAAAAAAAATTATGATATAATCTTAAATGTAAAAAAAAAAATGGATTATAAATCTCCATCCGCGATAATCCCCAAAACGATGGGTGGAAACACACAAGAGCCACACAGGTGCCACACGGGAAATTTGAATTCTTCCACTGGCCACATTTTTTCAAGGTAAAAAGAAGTAGGTGGAATTAATTTTACAAGCTGTTTTATTTGTGATTCTAAATATATATTTAAACATGTAACCAGTAAGAGAAGTTATTAGTGAGCTATTTCACTATTTTGCATGAAGTCTTTGAACGCAGTGTGTGTGGTTTACGTTTATACAGCACGTCTCAATTCGAGTACGTCTCAATTGCTCATTAGCCACACGGACCCTACTGGACAGCACTGCATTAGAGTAATGCAGAGATCAGAAATGCTCTTCTTTTCTTTTAAGTTTTCTCTATGAACTTGTGTTTTGTGTTTCCTCAAACTCTCATCCATTTACCCAGTAAGCAGTACTTACATTTAGCTGTTAAAATTAATGAATTATATTTATACCTAAATTAATTAATGCTTATATTTTCTATTACCACGTGGCCTTTACAATTAGTTTTCCATTTCATCTGCACTGTTTTCCTTGTCTTATGCCTCTTCCAATGTCTAGTACAGTACTTGACTCAGCAAACCTGGGCTGGTCTCAACTTATAGAACACTAAGGAAAATTCATTATGAACAGAAATAGCTGTTCTTGGTTGGCTGAGCCTCAGAGCAAAGCCAAGTAAACTGTTCTTCAACCATCAACATAAAACGAATAAGCAAGGGCACCATTATTTTATTCTGAAGTGTTAAGCTTACCACGATAGTTTACTATAAGTAAAGATAGCATCCATTGGCCAACAGTGAAACATTTTATCAATGTTATTAGTGTACTGGGGCAATAAGATCCTTTCACCAGTAATTAAGCTCTCAGTCACAATTCTTTCTCTGAATGAATAATCACAAAATCTTTGTAAGAGTGAGATACAGAGGGACCTCAGAAGGTTGGGATAGAGTGTAGAGAGAGAGAGAGAGAATTGGAAGGGGATGATTCCTGAGATGATTTGAGAAGTGCTCTGATGTTCAACATCTGTCATCCCTAGGTGACAGACTGGGTGTAAAGTCTTCCTGTCTGGGACAGTGCTTACTACGCAGCAAATGCTTAATAATCCCTTCTAGAAGAATGGATGATTGCACCACTGATCTAATTCCCTTACTTGTCAGGACACTCAGGAATGTGTCCCTAATAACAAGCACAGGTAGGTTCATTGGATAACAATTCCTGAATCACGGTTGAGTTCACACGAATGAAATGAGAAGAGCATTGCCCAAATTATCTGTCTATTCCCATTATCATTTTAACTATTGCTGTTGACTGTGTGTCATAATAAACAAAGCCCATGGCTGTGCAGTTTTCCTAATGACAGCATACGCCAGCCATCCACTGCTTATTACACTCAAGGTGCCAGTGACAAACTGAACTGCTAGGTCAGCCTAGTTGTAACTAACAAACACACTTGGCTTTACTCTTTTCCCACAAGAAAGGCTTTTTCTCTTCTTTTCCTTTTACTTAATAAAAAAGAATCAGTTTAAATTTTGAACTCCAGCCACTGCATATTATTCCGTTGGCTACTAAAAACAACAGCCCATTTAGAAGTGAGGATCAAGAGGCTTAGCTGGTCTTAAAGAGTAAAGTCACCATCTCTGAGTGTCCTCTGGGGGCCAGGCATGAATCGGCAATGTTAGGAACAGACGGCTTGGGTCTGTCCCCTGAGCTGACTAATCTTGGGCAAGTTATTTCTCTTCTCTGAGTCTCAATTTTCTAAGCAAAAGGGGATAATGAAAACTAAACTTGCACGGTTGGTTATTCTTAGGATTAAAAAGTATAAGTAGAGTGCTTTTTCTACATTAGATCCTAAATATTTCATTTCAGCCTTGGTGCATGCATCCTTCTTTTCATTAAAAAAAATGAAGGTGGCAAAAAGGAAGAAAAACAATCTTTGATTTATCTCAAATTGTAAAAACTCTCAAGTTTGCCTTTTATGGTTTGAAAAAGGAACCTTGAGCCAAGACAAAATTTGGAAGCAGCCTGTGAGTTATAATAGGTTTGCTAGGAAATGAGATTCGAGTGCCAGGAACTCCAGATCAGAAGAAAATTTATGCAATTAGATCACTTGGTCTAAATGTGATTATACATTTTCTTAATGAACAATATGATTCTGTAGATAAAGCTGGGATAATAGGGAGAAAACAGTAAGAAGAGAATCGATTTATTATAGACCTGCAGAAAAAGAAATCACATTTGTATGATAAGCAGGCATTTTCCATAATGGCTAGAGATAAGTAAATTATTTCAGACAACTGTGCGAAGAAAAGAGAGGGCTCACACTGGCAATTCTAGGAATATGACTCTAATACCAGCCAGGGAGACAAACTCCGAAGTTAGGAAAAAAGGCCAACGCTAAAGGTGGCAATACTGTGTGAATGCTAATTAGTGCGCTAAGTTTGCAGCTTTAGGACAAGTCCAAAGAGAAAGTTCTAAACAAGCTAGAATTATTTGGAAGGAAGAACTAAGTGCCTTGGGCTATATCATGACACTAGGGTGTATGTTTTCAGTGATTTATTTATACAAAAGAAAAATAATGTGCGCCCTATGTGTGCGTACCTACAGTTGGTGATGATTGATTATGTCTGGCCAGGATCAGAAGGCTGAATATATAAGCCACTGCCAGCTAATGCCTTGCCTCCCAGAAGATGCTAGATACGGTGAATTTGCTCCTTAAGACTAGCTGCGGCTGTCACTCCATGCCCTGAGTGCACCGGGCCGCATGGCAGCCTGAGCGGCCTCCGCGGCCCTTTCCACCGCGGGCCCGGACCGGAGGAAGGCTGGGACCAGCGGCGCGGTCGCTGTCCTCCTTTGCCTGGCCGGCTGCTCCTTGAGCTTCTCAGACCTGTAAGAGCCGGGGCTTCACTCAACCACCCAGCCGGCTGCAAGGGGAAACGCGGAGAGCAAGGCACCGAGAGAGAATTGTGACGCGGGAAGGAGGGTTCGCCCTGCGGTTCGAGCCATAACCCTCTGCTCCTCTCAAAAGCTCCCATTGAAGCAGTGACTCCATGAGAACCATTCACAGCTGCGCCTACCTTTGGTGGAGCCTAGCGCCCCCGCCCACACACACACCCCAAAGTTAATTCGAGCTACTATCAGTGACTATTCTATCATTACGGCAAAGTAATACAATATATAATAGAAATTTAAGAGGGGGGTATGTTCTCGTTTCTGTTGTCTTTTTACTATCAAGAGAATCTAATCTTCTTTTGTCTTATAAGGTCACTTGAGTGGCCTTATGAATTACGTAAATAAATGCCCACCGCTCTGGGAAAAGACAATAATAAAAGACTTGTGTGTATGTGTGTTCAGGCTTTGTTGCTTAGCAAAAAATGACATCCTCTCCTAATGATGCAGAGTTGGACCTGCGGAGAGGGTGGGCAATTCCAAACCGAGGGGCTGCGTCACAGAGAGGGATTCCTCCGCGGGAGGGATGAGTCCGGGTGGTGTCCTAGCTGGACAGGACCCAGGGTCACTGAGGAGGTTAGGTGCCTCGGCACAGCATGCGGTTGACGGGGCAGTACCTTGGGACCCAGAAACCTTATTCCCAGGCTGTGGGGAAATGACTGAAGATGTGTGTGTGTGGTGTGAGTACAGAGCTGGCACCCCAGAGTCCAAACACAACAGTGAACTGCAGGACGGCAGTTAGGGAAAGGCACAAGTAAACAAGAGGCTGTTGAACGGTAAAGGAGTCATCTGCAACAGCGACACCATGTGGCAAGAACATGTAACAGCAGCAGTAGACGGGGATAGTTCTCTATCTAGTTTACAAATGGGACTAACCCTCCATGGGTGAGTTCTTGGATTATATAGGAATGAGAGAGGGAAGTGGACAGACAGGAAACCGCAGGTGTCTTCCTGCTAATGGTGCAGGTGGTGGTCTGAACAATAGGTTTTGTAAAAATTGAAACCGAAGGTCCCTATAACTTTGATTAAATTTACTTTTAAATCCCAGCTCTAGAAATCATATCCCCCTCTGCATATATGTACAACTCTGGGAGACCCAGCCTCTCCCCAGATAACCAGCACCCCCAAGGCAGCAGAAGACAGTGGCCAGGACCTGACTAACAGTCACATAGTCTGGACCTCTGGCAGGCTAAAGATAACATTTTGACCTAAGTTATGTTTCAGACCCTGAGCTCTAAGATGAAACAACCCCCTGGCGTCTTCCCCATGAGACCAGACAGAGCTGTCCTCAAGATCTGAAGATATGATACATCACCCTCCCCTCATCTCTGACGACTCAGCTCCCAGCACAACCTCGAACCCCTAACCCATGGTGTCCTGTGATTTTTGTTCTATATAATCTATAACCTATGCACATCGCAGTCACATTTTCGTAAGCTCCTCATCTCCATATTGGCCAAATGAATATTAAACTATTTGTTTTCTTTCTATACAGCAAACTACTGCTTGTGCATTTCCTTGGGCCAATGTGTACTGGTGGAAAGAATCAAGGAAAATCACTGGGTTTCCAATAAAGAAAGGAGAGAATGTCATCACTGGATTCGGAAAGGTTTATTGCAGGCCACCTCACCTGCAACAGTAATAAAGCGCTGTGTGTGACACGCACCAACCTCCATAATAACACAAAAGGCAGCTTCAGCTGCGCCATTTTACACAGAAAGGAACTGAGACCCAGAGGCTGAATAATTTACCCCAAATCACTTAGGTTTCAAGAGGCTGAACAGAGACTTCCATGAAAGTTCATTTGTCTTCAAAAGCCTGGGCTCCCAATCTCTGTTGTCCCCACCCTCCCCCAAATCCGAAAAGAAGTGCCCCCAGGTTCTTCTTTCCCGTCACCACTGCTAGTCTAAAGCAAATGTGCTCAATTGGTAAACGTAAAATTCTCAAACAACAATTACTGTTTTGCTTAGTTTCTCAGAGTTTAGCAAAATTTTACTAAAATAGTTTCCTTTTTGATCTTCCTACAACTTAAAGTGGATAAGCAAAGGTTATTATATCTCATCTACGAAGAGTAAGAGAAAGTCTCCCCGACTTGCCCTACACAGCAAAGAGCTAGCAAGGGGCTCCACTTAATGTTCTCAGTCAAAGGCTGGCAACCCCAAAACAAAATCTTACTTTACCTCTGGGGAAATGGACCTGTGGTGTCCTGGGCTAGGAGTCAGAAAGTGAAAGTGCAGGTTTTATTTATTCATTCATTCACTTCTGTAAATAGAGATTCACTGAGCATCTACCACCTACTGGGCATTCTAGGTACTGAGATACAGTAGTGATCAAAACAAAGATCATGCTCTCTTGGTGACCCCATTGTAGTAAAAGAGACAGAAGATTCACCATGAAACAATGTGTTTTGGATTGTGTCAAGTAGCAAGCATTGCAAAACAACAACAACAACAACAATAAAGAACAAGTAAATGGATATGATGGATAGAGAGTACAGGGAAGCAGGTTAGGGGAATCTCTCCTGCAGAGTGACCTCTAGAAGCAAGGAAGAGGACCAGAGAGAAAACTTCAGTGGCAAAGCCCTAGTAGGGATTGTACCCTATGAAAGAACCAAGAGACCAGTATGACTGGAGCCAAAGTGAGCACATAGGGGACCAAGACATTTCACGTAGGACTGGGCACACCCTGGTGACAATGTTGGATTTTTATTTCAAGAATGGGAGGAAGATTTACATTTTACAGGGCTGCCCAGGGCTAGTGGAGATTAGAGGAGAGTTGTGGGGTGGGAAGGACATAGTGACAGCAGCAGTCCAGGACACCGTGAGGAAGCAGGTGCAGTCAGGTGAGAGAGGGGGGAAGGCTCAGAATAGCATGGATGCTGCCACTGGTTTTATTTCCAACTTTGCAATATTTATAAATTCTCTGACCCTGAGTTTAATGAACCCACCCTCAGTCTCAACTTATTCTATTTCAAAATGCAGTTATTAAAATCTTCACAAGTCTGGAATGAGAGCAGATTTACAAAATAAAATGATATACTTCAAAATGTAGGAAAGATTCCGTGTGGTTTTTCCTCTGCCATAGAGAAATCTACACAGTGGGAGCTTAATAAACACAACGTGATTCAGAAACTCATTTGAAATACACTCATGATTTAACATGAGTGCAAACACCAACTTATTATAACTGCCAATGCAAGCAAATTTACCACAGACTTATCTATTTTAGTCTGTATGAGAGTACTCAGTTCAGGTCAAGGAAATCAAAAGTGGTCGTTGGGAAAGACACAACTTCCAAGAATTTGCTGTATCATACACATTCTTCCTTACAGGGAAATCAAGAGACACACTGCCATAGAGAAAATCAATCTTAGATACACCACCAATCACTGCCACCAAACCTGCAAGCAAGAAACCTTCGGTAACCCCATCCATCATAAGCACATAATCATTAACTGAATTAGAAATATAGTAATATAAAACACTACATCAAATAGTAACTTTATACCAAAGTGTGTGTGTGCTTTAGTATTCCCTAAAAACCTGGATTGAAAAAAAAAAATTGTAATAAGCTTCTAAATTTTATGACTTGAGATTAAAAATAGACAAGTAAAATAAGTAGACTGATTATGAGACATCTTTAGAAATTGTTTAAGACTTAACCTTTTAAATTTATTTTGTATGTTTAACTACTCAAATGATTATAAACTAGAGCATCACTCTGCTGTTATGGTTAAAATTCCACACAGCTACAAAAAAGAAGAAACACCTCACTCCCCAGCCTTGTTCCTCATTCCCAAAAACACTGCTTGTTTTTTACTGCCACCTGCTGGTCCGCACCAAAATTTACTTTTACACATGAGAAATCCATACACAACCACTCTTCCTTGGTTCACTCTATATTCCTAGATGTCCATAGGTTTTAGGAAAGTTTATTGCCTATTTAAAATTACTAAGTATCACTCTGTCATTATAAAACCTACATGTACTCATTAAAATGCATAAAAACACAAATAATAATCCCTGCATTCCTACTTCCCAAAGACATTCCCTGGTAAACAGGGTTAAAAAACACAACTGTGTAATGGGATGTTTTTCACCTCAAACATAATGTCAAAATGTATGTAGTTTAATATGCTTATTGTGACTACATTATACTTAATCATATGATACATCATTTTACTTTTGAACATTTGGGTTTCTTTAATTTTCTTTGTTATTTTTTGGAGGGTAGAACAATATCATGGTTTAAAAATTTTGGACTCACCTCTGATTTGTTTAATATAAAAGATTACTGGGGATCTAGTTCCTTAGTCAAAGAATATCAAAACATGAAGGCTTTTCATATATTTTCATATGTATCATTTAGTACAGACTTCTCTTGAAGTCTATACTAATTAACAGTCCTATAAAAAGTACATTCTTATCAGCACTTCTTTTATATACTGTAAAAAGCCACAAGAAGGAAAACGGGATGCTGTCATTATTTATATTTATTTAATGAGTAGCGAACATTTTCTTTCCATATGTCTACTGGCCTCTTCTATTTCTGCCTTCCTGTGTCTATGCCAGCTTTCCTGTGTTACTGTCTATATCGTAACAAGGAAGAAATTGACAAAATTAACATCTTACTAGAAAGACACATGAAAAAGTGCTAGTTTTGTTATATAGTATATCATTTTATTACTGTCATATAGTATTTCATTTTTCATGATATTTTTTAATATACAGCAAGTTTAAATACTTTGATTCAGCTCACATCTTTTTTTTCTATTACATGAAGATTTTATCTGGATAGTTTTCCCGTGGAAGTTCCTAAAGTTATGTGGTAATAAAAGAAGAAAGGTTAATCTTTCAATTATTACCCTGTCATGTCACTTGTTCTTTTGGTCTGTGCTGTGTGAATTGTGACACTGATGTGCAAAATATTTTGAGGACATTATAAGAAATGATTATTATTGTGTTAGCTCGATTGCATAGTATGTTCATCTTCATTGCTCACAAATTCTTTTTCAATGATAAACTAAAAATCATATTTTACATCAAATAGAAACCTAACCATAAATTTAACCAGAAACAAACGCAGGGTTCTATTACTGAGGTTAAATAACGAGATGACACACGAGGCAAGACTGGTTGTCCAGTTGCCAATCAGTCCTTACCAGAATTTGCTTTAACATAAGTCTGTAGTATGGAGTGTGCCTGCATTTATAAAATGGTGGAGTAGAAAGTGTAGTGAACAAAAAAATCACAGAATGAGGCTCTAGCAACATCGTAACCTACAGAACATCGTCTAATTTATCCTTTCCAGAGTCTCTTTCTCTTCTGACATAAAATGAAGAAATTCAAGTTAACGATCTTGTCTACCTGACTATATATTTGTATTTCTCAGACACACTTGGATAATAGCTTGTCTAGCTCAATGACAGTCATCAATAATCAATTAATCACTCTAATAATATAAAACAATCACTAAAGTATCCTCATAATCCACAAATCACACCATTTTGAGGAAATAGGATTAAAAATGGGTGTTTTTTTTAACTAGATGTACTATGACTTATGAATATTTCTGTAGTAGGATGCAGTGGTGGATAAACTACATCACCAGACACACCAATGAAAGGGCTTGTAATGGCTGTCACCTCTGATCACATTTACACGTATATAGACACACAATCTTATACATGTTAAGACTCATATTATGAACTCTGCCACTAGCAAATGACTGATAATTTATGGACAAGGAAATATATGTCACTCAGCTGTTAATGAGCTCATGACAAACATAGAAGTTCCTCTGCTTATATATATTTTTAACATTTCAGTCTTTTACTTCTTAAATAATGTTACACACAAATTTATACTTTTTATAATTTTCCTCTTTCAAATAGACTGAATGTTTACACCCCTTCAAAATTCTCATGTTGGAATCCTAACCCCCAATGTGACGGTATGTGGAGGTAAGACCTTTGGGAGGTGATTAAGCCATGAAGACAGAGCCCCTGTGAACTGGATTAGTGTCCTTGTTAAAACAGACCTCAGAGAGACTTCTCACTCTTTCCCCTGCATGAGGGAGGAAGGAGAAGGCAGCCATCTATGAATCAGGGAACTGGCTTTCTCTAGACATCCACCAGCACCTTGATCTTGGACTTCCGGCCCACAGAAATTTCTACTGTGAGAAAGAAATTTTCACTGTTTATAAGCCACCTAGTCTATAGTATTTTTTTAAAAGCGGCTTGAACAAACTAAGGCATATATGATTAATAGAAGTTGAAATTTTACTTTAAATGCCCAAACCAGAGGCAGATTAAATATTAAAAACATTTCTAGAGGAAATGTAGAAATACATTTCATATAACTATTATCCTCTGATAAAAGTGAAGGCATAATATAAAATACAATTTTTGAGGGAGATTAGCCGATATGATCCAAATGGACTCTAAAGTAATTTTTAAAATTAAAAATTTTTATAATGTGAAATAATAATAATGATGATAATAGCAACTAAACTTATTTAGCTCCCACTCTGTGCCAGCTTCTCCGTGGCCAGGCTGCCCGTGTGCAAATTCTGTCTCCGTCACTTACTCACTGTGTGACCTTGGGCCAACCCATAGCTCTCTTTGACTTGGTTTTCTCATCTGTAAAATGGGGATACCACAGCACCCCTCACAGAATAGTTGTGAGGATTAGAAGTATGTGCATGTGTGTGTGTGTTGTGCATGTCTCTCTTGTCATGTCAGACACTAGAACCTGCCGCTGTGGTGTGACTGACTCATGCCTCTACTGTCTAACCCATTATTCTGTCTGCCATAAAGTTTCCACCGTGATGAAAACAAAATACGTTGTTCCCCCAGAGAGATATTTATTTTCATTTTATTTATTTAGGTGAGGTTGGTTGACCTTACAGATTGCAAGGACCTTGTCAGTTTACAATCCCTTGTTTTTTAAAATTTTTTAATTTTTTACACCTACAGTAGTTGGTCTTCCTAAGTGGTCTCCCATCCAAGTACTAACCAGGCCTGACCCTGCTTAGCTTCCAAGATCAGACAGGATCAGGCTTGTTCAGGGTGACATAGGTGTAGACTCCAGAAGGATATTTAGATGTGCATAAGCATTCTGCTTTCACCTTTATACTTATGATCATTTTAAGGGTATTATATAATTAGAGTGGTGATGCTGAAATATAATATCTAGGGTCACAAAACACAGCAAACAAGGATAGTTAGAATACATATATATGAAGTTAAGAATGTGGGTGTTTGCGGGGGGGGGGGATGTTGAGAGAGAGAGAGAGAGAGAGAGAGAAGGAAGGAGGGACAGAGGGAGAGGGAAAGTATTCCTGAAAAGTAAAGTCTGTAAGAAAGAGCATGTCACAAATCCTGGAAGACACTGATTTCAGAAGGGACTCAGATGCTTCCTAAATACGATAAAAACACATCTGTGGTTTCAGTTAAAGATAGTGCAACAAATGCACACATTTCCTCTATACGAAACCACTGAAATAAAAGCATAAAGTATTTTACCATGGTATGAGCAAAGGATGACATATAACGAGAAGATGGAACAAAATCTGGAAAGCTAGGAATTGTGAGGAGGTCGGGAATCTGATTTTCATCCCTGAGAAAGAACTCCTCCTAAGCAAGCAGCGTGAAAACTGAGAAGTAACATGATCTGCCGGCCTGACTCTCAAACGTTCAAGGATTCCCCACCCCGCCTGGCACCAGTGGTGAACGGGACTGAAAAGAACCAGCAAAACCTCCCCCCAGGGTCTATATTTACTCATGACAGCTGGGCAACCCGTCACCGCCATCACCCTCATCTGCCAAAGACTGGGAACACTTTTGTAGGAAAGGGCGAAACTGAGGGCTTCAGGACTAGAAAAAAACCTCATGCATCTGAGGTGAGGGCACCCTACTAAATAGAGGGGGGATTCAGAGGAAGTGTTTATTTTGAGTACAGAGACTCTCCAGGCCTTTCCGCCATCCACCTGCATGGGCTTCAGTTCACAGAAGGCTGGCAGCCACACTCCTCATTTGCAGGCATGACAGGAAGATGCTTCCCTCGGAAACAGAGCACCCTGTGTTATTTTCCCAGGGCTGCTGTAACGAATCATCACACGCTGGGCGGGTTAAAGCAACAGAAACGTATCCTCTCAGTTTTGGAGGTCAGAAGTCCAAAATCAGAAAGTCAGCAAGGCTGGCTCCCCAGGAAGGTTGAGAAAGAGTCCATCTCATGCCTCTGTCCTGGCTTTGGGGGCATGATCATGATCCTTCCCATGAGTTCAAAGATAAATTAAAAAATAAATAAATAAATACATATATAACTAAAGCAAACTAAAAAAGGAGACATCATCTCCAAGGAAAGAAAAAGATGTGTAGAAAAGGAAGTAAGCATCATTGCATGCATCTTCAAACATTAGTGTTTGTAGCCATAGTAATATAAACACGGAAGGTTTATTTATCTAAGGTGATCACATGATTCCAGTAGAAAGATGAAAATATTACAAATGCACGTATCGGAGGAGCAGGTAAAGAGACGGATACCCCCACCTCCCTGTGCTGCCAAGAGAGAACTCCGAAACTGGAAGATCAGGAAACAGCATCATAACTATATTATTTGACTAAGGAAACAGTAACAAAAGTTGAAAGAATTGGGGGAAGGGGCTGCTGTTTTGCATTATAACCTTTGTAGAAATATTGTTGAATCAAAGCTGTATCTGCATATATAAATATAAACATCCTACGACTCCAACGAATTCTGTGCTCTATCGTTATATGTGTAACAGCAACTTATAAACCTTTCAAATGACCAAATAATTATTAAATCTAGAAAAAAAAACATTTTCTAGTTTTTGAAAAAAAATGTTTATATTTTAAATAGAACTGGCAGTTAAAAATGCAATTGGAAGTTAGTGGTTTTACCTTTGGCTTATTCACATTCATAAGATGTCAACCTGCCAAATACAGAAATATATACAACAAATGTCTATCTTGAAATCAGACATAATGACATATTTTTTAATGTGAAAAAAAATTATAAGTCGAGATGTCAAAAATCTTGAGTGTTAACTATAAAGACAGAACACTTCATTCCCAAAGATATAGTTTCATTGGAACAACTTGATGAAAATCCAACTACATCAAGTAAAATGCAGAATTTATCATCAACAAGTACCAACTCCTGGGTCCTTCACGTAGCATTTTCACTTATTTTATGATGAGCACGTCTAATTTAGTTTCTTTCTACTTCTTTAGCAGAGTAAATTCATCAACTATCTTTGAGTCAATGTTGAGTTGCACCTTAACTTCATATTTCCAAAACTTTCAAGTCATTTCTTGTAACCAAAGGATCTTTTAAGCTCAGTCATCTGAGTGAAACAGGAATGAAATTGTTGGTGAACTCTGAAGATATATTTGTGACAGCCCTCCCAAACAACAGGTCTTTTAAAACTGATCGTAAGACAGTAGAGATGGGTTGGTTTTGGTCCATCTAAACTAGTAGTTGTCAACAATGACTGTGTATCAGAATCACTTGGGGAGATGGATGTTCAGACCCCATTCACCTCATTTTGGAATATAATTCACATGCCACACATTCGCCCATTTAAAGTGGTCCAATTCAATGGATTTCAGTGTATTCACAGGGCTGTGCAACTCATCAAAATCAATTCTAGAACGTTTTCATCACTCAAAAGAAAACCTTTACGCATTACATATCCCCAAAATCCCTTCCCCAAAGCTCTATGTCACCACCAATCTACTCTCTGTCTCTATGGATTTGCCTATTCTGAACATTTCGTATAAACAGAATTATATAACGTGTGCATTCTTTACACAGCATAAGTTTCATCCATGTCGTAGCATGAGTCAGTACCCCATTCCTTTATATTGGCAAAGAGTATTCAATTGCTTGCATATACCACATTACTTTTTTATCCATTCATCAGTTGATGGGCATTTGGGTTATTTTTACCTTTTAGCTATTACTCAGTATGCCGCTACCTGGCCATAGTCAGTATACAAAGCATTATATTATACCTGAACCAGATAGGCTAGTATCCTTCCCGAATCTACTGCAGGCTGGGTTATGTTGTAGTACCAACCACCAGAAAAGCTCAGCACCTTAAAATAGCAAAGTACAGATCCACTTCCATCAGGAGTAAACGTGGAGACTCTGTTCATTACGGTCACTCAGGCCTCCGAACTGACATAGGCTTCTCTGATTTTAGGAGGAGGAAAATAAAAGATCGTGGTGAACCACACACTGATTCTTAAATCTATCTCTCAGAAGAGACACACTTTACTTCTTTGATCAAAGCAAGTCATACGCCAGGGTTGAGTTCAAAAGGGAGGCTATTACATTTCTCTTACAGAGTGAAGCACCCCAAATTTTTTTTTGGGGGGGGTGCTTTTCCTTTCAGCTTGCTACATTGAGATGCTGTAAGCTTAGAACTGTCACATGAAGGGACCCACATGCAGAAAGAGGCCAAACGGAAACAGAAAAGCTGAGATGTGAAGTTCAGGGTAGGTAGCCTCTGAGGCTGGCTATATCCTTGGACTTGCTTGTTGCATGAAACAATAATGTCAATAATCTCTCTTTTTCCTTCAACTAGTTATGAATGGGTTTCTATTGCTTATAACCAACAATGGTCAGACAACTTTTTCTGGAAGGTCAGGACATGACATACTGTGAGCTGAGATGCCAGAGATTACAATAAGTAACCTAGTGTCTCTAAGAGTGTCACACTTAATCACTTTGACTCCCACATTGAAACAAAAGAATTATGACATCTACCTTATACGTTCTTATGAGATAAAGAGTTAATGACCGAAGCTATCCAAGTCACCATCTGCCACCTAACCAGTGTTGGTCTCTCTTCCTCCCTTCTTATCCTTATTCCTTCCTCCTGCCTTCCTCCAGGCTAAAAACTATGCAATATTTCATCTTCACATTGTTATCACCCAAAGATGTTTACTGGGTTTAATAAACACCTATGGAATGAATGAAAGAGAGTGATTAGGACAGAGCATGGGACTGAGATCAGAAATACTCTCAGCACAAGGAAAATTCAAACAAATTGAAACCTTGGCATTGACCCCAAGGAGATCAATGAGCCGCAAGCAGTCAAAGTACATCACACACACAGGATTTTCAGCATTTACCAAATGGGGAATAAGATGCCTGTGATGGGCCTCAGCTGATCACCAATTCATTTGACCACGCTAACAGACACTGGGGAAGTTCCTCTATCTCTTCATCCTACTTCTCTATGTCTAGGGGGACACACCACATAGGCAGAAGGTAGAACAGAGCATGGGCTTAAGGAATATAGTATCAATGTCAGTGCACCATTGTCTTTCATTGTCTTTGTTTTTTTAACTTTAAAAATTAAGTGCCACATAGACTACCCAACTCAAAGCAGAAGCTGCATCAGTCATTATCGAGCTCATCCTTAACTGCCCTGAGGTGACAGACTCCAAAAAAAGTCACAGGGAACAAGAAAACACTTGGGTCAGCATTAAGAATGAAAATAAAGAGCATGGAAAATGTGATGCCTTCCTCTGCAAAAATAGATTGTATCTCTGATTTCAAAAGTTTGAATATAAACTTTTACATTCATTTTGAAGCTTCTTGTCTATTTATAAAATTATTCTCCATTAATTTTAAGAAGGCCAAATTCATTGTATACTTTTTGCCCACCTCAAAACTTAGAACAAAGATGGGGACCCTATTTTATGCATTGCTTGTTGATTTATTTACTTAGTGGAGGGTAATAGGAAAAATAAGTAATAGGTTCATTCCATAATATATGTATTTTATGTAAATTGCATTGATTTGCACTGCACAGACTGAAAATAATATAATAGATGGCCATATTTTATAATGCTTTCTAAACTGAGAAAGTATGTGCTCACACGTGCTTTATTTCTTATAGAATGCTTCTAAAGAGGATACAACAGGTAAAATCACTAATTTACAAATGAGGAAACCAAGATCTGAATTTGTCAAATAAGTTGCCCAGTAACTGTCTAGAAAGTACCCTTGCCAAGACTGGAGCCCTCATGTGGTCGTCACCAAAGTCAGCCTAGGCTGGAATCTCAGCTCTACTTGACACTAGTCATGTGACCTGGGGTCAGACTTTCCAGCTCTCTCTGCCTCAGGTTCCTCATCTATAAAATGAGGAAAATGAGGTTGTCTCCCTGTGAGCATTAAATGAGCATCTAAACATGGTAAGCTCTGGATAAGCATTCTCTTTTATACCTGCCCGGGACTCTTTCAACTAATCATAGTACCTAATGAGCAAGGTGATTTATTTTTCAATATTTTGTAGAATCAAGAAATAGATAAACCCAGATTTGAATTGTGTCCCTGATATTTACTCTCATGTGACATTGAGCAAGCTATATAAGCTTGCTGAACCCACTCCCTCGTCACTAAAACAGAAATTATAATCGCCACTTCATACAAACGTTATCTCTATACTTTAATTTTTTTTTTATGTTTTGATTACAGTTGACATTCAATATTATCTTAGTTTCAGGTATATAGCATAGTGGTTAGATATTTACATAATTTATGAAGTGATCCCCTCAATAAGTCTAGTTAAAAAGGTGATGCCATAAGTCACTTAGTGTGTGTTCAGCATGGTACAAGACATTATTAACAGGAGTTATCATACTGGACTCATAGAAGCCTCAATGACTTCTTTGAGATCCCTAGTGGTACTGAATTTGGCAAGTTCTCTTATCAACTCCAGGGCCTCTGCCTCAGTCTTATCTCTTCTCTAGCAGCAGGTGTCTTGGGTAAGAAAGGAGGCTTGTTATGGAGGGGCAGGACACAAGAAATCATTTTACTGGACACTCAGTGTGGGTCGAACCAAGCAGACCATCACACTCTACAGTAGGAAGAAAGTCTCTTACAATCACTAACAATATGGTTACAAATATACAAATATTAATGCTATTATTGATAATTAACATGACACTAATAACATTTCTTGAATGCCTACTCATGCCAAGTTCTGTTCTCCGGGAATAAGAATTTTAGAATGTAGGTACTCTGATCATTTGCATAAAATGAGGTGTGGGGAGGTTTAGCACCTTGCCCAAGCTGCAGAGAGCAATATTGAAACTTACACCAAGGAAACCTGATCCCAGTAATAGCAAACTTCATCATTAACACCACTTTCTGCTCTACAGCTAATGCTTGGATTCTCAAATATGTCAACAGAACTATAGTCCCTGTACAACAACTCCAAACCCTCAGCAAATTAGATTCCAAGATGTTGTGCTTTGGTGAGATTGGTGAGATGATTTATCTAAAGGTGTCAGAAACTTAAGCCACTCGTATCCTGTATCTTTGCAGTATCTGCTATTCCAAGGCTATTACAATAGAAATACAAGTCAAAAATATCAAAGGCAGGACTCTTCGCATTTATAGCATCCACCTCTTGCAGAATCTGTAAATAACCAGAGGTAAATCCGAGAAGCCCTAGGAAACTCTGAAAGATACATCTTTTAAAGTGACAGAGAAGGAATGAGTAATGACAAGGTGTCCCTGAGGAACAATTTCACTGTCAAGCACAACAGCAGACAATAGGGAGGAAGGGTTTATGCTGCTGACAGTCCCCTGAGCTGGGCAACAAACTTCTACACAACTCCCTAACCTCTTCAATTTTATATTTAACTTTAGAATAAATGAGCCACTGCAAAAGGTAGGAAGGGATTCTCCCATCAACTGTGTCACGGAAACCTCCTTCAGATCATATGTCTCTTCTTCCAGGAGGGACAGCAAATGAATAAGAAAGGCGGGGGCGGGGGGCGGGGAGCAATGGATTTGAAGGCAGGCCACTTGATAGATTTCCCCAAAGATATTTAAAGGCAAGTCCCAGAAGTTGACACTAGGTCTTGTCAATCTCATTTCAACTAGGAGACATCCACCCTTTTGCAAATAAACCACTTTGTACATTTCAAAATGCAGGCGCTAAAGAAGAAAAAAAATAGCTATTACTTTTCACTGATGAATTTCGTATCAATTTGACAGCGACACTATTAGTGTGGAGTGCTAGTCAATATATGCTTGAAGTAGGACTTCATTAATTAGCTGAATGACATGAACGCTTAGCTGAATGACCAAATGGACAGCATACAATGTTCAGCACATCAATCAAAGATTCATCATTCCTGTGCTAATCAATTATTCTAAAATCATGCTAAGAATTTATGAGAACACATCCCCAAACCCTAACCTCATGAAACTGTAGCCCAGATGACAAGATGGCATGAGATGCATGCACTTTACAAATCTTTACTCCGTGCCAGGCACGTTACTAGTCATCGAGGATACAAAGATGGTTAAGGCAGCTTCTCCCCTCAAGAGATATTCACAGCTGAGTTCGAAAAAAATACTGATGTTTCAGTTCTTTAATAGGGAAATTGCAATAAATGCATCCTAGCTTGTATAAAATTTTATTTACTTTTTAAATGAATGCAACTTTTAAACTCTAATTTAAAAACTAATGCTATTTGCAATACTTCATCTCAGCTAACAATTTATCTTAGGAAATAATGGAAGCCGGGAGCCTCCTGATTGGACAATGAAGCCAATTCTCCTCGCGTCTCCTGAATACGATCACTAGAGGGCAATAGCCGAACATTCATTCCAAGGCGGCTGTGAGAACCGGTCACCGTTTCAGCAGTTTGCGTCACAAAAAGCACTTCTTTTAAAAATCTAAATTGCCATAGTTTTATTAGGTACGGCAGCAAGTGGGTCACAGAGAGATGGATGTTTAAGGCTATGTAATGTGAGTGCTATGTCTGCGTTGAACTGGATGTGACATCCACAGAGAGCTCACAACTTCACAACTCAAAAAGGTTCAGATATACAGTTTCCCAAGAAACACACAAATAAAAAGATTTCCTTCTCTCTGTGTAGATCGCTGCTTTTATGCACAAAAGATGGGGATCACATTTGTGCTCACTTCTTATTTTAAATCGGGGGTGAGGAAGAATCACTTACGGGAGCCTTAAGTTACTCCTATTTACATGACTGATTTTTAAGGCAATCTGCCCAAATTTGGCTTTTCAACAATTACTTGCGAAAATGAACATCACATTCGGTTTGCGTTTGGTTTAAAGTAAATCGATTTGAATGTGAGCTGGGAACTGAAATTTGGTCTCTTCACATTTTCCATCTTGTTATTCATTTGACACAAGGAAAAACATGGAAATATTATTTTGGTTATGAAAATGGCACTAAAAGCTGGACTGGCATGTTATTTCATGGAAAGGGCTCCAGGCAAAGGCACCGAGTGTAGGGGCGAATACAAAGAGCCTGGGGCGGGGGGACCACATACAGCCTGGCTGTGTATTAGATTTAAGTCATGGGAAGAGAGGACGAGAGACTGGAATGAAAGATGAAAATGATTTAAAGTAAACATCATGCTTATTTTCATAGGAAATAACAGCAGATCCGCCAAACAAGCAGTTCCTGATAAGTATACGCAAACCTTAAAGCATTTTCAAAATTACTTATAGATTAAAACCAGATTTCATCGATGCTGCAAATACTTATAAGCAACAACCTTAAAAATAAGATACTCTGCACACACTCACTTTATCCTGTTTTTAGAGCATTTTCGAGTGCACGCGAATTTCAGGGAAGAACGTAGGAGATTTTAGGAGGGGAACTGATCTTACGGAAACCTCAAATCATGATCATTTATGTTCCACTGCTGAACTTGAGACTTTTTTTTTTTAATCCGATTTCCAGGACTAATTTTGTGGCATATTTTGATTTGAATATAAAATCCAAGATAAAGAAAAACAAAAGTACTTATAATTGCCAGAAGAGGGCTCTGTCCTCAAACTTAAAAATCTCACACTCCACTGATAAAGTACCTTTGCCATCCCTCAGGAGGCTCCAGCATCATCCGGTTTAATCACTCAATCATAATCCTCAGAAGAACCTAACTGTATCTTTAAAAGGTCGGAATCACTGCTTGCAGTATGCCACCATTCACAACACCAAGAGTAGCCATTATTTACCTGTTACTGACAACAGAAGCTAAAAGGATGCCATGTTGTAGCATCACAACCCTCACAATTTGTAACTTTACTACTTAGCTTTCGCCTTCATCCAACTAAAATGTGTGATTCCTTCATGCTTCCATGTTCCACAAAAAAAAAAAATCTCTATTCTAGAATGCATCATTTTACGAGGACTGCAATTTTTCACTTGGTTAACTGGAAGATAACCAGGAAGGTGAAAGGCTGAAGAATGCAAAGGATTACAAGTACCTTTTTTAGTAATTTCAGCTAATTCCAGGGGAGGAAGGAAAGAAAAAAGACAAGAGCAAGTATTTATTTGGGCAAAAGGGATGAGTGCAACGTTGGGGTTTCCTCTGGTGAATGAGGGGCCCGCCGCCACACTCAAGCTGGTTGGAGGAAGCCTGGCTCCGTTGCCGACTACGTGCGTGGGTTTGCGTGGGTCACTTCACATATGTAATCGTTACTTTCCTCACTGCGGAAAGCAATTCATAATGGCACCGGTATCCTTACCTCTAGATCTTAGTTTTTAATATAGTACTTTCTGATTTTTTAAAATTTTGGCTCACTTATTTGTTTATTCACCTTGTTAGGTCGGTGGGGGTCTGCCATGAGGCTTCCCAGCCTGACATCGGAATCAGGACAAGGGCCGACCCTAAAGCCCTGAGGCCACCACCCTAATCCGCCACCACCCTAATCAGGAAGCTCAACTGACATTTCCCATTCTATACCCTACACCCACATAACTCCATAAAAACTGCACCCTCCTGTCCCAGGGGTAACTTCTCTGGCCCCTCTCCTCTCTGGACCAGAGAACCTTGCCCGGAGCGCTCTCCCAATAAAGGCTCGCTTTTAAAACTTCTTGGCTTGTCCCGCAGTTTACCTTACACACCTCTTTTGTTTCCCTCCCTCAATGAGCCATACATAAACTCTACAAGCACACCAACCTTCTTCTCTGTGCTGGCTTTTACCTTTTTCCCAGTGTCTGGCATGTCAGGCCCGCAACAAAAGTTACGAAATCAGCGAGGAGGTGTTGTGAGCCTACAAGAAGGTATTAACTCCGCGCTTGGCACACAGTAAGGCCTAAGAATTTCCATAACACTTCACCTGTTATGTTGATTTTTCTATTCACCTTCCACTAATGACAAATGGTACAAATGGTATAGATTTTAAGTGTGTGCTAATGACCAAGTTGCCTTCATAAATAACGGTATTAAATCAAAACATAGTAACTTGAAAACTATTAAGTAGGTAATAGTGAAGGTGCTATAGAGTAAATGATAGTACCATGAAAGTGAAGTTTGAGAAACCCACTCCACAGAGAATAAACGCAACAGGAGGTCAGGATTAAGAGTGAGGATGAAAGCTTGGGGTGATCAGGGAGAGTGGTCTTGATTATATAGCTACACTGAGGCCAGCAGAGGGAAAAGCAAGGACTCTCGACCTGGGGGAGCCCACTTGTGACTTGATAGGGCAAAGTTTCAACTACTGCTCAAGTTTACCCAGGAGAATCCCTCATAGGGTGGGGCGAGGTGGGGTCATGCCTCATACACGTATCCACTGATTTCATCCTGTAACAGTGAGAAGCATCCACAGGTTCTGATTATAAATACCAAACCGAGAAAACTAGACATGACGGTTAAGGGCATTATTCCAAATGCTAAGTGTATGTGAAAGAAATTTGGAAAGAATCCTTTGGCTCAGAGTCAGCAGATGGGAGGAGGAAAGCTACTGTAACCTTAAGAAATTTTCCATTCTTGAGAATGGAAAACTCACCTGACATTCCCCACCTTGCTGAGAAGCAAGGTGAAGTGAAGATGGACAGTCATAATGTGCAATCGAAGGTTCTGCCGTACCTTTCAAGATAACAAAGCACAAAATGGGTTCCTGGGGGAAAAGTCTGTATCAAATATAAAATTCGTAAATATGGTATTTATAAAATAGTATCGGGTCTTCTGTAGGAACTATTATAGAACTGATCCAGCAAAGTTCTGTGTGTTGTGTTGTGTTGTGTTGTGTTGTGTTGTGTTGTGTTTTTAAGACAAGTAGTTATTCAATAACAGAAAATTTAAACAATAAATAAAAATAAAATTTATAACTTGTAAGAGGTTGGAAAAGCATGAAATTCTATGGGAATCCTTCATTTACGTGGAAGTATTTATTTTCACTTAATCACATAAAATCTCCCTATATAAGTTATCTTGCAGGCCTGGGGACAATCTCTACTTGAAGAAGAAACGTGAAAGTATGCCAGAGGGGAAGACAGCATACACTGCATCACCTCAGATTTTATTTAAATTTATCCTGCGTCAAAATGGTTCACTTTTCAATCAACTGATTTGTGTCATGGAAATATATACCTAGTCAACGGAATGAGCCTTGGCAACTTCCTGATGGCATCTGAGTAATATTTACAACGCAGGGATGCTGAAAACAGAGTACAGCCCTCTGAGGAGGCCTTGACCATAAACTCTGGGTCAGGTTCATAGAGTTAAGATTCTGGATTAAAAAAAAAAAAAAAAAAGTTGCTGAGACCTGAAGTTCTCTCTGTCCCTCCAGCCAAAATTATGATTGCTCTTAAGCATTTTAAACAAATATGGTTTGGCTCTTGTTATGGACTAAATTGTGCTCCACCCCAAATTCCACATAAATGAAGGATTCCCATAGTATTTTATTCTTTTCCAAACTCCTACAAGTTATAACTCCCAGAACCTCAAAATGTGACTGTAATTGGAGATAGAGCCTTTAAAGAGATAATTAAGTTAAAATGAGGCAATCAAAGTGGGCCCTAATCCAATCTAACTGGTGTCCTTATATATATTAGGACAGAGAGATAGACACCAGGTAAGTAAGACTACAGAAGAAAGACCATGCGAGGGCACAGCAAGAAGGTGGGGTGGCCATTTGCCATCCAAGGAGAGAGGCCTCAAAGAAATCAAATCTGCTGACACCTTGATCTTGCACTTCTAGCCTCCAGATCTGTGAGATAATAAATTGCTGTTGTTTAAGCCAATCAGTCTGTGATATTCTGTTGTGGAAGGCTTAGCCAACGAATACAGCTCTCAAGGAGAAATTCCTTTTGGATCTACTCTATGCAACACCTGTGATGTAAAATGATCATGATCAAGAACCTTTGTTTTCAGGCATGGAATAATTTTAAAACAAAAAGGCTACTTAGAATGTGATCAAGGTAAGTGAAAACTCCAGATGAGCTTTAACTACTTTCCCCGTTTGAATTGTTTAGAGTTGTTCTGGATGCCATTTGTATGTCTACATTCTATACAATATATTTTTCTATGGCTTTCTGAGTGTTTTCCTTAAAAACAGATTAATAAGAAGAGATGCAAGCATTATTGTACAATCTCTGGTAAATTTTGTAAATGCAACACATGCTCTTAAAAAATAAAAATAAAAAGCCAATACGCATGGAGAACTCTGTGGTTTACTTCCTTAACTAAATATTTTTAAATGAACTTTATTCTGTGTTCCCGTTTTCTCAGAAGATGTTAAAAGAATAGTTCTTATTGCCTGTAACATCCATTTTTCTCTCTTTCCCAAATATCTGTAGCACAGGTTATCTGATGCTTTTCATTCTCTGAAAACTGGGTAAATGATTATCTGATGTTTTCACACTTAAAGATATTGGGCCATTTTTAAAAGGCTTCTCCCCACCCCACTTTTATGAAAGCAATTAAGTATCTCTAAGTAATGGATTATATGTGTGCTACTCTTATTTTTTAAATAATACTTCTCTATATTATTTAATGATGATGCGAGTTAGAAATTTTATTTTTTATGTCTGAATAATAAACATTAAGAGTGTGATATGGAACTAAGGTATTTAGCAATGATATAATTCCATAGCTTTCAAGTGGCAAGATTATGTATTCTGGAAAAGCCCGAAGTGCATAGACATGTCACCCTTTAGGTGACTGGGCATTCTGTTGTAAAATGATAGGCACACCAATGAAAGATTGTATCGATAGTTGATGGCTATCATGCTCCCTTTAGATTTAGTTATTTTGAAGTCAGCAAAGCTTCCATATACTCAGCACGGGGCTCCATTTATTTCGCATTCACGTGTTTAGCGTCTCCTCCCATCACCGATCACATAGACCACGCAGTCTTCTCGTTTCGACAGCGTCCTTTGATCCACACTACCCGGACTCACATGAATGCCCCATCTTCGCCTGCCTCCCTTGCTCATTTTCTCCAAGAGATTTGTTCATTCTACTTAGTCTGTTTGTGTTTCTTCTACAATATTTATAGCTCATGTTTTTGTATTTCTTAGAATGTCCTCTCAGTTCTTGGTAGAGATTTCTACATTTAAATGCACACAACATTTATTTTCTTTGCAATCCTCTCTACTAGGGTTTCATTATTATATTTGGTTTCTGTTTTACTGAATTTTTATTGGGTTATTTCCTTAGTGCTATGATTAGTGCTAGGTACAATGAATTGTACCTAGTCTTCAAATGTTATACGCAAGAGCAATGTGTGATATTAAGACAAGATGTGTATTGATTTCTGATGCTTAGAGAGGAAACCAACACTGAAGAAACTCGTTAACAGCAAATGGTTCAATTAGGCAGCTACTAGTTTTACATACTACTCTGGTAAGGTTCCTACATACATTCCTAATATCATCACTACATGTATGAGATTAATGGAGCTAGAGGAACGAATAGCGTAAGAGAAAAGGTAATGACAAGACATCAGCAGAATTTTATGACATAAGGAAAGAAGACTTGTATTAAGAGAGATACTCATAGATTTTCCTCCACTCCTAGCCCGCTATAAAGTATCTGTGGCTGGCAATTCTTTCCTTCCTTCTCTCCCTTTAGGATGCTGCACTTGAAGATATAAAATTACAAAATATGAAAATATATACACACATTAACTTCTAATTCTAGGAGACTAGGTACAGACTTATATGGGTATATGTCAGACTTACATGTATATATGAGTTGGGCGAGTGTGTAGTATACACTGAGGATTATAAATGAAAATCCAAAGAGACATTTTTTAAAGATATTATCTAAACAGTGAAAAGAAAAAGTATCATTAGGCTCTTTGGAGGCAATGTAGTATGAAAACAAAATCTACCTTCAATGGTCACTGAAATTTTATAGCTGACATTACATTTCAGTTTTATGTTTATAAATAACTGAAAAACTAATTGAATTTCTGTGTTACTGAATGCTTAGAATGTATCTGATACATATATATATAAAAAAAATTGGGATGAACAAAAGCAACCCTGCTTCAAAATAATCAGCTCTCTAAGTAAGTTAAAGACTACTAATATGATCAATTTAATTATGTGGCCCATTGATACTTTTCACCCATACATAATAAAATTCTATTATGATATTTGACAACATTACCAAAAATTTTTAATTAGTTGACCCTAAGCTGACATTTTCCTGGAAGAAAGATTAACCTTATATAACAATCTATCCAGAAAGAAAAAAAAAAAAAAGCTATACTTTCACATTGTTATAGTCTTGAAAGCATAAACATATTTAAAAAGCCCATTTAGTACTTTAATGATATAACATTGGCAATGATCACAGGCCATATTTACTGAGCTCTTCACCCTACAAACCAGGCACTGTGCTAAGTGCTTTCCAAGCATGATTTTCTTCAATATTCACAACAACTGAATGATGAAACACCATCGTGTCCCTTTTTTTTTTTTATAGCCAGAGTAACTGAGATTTAAAGAGGGCAAGTACCTTGGTCACGGTCTTATCTCTGATAAATGGCACAGTCGGAAATTGAATCCAGGTATAAGTAACCCCAAGCTCTACACTCAAAGATTTTTCTATATTACCAAAATTGCAAGAGATTTTTCCAGGTGCCAATCAGGGTTTACTTAATTTGGTTTTGATAATCTTTGATATTAATTTTGGTTGAGTAGTCTCCTCAGACTTAAAAGGTACAGGATGCCTGAATGTAAGGGGAAGGCAAGCGGTGGCTAAGAATTGGCACAAGAGCGCTCACTTAAGTATTAACTCTCAAATGGCTTAGCAGTCTCCTAGTAAAGAGGTGGACCTTGACTTTAACATGTTAAGAATGGGACAGTAAATGTTTGTTGGATGAGCCAGGGGAAGAGAGGCAGAAAACTGAGCAGGATATAAGACACAATTTAATGTCCATGTCCTTAGAAAAGCATGGAAGAAAGACTTCTGAACTCCGGAAGTCCGACTATACTTTGTATGTCATATGTCAACCATGTGGCGGAGTGAGTGGGCTCTGTCCCTTCCTCTCTAGAACATCAATTAACAATCTATGGACTAAATTCCACAAGCTGCTTCTTTTCGTAAATAAGTTTTATCAGGATATGATGACAGCCATTCATTTACGTATCGTCTGTGGCTGCTTTTATCCTATCATCATAAAGTTAAATGTTGCAACAGACACTGAATGACCACAAAGTCTAAAATATTTACTATCTAGCGGCCACAAAAATTTTGCTGAGCCCTGAGTTATATGATGTCGCACAAATAAATATCTACCAAAGTGACTGAACACATATCTACATATCTAAGCCACATACATAGGAAAATAGGCTTTCACAATACACAACACTTCCTTTCTCTGGTTGCTTTCCTCCAATCTTTCCCTTTCCTGAATATTGTAAAAATAATACTGATTAGCTTCTTTATTCTCACACGCACGCACGCGCGCGCGCACACACACACACACACACACACACCAACAGTGGATCTGAAAATACAAAAATGAGTAAGACGGAGTACATGTATGTCATCAATAAACCTTCCGTGAGTAAAGATAAATATTTTAGAAAATAATTAAAAATAATTAAAATGCAATGCTAAGGGTCCTAAGAAACAGCAGGACTTCTAACGGACCTTGTGCCAGTGTTGGAAAACCCTATCTCAAAGTCTGACGAGCCATTTATCTTGCGACAAACCTTCTTTTACCAGTGAAGGACATTGGTTTTCATACACTGTTAATTTAACAATCTAGTACTAAAAGTGTTAGACCATGTCACTACCAAGATATTGGCAACATCAGGTTACTTCAGAATGTGATATTCTTCAAGGTTTTTATATCCTGTTTTAAGTCATGCGGAATTATACATGTTTCTACTTTACAATTTTTATATGCGACAAGCCTTCTTAGTATTTCTTAGTTTTCCAATTGAGAAGTTGAAACTAGATGTCAATTTATCTATCACCTAGGTGTAGAATGGGTGAAAAAAGTAGGTCTACTCACCTCACCAAAGCAGAGACCTTGACCACAGACTAACTTCTCTCTGGCTTCACTTCCTAAGACAGCAAATTACAGCCCAATCCAGCCATGGACTGTTTTGTATGGACCATAAGCTAAGAACAGCTTTGAAACTTTTTCTTAACTTTATTGAAGGATATTTGTCAAATATAACTGTATGTATTTAAAGTGTTCAATGTGATCATTTGATATACATGTACATTGCAGAAGGCGTTTCAAAAGAAAAAAAAGTATATGATAGAGATTGTATGGAAATATTTACAGAAAAAAATTATAAACCTCTGCCAAAGATATGGAGCTCTGGACCATTCAGACTTTTGAAATAATTAATTACAGGAGGAAAAAAAAAAACGAATCCTAAAATTAGTAAGAAACCAGTATAGGTAATAATTAATAATATTATTGTTAAATAGAAAACAAAAGGAAGTTTATTAAAAACCTTTTTTGACATATGTGTTTCTCTTACAAATCAGAATCATCTATTCAGTGCTTCAAAGAGACAACCAATAATTTAATTCAGAAATTAGCAAGGAAAAGAATATCCCTTCTTCTTTTCAAATGCTGACATCTATTTAAACAGACATATTTACACTTTCTTACTCTAATCTTATATCTCTTAATCTATCTTTCATATTTTCCATTCTGTTCTCTCTATGCTGGTCTTGATAATTTCCTCAATTTTTACCATCCAGCTTGTTAATACTCTCTTGTATCTAATCTGTTTAAATTCACCTTCAGAATTTTCAATTATTCATATATATTTTATCTCTAGAAATTCTACTTTTTACTATTTTTTTAATTATTGAAAACCTCCTACGTACCTGTTATTGTTTTAGGCACCAGTGATGAAATAGTAAAAAAAATTAAAATTAAAATTAAAAAAAGATAAAATGACCGCCCTCATGACACTTAGATTTCAGGGTGGTAACACACAAATATGTAAGGAAAATGTATAACACATGGTAATAAGTGCTGTCCAGAAGAATAAAGGGAGAACCTCATTGTGAATGAAGCCTAACTGGGATGAAGGATGCCCTGGGACATATGAGTTGCTATAGGCCTGGCTTAAATACAATGAAAACCACAATAGGGCCTTATCACTCCTGCCAATGATGATAAGGAGATCAGAAAGATGCAGTCTTATCTGGAACACCTGAGACTGACTCCCAGGCTCTCTGTGGTTTTTAGATGGGTGGCTATTCTTCTTTAAGTACCTTTGAGACATCTTTAAAATAAATTTTAGGCTTAAGGTTTTAAGCTTTTTTTTTTTTTTTTTTTTGAAATCTACATTAATACAAATTTGACCTTCTACCCTATGGGAAGGTTGGATTATAGTTGCAAATTCCAAAGAGAATGTTTCTTCCCCTTATCCAATGCCAAGTTTTGAGACAAGTAAGTTTGTTTGTTTGTTTGTTTGTTTGTTTGTTTTTTGCTGCTCATTCACTGCACACCTTGAGGATCCCAGATTTATGCAGAGGCAGGGAGCTCCATTTTCACATCCCCTACCTCGCACAGGTTCCAAGCTGTGTGCCCTTTCTTCCATGCTCTTACCGCCATCAAAACAAAGTTCACAGATACCCATGCACAGAAGCATTGTGGGACACACAGTAGCTCTAATACTCTGTTTTAATCCCTGGATTTTGACTTCCTTTTCACTTTCGGCCACTGAGGATTTGCCTGACATTCTTACCAGCTCAGCAATGCATTTGAAAAGATACTTTGCACATGTTATTGGATATTTTTAATTGTTTTACGGTAGAAGGTTTGTGGAATAGTCTATCACGTCCTTTTCTCCACTCCATTTGGACAGAAAATTTCCTTCGAGATATCTCTACATGGAGCATAAATTTTTGACAACTGTCCTTACAAAAAACACATGAACTTTTTCCGACCTCCTGACTGGAAATGAGTTCCTCCCCACTAAAAGTGCGCACTCTATCGGCTTGTTAATAAAATGACATCATTAATAATGAAAGAATTTGAATCAGGATGGTTATTACACTAATTCAAGACCACTAGGAATTTTGGCAATGCTTTGAGGCTCTATAACTAGTAGTTTTCATTGCTGGTTTTACTATTTTTAACTAAAATTATGAGAGATACTAAAGATTTGATGTAATTCATTCCTTATAGATAATCTTCACTTTATGAAAGTTAGATTTGGTTTAATAATGTTTAGCAAAAGGCTTTTACTGCCATTTTTTTCCCTTCTTTGGTCAAAGCAAAGATTACAAAATGAACCAGATCAGCTCAATTAACATTGTGAGTTATCGTTTCTAAAGGAAGCACATACACATACAAATAAAACAGTGATTCCCAAAGCAAAATACTTTCAAATAAAATAGAAACTACTATAAAAAATGAATGAATTATTTGTCGTGATACGACAACCCACTCTCCAAACATCTGCATTTCTGTCTACAATGAATGCTTTTTATTTTCATCATTGTTCACATGATGATCTCGGGGGAAAAAAAAAAAAAAAAACGAGTAAGCCAAAAACTAATAAAACAGGGCCTAGAGGAATTGAAGGAAAAATTCAATACTGCTTACGTTAATATAGAACTCCTCATACAAACTCTTTCCAAAACTAAATTGCAGAATACAACATATTGTCAAACATAACATGCGGTATTTGATGGAGAACGTACACCCTCCCTAACGCCTCAGGTAAGCAAACATAGTTCAGCTTCTAAGAGGAATTTCAGTTATAACCTTTGCCAACATTTCTCATGAGAAATCGCTCCTGCCTTTTTTTTTTTTTTTTTTTTTGGTCACCCTGGAGCAAACACTCATTGCATTTATTCTCTAAATCAGGAACTTCACAAGACCTTGTACATGACTCTTTTGAGGCCCTCCTCTCACTGATTTCTCAGAAAAATCCAGCCAAGTGCTATGTCCACTGCACAGGAGGCTGAAGTTCAGAGAATGTTATGCATTTTCCTCAGATGACTTAACTAGTCATTGCAAGACTATATTCTAACATAGATTTTCACAGTTCCGTGTCCAAGGCGCTTTCACCATTTTATAAGTAATAGAAGATATTTTAATGTATTTTTTCTAAATACATTTATGATAAAATAAATATACGTACTCAAAAAAGAAGGAAATCTCTAAGATAGGTAGATAAACGTAAGTAATAGGTAAGTAATAGGTGATTAGTAGGCAAGACTAGTGGTCGTTACGTGAACTTAACAAGGAGACCAGTGCCCACCCACACTATTCCTTTGAAGAGTTCGCTTTCTAATTTGTACCTGGGGTGAGAGAGGGAAGGGACAGGACATTAGATGGGTGGTTAAGAAAAGTGCCATGGAATGGTTTAGGCCACTATGAAGAGATCTGTGGCCAAAACAACACAAGTTTAGGACACAAGCGACAAAGCACATCTGCCTGGAACTCTGCTTGGCAAGCGGTGATAATTGATTGGCACGTGAAGGGGTTTCTCTGCAGCTGTGTGGCTCCGGGAACTAGATGCTGCATCAGGAAGTCACACTCTTAGAGACAACTGCGATGAGACACTGATCGTAAGAGCTACACAGACAGAAATCACCAAGGAAAAAGCGAGAAGAAGAGAGTAAAGGAAATAAACATAATTCCAATCATTAAAAAATCATTTTAGATGGGTAGGTTACAGGAAGGGCTGAGGTCTTGAAGTTTTTCACAGGAGAAAGAACGTTCAGTGAAAGTGGGAATTCACAGAACTCTAATTTTTCTAAATCTGATTGTATTACAACCTGGAAACATATGTCTGTCTTGCAAATAAAAATTATAGTATTTGTTCACTGTATTGAACGTGCTAAAATGTATGACTTTCTATAATAATAAATGAATATTTTAGTTCTGAGCATTTCAGTTTTTCATATGACTAGTATTTGTTTAGGTTGTTTAGTACTTAATATAATTTTACATGTCTTATTATTTATTTAAAAATTCTTAAGCAAGCAGTAATGCTCTCCTCATTTTATAAGAAATCAAAGCTCATAGTATATTACTGCCTTCCCAAGGTCGCCCAACAGTTTGGGGGAACAACTTTTTTTGTTTTCCTTTCCCAAATACAGGTTGGTACCTGTGAGGTAATCGGATATATATTGTTTACTCCCATGTTGTTAATAAGATTACAGCAAAGAGAGAAAACAAATATTAAAGAAATGTACATAGAAATAGAAACACAACTGGTACTAAAACAAGGTTTCCTGACTCCTAGACCATGGTCTACATTATAAAACAATTAGTCATTGTTATTTATCTTCCCCTTCTGGCAGAGGACATGGGAATTAATCACTCTTAAAATGTTTTCGAACAAAGGTAATGAGTGGATGGATGGAAGGATAGCACATTAATTTAAAAAAATAGAGACCCCATTATAATACAATCTAAGAGCAAGAGGTAGTTTCCGCGTACACAATTATGTTTTCTCAACTTTAGTCTCCTCTCTCCAACACCCTACCCCACCTCTGCTTCCAGAAAGCATCCTTTCCTGTTCAGGAGCATCTGAAAAAGTCAGCTTTAAAATGATTGATCTTGGAATTTAAAAAGAGATTTCAGAATGACCGATTCTTACAACAATACCATGCTATATTTCAAGATAGGGTCTCTGTTTGCTGCACACCAATCTTGAATCTATTCTGAAATTCTCCCAGCTCCTTGTCTTCCCTTTTACTTGTTTTTATAATACAAATAAGAGTTGAATGTTAGAGAAAGACCTGCTCCAAAAAGCAGAAGATTCGAGTTTTAGTTCCAATATTTAGTTAGTCTTATGACATCAGTGAAGTGAGTAAACGCAGCGCTCCACAACCAGTAAATGACACTACCATCTCTTTGTCACCCACTAAACAGAATACCTCTCTCTCACTCTCGTTACCATGCCCCTAATCTGTTACCCAAATCTATCTAGTTTAATAAGAAAATATGTCCAAAATGAGTCTACATCCCTCCACCTCTACTTCTTCTGTTGCAATCCACACTTTTATTCTTACTTGAATAGGCCTCCTAACCAGTTTCCCACATTCACAAGGAATCCTCACCAATACCTTCTCCATACAACACCCCCAAATCTTCACACGACGCACTGCGATGTAGCATGATTATTCTCCTTAAGAATCTGTGATGGTTTTCCTCTGCTCTTTCGGGAAAAAAAGGCCACCATATCCAACATCCAGAACCTCTGAAACCTACCCCATTTCTTACTCTTCCTTCTCCCTCTCTACTCAAGAGTCATTTCATACTCACAGCCAAATTCCTCTCTGCAAAGCATTGATTTTACTGGCAATTATCCACAACTTAGTAAATCATGTTATTAATGTCAATCTCTCTGACAAGGGCGAAAGCTCCATATGAGATGAGACAACATCTATTTTACCTCTGACACTGGTGCAGATGCCCTCCAGCCAGAGGTCACCAGGGGCAGATCGGCAGTCAAGCAAAGTCAGTATTGGCTCCTTGCAACAAGGGAGGCAGCAACCATGTGAAATGGTGGTGGCGGGTATCTCATTAGAGGGTATTAAAAGGAGCCTGTAGTAAGACCTGGGCTGGTGCTGACTGTTTTTGTGAAAGGGTCGAGAAAATGTGATTTTGTTCTGAATTGGGTGCTATTAGAATTAGTCACAGGCGATTCTATGACTAGACAGATATGTTCACAGATTTTATTTAGGAGGCAGGAATGGCAATGTAAAGCTAAAACCAAAAATGGTAAAAAAAAAAAAAAAAAAAAGTGACAGTTGCTCATGTCACTCATGTTACTACTCTTCCGAGAAAAATAGTATGTCTTCTGGTTTGCCAGTTACAATTTTGTATTTATCTGAAGCTTTCAACAGTAATATGTAGTTATTATATTAATGATATTATATGCTCCAAAGCAGAGAAAAGAAAATCATCAGTAAATTTTGTCCCCCGGGCCAGCACCAATTAATTACTTTTACATAGAGGAATCTTCTACAACACACGTAAATAATGAAGGTGACCAATTAACATTTAGTTACATTCATTCAATAAACAGGTACTATATGCCATATCTCAGGCACTCAGCATAAAGTACATGACCGTGAATAAATGCACAATAGTACCTTTCCTCATGAAGATCATGACCTATTAGTTAGACAGACATTTAAAAAGTAATTTAAAAAAAAAGAATTGGAAGCAGACAGGAAAAAAGTGAGAAGTATTAAACATACAATGCTAAAGCATTTTTTTCTGAATAGTAACCTGTAGAAATTAAATGACCAATCTTTGTCCTAAAACTGATCACCTACATTTCTCCATGAAGTTAGACTGACGTAATCTTGTCTATTAGTATGTGGCCATATAATATATGCATCCATGAGAAGGATAAAAGGTTGCTAATTCTAAGGCAGCTTGCCATGCATATCAATAAATCACACTATGATCATCTACTTAATTAGTACAAGTTGATGGTTGCTAATCAATTAATTGGCAAGTTATTCTTTCAAGTTCTAAATATATATAGGTTCCCAGAATTTATGTTAATAACCCATGGCTCCAGGTTGATGAGAACATTAAATAATGTGTCACATCATTACTATATTTGTAGCACTGATCTTCCAATGGCCGATTAGGGTTAAAATTCTCCATTATTCAGTGGGCCACTTAATGGGACAAAATTTCTGACCTTTGTAATCCTCATTACATATACAATTAATTACATCCATGCGCTTCTCACTGAAATGAAAATTAGCTTCTGGTGCACCCTCAATCAAGATCAAATAAAGCAAATTGGAGCCTGGCCTCAACATTGCTTTTGTAACTATGTTATGTACATGCACTATTTTAGATAAAATTTAGGAATAAAACTAGAGGGATGAAATATCATATTTTCCCTGAAAGCTAGGCTTAGATTAAATATGATTGTCCAAAGTGTTTTTCATAAGATTTAAAAAAATAAAATAAAAATTGTAATAAGTTCCACATATATGCATATATTTAATCACAATAAAAAGCATCCCACGATAATGTATATTTGGGGCATATATACATCATGAGGTAGAAATATGATAACAATGGTTCGGGTCTGAAGTATGGTTTTGATGTTGTATGCCAACAGAGAACAGGACTTGCCTTCATCATTCATCTTCCCTAGGTCATAGATATTAAATGTATGACACGGATGTCTAGTTTAATGATTTATAAGGTCCATTTTAACAAAAATATTCAAATTTTGAAATTTCCTCTAGATTCAATTCTCTTTCATTTCTCTTTCAGGCCATGATTGCATGAGCTCCAAAGCTTCCATTTGAGAATGGCTCCTGGCCTGATCTGTCCTCCACCCTAGAAGAACAAAGGGGCCACACGGCTCTGCTAGAACTTCTAAAGAGCCGCTCTGAGAAGAAACTCTTTCTCTAGATTTCCTGACACGCCAAGCAGGGCTTCACCGCTCAAAGATTTCAAGAATTATGTTTCCTCAATGCAGCAATAAGGTCCAGGTAAATCCCTCTGGGTATGAAAGCATGGGTTCTCTTCATTTACTATGAATTTAGAGTTCTGATCTTCCTAGACTTTCTCACTCATGCCAGGGCATTCATTCACTGTATCAGAGATACAAAAAAACCTCATGGTGTTATGTTGTATCTCCCTAATAGGTTTATAGTATCTATGGTTTAATTAGTTACTTAAACCACAAGAAGTTTTCATTTCTGGTTAGTTACTTAACCTTACATACTAAGTATATTCTGAATGTTACTCTAATGATTTGCACCTTCAGTCATGACTTTACTGAATTTGTAGAGCACCCCTGATAGACCACACATTGTTAGGCTTTCGAGATCTGAAAAGGAATAAAAGAGACCCAGGCCTTGCCTGTTTATAGCTGGCAATCGCAGAGAGAAGTGAGGCATTCATCAGAGCATCATGTAGACCACATAACTGCCCACTAAGCTTAGAGTTTGTGTCCTTTTCTTAAGGTTAGGTAGATGGCAGCAACATTTACATTTCAATGGGACACTTCTGAGCCTCCAATTAGACTCCAATTACACTGGGAAGGATAGGGTTAGAGAGCCAGGTAGTCAAGAGAGACACACCATGCAGGGGAACCCTGTGGGGAGTAGCATCAGAAGAGAACGTGGCCATAGTTAGGCAATGACTTTGGGAATGGAGGATGAGGATGGTAAGAGAAAAATAATAAAAACTGCCATTTATTTAACACCAAAGGTACATCACATGACTCGTGTGCATGATCTCATGTCATCCTGTAAAGTACATGAAACACAGACTTCTCAATTTCATAAATGAGGAAAGTGGTAAACAGAAGGATTAAACTATACAAAACCACAAAGCTAGTAAATTACACAACAGATATTAGCAATACTGGGCATCTGCTCTCTCCTCTAAATCTGGATCCACTCCTCCCCCACCCCTACCTTCTCTTCTCCCAAACCCCATACAAATTAGAGAATTCTCTCTACTACATCCAAGCTTTTTACAGGAAGGAAGAGTTATTACTGAAGATGTTTTGGCCAATAGCTAGTCCAGTGTATTCCCAAAAGAGAGAAAATGGATTCCATTATACTTCAAACAGCAAAGCAAGGAAGAGTCTGAATGAGGTGAAAAATTCAAATAATTGTGATCATGGTAAATGGGGAAGGGAAATGAAGGTTTTGCCATCTTCCAATACCAACTGTTGAGTTAGCATTAAAATATGTTTTTACAGCCTCAACATATTTCATTCCCACTTTGCTCTTGGGGTATGGGACAAGGTAGGGGAATAAAGAAGAAGTGCTAGCACCATTTATATTAAGCATAGAAAGATAATTATTACATGTGTAACCTGGGCCTCTCTCTTGAAAACATGTGGACAAAAGTAATATAGAATGTGAGGATTCCTTAATAAATGGGGATTCCTTAATGAATAGCAACAAATTTCAGATTTATAGAATTTGAAAAACCTAAGATCTCACAGGCCACTTAATGCTACCTCAAGTTCCAAAGTTAGAGAAAGATAAATAAAAATAAAATTTTACATAAATCTGCCCATCTGTTATTCTCCACAGGGTGCATTGTAGTAGGTAAAGATTTGGGTGGGATAGTGAAGGAATTTGTCTAGATTTTAATTAAAACACAGTTTATGTCTTAAAGAAAGCTTCTAAACTAATGAATGAAATGGGTAATAATATAATGCTATCTAGGTGTTTTCCATAAAACCTTTCTTCTCATGATCCTGCTTTAGAAGTGTTGCAAGTGTACCTGCAGCAACCCCAGAAGTGGTCAGGATTCACGGGGAGGGGACAGGAGCCACTAGTCCCCGCCCACCAGATTCCAAAAGGGACAGGTGGGAGAAGAAGAGCTAAAACAGCCTTGGGGGCAGGTCTGCGTGTGTGGCTCTTTTCTTCCTTTTTCTTCCTCTGGGACTGAATAAATGTAGTATTCATGATTTGACCCAGAAAAGGAGTGTGTGGCATGGCCATGTAAGGACACAACCAAGCTTGATGCTTAGAGAAATTTTAAATATGCACATTCAAGGGTGTTCTAAGATAGCTGCAAAATGTGTCTCAGCCAACACGACCAAGTCCTTGTCATGTTTGCAAATGAGACCAAATGGCAATTAATAGTGGCGACTGTCCAGAAATTCTTACTAACTACAAACACTCTTAGTGTATGTGATACCAATTTTTCAGTTAAATCATCATCATAGAATGATGTTAGGCTGAAATGTCTGCAAGCAATAGTGTGCCGGATAAATGTAGACTGGCTCAATAAAACAAGTATCCCTAGGGACCCCATATAGCAGACAAGCTGGTACATTCATAATAAAATCTGGGCCTTTATGGTAGCTATGGTTAGCACAGTGGTTATGCAGGTCTACCTATTCAAAATCATTCTTATCCTTTCTTTTTCTCAGGGGGAAAAACAAAATAAAACAAAACAAAATATCTAGTTCTACAGAAAGAGCCTACTTTATTTTGTTTCTTAAATTTCCCCCTCAAGATGAGTGCTGTAAATTGATCACACTCTTCTGAGAATCCAGGAAAATAAGCATTGTATCGATACTGTTTTTTTATATAATACTCTCCAGGACAAATAGAGTGGTGAGAATAAGCACAGATATCTAAAGTGATATCCCAGATATTTTAGAGGATGCAAAGAAATAAATCCAGGATCTCTGTACCAACACCCTAGCTCAGCAAACAAGATAATGAAAAATTAAACAACTCTGGAAAACAACACCATGAGCAGCCAGCTACCAAAAAGTTGGGCTTGTTATTAATATCAGAATCCATAGAGTTGTTTAGATAAACATTGTACATAGCCACATGAGAAACTAGTGACATTAATTTCAGTCCATAAATCTAAATTCCAAAAAATGCCAATTTCTTTATTCTCTTAAATCAGTACAAATCCAACTCTGCTAAAATCACAACTTGTGTTGGAAAATCAACTACCACATCAAAGATCATACAAAGATCTCAGGCTCTTCTATGATGAAATGGAATTGAGTACCCTCGACCTTCAGTAAGGCCACTGATGATCCGAACCATTGCTTCCCTCACTGTCTCAGCCAACGTAAGCCCCTTCTCAGCCATAAAAGCTGATGCTGTTGTGTCATGCTTGGGATGTGGATTCCTACACCAGGGTCCATGCACTTGCCTGAAACTTGAGACAGGATGTCATGACTATGTCCAGCCCCCTTAGGTGCCCTAACGGGCTAAATCCTCAGATGTTTTAACACCTTTCCATATATTACCATAATCTACAAACGTTCCTGATATTTATAGAACTCTAGAAATGTCTGAATTATTCCAATGGAAAGGGAAAAAATCCTTCTCTCCCTTCCCCCTTTAAAATAACTCACATCACCTCCACGACCAATCTAAAGCTTTACAGAAGAAAGCGAGAGCGTCCAGCTTCAAGCAGATTTATTTTCTGCTCTGCAAAATCCCCAAAGTAAGAACCAGCCTATCTGGTTGAAATGGGAAAGAATTACTGTAAGAAGAACAAACAGTATTAAAAACATAAACTTAAAATTACCATAGATTTCCTTCTACAAAGTAAATATTAACAGAAAATGTCATTTCATAATTTTTACAAGACCTAGATAAATATAGAATTTTAAAAATATTTCTATTCTAAGATAGAATCACTCCTCTCTCAATAAAAATTCATTACCTATCTTGGTCAGATAGGACTGCTATAATCAAACACCATAGACTGGGTGGCATAAATAACTAAAATTTACTTTTCACATTCTGGAGGCTGGAAAGTCTAAGATCAAAGTGTCAGCAGATCACTTTGAAATCATCACCACCACCACCATCATCACCAGTACCACTGTCACTAGAGATCACTAAAGGCCAAACAGTTGCTCAAGCAATGAATTCCTCAGAGCTTTCAAGTAAAATAAAATCAGATGTACGCTGATGAGTGTGCAGGAAAACCTTTTGCTCTGTGAGTTTCTAAAACAACAGGGTGAGTTACTTAGTTCAGAGTCCTGTGAAGGAAGGAACATTAAAAAGCAAAACTGAGGGGTGGGCGAACCCGACCTCCAGCTTTAACATACATGGCCTAATTATTTTCTGTGGGGATGTAGACAGACATCTCCAAGTACGCACTAACACCACACACAAAATTTGCTGTTTTATAATTTGATAAAAGCTGGATGTAAATGGTCATGTTTATAAAGCAAGTCTCCATTCTCATTAAATTACTGCTGTGTGAAAATGTTATAGAATATTTTTAAATGAAAAACAGAGTTCATGAAATCTCTTATTCAGATCTCTCCAAGCCAACACATTATCTTCCCCCCATTAAAGAGCTTTGGGCCATCTGTCCCATGTAGGCTACCAGCTGGTATGTTCTCCAGAAATACCTCCTCAATTGTAGGTACTAATTAGGTTTTTCCATACGAACAAATAGTACATTAACTATATTTACAAATAAAAAAGTTTTAAATCCAGTTTCACCTTGTAGCTAGTGACTCAATTTCAACAATGAAGATGAATTCCACAGGCTGGTCTTTTGGGAGGTTTGATTGTCTCCACGATTAAAGCTATTTCTGGTGGGAACAATAGGATATTTTTGCTCTCCAAAATCAAACCTAGAATTATGCTCTCATTTAAAAAAGCAATTGTAACAAACCAACTGTGGGTTCAGAAGATGTTACATTGAAATCGCCAGATGAATGGATACTACAAAAATGAACCCTGACAGCATGTGTACTCTAATGTTATACAAAACATGATGCCTCTCCACCATGCAATTAACTCTTTCTAGCTAGTACTGCACTCCGAAAATCCATGGACGTTTGACCAAGCCTTAGGAATTCAACAACTAAGTTATAAAGCAACTCATCTTTGTAAAGGAAATAGTCAAAAAGAAGAGCAACGAATTAGAAAAACTGAAAAGAAGAAAGGACCACCCTCACCCACCCATTAAATAAAATGTCTATAAAAAGAAAGGCTTAGGAGGGAGTGAAGAATGTTCAAAGCTGAGGTAAAGAGCTTTGGACTTTTACAGCCTGCTGATCATATCTTCTCCATGACATACTCCGCTAACCTACCTTCTAATAGAGTCCCTTCGTGGTCCTCCCCTTCACTCCTAATCCCGGAAGTCCCTTACTATTCTCTCCTCCTCCTGTCACCCTCTCAGTGTAGGATTTCTTGCGAAGATCTGCATCTGCTCGTCTGCTCTCCGCATCCTAACCCTTTAATTACGACGTACTCTCTGAGCTTTCATTAGTTGCTCTCTGAGCCTAACTCAAATTTCCTAGGTTCACATCTTGGCTCTGTCACTTCCAGCTGACCTTGGGCAATGTGTTTGACCTCTTCACCCTCAGTTTGCTTATCTGTAAATTGAAGATAATGATAATGACACCTAATCTTAGAAAGCTGTTGTGAGATTATTGTACAGTATAAAGTTCTTAGTGAAAAATAGATGATTTTTAACAGATGATGATGATGATGATGATGACAATGGTGATGATGATGATGGTGATGATGGTGATGATGTTATCTGTGTCTTTGCAGGTTCTTTGTTCTCCTCTCCTACTGGTTCCTTTGCTTGTCTGACCATTCATTTCAATTCCATATATTAACAACCTTGTCCCATCTTTCAAACCCCAGGACTGCTGTCACTTCCATCTGTCCCATTTTTTCTCACTTAAAAAGCATCAGTCCCTCCTCTGAAATCCCTAGTGGTTAACCCAAAACTCAGCCACGTTTTTCTCACAAATAGAATATTCCACCATCATAGGAACTTCCATTGGACAGTGTTGCAATAGACGATACTTGAATGTTTTATGGCTTTTAAAGACCCTCTGCATTTAGAAAAATTTTCTCAGAAATTCTATCTTGCCATAAGCTTTCATTTAAAAAAAAAAAAAGCTCAAAATGAAAACCCATTTACATCAGGATAACTTGAGTGTTAGACTGCCGCATAAAACCATTTCTTGCATATGGAGTTAAGAGGACAGAACCAGAGCCACACAGCACGCCAATGTCAGGAAGATGTCCCCTCATCCAGAATGACGCGAAACCCACCGACTCTGTGGCGCTAGCGTGACCAGTCTTATCACCATAGCTAATCCATACAAAATTCATGCTCAGATCCCTAACTTTCTTCATAAAGTTTCGAACTTCATAAAGTTTCTAGATTTTCTAGAAAATAAAAGAGAACAGAAGAGTTTTCTTTGCACTAATATTAGATGAGGCTAACCCCCCGCAATAGCTTCCTTTTGAACTCGAGCTCCTTTGAATGTTCTAGAAGTACTATCCGCATAAGATTCACCGTTCTCTCGACATCGATCGCTGGCCTCCAGCCACCGGCCTCCTTTCAGTTCATGGAAATAGGCAGGTCTCTCTCTACCCCTCCCAACACGAGCTCACAGCACACCCCACAACGCACACTGCAAGCCAGATTTCTCAGTCAGTTCTTTCATTTTCACATCCTCAGAGCTGCCTTACGTGACCAGTCAATACAAAGTAGTTCCCTCTTTCATTCTCTCTCAAAGTACTCTATTCTTTCCTTTATAATTTGATATTTGTGTATTAACCTATTATCTGTCTCCTGCAATAGACATTAAGTTTGGTGAATGCTGAGTATATTGTTTTATTTCCCATTATTTATCCTGCATCTTATGCCATGACAGCTAGATACTTAAGAAATATCTAATAAATGAAGGAAAGAAACAGAGTCTCAGATGCCTACATAATTGTGTTGAAAAAAAAAAAAACAATGTAATGACTTTAGGTTAAATAAAGGAATTTTAAAATAACCAATTTTTGTGGTTGCCTTTATATGCATGTGTGTGAGAGGTGCAGAGAGGGGAGGTTTAATTTTCAAAATAGCACATAAAATTATAAAATCTATCAGTTGTCAGACTTTGAAGGTCTGAGAGATGTTTACATATTATTAGAGAGAAAATTATGAGGCAGTCCTTTTGTGATCTGCAATACGAGATTTGATTACTTCAGAGACATTGAACTTGGATTTGATCTTCGATGCTCATTATATTTATAGCTTAAAATACTGGATGGAGGTGGTGAAGATATTTAAGAGTGATAGAGCTAACTAAATGCCATATGAATAATAAAAATGAGGCTTTCCATTAGAGGAAATGAATTGTTTCATTCTATCAGTTTGGGTGGATTAGAAAGGCAGACATGCTAAGAAAATGTCAGATCATCATAAAAATTAGATATCCCTTTGGACTTAGTTTTTTCCTCATGTGCAGTTTCCACCAAACATTTATAGAATAAACAATAAACAGTACAAGAAAGATTTTAAATGACACTAAGTTCCAAGATACACACGTGCAAAGCATCGTAACCCTGATTTCCTGTAATATGTTGATTCACATGCAGAGCTGGTTTATCTACAGCCAGTAAACACTTTCTGGCTATAGATAAGCTAACTGGGTCTATACAAATTTGGAGAAGCATTTAAGCCATATAAACACATCAGAATTATGGGCACTGAATTCAGCTGATTAAGAGAAACAAATCACTTAATCAAAGTGACAACTAATTCTGCTATCACCCTCTTTTTCTGTAATTCATAAAGTCAAGTTATAATCTTAATCTAATGTAATTGAGAATTGGAGTGGGCTTTAGAAAACTTTAGCTGCACTGTTTATTTTGCTGTGCCAATAATTTCTCATTTGTGTCATAATTGAATTTCTCTAAGTTCACTGACATGTCAGTTCGTTTCAATAACATTAAAGGCTTTTGTTCTTTAATCTAAATTTAGGTCATGCTCATAGGACTGCTCCTATGCAAACAAACCCATCAGAAAACAGCTGATTTCCACATTATAGGGTCATTCTATTTTGAGACACCCAGGTTGCACAATCATTGTCCCTGTTAACTGAATGTCAGTCACCGTTATCAATGATAAGTGAACATCAGGCATATTCATTGTGAGAAAAGGCACTGAAATATATTGTCAGCTGTGTTATAATAATTCATTCTAAGGAACATGTTGCCATTTAGCACAAAAATGTCTTATTTTATGAGTCCTATTCATAAAATGCAGGTGTCAAGTTAGCCATTACTAGTTTGAGAAAACTTTCTATTCTTAATCTCTGTGTAGTATGATTAGAAGTCTGTGTAGTATGATTGATATTTAGGTGGCCAGAAATCCCAGGTAGATAATCTGGCCCTTTGCAGTTGTCTTGTGTGTCTGGACCCACCAGTGAAGCACAAGTTTAAAGTCAATGTTGTTGGAAGCTCCTTTTAGCTCTAATCTCTGACTCTAAGTAAGGTACCAGGATCCTTCTGCAGGTGTCATTGAAGCCTGGGTAATTCCCATGAACTATATTTAAGGTCACTGAATTTCTCACCAGATAACATTAAAGATGATATGTTACCTTGGGGGAAAAAAGAAGTCAGAGCTACTCCATTTAAAAAGAAATAAAACTTTATGAAATTGAGCAGGATAATTTTTAAACTTTAGTGAATGGAACCTAATATTACACTGGATTTTTAAACTATTTATAGAAATTAGAAAACATGAGAATAAACATTATAAAAATGTTTCAATGGTCTAAATAAACTCTTAAATGTAGAGTGGAAAATGTGATTACATAAACAGAAATGTCTTTATTTCAGGATTTCTTGTTAATCACTATAGCCTTGCTATTACCTAGCATATAATAGCTTTTCAATATGATGAGATAAATGAATGAATGAGTGAATAGATACTTAAAGCCTCAGCAGAAATCCATATTGCTCTATATTATACATAACTAAACCTCTTTTTGATTGATTGATCGATTGATTGAGCAAGGCAACCCTTGGTTGACCTCATAGATTGCTAGGACCTTGTCAGGTTACAATCCCTTATTTTTTATTTTTTTCCCCCACAGCACCTGGTCTTCCTAGGTGGTCTCCTATCCAAGTACTAACCAGGCCCGACCCTGTTTAGCTTTTGAGATCAGATGGGATGGGGCTTGTTCAAGGTGGCATGGCCTTAGACAGAACCTCTTATTTAAAATATTAACTTGTAAATCATATTTATTAAACCTCATTTTAAAATATCACAATGAAAGTAAAAAAAAAATGTCATGATGGAATAATTATACTTAAATAGGGAAGACTGACATTTTTCACTTGGACTAATTACATCTTAGTTAATAAATCAGAAAAGTCCTTAATATCATGTTTCTTAATTCAAATCTTTACAATGATTTTCCTGAATGGAAGCACATTTGACACATGTATTTAAAAATTAAAAGTAGCTCAAGATACAGCTCTGAAGCTAATATTTACAATATAAAACATGGGGGAAAAGAAGTTCCTAACCTATTCTGAAAGCAAAATTAATAATTAGTGAAATAAAATAGCCATTAACTTTTAATAAGAATTACAGATGAATTCATCAGGAGTTCTACCTAGCATCCAAGCACGATTTGCTAAGAGATATATGACATACTGATATTATCTTCAAACAAATAATATTTTTCAATTTTCATTATGCTTTCAGAAAATAAAATGGCAAACACCACACTAGGAATCCTTTATTGGATGAAAATAAAACTGTTTAATTAGTTACTTTATAGAGGTAGAACAATTCTCCAGATGTCTTCCTGTGATTTCCTCTTAATGGTTGCAAAGAAGAGAGTTTTTTCCCTCCGGGACTTTATTAAAAAGAAATCCAGAGTCTCAACTTCATACTCAAACAAGCAGAGACAGCCAGAGGGTACTAAGCCCAAAGCATCGCCCTGGACTCTTTAACAGTATTATACAAAATTTAATGTTATTACACATACATTTGTCTCTTGTTATTTTCTAACCATACATGCATCTAGTCTTTTGCTTTCTGGTCAATTATTGGTATTCATAGTGTTCCAATGAGCAAATTATAAAGTGGTAGAGATTATTCACCTAGCTGATGGTTTACCTATATTTCAGCAGGTGTAAGTCAAATTTAAAATATAAAATATAAAATTACCAGTAAAAGTATTTTATTAAAATATTGGATCATTTTCATATAAATAAGATATTTGGCCAAATAGTTACAAATTAAATACAGTTTTCTGGATAAATTATTTAGAAACACCACAAACACTCTTCGGAAAAAATATATCTGATTTGCTATTTTCCTATTTCCACTACTCCCTTTTCTTAAATTTACAATATCAAAATCCATGAGAAATACCTTTGTAGGCAAACATTTCATATAAGACAAACATTTCATGCAAGGTATATTATCGATTATTATTTTTGTTAAATTTATTGGGGTGACATTGGTTAACAGAATTATATAGGTTTCAACTGTACAATTCAGTACCATGTCACATGTATATTGCATTGTGTGTACACAACCTAAAGTTAAATTTCCTTCTGTTGCCGTATTTTTGCACACATTTGACCTCAGTTATCTACTCCCCTGTCCCCCTTTCCCTCTGGTAACCACTAAGCTCTTGTCCACGTCCATGAGTCTCCCTTTGTGTGTCCTGTTTGTTGCCTTCAGTTTTATATCCCACATATTAGAGAAATCATATTGTTCTCAACTTTCTCTGTCTGACTTATTTCCATTAGCATGGGAATCTCAAGATGCTGTCACAAATGGCAGTATTTCATCTTTTCTTATGGCTGAGGAATATTCCACTGTATGTATGTACCATATCTTCACTATCCAATCATCTATCAAAGAGCACTTCAGTTGTACCCCTATCTTAACCTCCATGAATAAGCCTGCAATGAACACTGGGTTGCAGATATCTTTACGAATAAATGTCTTCAGATTTTGGGGGGTAGATACCCAGAAGAGGAATTGCTGGATCATATGGTAATTCTATTCTTAATTTTTTGAGGAACTTCCATAATGTTTTCCATAGTTGCTGAACAGACATATGAAAGGATGCTCAACTTCACTAGCTATTAGGAAAAAGCAAATCAAAACCACAACGAGATACTCATACCTGTTAGAATGGCTATCATCAACAGGACAAGTAATAACAAGCACTGGAGGAGTTGTAGGGAAAAAGGAACCTTCCTATATCACTGGTGGGAATGCAAATTGGTATATGTTAATTAAAACAACACTCGGCACCTCTATATTATATGCTTTACCAATGTTTTTTCATATTACTTAAGTTTATTTTCCTGAAAAAAATGATCACATGTTAAACAGGTATTTAACTTACCAGAGTTAACTTAAGTTTTTGCTAGAAGTTAAAAAATTATTATGTGATCCAATTTTAGGTAAAAAATGAATTTCAAAGAAATAGAAACTTTCAACAAATTGTCTCATAGTCATTGTCCAGACCTAAGCATGCATTCGTTTCTAGTCTGTCTTCCGAAAAAAATATAGTCCTTCTATTAAAAAAAAAAATGTTTTTGGACCCCCACCTCAAATATACTGAATCAGAATAGGGTACAAGGACAATGCTCTAATCTGCATATTACTAGTCATAGAAGATGTTTCTTATATGTATCAAAATATGAGAACTACTGTAGTTGGGAATTCAGCTAAGTTAGAAAACACATGCTCACAGTGATTAAATTTTTAAGTTTCATCCCTCTGTGAGTATTTGATTCCGAAAGATGATTTTTAGGAACTCATTCTAGTAAATCACAAAATTGACCACCAATTCTCCAATTCCTGCTTGTACGTCCTTCTACGATGTGAGCTTGCAGCTCCAACCATTAAAAGGTAGAAAGTATCTCTCTACTTCTTGGTATCAGGTCTTAGCCCTGTGATACACTTCAGCAATAGGCATTAGCAAACATGACAAAGAGCAAAGATAAGTGCTCGTGCCATGGGACTTTACCCTGTCTTTTTGCCACCATGTGAAGAAGCCTGGGTGCCATCTACTACCAACCTTCCCCGAACAATCTGCTAGCGGACTGCAGCGATTAAAGTGAACTCAGGGGACACCTGGAGAAGAACCGCCCAACTGGACCCAGCCCAGATTGCCAACCCACAGTACTGCAAGCTAATAAATGACTGTTGCTTTCAGCCACTAAGTGGGTGGTTTGTTATACACAGAAAGCTAAGTGATGCAACCTTTCTTACAAAAAGAAAAACAAACAGAAGACAAAGTTTTGAAGTCAAAGATTACCACCCTAGGATTGTCTAACATTTTTCATGTCAAGACTTAACGTATACAGTAAATATATTTGTTTAAGGCCAACTGGATTCCAGAAGTTTTGTCCTCCCTTATCAAACGCCGCTGAGAGATGCGAACCATTCAGGAAGAAAAAATAAAAAGCGAACAAAAATACTTTCTAGAAATAAACATAAAAAAACACATGCAACTGGAAAAAACAGCTGTGACATTTAGTTTTGACTTTTAGAAAGGAGTTTCACTTGCATTATTGAAAATCTAAGTTTACCATGGTAACTGCTTCCTCACACATCATTTTTATTTCCAAAAAAGGTATTTATAAAGGATGAAGCACACTATACTGAACATGAAATTTGCCATCCTGTTGGTGTAAGATAATGTTTTGTATTATGAGGCTACTTTTATATAAACAATGCTTTATCACACTTAGGATAATTGGAATTGTTCCCCTGTGAGTGAAGATAATGACATAAAATATGTGAATATGCTTTCAAAACTAAGACTATAAAATATGACATATGATTATTATAACAACAGTAATATTATATTGAGGAGAATTCCCTTTACCTAGACTCATTCACTGATTTATTTAACATAAGAATACCTACTCTATGCCAGGCACATAATCAAGTATCAGGGACATCAAAGTGAATAAGACAGACAATGCCCTGCTCTCATGGAAACTATAGTTTTGCAGGAAGAACAAGATCATTTCTGGCATTTATAGATTCTGTGAATTAAAAAAGAAAAGGGAAATGTGAACAATCGCAGCAGATAGTTTAGAATGGGAAATCAGGAACCTTTTAAGGAGGTGGCATTTAAGATGAGACGTGGACAACAACAACAAAAAAGAAGCCAGTCGTGCAGATTTTAAGGAGAGAGGACTGTATGTTCCAAGGACCTAAAGTAGAAATAAAATTGGCCTTTTCGGATTTGAAAAGATGACGGGCATGGCTAATACCTCGTAAGCCGAAAAGAAAGGTGCAGAGTGGGCAGAGGACATAGAGTCTCATAAGCTATTAAAATTCATTCAGATCTTATCCAAAATGTCTACACATAGCTGAAATCTACGTAAGTCACTGCCGACAGAGGTCTATGGGGATTTTGTTTGCCAACAGAACTCTGTGACTTTGAAAACCCACCATAAGCATACGAGAAGTGTGGATTGTTAACGGAAGCCATGCAGCAATTCCACGCTAACTACTAAATGAGAAGGAATTCAGAAATATTCGGGAAGGCAGATTTTCATAAAAGGTTTACCATCCTGGTTCAATCCTTTAAATATTTCCTAGACTCTTCCCAGTCAGCTATCTTGGTCTTGGCATATTCACAGAAGGGCAACGACAATAAGTACAGAACTAAGTCAATCAAGTGTTTCTTTTAATAACGTATTCCAATCAGTCTAGGAGGAAAACTGAGTACTCACTGAAATTAGAAGAATGGTCACTGAAATAGGGCTGTTTTAGTAAATTAGTATTTTGGCATATTTAAGATATCACACGTGGAAAAAAATAAGAGTGAATAAAATTTTCCAAGTAATCTAAATGACTCTATTAAAAACTAGGTAATTGTAAGTTGAAGGAAACTCTTTACTATAAATAACAAAAGACAATTTATTACTTTAAATTAATTATATAAATTATATCATTTACATCTCATGATGATTAACTGAGTGAACAAGTAAAACTCGTTATGTTTGGGTAAAAAGAGTTAACAAGTTTGAGCTTTAAATACTGAAAACCTAAAAACGACACCAGAAGGTGACTTAAAAGATTTTTTTTGAATCTGTGCACAAGAGGAAAAAATGTTTCAAATATACAGAATTGAATAATATAGGGAATAAATTACCATGGGAATGAATTTGAACGAACTGGTTTGTAGTGTTATTGCTACTTTTGATGCAATTATTTTGGTGGTGTAATGGATTCCCTCATAAAGTAAACTTACAACTTTATCTTAAAATAATCTAATTGGTCAATAACATGAGTGTAAATAAGCAATAAAAATTAAAAACACAAAATAATTTCCACGTGTGTTTAAATATTTCACACTAAGTAGATGCTCAATAAAATCTACAGTACACTGTAAAGAAAAATAATTACAACTTGTGCATCTCAAATTCCTTAGTAAAAAATCATAAAATTATGTTTACCTCCCATAACCAATTAGCGAATAAAAACAAAATAACAAGAAAGAAAAATAAGGAACAACACAAAGGAGATGAAATTTAATAAACACTTCTTGGGGACATCAATGTCTAACAGTAAAGAAAAAACAATCATAATGCATAAAACAATATTGAAAAACATTTCTAAAGCACTGATGAGTTGAAACAGCCAATTTTAGAGAGCCCAAAAACAAAGTTAAAGCAGAAATTAGTAGATAATCAAGCACCAAAGTTTGCTTTCATTTCTGACAAATTCTAGAAAATCTGTTTTAAGATTCTTCTTTGAAAGATACCCAGAGGACAGAGGACAGGAAATCTCTGTATAAAAATAGAACCACAAAGTTGAAGAAGAAATAATCTTGCCAGACAAAACAAGATAATAAGAAAACTTGCCTGTTTTGAATTTGTCAGAGAATAGGAAAAATAAGTAAATAAGCTCTCCTAAGACTAAATAATCACAAGCTGAACCTCACATGGATTCACTGTCTAAATTTACACTGTTGTGTCATAAAAAGCAGCAAGCAAAAGATTTAATTTAAAGGGTTGCAGGTGTGGTGGTGCTCCCAAATATCTGAAATAACAAATAAAAGCTTTCTCTAGAAGAAAACTCATCGAACCCAGGCCTCAAATAATTCCCATATATAAAGTTGTAAGTAAAATAGGTAGATCTAAGTTTAAAACAAGGAAAAAGGCACCATTACTGAGAGTCGGGGCGGGGGGGGGGGGAAGACAGTAGACAAATACTTAACTTATTGGAACTACCTCCATAATATGCTAAATATATTTTAATACTGTCAAAAATAAAATAGAATGTTAAAATATGATTTAGGAGTATAAGTTTCACCATTTAAAATAAGCAAGTATATTTAAAACTTTAATAGAATTTCTATAAAAAATGTGTAATCATTGAAATTAATGATCAATGAAATGAAATGACTAATTTGACAGAGAATATTAAAACTGGTAAACTGGGAAGCCCTTTCAAAGTATTCATTCTAATTAAAACATAGAAGAAAAGATATGAGAAATAAGAAATATCATTAAGATACACCTAGTAGCATAAGAAGATCTAACATATTCACAACTGAATTTCCAGAAGAGAATAGAATGGAGAAACAACAATATTCAAAGAGGTACCAGAAATTTCCAAAGTTGTTGAAAGACATGAATCCTAAGTTCTAGAAAGAAATACAAATTGAGAACAATATAAATAAAAAATCCATTCCCAGATGCACATAGTAAATCTATGAAATACTAAAGACAATGATAAGATCTTAAGGTAGAAAAAAAAAGAAAAAGAAAAAAGAAAAGGATCACTTAGGGTTGTATAGCAATTAGAACAAAGGTTGCCTTCTAAATAATAATGAAGGCAGCAAGAAATGCATCTTCTAAATGCTGAAAATAAATAAATAAATAAATGAATAAATGAATGAATGAATGAATAAATAAATAAATAAATAGATACAATAGAATTATATATTCAATGCAATAGTCCCAAAGCACAAGTGAATCAATGAAGTTTCAGACGAAAGCCAAAATAGAGTTTACCACAAATATATACTAAGTAAAATATTCACAGACATACTTAAGACTGAAGGAAATGATTCTAGATGGGAACTCTGAAATACAATAAGAAATTATGAGAACTATGTTGATTATTTTGGTAACTGTGCAAGGTGGAATAAAAATAGAGGAAAAAATAGCACTGACAACGCAAGAGGGTGATGGCCGTTAAAGTGTCCTTAGATCTATATGTAGGTCGAAAAGATAGGTACACATTTTTATTTATCTTAGGTTTTATTAATTAGGAAGGGTAAAGTATAAAATTGACTAAAGAAGAATGGAAATTGAGTGTGAAACTTTCAAATAACCAGGAAAAAAGAAAGAAATGAAAAAAAAAAACAAAAAAAAATTAAAAGAAAGCAATAAAGAGGAGGGGAGAGAGAAAGGGAGATAGGGGATAAAAGGAATAGAAAAAAAGACTAAGAAAAAACAATATAGAAACAAATTCAAATATTTCATCAAAGTAAGAAGAAACAGAGAAAAGAATGTCAACTATATGTTGCTGACTTGAGACACATCAAAAACATAACAACGAATGATTGAAAGTAAGATTTGGAAAAAATCATGTCAAGCAAAACATGAACCACACACAAAAAAACCTGATATGGTTCTATTCATAGTAAGAAAAATAAACTTTAAAGGATGAAAAGTCCTGTTAGAGATAAATGAAACAATGTAATAATAAAATTTTCCATCAATCAGGAAAACTGAACAATTCTGAACATGTATATACCCTATTAAAACAACCCCATAATATATAAAGCAAAAAAAATAAAAATCCATGGTGTCCTAGAAATTTAAATATCGGGCACACAGAAATTACTAAAGCTATGGAAAATGTAGACGACACAAAAACAAGCTAGCTCCAATATACATACACTGAACATTTACATGTACACACACAAACACACACAAACACCCATAAGTTTTGAAGTACTGGTATCATAGAGTGTATGCCATATTCTATAATTACAAAGTAATTAACTTAGAAATCAATAACAAAACAAAAAGATAACTAGATAAACTACATCTTTTATGGATCATATATATTTGGAAATTTTAAAACACTACCAAATTGCTCATCGGTCAAGTAACTCATTAAGAAATTTATGTGATGTTTAAAACTTAACAGTAGATATCAAAACTCGGTAGATAAAACTCACACGTTATATACAAAAGAATGGAGAAAGTTCAAAATTAGTGAGCTCAGTATTAACTTATACGAAGGTAGGACAAGAACAACAGACTAAGCATAAAGAAAGCAGAAGGCAGGAAAGAAAAGGAAGAATGAAGAATAGAAATTAATAAAATTAGAAAGAAACACTACTGAGACAATCAAAGAAGCAGCAAAAAAATCTTAGCAAACTAGGAATAGAAGGGACTTTCTTTTTATCTTACATGTCTTTTCCCAGCTTTATTGAGAAAATTGGCCAAAAAAAAAAAAAAAAAACAACCCAGCATGTATTTAGAGTATACAACATGATGATTTGATATACATAGCATTATAGATTAAATTTAATATTTTCAGACCCTATATCCCAATAACTCCTCTTTAAAGAAACATTTGCACATATGCATTGGGGGCATACACAAGAATGATCTTTGCTGTTTGTAATTAAAAAAAAAAAAGATTAGAGGCAAACCCAGTTTCAGCCAAAAAATAAAAACTGATAAATGGAATGAGGTATATTTATTTCATTCGGTCCCAAAAATGAATGAATCACAGGTAACAGCTTAAACATATTTAGCAAATGAAACAGTCACAAAAGACTACATATAGGATAACTCAACTTTATACAGTTCAACTATAAGCAAAACTAAAGATATATTGCTTATGGGTAAAGGCATAGGTGGTAAAACAATAAGGAAAAGTAAGGCAATGATTAAACCCAAACTCAGGGCAGTGATTGCTTTGGGGAGTTACTGGTCGAGAAATCAGAGAGGGGCACACAGAGGACAGGATACCTAAATTACCTACTATGCTTTACTTTTCCCATGAAATGTGGGTATAAGAATTTTCATTTTGGTAATCATAAAGTTATACATCATTTATGTATAATGTAGTTCAGAATAAAAATATTTTAGATTTCAGGGTGAAATGAATAAAAGAACTCAGCTAAACTTCTAGATGACATGCCCTTTCTTCTTTAGACACCCTGGGATAACTCAATTATTGTACATCAACAGCTACTGCCTGAAAGAGTAGAAAGAGGAGAAAGGAGATAATTGTCTCACCTTTATGTGTGATTGGGATGCTATAGCCCGCTGGGAAAACCCAGGTAACAGATGGCCTATTTTTCCACGTTTTAACCCAAGAGAATAGTGTTTACACTTCCCTCATTTTATTGTATTTCAGTGTACATTTTCAGAAAAAAAAATTTTTTTTTAAATCACAAAATGCAGCTGTTGGTAACTTTGCAGTTAACTACATCTCTAATACCACGAAGTTTGTTTGAACATGACATCTTCACACTATAAAAGCTGCTGTTCTCTAAAGCAATGGGAAATGTTACAGGAAGGAAGAATGGCAAGTCCCTTGTCACTTTCTTATAAAAGCAAAGAAGCATTTTTCCAGAAGGCCCCAGGACATGTTTTCTGGGTTCAACTAGTTCAGGGCCCCGAAAAAAACTCTGTGGTCAGAGCCAAGATGTACTCATAACTTTAATCCAATAGCTTGTTGGATTTCTCTTTTCCCAAAGTTTTACGAGGGAAGACCTGGAGGCCCAAACATAAGCTGGGATGAACACCTTAGGCAGGGGTAAAGGTACCGAATAGATAAAATAACTTAACAACCATCCACTTTGAGGTATTCCCTTTCTCCCCACAGCTCATGAAATAAATTATGCTGTGTCTATAGAACTTCTTCAAAATGAGTTTGCTCCCAAAATTTAAATCCCTTTAATAGAGATGGCAGAAAGTTAGAAATAACATTTTATAAGTTGGATTTCCAGACCCTGAATAACCCAAAGTTGATTATCTGTCATTGCTAGTGAATAGGCTTTCCTCAGAAATTCCATCCATATTTCTACCAAAAGAATATCTTAAATTCTTTTGGGAAGCACTGGGCCAATTATCTCCAGGCACATTTTTCTCCCTATATCTGTCATTTTGTGGAATTACATTAAGTTTTGTTAAAAGCAGTCCATAAATAATGAACTAGGACAAAAATAATTCATTATTCGCTTAAGTGCCATAAAATATTAAATACAAAAAGGATGAAAGGCAATTTCTAATTCTCATATTTTTATACCAGATAATAAGGCCCGCATCGTCTGCCATACCGTGGAACAGGAACTATTCCACTTGATTATCTCTATTTGAAGAATACATTGCAATATATGTGAAGTGATTCACTTTCTCTGTCCCGCAAAAGAGAGAATACTTGTATTTTTGTACAAGTATAATTTTTTTTGAAAAAAGTGAGCCAATGCTGAGCATAGGATCAAGTTTGGCATGGGACAAAAACACGGCTGTGGTGTGAAGAGTTGTCATTTGGGGTATTGTGCAGGGAAGATGTTTTAAATCTCCATCTCCACTCATGTGCACACTATCCCTCCACATCCTGTATCCTACCACTCTCATGAATTTCAGGACAGCTTAGTGTCCTGGTCAAGAGTTGTTTCCAAACCACATGATGTACTTCTGTGGTCACCGCACTGCACTCCACACTGATGGAAGGAATGAAGGGGCATTAGGCATAGCAGACTCATAGGGCAGGGTTAGTGTTATGAAGAAGGGTTAGGGCGGGCAGGGCAAGTGTAGGCGGCAGCCTAGAATATTAGATGTGACTGTGCTAAAACTCTATCAACCATCCCTCATGAGGAAGTCCATGATGGCTACAACCCGTTATGGGTCCAGACATTCTGCATTGGTGGGCTCCTCTACTTCTGTTCACTGTAGACAACTTTGTACAAGCTGTTCTCCAAATTTCTAAGTGCCTTTCATCTTCTATGCAGAGCACCTCATTACCTCCATACTGTGCCCTTTTCTTCCATGTGCGTTGTAAAAAGAGAGGGTGCTGATGAAGGAGGCTGAGAGGGGTTAAGAATTCAGGTCTCAGACCAAAGTGGCTCATTACGGTGCACACCTGTGTTTTCCCCTTATATTCCCCCTTATATTCCCCCTTATATTTCCCAGCTTATATTCCCCCTTCTTTTCATGATGCAACTCAATATTGCTTTGGGAAGCCATTGAGAATTACGTTGGTGGGTTGTTAATCAAGTTTTCCCAGGCCAAGGAGAGAGCATAGAACTCACTTAGGCTTTGAAATTAACACCTTTCACCAGAACGAGAATCTTGAACACGATGACACTGGTTCATATCCTTCCCAAAGCCAATGTCTCATCATTTATTGAATTTTGTGAGTTACCTGTGTATTACCAATAAATTCTTCTATGGCTGATGACATGCACCTCCATTTTCTATTGCTTACAACAAAATCATACTGATACCATTGAGATATTTCCCTAATAGAGATCTATCTACTCTTGTTAATACCACTCCCTGATATGTGAAAGAAATCATTATAAATGGTCTTTTATTTGCCTTCCAAATATTTGTTTCATAAAATTTATTTCTAAAATAAATATGAAAATTATTTTTTGGCTTAAGCTATCCTTGAGAACATTTATAAAGAGCTCTGAGGTATGCTCCTTCTTTCATTCTTATAACACACATGAACTAAGGCAGTGACTCAATCTTTTTAAAGCTGGAACACTCCATCACTTTACTTTCTCAGATCACTTCATTTAAAAGGTCCATACAGATCATTTCATTAAGCTCAGCAAACCAAATGAAATTATTTCCATACCATTCTTAACAGATGGTCAATTGGTCTCTTTTTAAATACTCATTAATTTCTTCCATTAACTCATTCCATTTTTATAAGAACGTATTTTGAGAACTTTCTTCCTTATGTTGAAGACAATGTGATTTGCCTTCTTATTCTCCTTCCCCATGTCTCTTTTCCCCTTCTCACACACAGTTTCTATTTCTGCATGAGCAATGACTTCCATCTGGCCATTCTTCAAAGATTTCAAGATGGCTATCCAACCTTACAGAACATATCCTCGTGCTCCTAATAGCATTCCATGCACATGACTGAACCTCTTGAAATCTACAGAGTGAAGTGTTGTTCTGAAATTTTCGAAAAAGCCCTTAAAATAAATGGATGTCCTCATTGTCAAAAGTCCACTATTAGATTTGTAAAACTAAACTCTGAGATAAACAAGATTCTGTGCAAAATTATGGTGGTTCCTTTTTAAAATGAATCCATCTCTATTGTGCTTAAGAAAGTCTGAAAACAAAATACTGCTATAACTTCTGGCTAGCAAAAAGAATTCCAGGAGGAGGTTAAAGATGGCTCCTTTCAGCAGCAAAATCTGCGTTGTTGGAGACTCTACTGTAACTTTCCTTCTTTTCAGGAATTCCTCTCTGAAGCATTGACAGCAATCGCAATAAAGCACATACCTTGGCAGAATCTGTGTATACTCAAAAAGTAAAAAGCTTTGCAAACTAGCCGTAATAAATTATTTATTAATAAAATCACTTGTCTGATAATTCAGATCTCAAAATACGTTTTCCTACCTTGATAACTTTTTTTAAAAAAATAACTATAATATGTAGAAATCTGATTTAGAGTTAACTAAGCATCTCTAAAATGCCTACCACGCATGTGCACTGACAAAAGGTTTCTCATACATTATTTCAATACAAATTTGGCCTATATTTTAAAAGTACAATACTAGACCTTTGCAGTTCCATGGAAATGCTTTTACTTTCCTTAACACTCTATGTTGCAATTTCCTCTGGCATATATGTTTACTTAATACAAATTTCTGACAAGTAATACTTGCCTCCGAATAGGATGTGTTCTCCAAACAGAACTCTCCCTAATATCAAAGGAGCATTATGTGACGATTATAAGTGCAGAATTGAGAGTAACAAGCTTAGACTTCCATGCAGGCTCTGCCATTTTGATTCCTCTCTGTTCCCCAACTTTCTCACCTGTAAGTGAAGACAGTCACGGTACCTGCTTTGTAGGGTTGTTGTGAAGATTCAGAGTTAATTGCAAAGTACTTAAAGCATCCCTGGCATGTAATTAATGCTCAGTAAAAATGTTTCATATCCATATCACAATAATCAGAAATAGTTTTTACCCAAAAAGACAAATTCTTGTTTTTATATTATTTAAAAGTGGGTATTACCAGAATTCTCATGAAAGGAAGCTAAAAGCCTCAAAATTGTAGAAAACATGTTCTTATATATTGTAACATAATTCATACAATCAGGCCAATAGATTTTATAAAATATTATTCACCTCATCAATTAGCATCTTTTGAAAGCTAAATTAATACTTAATAATATTTATTGTACAAATGGGAAAAATAAAATCCAACTACTAGTATTAACTACCAATTCTTGAACACCTTTATTCCAGATTCCTTATAAAAGCCTTAGTATTTTAGTTCTTTTAATCTTCCTATCAACATTGTGAGATTGACATTTTCTATTTCCATTTTACAGATGAGGAAGTCGAGGGTTGGAAAATACAGCTAATAAGCAACACAGCCAGGACTTGAACTTGATCTCATTCAAAGCTCATGTTACATCACTAAAAGGTATAAATCCAAACTATTTAATAGTCTGAACTTCATTATAGAAATACCAACATTTTTTGATGACAATCTACCAATAAACTTTCCTCAAGATTATCTTCCAAATAATACTCTCTCCATATCAAATATGTAATTATGTTTACAATATGGAAATAAATATTATTTTTTAACTTAACTTTTTACATATTACCTGCAGTATAAGTTGACTAGCTAACCAGTGAATTTTACATACATAATAGAAATTTCTGGTAATACCTAACATTCTAACACCCAGATCCTGGATATTACTTTCTCTTTATTTTTCTTAAAATACCATTTCTACATAGTTCTGAATTCGAAATTATTTATGTTCAAGTGAGAATTTCAAGAAGTTGCTTCATGTAGTTGGTAAAAGTGACTTATGATAAAAACATTGATGAAAATGTTTTTGTACCAGATAAGTTCACTTATAATTAATTCTCAAGTTTTCTGTACTCACTCATTTATCTGGTCTTGAGAAATAACATGCTCTTGAGTAACAATCTAAGAGTAAAGACAGCATAACGCAGTAATATTGATGAGGCAGTCAGATTCCAGCCCCTTTTCTGTTTAGAACAGCTAAAAATTTGAGCTTTAAAAAATAGCCTCTCAAAGCAAGCACTGGCAAAAGTAGCCAAGATAAGTAGAGATGGGCAAGTGGAATATTCATGGTTGGTTTGAAATTAACTGCCATCGTGGGAGAAAAATACCCTTATTGGTGGGTAAAGCCAAATCAGTGTGTTGAAGTGTCATAAGGAGGGCAGGAAAAAGTGGGAGGAAGGAAGTGGAAATGAGACAAGACCAGCCTAGAGCTAAAGTACGCAATGACATGAGCTGTACAGACACTTTCAAACATGTACTGAGAACAGCAAAATGCAGACCAACTTGATATGACTAACAGAAAGAGCTGGAAAGAGAGAGAAAGACTATGACAATTAGAGCATAAGTAACTGGAGGTCTTCAATAAATGGATACGGTGGCCTTAGATTCTTTAATAAGCTCACAGGGTCCTACTATATTATATCGAGTGTTTGGATGAAAACGAACGAACAACTCTAACAGCGCAGCACCTGTGCGCAGACATTCACAAGTGCGCCTGAATGGAATAGTAGGGCTTTTCATTCCATTTGCATTCCGTCATTTGCTAATTGCCTACTCTACGCCTCTAAGTTTAGTAACTATAAGAAACAGGTAATGAAATATTTCTTTCCATAAGAGATTGCAGTACATTCATTCATTCATTCATTCATTCTACGTGCGTTTTTTTTTTTTACACATGTAATTTGCTGGTGATAATGTCCTGAGTACTATGGGAAATGAAGAATGAGTCAAGGACACCACCCTGAAGAAACCCAGTCCTTTACAGGAATATAGGGCACGTGTATATTACGCAAGCAGTTATAACAGAAGGTAGAAAAAGTATTTCCTAAGAACCCAGAGGAAAAGTTACAGAGATAATAGGTGAGTCCACAGACAATTTTAGTATCATTCTTCAACTTTTATAATTAGATATACATTATATATAGCTATACATACAGATATAGGCATATAGTATGCTTCAAATATGTGTAAATAAATAAAATGTTTTAAAGAAAACATTTTATGAATACAGACATAAGAAAAATTAGCTGTTGGTAACTATAATTGTGTAAACACACAATTATAGTGGTAAAGTTCAAGTGTAGAGTTACTGTGGTCTTTTTTGAGTATTCTTTTCTTTGCCGATGGTATATCTATACCATTCTGTGATTTCTCTGTTACAATACAATGGAGCACGAGAATTCTAACCCTTCTGCTGACAAGCATGTATTTGTCATTCCACTACCTCACCAAATCTGTTGATGGGGTGAAAGAAATCCAAAAATTGTCCATTTCACAAATTTGTTGTTTTAAGAAAACCTCATTCCAAAACCTAAATGTTTTCTTTCTTTCTCTTCATGGGACTACATATTTCAACAAGACGCCATTTTTTTTTTTTTTTTTCTAGTGACTACTGTACAGGATGAGAAAGGAAAAGAAAACTCAAAAGATAATGGTTGTGAAATCACTGGAGAAAGGAAAGTTGCAGAGGCAACATGCCTTAAAGAGGAAAATGAATAAAATGTAGAAGTTGGTAAAACAATTCTCAGTCTCCGACAAAGAAAGGGTCTTGGCATGTCACACTTCAAAACATATCCACTGTCAGATGCTTGTGGTCATAGGATTACAAACTGCATATTAAGATGACATATTTCAACAGGACACAGTTTCAATAAAGACTTATTATTAGATGAAACACAGGTATTTATGTTATAATGAAATCGACACCCCATGACATCACTTGTCAGAAGATTGTACAAACTTGTCACACAAAAAAAAATTTCTAAAATAACACTACATATTGATTCTACCATGATTTATGATTTTAATCCAGTAAGTAATAACATAACAAGATGGTTAAATCACTTACAGAATTGGACTCTCATTCTCTGTCTCTGTCTCTGTCTCTGTCTCTCATTCTCTCTCTCTCTCTCTTTCTCACTCACACTCATTTGTTTATTCATCTTTATTTGTTTGTGTCTAGGCACTTACTCGGCCTCCTTTGGATGAGCATTTCAAGCTCTTCCTAGGATCAAGGCTTTATTATTCTAAGATGGGATCAGCAATCCTTCTGTGAAGGGCCAAGTAGTAAGTATTTAAGGCTTTGCGGGCCATTCGCCATTACTCAGCCATGCTGACGCAGCACAGAAATAAGGCACAGACAATATGCAAAGTAATGACTGTAGCTGAATTCCAATTAACTTTATTTATGGACACTGAAACTGGAATTCTTACAAGTCACAGAATATTTTTCTTCTTTTGATTTTTTTCCAACCATATAAAAATATATTTTTAAGAAAACATTCTTAGTATACCAGCTGTATAGGAATGAGTGCTCGATTTAATCTATTTGTCTGTCCCTGTCCTAATAAACAATCGTGATTCAAAGATCATTCTTTTCTAAAAGCATACCAACAGAAAACTGTTTACTTGTATGTTTCCATAATGCGATAGGAAGATATGGGATCCTAATGCTTCTTATTTTAATAAGATTTTTTTTTTTTTTTTTTTTTTTTTTTTTTTTTTTGCAGCAGCTATAAGAGTTGTGCATGGTGAGAGAGTTAACCTTTTCAATTCCATATACATCTTGGCACAGGATTCACATACTGTAACTTCGAGTTGGGAATCCCTGCAAAATACACCCAGGTTCATTGATTTCAAGAAGTTCTAGCACTTGATGGTTCTTTGAGATTATTTTTCTTAAATATCTAGGTAAATTCTTATCCAGCTTCCCCAATAAAATGTTGCGCTTTTCTGTTGTTTTTGGTTTTTGGTTTTTGGTTGTTTTTCCATACTTGTATTTATGATGACGTCCCTAACTTTGAAATTTCCCAGTGCTTGGCTTGGTTAAATGTTCTACTGCACAAAATATTTTAGTTTTCTATAAGAGATTCCTTCCCACGGTGATTTTTCCCTCACTAATAATCATATAAATTATTATCCAGTACCTATACCTAGCTGCTTCTAGGTCTTGTTTTCTACTACTGAAAAAGATTTGGCCAGCTAAGTAGATGCTCTCACAGAGACTTACTGTCATATAATGTATGGATGATTCAATATTACACTCATTTATTTTAATGTTTCTATTTATACCCTTTTCAAAACACGCACAGATCTATAGTTTCTTTTTAAACTCTCGTAGTTATTTGCATCCTTGTCCATAACACTTGAACAAAATTTTAGATACTTATTCCCATGTACATAACCAACATTAATCTCCTAGTGTGTAACATTAATTTCATTCTCACTGAGAATTTTCACATTACAGACAGGTAAAGTGTGTGTGTGTGTGTGTGTGTGTGTGTGTGTGTGTGTGTGTGTGTAGAGTGCATATACATATATAAATACACATACACAAAGACACACACACACACACACACACACACACACACACACACAGACCGAAAACCAGAAAATGAATAGAGTTCACAGAGTACGGCTTGACTGCCTGGGTTCAAATCCCAGCTCTGCCTCTTCCTAGCTCTGTGAACTAAGGTCAAGTCATCTAACCTCTCTCTGCCTTAGTTTCTTCATCTGTAAAATGGAAATAATAATGACATATACTTCATAGAATTGTTGTGAGGATTAAATGGTTAGTGAATGAAAGTTATCTATGAGGCATTAGAAGAATATCTCATAGTATAGTATGCATCAGTAAGTGCTGGCTATTATCATTACGTACCCCCTACCCACATTTGTATAAGAATCTGATTTGTAGAGTGACAAAATCTCAACTCATACTACCCTGAAGATTTATCTGTTACCTCAAGTGGGAAGCTCAAGAAAGGTTAATTCCACCTTCTGGAGGCTCAATGACTGAAGCCAACAGATCTGGCTGTTCTGAGTTTTCTGTCAGGTTCCTCCAAGAGAGGGATAAAATGGTGGCAACCCCAGAACCACATCCCCCAACCATACCCATGGAAAACAGCCTTTGCCATCTACTTTGGCAGAAAGTAAGCAAGAAAGACAGATTGGCCCAGTGAGGGGCATATGCCAGTCGTTGCTGCTTCAGGGTGGAGAAGGGCTGATGGGTCAGGTCCACCTCATGTATTCACAACCAAGATGGAGAGGGGAAGAGATCTTGAGCAGACGGAAACATGAGATGACCGCTGTAGTTCATGCTCATTTTGTATATGCTACAGGCAGGTGGGTCTGACTTCCTGATTCTATTGCAAAAAACACTGGCCCCAAGTTTCCGGCTCATGACCCTCTATGACTGCCCAAGTTGTATGAACAGGAGTATTACCTATGGCGTATTTGACCCTTCTTCTATAATAAATGCACACAGACTAGCTCAGGTTAAAAAAAAAATGCAACAGATGAAATATACTTGGTACTGTAATCTTCACATACCTTCATCCGCTATGGCTGCATCAAATTAAGAAGGCAGAGTAGCCCAGTGACTAAACTCCCCCAACCTTATCTGGTAAAGCCATCTATGACAGATGTCCTTTTAACGTTAGACAATGATGCCCAGCCATCCCTCATAAATGTGAACTTGATAGGGCCAGAAGATGCATTTTCTTGTTTCAGCTCTACCACTTACTAAAGAAAGTGGCCAAGTCCCTCAGCCTCAGACACCAGGTTTCCACATTTCCAAAAGAGAAACTGAAGCATCCACTTAGCCTACTGCACTGAATTGTTGTGAAGATTAAATGAAGTATCATCTGTGGAAGTGATTAGTAAACATAATAAAAAGAATTAGGACTATTACCTCTAAGAATTAAATTGTACTTGGCTCCTTAATCCTTCTTTTAAATATAGAAATAACTTTCCCCCCTTAGTTTTAGATTTATTTTCCACTCAGAACAGCTGTCACCTGACACCCAGTTGTCACTCCTTATACAAAGCATTACACCTTCTCTTATCTTTTCTGACACAGCCATCCACTTTTTCTATTTGTCATGCTCCTCTCCATTTTTTTCTCTTAGATTTTTCTTCTTTCCTTTTTCTTTTTCTTTTTTTTTTTTAATTGTTCATTATCCTGTCATGGAGATAAAACCCCGCCTTTCTTTTTTTACCCACAGTGGAACTACTGCAGCATGCCAGTTAGAATGTCGGATCCTGACTTTATCTTGGTTATTTTACTTGATTCTGACTAATCACAACCGCCACACACAGACTTTCCTTTGGTGTTTCGCTCCTGAGTTTGGCACCATTCTGAAGGTTTAATATTGTGGCGTCTCACTCCAAATAATTTAAAAAGTTGAACTGGCCCAGCAGCTCGAGTATTTCAGTAGCCTCTCGGATGCCACTGACTGGATTATTTTTCTGGGCATCTTGAAAAAAGCAGCACTAGCCCTGCATGAAAGCCAATGGTGCCACTTGCCTCAGGCCGGGACAAGGGTTCAACACATGTGGGTATTTGAGGAGATTTGATTGGATTGACTTGAGAAGCAGAAATGACAGGCAACAGCAACACAAAGACCGGAGAACACACTGCTAACTGGACAGTGCCCAGTTGACATGCAGGCTCTGTCACTTACAAGCTGTGTGGCCTCCAGCAAATTATGTAAGTGTTCCTTGGGTCAGATTACTCTTTCATAAAATGAGCATATTAACTCCTTTCTCACAGGAATTTGTTGAGGACAAAAAGTACTCTACAAGCAGAGTCTATCAGCATCCTTGTTATAAGATTTATTAAAAAAAAAAAAAAAACTCCTAACATTCCTCTAAAGTACCCATAAGGGCTTCAGTCTTCCAACACTCGTTAAAGGTAAACAGTCACGTGTTGGCTCTCTGAAGGCACCCAACCCTTGGGCGCCCTTACTGTGTTCAACCCTGAGATTCTTTCTGGCTAATCTTAGTATAATCCAGCACATGAAACCAGGCTGTGGCTGGGACCAAATATCTCAGTGGTAAGAACACATGTGTGTTCTAAAACTGAGAAGCACCTAAGGAGATAATGCCACAGGAGAAAACAGATCACTTTGTGAAGCATGTATGTGTTTCGTTTAAAAATATATACATACGGTAACTGAAATAACTGATTGGCACACGCCAAACCTTTGTTGAGTTTTACCCTCTGTAGGAATGATCCCTTTGGAGAAAAATAAAATAAAGAATGAGCTCAGGCTACCTGCCTGCCTCAATTCATTTGCAATGAAAATATTCATTTCTAATGAGTGGGACATTTTATGAAATAGAACAGGATTCATTCTGTCATACAATCCTGGGTCTTTAGTTTGCATTCTAATCTGCCCTAGCTGTGCAAAAAAGAATGGGAGAGGGCTTACGTCAATATTAATTTTACACATCTTGAAAGGGGGAACTGTTAAGAGAAAACATTAAGGTGAACTGCATTATGTTAGCACATAATTCCTGCTGTAAGTGTTTTTTCTCTAATCTAGCCATGTCTCTTTCTATTATTTTGAAGAGTGCATCTTCAAAATCTGCCTGCAAATCAATGAGGACGCCAGAGGAGAAATTTACATCAAAAGAGAACAATTATTGAAATTGTGCTCCACATCGGTGGACGACGGCAATAAAAATCAGCTTGATCAGTGTATACTCACACTATCCCAGCAGAAAAAAAAATCAATCAGAAACATTGATCACCATGTTTTATTTTGTTGTCAGAGACAAATTACTCAGTATCGCACCTGACAACATCTATATAAAATGACAGCAATGCTTACTACCTAAATTTATATTTAATTTAGATCATTAAGACAGTATAGTAAAAGAATATTAGATGTATAAAATGCCAAGAAGGTAGATGGTACTCTTCTGTAACCATTATGCATAGCAACATCAAAGTACTGAATCAATCATATATTATCACCTCTATAATAACGGGCATGTGCGCTTATGTGGGTGTTTTGGAAGAAGGGGAGAGGTTATGATAAGACAAGTTTCTGTGTTAACTACACAAATTAAATAGGTTCAGAGAGAATAAGCATCTTAACTGCAATGACAAAACACATTGGTGGTAGAAGTGTGTCCAGAACCCATGTATTCTGAATTCTAATGCAGTATACTTACATCACATTTAAAATGGCAAAAAAAAAAAAAAAAAGGAAATTCAAGACAGAGTCACTAAAACAGGGTTATTTTATGAAATAAACAGCAAACCTACAAACTTCAAGTATGTTCAAAATCTGAACAAAAAATTCCTTTTAAAGATATTTTAGAAACTCTTATATTTGGCCACTATCCAATTCAGCTCCTTAGAATGTATAAAATAATATCTCCCCAACCAAGAAGTTCCCAGGCAAGGTCCTCTTACCCTAGCAAATCAAAGAGTACAATTGAGTAGTTGTTTGTTTGTTTTTTTTAATTCGCTACTAATCTGGGTGATCTGAGTGGCCTTGTTGTATTGTTCATTGGATTTCAATTCTATAGTCTTTCCAGTTTTAACATTTAAAATAATATAAAGACTGCTTCACTTCGCTTTGATCCAGATAAGATGACCTTGAGACTAGGGGTGGTCCCATTCATCTCAGCTCACAGACTCCAAAGTCAGGCATGACCTGGCTCTCATGAGTTTTAGCCCAAACACTACACATCACTTCATTAATTGTGCACTCAACATTTCTGCAAGATTCAAAACGGACTGTTACACTTGCATGAATAAAGCAGATAAAATCCCCCGTCACCTTGAAGCTTATGGTCTCACAAGGCAGACTAACAGAACATAATTACACACACACACACACACACACACACACACAAGTGCTGTGAAAGTAAAGAACAGGATAACCTACCTTTGGTAAAAGGAGGGATGACACCTAAGTTTAGAGCAAAGGAGGAAGAAGGTAGAAATACGTATGAAACATGTCGATCTTCACTTCAGCTCTTGTTGGAAGAGGCAGAAGGGAATCAGGTAATGAGTGCAGGGAGGGAGGAGAGGACAGGTGAAGTGAAGCCAGGGTGTTACAGGAAGGCCTTCAAGTGACAGTTACATGGGTGAAGAGCTCAGAAAAGGTTTCTGAAAGTCACACCCAGAATTCAGACTCGGGTTCCTGAGACTTAGAGCACATCGCTTCTCCCCCAAGTGAGAGGGCACCCTATGACAGCCCCCTCTATGTTGAAGGGTGCTAGTCCTGGGAAACTAGCCACACAAAATATTCCAGCCACACTGTAAAGCGTCTATCCCATGTTGAGTACACTAATGCACTCAACGACGTGGACCTCCAAAGCTTTGTTTCTTTTCGGTTGACAGATGGATGCACGAGTGAAGGATGAGGAAACACAGAGAAGGACAGCGAGATACCCGAGTCCTCACTCGTCTCCACCTTAGGAAATAATCCTGGTGACTTTGAATCAATCACTTCATGTGGAAACACAGAGAAGGACAGCGAGATACCCGAGTCCTCACTCGTCTCCACCTTAGGAAATAATCCTGGTGACTTTGAATCAATCACTTCATGTCTATGGCGCTCTCTTGGCATAAAGAGATGAAAAAAAAACTACAATTAATAAATATTCTAGATGTAATGATGTGTGTACATGTGCATGTGTGTGTGTTTAATAGAATTCTTTATAGTAAAAAATCCTTTGGAAATTTCAGTGAGAACATGGCCCTGAGTTCCTACTGCATTGTAACAAACATATGCACTTGGATCGTTTTATCTGCCATGACGACATCACGTATTATGTCGGACGGTGAGATGTCCTTGTTTTTCTTTTTGAAAGTGAGTCTTACTTTAAGAAATATTTTGTTCCAAAGATGAAAAAAAAAATTGTGTGTATTCCACTGGTGCCTTTTCCAAGGTCAGGTTGCAAAGTACTCTTAGGAAAATAAATGAATCTGGGTAACAAACACGTACTCAGCATCTATCATGCACTGGGCAGAATCTTTGCTATTATTGCTCTTAAAGGATGATGGAGGCAAGAAAGAAGTTAACCAACACTTAAAGTGTGGTAAGCAGGATAGTAAAGAAACCCTGAACCAGAAGGGGGCGTCTCTCTGCCAGTGCTAGAGATGCCCCCTTTAACACTAGGCCAACGTTGACAACAGCAATATTAACCCCAGTTAACAGCTGCTGAGCACTTGCTAGGGTCTAAACACTGTCCTAAGTGTTTTACATGCCTTATTTATGTAAATGTCATAGAGAAAAGGAAGTACAAAGTAGAGGTTAAGATATCAGGCCTGGGGGTAATCTTGTCTGTATTCAAATCCTTCAAGGAAGCCCTCCTTCTGGCTAAGAAATCCAGAGAGCCATCCAGAAGTCTTCCAGACTCTAATTTATTCAGCCAATGATTATCAGGGTGCCAATATAAGCCTCACTCTTCCTGAGGTTCTGTAGGTAAATACTGTGAACAAAGAAAACACGGTCCCTGTCTTCCATTAAGCAACTCACAATCCCAGTGAACACTGAGAAAAGAGCTGTTTGGCTACTTTTTTAGTGAAGATCCTGGAAGAACTGAACACGTCTGCCTCTTCTCACAAGTTTCTCGAATTCAGTTTAATTTAATCAGAAACAGTCTCAATCGAACTTCAGCAGAGCAAAGCAACAATACAACCCAGGAAACTTTATTTGTTAATTGGGTTGATTCAGGTCATTGTTTTCTAGCACAGTAAACACAAGCCTAAATACTCCCTAATAGAAAGAGTGTGAACCTGGCAGAGAATACCAAATTCCCCTTGAAGTACTAGCGGACTTCACGCCGGATGCTGCTCAGAGCATCACATAAGTAATTCAGCATCACACCTGATGTATGCAGGCTCATTCTGTATGCAGCCAATTTGTAGATTTCCTCTTTCTGCATTTTCCTGTTTATATCTTTAATTAGAATTCTGAAAGTTTTATCATATACCATTGCCTTAGCCCACACAACACATGCTTCCAAGATTCTTCACCTTTCAAGCTAAGATAAATAAGAACCACAATGTTCTTACTGTAAGAATTCCCCTAAAGAGCAAAAGTAAATCAGGATATTGTTACTTGGGTGATAAGTAACTTGGAGAAAACTGTTTAACATACAATCTCTAGTACTTTCTTAAAGAACATCTTTACTGACAGAGCATTGCCTTGCTGAATTAGAAAAAGAAATGTCATTTCAAGAGCAAGTACTAACATTGAACAGGGTTTTGTGGGTCCTCTGCAATTGAGGAAATTGAACAATTTCGATTCCAAGTCTCTTAAATTTTGAGTTTTGGTGCCTAATTTGTGGAACAGTTTAGCTGCTGAGCCAGCTTCATAGGTTATAGTTATATATCCTGAAACATAAGAAAGCATTTGGAAAACTACAAGAAAAAATATAAATCATGATGTCATTTTACATGTTAGGTTGTTAATATCTGGCTCCCTGTCACTTTCAAAGCAGTGGGACATAGTAGGAAAAATATTGGTCTGGTATTTTTTTTAATGTAATTTTATTATCAGTTTCAAGTATACAGTACATTGGTTAGACATTTATATAGTTTATAAAATGAGCCCCCTGATTGCTCTTTCTCTCCTCTGGCCCTCCGCCTAGCCATCACATTAATGCTGACTGCATTCCCTCTGCCATGCTCCCCATTCCTGTGACCATCTATCAACTGCTAATTTGTACTATTTTAACTCTTCACTCCATTCTCCCAGCCCCGCAACCCCTTTCCCCTCTGGTTGTCCCTAGATTGTCCTCTATATTGGTGAGTCTGTTTTTGATTAGTTTGTTCCGTTTCTTAGGTTCTGCATATAAATGAAATCATATAGTATTTATCTTTCTCTCTCTGACTAATTTCACTTAGCATAATCACCTCTAGGTCCATCCATGTCATTCATTGCAAACGGTAGGATTTCATTTTTTAATGATCTGGTATGGAAATACGTAGGAGAACAGTGATTTAGTTTGGGTTTCTCACTAAAGCTGATGACCTTAGAACAGGTCCTGTGATAATTTCCGAGTTCCGTTCTCCCTCTTAATGAGAGGAATTGACTACATTATTTCCAAGTCCCCTTTTCAACTGATAAGAATTAGTTCTCTGATGATCATCTGTTAATTCAATTAACATCTACCAAGCAACCCACCTGCTCAACACAGTATTCACTACTGTGGATCAGGGTGGGAAAAGGTAGCAAAAGACGACAAGAAAATCTGACCAAAGCAGCAAGACAATATCATTAATCACCCAGTCAATAGGCACATGGTAACACCTGAGAAAGTGTATCAGGCTGGGGTATCAGTAAGAAAACAAGTTTAGTTGTGGGGAGAACAGAGATGCAAGGCAGAACTAGCTGTGTGGCCATAGGCAAGTCACATGACCTCCCTGGATCTCAGTTGCCTCATCTATAAAATGAAAGGGTTGGGGTCACAAAATCATCTCCACAGTCCTTTCTACAACATCTCATGTAGTTATGAAATGCTATTCTGAGCAAGGCCTGGAGGTGATCCAACAACCATGTGACCCAGTCAGAGGAGTTAGGCTGGTGACTTCACAGCCTGGGGTGCTCAGACGGTCCCCACTTTTGCCTGTTGTACCTCAGGGGTTCTTAACAGCACCAACAGCCCCATCTCTCTCTCCCAGTTTCATTCTCCAAAGTGTTCCAGTTTTATAATCCTCATCCTAAGAAGCATGTACAGACACGAGCTGATAAAGCAAGACAGAAAAACAGTTAAGTGCCAAGGAAGGAACAGACATAAGTGTTCTAGGACCTCAGAAGTGGGAGAATGAACAACCAGTTTGCCTGATCAACTGAGGTTTCATGGAGGGGCTGGGACAGGGTTGACACCTAGAAAGTGAGACATCAGAGAAAAGGGGGTTCGGGGCAACCTATATACTCATGTTGAACTTATATTGATCACTTAAGTTTAATCTCTCTAAAACGGCTAACACAACATTTGTTTTGTCCCATTGGTATCATTAAATGTTATTTAAATGTGTATCTGCCCTGAGAGCTTGGGTTATGTCTTAGTCAATATTGGATCACCAAGGCCTTGTCTTGTATCTCAGGGGTTCCCAACCCCCAGGCCAAGGATCGGTACCAGTCCGTGGCCTGTCGGGAACAAGGCCACACAGCAGGAGGTGAACAGTGGGCGAGCAAGTGAAGCTTCATCTGTATTTACAACCACTCCCCAGCGCTAACATCACCACCTCAGCTCCATCTCAATTCATCAGGCATTAGATTCTCATAGGAGCCCCGGTCCCTGGTGCCAAAAAGGTTGGGGACAGCTGTGTATGTGACAGTGTCCAATAAATACCGTTGAATTGATAGGACTGTTGCTTTGTATTCCTGTTCTAACGTGTGCCCCTGCCAACTCTTCATATTTTCGTCTCTGAATAGAAATGATCGAGACCTCCAGGATATCAAAGGTCGTTTAAACGTGTCTTTATTCGAGGGGGAACAGAGCTGCAAGGCACGACTAGCTGTGTGGCCATTGGCGAGTCACATGACCTCCCTGGATCTCAGTTGCCTCATCTATAAAACTGAATAAACATAACATTCACTGTAGAGGGAGCTCAACGGAGAACCATCAGTTGTTCAATTTTCAGCATCAAGCTCACTCAGACTGTGACCCCCTCTTCCGTTGCTCTACCAGCACAGTCTACGTGAGAAATTCAAGTTCTGACTTTGCCTCTCATTCTCTCTCCTGCCAGTAACACTGTAGACTGACCTCCGTTTGCTTTTCCCCCATCTGTTTTAACAAAATCATTCTGCTTCTATTTTCATTTCGCTTTCTAGCGTCTAAACCACCGAAGCCATGACCTTTCCAGCAAATGTAGCGATGGCACCAGTGTAGCCTCTGATTGAAAAATCAAAGCTGAGCCCATACGTGGCATAATTATTCTGTGTGCACGGGAGTGGTGTCTGTGCTTTAGGAAGACAGATAATTGGATTTCAGATTACTGATAAAAATATGCACATTCCACCTGAGCCCCAGCAATTTTTCGAGTTTGTTTCTTTGAGGCGGGGGTATTTTCCCTTCTGGGATCTCAGAGAAACCTGAAGCTTCAGTTCTGCTGTGGGGTCTCATCCCTACACAATTGGCTCCTAGGTCCTGCTTGTTCTGTCTCCTGAAGGTCTCTAGCCCACCCCTTTATTCTTTCTCCAGAACTATTTGCACTGCTCCAGTACTGACCAGCATTGTCATTCATCTGGATGTTCATTCATCCTTAACTACCTCCCTGCCTCCAGCCATGCCTCTTCCCTCCGTCTCCCACTAGAGTTACCATAAAACTCTAGTTGGATTTTCCCTCCAACATTTCGCAGTGAGGTTCCCTAGTCTTAATAATTTCTTCATAATGTAGTCACCAACGTGGATGAATGAGATTTTCCTGTAAAATGGGACTGCTGTCTTAACAGACGTGTCAGTACTACACCCCCAACCCACATGACCACAAAGCGCTGCAGCTGAGTATGGGGATTAGGGCAGGAGAGGAGCTGTCTCTTTTGCCATCCTTTCTCTGTTCCCTGTTGCTGTGATGTCACCTGAGGTGGGGTCATTTATCATGTGCTGATAATATCACCAGAGACACTTCACTCATTTACACAGCCTGAGTGGTTCTTGGGAACAGTGGGCACTTGGAATTCTCACACTATTATGATTCATACCAGATGTAGGGATGCCAAAATAATAATCAGTAAACGTTTGGAGCCACATTTGAAGGATAATCCCAGATAGGTCTTAAATTTATCTGGAGGTCCCTGTAAGGTATAAAGTTACAAGGGCTGTCGTTACAAACATTTTAGTTAACATCTCAGGGTTTATTATCATGGTGTCACATCTATAATTGGATATTTGAAGTGTAAAGGGAAGATGAAAAAAATGGCAGGAAAAAAAATTTGATTTCTTAATAACTCTGAGAAGCATTTTTTTTTTTTTGTCATTTTCTAGACTGACTACTAGCACGGGGGGCGGGGGGGGGAATGAAATTGTCTCAGGTTTCTCTGAAATGGAATTTAACTTAAAACTACTGGCCCAATTTCATTCCTTAACTCTAGAATTTAAGTAGAAATTCCGGTTATGCAATGAAGGACTCAACTCAAAATTGGCTACAATATTACAATGGAAATCAATTTTAGAAGCATGTTGGCATTTTTAACATACATTCTAGTTTATAATAAAGTGAAAAATTAAAATATAGTTAATTAAAATATAGGCCTACGTACACATTTACAAAACTATAGTTAACACACTTTCGCTGTCAACACTCTTTTTAAACCACATTTAAGTACAGTCTCAAAATTTTTCTCATAAGGCACCATCAAGTAATTTTTCTTCCTGTGACAGAATATTCTATTGATGATCGTTTGAAGGTAACATATGTCCCTAAAGTTATTGTAGCTGATAATTGAGGCCAGAATATTCTAAGCCATATTCTTCTAAGGTATTAGTTTTTTATAGTCATTAGGATCACAATTATAAAACACTGGAAATTTACAAAAACAAACATTATAATAAAACCGTATGGGAGTTAAGGAGCAGAGATAGGAGCATATAGGTTTAACTGGTTTTTTATAGAGAAGCCTCAAAGCAACATCAAAGGAAAATTCTTGAAACCACTGCTCTTGGAAAAAGTAACCTTATCAGACATAGGGTATAAGACCAAAAAAATATGTGTAAGTAACAATCTCCACACAAACACAAATAACCTTCTGACAAATTGCTACTGCAATGGTCATCCCCATGCACAGTTGGCGAAGGCAGGAAATTTTACCATTTTTTTGTACAAGCAAGGCAGAATGGTCCAGATAGGATCATCAGTGCCCTACCATTATTTGTAATGTATGGCTGGGGAGTGTCACTTTTCCATTCTGAACAAGGAAGAAGTATGAGATAAAATTAGGAAGGCTAAAATCCATTCTACCTAACACGTCGATGAAACAAATCCAACCTCAAAGCAGCAGCATGCAGGGATGACAGCATGGAAAAGAGAGGGAGAGAGGGACAGGACAAAGAGAATGAGAGAGAGAAAGAACTCCCATGATTTTGTTTGAGGTCCTACCTGAAACTGTACCCACATTTCCACTTGCTCTTTTTAGCTGTGGAAGGTGAAACTGGTCTAAGATTTGTGACTAAGGCAGGCCTACGTACACATTTCCAAAACAAAGGACTCATTCATTATATGTCTCAGTTTTGTTTGGCAAATGCAAATATTAAATTGCAATTCTATTCAACTTAAACCCAAAAGCAATTAGTTGTTGATTTTGCCATAATATATGTGGAGTAGTATGTAATTTTTTCCACCGTTAGAAATATAATAATTCTGTGAAACTTTGATTAATAGTGACTTTTTTACATCAATATTTACATATTCCCAGGGACTCATGCTGTTGGTCTACAAGAATCGAAAGATGGGTTAGAGACTTAGCTTACTGCCTCACGTGGGGTATGGCTAAGCTGTTTGGAGCACATTCATGCTGCTTCTTACGTAACTTCCATGCTTATTACTGCAGCCTATTCTACACAAAACTAAAATATTGTCATATATTTGTAATCAAGGCACACACAATATGTCATAAAGTAAATTATTTTGTTTATTTTCAAGAATATTCAACATAATGACTCCATTTTACTTCTGATACCTAGTGATGAAAACACATTTTCCATAATAACCACATTTTCTTGGGCAACCTTACTTTTTCACACATGCATTAAGACTACCATGGATGTGATAATGCCCCATACAAATAAGCAATGAAAAATACTCATTTATGTGTCTTGTATATCCGCACTAGCAGACTAGAAATCCTAGATTTTTCCAGTTACTGGACACCTGTCACACATGCTCACGGCTGGATTGCCAGAAAATAAAAGTATTAGAAACAGAGATACATGTTTCAATAGATGAGGGACTAAGAATGTTTCCCTCCCACTTTCATACCTATACTTTTATCTACATATCTGGTACTGGAAAAGGGTGCGAAGCCTAGACTTCAGTTTTGGGGGTTTTTTTTTGTTTTTCAAAAGGAAGGAGTTTCTAGAATCCTTCAGGGCTGATAACCAAGTCCTTACAACAAAGATTCCCAAAGCCCCAAGAAGATAGGTTTACAAAACCAATTTTAATTACTTTCCAGTAAGGTAAATAGACAGATTCAGGAAGTTCATGTGTCTACTAGATGTATGCATGGGCAAAGAGTAGCTCAGTTCAGCACTGCCCACATGCTGATGATTTGAACTTTTGCAAGGCGATGATAAAAAACAAACTAGATGGTTAAAATAATGTGATTTTAAAAAAAATCAGTACTTAGTGATGGAACCATATGTGTTATCCCAAGGAATTCATATTTCAACAATTTCAGTCATACCTAAAAGATCACTCATTCATGAGAAGAGAAGGGTAGGAATCCTAAATAACTAATGAATTTCTTTTCAGAATGATGATTCATCTGTTTGACTTCTGAAAGGTGACTCTATGGGAAACAATGGATGATTCGATCATTTCTTGATCTATTGAAACACAATCCTGCACTATTCATGATCACTTCCATCAACAAAAATAAGAACAAAGGAAGAAGGAATGAAGGAAGGAAAAAAGGAAAGTAGGAAGGTAGGAAGGTAGGAGGGAAGGGGAAGGAAGGAAGGAGAAGGAAGGAAGGGAAGGAAGGAAGGGAAGGGGAGGAGGAGGGGAAGGAAGGAGGGGGGGGGGAGAAGGAGGGGGGGAAGGAGGGGGGAAAGGACGGTAGGAAGGAAAGGAAAGGGAAGGAAGGAGAAGAAAACCAAGTCTCAAGGGGAAAGAGATCAACTTCAGACTTATAACTTGACACACTGATTTCTGAATTTCACATCAAAATAAGACTATTAAAATTAATAAAAAGGTTTCAATCATACATTCACACACAAAAAAACATGAAGTATCTATCTATAAAGTGACTTTGACACACATAGTAAAAAATAAATCTTAACACAAAAATAAACGCTGTGAGATCAGAAGAATTTTTTTCAAAAATGATCGCCACAGTAATGTTGTGGTTTTACATGTAAGCTTGCAGAGTTACATTCCAGAGGGTTGGTGTTTGAAATAATCTGCTTTTCTACATGTATAAATACATACTCATAATCAGTAGCTTAAATTGAAATTGGTTACATATACCATGAACTGAGATTTTATTTGCAAATCATCTCTGGATTCAGGCAAATCACAGCAAATCTTCTCTGTCAGTACCACCAACTGAAATTTGTCATGTACAACTGCCTTCTCTCTAACTCTCTGAGGAGGATCAGGGTCAAGCCTTAAGCTGTGTTTGTTCAAGGGAAGGAGGAGGAAGCACTTCCAAGCCCCTAAGCCTGCTGGCCTTTGCCATAACATCGGTAGCAAGCTGCTGTTCAATTCACCACACAGATACCCTCATTGGAGACATGTCTGGTCATGAGAGACCAAAGATACTAAGAAAGTCATTAATCTCCTCTGTTCTAGGGGTCTAACACTAAAGTGTAAGAATGACCAACAGGTTACATCAAAGGAAGGCTCAGAGAAATGGAAAAGGAAAAGAAGGTATGGAATATGTAGTTTTTACCCATATATAACAAAATCACAACAAAAATACATTGTCTGGAATTATAAGTCAAATAGTATTTCTGTTTCAGAATTAGAAGTAAAACTTCTAATTCCACCCAGATCTATTGCTCAGCCTGGAATCCTTTATAATAGTCCTAAATTGTACAGGAATTATTTAAGTATGCATCTTTCTTCCTCATGAGATTTTTTCCTATTATTTTAGTTTTTAAATCATCTTTCACTCTTAATTGAAGATAAGCATGAAAATCCGATATCTAACTAAAAAAAGTTTTCCACCTAGAATTTTTGTTTAATTTTTATTTTTCAATTAGGGTTGAGATTCAATATTATATTAGTTTCAGGCACACAGCATAGTGGTTAAACATTTATATACTTTACAAAGCGATCCGCCTGATTAGTCTAGTACCCACTTGGCATGAAGCATACTTATCACAATATTATTGACTATATTTCCTACTTTATTGTATCATACTTTATTATCCTCATGACTGTTTTGTAACTACCAATTTGTACATTTTAATTCGTTCACCTTTTTTAACAAAAGCCCTTCCATCTGACAATCACCAGTTTGTTCTCGTATTTATTTATTTTTTGTTTATTTTGTTCCTTAGATTCCACACAAAAGTGAAATCTCAAAATGGATTAAGGACTTAAATATGACTCAAACCATAAAACTCCTAGAAGAAAACGTAGGTAGAAAACTCTAATATTTCTCTTAGTAATCATTTTTCTGATATCTCTTCGAGCAAGAGAAACAAAAGAAACAATAAACAAAAAGGACTACATCAAACTAAAAAGTTTTTGCACAGCAAAGGAAACCATCAACAAAATGAAAAGAAAACCTACTAAATAGAAGAAGATATTTGCCAATGATACATCTAAGAAGGGGTCAGTATCGACCTAGAAGTTTTGAATTGCTCTGGAGATAATTAGAGGGGAAGGAAGCATGAGCCTTTCCAGTCTCCAAATTTCTCTGGAGAAAATTCTCATGTGTATTTATTAACAAACGTTCCCAAAGGCTGACATTTAAAGATAGTACTTCCAGACTGTCACCTGGCAAAGCAGCAAAGGTACTTTCTTAAAAGTTTAGGGCATGATAACAATAAAGTGGGATCATCAAAACGGTACTATTTCCATTAACCAAAAATTATTTTATCAAGAGACTATATAGGCTTGGAGTAGAATCCAATCGCCTGAGTTTATATCATAACTCTGCTACTGACTATTGCTGTGACAACTGTTGCTATGATATCTGTGTCAAAAGACCTCACATCTACACCCGTTTCATTAGCAGTAGAATGGAAATAAGAGGATAGCACCTGGTAGGCTTGATGGGTATGCTGGGCCCTTGGAACAGTACCTGGCTCACAGACACCCAGTAAGTTCTAACCATTATTACTGAATTAGGTTCTATTTTCTCAAAGAAACACAAACATGCTGAAATCCTAAAAATGAGGTAATTGACAGCTGACTGGAAGATAATGAGACTCTATCTTGAAACACACTCCAGAGAGCCTCATTTGGAAATTATCTACAAAGGCGGAGTGGTACACAGCGCGAGGTGTCCCATGGCACACCCTAGAACAGTGTCATAACGAAAAATGATCAAAGCCTATCGGAACTGATCTTTGCCCAGATATTTATACAATAGGGTTGACAGCAAAATAAAAAAAAAAAATGTTTACAAAACCAGTTGACAGCAAAAGGAATATTTGTTAAAATATTCTTGCGAGGGGAACAAAGTTTCAAAAAGAAAAAAAAATCTGAAGAGAAGCAACTGTTCACTTCCTCAAAGCACTGGATCGCCTGGAAAATAAGAGCCCCGTGTACTGCAATCACCGTGGTCACACTTTTTTTAAATATCCAAGCAACGCGACTTCAGTCTCTACCCTACCTGCGTGGGGAGGTCCAGCGCCGCCTGTGATTGCTGGGCATTGCTGAGGGAAGAGTAGCCTGTATTTTCCTGTCAACTGCTGATCCCAAATTTCTTCTCCCAACTAGATCCTCACCCGCCCCCGCACACCATCCCTCCCTCCGGAGGAGGTGCAGCTCAGCCCAGCCCTGAGGGTCCCTCCTCCTTCATCCTCCAAGGCACACGGGAGGCCCAGCAAGTCCTTGGGAAGCTGGAAACCTCGCTGGGGGTTAGAAACAAAATACAACCTAAATTGGACTCTTTTATACGTTCAAATTTCTAGACTTTTTTCCCTCTTATTTTATTTATTTATTTATTTTTACTCGCACCGCTCATTTTCTTCCTTAAATCCCAGCTGCTGGCTGCCTTGGGCCAGGATCTTGCTGATGGCTCTTCTGGCCCCTGTCTCCTCCCTAATCCTGAGACCCCACCTTTTCTTGAACTACAGGAAGTCAGTCTAAATTAACCATCTCTTTCTCATGCAAAATTAATCAGTCCCTCCCTCTGAACCCTCCTAGACTCGCCCTAGAGGTTTAGCTTTGTGGGATCTGAAGGTCCTTTTAAGGACATGTCACAGGTGACATTTCTGTCCCTGAACCAATTGTGCTTTTCTTGTTAAGGCCGGAACCACAAACTGAAATGGCTACGAGTCCTATGTAGATCTCTCTCTCTAGATATAAATAGACAGACATAGAGATAGAGATAGAAAGAGAGAAAATAAATATATAGATATAGATACAGATATAGACATATAGATGGAGACATCACAGATGTCTCACACGCACACACACAAGTATGATGCCTTATTTAAAGCGAAAGAGACTACTTGAGAGAGGACAAACCAGTCTAAAGGTATTTATATTAAAAATGATAAAATGCCTGGAAATACTGCCATCACAAATATGTGAACTTTTTAGTCAGATCTGGGTCACACTCAGTCTACCAGCACCCCAGGTCTACCATGCACACCAGTCGTGTACCCTCAGACAAGTCAAGATCTTTCAAGCCCTTCTCTCATTCATTTCCTCATCAGGAAGAGAAGTAATCACATTTCAAAACTGTTGGCAGGATTAAATGAGATGATGTATATAAAGTGATTAATATAATGCATGAATCACAGTAAGCATGAGTAAAATAAACAGCTAACCAAGTTTAAAAAGAAAAAAAAAGGGAAAACATGAGTAGACAAGAAAACATATCAGAAGGAGATAAAGCAATGAAGAATGGTGACGCCTTATCCTTTAGCTGCAACCCCCTCTCCTGGGAATCTCTGGGGCCCTCAGAGAAGGGAACAGCCAGCCAGCAGCGCCCAGGAGATACTGACTAGGAAGGGCGGGCATTTGGGTAGTATCCATAAGGTCCTACCAGAGGTTAAAATATTTCTGAACTGCTTTGTACCACCATCCTAGGCACCAAGAATGAAATCCCCTCTAGATTACATATTTAATTCTTCCCCTGAGACCCTTGGGACCAACCTTCCCACAATTCACTGACTAAAGGTGAATGCCTGGCATTCCTGCTTGGGGCATTACTCCAGGCTGGGGTCTGGCATCATTTCTATCAGCATCTGTTCTATCTATTAAACAATCTGTGGGTTGTTTGAATATTGTCATTATCCTCACTAAGGGAGGAGTGATCCAAAGGTTAAAGAGAATCAGCAGGTGTCTCCACCATTGAGGGTTTAAATATACTCTTGCTTAAATAGGTTAAGGTACAGAAAAGTGAAGCAAAAGCTAGATGTTTTTATGCCTTAAACACTTAACGAGGGAAAGAGAGAGAGAGAGAGAGAGAGAGAGAGAGAGATTCAGAAATCATTTGATAGAAATTATCTTAAGAAGGAACAGGTAATGAATACAATTACTGCGATTCACCCACTCTATCTTCTCACTCGACGTGCTTATAACAATGACAACTAATGATTAATTCCTCACCGAGATGGACACTCTTCAGATTCCTATTGAGAAACTTCTCTCAAGAATTGTTAAAAATTCTTATTCCTAAGTTGTAAATTTTCAGGATTTCTTACTAAGGGTCGAAGGGGACCATCAACTTTTTCTTTGAAGCTAGCATGGAATACACCCACGTAACTGTCACAGAAAGGTAATGTAATTTTACTCTTCACTTTACAATCGTGGCTCAGATCCACTTAGAAGTGGTCTGGAGCTTAAAACTCAGTCATCTGTGATTTCAGATATGCTCCGTTAGCTTCGGCGTTCATACCGATAGATCATCGACATCGTTATTGAAAATCTTCAGAAATGTGAGTCACAGAAAAGTATCCATCATTTCATATGTAAATTTCCACTGTCACTTTTCAAAATATGACTAACGTTAGAAGAAAGTGAGAATCACACATTGTCCACACACACACACACACACACACACACAAAAGGGCTAATCCCTTTGAGTGTTTAAGCCCTTAAATTAATTTATCCAACCAAGATTTTAAGAGTCCTCTGGGTGTGAGGTGATATTTACTTGAAGTGGACTTGTCTCTTACTACTAAGTTTTCCTCTGTCCAACAGAGATGGCACTAAACCTGAACGATGCGATGGCCAGCAGTTCCGCCAGGCAAGCTGACCACAGAGCGGAGAGGGCTACCGCCTCCTGCCCAAGCCTGCCACAGGCAGTGCTCATCAATTACAGAACTCTTCTCTGCCGAGCCCAAGCCAGGTCTGAGAATCTATCTCAGAGAACGATGCAAAGACAGTATCACCAGGCCATTAGGAGTCCAAGAAATGAAACTGATTTGCCCTCTTGGAGCTAGCTAATGCATCTCTAATAACCACCATGATACCTGGCACAACACGGACCCTGAGAAAATGATCAGTGAATGCCTGCTGAACATCCGAATTCTTCTGTTGCATGGAATGACGAGACCAATCTCCTTGAACATACAAACAGCCTTCCCGACCACACCAAAATTATAAATAAGACTCAAAGGAGTCCCTGGTTAAAAGTGTTCCTGTAGCAAAAATAAGTCCTGAAGTGAATTCTGTAAACAGATCAATAAAAAGTTTCAAATGAATAGGTCTGGTAGGAGTGATCCATGGCGCTAACGGAAAGATTCAGCAGGCTCCAGGGTGACAGAGGGTATTTGTCTTTGAACAGATTACCTGGCCACTTAAGGACGGGACGCGGCAAGGCTCAGACCCATTGTCAGGTTAGACCCATTGCCTGTACCTCCCCGCACGTTAGTCCACTCTGTGAACACAAGGCAACTGACCTGCTAGGCAAAAAGCCTGGGCTTCTGTGGAGCTATATCACATACACCATGACTGATGAGCCGCCAGGAGGAAGAGCGTGGTTATCTGAGGGGGGCCTCCTGACCATATCACTCGGTACAATGGTTACAGCTGAAAATTATGTCACACTGAATGGAATGTACACGTATGTGTGTCTAAAGCAGGAATTATTTATAGCACCTGGATTTCATTATGACAGCAGCTCCATGCGACTACTCCAAACCTTATGGCACGGCCCTTCTCTGAGCTCGGAAATGCTCCTGACAGCATTCTGCAGACCAAACACTGTTGGCGCCTTCAGATCCACTATCCCTCTCCATCACGCTCCCAGGGGCTGTTGGTGTAGACCAAGTTACATGGCTTCCTGACCATTCTGGCTTCTAGTCCGTGTTTAGATTTGGTGGAGCCAGAGGATGTGGGTTAGGGTGTATGTACCCTAGGCTCCCTCCCACAGAGCGATGGGGAAAAAATGTGCTCCTCACACAAGCCCGTAACTTTACCAAGAGGCACTGTCCTACAGAGACAGCCGTGACGCTATTCAGATCCTGGCAATGGCTTCCTGCCTTCCCAGTTCATGGGGTAGTGATAACTCCCACGCCTTCCACTCCTTGGGTGGGACACCGTTTGGGTCAGTTCACTTATTGTTGCCCATGTATTTGTAAGTTGTCCTTTCATTAAACTCTCTTCTGTCTTATGCTATGATGCTAATTTTCTAATATATGTGTGTATATTATATGTACATATACGTATATAATATATATGTATATAATATATATACATATATATGTGTGTGTGTGTGTATATATATATGTATATATATACCACAACACATTTAGCATTTTTTTGTTAATTTTTGGGGTATTTTTCTTTAGATTCCAACATATATATAATTTACATCTTATTTACATTTCCCTGAGATAAGGGGCAAGCATGCACCAAATCCTCTGGGTCATAGTAAGAGAAAAATTGAGTTTAGAATTTGACATGATTCTCAAACTCTTATTGCAAGGAAAGGAGCATATTTGAGTAGACTTTTGACAACAATTAACAACAATGAAAATTTCTTAAGCACTCACTATGTGTCAGACAACTACAGCAGGCATTTTCCATGTAACCCTTCAAATTCCCTTAAGTAGCTTGCAAGTCGTATTTTATTATCCTCATCTTTATGACAGGTCATGAGGCTCAGATGTCATTTTCACGAAGTCACACAACTAGGAAGCGGTAGAGCCAGGATGCAGATGTGGGTGCATCTGACGCCTGGAACGAGGCCCTTTACTACGATCTGACATCAACTCTCGCAGTGGAAGTGAGAGACACCTGCTCCAACTGATCAGTCACTGCCACTTCACTAGGTTCAGAGTCACCAGGGCCAACAGAGGCTCGGAGTTAATTATTTGCAGAATTCAATTCAGACAAATATACCGAAATAAGTATTTCTACGCTTCATTTTTTTCATCATCTGTTTTCTCACATAGTGCTTTTCACCTTTAAAATATTCTATGGTGATTTGGGCATGTTGCATTTAGCACTCTCTGTGTGTTGTATCAAACATCCGTGTACTGATAAATGTGAATATTACTTGCACAGTCTAGTATGTTATAAGCACTTAATAAATATTTTAATCAATTAAGTTGTTACAGAAGCCTTTTTAAAACAGAAAATCAATGCCTGTATTCAGCATTTGAGAAAGAACATCTTATCATTCACGGCCGAATAAGAGTTTTGATTATTTGATGCTGAAAAGGGAAACACAGCAAATTTTCAGATGAGTGTAATTGCACTGTGATAATTACACAGGTCTGATTTCATTATAGAAAATGCTTAATTTAATGTCTGATTCATTATTCTAACTGGCACTAAAAATGCTTTTACTTCACATGCGATATGAAAACATTAGATCATTGGATTTTGGAAGAAAACTTTTTTTTTAGGGGCATTGCAGGATAAGTAAAGGACATTCAAACTATGGTTCACATAGAAAAAGGAGACTTCAGAAAAAGCAATTTAAGTTCTTAACAGTGTTTGAACCATGGACCCTTTTCACAGTTTTTATAAAGCCTATGGACCCTGTTCTCATAACTATGTTTTTAAGTGAATAAAAGAAAATACATAGACTTATAAAGGAAACTATATTGAGAAAGCTATTCAAATATTACAAGAATAATTTGATATAATATACTTTAATAGAAAAATACAAACTATCAATATGCAACAGTGTCTAATAAGTACTGTAATTATAACTGTATTTGCAAAAACTGCAATGTGATATTATAATTATATCTATGATTGCATTTACGATGGAGCTACTCACAATATCTGTGGTTTGTTGCTTATACCATAATTGAAGGACATGATAAATTTCAGTTTGCCAAACATTGGTAAAATAAAGATAGAATTTTCGTTCCTACATTAAGTTCAATGAACCGTTGAATTCTGTTGGTGGATCCCAAGTGAAGAAACCCCGACACCGAAACATTGTAGGTAGAGTATGAAAAGAGGAAACACGGTAACCAGAAAGGGTTAGGAGGGAAAGCCTTCCGTTCCCCAAGATTGAGTAGAGAGAAAATGAGAGCTGTTGAAGAGGAATTAATTTTAGAGCCAAATATACTCTTGTTCTATAGAACAAAATAAAATGCTATTTTTAAAAAAAGTTAAAATAAACTTCAGCAGTCTGTTTCATAAAAGTCTTTGAAAAGAGGAATATATTGGGTTTTTAAGTGATTGACAGCATGAAGCCTCTTTTTAAATTTCTAATGTAAGTTCATAAAAAGTGAGTAAAAGTTCCCAGGGAAAAAATGGTAGAAGTATTCACTTGTTTGACATACATGATAAAAGCAAACATGTTTGGTCTACTTGGGGTTTGATTATTAGCATTAATACCTTCCCAAATCTGTAGTGATATTAACAGTCCATGTGTAGACCAGCTCACCTGTTAGAGACTAGCCAGTCTCAAAGAGGCATCATTCAATTGCTTGAATTTGAATTGAAAAGAATGAAGTCAGCAAAAACACACTAAGATTAAAATCAGCAGATTAAAAAGTAGCTCTATTAAAACCAGACGCTGAGTTACCATCTCATTAAGTGTATAATAAATATACTGCCAAGATCCATCATGTGGAGTCACCCTAGAATTGATCAAAGGGATCAATAACATAGAGGGAATATAAAGGGGACTTCCTAACAGAAACAGATGGTTATTAATAAAAACAAAACAAAACAAAAAGGACAATAGACCCAAAACAGAGTCACTTATGCTAAACCCCACATCACCAAACCAAGACTTAATTACAATTTCAGCTCTCCAAGAAATGCAATCTTAAACCAGTCAATCAGGAATCATCACCTGATCAGCACTAGTGAGGTCACCTGCCATCCTCTAAGGGAAAGTACTTGTAATAACCCGCTTTTTTGCTTGGTATAATTTTTCTCCACTCTCTTCTAGCTATAAAAATAACTTATATGTACAGCTCCTCCAAGCTCCTTTCTATCTGTGGGATTGGATACTGCCTGATTCCAATCTATATTTGCTCATAGAGACTCTTAAAAGTTTTAAAACGCTTCCATTTATCTTTTAACATTACCTTAGCACCACACCCTAATGCATTGTGCCTAAGTTTTATTCTAATTTCCTCTCCTTTCAATGTCAAACTGAACTAAGGTTCAACTGTCAAACAAGAACTTCTGAGGTTCTTGATTTTTCCTACCCCTCTGTTGTGTTCTCTGGAAAATACTGCCCTGCTTACATCATTCTTAAGTACTGCTTATTCTGACCTGAAGCACTTAGTGCATTTTTAATACAAACCACCAATCCCCCTGCAGCATTTCCTGGGTCACCAGATGTTCTCCAGTCCTGGTTCTACTTCTGGCCCTTCTCCTTTGGAAGGAATAGCTGTTAGGCAGTAAATTTTAGCCCAGCAAAGAGATGGAAGGGCTACACACTGACTTGCAAGTCACTCAATCTCAGAGTAGACACTAAGGGGTGTTTGGGTTTCAGGCAAAGGGCCAGACCTCAGAACAACTAGAATAAATTGGAGGACAGAGAGGTACTTGGTGAGTCTCTCGGAGGCTCTACTAGGGGACACGAGGTCCATGGGAGCTTATCCGTTTGTCTGGAAGGTTGCTGTGTTTCCTGCTCAAAGCTCTCACTGTACAGATTAGTTCCTGCATTCTCTGCTTATATTAATTAAGTCTGTAAATTTTCCCATGATTGGTTGGCATCTTTTTTTTTTTTAAATGTATCACCACCACCCTTTTAAGAAGCATATACCTTTAAGAAGCATATACCTTAAGAAGCATATAGGTTTGGGCTCCTATAACTCTAGCCATGTCCAAGATGACAATGAGTGATGCTTTCAACAATTTGGAACATATTCACTACCTTAAAGTTTAGGTCATTCCTAAAGCAACTTCTATATTTAAATCAATTATTTAGTTTTCTTTTAAGTCTGGACAACATGAACACAAACAGGAGGTCTCATAGACAACACAATAAAATCTGGTCATAAAAGCTCAGTGTTCCTGCTGAACCACCCTCAGTCCCACCAGAAGGACATGATTATTGTTAGAATAAAGGAAGGTGATTTATCACGAAGTTCTCCTAATTCCTTATGTGGGAATTCCCGGGCCCATTCTTGTCCCTCGTGATGCTTCACGCGTCTATGACAAAATTAAAAGAAAAATATTATGAGGTTTTCATAAGGTAAAATCTGTCCAATTAAAACACTTTTTTTTCTCTCAGATTATGATGTGCTGGCTGCATTTTGGGGTAGAGTTCTTTTGTAAATCACTATGATTATAGATGGCAGTTCCCCCTCTGTCCGATGTATTTTGAATGTAAAAATGGAAATACGACCCTATGCTGTACCATGGCTCTACCTTTTAAACAACTGCACTTCTCCAAGAGGTAGAGAAGTCTGAGAAGCCCAGACCTTAGTCATGAGGTACAAAGTCCTCTGAGCATAGCTGAGCTCTAAGTTTGTTTAGAAGCCCAGATGAACCATGGTAAAGACGGACAAACCCTGCACATTGAACTGTTTGCTAGACTACCTTTTCTCAGCCCTCAGCATCCTCTCCCTGGGCAGGGCCTCTGACTTGTGGGCGGCTCCTCTAGGACCAGGAACTGATCTGACCCCACAGCCTATGCCTTCAGGTGAGCATGGCTGTCAACTGAAGAGTTATGTTGCCTCTTATACTTTGGCTTCTTGGCCAGCTGTCTTCAAATCAACAAATCGACTTCATTCGTTCCGTAATTTTTTTTTTCAGAACATGTAATTATTCCATGCATGTTGTAAGAGATTCAGAAAGCACAGAAGAGTAAAAGGAAAGAAAACAGAATTCACCAAAATCCCACCATTCGAAGACAACCAGTGTTACCATTGGAGTCTTATTTTCCTGCCTTTGATAATTAATTCATTTATTCTTTTTTTATCTTTGCATAATTTGGATCATATTCTATGTATAGCTGACTGTCTTGCTTTTTTTTTTTAAGGGATATGCCTTGATAGAATTTTCTAATACTATTAAATATCCTCTTAAATCACTGTTTAATGACCACAAAATGTATCACTGTATATTTTATTATTTACAAGCAGCCTAAAGGAAATTCTTGTTTATAAATCTTTGTGAGAAAATACAATTATCTTTGTAAGCAAATTAGAATTAGTAAATCAAAGAGCATGAAATTTTAAGATAATTCATATAGCCAAATTACTTGGGTTTTCCAAATTTATACTCACTATTGATGTAAGATGCTGTGTCTCCAATATTGGTTCCTATTCTTAGCCATAGTTAATTTGAAAATTGAAAAGTTATCTAGTTATTTTTATATCTTTCTCTTTAAAAAGACCACTGAGCATTGTAGGTATTTATTCATCACATACACCCCATGGCCATTGTTGCATAGTGACTTAAGTTTTCTCAAGAAAGTGTAATTTTTCTGTCCATTTCTGAGGAAAAAATTAGAGTAAAGTAAGCTGATATTAATTAAGACTCATTGTCTGGCATGTATAAAAGTTTATTCCAATCTATGGTGGCTCTTGCAATTACTCTATTGGGCAACCACTAAGGATACTCAGTAAACAGACATTCTAGAATCCACTCGGTGGGTTTGTCTCCAAAATCTTGTGTCTTGCAATATGGTCCAATTCCAGGGATGCTGTCCATGTGGGCAACCTAACAATTACCCTATAGTTTTATACTTGCTTTTTATTTTTTTTCTTAAATTTATTGGGGGTGATATTGGTTAATAAAATTATACAGGTTTCAAGTGTATAATTCTATAATACATCATCTATACATTGCATTGCATGTTCACCACCCAAAGTCCAAATCTCCTTCTGTCACCATATATCTGACCCCTTTATCCCTATCTACCTCCCCGCTGTCCACTTTCCCTCTGGTAACCACTAAACTATTGACTTTGTCTTTGAGTTTTCATTTGTCTTGTTTGTTGCTTCCAGTTCTATATCCCACATATGAGTGAAATGATAGGGTCCTCAACCTTTTCTGACTTATTTTGCTTAACACCTGCTCTTTAAATGGATTTACCAAAACCAAAGTAAGCCAGAAGGGGCAAAAATAGAGATAAAACCATTATTAACTAGCAGTTTCTCACTTCTCCTTCTTCATGAATACCTGATTCATTTTGTGGGAAACTTTCTGATGTTAAATTGTATTCTTTTAGAAACATGGGCAATTTTTAACCATTATTAGGGCTTACGTATTTTAAAAAGTCATAAAGTTCTTAATTTTCTAGCTTCTTCAAAAAATTTCTTTATTTCCATTTAGGGAAACCCTGCTGCCTTCTTTTGACAAATATTTTTTTAAAGATGTATTAGTCATTTGTTTTTCACCAAAGACATTATTCAATGGGAAATTAACTTATAATATCAAAATAATGCAAAAGTATAAAACTGCTATCATAGTTGGACCAATACAGAACAGCCAAGTATTTTTTTTTCTAGCATTAATATGTTTAATTCTAGTTAGGTTCAGGAACTGAATAGTAAGTCAATGAAATGCTAATGTTACCCGAAGCAAAAAAAAAAAAAATAGTAAATATCATTTTGATTAATAAAACAACAAGGATTTAAAATCCTAATTTCACATTTACTTAAGAAAACATTCTATTATAACTACATCACCGTCCTTGGGTTTGCAAGGGCTTCTAATCTAATCTAATGGCTCTTGTGCCAGACATAACATTAAATCATCAGATGAATGCATGATACGTGAAGTTAAGAGGCAGCACAGTGCCTGGGTTCGTGCGAGCAGTCTGAGCAGAAGTAACAATGTAAGTTCGTTTTTATGTCTACAATTTTCTAAAGGTGTTGTAGGTGAGTTTCATGTAGCCTTGTTAGTGACAACTTTCAGAAAACATCACCAAGCAACTTTAAAACTTTTCAGTGAACTGGATTGCCTTGGCCCAAACTTGGCCCAAGATTTTTCAGTTATTTCCTGTAAGATACACAATAGCAAGTGCTCATACAGACCTCAGAATGTGCCACTTCAGTTATTACCAACCCTTCCCCGTGAACATTCAAAGTATCTGTTAAGCATGGAGAGGCACTTTCCACACATCTGCACACTAATTAAGAACCTACGATGATTCCCATTGACACAGATTTGAATCTCCTAATATATTAGCATTTATTAAGCAAAAATTATATCTACTACTTTTACAGTTAAGTGTCCTTATTCATACGATAGTGAGTACTATTAAGTAGAGCATATGCCTGAGATGTTACCTTCTCTTTCTGAAATTACTGTGTAATTAATAGACATCAAGGGGTGAAGGGATAAAAAGGGAAGCACTGTGCTAAATCCCTAAACAACATTAGCTTATTTAATGCTCAACTACCCTGTGAAGCAGTATTACTGTCTTACCTTTTTGAGAAAACTAAGGCTCATGGAGAGTAATTAACTTGCCAAATGTCACATAGTATTCAGATCACGGTAACCACTGAAAAATATACAAAGATCTGGAAGAGTGAAAGACGTGGGCTTGCAAATATTATGTCTTGGGTCTTATTTGGGTCTTATTTACTGTTTCAGAGATACACTTGGAAGTTAAGGAACGTGTGCATTTCAAAGAGGAGGAGATAAGCTTCTGGAATTCGGATGTAGAGGATCCAGTAGATGGGCTGAGGAAAAGCCTGCCGAGGGAAGAAGGGAAGTGTGTAGGAGGCCAGGCTGGATTAAAATAGAAACTGAGAAATGGAGCCAAAAGGCAGCCTAGGGCAGTCTCTTTTACATCGCTGAGTTCCTGACTTCTGTAGGAAAATAGCAAAGGATGTTTGAACTATCATGGACTTTGGGAAGCTTCAACTGTTATTTGAAAGCATGGAGAGAACTCATGAGCAGAAATGGGAAGGACAACCTTGCAGGTGAGTGAGTGGCGGTGTTCCCCAAGGAGGGTCCTGAGAACGTCTCACCAAGAAAAATCAGACGGTATGAGCTCCCAGGTGCTACACTTCATGGTAGAGTAAAAATGAGTATTAAACAGCTTCTCAAATCTTTTTAGTGCTTGACTTTTTTCCTGAAATTTATTTATATGCAGTGTAGTTATTTAGAATCTCGAAATACAATGAAAATAGACTCATCACAGGCCTTATGTTCTGTGCCATCTAGATCTAAGGAGGGACATTCTAAGGCCACTAAGTTGGCAGGGAAGCTCTATAAAAACAGGGACGTTTAAAGAGACATCAGTAGAAAACATATAAAAGGTGACTGGAATTAGACTAGGCTGACAAAGCTAAGTAATATAAGAACTTTTTAAAAACCCTCAATAACCCTCGTTCTTATTTTCTGCTAGACCTAAAAGTGCCTTTTTTTTTTTTGACCACCACTCTAGCAAATGATCCTAATGAACTTTGCACATAATTTCATTACAGCCATTGTCCTTCTACAATGCCACTGTCTACATTTTGCATGGTTTTTGGGGGATGGGACTATAAGTTTATTTTTTTAAAAGGGTCAAGACGTTTTCATCATGTTTTCACCTTTGCATCCCTGGCTAACAAATGTCCTGGGACACAGTAAGCACTCGATACCCGATTAAATAACCTTACAACTGACTGATCAATTAACGAAGTGGATGGAGGCTGGATGGGTAACCAAATGAGTGGCTAAAAGGAAACTCGTTTCTTTGAAATAGCTATATAGCAAGTAAACATATTTCTGTAGTTAGAGGTTTTCAAGGGTGGGTCACATTATCGTTTGCCAGGAATATAGCAGAAAGAATTTCACATGAGGCGAGTGTTAGACTAAGCTTGCTTTGCTTTGTACACTTCTGCCAAGCTAAGAGCCCCTCATTCTACTGATATTTGTAGCATGAAAAGGATGGAACAGATCTGTGGAAGATGCAGAGCGATTCATTTTAGGATGACAATAAGACCCATAGCAATAACAGACTCCCCCCCCCCCCCAACCTCCAAGCACAAATAAAGCATCCTGTGTCCTTTCATTTGCTGAGAGCATGCTGGCCAGTTCTTAAGGACAAGCTACATAATGCTCCATTTTAAAAGAAGGTAACGGTAAACAGCAGATCTGGAAAGGCTGTACTCAGAGGGCCGCTCAGTTCTGAATGCTGGAATGCCCCTTAGCCTTAAGAGGAGGACTGTCAGAGAAGAAAGTACAGCCAGAGCAGCTCTTGCTAGAAGGGAACGCCCAGTCCCACAGTCAAGGTCAAGGGCTGTGGCACAGCGGGCCCTCAAGCCTGCCCATTACCTTGAGAAAACTCAGACGTGAACAAATATGATTTGTTTCTTCATAATGAATTAGGGAGCTCCAAAATTTGTTATTTTAGACCAACAAATAAAACAGTTGGGGGTGGGGAGGAGGTGGAGGGGGAGAGGGAAGGAGAAAGAGAGGAGAAATTGAGGGACGAAGAGAGGTAGGGAGGGAGGGAAGGAGAGAGACCATTTCCTTGTCTTCTTTCAGATTCATCAAAGAAACAAGAATGGGTTCCACATTTTCACATGCAGTTTAGTAGATGTGGAACTTTATGAACATCTATCTTGACATATTTCCCTCCCTTCCTGAATATTAATACTGTCTTTGTAAAAATTTCTTCATATATCCAAACGAAATTTAAGAACAAGCAGAGTAACTACCACGCTAACCAACACCAGAAGTACAACTTACTTTTTCGAGCTTGAGGCGAAGCTACACTTTGAAGCCGCCGATAAAAAGAAATGGCGAGATAGTTCTGTGTTTATGCTTCTAGATAACAAAGCATACATAAGCACTCAATGCAACAGAAACGGTTCCTAGGAAGCAGTGTAAAGCCCGGCACTAGCTGGCCATTTCAGGCCTGAAATTTTGTGCCTTCGCTCACAGACGTCTGACTCAAAGTTATTTTCCTTCTCTAAGACTGCAATCGCCTTTACTTTGTAAAAGGAGATAAAGATAATATCTACTTTGTAGTGTGGTAAGCATTAAGGAGAGTAATTCCTATAAAAGGCGTACGCCAGCCTAATACGACTGCCATTATATACACTCAATAAATTACATCATTGTCATTATTAGCAAGTCTTGAATTTCTGAGGCTTTCTAGTTGCCCGCTCGGTGAATCACATGTGAGAAAACACTACACAGTCAGAATAACTTGAGGAGCTATTCTGGAACAATGATTCAGGGGCCGGTATAGTTTCAGGTTATTTTGCCAGGCTCTTTGCACTTTAAGAGATATCTATTCAGTATCACTTTGAAAGACATCAACTCATAGGAGTTCTTTCCTCATTTCATTCAGATCTTGGCTCAAATGTACACCTTCTCAGGGAGCCTCACTTGACATCCCTCCTGCCAGTCCTCTATTTTAATTCTCTGCCGGGCACTTTCCAGTAGCTCTTAATCATCTGCCCTCTCTACCCTTCCTCCCACGCAGCCTTGTATGTCTTCTTGTCTGTTCTTTTTCTAGTGCCTAAAACAGTACCTGGCCTTGATAAGCCCTGAAAAAAAAAAAAGAAAAAAGACTTGCTGACTGAATGAATAGGAGCTTACGTGAGTCTGTGGTGGATGCTGGCATCGGGTGATTTGGGAGCAAGGGTCGATAACAATATCGTGATGGCCTAGTCAGAATCCCGCCCAGCAGGGAAACTGCAGTGGGCCTTAAATCTTCAGGATTTGTTTCTAGGGACAACCAACAGAAAGGAAATACTACTGTCCTCTTTCTCATTCTTTCTTACTTTCTAGCCATACCACTCTCTTCCAGATTCTAAAGGTTGACATCACCACCATGGTCACTATCATTCCGTCTTCCTGGAACTCTCCCACTAAACCTTCGACACCTGCTGGCTCCGCCCATCACTCAGGCACCCACTGCAGAGAGGCTCTGCCAGCAGCAGTGCCATCTCCTCCCTCTCGTGACCATTATTTTGTCACTCAGTTCCTTGACTGGGTCCTTCAAAACACTTGCTGCAATTTATAATTATTTAACTTGTTCACTCTTATTCTCTTTTGGCCATTAAAATACAGGCTCCATGAGAGCGAGCCTAATGTTGTGTTATTCGATGCTGCATCTCTAGCATCATATACAAGTCGCCTACACATAACTGGAGTTTGATAAATAAATACAGAAGAAAGAGGGACAGAAAAAAAGGACCAGGGGCAGAAGGAAGAAGTAGTTGGAGCAATATTTCAGTCGATATTCACTTACTGAGCAGCTATTTTTGACTGCAGGAAGACACTGCATTCTGTAGAACGAAGCACAATTCTCCCCGAGTCGCATAAAAAATATAAATTCCACATTTAGTAAATGTTTAGTACTTTGCTTTGCTGTTATTGCAAAATCCTGAGAGAAACAGCAACAGCCTCATTTCTTGACCCCTGATCCCCAGCTCTCTATCCTTTATCCTAAGAACTGTAGGAAATGACAGTGAATCACCATCCCACTAACTTCTATTTCTCATTTTCTTGCCACTGGCTCTTATTCCCCCACTTCAAGAGCCCTAAGTCAATCAAACTTTTATAAGCAAATCTTAACAAATGCAAAACTCACTTCCCACCAAACAACCTTAATTTAGCACAAACTTTAAATTTCAAAGGAAATTAGAACGTGCTTTGCTTTAAATGTCAGGACTGGATATTCAGATGAAATAATGAAGGGAGAGGAAACATTTCCTTCCAATAAAAAAAAAGATTGCTAGTTGTGCTAAGTGCTAAAAATATTACGTTTTAAATATGCCTGCCTGCGTATACTACTGATGGGCATCCTGATGATTCGCTTAAAGCCTACCTCCTGTCTTGATTGGCAGGAAGACGGGAATATGGGCTCTGAACTTCAAAAGACAGGCATCTCCTCTGAGAAGGCAGATCCAAGTGCCTCCTAATACACCTGTAGTTTTCAAATATCATCACTCCTTTTCACAGTAACCTAAAATCTCTTTGCTATGTGCAGAAGGCCAGTAGATTCTTCGCCTTCTTACTCTTATAGAAGCAGTTTTTAAGTACACCTACTTCTATGTTGTTTAGGAAGAAATAGAGTTATTATAAAAGTTTGGAAATTTTCCTAATACATATTAGGATTTTCCAGGTTTGGTGTCGAGAACCTGATAATTATGACTGTGAAAGTTATGTTACATATTGAAGTACATGGTATAATCTTCCAATTCATCGAACAGAACTTCAGCTCTAAAGATGCAGAAAATAAAAAGCAGATCTTCAGAAAGTATTTGTTCACAACACAAAAATTTTCACATAACATTTCATTTTCTCTCCAAGCACATTTTCCAAAAGGCCTTCAGTTTTTCTAATTATATCAGGAAAGGCTTCTTGGTGAGTTACCAAAATGGAGTTAACATCCCTCTTCAACATGTATTTATTCCTAATGTATTCTTCGTGTCTTATTAAGAGACGTAATAGTTATTAATTTCAAATGTCTCTGAATACTTATTCAAAGATCAGTGATATTCAAAGTGATGTAAATGTATCCAACACATGTGGCAATCAATCAGGGCGCAAAAAGAAATATTTTATTCAGCTATTTCCTCTTATCCTTTTTTCATTTTTTTCATATTTATAATGTTTAGTATATTAGGGAAGTAAGACGTATGTATAATAAATGCTTTTGTTTTATAGGATGTGAGTACTGATTACACCTTGCAGAGGCACAATCAGAAAGTCTGAGGACAGTGAAAAGATTGGACGAAGTCACACAATAAGGAAAATACACTGAAAGCCCTGGTCTTAATCAAAGATATCCCAAATAGCAAGCTAATGACATAATTATCCACGTCAGAACAAAGCCTAAATAAAACATTTTTTTAAAAAGAGATAACTGACTTTCCTGTGTGAAAATACAGACTCAAGAGACAAAAGCATCCTTAGGAAATGCTGTTTTTAATGGTAGATGATAACTGCCTGGGGACAGAGAATTTTACTTTACAAAGATGCCACAAAGATATTTAAAATGGTGAATTACTCCCTCCCCCTATTTACTTTGCTAAATTGTTCCAGACACAGGGGCTTATGAAACAAAATGAATATTCTCTCTTTAGTGATTACAGTGCTTAAGGAAATTATACTAAATTCATTTACATGGAGATGATTCAGCCCTTTGAATAATGATTTCCTTAACTAACACAGTTATTATCATAGGTGAGGTTATATAATAGGAAAGTTTAAAAGAGATTGTAACCACCCTTGATATATTCTAGCTCATACAGAAAACAGTGCTGAAGATCGAAACCAGCTGATTTTGCTCAGTCTTTGCTAAGCTTATAGAAGGGTCTTTGCAATTTCTTTTTGACTTTCAAATGTGAACTTTGGACAATAACAAAAAATTATTACAACTCCTTACCTAGTGTTTTGTCATTAGCTGTCCAATTATAATAGTTTATATTTATATAGCACTGACTATATGCCACTCACTGTTCTAAATGAATCATGTTCAGTATTTTCATTTTATTGCTGTAACAACTCTGTGGCATATGCACTATCAGGTAAGATTTTTATCACCAATTTACAGAGTGATAAAAATTAAAATAAGACAGAGAGTTAAGACTTGGAACTGGGATTTAAACCAAAAGTCTGCTCCATAATCTTTGCTCTTAACTCCATTAAACTAAACCTACTATGCAAAATAATGAAAAATCAAAAACAACTTCAATACTGACTCTTATGCAGCATAAGTTAAAGAAAAGGCAGGAGAAACTGATGTGGGCCAGAATAATTACTTAGGAATAGTCCTGTGGAATTTTATGCAAACTGTGTTGGATAATTTTTGTCTTTATACGAAACAACAACAAAAATAGAGCTGTTTACTAAATACTTACTCCCCTTGCCTAGACTCATAGGAATTAGTTACAATAAAGACAAGTAAAAATTTCAAGTCCATATTTTTATAACTTCACCCAAAACCTGTGAGTCCAAGGAGGAGGAAGAGAGAAAAGGGAATTAGAAAGATACGTCCAAAGGGGAGAGGGTTGGGGGGCTGGGAGAATGAGGTGAAGGGTTAAAGAAGTACAAATTAGTAGTTGATAGATGGTCACGGGGATGGGGAGCATGGCATAGGGAATGCAGTTGCATGAGTGCAAGGGCTAGGTGGAGAGCCAGAGAGGAGAGAGAGTAATCAGGGGGATCATTTTTTAAACTATGTAAGTCTAACCAATGTACTGCATATTCGAAACTAATAAAATAAAATTAAATTAAAAAAAAAGGTGCACAAGGCTTCCTGAAAAAAAGCCATGACAAATAAGGCTGAATCAGATTCTCTGTCATAGAGAGGATGACTATTTGTTTCCATCCTCAAGTGCAATTATGCCAGAAGTAGTTAATTACATACCCTCCTCTCGGCTACTTTCATATTTTGTAGGCTCTGTTCCATTGCACTAACCACACTATTATAACGAACTATCTATCCTGCACCTTCTAAATGTTTTCCGTTCCATTCTGAGCACTGGCTCGAGCTCTGCTCTCTGCGGCTCATGTAACTGTTCCAGGTTTTGCCACCCACTCTCCCACCTGAAACTTCTCTCTCTCCTTTGAGCCCTTCTACTCTCCTGGGCTTTGGTTTTATATCCAGTTTTGTTCTTTATTACCAAACAATCACCTGTCTAGTTTCACCATCACTAAGTGCCACTAATAACAGCTACCTGCAAGCTTCGTACTAGGCACTCAACATTCATTTACTCTAATGCTGATCAAACAAGCAAAGTAAGAACTATTATGTATACTGTCCTAATCTATAGGCGAGGCCAGACAAGGCTCTTCAGGGAAGTGTCCTTTAAGAGAACAGCTTAAATGTAAGAAGGGTTTCAACCTCTGAAGATTGAGTCAAAACTAATCAGGCGAGGGCTCCACATATGCAAACATCCTTAATTAGGAGAAACCCTAAGACTTAGGACAATGTAGTTTGACTGTAGAAGTACAGTGAATGTCTACTGAGGTCGCTTCCTAAATGAATGGGGCTGGGACCTACATGTGGTCAAACAACAGTCACTGAGAAAGAAGCCAACTAATTACGTCATCGTTTTGTGTTTCCTCATAATGTTTTGGCCAAGGGAATTTAAAACAAAATTCTATGTCAAGACAAGAGAAAACCACTTGCTTAGTTCTGCCTGTAATTCTCTTATGCCTTAAAATTCCACATTCAGAAAGTTGTTCCTTTAAATCAAGGTATTATCCCTTGAAATAAATTAGGACTTACTAGACAAGGTATCCCTTACAGTAAATTAATTTGTCTTTTTCTTTTTTCAGAGAGATTTTGATTAATGAAGTTGGGAGTGGTAGTAAGAATTATAATAAATAAAGAGAAAGATTTATAAAGGAAAGGTTAGAGGTGATTCCTGCCAACCTATCTTAGAAACTATCATTTGAAAGTTTGAGGTTTACCTAAGTATGTACGTAATAGAAATACATACAGGCTCACAAAAGATCTGTACCACAATACTGACAAAGTATTGGTGACAGAAAGTAAAAACAGGAACTCTGAAAATTTCCACCAGGACTAGAAGGGGTAAGATAATTGTTGTATATTCACACAGATGAACACTATAAGCCGTGGGGGTAAATTAATCATTGCTACACGAAACAACATGGATGAGTCCCACAGATGTAATGGTCATCAAGAGAAGCCACGCATAAAGAGTTCATATCGGGCGATTTTATTTACCCAACTATTTAAAAAACAAGGAATCAAAGCAATGCCATTAAACGTGGTGATCACTGTCTCATAAGGGCTGGGCAGTCAAAGACTAGTGACGGGGAGGGGTCCACAGCAGGGCATTTGCTGTGCTAATTACATGGGGGTTTTCAGTCTGTGAGAATTCACTGAGCTGTACATTACTGACGTAGTCATTTTTCTGTATGTATATTATGCCCCCCCCAAAAAAAGGAGAAAGGAGAAAACAAGGAGTGATTTTGCATCAGAAGCCTAGAATTAACATTAAGTCCCTAATCACTTACCTTCTCTTAAGTCTTATTTGTCTATAAAATAGGAATGACACTTACCATACCAGAATAAATGAGATTAAAAATTGTGATGGGCTTTGTAAAGTTCTGTACCACTGTTAAATATTTAAACCAGTGGTTTTTCAACTCTAGCTATGAGTGAGATTCACCTCAAGTGATGATAATGACAAGTAAATAGATGTCCTAGTCTCACTGACCTACAGATTTTGATTCACTAGATATGAAGAGATTTTGATTCACTAGTTATGGAGGCCAACACATCTCTAATTTCAGAAACTCCATGGGTGACCCAGCCACAGTTTGGGACCACTGATTTAGAAAATATCTCCCTATTTCAGAAGTTAATATGCTATTGCAGGCTCATTTCTGGGATCTGTGTAATTTGTCTACATTTTGCCAATCACCCATTACACAGACACAATGAATTTTCAGAAAATCTAAGGCAGCTGGAGTAACCAGTACCTTGAGAGTGAGCAAGGGCACTGATGAGCAAACAGGCATCTCACATTAAACCGAGTATCTGGAGCAAAATACTTTTTATCTGTGAAAAACTCACAAATGAAATACAAGAGTAGAACATCTTCAGAGTGCTATCCAAAGCCTAAATGTATGCCATTGCATATCTACGTCAGAAATTATGAACCAATTTACACTTCGTGTTTATCCTCTACTTATGAAACAAACGCCAGAACAGTTTTGAGTAATATTTCTTTTGACAACATTTTTGTGTTTTTAATGGTATGTTGTTTCAACACCAGGGGCTCTTCAATATATAAAATTGCAAGACTTAAAGTACATCAATTCCCATCAATAAGTAAAAATGCATAAAATCAGAATTCTGAGGTTTTTCTTTGAATCCCTGTGAGATTGGAATTGCTTCATTTCTCTTCCTGTAACTTCTAATTTTCTCCTTAGATAAATTCATTACACACAAGAAAGGGTTCATAGCAAGGCAATCCAACATTTGCATTTTGCATGTGTATATGTCGCCCCGACAGTAAATACTGAATAAACAACTGCTGGATTTAACATATTAGTCATTTTGAGACTAGATCGATCGTATTCCCTAACCGAAGACCATAGATTTTATGTGGTCTCGTTGTCAGAATGTAGTTAAAACTAATAACTCTTCTTTGAATCTCTGAAGCTATTTTTGTGTGAGACTTCTATAGACCAACATACAGTGGAATACTTCTGAATTGAATTTTTAATGCTGTCGAGTATATGTTAACTGTTGCCTTTATTTTCTGTTTTAGGACCCTGGTTAGCATTATTCACAACCCAAAAAGAATCTATTCTAGCAGCATCTTACCCTTTTCTTTTATCTAGAAGAATATGTCAAAGGGTAACAGTTTAAACTAACAAAAAAAAAAAAGAAAATGCAACAAGGAAAAGTCACTTATTAATTTCTTAAAAACTTGCTTAAATTTAACTATATATAATTTCTAAATTCCAAGCCATCTTAAAAAATAAAACACAACAAAAATAGTAAATACATCATTTGTGACTAAGAGCATCTGAAGAAAAGCAGAAATTAAAAAGAAGTAACTGAGTAATATTGGGGTAATAAGGAATTTTCCATTGTCAACAGATGGTGTCATCCAAAACACAGTGCAGAGAATTATAGAATATTCAACAATAACATTAAAAATGCATATTTTGATTAGTGTTATTTTATCATGTAAGTAATTTAAATAAATGTTTGGTGCTGCCCTGTTATTTGACATTGCTAAGGTATGTGCTATTCCAAGGAGGCTTGTTTTGTTGTATTGTTGTTGTTGTTTTCCCAAAGAGAACCTTAACTTTTTCTTCTTACACAGCCAGGGACAAAATCCTTCTACAGCTTAGCACAGAGCACATGCTGAGTTAGAAGTCCTGACCCTCCCGGTCTCCACTTCTTCCCTGACCTTTGCTCCTTGAAGTCACCCAGAGGTCCACTACCTGCTGGCAGTGCTGCCCGCTCCTCCCAGTACTGCCGCCTCCTGCCTCCTCCGTGGCTTATTCCTGCAGAGGCCTCTCTCCGTCTCCAGTGCCTCTAATCAATCCCTGTTTTCTTATCACTTCTCTTTCCCCCTGACTTTCTCTTCTTACTTTTCATGTGAATAGAGAGTCTTTTCCCATCCATTGTGGGACAACTGCCTTTTCCCTACCTCCTCTCCCCCCCCCCCAATTCTAAACAAGAAAATTCGTGGATTGGTGAATCTAGTGGACCATCTGATATGGATGCTCTGCTAAACTTAATAGCTCCTCCCCCTTTTTTTCTTTGTTTTGGTGAACAATTAATCTTAATTGAGCAAAGGTTTAGAAAGATGAGGTCACTTTCAGTCAAACTGGGATAGGCAACTGATTTCAACATTTCTTTTTCTCTAGGTTTGTGATAAGGAGAGAGGATTTAACACAGATTTAACAGTGCTATGAACTAGAGTTGCCTTTAGAACCATTTCATCAGCACGAGGCCATGGTGAAAGCATGAGGCACTAAGAGTCACACTTTCTAAATTCAAACCCCAGCTCCTCCATTTATCAGCTGTGTAACCAAGGCAACCTCTCCAAGTCTCAGTATTAGAAATGACAATAATCCTATTTCATAGGATCACTGTGAGAATTAAACAAGTTCGTACATTTCAGACACTTAGACAACATTAAGTGCTCAAATGTTAAATTATTAGTAATATCTTTTGGATTTCATTACGTTAGAGAGAGTCCGTTAGTGGCACGGTCATTATAGTGAGAATCACACTAAGGGGAAAGTAGTCACTCCAACTATACATCTCGTAAACAAAAAGGAGCTGCTGAGAAAGTGACCTAAAACACCTGCCCTCAGATCAACAATGTCCTCCGAATGGTGGTCATCCAACAACATTCAATAAAGCTTAGGCTGAGTGACTGACTGAATGATGGATATTTTCCACCTTTCTATTAGTGCCTTAACTTTGTTCAATAGCAGATTCTGTGGTGCCTTCTCTGAATCACCCAGGCATCCCTAGAGAAACAGTGAAAAGCCAGGTGGAGAGGAAGACTGGTTTGTCCACACCGGAGATGCTCTGCCAACTCCACCAACAATCCAGGACTCCAGGTGCCTTAAAACAAATGTGTTTGCTCTAATCTATGCTAAATCCTTTACACAGACTGTCTCACTCCTTCCCTACAACTGTCCTGTGTAACAGAGCCTATAATTTTCTCCGTTTTTGCATACCATCATTTACTATTTGCCTGACATTTCAAATTGCAGATAAAAAATGATTCGGACAGACATAATCAATACCCTCCTAGAATTTACATCCTCATGAAAAAGACAGACATTTAACTCTATTAACAAAATGATTTACTTAAAATTGTGATAAACAGTGCAAAGTGCTGTGAGTTCATATCCCAGGGGCATCCAGGGTCTAGGGAAAGAGATAAAAACAAGTATCCGTGTACATACAAGTGATGGTCAGGGCTGGGAAGGGGACCCCCAGGAAAAAGAGCTGGTGTTGGCAGTAAACCTGAGGAAGGAGGCGGCATGACCGCTCTAGGGTATGAAAGATCTGACTGGCTGGACGTCGGAGACAGAGAAGGACGAGAGTGGCAGAGGTTAATGCGAGTGAGGCCAGTTGGAACTGAATAATGCAGGGCCTTGTGGCTATGTTAAGTATTTTGGGCTTGATTCAAAATAATTAAAAATGGAGAGTCAATGAATATTTTAATCACGGAAATGATATGTCCACATTTGTTTAAACCCTGGCTGAACTGTATAGATTGGCTCTCTCTCTCTCTCTCTCTCTCTCTCGTTTGGATTTTAACTCTTTAGACTCTTCTGTGATATTTTTGCATCAAGTTCTATATATAAAAGATTTTATAAATTGATGCTTTACTTTTAAAGTTATGAAATGATGTGACTTTCAGACATGTTTAATTTTTCCGAGGATGTTTATAATCCTCAAGAAAAGACAGTAAAGGAAGGTAAGGCCTAAAGAAATAAGAATTTGGGAAGAAGATTTTTTTTCCTTCTGCCAACTTTTTAGTATTTCAGGAATACTGATAGAGCAGCGAGAGAATAGCATGCCTTTAAAAAGCAAGGCTCTAATTTACATACCAACTTAATTGGCCATGAGAGATCTTTAACTTCACTTTCTTCTAGCCCAAGTGTCAAAGTTTCTTTCCTTGCTCTAAAAATCCTCAAAGAGTAAACAGATTTATATAACACAAAGAAGTTCTTAAAACTTTATCCTAGTCATAATTCAGTGTTATTTTAACTCATTTATAAATAAGTTCTAAGTAACACACTGCAGTGTGAAATATGAAAGTGAAAAAGACACATTTTCTGTCTTTTAGAGTTTGGAGGGCAAGAAAATTTAAAACTAAAAAAAAAAAAAGACAGAGAAATAAACTGTGAAAGTTCCTTAGAAGGAAAAAATGACTTTCAGTAATCAAGCTAAAACACTCAGAATTCTTTCAAGATCTGAAACAGAGAGTTGTTATTTTGTCCCATACACTACAACGTAGGTATTAAATCAATATTTAATCATTAATCCTTTGTCTGTCTAATAGTAACAGTTTTTTAAATGGTAAAGGAAAATCTGAAGCTATTTCTAATTTGAAAATACATCATTTTTCATTTGTTTTTTTGTTTTATTAGACTTTATTAACTAAAAGGGTCATGAGGGCAAAACTTTGTTCACTTAACTCACTTCTATATGCCCAACATCACTCCATGTTCACAACTTAGCTAAGTGCACTGCAAGTATTCATGAAATCAGTAAACGGCTGATGGTACCCTCTGCATGAAACAGGAAGTGCTCCATATTCACGAAGACTCAGCCCCAGATCTTAAATGCACCACCTGCACAATCATTATTTCTTGATTTTTTCCCCCTTGCTTAAATTTCCCACAGAGCCCTCATCTCAACCCCTGCACCCAGACTCCTGTGAAAGCACATGCTCAAGCATTTCAAGAGTTTCAGGTAATATGTCTGGCTATAACGAAGTGAACAAGTAGAACAATGGGGTAAGATGAACTTAGAAAGGTGGGCAGGGACCGAGTTATCAGGCAGCGAGCTGTCTGGAGACCAGCAGACAGAATAACATGGTTGAGGCTTAATTATTTGGGACAGTTAGACTGAAAGAGACTTAAGTAGGAAGAGGGCTGCAGTGAAGTCAGCCACATATGGGAAGCCACCAGATTTTCCCTTGGAGGGGAGGGACAGAAAAACGTGAGTCCACATGGAGCCCATAACATCACTGCTGCAGTGATCCTTGCCACATCTCAGGTACCAGGAACTGGGAGGAGGGGTCCCAGCTGGACCCCCTGCCTGTTACCACATAGAGTGGCATAGCAAAATGGTGACGCATGAATGCCATGTAAACCAGAGTGATAATTTGCATTCAGGTCCTACTCTGCCACAGAGCTACCGGTGCTAGCAACTAATTCCCTCTAGGGATAAAAAAGTAAAATTAAAGTCAGTGTCTCTAACCTTTGATTATGTCCATAACATGCACAGTATCTTTAAATATGACCGAACTGTGGAATAATGGTTCATTTTTTTTTTAATTCTTTTTGAAGTCATCTACCTCTCAATCTAAAAAAAAGGGTTGTTTTGGTACAGGTAAAGTAGGTCACAGAAGGAATACCGCCCCCACCCTGCCGCCACCTTGGATAGACTAGGTCTAGGAATAATAAAATAATAAATAACTGAAATTCAAGCCATCTTAAGCAAAAGAAATTAAAATGAAATATTACCGATCATATGGAAACAAAGGCTTTATTGCTACATTAATTCTGCTACCGCTAAGATTTAGTATAGAAAGGACTGAATGCGGCCACTTTTCTAACATCAATTGGTCTTCTGAAGCTCAAACAAAAATGGCTATTTAGAATCAGTTTACGAAGACTGCAGGCACTGATTTTTTAAAATAGTGCCATGAATAGGGAAAAAATAAGTGCTAAGAGGCTTAAGGACATTATTAAATTCATTTATTATTCTTTTTCTTTTTAATGTAGAGTAAATTATAGAAATTTTACCAAATCGACAGAGTTGGAAAGATAATAGGCCATAATGAAATACACAATTTATTTTTTAAATGGGGAAAGAACTATCGAATCATAAATGGCAGAGCCATTAGGAAGTTATGTAAATGTTTCCCTTTCAAGTAATATAAATTCCTTATCACCCTAATGTCTATGCCTCAATAGTTTTATTCATTATCGTAAATTTCAGAAGTCTTATTCTTTCATGATACATTTCAAAGAGGCTTCATTTTCATTTTAACAATTAAACAATTTTATAGTCCGGTCTCTTCAAAATATATTCTGCAGTTTGTTAAAATAAATGTGGCTTCCTAGTGGTTAACAAAATCGAGAATGCTTTTATTCTGGATTTCCTCTCCTGTCACTGCTATCTTAGATCTTAAAAATCATCACAGTATATAGGGCTGGAAACAGAGAAGACCAAAAACATTCCACAATTTTAGGCTTCTTGTATACTTCTTGAAATAATCTTGACATAAGAACTTTGCATTAAGAATGAACAGGAAAACAAATATCTTCAATACCTTCACTAGCTTCAGCTTTTACCAAAAGAACAGACTTGTGCCCCAACAAGCCTTTGGGTTCTAGAGTCAGACATACCTGCATTCAAATTCTTGCCCTTCCATTTACCACAACTACGCATTTGAACACGTAATTAAGTAATATCTGGGCCTCAGATTTCTATTCTGGAAAATGGACATAATAAAACCCTAACAGAACCATTTACAATGTTATAAGAATCTTAGCATAAATTAGATCTTCCGTAAATACTAATTTTGCTTTCCTTAGGAGCCTGTTGACACATATTTTCAAAGTCTGGATCACTGAACCTGTGTCTCACAAAATATCTTTTTCAAAGACAAATAGTCTTAGTCCACCTAGAATGCTATAATAAAAATACCACAAATCGGGTGGCTTATAGAAAACAGAATTTATTTCTCACAGTCCAAGATCAAGGCACCAGCATGGTCATGAGAGGTGATTAGGGTTAGAATCTTCATGAATGCCATTTGTTCTCTTAGAAAGAGACCCCAAAGAACTCCCATGCCCCCTGCCACCATGTGGGGTTACATGAGAAGACAGCCATCTGTGAACAAGGAAGCAGGCCTTCACAGACACCAAATCTGCCAGCAACTTGACCTTGTACTTCCTAGGCTGCAGAACTCTGAGAAATAAATGTATTTTGTTTAAGCTACTCAGTCTGCCATATTTAGTTGTAGCCCAAACGGACTAAGACAGTATTGCTCTAATATTTTTGGAAAGTTAAAAAATATTGCTTAAGATTATTTAACAGTGATAATGGTTTTTATATTATACTATTCTGTTGATTAAACATATTTTTAAAAGCACACAAAAACAATACACAATAAACAAAAAATAGTAATATATCTACCCTCCAACTTAAGGGGGAAAAAAACTATATGTTGTTAAAGCCACCTACCTACCCTTCCCTGTCGTTGCCTAAACGTGATGTTTACCTAGCCTGTACACCTCTTTTTGCATTTATCAATAAAGTACATAACCAAAAAACAATAAAATATTATTGTTTGGAATATGCTACATGTATGAAAAAGGTACACTTTTATGAATCTTTCTAAAACTTGCTTTCCTAACTCAATCTAATATTTTAAAGATTTGTCCACTTTGATACATGAAGCTCTGGTTCCCGCCAATGTTTTAACATACCACTATTCCTATATCCACATGGATCTCTTCCTGATGGTCATTAAGGTTACTTCTCATTTTCATTATGATAAACAGTACCATCACGAGCGTTTTTTTAAAACACGTCTCTCATGCACAATTGCAAGAGTAATTCCAGGGTTTTTACTTAGGAATGGACCTTCTGGGTCTTGGGGCCTGTGTACTACCTTTAGCTGTACCCTATGGTGCCATATTGCTTTTGAAAGGGATATAATCATTTACCCTGCAAGCAGTAGTGTTTAAGTGTTTCTGTTTCTCCTTTCTTCACCAGCACTTAACATAGCTGGATTTTAAATGCTTGCTAACATCACACGTATGAAGTAAGCATTTTCTTTTTAGTGTAATAAAGCTCCCTTCAGAAAATAATATTCTTAAAAGTAACTCCCTTGTAGTCACATCAAAAATATGGAAATAAGTCTATCATGATAAAAACAAAGATTAAAAAAATGAAAAAGAAAATCCTTTCTGAAATATAAACTTCATTTAAACTGTATGTAGTGTATGTTTGGAATATTGGCTAAAAACATAACTGTGTGAGTTTAGGTGTCATTTCAACTCTAATGCAAAAGTTTTCTCACTCATTAAACAGGTGGTTAAATTACACTCTCCGTGGTTCTTTCCCTCCTCGTAAAAGAAATAAAAATAATACCAAGCAAGATCGGTGATTCCACTTCCTTAATGCCTCATTTCTTCAGGATGGATGAAAGCTTACCCCAAATAGTCCTGTCTCTTGGATGACTTTCTGCCATACCCATAACATCTCTGCAAAGTAGGAGCGAGGCCATGCCCCCCAAATTCCACAATTCCAGTAGCCTGGGCCTTTGTTCAATCCCTCTTGTCACAGGGCTTCACACATGCTGTTCCCTTGGCCTGGAACATTCTTCTCTCCAGTCTGGGCCTTGCTAATGCTCCCCCTCCTTCAGGTCACAGCTTGCTTCTTTAAAGAGTTCTGCCTCAAGCTCCCTCAACGAGACCACACTCTCCTGCTATGGCTTTCTGAGCAACATGCTTATCATTTTAGGACAGTCAAGCCTCCATCACTATGCAAAAAACAAGGGTCAACATTCAATCAAATAAAACGTCGGATCAGATTTCATAAAGTAAGTGAAAAAACGATACTTTATAGTTGCTCTCTACAATCACAGAATGCAGAAAATAAACAATGAAAGGTACATAGTATGCAATGGACTGATCTGTGAGTCCCAGATGATCATGAAGTGGTCACATTCTAATCAAGTCCCCTCCAAGAGATTAAGAATTGAGAATGGAGAATAAAGTCTGAGCAAAGCATTAAAGTCACTTTGCTATAGCTGAGTTAATGTTATTTCTAAGTTTGTGTGTTGTGGGTATGTTTTCCTGACTTTTGTTCCATATAAACTGTAGTTTATGTGTCATTACATTGATGTCCATCTCCCCACCTGGATTTGAGAGCAGAATTCTGTGTAATACAGGGTATATGCTCAGTAATTATTTCTCGAAAGAATATGAAAAACAAACAAATAAAGAAGAAAAAAACAGGACTATATACGTAGTTTATGATTGGGAAAGAAAATGAGAATAAGATATTACAGAAATGAAATAATTTCTTGTTAAATTTAAAATGAGCTTCAAAGTCCTTGTTTAGCCTTTTAAATCACTGAATGCTACCTCACCCCTCTCAAACCTCACATCACCCCACCCCTAACTAGCCATACTCCAGATAAATTCCTCTAAGTTCCTAAGGTGCACCAAACTTCTCCCTATGCCTAGAATCTTCTTCCCTCAGGTCTTTATTTGACTGGCTCCTTCTCATCCTTCTTGCCTTGGCTTAAACATCATCACCTCCTGAGTGAAACCCCATTTGAAAAACAATCTAAAACCAATCCCCAAACCCTCAATTCCAGTTACTTTCTGCTCCTTGTTTGCTTCGTAGTCCTTATCCTAGGCTGAAAACGTGTTGTTTCTTAAATTGCTCTGTGTTTACTCAGGTACTGACTCTTTTCTCCGTGGAAGCTGAAGGAAGGCTTACTTCTTTGTATTCACAACCCCTGTTACAATGTCTAGCCCGGAGCAGATACTTAGTAAGTATTTGGTGAATAAAGAAATGATGATGACTTTACTCTGAATGCAGAAAACAGGGACAGGGGAGAGGACACAGAGTCAACGGGGGAACCAAGAGGAATTCCAATGCCCCCTCTAATGAGCCACTCAAACCCTGGCCCATCCCAGGCAGAAGGAGGTAAGGGTGAGAAGCGGGATTCAAACTTCCCTTCCAACCAGCAGAGCAGGCAGCTCTAGTCCTCAGTGTGGATGCAAATGTGTTTGTCTGTAAGCTCCTAATGGCATTGAATTACCTTCAAACTCAAACTAAATATATATATATATATAATATATATATATATATATATATATATATATATATATATATATATATATATATATACTTTTAAAAGCATACAAGCAGCATACATGAAAAGGTTTCATTTCAAGTGGTTTAAATGATTTCTCATAAAAATCTGGATCACTTCAAGACCATCCAAAAAATAAAGCCAAACCAGACTAGATGCTCTGCAGATCAAATCTGCTTGTTTCACTGTAGAATTAAATATGTCTCATTCAGGAGCACTCTCTGAAGCCCCAGAGATACCCCCAAAATTCACTCTGAAATTACAGATTTATTTCTAAAAGCAATCATGATTAAGCATGACATCTACAGATGCCAGCTCTTCAGTAAAGCTGCAATTTGGGAAAAATCAAAGCCATAAGAACTAAATTATGTAAGGGAGGCTTTTCATTACTCTCTAATCTAGCTCACTTTGAGTTAAGAGGCAAATGAAATTTGATTATTCGGCCAGTTGCATTACAGCTTCTGCGTTTAATTTACTTTTCTTCAGAAGATTAGAAAAAGTCATATGCACTATTATTACATGTAGATTTGAACTTGACTTGGTTTTTTTTTTTAAGTTCATTTGTTAAGTGATTAGTGTTTTTAATGAGCAGAAACCCTTCATTTGCTATGATTTACCCTAACTTGGCCAATAAAATGCCTTAAAGACTAGCCGAAATCTGCTCTCCACGTTTTAAAAAGCTATTCAGCACAAAAGTAAAAGGCAACCTTATTTATTGACTGTTTAGAGTTTTCCTGGTACATGCAAAGAGTTGACAGCCTCTATTAAAAAAAATACAGATTTTAAAAAAATCAGTTTTGGTATCTTCACATTGAAAAAGCTTCTTTTAAAAAGTAGCTCAAAATATAGTCTCTGCTAAAGTGTTGATGCTTTTTAAATTAAGATTTAAAATAAGGCAGGCTTATAAAAAGACAGCCAGCTCCTAACATCTACTGCAAATGCTTCTGTACTTGTCAATTAGACAAGACTCTAGTTTTCTGTATATAGGGTGGCATCTATTTATACAGTCTACAAAAAAAAAAAGTTTTAATGGCTTAAAGGAGAAAAAGAAAGTTGGTTATCAGATTCTCTCATTTTAACTGCGTAGTACTTCCTAACATTACTACTCATGCGATGAAACTACCTGAGCTTTCAAATAAACCAAAAAAGAACATGGATAATTTTTATAGCTACGATCCCGAGATACACCGAGTTGGCTTTTTGAGATGTTCTTTCTAAATGTTTTCCTAAGTCCTAAAAGTCACTAAGAGTTTGCATTAAAACACACACACACACACACACACACACACACACACACACACACACACACACACGGAGGCACGTCTTGAGTATGGATTTTGTAGCATACTTTTACCTGCCAGACTCCTACCTAGTAGCATAAGCAATACTGGGGTCTCTTAGTATGTGGAGCTAGGCCCCATCTTTTAAATCAACTCTTAGCATTTTTATAATTACCATTTCAGTGAGAGCCCTAAAGTTCCCTTCAGTACAGGCCAGGATTCATCTTTGTCAGGGCCTTTTTGACCCAGTGTGATCTCTTTTTAGTTCTTGCCTTTCCATACTTTACATCAGCAGATGCACTTTCCTCTTGGCAAAGCAGCAGCTCCTCCCCCAAAGATCTCCTGGATGGCATAGCAAAGAAGCGGTGATGTCTCTTTATCCCTTCTCCACCTAGCAACTGATTTGTGCTATAAGCACAAGTGCAACATTCCTTTCATTATTGCTCATCTAGCACATCCCAGGCTTTTCAACGTGTCACGTTTTAGGGTGTATACTAAATATTTATCAGGTCTCTACTGTGCGCTGAATATTGTTACGGGCACGGGGGGGGACACACCAATGATTATGGTATTGTTCCTGCAGTCTACGTGTTTCCTATCGAGTCAGGGCAATGGAGGATCTGACGGATGTTCACGGTAGTGAGGGAGAAGCGCCATTCGCTCCCTTATTCAGCAAGTATCAGAGCGCCTCCTGTGCACCAGTCACTGCGCCACTCTTCGCTGGCTACTCAAGGGTGAAATTCTCGTGTCTGCCCACATGCTCAGAGAGGTCACAATCTAGGGTAGGAAACAGACAGGAAGCACACAAATGAGCCCAATTTTAAAAGTCAAACAGGAGTAAGAGCTGGGACGAAAATCACAGGAGAGCTGTACAGAAAGGGGTTGTAGGCTGACACTGGGACTCAGCAGGAGTCGGCCATGCCAAGAGCCACCGTGTTCAGGCCAAAGGAGTGGCATGTGCAAGCTGAGGCTGATTGGAGCCTGGCACAGCCAAAGACTGGAGGAACAGGTCACACAGCCAGTGTGGCTAGAGCTTAGCAGAAAAAAAAGTTAAGAGTAAAACAAGACGAGGTGGAGAGGTAAACAGATGGATGCAAAGATGGTTTCCAAAAGAAAGTGGGATGTTATTTTATATTGTATATATAATATAGTACGACATAACGTATACTCCCTTCATTACAGTAAGAAACACTGACCTCTTTTAGGCCGTGACTTCTTTTAATTCCTCTCTGAATATTGCATAGGGGATAGATTGGAGAAAATGGGAATGGAGGCTATACAGTTGTCCAGTAGATGACAATGGCTTAGACTATTCGCCCATCTTGCAAAAAATTATGGAGCCATTTATTCCATAAGCTTTGAGCCAGGGATTTAGCATCAAATAAGTCAAGGTCCTTGCTATCAGAGACCCAGTATTCTGATAAGAGAGATGAAAGATAATAAAAGTAAACAGATAAACATACTATGTTACGTGGCAATAAAACCGACAAAAAAAATTAAGACAGAGTGAGGGATCAGAATGGTCAGGAGTGTTGATGGGGTTATGCTCCACATAGCAAAGGATTGGAGAGTGGTCCACATCAGCTGGGGAAGTCAGGGAAGGCTTCTTGGAAGAGGAAACACGTGGGCTAAAATTGAAGCATGAGTAGGAATTGGCCAAGTAATATAAGTAGGAGGAGGTGGGTGAGGGGATGGAGAAAAATGGATGCACGAGAAGGTTTAAGGAACTCAGCCTCAGGGCCTGAGTGAGGGGATCTGCCTAGAGAGAAAAGGAAGACAAGTCTAGAGCCAGCAGAGGTGGGAGCATGAACCAGAGGCCTGTGCAAAGCTAAGCATCTAGATCTCTATCCAAAAGTTCTGGAAAGGGCTTTAAGCAGGGGGATAAATTAGAACTATCCTGCACTCAGCATTGTGGGAGATGGTTGGGAGAGAGGCCAGCCAGGGTGAGGGAAGTCCATTAGCAAACACTGGGCATGATACAGAAATAAGATGATGGTGGCTATGGAGATGGTGAAAAACTAAAAGGGGTGATCTGAAAGACAGCAGAGATGTACCGTGGACAGAACTCGATCGTTGCTTGGCCGTGTGCACAGGGGTGGGCTGGCAGGAGGAGAGTCCAGTCTGCCCAATCCTGTATCGATATTCTCACACTGCAGCATCACTAGCTTTCTTTCAGCCCTTGAATCTGCCGAGCTCCTTCCCAATTCCTGGTCTCTGCCCTGGCCACTCCCTCTGTCTGGAATGCTGTCTCCCTAGGCCTTTTCCAGGTTGCCCCTTCCTCTCATTGATGTCTCTACTTACACGTCATCTCCCTGGATAGGGCGTCCCGCATCATCCTCAGCCTACCTGGATTCCACGTGTTCATCACACTTCACTCTCTAAAATCAGCTCACGTGCTAATTTTCTCAGAGATTCATTTATCCAAACTTCTGTTAACATGTTTATTGTTATATATGGGAGAGTCCCCAGTCAGGGCCAGGACAGCCGTGGTCTCACCTTCCTTGTTCAGCTCTTGAGAGCACTCAATGAATGAATGAGTGAATGAATGAGTGAGTGAGTAGAGAAGCTGGGTAACAAATGACATATATAGAGCTTAAAGCTTAGCAGGTGAGCTCCAAAAATAAAAAGGTTCGATTTTGGAAACACAAATAGAAAACAGATTGAAAGGTACACATTTGAAAACAATGAACAGAAGAAAAGGAAGAAAATAAACCCATTCGAATCTTTATTTCCATTAAAATGTTACTTCAGACCAAGGATCAGAACTTTATCTGTAAAGGCCCCGATGGCAAGTATCTTAGGCTCTGCAGGCCATGAGGACGCTATTGAAAACTACTCAACTTTGCCATTGTAACTGAAAGCATTTTTTGCACAATACATAAATGAATCAGCATGGATGGCTATGTTCCAGTAAAATTTTATTTACAATAACAGGTTGAAATTGGCCAGAGAGGCGTAGTTGCCGACTCCTGATTTAGAATAATCCAAGACAGGGTGACAAATAACTGAAAGAAAGAAAGAGGAACTAACCAATACTGAGAACATACCATGTGCTAGACTTGCTGCAAGATGCTTTTGAGACATATTTCATGAATCTTCTTAACCATTCTGGTTGAGAAGCATAATTACACCTATTTTGCGATAATTAAGAGTTCAAACAAGAGAAATTACTTGCTTAGGTCACATAGTTCAAGAGCCAGGATGAAAGGAGGCCTTTTTGACTCTCAGCCTCCATGTTCATCATTTATGCTTTTACTGATTCTCCTCTCATAGCCACAAACCTCTCAACTCTCTCTCTCTCTCTCTCTCTCTCTCTCTCTCTCTCTCTCTCTCTCATTACAATTCCACACACAGTGAGTACATACTATCATCACGTCAAGCACTGTGAGAGGGCCCAGGAGCCACAACGGCTAGGCCGTCTTTGTCAATGATTTGTCTAAATTGCAGCTTGTTCATTTCAGATACCGAATTTCGAAGCCAGCATTTGGCACCTCCTGTATTACATTCTCTTACACGTTAGAAAGAATTGCTAATGGTGCTTTCCGCCAGACTAACGATATCTTTCCGTGGTCCTGTCTGCCCTCTGTAAACAAACACAGGTGTGGATTTTGTTTAGTCTGCATGCGAGGCCTCCTGCTATCTGTCTCCCTGGGGAGAAGAGCCCCCACCCCTGCCACCCCTGCGCCCCATTAGACTATACTGTCCACAGCACCGGCTGCCGTTCTACACCACCAATTCCCAGCTACACGGCTTCCCGTTACCGGTTGATTCAGATGGGGTGATTCACTGTGTCTCTGAAGCATCGCTTCCTCAGGTTTGGGTGAGATACCCTCCCATCCTTGCAGGACCATCATAAATGATAACCAGAGTGAGAGCTCTGTGTTCTTAGATTTAAGAGTAAAGATGTAAGCATACGCCACATGAAATTTGTTTTCGACATACCTGCTTCTCCCCAGAGCTGACCTGTGAACTTCTGGTTTAAGCCATAAAAATCCCATTTTTCTTATGTGGCTATAAGAAATTACAACTCAGGAAAATGCGACAATTGTGCTTCTGATTCTCAGTCACTTTCTGTGCAATAACATCAACGTGACAGAAAAATGTTTGAGGAAAAGGAAAAAGCCCTGCTGTCGTAGCGATCTCAGACTGTTTTTCCCAGGAACCACTGCCTTTATTTATTTGGCAGTCTATACCTGTCAAATTTAGAGTATAGGTTCATTTAGCAGTGATTTTCGATGATTACAAGTTTCCATAACCCATTACACGTTTAAAAGAAACAAACGATATTTTCCATCTGTGCACTGTTCATCAACATCTGACTCTACCTATAAAAAGTTAGATGAAACATTTAGCCTGTTATTTTCAAAAAGCTACCACCTTTCAGCATTTAGCAGGGCCATAGTGTTAGAAATCAAAGTCAATGCATTTCTGGGGAAACCTGGGCCTTGAGGAACCACAAGTAAAAACCCGGTGACATATTGGTTTACCCAGCTTGTCCTGGATGGAGATCTGTCTCAAGCAGAACTGAGACTGATCAGGAGTCAGGATTCCCCCACATTTTATCAGTATCAAGCTCTCCCCCTGTTTCATCTTCCGAGTCAAGCGGTGAAGTGAATGTGTTTAGTCACAAAGATTCTTCTATCTTTTCCATTCTAAATTATTCTCACGTCGTCTCCTTCTCCACCTCTCTCTGCTGTCAACTGAGGCCTCTGAGAGTTCCCAGCTCCATGGATGCCACGGCCTCCCTTCCTGTGGCTTCGTTGCTCCAGGTCTGCTCCCGAGTGGTCCATACTCTACATGCCTACCATTAATGACAGTAATAACTACTATTTGGGGAGCAAGGGGGTACTTGACATGCATTACTCACTGAAGTCAAATAGATACACACATATGGAGGCCCACACCCCAAACCAGTCCCAACTCCCACTTTTCATATGAGGAAACCAAAACTTAGTAAAGGTGAGAATCTGATCAAACTCAGAGCTATGAAGGGATAGAGTTAGGATTCAGCCCCAGGCTTCTCTACCCCACATGTGGCCTGGTTTGTCATTCTACTAAAATTCCTGTTCCACAGAGGCACATGTGATTGTGATTGGTACAGTTTAGGTCAGATGACACCTTTTGCCAGGGAGGATAAAATATCTTGAGGGACAGTTTTATTAACACTATATCCAATGAGAGAGGGATAGAGCCCCTGTAAAATCATGTTGTAATTAGGAGAATAAATGGGTACCGGGTTGGCAAAAACAAGAAGCCTATGATAACTACCCTTAATAATCAACTACAGAACGCTCGCCCAGAACAACCTCAAATTCTGTTATTAGACAGGTATAGCCAGACACTACTCTTGCATGTGAAATATTACTAACTAATACAGAATTTGGTTCTCAGACAAAGGGTGCTAAAAGAACAGACACTGAGATATGGATTAGCTGAATGGAATCAGTTGGCTTTCTCTCCTTTTCTAAGTGAGAGTCCAATTACAGTTTATAATTGTGTTCAGAACATTAGGGACCTAGTATCTTTTAATTCAGTTGCTCATTGTGACAGTCCATAGGCAGATATGACTGAGGTGACCATAAATCACCCAGAGATCTGGAATGGCAGATGGATAACTAGATAAGACTTAAGGTGGTCGCTCACTCTCAAGGAAAGAGTGAGAAAATTCCCTGTGGCTTGAGCAGTGTTAAAAACATGTTTGGGAAGAACTTTTGATATGAACGTGATATAGTCCAGTGGATGAACCCTGACATTCATCTTTAGCAGCCCACTCAACAGCCATTTCCCCCTTTTTCCTTGCTAACAGAAATATGATTACTTTAAGATGACAATGTGCCTAGCTCCTGGCATGAATCACAACTGATCTACCTAGATAAATCATGGCACTCCTATGGCCCTCTGCCAAATACTTACTTTCTCAATCACCCTTGCATCTTCAGTTAGCCAAATGAGACTGAATGAGTGAGTTCACAGGAAGGACATTTTATACTTTGATAAGTGGAGGTATTTTCCTTTCTTTTCTTCTTAAAAAAAAAGTAACCATTTTGTGATGAGGCAATGAAACAGGATAAAAAAAATCCAATCACATGCTGGGAATGTTGGAAGGATGGGAAAAGCTGAGACCACACGTCTTGTTATATAAACAAGCAAATCAACTTTATAAGTGATGTCACAGTTGAGATTTCTAGTACTTAAAAATATGTCTAATTCATAAACTGATCATATACTCTGAGTAAAACATGAAGGACTCATATTTGAAGAACAGAAGAAAATGACAAATTCTCACTGACTCCTAGCTTCTTTTGAAGACTGTTATCTACCCCTCTTAGAACTGTCTTTTTAATAAAATATTACCTTTTTTCAAATTGGTTCTCAATTTAGGTAGTATGCAGAAGAACTGTTAATGAATATACAAATGGCCAAACCCATACCAAAACAGACAAAACACTATAATGGTACCAAATATAATGAGCATTTCCTGAGCAGTTCAGTGGACTGTAGACACACTGAGATGCCAACAGAAACAGTTTACCATGCCTTCTCTTTTGTTCCCTTAAAAGTGGCTTTCTAGAAGCTGTCTAATTCTACCCCATGTTAAACCATTTCATATACTACAGAGTTTTATCAACTTAGATCACATCCCGATAAGTGGTGTCTTGCTCATTAGTAGTCTTTTAAGGCCAGCTTTAGAAGACATCTCCTTTTAGTGTTTTAGTATTGCTTGTTTAGCTTCTCTGATGTTACTTCATTTACACTTAATACCATCCTCTTTCATTTTTATTCTTCATCTTATATTCAATAGACCGTTACTTCTCTGCATAATCAAACTCTCGATAGCATTTGACTTAGTTGAACATTCCCTCCTTCTTGGTTTCTGTGCTATCATGCTCTCCCGATTTCTCTCCTCCATCTCTGACCTCTTACTTTTGTTTGCTGAGTCCTTCTTTGCTCTACGTCTAAATATTAAGGAGTCCCAGGATATCATCCTCACTTCCTTTCTTATGCATGATCTTGCAATGAATGATCTCATTTTAATAAAAGTACGTTACAAGACTAAAATATTTATATCCTCAGTGCTAGCCTCTACTCTAAAACTTTTATATATTGGACTGCTTACTTAAAATCTCTACTTAGCTGCCTAAGAGATATCAGAACCCTACATTTCCAAGACTGAACTCCTGGTTTTCAGTTCATTCCCAATTTGCACCTCCCTCGTTTTCCCCATGTCACCAAATAACACCGCCACACACACAGTAGCTCAAGCCAAACACCTGGAAGTACCCTTGCTTCCTCTCTGTCCTTTATTCCTCACACCCAACTCATCAACAAGGCTGGTCAATTCTACTTGCATCATAGACCTTGAACCCATCTACTTTTCTCCACTGACCTTCCAAACGCAGTACATCTCCTGCCTGGGACACCACCAGGCAGAAATAAAACTAGCATGTCTTTTTTTTAAAAAAAAAAAAATATAAATGATACCCTGTCACTTTTCTGCCTAAAACCTTCATAATAGTGTCCTATCATACTTAGAGTATGATACTTAGAAGACTCAAAGGCCTTCTTCTAGGCTCCAAGGTCCTCCCCACATGATTGGCTCCCACCCACCTCTGACTCATCGCACATCTCTGCTTTTCTCCCTATATTCCAACTTCCCTGTCCTCCTTCTTGACTGTTTTACAATCCAAGCTTGTTACGCCTTTGGTCTTTACAAAAGCTATCTTCTATCTGGAAAGTGCTTCTCCCAGATAGTCATACAAATAACTATTTCTTATGATCCAGGCCTCTGCTCATTGCTCACTTCTGCTCAAAAGCCTTCCCTGGCCAGTAAGCCTCAAGCAGCCACCCTATTACTCTCAGTCCATCCTGCTGTTTTCCTTCCTTCACAGCAAGTATTACTATCTCCTATTTTCTTGCCTATTTATTGCCCATCTTCCTCCAAAAGAATCTACAAGCCTTGAGATCAGGGAACTTTTCTGAGTCTCTCATTGCTGTGTCCCTTGCTCAGTAAATATTTGGTGAATTGATGAAGAAGTTCAGTGGGTTTCGAAGCAAAGTCCTTTTCAGCTCCTTGGCCTTTACAAAGATATTTTCTTTTACATTCTTCATGGTTTTAAGATTAATCAGGAAATACATTTTGGAGCCCATTCTCCTTTCATTCAGTCAAGAAATATTTACTGTGCCCAGCATTTTGCTATACAAAGAATAATGAGACAGGAGATTGATTATCCAATGGTATAAAGTGACATGAAAATGAATAAGTATAATATAAACTGAGATCAATCAAGCTACTAAGAAATCTACTATTGTTGCCTTGTACAAAAGAGGTCAGGAGCAAAAAGAAACAAAAACAGTGATGAGGACAGAGGGAAGATCACATTTGCTATATGCCAATGAGTCAGATATTGAGTTCTATAAACTAAAACAGAAAATATCACAATAGTTGTATTTCTCAACCACATATAATGATGCCTCCAAACATGACAATGACAGAAGGAGGGATTTTTTTTTTTGCATGTCATAATGTTATCACAACCCGAAAGTCAAATATTATTAAATTCAAGGACACTACTTCTGAATGCCTTGTGTGATTCAATTATGTACAATTCTATTTTATCATCATGCAAGGTGAAGTTCAAGCAGAATGTAATAAAATAGATGTTTTCCCAATTTCCCTTCATTCTCACGGCTGCCACCCTATTCTCTGCCAGTTTCCACTTCATCTCCTCCATCACTACCTCTGTGGCCTATGATTCCCTGTTGCTCTCTGGTCTCTGATACAAAAAAAATTCTACTAATCCTCTACCAACACACTGCCTCATTCACTGGCTCTCAATCCCCTTACTCAATACCACTTTTCAACCTACCTACCCATTTGAAATACCTTTCCCACTGGCTTCTATTACCCAAATGCTACCAATTCTCAAACTTGAGAAGCCCATCTCCTCCATGAAGCCCTCCTCCCCAGCCACCCTAACCCATAATAACCTCATCTTTTCTAACCACCTACTATAATATTTACTGCCTTTGCTGGCTATTTGTCCATTTTATATCCCACCTAGAATTGCTATTTAACCTTTTATATATCTGGGTCTTAAAATCTTCCTAGCTTGAGTATTGAAATTTTTATATATGGTTAATGGAAGGAAATTTGACTTTGTGTGGTGAACACATAATGCAAATTACATATGAAATATTATCGACTTATATACTTGAAGCCTATAAAATTTTACTAACCAATATCACCCCAATAAATTTAATTTCAAAAAGAATATTGAATTTTTTAATACAGTGGTTCTGGCTTTCATTTTTCTCTCACTCTTGCCCTTAGATAGCAATGGTGTTGCCAGCAGAAATAAGTAGTCCCACATCTCCAGCATTCTGCTGCAAGCAAACATTTATTCCTACAGGGTCACAAGAGAGATTCAGGCACTGGTTAAGCTGATAACCAGGTCCTTTACAGGTAAAACAATGTAGATTCTTCTACATTTAGACCAACAAACTTTAGGTATTAGTATATCTTGTATCAAGAGAAAATCAGTACGTACAAATAGTGTCTAAGATAAATCAGTTTTTCATGTTGAACAAAGAAAAAGAAACTTCCTTTGACTAAATAGTTATATATCTGCAAATGATTTTTGTAGACCAGAAGCATAATTTGTTTTATTGATAATTTCTATAAAATTTAGCCGAGTAGTCTTTGGATAAGTCATCTGGATTAAGGGGGGCGGAAATAGTTTTCCCTCTTATCTGCAGGAAGCAGTCGCCATCCTCTATCTCAATTCCATAAAAATTAGTGTTAACTGCACACATTTAGATTTGGGGTAGATCATCTGTAATTTTAAACAATTTCCTCCACACTCACAATGCACAGAGTTCTTCAGGATACTGCCCTACGGTCTCTTCTCTACTCCTCCATCCCCCTCTTCTTTCCTCCACTGTCACTTCTCTATAATCTAGTCCCCCGTGACAGTTACATTCTGCTGCCCTTAAGCAAATGCCCTGAGTCCTTCAGGTGGCAGTCACTGATCTCCAGGGCATTGTTCTCATCTCTCCTCTATACTCACTCCATGGCGGCCATACTGGATTTATTCTAATTCAAAGATGTCATTTCATTTCCACCCTCCAGGCTTTCACTCCTGGGATTCCCATCACATGGTATTCCTTTAGCCCCATCCTCTGCACCCTAACTCTTATTCCTCTTTCTAATTAAATGTTATTTCTTCAAGAAGAACCTCCTCGGAAAGTTTAGTGTCCCATGATATCGTCTCTACTGACAATAATGAAACTTCTTTGGTAATCGTCAATGTAAATAATTTGTCTAAATGTCTAGAGCCTCGCTATATGTAAAGACCCCGTGATAAGAGAGGCAGCGGCTATCTTAATGATTGTTGTATCTCAGTAAATTTCCTAGTGTCCTGGCACGTAGTTCATGCTCAAGAAATTTGTCGAATGAATAAACGAGAGTAGGGGCACGGGAGCTAGAAGACTGTAGAGCCCATTTTTGCTCATTGTGACCTTGTGCAGATCTCATCGATCCTCAATTTTCTCATATTTAAAAGGGGTATTATCACCAACCACTTTTAGGATATTGAAAGAGACAAAAGATATATGGTCAACCAAAGAGTTTATAAGTTGGAAAATGTTTCTATAAATTGGTAGTTATTTTTAATTGAATAGGCATAAAGTTTCTTCAGCTACATATAGCCAATACTTACTGGGTACTTGCTATTGCTAAAAGTTTACATGCATCACCTCATATAATTCTGACTTAGACAATACTCCTAAGAGGTCCACATTATTATTAACCCACTTAACATGAGAGGACAATGAAGTCAAAGAGTATTATGTGATGGAATTGGGTTTCAGATCAAGGCTGTCCCCAAGGCCCAAGTGTGACTACTAGACAAGCCTGCCTCCCATTACTACATATTTTTCCTCTATGTCATAGAAGAAGAGAGCTTAGCTTTCACAGAAGGTAATTATATCTCTTCCCAGGAGTCTAGATATAGATGCAAATAAACTAGATGATTTTACCTTTCAAATAAGTGAGAGGAATCCAACACTTTAGAACATCTTCATCATCACGGTGACCATTTGTTAAACACCCCAAGTACCAGGATAAGCACTGTACAGTTACCAACCCTAAACTTCTTATAATCATCACGACACAAGGTGTTGGTAGGGCTAGATGCCTTTCTAGAGGCTCTACGGAAGAACCATTTGCTTTTCCACCTGCTAGAGGGCACTACATTCCTTGGCCTGTGGCCCCTTCTTCCACCTGCAAAGCGACAAGTTTTCACCTCTCTGACCATCCTTCCTTAGTGACATCCATCTGACCAGAGCTAGGAAGAGGAATCTCCACCATTTATGACTCGTGTTACTAGACTGGGGCCACTCTATAATCTAGGACAATCTCCCCATATCAAGATTCTTAACTTAAACACACCTTCAAAATCCCTATCACCGTGGAGAGTAACAGCCTCAGGTTCCAGGGATTAAAATATGGACATTTTAATGTCCACATTAAAAACTCACCTCCTAAAACTCTCTGGGAAGAGGAGCAATGTGTCAGTAACTCTCAAAGTGTAAGGACTGAATGGAAGCACCAAAACAGAGGAGAGGGGTCTAGGAATTAGGAAGACAGCAAGAGTAGGAGCTCCTTGCAGCCCACGCCCGGCCCACAGCTAGGGCATCCCGACAGTACCTTACAGTTCCGCAGCTAGAGTATGAGCTACACACTTTTCATTTATTTTCATGTTTAATATTTAACTCACGTGACCCTGTTTCTAATCAATATAGCAAACAGATTACATTTCTATATAAACTTGGAAAATAGCTGTGAAGAGTAGAAAGAACGAAGGCTTTGGACTCAGATGGACATGGGCCTAAACTTGTCATTTACATGCTCTGACACTTGCTGTGGGACCTGGAGCAGGTTGCTTAACGTTTCTGAGTCTCAATCCCTGTGTCTGCAGAATGATGGTGGATATGAAGATTTAATGCAATTATACATATACACTCTAACACAGGGCCTGACACCTATTGGGACAAAATAAACATTAATTCTTCTCTAACCAGTCCACCTACATAGGTTGTAAGCCTAATGAACAGTATAATCATAGCAAGAATATCATCTTCAGTTTTGGATCCTTTTTATGTTTGGCTGTTCATCACCTGGATGAATGCCTAGTCCAGAGCAGACATATATATAGATATAGATATAGATATAGAATTAGAAGGATGCACATCAAATCCATGGCAGTGTTACAACTTCGGGAAAGAAGAGATAGGAAAGGGAACACGAAAGGTGACAAAATGCATGTCAACTTTATTGTTAACATCGTATTATTTTTATATAAAGAAAGCTGGCAGCAAATATTTTGTTACATATTATATATATAAAACACACACGTTATATATATATATGATGTCTATATGTACAATTTTACACACACACACACACACACACACACACACACACATATATTAGTTGAACCATTTTAACGTTTTCTTTTCCCTTTGGATCAAGAGAAAAAACTCTCTGTTTTGGATCAGTGATGAATTACAGTCAGGTTGGCCTAGAAGACCAAATTCTCTAAAATTCAGCTTCTGGAGCCCCTCGATGCTGTTGGATGACTTCACAGTACTCATACACAGACTGCAAAACTTACAAACCATCTTGCATATAAGCCAGGATGGATTATTCACATGCAAGATAAATTAAACTACATTAAAAAAATTCCAATTCATCATATCCAGCATAAAAATATCTTTAATAAGAGTCCAAGGACAACTAGATGAATGCTTCCCAGAAACCTTAAACTGATTTAAATCACAAAATATTCTGTAGTCAAAAAACGTGCCACCATTTCTCCCCCTAGTGCTAAAAAAAGAGAAAAAAATTAGGAAAGAAGAATTTGGGCAAACAAATAAATATTTTAAAAGCTGATTGGTGTTTTCTGTTTCTGATCATTCATAAACCCAAAAACAAAGTGGGCCTAATTGTACGGCTCTCATAGAAATCGTAACTATTTGAGATAATCTTCTCCCAATTAAGCTAAATGTTATAAATCTACACCACAGTTCTGAAACTCTTATCACCACCCTCTTCTCAGAAAATGGCATCCCCTTTGGTTTCACAAATTATAGAACCTGCCAGGCCTGAAGTCCTCCCCAAACCTACGTCCTTCCTGATGTCTCAGGAAGAGCCTTGCTACCATGCTCCTTTCCAAAACCCACCTGTCTACCTGTCCCTTTACTCACTTAGTGAACAAATACTTAGGCACTGGGGGTACAAATATGAACAGCAAACAATTCCTGGCCCAGAATGACTCAGTCTCTTAGAGGAAATGGGGACACAGCCATAAAATATTGCACAAATAATATTCAGCATGTAAGAAGATTAAACTATATCCATCTGTACAGCTAGATCTCCAAGACGTAATGTTATGTGAAAAAGTCTTGAAATATCCTATTTGTGTAAGTCGAAATACACACACACATGGTATGAATGTCTGTGTCTCCGCACAATGCAGATGTTGAAATCCTAACCCCCAAAGGTGATGGTGCTAGCAGATGGGGCCTTTGAGATGTGATCAGGTCATGAGGGTGGAGTCCTCATACGTGGGATTAGTGCCCTTATAAGGGAGGCCCCAGGGAGCTCCCTAGCACCTTCCGCCATCCGAGGACATAATGAGCAGTCTGGCACTGGGCAGAGGGCCCTCACCTGACCACACCGCCATTCTGATCCCAGACTTTGAGTCTCCGGAACTGTGAGCAATATATTCCTACTGCTCATAAGCTACGCAGTCTGTGGCTAGAAAGGACTCAGGCATGCATGAACAAATGACGCACTGCTCAGGCACGCAGGTAAGAGGGTATTAAAGCGAATTAGAAGCATACACACTAAATTCATGGTAGTAGTGATAACTTCAGGGTAGAAGGGCTGGGGAAAAGGACACAGGAGGTGACAAGATGCCCGCCGACTTTACTGTTAGTATCATGTGGCTTTAATGTAAAGAAGGCTGGTAGCGAATATTTTGTAAACTTATTAACTATCAGTTTTGAGCAAGAAATCCTCAGGTGATTCTTATTCTTTATACTTTTTGTATTTTTATAAGTAGTTCAAATTTAAATAGAAAACTTCACTGTGGCCTAGTGAGCGCTGTAAATGGTAGATACAAGGTACAATGGTGGTAAGTAGAAAAATGATCTCTGTGTCGTGTTTCGGACCACTGAGCTCCATAGCCCAGCCACTGCCCTAACGAGGCCAATGTCAACAAACATGGCCAAATGTCTCCTGGCCAACAAAAGGAATCTTCCAGCAATTACTCGCTCAAGCAACTTCTCCATCTACTCTCTTTCGTTCACAACAAAACATTTTAAGAGAACTGCCTACATTTGCTCTCCTTCATTTCCTCACTCACACCCAAACCCATCGCAATCTGGCTTCTGCCCCACTGTAATTGTTTCCACCTCCTAACTGCCGAATCCTTTTAGTTCTCATTTTATTTAAGCATGAAAAGCACTTAGGATAATTGACCAAGTACTGGAAAACTTTCCTTCCCTTGGTGTCCACAGCACTACTCTAGGCTGCCAACCCTTTTACCCCCTCATACGATCCTTCCCTGACTCCTTTGCGAGTGCCTGCTCCCTGGTGTAGTCACTTAGGTTTAATCTACCTCCCAGTACTCCATTCCAAGCTCTGTTCTCTCCCTAAGTGACCTCCTCTGTTCTCGTGGCTTTACCTGCAATCCCCTGGCTCCTACATCTGTATCTCTAGCTTCTTCTGAGATCTGGCTACACACTTTCAGCCGCAAGCTGGCTTTCGTACTTTAGAAGTATCTCAAGCTCAGGATGTTCCAAAGCAGCCATATCGTCAAGAATTCTCACTGAAGCTTGCGGCTAAACACGTGGATAGCTCAACTCTTGCTTTTCTTGACTTATTCCGGGGCTTAATGATGTATTGGTTTACCTGCTACATCGCTCTTAAACCTACCTCCCCTCTTCTGCCTGCCACACTGCTTTAATTCAGGTCTCCCGTCACATTGTCTGTACTACTGTTCCAACTTGTCCCCTTGACTTCTGTGAAGTTACCTTCCTCATTTCTTTCTAAAACACAATAACTGTCATTCCCTTGCTTAACACCCTTCAATGGCTCCCCTGCAGATCGTAATTCAGACTCTTCAGTCATAAACGCAAGGGTCTGAAACAGTTGACCACCATCTACCTTCCCAGCCTCGTTTCTAGATGCATCTCCCCATACATATCACCAGTAGACAGTCCACATGGACCTTCTCACCATTCCCTGAACGTGGCTTGAGTCTTCACACAAATCTGAGTCTTGGCACAGGCTGTTCTTTACACCGCTGAATCCGTCTCTCTGCTCCACTAGATAAGCCTCAACACATTTCATGACCCAGTTGAGATGACATTTTCCTCTGCCAGGTTTCCGGAACCTCCCTACACAGGTAGTTATTCCTGCACCTTCACTCCCGTAGGACTTTGCATGTGCATGCATTTTAGCACTTAAGTCACACTGGTCTGAGAGTGACTGTCCACCTGTCTCTGTCTCCCTTAACGGACAGCAAGCTGGAGCTAGGTTTTGGTAATAGTGTCTTCATTCAACCAATATTTGAGGGCCCATTATTGGCAGGCCTTGTTCAAAGCATATGAGATGTACAGTGAACAGAACAGCCAATCTCTACACTCGCAGAGTATAAACTTTAGAGGGCTGACTGGGAATCAGTAAGCTGAGGCCTGATTTGAAGATGTTTGTTTAGATCATCAGAAAGGCCATGTAAACTCAGAGTGTTAACGCATACTACCATGGTGGCCTTGGCATGTCATCTTAGCTCATCATTTCCAATTCGATCAGATCTCTCACTACTTTGCAACCCCACAGGCAGACACTCAAATGTGCACAAACCATAAGCCTTTAAAAACTTCAGGCTCAGGCTTTTTTGATGAAAACTATCCTTTCCTTAGAAGGCCTAGAGGTTATGCAATTACCCACTGCAGTTGGGTAGCTGGTCTTGGCTCAAGTTCCCCACAAATCAGTAGGTGTCAGACCCACACTGCATGGATTCATGAAACAGAAATAACAGATGAGCTCTCTGTGGCTGAGTCAGAAAATGCCCATATGTTAGTGGTGGTAACCTATATTATATACCCATTTTAATTTATTAGGCACTAGCTCATGTGTGTCTCATGAAATCTTTGGGTATCTGTAGACAGGGAGAGTGTGGCTTCTCTGGAATTGGCACTACTATCATGCGTGAAACAGTGAAACTCAGAATGCAGACAGACTATGCCAGAAATGAATCAGGACAAAGCAGAGTCTGAACAATGCAGAAAAGTTCTCAGGCAGCCACAACGGGCCTGAAGCACCGAGGAAGAAGGAATTGGTAATAACAGCACCGTAAGGTAGCATCACCTCCGTAACACTTGATATTTGCATGAACGATCACGTAAATATACATGGAAGTTAACTGTTGATGAAATCACACATTGTTGATCGTTCTGTTAGACTTTTCTCTTTATGTTAGCTAAGGATAAATAGAAATGCCTTCACAGGAGGTAACTGGGGAATTTTTGGGTTTGACATTGCTATTTCTAACGTGGTTATTATTTAATAAAAAAAGAAAGAAAGAAGTTCCGTTTTACTAATAATTATTACACATACTTTCTATAAGTGCATGCGTAGAATTTGTAATGAAATCTATAAAAATGAAAGTACATGCTCATAACGTTTTACAAGTAGGGATATAAGACCAAAACACTTTGGAATCAGCTGACCCAGACACGACATGGTGAGCAATGAGTTCTAAAGGAGAGACCAAAGCCAGATTTATGACCTTAGGCAAAGCAGAAAAGAAAAGGTAAATTAATTTTTTTTAAAAAAAGGAGAAAGAACGGGCTGAGAGAATAATGCCAGATCCCACAAAGATGTGATCGACAGTTTGTTGGTCACTGGAATAGCTGTCTTATGTTTTTTGCTGAGTGCAGGGACCAAGGACAGAAGAGACGATGTGGCTCTTTCATTATCTCATTTCCCTACTTAAAACCCCCTGTCAATTCTCAGTGCCAAATCCTTAATAATAATACAACTCGAACTCTCAACCATCAACCGTGTGTCTGCTCCTCTGGTCTTATCTCTTGTCACTCTCTCGCTCTCTTCTTTTTTTCCTAGATGTTCTTTAGTTCTTCGAGTATGTTCTCTACTCTTGTTCCTGTCTAGATCTCGGTGTCATTCAGGGATCAACTTAATTTCTCCTTGCTTTAGACCCCTAACCCATATTAAATTTTTCCCTATGTTCCCACAGCATCCTTAATTCACTATTCTGAAATTCCCAGCATGCTGCTCTTGCACCGCTGAAGTATTTCTTCCTTGCTAGCCATCTGTGAGGACAGACAAGGTATTTGTATCCCTACACATCCAGCACACTGTTTGATGTGTATAATGTACAAAACAACTATGCTGATTGGAGTGAAGTTGAGTGAAATGTGTCCTGAGACCAGAAATGTGTCCAAAGAGTGAGAGAGAAAAAGAATTTCTTTGAGCTCAAGAGCTTGCTCCATTTCATGATGGCAGAATTATGGGGCTTACCTAAGAGTTACAAAAATATTTGACTGCACTTTATCAGTACATTTAAAGGCACTTCATTACCCATTGGATGACAAATATTTGAGTGCCCCGGTGGGCCTTGGAAGTGTCCAGAGTCTCTGTACTCATCAAACAATTAATTAAAACTGTATTCATTAAGGAACAGTACTGAAAGGATTCACGACTTATTCCGACAGGATGGAAGACAGCCGGGCTTCACTGCTTGCAGAAATATTACATAATCTCAGTTAGTCCCGGCAAGATTGTTTGTGCCCAGAGTCCATAGGGTGGGACGGAGAAATGATGCAGGATCGAGCCGTGGAGGGAGAGAGGGGGCAGCTAGGCAAGTGGAGGGCTCTCTGAATCCAAATCATGTCTCTGCATGTGATAACACACATCCTTCAAAAGTCTCCCTACGCTGTGCACTTTCAAGGCCCCGTCTGCCCCACACCCTTACCTGGCTCGAGCTTGTCCACATAGGTCACTTCATCAGCCCTTCAACTCAGGCTCAAGGGCAGGGGTGGGGCCTGCAGGTTAATTTCACTGCCATTCAAACTCTGCAAGTATTAAGTCTTTTTTCCCAACCTATAAGGCTGGCTATTCAGGGCTCCTTCTCCCATGCAGGGTCACTTGGACTGGGTACCGGCTTGATCTTTACCTCGGATGTCACCTAGAAATCCATGCTCTTTAACTCCATGCACGACCAAACCGGGCAATAAGTATTGTCTCTGTTGAGCTGAGCCCAGCCCCGCACTCCTCCCCACCCCAGAACAATATTAGGTCGCCCCAGACTGCCACTCTTCACTGTTTCCCGGCCCTGCCCTCCCTCGGCAGGAGAGTGGAGAAGGCTGTGTATGAATTAATATCACGCCAGCTAATATCCCCACTTTCCCAATCACTAGCTGCGAAAATATGGGCAAGTTGCTTAACACCTTTAGGCCTCAATTCATTTATCAACAAAAAAAGATATTCAAAACTATCTAGTGCCCCTCTTACCAGGGTAGCCTTCTGGTACCCCAAAAAATTGTCGAACTGAATTCTTTTGACCTTACCAGAGCAATTACCAATTTCCTTCTGTCGTTGAAGTACTAACTCCCCATCGCTGGAAGCTGAGCCCTTTACCCAGTCGCCACAGTTTGAAGGTAGAGCCCACTTCAGAGCACATTTGACTCTGCATGTCCTTGGTCTCCCACCTCACCCCGCACCCACCTTCAGTCGGTCCAAAGACCATTCATAGTGCCACCAGAATGTGCCAGATGCTTTCTCCCTGACGGGCATCGCTCCAGGACCAGCCAATCTGACCTACACCTTGGACAACTGCAATGTCTTCTCGACCGACCTCATCCCCTGAACACTCTCCCTTCTTCGCATCTTTCCTTTTTGGCAAGACAAGACAGGCTTCCAAAGGTGTCGCTTTGATGATGCCATCACCTTTCTCAGAAATCTTGAATTCTTGCCCACTGGATAAAATTCACATTTCATAGACTCTCCCCGGTCTCGTTTCTCAGCCTCAACACTTCTCAGACGACCATCCACTCCAGCTGAACAAATTCCTTCATGCCATCCATGAAATGCTTCTTCAGAACCTCTCAAAACCCCAGTGCTCATTCAAAGCCCAGCTCACAGCCCAGCTCCTCCCCAGGGTCCCCCAGCAGGTCACCCTGAGGTGGCCTTCTCTTCTCAGAGGACAAGATTTACCTGCTTCCAGGGGTCAAGTGCCCTCCCTCACAACTCACACCCTCCCTTGCCCCTACAGGCTCCCAGCATCACACTCCCCTGACTTCCCATCCTCAGGAATAGAGGACTTCTTCTCAGGCCAAAATAATTATAAAAATGAGCACAAGTCACATTTATCAGACCCTGTCAGTCACTGTGCCAAGCACTTTATATAGATTAGGTCAGTTAATCCTCAGGGCAATGTGTACAAATGGGTTTTTTTTCATCGATTTACCATTCAATGTACATTCAATTATTTTAAGAGGAAGAATAATAAAAGTAAATACATACACACTAAAGATATACATGTGTAGATATAAAAAATATATACTATATACATATAGTATTATAGTATATACAAATATAGATAATAATATAGATATTTTTTTTCTTTGAAGGAGTATATAAAAGTTATCTAGGAAAGTAAATCAGAATAAGGGGCTTGAGACACAGGTGGGTTTACATTAGATGAAGTCATCAGAGATATAATATTTTAATAGAGACCCGAATAAGCAAGGAAGCATGCCAATGGAGTGCAGGGGGCAAGAATGTTCCAGGCATAGACCATTCATAAAGAAACTAAACTACAGAGAGGCCATGTGGCTTCCCAAGGTCACACAGCAGTAGACCCCATAGTACCTGAACCCTAACTCTGACTCCAGAGGCATATCCTGAGGCTTCAATCTACACCCACCATCCACGCTCTGCGGCAGTTCACTCCGCGAACCAGCTCTGGCTTTTGAAACTCTTTTATTCCCCATTAGCTGACACGCATGGACCATTTATCTATGTGCCAGGCACAGATGTCAATAACATTCTCCGCTCCGATTTCTTCTCCAGCTATCGCATGTTTCCCTGGCTTTGCATCCATTTCCCACCAGTAGCTGCTGATTTCCTCCATCGAGGACAAACATCAGGATCCAGTGAAGGTATTTAGCAAGTGCCCTTGAAAATGAAATAAGCTGGCATGCTTTCTTGAATCAATACACAATTCAAATCATGTAGAATTCTGGGGTGGGGAAGGAAAACATGATTTAAAACTGAATCCCTATACCCTAAACAATTAACGTGCCTATATATTTTGAAATATTTACTGGCAGCATCTTTCCTATAGCAGGTAATTGGTAAATGTGTTTTAAATAGATAACTACTGGATAACATCTTCAAAATGGTATCTAAAACTCAGAACAAAAGTTACATTAAGGCTTAAGTTATAACTGTCACTGCTTGAGATCCGAAATCTATTCCAATGATATGTACGAAAAGCTGCAATCTCTTACTCAGAGATCCAAGGATAAATGTAAGTGTTCTAAATTGCAATGTTTCTGACAAACTATTTCCACAGTTCAATCTTCCCAGTCTGAAGATTTAGTATTGTTAGTATTTATCCTGATGGCTGAACAATTATTTTGAAAGTATTTTAATGACTCATTTTCATTTGTAATCTACATCCACAACTTTAATTTAACTATGCGGGTTTGTAGGATTTAACTACAAATCTGGTACTTAAATCACATCAGGATTGCTAGTATTTATTATCTTCCAGCTTTGCAGTTTAGATGTGTTGCCTTTTTAAAAACTATCTTAGAATGAATGCCTCCATCAAACGTCGGGTTTATCCTATCAAGCCACGGTAGAAAAACCCCCTCACTCCCGTGTCCCTGCATATTGCTGCACTTCGCAGCTTCCACCCGCCTTTTCCCGTGTTTCTCAGAGCCTGGCTCTGAAGTCTCGTTGTATTATACTTGTCTCCCAAGATTTCCCTCCCCATCACCTTCAAATTAATGTAAGGTCCCGGTGTGTCAGAGCCTGCACGTCGGTAGATCACATCAGTAGGAAACTATGATGAAACTGGACCACGAGAGGAGAGGGAATCGGGAACAGATTGCAATAATCCTGTGCATCTCAGTAGGAAGAGATGTGGGCCTCAAATTAAAGGGAGTTTGGAAAAGCAGATGATAGGGAGAGCGATTTAAGAATTCTCAGAAAAGATATAAGAAAGGTTTAGCAGAATCTGATTTTCACAAGTATTCACAGTATTAGATCAGGAAGAATAATATTGTGATAAATGATTGTCTGCAGAACTAAATTTAAAAATGAGAGTAATATTCTATTTCATTTTTAAAATCCTACACTAATTTGAAATGCCTCTGCCTTTACTGGAAAGTTTGTTAAACTGACATTAGGAGAACTGGGCATTTTCAATTCCTTTATGACTATCTTGAAACAGAAGTTATTACTCACTTTGTACTTTCCAAGCTTCAAAATTATATTTGTTCTATGAAAAAAGTGCACATCTTCATAGACTACCGGCATCATAAGCTTTAAAAATCTTTAAAATGGCTTAGATGGTGGCACGTCTCTAAATGATTGACAGGTAAACCCATATTACAGATGGGAAAATTAAGAGAAGGCAGGAAGAAACTGGACAATAAAACAAATATAGAATTTCAAGCCTAGTTCTTTCGATAGCTTTATCTGTAAGACCCCCAATGAGAAAAAAAGGTCAAGTTCAATATCACTGCTTTCACTGTATCGAATTGGAAAGGAATGGTACTTATACCAACTGGAAATAATTTTGTTTTTCAACACCGCCTCACTTCATCCTTACCTCTGTTATGGCAGTGACTATTTTAAAATATTCATGTCTAGTAATTTCTTTTTCTGCTACTCAACTATAAATACAGCAGGTCCTTGAAATCTGTCACTACGTTCAATGTCATTTTGTAACAACATCATGGGGAAAAAAAATCCATTCCCAGTTGTGGCCACTGTCTGTTTGCATATTCGCCCCCATGCCTGTGTGGATTTTCTCTGGACTCTCTGGTTTCCTCCACATCCCAGAGATGTGCACCCGAGGTGAACTGGTGTGTCTGTCTCATCCTGTCCTGCTGAATGTGTGGTGGATGGGTATGTGAATGGCCCTGGGAGGGAAGGGCATCTTGTCCAGTGTGGGTTCCCACCTGGCACCCTGAGCTGCTGCAACAGACTCCAGGCACCTGTGACCCTGAACTGGAACTGGCAGGTTGGAAAAATTATCTGACTGCTTTTAATTCATCTTTCTTCAACAGATGTAGGTCACATTTATTTCAATGCTTAATACTATAAGTGTTTCGGGTCCTTATTTAGAAGTTTGGTAAGGTTTCTGTGACCAGATACATCCATAGGAACTGGACTCCTGTTTGTATCAATTAGCCTGTGGTGAAGTTGGTTTCGTTATATGTCGTTTTGCTTACATTTAGTTTCCAAGAACTACTGATAAGTGAGGACTTTACTGTACCTGATGCATCCTCAGTAATTGTCTCTTGAATAAACAGTAAGCTCTCTGAAGGCAAACTCCACATCTCACTCAACCTAGCACTAAGTAGTTTCCCTGTCAATATTTGTTAAATTAATCTCATTTCATCATTACAGAATCCATCCCCATAATCTATAAGTAGATGCAATGGCTACCATTTTTAGAGATGAAGAAAAAGAAACAGCAACATTATATATATACTCAGTGGTCATTTTCTTTGCTTTTACCTTTCTAAATTAAATAAAATTTCTCTGAATTAAACTTCTCTCCAAATTAACCTTGTTCTCAGAACTGGATTTGACAGTGCTGTTTTTGAAATGTCTGTTTATGATTTCTATATTAATTATTTGGTTGTCTGTGTGTTTTTGTTTGGGGTGCTATTTTTTTGTTTTGTTTTTCAAATTCACTGCAGACACAACAAGAAGGTGACCTGAGGATAAATTTTGTGCAATGATGGAATGAATTGGACCACAGAAGCGAATCTCTACTCTTGGGGTATAAGCATAAAATAAGATACTTTTATTCATTCACCTCATTCACCATATCTCCAAGCACTTACCATGTACAAATCATGGGCAAAAGGTATGGGCTAGACCAATTTTTGGTAAGTATTTTTCTTACGCTAATGAAAATTCATTAAAGTACAAAAAGTTACAACCCAAAATAAATTCCCTGGCAGAATGTCTGTTCTGAGAAGTAGATCAGTTCAATAATTGCATGTGCTATCTTCACCCAATTTTATTATGAAAATCATGAAGATATTTGGAAGTCATATCCTCTCTTGTAAAAAAAAAATCACATTTGGGGGCATTCTTCGGGACACCTTAGCATCTGTAAACACAACGGGCAGATGGCATTACAATGAAGACAGGAGAAAGAGAGCATGAGCATGCATAGTCATTAGACTGCAGTACTTACTATCTCAGTCAAATCTGATTTTGAGTCCCACTTGGGCTGCAGGTAATGTCATTTCTTAAATAAACTGCTTTACTCCAAAGATTCTTCAGAATATTAGGAAATATTGACATCTGGAAATAAAAGTGCATTTTCCCTCCAAAATCTTTTTAAAGTAAAGACCTATAAAATAAAAATGCCCATTCTAATTCCCTAAAGACTTTTCATTCCCTATTCATGAGCAGATGCTGCTTGAATACATGGGGGTGGGGACACATTTCCTAAGGCCGATCCAAATTTCAGGTAACCAAAACATTACGAACCGTTGTTGTAAAATGGGTTGACTACTTATTTTTACCTAATAACTGGGGTAGAATATGTAGGGGACAGAACTTTCTAGAAGATTAGTAAGATATTCACAGGGCATTTAAACTGACAACCTGTTTCCAATGGGAGAGCCATTCAGGTGCACTGGCTGTGTTTGTTCGAGAAGAAGAATCAGCCCTTAAGATGCGCCTGGAGGCCAACTGCTCACGAATGGCAAAGCTTATATTTATAGCCCCGTTCAAGTGATTCCTTAGATGGTCGGAGTGCACAGAAAACTAGTATGTTTAAACACTGAGAGTCTCTTCTTTTTCAGACTTTCTAATGCTATGGCATATGTATGCATGTGCCCCATCTCATCTCAGCTCTGCCATGGTTTCCACATCCCTCTCATTCCCTCCCAACTTGGTCTGATTCTCTCTGTGAAGTGTGATAAGAAAGAAAATGCACCTAATGAAATGGGTGTGTATACACTGAACGACAGCTCAGATTTTTAGTGTTTCCATTCCTTTCCACAGCCACTGCTGTAGATACGAAAGCATCTATCATCAGATGAGGATAACGATGAAGATGATAATAATGACGGGGGTCTTGGTGGTGTCGCCCTTGATGCTCTGGGTTGGGAAAGGTGAGGAAGCGCCATTCTCTGTAACATGAACTCAGAATAGTATGGACAAGCACCAGCATGGTGCAGAGGGAGTACTTAGCTAATTGTCCCACTTTTTTATTTGGAGGAGAACCAAGAGAGGTGATAATCATGCACCAGGGGCCCCTTGGACTATCCATCCTAGAGCTAATAGGTCTGAAAAGTATTTGGGATGAAGGAGAGACATGGCAACAATCCAAACACAACACTGACTATTGCTCTAAATACACACAAAACACTGGGCACTTACTAAGCCCTTCTTCAGAAACAATATAAACCCTCATAGCCATGCATTATAGAGGCAAGAATGTGCACAGTTCAGAGGATGCCATCTTGGTGTTGTGTTACTTTCCTGGTTAATCTGGCCCACTAATGGAAAAGAAAGGAAATGGAAAAAAAAAAAAAAGTCTCTTCTGATACTTGACAAGCAATCAAACATGAATTGTAACTTTGGTTGTTTAAAGGGTCCACCACTGAGCAATGTGGTTTAAATTCAACAACTATGTTTTAAGGATCTACCAGTTTGTGAAGCTCTGTGCAGTCATTTGTAGAGGTACAAAAATGAGTAATCACTCACCATCAGGAGTTACGATTTAAAAGTGCAAGTAAAATAAATATTCATAGTTTATTTTGCCTTGTCATTCAGATATAGGTCCAAAACAAGGAAAATGATCTATGAAAATTCAAAGCATAATACTTTGAGGAGGAGGCAGGGAGAAATCAGCAAGGCTCCACCAGAAAGACATTGTATTTGAACTGAGTCTTGAAGGATGTGTTCGATGTTTAACCTACAACCATGTTCAGTGGGTAATGTTGGGGCAGAAAGTTCTTTCTAAGCAGTAGGTACAGCGTGAGATATGTTTGGTGACTAAGGGACAGTCCAGTGTAGGTGTAGACCTAGAAGAGTCATGGAAGATAATGTTGGGATGGAGGACTTCACCATACTGTGAATGCCTTAACTATCAAGCTAAGAAAACAGTATTTTCAGTTCTTTGAGTAATGGGAAGTATTAAGAGATTCTGCACAGAAGAATGATTGAATCAGGTTTTAGTAAATTTATTTGGTTATGAGTGGCACTTCGTACAAATAGGAGACAACCATGGTGGCCTGGGAAATGACATAAGAACATAACCTTGAGTGTCCAATGGAAAATGGAAGAGGATCTGGACGGAAAAACTAGAAGAGAATAAATGAGGCTTGGTGACTGATTCCATGAAGAAGGGAGGAAATGATGGAGGTGGGAAGTACCATAGGAAAGGAAACACTTTTGCTTTGTTTTTTAACTGCACGCTTCAAGAACTAAAGGCATCATTAGCAAAAGCTAAACAACAAATTGTTCTTAAGAGAGAGACTATCTTTTCTGACATACTGACTTTGAGGTGCTGATAAAACTTACTGGTGGATCTGACCGACAAGGATGAAAATGTCCATCTGGTATTTTGGAAAGAGACTGGGACAGAGCTATACCCGAAAGAGACCTCTGCATCGAGCTGACATGCATCAAAACTACCGCTTGATTAGGGAGAGAGTATGTAGAGAGAAGGGAAAAAAAGACATAACTTTGTAAAAGGTTGCACAAAATGGACAAAAGGAATAATAAGAGTCAGGAAAAGATCTGAGACAAGTAGGAGGAAGTAGAATAAAGCAGTGTCAGAAAGCAAGGGAGTAGACTTCATTCAACAATCATCTGTTGTGGAGCAAGTATTACACGTCAGGCTTCATGTAGATGCTGGGGATCCAGTGGTGAGCAAAACACAACAGCTCTGCTCTCACAGGGTTCCTCATCTTCTAAGGAGTGTTGATAAACAGAAGAAGCACTGCAGTGAGCTCAGGACGATGTGAATTGAGGAAAGACCACCAGAACCTAACCGAATGACCACTTTTGAAAAAGAAATAGGTGATTCAATGCCTAAGGGTGAATAAACTTGCAGTGACAGGTGCAGTTATATAACCTTAAAACCTTTTTAAGGATGGCAAAGGCCCACTGAACAAATTAAACACTCATTCTTCCCCCTCCACCCCCTCCATATCCTCTCCCCACACACTTGAATCTACTTGAAATAGCCTTTAAGAAGGGAGGCTATTAAGTAAACAAGCATACTCTGCTATGAAATATTGAAAAGCAATATTATCCTCATGTTTCAGAAATCAGTGGGGACAAGGAAAACAAATAAAAGGACAAAAGAGAACAAGAAGGACCATATACTTTAACCCCAGAAATGTGTCTTTAAAAGATTCAACTATTGTCTGGTCTACGATTTCACAGAAATCTTGCATACACATTTTATATTGCATGGCTCATTAATTTCAAAACCACCATAGTCATTTTTTATGCAACTTTGCATGAGCATTGGCCAGGGAAAAAAGCACAGCAAAGGGAGGAGGGTTGTTGAATTTTAATTCTTCATCATATCATTTGTTAAATACCTTCCCACTTTTAACATCATAAAAAAACAGAATAATGCCTTGTGCAAGAAAAAGCTTTTCCTAGAATCAGAATAAATAGATTTTTCACTATTACGCTTGTAGAATTACTAATTTGTTTGCCTTATCATTAATAAACAGAAAAGTTGCAGCCATGAGATATCCATCAAACAACCATTCAAAATTGAAGAGATTTTTCATCTACTATTGTTGGTTCCCTAGCTCGGGGCTTCCCAGGTGAAATCTGAAACTCACCCCATTATGTGAAGGGTAAGAGAGACTGAAGAAAGAGGCAGACCCCCCACATGGGTAGGGCAGGTTTAATAAGCAATGGAATTTACTTAGGAGGCTTGCCTTGGGCAGTGCAAGACAAGTAGATCTCTGCCCCTGCCTACCAGGACCTTAAAGGTTTATGTAGAGGCCTTAACTGGGTTCAGTCACATATACCATCCAAATGGTTTCAGCAACACATTGCCCTTTCAAGCCTGCATCCTTGAAATTGGCTCTGGCTATGGAAACAGTAGGCAGGATACACATTCCAGGCTGTGGGAGGGGTAAGGAGCTTCCAATTACCCAGGTCCATCTGGAGGGTCAGGTCTTCTTGATGACCTCCTCCAACAACTACTGAAACACACATTTCCCTCCCGACTCTTACTTGTAGATTACATCACATAACATCTGCCATCCCTAAGTTAGATGACACAAATTAAGGACACCAATGACTAATTTTGTACGATTTTTTTTTCTTTCTGACCTTATTTCTTATTCTCTTTCAAATATACTGTTGAATTATTATCTCTCTATCTTTCCACTGGTAGTGGGATTGTGTTTAATTCTATTGTATGGGAGCAAAATAAAGGTTTAGACAATGACATGAAAAATATATTCTGGGCAGGTTTTTGGTTTAATGTGAAGGCTGAGAGAGGTGGGGTAAAAGTAAGCACTGCAATTGAAAAGAAACTTCTCTACTTGTACGTACTTATTTACAACGTATCCATCTTTTGTACTCTATAGCATATACAACGTTTCCACTATGTGACTTGGAAGTCCTGTTGATCAGTTAGCAGATTAACATCATTCCCTGTGGAAAGGAGTTGAAAGGGAATGAACTTTTTTAGCTATATTATTTCAAAGGTCTAGCAAAGTGATTCCACACTGTTCCTCTTTCCTACATCCCACTCATTTTCCTTGCCCTGTAGTTTTTTTCCTTCATCTCTCAGCAAACCATTTTTCATAGTACTCAGGCTCTAGAGTCAAGTCATAATAAAACACACACGTGTGCAACTGTGCACACACACCCAATGTCCGATTTCCCTCTCATCTTCATACACTCTTCTCAGTTTAGCCTCTGGTTTAATTTTATTTAAATTTTGATTAAGTCTTTTTATGAAACTCCGTCTAAGAAGTACCATCACAATCATGTTGGAGCTAGCAAAAGTCACAATTATTTTAAAGGAAAGGAGAAGAGGAACTATCGTTTTAAAACATGGACTGAAAATACAGCACCAACCTTTAACACTGGTGATCCTTTCTTATCCCAGGATCAGTAAAGAGCATCTTCTATCTGAACACAAATAGCCAAAGTACTTAAGCATATGTTTGGTGAAAATAATATAAACTACATATTTATCATTCTCTAATATTAACTTTGAAACAGTAACAATAAGAACAACAACAAAAGAAAGATGCTCCAGACTATTTCTTCTTTATTCTCCCAACATATGACAATGAACTCTAAAAACATATGAATACAATTCAAGAAACAGGTGTCAAATCAATTCAAGCCAGAAAACTCTTCTCTTTTAGTCTCTCATCTCACCCAAGATATAAACCAGCATCTTTCCATTCTCCAACGAACAATGAACACATACTGATTCTAGATATGGTACTAAGTTTTTTTTTAATGTATCATACTACCCAGATGTGATTTCATTTTTCTCATTTTCTAACAAATAGCAATTTCAGCCACCTGTGGCTCTGTGACTAGGCTGGACATGCTGATTCACCCTCATCTGGCCAAGTAAAGACTAGGCACGACCAAAATGCTGTTTTCACCAAGATGTCTAACAATATAAGCCACCTAGTAGCCCAGAGTCATGTCCCTACAACCTGTCTATAAGTTGTGCGTGAATGCAATTCCTAATAGGTCAGCAAGCTCTTTACCCTGTTCTTAGTCAAAGGATCTGTTAAGACAGAGACCCTATGAACTCAGCAACTAGTCAGCCCTCCACTTACAATGCCCTTCTGGAAAACTGCAGTCTCTTAAAGATTAAGAGTATCCCTCCTATGATATATTCTAGATATTCCTTGGTTTGCAATGAGTGGAAGCTGTTACCATAAATGAAACCAGAACTAAACATCAGTGCAAGACAAATTCAAGGCTTTAAAGGTAATTAGTCATATTGGGGTTTTTTTCCATCCCACAAAGGACCTAGACTTTTATCTTTAAAATTCTCATTCAAATAAGACTAATATCTTCTCATTTGCAGTGACCTTAACTATTTATTGGAGGGAAAGAAAAAAAAAAGAGAGAAAACATCCATTTTTCAATGTCCAAATTAGAGTGATAGACTCAAATCATTGAACTAGCTCCATTTCCTTGAACACAAACAGTTAGAATGTAGAAATACTTCTTTCCTTGCAACTTTACATCCCTCGGATCCAAGTTTTTCATGCTGTAAATCCAAACTGTGCTGTGGCCATATGCGTGACCCCTCATCTTACATAATCTGGGAAACGTCCAACCCACTACACTCTCATGTCCCTTACAATACCCTTCATTCTATTTATGGCTCCTCTGAAAAACTGTACACATCAAAGCTACCTAACGACAAATCCATTCAATCAAAGATATAGCGTCGGTGGAGTAGGGGTCTCATCCCCTATGCCATCACGGGTGTCACTAAACTCATCAGAAGAGGCCCTTTCCCTGCTTTCGCAGAATGCACGATACTCTGAAGGCCCACCCTTGCACAAGAGTGTCCAGCACCTTTACAAGGTTGGACTGTATATAAATTATGCCCAAGTGTCACTGAGGACCGTTTTCTTTGAACGCTCTAAACTTAAACTGACAATCAAAGAAGACATACGCTCCCGCTGAAGCATCTGGCCTGGGAAACAGTCGCCTGTATGTTAGGGGAGAAAATAGAGTTTTAATGCAATGTTTGGGAGCATAAAGGAAAGTGGAGGAAGAGGATCAATACTATTTCGGCTCATTTATCCCCAGGTGTTAGCGGAAGGAAGTGTGTGGTCTGAAGACATCTGGCAGATGCATAAACAACATCGGAAATTTTCAGAGAAGGCAAAAGTAGGCACACGATCGCAGGGGACCCCGCCACCGGCGAGTTTCACGCACACTTCAAACATCTCCTCCCCGACCTGGACCTTGCGTGCACTCCGTCTCCTTCGCTCCCCCACTCCCGCCGCTCCCACCTCCCCTTCTCAGTCCCGCCCGGGTGACTGTCTGTCATGCAGCAAAGGCAACAAGCGTCCCCCAGCCGCGGAAGGGGTCCGGGTCTCGGCTTGCCAGGGAAGGAGGGTGGAAGCCGAGCGCCCGTTCGCATGCTTATTGCATCCTACCGCCTGTGGAGCTCGCCTCCTCCAGCTGAGCCGAAATGCTTTCCACCCTCCTCACATTCATCTTTAGGGACGCAGGGTGCAGGAGCGGGACTCGAGAGTCAACCGTCTCCGGCTCCGGGGCGTCTGTCGTTGGGTCGGGCACCAGAGCGCACTCGCTGCTCGGCCCAGGGGCGTCCGCGGCGCTGGGAGCGAGAGAGAGAGACAGGGACGAGGCGGCGGCGGCGGCGGTTCCGGCGGCGGGGCGCGCGGAGCGGCTGCAGGTGCGGGCGGAGGCCGGCGGGGGGCGCCGCGGGCTGGGCAGCGGGGGTGGCCGAGGCGCCCGCGCGCTGGAAGCGGACGCTGTGCTCCGCGTGTCCGAGAGCGAGAAGCCCCCTCGCCTCGCCCGCTCGGGCGCCGCCCCTGACACCTGCTGCCGAGTCACCAGATGCGGAGCCGGCGCGACGGAGCAGCCAGACCCCCAAGCAACTTAGGACCGCGCAGGGCCCCCACTGCGAGTTGCCAACAGGTTACCAGCGGCACCTCCGGGACCCCTTCTTGGGGCACACAGCCCCTGGCTCTAGCGGGGGTCTCCCTGCCCCACCTCCTGCCCTCCCCACCCCGTCCCCCGCCTTCGCAAAGAACGTGCTGCTGGACGTCCCCGGGACTCGAACTCGCACACCTAGGCCGAGGTGTCGCTGCACAGAGTTCGACTGAGTTCGGAAGACACCAGAAGGGGAGCGCAAGGATCTGTCCTCCAGAACCAGGCAGAGCGCCAGGAACTCCTAGACGGGAAACTTCCCCAGCTGAAGCTAGAAGCAGTCACGGGACTCGGCCAGGCGCAGGGAAAAGCTGGCCAAGGCCGAGGGGAGACCGCCACCTCGGAGAGGAGGGGGAGCAAATTGGGAAGCGTTTTGGACGAGCATCCATAAGGAAGGTGCTGTCTCAGGTCTCTAGCAGCTCTCCCGGACGTAATGCTAACCGACCCCATGGGCATTCATCACCCGGTGTTATTTGCCCTCTTAAGCAAACCAAGGACAGGAATGTTTGGGAAGATAAGGACAAACCAATAAGCCACTTGTGGCCATAGTTACTGCCTGTGTCCCCTAGACTTAAGTGTCTCTTTTGAGAAGAAAGGTCAGGTCGACCAGTTGTCCTCTGAGAAACGGAAATAAAATTCCCTCCTACTTTCAATTTTGTGGTCAATTGGCCGTGACTTGGGTTTAAGCCATTTCTAATTGATCGCAAAACCATCCATTCAACCTGCGCCGCCACCCTCTCCGCCCCCCCCACACACACACCCTTACACACTCACTGTCAGCCTGGGAAATCTTGCCCCTTACTTCAAGAAGGGCTCAGCTGACACTTTCTTGCCCTCTCCCCACCCCAATCCCACCAGTCACTCATTTGTTCTCTTGAGAGACCTCTCGCTTTCCTTTCAGTTCGTGGTTAAAGGGACTGATGCCGACACCACCATTACCTGAGTTGAAATCCTGGTTCCAGCATTTACTAATTTTGTAACTTGGTGCAAAGTATTTATATCACCTGTAATAATGGGTAATAATGGTACCTATTTTATTGGTTTGTTGTGATATAAGGAAATTGATAGATGTAAAGGGCTGAGGGCAGTGCCTGGCATACAGGAATCTCTAATTCAGTAGCAACTCTTTCCAGAAACCACTCTCACGATTTCTGCTCTGCAGATGATCGCTAACACCTGTCCAGCTCTAAATGCCATCATTTTCCATCAGATGACTCCTAAAGCTACCTTCAGTATTAACTTGGGTCCAGCAGGCTGCGTCAGAATCCCAGTTCCAATTGCTTTATGTGGGTCCAAGGGCTAATAACTTCCCATCCTCATCTTTAAAATGTAGAAAATTAATAATGCCTATTCAATTAGCTGTTGGGAAATATTAAATGAAACAACACATGTAAAGTGTTTAGAATGGTTGTTGGCACATAGTAAGAACTCATTAAGAGCGATCATCATTATCATCATCCTTATATTTCATCAAGATGACTCAAAGGAGAAAAGGCATCACTGCCAAATAGGACAAGTCTACCAAACTTTCCTTCATAGTGTGGGAAGTATTATGCAACGCCTTTTCCATCCACAAAATACCCAAAACATTTTGTTGGGCCAACCTACTTCTTTAATCTTACCCAAGGAATGTCTGTCTATTTTGATCCTGCGAGGTGTCTATCTCTGGACTAGTCAGGAAAGTAACAAAATTGCACAAAGCGATACTATGCTCAGGGAGTTTACAATACTGTATACTATTTCCAAAATACTTGTGTGAGCTCTTGGCTAAAATAAAATTCATTTCCAGAACCTCCTTATTCAGATTCTAATCATTGTCGAATGTCACAGAGAAAATCATCTTTTTGCTGCTGCTTTTACTATTTCTGATATTTGGAACCGAAGGGACAGGGTGACTCTGCCTTGCTTTTACCACCTTCTCATTGGAGCTTCATATGTCCCCAAATGGTTACAGTTATATGCCATAGCACATTGTGCCAGCCTGTTGCCCTTCTGTAGAAGCAATAGCGACCCTTGTCCCTCTTCCCCACAGCAACCACCAAAACATATACACGAAGATTCCCACATTTTCTATGACTAACCTTAGGTTATTCTTCTTGTAACACGGATGTGTATTATCCTCTAAGGGAGCCATATTACAAACTGGATGCAGAAATAGTAAACTCACCATGTGCCAGCCATTAATCTCAGATTTTATGTACATTATTTCATTTCATCTTTAGAAAACTATACAAAGTAATTACTGTTGTTACTTCTGTTTAACTGGTGAGGAAATTACAACTCAGAAGTGTAGACCAGTTTGCCAGTTTTATCAGTAGTAATCAGTATCTCAAGGATTTGAACCCACAACTCTGACTCAAGAGCCTTCAAACTCAATGGCTAGTGTACTACCACCTGGATTAGGGTTTAGAGTCTATGGACGCTGACATTTCCCAGCTCTGTGCCCTTCAGAAAGTCACCAATCATCTCTAAGCTTCAGTTCCTTATCCGTTAAAAGGAGAATTTCTGCTTCTTCACAAGGTCATTGTGAGAATCAACTCAGGTAATGAAAGAGAAAGCTATATATAAACCTTGGAATGCTGTAGGAGCATCCAGGATTACTTTTATGATTGCCTTGATCTTTTATTGCCTATTACTTTTACCTCCTGTTCTTTTCTGAAAGCCCCGCACATTTTGAAATGCATGACTCTCTCTCTTGATTCCCAGGACTTAAACAATAACAATAATAGGAGAATTTCTAGTATTTGATATTTATTGAGTGCTTACTATGTGTGATCTGTGTTTTAAACTCTACATCATTATATCACTTTATAGAGCTATTTTTACCCTAATTTTAAAATGAGACCGAGTCTCAGAGAGGGTAAATAGAGGCTAAGTAGCCCAAGATCAGCCAGCTGTGAAGTGGTACAGCTGAATTTGAACCCACAGTCATCTGATTACAAATCCAGAGCTTTCAATTTCTATGTGATGGTTCTCAAGCCTCAGCATACATAAGAATCACTTAAAGGGTTGGTTTGAGAGCCCCTGTGTTCTAGCTTTCATGATAGATTCACTTGGTTTGGAGGAGAAGTCTTAGAATCTAATTTTTGTTTAATTAATAGACTATATTTTAGAGCAGTTTTAGATTTACAGAAAAATTGATCAGAAAGTACAGAGTTCCCATATAACCCCCTTCACTCTCCCTCTCCCCCTGTGATTAACATTTTACATGAATATGGTACATTTGTTACAATGATGGACCAATAATACATTATTTGAACTAATGCTCATAATTTAGGTAGGACTGTTGGCCTTATAAGAGAAGACAGAGCTCACTCAGAGGAAAGCCATGTGATGACAAAGTGGCCATCTGCAAGCCAAGAAGAGAGCCCTCACCAGATCCTTCCAGAAACCTAATCTTGGACTTTGTGGTCTCTGAAACTGTGAGAACGTAAATCCCCCTTGTTTAAGCCTTGCAATCTGTGTTATTCCATTATGGTAGCCCAAGCAAACTAATACACACCCAAGACCATACGTTGAGAAATCGCTACTCCTCACAAGAGGTAAACCAGGTGTGGTCTGCGTTCCAGCAGCATCTGTGTCACCTGGGAGCTTGTCTGAAATTCGGAATTTGGAGCCTTGCCTCAGATTCCTGAATCAGTATCCTCCTTTTAACAACGTCCTCAAGTGGTTCCAGGTATGCGGATTGAAAAACGTAAGAAGCCTTGCTCACAGACACTGTTGGGTTTACCTCCGGTTCCTCCGAGGCACCCAGAACTCACTGGGCATGAGAGGGGGGTTGTGTTATCACCACAATCCATTCACTGCATTTTCCCCCCTAGTGAGATGAACCTGCTTTACCTTTTGCATCAGCCCCTATCAAAAAGGATAGAATTGTTTATTGCTTCATTATGTTTTAAGCGGCCAGTATCCACGACCTTGATCATCTGACTAGACTACATTGCAAAATGCTTTGTGATTCATAATCTCTCACGATTGTAATAAACAGGGAGACTAATCTACTTCAAGATTCTCAAATTAAAGAGACTCTTCACATGTCATGATGAGACAAAAGCAAGGTAACCATTTTAGGGCAGGAAGATTCATTCTGACATTCCTGCAGGATTTCTATATTCGGTGGCCGATTTGGTGTTTACAACTCTGAAAAGGAGACGGGTCAGATTTCATTATCCCCATTTTGCAGATGAAGAAACTATAGCACGCTTATTTAAATTTTCACAAGGAGCACAGGATGCAGCCAGGGCCCAGATCTTCATCATCTGACATCTTTCAGCACTTCGGGCTATGAGCCTTGCCAAGTTTATATGAGCTGGGGTACTGCCAAATGAACTGCAGTTCTCTAGGCACCAAAATTCAGACTTGCCTTGCAACTGCGTCTTGCAGGATAAGTCCATATGACAACTGTAAAGGTATTATTTCGCTTAGCTGCATTCCCCGACTTGGGAACTTCAGGAAATCAACCCACTGGCTACATTCTCCACGTGGCAGGAGAAGCGATTAGGGGATTTGCTCCAGAATGGAGATTTAGTTAAACCAGAGAGCTCTGTGACTACTTAAAGTTAATATCCTTAATGAAGTTAATGCTGAAGAGGTTTTACCTAAATTCCCTATCTCTAGGTTCTATATTTGAACTATATAGTCTAATTGGGGGATAGCTTCATTAAATTCCAAGCCACTTTATATCCTTTATCCCTGTGTTTCCTTTAATTGCTCATTGCACTGCATTTAGACTAAAAATAGGTCCTTGGGGAATGAGAATCTGTTAGTTTACCTATTAGCAGTTTGAATGAAACTGTCCAAAATGATTTCACTATAACTAAATGAACCTGTTTTTAGAGTGTAATCTTTGTAGCCAAAAGTCGGACAGAACTGAAAACTGAATTTCGTTCTAAATCACTTGTTTTCTTCAAATATCTGATCCAAACAGATAAAGTCCTTTAAAAAAAGGAGATATATGCATTTCTTTGTTTATGTGTTGTGCATGTTTATGTGTGTATTATACTGCTGATGAGGAAGTTACTTAACTTGGTATATTTAAGATTTTTCAACAAGTTAGCATTTTGGGAAATATGTTCAATTTGTTTTTTAATGTATTAGTAAAATTAAAGTATGTTTATATAAATTAGAAATGTAGGAAAATCAGGAATCTATTTTTTTTTCAGTTAAGTTTAAAAAAAAATTGCCACAGTTTTCAGTCTGGATAATTCAAAACTAGGTTAGACAGCCTGTCAGAATTGAAGAGGGAAACTGTCACATACACACTTGTTAAAATAGATGAAGTATCTGATGCTCAAGTTTAGGTGTATTAGTTAACAACCTGTCAACAAATGAACAAAAGAGAGGGGAGAAAAAGACTGAGACCTTCAAAGTCTCAACCCATCAGGTTTTCAGAAGTCCAGAATCTTTAGACGGGTGATGTTAACAATGGCGTTAAAGAACGGAAACCTAATTACATTGGGAGAGTGAGTGCTCATAGAACAAGCACTTTCAGATTGGGGGAAAGTTTGGGAGGATGATGCACGGTACCTTCCCAAAGTTGGAAGCAGACTCAGCTGTCAATGAGAATTCAGAGCACGAGTGGAGAACATAAGGATAAAGAGATAAGATCATGCCATGACTAGACTACTAGGTAACAAGGTCGTCTGATATGACACGTCATTTATATTTTATTTCCTTTACCGATTTTTGGCAAGTACCTAAATTTTATGCACAGTGATTAGAATAGCTATCAAAATATTCTCTTCCACTCATTCACATGTAACTGAAGTTTAGTAAAATAAAATTCATAAATTATTTGAAAGATCTTTTATTTTCCCTCTTAGGAAAAGCAATATTTACATGAGTAAAACAACATGACTGTAAAAGTAGCAATAAGGTTATACTGAGAAAATTGGTAGTAGATTAACTTTGATATTATCAACTCAAGTATTCATAGTTGATAAACATGTAGTATAATAAAAATTTTTAACAAGTTTAATTCTCAGAATAATCCTATAAGTAATACTATTAGTGCACTCGTTTTAAAGATGAGGAAAGTAAGGCACACAGTTACAAGTGGTTAGAGCCAGCATTTAAACCTGGGCAATCTGGCTCCGTATCTCATGCTGCTAATAGTGAAGTTACATGGCTCCTTCCTGCAGAATGGGGAAAGATTCTAGTGCAAGATTCTGTACAATGCAGGTACTGTTAACCGTGCCTTGACATGGTGAATGAGGTGCAAAATATGATCTTGAAAACTGTACGTTCATAATAAATGTGGGGTTGTGTCACTGTGAGGTAGATGGGAAAAAACATACATCTCAGTCATTACACACAGTCACCAAAAAAGCACATTACAGAGAGTGAAAATCATATCAATGATCATCCACTAAATTGAAAAGTCCCCCAAAATCATAAGGTATAGAATAGAGGAGGGAGCGTTTTCCAATTCCATCTCACCCCATCCCATCCCTCACTCCTATCAAAGATAAGCACATTAGTCTTACATTAACATTGGATTGAAGAGTTGGGACTAGGCACAGGATTGGAGCCCATTTCCATTTCATGCATTTTATCCAAATTCTGGGCAGCCTTGTGCCATGGAAACCAAGAACAGAGCATTTTCTAAGAAGACAATGACTACAAGATGTCAAGTACGTAGAGGCCTGATAGAACGTAATCGCTGTATTCAGAAGCAAGGAGATCATTAGTGGCCTTCTCCCAAGAATTAACAGGCAACTCCTTGTTCATATATTTAAGATTGCTCTTTGAAAATTAACATAGTTTTATTTTGTTGACTAAAGTTATGCATAATTGGTATTTCCAGCTAATAAGAGCTTCCATTTTTGAGAACCTCTCATATGCTGAATTCTATAATCGGCACTTTATGTTGTCAAACAACTGCTGATAAGGCAGCAGATTCTCTTTCCATTTGACAAGTGCAGGTACCCAGGTTTAGAGTCATGAGCTGACATCACAAGTCTGGTCATTGGCAAAGCCAACACAAAGAGTCAGAACTCACCAAGTTCATAGACCTCACTGTTTTGCTTTGGTTTTTTTACGCCATACTATACAGTGCCTTTTTCATCCCTATGACAAAAGGAAGTAGGTATGCCATGAATCACATTTGCTGAAAAAAGGATTCTTTTAATCAGTTGTGCCAACTTTCTCTGCCTTAACAATTTTGACTGGCATTTCTAAGCCATAGCAATTCAAGCATCCCTTTGCTTTGCTTGTAGATGTTTTAATAAGTAAATGAAAGGGTCAGAAAGCTGAAGACAGGAAGGAGAAAGAAAGGGTACTGATGTCTTATTGTTTCTTTCATTCTGGAAAGGGGAGGATTGATGCAGGGTGGGTAGCACCTTTTGTCTGCGTGTTCCAAGCCAGGGAAGTTATGAAAACCAGCATTTGATGATGGTCAATTCAACAATCCTAATCTAGTTTCCATTTAAAACTACTCGGATGGGGAAAGTTCATTAATACAACTAAATCAGGGACTATGAAAATCATCTAAAGAAATTTTAATGTGAACTCTGACAACTGGAGTCTAGAACTTTCTCAGACTTCATGATGGCATGGCCCAACTCCTTTTATTCATTTCTTGTGCCTGTAGACTTTGGTATTTTGATGACATTTAAAGGATGAGGAGCCTGTTGTACATGACAGATAACCTATAACATAGAATACTCCCTCTTGAATAGCAGTTTTTTTATACTATTTAGACATTGCAAACCCATGTTCAATAAGAAAAAAAAAGAGTTTCTAATATTGAGAGAGAAAGATTAAAAACTAGCCTTTGCTAAATACTTATGTGGCAGGCACTTTTAAAAACATTTATATTATAGGTATTATGAAATATTTATAACGAGAAGATGCTATATAGTGCTCATTTTACAGAAGACAAGACTGAGGTAAAGAAAGATGAAATAATATACCAACATAACTAGCTCCTCTGGGCAGATGATAATAAGGAACTACCAGCTAAGAGGATAAATAGAAATGAGTCCAATAATAAATGTCTAAAACTTATTAATAAAATATATTAAGGGAAGAATAGCCAAAGGATAGAAGTCTGCTAGGCTTCAAAACACACCTGCACAGGTAGCAGAAAAATCAAAGCGAACAAGGAAGCCTTCACTGACTCTGGAGTTACAAGAGATGGGTTTTTAAATTGTCTAGGAATACTTGTATAACTTCCAGATAACGCGGAACTTATTTTACCATTAGTCTTCTCATCTATAAGATAGGAGTAGCAAGGATTCTCCATGGTAAAATGAGGTGACAATAAGGTGTGAAAAAGACCTTAGTAATTTGCATGTTTTTGTATGTTAGATCTAAGACAATTTACAATGATCCATCTGTCCACTGAATTAAAGTCCCAGGAAGCAGTACAGTAAGTACCATCAAAAGAATAATGTTAAAGAAATGATTTGTGATGCTAGGTGAACATGAACATTTTAATTAATAGAAATTTAGCTAATGGCACATTATCATGGATCAATAACTAAGCAGATGGTAAAAGTAAAACATAATCATTGTTTTTGGTAACCAACCCAAATGCAGTGGTTTTAGAAATTAGAGCAAACCATGCTTGAGATTAAAGGTCATTTTCTGATAATGAACAGCAGTGCACAAAATCATCACAGAGCCAAAAAGCATGATGTGAGCATCCTACCAGGAAAAGGTGCTTTATGAGTGCTAAGTTCCTGATTGCCCAGTGTGAAGTTAGACAGCTACACCCTTCCCGTGGCACTATTTCTTTTTCTCTCTCAAAAGTATTTTGTTCCTTTTTTTACCCAGGATTTATTATACATTGTAAATAAATATTTTTGTGCATTTAATTGTTCAGTGACCATCTCCCGACACAAGTACACACAAGTGCAGTCTCTGAGAAGACTGGAATCACATTTGGTTTTTGGACAAATTGGGGGGGGGAATGGGCACTCAAGAAAAACATCTGCTAAATAAAAGGACCAGTTATTCTGTATTGTTTCTGGGTTATCCTTTCTGCTACACCTCAACGCACAATGCACTGACAAGAACGCTATTTTCACAGGGGGGCTGTGGTGTGCTGACCACCTGCAGGTATTGAGGGAAGAGAAAGAAGCATTGAGAGGTATCCAAATCCCAGTGCACCCATTGAAGTATGCTTGGTTCAGCCTCTAAGTGCAGGTAACTGACCCCAACACCCTGCTAAGCTCCAGAGTTCTCGTTGGTCTTATTTTTGTCTTGTGGACATCGCAGATGGTCCTCTCTGAGCAGCCAGTGATGGCCCCTCCCCCCTGAAGTGGCCACCCAGTTGGTTTAGATGCACACAGTAAAAGTTCTCACTCACAAACCCAGATGGATGAAGGGCAGGGATCCGAATGAAGTCCGAAGTTAAATCTGGCCTTGAACTCATGAGCGATGTTCCCAACACATGTCCTCTTAGTTTATCTGGTATATGCTGGTATGCAGTGCTGCCTTCAGATTGCTTTTCGGGACCCTGATAATTCAAATACTCCCTCCATAATCCCTTCCTCCAGGTTTTGACCCGGGTCATAACTTATATCCCTGCCCTTATTATCTTATCTCTAACATTGAAACTCAACGGTTAATCAAGAAGGTTCTAATCACACCTGGACCAAATTATCAACAGCAGGAAAATCAGATCCCTGTTAAGAAAAGATTTTGTCTTCTGAAACACAACTATATTTACAGCATTCTCTGAAATTGGATAATAATGAAAATCTTTGCATGATCTACTGGGGAAGGTCAGCAACCCATTCTCAGCCCAACAAGCCAATGACTCTTTACAATGCACCAAAGAATAAGCCAGCTGCAAATCTAGCAGCCTCCCATATTTCCACCTACCTCTCAGACCAGAGAATAATCACTAGAACTATCTCCAAAAGGTATAAAAAGATCAGATTATCCTCAGGGCCAAAGGCAGCTCTGTTGTATTTCTTCCAGGTCAGGCTTGTCTTAGGAATACTTGGAGAAACAGAAAAGGTGAACAACTCACACCCAACTATGATTTACCAAATCTACTATTTGCCGGGCATGTGTATCAAGTCATGCTACTCTTATTGGCATGTCAAGCGCTAACTCCATGCCCAGCTCTCCATAGCCCGTGAAAAAAGACATGTAGATTTTCTAATGCCTTTCCTGGGGACCAAAGCTGAAACCGTTTTCTGAGGCACAAATTTGCCACATCCTCACTGTTCTTCCTTTTTCACCAGTTCTGCACTTGCTCTGGATAAGTTCAAATAAGTTGTGACAACTAGTTTTAAAGCCTAAGAAAATATCATCCAAAAACAAATAATATTAGCAGAGTTATCAGTCTGGGTGAGAACATTTTGTGAGGTCAAAATCTAGTGGGAATTTCAAAATAGCATTGTGAAGCCTTTGTGATTTTTAGTCCTGGCTCTTATTAAAAATAACTCAATCTCATTGTTTTATGTACATATGAAGACTAGATGTATATATAAATATATAATGTATATTATCAAAAACTATATATCACCATTCATTTGCTCTGATATATATATTATATGTATATATTATATATATGTATATATATTATATATTTGTTATGTATACATGTGTGTATATATATATTTATTATATATTTACTTTTAGTTTCACTCACAATACTGTTCTCCTTCCTGGAAGCATTTGTAATTAAGAAATTATAATAAGAAATTTTACAGTTCACCACATAAAATCGTAAAGACAAAAGCAAATAGGAACAGAGAGTTTAAACATTAGCCCTGGAGGGCTGTGTCTCTGCCTTGTGTCACCTCATACCGGTTTAATAAGGGCTTTTATTGGCTTGGTGATAAGAACACAAGTGAGGACTGCTACAGAAACGATATTCTTAATTTCCTGTTAGGTGGTAACCATTTAACAGTGAATAGTGTGAATAGAGGTCCCATTTAAATGATTGCTTCAAACAAAAGTTAGCTAACAGAGGCAGACAAAAGTGTTCTCTCCTGCCACAGAATGACTGGGATGTAAATAGCACAACGCAAATTGGAATGTCAAAGATTAACTTTAAATCCTGACATTCGTATCCGAATAACGTTAGCTCAATGCTCCGTCTTCACGTCAAGGAACACACTCTCTAGGCATTTCGGTTAGCAGTCTCTCCGCCCACCATCCAGATTCTCGTTTTCTGATACATGTTTAGGTGTTGGAGAGGACCACCTGGTTTTCTCCAGAAATCATCCTCAGCCAAATCTGGTTATTTAAAATCATTTGCCAACAGCTGACACTGCAGAAAACATTCAGGGCGTGTTAAGTCTGCATTGACCGGTTCTTCCCACTCTTCACTTTTCTGGCTCTAAAGATATGTTTGGGAAGGGAAGCTGAGCATCGGAGTGGCCAGAGATGTGCAGAAATACCATCCCCACGCTCCCCCCAAGCGTAACGCAATCAAGCTCACGATTATCTGGCCTGTGAGTAGGAAGGTTAAGAAGTCAGAAGTAGCATCTTGAGGTCTCGAGATAGTTAGAAGCTGCACGGAGCTTCTCAGCGATCCTTTAAAAGTTGCCTGTGGGTGGTGGTATTTGGGGATCCTTCCTACCTACCAGCCTACAGAGGCAAGGGAGGCAGAACAGAAGCAACAGCCTCGCCCAGAGAGCAGATGCCGACGCATTTCACTCCTCCTGCTCCCCCTGGTACTCTGCATAAATTAAGTCCTTGATAAATATTTGCTAAAAACCAAGGCTTTGTTAATAACCTAAATAGTTTTTTTTCCTTCATCACTTTACTCTTTCTGTGACAGGAGAATTGATGTTTATTCTTTTGCACAGTATTAGAAACCATCAAGTTTAATAGATTCCTTTCACAGAGTCCCAAAAGTCCAGAAACTGTGAGCAACTTGACCACAACTGTCCAGTTAGTTCCAATTGTGGCCAAGACTGTTGGGGCCTGTGGGAATTTGACCTTCCTTGACCCCTTAAAGGCTATGCCCCTAGCCCCTGAAATGTTCCAGCTCACTGGCCTTCTTTCCAGCCTCAGGGCCTTCCACACACTATTCACTCTGCCAGGAATATTCTGCTCCCTACTTTTAAGCTTCACCTTCGTTGCTGCAAATATCACGTCCTCAGAAAGTTTCCAACTACCCATTGTTCCCCTTTCTCTCTCTCTCTCAAAGTGCCTTATTCCTTATTCCTTTTCCCCCCAGAACTTATCACAACTTGTAATATATATAGACACACACATATGTTTAAACAAGTAATACATATATGTATATTGTATGTATATATGTATTACTTGTTTAATATCCATCTCTCAACACGCCTACACACACATACACACACATACACACACACACACACACACACCCCTATAGTCTTCCTAGAAGACTAGAATTGCATCTTTTTTTTTTTCACCATTAGATATTCAGCACCAGGTTCAGTGCCTGGTATAAAATAGATACTCAATAAAAATCTGTTGAATAAAAGGATGAATGATTCTTTGGTTTCAGGGGTCATCCTTTCTTCTATTCTATAATTCACAGTTGTTTTCCTTTAGTAAAAAGATAATGGAGCCCATTAACTGATTTTTCTGGATTAATTTGACTTTATGCAGTGGGTAGATTAGCCTGAAAATTCCATTTCTAAGTACAACAACTGATCGTCTAAGGACAGAATTAGAGAGAGAATCAAAATGCCATTGCATTGCATCTGTCACCTTAGGAAGACACTTTCTCCAAGGAGGATAAACAAGGGAACAGAAATTTTATAATAATGCAAATGCATGTTTGAATATACACTCCAGAAAACAGCAGGAAACAAAACTTGGAATTAGAAAATATGACACGTGTATAGTTTAGATCACATCTTAAAAAGAAATGGGATCTATTTTTGGTACATTAAATACAACAACTTAAAATTTTCCCCTCTCAATATTTTCTCATTATGGATTGTCACCTTATTCATTTGCCATGAAAGTCCTTCAAAGATTCCCTACTGCCTTCAGGATAAAGACCATCTTCCTGTGAAGGAGGTGTATGGCCTTCCATCTCTTCCCTGCCTTTCCCTTTGGAGTCACCTCCTAACACTCACCTACCTGCCCCTATGTTCTAAACACACAGAAATACTACGATTCCTACCAGCCACAGGGTCCCACTACCCCACGTGCCATCGCTAACTCAGAAGAACTTATCCCCACCTGAGTCACTTGTTCAGTTTAGCTCTGTATTAGTTTTCTACTGCTACAGTAACAAATTACCACAAGCTAGTAACTTAAACCAACACAAATATATCATCCTTGCAGTTCTGGGGATCACAAGTCTGAAATGGGTTTCACGGAGTTAAAATCAACTTACAGGCAAAGCTACAATTCCTTGTTGAAGGCTCTAGGGGAGAATCCATTTTCTTATCTTTTTCAGCTCCTAGAGGCCACCTGCTTCCCTTGGCTTGTGGCCTCTTTCCATTCAAAGCCAGCGATGACCAGCTGAGTCCTCACACTCGCCCCCATCACTTTGACACACTTTCCTGCCTCCTCCTGCACAGTTAAGGGTCCCTGTGATTACACGGGGCTCACCCAGGAAAACCAGCGATCTCCCTATCTAACATCAGCTGCTTAACACCTCGCTTCTGGCTGAAACCTTAATTCTCCTTTGCCACATAAAGTAACATGGTTACAGGTTACAGGAATTAAGACATGGATATCTTTGGGTGGCACTTCTTCTGCCCACCCCAAACTCCAAGTACACCTGACCATACAATTTCCTATTTGGTGCCATTGCCCCTGTGAGTGACAGAGGTAAGTGTTCTTCAGCTCATCTTTTAGCTCCAATGTATTCTGATACAATAGGATTTATTGTTTTATATTAAAATTACTGATTTATATGAACAGCTTCTTCATAAGACTATCTCAGAATTGGATACTAAATAAAAACAGATCTTGTAAATAAGCCAGGTACTGTGCTATGCGTGTTGCACTATTTTATTTTTACATCAGTACTATGAGATAGAAATTATATCCACTAAATACAGGAGAAAAATAAATGTTGCACTGGGTAAGGTCACCACCCAGTCATGCACTTCTTGCAAGTAAGAGCAGAGATTTGAACTCACGGCTGCTGTCTGGCTCCTGTGCTAAACTACAGCTCACCTTGAAGTCCTTACGACTCACACTGAGAGCCAAACACACAACAGATTTTTATTTAAGAGTTGTTGATTCTGAGTTTGTTAAATAGTCTTTTTCCCCATTACAGTCTTACTCTCCCTCTTGATGAGAAAATTAATCTCCTTATTATATCTCATCTCTATTCTGCTCCTGATCTCAAAGATAGACTTTTGTGTGTGTGTGCCAAAATTGAACGTCTCTTCTCAATCGACAGAATGACTATACATTGTTTTAACTCTTTAATGATGACACAGGTTATCATTATCCAAAGACAATAAATGCTGCTTCATAATTAAACTATATCATCTCTTGAAATGTCAGTGCCCCCAAGCTTATTCACCACCCCTCTGAAGAAAAAGCTTTAAATCAGTAGCTCCCAGCACCAAGATTTCAGCAGATGTCAAGCGAGCATCTCTACAGCCAGGTCTGCTAATCAGCTGGGTATGGGGATCAGAGTTTTAAAAGGTTATTCTCCAGCCTACACTGCCTTCGTGTGCAGTTCCTCATTAAAAAAAAAAAAAAAATGCTACTTTGGAAATTTAAGAATGCTTGATAATAAATGAATCAAGCACTATAAGTTAATTGAAAGCATTAAATGTCATTAGGTAAAAATACATAGGAAGGACTTCACTGTGGTGAGTAAAATTCTTGTAGTTGGTCGTGAGACTGTATCCTGGCTATTCTAAGACATGTCTTTTTATTAATGGGATTCTTCATTAAACCCCAACACCTTTTCTTTTTATAACAATAACAGAGTAAAGCAAATAAATGCATGTTCCTTTGATTACAGTGTGCAAGACAGGGCCTGAAAAACAAACTATTTACCAACACAGAGGCTGACCCACATGTCTTCTCAGCTAAAAAAATCTACAAGTCTTTTATATTTTAAGTGCACTGAGGAGTAGAAACTTCTCTTTTTTTCTTGTTATTTAGAGTGCCATCTGAGACCTACACCAGACATTTTGTAACGAGCATTTATGATACGCAGCACACTCAAATAGAAACTGCTCCTATGCAGGCACCAACCCAAAGAGGCATTGTTTACCTTCCCCGTGTGCTGTGGACCCAGGAAACCATATGCTTCTGCAACCGCAGAGGTGGCGAAAAGCAGGCGTGGGGGAGCATGCACTGCCATTAACACTTCTCTCCAGAATTTATATATATCCCTTCTGCTCAAAGCTCATTGGCCATAGCAAGTCACGTGGCAACAAAGGTAGAGGAGACACAAGCAAAGGAGAGGACTCTAAACAGAAAGAAAAACACCTACATAGTCTCAGTAAAATGATTTGTTCATGTTTGTAGAACTGGTTAGGTAAGAGTTTGAACAATGAGTAGTAAGGATGTAAATGATAATGACAAGAGATGACACTAAAGGCAGTGATCTGAGGACACATAGTGCTTCTGTAACCCCTATCAAGGAGTTTGAACTTTATCTTGAAGAGAATGAAGAATTGGTTAAAAGCGTAAATAGAAAGGGCATGATCCAATTTGTACTATAGGGTGATAACTGCAGCTATAGCACAGAGACTTTATTTTGTGCATCTTGAGTTACCAGGAAAATATGCAAGAAACAGTTATATACATAGGACTAGAAGGAATCATTAGCGTATAGAGTTTAGAAATTCCAAATGTGTAACCTTAAATTGGATGTGGCCCTCAGTTCTGATTTATTTGCCTGCAAGCTTGTGAAAGAAATCAAATTTGAAGGTTTTCTGACAATGCATGTACTCTTCAGTTGGTCCTAATCCTCATCTTTACTTGCCTTACATCTTTCTGGTTTGTACATGGTTATCTAACTGGCTCCTGAAGGCACTTGAGTCTGTGACTGCTAATGTAGTTATGGTTGCCAAATAAAAAATACAATGACCAGTCAAATTTGGATTTCAAATAAGCAATGAATATTTTTTCATATGTCTTATATTTGTATTTGCTAAATCTTCCAATACTAGATATAGTTGATAATTTAAGACATGGAAATGGATGACATAAATAAGGATAGTGTACAGAATAAGCAAGTTCTAGAGAGGGCCTGGCACACAGAAGAGAGTCAATATCATCAGTAAGAAGAAGGTCCAAGTCAAAAGCAAAATATCATCAGCTTTTAAGCGGCGTTTAAGAAAAAGTAGAAAGAGAACAGAAGAGAGATAGAAGAAAATTCAAGAGTGCAAAGTAAGGGAAACAGGGCCAACAGAGCCTCAGGAAAGGTCGGCGACATCACATGCTGTAAGGATATCAAGCAAGGTAAGAACTGAAATTTTTCCACTGGATTCGTGACAAGAATATCATTGGTGTCCTTGGAAGAACATTTTAATACAGCAGCCAAAGCAAAATCAGTTGCATTCAACTGAGAAGATAAAGAGAATGCAGGGAAAGAATATGTAACTATTCAAAAAATCTTGGTCATGTTGGCAATGAATGATGAAGTTGTAATGAAAACAGAGATGGAGTCCAGAAGACAGCCCTTCCTCTGACCCCTGCCATGAGCATCACTTTAACTGTTGATGAAAAGAAACCAGTAGAGAAAAATAAGTTAAAGATATGGAAGAGAAAATAAATAATCAGTGTAGTGATTTTCTTAAGGAGACAGACCAAAGTATGATCATAGCCCAGTAACAGAAATTTGTCTTAGGAAAAAGGCCATCATTGTAACAGGAAGAAAGAGAAGCTGATGGATGTCCACATGATGAGTTTTGATAGCAAGAGTTTGAGGGAATGTGTGTATGAGGTCTTCTACTCCCCCGAGCCCCACCTCCCTGAAAAGTAGAAATGAGCTCCTCTAATTGACTTTGAGTATGGCAGGAGCTGGGGAATGGATAGTGGTAAGGAAGAAGGTGTAATAGTGGAGGAGGTTTAAATTGCCATGTGAATCTGGAGAAAGAAGGCCAGATTAGTAAATACATGAGGAATACTCAGTAGAGCTGAATGCTTTGTTAACTGAAGAAACTGCATTCAATGTCCGAGTCTCTATCAGGGTCTTGACAAACTACAGAGCTCTTGGTCTCCCTCTCCCTGAGGCTTAAGCCTTTTCCTGCGGTTTGCTTCATTCAGCAAGAAGGAAATCTGGATCCACATGCTACGCCCTGGCATCACTCTAAAATATTAAGTAGCTAAGTGGTGCTATGGAATGATAGAAATTAAAAGCCCAAGAAGGGAAGATGGGAATAAAATCAGGGATAGCTGTGAATCTTGAGCTTTTCTTGCCAAGGTACATCTTACATCATTTAGAGATAACACATTTGTGTCCAATCCGTTTTTAAAATATTTTTCCTCTGACTCTTTTTCTAGAACATTTAATACAATATTTAGTCATTGTTATTTGAAGAGAAATGTGCTGCTTGATAACTATTGCAAGCAAGGACAGCTCCCAAAGTAACACCCTTGAACGTGTTTCTGTCCTTCCACAATGCCAGGTTGATTGAGAGGAACTTTCTCAGATAAACCAGTCAGATATCCACGCAGGTTAATGCACAACACACAGAGAAGGGAAGCACAGAGTCTTACGTCACAGAATGAAGGGATGAAAGTCCTCAGTGTCTCCAAAGAGATCTCTGTTGACTAGCTGCCAGGATAGCTATGTATCTGTCCCAACTCAGCAGCGGCAATGACAGGCAGAAGGTCAGAGTCTGGCTTTCAGCACACCCACCCATGATGCTCTTGGGTCAGGCTTGAGCACCGTTTGTCTGAGGTGTTCAGCTTACATGGACCTTACAAGGTAGGATCCTTATGCTTGTCAGCCCTTCACTTGGGGGCTCATCCAGGACAGTTGTGGCCGACATCTGTGGTTTTGGGCATTCAGGTCACACCCGGAGAGTGTTCTCTTAATGCCAGTTGACATTACTGTCATGGCTCTCATGGGATCCATTTTCTCAAGTCCCAAAAGTCCTCAATTCTTTATGCTCTACATAATAACCTACCTAAAATTTCACATATTTCATTTTTAGATGATACTGTATTTATTTATTCATTCATTTTAACAAATAGTTTTTGAATGCCTTCCTGTGCCAAGTGCTCATATTGGTAAGATAAACGGAGTACCTACTCTCAGAAAATTTTAAGAATCCAATTATTTTAAATTAATCTACACATCAGGAAAAACTAGTACATAAAATGTGACCCCCAAAAAATCCAGTGCAAAATAAACATAAAAACTAAATCAATTAGGTAATGGCTAATTCCCTTAAAAGGGATTCAGCATAGGCACTTTTAAACAAAAAGCTCTCCTGGAGCATTTGAAAAATAATTTGACTTAAAGACCCTCAGTGTATTTACAGCTCTTTAGTTACATTGAGTGAGATGTATCTGAACCTGCCAAGCATTCCCTGTGACTCATATGTTTATTTTTGTGCAGTCATTATAATCCACTTCTTTCTCCCTCCCTTTGTGGGTAGGGGTAAATACTCGGGGAAATTGTGTGGGCACTTAACTAGAGAGCCGCATCTCAACGTTGGTAAGCTCTCTCTCCTGTTCAGTTTTTCCCTTGTTCCTCTCTTACTTATCCTATCAAAAGGTGCCTTGGAGACATATTTTATTTGTTCCTTATATTGCACCTGGGTAGCAATATTAACTAATGAAGAATTATTGGCAAGATTGTGAACTCCATGAGTGTAGAAACTTTGTCTCTGTGGCTCAACATTTGTCTATTTTCTTTATATTTTACAAACACAGAGTGCTTATTATATCCCAGGTACTGTTCTGAAATATTTACAGATGTAGATGCATTCAACCCCCATAGCAACCCTATAAAGTAGAGGCAACCACAATTTTACAGATGAGCAATATGAAGACAGAGGCCACAGACATAATGAACAAAAACATTTCGATTTGAACCAAGGCAGTCTGGCTCCAAACCTTGTGCCTGTAACCACTATTCTGGGCTGCTGCCTAACAGTATAATGCCAGCATTGAATTTTCAGCACCAAGCATATTGTAGTTGCTCAATAAATATACATAACTAAATGGCATAGAAAAGATAATGGGTTCTATGTCCATGTTCTCATCACTAAACCACCAGTCCTCTAAGAATGACATCTCGCCTACCTCACCAGAATAAAGAATCTAATTTCAGAAGCTACTTGTTGTTTCCTTTCATGAACAAATAAATATTAAGTGTGTGTCCTGATAAATGTGCTGGTGATACATTAATTGACGTACCAAATCGTGTAAGTTGAAATCCCCTCATTGAGATGAGCGGGGATGTGATTCTGGCCTAGGTGTGTCAGCTGCGGAGGCAGGTGTGTACCCTCAGAGGATCACAGTCTACTTCCAAGGAACTACTAAAATATTCTGAGTTGGGATTACAGTGAAAGCGGCCAGTCTAACAATGCCTCAGCTACATATCCATACCATTTCAATCATTATTGTCAACTACCAAAAGGGTGGGACATCATTGAAATATGATTTCTGCTTCTTGTGATTGAAGAGGCATTTTCATCTGGAGATCTAGTACCATGAAAATGCTACGAAATCCTCTGAATTGGAAGGAAACTAGAGTTAGAGAAGCACAAAGAAAGGAGGATAAAGGTAGCACAGCGATTGCCTTCTCTGCAAAGAGAGACAAAGCTAGATAGCTTCTGTTTTAAGAATTTTTATAGAGGGGAGTATTTCCATGACAACTGAGTACTTAGTTATTCTAATTGCAGGAGAAACAAAGCATCTAAAAAGTCAGGAAATATGTTCCAGGCACACAGAATAAATCTCAGCTAAACTGGAAACATTGCTGTTTCATTAAAAGCAGTGATAATTCACCACTAGAGTTTTAATTTTAATCAATATAAAAAAAAGTGACAATATTTCTTGAGATTTGAGGTACATGTAATTCTGCATATCTATAACCTTTGAGTCTTCACTTTAATTACTGAAGATTAAATTAATTGAGGATAATAGGGAACCTTTCCAAACTGAACCTGATTGGAATGTGAGAAAATCATGAAGTTTCAAATAAATTAATGTTCATTGAATAGTCTGATTTATCAGAATTGTAACTTCTCTCTTATATGCATGAAAAGTATTACAAACAAAATAAATCTATTTTTTTGTTTGTTTGTTTTTACATTTGTATAAGAAATACCATATACTAACTAGTTGACTTGATCTAAGGTGCAGCAAGCTGACCTAAGATTAACAGAAATATGCAAGACAGAGGACAATGCCTCTTTTAAACGGCAAGGCAATTCTAATTCAAATGGCCCATTTTCCCTTTGAGGAACCCTATTGTGATGCAGATCATTACCTCAAAGCAGGGGTGTTCTTTCTCATTCTCATGAAACATATTTCTCTCCTGACTCTTTCAGGAGTTCTCCATTGAAAGCTGACAGTGTATGTTATTGGCAATCCATATCCACCACTGAAGGGGACTGGTCAAGCCCTGCTCCACTCACTTCCTAGGTATTGATATAGTGGAAATCATTTGACCTCTCTGGGCCTTGGTTCCTTCATCTGTTTAAAAGAAATAAAAATATCAATTTAAGCTGTTCACTCAACAAATCTTATTGTGCACCAGGCAAGAGATTAAGCCTTGGAGATGATCAGAGGCAATGATGCTTGAGCTGTCTGGGATATGGCAGGGCGTGTGAGGAGACAGGGCAGAGAAGAAAGTATAGTCAGCGTGTAAGGCGTTTGATATGCCAATTTGAGAAACAGAATATTTTCACAGGAAAACGGGGAGATGATATAAGTTGTGGCAATCAGAAGTGACAAAACTGGACATTTTCTCCTGAAAGATAACAGAGACATTTACCACCCAACTTAATCGGAAGCAAGGACTGATTCAACTAGTCTTCAGACATGAGTTTACTCAAATCTCCCATGATGAATTCAGAAGTTGTTTGCCAGTAAGTTGTTTGCTGAAAGTCCCACTTCCTGGGAACCATCTTGGTTTTTTTCAAACTGGGATTTCCCAGGACTCTCCAAGTTTAGCACTAAATGTTCTGTGCCCCTCATCCCCTCATCCCAGGGCCTGGGCAAACTGAGACAGTTAACCGATTTAGTTGTGGTCACAAGACTGATGGTTAAGTGAGGGGAGCAGATGGGTCCTGACAGCAGTTATATGTACGAGTAAAGACACTCTTAATTATGTGTGCAAATAGTTCCTTCCATGGTCCTAGAACACTGAAAGCGAAATATATATCCAACAAAATTGAATAGACACTTAATGTAACAATATTTAGAAATTAACACTATCGTATACTTTAGAACAAGTCCTCTGATTTATTCATCCTCGTATACTATATAAGTTCATCAGAGGTAAAAGGTAATCCTTTGGCCTGATAATGCCTTAGCAAGATAGAATGTCCTCTCCTGAACTCTATTGCAAAGGCAGCAGCTGAGCAGTTGAGGATCTAGTGGTTGAGTGTGTCTCAAACACATGAGGAACACAGGGTAATATATAAAAGTTTCAGCACGAATGACTCTGCCGGCTTTGAGCATGAAGGTAGATGAGTCCCTCTGACCTGAGCAGACACAGTAGAATAGCAGATGCCAGAAAATGGGAGGAAAAGGAGAAGGGCTAAAAGGAATAAAGAAGGAGAACAATTAGCAGTGGCTTCCAAGTATCCATTCCTGATGGATTCAGAAAAAGACAAACACATGCGGACAGTAAATATATGTTTCATACCATCCTCTGGATTCCAAATATATTGACTTTCTCACAACGGACTACGTCCATGTGCTTTTCTGAGAGCATAGATAGGACAGAGTTATACATAGCAATGAAAATCATCATCAGAGTGTGCACCACACAGAATGTGGAATAAAGATATATCCATCTTAAGACCATTCAACACTAATTTTATACCAAAACACCAGAAGAACTTCGATTCAAGATGGTTTCCCCACAAAGATGGTCCAACTGCATAAACCACCAAACAGCCTTATAAATAGACTCCAATGTGTTTTCAATGTTCGAGAAAAATGTAAAGTAAAAAATAGGTAATCCATTTGTTTAGGGGGAGATTATATAACACTTCTCTTCTCAAGAAAGAATGAGAATGCTTTTATGCCATTAGCCAAGTGTCCTTGCCAAGTTGGGTTTTCAATTTACTGTCTTGATTAAATAAATAAATTAAAATGATAATAATCCAAAAGTTAATAATATTTAAATTTCTAAAGCATTTATTTTTTCATTGTTTCCTGGGGAATTTGCTGTACTTTAGAATCACTCAGCTGTTCTGTAGGCTAAACTGAGAGGCAGAACATGCCAGAAGACTTTTTTTCCTAAAACTTTGTCAGTCTATTTTGTTTTATTTGAGAGTAGTACTTCTCCCTAACATCCGAGTGTCTCAAGTGTTCCGCTAATTCATAATAAATGAGCACGTGTGTCAGTGTGTAAAGCTTTTAATTATTCACATGAAATGTAGTTTATATAAGGAATTAGGTAATTATATTTTAAAAGCACAAAACAGAAAGAACTATTAAATATTTTATACCTCAAATGTAATAAGTGGTAAACAGTAAGTATAATATACTATCAATAATATTAAAGTTGGTGTTAAAATTATACCAAGAGTTATTAGAACTAAACAAATTCCAAAAGAAAAAGAAAAGCTTTATAATATGTAGTAAAGTATTATGTCTTGAAAATATTAAATATATGTATTTAGTATTTATAAAATACATCCTAAATAGTCAGTAAAAATAATTCTAACCCCTGGTCATACATCCAGAGAATTTGTGTAAAATGCATTTTTCTGCGGAATGAACAAATTAGAACAGTAATATAGTATAGCAGTTCTAAGACTAGTCTTAAAATATTATTAGTCACATGGTTTGATAGTAAAAGGTAAGATCAGAAACTCTGTGGATTCCGTTTTTTGTTGTTGTTGTTGTTTTGAGGAATATCTATTATTATCTTGAAAGTCACTTGTGTAGCATTCTTGGAGGGGATCATGGAGAGGACATGACCACTGCTGGTCCCTCGAGCTGGAGCCCAGCCACTGGAGATGCCTCATCCCTTCTCTTGTCCTTGGACTGTACCTACCACCCATCATTCCCATGCTACGAGCTGTTTCAAGGACACAGCTTTGAAACAGCAACGTGTCACTGAGGTGATCTGGATGGTATATGTTAACGAACCCAGTAAGGCCTTTGTAAACACTTTTAAGATTCTTGCGAGCATGTGTGGAAATCTTCTGATCTTGCACCTGCCCAAGCCAAGCCTCATATGTAAGCTCCCTTTCTTATGAAACCTGTCACCTACCAATCCGAAATGGGCTGGATCTTTCCTTGGTCTCTCCTTGCCTACCATGTACAGGGGCCAATTTTCAAACTGACAAGCATGGAATGCAGTTTGTCAATTTCTAGTTAAATTACAACAAGAATCCTCATAAGGTGTACCCTAAACATGAAACTTAGACTTTTACGTATGTGTTTGACCCACTAAATCAGTAAACCATCTCCTTCATTTTAACCCCTACTTATATGTTCGAATGATGCACAAATTAATATTGCATTTACTTGGAAAATGGCATATGTGTAAATATTCACGCAGTGTTTCGATTGGGATTTATCATGAGTCCCTAGCAGCCACAGAGGGCGCTAAAATTCTGGGATGTGGTCAGATAATGGAGATGTCCCTTGCCTTGGCAGGGGCCCCTCTGCCCAGTGTGGTACCTTCATACACTTCACCCCTTCGTCTCTTAGGGTCTGAGTGAATTTAAATCCTAGATGGGACCCAAGACCATTCCAGGCCCTATTTTCTAGTGAAATAAATGTCATGAAGTCCCTTGAGATGTTTAGCCTGAAGAAAGAGAGAAACACATTACGCCCTTCAAGTCATTAGAGCCGTGTCCAACGGAAGAAGAGCTAGACAGATTCTCCGTCTTCAGAATCAGATAATGAGCGGGAGATCAACTGAGGGGTGACAGTTTTCACTCAGCACAGGTAAGAATCCCGGCAATGCGAAAAATGAAATGTCGTTCCTGGTGCCATGGCCACCTTCCCAGCACTGAAAGTTGGCACCAAGAGGATAAATGGCAATGGCTGAAATCTCTGTGGCCCTATCCAGCTCCTAAATTTTTAAAAACTTGACATATTTTGATCCCTTGAAGGAGAGTTAAAGTGACGCACCCCCTGGGCTCATGTGCTTAAATGTCACGTGTTCCTGATACGAATTACGGGAAGAACAGGAACCGCTGCCTACAAGCCCGTTTCTGAGTGCGCCGAAGCCGCAGACCCCAGCAATAACATTCAGGCCACCTTTCTAACAATTAAATGACAAATCCAAATATCACTATAATTTGCTTGCCTGAATCTATTCATTCTCGTCAGATTTTATGCTAAGCCTCTATCCAAAAGTTATTATTCCTCTCTGTTGTTTCTCGGCAGCTGTCGTATCATTCTCCAGATGGGGTGTTGTTACGTTTCTGGATGAAGAGCAGTGGTTCCATTTTCTATTAAAACGTAATTATGCCCCTTACAACCACCTGGGCCAGATATGGTCACATTAGATCAACAAGTACCTGTAGGCTATTGAATAGCTATTCACCTGCCTAAAAAGTCCTTAATAGTAATTTTGGGTAAATTCTGTGGAATGTGACTCCTGCCAATGTTGCATTTTCAAGTAAAGCTAAATTATAATAGGGCTCAGATCAAATTTCTTCTCTGTGTTAGGGAAAGCATATCCCATGTTTGGGGTAAATATGAGTGGTAAGAATTAAAAAACCTTCCTCTTCTTTCTTCACATATGAATTATGGCACATGTTACTGAAGGCATCATATAATTATATAACAATAAGAAGAACAGGAAAAAATACTCAATATTTCCTATATACTTATTATGTGACAAATCTTGCGTAAAGCACTTTTGTCCAGTCAGACACACTCATTCAACAACTGTTTCTTGATTGCCTTCTTCGTGTCTGACAGAGAAAGCTCTTGGCGCTGGAGAATCACTGGTGTAAAGGACAAAAATAATTCTTGCCTTCACGTGGGGAAAAGTAAACTAGAAAGCAAAGAAATAAATAATATGAGGCCGGGGAAAGTGCTATGAGTGAGGTCAACGGGATGCTGCGTGACAGGAAAAAATACAAGGAAAGGGTCAAGAGCAGCTTGTTCAAGTGGTGACGTGAAAGATGAAGAGTCAGCTGTGTCAAGTGGAAGACAGCGAATGGGAAAGCCTGGAACACCAAGAAGGCTTCAACATACGCCATTTTGCCATTTTCCCCAGGCAGTCTTAAGATGTGGGCATTAGTCCCACTGAATGGGTAATGAGGTAGCTTGCCCGAGTTCACACAGGTAAGTGGTAAAGCTGGTGTTTCGGCTCCCATCTCATCACACAGATGCCTCTCTGATTCCCTTTTCATTTAACTACTGCCCACATTCTCCTGATACTGTCTGATTTTCCCCACTGAACAGAATCTCCTAAGGGTCTCTACAAATAAAATAGTTAAACTTTATTATCTCTCCCCTAATTTTCCTACAATATATATACACACACTTATGTTTCCCAAAGCTGCTGTAAAAACATTCTTCACACAGAGTGGCTTAAATAACAGGATTTTTACTCTCACAGTCTGGAGGCTAGAAGCTGAAGTTACAGTGTTGACAAAGCTGATTCCTCCTAAGGGCTCTGAGGGAAGGTCCTGTTCCAAGGCCTTGCTCACAGCTTCTGTGAGCCTCAGGCATCCCACAGGCCCCTTCTCCCTGCGTCTCTTTATGTCATCTTTTCTATGCCCAAATTCTCCCTTTTGGTAAGAACAGCAGTCTTATTGCATTAGAGTCCACCCTAATGACCTTGCTTTAAGTTGATTACCTCTGTAAAGGACCTTATCTCCAAATAAGTTCCCATTCTGAAGTATAGGGGGTTAGGCATCCAGCATACCATTTCTGGAGGACACAATTCAGCCTGTAACAACCATATATATTATTTTACAGAAATGAAATCATTTCACGTGCTGGGGTGCTTGTTTTGTTTCTGGTTTATCTGTACAGTAGTCCTTCCTTATTTGCAATTTTGTGCTCTACAATAGGAGTGACTCAGGTCAACTGTGGTCCGAAAATATTAAATAGAAAATTATAAAAATAATCATAAGTTTTAAATTGAGTGCCCTTCTGAGTAGCACAATAAAATCTCACTGCGTCCCCCCAGGATGTGAATCATCCCTTTGACCAGTGTCTCCACGCTATATATGCTCCCGCCCATTAGTCACTTAGGAGCTGTCTTGGTTATCAGATTGATTATCAGAGAAAAAAGTGAAAGAGAGAGAGGAAGCAAGCATGCACATTCACATAACTTCTATTAGGTGTATGTTCTAATTGCTCTATTTTATTATTGTTATTGTTAATCTCTTACTGCCCCTAGTTTATAAATTAAACTTTGTCACAGGCATATACATATGTATAGGAAAAAACATAGTATACTTATGTTGGTTCTATCCAGGGTTTCAGGAATCCACTGGGGTCTTGAAACATATCTCCTGTAAATAAGGGGGCACTGCATCTAATGTTTTCTTATTATTTTGTTTTATTCCCCCTTCTAACTACATTCTCCACCACAGCCACCACAACCAATACTCTAAGGTTAGCACCTGGTTTAAAATGTTCTTATTTCTTTACACATACACATATAAACATACTGGTATAGGAAGATTTTTTTGTGTGCTTTATAAAATATAAATTACATTATAAACACTATTCTTCATCTTATCTTTCTCGCTTACTAATATCAGCGTAAAGGCTTATTTAAGTCAACTGGTACCATTTCATTTAAGAGCACTGCAATGTTGCGTAATGTACGTGGACCCTAATTTATTCTATCCTTCTCCATTTGTTAGGTTTTCTCAAGCGCTCTGCAGTACCCTTCCTCTTACTGGCAGGCTTGTATGGTTTATAGTTCCCAAAGAGGAAAACAGTTTGAACGTGGCCCACGTACCCATGATCAAGAATTCGCGGTCCCTGTCCTCTATCAAGCTCAGTGTAACACTATATCTTCAAATGGAGCCATTCAAAGAATGGCTTTGGGAATGAGGCTTTCTCCATGTCCAACTGGTTCATAAAATCATTCAGAGCTAGAGGTTGAGTCTTTATCTCCATGATCCTCAATGTCCTCATCTTGAATATACAGGTAACGATTGTAGCTACCTCCTCAGGTTTGACATTCTATTTTTTTTTGTTAGTTTCAGGTATACAGTACATTGCTCAATTTTCTTTAATAGTACTAATTTGTAGTCTAATCCTATAATCCTAAATGCAGTGAAACATTACTTTCTGTAGTTTTGATACTCTTGAGAAAATATGCCACATAGTAACTCAAGTCAAATTTGTAAAGGAACGCAAGTCAGTAAACTTGAGGGGCAGCAGAGCAGGGCAACTTCCTGTGATAGTCTGAGTCAAAAGAATAAAGGTATAAAATGTGGATGTCCGGAAGTGGAAAAATGAATGCAAGCGAAAAGCTCAAGCTTTACAAGCTTACAAAAACCCACACAGTAATACATGTATGAGGAATAAACTCTATCAGCTGAAATGGTGATACGTTCCTAGCAGAAGCAACTTCTGTATTTTTAAAATATCATTGGCAACCACAACACTCCCTTAAACCTTCTTTACTGTGTTTTTCATTCAGTTAAGTATCTCACTAGTTTCAGTGTCTCACTAATCAAGTATAGACTCTCATGGAGCGTAATCTCTTTTCCTTAGCTGACTTCAGATGTCCAATGCCAAATGAGAATTTAACTGAAGGAGTCATTTCAGGCAGGCTTTAGGACAGTAATGCTATTTTGGTCTCAAAAAAATTCAGCTAAAGAAAGTCTCAAATTTTAGAAACAACATTATGAGCTTATGTTTTCACAGTCTTCATTTAGAAACAGAACATTCTAAAGGTTAATTGAATATGAATGGACATTTATTCTCTTTTGCATTATGCCAGAATTACACCTATGAATATAAAACAAACAGTACATCCAAAGTAACAATGACCAAATACAAATACACTTGAATTTGTTTTTCAGTTTTTAATGTTTCCTAGAGGACACAGTCAGCAGACCAGATGCAACTCCATCCCCTGGCAGCTTCTTCTCAATGAATGAGAGAGGTGGGAGCCACTATAGCTGGAGTGGTCCTGTGAGAATGGAAGCCCAACACAAGAGGAATTCCAATAGACAACTCCTTACCACTTCATTCACAAAGAGAAATGACCTTTTTGCTGATATTCCCCTATCCAAGCATATTTTATTACTAGGGAAGAGAGCAGTATGGATTTTTTGTGACGCATCTACACGAACCGAAGAACTAGCTGTGAGTTTGTTACTGTCTGGTTATTTCTGAGACATTTCCTGGTCTCTGCCAAGACATGGATAAAGCCCGCCCCTATCTCAGCACACACTGCATTAAAGGAACTCTTTGAGAAACTTCAAAAGCACAGTCTGGAGGCAAAAGAACATTACTCTGACTTCAACAAAGTTAAGGAATTTTGCAAAGGAGTTAATGGGTAATAGAAAGGAAGGTGGTATGTACAAAATCTTAAACTAAGGTGTCAATATGTAAAACTAGCAGGGAACTCCTGTGACCAGGTGGAGAAGGATGTAGAAAATCAACAAAAAGGAAACAAGCAGTACACAGGAAAAGAAATTCAAGGTGCTCTTAACAGTTTTAAAGGACAGCTTCAATCATGGGCAGTCAGAACAAGGAAAACAACACAAGCTATCACTGATACTTTTAAGTTGGCAACAATTAGATAGTTGGGTATTTACCAGTGCTAATGAGGATGTGGAGACTAGCATAGGTGCCATTCTGGAAAGCAATCCACTACTACATGGAGAGAGAGAGAGAGAGAGAGAGAGAGAGAGAGAGAGAGAGAGAGAGAGAGAGAGAGAGAGAGAGACTGTGTGCGTGCATGCGTGTGTGTGTGTGTGTGTGTGTGTGTGTGTGTGTGTGTGTCACAGTATAGTAGTGCACAATGTATATCCTAGGGAGATCCTTACACCCCATAAAGATTGGTTCAACTCATTGTTTGTGTTGGTAAAGAGATTTGGAGGTAGAAACTAAGTAATACCAGAGTGTGTCTGTTTTCTGATGTGTTGGCATGGTTTCAAGAGAAGTATGCACTCTCCACCTGAAACGGTCCCTGCCTCTAGTTTTAGCAATATACAAAGTATCATCCTTCCTAGCACCTATCTGATCCCTTAAGGCATTAGAGGTCAAAGCCCTGGTCAAAGCCCTGCTCAACTGTCCTGTGCCTCAGTGGTCTCCCATATACCTGAGCCCATTTAAAAATGTGAGGGAGGTCACTGAGTAGGCCTAAGCTTGAATGTAGAGGACAAAATGACAGCTGTCAATCTATGTTTGATCAACTAAGGAGAAAGGCACAACCCCTTCTTGAGTGAGCTCCAATTCTGCACATTACAAGTTGCAGAAACAAACATATATAAAAGTTTTTTTTTTCACAGAAATTTTCTTGCTTGAAGAATGTGTCAAAAGAAACAGAAGAGCAAAAGGACAGAACCTAAGAGTTCTCTCTCTATCTTTTTTTTTTTTTTTTTGGCTTACTTTGAGCCATTTACAAAATGACACATCACAAGAAAGATGGAAGCCAATTCTCGAATTTGGATCCCTCCGTAGCTCTTCACACACAATGCATAGAAAGCCAGCAGCCCCTGCGTGCCAGCTTTAAGGGATTTAGCTAATGAAAGCTTTCCAAATGGACAGATGTACGAACACTGTTTCATGGGCTGGATACTAAAATCAAAACTCTGCAGATTTGAGAGCAATGAAATTGTGTTGCAAATTCTGATTGAGGTGGGAGGGAGTGCGTGCAGCCATGGGGGATTAGTGCCAACTGGCACCATTCAGGAGGTTTCTCCACAAATGTAAAACATGGACTTTGTCAGCAGAGACCCTATAGATCTATATAATTTTTATTTGACATCATCTGACTTTTGTTTAGTAATCATTTAACACTTAAGACAATGTACTATAAAACGTTAGGGAAATTTACTAGAGGATAATGAAATCCAGAGTTACCACATTCCTACTAGTGCCCAGTTCTCAAATTTGCTATTCAAAGGAATAGGGGAAGTTAGGAAAGGATTCATGATAAAGCAACCAAAATATCAGAATTATATTTAGAGGAGTGCTTTCGAAGTCACGTATGTAAATAGGTGAATGCTAATCTTTGAACACATTATTGCCTTTTAAACCCCCTTTTTTTTGTTAAGCTCTGTATTTCCATTTATTCAATTAACCTTTATTAAGTGTCTATTGGGCAGGAGTCATTGTGTTAAGTGGTGTGTGTATATATGATCACATTTAATGTTATGGCAATCCATAAGGGGGTTTTGATGCATTTTATGGAAAAACATTTAACTTGGGAATATGTTCCACCCTGTCATTATTTTTTAATCATTCAGTCACAAATTATCTAGAAGTCACCATGCCTAGGCATATACACACAGAAGAGAATCATATGTACTTTTGTACATACAATGTATAAACCTGTTCATAGCAGTGTTGCTCTAATCGGCCAATTAGTAACAATAAAATGGATAAATTATGGTTCATTCAAACAATGAAATAGTACATGACAATGAAAGTGAACAGACTGCAAGTACAGTCATGCACCACATAAGGACGCTTCAATCAATGACGAAACACATATATGACAGTGGTCCCATAAAATTATAAAGGAGCTGATGTATTCCTATTGCCTAGTGATGCCGGTAGCTCTGGTATTATCACCACGCAGTGAATTACTCACATGTCTGTGCGTGACACTGGTATAACAAACCTACTGCACTGCCAGTCATATGAAAGTCTAGCATGTACAATTATAGTAGGCTAGAACATATAGGTTTGTAAATACACTATATGATGTTATCACAATGATAAAATCACCTGATGAGGTATATCTCAAAATAAATCCCCATCACCGAACGGCACAGGACTGCACATGCAATACTATGAATGACCCTCACAGAAATAACACTGAGTGAAAGAAGCCAAACACGAAAGGGTGCGCGCCATGAGATTATGTTTATACAGAGTTCACATTAATCAAAGGAGGTAGACGTAAGTGTTGTGGTTACCTCTGGTGGCGTGCGCAGTGCCAGGGACCCAAGAGGGTGGCAATGTGGGGTGCTGATAGTGTTTGAACCTTAATCCAGGTGTGGGTTACATGGGTATTCACTTTGTGAAATATTGAGCTGTACCTTTCTCTGTGCATTTGATGCTCTAATAAGAAAGTTTGTGTACATAAAAAGAAGTAACTACATATATAACATTAATAGGTAGAAATATTTGCTACATAATAGTCAATTTGAAAAACTTAAAAATCTTACTGTACGACTCAGTAAAGATATCACTGTGTTTTGGCAGAGAACACAGAAAGTGATAAGAATATATTAAGGTTTTGAAATTAATAGTAGTAGTATTTCCTTTTAAACTTTTCTTGATGTTGGTATAACATTATGTAATTACTCTTTAAAAGTTAAACACAATACACTGTACATAAGATTCCTCCGACCTCCTTGTTCACTACAAAACTCATCCAAACTCAATTTGTTTTACAGCTGGGACACATGTGCCCTGAACAAACATAATTGCTCCATAAATCAGTTTTTTTTTAAATATCCATACAATGCACATTTATCATCAATGTTGTTTCCAGATCATATAAAATATCAGTAATGTTCCTTACTCCAGTTATTCACATGACATGGTGTCTCAAGCCTAAGAGTAGAGCCCAATGACTCCCTTTTTTGCATTAAGTATGAAGCAAGAATGAACACATGCATGCACATATGTACACACAATAGGGCCATTTCCATTACTCGTGGAATAATGTAGAACTTTCACAAGAGAAGCAAAAATCTATAATCTTTATGGAAGGTTTTTGTCCTCTAACTTTTCCAAATAGAGGCAAATTAAACATCTCAAACTCTAAACTGGAAATGAAAAGCAGTGTCTTTTTGACTTCCAGATAGGAGCACAAAGCAGTCATTTGGACACCAGGTGGTGATTTGGACCCCTAACAGCAGCACGTGGGAAGAGTAGGTGAACTCTCCAGTTATCATGAAAACAAATGCTCATGGTCATGAACGAGCAAGCCATGCTCTTTTTCATCTCCTTGTGTTTTCTATCTCTTCTTCTAACGTATGTTCAGAGAAAGGAGAGTTCAAGCAGATGGTGAAACTGAACAGGACGTCATCCAAATACAGGGAATTGAGGATGTTACATGACATTCCTTTATTTTTTCTTCCCCTTATTCCAAGTGTACGAAGTCCTATGTTTTCTACCTGAAGATGTCGCCAATAAGTTTACCCCCATCCTCTTGGACTCGGATCATGCTTTCCCCCCGGCTCTTTTCTCATTCAAGTAGGAAGAAAAATTAATCTATGAAACTAGTTAAAGCAAAATGGCAGGATTTATTGGTGAGCTGTAGAGACGTCCCACAGAAAGCAAAACCAGGAAGTCTACCCTGACTTTAAGGAAAAGTAGAGCCAGTTACATGAGTCTGGGCCAAGGGCTCAGTCTCTCCTTCATTATCCTTCATATCTGCTTTGCCCAACTCATTTCCTTCTTCCTCTTCCCTTCTCTTGTCTTCCTCATCCCCCTCGTCCTCCTCCTCCTTTTTTTCTACTTCCTCTCCCTTTCCCCATCTTTGTCTCCTTCCTCCCTACTCCTTTCTCTTTCCATTATCCTCCTGCTCCTCTCTCTCTGTCCCCTCCCACTCCTCCCTCAACTGGTACACATGTTAAACACATAGGGCCACCAATATCTAAGATACATATTTGCAGCTAGTTGGCTGCAAGCCCTGAATCCTGGTTCTGAATTAATGTTAAAGATAATCTGATTGGTTCTTCTTGGTTCTAGTGTCTTGGCATTTTGGAAGACGTCCTCTTGAAAATACAATGAGTTCTAAGACAATGAACTTTTGATGTTTTTAAACATCAGACCAGGAATACCACCCTAAGACACCCATCCAATTCTCAAGGAAAAGGAGAGAGAAAAGCCAGACTAAGCCCTATGAAATTTTTCTTACAACTATCCTGGACGGTGTGACTGTTATGAAGATGGAGAATATCCTGCATATAATGACAGAAGAATCAATGCTGAGAATGCACATTATACTAGAATTTCATTAGATCGCTATTCCCTCTAACCCTTCTAATTGCCCTGAGAATGAATTCCAAACTGCTGCCAAGTCCTGAAGTCTCGATGCTATAGGGAGTCCTGCATGCCTAACTCTCCTCATGCCTCTCTTTACTTATTCATCACGATTCTCTCCACCAAGTCACGTTCCCGCCATCAGCACAAGGGCTCCCCCCTCTTTCCATATCCTCACCAACACTTGCTACTTTCTGTCTTTTGAAATACATAATAGTCATTCTCATTCTAAGCAGTGCGAGGTGATAACTCATAGTTGTCTTAATTTGCATTTCCCCGATATTTAGTGGTGTTGAGCATCTTTTCATGTACCTGTTGTCCATCCACATGTCTTCTTTGGAAAAATGTCAATTCAGATTCTCTACTCATTTTTTAATCATCATATTGGGGGGGTTGGTTTGTTTTTTTTTTTTTTGGTTTTTGGGTTTTTTTTTTTTTTTTTGCTATTGAGTTGTATGAGTTCTTCATATATATTGGATATTAACCCCTATCAAATATGTGATCTGCAAATATTTTCTTCCATTCAGTAAGCTGCCTTTTCATTTTATTGATGGTTCCCTTTGCTGTGCAGTTTTAAAGACATTCATTTAGGTGTATAAAATATATGTTTATTTGAAAAATAATTACATTACTTTAGAGCAGTGTTTCTCAAAGCATATTCCTTGGATCAAAAACATCAAAATCATTTGGGAAATTGCTAAAAATGTAAGTTGTCGGGCCTAACCTTTTATCTATTAACTTAGAAAATGAATAGTTTAGCAAACCTTGTTTGCTAGTTGAAAACCACTGCTTAGAGGAATACATTTTTCACGGGATGTTCTGGATTGTATATTTATCTCATCTGCGCCTAATATGTTTTAGTAAAGCTGGTTTAATTAGGAAATAACATGAATCCTTGTGCTAATCTTTTTTTCTTTAAGTACTCAAAGCATTCTTTTTAATGGAATAAAACATTAATTACCTTCCTTTAGAAACAGCTGTCTATCGCCCAGGGAGCCTCTGTTTAGAAAAGTAAAATTGCATAACAGACAGTGCATTGTTGATGCAGAAACGAGCACAAGAACCCTTTACTGCTGTATTTCTACATAAAATGTGTTTATAATGTTCATCAATCAACAGCATTAAATATTTCACTTTCTTGGGAAAACTAGAGAAAACCACTTCATCAAAGAAAAATGTTAGGTAAGGACAAAAAGGTTGGAAAATTACACACAATACTCAAATTGATGAAATTTCTAAATGTTTTAACATGGAAAGACGTATGAGTCAATTTGATCCAAGACACTCACAGGCCATATTTTATTGAGCTTCTTAATAGGCAGAGCTTCCACCTAAGCCTGGAATATTATTAGATTTTATAAATTAAGTGGGTTAGAACTGGTAAAATACATCTCCCTTTATATTGTGACCTAGTTCATCTTTATTTTTTTACCTTTTCATTTTTAAGACATAACCTATCTGCTTTGTAGGTCTAGAGAGCTACGTATAACAGTTAAAAATGATGCCTTTTAGTTTCTATTAAAGTTCAGAGTCAATTTCAGTGCTGTTTGCAGAAACAAACCGTATTTATACTGTATTCGTATATTTATGCACTTTTCATTAAAAACAAATTTTATAAACTGATATATGTACATCTATGTAATCCCATTACAGTGAAACATGATAAATGGAAAGAGACATATATTGGTAATAGACAGTGTAAGCTATTGAGATGGATCTGGATTTAACACTGACGCTGACACTTTATAGTCTTAGGACCTTAATGAGTTTGCTTCATCTTTCTGGGTCCAAAGTTATCATTGCTAAAATGAAAAATTTCAATGTATAAAACTTATAGGACTGTTATGTGTACATCAGAAGGCTGATTGCTCCTTAGGTGTTCAATCTCAATGACATTCCTCTCTCCATACACAGTCATGAAATGCTCGATGTGGGTTTCTTTTGGAACCAATAAACAAAATAGACTTTTCATATGTATACTCTCTGGTGAAGGACAGAATTTGTAGCACATAGGACCAGAGACAAGCACGAGGATGTCAACTGTAGGAAATACTAGAAAATGTAGGAAAATTGAGTTTGCTGTCCCAGGCCACATATGTTATGCTGAAAACAAGTTTAACCAAATTTTTTACGGGGCTGAGATGTGCCAGTTACATCTGGGTTATACACAATAATAAAGTGTAGCCTCTATTCTCTTCAGTATTAATAATACCAAATTCTAGTTCCTGGTTTTCCAACTACGAGCATGAAATCAGAATGATGGGGCTATGAAAAATCATGCCTCAGTGAGAATCTGATCCAATGGTACTTAAGATTTTTACTCTCTTCTTGAATTTAATACAATTTCCTGTTATACATGTTTGTAGGACAAATACATTAATATGAAAATACTTTGTGCATTTAAAATATTTGTGTACTCTCAATGGTCCAGTTTCAATACAGCCAGTCTGTGCATTGTGATGTATAAGTTTACACAGCAGGGCAAACCCTACCGAGATGACTTCTGTAATTGAAAAGTTTAGTAGAAGGCATAAAACAAAACAGAGATCTTCATTTCACTGCATATTCTTCTTGCACTCATTAAGATTTTTAGGGCTGACTGAGACCGCTGAACACAATGTGAAATGCTAAGAGTTTCTGTCTTTATTAGCATATATAATGTTTCAATTTCCTAAAAATGTGGTTAATCTGCATTGCGCACAGAGACTCCTTTCCAAAATATATGTTATCATTCCTTTTTTCAATATTGGAAAGACAGTGGTGTTTTGTCTAGTGAATTGTAAGTTGTTCTCATATTGTTCTCCTCTACAATTGATTTTCTAAAAAAAAAATAAGTTTCAAGAGGTGTTTTGTTTTGTGCATAGGATAAAATCTGAGATTGTTTTCATATTCTGGGCCACACGTTGAATGAGGCTGATGCATTACTTAATAATAAAAGAACAAATGAAGACAGGGAGGGAAGGACAATATCATACCCTAGTTGTTCAGTCAATTATCTACTTTCTCCCCAAATGACTGAAGAACACACGTTATCATCTTGAGAAATAAAACCTTGCTAGCCTCCATAGCATAAGAATCTTTAAAGGTCTGTTTGAAACTTTGTAATATGGGCACCAGAAAACCACCAATTGTACAACAGGGGTTCAATTAAATGTTCTCCCTGTCATGAAGTCATCTACAAAAATCTATTTTGCCTAACATTTCGTTCATGTCTGCCTTTCTACAGTCTTACCTTTTTATCCCACAGTGTTTGGGAATGAAATATATGATAACTTTTTTTCTTTTTATGCATGGCAGTTAAAAAGTGATTAGAAATGAACGCTCATGGACTTTCAAAGCAGAAAAACTCATTCGACAGCTCAGAAAACGTGATCTTATAACATGTCCATTTCTAATGTGAAAAGTGCGTTCAGATCACTGGGGTCAAAGCTATATTTTTGGCTGTAGAATGTTATAGTATAGGGATGGGTGGCCTATCAAATAATAGGATAAAACTCCTTGTTAACCCTTTGTGGAGAGTTCTCTTTCTATATATGTGTTTTTCCTGCATTTGCTGCAAATATTTTAAGGAAGCATCAATGTGGGGCTTCTTTTACCTAACTATGTGGGAATAAAATATCATTTTGATGACTTCAGATTATGTGTTTCAACTATACACCATCAATTGCAGGTGAGAATGCCTCTTCCATTCTAGGATCTTTTGTTTTTCTTTGAACTTGAAGAACCCTTTTGTTTCTTGAGTCTGGACTCTGTCTAAAAACCCTTTCTGTATGACCTCATCTGTATTCATGAATTGAATACCATCCAGCTGATGATGACACCCATATTTGCATTTCTATACCAAACTACTCTCTCTCACTCTCCAAACTCTCATTTCAACTTTTTCCCTATACTTCTCCACCTGAGTGGAACTTGTTCAAGGGAAATTCATGTTTATTTTGACCTCACTGTGTACCTGGATTTATGCCAGTTTTTTTTTTTTTTTTTTAGCTTTGCATACTGTCTTAATCAATTCGAGATCTTTCAAGAAAGTACCATAGACTGCATGGCTTATAAACAGCAGAAGTTTGTCCTCACAGTCTGGAGGCTGGAATTCTGAGATCGGTGTGCCAGCATGGCTGAGTTTCCATGAGAGCCCTCTTCTGGGCTGCAGACCATCGTTTTCTCAAAGTTGTCCCCACATGGCAGTACTAATCCCACTCATGAGGCTCCACTTTTGTGATCTAATTATCTCCTAGGGCCTCACGTCCTAATGCCATCACTCTGGGGGTTAGGATTTCAACATATGAGTTTAGGGGAGTGACAAACATTGAGTCAATTTTACATGCTTGACTTCACTTAATCCTGGATTATCCGCTCCATTAGGACTGAGATTGCATATATTTTTATTACTATATACTCATCACCACACACCATGCCTACTATATAATTTGTGCAAATATTTGTAAAATAAATTAGTTGATCCTTGTAATAAGTCTGTGAGTACCTAGAGTTAAGCCAGCGATGAGGTTAAAGGCACATTTCTCCAGACTACCAAGTCTTCCCATTAATTCTCATCCCAAGTACAGTGAGTTAGGATCTAACCACAAAATTAGAGGGGGAAGTCCACACAAGACCACCCTATTTCTAACTGTAAATTCAGGAGTTTCTCAAAATCAACCTTAGGTGTGATGACACACTAGAAAGTTTTACAGAACTCACTGAAACTTATTATACTCACAGATATGGTTTATCATGTAAAGGCCTATGAATTATTGACAGCCAAAGAGATGCAGATGGTGGAGTCCAAGGTGGTTCTAAGGGTGAAGCTTCCATTGTCCTCAGGATGCTTTATCCTCCCACTATTCACATGGGACAGAATGCAAGGAGTTTCCCCAGTCTAGGAAACCACCTGAGCTTCTATGTTCAGGGTTTTACTGGGGCTTTTTTACATTATGTAGGCACGACTGACTGATATACCATATGGTCCAAGAGGTCCGCCATGAGTCATCTCATTAGCATAAACTATGAGGGGCCCATCATGAATAACAAAGACAGTCCTATTGCTTGGGAAGTTCCAAAAGTTTAAAGATTACCTCCCCAGAACCAGGGACAAAGGCCAGGTCTCTCCTTGGCCAAGGTCAAATTTTTACTACAGGGTGAGCATGTCCATTTAATAGATTAAATAAAAATATTATACAATAGTTGGGAGAACTAGATTTGGGACACAGGGCTGTTTCTTACTAAAGTTTAACTTCTATCTAAAGTGGAAATTCTCTTCCCATCTTGCTAACTAGTTCAACCTCATGAATTATTTATCTTGGTTAATAGCAGCTCCATTTTTCTAATTTCCCAGTGCACAAATGTTTATGTCATCCTCCTCTCTTATCTCTACTTCATCCTCACAATCCAAATAATTGCCAAGTCATATCAATTCTCTTTGTTTCTATAATGCATCTCCTATCTGGCTCTTTCTTTTGACTTTACTGCTAATATGTTAGTTCTGCTTTTCATCATTTTTGACTTACAATAATGCTATGTTGCTTTAATTAGTCTTCTGTCTGTATTATCCACCCACACTCACTATTTTCTATTTGGCCATCAGATTGGTCTACCAAAAAGCAGAGGTGTTCACATCACCATCCTTCTTAAAAGATGCATCAGATTTCTAATGCTTTTGTATAAAACTTGAACTCCTTAGTATAACTTACTTGGCCTGGAATAATTTAAGGCCAAACTATATTAAACCTCCTCTCCCAATATTCTCTTCCATATAACCTCTGATCCTGGACCTGTAGACTTTAATCGTATGTATAGAGAATACATGCTATATGTATGTAAGTCACTATGGCAGACGCTCTGTTTATATCAGGAAAATAGAAAGCAAACCTAATTTCTGCCATCATAAAGTTCATGGCCTCGTGAGGTATGGCATTAATCAATCACAAAATTCAATCTACGATTACTTCTATCACAGTGATAAAATATCTTTGAATAACATATCTGTTAAGAAGAGAAAATATGACTAAGTACAAATGCTTCTAGAAAGCAATGGAAACTGCTGACTTTTTTTCCATTTGTTCACTTTGCAAGAAATATATTCAACATTATGTAATTTGAAATCTTTCTGCATTTTATGTGCATTCATTTTATTTTAAGGTATATTTATTATTATAAGTGAAATATGATGGCTTATTATAGTAACACAATTTTATTTATATTAAAGAATTTTAAATTTACCATCACTTGATATACTTTTACTTGTTATACCTGCTCTAGCTTCCTTTTCTCTATTTTTTCTTTGCTCTTATATAAATGTATTATTTTGATCATTTCCCCCTCTTTTAGCTTGAGTGTCATTCTATCCTTTAGTGGCGAATCTAGATTAGTTTTACAACCTCAGCACCACTAACAATTTTGACCAGATAATCCTATGTCATGAGACAGGCTTCTCTTGTATTGTAAGATTTCAGCAGCATCTCTGACTTCTACCTATGAAAAGCCTGTTGTATCCTTTTAGTATGACAATCAAAAATGTCTCCAGATATTGCCAAATATTTCTGGAAGATAAAAAACACTTAGTTCAGAACCATTGCACTTGACTCAACAAATTTCAATGTAAATAAATTTTTTTTCCCTTTTGTTTGGACATGCAAAGGCCTTTTGACATTTACTCAATTTATCCCTCTTCTCAATCATTACAATATGTCTGCTGCTGTTTTAACTCATGTTTTTCAAACCCCATAAGATATTCTATTGTTTTACACCACTAATATTCATTTAGACTTATCCACATATTTACTTCTACATTACTCTTCATATCTTCCTGCTCCTGTGAGCCTCTAACCATGATCATTTTCCTTTTGCCTACAGAATATTATTTTTTTCTGGAGTCTTATATAGATGATAAATTCTCCCAGTTTTTGTATGTCTGAAAATTCCCTTATTTCACTGTAATTTTTGAGGAACATTTCCACCTAGTATACAACTATGATTGATAATTATTTTTTTAAAACAGTTTGAAATTTTATTTCATTTACTTTCTCCATCTATTGTTTCTTTTGAGAAATCTGCTGTTGGTCTAATTGTAGCTCTTAGAAGGTAATCTTAATTTTTCTAGATGCTTTGATCTTTTTGTTGTTTGTTTTGTTTTTTTTTCAGCAAGCTAACTGTGATGTTGCCTCAGTGTGTTTATGTTTATCTGGCTTAAGATTCGTCGTGACTCTCAAGTCTGTGGTTTGAAAACTTTTGTCAATTTAGAAAGATTCTTGGCCATTTTCTCTTCAAATCTCTCTGTCTCATTCTCTCTCCCTTCCCCTTCCAAAGCTCTAATTACATGTACATATATTTTCCACTGTATCTCATGTGTTTTTACATTTTGTGCAGGTGTTTATCTATCATTTTGTCTCTCCTTGCTGCATTCTGTATTTCTTCATCTGAGCCACTTTCTACTTTACTAATTTCTTTCTAATCGTGTCTATCTGCTGGTAAACCCATTTGTTGAATCCTTGATACAGTTGTTACATCTTTTAGTCATATAATTTCCGTTTGGTACTTTTATGAAATATGTTCCAGTTCTCAGACAAAATTCCCAATTTATCTTGTTTCTAGAGCATATTAAGCATAGTTATTTTAAACTGGATTATCAGTAAGTTTACTTGTATTATAATGCTTATTTTGGTTTCTAATCACATTACTTTATAACTCACTTGCCTATATAATAGTTTTTGAGTTCCAGACACTGCCTATAAAAAATTGCTGGTGTCATTTGAGGTCATGGATAATGTTATCTTCTTGTACCTTTAGGCTGAGTAATTCTTCACTGTCTCTATAGATTTTTGATATCTTCAAGCAAATTTTTGGGAACAATTATTACTTTCATATTATTTCGAGTAAGAGATTTTTTAAAAATCCTTTACAACAAGTGATATGTGGCCCAAATATACATTACTAGGATGCAATTTGTGGCAAATATGATTTATTATGCAAGTTTAAGTATGCTGAACTGGTTGGTACCATGCCCCAAAAGATCAATTCATTGAGTATGCATTTGGATGTTGTGAAAATATTTAATTACTATAAGACTTTCTAAATATCTCAATTCCTGTATTTGGTTGCTTGTGTATCTGTAGAAATTAGGGATCATATGTAGTGACACTATTATAGATCATCCTAAGAGATATACTATTCTAAGAGACAGCAAGGAGATCCCCTAGTTAAAGGAAGAGATCTAAAATAAGCAGGACCTGTTCTGTCTTGAGTAAATAGTCTGCTTCATACTAAATGAACACATTATCAGGAAATACATCGGCTATTCTTTAAAGGCTTAGCTCTAAAAAGATTTAGATTTAGCAAACATTTACACAATTCTCCCAGTAGCAGAAGAACATTATGCCTTGAGGATTATTTAAAGCAGACTAGATAATTATCTACATATATACTAACAACTCATCAATTCAGAATCTGGAATAATTTGGCCAAGTAAATTAACAGTGTAAGAAGAATTACAGTAAAGTATATAAAACCACTTGAACTACATTTTCCATCAATCTCAAATCCTTTAGAAGCATCCTCTCTCTTATGGAAATAAAGAACACGCTAATTACAAACTCTCTCCATGTATCCTTTCCAGCAATTAGTCTCAAAAAAAGTGGAAGTAATGGTTAATGAGTTTGTTCTGTTACATACCCACATGAAATTCATTGAAAAGAAAGGGGGGGGGAGAACTTATTTTAAATGGTTCTACAAATTTAGCCAAAATTTCTACCTCACATTAAGTCCAAATTAGGAGCTTTAATTAGACTATTACTATATAAAGTATGAAGCATTTTTAGAGGAGTGTTTGGGACATCTGTTCTGTTGCCTTTGTTTGATGAGTGTCCATTCCTCCATTGCCTGATACAGACCCAGTTTTTCTTAGGACCTTCACTAAGTCCAAGTAATTTGGGTGGTTTGGACATCACTACTGAATTGAGTGTGATGTATGAGCCACACATAGCTAGTCATTGATTCCCTCCTCTCTGACAACACTCTGGTTCGAATCGAAAGGTGGCATGTGACCCACGGTGGATCAATGAGAGGCAGATTCAGAACTTTTGTTGAAACTCTTAGGAAAGAAATCTTTTTTTTTTTTTTTTTTTTTTTTTTTTTTTTTGCAGACATGTATAAGGTAGGAGAGATGAAGAAAAGAAGGAAGGGGAAAACCTCAGAAGAAAAAGAGATAAAGATGCTACACTGAAGGTTCTGAAGATGAAGAGGCCATGAGCCAAGCAACATAGGGAATGCAGCGCTAAAAACTGTAAAAGTCAAGGAAACAGCCCCCTGGAGATTTCAGAAGGAGTGCGACCTTGCTGACACCATGGTTTGGCCTGGTGAAACAGACCTTGTGCTCCAGAATAATATGCATTGTTTTAATCCACCAAGTTTGTGGTAATCTGTTTCAGTAGCAAGAGGAAATTAATTCAGAGAGAGAGGAAGAAAAGACCAAAGGACTCTCTCAGCCCTCTTGCCCGCCTCCCCTCTTGCAGTCGGGAAGGCACCTTTTACACCCTGTCTCCTGCTCCCAGCTTTTGACACATTATACTTCGCACTCAGTGACGAACAGAGAAAGAGTTGGTACAAAGCTGCTGAACCTCTCTGAAGTGAGGGCTCCATGAAATTCTAATAATCTGTCATTTCAGGCTATTCATGGTCTTTACATATTTCTTAAAGGTTCAACTGCTGTTTTCCCTGATCCTCATCTGTGGAGGATTCCTCCTCCATCTGCTCCACCAGAGGGGCAGCAGCCATGGGCCATTCTCCCCTATGAGGTGTCGCTCGCTTCCTGTGGTGTAGTTGCTTTAGGTGTCTTTGATTTCAAGCTGTGTGATGAGTTGAAACACACACACACACAACTCTGCTTATTGGATCGCCTTCAGTTGCTAATGTAAGAATGACGGTGTTTGTTAATTTTACGTCCTAACTAGAATCAGAAGTCTCTATATGACATATTTTTTTCCTGCTTCTGACAATGACAAGTTTACACATAGTTCTGTCAAGAAAAATTGGAAAACTTGTTCCAAAACTGATGAAATATACCAAACTACAGATATAAGAAGTTCTGAGAACCCAAAGCAGGGTAAATACAAGGAAACCCATATCTAGAAACATAGCAAAATTGCTAAAAATAACACAGTAAAAGAAAAAGTGTAAAAGCATCAGAGGCAATCAAGACGTACTCCATTGAAAGAAACAAAAATGAAACTGACCTTTGTCTTCTCACTAGCAGCAGTAGAAGTCAGGAGTTAATGGAAATACATATTGAAAATGCTGAAGGAAAATAGCTGCCAAGTCGGAATAATATAGCTCAAAAAAAGATAAAATACAAGAATTTCAGACAAACAAAAACTAAGAGAATTAATTAACAGCAGACCCGCATTGACAGAAATATTGGTCAAGTCACAGGCAGAAGAAAAATAATCTTATATGATTTTTTAATATAAAAGGAATAAGAAATAATAGAAAAAGTTAAAGATGTAATTAAATATAAGTGAAAAGTGAATATATAAAAATTAGCAATAATAATGCCTTGGGGAGGTTAAAACATACATTGAATTAAATTTCAAAGAAGCCACAGAACAAGTAGGAGGTCCATGCTGTAGACTGAAAAATCACACGTTTAATATTCCGTTGCCTTTCCATGAAGTGGTGGAGTTTCTTCAGCCAGCCTCCAAGCTGAGGTGGCCTCTGACTTGCTCTGACAGTAGAATGTGGAGGAAGCAGCCTCCCACCAGTTCCGCACCCAATGTCTTAAGAAACTCTGACACTTCCCCCTTCACTCTATTGGAACACTCCACGCACAATATAAGAAAGCTCATGCTGGACTACTAAAGAAGGAGAGACTCCATGGAGAGCGAGTTCTAGTCAGCACCCAACACCAAACACAGAGACATTTGAATGAAGCCATCCTGCATCTCCCGTCTTAGACTCGATTGAGCCACCAGGTATTTGCAGTCCCTTGAATGAGCCCAAGCAGGAACAGCAGAAGTTCCACCCAGCTGAAGCCAGCAACTTGCAGAACATAAGCAAATAAATCACTGTCATTTTAAGCCATTAAATTTTAGGGAAAACGTAATACAACAATAGATAAATTAACATATTATATAATAAGAGATTGATTAATTTTTTAGCAATGGTTTATTTAGCTCCTAAAGGTTTAGAAGTTTTATCAAATATGACAAAGCTTAGTATTTACTTATAGTTGAGCGGATTTTGCTAATTTTTAAAATAACATTCTTCAAGAGGTTGAAGATGTTTTGGAGCCCTTTCAACTTGTAGGAACTAATTTCTAAACTACTCTGCACCCTTAGAATAAAGTTTGAAAAGTGACATTACGCTACATTCTGCCCATAGAATAGAGATTATGCAGAACCTTGCATATTTTAAAGCAGGGGTTCCCAACCCTGGGCCATGGACCACACTGGTCCATGGCCTATTTAGGAGTCAGGCCAATGAGTGAAGCTTCATCTGTATTTGCAGCTGCTCCACAGCGCTAGCATCACTACCTCAGCTCTACCTCAGAGCATCAGGCATTAGATTCTCTGGTCCCCTGTGCCAGAAAGGTTGAGGACCACTGTTTTAAAGATATTTTGCAGTCAAATCAAAATTCAAAACACTATACTGCCAGGGTGAAGAAAGGGTAGTTATTTATTTATTTTCACAGATCTTCCTTACCAGTCCCACTTTAATAATTGTAGAAAATAAAACTTTAATCAGGACATAATTAAATAATTTAAAACATCTCTTAAGGTAATATTCAATTGCTTTAAAATGACTTAATTTGTTTCAGAGTTGGCCCCTCTTCCAGCTGCTTTACTTCAGTGTGGCATTGTAATCTATGATGCTTTAATAAAATTCTCATTTTAATTTTTTCAATTAAAAAATCAGTGAATATGGGGCCCCTGCTGCCTCGTCAGGTCCCCATGATGCTGCTGGGCTGTGCACGATCTGGTCCTCTCTGTAGACATACTGTTGGCATTTGTCACTGAAGTCTGCAGTTTCTACACCTCTTGGTCATTCTTGTTCAGTTCCATCAGGCCGTGGTGACCCCTGCTGCTGACTCAGCCATAACGTCATTCTTACCGGTTTTGTAGACCAGACTCTGTTGGTCCACCTGCAGTTTTGACTTTGATTTAAAGGGTCACCCCTCTGGTAATCATGAATCATTGTAATTTTAACAGCCTCAACAAGAGCCCTGGTGGTCCTGTGGGAATTTCGGGGTTCCTCCCATGACCGGAGAACGCTAAGTCAGGCTCTCTCACTCTATCCAACCATGTGGTTTCCTCAGGTTATCGTAAGAATACCCTAAGAAGATTCACTCTCCCAGAGTTCGTCTGCAGACAGGGCACATTCCCACTGCTGTTAGCTTTACCCTCGTCTTATCTAACCTCCCTCCTCCTCTCAGACTTCAATCCAAAAAGAGATTAAGACATAAGTGGCTTAACTCTGATTTTCCAACTGTGTCTCCTTTACCTTTGCATAGTCTCTGAGTAACGAGAGCTTGGTTTTTCTCTGCTTTATATAAGAGCAAGAAAGTTCCCTACCTCATAACTTCTTAGACCCACTTTTCTTCTCACGCTAAGGACATATTATTGGTCAAGGTGCAAGAATAGAGAAATGGCCACAATTAGAAAATAACTTTTGGGAGAACAATTTAAAATATACTCTTTATATTTGTATTTCGACAAGCAGATGTTAGCAAAGTCTAGTTGCTAAGAGTTGGGGTTTCTGATCCAAACTGCCAAGGATCAAATCTGTCTGAATCCCGCTTTCCGGTTGTGTGACTTTTCGGCAAGTTTCTTAACCTTTGCACACCTCAGTTTCCACGTCTGTAAAATAGAGATAACTAGTGGATCTATCTTATTAGATTGTTGGAAGTATTAAAGGAGTTCGTTTAGGTAAAATGTTTGGCAATGAGTCTGATACATTGTAAATGCTCCTTAATCATATATAATGATTGTCTATGTGGATATAAAGAGCTCTGCCCCAAATTATGACAAAGAGTGATTTGACTGTTTGAAGTGACATTTCGGACTGCCATTGGCCTGTACATGTTGTTAATGGAGCTTGAAAGAAGCTGAGTTATTTATTTTTTGTTTTTATTTTTTCTCCCCAGGTTTTGACCTTCCCGTTCACTGGAGTTTGAAATCAATCTGCAGTAAGCTTTGTTATTTGCTCTGACTCAGTGTGAGATAATTGTTATTTAAATAGAGCTGTAGGTGTGTGTTGGAAGATGCTAGGTGAAGCACCGAAGAGAAAAGGAACAAATAACCCTACCTTGAATTGTTTACTGTTCTATTACGGGAGATAAAGAAAACAGACCTAGACACAAGTCAGTTCCAAGAGGTAAGTGGCCATTTAAAATGTATCAGAGCAGATGTAGTTCCATTCGAAAGAGAATTCTCCAACTAAATCTGAGACTAAATTACGGCACAATGGGCTTCATGCTCCCCATTTCCTCTATTTAAATAAACAATTCAGGACTCAGCTCAGTGATACTCCAGTAGTAGAAAAAAAGTAATATTGATCTCTAGGTACCTAACTTAATTACAGCACCAGGGTGTGATGCCGAAAGGTCCTGAAGAGAAATAAGGTCAGAGCTTGTGAAAGATTTTTGCTGCATGTAACGCCTCTGTTGAATAAGGGTTATCAAAATAACCAGATATCCAAGTAGATCTCCTTCTGTGGAGATCACATAGCAGAGTGAAGTTAAGCAGAGTCCTTGCAGGATCCACTCTCATTTTGTAGCCTCGTGCTTGGTCCAGCAATTCTTAAGGATGACCCACTACAACATTTTTTAAGACTAATTTTATTCTTTTTTTCTGATTAAGGTAAGCTTAGCTTAGTGTCCTTTTAAAAAATAACTACAATCAATCATTAGACTAGCTCTGCTTTTTAATGCTGCGTCTATGCATTTTCCTTCAGTAAAAATCCCCATGTCAATATGGTGTCAAGCGATGAGATAAAACAACACAAAACCTACAAAATCATGTTAGTGAATCAACCCAAGAGACAGTCACATACTATCTCCACTTTACCGATGATGAAACTGAGTTGGGGGGGGGGGAAGGCTATTGGAAGATGAAGAGCCTATATTTAAATTAATTGTAAGTAATTTTTCTTTTTAATTAAAATTCAACTATTTTATCATAGACATCAAACAAAACAGAGAAACATATTCAAGAAACAAAGTACTTATATTTCATTACACACTCTAATGTCTCCTTTTTATGTTTTCATTTTTATGACAGTGTTTCAAGAATGAGCTTTTCTGGAATGTTTTCAGCGTATCTTGACTTCAGATGTTCACAATTCTGATTACTTGTTATGGCATCTTTTTAAAGTAGTTTTATTCATACAGGTCATTGCACAACTGAGACAAAACAGGAAATGGTCTGCTGGTTTGTCATAACGATAAAGGAAAATTTAAATTATAAGTGCAATAAAATGCTTAGAAATGGAGCTGGAAATCAGTTCAATCCACTCACCTACTATAAAAGGAGATAGTTTCTGGAAATGAATAGCTTAGAGCCACAGAAAATATAGAAAGAATTTGTATTTGCTTTGTTTTTCCTTAAGAAGAAATAATCATATATGCAGATTTAAAAAAACTATAAAAAATTAAGATCAAGAAAAAACTAACTTGATTTACTTAAGGATAGACCCATTCAGATGCATGGAAGAGAGGAAAGATGTAAGAACAGACCAGTTGAAGAGTCATTAGCTTCACAGCAGAATTAGGAAATGACAGAAGAGCCATGTATTCTTCACAGCAATGAAATTGGACCACAGGTCAGTTTCGGTAAATATTAGGGACTTTTTTCTTTCCAGTGGGTATATTTCTAGGAGAAGAGAATCTCCTTCTACATAAAATGAAATCAATCAGTAGTAAATTGTAGGAGATTATGTATGAAAACAATTTTCAACCCTGCTTACAGTCAAGCAAATGGGAAAGGAATGTTTGTTTCTGTTTTGCATATATGTTAATTCCTCATAGATCCCTTCTATGTGGTGCTCGGACTATTCACTTCCTGGAATGTCACCTTTCCTAAATTCAATTAATTAAAAATATGTTTATGAATAATGTTGATATACTGGACACTCATATTGTAGATTGGGGATATTAAGATGAAAAAGACTTTCTTCCAGTCGGCAGTGTACTATGCTACATTGAACTTGCACTCTTTTTAAACAGCACAATTTCAACTCCTTTCAGGAATTTTTAAAAAGTATTCCAACATACCAGGCACTTATCATTTGAAATCCTATTTGAGCATGTAATTTAGCATTTACTTTTTCTGTGATTTTTTTCAGATCCATTTCTTCATTCATTCATTCAGTAAATAGTGATCATCTAATACCTACTATCATGTTTTTAAAGACTGGGATATAACAGTGAAAAAGACAGACAAAGACCCTAAAATCAAGTTGCTTATATTCCAGTATAGGGAGGCAGACAATAATTAAGGAAACAAATAAGAAAAATTGAACTATTGATTGAAACTACAAAACAAGGTTATGTAATTGAATGATGGGAAGGAGATATAATTTAAGTAAAGATAGCTAACACTCTATAGCACTTACTTGTTAAATCAAACACAACTTCCTCTCTTAATAAAGACACTTGTTACCAAATTTAACACCTACCCTAATCCAGGATGATCTCAGGATTCTTAATTATATTTGCAAAGATCCTTTTTCCAAACAAGATCACATTCAAAAATTCCTAGTGGACTACGTCCACTGACAAGTCTTAAACGAGCTTCTGAAGTAGGCATTGTCATCCTCTCATAGGTGTAGACCCTCTCTAGTAGAGAAGGATAATTGCTGTGGTCACTCAGCTAGTGTGTGTGGAGCTGGGGTTTGAACTGAGGTGCTGGCTTCATGGTCAGTGTACTTAGCCACTATTCTATATTGTGTCAGGTCAGGGTTCTCTGCATGCACAGTGCTTGTGTTAAGACCTGAATGATGAGAGCATGCCAAATTAAAACTACCTCTGCAAGTACAGTAGTTTTGTCTTCTTAATCAGATTGCATTGAAGCTTTGAAACATGGCCCCCAAATTCTTAGCCAGTCCTCCCAACCAGTTGAGGTGTGGGTCTATGAGCATCCCCTTGGATCTTGGTGGCCTTGTGACTGAAAGTGATCAATAGAGTTCAGTGGAAATGATATTATGTGACCTCTGAGGTTAGGTCATAAGAGGGAATGCAGCTGCCACTTTGCTGGCTCAGGCTTAGAGTCCTGAGCCACTATGTGAGAAGTCTGCCTGCCCTGATGCTGCCATGCTGTGGAGAAGCGAAGCCATGCAGGGAGGCCACCTGTTAGCACTACGGTCTACATAGTAGTTGTCAAGCCCTCCTAGCCCAGCTGCCAGGCACATAGTGAAAAGTTTTCAGATGATTTCAGTGACCAGCTGTGGACTTACCTCCAGCTATGCATCTTTCCAGATAGGCCAACATATTCTGCAGCAGAAGAAACAAGTCTCGGTGTCATATCTCATCAAATTTCTTGGCACGTGGATTTTGTGAGCATAATAAAATGGTTGTTGTTCTCTGCCACTGAATTTTGGATACTTTGCTCCATGGCGAGTAGTTACCCGTATAGCCATGCCTTTTTTTCTACCTGGTCTCCTAAATCACATCCCACAGGTCTAAACACTGAACAGGTGTAGTGTTGTATTAGTGGAAAAAAATAAAAATCAGGTATTTATCAGCAGTCGGTCAGAAGATTGGAAATCACTATAGCTGTTTTAGGTGGGAAGTGGATTAAGAAAATAAATGCTTACAGACTTTTGAAAGAACTGGAGAAAAATGTCAAGAAACTCCTGCTGTTTTTTATGAACTCAGAAAGGGCAGGAAAGCAGGAAAGCTGACACCGATGGAGTCCACTGCCTGCAGCTCAAAGCAGGTGTTTTGGAGGAGTTCACCAGGGAGCCAGAAATTTCACATCTGCTGACCGCCCTCATTTCTGCCAGGAGCGGCTGCCAGAGAATAATGGTTTATCTTTCCCTCTCACCTTCCAAATCTTGGGCGAGTGCCAGTCATTGGCCAAATCCATTCTACAGACTAGGGCTTGCATATGGGCAGTGAATAGTGCAAGATTCAACAGCGTATGGCATTGTCTGCCCCTTTGGCTATTTAGCATCCATATATAGCCTTATACATATGTATTTAAACTTTAGAACAACAAGACAACACCATCATTCTTCTGCTGAATATGATCCAATTAACCATCGTATAATTAATGACCAGTTCACCCTCTCCTAAAACCAGGAAACCCTATGTCTTATAAGTAGCACTATCTGTCTCTGGATGTGTTCATTCTCTTGTAGCTCGGTTACAATTCCCTTCTCTAATTAAAAGATTACATTACAAGGTAACTACCACCAACACCCTTAATACAACGAGGAGGTAAAAGAAAATGCTTGACTTGTAAGAAAGACAATGTATGACTACAACAGTCCTTCGTTCCATAACTGGTAGCTCCATGCTCCCTATGTGCTCAGCCAGAATCTCAGCTGGTGACAATTCTTTACTTAATAGAATAACCCAAACCTCCATTCCTCAGGGAATGCAACTTAGTGGTCTTGACTGTACTGAGTTGCTTTAGCCTTTCATCTAACTTTAACCTCTAGCATTAAACTAATAGTAAGAGGGAGTCCCATAAATTTCCCTGGGTTCAAAAAAACTTCTCCAGACCCTGTTGTGTAGCAGCAATCTTATGTGTCCTTCAAAATCAGGATCAATCACACCAGACAATAAACTGTCTTTTTAACTGTCCTAACACTGGCATGAAGAACCCAAAAGACTAGCTGACGTCCACAACTGCTAGTCAACGGAACCTTTGGTGTGTAGTTGGAAGACATTTTCTTCTTTAGCAACTAATACCTCAAAACAAGCAGATCCAAGTACCACATGAGTGGGAAGTGCAAGTTTACAAGTAGACTATTAGGAATAATAATTGGGCAGGAAATTATTGGGAGGGGCACTGAGAGCAATATTGTAGATGACATTTGACTCCCTCATTTGTGTCGTAGACAAACTCACCGCTCTAATTAGCAAAAGCTTTTATACTGAAACTTAATTACTGCTTCCTGTCATTATTCCCTCTTCTGTGACATAACAGCAATTTCCCTCTTGGTACCTGGTTTTGTGCACATTTTTATATGGTTCAGTTTAATTATGTTTATCTCACTTTCTTATCTGGTCATTTTTTTTTCCCACTTTGGTGAAAAAGTAAAAAAAGAGTCATTTTTCCTACCCTTTTAATTCCAAGACCTTTATATTCTAGTTATAGATGAGTCATAAATTGGTCCGCAGCTCCAAGAATATACCTCACTGGATTGGACAAGCCTGCAAGGTGTTGTCAGCCGTTTCAATATTCCATTCCACCAATCAATCTGCTTAGTTGCTTCTGGGTGATTTGGTATGTGGCAAGCCAGTGACTTCCAAAGGTATGAGTCAATGCCTCATTTCTGAAGCTATAAAACAAAAGTAATGCTGTGTGGGACATCATAATAGTGAATGAAGCATTCAATACATCCATATATCCACATTCTCACTAACACATTATCTTTTGTCTTTTCGATAATAACCATTTGAACGAGTGTGAAGTGATATCTCATTGTGGTTTTGATTTGCATTTCCCTGGTGATTAGTGATGTTGAGCATTTTTTCATGTACCCTTGGCCATTTGTATGTCTTCTTTTGAGAAATATCTATTCAGGTCCTTTTCCCATTTTATAATGGGTTATTCTTTTTCATGCCATTGAGTTGTTTGAGTTCCTTATATATTTTGGATATAAATCCCTTATCAGATGTATGGTTTGCAGATTTTATTTTCCCATTCTGCAGGTTGTCTCTTCACTCTGTTGATCATTTTCTTTGCTGGCTGAAGCTTTGTCCTTTGATGCAATCAATCCCTTTCATCAGTTTTTGCCTTTGTTGCCTGTGCTTTGGGGGTTATACCCTAAAAATCATTGCTCAGACCAATATCGAGAAGCTTTTTTCTCTGTTTTCCTCTAACCGTTTTATGCTTTCAGGTCTTACATTTAAGTGTTTAATCCATTTTGAATTAATTTTTTATATATGGAGTGAAGTAAGCATCCAATTTCACTCTTCTGCATGTGGAAAACCAGTTTTCCCAACACCATTTACTGAAGAGACTCTCCTTTCCTCATGAAAGGACATAATGAAGTCAATTGACCACATACTGTGTGGCTTTTCTAATCCTTCAAGATTTTATAGTTCCAGATTCTGTTTATATTCTTTCATTTATTTTGACAAACTGGCAACTTCTCATCTTTAATAATTTTTTACATGAACTAGCACTTAAATTTTCCTCAATGACTTTTCCTGCAGCTGCTGGCATTTGAGGTATATCATCTATCTTCCAACTTATTACAGTTTTACCAGTAATGTTTTACCAAATGTTTGTCACCACCTAACACAGTCCATCATCTTTCTACTTCTGCCACGAGTTTCTGCCACTTGCCTTCTAACAGCTAAATCAAAGATACTTTTTTTCAATTTTTGTTATAATAGCACTCTACTTTTGGCTTCTAGTACTCTATTAGTCAGGGGAAATAGCATTAGCACTAAAATAACAAGATTTCAGTGGGTAAACACTTTAAAGATTTTTTTTAATTTAATTATTTAATGTCCAGTGAGGTTGGAGCAGGGCTCTGCTTCATAATGTCCTTTAGAGACTCAAGCCCTTTCCATTTTATGTCATAATTTAACTCATGGCTTCTGGGTCCACCATGGGGAGAGAAAGAAAATAGAGAATAGGGCTTGGAATACTGTTCTGGACCAGGCATATATCACTTCTGCTCCGTTCCACTGGCCAAAATTCAGTCACAGAGCCAAACGTAAAAAAAGGAGGCTGGCAAATGCATCTTATCTATGCGCCCACAAGAAAAAAGAAACAGGCTCAGTGAACACATAGTACTGCCTCTGATTTGAAGTCAGACAACTGGTTCAATCTCATTTCTACTACTAGCTCTGCAGATCTCCAAAGGTGTTTCTTTATCTGTGAAATGATGATATTTATATCACAGGATTGCTTTCTAATGGAGAATTCTACACTGGCCAGACTATTAATCAGATAAAAAAAAAATGAAGATATTTTCTGAACTATAAGATGTGGTCGAGACCATTTTTCCTTTTATTTCTTGAAATTTAGAATGGGTATGTGACTAATGCTGGCTAATGGAATCTAAGAAGTAAAGTCTGTCAGTTCTGAACTGAGAAGATGAAAATTCCCCTGCTACCAACCCCTCAGCTCCTTTGACTTTAAAATTTAATTATTGCACCAAAAAAAGATGGGAGCAGGTCTGTCACCTTAGGCCCCTGAATAATTTTATAAATTAATATGAGGAAAGAGCACTGTGAAACATACTATACATGAACATGAATGAGCAACAAACATTTGTTGGTTAAGCAACTGAGATTCGATCACAACCCTGGTGATTCTCAACAGAGTTGACATTATTCCACAGAAGACATTTAGCAATGTCTTGAAAGATCTTTGGTTACCACAACTAAGTGAGGTGCTACTGGGTAGTAGTGGGTAGAGGCCAGGGATGACATGACACATTCTACGATGTAGAGGACAACTTCTCACAACAAAGAATTATCTGGCCCTATTATCAATGGTGCTGATGCTGAGAAACCATGATCATCTACCATGATTAGAGAACAATATTTCAAAAATGTTTCCTGCCATTCTTCTGGAGAAGCTAATGAAGAATGTGCTGCCAGAAAACAGAGATGTAAATCAGAAAGGAGGATCTGGGAACCAAGACAACCAACTTAGAAGAGAGAGAGTTCTTAGGCGGAGGTGACAGAGTGATCCAGATGTAGCAGGTCAACGCATCGGCTGGAAGAAAGTGGAGAAGAAAATGAAGAGTTGCAGGGATGGGTCCCTCTGGGAAAAGAATCATAAGCTGCTTGATGAGTTGGATGGATTAATAACAACTTTCCAGTTCTGTTCAAAAGTTTAGGAATTAATTAGTGATTCAGCAAAAATTAATTTAAAAATGGGGCAATTATTTACTCTAAGTGGACTTGTGCAAGAAAGAGAATGATACATGGTAAGATACATAATACAATAAATTTAAAAATGCGAATTACATTTAAATTTTATAGTAATAAAGCAAACATATTAATATAATCAAAAAGCACAACTTAACTGTATTACTAGGCTAGGAAGAGGGGAGATAGGTACATAAGAGTGTGTATGAGTATACAAGGAAGGGAGAGGAAGGTAAAAGTTAAATCCACATCCTCTCTTACAAGTCGGCACATAACATTTAAAGTGGAAAAACCAAGGAATAGCCACATAAGCATATTACTAGATATATGAGAGTAAATATCCAAAAAAGAAGCTAAAACTAATTACTTCCTTAGCACTAGAAATTAGAAGGAGGGAGTCATTGGCTGAGAATACAAATTTTTCATTATAAACGTAATAGTACCACTTAACTTTTTAAACTCTGAACATATATTACTTTTGGCAAAAGCAAAATAGTTTTTACAAAAATAAGGGCAAAAGAAATCAATTTTCAGGCATTAAAAGGATATAATACATAGGAAAATCTTTTGTAATGTGTAAATTGCTATGCAAAGGCTCCTCGTGATGATCGTTAGAGCTGATGCTGAAGATGTTAATAACTGATGCCAGGCCTCAGCACAGGTGCTGTCATGTATTTGCTCATCAGCTGGTCATCAGCAGCAAGCAGCATGCAGGATTAAGTACCACCATCATCACCCCATTATTTGTCGGAAAGGAGAATGTGTGGTTCCTGCCGAATCACGCCACAAGCCTTTACTCAGTGTTCACTTACTCAGTGTAACAGGCCTGGACCCTGCCCTGAGAGTCCCTGTAGCATAGTAGGGCTGTTTGACCCTGACCACAAGGTCTGACTTTGATTCAGGACACTTTCTGGCTAAGAGGTTCTCACTTAAGCCAACTTCTTAAATTCCTTTTTATTGGGAGTTTGTTACAATTTATACAGAAAAGGTATAACCAGATTCTTCTACCACCCCAAGCCTCCTGTTAAACCTCTACCTTTTCAAAATCAGATTACTGACATCTTTTATTTATACTCCTATTTAGGACTTATTCTTCCTTAGATTATCATCAGTTCTGTTGGTGTCTTTACTCTCCCCCTTAGGGTTGTAAGTATAATTCATACTGTAACAGAGCAAAGCAGTTAAAAACTTGGGCACTGGAAAGAGAATATTTGTTTGAATTCCAGCTCCGTTACTTTCTAAGGCTGTGTGATGCTGGGGAAGTTGCTTAACTTCTCTGTGCCTCATTTTCTTCATCTGTAAACGGGATTAATAAGAGTATTTGCCTCAAAGCTCGTAAGGATGCAAAGTTAATTAATTCAATACTGATAACTGTTCCTGGCACATAGTAAAGCTATAGAAACATCAACAAATATGACTATGGCATGTAGCAAAACTGTATTGTTGTTAACTAATGTTGTTGTTGTTGCTGTGTTATTAATCATTATTATTAGTAGTACTTGAGCAGCACCAAGCACATAACACTGAAAAACATTCATAACTGTGACTGAACACTTTCACAACAATTTGAATCAACTTCCATCCCCAAATCCACTCTTGCCACGTGAACCATGACAAAGCACAGTTAAAAAATGCAACTAGCTCACTCTCAAGCCAAAGACAACCCAATTCTCCATCCCAGTGTTCTTCAAACACAGCATTTGACAGATGACTTCTGGAACTTTCTAAAGAGATCCATCACCACGGAATCTACACCAGTCACTGTACAGGGCTGTCACACTGACCTTCTCTCAATTCAAATAAGCCAAGTTGTGTAGGCCTCAGGGCCCCTGAGACCTCAGCCTTGAGGCCTACCTCTCCCACCTGCCCCACACTCAGCCAGGCTAACACCTGTCAGCTGGAAAACTTAAATGTCTCCTTAGAGGTTCAGCATTTAATTATGCCACTTATCAGTCTTTCTCACAATGCCCAATTCTGTTCATTTTTATTACATTCGTCCCTTCTGATATATATATATATATATATATATATATATATATATATATATATATATACAAATATATATATATATATTTGTATGTGTGTGTTTGATGACTATTGCACACAAGCTCTCTGAGGATGGGAACTGCTCTGTTTTCTTTCCATTCTATACGCAGTATCTAGTTCAGTTCTAGGCACATAGTACACAGTTTTAAAGAAAGAGACATTTCTTTCAAGTAAGAAAATTATAGTCAGTTCTATAAAGAAGGTGATTTGTGGGCTAAATTTGCAAACTTGTTCATGTCCTATTTTTCTAGAATAACATCTTATTGAATAATATTTACACTTGATTAAAATTTGCTAGAGCTTTGGTTTGCAAATCAGTTTGCATTATATGATTCCATTAAAACTGAAATCGAGATTACTGGTGTATCAAAATATCACCTGCAGACTACGCAATACTGTAGAGAGCATATTGAAAAATATTTTTCTTATCTTTTGAGTAACCAGTGGGTGATGAACACACATTCAATATACATATGACATATTATTGAATTCTATACTTGAAACCTATGTCATTTCATTAACCAATGTCCCCCAATAAATTTTTTAAAAATACAAAATGGCAGGGGATGGGAAGATAAGCAAAAAATAAAAAAAACATAATGCATAAGCATATTACACAGTATATTAGGCGATATTAAATGATAAAGTGTTCTAGAAAAAAAGCTGCAAAATGAAACTCGCTATGGCCTATTGACATGGAGCCGAGCAGCAAAGGAAAATAACTTTGTGAGATTGATGTCCAGTTTTGGTAAGACTATTTCACAGAAGATTCTTCAAGTCTAAACTAAACAAGAAAATAGAGTTTACCTTTAATGGGTGGCCCACCCCAAATTTGTATGCATATGCACCTAGGGGAAGAGTCACATGGAGAACCCATATGCCATAGGTCTCAATTTAAAAAGCACGAATCAAGGCAACCCCCCCCGCCCCCCCATACACACACACAGTTAAGTCAAATGTGTCCTATTTTCCTACTTTGATAAATGGAAAACCTAGAAGACCAGGTTTGAATTCAGAATTCATGGACTGCTTGAAGTCTGTCCCAGACAGGGTGGAGTAGAGAGGTCCTGACCTGTGGCCTGCCCTCTTCCCATTGCATGCTGCACTGCGAGGGACCTCATAACCAAGCCCTCTTATCATGGTTGTTCTACTTGGTGACCAGACCCCACTCTGCAGCTATCTAAGGACCCCCAATCACCAGCCACCTCTTTAGCACGTAAAAGACACAACACTTTGGAGATTCCAAAGTTTTAGGATCTTTGTGCAAGGAACTGGAAAAAAGACCAAATATTTATTGATTGATTTATTCATTTGTTTGTTCATCTATTTGTTTGTTTGTTTGTTTGTTTTTTTGTTTTGCCACAGGGAGACTCTCTGAGAAGCACAGTACAAGTCTTGAGAGAATGAGAGCCAGTTTTAATCTCCCTCGTATGCAGAAAAGCCAGTGACAGATGGTGATCACCCAGACACATAACACTATGACTCTTCTCTCCTAATTCTTTTTGTCTCTGGAGGTACCTTAAAGGGTCAGGAGCTCAGCTACTAAGAAGGCAAATATGGTGGAAGAAGCCACTGTATTCCTCTTCCTCAATGAGGCTTCCAGATCTGAAGCAGTATAAACTGGGAGGAGGGGAGTAGCTCCACACATGTTTTCAGATCAGAGTTTTGATCATTATGCTGATGACCAGACATTTTAATTACTGAAATGAGACAGTTCTTATAAGTTAGAGGAAGAAAGGATATAATATGAATCTACATTTTCATCTAGGCGCAAGGAAAGAAATAGCCCATAGGGCAAATATAAAGGAACAAGGAAAGAAAGAATACTTTGCTGGCATTTTATCACATTCAGCTAAGTCAATGAATATTTTTATAGTACCATTAGGTAGTGGAATGTTGTTATTATATTGTGGTTCTATACACTGAGCCATGTGAAGACCAAGATTTATTTGTGCTTTATTTTTTAAAGACCTGCTCTATTAAGAAACTACTATAAAATGTCTTTCTTAAAAAAGGAGAAAATTTGAAGAATAACATTAGAATATGGCATCATTTTAAAGTATTTTAACAACTCCAAAAAAAAATCTCTCTGGGATGAATATTATCCTGAGAACTTTCCTATAAGTGATTAACTTTGATTATATGCTTTATTTGCATAAAGAATGTTCTTGGCATTGAGTTCCATCTAATGCTTCCTTTTGGTGACATGGTCATTAGGAATTTTGACTGATAGTTCACAGCCTTGGGCCATAACCTACTTCAAGTGATTAGTGAGTTGAGCAGCTTCCAAAGGTTAACGGTAGGAAAAATTCAACACTTAGTGTCATTCAGGGTTGTCTACTGCAATTTAGTTGATTGATCTTTCCATCTTCCCATTAGGATAAGAGACTTTCGAAAGAGGAAAATGGTAGCTGTAATGACAGGATTTTTGAAAAGAAGTTTCTTCTGGCTCTCCTACTCTCAGCTCTTGGGGGATATCGTCAGCTCATGGGTAACCACCTTTCCTTGTTACCATTTGCAGCTAATTGGTCACTTTTCTTCTCACAGTGACTCTTCAGAAACGGCATTTCTCCACGATTGCCTGGGACTTTTGGCAAATAAGTCATCTTTCTTTCAAGAACCTTTCTTAACAAAATATTTCAGGAATATGGGCTTTGCAGAAAATTAAAATTCATTCCTTGAAGTGTATGTTCCTTTTCAGACAGTGACTCTGCCGGCTCTTGGATAGATTTAATCAAGCTTTCCATGAAGAGACTATCTTTACCTTGAAGTTGATTTCTGGGGCCCAGCTCCTTCTATTAGTCTTTTTTTTCTCTCCATATATAACTCCTTCATGTTTTCTGAGTTCCTAACTGAGACCACTTCTATTTCCCCATATTGGATTGGGATTTCAGGAGATGATTATCGCTAATCACAATCAAATAGTATCTCATCTCCCTTACACTTCTTCTTGTCTCCTTTGCCTAAAAGAAGGTTCTTATAATCATTTTCATTCCTCCTCTACTTCTTCCTAATATGTTCACAAGTCCTCAAACTGCATAATATACACCTTGTCCAAATTAAGCAAAACATAGGTAGGAAGTTTTCTGGGTGCTGAGGTCTCAGGAAGGACAAAAACATGTGTCATGCTTTAGAACTTGGTATGGATCCAAGTTAAGTCTTAAGTGGGGTTAAAACATATCTGGGCATCTTCAAGTAAATAGAACTATAAACTTCATGGGATAGAAATTTCATTTCTTCTTCAAAGGAATCTCTAGAATTTATTAGCGTATTTGGTACATAAGTTTATTCAATAACTATGTGGTGTTTGAATGACTGCATGAGTAAAAGAAGAGAGATGGAAAGAAAAAATATTAGCTAAAATGGAAAAATTCTCTTTGGGGCTGAAGAAAAAGTGAAATATTTAAGTTGATGCCTTGGGAGAGGTCAGGATAAGCAAGCAGCATGAAGCATGTGATGAGAACCAGATATTAGTAGCTAGCCCAGCACTACGGACACAAATCCATGGATGAAGAGAGGAACTTCAGGTTGAGATGAAGAACTGTTCTTTTTGAAAACTTTGTGAACCATGATGACACTTTGTGAAAGCTGTGAGACGTTTTGCTTTATCTTTAATGTTAAATGGCGAAGTGGAAGAGACACTCTTCCTAGTTCTACAAGAGACATGGCATATCTTAGTACTGTGACTATCCTCAGAAACACAGGCCTACATTACTACTTTGAAGGTTTATGACTTTGGGGAGAACTGAAAAACGTGCCTTGATGTGAGCATCAGTTTAGTCACGGTGGGACCAGTGGAAAAGAAAAATATGGGGGAGAAGGAAGGTAGATAGGGGTAAAAGGGGTCAAATATTTGGTGATAGAAGGAAATTTAACTTTGGGTGGTGAACATGCAATGCAATATATATATGAAACATTATTTAATTGTACACTTAAAACTCATTTCAATTTATAACCAATTTCTCCTTAATAGTTTTAATTTAAAAAAGAAAAAAATATGAAGATTAAAAGCTTATGTGTATCACCTCAAGGGACTTCCAGGAAAAACTGGGCTAGAATTTGAAAGGAGCTGAAATTCTTGTATTTTGTGGAAAAGAAGGAGTAAAATTTTCTTTATTACCATGAAATGTGGCATTATTATTATCATTAATAAATTAATTAATTCAGTAGTTATTTTTAATGGCTATTATGGCCCGGGTTCCATGCTACGTACTACAAATACAATGCTAACAGGACACAACCTCTGTTCTAAAAAACCTTCCAGCAGGGTCTCTGTATAAGGAAAAGGCCATTACAACAAGATATGATATGCATGATGACATGTGCTGGCTTCAGAGTACTGTGGTAACCCCCGAGAGGCTTTTGGAAAGCAGATTATAAAAAAGTTTAAAAAAAGATTCTGAAATCAAGAAATCAGATGAAGACCCAGTTCTTGTCACTAAGACTATGTCTGAAATGTCCTTTTATTGACTATGAAAGAATCTCACAGGCAAGGGTAATTTGTTAAGTGTGCTATGTTGACTGAGACATTTATAAGTCACCTCTTCTTTATTAAAATCCTCCTAAAATTAAGTCCTCAATTGAAAGCTCACCTACTGAAGTAAATTGAATATAGCATTGACCTTCATTTTCCCCCAAATAGTTCATTTATTCTATCACACACCAGAATGGTAGGGAATGAATTATTAAACAAATTCCAACTACAATTAATTTTGACCTGATGTAAATCTTTTTGTTTTCCTTTTCTTTTCTTTTCTTTTTCTTTTTTTTTTACCTTATAAATGTATTCTGTAGAGCTGGTTGTCAAGGTCAGATAATTCAACACTTTTGAGCCAAAATATAGCTATAATTAAAAGACAAACCTGTTACCCCAGGCAATGCTGAAATCAGAGTAAAACCATTGCACACAGTCTTCTCAGTATAGGAGAGCACGTTCATTATCTTTGCTGAGCACGTGACATCTGTCAAACAGGCTGAATTCAATATTTCTACAAGTCACTCATCAAATAACTAGATTGTTAAGACATCCAGGCAACACACAAAAGGAGCATGTTTCCCTTTTAATAATTGATTTGTTCAGTCATGAATACCCAAAGCAGTAGCAGAGAAAACAGTGAGCACTCTGGTGCAGAGGAAATAATTAAAAGAAATCTAATACCATAAGTGTTCAGAGAAACAACCATGGACGAGGTCTTGCATAATCTGTACATCATTTCATATTAAGCAATTACGAGAAAATAATGACATCTAATGAAATGTGAGAAATGTAGACACTCTGTGAGATTCATAAAGGAAATACACCAACCATTTATTTTGCCATTTAATAACCCACAGGCCACTGATAATTTACTGAGGGGTGTAGCTAATTAAGATTCAGAAACAACAGACTCCAGATCATAGAAGCTACTTAAATTCACCTAAGTCAGGGTTATCCATTCTCTCACTTCAATAATGCTTCAATATAAACAGGGACCTACATGTCTGGAGTCATCAAAGTGCCCAATAATATCTAATAATTTCTTTTAGGCCAAGGATCAGCACTAAATAAAATAGAGTTATAGGAAACTTGAAACCTACTTTATTTATCAAAAGCATCTCCAAATATCTGTTCATTTATGTCTAATACAATATGTACTGAATCCTTAATATGTGCCATACATTCTCTAGTCCCTACAAATACATAAATATAAAACACGACATGACATCATTCTTCCTTAAAGATCTGACTATATTTTAGAGATGAGTATACAGTGACAAAATACTAAATGATAAATGTCATGACAAAGAGAGGCAAAAGAACAGAGGCTAGGAGGAACTAAATAAGGCTCCACAGAGGAGGTGATAATTGAACTTGACCTTGGCAGACAGAGAATCTAGGGAAAGACATTAAAAGAAAAGGGGCCTGAGCAAAGACACTGAGTAGAAATTTGTAGGTGACCTTTACACTTAGAAAAAAAATAGCACGGTGGTCAAGAACAGATTTGTAGGGGGACCTTTACACTTAGAAAAAAAATAGCACGGTGGTCAAGAACAGAAGCTCAGGAGACAGACAATCCAAGGTTAAATCCCAGCTTTGACACTGTCTGTGAGATACCTCACCTCATCTCTCTGTGCCTCAGTTTCATGTAAAATGGGGACAGTGGTAGTAAATGGGGGTTAGAATTGTGAGGATTGAGGGAGTTGATTATGGAGACCTCTTCTAACAGCAGTGGGTGCTTGGGAAGTGCTGTATAAGGCTGGCTCTTACTGTCCATCATTGGAAATAGAATTTCTTTCTCTCAGCCTTTCCTGTCGATTTCTTAATTTCTTAGATCAGCATTAAAATCTAAGTTTAGGAAGAGTCGGAGAGTATTTATTACAAGCTGGGTGGTCTTTGGCAAATGACTTGAAAAAACATGAACGTAATAAAGTGATTAGTAAGGGAAGAAGATACCATGACCTAGAAGATGGCACCTAATGTGAAGTCTGTAGGCCAAGAAAAATGTGGTTAATCCTAGGGAATTAAATTATTATTTTTGTGTGTGTGAAATATCAACAAAAACTGTTCTACAGTAGTTGAAGCAGAGTCTGCAAAATACAGGTGGTTAAGACAGAAAGGTTTTCGTCTTTCCTCAACCAAGTGGGATACATTTGTTCCCATTGTTTTCTAGGACGGCACTAAGGGACATCTCAAATGTCCAAAGCTGAGATGTAAATGATTGAGTTCAGTTCACCACTACCTGATGGCTTTGGTGATCAGCACAGTCCCCAGTTTCTGTGACATAATTAGGATGACAGTTTCTCCTTCCAGAGCCAGTTTTCAGGGAACATGTTGTGTTGCTACAGCTCTGATCCTCTGGAGAGATGGCAACACGTGCCAAACAACGTGGTAAGCTCACTCCAGCACAGAGGCTGCTCTGCGCAGGCTCAGCGAGGAGGTTTCCGCTTCATTATGCACATCCGGGGTTTCCTCAGACATCGGTTTCTGTTGCGTTCAGCTTCACAGACCACCTCATCAACCAAACGATCACAAGAACCAGCTACTCCCTGTTGTGCCTGAAATAATATGTTATTCTTGATCTATCTCTAAAATACACTATTGAATATCTTAATTTAAGTTCAGATTCACAGTTGCAATATTAAATCTGCAGAAGCAAAATAAGCCCCACAAATATACAAAAGGGTATTAAACCATAGGTGGTAATCTGCTTGCGTTGCAAGCAAACACGTGCCAAATTGTGCTTCCAAATACTGCACAGATCAAATAACGTTGTCAAAGACATGCATCTGTTCTTAGGCCACCTGTTTTCAATTTTTGTTTACTACCTTGATATTGTTTTTCTTTTCGCAATGTATTGATTTGATGATCTCTTTGCTTGATTCTCCTCTGAACCTCCACTTCCCTCTCCATCAACCAGGGGAACCAATCATGTGCCTTCAGAAGGAGTGGGAACCTATGTAGGGACAGAGAGTATGCTGCAGGAAAGCCTTGACTGGGGATTTGTAAGAGCCCCAACTAGAGATAGACCTTGAGCAAGTTACTTGATTTCATCTTCCATTTCCTCATCTGTGAAGTGGGAATAATATTATGTGATCTGACTCCCATGAAGGATTTTTTTCCAGGGGTAATAGAAAGTAGTGGGCATATTTTAAAATCATTGATGCCCAAGGAGAGGTGAGACGAGACAACTTTATATGCTGTGTGAGCTGTAACTCTGAGGTGAGTGTAAAACAACCTCTTGCACTCTGGGTGATCTAATAAATTAACCTTTCATCTCCTCTCATTCTACCAAAAATGCTCCTGTTTCCCAAGCTCCAGACTAATAATGATAGTGTGACCTAGTCAAATTCACCCACCCTTTAAACGAAGCCTGGCAGGAAGGAAAGTCATATCCTCTTTATTCCCCACTCCCCCACCCACCCACACACAGACACACCTCTCCAAAAATATTACCAGTTTGTTTTGACATCAGTGTTTGGAAATTTAAAAAATGTGTTTAGTTAACAACTATCTCCTTGGCTTTTCCAAACACATTGCTTTTCAGACAATTTATTTATAGACCTTCTTTTGGTTTTCTTTCACCCACCGTGGAATCTTATATTTGTTTATACTGGGTAGATTCTTAACAGATGTTGCCCAGTCAAGATCTACATAAAACAGTCAGGCAAAGTTGATGAGAATACATTTAATAGTTTTTAAAAGCAGGTATATCTTTTTTTTTCACTTTTTAATATAGTCAAACACAGAAACAATAGATGTATAAGATAGGAGGCTAATGTTTAAAATCAATTAAAAATCTCTATCATCAATATGGGCCCATAATAAGATGCTGAAATTCAACCATAATATATTTCTACAATAAAAGTAGATATCAATCTTGTCAATCTCCTGCAGTTACAAAAACTAAATGCCAATTATTTTGTCATAGAGTCATAAACTTGGATGACCCCCTCAAACAACCATACTGCTTTGAGTGTGAAGATGCCTGAGTCATCAAGTTGCATTGGTCCAATCAACTCAGAGATAGTTAATAACCCCTGGGTGGGGGGGGGTGGGGGCTCATAGAAGCTAGAGACTTGACTAGACACTCTCATACAAACGACTGTGAAACTTTCATGGTCCTGGCTTTTTCCGTTTTCCTGTATCCATGCCCTTTGGTAATTGACTTCTACACTGACTGGCTTGGCGATGTGGCTTACTAAAGATAAGACGTTAACGAATGATGAATACAGAATCCTAGAAAAGTGAGTGTGTATTTCTGCTCCTCTTTTGTACCCTTGCCTCTTTGAGAAGGAGCCTGGGCTAGTCAGCTGGAGACCACATGGAGCAGAACTGAATCATTCAGCATAGATCCAGCTATACTAATCAGCTCCAGCAAACCCATGGGCTACCTGCAGACACATGAACAGGTCCGCAAACATGAGCCCGGCCTGATCCAGACTATAAACTGTGAGAAATAAATTACTTTTTAAAGCCATTATGGATCTTTGGTTTTAGTGTAGGGTTAGGGGATTATGCATCATAGTTTCTATTCCAGTTAATCTATTTAATTTCTTAAAGATAACATAAGAATTATATAATCGTCATTAGCAGAATATTCCAATATGTACTTGAACTTCTGTACTGGTACAGAGTTCTTTCTTATCAAAACCTTGATCTTTAATTTGAGCGATGTCTTCTGTCCTCAGTGGAGATATGGATCAGCATTTGCCTTACAGAAGTCTTTCAGCAGCCAAAGGCATGAATTAAAAATGTCAGTAAGGGTGCTTGGATACTGAGCCATACTTGGGACTTCTTGTCCTTGAAATATAAGCTATTTTGCCTTCTTTTATATTTTACTTTGTTTTAAATTCCTTTATGAACTCTTCATTCTTTTTTGTACATTCAGCCTAAAGTCATTTCACTTCTCCCCATCAATCTTATTTTTTTTGTTTAATAAGTTTACAATATTATTTTGTATTTGATCTACCCTGTTAAAAACTTTAGAACCAATATTTACTCATCAAATGTATAATATTCACAGTAGTGGTGGTATGTTGGGTATAGACTTGGGATTCAAAAAAACATAAAATTTCAACAGGACAGAAGAAACAAAAATTTTTTTAAAAAATGTAGTTGCTTTTTCCCTTAGGCCAAGGAAAAAACAGTTGCAAATTTGACAGACAAATGAAAGAACTTATGACTTACTGTTGTTTTCCTTGTCTGGTAGGTATAATCAAATCACCATCCAGAAATACTACTTTAGTTCACATTTTTTAAATCATATATAAATGTCTTCTTTCTCTCTCTCAAAAAGCAAAAATTCTAGAGGATTTAAATTCAAATGTATCTACTTATAATACTCATTAGCAGTATTGTATATTTTATACTCCTTGATGCAATCAGATCTTAAATCAAGGAAATAATTACAAATGTTCCATAAATTTATCTATAACACTGCAATACTGTTAAGTTCATAATAAATTGAAAATAGCCTTAATTTCTAATAAGTTGATGATGGTTAGGTAAATTGTGTTAAATTATGATATACCTGCATACTTAAACATTATGTGGTCTTAGTAAAAATATATGTTAATAAAGGAAAATATATAGTAAAAATAATTCAGGTTGAAATATATAAATTATCTCATTTTAGTAAAAAAATATAAGAACGAAAAGTTTTTAAAATTATGTGAATAAAATGCTGTATTGATACAAGAGAATTTGAGGTGGATTTTTTAGCTTATCTATATTATCTAAATATTTGCGATAAATATGATATTTTTTAATTACAAAATCAATTTACTTGTCACGTGAAAAATGGGCAAAGACTTAATCTAGCAGCATTTCATGAATGTTAGAGGAGGTGTTCTAGAAATTATAGTTGATCGCACACCCAATTTTCATTTAGTCAACAGTTATTCGAGTGCCTTCTCTATTCCATGTATCAGAAAAAAATGCAGCAGAGAACAAAATAGTCTCTCGCTCATGGAGCATACATTTTATGAAGAGGACAGACATAAAATAACTATGTATCAGGTGATGATAGTTCCATGACAGAAGTAATATAGCCATGGAAGGGGAAAGAGAGTGAAGGGGAACCCTGCTTCAGTGGGCGTTGGGGCGGGGGGTGCTGAAGAGGAAGCATTTGAACAGAATGAAGTGAGAAGAGAGCCACATGAATATCTGAGCAAAGGGATTTCCTGACAGAACAGCAAGCACAAAGGCCCTTAGGCAAGAGTGTTCTTTCCCAAAATTGTCGATATGTCTATTAGATAAAAACAAAGAATATTTTAGATTTCAGTAATAGAATGGTAAGGAATTAATATCGCCCTATACTTTTTACTGGTCAGATTTCCTTTGTAATACTGTGCTAAATTCAGTTCTTTGTACCACATTTTAACGAGGAACATTGAAGAATTAGAGCAAATGAAGAAGAAACTGTTCAGGATAATGAGAGGTCTGGAAGTAGGACCACCTGAAGAACAGCAGGAAACCTAGTTGCTCAATTGAGGAAAAAGAAGACCTGATACAGACAGGAGAGGGATGTCATTTTGACATGATGAACTTTTTTGGTTTGGCTTCTGAGAGCAAAATCAGAATGAAAATTACAAGCAGAACTTAGGCACATATAAGGAAGCAGATGCTACTAATTATGGCTCTTCTAAAAATGAATATTAGTACTGAGTGCTAGTCCTGGAATTAGTCAGGGGCTGAGCAGCACTTGAATGAGATTCTATAAGATTGGTCCTTTCTGTCAAAAAGACTTTGCAGATGACGCAGTAGTTAGCCTGCATGATGAAGACTTAACAGAGTATGGCATCGCTCTGAATAGGTAACACTTGGGTGGGTCCCATTATGGAATCACTTACTTGACTCCTGGAATGGTATGGCTGAAATACCACTAGCCACTCTAAAGAAAACACCTAAATCTATGGAATCTTAGAACCTTGAGCCGAAATAGGCCTGAGACACCCTCTGGGCAAGGGCCACTCATTGGTGATGGTGGAAGGGGGAGGTGACAAATGTCCTCTCAGCACGTGTGGAGATAGTGGCATCTGGCTTCTAATTCAGTAGCAGATTGGGTTATTTAACAAATGCTTAAGTGAGCAAATGATGGTTCTATTTTGATAGGTGTTAATCAAAGCTATTGTCACAGAAGCAGAGTCTTTTGCTGCAATCTGTTCTTTCATAAATGTGCAAAATACATCATGGGGACCTTTCTTCTAGTATTAACACCGCCTGGAGTATGAGGTGTGAATAAAAGGTATTAAGAGAATAATTTTCAAAAATATTTTAACAAAAACATCACACCTACATACTCCAATAAGTGTTACTGTACTGTTATTTTCTAAGTAATGTGAAGAGCTTGTATCCTTTGGCTCATGATTCTGTATTTGGCCTTTGCCAAATTACATCTCATCACTATATCTCCATCACCTTGCAAAGGGGCTGACATAAAGTAGGTCCTCAATGAAAAAAATGATTGAGAAAATTACTTCATTTAACAGACCATTGAGTGGCTCAGAACTTTTTGGAGTTCTGCTTTGAATTTAACTCCAACATTTTTGTTTTATTTCCTTTAGCGGTTATGAATTTCCATCCTTGAGTGTTCTATTTGCAAATGACCAAATAGATCGTCAAGTTGGTAACGGTGCTTTAATGTTTAAAAAGGAGTGAATTTAGAATAATGGGAATGTGATTCCTTAGCGCCTCCTAGAATGCAGAGGGTGCCTGTCCTTGAGACATACGCTAGTTAATGTTATCACATTCAGCTGCTACTGCTCTCCTCATCTACCTGAAATAGCACAATTTCCCCCTAACATGTCTTGTTTCTAATTTTCTTCCAACCATAGGTTTAGCACTCACAAGCAAAACTATTCATGTATTGGCTCTGTCATTCACTAGTCATACAACTAAAAACCTTTTAATTCTCAGTTTTGTAACCTGTAAAATAGGGGTAATATTATGAGCATTGGCTTAATGTAATTTGACGATAATTAGCTAATGTGATAGCAGATATGCTCAAATGCTGTCCGCCAGTATTATGTCATTCCCATGCTCACTTTATTTTTTGAGTAGTTTTTTACCTATAGTTAAAATTTAAACTCTTAGACATGAACTTCTCTTGTCTAACCTAACACAGCAGATGACTTATGTCCCTGCTACTTCATAAATTGCTCTGGTGCTTGCTGACTTGCTGTTTCCTTCTGCGATTCCTCTTTTGGCATGCCTTTATCCCATTTCTTTACCTGATGAGCATCTGCTCATCCATCCAATATTAACTCAAATGCCATGGCTTCTCAGCGCCTCCGATTTATGCTAATTATGTATTTACATATGGGTTATCTCCATGAACTGTGAGCTGCTCAGACAGTCACAAATCTCATTTCCCTCTGCATCCCCAGTGCTTAGCTCGCTCCCTGGAAATAATTGGCTTTCCAAATAAATTTAAAGATTATTCCAAAAGAATGAGCTACAGAACTCATTTCTGTAATGGCATAGTGCAGATTCTAGAGTCTGCGTAGCCTGCAGGACTGACCAACTTTGTAAAGGGAGCGATGCGGATGAAGACAATTTGTTTCAAGCTTGCACTTATTTCTAGTGGGTAACATCTAAGATTTAGACTTCTGAGTTCACTCTAGTTAGGAAACCAGACCACATACATGCCTTTGCGTTCTGGAGAGGATGAGTACACAGAAGAATCAATAAATGAATGTGCTCATCTTCTCTCACGGAACCTATCGTAGTGAACAGCATTGATGCATCGGCAGGTGCATATCTCCACCTGTCTGTGAGCACCTCAAGGTCTGAAATGGCCTTATGCATCTGGCATGAATTGGATCCTTGACATGTATTAGGTGCTGAATACATGCTCACTAGACTGGGTAGAAAAATCAACAATATGTCTCTGGAATATCAAAACTGCAAACAAACAAACAAACAAACCTAACAACAACACACATCTAAATTGTGATATGCACATGAAAACAGGACTGCCCTTTTGACTGAGGGCTGATGAGAATAGCTGATAGACCTGGTGCCAGTGCCAGGCTGAGCTTGCTCATTGTCTTGGCATCGTGACTGAGGATGCTGACCGAGTAATGGGCGGTGTTCATCAGACCTGTACTGGGCCCCTTCTGCTGTGAATTAGCTCTGTTCCAAAACAGATCCTGAGCTTAATCTTCTCACTACCCATTAACACGTTAGGGGAAGCTCTTCTGCCTACTTCCCAATTCACCTGCTTCTATATATGTGAAAACTAGTAGGATTTTGGAAATCATCATTCCAGTGACTAAATCAGGAATTTAGGTTTCACCTTATGTGCCAGTTCTGGCAGATGATTGGTTGTGGAAGCTGGCACTATGTTGAGAAGAATTCTGAGGCTTCTTCTAGGTCCAGTAGAAAAGAGAATCATTATTAGTTGTGGAATAAAAAGAGGTGGAATATATGCCATGTATTTATAATTCTTGGACTGAGTAGTCCAAACAAATAAACTGGTAGATAATAATAGAATAAAAAAGTCACTTTGTTACTTTTCATTTAATAGCAAGCAAGTTCAATATTTCTAGAAGCAATGAATTTGACAATAGATACGGGCTAAAAAAGTCTAGACCATATATCTTTATAAAAAAGAAAGAAATTAATATTTGTATAACTCTATATCTCAGAAACTGCCCTAGGTGCTATAAAGTAAATATTCCTAGTCACAATTAAACTTGAGGAAAGTGAGGCTAAGGAGAACTAGAAATTTGCCCAAGGTCAAACCGTTATAAGTGGACTATTGTTTGGGTTTGATCAAAGTCTGTTGGATAAAATGACTGCTCTCTTTCTATTATTCCATGTTGGATCCCTATACACATACGTGCACATGTACATACATATAAGGACACACACAAACACTATATGTACATATATAATACACAAGAGTATATATATGTATATACAATGCAAACTTCATATATCAAGAGCATGATTTTGAAAAATAAAAAGTAAATAGCAAAGGTCTCACAGACAATGACTAAGCATTCTAAAGTTCTCTTTCTTACTGCCAGGTCCCTTGAGTCTTAATTCAGATCCTATTGGCCTTGAATTTCCATGCATCCTAAAAACCTGTTCATCCAGCCTCTCCTGAATATAGGAAAGTGCCTAAGATAAGTTCACACGTGCAGAAAAAATTAGAGTTGATAATCAGAAATAATGTGAAAGAAACTCATGCCATCTCACTGCTCATGACAACAATTACAAACATAATAATGGGCAGATATTGAGGAGAGAATAACTTGTCTTGTATACAGTCTGTCCAATATGGCAAAAGTATATTTGATACATTTAAAAAGGTTTTCATAAAATACTGGTCCCATGGACCTACGGTGTCAAGAATCATTTTAATAGGGAACAATGTAAATACGTAATGAAAGTTATCATCTCAAGGAAAGGCATTTCCTGGAGGGAAGTGTCTGGCCCAAAGTCACACCATTAGGAACAAACCGTATGCCTCTCTGTTTCAGTTGGTACATCTATTTTTTCTCTATTTCTTTTGTTCACCTTGAAGTCACCCTCAGAGTCATGGTGACTGGTCTAAAAGTAGAAAAATCACAAGACTCCCAACTACAGAAGTCAAAACCAAACCACAAACTAGATAATTTTGAGACTTATAAAGGAGAGAGCAAATGACTCACCACAAATTGCATAATTAAAAGATGATTTCAGAAAAAAAGCACTCATTGACCTACAGTTCATTCATTCTCTATCTGAATTCTCATCGCCAGTCCCATCCCACCCAAGCTTAAAATTATCTCTCCACTTCCATGGGACCACACATGAAACATCTCTACCAAATTCATATGGATTTAATTCTAACAGCCCCAGCATAGATCCAGGGAGCCCACTGAGGTGCCTTAGTTTTCCCAATGTGACTGAGAATAACCTTCCAAGAGGCACAACATGAAAATTAAGAATGAGAACATTCCGTCTACTTTCTACATGGATGCGAGTACCCTCAAAGGGTTACCCTACTGTTGTTACTCTTCTCGCTGCTGTTCTAGGCATTCAGCTTCACACTCACCAAATCTAATGCATTGCATCATCAACAATGATGACCATTTGGATACATTGCAAACTTTCTCTAGTCATATTATGTCCCTCCTTCTGAGTCCTGGAAAATAACCTTTATGTCCTTTTCCTTTTGTACCTGGTCGGTCCTTTTGCCTGTTTGATGAATAAAAGATGAAATAATATACAGAAGGATACACAGCATGACCAGGAAAATGACTCATCTGGCCAAATAACCTGTCCCCTGGAAAATTACTGAGTCTTGCCAATGTATATAGACATCCATTCCTAAAATACCACAACAAAAATTAGGAACTTTTCAGGCTCTGGTGTCTGAAATATTACACATTATCTTGACCATGAATCAGATAGATTTTAAAGTCTTATGAGCTCTCTCATATCATGTGCCAGTTTTCAGGTACATTTTTATGTTCATTCTTCTGAGAATACATTACTAAACATTTTAAGAGTCTATTCATCCAGTTTTTAGTTATTTCTTTCATTTTTTTTCATTCAGTTGACTAATATTGAGTGCTTTCTATGTACTAGGTATCACGATTGCCACTGGGGTATAAGAAATAAATCAGACATAGTCATCGACCTCACAGAACGTAGAGATCAGCAGAAAAAGAAGACATTAAATAAGAAAGACATTCAGTGTGTCATCATTCAATAATGATGACAAGGGACTCTAGAGTACTTGAGGAACATGAGGATCTTTTGAGAGATAAATTCACATTATCAGCCATAGTAACAGCCGAAAGCATATATCATTGTAGAGGTTTATTAGCCTTGGTCTGAAATGTTTTCCATAATAATGCATGTCAAACTACCACAAACCTCAAAAGCTTACAGCAACAAACATTTATTTCTCACTCATGCCTCTGCTAGTTAGCTGAGTTCATTCCATACCAGTCTGGGAGTCTGTAGGCCAAGTGGATGAGTAAGCTGGGGGAATGGAGAGATTATCCTATAATACATTCTTCTCATGGCAATAATAGAAGTCCAGGAGGGTAAACTGTGTAGCATATTTCCAGCCCTGACTGTAGCACATCCAATAACATCTCCATGGCCAAAGCCCAAAGTCAAAGTCTGGGGAACACATTCTATCCACCATGAGGCTGAGGAAGAATACAGATGTATGATACCACTTTATACAGCAGGGAGAGGAGAATCTGCCCCCAAATTCAGTCTACCACATTTAGTTTGGAAAATCCTGAGAGTACAATTTACCTATTATATTATTGTGAAAAAATAGGGGTTAGCACTCTTAGGAATGATCACGTCTACACATGATTTTGGTATGTAGGAATTTTAGTTTATCAGCAAGATAAAATGTACACAGTACAGAGTGGCAGGAACTGGCTCTTACTGGGGTCAGGTCCTGTGGATTCACAAAGATCCTCTCTGTGTCATATTTCCATGAACATGTTCATTCTCATGGAGGAACTCCTAGTGCCAACAGCTGGGGGAAGAGGAAAGAAAGCATCACTTTCATAAAGGTAGAAAGAGATGAGGGACACTAGGAAGCACAAATAAGGAATTATGCAGAGATATTACTTCAGAATGGAAGATGGCTCTGTGGGAAGTTCACAGAGAACAGATTTGAACCTTGAAGCTTGGCTTCTGCTTGTCATATGAAGAGGGGAGACAAGAACATTCAATATCCTCTGTTATCGTCTGACCAAATTTCCTCCACCTAGAATGTGCAACGGGAAGAGAAATAGACTCTTGCCCCACCTAAAGAAAATCTTTCTAGTTTAATTAGAGAAAACCAAAACAAATGCACAAACTACCCAACAGCAATGTAAATACAGCCAGCTTTGCAGCTCCTGGCTTCCCAGGAGGGAGTCTGAGTTTTCCTAATAGTCTTTATTTGTCCAATTGGAATGGAAGAAGCTTGTTCAAAAACAATGAACTCCTAGTTCCAAACTTTTAGCTTTGAGGTCTCTGAGGCTGGGCCTGTATTTTAACCAGTCTTACTTCACTGCCATACTGAGAGTTTTTAATTTGTGCAAAACAGATAAAAGAAGTCTTTCTCATAGTGAATTTAATATGGGAGGACATCATAACCTTAACAGCTTTAGGAAGTAGGCCTTATGGTTATGAAAAGAAGAGGAAAAAGTAAAAAGAATTAACTTTGTTTTTTGAAATTGTTTTATGACTTCATTCTAAAGGATTTGAAGGAGTTGATGTTTATTAAGTGCCTCATATGTACCAGACCGTGTGCTAGGAACTTTATGAAGATATATACATACTAACCTCATTCGGTCTTCTCAGATTCCCTGACATATAGATACTGATATCTCCTACTATATAAAAGGATGATAAATGAATAACTGGGTCACACAGAGAGTGAATACCTGACATCTGGGTTAAGCTAATAAGAGATGATTCTGACCCCTTAAGTCTGGAGTTTTATGTTTTGGAGATGATAAAACAAACAAACAAACAAATAAAATATGTTTTCTGGACTGGAAGACACAAGGTAAAAAATGAAGCTGAGGAAGTATAAAAACAGGAGGAAGTATGGACTTATGCACAGTGGCCCTGAAACTCTTTGCTTCTCTCACTCAGTTTTTAGAATGCTGACAGTCAGGCTTTCACTGTCCAAGTGGAATTTTGGTGAATGTGAATGTGGTTTTCCCAATCAGTCTGCAAGGAAAGAATAACCGTATATTGTTATTCTTTCAGAACAGAATTTCACGAAACAAAAACTCACAGAGACCAAAATGAGCATCTAAAAATTTTAAATATAATGGTTTGTATAAATAACATTAAGAAAGGTTTTCAATATAAAGTTGAGAGACTCAGAAAACAAGCAAAAAGAAAGTTATAAAATCAAGGGATGAGTTTAAATGTTGCAGTGCCTGAATAATAGATGTTCTAGAAAGAGAGGAAGGGAAAATGAAGAAAAGAAAGTTATCAAAATACATACATACATATATACATACATACATCAAGAATATTTTCTAGACCTGAAGAAAATGTCTGCATTTCTACACTAGTCTAATAGTTCCCAGGAGAACTGATTAAAAAGGAACTCAAACCAAAGCACAAGTACATTACTAGATTCCAGAATATCTGGGACAAAGAGAAGATTTCACAAGATTGTGGACAAAATAAGCAGATCTCTCTCTCTCTCTCTCTCTCTCTCTCTCTCTCTCTCTCTCTCTCTCTCTCTCTCTCTCTCTCACACACAACACACACACACACACACACACAGAAGTCAGAAGACTTAGATTTCTCTTAAGTAGCACTTAGAAAGCAATTAAGGAATGTCTTCAATATTCTGGATGGAAATTATTTTTAATCTAGAATTGAAGTGAATCAAACTATCAGTTAAGAGGGAGATTAGAATTTATACATTTTATGACATGAATGTCTCAAAAGTTTTCTCTACCTACCCTTTCTAAAGAGAAAGATGAAAGTCATAGGCTACAGGAAGCAAGCCATCCAAACTGAGGAGAAAGTAAAAGAATCCCCAGATGAAAGTGAAATGCTATCCCCCAAGATGACAGCTGTGAAACAGCCATGGAAAGGGACCAGTCCATATTGGAGTATTCCAGAATTCCCAGTAAAGACTTCTTCAGGATAATAAAATCAACAGACTCTGAGATTCACCTGGATATTTTGAGAGGAGACTTAGATAACTTTGAAAATGTGGAGTAAGATTATTAATATAAAAAGACAAGACAAGCATCAACTACAGAGGAAACATTCTCAGAAAAATAAAAGTAATCACATATTACATGTGTCAGCTTTAAAAAAATTTACCTATTACTTTCCAGTGCAGCCAGGATTCTAAAAACTTTAAATGTGGTAATTCACTTAATCCTCATACCAAATTTGTGAGGTGGTATTTCCTCATATTACAGATAAGGCAACTGAAGCACGTAGAATTTGGTGAATTATCCAAGGTCACACAGCTCGTAAACAGTAAGGCCGGGTTTTGAACACAGGCATTTTAGCTCTACATTCCATGATCCCAATCTCCGTGTCATGCACCTCTGCTCAAAATAGTTCAATTAGAGAATAATGATATAACCAAAATTCCAGGTCAGTGTATTAGGAAGATGGCGGGAGTGAGAGGGTTTGAATATGTGGTAAGAGGCAGTGAGGGGGAAAGAGTGCGAAAACTTCATCTTTCACGGTGAGAAGTCAATAGATAATGCCCAAAATTGAAAAAAAATAATAATGATGTTGGAGCATTGAATGGTGATATCAAAATAATCAGCCAAAAGAGGACGTGGTTTCTATAGTAGATGAAGACATGGAGTAGAGGGGGTAGGAACTGCTTTTGTTTATAACTCATCTCATAGACCTAGTTGTGTCTTCAAATTGTGGATGTGTCTAACTTTGATAAAATATAAAATGAAAGAGGAAGAGAAGGAGCAGGAGGAGAAGGAGGAGAAAGTGGCAGAGTGGCGGAGCCATGCTGTCTCTTATAGGTGAAATATTCTCTCTCTGTGGACTGTTAATTTCCTTGGGATGATGTGAGCTGGTGGACAGAACACAGCACAGCCCAATTCTAGCCTGGCCCTGCTGACTAGCTGTGTGATCTCAGCCGTGACATTTCCCTTTTTCCCCTGGGTCTCAGCTTTATCACCTACACAAAGAGTGTTGAACTAGAAATTATATTCCTTTTATGGCATCTTTTTATGAGATCTATCATGCAAATGAAAGAGACCAGACTAAGGAGAACAAGGCCAGTGGACTGGAAGTAGAGCTGGGAAGTTTGTAACAGCAGCCCTTGCAAACTGATACAGTGAGAACTTTGGTCAAAAGGCAATTCATAACAAACTACTCCATAGCTGTGTGTCAGGGAGAAGGGGAGAATAGATATGGTGGCAAATAAGAGTTTCCAGATACTACCTTAAATACTTTACTTAGATCATGTAGCTTTAAGCAGAATGAAAATCATTCAAATGTAGGGCATCCTTTCCTCACACCAACATTGCATTGAAATATTGGCTCTGGTCTTTGTTGCTGTTTTAAGCACAAAATGAAAATAATTTTGAAAAAAAATTAAGAAGAGCTAATGGGGAAAATATTTTGGAATCTTAAACTCACTGTATACAAGTATCTTTCTCTACTGTTTCTATTAATGATGAATTTGTTGTGGGGTAATGGATTTTTCCAGGCTAACAGATTTCCCAGGCCTGCAATAGAAAGTTCCTAAAAATATATATCTGTAAAAGACAAATTCTCTTCTGTTTTTCAGCAATTTTACCCTGAACTGTGCTTCTCCCTTTTTGCCATGGTTAGAATCCTTTTCAAGTTTATTGCTGCTGTGATCTGTACAACTCTATTTTAAACCATCTATGACAAAATCAACCCTTAAGGTTCTACTCCAAGAAAAAATGAGGGAAGAATTAAGTGAAACCAATATTGGACCCGGAATTAGAGAATCTCTAATATTTGGAGTTGGGAAAAGTAAAAGAAGATTCTAGAAAACATGGATAATAATCCTTAATTCCTGAAGTAGATCAAAGCGGATCTAAGCTGTGTGATTTCAGCCATGATACACAGGTAATATTCTGAGTCTTCGTGAACATAAACTATTATTCATCTCTCTGGTGAGGTCAAAACACAGTGGAACCTTTTCAAGACAACTGGAATGATCACAGTGCTTTGTGTCGCTAGATTCTGTAGTGCACTGAACTTCTTGCTAATTATCTAAGACATGGCTCTCAAACTTGATTGCCTACAAGAGTCCTAGTAGTTAACATTCAAGAGTGAAACATTCTTCATTTTATGTGAAAATTCATATGTTCGTTTATGCGATAAGCATTTATTACTTACTGTGAGCCACGTACTGTTCTGGGTACTAAAGATGAAGTCCTCATCCCCATGGAGTTTAAAAGTGATAAGAAAGAATACTAAAAAAACTAAAGATGTTGGTGTCAAGTCAGTTATACATGCACAATAAGAATTTAATACAAGCAGAGTAAGGAAATAATTGTGAGCATCGTGGGAGATTTAAATAGGAGATCAGGGAAGGCTTCTCTGAGGAGGTGGCATTTGAGCAGAGATATGAATGACATGCAGGAGAAAGGCCTGCAAATTTCTGGGAAAATAGCATTCCTGAAACTGGGACAAATAAGCACAAGGGCTCTGAGTGGGAGCATTCTGGGATGCTCAAAGAATGGTAAGGAGCCAGCATGAAGGAAAATAGTAGGAATTAGCATTGGAAGAGGTGAGTGGGTCAAGTCATTTAAAGCTTAGAGGTGTGTTAAAGGCTTTGATTTTATTTTACTGGAGATTGAAAACCTTCCAAAGGTTTCAATCAGGGAGAGACAGGATCAGATTTCCATTTTAAATTTTGGTTTGAGCGTGACAGGGAAGAGCCCACTGAAGTAGTCCACTGACAATGCTGAATGGGATGAGGATGGTTATGGTGGACCAAAGGGTATATATAATTCAGGATGTATGATAAAGGTGATTTCTGAAGGATGGCTGGAATAATGGATGAGGACTGTGGGACTGTGAGAATAAGAAGGAGGACTCCAACTTTGGGCCCTTGGGCACCTGGATGAATGCTGGTTGTCTTTTAGATAGAAAGAGCAATGGAGACTGTGGCAAATCAGAGTGCAATTCATCTGAAGGCGTTGCTGTTATGTAACTCAGAAAGCTGAAGATTATGTTTTCTATAACATATAATAATTCTCCTTGCCAGGTATTTTACAACTCGATTCTTCTCTTTCTACTTAATGAGTTTCAATATGGTGGTCATGAGACCACAAACTTACTTAATAAAAATTTCAGTCAAATGTCAGTCTTTGATTGACTGAAAATAAGTTTTTCTCTATGGCATTCACGGCACTGACAGGTGAAGAATGACTAGGCGGATGCCCTCACCCACCTAGTCTGCGGCCTCCTTCTCTCAAGTCTGCTCTCAATGCCCTGATCCTTTCTGCTGACTCAACTCTTGGCCTCGGATTCTTGTCCCTGAACCCAGAAGAGAACTGGCAGATCATTTGGCCTTTCCCTCTGGTGCCTCTGCCCATGGCAGTCTCCAGAAAAACATATTAGGGCGTAGGTGGGAGCTCTGAGATCAGGAGTATGACAACTGCTCTTGGTGGAATCTAAGCATGAAGCAGGAGGTGCACTTGCTGCAAATTTCTACCTCCCCAAGCCCACTCTCCCCACGTTTTCCCCCTGAACTGGCTATTGGTTCAATAGAGGACCATTTTTGCTGACTCCAAAATCTCAGCTAGAAATTGACCACTAGCCTCACAGATAGTGCTCATGCAATTATAATAAATCCTGAGATCAATATGTCAATAGCATAGTTTTCAAAACATAATTACAGTTTTGCCAAGTTTATCCTCATAGAAACACAAGACGTCATTCAACTTCTAGAGGAGCTGAAACCATTCAACTAACTTCAGGTAGGCCCAGTACTGAGAACTGAGCTAGTCTACTTATTTTTTTTCATTGAAATGATAATTAAAGCATCTCTACTCTTAAATGATTAAAACTATTGCTGATTTTAGTGCATGTGGTTGAAATAAAATCAAGCAAAAGAAAATGTTTGGCTCTCAACCGTTTAAGATTATATTTGAACAACTCTGCCATCCCAAATAAATATATGCAAATGTAAAAGGAATAGTCAAAACTCTTTGAATAAAAACCTCCAAATCATGAGTTATGAGTCTGGTCATAGTAATATTACAAAATTGATTTTTCTTCTTCATGAAGCTTACTTTTACATGACCCAGTTCCAGAAAGCATCCAAATTTATGGTTCAGTTTGATTTGATTTAGCTATGGTCATTAAAGGGGCCACAGATTTGCCATTAATCATTGATTCTATTCAATCAGCTCTCAAGGTGACTTATGTTTTCTCACTGTTTGCGATATTACAATCTGCCAAACAGGCTTCCTGGCATGAAATGGAACATTTCTCCATAAGTAGTTGGAGAATTCAGTTCGAATTGTATTAAGTACTTATTGATCATACTTTCTAATACCTTTGCTTAAAAAAAAGAAAAAGACCAGAGCCTCACTGACTACAGATGTGTTTAAATCTCTGATTCTTATAGGGAATAGGTTTTGTTGATGCTGTTTGTTGATGTTTTGTTTGATTACAGAATGGTATATTCTACACATAACCTCCAAACCAGTGTTTTTTAAAAAATTATTTTCTGTGAAGATAGCTTTTAAATTTCTATCATGAGTTAGCACAATGTTTTTTCAAACCATTTTTTTCTTGTGTTGACAAAAGGAACAGCCTGAAGGCAGGGCCCACGTGTCATTCATCTTAATATCTGCAGCACCACTTTCTGTGCAAAGGAATCGTGTATATCCCATGAGTGACACAGTATTTGTAGAGTCTTAGCATCCATTCCCATCCCTTCTTACACGCTTCCCACTCCGCAGTAAGCGGGAAGGAGGCAAACAACAGTATATTACTGACTCCTCTGTGGCTACAGGTGTGAATACAGTGGAGGCTCTGCCAATAAGAGAGAATGCAAGACCTGGAAGGTGGGAGAGGAACAACATGCCGCTTGTTAGTTGCGCTGTGCAGTGGACGAGGAAGCTCTACAGATACGAATGTTCATAGAGCCGGGCTCCATTCACTGTGTCTAGCCTCGAGGATGCAGCAGCAATTGCCTATTGATCATGGATACGGAGGCATAATCACGAAACCAAAAGTCGTAAGTTCCGCTCTTCCGTCTTTCTGACAGTTTTGCATACACCTAATTCCTGGTGTGAAATCTTTTCCTGGTTCCCTCACTAAATTGCAGGGTGTTCGCACTGTTTTCTCTCTGTGGAATGTCGTTGGCAACACTTTTGCATGGCAAACGTATTTTTTCATTTGTGGTCCAGCTCTTAGATCTTTCTGTGAGAGAGTTTTTAGACCCATTCCTCACCTACCCCATATAGGATTTATCATACTTTTATATGATATTATCACTTACAGTATTTTAATGTGAGAGCTTTTATTTGTTTCTTTCTTTCTTTGTATGTTTGGTTCCCTAGACAACACTGCAACGTTTTGCAAGTCCAGGAAAACATCTTGCTCATGTTTGTATTCCCGACACCTAATACAGTCACTGATTTATAAAATGCTCTCAAGAGTTATTTATTCCTTTGAATTTAAGGCTAGGGGCTTGCCTCTTATTTATTTCTGTACTTTCTATACTGTCTGACACTCAACAAACTGTCAATGAACATTTGTTATACTAAATTATTAAATTACCTCATCATTCTCTTCATTGAGAATCACATGAATTTATTCAATATTTGGTGGTTAAAAAGTCCATGTTAATGTAAGCTGAACTTTGAACTTGTCAAAGATATTCCAAAGCAAGGAAATAGTGCTGGATGTGTGAGGAAGCGCACAGCATTCAAAGAACCACAGTTATCATTATCTGGCACAACTTGGGTGTCCAGAGTGAGGAAGGAATAGGTTTGATGAGGGGATTTGCTCATCAACCCTGAGCTACTTTAATTCACTATAAGTGATACCGTGAGCAATGACTCCAATTGTGCTAATAATTGTTTTTCCCAGCAATCAATGAATGGGTTCAAGAGGTCAGTGCAAGAGCCATTTCTTCACCGGGATGGCTGTCAGAATAATTTGCTTATCTTGGCTCTTCCCTCGTGCATATCATTAGGCACTTTATTGCATAAAAAGAGGTCCCAGATGCTGATATTACGTTAGATAGAGTCTACTGATGCTCAAGAAGCTTTACAATTTAGCATTGCTAGCATTATATGTAAGGCCAAATTCTCAAAAAAAAATCTATTGAAAAAAAATATGACACATCTTCCTGAAATATCCATTACACTCGGCACTAAGAAATTTTCAATATAATTTTTCTGTTCAAACAACCCGTCATGTTACGAAGTAAAATGCTAAACTTGGTGAATTTTCAAGATAAGACATGAGATTGCAAGGTAATTTCTTTCCCATTTTTACTTATATGTACAGAAAATACATGATCAAGTGTCCTTAGAGGTCTTTTGGGAGTTCTAAAGAAAGGTTTGGCTTTTTTGTTTCATGTTGAGGGGAGCAGTTTTGCCAAGAAGCCTGACCCTTTGGTGCCTCTGCTTCTTCATTAGAAAATAAAAAGCAATGGTACATCCCCCCACCTCCCATCTCACTGCACTGGTGCAAAATAACATGTGAGGCAGATAAAACATAGCAAATGAACACGAATATGGACTCTTTTCTTTTCCACCTTAAAAATGGGGATGATTGTAAATGATAATACCTATCTCAACAGATTGTGGGAGTGTATGATTAACTCAAAGAAAAGTCCTTAGAACTACACTTGTCACATGAGAGGCCATTATTTGTTGTTATAGGGTAGGGCCATTTTGAGTGACATCTTTCCCATTAATAATGTTCTCATCAAACATATATTAAGCGCGCTTTTTAGGTATGAGACATTTTATATGCATTATCTCATGTAAAATGACCCTAGAAAACAGGTGTTATAATCAGTAGTTTATAAATAAATTGGCGATTCAAAAGAGATTAAAAACTTACTCTAGGCTGAAAAAGTTAGCAAGCCGTGGACACAGACTTGAAGTCTTGAGGCTGACTTAGAACCTGTATTCTCATGACTATGAAACTTAGGTCTTCTTTAGGGTCAGGAGAGAAGGACAGGGATGGGGAAATAAACGAAGGATCATAGCTGTATCAAACACAACTTATGTATATTAGACACCAGCCTAAGGTATTACATATCCCGTCCCAGTTAACTCTTTCAATAACCCTTAAGGTTGGAATTTGGGAGTGATTTTTTAGAGATGAGGAAATAGTAAGGTATAGGATGAAGATTCCAACCCATGTTTGTTTACCTCCAAAACGCTTAATTTTTCTGCTACCATGGCCCCATTAATTATAATGTATGAGGTCAAGCAGGTGACTAGTCAGAAGACTCTGAAAATTCAGTTGTCCATCTCACGTGAATCCCCAATGAATAACACCAGAGTGAAAAGGGGCAAAAAGAATATACACTGCACAAATTGCAGATGGAGAAGAAGCAAGAAAAAGTTAGAAAAGGTCTTGTTTTGACTTTAAAAAAATAGTTGGGAATTGATGATTACTTGTTTTTAAGTGCACATCTTATACATAAAGTTACACCGTTATAGCATGATTCAGTGTAAGACTGCATTGAATTACCTTTATCACTACAGTTGAGTTAAATATGACCTAAAGCTGTATGTACCTTCTATAATATTTTATGCTTAAAGCCTGATTAATCATTTTCTGATGTTTGTTGAATCAAATACAACTGGGCTAAAGTAATTCCACTGTCTTCTTTCAAGCTACTAGTATGGCTTTATCTTGCTATTAAAAGAAGATAAATTGGCAGAAACGAACGGAACTTTGTTGCTTTTCTCTGTAGCAAGCAACATGCAGTCAACCTTCAAAAGGCAGAGGGGATCAATCACGTTCACTTGTCAATGATGACATAATAAGAAGTGACTTGGTCAAGATAAGAGAGGCCTGAAAACAGCCTCTCTCCTGATGTTTCTCTATTTAAAGACACAGGATGCTGCTGCTTCTATTTATAAACTCATCTGGAAATGCATGAGCTTTGCAAGGTCTTTTTCCTCTGTGGCTACATCTTGAAAGGGCATACATTAGAATAATAACATCAAATAACCTAATACCTTGGAGTCAACAAAGGCAATTTATATAAACATGAATTTACTAGCAAGCAGTAAAAAAAAAAAAGGCACATAAAAGAGACAAGAAGGCATCTCAAATTTGAGAGGGGAGAAGGCACTTCAACTAGACAGAAATTTGCAAGTGGGCGCGGTGATAAAGGTGATGCTGCTAGTCGAAAGAGCCCGGTGGAGAATAGGACCCACTAGTTAGTTGTGTCATCTGGTGGAAGCTACTAGCCTCTTTGAATTTTATTTTATTTTTTTAATTTATAAAATTGGGATAATACATCATAGAGTTGTCAAGAAGGCTGACTCGGTTAATTTGAAGACTAAATTGATTAACACCTAGTATAATGTCTAACCAATGGTAGATATGCAATAAAAGCTACTGGTATCATCGTCATCACCACCACCACCCACCACCACCACCACCACCATCATCATTATATGAAGAGATCAGGAACAATCGCCACCAAAATGGTTCTGTTAGCTTGTCTAACTCAATGTCAGAGGCAAATGTTTTTAATGGTTTTTAGTATTTGATTTTTTGTAAATCTTATGAAAAACCTCCAAATGTAAATCATGTGACCTAGCTTTAGAGATTGGTCATTGAAGGGATACAATGAACAAAAGAGAAAGGGAAAGCATACTCATAATATTCTGCTCCAGCACCCTCTGCTTCACTCATATGAAAAGAGATCTAGACTTCTCAGGCTCTTAAAATCCTTACAAACTAGGAACCATCCTAGGTCACCCTGTAAATAGCAATGGAGCTTTAGCTGCAGCTTAGGACTCCCCTGAGAGTCATAAGCTTAAACTAAGCCTGTCTAAAATTTAGACAAGAGGAAACAGGAGCACTGGGAACAGTTAATTCTCCCCTGGGTGGCACTGTAAGGCATGATGTGCTTCCCTTCTAAATTCCAAGGGGAAAAAAAAAAATCAAGCCTAGAAAAGTCAGTGTTAACAGAAGAAACAGGGATGTTGAGGACAGGACATATGGACATTGCTCATTCATAGGACTGGCAGGACTTTGGGCCAACTCGACAGCACGTAACACACATGCAAAATTTAAAGCTAATTTATTACATTTTAATTACAGAATGTTCCCCTCTCCTAATAACCTGTTACTACATGTTTAAGTGAAGTTTGATTATAGTTAGAGGTACACATACAGAGTGCTCAGCAAGTGCCACTCTTGGCTCTCAGTGTGATGCTAATATTAGCAAATATAAGGCTCACAACAATAGAGGAGGGAGGTGCTATGAGTAACCTCGTTTTTTCAGAAGAGGCACAGAGATTTTCAGTAATTTGCCCAAGATCACACAGCTAAAAGTATCTTCAGAGTCAGTATCTGAACCAAGGCCAATGGGTTGCAAAATTCATGCTTTTGAACTGTAAAGAAGGAACTCAATGGCAGCACTTCCCTATGGACCATCTTCAGACTGAGTAGAGCTGATTCTAGTCTTTTATTCATTGTGTTTTACTTATTCAATATTATGCTATTAGACACAACTCTCTGGTATATGTTTAAATCATACATAATAGTTTAACTCACCTTCCCACTACATTCCCTTACAAATATATTTAAAGATACATAATTATGGATCTGTGAGAAAACCTTCTCCTACCATTTAAGAATTGTTCTGTTGATTAAAAACTACATTGGAAATAATTGTTTTTTATAAAAAGGTAACTGATAATCAGTTTTTGAGACATTCTAAAACCATGGGCATCCATCATTTCAACAGTAAGCCTCACAGTTTTAATTAGCTATTGATTAGAAAAAGAGATAATATGATCCAGTAAGAAAAGTGTTCAGAAATCCCACTTTGTCAGTTAAGTAACTGTTTTCTGGACAGAAGGTGGTTAGTTCTTGAATCATCAGCGGAGGAGAGAAAAGGAGAAATTGAATTATCGTTGTTCATTTTCCCTTCTCTTACAATCCAGAAAAAAAGACGTATGGAGGGACAGGATTGGCGGAAAGGGGCAGACTGGACTTTGGAACTATCTCTCCAGCAGGAGATGAATGAGGGCCAAGGGAGGAAGGGTGCCTGCTGACAATTGTCATTTCTGCAGTCTTACTGGAGCAAAATGATATTTAACGTTGAGAAAAAAAAATCGAGTGTCTATATTTTTAGTGGCTGCAGAAGTCTCGTTTTGCTGGGGGAAAAAAAAAACCAATTTTTTTTAAGTTAGACCTTTTTTAAAAAACAGATGATTGCATGGTCAGCCAGAGACTTATAGAGAGCAAATGACAATATCAGGGTTTTAGGTTTAGCTATCCACTGACCGGGGGGAATGAGAAAGCATACAGTACAAAGTCTTTGATAAATGTAACTCGAAGTAAATTTCCATCCCAAGACACATTATGGTACTGAATACAGTTCAGTTAGCCAAAAGTCCTTGTTGAATGTAGCAAGCAGTCTTTCTTTGATTCTGATCCATATTCTACTTGTCATTTTACTTCTATGATGAAGAATATTTTAACTACTTCATACTGAGTCTAAATTTTTAAGTGCATGCAAATGTGTAGAAACATTGAGAATCAAAGCAATCAATCTTCACTGATTCAAAAGTTCTATCAGGAGGCTTGAGATTTAGAATAAAGAAAGTCAATCATGCTGTGTAATTCTGAGTCCGTTTAGAAAAAGAAGCCATTACAGTCTTGCAGATATAGATTTATTACTATGAAAAGCACAAAGAAATACATGAAAAATAGAGAAGTAGAAGAACTTAGAATTGTATCAACAAGAAAAAAAATTTCAATATATTGAGGCAGCATTAAAAGTGAAAAGTAAAACTAAAAGATGTAGAACCTGCTGATCTTTACTTCCTATTTTTGAATGTATTGTGAATATTCTTACAAATCAGAGAGATAATATCAAATGGCATGAAGAAGACCAAAGTCACAATCAAAGTTGTGATCTCGTGAAAAAGCAGAAAGAGCAAAGGAGATCTGCAACCTAAATTTTAAGTTTCTATAACAGTATATACATTTGATCCAAGAGCATGCAGACAATATTGGATCCCACCAAATGGAATCACCGTTATTTCATTTGTTTCTTCATACATGAGAACCTATTGCCAAACCATCTTCTCATTTTTACCTTTGAGTATTTTCTGGCCTTGACCATACTACAGGTGTTCATTCCCTCAAATCCTAAGCCATCTGTCTTGAACATATCAGCTGCTGACAACCCAAAGCCAGACTCCTGTTGGCTTTGAGGATCTTAGTAGAATTGGGCAGGAGATATCTCTTCAAGAGAAGCCAAAATCTGGAGATGAGATTGGCATTTTGGGAAGACACTGTGCTGGCAGATGTGCTATTGTGGCTTAGTCCCTAGAACTAGCCAGAGGGTTGAAAATTACAGCAAGAATTCCATTGTCAACCTCTGGGTTGGGCCCAATTCCAAGGTTATAATTCACTCTCCCTAAATTCTCTCAGCACATTTAACTACATGTTCAAAGCATTAGAATGTAGATCAGCATTAGACATGATGGCTTTACCACTTTCCTACCACTAATGCCAGTTTAAACAACCCACCTCTGTCTCTTTCCCACCCTACAATCTCCCTTAGAAGCCCTAAAAAAATGATATGAAAACAACAACCAAGAATTATGACTCTAGGGTCTCAAGTATTACATATGCATGAGAAGGGAATATCCTACTGCATCTTTTTATCTGTGTGAGATCTTTTGAATTATCACAGGTAATATTTTTGCAATCATTTACATAATAAGTTCACTTCCAAAATCTTTCATTGTGATGAAATTTCCAACTAGATATGATCTTCTGCAAGGCAGGAACCACGAACTATGTTCTTTTTGTAACACCAGTGCCTAGCACGGTGCCTAACTGCTTTCACTCAGCATTTACTCACTCAGCAAGTTTGTGTGTGTGTGTGTGTGGGTGGGTGTGTGGTGTTAAATATTGTACTTGACACTGAGCATAGAAGTGGGTAACAAAAGAGAAAAATGTCCTGCTTTCATGAACTTTACATTCTAGCTTCTATAGCAGACATACGGACACTCAATAAATGTTTTTTGAATAAATGGATGGTTAAGTAAACAAAAGAATGTATGAATGGATAGATGAGTTTGTATAGGGTAAAGATAACTGAAATTTAAATACCAGTTTTACTTTCATCTTGTTTTCTCCAGCCCAAGTCATCTGACTCATCAATTAGAGAGGTAGAATGAGAAATGGGTATGCCCATGTGTGTGTGTGTGTTATATTTCAGTCTCAAGAATGATTGAAATGATAAAATATATTTTAAGTACTGACACTATTAAATAGTAGTTACAAGTGATTTACTTTATAAATCAGCAATTTAAAAAATGTTTTTATAATCTAATTCTGCATATTTTTATTTGTGTTATGCCAAAATGGAGTCCTGTGGTGAAATAAGATTATAACAGTTATATAAGCTCCTTCGTTGGTAGGTCTTAACAGACTTTTTGCATAATAACAAAAGGTACGGTTCTGTAGGAGAACATGCTTGCCTAACTTTAATTTAAAATTCGTTGTGAGGAACATTTAATAAAGCACACCTTGTTTAACATGGATACAAATAAGTACAGTGGATTCTGTGTGCTCATCTTGGATTCCCTTTCAGGATCAACACATTCAACCCCAGCTGCTAGAAATGTTGGTGGATGGGATGCTCACAAATGTGCCCTCACTGGACATTGCCCTTTGCTCCAGGTAACTGCTCCCCAGAGGCTGACCTGTGGCCTATGAGTGGACAACAACAAACTATAAAGACTCTTCCCTTGTCTCAATTTGAGACAGATTATAAGGACCATCCCAGTTTCAGAACTTCCTGTGGGATTAGCTAAGAACTCAGCTGCATCCACAAAACAGGTGAATTTCTTTATCTGTCCCATCCTGCCTTCTTATTTCCTTCAGTATATCTCTCCTAGAGTATGCTCCAATGAAATTTCTCCATGCAATTCTCCATCACTGAGCTGCTTCTCAGGAATCCAATCTAAGACAATAAGCATATACATGTCATGTATGAAAGGATAGATAAGTTTGTATAGGGTAAAGATAACCAAAATTTGAATACACATTTAACTTTGGTCTTGCTTTCCCCAGCCCAAGTCATCTAACTAATGAATTGGAGAGCCAGAATGAGAAATGTGCTTGTGTGTGTGTGTGTGTGTGTGTGTGTGTGTGTGTATCTGTGTTATATTTCATTTTGTTTTTAACCCAATCACTTCTGTGTAACCAAAAGTATGTTTCTCCCTGTCCCCAGTGGAAGAAGAAATTTGATTCATAAATTACTATTTCAGTCTATGTTCCAAATATACAAAAATCCCTTCATTATCAACTCTTCTTTTTCTAAAAGTATTTCTCAATTTTTTAGTCTATACAATTCATTTGAGAGATAATCACATGCAGCATCTGCACTCATGTTTAACATGGCAGTGAACCTTTATCAAAATTCAAAAGCAAGTCTCTCCGAGGTTTCAAGTCATCAGTAGCAGAATTCGATTTCAGGTTTATTTTGTTTGATTTCAATGTCAAGCCTCTTTCTACTGTGTCTTACCCTAAAATTAATAATAAATATGAGGATAGAGAAGAAAATCAAATGCCATTATCTTTGTTTCAATGAATTGTGTTGAAATATATCTAGTAGTGTGAACTACCAAGTTTCTAATAAAAATGACCCCTCTTGAAGTAAACCTTCCTGAAGTAACAATACATGTTTATACCCATACATACATGCACACACTATCATATTCATCAATGGAAGGGAACCTAGAGTTACACTAGCCAACCCTCTCAGTTTTGGAGCAGAAGAAACAGGTTCAGAATGGAGGAGTGATTGGTCTAAGGTCCCAAATATAATGAGAGAATTAAGCCTGACCTCCAAAAACTAAACAATTCAGCCTGTCATTCAGATTCATGATGCAGGACAGAGAGAGTGATTATTAGCTTTATCCTGCAAAAAAAAAAAAAAATCGTTTATGTCTGAAATTACTCTAGAATTGTTTTAGAGAGGCCACATGTCTCATTTGATTTCTATAAATTTAATTAAACACACTTTCTCAGGAACACAGCACATGCATAAAAACTAAGAGTACATGTAAACTGGACTGTATAAAAAAACCACCTCTCATTCTCAACTCGTTCCAGTGAGCAATGTGATTTAAATCATCAGTAAGAGATTCAATCACCTGCTCAGCGGTCTAAAAATCTACCATTCTAAGAAACATTAATAAAGCAATGTGGACTGAAACAAAATAAAACATAGATTAGCATCAGGCATCACTTTAACAATTTCATCAGAAAATGGTTTTATAAACATATTTTTGTGCTCATCTTTTTATAGATTCAATCAGCACTACCTTCACAGAAATCATGCACTGAGATGCCATAGCAACCAGCACATTCTGCACAGACACACACACAAAATCAACGTGCTTAAATAACTGTAACTCACGCCCACTTATGTCTATTAGATTTGGATTCCAGGTATAAAAATAGCAACAATGATTGTTTTAGCCAACTAGGGTCTCTGTTATTATGTTTCAGGTGACGTAAACAACATGACAGTGGGAAGTTTAAAAGCAAAACCCCAAAGGGAGGAATAAGTTCAGCACAAGTCTAAATCCACTCACCACCAACTGATTCTTTTGGGTTCTTACTGTAAGTGAACTTCACCTCAGTCCTGTGCTACTCAAATGAATACTGGCAATAAAGGTAGAATTGGTAGAACATGGAATCAGTACTTTTCTACCCCAAAAGTAAATGACTGCTTCAAATGTTCAGCATTTTTTTCTGCTTAAAATAAATGGTTTTGAAAACCAATTTCAGAAAACAAACGTCTTGATTTAAGTAATTGTTCAAGAACCTTGTTCCCAAAGTAACCTGAGTTTTCTTCTTGAACATCTGAGAGACTTGGGTATACAGTAAGTTTAACACTACATCTATGTAACATCAGCTATTTAAATAGAGTAAAAAGCTCTAGACACTATGATAGGAACCAGGGATACAAAAAACAAAACCAACCAACCAACAAAAACCTGATTTATGGTGCCATTTTGTAGTTCCAACCAATGACAGAATTACCCCTGGTGTTTTTCACTAACTCTGATTTGGGGGTCTCATATAAGTTCCACCTGGAATCAGAACCGAAGGTTCCTCTACTTCTGAAGCAAGTGGTCCTTTGGGAAAACACCAGCTGGGAAGTGTAGAGAATCTATCAACCACTAGGAGCCAGCATGAACTTATGAAGGGGTGAGGCCTGCATGTGCAGTAGCACCATGCAGCTGTTGTGGCTTTGTTAAGTGGCTCCTGGCAGGGAAATGCTTCTTGAAGACTAAAGAGAGTAAGTAGGGTCAGGAGAAAGAAAACAGCCACACAGGACATACACTTGTGCTTTTACTGGCTGACGGACCACCTGATTGAGCATCACCAGATCAAAGTATAGTTAGACAATGAAAGACACAATGATAATTATAGTCTATTCTTATAACTGTTTACAGTGTAAAGCATTTATTTCATGATACACATGGAAATGGGCATAAAATGTTTAAATAGCAAAGTCCTAAAAAGTCAGGAGGGACTGTTTTATCTTCACCTACTGTACTTGACTGTAAGACCCATGAGGCTTTGAGGTCTCTGCCTGCTAGAACAGTGCTTGGTTCATATGAAGCATTCAGTGAATAGTTGTTGAAGAAAAAGAAAAAAAGAAGAAAGAAAGAAAGAAAGAAAGAGAGAGAGAGAGAAGAGAAAGAGAAGGAGAGAAAAAGAGAAGAAAGAGAGAAGAGAGGAAAAAGAAAGAAAGAAAGAAAGAAAGAAGAAAGAAAGAAAAAGAAAGAAAGAAAGAAAGAAAGAAAGAAAGAAAGAAAGAAAGAAAGAAAGAAAGAAAGAAGAAAAGAAGGAAAGAAAGAAAGAACACTATAGAACATAACTGAAGAAGAAATAACTTAGAGCGAATGAGGGGAAGGTACTTTCTTAGGTAATCATCTGATAGTACACTGTTTTTCCTGTCTATGAAAACCCAGCATACAACAGCAGTGGAAGTAGGTTTGTGAGGGTTCCTGGGCAGCATGAAGAGGATTCAATGATTGCTCTTTCAAATGGAGAGCCACAGCTCCTGGAGTTGGTATGTTCACATGGAGTTGTTCAGAGCCAAATAGGAAAAGAATTAACTGGAGTTGTAGAAATTCAGTTGCCAACCCTTTAAATTTAAACATTGGGCCCCCTCAGTCAGAAAAACTGGTAAGAAAGGAAGTCTAACATAATGTAGGCTCTGTCATTAGACAAGAGAGCCTAGAACGTTAAAGGTAGAGGTATGTCCTTTGATCATTGATATCTAAGAGTCTTGCCCACGCTTTAATGAAGAATAGTTTGTTTTCAATACTAGCATTACATTCTGGTTATACCTGCATTTAATTTAGTTTGAAGTGTGTGTATGTGAGTGTGTTTAAAAGACAGTCTTCAATACTATTTGGCTAATCCATTTCTGACCATTCTAAAAAGTTACTTCCAATATGGTTGGTGCTAAATCTACGAGCCAAACTGGGGAGATTCTTGTGCCCAGATTCTACAGAGCATTTGAGCAGTGTTATCCTCACCTATAAAAATACAGAAAGTTCATGAAGCTAATAAAAACTAGAGCAGGACTTTATCTTAGGTCTTCTGATTTAATAATCACTTTTTAAAAAATACAGAATTGAGTGATAGAATATAGTTAGCTATTTAATATAGAATTGTGTATTTTTTCCAAGTATTTTCTTTAAAATGCCATGCACTAGTTTTATACATGTAGTTTGGCAGAGATTCATCATGAAAGGTCTAGAAAAAATTCCATTTTACAATTCTTTGTAAAAAACATGTGAAGTCAGCGATGAACACTACCCTATGTACAGATTCCATACATTTTGAATGGATGAAAAAATTTAAAGTTTCCATTCAGGGCTTTTATCTATAAAAGAAAATTATGTCAATAAGGAACTCAAAATAATTCATCTTTTCATTGGAGAAACCTAACCAAGTGACCAAAGTTAACCTCACCAGTTATGGGACATATTAATATCTGGTGCCTCCTAATAGCCTGTTCTGGGCAAGACAAACATTTTCTGTGGCATTCTGTCCAAAAATGCATAACTTGAATTTGATAGTGTAAAAGATCACCCACACAAAGTACACAATAACTGATGTATACTAGTAAAGAAAAAAAAATATCAGTGACACTTTTAAAGATAGCAAGGCAGACTTTATTGAGAATCATAGTGATAATATAGAGATCACTTCAATGGGATTTCTCAGGGAGTTGGAGAAAGACTGGGTTAAACTCCAAATATATCATGGGAATTTATAGCCAAGGAGCAGTGTGGGGGTCAGTGGATGAAAATGGCTAAGAGGAAACATCGAGGGAAGAGGGGATCCTGGCTAAACAAACCTCGCAGGATCCTTGCTGACAACAAGCCAGGGCGATCAGACATCAGCTGCGGAACAGTGGAGGCTGATGAACCCGATCAGGTATCAAAGGCAGAGGGGGCAAGCTCTGGTTAAACTGATTCAGCGGGGTTCTTGCTAAAACTGGATTTTACAAGGAATGAGCCTGGGAGTAGGTTCTGGAGCCTGACTAAAGTTTGGTCAAGCAAGAAATCCTTGTTAGTACTATTCCGATGGATCAAGGCCATGGAAGAGGAAAAAAGACTTAGGAACTGTTCCAGATTTTAAAGAAGATTTAGGAACTGTTCCATGTTAAAGAGACATGACGACTAAACTCAATAGACATTGGATTGGTTCTTGATCCAGGAAAAGAAGACATTGGTGGGACTATTGGTGGAATTTGAATAAGGTCTCTAAATTAGATGGTGAAATGGTATCGACATTAACTTCCTATTTTTATAAAGATATTATTATAGACACTGTTAACATTTGGGAAGCTAGATAAAGGACATATGAAATTCACTGTATGAATTTTGTAAATTTTTTTAAAATCTGAAATGATCTCAAAATGAAAATATAAAAACAAAATAAAAATTTTAAATTTGTGAAGAAGGTACATCTCAGATAAGTGTTCTTACCAAAATAAAATTTTTACATATTTAAAAGATAAGTAATCTTAGTGATGAAAAGAGTCGTACTGGTAAATTGATTAAATGTGAAAGCTGTAAGAAGTAGTATAACTTGTCCAAAGTTGCACAGACCTTGAATCTTTGTCTCCAAACGGCGTTCTCGCTTCATACTGTATCCTACTTCACTGCTGATTCTAAAAACCTGAGAGCACTTGAGTGAACCAGCATTCCTGTTGTACCTCTGTCAAAGACAAGGCAAGATGACAATAGCAATATATATTTACCATGTAGAGGAAATATATCAACACTTCGTTCTGGAAAGCATGTGGCAATACCAGCTTAAGGAAGAATACCCTCAGATGCAGTTATTTGTGAAGGTATCAAAGGTAAGGATTTATTATTGATTAGAAAACCCAGATCACAGTTCAAAGAAAAATCAAGAATAAAAATTCACAGAGTAAACTGAAAATTCATAGAGTAAATGAGGGAATTATAATGAATAACAATAATAATGAACTGTGGCTTAAATCAGTGGCCTTTGTTTTTTGGGGGGGGATTTTTTTGTTTGTTTTTGGCTCATTTTTCCATGAAAAAAGATTTTAGGAAAAACTTGAGCATATTTAAGTTTATATCTAAAATGTCTTCTTTATTTTATAACTAATTGCAAAAGGTATAATTTCGGCAAATTACAAATAATGACACTTTTTAATTAAACTGTCAGATTACTCTGAAAAATCTTCAAAGTAATCTAAACAAAACATCAAATTGAGAATTTCAATCATTCATTGAATAAATAAAAGCACACTCTTCTTTTCTAGTCAAAAATTTCACCTGTCTTTATTCCCCATAAACTCATATTTCCATTCCAATTCCTCAAAATAAGTTTATCCTAACAAAAAGACATATGTGCATGAAAGCCTTTAACACTCACTGAATCACACTTCAGTGTAACAAATATATGTGTGTGAATTGAAAGGAAAGTTGTTTTTAAACAGCCAGTGACCTTAAAGCTTTAAGTACTAAAAATTATTTCTGTATTGAGTTATGATTATAAATATTTTAGGCCTCAATTTAAAATATATATATATATATAAATATTAACAGAAGTAACATATTATTAGTAATACTCTCTTACTGAACAGAAGGGTCTGGGGGTTTTCCCCTATATAATTTATATATCCAACAATGAATACTTACACATTACCATTACTATAAATTACATTATAATAATAAGACAAGTTTCAGAACTAATTCCATTCCTAGTTTTCATTTTCCATATTTTTAAACTCAAGAAAGAATGTGTTCATCTAAATAAATGGATGTGAATGGAAGGAGTTTGATTTTAGCAGGTCATTAAGTCTCCAACACTTTCCATATAGTTGCCAAAAATATCACATAGCAATCACACAAAATTTGTTTTTAATGATCTATCAGACAACCAGTCAATTAGATACTCCTATAGTATTACTGAATTGAAAACACATCTTGCAAAAGAGACTTTTTTTTTTTTACCCAGGCATTAAAGTCATTCCCTTTTCAATAACGAACCAACTTTTCCACAAAGTCATAATGTGAAAAAGATGGGGAGTTCTTCAAAACCAGACTCATTCTCTCCCAGATCCATCTGTGGGGGAAATAGAAATTACATGTGGAAACTGAGTGTCTGGAAATTGATTCTCTTAAAACTATATCTTTTTGCAGGTACCCCTGGGAAAATGTGCATTCCAGGAATACGCTCTCCCCTGGGGCATCACAGATTATTCCAGACATGAGGAATTTTCACGAAGGAAGGACAGAATTTAAGCCACATGGAGAAAGTTTGATAAGAAAGCTTCATTGTATTGAATGTATCTCCTCAAATTATGGGATACTTCCCAAAGTGTCTTCAGAGTTATTTCATACAAAGTAGCTTAAAATGGTCTGCCATATTTGGGAAATACTGTACTATATGGTCCCCTGGGAAGAACTATAATCCATATTAGCATACCTGAAGCCCTAAAATGTCCTACAGTAAAATATAGTTTACCTTTATTCAATTCAAGCATTCACAAATATATCCACCTATGTACCTCTTTTTGGATAGTATCTTTCTGAACGCACTCTCAGAATTGCTGAGTCGTTATTTTGTTGAATGTAAGGATTATGTCATATTTCTCCTAGTGATATCCATGGACAGTGGCCATGACCTTGGTAGATGTTTAATAAATAATGGTTAACTGACTTATTGATTCATGTGCAAAGGAAATGAGGTTGACAAGAAAGGAAAACTAAATAGAAATTGATTAGCAGGAAATACATCATAAAGACCCTCTAACTTATTAAGTAGAAGCAGGTGTGATATTGCCAATAAGAAAGAAAGCTGTTACCTAGGAAGCCATCGAAAGCTCTCACTTCTGCTTCTCCTGGGGGAGTCCTGGCTCAGAAGGGGAACGTCATTTAAGAACTCTCAATGTGCAGTCATTGCTACAAGATCACAGAGGATGAAGCCTCCCAACAGCAGTGACAGACACATAATCTCTGTTATCACAAGCATTCATTGGAAGATCCTTCACTTGGGGGTGGGGGCAGGGGCAGGGGCAGGGGGAAGCCATCTAAAGGTACAGCTGACCCTTTTTTGGTGGTTTGGTGGAGATAGCAGAGGTTATGTGCTTTATAAATAACTACATCCCTTGCAATACACCTAACAGAGGCTGGGCTAGGAGCCAATAAAGACAGGCATCTCTCTTTTACATTTACCAGCTGGGTAACTTGAATAGTCCCTGGACTTCTCTGAGCCCCATTTCTCCATCTGTCAAAACCTTATGAACTTAAACATGACCATGGATTATAAGATCCCTTTTTTCTAACTGGAGAAGAAAAAATAACCCCATCTTTTACAAAGAGTACGTCAACATTCCCTTAACTCAGGCATAATGTGTCCCAGTAAATATTTGCTTTAATTGGTTTAGTTACCTAACTAGTTCTGACAACTGCCTTCAGTACACTACTTTTAAGTCAACAATCAGAATGCTACTGGGGAAAAAATCGACCCTATCAGCATAAAAATATTATAAGGACCCCAAAGAGTGCATTTGAAAAACAAGGTCAACTTTAATAGTGTTTCAGTCTATTGTACCTTTGGGGAAAAATCATCACATATTAAAATTGTCATTATCACAATCTACTTGCTGCAGTCAAGTAGAAAGATTTTAGGATTAAGATTACTGTTTCTTTTTTAATTTAAATATTAGTCTGTGCATATTTTTTTTATTGGTGATATAAAAAATCTCATGCAATTGGGAGAAAGGATTTAGGTAATAGTAATAATGAACAATTATAAAATCAAAATTAATAGAGAAAAGAATTCTTTTAATTCTCAGTGGATAAAGAATAAGTTTAATTAACACAGTCAATGCACTTCTCCCTCACCTCTCCCTAACAGCGATGACAAGAGAAAGAAAACATAATTGGGTCAGTCCCTCTTGATGACAGGACTATAATAAGTGACATAGTGAAATAAGCTTATTATACAAAGTGAATAAGCACAAATTTTCTGTGATTGTTTTCACAGTCATTTGATGGCTTTCTATCGCTATATGACTTCTTTCCTCCCAATGCCTAAAGTTGTTTTTGTGTGATTTTTGAGGATTTCATTTTTCAGGATGTGTTTGCACAGTCAAAGTCTCTCATATAACACGTTCCAAGGAAAAAGTTTTCCCTTTGTTATGTTTTGTTTATTACATTATGTCAGTTGATGTCAAAGCAGTATCCCAAGCCTCAGTTTATGTTGTTTTTCATGTAACTTTAAAACCTCGCAGGCTGACATTTAATAATCAGCACAGAATAAAACATCAGTTGCAACATCCACGTCATCCAGGACTTTCAGCTCAGCTAAGTTATCTTCTTGCACACGGCATGGGGAGAAAGGACTCATGATTGCATGGTGGACTCTCAGCTGCAAATGTCCTCTCTAAGGTTTCATAAGTCCTCTTACAAAGGAACACAGCAGAAGTGACTTGCTGCTGTGTTGTTTTGAAAATGTCTCTAAATCTTCATCCAAAAGAGATGGTTTCTTATAAAGATAAGAATAGAATTCAATGGATAAAGGACACTGACACCTGGCCAAGCGTATCATCACCTGCCCAACAAGAGTTAATGCCATTTGTCCTGAGTTTCGATAATACAATGCCATAACCCTGTAGTGTTATACTGAATGTTTTTTAGGTCAGAAGTGACATCTCAGTAATGTCAAGTACTTCAACCTAATAACTAAGAAAAGCAAAATCTATAAAAGCAAGGATTTGCCAGTGCTTCTGGGAGAACATGCACCGATTCAAAGTTTTCTAAGCAAATTATTTTTTATTTTTTCTATTTTAGAAATTAATATAATTCCTACTAACCATCGTTTAAAATTTAGGTCTTGGGGGCAGAAGACCTGGATCCTAATGCAGTCTCCAATACTTACTAAGGGTACCTGGACTTCTCTACCTCAATTTCTTTTTACCTAAAAAATGCAGATAATACCATCATCTTCTTAGGGTCATTTTTAAGGATAGTGTAAAATGATGCCTATAAAGTGTATACGTACACCTGTAGCTCAATCATCTCTTTGAATCAATCAGGTTTTTCTCATTCCCTGTCGCCTCCATCTTCAGTTAGTCACCTCTTGGTTGTTCTTTCCTACTGAGGCTGGACCTGACGATTGATCACTCAGTATACTCAATGAAATTATAATATTCACCATATAAATTCCTGATGTTGGGTCAATGTTAAAATCCATCTACTTTTTTGACTTCTAAGACTCTGCAGCTGAGCCTAGAATAAAATCACATCAGGTACATAGATGCTATCACAAAGGATTGTCTCAAATGACACCTGAGACCTCAACTATGCCCAACGGGATGTCTCTGTATCCTCAATCAACTGTCATCTGCTTCAACAACTATTTCAAATTATCTCCTCGTTCTTTAAGATTTTGCTCGAGAACTGCCTTTTCCAAGGAGCTTTCTCCAGCCTCTCCATGAGGTGCTTTGATAATTTGTTCCCATCATAGCTAATGCATATTTGGTCATGATGCCTGACTCACAGATAACACTTGTTGCATGGATGAATGAATAAATATTGTGTCCACTTGCCTAGCCCTATTGTATCATCACAATCTGTTCTGGGGTCTGCTCTCCTTTCTACCCGCTAGACCACAAAGTTCTTGAATCAGGATTACATCAAATCCACTTCCATATCCCTACCATCACCTCCATAGTGTACACTATATTCTGAGTATTTTTCTGACCAAATTTATCAATAAACAAACAAACTGAAATATGCAGTTTATTCATTCAACAATTATTTATTAAGTGCTTGATATGTATAGCTACTATGCTGTGTACTAGAATCATAAAGATTAAAAGACCCAATTCTCCTCCTTAGGGAATATGGTGACTAACTGGGCAGGAGAGATGCAAACATGTTTGCTGTATCAGACAATAATCATTCTGGGCAAGTATGTACAAAGCGCTACAGAAACACAGTGGACAAGGCAGCTAGAGAGGCCTCTCAGAAGATGTAGTGGTTGAGCTGATGCTTTCAGTACTTCCGTTTTTGTGATTACTTGTTCACCAAACAAATTTCATAATCCTCATTTATGGATTAATTCTGGATTAAACTCTGTGATCAGGGTTTTTTGTTTGCAAGGCAAAGGTCACGTTACTCAAGGAGAGTGACTAGGCCTGCACTAGTTTGAATCCACTGTCCAGGCGAGGACAGAGCACCTTGATCAACAGATCAAGATAGAAATTACAGGCAATGCAGGGGAAGAGTTTCTAAAGTAAAATGAAGGTCTGTTATCAGAAAAGGGAAATGCATGCTGGGAACGCAAAGTCGTTAAACAATGGTTAGATTCTCCAGTGGATGCGACTGGCTTGGCTCTTGAGCCAGTAACGTTTTCTAATGTAAGTTTTTAAAATATGCTTCCTAGTTATATCCACTTGATTATTTCAGGTGCCAATAAGAGAAACCTGACACACAGTGGTTTCAAAATAGGGGGTTTTGATTTTCTAGAGTATGGTGCTGGAGGTACCAGTCCAGGACTGTATCTTAGGGTTTCATCTCAAGGTACTGGTACCAGTCCATGAACTGGTTGTTACTAGTTTGTGATGATGTGATGAGCTGACTTATATCTCTGTAATCTTCATATATTGAAGCACTGACCCGAATGTAACTGTATCATATAAGCACAAAGAGGAAAGGGCGTGAGATGAAACAATGAGAAAGTGGCCATCTGCAAGCCAAGGAGAGAGACCTCAGGAGGAGCCCGATCTGCCAGCACCTTGATGTTGACCCTCCAGCCTCCAGAACTGTGAGAAAACAAATGTCTGTTGTATAAGCCACTTTGTCTGTGGTGTTTTGTTATGGCAGCCCTAGCAAATGAATACAGATGAGGTCAGCATAGAAAATCAGAGTAAGCATTTAAAAACTTGGACGGCAATTTGACAGAATATTATATGCCTGTTGAAACTAATGTCTTTTCCATTTCATTTTCTATTTATTTATCTGTTATATTTTAATCAGTCTATAATATACTGGAAAAGAAGAAAAAAAATTTAAATCATCTTAACCACAGAGACTTTGAGAAGCATAATCTTAAAGTACCCAGGCTCTTTCTATATTTGTTTTGGCTTTTGTTTTTAGATGAAAAACCTCATGTATAGCTGCTATACATTCAAGTATCATATCCTCATTGCAAGCAGAAATAACGAAAGATAAGGGGTGAATGGCAATAAAGGTGGCTGTTGAATCTGTCCTTTTTAATCAAGAAAGCAAAAACTTTCTGGAAAACCTGTGCTGGACCTGCTTACCAAAACTCTGATGACAGCAATCCCTTTCCGAGAGTGTCTAGGAATCAAGGGGGTAGAGAAGGCAGCTGAGTTAACTAACCAACAGTGACTGCCAAAATGGTTTACATCAATCTCTTGATAGCTTACTTAGTTAGTATATCCATCTTCTAAATCTAAGTTCATTTTAGATATATGATAGACAGATGATAGATAGATAATAGGTAGGTAGGTAGGTAGGTAGATAGATAGATGATAGATAGATCAATTGATCATGTTGCCTAAGGTAATTCCACCAAGATAAGACTTAATTAGAAGACCATGCATGGTAGTAACTAGTCAGCCTTTCTTTTCAACTCAATATACCAGTATATAAACCAAGCAGTACATTCATAGGAGTGCTTTCTCATGAATTGTGTCACTTAAAACAGGTGACAGTTCTTAGCTGTACCAGGAGCAAATCCTAAGAAAATAAATTTATAGTGATTGAAAGAATAGACTTTTAAGAATTATCTCATCTAAGAATCTTCATATTAATTGAGGTATTTCAGTAACTGGGCATTTGCCTAGCACTTTCTATTTTTAAAGCTGTTGGTGTGGCATCACATTTTACAGTTCAAATGATGCTATTTGATAGATGAGAGAACAGATACAGAATAGTCAAGAACTAAACCAACATCGAACACCCACAGAGCCAGTACTAGTATCCAGGCTTCCTGACTTATATGCCTCAGTGTCTCTTGACTTTCCATAATGGCACCCATCTCCAGAATCCAAAATGACGTCTACTGATGTCCCAAAAAACTCTCTGCTCCCATTCTAACTGATATCTTTGTTTCCTGCTCACCACTAAGAAGTTACCACCATGTAGGGTATACAAATGCTAAATTATTTTTAAAACAAGTTTTTTTCACTCAAGTTAAATACTATTCTCTGTTTCATTCTTCACTCATTTGATAAATGCGGCCACAGCAAAAACAAGGTAGACATAGAACTTAAGAGGAAACCAACATTTACCTCAATGATTAATAAAACACAATTGTGAAATGATTACAAAAAAGTTCAAAGTGCTTTTTGCCTAGGCTGAGCTCTCTCTTTCCTGATTCCCTATGCTGTTTCACCAGTCATTATGTTAGCTTCCTCTGCCATCAGAACAATAATAAAAAGCCATCTCTGAGGATGGGAATAAGACCATTCGTGGAGCCAACACAGAGGAAAAGTAGGACCGCATCTATTTCAGAATCTCTCTACTAGCCACCCTGTATGGCATGACCTGTGTAGTCTTCCTCTTAGTAAAAGCATATGCTAATATCTCCAGCATCAAAGTGGTAGACTTTCTTGTTCTGATTAATTTTTAAAAGAACTCAGTTACTATTTAGGTAATGTAATACTCTTGCATCTACATATTTTATTCTATGGTTCCTTCAAATGCTGTCCTAACATCAAGTATCCAATCCATCATGCCATTAATTGCTGTTACTATTAAACAATATAACTGGAATGTGCTCATTAGTTGGCTCTTTCCATATCATATCTATATGTGAAACGGAAACAAAATAAGACAATACCTGATATGTTGGAATATAATCCACGATCTGAATCAGAGAAAAGGAGACATACATCAGTGTCCCCTCCCCACCACGTAACAGAAAGAAGCCTGAACAGTACTTGCGAATTTCACTCGAACAACTTTCTCAGCTGTGGATCAATAGTTCAGTCACTTTACCTGGGCCTTGATGTCCTAATATATTTACCATTAGTTGAACTTCATGATCTTTACAATCCCTTAAATCCTATGGTTTATGAAAGAAGTTGCAAATTGGAAGCCCATTGATCCAATTCATGCATTATTTTGTGTGCTTTTGATTGCTGCTGTTTGCCCGACAAACTGAAAATTGGTTGCAAGCATTAAAAAATTGAGAGACGTCTCTTGACAATATGGCTTTTCGGTTTCTCATGGAAAATAAAATAAAAACATTTAGCATCATTAGGCTCATATGTCTGTTGTTGACTCCCTCAGATGGGACATGCACTCTCAGATCGCTGTAGTTCCACTACTCCATATTGACCTGTGGCCTGTTATCTGTCTTGCCTTTACTATCAATTGATTTTATGATATCAACTGTCAGGCCTTTATATTTTCAGTTCCTTCTATGGAATGACATACCTTCAGATAGTCACCTAATCCTACCTTATTTTCATCTTAACAGTTGCCAATTCCTAGAATTGCATTTTTGTTTGCTAATATTTTTGTCGTTTATCTGCCTACTAGAATAAAAGCTTTTAGAGAGATAGGAATTTATCATGTTCACCAGGGTATCTGCAGCACATAAAATAATTCTGATATATAATGGGTATAAAATAACTGCCTACCAATTGATTTATTGTTGACCATGAATCCCATCCTTTTGGAATTTATATTTTATTGTCTGACAAGCAAAGAGCTATCAGGAACCACTTTATTGTGGGACGCTCAAAATACAATCCATCGCTGTGAATATATTTAAAAATAAGTGGTATTATTTCTCTCTTAATTATTAAAGGAATATGATTATTGGAGAACAATTAGAAAATATAAAAATAACATAATTTCACTCAGTTGAGATACTGATTTCAAAATGTTGTTGACTTTCTATTCCAGTATTTTTTTTTAGAAACTATGTGTTTATACTATATGTTTATACTTTTTCTTTTAAACATTCTTGAAGAGACGAGTCTCTTCCTCTCCCACAGCAACTTATACAACAAGAAATTCCCCCAAACCTCTATCATCTCAGAGAAGCATTAGAGGAAAGTAGCTCCTGCCATTCCTATGCACACACTCGAGCCTCCCATTGGAGCAGAAGAACTCATCTGATCGTTGAGAAAATGAGAGCCTGATATATATATCTTTCATTCTTTCATATTCTCCATAGGGCAGGATTCATGTATTTAAAGGTCATTGTTGAGTACTGAGCCCTTACCCTTGGCTCTCAGACTCAACAGGGTCTAAGTAAGAAGCTGCTCCACACACTTATCCATCCGCCACTGAGTCTCAAAGTCTAGAATTGTAGGAGTTTATAGGGGGCCCCCACATAAGTTGACTTCTCCAAGTCCATTTGCCAATAATAAAGACATATTATACCTCTTACCTGGATATTGGGTCTATTTCTCCATAGGTTCAGGATATAAAAGAAAGAGTGGCAAGCATTTGAACTCTGCACATCCTACCAATACCAAATATTCAGTTCTGCAACCTGATTTTCCTGTTGAAATGTATTTGTTATTTTTTTTTAATGCAGACATCACATTTGAGATATTTAACTTCATGACACATTGGTCACTCCACCAAAGAATGCTGCTCCCACGTTTAGCAGCGGGTGGTAGACTCCTGCTTTTTGAGAAATGCTAAGTGTTTTAGTAACTCGGAATGTGCAGTAATACGGGGTAGAAAGAGGATGTGTTGTTCTTTGCGATCTCCCTCATCCCACCCACACAGCCAAACCATTTTTATCCATTTAAAGACTAACAATCTCTCACGAATCATGTTTGAACACAACTCAGTGGCTTTGTAGTCATTTTCACTTTTTTTTTCAATTCCAATTTTTTAATCTCCCTGCAATTATAATGACTATCGTTACATTTATTTTTGATTCTGTTCGAGGATTCGTTTGCAATTTAGAACTGGAGCACAAACATTACTGATTTATTGATATTATTGATTTGATTCTTCTTTTCACACCAGGTGGCTTAAATTAAAATAATCTAAGGATGAGAAACATGACAATCTTGCACAGTCTCAGAGTGCCTCATAAAAGACAGTGGGTGGCGCCTTCGACCCTAATAAAAATAGATGATTAGGACAAAAATTAGAAATAACACAGGCTCTTCCTGATCTAGCTTCAGTTCTCTTGATTTGCTCCCATAGCACTCTGTATTTTCCCAGTGCCACCCCTCATTACTCTTTATTGTAATCACATGTCGATTACCTTCCTTCCTTACTGAACTGTAAATTTTACGAAGGCAGGGAACTTCTGTTTTGTTTAAGCCTTGATGTCCAGTGCTATCGTGACTATAAGTTTAAACATGCTTTAAAAGATATCTGTTGATTAAATGAATAAATGGTTGGTGGAAGTAAAATATAGGAAATGTGAGATTTGCCACAGAAAACATATGAATCACGCTTTACAAACAAGTCAGGACAAGACTGGAGAGATCAGCATGGTATCTTCTCTGAGCTCTATTCTCCTGCTAGCTCCTCCACCCAATGGCCAATACCCATGAGTGGGGATGAGAAAAGGGATACTGGACTGGAACAGATGTTGCAGTTAAGTACAGAAGTACAGAAAGGAAAGTCAATATCAATTATTTTTTTAAAGAGCAAACGTAGTAACTGAAGTAAACATATCCAATAGTACTTTAGAGAAAACCAAGAACAATCTAATAAATATATAACCTAATGTAATCTAATAAAAGAAAAGGCAAATGCAGAAAACTGGGGAAGAAAAATGAGCCAAACCATTGACACTGGAATTTTAAAAATTGTTAAGCATATAAATAATACTCTGTACTAATGATTTTAAGTATGCAAATAAAAAAATAACTGTGTGTTTGTCAGAGGGATCAGGGATATTGAGAGAGAAAAGGTAGTTAAAGCCAATTTAGACTCTGAAGCAGGAAAGCTTAATATATTAATACCATGGAATACATTCAGAAAGTTGTTGGAGATTTTCTTCAAAAAGCATATGTAAGTTCATGTGATGACTTCTTCCAAATAATCAAGGAACAATATACTGATGCTATATAAATTATTTCAGAGCATGAATGCAGTTGGAAAAATTCCATATTGATTTCTATAAAGATAGTACAATGCCCCTATGAAACCCTGGCATAGAAAGATCAATATCATTTATGAATACTTATAACAACATTATAAACTGAATACTAACAAATGAAAATGTGTAATATATGTACTCAAAAGGGTTCATCTAAGAGATTTGAATCAAATTATCATTAGATGCCAAAAAGGCCTTTAAAAAAATTCATCATGCAGCTATGATTTAAAAAATAAAACTCTTTGTAAACAATTTTCAAAAGTTTATTTTTTAATGTAATAAAAAGCGCCTATTCCAAGTGCTGAGTCACCAAAGAAACTGGCACTAGATTGGGACTAAGATAAATATTATAAAATATAAACAAATAACGAACATTCATTCTAATATTTTTAATGTAAACCAAGAAGTTTTAACACTGCATTAAGATGTAAAATGAAAATAAATGAGTTCTAAAATCAAAAGGGAGAAATAAAATTATTTTCAGATAGTACAAATTGTCTACTTCAAAAACCTAAAAGATTGACTTAAGTATCATAGAACTATCACTAAATGTGAGATGATCAGATCAAAATAAATATATAAATCCAATGGCTCCACTTCTATCAAAATGACTAAATTAAAATCTGACCATACCAAGAGTTAACAAGAATGTGGAGCAATTCAAATTCTTATGAATTGCTGATGGAATACTAAATGGCACAATCACTTTGGAAACAACCTGGCAGATCCTTAAAACACACTTGTATTACCAAACTACTCATACATCCCAATTCTAGATGTTTAGCCAAGAAGTCATGAAAATATATATATCCATACAGACTTTCACTTGAATGCTCATAGCAGCATTATTCATCATTGCCCCAAATTTGAAACAACAAAAGGTCTATAAACAAGTAAATGAATAAACAAAATTGTATACCCATACCATGGAATACTACTCAGTTATAAAAAGGAACGAACTATTGATACACACAGCAAAATGGATGAATCTCAAAATCACTGCGCTGAGGAAGATGAGGCAGACACAAAAGAGTAAGTCCTGAATGATTGATTATATTTATACAAAACTCTAGAAATACATGAATATTTAAAAAAGAAAATAATGTTTGTTTGAGGAATGGGTGGGGAATGGGTTGAGTTGCAAAGGGCAGGAAAAATTTTGGAAGGTTGATGGACATGTTTGGTGTCTTAATTTTCGTAGCAGTTTCATGATTATATATCCATCAAAACTCATCAAACTGTACATTTTATGTGGATATGGGTTTTTGTACATAAATTATACCTCAGTAAAGTTCTAGAACAAGGAAATCAGAGATCAAGAGACATTAATTACATGATATCCCCAAACTAAATTATCTAAAGTCCTTTAACTCTCTCTCCTCCTCGAAATATTTTATTGGTTGCTTGTTTATAGACTGTATGTTTCGTTGGAGCAATTAATAAATGCAATTATGTAAAGATACAGATATCTAAGCAACAGCATTATAAAAGATCTTATTAATTTATCCTCCATTTCTCCCTTATTGAGAGAGATTGAGATCAATTAACTTTATCTAAATGGCCATCTCCAGCCAAAATATCATTTCCATGAATTCCTTTCAACCAGGGGTAACCACATGTTATACAATTGGTTGGGAGATAAGGGTAGAAGCCTTATAGTAGAGGCCTCTAGGAAAACTATTTTTTGTTGGTTAAAGGGGCATGCTTCACTGACACTCACATTTTCTCTTTACTTTTTCCCTTTCTTCCTGACAAAAGAGCATGAATGAGTGGCTCAGAGGTGCAGCAGCCATCTTGTGACTAAGAGAGAAATACTTAGCCCTGGAATACTTAGCCCATTTTCCTTGCTACATGAGAAAAATCAGTTCCTTGTAAGTTACATATAGCTATACAAAATTTTACTAACTCAGGCATTTATTGAGCTTAAGGGAGAAGTAAGACTTTTATTACCAGACCAATCACATGTTATTATTACTGAAATGGGACTTGAAGATCAAGTCATCAAGTCTGTCATTATACAGTTGATAAAACAGTTTCAGAAAAATGTGACTCTCCCAACAGGACGCAAACAAGAGTCAAAACTAGTGCCCAAGCCTTTGGTTTTCAATCTAGTTTTATTTCTACTGTCCCTGTTGACAGGCTAAATAAAGAAAAAATGCTTGCCAATAGCCTACTCTGTGCCAGGTACTGTGCTTCGTGATATGTGGAGGAAAAAATGTTTCTTCCTATAAGAAGAATAAAAACTAGATGAAGAGATTAGACTTCATCAGACTATAAAACAGTAAGAGAATTTTTAGATGGAGCTAGTGAAATTAGTCCCATTACATCATGGGCCACATGGAAAAAGATAAACAGTATAAGCTGACATCATACATAGTAAGTGATAGAGGGTTAGTGTCATATTAGGGAAACATCTCTTTGGTAAAAATAATCAGAATGTCTGTATAAAGGATTAATGTGTGATCATCCTTGAAGGAAAGAGTTTAGACAGGGATAAATACCTTGGGCAAAGAAGTAGTCAATGAGAATGAAAATGAAACATCTTGGGGAAAATGTAAATGAAATAGTTTGTCTACAATAAAAGGTTTTGTTATGTAAAATGTGGCATTAAAGATAGGTTAGAACCAAGAGAGATTTGAATGACAGAATGAGTAGTTTTCATATTATCCTTTAGGTAGTAAAAAGTCACTGTTGGTTCTTAATCAGGAAAATGACTTGGCAAAATTGTCATTTAAGAAGATGAACTTGGTGTCTATAAATTGAGAAGAGAAAATAAAAAAAAAAATTACATATTTAACAAAAACTACATGCAATATGTGATTCAGTACATATATACACACATATATGTTCATATCTGGGTATATATATTCAAATATATGTTTATTTACATATATAGGAATATATATATACCCAGATATGAATATATATGAATATATAGATATGTTCATATCTATATATACTCAAATATCGAAATACATATTCTTAAAATGTATATATACACAACACATATACATATATCCATATATAATACATATATGTATGCATATATATATTTATAATTTTATGTATATATACATAATTCTAAATCACAATAAAATGAACAATAAAATATGTTAAGGATTATTTCAATGCCCAGAATAGTGTCTGGACCATAGTAGATGCTAAATAATGTATGAATAATTCTTTCACAAAGTAAAGGTATATTAATGTCCAAACCAAAGGATTATTGCAGACTCCCTTCAGTTAGATATATTAAAATATTCTTTATAAACCCTCCAAGTGTATATAATCCATTTCTCTTCCCAGATATAAAAGAGTTTTAAGGATCACTGAAAACTGGTAGAGTTACCTAGGTAACCCATTAGGTAAAATACATGAGAATGAAATTCTGATTATAATTATTTCCTTCATTGCCTGCTTTTTGAAAAGAGGCAACAGATATAGCACCAAAATTTCCACTTAACAAGCAGATAAAAAAGAATACATGACTTGATTTTGATATATCTAAATATCTGCTTATCCCCTCAGTCACCTTTCTTTTGAGCCTTTGGTTATTTTTAGAACCACCTTCCAACAATGGCCAAATGAATTCACATCACTGAGAACTCGGCTAAGAGCTATACAACTGCAGTTACTCAAGTATTTCAGACTAAAAAAGAATTTTAAGTTTGATGAATGACCCATAATTATAAAAAATGAGTACTCACCTGTATTATCTACTAAACCACACTTACAAAAATGTTTAGATGATGGCCAACATTTGCTACTCTATGTATATTTGGTATCAGAGTGGCTATTTAAAAGGAATACTTCTTTGAAAGATGGCCACATTATCTATCACCAAAACATCAGAATTATCACCAGAAAATGTCCATGAATCATCTGGATGTGTAGTTTGATTTACAAAAAAATGTAGTTGATTAGTTGCTTTTACTCTAGAATATAGCATTTTGTTGGGTCATGGGGTGAGTTACCAAAACAAAACAAACAAACAAACAAAACAATGTCTGCTGATATCAAAGCTTCTGGTTGAAAGGAGAAAGATTTTCCTAAATCCTGAGAAATAAATTTGATTTATTTGATGTTTTCTTTTATCAGAAATATTTGTGTTGATATATACTAGAGTTTAATGTTAATATTTTTGAACTAAAATGTTATTCATTCAAGAGACTCTTTTCAGAGTCCATGATGCCAGCCCTGTGTGTGTGGTTGGTTCCTTCTATCAAAATAGCCCATATTGATGACAGATGTAATGTTATCTATCATAGCTATATTTGGCTCCTCCTATGAGACTGTGAACCCATGAAAGGTTCTGAGATTCAACTGGTTTTGCGACTAATTGAGAAATGAACAAATGGTCAGTAAGAAATTGGAATTATGAATTATCACCTTTATCAGAGCCGGTCTATATGGAAAAACCAAGGCACTAGATCGGTAATAGTAATACATCCTAGAGGTAAACTTACTCACTCTTCTCTGACAGAACTGGAAAACTCAGCTTCATTCACAGGGGCAGGGCTTTTAATCCTAAAATTACCAAGTGGGAGAGCAGATGAGGAAGGATACATCTCTGCCAGCAGGCAGTTCCCAAAAGAGAATGGAGAAGACTAAACTGTGCTCAATATTTCTTCCTTAACTTGCCAGTCTTAGAGGCCCCTGCCTGCTGGGGAAGGACAGGAAGAGATAGGGCAGGAGGCAGGAGTTTAATCTTATAAGGGGTGGGGGGGTCCTTCCAAATGGAAACATGACACATGAGGTGGGGGGAAGTTCCACCCACTTCCTACAGAGGGAGCATCCACGCCTTAGATCATTTATTTATTTATTTATTTGTTTGTTTGTTTTTACTAGCTTTGGTACCAAAAGCAGAGCCCAGCTCAAGAAATATTTGTTAATAAAAGTTAACTGTGATGGTGACCTCCAAAGAGAGAGAGATCAGCTTTTAGAGTCAAGCTTGAATTCTGCTTCTGATCTAACTGTATACCCTTAGGCAAGTAATTGAACCTCTTTGATTTCATCAGCTGTAAAATCCAGATGGTAAATACCTGGCTCACAGTAGTCTCAGGAAGGTTAAATGTCTGTCAAGAGCTTATCCCAAGCTGGTGGGGGCAGAGAGGCACTCAGAACTGTGAGCTCCCTTCCCTAATAAAATCTGCTCTCAGAAAGAAAGAAAAAAAAAAAAAAACTCTGGTACTAGGCATCGTTTATGCTCCCATCAATGAGTTTTCCTCTCCTGCGGCAGTTTTTCTGTCTAAGCCCTTTCCCTCAGTATAATAAATGGCTAATTCAGTCAGCCCTGGCAGAGGAGCCAAATACAAGAGTTGTAGAAGGAGGGCAGCATCCTGGAAATCTGGGCCTCTCTGGATTTTCTGTTGTCATTATTTTCAATGCTCCCTCCACCCCTGTACCACGCCTAATCTTTTTCTAAAGGACAGTCACCAGAACATATGTCCCTTAAATGGCAAAAGAATGGTGAAAGAGATATGAAGAATAATGAGGAATAGAACAAGAAATGAGAAAGACCCGTGCCCTGATTGTCTTGCCTCTACAAACAAATGAGATGGGAGTGAAGACCTGTGACATGGCACTTCAGTCTGTAGAGACCCGAAACTTACCATGCTTGCTTTTAATTGCTCCTTCATGGCACACAGAAATGCAAGACTTTAAATCACTTTAGGGGAGTGTGGGCAGAATTACTTTATCTGAGTAAAGTCACCTTGAGCTTTCTAAGTTAGCCGTTAGGGCAGCCTAAATGCTAGACCATATCACAATCATTTGTTTTGTCAAAAGCACTGTGGAAAATTTTCCCAGAGGTAGACCCCACCCATAGCTGATGTCATCAGGAAAATAAGTGACTAAATACAGGTGTCACAGGATGCATCAGCTTCGTTGTAAAGAAATCACTGTATGAGACTTGGGAGAACCAAGAGGGACTTAGAGACCTAAGCAGAAGCCACTCTGTATAGTGGGAAGAACACAGCCTTGGGAGCAGGCAAGACTTAATTTGAATCCCAAATCTACTTCCTTGCTGAGGGACCTTGGGCAGAGTCTTTGCATTAAGTGGATCTGATAGATGTAGTTCACAGCTTCTGTGGGGGATGAATGAGCTACTCTCACTTAGCATGTTCTTTAGCTTCTTCATTCACCAATGAAGCCATTTACACTACCTACTCTATGGAGTTGTTGTGAGAATTACATTAGCTAACACACATGTAAGTGTGTAGCACTTGAGAAGGACTGAATGAATAGTCATTAATGGCTACATAAAATGCCTGCCTCTGGGAGGCTGAGTTTCTCCTTCTATTCCCTGTAATCTCACTCCCCACAGTGATGGTTTCTCAGGAGTATACATGATTTGAGAAACTCTAAATGAACTTTTCTTCCAAAATCATTTCCCTAACAGTATAAAACAGCCATCATTAATAACTACGTTGATTGAAGGCATTTCTATCACAATAGAAATAACATCCTCTAGAAAGATTATATTATTATATTATTCCTACATTATTTTAAGACATTATCAACTTCTGGTTGAGCAATTCCATCCATAGAGTTCTGACTGCTAGAAAAGTCTGGGAATTAAGATGAGAACGGGACTGGTGTGTATTTAAGATAGAGAAGATAATAGGAAAGGATAGATACATGGATTAATTTAGGAGAAATCTGGTCTGGACTTGACAAGGAAGTGGAGGAACTCATGTAACGTCATAGGAAGTTGGGCATCAGTTATATGTGGGTGAAGGAACATAAACTAAAACCACACCTCTCTCCAGTGTGCCTGCCAACCCCGTACCTACAGGAGCTTAGGTGATATTGAAAAAATTTAACCTCTACCTATATATAAATCATCTGACACATTCCGTTTATGACATTGTTTTATAGTCTCTAAAAGGTCTTTCAAGATATTATAACCAAAAATAAAATGAGATTTAGGGGTTTTTAAAATTCTCTAAGGACAAAAGTGAACTAATAAAAGAGAGTTTCTGAATGACAATATAATCCTATCTAAAAATGAAGTTTAGGGAAGCTGTTTGGTTGGATCTCCAGGAGGAAAGAATCAGTTCGTTGCAGAATGATGGCTTCTTCTCCCATTTATCGTATTTAAACTAAGGTTGAAAAGTGTCACCACCTCTTGAGTAGTGTGTGCTCCTTCCTGAGGAAGGCCATGGACCATGTTCCTCCTCCTGTTTGGAGAGGTTGTGTGAGGTATTGCAGCAGTTCAGCAAGGAGAGCAGAGTGGACCACCCATTGTTTTCATTATGAATGAATAGGGGTGTGTGTGGTTGTGTGTGTGTGTTTCTGTACACTTACAAACACCATTCTCAACTTATTTTCAGAGAGAACCTCAGATATGTTTTACTTAACCCCCTTCTTAGGTAAGAGAAAATAGAGATTCAGAAATAATTAGGACAAGATCACATAGCTAATAAAAATAAGTAAAACTTATTGAAAGCTTATTTTAGATGTCAGACACTCTTCTAAACATTTCACATGTACTAATTCTTTCTGCCCTGTGTGGTACTATTATTTCTATTTTATGGTAGAGAAAATTAAGGAAAAAAGAAACTGAGCTAGTTCAAGTTCACACAGGTAGTAAACAGATGAGTTGGAATTGCAAACCAGACAATGTCTTTACCTTTTACCACCACGCATCAGCTTTTGCTGATGCACACTAAAACAAGGACAGCCCGTTCTCGCCCATCTTAATCATACTGCCCCTTTCATGTGCTTCAAGGTACATTTTAGTTAGATCTGTGCCTGTATAAGAACACCAGTCGCTACAGTCAAGAGTCTCTTGCAGAGTCATGCTATTAAGTATATTCATCAGGGACGGTTTGCACAGGTGGCCAACCCTACAGTTTAATAGACAGAAATAGAATGCAACCCTTGTGTTTTTGTCTGACTACTGATTATTTGCTTGATTTTTTATTTACCGAGTTGAGTGACTGTTCGACGTAAGTTTTCAAATAATTGTGTTGGTGCTAAATTACCTCAGCCCTGCCCAACATTGACTGCCCAGTGCTGCCTGTGGAACAGTCTCTATGGCGCCAAAGTTTTTGATTAACCCATCCCTAAGTAATCCAGTCTTCGTATGTTGCTGAAAGTGGCCCTACAATGAATCTGTCTGTTCAAGCAGACTCGTAGGAAAAAAAAATGCATACCTATCTGGAGGATTTTCTGTTTTTCAAGAAATCTCTTTTCTTAAGGTTTCCTGAATATTATCAATGTTGATTGAATTTTCAAAGAGGAATAAATAGATAACGTGGGCTTGATTCCATGTTTGAAATTACATGATAAAAGATAGGTCAATAAAGCTAAAATTAGCTAATATTTATAAGTATTTATTATAGATGAAATTGAGCAGGAAATACTTGATAGGCATTCTCTTATTAAATTTTCTACTCAATCTAAAAGTAGGTACTGTCTATGGCCACGCCACCCTGAACAAGCTGTATCCCGTCTGATCTCAGAAGCTAAGCAGGGTTGGGCCTGATTAGTACTCGGATGGGAGACCATGTAGGAAGACCACATGCTGTCATCATAAAAAAATAAAAAATAAAATAAGGGATTGAAAGATGACAAGGTCCTTGCAATCTGTGAGGTCAACCAAGGGTTGCCTCACCTAAAAAAAAGTAAATAAAAAATAAAAATAAATAAAATAAAGTATTAGGTACTATTTAGATATCCACTTTAAAGACGTGAGAAAGTAAAGCTTAGAGGAATTAAATCACTTGCCCAAAATGAGAGAGCTAGGACAGGGTGGGGCCAGAATCTAAACCAGGTATGGCTGGTGTCAGACCGAACGCTTTTAGATTTACTCTTTTGCGTTTTTTCAATTATCTGTAATATGGTTATGGGAATATTCCATTTCCCATATTCTGCCCCAGGATGACGCAGTGTTCTTCTCTGATTGAGAATCAATTATGATAATGACAAATCTGCTACTTTTAAGAAAACAAGAAGAATCATAACGTGTGTTGTGAAAGCGAGCTCTGCCAAGGTGGAGGCACACGACGTGTCCTGTGTGTACTGCTCCTGTCGTTCCCTCGACCCCATTCACACATTAAACATATATTTACTTTTCGAGATTAAGTTCAAAGCAAGCAATAATCTCTTTGATGTTGTCATAACACCCCCCCCCATCCTATTTCCCCTTTTAGTAGAAGGATTCTCTTTCTACTGGATATGAATATCAAGAACCCCAAATACATATACTGTGAACCCTATGTATGCAGGCCAGTCTTGGCACTGATAACTCTTTATTACACATCTTTGTTTACTTATCTACCCTGAGTCTGGGCAATATTCCCAGAGGAAAGTTAGATGTATTCCATGCATCTCTGTATCTCCAGAACCAAGAACAGTGATAACTCTACATTAGCAATCTATCATTGAATCAATCTACGCATCGATAAAGTTCTGGGGGAGGGGTGGGAATTAACTACAATAATGACACATGGATGCTTGGCATTGGAGGTGTGGGTTTAGTGTGTTGTTGCACATACCTGCCAATCTGACAGTTGTGGTGTTTGAAAAACAAAAGATATCACTCTATTTTTTCTACTTTACTTCTTATCTTTTTGTTATTTAAAATCAAGTTTTTTCTTATTTTATAAAGACCATGTCTATTATTGAAATTTTAGAGATACAAATGGGCAAAGTAGAATAGATGTTAGACATAATTCCAGCCAGAGATCATTAGCAGGATCATTTTTATGTGTGCACTGTAGAAGTGGCTATGCAAACATATTTGTGCCTTATTCGCATGCATAACTTTCTAAATCTAGAAACTTGGGTTCTGCATGTAAGTTAGATTTTCTACAAGACTAAGCAAGTGGAAGAGAGTAAAGCAAGGTAGTGGTGACGAATGGAGAGATAGGTAGTCTTTCAAATAAAATGGCAAGAAGTACTTATTCTTTTTTTAATCCAATAATAGTGGAGGCTAGTGTCTGGCCCATGAAAATACAGGCGCTGAGTGGAGAGCAGTGGTGGCAGTGGAATTGCTTCTAGAACAGCCTGTGGTATTGACTGATATTTCCATGATGTGCATGTGTGTGTGTGTGTGTGTGTTTTTCTGGGTGGGAAGAATATGCATTGTTTCCTCTATTCTCCAAGGTCATCCTCTACAGTAAAACAATTCTGAAGGCTACCTATCTACAGTAGGATGACCTGTAAAAAAAAATCCTATGTTTTTGAACTACAAAGTGTAAAATGTATTATTTCTAAGTAAATATCCTGTTAAGCAGGATAATTATTAACAGAAATGGTTGCAGGTAACAGACACTCAAGGAAATGAAACTCTCAGATCGGTATTGACTTAATTGAATTTGAAGACAGTGACTTTTTGCTGCCATTAGAGAATGCAACGTTAGTCACTCATTGCACACAGTGGCAATTTAGTTACTTGGAATTATCATCTGTGAGTCTCTGGGCTGCAGTGTCTATTCAAGACAAGACATTGGCAAAAGGGATGCTGGGAAACACCATCATAAAGTCTGGGAGATAAGCTGGTTACTTGTAACCACATAGATATTTAAAAATTAAATCACAAACTCATAGTTTTTATTTCTTGACCCAAGACGCCTGCAGGGAAACCAAGTATTTATAACTGTTCCTAATAGCATATTACCTGTTATCATTCCTGGGCTGATGGGGCTTATAATCAGACTAAATCTCAATCATGCAGATTATTAAAATTTAATGTAGGTTAAAGTTCTTAGCCTTGCCAAATCTCTTACATGTAAATTAGGATACAGATTAGGAAGGAATGATATACCCTAGGGTCCTGCATCAAGACTGTCTTATCCCTAGAAATGATACGTATGGTAGCCCATTAAAATTCATTTCATTCATATGATACAAATAAACACAAAACTCTAGTGTGTTAAACAGAAGATTAAGCCTCTTCAATTAATTTCCATATCTTAGTTCATAAACAGTGGTCTATGAAAGCATATCCTCTCCAAATTTAAAGAAAATTTACTGTAATACATGCTTTTAACCATTAAAAATGAAATATTTATTAGTTTCTTTCAATTTCAGGAACATCACACATTTCACGTAGAAGCACCACTTCCATGACTGAATTACCCATGTAGCTACCAGGCTCCAGAGGGGCTCAGGAACTCCAATGCAAGCAGTCCTGCTATTTGACCTCTACAGTAGATCCAATGATGTCTAAAGCATCTGCAGGTGACAAGGATGCTCTATCGAGCCAAGGATACTTTAACAAGCCTTAGAAAGAGAACTACAATGGGTTTGGAAGCAGATGCATGCTCCTTTGGACAGGTAACTATTGTCCATTTATAGCTTGCTATTGGACCTCTGTGGAGTCTGAAGACACCTGGCCTATGAAAGAGTAGTTAACTACGCACTCTGAAAGAAACCATAGTCAGGTGTTTCCAGCAGCATCCATGATCAAATAAAAGCTATATATCCAATACAAGATCAAATACAAGCAGATTCTTGGAGTCACAAGTAATTTGCGGATTTGGCTCTCACTACCAATGTGCCTACCCCAATGGACTAAAATACCTTCCTCAATCTACGCATATGCCTTCTTGAAGAATCTCAGTGACTGACAGACCAAGGACTTACAGGAGATTCTGCATAATGTACTGAGCTAGAAATGCAATGCTGTGATTATTATAGCCTCATTTTGTTGAGGCCTAAAGGACAGTCATGTGGGAAATGCTTCAAGGGTAAAACTACGCAGCCCCTCCTGAAGGAGTGAAGGCCTGAGATGAGTCTCTACATGAATTCAATAGTAATAGCTAAACTAATTGGTTGGTAGCAAAGTCTTAGAAGTTTGGCAATAGGTTTGTGAAAGAAATATGTGGATGAACCACCCTGAGTAAGTTCAAAGTGTTAAAAATTCACGACCATATAAATGTTTACCACAGAGCCCCATTGTAGGAGAGGAGAGTGAAGTAGATTCCCACTGATAAGATTTTTAAAATGGTCTCCTCTATGGATATCATTTCATCTTTTCCCTAGCCATATCATTGATCCCTCAAAGTATTTCCAAAGTAGCCAAGGCGTCAAGAACAGAACATGTTCATGAATAGAACATGAACTTTGTCTCACACATCTGACCTACCCATTAAGTGAGCTAAGCCTCACTCTTGCCAATATCAATGACTATTGCTAAACTTGACACGGTATCACACTAGAGTGATCGCCTGCTTCTGGCAGGAGAGTGAAAGAACGGGAAATGTGGATTGGCTTCCCTTAGTCACCCTTCTGTTAGCAGCACTTTCTTTGTGTGTCCTAAGAAAAGTAAACCTAATCCTTAAAGAATGATGCAATGGCCTATGGAAGACTCACATAGCTCCAGCTTGGAAATGGCACCTTGAGAAGCTAAGGATGTGAATGTGCTTTGAACAAGCAATCAATACTTCATATTATTTTTCTCATAGTCCAAACCAAGACATCTTTCATTGTTACACCTTTGACCTACTTACAAAAAATTGTTTTTATGGTCTCTGGACGCCAGGCTCTGCTTATTTATAGGTCTGAGTGCCCAAGAAGTAGTTCCCCCATTGCACTTAAAGTTAAAACTGCCGTATGGCCATTTTGGGATCCTTATGTTACTAGACAGACAGGGTTATTAACCATGGTTACCAATGGAAAACTGCTGCTATATAATAAGGGCAAAGGCAACCATCCTAGACCACTGGAGAACATTCTGAGTACCTTCTAGAGGTTCCCAGTACAAAATGTTAATATAAGACTAAACCAATCCATATAGGAAAGTCCATCAAAGGATCAAATACCTGAGGACCACAAGCTTTGTTCATACCAGGTGAAAACTTCCAACAAGCTAAGGTGTCTTTCAAAGAAAAAAGAAACATGAAATACACAGTAGAGAAAGAGAACTATAAACACCAATGGCCTCATGACCAATTGTAGAACTGAGTTTTTTCTTGGCTCTGTATTTTTGGATTATGTTGGTGGTGGTTAAATTTATTACTTGGTCCATAGGTTATAAAACACCCAGGCAGGACTGTGATTCAGCTAAGGTAAGAAAAAAAAAAAACACCACTCAGAGTTGGATGTCATAACGGACAAGACTTTTTCTCTCCCCTTCAGAGAACAAACTAGTCCAATTTTGTTTTTGCAAAAAATAGTTCCATTACGTTAAATGTAACTGCACTGTGCTACTACTGTTGTTTGGAATTTTGCACATGGAAAAGAATGTGTACAGCGAAGTACTTGAATAGTTGAACTGTGGCCGAAACTCATATTAACTCATTCATCACCCACTCCCACTCCCTCTCAGGACTACACCATATCTTGTTCTGTATCTTCTTGGCTTTTAGAAACCAGATAATTTATATCTCCCAGGTCTTTTGCAGATTGCACTGCAGAAGTCTTGCAAGAGGAAAATGAGCAATGTGAGAAGGCAGCCTCACACAGGAAAACCGGATCTTGAAATTGCTATGGTGGAGACAACTGGTTCTCCGGGGTAGATTTGGTGTTCCACTCTGGCATCACAATGCCAAGTAGCAAATAGCAGAGACACTAGGATTTCACCTAGAACACTCCAATATTGTAGCGCGATTCTTTCTGTTTTGTTCTTGACTGTGTGGCACGCACCCCTAATTCTCTAACTATTCAGAATGCTACTAAATATTTTTCAATAAATTCTGAGCTAAAGCCTTTCTGCTGTTTGTAATCATGGATCCTGACCAATAAAATAGTTGCTTACACAAAGGAGTTATTTTAAATTAATAAATTTTACATTTTTGCTTAATGATATGTCATAAACAGAATTAATTAAATTCTTTTTTTTAAAGCTGAGATATAATTTTCATACAGTCAAATGTACAAACCTTGGTTGAATGGTTCCAGAAGTTTTGATAAACACCTACAACTATATAAGCCACATCCCTACCCAGATATAGAATGTTTCCATCATACCAGCATACTACATTTCTAATTTCTACTACAACAGATCAGTGTTTCCTGTTCTGAAAGTCTCATAAATAGCATTACACAGCAAGTTCGCATACATGTCTGGTTCCTACCATTTGGCATAATGACTGTGAGATTCATCCACATTAGTTTACTTTTATTGCTGAATTGTGTGACTATGGCGAAACTAGCTGATCCATTCTCCTGTGGATACAGTATTTTCTTCTTGGCTATTATTAATAAAGCTACTATAAATCTTTTTGTACAAGTCTTTCTACTGACATAAGTTTTCATTTCTCTCAGCTAAATACCTAGGAGTGGAATTGCTGGGACACAGAGTAAGTGAATGTTTAAGGTTAGTAGAAACTCCCAAACTGTTTTCCAAAATGGTTGCACAATTTTACAGTTTGCCCAATGATGTCTCTGAAAGTTCCTCTTGCCCCGTATCTAACATTTGGTATTCTCAGTGGTTTTAAATTTTAGCCATTCTAGAGGCAATACACTGGTATGGCATAATATTTTTAATTTGCATCTCTCTGATTATTTCAATGTTGACATTTTCATGTGTTTTTTGGCCATTTGTATACCTTACTTTATGAACAGTCTGTTCAAGTATTTTATTTTTAAGTTGGATTGATCATGAGAGTCCTTTGTTGTCTGGATATGCTCTTTGTCAGAGATATATAAATATGTATTATATATATTAAATATATTCTCTCAGTGGCTTGCATCTTCATTTTTTAACAATATATTTTCATGAATGACAGTTTTAAATATTTATGAAGTTCAATTGATCATTTAGTATGTATTTACTAATTTCTGTGTCCTATCTAAAATTTCTTTGCTTATCCAAGGTCAGCAATACATTCTCCTGATTTTTTTCCCTAAAAGCTTAATGGTTCTAGCTTTTATGTTCATGCCTATGATTCATGTTGAATTAATTTTTGTGTAAGATGTGTGGTAGGAGTCAATGTTCATTTTTTCTCACGTGCATACCCAGTTGTTCCAGCACCGTTTGGTGAGTAGACTTTCTTTTCCCATTGAATTGCTTTAGCACCTTTGTAGTAAATCCAGTGAATGTGTTTGTACAGGTCTATTATTTTACATTGATCTTTTTATCCACACTTATGCTAGAACTCCACTTTCTAGGTTAATATAGCTTCATAGTAAGTCTGGAAATTAGGTAGTGTAAGTCATCAAATTTTGTTCTTTTAAAAAATTGTCTTGGTTATTCTAGCTCTTTGGCACTTCCATGTAATTTCTTAGAATCACTTTGTCATTTTGCTATCAAAAATGTGTTATATATTTGATATAATTGATATAATTGATCTATCTCTGTATATCACAGACCTGTGCAGAGATGAGAAGTATCCACTGCAAAGAGGTAATTCTTGAATGCTGATATTTTTGGCCACTTTTATTTTCTTTCATTGAGTTTCCCAATTTTCGTTGCATTCTGAATCAAGTAGGATGACTTCATTCAATAGAAAAATACTGTTATTAATAATAAAAAAACTCTATTAGCCACACACACAAAAAGCTTGCTAAGATTTTGATTGAGTTTGCATAAAATTTACAGACATTTTGGGGGGTAGTGACATCTTAACACTATTGAGTTTTCCAGTTTAGTTTTATGATATATTTCTTCCCTTATTTAGGTCTTCTTTTTCTGCTCAGAATTATCTCACAGTTGTCAATTTATAAGTCTTTCACATCTATCATTACATTTAAAAGTATTTTATGTTTTCATGTTATTAAAATGGTATTATTTTTATTTTCAAATTCTTCATTGGTAATAGAAATACAATTGATTTGTATACACTGTAACATTATTAAATTGACTTACTTTTTTGTGATTTGTAGATTTCTTTGGGTTTTCTGCATAGAAAATCATGTCAGTTGAGCATAAAGACTCTATTTTTCCCTTCCTAATTTGTATACCTTTGCGGTCATTTTCTTCCTTTCACTGATTAGAACTAGAAGTACAGTGTTGAATAAAATTGGTGACAGTAAAATGCCACAGCCTCTTACAGCATATGGGATCAAGGGATTTAAGGTGTCACCATTAACTATCACCATCAAGCTGAGATTTTTTAAGCCATCCTTTATCAGAATGGGGAAGTCCGCTCAGTTCCTAGTTTGCTATCATGAATAAATGTTGAACTTTTTAAACTCAAGTTTTCCTGCATCTTTAAAATTATCATACAATTTTTCTCCTTTATTCTATTAGTTTGGTGAATGACATCAATTGATTTTTGGATGTTGAAATAATCTTACATGCTTGAAATAGACCACTTGGTGTTATGCTTTTTATATATTGTTAACTTCATCTGCTAATATTCTGTCCATCTCTGCTCATGAAGTAAACTGGTATCTTATGGACACAGACACTCTTTTAAGGTCTGGCAAGGCTACTGCTTTCTTATCATTTTCTGAAAGTGTCTGTGGAAGATTAGTCTAGCTTCTTCCTCACATGTTTGATGAAATTGACAAAAAAAGCTATTCCTTCATTGTAGGATTTGTAGTGTCATCCAGCATTACTGATATTGATAAGTGTGCTTCCCTCTTTTTCCTTGGTCAGGTCACCTAGGAATTTATTAATTTCCAGATTGTCTTTAAATTTTATTAATACTTCTATTTTTCACTTCATTGATTTCTACTCATTTTAATTTTTCTCCTCCTTTCACTTATCTTGGTTTAATTTAATCATTTTTCTACTTTCCCAAAGTGAATTGATTTCAAAACTTTTTTCTTTTCTTACATAAGCATTTAAAATTTTCGCAGTGCTTTAGCTATACTCACAAAGTTTGATACTCTTTTCTTTGCCATTTAAAATGTTTTCTAAATATCTCTGTGATTTTCTGTTCTTTTCAGATGGTTTATTTAGAGACTTTTCTAATTATCTTCTTTATTGATTTCTAATTTTGGTCAGAGAATACAAATTATTCAAAACTTACTTAGACTTTTTTTTTTATAGCACAGCATATGACCTATCTTTTCAAATGTTCTATGTGCACTTGAAAATAATTTGTGCTCTGTAGTTTGGGGAATTAGTGTTCCACATATATAAATGAGGTTAGAATATTTGATGATATTGTTCAATTCTTCTATAGTCTTACTAAATTTTTTCTAATTGTTCTATCAACTAGTGAGAGGAGTGTTAAAAATCATAAAATATAATTGTAGATATGTCTATTTTAAGCCATTTTAGGTGCTTATGCACCTATTTCCCCATGTGTTCTTTGCTCATATATTTTTTTCTTTCCTGTTTTCATTTGGATACACCAGTCCTTTTTACGCAACTATTTCTTTCTATCTCCATTATTAGCTTTCAGTCTTGTTTCTTATTTTTCATTGGTGGTGGTGTTTATTATTACTTTAGGGATTACGATATGCATCCTTAATTTATCAGTCTGTCATAGACTAATGTTTTGAAAGTAATATTATAGTACTTCATGTGTAATGTTAGAGTCTTACAAAGTATATCCTTTTACTCACCTTCCCTTCTTGGTCTATTGTCATAGCCTTTACTTCTACATATGCTATAATAGCCACAATCTATCAGTATTAATTTTATCTAAAAAATAAAATGGCTTTTAAACAAATTAAGAAAAAAAGACAGTCTGATATGTTTATTCGCATGTTTTCTATTTCTGATTGTATTTCCTTTGTGTTTATTTGTGTTTCCATCTGGTATCATTTCTCATCAGTGCAAAAAAAAACTTCCTTTGATATATTTTCATGTGCTAGCCTGTGTTGATAAAATTGTTCCACCTGTGTTCATTTGAAAATGTTTTCATAGCACCCTATTTTTTGAATAGTATTAGGAAAATAAAAGAGCCATTTAGTATATAGTAAACTAGGAACTGATATGGAGGAACAATTAGAAAGTGTGGAAGTATATGGAAGAGGCATTTCACCCAGTCTTGAAGGAGGCAGGAAAGGTTTACAGTACAAATGACAGCTCAGCTATCTGAAAGATGAACAGCATTAGGGGTACTGATGAGTGAGAGGAACAGAGAGTTCAGTTGATTTCTTTTCAAACAAAAGAAAATATACTTAACCAAAATTCTATATTTCATTTAGATTGTGTTCTTTATCTCCTCCCTTTTTTTATTTACTATATAAACAGGAGTATCTCTGAACATTCCATTCTGCATGTACTTGTATGATTTACTCATAATAAAACTAGAATTAAACATTTGAAGTAAAAGGTCCATATTTTTTAATCTTTTAATATATACTGAATGGTAAAATTGTCCCTAGAATGGTTATACCAATTTCATTCACATAAGCAGCTGATGAGAGTCTGGGTTTTATAGTCCTGGAGCTTATAGTATAATTGTTAAAATCTCAGGTTCCTCATTGTTTCTTCCTACTCTGTCATTGTTGAGCCAATGCCGATCTATTTTCCCAGTTCTCAGGTGAAGTCCAGACCCCAGGTGGAGACAGCCAGGACTCCTTCAGTACAACATTCTTGACCTCGAGAATAGATAACCTTTCCTGCCAGCCGGCTCCAGCCTATGCCCTACATATGCCTCAGCTCCGACTCCATATGCTCCCTTGGTCCCTGCTCTGATAAATTGCTTGAGATCTCGGTTTCCTATAAGATGAGACCCATAAGTTACTGTTAAAATTTTCCCTCCTAGGAATTGAAGATTTGCCTCTGGATCTCATTCTGTGTCTGAGAAACTGCAGACAAAACCTTTTGATGCCACTTGTTTCTCTGTGCTTCCCAGTTTCACCCACCCTGAAATCAATGTCGCTGCTCATTTACTCATAAGAAGGCTCCCTGCAGGCCACCTCCAAATGCTTTGATTATATTCACATTTTTAAAAAATTTTATATCATAAAAATCTTCATAGCAATATCCAAAATTCATTTTCACCACCTCAATCACATCAGAGACATTCATGCATATTGAACACAGAATAAAAATGTGCAAAACAGAATAACCTTAATTTGAACACAGTTTGAAATTCTTTGTTATTGCAGTGAAGAATATCTTTGCTTGCTGCAGGTGAGTTATCAGAAAAAGAAAGCTTTTTTCACTGAAATTATTGAATTTACATTTTATAAAAACCTAAACCATTGATTCCATGAAAGGAAAATATCCTTTAATAAGAACAAGTTCAAAAAAAGTTACATTTTGCTTTGTTGTACATATTTTGTGAGTAAAAATATATATTTGCATTTTATTTTCCTACTTTAATGGGACAACATTTATAATATTACATCATAAAACAATGAAGACTGCTGCCTTTATTGGGTCTGCCCATCAACAAAGTTTTGTGTGAAATACAGCTACATGGCATATATCTCATTAATCCTTCAGAAGTCCATGGGGAAGATAAGCTGTATGTACCTACAGAGACATTAGCTAACTCTATGCAAATTCTTAACTTAGGGTTTGAACATCTTATGATGTGCAGAAACGAATTCCAGTTTCCTTTTATCTTTATACCTTGCCCCAGAGCAGTATGGAAGATCTGAAAAGGTCAGTAAGAAAATAATGGAAAACATGATTTAGTGGCATTGCAACCACATTGACACACACACACACACACACACACACACACACACACACGTACAGGGCCATTGATTTGTTCGTATCATAGGTAATAGACATAAAGTGTGCATTTGCAGGATAGAAATGCACAGCACTGCTGCCATTGACTAGTGACCTTTTTTAACCAGATCAGAGGATATGAGCCAGAAATCTCAAGTTATAAGTTTGTTGGTTTTCTTGCTGGCCTGCCACCAACGGACACTTATATAGACTTCTCTGACCAGGAAGCATGAAAATTAAGCCGTTCATTTTATTCCTTTGACTCCTGCCACATATTCTAGCCATTCTTTCAAGTCCATCTCAAATGTTGCTTCCTTCATAAAAACATCTTCTGATATCTCAGAGCAAATGGGAGGATTCTCGATCTTCCTACCACTTGTTTTCTCTCTGAAAGTGCTTTCGTAAATTGCAGTGTAAAATAAAAGTTGATGTGAAGGAGGACTTGGGAAGATATGGGCACAGATGGAAGGGAGTCAGAGCCCATGTCCATCACCCAGAGGGAGTCAGGAAGGTTTACAGTGTAAGTGGTATCTAAACTAACCTCTCAAAAATGAAAAGAGGCAGACCGGCAAGTTTCATCTAAACATTATTCACTTGAATTTCTTCATCGAGAACCTACTATGTACCAAACACTGTGCTAAGTCCTTTCAATGCTTTAGCATGCTTTCTCTGCCTGATAGTTGTCTTTCACTCAGGGTAAACCTTATTCAATTTGCCTTGACTTGTGTCTTCTCTCAGACCTCATGTATAAGTCATAAGAACTCTTGTTGATTTGTCTGTTAAACTAATCCAGATTCCAGTCCTTTCCCATGACCTCTGCATATACCATCCCAGCTCCAACCACCATTTTCCTTTGACAAAATCACTGATATTGTCTCCTAATCCTCCCTCCTTCACCATTGTTTATACTCCTACTTCTCCCTGTAGTTATTATTGTATTCTAACCTTGAGTAAAATGATGTCACTTCTCTGTGAAACTCTATAATGCCCCTTTTCCTCTCAGAATAAAGCCAAAATCTCTGCTATGACTAAAGGATCCTACACAGCCTCATTTCTTAAAACTCCCCGTCACATACTCTGCCCCAGTCACACTGGCCTTCTTGCTCTTCCTTCAATATGTCAGGCTTGCTTCCTCACAGCTTTGTATTGGCTGTTCTGTCTCTGAATTGTTCTTACTAGGATGTTGGAGCTTTCTCTATGAAGTCTGATGTATAGCTACATTTAAAAGTGTAGACCCCTCCCCGGTCCCTATTCTGACCCCCACCCCATCCTCACCTACTTTTCATTTTCCCCCATATCATTTAGCAGCTCATCACATCTTATACAATCCACTTCTTTATTATAGCTATTGTATAGTGTCAATCTGAGCTGTGAGGGCAGATATCTTTGTCTGTTTTGCTCACCAATATATACCAAGCACCAATTATAGTCTTTGGCATAGAGCAGGCCCTCAACAAATATTTGTCCATTAAATGAATTAAAGTATTTCATCATTATAATAAGGATAATTAACTATGTTATCTACTCACAGACTCTTATTGGCAAAGTAAAGATTCAAATACTCTCCAGGAGCCAGACCCTTGGTCTTCACTCCCAGTCTATTTTGCGTCCTCAGCACTATCCTGTGGTCCTATTGAGGACAGGAATAGTGTGTATTACACACATCTCGATTTTGCCTCAGTGATACACACAGTACCTTGCACAGACTTGGTGCTTAAAAAATATTTATGGAATTGTGTTTGGCCAGCTTTTCCAAAGCCACATGACCTTGTTTTCTACAGTCTTCCTGCCCTAACGAACGTCTCATGGTAACTTCAGTCATAGAAATGATCTGAGCAAATCAAGGCCCAGACAGGTCCAGTGGTCTACCTAACGCCGCACAGCTACTTAGAGAAAAAGACAAGACTAGACCTGAATCTTCAGAGTCTGCAGTCATTTTTCCATTTGTGCTTTTAATTTTTAAACATAGGCATGGCTATACCATCCGAGTGCAAGTTAATGAAGTCAGGAATTGTAATTGTGTTTATCTCGTCTGTGTGTCCTACAGGGGATGGATCTGAGGTAGATACACCAAAGGTATTTAATAAATACTAGTTTATTTCCAACAAGGCCCCAGCTAGACTGATACAAATAGTAGAACCAACCCAATTTACCTTGATGGCCAAGCAAAGGTAATGAGGGGAAATAAGAAATGAAATAGCATCATGAAAACAGCTAATAAGCAATCAATTTCACCTATAAAAGTGATCACAGTCTCTGAGACAGAGTTGGAAATTAAACAGAAATTGGAAGATTTCCAATCTATTCTTCATGGTTTTCATTTTAATTTAAAGGGGGGAAAAGAAAAGCAAGGCCTTGAATAAGACTGATAGGTTGCTACTTGATCGATTCTTTCCTTGTTCCAGTTGTAAAAACAAAACCATAAATTATACTAATTCTATTTTGGGTAAATGATTTCAGCAGCATACTTGGATGGTGACAGCCCAAGTAATCATGGATTCATCATTGTACAAAACCTAAAATCGCAGTATTGAGGCTGTTTTCCCTTCCAAAGCATTGTCAAAACATTGTGGCTCTCCCAGAGTCTAACTGAAAGCGTGTTAAATAATTTAAAATTTTCATTAGTGTACACATAACTTTTCCTCCATTTCTAAAAGCAGCTTGAAAATAATAACATCAATTCTTGTGATTGATAAGACATGGCTTGATACTGTATAACTTTTAGCTTAATTTTTCTTTCTAATGGATAATTTTTGACTTCTGCAAAACTATGAAATTTGCTTTGGACATATGTTAATCTCAAAGGCCTCTGTGACCATGCCTATAACTTAGGCAGATGCTCCTTGTTTAATATAAAAATGTTTAATACACAGTTCTGCAGCATGAGCAAGAAAATGAAATTAAATCTAAAAATTGGGAACTGAGCAAAAAGGCATTCAAAGAGAAGTTGACAAAACCTGGCCCCCATTCAGCCCTGTCATTCCTTTGAGCAGGAAACCCTTTGCAAAAAGGAGCCATTTTTTTTTCATGAATTGAAGCCATGAGCAGTCTTCAAATGCCAAGGACTTCTGTTTGACTGAAACTTATATGAAAGTTTGGGTTTGCATCATACAGAGGTGCCATGAGCGTCTTCTTTCCCTCATTGAAACAGAGAAAGAGAGAGAGAGAGATTGAGAGAGAGTGAGAGAGAAACTGATTTCAAGGAATTGGCTTATATGATTTCTGGGGACAAGTAAGACCAAAATCCACAGAGCAAGCTGGAAAGTCTTGGGCAGGAGTCATGTTACAGTAAGGGAAAATTTCTCCTCAGAGAAATATCAGTTTGCTCTTAAAGACTTTCAGCTGATGTATGATGCCCACTCGCATTATTAAAGGTAATCATCATTACTTAAATGGAGATTTACATGTGAATCACATACACAAAATACCTTCAGAGCAACACCGAGACTGGTGAGGATCATGAAAGGCCTTCCTGCAGAAGAAATGTTCATGCAGAGACCTAGTAGATGACCAAGAGCTGGCCAGGCCAGAAGGAGAGGAATTTTATTTCAGGCATTTTACATGAACTTATACAAAAGCCCCAAGCTGAGAATGAACCTGCGCATTTGAGAAATGGGAAATGAACCAGAGCAAGCAGGAGCCTAATAAGCTTTGCATCTGAATGTCCTCAGTGGAGTTCCTGCACAGTACAGGAAGCTTTGGTTTCTACTGGATCCAGGTACCTAGCCTAGACATATTTAATATATTTGGGGGCATATATAAATTTCCTTTCTCTGTTGTCTGATTATTAAAATCTTTTATGACCCTATTACATGTAGAATAAATCTTTGTCCTCTGAAATTTTTTCAAATCAGGTACTTCCTGTCTTGAGAACAACACCTACTACCACTTTCCTTCATAAATACCATGGTTCCCTCATGCCTTTGGCTCTCAAACTCCTGTCTCAGGGCCTTTGAACTTGCTCTTTCTTCTACTCTCATCACCATTCTCCAGGTTTTCACATAGCAGGATCCTTCTCAGCCTTCAGATCTTCGGAGCTCACAGTTGTATGCCTCCTTGTCCCATTCTCATCACCACCATCTGACTCCATCTTATTTTGTTTTTCTTGCCATCTCCATTCATTAGCATGGACAGTCCATAAGAGCAGAGACTTTGATGGCAAGCATTTAATACATATTTTTTTAAATATGAATTTAATACTTCTGATAAATAATCTTTGAGCTTGACTTTATCTATCTCTAGAATAAGACTAGTAATGCATATCTTGTCTGTCAACAAAAGGGACCACCAGGCTATGTGACAGAACATGGATTTAACACATCTGTAAATTATGAAGACCTGCAAAAGTGATTCTCTTATGTCCCACCAGACACTAAACTTTTTTCTAATTAACTTTGAATATTTTTTCTTTTTCTTTCTTTCTTTCTTTCTTTCTTTCTTTCTTTCTTCTTTCTTTCTTTCTTTCTTTCTTTTTTGCTTGGCTTCTTGGTTAATAAATCCTTGCTTCTCAAAAAAAAAAAAAAGACTGAGAAAATGCCATGATTTGAACAATGTTCCAGACAAGATATATTAATGTAACGAGAGATGAAGAAAACCTGATTACATAGTAGCCGAACCATTCTAGAATCATGCTCACTTTTTACTTGAAGAGAAATATTAGAAGCCTATAATATGGATGAGTAGGAAGAATATAAATTGTGGAGTAAGAGAAAAGATGATCCAAGTCTTGGCTACTTGCTCCATTTTTGTAAAATGGGTGGATAAAGGTAGTGAGCAAAAAAAAAAGGTTGCTGTGAAGGTTAACTGGGATATATCAAAGGATAAAGCACCAAGCCCAGCACATAGTAGGTGCTAAAAAGTGTATTATTATTGTTCACAATAACATTCAAAGGGTGAGCATAGTATTTTAACCATGTCATCCATATTGACAGACTGACAATGATCAATTTAGGTTAAGCCAGAGGTTGGGCATGGAACCACTGAGTGAGTTACAGGTACCAACATAACGAGGGCCAAGTGATGCCTTAATCACCAAATAAAAGCATTTCAAAAGCCCCCGGCCTCAGTAGCTTTGAGCTATAGCTCCAGAAGTCAAGATTCTTCAATATTTCTTAGCATTGTTTTAATCCCACTAGAGGAGACACTGCCTGGCAAGGACAAATGTGGAGCCTGAGCTGGCTGTTGTCCGGACAAGAATGATGATATCTACTAGATTTACAAAGAAGCCGATTCTTCCTGTTTCTTATAGATGTCGGAGCCTGTCTACTGGGTGTCCCTATGTCTGCTATAACAGATGGCATGGCACTTCTATGGCATGTTCCTTGGTTTCCTCCTCCTTATTGATTTGCTTTCTGTACTCATCTTGAAATCCTCCGCTTAAAAAGTCTACTCTGTGTCTAAGACCAGAGAACCAGGACACTTAGAAAGAGAGGTGGGTACTGGCCTGGCTGCCTCACTTTCCTGAAAGCCTCACACTGACACCCCTCAGAGGATTCAGCCCAACCTTTCTTCCACCTACTCTCAGAATTGACTGTTGTCTAGTTAAAAATGCAGAAACCACTGCCTTGTGATTTGGTAGCAACTCTTCAGTTGTGTGGTTGGTTGGCTATTCATACCATAATTTTAAAGTGTTTATTTAAAAAATAAGGCAATGCTCATTTTAGGAGAAAGCTATGGCATGTTATAAAATGTTTGAAATCATTGGGAAGTCCAGCTGAGTTCAGCTGGGTGTTTTCTGTACACTGGAACCGTTCTAGAAGCTGGGGATACAGCAAAATATAAGATATAGCTCTTACTCTTATAAATTTTGCCTTTTAGGGATGACAGATGGTAAAACAGCCAATTTTTTGCAATGCGAGTGGTTAGCACATTGAGTAATGGGAGGAAAATGAAGGACACTTAACCCAGATCATAAGCTGAGGAGAGGAGGGCTATGGATGGCTTCTTGGAGGAATGAGGAAGCCAGAAATAGGATATAGAAACCCCTATATCCTAATAGGATATAGAAACCCCTATATCCCCTATATCCATATAAGATGAGGAGCCAGAGAAAAGAACGTAGAACTAGAGACAATATCTGAATCACTGGATCACATGGAGAAAAGTTTGAGCTAAATTAAACCTAGTTCACTTGGATAAGAGGTGCTTTCTCACTGGTTTTTCAATCTCTGTTTTGACTTTGAGGAAAGTATAATCAAAAGAGGAGACTGATAGGAAGACAGTGCAGGTAAAGTCATATTACCTGAGATGACAGAGTCAGCACTTAAATGAAACTGTGCGCCTGTGGGAACAGATGGAGGAACTTTGCAACAGACCTCAGCAGAATTTCTAAAAGCCTAGAACAAAACCATCTTTCCAAGACTCAAAGAGTCAAAGAAATGCTCAGGGCCACACACCACCAAAGCTTCAAGTACCTTCAGAGGCTCTTTAAATCATGATGTGTGTCTGACTCAGAAGATGTAAAGATATAGAGTTTTACAAGACTTTAGTTATAAAGTAACTGAATAGCATAAAGGTGTCTTGGATATATTGCTAGACTGAATATTCCCTCTTTCTCAGTGTAAATTAGTATTTTATTCTATAGTATATCATGTCTTTTATCAGAATCTGCTTTTTAGTGTTTGCCAGCTGGTTTCAGTGAAATATATTTTATTGACATACGTAAAAGCAATCATGGGAAGATGTCCACTGGATCTGTGCATAAGGAGATCTGTCTTCTTGGAGGTTCAGAGGATTCCTGATCAGTCCTGGGATCATCCATTTTTTATCACTTTAATCTACAGAGTTAAAGATCACTTGGCACTTGTAAAGCCTTGAAGATAAACCAGTTTCATGATGACTAATGCCAAGGGGAATCTTTGGTCTAGAGAAAGAAGAATATCATAAAATGTAGTGAAGGAACTTCTATAAACATACACACACAAATACACACATACGTGTTGTGTTTGTGTATGTGTAGCATACGATTTTATATGTCAGCTTGATTATATCTTCTCTAAAATCTTTAGCAAGATGGACAAAGAACATGCTTCTGTGTAAGGCTCCCTTTTAAATAAAATTGACACTATTTTTAATGGGGATAGTCATCGATTAGTCAAGAATTAAAATTTTCAAAATATTCCAACAATTTACTGTTTTTACTCTGAGTCTCCTGACTATTATGGAGAGATCCTGGATTCATTTCCAGCCCAGGTAACTTCTTCAAGTTGATAAAATCAATCAGCTTCAACTTGGATCTTTTTCCCCCCTAAGCTTTTCCTTGTTCATTTCGTTTGGTTTAACATTATATGGTGATAGTGTTTGGGAGCAAGGAAAGCAGATCTAATAATCAAAACAACGAACTGGCAAGAGTTTGAGAGCTACAATAACCAGGCCTGCCACCTGATAGAAATGTAATCACACCACCCTCAGTCTTTATTCTAGACTTTTTGGAAAACAGAGAATATTACACCTATCACATAATTGCTTATAAATTTTTAAGGAGTTAAAAATAAAAAGATTTAACTACAAAGGGCCATGATTTCTTCTTAGTTCCTCCTGGTTGATAAGTTATGCTATTGTCTTACTTCTCACATATTTCCCACATGTATTCTTATGAGCCTCTTAATCAAATAGTTTGATGTTCAACAACTGAATGAAACACGAATTGAGCAGGAATTTGTATTAACGATCAATATTCATCTACAGAGTCTGTTTTCCATTGTCTTGCTATTTCCCTCATGTATGGGAGTTGATAATGCAAAATTCGCAATTACAAGTACCCATGGTGAGTGTTACATCTGAAACGCAATAGTATAGTATTGGGGAAATTCGCATGTGCCTATCCGGCTAACCAAAGTTCTGATTGCCTTAAAAGTAGGTAGAGAATATAATTTTAAACATCTGACTTTATGGAGTTTTTTTGAGATCTATGCCCACACTTTTCCCTCATACCCTTTTCCAGAAGCTACTTAGTCGTAAAACAAAGAGTGCAATTATATTCCAAGGGAGGAATATAACTATTACGAAATCTTGCAAACTCAGAGCATCATAGTTTCCTCCACTTAGAAATGAGAGTTGGTCTTTGAGCTCCATCCCGACTGAATTAAATAGCTCTCATTAGAGCTAAAATCCTTAAAATTCTATAAAGAAAGCACCTAACTTAGCATATTGGTAGAAGAAAACTTCTCAATGGTGTTCAAACTTCAGTTTTAAAGTGCTTCTTTCCACGAAAAGGATGAATCAAAGAATGAAGATAAGTTGAGAACTAAGGGAGATAAACCTCCTAGTAAAAACAAGGCCTTGTCTACTCTCTGAGCCATTGAGAGCCGTCCTGGCTAAGCCACTGTTTCTCTGTCGAAAAGACTGGAGAGGCAGAGATGAATAACTGTCTCCTATAAAATTTATAGTTATCAAGAAATGTCAGCCTAGCTACCAGGCTCAGATTTTCATGGTAGATAAAGCAAACTTCTGTAGGGATTTCCCTGCCAAAAGAAAAAAGAAAAAGAAAAAAAGAAACGGTGACCTCATATGTCTTGAAAACTCAGCCTCTTTCAATGTTTAAGTATGTACTCTGTGCTAGACTCAGCAGGGAACAGTAGAATGAATACAGGGTTCCATCCTGGATCCACGATCCCCACCACTATAGAACCTACCTACCACTTTGAGCATGCTTTACTTCTAAACCTGAAAAACTTGATAGATCCACACACACACACACACACACACACACGCACGCACACACACACACACACGCACATACACATCACACACACATACATCCATCTCTGTCATCTTTCCTTAACTGCAAGGATGAACAGTCCATATAAAATATTCTTTCTCAGCTTCTTCCTAGGAACTAGACACAGGCTTGAGATATAGATTTTTACAGTTGAAAGCTTTCAGCATGAAGCAGTGACCAAAAGAAACAGGACTTGTTAAATAGGCCATGAGATGGTAAACTCTCAGAGTGAGAATTTAGAAGTTACTTAATAATCGTATATTGAAATAAGGTGGAAGGTATGCCTTAGCCAAAATTAATCAGATCATCAGAGCATTTAGAACTCCTACTTCTGGGCAAGTATAACAAAATATATTCATCAGCTACTAGTTAATTAAATGAAAATATACTTTGCTGCCAGAGGCTGGAATCCTTGGCAGTGATTAACTGTTCGATCGAGGTACTTTTCATTAGCTTTTCTCAAGAAGAGATAATTACAAATATTTGATAGAGACAAATGCACAGAAGTAGTGGATGTTTATGGTGAGGAGAGAAGCATGTGCCAGCACCTCCTCCCTACATCTAGGCCAGTGCATCCATGATGAAGAGTAGATTTAGGTGTTGCTGGATTCTCAAACGGAGAGACCGGAACACCGAGGCTATAAGCAGGAAGCAGCGTTTATTGATGTCAGCACCAGCTCAGCGGATTCTTATCCAAAGGCTGAGTCCCGATTGTAACATGGAGGGCAGTTTTATACCATCTTGTACTTCCACATTCCCACACAGCTATAGACATTCCATATAAGGAAGGAGAACATAAGGAGAACATTGATTGGCTGCCAAACTATCAGGAAACCGGCTTAATCGTTTAAGCAAGTTTTCGGACTGCCGTGTTATCCGGAGGGTCCAGGGAAGGTGGGGTACAGTCAGGAACTAACTCATTCGAGCAGGAAATGGTCAGGCAGGGTCACCCTGTCACATAGGTTCTTCTGAGTTTCTGTTGCTCACACTTCCTGTTCCCATTGGTTTCTGACTATCATCTCTGTCCCAACCCCTCTGCACCTCCCATCCTTTCTATGTTCACCATTATCCTATCATTTTGACCTACACCTAAAAACGCCAGCATTCCCTCATTCTCCCCAAATAAGCACTATCCCAGTACGTTTGTGTGTGGCGAATTTTGACTCAAGTTCTGGGTAACAGAAAGAAGTTAAAGCCAGGCACAGTGATGGCTCTGAACACCGAACTTCCCTCCCCTAAAACCTCAAGTCCATTTTCATCATGGAGAAACTTGTTGTTGGTCATCTCCTTTTGTAGGATCCTGTTTACTGCCAAGATTCTCAAATTCCTTGTAATTCCAATCTCCCTCCTCTTTGCCATTCTTTCCTAGCCCTCATCCTCCCCACTCTCCTTTGGCTTCGAAAGAGAGAGCTGCTGAGAGTAACAACCAATTTTCTGAGGCTTGGCTAGGCAGAACATAAATTTCAGGTCACACCCAAGACGACACTCCTTCCACTACAACACCATCATTACGGGTATTTGTTCCAACAAAAGAGAAGTTCTCCTTCCTACCAAGAATCTGCCTTCTTTAAGGTCAGGAGACTCATATAGCTGTGTGTTTTTTCAAAACAGTATATTTTCTCTTCTTGTATTCATCCATCCATTCTTTCAATAAAGATTTATTTAGTACCTACTTTGTAAGCCACTAAGCTAGGCTGCAGGAAAAAAAATGACTGCAAATAAGTAATCCAATCAAATATTATCAGCTCGAATACTTTAAAAATTTATCTATACATTGATTATAAACAGCTCAACTAATTTAGAGTCTTATTTTGGATAATGACTAGTTAGAGACTAGTTATTTAAATTTAACTGATTCATTTTCCAAGTAGCAAATCCTTTGCCTTTGACAAGCTGTTTTAAAATCTCTTGAAAAGCCAGCAGAAATTTAAGAAATCTGAAAACTATTATCCCATCATAAAATATACTCATGTCTGCAATACAACACAAACCTATTTCTTAAATTTAGTACCATCAGCATAATAAAGCTTTCTGGCCATGTTCTTCTGTTTTATAGAGAACTTAATTAGTCCTAGTTTAAATGATTTAATTTTCAAATGTTTTGATATCAGGTCTAAATAAGTACATGGTGACTAATCTAAAGAACCAATATAATGTGTTACTGCCAAGGAATTACATATGCAATGGCAACAAGTGTCTCTGCTTGAAGATGTAACAGTGGGCTCTTGTTTGTTTGTTTAAGTCAATGTATCATGCCAAATGTACACTTTGCTATGTTAACAACCTTAGTCTTTCTTTGAAGGAACAGCATGGTACTCTCTCAATTCAGTGTCTGTGTTAGTCATGACCCAAGTGAGGAAAATGTGGTGGGTTTTATGTCAGCTGAGTCAGAGCAAACGCCACAGCCTGGGAAAATTATACTTTGTCATGATGATATGGGAACTGAAATTTCCAGGTGTCCATGCTAAATGGAGTGAGTCATTGCTTGGGCAGTGCATTCGGCAGGTTCTAAACACCCATTCCTAAGTGCAATGTAAAACCTACCTCATTTCCAGAAGCAGTCAGGTTTTATGTCGTTCTATTATCTTCTATGTCTTTCTATCACCTGTCAGGTTAATCTCACAGAAGGTGTTCTCCCTTTTGGAATGATTTCATATATTGTTGTTCCAAGGAGAGTGGGAGAAAGAAAAGCACTTGAATGCAAATTTCTGCTTTGGAAATGATTGCAAAGGGGAAAATGGTAGGTAACGGCAAAAAGGAAGGCTTGGCTCAGGCCCCTTCGAGCGATAACTCTCTGACTCATTTTCCCTGATCGGCCTTCTCTCAAAATGAAAACAGGGTATTGCATATCTAAGCTTAGCAACCTCCAAGTTCCAATTGTGCTTCATGATGGGATTTTTGGAGCAGAGCTAGTCTGAGCAAAATGTGACGCAGGTGAAGTTTGGTTTAGTTTGGGTTCATCTCCCTGTTCCCGGTTTCCTTAATAAGGTCTTTAAGAGCCAAAAGAAATCTAATGATGGGTTTTTCAGACAACCTGACATTTTAGATTATGGGCTTTCCAAGGATCAGATAAATCATGTCAAAAAGAATATAGTTGTCACTATACAAGGGATGGCCACATTTGGAAGAGCCACATATTTTACACTTTTTTTTCAATTCCTTTCCTCCATAGCTTTCTCAATTTATATTTGCTATATTAATAAACATTTAAGTTGAATGTGATGATCTAACTGTTTTAATGAGTGCCTGCTATGTGCCAGGCACAATGTTTTCTACATATAATATCATTTTAATCTTCAACAAGCCCACAAGGTAGGTATTATTGTGCTTGTGTTACAAAGGAGAAAACTGAAGTTCAGAGATTAAGTAGATGACACAAGGAGTTAGACAGTGTTGGTCCTGACTTGAACCCAAGTCTTTATATCTCCACAGCTACGTTCTTTCCAATATATCATTCCACCTCTCATTTAGCTCCAGAAATATCACGAGACAGATAAGAAGAAACTACAAGTCCTCACGGTACTCGGAGCTTCACCAGAGCTCAGATCTTTTTCTCTTTATATTTACTTAAAGATACTTAAATCCAGATTTAGTATTTCCTATACCACACAACTCATTTTAATCTCAATTCCTTTTGTATCCATAAACTTCCTCAATTCTTTCTTCATTTAAAACTCCTTCAGGTCTTGTCTCCTAGAATTTTATTTCACTGTAGAGAAAGGTGCATAGAGTAGAAATCAAACCAAATACCCTACTATTTCATGCTGTGAAAATTCCCACTAAAGTATTCACTATAGACCATGATAGCAAATACATACTCCATTACTGTAAAAACAATACCCCACCCCCCGAGAGAGAGAGAGAGGAGAGGGGAGAGAGAGAGAGAGAGAGAGAGAGAGAGAGAGAGAGAGAGAGAGAGAGAGAGAACTGTGGTATATTGGGTTAAAAAAATAATAATAAAGACAGGGGTTTAGAGTTCCACAGACCCTAGTCTAGAATCACATTTATTCCTTCTGTCTGATGAGGACCTCGAGCTTTATAATGCTAAACCACTGCCAAATACAGTCATTTTTTTATTGGTGAAATAAAGGTAGAAACCCCTTCATTTATAAGGGGCACTAAGTGAAAGAATGCACATTCAATATCTAGTTGATAGTTAGAGAGGCCTCCAATGTCTCTTCCTCTTCTATTCTTCCTGCCACCTCACTCTGGTGACATCTGCATTTACCCTGCCTATGTAAGTCTATCTTCTAAGTAACAGTGACCTTGATAAATTGGAATGCATCTTGCATCTTCTCTCTGTGAAGAGACAAAATAGCAGCCATATGTATAAGAACAATGTCACTGAATTATTTGGAAAAATATTGCTCCTAGGAGAGGCCATCTTAAACTATAGGTACAATATTCTAGCTGAATTTCACCAAAAACCAGTAATCTAACATAATTTCCTGTTCCTTCTACCCCACTCTCTATATATTGAACAAAAGGAAAAAGAAGAATCTATTATATTTGTACAACAAAACAGAATCATGACAAATGCTGCTGAGTTAACAAGTTCCCAGTAGTATTACATCAAGCTGGGCATAAAAATAAGAAACAGGAAACTGCTATCAATTAAGGCCTTGAGAGAAACTTTATTTGGGGCACTTCATTGTCTCTAGTCACCCTGCTGTACTATTTAGAAGGTCTGCAGCATGGTGATAAATTTGGCAACTCTACCAAATTTACAAAACCCCTAGCAAAAACTGGAATGTGAAATCTACTGACCCTGGTAGGTGAGCTATTTTTCAAAGCCAGGTTTAGAATATTATTTCAGTGAAATAAGATATGTCTGGGCTTTGAATCATGATTAAGGGCATTTATTTAACTTCTGTAGGATCTTCCTATTTTATTAACTCTGAGTCTTTCAGTCATAAAAACTGTGCAAAATAGAAGAAAAATTCAAAAACAAAAGATTTGAGAGCATGCAAGAGCCAGGAAACTGTCTTGATTATTTCATGAATTTAACTTACTTGAAAGCATTGTCATTTCAATTTATCTTGAAGTAAATATACAACTTTCTTTTTTGGTATCAGAGACTCAAACATCAACCATGCTGACCCTTATAAGCAGTGTGGGATAGAGTAGTTCAATTTATTTTTTTAATAAAATTTATTTTCAAAGTTAATTATCCCATCTCTACACGGCCAGATGAATGAGCAGTACCTTTCACAGATCTTTCTCCCTTCCCTGAACTTCCTTAGATGAAAGCCTGCTTAGATTAAAGACACCTACTGTGCTTCATAATACTTTCACTGAAGGAGAACTGGGTGATATGAAATGAGGCCACTAGAAGGCCTTAATTTTCTACTGACTCATGTTGCTCTGCTGTGGTTTGGCTACCCAAAATCTGCATTGCCTGGTGCCCTCCCTCCTCACTGCTATGATGAGACCGGAAGTGGCAAGTTAAGGCTACTGGGGGATAAAAGAAAGTTTCCTCCACTCAGCGTTAGCTCAGTCAGGGCCATCTCATATCCAGCCAGAGCAAAAGATATTAAATCTCTTTAAACCCTGCTACTACTGTAGATCCTTTTATGGGCTCTTAACAGTTCTTGAAGAAGGCAACCCCATTCCTTCAGCACTCTATGTTCAGCCAAGGGCGTTCAAGACTTGGTCTTCCCCAAGTCAAGGGTTTAAGTTATATCTAATCATTTCATGAATCATTGTCTTAGCTTGAACTGCTATAACAAAATATCACAGACTGAATGGCTTGTCAACAATATATATTTATTTCTCACAGTTCTGGAGGCTGGAAGTCTAAGATTAGGGAATCAGTAGTTTGGATTATGGTGAAAGCCCTCTTCTAGGTTGTAAACTGCCAAATTCTCCCTATACTCTTACATCATGGAAAGAGGGCAAGAGAACTCTCTAGGCACTAATCTCATTCATGAAGGCTCCACCCTCATGACCTAATTACTGTCCAAAGGCTGTACTTCCTAATGTCACCACACTGAGGGGTTAAGATTTCAATATGTGAATTTAGGGGTTTGAAGCACACACACGCTGAGTGAATTACAAGCATCAATCATAAGGAAAACTCAGTTCCAGCTGCTGAGGGTCCAATCATGAGCAAGATCCAACCATCATTCCATCCTGGAATAGTGTTTATTTTATTCCTGTTAAAGCATGCCATTCGTCCCAGCATTACTGATTTGGCAAGGGCATTTATCTTCATCCCCATGCTGATTTAGAAAAGGTTCCATGGCCTCAGGATGAACCAGGCAATAATTAATTCTTACATGGGAGCTGGATTTAGATTATGCCTTCCCTGGAACACATGCACCAACACCTAAGGCCATTTGTATACTCAGAAAGTGAATAATGAAACCTAGAGTACAAAAAATAAGCTTTTAAACAGTTTGCCTTTTAAATGAAGACCAATATTATACCCAATATTTTATATTGAGGCTTATAGAGTGACGGTTGTAGGCATGGATTCTGGAGCCAAAGACCTGAATTTGAATCCTAGGTCAATCACCTGTTAGGTGTATAAATTTAACTTGTCTGTTTCAGTTTTCTCACCTGTAAAATTGAGATAATAAATGTATCTCGTAGAATCTTGGGGATATTCCTGAATTAATATACATCCAAAACCAATGTCTGAAATATGATCAGCACTTGCAAATGTTAGCCAGGATTTCTTATGTTTCAGTCCCTAAATATTTGGTGTGAAAAACAAATATTTAGAGACATCAATTTGCCAGGTTCTTCTGTTATTCAGATTTTGACCTATAAACTCAATCATGGTGTATATTTCCTTCAGTTGCACTCCATGTTAAATTTAAAAAGCAGTGTGGTGTTTCACAACTGCCAGTTTTGCTTAATGAAGAAAAAAAGTGTATGCTTGAGTAAAGCGTGTCAGTGATGATGCTCAAAATGAATTAATAGAAGCTTTTGCTATGTGAAGGCACAATGAGGGGACAGCCAGCTGTCACAGCCTTGATCTTTGACTTCCAGCCTCCAGAATTGTGAGAAATAGATGAATGTCTGTTGTTTAAGCCAGCTCCCCTGAAAAAGTGGATTAACCATTTCATACCAACATACTTTCCTTGTTAGAGAGCATTAGTGCATTACGCTGTGTTTTATTAAGTGTTGAGGGAAGATGATGCCAAGATGGCCAACACAAGATTCCCTCATCATATCCCCCAAAACTGTGTGTTCTCTAACGTTGGACTGATTAGATTCTTAAATTTTTGGAAACATGAAATTTATCAATATGGACAAAATAAATACATGATGGTTTGTAGGTCACTCATAGTGTGTTTGCTGAGCTGCAAGATTACCTAGAGACATATTCAAGATATTTAGTCTCTGGGATGGTACAAGCTCTTCTGTAAAGATTTATTAGTGCCTAGTGGTAAAACATCAGCCCCTCTGTTGGCAGAGCAAAACATGCTACTCAAATTTGAACTCAGCTATTGTGGATGGTGTTTGATGGGGGTTAGGGTTAGATTTATACTGAATTATGGAAAAACTATCCATAAATACATGGACTGGGATACAGGATGAGGGACAGCCATGTGATTCCTAGGAAAAGAGGTTTTTTTTATAAGAAATATCATAAATAGCTATTATGAGGGGGTTATTAAATTCCAAATTTGAAGTATGAGATAATGGTTTTGAATGGTTTTAAATCCTTCTGCATGTTTGGGGAGGGCTAAGAAGTGCATTTTCAGATAGACATGTACACTCTGCATTTGTGACATTGCAAAACATGCAAATTAGATGATATAAAGCAACTGGAGTGTACCGCACACAGAGTATCACTGGCTCTCCGCTATTATGGTGCATAATTTTTTGGTCTGTGAGTGACAGGTGACACAGAGAAAGTGGTAGTGTGCTATTGCAAAAGGAAACAAGTCTACTTAGGATTCTGCCTGCCCATTATCCAACACGGTCCTGCTTCTTCTGAAATTGAGATGTGCATTTTCTGCACAGAATGAGCTCATCAATGACTTAGGTTTGGGATGACCTTAAGGTACTTGTGAGTTTGTTCATTTTTATGTGTGTGCTAATGGACAGAATATAAAGGCAATGTTCAAAATCAATTCAACTGTTGCCAAATTCTGGGTGCAATTCAGTGGGAAGGCCTTCCCTGGGCTGGGGAAGTACAGCAGTTAAAGGCAGACTGCAGTTGTAATAAAACTACTGTAGGAGAAACAAGGAAGACTCGTAGATCCGGATTTTCAAAATACTAAATGTCATCTCCCTTCACATTCCATTGTCCAGCAGTGGTTTTTCCAAGAATGGACTCTTGGTTATATTTAGCACAATGCAAATTTTATGATACAGAGATTTTGGACTCCTAACTTATGCAGGTAGCACATCCACAAGTTAGAGCTAAACTCAAAACTAGAAATTTCTAATCTTTGGCTTTGTAACATAGAAATTTTTTTTCTCTGACTTTCGTAAATGGTTCTTAGAAAGAAGTTGCTTCTTTTAAAGTCATAAGTACTCATTTGTGAAAAGTCATTTCTGAGGGAAAAAACCCAAAGCCTTGCCCATAGGTTGAAGGAAATAAAAGGGTTGTGGACAATTTGGCAAAACCCAGAGGAAACTGGAAATGTTTGCTATTTCATCCTGAATGAACAACACCAAAAGCTGTCCTCATATTATGCCCGAGTTGCAGAATCCCAGAATTATTTGTCCACATTAGACTCTCAGGTCTGTAGAGATAGAGTCTTTGTCTATATTGGTCACTGATACCATCTCAGTGCTTAAAATAGGGTTTGTGATCTAATAAATACTCAATAAACATGGAGCCTTACTCTGTACCAGGCACTTTTAAAGGCGATTGATATACATATAAACTTTTATTATCCTTTCAATAATCCCATAAACAGATAGTAGTCTTATTCTCATTTTATAGACCAGGAACTGAGGCACAGACCATTTTGGTAATGTCTCCAACATAATGCAGCTAGAAAGTAAAAAAGCCGAGATTTCAATCGACCATGTGGGCCCCAGAGCTTGCCTCTAGCCATTGCACTCTGCTTGAATGAGATTCATTGAAACTCATGGGCATTTAAAATGATTCTATCTAGAATCTGGACAAATAACCTGAGCTATTCCAACTCTCTCTATAAAATGGAAGAAGCGGGACAGAGAGCAACAAAGTTTATCAAAGGCATCATCAGAATCACCCTAGTGCTCTAATAGCACATCTAGTCCTGACAAGCTAAACACTCAATTCTCTACTGTCTGGCATTGCTTCTAATGGATGCTTGTTCACATGCTGCAGAAAAGAAATGATACCGAACCCAGGAACCAGGAGATGATAATAACCACCATTTATTAAACCTGTACCTCAAGTCTGCTCTAGGCTACAAACTGTTCCTACACTCTCTTATTTAATTTCCCCAACAACTCAATGGGATATATATTTTTCCCCATTTGAAAATGAATGAAGTAAAGGAATTTCATCACATAGTAGAAAAGGGCTTGGGGTCCAGGCTACTTGACTACAGGCCACAGTCTCTCAATGGGGATTTTGAGTTCAAGTCCCACCACTGCCTTTCACTAGCAGTGTGATTCTGACCAAGTTCCTTAGCAACCCTCTGATCTTTGTTTGGTCAACTATTAAAATGGTATTAAATAATAAAATAATAATAAATAAAATAGTAATAAATAATAATGATTATAATCATCATCATCATCATCATTTATTATTATTTATTGTCTAGCCTATACAGCCTTTCTCAAGGTTACTGTAAGAAATTATATCTAAAGTGACCAGACTAGTCAGTTTAAAATTTATGCTGTCTTCCACTCTCCACTACTGCACATCCTACATATTCTATAATATAAAACCAATACAAGCTATAAAACTCAAAACTTAAATAAACCCTGCAATTAAAATAGACTACTTGTTGATTTCTTATTGTAAAATTATGGGTAAATTTGCAAAAGTTGAACTGTGTCCATTTTCTCAGGCCCTACCTTTGCTGATGTGCTGAGCACACACAGGCTGTTTTCCAATTTGATAATCTCTCACTTGGAAATGGTGTTATAAACTGTGAAACTCTCTGTAAAGGTAAGAGATCATCTCCGGTGTGGCTGTTGGTATGATCGTATACCTAGCTGTTTTCCCACCTAGCTCGAGCTCAAGTCCATGCTCACACATCTCTGCCATGATTCACCAAGACTGAACAGGTGCCTCTTCCCTATGCTTCTACAGCAGTCTGTCCTTATCCCCATCACAGCCCAGTCTAAGACATTAGACATATGAGATAAAGAGCAATCGAAGGGAAGACTGTTTCCCTCCTAATTCATACCAGTCTGACTGATGAATTGGATCAGGGTCAGTATTCTGGAACCCCAAATATGGAAATACATTTATAGTTGAAACGCCTGCATATATTCCCCCTATCTCTATCCCAGTGGCCAGCCAGAACTGCTGTGATAATGACCTTCATAGGACTTTGTGGACATCCCCTCCTGGGAGTGCATTCAAAACGGGAACTCAGTGAGCAGTGTTTGTTTAAATGCCTGGCTATCCAGAATGCATGTGGAAATCAATGACGGGCAAGCTTGCCTTAGCACATCTTAATGAGGTAAAATCTCGCTAAAAAGGCTAACTGAGCAAAGAGACAATTCAATTTCCAGGGTAGAGACAAAGTTGAGAAGGAACACAAGAAAGAAAAATTCCCGACATGCTCTAGGATGGAAGCTGACTAAATGGAGATCTATTGTTTTCAAAACCACTATAAAAATGGAGAAGAGAAAAAATCATAGTGAGACCTGCCAATGACCCCATTTGGTGCTGAGTCCCTGCCAGAGGCTGAATGTGAAATTCTAGTTAGGGAAAGAGAAAAGACAAAGGTCATGTTTGTGCAAACCCCTTTCCTTCGGAGCTTTCCTGACTTAGAGTGCGATGGAAGAGAAGGGCATGTCATGGAGAAAAGAAGCGAGACACAGGAGCTGGGGTATGGGCACTTTTGGGGTCTCTACTGACTATCAGGCAGTGAGAATGTAAAAGCTTCAGGGTCTCCAGAGTGTGAAGGGGGAGAGGGAGCCATGGTGGAGCACAAGGGGGAGGAAGAATAGGATGAGACATCTTAACATTTATAAAATATGAGTTCCAGGAATTTGTTATTTTAATCAATGCATAATTCTAAGAGTCAAAGAGTTAGACTAGGTTTTTTTCAAAAAGCACTCCCCTTCCCCTGTCCCCTCTGACACTCACTTCCTAATCTCCAGGGTCATCACATTCAATTCTTTAGCTGATTCTTCTGATATTTAACATCTAATTTCAATGTAAGATATCTCTTTTGTTTTTTCTCGATTTTGCAGTTATAGACATTATCATAATTTCCTCCTTCTAAGGAAGACAAGCATTTGTTCAATATTCTCTGTGAACATTGCTGCTTCCTCAAAATCTGTTGAGAGCTGCCAAACACATTTCAACAAGATCAAACACATCAATATTTTATCTACTTTTTTCCTTGGAGACATCTCTCATGGAGCTCAAATCCTATGCTCCAATGTGCACTGGGTCCTCCTTGGCCAGCTGCATAGCCCCTAAACTGGGCCATCTCTTCTATCACCTTTCTGTTTCCTTGATCTCAAGCTTTATCCTTTATCCTCTTATCTGCCTCTATGCACTGAATGAGAGACCAAGGGCAATGAATCCATTGACATCTTGTATGTCTGAAATGTTATTTCACCCTTAGACTTGATTTATAGTTTGGTTGAGAATGTAATTACAGTTAGAATTCCTTTTCCTCAGGACTGTGATGCATTTATTTCTCTATTGTCTTCCAACTGCCAGTGTGGCAATTAAGAAGCTTGAGGCCATTATAATTCCTGATCATATGTGACCTGCTATTTTTTTTTTATCTGTCTGGAAGCTTTTAGAATTCTCTCTTTAATAGTAATGTTCTGCATTTTCTTGATGAGAGGCCCTGTGTGGGCCCTGTTAATCTGGAAAACTTATGGCCTTCAATTAAGGAAATTAATTGTGGTATGGATATGGAACAGATAACATTAAAAGTTCTAGATTTCAATTACAATCTTTTGGAATCCAATCTCAAGAGTGACACTCCATCTATTGGCCATATTCCATTTGTTAGAAGTAGGTCAGTAAATTCAAGGAACGGGTACTACATGTGAATACTAGGAGGGCTCGTTGGGAGCCATCTTAGAAGCTGCATACCACATCTTGCTTAGAAACCAACAAGAGTCATAATCTCTTCACTTCATCTGCGTCTCATGAGAGTGAAACTGTGTTAGCTTGTGGCAACACAGGGCCTCAATTCTGATATAGAGCAATTTTCTGAAGTCACCTAAAGGCAGGAGGGATTTTGTTGGAGAAAATACTTTTTCTTTTCTATATATAAAAGTTTACCATACTTTTTGGGGTAAAGAATGAAGAGTTGAAAAATGCATGAATAAATATAGTAAAAACCCATGGAATTTGTATTGCTATGCAGGACTTTTTTCCCAGAAAAGCAACTGCAGTAATTTTAAGAGATGACCTTATCCTACTAAGAGTATTATAAAAAATCACTAATAGGAAAATTAAGGTAAAGATTAGGGTAATTAATCATTCAATTAATTTGAACAAAATATACATTTGTCTTAATAATTAAGGTATGTAAGGATAAAAGATTAGTTCTCCAAAATTATTCAAATCAATGAATCAAAATCTCCCTTCACTTTACTAACAGAGACATTCATTACAAAAGTGATTACTCAAACTCAAATACAGTTATCTCATTTCTCAAAGAAAAGCTCCAAAACTCAGAGGACTAAAACTGGAGTTTTTAAGACTGTTGCCATAACTTCATCATTTCCAGTGGGGAGAAAAATCAGGTAAATTATTATGCATTGAACACAATCTAATTGGTTAATTGAGATTCTTCTCACTTTTTGAATTGATTTTTGCAACTATAGCACAACTAGGTTTTTTCTCACTGTTTGCTAAGTGATAGACTAATTATTAAAAGTCCCCATGCTCTGGGCTTTGGATTCAAATGTTTAATTAAGCAGCTGTTTTCACCTCTAGTTGTGTGTGTGTGTGTGTGAGTGGGTGTGCGCACACACATGTGTGGTGATGCATTTGCATGTTTTATAAAAGTACAGTACTTTATATTAGCTTTCTCACAAAAAAACTATTATAAGTTGGCATTGATTGTTAGATGCTATTTTGAGCTCAGTCAAAGGTGAGCAAACGTGACATTTTATTTAAGTGAGTTAGAAATTGGTTGGGCATGTGTGACATCTTCTCTCTCAGTGCCAATAGCTCAGTTCCCATTATCAAATTCCACTCAAACTCCAGCCAACAGAAATTGACCAGCCCAAGAAGCAGTAATATGGTAGAAAAAAATGTTGACGATGCTATTAAATCCAACTTTTCTTATGTTATAATGGAGTTTCTTATTCATTGGTATATTTTCCAACCAATCATGAAATATTATTCTAAGATACATGTAAGTTAAAGATATATGTGGAATTACTTAAAAGAATAAAATTTGCATATTAAAAAAACAGGCACTTTTCAAGCTCCTAGTATGTATCCATCATTGTCCTAGGCATAATGGGAAAGAGAGGAGTAATAGAAGTCAAAGTCCAAAAATGCATTGGTAAAACATAGCACATACAAGAGAATTATGCAATAACATAAGCTATTCCATGTCTTACTCAAACATATTCCTTTGACTATGGAACTTTGGAAGCACAATTCATGTTCTATTCAGTATGTCACCAGTACCTCACACTGTAATTAAGCATAATAGATGCTTAAAAGATGGCTAATGGATAATGAATAAATCATTAAGTAAATCAATAAATAAATCTGTAAATGAAACAGATGGATGATACAGAGTGCTATGGCAGTTAAATGGAGGAAAATATTACTGTAAGCGAGAGAGATAAGAAACCTATATTTGAAAGAAATTGAACACTATAAGTACGCTGAATGCTTGTGACCCCAACATTCATATGCCAAAACCTAATCCCCAATGTGATGATATTTGGAGGTGCAGTGTTGGGGTGATGATTAGGTCATGTGGGCAGAGGTATCACAAATGAGATGAGTGCCCTTAAAAAAGAGAACCAGACAGCTCCATCCTCCTCTTCCACCATGTCTGTGAACCAGGAAGTGTGCCTTCACCAGACAAAAAAACTGCCGGCACCCTTATCTTAGATTTCCCACACTTTAGAACTGTTGGAAATGAATATTTATTGTTTAAAAGCCACCCAGCCCATGAGACTTTTATTATAACAGCTAGAATAGACGAACACATGAGGTTTACTCTAGTCTTGGGAAATCATGAATACTTCAGTGGGATAGAAAGAAGAAATGACATTAGATGACTTGTTTTCCTTAGAAAATATCCTTCACCATCTTTTCCAAGCAATCATGAAGTCTTAATGCTTCTTTTACCATTTCATGCCTTATCGCTTCCTTTATCAACAAGAGGTGGTCTGCTATGATGGTTACTTGGGCTGGGTTGAAATCCTGCCTTCTCATTTCTTAGCTGTGAGTGCAACCAACTTACTTAATTCCTCTATCTCAATATGTCACCTACATTCTAGGAACACTAACAGAACTTGATGAGTTTTGTGAGGATTAAAGGGCATACGATGGAAAGGGCTTACAGTATGGAAACACACGGAAAATATTAAGTAAGTGTTAGGTATTTTGGCAGAGAGAGTGGCTCTTCACCAAAATCTGCTCACCGCTTCCCGTATTATACATGGACTACACTATATACTATACATACTACATAGAATAGTGTAGTTGTAACTGGCAAGGGGCTGTGAAATCAGACATAGCCCAGCCTTCCGTTACGTAGGTATGACTAAGTGACTAGTTCTCACCAATGAAATGTAAGCAGAAATAATATGATCCCTTCCAGGGGCATTAAAAAAGCATGTGTCTTTTGTAGACTTCCTTTTGTTCTTTCTTTCAGCTAATTGAGCCCAGCCATCCAACAATTTATTAAAATATTTGTTATGTCATGAAGCCTAAAATAAGGTTATCACTGATAAGAATTAGTGAAAACACATCTTGCCACTATAATTAGAGACATTTTAAAGTTTTCAGGTGGAAAGAGACAATAGAATAAAGCTTAGATATCTTTTGGCTTTGCTTTCTCCTTGAGTAAGGCAGGACTGAAAAGCTACAGTGTTCATTTGTGCTAGAATAAGTCAAAGTCAGCACAATTGGAGAAACATATTCAGTGATAATCATGCCAAAACAGTAGGACTGTAGATATTTTTCATAAGAAAAAGACTTGCTTTGAAAGATTATAACTTTACCAAAATTTGGATTGCCTTAACCAAAACATCTAATTTTGAAGCATCCTCCAAGAATGCTTATCATATTGCCAAGCAAACAGCCCCTCAGAAGATGGTAAGATCTTGAAACTCCCTATGTGCCAGTTTGCTAGAGCTGCCATAATAAAGTACCATAGACTGGTACTTACACAATAGAAATTTATTTTCTTTTAATTCTGGTGGCTAGAATTCCAAGATCAAGATGTCGGCAGGATTGGTTTCCTTTCTGCAGCCTCTTTCCTCGACTTATAGATGGGCATCTTCTTCCTGTGTCTTCACACGATCTTCTCTCCATACATATCTGTGTCCTAAATTCCCCTTCCAGTCATACTGGATTAGGACTCACGCATATGACCTCATATCTTAACTATCTCTCTAAAGACCCTATCTCTAAAGACAGACATATTTGGAGGTGCTAGGGTCATGACTTCAAAATACAAATTTTCAAGGGACACAATTCAGCCCCAAATACCATGAGACCTAGAAATGGCCAAATTTACAAAATTAAAGTACTGTCTCTAAATAGTGTCTTCTCCAAAATATGCTCCAGATAGTAATGCGCCTTTTTCTCCTTTACTATTAACTGGTTGGAACTACTACACTCTCTCAATAGTGCCAGTGTCTAAGTTTATTCTCAGCAACATGTCTATGAAAAATGCCTTTTTATTTATTTTGTATTCCTTTGTATCTTTTAAAAATTTTATTAAATGTATTGGGGTCACATCAGTTAATAAAATTAGCTTTAAACCTATATACCATCATCATCTTTAGATTACATTGTATGTTCACCACCAAAAGTCAAATATCCTTCCATCACCATATAGTTACCTCCCTTTACCCTTTCTACTTCTCCCCAGCCCCCCTTTTCCTCTGGTGACCACTATACTGTTGTATGTGTCTATGAGTTTTCATTTGTATTATTTGTTTGTTTTCAGTTTTATATCCCATACATAAGCGAAACCATATGGTTCTTGACTTCTATTTCTTAGCATGGTATTTCTGAAGATCCATCCATGTTGTTGTAAATGGCAGTATTTCATCTTTCATTGCTGACTGGTATTCCATTACATATATGTACCACATCTTTTGCCAATCATCTATTGAAGGGCACTTTGGTTGTTTTTGTCTTGGCCACCATAAATAATGCTGCAATGAACATAGGCATATATGTATCTTTATGAATAAATGTTTTCAAATTTGGGGGGGCAGAAACCCAGAAGAGATTGCTGGGTCATAAATAATTCTATTCTTAATTTTTTGAGGAAACTCCATACTGTTTTTCATAGTGGCTGTACCAGTTTACATTCCCATCAGCGGTGTATGAGGGCTCCTTTCCACCCCTACAACCTCTAAAACACTTGTTATTATTTATTTTGGTGATTATAGCCATTCTAACAGGTGTGAGTTGGTATCTTACTATGGTTTTGAGTTGCATTTCCCAAATAACTAGTGAAGTTGAGCATCTTTTCATATACCTGTTGGCCATTCATATGCCTTCCTGGGAGAAGTGTCTGTTCAGGTCCTCTGTCCATTTTTCAATTAAGTTGTTTGTTTTTTGTTGTTAAGTTGTATAAATTCTTTATATATTTTAGATATTAGCTCTTTTTGGAGGTGTTGCTTGCAAATATCTTCTCCCATTTGGTTGGTTCCTTCTTTATTTTGCTGATGGTTTCTTTTGCTGTGCAGAAGCTTTTTAGTTTGATATAATCCCATTCCTTTATTTGTGCTTTTACTTCTCTTGCCTTTGAGATCAAATTCATAAAATCCTCTCTAAGACCAAGGTCCATAAGTTTAGTGCCTATGTTTACTTCTATGCATTTCATTATTTCAGGCCTTAAATTAGGTCTTTGATCCATTTGAGTTAACTTTTGTGTATGATGATAAGTAGTAGTCTAATTTCATTCTTTTACATGTGGCTTTCCAATTTTCCCAGCACCATTTATTGGAAAGGCTTTCTCTTCTTCATTATGTTATCGGCAGTTTTGTCAAAAATTATTTGCCCATATATATGTAGGTTTATTCCTGGGCTCTCAATTCTGTTCCATTGGTCTGTGTGTCTCTTTTTCTGCCAATACCATGATGTTTTGATTATTATCACTTTGTAGTATAATTTAAAGTCAAAGGAGTGATACATCCAACTGGCTTTGTTATTTTTTCTCAGTATTGCTTTGGCTATTCAGGATATTTGGTGGTTTCATATAAATCTAATCATTTTTTGTTCCATTTCTTTAAAATATGCCATTGGAATTTTGATGGGGGATTGCCCTTTAAAGCCATGTATGGAAACTGAGGGCATAACTGATAACCTCACATGAGTAAAGAGTTTATTTGCCAACACAACCTCAGCACACAAATTCTGTCAGTTCTCCTCAGATGTGTCATCTGTCATACAAGATAACATTAAATTTTTCCTCCTTTAGTGAAGATGGAAGTTGTATTTGTCATGAGGTTTCTTGCTTTGTTCTGAAATCACAGACAACCTCCATCCCTGGGAATGTTGTCTGCTGCACTGAAAGTGGGCTCGTTCATCTGAGCCAGGTTCGAATCACAATATCTTCACGTGTTTTCAATCAGGAGTAGGATGAACAAAGATGTCTTCTACACAGATGTTCCCCAGCTTACAAGAGAATGAGTCTTGAAGGGCATGATTGGAAATTGGGCAGAAGTTACATGTTTTTATAAGGAAAGTAAATCATATTCCTAGAACAGTTGGAAGGGAAGGAGTTCATTTAGGTCTTTACTCAGCTGGCAGCTATCTGGGCAGTTACAGATGAGTTAAATCATTTAATTGGAGATCTGTAATCACCTTTATGAACACTGCTGGATAACTGTGGATTCCATTGGTCAATTTGCCACATTGTTAAAAGAGGTTGGAATCAGAAATTTGTGAAAACTTTCCTGTACTGGAAGAAGTGTTTCAGCAAACTAAAGTTGAAAATGATAAAATGTAGTCAATTTGTCAGAAGTCTGCAGACACTCAGAAATACTATAAAAGTCTGCTGAAAATTACTTCTGTTGAGATGGAAAAAGTATTCATAATTCTTTTCTGGCAAACATACATAGCATTAATTATGAATCTTCTAGAAAGATACCTAACTGATTTGAGGACAAATGAAATCATGAATTTAACTCTAAAAGGAAAATTTTGGAACTCTCTAGTACTTCATAAGACAAACAACACTTACATAACAAAGAGCATAATGAAACATAATGAAAATGCTCAGTTTGCCTTCTATTCCTTTGTAGGTCAGGGTTTCCAGCACATATTCTTATAAAAATAAAAGTAAAAGTCAGATATAAAAAGTAAAAGTCAGCTATATGCCTGCATATAGCTACTTCAACAAGTTCTTGCTACAATCTTACCATCTCACTAAAACAAAACAAAACAAAACAAAACTGATATAGGTACAATTTAGATTTCTTTCAATCTTTTTTCAGAAAGTAGGTATGTTTTTTTAATTAAAAAAAAGGAGAGTGAAAAATATATTTCTTAAAAAAAGATTATTTCTATTCTTCATTGTGAAATAAATTCCCAATCAATTGCTTACATTGCACTAGTAACACTTTTGTTTTAGGCCCTAATAAAATAGGTGGCATGTGTCCATCTGGTTTTAGAGTAGTGACTGCTAGGGGTCTCCCATCTCCCTCTTTCAGATTTAGGGTTATTGCAATTATCCTATCCCTATACTAGCATTGTATACTGGTGTGTCAAGGCAGAAAACCTGCCCTTAAGCCAAGACTTTCAGATTCAGAGAAACTGTGACCAAGGAAAGAAATCTACATCTGGACCTGACTTAGATGACAGGATCCTTGACCTGAAGTCTGAGCTTCATGCACTAATGAGCAAGACTTTTGAGATTTAGGAAGAAGTGGGCATATTTCGCAAGCAGACAGATGAAAATAGTGACAGAATAGCTAATGGACAGAATAGAGCGGTTTTTAAAACATGCCAGACTTTGTTGACCTTCTTCTCATAAACCTTTGCCTTCACTCCGGGGGAAGTCGGCTACCAGGTAAGAAGTCCTCTTTCCCTAGCACTGACTATAAAGGGCAAAGGTAGGCATTCCAGAGGGCAGCCCTGATGAGCTCTCAGCCAACAGCCAGCAATAATGAGCCAGAAACAATGAGCATTATGTGAAGGAGCCACCTTCAGGTCCAGCCCTGTTAAATATTTTGCTGTCTGATATCTGACTGTAACTGCTAGAAAGTAAAGGTGGCCCAGTCGAGCCCTTCCCAAATACTAAACCACAAAATCATGAATATAATAAAATGATTATTTTCAGCGCTTAGTTTGAGGGTAATTTTAAACAAAGCAGTAGAAACTAGAACAGCAAACAACAGAAAATACTTGGACCAATTTCAAAAGAAAAATAAGTTTATTGGAAAAATAAATGTGGCTTATAAAGTCAGATGGAAAGAAGCCAGGCCATACCCTTATATGTAGAGCTCAGAAACTACTTAACAGTCTCATTTGGGTCCTTCACGTGAAATGAATGGGTCTTAGCTTAGGCTGCTGCAGCAACATACCATAGACTGGGTGACTTAAATGACAAACATTCCTCATAGTTCTGAAGGCTGGACGTCCAAGGTCAGAGTGCCAATATGGTTGGGGTCTAGTGAGATTCTGCTTCTGGCTTATAGATAGCCACCTTCTTAATGTGTCATCACATGGGGGAGAGCAGAGAGAAAAGCAAGTTCTCGAGCCTCTTCCAATCAGGACGCTAACCTGATCACGAGGACTCCATCCTCTTGACCTAATTACCCCCAGAAGCCCCGTCTGCAACTACCATCACACTGGGGGTTAGAATCTCTGCCATTATAATGCTGAATAACAACAACAACAACAACAACAACAATAAAACAATCATGAAACCTCAGTGGCATACAGCAATAAGCGTTTATTACACATGCATCTAGGGTTTCCTCAGGATCAGCTAGGAAGCTCTTCTAATCTCAGCTGAAACTGCTCATCTGTCTAGGCATCGGCTGGTTGTTGGATAAACTATGATGGCCTCAGCTTTCCATGTCTCTGTTCTATATGTCCCTCATCTTCCATCAGACTAGCCCATCCATGTACTCATGGTAGACCGTGGTAGACACACAAAAAAGGGCAGAAATTCTCAAGGTCTCCTTTGGCCAAAACCCAGAACTAGCACACCTTCACCTCCACCATGTTCTAGAAGACAAACTCATAACTAAGGTATACGGAAAATATATTCTATTGCTTCTGTGAGTGTTAACTGCAAAGTCACATGGCAAAGGCATGGACAGAGGGAGGGGTAAAATACTGGGACAATCAAAGCAATTTCCCACCTTCACCAAGACTGTACTCAGGGGCAAGGAACTTACCCAGGAATCCAAATCACCAAAAGTAGGTTTAGGTTAATTCTGAGAAGCCAATTATAATAACAAAGTAAATTTTCTGCAAAATATTGCATGTATAGGTGAGTATATTTTGTTCTTTTTAAAATATTATTATTAAGGGGTCTAAAGTTTCCAGCAGATTCTTATATCAGTTTTAGATTTCAAAGAACATACACAGAATCAGAACACACAATCACACAGTGGCAGTTCAGTCCCAATACTTTATGTATAAAAGCATTGACATTGCTCTGCATTATCTAGGCCTCAAACTCCTTGTCTATAAACTGAAGGTGTTGCTTAGAAACTCAGCATTTATTGAATTTCATTATTCCTCCATTCTAAATAGCCTCTGTGGACATATAATTTATTTAAATCTTATTGTGTGTCTAGTTCTCACACATATAAAAAATCAGCATAGAAAGATTAAAAGGTCAGACTCTGAAACCAGACACTTCAACCAGACAATTAAAACCTGCCTTGGACATTTCATTTACTAGCTGTGTGAATCGGCCAATTTACTTAACCTCTTTGGGTTATAGTTTCCTCATCTATAAAAGGGAAGTAAAAATAGTACTATCTACCCTGTCAGAGCTGCTGTTAGGAGAAATGAAAGGCAGAAATCGGGAGGCACGGCTGGAAAGTTTTGTTCCAAAAACACACGTGGCTCTGATCCAGTAATAGAAGGTTGTCAACACCCCAACACTAGGGTCCTATCATGTGCCACAACCTGCCTCTCCTCACCCCTCCAATGCTGCTGGCTCTCTATCAGACCTCCGCTGTGTGAAGTATACCACGGCCATGCTTGATGACAGAAAACAGCAGCCATTTAAAGATAGCCTGCGCATCACTCCAATTTCCAAGCTTCAGGTGAGTGCGTCATATTGGTAGAAATAAATTATACTCAAAACCCCAGCTGCAAAAGCGCCTAGGGAACGCAGCATTCTTTTGTCTTTCCAACCTCTGCAGTAGACAGAGACACACAACCCCCCATAGGCACCATGCTCATTATATCAAATCTTCCCAATGGAAAGGAAGGGGGTAATGTCTTATTTTCCTTGGGGTGGAGATTGTAAAAGCTGTGAAGGCAAGGAGAGGGTAACATTTCCTAAGAGGTGGGGATGGCTTCTCTAGATCCCACATAGCAACAATAGCAATGGCAACAACACCTTGGAAAAAAAACAAAACACACTCATTTAGATCCCACTTCATCTCGGAGAGACCTGAATCATACTTAACCTCAGTAAAATACTAGTACTACCCTCAAAGACACTGACAAAAAATTAATAAGGCGATAGATACAAAGACATTTATTGCAATAATGACAAAGCTATTTGATTCCCCGGAGGGTCAATCTGAATTTCCAAGAGCAAGGAATGTGTCTTTTCTTTGTTATTTCCAGGTGTGGTGCTTGGCTCAGAATGAGACGTCAATTCATGTTCACAAATTATGCCAACCAGGGGTAGGATTCTGCTGTGAATGACAATGTATAGAAATCTGAGGATTGAGGAAGGGGAAAAAGGAAAAGAGAAAGAAATTCTTTTTATAAAAATCATAAAGAGGACATTGACCTTGCCTCTGTGAAGAAGTAGACTTCACTTTAACTAGAGGAAGATTTCTAAGTATTCAGTAGTCCTTCCAATGAAGAGTTCTAAGGAAACAGGATATTATTGGCTTTTAATATTAAATTATATTCAAAGCTCTTAGGCTTCCTATTCTTTCTACTTATACATTCACTGATTTCATAAGTTTCTGAACCTCATCTTCATAAATGACAACCACAGTGCCCTTCAGAATCGACAGGACAGGGGCATTAGCAGTGTGCTCATCTGCTGCTTTAAAAGCTGCTATTTTATCTATATCTGAAAGAGATCAGGGAATCGTACAAGCCAAGGCAATTTCCCTATTATTATGTTTAATTTTGCTTTTTCCCATGAATCAAACGATGTGCCAAACACTGAGCAGTAAATGGAATAAAGAAAACATCCCCTGAACCTCTATTATGCCACTCGCTCTGCCAGGCATTATATACATGAGACATTTTTAAATAGGCAGAGGCTCTATATCAACTGACCTGTGTTAGGGCCACACTATCACAGTGACAGTTGTCACACATCCCCTCTGAACTGCAATGTTCTCACCTCTAAAACAGTAAAGTGCCTGAACTATTCCAAAAGGCTACTGAGATAATACAGACAAAGGCAAAATAGAAAATTATAAAGCACTTACTACATTGAGAGATTATTAAAACTAATCACTTGGTAGAATTTTAATTATTGAAATAATCAGTCTATTGATGTTATAAGACAAATATTTTTGATATACAAACCCGAATGTGTAAAAATACTTTCAGTTTGAAGAATTTTCAAAGATTTAACATGAGAATGTCAATGGAATGTCAGAAAATACAAAAGAAAAGCAAACTAGTATGATAAAAAAAAATCAAGAATTAGAAACATTTCTAGACTTTATACTTGAAGTAAGTCCAACACTTATCCTACAAACATCTTTTAAAATTAGCTACAGTTTCTAACAGTCTCTTAAAAAGGAAAGGGTTCTTCATAATAGTTTTATGGAAATTTTTACTTTGCTTAAGCTGATAAAAACTCCTATCATATAGATAATGTATTTCTAAAGAAAGATAATCAAATTACCTATATTATAAACTTCAAACTGTGCAGACAGCAAAATCAAATATGGCTTGTCTACAAAAATAACTAATCATGGAGTTGAATCTTGACTTACCAAAGTTTTGACTTCAGCAACTTTCTGTTCACCATTGTATTGGAAGTCCTAGCCACAACTATCATATGAGAAAGAGAAATAAAATGTATCCAAATTGAAAAAAAAGAAGTAAAACTCTCATTATTTGCAGATGACATGATACTATATATAGAAAACCCTAAAGATTACACCAAAAAATGTTAGAACTGATCGATAAATTCAGTGAAGTAGCAGGATACAGGATACAAAATATTCAAAAGTCAGTTGTATTTTATACACCAATGATGAACTTTCAGAAAGTGAAATTAAGAAAACAATCACATTTACAATTGCATCACAACCAATAGAATATCTAGGAATCAAATTAACCAAAGAGGTAAAAGATCTGTTCTTAGAAAATTATGTAATTGAAAAAAGAAATTGAAGAAGATAGATACAAATAAATGGAAGCATATACCATGTGCATGGATAGGAAGAATCATCATCATTGAAATGACCATGACACCCAAAGCAATCTATAGATTCAACGCAACCCCTATCAAAATACCAATGGCATTTTTCAGAGAGCAAGAACAAATAACTTTAAAATTTATATGAAGCTATAAAAGACACCGAATAGCCATGGCAATCTTGAGAAAGAACAAAGCTAGAGGTATCACACTACCTAATAAACTCTACTACAAGGCTACAGTAATTAAAACAGCATGATACTGGCATAAAAACAGATACATTGATAAATAGAACATTACAAAAAGCCCAGAAATAAATCTGCATCTATATGCTCATTTAATATATGACAAAGGAGGCAAGAATATATAATGGGGTAAAGAGAGTCTCTTCAATAAATGGTGTTGGGAAAATTGGACAGATACACACAAAAAAATGAAACTGGACCACCTTCTTACACCATATAAGTGAAATCATATATTTACCTTTTTCTATCTGACTTACTTTACTCAGAATAATAACCTTTAGGTCTATTCATGTTGTTGTAAATGGTAGGATTTTATTTCTTGTTATGGCTGAATAATGTTCCACTGTATATATGAACCATAACTTTAGCCAATCATCTATTGATGGGCATTTAGGTCGCTTCCATTTCTTGGCTATTATATATTGTGCTGCCATGAACATAGGGGTGCATAGATATTACACCATATACAAGAATAGACTCAAATGTAATTTGGATTAAAGACTTAAATGTAAGACCCAAAACCATAAAACTTCTAGAAGAAAACATACACAGTGACCTCTTTGATATTGCTACTAGTAATTTCTTTTCAGACATATCTCCTTGAGCATGGGAAAAAAAAGAAAAAAAATCAAACAAATGGGACTACATTAAAACTAAAAAAGTTTTTGCACAGCAAAGGAAACCATCAACAAAATAAAAAGACAACCTACTGAATGGGAGATGATATTTACTCATGATATATCTGATAAGGAGTTACTACCCAAAATATATAAAGAACTCATACAACCCAACGACAAAAAAAGCAAACAATACAATTAAAAAGTGGGCAAAAGATATGAACAGATATTTCTCCAAAGAGGAAATACAGATGGCCAACAGACATATGAAAAGATGCTCAAGGTCACTAATCATCAGAAAATGCTAATTTAAACTACAGTGAGATATCATCTCACACCTGTCAGAATGGCTATCATCAATAAATCAAAGAACAATGTTGGCAAAGATGTAGAAAAAAGGAACCCTCAAACACAGTTAGTGGGATTGCAAATTGGTACAGCCACTATAGAAAACGGTCTGGAGGTTTCTCAAAAAATTAAAAATGGATATACCTTTTGACCTGCAATTTCACTTCTGGATATTTATCCAAAGAGCTCTTTACATATGTTGAATAGTAACTCCTTATGTTTATCACAATTAAAAATGTTCCATGATTACCTATTTTCTGTCCTCTTAAAATCTTATTTTGCCAGTTCGGTCATGTGGGATTTTTCTTTCCCAAGAGTGTTTGTGAAACAAAATGTAGTCATCATAGGATTCCCTTCCTTGCTGTCCCTTCATTTAAAGAATCCACCATCACAAAATACAAAAAAAAAAAAAAAATGGGGATGTTATAAAGTTTTGACATCTAATAAAGTTCTCAGTAACAAATAGTCTCTATTCTCTAAGAGCTGACTCTATGCTGATAGAAGTGAAGTCCCACATTAATTCCTCCCTTTCCTTTGATTCCAGAGACAGGAATTCACCAACTTCACTCTTTGTATTAAATGAACTAACATAACTTCTGCTGGCAGGCTTAACCTCCTCTGGTAAAAGAAGATTTGCTGATGATTCTTGTTTCATGAAAGGCCCCAAATGAGATGATTGAACTACATAACAGTAATATTTTTCATACCTCACTTGTGCAAAACCCATTGCAATCATAAAACAAAACAAAACTAAGGAAGTCAGTGAGCGTATTACTTCCAGAAAGATCAGAAACCCACAATTAGAGCTTAGAGTTCCCTCTGGAATGGCTGGGTTAACCAAACTCTCCAACAGCATCTTGTTCTGCAATACATACAATTTAATTCTCTGAATGTGATTTTAAATGATAGGTAAAAGTAGTTCCAAGCTTCACCTGTACCCCTAGAATGGGAGAGTACTATCCGTAAAATCTTTCTATGTAGCAGTTCAAAAGAACTCATCACATCAGGATGATGAGCAACATAGCTACATTGCTAATTAGGGAATTTTATGAGTATCCTTTGCCCAAAATCTGTTTCTTCTGGAGCTTCCCTATCAAAATCAATAGCAATTCAATTCTATTAGGTCCTCAGTTCCAAATCCCTAATGTCATCCTTAACACTCTTTCTATCACACTCTGGATCTAACACATCGTCAAGTCTTACTGATGAGAATTCTCACCATCCCTTCCGTCCTGGCATAGACCAAGCCTCCATCATCTCCTGCCTGGACAACTGCAATAGACTCTACAGTGATCTGTCTGCTTTTATTCTTGCATTCCTCTAATGTCTTCCCAACATAGCAGCTAGAGACCCTTCAAAAATGTTGGCTTCATTATATTATTCCTTTACTTGAAACTCTCAAGTAGCTCCCCAACATACTCAGGGAACACCCAAAGACTTTATTATGAGAAACACAATATCTCCCATAATCTGGCCTCCCATTCTCCTTTCTGTCCTTATCTATTAAGTTTTGCTATTCTAATTCCATTATAGCAATAAATATTCATTATCTCCCTTGTAATCAGAGAATTCAATAAAAGACAGAAACATAAAACAATGTGATTATTCATTAGAACTTAGAATTCAGATGGGGAGAAAATTTATGAATTCCCTTGATTGCTCTCTTCTCAGCCTTGGACAAGCTCAAACACCTATAACAAGTGGTCGCAGTTGGGTCCCAGTGCTTCAAGGCATCTATCCATGCTGTGCCTCCCGTCCTCAGTATCCTGGTGCTCCATCTAGAGCTTTCTGAGTTTTATCTTTCACTCAGTTGTTATCACTCACACCCACTTGAGTATGACTTTGCATCTGTCTTAATCCTGACTCAGCCCCCAGATTCTATCTTTCATACCTCCCTTCACTCCACAATTTGTGCCCTGAGGGCAGATCACACTGATATCCACATGCCCAATTCTAACCCTGAAAATAACAGATTTTAAATAGTAGTCTAGGCTCCCTCGTTTTGAACAAAGATAAAGTAAAAATGAAGACTATGCCTTTGAATAACCAATATTAAAAGAAAAGAAAAGAAAAATACAGACCTGTACTAGGAGTCATTGTAGAATTGTGTTGTTGGAATATCTAAGGCCCTACCTTGAGTTGATCAATACAGAGACACAGAATTATATGCCCCTAATCTATGTTTTAAGAGCTTTAAAACCATTCCCTGAAGTCATTGGGATTGAGTAACTAACATTTGAACCCTCTGACTGAAAGAAATGACTGAAAGAAAAAGAATAAAAAGCAGGAAAAATCATGACTTAGAAGTATTTATTACCTGTAAGACATAAACTTAACAAAACATAGACAACATGGAGGAAAATAAATAAGATTTTTCTTTGTGCAATTCAGATTCACAGGAAAGAAGCACATGGAAGACCCAGAGAACTTTATTTCACATCTGTCTCCCCTTGATTATCAGCAAGGAGGCCATAATAAAACAACCAGGATTCATTGATGTCTCTCTTCTCTCTCTTCCCTCACCCCCAGAGACTGCTAGTCTTTGTTGAATTGGGGAACTAATATAAAGTCTAAGTCTCCCCATCCTTATTCAAAGAAGAGATACCCCTGAATATAAGGCATTAACCATGATGCAGGACATTTAACAAAATTTCAAAAGAGAAAGTAGAACTGAATTTTGTCACGAATGTGTCACATAGACCCAGCTCGGTCCCCACCTCCTCCAAATACTTTAGACTCAAGTAAATAAACCAAGGTGTATCTCAGAGGAGAAAGTTAGAGGGTCAAATTAGGAAAAAGGGAGTCAAGGAGAATCAGCCTACTATTCCTCAGAGCAAAGAGAAGCCTGGACGAATCCATGTTAGCCTAAGGGAAGAAGGAAGGAGAGAAGGGAAGGGGGAGGGAGGGAGGAGAAAGGGAGAGAAAAAAGAGAGGGAGAGATGATAGAAAGAAAAACATGATGGGAAAGACTGAGGATGAAATACAGCAAATAGCTAAGACCTATCTTTCCTGCGCCATGACCCTTGGAGAGCTAGAGACCCTTTCTTAGAATAGTATTTTAAATGTATAAAATGGCACATATAAGATTGTAAAAGAATCTACTTATATTGTAAATATGGTTACCAAGACAATGTTTTTGATTTAAATATATATATACTTCTTTATTATTCGTTAATAATATACAATGGTTGGCCTGAAACTACCACAGTTTCTAAGTAGTGGGGTTCATGCTATTGCATGACATCAGCACAAACTGTAATGTAATGTGAAGGTATGTGTGACTTTTATTGATAACAAGGGCACAATACAGCTAATACTACCGAAGGATGTTGCCAAAAATCATAATGAAAGACCTGTTAAAGTTTAGAGATTAATGAAATTAAAGGTGCAATTTTCCCCATCCAAGTTCAGGAATCCTTTGAGAAGCCATGGACCCCATAATCAGAAGCCCTGTAAAATATATATATAAACCAAGGAACAAAAGAAAATTTCCTAAGAGTGCCCTGCACTGAGACCAGCTGGAGAGAATGCTGATGGAGACTTTGCTCAGTTTCCTTTATATTACTGCATCCATGAAATAGCATAATATTCAAAACTTCACTCTTCATAAATAGAAAAGAAAGTATGCACAGCTTTGCTTCTTGAAGGACAGTTCAGTTCAGTTACTTTGCGAATTCCTACTACAAGGCTAAGTAAGTCACAAATTTCATTCCACAGCATTTCTTATTGTTTTGAATGGTTTTGTTGTGGTTCGGTTTCCGTTTGTTCTGTTCGTTTGCTTACTACAATCTATAGAGTTGGAATAATATACCTACCTCACAGGGTTGTCCTTGCTCTGACATATTAACTGAATTCTTAATAAAGTCAGTTCCCTACCTTTTACATTGTTTGAACACCAGTGAGATCTCTGGACCAGTCAGGTTTCCAACAAAATATTCACCTTAGTCACAGAGGATGAAAATGTAAGAATTGACTAAAGTCAAGCCATCTTCAGGACTTAAAAAATTCCAGCATAAGATTTCAACAATCTCGGATGGCAATGGACATTTAATTTCTAAATGCTGACATTTTACCTTTTGGGAGAAGTGAATTTTTATAGAGTTCATCATTTTCTGAATAGAAAATTATGTTTGGATTTTTAATATGGATTACTCATCCAAAGAGATCTTTAAAAATGCTGACAAGAGATTCTAGAAACACTTAAATTTTCAGACTGAATCAGTTCCAGCATTTATTAAAATAATGGTAGAAGGAGATAGGCTAAAAAGACTTTCTTCTGTCTGGAATCGTGTACAAGTCTTTTAAGATCAGGAACGGGAAATAAACTCGGGGGCTAAAAAACAATTCTCAATTTGGCAAGGGAACTTCCTGAGGCAGGAGACAGTATCCCAGTACATTAATGAAGTACAAAAGTAGTTACATCATTGTGAATTGAGGAATATTTTAAAGTTTAGCAAAATGTGTTTTCTTTTTTCCTTCCAGGCTCCTCTTCGAATCTCTATTCTGATACTTAAAAAAAAAAAAAAAATTACGTTCCTTTTGTTGGAGGCATGTTGGTTCTCTTTCCAAATATTTACTCTTTGCTTGTTCAAACTTAAATGTATTCTTCCCATTATTTATCAAGCCTCTCTCACATGTCAGACTCTGCGCTAGGAGCTTGGAATACAAAGCAGAATAGGAGATGGTCTCTTTCATCAAAGGACTTAAAAAGGAAAATGGCAGATGGCTCACCTCAAAATGAATTGCAATAGATCCATGGATTATCAAAAGGATGTGTATCCCCACATTTATTGCAGCATTATTCACAATAGCCAGGATATGAAAACAATCTAAGTGTCAGTCTCAGCAGAAGAATGGATAAAGAAGATGTGATAGATGTTAGATATAAATGTAGATAATATCTATCTACATACAGATACATCTTTTATTCCAAGATATTTCTCTATATACAGATATAGATAATGGAATATTATTCAGCCTTGAGAAGAAAGGACCTCCTGCCATTTGTGACAACATGGATGGACTTTGGGACCATAATGCTGAGTGAGATAAGTCAGACGCTGCAGCTCTCATTTACAAGTGGACCCTCAAAAAACCAAACTCATGAAAACAGAGTAGAATGGTAGTTACTAGCATCATGGAGGAATTTGGGAGAGGTTGTTTAAGGGTATATAAACTTGCGATTGGTAGATAAATAAGTCCTGGAGAGCAAATGTACAGCATAGTAATTACAGTCAACAGCACTGTTATATAAACTTCCAAATTGCTAAAAGACAAGATCTGAGCAGTTCCCATGACAGAAAAGAAATGGTAACTACGTGACACAACGGAAGCGTCAGCTAGCAAATCAGCACCTTGTACACCTTAAACTAACACAATGTCATATGTCAATTACATCTCATAAACAATAAAGAATATTAACAAAATTTTTGCCCCCAAAAGTAGATCCCTGGACAGATGAATGGATAAAATCTTGAAATGACAAATACTCAAATACTGCATCATTCCACTGATATGAGTTAGACACAGTAGTCAAACTCATGGACACAGAAAATAGATCATTGGTTGCCAGAGGCTGGGGAGGAGGAGTGGGGTCATTTAATGGGTACAGAGTTTCAGCCTTGCAGGATGAGGGGCCATGTTCTGGGGCTCTGCTGCACAATGGTTAACAATGTTGCTGGGAAAGTGATTTTATGCATTATGTGATATGACTTTTTTTTTTTTACAATAAAAAAATAAAAAGTAATTGCAGGAGAGCAGGATAGTGCCATTAGAGAAATACCGAACCTACAGGCTGGAGTGTCAGCCTAAATGAGAGCACAAGGCTCCACCTGGGAGGTCAGGGAAGGCTTCCCCAAGGAGCAGATAATTAGGATTAAATGCAACTGATCAGTACAAATCAACAGGCATGAGGATGGAAGGGAAAAGGGCCCAGTCAAAGGGCAAAGTCAAAGAGGCATACCCCAGTGAGGGGCTCGGGGCTGGTGCAGAGCCAGTACCAGGTGCTGCCTAAGAAGAGACAGCTGAGTTGGAGAGGAGAAGGGGATCTCAGGACCACGTGCACTGAGCTGAGAAGTTCTTATTGGCGAAGTTACGCATGAAAGAGCTCAAACCTTGGTGTCTTACTCGGCTCCAGCTGCCACGACAAAATACCACAGACTGAGTGGCTTAAACAACTGATATTTATTTCTCATAGTTCTGAATGCTAGAAGTCGAAGTTCGAGGCACTGGCATACTTGGTTTCTGGTGAGAGCCCTTCTTCGGGGCTTGCAGATGGCCACCTCACTGTCTTCATACTGTAGAGACACAGAGCTATGCTCTCCTTCCTCTTAGTGTAAGGACACTAGCCCCACCCTGGGGGCCCCAATTCATGACTTTATCTAAACCTAACTATCTCCAAAAAGCCCCACCTCCAAATACTATCACATGGGGTAGTTGGATTTCAACATAGGAATTTGGGGGGACACAAACATTCAGTCCATAACACTTGTCTTCATGGGCAACTGGCAACTGATGCACTAAATCTACCAGAAACACCACTAACCACAGACCAGAAAAAGATCAGAACGGTTCTTTCTCCTGTATCTGAACAGCACATAACACAGGACTGAAGGTGACCTACCCTGAACCTCTAGAGTTGCATTGGAATTAAGAATGTGTGCCCCAGACTCTGACTGAGCTGGGGCCAAACCCTGGCTCTTCTGGCTCTAAGTAGCTGTGTGACTTAAGAAACTTATTGAATGGTTCTAACTCTTAGTTCCCCATCTGTAAAATAGGGATGATAATGAAACCAACTCTATAAGGAATCTTGAAAGACCTAAGAAATGCCCACACAGTGCCCGGCAGAGAATAAACACTCTCGATAAACATAGTGTGGTTGTTTTATTATTATCTGCCCCAGAAGTTGCAAGTCACTCAAGGAAGAGCAGAATTAAGGGAGATTATCAAAGTAGAGGAGGTGGGAGAGGGTAAAGGGGGTCAAATACATGATGATAGAAGATGACTTTGGGTAGTGAATACACTGCAATATACAGATGGTATATCATAGAACTGTACACTTGAAACACATAATCTTATTAACCAATGTCACCCCAACACATTTAATAAATTTCTTTTAAAAATATTATGTGACAAGCTGACATTGCAAGTATAATACTTGGTACCAGTCATGTTTTCCAAGCTTTTAATGAAGAATTGAACATGTTAGAACACACACATACACAGCACCAAATTTTGAGAAGCCAAAAGGAGATATTGCCTTAAAGTGCCCATCTGCTACATTTACACATTTTATACTAACATTTTATTGGATATTTTCTTATTTCTGTTAAGACGAAACAAAAAAAAAGTCCTGTAATTGTTTAGATTTTTTAAAAAATATTTAGTTGTTTCAGTTCATTCAGTTCATTTTGTTGTGCTTTTTAATTTGGCACAATTTTATTTGCCCTCCTTACATAAAACATACCCAAAAAGAAATGCAATGCCCTAAGTAATTTCATTACTGAAAGTATATTCATTAAAATGTTTGTGAAATCCTTGGTTTTATGTAATCTGCACTGTGTTCAGTGGCTTCTACGACTAAAGCATCTCCAATTTCAGAAGAGTAAATATGCTAGAACCCTATAGGAACCTGCCTGTGCTTCCTGTAGAGGGGTTGTGCTTTTCCATGGGTGAGAGGTGTCTGGTAACCCCCAACTCGACCTCCGATCCACACAATTGATCACTAAAAACAGATACACTGAGAAGCTGTTCCTGACATGGGTTTCTTAAGGAAAGCTTGTCTCCCCTGACTCCCTGCTGCCACTTAATTCTAGGCTAAGGTACCGGAGTTGAAAGAACATTTGTCAATCTCTTTTACCAAAACGTGGAGAGATTAGGGTAAAGCCAACAAAATGACTGCACGAAGGCACACAACTTATAGAACGGCCAGGACAAACCCAGAGACCTATTCTTTCTCTATGGTATAAACCTGAATCACCAATACTTTCCCATCAATAAAGCAAAACACATCTACTTATATGTCATTCACATTGCTTCCTCATAGGCAACACTGAAGGGTAGAGCTGTTCTTTCCTTACACCAAGTTAGTTGTAAACTTGCATGGTGGAGAGAGAAGCCCTGACCCACCAGGGGTGGCCTGCACGAGGGGGCAGGACCCAGGAGTGGCTGAGAGAACAACGCTCCACAGTCTACTATCCAATACCAATTTTTAACTTCGGACCATTCTTAAGGAGAAAAGAGTGCCACTAGTTTCCTAATAGAAATGCGTAAGGTTTTGGTACAATATAATATGTAAGACACATATCTCGAGGGCCTGAGCACCATCGACCACACCCAATGAAGGGCTGTTGGTGGCACAGCCATAATAGCAGTGGTGGTAGTAATAGTCACAGTGCTGGAGACAGCAGCACTAGTCATAGTGACAGCAGAGCAGTAACAGAAGAAACAGTGGCCATAGCAGCAACAGTAGCCACAGCAGTGGCAGCAGCCTCAGCCGAAGTAATAGTATTGTTATTGTCAATGGTGATGGTGTTATTTGCATCATGATTAAGGACACTGGCTCTGGAGCCTGGGTTTAATACCTACTTCTGCCACTTAATGACTATGTCATGTTTGGCAAATTATTTAATTCCCCTAGGTTTTATTTAGTTTCCTCATCTGTTAAAATGGAAATAATAAAAATGTAGCATTTTTTTAAATGGCGAAAAATTATTGGATACTCTTTGTCAATAGTCAGAGCCTACGTTCCCTCCCTTCAAGTCTGGGTGGGCTGGTGACCACTTCTACCAATAGAATATGGTAGAAGTGACTCCATATGTCTTCCCAGGATAGGTCATAAGAGGCTACGCAGTTTCTGCCTTTTTTTCCTGATTCACTGAGTCGCCATGTGAGAAGTTCAACTTTCCTTGGGCCACCATGCTGGAGAGGCTTTGGATAAGCACTCTGGACGATGGTCCTAGCCATGCCCAGCCCGCAAGGTGACCATTCATCCTTGTCAGGGAGCCAGATATGTGAGTGAAGAGGCCACCAGGGAGGTGAATCCTCCAGGCCCATTTGAGTCTTCTGAGTTGTGGCTCCAAATATTGTGGACAGAGAAAAGTCATGCTCACTGCACCCCATCTGAATCCCTCACCCCAGAATCTGTGAGTATAAGATATATAATGGTTGTTATCTTACACCATTATTAAATTTTGGGAAGGCTTGTTAGGCAGCATTAGTAAGAAGGACAGATAGTACCACTGTGATTAGCTGGGTTAAAAGTATTAAAATTCAGAATTGTGCCTAAGACATTACAATCCTTCAAAAACATTAAGATTATAGCAATGCTGATACCTTTTCCTTTGACCTTGGCTTTCCTTTTGGCCTTTCCCTGCTTGCCCCAGGCCTCACAATTCCTTCCCTCCAATTTAAAACTGCTGCTATCAGCATCTCTTGGGTTTCTTCTTCCCCAAATTGGCTGTGGAGTCTGAGAGAGCACCTCTTTACTGTCACCCCAATTTCCATCACAAAGCAAGGATATGCTTTGGAAAACCAAAATAATGGATATGGTAGAGGTACAATATTTTCTTAATTTCACAAAGATTTGGAGGCTACTGTCTTATCTGGAGACTTGGCCTACCTTCTGAGTCAATCACTGAGAGTTTGGTCCACTCTGTGCTCTCTGTATTTATTCCTAAAGTAAATTCAGCACATCTTTCATCGCCATCCCCTGACCTCAGGAGAGAGACATGGTGACCTATTCCCCATTGAAAGTTTTCTTGTCAGCGCTACACCTGAAGGGTGTTTGGTAGAACAGAAAGGCAGATAATCAGATCAGCCTCTCTGAGAATTCTTAGAGAAGCGCAGTAATGACCTCGAAGGACTTTTCTCTGAGATTGGAATGGTCACATTCCAGCATTTTTTTTTTTTTGCCAGGGGGCTTATCTGGACAGGATAGATGGAGTAGGTAGAAATCTGTGGAAGGCCAAATAATGGCCTCCAGTCATACAAAAACGTTTCTGAGAAAGAGAAGTGTACAACTCAGTCAAGGAAAAGAGGGGATCGTTCACCCCGGGACAAAGGACAACATGAGTCACCTCAGGCCAGTTGCTGGGAAGCATTTTTGCTTAGCTTTGTCAAATGCTATTTGTACACTTCACAAGGGAAGGGAAGGCAACGAAGCAGCTCTCTGTTGCATCTGACAGCACGAATGAGCCCATCCTCGACACTCGCGTTCCTCGGTCTTCCACGGCATTCTCTCCCCACTCTCTTCCCACCTCACACCCTTTCTTCTCTTTTACTTGTGGTTCTTCTTCTGCCCAGACTCTAAATGTTGAGCCATCAGAGTTTTATTCTCTTTCTGCTCTTCTGATCACACATTCCTTAGTTGATACTGTTCATTTTCATAGTTTTAAATCCCTATCATAGAAGACTCCCACATCTGAATCTTAAGCTGAAAACTTCCTTATAACTTAAGACCAGCAGATGCAACTGTATCATGTCCCCACCTAGCACATCTGATTTGGGATAGATGGTCTATCATCAAGTAATATGCCAAGTTCCTTCTATCCTTGTACTTACCCCAGTGGTCTAAATATCCATAAAAATGATCTTTAAATAATGAATTGCATATTTTACCAAAGAATTGTACAAAAAAGGTATTTGTATATATTTAGTTAGATTATATAGGTATATATGTTATATAGAGAACAATGCATGCTTATAAGGCATACAGGTAAAAACACAGATTTCTGGTTTCTGCCCAGCTCTTCCATTAACCCTGAGACCTCGAACAGATCTATGAAACTTTCTGCATCACAGTTTTCTCATAAATGTTGGTGATAATTATATTTTCTTGGAGAATTTTTGTGAATTTAAAGGAATGAATATATATAAAATTGTTAGAAGAGTCTCTGGTACCTAGTAAGTATTTGCCAGACTGTTACTATCATCATTACTTACTATTTTACAATAAGTGCATTATCACTGCTATTTATTATTTTATAATAAATGTTAGTTATTTTTTTCTCCTTTCCCTCAACTACTATAAATATATTTTGGAAAGGACACTTTTGATCAATCGTTTTATTCTTCAGACAATAGGCCAGAAATAGGCCTCACTGTAGATCTTCAGTACTATTTAATGAATGAATGAATGAGTGAATGAATGAATGTGTAAAGAGCAAAGTAAAAGACCTGGAGGTTGAGTGGATGACCAAAAATAGGTGGAAGAGGAGAAGGAGAAGAAAGAACAAGATTTGGATTAAGAAAAATGAGTTTAATAGGCCAACAAATTCTGACAGGAAGATAATATAGATGAAAAATTACTAGAAGAGAATCATGCTTCAGAATTACTGTGGCCTGTGGCATTGTGTTTGATGAGCAATTCCCTTTTGAATTTTTATCTCCAAAGAAATTCCATCCAGCCCTCATTAATCAGTTTCAAAGTCAGACCGAACCTTGAGGTTTGGCTGTTGCTGAAGAGCTGAGAGACTTGTCTTTTCCCAACAACAGGAGAGAGAGAGCATGGCTTTTCCCCCACAGTTCCGTCCTCTTGGTCTCATAAGAACGCTTCTGCATCCTGCTTGTCTGAGAAACCTTGGGGGTCCTAGCTTGAGGTTAGAGTGAGCCACTGCAAGAGACGAGGCCTTTGACACATACTCCCCCTAAAATGGACGCGAGGACTAGCGGGAACTCCTGTAAAAATGTCCTGGGAGCTTTGAGACGAAGAAAACTGTTTTTGTGAAATCTTGCTTTTGTTTCTTATTAAAATTTTTCCTCTTAAATATTTTTTCTTCTGCTGGTTTAGACTTAAAATTAGTACACACTAATGAGAAAGAACACAAAATAAACCCTTCCTCAGGGGACTACGGAAGAAGCTAAACAATGATTTAATTAAAAAGCTAGTGCTGAAGAATGACCTATTTATAATGTCTCCTCTCTTCGAGTTAAGAAGAGAGCCCCCATGTCATCATCTGTAATTTGAGAGCCAGAATGTTGTGGTTTTTTTCTAAACTTGAAATCTGAGCATGTTACTTCCCTGTTTAAAAGCCTTCATTGGTTGTCCTTTTGACTTTATCGTGAATGTAGGATGCAATTTGGCCCAACCTACTAGGTCTAAACTACTTTTCTCTGAACACTCTGGTCTGAAACGCGGGACTCCATGCTTACCAAACCACTTGCTGTTGCCTTCAAGTACATCCTCCAGATTTGCTAGATTTAGGAAATAACAAAACAAAACAAAAACAAACAAAACAAAACAAAAACCAAACGAACAAAAAAACCAGGATGCCCAATTACATCTGAAATTTAGATAAACAACAATACTTAGTACAAGCATGCCTATGCAATACTTGGGACATACTTATACTTTAAAAAAAAAAAAAGAAGTATCCATTGTTTACATAAATCTCAAATTTAAGTGGTCATCCTGTATTTCATCTTATTGTACCTTAGCCTCCTTCTATCCTACAGCCCATTTTTCAGAACACAGTTTAAGTGACACATCTTCCTTTTTCTTCACTCACCCACCCTAGGCTATGTGGCTTCCCCAATGGGCTTACATGTCCGCCTATGTTTACTGTTTTTACAGAACTTACTATGCTATTTATAATTATCTGTTGACTTCTACAGCTCAAGTTTTAGATGATAAATTCCACAAGGTTAGGGCTTATATCTCATTCATCCTTGTGTCCCTGAAGCTTAAAAAGGTGCTCACAGTATAACACTTGTTCAATATTTACTTATTAAATGAACGAATAGAAATTCATTGTTTACACAGCACTTTCACAACTCAGCAAATCATCTATTTCCATAATATATAAATGGAAAATTGGTTTCTGTCCAAGAGTAATCCAAAGAGATCTTTTAAAGTAGTAATAAGAGTATTATATCTCCTGATTGAAACCTCCCAGTGACTTGCCACCATAACTAGAAGAAACCCCCAAGTCATTTCCACGGTTTACAAATCCCCATGTGGTCTAACGCCTGACTACAGCCTCAGCCTCATTTCATAGCACTCCTCTTTGCTCATTGCTCACAAAGCACTGGCAGCCTTGCTGTCTGTGATGGTGCCAATCAATTCGCTGCCTCAGGAACTTTGCACTTGTGCTCCCTCTGCCTGGAAGGTGTACATTGTATAGCAGGCTTCTCTGCCTCATTTCCTTCAGGATGGAGAGTCACCTCCTGAGAAAAGCCTTCCTTGATCCTCCTCTTTAAAATAAGTCCGTTGTCACTCTCCAGACCTTTACCCCACTTAACTTGTCTTCAAAGTATTCAACACTATTTGATATTTTCTTATATATTTACTTATTGGTTTGCTTATACTGTTTTTCCCAGGAGGAAATAAGTACTTTGAGGAAAGGGACCTTGTCTTTTCCTTGTATTCTCAGCACCTAGAACAAAGCCTGGAATGTGTAGATGCATAATAAATACCTGTGGAAGGAAGGAAGGGAAGAAGGAAGAGAGGAGGACTTCTGGAGCCTGAAATTCTTCTTCGCTGGGCAAAGTTTCCTTCCCATGTAAGACAAAGGTTTAAAACATATATGCTCCATGGAAAAGCATCTATTGCTTTAAATTTACTCTAATGTATACATGAGTAAAATTAGAACCATTTCAGAAAGTAAAAATATTCAGAGATGTTGCAGGAGCCACTTGTCACCTAAGGACTAGGTTAGGGGATAATACAGAAGGAATAAAGGCCACAGATGGAAGAAAAGGTTGAAGGAGCAGGGACTGAATAAGAGATCGATCATCATTCCTAAAAAAGTTGGCTCACTTTCAATCTTGTCTTTTGCCCCTATAATAACCCTGACCTCCATCACCAACAATACTGTGACAGGTATTTTTAATTGCTTACCCATATTCCATTACCACATTCTCCCTTGCTAATAAAACCCATTTTTGACTTCAGCCTTGGTCTATGGATCATTACTTGGTCTAAGCCTGGTGTTCATAAACTTTTTTGTGAAGAACCAGATGATAAATATATTAGGAGTGGCAGGCCACATGATTGCTGTCACAACTACTGGTTCCGTTGCTATAGTGTGAATGCAGCCACAGAGAATCTGTAAATAAATGTGTGGCTCTGTTCTAATAAAACTCTATTTACCAAAACAGGCAATGGAAAGATTTGGCTTATGATGCATAGTTTGCTGACCCCTGATGGAAGCAATCTTGTTCCTAGGCAAGTTTAAAGATCTGGTACTAAAGAAGAAGAGGACCAGGTAGGATGGCTAGTCATTTGGACACTGAATTAACACATTAATAACAGTTCTGTAAGGAAACTCCTCACTCGGTCCTCTTATGAGAAAGAGTCAGCATCATCTTACGCTTTATCCATCATCAGTAACTTTGATAGAAGACAGTTGGAGTTTGTTTTCCAGGCTGATTTTTGCATAGTATCATCTATTTTTTACTGTAATTATGCCCACTCCTCCCCCCAAAATATATGTTCAGATACAAAGCCCTAGTATCTCATAAAATAACCTTATTTAGGAATAGGATCACTGCAGATGCATTATTTAAGATGAGGTCATCTGGAGAAAGACGGCCCCCAATCCAATATGACCAGTGTCCTTATAAAAGGAAAGCCACATAAAGACATAAAGACACATGGTGAACCCCACATGACGATGAAAGCAACGACTGGAGTGACGTGTCTGCCAGCCAAGGTTGTCCACAAACTGCCAGAAGTTCAGAAGAGGCCGGGAAGAAGTTGCCTACAGATTTCAGAGGCAGCATGCCTCTTGTCTGCCCCTAGATTTCTGAGTTTTAGCCTCCAGAGCTACGAGACAAGGTTTCTGTTGTTTAAAGCCACCCAGTCTATAGTACTGGGAAATAAATTCAGCATCTATCTTTTTGTTCCTTTCCTCAAGGATAAAAATAATTGCTAAGCAACTCTTCAAATACTTAAATATCCAGAAACTTATTACATTTTCTAAACAAACTTGTGGAATAGGTTAAACAATATATATGAAATGCTTTTTAAATGAGAAAAGCAAAGTACAAAGGGTCCCTGACAGCCTCAGTTGTTTCTCCCATCAGCCTCTTTATTCACATTTCTACGTAACAGGACTATTAGGATGCATCTTTCATCTGTTTACAAAATTCCGTCTCATGTAGGTTCTATAAGGAAAAGACTTTATCAGTCTGCTTATTGCTGATCTTCAGTTCCTACAGCAGGGCCTATCCCATGGTTCTCAATTTATTAAATGAATGACTGAAATGATTTGTCCCAGAAAGAAGGGGCGAAAGCAAGATCACTTCTATTAAACACTTTGTATCGGCCTTTTTCTTTTTGTACTTCTTACATTGATCCTCCTACTATTCAAGAAAGGAATTGGTACCCATAATTTGCATATAAAGAATCAGTGCTCCAAGAGTATGCATGGTTTCACAATAATCTCATGGCCAAGAAATAGCAAAAGAAGTTAATCTTCATCAAGAGCTGATGCACGCTCAAAAATTGTCAGTGGGATTGTAGGAGGTTCAGCCTCATAGAGGAGAATCTGGTAATGTTTACTAAATTATTCACACATTTACTCTTTGGCCCAGCAACCCATTCCTATAAATATATACTAAAGATACCTAAGTAAAGAAAAAAGGAAGAAGGCACAGGACTCACTGCAGAACCATTTATAACAACAAAAGGGGACTGAATAAAATCATTATGAATGAATTATGGAATATCATGTAGCTATAAAAAGATCTCTATAAACTGCCATTGACTGATCTCTGGGATACATCAAGTTAAAAAGTAAAGTAAGTGGTATGTGAAAAAGATTAATTTTTCTAAAGTAAGAAAAACTATGACTATATGTATACATACACACACACACACATATATATACACATACAAATAATTGTTCATATTTTTTAAAGTTCGATGAATCTAAAACTAAGAAGTAATAAAAGGTAACTTGTAGAGGAAAGAAAATGAAGGTAAGGAAAGGGGACAAGCAGCTAAAACTCTCAGATTTTTATTTTTTTTTACTCTGGAATTATGCAAATATTTCACATTTAAAAATAAAATTAAAACAAAGACCAAAAACCCAAACACAAATTAAAATATATATATATATACCTATATGAAATTGGTAGCATAACCACTTAGTGAAGAATAATATCATACTTTAAGAAACAATATATTTCATTGTAGTTTCCTAAAGGGATAAGTTCTAAAAGTAACAAAAATAAAAACTTTAAAGAACTGTAAAACCAAATTCAGCAATCTCATTAGTTATAATATTTGCATTGTTAGATAATAGAGAAAACCAGTAATAAATTATATTAATGTTTTGAAACCAAAAATTTTAACAAAGCAATTGAGTATAAAAATCAAGGTATAAATCACGTATTGTAACCTTTGAATTGAAAATTTAATGTAAACTCATGATTTTTTAATTTCTAAAAAACAACATGTCTTATCTCTGCCTACTAAGATGGCCTGGAAACAATGACAAAAGCACCTTGAACATCCAGATTGTAGTTTCTAAACACCCCAAAGGAAACAAAGAATTCTTGGGGAAATGGTCAATGCGATCTCATAGGCATAAAATGTACAAGATAAACTTTAGATAATTTGTAGTTCCAGAAAGTGACAAATGAGGCCTTGACAAAAAGACATAGAATCAAACTCAAAGGGGTTTTCATTGGCCACAAATGATTTAAGCACCAAAAAGAAATCAATGACAGAAATGTGGTTGAAATACACAATATATATAACACTCCGATTTCATAATACCAAAAAACAAAACAAAAACAAAAAAACCAAAACCCCAATTTGTCATAGCAAAACTACATCCAATCAGTACTGAAAACAAATTTTAAAATCAGGCAATTCTGCTCTTCATATACAAAATTTTTCCATGGAAACTAATTATTGATAAGATTTTTCTTTAGAGAAAATTATCTAATAAATACAGAGGGAATGATAGCATTAGAAAAATCACCATTTTGTAACCACAAATGACAACAGATCTAAAAACAATCATCATAATGCTGAAACCAGTGTGTGAAAAATCACGAGAACTTTATAATGGATCAGGCTCACAATTCCTGCATCCTGTTGTATTATTATCTAGAGGCATACCGCTTTATTGCACTTGGCTTTATTGTGCTGCACAGACGTATTTTTTACAAACTGAAGGCAAGACCCTTCACCAGCAAAAAGAATAAGACCTGTTCAATTGTGGTGGCCTGGTACAGAACCACAATATCTCCAAGGTACACCTGTATTGCTGTCATAAAACCACAAAAATTTAGCAGCTTAAAAACACAAATTCATTACCTCACCGTTCTGGAGGTGAAAAGTCCAGGTTGGCAGAACTGGTTTTCTGCTGCAGATTTAGAAGGCACAGCTAAGGTGTCAGCCAGCCTAATTGGGAGGTTCTGGGAGAATACAATTCCAGCTCCTTCAGGTTGTCAGCCAAATAAAGTTCCTTGGAGTGGAAGGACTGAGATTTAGTTTCCTCGCTCACTGTCAGTTGGGTACGGCCTTAGCTTAGAGGCCTCATCAGGACCTCCTCATACCAATAGCAATCAACCTTCTCGTGCTTGCAATCTCTCTGACTTCCCTCCTCCCTCTTCTGCTTCTTTCTACACGGTTCTCTGCCTTAAGGTCATTTGTCTCTATTGAACCCACCTGGACAATCTTGGTTATCTGAAGGTTGGTAATCTAATTACGTCTACAAAGACCCTTGAGCCAACTAGCATACCACATTTACAGGCTCCAGAATTAGGGTGGAGACATCTTTGGAGAGAGGGGGCATTATCTCGCCTACCACACACTGGTCAATTTTAACCTCATAAAGTAGTCATCATACTAAAAAGAATTTCTATCTACAATGGAATTAGAGGATAGGAAATAGAGAATCAACGCATGTGTCGTCAGGAAAACAAAATTTCTCCCTTAACCAATGAAAGTTCATGAGAACCTCTCCTTTTCCTCAAGCCAATGAACTTGCTGCTTGGATTCTATCTAAACTGCCCCCTCTTCGCGCCCTTTGCCCATAGAAATAGCTCACCCCAAATCCTCGATGACTTTCCTGTAGCTCGCCACTGTTTGTGTCTTGAATAGTAGAAGTTCCTCTGCTATTCCAAATAAATTCAATTTCTGGTCATTCGAGCTGGCCTCAGTTTACTTCTTTTATTTAGTTTGACAAGCAATGACATAGGTAGGACATGAAGCCACCTATGATTATTCTGACCCTGTCCTATCAAAAAAGAATATAATCAAGCCTCTAGATATAGCTAACAGTTTTACAGTAGATTAGGAGAATATCTACTGTATGGGAAATTCGGTAGGGCAAATGACTCAGGATTCTCAACAAAAATGGCAGAGAAAAAGAAAAAGTTAGCCAAAATTTGGAACACTGACAACACCAAATACCAGTGAGGATGTGGAACAATAGGAACCATCATCCAGTGCTAATGGGACTGCAAAACAGAACAGCCACGTTGGAAGACAATTTAATGGTTTTCATACAAAAGAGACATACTCTTACATATGGTCAGCAATCACGCGCCTTGGTATTTACCTAAGGGATCTGAAAATATATGCCCACATAAAAGCCTGCACACGGATATTTATACCAGCTTTATCCACAAATGTGAAAACTTGGAAGCAACTAAAATATCAGCAGGTGATAGATAAGTAAACGCTGGTACCACCACATCATAGAATATTATTCAGTACTAAAAAAGATGTGCGCTATCAAGGCATGAAAGGACACGAAAGAAACTTAAAAGCATATTGCTAAGAGAAAGAAGTCAATCTGAAAAGGCTGTATACTACATGATTCCAACCATATGGCATTCTGGAAAAGGCAAAACTATGGGGACAGTAAAAAGGGTGGTGGTTGCCAGAAGTTGGAATAGGGGGGAGGGGTGAATAGGCAGAACACAGAGGGTTTTAGGGCAGTGAAAATACCTGTATATACTATAGTGATAAATACATGTCATTAGACGTTCGTCGGAACCACAGAATGTACAATACCAAGAATGAACCCTGAGGTAAACTATGGACTCTGGGTGATTATGATGTGTCAAAGTAGGTTCACTGATTATGACAAATGTACCCTCTGCTCTTGATGATGATAATGGGGGAGGCTGTGCAGGTGCAGGCAGGGGCAGGTGGAGGAGAAACCTCTACCTTCCTCTTGGTTTTGCTGTAAACCTATAACTGCTCTGAAAAAAGAAATACAGTCTCATAATAAAAAGATGAAATAAAATCCAATAATTATGAATACAAAATGAAAGAATAAGAGGAAGCAGGTGATTATAGATTAAAGAAATTTATGAGATGAATTAACCAAATGCAATGAATGCAGTCCTTCTTTTGATCTTGATTTGATCAAACAAACTGTAAAATACATATTTTTAAAAAACAAGAAAACTTGAATAAACATTGGTTATAGATGGTAATAACTATCATTAATTTTGTTAGGTTAATATTTTGGGGTTAAATGTGTGAATCGTGGGTTTATTTTTTTAAGTTCTTGTTTGGTGGAGATACATAATAATGTATTGGTGGATAAAATTATATGATTCCTAGGGTTTGTTTGAATATTCCAGAAGGAGAGAGAAAAAGAATAGTGGGAAGACACAAGAAAAACTGGGAATCTTAATAGTTGTTAAATCTGAGTGGTAGATACAGAGTTCACTTTATTGTTCACATTAACTTTGTATATGTCTTTAAAAATATTATATAAAATATCTGCTATATTTTATCACCACCCAAAGTCGCCTATATAACTAGAGATTTATAGCAGAAAACCCACATCCAAACATTTGGTCTTACCTAAATAAAATATCTCAAATAAAATCATTTCCCACCACAACCACACACATCCTAAATTGCTGTAACAGTTGTCAGCTGATCTCCTGTTTCTCTCTTTACTCTTCAGTGTTTTCCACACAACTGCTTGAGTAATCTTTCTAGAACATAAACTGCATTGTGTCAATACTCTGTTCACACTCTCCAATGGCTTTCCATTACCCATCGACAAAATTAAAAGTTTTACCAAGACCTATAAATCCCCGTGTGACATAGACTCCAGCTTGCTCTCCAATTTATTTCTTATCTCTCATTCCTGTTTCCTAGCTTAATCCTCTCTAACCACCTTGGCCTCCTTGTCGGTTCCTCAGATAAGTCAAGTACATTCCTACCTCGGGACCACTGCACACACTATTCTCTCTTAAAGCATTTTTCCCCCAAATTCATGTCTTGTTCTTTCACTTCCTTCAAGACTTATTTCAAATACTAACCCCTCGGAGAGTTCCTCTTTGACCACTTTCTCCAAAGAGTCTTCAATACCCCTCTAAATCTCCTTATCCTGTTTGATTTTTTTTTTTTATCACAGCAATAACATTTGGGTGATATTATCTTTATGATCTCTTTCACATGATTATTCAAGCTTCATGTAGGCAAGAACAACAGTTGGTTTGAAACTCTATCCCTGGTATGTAAGACAGAGCCTGATGCTCAATATTTAGTTTTTGAATGAATATCAACTGAATGAGAATTAGAATGATGTCTCTTTATTCCCAGCCACAGTACTAGGTCATTTTCTCTTTTTCAATTCTTTAGTCTTTCCATTAACCAATGTGAAAATCACCTAGCAAATTCTAGGTGCAAAAAGAAAAAAAAATGGCTACAATATTAAGATATACAATGTTCTACGTGAACTTAGTGTCTTTTTAGAGGTATAGACCCAGAGAAAATAACTCATCACCTGGGAAATTCTCTAATGATGGCTTTCCCATAGATGTTTTAGAATTCTTCAGGTAGAGCAAGAAGCTGCTGAAATGCAAGATTTCCTTCTTTATTGGGAGGCCAAGAGCCCTAGGTACATATAGATTAGCCTGAGTAGTCTAGTAAGATGCAATTTTAAGGTTTAATCATTTGAAGAAGGAAATAGTGCTCTCTCCCCTTGTTTTGTAACCTTAGGCAAAGTTTCAGCTTACCTTAAACGGCTCAAGTTGCTCATAGCTCAGTCATCACCTACATGTCCCTGAGCTTTGTATTCTTGCTTTGTATTTTCCCTTTGTATAAACCTGTTTATTTTTCCACAGGCTTGTTATCCAGCTTTTACCTTTCAGCAGAGACGTTTTAAGGTAAACCTGAAATTAAGCTGTACATTGGCAGAGAATTTGGCAGACACGAGATATAAATAACCGTATCCCAGATTTTTTTAATGCTCTCGTTTTTACTTCTCTGCAGGCTCAAGAATCTTAGCATATAAATTCTAATGGTAATACATATATTTTCATTACTGTATTGTGTCACATGACTTCCTATCAGTGAATGGCAAGAAAGCACCTAAAATAAGTCATATGCCGAAGGAGAATTGCTAGAGAAACAGCAGGTTTTCAGAGATACTGGTATGGAGTAGTGTTGCCACAGGCCTGTGAAGTTTACAGAGGACGTTCTTCTTTCTAATCTATTGTTTTCTTTGTCCCTCACAACAACTTTCCAAGGAAAATTATTACTCTCATTTTACAGATGAAGGGATTGGAGTTGAGAGAGAAATGATTTACTCAATGTTGGAGTTCATACAGAGGACACGGCCACGGGGTGACCCTTGAGCTGGACCCTGGCAATCGGGATCTCCTCCCCACCTCACTGTCCTTTGAATGTATGTCCACCCACCATTCCTACACAAGAAGCCACTTCAAGGGCATAACTTTGAGGGAGTAATGTGTTGTTGGACTGAATATGTGACTGAACCCCACTACGGCCTTTATAAAAACTCTTAAGATTATGGCAGGTGGGTCCAGCCACCCAAGACAAGCCTCGTAGGTAAGGTCCCTTGCTTATTAAACCTGCCGCTTACCAGTCTTGGTGGTTTGCCTCTTTCTTTGGTCTCTCCTTGCTTTCCATGTACTGAGGCCAGGGAACTCCCAAGGTTTCAAACCAGCCTTAAGGTTAGAAAGGTTTTCAGTGGCATATTATTAAGGAAAAATGTCTTTTTCTGCTCCGTGTCTCTTCTTTTTGTGCCACTCCACTTATTTCCAATGGGATTTACCCTACCCTCCCTCGTACCCCCTTCCAAGGGCCAAAGGAACATGATGTTGGCCAAGCAAATGAGAGCCCCACCTTCTCCTTGTCCATAGTGATCAGTTTGGGGACCCAAACTTGGTGAGTCTTATGGAAATATGTCCTCTTTCTCTGTGATCACAGCTTTAGGGAAAACTAGGCCAAAGTCGTGTCTAGCAAATTTCCTGGGTCAAATCTGGACAACATCTTCAGTATGAGAAGAAAGCTGACCAACAGAAGGAGAGAGACTGAAGTCAGTAAATTTCCCCTATTTGCTAAAGCAAACTTGAACTTAATTTGCAACTAAGGAATCCGGCCAGAGCAGACTTAGACCGATGCAAATGCAGGTCCTCCGATAGCCAGCTCTCTCTTTGCACCACATCCAAGCAGAGCTAGCCTACTAAAATCATGAGTCCATGTCACAAGCTTTTTGTCACACAAAAGTTTTACCTCTTATACTTCAATATCACAAATAGCTGAGTTGAAGGCTTCCTTCACCATTTACCAACTCTATGATCTGGGGCAATTTACTCAACCCCAAACTGAAAAATGTCATGACTCTGCCAGGAATCCAACAAGAACTATTTTGAAAAGTTGCTACTCTGTAAACAAACATCTAACTGGCGCATAGTAACTACCCAGGAAATTGTAGCTTCCGTTATTATTTTTCACCACTGAATAAGAGAACTTTGAATGGGATAAGGCAGAGAAACAGGAACCTTTCAGTGGAACGCACAGCTAACCTTTAGTGGTATATACTGCATGGATTCCTGAGAAATGGGATGGGGGAAGAGAGGATAAGGCCAGGAACTCTGCTTTTCATTGTAAAGCTGATTCAATACTTCTGACGCTAACAATTTTCTTGCGCTGAAGGAAAGTGATTTCATGAGGGATAAGGGGGAAAAAATAGTATTTGCTGAGTGTCAGCCAGGTGCCGAGGTCATCCAAGGCACTATCATAAAAAACACATCATTTAATCCCCACTGATACCTGTAAGGACGTAGGTATTATTACATTCATTTTATGGATCGGGAAACTAAATTTCTGAAAATAACATGTATGAATACACTGGGAGCGAGTGGAGCTAGAATTTAAAAGCAGTCATATCCGTCTTCAGATCGGTGCTCTCCTTTCATGCTGTGCATCTCTTACAATAGACCAGTACAGCAACCCCTGTGCATTTGAAAAATACCTAAGTTCCCCAAGAGATGTGGAGGCACAGCGAAGCATGCCCCTCTCAGATGATAAACTCCCACAGGTAAGGCTAGGGTCTCAACTCCCAGTGAGAGGGATCCAACGTCTTAAATCACTGAATCCAGAGAAATGATATGCCAATTATATCCCTAATTCCAGACACCCATCATCTCTCTTTAATTCTTTCCTCATTGCGAACCCCCATCAAAATGCACCATTGTCTACTGGAGCAGGAATAGTTACCATCAAAATGTCTCAATTGCATTTCCAAACTTTTCTCTTATTAGCTGTGCAATCAAGAAATTTCTCCCTCTCTCAATCTACGAAATAGGAATAATACCTGCATAAAAACATTAATTGAGGTAGTGTTCATTAAAAAGTCCCACCGTACAACAAAACGAAAATCAATGGTATTCATGTTTACTCGTTTGCTCCACTGCCTTAACCGTCACTCCTCCCCTCATCATTCCCATATAAATTCCTAGGGAAGCAAACTTCATCTCCTTTATCAGTTCCAATGCCTGGCCCATGCTCTATGCACCACTGGAAGCTATTGATTTATGAACCTTTCACTAAGGCCTAGAACACCACTCTTTCTAGTTCCTTGGTCTCCAACATCACCCTCTTGAGGTTGGGGGAGCAGTTATGAATGAAGCTTTGTAACAACCTAAAAATAACCTCCTGGCATCCACAAGGAGATGCTTCATCAGTTACCACATTTTCTGCCATCTTTCTACTGTGAAGAATGACCATTATCATAAAGCTGTGTCAGTGAAACGCTGTCGACGTGACAAAGTGCACAGTATTTTTAGCACGTGTCCTGTTCCAACTGCAAAATACCCTCAAATGTTCATATAATTTGTAGCTGTCTTTGAAAAGACTGTATGATGAGGTAGTGTTCTCTCTTATGATTCTCACTACGGTTCCACTTTGAAGATTCAACTTCTTTGCCATGCATGATGGTGTTGGCCTTAGTTATCTGTCCTCGAAGGCTGTAAAATAACTTCTGCTTTCTCTGTTTATTAAATTCTCCAGGGTGTTGTTTGGGAAGAGACATCCCCCAAAATAAAAATAAAAGCAAAACCAAAAACATGTTAGATGGTCAAATAGCTTTTGGAAATGCTGCTTGGAGAGCCGTGATGTTCACTGCACATTTAAAATTCGTAACAGACCTGCTATAAAGGAATCTTTAACTTAATTTAACATAAGTCTTCCCTCTGTGGACCTTGTTTAGCCCTTTGCCCATTTGCTTGAGAACACTCACCGGCGTGCCTGTGGCTGAGCGTTTACCTCGCGATAACTCACGGATTAGAGTCCTACGTTCACCCTCAAAGTTTGCCAAGAAATATCTCGCTTTTATTATTATTTTTGCATCGCTCTAGGATATCGATAGTCTTTGGAAACAAATTACATCATTCTATTATGAATTCTGTTTTTAGTAGTTCAGTCGCTGAAAATGTCAAATCCTAGAAAACGGAGCATTCCTACATGTGACGTCAATGCTGGAAGCCAGCTGCACTTCTTTTCCTAAACGGAAAAGGATTCGATGATCTTAGGTAACAATATAAAGAATTACTGTTCATTTTATTAGGCATAACACTGTCTGTAGTGGCTACTGTGGTGATCAACTCGGATTCCCTTTTGGAAATTAAAGATTATTCCCTGCGCTTTTGGAAGTACTGCCAGCTAAGAGCCACTTGCTATACACCTTCTCCAGAGTTTACCCTGTGATTGTCATCCGCTAAAGAAGGACACCTACTCCAAGGTTAAACCCACTTCCTAGGAGAGCCCGATCAGTACGGGAGTATTCCCGGAGTACGAAGGCCCAACCTTCCCAACCCAGGTTCTGGACGCCTAAGAAGTGCTCAACTTTGTACCTTTGCACGGGGGCCAACTGAGTTCTTTCGAGTGACTGCCTAGCAGCCCAATTTACTGCCTTTCCTTCCAGCCTATGAATGCGAATACTGCAACTTCCTAATAAGCTTTCTGCCGGCTGCTCCTCATCTCAGTTTGCTTTCCAGGGAACCCAACTTGCAACAGTGTCACAGGGGTTATGTGTGTGTGAGGGGTGGGGGGGTGGGGGGTGGCGGGGAGAATGGGGAAGGTTTACCTATTGGAGATAAACCTGAGTAATTTAGGGATAAGATAATATGACGGCTTACTATTGCAAAGAAAAAAACAAGGGGGCAAAGAGATGAAAAACGATGGCAAAATGTTGGTAGAGACTGAGCAATGAGTACATGAGGTTCACTGTAAGTTATTTTGTGTGTGTGTTTAAAATTCTTCATTATAAAGTGTATTGAAAATATTATTTCTCCAGCTTCCAGAGAATCCTCTTTTCAAGTACTACTGTTATCATCTCAGGACAAATCTGATACTCTTTGGGGACTTTGCTAGGGCCTAAATAAGCCAGGGAAATTTTCCAGTCCTTCTGATGGCACAGAATCATTCCACTGGCTCTGGGTCTTAGTTCTCTGATGGGCCTCATTAACGTTCATGAAAATGTTGCAGATGCTAATGAACAGCTAACCCTCTTTAGCTCCACAGAAAACCAGCCGAGGTAGCTGCAGAGGCTTGGAAATCAATTGTTGCCTGATGGTAGACCCATCCTTCGAGGTAACCTAGATGTGCAGTGCTGGCTGGATTGTGAAAATTCCCCAAGAGGTTGGAGAGGAAGCAGAATGATGTAGAAAGCCCCAGGAAAAGAAACTAAGATAGCTGAGCCCATTAACTATCTGAGGGGCCTCTTGGACAGTTGGAGACCGAGAGCTGTAATTACTTCATCTGGAACATTAGCCTTCCTTGAATCCTGAGAAATGACCTGGGGGCAGCTCCAAGGCACTTTGCAAATAAGGAAAAGAACAAGATTCTTCTCCTGTCAGACCTGAATGGCCCCAGATGGATGTTAGCAACTCATAAACAGAAGAATAATACTATTAATAATGGCAGACAAACAGGTCTGCTGTTGGGGGCTTTTTTCCCCTTAATTAAGACTGCCTTTCTGGGAGTTGCCTGAAGTGTTCAGCTCACCTCACCCAGCCATCTGCTCTGCCTTCCATTTCCCCTCCCCCATTTCCTCTCAGAGTTCAGCTTCCTGACTTTGGGAGACCTACTTTGAACTGAATTTGCATCTCCCACTGAACCAATTTTAAGGTTTCTTTTACGAACCATTCCTCTGCTTTCGGTGACTGATTGTGCCTCCTCTGAAGACTCAGAGGACCTATATCTCCCTCAGGGTTTCTGTTTGACGTAGGCAGACACTCTTCACCATAGAAGCCATCTGGCACAGCAGCGTTTGATAAAATTTTTATCTCTATTCTTCAGGGTTAGGAGGAAACAGATTTCCCTAGAACCTTCTTTGCTCTTCATTTGCACAGACAAATCCCTCAATCAAGAGGACCTTTGGACGAAGAGCTTGTTGACTGTTGACAGAAGAACTTCCAAACCAATAGGGAGTTTTTATAAAAACTTGAGCCAAAGAGATGAATACACTTGGAAGTAAAATCTCAACAGACTGAGATAAATGCTTTGGAGATTAACAGTTGCAGTTCCTTTTATGAATTTGAGATTAAGGTGGGAACTTAAGGAAGATTGTCAGGTATTAGAAAGGGGAGGCCATTCAAAGATGTGTTGACTCAGACGCACAGAAACAAAAAGAATAGAGCTTGCTTAAGGCAAAGACAAGCCTTTTACTAAAAAAGTTACATGCCTGGGAGGTGACCACCCACCACAACCTGCCCAGCTAGGAGTTTATGATCAGATCACCCGTGAGGTTACCTTCCATAGAACTGCTTTTTTCATTGACAAGCTATACGAGCTCTTTCTTGTCTAGATTGCTTTCTTGAATTATCAAAACGTCTGTGATCCAGCTCCTTCCTACTTTTCAAACCTTCACTCTCCTCCCCTTCCTGACAGGCAACATCCTGGTTTCATTTCAGGTCCTAAGACTGCCAAACCCCACTGCCTTCCCTCTCTGCACTTTGCAATTATGTTCCCTTAACACAACAAAGTTTAACTGAGTAAATGCGAAGATCTCACTGGCTTTATTAAACGATTCATGGATCAATCAACATCCCACATAACAACTAGAAGGGTACTTGGGGGGGGGAGGTGCTGTACAAAATGGAAGGTTTTTATAGGAAGAAGGGTGGGACAAAGGAGCTGTCAACAGAAGAAAAGAAAGGATCATTTTTAGATGGTACAGCACCTTTTGGAGGGCAGGGAATGGCAAGGGGTTTTATTATGCAGATTGCCTCCTGGGTGGGGGCAGAGAAATTGGAGTAGGCCCAAGCAACAGATTACCTCTTTGATATTGACCAGAAAATTCCAGGCTAGTTGATCAAGATTATGTTTCTGGGAGAGGTCAAAGAGCAGTTAGGTCAGGCAGTAAATCTTGGTTTGGTATCATGGGCTTTAGCATAAGTGACACCATGTTGGGCCTGTGGCTTTTCTCTTTAACAGTTCCCTTTCTCTGAAATGCTCTTTTCCTGGCTACTATTGTATGGTTGGTTCCTTGTCATTCACATCTCGGCTCCAAGGTCATCTCCTCAGAGACACCTTCTGTGACTACTCAGACCTAAGAGGCTACTTCGTCACTTTCTATCACATCACCCCATTTTAACCGTCTGCGCGGCACTGGTATTTTCATTTATTTCCTGTCTCCCGCATCCTCCATCAGTATGGCAGCGCCACAGGACGACAGACTTTAATCGGCTTGCTCACTGCTTGCCCACAGTGCCTGGAACGGTGCCTGGCATATGGTAGGTGTTTAATAAATATTTGTTGAATTATTTATTAAGTAATTATTCTGTTTTTCACTGTATCATCCTTAACAACCCTAAAGGTACACATTATTATTCTGTCTTAACAAAGGAGCAATGGGAGGCTTAGAAATTAAATCGCATGTACAAGGTCACTGGGTTCTAGGAAGGAACCAGGTTCGGGATCCCAGTTGAGGGCTGACCCTGCCCTCTCCAGCTGTCAGGTCTGTGAGACATCCAGCGAGACGTGAGAACGAACGAGTCTGCGCATGTCTCTACCATCTGTGGATGTAATTTTACTCTGCACCTGGAATGCATAACCTAGATCTTAGAAGTCATTTTATTTTGTGCCGCTCACCCAGGGGACAAGCCCACCCACAAAGGGACAATGAGTGGCCAGAGGCAAACACACAGTGGCCAAAAGTGAACTTCAACACTGAGCTCCTCTGACTCTACTTTCCTTGCCACAAGGCTATGAGGGCTGTGTCCTGCCCAGAGGTGCTAGAAAGAGAGGCTGGCAGAGGCTGGCCTCCGGCCCTACTCAGGTCTCCACACCTGCACCACATGCGCCTGCATGGACCTGCCCCGAGGGGCCGCTGTTTTCCATTTTGCACATTATTAAACTGTCGGCCAACTCTTTGTTTACTGAATTCAGATTATCTGAAAGTACTGAAAAGTTATTCATCTCAGAGGGATGAGTTGTTAGCCCTCGAATAGTTGCTGACTCATCGCTTCTCTTCCTGATTAATTGATGAATCTAAATGTGAACTACTGTAGCTAAACACCAATCTGGGAGTTAACAGAGATGAAATACTTATACAGAGGGTGCTTAGGCTTCTGCTTTTTCTGTGTCCGGTGTTTTTCTCCCTTTTTTTCTCTCTCCCTTAGAACACTCTTACCCCCAAATAAAACCACTTGGGAATTCTCAATATCTGATGAATAAGAGCAAATAAGAGCAAAATAAAATTAAATTAAAATTAAATAAAATAATAAAAAAAGGCATAAGCTGGGAATCTTTTAACTCTAAGGATGCTTTAAAAAAATGTCTAGAAGGAAAAGGACCAACATGCTTACAATGTTTATCTTTGGGTGGTAGGGTTAGGAGAGAATTGTTTGCCCTTCTGCTTATTCCTATAGTGATTTCCAGGAGGAAGCCTGAATTACTTTGACAGCGGAGGAGAAAACATTGTATCTTTGAAATGAGAGTGAAACAGGAAAGCAAAGCTGTAGGTAATAGCTAGGGGCCAGGTTTTGGAGCCACACGCGGAGTTGGCTTCAGCAATCGGAGCAGGAAGAGGTACTAGAATTTAAAGCTTTTGCTATTCAAAGCAGGAATTAGTCTGTGGGTCCTTCCCTTGTGACAGCAGGAAGACAGCAGGATCTGGATCTGGGAAGAAAAAAAAACCCAGACCCAAAAGAGGGAATTCTTTTTATAAGCACCTTTGATTTGGATCGCAGGCTCATCACTCTGCTTCAAAGGAAGTGAGGCTGGGCTCAGGCTCAATGCCTTCCGGCAGGTGGCCAGGACCAGCAGGCCCCTCGCAGGCCACTGGGTTCTGTTTGTTTCCTTTGTGCTGACTTTGCCTGTCCCCTATCAAATAGTTAGCAGGGGAAAGAGCTCCAGGAAGGGTTCAGAGATAAAACCCAAAGAAAACAGTATGTCAAAGTGAAATAATAAAGCCGAGAAAAAGCCGGGCAAGAGAAAAAATGTTCTCTTATATTCTTAAAGAAGTGGGACGTGCAATAGTTGAAAGAAAGGCAAAGCAATCCTCTTGCTTTTCTATTTGTAAATATTTCCTTCCCCTATACCCTGCTCCCACCCCCCTCCATGAAAGTCTGAAAGCAAAACTCTTTTCACTGAGATGTGCCTGAGACCCACTCTAACTTCTCCTGAGCCTCAAGGTGGCTGGAGACGGGGGAAAGAGGATGTCAGCCAGCTTGGAGGTCATGGCCCCTGCATTCCAGGCTCAGACCAGGGACTTTCTTGGGGTGCCTAACAACAGAGAAAGCGCCCAGGTTCATTTACAAGGCGCGCGAAGAGTGCTGGGGAGAAGGAAGCCCAAGGTCAGAATTCTCAATAAAAACACAAGCCTGTACATAGAAATGAAGAGCCAAAAAAAGAAAATAGGGAAATCAGGACTTTCCCTTGGAACGGGATTCAGTGACCCAGGGCTGCCTCTACTTGGGCAGTGCGTTGTCATGTGTGGTTGGCTTTGCTGGGGTTAAAAATTTTGGTCCAGGGACTGAAGCTGAGTCAGCTGCTTTGGCAGTGTGGTCAGGAGAGCTTTCCAGGCCTCAGCAAGAGGACCCTGCAGGAGGGTGAGACAGCCAGGCCCAATGACAATGGAAGAGTCCCTAAGACTCATTTACTCATTTCCTCTGCCAAATGGTGTGCGCGGCCTTGGAACACTGGGCCGGGCCCTGGGAATACAATGGGAATCGAAATCACACGTGTGCTCACCCTGTCATTCCCCATGGAGCTTATTCATCAATTAGGAAGGCAGACATTAATCATCCACAAATCACATACAAATAAGTACAAAATAAAACTACAGTAAGTGATATAAAGTACTGGGGCTTTAGAAGCCAATACATTGTAACCATGTCCTCACTGCCTGACTTCTGAATCGCTGAAATATAGATGATTCAGGCAGATGGAGACTGATAAAAAGCTGGCCTGCAGTACAGGGTTAGGTGTGCAGCAACAGTGGGTTGACTTTCCTGAGGTTTCAGGTATAGAAAAGACACACTTACCCAGCGTCATTGCATTGATCAGATGAGGAAAGGAAACAGAGCCCCCAAAAGGCTGGCACCAATGACTATCAGACACCAACCAGACAATGCACCCCACTCCCTCAGGACGTCAGTGCAAGGCTGGAGGCCAGGGCCGTTTAGGGGAAATTCCTCCTCTTGGGTTGCAGGCCTGGGAATAGTATCCCTCCCCTACAACCCTGTGCTTTTGTTCTCTTAACCAATTGGGCTTGGCTAGTAAATCTACAGTCAGCCAGGGCTGTGGGCTATTTGCCTCGGGAGGGGTCAGCAATCTGTTTGTGCCATCCAGCTCTGACCCTCAGAAGCCCAGAACCCAGCACAAACCTCTGCTTCACCAAGTATTGTCCTGGTACCTTTAGGGCACATTAGACTTTGCCACCAGAAGGTCCTAACATGGATCTGAAGAATGTGCTGATAAAACTAACTCATAGGCCTCTCCTACCCATCTTCTATTCTCTTTTGCATCCCCAAATTGTATCACCTATTAACAAAATGTAAAGCCCCTGTGGGTGAAGCCACTGGTTGAGGGTTAGAAGTACAAGACCTTGGCCACAGCTTATGTAGTTAACAGACAGATCCAAACTCAGACCACATGTTGGAGAGTGACCGCTAAGAGCATGTGGATAAGGTTCATTATCCACGTGGATTGTTACAAATCCAAGAATAATGGTTTCCTTCCTTGTCCCTCAACGCAGTTCTAAATAACAGCCTCTCATAGTCCCCACTTGGATGATTTAAACTAGACTATGTCATACCAGAAATCTCTGCAGCTTACATGCTGCTTAGTTGTATTTTGAACTCCTGACATACAGACTTGGCAGAAAAACCATGTAAATGCTGAAAATAACACTTCTCTCCACAAGAATCTTAGAACTTGAAAAGGTTCTCTTTTTCTCATAATTAAGTTTTTTAAGAGCTGTGTCTGCTCCTGAGGCCCGCATATCTAATAGTAGCAAACCCACTGCACACTGCACTGTGTGAATCTCCACACAGTAGTGTTAACTACACACGGTGTGCACTAATACACAGAATAGTAGTGTATACTCAGCGTGTACTCTAACAACCACACAGTATAATCGTGTACACAACCACAAAGTGACATGTAAACAACTGTATAGTGCGATCATGTGCACAACCATGACAACACATGTAAACAACTAGGCAGTGTAATCACGTACACAACCACAAAGTGACATAATGTGAACTGCCCCGCCATGGAGCAGCAGGAACTGTCACACGTATAGTGTACACACTACCACACAAAGCAGTGGGGGGAGCAACCACATGGGGTCTTACTGTGTTGGTCATATGATCTTTGAAAGTTTTTGCATAAAATTATTTCAAAATAAAAGACATGTTCGGGAAAGCTTTCAGTAAGTTGCTTTGTCTTCATAGTTTCAAATATTCTCCTCTTCCAAAAGCCTATCACAATACCATAACCTACATTCCAAAATAATAATTGTAGTTTACATTAAAATTTGAGCTTCCTTATTGAAAAGTGAGAAGCAATCATTACAGAATTCTTAGATGAGAAAGAAGGAAACTTACTAGATCCTTAGCTCAGGGAAAACTTTTCCCAGAAAAACTGTTTCAAAGTGCTGTGGACGGTGGTGTCCTCAGAAGTAAATGCAATGATAAATTTCAAAACTTTCTTGAGGTAAACAGCCTTACACGAAAGCTGATGGTAAGGCTGCACAATAATTGGGAGAAGCAGTTCTCAAAAGGCTAAACAAGCTAATGTTAGGCATTTAGCATATGGGTGGGCCAACCGATAGGACAGAATGCAGATTACCTGGCAAGGTAGACGGAATGTGTGTCCCCTATTCCGTTTCCCACAAGTGCATCTTTCTTCAGGAAGGCTCCTGTTTGGAGCTGCGAAGCAGAGAGCTCAAGCTGACTTAGCCTGGAATACAAAGATTCCAAGTAGCTGCTTGAAGACATCTCATTGGAGAAAATAAACAGTTATTAAGTGAAGAGATAGGTTATAAGATTGTGTACAAGAATTAGAAATCTTTGAACACACCAGTTCTGGGAGAAAATGGTTTCATGCTAAGTAATTGATAAGACAATGGACAAGTCACTTAACCTCTTTCAAAGGGGGATAATTATACCTGCAGGGTTGTTGTGAGCACCTGGAAATGTACCTGGCCAACGATGATAACTGATGAAAATAATACTACCAGTAAATGCATTTAGAGTTCTTATGTGACATTCATACACACATACTAAGCCCTTTAGAGCTATCATCTTTAATCTTCATAACCACTCAATATTGTCAATACCATCTCATTTCATCAGATGAAGAAACAGATTCAAAGTTAAAATAACTTACCCAGGGCATTGAGCCAGGAGACTTGACCCTTGAACGACATGGGTTTGAGCTGCATGGGTCCACTTTCGTGTGGATTTTCTTCGATAAATATAGCTACCCCTTCGTATTTCTGGGTTTCCTATCATAGATTCAATCAACTGCGATCGAAACAGTGTTTCCACATTCCCAGTCACAGATTGCCAGCAGGAGAATGAAATACACTGTTTTCAATCTACAGTTGGTTGAACCCGCAGATGCAAAGGGCTGACTGTAGTTAAGTTTCGAGAGAGTAAAACTTATCTACATATATTCAGCTGCACAGTGTCGTGTCCTAACCCTGTGTTGTTCAAGTGTCAACTGCACTTGTCAGAACCAAGTCCGAATTCAAATCCCAGCTGCAATACCTCCTAGCTGTGTGACCTTGGGCAAGTTACTTAAATTTCATGTTCCTCAGTTTCTGTATCTGAGAAATGGTAGAAAAACAATACTTCCCCCATGGGGTTGTAGAATTATATGAAATAAGAGATGTAACAGGTTTAGCACAGTGCCTAGCACACAGTCACGTCCTCAGTGAGTGATGGGTTTTAGATGAGAAGTTAAGGCGGACACTTTGAAAACACAGAGGCAAGCACTAAACAGAGCTTCCTCTTGGATCCGAGGCAACCTGTATTTTGACTGGGAGGCAAACTGCAACAAAAAGACCTTCCCTTGGGAAGCAGCAATGTTATGTCACGCAGTCTATAAAATTAAGCAGCATTTAATACAGTCTCCAAATTTTTATGAATCATCACCAATGTACCTTTTTTCAAGCCCATAGCTTATAGTTCAAAATAATCATTCAGAATTAAGATAGATTTTGTGTGACCAGTTATTAAAGCTGGATCGTGCATACGCAGTGGTTCATCAGGCTATTTTCTCTACCTGTGTTTATGTTTGAAAACTGCATAATTAAGAGTTCTAAAAAAAAATTTAATTGCATCAGCGTATGTTATGGAATTTTGTTGGTGTTTGAGTTAAGGATTTAGCATATTCCAGGAAGCAAAAGGCCTGAAAATGCTTCTAGGGGCTTTCCCTCTGTGCTGTGCTTGGAGACGTGGGGGTGAGCCTCGGCTTGCCTGGGTGAAAGTCCAAATGAAAGGGAATGAGGGTACCTCAGCTGATAGCTTGTTTAATCTTGAGCTATACCAAGGGGGAAAAAAGAGATTACCAGTCAATCAAACATACCAAATCTTTGCTGTAAAAAAAAAAAAAAAAAAAAAAAAAAAAAAAGTAGTCAGGATATTCCAGAAAGAAAACTATTCCAATTTTTAATCCTGTTTTATAGAAATTAGAGACTTGGCTCTAAATTTAGCTGGATGTGACCTGCTTCACACAGACTTACCATTAACAATGAGAAAGAATTTTTAAAACTCCCCATTCCTGTCCATTTCTATTATTAATAAGGAAAGTGTTTCCTTAATCCTTCACCCCAAGAGCAGTTTCATTATGATTTCAAAGTTAGTGTAGAGAATTCCGCTTGAAGTGTTATAATTTGTTAAGAAAATTTGATTTAAAACGTGGAAATGTTTATGAACTATTCCTTTTTAAAAGAAAATTCAAAAGGACAGTATACTCATATCATGAATTTGTCTTAAAAATTGTAACTGTTTTTCTAAAGAGGAGTGGAATAGCAGGTGGCCAGGAAGTAGTCTTTAAATAGAAAACCTTTTGACCTTGAGTCACTGGCCCTTCAATTTTCCTCTAGAGAAAGAAAGAGTTAATTTATATTATTTTCATTTTTCCATGAAGGAAAGCTCTAGGCTCTGCATTGCTGAGCTTAGTGCCAAAACTGCATAAAATGAGAGTCCACATTACAGATTCTTTTATCAGCATCTCAAAGGCTTTTGTGCTCTTAAAATACCACTGTACCCTTCCCGTGTAGGTAAGCATGCAGTTTGGTGTGAGAGTAAGAACTTAAATCTCTGCAAGTGCTTTTTCCCATTTGCTTAATTTTGTCCTAATTTCTCTGCAACTCATTCAGACCACAAATTTAAGATAAAGGAGGCTGGACTCCGGGACCGAGCACTCTGACCATGCCACTCTAAGTAGAGAGAGATTCTTGACACCCCAGTAAAAGGAAGAAATGGCAGAGCCCCACCAGCAGCTTAGAGAATGGTTTCCCATCTTTGACCAAAACTTGGTCCAACATAGTCATGGGATCACCCACAGCACTTTGACATAAGTAAATCTTCATCCTTCGGTGAGAGGGACTGAGCACAGGGAATGGGGCACGTTCGATCTCATCCAAGGCTAATGACGTGGGTACTTTTCATAATGAGGCTACACTGGCAAAAGCTGGTTCTCAAAAAGAGATCTGAGAGAGGGAAATATCATTAGAAATAAGCCCAGCTCCTAAAATGACCCTGAAAAAGGATAATAGCTATTTGGACATATACATTAAAATACCATTTCAAAAATCTTTCTATTTAATAACAATCACTCCGTATTCAAAACCAGAGAGTTTTTTCAGTGGTCTGCAGTTAGGATTCTCAAGGCCAACTTTCATTCTCAGCCTAATCATTGTATGCGATCACATGCAGTATAACTCTTAGTCCTCAATTTATTTCCTGTCTCTACATCCCCTCAAATACTCATTTAAGCTTTTACTATTACGTGCTTATTTACCTTGACTGATTTTTAGAATGAGGAAAGACGGCATACACCCAAAGAAAAAGAACAGAAATGAATAAACAAGTTAAATGAATCGGGCACCGCAAACGCAGTTGGGGCCACAACGCGTAGACACTGCCCCCAATTTAAAGACTCTATCAACTAATGAGCAAAAAAACGGAAACAAAGGAACATACTTCACTATAATACAGCAAATGCTGTGGGAAGATAGGCCTTGGATGCAACGAGAGGTCAGAATTGAGGTATTTAGTCCATCCTGGTAGACCTCTTGGAAGCCAAGCCCTGGAAATCATGAGTAAGGGACAAGTACTTCCATAATAGCAGAGTAAAAACCTCCAAAAATCCACCTTTCCATAAAAGCAATGAGAAAATGGCAACATATTGTCAAAAGCAACCGTTTCAGAATGCTGAAAATGAACCAAAGGTTTGTAACAATCTGAGGCATGTATATTAAGTAAAACCACCTGAATCTCAGGAAGACAAGTAAGATGTGCTGTGCCTTACCTTATTCCCATCCCTTTTTCCTCAGCTCCGCAGTAGCCTTTAAAACTGGCAGAGTCACAACCATGATAGCTTTGAAAAACAGCGGCCTAGCAGACACTGAAGGGAGCAGAATGGGTTAGAATCTCTGCAAAAAAATGCATGCCTAGAGAATTGTCACTATTGGACTTCTCCGACAGCTCCCTACAGAAGCCCCATTCACAGAGCCTGTCTTCAGGTGACCCAACACAGAGCTCACTCAGTGTGAAAATTCCTAACCTGAGGGCATTTGTCAAAAGCAATCAGCAGCAATTGTTTAACACCACAGCTGTCTCAACTGGGGAAATAAGTTCAGAAATAAGAAGCTTCCAAAAAACTAAAAGAAAATTCTAGGGGAAAAAAAAAATGTCAATAGAGCGTTTTGAAAAAGCTCTGACATATTCCTGGGGATTTAGAAGGCCCTGTGTGTGCCATGAAAGACAAGAGAAGACCTTGAGCCCTCACCCATGCCCAAACCCGAGGCTGTTTGCAGGTAGTGGGCGAAGATAAGGTGGAGTCCTAAACTGCCAGAGTGTGGAAGGCATGCCACAGCAAACTGCAGAGTCCCTTGGGAAAGAGTAGGAGACTTTGCTCTTAAGGAAATTTTGGTCCAATCATTAGTTGACTGCTAAGCTAACAGAGCAAGGACTTCAGTGACCGCATGCAACAAAGAATATAGACATCATGAAGTTAGTTCGGAAAAGTCAATAAACACATATACAACAACAAACAGCAAAAACGATAAACTCTAGGTACATGTGAGGGAGATCCAATTTCCAAAGTTGCCCCTAGGAAGATAATGTAAAGTAAATATAATAGAGTCTAGAACATATAACGTAATAGCAATAACATATAATAACAAGGGAATTACATTAAATTAAATAACAATGACGTATAATACAATAACAAGGGAATTAAAATGGAGCAATAGGAAATATCCATGTAACACAATACAAGGTAATATGGAACAATAGAGAAACAAAACACAAATCACATAGAAAAGAAAGAGCAAAATGGCAATTACAAACCCTATCTTTTAGTAACTACATTACATTTAAATAAAATAAATATTCTAATCAAAAGGCAGAGTTTGTCGGAATGGATCAGAAACATGTTCCAACCATGGACTGCCTACGAGAGACACTTCAGAGTCTAAGACACAAGTAGGTCAAAAGTGAAAGAATAGCACACAAATTATAACCAAAAGAAAGCTGAATGACTATACTGATATCAGCCCAAACAGACTTTAAGACAAAACCGTTTGTAGAGACAAAGGACAGTTTATAATGTAAAAGTATCGATCATCAGGAAGATATAGTAATTTATAGTAATTATAAATGCAAACCTTTTGTTCATTCAGTCTCATAGGAGAAAAAAATATCATATATGAGGTAAAACATATATACCTCAGGTGTATACAAGGGTGGATAAAATTTTAAAATACCCACATAAAGAGAAAATTTAATTAAGAAGTGTTACTGGTGGAGGGTAGAGGGACTGGGTGACTGTATAAGCTTGAATCTACATACTCTGGGATTCTAAGAGCATTCATTCAATTAAACAAAAAGTTGCACCTTTGGCTAGGGGTTTAGTGTTTGCACCCGTGAAGGGAGGAAGAAACACACACAAACATGCACACGCACAGCACATGCTCACACGCAGACACGGCTAGCTCAGAGCTGCGATTCTTTTTTCATGCTCAACAAGATCCAGGGAGTAATATGAACCTTCGACCTTGACGGAAGCTCAGCCTTGTCCAATAGAGGCTTTTTCGGCAGTACTGTGCTGACATTCAGAAAAGCCCCAAAGGAGGTCCACGGAAAGCAATGCCAGGAAACGCACCTCTTCACAAACGCTTTTGTGCATATATCTCAAGAAATCCCACTTATTCAGAAATTCCAGTTTTCCATTGCAAAATCATGTATAATTAGATCAATGTATTAATATAATATACAATGGACACAGAAGTGATCTCCTATATAATTTTGCTTTTCAATAACATCTGATTGTGTGTGGGAAAAAAAAGGAAACTGGTAGAATAAAGTACTGCCAGGAAAATTACTGATAGGTCTTGTTTTTGATGTTACCTTTAATTATCCAAATTAATTTGGGCTCTCCTAGACCCGTCTTCTGGTTCTGCCTTTAATCAGTGATTTGAGTTTAAGTGTGCCATTCTTTACCTGTCTAATGATGGAAATAAACTAGAGAGTTTCCTGTCAGCTCCAAAAATATTTGTGTTTCTGAAGTTAGGATTAAAATTTAGTTATAATCCATTTACATGTAAGTTTATCTTGCCCTACCATACTAATTACAGTAGTGAAATTGCTAATAAACTCCAAATAACACAGAAAATGTTTCAATTTAGTTCAGGAGAGAGGTAAATGGGGAATTAATGCCTTAGTTTATTAAGTGTGGATTTTGCAGTTGCCTATCTATTATTGTCAAAAAATCCAAGGCATAGTGCCCAGTTATAGCTAAATTGCATTATAGACCCCTTTTAGAATTTTGGAAAGGAGTAAAAAAATAGTTAATTATTTAATTTTTAAAGTGTTTGCTTCCAAAGTTTTTCTTGAATGACTAATAGAAATGTTTTCAAAGAAAGTAAGTTGTTTTTTCCTATAAAGCTAAAACTGCTCCGTATGTGTTACTTAGCCCTGTATAGCTTATGGAGACCTACGCAGTTTTGTGAGTCTCCTAGATTATGTAATCCTGTTCCTGAACACACCTACCACCCAATAAATACTCTGTAATAGGTATACGATAAATGTTATTATCTCCATTAAGTTATTCAGTTGGAGGTCATGCTTTCATTGCTATACAAATATGTTTAAACAATGATCCATTTGCAAATATGTATGCCCATAACTACAAGAGTAGATAATACCAATGTTACATTTCCTCTGACTTCAGGCAAGCATAAATGCAACAAACGGGTTTATTGTTCCACTTGTGTTCAGCTCAAATCGGATATTTAAATGTGAATAGTCCTAAATGGCTCTCTACACTCAGGTAGCAGTCCCCTGACCATCTGCCAATGTGAATGTTTCCTAATATAGAACACTTCCTACTGGCAAATTTGTTTCCTCAGTTTTCTAGAAGCCACAGAAAAGCTTGGCATAGGCACAGGCTCAAACCTTCCCTTAGAAATGGTAAACAACCTCAAACAATGAAAATCATCCATTTCCTTAAAAAATTAAAATACAATTTGACATACAGACTTCCTCTGGGTAGAACCTTCCTTTAGTAACACGCTCTGTGGTTGACGAGTTATTTATTTGAATCATTTTAGAGCTATTTGAAGACAGATGAGCTTAAATCACATCTTTAAGCAAAGCAAAATAGATTTAGACTTCCACAAACATCTGTTAATTTTTCATACACAGCGAATCCATTAGGATAATTCACCTTATGGAATAACTCACAACAAGGAGCTCCCTTCTCAACACTGAAGAAGAGAAAATTCGGTTATGCAAATAGTTTCCATTTAAACTGCAACCTGTGAACAACAGAGAGAGTAAGTGATTCAAACTGCATGTTAATCACCTTTGCACCTACAAAGCTCTAGGAAAGTCAAAGCTGACAAGGTCAGAATGACAGTATCCTGAGGGTAGAAGCCTTGTTAGGTCATCCACATGCTGGAGAACTAATCTGAGCTGCTAAGAGTTTGTCTACTTGAATCAACTTTAGGGGTGCTTTTTTCTCTGCTGGAGTATTAGGATGATTTGGGGTAATGAAACAGTACCTGATGGTCTTCCTGAAATTATTCAACTTGGACCAAATTAAAAAGTGGTTGTAAAGACCTCGCAACTGTGGCTAAAACTGCCATTGATCCTTGATAAGTGAGGGGGAGATCATGGTCATTTCTATGCGGCAGCAGCCCCAAGAATCTCTGAGTAGAAAGAAATCACCCTGACTTCTTATGAGCTTTGAAATTCATCGATCATGACCAAGAAGATGTTTCCACAGCTAAAAACTTTGACAAGGGAGTTGGGGATATCTAGAAGGCTCTGGTACGTTTAGAGTAGCAAATTCTGGCACAAAGCTGTCTTTCAGATATCTCAAAGAATAGTTTTAATGCATTTACAAAAAATATGTACTTCTAGCATTCCTTTACTTTCCTATGAACTTACTTTAAGTACTGAAGACTTACTTTGGGGCCAGACACTGTACTAAATAGTATATAATTTCATTTATGTATACCAAACAATACTATGAAATAGAAAATGTTATGCTCATTCTACATTTGTGGAATCTTTGGCTCAAGAATTATACACTAAAAGCAAGGACAGAGCTGGGATTTGAACCCTGGTCGGAACGACTTCCACAGTCTGTGCTGGTACCGATATGCTGCTCTGCGCTCCACATAGCAAGAAAGAGTTGATATCACCCTGACCTCCAAGGCCATAAGGTCCCTTCTTCCACCCCTAGGTGTAGTTTCACATGTCGGTCTGAAGTTCAAAACTCACACGCCTGAGCCTTTCCTCAAAGGATTCTAATTTCATGGGTCTGGGAGTCCAACAGGCATATTTCTCAAAAGATTCCCAGCTCATTCTGATGCACGCTTTCCTTCAAGAACCACTGATCAGATAACTTGCTGATCCTATAACGTCGGAAGCCGTGAGCACGTTCTCAGACATCCTTGGAGAGAGACAAGAAATGTAAGGTATTCTCATTTCAATAAAAAATTTTAAAAATATTCTTTACTTCTGGATATGGGTTACCAAGATCTGCCAGCTAACTTTATTCCTTTCCATTTGTTTCAGCTTTGTATCTATAGTCATTCATTTATTCACTCAACAAATATGTATAAGTTCCTAATGTGTGTTATTATTCATTGCATATTGGTAAATAAGAAAATAAACATGTTTCCTGATTTACAAAATGGCGTTTAAAATAGGATGATCTCATAGGGTGGGTGAAATAATGAAATATATATATAAAATATTTAGAATAGAGTCTAACATATAGTAAACACTCAATTTCTTTATGGTTGTTATTGTTATCCTTTATTTTTTCAATTAAACAAAAATGTTTAATTTCATATAGTACTAAATGTTATGAACAAAGATTAAGCAGGGTAAAGTGACAGAGAGTGGCTGATGAAGAGGGTAAGCTGAAGGTACCAGTTGGTGGTTTGGGAGACGCTTTTCATTTAAGGGATATTTAATGCCTTCTATAATTTGGGAACAAACTACACAAGGTATTCATATTCATGCACTCACTTAGCTACAGGTGATCACGGAAGAACAAGTGTCCTCAAAGCCAGGGCACCACACCAGTACCAGTTTGTGGCCTGTTAGGAACTTGGCCGCACAGCAGGAGGTGAGCAGCGGATGAGCGAGCAAAGCTTCATCTCTATTTGCAGCCGCTCACCAGCACCAGCATCACTGCCTCAGCTCCACCTCAGATATCGGTATGAGATTCTCATAGGAGCACTGGTCCCTGGTGCCAATAAGGTTGGGAACTGCTGTGTAAGAGACAGAATGTAACTTTTAATTAAATGTTTCTTAGAAGGTTAAAGATCTTGTTATATGATGAATTATGCCCTCAACTCCAATTCCTACGTTGAGGTTCTAACCCCCGAGACCTTAGATATGACTATTATTTGAAGGTAGGGTCTTTACAGAGGTAATCCAGTTAAAATGAGGTCATTAGGGTGGGCCCTAACCCAGTGTGACTGGGAATGTGGACACAGACACTCACAGAGCGACAACAATTGAAGACACAGGAAGAAGATAGCCATCTACAAGCCAGAGAGAGAGAGAGAAGTCTAGAACAGATCGTGGACCTTAGGAGAAGCCAATACTGACAATACTTGAGCTCAGACTTTTAGCCTTCAGAACTGTGAGAAAATACATTTCTGTTGTTAAGCCTTCCTGTCTGAGGCACTTTGTTATGCCAGCCCTAGTGAAGTAATATAGACCTCGTTCTCAAGAATAGGAGGAGTTTTTCCCTTTGGATGAATCTATTACTCAAACTTAAAATTTTATTCTTAAAAAATTTTGATCTATACCAAAGTATAAGTGCTAATTCGGATTAGATCTCCCAGGACTTTTGCCAAGTGGGTTGGTCAAACACAAAGAATCTAGAAACAAACCAGTTCTCTAGGAGGTATCTGGACTAGTTGAGCCTCAGTTGATGTTTTTGAAAGTATCCTGACCAACACAGGATTGTTAAGGTTTCTTGTGAAAGGATTTAATGGCGGGAGTTAAGATTCTGGGGAAAATATACAGAACAATCCTCTGGGGAGCTACTAAGTATCATGAGGTTCCAAGTCTTCGATTGGAGGACAACCATGTCTGAGCCTAATTCTCAGCTGTGTGCTCGAAAGGGGCTGCTCAGGAATTGTTACCTAAGAGTAAAAGGTGGCAGGGTTGTAACAAAGAGGTTTAGTGACTAGACTGATGTCATACCCTTGAAGGTGCCTGACTAGCAAGAGAGAGCTGGGGCTGAGGAAACTGAGTCACATGTTTATCAGGCTGAAGGGACAAAAGCAGGAAGAGGAACAAGTGCTGACAATGGGGAGGTGAGCAGAGGGAAGTGGGGAGTGAAGCCTCCATCACAGAGGGCATCTCCTTAAAAGCTGAGAAACTGTGCTCTATCAGGTGGGGATGGGTGCTTTGAAGGGTGGGGCTACCTCTGAAAATAGACATGTCAGAGAGCAAAGACTTGGTTGTAATTTAATGAAAGCAGCGCCCAACCACCTAGGAAGAAAAAAAAAAAAACATTTTCAGCAAGCATAAGATGCTCCAGCAGGCAATGTTGCCATGGCATTTCAAAGTGCTGGTTGCACCAGAATCTTGGCTGTAAATTGAAATGGAGCCATAATCAGGTGGCATTCAAACTCTGGCATACTATGATTAAGTAATTATTCAAACCAATGGTTTTATTAAGTTTCTCTGCACAAAAGCCAGCACCCTCTTCAATTCCTGCCAGATTCATTATATTTAGCTCCTGCTTGAGATTTCCTAGTAGAAAGGCTGAATACCCAAAGTTTCCTTTACTTGGTTATAAATAATTATATAGCTAAAATATTGGAAGTGTATCACTTATTAAAATACAGTCAAATCTCCTTAGGGTGAATCAATCACATATGAAGAAAAATTATTATTTCAGATCCAGATACATGATATGAAGAAAATATAATTGATTAAAGGGATGGAAAGTGATTCAGGGATTATCTGTTTGCTTTTTTAGACAACGGTATTTGGGTATCAGTTATTAAAATATAGTCAAACCTCCTTAGAGTGAATCAGTCACACATAGGGAATATTACAATTTAAGATCCAGGTACATGTTATAAAAAATATAATTTATGAAAGAGTTGGAAAATGACTCAGGGATCATCTGTTAGCTTCTCTGAGGTAAGGACAGTTGAGCAGAGACCAGAAAATGAGACAGAGGTGACCATGATAAGGTCCAAAAGAAAATAATTCCGACCAGAAGGAATAGGAAATGCAGAGGCCCAGAGATAGCAGTGAACATGCTTGAGCAATAATAACGAGAGTGATGTGAAGGCCGAGGGGAACTGAGATTTCAGAGACATGCGGGGCTCAGATTATCTCTGTGAGGTAAAGGAAGGATCCTGGATTTTATTATATTTGCAACCATCGCCTCCTAAAGATTTTTAGCAGGAGGCTGATGTTACCTGATTTATCTACCCAAAAGATGCTACTGGTTACTCTGAGGAGACTGTAAAGGAAACAACAGGACCAGGTAGGAAGCATGATCGAACCAAACGATGAGAATGGCACAACTTACAGTTTGGCTAGTGGTGACAGTGAGGAGAAGTTACTGACTGGCCGAGGGTATGAGGAAAGATGAATCATAGACCAGTCAAAGAGGAACCCCAGGTAGGAGCCTGAGGACAGTGATGCCATTTACAGAGATGGGAAATCTTAGGGAAGAATAGGTAAGATGGGAAAGGCCACTAATAGCTCTGTTTTGTTCATGTTAAATGTCAATTAGACTTCCACATAGAGATATCAAGTAGACAGTTGAATATATAGATGTGCCCAGGTTAGAATTCAGGGATAAACCTATAGGTTTGGGTTACACTACTGTAATTATAGTACACTCCGGAAGTAGGTGTGAATGAGATCACCGAGGGTAGAAATTCGATGGCTAAGAGAAGCAGTTGCGGGTCACTATTGCATTTTGAAATCTGGTGAAGAGATGAAGCCAGCAAGGGGTATTCGGAATAAATGGCCCATGTAGTGGAAAGAAAATCAAAGAAAACAGCATGGTCAACCATTACGAATGCTGCTGGCGATTTAGATTAAATGAAGATCGAGAAATGACCACTGGGTTTGTAATTAATGGGAGAGAAAGGAAGTGGAGATGATGAGTGAAGAAGAAGACTCAACAGAGTTTCTCTATGAACAGAGAGTAGAAAAATGGGCTGGAGGAGACTGAAGCCAAGAGAAAGATATTTTCAAGTAGAACAATATTAATGAATATATGAGAAGCCCAGCAAGAATAATCCAGGGCAGAGAAGGTGATTGAGTGTGTTAATTAGGCTGGGCTAAATTCTGCAGGAAGAAAGAAAAAATAAAATCTCATTTGAACGCAGTAAAATTTTACTGCTCACTCTTAACCATTGTCACTGTGTAAGGGACACAGGGGTGGGGGTACGTTTCTCTGTTCTGGTTTTTGCAATCATTTAATGAGGCACCTTCTATCACAACGCAAAGTCTCTAAACTCCTTTGAGCCAGAGAATACGGAGGTTTATGCGGGGGAGTTGATGGCAGGGTCTAGAGGTGATGCGCGTCACTTCCACCCACATACTATTGGCTAGAACTCAGTGATATGGCTCTGCTTATACAATGGGAGAATAAGCAATATGGTCTTCCAATGGAGTCAGGGAGAGAATGAATTGGGTTTGATAAATGCCTATCATTATCGCTGCAAATGTCCCTACTTCTGGTTTCCAAATACCCCTTTTGTTCTTTCTCCCATAAATAGAACATGCTCACACCTTCCCCAAGGAGGCAACGCAGAAATCCAGTCTGTACTGGAACCAGCTCAAAGTCCAGGATTTCTGGGTGACCTCGCCATTTACATCGGAGGTAGCCTTTCATTGCATAACAACCTGTAAACTAAAAAGACAGGTAATCTTCCTCCACTCCCACATACAGAGTGACACGGTGGGACAGAGACAGAACAGCCACGTAGACACTTACAGTCAGAAAAAGGAAAATCGGGAGATGCTCCTTAGCCATGGGTCTGTAGCAGCTCTGCGACAGCTGAGCGACAGCGTGCAGGACCTCCACTGTTGGAAGGGGTAAACCTCCCTGCATAGCCCCAGCTGTGCTCTCTGAAGGAGAATCTCATTTGCCCTTTGCTTTTCCTGTTTCTGGATCTCGCTCTGGGGTATTCTTTCCCATTCATTTCCACGTCTGCCGCATCTGAGTGATGGAGAGTGGGCCCTCTTTGAGAGCCACACAACTCACCTGGCCCACTTCTTGCATGAGGGCTGCTTTAAGACTCCCCGGACAGATAAGCTTCACCCCCACCCCCCCCGGCAAGGCTCAAGAATCCTTTGGCAGCAAACTCTCTCAAATAATTAGTATGCTTCTGATTTATTTGCTTCTAGTTAGATCCATGTGCTGTTCACTATATTCAAAGTTCTTTTGTAGATTTAGATCACAGATCTCTTTATTTCTTCACTTCGTCACCCCATGCCTGCCTCTCTCATCATAGAGGCTGCTTGCTGCCTTGAGGCTATGAGTCTTGAGTGGACAGGTCTTACAGCTTATCTCCGCCTCAAAGCTGTCACTCCATTCAACTAAGAAGTCTCAAAACCTTTTAAGATCACATCTGTTCCTTGGAGCCAAGAAGCAGTTGACTTTTCCAACTCTGTAGGACCTTGACTTTCTAGATCATATTCTCTTTTATTTTTGCATATAAGCTGTTCAATTCTTTCTTGAGCTCATCCTTCTTTTTGTACCATATTCATTGATTATAAGATGCGCATTCATTTCTCATTTTAGTATCTTTGAGATCGGGCTGCATTTCATAATTGATGCATTAAAAAGACATTATGTCAAATCTTAACTGACTTGAGTGGCACATAAAATAAAGGTGTGTCTTGTAATCTATGACAGGTCATAGTCTACAAACTACATAAGTAACTTGTGAAGTGTAGTTCATAACAACCAAATAAACCTGTTAACATCATTGTTGGTTTGCCTACCACAGACAGCATGTAAAACAGCGGGCATGAAATGCATCCATGTTTTGTAAAGCCTGAAGCTTATACAATTTGGAGCAGATGCTCACTTTAAGAATACAAAAATGTTTTTGTAAAGTTTAAAGACACATACGGCTACGTTACCACCTTGATGAAACTTTTTCTGGGACCTTAAGAGGGTCTTGTGCAAGTCGAGGATACCTAAAGCTTGTTTCATTAGCATTATAGGAATTCCACCCTGGTTAGCTGCAATCATTTGTCAGCTATATGGACAAAGTAAAAAGAAATGTGTATATCGCCTCTACTAAAAACAAAAGACAAAAAATAGTAGATGAATAACATAGATATAAAAACAAATCTATAAAACATTTAGATGAAAATACAGAAAAATATTTCATAATCTTGGGATAGAGAGGGATTCCTTTAAAGTCCACATCCTAAAGAACAAAATTGAAATGTTAACGACATTAAAATTTAAGTATTTTATTAACACTTTAAACTCTGCTGTTTCCTTTTGACTTCCGCTCGGCTGTGTGTACAATCAGCCTGTGCCCCAGCAGTCTGTCTGACTTCTGTCAATACTGCAGAAGTGGGAGGAGAATGTCAGATGCTGTCCTCCTAGAAGTAATAACTTTAGGACTGGCTATGTGATACGGCAGGTGGTCCATCGCATAGGAGACAGATAGCATGCACTTCCCATGCAATACTGTTCAGACCCTCCCTCATGGGAATTCAAAGGCTCACTGCACAGTCACGGAATTCTCAGGGCTGCTGGACACCGTCGACTCCATGTAGCCCATTGTACATGAAAGACTTGCTTTGGCCAATCTCGTATAATTTTCCTAACTGTATTTTTCCTTCAGGATGAAAAAGGCTTGGCTGAAGGTTGGAAAGCAGGATATTTGGAATGAAGATGAACAATCAGTGATGGAGAAAAGAGGCCCATCGTCACTCATCCTTTCCACCAGGCTGCACTGACACTAAGAGTTTTCAGCCATCGCTCTATGTGCCAACTTTATGTTCCTGTTAATAAACAGAAAAGAATTTAAAACATAAAAGATTATCCGTAGATTCATATATTTAAGATCCCGTCAGAGTTCCTGGAGCCAGATTTCAATTGAGTCTATGCCAGTGTAGACTCGTTAGTCTTTATCTTTAACCAAGCCTTAGTTCCTCATCTTCGGGTTCTCCTCTGCTATAGGTAGAAGAGCTTAACTAGAACAATTACAGATGCATTATCCACGCCACTGCTACTCGCAAATCCTGACAATGTGCAAAGAAAAAGCAATGAGGACTGGTCTTCAATGTCCCTTTGAAAACTGCCAGTCCATCAGAGTGCCAAAGGGAGCCAGGAGCTCAAAGGCTGTCACAGACACTGTCTTTAAAAGAAATCTCATGTAATGGGCTTCAAGTATCTCTCGCTTTCAGCCAATTCCTTTGGCAGCTGGCACAAACGCTACTGTCACCTGAATTTCTCTGACAGAAGCAAGGAAAGGGCCAACTAGGTTTTCTCAAATCTGTGTCCTTGCACAAACATGGCCGTTTCTCCACGCTTTCTCCACTGGGTGTGAGAGCTGTTCAGGCTACAACGGTCGGTCCCGATTTTTGCTCAGCTAATTTTGTCATCCTTTTCATTATTACAACGTGAGGAGGACGTAGGAGTTAAGAAGAAAAGGACATGCACCTAGAATAGTCTGCCACTTTTTTCTTTTCTCTGAGTCTTCTCTTTCTCCATTCAGGTAGCCAGAGCTGAAACCAGCAGGAAACGGGTCTGGATCTCTTCAGCAGCAGTTTCTCCCATTCTCTTGTCGTGCCAGTCACTCTGCACTCAAAACAACTATTTCAATTGTCCCCATTTGCCCTTCCCCATGGTGTATAAATCCCAAATCACCACTCCATGCGGCCAGCAAATACACCTTAAGCACCTGCCATGTTCTGCCCTAGTTTCTCGGGATGTGAAGGTGGATAGAATGTGGTTCCCTGCCCAGGGGGAGCTTCGGATTCATGAATAGGACAGTGCAGAACCATGACGATACAGTGCTGGGGAGGCTGCGTTTGAGAGCACAGAGGGAGAGTCCCTGGCCCAGCCCGGAGAAATCAGAAAGGGCTTCCTAGAGGAAGTGGGATCTCATCTGGTTCTTGAATGAGTAGGAGACATCTAGTTAAGAGGAGAATAGAAACAGGGACAGAAAAGGCAGAGAGAATGATAGTCACTAATACAAGGTTTCTCAGTCTTGGAACTACTGATATTTTGGGTTAGATCATTCTTTTCTTCACTGGAGGATGACTGGACTGTGCATTACAAGATATTCAGCAACATCCCTGGCTTCTACTCACTAGATGACAGAGGCAGCCCCTCCTCAGTTGTAGCAATCACAAATGTCCTAGATGTTATCAAGTTTTACCTCCAGAAAACAAAATTGCCCCCAGCTGAGAACCATTACACCAAGCATGGAAGAAAGAACTAGAAGCAGGTTGGCATAGCTAGAGTTTAATTCATGAGACAGAGAGTGACTGGTGTAGGAGACAGAGAAGCAAGCAAAAGCCAGATAGTCGAAGGCCTTTCATGCCTTTCCGCTCTAGGAAAGGCTGTTTCTTCTTCTGAAAAACAGGACTAGCCAAACTTTTCCCAGAGGAATCTGGCAAAGGCTAAATCAGATCACGTGTGCTTGTCACATATGAAACGAGATTCATTCCCTCTCTCCTGCTCAGTTTCATTGTCCAGAGTGGGAGTTAGGGTAATGAATTGAGGGCCAGTCAGAGGCCAGCGTGAGCAGTGAGCAGGGCCTCTGAGGCAGGTGTAATTGAGCCGCAGACAGTGCTGACTAGAGAGCTGGATGTGCTCCCCCACTGGCCAAGGGAAGCTTTAAGTCCTCTGTCCCCATGACTGTGCCCTAATCCACTTCTAAGCTTATCTTCCAGAACACCTGGCTCACATGTTAGTCAGACACACTTCCTTGTCTAATAGTTATCTCAACCCAGCAAACAGCTACGGTGGCCCTTATATAGACATGCCAGGTCATGGAAAAGAGGAGAGTAGACACGATAATAAATAGAAATTCTGGCCTTCAGGACCTCTGCATCCAGGGTGGAGAAAATAACAGCCCCTGCTCCTTCTGTCAGCAAAACTTCCCTCTCCTGAAGCCAACAAATTCAAGTCCCAGCTCCAGCATCAGTTCCTCTCAGAAGCCTGTTCCGGTAGCTTTCCTGTCCCCACCAGACCGTGAGCATCCCTTCTCTAAGTGACCCATAACACTTACACACCCCCTTTGTCATAGCCCTTAGCATGTTGTATTATAACTGATTTGTCAGTTGATTTCGCCACTAGTCAATGACTTAAGTAACTTGAAGTCAAGAATCCTGTATTTCTCAAATCCTGAATGAATTATTGTGCCAAGACACAGAACTCCAGTAAAGCATTTTAACTGCCTATTGAATGTAAGCAAGTACCCTGCCCCCCACACACACCAAAAAAATTTGCATGTGAATTACATTCTCGCTGGCACATACAACTTGTTCTCAGTTCTTAGTCTCAGATTTTTTTAACCACCTAGGTCAGTCTTCCAGGGCTGTCATAGCATACCACAAAATTAAAATAACCTTGGTGACTTAAATCAACAGCAATGTATTCTCTCACAGTTCTGGGGACCAGAAATGGGACTCAGAATCCCAGGGCCAAAGTCAAGGTACTGGCAGGGCGGTGAGCCCTCTAGAGGCTCTAGGGGACACTCAGGTCCTTGCCTCTTCTGGCCTCTGGCTGAGGGCATTTTCCTTTTCTTTTCTTTGTGTGTCATTCCTCTGTGTGTCTCATATAAGGACACTTGTCATTAGATTTAGGGCCTAAATAATCTAGGATGATCTCTTCATCCCAAGATCTTTAATTACATCTGTAAAGACTCTTTTTCCAAAAGAGGTCACATTCACATATTCTGGGCACTCATCGTGGACATACCCTTTTGGAGGCCACGACTCAAGCCACCATCCCATCCTTCACTCATGACATGTTGTTTAGAAACGTGACTGGTTGCCGCCCTATCCCGTATCCTCTTGGCTTGTTGAAATCCAGCTTCATACAGTTAGAATTAGATAATGTGGGTTTTTTTTCAAGCATAATTCTATTTAGTTATATGGCACAATGTATGTTTTCAGAAGTATTTTTCTTTTCTTCAGCATGCTGTAGTAGAAGGAATACTGTGCTCAGAGGTAAGCATTTGCAGGCGGGGTCCTGGGTTTGAGGTTTTCCTATTTGTAAGTCGAGGGCCTTGCATAAGTTCATGGGTTTCTTTACCTCATTACCCGTATCTCCTCTCATTTAGTCTTCATAAGAAGCCTTCGAGGTGGGAACTAAGGCAATACTGATTTTCAGAAATCAGAAAAACTGCCTTTTAATATGATTAAACAATTTCCCCACAATCACAAAAAGGTCAGTCTGAGGCATGCTCTGGTATCTAAACCCCGTCTTTGCTAGAGTCCAAAATCTCTCCTTCCACTAAACCTTGCTACCCATCTTGTCAACCATTTTGGAGACACACACTCTATTTTATCCTGAAGTACTCCAATATAGGATTTCATCAGAGATAGAAACTCAAATTCAATCTCTGTCTGCCTGTCTCTGTCTCTGTTTCTCTCTGTCCCCTCTCTCTCTCTTTCTCTCCACAAAAGAGTCTGTAAATAATTAAAAAATCAGTTTCCATCTCCTTGACACTAAGTGTTGACAGGGCCTGGAACAGGTGCCTGTGTTACCATTCTTCAGAGCCTTCGCTGGTATTTTGACAACTGCTCGCAGTTAAAAAAAATCCACTGTCAAGAAAGCTAGGTTTGGTATATGTTTCTGCAAAGGAAAAAAATCTCTTCTGGATTGTCAACCCAGCTTCAACAAGGCAGTGACCCTGCTATGACTATCTTCTTGTCAGTGCTGGCTTTGTCCTGATTTCTTGGTTCAGCAGACAAACAGCCAACCCTAGTCGAAGGCCAAACATGCGGTGAGTGAAGAGAGAGAATAGTGGAAAAAACTGTAAACAAAAGCTGCCCTCATCTAGTAAACAGTATTCCCTCCATGGAACCCATGCTCTGAAATATTCGGTCCTTTATATTGAATTTGCAAAGTAATAATTCGTCTTGTCCTTTTTATTAATTGTAGATGCAGGTAAATACCAGAGACCCTGGTTAGTAGGAATTCGTCAGTATTTTCATCCAGAGTTAATGCAGTTGTATCCAAAAAGCTGAACTCCTAGCGCCAAGGTCCAATACTGTCCTAGGCCTTAACTTCTCAGGTATGAGAAAGTCAGAATATGGGAGCGTGGGAGGGTGGGCAGGGGTTGGTGAGAGGAGGAAGGAGATCTTGAGCTCCCTCTAGAGGCTGGAGTGCTCCTCAGACCTGGGGCTCATGGATGGAAAACCATCTATCTCTTAGGCAGACTGGATGTCATCTTGAAGAAGGGCCTGTGCTGATGGCTCACGCCGACTATAGGGTTTACGAACTCTCAGGAAGAAGTGCGTGACCACTGAGAAATGAGATGTTACACCTTTAATTTTCTCAAGAGCCCGATGAAGCCAGGATGATGGGACCGATCTAGACACAGAACTTTAAGCTGGGACTTCACCCGTGACCACAGGTTCACCCTTACTCTCCCTGGCCAGGCACTTAAGACAACTTAGTCTGCTCGTTGCAATGACCGTTGTGACACCTAAGCACACATGGTGTATTCCCTCACTTCCTTCAAGCCTTATAGCAATAATGGTCAGCTCCTAATAAACATTATTGTATACTTATATATTCTACTTATTTTCTATTTTCTATCTCCCTTGCTAGAATATAAAATCCATGAGGTCAGGGATCTTCATCAGTTTTATTTGTGATGGAATCCAAGCAACGAAAATAGTGCCTATCACATTGTGAGTGCTCAATATTTAATGAATCAGTGAATGCAGACAGCACAAAATGCCAAATACAGAAGATCTTGACATAGAGAAATGCTGAATGGTAGAATTATATTCAGAGGATAATATTTTGCTTATTTGTTTAGGGTAAAATATTTTTTACTTATTTCTTGTCACAGAAATGACCATCAGTAACTCTGAGGAACCAGATATACTGGGCAAAAAAATCAGGAAAATGTTTCCCAGCAAGGCCAGGGCATATACTACTTCTGGAGACTACTTGATTAGAACCCCAAACCCTGGACTCAGCTTCCAAAGGTTCAAGTCTTGACTCTGCCACTTTCTCATGCAGGAAAAGTAAACTCTCTAGGCCTCAGTGCCCCATTTATAAAATGAGGACAATAATATCAGGTTTAAGTAAAATAATCCATGTAAAAGTCTACAATTCTGCCTGGTGTAGAGTAATCGCCATTATTATTAAATATTTAAACAAAATTCTAAAGTACATCTAGTCCATCTGGACCTGATAAACTTTCAGTCAGTAGAATACATCTGTGCATACATAAACGTGTAAAACCAACCACAGACACCCAGCCATTCATAGTGATTTCCTAGGACCTTCCTAACTTTATAGTCAACCAGTTCCTGAATCTGTCTTCACAAGGTCGCAGTTTGTAAATCTAATCGCTTATTAATGATCATGTTCTACCTATCACTTTAGTCACTAGCTCCTGATGCTGCCTTGGGAATCTGACCGAGGTCAACTTATACCAGGTAAGTACTAGAATATGTCATCAAAACCATACATCAAGATCTGAGTTGTGAGCTGTTGGGCTTAACCTTGACCTAACCAATTCACTTGATTCTCCTTGACCAGAAGCTTTGAACATTCTCAAACATAAAATTTGAATGTTGAATCTATCACTTATTTTCTTTAATGTTATACAAGAACTATACTAATTCATTCGTTCAATGTTCATTAAGCATCGTTTTATGTGTTTACGTACTGACATTAATGCCAATGTAAAAAAAATTAATATACAAAAATGAAATACGCTGTGTAAATTATCCCTGACTTGCAATTTATTCGGTAACATGTAATACATTTTCTAGCGCAATCAAATTTGGCTGACTATAGATCTTGCTACCTGTGAATCACAGTAATAAACTATCAAAGCAAAATGCACATATACTAATTTAGATCAATGGAGCTTAATGTTGTTGCAAACTTATTAAATGTCATGTCACCACTGCCTTTCTCATGAAGGAAGAATTGCCTAAGGAATATTAATAAATTTCCAAAATGAAAATTCTTATATAAGGCCATACCTAACTGAGACATATATCATTCCTTTTACAATTCAGATTTTCAAATACATAAATAGTACAATAAATTTTGAAGAAACTATTCAACATGCAGTGGTTTCAATTCTCGCTCCCAGCATTCTCTGCTGGCAAGTGTCATCAACATGTGTCCAAAGAACTGAGCTCTATTTCGATCTTTGGGAAAATCCAATTTCAGAATCACACACAAAAAATGAATTACTGTTTCCTTTTACCATTACCAAACACACACACACACACACACACACACACACACACACACACACACACACATCTTTGCTCTTCTGATTTGATATGATTAAATTATAATCCCTTGTTTTTGTTATTATTCTCACTGCTCTCAGAGTGGATTTTTCCAAAGGACCCATTGTTTGCCAAATGCCACGGTGATACTGCGTGGTGCACAGAGAGCTTTATGATGAGAGTTGTTCCTTTCAGCACGCTGGTGACATACAGTTGCGTGCACAAGATTGCAGAAACAATGACTGAGTCGGCAAGCTTGGCGGTAAAGCATTTAATTAGAGTTTTTGTTCACAGTCTGAATTTCTTGGGCTACGTCCAAGGTTTCTGCCTCCATGTGGGCATCTATAAAGCAGGTAAAGCATGACTCTTTACCTGCCTTCTCACAGAAAATTATCACTCACATCAATTCCTATTCAGGAGCTCTGGCTCCTGCAAGGCCAGCTAGGTGGCAATAACAGTGTTTAAAATACGGTTTGAGATCGGTGGTGAAATTTGCCAAATTAAATCATTATGATTATTAAATATAGGGAAAAGGCAATCGAATTAAGACAAAAGTAATAATGGGCACATTGCAAGTGCGAGGGGTTCTGCAGGTTGCTTTACACACATCACTGTACGGCCTCACTGCCACCATCCATTTTTACTCCCACCTTTTAAAATAGATGAGCCAACTGAGATTTTTAGAGGTCAAATAGTTTGGCCAAGTGCCCAGGTTTAGCAAGTATCAGAGCCTGTGATTAAATCTAGCTTTAGCTCTAGTTCTTATAAACAAGCGATAGCTATGTAATTGTCATGAGATTTGGAACGCAGGGGGAAGAGGTGGGCTTCCGTGAACCTTACAGTTATCTGAATATCTCAAGGGCTTAGGGGTGTGTGTGTATGTGTGTGTCTGTTTGTAAAATACCAATTTGCATATTCCTTTTTCTTTTCTTCTCCTTTCTTAGTAATTTCTTGAATCACAGCAAATCTTCAGCTATCTTTGGCCCTTCCACAAAACATGAGTTTTAGACCATTGGTCTCTGTGTATTGCTCCTGATGACTGCTTTTTTTTTTTTTCAGGTATAATCGACATATATTAGTTTTGAGTACATGAAATAATGAGTTAATATTTGTGTACACTGCAAAGTGATCACAATAAATCTAGTTAACATCCTCTGGTGACAGCTCTTATATGTCACCTCCCTTCCATGTCCCTGTCCTCCCTGATGACGGTGCCATTTTTATGTCTAACCGCAATTATCATTGACTTTCAGTGTTACAGTTCCACAGAGTCTGGTAGCCATAACCCTCCAAAAGCAATGGAAGTGACCATTTTTGAGGCTCTTACGTTTATGTCTGATTTTTAAAGCTCTAGGAAGAATTTAACATTGGAGAAGGAGCAATCTAGCCGGTAGGCCACTTGCTGTTCCCCCCAACACACTGCCTTCTAGGCTAGCACTAGGCCTTTGACCATGATGGTTTCTCTACCTGAAATGTCTTTTCTCCCTTCTCTGTCTGATAAAATTGTATTGACAGTGTTCATTCTTCATGGTCATGGTCAAATATCACAGCTTCTAGGAAGCATTCTCCAAACGTCTCAGATAGAATTAATCAATCACTTTTTCTATGTTTCTATTAACATTTTATAACTTAATATGAACATTTAGCATCTATTTGAGTAGAATCAGTTGTGTTTATCTTCCCCATTGTACCTCATGCTTATATTCCCTGCGTCTACAGGGACTGGCATGCGACAGCAACTCAGTAAACATTTGTTTAATTGCACTGACAAATGACCTCATATTTGCAAATTTTTAGAGGTTGGAAAGATGATGTGTCAAAGACATACTGGATGCATTGAAAAGGATACCTTGGGAAATAAACACTGAATTAGATTTGTTTTAACTTCTATATAAGGATTTTATGTAGGCAAAATTCTGAAGAGATTGAAGAAAGAGAAACAGAGATAACGTGGGCTGGGACGGGCAGGAACGAACGTAAAGCAAAAGGCAAAGATATGGACATTCGATGTATGCACTGTAAATGTGCCTCGGATCAAAGCTCTTATCTGTAACCATGGATGCTAATAGTAAACACATTTTTTAGAATGCTGGGAAGTTTACAAAATGTTTATTGACAAAATTATCTAAGGTACAATCTTCTAGTTATAAAATAAATAAGTCATGGGGATATCATATAAAGTGTGGAGACTATAGGTAATAATACTATACTGTATATTGAAATTTGCTAAGAGCAAGGTCTTAAATTTCTCATCATAAGAAAAAAAATCATAACGATGTGGTAATGGACGTTACCTAGACTTATTTGAGGATAATTTCTCAATATATACAAATACCAGGTCATTGTGTTGTACGCCTGAAACCCATGTTATATGTCGGTTATACTTCAATTTTAAAAATTAAAATTAATCATCTGATTCAAGAAGTATGACTCCCCTTTGATAGCAAAGAACTTGACCAAAGGTCACATGATTAGTTAGAGGCTGAGCTAACACCAGAATCTAGGTGTTTTGTTCAGTCAAACTCTGTGCTCTTTGCCCTATAGCATATACTGTCAATCATAACTTTCAACAGGCAGTTGGCCTCAGCTCACTCTTCTCCTTCATTATCCCTTTTCATCACTTTTTCCAGTTCCCTTCACTTCGCTTCCTGAAATCTCTGTGCAGACTCTGTGAAGAAAGAGCACTGTAAACAATGCCAGCCTAGAAATTGACATAAAATAACATTAAAGATTGCACCCCTCTCTGCCTTGGCCTTAAATTCAATTTTTAACCCCGAGTCTGCAGCAGGAAAGTGACTATTGGCAGCAAATTGGTCTTTTCAGATACACCTGTTCATACAGAGAACTGTCGCTCCCGGAGAACAATCCTAAAATATTGACTGTTCTACTTTCAGTATTCTCCAAGGCACTGCCATTTAATGCACTTGGGAAAAAAGGTTCTATTTGCTAATAGTATTTCATATTGGCTGCTTTGTACCTCCACACATTTCAAGTCAACAAAAGCATATTGAGCACCTAATACAGGTTCTGTTCTGTTCTAAACACTGAAGATTCTCCACGTTAATTGAAACATGATCTCTGCCACTGCTGTGGTCTTAAGAATAGTGAGTTATAATACAATGTAGGGAAGTTATACATCTCTGAGTTATACAAACTGAGCAGAATGGTACAACTGTTAGAGTTTCCTTAAGCCCTTTCAAAGCCAATAACCTGTCTGGCCACCATTGTTCCTTTCTACTGTCTACTGTAGTTCAAACCTTCCCACATCTCTCACCTAACACTTTGGTCCAAAGACCTTGTCTCTTACCTCTTAGAGAAAGTTCAAGAAGTCCCTCAATCTTCAGAACATTGCTACCCCATCCACTGTGCCTGAACAGACCTATCTGCATTGCCTTTCCCCTTTATCCTCTGTTTTTATATCTCAGAGAAAATATTTGTCCTCCCATCGCTATCCCATGTCCCCTTGCTTCTTCAAAACCTCATGACATCAAACAACTTCCATTTATCCTCCAATATTTTCCACCATCCCTGGTTCTGTGCTTTTAGCAGACAAACAGATGCTAGTCTCTCTCATCCTCCTGACACCCATTAGACACCTAATAGTCATCCTTGACTCTTCTCTCTGCCTCCACATACAATTAGTCGCTGTACTTATAGATTCAGACTCTTAAACCTCTTGAGTCCACCCTCTGTCTCAACTCACTGCCACTGCCTCACTTCAAGCCAGAATCCTTTCTCACAAGGGTCATTTCAGGAGCCTCCTGACTAGTCCTCTCTTGCTCCATTCTTAGTTCTTTCCAATTCAGTGGCTGCCATGCTTCCAGAGAGCTTTCTTAAATCTGAAACTAGTCATGCTACTATTCCGCTTAACATATTTTCACGGCTCTCTCTTGACTATAGAATAAAATTAGACTCCTTTGCATAATGCACAAAACTTCTCCAGACCTGCCTCCTACCTACCTGGCCAGCTGTTTTGCCTCTCCCACTGATACTTCTTAAACTTCTTTCTTCCTCATCTTCATTCTTTTATTCATGTTTCTCCTCTAATTAAAACATTGCCCATTTTACATTCTAGCTTTGACAAATTCTTTTTGTCCTTCGATCCTTCAGAAAGACAGCTCAGGCTTTAGAGGGTGCCTCCCATGAGCTCAGACACATTCAGACAGGGTGGTCAGGGATGGCAAATGTTCAGGGAAACTGGAAAAGGAAAGTAATTTTGCCTGTTAAAATACCATTTGTTTTAGGTACTTTATCTCTAAACAGATTCAGTCTATGTGTTCTTCGGGCCCTGCTTCACTAAACATCTACCACTAAATTATTACAACCTCCACTCATTTTCCTTTTTGATATGAGAGTCCTGTTTGTGTGAAACCTAATTTTCATGTAAGAGGAGTTGCTCTGAAAATTCCAGTTACAAAACTCCGCAGATGTAGACAGCTCTGGGAAAAGAACAGTCAGAGGCAGTTAATCACGAGTCTCTGCTTTTCAGTAGGCAAAGCCAGATGCTACTGTCATAGGTCAGTGACAGGTAAACTGCAAATGAAGTAAATGATCACCTAGGCCACATCAGGCATCAAAGCCTTCATGGAGGCTGAGGTCCTTCATTCTTCAGTGGGAAACAGGCACCTGTTTTCTGTCAGGAGTGAACAAACACATATCAGCCTTTTGGATCACAAAAAATTATGCATTAATATATAATTTGTTCACTGGTAGCCCCCGTACTAAGGGGGTTTATCTGATTATTACAGAGATGAGCCAGCAATGGTGTACCGCATAGCTTGTGGCCTTGAGAATCCATTTGCCGGGGTTTAAACCCTGGCTCAGTCACAGACTGGCTGTGTGGCCTTAACCTCCTGGTGTTTCCATCTGCTCATCCATAGAAGAGGAATAATAATCATAAGAATTACCTGGAGTCACTGTTAAAACTAAATGACATATGCAGAATTCCTGGCACATGTTAGATGTCCAATAGGTGGTATTAATAGTTCTCTCATTAATAAATGGCAAAAATCTAACAATCTATTAACAGGAAAATGCTCGCATTTTTACAAGTTTTGCTCACATTTTCCCCCTCTCCTAAGTTTCCCTTTAACTATCATCCTTTTGATAGATAGCACAGTAGAACTATCATTTGGGACCTCGGCTGAAAAGGGTGTGGACTGATGCAGTCAATTTTACCACTGAGATCCTCTTTAATCCCAATGTGTTTTTTCCCACTCATTTTGATTTCCAGAGGGAGATCTCAAGCGACACTCACATATTTCAGGAAAAGACTTGTTTAGCTCCCTCAGTGTTCCCATTTGAAGGTGGCTCGTCAGAAGTGCACAGGTTTCCACACCATCACACTGGGCACTTAGGTGATGAGGGATCCTTCAGACATTAAGCTTCCTCAACCTATGAATGAAGGAAAACGGCCGGCACTCACCAGATGTAGAAGTCAGCAGACCTCACCTTGATGCGTACTTTCAAAACTTCATTGTGGCCCTTGGTACCTAAAGGCACAGTTGAAATTCATCAAAACTGAATAAGATGTTCCTAACTAACAGGAAAAAACTCTTCTGGTATTTATTTTGATAGAGTTGTTTCAAAAAAAAAAAAAAGGAAGAAAAAGGAGGAATAGGAAGAGGAGATTTCAGCTTTTTAATATTTTTTAAAATTTCATTTTTAACTTATTACATATCAATGTGAAAAATCTGTTACCAATGAAAATATATGGACAAATTCAGTCTGAACTATGGATAGAGAGATATGTAGATATATACAGATACACAAAAATAATAGAATTTGGAATGGGATGAAAACAGGAAACATTTTCTAGTTTCTTTTTGCAAACCTTTGAATGGGTTTGAACAATCCCATTCTGTTACATCATGTTTTGTTATCTCCTGTTTTTTTTTCTTCCTCTAGTCTATTTCATCAACTACATATGAGTTCATGAGTTAAAAGAAAATTATCAAGAGGATGAGAAATTTCTTATGTAGGAACCAAGGCCTGGGTTCAATACTCCGCATATACAGCCTTGATTAACCCTAATGTAAGGGAAAACTTCCATTATCCCCATTTTAGTACAAATAAAACAAGACAGCGAAGAATAGGCACTTTTCACTTCACAGAGCCACCTCATTGTATAATATTCTTATCTCTAAAAATTGCAACGTCACTTTTTTTTTTCTCTTAGCACTATCTTCCATTCCCTTAATGGGTGTGAGTGTTTTTCTCTGAGACCTTCCTAGTTGTCAGGTTAATCCAGAACTTTAATGCCTCTCTCTATTGAATGAATGAGTGTGCACTCGCACATGCTCGCATGTTTGCGAATAGACCTAGAGTCCTCATTCATTCATAAAGTGAGCACCTACTATGCTCCAGGCTCTACTCCAGGCATGAGAGAGAAAAGAAGCCACATGAAGCTTGCACTTTGCAGGGTTGACAGACATGAAAGAAATATATCAACAAAACAAACAAAAAATCATTTATCACAGTTTAACAAACGCTAGTCATAGAGTATGTGATGATGGCATATCCTAACATGAGACCTAATCTAAAATTGAAAGAAAGAGAACTTAAATATCATCTTTATTAAGGCCATAACACACTGATTCCTCTGTGGGCAGATCCACTTGCTTCCTGTGGTGTGAACTAGTTCCCCTTCCCCTCGCTTTCTGACTGCCTGAAGCTATAGGACCTTCTGGCTCCAAGACACCTGGTGCTCTATACCAGATCGAAGGTTACAGCCAACTTGATGCGTCTGAGGTTTCAACAGGTGCCTGGGTTCTGATTGTCGTGGTGCATCCTCCTATGCTAGCTTTTTAACATTCGTATATTTGGCCTCTATTTTTAACCTATAGGATATGAGATAAAAAAAAATCCTTTTGTTGCTATATGATTCCTCAACTATATTTTAAGGTTTTAAAAATGCTTATCATTGTGACAGATACAGAAGCAACAGAAAATAACACCTCTGCCCTTGCAGAACTCATGTTCTTGAGGGAGACAAGATCTAGGAACACAAAATACCACATGAGAGTATACTGTCAAAAAAGAAAATGGATGTAGAGTTGAGTGTCTAGGGAAGACTTCTTTGAGGAGATGAGGTTTCAAAGGTGATTTGAAGGAAAAATAAACTTGGATAAATGATTAGAAGACAGGAGGCAATCCAAGGTGAACATAATAGAGGATTGCCAGGGGAGAGGACAGCAAAGAGATCTGATTATCTAGATTTCAAGTTTACCAAAAATAAGGGAAGATGGAGACTCCAGTGATAAGATAAGCTATTGAGAACTGTTTTAACAAATAATGCAAAGCTCTTTTTTCATAGTAAGTGAAGAGTTCTTGAATCTCTTTCTAATCATTTTTTATGCTAGAAAAATCATTTTTGAAAACCTATGAAGATTTGAAGGGAAAAAAAATCGACAGGGAGACAGATGAGGACGTTATTGACTTGATTTAGCTGTGATGATGTTGATACACGTGTGTACCGAATGGGACTGGAAGGACTGAATCTAAGAGGTAATATATAAGCCTGTGCTACAGTCTGAACAAAAGGGATGAGGGGAATGATGGAAGAGAATGTGGGAGGCAAGGGAGTAAAATACAGTACTGAATAGAGGAGTGTTAGTTAAGTGGGGGCTGTTGAATTTTATTTGGTGGTAGAGCTATTGTATAAAACTGTCCTGTGATCATTTAAAACCATGGCCCTTGTACTTGGGTAAGAAGTCTAGCCTGGGAATTGAATTCTCTTTGGAGCAGAATTGATAGTCCTACTATAAAAACAGATGAGCTTTATGGATGAAGAAGGTGCAGAGACAAACCCAAACTCTCAGAAGCCAAAAAAGTCAGTAATAACTAAATATCTCTTAGAAATAAGAAAATAGAATAATTAGACTTCAGATGATAAGGATGTCTATACCATTGGCATCAGACATTTATAATGCTTACAAAATTTCTTGAGAAAATGTAAATGTGAAGTTGGGGGCAAAAACTCTTTATTAAGTCATTCACATTCTAATGTTGTGGTTTCTAACAGAGGGCAACACTGTTGGCTTGGAAGTGGCCACATTCCATAATTATCTGACAAGTTCTCATGCTTCCTGGGAAAATAATAAATGCTCTACTAAGACAATAAGAGGATGGCAGCTGATTTATTTCCAATAGCTCCATAAGTCATAAGAAAAGTTGAAGGATTCAATTAAGAAGAGAAATGGTCCCTGGATAACTTAATAAAGGTAATTTTTTGTTGTTTTTTTCTTTGTTTTTGTTTTTGTTATTTTTTGCAGATTTTTGTCATTGTTCATCCAAGGCCCCGTAGGTTAAAAGCTTTAGTGACAGATGATTAAGCGAGCTTTTATTTATCAGACTTGCAAAAGATTTGTGATCTTGTCATTGAGTACATCCCATATATACCAACATATTTGCCAGCGAACTCACATGACACCTCTTCCCAATCACAAAAAAAGCCCAAAACAGTATTTAAATTTCAAATTGCAATTTCTTTTTGAAAATACAGACAGTGAAAGTATAATTGGAAAGACAGAATCCATGTGATAACTTCTCAATGTAGACACTAGTTCTGTCTGATATTAAAACTTTTTAAAAATCAAAAGATGTTCCAAGTGTTAGTACTCAGTCTGAGTAATAGGCTGCACTGAGTGAAGTCTATTTCAACACAAACTATGCCAGATTATCAGGAGGTTATTCCCAATTGGAGTATTAGCCACGGCATTGCTAGTTCTTTATCTTTAAATTTCTCTCTCACTAGGCAGGAACGAATAATAGCTTAGTTTTTAAATTCTCACCAGCCTCTTGCTCTGATAAGCTCTTACCTAGTTCCAATTATCCATTCATTCATTCAACAAATATCTAATGATAAGTGCTGGTGGGTAGATAAGAACTAGATGGAAAAGGTTATTCTTGATCTTATGAAGCTTTATGTCTGTGAGACAGACGTGTGTGTGTGTGTGTGTGTGTGTGTGTGTGTGTGTGTGTGTGTGTAAGAGAGAGAGTAGAGGGCAGGGGTGAGGAGGGATTGGGAAGATAAACTAATAAATGATAGGCAACAACAATTTCAGATATTGGTAAATGCTATGCAGAAGAAGAAAAAAAGAATGAATTGACAGGGTGAAAGGTGACTTCTGAGCTAAGATAACCATGTCATCATGTCTTGTAGGTCTTAGTCAGATGCTGGGGCAAACATTAGGTGTAATGGCAAGCCCCTGAAGGACTTTAGGCAGTAGAATGAAATGGTTTCATTTAGTTGTAAAAGATCATATCTATTGCTGTGTGGAGAATACCCTGTCGGGTGGCAGGGATGGGAGCGGGAGACTGGTGAAAATGGCTGTTGAAGAGGACCACAGGAGAACGAATGGCAGCTTGACTCTGGGGGATAACAACAGGGCTACAGAAGACTTGGCAGGTTTAAAATACAGCGTAGGGGAAGGGTCTGGCTGAACCAGATGATGCGCTGAATGTGAGCGTGCAAGGAAAAGAAGCAATTTATGGATGATGCCTAGAGTTTTGGCTTTGCCGGCTGGGAATACCTAGGGAAGACAGGTTGTCTGAGGGAAATTAGAGCAGAAAATCAAGAGATCCTCCCTCGCCAGCTCTCCCTTCCGTCCCATGGAAGCTTCCTTAACGCCTTAAATACACCATTGCTGGGTGTACCATGTTTCTGGCAACTTGTATATTGAATGGATTTTGAGTCCTTGAAAAGTATTGTTTTATTTGTATCCCAGATACTACCAAAGTGTCTGGCACATAGTAGGTGCCCCAAATAAATATATTTACTCAATAATGTGTAAACTGAAGTAAAATGTTTCAAGTCCAATAACTTATCTTTTTAGAAAAGTAGTGTTTTGCATAACTGAATACAGTATATCTTTCTTCCTTGATTTATGAACTGTTTTATTCGTACTGGAAAATACATGTGATATAAAATTAAAAGAGCCATGATTGCAATTTAGATGTGCCATAATGAAAAGAAACCTCTATTTATACATAAAACAGATTACATTTTATGTAGAGAACAAACCAAATAAGTTGTTTATGAACAGGAAATCTTTGGAGTCCCTCACAGGGCTTAGATTAGTCCCACTGAATTTTGTAGGGTTTCGAAACATATTTATGTAATAAATGGAATTGAATGTAACAGTGTATTTTACCTAAAGGCTTTCACTGGTCTGTAAAAATTATATATGAGCAGAGTACTTTGGAATAAAGTATTTAAATCTGGGAGGATTTAAAATTAATATCTAGGGAGAGAGAGCCATTGATATTTAAAGGTTACCTAGTACCAAATCAAACAGTCACTTTTCATGACAATTGACTGCCAGAGATTGTACTTTCTGGGACTATATAGCATTTACTATTTTAGGATGGTGTTCACTCCAGATAACTTACTGCTTTTGTTGTTGCTTCATGACATCTCGTACTTACAGGAAAATGAAATGTTTGAACCACAAAACCCCAGATAGTCCAGACCACAGGTATAAAAAGCAGTGTCATCCTGAAGTATAAGATTATGTTAGTTTTTGATTAATGGGAAGAGAAATTTGGATGTAGCATGCCGCCTTGAGTTTTTTTTTTTTTTTCCTTTCCTAAGCCAGAGTGTTCTATAAAATTCCCACCTACACAGCCATTACCAAAAAGCACAGGGAGAAATAATTCTCTGATTGCAGTCAGGAAAACATTGGGGAAAATGCTGGTCTTCCTTCAGTGCCAGAATTGCAAATATAAAAGAAACTATAGAAACACAAGAGCTGAGATGGGGAAATAAAGCTGACGAGAACTCTGTGGTTTATTGCTGGAAACTCAAGCCAATGCAGGCTGTGAGTTCTGTTTCCTGTCTATCGGGACCTGATCAATCCATCACGGAGCAGGGCGGGACACGGAGAACGATGACGATAAAAAGAACAACAACAACAGTAATAAACAATAGCACTGTTCATTAGGTCTTTTAGTAACCATGATCTTGTCACACACACATGTCCATAAGCTTTATATTTATCACATTCATCCCATAAGGTAGATTGAGTATCTCCACTTTTAGCTAAAGAAAGTACAATTCAAAAATGGTTGAAAAACTTATTCAAAACTATATTTCTAGTAGAAAGCAAGCCAGAATCCAAAGCCAAGTACATCTGGATCCAAGTACCTCACCCTGAACTAGTGAATGATGCAGAAACAGGTGACATCCAAAGGCCCAGTCAGGAGTCAGAATAAAAACAACTCCCTTAGCATAGCCATTAAATATTTTACCAGTTCTTAGGAAGAAAGAATTGATTTAACTCAAGAAGTTACGGCATACTGAGAATAAGCATTTGACAGAGTATTCATTGTGTTTCATTAATTTATTATATATATATATAATTATATATATTATATATATATATATATATATATATATAGTTTCTAATTCTTGCTATCTTATAATGTGTCAAGTATACCACTATTGGGGTATTATTGAGAAATGTACCTGAAGTGAACTGACTCATCTGATTAGAGTTTTCATTCACAGAGGGGCAAACCAGGTAAGCGGAACCCATAAGAAGGTGGTACCAGAATAGGGTCCACTGCTATCTGAGTGCACCACACCTCAGAGTAGGTAAAAGTATCCTCCTCTTTCAGCCTCTCCCCCCCACCTGCCAAAAATTCTTAAATATCGGCAGCACTTGGTATTTTTGTATATACGTTTGCATCAAAATAGTTTCCGTGCGATTGTATTCTGTTAGTATGTTTCTGGTCCCCTTTTCAAGTGCTGTGATTGTGAGGTGTGTGAGCATCATGAAATTCAGCATTTACTGTAGTTCAACCACTACACATTTATGGCCCTTTTAGAGCGTACGATTTATGATCATAAATTGCCAGTTCTGTGCTCAGTAAATTTCTGGATACCCTGGCATTTATGAGAAGTTTTGCTTAGAGTTACAATCATATTAGTGAGTTAAAGCTAATGTTAAGCATAAGAGAAAGTACGAAGAAAAACTAAATCCTCTGGTAATAAGAGAATGAAATACAGGGTTTAAAGAGGGAAGAAAAGCTTGTAAATGCAGTCAGGACCAACCTGGCTGTGAAGAACGAGCAGGGACTGGTGGTGTTACCAGGGTACGGACACTTATTGAGCAGCTACTGTTAAGAACAGAACGGAGCGTCCACTCGGCTCCAGCAGAGCCAAACACCAGCCACGGAGAACAGCAGCAGAGGGAGACTGGCTATTTTACTGATGAATGGTGCTACCCAGGAGAACGGGAAGCTTGTGCTCACAAGCTGAACTCCTCGATGGCATGTAGGTTACAGATTCTATAGAGCAAAATCACAAGACTCCATGGGCTAGGGGTTCGGGGTTGTACTGGGAGCTGATTGGTCAGAGGTGAGGTGGGGTCATGAATCTTGTCTTCAGGTCTTGAGGACAGCCCTGACGTCTTTTGCAGTGTCCCTCTGTCCCATCTCATGGGAAAGTGGTCCAGGGGTCATTCTACCTTAAGGCTCAGGAACTGAAACAGAACTTAGTCAAGATGTTGTCTTTAACCTGCCAGAGGTCTGGACCGTGTGACCACTAGGTCCTGGCCACTCTCTTCTGCTGCTTCACTTTGTCTGTAAGAGATTTTCAACAGGAGGTTTGGGGGGAAAGGTTTCACTCTGTACTCCTGTTGGGGAGCCTCTTTCTAAACACCTGTTAGACTTTCCATTTGGGGTGCAGAAGTCTACTGCACCTTGAATTACTTAATTCTGACAGCTAGGAATCTCGCCTGCAGGAAGAGAGCCTCCTGAGCAGAGCTCTGGCCCCTCCCTTCTCTGCCTACAGCTTGGGTAGCTCTGGCCTCAGTCCATCTCTCTGGAAGGACTCTGCTGAAAAAGCAACAAGAACACACACCAACTTCTGAATGTTTTCCTTTTCCCTGAAGCTGCAGGCTTAGTCAGCGCGTGGTCAGTCTTCAGGAGTATCACAAGTAAAAGTTACATTAACACTTTTGCCACAGCTTACAAAGGTCACTGGCTTTCCGGCCTGTGTATCTGTTTCTTTGTCATTCACCATGTAACTGTCATGCCAATGTCACATTTTTAGGTTAAGTCCAGGAACCCCATTCAAAGAGTGAAATTTAAATGAGGAATATGTTGCATTATGTGTGGTCGGGGGGCAGGGGGCAGGCGGAAGTCTTGCAGAAATCAATTAAACCAAGTTTCTTACCTCGAATCTGTTATTAACTATTGGGAATAATCTAAAGTGCTTTATGCAAACAGTCCTTAAGAATAATGAAAAACACTATTAAGTGGGTTTTCTTTTACCAAGATCTTTCAACATTTCTTTCTACCATATTATCAAAAGTCCTTCCATACATTTCATATATTTTCCCCAAATTGTCATGAATCACAAACCCCATTTCTTGCTAACAACTCACAACACACCTGGAAGATGAGGCTATGAAACGTCTCCACTCTGGGTGCCACCCTGGTTCGGGTGTTCACCACTCCAGTTCTGGCTCTTCTGCAATGCCCTTCAAGCCTTCTGGTTAATCTGGACTAGAAGACCTGCATTTAAAGGCAAATTAGTTAAAACTATTCAAGGTCTCAGCGGTGACCTTGGGTCTTTATGAATGAGTGTGTGGTCCTCTGATATTCTAGTAAAAATAATATGAGTGAGCGAGTGAGAGAGAGAGAGAGAGAGAGAGAGAGAGAGAAAGAGAGAGAGAGGGAGAATGTAGGTCTGTGTTTTCTGAAATGAAGCAGACAATAAATGTTTGTTGATAGAATGAATGAATCTCTTAATAATCTCTTGATTACAGTTTGACTGCCAAATAAACAGATTTCAGGATTGGACCTATTCCGTCTCTTTCCAGACAAGGCGGGCCGATCCAACAGCCTCTATACCTGGGTTTGGGTCATCCTCAGTGCAACCTGGGTGCAGTGCTGAGGAGGCTCCAAGACTATTTTTCTCTCCCCTCTTGCTCCCTTTGAGCCATCTGACTCCTTTGGTTCAGGCACTTCAAAGCAGTAAGCAGAAATAGCAGGTCTTCTGGAGCCCCCAGCTTGCTGTTTTCTGGACTAATTTATCCTCTCTTCTGCTTTTCACCCTAGCTGCTTCCCCCACCCCCTGCTCCTGACTCACTGTGCCGTAACAGCAAAGGGCCGGGGCGTTCTGCAATACTTTCTTTCAGAAGGCCATGCTGGGCTCATGAGTTAACTGAGGTGGGGGGGGGGAGTGACCTTCAGTCCAGCGAGCACTGCAGACAACAAACCACAAATGTCAGCTTACAAATGAGTTTTCTGTCCAGGGACTGTCCCACCACCAGACACGTGCCATCACTTCTGAAGAAACACCAAGCAGGGGTCCTGGCACTTATGAGCCTGTGGGTTCTGGAGGAAACTATGGGGAACAATCAGCTAAGGCCTCGGCCCCGGACCCAGTTCCCAGGGGAAGGTGACGAGCCTGGAACTCTGCTCCAACCTGTACCTTGCTCTTGCATCAACTAGACAGTCCTTCTTATTGACAAGCACCTTAGTGAGAACTGAATTAGACATAGCTAGTTTCTCATCTTCATAGAAGTAAGGAATACAGTTTAAGTGGAGAGAAAAAAAAAACATTTGGGATATATGAAAGTATTCGAGGAAGAAAGTTGAAGTCCTGGGCAGGACTAGCAGAGTCACTTATCAGCGCATACAGGGAATAGAAACCTCGACCATTTAGACTTGATGAGAGGGTAACACGAGAGGGAATCATGACCTTTCATTGTCTGTAAAGAGTTGGGGGTTCAAAGTCAAATAAACCTCCTTTCACATTCCCTGCTATTTCGAGCCAGGCTCTCCTTCTCTCCCTCTCCGTAGGCCACACCAGCCTCCTTGACATTTCTGTTCTGTCCAGACATGTCGCTTACCTTTGCAACGGACTTCACATGACTCATCCCTCACCTTTTCAGGTGTTAACACAAATGTCACCTTCTTATGAGGTGTCTTTACACTACCCTCACCTCCAAAAACTACCTAAGCTTTTCCTTATTTTTCTATCACCTCTGGTCATCTAAGCAATATTTTACATTTTCCTTACTTATAAAGAGATTTTATCTGTCTTATTCTCCACTGTATATTCAGAGCCCAGAGGAGTATCTGACCAGAATAGACTCTAAGTATTTTTGACAGAATGAATGCATGCATGCATGAATGAATGAATGACAACCTGGCTGCTTACAGACACTATTGCAGGATTTGACCTATTCCTTCTTCCTTCAGACGATATATTTTGACTTTTTCATGTTCATCAGAAAAGTAAATATCCTGATCCTCTACAATTAAAACAAAAGAAGGGCTGCACTTTCATGAAAACTTCAGAATTATACTAGATATATCAAGCGAAGGTAAGGGTCTGTCAGTTTGAGTATGTGATAGATTCCACAAACTAGCAACGATGAGGTCTTTAAGTCACTTTAAATGCCAGAGGCTACCGGTGCTGCTGGCTGCACCTGCAGCACCGGCTGACATCACAGGTGGACATCAGCGTGGAGGACTGGAGTTACCATGTCACTAGGCTGCAACACTGCTGTGCAGTAGAGCCAACTGGGCAGCTTCTGCCCCTGAAACTTACCTGTCGGGATTCTGACTTCTTCGAAAAAAGATTAAGGGACAATTTGGATAACCAGACAGGTTTGAGACCCAGTGGTTTAGGGATACATATATTCTTTCCATTGCCTGCAATGCTTCCAATATCGTTTAGCTTAAGGATCAGCAGAATTTACGTGTGTGGGGGTGAGCGCTCACGTGTGGGGGTGCCAGGGCACAAAGCACAGCCTGCACCCTCTGCAGGGAAACTGCCAAAATGTCAGACTTCTCAAAATTTTACTTCGAGTGGGCCCAGCGCCCGGGAAAGTGGGTTAAACCATTTGTGACATCCTTTTCACGTGAAAGGATAGTCTCATTTCCAGACAATAAGGTCACACGATAAATTTTCAAATAAAACTGGTGTATAGTTTGGGACTTGCCTATACTAGAGATTTAAGATTTTAAACACAAAGCTCATCACAAAGATGTGGCCTGACAGGTATACTAGGCAATTTGTGAAGTGTTTACGCTGGTTTTATTGAAATATGGGCAGCAGGTAACAGCTTGTGTTTCCCAGGGCACAGTAAGAGCTCTAGCAATAGCAGCTATTTTAAGGATGACAAAGGCCAAACACTGTGGTTGATGTCGGACATGAAGAATCTAAGACGCCATGCAGTGGTTTTAGAAACTGCACTTGATAAAGATTTCAAATTGTTGCTCCTTTAAGTTATTCAGATACAAGTGGGTATTTTTCTTCTCTGCTTTTAGGGTGTTTTTTTTTGACCCCAAATGTGGTCTCTGTGGATCTGTACTTCTCATCTACATTTCTGAAGGAACTCCACGTTAAGTGTCTCTGAGGATGCCTAAGCCTTCTCTCCAGGAGTGTTGCTCGCACTGAAGAGCAGAGAGAGGTCTTCTCAACGGTCCCCCAAGTCTTCAGCCATAATAATCACATCAGCTGTTGTCCTTGCAGGCCAGTCCTAGAGGTGAAGCCGCACTCTCCCCCGGGAACCAGGCGGGTGCAGAATCACTGGAGAAGTATCAGAATTACGAGCCGGTCTCTTTCCTCTATAGTGGATGTCTGTGCCTCCTCCTCATCATAGGGCTACCCAAGACCCTCTCACCTTGAGAAATGAACCATTTACGCCACTCCCTCTCCTTCTTCTGTCCCTGATTCTCTAATCTGTATGTCCTGGGATATAGATGTACCCTTTTAACACTTAGAGGTTGTTTTATGTGAATATACGGTCTTACTTTATAGAAATTACATTAACCTATAAATTTGCTTTCTTCATTATTTTGCATTCAAAAATGTACTTTCAAGATGTTGCTTAGCTGCATATGCACCCTGATTATTGCTCCTAAAAGCTCCATAAATATTTGTTTGTATTTGCCTTATTTTGCTTCTTTCCTCAGTGAGGGTCTCCAGTTGCTCATTACCACAGCCAGTGATGTAGTAAATACCCTTACCTTGTTAAAGAGAAGCCTAAAAACAAGAACAGGGTCGTGAGGGTGTTAGGCACACACATATATTATTTCGTGAGGTTATCAATGGGTTTCTCCCCCAGTGTCTCTGCCGCTTTACACTTTCTCCAGCTGAGTATGAGGCTTCCCATTTCATTACTATTACCAATGTTTGCTATTATCATAATTGCTAATTCCTTCCAATCTGAAGGGTATAAAGGGTTATCTCATTACTGTTTTCCTTCACATTTCTCTGATTATTACTGAGAGTAAGAAACTCTCACACATATAAAACATTTAGGTTTCCCTGGTTGTGAATTGCTATTGATTATTTTCTATTGTTTTAATTGCAGATCAACAGATATTTCATTATGTTCAAGATAAGGAGTCCTCACCCCCCGAGCTGCACACCGGGTACCTGTCTGCAGCCTGTTAGGAACTGGGCCACACAGCAGGAGGTGAGTGGCGGGCAAGCAGACAAAGTTGCATCTGTATTTGGAGCCGCTCCCCAGCGCTAGCATCACTGCCTCAGCTCCACATTAGGTCATCAGGCATTAGATTCTTATAGGTGCACAAGTCCTAGTGCCAAAAAGGTTGGAGACCTCTATAATAATCCCTTGGTTTTTAATGTTGTAAATGTAGTTCTCAGTTTGTTAGTTTGTTACTTTGTGGCCTTCACTGATCACAATCCTTAATTTTGATGTAGTCACAATCCAACCCACTTTTTTTTGAGATCTATTATTACATTTATACACTTACTTCTTGGAAAAATGGCCATAATATTTATTCAAGGAGAAAAAAAAAACTAGTTATAAAAGAGCACGTATAATGTGATTTCAGCTACGTAAAATGATTCTCAAGATCCGTAACAAGTATGCCCTCTTCATTGGCTTGGGTATAAAATAAAGCCATATATTTTTTTAATGCTCAAATTATAATAATGTCAATCCTATTCTGCTCAGTTTAGCAGAAAATATGGTCTCCAGTCCCAAGATTCTTCAGTGACATTCCTCAGTGTCAGTGGTGACCTTCACACCGAACCAACTCAGCGCTGTTGGGTTTTTTCCTGCTGTTTTTCTATTCTCCGTTTCACTTAGCTTCGCCTGTATTATTTTCGTCCTTCTGCTAGCTTTGCCCAAACCACTTTTGACTTTTACGGTGTGTGTTAAGGTTTTGTCTAAAAAAATCATGTTTTTAAAAACCAGCTTTATAATTGGTGTAGACTTTAAAATACCAATTTTAATTTTACCCACATAAAAAGCCAAAGTTTTCAACAATCTCTCTAAAAAGTTCTTCCTTTTCCTATGAGTTTTGTATCATTTAATAAGAACTACATTCTGAGTTCTCCATTTTATTCCACTGGCCCTTTCCAATTCATTTATTCTGTTATCTATTAATTCATTTAACAAATATTTATTAAGCACCTACTATAACCCAGTCATTTTTGTGTTGGAGAAACAGATAAAATTTCCTAACTACCACAGGGCTTCTCTTAAGGATAGTGTAGAGCCTTAAAGTTCATTATAAGAATTTCAGCTTTTCTAAAATATCAATAATTAATAGCCAACACATATATTGTATTACTTACTATTACCAGGTTCTATTCTAAGGGCTTTGCACATATTAATTTCTCTGATCTGCTCAATAATGCTTTGAGATACTACTACTGCTATTCCCACTTTAAAGATGAAGAAACCATGGCAGAGATAGCTTATGTTAACTTGTCCAAGATCATACAGCCGGTGAGTCATGAAGCTGCCATTCAAACCCAATCAGTCTGACTCTGGAGCCCGTGCTCATACACGTGGCCCTGTACTGCTTCTGAATGGGACAGGAAACCATCGTAAAACTACCAGAACTGACCCAGATTTAGGTTTACTTTAGCAGCTGTGTTGGAATTAGGCTGTAGGTGAGGTGAAGGTAGAAAAAAAGAGACCTATTAGGGACTATTTCAATAGTCTAAACAAGAGATGATGGTGATTTGGACTAATTTATAGCAAAGGAGGAAGGAAGAGCAGACTTCTGGATCTGTTGACAACTGGGCAGTGGAGTATGAGAGAGAAGGACCATTGACGATTTCAAAGTTTAATCTTGAATGACTTGAACAATGGGGCTACCACATACCTAAAGGGGAAGACGCCTCAAAAACAAGTTAAAGGCGGGGGGACTCCCTCATTCTTTTAGATGTCATTTTTTTCTTTTTCTTTCTCCTTTTAAATACATATTTTAAAAAAATTTCAATTACAGTTGACATACAATATTATATTAGTTTCAGGTGTATGACATAATGATAAGACATTTATATACTTACGAAGTGATCACCCTAATAAATCTAGTACCCATTTGTGATGTCACTTTAAAAAGGGACCTAAAAGATCCCTTTTGGATGTTATTAGACATGCAAATGAGATTTGAATAGGCAGTTGTATATGTCAGTCTGGAGGTCAGAGGCAATATCGGTTCAGGAAAAATGAATTTGAGCAACATTACCATATAACCTTAAAAGGCTGGAATAAATCACCAGGGAAAAGTGAATACAGGAAAAATGTGGTCCATGGACTGATCGAGATATACTCCAATAATACGTCAGAGATGCAGAGGAAATGATCAAAGATTAAAAGAAGCAGCCAGTGAAAGACAGAGTAAAACTAAGAGGCTACAATTTTAAAGAAGCCAAGTGAAGAGAGATTTGGAGGAGGAAGTAATTTATTTTATTAAATACCAGTGATAGGTCAAGTTAGAAAAGACCCGAGGATTGGCTATTGGATTGGAACCTGGAAGCCATTTATCATCATGAAAAGAATGGTGAAAAATTGTGGGTTCAGGGGACAAAGAAAGGAGAGCATTAAAGACAGCAAGAACAGATAACTTTCACGTAGTTTTGCTCTAAAGCGTGACAACGGAAGTGTGAAAACTAAAGGTGGATGTGAAATCGGCAAATAGAGGATTATTCTTAAGATGTGAGAACTTGTAGAATGCTTGGCTGCTGTTGGAAAATATTCCAGAATGAATAAAAAATGAGAATTGTAATCTGTTTGAGTAGGTGAGAGAGATTAGAATTTTGGTCCTGATATGGAAAGAAGTACAAAAATTCCACTCATTACAACAAGAGAGAAGGCAACAGACATAAGCACAAGTGATGTTTAGAACTAATATTTGTTTTTGCAAACTGACAGCATATTCATCAACACAGCTACAAGATCTTATTAGTTATAATAATTTGACTATTGGTTTTCTTGTAGTTCTTGTTGGTTTACGTAAATATTCATAGATCTACAAAGGACAGTTTTGCATCTTATCTTCTTTTCCAATTAATACGCTTCTGTCATAGTCGTTAGTAACGGTCCTCAGTATCTCTGCAGCTTCTCCTTCCCCGGTCCAGATGAAGATTTCACTTCCTATATCCCCTGTTCTCAGGTTGGGCCTTGTGACTATTTCAGGTCAAACGAGTTTTGAGCCAAGTGACATGCATCACTTTGGAACCAGAGCATTTAATTGTGTATGCCAGATCTCCCAAACTGTCATTTTCCCTTAGATAAAATGATTGGCAATGCTTAAGACAGTGGCTATTTCCCTAGCCTGCGTATCTTGAGTGACAATGAGCCCGGCCCCTCTGCCATATCCTAAAAAACAGCATGAGCAAAAAGTAAACTCTTCTGTTTGAGCAACTAAAATGTTGCATTTTTATGAACTGCAGCATAATCTAGCCCATCCTGATTGATATGCTTCTAATTTATTTTTCCTGTCTGGTTGCATTGGTTAGGACCTCCATGATTAAAAGTAATGATGGAAGCAGGGATCCTTGTATTACTAAATGGCATTACATAATGTTTGTGGTAGGATTTTATTAAGTAATTCCCCATTTATTTCTAGTTGTGTGTGTGTGTATAATCACAAACAGGAATTGAGTGCTATGAAATGCGTTTTCTGCTTCTATTCAGATAACGTAATTTTTCTCCTTTAATCCACTGGTATAGTGCATCTCTGCTATTAAACATCTGAATTCCTGGAATAGATCTACTTAATCATGATACGCTACATTGTTGGATTTGATTAATATCTGATTTGCATTTTAGCACTTACATTTTAAATGCAAAGGACCTAAAATTTTCTTTCTCATACCATCTCAATGTCTTGAAGAACATTTTTTCTAGCCTCATAAAATGAATTGGGCATATGTCTGTTTTCTGGTAAAAAAAAAATGGTAAGAATTGTCTGTTTAATGGTAATTTGATATAACAGAAAAAATGTCTTATTTAATATTTTAAAATAATGTAATTATTTTAACTTTTGGTTTGATTAATGTTCTCAATTTCTTTGATTTCTGCATTTATCTTCATTATTGTGGGCCAAGTGAATTGAGTATTAACAATGCCTAGGGTCAATAAATATTACATATTAAAACCATCACAATTTAAATTTTCTTACTTCTTATTTGCTCTTAACTCTTTTGTACATTATTCTTTTGTTAATTGAACAATCAGTTCATTTGAGTCCAGTTTTTATTACAGTAAATGTCTTTAAAGCTATAAATTTTCCACTGAATACTGTCTTAACTATATTTCATAAATTTTGTTATGTAATAATTTCATATATCAATTATAATTATTACACAATTTTGTCATTATTTCTTCTTTTATTCAAGAGTTATTTAACAGTTTCAGTTTAGTTTCCAACTATGTGTCAGTTTTTTAGCTATCCTTTTGTTATTGATTTCTAATTTTATTGGATGACTCTGTGTGATAAAAAGATTCCTTTATTTATTGAAACCTGTCACGCAGTACATGTTTAGTTTTATGAACATTTTACAGGCATTCGACATTACTAAAACGTTTCTATATATTTTTTACACTTCTATTTCTGTATAAATCTCTTATTCTGGGCGTAATAATCATTCAAATCTTCTATTTTGCTTAACGTCTGTTTGATCAATGAGTTTTCAGAAACGTGTTAAAATGCTACTCCATTGCTCTCTCATGTGCGGTGCTGCTGTTGACCCAACCCCTTTGCCTGCACCTGACATTCAATGTTTCCAAAGGAAGCTGAATTTCGGTGCCACTTGACCATTACTCCCTGAACTCTGGTCAAAACTGAGTTGCATCTGTGGGTGTGGGGCTTCATAATAGTTCAGGACAAAACAAGTCACCAAGTTAAAAAAAGCAGAGATTGAAAAGATTCTAAACCCCTCCCACGCATACTACTCTGGATTCTTCCCTATGTATGTCTCCCAGGAGATTCTTACAGTTTTCACATTAATTCTCAGCTCCTAATATAATGTCTGTTCCACAAGGTTCACATTCAGTGGGTCACAGTCAAACTCTAATAGGCAGAGAAAGGCCTAGAAGGTGATTAAACAAATTTAAGAAAGCTAACAGGATTATCCAGCAGTGTTGTATACCTACTAAAGGTTGAACATAAATTTATCAATATATCAATTTGCCCAATATTGTGATTTCCATGAACAAATCTCAGGTACAAAGACCTATTTGGTATTCCTAATTGGTGCATATTCCTAATTGGCAAATGATTTAGGAATTCATAATTTGCTAGCCATCCTTTTTAATCTTCTTAAATTTGTGTTTGATTTACTTCTCTGCAGAAATATGTGCACTGGTTATCTATCTATTGCTTACAAAATAAAATCTAAATAATTCTTAGCTTAGCATTCCAGGTCTCTCCATAATCAGGTCAAAATATACATTTTCACTTTTACTTCTATATCTTATTTTCTTCCTGCCACATAGAACTATTTGCTATTCTCAGAACATATTCCATTTTGCTTTCCATGGCTTTGGTACTGCCTTTCCATATACCAGAGAGGATGTCTGTCTTCTCTTTACATTTCCTAGCCCTTATCTCCCAAAATTATTCTTCACACCCAACTCTCATCCCACCTTCTCCATGAAGCTCTTCTTCTCTGACTGCCCAAGTGGTTTTGGACCTTTTCACATGCTGCCTTTTTCTAGTTATCTGTGGATCTGGTTATTCAATACATGCCATGGTCACACAGGGACAAGGGACCTGTTATTTTGCTTTACTTTCTCTAAGTCCATCATCTTCCTTTTCTCTAGCAACTGCACTTAAATTTTCCTTTAGGAAACCACCTTTTCTGGACTTTTTCATCCATATAATTTTGGGAGAGGCATACTTTTGGTGTGAGGAATGCATAAATAACTTAGACCAACATATAGGACTTGGCTCAGGAAGCAAATATGTCACTCAAGACATAGAACTTAGCATCAGTGAGCATCCGTCCCAGAACTGTCTTTGGAAACGTGGTGGAGGAGAAGCACCTTACTGATAAGCAGGCAGAATGTAATTCTGAAACACCTAAGAGTAATCTGGCCCACACAAAGAAGACCTTGTTGAGAATAAAGTCAATAGAAGAAAGAAAAGTCAGGATGAGGGAGGAAAAATATTCCTGATTGCATCATTTTGCATCTTGGGATACAGCCATATCAGAGAATGAACACCTGGACTTTTCAGTTGTCACCAATGAACCCTCTTTGTTTATATTTTTAAATTTGACTTTTGAATCCTTAAAGTTCCATAACCTCTACAAATAGCCACTCACGACATCCTCTGCCAGCTGCAGACTTCTGAAGCATCTCCTGTATATAGTACTGATTTGGTATTTAGGACAAAGTGAGTTACATGGTCTTTTATCTGGTTGGGTACATTTCCTGCCTCTCCATCTAAGAGCAGGTTATTTGAGGGCAGTTTATTGCAGACCCTGAAGCCAGACTTCCTGGGGTTTGAATCGTGACTCTGCCACTTACCTGCTGAGTGACACTGAGCAAAGTATTTCACCTTTTTGTGCTTCTGATTCATCATCCACGAGATGGAAATTAGACCTATAACAACTGGAAAACAAAAACAAACAAAAAGAATGGTAATACCTCATAGGGCTATTGTAAGGAGTTAACTGTAAAGCACTCAGAAAAGTTTCTGGTACATAATATACACGGTACAAGTAAGCCTTCTGTAAGTGCCAGCTATTTTTATGACTATTATTATCACAGTGATGATCATTATCATTATTATTATTTGTAACCCCACTGCCTAATGCAGTGCCCCTCAATTATAGAGAATGAGTCATTCTTAACTATTATATAACAAGATTTTATTATAGTACTTGTTCATCTGATCCTGCAGTTTTAACATCAACCAAACCACCAAGGCATCAAAGGAAGCCACTATCATCTCAGCTCAGAACACTGTAGAAGTCCCAAATCTTCTTGCCTCATTCCTGCTACTCCATTCACCTTCCTCTCCAACCCTACCTGTACTCAGTTCCTGTCCTTTTAGCTTCATCTCTCATGCCCAGCATCGAAGAGGGCCTAGAACATGCTGATAGAGTTCTCATCGGTAATTGTTGGGTATCAGTTCTCTTTCATCTGCATCTTGATCTTTGTTTCTCTGTGTTGGGGGGTTCAGCTAACAACCAATACAAGAGCATCTACTCCATTGTAAAGCTTTAGAACAAACTTTATGAAATTCAAAATGTAACCCCCAGGACACAGGAAGTATCTACCTATCTCAAAAGGGTTAAGGATGAGAGTATATCTCTCTTCAACTAAAATTTCCCCTCACGTCTGTTTCCTCTACAAGTTCAAGGAGAATTTTTAGGTTAGGTAACTATATTTCATGTCAGTAGGAGTCAGTCATGTAAGTAAAACTAAGATGCTGATGGGCCCACATTAGTCACTTAAGAGCTAAGGAAGGTGGCTAGAAGGAGGAGGATCCATTTAGCTTGCAAATCAAAAATTACTGAACTCTATTTAAATAATACAAGAGATATTTGATCTGACCTTTTGTGAGAGTTCAACACCATCACCAGTCTGGATGCAAAAGTAACAGCTATCATTCAGAATGTTACCTTGAAACAAAATGTGGGGTAAATTTAGCAAAAGGCACAAAATCCATAAAAATATCTATGATTTAAACATGAGACGGTTCCAATGTGCTAAATTTGGAATGATCTGCTTATCCATGGTCCTGCTGGAAGAAATAAAATGCTGGGAAATGAAGCAAACATCTCAATTTTTGGCTCACAGAGCTTAAGTCCTGGGGATGTAACATACAGCATGGTGATGATAGTTAAAAATATTGTATTGCATATTTAAAAGTAGTTAAGGGAGTGAATTTTGAAAGTTCTCTCAAGAAAAAGTAATTTGTAACTATGTACAGTGACAGACATTACCTGGACTTACTGTGGTGATCACTTTGCAATATATACAAATCTCAAATCATTAGGTAGTACATCTGAAATTAACACCGTATTATGTCAGTTATACCTCAATTAAAAAAACCCTCAAGGTACTAATGAGAGCCACAGGGGGTAGGAAAATACCCTGAAACACACATATTAATGACCTGGGATATGATTCTGACATGTTATCAAATAGACAAATAATAATAATGGCTAACTTTATTGAGTGTTTACTATGTATGAGACATTGGTCTCCATATATATGTATATATATATAACTTATGTAATCATCACAATAAACCAATGAAAGAGGTGCAATTATTTTTGCCATTTTACAGATCAGAATATTTAAGCATAGAGAAGTGAAATATTTTGCTGTCATTACCTAGCTAAGAAGTGGGAGAACGACAATTTTGGGTCTAGACTGTCTAGTGAGTTCCAGAGTCTACACTTTTAATCATCATGCCATACTATAGGATATAATGTTCTTAGTTTTGCTGAAATATTGTTTCTCTGAATTAAAACAATTTGGGGTAATATGTCAAACATAGACGTTCTTATATTATTACAGTATAAAGGTTTTTCTCATGCAAGTCAGAGAATTAAAAATCACGATTCTTTAACTCATACTGGTGCAGCTACAAAAGCACAAGGTATAATTGTTGCTGTCTAGCGAATGCAATGACACTGAGAATATTTTCTGTTAGATTCTGAATGGAACAACAGTGTTTACATTAATTATGCTGGTTTAAATTGACGGTTTACACAACCACCTATAACTTGCTGTGAAAGTGTTTATCTAGGTGGTTGTTAGATGCACGGAGAAATGTGGACATTAACAAAATAGATTTGTCTCAGTTGTATAATTTCAATCAAAATGTTAACTAAGTGCTTTACACATAACTTGAGTAACTGAAAATCTGCAGATATACACCTGGTTATGTCACCTCGGTTCTTGGGTAGGCAATCATAGTCACCTCCATGAGTAAACCAGAAATATTCTCAACATCCGAGTCAAGTCTTCCCGAGACAGTCTTTTCTGGATACAAATAAGTCACTGAGGAAATATTAAAAGACTGGTAATTATCTCTTGGTTGCCCATCGAATTTCTTTATAGAACTCATTCCCCTTAATGTTGGCAGTAGCTAAAATGTAGTTCTCAATCTCGTTTGTGTATTCAAAGTAGCTAATTGTGCCTGTAGAATAGATTCCGAGATATCCCCAGAGGTTCTGATTCATTAAATCTGAGCGGGGCCCCCGAGTCTGTAATTTAAACAAGCTCCTCTGAGAATTCTGACACAGATTATCGGCCCATTACACTTTGAGACAGCACAGAGACAGACGAAGCCAGAATGGTGTATGGCTGTGTCTTGACGAGCATGCTGTGCTCAGGTAGCATCTGGACAGGCCTTTTACCTAGCTTTGTCCACTCTACAGACCAGCCACTGACTGAATGGGGAGGCTGTGACTACACAGTTGAGGTGTTTCCCTTAACCATTGCTGAAAGATTCAATGACTTGGGATTTTGAAGCCAACACAAGGATTATTTAAAAATATAGAACTAGTCGCCATTTACTAGTTATTGTAAATAAACATGTATACAGATTTTTTGGGAGCTGTTGTTAATATCTAATCACTCCTCATTCAAGGACTAATGAAAATTATACCTAGATCAGGTGAGGGATAATGTTTTTGTCCTATTACTGCATGAATCAACCCCTTTCATTGTCTTGCTTTAATGAATCTTCTGATTCCCACCTTGTTTCATAGGTGTTAATGTTGATTCTGCCATTTGCTAATTTAAAAAATTTTTAGACTACCTTGTTTATTCAGGTCTTCACCAATTATGCACCTATAACAGTTTTTAGTATTTTTCTTATGTACTGCACAGATCTATGTAGAATAAAATTTATTTCTCTAACTTGCTAAACATGTCAGATGCGTCCAGTTGTGACAGCATGGGGAAAGATATTATCTTTATTATGACAAAGTAAGGATGACAGAGACAGCCTTGCCAATTCACAGGGAAAAAAAAATGTTGCCAAACTGAGTGATATCTGAAAGTTTCTTCATCAATGGGCAGAAATTTTTCCTTTTTTAGTATGTGTCACATAATCCAGGGCCCAAATGGGTGCTATTTAATTGTACCATCCCTCCCCTCTTGTGGTTTTCACGAGCTTAGTTAATTTGTCATGTTGGTCCTTTTGTGACACAGGTAGAGTTTCATCAAAATCTATTTGTTGGGGTTGCAGAATGTGGTGGAAAGACATTTTTAGTATTTTTGAAAAGTTTGGGATTTTACAGACTAGATTTTTTACGTGGTGGTATACCATTATATAGGATAGGTTTTCAACATGCCAAGACCTATCGGAGAAATCTACTATCCTAAGCACAAAGAAAGCAAAATAAAATTTGGCTTTCCCATTAAGGTTATGCTTTTTAACAACAACGAGTTGCTTTTTCATCCATTTGAACTGCATTTCACTTCTATCCGAGTTCATTTCACACTTTATAGCCTCTGTTGCCTATGTAAATATTACCTGCCATTATTCCACCACACAGATGTTTCACTCTAGAAGTTCCCAGCCTCTCACTCCTAGACAGCTGTTTTACACTGAGGCACACATTCATTTATTCAGACACCAAGTAGTGACTAACAAGGGGCACTAAGACACTAAATGAGGGGTTAACACTTATCTGAGATCCTTAATAGGTGTCAGGTTCTTCACATGTGTGAACCTTTTTGAGCCTCTCAACAATCTTATTTAATATGTTCCATTGTTATCATATTCATTTTATAGATGGTTAAAACATACTGCAAAAAGTCGAACAAGTACCAGTTATCAAAAGGTGAACAAAGTATGATGCCAGAGCTTCCTGAGCTCCCAGTCCAGTTATCTCTGAGGCTGTGACATTTATGTCATTGGCCCTGACCTTAACTGATACCCTGAAGAGGTTCCCGAATTGGAAACTAACCAGAGCAGATCAAATGGTGCAGCTGTGGGGTAACAGGTAGAATTAGAAAATAAAAAACTAGAGGAAAGGAATGAGAAATGTACCAATGAACAAAGGGCAACATCCATTGTTATGGGTTGAATTATGTCCCACAAAAAAGATACACTGAAGTCTTAACCCCATAACGTGTGACCACGACCTCATTTGGAAATGCAAAAGGATCTTTTCAGATATAATCAAGTTGAAGTCATACTTGATTAGCATGCCCATTCTTAGCAGCAGAGATGGCTGAAAAATGTAGTTTCTAGATAAATGGCCATGGACCCAGCTGCACTTAAAAGTTCTTCAACTAAAAGGAAGAATGAGAGAATGGATCCTGGAGGATAATTAGCAACCTCTAATTAGCAATCACTAATGACTAGTTAGCTTCTTTCAATGATACTCTCTGCCCAGGTAGGGAAGAATTGAGAAAACAGGCAAATATTTTACTAATGCTACAAATCTTACTTTCAGAGCTTACACCATGATTCTGGAAAAAACCTGCACTAGCAATTTATTCATTCCAAATATTCACAAATATTGGAGTTTCTTGTTTCTTGAACCAACTTTGCATAAGCACAATTTCATGATCTAAGCAGCAGTCACCAACTTTTTTGACACCAGAGACCAGTGTTCCTATGAGAATCTAATAACATCTGATGATCTGAGGTGGAGCTGAGGCTGTGATGCTAGTGCTGGGGAGCGGCTGCAAATACAGATGAAGCTTCACTTGCTTGCCCTCTGCTCACCTCCTGCTGTGCACCTGGTTCCTAACAAGCCACGGACCAGAACTGGTCTGTGGCCCAGGGGTTGGGGACCTCCGGTGTAGAGAATAAAGGCCAAGATATCTCAGAGTAATAGCTCTACCCACATCTTTCTATTGTTCTAGAAACACATACTCCTACATTCAACTCTTCTTCACTGATACTTCTATATATTAGCTTTTGCTATATAACAAATCATCTCCAAACAATATTTTTCATGATTCTCTGGACTTACTGGGGAGTTCCTCTATCCTGTACTAGCACGGCTGGAGGAGAGTGATCTAGAATGGCCCTATTTGTTCATCTAGGCTGGCTGGAACGACAGATACTTCAACTGGGACGGCTTGGCTTGTCCACATGATCGCCCCCCCTCCAAATATTTGCAGGTGCTTCTCTCCATGGAGGCCTATTGTTCCAAAGAGAAACAAGAACAAGTAGCTTTTAAATCTCTGCCGTGTCACTTTTGCTAATTTCTCATCAACTAAAGCAAAGCACATCGAGTTAAATTCAAGAGGTAGAGAAGTAACTCCATCTTTTAACGGAAAGGGCTTCAAAATATTATGACTATATTTGCAATCTACCGCTGCTCATCCTCCAGCCCAAACCAATTCAAATCTTCTCAAATGGAAAATACTTAAACCCACATCCCCAGACCTCTCAAAGTCCCATTCAATGGGGCACCTGACTCAAAGCCCATGATCTCATGATCTGTTTCAAATCCAGATGCAGATGAGGCCAGTGGATGCAAATGACCAAGAGCAGCTCTTCCTGATCCAGAGACCTAATGAACTAAAAAGAGACGTTATCTACCTTCTGTCATTGAACAGTTACAGGTGAGACAAAAACAAGATAAGGAAGTTCTGAAATCAAGCCAAGCATGTTGTCAGAGAAACAGGAAAAAGTCCTTTATTGGAGTCCGAATCTTCTCCCTGGCAGTGGTTACTCTCTGTCCCCCTTCTGAATTGTCTTCTCCCTCTGAATATTCTACCTTTTCAATGCAAAATGTCCCATGTTGCAGATGACAGTGTTTCTCAGGCTTCTTCCTTCCCATAGAAAGTCAGACTCCCAGAGGCCTCTTTTCATTTTCAACTGTCTCTGTAGTTTTTAGTCCAAAGTGGCAGTTTACTATTCCTAGTATAATTTTCTTAAACATTATGTTCACTCCACATCCCTCAAAAGCCACAGCCACAGTTCTTCCAGAGAAGGCTTTCTACATTGGACCACATGGTAAATACCTGAGCAATTAAACAATGCTAAATCTAACTCTTGGGTGAATTTGTTTGTTTCTGGTTCTGATTTTGATTGTTACTGGATGATGGTGTCTACACTGAAGACAGCAGTATAAAAGTAGGGTTTTATTATTATAGTCAGTTCATTAAGAGATTTATATTGTGTATGAGATATCAAGAATGAATATGACGGTAAAAATAGGAACTTGTATACTTATTAGCCTTTCCTAGGTTTGTATTTGTTTTGTATCTACAGTAATGCAGGCTCCTTAAACTCTAAAGACTCTTCTTGCTTTACCCAAAACGGTCTAGCCTTTTACATTTTCATTTATTCTGGGTCTAATATTAACAAAATCTGTGAAAATGGAATTTCCATACTAAAGATGAAAAGAAAAGAAATTATATCGCTAGCAGGCCTTCTTTGGTTTCACTAAATGAATAATTCCAAATTAATGTCCCCTCGGGGTCTTTAAATAAAGCCAAAGGAAGGCGAGAGGAGAAATTTGTATTATTGCAAATTAGAAAAGCTGATCCAGAAAAATCAGGGTTTCTAAAAGCCATATAAATCAAAAATTAATGGTTCCTCAAAATATAATCTAGTTCAGCTTTTTTAAAAAATGATGAAAATCAATGACATTATTATAAGGTATAATGGACAATGAAAAAAGTGTTCTTCCAAATTCAGAAAAAGATAACAAAATTGCATAGATCCCCAACAACGATGTTTCCTTGATGCACCTAAAGATGCTTAATTTATGGTTTTGTCTTGTTACATGAGAAACATACTTAAAAGTAACTGACACCTCCATTTCTACCTTAAGATCTGCAGCATTACCACTATTAGCTCCTCAAATTTGCTAAGTAATTGATAAAATTTTTCATTTTATGAATAGCGAATACATTTTGAGCAAAAAGTTTGGTATGCTTTAGTTATCTCTGGAGCAAATTGTAAGACATGCTCTAAGTTGTCTTAAAATTTAATGGGATGGGGGACTTCACATCCAGCTATCCAGGATTGGACTTGTTTACTCATCATAAAGAACTAGAAAAATGGACAAAATACGTGAAACAACTGTTTTTGGACACTAGAGAACATACAGCTAATAACCACAATCCCTAAGAGAGGAAAACAATCACAGCAGGCCATACAATCACCACGGCTTTTTGCCTAGAGGCACTTTACAGACCTTGCTGGAAGAGAGAACCCACCCACAGCACAGGGAAGACTAGAATTCAGGGAAGTTCATGTGGCTGGGATTTATAGGAATGAACCAGATGTGAGGAAGCTATACAAAGAGCAAGCTCCAGGAAGCCACAGGGATCTGCTCCAGACTAAGACTGAATACTCAACTGTGTACACATAGGGTGAAATTTCCCAAAGTCAGGAAAGAACAACTGAGAAACTGTAACAGCTCACACAGGACTGAGAGATGTTTGAGCTTCAACCAGTCCATTCTGAGAGGCCTGACACTATCTACTCCACTGAGTAGAGATGTGACAGTATTGTTGCTAAGTAGTAGGGATAAAGTAGTCTTATAGTGAAGGCTCCATCGACAAACCCTTAAAAACAAGCCTATAAAGAATCAAGCAATTCCAGAAGTAACTTAACTGCCTTTTAGAAATGAAACAAAACTTAAGACAACAAAATCAAACACCCAACAACGTAAGAATCACAATGCACAATGTTCAATTAAAATTAATTGAAAAGCTGAAAAAGGTGATCCAGTTACTAGAGGGAAAAAAATCAATAGGATAGAACACTAAAAACGATTTATATGACGGAATTTCCAGACAAGAACTTGATAAAGCTTTTGTAAACATGGTCAATATTTTATCTGAAAGGAAAATATACATATGATGGAAAATTCATTTGATGGCCTTTGTAGCAATTAGATACTGCAGAAGAAAAGATCAGTGATTTTGAAACTATAGCAACAGAAACTGAAGTACAGAGAGAAAAACAAACAAAAAATGAACAAAACTCCAGTGATTTTTGGACAATATCAGGTTGTCAATTTATATGTAAGGAAGAAAAAAATTCAAAGGACTAAAGCTGCAAATTGTATTGTTTTGATCAAAAAACCACATGGATCCAAGAAATATATACATGAAGAAAACCATACCAAAACCATCATAATAAAATTGCTAAAAACCAATGATAAAGAAAAAAATCTTAAAACAATCAATGAGAAATACATTTTATAGTAAAGTTATCAGTTGATTAACAGACATAACAGTCCTAAATTTTTATATACCTAATTACAATTTCAGATATAAGAAAAAAAATGACAGAATCAAAAGAAGTAGACAGACTCAAAATTACAGTTGGATATTTCAATACCCCTCTCTCATCAAGTGATAGAACAAGAAGACAGACATCAGTAAGAATAAAATCTTGAATAACACCATCAGCTTAACTAATTTACATTTATAGAATATTCTATCCAACAGCAAAATGCACATTCTTTACACATGCTCATAAAACATTCAATAAGATAGTTCATATGCTGGGCATAAAATAGGTCACATTTGAAAGGACTGAAAAAATACCAATAGTAGTTTTGATGACAAAGGAATTAAATTAAGAGTCAGTAACAATGAAGATATCTGGAAAATCTAACACACTTCTAAGCAATACATGGGTCAAAGAAGAAATGATTAGGGAAATTAGAAACTGTTTAAATGACTGAAAATAAAAGAAAGAGAATTTACAAGAAAATTTATAGCTCTAACTGCTTACACTAGGAAAGAAAGTCCAATATCAATGAACATAGTTTCCATCCTAGAAGGGAATGAACTTGACCTGAAAAAGGGCATCAATAAAAATCTTACACCTAACTCACATTTAATGATGAAAAGACTAAATGTTTTCCTCTAAGAGTGGAAATGGGGCAAGAAAGAAAGAAATGAAACACAAATTAGCATTAAAAAAATCTTTACTTGCTGGCAACATGACCACATACATAGAAAATCCTAAAGGATCTATAAGAAAGTTACTGTAATAAATTGAAGGAACAATCAACATGTAAAAGTCTACTGTCTTTTTATATACTATCGATACACAATTAGAAACCGCCCTTTCCCTTCCCATTGATCTTCTTTTGCTTTGTTCCACTGACAGCTCTCAACTATTAATTTGTTACCCAGTCTTCTCACAGATTATTCAAAATGATGCCTTCTGTTTATCCTAGCTCAGGAAAAGCCTATTACCTTAAGTAGCCTGCAAAAATGGCCATGAACTCCTTTCACCCTGTATGCACACTCCTTTGAAATATGATTTTGAAGTGTTTCCCATGAAGAGATGGAGTCTATTCTCTGTGCCTTCAATCTGGGCTTTGCCATGTGACCTACTTCAGCAGATGAGATTAGCGGATTAGTAAATGTGTCAGAAGCAAAGGTTTGAAAAGCACTGTGCATTCGATGTTACTTTCTCTTCACGCTCTTTGGAACCCAGGGATCACTGCATGAAGAATCCAGGGCTAGGCTACTGATAGGAAAAAACACATGGAGCAAAGTGATCATCTCAGCTGAGGCCCTCCGGGACTATCCTGCCACAACCAAGCTGCTAGCTGACCATAGAGATAAGCTAGACTGTCTGAGACCCAAAGAAACGCCCAGCCAACCAGCAGATTGTGAGAAATGCTTGTGTTAAGATGCTAAAATTTGGGGTGATTTATTACACAGCAGGAGCTGACACGTTACTTCTGCTCTCATTTCAGGGGTGAAAGGAAATAATATGCTCCTAACTCACTTCGACTTTCCGTGTACCCAGCACGTTTGGGAAGTGCATAGCAATGATGTATGCCTCAAAGGTGAGGTTCTTTAGAGATATATATGAATATATTTAGTAGTAAAAATCATGTGATAGCTAAGCTTGGTATAAAAGTCTTTATAGGAAAGGAGAATGGAAGGGAGGGAGGCAGGGGACGGTAACAGATGAAGGCAGCCTGACTTAATGTCGGTAATTACTGAACACGGGTAAGGGTCGCGGATGTGTTTATCTGCTCAGGCTGCCATAATGACACTGGCTGGGAAGCTTAAACAGCATATTTGTTTTCTCACAATTCTGGAGGCTGCAAGTTAGAGGTCAGAGCGCCAGCATGGCCAGTTTCTGGTGAGAGCTCTCTTCCTGGCTTGCAGATGACCACTTTCTCACTGTGTCCCCACAGAGTCTTCCTTGGCACATGATCTCTCTCTTCCTCCTCTCATAAGGCTGCCGATCTAAGGGATTAGGCCTCCATCCTTAGTACCTCATTTAACCTTAACTACCCTGAAAACCCCTGTTTTCATATATAATGTCATATTGGGGGTTAGGGCTTCGGCATGTGAATTGGGCAGGGGAGAGGAATGATACAGTTTAGTTGATAAGAGAAAAATTCATACTATTATTTTGTGGCCTACACTGTATATACTTTTTCAGTGAGAGGAAAAAAAAATATTCCCCAGAAGAAAATTCTGGAAGGTCTATGGCCCGTTTCTGCCATGAAAAATTATTAAGTGATTTAAAAGCCCAGTTCAAGAAAATAAAGTTGTGAATTTGCTTTCATGTACAATCTTTTGCTCTCTTCCAGGTTGTTGAAACCACTATACTTTAAAGCCTGGAATAACAAAGGGGAAGTGGTCAGCTCTCCATTTCTGCCTGTCTCTCCCATTTACCTGATGCTAAAGGTTTAGCTTCTATCAGATCAGACATGTTGGAGAAAAGGGCATGAAAAGTTTTACTAGAATTGCACTTCCATACATTGGCCTTGAGCTCTGAGCGCCCTAATTTGCTGCAGTTTCTGTGACGTAGAGATGCTGATGGGCATTTGGAATTCCTTCCTCAAAACAGCAAGTCAGGCCATACCTCCAGACTCTTCCTGGTGAGACCTACCTGCTCCTCACAAACTCTGGCCAGGAGACCATATCTGGCCCATGGAAAATTCTCATCCATCCTTCTCCCCACATTCTGTGCTTGTCCACCTACCTCACAGCAGCAGCACTCTGAGCCGTCACCAAAACATCTGACTTTGTGTCAGCTCATACTACAACTTATCATAAATTTATTTTATAATTCCAGAGGTCAGAAAGAGGTCTAAAATTAGTTTCACTTGGCTAAAATCAACATCCTGGTAGGACTATTACTTCTGAAATCTCTGAGGAAATAGAGAAAACCCATTTCTCGCCTTTCCCGTGTTCTAGAGGTAGCCTGCATTCACTGGCTTATGCCACACTGCTCTGACCTCTGCTTCTAGCATCACATCTGGCTCTTCACCCTCTTACCTCCCTTTCAAAAGGACCCCTGTGATTCCATTGGGCCCGCTCAGTTATCCAGGATGACCTTCCCATCTCATAATCTTTAACAGTCACACTTACAAAGTCCTGTCTGCCATATGAAGTAATGTATTCACTGGTTAAAGAGATTAAGATGGGGGATGATTATTTTGCCAACCGTGTCTTGTCTTCTTCTACATTTTTTGAGGGGTAGGGGTGATTTGGACCCCAGTTCATTATGCTGCAATTTCAAAGAACACACAGCAGCCTTCCCAGCTCCTCATGGAAATCCCCCTCACCAGCCTAGAAGAAAAGAAAGACCACTCCACTCCCTCCCCCAAGGATAGCAACAGCTTCTTCAGAGATCTCTCTGCCTCAGCTACCTGACCTCTTTTTTGATCCTTAGTTTGTCAGGTGCACACGGAGTTGTAGAACAGGTTCCTTTTACATTCCTTTTATAAAACTTGCATGATACTTTCATTCCATTTCATATTCTGATATTCATAGAATTGGCACCTTAGTGAAAACTGAGGCAGGAGGGTTCCATTCTAACATCCTGTGTAGAACTATTTGCCTAAAGTAGAAATATGAAATTATAAATAGATCTTCATGAATTGTTAACTTCTTAAAGCATGTCTTCTATTTTGTGGTGGAAAAAAATGTATTTGATGAGTCAAAGAGAATTGCAGTTTTCAAAGGTGAATATTAAATGAATAAGTCTATAGAATGCAAAAATATTTTTAGGGAAGTATTTTTGCTCCAGAATAGCTTTTCAGTCACAGTTATACTGTTCCTTCTTGAATTAATAACTATCACTCAACTGATCTGTTCATATGAAAAAGAATTTTAGCTAGAGAGCAAATCTCGCCTGCAAAATATTAAATGTTGTATGTGATGTTGGCATACTCTATTTTGTCTAACTAAATATATTTTTTCGTTCTTAAACCTCTCTCCAGTAGTGTAATGGCTAAAAGCATTTATAAAATCCACAAAATAATGGTGCTATAAATTGTATTGACATTATTATTACTAGACATTTTTACCTAAATGATGAGAATGAATTAAAGTTTTTATCCAAAAATGGAACTGCAGCATTTGATTGTCAGATCTAGAGTATTGCTTCCATCAAACATTCCATCAAAAGAGATGTTTAATCTCTAAGAATACGCCAAAAAAAAAAATGAGATGAAGGTTCTACTGGTATATTAGTTTGAATCCTTTTGGGATGTAAGTAACAGAAAACTATAGTTTCAACTAAAGACAGCAGGTGATTGGGAAAGAGTCAATGATAGAGTGTTTGACCTGGAACTCAGGTAGAAAATGTGGCTAGAACAGGAAATATCTAAACCCGAGCACTCAGAAGTCATTAGGAGCGTTTGTCTCTGATCCCTCTGGTTTTCTACATCATTTTCTCTGCTTGCAGAGTTACATGGCAGAATGAATATACGACAGAGAAAGGATCCCGAGTCTTTAAATTATCAATCAAGTGACTAGAAGAAACTTATTTCAAATTCTCAGGGAAGAGACCGCATTCCCTGGCTTGGATCATGGACCATTTCTGGAATAACTAACTATGGCCAGGAGATCACAATGCATGAAGATGTCATCCACATAAATGAGGAGGAGAAGGCAGGCTGCAAGAAGAGAACCAGAGCAGGTCATTCTCCAAGTGTTTGGGTGCAGCTGAATTTAAGAGACTATTCATTTCTGGGCACAGAAATCCTATAGGTTGTTGAGGTGAGTACTTTCAGGGTTGTATTTTGCTTCCTTATTCAGTCTGCAGAAGTGGCACACAGCAAGGCCAGGTTTTATATTATCACCTCTGGCAGGGATAATTATAAAAAGATGCAGAAGTAACAATTTAAGTACCAAATCCATGTGGTTATAAACTTGCAAGAGACAACCAGAGGACTGGCTGTGACTGATAAACTTCCCTGTTTTCTGTCCCTAAGCAGGGCTGGATTTCTACCTGTGAATGGAGCCCACTGAGGGACTCAGCTTTATGTATGTGAACTTGGCTCCAAATCCTTGCCTTCCCAGGCACCAAGGCTTTCATTCTGTCCTGTACCTATATGGATGTCAAGAGCCAAGTCCTTTAGCTGACGAAAAGAGCCGAACCTTCCAGATCTGCCATGGTGTCAGTTTGTCAGTTTAACCCTGAAGTCGGTGCAATGTATGGAAATCTCACATAAACACCACTTATCACAGTTTGCATTCAATGTTAGGAACTTCTAAGTTGTAATGAACAATCTCTATATCTGACTCAAACTAGTCAGCCTTTTAAAGTTTCTTTTGGTTGTTATGATTCTAAAGCTACAGGGTTTGCTTCAGCTTCTCATAAAGCTAAACTATTTCAGGGAATACTGTATGTGAGAAGATGATCTAAATGTCTTCAGAACCATGGTTAGAACTGTCCTATATAGCAAGGCATCCTCAGAGTTCTGCCTACACTGAGGAGTCTCTCAAGCAATGTCCCCTTCAAGCGGAGCACCTTCTGGCATCTTTCCCTCACAGAACTCACTCCCTAAATTTCTAGTGGCAGAAAGAAGAAAAAACTATCAAATGAGGAGTTAGAAAATGTATGCAGGAAAGGTAATCTTAGTGGAAGGGTTAAAAACAAATAAAAAAAGAATAAACTTTAAACAATAGTTTATACTCGAGTAAATTGAGGTAGCCTATTATTTTCTTCAAAATAAAGAAAACATGCAAGTATGTGTATATACACACACACACACACACACAACACACACACACACACATATGTATACACACACACAGTTGACAAGGTTTAGATGGATGAATCTTATGGTCTTCATTATTTCCAAATAATGTTCACAAGGAAACATATACTCTAAGAGTATTTTTTAGAAAAGAAAACATTTTAAAATCCTGTTTAAAAAGCTAGAAAAAGGACAGCAGTGTAAAACTCCCAAACTGGAAGACACAAATAGCCAACAAACATATGAAACAGATGCTCAATATCACTTATCATTAGCAAAATGCAAATCAAAATATCACCTCACACATCAGGAAGGTTATTATCGAAAGAAATAGAAAATAAAAAGTGTTGTGAGACCGAAGATGTTGGAACCCTTGTGTATAGTTGGTGAGAATGTAAAATGGTACAGCCCTATGAAATACAGTATGATGTATTAAAAATAGAATTACCATTTGATCCAGCAACTCTGCTTCTGGATATATAGCCAAAAGAACTGAAAACGAGGTCTCCAAGTGATATTTGTACACTCATTTTCATAGCAGCATTATTCACACAAAAAAGGCAGAAGCAACCCAAATGTCGCAGATGAATGGATAAAGAAATGCAGAATACACATACAATGGAATTCAGCCTTAAAAAGAAAGGAGATTCTGACACATGCTATGACATAGATGAACCTTTAGGACATTATGCCAAGTGAAATAAACCAGTCACATAAAGACAAATACTGCATGGTCCCACTTTCATGAGGTATCTAGAGCAGTCAAATTTATAGAAACAAAAGAAAATGGTAGTTGCCCAGGCTGGGAGGGGCAGGGAATGGGGAGTTGTTCAATGGGTAGAGTGTTTCATTTCTGCACGTCCAAGAAATTCTAGAAATTGACTACACAACAGTTGTGAATATATTTAACCTTTAGGAAATGAGACTTCCAATGTAAACATTTTGAAATGAAAATATTAAGGATATAGATCAGAAGGAATACTGAATTTGCATGTGTTTACTGAATCCCTTTCAAAATGCTGACCATCACACACTCTGAAACTGACACGGAATCTGGCATTTTTGTTGGGAGCCCATAATGGATCGGTGCTCAGAGCTAAGAGTTTACAAGTGTAACCAGGTGGAACTAGAGCTCAGTGTTCGCCTCCCAGTGTGTTTACCTGTTCGCCAAACCGGCTCCCTTCCCTCCAGGGCACCCAAGCTTCCTTTGTGTTAGGTGTGCCAACAAATGTGTTCCGGTTGACGCCTTAAGGGTAGAAATGGCATGTCATCTCCCGGCCTCGGCCCTATAACCCTCCAACGTGCAATCCTCCATGCTCTGAGGAAGGACAGAGAGAAGAAGGGCAGAGCCACCAACAAGAGGAAACCTGGGTGAGAACCCCTGGGGACAGCTGTCAGGCTAGAAACAGGTCAGATCATTACTTCGGCAAGATGTTGTCACTGGGGTAAGCCCCTAAAATGCTGCATTTTTGAAACAATTACTTCACCTAGACTTAACATAAAAAACAAACAAAAAACTAAGCAGCAAAAATTGTTAATCACAATTGACCACTGAATAAATGTTTTTTTTTTCTTTTTTCTCCGTTTTGCAAAGGAATGGATATTGAGAACAAAACAAACATCCTGTTTAGGACTGGAGTTCACTATTTCACATTAAATATCTTCCTAGTATAATCTTCAACCTGTGCTGGTGGTACGCACGACGCTGTCTGGCTGTGCCAGCAACCTTATATTGCACACGTTTTCTCATTTAAGCACTCTAAATTTATCTGTACAAGCAAACCTTCACTAAAATATTATGTCAAGACAGAGTGAACGCATTACGAAATTGAAGATGTGATTAGCTGGATTCTTCACGTTGTTGGAACAACCCAGTTAGAAATGTATCTGAAGAACGTTCTGAAAACATTTTGAATATTTTAAAAATACTTGGACTATTTAATAAAAGTCTTCATTGGTACCTTCTCAAACCAGATGGCAGAGGCAGATAATGGATTAAACACAGATGTGAAACACACACACACACACACACACACACACACACACACACACACACACACTCTCTCTCTCTCTCTCTCTCTCTCTCTCTCTCTCTCTCTCTCTCTCCCCCCCTACCCCCTCCACTCCCCTACCATTTTGTAAATATGACACAATTAGAAAGACAGTACACGTTTCAAACAGCAGGAAGCAAAAGTTAACAAAAATCTACTGAGATTTTGGCCAGGAATTAATTCTAAGTATCCAGCTCTGTAAGTGAAGGTGGGGGTCCATCACTGATACATAAATGGGGTTTTCTTAATACTATGGTGCTGTCAACTCACACTGAGCATTCAGCTCTGAGCCGCTGGCACCCCCTGTGAGGAGGCTGAAAAAATCTATGACCAAAGGCTGCCCGAGGCTTCCCACGCACAGGACTGACTACTCCAAGGAAGGGGAAAAAGCCAGCACTAATAGCACACAGGGACTAAGTGAATATCTGCCCTGTGAGTTGTGTTTATCAATTGATGACTCCAGTATGGCAATGTTACCACTGGCTAGGAGCTGTAATGACCAATATAAGATGTGGTTCTACATCGGAGGCCTATAGGTAGGTTGGGAAGACTCAAGATAGTTTAAAAAAAAAAAAATCTTATTGATAGCAATCTCATCTAAGTCTAAATCCAAGGACCATGTAGTTAGACATTTTTAGTATTGATTATAAAGTTACAAATTTCTCCTTCAAGGATTTGCTTCATTTACACAGATGAATCTATTTGATTTATTACTTATGCTACAGTGAAAAAGAGTGAGTTGATCCATCTGACGGTATCAGTGCTGGGGAAATTATGGCAAGGTTGATGAAAGTGATAGAATGACCAAGTTTCGGAAACATTACCCCAAGTTGGTAAGAATTAAATTCTCTTAGATAAGAGCACTGGAGTGAATACTAAAAAAATTAAATGATTCTGGGAATCTGAAGAGAAAAACAATTAACATCTGTCTTAAATTTTGGATTTCTGTTGTATGAATCACTTTCCTCGATGATTTAATTCCTGTATTAAGTGATTTCAATTAATTTTTTTACTTCCTCAGTTTTTATAATACCAATCAACTTCAGTTGGGCATTCTGAATTTGGTATCTGAAACACAAAGGCTTAGCTGTTTTAACACTGTGATTTCTCAATAATGAGTACAGTCTAAACCTCAGCATCTATATATAAGGTACCATCTGTCTATGAGATTATATCTATTTATATAAATGTATTGAACATAGATCTAGAGGCACATTAAGTTACGTGTAGTTACATGTGCAAAATATGCTGAGATTTAGAAATTAGTTGCTGCCTATTAATGAGCTGAAATACAAATACATACTTATGCACGGATATAAATCTAGTCACAAAAATACTCATACATAAACTTAATTTCTAATTACCTAAAAAATGGTGAGCATAAAATGTTAGCATATAATAAATAGCAAGTTATGCGTATAATGTGTATATGTTATACACATTATTATATAGCGTATAACGACATGACTAAAAAGCTTTCTTGGAATAAAAGAATAAATTATGTGTTTCCTTAATTAAAACTCAAACACAATAACTAGGATGAGAATACAGTTTGGTACAATTATAGATAATAAACACTGTGACGAGCATGAGTGCCTGTGTTCAGGGAAACAATAAATGTGCTGGTGGCCTCGGCATCAGGACACACAGTACTGGTCACAGATAATGGCACTCACTGCCGGCATGCTAAGAGTCAGGAATTTTTTTTAGACCTCAGTTGCTTAAGTTACTAAATGAAGAAAATGAATGAGCCAACCTCTAAGAAAACGGAAACATCTCTTAACAGTTTATGATTCTATGAAAAATAGAGAAACCTCAACCAGCAACAAACCATAAATCATAAATGACAAAGGTAGAGGGATGCAGGCAATGTGCTATTCATTTCCTACACACAACAAATGTTAATTCAGTCAAATACAAAGAATGGAAGGCATAACATCATCACTCATCATGGTCTATGCTTTGAGTATCAAAACACTCTGAACATTTTTAATGAAATCTTCACTTTATTCCAAGTATTTAAGTTTTTTTCCCAGGCCTCCACCACTCCATCCCTCCCTCATCCCAGGCTTCTCTTCCTTCTGTTACCTATGGGAAGTTAGATTTAAAATAATAAATGCTTACTTCTGGTGAACGTTTTCAGGAAGGGAAATTATCATTTCCTGTGAAGAGGTTGAAAAAAGCAGAGAAGTTCTTTACTTTATGCAGCACTGACCTTATGGGCATAGAAACAGGTCAAACATTGGAATGACCCTTTGCGAAGTAACAGAGCAAAATCAAAATACCAATAAAAAGAATTATTCACTCCATTTCTTATTAGCTTACCTTTGTCATTTCTAAACACCATCCTGCACATATACATCATACCAGGAGACCCTGAGCCGGGTGATGGTTCAATATACAGATGACACATCTAACCATTTGGTTGCCTTGCTTCCCCAACCAAATAGAAATGTCCCTAAAACTGACACATGACAAAAGCTTAAATAGAACCCCCAGCTTGATGCGTGCAAAGCAAAATAATTTATGTCTACTGCAATAATCCAATGAAAAAGAACATTTACAGTCGAATGGGTGATCTCGTGATGTCAAAACTACTTTGTGTAAATAAGCAGCAAATTTCTCAGATTTTGAGGTTTATCGAGGTAGGCTTGACTCTTCTACTTTCTTGAATGTATACTTTTGAATTTGACTGGATTTAAACGTTTGGACAGCTGTCAAAACAGAGCTTAGCTGTGCCAATCTTTTCAGGCACCTTTGAGCCTCTCAGGGGAATGACATGCACCAAGGTGTGAGGGTAGTGCCAACCCCACTTTCAAAAGAGTCCCAGAAATGGACCCCAGTCAGTGAGACTGGGGACTGGAGATGGGTGAGGACCAAGTGCATTGATGACCAATGATGACTTTTGGATCAGACCCGTTTTTACCCTTGGAATGGAATTTAAAAAGCAATACTTAGCATTAACCCATGGAACTTGCTCAGTCTTTAAGAAGAAAATACCAGCCGACAGAAGAGCCAATATGAAGAATATAGTAACAAGTGAATGTGAACCTTATATGGTAACTCTTCATTTACGTTCAAGAATAAATGTAAGTGCTAGAAAAAACAAAAGGTTGAATAAGAAAATTAAACCCAAATATAAACCACTGAAAAGCCACAAAAGTGGCAAAAAATAGTATTATTAGGATCAAAGTCATATGGCAGAAGTAATGAAATTAGGAAAGAGCTTTACAGGCATTTTCATTCCAAAACACCTTCTGGGAGATCTTTTTGAAAACCTGTAGCATTTAAAACTATATTTATAAAATACATCGATCCAAGAGCCCTTAGATTTATATGCCATAATCAGTGGAGCTAATTATGTAAAAATCTTATAATTGCCTTATGTATATGTCTCATTAAAATATCTCAAAGTATATAAACATCATTAAAATAAAACTGTTTCTATTGCAAAACATAAAAATATAAAATTGACACAATGACAAATACCTATTTATTGTATTTAAATACAAGTCTGAAATGTTAAGTAGATATTACAAATTTCAGGAAATTACATTTCAAATTCCCAAAACGTCTTGCTGGTGCTCTGACAACTAAAACAATGCTTTAGAGGGTTTTTTGTTTGTTTGTTTTTAATTCATAAAAAAGCAACAACTGGAAGATATAAAATAAGTAAAATCCTAAACTCTGAAATTTATTTAAAATTCTTTTGAATCCCTAAGGTGGCTGTAAACAGTTTGTTTTTACACGTTCATAGCTTAAAGGAATGTGACTAGCACAGTCTGTGGATGTCCGCCCAGAAGGCCTCGCCAAGGCTACACAGTGGTCTCGTGTTTCCACAGTCCGGTCCTCACATTGCCAGTGCTATCCGTACCCAGCACGGGTCCCTCCTGCCCGTTGCTTTTGATTGGTCCATTCTGAACGGCCAGGTTGAGGCCGTAAGATTTCTGCTGACTCTCAAGTTCAACTACCGTTGGCTTCCTCAACGCATCTTTTTTACTACTCGTTGAGACGGGCTTGTCCAAGTTTCTGCTGCTTTTGGGAAGCGTGCTACACGCATCGCTGCTATCTGGTTGGGGCGGGTTGTACTGTCTCTCTCTATACGCTAAGTAAGCCCGTCGACTCCTCGAGTGGCCTTCGTTACCCGCCGGCCGGCTTTTCGGTAAGCCATTCTGCACGCTGCCTTCCACGCTGGTGGGGACATCGTACGCATACTCTCTGAGGACCGTGAGTCGGCTTGCCCGGTGTCCTTTGCTTCTATTTTTATGATGGCGGCCTGGGTGCACGTTTGCTCGAAACTGAACTTCTAAAGGCGCCACGTGCATTTTAATATCGTTGTCCACCGAATGTTCTGTCAGGCTGTTATCGAGCTGAGGTGTGGCGTTCAAAGGTAGGGCATTGCTATGGCACTGAGCTGCAGCGGCCTGCAGGTTTGTTAGTTTGCATCCCTGGGAGGAGTTTTTGAAGCTTGACGCGCTCTTGTTCGTGCACGAAGATTCCGCGCTGCTGTTGGTGCACTTCGCGGCCTCGCCGTTGGGCCCGCTGGAGCTGGGGGGCTGCACGTTCACCTGCACCGAGTACGCGCTCCGGCCCGGGCAGCAAGTCATGATCCACGCGAGCCTGACGTCCTCCCGGCGGACGCAGTGGTGCGCCACGACGAACGCGCTGAGGCCCAGACACGCCGCTGCGAAGAAGAAGCTGAAGACCAGGTCCAAGGGGTAACACAGGGACACGGCCAGGGCCCCAAACACCCACAGCGTGACATACAAGAGCAAGGCGAGGCCGGCCCCCAAAAGCTGCGCGCGGAACGTGTGCTCGTTTTCCAACGCGGACGTGGAAATCAGAGACAAGGACATGGAGTCCTGATGGCCCACTTCACCGTGTTCGTGGGCTGCCAGCCTCTGCTGCTCCTCCGTGGGCTCCTTCAGCTCATATTTGCGCTCGGGATGTCGCTTCAGCTGAATAAATATGCTCAGAAAGTACATGCAATTTACGAAAGTGATGAAGCTGGCAGGCCCGTAGAAAGCTCCCAAAGAGGGTTCCCACGCCATCCAGCAACTAGGGAAGAAAATGGTGAACCAGCTCAGACGCTACGCATGGCAACAAACTGTTTAGGAAACTGCGATACACTTTAGCGCCTGGGAAACAGTGCAGAGAGAAGCAACTGAGTCAGGGACACAGAGAACACAAACCACTCACTAGGGCGCCCCGGGCCGACTGCCGTAATTCTTGATGTTTGCTGCCGCGGTGATGCCGCACACTATGACGGGTATTCCGCCCCGATCAGGTAAAACCTAGGAGGAGGAAGGACAGAACAACAGCTCAGCATCCTGTCTGCTAAGGTGTGTGCATCGCAGTATCTGTGCTGTCAAGTCACTCCTTAAAGATGTATTATTCCTATTCCAATAATAAGTCGAAAGTGAAGTTTCTGGAGATGCTTTGATAGCAATAACGTCTTTTACAATTTTTAATTCCTGTTTAGATTTCCTGCTTTTCAAAGCACCAGGTCTACTAGTTTCCGAGTTGGAGGAAAGCTGATCAGCTTCTGCCACCCTGTGGCCAGGCAAAGTAGCACACAGCAAGGGCGGGCAGGTTTCGGTTTATTCTTTTTCTGGTAGGAGAAACTGGTTTCTTTTAGATTGAGCTAGTGAACTGGAAAGTTAGTCCATTCCAGACTGGACTTTTAAAGTTCATGCTGCCATTAGTTGAGACAAAATATGTATCAACATTTATTCACATCTGGCTAAGCCTGCATGTCCCAGGACATTCTACTGACGTGTACGCCCATCCTCAGTCAACTGAGGTTAGCCCGGGAAAGAACCTGGATCCCGGCAGCTTCACGCAGTGCACAGGCCCCTCCCGGCCCCTTTCCCATGGACTTGCTGGCGACAGCAAGACAAATGACGGTGCAATTGGAACTGGGGGAGACACAGTGGTGGCTGGTCCTATACACACACACCTGGAGGTTTTTTGACCTCCAGGACTTCCAGTTACCAACTAGCCCTTACTTTGTACCTTTAAATCTTGTCTCCTGCCTCTTACTTTCAGCCTATAATATGTACGCGTTTCCCCCTCTTCTAGAACTTTCCTTGACCTACCACCTTCTTTCTCTCTCCCTTCAGTGACGAACTCCTGGAAACAAGACCATCATCTGCTTCACCTTTATTACCATTGTGTGAGGCTGCTTTTACCTATTATGCTACTGAAAATGTTCTCTTGGGGGCCAGGATCATTCTCGCTTTATAGATAAAAGAGGCACAGAAAGGGTACAGAACTTAAGGAAGGGCTCCCAGCTCTAAGGGGCACGGCCAGTATTCAAGCCCTGGCAGTCCAGTTTGCAAGTCCATTCCTTCACTTTCTAAAATTCACTCAAAAATTTGTGGCTATAACTATGCTTCATATACTGTGAAATTTATATTTACTAAACATTTAACATAATACAGTAGAGATATTAGATACCTGAGCATTGGTCTTGGTGGAGGTGGCAGTTCATCGGGATCCTGGCATCTTTTAGCTTTTTTAGTGACTTGTTTATAGATATTTCGAGCTGTCACTCCTACCCAGAGTACTGTAGCAAGGGTGGAATAATGAAGAATGATTCCAACCTAGAACGAAGATTGAAGAATATATAAACTAAAAGGAAAAAAAAAAAATCCCCCTTTTCAATCAAAGTATAGTAGCTGCTAGTAAGGTTTATCAAAAATACTGGCAAATAACTTTTGATTCAAAAACAGTATGAAGGTATTTTTTAACGATCAACATTGCCTGCTAATGAAGCAGAGAAAGCACTGTAACAGATGTATAATAAAGGATCGTGTCCTCTAATAGATAAACCAACAGCTGGATCTAGAGGCCCACAGACTATAACTTATACCCAAGATGACTTGTCATACACCACAGAATCAGTTCCTGGACAATAATACACTAACGGCACGGTTTTTCATAGATGCACCATTATAAATCAGTGTTCAATTTCTAAAGCCCATTTTAAGGAGGAATGTAGAGGGCAAAAGTCACGTTACACAGAACAGGCCTCAGAGTAAAAGGGCTGAGTCCTAACGCAGAGTTTTTATTTACGGTAATGGTAAGAGAGCGATGCAACATATTGGTGGTTAAGAAAGTAAGTTCTGGAGTCAAAAATTCTTGTGACTTTAAACTCAGGATCCACCCCTTTCCTACTGGGATTCCTTAGTAAATCACATAACATCTCAAGCACTGTTTTCTTCACTTGTAAACTGAGACTAACATGAAAGTACTGTGAGGTTTCAAATAAGATAGTCGATACAAAGCATTTAGCACAGTGTCTGGTACATCATAAGCAATTTTGTTAAATCTATATTTTAATTATTACTTATGAGGTGTGTGGTTTTAAGAAAATGTTACCTCTTTGAAAGTAACTTTCCTTTTTAATTACCGTTATTTTAAAAACTATTATTAAAAATAAAATATAAAAGAATACATAAAAACAAATACTGGTTTTCACAGGGAACAGAACGGTGATGAAAGAGGTGTGGGCAAAGGAGCGTGAAAGGTGGGGAACTGGATGAAGGGCATCGAAAGGGACAAACTTCCGGTTATAAGATGAATAAGTCATGGAGATGGACTGTCCAACATGAGACTGTAGTTAATGGTATTGTTTGTTTGCTTTTTTATCTGAAAGTTACTGAAGAGATTTTAAAAGTTTTCATCCCAAGAAAAAAATATAACTATGTATGATGTTGGATGTTAAACAAAAACTTATTGTGGTAATTTTGCAATATACGCATATATCAAATCATTCTGTTGTACAGCTGAAGTTAATAAAATTTCTATTTCGATCATATCTCAATAAAACAAACACACAAAAGAAAAGTAACTTTACTCATGTGAACAGGAGAAGGGATTATCGAAACCATCTGTAGGGTTTTTGTAGGGATTGAATGGGCATAATATCTGAAACATAATAATTGCTCAATAAAGAGTGGATAAGTATAATATATGTAAATAATTATACTAACTGAATTTCTTCCCAGAGGAGTGATGGGGCAGGAGCATATTTATCATACAACCTGTGATCGAAGCAACCCTGATTAAAAATAAAATTCTAGATGCAGATGTATATGGGACTAATGCAGGTTTAAAAATCTATTTTAAGAAAAATAAGTGTGTGTGTCATTGGAGCATCAAGGACACAATTCATTTCTCATCTGCCTAATTACTTACTATTTTTGAACATCTTATATAATTATTAGAGGTAAAATGCTACTAATAAAAAGTCCAAGGGAAAATGTTTCATTCTCAAAGAATGGCTCTCCAATCTCAAAATCAACTTGACTGACACTATCAAACCCAGGTTAATAATAGAAGCATTGAGACCACTGCCCAAAGTTCACTTCCATGAGAACCAATCTGCAGCTACATCCTGGTGACATGAAAGCTCAAGCATGTGCGGGGCAAAAAACTAGGGGAGTCACTGTCCTTGGGGCGACTCTGAAAGTGCTGAGCGGGTGGATGCGGCTGGGTCAAACGAGAAAAGTCAGAGTCATATTTTTCTTAAGGAGAAAGTGGCTCCTTGGTTGCCATCAGTTACACTGCTGCACTGTAAAAGCAAGATATACAGATAGAAGTGGAACTAAAAGCATAAAATAATCCCTTGAGCTATCCAGAGTCACACCAAATACTGCGAATATAAATAGTATAAGTAAATTTGGTATACAGACACCAAAACATTCAAGACAAATCACTAACACCGACTCAAAACTGCAGGCTCCAGTATTGCTGGAGTTTCCTCTGATGCATAGGTCAAAAGAATGAGACAGGGTTATCAATTAGTTTAAACACAGAAAAACATTTTCAACACAAGAGAGCAATTATACATTTTTTATTAATGCATAATTGACACAAATAGCCTATTGGTCTTAAGTATACATCATAGTGACTTGGTATTTATATATGGTACAAAATGATCTCCACAATAAGTCTAGTAACCTCTATCATATTATATATGATGAGTCTAGTTACCTCTATCTATTATATTACTGACTATATTCCTTATGCTGTACATTACATTCTCATGAATAATTTTACAATTGAAAATCTATACCTCTTAATTCAGTTACCTATTTTGACTGCCCCCTCCCCCACCATTCCCCTCTCCCTTCTACACACACACTGCTTCTGGTGACCACTAGTTTGTTTCCTAAAAATTCTTAAAATTTTTATGGAACCACAAAAGACCCTGGATAGCCAAAGCAATCTTGCGAAAGAAGAACAGAACTGGAAGTATCATTCCCTGACTTCCAACTATACTACAATGTTATAGTAATCAAAACAGTACAGTACTGGAATGAAAACAGACACATAGACACATGGAATAGAGAACTCAGAAATGAACCCATGTATATATGGTTAATTAATCTATGACAAAGGAAACAAGAACATACAATGAGGGAAGACAGTCTCTTCAACAAACAGTGTTAGGAAAATCAGACAGCAACATGCAAAAGAAAAAACTGGACCAGTATCGTAAACCACATACAAAAATAAATTCGAAATGGATTAAAGTCTTGAATGTAAGACTTGAAACCATAAAACTCCTAAAAGAAAACGTGGGCTGGAAGCAATCTGACATGGGTCTTAGCAGTATTTTTTTGGACCAGTCTCTTCAGGCAAGAGCAGCGAGAACAAAAAGAAACAAGGTGATATCAAAGTAAAAAGCTGCACAAGGAAACCATCAACAAAATGAAAGGCCACTTACTGAACGGGAGAGGATATTTGCAAATTATACATCCAATAAGGGGTTAGTATCCAAAGTATGTGGAGAACTTACCTCATTTAATATCAAAAATACAAATAACCAATTGAAAAAGGGGCAGAAGACTTGAATAGACATTTCTCCAAAGAAGACATACAGATGGCTATCAGGCACATGAAAAGATGTTCAATATCATCAATCATAAGGAAAACGCAAATCAAAATCACAATGTGCTATTGCCTCACACCCGTGAGAATGGCTATTATCAAAAAGACAAGAACAAGCACCAGCGAGGATGTGGACAAAAAGGAACCTTCATATACTGTTAGCGGGACTGGAAAATGGTACAGCCCCTATGGAAAACAGTATGGCGGTTGCTTAAAAAATTAAAAGCATATGATCCAACAATTCCACTTCTGGATATTTATCCAAATAAAATGAAAACACTAATTTGAAGATGTATGCATCTCTGCGTTCACTGCAGCATTATTTACAATCGCCAAGATATGGAAGCCACATGAGTGTTCATCAATAGATGAATGGATAAAGAGGGGTGTGTGTGTGTGTGTGTGTGTGTGTGTGTGTGTGTATATGTTTGCATACATATGTATACATTTGAATACTAGTGTACTCCCACAATATTAGAATATATACAATTGAATACATATATACAAGGCAGTATTACTCAGTCATAAAAACTAATGAAATCTGGCCATTTGCAACAACATGAATGGATCTAGAGGGTATGCTAAGTTCAATAATTCAGACGGAGAAAGACAAATACCGTATGATTTCACTTATATATGGAATGTATAAAATGGGAGAGAAACAGACTCATAGATACAGAAGAGTTTTCTTGGTTTGATTCAAGAAAGAAAATGCAACCTTTAAATTTTTAAGTGTTTTCTATGACATTTCAAAATTTCTAGTAGAGAAGGTATTCCTATCTTTTGGAATAAGGTACTTCCCATTGTATTCCCCATCAGATAGCTGGGCTATACTTGAAATACAACCTGTCACAATTTATTTGATAATAAATCAGAAATACATGTGAATAAAAGTGTGTCAACTGTTTGGAAATAAGTGATCTGAATCACATAGCATGTATATGATTCATAAATACAACAGACTATTAATTAGTTAAGAAAGTTTCCTTATCTCAGGACATCAATTTTCAAAGCTGAAAAATGGATATAAATTATCCTAAAGAATGGTACTTTATATATTATATATATGCTATCTAGCCATAAACTCTCCTCACCTACTGGAGACAAGATGGTATAACAATCATATTTTTAACCTCTAATAAACCTAAGATAGTGAAGCATGCATAGCACGTGTGCAAAGAAAAAAGATCTTTAATGCTCATATAATCATATATGAAGATAACAAAATTAAAATACTATTGAATGCCTCCTAGCATCACCCTTCAGTTAGTGTGAATAACCTGAGTTACAGACAAGGAGACAGAGGCTGAAAGCCATTAAATCATCCTCCAGAGGTCACATGGTCACCTGCAGGGCTGCAATTCAAACTCAAGTCTGCTGGTTTCCAATGCCCGTGCCCCTTCCATTATGCCATGCTGTTCCTCACTAAATAGTAAAGCACAGTGATGGGGAGTGAGGGACACTCAGAGTCAAAGGGACATTTGAATCATGCCCCTGCCACCCAAGAGCCCCAACAATTTGGGCAGGTTGTTTCTATTCTCTTAGATTCTATATCTATACTTATAAAATATATGAGTAAGAAGTACGTTCTAGGATCAATGTGAAAGTTAAGATAACACATGTGCGGTAGCTGGCAATTAGAAAGCTCATAATATTCCCTGATTGATTTTTTCCCAGTGCACCTCGCATCCCTTTTCAGCAGTCCCCTAGATAACAGATATAAGAGGACACCTGAGAAGGGCAGCTGGCACTATATTTAGTTGATTAAATCATGGACTGGTAGAGCACCAAGGTCAGTTAAATGAGATCCAGCCAAATCCTTTCTCTGCATAGCTAAGAAAACCAGGGACCAGAAAATTAACAATCAAGCAATTACTTGGCGGGACATCATGACCCAGAACCCAGATCCCTTCCAACCCTGAGTCAACAGCCAATGCTACTCCATCACTCAGCGTCTTAGTTCTCCTTCAGGTCCTTTGGGAAAAGTGAGTTAAAGGCTATAGAAAGTCCCAAAGTGCCACCTCAAACTGACTTAAGGACCAGGGTAGGAATACCTGGCTGGTGGCACCTATCATAACCTCAGCCAATCGTTGTGGGCAGGAAACTGTATGAGAACCAGTTCACACTGTTTATAAAACATGTGAGCTCTAAAAGGGAGATAAGGAAGACAAAACTATACCAATTATGTGCACACATAAAAATGTATATAAAAGATGGACACTTTAGGTTTCAGTTTTAGAAATGAAAGAATCTTAATGACTGCTTAACTAGTTCAAACCATTATTTTACAGAAGGAACATTAAGCCCCTACCAGGTGAAGTGACTAGTTACACAGGCTGTTCTGAAAGACAGAGAATTAGAACCTACCTCTAGTGTCTGGAGTCCTAGGCCTGTCCTTTTTGCATTCTACCACTCCCCTGGGCTGGGTGCTAACTGAATTAAATGCATATTATAATAGCAGAGTGAAGCAAGTCATGTCTGAGTCAGAAATAACAAGAATGAGGTTATGTCTTCCACAGAAGGGGAGAACATAGTAAAAACTGGGGGACAATAGGTGGAAACATACAAAGCCCTGCCTTTCCCTTTTGAGGTAAATCTTTAACAAACAGGCATTTGTTTCAGCGGCCCCCAAAACTCAATGCAATTCCTCTCCTTTTCACTCTAGAAATGGCATAAAAATATCATTCACGACAATGAAAAGGCAGGCATCTTTACCACGACCTCTTTCTAGTCACATCCTTCGTGAAATAAATCTATGTGTCTGCTACAAAAAGTCAATAAATATATTTAGATAAAATTGAGACTATTACGACCACAGTGAGTTGAGTACTCTTGGTAGTCTCTGCTCGAAATGGAGGCCTTTTTGTTCATTCGTCCAGCAAATATTTACTAAACTCTAACTATGGTTAGATGCTGTGCTGGTCCTTAAATCGAATCAATGTAATTCCTGCCCCTGCAGAGCTTAGAGTCCAGAGAAAATAAACAGGAAAACACCAGTCAAAGCTCTATAGACACCATGGAATTTTAATAAGCATCACTGGATAATAAGGGGAAGTGAAAAACAGTATTTCTGAAATAGTAGCAGTAAACTGAGACCGATAAGATAAGTGGGAGTCAGCCATGAGAATAAGGCAGAAAAAAAAGAACAGATTATCTCCTGGATTGTATAAGTTCATCTGAGATCTACTACTGACTTCTGGTAGGCTCCATACATGGTTGTTTTCAAACGTACAGTAATAGCCTAACCCAGGGAAATTTTCTGCACAGCTGAGAGGTAATTTTGTCAATAATAAGAGCAGAGTAAGAGCTGACATCTATTGGGCACTTACTGTATACTGGGTAATCTCCAGTCATTTCATTCTCTCAACAATTCTCACACGTACATTTCAAATGATTGATATCTTAGATATACAATATTGGATTAATAATCAGCCTGAGGTTCATGATACATGTTAATAATTAGGCCAAGTACACAACACCTTGGGAAAACTTGTATCGAATATGATCCCCTCGCCCAGGGTAACCATCACCTCGATCCTAGGTTTATCACCTATCCTTGCTTTCCTTGTTTGACAGTTTTATTGCACACTTCATTAAAAGTGTGCCGTTTCGTTTGAGTTACTTTTATTTTTATAAAAAAGATAACAGGGTGATATAATTTATGGGGCTAAGACATATTCCTAGTTACACGCTGTAATTCATTAGTTTTGACTCGCATAATATCACAATTTATTCATTCACTCAGATGGGGCCCTTGGGTTGCTTCCAGGTTTCTGCTACTGTGTACAGTGCTATGAATATTCACACGCACGTGCACGCTCACATGGACACCTTCTGGCACAAACTCGCCCTCTGAGCCCAGGACTGGACCTGCTATGCCCCAGGGTATGTGAACGTTTAACTGGAGAAAGTAAAGCCTCCCAGATTCATCCACTTACATTCCCACTCACAGTACATAAAAGGTCCTGTGGATCCATGTGTTCAATACTTGGCATTGGCAGGCTTGATTTTTGCTGACAAAAAGGCATAAAATGATAACTGTGGGCTTAATTTGCATCTCCAGGACCACCAATGATGTTGAACATCTCGTTACGTGTCCACAGGCCCCGTGTATTTATTCTTGCATGAAATGCCTGCCTACTCTTATGTTCCTTTTTCTACCGGGTTTTCAGTGGCCATATCGTTGATCATATTTTTAATATATTTTTTTATTCTAGCGCATTTAGTAGCATGCATCAAGGATCTGAAACTTGTCTTTTCACTTTTGTTATGGAATCTTAACAAATAATAGCTCTTATTTTTAATTGAGTCAAATTTATCTCTTTCCTAGTCAATGGCTTTTAGTATCACATGAAGAAATCCTTCCTGATCCCAAAGACTGTGATATTTTCTAATATGATTTTGATGGAAGTTTTTAATCCACTCAGAGTTGATTTTGTTGTTGTTGTTTATACGGCACCAAGTACAGGTCCGCTTTCTTCTTTTTCCAAATGGACTCTCCCCTGCTCCCCCGCCTGGGCAGGGGTCTCTCTTTACCCAACTGACACAGCAGGCAACCCCGTCTTACACCGAAGTTCCGCGTGGGTCTGCTTCTGACCTCGCTATTCCATCATGTTGGTCAATTTATTGATCCTGAAATGAAATGCTACAGCTTTAATTACAAAAGCCTCATAAGCCCTGATTACTAGGACAATCTCCTCACTCTACTCTTCTTTTTCAGAAGTGTCCTGGCTGTCCCTGGTCCTTTATGTTTACAAAAATCTTAAAATCATTTGTGGGAGAGAGACACTGTTCCATGATGCGACCCGGAGCCAGGTTTACACGTCCCGTAAACGCCCTCACAGACTGGCTGATGGTCATTGATGCTTCCTTCGCCATAAACCAGTACCTCCCCGTGTCCCACAGTGTGCTGGTTCCTAGAGGAGGTCATCGTTCTGAGTCAAGCATGGAAGGCACTTTCCCTTACCTGGAACTGGTCACATGCCGGTTCCCCATGCACCCTGTCCTATTCTATCTAATTTGTTGGTGCCTGCTAAGCAGTGTGGACAATATCAAAGTCACCGCACAGCCGCCCATGAAGTGGCTTATGTATATTTCCCTTAATAAAATCTTGTTAGGTGTCAGGACAGAGTGGCCAGCTTCTTTCTTCCATCTTCTCTTGTCCTCTTCATGAAAAATTCTCCTCTTATGCACATATAAGGGAAAACTGGTCCTTTTCTGATGTTAACCCTTCCTATTCTTGGAGCCAGTAGATCTTTCCAATTGTGTTTTCTTTAATACCACTGAATTTTTACCTGTAAATCTTGAAATGTCTTCTACTATTTCCAGGTAGCTGATATTCTTTGATGCCACATAAATGGTATCTTCTCATTAATTATGTTTTCTCATAATTGCATTTCTGCATACTATCAGGAAGCTTCTGTATATTAAACGTACATTCACTCTTAGCTGAACTTTCCTATTATTTCAAATAATCTACCTGTAAATTACTTCAGGTTCTTTAAAAATATAAATAATTAATCACCTGACAATTCTATTATTATTCCCAAATTACAGGTGAGTTACCTGAGACAAAGAAAAGTTAACTATGGAAATGAGGATCTCAAAGAGTGTCCGGACACCCACGTACACTGCAGCATTGTTCACAAGAGCCAAGAGGTGGAAACATCCTAAGCGTCTACTGACAGATGAATGGATAAAGAAAATGTGTATACATACATTCAAGGGTATATTTATTCAGCCATTTAAAAAAAATAAGAAATCCTATCACTCGTAACAATATGGATGAACTTTGTAGACATCATGCTAAGTGAAATAAGCCAATCACAGGAGGAAAAATACTGCATCCCTCCATTTATATGAGGGATCTAAGTGTGTAGTCAAGGAGTTTCAATCACGCAAGATGAAGAAATTCTAGACGTTTGCTATGCCTTTAGTTTATACTGTACACTTAAAATTTAAGAAGGTAGATCTCTTGTTATGTATTTTCTGCAATTAAAAAAAAAAAAGGTTAAGTAAATTGCCCATAAAAACGGTAAACAGAACTGAGATCCAAATCCAGGCAGTCTGAGCTCTCGATTACTGTGCTGCTTGCTGTCATGCATAGGAAAGACAAGACACAATACAGAAATAAAATTTTACATATTTTCCAGTCATATATTGAATAGTTTTAATTTTTATACTTATTCTGCAAGAATACTATTCACTAAGGCTACATATATAATCATTTAGTTAAATTAAGAGTTGAATATTTTTTAATTCTTCATATTTATCACACCGAAGAAGATTCTTCTTTTACATCTTAGGGTTAGAAGATTCTTCTTTTACATCTAGGGTTACATCTATTCCTAATTCCTATTGTTTTCATCAACAAATAACTTTTAAAATCATATGTCAGATAAGATCACTACTCATTCAGCCACTTAGGATTTTATAAATTTTTAAAAATTAAATGTTCAGCATCATAACAAACAAAACAAGTAGCAGGGTCCAAAGACAGAGACAAGTTCCTTAAATCACACATTCAGCTGTGAAATGACAACTGGAAACCAAAGTATACTGGAAAACTGTTTAAGTGACAGACACTGGATTCAACTTTAAGTAAAAAAAAAAAAAACTTTAAGGAAACAGTTTTCCTTTATAGTTAATGAAACATATGAAATTACTTTCCAATATCAACATTTTTTTTTTCCGTTTTAGTTTTTCCCTTGGACTTACCGCTTGGCAGACACTGGCATTTCTGGTTTGGGTTATTCCTCCCACAAAGACCACACAGGTCAGGAAAATATGAAAGCACAAGTTCACAAGCATGTGCCAGCCCTTGAGGCTGATTCTAATCAAACTGTTAAAAGGAAAAGGAAAATACTAAGATTTAGGCTAGTACATTTGAAGCAGGACACTGTAATATTTGTCTTCAAGTGAGCAAGTGCAACAGCATAAAACACCAAATTTAAATGTTTAAACATTTCATTTAAAAAACATATACATTCAGACAGACAGACACACACACACACACACATTTTGAAAAAATCACTGAACTCAATACAGTTTCAGATTTAACTTTATGTACTAAAAAGGACAAGTCATTTATGGAACCACTGTAACCACTGAAGGCTAAACAAATTCTCCATAATAAGAAACATGTGGCTTTTGTCAGTTACGATGCTTTATGACAGAGGAATCACATGTTTGCTTCCTACAGATTTCCACAAGGTGCCAATCTCTATTTTCCTGACCTGTGACTACCCAGTGCATTTCCTCTTGGCCTCTCCTAATGAAATGTTGAAGTCTTTCTTTCTTTCTTTCTTTTTTTTAATATCAAAATCTTTTGTTTCTTAACTAAATGTCAAGAAATGTCATATATGTCCAGCTTAAAGAGGAAAATACATTCCAGCAAAACCTCTCATAAAGTGAATTTCTGCTTAGCAAATCCTTTCAGGTCACTGTTTCCTACCGTAAAATGACTTTCTGCTGCTCTGCCTCCAATGAACAAGAACCGTATTCCATGCTTAAATGCCACATGTTTTCTTAAAAATGCCATCTATAAAATAAAGACTATCACGACAGGTGAAAACTCATAAGCCAGGAATAATGCCACAGGTTGGTTCTGGTGGCCGCCTGTGCAGGTAACACGCCTCCACCAAATGTCACCCCTGCTGCTCCTGCATCCCACCTCCCAGCCTCCAACACATTCCTCTTGTTCCTTCCCAGAAGCAAACCCAGCAAACTGACTGGGTATCAGAAAAGATGAATTTCACATCTCTCTACTAATTATTTATCTCAAACTGCATAAAATGAACAAAGCTTGTATGTATTCTAAAATCACTGTTCTTACTTTGGAAAGATGGCATGGTATTAAACTTAACTTTATCCTAATTAAATGTAAAATTATCTCCTGTAAGTCAAGTTTCATTTCTTACCTGTGATGGTATATGTAACTGACGATGACTGCTAAGAGGCATAAGAGAAGAATGATAGCAGTAGTGTAAATCACAGGATGCAGGAGGCTGGCTGCCGGGGTGTAGAGTTCAGAACCTGTCAAATCCTGAGAGGAAAAAGAAAGCATCATTCTAGGACTTTTCTGAACATAGTAACTCCTGAGATTCTCTCCAGTGACTAAAACAGACTGAGAAACAAAACTCTGGTCCTTACATCTCTTCATTTTTTTCAAGGACTGATGTTTTATGCTATTTTCCTCACACCTTACTTTGCCTTCCTAATTTTCACTGTGTTATACGTATGGTATATATGGTTAAGGGGTATGTGTTTGTATGTTTGTGTGTGTGTGTGTTTATGTGTGTGTGTGTATGTACACATACTCTTGCTCTACACTGTCTACTCCTGTCCTACACCTGCTCTATAAATTTGAATACTGACATTGCTATGAGGGTAATGGAGAGAACCAGAGCTCACGTGTGCGTGATTTAGAAGGGGCAACCCCAGACTTCATCCTGTTGAATGCCCTTTCACCCCACTTATCACTCCGCATATTAACCAGCTGATAAGGCATGAAACAGCAGCATCTCTATGTCAACAAAGACTAAACAGACCTCCCTCACCACCTGCAGTCAAGTTCGACAAATATGAATGGACCAAACACTGTGCAAGGCACTAGGGACATAATGATAACACGTGGTCCCTGTCCTTGAAGAGCTGAAAGTCATGAGAGAGACAGATGCACAATCAGATCACAACAATGTCCGATGAAGGTGAGGGCAGCCCAGTTACGGGAGCAAAGAGCTCAAAAATCAATAACAGTCAATAATAACAGCAAGTCACTTACAAGGCATCGACCGTAATCCAGGCACCGTGCCAGCACTTCACAGAGTGACCCTGGGAGCTGCATGAGATGAGCCCCTTTTAAGAGCTTGGAAAACTGAGGCACAAAGAGGTTAAGAACTTGAGGATTAGACGTGGCTGCCACGCCTGGGCTCCCAAACGCCGCGCAGACAGCACGTCCCTGAAAGGAGAAGAGCGGACATCTTTCGGCTTCCTTCCTTTCACAGGACCAAAGCAGACCGGGAGGACGCCTCCAGCCTGGCCAGGCCCGCTGGGCCAGAAAAATGGCGTTACCGAAGTCAGAAGCTGTCGGCTCACCAGATGCTGTCGCTAGATCGTTTCTAAACGGACTCTGAAAGCTTGAGACAGTCCTCGAAAGGAGAAAAGCGAGATGGCAAAGGGATGCAGGGGAGGCGGGAAGCGCGAAGAGGGACTCAACAACGCAAGCAAGGAGGGGACAAATTCTCCCATAAAAAGTCAAAAGCGGACAGTATATGATGACAGATCTAACGTGCTCAAACCAGAACATCTTAACAAGTCCTTCTCTGTAACGGGTGGTTACCGAAGGTCCACGGGGAACGGGAGATGACAAGGAAAACTGAATTCCAGCCTGAGCGCTCCTCCACCCCGCGATGCACCTCAAACCTGTGGTCCATCTAATTCATTGCTTGACAAGTGTTAGCTGCGTGCCCACCTCGACCAGGCCCTACCTGTGCCAAGCACTGGATATTCACGGAAATGGGGAACGGAGACCCAGCCCTCGAGGGCTGGCAGTCTGCAAACGAAGTACCCGAAAGGGAAAATACAAGAGAAGAAGCCTAGGACCACAAATTCTGATCAACTGGCCTCTGTGAGATGCCCTCAAGACTAATGCATGGCCTCAGTGTGTCTGCATTTTGCTGACAGTCTGGAAGGTCAGAGGGGAAATTCAATGAGATGTACTTTGGGGCAAGGAGAACCGGTAAGATACTAACAGGCTCTCCCCTCAGTTTCTGAGATGAGACCACCTCAGCGCAGAGTAACTGAGGCTAAACTTCCAACATCTAGGATTCGGCCTCTAGCTTCCTCCATGCATGGCCTGCTTTATGTTCCTCTAGGAAATGCCAGTGACATGTCTCTACGGTCTTTGGCAGAGAGTAATAAAACATAGGTAGCTGCACATTATTGAATAAAACATCAATAAAAGTGCCAATTCAGTTCTCAATATACATAGCATGTAACATTTACATTAAAAAAAAAAAAAAGATTTTCCAAAAGCTAAATGAATATGACATAGTATGAGAAAGAAAACAGATTTTGAACCAGAACAGTGACTCATAACTCTAAGTTACGACTGAAGAAAAAGATGTGCTACTGTCACTGGTCACTGATGGCACTGCTTTGGCAGGGACATTCCTGGCCATCACAGTAAGCTGACCTGCCCCAATGAAAGAGAAAATGACCTACGGAAAGGAGAGGCTACTAACCACGAACCAATAAAACCACTCTTAGCTTTCCAGCATTTAAAACCACCCACCCACCCACCAACAGCAGCAGCAGCTAACTGAACTGGGCTTGTGTATCAAATATTCCCTGGGGTTGACAGACCCCTGCTATAAAGGGAACAAATAAGATATGAAAAATCTCCTATCCTGAGAGCAAAAAATTCTTGAGAACGTGAGAGTATTTAAGACAAAAGATTAAGATAGGAGAGATGTTAAAGTTCTCAGAGAAGAGATAAAGTAGAAATGCAAATCAAAACTGTTTTTAATTATACTAGTAAACAAATACAGGCTTTGTGATACTGTAACTGAAACATTACTAAGTACATTGTCCAAAAATGGCCACTAGGAGACGCCCATGAGAAGAAAATGTGAAACTGTCATTCGCATTTGCAATACAGTGATAAGATAGCAAGTCTCTGCCTCTGGACTGACAGGACAGCCCATCACTAAACTAAATGGTGATCACAACCACTCTTCTTTATATGGTAGAAAGTTTAAGAAAATAACTGAGCTAGGAAGTGAAAAGTTTTCCACAGAAGTTAAGTGAACAAATGCAGAGTATCAGAACACCCGGAAAGGTGTTAAAAATCACAAAGATGATTATTAAGGACCCAGATAAATGGGAGAGTTCTTCAAAATCTTTTTCCCTTGACAAAGTTTCACAGATTTACCAGTTACTTCTCGCCTGAGAATTACTAAATTTAAAAACCATGCCAGGGGGAAAAAAAAAAATCACTGGCAGTTTTAAATAACTCATTAGGTTCATATCAACAAGGATAATTATAAACCAGTAACTACCTAAATTCTCCACGATCCGAACAATAAAAGTTAAATATACATATATTATAAATTATATATATATTACACATTACATAATATATATGTATATATCTCTCTGGCAGGGTATAAAGAATTATAAAAGAGTTTGCCAATAAAATGAAATTTAAAAATAGATCTGAAATCAGAAATGTTAAAAAACAAAAAAACAATAAAACAAACAAAAACCCCACAGACTGACTTCTTTGTTATTTTTTACTTTTCCTTAAGAAACAACAAAAAAAATCACTTAAAAATTTTACTCCTCCTACATCACATCATCCACAAAAGTCAATTCCAGTTGAATCATGGACCTTAATGTGAAAGGCAAAACATACTAAAGTTTCCTAAAGAAAACAAAGGAGGATATCTTCATGACCTTGATGCAAGTAAAGATTTCTTAAACAGGACATAAAAAGCACCAACTATATATAAAACACTTCAAAAAAAATCAAGAAACTGTTCATAAAAAGACAGTGTTGAAATAAAAAGGATAAAGGCATCTTGTAAGCTGAATGTTTGAGTTCCTGACCGGAAAAAAACATTCACATATGTTGAAATCTAACCCCAATGTAATGATATTAGGAGGTGGAGCCTTTGGAAGGTGATTAAGTCATGAGACGAGAACCCATTCACAAATGGAATTGGTGCCCATATAAAAGAGACCCCAGAGGACCTCCTTGTCCCTTCCACCATGTGAGGACAGAAAGTGGGCCCTCACCAGACACCGAAACTTGATCTTGGACTGCCAGTCTTCAGAGTTTTGAAAAATAGATTTCCGTTGTTTATAAGCTACATACTCTGTGGTATTCTGTTCTAGCAGCCTGAATGAATTAAGACAGGCATGGACTGGAAAAAGATACTTATAACACATAAATCCAACAAAAAGCTTCTGCTCACTATTCACATCAAGAATCCCTGTAAGTCAATAAGAAAACAATATGCAATCAAATTAAAAGTAGGCTATAGTTAATAAGAGGATGGTATATTTGAAAGTTGCAAAGAGAAATCCTAAAAGTTCCCAACACAAGAAAAAACATCTTTCCTTTTCTTCTTTTTTTTTTGGTATCCATACTAGATGATGGATGTTACCTAAATTTATTGTAGTTATCATTTCACAATACATATAAACTCAAGTTATGTGATGTATACCTTAAACTTAGTGTTGTATGTCAATCATATCTCAATAAAACTAAAGGAAAAAAATAAAAGTCAAAGATAATGAAAAAGAGCAGGCAAGACTTGAGGAAGAAAATGCACTGGTGTTCAACATCATAAGTCACCAGAGGAAGGCAAATGAAAACCGCAATAATCTAACAAAATAGCACCACCAAAGACTAAAATTAAAGACTTACAATACACCAAGCACTGGCAAGGATGTGAAGCAACTAAAACTCTCATTACAGTGAGACTGTAAACCAATACAACCACTTTGGTCAACTGTATGGCATTATCTACTAAAGCTAAATATAGGGATAGACTACGATCCCAACAATCTCAGTCCTGAATGTATGTGTCCATCAAAAACATGTACAGAATTAGAGCAGACTTTTCTTGTTAGTCAGAACCTAGCAACAACCCAAATGTCCATCTGTAGTAGAATGCACAAGTTTTGATATTTGTATACAACGGACTACTATGTAGCAATGGAAAAGAATGAACTGCTGCTCCGTGCAAAAACAAAGATAAAGCTCACAGACGTAAGTACTGGGAAAGAACCAGACACAAAAGAGTACATCGTGTACAATTCCAATTATGTGCCGTTTAAGAACAGGCAAAACTTATCTATTGTGATCGTCATCAGAAGGGACTCTCTTGAGACGGGAATGGGGATCAACTAGAAAGAAACACAGGAAAGCTACCAAGTGCTCAGGTAAGAATCTTGATCTTGATGGTAGCAAATGTGTGTATTCAATAAAAAAATATCATCAAACCATACACTTAAGATCTGTGCACTTCGCTCAATATCTCAATTTAATAAAAAAAGAACAAATGCATCAGGCCCCCTTGGATTACCAGTTCCACCTCAGAGAATTTATCCAGCAGATTTCCTATTAAATGTGCAAAATATTGTACAAATTACTGCAAACAAATAAAATAGAGGGGTATCTAAATAAATTATGGTAGGGACATAAAATAATATTAAAAGGTAAAAAAGAATAATTTATTTTGATAAGGGAAGACTTCAGAGAGGAGATTCAGTACAGCGATTAAGAACACAAATTTCTGGAGTCTGAATTCAAATCTCAATTCCAACACTAACTTTGCAGACTTGGGTGTGGTGCTTAAGCGCTCTATGCCTCAGTTTCTCTATCTGTAAACTGGGCTAATGTTAACGGTAGAATATTTTATGAGGCTGTTATGATGTAAAGACTTCAGGAGAATGCACTGATACACAAGTGCTTAATGAAAATTAGCCACCAGCATCCCCACCACTGCCATCATATCATTGTAAGACAGCAGTATCATCAATATTATCATCATCACCTTCACCACCACCACCAGATCTATTACTCTGTGGAGACCAGCATCATCCTAAAATAGTTTCATGGAAAAAAGTATGGTTTAGAATAATGTTTGCGGCAAGCAACCTACTTTGTGAAGCATCACTGTGATGGGAGAGAGGAGCGGGGCTCAAGTTTACACTATAGGTTAACGTGAAGAAATAATTAAAATGCTTGATCCACGTGAATGTAGTACCTATTTAAAAAATGATATAAACAGAAACATACTTGCACTCATGTTCAATCATAGAGTAAATGAAACTGAAGTTTGCTTACATTCAGCAAGTTTATATAAATAATATTGAAAAGCTACGCTAGAGAGATATAAAAAGAAGTGTGTACTCTCTAGTTAGGTGATACAACAACAAAGGGGAATCAAGGTGCTGAGATTCTTTTACTTTCACTACTATCGCCTAGTAAAGTAAGTACTGCATATATGGTTTTACCCTAATCATTAGCTACCTGCTATTTAAGTTATTTTTTTAGTGGCCCCATCTTCTAGGACCTTTCCTGTCCCAATTGGCTATCTCTGATCACAGCATTCAAACAAACCTGATATCTGCTCAGCTTTTTTCTCTGCTCCCATTGAAACTTTAGAATATAATTGGTTATAGCAGGATATCTACTAAACCAAACCATGGTGTCTGAGATTTACAGACAAAATATTCTTTTTCCTTCATTTTTTAAATCCAAAATTCTTTAAAAGCAGATTGGGAAAAGTTTTGTGGTCTATCTGACAAATAGAAATTGAGATTGACTATATTAAACGATATATTAAGATACTTTTCAGGAAAAATAGGATTTTATATACTATTTGAAATATTGTCAGGTAAGGAAATAAGATGTTGATTTCCAACTTTGGAGAGACATTTCTTCTATTTTAGATATCACTTTATTTGAGTAAGTATAATTTCATTTAACTTTGCCTTTAAAAGTCTCATAAACAAATTTTATTATAATTTTGCCATTTTCAGCTGTATTTCACCTTGCTGCCTCTAGGTGGCACAGTTATATTTAAGAAAAAAGGATATTCTGAAAATAGAAAAAAATCTTAGTGCTTACTATATTTTAGCTTTAAAGAATTATGTATTGCATTTTAAAAAATTATAAGTATGAAAGATAAAAGAACAGCTTATTTCTTCTAGAAAGAGATTATACTAATTTAAATAATGTAAAACAGCTAGGAAATTCAAAAATAGATGCTTTAGACTGGTATCAGATTAAATAAAAATAAAAGTTTCACATAATGACATGATATTTCACTAACAGTGAAGCTTATAAAATGCCTTCTGTTTTGTGTTTCATTTATTCTGCCCAACTTTTTCTAGTTAACTACGATATAAATTTCAGACAATTCTGCATCTCTATTATTTCTCTTTCAGTACTTTGTAGTTTTGGGTTATTTTATAATCAAAACCTAAATGATAAAACCCTTCCATACTGAAAGAGACAAGCTTCATACTTTAATTAATGCTCCATGCTTTAATTTGGAAAGGTTACTACAAATTGATATGAGGTGAACTTACTGAAAACAGACTCAGACTTAGAGAAATCAAACATCTCCTATTTGTAAGGAGAATCCTAAACTATCAACTCTTACTTTAAACTGAAAAGGGTAAATGACTTACACAAATACAGCTGAGTCTAAATAGTAGAGACACCCTCTACTGTCATCTGGGATGAATAACAAACATGTTAATGGATGTCACTGAAAAGACGATCCTTATCCCCTGCTAAATAATCTATCTACTCTTCCTGTTTGACCGGTATGCCAGGTAAGGTATTACTAAGTTAAGGAGCAAAGAGAAAATCGACAGTTGAGGAAAATCTATTCTAATTCAAGCTTGCTTTAATAGGATCATTTCTAGTGGTAAAGGTTATTTTGTTTTCTTAAGAAAAGAATAAATCACAAAAAGCAAAATATATCTGGTTTCCAGACTAGTTAATGCTTTCATAAAATATAGTCTAGATAACAGATTCGGAGCTGGAGGCAGAAATAAAAACGTAGGCGTCCTCCCTCCCAGGCCGGCCTCAAGCCATTTCTGGGAAATGTCTTTCAGATTCATGAGTAATTCCTTCCACTATACTCAAAGTGCATGTATCTCCATGCTCAGGGATGTAGTATCTTATAATAACTGCAATATAAAACAAATTCTACCATGGTTAATTTCATAATTATCAGCTCAGGAATCAGATTCACTTTATCAGATAACTACCAAAATTAATAGGTATGAACAATGGTAAATAACAGAAAACATCAGCTTGATTAACATTAAAATTGAAAATACATTATTTATGTCAATACTGTTTCTTTCAGTGACTGAACTGAAATTATCACTATTACTCTAAATCCAAAAGGAGGTAAAAATTATGACATGTAATGGGAAAAGGAACTAGACGGCAAAATAAAAAATCTCTCAGTATTCACCATTTATCTTTGGGCAAATGATTCTCTCTTACTGGGGTCAGAGTTGGACTGTACGGACCCCAAGATATCTCCAAATTGTAAGAAGGTAAAAGTCTAGTTGAACCGACTCACTTTTGAAGTTCACTGAAAATTCCTTTACCAAACTCAATCACATACATTTCACTTGGCAGAAATTCAATTTCCCTTTTAAAAGAGAATCACACCAAACACTGCTTCTTACTTAACTAAAGGGAGCAATTTATGTCAGAAGTTTTTTTAAGCAACCTTTACGGAGCTTAATGACACATAAGGAAAAAATTAGAATACTGAGTGTTTATGCATAAAGTTAACAAGTGCCATACCATCAAAACCGCATAGTTACTAAGGGAGTAGCACTGAATGGTCGTGATATTTTCATCTGAGTAGAGTATATGGCACCCGTCTGACTTCCAGCCTCCTTGTCCGTTCAGTAAATCAAAATCCCACTGGGCGGCCACGGCATCTGCTCCGTGCGCGATGCGACGCAGTGTCACGTTAACGGGGCTGTGGTGGGTATCTACGTTCACGCCATCTGGAGAAAACAGGAAATAAATGTATTTCTGAAAAACAAACTGCGCGAACAGCGAAATGTCAACTTATACACTAATGTGGTATTCTGCGATATCTTTTTTTTTTTTTTCACCAGTGACTCATTCAAGCAAAAAGGAACAAAAACGAACATTTCCAGGAACAGGGAATTATAAAGTCTCACTGCCCCGCGACTACAGAAGAACACATTCCGCACACAAACCTATTTTGGTGAGAATCACGGGCGTAACCACTGCGCGCCGTTTTCCATCGTCAGCCAAGTTTGTTGAATTCCCGGTGGCTGGAAAAAGCTTTCCGTTGCGGAACGCGATGAGTTGAAGCTTAAAGAGAGAGTCGTCAGTGGGTCTGACTTCTCTTTTTTGCTTTGGTGAGAAAAGGGATGGTGGGAGCTGAATAGAAGCTTCCACAATAGTATTCTGAAAATACATAAAAAACAAAAACAAAGAAAGGTTGCCCTATTAGCACATAGAAACCAGGAAGAGTATTTTATATCGTTATGCATGTTTTCTAATTATATGCTGTATAATTTTAAAAGATGTGTATATATGAAATTCAACAGTTCAAAGAACTTATCAGTTAAGCGAAATGTCTGAACACGACGTTAACAGTATAGAACCCAAGAAGTATAAAATAAAGATAAACGCAAACTCTATTTCAAAGTTAAAGAAATCAACGAGAAATTGTTTCAAACCAGAGTGAATTTTCCCATGACAATATATATTGCTGAAATAGATAGCACTAAACAGATCAAAATCTCAGTGATCACTCTTTATATCAATTTTACAAGGACAAACTATGGTAAATAGCACAAATGTAGCATATCACAAAAATGAGTATAATTAACTTGGGTGGATGGAATTTAAGGTGATTTATGATGGATTCAAACTGTCAAACCACAAAAGAAATTATACAAACATAATAAAAGCTCAGATTTCAGCAAACCCTTATTTTAGAAGACATTTCCCTGAGACAAGAAACACATTATGTTTAGAAAAACATAGTAACAAACAGGAAGAACTAAGGATGCTGGCTGATCACGGAATGTTTTTCAAACTTCTTTATCAGGGATTTTTAAATGATAAATTATGCAGCACTCAATAAAAAATAAATCTATAAAACCAGGAGACAAATTAACTCTAAAACAAAATTCCTTATTTTAAGATGTTATCACAGTTTTTCCCTTGGCACTAAGCTCTCTCTCTCTCATCCAATATTTACGTTGCCAACAGAATTTCCTCTTAAGGAACAGTCTGATTATGTTTTTCTGTTTAAATAATATCTTTGTTCTCAAGTGATTAGAGAATACTGCTCCCTAAATTCTGAGTATACCATACAGTTTGGATAAGATCCATGTCTCTAATTCACTTTAACACTCCCTATACCACAACCGGCAACACTGATCAATTTCTGAGCCCTCCTACTTTGTTTTTATGCCACTGTGCTTGCTGCACATCCCTGGCCGACATGGTCCACTATTCCTCTGTCTGGCAAACTTGAACTAGTCAGATTGATGTTTAGCAAGATAATCCTACTGGCAATGGAAAGGATGGATTAGAATGAGAGAGCCTGGCAGCAAGGGGACTTGACAAAGTTTTTTAAACGGGTTTTTTTTTTGTTTGTTTGTTTGTTTTTTGTTTTGGATGATTAATGACATGAGTCCTCATGCAGTCTACTGCTTTCAGTTAGCTGCTCCGTCCCTCTTCTGCACTCAGGCAACTTTCTGCACAGGTCTCGCGTGTAACTAGTATTTGCAGTGCCACAGTTATAACAACTCACCGTCTGCTCCTCCCACCACTGAGGGGTTGTCGACTACAGATAACCTCACTTATTTCTCTAGATCCCCACACTACATGTTAATAGCAGTTCCTGGCATTGGTATTTAATAAAGGTTGCCCAATGTTTATAAAATTAATGGAAGTCTGTGTGGCATGTTTATTTTTTTTAAAAAGATTCTATTTAGGCAAGTGACTGACATTAGAATTAGCTTTTAACTGCTGTGCTTAGAAGAATGCTGGAACACATCAGCTGCCCACAAATATCTGTTGAATGAAAGTATTTTGGAAGTTTGCATATTAACTGTTTGACTCTTATTTTTAAACTGAAGGTGCCAAGAAAATATTAGAAATATTTCACTTAAGAAAATGCATAAAAAAGTCTCTACTATTCTCATAAGTGTAATCTACTGGGATAACAAAGTTTACTATAAATTCATTCACTAATCTAATACACTCCTACTAATCATAAAAATTTCTCTTAAGTATATGAGGCTTTCAAAAAAGGAAAAACATCAAGAAATCAATTAAGAAAGCAAAATCCTGAAAAAGCATTATGTAATGGACATTTATAAAACGTAAGTACTCTAAAATTCATAAAATAATTTTGTTGTGAACAAAATGACTTGAAAATTAAGGATAGCTCTCTGGGAAGGTATTACCTATGACAAATCAAATTTTCAAAAAGTCATACTGATGTTCTCTAAAAGCGAGCTGAAAAAGAAAATGACATCTATACTTTCTAGAAGTCCAGAATTTTTTTCTACATAAATTTAAACTTGTAAAACCAACCAAACAACAACAATTAAAAAAAACTCAGGTGTATGGATAGATCACTGAGAGATAAAGAGCTACATGTTCGAGGTTGTTCCATACTTACGGCTTCTAAAATACCCCTCAGAGTCCAATAAAGAAGATTACTAAATAATGATTACAGATTCCTTGGGATGGAGAGAGGGTGGCCTACTGGTGCTGGAAAAGCAAATCTCAGCTGTATCAATAATGTTTAGAGTTTTATAGTAAGAAGTGTAATTCTTCTATATTTAATTTCTTCAAAAGAAGTGTTGATGGGTTATTATGCAAAGGTGAGAAATCTAATTTAAAAAACCATTGAGGAACACTTATTTAACTTTTTAAGATTTATATCATGATTATACCTTTTGCCACTTGGCCTGAAGTCAAGGAACACAGTTTATAATTTCATTTAATCACATATTTATTTTTAAAAGGATGGGCTGAAGAAATGGAAATAGATATAAACACATGAATTATAGCTAATAAATAAGAACAAAATTTCTCTTAAAAGTCCTTTGGAAAACACATGTTTTTAGTGTCTAATATTTACAATGGAAAGTTCACATGGGATTTGAAACAAGAAACCAGGATGCAGGTCCCAGCATCACCAGTTAGTAGCTGCCTAATGCTGCCCAGTTTTGTTAGTCTCATCTGTCAAACACAGCTAACGATCTTTCAAACGAAGAGCTGTGAAGACCAAATGGCATCATGACAAACACAAAAGGCTACAGAACTCTCAGTGGAATTTTTATTATTATTACTGCTGCAGCATGGCAACTGGTTATCTGGAGTCTGGAGAGAGAGAAAAAAATGCCTGTAAGTAACTGACTTACCAACAAGAAACCTCATGATGTTTTCACTTCTACAACTCTCGTTTTAATTTCAGTACCAAAAATTGATAAAGTCTGAACACACAAGAAACCAATGTTATCACAGGGCTTGTATCATGAATTTATTTGTTAAATTCATGTTTCCCTATTTATAATGACATTAAGCTAAGAAGGAAATGTTAAGTATAAACTCAAATACTTCTAGGTTTTAACATCAGTCCTAATAAAACAATCTGGATTTCCACCATTGTGTAATTAATATTAAATTTTTCTGAAATCCTAGTTTAAGTCTATAGAGTTCTAACGCTAAGATCAGAATGATCTATTTAAAACAATACAAACACGAATTTCTCCATGTTTTCTTAACTATCTACACACTCTATTTTACAGAGACAGGTATGATGACACATCCTGATTTTATTGTATATAATTTGTTAACTGCATAACACCTTTTGATTATCTTACTGCTAAAGATTAACAGGGATTCAGTTTCCTTTTAGAATTAATTTTTTAGCTGACTTTCTTCACTAATTAAGCATGGCTGTTAATTTTTACTAAACAACATTTATTGTATGTTTCGTTACCCTGTGCTGGCATAAATGAAATAAGCATGGTTTCTTCCCTCAAGTACTCATAACTTAACAAAAGAGAGATAAGAACAATAATAAAACAATAATAAGAGCTAAAATTTATTAAGTGTTTGCTCCGTGACAGGCACTTTTGTAAATGTCTGTACTTTGCCTCATTTAATCTTCTTAATAATCCTTTGAGTTAAGTACCATTTCATGATTCCTATGGAACAGATGAGGAACTGACATTCAGAGAGGTTAAGGTTTTCATCCAAGTTTGCACAGCTATTAACTGGGGGAGGAAAACATGAATCTAGGCTGTCTGGCTACAGAGAGGCCACACTCTTAGTCGCCATATCCTTAGGCTTCTCTCACTATAACTCAACTCACTATAACAGCTTCTAACTATTCTGGAAAACAAACAAAGCACTAAGGGACTAACAGGCAACGATGAAATCAGAGTTACCATGTGAACAGAGTCTTAGAGGCAGAAAAAGGGCAGAAATACAGTTGTAGATAACTGGCCTGGAAAATTTAAAGGACTTCAGTTGGGATCAAGCCCTAGATGTCTGAGATGAGGGGAATACAGGTGGTAGAGAAAAACTGATTTCTAAATTCCAGTTGAGAAAGTTAAAAACAAAACAAAACAAAACAACCAGTTCTCTCTGGCTACATTACAGCAATATTTGAAACGCCAACAATTTCTAAACCTCTTAGTAGTTCATCGAAAACATAATATTTATGAATTATGGTGCCAACAGTGGAAGGAAGCATCCAGTTACCAAAAAAGTTTGAAAGATCTGATTTGATGCTGGAAGAGTCAGATGAGTGGTAACTCATCTCCAACTGGTCGACCACTGAGGCCAGACACTGGAACCCACTGATGACTCAAGCACTCGCTGTGAATTCAGCAGTCCTCAGTCCAGTGTGGGAGGGAAGAAGCCCATCTGGCTCCCACGTGCAGAGTGCAATGATAGAGATGAGGGTGCGAAGGGCAAAGTGAGGAAGAGAATCAAGGAGATGAGGGTGGGAGAGGCGAGGACTGATAGCATGATAACAGGTAAGATTTCTTGAAGGTGACATTTCTTCTGAGTGTTAACATACAACCAGGGAGCTGGGAAAAGGAGGGGAGGGGGGAAAATTCTAGCAGAATTAGCATGAGGCAGGCCTAAGAATGGCCTGTGGTTGGGAGAGGAGCCAAGGGAAGCTGCTGATACTGGACAAAAGGGAAAGGAAGTAGGAAAGGACAGGGAGCGAGTGATGAAGCCAAGTGATGAAGCCACCAAGAGCCAACCTCCGGAGGGGCACAAAGCATTTATCAGGGAATGTGCAAGGTCTCTTTCCATCTTGTGTAGACCCCATGATAATGTTCACAGTGGTAACAACCTGAAATGATGCACACACTGACCATCAAAAGAGCCTCTGCAGGGAAGACGACTTGGGGAGGCCCTCTGCTCTGCAGGCGCCAGCCCCTCAGGTGCTGAAGGTGGACAGAACTGGGGTGTCCCCAGTGCTGAGGGGGCACCCAGGGAACTATGGCACCAACCATTTGCTAAAGGGTAAGGACGGACGTATTTCAATAGTTTACTAACTGGCATGGTTGCAGTGGTACTTGTTGGCCAAATGTCAGCCCTGGGTAGACCAATCTATGAGAGAGGGATGGGTTTTTAGGAAGAGCCTGGAGACACAGAGACCACATAGGGCAACAGTGTGGGCAACATAGGACAGAAGTCCAAATGAGGCTGCGATGGTAGTAAAGAGAGAAGGACAGAGAGTCAAGAAACATGTAGAAGGCAATCCAGTTAAGGCTCTTACTGGTAAGGGCTGAGTTTTTAAGGGTTGGCTTCATAGGCTAGCACATTCTCCCATTCAAGGGTAATATAATCAATTGCTGCATGTTCGAGTTGTCTAGTTAGTACTATATTCAAGGCGCTAAAAAACGCACATGCAAAAAGAGTAAAAATTGCCTGAGGATAAAGTTTAAAATGTAAGAAAGTTTTTGTTAAAATGCTGAAGCATTTTGCGCTGTCGACATTAAAATGTTTAATTTTGTGCCATGAAGGGTACGTTTCTCTTTTACTCAGTTTAATCATGTCCATCTATGAAGCATGAATAATAGTGTAATGTGTCCTTGGTTTCTGGCCACAAGATGATCTCAAAAGGACAGAATAGTATGAAATTGATAAATCTGAGAGTGTTCATTTAATGCTTTCTACTTTAGCAAGCTGAAACTTTGCTTACCCAGAGGGTAGGTTGTGAAATTGATGAAATGTATAGGGTTTCATCATTTTTAATCCCTTTCCACCAACTATGATCACCTAAGGTAGAAGGATTCATCAATTTTAAGTGCTCCTCAAAGACACACAGCGTTCTCTCATGGGCTTCTGTGTGAGGCTGTTTCTATGTCTTCCGTGGTATGTTTTTACCAATAAAAAATACAATAAGGAAAGGAGCAGGTCTACAGCGCACTGCAGGTACATCAAGTGCTCTCACAGAGCCAAGAATAACAAATACATCTTGACAATTTCCCTCTGAGTATATGGTACCAAGTAAATATATGATCACTAGACATTCTGACCTAGTTGAGACTGCCTTGGGTGGCAGGGGAAGTTGGCTTTTTCTACATTGAGCAAACTGGCCTTCCCTGTGGAGGTCACCAGGGTAAGGTATGACAAAATACATTCATTCATTCATTCATTCACTCATTCAATATTTATGAGTGCCCATAATGTATCGGTACCTAACACTTATTTGATGAATTATGACATAGCCGTTAGTGACTGGGATACTGTTTGTGCTATACTTCAGGAACAAGCCAGAAACAAAGAAAGTATTTAGTAATTAAAATCCACAGAACGCAGCTACACATGGTCACATGAAACTAAATGAAAAAATGTGGTTCCATTAGGGATTGGAATTATACCCCCTCTGTTTGCTCCAATGTAATTTAATGAAACACGTCTGAACCCCACATTATAAAAATAAAAATGCTTTTATAATTTTGTTTCCTGCAATAAAACACACTTTTTCTGAAGACATATCACATGTTTTTCTTCGCTAAAAATCTTAATATACAGCTTGTCTGATTAACTGCTCAGTCTCAAGTCTGATTTTCCATTAGGCCCAGTAGGCACAGAGCCAAGGGCACAGGGTGCTTTCATATCTTTAAAATCAAGAACAATAAAAATGAACTAAAAGAAAGGTAAAACAAAAATGTTTTAATATGTAATATTAATATAGTCATCTTTTTTACCACTGCAGTTGTAAAATATAACTTTGATATTTTTGCGTGAAGAAAGGGGTCCAAGGGCAAAAATCCCTAGGCTTGTGAAAGTCAACTTGTGTCCCTTCCTGGTCTCAATTTTTTAAAAAGAACAGGACAATATAACCAATATGCCCTTCTCCCCTAAATAACTTTCAATAAGGTTATTTTGTAAAGCAAAACATTAAGTATTCTGATCTAAGCGCAAAAGGTCTTAAATGATGGCCGAATATAACGTACCTTTAGTGCCAGACTTGAAAACGTATTTGAAATATTGCACTTAAAGCTCAGCTGCTTATCTAGGTTTCCATCCGAATCCCGCCTCCCGTAGTCCGAAAGGCCTGTACGGTCAGAAGCTGCCACCTTCTGGAACACGGTACATGTCATTCCGGTGAAGCCAGTGGCCTTGATGACATAAGCTTCCAGAGCAATATTGGGGGAATACTTCAAAAGTCAATCAAACAGGAGTTATGAAAGATTTATAATATGGAGAAAATGAATTTTCAAAGACTACAAACACAAAACACTGTACCTAAGGTAAAAGAGAACGCTTAGGTTCTTACTAAACAAAGACACAGTGTAGATAAATGGTAGAATTTAAAAAATACTGATGAAAAGAACAAGTCATGAAGTGTGGAGGATCAGATATGAATTCAAAGTCAATTAAAAATAATTTAAAGAGTGCTGTGCAGGAAACTATAAGCTAAAAATGAAGTGTCTTAGAAAAAAAATCAGCTAGAGAAATCAGTGGCCTCCCTTAATGATCATAACACAGGGGTCATGTTAGGGTTTGGGAGACACACGTAAAGTCACCTTGCTCAATACTTTAACGCCATATTCACTATTTCCTTTTACAAGGAGATCTAGTTAACTCTTTGCATTGTTTCCCTGGTAAAAATTTTACAGGCTCACTCCGAAGGTGCTTCTTTAGCAAAGGAAGAAAGATGCTAAAGAGCAGATGAACAGATGTACGAAGCAAATGAAAGCCAGAAAAACCACCTGAAAAAGATGGCACCTGCCCCAACAGTTTTAAGGAAGTCAAGAGTGAGACGAAACTCAGAGAATTCACCAAAATGTAAGACCCGTCAACACAAACAGCCGCCATGCCCAGGCCTATGCCTGGAGGACTTCACCACAGCAGGTGTGGATGAGGACTTACTGTGAATTCTGAAGACGACATGGCATCTCTCTTTCCTTTCTTGAAGGATGAGTAAGACACTATTCTAAGGACCATGTGTAGACAAAAGCTTTTTTTTTTTTTTTACAGCACAGGCCTTTTCCCTTAGAATTCTAGGATGACATTCCACTTACTGTTGAATAAACATGCGCTCCATTTGCGAGTCGGTACGTGGCGATCCGCTGCAGACACTGGACAATCCTGCTGCAGGCTTTAGCTTCCCTCTGCGCCAGCCACAGGACGCGCTCGTCGGCCAGCATGATGTTACTTGCGATGTCGACCATCACGTCGCCTAGCTAGCAGGCGTGCAGGAGAGGGGAGAAGAGATCTTGAAGACCAACACAAACTGTCTTATGTAATCAAAACCCTCACGCGACAGCAAGAACGGCCTTTGGTTTACATTTTCCCGTGAAAACCCAACAGGCACTGTACTTGTTTCTCCCTGGAATCTCTTCAGATGTGAACGGCACATTTGATGATGACCATTTGGTAATATCTAGCTCCCGACAGTGTACTTAAGGAAGCACCAGATCACTGGTGAGAAGACTGGCATGCGGTACTCAAACCGATGAGGAAAAGGACAAATTGAGAGGAAGGAAAAAACATCGCACGATCCCAGAAAAAAAACGATCTAAAACGCTTGGTCTGGAAAAGCATTTATAAACACTCCTTTTAGAGTAAGTGTCACCTTAGTGTTACTGTTAAGAAACACATACTGCCTTTCTCTTTAGCATCCTAGGTATGTCCAACCACTGCAAGGTCTCCAAGCATGCTGGGCCACCACCGCCTGTGTCTCCGCATGCGGCTTCTGCTACCTCGAATGAACTTTTCCTTCCCTTCCTCCCAGCTCAGTGAATGCTGTAAGACTCAGAGCCATAAAATAAATGGATCCTAAGAGGTGCTCACTTTTGCACTGCTTGTTTTATTTACGTTATGAACTGAGCTCAGTTCATAACTTACGGATGTAAACATCTGTCACGCAAGGCCAGTGCAATGTCCACTGACTACTGTTGATGCTGACTTGCATGTCCCATGTCAGAGAATGCACCAAACAGGTGGGGCTAATGAAATATACTGGTGTCAAGGGGTCTGGTATTGAGCAAAATGTTCACAAGAGGAAGATCTATGGCAGAAAGAACAACACAAGTATTCCAGAGGTAGGATTTATAAGCTGCCGGTCCTCTAATCAAGAAGCAAGCATCAACGGTGTTAAGCCCCAGAGCTGAACCAGAAAGCCAGGGCTGTTTTAGCAAATGTCTTTTGATCTTCCCAGAAGACTCCAGGTGAGCTTCCCAACCCACTGTACATCCAATAGTCTTCCCGGGATATGTAATTATGAGGGCTGACGTGAGTCTGGAGAAAGCTGGGTCCGCCCCGCCCAGGATTCACTGCACAAAGGCAACCCATGGAAACCATCAGGTATCAACCCTGCAACCATGGGCTGAAACAGACTGCAGTGAGTACAGGGGTGAAAGGACAGGACTTCAAATCCTGCCCTAGCTGCACTGGACACTTAACCTCTGCACCTGCCTTTATTTCTATAATGGGACAATAACGATCCCGTCTGTCCTGAATGTTGTGAAGATTAAGTTCCAGTAATACATATAAGAGGCTCCTTAAACCATGCCTGGCACGTGGCAAGCACTCCAAAAATGTTAGCTCTCTTTGTCATTTTATTGATATTTTCTAAAACCATTTCAATTCCAATAGAGGCCTCTCTTTGAAGACAAAAGGCTCTACAAGAAGTGAAAAAAAAAAGAGTACATTTTTAAAGGTCTGTGTTCCTATCTAAACAGGACCAGCAAAGTCCAGCAAAACTGCCTCTTCTTCCTCAGCAAAAGCCTCACCATCTCATCCAATTAAAAAAATAGTTAACTGACTTCATCCCACTTCACGCGGTGTATCACAATTCTGTCTTTATTTCCACTGTAAATACATTACGGGCAGGGCCAACACATGTCCTACTTCTATTTACACCTTTATTCACTAGTGTAAGTCCTGGCACAAAAGCAGATAGGTATACAATATTCATTCACTCACTGACTAAATATTCATTGAGGACCAAAGGGAGACAGACTGTCCTGAGCAATGGAAAACAGCAGCGAAAGAAACATACAAGCTCTACTTTGGAGTTCATAATCTAGTGAAGAAAATACAAAACAAAGACATTTGTAAAAAGTGATTTAGATCGTGATAAATGCAGTGAAGAAAATAAGTAGAGAAATATATGATAAAGGGTAACAAATTTAATCTCAATACCCTGTGTTAATGACCCGCACATTCTCAAAGGCGGAAATGTCCCCTAAACCCAGGCAATTAACAGGACTGACTGACAGAGAATTAAGAAGTTCATGAAACACGGGCACCTAGTACGCATTCCTAGCAGCAAACAGGTATGGGGTGAAGTTCGTTCTAACAGAAGCCCTTATTTCTAGAGTTATGAAGAAGTGTAGTGACTCTGATACATCAACTTATTAAATGCCAACCAGCCATTTACATAGCAGTTAGAATAATCACCACCGCCCCTTAATGGGGATTTAGAGCAGCTAAAATGATTTGGTTAAGTTTTTGTCCATTATTCTGAACTACTGTTATTTCAAATTTTTTATACAAAATAAATAGGGTAAAAGAGATGTTCTATGGCTATCAGGAAAGAAATTCCCATTGATTGTAAAAGTTAAAAGAAAAACTACAGGAAAATACTAACTCTAAGGCACTACTGAAATACAGGAGGTGTTTACAGATTAATGTAAACTTACTGTTTTATACTTAAAAATTTTTTTTGAACATACAAACTTTGAAGATCCAGCATGAGATCTGATAAATGCATGTGACAGATCCATCATCTCTACTGAAAAACTATGATTATTATACTATCAAAGAAGAATTTCTGTGCCTCACTAGAAAATGCCAGTAATGAAATTTAATGTGTTAATAACTGTAAAGAAAAACATCTCTAAGAAGATATATGGCTAACTAGAGTGATTGCCTTAACTGAGGACAAGCTATTTTTCTCATTATTTCAACTTAAATGGCTAAGAAGTAAGAAAAAGGATTTGTCGCCAAAATATTCCGTAGAGCAGGTGATCACAGAATGCGACCTGCTTGTGTAGCTTGGTTATGGAAGCAGTTCTGAACCCTTCGGCGACAAAAAAGAATAAAAAGGAGATAACGGCACGAAAAATTGTATTGGATTAAGCAAGTATTTCCTGAAATCCGACACACGCAGACTTTAAAAACTGCAAAGACTGTTAGAAAGCATTGTGTTTCTCCTTGACCTCATTCCCTGAAGGCCATTCCAGCCACAAAAGGGTCAGAAGGAATCACACCTGCTCTCCCACCTGTCACAATGAATGGTGAGGATCAAATGAAAACACGTGTGAACGTACTTTATCCAAGATAAATGGTAAAGTGTGAAAATGGCACATCAGTAACAATGAAGGTGTTAAATATCATCTGTTCCAAGGGACAAGATTTCTCGTTCTCAATAGGTGTTCGGAATTCCGATCAAAATAAGACCAAAATTATCTGTAAATTTCATGAATTTTAGGTGAGCACAGGAAAGACACAAGACATTACATCGATTACACTTGGCATTTCATTTCAATGCAGAAGCATCACGTAATCCTGAAGGCAGAACATTCACGTGTCGGAGAATAAAATACCCTTGGGTTGCGACTGTGATTTTGTCATGTCAGAAGTCCGTAATCAAATTACGTAGCCTCTCAGGCCTCAGTTTGTTCATTTGTCAAATGAGATCAAGAACCCTATGAGAAGTACTGGGAACACCCCATCCTGTAGTAATTCAGGAAAAAAAAAACAAAAACAAAAAAAACCCAAGTATCTTCATTAAGCAAACCAAGAGATCTAGATTCCTCCCCCAGATTCGAGTTTTCAAGCAAAGCAGCAAGGGGTACTTTGGATTCCAATAACCAGAAAAGGAAGAAGTGCAGACACAAGTGTGGCGGGGGCAGCAAGCTATGCAGTTGTCCTGAGACAGCTAAGATGGAAATGCGAAGTACGGGAATTGACATGTAGTCCACACTTGACTAAATGATAAGAAAAGCAGCTGCAATGACTAGTATTAAAGGTCAGGCAGTCTTGATGATTTCCTTCGTCAAGTTACAAATTAAGTATAATACTGAGAGGACGCCTATCTTAAAGCATGTTATTACCCTGATCACTTTTAATGAAGAAATTGCTCGGTGTGAACATTGTTGTAAAACTGCATTTATGTCACTCTTAACTAGCTTCAGTTGAGTGTCTTGGGGTCCCACGACTGGCTTCTCAGCAGCCTGTTAATTCAGCTGTCAATATTCAACAAGAGGTTCCACTGTGACCATCATCAGGGCCTATGTCACCTATTAAATCTCTGGTTTTACTGTGGTGTATGAGTGAACAGGATGATGATGATGATGATGATGATGGAGGAACAGGAAAAGCAGGTGAAAGGGAAAGAGGAGAAAGAGGCTAAGAATAATTTAGGGTTTATTCTTCACTACCTTACAGAAAAAATCTGAGGTAGCCTAATGACACTTTAAAAAACAAATATTTTTAATTAAGAAAATATAAAAAAGTGGGAAATACAGACTTAAGAGAAGAGAGACACAGACAGGTTAAAAATCTGCATGAATGGCAGAGCTGCTCTGACTGGGGAAAATGGCTTCTGATAGGTTTCTAGTCAAGGCAGTGAAGACAATTTGATAATTATCAACAGAAAGGAGAGCAAGTCCTGCAGGCAAAGTTGCTTTGATAACAAATTCTAGGTATGATTTAAGAGAGGCAGGGTTTAATGGGCTCCACCCCTGGCCATACCTTCACAGCAACAGAAAAGCTTAAAACTGCCAAGATTCCTCCCACTGTCCCAACAGAAGCAGATTTTTTTTTCTTTTTCTAATTACGAAAATGTATGTGCACCTCCCTTTCTGGAAGAACAGAGGACTAAGTATTCTGGATAATTCTCTTGCTAAAAGTGAAAAATGCTGAAGGAAAAAAAAATTGTTATCTTTGTAAATGTACCACTGACGGGGCAGAAACCCAACATTCCTCCAGAGGCCGAGAGAAAAACAATAGTGGGACCCAGAAGCCACGCAGTAGAACTCTGCTGACCACGGGATATATCTTGACATCCACACAGGGCCGAGGACCCACCAGCACGGGCCTTGTAAGAGAAGACTACTGCATGAAGCTAACACCTCAAAGAGGACACCTCCAGGGTCACGGCAAATCAGCATTAATTAAATCGGCCTCCCAGAAGGAAGGGACAGCAAGCAAACTTGAAACCGGCCTTCCTTGACCTTGATATGAGGTGAGAGAAGGTTAAAAAACCTCTTTGGTGTCAACTTGTAAACACAGATTGACCTTCATAGAGAACTGAGGTCAGACTTCATATTACTTCCGTGATCTGCAAAACCTCAAGCTGAGAACTAATTTCAAAGTGACCAATTACCCTGGTATTTCCCCTGGGCACGTGGCAGAAGCAAATAAACAATCACATTTCATAACAAATTAGACCATTCTCATTAGTATTCCTTTTCACCAACATTAATCAGCATTGACTGATCTGAGGTCCTCATCAGTGTCTAATTGGAAAAAAAAATTTTTATATAAGAACAGGAAAACTTCATGTTAGTTGCTGGTGACAACTGTCTACCTAGAAAATCCCACATAAACAACTGCAAAATTATATGAATTCCATAAGGTAACCAGACAATGCGGTCTACATTTTAAGACATCATTATCAAGGAAAACTGAACATGGACTAGACATTTGAAGTTATAAAGGACTCAGAGCTCATCTGGGTGATGTAAGTGTCGGGATTCTATTTTAAAGTTTCTTATATTTTAGAAAAATTATAAATAAAGTATATCTAGAATTCACTATTAAATATTCCAGAACTGAGAAAGAAAGGGGGGGCAAGGGGAGACTCAGTTGGGGCGGGGGGGAAGAGGGAAATATATTGTTTTCATAAGAGAAATCGCCCTTGTATATTTGGAACAGATGCTTACGTCGCTCGATAGATAACCTTCAGCTGTTTTTAAAAGACCCCACTAATTACACCATTTGGATCTGGGCAGTTTTGACAGTACCCACCCTAAGAAAACAGAGTACCAGCTTGTGTTGGTTAGATTCACAACTGCCTCACAATATTTCAGTTGTAAAATTATCTATAGCAGAGTAACTTTTTTGGACATAAAACAAAAATCAATTTCAATTACTTGTCCATTTCAAGCTGTATGCATTTTAGGATACCTGAGCATAATTGTATGCTTGTAGTAATTAATAATAAAAAAGAAGCTTCTTTAACCTTCACAATCTCTTTTGCTTATACTAATACATGGTGACAGGTATGGCAGTTTAACTTTACAAAGATCCGGACACGATGCTGTTGCTGCATCATAAATAATATTATACTTATACTTCAATTATCCAATCCTGAATATTTTTGCTGTTTCTCCTATTTATACTTAATAAGTTGCCATTATTTGTTTCCAAAAATAACTCACACTTTACCTATGTCAACCAGTGAACGTGATACTTCAAACTAAGTTTTTAGAGAACTAAATCACTTTGATAATTTTTTTAAAAGAGTCTTCTTAGCTTCTGAGATAAGAATGTTAAATACTCTAACCCTATAAAATCATAGCTTTGACTTGTACACATTTTGCCAGTAAACAGGGCAAGCACCACCTCTATTTTTAAAATAAATAGGGCCTATGGTTAATTAATTACTCATAAAACCAAATCCACTTCTGGTCCTCAACACGACACTTCTGCCTAAGCACATACGAAAGCAACAGACCATTCACTACCACGCACAGGTGAAAAGCAGTGAAATGTACACCTCTGGGCACTGCCTTGCTCTTCCTGAGCTGAGAGGTGAGCAAAGGTCCCTCACATCAAAACAGGGAGGCATGGGAGTAAATCTGTATTATGTGATGGCAAAGCTTTTTCAATGTCCATATTTCAAATGCCATTCCAATTACTCTAGTGACTGGAAACATCCAACTTCCACAAATGACTGGTAATCATGTGGGCGGCTAACCTGTGATTATAATAATTGACAATGGAGAGAAAGATGACCACAGGGCCGGAATCCAGGTGGCTTCTCCCAGTGCTAAAGAAACTTACCACGGGAAGCAGGCTGTGCCCCAGAGACACAAGCAACCAGCAGGGCAGCTCATTAAAAACTGTGGTCTCAAGTTCAGATAAAAGCACTGAAATGTTATCTCCTTATCAAGGGGTGCATTTACCTGAGTCTCATTTACATACGAACATCTATTTCCCTTCCTTTAATATCTACATCATAACAAGTAGAGTGTCTAATGGACCAGGGCTGTAATTCCAAAACACATCATCAAAAGGCAAAATAGTAATAGTACATCCCCAGATTTTTCTTGCTAAAATGATTTAGCGAAATAAGGCACATTATTCACCTTGTGGCACATTCATGAATCTGAGATGTCCTGCGCATTAGACTCGTTAAGCACAGTATTTTCCTCACAGTTACATAAAAAGTGCTTTTGGAATATTATGACAAGGCAACATTGTACTAGAAAGTAACTGTGACATTGCAGAAAACTCGAGTTTTTGAAGGTTCTTGGCTTCTGTTCTCAGGACTGCCCTAACCTAGCTCTGTAGCCTTGGATAAACCATTTAATTATCTTTGGGCTTCAGTTTATGACTTGATCCCGGTTTCCTCTACCTCTAAAATTTATTTTTCTATAAGTGAATGTATTACAAAAGAAACAATATATGTAAAGTTCTCACGTAGCTCAAAGAATATGTTAACCCGAGTCTTAAAACTTACTCAAAGCATTATTTGCTGCTCATTCATTATGAAAACTGCTGTTGTCAATGTTATTCCCTAAAAGAGACCATGTTGACAAGTACATCATAGTTTTAACGTGGCCTCGTTAAAATGTACCCCTTTTCAAAGTCGCTAAATTCTCTTAAATTGTATATTTCAATCATTTGGGATTTCAAAAAAGTTCCTAAAAACAGTCTTTCATTTCTCCAGGATATTACAAAAGGATTTAAGCAACTTAACACATGATCTGAGCGACTAAAACTCACATTTCGAAGAATGAACGGGTGGCTGCAGGGAGAGGAGGTATCTGGCGGCCTCAACACAGGCAGCCCTGGCTAACCCACAATGTGATGCAAAAGGCTGCTTCCTCACAGGCTGGCTACGCTCTATCACAAACCCTTAATTTCCAAGAACTGATAGTTCACTTCTAGTTCTCCCAACAGAAGTCACTATAACAGAAAGAGCATGTTTCTCAATGACAGCTTTGGAAATTAAGAACAGCAAACATAAATAGGCTTTAAAAATAGAGATTCAAGACTATCATAATATGACCATTTGCTGATATGCTATCTACTACAAACCTGAAATAGAAAAATACCTCTTTTGATTTTTCCTCTTTGGTAAATCTTCCAAATTTTTCTATCATTTCAGCCACAAATATAACGTCCATCTTGTCAGAAAAGTTAGCTGCTTCCACGGTGTAAGCCAATAATTGTCGGGCTGTGGCCACAGCGTTGCTAAGATTGAGGGGCATCTGCATTAAAAAGGCAAAAAGAAGTACTTAGCAAACTGAACAAAATTTTGACGTTTTAGCTTTGCATTTCAAAACACTGCAATGGATTCAAACTTTATCATTTACTCACCATGACCTTCTTAAAATGCTTTTTCAAACCGGAGAAAGACGAACTGTTAAGAACTGTTAACGGGAAGTAACCTGAGGGGCATCTTTTAAAACTTGAAATGAAATGTGCATTCACCTGAGTCTCATTTACATACGAAGACATAAAAGCACATCAGGTAAACGTGCCCCACCATCTCTTCCTCTCCACTTATCCAAATTCTAGACAGACACAATCCCAATTGCTTAGTACAACCTTTCCTGAGCATCCCAGCTGGGCGGATCCACACCTCTCCTGTCCAGGAGTACAAAGCGCTTATTTTGCACTTACCTGCTCTGCGCGCATTGCCCATCATGTTTTACAATAGTTTATTTATTGACTTAAACATGACTGAGCACCACGCACTGCAAAAAGGGAACACCACGGGCACAGGACCCTAAGAAAACGTGGAGCACAGTGACATCATCCCACTGCTTGTATTCTCATACGGTTTATAAAAGACGCACAAAAGCAAAGCCAGCAAAAGGCATCTAAGTATGACAAGCATGGAAAGGGATCACTGTGACGAAGAAATTGTAAAAGGAATCCAAGAAACGGCTTCTCGGGTCGAGAGATGTGAACAATGGCTGGTGGACATAGATGATAAAAGTATTCAAAGCTACAAAGTCAGGAAAAACATTTTAAAATTTGAAAAATAAAAGAAAAAATAAAATTAAAAAAAAAAAAAAAAAACGCCAAGGTACAAAGTCAGGCAGTGATAGGAAAGGAAGTGACGTCACATAGAGGGCCTTAAAAACCAGTGGAGAAAACTCGACTTTATTCTGAAGACAGATCAGTCAACTGAAGTATAAACACCAAATCCGTAACAGTCAAAAAAAAAAAAATCTTATGTATTTGGTTTAAATACGTTTTATTAATGCCCCCGGCAAATCTGAAGGCTTTCTAGTTACCTGATTAAACATGTAAAGAACCCTGGTGACATCGTTCGCATACTGGCAGCGAGAATAGTCGTCATCTGCCCAGAAGCCGCCTCGGTCACATCTGCGCCACGCCTTTCTCTCGTCCTGCGGGCTTCCAGGGTAGATCCCGCTGCCGTGCGTGTTCCGAGAGCACTGCAGATAAGCAGTGATGCCTGCCAGCGTCCGGGGCCACCTAGAGAGCGGAGGACAAAAGAGCACATGAAAAATCACGCGGACACAAATTATTAACAGAGGAAAAGTGAGGATCCGAGCATGTCGTGTACAAGCCCAGAGAAAAGGCAAAGAAACAAGCCAAAAAACCTCCTTTAAGAATAAAGACCTAAATTATTATTATTATTTTTTAAATTTACACAGATTAAATTGTTTTAAACTATGGGCCAAGAATATTTTCATACCATAACATAATAGGATATTTTCCAAAAGACTCTAAATACCGCTATAAACACACAGGAAAACTGTACCTTATCCAATAAAAAATAAAAATGATGCAACAAAAGGTTCTGCATTTCTTTTTAATAACTGTTATTATACTTTTGGCTTATATTACCACCAAGATGTTTGCAGAAGTAGAGTAAGTACATGAGCAGAAAAGGGTTACCATAGCAGGTCCAGGACTGCCATCTTTAGCAAGAATGCACTGGTCCTTCAGGGCATGTAGGACTTTGGAACTTGGAGTGTTCCCACGAACAGTTAACAGGCAAGGGTGGTCAGCTGTGCCTAGAATGCTTGCACAAGCCATATGGTTTATGCTAGACACCTCTTTCTTCCTGGAGACTGCAACTTTGGGACATGCTAAGCAGAGGGTGCTTATGTGACCACAAATAAGAACTTTAGGTGCTGAGACTCCAATGGGATCTCCTGGAGAGAAACAATGTCTAGAGGCTGCTGCCTTTTCATGGCTGGAGAGAGCTTTTTCCCTTATGGACAGCTATGTATCTTCCTGTAGCACTGTACTGTATCTTAGCTGTGACTGCAACTGTATGCTGAGTCCTGTGAGTCCTTCTAGCAAGTCTCTGCATGCAGGGGTGGTCTTGAAAGGCCTCCAACACAGTATAAAACCAAATTTACCTGGGAGAAGCCACTCCCTATGCAAATGACCATGCAAACTCATTGACAAGGATCATTACGAACTGGGTTGGAAGAAAGCTTTGTTATTTGAGTTCCATTTCTCCAAAACTGGCAACGAAATCAAACATGTTAACCTATAACACAGGAACTACTAGATTATAATATTAGTCACACCAAAATATAATTCATTACTAAAAACTGCATAAATAGATCAAGCAACAGTAAACTAAATTCTTATTAATGCAGTGGAAGTTTAACTGTGTAATGTCTTAAGGCATGTCAAAAGATAAATAATTCATTAATCAGTTAAATAACTAGATTCTTCTATTTTAAAAAATGTAGAATACTCAGAAACTGAGTAAAAACAGAAAATCCACTATAACAGAAAAATCGTATTATGGTTTAATAAAAGATGTCAAACATAACAAAATTAAGAAATGTTACCTATTTTGCTTTAAAGTATACAAAATAAATATTATATCAACAGTTAATCCACATAAAAGACTTATCCACTGGCAATAACAAATGCCATTTCCATAATCTCATGTTGAGAATTTTTTTTTAAGGACAATTAAAAAAAAGCAATGAGGAACTAATTGAGCTAAAGATGCTGTTATTGCGTCTTCACCTTGAATTTGAAAGCTTAACATCAAAGGGTTTCCTTATCTTTAAAAACTGGGCTTACAGCCACGAGGCAGCGATAGCAACAATCACAAACAGACAAACAGTACAAACTGGGCATTCAACAATCTTCACGCTGCTTTAAAAAGCAATATATTTCCCTTCCTTAAATCAACTATAAACTCACTGTTAAAATCCTAAAAATAGAGAACATTAAATGATGTATTTAATGATATTTTAAAGCAACTTTGAAAGTCAAGTAAAAGTTGTCTAAAGTAAAAGTCGTTACCGCTCACAAATTTTAAACGTTCTACTAAAAATATCATAATGTGTATCTTGTTCTGTATATCTCGATTTGGAGTCCAACACCAATGACTCCCCAAGTTTCAGGCCTCCCAGTGGCTTTCATTTCCCAAAGTCCTTCTTGCTTAATTGCCAAAAGAACCAAAAGGGAAAGGTAAATTCGATAAGTTTTCTCCTAATTTTCATGTCTACTTAACTGCTAACGGTTCAAGTGACTTAACAATACAAAACCTTCCAAAGTTCACCCATAAAACAGCCACTGGAAAAAAAAAAAAAAGAAAGAAAATACCATAAGCCTATCTAAACTTTGCACTATTTTAGTAAAATTTCCAAAATGTTTCCCTAAAGTAGTGGTTCTTAACTTTTTCAACATAACTTTTTTTAAAAAAATAAACACTTCCGGATCTACCTTCCGAGACTCTTAAATCAATGGATTTGAGATAAAGTTTAGGCACCTATTTTTTTTTTTTTGAAATCTCTGTAAATGATTCTGAAATCACTGCTCTAAAGGTCATCCTTAGATATTCAAGAAGATACATAGGTGAATACATATTCATTTCTCTAATACTGTTACTGAGGACAGGAAACCAATGACGTGCCTTGAGAATAAAAAGGGATGTGGAGCAGTCGGCGTTTCCAGCCCTTTCCATGTCACTGACCTGAAGTCCCCTTTATTGTTCACCACCCCTCAGGAGGACAGTACTGTGCAGAGCTTTCTAATACGACAATATCGACAGTTCTTGTATTGTTCCCGCGTTTCGTTTGGTCTGGACATGACAGCCCCAATTTCCAGTCGATCCAGCCTGAATATTAGAAATGGTTAGGGCACTGCATGAAGAAAGATTTTAAAAAGAGAGAAAATAAGGTTAGGCAAAAAGGGAAAAACATGGGCTTCTCTCATTCATTTAGCAAATACGTCTGAAGGCGCGTCTGTTGGCCAAGCACTTGCTAGACAGAAACAAATTTAAGAAATGACCCTTCCATTTAGGTAACTCAGCGACCAGTCAAGACGAGCAGGTCAAGGGAGACTTAAAATACTATGGCAAGAGCTATGATGGAAGCGTGACTAAGGTGCAATGGGACACGATGCCTGAGACTTCTTCCAGAATAAAGGAGATCTGGGGCGAGGGGGGCGGGCAGCTAAAACATCATGGCACATTCTTCAGCAAAACTAATGGGAAACGTTCAGACTACATCTACCTTTTCACTGATTCTAAGGAAAATATTCAAGCAAAACATATTAATATTATGACATGAATAATTTAGAAGATAGTTAAGGTAAAATATTTTGTGGAAGAAGGGTTATACAAGAAACAACTCGTTACGTCTCTAAAAGAGATAGTAAATTACCAATCAATGGTTTAACAAAAGTTTCCATGTAAAGGTATACTTTGATTTACAAAACAGGTAGATGTCTAAATAGCTGTCGGTAAGTTTAATTTGCAAGATGAAGTCATAATTCTCTAATATAAAGCCTATTAATAAAAAAGTAAATGTCGGAACCTTCAATTAACATTTACTCCCTCCCACCCCCACAGGACCCATTATGCTTTGCTTTCAAGTAGATACAAATGATGATTAGACATAAAGTATCATTTTAAGTAACTTATAAAATTATGTCTTAAAGTTAATATACATTTTTTTCAGTCTCCTAAACCATTAGTGGCTATACAACAACAAATGTTCTAATAAAGACTTTGAGGCGTTGTTTATTCTGAATCAGCAATAATATTTATCATCTTTCTAAAGTTGGTAATTAACCAATACACTGTAATATATTATAAGATAACGTAACACAATAGGGTTTGACATTAAATTTAAATAACCAAGAAAGTGTATCAAGCATTCTACTTTATGAATGCTACTGAACTAGGAATAAGAGTATTAAAAAACTTTTGGCAGTGAAATTATTCTTTAATTCAGGTTTCCTGAACTTTCTTGGTTCACAGCACCCTCGCTGATTGGATAACTTTTTCATGGTATGCCCAGCCCAAAGGAGATATCTACTGAGGTTCCAATTATTAAATTAAATCCCCAAACTGTGTATCTGTCCTAATAATTTAGTAGTTATTCGACAAAAATAACACATTATTAATAACAATTTGATATAAATATTTTATTCTAAAATAACCACGACTACCTCCTATTGGATTGTGTATACCTGTTAAACACTCCAAAAGTATTCAAACATTAACGAATTTTAATTATTTTTTGTTCCATAATGATTTTCACACAGTACTTGCTTTGAACCACAGTGTTCACCAAAAATCCTACATCCCAAAGTAGAACACCAGGGAAAGGCATGCAGCAGGACCTAACACTGATGCCCTAAGTGCCTGGAGCTAGATGCTGTGTGTGTCTGACAAATGTCTGTATCACCATGCCTCCTTCCTCAAAAATACCACAGCACCACTGTAAACCCACTGCAGTGGCCCAGGGCATGTCAGCATGCTGATGTGAGCTATCTTCCTAAAGACATTTCACGAACTTTTTTTTAAGATAACTTTTAGTAGTGTCTTCAATGTCTAAAACCAACGATTGGAATAAAATTTTCAGGAATCCTCAAAGGAGCATATTTTGACACTTCAGAAAATAGAGGCGGCTTCAACCGATTCTTACACATAAAGGATCGATTCTTACACATAAAGGATCGATGACACGAGGAGACCAACAAAGAATCAACAGGTATCTCAGGTACCAAATCAATAACCATATTTCTTTTTCTACAACTTCTTTGTTATTCAGAAGCTAACTCTAGGTAAAGGATTCTTAGTCTTCACATGAAATATTTTTACTTGAGTGTCCCTACCAACAAAAATATCCTTAGATTTTTTTTCTACTGCTATAAAGAATTTAAAGTATGATTTGAAGAACATAAATTTTAAAGTTAATCTAGTTAGTTTGTAGTAAAAAATGTAAAGGTTCTAAATTAATCAAAACTCTTATCAGAAAAGGGTTCTATGTATTTTTAAAGCTATACTGTCATAACATTTGTCAATTATCTGGTCATACAATAACTGATTAAAATGCACAATTTGATGAGTTGTAATATAGGTATATACTTGTGAAATTATCACCAGTGAATCATTTACAATGTCCAGAACAAAATCTGACATTACTAGATATATATATATATTTTGAAATAGTCAAATGAAAAACAATCAGTGATGGTCCCAAGATGACCTAGATGTTAGAATTAGCTGGCAAGGAGTTAAAAGTGTCTACTAGAAATATGTTACAAGACGTAAATGAAAATATGCTTCTAAAAAAAAAAGAGAAAATCTCAGTAGAGAAACAAATTATAAAATAGAATATTCTATCCCCAAATTCTCAGACATAGTTATCAACTCAGGGAACCTTTAGTTTCTTGATAATTTTTTCACATCACTTCTGTGAGTCTGCTGTGATACGTCTAACTCTGGACTGTGCATACAGTATTGACATTACCTGATGTTTGGGATCTACTCTTAAAAATTCAAGCTGAGTTCTGTGTTTAAGAAACTGGTAGGGAGAAGAAAGAGAGACACACAGAGACATGAGAAAGAAAAGATCCAATGCCTACAGATTAAGATTTTACCAGAAGAAAATATATGATGAGTGATAATATACATATTTTTTTACTGTGGGTTTTTTGTTGTTGTTGTTTGCACTTTATAAAGTTCATGTGCATTAACTATTTTGGTGCTGACACCAATAATGAGGTTAACAGAACAGAAAGTATATTCTTTTATACTAGCGGGGTAGAGAAAGACCCTTAAAATGTAGCATTAAGCATAAGACAGTGAAAATTAGGTAATTCTCTTCTTTTTTTTTTTTTACACACCTACAGCACCTGGTCTTTCTAGGTGGTCTCCCATTCAAGTACTAACAGGCCATCCTGGGTAATTCTTAAAATTGAAAATCTGAGCTTAGCAGTAGGAAATGGTTAGAAATTAAGTTTGTCACTAAGAGTTTCTATTTTTCCCTCTAAAACCTTAAACAAAAGATCTTCAACTTTTTAACAGTTTCCCCTTTATCCTATGCTTTTTTTTTTCACCGCAAAACTGGATGGAAAAGACAGCTATTTAATTTTACAAAGTAGTAACAAACAGGAAAAGGAAATACATATGTTTGCATTTTTAAATGCAAGAAGATAAAATATTGATTCAAATTCAAACATTACAATTCTCTAATGATAAAATCTAGACACAACTCATTCAAAAAAGTTTTACCTTGCAATCAATGAGCAGTTGTGAATCATATTCTTTTCAACAAAGATACCTTGTGATTCATCAGTTTCAACTATTCGCCCATCCTGATACCATAACACTTGCATGTCCTGATCAATATATGAAGCCATGCACTGGAAGGGAAGGCTGTCACCTTCAAATACAACTTGACGATGGGAAGGAGTCATGTAGAAAGATGGTAACTCAAGGGGAGGATCTAGAGATGGTAAAACAAAGACACAGTAAACAAACACAATACTACACTCATACTCCAAAATTAAAAGTTATGGAAATTCTGATTACAACTTTAGAAATGCAAAAGCAAATATTCCTCAGTAACCAGCATTTAAATGCTAGTTCCAAATATGGCTGCTACTGAGATAAGTGGGTCCCAGATGAAAACAAAATTAGCAAAATTAAAATGAAACCATTTCATAATCAGTTCTGACATTTAGAATTATTCCTTCACAGTGGTATCACAAGACTCTCAGATTATCACAGAAGCAATACTAAAAGAACAAAATGTAAAATGACACTTTAACCTGGAGAATGGAACTGGTGATGGGTAAATACTGATATATACACAATTAAAAAATATATTTTAGAAACTGTATTACTTTTGATTAAACCACTGGTTCTCATTATAAAAGTAATGCATTCTCATCGTAAAAATTTAGAATGTTTAAGAAAAAGGGAGAAAACCTTTCGTGATCCCATATATTATAATCACTTTTAAAAAGCTGATATATTTCCTTCCAGTCAGAAAAATAAATTTTGAACATATATGCAAAATTTATGCAAATATCATGGGCTCATTAAAAGCCTTTAAAATATTTAGTCCATGTCTAACGCAACAATTCTACTTTTAGTAGTAGTTTATCCTAAAAGATGTCAGCACATATGCAAAGAGGTATAGAAGGAAATTAATCCTTGCACTGTTTATGGAGTGAGAAATTATCAACAACTTAAATGTGCAGTAATAAGAAAGTTACATAAAGTTCTCACTACATCTGTATAATGGATTGGTATGCATTTTTTTTTATAGAATGAGAAAATAAATTTACATTATCTCAAGTCAAAAAAGGTCATTAAATAGCATAAGAATATATTTACTCAAAATACAGAAAAAAAGATGCAGAATACACCAAGGTATCTTTGATATGAGCTACCTTTGAGTGATGAGTGATAAAAATGTAACATGGATTTTTGGGTTTTTAAGGTTTTTTCAGCCTTAAGTATAATTAACAAAGCTGTAAAATATTTAGATTGTTTATTTCCAAACATGAAGACCAAACTGGAATCTCCTAACATTTTAAAGGCTGTTTTTGTTTTGTTTTCTTTTTTCATTTACCACATGGCAATTGTATTATTTCCCTTGAGTCTTCTGATACTTTTTCAAAATCATGATTTTTTTCAATAGCTGTATACTAGGAATGGATGTATCACAAATAATTAAACTAACGCTTTATTTTTGAGAATTTCAGGTATGCTTATATATTACTGAAGACTTACATATATAGCTGATTATGTCCTAAAAATAAACCCTCACATGTAGAAATTACTAGAACAAATTGTACCAATTTTTAAGCACACTGATACATATTGCTAACTATATTTCAAAAAGGCTGTATCAATTCACACTCCCATCAACAAACAGGATTGCATCTGGGATTTTATTACTATCAATCAATTCCTAATTTGCCAGTTGATAGAAAATCTGAAGATCTACACTAGTCTCTGACGTTGGTTTCCGTAATGACAGTCACAAACTAAGAACCTTAAATACTATCGAAAAAAAATTTTTTTATCCAGCTGACTTACCTGTTTGTATATACTAAATATTATCAAATCTATAAAGATTAATGGTTGTAATCAGTCCCGTCAAAGTGTAAAGGGAATTTTACAGTCTGTCAAGAAAAACACGGTGTTAAGTAAAATACGGTAAATGCTTTCTGAGCTTTTCTCTCTTACCGCATGTCAACAACTCCTGCTTTACACCTGTGACCGGCTGGGCCTGCAGAGACTTGGGGTACACACACCGCGTGTCCCGTACTGTGACGTTTCTCTCCTTTACCCAGCGATGCATCCACAGTATGTTACAATCACACAAAAGATACTCAGTCTGAAATTCTCTGTCGAGTATGAAAAACAAATTAGAGATTACGGTGAATGAAGTTAAACGGCACTTTTGCTTTATATTGGCTTACGCTGTGGATGGTGAACAAGCTGCGTCTCACCCTGACTGGGCTCACGGCACACCCACACACTGTCGGCTGGTTATGGTCTCCTCCTTCCCCATGACGTTACCTGTAATGTCTGACTCCAGCACTGACTCTGCTTTCAACCAAAGCTGCTATGCAAACAAAATCGAACCATTAACCCTCATCTCGTAACAAGCTCCTTAATCCCAGGGTTCTGGAATCCCAAAGCCCCATCCTTTCCGTCTATCAAACTTTACCCACTCATCTTAAGGCATGTGACACTAATACCAGATCTTGAAGCCTTCCTCAGTTCCCCAGCCATCACTGCCACGTTCTGACTTAAACGCCTACAAACTCTCCTGTCAATTTCGGCAATATACAGCGACATATGACTGTTTCACGTAATTATATTGTCTGTCTGACCAGAGTGTAAATTCCTCAAGGGTGGAACCTTTCTGACACCCTCTGCTGTGTGCCAAGTGAGACCACAGTTATTCACAGACTTAAAGGATACAGATACACCCAACCGACAACATAAGACCTGATATTAAAGAAATACGTGGTATCAAAGAAAATAAAGAATTACCTTTATATGTGGTAAGAAAGTTTATAATTTGGCACTTGGGCATAAGAAACAAAGAGGACATACATAGCTTGACTAGAAGCACAATAACTTCTGGAATACTTATTTTACGAAGCACTGGCTATGCATGAGCCACACATTTCACTAAGTCCAGCTAATAAGAAGTGCAGACAGACACTGTGCCCCGCCAACCTGGAGGACGTTACGTAACAGGGGGAACAAAATGAAAGTGTAACTAAAATAGACTGCAACGTGTTCTACGCAAATAAATCAACAAAGTGCAAGGAGCAAACATAACCATGTTTGCTTCTAACACTGTGCATTTGCATAGGCTTCCTCTCATTAAAAAAAAGTGTGGGGGGGATGGGATGAAATAGAGCAAAGAGAAAGTAACTTTAAAAATAATAACGAGGATGATCAAGTGACTTCTATTTTGAAGCACCACCTTCTGGTCAGTTTCTAGCACTACCAGCTAAAAACACTGGCAACTTCTCCCAAATTTTGGAGAAAAATACTTTCCACATCCCTGCTACCAAGGAACCCAGGTTATTCTTCGCAGTCTTTTTTTGTTTGTTCCCAAACTTCATGGCAATGCCTGACTTGAATCCACTGACTGTGCCAGAAGGAGATGTTTTCGCTAAAAAGCAGCCTCCCGGAGAAGAACGACAGTGGCACCAAAAAAAAAAGGACCAGCTCGAGCTTGCTCCAGCGTGACTCTGGAAGTACACACACGTGTGTCTGCTGCGATGGTGAGGGGCTGGACGAATGCCCCACCTAAAGCTACATCCCAGTGAAACTGCTTAATGAGATTTAAATGAGGGGGCTACAAAAGGAGACGAGAGGCAGGGAGGAAAAGGGAAGGAACAGATATAGGAAAGAGAGGAGGAGGAAGTCCACACGAAATGACGGAACCTGGTAGGGAGGATAATTATCCTTGGAAAAAGTAGCTCCATCCCGTGAATTACACACAATAACAACGTGAAGAACACCACATTTAAATAATTCCAGTAGAAATCAGTATAATTTATAGTTTGAAATATGAGAAGGTTTATCTGGAAATACAGTTACTTTCAGAAGTGACGCCTATTTGATCTCGCAATTAACAAAACTGTCTTCAGGGGCGGGGCAGGGGGATCAGCCAGTTCTAAAGCTACAAAGAACTGTGTTAATATAATCTTACACTGACTTCACAAAGCAGGCATTTGGCACAAACATTCCTAGAAATGTAATAAGTTGTGAATTCAGTTTGGGGAAGGGGTTACAGAATGTAAAATTCTTAAAGCATAAAAAATTCTTAAGTACATATTCTTCAGAGGAAGGAACATTTTACACTTCAGAGATTTAACTAGTCAAATAACAAAATGTTTCCTAATCTGAAAACAAAGTCGAAGAGAAAGAATTACCAATTTATTTACTCAAAATATAAACTGATAGTATTCTACGGAGAAAACGGTTGTCTCTGTCTGAAACGCATTTTATTAAGGTTTACGGTATTCTTGTCAATGTGAACGCAAGCTCTCAAGAAAGGTTCTAATTTCTGCAAAATCACAAGATTTTCCCCATGAAGTCTCTTAAACCATTAAATTTTAATTTTCAAAAACTAGGATATATTTATCAAAACAGGAGAAAAAATTCTTACTTACAAAGACCGTAATGATCCAAGGTAATCAAAAGTTCCTTGAGATAATGAAGAAAACAAATTCCCTGAAAGGTTTCTGAAAAAAAGAAAATTTCACATTTAAAAATGCTAACAATTATGTTTGATTTTATACTACTTTCATATTTCCTAAAGTGTTCTATAATCATTGAATATTGTAAAGAATTTATAACAGTTGTTTCAGATCTTATAGAGAGGGAACAAGTAGTAAACATTTCTCCAAGGCTGAAGAAGAAAATAGTTCTTAACCTTATATAAAGCAGTAAACAAGATTATTTAAAAATTATCACTTCTGGATAAGGACTTTTCTATCAAATATCAGATGAACTTGAAAGTTCCCCTACTGAACTAGATCTTTAGTTATGCTCTCATTACAACAAGAATTACTCCTCACGTATTCACTCAGTATCATTTAAGAAGCCAGAAAGAGAAGAAGAAAAGGGATGACCCCAAATGACCAGCAGCAGCAACCCACAGTAACTGAGCAAGAAACATCAGCAAAGTGGAATGAGTCCAGGGTTTCAAATGAAAGATATGGAATATAATTCGGTGTTGGCCTTCTCTCTTGTTTTCCCTTGCATCTAATGGCTTTTAAAAATACCTGCCTAAACCCAGGTATTTGCAGAGTTTTGTATGAATTTCTGGAGGTGAAGACTTAATATCACACAAATGACAATCCTTCACAAATTAATACGTAACGAACCTCAATCAGAACACCACAGAATTGTTTTTATATGTGTCTTTTGGTATATAAAAGGGCAGGATAAAATAATTCTAATCCTTACAGAATTCCTTCGGAACTTAAAAACAAATAAAAAAGAATATCTGTAAATTAAAAGAACAGTAAAACAGATGCCTTTTCCTTTCTCTGCCTATCAGAATGAATACCAAATGTGGATTTTGAAAAAGGTACTGCCAATGGGAGCGTAAATCACGATAACATTTCAAGAAAGTAACTTAGATGCCATCAAAATGAAAAACTATACTTTTATGAAGCTATCCTATGTGAAATTATATATGATTACTGGGATTTGTTTAAAATAACGTAGGTAAAAGATGAACTGCAAGATGTAACTAAAATGAGATTGGCTTTCAGATGCTAGGTGTTGAAACTCGGTGATGAGTGCAGGGAGATTCCTCATATAATTATGTTTTGTTTTTTTTTTAAGATGTTGAAAGATTCCATAATAGTAACTTGGAATAAAATTTTCCCCTACAAATAAAGAATTTAAGTATAAACAAAATAATTGCATCTTACAGGAAGCATTGTATTCTAATTATTAGGTATTTTATTCTAATTATTAGGTCTTGTTAGATTTTTCTCTTAGAAGCCATGACGGAGAGCATCACGTTGGAGGGAGACATTCCATCCTCCCAGTGAATCCCAACACAAACCCATTTTTCCTCCAGGGTTGGGACAGACCGCTATTTGGCAGAACACCAAACGAAGTAACTGGCTTCAGTTCAGGGGCCATAAAAAACATACTCATATTTTAAAACACTAGAATCCAGTTCTGAGATGCTTATAAAAAAAAAAGAAAAGGCAAAAGAAAACTGAGAATGAAAATAGGTACAGCAAAGTCACTGCTCCCCTGTCCTAATAAGCTCACTGAATGGAGTGGCAGGTGAATTATGTACCCCCACCCCGACTCCCACCCTTTAGTTGTTTCTTACATTCTGGCTTAAAATGTCTTTATTTACTTACTTTTTGTTAAACAGATATATTTGAATTCCTGTAAGTTAAATCTGTGTGGTGCATCATCTGTGTATATACAGGGCTGTTTACAAGGACAGATTTGTAAAAGGAGGGGAAAATGCAATCGAATGGCATCTCTTGTAACAGAGGAATAAACGGACTCAATTATAATGCTTCATACTTGAAATAATGTGTAGCAAGGAACAAGCATGAACTAAATCAACACGTACTCAAAGAATATGCATGATGTGTCGGTAATTTTTCTAAAATGCAAATTGCTTATAGTGATATTTTAAAGCCCCATACCTATGTACGCATACCTATGTATTTGTGGGGTGATAGAAAATCTGAAAATATATACACCAAATCGTTAGTACAGCTACCTCAGGGTGACATGTCTGAGTGAAAGGAGATTTAACTTTTCCTTCCTATCTCCACATGGTTTTACTCCTTAATGACATCCGTACATTTTTAATTGTATAAAGTTCTTATAACTATTCCTCAATCAATTATTTCTGATAGAAACATATTAAGGTATAATCCTTAGAGAAAAAATACAGGTTTTAAACTGATCAAAATCCATTACAAAGGGAAAAATAGGAAAGCTTTCAGTTTGTTGATGTCCTGACAATTTCTCCATCAGTAACCTTCCCAGAGAAGGGCGGTGACGTCACAGAAGTCTGCTACGGGTCCCCTGGATCTTGGGTCTGCCTGGGATTTCCGGTAGGAGGGTGGGATGGGTGGGTGGGAGCTCTCAGGTTTGGCCTTACTTCTCTAGGGTAATTCTTCCCCAGACTTCATCGACAGAGGCAGAGAACCATCCCTCAACACACACAGACCCCATGTGCACTGAAGCCTCTCACACATTTTAACAAAGTTACCTTTCAATTTTTAAGCTAAACCTCCAAAGCCAACACTTGTTTTAATGATGAGAAATCTGGGCGAGAACACTACAGGCTGTCTGTCGGCCAAGGTCTCATCCAGGCCCTGGGGCCCCAATTCTAGCCGCCTGGGCAGGAGGCTCAGTCAGTCTGAGATGCCCCATTCCAGGGTGACCCAGAGAGCCCAGCTGAAGAGGCAGCAGAGGAAACTGAACAGTGTTCCACTCTGGACCCCCTTCTTTTGTATACTTATTCTGTTGGGTAGGAGGCAGTTAAAGGGAACTCTGATTCCTAATCTAAGAAACGTACTACATGCCCCATTACTTGTCAGGTTCTCTTTTCTACCTGTTAGACTGAGAAAATAGTATCTTCTCCCAATCAAAAAATACACATCGTTACCAGCCTTCACGATCGGCATACGGCCTGGCTCAGAGAGCCCAGAACTCTGGTGACTGCAGCGGCCTGTTCAAAACACGTGTCCAAAACTTCTCGGTCCATAACTGTAGGGCAACTGAAGTTACTATGAGCAACTCGGCTGCAATGCATTCACCAACGTTTTTGGAAGTAGGGGGTGGTGGTAGTTTTGCTTATCTTTTTCTCCCCCTGCTAAAGAATTAGTTCTTTAAATTTTTTTCTAAATTAAGATAGAACTGATATATAACATTGTTCTGAGTTTTAGAAATGCAAAATGATTTGATATATGTATATACTGCAAAATGATTATCACGAGTTTATTTGACATCCATCAACACACATTTTTTATAATATTTTACAAATCTTACAATTTTTTTTCTTGTGTGAAAACTTTTAAGATCGACTCGCTTAGCAACTCTCAAATATGTAATACAGTATTTTAACTACAGTCACCATGCTGTGCGTTACATCCCCAGGACTGACATACCCAATAACTGGCACTTGGTACATTTTGACCACTATCACCCATTTTGTCTACCCCAATTCTTGAGTGTTAAGAAGCTACCTCAATTACCTAAATGCTTTGGGACAGTATTTAAAAGGTATGAGTCAGGTATGTTTCTGTAAATGCTGTAGAGTGCTGCATTTAAAAGAGCCACGGTAATTAATACATGGGCTTCAACGACATCTCAACCAAATCTCAAAGTAGTAAGTCTGGTAGTGTAATTGTTATGGTTTAATGATTCACTTGGACAAATGTCTATTGTGTTCCACAATCTTGTAAGAGAGAGAGAGAGAGAGAGAGAGAGAGAGAGAGAGAGAGAGAGAGAGAGAGAGATGACCCAAGCTCTAAAACTTCCAAAAATTTTAGCTTGTAAGGTAAGAATCAAAAGAAACCATAAGAAACCAGTAAACAGTCCTAACATAAGCTCGCATCCTCTTTTGTCTAGAGAACATTTGCTAATGGGTCAGATCCCCTGGTCAAAGTTTTCTGGAATTAAAATCAACAAAACAGTAAACTCCAGACTCTTTTTCATCGCTTAAGTCACAGCTAAGTAAAAATGTAACAAATTGTTGTCTTCATGATGCCTCATTTGGCCACTTCTTATGCAGTCCCCCAAACTAAAAATACAAAACTCTCAAGAAGAGATAAAGGTACTGAAACAAAATCATTTACAATCCAGTCACAAAACAGAAAAATGCAACTGATCCAATTAATTTTGAGTTATGAGTGAAGTAGTACACGAAATCAATTTTTTATTTAAAAACATAAATTAGGCCATTTATCTTTCCCCCAACTTAAAGGACACACTGAAAAATATTATAAGGCTGAGCAGAAGCAGGAGTACTTTGTTCTAGTCTACCAATTGCCTTGAAGTCCCCTTACTTACTGTACAAATGAAATCATCGTACTATTTAGGCCCCAACAGGTTTTTTCAAAATTAACTTGAGTAAAATATAATATTCTAAAAAGCTACAGAGAGAAAGAACCAGGCACAAATAATCCTTATGCAAGAAATTCTATCTCGGACCCTCTATTTCTTTTATCTTGCACCCTTCCCAAACTGCTTTTCTCTAAAACATGATTTTATGCCATTTTCTCACATGTGTCTTTCTGTGGCTTCCCACTGTTCATTCAGTTCTAAGCCTGTTTTCTATACGCTCCCATATAAAGCTCTATTATAAATGATCGGCTTTACTTCTTCTTACTCTGAAGCAGAGCCTCTCCCTTAAAAACATATATATATATATACATATATATATATATATATATGTATATATATCTGTGTATGATTCTATATGTATATTATACATAAATATAAGTATATAATAATATAGTAAATATAAACATAATAGACATATACATGAGATATAATTCGAATTTTAATTAATACTTGCAGTAACTGAGGTACTATCAATCCTTTACAGATGAAAAACAGAAAAGCTCAGGAAAGTTAAAACAATTCATCCCAAATCACTAGGTCAGAGGCATGATTGATTCGAATGGTCATTTTACTCCTAGCACCACTGGCCTTGTCCTTGATAAACTGATCTCGCTCTTACGCCACCTCCAACATCACCTGCTCGGCTTCCTTTCCTATCTAAAGGTCTGAATCTCTGCAATCTTCTGGACCGTCTACTCGAGTTTTTAACCTCTTCCAAGAAATTTTCCCAGAAGAGCAAAGCTTTCAATCACGTTTCTCAATATGCTGATGTTCTCTGGGGCACATGTCACGCCGTGTGTCTGTCTGTGTGTGCCCCCGTGTGTGCGGTCATGCAGTATGATGTTCTGATGACATTCTAAGTATCTCCATGGTTAAAATCCAAAGTCCTTATCCTCTGCCACTTTAGCTGCTACTCTGTAGTTGCTACTTTAATATGAAACATATCAGAGGGGTTCATAAATATTTGGCTACTGTTTCAAATTTTTCCTTATACTTTAATAGGAAAGGGAGATGTACTTACAGTCTAACCAGATTGGTGAGTCCTCGAAATATGTCTGCATTCAGACATCCTATTCGATTATTTGTCAGATCCCTAAGGAGAAAGGGGAAAAAGTGTCTTCAATTAGTTCTCTTGGGTGATGAAGGTTTCATGCATTCAATATTCAAGAACAGCACCCAAGTACCACACAAAACTTGTCTTTCAGCATCTCTGACATATTTACCTACCGCAAGTGAGATACAGTGGCACTAAGAGTGGAAATTATCCTTGCTTTCGCTACTTTGGCATGTACCGGCTAAACGCTGTTTAATTAGAGTGTCCTCTGCATTTCAAGCATTTCCTCCTATAAAATGACTCAAGATAAAACTGCAGTAGTGCAAATGAGACTCAATATATCTTCCTGTCTGTGATACAATTCCTTAGATGACCTCGACAGTTGATTATGCTGGGGGAAGTAAGGGAAAACAACCTCAAACAACATCTAACAGACAATGGGTAAGAGGGCAAATTATCAAAATTAATGCCGCAGCTTTTACTTCCTCATGAACATCTGGAACGTAAAGCTTTCTAACTTCACGGCTTAAATATTCCGAAGTTTTTAGTGTAATGAAAACACAACTGAGCCAGCTTTTAATTTACTTTCATCTAGCATTTAGTCTCCAACCCAAATTACTTAATATCTAGGTAATGGTCCAATTATTTTTTTCCAGTCACTCCTAACTTCATATAGTTTCCATCAAATGTTACTTTCTATATATTTTTTCTTCCCCTCAATCCATGGAACTTTTTGCTTTTTATCTATGTAAAATGTTTGGTAAATATTTTGTTCTTTCTTCACTATTTTTCTGTACACCAAAGACAGTGAACACAACTGTACACATTAATCAGGAGACTACATTTTAATTGGGAGATAATAACTGATAATTTCCGTGACTTTCAAATGAAATGGCATGGCTTTCATCATTTTTTATCAGTGGGCTTAGTAATCTATAAATATAATGACCTTAATTTTTATCGGTTCTTAGATTTGGAATTATTCGTCACTTTAAATCACGATAAAAGAGTTAGAACAAGCTTTCAACACCAAACTTTCAAAAATATTTTTATCACATTTTTTTCAATGTCCATATTATTCACTGTGAGGGAGTACCGCAACATCTGAGTTTCACTCTGAGTTACACTCTTTAAAGAAGTGATTTACGCCACCCACTTCTCAACTAAAACTGTTGGATTCTAAATTGTATACCTGGTAGTGGAAGAATATGATTAGTCTGATGACAAATTATAAGGACACGGCATTTGAATCAGGTGCCTACTCACTAAGTTTTTCCCTCAGGTATTTCGTGGCTTAGGTGACCCTGGTGTCCCATGATTTCGTAGCTCTGCCTTCGTTACAGCAAGTTTGAGAAAAGAACCTTCAGCAATACAAGTCTTCAGCTGCTATGCTCCAGCTCTTCAGACTATTAAAGCTAAGTATTTAATCATGCAAGACTTTTTTTTTTTTTTAATTCTAGCTGATTTTCTTTTTATTTCTGGGTTTTACTGTTTAAGAAAACGAGGCATCATCTTGTGAATTGTTGCTTAAACAAGCATTTCTGGGCTCTATTCATTATCTTGTCTCAATTCTGAGCATTAAATGGTGTAATTACCATTGATTCTTTGGGTAACGATTTCATTATAGCTATATCTACTTAAAATAGTATTTAGGTATTGATAATGGGTGTTCATTTGGGTTGAGAATCAGCTTGAATTTGTTGATAAAGCAAAAAGAGACACTGAGTGGGTCTAGCTTTTACCTACTTCTGGTAATTTATTCTGCAGGAAGCCACTGAATCTTCCTAATTCAAATAAAGGCAAAAAGATATGGTACACTTACAAAAACACTTTACGTGTGGTCGCCAAGTGATGTGCACAAATGAAATGATGAATTTAAGCCTCCATAAGAAAAAGTGCCCTACTATTAGCAACTATCAAACATTACTACTGCAGAATATCTTTATATCTCACTGAGTTTACGTATAAGGCTCTCTCAGCTTGCAAATGGATACTGTAAATTCAATTACAAATCAGCTATTTGGAATTAAGAATATATTTTCTAGTGGGAAGAATGCTATAAATGGCAATTACCTTCCTAGGCAAGAACACAAGAGACTATTTAATGTGCAATGCAATGAAAAATGCAAAGGCAATGCCTGGTACGGTATTAGCAATGAAATGCTACTGAACAAGAAATGTATGTATTTATTTTGAATGGCAGTACTTGATTAATTATTTACTGAAGGATAAAGACCTAGATGGAGAACCTAAGATAATCTCCAGTGTCTTTAAAACATCTGAATGTAACCGCTTTTTAGTAACAGTCCAATTTCCTTCAGCCTCTTTCTCAACATGAAGATACTGTTAGCATTAATCATACTAATAAAAAAAAGGCTTCCTTCCAAAAAGAGGTGAATACAGTGGTGTAGATCACAGAGGGGGAGAATAAGTGATCCTGTCTGGTGGTGTGATGACACCCCTCTCCTTGGAAAAAAGTGTTGGAGGGAAAAATATTCTAGAAGTTCTCACTCTTGAGGATCAGAATCACTGGGAGAGACAGTTAAAACAAAGATGGTTCGACCTTGGCCCCAGAGTTTCTGATACAGCAGGTCTAGCACTTAGCACTCTTGCTTCCTACCTGACGACTCACGTTCACAGGCATAGGTTCAAACCACCCCATCCAAACACGGTGTCAGTCGCCCCCAGTAAGAAGTACAGAGAGAGTGACACTTGCTGTTATAAATCAAGCTGATCTAGCTGCTGCCCTCCACTCCCTAATCGCTGTTTCTGGAGGCTGCTTGCAGCCTGCTCAAGGCTGCGCTCCATTCCTCTGCCTATGCTGGTCTGGCTGAGGCCTGACAGCTTCCAAGACACTTTGCAGCCAAACTCGAGCCACTCGTTTCAAGTCCTTCACCAGACTCTTGGTCTGTGCATGTGATCCCACTAGAATGCAAGCCCTTAAGAGGTCCCCGAATTACCTTTGTATCTCTGGAGCCTGGCTCACTGCTGGGCACAAATGGCAAGATTTTAAACCATTAATAGAAAGAAGCCTCAACTGATACGGCATTTACAAGAGATACAGTCTGAATGCATTCATAAGTGGAAAACCATCCACGGATGATGATAGCTGGCAAAGCCAATACAGCAATAATTTTATTAGCGTAAGAGGGACACAACTATTTACCACCAAGCAAATCAAATTACTATACAAATTAACAACCTTCTAAGCCACTTATAGTATATATTCTGTTTTCTATCATAAATCTGCCTGGTGAACTTCTAAAAATCATTAAAAACCCATTGTTCTCATTGTGGCAACTTAAAGTAGATGAACAGTTACTTCTAAAAGAAACAGTTCAAATTCATAAGCAAGCAAGTCAAACACTTACAATCTTTTTAGCGACGACAGTCCCCAAAAGGCACCTGGATCTATACTACTAATAAGATTATTTCGGAGATCCCTGTTAAAAATAAAAAAATTTATTTACAAATCAACACAGTAACAAACATTTAGGCACAATGTTATACAGAAAACAATAATAATGGGAGAAAATTGAAGCTGAAAAGATTCAGCCAAGACCACCCAGAGTAATGAGCAGAGCCAGAATTCAACTTCAAAAAAAACCTGGTTCCAAAGTCACTTGTTTTGGTCGATATAAGAATAAAGTTATATGTCAAAAAAGATACGTGTAGCATATTATTCAAAATCAAAGTTAAACTACAATCCTATACATTATTTCTACAGCTTCTTTATTAGTCTGTTAAACTCTAGTTATCAAAATAAATCAGTGATTGCATTTATGACAAACATAATAAAGTCATATTGTTTTAAACCGCCTCAGAAATGACAAACTAAAATTCATATTTGGTTAAGAAGCCCCTCTCTGGGCTTCTATGGTTACTTTTTCTTTACAATAGACATGCTAGTTCATAACATATGGCTCAAGACAAAGGTCCACCAGCCTCCTCCTACCCAATGGCATCTGATGGCAGTCAAAACTGTCTCCTACTCTTCTTAAGCGAGCGGTCCTTCCATGTCAGGACGCTGTCACCGGGGCAGCAGTGAGCGCCACAGCCACACCCCTCCACCAAGGTGTTCCGGCTGCTGCTCTCTGCTGGGTGCCTGGGCTCGGCACAGACCGAAGCCCACGTCCCAGAACAGCTGGCTCTGAGTGACACCCGAGGTGGGTGTCACTCACTCACAACCTCGCCCACGGAAGTCCCCGGTGGCCTCTGGTCATCTCTCTGGTCATCTCTCGGGCACCTGAAGTCAGACTGTGGATCCTCTCCCCCACGTCTCCCCCTCTTTCTCGACCTAATGACTGCGACTTCGTGTCTTCCAGGCAGGCGTGAGCTCACACTCCTCGTGGCACGATCGGCTTCGGGACGCCCAAGGCGTTGGCGAAACGATCCGGAAACGTGAAGCGACACTCAGCACGGACCCAGGGCAGCGGGCACCTCCCGTTGGCAGGGTTCCAACTTCGCTGCGATGTCAAAGGCCTTCCAGGAAGAAGATCCTGGGCCCCTGGTGCCACCTGCGGTCATGACACCGAGGGGGCGAAGTCGCCGGGACCTTTCGTTAACTATGGTTCTATGGGTCGTCCTCGCCCGTACCCAGGCCACCGACATCGAGAAAATGCCTTAGTTCGCCGTCTCAACTCCCTCCAACGCAGACAGCACCCAACTTCCCTGGTCCACCTGTGCTTTATCAGGGCTCCGAGGGGTCCTACTCCCGCGAAGCACAGCCATGCGTGAGGAAAGTAATTCGATCTCACTGTCCTGCAAGCTCCTGACAACTGTTCTGAAGCGGACCCGCTTGGTAACATGCTTTTTTTTTTCTAACTGCTCATCCTAACTATCGATACAGACAAGTGACTGGGGTTACTGTCTAGGTTTCCTAGAAATTTCACAAGGATGTCCCGATGAGACTGGCCCTCTGCTCGCCGAGGTGGCGATTCACTTCCTGTGAGCCTGGCAGTCCCCTGTGTCACTGACACGGTGGCTGCCCACACTGTCCATGCTGCGTGGTACGTGGTGACAGAGATCGCTTAGAAAGTCTCGAGAACACTTCTCTGCAGGTACAACCTGTGACTCCTGGGCACGCCGCGCGCCCAGCAAATGCTGCCCGCCTGGCTCGTGTCTTACTCCCTCCTTCACGAGGCAGTCTTCAGGAGCTGCAATTACACTCGGCCCCCCAAATTAGAGCCAAGTTCTTCTAAATGAAACACATCCCTGTGTACTTTGCAATTCTTCTTTTTAAATAAGGAAGTGACTATTCAACGTAGTATAAGTTCTATGTTCTGATTACCATTAATAAATAAGTATTTCATGGATCGCAACTCAGATTTTACCTTCCGCAAGAAAACAGCTTTGTCAATGCTGGTAGCTGCCCTAACTTTTTTGGTTTCTGCATCTCAGGCTCTAAGACCTTTTCTGAATAAAGGAACTGAAAATATCTGAAAAAGCCAAGAAGCTTCATGAAAGACATTTAGATGGCAATAGAAGAAATCCGGGTCAACTTATAAATCCAACCCTGCTCTGTGGACCTCCAACCAGCCTTTAGGGTCTCCTCTAAACTGTGGGTACAAAGGATGCACCCAGTGTAACAATTTCAATAAAAAGAGAAAAATCACGCAGATAACAAGTCCCTGCTATAAACACCAGGGACGCCTTCCCTTGTCCCCAGACTAGTACCAGCCTGGGGGCCCAAATGGCTGCTGTGGCAGACAGAGACAGCAGCACCACACTTGTTCCTACACATGCAACTGTCCCCTGTCTCGGCCAGATCCTGGAACCCACTTCAGGACGGTCAGAACTGAAGGGCATGATTGGCTCCGGGAAGAACCCTCACCCCATGGGGGAGTGGAATGACCCAGCTTGTGGGGTCTGAGGGACTGAGGTATGCGCACCGAAAGCTCCACCTGACAGCTGCTCCCCCTTCCCTCTCCCTGTCCCACTCCCCAGTCTCTGGAGAGGAAAGTTCAGACTCTTCAAGTAACTTACGCAGCGACCTGTGGCCTTGGCCTGGCTCATCTTTCTTACTCCCACTGTCACTTCCCATTCTGCCCAACACCTTCCTGTAACACTCACTCACTCAGGCCCTCTTTCATCATAGACACTAGTCACATTTCGAGATGTTTCTAGAGAGTCATATTTCTCTCACCGTGGCTAAGACGAAATTATACAACCTGAACTTTACTATAAAAATATTTTTAGTAAATTACGGTTAGCCACAAAATCATTAGAATATTCATAAAGTCAGACAATGAAGAGACTACTGCTTATCACTCTATCAATCACAGCCACTTATACTTTTCAATAAAGGTTCAGGTCATATCTGTAACTGACCTTCAAATAGTTTAGCAGGTAGGTATAATCTAATATAAAGAAAAACATGACAGTAAATTGTTAATAATTATTGACTGGGTAAATTGGTGATATGGAGATTACATTATTCTTTTAATTTTTCTGTATGTTTGAAAATTTTCAAAATAAAAATTTGTTCTTGTCCCCAACTTTTTATGTCCAGGAAGTACAATGAATCATCAGACCCAACGTATTAGTTCCTCTCTCCCCCTCCCCAAGTGATCCCAACCCTACACCTCAGAGATAAGATTTCCAGAGAAAATTCAATCAGTATGTATCTGACTGGTATTGCACAACCTAAAAAATCTCTGCTAATAGAAACACATAATGTCAGTTCCATTTTTTCAAAACCTGTTTCCCTTTTCAGATTTTACAAAGCATCTACAACAAAAAATGATTCAGCTAAAACACTACATAAATTTGTGGTCAATGATGTACTGCATGTGTTCTACAAACACCCCTCATGAATAACTAAGTACTAGAATATGATTTAAAGATACATGTTTTCTTTAATAAAAAAATTCCTGACATATATAATATATAATAATAGCCATATTAATCAGGCATTGCCAAAAGATATTTATAGTCAGACTGTCTCATTTAATATTCCCAGCACCAATCCACAGCTTCCCTGGTGAACATGAGTCGAATGTTAGGATGTATAGGTAACTATGGATATGTTGCATCATTAAAACATTAGTGAAAGGTGCACAACTGATAAACAAAATTAAAAAAATATATTTTAACAGTTCTCAGAAAAAGAGCTAGCTTCCTTAAAAAGGAATATGAAGCATGTCAAATAAGAGGCTTTTTACCTGCAAGTATCCGAAATCTCTACTCAAAACAGTTTCAATAATAAAGAAAACAAGCCTCTGGATTTACAGGAAATCTAGCAGTTAAGGCAGCTATAGTGGCTAGTCACATCTGTCTCTCAGATCCATCCTTCTTCAGAAGGTCAGTTTACCCTCAACCATGACATCCTATCCCAGATCCAAGAGCCAGCTCCAAGCACAAAGCCACGAATAAGAAGGGAGACATTCTTCTTCTGTCTCCTTAGGAGCTGGGAAATCTTTCTCCGAAGCCTCAAAGCTACATACCCCTTCACCTCGTACTGGCGAGGACTGGCTCTGTCACAATCACTACAAAGAGATGCTTTGGTGACCGAGACCCAGCGTGTGGGGTGGAATGAATACCGAGGAGTCAGACACATCGACCACTATGCAATTTGAGTGTCAGTGATTAGAATATAGGGGAGTCTCACCGAATTGTGACGAACAGTTAACCCAAGAATGATGATACTGCAAAATAGAGAGAGATGGGAGAAAGGAAGGTGGATAAATGGGTATATGGATGAACTGAGAAACAATGGAAGTTCTTGATTCTAAACGGGCTACAAAGTCTAAAAAATACAAGTAACATTTACCAAAGAATTGAAGGGGAAATTTACAGGAAGTATAAATTCTAGGGAATTTTTCAAATAACAATTATACAGTTCATCCTTAAACATGGGTTTGAACTTCTAGGCTGAACTATGTCTCTACTCCCAGGGATTCCTATTTTGAAGTCCTAACCCCTAGCACCTCAAAGGGTGACTGTATAGGGAGAAAGGGTCCTCAAAAGGGTAATTAAGTTAAAATGAGGCCACTAGAGAGGCCCTAATCCAATATGACTGGTGTCCTTATAAGAAGAGATGTGGACGCAGACGCAGATAGAGGACAGCCATCTAGAACAGATCCCTTCCCTCGTGACCCTCAGAAGAAAGCAACACTGCCAGCACCTTGATTGTGAACTTCCAGCCTCCAGAACTGGGACAAATACATTTCGATTGTGTAAGCCTCCCGGTCTGTGCCACCTTAGTTTGCAGGCCTGGCAAACTAATACAACCACTGTGCTCACCGACATCGTGTCTGAAATAGAGAGCGCCCCGGACAAGTCCTGAAGTCTGCAGAGTCCTGGAAAAGAAGCCACCTCGACATGCCAGGGAGAGGACGATGAGACCCCAAAGTAAGCCGGAGTCCACGAGAAAAGCCTTACGGGGAAGAAAGTGCAACTAGAGTTGACAGAGACGAAGGAGGGAAGAGAGCCGTTGCGTTTGGTCACAGGAAGAGGACAGTCATGCCGGAGGCAGAGTAGGTCAGCGAGCTAGGAAACCAGTTAGAGAGGAAAAATGAGGAGAGCTATGAAAAAACGGTAGGAAGTACGAATCGAGAGATCATTCCAGGAGCTGGTATGGAAATTACTAAATCTATACAGGCTTCACTTGAAAATGAGTGATTCCAATCACATCGGAGAACAGGAACACCAAAGGATCGATATGAGAAAGACGGTCCTGGGCTCCGAAGGGTGGAAAGCTCCCGGCCGCTTCCATGTCCGGAGAGAAAACGGGCTGCTCTGTGGAAGGTCTGAGAAGATGCTCATCAGCCTTTGATCACGAACTCCCACCAGACGGGTCAAGCAACTTGACTATGGGATCTCTGGTCTAGCATGTGTTCTGAAAATGGAGCGAAACAAAAGCCAGGGGCATTTCCACAAGAGGCCAGTCACCCTCAGCTCTCAGACCATTTCAGCCACCCACCCCAGCAGGCACCGGAGGAGTAGGGAGGGTCTGGGCTCACATCCACAGACAGTGGCCAGAGGACAGGGTACTTCCTGCGACGGCTGCGCCTCCCTCCTCCCTCTTGGGACCAAACCAGTAGCAGGACAGCCTCTAGACCGAGTACCACCACCTTCCTGATGACCGTGAGGCTGCCCCTTCCTCTCCCCAAAGCCCCAAGCCAGTCTCAACTCAAGGAAAGGGGATCAGATGCCCATTCCTGAATCAGTGACCAAGGAACGTGTGTGAAGGACTGTCCTCAGCCTGGTCAGGCCTGAAGCTGAGGTGCGGCCAGCATCCTCTGAAGCACGTAAACTATGAGAAACATGACAAACGCTTGAAGAATAAATAAATAAATAAAATTAAATAAATAAATCTGAGAACTAAGCATTGCTGGGCCAAGAACATTTTATTTATGTGCCTATGTGTGTATGCACATGTGTAAACATATGTAAGTATACGTATTTTTGTATGCATATGTAAATATGAACGTACAAAGTGCATTACTATATATGTGCATGTCATTGCATATACATAACCTAACTTAAAGACATTTGAATACTAAATGAACAGAGATATGCATAAAAGGATGAAGAAGAACTCTGTAGATGGTATATGCTTCAATAAACGCATCAGTGATGGACGCAAAAAGGTTCTATGGGCGTCCAACTGAGGGAGAAGCCAGTAGTTAAAATGACTAAGGAAAGGCCGCCTAGAAATAGAAAAAGTGAGGCAGGCAGAGCAAAGAGGCTCAAAAAAAAAAAAAAAAAAAAAAAGAGGAAAATTTTGCCATTCCACAGAAATGGAGAGGCTCACTGTGTGGCCTCCTTGGGTATTCTGAAATGTTGTCCTAAATGTATGAGTAACATGAGAAGTTGAAACAATCCTAGAATAGCATTAAAAAAAAAATTAAATATCCACTGTATAAAACTCATTGAGGCTAGAAACAAGTGCCACCTGTAACACGTCTGATCTTCAGCAAAACTAGACCTAGTCATTAGCAGAACGCAATGATCACATTCAGCAACAGCTGGATAAAACATTGAAGTTTACCCAAAAGTTTCTGCCCCCAGACTTGCTTTTTAAAGTCTACTTGTCTGCTTTATGAGGCATATACATTTCATGACAATTTCAAAATGTCATCTGTGCTTTGAAAGCCAGGGATCATTCAACTATAATCCACGCCTGTTTTGTAAATAAAGTCACCTCCACATCGAGTCATTTGTCACTGCTTCCTTCCTCACTCCAGTGGCAGAATCAAGTTGCCATGTCTGAGACTCATGGCCCATCAAGCTTAAACTGTTGGCTATCTGGCCTTTTACAGAGAATTTGCTGACCTCTGCTCAAACCAGTATTTTTTTTTTTTAATTTTTCAGTTACAGTTCACACATATTATATTAGTTTCAGATGTACAACATATGATTAGCCATTTATATACCTTACAAAGTTAACCACCCCCATCAGTGTAGTAACCATCTGACTCCACACATAGTTATCATAATATTACTACTTCACATGCCATGACTATTTTTATAACTGGCAATTGCACTTAATACTTTTTACTTTTTTCAGGCATCCCCCAAACCTCCCTCCCATCTGACAATCATCACTTTGTTCTCTTTATGAGTTTGTTTCTGTTTGGTTTGTTCATTTTCTTTTGCCTTTCTTTTTTTTAAGATTCCATATATAAGTGAAATTAAAACTTTTTTTTTACTTCCATTTCTGAAATTTTTTATAACAAAATGCTGGGAAAACTCAATTTTTTTTTTTTTTAAAGTTGGGAGTTCGGTAATAGATTTACAATGAAAATTCATTAAGTAAAATAACAATAAGAGATGGTAATAATACTCACAATCTTTCAAGGAGACTTAGCCCAGAAAATGAGCCATTCTTCAGTTCGGATATTTTATTGTTACTCAGGATCCTAGAAACGACAGAAAACTTAAATATAGGTTGCCCAGTATATGCACACCATTAACGTCATATCAAAGTAATTTAGCTCATTATGTTTAAACCTATCAGGAATTCTAAGAAGTCATTTATTTCCCCCAACATTTTTCAGATGGCCTGATAAAAAAAGGAACTTCTCTTTCTTTGAGAAACCACATAAAAGAGCTCACTCACACATACCACCTCTTAAATTGTTCCTGTCACATTGAACCAAAAAATTTAAAGTAGAAAACTCAAAAAAATAGCTCTCAGTTCACTGTAAGAATAAAGAATGCCACATACATTTGTATAATTAATCAACTTACATAAGATGAAGTTGATTTTACATAAGATGATTTTAAAACTGGAAACTTAATAGAAAAATGTGTAACATGCTCTATAAAATATTGACCCTATAAAGAAATAAAGTACCCTCTAGATATCATTTCGAAATGCTGAATATTATTTGTAATTAAACAGCATACAAATCTACATCTGTATGTGTGAAAATATACTTCCCGCTTCTACTCACATACAGAGACACAGGTAAAACACCATAGTATTAGACCTCATGTAACAGGAGAGTGTTCTTAAAAAAATGACTGCAAAGAAAAATTTATTTAAAGAAGTTGTAGTTGAGCCAACCCCTGGCGGGAATTGCCCAAGAGACGATGTGTATGTACGTGATCTTGCTTCCCTCTCTAGGCTTTGGGACCAAGCACCTTTTAAAGTTTGAATACCAAGAGAGAGTTTCTATAAATAAAGTGAAAATGTTAAAGCTACCTAATTTGAAAGAGTGGCATATCGAGTTAAGAAAATGAGAAAACCAAGGCATGTTAATAGCATAAGATTTCACTAGCAAATGGCAGAGCCAGATGGAGAACTCAGAAAATCTCGACTCCAAACTCCACGTTTTCTAACACACGCTGATGTCAGTCAAGAGGCACACCACGGGACAGAAAATTCTCCGTCATACACGCATTGCCCAACTTCAGGTGCACCCCCTACACAGGGTCCAGGGTTGGGTGGTGACCCCTCCACTCCAGACAGAGCAGAGCGACACAGCAATTCTACACCTATACAAAGGGTAACAGTCTACCTCTGGGTTAAAAAGTTTCAGGTACATTTTTAGTTTGTCCACTTCCAGTATTCTAAAAAAGAAAAAAGAAAAAAAGAAAAGAAAGAAAGAAAAAGAAAAAACTGTGATTATTTGTATTAAAACAAAAATACTCATTTGGCATCTAATTTTCTTTTGATATAAGTGGAATTAAAAAAAAAATCCCTACTCATGCAGATGAACATTTTGGAGGCTGCTCTGTGGGGTGTTTAATAGGTGCTTTTCAAGTATACCTGTGTTTGAAGTTCAGCTCTACCACTTTCAAGTGACACTGATCTTGGACAAGTCACTCCTCTCTGTAACAGAGTTCCCTCATTCATATAATCGGAAGCATTGCATCTACCTCATAAATACTAGAAGGAAATTAGAAAACATGACACACTCAATGACTATTCATTAAATTTCTGATTCTGTTTCCAAGACACATGCCCTCCCCCTCCTTGTTATGTTTCTTGCAATCAAAGTAAATTACTGTGTAGTGTTTGGCCTGCCCTCAAAGCTGTAAACTAAGGCAAGGACAAGGCTTCAACGTCGGGAACCAGGAAAACAGGATGATCAAAAAACGTTCCAATTAAAATACAATACCATGTTCTCTCATCAGAATTGCAAAGGTTTTTAAAAAGTGAGGTAGTTGGCACAGGCCAAAGCAAACTCTGACTGCACACGGCCAGAGAGGTCACCGAAACAAGCTTCCTCAAGCAGCTAGGCTCTGCTCGCCCAGAGCCTACAAACTGCTATCACAGCCATCAACCCTAAGCTAACAAGTCACCAGTCTGACAAGAAGTATAGTCGATGACCTAGTTCAGCCTGATTTAAAACACAAAAATTAGAAACTACCAAAGAGATCAGTTTAGGTAAGAGTTAAATTAGGGTACATCCAAACAACAAAATTTTACGCACCATTAAAAAGATTCTTTCAAAGAAAACGTGATGAAAAGGAAAATGCTTACAATCAGTTTAAAAGCAAACAAACTGATACCAGAAAAGAATTTCTAAGCAGAGACAAAAAAAAAAAAAAGACTTAGAAAAATATATCAAAATGATCTCTCTTAATGATGAGGCTTCCATTAGCTTCTCTTTTATTCTTCATAATCTTGCAATAGCTTTTGAAACATCTAGATTATGACTCTTTAAAACATTTTTTTCTGATGATAAATATAACTCTTAATAACTAAGCATAGCTTAAAATCGATTTAATTTTGAATACAATTACATCTTAGCAATAAAAACTGGAGCAAGGAATACTTTTTTTATACTCTCACTTAAAGATTCATGTTTATTTATATCAAAAAATTTTATGTGGTGACTGCAACTTAACATGCACTTAAAATAGTGCGAAGAACAATGGTGATATAACCACAGTCCAGAGTTTTAACTGAGGCTCCACCAGGGATAAATGATTTAGTTTGGGGTAGTCACTTTACTTTTCCAGGTAGACTTCAATCTCATCATTTTAAAGATGGAAAAAAATCAGACCTGAATGGTCACCAAGATCTCTTCTAGCTTCTTTTAATTCTCTATAATTATGCACACTTTCATGAGCAAAGCTGATAAACTTTACGGTGACCAAGAATTTATAATCAATAAACCAAAAAAATAAGGAAAAACACAATCTACTAAGCCCAGTGACAACAGTGTCCTATTTCTGAGTGAAGAATGAAACCCAAATATGGAAGTAGCTTGTGAAAAACTGCCAGGGTGGTGACTGAATTACATTCACTGGGTTCAGTATTGCTTCAGCAAAAGGACTGTCATTTGCTCAGTCATAAAGGCTTTAGCACAATAAACGGTAGATTTTACTGAGAGTAAAAAGACATTTCATCACACTTAAAAAGTTATAACTGTAACCTTAAAAATATAGTTTACAACCTCATGTTAATATATTCAGTCTACACATTACTTGACGTGTTTAAGGATTCTGTGCAAGAACACGGGATCAGTATGAATAAATCTACTCTGCAGACAGCTTTTATACTGTTTTGAGATGGGGCGGGGGCTGTGGAACTAGCGAATGCATAAGCAGCATGTATCTTTATAAATCTAAAACCCATTCATAATCAGTATTTTTTGCTGACATCTTAGAGATTTCAAACTTTCTAGGTCGTAACTAAGTGAAAAATACAAAGCTTGACCGAAGTTATAAAGCTTATCTAAGCCCATTTCTGTTCTGTATCAATAATGTTAACATCATGTGATCTATAGACAGTGCTCGGGAACACTAGTTCGGGCTGACATCTCTTGAATTTCAACACCATAAGCCAAGTTTGATGTCCACTGCTATCATGTAACACAGTACCAAGGTCATTTGGTATATCATTTATGCTGAAACATAAAAAAAAGGAGTAAGGCTTAATGTAAACATGTTTTTGAAAAAAAGGAATCAAAAGATTACAGAGCAGAAAGAAATAAAAATTAAGTATGAGAAGTTCTCAGCTGCTTGCTATACAGAATGGAATGCTGGTAACAGCACCCATACCCTGGATGGCAGAAGACAGAGAATAATTCACCTTTTGAGAGGAAATGAAAATATATTTCAAGAGCATTAGATATTCAGATCGAATATGGGGAATGTAATTCTTAAAGTCAACCAGTGAAGGGAAAAATCAGATAAACAATCAAATAGGGTTATCAGAGCTACATGGTGGTCCTCTGAAAATATGTCCATCTAGAACGTGGGAACATGCCCTTCCCTAGGAAAAGGATGTTTGTGAAGTAACTGAAGTTTCAGGATGAGATCATCCAGGACTAGGGACTTACACCCAAGGACAAGTGTCCTTGGAAGAGGCGGTGGCAGGAGATTCAGAGACGGTTGGTGAAAAGGGAGGCAGACTCAGAGAAAAAAGAGAATGTGGAGACAGGCAAATGCAGAAGTCATAATAACTCAAGATTTTCTAGACTATGGAAAAGGAGCAAATAAGAGTACACGTAAAACTTGTAGTGCATTTTAAAAACTTCTTTTTGATATTTTTAAACTTGTAAGCCATGTTAAAAAATAAACAAATATTTACAACTATCAGAAACAAAGGCCTAATTTCCCAAATATAGAGATCTTAAAAAAAAAAAAAATCCCCAACAGAAAACATAGCAAAGGCCATGAACAGAAAGCTCAAAGAAAGTAAAAACTGATGGATCATAATCACGTGAAGGGATATATGATCTTAATGAGAGAAATGTAAATTCAAACTAAAATATAAAATACTATAAATCACTTAGAGTGGGGTAAAAAAAGTGTGCTAACACATTTTATATTCAGAGGCAAACAGCCATTCATATTTTGCTATAAGTTAGAACAACACCTATGGAGGGCAAAAATACAAATGTATAACATTTGATCCATTAATTCACCTTCTGGAAATTTATCCTAAAGATATACTTGTGCTTTTGCAAAATATATGACATGTTAAATGTTGTATAATTGTATATTTGTATAACAAAATTATTCATTGTATTATTGTTTGTAAAAGCAAATGACTGGATATTTACATCAGTTCCAATAATATGAATCAGTTAAAGTTATCCAGGAAATGTGTTACTATGCGGAATAGGGTGAGGAAGCTCATTAGGTATTCAGACAGAAAGATCAAAGACAGACTGGAGACTGAAGGCATGCCCCTTACATATTAAAAGCTTCTATCCCTTGACATTTCTGATTTGCTCAGGTAATACAAATTGTAGTAATAAAATCTGATTCTGTACATTAGATTTATCATGGAGAAAAATACTTGTTATTGCTACCTCTTTATCAAGTACAAGAAAAATGGACAATACAGCTGGGCTATGCTTTTGAGGCACCAATCTTCAACGGACACATGGCCTAAACTTCTAGAACCACTTGTGATAAGTTAAAATCAGAAATGGTAACTCCACAAAAGTAAATTTTTGGTGTTTTGCTTCATTTATCCCCCTAATGAAAACTAGTTCCTTGAGAGGCAGCCAAAACCAACCCTCCACCTGTTCTCCAGACAGACCATAGTCTCTAAGGAATGGTTTTTAAAATATTCTTAAAATGGTAACAAGAAAAGCAAAAAGAATAATATTTCATGAAACATGAAAATAATATGAAATTCAAATGACAATGTTCTTAAAGTTTCATTGGAACTCCACCATGCCCGTCTGTTTACACACGTCTATGGCGGCTTTCACGCTATGACGGCACTGACAGACTGGCTGGCCAGGAAAGCCTAAAATATTTACTCCATGGCCCTGTACAGAAAAACAATCTGTCGACTCCTGTTTTAGCATACGCTGTCCCAGTTTATTCTGTTGTCAGGGAAATAACTGAGTATCAAGTGCTGATTTCAAAATTAATTCTTCCTAGCAAGTAATAAGAGAGTATCTCCTGGATTTCAAAACTTGCCATCAATTCGAATACTCTCTATTTTAAAATCGCATTTAATGCCACATGCCATCATCAGCAATGACACATATTCTGTCCTAAGTATTACTAATTTGCTCACCAATGTGTCTTCTTCTTAACAATTCATTGCTGCAGAAAAAAAATTCTGGGAGGTATACCTTAGTTCTTGTGTGTCGAAAAATGTTTTGCCCTCTGTCACATCATCTTGTTTCAATGCACTTCTCATCAACAGAAATAACTCTGTTCGGGCAATTGTGTATTTACCATGTTTACCACGACAAGTTCAAACTCGTAAAGTATAGAGATGGTGACCCTCACCACGTCCCCATAAAAAAAAAGAACACAATGAACTTTTTTGAGGGATGCCATCGTGCGGCCACTCTTCTCTATAATGATGCACTCAGTCACACATAAGGACCCAATGGTAGCAGTCGTATTATTTTCCCCAAATCAACAATGACAAAAATCTGCAAGTTAAAGCAACTTGCGTCTACGGCCATGCCACCCTGAACATGCCCGATCCCGGCTGATCTCGGAAGCTAAGCAGGGTCGGGCCTGGTTAGTACTTGGATGGGAGGCCACCTAGGAAGACCAGGTGCTGTAGGCATAAAAAAATAAAAAATAAGGGACCGTAAGCTGACAAGGTCCTTGCAATCAATCAAGGGTTGCCTCCCTTAAAATAAATAAATAACAATAAAAATTAAAAAAACAAATAAAAATAATAAAGTAACTTACCCAGGTTCATACTCAAAGTGACAGAGTTAAACCGTAGGTCACCACTTTGCATGTAAAACCAGCCCAGACTGAGCACAGCAGTGGTAAGAAAGAGGTTTCTCCAATCCCACCATGGGACGACTCCCAGAAGGGTCATCTGTGCCAGTTTCGTTTCCTGCTGGGCTGGCCAAGACTTTCTTACAGCTGCACCTTAGGTCTGAGGCCCGTCCTACCCCATGCTACCCGAAGGTCTTTCCTTCCCCGTCCTCTTCCACAGGCGCTAGACCTGCATCTGAATCCGAAGGTTTCCCATGCCCGCTTCTGCCCCACCCCCTTTGTTTTTCAGTTATCTCCCTCAGAAAAAATCTTGTACTATAACCTCACCCTAGCATGTGCTTCCCAGAGGATCCAAATGACAAAATGCTCATGACATCTTTTCAATTCGATAAAAGACTGAAATAAAAATACGGCTGGGTTTAAGATTCTATGGTAAAAAAATCCCTCCATCGGGAATTAATAATATAAAATCTATAATGTCCGCCAGTACAGATCAGAAGTTATAAATATTGGCCCTGTTCTCATTCTTCTTTCTGAGGCTTAGGGAAATTCGGGGCTGAGGGAAATAAAAAAATTCTACCAGAATACGTATGTCTCGTTTTCTTTTTTCGATATTGCGATATAGGGTCCCAAGATTTTTTCCCCTACATTTTAACCCTCCTAAAATTAGAACCACCTTAAAATTGGTATCAAAAGAAATTTCCAGCTGCTGAAAAAAAAAAATAAGTTATGAACTTAACCGTGAGTGTCAGTGTTGGCATATACACAAACTGTGGCTGAATTTTAAGTCGGAATCCTTGATTATGGCTTAATGTTTACACATTAAGGTTTTATACGATATGGCCTGAAATAAAAAGTTGTGTAACAAAAGATTGCATATTATATGGCAGTCAGCGTAATGAAAGGCAGCAGAAATGTTAAATCTCTCAGAATTTAACATTTAGGAGAGGCTGGTGGGATTCATTCACGGGCCATGGAGAACAATCACTCAAGCAGCTCACATCTCTCGTCAGCTGCCAGCTAGTTTATATAAGGAAAGCAGTTAAACTTCCAGTGACGTGTGATTAAATTTGGAAAGAGGAAAAAAAAAAAAACCTTGTTAAATTAACCAAGCAAAAAGTATAAACAAAATACTATCTTCACAGATGATCAAGTTATTTTATCAAGTCTAAAGATGTAAAAGAAAAAGTCCAGATCACTTTTATAAAAAGCAGTGGGGTATGATATCTGCATCATACTGTCAAATGATTTAAAACACATTTAGCACGTACACAGGAAGAAAAAAACTGATAAAGGAATGGTGTAAAATGTTAATAATAGCAAAATCTGATAAATCTGGGTAGAAAATATAAGGAGTTCTCCCTATTATTCTGGTTTTTAACTTTCATGTAAGTTTGCAATTATTTTCAGTGTAAAAAGCTGTATGTTAAAATGACACCCTGCAGAACAAGAACGGTCAAGCGACGCAGAACAGCTCTAAATGACAAGGCTGGTGTCAGCCGAAATTCTGAAGGAGAGGCATTTCGTGGTGTGAGAAAAACAAGCACACCTTTTTAGGGAGACCGGGTCATAAAAGTACTCTTCGGCTCCGTCGCTGGTAAGCTGTTTGGAAACAGGAATCTGATTTTGACAGCATCTTAGAATCAGAAATGCCGGCTGCTTTTCTATCTCCATCTGCTTCTCAGTCGGCGACTCATCTCCTAGACCCATCCTCTACACCTCCTAATTCTGCTTCATGACTCTCATCTTAACCCTCTGGCTCTGAATTTGGAAGAAATCCTCTGCCTGGTTTTCCAGACAACTACTCTTCTAAGCCCTGAGCAGCTCCCACTTTGCTCTTGATCCCACCCACTGCCTCGGCCACAGCCTCCTCACATGGCAACCTACCGCTAACCTCTGAGACCCCCTCTTCCCCGCAGCTCTTGCCCCATGGATGCTCCTGCTTCATGGATTGGCTGGTCTCTTAAATCTGAGACTAGGAATTACATTTTTCCTGTCTTAACGTTTCCCTGATCATTCTGTTGACGTCCTCTCAAACACCTGACGACTCTTGGTTACTTTCTCATCCTTAACAAAGAAACCTGGGGTCCCCCACAACTTCTTTCTGCCTATATGATCCCCCACTGGTGCTCTGCTTTGCCAAATCTCCCCGTTTACTGGAGAACAAGCGAAATGGTTTTGTCACAGAGGCAAACCTAACCATCGAGCTTGCTGAGCCAACTCACTGAAAACAGAAGGAAGCATCTGTTTCGGGCTCATTAATTCTGGGCTGAGAAAGCTCCTTACCAACTTCTGCTGCCTCTCCCTATAGTTTCAGTGCTTGGGATTCTTCCAGGATCCTGTTAAGAAAATTCATTTTTCTCGTTATTTCTGCTTTTGTCTCTACAGGGCTGTGAGTTCCTTTACTGTGCAGTTTCACCATCAATCGGATCCCATCTGTTTTATTTATTCTACAACATCCTCAATGCTTCTGGACCACTGGAGTACCTCATTTTTCAGCCCCATCAATTATGGGTCTGTTCACATTTTTATGTTCCCTGTGTCATTTTCAATAGAATTTTGGAAGAAAAGGAGAAAAAAAATTAACAAATACGCTTCGATGTATACTTAGGGGGAGGTAAAGCATTCTTTTCCCAGAAGTAGAGGTCTCTTTCCTGTTTGACCTTCTCTCTGGTAAATGATTAGGAGGCAGACTTGGTTTCTAGCCCATCCTTTCCCCTTTATGCAGGGAGGCTAACGTTTTCCTTTATGAATTTGCCAAAACCTCGACCACCTTTCACTTAACAGACTGATTACTTTTAATCACAAGGGCACCTGTTAAAACAGAATACCTCATATGTTAACCAAAGTTAGAGCCCCAGGTTCCCTGTAAAACAGTCAGGCATCCCTGAGCACACCCACTCTTAAATGCTACAATCCTCCTTGTCCAACAGCCAACGCCAAACGCAGAGCAAGGCAGTCAGGAGCCCGGCCTGCTGGGAAGCAGCTGAGGTTCTGATTCCTGACCTGGTGACTCTCACCAATTTTTTGTTTGAGATCCCTTTTCCAGTCTCTCTGCTCTGCCCCAATGATTACTGAGCTTGAGGTGCAATGCAGAGGGTCATCTCTGGATTACAAAGGATCTGAACTTGAATCTTAACGCTAGGATCTGGCTTTACAACTTTGGACAAGTTTCCTTAACCTCCCAGTCACTTAATGCCCCATCTGTAAATCATCCTGGGCACGTCTGAGAGAGAAAATGCAGGGCCCTGTGACACACACGTGAATGAACGTGCGGCACAGCACACACGGCGGGCCCTTATGAAACTCCGTAAGATCCAGCGACTGGCAACCTCACACCCAGAAAATGGTGAAGCTGAGACCTATATGTTCCTATCCAGCTGCACCTGCTGCTGACCAGGCCGTGGTGCTGCCTTCTCTTCTTACAGGATAACAGCATCTGCTCCGCCAGACCGGTCTCTTCAAACCATTAATTCACAGCACTGCGGCTGGTGAACATGTTTTCCAGTTCTTCTATTTTAACATATTGTTAAAAAAAAGAGAGAGAGAGAGAAAGAAAAAGAAACTAACTCAAACCCATTACTTCACAGACACTGTTGGAAAGACTTAACAATGAGTAAAATTAAAATGAGACGATATTTTATAAATAAGAGTACAGGTGGTCTACCATAACGGATTAGGACAATGGTACACACGTGTAATGCTACTCACAAACAAGAGACCCACAACAATGCAAAGAAATCACCTGTGGAGGAGCTGTGAACCAAAGGCAACAGCAAACACTGCCTGCTGATCACGCCCCCTTATCAGAAATTCAGAGTGTGCACTATCACCCTGAATTGAGGGCGCTCAAATTCTTCAGTTGAGCATTTCTCAATCTGTCTAACCAAGAAACTCTTTTATGTGGTAACAATGGCCTGCCGAACCCACATGGCAGGAAGATGAACTTTGCTTGTCAGCTGCCTGGGATGCAAGAACTAAGTGTGTCATCTGAAAGCAGAGGCTGCTGGTCAGGACGGCTGGATCTGAAGCCAGAGCTGCCATTTTCCACTGGTATAAACCACTGAGTGATCCCCCCTGACTTTCGGTACTGGAATCCATGCCAATTTCTCTGGAGCAGGGGGTCAGCACACTCCGGGCCACAAATTCTTATTATAAATAAAGGGTTACTGGTACCCAGCTCTGTTCCCTCTTTCATGAACTGTTTTCTGGCTGAGTTAAGCAGCCGCAACAGAGACGGTATGGTTTGTACACCTAAAATAATTACCGCCTGAGCCTTTGTAGAAAAGATCTGCCCACATCTGGTAGAGACCTCTGGTTCTCAACTCTGGCTGCACATCCGAAATATTAAGAAAGATTTTAAAAGAAAGAAAAAAGCAAATCTTGCCCCATAACTCCCAACAATTAACTGAAAATTTTAAAGCATGGGGATCCAACATTATTTAACTCCCCGGGTGGGCTCTGCTAGTGCCTCTGTCGCCAGCCTGCAGGGGCTGAGAGCGATGCAGAGCCCTCCTACCACTCCCAAGGTCACCACTGCTCCAAGAGCACTGTGGGCTGGATCTGTGAAGAGGGCCCTAGGGTGACAAAGGAAACCAAGACCGCTGCCCAGGACCCAGTAGCCAGAGAGAACGAGGGAACAAGCCACGAGTCCACTTGTAATGACAGGGAACTATCGGATGGGACGTAAGATATAACACTGCACAAAAACAGAGAGAAACAAGTGAGGCGATCTCTGGGGATTCCACAAAGCTTTTTGGAAAACAGGAAGTGACTTTTAATTTCGTAGATTAAAACAAAGACAGTGACTACTGAAAGTAAATCGTGACGAAACCTGCAGCATATGCTAGTAACAGGAGTTCTGGGGGTAAAAAAAAAAAAGAAGAAAAAAAAAAGAAAAAGGAACGGGTAGAAAAATGGCTATAATAAAGGAAAGAAAAGGAACCGTCTCCGTAGGAAGTAGAACAGAGGTCACCAGGGCCGTGGGGGATGAGGACCAGGGAGTTATTTGATGGGACAGAATTCGTGTTGGGGATGATTAAAAGGTTTTGTGTGCAGACAGTGCGATGGTTACACAGCGCGGCGAAAGTCTTTAAAGCGCTGAGCTGTACATTTACAGATGATTACAACGATGTTAAGTATATTCTTGCACAATAAAAACTAATGTCTAATAAAGATATGTACATAAGCCAAAAAAACATAACAAAGGAAATGTCTCCAGTTAGAGACAGACTTGTAAAATTAAACATGTGCCAGACAAACTAACGGGGGAAAAAGGTACATTCGGGCATATGCTAGTAAAATTTCTGAATTCCATGATAAAAAAAAAAAAATGCTCTACGTTTCAAACAGACATGAAAACATGGGTGTTTTTATATTTTGGTATTAACGCTATTTCCTACAGAGTGGATGAATTAGGGAAGAGTTCAGTACACGAGTCTGCCCTCTCGAACCTGCATGCAATAGTACTTCCAACTTCTATCTCTGCAAGGGGAACGTTATTTAAAATGAGACGGCAAGTCAAAGATATCAACAGGTGAACATTATTTAAAATGAAACAGCAAGTCAAAGATATCCACAGCTAACATACTACTGTGGGGTCGCAATATAATTTATCATCAAACAGACATCTGAGAATAAAAGGAGGTGCCATTACTATTTACAATAAGACAGACAACAGGTCTCAAGCTGGGCACGTGGTTGCCCTTAATTATTCAAATGGTTTATTAAATAACCTTGCAAAATTCAAGGCATTTTTATCAAAGACCTGACTTTTTTTTTTAAGGCCTGTTTCTCTTATAACCATTTCAGATTGTTTAGTCAGGAATTTCATAAATAAAAAGGACAATAATCTCTTTTTCTGCTTTAGCATTAAACAGTAAATTCACATGAATTAAATATTTGATTAACAAAAACTAAAAGGCTTTTAATGCTGTACTAGCTATATTTAAAAATGCCTAGAAATGAAAACCTGTTTATTAAATAACACTTCACGTTATGAACACATCAGCTCCAAGAGGACAGGGAGCCCACTGTTCAAGGTGTCTGTACATCACAGAGATCAATGGATGCTTCGTATCTACGAATACAATAAAAGCAAGTTTATCTGGTATTTTTACTGAATGGAAAGCTTTCTACTGGGACCAGAATGAGGCTCTTCGAGAATTTTAAGTCTGATGTTTAAGCTGAAATTCATGATGGACAGACAACTCATTAACTGAGATTATATCTGAGCTTCTACTGTGAGCTGGGAGTGACATTAAGGGAACAAAAATAGACCTCGAGGACTAATACCCCGCGTGCATCTAAGTGTGACATGCCACCAGAGGGACGCATAACTGATGCAAAGGGAACACAGTTTCGCTGCTGACCAGCAGGATGGAAGACGTCTCTGGACTTCGCTGATCAAAAAAGAAAAAAAAAAAAAAAAAAAAAGATGAGTGTGTAGCAATCCAGAAGGCAGACAGGAAAGGGAAAATCCTCTTCTAAAGAATGAACCCCTCCAAGGTCTGTAAGAGTTTTCTATTGCTGCCTAATGCATGACCAATGACCCAGTGCTTTATGCTTCACATCCACACCTATTTACTGGCTCGCACTTCTGCAGGTCAAAAGTCCAGGCACAGAGTGGGTGGGGCCTCTGCTCAGGTGGACCTGGCTGAGAACCTGGACAGCAACAGCGGGGACGCTCCCAAGTTAACGCACGGGGTGGAGGGGGGCGGGGAAGGACAGGAAGTACGCGCATCACCTAGGAAGCACTCCTATCAGTCACACCTGCATCGGAGCAGTGGGAAGTGGGACTCATGATTTTAATTTTCATTCTCCATTGTGAACTTGTCTTCCCTTCCTGGGAAGGTCTGGAAACGTCCCTTGACCATTACAACACACTGGTGATGAGATGAGTATGAACTCTGGAGTCAGGCAACCGCAGCTCAAACCCTGGGTCTGTCACTCACTGCCTGGGTCACCTCAGGGAACTGATGAGCGTCTGTGTCCCACTTCCGCGGGCACACAAGAGGGATTATAACAACAATAACCCTGGTTGGGAAACGTAAATAGTAACCAGCACAACACTTATGACAGGATCTGGCACACTTAGCAAACATTACCTGTCATTATTGGCCCACGTTTCTAATGGATCATGTCTTTTGCTACTAATTTGTAGGAGCTCTTAAAATATGGGAATTGGCATTTTTCTCCAGTACTATCCCCAAATACCACCCTTAGGCACCTGGTCCAAAAGCTGGGAGCCACTCTCTATTAGAGGGTATTTGGAGAGCACATTTTGGAAACTATCACTGAAGTGTGAAATCAATATTTTTCACAAGGATAGTGCATACGACTAAGTATGGAACCTAAATAATCCTATTGGTAAAAAATCTCGAGACTGTAAATTTAGGGCTAGGCCATGTAGCTGTTGAAACTCTCAAATAGTGAGGAACCCTGGTACAGACAAAAAGCCATATGACCCTAAGATTATAAAAATAAAGAAACGATAGTCATTATCAGAGTTTTGGGCTTCCAGAGCCACTGGCAAACAATGGCACGTGGGCCACCACCTCCTGGTCCCATGTGCATGGCAGATCATTCATCAGTCCTGGTATTTTCCTGATAAGCTCACACGACACTTCTGATGGCTACTCCTGACTCGCCAGTGCAGACCTTTAAGAAATCTACTCGCCACACAGGTTTGACTACAGACAGAATTGATATCATAGCCAACTACGCTAAAAAAAAAAAAAAAAAAAAAAAAAAACCCTACATTTCCGGACATTATAACCACGCTGCAAGTTCCTCTGGTACTCAGAAATTCGGACAAGGTTGACTCAATGAGCTGGGGTTTAAAAAAATCTACATTCCTATTACAGAGGAAGGAATAGAAATATGCAAAGAGACAACCAGAGTTCAAATGCTTCAAGAGTTCAAGTGTTCAGATCTTAAAGACAGGAATTCAGGGACCAAAAACACGAATCCAGTTAACAGGAAGAGAGCACAAGGTCCCAAAGTGGGATTAGCCCTAAGGCATGAGGGCCGGTCTCTGCAAGTGATGGGCAATTAGGGCTAAGATCAGTCGAGGAAAGGCTTGTGAGGCTCAGAATCCATGCAGGCCAGAAGCTTAGGGCTAAAGGGACCCAACGCCTACCTCCAACACCTACCTCCGCACCCCCTGCACCTCCTTCTCCCTTCCTCCGGAAAACAGCCCCAACAATTACATCATAAAGCAATCCATGTGTTCTAATGACATGGTTTGAGTTTCATTAAATGTCCACATAAAGTCTGTGGAATTTTAAAAATCAATCTTATTTGATTTGGGTTGGATTTGGTTTTGTGGGATGTGTAAGATCACAGAATTTCAGGAGTCGAGGAGGCCCCAAAGATAATCTAGTTCAAAACTGAAATAACAGAAATAATCATTCTGCTATTCAAAAAAGTGAGAGCCAAATAAATTATGATTTGCTAAAGATCACAACTCTACCTGGTAACCAAGCCAACTTGAGACCCTAGATCCATTCAGTCTCACTGCTATTTCCTCTGTATCCTTCCTTCCAATCGTCTTTTCAAATACAGGCTAGGAATGCCCTGCTTATCCAGCACAATTCTGACTTGTAGGTGTGAGCCCTGCCTAAAAAGAGAGCTAGAGTGTCATGGCTTCTTTTCACTTTTTTTGTAGAGACCTACAAAAAAAAATGTAGCTACCTTCCCGATGATGTTGCTATTCCTTCCATCTTTGCACGGCAACTATGTTTCAGATCAGGTCATGTATTATTCCCAGACAAAATTTCTAGTCTCTCGAATGTAGGTAAAAAAAGGACTAATAATAATAATCGATAATACTGCATTGCAGACTTAAGTATGACCACCTGTGGTCATTCCCACAACCACTTGATAACAGTAAAATGAGATGTTAAAATTCTTTCCTTCAACAGTTACTTACTGGGACATAATATGTACCAGGTGAGAATTCTCAGTTACTGTTTTCCCATCAGTCAGAGACCTCTAAAGAAATGGGTCCAGGTAAATAAGTCCGCAGCATCTTTTGTTCTACAGAGCCTTACCCCCAACTCTACTTCCACACTGAGCATTCAGGTTGTTTGTGACTTTTATGGACATAACAATAGTAAGCATTATAGGCTTAGAGGTCAACGTCTGGGGCCCAACACCTACTGAAAGCAAAAGGTCTCCATAATTTCCCTTCTCACTGTTGGATGCAGTGACCATTGGAAACCTGCAATTTAATAGGTTTTATAATCACTACAATGAGAAAAAATAGAAACGCTCACATAAGGACTTGACGACATTACAAATGTAAAAAATGGAAAGTCAGACAAAGTTTTTACAGTCATGTCCCAGTGTGTGGTTGCTAAGCTGATGGACAAGTTTTTCAACTTTATCCTGGAGAGAAAGAACTCAAATACTTTCCCCCACCCCAGCAAGGAACTTGAAAAATCAAGTCACAGTAGAACAGTAGCCAGGGTTAAGCAGGCAACAATCTCAAGTAGGCAATCTCTGTTTCTCATGGGTTCAGACCAGATGACACCCATTTCCAAGGTTCTTCCCTCAAATGGCAGGCCATCTCCTAGGAGGAACTGCCCATCAGGGGTCTGTCCTGGCAGAGAAACCAGTCAAGCCAGTCATTTCCACATATGAGTTTCTGAGCCCAAACCACGTGAACTGGTCAAAATTCAATAATTAAGTGAGTGTGACAACAGTTGTGGTGACCACTGAGCTAAATGACAATAAGAAAAAGACACAGGCAGTGGTGAATGAAAGACGTCTGAATCTAGACAGACACGAGACGGCACTGGGTTAAAAGTGAAATAAGAGGCAAGGAAATCAAGACGATAGATTAAAACTACTTTTCAGGACGCTTAATTATGAAGGAAGGAGAGTGACCACTCCAGTAAGGACCTGTAAAGGAGTACTTGGGGGAGGGGAGTTTTTTTTAACAGAGGGAGATAGTGCACGGCGATCTATATATGCTGAAAAGAAACATCACAAACTAGGGGAAAAGTTTAAAATGTAGAACGGTAAGTGATAGTTTCTCAAGAAGTAGGAGAGAACTGGATCAAGAAAAGGGAGGAAAAATGGGTAACAGACAGATACTGTTCACTATCCAAGGAAGAGTGGGAGGGAGTTTAAGCCTTGACCTTGAAGGTTGGGTATTCTGCTTTGAAGTCTCAAGCTTATCCATGATAGATTCTTCTTGTGTTAAGATTAACACAGATTCTCCCCCTTAGTCCTATTTGAGGGGGAAAAAAATAATAGCAGGGAAAATGGAACACCTTTAAACAAAAACTTACTGAGTGTTTATGTGATAGTTGCTGAGGATACAGAGAGAAGTATCACCATTCAGAGTTCACAAACTGGAAAGAAGGTTGTAAATACATAACTCCAAACAGCATGACAGTAACTGATGCACGAGCTGCAGCAACGCAAGCAGACATGCAGACATGACACAGGGGCAGGTCGCAAGCAAAGAGTCAGCTTAGCCTTGTCTACTCAAGGTGGACTTTAAGTTCCATGCCATCTGAAAGGTTTTCGAATTCCCATAGAGTCTTGGTCATCCAGGGAGAGTTTTAAATGCCTGATCTTGTTTAAAACAAAACAAATGGCCAGGTTAAAAAGACGACTAATTCACCAGAAAGCATACCCATCTCAAACGTGGTCCTGGAGATGAAGGCACACCCCATCAACTTCTCTTTTGCCTCTTTCATGAGAAGAACTGCGAAGAATTGCACAATAAAAACAGAGAATGCTTTTCAATCTTATCTTGATGGGAAAGGAATCAGTTTAATTAGACTTAATTCAAGTAGGCATAAAGAAAGAGAAGTTCTACAGCTGCATTTAAAAAAATCTGCATGACTGTCACACCTCTAAGGCCGCTCCCCCTTTCCTCCTATTAAATCCAAGGGTTTGGACCAAAGTGTCCTCCAACACAATTTACAACCTGCTCTCTATCTGGCCACAACATGAGGCCAACACAGAGCTGCCTGTGAAATGCCTATCGCTATTTCAGTGGCTACCTTTGCAGAAGGAAGCAAAACAAAGCGTTTGGCCTCCATGGAACTGACATTCTAGGTGAGGCCAAGTCACATATCTGGAACCATGTTTTCCAATTCAGAAGGGCCTTCGCATAGGGAGTGGATTTAATTCACAGTTACGCGGTGCCTTAGGCCCTGTGCTGAAGGGAGGAGGGTGAGGGGGCCCTTGGGGGAGCTTAGATCACCCCGGAGATCCTCTCCTTCTCCCCGGCCTCTGTAGGGTGTGCGCTCATTCCTCTTCTGGGGAGACATCTTGGCCTCCAAGTACAACTGTTGAATAGATGGGAATAGCACTTACACAGGTAGAGCTGGCAACCTATCCAAAGTATTTAGTGACAGTGCTAAAATGGGCATTATGCAGGTGATGGGCGAGTCAGCCTTCCTTCTGCGGAGTATAAAATTCCACAGATCTGTCCCCATCCCCCAACGGTGATGACTCGGGAACCAAAGATTTCAAATACGCACAAGTCAAATATTATACGATTTAAACTTAAATCGTATAATATGGGAAGAGAAAAAAGGGCAAAACATGCATGTTTTCAGTTTTATTTAAATCTAGGACCAAGAATGCCAGTCATTTGAATTGACAAAGAGGTAAAAACAACTAGCAAATGCCTGACACATGAGCCGATTTGGGCTCGCAGCCCAGCAGCTAAGTGCTGTGCCCTGATGCGGGAATCTCCTGTGTGGTCTGCGGGACGTGCCTGTCAATCTTCAGGTCAAGAATAGGGCAAAGATGCCCAGAGCCCTGCCTCCTCAGTTCCCACCAAAGCAGTAAGAAAATAATGAAAGGAATATATTATCAGATGATGAGTGGTCTCTAAATACCTCAAGAGTGTCAAGCTGGGAAAAAAAAAAAAAAAAACAACAACCCAGTAGAAACTAAAAATGTACAGAGAAGGTGGTCAAATACAAATGACTCTTTTGCAGACACATCAAAATACATTAAACTCTACTTATAATCAGATGTAAATGAAAATAAATTTTCTTTCTTTCTTTCTTTTTTTTTTTAAACTGATCAGACTGGTAAAGACTAAAAAGTAAGACCAAAACAAAAAAATTTCCTGAGCAGGTACATACCTGGAAAATTGGGCCTCTCATAGTGTCTCTATACTATTTTATTATTTTAGGTTAATAATGCATTTTTACCAGTTTCTCTATGAAATAAAGGATTTAAAGTATGAGTACACTAAGGCTGCTCTGGACAAAAGCTTGCTGTTAGACCCCTTCGGTTAATGGATCCACCACACCTTTAAAACCTTATTGTCCTTATCGCCATGAGTTGATATTAAACCCAGCTTCAGCACGCCATTCCTCACTCCAGAAATAATCATTTTTCTTGTGTCCTACACATAAGGCTCAATGCTAAAGGGCTCAGCTATCTGCCCTAAAAACGTCTCTTGATTTTCATCCCTCTTTGTTCCACCTGGCACAGTCCCACCCTCCCCCACCCCGAGGCAGCTGCCCCCAATTTGTTCTTCTGCTCTCTCTTCTACCTTCTTCTGTTGCAGTGGATGACAGCGGGTGAGGTTGGTTAACCCTTCAGGTTGCTGGCCTAGTCAACAACAGGTTCTCAGCCCAGGGGACATAAGCGTCACCTGCCGAGTTCTGAAAATATCTATGTCCGGGCTCCATCCTTAAACAATGAAAGCAGCGCATGAGGTCCGTGGCCCAGACATCTGACCTCTTAATGCGCCCAGGATTCCAAGCAAGGCCGGACCTTCAACAGCAAACCCACCCACCAGGCCCCTGGAAGGTGGAGGTAACTGCTCCCTGGGGCTGGGCTGCTGGGCTTGAGGCAGTGGGACTGCTTCACACAAACATCATTACTGTCTATGCATGCCAGGACATGAAAAGTCTTGGAAAGAAGTGCCATGAATAATAGTAGGGATTATGTGCTACAGAAGGTCTGAGACATATTAGGCTAGGGAAAGGCTTTGTCCCTGGCAGAGATGGACATGAGGGTAAAGCAATGAAGGTCACTGAACAAAAACGTCTATCAGTCCCTAAAACTCTACCAGTTACTCTCCTATCTCCTGCTGGCTTGGCGGGGGGCGGTAATGGGGAAGATGCAGGTTAAATCTCATCAGAAAGAGCTGGATGGTCAAGTCTAACCAGAGAGGTATGACGGATATTGCATAGCTAGAAGGCAAGAGGCAGAGTTCCAGAAAGGATACAAACATGCAAGACTTGGATAAAACTGGTCTAATGAGAGCCCCCCCCCGCAACACACACACACACACACACACACACACACACACACACACAGTCATGCCTAGAGATGAGACGTCTCATAAACCTGTCCACCTGAGTCTATAACGAGCAGAGCAGGCAGTGAATAACTATGTGCTGAATGAATGAATGCAAAAGAGAGCAGTTGGGCGGGGGGGGGGGGGGGGGACAAAACACAACTACCAGGATACAAATGGTCAAGAATGCCACTAGAGAAGAGTAAATGTCAAAAGTAAATGCTGGTCCTTGGCAGACCCTGCTGTACGGGGAAGGCACAGATTCAAACCTGGGCTTGCAGCTTGCCGACAAAGAGGAAGAGAAGGCTGGGTGTTGGGGGTGGGGCGGAGGGGGTGTTATTTTTAAACTGACCCCTTAAACCTTCCATTTGTTTCCTTCCTGCCCTGAACAGGAGGGATCTGAGAACAGAAAATGCTGGCCTGGATGAAAAGCCCCACCATATCTGCAATGGGTTCCGCACGGTACCAAAAGAGACCGAGACAGACACGTGCCTCCTACGAGGTGCCTACGACAGCTCTGTCCCACCCCACTGCAACATGTATGAGTCCCTTACTAGACATGCAAAATTTCTAAAAAAGTTTCATCATGAAGAAAAAAAAAATGGGGGGGATATATTGCTTACTTAAAAAAAAAAAAATCTCTCTTCAGATTTAAATTGCCTGCATTTGCCCATAAGTGTAAGTTAAACCATACATAAAGCATTAAAATTATATTAAGTTTTAAAATAAATTTAGTCAGGCTATAATTAAAAACTCATTGAGCAAGTCTGCATCTATAGCTTCCTAATCTTTGCAAAATCTGAGTTAACAAGGTACTAAAATTTAAAGAACCCTGTATCCTAATTTTTATCTGTTTGAGGAAGAATCTTGGCACAACAATAAACTAGTTATGTTCACCGGACGTTGAGATTCCTTCATAGGAATATGGCCAACACAGAGAACAACTGCTTTTGGGGGCGGGGAGAGGGATCATTGAATACTTTTATAAAAGTGTCACTGTGTCATTTTCTGAGTTGCTCTGAAGAGTTTTTACTTTTGTTTTCTCAAAACCATCTTTATAGTCTCCTGGGAACAGAAGCTGTAACCAGAAGGGGGTGAGAATCTCACGACATTCCTGTGTTCGTTTGTTTTTGATTTCTGGGTTACTGCCAAACCCACCAACTTCTCCCATACACACTCCTGATCCTGGAGGACTCCAGGCAAGAAGCAACTGGATTCGGAGGCGGGGTCATGCAAAACGTTCTCATCATATCAGAGAACCTAAAGACTTGCATTCATGGACCAAATGCCTAAGTCTGCCCCAAATACCCCAAATAACTTGCCCACACACTGTCTAATATGTGTGCTTACCACACACATATGATTATGGAGGTCAAAAGGAACTGTAAATAGATTTAATATACCCGTTCTTGAATTGGGGACCCTGTGACACGCTAAATAAGTGTTCTCACCTGATGTGAATTTGCATCCTCTTCCAAGGCTCCGCTTGTCCTGATCTCCCCCCCACACAGTCGGACCTTTGCTAACATTACTCTTTGTCAATAAAGGATTTAGTTCCACCCATGCTCCAGGCACCTGCTGAGAAAGGCCTCACAATCCCTTCCCTCATGGAGATGTGCCTTATGAAAGCGACATGGTTCAAGCATCACGTAAAGTGACAGATAACAAGAGCACAGATAAGGACTCCCTGGGTTCAGAGACGAGAAAGATCAAAACGCTGGAAGAGTGACGGAAGATTTCACAGTGGCTGAGCTGGATGGTGAAGGATCCAGAAATTGCCAGAGCAGGAACTTGACTTAGCGAAGGCATGCAGGACACAAAATAGAAAGAAACTCTGCTCAGGGACAATGAGAGGCACATTCTGGTTAATGAGAGAACTTGTGGAGAAGCCGGATCCTTGGGTGAAAAAATCACGTCTTCTTACCCTCAAGCGTCTAGCATTCGGCACTGTGCCCACAACATAACAGTACCTCCATCGATGTGCATGAAAGAACAAATAATCTGTGCTGGGTATTGGGAATCAAGGCTACAGGGGAATGAAAGACCTTGAATTCAAAGATAAAAACCCCGGACCCGCAGGAATGCAGGCCACACCAGCTTGCTGGGCTATCCAAGAAAAGCACTTTGCTCCTGTCTCACTGTGGTATTCACCTGGCAAAGCAGCCTGGTTAATCCCAACTGTTTGCATCGCTAGGCCAAATGCACCTGGAGAGAAATACCTGCGCTCACCACCTCCCTTGTACTCTCCTTACAAGGCGGAAATAGACACGACTCTGATCTGTTGACATGTCTGCAATCCCAGTGCGTTCACTTTCCCACATTCCCAAAGGGCCACTTCACCCTTTCACCTTCCCCTTCACACCACCTACTTGCCTCTTCCTCCCTCAACCTGCCTCTGCATCTTGAGAAAGTTAACAGCGATGGGGCAGAAACTCCCCCTCCAGCCCACTCGCGTCCACACTGCCCTGCCTGCCTTTTAAATGCCCACGCTCCACACTTTTCCTTCCGTCACTATGCGGGGATGAAATGCCCCGGATGTCAGTCATCAGAAGCCAACACTCCACTGTGCTCTAGCTCCCATCCCATCTCACCCCCCATCATCCATTTCTCCCTCTCCTGAATTAGTCCCAAACATATTCTGACATGCTCTAACATTCTCATTTCTTTAAGAAACCTTCACACCAAACTTCTTCCTTATCTGGGTGCCAGTACCACTATCCTTACCACCCCCCACACCCCAAGCCACCCAACCTGCCTACTATGGGCTCCAGTCCATGGATACAGCTCATGGAAGCCACCAAAGCTCCAAGCTGTCAAACCCAGCGGTCCACTCCTTGGTCTTACTGTTCTAGGTCTCTCAGCATCTCTACACTGGGGTGCTCCTTCATCTCTTCAAACCTGAACTTCTCTTGGCTTCTAGATATACCAAGTTGCTCCCCTCACCCCGCCAGCTGCTCCTTCTCAGGCCCCTCCCTGTCCCAGGGTGCTTCTGCCTGGGCCATCGCCTCCTCCAGGCTGCACAATCTCCCCTAACTGATCTTACCCAGACCTGTGCTTTAAATCCTACGTACAGACCAAGGGTGCCGGAAATCGTCTTCCGCTTCAGGAGGCCAGTTGGTCACCACCCCTCACTGGAACTCAGTGCTCTCTCCCCACAACTCAACGCAGTATTTCCCTTCCCTCGGGCCATGCTCAAGTCCGAACTCCTCCAGGACAATAAAAAATCTTCCAGGGCCTACAGGGCTCCGTAGAGCTCTCCTTTTTCAGGCTTCCTAAATCATTTAAAAAGTCAGCGGTACAGGATTTATTACTTAATTACAGACATTCCGTAATTGTTCCCTAAATGTCTGCTTCTTTGGGGCAAATCCTGTCTTCCTAACTAGACCAGGTTTTTGAATACAAGCATTCCTTTCTGTGTACCTGGCACGGAGCTGGACGCACTGGTGATGTCCAATTATCGGTTCTTGGATAGCAAATAAACATTTTATAAAGTAAAACCAAAACGCATGCACTATTTTAATCCATTCGAGTCTTGAGAAAAATCCAGACTTTGTCCTGAAGTGACTTGACAAATCATAAATAATTTTTTTTTTTAAAGAAAAAAAACCTTTGTTAAGAATCCCTATGTAGCATCATGAGGAAACACTAGCATTTGGAAAAGCAAGGGCTAGATTTGTAAAACTATCACTGAAGTCTTCAAAATTTTTAAAACTTAAAATGCTGAACAGCATTTCACATAAGAATCTTAAATTATTTACATTCCTAAAAAAAAACATTAAATGTGGTTAAATTTTTATTCTGTGTGTGTGCAAAAAAAACAATAAATACAGTTTAATCCTTTAATAAATAAAGGCTACATGAAATGCAGGGAACAAGTGTGGTCACGCCAAGAATTTCTGCTAGAACTCCCAATAAACGGGGTTTTGGAAATGAGTGAGATGATGTTGTTCACTAAGACAGTGGAAGGTTCTGAGCCTTACACTACGTTTAAGCCTAGTTCATCTACTAAGTAGAAAAAGACCTTATTTTCTCAATATTAAAAAAAGAAAAAATTTATCCCATCCTTGCCAACTCCTATCAATTTTCCAAGAGGCAGCCGCATCACAGATGAGCCGAAAACAGTTGGCCACAACTAAGAGATTAAAACTCAAACCAGAGAGCCTGCCTGCCTGTTCTTCGGCTGGCCCCTACTGCCTCCCCTCCGACCACTCTGGGCAGTGGACACTTGCCACTGACATTCCCGCCACATCAACAGCACCGCACTGCACGCAACATCGTCCTCCCAGCTTCCATCTCCTCATTCCCCCCTCTCATCAATTCCTTCGTAATTATCTTTCCGAGCCTTCTCGAGCTCCTGAGGATCCCCAGTCCCTCGATCCCACCATCTGTGCCTCAAGGGGGGTCTTGGCTGCCCTCCTCTGCGTTCCTTTGGCTATAAGTGCACCAAGTTAGAGCATTTACCATACTGTTCTGAGACAGTATTCAGACATTTATTCATGGATTTCCCCTCCAAATCCCTCCCCATGTTCCTGGTGAAAAAAAAGGTCATGTTTATATTCTACAGTGATGTGAAGAGTGTAGCCCAAAAAGATATGTCCAAGTCTTAACTCCTGGCACCTTTGAAAGTGACCTTATTTGAAGATTAAGTTAGGAAAATTGAGATGAAATTATCCTGGACTTCGGGTGGACCCTAAATATAATAACTGGTATCTTTATAAGAAAAAAGGAGAGTATTTGAGTCACAGAGACACGTGGGGAAGAGGACTATGTGAAGACAGGCAGAGACTGGAATTGGGCTGCTATGATACAAGGGAGGTCAGGAGATGAAAAAAGCAAAGATTCCTTCCTAGGGTCTTCGGAAGCCTGGTGGCCCTGCTGACAGACACCCTGAGTTTGGACTTCTGGCCTCCAGAGCTGTGGGAGAAGAAATTTGTTTTAAGCCACCATGTTTGTGGTGATTTACAGCAGCCCTGGCGGACGAATATTTGTCCAAACTGGAACATCTTCCTACCACCGAAAGAACCACTCAACAAAAACGGCCTTAAACTGAGAAGAAAAAGGAAGGCAAGTGCGAGAGATGAGAAGCATCTGAACCGCAGGGCAAGAATCTGGGACATGGATGCCCAACTGTTTCATTCACTGGAACTTGGGCAAGTCCCTTATCCACGGGGACCCTCTGATTCGTTCCCTAATGAAATGAGGGGACTGGCCCGGAAGACCCTCTTCCAGGTGCAATATATCTTAAATCAATGTCATCCAGAACATCAGTTTTATTTGATCCTTAAATTACAATTTCTTCTGACTCACTAAATTTGCTAATTTCAATTTCAATCTTAAAACCTTTCAGGAGCAAAGTAATTGGATTAAAATGACATTTCAAAGGCACTTATGTTTTTATCGGCTTGTGAAAAATTAAGTAAAACAGTTTAACTGATACTATGCCGAAAAGTGATTCTCTACAACATCATTTTTTTTTTCCCTATGAAGCAAAATCAACAACTTACAAGTTGTTGATCTAATCCAGTAAGAACTGCTGACGTTTTGGAAAAAGTCGACCTAAACTTGAATCAGCTTAAGTGCCTCTGATCTAGAACCCAAATGTATGATGGCCAATTTCTGCAGAGTAAGAAGGGGCACTTCCCACACAGGGGTTTTTCTCCACTTGGCTCAAGGCTCTAATTAAGGTCCCACACCCTAAATTTCCACTTCAAAGAATCTGGCTCAGAAACAAATAGAGCTGCTGCTGCTACCACCAAATGGTCAACTGTTGGTAAAGGAGTCAAACAAAAACGAAAACGATTTTACCCATTTTCATGCCTCCATAAACACACACACACACACACACACACACACACACACACACACACACACACTCACTCACTCACTCACTCACTCACTCACTCCCGGGTTGGGCTTTAAATGAAAAACCATTATTTAAGGTTTTGCATGGGTCACGCTGCTTCCCTGGCCTCCATGTTTTCATTGTGGCAGCCTTGATTCTTTTTTAGGAAACCAACCAAAACAAGGGGACCGACTCATATTTCACGTCGACAAAATACCCATTGGAAACACTTTCAAACGCTTCCAAACCAATTCATGGTTCAGAAAAAAAAAAAAAATCAAGAGTCACTGGGCCAACTGTTCGGCTGGAATCGGCAGAACCACGCTTGCAAAACCGTGACTCTCAGCCCAAACTCAGAGGCCCCAAACTTTTCCTTCTAGGTGCCAACTCAACCCCTCGAGGTGGAAGGCTAACTAACAAACCGACAGTTGCCAATTCCGAAGTTCTCGGCTTTTAAATTTGAGCTCGCGCACACGTTGAAACGAGGCTGGAGGGTACACGGCTTCTTCACGATTATGTTTCCAGCCCTTAATAACAACTCCATTTCAAAAGGTGCTCTTTAACTGTAATAAAACGAAGATAGCAAAAGGCAAGGCAATGGTCTGGGGTTGGGGGGGATCACGCACAGGGACGGTCAAAGTCCTTGCATGGGATAAGGCTGCAACCAGCCTCCGAGTGTAACTTTACGAGCAGAGCTGAGGGCTGGCGCTGGGACCCCAGCGCTGTTTTCCGAAGTCCGAGCTCAGGATGAATGAACTGTAACGCTGCCCACCGCCTGTTTACTCGCATCCTCACGTGGCACCGCGCTGCGACAGTAGCGCTGCGCCCAGGCAGCGCGGGGCGCGCGGGTGAACCCGAAAACTTTTACTTTGCAAACTAGCGGGGCGGGCAGGCGATTCGGAGGCCGATTCACACTAGCCTTCGCCCGAAATGCGCCCAGGCCAAGCGCATCACCCAGCAGCCCCCCCACCCCCGCCCGCCGCTTCATTCACACAAAGGCGCGTGGGTGCCGGCAGGACCCCGCTCCCAAGTGGCGCAGAGAGAGGCGGGGCGACGAGGAAGCGCCGCAGGGCGAGGGCAGACGCCAGGGCTACTCACAGGGTGACCGTGCGGTTGGGCAGCGTGTCCGGGGGCAGGACCTGGGCGAGCTCCAAGCTGCTGCACACCACCTTGCCCTCCGCGGCGCCGGCCGCCCTGCCGGCCGCTCGGGGTCGCCCGTCGTGCTTGCAGCCCGGGGGCAGCGCCCCGGCGCCGGGGCCGCCTCCCAGCAGCGCCAGCAGCGCGAGCGGCAGCAGCAGCAGCGGCGGCGGCGGCGGCGGCTCCATGCTGCGGGCCGGGGCCTGCGGGCCGAGCGTTGGCGCGCTGGCCTAGCGGGTCGGCCCGGCGCCCGGGTGGGCGGGGGCGCGGCGCGGGCCCGGCGGCGCCCGGAGCCTCATGGCGGCCGGAGGACGGGCCCTCCTCGGCGCCGGCATGCTCCTTTGTCCGCTGCGGCCGGGCTTGGTCTCCGGGGAGCCAGGGGGTCACGGCCGCGCGGTCCCCAGCGCCACTCTGCACCCCGGCGGGAGCGCCGCCTTCAGCCCCGGCGGCTGCCCGCGGCGCCCCTCCCCGCCCCCTCCCGCGTCCTGCCCCACCCCCTCCGCCTCCCCGCCTCCCCGCCTCCCCTCCCCGCGCCTCCCGCCGCCCGCGGCTCCGGGAAGGAGGAGCGCGCTCCGGGACCTGCCCCGCCCACCCGCCCCGCGGCGGGACCCCGGCCCTCGGCCCGGGGCTCCGCAGTTGTGCGGGGCTTGGCGCCGGCGGAAGAAAGTGCTGGTCCAGACTTCATGCGTGCTAGCCCCGCTCCCGCACGCTCCGAGGCGGCTCTCCAAACAAAGCCTCCCGGTGCGCCCCTCGGGGCCGTTGCTCCGCCTAGGGACCCCGGGCCTGGAGTGGGGGAGAAGAGGGAGACTGAATTTCCCGGGAGAAAGGAAAAGCGAGGGAAAAGTGTCCTAAATCAACTATCTTTAAAGGAATCGCCTTCCCACCCATTCCCCGGAAGGGATTTCAAGCCTTCTATTGCCACACCGTAAGTAGTCTCATTTGTCTCAAGTACACTAGGACTAGGAACAGGTTCCTCTCCAGGAGCGTGGACTCTCAGAGATGTTTCTGGCTTTCAGCAACTCTGGCTCTAGTCCCTGCAAAGGATGCATTGGGGCCTCGCTGGATTAGCACCTTTTTTAAAAAGAAGTTTCCCTCTGACATCCAAAGATACCCCCTGTATCTTTGATGTAACCAGTTAGAGCAATGGAGAGCAAAATGGCCAAGAAACCCCAGCTGAATCGATTGCATATTCGTCTCTGTAAGGCTGCCGGCCCCGCCCTAACGTTTGCAAGACCAGGGCTCACATACCCTATGCTTAAATATTTACAAGGAATATATTAAGCTAACAAAATCTATTCTCCTGCCTTGAGAAATGCACCTTAATAACAACCTGGGAGGCCAGGTGTGTACACAGCTCCCCGATACCTTCGCGTTCCACCCTGAAACATGGCAGGCAGCAAAGCCGCACCTCCTCCTTTGGCCTACACATTTTTACTTGCTTTTACTTCCTGTACCAGTTCCGTTCCTGAACAGGAGAGGCTTGCCGCACCTGTGTGGACACCCCAGGTCCCCCAGCCCACTCAGGCAAGCTCTGTCCACACCTTCACGCAGACAACCCTTGGCCGCTCCTTGGGCCTAGGAGTGCACACAGCAGTTGTTTGGGCCTCCCCTTGGGTGGACCTGGAAGTAGCTTTCCATCAGTGAATTCCAGGATCCCGGGTCCCTTGGACAAGGAAGGAACACTGGCTCTCAAGGAACACATCCCTTGGCCATGGGGAATTTTCACCCCTTGGAGAGGAGAGCTAGGATGGTGCCATCTAGAACACAGAGCCCAGGATGGGAGGTTTTCTTGTCTGGATCTAAGGCCAGTATTGCCTAAGGTCCCTACAGAGTTTATCTTAGGAACCAAGTCTCCGGAATCTGTATAACTGGACCTCCCTCAATAGTAGCTAAATGGGCTTCATTGAACATACACTATTGCATTAAATTTGAATAGCACTTCATTTGGCCCACTTTTTTTAGGCCGAGCTATGTGCAAACCTAACAGTGTCCTCGCTAATGGTACGTTATGTGTTTAAAATGTTCTAGGTCTGTGTGGTCTGATCCAGCAACTATCGGCAGCTAACACTTGAAATGTAGCTAGTGTGAGGTAAGAAGATAATTTCTCTTTTTATTTCATTTTGATTAAATGTAAATAGCCCAAGGTGCATACTGGCCACCGTATTGAACACTGCAGGTCTCAATACTGATGGATAGAAAAAAATGGGAGATCGTCCTCATGGAGTAGATGTAAATCTATAAATAAGCTTAGAAGGCAAACTGATGCCTCTGTGTTAAGTGGGTGAAATTGGTCACATTTCTCTTGAATTTAAAGAATTATTATTCCTCAACAATAATCCTTATCATCTGTTTTCTTTATAAAGATAAAAACTTCTTACTATACAATATGGGAGTTTTTAATAGCCATATTACTGTTGTCATAGCCGCACATTCTCATGTGAACCTAGATCCATGAATATTTTCACATACTCTATTTCAGCCTATGGTTGAAATAAATGTTGAATGTTGTTTACAAGTAGCAACATCAATTTGGTGCACAGCCTCGTTCTACTTTACTATAGGTGAGAAAGTTATATAAAGTATAAAATTATAAGAAAAAAGTGATATCTCAATTGGTATGAATCCAAGGAGAAATACAGAGGAGATGTTTTATTATATGGGTAATTTCAGTCATTCTTGCATAGAAATTACTCATACTATCTTTGAAAATAAAAATCATTATAGATCACAAAATAAGAGTATTCGCAAGCTGAAAAGGGCTTTAGAAAGTATAACTTTCAACACTCTGACCCTTTGAATGCACACAACCCTCAGTCGTTATCATCCTGTACCAGTGGGGGTCCATAAGGATATGGAAGTAATCCTTTTCATACTTACAAAGATCTCAGAAGATGATACTGTCTGAAATTTACCGTCAATTACCCTAGGTCACACCAAAATCTTCACTTTAATTAAGCCACTCCAGTCCTGACAGCCTCTTGCCAGACAGGTCTGTCTACTACTGATCCCACCTAACAACCCCTGTCAGGTGTCAAGAACATCACGCCAGTTGAAGCTGTAGGACTTAATGGGCCCTTTCAAAGTTTTTACTGTGTTTGTGATTGTCTCACTTTCGAACATCCTATAGAAACTGAGAAATTGCTCGTTAACCCTTCACATATACATAGTCCATTAGAGCTGTATTGCATCAACTGCTGCTTTAAGGGTGGTAGATGGACCACATTCCAAAGCTTCTGTGCATTGCTAATTTATGCAAGGCTTGTAGGAGATACCAGGGAAACACTCAAAGATGCTTTGCTTTTCCTCTTAATATAGACATTGCATTAACTGTGTGTGTGTGTATGTGTTATATATATATAATAAACATATGTGTGTATCGATGTGTATTCCACCCTATTTATTAACAATTGCTTTTACATGCCAGTCTTCTTCATTCTCTACCAGACTATGAAGTCCTGGAGGCTTTTGCCAACCTCCTTCTTAAGTTACTCCCTCCCTCCTTCAATCACTCCCTACTATGTTACTCTAGAATCTAGACCAGTCGTCTATAGACTGAGTCTAGATAACATGGCTTGTTTGAACCTGAATATAGCTACTTTTTAAAATTTACTTACATTTTTATATTGTTCACTTCCCCACTATAATACCAGCTTCTGCAACATTCCATCTTGTTTACTTTTTACAATACTCTTGGATGTTGCCAAAGAACCATTTGCAAACTTTTCCTCCCTTGGACACCGAAAAAGCTTATTGTTTTCCCAGCCTCCCCTGCGATGGTTGGTGGCCATAACCTGGCTATAGCCCAAAAGAATCAAAGGCTGTGCTGTCCAATATGGTGGACACTAGGTACATGTGAGTATTTAAATTTAAACACAATAAAACTAGAAATTCTGTTCCTTAGTCACACTAGCCACAGTTCAAGTGCTCACTAACTGTATGTGGCTGGCAGATGCCTTTTAGAAAGCACAAATTAGAGAATGGTTCCAACATCACAGAAAGTTCTGTCATCAATACCAATCTAAGGGGAAGTCTGCTCAGATGCCTTAGGATAGAAATATTTGTGTGATGAAAAGATACTTAATAGAGACCTCTCTCACTACCCTCATTCCTCTTGCTTTGGAGATGGTATTGTGAGGACATGATACCTACCGAAGCTGAAACTGCATTTTGTGACCACTAGGTGAAAAGCCTAAAGGAAAATTCCAAAATAATAAAAGGAAATGGGAATACGAAAGCCATTTGGATCACCGAGGTCATAGCTGCCAATCGAGACTCGTGACTTATTTTTATTGATGATGATGGTTTTCTGGTTTAAGCCACTGTTATCATGGTTTTCTAGTGCCTAGAGCAGTGCGTGGCATATAGAAGGAAGTCCCAAGTGTTTCTTGATTCACATACTTTAAATCTTACTCATCTTTATGTTCCAAGCATCTAATGCAGTTCTTTAAATATATTAGCCGGTGCGTACAAGCTTTTTTGAATAAAATATTTTGCATAAGTGAGCATAAACTCCCACCCCAAACCAACTAACTTGAAAAGATTGGCTAAAGTTTAGTCTTCTAGAAGCAAATGGAAATGTGTAAATTCATGATCAAATTGACAGAAAGAACAGCAATTTTTACCACTTGAAATGTCTCAGTGACACCTCTATAAACCCCATTAATAAACAGACATTCTCTGTTTATTTTTGTATCATTTAATGCCAATCTATTAATTGCGACAGCTGTGGTTTATATTTTTAGTCTTTACATATCATGTGCTAGAATGTGTGTTTGGTCATTATCCAGGACCCAGATAGGAACAGCAATAGTATCTCAAATAACTCCCAAGCTTCTTCAGACAGCTCAGCTCCTGTTCTGGCTTAAAAGTTAGTAGAAGTAGTGACCTTTGACTAGTCACTAAATCTCATCTTTCACAATGAAAGCTTGAACTGGAACCAGATTTAAAGTGCTTTGATTTTATCCTGCTGAACCATGAATTCTTTTCTTATTTGTCTGCTACAGCCAGTTACTGGAATGTATCCCTGTGACAGTTAAATGCTCCTTTTAGATGACCAGAGATCATTCTGAAATTATATATTTTTTACCCACTGCAATGTATCAGTTGTAAATGTAAAGAAAAATGAAGCAAAAATTGGCCAGCAGTACCACATGGGGAGTTACCTTGATGTACTGGTCATCTTCATGTACATGACCACGCAGGTTAGCACCGAAGTCATGGAACAGAGAGACCCACAGTCCAAATTAAGAGGCTCTAATCACACAGCTTATTCTATCCATTTAAAATGCATACTGAGAAGTAGGGAAAGAGATGTGTAAGTTAATTCACAAAGGATAGGGTGCAAACAGATGGGAGAACACACCACCTAAATATTGGGTCTCACCATATTGATATAAACTATCTGAGTCAATCCATTTGTCTGTCTGTCTGTCTCTCTCTCTCCTAACTCAAACACATCATCCTTCTTCACTGCTGGTGTGGTTACAAGGATGAGAGTTGAAATTTGAGCAAGGCAACCCAACTGATTTAAGACATCTAGGGCCAACATCTCTGTTAGAGGGATGCAGGGACAATGTTGCCTGGCCACAATTGTGATTTTCCTGATAAGCAGCTATGGATTTTATTTGTGCTTCTTTGATGGAGGACACTTTGGGCCAGATCAGATGTCACCAAGGGATGGCTGATTTTCAACTCAATAAATATTGAATGCCACATATGCCTTGCACGAATCATAAATATTTGTGTATATACAGTTCTTCTCTCCTTTTCTACCTGTAATTTTCTCACTTGTCTTATCACTTTTATCTGTTTGCCACACATGTACTGGCTGTCCTTGTTCTTTCTATCTGTGTCTACCATGTCTCACAAGTTATTTACTTCTCTACTTAGTGTCATCCATTTTTCCTTTTTTTCCCCTGTTATTTTTACAATAGAATTATTTTAAAGTAATATAGGAAACAAATTGCATGACAGATAAAACAACAGACTTTGGGGAAATTTAGAAATATAGCCCATACCAGAGATGCAGATAGCTTCCCCGACGAGCAGTATCTAATAGTACTAGCTGCCTTAGTATCTATTTCCCAAATGTACATCCCCTGTCTTATTATATCAGCTATCGATGTTATATGTTTTAGTCCTATGTACCAGCTATAATAATTAAAACATACAGCCAACTAGTAACTTTAATAATAGGCACAGTATCAGATATGCCAATCATGAAAATTCCATCTAAAAATAACAATTCTTCTTCCTTAGTGTCAGTTAACATATCAAAATTCATTTGTTGAACTAAACAGAATGAGAAGTTATATTTGAAAGTATACATTTCTCAATAAAGTAATTGCTATTTTGAATCAACCTCTGGATCAGTATGTTGATAACACATTGAACACCTTGATATTTGGATTTCTGTAATATACTTTTAATACCCTCTTCTATCGCTTGGAAGCCTCAAAGATTACTAAATCATAAATGATTTGGTTATGTAAAGTTAATCAAACTTTTAAATTTTAATTTAGATATTTTAATTATTTTACTCATGTATTTTGGATAATAGGATTGTTTATATGTCAGTAAGTCAAAATGAATGTATATTTTTCTATAACTTTATAGAATGCTGAAATATGGAGAAACGTGCTAAAAGTAAAGAGGAAAAAACATTTACTTTTGAAGTCAGGAGATCTGGATTAATATATTGATCCAATCTTTAGCTGGGTTACTTTAGGCAAATAACTGAACTTCTTTTTTTTACATTTTTATTAGAGTTTCTTTGAGCCAAACTGATGACGTGCTGGGAAGCAAGATCACAAATGCTCACTGTTATGTAACTTTTTCGGGACTAAGTTTCTTTATTTGTTGTGAGGTTTAATTTAAATGTAATTTAATATGATGGCATAGAAAGCAGCTAACACATGATTTGCATAAGATAGGTGATTACTGTTAGTTGAACTCGAATCTAGCCATTGCCTCATATTCCACACGAAGAACCTGAAACCTGAAGAGGTTAAGTGAATGTGTGTAAGGTCACACCCCCCTTGGTTCACATGAAAGCCTGAACCAGAGAGCTGGGAACTTTTTGCAGGTGTGACTGATGTTCCTTAGAAACATGTAGTCAGACTTTCTGATACACCTAGTTCTGAGTTATGATTTAAGCAAGTCACTCACTGAGTGTGTGTTTTCCTGCCCGCAAAATTGAGGGACTAATAATTGCCCCTCCATGCTAGTAATATAGGAAAGGTAAAGAAGTAATGCATGGAATAAATCATGGGGAAAAACAGCCTGTGTAATCCCAACACATAAACAGTAGAAATTACAAAAGCATTTAATCTTTAATAAGACTACGTTACAATTATATACATCAGCTCCTTTCATTTCTAGATCTCTAAATTCCTCCAAAATTAACTGCTGTGAACATTCTTAGACAATTCTTAGTTTACTAGCAAAGGAAAATGGAGAGCTGAGGCAATTATACAGAAAATTCAGGCGAAACCAAGCCCATTATTTCCACACTGCCTGAGTTTAACAGTTCTATTTGTCCAGATAATGACCTCAATTGTCCTTATCCCTTTCTGAGTGAATACTCATCACCATACAGATTAATATCTGTACATTCTGAATTTAGTTTAATATGCGAGAGATGTTCTTGAGGTATGTTCCATGAAGGGAAAGCTTTTGTCTTGTTTATTACTGTATCCCCAACACCTGAACAGTACCTGGCATGCAGTAGGTACTTCATAAATGTGTGCTGAGTGAATAGGTGAATGAATGAACAAATAAACTAAAGAATGAATAGTACTTTTCTGTTCATTAGTTTGTCTTTTCATGACTACAAATTACCACGACTTGATTATTATATGGTAACTTAATCAAAAGTTTTCTTTATGAAGTCAGCTCTCAGCTCGGTTGACTGTGCACTGAAATTTCTCATACTTGCCCTTAACCCTTCAAACTATTTGCATATTTTATACTGCCACTGCTAGATCAAGAATGGTAAAACCCAAGCCGTCTGACTCCGAAGTCTGTTCTTATCAGGAAAAGTTACTCATTTATTTGAAAGCTTTTGGCTATAAAAGCTCTGTATATTAAGTTCTAAATCCACTTAATTAGCTTCTCTAATCTTCTGATGGGAATATATAGTCAAAACAACCTGTCTGGCAACTTATTAATATAGCAATATATAAAAAGTCTTAGGAGAGAGGGAGATTCTGTCGAAGGCCCTGTCCAGTGTCATGACTCGCTTCTACTTGAGAATCTCAGAGATTATTGGTTACACAGTCAGCTAAGAATATGTTCTGCTTTTACTCTTCTTTGTGTATCCGTCCCCTGACTCCCCCCGCCCCGCCCCACCCCACAGTAGGACTCTGAAAGGAGGAAGTCAAGAGTCAGGTATTTATTAGGTCCCTCATCATAACAACATGAAATTCTATAAAAACTATTCCTATGTCGTCAAAACGATTTCAGGGGTAAGTGACAGAAACACAACTCCAACCAGTTTGAACGCAAAAAGGAGTATACTGGTTCATGTAAATAGGAAGTTGCTTCAGGCTTGGCTGGATCCAGACGCTGAGGCAATGTCCCGAGGTCTGTCTCTCTCTCCATCTCTTCGCACTGTGTGGGTTTTGTTCTCTGGCAAGACTCCTCACCCCATAATTGGAGAGCTGCTGGCGGCTCCACCCTTACATCATCTTCCCATGGTAGAATTCCAGCGTAAGGTAAAATAACAACAACAGAATGAACCAGAAACGTCTTCTCTCCCAGTGATTCCAGGGAGGGACATGATTGTCCTGTCTTGGGCCACATCCCTGAAGGACGGGTGGGGTCAGTGAAGTCCTCTGACTGACCTGGACTGGGCTGAAAATACACCTACCTCCCTGCAAAAAGTGCCCAGTGGGATGAGTCCTCCAAATACATGTACTTCATGGCAGGAAAAACAAACAAACAAACAAACAAAAACTGTCCACTATACTATTTTCACCTCTAATAGTATGTCACATAGTGAAAAAAAAAAGAGAAAAAAAGGAAGGCAAAGTTACAAAAAGTTAATCATGGTTATCTCTGGATGGGAGGCTTGCAATTAAACTTTAATGTCTTCTTTATATTTTTCTTCATATTATTTGTTATTTTTATAATGTACATAAATTACTACTCTAACTTTAAACTTAAAAATTATTTTCAGAATTTACTCCTTTTATTGAATAAACGAATGAAGATTATTACTGAGTTTATTGTGTAGAAAGCACTCTTCTGAATGCTGAAAGCAAATTAAATGAATAAAACAGGCTTGGTCACTAACTTCAAGGTATTCATTGTCAGATAGAGAGGACAAACATACCCATATAATTACTGCTGTGAAGCTCCTTAAATTACTTCAGCAAAGGATAATTGCTATTTAAAACTTACCAGCTCTTATTACTCACTACTTATCACCAAATTCCTTTTTTTTTTCACAACAGAGGGATCAGATATTTAAATATAAAAATATAAAACATTTGAAATAATTATGTGTATTTATAATATATATAGTGTGTGTGTACACATAAATATCATAGCAAGACACAAAGCTCAAATTGATAAATTTTATCTCATAAAATTTTATATTCTGCCTGAACAAATCCCATAAAAAAATCAAAAGTCATATTGCCAAAAACTGCAACAAATATAGTAGGGAATAATTTCTTTACTATATAAAAATACAAATCAGTAAGAAAAAACTTTCAACAAGTAACTGTATAAAGAACTATCTCACAGAAAGAAAATAAAATGTGGACAATATGAAAGGATGGTCAGCCTCACTAGTAAGTAAGGAAATGCAAGAAAGCAAACCCACCAACAAAAATCAAGATACTAATTTTCACCCATCAGATTGGAAACAAAGCATTAGATAGTATTTGGTGACTTCGAGGTATAGAGAAACCAACCTCCTACAAGGCTGGAGGCAATACAAATGGATAAAATTTTTATTTTCTCTTTCCCTCAGCTTTATTGAGATATAATTGGCATATAACATTGTATCAGTTTAAGGCATCAACATATTTATCTGATGCATTTATAAATTGCAAAATGAATACCACCATAGTATTAGCTACCACCTTCATCCTGTCGCATAGTTACCATTTCTTTTCTCTGGTGATAACATTTATGATTTACTCTCAGCAACATTCAAGTATATGATACAGTGTTCTTAGCTATAATCACCATGCTGTACACAAGTGTTGCACCTTTTTTGTAGAACAATTTGGTATCATCTTCCAAAATGATTAACAGCAAATGCCATTGATATAGCAATTCCATGTCTTGGAATTTTCCCTTCAGATCAGTATCTACATGTGTGCAAAGACAGCGCACATGGAGCATGGGTGCATTTTTTTGGTTGTAATGCAAAAAGACTGGAAATAACATATGTCTATTAACAAGCTGAATAAACAGAATGGGTTTGACAAATTTTGTTAAAGCACAAGTGAAGGGCACTTCACCTCAAGTTGAAGACAGGAAAGAGACAAAGAGGATCTCCATGTGCCGATGTGTAATCTCCCAGTTAAATGAAAAGAGAGCTATGGTAGATCCTCATTTCTATAAATGTGTGTGTGTGTGTGTGTGTGTGTGTGTGTGTGTTCTGTGTATACATAGAGTATCTCTAGAAGGATATAAGGATATAAAGAAACTTAATAGTGGATATCTGACCTCATGGAGAGGGTGGATGGTGAGGAGAAGTTTACATTTTCTTGTGTACCTTTTTTATTATTTGATTCTTTAAAAAATTCTGTAGATGTAGTTACTTTTAATAAAAAGACAAAATTATTTAAAAATTTGACAGCAAAAATTGTAATATATTTTTCATTTTTGACGTCAGTAGAAGACAGATCATCAGATTATATCTTATTTGTTCCAAGAAGAACCTCTTGAAGGAAGCCTCTTAAATATGTAAGTGTAAAAATGTGATTATATAAGCATAAAAACTATGAAGCAAGGAGGTACACTTTGCCCTAAGGAAATCCTTTTAAAAAAAAAAATGGGTTAACCTAACTGTTCTTTTAAATATTTCTTCAAATGTAAATCAGGTCACTGGGGAAAAGGTGAGTAAATTTGCAGGAGGGACCAAGGAGATTCTTGGGAATTTAGGGACAGAGGCTCTAAAGACCAGGACCCTTCTGAGGCTAATGGCTTTAATATCTCTGATGGATTTAGGTGGTCTTGAGGGAGTTCTATTGCGAGTAATATATTTAGCTAATTCAGGGGAAGACAGCTGCCTATGGGAAGCTTCTGCTGCTGGAAAGAAAATGGAATATTTGGCAAAATGAGAAAAGACCAATTTGTCAGGGATTCAAATGGTGGGGTATTGAGCCATGGGATGAGACTGGTAAGGCCAGCAAGGGTAAGATCCCACAGGGGCTGTGGCTTTGTTCATTTAGGATGTTGCTTTTCACCTTAGTAACAATTGGAAGCCATCAAAGAGTTTAAAGCAGAGGGAGGTTGCAATTAAAAGTTGCAGTTTTATATCCTTCTTTGGGCTCCTATGTAGAGATTGGAAGTGCTGCACAAGAATAGTTTCTAGGAAAAGCTTCGGTGTTTTTAGCCAGAGATTAGAGATTATCTGGTAGGTTGGTGGGAATGGAGATGAAGAGAAGTGGGTACATATATAAATGATATAGGTTTTTAAGAAGACACAGACTCATTTTTGTGGTTGTTTGGTTAGAGGACATGAGGGAGAAGGAGATGAGGAAGATGCTGCTTCTCAGTTTTGTGGTTTGCCTGCGTGCGTGAGGATGCCACTCACTGAGCTGGGCAACCCGGGGGAAGAGCAGTTTGTATGGGAGGGTAATGGGTGCTGCTGGGGCATGTCGAGACTGTGGTCCATTTTAAGCATTGAAGTGAAGGTGTTGAATGGGCACTATTATAGTCTGGAGTTTATAGCAACAGCTAGAGACTTTTTTTTTTTTTTTTTTTTTTTGTCAAAGCATATAAATTTTATTTGCGGCATAGGTGAGGATGAGACTTCCTAAGGAAGAACAAATGATGAGAAAGGCCAAAGGATTCGCTAGCAATCTGTCCCAAAGGTATTTCAAGCTTTTAAACTTTGAGAGAAAAGATAGCAGAGAAGGAATAAGAGGGGGAGTTGGAGCAGAGAAAGAGGAAAAAGAGAAAGCAGAATGAAGCCAGGATGTGGAATTTCAGAACTAATAATAATAAGTGACTGGTGGTAAATCAGTCACTTATTAGTCTAATAATAAGTGACTGGTGGTAAATCAGTATGATCATTTAATTTCTTCTTGTTTTACTAGGTTAATTAGATCACTTAGGGAGAAGCAAAATTTGAAGAAATCTTTCTTAATCAAGAACAATGTTTTTTAAATCAATGCTTCTTAAAATGTTCTTTAAAGATAAATATCTAGTCTGGTTCTTTACGAAATCTCCAGCGGAAATTTTGACCTGTGGCAGAAGCAGGTAAAACTACGGGGCCAACTTCTAGAGGAAGTTTGTGTTTTTTGTGTGTTCAGCAAGCTAATCAGGGTCAGCAGACTTTTTCTATAAAGGGCCAAAGGGTAAATATGTTAGCCTTGCCAGCTAGAGGATCTGCATTATAACTACTGTTAGTGTAAGAAATGCTAGATAGCACGTACGTTAACGAGCACTGCTGTATTCCAATTAAATTTTGTTTATGGACATCGAACCTGGAATTTCATATGATTTTCATGTGTCATGAAATGTCATTCTTCTTTTCAATTTTTCCATCCTTTTAAAAATGTGTCTACAGCCATGCTGCCTGAACAAGCCTGATTCTGTCTGATCTCAAAGCCAAGCAGGGTCGGGCCTGGATAGTACTTGGATGGGAGACCACCTAGGAAGACCAGGTGCGTAGGTGTAAAAAAAAATTAAAAAAATAAGGGATTGTAAGCTGACAGGGTCCTTGCAATCTGTGAGGTCAACACGGGTTGCCTCACCTAAAAAATAAAAATAAAAATAATAATAACAAAAAATAAAATAAAAATGCAAAGTCATCTTAGCTTGTAGACCTTATAAAAATAGGTGGTAGCCAACTTCTGCTCTAGGTGATACCATCATAGCAGGTCTTGACTTGAACCATCACCCCCTTCTTCCCTCCACCCAATAATTAATCTAGAAAATAGAATTTAGTTGTTGAAAATGAAAACATTAAACCCTGGGGAACAAAAAATCTGGCAAACATTGGAGTCTATTCTTCCAATATCCCTTTAAGGCAGGCTTAGTTTGAACACCCCAGCAGGATGGCCGTAGCCAGTGGTTGATCAGACATAATGGTGACAGCTCCGATAAGGCTTCCAACTGCAAAGTCTCACCACTCAAGCTGACGTTGAATCAGAGCTATTGTCAGGAAGAATGCTGTACATCAACCCATGTGTTGCAAAAATCAACACAAAGAGCTGATTGTTGAAGCGGATGTTTGAAATGTAATTATAAGCATGTAGAGCCATTTTGAGAATGAGCCTGACCCAAGAAACTTCCTCAGTGTGAGCAATGAGGTCATGTAAATTTCTTCCGAATGTTTCACATCCAGGATGCTCTCATGACCCCCTTTCAGAAAATCAGTATATTTCTCGATAAAGTACATCCTTTATCTAAAACTAACTCATGATGGTGACTTGAGATCAAACCTTTATTTCATTTTCTAGTCTTTACCTAATGAGACATAGAAAAAAAAATGAGGTCTTCTAAAAAGGTAATTATGTAATAAGATCAACTGAAAGATATGAACATCTACAGGCCGTAAAGACTTCGGTAACAAGAGGACAATAAAAATCTGTAGTTTCTAGGCTTTCCAAGAAAAATTCTCAAAATGAACCTCAGACTAGCAGCTAGACTCTGGAAGCTGAAGGAAACTCCTTGGCTGACAGAGAGCTACGAAAGCTGTTTCCCAAATGCAGCCACTGCATCCTCCCCATTGCTCAAACCGCCTTTAGTGACAGAGACGACTCAAGGAATTTAAGGCACACAACTGCTATAGCTCCTCATGCTGAGAAGGTTATTGAAAACAAGATGAATTTTTATCCACTCAGATGAGCTTTGGAGACGCCCATCTTGGTCTCCTCATCCTTTGCCTGAAATTTAGTCCACAGCCTCTGTGATATGATACATCATGGCAAAAGAAATCTCAGAGCTCTCCTCTGCAAAGCTTGCCCCTCTTTGTTCTGTCCTTCCCACCCCACCATATGAAGAAAAAGAGGAGAAAACTCTCCTTGTCAGATATTCTTCCTGAGTTGCCAATTTGGGATGAGCTGAGTTTGGGTTTTATTACAAGCAAAAACTACTGTCCGTGCACAAAGAACAGAGTTGGTGGCCTCTTATATGGAGGGTTTGTTTGTGTGTTTGTTTTTTTTTTTTTTTTTTTAAGGAAAGTAAACATGGAAAAAGTAGTTTGGAAGCATGCTCTGACTATCAGGGAGACTGAGAGGTTGTGCAAGATAAATACAGAACAGATGGTCCGATAATTGGGAAGCTTGTCAAGGCTAAACACTGGGTTAGTCAGGTAAGTCAGTGGAGGGGGATGCTTTGAGAGGCATTCACATCAACTAGGCTATTCTTCCACTGGAGCCTTTAGTTGACTTGGTCCAGGAATCAGTAAGGTTCCATTTCAGAAGTTAGTTCTCCCATAATTTCAGGACCCCAGTGTTCCAGGTGAATTGGACTCTAAGCTGAAATGCCAGCAGCCTTGGGAAATTTTGGAAGTTTTCTTCACTTCAAGGGTAGGTAGAACGTATTTGCATGAATCTTATCATGAGTAGGGGTGAGTATCAGCCGTATTGTTATGGTTGCTTAAGGAAGTGACACTAGAAATTTAACCTTTCAGATTTTTCACACCAATATAACTGTAGAAAAAATAGTTTAGGATCTTCTAAGTGTCTCTAATTCATCATCTGTTGATATTGGAAATTGGTGTAGAAGCAATAAACTCTAAGCCTTAAACCACTGCTCTGAGGAGGATGTTTAATAATGCTTATATCCATGACATACCTCAGAAAGGCTGCTTAGCACAAAGGGAAGAAATTCCAAGTTCCAATTACGAGGAGCAAGCATGAGGTGGAAAGAATTAAATGAAAAACCCAACCAACCTTTTACTACAGTTGATGATGAGTCTGCATTAACTATCTGAACTTTGAACAATTACAGACACAGAGAATGTAAGTTTGCTGACAAATCTAGATGTTATCTGCAATTGGTAAAACAGCCTCTGATGGAGGTATGAGAATTAAGTACGGCCACCGTTTCAGGAGACATAAGAAAAAAAGATTGCCAGAACACCAGAATGAGGAGGAGGAAAGACACCAAAGAATCATGTTCAGAGTCTCTTTCTGGCATCTTAACCACACACCTGGCAGGCTAATTAAACACACATGGACTTGTCGGGGAAGGAATAAATTTTCTCTACCTTTCTAGGTTCTACTGACTGGTCTAATCAAATCAATATGAGACAGATTAAAAGGAAAAGTAACCAAATTTAATTACATATGTATGGAACCCCACTGAGAACGTCAGAAACCTCACTTACATGAGAGGTTTAAAGACAGACAGGGGAATGAGGCATATATGACATTCTGAGCTAAGGATGAGGTAAAGTGCCGTGGGGCTTCAGAGGAGGAGGAAGGTCATTCGCAGGAATGAGAAAGAGCAGATGTTGGGTAGGTAGGTGTTTGCACTGCCATGTAGATAGGCTTTACATTTTATTTCTGGTAATAACTTATTATGAGTGAAGTCCTCGATTTAGATTTTTAAGGAGAGGTAAAAGTTTCTCTTGAACCCACAGGATGCTGATTGCCTTCAGCTTCAAAATAATCCACACACCAAAGTAGCACATCTTGGTGAGGCCTATCCTGAATCTGTGTGCATATAGAGTCTGTCTGTCTGTCTGTCTGTATATCATCTCTCATCATTATATAGCTTATCTACCTTTCTATAGATTATTTGAAGACAACTTTTCTGATTTGAAGATTAAAGTTGAGAACTGAAACACCTCTTACCCACAGCTCGCTCATTGAGGAATTAAAATGCCTTCATTCCCTGCAAGCTGTTTACCTTCACATGACTTTATTATTCCACTGACTTCATTAGTGTGACTTTCAAAAAGACCCACCAGTTCTTCAAGGGAAAGCATCAGCAGACAGTTTGCACCTAAAATTCTTTGAATGTCTTCCTTCAAAGAGTTTTGCCTTGCTATTCTCACCAATCCTGGACCATTAGTATCTTAATCCTTACACAATTCTCATCAAGCCCTCTTACACTGAAAGACCCATCTTGAACTAAACTTTCAAGTCTCAGTTAATTCTGACCCGGTTCCCTTACTAAGACCTTACCAAAGCTTTGCGGAGATTGTATTCTCCGTGAACAAGGTAAGCAGTAAACTCACTTTGTCTCATCCACAGGTTGTGTTGGGAATATCCAAAGAGCCAGCATTCAACAAAGTCCTTTCTAGTTGCTTCATAGAGAGCAAAATTGCACTTCTAGCTTTCAAGAATATTTATGAATGGCTAGTTTGTGCTGGCCTCTTTTAAAAGATATATTACTGAAACTTCTCCCTACACACCTGAAAGACAGCTTCATTGTAATCTTGAGAACTATATAATGGCTCAGTAATTTTGGTATAGGAACTTTCAAGAATATATGGCATATGATACTGTTTTTGTAGGCACATCATGAACAGGATTGTCTTCTTTCTCGACCTCATGTTCATCTATCACAAGGACCCTCTCATTTCTGACCCTCTAGAGATTCACTGTTGGGTGAATAATTGAGATCACCCGATACATGATCTGAACTGTTTCCTGCATTCTTCCCAATGGATTTTAAAACGGCGTGTCTGTTCAGGTGCCCCTGCTTTTGACAGAAAATACGTATGCATTTTTGTGCCTATAAGCAGAGAATTAATACAAGTATCTGAGCAGAACTCCAGGTCTCAGATATTAAGGAGTATATGATTCCTATCTGTTGATATCCTACAAGTGTACGTTTCCTGACTATGTGTTCAAAACCACCTCTAGTATTTATGGCTGAAATGGTATGATGTCAGCAGTTCGTTTCAAATGGTCTGATGGGGGCTGGGGAAATAGGGTTTATGAATGAAATAAAATTAGCCTTGAAGATGACGTTTTAAAGAGAGATGAGGGATGTGTGGTATTATAGTGTACCGTTTGCTCTATTTTTGTATATATTTGAATATTTTCATAATGTAAAGGGGAAAAAAAAGTTGTAGAGGTTAGGATTTGGCTCAGTTTCATTCAAGAGGTCAAATCTGATACAGTTAAGAGAAACCGCTTAAGGGATTTATAGTGATTTAAAAACAATGCTCTAGAGAGAAAAAAAAGAAAACTTAAAAAGAACACTGTGGGATCTTTGAATCTTTTGGTTAAATTTCAATTTTTGAATGAAAGAGTACAACTCAAAGGTTTCCCGGCTTTTGTCTCATTACCCAGTGTTGAGCGGAGAACCAGATTTGAGTCATTTTTATGGCACGACATGGTAGTGCTCAAGATGTTCAACTGAAATGGTGTTTTACACTCGAGCAGAGGTCTTGAAACTTTTCCTATAAAGGCACAGATAGTAAACATTTCCTGCTTTGGAGGCCTTGTAGTTTCTGTCACAGCGGCTCAACTCTGCCATTAGAGTGCAAAGGGAACCATGGACAATACGTAAACAAATGGGCACAGCTGTTCCAATAAAGCTTTATTCACAAAAACAGAGGACAGGCTGAATCTGACCTTGTCAACCCTGGATCAAGATATGAGTGCCAGAATTAGACAGATCTGGGTCTGTATCCTTATTTTCCTAGTTGTTAACTTGGTGACCTTGGGCAAATCACTTAACCTGAGCTCTAACTTCCTCACGTAAAATGGATAATTATGGTGTTTGCCTCATGTGACTGCTAAGAATAATAATATGGTACATGGAAAGCACTTAGTTAAGTGTCTAGGGTTCTTTAAGTGCTAAGGAACTATTAAGTATTATTAATCAATCCTCTCGATATTCTATAATTTATTACTTATTTTGTTAACATATATTTAACCATTTTCTTCATCGGAATGCAGTAGAAGATTTAGCACTTAAGGAACTAAATTTCAAGTATAAAATATCTAAGCAGTGTTTTATCATCATTGTTGTAATCATCTTGTGGTTCTAGTTAGCTGATAAATAGTACATTTTTCTCCATTCTCAACCTAAATTTTCTCCACAATGACAGAGGTACAAGAATCAGACTTAGATGGAGATATCATAGCATCGCCTTTATTTTTCATAAAACTGAACCTCAGAATGTGGTTTAACCTTTGGTCCACAGGGCTCCCGATATTCTCCTGCATTAGGTCATTCTACCCACTCATCTATAAGCAGTGTTAGACAACACATGCCTCCCGTTGCATGAACTAAACCTGCTGAATAAGCTTTTTACTTGGGCAGAAAAGGCGACCAAGGTGCACATGAGTTTTAATTAGATCGATTCCAAAAGAGAAAAGAAAAGGGTCTGAGCTGGACAAGCCATATACTCTTCCCATGTACACAATTAAGGTAAATAAAAGTAAGGAGAGAAGCCAGAATCGTTACTATAGCTGAAGTCACTCTCCAAGGGATATAGAACTACAGAAATGGAGGATTTCCACGAACGGAATCCTAGGTCAGCTGTATGCCAGGAAACTGTGCAAAGTTCTCTGCTTTGATTAACCTACCGGATCTTTATAATAGCTCTTTGAGGCAGCATTATGAGTGAACAGGATTAGTAGACAGACACATAGACAGACAGAGAGAGAGAGAGAGAGAGAGAGAATTCCCCCAAGGTCTTTCAGCAAAAAAAGTGGTAGAGCCAGGATTTAAGTCCATGTTTGGCCCCCAGGCTCCGAAGCTCAAGGAACTCTTTCTAGCAACCTGGATTCGGAAAAGAAAACAAACAACAAACCAAAAGCAAAGCAACAATGTAAATTAGTTCAGTTTAGAACTTGTGTTTATAAACCGTTATTGTCACCTAACCATCACTACATTATTCTCTAGAAGTTTAAAATGCATATGCTTAATAAATCCAGTCTTGGATTTTGCCTGCAATCTATGTCTGCTACTTAAAAAACACAAACAAACAAACAAACAAACAAAAACAACTCAATATATTTTCCACATCTTCATCCCAAACAGTGCTTCTGAGATTCCATCTTCAAATTCCTTCAGCTTCAGGGTATAATTTTGCTTAGTCCTGGAGACTTAAGTTCACTTGAAGTGACTATGTGCCCTTTTTACTATCTTCTCAACTATCTTGGGCTATAATTCCTTTTTTTTTTTAATTAGACCATTCCAACTTGAAGAAGAATAAATAGAATATTTTAGTGTTCTATCACCTTTTAATATTATAGTCTTTAAACAGAAGACCTATCCCATCATTTTTTCTTGCTCTAAACAGTTGAAAAAATCTATTTCTGTCATCTTTAATGTCTTTAGATATCCTAATTTACTTACTTTTTTACCTTCCTGACTGTTCTCAACAGGTTCTTCTTATTCTTTTTATATTCATCTTACTATCTTAAACATCAACATCCTGGGATTGATGCACAGTAATTCCACGCAGGGCTGGACGTCATACCTCTTGCCCATTTTCAATGTATGGTATTTGTATAGAAGGGCAATTGAAATAAAATTGTTAATTTCCATAAAAATATGAGTAAGATTTTCTGATAGTTTGATAAAATGCCATTCCTTAAATAGCCACGGATTTAGACGTTCTCTCAGAAACACCGTCAAGACTGCCTTGCACGATTTTTTTTTTTTTTATGCTTTTAATTCAGTTGCTTTCCCAACTGCTCCAGATTCTTTTGTTGAATCCGTGGTCTGCTGGATAATGTTCGTTGTATCAGAGAGTGGCTGTCACAATTTTGGTGCATTTTCGGGGATTTCGGTTTAGATTGCCCTTCAAATACAAAATTGCTGCTGCTGACCCGCCGTTAGTAGGACACGGAGTTTGAGTTATGTCCCCGTGTTGGTGATGGATTGTGCTGCCTGAGCCAGCGGCTCTCCCTTTGGCATCACCCATTGTGACTAATCGCCTGCATTTGCAAGATGATTAGCCAAGGTTAGGGGTACAGTCTGTGATTATGAAACAGAGTTTTTTCTTTATGTGAAAAATTGCTCGCTTATAATAGCATTAAATTATAATTTTGCTCCATATCGTAACCAATGGTAGGATGTTAATAGCAATTCGTATTCCTCTGGCTGTTTGTGTGTTGTTTTGAGACATAGTTCTTCTTTTTTCTTTTTTTTTAAGCCTACTGCGTGAGACATAGTTCTTGAGCAGAGTCCTGTCCCATCCTCATTTTTCTCCCATTAAACACAACTTTAAATGTACCAATTGTACTGCTAAGAAGCCAGAAGTACATTTATTTATTTGACTAATTGAGTGCTTACTGTGTATTAAGCTCTGTTCTAATGCTGGGGATAAATCAATCCTTTCTTTTCTGGAGCTTTTATTGTGGTAAGGGAGAAGGACAGTATACGAGTGTGTAAATAAAATATAGGTAAGATGCTCTAAATGAGGGGAGTAGGTAAAAAGTACAGAAGGAAGACAAAGTGCTGGGAAGGAAATTGTTGATACTTTATAAGGTAGTCAGTGAAGGCTTCTCTCATAAGGCGACATTTGAGCAGAGACTGAAAGACGTATAGGAACCAATCATGTGGAATTTGGAGAAAGTCTTTCAAACGGGTAAACACAGCAAGTATGAATGAGAACCTCTTTTGTCCCTTTTTTACTTGCAGGCCATATCCTCCCTCCTGTCTCCTGGGTCAAAGACCTAAGAGTCATCCAGGACTTCCTTTTCTCTGATACTCTGAAATCTAATCATAATGAAACGAATAATATGGAGATTGATAAATGTTACATCTAATCATAACTCATTGGGTAGGTATGGCTTTATTTATCTTATAAATAATAAGGGCAAAACAATTTATGAGCTCCAAAAGCAAATAAATGGCAGCACCGGGAGTGAACCTGGCTCTTCCAGCTGTAAACCCAGTGTTCTTTCTACCGGGAAATGTCGCTTCGTCATTCATTTACCAAGTCCCCGATTAGTTGTAAATTCGGAAGCATCTCTGCATTCTAATCTCTCCTTTCTGACCTCTTTGCCATGGACTTAGTCTAGAACTTAATTTTTTCTTCCCTAGACGTTAAAACCTTGTCCTAGCTGTTTTTCATCCTTACTGCAGTTTAAAATCGTATTCTACCAGGGTCATCCTAAAAATCAAAACCAATTGCACTGTTGACCTTCTTAAATACTTTATGGACTCTGTCTGCCTGTAAAATCAAGTCCCATCCTTAACATTTTGATACTCAAAGTCCTTTTCAGACTCCCGCGTAATTCTAGTTTCTGAAATCTCCAAGCACCTTTTGCTCCAGATTCCAGACTTGCCTCTTTTTCCACCGATGTTCAACATTCTTCTCAGAATGCCCTGCCTTCTCCTTTCTAACTATAAGAGTTGCCACTGTACTTTAAGATCTTGTTTAAATGTTACTGCCTATGTGTAGCTTTTATAAATTTAGGTAAAGCCAGTCTCTCTGTCTCCTGGGCTCTTGGGCTAATTTCTGCTTATGCTTTATAGCTCCAACAGTGGGCTGGGAGATCCTTAAATACAGAGACTGTCTTGTTTATCTTTGTGTTCCCTGTGCTACCATAATGAGATAGTCTATAATATCTGTGATCACAACTGACAAAATCTGAAAAATGTCCAGGTGAACTGTCATTATATGAAAGCAGGCTATCTCTCCATTTTGCAGATTTCATTAAGGATGGAACTAGTCATCTTTGTTTAGGTACACCTAAAGTATATTTTAAAACTTTTTTAGAAGGTGGAAATATTTTTTGCTCTTTCAATAAGAATGAATTAGATAGACTGAATTAAAGTAGTAATTAAGTTACAATTTTATACCAATGACAACTTAAAACTGGTTAGATGTCATACCATCAGCACTAACTGTAAGAAGTAGCTAATGAATTTGTTAGAGCCTAGATCTGCAGAATGTGTGCAGTGTTTAGGGAAGGCTAATGAAGACATTCTGGAGGTCTTGAGATCGTTCTTTTTCATTTTTCTTGCCTTTGACATACTGCAGACATCACGTGCTACTCATTTTATTCAAATCTGTACAAAGGCTAACCCATGTACAACTGACATTATCATCTATTCAGTGTTTCAAGTCATCTCTTGTCACCAACTTATTTTTAGGAATGGAAACAACTGAGATAGGTTTGAAGTTGCTGTAATCTTATTTAGGTTAATTTATCCAATAGTGCCTTAAACATTTAAAGTTCTTTTTGCTTTTCCAGAAAATGATTACGATAATAATGTGTTTTACAATTTGTTGATGGCAAAGAAATTTCCCTTAAAAAGAGTTTCAATGTGCATTACTTTAAATATGAATGCATTTGGAGTAATTAAGCAAGCTGGGAGTAGTAAGAAAATTTGTGGTTCATATGTTAATTTCTGGGCAAAATGTAAAAGTAGTCAATTTTTTTATTGCACAATTTATTCGACGTGTGTCATTGCTTCCCCAGTATCCATTCACCTATTCGCAATAGACCCTGACCTGTATTTAGGATTTCATCTGGTTTTAGGGAAGACAATATAACTGCATCCATTAACTCTAGGAAAAGAGCATGTGACCTAGACCAAGCCAATTGGAACAGTGCTCTCCTCTCGTCACCGTGGTTGGTCCAGGAGTTGACATGTGACCACAGCTAGTATCGTCAGAGAGAGGGAACTCTGGGAAAGCCAAGACCTTCTTTTGCTTTGGATGGGATGATCCCCAGATGTGAAGTCTAAAATTCTGGCAGCCAGTTTGTTTTCTTAGTAAGACCTGCTAGGGTAAGAAGGGCTCATAGAGAAAGAAAGTGCTGAAAGAATCACAGCAAGACTGAAATAGACATTAGATTTTAACCGAGCTGTGCCTAAAGCCTGCCCTACTTCTTGATCTGTCACTTAGAGCAGCCAATAAATCTTCTCTATTCCTTTAGTCACTTTATGTTGAGTTTTCTTTTACTTGAAACATTCTGATATATCCATATTAATGTGTGGCAGAATGGATAAGATTTGTTGACCATGAAAAATATGTTTTGGTATTTATATTTGAATACAAATCCGTTTGAGCCACGATATTTACAAAAAATAATAAAATCACCTTAGAAAGTTTTAACTTCCTAGACTACGTAGTCAGGTTTGCTAATCACATTCTCTTTCTCAGTATCCATTCTGGCTTCTTTGCTAGAAAGACTCACCCATGACAGACTCAGAGTAGGGATTTCAGAATTGATTTGATTATATTGCTTGTGATATATGATAACCTGGATGCATCTACAGGAGTATCAGGAGCTCAGCTGAAATGGGAAAGAGAGCTGAGCTGCCAGATTAAAATAACAAGCCAAAAATAAAGGAGTTAAGTCTTTAATCATTTACTGAGATTGTATAAGAAAGACACAAACACTTTAGGAAGCGTCAACTCCTGTTCCGTCATGAAATGGAGCATCGGTCCAGGGCCAGGTGGGTCAGTGTGGACGTGGAGAAACCCCTGAAACAAAAGGCTCTGGCATTTTTATGGACCCCAAGTTAGGGAAAGAGCTAGAGATGGAAAAGTACTGGATACCGAGATTGGGGGAAACTGTCTTCAAGGTTTTCCCCTTCACCAACAAGAAGGCCTTGGCAGAGGCGCCTGAAGAGGACCTCGTCTAAAGGCCTCTGATAAAGACGCCTAAGAATGTGGGAGCGGGCAGGGGGTGCAGATAAGTGTAGAGCATGGCCAGTGAGGGGCCGAGTCCTTGCCTGCACTGCCTTCAGAGATTGTAGTGCACTGGCTGTGAGCCGAGGCTGGTGTGGGGACGGCAGCTTTCCCCTGCGAGCCCGGCCTTGATAATTTGCTGTGGTCAGGTCTGAAAAATCACACACTGGTTTTTTGTTTTTTTGTTTTGTTTTGTTTTTTTTAAATTAAGTATATTAGAGTAACATTGGTTAATACAATTATATAATTTTCAGGCGTACATTATCATTTGACATCTGTTATTCTATTGTGTATTTACCACCTAAAGTCTAGTTTTCTTCAGCTACCATATATTTGGTCCCCTTTACCCACTTCACCCTCCCCTTAAACCCTATTTGACTCCCTTTACCCCATCTAACTCCCCCTCCTCCTTCACCCCATTAGTAACCACTAGCCTGTAGTCCTGTGAAGGAGAAATTTAGACTTTTCCAGACATACAAAAATTGAGGGAATTCTCCACTACGAGGCCTGCACTATAGGAAATAATGAAAGGGGTCAGCTCACTTAAAACAAAATGAAAAAAAAACAACAACCCATAATTAGGAGGAAAGTGAGTATCAGGTAAATAGTAAAGAAAGGGCATTATAAGCTTAATTAATAATGAGAGAATTGTTATAACAAGATATTGTTATGACAAGATAGTAACGAACCTTCAGCATACATAGGAACAAATTAAGATAACAATGACTGAAAAGAGGGGGATTCAAAGATCCAAATTCACAAAGGGAAATGGAGATAAGGCAGGCACAGGAGAAAATGGATGACTGTGTATATATAACCATCCTTTACATATTCATAATGGTAACCATACATTGGTTTTTAACCAGGAGCCTATTTCTCAAGAGGAAAACAAGATTCTTTTAAAATTTTTAAGACTGAGAGTTTTTATGCACTCTTTTCAATATACTCTATGAGTGCCTGATATATCACTTGGATCAAGGTTAAGTTATCTATTGTTTGAATTCTTGTGCATTTGCGAGTTTTTTCCATGTCGGAAGCCTTTGGGTTCAAAGACTTTTAATTAGGTTACAATTCACACGGCAAAGTAAAACTCAAGAGGAAAATAAGCTGCTCTATATCAATAAAACTTGATGACACATATTTTAAAATTTAAATGTCTTAAAGAATATAGAGATCCCTAATGATTTGCTTCCTGGACAATTATGTGATTCCTTTATAGGTCATCAATATTTTATTTCAAGGGGCAAATACTGTAATCCTTTATAGATCCTAAATGTTTTACCTGGTAAGTATTAGAAACTTCCAAAAAATGACATCAATACTCCTTTCAAATGGCCTTTTGAAGTTTGCCAACTCATGACAGTAAGTTCTACTTCCCTCATCTCTTAACGGAATGCCAGGTAATCTCAGCATTCCTGAGCATCCTGAGGCCATCTCTGCTGATAACAAGGCAATTCTTAAAGGGTGTGAGAGTTCTTGGGTATAAAAAATAAACGAAAAAGAAAAGACCAAACAAACAAACAACAAAAAAAAGCTTTTAACTTTGCTGTGTTAAGAAATTGGATGTGAGTTAAGCTATAGGACAGAGATGAGTAAACGTGTGATAAGATGATGACTGTCTCCATATGACACTAAAAAGTATAACAAATGAACTGTTTTTAAAACAGCAGTCTATTTTTCTCACAAAATTTTAAATTCAAACATGAAATAATTTAACTTTGGTGGTTGAGGACAAACCATAGGCCCATTAATTGATAAAAGGTTTGGTTTGCAGCCAAGGTCATAAAAGAAGTTTAAAATGACACTTTAATATCTTGTCTAGATGAAGATGGCGAATTTTATGTTATGTATATTTACATCAACTTAAAAAAAAAAATCTTGCCTAACAGCAAAGCCCAGATTTACAGTGAAGATGATGGAGGAAAGGAGAAAAGGAAAGTTGGTCAAACAAACTTTCTTTTTGGATGAAAGATTTATTTTTGAATCTCATTTATATTTCGCACATCAGTTACTTCAAATTGAAACATTTTGACAATAAAATGTTTATATTTCAAAATAGGATGTTAAAAATTGAGAAATTCATCAGTTTTGAAATATCAAGTGTAGTTATTACAAAATGTATATTGGGACTGTTTTTATTTTATGCAATATTTTAAAATTTCACTCTAAAATTAATAATTTATGTAAAATATTTTGAGTGAGACCTAGGTTATTTGAAAAAATTTAAGAATGCAAAAGTTTTTGTTGAACTTTCTTGAGTAGTATATATTAAAATGGCTAGGGCTGCCATACAAAATATCACAAACTGGGTGCTTAAATGACAGAAATTTATTGTTCTCATAGTTCTGGAGGCTGGAATCCAAGATCAAGGTGTCAGCCAGTTTTGATTCTCCTGAGGTCTCTCTTATTGACTTGAACATGGCCACCTTATCACGTGTCCACATATGACTTTTCTCAGTTTGTACACAATCTCCTAGTGTCTCACTTTTGTGAGTCTAAATTTACTCTTTTCCTAAGGACACCAGTTGAATTTGGATTAGAATCCATCTGTATCACTTATTGAACCTGAATTCCTATTTAGAGGCCCCTGTCTCCAGTTCAGACACATTCTGAGATCTAGGGGTTAAGGCTTCAAATATATGCACTTGACACAATTCAGCCCAACAGTGTGATATAAATGTGTAATACCTTATATAATTTCCAGTTTTAGAATGTTTACTTGTATTTATTCTGAGATATTCAGGTTAATATTTATGCCATTCTAATTGGCATTTATATATATAGTAGCTTCTGAGTTCTACATTAGGTTTATTTATAATTAAAACAGAATAGGGAATATATATATTCCTACTGGATATATATAATATATTCTCTAATACAACACACACACACACACACACACACACACACACACACACACACACAAACACAGAGCCAAATTATGTTACAACCAAATTATGTTACAACCAAACAAAGTAGAAATAAAAAATGATCTTTACGATCTCCTAAGCTTAGAAGAAAGAATAGTCTTGTCTCTGACATTTTTGGGACCCTGAAGCAAAAGCACAAATGCAGGCCTCTTAACCATAGGTCTAAATATTTAAATGTTATAATCAAGTTAACAAACTACTATTTAAAACATGTTCTAATTGCTTACCTCCAAATATGCCCTTAAGGCAATGAGAAACTCAAAAATATATGTAAAACTATGGTTTTCATATGATTGGTAGCAAAATAATAAATACAACTCAATTTAATTATTAATTGAATGTGTCTGAGTGTTGTCTTGACAGAAGGATAACTGATAAAAATACAAATTATGTATTTATTCTACGAAATTTATTTTTCTTGCCTCCATTTCAGCAATATCAATAATTATGTTATTGTAATCATTATTTTTCCCTTGAGTTATATCCTGTTAATCACCATTGTATAGATTAAACTATGCTGTTGTGCTCAAAATGAATAAATTTTAATGTATTTCCACACAAAATAAATATAAAATAGCAAAAATTAAAATAACATAAGTTTCAAAGTTATTTTTATTGTAGATTATTTAAAACTAAAATACAAATAATAAAAACATCAGCATTTTTAACTCAAGATTATTAAAGTTGCAATTTATTCATTTTGAAGATATAATTGTCATTGAATACGCGCATATAAAAAAAGAACTGTTCACATCCCTTGTATTCACTGTCCATTAAATTGCTAATGTAAGGATTGTTGTCAAGCTTCACACATATTACATCTCAAATTACATAATGCAAATTTGAGAGCAGTATTAATTACTATTACAAAATGTCCATCAGCTGCCATGCGCAATGTTGCAAATACTATGCTAATTAATTCCTAAGTACTTTATGAAGCGCTCAGTGGAAAACTGCTAGAAATGATACTGTCTAATGCAAGTACCTATGGCATTCACGCTGAGAGGAAGGATCTGATTGACAAATTTGTTGACTCTCTTAGAGCAAATCCTTCCTGTACTCTGAAGCATGTTGCCTGTCTCCAGCATCATCAGCTTTACAGTCACAAATTTTCATCCCTATTTCTACACCAAGGACATAAACAAAGAGATGTAGAAAAGCATTTTCTGGACCCGGAAACTGTGTTAGTCACAGGAAAAGCTGTTTGGCACCTATCAGCAGGAGTGATGGTCTGGAGTGATGCAGGAGCCCGAGTACGCTTTGATGCTTTTGTGAGGTTGGGGTATTTTGTGGTTTACGGTGGTCTTCTGAACAGTAAGGTCTAGAGTAAGAGTCCTTACTGCCTAGGACCAAGGACAATACCGGAAGGTAATCCTCCGGTGTTCACATCTCTAGCATGCAGCTCTAGCCTAGAAGAAAGAGAGGATGCCATGGCTTACCTGGAATTCCATAGCCCTGTCTGCTGATGTCTGCGAGTAACTCAGAACTGCTGTGTGAACTAACCACTGCAGAGTTCACAGCTCTCTTTACCTTGCTTGCATTTATGGTTTGCTGCTCTCTATAGAAATGCCTCCTCCTCATGCCTCTCACCCTGTCCATTCCTTAAGTTACATTTTAAAATGGTGGTGAGAAATGATAGTCCTGGGCAAGACATACTTACAGTCAAAGAACTCAGTGGAAAAAAAGGATGTTTGGAGAAATAGTGGATTTGTACATTTCCAAAAAGGAGACTGACAGGGTTGTCCGTCCTCCCATGAAGAATGGAGTCGCAAATCAAATATTTTTAAAAGTTAAACATCTCAAATAGCAAAGCGATGCTTAATGTTTTATTCCCCTGGGCAAATCCTGTGAATTCTTTCAAATTTATGTTAAAATCGCCCTTTGGATGTTTGATAATTTTGTTATAAGATTAACTTTTCCCTCCCTGAAGAGCATCAGGTTGTTTCAGGGCTTTTTTGCCTTGCGGGCCACAAGACAGATCTTGGAGAGGATCTTGGGTATTCTCAGTTATAAACAAACTTTTATAATTTTGATGTGTTAAAGAACTAGGAGGTGGTCCTGGATGAGAACTTTTCTTTTCTGTAATACAAGTCTTGTAAATGGGCCAAGTCAAATGGAAATAGTTTAACATGTATTTTATTTTTTAATGTTTTTATTATTATTGTTTATTGGGGTAATATTGGTTAATACAATGATATAGTTTTCAGGTGTACATTATAATTGACATCTGTATTGAGTGTTTACCCCCCAAAGTCCAGTTTCCTTTAGCTACCATTTATTTGATCCCCTTTACTCACTTCGCCCTCCTCCTACCCCCTATGTTTGACCCCCTTTAATGGTTTACCTCCCCCCTCTTCCCCCTCCCCTCTGGTAACCACTAGTCCATTGTCCATGTCCATGAGTCTTTGTTTGTCCTGTTCATTTGCTGCTTTTAAGTTTATATCCCACATATAAGTGATATCATGTGATTTTTAACTTTTTCTATCTGGCTTATTTTGCTTAGCATGATTATCTCAATGTCTATTCATGTTGTTGCAAATGGCAGTATTTCATCCCTTTTATGGCTGATGAGTAATATTCCATTGTATATATGTACCACAGCTTCTTTAGCCAGTCATCTATCATACGACACTACAGTTGCTTCCATGTCCTGGCCACGGTGAATAATGCTGCTGTGAACGTCGGTGTGCAAATATCTTTCTGGTATGGGTTTTCAAGTCTTTGGGGTAAATACCCAGTAGAGGGATTGCTGGATCATATGGTAGATCAATTCTTAATATTTTGAGGAACCTCCATACTGTTTTCCATAGTGGCTGTACCAATTTGCGGTCCCACCAGCAGTTTATGAAGGTTCCTTTTTCTCCACATCCTCTCCAACATTTGTCATTACTTGTCCTGTTGATTATAGCTATTCTAACAGCTATGAGGTGATATCTCACTGTGTTTCTGATTTGCATTTCCCTAATAGCTAGCGATATTGAGCATCTTTTCAAATATTTGTTGGCCATTTGTAGGTCTCTAGGAGAAGTGTCTGTTTAGGTCCTCTGCCCATTTTGATTGGATCATTTGTTTTTTTGTTGTTGTTGTTGTTATTGAGTCATATGAGTTCTTTGTATATTTTGGATATTAGGTCCTTATCGGAGGTATTGCTTGCAAATATATTTTCCTATTCAGATGATTGTTTTCTTTACCTTGTTGACGATTTCTTTTGCTGAGCAGAAGCTTTTAGTTTGGTGTAGTCCCATTCATTTATTTTTGCTTTTATTTCCCTTGTCTTTAAGGTCAAATTCATAAACTCTGTAAGTACAAGGTCCATGAGTTTAGTTCCTATGTTTTCTTCTATACATTTTATTGTTTTAGGTCATATATTCAGGTCCTTAATCCATTCTGAGTTAATTTTGGTGTGATAGACGACAGTCTAGTTTCATTCTTTTGTAGTGGCTTTCCAGTTTTCCCAGAACCATTTTTAACGAGGCTTTCCTTTCCCACTGTATGTTTTTGGCTTTTTTTGTCAAAAATTACTTGCCTGTACAAATATGGGTTTACTTCTGGACTCTCAATTCTTTTCCACTGGTCCACTGTGTCTGTTTTACTGCCAATATCATGCCGTTTTGATTACTATTGCTTTGTAGTATAATTTGAAGTTGGGCAGAGTGATATTTCCAGCCTCGTTCTTTTTTCTCAGAATGGCTTTGGCAATTTGGGGTCTTTTGTGCTTCCATACAAATCTGATGCTTTTTTGTTCTATTTCTTTAAAAAATACCAATGGAATTTTGATGGGGTTTGCATTAAATCTGTATATAATTCTTTAGGTAACATGTTCATTTTAACTATGTTGATTCTTCTAATTCAAGAACACAAAATATCTTTTCATTTCTTTGTATCTTCTTTGCTTTCTTTTAATAGGGTCTTATAGTTTTCATTATATTGCTCCTTCATATGTTTTTTTAAAATTTATTCCTAGGTATTTTATTCTTTTTGTTGCAATTGCAAAAGAAATTATTTTTCCACTTCTTTTTCTGACACTTCATTATTTGAGTATAGGAATGCTATGGATTGTTGAACATTGGTTTTATATCCAGAGACTACTGTATTTGTTTATTGTTTCTAGAGGTGTTCTTGCGGAGTTTTTATATAGAGAATCTTGTGAGTTTTCTATATAGAGAATCATGTCATCTGCAAATAGTGACAGTTTGACTTCTTTGTTTCCTATTTGGATGACTTTTATATTTCTCTTCCTGATTGCACTCGCTATGACCTCCAATGTTATACTGAATAACAGTGGCAATAGTGGACGCCTTGCCTTGTTTCCTGACCTTAGAAGGAAGGTTTTTAGTTTTTCACCATTAAGTATAATGTTGACTGGGGGTTTGTCATATACGGCCTTTATTATGTTAAGGTACTTTTCTTCTATACTGATTTTATTAAGTGTTTTGATCGTAAATACATGCTGTATCTTGCCAAAGGCTTTTTCTGCATCTATTAATATGGTCATATCATTCTTATTTTTCAATTTGTTTATGTGGTGTATCACATTAATCAATTTGCATATGTTGAACTGTCTCTGTGCCTCTGGATAAAGCCCACTTGATCGTGGTATATAATCTTTTTAATATGTTGCTGTATTTGTTCGCTAGTATCTTATTTAGGACTTTTTTTTGCATCTGTGTTCGTGAGAGATATTGGTCTATAGTTTTCTTTTATTGTGTTGTCTTTACTAGGTTTTGGTATCAGAGTAATATTGGCCTCATAAAATGAGTTGGGAAGTATTGCCTCCTCTTCAATTTTTTGGAAGAGTTTGAGGAGAATAGATATTAAATCTTCTTTGAATGTTTGGTAGAATTCACTGGGGAAGCCATCTGGTCCTGGACTTTTACTTTTTGGCAGATTTTTGATGATGGTTTCAATTTCCACACTGCTGATGATCTGCTTAGATTTCCAGTTCTTCTTGATTCAGTCTAGGAAGGTTGTATTTTTCTAAGTACTGTTCTATTTCTTCCAGGTTATTAAATTTGGTGTTATATACTTTTCATAGTATTCTTGTATGATCCTTTATATTTCTGCAATATCAGTCATAATTCCCCTGATCATCTTTTAATATGTTCATTGGCCACTTGTATATCTTATTTGGAAAAAAGGCCTGATCATATCCTTTGCTCATTTTTAATTTAGGCTACTTACCTTTTTATTATTGAGTTATGAGCTCTTTATTAAATATGTCTTTTATCAGATATATGATTTGAAAATATCTTCTCATTTTGGGTTTTGTGTTTCATTTCTTGGGGTAACATTTACAGCACAAAAATTTTAAATTATGCTAAAGTCTGTAAGATGGTTGATGTTATATCAACTGGGCCTTGGGGGGTTTCCAAGATACTTGGTCAGACATTATTCTGGGTGTGTCTGTGGGGACATTTTTGGGTGATATTAACATTTGCGTCGGTAGACTGAGTAAGGCAGACTGTGTTTTCTGTGTATAGGCCTCTAATCAGTTCAGGATCTCCATAGAACGAAAAGGATCACCCTCGCTTGAAAAAGAAGAACTCCTGCGCATGACTGTTGAAATGCCACATTGGTTCTCCTGCCTTTGGACTTGAACTGAAACATCAACTTTTCTGGGCTCTCAAGCCTGCTAGCTATAGAACTGAAACTTATACCACTGGCTCTCCTGGTTTCCCAGTTGGCTGACTGCAGATCTTGGGATGTCTCAGTCTTCATAATTGCATGACCCAATTCCCTTCTCTTTCTTTCTATATATGTATACATTCTGTTGGTTCTGTTTCTCAGAGAACCCTTATTAATAGTCTATTTGTTTATTGCTTATGATTTTGATGCCATTTCTAAGAAGGCTTTTCTTAACCTAAGATCATGAAGATTCATTCCTGTGTTATCTTTTAAGACTTTTACAGTTTTGGCTCTTACATTTAGGATTGGGGTTCATTTTGAGTTAATTTTTGTGTGATGTGAGGAATAGTTCTAACTTCATTCTTCTACATGTTGCTATCCAGTTGTACCTGAACCATTTATTCATAAGACTACTCGCTGCCTGTTGAACTGTCTTGGCACCCTTGTTAAAAATCAATTGAACATAGACGTGAACGTTTATTTCTGAATTCTCTAGTCTGTTCCTAGGACCTATATGTTTACTGTTAGAATATCACATTGTGTTCTGGATCACTGTAGTTTCATAGTAAGTTTTGAAGTTGGGAAGTATGAGTATGACCATTCAATCTTCCACAATTAAGTATGATGTTAGCTGTGGTTTTATTGTAGGTGCTTGTTGAGTTGAGGAAGTTCCCTTCGTTCTTTGTTGATTGTTTTTATCATGAGAAATTGTTGAGTTTGTCAAATAACTTCTCTGTCCAGGGAGATGATTGTGTGGTTTTTGTTCTTTAATCTCTTGATATGATATATTACATTAACTCATGTATGTTTTTTTGGATGCCACCTTGCGTCTGGGACAAGCCTTATTTTAAAATTCCAAGTCTTTGCTTTTTTTGACACAATACTGAAATACATCAATAATACCAACGACTATTATCAAATAATAATCCTACTTCCGCTCTCATTCTGTTTTTCACCCTTGGTAGCAATGAGTCTTTTGGCCAAGTGAAAACATGATCAGAGTTAGAAACCCCACAGTTAAAAAAAAGTTAGCTACTGTCTTAGTTCATTAGTACTGCTGTAACAGAGTACCATAAACTGAGTGGCTTAAACAAGAGATATTTATCATCTCACAGTTCTGAGGCTAGAATTCTGAAATCAAGGTGTTGTCAGGGTTTGCTCTTTCTGTGGACTTTGGGAAGAATCTGTTCCATATCTGTCCCCTAGCTTCTGATGATTTATTTGCTGGCAATCGCTAGTGTTCTTAACTTATAGATGCATTACTCTGATCTCCACCTCGATATTCACAATGGGGTTCTCATGTGTGTGCTTGGTGTCTATCTCCAAATTTCCCCCTTTTATAAGGACACCAGCTATATTAAATTAGGACCCATCCTAATGACTTCATTTAACTTAATTACTCTGTATAGACCCTGTCTTCAGATAAGGTCACAATTTAGGTACTGCAGATTAGGACTTGGATGTATAAATTTTGAGGAGACACAATTGAACCCTGTAGCTACTTTTCTAAAGCCTTAAGATAGACCTTTAAAATGATAAACCTGAAAACTGCATCTTCATATTTGCAGTATGTAATTCTTATTCATGGAATATGTTTGAAATATGACCAATTCTTGCTTCTTTACATTTTTCTTATTTGATACTAAAAACATTCTAGATTAGATCTAACTACCATATATTCCAAAATCCATTATTTCCTGTTGTAGCTGTGACAGATATTTCTATAAAGGTAAAGCCTTTAATTATGAAATTATTAAATTCTCATGTCAGGAGGAGTAGCTGTGGTTTAATTAAGCTTTTTTGATATTAGGAAAGGGAAGGAAAAAGGGGGCAAAAAGAAAGTAGAAAAGGAGGAAGAAAAGGAGAAAGAATAATAGAGCAGATAGAGCAGAAAAAGAAGAGAAAGAGACAGTAATTCTGATAGATTAATTCTTCCCCAGAGATGTGACTGTCAGAGACAAATATATAGAATTACCATAAATTTTGAAGTCAGGTTCAAACAAACCTCTAATGTGTCTGTGTTCTGCAGGGAAAAGGCTTTTGAGATGATACACACACACACACACACACACACACACACACGTACATATATATGTAACATATATTTCTTTTTTAGGTTTTAGGATGCTGTCAGAAAGGAGATAATTCTTTGCATCTATTTCCAAGACTGTTGTATTGAACTACACTGACATTAACCTAAATGTTTTATATTCTTCCCCCCATTAAACAAATCGTATTTGAGCTTTATAAGTAGATATCTAAGTATAGCAATAAGAACATAAGCTAAGTAAACACCAAATAATTATTAGACAATTTGGTTGGAAATTGAAAAACTAGGGCAGTAATTAATATTCTAATTATGAACAATTATATAACTGAGAGCATTTTATTGTTCCAATCATGTGTATGTAAACTAATTATGTGAACTAATCTGCTTAATAAGATTAATTGTCATTTATGGAACATTAATTTAAAAGATTGTCTAAAGCATGACATTTTACAAAGAGTCAATTTCTTTATATAACTCTTAAGAAATGGAAATGTGTTAGACTATGTAAATTTACTTAATTTTAGAATTGTAGTTACTAGCTGCTCGAAATGACTTTGAAATAATGTATTTCCAAGCTTTACTTTTAATAGATGCATTGAGTTGCTTTTTCCCTTGTCATTTTTGGGCAGTTGGCGTTACCTTTATAATAGAAAAACATGCATTTATTTAAAAGAAGATCTCTATTGAAATGACATGTTCAGAAACTCACAAAGCTCAAGGTGCTAACCTCAACCCACAAGGGATACACATTTGGGGAATATTTGCAAAACAACAGATAAAGCTAAGATGCATAATACATACATTTAAAAATTATAAACAAAGTAGCGTTGTTTCTGAAAATATTCCTTATACTTCACAGATTTTTAGAAAATAAAATTTGAGGCTTCAGGGCAATAACTCAGGCTAATAATAGAGTTATGTACTTTGTTATAATTTTTTAAGCTTACAATTTGACTCAATTATTTAGTGCAATAAATCTTTCAGACCATTACATTAATTTCTTTTTTTTCTTTTTGTAGGCATATAAGAGTGCTTCTCACTAGAGGATGAAGGATGAAGAAAGACCTAATGTTAGGTATGTATCAGCTAATTATTTTTTTTATCTTCACAAAAACGCAATGATGTAAATAGAACAAGGATGCTTTTTTGGGTTTAGGGTCAGAAGGATCTTCAATCCACTCTAAGTTTTTAGTGCATATTTGTATGCTTATGATCTTACCCTTTATGTAACTAAAATTAGCTATTCTAGCATTGGTATCTGAATAGGGTATTTTCCTGTGTGTGTTTCTCACTATCTTCTACATTTGTTTCACCTAAGTGATTTACTCTGGCATCAAGAACCCAGTTTTCCGAGGTCAGATTTCTGTCTGAAGATTTAGAGACCCTTGTTATGGACTGGATTGTGCTCCTAAATTCATAACTGCCAGTATGACTGTATTTGGGATAGAGTTTTTAAAGAGATAATGAACGTTAAATGAGGTCATATGAGTGGGACCCTAATTCAGTATAAAAGAAAGAGAGATGCCAGTAATTTGTGTGCACAGGGTGAAAGCTATGTGAGGATGTGGTGAGATGGCCGTTTGCAAGCCAAGGAGACACCTCAGAAGAAACCCAGTCTGCTGACACTTTGTTCTTGGATATCTAGCCACCTCCAGAATTTTGAGAAATACATACCTGTTGTTAAACCACCGGTTCTATATTTTGTTGTGGCAGCCTGAGCGAGTCACTGTAGGGATATTTTTAGAAAGTGGCTATAATCAATAGCAACAAGCAGACATGACAGAGATGATGGAATTAGCAGACAAGAACAGTAAAATACTAATATGATTATATTCAAGTATTTAAAGGAAAATGTGACTGGGAAGAGAAATGGAAGATTTAAAAATGAAACATTAGAAATGAAAAGTAAGATCTCTGAATGAAAATTTCACTGAATGAGGGCAAAAGAAAAAACCGCAGAAAGAAAGATCAGTGAACTAAAGATTTTATAATAGAATGTACAAAAAGTGAATGATAGAAAAATAAATCAAAAATAAAATAAACAATGTTTCAGTGGCTAGTAGAAACATATCAAGCAATCTAACCTACATTAATTGGAACCTTATAAAGAGTGGTGGGGAGTATGTGACAGAAAACATACTTGAAGAAATAATGGCTAAAAAATTCCAAATAGGATGAATAGTATAAACACACAACTACAAAAACTCAATGAACCCAAAGAAAGATAAAAAACCCTATCACTTCACTAATACCAAGATACATAACAATCAAATTGCAGAAACTAGTGAAAAGTGACAATCTTAAAAAAATCTGAGTAGAAAAAATAGTCTATCCAGTAGAAAAAGATAAGACTATAAAACACTATTCTAGACAGAAACGATGGATTGGCTTTTTTAGAGTGTTAGAAGAGATTTTCAACCTAGAAATCTATATCTAGTGACCATATCCTTCAAAAGTGAAGGCAAAATAAAAACATTTTTTTGGATAAACAAAAGCTGAAAAACTCATTATAGATAGACCTGTACTACAAGGAATGTTAAATAGTATCTGGGAGAAATTTGAATCAACACAAAGAAACAAAAAGCATTGAAAATGTTAAATATGTGGGTAAAGAAATACTTATTTTTTATTTTAAAATTTCTTTAAAATATAATTAAAGCAATAATATATATCATTGAGTTAGAACATATACAGCATTAATATGTAACTCATGTATGACAATAGCACAAAATACTGAAGTCGAAAAATGGAAATATGTTGTTGTAGGAGTCTTTCATTATTAGACCAAAGTAATATTATTTTAATTTAGAATATATTAAAGATACTTATTCTAATCACTACAGAAGCCATTAAAAATGCCAGGGTTATCATTAATAAGCCAATAGAGATAAGGAGAATACTAAAATATAATCAGTCTCAATTAAAAGTAGAAAAAAATGAGTAAAGAAGAGATGAATAAAAGAAAAAGCAAATAGAAAAAAAGTCAATATAAGCCAAACTATATCAATATCTACATTAAATGTAAATGTTCAATACATCTCAATTAAAAGATAGTGATTTCCAGATTAGATGAAAAAAGCACGACTTAATTATATGATGTCTATAAGAAACTTAGCTTACAAAAAGTAATATAGACAAATTTAAAGGACAGGATAAAAACAGAGATCATTCAAACACTAAGACTGGAAAGCAGGAGTGGCTGTGTTAATATGACATAAAATAGACTTTAAGACAAGGAATGCTCTCAGGGATTAAGAGTTAGAGGTTGTAATGATAGCAGAGGCATCCTTACATCAAAATGACTTAAAATCCTCAGTAAGTATATATCAGTAACAGAGTGTTAAAGTGCATGTAGCAGAAACTGTCATAAAGGAGAGGGAAAATAAATAAATTTACAACTGTATGGGGAGGTTTCAACTCTCTCTTCCTACTAACTGGTAGAGCAAGTAGACAAATTTGTAAGAATATAGAAGGCAAACTGCTAACCACTATTATCCAAATTAACCTAATGGATATTTGTGGAAGACATCAAGCCAACAAAATCAAAACATTCTTTTTAAGTGCATACAAAACATTCACTGAAATGGATTATAAGTCAGTCAGTGAAACAAATGTTAGTACATTTTAGTGAATTCAAATCATACATTGTATTATAAATCAAAATATGTGTATTTGCTCTTTTTCCTGGTTTGTGGCACAAAGCTCCTAAAACCTTTGGAATCTCTGACCAATAAAGGTGTCTTCTGTTATGCTAATGAATGACTGGTGGGTAGGGCTGGTCACCAAAAAGACCAAGGCCAATTAAAGGGTTAGAACTTTCAACTCTACACTCAAACCTCTGGGAAGGGGAGAGGGGCGGGAGATTGATATAATCACCAATGGCCGATGATTTAACCAATCGTGTCTATATAATGAAACCTCCCTAACACCCCTAAATGTCAGGGTTCAGAAAGCATTCGTGTTGAACTCACTGAAATGCTAAAAAAAGTGGTGTACCAAGAGAGGGAATGGATGATCACGCCCATTTTAAAAATCAATAAGATTCATCATATTAACAAAATAAAAGAGAAAAAGTATATAATCGTGTCATTAGATACAGAAAAAAGTAATGATATTATACCACTTTATGATAAAAATATCTCAACAGATTTGGAATAGAAGTGAACTTCCTCGACCTGATATAACAAAACCTAGTGACAGCCATAAATGATAAAAAACCACACACACACAAAATCCTGAGATTGTAAATAAATGAAAATATCCACTTACTGTTCAATTCAGCATAGTGCTGGAAGTATTAGTCTATGAAATAAGGAAAGAAAAATAAAAGTCATGTAAATCAGAAAAAAAAGACTTATGTCACGATCATGTAGGTGGTAAATTGTAGGTACAAAGTCCTAGGGAATCTACCAAAAAGCTTCTAGAGCTAATAAGTTGGTTTACCAAATTCTCAGGATGCAACTTAATTTACAAAAATGAATTTTATCTTTGTATCAATAAAGAACAAATGGAAATTGAAATGAAAATACAATTTAAAAAGACATCTAAAATCATGCAAGTGTTAGGAATTTAACAAGGAAGTTTAGCAAGTTGGCATGATATACGATCAAGACCCCTAAAATCATTTATATTTTTAAATACTAGCAAGGGACAATTGTAAACAAAAATTTTAAGTACTGTTTTTAGTGTTATCCTAAAAACATGAAGCACTCAGGCATAAATTAGGCAAGATACCTGCACAACCTATACAATAGAAACGCACTGCTAAGGGAAATTAAAGGTGTGTGTGTGTGTGTGTGTGTGTGTGTGTGTGTGTGTGTGTGTGTGTGTGTGTGTGTGTGTCTGTGTGTGTGTAGATACAGAAATATATGTAAATTAACTTTCAACAATTTGCCAAGGGGAAAGAATAGAGTTTTCAACAAATGGTGCTTGCATAACTGGATATCCATAAGGAAGAAATAAAAGCTAATCTTTATCTCTAACCATACATAAAAATTTACTAGAAATAAATCAAAATATAAAGAGATTTATATAAATATAAAATCATTAAATATAAAGCTATAAAATTAAAGTCATGAGAGAAACCCTTCCTAGTCTTGAGATAGGCAAAATATTTTAGGTGCATAGGACACAAAAATCATGAATTATGATAGAAAAAATACCTTATAAGTTGGAACTCATAAAAATTTAAACCTTTTGCTCTTGGAAGCACACTATTAAGAAAATAAAAAGGCAAGCCATGGATTGGAAAAAATATTCCCACTATATATATCTGATATAGATAGGATGTATATTCAGAACATATAAAGAACTCACAATTCAATGACAAGAAGATGAACAGTAAGTAAAAGATGTTCAATAAAGAGTGGGCAAAAAATTTGAATAAACACTTTGCAGAATAAGATAGGTCAAGGTCAATAATTCCATGAAAAGATCCTAAACATTGTTAGTTGTCAGGGAAATGCTAATTAAAACCATGATGAGAGACCACTAGGTGCACATTCACCAGAATGGTTAAAATTAAATAGACTAACAGTAGCAAGTGTAAACAAGCATGGGGAACAGCTTTATACATTGCTAGAGAGGATGTCAAATGCTACTCTACGAGAAACTGCCAACCTCTTAAAAGTTATGTATATATTTCCTGTAGGATCCAGCAATTTCACTACTGGGTTATAGGGCTGAAAGTTTCAAGCTTTGAATCAAGTTTCGTTCTTCCCGGCCACAGGCCTCCTATCCTGAAGCTGTCTAGGAAGCCAGCCAACAGTTGTCGCCTTAGAACAAATGACTTGTATTACTCCTTTCACTCAGGAAATTCCAAAGGTTTTAAGAAGCTCTGTGCCAGGAATGAGTGTTGAAGACCAAATACATATTTCTTACTATATCTCAATATCGTACCTGGGTGTTCATTATATTAATGTCTGTAATATTTGTAAGGATGACAGATGTCATAATAAGATGCAGAAATACCAAAAAAGCAGGAATTATTTTAATTCATCAAATATGGCAACAGTTCCATTTAAACAGAGAATAAAAACGTGTCACCAGAAGCTTATTTTCTAAAAGAGGACAAGGAGCGGTGGCAGAATTGCAGCTCGTGGAAGTACTACAGAGTTAATTTTTTTCTTAGACGTGTACTCCAGCGGATAGCAAGTGATCTGACTGGAATATTAAATAATTAAAAGATTCCCAGGTCCTTTTATTGTTCCACAGTCTAAAATTCTTTTTCAAGTCTAGTAGTCACATTTTATAATCTTTTGTTCTTTGCCCATGTTTGTGATTCTCTTTGCTGTAAGCATATGAAAGATTCTCATCTTATATTCTCTATTTTACGGTTTAAATTTATGAAGCCCTGAGAAACTTAATTGTGCTGTTTTCCACTGATTTCCATTGTGGTCTGTTGTGGAGTTTCTAATAGTGGACTCATGGATCATGAACTTTTAGTGTTGTGCTCATGAGCTGCCTCCTTTAAAAAAAAAAAAGGCCAATTTGTGGTGTTTGCCAATTTCTGTGGTGTAACTACTCTCACCATAGCCAATTTAAACTACCAACTTGGTGTTGCTAAATGTGGAATTGGGAAGAGATGAGTATAATTGACTCTTGCGAGTCTGTTCAAGTCTGCTTCAGCCCACAACTTCCCTTATCTGTAGAAATTCTACTGAATCACTATCAAGCTCTGCTCCTTAGAGGGGATTTGCCTTTGCTTTTAGATATCTGGAACTGTTCCCAATTTCAGACCACTTTAAATTAATTCTTAGCTTTTTTGGAACACACAGGTAGTTTTGAATTGGAACCCCAAATCCATTTGAGGACTGCTTTTGTTAACAGACACTCAGAAGAAAAATTCTTTGATTTTTTGCCTTTACTCAAGGCCAAAAATAGTTTCCCGGTTACATCTCCTTGCAGGCTGGTATTTTTCTATTCAGTCTCTCAGTCAGGATACAACCCTTTAGGCTCTGGGATTTATTCAGCATCTCCCTATTTCCCCCCACTCCCTATTTTGTGAAGGTCCAAGACTTTCTTTGAGCCATTAAAACCCAAGGCTCTTCTTGCTTTTTGGAGCCAGTATCCTTGGACAGCTGCCAGCATTCGCTCTGCTTACTAGTCCAGATTTATTCTGGGCTCCTTCACTTCTGAATACTTTCCTATCCTCTTGTGAGCTTAGGTATGCATTTAAAATAATTTTAAAAAAATGTTTTATCCAATATTTTAGTGTTCTGCAATGGGAGATCTTTTCAGAATATGTAGCCTGCAATGTTGCTGAAATTAGAGTTCCCATTTTAAACACCTAAAACTCTCTCTACTTTTTCTGGTTACCTATTTCTGTGTAACAAATATTGCAAACCTCCTAGTTTGTAAAAACAACTTATTTGCTTGTGATCCGTGGATCAGGGCTTGTGATCAGTTTGGACAGGCTCAGCTGAGTGATTCTTCTATTCGGTATGGTACCTGCTGGATTCAGTTGGTGGTTTTTAGCTGGAGGCTATTCTGGAGAGTCTGTGAAGGGTTTCACTCACATGTCTGGTGCTTTGGTGGGGACAAATGGAAATCTGGGCTCAGCTGATTTGTTCTCCACTTCAATATACTCTTAGGGCTTATTTTAGAATCCTAGCACAATCATGGGAATTCCTAGATGGTAGCTCAGGGCTCCAAGAACCAGTGTTTCAAGAGGCCAGGAAGTAGAAACTGCCAATCTCAAGGACTGGAAATCAGCACAATGTCACTTTTGTCATATTCTATTGGCCAAACAGCCCTCTAGCACCCCAGAGGAGGAAACTACTACTTATGAGAGGGACGTCACAGAATTTCCAAACCGATTTAATCTGCCACATTACTGGATTAAATCTTTAAGCCTTCCTTGATTTATTCCAATTTTACTTATTCATGTTTCTGCAGAAACAGAATTAAGCCAAACAGGCATGTGTAGGGCTCTCAAAGAACTGATGTTCTCAGTCACCAATTGCCATTGTCATATCATGGCGTTATTGCTCCTTTCACTTGGATGACCTTTCATTTTGTGAAGTGGTGCACCTGATATTATCATAGAAATGACAGGCCATAGGGATTTTCTAAACAAATTGGTATTATTTTACCCACATAAAGCCAATTAAAAGAAATTATTTTTTAATCAGCAAGAAGTTTTAAAATATTTGTTATTTTTATTGGTTTCTGTAGATATGGAAGGAGACCATTTTGTGACAAATATCTGCAGTTGATATGTAATTTTCACGAAGTTGAAAAAATTTTGAACATTATCCAAGGAATATTTCAATAAACATTTCAGAAAGATAAGTTGTGCTTTAGTAAAAGAAATATAAGGTATTTCAGAAAAGTTTTAACTTATCTTTTTTACTGTAATTAGAACAATATTTGGGTTCTCATGAGGATACAGTTTCCATGTGTATGTGAAATTCTAAATATCAAATATCGACCTTTTTTTTCCCAAAGTTCAGAAAAGTAAGTATGATGTTAAGGAAGGACTGAGTAACTTCTCAGTGAATGAGGATACAAGTGGCCTGAGACCTGCTAATGACCAGGACAGAGTGTGAGCTGCAGTTCTGTATCATGGGGAACTCTGGTCACTGAAGTTGTCATGAGCTGTGCATAAAGGTTGCAGATCATACTCTGTTTCTCTCCAAAGTGGAGAACGTGAAAGGTTATTTACAAAGGCTTGTTCTGGCCATAATTCTTCTCTGCACGTATGCTACCAGGTCACTAATGTATTCCACATCAACATAGTCTTTCAAATTGGGGACTGATCTATGTTAAGAAATTCTGGACTAAAACTGACTTGCACTTGGATGGACTGTTCCCTGTGACATTCTCTTGGCCACCCTTATGGCTAAACAGTGCTTGGGCTCACCCTTGTGTATTCACACATCTCATCGGAAATCTCCCTACATTATTCCAGAGACCGGCAGACTCTGCGTCCTAACTTTGTCCAGATGACCAAAAGAGGTAGATTTCTGAAATCAAATACCCCTTAAGATTTGGAAATCCGAGAAAGAACCTCCTAATTCTGTGGCAGCCTCAGACTTAAAATAGGAAAAGGCAGTCATCTTGGGGCATTTTCCACTGGCTGAGGGGAGACCACAACAAAGTCTCAAAGATCTGGGAAATTACGGACAAGTGATCTCGGGACCACTGTTGTGAACGAGAAAACCGCTTGACTGTTCTGTGGCTGCTGGTAGGAAGGGCTTGCTTCCCTGACATTCACTGTGTTCACCGCCCTCGAATGGAGTTTTGAGAAATAATGAACAATTCCAACTGTGGAAAGGCAAATTTGTAGCCTGATAAATGTCCAAGTAAAAATGGTGATTTTTTTTTTTAATCCAGAGAAGAGGTATATGGATGTGAACTCACCCCCTCTGAAGTCAGCAGAAATTCTTGCCCCACATTCTAACAGTTAAAAGAAAATCTCAGTATTAAAAGACACCCTTGATTTTATACATCTCTGTATAAATACTGTAATTTTTTTAGAGAGCCTAAATGTTTTACCAGATAAATACTGTATATATTATTAAAAGCCCTTAACACTAACTTTTTACATGACTTTTCAAAGTCTATCATTCCATCATCTGCTGAATATCAGAGTGTCTCATCTTCCTGTCTGATTGGCAAGTGGTCCTTCCCCTTCCCGCTACCACAAAGCAGTCTCGGAGGGGGTCTTGCAGGTGTTTAGACGTACATGAAAGCCTTCTTTTGTACGTGTCGAGCTATTGTGATGGTCTCCAGCCACAGTGTGGCGAGACCTCTTCTTCCTTCCAACAATGTAATTCTTATATGTAGCTATGTCTTGTATTAAAATTCTGAGTCTGTGGTTTTATTATAGATCTTGCTCCCATCAGCAATTAATATCCTCTTTTATTCTGTCTGCCATCTATTGCCATCATACACCTCATTGCTTGTAGATTTTGCCTCTCAAATTTTCCCCTCCCGACTCCCTCTGGCTCACATGACTTTTTCTTTCCTGCCACATTTCCCTCCTAGCCCTTGGTTATATAAATCACCAATTAGTCCTTTGCCTCCATCTAACACCATTTCAGCCCCTTCTGCCCATTTCCAGGTTGGTTTTTAACAAAATTCTCTGCTTGAGGTTTTGGACCACCCAGATTGCACCGGCTCAGGCTGCAGGCCAGTGTAAGAACTCGTAATGATTAAAGCGACGGGATTCAGACAGGCATTTTTCCTTGTAGACCTCTGGGGTTGTGAAATAGAAGGTTAATTCCTACTTCACCCTTATTTTGAGAATGAGGCCCATTCGGAGTCCCAGCTTTGGAAGAGCATGTTTTTCCTGTTGTTATCCTATTTCTTTATGTTATGACTCTGTTGTTTCTGCCTGTGGGCGTGTTTGATGTGCCCTGATCTAGTTTCTAGACCTTTAAAACTCTGACAAACCAAAGATTAATTTTTTAGGATTCGGCGATGCTGTCAGGTTAAAGGGCAGCTTCAGTGTTCCATTGCTCTCTGTGTGCTCACATCTCTTCAGTCTCCAGTCAGAGCAAGACTCACTTTTTCATCCAGCCTTTTGATACTTGGAAGATGATCTTCAAAAATCTTGAATTTTCAGTTAATTTCAGTGAATTGTCAGTCTTGAACCCAGGCTGCCATGTTGCCAGAGAGACAGTTCATTACAGGAATTTTATGAAGTTGAACCAGAGGATTCTCCTATAAGAAACCTACCGGTCAAGAGGAATTTTTTAATTCATTCCTACATTTGGATTTTTAATGTTTTTAAAGACCTAATTATAGTTGACATACAATATGATATCGGTTTCAGGCTACGACATAGTGCTTATACGTTTATATGAATGTGATCACCTTGCTAAGTCCAGTACCCATCTGACACCGTACATACATACTTATTACGATAGTATTGACCGTATTTCCCGTGTTGCACGTTACATCGCAATGACTATTATAACTGGCAGTTTGCATTTTCCTGTTTGCATCGTGGGCACCCACTGGCGGTGCTTGTGGCTACCGTATTTACCCTGAGATAACTCACGGATCACAGTCCTTAAACTTTCCCCCAAAGTTTGCCATGAAATATCCGCTTTTATTATTATTTTCTCGTCGCTGTATCGTGTCGATAGTCTTTGGAAACGAAGGACATTTTATTTATAGCATTCTGTTTTTAGTAGTTCGATCGCTGAAAATGTCAAATCCTAGAAAACGTAGCATTCCTATGTGTGATGTTAAATGAATGCTGGCAGTGAGCTGCACTTTTTTTTTTTTAAACAGGAAAAGGATTAATCTCTTCACCTTTTTCACCCATTCCCCCAATCACCCTCCCATCTGGCAACCATCAGTTTATGGGTTTGTCATCATTTTGTTTGGAGTTTTTACATATGTGTTCATGTATGAGAGATTTACTTTTCTTGTGTTGTCCTTTGTCTAGTATTTGTCTTAGGTTATATTAGCCTCACAAAATAACTGGGAAATTTTTCTACTTTTTCAGTTCTTTCATACAATTTGTGTAAGGTTGAAATGAAAATTTGGTAGACCATGACTATAAAACTTGACATTATGCTTCTTTGTGTAGAGGTTTAAAATGAGTGATTTTTATTGATTGGTTTTAGGATCATTTAGGTTTCTATTTCTTTTGGGGTTAGCTCTAGTAATTCAGTATTTTCTAAGAGTTTGTCCTCTCACTTAAAATTCATTGGTCAAGCGTTTAAAAAACCTTGTAGCATTTTTATCTCTAAGACATCTATAGCCATGTCCCCTTTAAAATTTTTAATGTTGCTTGTTTTTGCTTTCTCTTTTTCCTGATCAGTCTTTCCATATACCATATGAATGGAATCATACAGTATTTGTCCTTTTGTGACTGGCTTATTTCACTTAGCATAATGCCTTCAAGTTTCATCTATGTTACAGCATATATCAAGATCTCTTTTTTAAGGCTGCATACTATTCCATTATAGATAGAGAGCATCTTTTCTTTATCCACTTATTCCTTAATGGACACTTGAGTCACTTCTGCCTCTGGACTCTTGTACAGAGCGCTACAGTGGACATGGATGTGCAAATATCTCTTTGAGACCTGCTTTTGAGTTGTTTTGATATATACCCAGAAGTGGGATTGCTAGGTCATATGGAAATTTTATTTTTAATGTTTTGAGGAACCTCTATACTGTTTCCATAGCAGCTGCTCCATTTTACATTCCCCACAGGGCACAAAGGCTCCAGTTTCTATGCATCATCACTAATACTTGCTGTTTTCTATTCTTTTGACAGTGGCTATCCTAGTGGGTTTGAGGTAATTTCCTATTGTGGTTGTGATTTGCCCACAAGAGACTTTTTGTGTGTGATTTTTAAGGTAAAAGTAAATTACTCATCACAATCTTTATATACTCTGAAGGCCAGTGTAGGTAGTGTTGCCAGTAAAATACAGGATGCCCAATTAATTTTGAGTTTCAGATAAACAAAAATATTTTTTAGCATAAGTATGTCCCACTACTGCTTGGGACATATTTACCTTAAAAAAAGGATTTGTATGCAACATTTGGTACACATTTATATGTAAAAATTATTTATAATTCAAATTTAATGTTTGAATTAATTAATGTTTTTATTTGCGAAATCGGACAACACTAAGCGCGGGGCACCCAGCACTGCTGTGGCTCGTGCAGATTGTAGAGGATATGTGGGTTCACCCTCTGGCATGGGGTATCTGCCAGATCTGCAGCACATCCAGCAACTGCCTTATCTCCTTCTTCAGTTTTGCTGACTCGTGTCTGGATGAGTGGGTAAAGAAAACATGGTGTATACATCCAGTGGAAGATTATGCAGCCTTTAAAAAGGTGATGAAGGGAGCAGTTTATCCAGCAGCGTACCTTCATCTTTGATACTGGAGGCTCAGAGACAGTGAGAGACCAGAACATTCTCATGGATTCTTTTCAGCCTCGCAGGATCCTGTTTGTCCCTCTTTGCCTACTTCATGTTCATCTCCTCTTCCATACTGCCAGCCTTGCTGATTTGGGGCTACAGCAGCAAAGATGCAGTGCCTTCACCTCGTTGGTTGCTTCAGCTTCCACCACTATATAAGAATAAATCTCTGGAATAAATCATATACATACATATACATATATATATATATATATATATATATATATATATATACACACACACACATATATATCTACATCTATATGTGTATATCTATATCTCTTTCTACATTTATATCATCTATATCTGTATCTATGTCATCATCTCCCTCCAATAATTCTGTGTTTTTGAACAAATCAAGAATGATACAGGCTGGAATGTGTTCATAGACATTTTTATAAGGACGCTGGATCTCAAAGATGTTAAGTACCTTGTCCAAGGTTATATAAACAGTAAGTGGCAGAAATAAGCAATATTCGATCTTGGTCTATTACCTCCAAAAGCCATGGTCAGACTAATCTGTCTTAGGGAATACAATGGGGCAATCACACATATGTGAAATATTAATTGATTGATGAGTGTCACATTCCAAACAAGCAAGGTAATTAATCTAATTTAGCACTAGTGATTAGGTCTCATTACTACTGTATTTAGTAAGTGAGCATCTAATTTCTTTTAAGAGACGTAGATAAATTGGAGGAATTTTTAGAAGCCCAACCAACCAGAGAGGGATTTAGAAGGAGGAAATGTTAATGAAATAATGCAGGCAATGAAGTATACAGCAAAGAACAGGGCCCTGGTTAGAGCATACGGGATATAGCGCAGTTCACAGAGGAAAAACTTAAATCCCAGAGTACTAACAAAATTTTTTTAAGAGGAGTCTATTACACATTATCTACCATTCTAGAGACCTGGGAAAGGTGATACAATTCCCAAACTACCAGTTAAATACGCAAGTTAAATAATCGAGTGCCTCGAATGTGTTCAGTGTGTGAAAATGCGCAACGCAAAGACCCGGCCCTGCCACTTACTCCCGTTTCATCAGTTCTAAGGTGGATTTCTTCCTTTTCAGGTTTGTTTGTTTGTTTGTTTGTTTTTTGACAGACTTTAATATTTAGAGCAGTTTTCAGTTCACAGCAAAGTTGAGAGGAAGGTACGGAGATTTCCCATACATCCCCTATGCCCTTCCAGAGTCGTACATTTGTTACGACTGATGAACTTATGACACATCATTATCACTCAAAGACCATAATTTGCATTAGGGTTTATTCTTGGTGTTCTACGTTTTAGAGAATAGTTTTACTGCCCTAAAAATCCTCTGTGTTCTACCTATTTACCTTCCTTCTACCTAACCCCTGGCAACCATTGAAACATGAAACTGTGAAATCCTTTTTCATGTTTTGACATCTCTGAGATTAGAATGCATCCTGTTTTAAGTTGCATTCTTTCTTTATCAGTGGCATGTAAAATAATGATGCATCATACAATTGATGGTGTTTAATATGTAAAATATAGTAATTTTTGTGCTCTTGGGCAAATTAATCTCTTGATGCTTCAGTTTCCTTATCCCTAAAGTGATATAATAACACTATATCTCGCATAAGGCAGTTGTGAGGTGTAAATGAGAAAACTATATGATGTGTTTAGAGCAGAGTATCAGTTAACTATTGCTACAAGGATGCTGCATCACAAACCACACCAAAAGCTGGTGGCTTAAAACAGTAACGCTTATTATTTCAGTTTGATGGTTCTGCTGAGCTGGACTCAAGGGGGTTTCCTGTGTCTGCGGTTAGCTATGGGTTAGCTAGGAAACTGCTAATCTTGGGTGGACTCTCTCATAGGTCTGGAGTCATGGCTAGAACTGGCCTCATCTGTTTTTTACATCATCATCATCATCATCATCATTATCATCATTATTATTATTCTTGGCCGTCTAACATGGGCTTGTTCTCCTGGTGGTGGCAGACGTCTAATAGCACGCATGGGAGTCTAGGCTCAGAGCTGGCCCATCATTATGCCCGTCACCTTATGTTGGCCAAAGCATGTTCCAAGGCCAGCCCAGATTCAGAAGGCAAGGAGATGGACCCCACTTTGTGATGGGTAGAGCTGCAAAGACACGTCACAAAAGAGCATGGGTAGGAGGTTGGATTGGAAAACTGGGGTAGTGTTTGCAATCAATCTACCACAGTCAGTGCCAGGCACATAATGAGTGTTCAGTAAATCTTACCTGTCATTGTTGTCATTGCTGAAGGCCCTCGGTAATAAATTGAGTTGAACTGGTTTAGTCCATCTTGGCCAAAGGACAGAGCATGGGTTCACCATATGATGAGTGCTGGAGGCAGCCCGTGTCTCTGATATGCCCATCAGAGTCTCAGAAGCATGAGATCTTGAATATAAGAGATGGAAAGATATTGAGTCCAATTATTCTCACTTTTACTTTTTTGGAGAGGAAAATGAGTGCAAGGGAGGCGAAATTACGTATTTAAGATCGTACAGCAGAAGAGCTTGGATGCCCAGTTCCCGTGCCAATGGCCTTCTACCCTAACATGCTGTGACCCTTCCAAGTCCGGCTGTGAGAAAAAGGGTCCAGTTTCTTCTTCAGTCCACATCAAAATAAAACTTGAGATGACTATAGAATCTAATAAAATAAGCTCTTAAACATACAATATATGTTTGTTCTTTTTTCCACTTGAAATGTAAGCTTTTTAGTCTGTTGGAACTTGTGAGTTCTTTTTAATGATGTCTAAACATTGTATAATATAAAATAGTTCTCAATATTAATGACAGCCATCTATTTCCTACTTCAAATAGTTATATACTATAAATAGATTTTTATTGGACTTCAATAAGAACAGGCAGCACATAAAATTCAGATACACTTTTTAAAGGATTGAGCCCGGATAAATTGTTGTTGGCTTAGAGCTAGAGACAATGAAAATGAACCATTGAGTATTTAAGGGCTTAGTAAACCTGATTTACTATTTGAAGGAACAAAGTTTATTAGTAGACTTAGTAGAGTTATTGGGTATCAAAGACACTCTGAAAATACTTTTTTTTAAATTGAAAAATAAATTGTTCTGAAACTCACAAGCCAAATTTAACATCAGAATGCTCAGCAAAATTAATTTATCGTTTTGTTTCCTAGTGAGAACTGCAGCAACTATGCCTGTATTTGTATGACTGTGTATGCTATTTGCTCACATATACTCGTGGACACTGATAAAAGTCAACAGAGAGAGCGGCGGGTTTGGATTCAGGAAAACTTCGATGTGAAATTGGCAGAGTTCTGTAACCCTGTGTAGTCACATAAATTTTTTTTTTTATAGAGGAACGTTATCTTTTAAAGATTTCCATGAAGGAGCTGTGTGTATACAATGTTCCTTCTCTTTCTACATAATGTTTTGTTTTTTTTAATTTTAAAGCAACTTTTTGGATTGTGGTAAAATCCAGCTAACCTAAAAATTTGTCATCTCAACTGCTTTCAAAGACATTAAGTACATTCTCATTGTTGGCTATTCTAGACACCTTATATGAGTAGAATCAGATGGTATTTGTCCTTTTGCGACTGACTTCTTTTAGTATAATATCCTGAAGCTTTGTCCATGTATCTATCATGTGTCAGAAATTCCTTCCTTTTTAAGGCTGAGAAATATTCCATTACATGTATATACCACCATTTGTTTATCCATTAGTGGACACTTGGGTTGTTTCTACCTTTTGGCTATTGAGAGTGATCCTTCTATGAACATGAGTGTACTCCACAAAATGTGTTTATCTACGGCATAGTAAAAGTATGCAAACTGGCATTACTTAGTGAATGTACCCATTTTAAAAAGACTTCCAGGTCATTTTAGTAAATCTAGAGAAGCTTAGACATCTCTTGAAATAAACTCCTTTCATTTTGGAGGGCTCAATAGTATTAGAGCACAAAAATACACAATTTCAAAGGAAGAAAAAACTATGTGTGAAGACTGTCCTGGGCCATCATCCGTGATGCAGCAAACTTCATGAAGTTCCCCATTTTGTTGCTAGTCATGGATAATGCACTCACTCGAGATCTGTCCTGATGAAAGTTTCCCTCTGGTTTGATGTCCTTTCTCATGACATCTTGTAACCTCTCAAGACCATGGACACTTACGAATGCTTTTTTATGCTCCCTGGAGCTGAAAAAAGCTCAACGATTGGGCTCAGGTCCTCTCTGCCTGGACACCCTGTGTCACAGTTTCTGATGCTCACTCACTACAGTGGGGTTGCTACTGTTTGCTGTGGTAAAATCTTTATAAGGCTCTCCGCTGAACGTGCTTCATTGACTAAGTCTCCTTTATGCTGGGATTCCCCCAAACCCATCTGTGGTTTTGTGATGCCTCCTCCTACCATCCCACCATCGTCCCACCTTTTTAGAAATATGTTCCAGCAGTGGACTCTGATTTCTTCTCTCAGAAGGAAACCTTCCTCTCATTATCCAGACTGTATTCTGGTTACTCAACTACCTATTTTCTAATCTAGTGGTAGACATATAAATTGTGACTCAGTTCCCTTGGAGCTTGATTTCCCATATATAAAACCAAAGATTTGTGTTTGATTGAGAGAGGGAGAAAGGGAGGGAGGGAACGAGGGAGAGAGGGAGGGAGGGAAGGGGGAGAGAGAGAGAGAGAGAGAGAGAGAGAGAGAGAGAGAGAGAGAGAGTATCCTGATACTCATAAATTAACTTAAAAGCAATTATTTAAACTATAAGTTCAGGAGCAAATTTTTAACTCTAAAACCAGGATAAGTCTTAGTTCCCTATATTCCATGTAATCCCTGCCCTTAGACAATGCATATGGCTGACTGAGTTAGGGACAGGTCAAAGGGAAAAACGAAAGCGGGCCCTACCTAGGTCTTCACTCAGGCCAGGAAGACTCACAAACAGCCGTAGGAGAAGAGCAGTCATTGTGAGGAAGTTCAGCTTGGAAGACTGGACTTGGGTGACTGGGACCTGAAGCTGGGGAAGGACAGAGAATTCAACACTTGGGTGCAACTGTCCTGTCCTCAGTACAATGAGGCAGTAAGTGGGAAAGAGATCTGGGATGTTTTGTGTGGGGGGGTGGGGTGGGGTGGTGGAGAAGAAGGTTGAATAACATCCACGGAACACTTACTATGTTCAGGTCCATTGGATAAATGATCCGATTAGTCCTTAACAACTGCACTAGACAGTGAGAAACTGATGTCCACTTCCAAAGTAAAGAAAAAGAGGGCCTTGGGTTAGAATCTTAAAACCCTCATTAAGGGTCCTTATCTTTTATTCATAGCAGACAGTTCCAACACAAGGTTATTCAGGAATAAAGCAAGAAGGAAGGTGATGTTTCTGACGCTTTAACATCAAGAACTTAATTGCTTCACTCTATTTACATCTCTCTTACCCAAGGGATAAACAAAGAGGCAGGAAGGGATGGGGAGAAAAAACTCACCACCTTTATTTGGAGACTCATATCCTTCAGCGCTAACTGGCAAATCCCCTGTTCACCATGGCGGATGGCATGAAGTTAGAGACCAAAGCCTGGCCCCTGCGTCCCAGCTCTTACCCTTGTATTCAGGGTTGACTCACACCTGCCTCTTTCCTCCAGCTCCGTGATCCTCTGCCTCCCTCCCCTGACAGATGGTTCAGGCCATCAGCTTAGCAACTGACTGACGGATGCTTGGTATTTTTAGCTAACCATGTTTTCTGATCATCGTATATGGCAATTTAGAGTAATGAACTTAAAATATTTATACACATAAACCTTTATATTCTTATTTGTGCAAACATCTTTCTACTTTATAATTTTTACACACAATTTGTCTTGGTTAAACATATTTTCCCAATGCCCTTGAAAGAGAAGTAAAATCAGATGTTGTATTAAAAATGTGGGGGAGCGAGAGGAGAAGAGAAGCAGTACGGAGTTTGAATAAAACCCCTCAATTAAAAAATCGAAGGTCACCAGCTACGCAGTGGTCGATGGGACTTGTCTGTTCATGCTTGTGCCCAAAGACCAGGTATTCTGCTATTAGGCGTCTAAGTTCCCAAGACACTAGATATCAGCCGTGGCCCTTGAGCAAATTACTTGATCAAAATTTCTTAGTTGGTAAAATATAGATAAAATATTGCATGACACATAGGGTGGTTGTGAGAGTGAAGAGCCTGTGATGAGTGCTGGACAGTGCATGCTTTGATAAAAGAACAGGAGTTAACGGTGTAGATCCTAAAACCAGATCGTCTGTATTCAGATTCTTGAAATACTACTTACCTTCTGCTAAAACAACTTCTCATAGGAATTTATGAGGATTAAGTGAGTTAATTTTTGTAAAATGGTTAGAAAATTAGCTGACCCACAGTAAGTGTTCAATAAATGTTAGCAACTACTGTTCATACTGTTCGCATTATAATCTACCTTCAGGATGCTTTTGGATTTTTTTAAACACCTATAATTTCTGTCACACCATCTATATACTGTTCATAAGATTTCATTACCAGAAAGTCATATAACCTGCCCAATACAGTGAAAATATAGAATTAGGGAATAAAAAATAATTAGAAGAATTCTAATATGTTCATTTCTCTTTATTTAGTTCATTACCTGCAATTAAAAGCATTTTTTTAATCACAAGTCTCTCACTCTCAAAATTGTCCTTTTGCATTTGAGAAATGTCTTATTTCTGATAGATATTTGCATCATTTCATTTTTTCCCTATTTAACTTATTAATATTCTTCATGAGATTGGTTCATTTCATCGAATGTTCCCCAGAGTTTTTTTAGTTGATGATTTCTTTGTTTTTAATAGTTGCTTTTTTCACCTTTGAAGAAAATTACCTACACTATTAATGGAAGTCTAAATTGATCTTCTAACTGTCCTAGATGCCTAGAAATGAGCTTTTTGTAGAGGGATAGCGATCGTAGAACCTTTCTCAATTTTGCCAGTCAGACACCTTGAAGAAATCAATTAGTAGGCAAATTATTAACTAATTGAGCATTTAGAGTGTTCTTACTTTTGAAAAATCAATTAGGCCTTTGCCCTTAGTTTTCCAGCATTATTTCATTATTAATTGTTTTAAACCGCAGTTCACAGTTCATCAGCAGTGGATCCAGATCAACTGACAGGTGTTTTTTTTTGTTTTGTTTTGTTTTGTTTTGTTTTTGTATATATTCTGTGCTTACTTGATTACTACAACTGAAAACCTTTAACATCATTGATCATGTCACAGAATGCTGAGTAATTGGCTACAAAATGTGATCTTTTGAAATTAATGATTCAGGGGTTCAAAGGTTCAATGCAACAGCAGATTGCAGTCAGCAAAAAGAGAGGATTTTCAGTGTATTTCGGCATGGATGATCTGAATGATAGTTTCACCTCATTTTTGGCATCAATCCTATTTTTTTGTCTTCATTAGTGATAATTTCTTGTTCTATAAAAAGCACGGGAGGTCACATTTATTATCTTAATGACACTGTTTTATTACCACTGAGTAAACATGGCTTTCAATTCAAATTTTGAAGAGATGGCTGCTGTTGTCAGAAGCACAAAAATAAGATAAATTCATAGGGTGCAGTTTTATGCTTTACAAGATTTTCAAATGAGGGCAGTGGTAGGAAGCAGGTGAAACAGGGGTCTGGGTCTTAGCTCCGCCACCTGCTCTTCCAGAAAGCCTTTCCTAAAGCCAGTCTGCACCCTCTTGGTCCCTTTTACTCTGCTCTTGTGCCTGTCTGGATGTCACTTTATTCCTAAGGTTTCCGTAGTGTTTTGCTTGTCCATAGCAAATGGCTGCCTTGCCAGTAAAACTGCAGGCTCTCAGAGGTCCTGAACTACCTCAGTGCCTTTGTATCTTTAGGACTAAGCTTGTTTTGGGAACAGATTCGGCACTGAATTGATTGACCCAATAAAAGGAAAAAAACACACACACACACACACACACACACACACATTCATTCAGGAAATAAATTCTGTGCATATATATGTCTATATATATATGTATATATATAATTTATTATCATCATTTTGACAGTATCATCGTCTTTCCTTGATATATAAAAACAAAAATCCCGTGGTTTCCAAGCTGTTCCTGATAATTATTAGGCAAATTTCTCAGAGCTCAATGAGAGACTCAAGTCAACTGCTGAAAACCATTTTAATCTCTACCTTCTCTGGGTCTTCAAGTTACCTTCTGAGCTAAAATTTTAAACCAGTGTTCTCCAAAGTCAATTTGGTAGAAAAAAAAGGCCCTTTGAGATATGACTAACAAAAAGGTGATCTATGGTCAAATAGATTTGGTGAACCACAGCAAGTCCATTCCTTTTAGGAATATATCATGTACATTAGAGTATTGACATTGCTGAGAAGTTCAGTCACAACTTTGTAGATCCCAAGATTTTACCTTGAAACTTTTTTTTTTTTATGGAGCGTTCATTGACATCTCTGGGAACTAATGGTCTGTAGGACATACTTTGAGAAATGTTGCTCTAAACATAACCAGGCCAGAGAATGTGATTTCAGCTGCGCTTTGCACATGGGAAAAACACGGTGGGGGAGTCAGGAGCTCACAGACCCCGCTCTGGTAGTCTGCTCCGTGAGTGGGCAACTTGGTTTCCTTTGCCAGACATCCGTTGCTTTCTTTTCTAGTAATAGTTGTTCATTGCAGAACACTCAGAAAACAGAAAAAGGACAGAGTCTTTATGGCTGTTTTGTTTTAAGGGTTCCATGCTCAAGTAAATTTGGGAAGTTCTGAATCAAATAAAGACCTTTTAATGCCTTTGCAGAGCCTTCCTATGATCAGTTAAAGATGGCTCTCCAATAGGGTTATAGTATACAGCTTTTCCCAATTTTTGACACTAATTTCTAAGTATTTGGGGAGATGCAAATTCTTGGGATTCACTGTGAATAATGAGACATTTGGAAGGCCAGCGTTGATTGCTGCCCGGTGTCCCTCACTGCGTGGAAGAGGGGCTCTTCGGACGGCCAAGGTCTCGGAGAGTTACACAGTCTGAGATGTTTGCAATCCATTTTTCAGCTCTCCATAACTTGTTACAACTGTCTTTTTTCCAATGGCTCAGGGCACGAGGACCCAGACAGATTAGAGCTAAAAATAACAAAAATAAAATTAATACTCATTTGGGAAACAATTGCTCAGGCAAACTTACAAACACAGATAAGGGATTCTGCCAAGCTTCATTTTCCAAACTGAGAAACAATAATATGCATATTAACCCAGGTGGCTAAGCAGATTCTCAGCAGCCTCCGATTAGATAAAGGGGCACATGTATCTTGAATGCAAGTTACATATTTAAAATAAAGCACCATCACAATAGGACACATTTAAGTTAAACCATAACAAATAATTACTCTCATGGTATATTTTTTCTCCGTCCTTTTAATCTACATGTATCTTTATATTAAAATGGGTTTCTTGCAGACAACATATAGTTGGGTAGTATACAAATTGTTACTTTCAATTTTTCCTTTTCACTTTCTTAATTCTGGCTAACTTTAAAGTTTAAACACAATTTCATTTTCTTCTGAAATGTTTAAATCTGGATTTTAATTTAATTATTGAGAGTTCAGGAGGCTAGGATAGTGGATGTAATTTCTTATAAACAAAATTGAAGACCCTATAAAGAAAATTATGTTATGAACCTTCCTGTGTTCTCACTTAAGGATAATTGGTGGCTTACATGGTATTTCTTCTACCTGTAGATTTCACAGCTACTGGTTAAGTAAAATACAAGGAGTTTGTTTACATAAAAACAAGTGTACATGTGAACAAATATTTCATATTTAAAAAAGAGGAACTTGGTTTCAGAACACATTTAGTGAATAAAAATCTAATATACAAGCTTGGAATAGAAAGAAACAAGTGCTTTTTGTAATTACAAATATAAGAGCAAATGAATAGGAAAATTAAAGGAATTCTAGAAAATGATATTTTTTTATTAAGATAACATTGTTGAACATTATAATCTTGGGAGTTAGGTATGATTTTTAAGGAGAAAAGACATCTATTGTTAGAGATGGTAAAAAAGTAATTTTTTGAAAACTGGGTTGAAACAGGACCTATCCTTTGCTAAGCACCCTTATAACAACAGGCGTTAATGAATTATTTCATATGAATTATTTCATTGAGGTCTGTCATAAACACAGAAAGATATATATTTTCTTCATTGACTTTAAAGCTGAAACATGAGGTAAAGAATGCACAGCACAGGAAAATATTAGGATATAACACAGTTAGTGACTGGCTCTCATCAGTTTTGAAATAAAATGATCATAGCCTTACCATATCACATCATATTTTTCTTTTCCATTAAAGAGTGGATCAGGATGCTGCCTTTGAGTCTCTTCTTCATGGAAGAATTTTTCTTGCCACCAGTATCACTCAAGAGCTTTAATTTTTCATTTCTTAAAAGACATACTTTTATCACTTAGAATTCCTTTCTTTATGCCATCAATAATGAGCTGGATAAATTAAGACTTTTTATCATGTGAAATTACAATAATTAAAGTCATAATAATTCTTTCTTTTACTTAATGTAGCCTGGGTAAATGAAGTTACAAAGCATTTCGTGCATAAAATCCCTGTCAAGAATGCTACTTTCCTGGGACACAAATGCTTACCTAGGGGACAAATTAGCCAGGTGTGAGTGCTTCCAGTTACAGTGATAGTGGGCATATGGGGAAGGTAAATATATTTTGTTTTCTCTACCTAATTCTTAAATAAGGAAACAAAATAATAAAAATAAAAAGCCAAACTAAACCGAGCAAAAAAGCAGGAACTCTTCATACAATCATGTTTAATATATTGTGTCTTAATATCAGTGTAAGTTGGAAGGGATATTTTTTTTTCATAGAACAGGAACCAAAAATGTGTGTGCACATGCATGCACACGCACACACACAAGCACAAAACTATGGCACAAAAAAACTAGAATAGAATTATAGATGCCTTTCTCTTTAAAACTCACATTTCATTTTCATGTTTATACGAGTGAAATTTAAAAATAAACAGCATTCAATTTAAAATTACGGTTTTCACGTTGCAGCAAAATTCTCTCACATTTCTTCATATTTTTATAAAACATGTGACCATTTCTAAAACCTCTGGGTATCATAACATATTTTAAAATACCAGCAAAATTACCAGACTGAAAAAGTGCTAACAAGGCATTTCCTCCATAGAAAACCATTTCACACACCTATTCATAATTATATATTAAGCCAAGAATTTAATATTGCAAATATATAAAAGAATGAGTTATTGTTTCTTTGGGAGTTGTAACTTTGGATTTTAGACCTATCCATTTACTGTTTTAAACATGGCACTGCATTTATGTCATTTTGGGTGAGTATTGAATATATAAGCTTTGATGATTAAGTTGGCTCACCTTCATTTCCTTGAAACCAACACAGGATTGTGTCCCTATTTTAATGTATTGGCCTTTTGGCATACAACTGAAGCATTACTAAACAATTCTAACTATGCTTTTTTTAAAACAATCAGTACCGTTCAATAATTCCCTAATTCTCTGAGTCTGGGGAACACAAATAATCATTTTAATTTTCTGGTAGACACCGAATTACATAGTAAATTATATCAAGCCTGGAAAGTCCCATAAAAAAAAAAAAAACTTACAATTTCTTTTTAAGGAAGAATCTGAGATATGAATTAACTCAAAATGATATTTAAAGTTTTGACTAAAATTAACTATAGCAGTTAAAATAATTCTTACTATTTTAAGAAAAAAGCTCCTGAGGCCATTAGAAAAAGATTATACTGAAGAAGAGAAAGGCAGAGGTAAAGAGAGAGATAATTAATAGGATATACTAGAGTTGAGTAACTAAATGAAGATATACAGATCTGCCAGAGCCCAAAGAAGTCAGAATAATATTAATCAAATCTTACTGACTCTTAATTGGAATAATGAGCAAACATTCTTAGCCTGCTTGATCATGTTGGCATTTTAATTAAACTTCCTTGGATCCCAGAGAAAACAATAGTTTTTTTTTTTAACTCTTTTTTTTTTTAAACTGTTACCAAAAATACTTTTGAAGACAGTAACTAAGTAGTATAATTGGGATCTTTATGTATAGTAACAAGGCTAAACGTGTTGCCATAGATTAAAAACTTTGGCTTTTTAAAAAGTTGTCTATAAATCTGTGACTACAAGCAACCCAAACGATGACATGTGGATTTAATTAGAATAAACTTCCCACGTTTTCAGAGATAATGTTACGATTATTCTTCTATAGCAGCTACCTAATAGAACAATTTTGGTCTAGTAGAATAAAGATTTTCAATAAATAAATAACTGAAAATTAATATATACTTATATAGCATACCTTGTGCCAAAGACATCATTCTAAGAGCTTTAGAAATATTAACTCATTTAATCTTCATAATCATATTATAATCTAGGTACCATTTTTATTTCCCATTTTAAAGATGAGGACATAGAGGCACAGAGAGGTAAAATAATTTATCCCAGATTTTGTGTGCTCAACCCCTACTCTGTGTCCCAACATTTTTTAAATGACTTTTGCATGCTCAGCACTCTGATTTGGTACTATACATGTATCATCTCATTTCATTCTCAGAATAATTCTAAAAAGTATTATTATACTCATATCACAGATAGGGAAAATGAGGCACAAGGAAATTAAATAACTTGATCAAGTTTAAATTACTAGGAGGAAGGATATAAACTTATTTCTATCTGACTCTAAAGAATATGTTTTTCCAACCTTTTCTGATACACTGACATATTTAAAGATTCAGGTATTTAATTTTATGCCTTGCATTTTTATTTTTTAATGATATTAGGGTGCCATAGCAGATAAATTGAAATTTATCTAATTAGGGAGGGTCATTCACTCCTGCACTAAACATTTACAGAGCATCCATTACAAACATATTTGGGTTACATGAGGCCAGAACTTTATATAATTTTGGAGATCTTTAGGATAAAGCATACAAATCATACATGCAAAATTAGATATGTAAGTAACCATTTATTATGAATGAGGAAAAAATACCATAACGTAATGACACCATCATATCACAGTACGATCTCCAGCTCTGACCTTCAGATTATCATGCTGGGTGAATTTGCACAATAGGCCAAAGGAGGATTCATTCACTGCAAAGTTGGCAACAGCTTAATATAGATGGAAGCGATTGCAAATCACAAAACTATTTCCCACTAAACATAAGCTAAAAGAATCTCAAGTCAGCTTTCCCTTAGCTAGGTTTGAAAAAGTTATGCCTCCAGCCATTTCAACATCGCCTTAACCCAGCTGTACATGCAGTGGAGAAGTCAAATTGAAGAGAGGTGGTGGACTCGCTTTTGCATATTTTCCAAAAAAATATCACATGAGAATATATCATGAGGGTCTTTGCTAGAGCTTTGAATAGACGTGTGTAAGTGAGGAGGCCTGCAGTAAGCTTCTCTAGGTTTGCAGTAAATCCAGCATCTTACGGCACCCACTCTATTCTGAAAATGCTCTGCCCCTCAAGAAATGGTGAATTTGCCCACATAAAACACCGTTAGGCTGCTGGCAGGGATATGTGGGCACAGTGCAGTGGGGGTGTGGATACCGAAGGGGAAAACTGTTTTGCATTCTTGATTAGATTGTACCATTCTGGAAGATCGGAGAAAATTCGTAATGATTAGCACTTAAAGCTGAGAAAATAAATCTTTGCACTTTTTTTTTTTTTCTGGTTGTACAGAATAGCGATAGGTAGAAACAATGTCTAGGAATTGGATCTAGACTAAGGTAGGAGAAACAGATTTTCAGTTTTCTCTTGAGGCTTTATAGAGTTGAGAATGGTGAGTGAGGGTACAGCAGAAGTTACTGTAAAGGCCCCAAATTAAAAATATATATTAGTTTCAAGTATAGAGTACATTGGTTAGACATTTATACATTTATGTAGTTTATAAAATGAGCCCCCTAATTGCTGTCTCTCTCCTGTGGCTCCTCACCTAGCCATTGCATTAATGCTGACTGCATTCCCTCTGCTGGGCTCCCCATCCCAGTGACCATCTGTCAACTACTAATTTGTACTTCTTTAACTCTTCACCCCATTCTCCCAGCCCCCCAACCCCTGTCCCCACTGGCCTGCCCCAATTTCTTATGCGTAGGGAAAACCCTGTGTTTAGGCTGGAGAAGGACGAGGGAGAGCGAGACACTGAAATTCTCTGTAACATTGGAAAATGTTATCTCCACTGTGGGCTGAGAAACCTTTGGAGGTTGACTTGCTCTGTGAGTGATTCTCTTTACACAGAATGATTTGTTTATGTGCTTTATGGAGCACAGAAAGCCATAGCATGAAAAGAATAAGCTTCCCTTCTCTGAAGCCCCGTGCCCTCCTCCCGTCTGCATGTATCTGCATGAGCAAACAATATGAGAAGACCTCATCCCCTTCTGGTCTAGAGACATCACAGAGACCACGATGTGCCCTGTCAAAGCAAACGTGATTGTTCCACAAATTGCCAAGCAAATGATTCTTGCAGAAGAGAGGCAGATCTTAGGGTTACAGGCATATGAGTGAGCTTATCTTTTCCCTCCTTACATTTATAGTGCCCTGGGCATGAGTCAACATGGACCCCCAAATACCATGGTCTAGTTATTTGAAAGGCCTCAATCAAATAACAAAACATTAAATAAAACATGTAGTATTTACTACTTGGAAAAATGTTCCTTTGTGATGGCAAAATGGAAAAAATATATATAAAACTATGAATTTTAGATGGCCGGAGGTTGGTTGGCAAAATGTATTAAAGATAACTGATTTTGTTAATTTTTTTTCATGTGGTAGGGTTCTGTTGATGGAGCAAAGATTTATGAATAAATAAAAAAATTTGTAATTTATGAACTACATATTTATAAATGTGTAAATTCCTTGTCTGCATTTTGGCAAAATCACTAATTATATACATAATTTGTGGTTACCAGACGGGAGGGGGAGGTAGGTAGGAGTAAGCGAGGTGGTTAAATAACTGGTGGCAGAAGGGAATTTAACTTTGGGTGGTGAACCCACAATGCAATATGCATATGACATTGAATTGTACTCTTGAAACCTATTTGATTTTATCAAAAAGTGTCACCCCAGTATTTGCAAGGACCTTGTCAGCTTACAATCCCTTATTTTTTATTTTTTACTCCTACAGCACCTGGTCTTCCTTGGTGGTCTCCCATCCAAGTGCTACCCAGGCCCAACCCTGCTTAGCTTCCGAGATCAGATGGAATCGGGCTTGTTCAGGGTGGCATGGCCGTAGACTCACCCCATAATTTTAATAAAAATGTACACATAATTTGTTTTCTCTTAACAATAACGATCTAAAGTAACTTTCCTTATGAAGTTAGGTGTATATAAGCTTCCAAATTCAATCATTTAATGAGCAACTACTTCTTATGTGTGTACAAAAATAAACTTTTTCTCCTCTTAATCTTTTGTCAGTTTAATTTGCAAGCCTCAGCCACCAGACCTAAGAGGGTAGAGAAAAGGGTTCCCTCCCCTGCAGGGATAATGTGTTGTGTCTTTTCAGTTTCACTCATTCCTGCATGACAGGAGCTCATTGTTTTAGGAGAGAAAAGCTTTTACTAAAGTAAACCTGGGATCATTTTTATCTCATAGGAAATACTTTTTTTTTTTTCTAAATACCAAACTCACATTTTTATTGTGGCATGATTTACTGTAATAAAATGATAGATTTTAGGTGTAATTTTAGGTGACTTTTGACAAATGTATACACTCATTTAACCACCACCTCGTTCAAGGTATTAAGTATCCCATCATCACAGAATGTCTTCTCAGTTAATCCTCACACAAGCCAGAGGTAACCACAACTCCAGTTTCTATTGCCATGCATTTGTTTTGCCTGTTTTAGTGCTTCATAGAAAAGAAATTGTATGGTGTGCACCATTTTGTGTCTGACTTCTTTCACGCAAGTAATATTTTTTAGATTAATCCATTTTATTATGTGCAGTTTTAGTTGTTTTGATTGTGTGTGTATAATATATATATATATTATATACACACATTTGGTTGTATTCAGTTTGGGGCTATTATGAACATTCGGTTGTTTTCAGTTTGGGACTATTATGAATAAAGCTGCTATAAATAGCCTTATACAACTCTTCATATGGGCATATGTTTTCATTTTCCTTCGGTAAATACCCAGGAGTAGAATTTTGGGGTATAGGAGAGGAGTATATTTAACTTTATAAGAGACTTTCATTTTCTCAAAGTGGTGGTGTCATTTCATATGAGAGGTCCAACTCCTCCTCACCTTTGTCAATACATGGAATTTCAATCTTTTAAAAATTTTGTCTGTTTCCTGGGTATGAAATAGTTTTTTGTTTGTTTGTTTGTTTTAATACTAATTTCCTTGACGATATATGACATTGAGGACCTTATCATATGCTTATTGGCCATTTGTATATCTTCTTTAGTATTTATGTCTTTTGCTCATTTAAAGCAATTGAGGGTGGGTTTTTTTTTTTTTTGCCTTTTATTATTGATCTATTGGAATTCTTTATATATTTTGGATAAAGGTCCCTTGTCCAAAATATGAATATATGTATACACATAGAGCATATATATACATAGTGGATACTCTCTCCCAGTCTGACTTCTTTCATTTTCTTAATGACATTTCAGGATAGAACTTTTTCTTTTGATGACCCATGTGTTCTTTAGACACTTTCATAAGGGTACGTTTATGTTAGAGGGGCCCCTTGAACGCACTGGGCCCGGATAGAGATTCCTTTTCTCAAGTCTAAGCCTGCACTGGCTTCTTTATTTATTGACAATTTCCAAAGGAGACTCATGCTTTTGGAACTTTTCCAAACCCTCATTTTCACTGATATGTGCTTTTCACATCAATAAAGGGCCGTAATTACTTGACCTTCCAGAGTATGAGTGGAGGAAGAAAAATCTTTCTTGCCGTAATGTCTCCTTGTGGATTTCCCATATGTGGGGAACCAACTTATTTCAGCTCTTGTACCTGGAGTTCCTTTCTTGACAAAGACCTGTATATGTTTTGGGATTTCCCCCATTTCTAGACGTGCCATCTTTTCTCCCACATCAAGGTATTTGAATGTGTATTCCCCAACTTCTAAAAACTCCTTTCTTTTCTCTTTACTTGGCTATTTGTAAAAATTGCCTTTGGTCTTTAATTCATGTGGTGAGACATAGTAATGCAGTTTATGAGAAGTGCCTTTTTATATTTTTATTTTTTTGGACTTCATCAGATGGCCCAGAAATTGCCTCTTGTCTTTCTATCCTGAGAAATCACTTGAGTCCAGATACTGGATTCCATTCATTAATAAACCCTAGTGTCTGCACCTCATAGTATTGAATAAAGGCCCTGAATTAAGCTTCTACCATGACAATAGCAGGAAAGTATAGGTATGGCCAGCAGGAAAATATAGCTCAACATCCTTTGGTATCACCTGCCTGGCTGTAGTGTGCCCTCTCTACTGAAATCTACCACGATTAGACTGAGGCTCTAAGAAAAGAATTCTCCTCCCTTCGTGTCCCTGAGGATGCCTGAGAGAGTCTCAGTATCATTTCCATTCCTTAGCAATTTAGGACATTGTTATATTGGGTGGACTATTAGCAGTTGAATAAGATGTCTGGGATGGTTCATATTATAATTTACTACTGAAAATAGGGAAGGGACAACTGATATAATAGAGCCCTTAGTATAGCCAGCCACTGTCTAGGAACTTTATATAACTAAAGTTTCATTCGTGATCATGCTGATTGGTCACTACGTTCTGAGGAGGAGAAAAGGAGTATGAACAGTGATACTATAACAGGTGATCAAAAGTGTGCACTCTGGAGTTAGACAGTCAAGGTTCAAGTCTTTGCCCTATACCACATAAGCTATGTGATGACATAAGCTGCTTAAACACTCTAAGTCTAGTCTCCAGCCATACCACCCTGAACAAGCCCGATCCCATGTGATCTCGGAAGCTAAGCAGGGTCAAGCCTGGGTAGTACTTGAATGGGAGACCACCAAGGAAGACCATGTGCTGTAGGCATAAAAAATAAAAAATAAGAGATTGTAAGCTGACAAGGTCTTGCAATCTGTGAGGTCAACCAAGGGTTACCTCATCTAAAAAAATAAAAATTAAAAAAAAAAAACTCTATGTCTCAGTTTCTCATCTACGAAATGGAGATGATCCTAGTATGTACATTACAGCCGCACTGAATGATGTGTGATTTGAAAGGGTAAAGGACACTAGAATAGTGCCTGGAGCACAATACATTTTTAGAAAATGTTAACTATTATTATTGTGATATTGAGGTGAAGACCTTTGGGCACCGCAGCTCTAGAATGTAGATGAGAGTAATGCTGGAAAGTAGAAAGATGAGTTGGCAAAGTAAAATTCTCTTGAATAATTTTATATCCCCAAACATGATTTTGTGTGTGTGTGTGTGTGTGTGTGTGTGTGTGTGTGTGTTGAAAAAGGCAGGAGGAGAGAAAGTGATCTGAGATTTGGGGAAGGGGGTATAGAAAAGGAAGTCACTTATCTCATTCATGCCTCTTATGTGTGGTTATTTGATCCTTAACCCTAATTTTGGGGGAGGGAGGAGGGTACATTAGGCAAAGAAATTAACAAGTGGGAGGGATTGCTGACACTCATCCTTCTCCTCCACCTTGCTGAGAATTCCCAACAGGGAGTTGCCTGCCAGTCTGCATGTACCCCCACAATCTCTACTCTTACCTGGGTGCTGTTATGCTGAGATCGCAACGTGTGTGCTAGGGGCCATGTAAACCCTGCTGAAACCCTGCATATTCTGAATCACCTACGGATTCTGCCAGGATACTACATGGTCTTATTGCATCTTGCTTCTCTTCCCTGCATCTTAGCCCAGATCACAGGTGGGTGTGTACTTCCTCGGTATCCCCAACTTCGGTTGTCAGAGGATGAGCAGCAGTGTGAGCACTCTTCACCACAGAGCAGAATTATAACACTTTGTCAGGAGGATGAGGAGGAAAAGGTCTCCTATCACACACCAGAGGAGGCAGAGTAAAACTCGCCTGGCAAAGCTAATGGCATGTTCTTGCTCATCTAAACAGCTTAGATTTTTGCGAAAAAGGAACACATGCATGCAAGCTCCCACATGCATAAAAGGAAATTCCATTCTTCATTAGCAGCATTTTCTAGCTTTTATCTCTCGTTTCAACCCAGATTCTTTAATTCTCAGAGCTCCGCTTTCCAGCAACCAATTAATATTTTCTCTGATAAATGTTCCTTTTTGAAAGTAATCTATCTTTGATGTTAAGCTCAACATTCTTCTTCTAACTTCTAAAAGAATTGGAGTGCATAAGAGTGAAGAGCTGGGAAGAAAAATAAAATGCATTACGTCCCTAGATCCTGAAATATCAGCTCCAACTAGTTGGATTTAAAGACATATGATATTTTCTATCTCATTCATGACAGTATCTCTTGAAATTAGTCATAATTTTAACATATCTTCATATAGGTTAAAACAAAAGGGACAAAATTTGGAATCCACATTCATACACATTTTTGCCTAGAGAATGATGAATGTTTAGCTATGCTCAGTGTTCTTCGAGGAAATTTAAATAACAAATGAAAAAGGTGACCTAAGAGGACACAGCATAAAGTTTTGAGTCGTGCTGATTATATCCCATTGGTTGCTGGGAAACCATGGGATACAATACATCTAGAATTTAAAGGAACCTATGATTTTATTGGTTTTTTTTTGAAGATAAGAGATTATTATCACCGTATTTCAACTTCTAATTTAGAAAAGAATGTTGAAATAACATCCCAAATAATCGTGGGGTTTTCTTTTCTTTTCATTTTGAAAGTACATGCGTTGTTTTGTTTGGTTTTCTCTACAAAGCATATGCTGGTAGTCACTACACTGGGCTGTATAATGAAGATGCTGGATAAGATGCATAACTTAGCTCCATTCTCACAATGAGAATCTTATTGGGTTTCATCATTAGCGATAATAATGACTCGGCCTGATCCACTATGTTATAGACTCTGGAGCAGGATGGCATTCATTATTTTATTTAATGGCATGTTCCAGGAGTTATAAGTACTCTGTAAAAACTTATGCTCTTACTTGAGTTTCTTTAACATGCTTCTAGATTAATTTTTCAGTTTATACACACAACCTGAACTTAGAAAACTGTGAAGTTGCACACTTTTGCCAGGCTGTGGTACAATCAAGACATGTCGCGATGATTTGGTACAGATGCGTTTAGTGTTTCAGGGACACTTTTGATTGTTTGTATTTCATTGGAGACATCTGACATGTACAGGTGTTCTCAAAGGATTTGAGGATAAAATTCCTACAATATTGACTCAAATAAGATGAGTCCCCCATATGATCTGGCAGCTGTGAGGCTGTGCACACACTTGTAAAATTTGATGCAGGTGTTTATATATTTCAGAGCTAAAAAGGAAAAAAAACTAGGCCTTCCTATCTTCTCTTCATTTCTTTGACTTTCCATTCTGTGGGCTCAAATTGAATTCTGTTTTTATATCTTTAATGATGTAAGCATTCAGGGCACAATGAAAAATAAAGGCCTTATTACTTCATAATACGTTTGGAATTGTGCATAATTATGTTTAGCTGATTAGTTGGCTGTAGTAAGTGTAGGACCATAGAGTAATTGAAATTAGAAATGGAAAAGACCCACTGGATAACATTATCCTTATTCCTGTCAAGGAAATATTGTTTTCTGACTGCAGAGTGTGTGTGTGTGTGTGTGTGTGTGTGTGTGTGTGTGGTGCATGCATGCATGCGTGCATATGTGTACTTGAGAATTTTCTCTTAACTGTATAAATACACAATTTGATATACTTGTTGAGCAAAATTTGACAGGAACGAAGCATCAATTCAAATCAGATAGAATTAATGGAATGCTGACCGAAAGGATGGACAATAAACATAATGATAGTAGCAGCAACACTAGTAAATATTTATAGAATGCCAACTATATGCCAGACACTATAACATAACCATCTCTGATATAAACATCGATCATTCCGATTGGATATTATCATCTCCATTTTATATGTGAAGAAATGGTGTAAATAAGGATAAATGATTTAAACAAGGACAAACGATTTACAAAAGATTCTACAGCTGTAAGTAGTGGAGCCCAGATTTAAAGTCTGTCTCCCTGCCTCCAAGCCCCACGCTTGCCCCCACTACGGAAGTGAGGAGAAAAGGTATGCGTTTGCCAGCAACTGCCCCTGCACAGGCCCAGATTTTAATGCAGAACAGGTAGTGAGAAGAGAGAGCAATGCTGAGTGACATCACCATGATGGCGGAGTGGGAGACCCCAGCCTCCATCTCCCCACAAATAGCAACAAGAGACAACTATCCATGAATGAGAATTGCTTTGGAAAAGCTCAGGAGTTCACTTCATAAGCTTCAGCAGCACAATGGAGCAGAAAACCTAGGAATGACCACCCAGAAAGGGCAGGAAGAGCAGCTTCATTTTGCCTGCATCCCGTCCCCCAGGCTGGCACTGCTCGGTGCCAGGAAGGAGCTCCCTGCCCTCCCTGCCCTGCTGCAGTGAGCTCCCAGCTTCCCAGCCTTTTGGGAACTGCATGGAAGACCTGCTTTGGTTTCAACCCAAACCCACCCAGAGACTGACATAGCTGAGACATCTAGAGGCAGAAAAGAGCGAGGAGGAAGGTCAGGGGCTACAGGTGTCAGTCATAGGGTGGAAGAGCCTGTGGTTCCCAGCGGCCTGCTCTGCGGAGGGCCCCAGCAGCTTTTGGCACTGAGGTCCTCATAGCCCTTGTAGATACTGTGGACCCTCCACAGATTTCATCCCCGAGGAGTCTGTCATAGCCCCTGGGAACCGCTCCGCAGAAGATTCCACAAGTTTCACCACTGAGGAAACCAAGGGTCCACAAAGCCACTGCGGACCCTCTGCAGCTCCCTTCTCTGCTGTCTCCAGGGGTTTATGCGTTTGCAGCTGCCTGAGCTCCTCTCCACGCTCACCCCTTGCCAGAGCCTCCCGCCGCACCAGTGCTGCCCTGAGTGACCTGGGCTCTGGGCCCCTATCTCCATGCCACCTCCAGTAGCCAGCCCTGGCCTCCATGGTTGTGTACATGCACGATGCCAGTCCAAGCCCCCAGTGCCATGCGGGTGCCCATGGCTGACCCCTCCAGCCACACAAGTGCATACCAACAGCTCAGGCCTCCACAGCTGCTCATGCACCAGAAGCTAGCCCTGACTCCTGTCCCAGGCCTGCGCTGCCACGTGCCTGCAGCTCGCCCTGCAGCCACACACTTGCATGCATCCTGACTTCTGTCACCTGCACCCATCGCAGTGTATGCTCTAGCAGCGAGCTGCCACAACTGGGCGAATAAATATATGCTGACAGCCCAGGCCCCTGCAGCTGCTCTTGTGCCCAGATATGGTCCTGACTCTTGTTGCTGAGCTGCACTGCCAATAAAATTATAGCCAAGTAGAGTTGGAAGCAGGGGCAAAAATTAGGGAAGCTGTCAGTTATTCATCATGTACTGGCCATTCAGGCCAATTGTTATAGAAGTTTTTATTTAGCTTCCTGGATTGTCACTGGAGATAGCAGATTGGCTTTCCGCAGGTCTGACAGCAGGCTGGCTTCCTGGGTTTTTATCGTAGATAAGGTGGTTGGTCTCCCGGCAGCTTACTGAAGGCTGTGGGTTAGAGTTTTATTTTTATATCTGGTCTGGCTATTGTCTGTTTGTATAGTCAGTCTCTAAGTGTTGAAGGTCGCCCACCTTTTTGGCACCAGGGAGGGGGCTCCTATGAAATCTAATGCCTGATGATCTGAGGTGGAGCTGAGGCAGTGATGCTAACGCTGGGGAGCGGCTGCAAATACAGATGAAGTTTTGCTCACTCCTGCTGTGCGGCCTGGTTCCTAACAGGCCACAGACTGGTACTGGTCCACGGCCCACGGTTTGGGGCCCGGGTCTAAGGGGAAGGCATGGGTGGCTTTCTGTGGGTGTAGATGAAGCTTGAATATGGGGGCGTGGTATCTACACACATTAGCATGAGGCCCTTTCCGTATGGCATGAATCTAGAGGTGAAAAGAAAATGGGATTATGTTTATTTGAGTGTTTTAATCTTTCTTACGACTTCTGATATTCAGCCATATCATATGTGGCCCTCCAATTATACTCTTGTCCTGCACTCTGCAAATGTAGGGCGCAAACCTGGACTTAAGTCCCATAGTCTTAGGAAAAAAAATCGAAAGACTGAGGCAGCCTCTCCAGTTATCAGCATGTGATCTCACTTGTCATCCTTGAACACCACTGTCTGAATGAAAACGGTCCCTTCAGGTCAAGGCCAGCTTCATAATTTATGAGGCCCCATGCAACATGAAAATGCAAGGCCTCTTGTTGAAAAAGCTAGGAAAAAAAGTGTGAAAGGAGCTGAAATGTGAAGTTTTTTTGCTCCCACAGGCTTTCTCTCAAACCTTTATGGTGTTCTTTATTTTCCATTTCATGTCATTCTAAGTAAAGAAAATTTTTTTTAAATCAAATTATTAGCAAATATTTTGATATTCAGCTTTCTATTGTACAATATCAGTTTCAAGTGCAACTGTAAGAGCATTTATCTCATGTGTAAAATCACCAAGGTTACATAATTTGTTCGACAGCACATGCACATGTATTAGCAAAGAGACTCGGACAATGAGAGGACGAGCATCATTGACCCCACGAGATCATTGGGGCTGAGAATTCAGTTTATGACACTAGTGAGACCCCTGTCTGGACTCCTTGAATTAACTTTTGCAGTTAATGGAAGACTCTGCAGAAAGCAGGGGATCCCATAGGAACAGATAGTTCTAGAACATTAGGAAATTTGGGCCATCTGTTACTATGATGTCTTTTTTTTTTTTTTTTTACCCATGGGATAGTGAACACAATGGGCATTTGGAATAAATACAAAATTAAAAAAATGGGATAATAATCACTTCTTTTTATTTCTTTCTAGATGCATCACCAAAATGTGCATACTAGACACCATCCTTCTTTCTTGCTCGCTTTTTAAATAGGGCTTTTGAGTCTCTCTCTTTGTTTTTTAACAGCTCTATGGAGATATAATTTACATACTATAAAATTTACCTGTTTTAACTGCACTCTTCAGTGATTTTTAATACATTTACAGAGTTGTGCAGCCATCCCTACAAGTCAGCTTTTGAACATTTCCATCAACACTAATAGTTCCCTTGTGTCTCTTCGCAGGCATCCATTGATCTGTTTTCTGTCTTTACGAATTGCTTTTCTGGAAATTCTTACAATATGTGTAGTCATTTGTCTCTGGCGTCTTCACCAAGCATAATGGTGTTGAGGCTCCTCCATGCTTTATTATGTAAAAGTAATCCATTCCTTTTTATTACTGACTAGTATTCCCTTATATGGCTATACCATATTTTATCTATTTAGCAGTTGATGATATTTGGATTGTTCCCATTTTGAGCAATTATGAATAATGCTACTATGGTCATTTGCATCTTTGAGTAGACATACGTTTTTATTTCTCTCAAGTAATACCTAAGGATAGAATTTCTGGGTTATGTAGTAACTCCTTAACTTTTTAAGAAACTGTCACATTGGTTCCCAAAGTTTCCAAACTGTTCTCCTACCAGCAAAATACAGGATATCCACTTTTTCCATATGCTGGCTAACGTTTCATGCAGTCTGTCTTTTTGATTATCGCTAACTGCTGTGTAACAGTAGCTCATTGTGATTTTAATTTGTTCTTCCCTGATGATTACTGATGGTAAAAATCTTTTTATGTTTTTATCAAACATATGTATATACTTTTTTATGTCTACCCAAATTTTTTGTCCAGTTTTTTATTGGATTATTCAGCTTCTTACTTAATTTCAAGAACTCTTTTTTATTCTGGATGTAAACCTTTTTATTGTATATGGGTTACAAATACTTTATTCTAGTATGTATATTGCCTTATCATGATTTAACTATATTTTGAAGAGCAAAGATTTCATTTTGATGAAATTTATCAAAAATATCCAATTTATCAATTTTTAAAAATGTATTCTGCTTTCGATGTCATCTTTAAAAATATTTGTCTAATCCAAAGTCACAAAGATTACCTTCTATGTTTTCTAGAATTGTTTTTGTTTTAGCTCCGACACTTAGTCTGTGATCCACTTTGATTTAATATTTATAGATGGCATGAAGTATGACTCAAAGTTTATATTTTTGGCATATGAATATCCCATTGTCTTGCCACTTCCATGTCTCCATTGATTTTCCCTCAAATTTGACCGTAAATGTGAGGGTTTAAGTCCTTCTGCATTACAATGTACATGTAATGCATGCACATTACATTACATTACATAATTCTTCTGCTATATTAAGAATTCTGGCTCTCAGGGACAAAGAGTGGCTGAATAGCCAACCATACTGCCAGTGCCCTATTTTTTTGTTCGTGTTTAAAAGTGATCCACTGAAAGGCTGACTGGAAGCTCTGGGCAAGAGTGAAGCGTCTCCACGGTGGGCTTTGTTTGGATGCGAGGTGGCCGCACTCTGTCGTGGAGGAACCCCTCAATGCCATGTCTGTTGATTTTTTATTCTGAGGTTTCGGTTTCCCCAGAAAGGGGTTCTCCAGTCACCCCAGCCGGCAGTTCAGGGAACTAAGAGGAGAAAGGGGCTGTGTCTCGCTTTGTTCCAGGTCGTCCCCCTTTTCGTGGCTGTGCCTCCTCCGTCACTGAGCCTCGGGTTCCTGGGTCCTTAGCCTCTCTCGGGAATGTCTCCATGGCATTAGCAGCCATTCTTGAGCTGCCGAAAGAGAAGGGTCATTCCCCAGCTGCTTCAGAGGGTCGAAGCGGAGGTGTGCTGAGGCCAGTTTGACCAGTTCGCTGGGGTAGTCATGCTCTTTGCTTCCTAATTCTGTGTCAGTAGCATTATGTTAGAAGGTTGACATTAGCCATGGTAGGACTATTTATACCGTGGAGAAAGGCAAACAGGGCTTTTGTGGGGTACGATGGGGGCAGGTAGGGAGCTGAGTACCAGCATACTATTGGCACTTGCTGCTCATTAGACAGATTTTCAATAAACCCTCTAGTTTTTAGCCCCATCTACAATCCTACTTTTAGGTTTGGGAATTCTAGGGACCGAATCTGCTTGCTTTTGGGGGCTGTCTCTCATGTTTTTCTCTGTTCTGCTAAGTCCTTTACCACGTGTCCATTTGTTACCCATCCTCCCGAAATTTATGGCTGTTACCTCTTTCCCCATAGCCTTTGCCCTTGTCAGTTTATCCCTACATTGTTATTTTAATAGAATATGAGAAAGAAGCATGGATGGAGCATAAATAAATGAGTATTCACTTGGCCATGTTTAATTTGAACTGCCTCTCTTAGCTGTAAAATGTTCTATGCACATGAAAATACACACCGACACTACGCCCTGTCTTTTGCTCCCTCAGATCTACTCTGTAGATAGTAAAATAGGTTTAAAGACAGTCTTTTCATGTTTTACTGAATTTCACTGTGAAGAGAGATGCAATGAAACGGGTTTCCTTCCTTTAAAAGAATAAAATGTAACACGTTAACTGACAGGATGTACTCCAAGACGTTAAATTGTTAAATCTTGACTACCACTGAGGCGGGGCTTCTCGGGTTTTGCTTCTCTCATATCTATGCTAACTCTTCATTTTTTAAGACATAGGAAAAAAGTTGACGTTGCTTGAAGTCGATTAAAACACACACCCAGGAAACCAAAACATGTTAACTTCGAATGATTTGTGAGTTTACTAAATTGATAAAAGTGGACGCAGCGTTAGAACATACCCCGATTCTAACGTCTAATTCCAGGGCACGTTGTGGAGTTCCGGCCTTCCTCAAGTGTACCTATTTTTTTGGGGGGGAGGGGAGGGTGGAGGGGCAGTTACTAAAGTGGAATGTGGCGGGAAGGGTAAAGTTGCAAAGGCTTCACTCGGAGTGTCACGTCTCTCTGAGTAAATGGAGGAAGAAGACATTACTACTCTGCCTCACCAGGTGAGAGTGTCCAAACAGGCTGAGCACACACGTGTGGACAGTAACGCAAAAGCTTTCCGTTTGTCATTATAATCTCCTAGAATGGCAATACACTAACCCTTTTTTGAAACACAGGGACTTCCTTCATACACTAAAGAAAAATGAGGAGAATACAATAAAAAAAAAGACCCTTTAATTTCCTGGTAATTCTAATTTCCCAGCCCTGGTCCCTCCCAGGGTTGCCCAGAGTTTTAACTGTAGTGGAGTTTTCTAGCCCTACTGGCTCCTGTTCCCACAAGGCCCCACCTGACAGCTTTCTCCTTACACGTCAATGTTAAGAGAACTTAATTAGAATACGTTTGGACTGGCTAGAAAATGAGTGGCCAGAATGCATTTTGAGTGACAGCTTTCAAATGCTGCCAAAGATCTAAAACCCAGATGTGGAAACAAGTAGGATTTGCAGAGGCCAAGGAGGATGGATCTCTATGTCAGCTGTCCCGAGAGGACCCGTCTCTCAGATGCTCCCAGAGGACTAGTCATTGGTATTCTTTCTGGGCCACACTCCTGAGGCCAAATGCCAGACCATTAGCTCCCGGGCAGCCCTGGCCGGAAGGGAAGGGTGTTTAGCGGAATCCGGACAGTCTGCCAGGGATTCCACACACTAGGAGCTTGACATATAGTAATATGCTTGCTTAAAGGTAGTAAATCCCTTGTTTAAATGAGAGGTAGTTGGGGTGGTTACTTTGGTCTCTGCAAATCTCTAAGAGAAGAAATTAGTTCATAGGATCTATGGAGTGAGACTAAATTAAACTTCATGTGCTACAGTTAGGGTCTAAGCTTTGATCTGCTCAGCAAGAGAAGAAGTAGGCACGGAGGTTATGTGATTAAAACAGGACAGAGGCACCAAGCTTATTAGGATCACAGCTAACATGGGTGTGCGTGGCCTTGAGCGGGCTGACCACATTCACTTGTGTTGTGACCCTTGTCATAAAAGACGTGGTCAGTACGCTCCCTTTAATGCCTCCTAATCTTAATGTTTTCTTTTTCCTTTGAGCTTTTAATATTTTCTCAAAAGTCGATTTTAATCGATCTTCTTAATCAGAGTTGCTTCTCCTCTTCAAATTACTTCCCTTTGACAATATCTTAATAGTAACTAAGGCATCCATGCAGAAAATTAGAAATGCATCACCCGCCCACCTCCCATCCTCATCCCCCATGCGGTGTGCGCACCCTTGGCTGTAGCCCAAGAATTTAAGAGAGGCAGGGGGATGCCTTTAAGAAATAAGAAAAGTTATTACAGTTGCCACATCATTCTTGGAATTCACTCCCTCTCTTCCTCCTCCTTCTCAGCCTTCTTCTTCTTTTCTTTTTTTTTTTTCTTTCACAAATATTTATTAAGCTACTAAGAAAGAGGCTCTGTGCTAGGTGTTAGGAAGAAATATAGAGATCAGAGCAGTACACTGTTTCTGTTCTAAAGAAATGCTCCATCTGTTAAGGGAGTTGCTAAGACATTGTAATTGAAGATTTAGGTTTTGGAGCCAAAAAATCTATGTTCCAATCTTGCTTTTCTACTTCCTGGCTGTAGGTTCTTGGGATAATTATATACCCTTAATACACCTGTGTTTTCTCAGCTGTAAAATGAATTAATCATAATAATACCTTTCTTATATGGTCGGTGTGTTGGCTAAATGATATAGAAGAGTGTCCGATACATTTTAAGCATTAGAAATAATGGCTGTCGTTTGGGAAAATAGGTTAAAGATACAAATAATCTAAATAGTATAAAATTAACATGCAAGTGAAAATAATAAAAAGGAAATGATTGCAAAGAATGAGTTATTTAAGAAAATTTTAAGGAAGTCACACACGGTAGCCATAAATCCTAACAAAATAGTAACTCTTTACAGTTCAAAAGACAAACAAATAAGTGTCTCAAATTTTCCATGAGAGTCAAAAAATAGTATGGCGCTTCATTTCCCTATTGTTAACACCAAGGCTCACTGTCACCTTTAATGCTGCCATATTTGAAGTGAACAGACAAGCATCCAAGATAATGTGGATGCTGGGAAAGACATTAGAATCTGTAAAAAAGTGCAACATGTCAGAAAGGTGACACCCACTGTTAGGCTGTCAGGAACATACATGAGATAAGCAAGAAGCAGTTAGGAGATGGCCCATCGAAAATGTCTTTCTTGTAAAACTCGGTGTTGAAAATGTATCTGTGATATTGCAATGCACAGAAAACTGGGGAATCAGGAGACTCTGGTCGTGATGCAAAACAATGACCCAGAGTAAGAATATTCCGTGTTGTCAGCCTTAAATTGAGAACCAGCAGGCTCTGATTCTAATCAGTAGTTCCTCTTTATTCCTTATTTTATTTAAAAATATTAGCGCTGGATACCAGGTGCTCTTTGAAGGAAGGGAACTTGCCTCTTATTTTGTCATCTCTCCATGGGACACAGCACGGTGCTGAGCACCTTCGCATCCTAGAAGGAATCTGAAAGAACAGTTAGTTGGTCCAGAGCTCTTTCTCTATAAACTTTAGACCCTCAACAAATATCTTGGTTGAATTTAAGGATTGAGAAGGGTACTTAGGACAAAAAAGAATGTAGGGTGCAACATTCTTTGTTTTGATCCATAGCAGGCCTGATGATAGACAACGAGAGAAATTCTCATTGCATACAAAAAAATTTTGACTATTGGTCCAGGTATATTTTCTATAACATTTTTTAAAAAGATGGAATCTATTTTATTTGCATCCTGGACCTCACTTCACTGGGTCTGGAGTAAAGGATGAAATCAAATTTCCTGACCAACAAAGCTGGGAACTGGATTCTAGAGCTGAAATAATCTCATTAAGTCGATAGTCATAATAATTATTCATATTTGTATAGTATTTAATAGTCTACTTATTTCTTCATTCAAGAAACATTTAGCATCTGCTTATATTTTATATCTAGATACTGGTTTTACAAATAAATATCAACTGTCATATGTTGAGAAGTTACTCTATCCTGTATATTTCTCTAAGCTTCTTATTTATACTTATTGAATCCTTATAACAGCCCTCCCACATAGCTGCTATTACTTTTATGTTATAGGTAGTGAACCTGAGGCATACAGAAATGAAGGATCTTGCTCAGTCACCTACAGTTGTAAATAACAGAGTTGATATTCAAATGTGGGTGTTTGTCAGACTCTAAGACTCTTACAGTCTATAACAGCTGCCACCCAGGGCTCCTGGTACAGAAGGAACATCATTTCAAAAATTGTGATATATTATGGTAGGAGCTAACCATAGAGTTATGTGAAAATATCTACTACTTATTTATCTGCTAAATGTACCATGTGCTTTATGCAGAACACTGCAAATTTCAAGATTTTATAAGCTATTATAGTAGTTTCTTTCCACTATTAATATTCTCTCGCTCAACCTTTGTCTAATTTTGGTAGAAGAAAGTGGTGTTTAGAATAGATTTAAATGACTGAATCAAAATTATCTGAGTGATGACTGAGCTAAGATTCAAACACAGAGTTGTTAAGTGTCAAAAACTGTATCTTCTACTGCTTCTTGAAGTGCTGAGGGTCTGTTAGGTGCTGTGAGATGGTGAGAAGTTTTTACTTAACTCTGCTGAGGGAGTCCTGCCCGACAAGGTAGCCCTCGGATTAAGGTTTGCAGGATTAGAAGTCCACTGGCTAAATGAGAGGATGGAGGGCATCTCAGACTACAGAAACAATATGCGCAAACATTCCCAGGAGGGGAAAGCAGTGTCGATTTGTGGAAACACAAATTATTCGCCATGGCTGTCGACATGCCGTGGCATGCCAGATGAGCTGTGATTTCCCACGACATTGTAAACAAAGTGCCGGCATAGTTCAAAGAAGGAAGAGAATAATGTTGACTCTAGGGACATTAGATAAGACCTCATAGGAGTGACATGTGAACCTTGTCGGTTGGCTAAGAATAGGACGGATGGAGATGGAAAGAGAAACGCATTCCGCGTGGCAGGAGTAGCTTCAGAAGATATTCAGTCTCTGTGCAAATTTACTTGTAGGAACCACCGATGGAGGGACATGATCAAAACTGTGCTTTAAGAAGTTGAAAGTAGACATAGAAATAATTTGTAACAGACTTGAGTAAGAATTATTGTCAGAATAAATTTGGTAGAAGTCAAGTAAGACATAACCAAACTGACATTTTTATCATGATGCTCAGTTTATAACAGGTTTTGGCTAAGGGTTAATTAGATCCTTAAACTGTTATGGCAGTGAACCTTGAGAAACAGATTTTAGGAGACCCAAGGGCACCCTGTTCTTACAGGGTCCATTCACATCTCTGACTCTAGGTTCACAATTTTCTGAGTATCCTCTGGCATTTTACATTTCTTCGTTTTCTTCTTTAAACCATTGTCTTATTTTTCTTCCCACAAAGAAATTGACCAAAGTCTGAGATGTCTGTTTAGCTTGAATGATGTCTGAATAGCTCACATCAATGATTATAATATGTCAGGCACAGTGCTAAATGTTCCTTGTGAATGAGATAAATTAATCATGACAACTATCCAAAATAAGGACCATTTCTATGTTACAAATAAGGAAGTTGAAGCATACTTTGTTTCCAAATACTTGCAACTATTAAGTGACAGAGCCTGGATTTGAACTCATGCGTGTAGCCTTATAATTACCACATCTTAACTATTTTCCAAGAGCAAGAGTTTTAGGGAGGGTTGGTTAATATAAATGCAAAATAAACAGCATTTTCAAGACAACAGAATTATTTCTGTACTTGACTGGGTATCCATAGCAATGCTTTGTAATGGCAATCATTGTATAAATCTATACAGTGATTTATTTGCAAGTACCAATTCAAATGTATGGGTTTCCCAGTGGTTGTTAAGATGATCTTTGTAGCATACTGATCTTTTGATGGCACCTCTAGCTGACCTGGAGTTTTGAACTGTGAAAGCAAGTAGGAGGCAATGAGTTATGGGTTCAACACCCATGGATCTTAGCAGCTGTGGGCAAGAGTCTTAAGTTTCTCATTTATAAAAAGGCAAGCAAATACATTCTAAGGAACTTTCTGATCATAAATAAGAACCACCAGTATTCTCCCTTCTTTGCTTTCTCTTTACATCGTTATATCAATAGTACATCCACCTACTGATGTGATACTTGCCACGGCTTCAGATCCAGATCGTTGAGCTATTTTCTTGGAGTGACTTATATAATACATCATGAACTGGTCGCAAATCATGAGGTCTTCGGTTTGGGCTTGTCCACCAAGAGAAAATTAAATTTTGCTGCTGGTATACATTTGAACCACCTGTGAACGATTGTCTATCTAAATTTATGGCTTTAAAAGATATTGGGAGGCATCAGGATGAGAGAGAATGACAAGGTGATTCACGGAAATGGATTTGAAAAAATGTGGCAGAGCTTGAAACGCTGAGAAAACAGCAGTTTTTTTTTTTTAAGGTACATTAGCCAAACCTTATCACTTCCCTCTAAACCCTCCCTCCCCCTCGCTTGCCTTATTCAAGAGAATTACCAGAGTGCAATTCAGGTTCTTGGTAGATGTCAAAAACTTAGGACAGGGCCCCCATGCTCAAGGAGTTTAAAATCTGCCTATGGAAGTAGGCAAGCCTTCGTTATACAAAGGAAGCGTCTCTGGGAGGCAGAGCTTTTTAAATGAAGGTGTTAAAGGTCCAAGAAGTCAGAAGTCAGAGCTCCAAATAAAGATGATCTGTGCAACAGGGGTTCCCAGCCCCCTGCAGGGAAGGTACTCTCTTGGGCTTTTGTCTCCAGTGACTCCTGCACTGTAAATCCGTAGGGTTGCTACACTCCACTGTGTAGGCTTCTCTTTCATCTATCAACATGAACATACAATCCCACCCCAGGAGCTAAGCTGCCTCCTTCCAGCTACCATTTGTTTAGAAGAGCCTGGATTTTGTCTAATGAAAAATGGTGTATTTTAGCAATTCGGATTCACAAAAAGGCAGAGTGGATGTGGCCTCTAGGTTTGTCTTCTTGCTTGGGAGCGAAGAGCTAAAATCTTCACATGCTCTTCACCCATGGGCGATAAGCTCTGAGTGTCATGATTTGGGGCAAAACCAATAGGTTTAATTATCAAATACCTCCCCACACCATTCTTCCTTAGCTCTGAATTGAGCAAAGTTATTCAACCTTGATAACCATCCATTTCTAAAATTTTAAAAAAGGAATAAAACTTCTTGGCCTTTAGGATTACTGTAAACTAAGTCTGCATGACCCTTGGTCTACACTTCTTGACTCCCTTCGCCTTCCCTCATAAACACCTAATTTCACCACGAAGAAGGGAAAAGCTTTAAGACAAACTGAAGTGTTATAAAGGTGAACCCAAGTCCCATACACAGTCATTGAAAGAAACATGTCTCCATGTCTGTTAACCCAACCTCTCCCCCTCCCTCCAATTGTCATAGTTTACTTATGAACCGTTTGCACTTGAATTCGGTGTTTGTGAAGAGAGAAAGGAGAAGAGAGGCAAACGGCCCTGTCGAGGGGGACGACACCTTTCTCAAACCTTTATTTACCGTTTTTCCCTGGTATAATTATTAAGTCTATGCAAGACAGATGAACAAGAGAAAAATAAATTTAATCACATACATGTGTATGGGAACCCCACATACGTGAGAGGATCAGAGACCCATTATACATGAGCGGTTCAGAGACAGAGAATGAAAATGAGGTATACATGGCATTCTGAATTAAGGATGAGATAAGGCGCCTGGGGCTTCAGGAGAGAGGAAGATCGTTGGAGGACAATAAAAAGAGCAGATGTTCAGTAATTAGATGTTTGCCCTGCCATATAGATAGGTCATAAAAAAGTTATTTCTGGTAATAGCTTTTATTATGGCAAAGCCCCCAATTTAGATTCTTTTAGGCAGTTAAGGGAGGAGCAAAAGTTTCTTCTGAACCTACAGAGTCTCAATTGCCTTCAGCTCAAAATTATCCACATGCAATACATACAGCACATCTCAGGGCTGCTCCGAACCTCTTCAGTCAGTGCTTAGCCAGGAAAACCACTGTACTCTTATCCAAACCTGACCTTCTAGTACGCTTTTCTAGAATTAGGCTGTGTTTTGGAATGTGAGGCTCAAGCTTAAGTGGAAAATTCGAGTGCTCAAGCTGATCTGATCTGACTTAGGAGGCATGACTTTTTCCCTCCCTGTCAAAGGCAAGCATTGTTCTAATACACATAGATTAATGCAAGTACACTCTTCATCTCTCATTGTGGAGTGATCGAAATCATGGGGAAATAAAAACGACAGCATTTTGGTGGTTTTTTTTTTTTTCTTTTGTTTATTTGTTTGTTTCTTTTTAAGTAGTGTCGCTCCAACAAAATGGAATGCCAGAATTCTGACTGTGTGTTGTTGCTGGCAAGAGATATTTGTCCAAAATATGATGGTTCCTTGAAATATTTCTCTTGTTTGGAGACCTCGTTCACTGTTTTCTAGTCAATGGGCTACCCATTCATTTTGAGATATTCTATTTCCTCTATGTTAGTGGTATAAAACCCAGTGCCAAATATATATCAGCACTTATTTCCAGATTTGTCTCTCCCTTTGCCACTTTTACTTTTATGCAAGGAGAGAGGGGAAAGAGTAGAGCGGTGATTTTTTTTTTCTTTTTTTTTTCTTTTTTAAGGCATGGAATGAAGAAACTTTGGCCAGGAGTGGAATTTTTTACAATCCTTTTGGGGATTGTTAGCTATAGGCCTTTTGGAAAGTGGAGCTACCAAGTAAAGATAAGTGCCTCTAAAAAGAAATATAGAATTCTCTGATGTCCTAGCAAGCTGAAAAAAAAAATCAAAGAAAATTTGAGAAACGCTCTTTCATGGGCACTAAGGTAGAAATGGGGCCAGCCTTCTAGAATAATAATAGACTGTTTCTTCAAATGGAATAAAAATGCTGGGCAGAAAGACAGGACTTGGAATGGGAAAACTTGGACTCAAGTTCTGGCTTCGCTGACTTGTAACAGTGCTTTTCCAGGCGATTACCTGGCCTTCCTTTTTGTTTATAAATGATTGTGCCTTACTAAATGACCTTTACATAATTTTTAGCCCACAAGACTCTTTGCTCCTTACTGAAGATTCCTTGCCAAACTTCATGAATAGGGCCTTTTTAGTTCTACGTTTTATATTCTGAATGAAGGTCTTGCTTCCACTTGACCACCGTAGAAGGGGAGGAGAGGAGAGGAGCTGTGGTAGTTAACTGCTCTGCCATATGGCATAAGGAACAGCTGTGCAACAAGCATTTCGGCTTCCAAAAAAAATAGAAGGAGAGGGAGGGAGGGAGGGGAGGAAAAAGAGGGGGAAAGAGAGAGAGAGGGAGAGGAAGGAAGGAAGGAAGGAAGGGAGGGAGGGAGGGAGGAAGGAAGGAAGGAGGAAGGAAGGAAGGAAGGAAGGAAGGAAGGAAGGAAGGAAGGGAGGAGAGGAAGGAAGGAAGGAGAGGAGGAAGAAGGAGGAGGAAGGGAAGGAAGGAGGAGGAGGGAGGAGGGAGGAGAGGGGGAAGAGGAAGGAGAAGAAGAAGAAGAAATGTGCCGAACGAAGTGGACAAAGAAAGACCAAGTAGTGGAAGGTCAAGAGCCTCTGGAGTGTTAGCTTTGTTTAGCCCAGAATGACTGGCAGCTAGTTGTGACATTATTACTTAGTGCATCAATGTCACCGTTCAAAACAGCTGCTGGAAGTGCTCACGACAAAACAGTAGGCTTCTGAGCTGTTTTTCCTCTCTTCTAGCATGGCGGTGTGTAATTCACACACAACCTGCTTTGAAGAATATTAGTGATTAGAAGCAGGGTCTGGTGATGGCCCATAGAATTTATTCCTCACGCAGTCTCAGTTAAAAACAAAAATGTTTTCCTCCTTCTGAGATATAACGTGAGATATATTGTCAAATAGTATTGTCAAATAGTAAAAATACAAATAGAATAAAGATCAGTATCAGAACCTCAACACCAAGCTGTGCCCACATTTTGCAAATAAATCTTGTAAGAAATATACCCATAAGAAGCCCAAGTGACATGGGCGGTAGGAAGTAGATACACGTGCATTTGGAAACAGACCTGGAGAAGTTAAGTCACATTTGCAACAAGTAGATTCTTTATACCACACACACTTCCTCAGGGGCTGAGCTTAACATTTCAGAAGAGTGAATGCGTTGCTGACATTCAAAAGCTAAAGCAAGGACTTGGGATAAAGCAATTTTGTTCTCTATTTCTGAGAGAAGAAAAGAATCACCGTGCATGCCAGGAAAATAATTTTGGAAACTCAATTAATTGTGAAGGTGAGGCTGAGCCAGCTTGTGGTTAGATACAAAGAAAACATTGTTCCCTTCACATAAATGGTTTTCCATTTGTAAAGTGGAGCTGATCCTAGCAGGTGACTTCAGATATGTGGAAACATTTAACCTCATACGAATAAATCTTGCAAACACTTTTTTAAAAATGCAAAGTATAACCTTTAAAATAAAATCGTGGCTGTCACATCTTGAGACTGAAAGCTCTAAAAACAGACCTTGTTTATATCAACCACAAAGGCCAGGGCCTGTGGTTTCATTGGATTTCTCATCCCAAGAAAATATTTACTCTTGGAGGAGATGATGCGTTTTTAACTCTAAGAGCCATACATAGCATATTTGTGGAGAATATTGCAAATAAAAATGTTTTCTCCTTAACCTGGCAAAATTGACGGTTCTGCTTAAGGCATCTATAAAAAGGTAAAATACGAATCACACTTCTTTTAAATTGATGGGTTTTTTTTTTCTTTATTCTTAGTGGTGATGTATATGGGTGGCTGCCATAAAGGAAAAAGATCTTTGATAAGTAACCTGCTTTCTATTACCACAAAATTTCTTGGAAGCTTAGATCTATATATATGAGAGGAAGAGAAAAGAGTGCCAGAAGAGAAAATGAGGGAAAAAAAAAATTAGAATAGACATAGTTCAACAGACCAGAGGCAAAATGGAATAAATTAACACTGTAGGAAAATAAAGGTAATTTGGGGGAATTTAATGATGTTTGCCATTTAATCATTGGTGATCCAATTAAGAAAGAAAACAATTATTGATTAAGGGGTCAATTAATTTTGGGGAAAAAAAAACCCAACCCAAATTAAATATTCGCCTTTGCTCATTGGCCATTATGCCGTAAAATAAAGACCTTGTTTTTAGCAGAAAGCTCTAGGCTTCTCTTCTAAATAACAAAGGCAGAAATTAAACAAAAGCTGCAAGACAGGGAAAGCATTCCAGAAATGGATGTGTCGACACATGCTGGTGTTTTGTCCTAATAAAAGTGATATCCAGATGTTCTAAAACAGAAGGGACCAGACCTCATCCCTCACATTCCCCATTTCTTCTCTCCTTTTTCTAGTTTCTGGTTGTCCCTCTAAAGAACGGAAGGCCGACTTTTGTCATGGCAAAAGTACATAAAGCACTTATTGGACTGAAATTTCATTGGAGGAGCGTAGCAAATATTGCCTGGGATGTGGAACTGAGTGACTTCAAGTTTTGTTTTGTTTTTTAAGGTTACATTGATGTGACATAATAAAACGTGTGTCTTTGTCCCTGGCCCCAGTTCCTGACACAGAGCTCTCTAAATACCTTTGTTATTTCCTGGGTGACAGGAGCATCTTTTGTTCTAATGAGGTGCCTCTTGCTGGGGTCCTAGATGGGACTGGTCACCAGAAAGAACAAGCCATGATTAGAAGCTTGGAACTTTCAGCCCCACCCCCCACCCCCCCATTCTCTGGAGAGGAGCTAGAAGTGAAGTTAATTACCTCTCATGCCTACATGATGAAGCTTCCACAAACACTCCCAAAAGTACAGTGTTCAGGGAGCTTCTGGGTTGGTGAACACATCCCGGCTGGGAGGGTGGCACATCCCAACACCATGGGGCCAGAAGTGCCTGTATTCGGGACTTTTCCGACTTTGCCCTGTGAATCTCTTCATCTGCCTGTTTATCTATATCCTTTATCATATCCTTTATTACATGATAAACTCAAACATAAGTGTTCTTTGGAGTTCTGTGAGCTATTCTAACAAATTATTGAACAAGAAGTGGGTAGTGGGGACCCCAATTTTATAGTTGGTGTTCAGAAGGAGCAGAAAACCTGGGACTTGTGATTGGCCTCTGAAGTGGGGACAACCGTGTGGGGCTGAGGCCTTACAGGGTCTGACACTGACCCTAAGTTGTGTCAGAACTGAATCAAATTGCAGGACACTCAGCTGGTGTCAGAGAATGGGTCGGTATGGGAAAAACCTCACATACCTGGTGTCAGAGAATTGTTTTAGAGTCAGTGGTGGGCATGTTTTTCTAGACAACTGAGATATTTATTTTCATAGCATTTGTTGTACTGCCCTGGGACTGGATTAGAATAACAAATGGCCACAGGCCACAAGTGGAGGAAAAGAGGCTATACCTAAAGCCCCATATTATCTATTATCCACTAGAAGAAACTTGCAGGGTTACCCTAAGGGGTAAACAAGGTACAATGGGAGCACACAAAAGAGAGACTTAACTCGTCCTGGGGAATGTGTCTTTAATCAAGGGACCTTAAGCTGGCCAATGGAAGATAAGGAAAAGTTAGCTCAGATAAAAGGAGAAAAAGTTCTAGGCAGAATCAGTGTTGAGGAAGAGCATGGGGCGTGGTAGATTTGAAAAGGTGAAAAAGGTTAAAAGAGCTTTATGAGAGGAACACTGGTCTGAATGTGAACAGAAGGGAGGCAGGAACCAGATTGCATGGGCTTTGTATAGATCAGAAGTTTGAACTGGAGGGGGAGGGGGCAATTTGTGTTTTGGAAAGATGGCTAAGGCTGCAGTGGTCTGTTGGAGGGGGTGGGGGGAAGAAAAATTGGAAGCTGGGAGTCCATTTGGAACTTTCCAGGCTTGAGAGATTTATATTGCCTTTGCATAGAGAAGCGGCCACAGGGATGAAGGTAAATTGTCATGCGTGAGACATGTCAAGACATTAGAGTCAGCAGTGCTTGGAGGTGGGCCGCACGTGGCGGAAGTAGGAGAGGAGAGAGAAGGGTCCAGGATGGTGTCCAGGTGATGGACGTTGATTGGGGAATCCAAGAGAGAAAGGTCACGGCATGTTCTCCTAGGTCGTCACACGCTACACAGAAAGCCATGCTTGCTCTTCTAATACAGTTCGTTGACAGTAATTGTATGATCGCTGAAATGGTTCTTTTCCTCTCTGGTTTTGCATTTTATTTGGCTCGATGCCACCTTTTAATGCTTTCTTTCCAGATTGTGGGCCTCCAACGCATTGCTTTATTCTTCATAGGAAGAAAATGCTTTTGAAGTTCCCAACCCAATCTCTGATGTGAGATGAACCATCAAAGATACTCTCAAATGTGCAGACACTCACAGGACTTGGGTGGATTAGCTTCGGTTCAGTCCTGAGGCGCATGGCGCTCCTGTACAGTGCCGCAGACAGTTTAGGTGGACAGCCAGTCTGTGGTCTGTAGCCGCCAGGCCTTTGAACGTTGGTGTGCTCTTCCTCACATTTAATGTGAGGGCCGAGGCATGAGCGCCTCCTTGATTTTGTGCTCACTTGCTGCATCCTAATTCCTGCTCACGTTTCACACGTCTCCACAAACTCCGTAGGCATACAGGTGAGGTTAGATGGTGTTGGCGGAGGGAGACCTGAGTGGCTAAGTGAGGCAGACAGAATCGCCGGCAGTGGCACCCCGCGTGAGCCCTGAGACGTGTCACTGCTGGCATCTGGTCCTGCCCCGCCGGTATTTGCTGGAAGGCCCACAAAAGACAGTTCTCAGGGCTCTGCCTCTCCTGCCTGCCTTGCATTCTGAGAGCCTCTAAGCTCAGCGGTGGAGCTTTGGGTGGCGTTGAGTGGTTTTTGTCTTACTTGTACGTCATTGTTACCACCAGCCTGTCAACACCTTGAAGGGAGAGCATTTTTTGTTTGTTTTAAAAATGACTCAATAGTAAATTCTTAATTGTACGGCAGCATGGCTTTTTGAAATGATGAGTGATGCACTGCTGTTATTTTATATTGCTTTCATGATAAATCTTATGGGGTGTGTGGCCTTCAATAAATTAATGCAAATAATGTAATTGAATCCCAGCTGAGCGTGCCATTAATTATCTCACCTATATCTTCATTTCTCGTCTGGTGATACGAGCCAACATTCAAGTCAGCTAGAAAAATATCTAGTAATGTCCTTTATTTGGTGGGGGTTATCATATGTACACATATGTGTAAATCATGTATATAACACATCTACTTTCATACATCTGTGTCTGTACTCATATGCACCTGTATCTACATCAAGCTACATGTATGGATAGACATACACACACACACATATATCTTACGTATACACATATGCATGTGTGTGTATAAAGATACAGATATAGCTGTAGATAAAGACATAGATACACACCCTAAATATATATATGTACTATATGTGAATCTTTTGGTTGCAAGCAACAGAAGACTCAACCCAAGTAGGCCTAAACCATGAAGAAAATGTATTGGTTCTCAGAGGTTCAGTTCTTCTCACCTTTCCTCCATATCCCAAAGCTGAGCCTTTTTATGTTTTTATGAAATGACCGCTGGAAACTCCACATGCACGTGTGGCAGGAAGACTATGTCTTTTTAGATGGCTTCTATGGAAGAGGGAGAAAGCTGTTTTCTCAGAAATCCTCCATACATTTTCTCATGCCTCGTTGTTAGATTGGACTTCACCTCTGATCCAGTCTCTGTAACCAGTGAGAAGGGATGTGAAGATGGCCTTAAGTTAATCCCTGGAGCTGACAGGTTGTGGGGAGGGAGGAGGTGCAATGTTGGATCTCCAGAAGGATGCATTGGAGAAAGGCAGATACCCGAAGGTAAATCAGATTCTGTTATCAAGAGAATCCAGAGAGTTGACTGACTCCTGGGGGGCCCAGATTAGTAAATGCTCATGCCCCCGGCTCCCACCCCCACACACACACACACACACACACACACACACACACACACACACACTGTGGTTGTCAGAATTTTCACAAAGATTCCTTTTATAACTGATCTACTTTCTGGATTTCATGTTTTGAGAGATTCTTTTAACTAAGATACCGAGAACATTGTCATAACTAATTCATTTTTGCATTTTCATGCATGAGAAGCAGGTATTACCAAAATGAGTTTGTATAATTCAGCCTAAAGCAATAAAATGGACATTTTAGATAGCCTGGGAGACCTGATAGGAAGTGAATTTACAATTGCAATTAGAATTATTGAAATATTAAAAATAGCTTGATGCCTCTCAGGAGTCAAGGGTCCTGTTTGAAAAGCGCTTTTTAAAATGTACGTCTTTGGTCAAGATTTGACTCAATCTTCTTGGCAAATGAAGAAAATCACAATGAATAATCCATTGCACAATCAGCCACGAGTGGACGTGCCCTTCGGTGTGCCTCAGCCCTCCTGGCCCTCCTTCACTTTTTTTTACTTCTTTTTCCTCCAGTGACATGATATCACCAAAGAAGTCTTTGAAGTCATTAAACTTTTCCCCTGGGCTTTTTCTTTCTTTAAAAACATGGTCCTTCTTCAGAGAGTCTTTATCAGCAGCTCTCTAATCTCAGTGGTTTAGCCAAGTAGCCATGTATTTCTCAAACACACCATCGTCCGGAGTGGGTTGCTTGTGGGGTCCGTCCTGGGCCCCGCTCCACATGGTAACGTGGGAAACAGGCTCCATCCATCAGAGGAGGTCCTGGGGCCTCAGAGTTTTCCAGTGGCGCCTCTGTATCCAGTCGAGGATGAAAGGGGGGTGATGACACTTGGATGAAACGCAAATGACTGTGAGGGCAGATTTCATGGACCTAGCCTGGAAGTGGCGTGCGTTATTTCTGCCCACATTCTGCTGGCCAGGGCTCAGTCATATGGCCACATCTAACTGCAAGGGGGGATGACAAATGCGGTCTAATTGTGTGCCCGGATGGAACTGGAAACAGGACTTGGCTCTTTGCTGTCTTTGCTGCAGACAGAAAAATGCTTATTTCGAACTGTACTGTTCTCTTGACATAGATACACAGGAAAGTTTTGAACGCCAGAGATTGGGAATCTCAGCATTTCAAGTTGGGAGGGTCAGCATCATGACTAATGGGGCTGAATCCTTGCTGAATAACAGCTCGTTCTGCAGTTAACAACAACGTTTCTGCAGGATATGTTTTTGCCCCAGAGGACACTGTATTTATAGTCCTTAGCTCCCAGGACTTCTAGAGAGACACACCTAGAGGCAAAACCATAATGCGAGTAACTCGTATTTCCCTCCAGCTTGGAAAGTGGACAGAGGTTGGTGACTCTCATGAGTGACAGTGTTTGCTGAGCCGTTTCGAGGCAGTGCCCTGTGAAGGTGGCAGAATCTCAAAGAGATTACTGCGTGGTTTTGAGGAGGGTGTTGAACCTAAAGTTTCAGATTTACACCTTTAGAAGGTTCCTGTGCCTCAAACGCAGAGAGTCAGTGGACTTGTAAGGACCACGGCAGGCCTGGAGATTGGAGAGTGGACATCTCAGCATTCACCAGCATGGACCGAAACGGGGAGGTGAAAGAATGGAGACATCAGGTATCTTTCTTTAAAATATGGTCTTTATTAGACCTGCATTTTCTCACATGACCTTGAAACAGAATGGAGGGGACCCAGATAAGGATAAATTAAATGATCAGCCAGCCGTGCTAGACAGGGCCATGAAATCAGGGTTCTTTTTTATAAAGACAATTTTAAAAAATGAAAAATTTTTTTCTTTTTCAAGATCGTGGCTGCAAATTCATATTCCTCATAGCCACGTAGGCTTTCATGCAGGGAGTGTTAGTGACATGAGCTCTTCGAAAGGTGAGGAGAATACAGGGGGATTGTGGGTAGCAATGGAAGGCACCGGAAGAGTGTAAGGGAGAATGTGGCAGGAAAGCTAAGTTTCCACACCCTTTTGGGGGTCCACCAGGTCAAAACTACTTTGTAATGATACTAAGACATGATTTGCTTTTTTTTTTTTTCCACTCTCGTCTCTTGTTCTTCTCTGAGTGTGCCATGGAGTTTTCCACAGGCAACAAATTGAATAAGAAGAAGATATGAACCTCTAGCTGTCTTCTTTTAAGTCAGGCCTAAGAAAATTTGCAAAGATGTAAAACTCTCTTTTCACTGAATATTTTTTGTTTTGAATTATGTGATTGTTTGCTTTATGAAATACGTTATGTCCTCATGCCCTTTATTGCCATTTTAAATGAAATCATCAGTATTATTTTTTAAATCTCAGTTTTAGTTTTTTTTAATAGAGTAAATATTGAGAAACATAACCCACATTTTAAAAAATTCTTTAAGGGCCTCAATTGTTTTTAAGAGCGTTTGAGAATCCTAGGCAAGGGAATCCCATCAGAGCTGAGAAGAATTAAATTCTGCCCTTTGTTGTCAGATAGCTTCAGAGAATGTGGAACGCTGAGAAGGCGGATTGTCCTTTCTGGAGAAAGCCGCTAGAAGAAGAGCAGTAGCAATTAGCTAGGGGTGGCTGGGGTAGGTGGCCACTGGAGGATAACTACATTTTAGTAACACTTCATACATCAACTTGTAAACTTTCAAAAAATTGCAATAATAGTGTTCTGCAATGAAAATTTTTAGCATTTATTTTTTTATTAAATTTATGATGATTGCTTCTGAATTGAATGACTACAGGGACTCACTTTAATAGTACACCCTGTATTTTTCATGTGCATTTTTTTCCAAGTGTATATCTTGAAATTGCTTCCCTCATTTCCTTCTATATTTAACTTTTTCCTCTTAGGGTTAAGATAGCGGGAGAGGGTAGGATTTCAATAAACCTCATTCCAATCGATAGAGGATGATTTAGCACTACCTCGGAGGACCTGAAAAGAGTCACTTTCCTTACTTTGACTTTTCCTAACTCGTCCCTCCACGGGCATTTTTTAAAAATCAACTTTTAATTTGGTTCAGTTTTCGATGTACAGAAAAGTTGCAGAGGATGTACAGTGAGTTCCCACGCACCAGCCCGTTTCTCCTGTGGTCAGCATTCTGCATCATGGTGGCGCACACGCTGAGTGCCTCACACAGTGGAGGCAGCATCCCGCGTCAGGGCACGTGGCCGTGGAATTTCAGAACTAGAAGCTCGGGAAGCAGTGAGTGTGGGCCGGGCCACAAATCAGATCACGAGTAAAAGTCCAGGTCTTGGATTCTCAGCGGTCTCCTTCATAGACACGCTGGAAGATAGGAAACCCTGAACCGAGGCTTTCAAAATTCTGCGTACAACTTATTTCCAACAAAAATCTCATGATACCCAAATTGCATATCAAGTATAATGTTAGAATAAAGACAGTTCTAGAACTACAGTGTTTGGAAAAATGTACCTTTGACGCCCCTTTTATCAGAAAGTGACTCAAGGATTTGCTTCTCTAAAAGAAGAGAAAACAAAGAGAGAGAAAACCCAGGAGACAGGAGCAGGAGGTAGCAAATTATATATAGCTAGCTCTGTGGCTGCCTAAAAACAAACAGTGTGGAATGGAGCTGGAAAAGAGGTGTTTGAACAACTCGGAGATTTATAGTTCTGTCAGAGCGTTTGGGGATGAATTAGTGTCATAGGTATAGAAAAACTAAATATAGAAACCAGATAGTTGATTGCAGTATAAGCACTGTATACTACATGGTGAAGTTTTGAAACATATAGTCGTAGTAATGTAAATATGAATATTTAAACAGAAAGGTAATCTTATCCTGTTGGGTGGATGGGGGAGAGAGAGAGAGAGGGAGAGCGAGCACACACTTGCACACACAGGATCTTCCATTCCTGTATCCAGAAGTCAGTAGTCATTATCTAAAATAGAAAAATAAATTAAGCAGTAGTATCAGCCTATTATTTAAAATCGGATGGAAGTTTCATTTTTCCAAGATTTCAGTTACCTGTGTCAACCATGGTCTGAAAATATTAAGTGAAACATTCCAGAAATAAACAATTCATGAGTTTGAAATTGCATGCCTTCCTGAGTAGGCGATGAAATCTCATGATGTCAGCTCCATCCTGCCCGAGACCTGAATCGCTCCTTTGTTCAGCATCTCCACTCTGTGGCTCCCCACCTGTTAGTCATGGTATCACAGTGCTTGTGTTCAGGTAGTCCTTATTTTACTTAAAAATGGCCACAAAACAAAAGAGTAGTTTATGTCACAATGCTTATTTCATTCACCTCACTTTATCTTATCACATGTCACAAAGAAGGATGAGTATAGTGCAATAAGATATTTTGGGACAGAGAGCATTCACAGATCACATTCACATAAGTTTTATTATAGTATAGTTATAATTGTCCATATTATTATTAGTTAATCTCTTACTGTGCCTAATTTGTAAATTAAACATTATCATAGGTATGTATGTATAGGGGAAAAAACAGTGTGCATATAGGATTGGCACTATTCATTGTTTCAGGCATCCACTGGGGTGATATTCCCCTTCAGACAAGGAGACCACTGTACCAGATTAAACAGTAAAAATAGTTACCTCTAAGGAGTGGGGGTTGCGAATCGATAAGAACTGTCTAAGGGAAAATTTTAGCAGGATTCTGTGACTTTAGAAAAAACAATGTCCACGTATTTCATTAAAAAGAAAAGGTCAGATGAGTGAATGGGTGCCCTCCCAATGCCAAGCCTCAGCCAGCACCCAGGCTGGGCCAGCTCTGTGAAAGATCAGGGGGCGTCCCCAGAGAAGAAAGTGCAGATGCTCCTGTACAAAGCGTCTTGGATTCCTATCAAGGCATGGTCATTAATTCAAGTGGGATCCGTTAATTCAGTTTCCCTTCTTGTTTGCACACGCACCTACATTCCTAGGCTTTGGTCAGGGGTGAGAGGTTGCTTACTGTTTGCACTGTAAAGTAAACAGTTTGCACTGCTGGGCCTCTCCCTGAAGGGTGCACTGCTTCTGTTGGTGGAGTGTTCCAGCCAGCCAGCCGTCTTCCTGAATCCATGGCTTTTCCTGCAGGATTTGGATGGGGGGCAGTCACCTCAGCTTATCAAGTGGAAGGTAGGAGAAGCTCCTCGCCCTTCGCTAGGGCCGGGATGAGTTACTTCTGGTGGGTTCTGGAGGGTGGAGGCAAGGAGGCAAAAAGAAAAAAGAAGGAAAAGGAAGAGGCTCATGTTCTATGACCCTTTCCTTAGGCACAAGTTGATAATGGCGAAGGCTGAAGACCAGTCTGCAGCTGTCATTTTGGCCAGTCCACGCTTACCTGAGACATCAGTTTACATTAGATCAGCTGCTTTTGGCATTGGTCGGTCATTGGTTTGTTAACACATTTGTACCAACCCCCCTAAAAATCTACATTTTTTTCTGTTGGCTGGAAAAATATTGGGTGACTAAATGAGCTAGCCCTCTTGGGAAGAAAACAAGAGAAGGAACACTGGCTAGCTTCCTTCTGAGAGGAAAGGTCAGCTGGATCAAGGAGGGGCTCGGGGAGAGGGCTAGAAAGCTGGATGGAAGGGAGTGAACAGAATCAGGTTCTAGAAGTGGCATAGTCACTTAGCGTGGTGACTGTGACGATAGGTTCTGGAGCCAGACTCCCTAGACGTGGGGGTCTGTCTCTACTTTTCACCAGCTCTGTGTGACTTAGGGCAAGTTGCTTACCTTTTCTGTGCCTCTTCATGTGTAAGATGGAAGTACTGCAGCATAGGCCTTACGATCTTACTGTGAGGTTTAAGTAAGATGATGGGTTCTAAGTTCGTGGGGCTTAGGGACTGCTTAGCGCATGGCATTTATATTTCGGGTGATCTCAAAAAGGATTACTGAGAATGACTCACTGGGAACACGGCAGTTAACTTGGCGTGTAGACGCAATCAGTTATACAAACAAGACAGTGGATTTCAGGTACCGGTTTCCAAGTCCTGCTCTCCCAGGCCTCAGGGACAGCCACGCTGGCCCGTTCTGAGCTCCCTTCTGCACAGCGACTCCATGTTGCTGCAGTTCTGTCTTCTGGAGGTGGTTCGACTTGGACTTTTTGCACCCGCTTGCTGCAGCCTTAACTTAAGTCTTTATTTGTGGCCTCAGACCTACTATTGTGCTGTTCACTCTTTGTCAACACTATAGGGTGGGGAACTTGATCCAACACGCCTGCTCTCTTTGTCAGCTCACAGAATGACTTTTACATGCTCGCTCGTTTACATACCCTTTTGCGCTGGGTCTAAATCTCAGTTCAGGCATTTACTCCCTAAGTGACATCGGGCAGAAAAGTTATTTAAGCTTCGGTTTCCTTACTTGTAAAATTAGGAAAATGGTCATGCCCACTTTGCAGATTCGTTCTGGGGATTAAACCAGTTAGCATAGGTAACTGGAGCACAAGAGAGCCTGGCACATAGTACCCGTTAAATAACAATGACAACAACATTGTTCTTATTAATACTAAGTACAAACTAGCACTACTATTACTATTAATATAATTATGGTGGTGGTTATTTCTCCTGGCTGGACTCTCTCCTACTCTGTACTGACAGGGAAGTTACATTGTCACCTCCATTTAGAGGGAATGTTCTTTCTACTTTGGACTGCAAATTAGAATGTACTTCCTCCTGCTCCTTCTACCAGCAGCTGCTGGGATGGTTACTCTTTATCCCTTCTGCCAAGACAGGGACCATACATGCAGGACATCAGCGTGTGGCCTTGTAGAATCAGTGCGCCCTGGGATTTAAAAGCTGAGGTCACTCTGTCGCTTTTTGGTCTTGAGCCTCTTTGGGAGTCACAGACACTCAGCAGAACTGAGGACTGAGCATGAACTGTATTTGTTTCAAAACCATCTGACATTTCAGCAATTTGTTACAAAACATTACATTGTATCTCTTCCCACTGATTGTCAAAACAAAACACATTTTTTTTGAAATGTGTAGGTATCTTTGTTTTCAGATACCCTCTCCAGAGCCCAGAGCGCTCTTGACCGTTTTCCTATGTTCCTGCACACTGTCACCTCACCCCACATAGAAATGCAGACATTTGGGCTCTGTTACTTCGAATAGAAGGCACATGTCAGGGGCTTTGCAGGTGGGGATGACAAAAAGGGCCAGCGCAGAGCCTTCTGACCAGTGGGGCTCCTAACATACTGACTCCCTAGTTGCATCTTTCACCAGACCCATGTCTCTTCCTGCTTCCTGTCTGCATTCACGTCCCTTCCGCCGCTCCTCTTGTGACTTCCCTGTTTACAGTTTGCAGATGAGTTTAATGTTTATTATAGAAGAATTAATTGTGTATTGCCTTGAATCTTTTGGAGGAAGGAATTGTGTACATCTAATAAATAAATAATAAACAAGTGGTATAAGCAGAGGGGAAATTACATGTTTTAGGTGAGTTGTAAAGAACATCGTAAACCCTGTAAACATGTATTTGTTAGATGAAGAGTCAGGGAAGAAAATGCAGATAATCATCATTTGTACAGAAATGAGTCTCGTACAATATTTTAAAGTATAGGAAAATCCCCATGATTTTTAACCCTTCATGATGTTTCTTGCTAGAGGAAATGTGGGGCACAGAAGAGCAGGCAGCTGAGTGTCATTTGGTTTACCCCTTTGGTAAGCCGTGGAGGGGCTATGAAATGACATTTGGGACCCAATTGTACAGCTTTTATGAGTTTATAACTCCAACAGTTTTCAGGGATGAACACACTCTGAAAAATCCCACAAATCCTAAACAAAGTCTACACTACGCCGTAAACACTTCCTTGTGGTCTGAGTTTGTGGTTCTGATGGAGGCAAAGGCATCAGTTTCATGGCTGCCATTGTCAACCTGAAGCTACACTGGATGCCAAAATAATGTTTGGATTGTGACTTAACTTTGACTTTGGCTTTATGTTGGCAGAAATCGAGGCTGACCTCAAACTTTGACCATCTATTTTCCTCGGTGTGTCCCTGGTGGAACCCTATAGTTAAGAAATTTGGGGTTAATTTTGCACTAAAAAATAAGAGAATTAACAGGACAGCCGAATTAGCTGATTTTAGGTACAAAACTCACCTGGTCCACACAAACCTAAGCTACAGGCACGTTTCATCTACCTGCCGTAGTTGTCAGCATAGGTCTCTTGCGTTTTAGACCATTTCCTATTTGCTTCCTCCATTCAACCTACCTTGGCTGTGTGCCATGGTATCTATTTTCTGCTTATCCCCATAGATTAGACATCCCAGCGTGGGACTTGATCTCTTGACTGCCCTTGGTGGGCTTCTAGAATGGAGTTAACCAGATAGACCTGCCCTTTTCTGGACCACCTAAGAAAGAAGGAGGGGAAATAGACTCATTTATTTTTTGGTGTGGAAGGAAAAATAAAGAAGAGAATTGAGCATTTTTCTATGATTATTTCTCATAGCTTAAATGTTGATATGGCAGAATCCAACCTTATTTCTCCCCCTCCATCAGTCTCAAATTTGAGATCCAGAAAGATCTCAGCAATTGCCCCCTTTTATTGATTGTACAATGAAATTATGTAGGCATCATTGAGAGACAGTGGGCTTAGGCAGGGATGATATTCAACAGTCATCAACCGGTATCTGGCAAATCAGACGCCACCTGTAAACAATGGGTGGAGACTAGATTGGCACCTGTATTGACAGATGATCCCCCTTCATTAATTACTGTGATGACTGGTCTGAGGCCTGCTCTGCCCCCTGCATTGTTCCACCCACCAGTTCTCTAGGGGAATTCTTCTAGACCCCGACCAGCCATTTTACGTGTGCGAGTTTATGTTGTCTTTTACAGCATGAAAGTTTCTTAGACAATTCAGTCCTATTTTCTTTCAGTTATCTAGAAATACTTTAGTAAATGCGATTTTCTATTGGGATTTTATGTTTATTTCTTTTCAGGTCTGTTGTGCTTTCCTTTTTAAAAAGATTTATGGTCATTTCAATGGGGTCGTGAGAGGGAATGAGATAAATACATTATAGCTCATTCTCTTTCTTGAACTGGAAGCCTTCATTCACGTATGTTAATATATAGAAGTGCCTCATGAACCATGAAGTATTATTCAAAGTTAACATATGAATTTCCCCTTTTTCCTTGTCTTCCCATTGTCATCCTCCTAGTCATCCCTAACATATCCAACCTCTGGAAACTTTCTGGCCCTATACTTTTTAGAAAGAGGATGCAGTAACATAGAGTTGATGGAATTTCACGTATATGACAAGAGAAAGTGAGATATCTAGACAACGAGAGGAAAGCCATAGTGGAGGAGGATACAGTGACCAAGGAAGACCACCTGTCTGGACATCTGCTTCTGAGATCTGTTTCTCTAAGCCATTTGCATTTTCCATGACCTCAGTTAGGTTTGTTAGATATCTGCTGCCAGTGCTAGTATTATATGTGGGTTATTTATCAGTCAGCCTCTCCTTGCTTGTGTCATCTTTTGTATTGGCAAAGTTCTGAATACAGACTGGATATTAATAACATATGTTTAGAAAAAATAGAATTTTTCTATCATGAAAATAATTCAAGATAATTTTAGAACATTACAAACATATAAACAAGAAAGAAATAAAATTTAAAAATTAGCCAGAGATGTATTTTTAAATTTTGAGTGTGTATATCCAGGCTTTTTCTATATATCCACTGACGTTTATGCACACACCCTTTTATGATTATTATTTTTTGCTCTAATAAGAACAGCCTGTAAATGGTGTTGGTTTCTGTAAAACACTTACAAATATCTTGATACCCTGTAACACGTCTGCATCTCTTCTCTTCTCCCAGTGTTTTTTCTCCCTTATCTTTCTTCAGTTGCACACGATTGTGATATGAAAAACTAAATGTGAGTCAATATATTTAACCCTGAGAAACAGGAAAAAGTCTGCTGCATCTCAGTAATTTGAAGTATACAGTCTATATTTTGTCCCACATATTTGTATGTGACTTTTTTTTTTTTGTCACCACTAATTTTATCAGATATGATAGGACGTTTGTTTGTTTGGATGAATATGTGCTGATATTATATGGGGCGAAAAGGCATTACTTGTGCTATTCCTTCCCTGGGCCTGCCCATCTGGTAGGAGTTGTTTTCCAGGTAAATTCATTGATGTACAAGGTTGAGTGATTCTTTAAAAAATTATTAGGCCATTACACAATGCCCAAGCCAGCAGCAGTATGGACATCTTGCAAATCCATTTCTCTTATTCTTTCCTTTATGTAACCGATTAGTTTTTATTCTATGCCTTCTAAACCTCTTGATTACAACCCTCTTCTCCATTACTATTAGCTTTGAAATTCACCATTCCTTGTCTTCTTAAATTCTCCTTCCCTGCACTCTGCTGTCCTCCACGTTCCTCTGGCACATTGCTTCCAGCAAGGTCTTTTAAAATTCTGACCACATAACTCCACTTCCTTTTTTGAGAGAGAGCATGTGCCATGAAATCAAACAAACCAGGTCGAACCCTGATTCTACCACTTACCTGTTGTGTGGTCTTGGGCGATACCTAAGCTGCCTCCGTTTCCTCATTTGTAAGATGGGAACAGTCATTGTGCCTTTCTCAGGGCTGTCGTAAATATTAGATGTGCTTATGAACATCAAGTGCTTAGAATAGTGCTGGACACTTTAACAATTATTAAATTTTTTTCTTATTGTCTTCTTACCTTCTACAGAATAATTTCTGAACTTGTTGCATAGCGCCTGCACGCATGCACACGCGTGCACACACACACACACACACACACACAACTCTGTAATTTTACTTCTAACTACATCTCCAGTTTTATCTCTTGCTTCTTCATTTTTATCTTATTCTTTGACCCAAAGGAAGCCCATGCGTATTTTTTGTTTGTTTGTTTGTTTTGTTCTTTGTTTGTTTGTTTAATGCCTATAGTGTGTGGTCTTCCTAAGTGGTCTCCCATCCAAGTACTAACCAGGCCCAACCCTGCTTAACTTTCGAGACCATGTAGTTTTTAAAATGTGCCATGACCTTCATGTACTGTCGCACACACCATTCCCTCTCCCTGATTGCATACCCGGCTGTTGGTGTGAGTGGAGGCCAACAGGGGATAGAGGCTTCCAAGCTGGACCTTTTTCTGCTCCAGCATGCTGCCTCTTTCATCTGCATCCCTTATGCCTCTCTTCCGAGTGTGTTCCTGTGAGCTTGAAAGATACAGTAAGGGGCTGGAGGTGAGGTGGGGCAAAGGGAACCCTCCAAAGAAGCTTTTAGTACATAAGAACAATCTATTCTTACATTAACTATTTGGAACAACATGGGTAATTTGGCTTTTTACCTTGGGATGTTTGGAGGGAACTCCATGCTTCTAAAGCTGACCTATGTGGTGAAAGGTGCTGATATGGATATTGTAGCTGAGTGTTGGTATTTTGGACGGCATGGGTGATCACCAAGGGCAGCAGCTGGGCCCTGTTGTTTATCTTCTGCTGTGCTACATGGGCCTCTGCCTTGAGGTGCCGTAAACCAGCTGAGCAGGTCTATACTGGCTTTGGATCTTTCTCAAGGTGCCTGCTCTTCCTTTCATTAGTGTGGATAATCAGAGTTTGATTGTAAAGTGTGCCTGGGCCAAACACAAGGGCTTTTAAAATTGTCTGCTGTTTTAGATTATCCAGGCCACTGATCCCCCTTCCTTAGCATGGATAATTGAGAGTGGACTGGACTGAAGAATGTTAAGCAGAACCAATTGGCAAAATAAATGAGATTTTAGAAATCCTTTACATTTTAATAATAGGAAAAAAAAAACCAAGATGGTTTACTTTTTTAAAAAAATCTAAAAGGCCTGCTTTATATTTGAAACTATAAATTTATTTGGTTTTTGGTTGATTCAAAGTAGAAAAATATTTCCTATGATGCACCCATTTAAAACCTATTCAAAATGTATAGTGATTACAATATGTACTTAATAGACTTAGGGGAAAATTGAAAATATAGCCAGGAGGTTGGGTAGCTTTAGATTCAATGTCAGATCTCTGATAACCATGTTTATGTTTCAACTAGGTAGCAGAGAGAGGATGGGAGCCACTTCGAATTCTGAAAATCTCTCTCTTGGTGCTGGAGGCTATCACTCTTTGCCCCTAATGAGCAGTCATCATGTAGAGAAGGGCATTTTTTTAATGTATGTATAAGATGAACAGGATTCTGATTCCTGAGAATATGCAATCTCATTCACTTCTCATTTTCATCCTCTCGTCTTTCCCCATGCATCCCTGCATGCAGGGAGAAACGTATTTGCATGTCACTTGACTGGGAATTTAGAGGACATTTTCTCAAAGGAATGATGTCGTAAATAGGGGTAGGTGTCACTGAATACTCTTCAGGTGTGTAATGAGATAAATAGGTTTTGGGGCTAGGCTTGGGAATTTGGAACATTATATAAGAGGCAATGGTGAGTTTCTGGGCAGGTGACTCATAAACAAGGTTTTTGAAACATTACCCATTTTTATGGTTGGAATTGCCCAGCTAAGGCTTAAAGTCTCCCGTAGCACCCATGAATAATCATTTAAATACCAGCTTTGAGACTTGGGGAAAAAAGTACATTATTTACTCTAAAGACAATAATCTTCTGGAGTCATTGTAGTCTATCATACAGATACATACTTGGGGATCTTTGAAAGAGCAACATTTTCTCGTGACGGTCTATTACTTCATATATCTTATAAATTATTATCCAGGTCTGGATGGCAGGCACAGGTTGGGATGAATGTCAGCCACTGTTACAGAATATGGGAGACGAAGGCTCTTTCACAGGTGAAATATTACAAGGGACTTTGACATTGCCTGTTGTGTTTGTATCAAGGACAAGATATGGAGATGGAGGTAATGGAGGCTCTCATGAGTCCTCTGGGTCCTCGTAGTGCCAAGGACTTGGCACATGTAGGCATCCAGTAAGTTCTTGTTACCCAGCTGATTCGATGAAGGGAGAACTGAGGGATTCTTAGCATCGATATTGCAGAGCTGAGGCCAGACTCCTTTGAGGGTTGTCCCAGAGCACTCTCTGTGGCTCAGATAAAGACTAAGCATGCTCAAATTAAAACTGTGATATGGTTGGCTTGCTGTTAGGTGATGACTTTTCTCTTGGTTGGGGAGAAATTATGCAAGAAGATTCAGAAAAGGTCTGTCTTCAGGTTGTGTACTTGGAGACCTGGATCCTCTGGCATAAGTTAATAATTAAATTGAATTGAATAAATATTTATTTGAATTACTGTTATGTAGCTCATACTAATTAGGCCTTTATTTTCCATGGATACTAGAGCCTGGAGATAGAAAAGGTAAATAAAATGATCATCTGAATCCAACATTCTAATAAGGGAGAGAGGCACATACATGAATATGATATGGTACGACAATTCCAACTGTAGACAGACAGAATCCTATTGGAGCATAGGTGGGAGGATATAAGAATGAAGTTTGGAGAGGGGTTGTATGGGCAGCTAAGTTGGGCTTTTAAGAAGAAGTTTGAGATGTGAGGGCAATCTGGCTGTGACATCTGTCACCCCATTGATTGCCAGGGTTGATTCAGCTGATCTGACTGGCCAGATGGGTGTCCCCTTCCTCTCTCACTGTTCCACGTGTGTCCCTCCCGAAGCTACGTGCTTGATCGAAGAGGATGACCTTCTCTGCTAGAAGAGAGGACCGTTCTTTGGTCAAGGTTATACAAGTAACTGTGCTCCCCTGCTAAGAACCTCCAAACAAGCTCTCAGGAAGAGCTTTGTTTTATTTTATTTTCAAGGAAAGATAAAAGGACATAAAAGTGGAGGAAACATTTTGAGCCAAGCCACAAAAGTATGAATATTTATGTTGTATTCTGGAAAAGGTATAGTCACATCCAGTAAAGTGGGTAAATTGTTTAGAATTCTAATACTTTAGAATGTATTAGAATCACCTGGAGTTGTTATTAAAATGTAGATTTCAAGGCTTCATATCAGGCTATATTATACCAATATTTACAGATGGGGCCCAAAATTTACACTTTTTAAAATAAGTACTCTGTATAATTGTGCTGTAATGGCTCATGCTTTGAGAAAGGCTACCCTAGGCTACGTTTTCTGATGGCAGGGTGACTGGCAGGATCTGAACTTGAAAAGATAAAATAGGTCCAAGTTGTGATGTATATACGATACCAGGCTGAGGACTTGGTATTAGAAATGGAATAGGTTCTTGCTAGACATGAAATATTCTTAAGCAACGAGAGTACTGTGATCAGGTCTATAGATTAGAAAGTGTTTTGACTATACAGTGTGGGGGATAAACTGAAAGGAGACTTGGAGGCTGGGGAGCAATTGTTAGGCAGTTGCAACAGATGTGGCGTATGATGATGAAGGTCTCCATTTGGATAGAGGGGAGAGAATGGAGGAGAAGGCATAGAGACGCATCACTGAGGGAGAACCAGAAGGGTAGGTTCATGAAAACAACATAGGGCGTAAAGGAAATCGGAGGTAAATGAAGGTGACTCTTGTGCTTAGAGTTTAGGTAACTGGCTGACTGGTGATGCTATGAATAGAAGTAAAATACCCTGGAGATGGAGCAGGTTGGGAGTTTGTGTGATCAGGTTCAGTTTGGGTTTGCAGTTCTCATGGGGACATTTAAATGGAAATGTCTAGAAGGTGGTTGGAAATTCACATTTTCATTTCAGTTGGATTTGCTGGAAGTCATCCGTTTCAAGATGATAGTTGAAGTCATAATGGGAGAGCATGCCTGAAGTAGGGTTCTAGAGGTATATGGAAAGAGGAGTGAAATTGCAAAGTCTGGATTAAATGCTGAGAAGAATTCACAAGGAGCCCACATGGCACTGACACTCTTTCAGAATCTTAGAATGACTGGCAAGAGCTTTCGAAACCTTCCAGTCCAGCAGTTTTAAAACATTTTTTAATGCAGTAGAACTAAGTTTCCAAGGAAAATCTAACTCAGAACTCTAATAAAACAGATACAGATGGAGCTTCTCTTGTTGAAGGGGAGGATGGGAGAGCTTGTGCCCATCTGCCCAGTATTTCCTTCTTTATTGCTTTTTTCCCGCATGGCAGTTCTTGATTCCTCTCCAGGGAAGACGGTTTTTACAGCATCAATGTACATGCCTCATTTTATAGAGGCCGGAAAGATGGAGTGACAGGTTCAATGTTGCACAACTCATTAGTGACAGAGGAGGGGCATGATGGGATAAGGCTCATAAAAACAAAGCAACAAAAGGCAATGTGGAGCCCACAGCCAAAATGAATGGTGTGGAAAATCCGTGGTTCCAAGGGAGGGGTGGGCATTCTGGTATTGATAGTCAGGGAAGGAGCTGTGGAAGCGGTGGATTTTTAGGGGCTAAGAAAACATTTAGGGATTCGGTTTCATGTCCATCTAAAAGTCAGAGTTAAAAGTTTGCGCTGGTTGGAGAAAGTTAGAAAGTGGGTCTTTCCAGCTTCCACAAAGTGGAGACAGTTGTCATACAGGTTGCATCTCAATTGTTGCTCAGATGCGTCCAATTCCACTAGAACTGGAAGTTCAGTGATGGTCTAAGCTGAAGAGTCAGAGTGAAGGACAGCGTAGCTTTCCTTCCCAAGGAGGGGGCACTTTGGGAGGGACAACTTGTTTGGGAGGTGATGTCTTGGTAACTTAAAGTTATACTTGCAAAGCATGCATGCTCTTCTTATTAGCGTGCATATTTGTTTAAGAAGGCTCTTTTGGTGGGTCGTTGATGGAACACCCCTTTATACTGCCAGTTGGCAGGCAGTAGAAACTGTTGGTCGCTGCTACAATCAGTCTTTAACAGGAGAAGTCCAGAAAACTCTCTTTAGGGAGTTGTTTTGAGATATCAGCAGAAATCTGCCAAGACTGACCTAGTGATTCCCGGGGACCTTCAGAAAGGTCAATTTGTTTTATGCATCAGAGGAACCTGAAATTATTCTAAATGGCATATGCTGTCATCAGAAAGATCTGTTCTTGAATTAGCAAGCTGCTACAAGGTCCAGACTGGTGTTCTTTCTTTAAAAGATGCTCATGGGATATAAATCTTTTTAAGTGCATTTCATTGTACCAATTGTTTCATTTAGGGGGAAAAAAACCGTTAGGTCGTTATTAAGTGGTCTATTCAATAGTGTCAATAAATTCTAAAATCGGAGACTCGGTATTATTATTTGTCAAGTTTTATGGGTCCCTTATTGGTCCCTAAGTTACTTAGTTTTGACCTTTGTTTGTTTTACTGGCTTGGAAAATTTTCCAATGTCCAACTGTACAGAGTTGATATGGTAGCTCTTCTTATATGTGATACAAATATGGAAGATATATGAGTAAGCTAACTGACAGTATTTGAGTGATGAGACCAGTCCTACATAAATAAAGTGAAGTAGATAATTGCAAATTTAAGAGGAATTGAAATTTTCAAGTAACAATTTAATTTTTTTACTTAGTAAGTGTAATTATAATTATGTAATAACTATTTGGGGGAAGGACTGGCGGTCATGCTGCAAGATATTAGTGCGGAGTAGAAATATAATATAGTAGTTATACCAACATCAGTGTTTCTATGCTTTACTGGCTTAGGAAAAACAGGAATTCCAATTTGACTTTCACAAGCAATTGGTCTTGATTTTGTTACTTAACCTCTTTACAACTTCCTTCCTTCCAGTGAGTAATATTTACCTTTTGGAGGTTATTGGGAGGTTATCGGAGTAATTAAGATCATCTCTTAACATAGGGCCTAGCATTTTCTAAAAGAACTCGGTAAATATCAGTCCTTATCATGATTATCTTCACCAGCATTATGACTGCTATCATCATCATCATCACTATCATCACCATCATCACTGTCAGGTGGTGTGTTAGCCTGGGTCCTCCAGGAAGCAGATGCCAGGATGGTATTGACCATGCAAATTTATTAGGGGAAAAACCCATGCGAAGAACAGGAATGGGAGCCAGGAGAGGCTGGGATGAAGATGTAATGAAGGAGAGAGGAAAGGAAGAAAGTTTGAGGGAAGCATTTAGACTGCGATACAGTGTAAAGGGAAGTTCGCAAGGCCTTTGGGGAATCCTTGATCCAAAGTTACATGTCAGAAATGTCCCACAGCTTCTAAGTACAGGTTTGTCATCGTTGCTATGCCACACTCAGCATTGACTGGGATTCGTCTGGGGAGGTGTGGTCTCAGTGCACCCCCCAGTACATGGGATGGATTTCAGGGCCTGACAGTTGGGATTTGTGAGTCAGTTATGATCCCTGAGGTTGTGAAGTGTGTGTTCTTATGGCTGTAACAGTTGTGATTTAAAAAATAATAAAAGTTATTTTATTAACTTTTTATATTTAATCTACATGCCTTTAACATTTGGGAGAAGAGGTTAAATAAAGAATTCAAAATATATTTCTTTTGCTTGGATAAACTGAACTATTTGAGACTTGCCCAGATCTCACAGTAATTCCCAGCTTTTCATTTTGCTTCAGTATTTTTGTTACAGCTCTGCTGTTACTTCAACTGGACCTTTACATGAAATTTTATTTTACTGCTCTGACTTTAATTTCTATTTAGAAACTTGATTTGATTAAAGAGTAAAAGTTTAAGTGTTTGCAATAGGATTCAATTAAAAGAGGTCATTCTTTGGGGCTCTGAAAATGGTAACTGGCCTCAGGCAAATTGGAACAAAAGTTATAAAATTCAATTGGATGCATCACAACATTTAACATCTTTAAGGAGGATGTTTTGCCTAATAGATTCAATTTAGAAATATTTAGTGTAGGCCATCAGCTTAAGCACCTAAAAAATGTGTGTGTTTGTTTGTTTCTCCCTTTGGTTATAGATGGGATCAGGACACCTGGGCTCTAATCTGCAAAATAAACAATGTGTGGTGGGACCTTGAAGAAAGTCAATTAGTTTCAGTGACTTTACCAGTAGGTTAAAAAGGAGATTGTAATATTGGTGAATAATGTGCTTCGAGATGTTTGCATAAAAGATGCTTTGTCATTGTAAAGTATTATTGAATATTTATGGTCTATCAGAGTGAGCCAAATGGCCCAGAGGGGGGGAAAAAAACCCCGTCATATTTATGTAAACCTTGTTCAGTGTCCCAGATACTTCAGGATGGCGCTCTATATGCGAATGAATAAATAAATGGTAAAAACATTATTTTACATTTCGAAGGTACATCAATATTATCTGGGGTGTTAGCCAATGTGCCTGACCTGTGACACTGAAATGAAATGTCTACCTCCAGGTAACTATTTAAATCTTATAAATATTTTTAAAGCCAGAAACATTGACAGCAAGTAACGTCTTCTTAGAGTTCGGTGTCTGCAAATAAATGTAAATTATATCTTTACCTAAACCTACAAGAAATGATTGTCTTTTATCCACAGGGTTGCTCTAAGAATCCCCAGATGGAAATTGTGTGTCTTGGATACATCCCCCCTCTCCCCGCTTTTTAAAAAAGTATTTTACTCACTGCCTGCACAGTACTTTTCTATCACTTTATTGTGAGAAATCTGAGCCTTGAAGAAATAATAATAAAAAAAAATTAGCTGTAAACCCTGTCCAAGGACTTAATGGATCTTACTGAGCCACACAATGCAGATATATTGGGACATAAATAGGTGACAGAAGATAAGAGGCACAGAAGCAATTTGTTTGGATTAGGTCACTGCTTAATCCAAATGGGTTCAGCACGAGAATTCATGAAACGTGACAGTGAGCCAAGAGGAACTTGCTGTGACATTTCAGATTCCCCTACTTCTAATTAACCATTTCAAGTATAACAAAACTTAGATCACATACAGGTTGGTTAGACCATGGGTACCAAGTGTAGACCCTCCTGTGGGGATGAATGGTTCTGTGCTCCTCAGGCATCAGGCTATGGCTCAGTGATACCTCATTGGGCTTTTAATTTCTCTGAACAGCATTTTTCTAAAAGACAAAAACCATAGCAGAGTTACCTTATGACATAGTCTGTCAGTAAATGCATTTGGATATAGTGCACAGATCTAAATATACCTTAGCCAGTCTAATGAGATATTTGAAAACAAAAATTCCATATAGAAAAAGCTTGCTCTCATGAGAATGATGAGAATAATAGCAATAACAATTATAGCTACTTTTTTGTTGTTGTTTGTTAAAAAAAAAAAAAAAAACAAGAACAAATAGTATTTGCCACCATGCCAGACATGCTACGTCCTTCCTATATAATTATTCTTGTTTTTACAGATGAGGACACAGACTCAAAGAAGTGAAGTTGTCCTTGGAAAATTAGTGTGTGGGAGTTCTCGATTTTTTTTTTTTTCTTTAATGATAGGAAAAAACCCACTTCCCTGCTTAGGCAGGTTGTCCGGAATTCTTGCCCCATTAGTTAGCAGGCTCAAAACTCTTTAGGTTTGAATACTTGGATATGACCCACTTCTCTTTGGGTTGAGCTGTCCAGGTCTACCAGTCCCCAGATCTTCTTGCTTTTCCTGGGAAATGGGAGCAAGGCCTGAAACCCTAGAGTCTTGCCTGTAGCATGTGAGATGCCTAAATACGGGTTGGTATGATTGATAGAGGGAAGATCCAGCTGACCCCGATGCCTGTGATTTTCTTTAGTCAAAACAGGATGCCATTAGCCCATTTTCATGAATGCCAGGTTTATATAGCTATTCTAGAAAACATATATCAAAATGGAATTAATTAAGGTAAGATATTTGAATTTAACTGACAAGCAGAATTGATTTCTCCTGCCCAATTCATAGAACAGATTTAGGGAGCCCATTTTTCTGCTTACTGAAAATCTATGCTTTGTGGTTGATAAGAAAATAATGAAAATCAAATTAGTATTTATAAAATTCTTGGGTTGATTTGCTTTTGGAATCAGGCCAGGCACATTCTCAGGAGTAAAGTTTTCTTGGGGTATTTTATGTCCCTCGTGGTGTCTCTAGGAAGAAACAGATTAATAGCATGCTCTTTGTAATTGTCATGGAGCACAGGAAGGAAAGAGTTAAAGGATGTGTATGTTACTAAGAGTGGTTTTTTTCTGGGCAACAACAGTTTGAATGCAGGAAGTCTTTTGCATTTTAAGCACTGATGTTTGATCTCTTGTTCCATAGTTATGTAATACGAGAATTTTATTATTATTATTATTTTAAAGGGAAACAAGAATAAAAGGCCACTGAGAAAAATACTTGCCTTTAGGGAACAGCTTTTGCAGTGCATTTTGTCCAGCGACCATTTCCTCCTGCCCCAAAGCTTTGGACCAGGATAAATGCCCTTCTCAAGGTGCTAAGAGGTCAAAGTGACTGCAGAGTGCAGGCATTAGAGGGACTGCAGAGCCCTGTGGCCAGGACTTGCTGGGCCCATCCAATAGATCTGGGAGGTCACTGGCCTGGGGAGCCAGTGCAGGGGCCAGGCCAGAAATCAGCACCAAGACTATAGTTCTCAAGGAGTTGGGGAAGACAAGGTGGGCTCTTGAAATGACTAGTTACTCAGATGTCTTCTTAGGGAAGACAATATAGCCTAAAGTAGTAGGTAAAATACTATTTAACATCATCCACCGCCTCCTAGCGACTCAGTTTTAAATGCATCAATTCCAATAATGCATCCAACAAATTTTTTCAACAACTGCTAAGTAAGACAACCCAAGTGTTACTATCATTCTTATTTTGCAGATGGGGAAACTGAGGCATGAAGAGGTTGGACGAGTTCCTGAAGGTCACAGAGATAGTATGGCGTAGAGATAAATTAATATCTAGAAAAGGCCATAAAATGTAGTCGAGGGCACAACCTTTGTTCAGTTACGACGGCTTTCAGTTTTAGCTTCATCAGTTACTAGCTCTGTAATCTTTTCCAAATCCTTAAACTCAAGGAAACCTCAAGTTCCTCAAGTTTAAAAGGGGTTATAGCAGTATGGATAAAACATGTGATGTGGTTTAGCACGTGCTACCTCAAAATATGGCATCTTGGAAGCCAAAGGAGTTTGAGATAAAGGCAGAAACAGGAAGGTCACTCTGACCTTCGCCGTCCCCTTCTTCCCTGAAACAGGTCACAAAACCCTCATGGGAGAGACACCTTCTCTACACCTGGAGGACAGGAATATCCTTCACTCTGAAAACAAAGGGACACTGGAGAATCTGGACAAACAGGCCTTGCTAAGTTGCCCCCAATTTACTATACTTACCCCATGCTCCTTAAGCTATGGTATTTCCTCCAGGACTGTTCATTCTTCATGAAACCTAGCATCAAACACACATGTGCCTGACTATTTCTCTGGGAGTTCATTTCCTTACGAAAGCTCCCAGCTCGTGTAAAACTTCTGTTAAATACATTTGCATGCTTTTCTCTTGTTAATCTGTCTTTGTCAGTTTTAATTTTTCAGACCTAGCTAGGGACCCTAAGAAGGTCAAGGAAAACTTTTTTCCTTCTCTACTCATGTGAGTGCTTGGCAAAGTGCCTACCCCATTTTAAGGGCTTCATCGCTGATAGCTATTATTGCTATCATGATGCTTTTTCCAGTATACTGTTCCATCCTTTTAAATGGGGCTCAGATTAGCATAGTGGCAATCAGAAGCTGAAGCTACCTTAGATTCATGCAGTGCTCGGATGGATGAAAAGAGAGGAGAGGTTCTCCTTCAAAGACAGACAAAAGTGTCTTTCACTAGGTAGAGTGATTCCATGCATTAATGGCTGTGTGCAAAGAGACTTAATTGAAAGCTAAAAGAATACTCGCAGCAGAATAGCAGAGTCAAAAGCAGTTAAGACAAAAAGCCGCATATGTGAAACATGACTGAAGTCCGTTAAGAGGGACCCTGAGAAGTCTTTGGAGCTGAAGACATTATGGTCACTAGAAAACAAATGACACGACATGTGCAGGGTTGGCGTCCAGGAGGTCGAGTCCAAGCACCTGATTGAAATAGTTCCTCTCACTCTTTATTCCTAAAAGAATTTATCATCTCTCTGAATTACTAAGTCAGTAGTTCAGTTCGAATCACATTCTGTTATATATTATACAGTACAGTTCCCAAGTACGACCCTCAGGACACTTTGATTTTATTTGTCACTGTCCTCTAACGGGGTCAGCTCTTCCCTTTCTTTTGGGGGGCTCTGTTTGTCTGGTGGCCTGGAGTCTTACAGTGTATTGGATATGTTCTATTCGCTCTCTGGATCCACTCTCCACCTTTCCCTGCTCTTGGCCCTGGGTGCTCAACCTATGTGGATAGCATTGGTCTTTGGCCTCAGTTTACACATGATCAACGGGGAGCATTAGCGGGAGACAGCCAAGGTGGGTGGGATGAGACAGAAGCCAAAGTATCTGTTCCTCTGGTTCCCTCTCTGCTGGGTTGCATGCGTGAGCTATGAAGATTTCCTCTCCTGCCAGGCAGCTCTCAGCAAGCCACTACTCTCTTGGGGTTTTAGAAGCCTACTCTGCTCCTGGCCCCTTCATGGGTGCTAATGACTTCCCACTGTGCAAGCCCCGAAGTACTCCACCACCCCTTACTGCTTTGCCCAAATCCGACTCACACTATTGTGCACAGTCCTATTAGGGAACTCCCCTCAGTTACCCAGTTTGAATGCCATCTGTTTCCTGCTGGGACCCTGGCTGAGACATATGGCCACTTTCAGTTGCAAAACACAGTCTCGTTTTGGTATTTAAAATAGTTAAAACTTCAAATCTGACTTACGGTTACGTTTCTTTCTTAGCTCTGTTTGGAGGAGAGCATGTGGTCATCTTTTCCTTTCCTTGCTTCTCTTATTTCTGCGTATTTACCAAGGCTTCTGACCTGGTCAACCTGGTTGACCTGGTTGAAGGAGAGGGTGAGATAAGAAAAAGGAAAGTTCTTCAGGTGGTTTCACAGTTGACTTTGGCAGATGTTAGAGGTGGTTCTTTTTCTCACGGATATGTCTATGGCTCCTTCAGAGACCCCCACTGCCGGGGAGAATCCTGGTATTCTAGAGGCACGGGAAGCTGTCTCCTCGGCTTGCCCCTTCCTCTCCCAGCCATTGACCTCAGCTTCCAGCTGTTGAGGAAAAGTTTGCTTTAAAGCATTTAGCTGCATTACAGATGTTCGTTTTCTGGTTTTGCCCTTTCTTACGAAAACTTTAATAACATTTAACTTTTTTTTTTTTTTACTTTTGTTTTCTCTTTCCTTCAAGGTTTAGTCAGAATTTAAATAAAAATCCAAGCAGTCTCTTGATTTATTATGTTGTTAATCCCCCTTCTTCCTTCCCTCCCTCCCTTTCTTATTCCTTCCTTCTCTCCTTCTTTCCTTTCCTCTTTCCGTTCTTCTTTTTTTGCTTAATTGTCAGATAATGTAGCCTGCATGAATTCCGATATTTGGGAATACTTCAGGGGTATTGGAAAATAATTTTCTGTTGTTGAGTAACAATCTCTCAGACAGAGATTGTGTGTCTTATGTATATATACACATACATACATACATTTATGCCTGCATGTATAAAGTCCTGCCCATGAGAGAATAAGCTTATAAACTGTATTAATCAAATTCGTGTTGGTGGAGTTTTCAGTATGTCCTGCACTCATGGCAGGTTTTTTCTCACGTATTTCAAAACTATTGTGAGATGCACAGAAGTTCACGATTACTGCACAGGTTTGGTGAGCTGTAACTTTCATCAATATGTGACTATTGCTTTGTTCCATTTAATGCTTTTCTGTATTCCTTTTTATATAATATTAATATTGCTAACTCTACTTTTTTTTTAAATCAGTAGCTACGTGATAAATATTTTCCGTCAAACTTTACTTTTGTTCCAACAGGACTATTGAATGGATTCATGATTTCTACAATTATCAGTGTTTTAAGTATATTCTGCCGCGTCATTATTTTATATATTTAATGCAATAGTTCCCTTTCGCTCGCCCCTTTCTTTCCCCCTCCCATGATAGTTTTCATTACTCTTTTTCCCATCGGGTGCAGTGTTTCCTGGGGAGGGGTTGTTGCCATTTGATCTGGCCCTTTCTTGGTTGGGCATAGCTGCTCTGCACATAGCAGGACCTCACTGTGGGCCCTGCCACTGAATATCAATCGCGCCCTAGTACGGGTCAACGAAAGCACGCTTGCCCATTTCCGCATCCTCCTTCGGGTGTGGTACCACTCCTGACCTTGAACCAGTGTTTATTAGTTTGGGATGCAGGTCTACAGTTTTCTTCTTTTGTGGCTTTATTTTTCTCACTTTATTTTAAATCGTATCTTAGTAACATATGCACATTTGAGTTTAAAAACTCAAATAGTACCGTGAGAGTCGTAACACCCAACCACAAAGGTTTTTTATGTCACTCTTCTCTACTACTTATTCTTCCCACAGCCAACACTTTTGAGTCCTTTCACTATCTTTTTCTAGTATTTACTTCTGTCTTCCTAAATAGTGTGCATATTCAGCTATGATTCGATGGTCTAGTTGAAAATATCACATGTGACTTCTTATTACGTAAGATGAGATTTTTTTAAAAGGCTGCTTACAGCGTTAGACAAAGCGAATATCTCTACTTTTCCAATTTGATTATTTAACAAATTTTGTTTAAATCATCATTCATTTTTTACATCGCTGTTTTATGTAAATATTGTGTACAACTGAGCCACCTAACGTCCTTTTTTCCCTTGTACATTTTTGTTTTGCCTGAGACTTAGTAATTGTCTATTGTTGTTGGCATCCTAGTCTGTGATTCTTTACTAATTCATCCCCACACTGTCTGCCAGAAATGTAAATGGCTTCTTGACGTGTTTGAACGTATCAGATGCTTTATCAGTATTTTTTTTTTTTTTGAAGACATTCCTTCTGGACCTACAAAGCCCTCCCTCCACCCAGTGACGTGATAGTGAAATGTGTTTCCAGGTAGTATGGCGGTTTTTCTTATCACTTTTGGGGCCCTTTTCTCTTCTGGATGACTTGTGGGCACAGAGGTCTGCTTCTAGATCGGGGTATCTTTGCTCACGACCGCAAAGTGTCACATAGTTATGTCTAATATATTTAATGAGTGTCAGTTGTAAAAATAATCAAATATTTGCATCCAAAAGCATACCAGCTCATAAATTACAAATGTCAAATTACTTGGCATTTTAGCTATATTTCATTTTTCAAATACAGAATTTGCAGTAACTTACAAGCATGAAGACAACTTCTGCATATCTCTGTGAAACAATGAGTAGTGAGCATTATTGTTCCTATTTTATGTTAAGCACACCATACAAAAGGGACTTCAGCCAGCATGTATTTCCATAAACCATTCTTGCTAATGGAAAGACACAGATAAGTGAGTGCAAACTGGACGCTGTCTTGACAGAGCTCGAAGTGTCAAGGAGGCAAAAGATATTTTTAAAGATGACTCTAACACTCCGTCATTTGTATAGTGGGTGCACCAAGGAGGGTGTGATTGTGGTGGGGAGTCAGAAAATGCTACTAAAAAGAGCTAATGTGGTAAAATGTCATCTTTGAGTTTTGAAGCAAGAATATACACAGACATAGCCACACTCGCACTTGTATATTTTTTTCGTGCGTGACTTACCTTATGCAGAGGACTAAGATCTGTATAGGTTTGTGTCCTCTCAATGGATATCGTGGTGGCAAAAATGAAAGTGACGGGACACCATATGTAATGATGGCTTCTAAATCAGGAAGCTGAGGGCCCCCCGGACCCTGTCTTTTGAGCCTGGATACTTGATTCTTAATCATAGGCAAGTTTGCAGTTATATTTAGTTAGAGTATTTCCTGTATATGCAGTCTGGTAGGTATCAAGAGGAGGCCACAGAGAGAAGAAAAAAAGAAGCATCAGTCGCTTTTTGTGTAAATCTGGTCAGTGTTCATTGCATTGAGTCTAGAAGGGAAGAAAACAGCACTTGTTGAACACATACCCTCTGCCATGTACTCTGCTAGGCACCTTTGCTTTGGCTCAGTGGTTTTTCTAGAACCCTACGACGTAGATATTATCCTCCTCCTTTACGTACGGGGGTCATGTAAGGAGCAGAGTCAGCACTTAAACTCTCCTATGCCCTGCGCTGGAGCCTGGGCTCTTTCCACAGTACTTTGCAGCCTTGGAAGGCTTTGATATTTCGGTTTGTAGGTAAGATCAGCATTTTACATTCTTGCAAGAATCCTTTCTGTGTCCTAATATGTGAGAATTTCAGAGACAATTTTATTTTATTTCACTAAAAAAAAAGTGTATATATATGTGTATACACACACACACACACAGACACACACACACACACACATATGAGCTTATCATTTCTTGCCCAAAATACTGCAATAAACTGCCAAATGGACTTTGTGCCCCTATTAACTTCTTTCTGCTCCTCACCCTTAGCATTGCCACTGAGTTCCGGGTTTCCTTTTCCCCTTATCTGGTCCACTGTGACAATTCTTACTCGTCTTTCAACACTTGCCTTAAAATGTTTTCTCTTAGGCCAGCTTATCTGATGCCCAATGATGGAAGTGACTCCGAATGCATTCTTCTTGATTCTCCCATAGAATTTTTATGTGATCTTAGCGTAACTCTTATCTTAATATGGTCTAAGAATTTATTTGTCTGATATCAACTAGATTGTGAGATGCTCAAAGGAAAGTGGATATGCAATAATTATTTGTGAAATGTATAAATGTAGAATGAAACATTAATTCACAATGAAAGATTTCATTTAGTCCAAGACTCACCTGAAATTGTAAATAATAGACTTAATGTAGTTTAGCCTGTTGGTGTCCATAAGGCTAGGACTGGTATATCATATTTTGATATTTATAATGATTAGCTAGCTATGCAATATGTGATCTTGGGAAAATTACGCAATCTTTATGAGTCTTAGTTTTCTTTTGTTCTTATTACTAATAATAGCAGTACATCTTCTAAGGATTATTGTGAGGGAAAGGACAAGGTGGTTGAATGAAAGAATGAAGTTGTTGGTATTGGACTGAGAGGCAGCTAAAACTCATACAATATTTTAGACATTATGTAAATAGAATATAATGCATTTTTTTTGCAACTTGCTTATTCCCTCTCTATATTGCATTTGGGAGATTTATTCGCCTAGATCTATATAGATGTATTTCATTCATTCTTGATTCTGTATAGTCTTTCATTATACGACTATTCTATACTTCATTTGTCTTTCATGAGTCATTGTTCCGACATAGAAATTTGGGCAGTTTCCAATGTGGGTTTTGTTGTTGTTGTCGCAGTCATTGCTATGCATGTTTCCTGGTCTACATTTGTAAACGGTGTATATGGTGGTATGTCACTTGCTGGGTTTTGTTATACGTGCTTTTTCAGCTTTACTAGCTATTTCCATATCACTCTCCTACCGGGATGTATAAACATTCCTGCTGTGCAACAATCTCTCTAATGTTTGATATTGCCCAACTTTTAAATTTATGCCAACTGTGTGGGTGTATATACCATCGTGGTTTTCATTTGCATTTCCCAGATTTTTAATGATCCCTTACATTTTAAAAAATGTTTGCTAGCCATGTGTTTCTCCTTCTGTGAGGGAACTATTCACATTTTTTGTCCATTTTTCTATACTCTTGCTGGTCTTTTTAATTAAAATATCCAAATATAATTGTGAATTTGTCTAATTTTTTATTTTTGCAGTTTCTATCAGATTTTGCTTAATGTATTTTGAATCTGTTACTAGGTACATAAACAGTTAGGACTGTAAATTCTCTTGATAAGTCAATCCCTTTGATGTTATGAAATGACTTTCCTTGTACCTGGTTATATTTTTGCTCTGAAGTCTACACTGGTATTAACGTAGCTACTCCAGTTTCTCTGATTAGTGTTAGCATGCATGGCACATTGTTTTCAGACTACAACTTTTGACCTTTTTTTGGTCTTTATAATTTAAACCTGCTTGAATAGGAGTATATAACATTTTGGTGCTTTTATGCAATCTGACAATCTTCAGTAGGGTTGTTCAGACTCACATTTAATCTCATTGATGGTTAGCTTTAAATCTGCCGTCTTCCTATTTGTTTTCTATTTCTACCATTTTTCTTTTATTCTCTAATCCCTCTTTTTCTGTCTTTTTTAGATTGGTTTTTTCGTTTTTCTATGTTATAGTCTTTGCTGGATTATTAGGTATAACTTTGTTTTGTTTAGTGTTTTCTGTAGGATTTATAGTATATATCTTTACCTTGTTAAAGTCTACCTCTCAAGTGATATTATGCCACTTCATATGTAATCAAAGGCTTTTTAAAAAACACTATATTATTGTCCTTCTATATAATCAAAGACGCTTCGTAACAGCATACTTCCATTTCCCCCTCTCTTGGCCTTTTTGCTTTCATTGCTATCCTGTTGCCAAATTTCTATTAAAGATATTAAATTAATTTTAAAAATCTTAGGCATTTACCCATGTAGTTACCATTTCTGGTGCCCTCCTTCCCTTAGTGTAGATCCATCCTTCTAGATTTACTGAGTATAGAATTAGAGTTGGACAGATTGCTTTTCCCCCTTTCATTATTTGAAAGATGCCATTCCACTGTTTCCTTGCATGGTTTTTGTAACAAATCATCTGTATTCTTACATTTGTTCCTCTAGACATTGTGTCTTTTTCCTCTGGCAGCTTTTAAGATTTTCCTTATTATCTTTTCCTCATCATCTTTTTGAAACGTATTTTTCATTTCACACAATATAGTTTTTTATCTCTTAAAGTTCAATTTAGATCTTTTTTTTAAATCTTCTACTTCTCTACTTACCTTTTTATCTATGCTTATGAGTGAGATCGGCATATATATTTTGTTTGCTTGCTTATTTGTTTTTATAGGGCCATTTTCTGGTTTTGGAATCAAGGGCATTCTAGCCATATAAAATGAGTCGAGAATTTTTTTTTTAATTATTTTCTGGAATAACTTGTGCATGAGTAGAGGTTTTTTGTTGTTTGTGTTTGTTTTAAATGTTTACTAGAACTCAGTTGTAGAACCAAGTGGTAAGGCATTTTCTTTGTGAATCATTTTAACTATGAATTAGTTTTAAATAGTTAAAAGATCTTTCAAGTTATTTTTCAACCTTTTCTGGAGCCAATTTCGATGTTTTAATTTCCTAGAACTTGTCATTTCTGTATAACTTTTCAAATGAGTTTTCATGAAGTTTTAACATAATATTCTCTTTCATCTTCTCTTTCTTTTCCTCTTCTTCCTCCTTCCCTCCCCTTCTCCTTTCCTCCTCTTCCTCCTCCTTCTCCTCCTCTTTCTTCTTTTCTCCTCTATTTTCTTCCTGTTCCTCTTTTTTTTTTTTCTTCACAACTCTCAAGTGAGCTGCTTGGCTCATTAACTCTGAGGCTTGCTCTGTTTCTAACACATGCATCAAGCTTTCTTTCCATCACCTAAACTAGATGTCACAACATTTTAATATTTATTTTTAAATTTAATTTCTGATATTTTCTGGTGACTACTATTTCACCTTTTTTAACCTCTAAGTTATTCAGAGGTGCCTTTTCAGATTTATGAACTTTGGGGGTTTCTAATGTTCTTTATAGATTGAACTCTAACATAATTTATTAGAGTTTGTCATCTGCATTTCTCCAAACTTTTGAAATTTATGGAGACTTTATTTATGGACCAACTTGTGCTCAACTTTCATAACGTTTGTGTCTCCTTAAAAAGAATGGAGTATATTCTTCAATTGTGATGTTCATTATTGTGCCATGTCATTTATATCAATTAGATCAAACTTCTTAATATCTACCATCCTTATTCTTTCTTATCTCAGTTTCTGAGAGAGGTTTTGGTATCGAGGTTATTCAAGCCACATAAAAAGAGTTGCAAAATTCTATATTTATTTTCTGGAATTATTTCTGTAAGACAAGGTTTTTTCTTAATATTTGATAGAACTCATATTAATTAAAATCTCTCCTTATGAAGTAGGTTTATTGACATTGCTTTTCAGTTATGTCAATTTTTGCTTCACATATTTTGAAACCAGATTCTTAGGTTCTCACGCATTTAAACGTTGTGAGGCAGTGACCCACAGTACTGCATTTTCCCCTTCAAGGTTTTTGCTTTTTCTTCAGAGCATGGGCAGGGATATCTTTTAATAGTATGGCTTTCAGTTGTTCTATATTCTTCTGTCTTATGTGAATTGACAAACAGCATATCAATGGATTTTTAAAAAATCTATTCTGACTTTTTTTCTTTTATCTGGGGAAGTTAGTCCACTGACTTGTATTTTTATAAGTGTTTTTATAAATATGATTTATACCTTGTCCTACCATCTTACTTTATGTTTTCATTTTTCTTACCATTTATATGTTTGTTTTTTTCTGATTATCTTGCCCTCTTTTTGATTTATTTAGTTTTTCCTATGTGGCATAATGGTTGAGTGTGGGCTCTGGAAATTAAACATCACCAATAACCTAGTTTTATAATTCTTAGGCATGTTGGTATATGTTTACCTCAAATTCACATGTTCAGAAACTGCATGGATTGTTTTACATATTTTTAAGTATATAAAACATGAGGAACATATTAAATATTTTTAATGAATAATTTAAAGCCTATTATCTTAGAGCAATTTTAGGTTTACAGAAAAATTGAACAGAAAGTCCAGAGAGTTACTGTATAACCTATTCCCCCAGTTTCTCCTGCTGTTCACATCTTGCATTAGTCTGGGACATTTATTACAATCGATGAAAGAATTTTGATACATTATTAACTAAAGTTCACATTTATGGTTTTGACAAATGTATAATAACATGTATCCACCATTACAGTATTATACAGAATAGTTTTATTACCCTAAAAATCTTTTATACTCCACTCATTCATCCCCGTGTACATTCTTTTGAATCTTGATTTTTCTGTTGTTGTTTAACATTATAATCCTCAGGATACCTTAATCCGCTGGAAGTTTGAGAGCAGATTGCCAGAGTGGCTGGGTGGGCGCTCTCCTTCACAGCACAGACTTCTTGTGTCCTCACATGGCCAAAGGGGCTAGGGAGCTCAGTGGGGTCTCTTTTATAAGAGGACTGATATCATTTATGAGGGTTCTATTTTCATGACCTAAGCACCTCCCAAAGGCCTGCCTTCCAGTATCATCACATTGAGCATTAGGATTTCAACACACAAATTTGGGGGGACACAAACATTCAGACCATAGCAAAAGGTTATCTATGCATGGATTCATTCATTTTAACTGTTGATTAGTGTTTCTCCTCTATGGATGCACCTCAAATTAATTATCTCTTCTGCCGTTGATAAGATGTAAGTCATTTCCAGGATTTCACTATTATGGACTTCTCTGCCTCAATAATCTCATATTATTTCTTCATGAAAATATAACAGTGTTTCTCCAGGGTATGCACCTAGAAGTGGAATTAGGGACTCATGAGATTTTAAAAAATCAATCCTTTATACCATCAAATGGAGTCTACCTACCTCTTTAAACAAAATTTTTATGTGAACAGATATCCCAAATCTAACGAAATCATTACTTTCGGTTCCTGTAATGGGTCACTCTCTTACCACGGTACTTAGTCAATCCTAGCTCTTCTTTTCTCTGTTTCCCTCTCATTCCCTCCCACCTCCGAGCAATTCACCTTGATGATTCAACGTTGCCTTTAGGTTCCAGTCCAGAAGTCATTTATCTAGGAGACCCCTGACTCTAGCTACATCTGGATAAATGACCCTCCCTGGTTTTCTCACAAAGGCCTTTAGGTCAGCTGTTTTGCAAGTTGCATATAGCTAAGTTCCCCAAGGACAGGGAGCAAAGCAGAGTTCGTCTGGTGTCCCCTGTGCTTATCAAGGATAACATTGTAGGAATGAGTGAATGTAGGGTACCAAAATCGTGGCAGCAGTGATGAGAACTAGGACCATCACAGGCTCCATTGTTAAATAACAGGAGAGTAGGGTTCAAGGGTAGATAAGGTTCTACACATCAAGGTCATGTATATCCAGGGAAAAACACATCAGTCATGGCCAAGAGAAATGTTCACAAGGAAGTGTTTCCAACTTAGGCATTCATGAGCTGGGGCCTCCCTCTATTTACCAGTCAGATAATGACCCAGGAAATCCTGTGATGTGCAGCACTAGGCAATAATTTTCATTTGCTACCAGTCAGCTTCAAGGGTCAAGGACAGCTAAACACATAACCCATTCATGCATGTTAATTTAAAGGCATATTTTAAATTTAGAAATATGGTACATTGTGTTAACGAGGTATGTTCTTTTGTGACAAGTATTTCCATTCCACATATGCCTCTTGATATCAAGAGTGTTACCGTTTCATTTTCTTCTTTTTCTCAGGAGGCTGGGATGCAGATGGAAAAGGCCCTAGTGTCTGGGACACATTCACCCATCAGGGAGGAGAGAGAGTTTTCAAGAACCAGACTGGTGATGTGGCTTGTGGCAGCTACACTCTGTGGGAGGAAGATTTGAAATGTATCAAACAGCTTGGATTGACTCATTACCGCTTCTCTCTTTCCTGGTCACGTCTGTTACCTGATGGGACGACAGGTTTCATCAACCAGAAAGGCAAGTGTTTCTTAAAAATAGAAGGTTGCAGCTTTAATTCAAGGTTATTGCTGCAGACTGGCACAATTAATCCAGTATGCTATTCTGCACTGTAGCTTTGAAATTACAAGTTTTTAGAGTGATTATGGGATACAGTTTTTGAAATAGGTTTGCATTAGCTTTCTCAAAAAGACTCTAGTTCCGCTTAACAGAAGAATTTTGTCAGGAGGGGAACAAATCGATGGGCAGAAGAGGGTCAGAATAAACATTTTATTTATATAAGATGTTATTTGAATGTTAACCTGAAGGTGAGTTTCTAAAAGTTATGTATAAATTATTTTCAATTGTTTTTACCTGTGATGAGTTATGAAAAGCCCTGGAGAACTTGATACGGTTCTGGGCATTTCAATAGGAACTGAATTAATGGAGCTAATCAACTACATAGAAGTTGGCATCAAGGCACCTGGAGTCCATGTGCTTGGGGTTAAGTGCCAACTACATCATTTACTATCTGTGTAAGCATGTCTTGGGCATCTCTTGGTGCCTCAGTTCCCCCACAAGTAGAAAAGGGTACTATACTACTTCCCACTTCAAAGAGTTATTGGAAAATTAAATGAAATAATCTTCGTAAAGTCTTTATACAGTAGCTGTTATGTCATCAAATCATTCAATGTGTTTGCTATTATTTATATTATGCCTTATAATTAAAAAGATTACTGCCCTATTTGAAAGACTTGCTTATGATGCATTTTACCTATGTTGTCTAAAAGGTTTATCACATTTTACAGAAGTGCATGCCCAAATCCAGATGTTTTGTAAATGGTGGGTTTGAAAGTTAAACCAAAGGAGCTCTGGCTATCTCCTTCCTCACAGCGGGGTTGGCGAACTGCGACCTGAGGGCCAAATTTGGCCCGCCGCCTATTTTTGTCAATAAAGCTTTCTTACGACACAGTCATGCCCAGTCATTACGTGTGTCCTTGTCTGCGTTCCCACTGCAATGGCAGAATCGAGTAGTTGGGGCAGAGATCATAAAGCCTGGAAAGCCTAAAATACTGACTATTTGATTCTTTACAGGACAGTTTTGTGACTACTACAACATAATGGCTTCTTTTTAAAAAAATAAATTTATTGGGGTGACATTGGTTAATAAAATTATTCAGGTTTCAAGTGTACAAGTCAGTCATACATCGTATGTAGATTGCACTGTGCATTCCTTACCCAAAGTTAAATTTCCTTCTGTCACCGTGTATTTGACCCCCTCTACCCTTATCTACCTCCCCTCTCCCTCTTTCACACTTAATAAATAAGCTTTATTAGTCCTTTGTTCTGGAAAAGATTTCACTTTACTCCTAGAGTTGGGACTAGGCGAGGCAAGAGAGTTACGTACCTAAGGTGCAAAACGAAGGGGGTGTTTGCTCTCAGAGTCTTGCAGGCACCAGACGGGCTCATGCAGGACACTGAGGTGCAAGGCACCTGCCTGCCTCAGCACCTTCCGGCCTGAAGAGCCGTGTCGATACTACAGGGGTCTTTTTGAGGAAGTGATCTGATTCACAACAGTAGAGAAATGTGGCAAATTTCTAGATAGATTGCAATGACTTGCCGATGCTATTTTATGTCAGGTGGGATCATCTCCACATTGTGACATGGAACCGCAACTCATAGACTCCATGTAGCCTGAAGCCTTAGAGTAGCCTCCCCCGGGTTGGAACAATACAAGATTAGCAGACCCGTTGCTTGATTCTAAAGATATCATTCCTGTGACTCACTGCTGTTGGTTGAATGGCCACTTTCTTGACGTCATTGGCTAGTATTTATGTTTTTATTTTGAACATCAGTGAACTTTTTGTTCAGTTCAAAGATTATCTTATAATTTTACCTTCCTGATGCATCATCAGTGCCCTTTTTTTTTCTGGCGTCTTCTAAAAACTAAGTGTAATCTTTGAATCATCTCTTCTCTTGGCTTCCTAATTAGTTGCCAAATGTGATTCATTCTACTTACGGCTCTTTAACTCTTGCCCTCCTAGCCATCTTCTCGGCCCCTGCCCTCGTTTAGGTGTTTATCATTTAATCAAGGACTTTTTAATATACCTTGACGGGTCTACCTCCTTTCACCCTCTTTCTTTGTCCTTTAATCTCTTATAAAAAATGCTATCACAGCAATTTTCCTAGAGCTTGGCCCAAGTCATTTGGCTTACATCATCTCCTTCTAAAAACAGCAAGATAAATTTTTTTTTAGTTGCCCCAAGGCTCAATGTACTATCTATGCTCCTTCATATGTCATTCTGGGTTGTATTTGACTTAGTCTTAACTCACCTCTGACTCATGACAGGCCCAAATTGTCTCCTGCATGTGACCATGCAGCACCCTGGGCACGTGACCCACCACTTAGTAAACACACGATGCGAGTTTCTGCCTTTGTCGGGATTTTCTTACACTCTTCCTCCTGCCTGGAATGGCCGTTCTTTAACTCTCGACGGTACCTGCTGAATGTTTATCCTCCTGTTAAGACCTAGCACAGATGTTTCCTCTCCTTTAGAGCCTTTCCCTATTCCAAGACAGCAGAGCTGTGTTTTTTTTTTCTATTTCCATATCACTTTGTAGAACTCTTAGGGTATTTCTCACATTCTTAACTATTGCTGTTATTGTATCCTCTGCTAGACTGCGAGTACCTTGAGGTGAATTTAGTTAAGTGAATGTGTGCGGTGTCTGCTGTGTTTCAGGGACTATGCATAAGATGACCCCTAGAATTGCTCATGGTGTAATGGGAGATAATTCTCCATAGGGCACTCCTATGACCTAGTCCACTGCCTTGCAGGGAGGAATTCAGGTAAGTTACTGAATTTACTTGAATGAGGTCAGTAGTAATCATAAAACTCACTCTAATAAGCATGGTTGCCTTTTATTGAGCCTGTTGTATGAGCGACTCACTGTGTCCCTTGTCATACCTGCATTTGCTGATTTCATGCTCCTGCAGCTCTGAGAGCGAGGGCCTCTCTAAACAGAGGGACTCACGGTAACCTGGGTGTACGGCTCGGCATAGTTTTGCTGAGATGACAACTTGAGTTAGGGCTGAGTGTGACCTAGGTCTTTCTGACGTCAAAACCCTAGTGTCTAGTCTAGACCCAGTTACGACCTCCCCCAGCCACTCTCCTTCCTTGTGCTGCAGTTTCCCTGTTGCTGGAATGAAGCGGAGGACCTGCGGCTCTGCCCACCGTCCCGTCCGTGAGTCTGTGCGTTTGGAGTTCTCACTGAGCTTCCCTTTGGCTGGAAAACAGCAGAAAAATTAAAAACAGAACAAAATGAACCACCCACCAGCTCGTAATATAGGTCCGTAATCCCGTATCTGAAATTCTGAAATCCAATCTTTTTTTAGCAAGTGTACCTCTAAAACCAATTCGGCAGCAAAAGCTGACTGGAATTGATGCGAAAAGTTTATTATTAATTATCATCATCATCATCATCATCTCAGTTTATTCTACTTAAGAATATTTATATATCATACTGCAAATGCTTGGGGGGGGTGTTACACAATATATGGTATTTACTCTGTGTTTCTTTTCGAAAATTCAAAAATTCTGAACACATTTGCCACCAAGATTTTCAGATAAAGGATCATGAGCCCGTACCAATGTCAACATATCAAGCTATTTAAAACCAACGTGAAGTTTGCAGACGTTCATGGAGCACACTGTAGGTCAGCAGTCCAAGAGCAGAGAAGCAGAAAAGCTGGAGGGTGGTAGTGGTGACACTGGAGCCAGTGGGCCACCTGCACATGGGAGAATCACTTGTGCAAATCCCATGTGGGAATCATGTGTCTGAGGTTTTCGAGTTAGGCCCCAGCCTTCGTAAAGCCAAAGCTGATGGATATTACAGACTCTTCCATGAACAAAAGGGTATTGGAGGTGCTTCTAAGAGGCAGAATTTCAATAAGCACTAGCTCACTCTTGTGCAGTGATCTGTTGAAGCAATTGGAACTGTTTTTACTCAGAAAGGCCATCATTTGTTTTTCCTGTTTAAACATTTTCTCAAAGAGCATGCAAAGAATTGGAAAACCTTTGTCACTATTGTTTCCAAGGAACCCCCTTTTTTGTGTTTGAGTCCCTATTTTAAAGCTTGATTAGAGGATTTTTGGACACTTGTTAAATCTTATGTTCCTAAATTGGAAGAATATTGTACAAAATGGAATTGTTACACAGTCTTTCTCTTTTAAATGTCAAGTTCTCAAGGTTTAACAAGAAGAGATTGAGCTGGCAACTGAAATCACATATTTCTGTATTTTTCAACTGTTCAAGTGTATGTTTTTATCTACCACAAATGTAAGTTTCAGGTGTTTAGTAGGGGACCCAAGTATTGGAAATTAAAAGCAAAAGGAATTTTTATGCAGAATTTCTTGTTCACTTTAAGATTTTAAGTATAAGCATGCTTAGCAGGAATGGCAGATAAGTAAATTAACTACGGAAACCTTCATTAATCTCTTTATGTTGGGCGGTGTGGTAGGCTGAATAATTCCACCTTCCTCCCCAAAGTTATCGACCTCCTAATCTTTAGAAATGTAAGTATATTGTCATACCTGGTAAAAGGGACTTTACAGGTATGATTAAGTTAAAGAACTGTGATGGGGAGATGATTGTGATTACTTGGCTGGTCCAGAGTAATCACGTGAGTCCTTATAAAGGAAGGCAAGGGGATCCGAGTCAGGCAGAGAAGACGGAAGGACTGCAGCAGAGCTCAGAGAGCAGAGAAGATGTTACTGCTGTCTTTGAAGATGAAGGAAAGGACCATGGACCAAGGCATGTAGGCAGCCTCTAGATGCGGGAAAGGCAAGAAAATGATTTCTCCTTGAGAGACTCTAGAAGAAATGCAGCCCTGTTGACATCTTGATTTTAGCGCAGTGAGAACAGTTTGGGTTATCTGAGGCCCCGGACTATAAGATAATACTTTGTGTTGGTTTAGGCCACTGTTTGTGGTGCTATGTTACAGCAGCAATGGGAAACTAATACAGGCAGTGCCAAGAGAACCTAGGGCAATGAAAGAAATTGGTGGTGTGATAATATGATAACTCGGAGAGTTATATGTTTGGCACATGGTAGGCACTGAATCAAAATTAAGTCTACATTAAGACATTTAGAGTTTGCCTAGGAAGATCCCAGTTCAGTCATTTTCCATAGTCATCTTTCCAAGTTCCAGCCACATCCTCTTTTAAGGGAATTTTCCCAAGTTCTTTGTTCTGCATAATCCTGCTCCACTCCCAGTCACAGCTGACTGGCTGAGGGAAAGACTTCTTTGTGACATACAGATCACATAACCTCATTGAAGAAGGTCATGTTGCCCTATTGTTTTCTTTTCTCGGGACTGTTTGAAATTAAGGAGCCTAGAGGCTGAGTTGATTGGTGGTTCGCCCTAAGGCTTTGAGGTAGCTTTGGCAGATGGAATGGCCATTTGGAGACCATGGCAAAGAGGATGCATTAAAAAAAACTGGTTCTGCAAGAGGGAAAGAGGAATGAGTCGATGTTTTAGAGACGCTGGGATGGGAGAGACCAGACTTTCCTGGGATACGAAGATTTTCTTAGCTTCCAGCTTTAATTCCTTTGAGTTCCAGTTGCAATTATTTTCTGTCACTGGGTATGTGATACCTCAACCATTTTATAGAATCACTGTATTTTGTGCCAACCAGCCACCGTCCCTAATGCCACTTTTATATTTGAGTCAATCTGAGTGGGTTTCTTTTTTCTATATCTGAAGACCTTTAAATCAAATATGCTTCATATTTTCAAAGATCAATTATAAAGAAAAAGGCTTAATTAAAATGTAGACAATGGTAGTAACAATGAAAGGCTGTAAAAGCTTCAGTACTTAAAATAATCAACCCTTTTTAAATACTCAGATGTAGATAGAGTCCAAATGACATCTAAAGTTTCGAGATCCCTAGATTGGTAACAGATGATCGTTTAAAAACACACATTTATGTAGAGAATTAGTTACCTTGAGTTGTAATAATATGATAAAACCAAAGAACCCTTTGATTTGTTTTCATTTGATACTTAAAATACTCACGAGGTGGCATCATTAATATTCCTTTCTTACAGATGAAGAAACTTGGGCATAGAGGGGCCAACTGATTTACCATGACCATTTGACTGAATTGTCTGACTCTGGAGCTCAGCTCTTAAAAACTTCACTCTACTGCCTCATGGGAAAGTTCCATTACAACACCAAATAAACTGAAATAAAATGCTCCATTCTGGGATGTTAAATATTAATTATGCAATGCTTTGTTGCTCTGCCGTGCTGATGAGTGAGAAAAAAAATTTACTTAAAAATTTTTTAATCTTCAATTTAACTGAGGATTATCATGTTGTTTGAATTACATTGATTGCCATCATTAATGATTGTGCCATATCTAATGATGCTTCCAAAAGATAAATCATTGATTCCTCCAAAACAGAAAAAAAAAATCTGATGTTATAAATCAGTCCAAAGTAGGTGATTGTTAAGGCTAGTAAAACAGTCACTGTGTTTCTGGTTCTGAAACCACATTAATAAGTTGGAGAAGTGGAATGCCATACTGGGAATGGTTCAGTATTTGCAGGGAGACAAAGTGTGTTTACATGTTGGCTGTGCCTCAGGACAACACTGGCACTGCCTGGCTGGGACTCTTTCTCTGAATCTCAGTTTTCTCATATATTTATTGAGCATAAAAATATCCACCTCTTGGGCTTAAGTATGAATGAAATCAATTAAAGTGGCTATTATTTTTATATTCAAGCCAATGGAAGGAATCGGCTATAGGAACCTTAACACATACCAGTTCAAAAACGATTCCATTTTATCATCTTCGGATATCCCATTTTGCCAATGAGGGCATGTAGGTTTATAGAGGCCTAGAGGTAGAATGGTGGAGTGCTCTCACTGAGAGAGAATAGAAAAGCTTTATACATTTTACTGAGCGTATTAGTTTTCTGTTGATGCTATAACAAATTATTACAAGCTTATCTGCTTAAAACAGCACAAATGTGTGACCTCAGAGTTAGGTAGGTCAGAGGGCTGACAAGGTCTAGCCAGGCTAACAGCAAGGTGGCTACAGGGCTGCTTTTCTTTCTGAAGGTCCTAGGGACACTCTGCTTCTTGGCTCATTCAGGTTGTTGGTAGAATTTAGCTTCTTGTAGTTGTATGAATGAAATCTTCATTTCCTGGGCGGTTGTCAGCCGAGGGCCATTTTCAGCTTCTGGAGGCCCCTCATCTCTTGGCTTGTGGCTCCCTCCCTCCACCTTCAGAGTCAGCAATAATGGGTCAAGTCCCTCTCACGCTGCCATTTTTCCTGGCTCTCCTTCTGTGATTACATCTCTCTGACCCACTCTTTCGCCATCCTCTTTCACTTCCAAGGACTCGTGTGGTTAGACTGGGGCCAACTGAAAAATCTAGAGAAATCTTCCCATTTCAAGATCCTTAACCACATCTAGAATGTCCCTTTTGCTATGAAAAGTAACATAGTCACACATTCCATGAATTAGGGATGAATTAGGGCATGGGTATTTGGGGGGGGGGGCATATTCTGCCTATTGAGTGAATAATGGCCTGCAAGTGGGTCTTCCACGTATGAAGTTGTTATACGTGATTCCCATTATGTTGCCATCTGCCAGATAAGAGAGCTGTTGTTAAAAATATCCACTTTTAGAGACAGATAGGCAGATAACACACGACCTTACATAATTCAGCTTCTGCTTACCCTGTTTACCTCTCACCATTCTTATTCCTCTTCTGCTGAGATATATGTTCTCCTTATACTGAACTTTCTGTTCCCAGAAAAATCATACTCTCGTAGGAGAATAAAATAATCAAACAAACAATGGCCAGGCCATATATGACAGTAAAACTTCAGTCCACATAAGCAGGCCAGGAAGTCAAACTACAACCTCAGCAGCAACCACCCCGGAATAGGCAGAGCTTTGGTCAACAATTGCCAGATTTTCTATTTTTTTTTGGCTCCCCTGCCCTCTGCTTCCAACTCAGGACCAACCAGCCAGAGAAAGCCATCTCTGTTCCCCAAACCAATCGCATAGGAAGCCCCACTTCTGCCCTGTGCCAACCACTAAGTAGAACATACCCGAATCCCACCCCCTCCTCTTTTTCACTATAAAACTTTCCTCTTTCCTGATAGCCTTTGAGTATCTCCCAAATGCAGGCGATGATGGCTGACTGCCTTGCGATAGCAAGCTCTGTTCACTTTGGGGTGTCTTTTTGCCTGTAGCTTCTTTGGTCTTTGCACATTTGCTTTCCTTTTTCTCTTTCTGAATCATCTTTTCCCTTTGCTTTATGTGGGTAATTTACATTCATCTTTTGGGTGTCAGCTTAGATGTCACTAATGACAACAATAACATAATAATTATTATTAGATTGATAGCTAACCTATACTAAGCCCTTACTTTATGCCAAGAACTGTTGTAAGTATGTTTAATTTATCAACTCATTACGCTTCCATAACAATTATGAAGGTTGGTTTCTGTTATTGTCCACATTTTGCAGAAGGGGAAGGATAATTCAGAAAAGTAAAGTAACTTGCCAAGGTATTTGAGATTGTAGTGAAGAAGTTGGGATAGAATTTAGGTAGTTTGGTACCATAGTTCACTTTTGAAACCATTATACTACATTGCTTTCAGAATAAATTTTCAAATGTACTATTTGGGATAGATATTTCTCATCATAGGCTTAAATATCATTTTGTACTTTATCTTTACTAGTAATATCATATTGTAATTGTTTATGAATTTATCTGGAGTCCTTTACTAACTTTAAGGTCCCTGAGGATAAAGACAATATGTTTTTTTACTTATGTTTGCAAATCTGCTGTATAGTAGCTTCTTTATAAATGTGAATTTAAGGAATGAATACATGAATGATTGACTAAATGAAACATATACAAAAGTCTGATTTATTATTATTTCTTTAATCGGGAGATACTAAATTTTTTAAAAGGGACCCTATTCCTAGGCAAACACTGAATGCAGCATAATTCTACATGTGAAATTATAATTATTACCCAGAAAACAATCTTTCAAAAGAGAGGACAGCTTCCTCTTCTAAGCTTAGGCTGTCTTCATCCTCTTAGGCATAAAATCACATGAAGTACTAGTTGTCGGCCTCTCCTCAGAAAGTCTCTTCCAGGTTGAGAGTCATCGTTAGGCTGAACCAACGTCTCCTTAGCAGAGGAGGTTTCTGAGGCAGAGCCCCTCCAAGTGCACATTCCTCCAGACTCTGCCATAATCCTGTAAGCTTCTCTCGTCACGTGGTGCTGGGACAATGAGCTGAGAGCCAGAGCCGGGGTGGTGTGTATTCCCACGGACTATGCCAGAATTTTAGACCAGACTCCCCAAGCTAGTATTCCTTAATTTCCAGCTGCCCATGTATCCCCGACTGTGGGACAGATGCTGAGCTCTCGTTTGTGCTCACTGGGTCTCTTTTCCTAGTCTTTTGAGACTCCTGGCTCTGGGGAAGCACTGAGGCGGTCATCTGGTTCCAGCCTTTTACATGAACAGTACTTGATACTGTTGAGATTTATTCAGTCACTCAACGAACACTTACTGAGTGTCTACCAAATTTCTGGTATTGTTCAAGGATTTGGGAAATCCAGAGGTAAATTAGATAGACAGAGCTTCTGCTGTCACGGGGTTTGTATTCTGTTGTGGTTAAGAGACAAATCACGCATAACAAATAAATAAAATAACTCCAATGCGCAACAGCAACACAAAGTTATGTGATAGCAGCTTGCCCCGATGGATCCCTTTGAAAACATGTGCATCTTCTTAAATCATGTTGCCCCGTCACACTCCCGCTCCCTGATCAGCCAGCCAGTCTCCCCTGGAAACCTTTATGTTTCTTCTCAGCCTTTAATTGATTGTATGAGAGGAGTAATAAACTTTATTTTGAATAAAAATTGTTTAGGAAATTATTCCTGAGCCTCTCCCTTTTAACAATTATTGCCAACTTACTATAAATAATTTTCCTCTTTATATCTTCTTTTTCTTTTTCCTAGGAATCGACTACTACAACAAGATCATCAATGATTTGTTAGCAAATAAGGTTACGCCCATAGTGACACTGTACCACATGGATTTGCCCCAGGCCTTAGAAGACCGAGGAGGTTGGTTGTCAGAGGCAATCATTGACTCCTTTGATGAATATGCCCGGTTTTGCTTCAGTACATTTGGGGATCGAGTAAAGCAGTGGATCACCATAAATGAGCCTAACATGGTTGCCCTGGCGGCATACGATTTGGGTGTGTTCCCTCCTGGTGTACCTCACCTGGGAACGGGAGGCTATCAGGCAGCCCACAATTTGATTAAGGCCCATGCCAGATCCTGGCACAGCTATGATTCCTTATTCCGAAAAGAGCAGCAGGGCCTGGTGTCCTTAGCATTTTTTACTGGCTGGGTGGAACCAGCAGATCCCAACTCAGTGTCTGACCAGGAAGCAGCCAAAAGAGCCATGGCTTTTCACTTGGATTTTTTTGCTAAACCTATATTTATTGATGGTGACTATCCTGAAATCGTCAAGTCGCAGATTGCTTCCATGAGCAAAAAGCAAGGCTATTCATCCTCACGGCTTCCAGAATTTACAGAGAGAGAAGAGAAGGGAATGATCAAAGGCACGGCTGATTTCTTTTCTGTGCAATATTATACAAGTTGCTTAGTCAAGTACCAGGAGAATGATAAAGGGGAACTGGGTGTTCTGCAGGATATGGAGATTGAAGTTTTTCCAGATCCGTCTTGGATAAGCTTGGACTGGATCTGTGTCGTGCCATGGGGACTACGTGAACTACTGAAGTACATTAAGGTACATGCACATTTGTCTGTTTCTGTTTGTGCACACCCGAATATGTGAGATGGAAGGACAGACGTGTATGTGTGTGAGAACATGAAAAAAAAAAGAATGCTCTAGACAGTGGTGGATACATGTGTTGGCCTGGGAAGAGAAGCTTAGAATATAAGTTGGTGAGGGGTAACTAGTTGATAAAAGGCTTCAAACCCATGGTCAAAGTTAAGATTCACTGTTAAAGTCATCTGTGGCCATAGTAATAGCCTGGACATATTTTTTCAGGCTGGTGTCATGCAGGTGATTATTAAAAGGCATATTAAGGGTAGAAGTAGCTGGACCCTTTTTGGGTCTTTGTTATGCTGGATGGCATCCAGCTATCTGAAATTAAGATTTCAAGGACCTCCTCCTGTGGGGGGATGGAGAGTGTAGCTGCTGGCAGGACCAAAGGGTTAAGGAGCAGTGACAATCAGCAGATGCTGATGGAAGAGAGATATTTCTGTCTTCTCATTATAATAGAGTCATTTGACTGTCTTCATGGGCATTTACACAGTTTTGCTTTTCCATTGTTAGTCACAAAATGTCACTGCGTGGAAAATTAAGTTAATAGGGTCAGTGCAATTTGATGAAAACTAGTTTTGGGTTGTAGCTTAGAGAAGATAGAGGGTAATGCACCTGATTTTATGAGCCTCTCTCTCTCTTTTTTTTACATCTGTTTAGAATAAAACTTCTGCTCTTTTGTTCCAGGATGTGTATAATAACCCTGTAATTTACATCACTGAGAATGGGTTTCCCCAGGGTGACCCCCCATCTCTTGATGACACTCAGCGCTGGGAGTATTTCAGACAGACATTTCAGGAACTGTTCAAAGGTACCATTTGAAATGATGAAAGATCAATTGTGCAAACTTATGTGCCTATTTGCATTCAGCGAACACCAATGATTTTGAAAGCTGAAATTCATGTAAATCAGTGTAAAGCCATGTAATTAAGAGAGAGAGAGAAAAAGTATTTAGGAAAAAGGAAGGTGAGGATTTTGGCCTAGCTTCAACCTCCTGAAATTTAATCAAGTAAAAAAGCGACTGTCTTCAGCATTTTGTGACTCCTGGGTGAAGGTGATGTGAGTAGGAGGAGTGGGGGCTGTTGGGAGAGACCATTAATTATTACAAACTATATTAGTTATTACCAACTATAGCGTGCTCATTTGCATATTTTAATATCCTAACCACCACAAAATGAATTGGTAGAATTTTTATTTATATATTGACTCTTTTTATTTATTTTATTTTTTTTATTTTTTAGGTGAGGCAACCCTTGGTCAGCCTCACAAATTGCAAGGACCTTGTCAGTTTACAATCCCTTATTTTTTTTTTTTTTACGCCTACAGCACCTGGTCTTCCTAGGTGGTCTCCCATCCAAGTACTAACCAGGCCCAACCCTACTTAGCTTTCGAGATCAGATGGGATTGGGCTTGTTCAGGGTAGAATTTTTTAAGGACAAAAATTAAGCATTTGTGTAATAAACTTTAAAGTGCTGTGAGTCTTTGATCAATGTATGTTTCATGTAAGCTATGGCCAAGCAGCCCAGTTAGAAACTTTTTCTTTTTGTCATCAGAATTTATGAATTTGGTTTCGAGCAATATTATTATTATGGTAATTCTTTTCCTCCCATGGATTATTTTCATATTGAAAACAAATGTGAAGGAATAATCTTTAAATGTGTGTGTTTAACACACATTTCTATATCAGTTAATTTCCCCCATTTAGCTACCATTTGGAACACTATTGCTTTATAAATTAATTTCTCTTCTCTATAGAGGAATCATATCATAGCAACAAAATCCAAGGCAAAACGAGACTTCGAATTTTATTATTATTATTATTATTATATTTACCATAGTAGGCACACTTCTCTCTCATCTTCTATTTGAAAGGTCCTGAAACTCTTCTTTTCAAAATTAATTAGTAATATACTGGAAGCAGCCACAGAAATTGAAAGGGACACAGAGTGCTTTCTTCTAAAACCTAAAATATGTTGACTTGCTCTCTCACTAAGACCTGGAGTGTTTTGGCACAGGGTGATTGGATTTCTACAATTTGATCCAAGAAAAATAATTACTTTTTATCTTATGCACAAAATAGATTCTTCCTTTGGGTGAGAATTCACTTTCTGATGAGAAAGGAAAATCTCAAGTTATCTGATTCTTCTCCACGTCTCCCTGTAAATGGGCCTGTGCTAGTTACTCTACTGATGTTCTCAGCTTCACTTTAAGAGACAAGTAGGCTAGTTACCAATAGGAAGATTTATGGATGACATAGGGACATAAACAACGGGTCTAAAATTGTTCTGTGTGTTTTTGGGGAAGGGAGAAAAACAGAAATTGGCTTTCTTTATCCCCACCTGGTTCTTTGTTTGGTGCTAACTGTATAAGTGCATTTAATTGTTCTTTGAAATAGTTTCAAGTACTTTATACAATCCCATAGGTATTTAATGCTAAAAACTCAGTATGGACCCCAAATTAAAACAACTTAAAGATAGAAAAGTAATTGAAGGCAAGAGTGGAAAACGTGGGAAGTATGGGTTTCTAAGGGACAGGAGAAGAGAATAGGGTTAGGAAACACAATCCTGTTTTTCAACTTGTTGATTTTTAATTGTCTTTAAATCGATAAAATATTATGTACATAAAACAGTCGTTCACATCTTCTGTGTTCTCTTCTGATTCTTAATATTAGACAATCTATATTCATTATAATTAACACATAATTCTATATTTATTTTGCTTTTTTTTAAAAAAAATGTAGCCTTTCAGACATGCAGAAGTCTACATATTGATCAAAAAAACCCACACATAAATGTATCTATTCTAGACTGGGAATAGTGATAGCTAATATTCATATATTGTTGCAGTGGACATCAATTATTTCACCTGTGGTGAAACTCTCTTTTCTAGTAACTAATTGTCTTCTGCAGAATACATACCTCTCCTATCCTCAGGCTTACCACAGGGACAACCATATTAATGGAATAAAAGACCGCTTGTCAACAGACCATTGATTGGTTTAGATGTATCTATAGGACAGGAACTGGGCCAGTTCTGGTTCTCTAGGATTCAGAACTTGGACCAGTCAGTTTGTTGGTCTCTTAGCCTGGGTTGGCAGGGGTATGTTACTTGGGGGCCTTTGATGCCTTTGTCCTGCCATGGCAGCTTACAAATAGTGAGAAGGGAAGGTACAGGTGCATCAAGGGGCGTGGTGGTTAGAAATGGGGAGAGCATCCAGATGGCACCTAAGCCTCTTGTTCCAGTTTTTTCTCAGACCTAGCTGCATGCGTGTTCTTGAGAGACATTACTTTTACTTATAAGTGCGTGCTCTTTCTGCTTCACTTGGTTCTGAGTTTCTATCATCTGAAACAAAGAGAGTCTTAATTAATACCCTCTCACATTGTTCTCAAAACAGTCACATGAGGTCATTGCTCTGTTTTACAGATGAGAAAGCTGAGTTTCAGAGAGGCTAAGCCATTAGCTCAAGATCACAAAGTTACTGAGTAATATGCCCTAGAACGAGGGGGAATGCGTGTACCATTATTACTGCTCTCTCGGTGTTCGATGAGATCTGTGAGTGCAGGCCTTTCTGACTCAGTGCTCGCTTGTCCTACAGCGCTGACCCTTTCCCTCGCCGTTGGTACTCTAGGCTTGCAGTGACCCTTTGAAAGTGCTCCATGCTGCCTGTGCAGGAGCCGACAGGTCCTATGACTTTTGACAAAGTTCGGACTCCTGTACCCTGTCTCTTGGAGGAGGATGGGGACTGCACTCGCTGCTCCGTTTCCTGAGGTTCCTCCCAGGTGGCACGAATGATCCGGATGGGAGAGAACTTTATAGGTCAGAAGCACCCCTCCAGCAATTAAAAACAGTAACAGGCCAAGGAGGACATTCCTGGGAAGCACTGCAGGTGAGAACCTGGCAGACCCCGGGGGGTCAGATGTGGGCTTGGTGATTCCCGCGGACAAAGCCTTCCCTCCAAAATCTCAGGCACAGGCACATAATGACACTATAGCTGGATCAATGGTGTCCACCTGGAGTGCTTACTGATCTCCTCAGGTGAAATCCCTCAGCAATTAATTGAGCAGTGAAAAGTAAGCTAATATGTTTTTGTTTCCTTTTGGGAAAAGAAAAAAAAAGGAGTCATTTCAAGGGAAAAAAGGAAAATCAGCTAATGCCTTTTTAATTGTTGCATTATTTAAATGCCTTTAAATAGGTTGTGTTTTAATTAATGTAGGTGTAGATAAAAGTAAAGCAACATAGTGAAGACATCAAAAACTTGCAATAATGTATAACTAGACTTGAGTTTTGCCTAGCACATAGTAGGCCCTCAACCAATGGTAACAATAATTTTTATTACAAAATGTGTACTCTTAACAATATATTTATCACCTCAAGTCATTTTCCTTGTTTAAAAAATATCACCCCAAGACTTCTTTTAACCCCCAAACTCGTGTCTCTAAGTTACAGTAGGATATTCCCCTATGTCTGCCTGCGTGTTTCTCTGTCTATCTTTCTGGGGACTCATTCTTTCTGAATGAATGATGTAACTTTGGTCCTCTGGCTATTTACACTTGAATCCTGTGAGGGAGAAAGCAGCAACCACCTCTCTTCATTCATTATTTCCATCAGAGAGGTTGCCAGATTCGGTGAAAAATCAAATCAGGGGCAGCAGAAACAACTGGCAAGCAACGGGATAGCTAGAATTGCTCTGCCACATGCATTTTTGTAGAAGTTTAGGAAGCAGTGATCTTCAGACTTAAGCTTTCCTCGCATCATATGTATCTTTATTATTTTCATAAAGTTGACATCAGTCCTTGCCGCTCCAGAGCCATCAGGCAAGTTAAAGTTCATATGTGCACACGTAGGTGGACACCTCAATGATCTGCATGTTGCTGGGGAGGCGAGGGGGTATGCGAAGCCAGGAGAGGTTATTCCCAATGGGCAATACTCCACCTATGCCCCCAGTTCTCCTGAAGGGGGGTTTGAGCCTGTGTTCCACCTGTTCCTCGTACCTACCCAACATGTGCCTGCCTTTCACTTGGCTCAGAATCTTTCTGCAATAGGAAATGCCACGGTTTGGCCTCCTAAGTGGCCCAGCCCTGTCGTTTGGGGCACATGAACTTGCTTAAAGTCAGACAAGACATGGATTTGAAACCTGGTTCTGCCACTTAGAAATTCAGTAATTTGGGGAAAATTCTTAAACCACCTAGACTTTAAAATTGGGATAAGAAGAACATCTGTCCTCTAAAGAGTGGTGAAATTGAATAAGATAATGTTTATAAAGTCTAAATACAGAGTCCAACACATTACAAAGGATTCTGTAAATGATGGTTAATTTGGGGGGAGGAGAGAGGGGAGTGGGGAACTGTAAACCCTCTCAGAGCTGGAGCTGTGTCTTTTTCATAAATATATCCTCAGCTCTGAGCATCATTCCTGTCATACAGTAGGTGTTCACATGTTTGTTGAATTTGGTTGTGTCTATCAGAGAAGAATTAGTCAATGGATAATGAGAAATAAATGATTAAATGATTGGAAACTGTATTTTCTTTTCCTAAAGAAATATAGCCCACATAGAAAAAAAAAAAAAAAACATTCAGCTTTCTGGAAAGTTTCTAAACCAGCCCAAACTTTCCAGTCAGATCCATGCCTGAGATAGCACAGCGGTAGATGATTGCAAAGAAGGTTTGTTAATGACCAGCTTTAGGCTTTTAATGACAAAACCCCTCAGCAAGATGTCATCAAAGTTATTGAAGACTTCACTGAAAGTGTTGAAGCTGATGCATTGTAACAAGAAGGTTATAAATCTTGCAGCTTGGGTATACCACCAAGAGAAGCTGCTGAGCACAGAATCACCCTGCTGTTGTCTGTCAGCGTCCTGCCTCCCCTTTCCTCTTCTTCCCACCGAGAGCCGGCAACAGAGAAATACATCCATTTCCCACAGCAGCGCAGACCTGGCAGCACCTGCCCATGTCAATTTCAGATCACAGAGGCCCATTTAACTGGACAAAATGTGTTAAGCACCTGTGTTTTTCTAAATGTGCCTTTCAAAAATTCCTAAGAATTAAGGAAAGACCTCAAAGGTAAATATCCTAACCTTTTAGAAAAACTAACCAATTAAAAATCCATTGCAAGCTGAGAATAGAGACCCAAGTACCTGAATATAGATGTCAACTCCATGTTTATTGTTTTATCGCTTCTCAAAGTTGACTTTTGTCAGCTTAGTCCCTGTGAAGCATTTTGTCTATAGCTCATGGATAGCTCACAGCTTTGGGTACACGTGGAGTGGGATGTTGGATTCACTTGGTACTGCTGGCTCTGTAGACCGATGGAAGCTGGCAAAGAGGATTCAATGTCAGAAAAGAGAAGGAAGAATAAGATTAGAAGGCTGTACACAGGAATTGTTAGTGTGTGCTAGTGTATAGACTTGTGGAATTTGAAAAGTCATAAATGAAACAATTTCCAATATATATACGTATTTCACCAGCCTACACACTCACACCACACAGAAACCCAGATAGCCAGAAATTAGAGTCCCCCTTAAAGTAGAGATATGCCAGATGACCTTCCTCTATTTTTCTCCTTTATTTTCATCCAGTGACATACTTATCTTTGGCTCCCATTGTCCATGTGAAGAGTGGCAGAATAGAAAGTCTGCAGAGTTTGGAGAATAAAGACAGGGACGAAGTCCTGTCTTCTAGTGGTGTGCCTTTGGACACCTCATCACTAGGACTTTCTGAAGGCAACTTCCTCACTCATTAAATCGAATGGGACTAATGCTAATTGCTATTCCACCCAATCCAAAGTGGTTGTGAAAATAAAATGAGATGGCTTATGTCTATGTATACTCTGAACACCTCAAAATGTTAGATAATATTTTCATATTTGATATATTTACTGTACACTTTTAAGTATTTTCTCTCTGGCCCAGGTACATAATCTGGATCTCAGTGTTCTCCACTGCAAAGGGAAGGAATCCATGCTCATTACCCTTTCAACATCTACAGTTTCTATGGTTTTCATTTTCCTGCGCATTTCTAAGCCACTATGATGGTGTGATCAGTGATTCGTTGAGGAAGTTTAGGGACCATGTCTTGTGACCAAGCGGCTTGTGTAGTGCTTGGTAAGCTCAGAATAGCATGCACATGTTGTTGCGAGCTTCTTCACCAGGCTCATCCAGGTGGGGCACAGAGTGATAGGATCAGGGACGTAGGCCATTCAGCAGGCACACTCAGACATGGGACCTTGTACATCTGCTCTTGTGGAGCTGCCGCATATGGAGCAGTGCAGGCACACATCAGAGTGTCTGCCCTGTGCTCTCTGATTGTGCACCATCCTTTACCTTCTCCTTCCACAGCATTCTAGTGCTTATGCTGTGCCTGTGTAGATGGACATCCCCTTGGGCTTCTTTTTAATTCAGTTCCAACTTTTCTGAGGAGCTATTACTTAAGGTCCCCGACCACTCCAGGCCCAGTGAATTATATGACTAATATAGAGCCTTTAAAAAAAAAAATTCAGATCATTCCCAATGTACCCTCCATTTTTAATGACAATCTATCCAGTAGTTTTTGTATGACATAGCGGCAAACAGAAGCTCAGTTTTATTTTTATAACTTAAAAGAGAACTGTAAAGTAATTGAAAAGTATAATTTATCTGAAGAAAATCTAGTTTTCCAATAGGAAAGTGGACTCAATGGAATATCCAAGAAAAGGGAAGAGGGAGAATTTGATAACTTTTTTAAATAAAGTATAATTGACATATTACATTTTGAAAGTTTAAGGTGTACAACATGTTTATTTGAAACATTGATATATTACAATATGATTATGACCCTACTGTCAGTGAGCACCTCTATCATGTCACATAACTATTACTTTTTTTTTTTTTTTTTTTTTGCAGTGGGAACAATTGAGATCTAGTCTCAGCAATTTTGAAGTTGATAATACAGTATTATTAGCTATAATCACTATGGTGTGCATTAGCTCTGTGGGACTTATTGATCTCTTAGTTTCCAGTCCGTACCCTTAAATAACGTGCCCCCGATTCCCCTACCCCGAGACTCTGGTAACCACCATTCTACTCTTTTTTTTTTTTTTTAATGAGTTTAGCTTTTTTAGATTCCACATACAAGTGGCATCATGCAGTGTTTGTCTTCCTCTGTTGACTTGTTTTGGTAATGACCTCACTGTCCATCCCTGTTATCACAAGTGGCAGGATTTTCTTTTATCGCATAGCAGACTGATATTCCATTGTGTGAATATTTCTTCTCACAACTTCTTTCTCCATTCATTTGCTGAGGGGCACCTAGATTGTTTCCTACTCTTGGTTATTGTGAACAACGCTGCAGTGAACGTAAGAGCTGTATATCTTGGCTGTGATGAGAAGGCAAAAGCTAAGTGTTGGCGAGGATGTGGAGAAAAGGGACCCTTGTGCACTGCTGATGGGAATGTAAATTGGTTCAGTCACTATGGAAAAAAGTGTCAAGATTCCTCAAAAAAATTAAAAATAGAGATAGTATCTGATCCAACGTGTCCACTTTGGCTGCATATTCCAAGGAAATGAAAACAGGAGTTTGAAGAGATGATGATTTTTTTAAAACCTGTTCCAGGAGAGAGCAGTGGTGGAGTATTCAGAAGATGAGCTTGCTATTGAAATTGAAAGTGAATTCATCAAGGTTTTCCCATTACCTAGGTGAATGGCCCTCAAGCATCTGCCTACATTAGCTCTTATTTCTGATCTTCAAAATCACCTAATTAGTACCCGGCCTATTAGTTATCTTAAGAGTGAAAAAGCACTGCTTTGGAAAAAACTGGTGGAATTTATCCTAGTGTGATTGGCAGGGGTTGCCTGGCTCCCTGTGCTAAGAAGGATTCCATTGGACGGACAGCTGTGGGCTCCTGGAAAGGATAGGGAGAAGCAGATGGCCAGGTGTTAGCCGTTCCTACTCAGGAAACTTAACATAATTTTCCCAAAGCTTGGAAAGAGATATTCTCCATTATAAATCAATGCATTGACATTATGTTTTGTAATCAGGGTCTTGCAAATTCATCAGTGGGGAATAGGTTTGGACGCACTAGAAGAGTTTCTGGAGTTGTACTATTGACAATTAGACCTTAAGCAGTGTGAATCCCACCAGTTCTGTAGCCTTCCTCTCTACAGCCTTCTCCTTTTACTTTTGTATACTTACACATTGCTTATGCTGATCAGTCACTCTACAGGAACATATTGTTTCTTCCAGATTTACCAGACTCATAATTGGGTGAATTGCAGGTTAATTATTTTTCATTAGGGAACCTGACACTGTATAAAAGAAAACCAGCAATATTCTGAATAAAAACATGCCAAACTGATTCATGGGCTCCTTGCACAACTGTAACCCTGTCACAAAGTACTTATTGAATAAGAAAGTTGAAAGATTGAAACTTGAGAGACACTATGATTTTTGAAGATAATACCCATTATAATCCTTGAAGGGAAGGAAGAAAAACATTTTAGGAGAAAATGGAAGTTATTAAAAGGTATAAACACTCATAGGCAGGAACATGTCATAAAGATTTTATTCACTACCTTTTAAAGACAGAATTTTGACTAGAATAAAATTTTGGAGTTTGGAGCTGTATACTTAGCATTCAGTAAGTGCTCAGTAAATGTTTAAGGAGTGACTACAAGACTGAGACTAGATTAGCAGGAAAATTGAATTACTCCTGGGAATTTCAATAAAATATTAGCTTTATATCACTATTGTGCTTTTTAAAAAAATTTTTTAAAAATTATAGATTGCTTTTACTATTACGAGGACAACGTTCATACATTGAAGTTACTTGTGGGTGTTAATTGTACCCTTTCAATCTTAAACGAGTTTGTTGTGACAGTAGTTCAAATATATGCTAAGTTTTTAAACTTTCTTTATATAAATATAGTTAACCTCTCTGTGCCTCAGTTTCTGCATTTTAAAAATTAAAGCATTGAACCAGCTATTCTTTGGGATCCTTCTAGTTAAAGAATTATCTGGTTCTCTAAATATCTTTTCTAGGCATATATGTCAAGGATCATATTTTATTAGAACTCATGATAATTTCTTAGGCTATAGAATTGAGTCCAAGGATTATAATTAAAGTCTTTAAAAAAATTTTTTCTTTATTCTTTTCACCTAGCTACTTAATTTGAAATATGAACACCTTTCTTATCTGGATGCAAAATTAGACCTTACTCTTCAATGAACTGTTTCTATTGATATTGATTCAGGTTCCTGGTGACATTTTCTTGACCTTCAATCTGGGTGTTTCCACTTCTATTTACTCATATTGAAAATGATCTTCACTTTTCCTCCCCAGAGAAGGTTATCCCTTAGAGTTCAGTGTCAGAAGGGTCATCTCAGATTCAAGTTTGGCAAAGTAACTATAGAGAGCATAAAATCTCAGAGAGGAAACCGAATGAACAAATCAGTCCAAAGCATTTGAGTAAAATCTCCAGCAGAATTCCACGCAGTTACAATCACTAGCAGTGAAATCACCTTTCAAAACACAATCAAAGCAAGTGCAACCTAATCTATCAAGTTTTAAGACAGTTAAGTATGATTTCCAAGCTTTGCATGAGTGCGTAATTTAATTCAGTTAGGCATTTTAACTATCCTTAAATTTAACTTGAGCATGAAACTTTTGTCTCTGGGCAAGATCCTGAATTAGAAGGAGGGGTCAAGTTGTAGCATTTTCAGAATTACCTTCCTGCCCTAATTCTGTGTAGAGTTTTCTGTGTGGGAAGTCTTTTCTGTTCTGAACTTTTGAGCATGGAGCTCACTATGGTCAGGACTCCTTTTACCCCAAGTTACTGTTTAGGTAGCATTTTCTCCAATACAATGAAAATATTAGCCTGGCGCTAGAGATGAAAATAGGGGTTTTTTTGGAGCAGAAAGTCATTCTACGGCTTATCTAGACATGCTTCACAGAGGAGGGAGAGGGAGGCCTGTCTCTTTGAATAGGGTCACCTCAGTAACTGCAAAGTCCTCCTGTGTGTGAATGAGATTAGGTAATGAAACAGTATCATGGCCTGAGATTATTTTGTGCCATTCTAAAGTTCAGCCATATTTCTCCCCTTGTTTGTGAAATTCCATTATAGGAATCACTGCTTGCTTTAGAGATAAGTGAAATCATTATGGGTGGAGGAAGAAAAGGCATTTGAACCTTGAAACTTATAATTGGCTTTAGTGACTGAAGGTGAACAAGAAGCCACAGATGTTTCAGGTGAAAACATTAATGAGTTTGGGACTAAAAAGTAGACGATAGGAAAAGAAATGTCTCATCTCTGTTGATGAAATAACATTTTTCTCCCCTAAGAAATAGAATTCATTTCTTTAACAGATTTAAACCCAGCCTAAAATCTTAAATAATTTTAAACGACCAGGTTTTTTCTTTTAAGAGTAATAGTCAAGTCAAATATGCTTTATAGTTTAAAATAAGTGAAAAAAAAACAAAATTAGATGACTCCATAAAATATGAATAAATAAATATATATTAAGTGTATATATTTATTGGTAGATCATTTCATTATGTGGCTGAGGCTCTGCAGGTTTAGTATCTTAAAACATTTTTCTTCCTAAGATATTCAGGCTATGTTCTTGAGCCTTTGAACAAGCTGTTGGCCTTACATTAAAACAAAACAAAACAAAACAAAACAAAACAAAACTCCAGAAAAAGATTATGGCCAGAGTTTGCTATCCTCATGAATACATGGTGACAATCTCAAGAACGGCTCAGAAAAATCCTTCAGCATTCCTGAAAATACAAACAACGTGAACAATTGACTGAATATACGTTTGGTACAGAAAGGCACCAGATTTTGTGAATACTTTTATACAACAAGGACTTGCTCGTTTGACATAGTGAAAACGAATATTCTTTACAGACAGTTCTGCATCCAAAAGCAGGCTCTGACACCCTTTCGTGTTGTGTAACCTTGGAAGAGTTATTCTGACTCTATGAATATTAGTTTCATCATCTGTAAAATTTTATTTTTGGATGAGGATTAATGATATACTTCATATCCTAGCAAAATGCCTAGCACATAAATCCTCCAAATGATAACTATTACAGTGAATTCTTTGTTACCCAGCATCAATTAACCAGGATTTTAGAAAAACTGTGACTTCCTGCACAGTCATCAAGCACTGATAATTTATGCTTCTCTTGATGACCCTGAAATGCATTCTGAATAATTAGAGAAAGATTAAATTATAATCAGTTTAGTTTCAGTGTTAAGTGTATTTTAATTTATTCTCATTCTTTAAAAATTTGTAATCCTTCTGCATGTGGTAACAATTAACAAAAAATATTTGATTAGCTGGAGCACTCTACTTCCTGACTATCTGACTAATAAAGAGTTTATTGTATATCGTTAGGCCCCAAAATCTACCCTATGGATAAATTGGGCATTTGCTAGAAGTATTCACTTCACACTGGTCTTACATCTCAGAGCCAATAGGTTGACTTATTGCCTATTGGAAATCCTAGGATTAATTTTTAAATATCTTAGACAATAGTCTGATTCTACACAATGCCCTCTTTGCATATTTTTGATCACAAGGTTGTAATGCTGGTCATCACACCTGATTTTGTGCAGATAAGTAACTAAATCATCTAGCCCTGAGGGTTGTCTGTTCTTTTCCTACAGGTTTCTAGATGGTCATCTCAACTGACATTAGTAATCAATCTATCTTGGTTTTTCATCAGCCTTTACTCTTATCCAATCATGGTTTGAACTTATTTTCACTGGGCTTTTTAGGCCATATAACCTTCCTGATGAAAACTTCACCATGCATTTTATCATTTTTGTGATTCTTCTTTTAACTTACCACATTTTCTCGCTTTCATCTACCCCACCCCAACATGATATCATATGCTCCTTTAAAAGATGGCTTAGTCTACAGCCATGCCACCCTGAAAAGCCTGGTCCCATCTGATCTCGGAAGCTAAGCAAGGTCGGGCCTGGTTAGTACTTGGATGGGAGACCACCTAGGAAGACCAGGTGCTGTAGATGTAAAAAAAAAATAAAAATAAAAAAAATAAATTAAAAATAAGGGCTTGTAAGCTGACAAATCCTTGTAATCTATGAGGTCAACCAATGGTTGCCTTGCCTAAAAAACAAACAAAAAGGATGTCTTAACGACTCCCTTCAAAAATTTATCAGTATTATTGTCCCTTTGTGATCTCAGTGAACAGGTACTTTTCAGGCAAGCAGATTGGCTTTAGTGGTTTAATTGATCACATAGTGCATAGTATTCATCAGTCCTATTTTGGCCTCATCCTCCTTCTTTTAAATCTCTGCCTTGCCCTGAAATTTCCCCTTCCAACACAACAGCCTTCTCTTCCATAATAGCCTTCATATCCCAGCTGACATCTACAGTATCGTGAGTACAATGGTGATGGTAGAAAGAGGCAGTGTCCTTTAAAGGGAGAGAAAGGGGAGGAGCTGTGGAGAATTAATTATCCTTTCCAAGCCTGGGCAACTCTTGGCTCTGGTGTGAAGGTAGGATTGGCTAGGGTGCTGGTCAAAATGTTAGAGATCTTCCTTGATGATATCTGGATGGGTGCTGGATAAGGGTAGGGAGCCTGGATACATAGCCAGAAAGCAATAATTAGCATTGTGCTCTAATCCTGTGATTTATCTGAGACTCAACTGACAAGGCAGCTGTCCTTCAGTTGATAAGGTAAGTTGCCTGTTACTGCTATTGTGTGTAATTTTCCCCCAAAGTGATTTTTTCTTCCATAAACATATATTAAAAGCCAGAAATTCAATGGTATCACTATCACTGCTTCTCTAGCTACAGAAAAGCTATATCTATTTAACTACTGCAAACATGTTTCATGTTTAGCAAACCATATTTAAGGGCTATTTTAAATCTTCTGGGAAACTGATTTTGAACTTTAGTAGATAAGAATGGTCAATTGCAACGTTTTATTGAATAAGCTTCCTTAACAAAATGTAACATTTTCATAAGTATAGAATAAGATCACCTGGCAGAACAAATGAATTTATGTTAATATAAAATGTTAAAGCTTAAGAACATTCACAAAATTGAATTTAAAATATCTTCACTAGTCTTCTATAGCAATACATTAGTTACAGAAATGTCACACTGAATATTCGTATTGGTCAGTAGTTGAAGGAAGTTTATATGATGTTCTTATTTTTTTACCTTTAAAAATAGTTTTTTGAGGTATAATTGACACATAATATTAGATTAGTTTCAAGTATACAACTTATTGATTGATGTCTGTATTTACTGCAGAATGATCACCACAGTAAGTCAAAATTATTTTCCTCTTTTCCTAAGTTGATATTCCTCATGCTGGATTCTCTTTTCAATATGTATAATTGCATTCACTCTAAGTCATTTATTGCTTTCCTTTTATTTAAGGGAGGATTACTTCTTTAAAAACTAATCTTCCTTCTGTACTTCCATTTTTAAAAATACCTTTGGATAACACAGACACTATTAAATCTCTGTTGTTCAGCATAATGGTAAGGAGGATAGTTAAGAATTGCCAGGTGAAAGTTGTTGAGAGGTATTAATTCTTGTCAATTATTGGAGATGAGCCATATTATTACATTCAGGTTCTTGATACAAGAAATCTCAACTAGTAAGCCAAAACCAGGATGGAAAGGGAGAATGCAAATGTCTTGACCATAGGTGTTGACATAAAGCTTGAAAACTGGCTCACAGCTTTCTGGCATCTGGGTCAAAAAGGATTCACCATGAGTTACATCAGCAGTTTTCTAATTGTGCTAGGGAGCCTTGGGTTCTATGGAGATATCTTTGGGGAATCAGTTAGGTTGCATAGAGAGAAGGGGAGGAAGCAGAGCTTCAGGGCACCTCAACTTTTATTGGTTGTATGTATTAGGAATCCATAAAAATTTTCATTTGAAAGGAAGACTCGGTTGCTAAAAAAAAGAAAAATTGGAAAGGCTCTGAATAATAGGGATCTCATTATCAGAAGGGAAGAAACATAGTAGCTCCTTTGGGGAAATGAAGCTTAACTTTCTTTCTCTTTTACTTATAAAACAAAAGTTATTTCAAACATACAGAAAAATAATAGGTACCCATATAACGGTGAGCCATATTTAACAAATGTTAATATTTTTATATATATTTTAGATTAAAAAAGAAATAAAATACTGTTGATCCAAGGGAAACCCCTTTGTACCTTTCCCAAATCTCCATTCCTCCCTCCCCCACCTAGGATAACCCTGATCCAGAAGCTACTGAGTATCTGCTTGAGCACTGGATATACATCTTGCTACGAATGCATGTGCCCATAACCTATTTGTAATATTTTATTGTGCATTTCACTATTTAATACATGATGTCACACTGTACGTATTTGTTTTCAACATCGCATTCTTTAAGATTGATCCACGTTGGTACTTTTCATTTCATTTTAAGTCATTCTTTTTAATGGGTCTGTGGTATTCCAATATAGGAACATTTATTTTTCCATCCTCCTGCTGATGGAAATGTAGAGTCTAAATGATGGACTTTTTTTTTTCACTTTTATAAACAGTTGAATATCTTGAGTAGCTCATGTTTTTGAAAGGCATTTCATACATGGGAGTTTATGAAGCAGCCCTAGAGCAAGCCTACATGCTGCCTTTGTACCATGTAGAATGAGGCTCCCTTTCCTCAAAACACTACATTTTTCTAGAAATTGGTCACAAACAAATCTAGAATAACTTTATGTCAAGGGCGTCTTCTAGAGTTGTGCAAATTAAAACCTTCGTTAACAAATGTTAATTTTTTTTTACATATAGTTTAGATGCTATAAATATGAAAACCCATGGGATATATAGAGTTTGGGTGAAGTAGTGTACTTAACAGGTTAGCAACTGTAATCTAAATAAAAAATTTGTGCTTAGTATTTACATGAGGATTTTCTAGCTAATGGTAGGGGCTGGGGAAAATTGCGCCTTTTTTAGAGGTAACATACTGCAAATGGAGAACACAGGGAAGATGATATAGGTGTTTGTTCATACCAGGCCAGAGAGGACCAGTGACAGGGCCAAGTGATGATGTGTGGAGGCGTTATCCATCAGTTTCTCATTTTTCAGAATATTGTCCTCAAGCCTCTTGTATATAGACACATTCAGAGTGTAGGCTTCTACCAGGCTTCATCTGCTAACTAAACAGTATGCTAGGAAGGAAAGTCAGATTGTACCCTTGCTCTGGGAAAGGAAGTTTGAATTATGGAGCTGGGCTACCAAGCTATGAGCCTCCCACTGGGGCTGGAACTATAGGTATCAATATTTTGAAATGTGTTCATCACCTAAAATTCCTTTGGTCCTCACTGGGTGGCTTTGCCTAGAGGGGAAAACAACCCCACAATAGGTAATGCAATGTTGCCTTTATTGTTTGTGGGAGTTTAGTAGGGGAGAAATTCTGCCCTACTTTGGAAATCTTGAAAGCATATTGTTTGCTTTGGAAAGTCCTTGTGATTAGATGTTGCACAAGACAGTCTATCAGAGAACTCTCTAGGTGCCTAAAGTTTCTTTCTTCTTGACCCTGGTGCATGAAACATTTTCATCAATGATTTGGTTGGAGAGTTGAGGGAATGCATTTCAAATTTGCAGGTGACAAAAAGCTCATTAGAGAGCAAAAACATACTTGCTGCTACTTTATGATAGTTTGTTCCTTTTCATCAAATAAGTCTTAGCTTAAATTTCACCTGTTCACAGATGCTTTCCCTGAGGATCTGACTAATATATGGCCTCTATTACCAATCAGATTTTACCTTTTTTTTTTTAACCTTTACTCGTTTCCTGACACTTCCCCGTAAATTATAAGCTTGACAAGAAAAGGGACCATGCTTCCTTAACTCATTTCTGGAACCTCAGGGCATAGAATAGTTCCTTAACATAATAGGGACTTACTAAATTTTCATTGATTGAAAGAAAATCATGGGAGTCATTGAGGAATAGTAGGCAAGGAAGAGGCATGATCACATTCCCACTTCAGAAATGAAACTTGGAAAGAGTGAAGGCTAGAAGCCTGATAGACATTGCTGAATAAACTTCATGGGAGCAAACATTTATGCTGTAATCATTTAAAAATTTGCCTTACTTGCACTCATAGTGCCAAATCTTCTGATTATAAGATGTAAAGACTCACTCTCAGTTTATATATCTGGAATACTGTCTTCCATTTGTGGCACCATTGAGTATTTATCAATAATATTGACAGTTTAAATTGTACCCAGAAAAGAATGTCTAGGATGAGCTCACATAGGGAGAGGTCTGCTTGTTTTTTGTTAGATTGTTAAAGAACCATCAGAAGACTAAAAATACTTATTTTGTGTTGTGGGAGAGGCTAGGACTCAGGCCAGTAGGGACCCATGACGTGAAAGCAGCTTTCAGTCCAGCATAAGACAGAGCTTTCTAATAATTAGCGACCCAAGCAGGGAAAGAATGTTCTCAGGAGATCATTAGATACCTGTCAATAGTGGCGTGGAAGCAGATGCCAGATGCCCATCTGTCACAGTCGCTGTTGAGAGGATGTCTGCCCCCTGTGGGAGGGTCATTCCACAAGTACATGCAATCACCTAATATTTATTGAGAACCCCGGGTACTCTTACTTCTGTGGGGAGATGCAGAGAAATGTAAGGCACAGCTGCTGTCCAGACATGATCAACTTCTAATCCTAAATTCTGTGAATCTCAGGGAGTTGTAGCTAAGGCCCTGATGTGAGTATCACGAATTCCACATTGGAGCCGCCGAAGTCATTAGGAAGTCTCAAAGCAGCGCCAACCTGCTGGTGGACTTAACCTTTCACGCAGCAGGAGGAACTTCGTGTGAAACACCACTTCGTAGCCACGTCCTACTTTTGGCCCCTATTTAAGCCCTAGCTTTGTTTTTTAGTTTTTTTTTTTTTCAATGAAGTATATTTGACATACGACACACTGTAAATTTAAGGTGTATATGTTAATTTGCTACCTGTATGCATTATAATATGCTAGCCATTGTAGCGATAATTAGCACCTCTATTACATTATATAATTATCATTTCTTTTTAGTTTTTGGAATAATTAAGATCTAGTGGCTTTGCTTTTGCAACATGGAAGATTATAGCATATAAAAAGTTAGTTTCTTTTCTTTGATTCACTTGTCTTGTGGTCTTGCAAGTTAATATGAATGCTGAGCTCAGGATATGTGTGTTGTTGACTTTATTTAATCAAACTCTTTTGAGATAAATATTTTTTCATTAGAATTGGATCTCCGTGATTCTCAGTGATGACAAAAAAAAGGAGTTATAAAGTGGAGGCTCCATGGAATTATAAGTAAGCACACTTAATTCTTTAAAGCCATGTCTGTTCTAATCAATCACAGAGTGACTTCAGTGCAGTATAGAACATTAATAAATAAATATCTGGATGGAACAGATATGGGGGGGCAGTTTCTATCAGGGTACATTGTGAATATAACATATTGATCTGAATCCTCTGGCCTCTTCCAAAGACGTGACTGTGACCGTTGCATGGATATGGCCTCTGCCTTTCACATACTTCAGAAACAAGTGAGTTAGAATCTCATTAATGCATGTAATACTTGCTGCAGTCACTGAGTTGCGTTCTATCACAGTGACCTGTGGGATTAATATACTTCCTTAGGCTGCTTAACATAACATTGGGAGCCACTTTCACACTGAGTAGATTACAGCCCAAGATAGTTAATGTATGCTTTCATTATTATATTGGTAAATATGCAAGATAACTTGAGCAGTCTTTAAAAATATTCCCTTACCACATAGTCTGGGGATCTGGTTATTTCCTCTACTTGCCAAAGTCTCTTTGTTTGTGTCTGCTTTTCATTTATTGATCCTGAAATTAATCTAGTTTGAAATTCTCTTCTCCAAATATAGTTCAGATTAATTTGTTCTGAGTAAGGGATGTAATTCCTTACTCTGAAATTGCAAAGGATGATCATCCAGCAAGGCCCAGAGTGTCCATTTAGCATGGCAAGGAAGTGTTTTTAAAGTATGTTAGCCGAAAAAAAAAAAAAAAAAAAAAACTGCATTTTGGAAATTAAAAATATTAAAATGGAAGTTTGTATATTCTGACAGGGAAAGGAAACATTACCCCTACATTCCTTTCTCAGTACTCTACTTTCTGCTCTATATAGAGCAAAGATTTGGAGCTTCTTAATTTTGGCTATATATTAGAATAACCTGGAGAGATTTAAAAGTTCCTGGGTTCTACCTCCAGTGATTATAATTTATTTTTTCCAGCTTTCCAGAGATATAATTTACATATAAAAAATGTATAATTTTAAAGTGTACAAAGATGTTTAGATACATGTATATACTGTGAAATGATCACCACAGTCGTGTTAGTTAACACCTCATATAATTACCTTTTTTTTCTTTTTCTGTGGTGAGAACATTTAAGATCTACTCTCTTAGCAAATTTCAGGTATGTAATATAGTATCATTAACTATAGTCTCCATGCTGTTCATGAAATCCCTAGAACTTATTTATCTTGTAACTGGAAGTTTGTGCTCTTGGACCCAAACGTCCCTATTTCCCCCATCCCCTGGCAACCACCATTCTATTCTCTGTTTCTAGGAGTCTGGGTATTTTTTTAATTCCACATATAAGTGAGATCATACAATATTGTCTTCCTCTGTATGACTTATTTTAGTTAGCATAATATTTAAGGTCCATCCATGTTGTTACAAATGGCAGGATCTTTCTTTCTCATGACTGAATAATATTCTGTTATGTGTGTGTGTGTTGGTGTGTCTGTCTGTCTGTCTGTGTCTGTCTGTCTGTCTCGATCTATCTATATCTATACCTATTATCTCACATCTTCTTTCTCCATTCATTCATAGACATACAATTAGGTTGATTCTCTATCTTGGCCATTGTGAATAATGCTGCAGTGAACATGGAGAGTAGAAACAGATTCCAATTTAAATGTCGGGCCTGTGGCCTGGGCGTTAGGGATTTCACACGTTTCCCAGGAGATTCTAATGTGCAGATAATGCTGAGAATCACAAGTGTAAGGGCTTTGATCTTCTGATATTAAAGAGAAATCTAAAATTTTTCACGTTATTTTGTGCGCATCATTTGCATAGAACGTAGACTGTCTGGATCTGAGAACTGAAAAAGACCTAGTTTCTAAGAGACACGTCAGTCTAGTGTTCTCATTTTCGTTGAACCATTGTGAAGTGGTCGGATCTTTTTGAAAAATACTTCAGGAAGAGTTTTATACAGGTGTAATGTTTTCAGAGCATTTCTGAAATGTACTGAAATGTACTGAAATGTACTGAAATGTACTGCTGCCCTTCCACACGAATAGCAACTGGTATGCAGCTAAAATTCTCCTCCTCCTCTTCTTTTTTTTTTTTTTAATTAAGGATTTGATCTATTTTCTTCTGGATGTCAGTGTTGCAGAAGTAAAGTTTGTAGATGGGTTTGTGTGTCTTCATAATATTCAAGCATCTACGTGGATGCTGATGAGAGAGGCACTGCCTTTTCAGGAATGTAATTGTTTTTCTCTTCGTTTGGGAGGCATTCCAGCTGTGATCTTCCTACCGGTGGTATCCACCTTCCTCACGCCGTCCTCTCTTACTTCCTGTCCATGCCGATCTGTTCTTCCTTTAGTCTGGTGCCACCTGCCCACCTCTCCAGCAGACAGACCAGAAGCCTTACATTTTTTGGCAAATGGAGCAAATCCTTTACAGTTTCCAGACTTTATGCAGGTTTAACCTACAGTATATTTTGAGGTGTTTATTGGAATATGGAAATTGGGGGAGTTAGATGATTTTGCTCATAATAACAGCTTATGTAAAATTATGATCAATCACTGGAAAATGTTTTGACCCAGCTTCTGTTTGTGTCCTCGGATATAGTTCTAGATGGAAAATTACTGGGTCAAAAAGTATGTACTTTTAAAAACATTTAGATATGTATTTTCAATTTTTTCCCCTTAGTACTTGTTAGGATACCTATTTTACCACATCTTTACCAATACTGAGTATTACCTTTAACTACACACATAGACACAACATACAGTTTGCTAATTTGATATGACATATACATTTGCGTGTATGGTTTTGTTGTTTCCATTTGCACTTATTTTAATTTCGGAGAAGACTGGATGCTTTGTTAATTTTTTAATTTTTTCTGTGTGTCTGTTTATGTTCTCTGAACATTGTATTGTGGTTTCCTTGTTTAGTACGTGTTTTAAGAAAATAATAGCCAATATAATAACTCAATGTCATTTTCCCTAGCAATCTCCAGAAAGTAGAGACAATGATGATTTTAATAGTTCAATTTTATTTATATTTTTAAACATTGAATCCATTCATTATAACCTTAGTTGCAATTTTACACATTATTTAAAGCTTAAAGTGAGATTTTTAAGATGTAGTTATGTAAGTGACATCTTATGAAAGTATTCAAGATAGGATAAAGTGTGGGATTGAGAGGGAGAAAGAGGAAGAGAGAGAGGGAAGGAGGGTCCCTGTGGATTATGACACTCTCCTTCCATGAGGTAGTTTAAAAACCAGAGTTTAGAGCTTTTCCTTCTCTGTTCATTCTAGTCAAACCCTCTTGGTGTCAGTCCACTTCATTTGTCTTCAGTGTCAACAAATCCAGCGTCATATCCCCATAGCTGCCTACTGCCACAGAGACAGCCATTGTAAGTGTAGTGATAATGATGAAGAAAAAATACTGCTTCTTACATCCTAATTAAAACCAAACTTGTTTTTATGATTCCTTAAATCTAGGACAAATTTTACTTTAATCTCACAGACATATTCCAAATCGAAGGCAAACATAAATATATTGCATTATCTTTTTTCTGACAGTGTATGATTTATGTCCTCTGTAGGTAAAAATATGTTCAGATGATTTTGCTGCTGTGATAAATTGAAGGTGTGATATTACAAACCGGGATCTGGTATACCAAAGAAAATTAAATTAAAGTTTCTGTTAACATGCAAGGGACCTTTGTAGTTGTCAGCGTGCTTTTTAGTCAACAATCAAGACACTTCAGTATAAGACATGTGAATATTCTTTAGTTTTCTGGAAAATGACAGTTTTCCAAACTTCATTTTTATTTTCTTGATGGGCCTTTTCCTTTGGCTCATTCACTCCTCTGTGTTCACTGCTATTCTTTTACCCTTAACACTCTATTTTAAAATGGGCGAACTATAAGGCTTGAGGCTCAATTCAGCCTGGCTTGGAATAGCTTTGTATAAATAAGAGAATTGTGTTATATGCTATTCAATCTTAAGGAATAAAAATGACTTTCACTTTAGTGAAAAGAAGAATCACCTGTTTTAAAATTATAGGCTTTTAGAGCTGAGAGGAACCCTGGAAATCACCAGGTCCATCCTTCTTGTTTTATGGATTAAAAGTGATCATGCAATCATCCTGTCATAGGGAAACTGCTCCCTGTGCTCTTGGGCCAGCCTCATATATCCTGCCTGCCTTATTTCCTCAGATGAAGTTGAGCCAGAGTTAGACTAAAGTGCAGTATTTAAGAGCATAAGTCTGCGATTAGACAGCTATGGGTTTAAACCAGTTCTCTGTCTTTTAGCTCTTACATCTTGGGCAAGTCACCTCACTCTGTGGAGCTTCAGTTTTTTCATCTGTACATTAGGGTTGATCGTATCAACCACATCAAGTCCTTATGAGGACTGAATTACTTCATCTGTCTATAATATTTAGTTCACTGCCTGATACAAAGTCAGTGTCTAAGAAGTGGAACTTGGTTTTTTTTGATTCTTTTCCCCTTGCACATCTCTTCTAAGAAATGGGTTGTCGGACCGCTGTGTCCTGTTCATCTCTACGTGCCCACTGCCTTGGTGCATCATCTCATTCAATGGCAACTCCGAGCTTCCAATGACTCGAGCCCCAAATCACGAGTCATTTGTATCTTCTCTTTCTTTTGTGCTCTCTCATCCAGTGCATCTGCAAACACCTAGGTTCAAGCTACCATCATCTTTTCTTGGAGTAATGGAACAGGCTCTTGACTGGTTTCCCATTTCTCCATTTTACAGCCACCCAGTAATCCTCTTAAAACATAAGTCAAGTCATAGAAATATTCTGCATAGAGCTCTTCACTGACTTCCTAACTTATACACAATAGTAGTGAAAACCCTCAATTGATTGACAGGGTCCTGTACAGTCTCCTTCCTATTCAAATTCTTGGACCACATCTCCTATTATTCTCTGTATCGTTCTGCTACAGTTACACTTGCCTTCTTGCCGTTCCTCAGGCACATGACTGCCAGGAGTAAGGGTTGGAGTCACATTTTTAAAGAAAGGTATTTCTTAGCCCATCCATGTGTAGCTTCTGCATTACAAGTTAGCTCCTGCAAACATCATATATTTTTAAATGAAGATTTTATATATAGGAATATAGAAATAGAGGGAGCTTAAAACTGTTAACAAAAACTTAACTTCCGTGGCTGAAAGCCTTCTCAAAAGAAAGGGTTTCTTGAGTCATAAAGGCCCAGATCCTGGAGAATAAAGTCTAAACCGCTAGCAGCAGCACTAAGTGGAAAAGGTCACATGCCTGCCCTTCTGGAGTTAACGTGCTTTTTTAATACATCAAGTAGGGGAGGAAAAGATGTAAATTTTAAAAAAAAATTTATATTAACTACAGATAGGATGGGCAGGATAGGGTGAAGTGGGGGCAGTTCTGTGATAGAAGCACAGTCCGTAAGGGAAGAAATAGTTACTATTTCTGATTGGTAACAGTTTTGAAAGTTCACAGGTGTACAGGATGTGATGGTCCATATAGTAAATGCCTGGATGTTGATTCAAAGTCCAGCATATATTCAAGAACGTGAGCAGTCTTTTGTCAGCTGCCCCCCAGCTATTCACAGGCTAACTGCTCTGTCTCTTTCATTCTCTGGCCTACTGTAATTTAATTTAGAACATCTCAGAATTTTTTTTTCTTGTCAAAACAAAATTAACATATACAATTAGACAGATTAGTAACAAAAGTGCAAGACCAAAAGAAGACTCTTTATAAATCTAAGTTGGGCTGGGAAACCAATCAATATACTCACAAGGAAGATGGCAGAGTGCCTTTGCTGAATTCACATGAGCTCTGTCCTTGCAAGCCCTTTTCTTCTTCTCCAGATTTTATTATCTCTAGCCAACATGTGTTGCACTCCTATTGTCTGTAGTTTCTCTTCCCAGTCAGACACCCTGTTTGTACTAATTTCCAGGCTTTTCATCTTGCTGAGATTTCAGTTAGTTAGCTCACCCCAGATGTAGCATAGCTGCCCCATTACTGGACTCTCCACTCTTTATGATCCCCACATAATTTCTTCCTGGGCAGCTCTGTCTTACTGTGGCTGGAGTCCAGCATGCCCAGCTGAAAGTAAAGGGCATGACTTCACCAAAACACTAGTTTAGCACAATTCCTATGATTGATCATTATGTTCACTGCTGAGTCACCTATCAGCCAGGACAAAAAGGAAAACACTAGGAGTTGCATAATTTTCTTCACCCAATAAAAAGATGCCTGGCAGTTCTTTAAGAGGAAAAATGGTATAATTTCCTGATACCAAAAGGAAATAAAATTGACTGTGACTTTATCAGTAACTTACTGAGTACCATGTGAAAATAAGAACTCATATCGAGTTGACAACTCATTGAGATTCAGATTTCACTTGATCTATATTGAAATTTTATATGAAATCTTAGGATCGTTATAGTAAGGAAATGGATGACCCAGAAGAGTACTTGTAATTTGGTTATAAACTGATCAGAGAATTTCATCTTTGAAATATGATAAAAATGTCTATACTTTTGGAAGGACTTTTGGACAACATAGACTGAGGTTGGCTGTGCTTTCAAATTTAATTAAGAATAACCAAAAGATGTGGGAACGTGGCTTTTTGTGGATTTGGTGATAACTTTTATAGTCTTAGGGGACCAATGTGGTACAGTGGAAAGAACTTTAGACTTAAACCAAAAATTTTTGGCTCCGTTTTTGGCAAGTAACCATAAACAAGTCATTTGACTTGAGATTTTTTGTCATCACGTATGAAAATGAGGGCTCACGACAGCTCTTAAATTCTCTGTGATGTTTTGACTTTTAGCTACTTTGAATAAAGAAGCCACAAAGTTTTAGCATGCAAAGGTCTTTCTTATACTTCTAATTAGAGTGCAAGCTAATCTTTTGCAGCGAAGTTGACCTTGCCGATGACCCTGTGTTACTGCTGTGGTATGATGGACATGAATAAAAGGAATGTTACCTACAGAATCCACCTGGGCAGTTGGGCAAGGCACTTTGAAGGCCATTGTCGTGGCCAGCCAAAGCCGTGCTCTTCAGCTTTACATGTTCAGAAACTAAAACACTGTCAGCATTCCCAGAGTCTGTTGGTTTCTCATGGAATGGTCTCATATCTAGTAACTTGCAAGATGCTGATATAAAAACTAAAATATCAATTTATTAACTTATGACTTGAAATACAACTGTCAGGAACATAAGATATCCGTGTTAATTATTTGACATATTCTCTTCCTGGAAGAAAGCTGTCAGTGAAACAGAAGAAAAACTTAAAAACTGGCAAGATGGTCATGGCACGACAAGCATTATAATCTTTTAGCTTGATGCACCCACCTCACTCACCTATAAGGGTATTCGTACATGGGGCAAAAAGAAGTTGTACTAGTTGCCCAGGGCATCCAGTCTCTGCCTTTGCCGGACACACATTGACAGATGTTTTCGTGGCTGAATTTCTCCTCTGTCTTGTTACGTCCTGTCTTCAGGTGTATCTCTACTTTCATTATGGCCCTGGGCAGCCTGTTCTGCCCTGGGGGAAACTGGGCTGCTCCAGAGCTTGTCCACAGTTGTTTGCTCCCACCACTGTCATACAGTGATGCTCTTCTCACTCACTGAGCACTGGACATGCTCCGGCCACGTTCCGCCCACATTATATGGCATGATTCTCCCTATTGGATATTTTGGCAGTAACAAAAGGGATTCTCTCCAAGATTTGCATTCCCATTACATAGTTTATCTCCATGCCTGAATGCTAGGGAGGGGAAAGAAAAATTAGGTAGAAGGGGATGAAGGGATGTGTAAGGGGAGTGGCTCCCCCCCCCCAAGTTGGATAATTTGTCTTTGCTTTGTCCTTGTTTGGCTCAGGCCCTGGAGGATGGGTGTGTGGTATTTAATAACATAGGAATCTGGGACTGTCTTTTTGCAGACCTTGAATATTTACCCCCCTCAGGGAAAACTGGATTCTCAAGAGTAAATAAATTATCTACTTGGCTAATTAGCGAGGACATAACAAAATTCTCAGGAGGATCATCCCATCTGAGAGTTTCTATAATGTATGCTTATTTTTGCAGAATCTACCTCTTCTTATTTTAAGCCTACCCATAGCCTACCCATCCTCTAGCTCATGCCTCACAGACAAGGCAATATTGTCAAGTGGGCAGTTTCTGTTTCCTGCACCTTTCTGCCTTCCTCCTCTTGCTCTGCCCCATACCTTCTGGTACTCACGGGTGGCCTAAGGTACTCAGTTTTCTCAGGTTGTACCAGTTCTTGCATTTACCTGCTCTATCAATTTCTCCCTTTAGGAGATGAAATGTGCCCTTCCCCCAACAGCCACCCAGACTTACATCCTCTGCACACTTGTCTTCTCATTCCCTTGCACCATGCTGGATGCCACAATTGGCAATCAGTGAATATCCCAGTATCCTGGTAAAGTATTAGCAACCTAAAGTGGTTTAACACCTTAACTTTTTCTAGGGGCTATATATTATTTTCCTGACATTGTCTCACATTTGCTTTGAGCAATTCATTTGGTCCCCATTTCAGCCACCTACTTTTGACCAGAACGACTCCACCCTCAGCTTCAGAGAGAAGCCCTAACTACTTCAAGCCACCCGGGGATTCTTATTATTATGCTCATTGGAGCATGGACAGGGATGTTACCCAGTGAGAGGTAAAGGGATGCAAAAAGATGTTTGTTGGTGTTCCTACAAAGATGATTTTCGATGGAAAGTCGTGTTCCATTGAAGCTATTAAGGGAGCCCCTCGGTCTTTCTCGTGTGGTGTGAGAAAGGGTGTCTGAAACTCCGGCCATTGTGCTACATTCACAAGGGGAGAGTCTGGAGCTCTGGGGACACTGAGGGATTCTGAAACGAAAGCAGATACCGTGGGAGTCAGAACAGACAGATGGAGAGGACCTGGATCCTTGGTGAGAGCACCTCAGCTACTGGATCAAACCTTACCTTAAGCCAGGATGTCTAGACATTTAATTAATTACCTGTATAAACCATTACTGTTTGGATCTGAGTCTTTGTCAATTTCAAAAGAAATATTTCTGGAAAATCCTCTGTTGGTAATTTTCAAAGATTTACTGGAATATAGCACAACCATAACTCTGAAGAATTCATTTCTAAAGATGGAATTGCATGCATTGTAACAGACTTTGTAGCTCATTATATGTAGGCCATGTAAAAGGTTAGTCCTGACCACAAAGAATGAATCCTATGAAGCATATGTCCATCAGACACTATCCCAAGTATATACTCAAACTGTACTAATTTCTGTCTTTGAGAAGACTTTAAATCATATGGCAGTCTTGCCTCTGAACCCATCCTAGATTCCCGTTTATGTAATACCCATATTATCCACAAGCAGATAGTTAGCAATGGCATGGAGTAGTGGAGATACAGATTTTAGAGAGAGGATTTGAATTCTCTCATTTGCTCCATTACTCTCTCTCTCCTAAGGTCGTTCCCACATTTATATTAAGAGAACCATGCAGATTTCATAGAATTATTTAGCAATTAAATGAAATAATATACAAAAGTCATGCATTGGTGTTGGACGTGGGCTGTATCTGATGCATTACATTCACTCAGGAAGCAGCATTCCCTGTAGTGATTAGTTTGCAATATATACATGTATCAAATCATTATGTTGTACACCTTAAGGTTACACAATGTTATATGTCAGTTGTATGTCAACAAAGTTGGAAAAAAATGGCATTTTCTTTGCTCCCCCAAAAGAGCTGCAGACAGTCTAGTTGAGTGATTAAGGTCATGGAATCAGAGTAAGACCACCTGGCTTCAAGTCCTGGTCCCTCCACTTGCAGGATTCATTTCTCTCTTCCTCCTTTCTTCCTCTCTTCCTCCATTTCTTCATCTGTAAAATGAGCGTAAGAAGAGCACTTTCTTCATGTGGTTCCTGAGAGTATTAATGAGTCAAGCCGGAACAGGGGACCAGAGGTGCTGGGAGCAGAGTGTAGGGGTGGAGGTGAAGGGCTGGTTGCAGCATCACTCTTGTTGAGTAGGGGTCATCTGAGGATTCCCTGGAGAAGACGAGAGCAGAACAGTGCAGACATGGGGGAAAGCTTCCAGGCAGAGGGACAGGCCTGCACAGAATATCTGAGTTGGGGTCTGGCCTGGCATGGCCCAGACAGGAAGGGAGCCAACACAGTTGGGAGCAAAGTCACTGAGGGAGAGAGGGACCTGTGTGAACAGATCTCATAAAGATGGGTTGTCCTTTACCCTACTTTTACTGAAGCAGGGGCCATCGGAAGGTTTTGTGCAGAGGACAAAAGGAATCTGTTGTGCATTCTTAGTGGATCTGGCCTCTCCACCAGGAAAAGATTTGGGCAGTGTAATAGTTATCTAGGGCCGCCATAACAAAATACCACAGACTAGGTGGCTTAAACTACGGAAATTCATTTTCATGCATTTCTGGAGGCTGGAAAGTCCAAAATCAAGGTGCCAGGAGGGGCTTCTGATAAGAGGTACTATAGATGGCTGCCTTCTTTCTGTGTCCTCTATATGCATGAGGGAGAGAGAAAGAAAGAGATCTCTAGTGTCTTTTTTTCTCCAGTCCTGAAAGATTAGGGCCCCACCCTTATGACTTCATTTAACCCTAATTATCTCCTTGAAGCCCTTTCTTCAAATACAATCTCATTGAGAATTTGGGCTTCAAAATATGAATTAGGGAGACAAAATATAATCCATGATAGGAAACACAATGGTGAATTTTGTGTTTCAACTTAGCTAGGTTGTGGTGGCCAGGTGTTTGACCAAACACCACTCTAGACTTTGCTAGATGGGTATTTTTTAGTTGTGATTAAGAGTTAAAGCAGGACTTTGAGTAAAGCAGATAATGTGAATGGACATTATCCAATCAGTTGATGTTATTAAGAGGAAGACTGAGGTCCCCCGAGGAAGATGGAATTCTGCCTCCAGATTGTCTTTGAACTTGAGCTGCAACATCAAGTCTTTCCTGGGTCTCCAGCCCACCTTGCAGACTTCATACTTTCTGATCTTCACAATCATGTGAGCCGATTCCTTAAAATAAATTTCCCTCTTATACACACATATATACATATGCACACATATACATACACACACATACACACACATGGAACACATTCTATTGGTTGTTTCTCTTGAGTACTCTGACTATACAGGTAGCAAGAGTGTCATTAGGTGCATAAATGAGACAGCCGTTGTGGTGGTTCATCTAGACCAGAGTCAAGTGAGATACCTTAAAACATTATGCTCTTATCATTAATTTGTATGATTTCTTACATATAGTATTATATCTAGATTTCTATTAAATTACCTTAATATGTAATATTACATAATTATAGTGTTACAGTATGCACAGCATATTATAGCTTGGGTTATTTACATCTGCCATATATGATATCTTATAATTTTCATACTGTATTCTATACGATATACAAAAGAAATGGGATCTTAATATGAGAGAAACAGAATGACCTGGTTTACTGAATATGGCATGAACTAGCTTATAGGTATTTTGTTTTGGATTTTATTCCTTCTGGAAGTTTAAAAGGCATAAAAAATTCAGCATATTATGCTCATATACTGAGCTTGTAGTAGGTGATCAATACATATTACATAATAGATTAATGGTGCGAGCAAACACTAACCAGGAAGGAAGCTCTGGGGGTTCTTGGGGTGCTGAGAGCTGCTAGCAAATCCTCCTTGGCCCATTGTGTGTGGTCTCTTTGGGGTGGGTGGGGCACCTGGTCTATTTTATAGTTATTAGGCCCCAGTGTATACTATTCAATCTCTAACCCTTGTATTCATGGTAAGTTTGTTTTTCAAATAATTGTGTTTTGAAAGCCTCATAGCTTAGTTGTTCTGAGGAAGGAGACAGAACCCCAGCTCCTTTATTTCTGACTGTGAGAATTTGAACTAAGCAGCCTTCCCTTTTCAAGACAGAATTTCATTTTAAAAATGGGATGATATGAAGACAGAATGCAGATATGTGGTTGCCAGAGGCCAGGAGGAGACAAGAATGAAGAGTCACTAACTGCTTAGTGAATATTAGATTTCCTCTTGGGGTGTTGAAACATTTTGAAACTAGACAGAGGCAGTGGTTGAACAACATTGTAAGTGTACTAAATGTTCATTTACTAAAAATGGTTAATTTTGTGTCATGTGAATCTCACCCCAGTAGAACAAAATGAGGATGAAAATAGAGCACACCTCATAGGTTATAATGAGACACGCACATCCAGTACTTAGCACAATGACTAATACTTAGCACACGGTAACCAGTCAAGGAATATCAGGCTCCTCTTTCTTCTCCTCCTTCTACTCTGCCATTGTCATTGTTGTCACCGTTGTTATAGCCATTCTAGAACCAATTCTTCTTCAGATAAAAATGCTAGCCTGTGCGCCTGTCACCTAAAGGGGACTACCGGGAGATAAGTCTAGATTAAGTCGGGACTAGTTTATGCCAGCCTGAAAGATCTAGATATATTTAGCAGCAACAGGGAGCTGCTGTACATCCTTGAGCTGGAGAATGAAATGAGTCAGACTGTGCTTTGAATCAATTAGCCTGGGACCCACATGCCTAGTGGTTGGGGGATGAGTCTGAAAGAAGGAGACATAGTTATCAGGTTACCCTCAGAGGGATCCTCAGATTTCACTTTCTTATTTCCTCCTCAATCACCTTGGATTTGGCTGGCTACATAGCAACCCTTAATAAATACTTGTAGATTAGTTATTTTACACTTATTTAATGCCTTCCTTTGAAGTACTTCCAGTTGAGATTACTTCTACAAATCACATAATGCAAGATAAAATGCCCTATATATCTGTCAGTTTTCTCTAAGACTGTTTTCTAAGTATTATATGTGCTCGGTTCATGGACTGGGTATTCAGTTGCTGGAAAAATAGAAATCACCCCATTAGTCATATCTCTGCAAATTTCACATTTTATATTCCAAGTTTGTGGTGGGTGATATTTAAAGCCTTATATTTTGCTGGCTATTGTATCACTACAACTGTATATTGCTTGGACATTTTGTGATCTCAGATCTAAGGAAAATGATGATGTTCCATTTGTTATCACTTTGAGCGAAGCACAAAAAGACCTTAAAGTGAGAAACACAGCTTAATTAGCACGTTGGTGATTTATATTACCCAGTGTGAAATCTCCACTGGCACCAAAAGGAAGATCAGAACAAAAGGCATCTTTTGGACTTTTTTTTGGTCCTGTTTTACTCAGAATTCACAGCCTTATTTCCATATTGCTAAGCTACAAAACCCACAGTGTAACATCATTGTCTCCAAGTTATCACATTTCATAATATGAGGCAAAGGTACACAGCTGCTTATTGATTAATCTTGAGGACAAATGTACCCTGTGCCATTTTATGCAGAGGTTTATACCTTGATTTATTTAATGTGAAGACTCTTAAATATTGTCAGATTTTATAACCTGGAGGGACTGCTGAATTTTTCTAATTGTATCTTTACTACATTTTGATTGAAAACCCCTAATAAAAATTCTTAGAAAACTTTTACATTGATTTATATTTTATTTGGCATATTATCTATATATATTACAAAAATATTTGTATAGCTCTGTATTACACTATTCAGCTATAATGTATAACAAATACATCTCTTTTAATTACAAAAAAAGCATAACAGAAACTAGTTTTACTTACAAAGAAAACACATAACGGAAATAAGGGAATTTATTTGCTCAAGTGACAGAAAGGTCCAAGGATAGTTCTTCAAACTAATTGGACTCAGAGGCTCAGAGAGATCTATTTCTTCTCCATCTCTCAGCTCTGCTTTTCTGTGGGTTTTCTTCAGCTCCCAGACTCTGTCCCTGTGGTGGTTGCTGGCAAATCCAGACTTATATCCTTGAAGTTCGAGATCAGAGGAAAGAGAACAACGTTGTCCGACTTCTTCAGCCAATCAATGCTTGGTTCAGTTCCGGTTCGACAACTCGAGCCAGGAGTTCATCCTTAGACCAATTACTGTGAATTCAGTTTTGGAAAATATTGACTGACCAGAAATAGGTTTTGTGGATTCAGGGGATGGGACTACCATGTGTACTAAATGTGGTTTCTCCAGAAAAATTAGGGTGTTCTTATGAGTGGTTGGTGGGAAGTAGATGCAGGATAGGCAAAACCAACAGATGCCAATGAGAAGGTCTCAAGTGGATTCTCGGTTGCCTTGTAGTCATGATAGAATGGGAGGTTGGAGATGTCAGGAGGAACCCTCCGCAGAGGACTATAAATACACAGATTAGGAACACTTTCTATATTCCATCTTATTCCTGAAAATATAACCTCTGAAAAATGAAAAGTGACTTGCCCATCAAATCACAGTTAAAAAAGATAGAAGCAGCCTAACACTAATCTAATGCATTTCTTTCAGACCAGGATATTTCTTAGATTAATAATATATATGACTTTAAAAATATTGTCAACTTTTGAAACTGATATTTTTGTCTAATTTCAAAAATTTGAAAAACACCAAGAGCAAGTGTATGTATATGACTTTATGAGGGAACTATTAAATTTTTCTCTGTTGAATTATTTTTAATTTAATTATGTAAAAGGAGAATATATATGTAAGCTCTATTTAATCAGTCTCTCATGATGACTTCTTTTAATGTAGAAAAGTTTCACTGAGGTACTTGCACAATTTAAGTTATTATGTGCATGAAAAACCATATTCGCAAATTCCTAAATGAGATATCACTAGAATTACCTTATTATTACATAAATGCATCAGTTTTAGGGTAAGGGGATCTTCAGGATTTCCCAGAGAGCTTTAGCCTACTTTCTTTTACTGACTGGCTGTCACTCTTCTGTGTGACAGGTTCCCCAAGTGTTATGTTTTATGAGTGCTCATGGGACAACCCACTTCACTTTTACCCTATGCAATCTACTGGCCCAGGAAACCTGGCTCAGTCTTGACCTCTTCCTGCTAGCTTCCGTCCATACTATGGGGAGGCTGCTCACCCCCATGGCCTCTTGCTGAAGGGTCCCCTCATTCACTGAATGACCTTTGTAGAGGTGCTTTAATCCAGGGGTCCCCAAGCCCCGGGTTGCAGACCAATACCAGTCTGTGGCCTATTGGGAACTGGGCTGCATAGCAGGAGGTGAGCAGCCAGCGAGCGAAGCTTCATGTGTATTTGCAGCCACTCCCCAGCACTAGCATCACCGCTTCATCTCCACCTCAGATCATCAGACATTAGATTCTCATAAGAGCACCAGTCTCATAGGAGCATCGATGCCAAAAGGTTGGGGACCACCGCTTTCATCCATATACCTTTTGGCACCTGGTCAGCCCCTAGGAAATACCTATATTTTTGCCTTGGTGATCTGTAGGAATGTAGGCCACTCCCAAACCACTGTCTGCCTTTCATCTGCCATCCTGCCCCTACACTATGTCCCACATTTTTGCAACTTTGAGCACTCTAAGGGTCCCATATGATTGCCAGTTCTTGACTTAGCAGAGTGAGGGAGGACGTTGAGTCCTCTCAAAGTTACAGAAGGGGATGATGGAGAGTTCCCGGAGATAGGATGCTTGCTGCTCTACAAACTAGAACAAGGTGACCTTTCCTCTTAGTTCCACTCATATATACCGGGTTGGGTGGAGGTGTTGGTAGTGATCATGGTGGAGGGTGATGAACTCAGGTGTGAATGTAGCAAGCTCTATGGGGAACTGGCTGCCTCATTCATGGCTGTTCTCTGAACTGCTTCATACTTGCTTCATTGTGGTCTATCCTCACATCTGCCAAGTCAGATAATGTTACTTCTTTGCTCAGAACACTAATGGCTTTCAGTCTCTCTCAGATTAAGATCCACGTCTTTGCTTTGGCCTGCGAGGACCCCGCCTGATCTGGTCCCTCTTCTTCTTTCTCTTCCTCTCTACCACTCTTCCTCTGATCGTGCAGATCTATCCGGGCCTCCCTGTTCCTTGTGCATGTCAAAACTGCTTCCACCCGCGAGCCTTTGCCCTTGCTGGCTGCTTCCTCTGCCTAGAACACTGTTATTGGATATTCTCAGGATTTTGTTCCCTGTCTTTTATAAATCTTGTCTCAAATGTCGCATTAGCAGTGAAGCCTTCCCTGACCGTGCTGTATAAAATAGCATTTTCTGACAATCTCAACTCTTACTCTGATTTCTTTATCTCATCTGTCACCACTTGATATATACACGTCTTTTTATCGACACCCCCTTCCCAGGGACTTTCCTGGTTCATTGCTGTACCCCTGCATCCAGGGCACTTCCTGATACTTGGTGGCTCTCAGGAAATATTTATTGAATTAATAAGTGAATGACTGATGAATTAATGAGGATGTGTATGGCAAATTTTAGACAAAACAAAGAAACTTACTTTGACGTTTAGTTGACTGGTTTTAACAGAATGCAAATTTCAAATCCCCAGCAAGCCAACTCCTCTCTTAATTTGACACAATAGTTTTGACTGTTTCTATTTTTGTGAAAAATAACCGGGTACCTGCACAAATGCTGAGAAGCCCCATGGGCATTTGGCACTATATGTTCATTCCTTCTTTGCCAGTGGGGAAGGTTTTTACGTTCCACATTTTACTCCCACACTCTCCTGTGATGGCAGCTACAAGACCAGACTAGGCAACTGGGAAAGTCTCTCTTTTTCTTTTTTGCTCCACAGTGTGTGTACTGTGCATTTCTTTCCCTTCCATTTCACTTTGTGCGCACTTTAGAGCAGATGTCATTCCTTTTTGCCTCATCTGTATTGTTTCTCTGCTTCTAATTTGCAGATAAGGCTATTATAGTACATGATTTGGAAGACTGGCCTGGAGTATGCCTTTCAAATGTGAGCTAATAGTGGCTGCAGACCACTAATTTAGGAATGTGATTCAGGTAGTGTGGATGATGCGGTTATTGTTCAGAATAGGGTTCTGTTTCAGGCTATGTTTTCATCTATGGAGCTATGTGGAGTTTAAGGCTCTGAAGACTTCTCTTTCTTTAGTTAAGTAGATTTGCTGAGCTGATTATACAGTAAATCTCTGAAGCTGTTGACAGGGAATAAGGGGATAGGGATTTTTCTTTTTCTTTCTTTCTTTTTTTATATTATATCCCCATGACTTGTTTATTTTATAATTGGAAGTTTGTACTTCTTGACCCCATTTCACCCACTCTCCAACCCCTCTCCCCTCTGGCAACCACCATTCTGTCCTCTGTATCTATGAGCTAGCTCTGTTTTGTTTTGTTTGTTTGCCTGCTTTGTCTTTTAGATCCCACACATTAAGTAAAATCATACAGATTTGCCATTTTCTGTCCGACCTATTGTACTTAGCATAATACCCTCAAAGATCTATCTATGTTCTCATAAATGGCAAAATTTTTTTCTTGTTTGTGGCTGAGTACTATTCCATTGTATATATCATATCTCCCTTGTCCGTTCATCCATTAGTAGACACTTAGATTGTTTCCATGTCTTGGCTATTATAAATAATGCTGCAATGAACATAGGGGTGCATTTATCTTTTTGAATTAACATTTTCATTTTGTTCGAGTAAATACCTAGAGGTAGAATTGCTGGGTCATATGGTAGTTCTAGTTTTTATTTTTTGAGGAACCTCCATATTATTTTCCAATTTACATTTTCACCAACAGTGCATGAAAGTTCCCTATGCTCCACCTCCTCACCAATGCTTATTTCTTGCCTTTTTGATAATAACCATTCTAATATGTGTGAAGTGATATCTCATTGTGGTTTTGATTTGCATTTCTCTGATGATTAGTGACATTGAACATCTTTTCATGTGCCTGTTGCTCATCTATATTTCTTCTTTGGAAAAATATCTGTTCAGATCCTCTGCCCATTTTTTAATCGATTGTTTTTTTGCTATTGAGCTTTAGGAGTTCTTTATATATTTGAATAGCAACCCTTATATATATGATTTGCAAATATTCACTTCTGTTCACCAGGTTGCCTTTTTATTTTGTTGATGGTTTCCTTTGCTGTAAAAGAAGCTTTCTAGTTTAATGTAGTCCTATTTGTTTATTTTTGCTATTGTTGCTTTTGCTTTTAGAGTCATCCAAAAAATTATTGTCAAGGCTGATGTCAAGGAAGTGACCACCTATGTTTTCTTCTAAGAGTTTTATGGCTTCAGGTCTTACATTTAAGTCTTTTGTATTTATATACAGGCTATAGCAGGTTATGCCTACATATCACTTCATTCATGTGGATTCAGTGTTGTGCTTGGCTCATGGCAAATTCGTTTTCCTTTTTGGAAATTTCTGGGATTGGGGAAGGAATATTTTTAATCTGTAGTTGGTTGAATCTAGAAATGAAAACCTGGTGATAAGGAGGGCCAACTATATATAAAATCAAGTCTACAAATAGTGACAGTTTTACTTTTTCCTTTCCAATTTGAATGACTTTTATTTCTTTTTCTTGACGAATTGCTCTGGCTAGGACTTCCAATACTATGTTAAGTAAAAGTGGTGTGAGTGGGCATCCCTTTCTTGTTCCTGATCTTAGAGAAAAAGTTTTCAGCTTTTCATCATTAAGTGTGATGTTAGATGTGGGGTTGATATACATGGCCTTTATTATGTTGAGATATGTTTCCTCTATACCCACTGTGTAGAGAAGTTTTTAATCATAAATGGGTGTTGACTTTTGTCAAATGATTTTTCCGCATCTCTTCAGATGATCATATGATTTTATTCTTCATTTTATTAATATGGTATATCACATTGACTGATTTCCAGATATTGAACCATCCTTGCATTCCTGGAATAAATTCCACTTGATCATGGTATATGATCCTTTTAAATGTATTTGTAGGATTTGGTTTGCTAAATTTTGTTGAAAATTTTTGCATCTATGTTTACCAGGGATATTGGAGTATAACCTCCTCCTCCTCCTCCTCTTCCTCTTCTTCCTCTTCCTCCTCTTCCTCTGCCTAGCCCCTCATCTGATTTTGATATCAGAGTAATGCTGGCCTCATAAAATGAGTTTGGAAAACATTTCCTCCTCTTTAATTCTTTGGAAGGGTTTAAGAAGGATAGGTATTAAATCTTCTTTGAATATTTGGTAGAATTTGCCAGTGAAGGTACTGGAATTAGGGGAAATTTTTTGAGAGGTTTTTGATACTGATTCCACTTCCTTACTAGTAATTAGTCTATTTAAGTCTTTTTATTTCTTCGTGATTCAGGCTTGGAAGATTGTATGCAGGGCTTTTTGTACAAACATTTCACACCAGAACTTTCAGATTCTCATTCTTGGCATAGTTTTTAGTCCATTTTTGTGAAAAATCAATACAGTTAAATTTGGGTCCAGTAGAATTATTTATGGAGATATGTATTTACACACATACACACACACACACAGCAGGTTCATGAATAATGTTGTTTCATTATAACATTTTTGAGGTCCATAGAGACTTTGCTCTTGTTTATATCAATTAGCCTGTGGGAAATTGGTTTCATTTGATGTTATTTTGCTCTACGTTACAGAACCTATCAATAATGTTAAGTTAGCACTTACTAAATATCTATTTCCATATCTATTATATCTCTATCTCTGTAATCTTTATCTTTATCTATCTATTTATCTATCTTTCTATCTATGGTTTGTTGTTGTTTTTTTTTCTCCTTTAGATTCATGTAGGGTGGGAGAAAGGGATTTTATGGCTAGATTGACAGAATATTTGTGCTGAGTTCAATCTCAGCACAGAAAAGAACAGAAAACAAAAACCCCAACTTGGAAGTATAACATTTGTTTAGAACTGTAATTAACCTGTTTTGAACATGATAGATGCCATAATTTTCAAATATTTGTTATGGAATCAATTTTTTTCTGTATGTTTCTGGTGGTTTAATTTGAGCGGCATAGCAAAATACTGCTATGTGATGTGGGAGAAGTTATTTTGAATGCAGGGTACTGTAGGTATCAATTTTATTTGTGTTAATAATGTTGAATAAACCGAATTTATGTGTTGGGCTTATTTTTGGCTACTGTGCTACTACATAATTTGTCGGTGTTCAGACATGGATTTAAATCTTGGTGCAACTGGCAATTAGTCACATTGTATTTGTTTCTGCTTGTGGAATCAGGAAAATGACCACACTTAAGAAAATAAGCTATTTCCAGATTTTCTTCTCTTTTTAAAACTACAAAGTTATTTCTATAGACCTAATAATAAAGAGTAATTTAACTCTTTTCCTAACTCTGAATGACATGCCTAAAAGTGTACAGTTCTAACTTTTCACTTCAACTGGTACATATACTTACCAAAAGATGTGACATGATTTTTCTTATTTTCCCTTTACACAAATCAACATATTATTTTTATGCTTTTAAAATAGATTAAATATTGATAATTTGTTTTTGCTACATTATGTAGTTATTTACAGTATTTACCTTAACTTTAATTTTAAATAATCAAGTGCTCAAACCCATAAAATGATCACAGGGTCAATGTTGTTTCAATAACACCAAACTATTTTTTTATGTATATTGGAATATACTTAAAATTTTATAGACAATAAGTCTATTTGATCAACTTTGCACAACTTCTGTGACAATTACAGTTAATTCAGGCAGAACCTTCATTTACTTTCCAGAGTCTATTTTACTTCTTGTTGTCTAGCTCCAGGGGAGTTAAAACCACAAAGTATCTATCTACTTCGTGTAGTTATGAATCCCTCATAAAATAAATTACCTGTGGATCATGAGTATAAGTTCCTGCTTTGGCTCATTTTATTACTGTCCAACTGTATGTATATCTAATTTGACACCAGAATATGAATAGAGGTTGAGTTGTTTGGAATATTTCAATCTCAAAGAATTAAATATTCATGGGTGGTAAAGCGAACTCACCAGTATTCACTCCATTGGGTTTTCATCAGGAATGACAGAGATTTGCTCAAGGACATCAGTCAACCAACCCATCTGTTGAGTGTTTGGATGGTACTGAGGGACATGACGGTACACAGAAACTGTCTTCAAGGAGCATAAAATCAAATTGAGGAGATAATTAATTCTTATGTGTATGAAAACCTTCTTACTGGCATAGTAATGCAAACTAATAATAAAGTACACATTATTTGCCACATGAGAGGTATGGCACATATATTACCTGAATTGAGACCCCATGAAATAGGTCTTATAATGCTCATTTCACAGATGAGGAAACCGAGGCCAAAAGAACTTGATGAAGGCCACATAGCTGGTGAATACGAGAGCTGAGATTGACTCTAGGCGGCCTAGGTTTAGAGTTGTGGCTGTACCACTGCGCCATTCTGCCTTTTCCAGGATGCCTGATTCTGAGGTGCTGCAGAAAAAGGAATCTGGCCAGTGAGAGCTAGCCTCTCACTTCAAGTTTACTTTTACAGCGCTCCAGTTAGTACAAGAAAGAGCTCATTTAGTCAACGGGCTTTGAGTAATGGGCTAATGGGCTTTTGATGAGTAGTGTCCATAGCCTGATGCATTGAGCATTCAAGTCTGTGGTTGTTTCTCCTGGCCCAGCATAGCATGGCACACTAATCCTGCTAGCAAACGGTTCCTTATGAAAACACAGACCAGATCAAATGAGCCTGGCACTAGCTTGCCGAAGGCAATGCCAACAGCCCAGCAAGGAGGTCTTGGATATCCTTGTCTGTACACTCAAGGAATTGAAGGTTGGGGTGGGGAAAATGGCTCTCATCTTTCATCTATGGGTTAAAACAATGAAGATCTGTGTCTGCATTTTTTCTTAGTCCACAGGCTCTGACAGAAACACGGCCTCTGGTATGGAACTTAAAGACATGGTTCTGTTTGCCATAACACCAGACCCTCTCCACAGGAGAAATGGCAATGTGTAGATTCTTTGCTCCAACTGATAGAGTGCATTCCTGGTACCCCTTTGTGCTCCACTTGCTCCAGCTATAAAATGGAGAAAACAGTAATACCTACTTGCATAGGGCTGTTGTGAGGATTGAATGAGTCGATAAACATAAAGTTCTTAGAAGAGGGCCTGGACACTCAACACACATTAGCTATCATCATGATTGCTTTGCTACTATCATTATGTGTGTTGGATTATGTAGTGGCAATAAAATGAGATTCAGAAAGGGATCAAGTTCTATATCTGCCCTCTACTACTTGTCGAAGTTTGAACAGGTCACTTGATTTCTCTATTCAGTGCTCTCAGGTGAGAAGAGGATAATACCAACCTCATAGGGGTGTTTAAAGGAATAATAGCCTAATGTCTGTCCATTTCATTTGTATACCTTAAAGCCTCATGTTCATTATCATCATTAATTGCCCAAACTTGATCCTTCTATTGAATTCTTATATTACACCAGTTGACACCGTAAAACTCTGGTCACCATAAACACTTCCTCCCAATTAGGGCTCCGTGAGATTGGATTCTTCTTAATATCTCTACTCTCTGTCTCTTGTCTCCTAGTCATGCATATGTTTCTTTAAATATAAAGGTTTAGCAGCCTTCTAACTGGCCTCCTAGCCTCCAGTCTCTGGGTCTGCTGGCAGAATGACGGTTCTAAGGTTCGAATTCAATCTTCTCATTTCCCTACTTAAAAATCCCTAGTGGTTTCCCATTGCCTATAGTGTAAAATTTCAATTTCTTAGCATGACAAGCAAGGTCTCACATGACATGGCTTTTTACATGCTTTTACACATTTCCCCAGGGCCGGTCTTGGCCTTTTGCCTTCATCAATGCCTTGTGTTGCATCTACATGTAGCTCCCAGAACGTGTCTTCATCTTTTTCTTGTAGTCTCTGGCCTTTTAATCCTCATTATCTTCTATCTGCCCTTCAAGATTATTTTAGCATCACCTACCCTAAAGAAGCCTTGTCTGACATCCTCTTTCACTGATACCTTCACTGAGTTGGAATCTTCTTCTGTGCCCCCATGATACCCTGTGTTTGCCCTGATCACATTATATCATAACTACTCTTTTATATATCCCTCTTCTTTATAAGGTAGAGGAACCCTTGAGGATTAGAATCTTACTCTACTTATTTCTGTATTCCCACTGGCTTGGAACAAAAACAAGAAATGTTCATTGAATAAAAAATAAGATAATGAAATGAAAATAAGATAATGTTGTTGCCCTTCAAATATCATCTCCAAGTTCTTTATCCATTCCATTCCATGAGAAGCTTACAAAAGAGACCATACTTGAGAATTATTATCAAATGCACGACTTTAGGCATATGACATAGCCACTCTATGTCTCATTTTTCTCATCTTGTAAACTGGGAATAATAAGTGTTTTTACCTTATAGAATTGTCGAATAAGCAGAGGCAATTTCCATATAAAACTCTTAAAACAGTGCTTGATGTCTAGTGAACACCCAGTAAATGGGAAATTACTACTCTCTTATTAGCTCTAAAATAGGAATAAATTCACCCCATCTTTCATTCAGGAAAGTTACTCTTGGAGGTGGTCAATGAAAGATTGAGTGGCAAAGGTTATCTGCAAGTTTTCTTAACTTCAGTGAAGTAGCTTCTAAAAGAGTGGATTTTAAAAATCCAAACAAAGCCAATATTTATCAAGAAAAACAATGGAATTTAAAGACTTATAGAGTCCTGGTATTAGCTAAAGAAAACAAAAAACTGTTAATCTTATTCTGTCTTTGATGTTTTTCTCTGCCCTGCAGTTCACAGTAAAATGTAAGGTTTTCAACTCCCACACATTCTCTTTCTCCCTTCTTGCTGATGCCTCTTAGGAATATTTTTGTCTTCTTAATACTAAAAACTAGAAAAGAATAACTGACATATGAGAGACAATGAGGTCAAATAAAAAGAGACTTGTCTGGATATGGCCCTGTCATTCACATGCTCAGTGTCAGGCACTCATCCAGAATTATCTGCTATGGCCACCTACCCAGCTGTGATGAACAATCTTCCAAAAAATAAGTAAATGGAGAAAGAAAGTGATTGTTCTTTACCTCCTAAGCAGGCTGTGAACCAAGAAAAGAGCACAATAGGGTTTTGGGAAGAGTATGGACTTTGGGGTAAGGCAGCTGGATTTCAATCTTTTCTCTGTTACCTATTCTCTTGAACACGTTTTATTTCTCTGTACTTCATATTCTGTGTCCATATAATGAACATAACACCATCAGCCTTTAAGGGTTGTTATGAACAACATGATACTTAGTAATAATTTATAGCTGTTCCTTTTTCTATGTGCCCTGGCAGTATCACATGTCATCTTTTGGTGACATCTCTGCTGTCCTCCTTGACTATGAAAACTCTTGAAAGATAATGCTCTGGCTACATATTTGTGAGCCATTGTTGAGAGACTGGCGATAAAGACAGTTTAGAGATACTAATGATTGTAGTAGGTAAATGTTTCTTACTGCTTTCCTTCCTCCCTCCTCCTCTCTCCTTCTTTGCCTGCTCTCTCCTTTATTCCCTTCCTTCTTACTTCTCTCTCTTCTCCCTTTCTTTTGTGCTCTCAGGTACTGGTCAAAGAGGTTCACTTCTTGCATATGACTGAGGGCAACATTAGTATCTATAGGAAGCCACAGTTACTTCTTTTATATGTCTCCAGATCTACTGTGTACTTTTATAGTTAAAATCTTTATTTCATCTACCATTGTCAGTTTTGCACTCTTCATTTTGAAGGTAGGTTATGATATAATTCTTCTACGATACAATCCAAAGTCTCTTTTGATGTGGGACCATGGGTTCGAGAGGATTAAGATAGGACCTTAGCAGGCAAGAGTCGGCCACTCCATCACTCTGCATAATGATTAGGCTAAGCCATCTTACATAAAATTCATTTCTAAAATCCTAAGATGGACCACTGTGCACTGTTTTGGGGTGTAGAAATAGAAATAGAAGAATTCCAAATTTCAGGTAAACTTTGGGAAGAACCCTAGAGAGATTCTAGTACCACTAGACCTGTAAGATCACCCATTCTGTACCTGTCATTGAATCACATGTGCAATCTCAAACACACGCGTCTTGTTCATGCATAAGCTAATCAGAAACAAAGATAGGAACAGGACTCACAGCCTCAAACTGAATCACCCTGCTCGTGGTCTTGGGAGAGGCCATTAAAAGCGAACATGGGCAAAGTTCCAACCCTGATATGTCTCATACCTTCTCTTATTTGACTAATTGTGAACTCATAGTTATCTTTCAAGTTTGGATTCAAATGTCTGTGCCTCTGGAAAACTATCCCTGAACTTCCCAGGAGAGCTAAGTCACCCCCTTGTTTGTGTTCCCAAACAAGTTATTTTGGGCTCTATTTTTTCAGTGAGACAATCAACTACTGGGGACAGAAACTACATGCCATTTATCTCTGAATCACCACACCTAGTCTGGAGTCTGGCACATAGTAGCTGATCAGTGAATATTTGTTGAGTGAATAATGAACAAACTGTGCCTCTGAAATATGTGGATGGAATGTGGGGTCACAGAGGTCACTTGTGAAGGGAAACTGTTTGTGCTCCCTCCTCCCCTGCCGTCGCCGATGAATCAGGCCCAGCTTAAATTCATGTCAAATTCTCTGCAGGGCTGCATGATTGAACTGCTGCTTTTCTTTTCGGGCAGACTGGAAGGTTCTATATGCCATAATGTTGGAGTCCCCAAAGTTTAGGAGAAGAGATATTTCATGGCTCCCACTCCGAGGTCTCTCCCACTCTGAGGTCTATAAAGAATTTTATTTTCTGAATAAGTATTGATTGCAGCTTCCAAAATACTGCAAACCTATATAATTAAAAAGAATGAGACCAGTCATTGGTGGGCAGTGCATGGCTAAGTGTAAGAGAAGACAAATTCTTCAAGTGCCTGCAATTTTCTAATTGCACTTGCTTGGGAAGCTTATTAAAGCTTTTGCAGGTGCAATGTTTCATCACAGAGTGGTGAACCTTTGAAAGATATGCATAATAAACAGAGTTTGAAATATGTTTTTTTCCAGGCCATATGGTCCTGTCTGGAGCTTTCCTGGATCTTTGGGTCAGTTCACTGTTGAAAGATGGGCTTGCAAAGACCCACCTCTCGGAGCAGCTGTCAGAGCCCTATCAGAACAAATCTGCTTTTGCATGATTATTTATTTTATGTGACTCTCTGAAACGAACACAGCCTTGCTCAGTAGCTAAAATGTGCTGAGCAAAGTCTCTTCCCTGAACAGCTTGTGGCCACATCACCAAGCGGTGTCCTTCCTTGTCCTTAAAAAAAGACTAGCGAGACTTGTACAATAGGCCAGGACAGGCAGTCTGGGTGAAGTGTACCACCTGGGCTTGAACTTAGTGCCAGCGTTCTGAAAACTTACACAGTAGCATTTTAAAGAAGTGTCATTGTTCTTTCGTCTCAACACTTTATTACTTGTTTTCGTCTGTTTCTCGACTCTGTGCAATTACCGAGGCTGCTGTACACAAGCACTTGAACTGTTTTTGTGGTGTTATTGTGGTGAGGGTAATGCTAGTTCTTGCTTCTTCTCCCTTTGTCATTAACAAAAGGTGCCATTGACTCCTCTGAGCATGGCCTTTTAAGGAGCATTTAATATAATTTATCCACCATTTATTGTATATATCTATAGGAATATCAGTAACTGACAAGAGACATGATCTTGGAGTGAGGCAATCCCATAAAATATTCTAGCATACAAAATGAGCAGTAAGTTGGTCAGATTGGAAGAAGATATTTATCTGTCTTTATTTGGACAAGGTGAATTTGAAGTTGAATTTTGTCATCTTGGGCAAGAAAATAATCTTGCCTTCTCAAGAACTACCTTTTCTCTGTTATATTGCTAACATTGTGTTCAGTATTATTTATCTATTTGTAGTCATTCATTCATTCAAGTGATATTTATTAAACAATTATCTTTCACCAGCCACTGTGCTAAGCTTTGGGAATGTCAGATCCATGTGCTTCCCGCCCTCATGGGGCTTAGGGGCCTCTAGTACAAGGCAGACACTGAACGAATGGTTAATTCCATGTCTTATTCATGTTACTGAAGGGAAGTTGAGGGTGTTTAGTGAATGCACATAGCTAGGAACCTATGTGGGGTCTTTGCTCTTTTTCTTGACTACTTGACCTTGAGGACAAGTTCTGTATTAGAACTTTCCTCTACCCTCCCATCCAGTATGAGAATCACTCTGCCTGAAACAATAACATGTGTATAGTAGATATTTAATAAAGCATTTCGTGGATGTAAGGAGGAATGAAAGAAAGAAGCTAAGAAGGAAGTATTAATATTAGTTCATTAATTCAGGATATGGTTTGACAAATTACAGTTCTAAAGCCTTATATCAGTTTTAAAGCAAAACTGTATTTTTTCCTTTATCCTTACATACAGCTATACCATTTTTATTCACCCCTGGTGCCTGTATTTCGTTTCTAGAGCCGTAGAACTAGAACTTAACCTTTCACCTGAAAGGCTAAGAAATAGAAATATGGGACCCTGACATTTCCACCTGGGGCACCAGCTACTTTCCTTGAGGGCTATTCTTAAGTGGCTGTTTTATTAGGGATGGGTTATTTCTAGAGACAAATAGATCAGTATTCTTGTGCCTAAAAAATGATAGCTTTTCCAAAGTGTGTACCCCAAGCCTAGGGACAAGGTCGTATGATAGAATGTTTTCTCTTAGAACTCTACTGTGGTACCTGGGTGACTCCTGGGACCATTCAAGCTTAGTATTGTGTCCAGGAGAGGGGAGTGACGTTGCCAACTGTATTGAGAGCTTCCAGAATTCTCAAGAAAGGGGAAACACTTGAGAGAACCACACTAGAAATGTGTAGCCAAGGGCCAAATAAAGGGTTCTTTGAGATACATCAACAATCAGAGGTACAGTGTGGTAGCAGCAGCTGAGACTGTGAAAAGTTTGAGAAATGTCAGACTGTGGGTGGCCAGTGGAAAGGAATGGGGAATCTTGGGTCTGATTGGGTGGAGAGTTGCAGTAGCCAGGTTGGGAATGGAAGCAGAGGCTGGTTTCCCGAGGTATAGGGACAGCCAACAGTACAGCAACAGATTCGGGTGCTGGGTAGAGACTTGGAATCAGTGTCCGTTGAAGTCTTGGTTGTTCAGCTTGGAGATAAGAGGATTCTAATACCCAGATGGTAATCAAGAAGAAAATTTCAAGCAGAGAGGCAGCACAGTGTGCCTGGAGAATGGCCTATAGAAAACAGGAAGGAAAAGATGTAGAAAAGCTAAGTAGAAACTTGATCACATAAGACCTTAAAGGTCATATAAGGATTTTAAATTTTGCGCTGAGTGAAATAGGACATCATTGAGAGGGAGAGTTAAACAGGGAAAGAACATAAGCTAAATTGATTATTCAAAGATTTACACTTTCTGGCTACATGGTGTATGAGAGTTGTGGCAGGAAGACCACAGGAAGCCATTGTGCTAATTTAGAGGGATAGAGGAGTAGATACAGGCAGAGACAGCTATGGATTGGCAGTGAAAATATGGGAAAGGGAGAATCAAACATGACTTCTAGGTATTTGTTCTGAAGAATTGGATGGCTATTGCCAATTACTGGGATTAGAAAAGCTAAAATGGGGTCAGATTTTGAGGAGTGAGTTGAAAATGAAGAGTTCAATTTTATACACATTAAATTTTATTTTAAAATTTTAAATGTTAAATTTTAAATGTTAAATTTAATTTTTAAAATTTCAAAATTAAAATACATTTTAAAATATTTACTTAAAATGTACTATTTCAACTATTTTTAAGTGTACAGTCAGTGGCATTAAGTATATTCATCTTGTGCAGCCATCACCTCTATCCATGTCCAGAGCATTTTTATATTTCCAAACTGAAACTTTGTACCCATTAAACAATAACTCCCCCCACCTCCTCCCCTTCCTCTCTGGTAACTACTATTCTACTTTTTATTTCTGTGAATCCACTATTCTAGGTACCTCAAATAAGTGAAATCATACACTATGTGTCTTCTGTGTTTGGCTTATCTCACTTGTCATAATGTCTTCAAGGTTCACTCATGTTTTAGATTTATCAAAATTTTATTCTTTTTTTAATATTGAAGAATTTTCCATTGTAGGTAGATACCACATATTGTTTTTCTGTTTATACAGTGATGGACATCTGGGTTGTTGCCATCTTTTGGTTATTATGAATAATGCTGCATTAAACATTAGTGTACAGGTATACATGTTAAGTTTTAAATGTCATTTAGACCCTAAATGGAGAAGTCAAATAGTCAATTAATGGATTTTTTAGTTAGGGAAATACCAGAACTGGAGATAAAAGTTTTTGAGTTATCATAGAGTATTTGATCAGAGGCCCCATGACCCAAATTTTGCTATAGCTGAGTCACCTCCCCACCTCCACCCCACAGAGATATATACACATGCACTAAAGAGACAAAGAAAGTAAAGTACAACTCTATTATTAGTTGGGTCTTTGGCCCTAAGTTAGTTGTCCTCAGAAGTCTAGTGAACTAGGCTAACTTTATATACATACATATATATATATATAAAGAGAGAAAGAGAGAGAGTTTTGCTTTATTTTGTTTTGTTTTGTTTTGCCTAGATTAAAGGCAGGCTAGAATAGTCTAAAGCCCAGAGTTAAAACAGACTGAAAAGGCCACAGTTTCCCCTAAATTCATCTTAGTAGCTTGGATTCATTTTTTTAATACAGTAGAAATCCACATCACTGGATCATGTCCTAGGAAAGGAACCAGACTGACAGATAGCAGAAGAGAGTGCATACTCCCCACCCCCACTCCCATCAAGCCTGCCTCTGTCCTGGGCCTATGCAAGTCAAGAAGCTCTGAGCCTATTGTCAAATAAGAAAAAGAGAGACTTTGAACACAGTATGAGCATTGGAAAAGTGCTCTCCAAGGAGGACAGCATCTGTGCCATCTCACCCTGTCTTCAGGAGTGCGTGAAAGAGAGACCCCGTGTGGGCTATAGTTTTATAATCTGATCCCCTTTAAAACTAGCACTCCAGAAAAACTTGGTGCAATTATTGTCCTCTAAATTAAGTGCTACTCTTTCTCACTGGGGGCAAGTTTCTTGGTTTGGATCCTGAATTTTTGCTGGGGAGATATAAGGGGATTGTGGAAGAGATGGAGAAGCCTTGAGAATTTCTCCTACACTCAATCCTCAGATTTTGCTCTTAGGAGCTTGATGTTGCAGGTGCCTTCCTTACCTCCACACACTTTATGCTCTCCACATGGTCTGGCTGTGAGTTTCTTATAGTGACTTTGACCCTCTGATGTCACCCATAGTCCTAGATTTACAATCTTTCTAGATTTACAATCTTTCTAGTTTTGCAATCTTCCCATGTTATTCTGATATAAGGACCATGAACTTTGGAGTCAGTCAGCCACAGGATTCATTTCCAAATTTCTCCTTTTAGTGTGTGACTTTGGTCAAATTATATCCACAGAAAGTGTCACCTATTATTGTATCAGGTCAAGGACATAGGACATTTCTGGCCCTCCTCCTCCAATATCTCTTTCTAGCTATCTTTAATGATGGAATACCATAAGTCCTGCACAAAATCTTGTTTTCTTATTCTATAAATTATATTCAACAACCAAGATTTCAATTACCATCTCTACGTGATGTCTCCATATTTACATTTCTATCTCAGACTCGAGTTTGAACTCTTTATTTTTTCAAAAACCTGTTCAGCTCTTCATTGGAGGTCAAAAATGGCACCTAAAAGTTATCATAACTAAAGCTTAATTTATTCTTTTCTTCTCCTCCAAAGCTTGCCTATGTCCAATATTTCTGCCTGAAAGACTGACGTTATCTATTAAATTGTCCTAACTTTGCTACCTTATCTCACTTCACCACTGATCTCCAATGAACTGTTCAATCCTGGTGATTTTATCTGAGAATCTGTTGAATCCATTTGATTCTCTCTGTCTTTACTTATGCCCCCTAGACCAAGCTCCCATCATCTCCCTTATGATTTACTGCAATCACTCCTAAATGTTCTTCAGATTTCATTCTTGCTACACTCAAATCTGTTCTCCACAGAGGTCACAGTAATCGTCTAAAAATGCAAATTAGCTTAAGTCATTCTCTTGCTAAAACTCTTTCAATGACGTTTCATAGCTGTTGAGGTAAAATTGAAATCCTTCAAGTCTTTATAAGCACCAATATGGCTCAGCCCCTGCCTCGTGGCTCTCTCCTATGCTTCTTTTTTCCCCTCCAGCTTTTTTGAGATGTAATTGACATGTAATATTGTGTGAGTTTAAGGTGCACAACATGTTGATGGAATATGCTTATGTATCACAAAATTTTTCCAACTGTAGCATTAGCGAACACCGCCATCACCTAGCCTAATTATCATTTATTTTTTGTAGCAAAACCATTTAAGATCTAGTCTCTTAGCACCTCTCAAGTCTATAATACAGAATGGTTCATTATAATCACCATACTGTGCATAGATCCCCAAAACATATTCATCTTATAATTGGAAGTTTGTATTCTATGAGCAACATCTCCCTATCTATGTCACCCCCCAGCCCTTGGTAACTACCATTCTACTCTCTGTTTCTACAAGTTCCTGATGATATTTTAGAATTCATTGAGCTTTCTTCTTTAAGTTTGCTACATGTGCTGTGAACTTTCCCATGTGCAATCTTCCACACATGCTCTTCTTTTTCCTGAAATCCTCTTGTCCTTCTTCATCTAGTGAAACAAACATCTGACTGTTTGGCACTTGTTGAATATACTTGCTACATCTGAGGAATATTCAGACCTACAAGTTTTATGTAGGCAAGGTAGAAAATGATGTTCCCCAGATTTCTTTGGAGCAAGAGTATAGACATGTGATCTAGTCTCTACCAATCAGACTTATTCATGTGAGAATTTAGTTTGAAAGTGAACAGCTTGAGAAAGACATAACCTATCGTGCTGGTGAGGATGGCAGCAGAGGCATCATCTTTGAAGAATGACAGTGGTTATAATGTCTAGTTTCTGGTGCAGAAGTAGCCAAGATCTTGGTGGCTTCTATGGTTGCTGGAAAGTTGGTTCTTGGCATCAACATGAACTGCAGGACTTAGTGATCCTCGGGTTATTAGAAGCTAAGGCAGTTTCTTCCACCCACCAGTTCTGTAGTGTGATTTTGAGCCTATTTCTCCAGCTTGACCCCTTATATGCTTCATCAGCCAAGGTCAGCTTCTGCTACTTTAAACTAAGAAAGAACTCTGGCAGATAGCAGTGGAGAATTCCAACTAATCCTTGAACTTTCAGCTCTAGTTCATTATAGGAAACTACTCCATTTGCCCTGTTCTCCCACCTAAAATAGGTCTTCTACTACAGCACAATGTCAAGACATGGCATCATGGCTCTGACATGCAGCCTCTGTTGTTAACCTGCCTGGGTTCCAGCCTCAGCTCACCTATCTACTTGATACATGCATTGTGCAAAGGTTGCCTAACCTGTCTGTGGACCAGTTCTCTTATCCGTAACATTGGGACATGATAACATCTAACTCAGAGGTTTACGGTAAAGGTCCAATGAATTAATGCATACATGAAACCCTTGAAGTGTTACCTAAATGCTCGATAAATGTGAGTGAATATGTTGTTCTTTCTCACAGTTCCCACTCCTTTCCTTTCATAACACCTTGCATGGATTGTCATTAAAGACTCACAGGATGGTAATTTGATTAAGATATGTCTTTAACTTAGGCTGTTAAGATCTATAAAAAGGGGGGCTGTTTATTTTTCCCATTTCCTAGCACAGTATATGTTTATTTGATAAATGTAAGGTGGGTGTTGCGTAGGATCCCAGAAACCTTGAGAGACGCCGTGTCCCCCTCCGACCACACCAACGCAGGAGAGCATCAGCAGCACCGCTGTTCCTGACAGCCTCGCCCAAAGTTCCTTTCCTGTAGTGATTTATTCCTCGTGACCCACATCTGACCTGTGCCCACAGGGCACACACCCTGCCCCAGATGCTGCGCTTTCTCTCGCCCTGATTTCTCTGCTTCTCAGCACTGGCTTTATGCTGACTCTACAGCCTCTGAAAGCTGTTGGAAGCCAGATGGGAAGAAGAGCTAAAACGGGTTTCATTCATTGTCCTTCCAGACTCCAAGGGAAACAACAACAACAACAAAACAAAACAACAACAGTCACCACGACCGGTGTATTTCGAGTGTTTACTATAAACTAGGCATTAGTCATGTGCTTTACAGGCATTAATTTATTTAATACCCACCACAGTCCTAGGGAGAAGATACTAAGACCCCCATTTTACAGAAAGGGAAAGTAAGTCCCAGAGGCAAATAAATAAAGGAAGGAAGGAAGAGAGAAAGGAGGGAAAGGGGAGAGGAAGGAAGCTTTTCCGGTGGAAGACAGCTTCAGTGGCTGAGAACTGTGGTTCCCGTAAGAACTTTTCTCCTGTAGAGAGGTAACTGTGAAAGTAATATTGATGGAGAAATTATAGAAGATGACACTGAATACGTACCTATCCTCAGATCAGCTTTATAATTTAGATGTTTTTACGTGATCCCTTTCAACTGCTTGCTATCTGCAGCTTCTTTTCCCCAAGTCTAATGTAAGTAGTAAGAACAATACAGATCATTAAGAAATCTGTACAGCTTGTTTCTGGTTAATTGGCATTTTCCTATAAAATATTTAAAAATTGGCCTTTGGTTTTCAAAGACACTCTTCAGAAAGTCGTAGTTTTCGCTCCTAGGAGTTCCCATGTGCAGGTGGGGCCTCCTGCATTGAGATTATCTGGGCATTTTCACAGATGTTGTTCAGCCACTGATATTCACCTGAGTTTGGAAGGGAGAGTTTATTGTGCATTTTCTATGTTTAGATCTTCCTGATGTTGTTTTCTTTTAATTTTCTCCAAAGAAAGGGGGAAAACAGCCAGTTCTTTTGCAGGAACTGATATTTGGCTCACGCCGTCCTCCAATTGCAGTGCCCTTGTGCATTTTAACCAACACATTTTTAAAGTTAGTGTGTGGGGCAACTGGCAGGGAATCTGCTTCAAGCTGCATCTCAAGAAGGCTTTGTCTCTCTGGCTTTGACAAGCCTTGAGAGATTCTCACAAGCCCTCAGCAAAATCAGGTGGGTGGTTTGAGACTCGGAGTCTGGTTGGCAGATTCTCTGCAAGAGCATGGTTCATTTGTTTCCTGTGGCCGCCTTAACTAATTACCATAAACTTGGTGGTTTAAAACAGTAGAATGTGTTCTCTCATAGTTCTGGAAGCCAGAAGTCTGAAATTGAAGTGTCACTAGGATTGGTTCCTTCTAGAGACAGAGGGAGAGTCTGTTCCTTGCCTCTCTCCTAGCTTCTGGTGGCAGCCTTGGTGTTCCTTGGCTCATAGACACGTGACTCCAATCTCTGCCTCTGTGTTCACATCGCCTTCTTCCCTGTATGTCTTTTCCCCTTCTCTTCTGAGGACACTTCGTTGGATTTGGGACTCACCTTTACTTAGGATGACCCTATCTTGGACTCCTTAACTTAATGACTCCGCAAAGGGCCTTTTTCCAATAAGGTCACATTCCTAGGTTTTGGATGGCCAAATCTTCTGCATAATTGACTAGTCAATCTATTACTCATGGCGGATTGAGAGGATTTCCGTGACCGATGGGGATAAGGCTAAGCTTTGACTAAGCAGCGGGATGAAGAGACATTCTGACCCCCCGCCCCCCGAGCCTTCAGCCTCCCTGCCTTAGTCTCTCAGTAACTGTCTGTTTCTGAAAGTTGGTGTGACGTGGCTTGTACACAGCTGTGTCTCTTTGCACAGAGTTCCGCTGGCTGTGACTCAGGGAGAGGGGCTAAAGGGGATTCTCCAAGCCTGAAGAGTTATATTTCTGGGTTGGAAACTCTTCAGAAAATTGTGCTGGACTATCAGAACTTATTCTGACTTAAAAGTCTCAAATGTGATTAAATATAAAAATCATCAAGAGAGTTTATTAAAAACAGAAATTTCCAGGTCTCAACCTATGATAGTTTGCCAGGGATGCCGTACCAAAGTGTCACAACACTGTGGCTTAAACAACAGAATTTTATTTTCTCATAGTTCTGGAAGCTGGAAATCCAAGATTAAGGTATCAGCAGGTTTGATTTCTTCTGCGGTCTCTCTCCTTTTGACTCTTGGATAACCGCCTTCTCGCTGTGTCCTCACTGCTCTTTCCTCTGTGTGTCCCTGGTGTCCCTCTGTCTTGTTATAAGGACACCAGTCACATGGGATTAGGGCCCACCCAAATGACCTCATTTTAATTCAATCACCTTTTTGAAGACTTTATGTCCAAATAGTCAGTCCATAGCTCACAAAAGAGATTCTGATATTGTTTGGACTCAGGTGGGGCCCATGAACTTTTGAAGTGATGCCCCAGTAACTGCAACTGGTTCAGGTGGTCACAGTCAACACTTTGAGACGTTTTTGACATTTGCTTTGACTCCATGTCTTTATATCATCCTAATTCTTCCATATACCACATATTCAGCAATAAATTAATGCAAATAGAAGATACTCCATGACCTTTTGCAGTCACTCCCCAAGACCTCTCCTAAACTCGTGTGCCTTTGTCCCAAATCTGTTTCCATTCATTTTCAATGACTTTGAATCTGAGATTGCTTTGTTATCCTGTCCTTTGGACTTGTTATGACATTGACTTAGTCACATACTACTTAAGAATTTTGACTCAAATTGACTCTACTAGTTGTTTGTTTGTTTGTTTCACACCTGGGGTAGGATGTGAAGAATGAATTAATCCCCAGGATGAGCCTGCTCAGTTAACATCACATGAGTTGGAGATCTTGCTCGCCTGAAACAGTGCTTTGTGGGCATCTCAGGACAGCTTTTCAGGACTCAGAGAGTCAGGGAGTCAGGCCATCACTTAGGGATGTCACTCTGAAGAAAAGAAAGGAGTCCGTCAACTAATATAAAGAGCCCATCTTCAGATTATAATCTGTTTATACCTCCCCCTTTATCCTTAAACTCATCTTTCTCAGACTAAATGTTGCCCTTGTAACTCCCTTTCCCCTTTTACATAGTCCAAGGTTTTTTATTTAAACCCAATTTCTACGTTATCAAGACATTTGAGTTGGGGAGACAGAGCACAGCAAAGTATATTTTTACTTTGGATTCTGCATGTGCCTGAGGAGTGGCCAGAAAGGAAAGCAACAAAAACCCATCGAGAACCAGGTTTTTAGCTGGGGTCTATGCTATTGCATTTACGGCAGCCCTAGGGGTAGATATTAGTGTTTTTATGGTACTCGAGAAATGAGAGGCCCTTTCAGCTCTGCAACTGCTGCACCTGGTGCTCCATCCTAAGCCTGTAGACGGGCCCCTTCCAAATCTGCCGCATCACTTTTTATAGGTTCCTGAACCCTAAAGATATTTCAAGTTCGTCTCTATGATTTAAGCATAGTGAAAATGGGTTATTTTATAGTCTGTCGGACAATTCTAACAACTGAGATCTTTGTGGGTTTGTTTCTGTTGTCTGTTGGTTCTGGTGATTTTGGGGGGGGTCTTAACCAACATTTTGGGTTAAATGTTGATAATTATACTTAAAAATATTTGTAATAATAATTGGAGGTTGAGAATACAGGCATCTCTCTTCAGGAAGAATTTGAATGTGCATCTTCTAGGCACTTGGAGTACTACCAGTCTGGAATCACCTCAATTCAAAATCCAGACTGGATGGTTTCTGAACCCCTAGGTGGCTCAAGACTTTCCAGTGACTGGTTTGCTTCTGGCTCACCTTTATCTTGATGATTACGTCTTTGGGGATCTTCTGTGTGTGACATCTCAGACTAGGTTTCCCACCTGGTGTGACTCTGAGCTTTGACATCTGTCCTTACCCCAAGAAAGAGAAAAAAGTTCTGATTTTCTAAGATTGGAAAATCCCATCAGAGGAGAGTAACTGCCATGGCTACCAATCTCAATGCCCACTTTCTGCTTTGGCCTGATAACTCCCTCCTAACTTGTCAGCTTTCCATTGTTTCCAAGGTTTGCTTTTAAGATTTTACCCAGCATATTTATCCATTTTAATTAGGAAGGTTTGCTCAAATAATGCAGCCTGTCATTACCTAAACGTAGACATCTAAAGGCTGTATTTTTTCTTCTTACTCTTCCTCGGGGCTTTGTCTCACTTGTTTTTCTTCTTTGAGATCTGCTGCCTTTTACACAGTCCTGAACCTCTCCACTGGTTCTTATGGCACCTTGGGTCTATGGATGATTAGTGGTTAGTTTGGTAGCATGATAGTTATGCCACAATCGTGGATCTCTTATATAAGTCCCAGGCAGTCTTGAAAAAAAGATTATCTCTGTTTGAAACCTGAGGGGTATAAATCAGACTGAGGCCAGATCCCCAATTTCTAGCCTTTTGTGTAATGTGACAAACACAGGTATGATCATGGCACTTCATAAAGCAGTAATCTGAGAAGATTCTGCCCAGTACTATGAAATAATGAGCTTCTAAAATAGATGTGTGTGTGGTATAGAATCTGGTTTTGTCCTAAAAGTGGATTGGCCTTTGCTCTCAGCTTCTAAAAAGAAATCTGTGTCATAGCTGACCTAATGTCCATGTTAGGGTGGCTGCTGGTCACACCAGAAAGACCAATCATGTGGTTGAGGCTGGGAGCTTTGGGTCACACAGTGTCACTTGACCTGGAGACTGAGTTTATTCACATTGGCAGTCAATCATTCATGCCAGTGTAATGAAGTCCCAGGTCATGTGTCCTTACCGGGAAGGTAACTTGTCCTGACTCCTAGGGGAGAGGACAAAGGAAGCTTCATGTTCAGAACACATCAGACTCTTCCCTATGTGTCCCTTCCTTCGGCTGATGTTAATCTGTATCTGTCTATGAAATAAACCATCACTGCGTGAATAACAGATTTCCGTGAGTTCTCTGGGTGCTTATAGCAAATCATTGAAACTAAAAGTGGTTTTGGGAACCCCTTGAACTTACAGTTTCTCTCAGAAATGAGGGCAGTCTAGTGGAAGATGGTGACCTCAACCTTTTCAGTTTGGCTAACATAACCGTGTGTGTGTGTGTGTGTGTGAGAGAGAGAGAGAGAGAGAGAGAGAGAGAGAGAGAGAGAGAGAGAGAGAGAGAAGAGCACTGGGGGATTCTTATAATTAGAACAACCTGACTAAGGCTAAAACATATTAGCAAGGCTTAGATACTTTTCTTTTGGCATTCTTATGTTCGACCTGCTGACTGTGAGACCCTTCCCACTGGCCACCACCAACTCTGACTCTGTGGTGGCTGTCATTTTCGTCCCAGTGTGCATTGTACCTTTCCACAGTTCTTGACAGTTTGTGTTTACTCTGCCTCCAAATCTGGGTCAAGAAAGAAAGTCTATGGCCATGACACCCTGAACAAGCCCGACTCATCTGATCTCAGAAGCTAAGCAGGGTCGGGCCTGGTTAGTACTTGGATGGGAGACCGCCTAGGAGACCAGGGACTGTAGGCATAAAAAATAAAAATATAAGAGATTGGAAGCTGACAATGACAAGGTCCTTGCAATCTGTGAGGTCAACCAACGGTTACCTTGCCTAGAAAATAAATAAATAAAAATAAAAGAAACAAAGTGAACCCACAGAAGTATTTCTTCCCCCACTAAGAGTTGGGACCTCATAAATCATGGTGACAAGAAATGTGATGATGTTCTCTTTCTGTTCTTGAGGAAGTCGGAAGAGGAGAGGGGTGCAGGTGCCAGCACCGTTCTGTAATGTCCCCCAGGGGTGGCGCAGTGCGAAGGATTCCAGCAGGCTCACTCCTCAGCCCTCACGAGGCAATTCTCCACTTGAATGTTCCCGCAGTGAAAACGCAGTGGCATCCGCCAGTGTCACTCTGGCAGTTCAGTACCTGCTGCGGAACTCCTGGCAGTTAACAATGAAATCGTCAAGGTTTCCTTTTCGTTCCCTTCCAGGCAGCTGGGGCATTGTTTTCCTCCCCTGGTTTAGCACATGGATCAGTCCTTTTGTACATGATCAGTGAGACTGTGCATGTTTTCAGAAGCTGGCTTTACACCTGGCAGGCTTGCTTGTTGGGCAGTAGTTCTGCCAACGAGAAAGAAAATATACAGGTTCTCCTCTGTCCCCAGATTGCATTACAAAGCAGTCAAAGGAGATTGTTGTTTTCTGGCCTGATATTTGGATTTCATTGTGTTAATTCTTAGAGATATGCTCCTAAACTTGTTAGTTTTTTTTAAAAAGTGTTTTTGAAAAACTGGTATTTTGCAGATTGTGGTTGACAGAGAGGGGAGGAGGCACACATGGCAATATGGACAAGTAGGAGAAGAAAGAATACATAGTAAATGTTTTAATTCCTGCAAAGCCTGATGTGCTTACAAGTTATAGATTTCATTTTCCAACAATACTTTATTTCAAAAGAGCCAGTCCAGCTTGGCTTAGTTCTTGCCCCAAGGCCATTCATACAATACTTTAAGTAAGCACTTTGCATCCCTCCGTGCACAGAGGTACAGGGGTCATGCACCAATTAACATGTCAGGAACCTTTTGTCTATGGAAGATCCAAAGTAAAAAATAAAAATTTCAAGAGAATTTGAAGACCAACATAGTAGTATATGAGGTGTAGTGCTGATTAGAGAACCTGAGAATACAGATTTATACCAAAGAAAAAATTAGGATGGATCTTGCTTTGCTGAAGCTGGAAGAGTCACTCTGGTTGAAAGCAATACCCAATACAATTAAATTTGATTTGTTATATGGATTTTCATTTTTGCCCAACTTATTTTAGAATGTCTGTCTTATAAAGTAAACCTGCCTTTAAATTTAGCTTTTGCATTGAGAAATGGATATGAGTGCAGCCTATAGACAGGGTTTACTTATTCTCAGTGCAAAGATCTACACAACCTTAGAGTTTTGCTAAACTTAAATACTAATAAAATATCTCAATTCCCTGACTAAAGTGATGGGAATCAGTGTATAATTGCTTAGAGAATTCTCCACTTTGGGGCATCCACAAATGAAATTATATAGAACATGGTGTTTGCGCACATGTGCATTCGAGAGGGCTTAAGCATCACTGAGTTTAGCTATGGGGCAAAGGGGTTGCCATAGCATTTTCCTGCCTACTCAGTCTGAGTGCGCACACAGCCAACACTGTGCTCACCCTTTTCAGTTTGGAGATTCTCTTTCCAGAATTATAAAACATGGCTCAGTTTGGTCACGGGGACACAAGGTAAGTGCTGGGGCTTCCTCAACCATGTTATTTTTACCTCTTTCAATGTACCGGTGAGCTTTCTGGATTATCTGGAAGTTGTCATTCGAAACTGGGCAGTCTCTTTACCGAATGTAATTCTAGGCAGTAGGGAGAAACTGCGCGCGCGCGCGCGCTGTGTGTGTATGTGTGTGTGTGTGCGCGCGCGCGCATGTCTGAAAATTAGTAGATATTGGAAAGATGTGTATTGAATAAATGAATGAATAATAAATGTCAAAATTAACAACTAACCAAATAATTATAATAAATGTATTTTAACTTCTTCAGTGAAGCCCCTGCTTGATTAAAACAGAAAATTGGAAAAGGAGACTGAAAAGTTGTTTTCTTATTCCCACTGTGATTCCTTGCAGAAGAAAGATGCCCAGGTCATTGGTGATTTAGCAGGCTCATAAAACTTTCTCAGAAATGCTCATTTTTCCTTTCCTCTTTTTTTTTCTATATATATATGTCAGCTATCCAACTTGATAAAGTCAATCTTAAAATGTATTGCATGGTCTCTTCTGGATAACTTCGAGTGGAACAAGGGATACAGCATGCGGTTTGGTTTCTTTCACGTTGATTTTGAAGATCCAGCTCGACCCCGAGTCCCTTATGCATCGGCTAAGGAGTATGCCAAGGTCATCCGAAACAATGGACTAGAGGGACATCTGTAGAAAAGATAGATGAGCAGTATTACCAGGAGGAGATGCCTCCACTTTTGGAAAGGAAATCTGCTTTGGCGATTCCTCAGACAACTTCCAGTTGCCTTTGTAATCAACAGGTCCTACCTTGTGATCCCCGATTGCGAAGTCTGAATTGTAATGCCCAGGTATGTATTTAATGATGGCCTTTACTGTATTTGTATTTGGATCAATGAGGCTTTAAAAAAAAATAGAACAGAAAACCATTGAAATTGATTTTTATATTAAGAAATCAGATAGACTTAAAAACTTCTATTTAAATCCTTAAAATTTTTCTAGGAAAAAATAATGCAAAATTTATAAACAATATGTTCATGATTTGCAACTCTAACAGTGACCACTTATTACAAGAAAATTGTTTATGAGCCTGTTTTTTCTGGTTATATCAGCTATGATTTGCTTGTAGATCCACTGTTGTGTGGTCTATAATTTTTCTACGACGTAATTGAATGTAAAAAAAGTCAAAATTAAATTAAAGTTAGTCATATTATATAGATATGATTCTATTCAACAAAAGGATTAATTGATAACCTTTTTAATAAAATGGATTTGATGATGTACTTGGCACATATTTTATCTCTGCATGAATAAGTATGTCCTCCTCTTGCCTGATGAACTTTTGAAAAATAATAAATTAATAAAACAGATTGTGAACAATGGAAACAGTATTTGAGTGTTGATGTTTAACAAAAACTGGATTCCTACCCTAGAGTGACATCAAGTGAAAAACAAAATAATCAGCAAGGCATGATCTCTACTTTTGAGTGTTTTAAACAATTTAAAATGCTAAAGAACATTGACGACACCCATGAAATACATACATCAATTGATTGACGCATGTGAGCATAAGCAGAGAATGGGAGGATTCCTGACATTGGTAGTTGAAATGTCTGAGATGTATATGGGCTTCTTCAGTAACAGGTATCGCGCTTCCTCTGGGCTTCATGCCTCCACTCCAGCAAACCTTTTACGTATGCGGAATTTGTACCCTCACGCTTGTTCTTAAGTAGTATTTACTAAACATTCATTAGTGTAGCAGGCGTGAAGCTGCAAGTATTGCCACCCCCATTTTGCAGACTGAGAAACTGAGGCCGCACTTCCTGAAGTCACATTAGAGTATGTTTACTGCACCTGGCCCTTCTTCATCATCAGCTCTGTTCTCTGTCCAGCACCCTGTGGGTTGGGGTGCCATGAGGTGCCATGGGGTACTTGGCAGTTTTTTGAATAGGGAAAAGAAGCAAGGGTGTGGAGTTGCCTGATGCGGAAGGAAGGAGAGAAAGTGGTTTTCTGTATCCTCAGTCTACCTGCTTGAGAAATTGCACATAGTTTGCCATTCTCATAAGGCTTTGGCCCTAAGCAGATACTTTTTTTTTTTAACTGTGGTCAATTTCTGGATCATGGTCATGTTCATAAACGGGTTTATTTATAGCAAAGAATACTTTCCCAGTAACTTTGGACAGAGTGAGAAAGAAATGGTCATAGTAGTTCGATAAACTTGGATGCACTGGGGAAAATTATATGAAGATTAAAATGGTATACATAGGAAGTTCTATTACATCTTTGCCACTGGTCTGTTATTTTTATTGTTCGATGAGACATTATTTCACAATTTGTGTTCATTTAAAAAGCACATTTCCAAATCTTATTTCATTCCTTTCCTATCCAGCCTGTCTTTTCATTTTTACCATGTATCTTATTTACAATTTATGTACCCTCTTATATTATCTTGCAAGGCAACCGAGTTTTCCTTTTAATTAGGATGTTGCTTTGAATATTACTTATCCTACAGGGCATATTTACAAGTTTTACAGCAATTCAGATGAGTACTGTATTTTGGTTACCAAACCAAGAAAATTAATATTTATGCTGTAAATAAAAGGGTCTGTCACGTTGGGTCTACCAGGTGAAATATGCATTATAGCTGCAGCTCCCAGGCTTCCTGGCAGTGTGGTGGCCTTCTGCAGCTCTCTGCTGGGTTTTAAAGGCCAGCTCTTCATCTCAGGGATGGATCAAACCAAGGGTTCTTCCCTAATTAGTCCTGTAAATTAGAATCGCCATGAGGTTAGGGTGAAGAAAAAAGCAATCTACCAACCAAAAACCTAACAGCCCCTGTAGTACTTTAATTAACGTCATTTTTAATTGCTTCTATTAGCATCTGAAAACGAGATTGATTGGCTTTTGCCTGTCAAGGAAACAGAACTTGGATTCTTTAAATGGAAAAGAAGGAGTTGTTAATTATACTTAAAAATCCATAGATACTGTACTTAAATGTCTTGAAGGTCATCTGAGGCTTGTAAAACACATGTTTTATGTCTGTTTTATCTAAGGAGAAACCTGAATATCACAATGATGGATTGGATCTCCTTGTATTTCTTTCTCTCTACCTTTCTTTCTGTTTTTTTTGTTTTTAAGAGAACACGAACATACGTTATTAATGTCCTGTAGATCACTTTTAAATAATTGTTCTTTAATTTTTTTTTTTTGTTTTAGGGCAAGTCATTTCTGATTGCTAAAAACCTGCAGAAGAATACAGCAGCCATTTCATTTTGATGTGTAGCGCTTTAGTTTTATAACTCCTGTGAACACCACCAGAAAAAGTACACCTAAGCCCTTTATTGAATGAGAAGGTATGAGTTCTCATTAAGAAACCCATAAACTAGGAAGCTGGCAACCTTGGTATTTGGCAGTGGAGTGCCAGTCAGGCTTTTGTGCTCTGGGAATTTGTGTTCGGCCCGTAGCTTTTAATTATTTTTATGAACGAGGGAATAATGAATACATTTGTAATATATTGAAAAAATTCCCCAACACTGACTGACCAGAAAGTAGATTTATATGATAATCCTTAAACACCAATTCTGTTGCTCAGTGCTCGGCAGAAGGAAAATAGAATACTGAGCTTCATTACTGAGAGGGCAGAATAAATCAAAGCTGATGGAATTAATACTGTTTAATTACTAGCAATACACCTAACCTGGAGAGCGCATATTCATCACTGATCACAATATTTTAGGCTACAGTTGCCCTGGGAGAGATATATAATACTGAGCACAAAGTATGATGAGTCTTAAAGAAGGAAATTAGAGAAAATTTTGACACAGAGACACTTTATGGCAGCCTTCGGAATTATGGCAGCGTGAAAGAGAATAAACCTTATTAACTGTGGCGGGAGGGAGATGGGAAGGTGTGGGTTAGGGTCATGGGGAAGAGCAACTCCCAAAGGGGGGACTTAGTGAGTGTTTCTTGTAGAAAGTAGATGGGACTTGTTGTCCCAGGTTTACCCAGTGTCTGTCTGCAAGTGACCCATGACTGGCTTGTGTGACCTCGCTTGAGTGGCTATTGGCATCTGGTATAAGGCAAATATAGTATAATTGTTAAGATTGCAGGCTCTGGAAACGGTTCACCTGGATTTGAATCTTGGCCCTGACATTTAATAGCCAAGTGACATTAAGCAATATATTAAACTTCCCTGTGTATCAGTTTTTTATCCGTAAACTGGGCTCCTTATAAGGCCATTGCGATAGTTAAATAAGCAGAGTCGTAACATGTTTAGAACACTTCCTGGGGCATGGCAAGGGCATGATTAATATGAGCCATTATTTTTAACTCTCAGACCTGTTCACATTGATCCACCAGCAATTCATCCATTATAGTTTAGATATTTCCTACTCTGGTACAACGTCCAGTTCCCACGGAGACATCTGCTCTGGTAAGTCGTGATTCACTGTCTCTCCAGTTTCCTGTCTGTCTAATTTTTGTGGCAGCAGTTTTCCCTGTGATCTCAATTCTCTGACCTAAGAAGAGTTGTTAATTTTCAATCTGTGCAGCTTTTTCTTGTTAGGAAGGGAACAATGATGTTCAAGCCCTTTACACATTGGACCAGAAACGGGGAGTCACCAGTATGGTAATCATGAGAATCGAAGGTTTCCAGTAGCATAATTAGTGCCTATTTATTAAACTAAACTTCAGTACATTGCAGGGATGTAGTACTGCAGACCAAATGGTTCTTCTCCAAAGTTCATGGTCTGGTTGAGGAACTAGAACAGACATATGAAATACAAATAATATGAGGCAAATTTTCCAAATGGTAAGATGGGATCAGCTCTCTGCTAGCTGGGGTGGGCAGATAATGCTTCCTGGGCAAGGGAAAATAATATAATGTAAAAAAGAACATGAAAGATACTAAGATAATCGAAGTAATAGAAGTAAAAATCTGAAAGTGGAAAGCATAAGGCTTTTTGGATGCAAGAGGCAATGCCCAGGACAGTGCGCCACAGTGTGCCTTGGGGAAGAGAGTGAGCAGTTGGGACTAAAATATGGACCTTCTCTGATATTCATCAAGGACACCTGAGTTTTCTCTTAGAGCAAGTTTGAAGGTTTCTGAGCAGGATGGTGATGCTTTAAAAGTAACTTGTTGAAAGATGGCAAAGTAGGCTGTAGGAACCAAATAGAAAGCTTCTTGTAGCAGAATACTGATGTGTTTGAGGGCCCTCTTTAAGGTGGAAAGTGTGTATATGACATGTTAATGTATAAGTTATGTGTCCAAAGTACACAGGAACCTAAATGTAACATGATCTCTTGGATCAGATACTGAAATAGAAAAAAGGACATTAGTGGAAAAACAAGGAACTACAAATAAAGTCATTAGTGTCATTAGCAGTGCTTTACCAATATTAACTTCTTAGTTTTTTTTTTTTTTTTTGGTATGGTGACTTTGATTAACAAAATCCAGTAAGTTTCAGGCGTGCAATGCAACAGTAAAACATATATATATTGCAATGTGTGTTCACTACCCATAGTTGGATTTCTTTCTGTTACCACATATTTGACCCCTTTTCCCCTATCTACCTCCCTCCTCCTCTCACTCTCCCTTCCCTCTGGTAACCACTAGTCTATAGTCCATGTCCATGAGTCTCTGTTTGTTTGTCCTGTTCATTTGTTGCTTTTAGGTTTATATCCTACATGTAAGTGATATCATCTGATTTTCAGCTTTTTCTGTCTGGCTTATTTTGCTTCGCATGATTGTCTCGGGATCCATCCATGTTGTGGCAAATGGCAGTATTTTATCTCTTCTTATGGAGGAGTAATATTCCATTGTATATATGTACCACAGTTCTTTATCCAATCATTTATCATAGAACATTTTGGTTGCTTCCATGTCCTGGCCCCTGTGAATAATGCTGCTATGAACATCAGTGTGCAAGTATCTTTTTGGATATGGGTTTTCATAACTTCTTAGTTTTGATAAATAAATATACTGTTGTTATGCAAGATGAAAGCTGGGTGAAGCTCTGTACTTTCTTCACATCTCTTTTGTAAATCTAACATTATAGCCCTGTGAAAAAAGTTTTAAAAAATCTACATGGGAAGAGTTAATACCACATTCAGGGAACATATTGGATATAGGCATATATTATAATCTACATAAACAGAGATAAAGAGAGGAAAGTAATAACCACTGTTAATGTCTTGATATTTTTCTCTCTAGGTTGTGGTATTATAGCTAATTTTTTTCTACTTTATATTTTACTCCCAAATTTGTCTTATTTAGCTTCTGTTTTCTTTCATTATTAGGAAATATTTTTAAAGACAAAGTTCAGCAGTCAAGGTGATTGATTGGATGGTGGAGTAATGGAGATAGATAAGTCAGCAATGGCTCTGTGTGGGAACAATGGTACATTGATAGAAATTGGCAAGTATACACATTACTTCATCTAGGTAATACTTTAAACACGTCATGGCAATAAATATTTCTGAAGTACATGTTACAGTTTTGAGATATTTAAAAATTAATTGCTACCTCCAGTCTATAATCACCAATTTATTATATGTGTCATACATAATGTTTTTTTTTGTTTGTTTCCCCTTCTAGATGATGAACAATTTGAGATCTTATTCATCTTAATATTTCTAGTACCTAGCATGATATGTGGCATATCTAAGCAATTTATAAATGTGTATTAAATCTTTGATGCAGTGGATGTTAGGTAGTGGAATTCTTATTTTCAGTGGAAACTTAAGACATAGATTGACTCATTAATCTTTACAAGGACCCAATGAGGTAAATTCTACAATTATTATCTGTTTTACAGATGAGGAAACTGAGGTAGAGAGAAGGTAACTTGTTTAAATCGTGGATCTAGGAAGCAGTAGAGCCAGCACTATAACCCGTACGATCTATTTTAAGACATCAAAATGCTATTTCTTACTCTTTCCTGATAAGGTTGTGGAAGAACAGGCCTGGCCCTGGGGCTATGGCTCCCCTGACATGTAATTTAGTCATATTGCAACATTTAAATATAAGATCCTCTGTGTCTCCAAAACTTCAGCCGATTTTTCATACTTCCCAGCTAGCCATTTCACAGAGAAGTAGCTGTGTAGTTTCTTTCTTTTCTAAGACTACCTTGTCCCCACTGAACATTGTTATTGTTTTTTTTTCTTCTATGCTCACTCAGGCCATTCTGTTTTTGAATCCGGTCTTCGTATAAACTCGTTACTCATCCCAGGAATGGCACTGACCACAGTGAAATTATTCCCCTGATAAAAGTGCGGCATTTCTGGTCACCAACTGAGCAACATGGCTAAGCACATGGACAGCATCAGGTTACCCAGTGCTTGATCGTAGCTCCCGCAATTATGGAATGTGCAACCTTAAGCAACTCACTTATACCTCCGATTTTTATTTTCCTCATCTATAAAGTGAGAACTAAAATAAAACTGTAACTTATAGGACTTTCGTGAGAATTAAATGAGATAATACATATAAGACAACTATAAAACTGTCTGCTAAGTGGTAATTATAATGTCCATTAAGTGGTAGTTAGCTATTATTATTTTTCTCTGTTGATATTAGTGCAAAGGCTCTAAAATTAGGGAAATTATTTCAGGCAATTGACTCTTACTACATGCCTACCTGGCTTCCTTACTCCTTCCGTCCTCACTAAAGCAGTTGATTCACTGATGGGCATCCACTGGCAGATTCAAGAAAACACCTTGTGATTCTTGCGGTGGATGCTTATTCTTCCCTGGACCAGCATCCCAATCCAGTGCTCACTTCCCCATGACTTTTCCAGATCCACACTGTCCAGGAGATGGACAGCTGCCTTCTGGAAGAGTGACTGCCTTCTCAACACTGCTGCCTGCTGAGTGATGTTTTAGAAACTGTCCTGCATCAAATTTAATTCTGCATTGGGCTCCATGTGTGTTTTGTGGGCTCATGATTCGTATCATGCAGAACCGAAAACATTTTATTTACCACTTACACAGACAAAGAAGACTGATGGAGAAGTCACACTGTGTCTTCCATTCTCCCATAAGTGTCTCTCCCCCCCCTCTTTTTTTCTCCCCATAAATGACAGTACACGGTTCTTATTACTTTAATAGACCATGAATTCATTTGCGTGCAAGACGGAACTAGTGAAAGAAAGGGTTTGGCTGAGAATAACGTTTTTTATCTTTTCTGTAAAGCTTCATTTTTACAGTCGAATGCACCCCTGAAAACCTTCCAGATTTTCTATTTTCTGACCATTCTGTCTATTATAATCCCCCCCCCAATAGCAAACTTCTCCTTATTGACTCTAAATTACATTTAATCCTGTTAGGATCTCTTTTTATTGAAAGGATTGTTGCGATGGCATTGACAGGAGTCCAGAAGCCAAAGCGCCCAGCCAAAGGAAAAGAAACTCTTGGAGCTTCCTAATGATTGTCATGTTCATGCTGGGCCCAGCTGCATAGCCTCCTGAAGGATGCAGAGGATTGGGGTGTTCGGTGCAGATAATGGTGGGCTCCCGGGTAGTGTGGAGAGCTCTCCACTACAAGAAAATAATCTTTTGAGCCCACTGGACTAAGAACCAAAGGCCATTTTGAGCTAAGACAGTATAATTCTATTAGTGAAAAGCCCTTGCAGAGGGAAATTGCCTGTGCTAAAATCTGTGAACAAATTAAAATAACAGGGCTAAGGGGACGATATCTCTATAAAAGGCTTTATGACTCTAGTGGATAATAATATCCTTGTCACATTAGGATCTGGGGACCTGAAGATATAGAAGCTTTTTTACACAGCATATGGGCCTTTGTACTCAACTTTAGCTTGTGCCATAACTGCATTCTTAGGGAACTTATTTTATGAATTTGTATGCTGTGCCAAACGTACTTTTGTTCTCATAAAGAAAAAGCAGAAAATAGGGTCTGCATATCATTGCTATGTGTTGACACCTTATAAAATTGATGCCATCTAAAAGCCCCACTTTGGCTAACTGTATTGCATGTGTAAGTTTCCCATAATTTGCATGTGATTTTGCGCCCATAAGCACTGTTAATATTGCTGTTTTTATATGCATATAAAATGTATTTAAATGCATACCTCGGCTTAGAATAGATTCGTTAGAAGGGTGAACTGGAAAAAAAAAAGGTTGTCAGCACAAATGCTGCTCATTTTCCAGGGTGACAGCAATCAAATGTCCCGAGGACTGTGACAGTTGAATAGTTAACTTCACGTTTTGTGGCGCTATCTCTACGGTAGGCCCTCCTCATTGATTGGACGGCAGCTTCAGGTTAAAGCTTATGCTACATTTCCCTAATTCCATGACAAAGACAACATGAGCAAGGGGCTGTCACATATTTCAAAATCGTGTCATGTAAGTAAATAAAGATACAGTTCATAATTCTATAAAAGGATGATGGCAACATTTATTCTAGAATTAAACAATAATGAAACAGCAATAGTAATAGAGTAGGGAGTTTAGTGCCAACACATCTCTTTATTTATTAATTTATAGAAAAATAAGATAGTGACTAACTGGTTTTATTTACTCCTGGCTTCCTACCCTTTCGTTCTCCCTCCCTCCTCTCTACCCACCTCTTTCTCTTATCTTTTCCTACCTGTCACTTTATCTTTCCTACCTTGTTCTCTTCTTCTCACTCCATTCACTCACTTACTCATTCACTCACTCTCCTCGTCTTTCATCAGTCATTTATTATGAACATTCCTTAGCTCAGGGATTGTGCCAACACTGGGACTAGACTATGACCAAAACAGTTATAACTTTGGTCTTCATGAAGCTTATAATTTACCTAGAAATAATACTGGATTATCTGACATGAAGACCAACCCCTTGCTTAGGCACCAGCAAAGGAGGAGCCACCCTCCTCCCCACATTTAAAATATGATATAGCTTAGTATATCATATTTGGAGTAAAGCATTGAAGTAATTATGATGGGAACTATCAAAACCTTGTTGGACATCTTAAACTTATTTGAAAGTTTTGATTTTTTTTTTTTCTTAATTCCAAAATCCATATGGTGTTGGAGGAAACACCATTATCTTGTCAGAGCTTAGGGCCTCTAAAAGTCTTAATAGAGAACATGTGGGGACCAAGTAATTAGACAGTGACATTGAACAAGTAATTAGAAGTGTGATGAGTGCTGTAAAGGAGAAGTACAGAGTGCTATGGAGCATATGACAGGGGGCCCAACCTCCCTTCTTTTTTCCTGATGAAATCCAAGGCACACACATTATCAGCTGTACTGGAATAAAGCCCTTGACAGAGTTGATGTTTACGGGGCCTGAAGTGGGTGAGGATGGGGAGAAGCAATCACCCTTTCTGCTTGCCCCTGAATTGGGTAAGAACACCATTCTAGGCAGATGAAGAAAAAGAGTTGAATACTCCTAAGAAAGATCTTGCATAGGACAGATATTTTTTACTCTAACAAAATTGAATAGCTGGACAATCTTGACTCTAAGAAGTAAAAATCCTTTCCTTTATCTCCAAATGGTAAGGATAAGAGGAAGAGAAGCTGCAAGTAAAGGCCACATCAACTGCATCGTATGGATAAGTTTTAAACGTTCTGTTCCTCATGGCTCTGAGGTCCTCTGAAGGCTTAATGTAAGGACTATTGATATAAGGACAGTTTCCAGGATGACTTTATTATACCATGAGTAGGAACAGTGCTTGGTCCTTAGGAAGTTTGATATAAAGTTGTATGTCAATCATAGAATTATCTAGGCTACTATACTTAGTGTATGCCAGTGGTTCTCAAACATTAGTGGGCATCAGCATCAGCCGGAGGGCTTATTAAAACAAGGATTGCTGGGCCTCCTCCCAGTTTCTGATTCAGCAGGTCTAGGGGTGGGGTGATGGAATTTGCATTTCTCACAAATTGCCAGATGATCCCACTGTTGCTGCCCACTGTGAGAACCCTCGGTATGCACAATGAGCTCACTAACTTAATGGTGGGAGATGAAAAAGTATTGGCCTGAGAATCAGAAGACCTGAGCAGATTTCCAGCTCCGCTGACCTTCTCTGATCATCTGAATCTTGTTGAGTTTCTCCAAATTTCTTCCCTCATTTCTTCCCTCATGTTCTTAGAACAAAGTTGCTATAAGGGTCAAATTATATATCTGAAAGCATTTTATAAACTGAAAAGACCCTCTGAGAAATAAAACTTTTTCCTAATTCTCACCATGATCATAGATCTCTACCCAGTATGTCCAATGAACAGAGGCCCAAAGATTGTGGAAGGCTTCTCAGAGAGTGGCAAGAGCAGATCTCTGACCTTGAACTCTCACGATTATAAGAAATGTCATGTAGACATTTGTATGCTACAAATCAGACAAACAGAAAAACTGGGTGTGACTAATTCTGTGGTATGTCTCAAAATCTCTGTTGCATTTGGCAGTCTGTCAATTTGGAGAGAATCAGAGTTGTCAGTTTTCTCTGTCAGATCTGATTCTGAGTGAATGGATGAAATTTGTTGGCCAAGAGTGCCTGGACTTTTTTTCAAAAGTGATAGCGTTAAGAAAACCTGGTATAATTTAAATATATAATGCTGTAAAAACAAAAATGAAAATCAGGCAACAAGCTGTTTTGGCCACTTGAAGCAACTCATCCCTGTTGATTGAGGAATCCCAATTGTCATTTTTATTTTCTGGCTTATTTACCCAGTGTACAGTACCTTTTATTTAAATGTATTAAGATTTTAAGAAAATTAGACCTCAAATGAAAGACCTTGTCCCCATCAGCTACAAACGAGGTACCATATTTTATGGACTGTTGGCTTCTTAAGATGCTTCATCCATAGCCTCAGCTGAGCCCTGCTGGTGCCGAGCTATTCCAAGAGAAATAGACGATGCTGAGCGCTGGTGAGAATTCGAATGTCGATGTGTCCTCGAAGCACATCTGTGGCTACAATGGGAGCACAGCAAAACTGAGTATCCCCTCCATGATGTACCCAGAAATCCTTTATTTAACTGTTCATAGAACTTACCACTTTCATGTGGTGACAGAAAATCATTGAGGACCATCTCTCCTCTTCAGCACTGACAAAGAAAACACCCCTGAGCATCGGTTCTTCTGGTGGTCATGGTTCTGGCCCTCGGTACCATGGCTTGCCAGGTATCCCTCAAGGTTTGACTTGAAATATGGTTTTCTCTCCAACTTTGATGGAGTGGGAGGTACGTGTTTACTTGTATTTTAATAATTATGGCTGGGAGAGTTCGTGTAGGAGGCTGAATTGTTGTTCTGTAGCATTTCTAAGACAGAATAATAGATAAGGGAAGAAAACATGGATAAAAAAAAATCCAGGACTGAAGGATTAGTGGGAGACCATTAGGGCAGTCCTCAGCTCTCAGAATAGTGTGAAATGGTAGCTGAGTCAAGTCCAAGTTTATAGCCTGGATTCCAGAGTCAGACAGACAGGGTTGAATTCCTTGCTCCACTACTCTCTGGTTCTCTGACCTTGAGCAAATAACCTTTCGGAACCTCTGTTTCCTCATTTACAAAATTAGCTGAAAAATATTTCCTCCCGTGCAGATAGATGTATGGCGAAGGTCATGCAAGGGAATGTCTGCTAATTCCAACTAGGTTGCATGTTCCTTTAGGGAAGAAAGTGAGGTCTTTTTCCATTTATCAGAACATCTTCTATGAGCAAACCCTGTGTACTGGACACTGGGACACCTTCCTTCGCCATGTTATCCCATCCCACTGTGACTGACTTTATGCTCAGCATGAAGATAACGCTTAAATATACTTGCTATATTAATGAAATAAAATTTCCCCAGTTTGCTTCTTTAAAAAAAAAAAAAACAATGGCACGATGTGGGTCAACTCCTTTATTCACCTCTCACGCTCTCCTTAAAATATGTGCAAACTTTAATCTGGACACCCTATTAGTAAAAAGATGGAATGGTTACATTTCTTCCCAGATCTCCCATGCCATAGGATTTCCTGGGGACATTCTTAATTAAAACTTGATACAAAGAAAGTTTTATTTTATGGAGGATGAAATATATGCAAAGGACCATGACTTTGTTACTATCATACTTTGTATTCTTGAAGTTTGGATCTAATTTTTGATTTAGGCATTTTGGGCCTCCCCCCCCCCCCATGAAATAGTATATGTTATAATGTAGCAGCTAATAAGATCTGATACAGCGACTTTAAATTGAATTTCATTAAAAAAAATAAGAGCATAAAATGTCTTCCTAATAGTCTTAATTAGGGAAAATGGAACATCATAGTATTTCTCTATTAATGCACTAACTTAGATAATTGGGATAATATGAAATGCATAGTGAGAAAAATAGGAAGTTTGGGAGCCAAGGGAAAAATAACCCATCACTTTCAAGTTTCCAGTAGTTTTGTTTTTGGACCAAGGAAGCTCACCAGATGTTGGGCATAATGTCTTAAAGTAATTATTCCCTTTCATGTGTACGAGTCGGTATTGTCCTACTGAAGCCCTTGTTTCGTGGTGACTACTTCCCTGGGAAAGGCATTGTTCAGAATCTCACTGCTTCATAACAACTGCCACTTGTCCTCCTGATTAGAGCATTGTGTGAAAACAGGGCATTCATCGCAGGGTTCTTACTAATCTCTCTCCTTTCATCCAGAGCCTTCCAGTTTTCTCAGCGAGCTGTGTCTTTGCATTTTTAATTGAATGCTCCTAAAAGTTGATATTCATGTATCCTGCCTGCCTGAAATCTCTGTTCGTACCTCACTATAATAGTCTTATCTGTCTCTCTTTTATTTCAGTGTGGTTGGGGGTGAAATTAGGCTTGACTCCCTAATTGGAAGCCACATGGGGCATCTGCATGATCTTAACCGTACCCAGAACTCAATAGATGCCTAGAACTTTGAAAAAGAAGGTGCCATTTTGTAAAACCATAAAAAATGCTACTGGGCATTTTGCAGAATTGTCAATCAGGATAGAATGGACACTAATTGCTTCTCCCACAGCTGCTAACATCCTCTTCAGTGACCAAGCAACCCTTAAGACAGACAAACTCTCTTAGACATCTGAAGATTTCCTACAAACCTAAGTAGGTTTCCAAGGTAATATCTGTGATGAGTTGGTCATTGATGAACATAAATGAGGTTATGAACAAATTAAGCAAATAAAATATTTTAGACAGAAAGATCTGATTTTATTGAAAGCGTATAGTTATCAGGTAAATAAAATTCTATGTTTACAATTTTGGGGAGTGTTTGTGTCACAGTGTTATGTGTTATTCTATCATGATGTTCTCCAGAGTAGATGTGGACACTTCAAGGGGTCAACACACCAATCCAGTAGGGTTCATACCCATAACAAGCTATTAAAACTTCCCTCTATATTTTTATCTAAAATTAAGAAAAAAAACTTAAGCTTTACTAGTATTTAAAATAGAAGTGTATACACACACACACACAGTTACTGTATATATATATATATGCAGTTATTAATATATACTGCATATATATATATATATATATATATATATATATATATATATACACAGTTACTGTATGCTCCAAAATTTTTTTACTAGAGTGTGTGTTAGTTATCTATTGCTGGGTAAAATTACCCCAAAAAATAACACCTTGAAGCAGTAAACATTTATTATCTCACAGTTTTTATGGGTCGGGTGCAATTTATCTGGCTGCCTCTAGCTCAAGGTCTCTCATGGACTCAAAATAAAGCTGTGGCCAGGGCTATGGTCACATTTGAAGGCCCAACAGTTGGAGAATCTGCTTCAAGCTCACTTCCTTGGTCATTGGTCGGATTCACTTTCTTGTAGAATGTTGGACTGAAGGCCTTAGTTTCTCACTGTCTGTTAGCTGGAGGTTTTTCTCCTCCCCTTGTCTTTTTTATAGAGTAGTTCACAATGTGGCAGCTGGCTTCCATGAAGGGAGAGGTGAGAGAGGAAAGGAGAGCATTCAAGTCAGAAGCCAGTCTCTTTATAACTTAATTGTAGAAGAGGAATTCTATCACTTGTATGATATTTGATTCAGCGGAATAGAATAAGAAGTAAGTCAGAGTAGACTAGATTAGACAGGAGTAGAACAGAACAGAAGTGATTTGCTAGATCTAGCCCACATTCAAAGACTTGAATACAAGGATGCAGGGATTGTTTGGACACCTTAGGGTGCTTACCAAAGAGTATATGATAAAAAATTCTGGACATTGCTTCTTTAGAGCATAGTTCTGCAAACTTTTCTGTAAAGATCCAGATTATAAATATTTTAGGCTGGGTGGACCACTGATGATCACTGTTGTGTAATTTTTCATTCTTTTATTTTTTTTTTACAGTCTTTAAAAAATATGAAAACTATTCTTAGTATGAGGCTATACAAAAATAGGCAGGCCATGGGCTAGATTTTTTTCTTGCATACCATTGTTTGCCAACACCTTCTCCAATGGACCATGAGGCAGATTTCAGCTCAAGTTCTAAAAGAGCTCTAACAATTAAGGCTATCCAATGATAAAACCAGTTTGCTCAAAAATAGGACGAATCACTTATTTATAGACTTATTTAAGCAAAGTTGCAAAGTTCTCTTTTACTGGGTCAGGAGTACTTGGATTTTAGGGGTAAAACCAGGAAAATTGACCAGTTGAGCCCTTCCCAAAGTCAGAACATTAGTTTCACAAGATGTGTCTCAATAAGAGTGCCCCTGGATAAAAAAGGTTGGAAATGCTGGGTGCTGTATTCAATTTTCAGAGAAAATAAAAACTTAGCACATGGAAGTCTCTGAGAAGTAAAGAAACATGTTTGATTCTGTTTCCTCCAAACATTTGACTAAGGCATCTTCCAACTCCCTTTGTGACAGTAACACCCATTGTTTTTATTACATGGAACAAATTTAGGAAGCATTTGCTTCAGTGACTTATAAGATCTATTCCAACTTTTTTTGTTTCATGATTCTAGACATGGAAGATGTTATTTGGTTCTCTTAGTACAGTTTTATGAATTTCTGTTTAATATGTTTTAACATTTATCAGCTACATCTATTAAGCCAGGTCCTTTTACTAGGTGTAGAAAGATAAAGATAATATAGCACTTGTCCTCGAAAAGCGTATTAATTTCTTCTAGGTTCTAAAATTTAGTATAGTGCTTTTCATATAGAAAGTACTTAGGAAAGGTTTGTTTAATAAGTGAAGATTGAGAAAACAGGGCCGTTTGAATCGTTTGGGATTGTGGACACATAGGAGAACTCAACGAATATACATGAAGTGAATTAATGAATTCTGGATGAAAAAAATAACAATGCCTTTAGTTATCCTGATGTCACCATGATAAATCTGGATATAGGTTCCTGCGCAATCAAACTAAGTTTATCCTGTTGTAAATGCAGACGCTTACACTAAAATTGTATTCTTGAAATTCAGATTCATATTAGAATCTGCCACTTTAAAAATAACCCTTGTGGATTCAAGTCGACATCTTTCCACTAGATGGTCTGATATGGCTGTGGCTTTCATCTTCATATAATAGAGTATTATCTGGTTACAACACATAATTCAATTAACATTATCCTTTAAATTTCTCCATCCTTTGTTGAAATGCTTAAATTTATTCCTCTTTTATCCTTGCCTTTCCTTTTTCAATCTTAGAAACTACTGTCATTAATCTATATCTTTTGAGGTTATCATTTCGCTTTAGCTCAGAAGCATTTCATTCTTATCATCCACAGTACATCGTCTGGGCTGTTCTTCTCTATATTGTGTATTGCCATCAATATTCCATCTTTATATATTTTTAATCTTAGCCAAGAATGTTGTATCATCTTCAATTCTGGTCAGATAAAATAAATGTTCCATTGGATATGTAAATGATCCTGTAAGCCAGATGAATTAGGAGGTTTTGCCTTCAGTGTTGAAAAAGATCTTTATCCTTAAATCAGACATTATGGAAACAAATGAAATGTTACATGCTGGCATTTTTTAAATGCTAATTTTTTAACCTCCCTATGAAGAAAAAAATGGCATTTGCAACCCAGGATTTGCTCTGGAAAGTGAAGTCTTTTCATTTACCAAAAAAGGGAGGATGAGGAATACTTAGGGAAGTTTTCATTATCTTTCTCTCTCCAGCTGTCAGGTTATAATAGCGTTGGCCTCTGACTGCCTGGGCTGGAAGCAAAATGGATACCTTCAAAACATCTGGGGAAATCAAATTCCAGAATGTTTTAACTGGAAGGACTCTAACATGATACGTGGTCCAAACCTGTTTTTACAGTTGAGAAAACTGAAGTTTAAGGAGATTAGATGAATTATTAAAGGCCATAAAGCTCATAAGACTGTACTGAAGACCATGTTTCCTAACTCTCAATTTAGTGCTCATCCTATTATCACATTATGGTACTCTTCTCCAGGTTTTGCTGAATATTTAACTGAAGACGTCACGAACAAATCAGGTACTTAATAACTGATGTCCACTGGGACCCCCAAGTAGGAATATCAAAGTAAGTAAGGCTTAAAATAATTAAATGAATGAAATTTTGACTTACAACTAGGTGATCTATGGTAAAGGCAGAAATATGAGCATGGAAGTTAGTGGTGGCTGCATCCCCATAGCGCTGAAATAACTAGTTGCATCAGGACATCATAATACAGTCCACAAAAAGGAAAGCATAAATGAGAGACAGAGTGTTTGAAAGTTTTGGAGCCTTTGATGCTGCTCTCTAGATGTCTAATCTATTCTCATTTTAATTGCATTTTAGAAAGATATTTTAGATGTTTTGGGATGTTTAAAGAAGCAGAGCAAATGGTTTGGATGTAGGCATATCTGAAGGGTACCTTCTTTTGCTATCTTGAAACTTATTTATTAAAGATCTGAGAGAAAAGCCAGAGAATAAATGGAATGTAAAACAAAATCTGTGAGGATTAGCAATAAAAAAATTAATAGAAATCATCCCGAGCTTGTGAGGCAAATTGTAACAAAAAAATTCAGAGTATGACAAATGTAATAACTGCCATTACTCTGAGGTGTATATCAAAACCACATCCTCCATCCTCTGTTTGTGTTTTTAGACCACAGACTAGCTTCTGCCATCTTACATTTCAAACGTTGTTTCTTCCCCAATATCTACATACTTCTAGTAATGGGCGCCTTAGCTAATATTGTGATATGGCCTCTGGCCCTATACCTCCATGTAAGGAGGTCAAATTAGTCAGTATTTCAGGTGGTAGAAATTCCTTAAAGCCATCCTCACACCCTGATGGCTATCAATAATTTCGTTTTACATAGAAGTGACTGAATAAAACCATATAAATCTATCCCCCTAAATCCATAGTAAATATGTCCCCAAACATATTCTTAGTAACAGAAAAGTAGAGACCTAGGGAAGATAAATGACATGGCTCCGCTCACCAGCCAGTCAGGGCTGAGACTTGAACTGACATCTTGGGCTTGAGTCTGCTGACCTTTCCCCTACTTCATTCTTGAGTTCCCAGGGTTTTCCTGGGCTTCCAACTGTACTTCCCTTGGGCACTAGGGCTCTTCCCAGTCTTCCAAGCAGATGATTGGCAGTGTTTCTTAAAAACAGATTTTCATCATACTCTCTGGATAGAATATTTTCAATGGATTCCTATAATTTTGATAGTGAAATCTAAGGAAGATTCCTCTTTATAGAAATTAAAAATTTTCACTCCAGCCCCTGCCTAGCTCACCAATCTTCTCCCTTGGCGTCCTCCGGGTACACAACAGATTTCCTTCGTTTAGGAAATCTTGCAGTCCTCTGATTTTTTTTTTCCTCCTGGCTTTTATAATTGTGTTTCTCTGTGTGAAATGCCCTTCTGGTGTTTTGTTTTGTTGTTGTTTTTTTTTTTTTTGCCTGGCTAATTATTTCTAGGTTCAGCTTGGGATGTAGATGAAAAAGTTGTATATCCCTCACCAATTTTTCAGTTTTCAACAGTCCCTGAAACAAATTGTATGCAACATCATGTGCTACAGAATTACCTTCAAATACAGCAAATTGCTGCATTAAAATATCACCTCTTAGCCCTACAATGAGATTGTACAAATATTCCAGAGATGGTTTGTAGTTAGTAGGTGATACAGTGCAAGCCGGCTCTTGTTTTTAAATGTTATGCCCAGAAGAGATCTTTGAAATTTTATAAACAGATGGATTCTTTTTGCTTGAATCACTAATGTTTTACAATTAACTAATTAACAGGTTTATTGCCAAAATTAGCAATAAAAAGTGTTCAGGAGCTTCGACCAAAGCAGTCTTTTGCAATTACATAGATACCAAAACAATCTGCATGATAGTTTGGGGCTAACCGTTGCTCACATCAGAATTTCACCTGCTGTTTTCAAATAAAAGTTGACAAATACAAAAATGAACCCTGCAGATTTCCACACTCCTTTCATACACAAGTCTCTGCCTTAATTAATAATAATTACAGGTAACACAAACTATAGTGAGAAGGCTACATGTTCCCAGATTGCTTTCAAGTGTGCAAAACCGCTTAGCAAACAGTTCTGAAGGACTATCAGGAAGCTTTTCTATGTAAAGTCCATCTGTTATTCTCTAGCTAGCAGGACCTTTGATGAGGTAGGTATTCAACTTTATCTCCTACTGTTTCTGCAGTAACCCACGTAGTGCCCTGTCCTGTGAGTCAGCATCACAGGGCAACTCTGGTCCTACCCGCCAGCCTTTCCAACACACCCCAAGCCTCTGCGATACTCACATCCGTGTAGTTCCTTGAACGTGCACACTCTGCATTTTGCTTTGATGGTGGCTATTGTTTTGCCTGGAAGACTTTCCAGGCTCCTTCATGGTTTAGTTTAGGCATCACCTCTTCCGGGTTATATTTCCCAGTCAGCCCCTACTCCTACCTCCAGAAGATGGAATTCAGTGTCGGAGAGGAAGATGGCAAGGTGGATTTCCTTTTGGTGTCCTTTTATTGAGTTGCAAGCAACTTGCAGTGAAGAAATGTGTTTTGATTTAAAAAAAATCTAGGCTCGATAACTATCTATTAGAAGGAGAAAAAAAGAAAAGAAATGAAGACAGAGAGGGAAGACGGGAGGGAAAGAGGAAGGAAGAAAGGAGAGGAAGCCATGCTTTTGCTTATTTCTAGCCTCTCTGGAACACTTTAGTCCCCATTTCTCAGTTCATCTTTCTGAACCCCCATAGCAGTTTCGTTTGTACCGTACCGCTTAATACTACTACTTTTCTTACAACCTTGTTTTAGAGCATTATTTTGGGGGGGCATGAAAATCTGCTTTTTGACCTAGAAGGTGGCAAAAATGGAATCTTGGCACTTAGCAAGATACGACCCATTCTTACTCCCTTCCCAATGTGAGAATCCTGCTGGCCCTTCTGAAAATGCTCTTGAAGCTTCTTTGGTGTCTAGCCCTTGATAAACGTTTTCTGTGCATGATTAATCAATTAAACAATCCTTATGCTTAACAAGATTAAATACTTTTCTTATGACTTTATTGCTGTATTAAATGAATCACTTTTGTATTGCAACCCTGCCGTGTTCCCAAAATACACACCATTGGCTAAGAGTCAGTTGTGATCTCTTAATCTTATGGTGGCCTGAGCAGGAAGTTAAAGGATGGCATATGTGACTTTATTTCCTGATTTCTTAGGCTCAGGTCAGCTGACCCCTTCTCCAGAAGCCTTCCCTGGCTTCCCCACCATGAGGTAGGTAGCCCTGTGTACTTCCAAAGCATCACTGTGCATACCTTATGACAACATTGATAGCCTTTGTATAGCAATTATCTGCCCCCTGATTTTACCTGCCTCCCCGACTAGGCTTTCACCATCTGGAAGGCAGTAACAGTGTCTTCTTTATCTTTACATGGTCACTGACACAGAGCCTAAGACATGCCGTCCCTCCTGGAAATCATCCTCTCTTAGGCTGCAGAAGCTCTCCTTAGAGAAACAAACCTGCATGCATACTCCCCTGCAGAAAAACCTCTGAAGGCTCCGCGTAGTCTGGAGGGGAAAGTACAAACCTTTTGTTTTGAAATAGATCTTTCATAATACGGTCCAATCTATCTTCATCCTCTGTTTCAGACACTGGAATTTTCAGGGCTTACATGTCCATTTACCTCTGTGTTACCTTACATTTTCAATAGACAAAAAACAATCTTTCTTTCCATTAGTCTCTGCTGGCTGAATATCTATCTCTCTTCTTGGAAATGCTCCATCCTTCTTTAAAGATTCAGCTCAAATGTTAACCGACTCCTTGGCATTCCGAAAGCACTTTGACCCGACATAGCACACCTCCATCATTCAACTAATATTTCAGTAAGCACCTACTAGGAGATAGACAATGAGGTTTCTTTAATTGTCTTCTTTACTCCCCCAACTAGGCAGGAATCCTGATCGTTTTGTCCTTGTATTTCTCTTCGAAAAAGTGCAGTGTCTGGCCAATTATGATAGTTTAAATGAATATACTCTGGGCATTTCTTGGTTATTGATTCATTATCAATCTAATGCCAAAATTGCATTTTAACTAGGCATTTTACATATCATTTAAGAAAATGTAAGTGACTGTAGGTAGAACTCCCATGAATGATTTTTTTTTAGAGTGCTAAACTCTGCTTTAATTCTAGAAGCTAACAATATCTCCTTGCTACCATCTTTCTAATCTGTTCATTTAGAATTCTATTCTTTCACTTTTGTACTTTCCTGTAGTTAATTTTTGCATTAACATTGTCTTTGACATTGTGCTAGATATAATGCTTTAATTTCTAGCATAATGTATGGAGAATTAGGTTTACAACTCCTCGACTGATAATGGCAATTTTAATATTCAAACTCCTAGTGTATTTTATTAAAATGTACAGCATTATTTCATCCAGGTTTCTTCAGGGAGCCAAGCAGATCCTATTCAAGCAACTTTAGAATAAATACAAGCCTTATTCACTAGCATCTTTTTTTGTTAAGCGGTAACTTGTTGCTGTGCTTTTTGTGGAGGAAAAATGCTGTACAGAAGGAGACGTAGCCCACACAGAGTGGAGATCAGTATGTGTGCCATTCTAATGCAGTTAACACGTGTAGAATCTTAACACATCACACCTGAGGTCCAGGGTAGTTTCCTAGAAACCAAACCAGGAGCAGTGAATCCTGCTAGTTCTTCTTTCCTCTCTTCTCTTCCCTAGGGAGAGCACATCCAAATGGTTGTGCACACCCAGATTGGAACTGATCTTAACTGATCTCTACTTAATCAAATTGCCGAATTAGTATTTTTCTGGATTGATCCATGGATTGTATTAATTGGCATTCTCCGTTTCTTCTCTAAAACACATGTGCTGACAACCAATACTAGCTAACACTCATGGCACTTTGAATACTCAGTTAGCAGGCCACGCTTTCTTACATTGGTTTCCTTGTTTGTTTATTTACTTTATTATTTATTTTTCAGCTTTATCGAGGTATAATTGACAAAGAAAGTCATAAAGTGTACAACTTAATGGTTTAAAATACATGTAGATTGTGAAAGGATTCCCACAATCGAGTTAATTAATACATCTATTACTCACTATTTACCTTTTTTGTGTTTTTTGATAAAAAATACATATATATATGAATATATAAGATTCCTTTAAAAGATAATAAAGTAAATACCTCGATACCCACCATCCAGCTTTAAAAACAAAACCCTGTGTGTCATTCCCTCACTGTATGCCTCTTGCTGCTCCTCGCTGCCCTACACTGTCCCCAGGGTCATCACTATCCTAAATTCTCTCTAAATTACTCTCTAAATTATCATTATGGTTTGATATGAACAGCTAAAAATATATTGTTTCATTTTGCTGCTTTCTAAGGTAATCATATTATTTCACTTACATATAGATAATATATAGAATAATCTTTTTCTCATTTTATTTTTTCCCTTTATGTATTTGGATGTCATGTGCTCAATGTAGTTTTTATTTATTTATTTTTTTACTCTAACACCTTAAGTAGACTTATTTCACCACCACCACCACCACCACCACCACCACCACCCACCACCATCAGCACTGCTTTATCATCCTCCCGGGTATTCAAAGACCTTAATACTTTAATCTTAATTAATCACTTTTCTCCAATTTTAATCTCACTGTTTTCTGTATTTTAACTCTCTCATATTTTTCTTCAACAATTAAAAATTTTATAGTTATTTTGAGTAGTCAAGGTTGATTTAAATTTACTTATATATGTCTCGGTTTTATATGGCTTTTATATTGCTCACCATTCTATCTCAAATAGTCTATCTGTGATCATGTCCCTTTATTTAAAGTATATCCCTAGGCTGTACTCTAGGGAGAGTCTATGCTACATTGAGCTCATGTATTATTTATCTAAAAATGTCTTTACCCTCTTTCTTCAGCAATATTTTAACTTTTTTCCCTGACATTGAAGGTATTAATCCAATATTTTCTGCCTTTCATTGCTGCTATTGATAAGTCATCAATTGGTCTAATTTCCTTTCTTTGTGGGCAATCTTATCTTTTAAGATGATCTCTTTCTTTTTGGTGTTCTCCAGTATTATTATGCTGATCAATGTGTGGATATCTTTTTATTTATCCCCTTGGGATTTGTTGCTATTCCTAGTTCTGAGAATTGGTATCTTTAAATAATTCTGGAAAATTCTCAACAATTCTTAATTTGAACATTAAGAACATTCATTTGAACATTAGTTATCTTTTCCTCATTTTCTGTCATCTTTGTGGCAGATATAATGCTTTGAATGTTCTAGACACATGTTCCAGGTAACTTATCTGGACTATCAACTGGTGACTGTGTGACTAAGTTCTGGACGATGGAATGTGGGTGGAAGGGACACCTGTACAGTCCAGGTTTGGCAGACATAAAATGGTGCACCTGGGCATCAACTTTGCATGGCCAGAGGAGTGACCACCTCAGGTTAAAATATATGTTGACTCGTGGGCTATTGTGACTATCCTAGACAACTTGTTAGATACCTGGAAAGGGAAATATTAGAAGACTAGGAGAAAGGTGATCTGGGATAGAGGCATGTGGGTGGATATGTGGGGTGGATGCTAGGTGTAAACATCTTTATAAGACATATTAACGCCCACCAGAGAGCATCGCCATGGAAGAGGTACTAAACAACCAAGCATTCAGAATGACTTGGCTGTTTTACATTGGCCGACCGCTGCCACTCTTGTGCTAGATGATGCACACATGAATGAGATGGTCATAGTGATAGAGATGAAGCCAACTGATCTAGAACAGTTACTGAGAATGAGGCCCTGAAATGGCACCATTCCTTGAGGAGACCAGTAGCTACTTTGGTGTTGAGTTGACTACCTTTAGATAGCAGCCTTTTTATAGAATCCTTAGCAGTAGATAGTCGTCTTGCCCAAAGTTACTACTTTCCTTGTTGTGGTTCATATCCAGTGACTGATCAAAACAGATGTATAAACACCCCGCCATTTTGGCCTAGCTTGTTACCCTTTCCTTGGACCATTTTAGTTCCAGAATTCCCTGTGGAGTAGGCTGAGGTTGTTATAAGTCTTCTTTCCATCTCAATTCCTCCCTCTGTTCAACCCTCCAGTCCCCCACATCGTTTATAACATTAAAGCTCAAGAACACAAAGGTTTACCAGAAATCTCTACATATAATCTCATTTGATATCCTCTTATCTTTCACGGTTCCTGTTTTCACTTTTCTTGTTGGCATCTGCATATTACTTCCCTTTGTTCCAACTCAACCATTCTTTTTAAAAGAGTAAATATATATGCTTTATTGAACATGTTAGCTGTTTCAGTCAAGATGGTTGTTCAGATTATCTAGTAGGCTATATTGCTGGAAACAAAAGTCATTTTCGGTCACTGTCAAGAACCATACCCATGCACACACACCTCTACCAATTGTGTTGTATGCTTACCAAAATAGAGGTATCTGTTATTCCTAATTGTTTACTACGATATTTTCTAGTATAACTAATTAATTTGTAGATATATTATTCTAATTAAATAATTGAGTAAGAGAGCTCTTGTTTATTATGAAATAATAATGGCAAGTCTCAACAAAGATGAAGTTGTTTAATAAAACAGCATTAAATTAAACCTGAGGAAAAACAACAGTAAAATATTTGGAAAAATTTGTAAGAACCTAGAAAGATTTTGTGCTCACATTACTTTGCAACTGTCTTTAATTTCTTGTCTCACTTTAAATAAATCAAAGTAGAAATGGATGTTGCATTATAGGTATGGTTTGTGTAAGAAATAGAACAGGGAAGCCAATTGAGAGAACATCATCTGATGAGAAATTTTGGGTTCACATGCAGAGATTAGTAGATAAAAATATTTTAGGTGTGCATGTATTATTTTTTATAATTCCTCAGTCTAACACATCTCTTTCTCAATAAACCAGTCTTGATTATGGAAGAAAAGAGAGCTAGTAATCTTAAATCTGTAGATACATATCATTATACATTTGTCCAAACCCACAGAATATAAGATACCAAGATGAACCCTAACATAAACTATGGACTAGGAGTGAAAATAATGTGTCAGAGTAGGTTCTTCAGTTGTAACAAATGTTCCCCTCTTGTGGGAGCTGTTTAATGGGGGAGGCTGTGTCTGTGGGGACAGGGAGTAAGTGGGAAATCTCTGTACCTTCCCCTCAGTTTTCCTGTGAACCTTAAACTCTAAGAAAAGCCTTGATAAATAAGACATATGAAAGTGACAAACCTAGACATTAAACAATGAAACAGGCTATATCATAAACAAACAAACAAACAAATGGACAAAACATTAGTATTAGACTATGCGTATAGCAAAATTTTTTGGAAGTGTTTTTTCCCCCATGTTTTTGAGGTAGAGTCAACAAATAAACTGTGTATATTTAAAGTATAAATGTGATTTGATATCATACACATAGTGAAATTATTCCTTCAATCAAGTTAATTAACACATGTATCACAGAAATATTTGTTTTGTTATAGTTTTGGATATAGAAGGAAAGCTTAAATCTCAGCATTGCCTAAAAAAACCTTTTTTTAAGAGAATATTTTTATTATGTCAATGTGGGGAAAGTCTTTAGCCTTACTAATCATTAAATATGCAACTTAGAACAATTATTAAATGTAACATTTTCACAAACGTTATTGACAAAATTTGAAGATTGATAATATTTGTGAGCAAGTAAAGTCATTTTTATTTTTTTCCAGCTTTGTTGAGGCATAATTGACAAATATAAATTGTATATGTTTAAAGCATACAATATAATGATTTGCTATACATATATATTGTGAAATTATTACCACAATCCATTTAATTAACACATTCATCATCTCACATAATTACTGTGTGTGTGTGTGTGTGTGATAAGAACGTGTAAAACCTACTTTCTTAGTAAATTTCAAATAAACCATACAGTATTATTGACTATAGTCACCATGTAGCAAACAACTTTCAAGTGACTATCTCATATTCTTCATTCTTGAAAAAGTTGTTGGACAGTTTCTTTAATCAGGTTTATTTTTCCCTTTTGGTTTTTACTTCTTTCTTAGTTTCTATCTTCTAGAGTCCTCCATTCTCAGACTCTGGTATTAGGTTTATCTTTTCATAGTCATATCTAACATTTATATATTTTACTTGACAAAATGCCGTTCTCATCCTCAGAGGAATTTTGTTGCTGACTTTAAAAAAGCATTATCATTTTTTTATGACTTTTATTGGTTATTTACTTTGTGCCATTATGAGTTACTGGGTTCTTCCATACACTGTCTTATTCAAAGTCATATAACAACCCTGACAGGAAGGTATTATAATTTTCATTTCATAGATAAGAAAATAGAAGACCAGAGAAATTAACTCGCCCCAGGCCATAAGCTAAAAGTGGTTGATTTCAGTCTTGAAACCCGAGCTGCCTGGTTTTTATGCTTGGGTTTTCTTATTGTAATATCACAGTACCATCCACCCCTTTTAGCATCACTTGAGCTTTATCCAGTTATGTCTAGCTCTAAGCCACCAGCATTGTCTGATTTCTTTCACAGCCAAACTAAAGGCAGTCCAAGCAATCTACTTTTCCTAACTTACTGTGGGAAAATTTTGAGCTAGTTTTTTTTTTTTCATTTACCAGTCAAACCAAACTTTACTAAAGTTTTGTCTATAATTTTCCTCCAGGATGACTTCAGTTCAAGTATTCAGTTCTCTCCTTGGCATGCTCATTAGACTATTAGCTCCAAGATGTCAGTTTTGTATCCTTTTCATCTTTGAATCTCTAATATCTTCCTATGTGTCCCACATGTAATAGACACCATATTTATTCAATTGAAGAATTCCCTTCTTATTCCAACTCAAACTTTTTCTTAGCCCTCCTCTCCAACCTTCATTCATTCTAGTGGCCATCTTCAAGGGTGATTTGACTCATGTTGTAGGGTATAACTGATTTAGAGGTTCACACAAATTCAAAAAACGATTGCTCTTTAATAAGAGGCAGTTACTAAAAGAGGAAATGTTAAAAATAAAAGAAATGCAAATTAAAATAAAAAAATTTTATTCCACCTCTCAAATGATCAAAAACAGAACTAATGGTGAGTTGGTGCTGAAAAGATTTCAGTGAAAGGAACAAGTTCATATGTTGTTAGTGGGACTGTAAAATGGTACTGTCTTTTTTTGAAAGTAATTGGTCAATATGATCTAAAAATTAGAAAAAATATTTTTACATTTGACTCACTAATTACATTTCCTAAATTAAAAAAAAAAAGCTTTACATGTGAAGATGATTATTGTAACTTTATTTGTAAGGTTCAAATTGCAAACTATCTAAACTTCGGTAATATTGAAATTATTATACAGACTATAGTCATTGATATAAGCAGAATAGTGTACATGAATTAAAATTATGTTGGAATTAATTTTTAATACTGTATAAAACTTCTATTTTTCTCAGGCAGATTTCTCCTGAAGCAGACTCTGAGATAAAGACTTGCACAGAGGTAGTGTCTTTGGGATGGGGTTCTATGGAGTCAGCTTGCAGAACACAAAGGAGTGAAATAGGGACCACAAAAACAAGGATGTGTTTTCATGGTGTCCCCAGCCAACAAACTCAATCCCACCAGGGCTGTGGGAGGGGTCCAGTGAAATATATCTCAGACCCATCTTTCTCGGGAGGAAGCATTGATCCACTGGCCCCTGCCTGTCATTGGTCAAGGGTGACCTGATGGACACAACTCCAGGCTGTGCAGAGGGTTCCCATGAGTGTCCCTGTCTGTGGAATGAGAGAAGCCTTCAGGCTGGATGCGACAGTCTGTGTGAGGCATTCTCTGCCTGCTCTTGTGCGAAGCTCTTCAAAGCTGCAGGGAACTGCCACTCTTGCAGGACTCGGAGTAAGTGGAGGAATTGTGTACTGAGACACAGATGCACTTGTTATACTGTTGTAATGTGGGGAGAGAAATGTAGATCTAAAGTTACGTGCTCAATAGAATCTCAGCTGATTTGAGCATTCAATACACTATGGGGTGCTGAAGAGATCCTGGCTGCTGTGAAAGCAAAAAAACAGGCACAACTCTCCCTTTTGGTAGCATACTTTTTAGAGCAGGAGGAGGGTTTGGGGGCAGGGGTGGGATGACAGACAAATAAATAAATAAATAAGCAAAGTATCTAAAATTATGGTTAGATCTAAGCTAGAAATGAACAGGTGTAAAGCAACTTGACAATATAACAATATTAGAAAAAAGAGTAGGTGAAAAGACATCAGAGTGTTATCAGTGGTGGTCTCCAAGTAGTAACTCTTATTCCATGCCATCCCTGTGTTTTCCACAACTCCTATAATGGACATAGATTTCTCTCGATAAAACCACAGTAAAGGGATTATTAAAACCTATTAAAAGAAAATAAAGTCACTCCCCATTACCTGGGTGGCCCCGAAAGTGACACTGTACCCATCGTATTCTGTACCCAGTTTTCCTCCGCATGGCTTTGGGCTTTGCATTCCCTTCCTGCTTGTTTTCCACAGCCTTTCAGAATTTCACAGAAGAGAACCAGATGTACAGGTCTGTGTATAAGTGGCTGAAAAGGAAATGAACCCCCGAAAACAAGGATGTTTCTAGAGTTGCTATGCCTTCAACAAAAACTTGGCAAGCAACACTCCTGAAATATAACTTACCCACTAGATGCTTGTTAACAAGGCCAGTGAGCCACGAAGTTGATTTTTAGGAGTGGGAGGTTTGGTGTCTAAACGTTTAAATGAACGGTTTGAGAGGAAAGTCAATTAGTGTGTGCAGCATAGCTAGCAATTTGGTTTGAAATTCAGGATACACTATGGATGGACTTAGGTTTTCCATTTTCAAGGTGCCTACTTCCACTTCAATTGGCACTCAACATGGCTTCCTGTTCCCCATTGCAAGGTGTTGCCAGTAGCACAGATTTCTAAGGGGCTCTGCCACTTGCCATCTGCTTGACACTCAAGGTCTCCAAATGGCCCCAAAAGGTGGTGGCTGTTTGCAGTGCTCAGACTTTGAATTGCATTAAGTACAAGTCTGAATATTCTGTTTGGCTGACCTCTAAAAGAATGGCAGAGGAGACCAATGCAGACATCAAATGCCCAGCAAAGGGACCTTCTGGACAATTTTCGCTCCCGTCCCGGATGCCAGTGTGACCAATTCAGCAACTGTGTCTTTCTCCGGGATAAAAATGAATATTGTGTCAGTGAAGCTAGAATCAGAGAGTGATGATCTGAGGAGCAGTGAGAAGGAAGACACTGACCTTGGAGAGGTTTAAGGATGCCTTCCGAATAGCTATCTGGAACATAATTAAAGGCATTTTAACATCATAAGCCTTGAAGAATGCGAAGCATCACCACTGCACACTGGGGAGTAAAAGATATTGCTTTTATAGCTGCAGAGCTTATGGTCAGAAGTGATATGAAATATTAGAAATGTGACAGTTTTCTAATAATTTTATTCTTGTTCATTGTGATAATTTTCATTTGCAGCTTTTTACCTTTGAATATCTTGAATTGCATTAAGCCTTTCTCACTCCATCCTTGTCCTGTAATATTAGAAACTGCCGTTTTAATCTGAGGAATTACAGTAAAGTGCTACAGGCGCAAGCAAACAGATAATGGTATTTATGATGCCCGTTATTTGAAGAATTAAAAGTTCTGAGCGCATTGTCTCTCAGTTAATAAAAGCAATAGAGCCCTGAGTGAAATATGGCCTTCCTTTCCGTTTATAGTGTCACTATCTCTTACATCCTGTTTCCTTCTCAGCTGCTTTTTCTTTTGGGTGTGGAAGGGAGAGGTAGAACCCTTCCTGTCAAATAATTTACTCAGCTCTATTTCTTTTTCCCTTGTCTATATTTTTCTTTCAAATACCATATGTATTTTCTTTACTGAATAGCATGAATTAGCATTAGTGCTGGAGATCATCTGGTTTAAATATTTATTTCCATTTTCAGATGTGGAAACATAAAGTCACAGGCTTGGTAGCTGCAAAGCGAGGATTCCAATCTACATTTCCTGCCCCCACAAAAGCAGTAGCTAGCATTCACTGAGCATTTGGGACACAGAAAGCACTAAGACTGTCACATGTATTGACTCTTTTGTGTGTGTTCCAATAAAATTTTATTTATAAAAAGCAGGTGGTGGGTCAGATTTGGATGGTGGGGTATAGTTTGCCAATCCTAACTCATTTAAGTCTCAAACTATCCATATAAGATCAGTTTTGCTATTATTGTCATGTCCACTTTATGGAAGAGTAACTGAGGCACAGAAGGACCAAGTAACTTATCTAAAGTTATGTACATAATGAATGTGTCTATCTGAAGAAACCAGGCTGTTTGACCTGGATCTACACGCTCCGCTGGACACAAGTGTCTGGAGATTTGCTCCACAGTCTTTTTTTTCCCCTTCATTTCCCAAGGTTCTTTCTTGGAGGAAGAGTGTCTGGATTAGCATGTAGAATCTCATGCGCATGTATATGCTGTGGACTTGTTTTGATGATGATCTTCACCTTGTTCTCTTTCTGTGGCTGACAGTGCTGTTCACCACCATGCTTGGTCATTTAAGGGGATGCGAAAGAGGTGGTTGATGTAGTTCTTGCCTTTGAGAAGGTTAAAATTTAGTTGCAGAGTCAAAGAAATTAAAATAAAATCAGATCAAAATTTACTGAATTCTTACTACACGGAGTAGGTAGTCCAAACCTTAAACTTAGGATCAAGTCAGGATCCATTTAAAATATATATATATATATATTATTATATTATTATGGTGACATTGGTTAACGAAATCCAGCAGGTTTCAAGTGTATGATTTAACAGTAAGGCATATATATATATGGCATGGTGTGTTCACCACCCACAAGCCAGGATCCAAAAGACCATTCACTAGGTCATTTGTTCAGAGGTCCCAAGATACTTGACAAGCAGCCTCTTATCTCTGTCAGCATATTTGTGCCAAGTTTTGTAGAAGACTTCTATTTTGCAGTTCTGAGTTTTCAACCCGTAAACATTTTTCCAAAATACGCTTCCATTTTCATTTAAAAGTTTTTTCATTGCAAATAAATTGATGACATGATACTGCTTCAGACATGCAATTAGTTAATAAAAGGCTTGATTGCCATGTCTCGAGAGACCATCCCCTACCATCTGTTGATGACTGGCAGATTGCTTCACTTTTGCCTGAGTGAAAACCTTTGTATCTATGAAAGGTTGTAAATTGGATGTATGTAAGTGAGGGGATTTCTGGATTATACTTTACAGGTAATACAAAGATTACAAAATATTCAAAACTTAGTTGCTGTCTTTGAGGAATAGAGAATCCAGTTAGTAAGACGAGGCATAGTCATATATCTAAGATCCTTCCTGATTATTCTGTGAATTCATGCGAGGGTTAGATTCCTTTCTTATGTCTGCAATCATTCAGGTGAGCTGGCGAATGAATGGTATAGATGTGTACTGTGTGACCCCATGGGAAGAACCGCCTTCATAGGTGTCAGGAAGAAGAGTGTACTTGAGCTGAATCCTAAAAGATGGATAAGATTTTGAAAGGTGGATAGGGATGAGGAAACAGATTGACCATTCCATTTTAATGTCAAAATCCATCGAGTGAATCATAGTCAGAGCGAACTTGAACTTCTCTTCCACTGCCACTACGCTATCTTTTCTGTATTTGCTACCAAGGAAGCAGTTGCTAATACTAGTGATCGGATCAAAGAGCTCCTTGGGGCCATACTGTTGTTACAGGTGTGCTTACAGTCTGTAAAGGCAGGAATAACATCTTTCCCACTTTCTTGTGATTTCTCTTCATGTAATCAGCAGACCTAGGCAGGGCCCACCATACTGAGAACCATGGTTACTTATTCTTCAATATCTCTCAGTTCATGACTGGGCAGATAACTCAAATCAAGGCCTACTCTACATATTTACTAATTCATTTTCTCTCTTCTCTACACTTTCCTCTATGTCTTCCATCCCTTTGTCCTTCCTCCCCTCCCACCGCCCCCAACTGATTTGACAATGTATAATTGTCTAAAAATCAAGGTTTGCAAAAAGAGGAAGGGAATTTAAGGCCTTTATTAGGTCTTCACCAAAAGTGATTTGCACAGATTCCTCCATGTAACAGAGTAAAATGGAAGGAGGATTTTATGCTGCTATTAATTTAGCTGTTCTTTTATTCTAAACATATTGCTTCTGTATTTTGAATATGTCTCTCTTGAGAGTCTTATAGGGAAATAAGGATATTTGTCAGGGTAAGATTTGAAAGCCCTTGGCTATCAAACCTTTACCCTCAGTCCCTAACATGAATATAGGGTTTATCCTGGAAGAGAGCACCTCAAGCTTATCTTTGTTATACTAGTAGGTAGAAAACTATCAGGCAACTCAATTATAGCAGTTTGTGATCATCTTAAAATAGGTATCATTTTCTTTACAGTATGTCTCTGATATATACTTGGTAATTTATTTGCTAAGTGATTGAGACTAAGATACTTTAAAAGCTCTGCCTCTGTCAAGTGACTGGGTGTGTGTGTGTGTGTGTGTGTGTGTGTGTGTGTGTGTGTGTGTGTGTTTATATACAAACATCATGCTAGTCAACATGGTTATGTTTGTTGATTTTTCTGAGGTCTACCCATTGTATAATTGCCTATGTGATCTCAGTTTTAAAGCAATCTTTTAGACCAACTTCATAATTACTTGCAAGGACTAAATTTTATAACTTGTAGTTGGAAGAATAGATACCAACCAAGTAGCATGTAGATTGTTTCTCAAATTATGGTCTGTGATCCAGTCTCTCTGCATGAAAACCACTTGAGCACATGTTAAAAAATGCAAATCATTTACTTTAACTCAAATCTACTGAATACACATTTTATTTTAGGATAAGATACAAGAATCTGTATTTTTAACATGCTCCGTATGTGATTATTTTGACTATATCCAAAGTTGAAAACAAATGAGTCTAGGCTATGTTTGGGTTGATCTTGTACATCTAGAACTGTGCATGTAGCCAACACAGAAGGTCCTGCACAACTGGCTAAAGTACAGGCCCGACTCCACCCTTGGGCCACGCTGCCTGATGAGGGATCTGTCTCCTCTCATTGGACAATTCTTTCAATAACTTTCTTCACTGCAGCCACAGTAGGCTTCTGCCATATCTGCAATCTGGCCATTTGCTTGAGGCTGATGCAATGTGATGGTGACAGTTTTAATAAAGTCTCTAAACATTAATTCTTTAAACTCAGCAGATTTAAAGGTAAGCCCAGGATCCAAAGTAGAATGTGTAGCAATTTATGCATTGGAAATAACTGGCAGAATATATAACGTCTGCAGCAAATATTTAAGCAAATTAGAACACTGAGAGTTTTTGATAAGCCCTAGAATGGTCCTCGTGAATCAATCTAAATTCTTTGACCAATTTCTCATTTCCCAAGGAGTGGTCAGTTTATTTGACAGGAAAATGCCAGATACGTTTTAGTTTTTGGTTCTGTTTTCTGTCACTATTATCAGAATCGATTTAAAGCCATAGCTAAAAGCTAAGCCAACACTTTCTGTAGTTTGGCCAAGATAATAAGATATCTGCTTTCTGTAATGTTGATTCTTGAGCATATTGAAAATTGATTCACAGTGCCTTCTATCATCCAGCTTTATTTTTATTCACACTAAACTGCAGTGTTTTGGAAGGTAACAAGCAGATGACCAGCAATTTTCAGAAAGCATGCTTTATTAAATGGTATAATGCGTACCAAGCACTCAACACAAGGCCTGATGCCTGGTAGAATTGAATTTAATAGTAGTTACAACTATTTTTTCAGAAAATTAATTAACCCTACCTACTTCATCTGCAGTGCAAGGGAATGACTCAACAAGAAGTCAGGGTATAAAGAAGCCTATTTAGCGAAGAATTTCAGCACTAACCTGCCCATGTGAGAATTACAGAATGTAAAAGAGAGTTCCGTTAAGACTGGAGTCTAACAGCATTGCCAGCTGACTTCTCCTTTCTGTATGTCCCACCTTCCAAAGCCTACAGAGGCTGAAATTGTCAGTTCCTCCCTTGCTGGGGCATTGGCATGTATTTCAATCCTGACAAGAGGACCTGATGCCAAACCCGATAAGGACACTTGCCAAAGATTTTCTACACTGACAGAAGCAAGAAGCAGATCTTTCTCCATTTTCTCTCACTTTCCTTTCTTTTTTTTTTTTTATGTGAGGATGTGATGCTTGGTGCTGTGGCAACTATCTTTAGACTATGAGGACAGATCCAAGAGTGTCACAGAGAAGCTGACACACAGCTCTGATATTGTTAAGCCACTGAATGAACCCTGGAACCACTCAGATTCTTTTTCTGAGTGAGACAAACAAATCTTTATGTCAAAGCCTCTTAGTTTCTGGTAATTCCATTTCTTGAAAAAAAAAGAAAAAGTATCCCATCTGATATACCTTTATAACAGCTACACCTCCCTTTTAGAACAGAAGCTCCATGAGGAGAGGGATCAAGTCTACTTCACTCCCAGGCACAGTGATTTCAACACAAGGGAAGTTCTTATTTCTGTCTTACACAGAGACCACTGCTGTGATGGCTGTGTGATGTTGTCACGGGCACAGGCTCCTTTTATCTTGTTGCTCTGCCATCTCTAGGGTGTTGCCCTTATCCATCAAGTCTAAGATGGCTCCACACCATGTCTATATTCTACCCAACAGTAAGGAAGAAAAAGGACAGGAGTTGGGGGCCCTTTCCTTTTAAAGGCACCATTTAGAATTTGTAGGCATCACTTGGATTATTACCCCATTAGTTAAAATTTAGTCTGCTGGCTACAGGTATAAGAACAGCTGAGAAATAAAGTCATTATTCTGCACAGCATTGTGCCCAGTTAAAAATTTCACTATTATGTTTGAAAGGAAAAAGTGGATATTGGGACACAAATAAGGGTTTCTTCTATAGCATCCTTGATGAAAATAATAGGTGTAAATAGATTTGAAAATATGAAAACCATGAGTACTTGGTTTACGCCTGCCACTTCACTAAGTTCTTTTCAAAATTATCTCATTCAGTCTTCACAAGAACCTTGCCGCATAGATAGCATTATTATCCCCACTTTTCAGATGTAGACAATAAAACTGAAAGAGTTTCAGCAAGTTGCCAAGGTCATGGTCTAAATAATTGATGAGACTTGTGTTTAAACCAAATCTCATGCCCCTGGTGTTTATCCTTTAAAATTGATCTGGCTCTCTACCACCTGACCCCACCCACTGCCTACCCTAATCTTACATTCTGCATTATGTTTATTCTTTCTTCAAATTTTGCCTGTGAATTCCAAGGGCTTACTTTTTTTTTTTTTTACTGGGTTCCTCTCATTCTATTTTTCTGCTGCTCCTGATTCTTATTCTCTACTCTGTCTTTGTAGCACCAACCCCAAAAGGGTACACATCTTTTTCTCTTCTTGATTATTCCCCAGTGCCAATTATTAAAGAATCGTCTTCTCGCTCCAACTGACTCATCTTTATTCCTCTTTGTGTTGCTGGCACTGGGGATCCGTAACCACCTTTCCGCCTTGCCTGCTTGAGTCTTGCCAAAAGGAGGCGCTAGAGAGAGACTTCGTGCAAGACTGGAGGGGAGATGGGACCTGCTCTTCCTGTTTGTTTCCTGGTTGCTTTATTGAACTTCCGGTTCCTGTCAGTGTCAGCGTGATCTTCACCCTGGAAGCTGAATGCACGTTGAGGTTTTTCCAACCCTTGCAGGACCAACCCCATTGTCATGTGTCCTCAGAGAACCAGCTCCAGCCGGGCGGCGCTCCTTCCTGCAAGGTCAGAGTGTCAGTTTCGGTGAATCTTTGTTCTGTTTTCATCTTTCCCTTTAGTTTTCCCAGCCCTAGGGGTGGTAGCTACTTGGTGCAATGGCTACCTCCATAATACTTTACAGTCATTATGTTGCGATAAGTCATAGGAAAAAGTTTAACTTTTTTCCTTCTCAGTTATTCATTGGCTTAGTTCTATTTGGGGGGCAGGGGAGTCAGATCTATGTATCCATTTTCAGAGAAATCAAGAAACTGCACAAAGAATCCTTGATTGAGAGCAGGATCCCGTTTGTACATCTCTGCCTATTTCCTGCAGAGCTGGGCACAGTCTGGGGAACCAACAGGTACCTTCTTCATGGCCCGGAAGCTGACCTGGTTCTCGTTGACTCAGTTGCTGTAGTGCTTGTCATTGCTAAACCCAGGAGCACGTCAAGCCTGAAGATGCCTTTGTTCTCAAGTATCTCTCCGAGGAAGAAAAATCTGAGTGATTGTGCCCACTCAACAGAAAGGAAAACTGAAGCAGAGCCAGGAAGTTGGCCAAGCTTTCAAATTAGACCCGAGCGGGGACAAGAAACAGTCTGACACTTGGACTGCTTCCTCCTGAATGCCTTGGACAAGGGAGGACAAAGTTGGCCTTTGGGAGCAAGGTCGTTCCTCCCCACTGACCTTTCCATTGGCAAACACAACCCTTCATTTTCCTGGCCTGCTCGACTGCCTCTGGCTCTCTCCACAGGCATAAATTCACTTCAGAGAAGGAAAATAAAAGTAAGATCAAACCCTCATAGAATTTCACTTCTCCGGGAGGAGAAAAAACCTCTTCTAGCAGTCTGCTTCCCAGGCGTTATCCAGACTGCCCTGCCCTGCTGTCTGCGGTGAGCTGGAGGCAGTGGAGGAGTTGGCCTTGCTCTCTGCGGTCACTTGTGATGGCAGGGGTGGCTCAGGCAGCCAAGGCAAACGATCACGTGGAGGCACCGGGAGGCCAGAGTGAGCTGTGGGGCTTCCACCAGGATAACGGGAACTGCACATCTTAAGTCCTTGCAAGTTGTAGAAAATTGAAGCACTTTATTTATTTGGTGTAAGGTACTCGTTTAGATGTTGGTAGCCAAATGGCTAGGTCTGAACCTTTCGCCAGGTGATGTTTCTTTGATGGTGTCCAACACTGTGCATACACCATGGCTTGGTAACTGACTGATTGTATCTTCAAGCTTAATATTTCTTTATATTTATTTTATTTTTTGATAATAGCAGATCTTGCCACAGGAAGAGCTGCTTGATATGATAAGTTGCTTTGAAGATTGAGTGATATTTAATATTTTGAGTGACTGCTTCTCGTCAAAGCAATTGGGTTCTTCAAGGACATGCTGTACATGTTTAAAATGGGATGTCTGGAGCTGCCACAGAATAATCGACTGTGAAATAAGCCTGTTGGAAAGGACAATTACTCCTGGGGCCTCAAATTCAAGTCAAGTCTCCCGTGGCAGTGAAGGGAGGATCCTGTTCAGTGCAAGTTGGGAACAAAAATGACTGTTTTACTGTTTCACATGGGCTGGTGCCTACTTTATAAACTCACCACCTGTATCACAGAGATGTACGTGCATCCCAGACAATCATCCAACGATGGCTCATAGTTGAATGGCTGTCGTGAACAACCCATGCATTCATTCACCTATCCATGCTAACATTAATTAATTATTCAAAAAGCACTCATTGAGAACCCACTATGTGTCAACTATGTGCATAAGTACTAGGAACAGAGAGACACACAGTATGCTCCTTAAGCATACAGTTAAGAGGAAAAGGAGAGTGTACTAACATGTATTAAAACTATACTATATGCCAGAAATTATGTATCCTATTCATTCCCTCAACCATCTTATAAAATGTGTGATATCCGTTTTATAGAAGATGAGACTGAGGTTTAGAGCAGTTCAATGACTAGCTCAAGGTCACATAGCTGGTAAGGAACAGCACTGGGGTTCAGCTCAGGTTGAATACATGTGTCCTTGCCGCCTAATGGTGCATCGAGAGAAGCCGAGTTGGGATGTAGCTGTGAAGTGATTGAGACTTTGTTTTTCAGAGCCACAGATCTTGAAAGCCTCATGACGAATGTGGCCACTATTATTTCTTTCTTTTAATGGAGAAACTTTTTTTTTTTTCCTTTTTCTAAACTAATCAGGGATTCTAAAAGCTGCTCAGGAGATTTTAGTGGAAGGTACATACTGAAGTGCCATCAAATTAGACGCACAATTACAATGACAGTTCGCCAATACCCAAACCTGAGGCACCATATTGAACAAACCCCACAGAAATTTAAGGCAATGCTTGACCTAAAACTGCAGCTGATATTTGAAATGCCAAATGAATTCAAGAAATCCCGTGGATGGCTCCAGGATTCAGCAAGTCACAGCGTAAGATGACAACTGTAGGCAGTCCTTCTGAGCTGAGGGATGCTTTTTCCTTATCAGTATTTCATTGTTTCCTACAGATAAATACCCTTATCAGTCATAAAGCAGTTTTCTTAAAATGTACACACACACACACACACACACACACACACACACACACACTCCAAAACAGGAAAGATTTTCTTAATACTTTTTTTAATCAATAAAATCTGTGATGAATATTTAGCTCATATTCTAAAATAAAATCTTTCATTTGTTTATGTTGGTTTCTCTCTTTTCAGACTGTTTAATTCATTTTGATAAAATTTTTCAAACCATCACTTTTATTATCCACACTTTAATACTATAGCATGTTTTCTGAATACTCTGGTTTGGATCACTCAAACCACCAGCTTCCTTCTTGTTGGAAAGGTTAAAAAACTGAAAAGGACTTAAAACTACATTTCTTAGGATTCTTTATGGGCAGGGCTCTACATTTGAGTTAGGTGCTACCAATGAGTGCTTTTGTGCAGTAGTTAGAAGGTGTCATTTTCCAGGCTCTCCCGGACCAGACAGGGCGTGGGTAGCTAGGTGTTTATGTAGCAGTCAGTATTCCACAGTTACCACCATCAGCTTCCCTGGTGTCTGAGGCAGTCGTGCTGGGGCAGCTGGGGCAGCAGAGGCAGCTGCAGCTTCCTGACTCTGGCCTAGGTCCAGTGTTCTCAGATACGGTGGCCCTTCTGGTGGCTTATTCTACTTTGATCCAGAAGTTGTTCCTGGAGGTTCAGGCTGGAACTCACACATCCCGCAGCTCTAAGAATCCTATAAACCCTAGATTCCCTATGTAAAGTCCCTTCCTAAATAAAACACTTGGGGCGGTTTCTGTTTTTGAATAGAACTCTGACCGATATTGAAGTCTGAAAAGGCAGGTTGGGATCACTTGCTTGGGGCCACTGTATGTCACTAGCTAATTTTTTGGTCTTAACTTCAAACTTGCCACGTCTTCATTTTCACATAATGATTTCCTACTTTCATGCTTTTGTTCTCGTCATTTCTCTGCTCAGTATGTCTTGTTATTCTTCTTTCAAGCCTCAGTTCAGATGTCACCTTCCCCAGAGAGTTTTCTCTCATACAGTTAGGGGAAAATGAGATATTTGTATGTTCAGTACATTTGCTTACTGGATTTTGATTATACTGTGCCCTAGGAATATGGATATGAAAGTTCCTGCTTTCAAGGGGTGTTCAGTCTAGTGTGGTAGATAAGCGAATCCATACATAAACACAGAGAAGTCCACTACACTCACATATTGATGTATCTCTCAGAGGTTGCTACAGTTTTGATGCTAATAAATATTTGCTAATTGTAGTTTGATATGACATGCAGGTGAAATCATTACACACAGTGAAATTCATATGGCAGTACTTGACGCTGTGACAGAAACACCAGCTACTCTACTTTATGGATTCAAAGTCTGCATTTCATTTCATCAGCATGATAATGATTTGCCTCCAGCTTTGATCCCTGAAACCACTATGATTTCTTATGGAAAGAGAATATTCTGCCTCTTTCCTTTCTACACAAAATTCAACATTCCTTGAATAATAATAATAATAATAATAATAATAATATTATTATATTATTTATTTATTATTATTTATTATTATTATTTTAGAAAGCATTCCACAAAGCTCCATTTGAATATTTTTTTAATGTACCTAGCTAATTCCGGGATTAGAATTCCTCCCCAGCTAAGAAAGAAAGAAAAAATGTTAGGAGGTTGGTATTAATGCTTACTGTCTCTCTTTAGTGAAATCAAGGGTATATTCATAAAAAGTTTAAATTGAAGTTTTTATGAAAACAAAACAGAAACCAACAAAAGAAGTTTGTATGTTTGTTTGTTTTTAATTACTTACTTTGTCTGCCTAGGAACATGGCTATCTGACAGATGGAAACTACTATCAAACAGATACAATTCAGAGTGACTTAGAGTCTAATTTTTTTAAGGCTTCCACCTACATTCAGTTAATAAACTGCAGAGTTTGAAACCTGCTTTCTTAAAATCATTCTCTTTGTTTCTTGTTGGGTAACCTATTCTTTGCCTGGCAAGTGAAATGCCCAGCGATAACCATCGTAAGTGCCCTCACTGCCCCAGTTGTAATGATTTAACTCCTCCTTTCCTTATCACAAGGCTGACTTATTCTTTGACCCCCTCCTTGGGGCCACCACGTGACTTTACCTTAACTTTTAGTCTTAACATCAAACTGATCCCATTGTGTCCTGTTTACCCATGGTTCTGTACCCTGGATCCTTGATGTTGCCTTCTTGCAGAGGCATCCACCTCCTCAGACTCAAAACTGGTCATTGCTTTCCTGTTGAGCAAGATGCCAGGATGGTCCAAATCTGCGTATTTTCTTTTTGTGTCTCTTAGAGAAATATGTTGACGTGCTAATCCTTGGGGCCTGGTACCCTTATTTAGAAACAAGGTCTTTGCAGATGTGACCAAGTTAAGGTAGGGGTCACACACTGTTAAGGAGTGCCCTAATCTGACTGACATCCTACTAAGAGAAAACAGAAATGGGGAGGAAAATTCCATGCAAAGAGAGGGACGCACAGACACAGAGGGAAGATGGTGTTGCAAGGATGGAGGCGAGGGTTGGAGTAGTATTGCAGCAGGGCAAAGCACACCTGGGGCTACCGGAAGTCTGAGGAGCCAACAAAGAACTCTTCCTTAGAGTCTAGAGGGAGCATGGTCTTGCCGTCGTGTTGATTTTGGACTTCTATCCCCCAGGAACTATGAAAGAATAAATCTCTGTTGTCTTAAGCTACCTGGTTTGCAGTGATTTGTCACAGCAGCTCTAGGGAAACCGTGTAGAAACTCGGACAAGACGGGGCCCGGTTGGCCCTGTGCTTGGGCACTGAACATCAAGAAAGGCAGAAAACTTCTGTGCCAGCCCTGTTTGAAAATACTTCCTTATATTTTAATACCACGTTAAAATTCACAGAACAATTTCCACATATGTTATCTTCACAATTCCAGAAGTGGTGTGACCCCCTGTATTTTACAGATGAGGTAACCACGGCTGGATATTGATTATCACGATCAAAGTGACAATTCTAGTGGGTGGTGGAGTCCAGCTCATTCTCGGTTCTTTTGATTAAAAGCCTGGGGTACTTTCCACCACCCTATCCTGCCTGAGTAACATAGTGAAAAGAAGTCCCCTGAATATACCTCATTTTAATCCTCTCTATTGTCTATGTGTATGCTCCTGGACGGGCGAACTCAGGACTGAATTAAGAGCCTGAGCTTAATCAGATCAGCAGACATGAACATGCGCCAGATCGATGGATATTGCTAAAACAGGATATGGTTGGTCATTGTGCTCCTCTCTCCACCGTCCCTGCTGCTGTCCTCATCCCCATCCCCATCACATCTCAACACAGCCATGGCACCGGCTTCTCTCTTCTTTCTTGAAGCAGCCAGAATGAGCATTTAAACATATACATCTCACAATGCCGGTTCCTTGAAGAGCCTTCTGTTGTGCTCAAAAGAATACCTACCTTGGACGACCAGGCCCTGCCAAGCCCTCTGACCCCATCTCATCTCTCACACCCTTTGTTCTGTATTTCCCAGGTTCCCCTCGCCCCCTGGTCTTCTCTTCTCCTGTGGACATGTCAAGACCATCCTGCTGTGGGCCTTTGCACTAGCTCTTTTTTACGTCTAAGCATGCAAGTTGCAACTTAGATATTTCCATGTTAGAGAGGTCTTCCTTGAATCCCCCACCTAGAGTGATATTCTCCCCCTAGGCTCTCTCTACCCCCTCGACTTTATTTTCATCATAGAAATTCTTCTAATTCAAATGATCTTGTTTACTAATTTCTTTCTTTCTTTATTGTCTGCCTCTCTAAGTAGCTAATATTCATGATTGTTCAAAACTTTTCTATTTCTAAGCTGGATTTCCAGAATGTAAAGAAGTGCCTGATAAATAGTAAATGCTCAGTAAATGTTGAATTACTGACTATAATAAGCAACGATAGCCAAGATTTACAGAGCTCACTGTGCATCAGGCACTGAAGTAATCCTTGCATGAATGACCTCCTTCCAGTAACCCAATGAGTTAGAAAGGAATTTTAATCCTCATGGTAGAGATGAGACACTGGGGCTGAGAGAGATTAAAGGACATGCTCAAAGTCACACAGCTTATACGTGTCAGAGGCAGGACTCGAATCCAGGTGTGTGAATGACAAGTTTACTCTCTTGCACCAGTGCACTCTGCTCAGATTTCGTACAAACTCGAGCTGCTTCTCTTATGACAGGTACTGACCATTTCAGAAAGCAAATGTTAGGTATTAAGGCAATATTTTTGTTCTTTTTTAACGGGAGTTGTCCAGCTCAGTAGTCAGATCCAGGAGCATGGTTTAGTACACAGGGTCAGGGAAAGGGCCCTATTCTTGGCGGTCCCATTGCTTTTAGGGCTCAACCTTTATTTCGGTGCTTTATGGCTTGGGGGGGGGGACATCATACAGACAATTCAATGGATCCTCTGTCAGAAGAGAATTCTTGGAAATAAGAGGGTCATCGTGAAGCATTGTTCGATGCCTGCCGTTAATTTCCACTCTTGCATTAGCAAAGCTGGCTGGGACACAGGCTCCATTTAGCAAAACGATGAAACACAAACGTTTATTGAGTCTGTGCTTCGAATCAACAGGGTTTTCCTCAGATTGAGTTGCCGCCAATTATCCTCCATGCAATTATGGCGATCCTAGAATCAAGCAGATGGGGAAGAGTTTTGTTTTCAAATGGAGGAGAAACCAATATGCGGGAAGAAAAGGCAGCTTGTTCATTTGAACAGACTCCAGGTGGCTGGTCGCCAAAAGGCAAAGAGCTGGGGAGCCAGGTCTGGCCCTGGATCAGTTATCTGCCCACAGACTGAGGGACCACTGAGACAACAGGGCTCTGCTTCCGCTCATCGTGCTGTCTGCTATTGGCCAGCTTGGCGGGGACAGTGGAGGCCAAGGAAGAGACAGTCCACAGAGGCCCTTGTAGGTCAGCCTCCTGACCTTGATGGCTTTGGAGCATCAAGTCCTGCTATTTCGTTGTTGCTCAACAGCGACATGCTGGTGTGTTTTATTAAAGAAAATTCAAGGAAAGACATGCAAAAGCCCCAGCCATATGGCAAACCTCCTTGGACAGCTTTCATCATTCAGAGTTTCACAAAACTGGAAAGATAATTCCTTTTTCTTAAGGATGAAAGTGTCCTAAACTGCTGTGGTGGACTCTACCTCTCAATGTTACCATTCACAAGACAACTGAAGATGCTGTGGAGTGATGACTATTATTATCTTTGCCTGGGTTTTTATTTATAATTATAAGGTGCACCTAGGGCTCTGTCAGAAATCGTCAATATTGCCAGTTCCAGGATCTTCAGTACTTAGAGGGAATTTATTTCCCCTTTGGCAAGGAGGGCGGACCTTATCAAATCCAAGACACGTGGCATGGAGTGTGAGAATAATTTATTCAGTACATTAATCGAGGTAAGAAAGGTACAGTTAAATGAGAGAAATGCAAAAATTGGCCCAACCAATAAGCCAAATGAAAGTGGTTTGAATTTTAGTTATCACCTCATAGCAAATAATGACTTACAATCCTGATTCAAAAGAGAGGCCATTTTCCTTAGATAAGTAGGTGAAGAAAGTTTATAGGACCTCAGTTTTAGTCCACATTCAGTCACATATAGTTGTGTATCTTTGGTCTTATCACTTACACTGTCTGAGATTTGGTTTCTTCCTCTAGACCAGAGTAGCACTCCCAAATTCTGGGATGAGTTTCACTAGTTGATCCTGAAACATGCATTTTTGGTTGGGAGAAAAAAAAATTGTCTGATGAATTTGGGGCTTTTTAAGGAGCTGATTCACTTTGTAAGCACTTAAATGAGCTTGCCAGAGAGCATGTTGATGATTGTACAAATGATTATAACAACTGCACGTCTCTTACCCAGATGAATACTGTGGGGGTATACTGGGAAATGCAAACCTGAACCTGGCCATACCACGACGTGCTCAAGATGGATAGTGTCTATTTTGATGGTTAGGGAAAAAAAGCCCAGGAAACCTCTTAGAGGCAGGAAGCAATTTTAGAAGTGCTGCTAAAGACAATGATATTGTTCTTGGTTTAATAGGTGATCTACCCATGAAATAAAGCTGCAGGGCCACGTTTGTCTTGGTTAATAATGTCAGTGGAATGAGGAGGTTTAGCTTTAATAACAGTAATAACTGTGTCAATGTAACTGCTGGGCTGAATTTCCATCTGCAGCCTCGTAATATATGACCTTTGTTATGCCTCTACCTGTTGATTTTTTAAAGACAAAATTGGCTTGTCTGTTCTGCTCAAGGGACAGAGCCTGAAATAGTCCATTTTTCCTGGATAAATCAAGGTTTTTCTGGTGGTGATTTAATCTCACAAGTGTTTTTACTTATTTTCGGATGTGATTAAAATAACAGAGAAAGGAAGTTGAACATTAACAAATGCATTGTAACATTAATACTGAATCAGGTGGGCTTAAAGGTGGACATTTTTATTTATTTACTTCTTTCCTTACCTTTCATCACCTTCCTGCCTCCCTCGTCCCCATAAAACAAATACTGATACCTGCCTTTTCTTCCTATGATGTTTTTTTCCTCATAGAGTTAACCATTCCCTACTCTTAGAATGTGTTTTTGCATTATGCTTGTCATACTGTTTTGAAATACATTTGCTAACATCTTGTCTCCATCCCTGGCCTGTGAGTTCCCTGAGGGTAGAGACTGGATTTGGCTTATCTCTGTATCTCTAACACCCTACATGGAAACTTGTAGGTTGATTGAACCCTACAAGTTTGGAAGTTGCTTGAACGCTCAAGATTTCCTGATTAATTAGCAATGACACAGGGTGAGAGCTCCTGTTTGCTATTCACTGGCCTTGAGTTTGAGCAACCCATGTGGGATTAGCATCTCTACGGGCCCCGCGTGGTGACAGATGCCTTTGTCATTGTTTCTTCTCTGCCATGCCCAGGCTCATACACTGCTTTATTTTTCTTTCTCTCCCATCTTTCTTTCCCTCCACTAACTGTACTTTCGTTTACCTCCTTCCATTTTGTTCCCCTCACTACCACTTTCTTTTGCCCTCCTTTTTTCTCGTTTCCCCCATTTGAGGCCTTAAGGCTGTGTGTGAGCCAGTGCTGAAACCTATTGCTTAGTTTAAATAATACCAAGCATTTCCCTGGCAGGTATGATCATGTAGATTTGTCTTTCTCAAACTTGGGGTCTTGGTACTGGTGGTTCCAGAAGCCCTAAACAGGCATGTTGTAATAAAAATGCGAATGACAATATACCTAATGCCGTAAGGAGTATATGATTAGGGAAGCAGCATGCATGGTACATGCTGTGACTTCAGAGGACACTGAGCTCATTTGAGGGGATGTGGAGAGATCTCTGGAGGGGGAGAAATTGTGGTTTGGCCTTAAAGTATCCACCAGAGCTCTGGAGTCAGCTGGCTTAGGTTTCAACCTTGCCTCCAGCACTGATTGGCTGAGTAAATTTAGGCAAAGTAATAATCTTTTCCAAGCCTTAGTGTTTCCACCTGTAAATCGGGGGTGATAACAATAATAATCACAGTAGTTCATGCTGTGAGGATTAAAAAAGACGATGAAAGTAAAGTGCATAGAATAGCACTTGGCTCATGCTCAGTGTTCCACACATAGTAACTATTATTCTTAAGTGTTAGTTTTATGTTATTTTCTTTTTCATTCATAGGCACAGGTACATTACAGAGTATAAAGCAAAATTTGCCTGAGCTCTGTGATAAAACAGAAACCTTTGAAGAAGCTTTAAACCTGTGATGACAGGCCTCAGACCCTGGACACTCCCTCCGCTCTCCTCTGACTTGATGGGCAGTGGCTCCCGTGGAAAGACTTAGAAGCACAGACTGGGGTGGACAAATCATAGCTAACGGTGCTGAAGGAGAAAGTGCAGAGTTCACTGGTCGTAACAGAGAATTAATGAGGCTTTGCAAAGAGAGGGCAATAATGTTGGATAACTCTTATTGACTTTAATGGGCACTGCCCACATTGGTAGATAAAGTGGCCTTGCTTTTAAAGATAAAACGATGAATGGCCAAAGCCTGTGTTCACTGGTCCCTTCCTTGTCTCTCTCACACCCAGAACCTCAAGCACCCAGCTTTCTCTAGCTGCTCAGACTGATGCCATCTTCTTCACTATTATTGTTACTCATATTTGCTTGTCCATCTAGTTCAGGACACTGTCTATCTGTCACATTCTCCACCTCTGTCCCTGTCTTAACTTTATCTGTGTCCCAAAGAGGAATTAGTAAGTCTAATAACTTGATTTTTGGTAGGTAACTAATGCGTAATACTGCACTCAACGTGTTAGATCTTCAAGGAAATCGAGTTGATTCTTGTTATATGTGGTTATGCTGTTTTATAAAGTCACTGACAACACTGAGTTGGTGAGTATCGAACCATTGGTTCTAGTGGAAATACAGGGTTAGGCTCTTTGGTGCCTCTGGCCATGTTTTTGACAACTAATCAATACATAACCTTGTTTTACGTGTATTTCTGTTTAAAGAAAACTTATTTAATATATATTGTTGATTGGGGCATCTGTTGAAAATGCCCCAGTGGGTGGGGCATTTTCAACAGCAAAATCACTAACATAAAGCACAAAACATGTACAAAACATGAAACGAAATAGATCCTGCCAAGGATGCTCATTGATAGGATGAGAGCTGAAACAAGCAGTCAGAGCATTGCCTTAATGGACATTAGTTGCAAGCATACACATCAGGTGACACAAAATTTTTGTCAGTCTACACATATCTTCAAATGGCCATAAAAATGCCACAAATACTGATTTTGGCCAGCAAATTTTAACATGTAGGCACATTCTCAGATACGGAGTTGGCAAGTAATGATAGGTCATATACACATTTTGGCAGAGTTCAGGCTGCAAAGGAGCATCGCTTCTAAGATGTCAGGACTGAATGCCCTCTGAGGGCTCAGGGCCATCTTACGGGTGGTTCTCAGTTTCCAAACTGCACGTCCACCTTCCAGTATGGTTAAGAGCACGAGGTTTGGGGTAAGTCACACAGGTTCCCCCATGCTTAGCCCATCAACCTCAGACAACTCATCCGCTTTGTATCATAGTTCATCTGTGAAATATAAATTATTGGGGGCTCATACTAATATTTGTATTCATCTCTTAGAAATTGTTGGGGAAACTAAGTAATACATGTAAAATGCTACCAGATCATCATATGTGGGTATATTACAAGCACTCTATAAATTTGCCAATTACATTTTGCCCCTATCTTTGGTTGTCTATTCTTCAAAAGCTAGCTACCCTTGGTTTGTCCTTCAGAGTCCAACTAAGGTTTTTCCTCCATAATTTCATTCCAGAGTCCCCCCGGAGAGGACTCAGTATCCTCTGAAATTATAGCGCCGATAGTCCATACCTCTTACGCTATGGTGCCCTACAGAATCATTTATATTGTCATTTGCATTTTTTGTCTATTTTTGCCCTATTATCTGTTTCATATACATAAAAAAATTTGAATATGTACGATGTGCAGTACTCCATGCAACGCTCTGTGGGGTCCCTGACCTCAAAATGCTTAAGACCTCAGAATTATTTGTGACTATTTTCATACTTTCTTAGTGCTTTCTAATGGCTTTCCTAGGCATCTTTGCCTTCTTTTTTCCCGCAGCATTTATGTCTCCTTACTCTACAGCATGGGCATGACAAAGTTTAACATATCCATTTTATAGATGTGCAGACTGATCATCAAAGAGACATAAGTTGTTCTAGGTCACATGGCAACCACCCAAGTGTAGTGTTAATGACAGTAATGATGGTGACACTTGTTGGTGCCCTGATGTTTGTGTTACTTCTTTTAACCAGTGAACCCCAGGTGTGCTGGGAAAAGCCTTGAAAATTTTCTCCCTATTCCAAATTAGCCAGTACCCGATGTGTTTGTTCAATTTTATCATCACCACCCAGATATGACAACGAAAACTTCGGCAGGGGGATCAGCCAAAGATTCCGGCCATAATATGACAGTAACTGTTTGAAATTCCGATTCTGATGCTGATTTTAGCCATTAAAACAACTTCAACATCAGGGACTATAGCACAGAAAGAAAGAAGGCCAGAGGTGGATAGTGGACAGCAGGAAACGAAGCCAGAAACAGATATGATGTAAAGTACATGTAGCCGATTCCTGTGGTCATCCTTTTTGAGTTCATGTTGACAGAGCTCTCTCCATCTCAGCATTCAGAGTTTTGTACTTTTCTAATATCAGACATTTAAACCTTTGTTCCAATTTAGGTCAAAACCACTCAAGCAGAACCCTGAGTTAATGTGTAAATTTTTCCCTAGGGTATACTTCATTTTAGAATGAAAGGCTTAGTCTCATCTTAAAAGAATTTTAGGCATTAGTGAGCAGACTTGGGGGTGGAGGGTTAGCAAGGAGAAGTTTCCAAGTATTATTCCAAGAAAAGATCATGCATATCAATAGAATATACTCTGCTTTGTCCTTTTCGAGTCTCAATGCTTGTAATATTCTCTTTGATCCAACCATCTGTCCCTTAGTCTGTCATTGGTAAAGAGGGCAAGTAGAAGACATTGCTCTTCTTGGTCTTTTTCAGTCCCTACATTCAAGGACTCTAGGATTCCACCTTCCATCTTATCTCTTTACTATTCTTTCCAAACTCCCCACATATTTGTATTTTATTATGAATTTTTTTACATTATTACACAGAAGGGTTAAAATAAAGCCTTTCTCCTTGCCACCTTATTCTTTTCCTATGTCCACTCCTTGTATCCACTGCCAGCCGTGTTTTGAACTATCAGTCTTAGGCAAAATTTATTGACACCTCCCTCCCAACACTTATGGAAAGATAAAAAATTAGTTCATTATCTACTCCCTCTGCATTTATCTTCCCAGTTTTTTAATTAGTAAGATATTAATTTTCAGTTTGCCTATTGGTTACTCTTGCAAATTTAAATAATATGCTTCAACTTTTATTTCTTGGTCCGTCAACTCTAGTAAGACAAGGACTCTTGTTTTTGTTTTAGATGCTATTGGCAGAAAATAGTCTTTGCCAGAGTTGTTTTGGTAAAAGACCAAGCCTAGTTTTGCACTGTGAGATCAGCATATCCAGGAAAACTACCTGTCACCAGGTTGGCAATAAAAACTTCAGGACAAAGGCACATTGGAAACCAATATTGCAGAAGGTTTAGTAAAGTTAAAATGGATAAACTCAGGGTAAAAAAAGTCAACATGATAAACAGTAATTGGGAAAATCACTCACTTTAAAAAGAAACACTATCCAACAATTAGTCGAATTAGCACCTCTATTGATTCTTAGAAGTATTTTCTCCATTTAACCTACTCAGATCAATTAGCTTGGCATCTGCCTCCAACTTCATATATCAATATAACTGTTTTCTCCCCAGTCTAACTGCTACTTAGGAGATAATCAGAGGGGTGGACCATTTTACAAGACAATAACACAGTTCCTGGAGAAATAAGTCAAGAGACTGAAGGAAATCAGATTTATTCCCCCCCCAAAAAAAAAAAAAAAAGTGGTACATACCTCCCATGGTGCCTAATACACCAGTGGTTAAACAATTAAGTTTATTTTTGGATATGAAGTTAATTACTTTGAAAAGTCAGCTCTACCATCATTGACAAATACTACCCTTAAAACCCTTAGAAATAACAAGGCAGTCACTCAGAACAGCTAAAATGGCAACATTTGACATTTGTTATTGCAGGAATTATGGTCTTCCTGCGAAGTTACCTGGTCTTTCTTATCTTAATTGAACCTTAGTGGGCAGGCTGTAGAAGTTACCTGGAGTTGGGGACCAAGAACCCCATTATTTTCCTTGTTATGCCCAGTGAATATTCCCCAAATGCCTTGATTAGCTGTCAAGCACCTTTCTCTCAATTGTTAAATCCCTTGATTTTAAATTCTATTTAGGAGCTAGGCTGGCTCCACATGTCAGAAGAACACCATCATAATGTCCAATGAGTGAATTGAAACCTGGTTTGCTTTTTGCAAATTTAGATGCCTATTAGAGACAAAGGATCGCAAACAATAGAGAAGTAGTTGAACACATGTGTTGTATAATGTAAGATTTATACAGCCATTAAAAATAATGTCTGCAAAAATATTTAATGATAATGAAAATGCTGCAATCTGTAGTTAGGTATAAAAAGGCAGGAAACAAAACTTCCCCGGGAATCTAATTTTATTTAAAACAGCTGCATATGAATCATCAGAAAAAAGACTGGAAAGAAATAGGCTATGTTTATCTCTGGAAGGTGGATTTACGGCTTTTGCGGGGTGTGTCTGTTTACATTTTTCTGCATTTTCCAAATAGTTATTTAACACACATATCTTTTATAATCTGAAGAGACTATTTTAAATAATTTAAGGGACACTGAAGGTTTAGAAATTCAAGGGCTCCAGGTTCTTCTGCCCCACCCTTTCCTGCCTACTACTTTATGCCCTACCTTAGGCAAGGAGATGGATAGCTCTACATTTCTCTTCACTTTGCAGTTGAGAAAGGCAGCTGTCTACTTTTCTTGGCGACAGAGGGACATAATGAAGCACAATAGAATGATGACTATAAAAGTGTTCATGAGTTTAAAGAACAAAAAATTTATATGCTCTTTTAATAGAATGTTTTCTAAGTGGTGGTGGGTCAGTTAGAGGCCCAGCTGGAGACAGCATATCCCCGAGATCATTGGCAAGAGTTTCCTGGAGGGGCTGTTTACAAAGATGGAGGCAGAGTTAGGGGAGACCAGCGAGGGTTGTGGAACTGGGGAGAATGATAGTCGTAAGAGGGACCTGTACGAAAGTAGCCACTGTTTGTCTTTTTGGTGATAAGTATTTAATAGACTACTGCAAAACGATAAATTGTAATGAACTATTGATAGACTCAGCAACATAGATAAATCTCAGAATAATTATGTTAAACAAAAGAGTGCATACTCTGTGAATCCATTTCTATTAAATTCGACTTAAGGTGAAACTAATCTAAAAGGGTGGAAATGAGGCAGGATGGACAGCCCGGGAACGCTTCCTCCCCTCTAGATATGGCTCCGGAAATTATTTTCCATCTTCACACCTCCTCGTTTTATCTCAGGCAAGAGGAGATAAGCCCAAATGGGTCTTTTCCAGCTTAGACGTCATCTTGGCTATGGCATGACCTTTGGCTAATTATAATATCATAGTAATCTCATCCGCATTCCAAATACTGCAGCTCCCATCACGTACCTGATGCTATGACAGTTCCCAAAACACCATGTAAGAAAAAGTGGGAACTCAGCTCCCCGCCTATACTGAGAGGAGACGGCGAGGCTCCATCAGGACCGTGTTTCCAGGCTCTGACTCCAAGAACAAACCCGGAACTGAGACTTCTTCTCACCACTCTCTCTTTCCCTCCCTCTGCGTTCGCCCGCACACCCCTGTTGAGTATGTGTTTTCGCTTTACAAACCTTGTGCTTTACAGCTGGCTGTGCGTCTTGCCATTGAATTCTCTCGCTGCATAAGACAAGAAGCAGGTCACCAGAGCATCAAGCTTTCCGGCAACAGAAATCAGGTCAGTGGTTGCCTGCAGCTGGAAGGTGGGGGTATGGCAAGGGGAAACTGGATAACATTTGGAGGTGATGATGTTTTCTTTCCTGATTGTGGTGGTGATTGCACAGGTGTATACATTTGTCAAAACTCATTGAACAGTATAGGTAAAAGGGGTTTTATTACATGCAAATAAAGTTGAAAGAAAGAAAGAAAGAAGAGAGACAGAGAGAGAGAGAGAGAGAGAGAGAGAGAGAGAGAGAAGAGAGAAAGAAAGAAAGAAAGAAAGAAAGAAAGAAAGAAAGAAAGAAAGAAGAAAGAAAGAAAGAAAGAAAGAGAAAGAAAGAAAAGAAAGAAAAAGTTGGAGAGAAGGAGAGAGGGAAGGAGGGAGAGAGGGAGGAAGGGAAAAAGGAAGAAAAGAAGGAAAGAAGCCACTGCTAACAACTGGTCTGCGGAGAGGAACCTTGGGGGATAAAATGGCAGTCTTCCTCTCGCTCTGATCTCTTGCTGTCTCTCATGGACACCCTACCCAGAAGCCGGAGGACAAAGGGGCCTGTTGAGACGGGCATTAAGAGTCAGCCTCCTGGGGCCCAGAGCAGAGTGGTAAGTGGATCTGGAGGAGCAAAGGGAGAATACACAGCACAGAATGTTTCCACGCAGTGCGAGGCCCTTCAGGAACCACTGGGGAGAAAAATATCAGGTAGGAAAGTACCTCTCGGTTATAAGACTTGAGAATGGGACTATTGACAACACTGGGCAAAGTGACTGAGGGACCCTTTCTACACTAGGAAAGTACAGTGTGAGACTGTAAAACAGTCAGCAGGGCGTGCCTCTCTATTTCCTGTCACTACACATAGAAAGAAAAACGCAGGTACTGCACATCGAACCTTCTTTCTCAAGTGACTGTACGTTTCAACTACAGAACTCCTGTCCGACAGTCTCAAGGGACAGGAATGCCCGTCTTTCTGGATGTCAACATCAAAGGTCGGAGCCTGCTTCACACAGCCTAGTGGCCCTCAGCGATTCATTAGGTGTCTGTAGTCCCATTGTATCCATTTATTTAATATTTTATTTACTTGCTGTCACTAAGTTAGAGGAATTTATATTTGAATTCAATTGATGACTGAAATGTGACATCATATGTCATCTTCATGCCAAATAACAATAAAAATTGTTAAAGTTATGACACACTTCCAAATTTAGGGAGATAAATGCACATAATTTTTAGCATCTTTGGAAAGATTCAGTTAAATCAGAATACTTATGTCCATCTATAAAATAGTGATGTATACATCGATGCCCTTGGGGTATATAAGACTTCCTTTCTCTTCATTAAAAGTCCTTGGATTGCTCTTATAATTTTTTTAGGCTTTTGTCTAATTTTTTGTCATTTGTCTTTTTTCTGTCAGTGCCTCCCAGTAGTTGCTGCTTGTCTGACTGTGCAACTATTTGAGACTAACCTAGGAAGGTCTGAAAAATTAAATTTCCACATTTGTTAGAACGCTGTGTAAACAAAAGGTAAATAGGCACCCAGAGACTAAAAGATACATATTTTGATAAATAAACTTTGTAATAATTTTGCCTTTTACTAGAGTTGTTTTCAGATCAACTCTGAATTTGTAAAGCTTATTTTAGTTACATATTACTATATTTCCATTTCATTCTATCCCTTTTCTCATGTTTATATGTTTCTTATATTTATTACTACCTACTTTACAAGGTTGTGTTTTAAGTTCGTGGGGGTTTTTTTGTTTTTTTTTTTTCAAACCATCAGTGATTCCTGCTTCCACATGTGTTGGGGGATGTGGAAAAAGTGTGAGACCTGAGCACACTCCAGCCGATGTTACAGATTTGGTTGTAGTCGTGCTCGGTCGGAATTCCTGCCCGTAAGCTTCCACTCTGTCAACACGGGTCACTTGCTTTTCTGTGGGATCCCTGTGGTTTACATTTTTTCTATATTTCATCTCATGATCCTGTTTTTGGAAAGATGGCAAATGAGACCATAAATAGTTTTTAGCTTATTTAGATTAGTAATTATGAATCTGGGTGTTGGACCAATACAACCTTAACGAGGTATGTAGCATGATGCTTATTTTTCTATTGAAGAACCCAAGGGGTTGCAGAGAGTAATTTATTTCCTTCAGACATCTTCATTAGTCAGTGGAAAGCCAGGAATTATATACAGATTTGTCTGGCTTGATATATTTTTTAAAATAATTATCAGATTTATTGTTCTCTTATGCCCAGAATTCTATACAGAGAAATACTACATGGAGGCACTCATGAGTGACAGGAGAAGGACTGTGGTGTGCCTTCTAGATTAGAAGGTTCATTTTGGAGTCAGGAACTGTATCATAGTCACTTTCTGACTCAGTGTCATCCAAAAAAAATTTGAATTGAATGAAAATCTGATTTCTATACTTATGTTTCTATAGTTTCAGATTGTGGAGTAAAGTAAGAGAAGTTGCTTTATAAATCTCTGATTTCATATGTTTTAACTGTCAGTAAAGAGTCAGAATATTTTCATTTGGTTACTCAAAGAATGTTTATTGAGCAACTACCAAATGCCCTATATCAATGAATTCGTTATCTATTGTTGCGTAAGAAGTCATCCCTAAACTTAGTGGCTTAAAACAGCATACATTCATTATCTCAGAGTGACTGTGGGTTAGAAATCTAGAAATGGGTTAGCTGGTGCACCTGACTGAGGATTTCTCACAAGACTGCAATCAAGGCATCTTTTGGGGTTGCAGTCATCTCAAGGCTCAACTAGATGAGGCTCCCCTTCTGGGTCATTCATGTGGCTGTTGACAGGTGCGAGCTTATCCACTGCCAAGCTCACATGGGAGGTCTCACGTCGTAGATGAATGTAGACTGGAGATGTCAGTTCCATGCTATGTGGGCCCCTCCTTAGGCCTACCCAAGAGAACAGCTTGTCTCCCTCTGGAATGAGGGTTATGACAGAGATGTGTGTGTGTGCATGTATGTGTGCACGTATGTGTGTGAGAGAGAGACAGACTGACAGACAGAGACACACAGAGAGAAACAGAGAGAGAGAGATACAGAGACAGAGTTAGACAGAGAGCGCATGATGGAAATTTTCTTCTTTTTGTAACCTAATATTAAAAGTGACATACCAATACTTTTGAAGTATTCTATTCTTTATATGGGATCAGTAGGTCCAGACAACACTCAAGAGGAGGAAATCACACAAGTTTAGAAATAGCAGGAGGTGGAGAGTGTTGAAAGCTATCTACGAGGCTGCCTACCATAATCAGTCCCAGTCAAATGACAAGTATTTGTTGACAGAGACCACCATAGTCCTAGAATTGATAAGGAGTCTTCGTGCAGTGGTGATGAGTGGGTTCTGTGGCAGCCAAAAGATGAGTGAGTTATTTCTTCTTCCAAAGAAGATGGTAGTGGAGTTGAAGAGATGGCCTGTACCCAGGAGAAACAGGAAACAATTAATACAAGTCCGCATACAATTCTTTGCTTACTACAGCTGGAGCATGTGTCAATACCTATGGTTTACACTAGAAAAATCACAAGTCCTGCAAGAAAGAGATTATATAGGAGTGCAGAAGAAGAGACGATATCTGGGAAATTAAGGGACTAGTTAAATCTAAAAAATGAAAATAAAAATTTACCTAAGAACCCAGCTATAATTTTTAGGTTTCAGAGAAAGTCTTCTAATTATTTTCATAAGTTTTAATTATTTACTGTGCATCTTGTGTGTGAGACACTGTGCAAAATATTACAAACGAAATCTTCTTTTCTGCACACAATAACCCTGAAGGTAGTTATCATTATTCCCATATTTACAGATAAGTTCACTATGACTCAGTTAAACAAACTGCCATGCTCATTGGTAGAACGGAGATGCCTATTGTAATTACAGTATCACTTACTATGTTTTCTTTTCATTCGTACTTTTATTTAAATAAAATGTTCCAAGGTCTATTTAAAGCTTTGGAGGTAGAGATGAAAAAGAAGGAAGAGTGCCCTGATGATGTCCTATTGGTTTACATTCTGATTGGATGAGGGGTGGGTTGGGCGGACAATTAAAAAACACAGATAAACCAGGAAAACATCCAGTAGGGAGAAGTGACATATCTATCTTGCCCTTTTGGAATATGAACTTGTGAACAAAAACTTTCGCCATTTCACTGCTGCATTCCACAGTGCCTGGAAGAGTTCAGCACAGAGTAGAAGTTCAATCAATATTTTCAATTGATCAAAAATAAAATAGCAAGTAATAGAATGTACCAAGTAGAAAATAAAATGATGACATGATAGAGGGTCTGAGGGATTACTTCAGGGTAGATAGTCAGGGAGTGCCCTAGGCAAGACTTTGAGGGCATTTGTGCTGAGGTCTGAAAGACAAGAGGAGGCTGGCCGTGCAAACATCTGGATGAAGTGCATTCCAGACAAATGAACAGCCAGCGTGAAGGCCCCCGTGAGGTGAGACTAGGCTAGGTGCTTTGAGGAACAGAAAAAGACATGAGTGTGCTAGAGCATGGGAAATAAGGTGAATAAGAGGAGGCGAGAGAGATGGGCAGGGCAAGGTAATGGGCGACCCAGGAGGCCACCAGATAGAGTCTGAATTTTATTTTAAATATGATGGAAACAACTGGAAAGTTTTAAATAGGAAACCAGAAAAATAACACAATATTTTGCAATAGTCTAGACAAGAAGTAATGAAGGCTTAAATTAGGGCATAGTAGTGGGAAGGGAGGGTAGGGGGCAATATTACTCATTGATGAAATGCTTATTCGTGGTTTGAATATGGGAGGTGGGTCTCAAAGAAAATTGGCGAATCAGGGATGACTCTTAACTTTCTAACCTTGTTTTTTGGGGAGGGTGTGCTGACATTTCCTCAGATATGGAAGACTAAGATCCAAAGCTATATTTGTTAGGACTGCCTTAACAAAGTACTATAAATCAAGTGGCTTAAACAACAGAAGTTTATTGTCTCACAGTTCTGGAGACAAGAAGTCCAAGATCAAGGTGTTGGTAGGGATGGATCTTCTTTCTGGGGTCTGTGAGGGGAAATTTGTCACATGCCTCTCACCTAACTTCTGATGGTTTGCTGATAATGCTTGGCATTCCCTAGCTGATAGACGTATCACTCCTATCTTTGCATTTATTTCCACATTGATGTGAGCAGGTCGGGAGCTGGAAGAGGAACTCACAGTTTCTCTTTTGTCTGTGTTAAATAAATTTTGACTATTAGATTCCAAGTAATGATATCACTAACTATAGGAAAGCAGAGCAGAAAAGAGGCAGATCACAGCTGGGAAGGCTTCATGGAGAAGGGCCAAAAGGATGGATAGAATTTTGACAATGTTTTGTATAACTAAATGGATGAGTAAATGTGGTATGACCACAGAGAAGCATTCATTGTTTTTCCCTTCATTAAAGGAGAAGAGAGCCATGGAATTATTGAATATGTTATTCTGATAAGTAACCTGTGCAATTTCTAGATGGAGCTGATGTCACCCAGTAGAGGATGCTGACTTAGAAATAGCCCTTGCTTCCCAGTGAAAGCATCTCTCTTCCTTCCTCTGTTAAGAGAGCAACTCTCTACTGCTATTGTTCAGTCTTGGCCAGGTCTGGGATGATGCAATGAGGATAATGGGGAAAACAAAACCACTGAATCGAGAAGGCCTCCTACCTCTAGCATGGCATGACTAGATATGATTTAAGGGATCTGCTCAATATTTTAGTCTGATTAAGTCACTTCCCTGATTAAAGATCTTAATTGCTTCTTATTGCTTTTGGAAAAAAAAAAAATCCTAAACTTCGCCTAGAACTCAAATGTGCTGGCCCTGCTAACTTTGTCCTCCTCTCTGCATCCCAGCTTCATGTCCTTTATTTCCCACCCCCCTCAGAACTTGCTCCCATTAGCTTCGGGGACTTTGAAGACGTCACCAAGACCCTTGTAAATTTGTGTTTTCTTGCTCTCCCCACTCCAGCTCATTAATTCCACTCATCCTCCAGGTGACTGAAGTGCCTAAGCTTTTAATGGGCATCAGAACCCTGTTCATCCTCTTCACTTGACATTCCACACTCGTCTCCTTCTTTTTGTAATAACTTTCAAAGGAGTCCGTAGGTTTTAAGCAAAAGTAATTCGTTTGTAACGCAGGCAATTTTAGGCTATTCCTTGCATCACCACTAGGGGAGGGCTGCACTGCCCAAGTTTTCATCTTCAGCGCTTTGGTTGTAGGTTGTTTGATGGAATAAAGCACAAAAGAGAAAATTAAGGGCCGATATCCAGCTGCCATGGAGAAGTGGGAAGTGAAAGCAGTATTAGTGCTGGGAGATAACAGAACAAAACAACTCGAGACAAAAATCAGAGAGGCATGGTCATTGGTGATTATAGATATTGAAAGGTTGGAGCACTAGTTGTTTAAATTTTAGTAGTGAATGCATGAGTAGGGAAGGCATCTTTGCAGAGGGTCCTGCTAGAGGCTTAAGTACCTTTAGGAGAAAACTAGAGATAACAAGGAGAAGGTTTGAATGGGAATTTTACAAGACTCCTGATCGATAATCTGCAGATTTTAATTTTTGTTGCACGTGCACGACAGGCCAAGTGGGTGGTGGTGACAGGCTTGAGCCTCGGTTCTGAAATCTCTGACCTTGACTCCCAGATGGATCGCTTACCAGTTGGGTTGCCTCATACAAATTACATTACCTCTCTGTGCCTTGGTTTCCTCATTTACAAATTTAGAATAATATAAGTTTAAGAAGGTTATTGCAAGAATGAATAGCTCAAAACAATAGCATGCTATGTTATTATGCCAGGTGTTATTCTACGCTTTATGTCTGAATCCTCTAGTTCTCAGAGCAACCCTAGAACACAGATATTATTATTATTATTATTAATTATTATAATTATTGTTATTATTATTATTATTTCACCACTGAGGAAACTGAAGCATAGTGGGGTTTAGAAATTTACAGCTAGAAGTGTCAGATCAGGACTTGAACCTACCAGGCATTTAGAAAAAATGCCTGGCTTAAATTAGGTACTGAAAAAGTGTTAGAAATTACTCCGCTTCTTACTGGGAGGCTCCTGCCTGGCCGTATTTGGTGGTTCAGGAGCTAGGCAGGTATTTTTCATAATCTGATTTTGTGTAAGAGGAAGAAAGGAGGGTGGACAGCTCAGGGGTGTGGGGCTTCTCATCATTTCTTTGTCAAACATGGTGCGCTGCCTCCACCTCCGTGAGGCTGAGACGGTCACAGTGCCGTTTATTACCCTTCAGCCCCTCCGCTCACAACCTGGGGGAGGATGGACACCCTGCTTCCGACCCACAGGTGGACATCTTTGATCCCAATGAGGACCTGGAGGAGACAGAACATGTTACACACGTGGGGACCTCTAGAAATAACTGAGGAGGAACTTAGAAAAGGAAAATCAGAATACCTTTAACGTACAGATGAGGTCAACGGGCATCTAAGAGTGATTACTCTCAAGGGGAACGCATTTACACTCAGTCTGTTATGTTTGGTGTTATGGGATAGATTAGGATCTGTTTCCTTTTAATTAAACCATTCCCTCTGTATTACAGTATGGACTTTCCTAATCTATTGTATAGTATTTATTCCCTGGGACATCTACCCTACGTCCCTCAGAAATTTTCTTTCTTGTACACAGTTTGATGCTAGAGGTAGAAGCTATAGACAGGTACCAAGTTATAATTCAAGTCGAAATTATGGCTCAGTCTTGAAGCAAAATGGTGGTCAACTAAAGTTTTAAAAACACATCCTCTCACGAAAGTAATTAATGCCTTTCTAAAGGATTTGCTATACAAATCGAGACTATAGAAAAAGTGTTGTTAAAACTCAACATTTTAATGTTATATAACTTTGCGATAGATCCACCAAAGAGTAGCAGAAGTATGTGGGTATCTATCTGAGGCCCTGGAGGGCAGGACCACAGTTGCTCATCTGGTTTTATATGATGCCCAGAGTATAGACAGTGTACTCTATTGATGTTCTTTAAAGATACTGGTGTTGATGATTTCTTTCTGTTCACTCACCAGAGAGCACAACTGGAAAATATATCTAACTCACCTAAGAGTGCATGACCCCATGAGATGGGAAAGATTCAGATTCCCCTACTAGAGATATGGATCAGATGGACTGATAACCAGCCTCAGAGATTAGAGGGATGTCATTATGTACTGTGGTTGTTACAAATTAACATCATTTCTGTCAAAGTTATTATAGTTATTATAATTTGGTTAAGGTTAATAAAGTTGTAGTTCATTTCTCATTAACATGCTAAAGATGTAGAACAATAAATGATCTTTTCTGCCACCTCCTTTAGGAGGTATAATAACAAGAATTGATTCTGGAATGTGACAAGTACGGCTGGGGTGGGGGAGATTGTACAAAACACGGTCAGAGTGAGTGGCCACAGAGTATAATTTATAAATATTCTCTCAGATCGAGAAGACTTTCCTTGAGAAGGCATTTATAAATAATTACCCTTTCCTGGTGACTTAAGGCTATTGAGGTTGGATAAACAGGAAGTGGTGCTCGGATGTGCGAAAAACTTTATTAGAGGGACATGGAGAAATGATTCATAAGGTTGGATCAGCAAAACTTGGGGAGTTTCATTCAGCTTTGCCTGCTTTCCCAGATTTTTAAAATGGCAACACTGTGGGCCTTCAGTAGAATAGCAATACCTGGATGGTACTGAGGGCACAGGTCTGTGGGAGGAAATGGGTGAGCCTGTGAAGTCAGCCAAACAATAGTGTGGTTTTTATTTTATTTTATTTTATTTTATTATTTATTTTATTTTATTTTATATTTTGTTTTTGTATAACATTAGGTAGGCTGGATTTTCACTTCAGAAGCTAAGCATTTAGTCTTCCATTGGATACTGGAGGATCAAGCGCTGGGGTGTAAGGCAAGTTGATTTCTTCTGCACTGAAGTTATGAGCCAAGAAGACTTGACTGTGGGGATGTGGGGACACTTTAAAACAAAGTCAAGAGATACATGTGTGCAGATCAAAAAAGTAGTGGGGGGTTCAGCCACAAACATTTTAATATTGCTTTGCTTTTCCTGAAATTTTTTCCCCTTAGGTGGAACTTTGTATTTAACAGTAGAGTAGAGTTTTAGCTATTTACTATAGATAAATAAGTTTGGAGTGTAGACAAGTATAGGTTAGTATGTGACAAAGAACAGTGGATTGGATCTGGTTCTGAACGGCTAAATATGTGAAAATCCAAATCAAGTCAAACACTCTCTGGAAGAAAATTTCCACATTTGTAAAATGTAGAGTGCTGAACTAGATGATGTCCAAAATCAGGTTTAGTACTGAATTCTATGATTTTTAATGTGACATCACATACATTCTTGTTGGTTTATAGTCTCACAAGCATGCTATTGTGGCTGCGTCTTTCCTAGACATGACAGTCCCCAACTGCAACAGGGGAAGCACCTCCGAGCCTGTGCTGATCACTGATTGATGTATTTGGGGAGCAGCACCTGGAGTGGGAAGACGCCCAACTTCGATTCGCAGCTAAAAGTACAGTCACAACCTTGCAGCAGAGATAATTTTGGTAGAGACGCTTAAAAACAAATGAAAAACACGGTTCTTTAATATATTGGACTAGACGTTGCTGGGAGAGAAAAAATTGTATTTGCTTCTGTAAGCTGGTATCTTAAAAGCGGTTGGAGAGAAGAGAGAATTTTTAAAAAGCAGCAAGAATAAGATGAGAAGAAGGAAGGACAAGTTAAGGAAAGAAAGGAGATGGGAAAAGATGAAGCCGTGAAGGGAAGGCAGGCAGGCGGAGTCAGCATTGTGACTACGAGGATGGCTTCGGAACCGATGGATTTGACTCTCAGCTCTGTGACTAATTGTATGACTTTGGGAGGTTACTTAGCCTGTCTGGGCCCGAATTTCCACATCCATAAAATGTGACTAACGATACGTGGCATCTTGTTTCCTCACCAGAGTGCATGCTTTACGATGGCGTTGTTAGGTGACACAGACAAGGCACTTGGCTCCGGGCCTGGTCACATCTCTACGAGCTTTAGCCATTCTGGTGGCGGTGGCAGTGGAGGTGGTGGTGAGGATCACGTGGTAAAATGCATCTGAAATTCCTTAAAACAATCTTTGGTACCTGATAAGCAATGAATTGGAGAAAGAAAAGGGAATATAATTAATATTTATTGAGAGTGTAGTAATAATGGCCTCTACTTGTTGAGCACTATGCTGTCGTCACCATGACCATGCAAGGCTGGATCATCACTTTTGCTTTATGGGTAAAAATAATCAAGGCTTAGAGGTTACCTGAACCCGGCCACGCTGCTGGGTCAGGAGCACACTCAGGATGTTATTCTGGGCAACGTTGCCCCTTCAATAGTTATTCAGTTATTGTTTGCAATAGTTCTGAGAGGTAAATATTCTGCTTTTCACTTATAGAAAATTCCAGAAACCATAATTCTTAGATTCTAAAGCCCACTCTCCACACTGCAAATACAAATGAGTATTTTGCAAACTTTTAACATAGAGCTTTCTGCTGACCGGCACTGTTCAATGAAAACATAATGCAAGCCAAAAATACATGACACGTCTGTGATTTAAAATTTTCTAAGAGCCATGTTTTAAAAAGTAAGAAAAAAACTAAAGAATTTAATAATATAGGCAACCCAATATATCCAAAATATTTTTTACTTAAAATGTAATTAACATAAAAATACTAATTAAGGCGTTTTACTTTTTTTCCTTTCCCCCGCTTTGACATTCGTATATATCTTGCAATTCTAGCACATCGCATTTGGGACTAGCCACATTTCAAGTGGTTGAAATCCGCCAGAGGCTAGTGGCCACCACACTGGAGAGTCTACCTTTAGACATTTCCTTTGTCATCTTGGATGATTCTCCAAGTTATAGAAGGCATTGAATTTGTTAGCCACAGCAAGATTCTCCCTGTGTAACCAAAAAGGAAAAATATGAACTAATCCTGTTAATGAAAATTCGGACTACACTTGTTAAATCTACCAAAAAAAAAAAAAAAAGTCTAACTTATGTTGCCCTTAAAAAATAAATGATTTGTTCACTTAAATAGGAACTTAGTTGTTTTGACCTCTTTATAAGCTAATTTTTCAAAAGGTAGTTAAGATTTCCTGCAGAGCAGAAGAAAATATTTAGAATTGATTTACCAGATATTTAAGGAACACCAGACGGGGGTGAGGGGATGAGCACTGTGAAGATGCCATCCACGTTTTTAGCAGCAAAGCCATCACTGTCCAGAAACGTAACACGACAGGCACAATGCGGAGTTGCCGAGTTGCTGTGGTTAAGAGCTCTCGCTTGAAGGTAATTTTATGAATGCTTCTCAGAAACTCATGGGAAAAGGCAAGAAATAATATCACATGCTTCTGCCTCTTTTATTTACGTATGTCACATGAGCCTGATGTCAGAACTCTTAAATTTGGAGATGTTGAGTTTCACAATGAACTAGATAATAGTTAAAGTTGACAGGTCCAAGGAATTTCCAGAAAATGCTAAACCTCTGACACTCAGCAGCCACAGTTATAATACTTCACTGGAGTGTTTAATAGTTCTAGAGAGTCACAACAGGGTTCCAAGAACGTGCTCCCCAAACCTGGTCCATAATAATTTTTGTTTTTATGCTGTGTTCAACCAACCAAAATACATGTTTGTGCCCAGGTTGTATGTAATAATTTTAGGTCTATCCACATGTTATTTCCTCATATTTTATCCTTCGCTTGATTTTTTTCATCCATACCATTGCTTTATCAAACTCTCCTTAATATTATTATAATTCTACAACAATTAGAAATACAGTGATTAAATTGCTGAAATATGCCTGTGTAGAGTAAGAACATTTCAATTCTATCAGCATGGGTGTTAATTATTTTAGGCAAGCTGTCATTTAGGCTTTCTAAAGTGGATTTTGTTCTTGCAGTCAAGAACATTGCTTAGTGCAGAATTAATTAATCATTATAAATATAAAACCTGCAGTATCAGCTTCTGTGTTCAGAGAGGTTTCAAAAGGCAAGGTTGAAAGAGTCAATAGGCTGCTGAAGGGAATCTTACCATGCACCCCCACCCCCATCTGATAAAGGGACAATTGCATCACGTACTTCATTTTTATAATAGCCCTTCAATATCAGTTCAAAAACTAGGAGTGTATACTTTTTCAACAAAGTGTCCCCGCCTCTCCCCGGTATCTTCTTTTAATGAAATTTTTAAAAGAATTGATAAAGAAATGGCAGAAAATTGAAGTTGATTTTAGTTGAAGGAAGACCCCCTCTCCCCACCGGCCCCGAATTTCATTCTCTAGCACTATGTAGAATAGAACCTATAGCATCTGTGGGCTCTGAATTTTCCCAAATGCCCAGCGGCTTCTTAAGAGATGCTCTATGGGATGACCATAATAATCATGTTCCTCACATGAAGGCTCTTGTGCTTCAAGAGAAAAAGATCACCATTTTCCATTGCCTTTCCCACTTTTTTTTTTTTTTAAATAATTGCTCTTCAATATTGTGTCATTTCTTTGCTCTACAATGGAAGCAAAATTCAACTGAGTTATACTGGAATACATTGACCAACACACTGATGTTATGCCTATATGGGGAAAGAGCCCAATTGGCATAGCAATCTAGAAAATGACTATATTAACTAACATTTAATTAGCCAACTATGTAATAGCCACTCTAAGTGCTTTAAATGTAATGGACTTGGATAAGCGCTTTATGTGTAATTGTCTCATTTAATTCTTACCACTCAGAAATAAAGGGTGTCTCTCAATGTATAAAAATTTGTTTGTTTTGAAATATAATTTTACTAATTCCTCAAAATTTAAAGGAGGATTTATTTATTTAAAAATATATATTGAGAATTGGTTCTTTCTGAGACATTTCCTAAGAATGAAACAAAGTGTACTGCTTCTCGAACTTCCATGTCTGGACAACTACCTGAGCCTCTTGTCACACTGTGGGCTCTGATTCAGCAGGTCTTAGTGGGGTCTGTAAGTCATAATGAAAGTCACCAGAGCATAATTTGAATGCATTTCGAACAAACTCCCAAGTGATGTCGATGCTGCTGGTTTGAGGACCACACTTTGAGAATTTTGAGGTGATGATGGTCAAAAGACAACATCATAATTGTTCCAAGGAGCCAGTTAGTAATTGCAGCTGATGGAATAAGGCTTAGCTTTGTCAAACAAATAACATTGGATACATATCATGGGTAAACATAAGCGGAGGGGGACGTTGTTCCTACTGGTTAACTAGTCATTAGGAAAGATGTAGAAAACTCCTCACCACGGCATGGTCTCTACAGGGCTCTTGGCGCTCTCACAAGAGAACCCCTGGGGATCGATGTTTGATTGGTGTCCACACCTGTGTTGGACATTCTCTTTCAGTTCTTCCTTCGTTGGTAACTAAAGCATCTAACTAAAGCATCTACCTGCATCAGGGCAGGTGGTGACTGTGAAGTACAAAGCCATCTCTGTGGCACAGAGAATCAATTATCTAAGGATCTCCCATTTTTTAGTTTATTTTAAAAGATATTTTATAATTTGTATCACTACAATTATATTTTTAATGGAATTTAATTGATTTCGAATCCAATTAAAAAAACCTATTTTTAAAGAACATCTCAGCTGCTGCTACTCAGAAGTCATGCCAGGCTGGCACAATGTCAGTCACTAGAGCATAATTTGAACGCATTTGGTATAATCAGCTAGGGGAGTTGCAAGTGACCTATATTTAATATATTTTTTTAAATCTTGATGTGTTTTATTCCTCTGAAGACAATGTATGTCAATGCTCTAATGATATAAATAACCATTTTTACTAGAAAGAGTTCTCTGGTCTTTTGGGTAAAGTTATTCCTTCTGGTTTTGGGAAAGGTATATTTTCTAGGACATAGTGCCCATTTTTCCATATATTGTGTCGGTAAATTATGTTTGTTTGTTTTTTTCTTCTCCAATCTCACATCTATTCTGAGCTCTTACAGAGAACTGTTTTGGACCATTAGGTTTTTTTCCTAGACTTGGTTCAGTTACATTACTCATAAACATTTTAATGCTTCCTTCTTGTCTATCGAATAATCTACAATCATGGCTCTTCATAACGTTGTCAAAAAGTAAACTTAAGTCAAACTGTAACACTTGCCATCCCTCCCTCCCCACACAACAACCCGACTGTATCCTCATTGTCATTGTTCTTGTTCTTTCTGCCTAGAATAATAAGCCCTTTAATAGGGTGACTTGAAGACATTTTGAAAGAATGGTCCAGAGCCAACTTGAAGCCATGTGGTGACCAGGAACAAGGCGGGGAGTAGTTTGGTGACATGGAATGAGCAGATAGCCCTCCCCAGTCCTCCATTGAGCCTTTATATGGATCATTCAAAAGAGATGGAAAGTCCCAGAATTTTAGTCAGCGAATCTAACACCACTCCTCTGTCCCTAAAGCTAACAATTAAAGTCTCAAAACCCATATGCCAGTGGGTCTCTAGACCATTGAAATTTTTCACTCTTTGCAATTTAAAGTACTGGCCTCAAACAATGTTTAAGTAGCAAAATAAAAGTTGCATTTTCCCCCCAAAGTAACAGTGTTCAAAAAGTCAACATACTGCAGCTCCGTTCATTTTAAGGTGAGCCTTAACTGGAATGAAAAAATCTCTTATAACTAATCCTTGTCACAGCTGAGTGTTAAACCAGTCATCTACAGGATCCTACACACACAATTCCAAGTTCCCTGACCCCTTCGCAGCACCCCTCCCCCCCAAAAATCCCCACGTAACTATTATAGCTTAATTTTTTCTCCTGGTCTTTCCTGCTACCAAAGGAGGGTCAGTATTTTCAGGAGCCTGGCTGCAGAAGAAACGGTTTTTCCTTTTATTTCCAAAGATGGGCTTTACGTATGAAGAAGCAAGCCTGCCTGTCAGGTCAGCAAAGCTGTAGTGGGTAGAGAAGGATTATCACAGACAGCCTGAGAAAAGCATTCGTCACCCAGGAAAGAACACAGAGACTTCTGGACTTTGTGGGTTTCTGAACTAGAGAGAAAAAGAGAGAAAGAGAGAGGGAGGAGAAGAGCGGGCGGCAGGAGGAGGAGGAGGAGGAGGAGGAGGAGGAGAAGGAGGGAAGGGAGGGGAGAGAAGAGAGAAGAACAGATTTGGGTTTGGAATGTGTTTGTTAGCTTTCCTCTCTGAGGCAGTATCACAGTTGCTGCAGATGAAACACTTATGGGGTTGAACCCAAGGCAGCCCTAGGAGTCCCCCAGATTTCAGTGAGGTCCAGAGACAGCAGTTTAGAACTCCCAGGCCCCATCAGGTAGTAGGGAAATGCTGAGAAAACTGGTCCAGTGGGAAGGCTTTGCGGTGGGGTGGGGATGGGCAGTCTGGGAGTATGGGCCATGAAAGGTACCATAGACCACAATGGTGTATGTAGTGCCACACCCAAAGGGTTCAGGTGTATCCAGCCACACCCCAGCGGATTATACTGCAGGACATCCTGGTGACCTGGTGGGATAGTTACACCACAGTGAAGGCCAGTGAGACCTGTGAGACAACAGGTCTGAAAACTGCTCTTTATGGTAATACCTTGAGATAAGCCATGTAAGATAATTTACAGGTCAAAATTTTAGATGATAAATAGACTAGAACCTAGACTTGCAAACGTGTTTCTAACTTGGACTTGGTGTGAACTAGTCTATTGTTTCAATAATTTCTGAATCTTCTCTAAAGAAAAGCTCAGCTGCCTTCCCATCCTTTCAAAGAGGCCATGAGTTGGGGGAACCACCTCATGCAAGTAGGAATAAGATTGTCCCAAATAAAATGCTAATCTTCACTACTTCCCCAGGTCCATCCAGAGAAGTAGCTACATTCTGACTGAGTTGGAAGATATTAAACATTTCTCCTTGAGTTTCTGTGACCAGCAGGGTGAGGAATGCTGGTGGAGATTTTCTGGGAGGGAAATTTTAGAAGGTATGCTTCTGAGCTTTCTCTACCACTCGCCCAGTCTTCTCCTTTGGAGAAGTGTGACTTTTCTGATGGGCGAGGTTGCAAAGAGGGTGCTGAATGTGCGTAGCTGAATCCATTTCCAGTTTTCCTCATTGGGTCTGCCTGCCCACCATGAAGGTGTTTCATCCTTCCATCTTCCACATAGAATGTATGGATCTGGGTCTAAGCCCACTTCTAAAGAATGGGCTGCGATCTAACTTTTCTCACTAATAAGGAAAAAGCCATGCAATCCAGAGGTTCTGAGTAACAGTGTCTGACCAGCATATCTCTGTTCTCCTGAAGATGGCTCTTACCAAGGTCTAGATTTGGGAGGTTGTGTTGGGAAGTCATAATGTGGCTATGCATTTGAAGCTGGCTTCTCCCTTCTGCTTTTACCTAAAATAAAGGGGATATTTTCCTTCCATCTATATAAATCTCCTGTTCCTTTCTTAATATATGGATGTGGGTAATAGGTGTGATTATTTATGATATCAAACTCAAACATATGTTAAAGCTTACCCAATATAAAGTGTGATAAAAATGCAAGGAAGCATTTATGTACTGAAAAAAAAAACATCAACCTTAGTGTCAGCCATGAATTCAGATCCTGCCTTATTGATTGACTAATTATTGACCCAAATACTAAACCTATTTGAGCCTCCTCGATAAAATATTGCTATTAAAACCTATGTCTCTGTATCATAAAGATTAAATGATATCAGATGTTATAACTTACTTTATTATCTCTCTATGTCACTATGGCTGGCATATATTAGACCTCTACTGTGAGTTATTTTCCTCATTTCTTTTCTCTTGAACAAGTAACATTTATTTATCTTCCCCCTTTTCCACCCCCACACATATACACCCTCTCTACATTCATAACCCTATTTCATTTCATCATAATCACTTGACCTATTGCTAAGGGAGGAACATCCAGTGTGACATTTATCATATTTACACTCAATAAAATTATATATATATATATAATATATATAATTTTTTTCCCCCTTACTAATACAGCCCCATTGAAACTCTGGGTTTTTTCCTTATGATATATCTGCATTTTAGAGTGTGATAAAAATGGCTTGTTTGTTTGTTTGTTTTTTAAATCAGCCTCCTCATTTGCAAAATTATGGGATTATATCATAAGACTGGTAAGGAAACTTTGTTAAAAAATTCTATAATTATATAAAATACCACAGTGTCATTACTCTTGAAACTATTTTGTTTGTTGTGCTTGTTCTGTGTAATTTCCCTAATAATTAGCCAAGGCTTTCATTTATAGTGCTTTTATATTTTTCTTCCATTCTATAGAAAAATAGAAAAAATAGAATTCTTTTCCTTTATCAGCAAAACCACAAAAAAATATAACCTCAGTAGGTTATTATAAAAACCACAAAGAAGCGTACACATGAAAAGCCTATTTAGATATTCCATTGCAATGGATTTGGCCTGCATTTATTAATTATTCCATTCAGGGCACATTTACTGAGTTCAGCCTGCCATGTCCTATGGGTACTGGGGCCATAGAGATGAATGAGATTCTCTGTGCTCTTAAGAGGCTTCTGAGCAAAAAAGGCAAAAGAAAGTGTAGAGTGGTAGCCACAGAAAACACATCGCCTTGGTAACAATCAGTGCTGAGTCAGAGAAGCAGAGTCAGGAAGAGATACATGTTATGAATGTAAAAGGGGCACTGTAATAAATCTAACTGAAAGTAACTTCACACGGTGATCCGATCATAAATTTCTAGCTGGGAGGTCATGGTGGGTAGTCACACCCCAGGCCTATAAATTCTTAAATAAAAAGTTTAAGCAAACCTTGTTCATTGTTCCTGTGCATCTAGGGTAACACACCTTTGAAATGCCAAAGTAATCCTCTTTTCGAGACTCCTAAAAGGCATAACCACCCTCAAGGGAGCATCTGCGATCTCCCTTCCTAGCAGTTGTCCTCAGCCTGACTCAAGTAAAACTCTTGTAAAAATTCTCTCTAAGTTTGGATGTTTCTTACATTGTCAATATTGAGAGATTTACTGCAATGAATCAGCTCATGCAGCTGTGAGGACAAGCTAGGCAAATCCACGTTCCCCAGGGCAGGTCGTCGGGAGGGGCTAGCTGGAATTCATGGACTGCAGTGAAGCCCCTGTCCACAGGAAGAACTTCTGTTTCATCAGAGAAACGCCAGCTGCAATTAAGGTCCTTCAAGGGATTGAAATCAGGTCCACCTAGATTATCTAAAATGAATTATCTTACTTAAAGTCAACCGGTTATGGACTTTCATCCCACCTACAAAATGCTTTCAGAGCAACACCTAAATTCGTGTTTGATTGAATAACCTCGAGCTAGAGCCAGCCAAATTGACACATAAAACTGATTATCACAATCTTCATTTGCAAAATCCTCATGAGTCTAATGTAACTCTTAACGTAGCACTCTCTTAAAATCACAATGTCTGCTGAGCAAATATTGCAAGAATCTGTTTCCTAAAGGGCTAACGATTTAGCTCAAAATTATAATCAAGAGTTTTGCTATGGTTTCAGAGGTTCAGGACTCGATGCTATAATATCTTTAGTGAGGATTTAGGTGGAGGAAATGAGTTCTGTATTACTTCCTCTAATCCATGTTTGTGTAGAGTAGGAGAAAAATAAAGTATGGAGTATTATAAAAGGAATATAAATGGCCACTTCTAATAAAAACATACTTCTTTGTCATTTAATTCATTAAATATTACTGGGTTCACTTTCTTAAGTAGGTTCTACAGAACACTAGTTTCTTAAAATGAAAAGCCTGTTTGCAATATTATTATGTATATGTCTATTTGTATTTATATAAACATTTACACACAAAACATGAACTTTATAATATATGTAAATGTATGTACATTTACATGCAAATAAATATGTTATAAACTTGTGCATTCTGTGTATGTGTGTATGTATAAAACTGTCTATAATCAACTATGCGGGAGAAATACTGGAACACATTTAAAATGTCCTCTTTGCTGCTGGATTTTTCCTAGTCTTAATCTGTCATCTTAATTGTCATCTTTAAGACGGAGATTTGGAATTTAGCTTTAGTCAAATTCATTTGATCATGGGACATCTTTATTCAAGGGCTAACTTTTGGGATCATTATTCATTGCAATGCACCTTTAAAATCTGTGTAATAAAGTATTGTTTATGGAGTGGGGGATGGGATGGGTTAGCAAGTAAGCATCTATTCAAATCCAACAGAAAGTTCTGTCATAAGATGCAAGAGGTGGAAGAGCTTAAAGGTTGTCTAGTCTAATCAGTCATCCAATGGATAACACTTTTGTTTTCCTTCAATCACACAGCTGGTCAATACTTCATATATAAAAGAAACTGTGGGGTCTGACAACATGATCCATCACATTGTCTCCATCATTATTTTGATAATGCCATTTGTCTTTGTCAAAGGTCTCCAACAAAAATGTTTCTGAAAAGAAAACCAACAGACTAAGAATGAAAGCAGCGCCATGTAGTGTGGTTCACCGAGCATTGATTTAGGGTCTGTTACATGTAGCAGCTCAGCACTCTCTACCAGGGGAGGAGGGACATGCACCAACATAATTAGTATAATAAAGCACAAGTCATGTCCAATTGTAAACATATTGGTACAAAAATATACGTGAGTGCGGCCGTTTCTTCCGTTTGCAGAAATGTGGTGGTAAGAGACTTTACAGAGGTCATAACTTTTGGGGTCGACTTTTTTAGTAAGATTTCACCAACTTGAATAAGACATGAAGGGGGTTTTATGTGCAGAGAAAAGAATGAGGAAGCACACAGTGAAGTCAGAGGCCTGATAATTTGGGGGACTGAGTGTTGAAAGGGATCAGAGCATAGGATGAGTATTAGATGGGAGATGGGAGGTATTAATGGGTTGGACTCTGTTCCCAATGACCGCCCCCCCCCTCGCCGCAATATATATGTTGAAATTCTAACCCCCAGCACCTTTGAATTGATTTTACTTGGAGGTAGGGTCTTTATAGAGGTTATCAGGTTAAAAGGAGGTGATTAGCGTGAGCACTAATCCAGTATAACTGGAGTCTTTATATGAAGAGGAGATCTGGACACAGACACACAGAGCGAGATGATGTAAAGAAATGCAGGGGGAAGGCAACCATCTATAGCTGAGGAGAGAGAATCTTCTCTCACAGCCTCAAAAGGAACCAACACCTGATTTTGGACTTCCAGAATTGTGGGAGGGTAGAATTCTTGTTGTTCAAGCCACCCAGTCTGAGGTACTTTGTTTACAGCAGCCCTAGGATACTAACAAAGGATGTGAGGCAGGAAATGTAAATTGGGACTAGACTGTGGGAGCTCTGCTCTTCTGTATCCGGCATCTGAGCAGTGGGGGCGCTTCTGAAGTCGTCTGAGGTGGAGCAGCCTAGTCAGAGCGCTACCTTAATGAGCTAACTTTGCAGCAGCCTGGAAAAACTTTAGGAAGGGAGAAGAGAGGAAGGTGGCAGCAGGAAGCCAGAGCCTGGGGCTTCTTCAGTGGGCCAGGTGAAATATGTCCAGGGCCTAAATTAGGCCAGGAGCTTTGGGTGGGACTTGTAAAATGTTGCCAGGTAAACCTGATAAATCATAGGACACAGTGAACAAAGAAGAAATCAAAACAGCCACCAGATTTGTAGTGGTTTTCCCTCAGATTGAATACAAGTGGGTAAGACGGCCTGGGTCCAAAGGCGATGGGTTACTTTTGGATGTGACCCTCTCAGGGCCCAGGAGGCTTTGCAATTGTTTTCTTAGATGCACTCCTTCCCTCTAGGACCCTGTCTGCTGGCTTCCTTTGTGATCTATACACATGCAAATTTCTTTCCCACCTAGGGGAAGATTTGCCTTTGTAAATCTCCAGGCCTGGAAGACTCTACCAAGGCCCCACCACAACCCCATCCCTGAATGGCTCATTCTCTCCCTTCTGCTGTCAACGCCCCTGGTCACCTCCTTAGAGACTACTCCGTTTTCTGAGCGCTCTGCCCGCTGGGTTCTTCGAGTCCCCACCTTGTTTATTTTTAATTTTCCCTCAAAGCACTTCTATAGCTCTGTGATGAGATTTGCTTATTTACTTATTTTTGTTTGTCCTGGCTTCTCTCACTTCAATTTTCTACCACCAAATAAAATGCAAATTCTGAGTATAGAGACCTTGTGTATCTCATTTACAGGTTCTCTCTGGAGTTTAGCACAGTCTCTAGCACATAGTAGGTGCTCATAAATAGTGGCTGAACAAAAGAATGTACCAACCAAAAATGTCATTCTTTTTGTGTGACAGGAGATAATATAAATATAAAATATAAACTATCGAAGTGGTTATAATTTTCTGAAAGTTGAAACCATTTCAATATTTTATATCATTTACTTTCACTCAAAAGGGATAATACTTTTGGTGATATATTTAGGATAAAAAAGATCAATCCTAATAATTTTAGAACTTTAAATTTCAGAAGATGTAGCAACCCATAGCAGTGAGCTGTGAAAAAGGTGAGTTTTCGATTTCACATTTGCTCATGGAAAATATCTGAAATCATTTAATATTTTAAAAACTTTGCATAAAAATCTGGACAAGACAATGGAAAAGGAGGTTAGTGATTATGTCTGTTATTTGCTCTCCCTCCTTCGGCTATATGAGTCTGTGAATGGGCACTAGGTTGTGCGACAGCAGATAAGGCATCCTCTGACCTTTGGGTCGCTTAAGTGTTTAGACACCTGATGGCAATCTTTCATTAAATTTGGTATAGCAGCAGCCATTCTGGCGGGTGGGAGGAAGACACTTAGTTTTTCTTTCAGCAATCTTCATACCGAATAGCTGAAAATGTTTCCCAGTGACAGACAAACGTGAGAGCTTAATGTTTTTCCAGATGACCATGGTGGCTTTCATGGAGGAATGTGGTGTAGGTAGATGAGCTCAAGTGAAAAGTAGAGGAGAGAGGAAGGGAAAACGATGTTTATACATGGCCCAAGATGCATTCAGGGGCTTGGGCGACAACTCAGAGAGCAGGATGTCATGCTAACGGGCAGGAAACAAGTTCGGAGAGATTTGTGTTGTGTTAAAACACAGTATAATCTGGTAAACCAGCATTCCCTGCCTCTTTTCTCCTTCCTTGATTTCTCTCCATTGCTTTCCACTTGCCTCAGACTGGCAATAAAAGACACAGTTTTGGTAGAAGGGTACATTTCTCCTCTGCAAGACTAGAAAGAGCAGAATTGAATAGAAAACCTTTCTCATGTCTCCCTGTCCATTCAATGGGCCAACATTTTCTGTGACCTTGATGATATAATAATATTAGCTAATAGCTACGTTTTATCAAGCATGCACTATGTGCTAGGACTGTGTGATATACTTCAATTACGCTTATCTCCATGTAATGAAGAAATAAAGTCAGAGAAGATTTAGTAACTGTCGCAAGCCATTTTGGCAGGTAGGTGGCAGAGTATGTGTCTGACTTTAGACCTAAGCACTTACCACGGTTTTGTTGTGGTTCCCCACAATCCAGTCTCCACAGCAACTGGGGTACCTTTAAACATACAAACTAACCCCTTTTGTGGCCTCCCTTCATACCTACAGTAAAATACAAATCCAAGCCCCAGTTTTGCAAGCCACGTATGACCTGGCTGAATCTCTGGCTTCTTACGGTTGGCTTGAACAGCAGAAGCTTTTTCCTGCCACAGGGCCTTTGCATTGGCTGTTTCCTCTAGCTAAAATGATCCTTCTCTTGATTAAGAAGGGTCGCTGGCTCCTCTTGTCTTTTTAGGCCTTAGCTTAACTGGCACCTCTATCAGAAAGGCCATCTCTTTCTATTACAGCTTTAAAGAACATATCTTTTCCCTTTCTGTCACATCGACTTATCTTAATGCTCTGAAGAATCCTCAGTGCTATCTTTTTTTTCCATGTGTACATTTATGCTTATTATATATTTTGCCCCCACTAGAAAATCAGCTTCCTAAGAGCAAGGAACTTCTCTTCACTTTTGTAGCAAAGGTATAATAGCTATTCTGTAGCCTAGAATAGTACCTAACATATTGGCTGAATGAATAAATGGACTTAATAAATTCTCCCTCTTGTCATTTTTTTAATTTCACATATTTGTTCTCTAGACTAGATCCCATAATAATCGATATAAAATTCTATGTCTGCCTTATAATGCAATTTGAGTCCACATTATAACATGTAACAAGTAAGAATCTCTTTTATGTCTTGTTTTAATTTCTGAAAAGAATGATTATTTCAACTCTGATATTCTTCTAGTTTTCCCATCTTAAAAAGTGTCACTGCTGTCACCTAGTTGGATAAATCAGAATAACTGAGAATTATCCTCGATTTCTTCCTTCATCAATCCCCACATTGTCAGTCACCAAATTCCATTGATTTTTACCTCCTGAACGTTTCATATTCATGTGCTTTCTTCTCTGTCATTGCTATAATCCCAGTCCAGACTCCCAGTATTACTTGCCTGGATCTCTGCAATAACAGCTTATTGCTTTGCTACTTTTGCCCTTCCACAGTCTTCATCTAAACGATAGTTAGAGAAGCATTTATAAAATGTGAGTACAGCTCTTCAGTGCTTTCTTCTAATATTGGGCTGAAGTCCCAAATCCTTAAAACAAAGTAGAGACCCTCCCTTCTTGACACTGTAACAGCTCTGGCTGCTTCCTGAGCTTAAAGGGTTATGTACGTTCCATCCATCGAGCGCTAGCTATTCTTTAAATGTGAAGCGCATTCGACCTTCAGAACAACCCAGTGAGAGAGGCTGTTGATGCTTTTCCCCGTTTTACAGATGGGAAAATCCAAGCCTATTGCATTAAAAGTTTGGCCAAGATTAGAATCACAGAGTGATCCTCAATTTCTTTCTCGACCCCCTGTTCAGACAGTTCTATTGATTTCACCTCAGTGTCCCACAGAGTTAAAATAAGCAGCTCTAGGAAATGAAATTTCCCCAAACCTAGATCACATTTTATTTCCATCTCACTGTCACAAATTTTTTTTTTTTTCTCGGGTTGTTCTATCAAGGAAACACAAAAGTTGAGCAGGTCCTGGTTTCTTCATAGATCAACAAAATATTTCTGCATCCTTAGAGCTAGAAGGCAACGGGGAAAATTTGAGGACAAGTTTTCTGCAGGGTTAGGATCTTTCCCATGACTCTGATCATATTTCATTGACTATCTTGCTTTGTATCAGACACTATACTAGGAGGATAAAAGATTAATAACAATACTTTTTAGGTGATATTTATTGAGATAAATATACTTTGCAAGGTGTTTCAAGCATAGTTGTTTGGTTTTTCTGTTTCTGACCAATTCTTAAAACAACTCCATTATGTGGGTACTATTATTATCCCCATTTTACACGTGAGAAAACAGAGGCACAGAGAAGTTAAGAAATGTGGTTAAGGTCTCACAGAAAATGAAGAACACAGGTATTAACCCAGCCAGTTTGGCTCTAAAGCCAAATTGATTCAAGTTAAAAATTAAAAGCCCATGATTTTAATCATAACACTCTAGACCTCTCAGTTGGAATAAGACACAATCTCTTTCTTTAAAAATATATTTTTTTCATTTTCAATTACAGTTGCATGCAATATGATATTAATTTCAGGTATACGACATAGTGATTAGACATTTATATCAATTACAAAGTGATCACTCCAAGAAATCTAGTACCAATCTGATGCCATACATAGTTAATACAGTATTATTGACTATATTCTCTATGCTGTACTTTACATTCCCATGACTATTTTGTAGCTCCCAATTTATACCTCTTAATCCTTCTTCCCATCTCCTACACATCCCTTCCCATCTGACAACCATCAAAATGTTCTTTGTATCTATGACTTTGCTTTGTTTGTTCCTTTATTTTATTTTTTAGATTTCACATATAAGTGAAGTCATATGGTGTTTGTCTTTTTTGGACTTATTTCACTCAGCATAATACCCTCTAGGTTCATTCATGTTGTTGCAAATGGCAAGATTTCATTCTTCTTTTTTTTTGGCTGAGTAATGTTCAATTGTCATATGTACCACTTCTTTTTCTATTCACCTATTGATGGATACTTAGATTTCTCTGCATATCTTGGTTATTGTAAATTATACTGCAATGAATATAATGGATGCATGTGTCTCTATGAATTAGTGTTTTTGGTTTCCTTGAATTAATACCCAGAAGCATAATTACTGGGTCCTTCATTGTCTCTTGTCATAGCTTTTGTTTTAAAATCTATTTTTGTCTGGTGTAAACATGGCTATCCCAGCTTTTTTTTTTTTTTTCATTTCCATTGTTATAAAATATCTTTCTTCATTCCTTTACTTTCAGTCTGTGTATGTCCTTTGATCTGAAGTGAGTCTCCTATAGGCAGCATATGTAAGAGTCTTGTTTGCTTTTATATTCAGTCACCCTTTGTCTTTTAATTGGAACATTTAATCCATTTGCATTTAAAGTAATTGTTGATAGATGTGTAGTTGTTGCCATTTTATTTTTTATCTTTTTTATCTTTTTTCTTTTTTATCATTTTCTTAAAGAAGTCCTTTAACATGTCTTGTCATGCTGGTTTGGTGGTGATGAACTTCTTTAGCTTTTTCTTGTCTGGGGACTCTTTATCCATCCTTCAATTCTAAATGATAACTTTGCTGAGTAATCTTGGTCATAGGTCCCTGTTTTTCTCGTTGTGAATATTTCCTGCCAGCCCCTCAGTCCTGCAAAGTTTCTGCTGAGAAATCAGCTGACTGTCTTATGGGAGCTCTCTTATAGGTAACTGCTTTTCTCTTGCTGCTTTTAAGGTTCTCCCTTTATCTATAACTTTTGACATTTTAATTACTATGTGTTTTGATGTGGGCCTCTAGGGTTCATCTTGTTTGAGACTCTGTGCTTCCTGGGCTTGTATGTCTCATTCACCAGATTAGGGAAGTCTTCCATCATTATTTCTTCAAATATGTTTTCAATTCCTTGCACTCTCTCTTCTTCTTCTGGCACTCTATTATGCAGATGTTGGTACACTTGATGTTACCCAGAGTTCCCTTAATTTTTGGATTTTTTTCACTGTTCTGATCTGGTGTTTTCTGCTACTGTATCTTCAAAATTGCTGATTCGACTTTCTGCTTCATCTAATCTATTGCTGATTCCATCTAGTGTATTCTTAATTTCAGCTGTCGTATCCTTCATTTCTGACTGGTTCTTTTTTATGTTTTCTATCACTATTTTTAGGTTTCTTTATGTCTTTGTTGAAGTTCTCATTGAGATTATTGAGTACTTTTATAACCAGTGTTTTGAACTCTGTATCTGGTAGATTGCTTGTCTCCATTTTGTTTAGTAATTTTTCTGGAGCTTTGTCCTGATCTTTCATTTGGAACATGATTCATTGACTCCTAATTGTCACTGCCTCCTTGTGTTTGCTTCTACTTATTAGATACAACAGCTATGTCTCCCAGTCTTGGTAGAATGGCCTCTTGTAATGTGTGTCCTGTGGGGCCCAGTGGTACAGTCTCCCTGGTCACCTGAGCTAGGTGCTCTAGGTGTGTCCCTTGTGTGGGTTGTGTGTGCCCTCCTGTTGAATTAAGCCTTAATTACTATTGGCATGTCAATGGGAGGGATGGACCCTCAAGCTGATTGCTTGTGAGGCCTGTCTGTGACTACCGTGGAGGAATTGCTGTGCAGGCACTGAACCTATGGAGCAGGATTCACTTCAGCAGGGCTCTGGTGCCTGTTCAGTCTGCTCTTTATGTGTGCCGTTTGTGGAGGTGGTTAGGTAGTGTGGTCTGAAGCTGGCTGCTGGGTCTGTTGGATCTGGGGCTTCTTGGGAGGCATTCTGTTGCAGGCCAAGGTCAGCCACTGCCTGTGCCCCGCCCAGGTCACTTGATACAGCTAAAAGTGATTTGCAGATGGTTTCCACTTGTGCTAGGCTTGGATGTACCTGGAGAAGCTAATTTGCAAATTAAGGCCTCCTGCCACTAGTGTTGGGTTTGGAGCTGCTTAACAAGAGATATGGGGCATGCCAAGGTCAGACGCTACTTTCTTGGGGCTTGTAAACCTTTGAAAGATTTTAAGAAAGTTCTCAACATGAGCCAAACAGGACGTTTGTATAGAAAAGCCACTGGAAGTGGCCCGTGTGGGCCCACAAGTGGAGAGGAGTGTGGTCTCAGAGAATCACTAGGGCAGGGCAAGTGGTGTTAGTTAGGTTGAGGAAAAGTCAGATATTTTGGCCACCTGTGTCTGCAGGCTGGGTGAGGGGAGAGCTCAACAAAAGAACGATGGGTTCTGCTTGTACTTTTTTCTGGGAGAATGCTGCCCCTCCAGCTCTCACCCTGAAGCCAGGCATTTCAGTTTCTCCACGTACGTTCCTGGCATCTTTTGAGCTAATGACCCAGCGCTGGAGCTCAGAGCAAGGAAGTCCATCAGCAGGTAAGTCCAGGCATGGACCATTGAAGAGGTATGCTTGGGACTCAGTGGCCCTCCGCTCACTCAGCCACAATCTCCACTGGTTTTCAGAACCAGAAGTTATGGAGACTTCTCTTCCTGTTACCAGAATCTTGGGCTGGGGAGCCTGGTGTGGGGCTGGGAACCCTTGTTTCTCAGGGAGTACCTCCAAAGCTGAGATATTTCTTCCAGTTTTTAACTGCCTCATGTGGGTGTGACCAACCTGTTCTGTGTCTCTGCCCCTCTGATGAGTCTCAAAGTGGTTTCTTCTGCATGTCCTTAGCTGTGAGACTTCTGTTCAGCTAGACTTCAAGTGATTCTCAATGACGGTCATTCTGTAGTTTAGTTGTAATTTTGAGGTAGTCGTGGGAAAAGTCGTGCACAGTGTTTACCTATCTTGCCAGACAAGTAATTGGAAGCACCAGTGCAATCTCTTTTTATAAGGGTTTTTAGTTGATGTGGAAGAGGGACTCATAAATATAACAGTATGGTATAAGTGTTGTGATCCATTCAGACTTTTGTACAGTGGGTATTTGTAATGTGTTTTTATTACATAGTATAGAGCAGGAAATATGAACTTGGAAGTTAGTTTGTTAACTGAATGACCTTTGGAGAACTATTTAACCTCTTAGAGCAGTTTCCTTGTAAATAAAACAAATAAAATATCTATTTCAAAGTTTTACTATTAGTGTTAAGCGGGTTAATGTATATTCAATAGTCAGCACATAGTAGGCCAATATGAAGACTTTTATAAGTTATGTCTGTATTAATGAAAGAGTTATGTAGAACATGTCAGATAGCATGAAGGAATAAAACGTTAACTGGGAGTTGGGGGCGTTCCCCACGACTGATGTAACACCTGAGCTGGGACTGGAAAGGTTCACCATAACTTTATTCTTTTGTTTTCCCATTCAGTATCCAGATTTTTCTCTGGGAACCATTCCTTCTTTAGGGTGTGTATGTTTCGCCCCATGCAGACATGGTTGTTGCTGATATTCTTCCTGTTATCCTAAGATGACTCTCCCATATATTGAAATAAATACTAGAGAAGGCAGGGAAGAGGATGGCAAGAAAGCAGACCCTTGGCCACGCCAATGAGCCATTTGTTCAACCGAGCATGTATCCCGTCGATCTCTTGACTTTCCAGTCTGTGAGCCAACACAAAGCTTCATTGTTGAAGCCTGTTTGAGTCAAGTTTTCTGTTACTTGTGACTGATCCTCTCCTAACGGGAGGGAATTCTAGATGGGAAAGCTGCATGTGCAAAGGCTCGCAGAGGGGAGATCATGACGGGTTTGGAAATATTACATTGAGAAATAAGGCCAGAAGATGGGTCAGTGCCAGCTTTTCAAGGGCATCGACTTGCATGTTAACGAGTTTGACTCTAGCCTGTAGGCAGTAGGGAGCAACAGTTTTTGAACAGAGAAGTGACAGGATCAGATTTGCATCTTAGAAATATGACTCTGGCTAGGAGTAGAGAAGGCTGAGAGCAGGGGGGAGAGCTAGGAGATAACTGCGACAAAATGAAGCGGAGACAGTAGTCGTGGGGACAGAGAGGTAAAGACCTGGCATCATTTTCTTTCCAGATCCATCTTACCGTTACTCACTTAAATGAATTCTTCTTGGCTTTTAATTCTGGATTCACAGATGCCTCACCAGTCACAGCTGCAGGCCGGCAGACAGGGGACTCTTGCTCTCCAGGTGCACTGCAGAGCCTTCAAAATCTAAGATATGAGACATAGGAGCTTTCTAACTTTTCATATTTCCTTGCTGCCCTTCTTCCTACATCATGGTGATGCTGTTCAACTGGACATTAACAAATGGACAAACCAAGTCTGTGATCATCACAGAGCACAGTCCAATAAGCCAATTTACGTATCTTTCTGAACTCGTACATGAGTTCCTCACTTCTTTTTTGTTCAGGCAGGAGATGCCCCAGCAGGGGTTACCAAAATACTGTCATAAAATGTATGTTTATTGCTTTTTTTTTCCCCCTGTATCAGAAAACCTCCAACTAGTTACTGTGGAGTTAATATTCCTTCCCACTTTCCTGAGGTACTTTCCATAGTGGAATATTGGACTTGTATGGGGGTAGAGATAGATAAACAATTGAGAGTTTAGATTTTAAGTAGATACTTTAAAAAGGATAAAAAAAAAAAACGGCCTTCATGTTTGGTCTTTTTGGCATTCTGCTTTCATTTGCTACATGAAGATGAATGCTCAGTTAAAAGTCTCTTAATAGGACCAGGAAAGAGTTGTAACTTCGTGTTCCCATGAGTACATGCCATCTACGGTGCGTTAGTTAGTCTTCTGCTGAACTACGAAGTTGTAGCCGGAATCACATTGGGGGTCCTCTAGGGGTTTAGGCCTGGAAAACCTATGTCCAATCTTGTTCCGCCACCACCAATTAAACACATTCCTATTCCTGACCATGGGTCGATGGGGCAGTAAAATCATTTAATGAAAAAAATGTTTAAAGATAAAAAGACCTTAAAATGATCTATTAGAATTCTTAGTTAATGAGTTCAGTTGGTTTGGCTGAGGACAAAGACAACAGAAATCATGTCCCAAAATGCAAAGCTAGAGCCCTCCATGCAGGACCTACCACAAAGGATGGACCTCAATTCCCCATCTATAAAGCAGAAATATAGCAGAAATATCTACCTCTAATGCTGTTCAGGGGTTAAATAAATTAATATATTTGAAGCACTTCAAATACTGCTGGCATATATTAAGTGCCAAATTCAGTGTTATCCATGAGGATATGGTTTTTTGGAGCCATATCAGTTTTGCTAACAAATTCCGGGATGTATGGGCTGGCTGGCTGGATGCTCAACTGGAAGAACCAATGCAAGTTTGCTGCATTGGGCAGCGGCACTTAAAGGGTCTGTGAGGGTGAAGGAAGAATGAATATTTCTTATAAATCCAAGTGGATCCAGTCAAGAGTGGTCTACATGGAGGGGTCTAAAGTCTGGTCCAAAAGAGATGCGCAGATCGAAGCAGAGCAAAGCGGGAGATACTACTGGATTTGTAGAATCTGAGGACAAGAGCACTAGCCCAGATAGAGACACAACCAGCCTGTAAAACTGCAGGACAGACCCCCTGTGATGGAAGGACGCCCAATGACGCTTAAAAGCATCGTAAGAGAGTCCGTTGTAAATACCTGACAACTTCAGAAAGAGTCAACAACAAAGCAACATGATGCTGTCAGCTAATAAGCAGTTTCCTTTTTTCTTTACTCTCTTCTCTAATTTCCCTCAACACTGGAGTTTGGGGGAAGTCATAAGAAACCTTGTATGAAAAATAGAGAAAAGAAGGGAAAAAAGGCTAGGAGAGAGATAAGAGAATCTAATCCCTTCTGAACACAGGTGTTTTTTGTTTGTTTGTTTATGGAGCAGTCTGAGCCGGAGGAGGCAAAGACACTCTAATTTTAATTGAAGATGTGCTGTTACTTGGAACTACACCTTCGAGTTGCTGAACTTAGATAGCATTTTGTGACTTAAAGTGATAGAAAACTATTTATATACTGACGGAAGACCAACATTATGAGTCCTGCAGAGGTCCTGGCAGAACTAGCTCCAAAAAAGTGGGTCAAAAGGACAACGGGAGACAAAGTAAGGTTGCTTTGTGATTACATACCAGAGCTGTGCCTGTTTAACACAATGGCTACACAATTAGCTGATATCTGTTGGAATGCCGCCACATACCAGGCACTGAACTGGTGGTACTCATGATATAGCAACAAAGACAAATGTCTAGTATCTTGGGGATTAGATTCTACAGGGAAAAATAGAAGACGAACCAATATAAACTAATGATTACAAAAATGACAGGTCTGGTGTAAATGTTAATAGTTAAAAAACATGAGAGGAAGAGAAAAGGGGTGAGGAGAAGGTAAGTGTGGTGGTGGGAGGAATAGGGAAGTTCTCTTCTGAATTTTTTCTATTTTTTTTTCCAAGCACTTGGATAGGACATCATGGGAGGAATAAGGGGAAGAAAGGCGGGGTTGGAATTTTAAAGGGAAGGTACAAAATTCACCTAGATTCATGGGAGAGAAAATACTTTTGGGAACTGGAGTAGGATTGTCTTGAGAGCCATGGTAGAGATTGCATGTGACATGAGTGCACATTTGTGTATGTTTTTCTTCGGATGAGTTTAATTATTCTGATGCAGGGACAGAGAAAGTGGAGAATGAAATTTATTCAGCACTGGGCCTGGCCAGGGAATCGTGCTGGAGGAAGACAGGGAAGGGACTTGAGGCTCCTGGCAAAGAACTGTGGAATCTAAGTTCAGTAGGAGGAGAAATGAGGACAAGAGGAGTGAGGGCTAGGTCCGGTGGCTTGCTGGTCCCTGTGAGGTTTATTAATTGTTTGAGTCACGACGTGAGAGTAAGCTGAGCAGAGAGGAAGTGCGGGATGATGAGAGGATAATTGAAATGACTGTGGTGATGGCAAAGTCAGGGTGACGTCCTGAGAGCTGGGTGGCTGAGGTTGAGTGGACAACATCATGGGTAGGGGCATCAAGACACCAAGAAGTCAGAGCAATAAAGAGCCATCTCTGTGGCTAATGAAGTCAAGAATCATGACAAAAGTAGTCCTGGAAATTAGTAATGAACCGGGTACTAAAATGGTTAAAAGATAAGCGGGAATGACTAAAGGCTAGATTAAGAAGGGGGTACTGGTAATACAGCCTGGCTGAGTTAAGTTTATAGCTAAGAGTTTCTATGACAGGAAGAAGAAGGTGATCTAGAAATGGCTAGGAGATGTAAGAATGGCACCTACCTCTAGGTTCAGTGATATAAAGGGTATGAGAGAGAAAGGCACACTACTTAAGAGAGTTTGTGAGATCCAGTGTCTTCAGCAGAGACCGAAGTTTCAGTGAGAATAACTCAGAAAAGCAGAAAGGAGTGATGATAAAGGGAGGAATTTGCAGACAATGGACCATGAATTCTAGAAGACTTCCTGGGAAGGAATGGGAGGTAGTGTCACATTAGAGGAATTATAGGGCAATAAATGATGGCCTGGGAGATGCGGCATCTGCCATTGACTGCCGTACATGTGGAAGTATGGTAAGATAAATACATCTTAGTGTCTGGTTTAGCCTGGTTTTGGTGGTGAGAAGCCTGGACAGGAAGAAGTGGAGGTCTTCCTTGGTGAATTCACAACTCTGGGTAGTGTGCCATGGTCAAAAAAAAAAAAAAAGTGATAATTTAATCAGATTGAGTGACACTGGTTGGAGTTGATCCTTATACATCAGAAGCAAATAAGTTTCACCATAGACGTGCCCAACTCCAGTCAATTAGAAGAGCTGCCTGGTGACTTAGTGTACCCAACCTTTTTTTGTACCAGGGACTGGTGCTCCTATGAGAATCTAATGCCTGATAATCTGAGGCGGAGCTAAGGCAGTGAAGTTGGTGCTGGGGAGCGGCTGCAAATACAGATGAAGCTTTGCTAGCTTGCCAGCCCACTGCTCACCTCCTGCTGTGTAGCCCTGGTTCCTAACAGGCCTCAGACTGGTACCGGTCTAAGGCCTGAGGGTTGGTGACCCCTGCCTTAGGGTGAGAAAGGGCTGAGGGTATATTAATAAGGTCAGCCATGGACCCATGAAGGAGAACTAAGTTTACAAGTTGTAAGTAGGCAACCTTTCATTTTTTAAATCTTTTGAAATAGACACAAAAAGGTAAGGGGTTTGCTCAAAATCACAGCATTTAATGAGAATCAGAACCATTCCACCAGGAACACATGAAAACCCTGCTTAGGTAGTTCTCATCATATAAATGTCATTTTGTATTTATGTTTAGTTGATGAAGATTAGTAATATAGTTACTGAGTCTTGGCTTTCCCACCATCAATCGGTGGAACTGTGGGCTGTTTATTTGCCTCTGCATCAGTTTGGATTCTCCAAGAAGCAGACACCACGATGGGGTTAGATATGACAAAAATTTCCTGGGGGGAAATGCCCGTGATGGATAAAGTGCTGAGGAGCGGGCTGAGGAGGGGAGTTAAAGACAAGTCTGACGTCGGGAAGAAGAGAGGGGCTCGAAGTGAGCGGAAGGAACCGCAGGTTGCGGTGCAGGCAGTCGTCAGCAGTCGTCTGCTGGATGAGTCCGCTTCGGGCAGCAGTGGTCCAGCCCTAGCCCCCTGCTCTGCTCAGTCATCTGCCGCGATGACCTGCTGGAAGGCCTTGCCTTGGGACATAAGCACTGTGGGGGGAGGGGGGATTGGAAAAGTTTGGCAGCTGTCAACCTTCCTTGAAACAAGTCCCCTTACAGCAAAATGAGTGGAGAGACACTGTGCCTACTACCTCAGACTCTAAGTCTCATTAAACATTTTTTAAACTTATTTTTTAAATTGAAGTAAAATTCACGTAACAGAAAATGACCCATTTTGAAGTGTGTGATTCGGCGACATTTCGTACATTCACGATATTGTGCAACTCTCTCCTCTGTCTAGTTCCAAAACATTTTCATCACCCCCAGGGGAGACCCTGTACCCATTAAGCGTGACTCCCCATTTCCTTCTCCTCCCACCCCTGGCAACCACTAATGTACTTTCCGCCTTTATGGATTTACTTATTATGGATCTTTCATATAAGCAGAATCACACAATATGTGATGTTTTATATCTGGCTTTTTTCACTTAGCATAATGCTTTTAAGGTTCATTCAGACTGAAGCATACAGGGCTTTGCTCCTTTTACGGTTGAATAATATTCCATTATATGGTTATACCATATTTTATTTAACCATTCCTCCATTGATGGACATTTGAGTTTTTCTGCTTTTTGGCTATTGTGAATGATGTTGCTATAAACATTTGTGTTTGCATATTTTTTGAGTACACATTTTCACATCTTTTGGGCATATACCTAGTAGTGGAATTGCTGGGTTCAGTGGTAACCACGTTTAACTTTTCTGCAAACACTTAACTATTTAGAAACCATCAAACTGTTTTCTACAACTCATAAGTCTCATTTTTCTCATATGTAGTAGAAAGTGAAAGAAAATGCTCATAGAGCACAGAGCACAAACCAGAAATAAAATCCTCATAAATGACGGTTATTGTTTGTAATGAATGCACTACGTGTACCCAACATACTGACTTCCAAAAAATGATATGATAGCTTTAAGCATTTTTTTCTTTTTCCTAAAGAGTGAAAACATGAAGTTAAGAATATATATTTTTTTACTCTTAAAGAGAAATGGTCCATACTTCCACTTAGCTCACTGTGGTTTGTGTAAGCAAAGAGCCCTCAGGATTAAAAACACGATCACAGCTTGTATCTAAGGGTTTCTCTGGAGATGAGTTTGTAAGATCTTCTCTCACCAGAACTACACTTTCTGCAAAGAATTCCCTCCTATTAGAGTTGTCCTCAAAATGCCATTTGTGGTTTGTCAGGATGGTCACTGCCTCTCACAACTCACCAAAATTGGGCAGGTTCTCAGAGTCTCTCATTTTGACACTTTTTTTTTTTTAAGGGGAAGGGGAAAGGAAATGTTAGAAAATTCAAAAAATCAGTCATCACTTGGGCCTCTAGGGGAGAAAAAGAGAAGAGAAGCTTAATTGTTCCACAAGTGATTTGGGAAGAGCAGGTCAGGTTTCTCAACGACTAGTGAGGATTACTGAGAAAGGTGGTCTAATTATCCTGTCTGCAGGTATTTAAAATATGAAAGACAATCTTAAAAGCATCTTCCCTTTCTCAGACATAAGTCTAAGTGATGGCTGATACTATGATAATGTTAAGTCATGAAGATGCTGATCGACAGTTTTCTTTCTATTTTTTGTTTATTTATTTTCGGATGGAGTTGTTGTGTCCCAAGCAATGTTTGGGACACAGAAGGTCCTCCATGAATGGTTTTTGAATGAACTTCCCCACTGATGATTGTCGCTGCATCTTGTGATTACCTGAAGCCTGTTTAGAGTGGCAATGGAATACATGAGCTCCAGTTTAGAAGTGGGTTTGAACTCTGGCATTCTACTTAGGAGCTGTATAATTTTGGGCCACTTACTAAGGGCACAAATGAAGATAATATCACTTTCTCGAGAGATTGATGTGAGAAATACATGAGATTCTTCCTGTGACATGCTTGAAAATCCACAGACCATGATAAGTTAGACTGGTGTTGTTAGCTACTAGCATTATTGTCTGGCTGGCCATCCTGGATTTGTTGTTGTTGTTTTTTAAATTAATTATTATCTCTCCTAGAAGAAACCATGCTCTTGAGAGTAGAGACTGTGGTTTAGATATATTCAATACCTACCTAGCAACACACACATACGCATACATGCAAATCCTACTGGATCATGAAAAATGGTGAAATCCAGATTTTGCATAGACCAAAAAGTTTCTAAAATGTGTAGAAAGAGAGAAAAATAGAAAACATTTGGCAAACAGCAATAATCTCTCATTAGACTGTGATCCTCATAAGGGCAGGGTCATTCTCTCAACATCAAGAATAGTGTCTGGCACAGAGTAGGCATTTCACAGTTTCTGATGGAATGGATGAACAACAATCAACACTAAGAAATGCCAGAAATTCTGCCTGTGTTAATTCGTATCACAAGACTGTAAGATAGAATTGTCCCTGTATTAGTTAAAAATTGAGTTGGGCTGCAAGTTGGTGAGAACTGACGATAATGGTGTAAACAATAAAGGCTTAATTTTCACACTAATGTAAGCAGAAGTCACTGGCTATAGTTCAGGGGCTCATTATTCAGAACCAAGATCTTTGCAATTCTTTCTGCTTTTCCTGTGGTCCCAAGGTGGTCACTGCAGTCCAGCCATCATATCTTTGTCATTAATGAGAAAAGGAAAACAAAACAAAACAAAACCGGAGTACTTTTCTCACCAAGGGCAGCCAGCCCCCTTTAAAGATTTCTACTTACATTGCATTGGCACCTCTATTTGCAAGCGAACGGGAAAAATAGGGGACTCCTCAGCTTCCTCCTCCTCCCCTACCCCCTCCCCTTCTTCTTACCTGGCTGCAACATTGCCCCATTGCCCCGAGGATAATACGGTTCCAGTTCCCGTGTTAAGGAGGGAGGTGAGACTGGGACTGGGGTAGGTACTAGCAAGCTCTGTCAAGGTTTCATTGTATAGAAACCTTAGAAAACTGAGGCTCTCCCTATGGAGCTCCTTACTGTTTTTTACTGTGGCTTTTGAGGGTTTTCTTTATCACATCACACAGTGACTTTGTTGGAGGATTCTCAGGATGACACCTTATTGCTAGTGATTCTCTGAGCAGCCAGTGGCTTATGGAAGCTGCAGATTGAGCAAATGGCTCTCTCTCTCTTATACTCACTGCTAAGACGCTCCAGGAAGTGTAGAAGTCTGTCTGGCAACCACTGGGGAATATTCTACTCTAGGTTAATTTTTTTCCCCAAGATTGCCTTGCTATACTATATGCATTCTTATAAGGTATCTGAAACTATTTCGAAGACAACAAAGGATGTAAATGAGCAATAACACATACACAAATCCCCCCAAATATAGAAATGCATAAATGGTGGCTCTGAGAGTTTATGTAATTAGCTGATGTCAGGAACAGTTAGAGATGAGTCAGGACTCCATGCTATATCCCCGTCCTTTCCCCTTTCCCACGGAGTCCTTAACCCTGGCTGCATAGTGGAATCTGTGGAGAGCTTTAAAAATATCGATGCCCAGGTCATGCTCCGAACAAATTATAAATCAGAATCTCCCGAGGTTGAACCCAGGCATCAATATTTTTAAAAACTCCCCTGGATGACTTTAGCGAACATCTAAGGCTGAGGACCACTGCCTTTCAAATTCTTGTAAGCAAGACATTGAAGTGCTCTGAAGAGAGTGCTTGTGAAAATGGTTTTGGCTTATCCCAGTGGTTTCCTCATCTCCTTCATTTTCTTCCAGTGGGACAACCAATATGTAAAACAGCTACAAACAGAGCTTCCTTCATTAAAGATGGTACATGGTGGTGGGGGCGGGGAGGTCTGGCTCCCCTTTATCACCCTTCAGACCACCCCATCCCTGACAGGTGGTCCCGGTGGCCACCCATGGGACAATAACTGACCGACTTCAATATATTCTGCGCAATAGGTTTTTTTAAATGATTTAACAGACAATCTGACCATCACAGCAACATGCATAACTGGGAAAAGCCTCAGTCCTATGGGTGACTGTGGTGTGGTCTTCTCTTCCTCTGTAGATAAGCTTCAATCTCCATCTTTTTACCTGTGGTTGTTCAGAGGACAAGTTGCTAGAAAGAGCTCTAAGGGTTAATAACAGAAACATACAAGTATTGTGCAGGTTATGCTTTCTCTCAGCTCGTGTGGCCTCGTGTGTGTGTGTGTGTACGCATGTGTGTTCATGTGCATGTGGGTGTATGTGTGTGTTATCCCCATACCTCCCATGAGTCATGAGGATCCAGAAAGCAGAGTGCTCAAACTCAAATGTCTATAGAGGCATAAAGCTGAACTTCCGTGTTTAAGTGGAGCCTGCGGAGAGCTGTTATATGTTCGAACATCTCCCTAAAGATATTTGTGTTAAAAATGGTTTCTTAACTCTGTGTTGGCAAATAAATATACACACACATTTTTCTGGGCATAAGAAATTTTAGTGATGTGCCTGGTACAATAAATAAAATAAAATATATTTATTTTACTTGACTATATTTTAGCTATAGAGACTGTGAGTTTTGTTAGGTGGACCCAGCCAGTGCATTTAGAGCATTGTTACTCGATGTTTGGGAGTGTAGTGGCTCTTGCAGTTTGCCATTGTGAGATGAGTTTAGATGCATTCGCCTGGAACAAAACATTTTGAGCCCTGACAAAGGCCAGCCCTCCTAGGCCATTAAGAATAAATACAGAGTTGATCAGACAAGTGTGGGGACAGGCAAATTTGCATAGGGGTCAAGGTATCCCCTAGAAAAAGAACAGGATGCAACATGATTCACTTTGATGGATTCAGATGGTCCCAAATGATTGGTAGGAAAGAACACCTAAGTCCCAAAAAGGACCACAATTTTTATAAAGGAAGAGGGTGGATGAGTGACAGGAATTATCTGATGCCTAGACGTTGCCGTGTGACCAGTGGCAAGATCCTTCATTTCTTTCTTTCATTACCATTTGGAAGCAGAACTGACCCATTTAGATGAGCACATCCCCCTAAAATGAGACCTGGTACAATATAGCCATAGGGATATTTTAATAGTTAATTTGGATTGTGATGATATTTCTACCTTGAAATTGATGAAGCAGGGCAAACAGGTGTCAGAATAAATATTCTTAATTAAATGAAGATATGCCTTCCAAATATATTCCCTTCTGACAAATACTGCAATAGGTATCATAGGAACTGTGAAGATGATACAAGTCCCTGTTGTCACAGAGCTGGAAGTGCAGTCACGGGCAGGAGAGGATGAAGTTGGAGTAGATGGTGTGATGGTGCAGTGAGTTTAGCAGGGCAGATGACGCAGAGACTTAAATAATTGAGCTCGAGGCAGAATGAAAACTGCCAGAGTCACATTCACGCCACGCTGTGGATGCTCAGTGAAGAAAAGGGCCCATGTGGTTGGACTCAGTTTCCCAGCATTTGAAATAGCCTACAAAGATTTCATCATGAAGTAACCCGGCAGGTGGGCTGCAGAGTTAAGGAGAGAAGAAGGAGTGAGTGTCTGAGGGTTGGTAAATACCACCTGAGTTTTCCCTCGCCGAGTCTGCAGCCGACTGAGGAGAAGGTGCAGGATCCGCTTTGTGACTGATGCAGCTGGTGGAGGGGCCAGTGTTGGTGTCTGCGCCTAGTGGTGTTCTGCAAGACTAGCTTTTAGGAAATTAACTTACCTACTGAGCTGAAGGCCAAGGCAGCAGCTGCTGTCCTAGTTGCTGTCCCGCTCTGTGTCACCACAGTGGGTTTCTTACAGCGACAGAGGTGTATCCTATTTTTTATCTGTCTGTCTGTCTGTCTATCTATCTACCTATCTATCTATCTGTCTATCTATCTATCTATCATCTATTTATTTTTTTTTTTTTAGGCGAGGCAACCCTTGGCTGACCTCACAGATTGCAAGGACCTTATCAGCTTACTGTCCCTTATTTTTTAGTTTTTATGCCTACAGCCCCTGGTCTTCCTAGGCGGTCTCCTATCCAAGCACTAACCAGGCCTGACCCTGCTAAGGGTCAGATGGGATTGTGCTTGTTCAGGGTGGTGTGGACGTAGACTACAGAGGTACATCTTAGACAGTTCTGAAAAACAGAGGACAGAAAGGGCGAAGCCACACTGGCCCAGTGTCTTTGCCTGTTTTGATTAATCCCTGTCTGGCCTTCTGGAGGAGCCACAGGAAGAGAGAAGAGAGGCCAGCATTTTTACTCTAATTGAAGTTTTCGCATAGAATATAAGGAGAGGAGGATGGAGAGTCTCTTCAACCCTTTCAAAGCAAAGGAGCAATTAGACCTTCATTACTTAATTGTGCTCAAAGAGCAGTTTTGCCCCCACCTCACGATTTTACTAAAATCGGCCTTTGCCATTTATCTGTGGCCTGTCGTTGCAACTTCTCCAATATCCAGTGGTTCCCCCTTATCCACTGGTTCACGTTCCGTGGTTTCAGTTATCTGCATTTAAATGGGGTCTGAAAATATTAAATGGAACATTCCATATATAAAGGTCCATAAGGTACAAATCGCATGCTGTTCTGAGTACCTCACTGTATTTCCTTCCGTAGGCATTGTGTCATCTTACGTCATCACCGGAAGGGTGACTACAGTACAATGAGTTATTTTGAGAGAGAGAGACCACATTCATGTTACTTTTATTACAGTATATTGTAATAATTGTTCTATTTTATTATTACCATTGTTAGTTTCTTACTGTGCTTAATTTATAAATTAAAATTTATCATACGTATGTATGTATAGGGGGGAAAACAGTATATATAGGGTTCCACACTATTTGTGGGGGTTTCAGGCATCCACTGGGGATCTTGGAACACATCCCCCATGGATAAGGTGCTGACTACTATATTTGAACACATGACTCGTTTTCTCTTAAATTCCATGCCCATAAGTGTTCTCCAGTCTTTAGAGGCACAGGGCAGGTTATCAGCCTTTTCCATCTCACATTAAAGTTTTATCTCTCACTTGAGGATCATTTCCCTCAAAGAAACAGAGGTTTTATCACTCACTAGAGTCACTGCATACACAAGATGGATAGAGAGCCACAAACCCATGTTGAGATGCTACATGAGGCAGTTAGCTAGCCTCACACCCCAGACAAACAACTGAATCCAGCAATCCAAGTTCCTGTAAGGAGAGTCTCTGCCCATTCCTTAACAGGTGAAACTTCTGTTAGGTCTAAGAATTCCCCAGGGGTCCACGCCATAGTGTTTCTCTCTGTGTAGTCCAAGTGAGTGTTCCGGTCTCTTCTTAACCATACCTTGAGTCCTATGTCTTTTTTTTTTTTTTAATCAAGTCCCAAATACTATGGCCCATAATATGCACTCAATAAATATTTGTTAAATGAATGAATGAAGTCATTTCTCAGAGCAGCATAATATTCATCTTGAGCACATTTAATGTGACAATTATTTTTTTTTCAAGGCGGGGCCACATGAGGCCAATTTATTGCCATTAAATACCTCTCTCTCCCTCTCTATTTTTCATCCATTTTTCCATAAAGGAAACGAAAACACGTATGCACATAGTGAAATTGTTGGACGAGGTCACTTAAGGAAATTCCCAAGTGACAGAGCACTATCCTAACTCTAGTCAAGTGTGTGTTCACTGTCTGTGTGCAGTGTGTGGAGTGAGCACGCCATGAGTTTGTGGATAGTGACAGTCCTATCATCTGTACTTTCAAATATAAATGAAGTTTGCCATGTTGTACTTACTGTCTGTCAACCTGACTGGCTATTGGGTTCCGCAGTAGTTTTATCACTCAGGAGCCCTAAATCTCTGAAGAGTCCTGTGCTGTTATTATATAGAGAATCAGAAAGAGTTCTGATAGAAAAAATATGCCCTTGTCATTCTCCTTGTCAGGTTCTTAGGAAAAGCAAAATGTGTTCTGTAGGGATTTCTGCTGAATCCTCTCACTTCCCAGAGCAGGCCTGGCTAGCAGTGGGTTCTGAGGCCTGGGACAGAGGAGGATCGTCTCACAGGATGCCAGAACCCGACTTAGGGAAATGAGGTCTGTATTAGTTTCCTAAGGCTGCTGTAACTGGGTGGCTTAAGACAGCAGGAATTTATTCTCTCACAGTTTGGAGGCCAGAGGCGGCAATCGGGCATTGGCAGGCCCGGCTCTGCCTGGAGGCTCTGAGGAAGAATCTGTTCTGTGCCTCTCTCCTAGCTTCCGGTGGTTGTTGGCAGTTTTGTAGACACATCACTTCCATCTTTGCCTCCATCATGACATGGAACTCTCCCTGAGTGTCTATGCCCAAATTTATCTCTTCTTATAAAGATACCAGCCCACCCTAATTCAACGAACTCAGTTTTACTTAGTTATATCTGCAAAAACCCTGTTTCCACAAAAGTTCATATTCTGAAGTTCTGGGTGGACACAGATAGTCAAAGGATGCTATTCAACCCAGTACAGGGCCCAAGAAACTAGAAAGGAATTCTATCAAAACAATGAGGTCCAGGTTCAGGATGTAGGTCCTGTGATAAAAAACCAGGAAGCCAAAGCCAGGGAGAAGAGAGGAAGCACACAACTTCCTATGAAGGGGTGAGGAGGGAGGGAGCACAGATCCTGTGACCATCCCGAAAGGCAACTGCTCTTTGCTGTCAGTTCTGGTGAATCCATTCAGGCTCTCCGCATCCTTCATGCTGCCTCTGGACTGGTCGCTTTGACACATGTGCAAATTATGCATGTTTTTAATTCCAAGAGAAGTCCACTTGCATAAAATAAGTGATGAATGTTGACTTTACTGAAGATTTCATGAACGAGGGCTTAAGGCTTTGCACCGCATAGCAGTTTAAAATTCATGGCACGCATTTTTTTGTTTCCTCCTAAGACATTGCTACAGATAGTTTATCTCTCTTGCCTTCTTCTGTTCTCATTCCAGAGTCTATCTGGAATTCTTCTCCCTCTATTATTCATAACAATTGAGTTTCCCCTCTGGCTCCTTGTTCCGACTGCATCCATGTATTCATCTAAATGCTCTCGAGAACAAGAACTCTGTCATTATCCTTATCTGACCTATTCAGAAGGCAGTCAGGATTAGTGAAAACAAGCATGCTTTTTTTTTTTTTTTTTTTTTTTTTTTTTTTTTTTTCTGGGCCCCTAAAACTCGGTAGCAGGCTACTTTGCTGGTCAGAGCAGTTATTTTCATCTTCATATCCTCTACAGCACCTCTCGTGGTCCTTCCCACATGTTAGGTGTTTAATAAATGTTAGCTAATAATACTCTTGATGCCTAAGTCTGAATTTTTGTCTTTCCGCTAAAGGCTTGTGGTGCCAAATAGGTGACACCTTAGTTGTATTTTTGAAATACCAAATTTCTGAAGAACTTGTTAAGAAACAGAGAAATCATTTTTTAAGTCACTTATTCCCCCTCACAAGCAAATTTCTAAATAGATTCACATTTGTTCTAAGAGAGTCATTCAATCCAAAAATATTTATGAAATGACAACTTTGTGAACATTAGGAGATTCAGAGAAGTATGAGATATAATTTTTTTCTTGCACAGTCTTAAATTCTAATCAAAATTATTTTTGTGCATGTAGGAGGAATAAAAATCCTTGCGGTTTGCCGTGATAGACCTGACATTCAGATTCTCGCTCCACCACTAGTCACTTGACTTTGAGCACAATTTAACCTGAGATTCAGTTTCCTTATCTATAAAATGGGGTAATAACAGTACACTATAGGATCGTTGGGAGAACAAAGTAAGATGATCTTCCTATTTACCAATATAGTGTGCACTCAGTGAGTGCTAGCTGTCATTTCTATTACTGTTTGATATTAATAATGATGACGGTAAGTGCTCTGGGATTTCCAGAGGGAGGTCATTTTTATTGGAAGGGCTCTGGAAGGGCTGCACAGAAGATGAAGTTTTTAAAGTGGTCTTATAAGAATGGTTAGGATTTGCAAAGGATAAAACAAGATATTCTTGAAGGGATAATGGGATTAGTGCAAAGGCACAGAGACAGCTTGAGGTGGCCCCAGACCAAAGTGTAGAAACAAGAGGGTCTTAGAGAAAAAGTAACCATTCAAAAATGATGAGGCAAGTTCTGTGGTCACATAATTACATCTCGATTTTGGTCTTCCCATCACCCCAGGCCAGACATCAGTCATGCCAATCATTTGTGATGTACTTTAAATTCCATAGGTAATCACCTGATAGAAACAACCTGGTCAGAAGCATGAAGCTCATAACTACTTGTCCAATAAAGAGTCCTAGAGCTTGATGTGTTTTCTATGAGTTCTTGCGAGCCCATGTTTGACTCTCTTCCGAAAGTTTAGATGAAAAGGAAGCAAACTTCCAAAATTAGAATCGTAATTAAAATTTGACTTTGATCAGTAGCTACTGAGAGGGTCATTAAGAGCCCTGAATATGCTGACACAGGGGGTTGTTGAGCGGATGAGGTGAGGATGGAAGTGGGAAGATTGGAAACAAATAAAAATTGTTAAGAAGCATTATCGAATTGCAAATATCAATTATTATGAGTCTATGGATGAGCGATTATTATATTAAAAACATTCCTGGCAGGCAGCCCATATGGGCGTAGATAGCTGTGACTCCATCAGGCTTGGCTTTAATTTGATTTTTGCAAACATGTTTTTGGTTTCTTTTCCTTTGATTGGATTCAAAGAACACTGGACAACAGCTGGGTAGAAACTGCATCTAACCCTCTATAAAACTTGTAGAAAGATCATTTCTGCCTCTGCAAAGCTTGGGACACATCGTCTCAGAAGAGGATATGTGAGGGAAAGAGCAGGGAAAATTGGCAAAGATGGAAATGTTCTCACACTGAGCTTGCAACAGACAGGGCTGCGGTCTCCAGAACCAAGGATCAGCGATCAAGGAGGGACAGATGAAGGAGCTCAGGGTTTGCTTTTGTTTCTTGATGAAAGGTGATGACTCACTGGCATGAATGATGAAAGTCAATGTGGCAAAACAATGCAAAAAAGGTAGCTTTAGCTCCCCATGAGCCAGCTGTGTGTTGTGGCTGCCAGATAGACTAAAATGATCATGGGCTGCAATTCTACAAGGGAGAAGAAACTGGTCCTTCACACCTGGAGTGATACATTCACTTTTAAGTATGTGGAATGCCCCTTGTCTGCCTGGTGCATTCCATTCAATTTTCCAAAGCCAGCTCAAGGTCATCTCTTTCATGACACCTTTCCTAGCTTCATGCTCACCAGGCTGTTTTAATCACTGCCATCTTGTGCTGGCTCGATTGTACTATTACACTCATTAGTTTTCACTGCCATATTGCTTGTATGTCTGTCTGCCCTGGAGGACAGGGTTCATGTCCAATTCGATTTTATATCCACAGTCTGGCTCTTAGTAGGTAGTCAGTACAGGCATATCTTGTTTATCGCATTTTGTTTTATTGCGCTTCACAGATGTACTTTTTACAAATCGAAAGCAAGATCTTCCACTAGCAAAAAGATTATGACTCGCTTAATTGCAACACTCGCTTTATTGCAGTGGCCTGGAACAATATTTCCGAGGTACACCTGGACATACAGAATTGAGTGGTACAGACCAACTGGAGCATGTTTAGCAAAAACCAAATAGAACAGCGGAAGGACTTGAAATATTGAAACCCAGCTGGAAGCAGATCATGCTGTAGTTAGCAAATTGACCAATAGTGGGCTTCTTCCTAGTAGGGAAGGAGGGGCTCATCCCCTCGTAGGGAGTCCCCGAGAAGGGTCTGGAGATTGACTGGGAAGAGAGAGACTTCAAGGGAAGCCAGATGTGACTCTAGCTTGTCCCGAAAATGAGAATGCCAGAGCTATATGTAAAGGGAGAAAATAATTCAGTCGTACAAACAAAGGAGTTATGACTTTCTTTTTTCCCCATTATTTGGCAACATGTGTCCATATATATTCAAAAGAATCCAGATAGCCAAACACACAACTGAATTTATGCAGGAAAGGGAAGTATTTCCTTGGGTCCTAGAAAGTAATGCCAACAACCAAGTGTCCAAGAATGATGAAGACCAGGAACACGACATTATATAGAACAGATGTCAAAGTGTTAAGTCAAATCAAGGAGACTGTTGACACCTCAGTTACCGAGAGTCAAAGGATGTATAGAAGAGTGAAATTCTGTGGCATGGGGAATTCCAGCTTCTGCTCACTGTATGTCAGTGTGTTGATTGTCATATGTATAGTTTTATAGCTTTTCTGCATAACCTTTATAAACAGTTACAAAAGTGCTAGAATAACAGTTGGGCAAGCGTTTATCATCCTGTTTTTCAGCTAAAACCTGACAGTAGAGGGAAAAGGAGAATGAGGGAAGAAAAGGAAATGTGACACACAGTAGAAGTTGAGGAAAGGCGAGCCAACCTCTTAAGAAGTCATGAAAGGAAATAAGGAATAATTGAAGAGGAATGTGCTAAATGGTCACATATATAAATGACTAATATCAAAGAGGTAGTATGCCTTTCTCTATTTCCCCACGTGGATAAATAAAAGGCCAGTGGAGTATCAGATAAAAATTTTGGTTGCAATTAATATAAGTTGACTTTGCCTAGTTTTAGGCAGAAATCAAATTTATGAGGAAGTATTGGGTACTCATAGTTGTAAAATTAAAGTTGAAGAATCTTGTCTTTCAGGAAACCAGGATCGTCAAGGTACTGCCGTTAGCATAAATTGGTTCTAACTATATTTCTCTCTTACCCACTAATACTCAGAATTTAAATCCTTGAGGGATAGATTTAGATTGTCAAAGCTTGGCCCACATGAGCATTTCTAAGCTAACGGAGATGAGGTCACCTTGACGGATTGCCCATTAAGGCAGCATTAAACAGGGAAGAACAATTCCCCAGAGGAAAAGCAAGGTGTCTCCTTCAGAAGAAGAGGAAATGCAAAACATAGAGCTAAAACATTAGTCATCTGCTGTAAATGCATAGACTATTCCAGAAATTTCCTTTGACTCAAGGCACTCAGTTGGGGTTTGAGGGATTATTTGTTAAGCACATTGCAGGAAAGATTCAATAATTGAGTAACGGACTATATAACCTCCTCTCACCCTGAAATTCTACATCTCTGATTTTGGAAAACAGGATTAAGTCATGAGACTTCCTTTAAGATCTTTATTACTCCTCATCACAAGTTTATTTGCAAATATCCAGGATCACCCATAGATACACAAAGAAAAATATATTGCTATGGAACCCACAATACAAATAGTTTATAATTAAAGAACCAGACTGATGTATCATCTTTTCATTTACAACTCTATTCCTTTGCTAGCATTCTTTAAGCTTTCAGTTATCAGGCAACTTAGTTATATACATTAAATACACATGTATAGGATATTTAATTTTTTTTCTAATTGTAAATTAAAGATCTTTATTCAACTGCTCTGGGTTTTAAGCCTTGTTATATTTGCTAAAATTGCAGCTGAAAATAATTCCCCAGATAAGGCCATTCCTTCTCATTTGTGATGTACTGGAGAGGCTATAACAGGGTTTTTAAGTTGAAAATATTTGGGTTCTGTTACTGGCCAGTTATTAATGATGGTTTCTATTCTGATTGTATATGGGATCACAGAATTCTAAAGGTGGAGAGTATGTTGAGATGTCCCCTCATACATGTCCTGGGACACCAAGAAAATTTCTTTCAATGGAATGAAGAGACATAAAATTTGGAGATGTGAGCTCTACTTAGGGAAAGGTAGAGAGCATGATATGGTCTGAAAAAGGGTTCACTACCATTTCTAAATGAAAAGAATAGTCTTAGATATGCAGTGCAGGTGTCTGAAATAGTAGACCCTCAAGAGCCATTTACTGATCCAGTTGAAGTGGTTCTCAACTTATGTGCAGTATCTACCTGCAAAATATTTCAAACTGCTCTTAGTTCCAGCAATTTACTAAATAGTGCACAGTGGTGGGGGAGGGGAATACTTGGGGTCCTCAGAATCTTGGGGATACAGAGGATGTATTATAGTCTCCATATGACTGGCTATAACTCCCCCACTGTACCTCATCACTTCCATGTTGAGAGTCAATGGTTTAGGGCACAAATAATAGATGTTCGAAATTGAGATAGTCTCTGAAACCTGCAGAGAATGTGGCCCCTGAGTGTGTGATGGGCTTACCACTGGGAAGTGAAAATGAATGACATCTTCATGTTCCTCTATAAGTTTTTAAGGAGTTGTAAGAGACAAAACAACTAATTTTTATAATGTGCATAGCACAATGACTAGAACAGAGTAGGCATGAAATAAATGATATCGTCTCTTTGTCTTCGCCCTCAACACTGTTTCCTCAGTTATCTCTGAAAGCATCTCATGGTAAAATGCATTTTACTCCAATTTAAATTTGTATCTCACTATGATAACCAGATATTTAAGTTAAACCTTGACCTTTATCACTGAGAAATTGTCCATCTAGTCGTGCATTCTTGTGTATGGGAGGACAAAAACGAGTTTCTCCTTTTTCCCTCTTAGGCTCGTTGGCTGGGGCCCTGTAAACTAAAGACAGATTCACAAGAGAGAAACAAACAGAAGTTTATTAACATGTGTATCACCTGTGCTCAGTGATGAGTAACTCAAAGGGCGTGGTTAGAACTTGAGCTTACTTAGCATCTTAGCAAAGAATAGTAATTTTGTAGAGAAGTGACAAGACAAAGGGCTTTGGGCTTCTAGGGGAGACACACTCTGGGGAAGCAAAAATATGGAGAAGCTACGGGAGATAAAGGCGAGTTTTAGCAAGGTTGTTATGTCAATTCCTCTGCCGCAGTTTCTGGGCCGATGAGGGTCTAGAATAGTCTCCAGTGATTAACTTCTGTCTTTCCTTGTACGGCAGGGAACGGGAACACCTTTGCAAGTTATATCCTGCTTTTAGGCAAGTAGAGAGAGGGTAGAAAACTTTTCTTGAATCTGCTGCTTCTCAATTGCCTTCAACTCAAAACAATCCTATGCCAAACTGACTTACTTTGGGGTGGCATGTCCTGCTACCCTGCACGTCTACAGTCTAGTCTATTGTTGGCTGTAGAGTTCTGCTGTCTAGTTTTCTAGAGAGTGGAAGTCTGTTCTCTTTGTGGCCATAATCACTAACAATATAGCTGGATGGCACTTGAAGGGACTGACTGGCTGTCACAACTATTTTCATGCTTCATGACTTTCTAAAAAGAAAATGTGTTCCTAGAGTCCAGTCTAAGTTTAGGAATATCAAAGGCAGCCAGATAGATACTCAGTGTAATTATAGGTTAGGTTTGCTGACCAGATAGTCAAATCATCTTCTTTTCATGGGAGGAGCGTTTGGTTGATTAAAACGTTTGATGCCGCATCTGATGTAAACATCTCAGAGACCACACCAGAGAGATCTGGTCCTGGAAAACAGCTTTCTGAAGTCAGGGAGTCAACTTGGTCCGTGTAAATATTCTGAGAGGGAAAGATGGTCCAGACTCGAGACGCATGTGTATGGATGACTAATCTTTTGTGACGTTTCCTTTTTCAGTTCATGGCTCTGAGACAATAGCTGGAAGTCGGACAGCATGTTTTGCCCCTTTACCACCTGGACACACATGAGTGATAATGTTCAAAGCCGGTGACATTGGCAGGATTATTAGAACTTCTCAATGCGCTACTGAAACTTCATCTCTTTCTCCCTCAAAAAAAGCATGTCTGTGTGCAAATGAGTAAAAGCGGCATTTTTCTTAGGGCAGGTTCCACCAAAGAGAGGTTTTAGGGAGTTTGTAGATAAGAATCGAATAACATTGATTCACATAGTCACTTAATCCTATTTAAATTCTCTTTCATTTCTTCAGATTACATCAAGGGGAACAACTCAATTTGTTGCTAGTGTTTCTTTAAACATCCCAGCTCTTATTATTATCTTCCTTTTAAATTGAGCAAAGACCAGCTCTGACTCAGAGTTCTCAGCTAGCAACAGTATCTATCTGAAATTTAATAACATTGTCTGATAATTTATTTTTAATTTTATTTTCAGTTTTGGCAAATAATACTGGTTTTTCAATTATAGTAGTGGCATAATGTTTCTTTTGTAAACAAATTTAAGTAAAAAATGATCTATTTTAAGAAAAAAATTCCAGTAAATAACAATAAAGGTATGCCCCACAATACATAATATATGCTGCAATAATAATGCAGTGAGCCAGAAAATTTTGATAGTACTACTTGAGTGATAGAAGTTTAGGAAATATTGCTGTAGGAATGATCTTGACTTGGTCCTAATTTTTCAAAAATAAGTTGTTTTCAATTTTTAATACTTAAATGATTATTAGTCACAATTTTTTAATGATATATTTCACAAATGTTTAAGATGTTACAGTGTATTTTTCACTCTGGTTTAGAATTGCTGACCTCTGTGAACTTATTACATAGAAAACATATAGAATGTTGGGTTATTTCTACTTTAATTGTTTGAAACATGTTTCGCACCTATGATCTGTGCTCTATTTTAAAAACAGTAATAGGAAATGATTCTAAAAGGCTCTCAGGGAGATGCCTAGTTTTCTGTGCAATGCTCTCTTTCTCTCCTCCATTGTAACTAAGTTGTACTTAGATTTGTGGATGACCAGTTAATTACATATTTTTATGTGGCAAAATTTTTGCCCTCGGAATGTGATTATGCCTCCTCCCTGTTCTCTATCTGCTTCCTGACAGTTGGCAACTAGATGTGGTAGAATCCAGATTCAATCATACAGATAATATGCCTAAGGAAACGTAGAGCAGCCAGATACAGGAGCCTGGGTGTTTGGGTGACCAAGTGGAGCAGAGCAACTCACGTTGCCCAGATTCTCACTCTAGAACTGTTACATGACAGATCTAAAATCCTTTTCCTTTAAGTCCCTGTAATACTTAAAGTCTCTTTGTTATAGTAGCTTAGCTTTTACTCTAATACTCCTCCATCACCCAAACAACTCTCTCTATAAATACTATAATATAATAACTTGGCATACTAAGAAAATGTTGGAAAGAAGGGGTGTCACTATGTGCTTTGTAAATAAATTGCATTTGACTCCAACACAGAACGAGTCTGAGGACAGGTATTGTGGAGCAACTATTTAAGTACACATGAGCACAAACTAATAAATATTAAATCTGTCCCTTTACTCTTTGTGTAAGTCAGAGATTGACTTTGAACAAATTAAGAGAAAAAATTATTAGAAATATTTAAGAAATCTCATATAACCATGGGGAAACTTGAAAGATCCAGGTTTCATGGATTAGATGGACTAGAGCCTGGGCATGGGATGGGGGCTAGGTTTGGAGGGCGAGAACTTGGGTTTCTTCCAAGCCTTTTTCTCTATTTTGTGCCTACTCAAGACTCAGATTCTTAGGAGAGAGAATCTATTTGACCAGCCTTAGTTCTTAGTTACTCCTCCGGTAAAGGGTGTGACACCTTCAAGTTCACCATGCATGGAGGATGAGAAGTTCTTGAAAGAAAGTTTGAAGCTCTTTTACTTTACACTTAGTGGTGTATTGGGACCAACTTGCATTGGTTCATGATAGCTGATGTGCACAACTCTTTCCAACTTCATGCTAAGGGACTTCTCCCTAGGGGCTCGAAAGTGGCTGTGCTGGGATTTTTATATGATGGCAGTGGGCAAATAATACACATCAGGCCCTTTTCTCCAGAGAGCTGGTTGTAAGACATTTACTGACATACCATTGCCTACCTTTCTTTCCTTTTTACCACCTGATATCTTCTGTAGTATTCCTGATTAAATACCTTGGCCTTGTATCAGACTTAAGAGAAATTGGAGTTTTCCATTGACTTAGGAAACACATGTGAGGAAAGTGAAAAAAAAAATTTTTTTTATATAAACATGCCTCCAAATCAGCATATTGTATTACTTGTTTTGAACATTAATGCTATCCAAGTAGAACATGGGTTTTATTAAAACGAAGTTTGGGGATGCTGCTTCAGCTTATATGATTCTTAGAAAGGCATTTTGTTTGGGTTTGGGAAAATAAAAGCACTAATTTAGTGTCTGAGTGCTCTCACCATATAGTCTTTGATCATTTTCTATGTAGAAGGATAGCCTTACAAGTACCTAGAATCCAACAGACAATCAATGAATATAGGAGGAACAAATGAATAACAAAACTAAGCATTTGGTGGAAAATATGATAAAATATATTTTTCTTCCATTCTTTCTTAGAATTTAGTATAGCACTAAGAATATGATTTAATAAATACATACTTTATTAACTTTAATTAGGGAATATTTCTCATGTGGTTTAACAAACTGTAGTTACATGAAACAGCTAGATATTTGGTTAACTGATTTTAATTTTGATGCAACAATGATCAGAATTTTTGATTTCTTTTTTTTTTCATATGGTATTTATTTTATTTACACAACAAGTTTCTATGGAGTACCTATAAGATTCCTGCGTTTCCAATTATAAATTGAGGGTAGACTATAAAAAAGAATATATGCGTAAACAAAAACGTAAGGCTATGGTAATTTTTTGGAGTGTTTTATCTCTGAGTTCCAATTCCTGAACAGTTAGAATTTTTTTATAACCCTCAAATAGAGGAAAGCAGTCAACCTGTGTCATGTGAATAGTTCAAGCTGAAGCTGTCTTTCTAAAAGCAGAACAATTGTTTCAGGGTAACAATTCAATTATTAAGGAGATATGTGTTAGTCATTTATTATGCACCAAACACCACTCTGTACAGTTCACAAATATTAACTCAATTAATTCTATCATCTCGATTTTACAGACATGGAAACCAAGGTATAGAAAGGGTAGGCAATGTATTCACGATCACATATGTAGCAATGGGAGGTCCAGATTTAAACGCAGGTGGTCTCACTGCGGACTCCAGGCTCCTCAGCTAATGCCACGCTGCCTCCCAGAGGTGACTCCAGGGTCCGTCACCACAGGGAAGGAGCCATCAGAGGGAGGTGAGGCAAAGGCAGTGATCACGTGTGAGTGCAACTGTGTGTGCAGTGGTCCGAGGTGTCGTCAGAATGCATGTTTACGAATGCAAAGCAGAATTACATTAATCCCAAATCAGACATTTGCCAATGTCTACCAGCAGTAAAACAATTTTTTTTTTAAAACAGTAGCAAGGAGCACTAGACAGTAATGAAAAACAAACAAACAAACAAAACAGGCTGCCACTACCCACAACCAAGCAGAAAAGTATCACAAAACTAATATTGAGCAAAAAACTGACATTAATGCTTATATGCTATAGTATTTCATTTATATAAAGATAAAAAATGGCAAAACTAACATGGGACCAGAAGTCACAGATGTGGTTCCTTTTAAGGAAGAGAGTATGATGGGAAGGGGTGGGGGCTTCTGACTTGTCAGCAGTCTCCTATTAGTCATATGGATATGTTAACTGAGTGAGAATTCATTAAGCTCTATAGCTATGATTTTTGCCATTTTCGTATGCATTTTATACTTCAATAATAAGCTGAGAAATATTGACTAGAGGACTAATAAGAAAAAATGGTAAAATTGAGGCCAATTAAAAAATAAGAGCTAGAATTTAAAATAAAAGTCATCTATGAACAGTGTATGTATGAAATCAATCAATCAATCTTGATTGATTTAGCTATTAAGTGGTGGCATACTTTTCTGTAAAGGGCCAGATAGAGTAAATGTTTTAGTGTTTGTGTTCCGTGTATGATCTCTTTCACTTATTTATTTTTATTTTATTTTATTTTATTTTATTTTATTTTATTATTTTATTTTATTTTATTTTTTCAATTCTTTAAAAATGTAGAAACCAGTCTTAGCTTGCTGGCTGTAAAAAAACAGGCCACGTTGGGTGATTATGATGTGTCAGTGTAAGTTCATCAGTTGTAACAAATATATATGTCTGGTGGGGACTTTGATAAAGGGGAAGGCCATGCATATGTGGGGGCAGAGGGCATATGGGAAATCTCTGTACCTTCCCCTCAGTTTTGCTGTGAACCTAAGACTGCTCTAAAAATACAAAGTTTTAATAAAAACAACAAAACAGACAAACAAAAAGTCCACAGGCCGGATTTGGCCCAGTGGCCAATTCGTTTATCTTTCAGCTAGCTACTGGCAATGCTAAAATAATTAAAATATAGTTGTTCCCTCTACATCTACACATTTATTCATTCAACATCTGTACTGAGTCTCTTCTATGTGCTTTAAGTGGACAAGACAGCTGTATAAACCCGTAAGTACAGTGCAGTGTGATGAGTATCCCAACCAAGGGAGAACAGTGCTTGAGGGGAAAAAAAGTGTTGCTATGTGCTTGAGGTCAGATTTCAACTGCCTTTTAGGTGGGTAGGGAATAAACAGAGAAGAAGGGAAGGCATCCCATATAGGGGATGCATCGTGAGTAAATCCACATAGGCACAATATAAACATATATTTATATGTTAAGTTTATTGTATTATATAACTTTGTGTGACTGGATCATCATGTGTGTGGGGTGACAGAAGACAAGGCCAAAGCAGTGTTTCCCAAACTTTTTCACATCATGGTACACATATACTTAATTTGGAGCACTGGGTGAAACAGATAGAGCCGCTAGTAATGAAGCAATAGCCAGGAACTCGTGCTTCCCCAGGCCCCGCTAGGCTGCTTTGAGCTCTGAGTGAAGCACTCCGGTCATTTACATCCCTTGGCACTTCATTTGGGAAGTTCTTGAGTGACTGGGGAAATATCGATTGAGTGAGTTGGATTTAGGTCAAGAAGAATTTTGGTGGCTTTGCCTTGCTCAAGGCTGAGGCTCAAATTCTGCTTCTGTTACTTACTTGTTGGGTGACTTCAGTAAGTCCTTTTGAAATCTCCTTGCTTCCATTTCCTCCTTTTTGTAAAATGCTAATAGTACCTGGAAGGGATCTTGTGAAGCTTAAAATTAATGAGATACTGTATATAAACCTTTTGCTGCAGAGTCAACATTCAACCAATTATTTATTTCTTCCCTACATCCTTCCAATTTCCCTACCTACAATAAAAAATACCTTGATAAGAAAACGCATACCCTTTTCAACCTCTTTACCCACTGCCTGGGGATAGTGGGGTTTTTCTGGCATGGAGAGAATGATAGGTGAAGAGGAACCATAAATGATGAGTAAACCTATCGTTTTGACACTCTTACATCAAAAGATGACTTCTTTAAAGAGAGGTCCTTGTGTTAGCATAGAACTAACTAACTTCCTTCCTTCCTTCCTTCCTTCCTTCCTTCCTTCCTTCCTTCCTTCCTTCCTTCCTTCCTTCCTTCCTTCCTTCCTTCCTTCCTTCCTTTTCCTTTTTTAAAAAGCAAGGATGCAAGGCTTAGGGGGCTGTTCCCAGGAGGTGAGCTGAGGACTCTGATTAAACACGGCTTTGGAGTAAAGTCTCATCGGCTGACTTCAACGGGAACATCTGTGAGTTCATATTGGCCAAGTCCCTAGAGAGTTTTTCACTGCTGAACATGCTACTTCCCAACTGTTCGAGATAGTGGCTCAGAGCTGTGTACATATTTGGAGATGCATTCTGCTGATTGGATTATTTTTAAAGCCTATTTCTTATCTAAAGTATTTCCTTTAATTACTTCTTTTTGGCCTGATGCTAGGTCTCAGTGAGGTTGTTCCAAGTCTAGAATCATGTCATAATACTCTTCAAATTGGAAGAAGCCATCCCACCACTTGTCACATGAGGGAATTGACACCCCTGGGGGAGAAAAAGTTGCTCAAGTCACACAGATATCTCATACTTTCTTCTTTTCCTCCGTCCTCTTCTCTCCTGCCCTTCCTCCCTTTCTTTTTGACGAAATAACTCCCAGGTCCCATGCACTGTTTTCAGTGCTAGTGATACAAAGAGACATGTGACACAGCCTACTGAACTCCTAGACTAGTGCAGCAGCAGCGAAGGGAACCAGTTCTTACTCTAGGCATGATCAGTGATCGCACAGAGGAGCACACAGGATTCCAAGAGAACCGAGAAGAGGGCCAACTAAATTAGACTTGAAGAGCGAGAGAAATTGCCTTGAGTGGCGTCGCAGAGGATGTGTTGGATGTAAGTGGGCTGTGAAGGGAGCGAGAGGTGTGGAAGCAGATGAGAGAAATGATCTTCCAGACAGGAGAAAGAGGACTGTGTCATAGCATCAGATGTACATTTCGTTTTCCTGAATTCATTTATTTATGGAGGGAGCTAGAGAGGGAGGAAGGGAGGGAGCGAGAGAGAGAGAATTACAGAAAGAAAATAAAATTCAATGTGAAGGGTGACTCCTGCTGCTCTTCTAGTCTGTGCATGTATGTGTGACTCTCTCCCAGCCCAAGGGACTCATAACTGAGTCTCACACTCAAGGAGTACAAGGGGTGACCTCACAGACATCTATACCTCTCAAAGACACGTGCTAGCATCTCACCAAGCCAGTGCAATCCAGGACTGTTTTGATTATAGGTGATTTTATATGCTGAGTATAGAACTGAAACCCCTATCAGATGCTCTTCCACCTATAAAGGCATTCCTACCACATAGTTATCGATAAGGGTTTTTGTTCAGGAGAATTGGCTGTCTGGGTTAGCTGTGGAAATGCAATCTTTTCTATTGATTCGACAAAGATAAAATTTATGGCTGCCATGCACCACCTTCTCTGATCTCTTTTATTGGAGGTGGTGTGGAAAAAGCTGTGAAGTTAATCAACGTAGTTAGCTACGTGTGCAACTTTTACTTTTCCAGCCCACATCGAAGCCCAGAGCTGGTGCGATCCGGAGACACCGCTTCCCCATAGGTCATGCCCAGGGGCTTCCATTATATCCAAGCAGCACATGCTCCTGAGCTTCTTATTAATGATGTTTAATTACATTGAAATTAATGATGTTTTTCTTCTGATCCTGGACTGATTTTACAGCTGGGAGATAAGCTGGGGTGACTTTGACTGTTCCGTCTCTCCATCTCAGTAGTCAAGTGCCCCCTTTTATCTCTGTTGACTCTGCTTTTTCCAGGTGCCCATTTTCGCCACCTGCACTTTCTTCTCTGACTACCTCCCCTCCTTTTTTCAGTAATAATTAGCTACCCCAAGCCACAGCAATGAGCCATTTCCACATGAGGATTTTTGATGATAGGCCAATGCGGTTTTTCTTAACAGAGTTTAATTTGCATATATCCTGGCCGTAACTCCATTAGGTTTTAAAACACAGAGATTGTCAAATGAGCACTATCTGATAGCTCGAACAATACAATAGTTTTAGCAGACTCTAATCTCAGCATTGTATACTTGAATGCTCTGGGTTTTGCTGATAAAAATCTTTGCAGAAGTGGAATGGAGTATTCAATTCTCAGGTTCAGGAATTGTTATTATTTCCCAATGAAAATAATGGGGATTGTAGATAGGATTTACTGAACTTGAACTGTATTGATGATTTTTGTTTTGTTTGAGCAAAAAAAAGGTGTTGGGGGAGGGATTAAGCATTTCTGTGGTGAACTGTAATACAATAGCTTTGAGAATGAAATGTTTAAAAACTGAGAATATGGCATGATGATGAAAGTGAATTGGATTGTGGAAATTCTCTCAGAGCTCAAAGCCTTATGCTATTTAAAGAATTGAAGAACAAACTGGAAATATCCTCTGGAATTTTCATTCTTGGGAAATGGTAAGAAATGCAGTCCTTGAAGAATGCTTCATTGTATTGACAACTCTACTATTGATTTGTTAGGGCAGAAAACCAGAAGCATTACAGCAAATAATTTTCTTAGTTTTCCTGCTTATCTCAAGCTCTTTCTTAATCTTCTCCCAAGACAACCCTCCAAATAATACCAAAAATAATAATAATAATAATAATATAATAATAATAACAATAAAAATGAAAATACTTCACTGCATCCATTTAGGTAAGTTTCAACATATTGGATAATTGAAAATTCCCCAACTGGGTCTGCATCTGAAACTAGGATACACATCCCTTTCTTCCTCCATACTCTCTTGGCTTCATTTATTCATTCACTCATTGAACATATATTTATAGACACCTGCTATATACCCGATATTATGATAGGCACTGGAGAAATAATGGTTGGTCAAACACAGTCTCCACTCATACAGATACTATAATCCAGTAGCTAGCTATTAACCAATAAGTCATCCAATAGAAATATAAAATTAAAATCATGACAAATGCTAAGAAAGTATATGGTATATATAAGGTATACGGTTCCAAGAGAACTTATAGAACTGAAGTTTGATCTAACCTGAAGGACCAGGAAAGATTTTTCCATAGAAACTGCTATGGAGCTGAGATCTAAAGAAATGGTAGGCATTTGTTTGGCCAGGAGGAGGTAGTGCAGGTGAGTTTCCCAAATGGAAGATGCTACATGTGCAGTAATCCCATGGTGAGAGGGGAAATTGTGTGATAGCCCAACCCAGTCTCAGTCTCTTCAGACAAGAGTTTGGTAGTCCCTGGTTATTTCTCCTTTCCTTTGTGGGTGGTGATACTCTTTGTACTTCAGGTGGAATTTTCCTCCCTGAGAGCCTGGTCCCCAAGGGAGAAAAAGGATGGAACATCTACATCTTTCCTGATGCCAGCCCTCTCACTTTCTTGTCAGGATTAATGAAGAAGGGGTAGGCTAAGAGGTCATATCTGGACATGGGCTACAAGATGGACATGGGTGCACGAGGGACTTAGCTGTTCAGTTGCAACAGATTTTGTTAGCAAGAAGGTGAGTGGGCAGAGTCCTAGGATTAGACTCAAAAGATTGGGCTTTTGCAGGGTGAGTCATTTAGCTTCTCTGAGTCCCAATTTTCTGCATCTAATGGATAGAGAGTTGTGAGGTTCAAATGAGATAGCAGTGCCAGAGAACATAGTACATTTACTTAAATATGTAAGAAATCATTTTATCGTTATTACTTATTCAAAAGTTGTGGGCAGGTTTGGCACACTTTTCAAATAGAATCTCAAAGGAGAATTTTTATCAGCGACCAGAATATATATTTTTTAATGTATGTTTTAAAATAGTATAACGATATATACTGTCTCCTCAAAATAAGAAGAATAGGACTAAAATTTGGCGGAGGCGCAGCACACTGTTGTTTCCTAGTGAAATGGATCATTTGAGTCGTTCTGCCCCCAGTTTGACTCTATTTCAAGTCTTAGTTCAACTTGGTCATGACATGTGGACAGAGCTGGTGTTTGCCAAAACAGAATTGGATCACTTTCTGAGATGATTCAGATCTTCAAAGTACTTCAACTGAAATATCAGATAAGTGAAGCAAAGAGTCATCTTTGCTTTAAACAAAGATGATCAGCATGGGTCTCCTCCAGATCCGACACAAACTGACAAATTTTAAGGTCTTCTGGGCCTCACAGTTCCTATCTTTGAGCAGACTGGAAAAGGGGGAATGTCTAAAATTCATTCTAGCTCTAACATTCTTGCAAAAATGGAATTATTTACAGGAAAAACAAACTTATAAGAATCTGCTGGAAATTTTAGAGGAGGGAGATCTTTAAATTTTCCATTGAGCTAGGAAGAATGAGTAGAAATTATTTCTACAGTATCAGTTATTATTAATTTAATATTCATGGGCGTCACTGATAAGAAATTTATTTGATGTGTATTGCTTATTGTCCTATTTTAGTCAACTTAAAGGTTAAAGACTTTTTTTATTTGTATAAACAACACTTTTTAACAAAAATAACTTTTCTACTAAAACAAAAAATATTTAGTGAGAAGGTGGCATTGTTTTTTATATTTTTAAAAAAAAATGCTTTATTGAGGCATAATTGACATACAAAATATGTACATATTTAATGTATACAACTTAATGAGTTTGGAGCTAGTTCGAAATCATCACCACGATCCATGTCATACACCTATTCATCACCTCCAAAAGTTTCCTTCTACCCTTTATGTATAATAATAATAATATTATTATTATTTTGTGATAAGAACACTTAAGATCTACCTTCTTAGTAGTACAATACAGTATATAATATAGTATTGTTATCTGTGTACTATGCTATAAAGTAGATCTCTAAGACTTATTTATTCTGCATAATGGGAACTTTATACCCCTCAGCTAACACTTTCCCATTACCCGGCCCCACCCCAGCCCCTGGCAACCACCATTCCATTCTCAGTTTTATTATCAACAGACCTGAAATCCTGGCTCTGTTAATTATTGTCTGTGTGACTTTAGGGACATTACCTAGACTCTCTAGGCCTGTTCTCTCTTTTCTAAAACAAAGGGTTTCCATGAAGATAAATTAGCATAAATGAGATGCACTCATGAAAATCTCTTGTACATATCTTTGTGCACCAAATAAACGTTTATGCCTTTTCTTTTTGTTTTCTTTTCCATTCAGTTCATACGAGTATATTTGATCTTATGAACTTTCGTATTTTAACTGACCCATCTAACTGAGAACTTCTTGAGTGGAATGAAGAACTGCCACACTCTGTACTGTTCAAAGCCAGCGCTCGTTCATAACGTATAACATGCTTGCATTTTCTCAACACTATGAGCGTGAAATAAATTTCCATTACTTGCAATTATTTCACTTGTAATAATTAGGTAGCAATCTTATGACTCACAATATTGCCTTATATTGAAATATGAGGAAGAAAAAAGGTGAGGGGAAATGAGTAGGAACTATTAAAAAGTTTTATTCATCTCTGAAGTACATTTGGTGTCTTGTTTTCGAAAGAATTGCCACTTCAGGGAAAAAAGGAGACCATCTATTAAAGGGAAAGAGGTTTCTAAAGAAGTCGAGAGGTTCCTTTTATTTTCTTAAACAAATTCTTACTGCTAAGTACTGGCTCTTGGAAAACACGGTTAGCCAGCTATCAGTTGTAATAGAAAATAGTAAAGCAATGAAATGTACAATTAAGGATCACACACCCCGGATATCTTTACTTCATTAGTCATCCTCCTGCTCAGCCCAGGAGTTTTCTCAATCTCTTTTTACTCCAGACTCAACCACAGTGAAACCGATGATAAGGTTCACTCTTTTTTATAGTGTTTCCTTGCACAAGGCAATGATCTCTTAAAGATGAACTTAATGTTCCCTCAGGAATTACCGTCCATTTTAGACTTTTTTCCTGCTTGGTTGCGTTTTCTTTTTCTCTCTCAACGTGGTAAACTAGATCAGCAGTAGTCCTAAGTATTGTGACTAAATTCCCAGTAGAGGGAGTTCAAACCAAATTGTGTGAAACTTGGAGGAGGGAATTGTTCTAGAATTTTTGAGGGTTCTAAGTATCACGTGCTGAACTCAGGGCACTGAGGGAAACAGTGACTGAGTGTAGATGGATGCATTCATCGATTCACGGACCTGAGACAGGTGCTGGGGATGCAAAAAAAAAAAAAAGGAATATGAGGGAAACTGTACTCCCTCAAAGAGTTCACAGTGGTGGAAGGTCTATCTGAACAAATTGACTATAATGCCCCAGTTTTGATTTAATCACAGATGCACACAAAACGTCAGAACTGCTAATCTATCCAAATTGGTGAAGGAAGGTGGGAGGAAGGTCGTATTCATTGTGAGTCCTAGAGTGGGAAGTCACCCTTCTTTCTAAAGCATTGTAAGCCAGAATGTGGGGTTATGGATTCCATAAGCCTGGGAGTCAGGTAGTTAGCAAAGATCCCAGAGACCTAACTTTTTTTCTGCCACCGGATGACTCTGTAACCTTAACCAGTCACTTAATTATTACAGCTTTAGTTTATTCAACTATAAATGAAGAGGGATTGGTGGTTAAGTACTTTAAATTCTCTTTTGTGAGGGATGCGTAGAAGCATGACAACAAGAGATGGGGATGGAGGACAATGTTGCCTGGTCTGTTGTAACTTAACTGGTGGAGTCACCTTCTTCTGCCCTTTGTCACTCACCTCCCCAAGTCACTGTCTAGCATTGTGGTGCTCAAATCACTCTTCCTCATTACTGATATGAGTTGTTAAATTGTTCTTCAATGCAAATTAGGAATAGCCCAATTAAAAACCAATATTCTCATTTGAAATAGGTTCATTCTGCTTAAGGGACCTCCCTTGTAATTTCAAAAGCATCCATGCTCTCTCTGGTTTAAAAAATGTAACTGTGTATCGTAATGGGTTAGTTGTCCAGCCAGCTTTCTGAAGAGAGGAGGAAGTCTCAGACTCTCTTCATCCCGCACTCAGCACAGAGATAGGAACATAGCAAATGTTTAATAATTGTTTGCTGGATGAATGAATAAGTGAATCAAAGAGTAAGTGAATTCACACTTTGCTGAGAGCCTGATGGCTGTATAGAATTCAGTTTTACCCAGGTAATGATAATTTTGAGCACACCAGGAAGGGTAAGCTCCAGGCATGACTATGATCTTTATTTTAAGTGTAAATAGCCTTCATTTTGTAGAGTTTTGAAGTTTATTATCATAAAACCTTCCCCTGAGATTGATTTGTTCCTCGAATCTGTATCTGTGTCAAAATGCCACAAACACAGTTCAGCAGAAAAGGTAGTGGAAATTATTCAAGGTGGGCCAGTATCAAAGCAATGCTTTCATGATAATTAGGATCTTTGAGATCTAATGACCTTTCAAGTTTCTTGTAAGGCTAGATGAATTGCCTTTTAGGTGGGAAGGTAAATCTTACTGCTTTCTCCTTGCTCATCTTGAGTAATTTTTTTCCTTTTCTCCACTTCTAATCTTTCCTAACTTGCACCATAATCTAAAACTATAATCATACACTCACTGACCTACAGCAAAATACACTCAGGTTGTGTTTACATGAATAACTGTAACATTCATGAAAATAAAAAAAACATATATTTGAGTGCCAGGGTAAATGCTTTCAGTTCTGTTATCACACTGAAGTTCAATATTCTTGTAAAGAAGACATTATTGTCTTTATTTTTTAAAGATTAGAAAGTTAGAGGGTGAATAACTTGCCCAAGATTTTGCAGTTGGTGTCAGAGTTAGAACTCATACCAAGTTCTAACTTTAATATCTGTGTTCTTTCAAATATTTTATGTTGTCTCTCATTGATATTAAACTTGATGGTTGGATAGTCAATCTAATAATCAGAATCCATGAAATAAAAATATAATTGTAAATAGTCAATACCCAGAAAAATCAATTACTTGCCCTTTTTGGCTTATGATAATCTTGTGAGGTACTCTGAAAGATCTTCAGATTTTAGGTTTTCCCAGAAGAAAATAAGGGATACAAGAGATTTTGGAAAACATTTATTAAGAGAATATTTATCGAACACCTACTATGTGCCTGCTTTTCTGAGTGTGGGGTATAACAGAAAAGAGTAAAATCCTTGCTCTCAAAAAACTTAGGACAAACTTAGAACAACACAGACAAGATCCATGTCCTCATGAGACTCCCATTCCCATTGTCTCAATTACAGTTCAGGTGGAAGCAAATTATCCCAAATTATGCAAATAATTGCTTCTGTACTCCATTTCACTGCTCCTGTGGACTTGACCAGCTTTAAACACCCATTGGAACCCCATATAAACATTTCTTTGAAAAAAAATTAAATTTAGAAAATGGAAGAGAAAACAAAGTGTTTTAAATTATTTTTTGGTCTCTGCTCTGTTTCTCAGTGAACAATATTGAAGTAATGTAATTTCTGCTTTGGTTAAATGGTAATGAGCCTTTAGCTCCAATATTATATGGGAATTAGAGGATTGTTGACAATAATTATGTTTCAAAAGTTTGTGAATTATTTAGTGAATGAAAGATTTGCTTCATTAATTCACCCAAACCACACACATGTGACCAGTACCTCTAGAGGTCATTAGTGTGCACAAGCTGAGCCCATTGACATGATAGATCAATGACTTATCATGACATGCCATGACTTTCTTCATTTGGGAAACAGATTTTTTCAAGGAAAAATTAGCCACCCACACATCCCGCATTTATTGACTAATTGCTTCTTTTCCTTTGCATGCTTCTAGGTGCTGGTAGATGATTTATTCCAAGGAGAGTGAAATTTTTTATCTTTGAATGACCCCCATTATCAAGCAGCATCACTTGGTTGATAGGATACTTCAATAGCTTTAGTTATTGGTAGTGACAGCATATTTTAAGTATATAGCCCATTACCTGCAACCTTTGGGAATCCTGGAATATAAGATCTGTGGCTTTGATGTGTTGGGTGTGATCTTGGACATCCCTGAAGTGAAGTAATCACTCATTTTTTTCAGGTGTGAATTCAAACTGGCTGTCATGGAAGGCAAATGTGTAAGGTAATTGAGGTATTTATGGAAGTGATTTACATTAACTCTGCACACAAATCACCAAAGGACCTTACTAAAATTCACATATTGACTCCACAGGTCTGAAGAGGGGCTGAGAGTTTAAATTTTTCTCTGGGGGTGCTGATATGATGTTGGTCCTTAGAGCATAGTTTATGTCGTGAGGGATAGTGAATGAATGAACCTGGGGGACTAACCATGAATCACAACTCAAGGCAGCTTTGTTGTTTCCTTTTATTGCTGCATACCCAGTAATTTTAATTAAGGTTTTAAAGGAACATCTTAAAAATGTATAGTTGTAATTGAATGCATTTTTGCATAGAAAAGGTGTGCTACAGTGATGTTCACAATTTGGAATTAAGAAACTCACTTGAAATATAACCATGATCAATGTCAGGGGTTTACTGTGTGCATTGGAGAACTCCTTCATGTACATTCTCTTATTTGGGCCTTTCCATCTCTGTGGAGCAGACCAGCTCAATATTTTGCTAATGACTTTTTCAGATAATTAAATGACACAAGAGTGAACGACACCCTGTGATCACACAGTTTCATTGTGAAAAAGCAGGGTCTGAGCCAAGATCCTGTTCTTAATTCTGGTGGCAGATCATCTAATCTAATGGTTTTCATTTTATCCTTCTAACACCCTAGAGATTCATCACCTTACTTTACATAATGTATGCTCAAACTACAACGATTTATATGCTCATAATATACTTACCTATTTGAATGTCATTACCGTTATCACCCAAACAAGAATGACAGTACTTTCTGATGAGCACTTATTATGTTTCAAGAATATTTTGTGTGTGTGTACATTGGCCGGCTATGCAAAAGAATATAGGAATCAAGGCCTGCCTCTCAAATATCATATAAATGATTTTGATAAGAACATTAGGGAGATTTGAAATTTCAAATTATAAATATCAAATTCAATGAGTTAATGCAGTTTTTTAGATACTTAGTGCCCAATGATCACTCAAATACTGTTACTATCATACAAGTGTCTTAATAATAAATGCTATAGAGAGTATTGAAGCATCTAGTGGTCAAGGAAAGCTTGAACGACGAGGTAAGATTTCTAGTGGTTCTTGAGAATTAAGAGCCAAGCTCTGAGGTCTGGCTGCATGGATTTGAATTACAGCCCAACAATTCCTATACTATATAAATTTGAGTTAAATAACTTGATTCAGTTACTCTGAGAAGTAACTCTTAGCCTTAGTTTCCTCATCAGTAAACTGGTAAGAAAATAATAGGATCTACCTCAGATGGCATTGAGAAGATTAAATAAGACACACAAAACACTTAGTATTCTCCCTGGTATGTGGTAGATACTCTAGTCAGAGCTAATTTTATTGAACATTTACTGTGTTCTAAGCACTACTTACTTATGTCCACTCATTTTATCTTCATAGCAACCCTATGAAGTATGTGCATTAATATTCTCATTTTAAAGATAGGAGGATACTGACATCCAGAGAGGTTAAATGACTTGTCTTTTTTGGAATTGTGAGAGCATCTGTGGCCAAATCTGTGTTCTTAACTAAAATATATCAACTCCACAAATGTCAGTTCTACTACTGCTACTACTACGACTACTACTATTTTCTGTTATTTTTATTGTTGTAAACTTTTATTACATGCCAGTAAAACTGTAGGAAAGCTAAAAAATATATTAAGATGAAGAGGAGTGAGAACTACGATGAGTAAAGACGAAGAGGTGGACTTCTATGTGGCCTGATGGAGAGCCCCTGAGCTACTTTGACTCAGGTGAAGGGCTTGTGGGCTAAAGGAGTCAGATACCAGATTGGAAAAGACAGTTTGGTGCAGACTACAGACCTTTAATATCACACAAATAAGACAGGGCTTTGTTCTGAGGAAAATCAGGGATTTTGAATCTTTTTTAGTAAAGGAATGAGTAACTTGCATTACTGTTTAGAGTCAATTAAAGGAGAGGCAAGGAAACCAGTTAGACATATACTGGATGTTGGTGCATTTATTCATTTACTCTTTCATTCATTGATCACCAGCCATGTGCCCCACTCACTCTAAGGCACATTAGTAGTACAGCTAAAAACCCGAGCTGTGCTCAGGACAACTGACACAATCACAGACTGACAGACACATGCTCTACATTAAGAAATGCACACATAAAATATGGCTATAGAGTAATGAGGTTTATCGTACAAGGCTGTTGTGGAATTTATCTTATTGCTTTATAGCCTTGGCTTATCATATACAATAAATATATCAAAAAATAAAATCCAGAGAATCAGTCACATTCTTTAGAAGTTCTTCTCTGTGGCTCACTTAGCGGGTATGTGATGGAAGGAACTTTTATAGTGAGGAAATTCCTATCAGTCACAGCTTTTTTAACTGCCTATTGATGATATGCACAGCTCCATAATGGCAGTGCTAAAATTGGCTTTTACTTCCTTAAACCATCATTGTATTGAACCATGTAACCAGAAAATCACAATGTGGTGATCTTTTTTACACTAATCCTTCCATGAGCGCTTAATGACTTGTCTGTTCATCGTGGAGATAATAAACCTTGCATAGAAGCAATAGCTGTCTTGGTGACTTTGCATAAATCATTATTTGTAAAAGTGAAAGAAAACCTATAGATAGGAGTCCAGGGCTGGGGTTGCTCAACTTTTAAGAATTATCTCTGATAATTGCAGTGACTGCGTTAGGCATGCACTGAACAAAGAGATGCAGACCAAAAAGTAAATATTACCTCTCAAGTGATCAATATAACACCTTCCAACACAGGAAGGGCAAGTATTAAATACCCTAGCTAGGTTTGAGCAAAACAACATTGTTATAAAACATCTGCTGGGGAGGAAAATGGGAAACAAGCAAAGAACTATGGAAACACAGAGACTAGCTTTTCCATAGATAAAAATCGAGATGACATGTTGTGAGAGAGTATACCTGGAAAACAGTTATGTTATTAACATAGTGCAACTTGTAATTTGAAAACTTATTATTTACAATAATTTAACAATATGATTTCAATTAATATAGTTTTCTCAAGGCAGAAAACATTGGTTTCCCAAATGAGATTTGTACTGTCCTGTTTTTCAGCTTCTCCCTTCACACCTGAGTCACTGCTGAATCACTCCGTTTCCTAGCATCCTACTAACTAAGAGAACACAAACATTTTCTTGAAGCAAATAAAGATAGAATTTTCCCCAAACACAGATTCACAAGAAAACAAGGCACAGATAAATTGGAAAGAGAAGTAGGACATAGCACTATATTTAGCCAGTTGCCTGATTTCCATTAGACTTATCCTAATTTCTTTTAGACTCTTGTCCCAGGGGCTGATTTTTTGTTGTTGTTGTTCAAAAAGCAGACAAGCTTATAGGCAGGTAGCTCAGCTAGCACAAAATACCCTCAGATGAATCAAAAAGAAGTCAGGTTACTAGCTGCCAACCACGGAAATGGAAGAATAAACACCGCTGCAGAGTTTGAAGCTGATAGAACATCATACTGATGGATTAGCAAATGGTTCAGAGTCTGCATGGGGAGGGTTTTTTGAATCCCACCCCATTTCATTACTTATACTCTTTACACCCTTCTATGCTTTCTCTTTCATGCCTCCCCCCAATTCTCTTCCTATATCCCTTTCTTCTATCTTATCTTTCCTTTATTCCTTCTACCTGGCTTGCTACAACAATCCTCTTACCAGTTTCCCTGATTCTTTCTTTGCCTGTGGTCTGTGCTCAACACTGTGACCAGTGATCATTTTAGGACACAGGTGAGCTCATATCATCCTCTGCCAAACACCCTGCCTGGCTTCCTATTTCATCCAAATCTAAGCTAAAGCTGTACAGGGGTGTGAGGTCCTGCATGATCCAGCCCTCCGTTCAGTTGCTGAGCTCGGTCTCTTCCTTCTCTTTTCCATACGAGACAGGCAATCTCCCAATGTAGAGCTTTTTGATTGGCCCTTCCCTTAAGCTGAATGACCGACTCCCTCACTTCAAGTCTTTATTTCAATCTCACCTTCTCAATGACCACTGACCACACTGCTTAAAACTGAGATCAACCTCCTAACTTTCATCAACCCTGGCATTGATGATTTTTTTTTACTCTGTTCTTTCTAACATATTACACAATTTGCTTATTTATTATGTATAATGTTTACTGTCTTTCTCCTCCCATTAGAATGTAAGCTTCATTAAAATGGGATATTTGCTTGTTCAATGGTTTATTCCCTGAGCTTAGAGCCAGTGCTCAAGAAAAGCAGGGACCCAATAAATATATTTGTTGAATAACTGAAAGTAATCTATTTTCAAGGAGAGAGACAGATAAGGTAATAAAACAATACAATTGATAAGCGTGATGATGGAGGTCTGTAGTTATTTTAAAAGTTAGAAGAGAAATTCCCCTTCTTGGTTAGCATGGGGATGGAGACAAACTTGAAGGAATGTTCAGATAAATGGTAACAGTAGTGTAGGTGCTGGAAGCTTGATCAGAAGTTCACCAGACAGACTAAACTATCAAGGGGAGGGAGGACATTCAAGACAGAAATGACAGCATATGTCAAGGGGACCGAAGTGTGAGACACTTTGAGTATATATTGGAAAAGAGGGTGCAGACAATTTGCCTGGGTGTGTTACAGGAGACCTGCAGGGTAGAGAATGGAACTGAGGTTGTGTAGGTAGAGCCATGGAGAGGAGTCAGATGATAATAGGTCTTACTTGCAACGCTAAAAAGGTTAGATTTATCTTGAAGACAACAGGGATTCATCCGAGGACTTTAAGCAGAGGAGGAATGGTCAAATTTGAATTTTAAAATGCAGTGATCATATCTGATGGATGGGAGAAGGGTTCTTTAGAGGCTAAGAAGTCATTTTCAGTATACTGGTAGACACTTCAATCAAAGCAATGGAATCAGAGAGCTAAGGGGTCATGTCTGAGAAATATTTAAAAAGGGGACTTTGCATAATTCAGTGACTGATAGCATATGATATGAAAAGAACAAGGATCAGTTTAATGTAATTCTGACATTTTTAGTCTGAACGACCAGTTGGATTGTGACACTATTAGTTGTAAATGGCAAATTAAAAGATGAGCAGGCTTAGGGAAATAATGTTTTCTAAAGAAATGTTGAGTTTGTGGTGCTAGAACTCCCAAAAAGAGTTATGAGGTAATTAACAAATAAATGAATTATGTGGATGCAAGTTAAGATAGACAGCTAGGGGATAGTAATAGATATTTGAATGGTGATCGTTAACGACAGTTAAATCACTATAATTAGTGTCACGATGAATGGATATTGCACAACTAGTCAATAATTTGGGAAGAAAAAGAGTGGGAATAGGCATCATGGAAGACAAGGAAAAAGTAAACGGTCACCATTGACGAGGCACTGTGGAAAGGCCATGGAAGATAAAAAACGGAGAACACAAGTATTTTCTCAACTTACTAAGAAATATTTTCAGAGGGGCTGTGGGGCTAGGATTCAAACTACAGTGTATTGAGAAATCTAAGGGATGTGATGGGTTGGCAGTTATAATTACAGATGAGTCTTCAAGAAATGAATTGTGAAAGTAAACAGAAATGAGACAGTGATTGAATTTTGGTGTTAGAGGAAGATAAAGTAGTTCCTCATACAAGAGAGACTTGTTAGGTAGAGAGATTCAGTGTCAAAGGAGAGTTTGGAAATGTAAAAGAAAGGATAAACTCTTCTTAGTCTTGCAATAAGAGGTTATTCTACTTGGGGAATGATAGGAGTTGGGATGCAGACCAGAAAAAGAGCCATCATCCCTTAACAAGAAAAAGGTTCCTTGTTCTTTGGAGTTTAGAGATGAGGCTGGTGATGTTTAAATTAAACAAGTTAGAAACATTAGAGTTTTAAGAAATTCGATATGTAACTTTCTCCTGCTTTGTTCCGTGAGTTCAGAACCAAGTGAAGAATAACACAATGAAGCAGAGAAATAAAACTCAACATGAAAGCTTTATAAATGATAGATGGACTGGAGAATGTAGCCATGAGGCATGGGCACATAGACTGGCAAATACTCTAGCCCTGAATTAGGCAGACGTGTTGAGACTGGACATCCGAACATCTCCATGTCTCTCAGCACAGATTGACCCCTTCCTGAAGGGCCAAGAAGAGCTGAGCAGGTGATAGTGTGCACCTTTTTGTAGACATGTGGATCTCAAAGAGCGAAATGGGTTGACGTGAGCTCGTTCACTACTTTGCCATACTAGAGAAGCAGTTAATTCTGGAAACATGAGGCCAGTGAACTAGGGAGTCCCATTTCCATCAGGAAAACTGGTGAGATTGAGGGAATTCTCACTTCTAATATTTGAAGTAAAGTCTGTGTTCAAAGGAGGTGAGAAAGGGGTAGGAGGGCTGGGGAAGCATAGTGAATATCTGTAATGGCCACTGTGATCCAGGGACACATGGAAGAATTGTTGAGGGGAATTGAAGTCCAATGGAGGACAGAGAACATATATTTGCAGTGGTTCTTCTCCAGAAGCACCTGGCAGATATTGTGCAGGAGATAAATGTTTTAATTTACATCAAATTGAGGTCTTTCATGGGAGTCAAATGGTAGCAAAAGATGGTTGAAATAATACATCGTGAGGTCTAGACTGGTGTTTCAGGTCCCTATTGTTGTAAAATAACTCCTAAACTTAATGGCCTAAGATAACAATGATTTATTATTTTTCATGCCCCCAAATTCAGACAAGGCTCAGCTGGACAATTCTTCTGCTCAAATGACATCACTTAGGTCACTCTTTTGGCTGCATTTAGCTGGATCTAGAATGGCTGGAAGGCCTAAACTTAATTAATGCACATATCTGGCATGTGTGGCGTCTCCCTCTTTCTCTGCACACCCCTCTTGTTATTTAACTGTCTAACTATAAAGAAGAATGGAGGCTGGTGTCCCTTGAGAGCACAGAAGCAGAAGCTACTAGAACTCTTCAAAGTAAAGCCCGAAACTGGCACAATGTCACATCTGCACATTTCATTAATTACAAGACTAGCCCAGATTCAAAAGAGAATGATTGAAATAGACCTCTCCCCGCTGTGCGAGAGGATCAGCTTCATGTACAGGAAGGAGGGCAATCGATGACAGCCATCTTAGGAGACTATCTCATGTATTGGGATAAGGGGAAGAAAGAAATGGAGCCAGGTTCCACAAATGCAAAGAGAAAGCCTAGGATTTCGCTTGCTCATAGAGGTTAATTGTTGGACTTTATTTTATGGATGAAGTTCTTCTACCCATAGAGGAAACTGTAGTATTTCTGCTATAAGACAGAATATCTTTTACAGTGCCATGGATTTTCTAGTAAAAGTTTGAGGGCTTAAGTTTGAGGGGTAAAAACAAAAACAAAAACAAAAAAAACAAACACAAAAAACCTAACATGTTCGAAATTTCATTTTGATGTTCAGACTCAGCTCACTCTGAAGAGTAAAAGTAGTTTGGACATGAAAGTGTCACACTAAATTAGGCTGCATGTGCCTTTGGGAGATGGTGATGTTAGGGTTTGCGTGAAAACATAAGAATTCGAATCTCGTTCGTATGACTGCTATTCCAGAAGTAAGTGGCGTCGCTATAGCAGATGTGGAATACTCTCTTTTTGGGGGGGCCTGCACCCTTTGTGGCAGCATTCAGCTTCCTTTTGAACCCAGGATTATTTGTTATTGAGAGCTTATCATGCATGGCCTCATATCTTTCCAGGAACTACTGGTTCTCCTTGGATTTCCCTACAAGAATCTGCTCTTCTACCTTGACCCTTTATGCAATTCCTCTGCTTTAGCTCTGCCATGGACATGAGTCTCTGTCTCAAACTCCATTCTCGTTCAGAGGAACGGCAATTTTTTTTCATGTTTTGGTTTTAGATCAACTAATTTCCAACTCTGAGCTCCCATTGTTTTGGCTTATGGAAAACTGAACTTCATATTCTTGGGGCTTCCCTTCACTAATTCTCGAGGTTGTGCTAAGGTCCTGGGGTCATTACAGAGTTTTAATGAACCTGTTCTGTTGAGAAATACATACGCCCAGCCTCCATGGGCCACACTGCATTTAAGGAATCTTTGATAATCTTTGGTTGTGAGCCCGGGCCCTAGCATCTAGCCTCCCTGAGACACCATCTGGCCATTCACTAAAATTTTGCCTCATCTCCTGGTATTATAAGGAATTAGCATGAAGGCACCTCAGGATACAAGACCATGCAACTTTATTTTCCTACCAACTTTCCCCAGCTCTTTCCTGGGACATCTTTTCAGTTGCTGGGTATCCCTCTTCCTTAAGGAGGTTAGGCTTTTGATTATAAAAGCCAGGTATCTCTTCACAGATCTTTTGGGTTGAGACTGTTGCCTGCTTGAATGGGGACAAAGGACATGGGAAAGACAGAAAGAAAAAAATATATAAATTAATAATGCAACATCTTCTTGGCACATTTTTCAGTCATTTCCAGTCAAAGATAATTTGTTCATGTGTCTCTACCTATCAAAGGGACCACTAGCTGGTCCATTCAACAGTGCTTTCTAACTGACTACGATCATTCAAAAGACTGAGAGAAGGCCTTTGGCTCCTATGATGCTCATCTCTGACACATGTGTTCATTTCAACATGGCCTTCTGGAGAAAATGCCTAATTTTGTTAGTCTTTTAAGGAAATGACTCAAATGACATGCATTTCAATCTAGGTAGAATCCAAGAAAAATATTGAGGCAGATAAGGGTTGGCAGGGCAGTGCAAGATTATCTAATTTTAATACTTAGGTACTGGATAAGTCAGCTTGTTGTGAATGGAGTCTGCTGATGGGACCACATTGGCATAAATAACAAAACTGCTGGCATCTGAATGTCACTTTACAGTATATGAAGCACTTATCTATCCACAGTTCCATTTGAATCTGGATTCTGCACTCTCAGAATGTTGCCATAGAAAGGAGTTTATTTCTCTCTCTCTCTCACATATTACAGGAATCCCATTAAAAAAATATAATGGACCTGAACAGTTACTTGTCCTTGAACAATTCAGGAGATGGAGCGCACCGTTTCATGATGCCAAATATTTTAAATGTACAGTTCTAATTGTTCAAAAGAATTTTGTTTTTAACTGAGCCGATAACTGCCTCATCCTTAAATTGCATTCATTAGCTTCATGAGTGTGGAGTTTAAGAAAAAAAGAAAGAGATCCGGTCTTTGGACGTAGGCACACATTCATCAAAATTACAACTTAGCCACTTACTGTGTAGGATTTTCGGCAAGTGCATGAACTTTCGAGTATCCATTGGCTGTAAAATGCTGATAATCTACTGACCACACAGAATTGTTCTGAGTATTAAAAGAAATGGTGAACCACAAACCTTCCACAAGATACTAGCTCACTTAATTTTCACCCTACAGAGGACCTTACCTATTGTTTCTTGTAATGTACCGGTTTTCCATTCAGGCTCTAAAACACAACTTTCACTGTGTCTCTGCATCATGCAAACTTCTCCCCTTTCGTGCAGTGTTTCCAACCTGCTAAACCATGCAACCAGGTAATCTCATGCTTTACAACTGAGGGACATTTGAGAGTCAATATTCTCTGAAAGAGGGCCTACTCAAAGTTAGATGTAGCCCATGCCTGAGTTTTGCATCTCCCTGGCTCAGAAGTCTTTCTCTTTATTTCTGAATTCTGTTAAGTTCTAGATTATTGATCTTATTGAACGTTTGATATTTTCCTCTACAGCCTGCTCCTCCTTCTACATATGATCTCACCATGCAAAGAACTCCAGTCTTCCCAGTTAATCTCCTAAATGCCACACTCAATCGGTCACTAAGTTCTGTGAATTCTACCTCCAAAACATTCTTAAATCTGTCCCCTTTCTCCAACACTCCTGCCACCTGGTCCAGGCCTGCACTATCCCTCCTTGGAACTATTGTAAGAACTTCCCAAATGGATGATGTCAAGCTAACTAAAAATTTATAAAACAAAATTATAACTCGGCCTCTATTTAAGGAAACTGAGGTCTACGTAATATATATAGGAATATCTCTATCACACTGTGTCCCTCACCTTTCTTTTTAAGTAATAAGTTTCAAGTTATCTGGATCATTCAGTTATGTGGAACCCCTCGTTTCTATACTGTGCTGCACAAAAAAGAAGACTAATGTAGTGTATTTATTCAGATTGATTTTTTGCAAAAGTTTGTTCCCATATGCAGACTGTGCTTGTGACTCATGGAGCCTCTCTTTTTGTTCTGTCTGCTTTGAAAAGCCAAGCAAAAGTTCCTTCAAGCCCAGCAGTTAATTGTCACAGTGATGCCTGTTTGATGACTTCATATTTATTTTAAGAGGAACTGTGTCCCGTTGGGCCTGCCAGGATGAGTTAGCTGTGAAACGCATTCCTAAATAGCTAAATGATTCAGCGCAGGATCCCATATATGAAATTGACTTTGTAATGCGGCTGCATGTCTCTCTGTTGGAAAGTCTATCTATTTCAGTTCTGAGCTTTATTTTATAATTCAATATTGCATATGAATAGGTAATAGAGAGAAGCTTTCCTGCCTCACCAAACCCATGTTACAACCAAGACGTCGTTAAAACTTTGCCCAAGTCCTTGAAAGCTTCCTTTGATGAGCACTCAGTTATATGAGGCCTTTGTATCTGAAAACATTCAGAATTGCACACTGCAGTTTGCAAATAACAACTAGGATGCTCTTGAACCAAGAAACCCCAAGAGGGTACTTACCTCCTTTGCATCAATAAAGTACAACAGCTTCTTATCAGAGGCTGACTTTTGCTTACTGCTAGAAATCTGGCTAAACCTAGTTTCTAACCACTTAGAGATTTCAAATAATTCCCAAATTATACCTTCCTTCAAAGGGAATATTTTATAAATCAAGTGTTTAATGTTAGAAAAAGAATAATTCACACACTTGTGTGCCTTCGAAGCCTGTTTTCATCAGACACAAAGGGAACGGAGAGCAGCACCGATTATGCCTTGACCCCTGGCCTCCCCGCTCCCCGCCAAAGTGCTCAGGGAATGTGCTTCTTTTTAAAGAATAAGAACTTAATCAGCACCGAACCCCACAGTGGCTCAACTGGGCATTTTGCTCAGCAAACAGTATATTAAGGATAAAAATGGTGTTTTTCTGAGATAGTGTGAGACCTAGTAATGTAAGGCTCTTGCTGGCAACTAAGGGCCAAGCATCAACTTAGTTTTCTGCACATTCTCCAGTTGTGCTTTGTTTATTTCTACCAATGAACCCAAAGGACTGTGTATTTTATTGTTGGCTCACTGTATTTTGTGGACCATGTGATAATGGTGAGGGAAAATAATCCTTTAAAGCAGTAATTCCCCAAACTTTTTGGCACCAAGGACTAGTGTTCCTATGAGAATCGAAGGCCTAATGATCAGAGGTGAGGCGGTGATGCTAGCACTGGGGAGTGGCTGCAAATACAGGTGAAGCTTCCCCGCTGGCCGCTGCTCACCTCTTGCCATGCGGCCCTTGTTCCTAACTGGCCATGAGCTGGTACCAGTCTGTAGCCTAGGAGTTGGGGACCCCTACTTTAAAATGACAAAATGAGTGATTTGGGTGGGATGAGAGATGCAGAATGTTGCCAAGGACAGCCGTCTCAACTAGAGTTCCAGGGAGACTAACATCCAGTGCTCTACGTATCCACATATATGTGAACCTGCCTTCTCTCTTATGCATCTCAAATGCTGCTGTGTACCATATTCGGGAGAATTAAGAAAATAGACACTCGAATAATTTTTCTGAATTCTGTGGTTTCGATTAGGAACCCCAGGTGAAAAGGACTGGTCGAGAGTCATGATACTCGATTTCTAATTTTGTTATGTCACAAATTTGTGAAAATTTGTGAAAGCCGTTTAATTTCACTGAGTATCATCATTTTCTTTACCTGAGAAATACATAAGAGGAGCTGGTTGATCTCCAAAATGCTTTATTACTCAAAGAATCTTAGGCCAATGAGGAGGGTGGTATTATTCAGAGAGGTTATTTATAGTAGTGACATACTCAAAAGTTTTGAACCTTCAGAGTCAAAAATTTTTTGCGTGGATTTGTATGCTGGAGTATTTTCCTTTTTTCCCTGGATCAAAAGTATGAGAAAGGAAGAATCACAGAATCTAGTCTAGTCTTGCAGCCAACATTTGAATTTATTCTAAAATTAACCATATACCCATACTTGCATGCCTCTGTTACAGAATACCCACAGCCACCAAATTTAGCCATCCCGTCTTTGAAACACTCTAACTCTTCAACCCTGTGTAGTATGTCATTTCCCTAGCCTCGCTATAGGACCATCAAATGAGGTTACATTCTTTTTTATAAAAGGCATCTAACCAGAAATAATCTACTTACCGAAAAACTAGCTTTTCTTAGTGCTTCCACCCCTTTATCCTGATACGTACCAAAAGCAACACCCTGGGAATCTTCCATACCCACACACTCATCTTGCCATTGTGCATGTGAACATGTTTTTGGGAGGGAAGCCAGTAAATGCCTAGTCTATTCAAAAAGTGCAGTACTGGGGACATAAATCGTTCTCCTGAAAGAAATGTTGTTTACAGTTATACTCCCCACCACCAAGGTGGGGACATAGGTTGATAGTGCCTCCAACATGGCCCCCTGGGTGACCTCAGCACTCCCAGTTTGTTTTGAATAATTGAGTCTAATTGTTCTTCATGGAGGGCCTGCCTCACAGCAGCCAATCCAATCTATTCTGTTTGTCTACACCACCGGCGGCGCAAGAGCGATGGCCTTGGAGGTGGCAAAGACATGTGGAGCCGCTGATGGGGGTTTGAGTGGGACGCACAGGGGCTGGGGAAGCCCTGCTCTTTCTGCTAGACTCTCAGTCAGTTTAAGGGAAAAGGTGACTAAGTTGTGTTCAGAGGTGTCTAGCACGGGATGGCAGGCCCGCTAATCATTTAATCTACCTGTGATACTTTGGGAGAGCTATAGCAGGGTGTTTTTCTTAAGCAAAGAAGCTCTAGAGATGAAAGATGAAAGGTCTTCAGTGCCCCTCCCTCTCATGTACTTCACAGGTGCTGAGCTTCTGGGTTTATTGCTCTCTCTCCGCTGCCAGAAATCATTGTGCCCCTCTCCAGTAGCTGTAACTTCACTTTTTTTTTCTCCAATCATCCTCAGTTTTACACCCAGACCTTTTGCCTGGAATGGTCTGTTGTAAAGGGGCTTAAGATGTGTTTATAAAATATACAGACACCTATTATGTGCTTCCCTTTTTTGGCTTTCTCGGGACACAGTAGAGGGACTCAGTGAGCAGTGTACACATTATCCTTATGATCTAGTGCCATGTCAGTCTAACAGGAGAATCCATGTGGCTGAACCAGAATTCACCCTGAATCCCTTAGGCCTCTCTTTGATCAGGATCTTGAAGGTGTGTCAGCTAGGTCACTCTGGGGTTGCTGTTCATTGGAAGTAAGGAGTGTCATGCCTAGGAATAGTCAGATGGAATCCTGAATTTTCAAAAAGGCTTATATAATGGCCATCACTTTCTTCCTATCAATTACCTAAGAAGCACATAAGTGGAGGTAATTCTTCTGTGGACAGCTGCACTTAGTGATAAAACTGACTTACTAATTTACTAAGTAAGGTGTATGGTCCAGGAGGAGTTGAAAGAAGTAGAGTCAGAAAGTTTTTGAGTCAATTTTTGAAGAGGTTGTTGCCATCATCAATGATACCAGATGCCTTTGGATGGTAAGAAGAGTGACGAGTCCATTGGGTACCTTTGCTGTCATTGCTGAGTGGCTTTGGTAGTCAAAGGTGCACTGCTGTTAAATGGCAATGGTCTGGAAAGCCAAAAACACAGCACAGCTTTGTTTCTCAGGTCGCAATGGTGAGGCCAGAGCTGGCTGATTTGACTGACACAGTGAGTCATAACCTGAAAAGTGGTGAGGCTTCACCGATAGTCCTGAAAGATGGCGATGGTCTGACAGTCAGTCAATCTATAAAGACCAGGTGGGGCCACCCCCTATGTGCTGTGGTCCCCTCACTGCAAGACAAAATGGTCAGTTTTCGGTAGGATTCGCAGATCTGGCATGTGGTGGTGATCTCTGTCTCAAATATAGAGGATCCTTCGCATCGTGTCCAGCCCATGGTGGTGGATGCACCATCACGTCCAGCACTATGATGGGATCCACTAGACCCAGCACTCGTAGTAGTAATCTGGGAAATGCAGGATCCAGCAGCAGCTCAATTTCTTTCTTTTTTTAAAAATAATTTGCATAAATCTGGGCTAGCTCTTCTATGTGGATCCCACACTCAGATGTGCTGATGTGTAGTTTGGGTGTTTTTTGTTGCATTTTATGTGTTCAGCTTATTGTTGTTTCAAGGGGAGAGAGATCTGGGAATGTTGCTCACTCTGCCATGTTTCCCATGTCACTTCAGCTGCTCGATTTCATTTGGTCATCAGAGAACCAACTCTTACTATGTGAATGACTTAGATGCTCTGATCGTTAGCTGTGATTTGGCTCCACAGTTTGTGGCTCCAGAGAGGGTCATCTTTAATCAGCCAGTCTATAGTTTTCAAGTGACAGACTGAACAGTTAGGCTGTTAGCGACAGGAGCCCAAGCTCAAGAGTTAGCAAGAGCTGAGAATGGCCTTGAGTTTTGCCCACCGGGCCAGGCCACTGTGTCTACTTTCTGTTCTGTACAACCAGTGCTGGGGCCGAACAGCTGTAGTATCCAGTGGACACCATCAACTTTTCAGTTTAGCTGACCCACAAGTGAACCAGGCCCAGGAGTTTAGGGGAATTTGTATGTATCGAGGGCTCATTGGGTCAGCAGCTCTTTGGGGTATAATGTCCTCCTCCCCCCAAAAAAAGGAGATAACTCACTTTTTAATACAAAGTTATAAGCTGCTGGGGCAAGATTGGCTGCATTCTTAGATACATATTTCAGTGTGATGAGCGAGACTTGTTAGACCTCTTTTGCCTTGCTAGCCATTTAGTCCGAATTGACCCCCTCTAAAACGGGGCTGTGAGCCTAAGAGTCACAAGGATTCCATGGTCCAGGAGTTCATTTATATCAGCAGCATCAGTGTTTCTAAGGAGTTATCTTCCCTGAATTTTTCACTTCTCTTGGGTAAATAACCGGTTTTTGGAATGACTTCATTTGAGACCTTGGATTTTCTTCACCATCTTACACAATTTCCTCCGAAATGTTCTAATTTGCCAGAAATTATGGTATTTAGAATTGAATGAGTATACTAGGCATGTTATAAGTAGAACAGAGAAAAAAAAATACTGTCATCTCATTTGTTCAAGTATGTATTTGTGAAATTAATACAGCTTAAGATCACATTGACTTTTGGGGGGGGGCAGTTCCATTACCTCATAGGTGCTCACTGAGTCAGCTTAAAGAATTATTTTCATCAGTGTTCTGCTAAGCCTAATTATCCCTATGCTCTACTTGTGTAGTTGTTTGTTGGGGGACCCCAATAATAACTAGAATTTTTTTGTTAAATTTTAGCATGCTACATTTAATACAATTCTTCAGTCTGTCAAAATATTTTTCATTTTTGTTTCATTACTCAATGAATTTGTAATTTTTCCTGTTTCATGTTACTCTCACATTTCATGAGTCTGTCTTTCCAGGTATTATCCAAGGTAGTGAATTTAAAATTTACATGAATAGGATGGTTTTTGAAGTAACCTGTGACGCAGAATCCTAAATAGAAACATACATTTGTCGTTATCATTTTATTTTGCAAATTGAATTGTTAATTTTTTCCCATTATGAAGTCCTTCATATTAGCGAAATGTGGTAGTTATTGTTGAGCACAAATTTTCAAATGTGTTTATGGATGACAGCTGAAATCAGGTCAATCTCATCATCTAATTTGAATATTTTGTTTTTGTTGCACAGAACTGAAAATATTATGATTGAAAGAGAAGTAGTTTTAATAGCTTGTTTGTTGGTTTGTTTGTTTTGTAAGTCCATTGTTCTTCCAATCTCAAAATACCTGTTGAGTGAAATGAATCAGATGTTTGAAAGAGGTGTAGTAGAAATATTTCTTTTAAAATCAAAACATTGGTAATATTTAACAACTATCCTTACTCCTTTATTCAGCGACTATTTCTTGAGACTCTGCTACATGACCAGCGCTATTTTAGATGCTGAGAGTACAGTGATGTATAAGATAAAACAAGAACTAATAGACACAGACAAAAGTTTAGTGCTTACCAGAGGGAAAGAGGGGAGGGGAAGAGGTAAAGGGGGTCAAATATATGGTGACGGAAGGAGATTTGACTTTGGATGGCAAACAAAATGCAGTATACAGATGAATTATACTCTAGAAGCCTGTATAATTTTATTAACCAATGTTACCCTAATATATTTAATTTCAAAAGATTTTAAAAAGTAATTGGCTCTGGAATTCTACATTTGAATAAGTTTGATACAGAAAATAAATACATGTGTACATATGCATGTAAATGCATGTATTTCAGTGTATAGTTGTGTGTGTTTGTGTGTGTGCGTGAGCATGTGTGTGTGTACTAAAATTCTATATCCCTGCAGTGGAACAGAGCTGGAGAAAAATACACAGTGTCCTGACTCTTCTCGCTTTATATTCATTTCCACTCACTTGAAGAGGACTCGTTGCTCTCTGGAGTTTATACGTGCTTCCTTGGACCACTCATTCTTCCACTTTTCTAGAGGACTATTGTACACCGTCTTTCTCTTCTCAATGCCTAGTGTGGTTTTGATATCTTCACCTTCAGCCAGTGACCATGCTTTCTATCCCACTGAGAAAACAGTAACTATCAAAAGAGACTATTTATAGGTCATCACCAATACATCAGCTCACCTTCCCACACCTGTTTTTAGTACTACCTGCCTGTTCCCATAGGTGAAGTGGTCATGCTCCATATCATGCCAACTCTTCCGCTTGTGTCCTAGATTCCACCCCTTCTAGGTGTTCGAAGACCTTGCTTCAGCAATTCTCCTTTATCTCTTCTACATTTGCTTTCCATGGGGTCAATTTCACCCATCAGTCCTCTTCTTGAGATCACTTCCCCCAAGAGCTATTGCTTTGTTTTATTAACTCTCCTTTGAAACACAATTCCTCTAGAGTATAGTCCATACGCATAATCTCTAATTCTTCCCCTCAAGGTTTTTTCTTATTCTTGTCTCTACTTTTTTTTTTTATTAAAACTTTACTTTTTTTAGAGCAGTTTTAGGTATACAACAAAATTGAGAGGAAGGTACAGAGATTTCTTATATATTCTGCTCTCCAATCTTTTAGAATTGTTTAAATTTTTAATATCTTTCTAATGACTTCAGAATTTTTTATTATGAATGATAACACATACAAAAATTTACCTAAATATGCATTGATAGCATAATAAATTATTATAAAGAAACTCTCATGAAAACCACCAAGATTAGGAAATAGGGTATTGCCAGCATCTCAAAAGTCTTTCATGTGTTTCTTTTCAATTACTACTCCTGTCTCTTTTAATAAGTAATCACTCTCTTGTTTTTTTATATCAATTTCTTTGTTGTATATATCACTACCAGCTATGCATCCCTAAACAGTCTAGTTTTGTTTTGTCTATTTCTGCACTTTGTATAAATGGAAATAGGAAATCTTTGTGCCTATGGCTCCTTTCACTCATATTATGTTTGTGAGAGTTTAGCTATATGCTGTGTGACCTAGTAGTTTGTTCATTTTCATTGCTATACATGAATGTTCTGTAGTTTATTTTTTACTTCTACTATTGATGAGCGTTTGGTTTGTATTTAGATTTGAATTATTTCAATAGTGCCATGGTGGACATTCTTGGACATGTCTCTTGTGTGTGCACAGCTCAGAGAGAAGTGGATTGCTGAGTCACAGGGACATATATTTTCAAGTTCAGTAAATAAGGTCATACTTTCCAAAATGTGTCAGTTTATATTCTAACCATCTGTACACGATGACAGTTCCAGTTGTCCCACAATCTTGAAAACACTTGGTATGTTTACCTTTTGTTTTTCCTTTGGGTCTGCGGCCATAATCCATGTGTTTTTAATTTCCATTTCTATTATGACTAATAAGGATGAACACCTTTTTGTGTGCTACTGACTATTTAGGTAGCCTCTTTTCGTGAAGTACCTGTTCAAGTCTCTTTGGTTTTTTTTTTTCTATTTAGTCTCTGTCATTTCTTATTGATATTTGGAAACTCTTTAGATATTCTGGATCTAAATATTGTGTGAGTTACATATGATGAAAATATTTTTTCCCAATTCATCCTTGTTTTTCTAAATTTTTTAATGGTGACTTTGATGAATAAAATATAGCCAAATTTATTAATATTTTCTTTATTATTAGTGCTCTTATGTCATATTAAAAATTTTCCAACTCAAGGCTATAAAGTTATTCTATATTATTTTCTAAAAGCATTATTTCTTTTGGATTTTATATATACATCTTTACTCCATTCAAAAACTTATTTTTTTATAGATAGGATGATTTAATTTTTTCCTACGTGAGAATCTAATTATCTTACCCTAGATATTCATCTACCTCACTCCCTCACTTGTTTCAAGTCTCTGCTCTCGTCATCTTCCCAGTGAGGCCTGCTCTAACCACAGTAATTCAAACTGCAACTCCTACCCCCTCCCACAGAAAACTAGTCCATAGCACTTGATTTCCTTATGATGAACCATACAATTTGCTGCTTATTATCTGTCCATTAGAATGTAAGCTCCACGAAGGCAGAAATCTTTGCCCATTTTGTTTGCCTATATATTTTAAGTATTTAGATAGTTTCTGGCACAAAGAGGTGCTTAGCAACATTCATTGAATTAAATGAATGAATAAATGAATCCAGAAAAATGGCAGGAAACACATTCAAGTTAACACCTATACTGGTTCATTTGACTATGATTCATTGTATTGGTGGTACTTAGTTTTTGAAATACAATGCATTTGAGTATGTGTGACAATTTTATACAGCTGCGAAATACTTAAAATTTTAAAATAAATGTTTAAATATTTAATAAGTAAATAAATATTTATGAAAGTAAATACTTTCAGGAAACTCTTTTAGAACACTTGCAGTTGCTCTGCGAACATTTAGGTTTCTTTGGAACGTCCATCATTCAACACATGTTATAGAGTCCCAGTAGGTTCGAATACTGTGCTAAACTCTGGGGAATAAGCATGAAGCTGTCCCTGCCTTCAAAGAGGTTGCAGTTCATTAGGAACACAGTTTAAGACTGCAAAACTAAGCCATTTAAATATAATCCCATTCTTTGAGATTCAGGTTATCTGGCTCCAAAAATGTCAGGCTAATTTCAGAGAATGCTTTGAGTGATGGAATGGAGCGCTCGACCAGATTTGGTCAGGCTCTGTGCAGGACGCGCTCTCGTTTCTGGGTCTGCCCATCAACAACGTGGCTTTAATCTACCTGAGAATGGATTTCACAGGAAGTAAAGGTTTTTTGAGTGATATGGTAATAGAATGAGCTGTACTTGGAGTCAGAGACTTGTTTTGAGTATTTAGTTCACTTAATTGTTGTATTATATTCATTTATTCACCAAATAAATATTGAGCACCTACTATGTTTTGAGGTCTATTCTGTGTACTTCACAGGCATTTGTTCATTACATCTGAATCATTTCCTTTTGAGGAACCTGAGACCCAGAGACTTTAAAAAAAAACTTGCCCAAAGTTGCAAAATGTTTATGTGGCATTGTTGAGTTTCATACCCTGGCAGTCTGGCCAGAGATCAAATTCTCGACCTCTCATCCACATCTTAGCTTGTTAATTGATTGATTCTTGCCTTTATTTAGCAGCTACTTATGGGTGCCTATTACATTTCAGATGTTATATTAATACTTGGAATAGAGGAGTGAAAAGAAAAAACCTATTCCTATCCTTTGAGAGTTGGTAGGCAAACATTCATAAGCAATGTGGTTATAATTATACTTGGACTTTCTGCTTCACAGGATTATTTTAAGCATCACATAGCAAATAAATCTGAAAGCATTTTTGTAAACCAGAGTTCTCTAGAATCAGTTTATTATAATAATGATTATTTATTCAGGTCATGACTAAATAATAAATTTTAAAAAATATTTTCTTTTTACAATTTGGCATTCCTTCTATCACCTTTCTTTGTTGTTTTTCTTTGCCCTTTAGCCAAAGAGGTTAAAAAAAATCATTTACAAGGGGACATTCTTCAACCAAGCCCAAGTTATGGGAATTTGAATTTCTAAAGTGTACTTTGAAAGTAATTTAAACAGTAACTCTCTTAGTTCATTTAAATATCATTTAACATACAAAAATATTGGATTTGCCCAGAATACATATATTTGCTTACCCTGCCAGGTTGCTTACATTAAAACCATTTTTAAAAGATAAAACAATAGACAAAAATCACTTTGTCTAACTCCAAAAAGCTCTTCCCAGAGTTTTGATTCCTCGATTGCTACCACATTAAAAATGAAAAAACAAAAACAAAAAAAAACAATGTTGAGTGAGGGGTTATACATTCTAGCAAGTTATACAATAACAGATCTGGAGGTGGATGGCAAAGCTTATAGCTGTATGACCTTTGGTGAATCATTCGACTTTCTGATGTGTTAGTGTCCTTCTCTGTAAAATGAGATATCATAGTAGACTACTTCTCAGGGTTCTTGTGAAGCCTAAGTTAGTCAATATAAGTAAATTTCTTAGAGCTACATCTGGTATCTAATAAGTTGTTATTTCTATTTCTGCTAAAATATGAACTTTAAATCTTAAAATAAAATTATTATTAGATTTAGAAAACCTGGTTCTAGTCAATTCTTTTCTGGTTTTTGATTGCTAAATGTCATTTCTGTTATTGGGGGAAAAAAGAGCAAGTAAGAGAGAGGAAAAATAGCTACATGTGATTATCTAATGCTGAAAAGCTACGCACAAGTTAGAGAGCAGCTGTGAATGCAATGCCTAGTTTTGAAGAGAAGCTTAGAACACACGTCATTGTCTGTACACATTTGTTAAATTGTCCTCAGTTTTTCCATGTAGATCCTATTATTTCTGCAAATTCCTTAATAATATAGCACTTTTTGTCATGATGAACATAACCTCTCTTATCTCAGAAGTGGGGTTTTCCAGCTGTTGGACTGAGGAAACTCTATTCTTACAAATTTCATGTGGAAGCTGTGATAAGCGAGACAACACTGCTGTATTTTAACTAGCTGATTGTATGAAAAGCTACATTGTCGGGTGGTGTAACATCAGTTGTTAACTTTAATCAAAAAGAATCTAATAGCTTAATGGGATCATTGACGTTCGATGTTCTTGGTTCTCCAGCAAATTGCTGACCCTATTATAGGAGTTTATTTTTCACATATTAGGGTAATTATCCTGTAGAATTAAGCAAACATTTTGTTACATTTTTGTTTTCTGACAAAAAGATCCTCAGTTTCTACTTCATATGCTCTATGTAGCTGCCATGTAGGTGAGGCAAATACCATGTTTAAAATTCTCCATTAATATAAATCTTTGGCAAAACTCCATGCTCATACTGTTTCTTTCATTCTTCGATCTTGGGGGTGGGGGCAACATATATTTTTGTTTCCTGATATTTAACTATTCCTGAGAATTCTTGAGCATACCACCTTCCACTTCAAATGTTAATTACTTGAAATTAATGGTTATTGGTCAATCATGGTATCAGCTCTCTTGCTTTCTTGCATTTCATAAACCTTAGATAGTTCTATAACCCTAAAATGTAAACTGGTTATCAGTGAGTCAGAAACCATCTATTAGTCAAACTATAGGAGGATTTCAAATTCTACTTTTAAAATTAAAGACTTTAAGATGTAATGCCATTTCTTAACATAATTTAAACTAATATTTATTTTTATCTGCTCTTATAAAGATCATACACATTTTCTGTTTACAGAAAATGATGGGAAGCTGATTAAATTTATAGCTATTTTTTGAACTATGCTATTTAGCCTTTGTTAATAGGCTATTGTATTTGGTTTTTAAGTTAATTAATGATACATTTTTGAGTATCGACATATGGAAGAGAATATGCATCATTCATTTGTGTTATTATCTTTCTAATAAGAGTAATTTCTTTGTAGCCAGGAAGATGTTTATTATTTTTATTTTTCTCCTCATAAAAACTACATGCTTATGGAATATTTGATGATTATATTAGTTATTTATTGCAACTTACTTTAAAACTTGGTAAATTAAAAAAATAGCTATAATTGTTTATTATGTCCATAGTTCAGAAATTCAGGAATAGCTTATCTATGGGTCTTGACTCAGGTTTCTAGCAAGGTTGCAGTCAAAGATACACTGGGTTTTAGTCATTTGAAGGCTTGACTGGGATGAGAGGATTTACTTCTAAAGTGCATTGCTCACTGGTTGTTAGTGTTAGGTCTTAGTTCCTCTCTTTTCCTCTTTCTGTGAGTCCCTGATAGGGATGTTTAAGTATCTTCACAGCATGATGGCTCCCTTCCCCCAGAGGGAGAGATCCAAGAGATTAAGGTGGAAACTTTCACACTTTTTATGACCTAACTTCATAAATTACACGCTGTCATTTATGCTGTAGGTCATAACCAGTCCTGATTTGGTGTAGGAAGAGAATACATACTGGTACAAGTACCAGAAAGTACGAATCATTAGGTGTTCCCTTGAAGGCTAGCTACCATGCTAATTAACTGGGTTGTCTCAAATACTCAGATGTCAGAAGCCAACATTTGTAATAGTTAACTATGAATATCCATTATCGTAAAGCATTACTTCAGATGAAGACATTGAAATACTGATTATTTTTTGGAGGTGATATATTGACAAATAACATTTTGTAAGTATAAGGTATACAAAAGTTTGATACATTTGGTTCGACACATTGGTATATTGCAATATTTTTACTGCTGTAGTTTTAGCTAACACTTCTGTTATGTCGCATAATTACCATTTCTTTTTTGTGGTGAGAACAATTTTAAGGTTTCACAATACTCAGCCACTCTGTTATCTGTAAGAGAAAATCCGGCCTATATTGTTTTAAACAGAGGGGGAATTGTTGGCTTATACAAAGAAAGAGACTATGGTAGACCTCATCCAGGTACTCAATGATGCCATCAAGAACCCTATTGTTTTGTTTTGCCTTGTGCCTCATTCTAAAATGGACTCCTTACCTAGTTGGTAGAATGGCTGTCAGAGGCTTCTAGGAGTTTTATTTGTGCCCAGGATAATCAGCTAAACAACAGTTTTCTGATTGGATCATCACTTTGGCAAAAAGAACAGGATTATTCCGAACATACAGGTTATTTAAAGGCCATCCTAAGAGCAAAGCTGCTACATGTTGGTGAAAAAGATAGAAAAAAATGTAGGGAGGAACGATAATGCCCACTACAGGGACAAATATTTATGTTTATTATAAATAGTATTTTAGACTTGATCTAACCACATATGTATAATCTACCAAAATGGGAATAATTTATACTATGTTTTCCAAAAAAGAGAGAGCAAGTTTTCCAAATTCTGGATGTCTCTGCTAAATACTTTCTAAAGGGTAACTTGTTCTGTTTAACCACTTTATTAAAATTTAGGGATAACTTTACATATGCAATGTTAATACTTCACTTTCAAGGAAGTCATCACTTAATAGGTTTTTAATTCTCTGAGGTTACATATTTGGGCAAGGATGATTTTGGTCACTTGCCAGTAAATACAAAAGTCAAGGCTGCAAACAGAGAGATTCAACATTTGGGCCATAATTATAATTAATGAATTCACTTGTATTGCTCCTTCAATGGACTGTAAGCTCCTTGAAGTCCTATACTATGCCTTTCCTTTCTCTTTTCTTCGTATCTGCCGTATGCCTGGAATATAGTGGAAAACTAGCAAATAATTGCAGAGTAGATGGAGGGAAATTATTATAATCATTAATACTATTACAGCACCCAGTCCAGTGTGTGCTGCTTGTGGTCAATAAACAGTGTCCATCTCCCCTAGAGGGTTGCGTGTATGTCACATTAAAGACTAGCAATTACAGCTGCAATCTGCATCAGTGTTTCATTTCCCAGGATTTATGCAAATCTCTGTCAACAGCTTGAAGATTACTCTGACCTAAACCCCATGTGTTAGGATAAGATACACCGGGGTTCGAATCTGTACTTTGCTACTTAGAAGCTGTATGACCTTTGGCAAATTTGATGACCTCTTTAACTTGCTGTTTTCTCTATAACGTAGTATAATCATGGTTTCTGCTTCAGAGCAGTGTCAAAAGGTTAATGTAATAATGCACATAAATTCCCTGAGAATGGTTTCTCACTCACAGTGAGCTCAATAAGTATTAGCTATTATTTTATTCACACATGGAGATTTTGCCTCCATTTTACATAAAAGACAAGCAGATTTCACAGTCAAGTTTCAAAGTTATTTGAAACTTTGGGTTATATTAGGAAACTTATTGGCATTATCAAATTTTCACTGATGGGGATTGGGAACTATGGAGCAGAGGGGAGGTATTTAATATAGAATATTAGTAAAGAACTTTAAATTAAAATAGGTCTGGTCTGGTTATTTTCACCACTTCCTAGCTTCATGTTCTTGAGCAACTTAAGTTAACTCTTGTGTTAATTATCTATTGGTACACAACAAGTTACCATAAACTTAGTTACATAAAACATTATACATTTATTATTTCACAGTTTCTGTGGATCAGTTTAAGCAATTTTTTTAAAATAATTTAAAATTTTTTTCAATTGCTGTTGAGATACAATATTATATTAGTTTCAGGTGTACAACACAGTGATTAGACATTTATTTACCTTTCTGGGATGGGTATTAGGCAAGTTTTAACTCACTTCTCTGCTTAGTGCCTCCCAAGGCTGTAGCTAAGGTTTAAGTTAGGATTGGAGTTTAAGGAGAGCTCAATTGGCAGAGGGTCTAATTCTGAACTCCTTCAGATTGTTGCCAGTATTTCCTTGTGACTGTAGGATTCATGGCAACTTGCTTTTTCGAAGCTACCAATAGTATGGTGAAGTCTTATACAATATATTATAATCACAGGAGTGATTCATCACCTTCAACATATTCTGCTGGCTAAAGTAAGTTTTATTTCACCCATGCAGGAAAAAAAGGAATTTATACAGGACATGAACACCAGGAAGCAGGGAACATAAGTGCCACCTTAAAGTCTGTCTACCACAGTTGTTAAGCTTTTATTTTTTCTTCTGTATAATGGGTATAAGTAGTACCAACCATGTGCAATAATGCATATAAAGTACTGAGTATTCTGCTTGGCATTTTATGGCAGCTTATATATTGATATCATCTATTAGTTGTTAATTCAGTGAAGTTAAAAATGAATATTCAGCCACGGTGAGCTATTGAATAACAGGGCTACTTGAATGTAATGTATCTTCATTGCCCCTACTGCAAGCCTCTAAATTTATTCTATTTCTCTTTCCATTTGTGATACTTCCCAACATAGTTAGCATTTTTAATGTCATAAATTCCTTTCTTCATATTTCAATGAGTAAGTCTTGAATTTTGTCTCCTCAGAATCAGATTTTCTGTGCTAATAAATATTCCAATACATTTATTTGTAATAATGGGTAAAAACCAAAGAAAATTATTCTTCTTCCTTTTCCCTTCCTTCACATCTTCCTAAATAAGAAAAACATTTTAGTTAGTGCCTTATAATAAAATAAAGATTATTTTCCCCCTAGAATTGAACAGTTCACAAGGAGCTGTAGTAGACTTTACAGATTAGAGCCTTTGAGGAGTAACCCTCTCTCTCAGCTTCGAATCCTGAGCTTATGTAACTGCTTCTGTATACACATTTGGATACCCTCAAAAATATGTGCCAAACTGAGTGTTTATTGTGCAATGTGACCCTAATTTATTATAACATTAAAATAAATTAGTCTAATGGGAATTTTGGACCAAGGGAAAAAAATCAGGATGCTTCAGAACTGATGGGTAAAGAAAAGTTTAGAGACAAACTTTTTGGCTACTCTCAGACCGAGTAGGCAAAATCATTATGTTGACTCCCAAGCCCAGACCTGTTTGGGTTATAAAAGAGGCTAATTAGCTTTGTTCATGAGCATGGATAATCTGCACTGAAATTTCTTTACTTAAAAACTGTAAAGAAAACTGTATTAATGATATAATGGAATACTACACTAGACCATTATTTCGTAATCAACCACAAACAACTAAAAAATGGAAAAGTAAAAACAATAATGGGTTTAAGACTTAGACAACAGGCAACATAAGACAATAATCAGGGGAAATTTTTAAGGGGAACTCCATCATTTCCCTGGTTCTCAGAGTGGGGCAAATCCCCAACTGTGGTAAAGGAGCTAGAATGCAAAGGCGGAATAATAGTTCCTCCTGAACTGAAGAAGCTAAGATTTAAGTATTGGCCCCTGAAGAAACTGGAATTGTCAAGACAGGGGACTGGAGATAAGGAAGCTCTTTGTGACAGGTAAGTCCAGAATTCTGTGGGACAGGGGTTACCCATTAATTCTAGACTTTGTCCTGGGTGCACATCCACAGAATAAAAGTATCTGGAACATATAACAATTGTTTGATAACTCAATAATGAGAAGTAACAAATCAATTAAAAATGGGTAAAAGACTTGAATGAACACTTCACAGATGAAAGTGTACAAATAGTCAACAAATTCCTGAAAAGTCACTGACCATTATTAGGTGACAGAAAAGTGAAACTTAAACCATGATGACATAACATTTCATACCCATTAGAATGAGTAAATTTTAAAATATCCAAGAACATCAATCGTTGGCAAGGATGTGAATCAAATGGAATTCCCATACTGTTAATCGATTGTAAAATAGTACTGGAGAACTGGAAAAGGGTTTTCAACTTTTTTAGAACAAGCATAAAGTTACCCTGTGACCGATTCCACTCTTAGGTATTTATTTAAGAGAATCACACTCTTCATTTGAGAAAACACGCTCACAAAAAGACTTTTCCACATACGTTCACAACAGTTTTATTCATAGTTGTCAAAATTACAAACTACTCTAGTGTTCATCAATAGGTAAATGTGTACACAAATCATAATTAACAATACAATGAATTACTACCCAGAAGTATACAGGAACAAATTACAGATACAACAAAATGTGTCAGAAAGGACAAAGATCACCACTGCTGTCCTATTCTATTGGTCACATGGACTGACCTTGTCACATGTGAGGGAGCTATACACTGGTATGAAGGGTGTAAAGACCAGAAAATTAAAATCATTTTGGAGGTATGGATAGCGGGTGGTGAATGGGAATACAGGATTTTTGGAGTGGAGTAGACAAGTGGAGCTGGGAAGAAAAGTTGTGGTCAGATTATGACAGGAAATCTGGTTGTATGTGGTAGAAATAAAATTGGCATTGTACAAAATAAATTGTAAATGGACCTCATCTGCAGTAATGAGATTGCAAATCAAGTTGGATACAACTCTTTCAAAAGGACTTAGTTTTGGAAGCAAGACTAGGAAATACATGATCCTCTTGTGTTCAAAGGTATCCAATTGGCTTGGCTCATTGCTGTATGTCTGTTGATGCTGATAGATAATTTGCAAATTGTGTTGTCAACACAACATTTAATCTGCTCTCAGCAGCTCATAAACAACATTTTGATTAATTCTTTCAGTCCGGGTCTTCTGGGCAAGATTTATAAGCTCTGCTTATTTGGATGAAAAATAGAGAGAGACAAGCTGTCAGTAGATGGGGAAGGGGATGTAGGGGATGGAAATATTTCCTGTTTTTTTTTTTTTGGTTGAATTTAAGTATTTTGTAATCAGGATTTTAGATGTTTGGTTCCACAAGAGAAGGATTTCTCTGTGGAACTCAACAACTGGCGCAAAGCAAGCCTTAGTGTCAGAGTGGAGAAAGTCAGGACAGACAGAGGTGGGTTGGCAGTGGGATACTGTGCAGAGGAAAAAGTCAGTCAAGCCTGAGGCAGGAAATGACTTTCTGATTTAGCTGATTAGTTCCAGACACCTGTTGGACAGTTACAACTTAGAAAGCTTGCCATCCACACTCCCTGTGGAATAGTGAAATTTTGTGTTGAATAGAATTCTGTTCAACCAGCATATTTTAAAAGAGGGTTAGAATAAAAGGAGGCTTTCTATTACATAATACATAAAGGTAAATATGCATTATTACTGAGCATTCTTTGTGTGTGTGTGTGTGTGTGAGAGAGAGAGAGAGAGAGAGAGAGAGAGAGTCAGAGAGAGAGAGAGAGAGAGAGAGAGAGAGAGAGAGAGAGAGAGAGTCAGAGAGAGAGAGAGAGACAGAGAGAGACAGAGAGAGTGAGTGTTACTGCTGTTGTTCTCTTGTATTATCACATATGCCAGTCCCCACCCCAGTCCCCTAAATCTATTTAGTTAAATGATTTCTATTAATTTTGGCTTTGACATAATTTTCCATTGAAGCATGATTTATAATCAGCAGCTCTCTACCTTTGTTAGTTTATCCTAGCCAAGATAGGTGAATAGAGTTCTAAAACACTCTATATGGAATATTCTTATATCACTGACACATGGTGATCATCCAGCAACTTAGGCATAAAAACTGGAAATGAATGTCATGAAATAAGGTCCTTTCATACCAATTATGACACAAGATGTACAGACAGTCGGCAGCTGATAGGGAAAAATGGTCCAAGAAAACAGCTATCTAATAGTGTCAGGACTATTAGAAATGTAAATAACCCAACCCCGACAATTCCTCCTTGAATTTGTCCCCTTTTCTGCCTGTCTCCTCTCAAAGAGAAAACGTGATTTTTATGAGCTGCGTTTTGGAAGGCACACATTTCTAGCGATCATGCCAAGTGTGTCTTTTGTTGTTCACATCTGCATCTTTCGATATCAAGAGTCAACAAGAAAGTAGATTTGGTTTTGTTCCTTTGACAAATAAAGTTCACTTTGGGACACAATTGGGAAAATACATCCATTACATCCATACCAGAAAACCAAAGCTGAATTTTCATTAGTGGCAGTTAAATGTTGTATCATATATGCGAGGTCCCTGGAAATAGTAACCCAGATTCAGAAATTAGTAATTATATTGACCTTGACATCTGTCCTCATTACCTTGTTCCCAGCTCACACAATTAGTTTTGTTGAAAATGTCATCAAAACCCTGTGTTTTAGATCTATTTCTAGTAAGGAACTCCTTCAAACCATTGCCCCATAAAAATTACAATATTAAGGACACAAAGGTATACGTGTATCTAATTGCAGTAATTGTATTGAGAAAGAATTCACATAAATCTCCTTTAGGAGCTTCATTCTGTTTGATGGCCTTCATGTACTCTCTTAAAACTGAAATGATTTCAAAGCATTGTTCTACAAAAGATGATCAGCAATTATTATCTATGAAAAGAGAAAGGGTGAAAGAGAACAATTTGAGAGGTTCACATTGTGAGATAAACTTCAGGCTTTTAACTTAAGGGTGGCAGAGTCTAACTATAGCCCTGCAATTCTAGAACTCTCTGTTTCCTGTTCTCACTCCTTCTCCCACCCCCTTAGGCCACAATTTGTTGGAAGCATTATTGTTGTCCAAGCAATATGCTGACAGAGTCTAAATGAAACACTACCCTCCCGAAAGATGAGGGAATCACATACTCATACAAAGGGGAAAATACCTAGTGATTTTCAATCTTCTGAAAATAGCAATAGTCTATTGGGCTTATTTCATGATTATAAAAGCCTAATAATCTATGATAGGTGAGAGCAAATGTGATTTATTAGGGTCTTACAGACAGGAGATAAACCCATAATGTGCAGACACACATTTTTTTTTTAAACAAATGTGCTAAAAAGAAAATAGTCAACAGCTTGCTTACTCTGTAGCTCCAGAAAGTGATGATTTGAGGCTCTGAAATATCAGAGTTGATGAATGGTAGAAGAAATGTTATAACTGTTGTTCTATGGTTAGATAAACTGTCACCTCCGTGAAGAAAATATAGATTACTGAAACTGATTGCAAGCAATCAGCACTGTATATTCTTCTTCCCTAACTGAGCAATGTTTGAATTTGTGCCTTTCCGACAAATGCATTAATAACTTTTAGCCACAAGGTATTTGTGGAAGAAATTGGAAATTGTTTTTAATTTGTTGGTTTGGTGAAGCGATAATATATTGAGCCATAAGGGAGGGGGAAAAGAAAACTATTGGTATATGATGTCTATTTGCATATGTAAATATATTAAAGCACACAGAGCCATGTTATTCTTATAAACTCTCCCACACAAAGAATAGGGTTAACAGAAGAGGAGCTTTAAAAAGCTGCATGATCATGTTGTGAAATATAGATTTAACACAAAACTCATCGGAGGCCCCCATGAGTTATGGGCCTCATTTACTGCATATTACAGACATTTTTTCCATATTCCTTTTCAACAAGGCATATGGTTTAAATTAGTTTCATCTTGGGTTTTCTAGGATCTTTTGTGGACTGCTTTCCTGCTCTTTTAATTCTACAGTAAGATGCTATTAAGGGCAGTTCTTTAATTACCGTGTGGAGCAATGCGTTAGGAACATACACTGTAATAGCCACAGCAGAGTAAGCTTTTGAATCAAGAATTCACACTCAGTTGATGACTTAAAGAAGCTGCAAATTCCTTAGGGATGGAGATGATTGTGTAAAAGTCAGTGTTAGTTGGGGTGGAGGTAGGGGCAGCTGGGGATGTAAACATTAAGACACACCTTCTATTGAGTCATGGGGGGGGGTGGGAGGAAGGAGATTCTGTGATAGGTAACAACATCCTGAAGGGTTAAGAATATTAAGGGATCCCATTTCCCATAACTTAGCTCATAAATCATATTTTCAGGTACTTTACATGATTTATGAGAGGCTGGCTGTCTGCACGATCAGTAAGTTACATTAAAATGGCAATTGGTACTTCCCAAACAGAGCTCTGTAAGAATCCAAATCTTAGAGAAGGGAAATCTCAGCAGATGAGTTAGCTGAAAGCTGGGGTAAAAGGAAGCATCTATGGTTCATGTTCCATTTCTGAAACTGAAGACATAAAATAATAAGGGAGAAAAACACTGAGCTGAAGTCCTCACTCTTGTTTTGAAAATTTTTTTCTCATCTCTGTAACCTTTATTATGTCATTTTTTCTTTGGGCCTCAGTTCTTTCTTAGTAAAATAAAGAATTCAGAGCCTTTCTGTCTCCGGATATATATTATGCATTGCATATGCATAAATTACATATTTCTGTTATGTGTATGTATTTATATCTTGTTTCTTATCTATGTATATAGTAAATATTGTGTGATGTGATTATACATATGTATATGTGTGCATATGTACATTTGTCAAATATATCTATATATGTATATGTACGTACATACATAACTTCTATTTACCTACGATGGTATTTCTTTAAAAAAAATTGAAAAGAACTGAAGTGAATACATATGTATTTACATATACATACCTATATAAGAAATATGTACACATATATATGCATATGATATATATATATTATACATAGAAAAACTATCAGCTAAGAGATTCTTATTACTTAATTTAACCTGTTATTCTGAAAATAATAAATGCTGACTCCAAAAATGTTAAATTTATGAATAGGATTGTAAAGTTTAATCAAGTACTCTACTCAACATTATAGCATGTAAAGGTGCTCTATTGTTTTCCTTCAGAAATAAAAACATAGGAAATTGCTACTTGACATTGATCATGGGTAAATGAAAGATCAAAAGAGAAGTTTATGAAGGGTGTCTTGTCACTTTATATTATGGGAATAAATTTTATTTTGAGGGTGAATTAAAATTTATAGTTTTGTTATTAGAACTTCATTCTAATGCAACTCATCCATATTTGGATTTTATATTAGAGGACTGTTAAATCTTTTGAAGCTTTTTTAATAGGAGGAAATATGGCATATTTTTATCTCTTTGCAAAAGGCACTCTAACCCATTAGATTATCTAGAAATCATGTTTTCCTGAACACACCAGGAAAGAGATTCAACAGGTCACTGATAAGCTGAGAAATGAATATTTATGAGCTCAGAATTATTTACACATTGGATCAGTTCAGAATTATGAAACCTAAACTTTTCATTATTAACAGGAATTTAGATACAGGTTTTTCTCTAATATACTCTCTATTATCCTTGTATGTCAAGCAAGCTACTGATCTCCAGTACTTGTGCTCATTAGCTGGAGCCATTTTCTCTATCTCAAGCTCTTAATCAACCATCCTAGATCAATATTTTTTTCAGATTTGGTCATTTGGGCTAATTTTACTCAGTTCAGGCTGCTATAACTAAAATACCACAGAATATGTGGCTCAAACAGAAACTTAGTTTCACAGTTCTGGAGACTGGAAAGTCAGAAATGAAGATACCAGTCAATTAGGTTCTTGGTCTACAGAGGGACACCTTCTCAGTGTGTCCTCACATAGTGGAGAGAGAAAAAGGATCAGCAAGCTCTCTTCTCTCTTGTCATAAGGGCACTAATCCCACTCATGAGGTGTCTGCCCTCATGACCTAATTACCTCTCAAAGGCCCCACCTCCAAATATAATCATTCCCTCTCCCTTATCTGCAATTTCACTTCATTGGTCGACCTGTCTGAAAATATTAAGTGGAAAATTCCAGAAATGACAAATGATTTATAATTTTTAAACTACATGTTATTCTGCCTAGCATGATGAAATCCCACACCATCCTGCTTCATCCCACCCCAATGTAAATCATCTCTTTGTCCAGTGTATCCACACCGTATATGATACCTGCCTTAGTCATTTAATAGTCCTCTCAGTTATTAGATTGGTTATCAGAGACACCACATGTATATAACTTTTATTACAGTATATTTTTATAATTGTTTTATTTTATTATTAGTTATTCTTGTTAATCTCTTACTGTGATTAATTTATAAATTAAACTTTATCATAGGTATGTATCATAAGAAAAAATAGCATATAGAGAGTTCAGTACTGTCCATGCTTAAAGGCATCCACCGGGGGTGATAAGGGGAGACTACTGTATCATCATCCCCTAACTGGGGATTAGGATTTTGACATATGAGTTTTGGGGGTTACAAGCATTCTGTCCATAGCTGGTTGTTGTTCCCCTCTTCTGGAGAAACCAAATCTACCATTCCGGTTAGTCTCCTATAGTTTCTTTATTCACTGCTCTAAGTTCCAGTCACTTCCAGTCAAGAATTTTCAGTGTGCTTTTGGAGTGAGGATCTTGTTGGCTATGATGATTCATCTTATTAATGTCTTTTGCTTAAGCATGTTCACCATCACTTTCTTCCATTAAAGTCCTGGACAGCACATTTGAGAGCCAAATTTGAATTGTCTGCATGAAACCTGGAGCTTAAAATACATACATACATACATATATATATGTGTATATATATATATGTGTGTGTATATATATACACACACACACATATATATATAATTGTTTTCATTAATAGAATACTATATTTGGAATTAGTAAGTAGAACTTACTGAGTTCATTAATGTAGGTTTTTACACAGTGTGTACTCTATTGAAGCATTCAGAATAAGACTATAATAAATCAAAGGCTGACAGAATACATACAAAAAAAGAGAGAAGTTATAAACCTCTCAGGTCCTCCAGTTCTTTGGCATTTTCCAAAGGCTAGTCCATTGATGGGATGCATCTTGCTTGTGTGTGCATGTGCACACTTTGTGTGTGTGTGTGTGTGTGTGTGTGTGCACATGTAAAAAAGTCAGGAAATATAACTCCAAACAGTCAATGTTCATCTGAGTTGCAGAGGAAGGATGAGAAGGGCAAAAAGCACTAAGTATTATGTTTGCTTTTTAATTGATATACTTTTATATTGTTGGATTTTTGACAACAATAATAAATTTGCATATTTAATCTTTAATAATATATTTTAAGAATATGATGGTATTTCACAGAAGGATTTTTATCAGATAAATGATCTAGATAGATGATTTTTAATTTTTATTTTACTTATTAATTTAAATAGCAGTGTTCTTTATGGACTCTCTGTTTAAACAATTGTAATTTTGGAAATCAATTCAAATGTATAAACATATATAATTGAATGTTCATAGCAGTCACAAATATTATACTGGCTATCGGGATTTAGCTGAAGGCTGTGTTTGCGACATGATGTATTCATTTGACTTCCACTTGAGTCCCCATCTGCCCACACGGAATACACTAAGAAGTTCCATGAATCTTTAGTTTTCATGACAGAATTGAAACAGGGCTTACGTTTTGTATGTATGCTTTAATCAAAAAGAAGAAATGGGTATAAATATTATTTGTAGCAGGTATGCTTTCAGGACCCTGCTTATATCCTCCTGGGTCTAACTATTTGCATTAGTTATGGCTTTCCAGAGAATGAATTTATACACACACACACACACACACACACACACATACACACATACACACACACATATATATGTGTGTATATATATATGTGTGTGTGTGTGTACATATACATATATATATATATATATATATATATATATATATATATATATATATGCCAATTGCATGAGCCAATTCCTTAAAATCCCATGTAATTGTGAGGCTGGCATTTGAAATCCATGAGGCAGGCTGGAAACTCAGGTAGGATCTAATACTTTATTCTTGAGGCATAATTTCTTCTTGAAATTTCAATTTCTGCTGTTAAGGCCCTTAACTGATTGGATGAGGCCTACGTACATGTTGGAGAGTAATCTCCTTTACTTAGAGTCAACTATTGTAGATGTAACCACACTTACACATAACCTCCACAGAAACAACTAGATTAGTGTTTGATGAAATACTGGGTACTATAGACTAGCAAAGTTGACACATTAAGACTCACCATCACATCATTTCAGTATGTAATGTGCAGCTGTGAGCATGTGCAAGTCTTTTCTAAAGGTGCCCTCTGACCTCTGCAGCCTGCTGTCTGTGCATGGGACTAGAATTCTGGAGAATTAACACCCCAAAAAGCCTACCACTTGAATCTCAGCAATATCTATTTCTGGCATAAGGAAAGCTAACATACCATTATTACTTTAATTGGTGTAAACATTCTGGAATAATTTCTTAAAATCTGGTGGCAGGGGAGGTACACAATTTACAGCTAGAAAACACAGACCTATATTAATGAGTCCTTTTTTTGTTGTTCACAGTATGAATAAGTCTTTTTAATTTAAAAAAATGTTTAGTCTCTTTAAAAGAGAGTAACTGCATATTTTGTATTATTGAATAAGAAAATAGAAATCCACATCTAAGTTTGAGAATATTTTGCAGTAAGTTTGTTTCTTTGTTTTCTTTCTTTCCCAATAAAATTGAAGCCCCATTAAGTCACAGATGTTATTTGTTCACTACTGTATTTCCAGAGGCTAGAGTAGGCACATAATAAACATTCAATAAATATTTCTGAATGAATGAACAGTGCAGATGCTAAGAACTCATTTTTATTTTGTCTTAGCTCCAGTAATTTGTAAGTATGACTGCATGGGATAACAGAGAAATATTTTTAAAATAAAAATCCTGGATACCATCACCAAAGATAGTAAATTAGAAGATGTAGGGTAGTAGGGACCAAGAATCTGGATGTACATACTCATACACACATTTATATGGACGTGTATATAATGGATTTTGTGATTCTTAACTAAAATTTGTTTATTGGCTTAGCATTTTGAATATACTAATATATTTGCATAACAGCTTCTTAGAAATAAATCGCTGATCAAAAGGGATTGCATTTTGTACATTTTCAAAATGAAATATCATCAGATTTCCTTCTCAAAATCCCATACAGCTCAATAATGAAAATATTTGTTCTCAACACTCTAATCAACATTAGATATTAACAGTAAAGTTTGTTTTTGCCACTTGATGGATGATTATATATTTTTATTATTTGAAAATTTTTTCTAATTATTTTAGTGTTAGCCAACTTTCTCTGTTTTTTGATCATATGTATTTCCTGGTCTATAAATTGTTTATTAAAACATTTTGTTCATTTTTCTATTTATTTGGCTTTATTTTAAGGCTTATTCTATTAAGATAAATTTTCATTACATATGTTTCTACTTTTTGTGTGTTTTATTTTAACTCTTCTAATCAACTTTAATTATACAAAAATTTTAATAATTAAAATTTATGTCTTTCATGCCCTTTTTGGTACTTGAAGATTTTCCTATTCCAAAGTCATAAGCATATTTTCTTACATTTTTGCCTAATTTTTTCCTTTTAAAATTTTTATTTAGATTATTATTTCTCATGGTATTTACTTTTATAACCATTTTAAGTAGGATTAATTAATTAATTTGTAAATTAGCTATCTAATTACTTCAACATTATTTAATTGCTTATACTCTACCTACTGAACTTGAACTATATCAAGGTAAACACATAACACCTTCATATACGTATACAGGTCTGTTTTTAGAATATCTATAATTTTTCCTTGATGTCCTCTTCTATTCTCACACCAATATCATATTGTTTTAATTACTATTGTGCTGCCTGATAATAAAAGGCTTCATCATTAATATATCTTTAGAAGAATTTTCCCAGCACCTGTTGTATATTTTCTCTTCTAGAAATAGTTAGAATCACTTTATCATATTATATGAAAAAATCTTGTTGAGATTTTCATAGATATTTAACAGAAATTCTAGTTTAATGTGGTGGAAATTAGTATCTTTACAATATTATGTCTTCCCTTCCAGAAACATGACATATCTTTGCATTAATTCAGATGTTCTTTTATGGCCTACCTGGTACTTGAAGCAGTAGTGACAATTGAATCTAATTTGGTTTTTGATTTATTGGAATAAAGGCTGTTTACATCCTCAGCCTGCTATTTGCAAACTGCTAGCAAAAATCATCCTGAAACATTTATATCCTACCTTGTAGAAAAAAAGCATAAATTAAAAAAAAAATGAGTTGTTTTTTTAAATGCAGTTTTTGAGGATTCCAAACTATGTCACCAGAAAGTATTTTTTCTTATGTTTTGATGGTATGAAGCATAGTTAAATTTTAATCTGCATTTTAATACTCGCTAGTTCTCCAACCAGAAAAACAATATATATCATTTTGAATTTATTTGTTGACAATTCATGCTTTTTATTATATAATTAATTTAAAGTAAATGAAACAATATATGCATCAGTTATTAAATGGGAAAAGCAAAACAAAAATATTGTCTTTATATAGTATGAATACTATTAAAGATCATATTAGCATCATTATAATATGGTATTAATAATTTATGAATCCAAAACCTTTTGTGTATCATTTATCACATCCACATACGATGATAAATGATATGAAATAGGAGAAGAGGCTCAGGAGGTGATAGGTGGTAAGGATGGGTGCTTTGAAAGACAAGCAAGATTGGGATGGGTTTCTAGGAATTTGCTTCTCGTTTTTTAATTTGAGTCTACTATCCAATGCTGTTTTTGCTTTTACCTCTCTTTTGCTTTTCATTCAAGGTCTCCACCCATGACCTAACTGCTAAGAAACTGGAGAATGGTCTGGGAAATTTGAGTAACCTAGCAATCAACTATGTGCTTTTCATTGAGTGAACATTGCTATTTTCTTTCAGAGCTAAAGCTGTCATGCTGAACATAACAATAAGTTTGGCTGCTTTGTATTCCTATCTAGTGACTTAATTTGAGTAACAGTATTAATATTTTATCAGGAAATGAGCATTTTCTTTTAAATATGTACTTTTAAAGATGTTTTATAACCCAATGCGTGATTTATGGTGTCTTGAGGCTCAAATATTTTCTATGAGAAATATTCTCATTCTTTCATAAAAGTCAATTGGTCATTGGAATTAAAAATATGGAACTTTCTTTTAGAGTTACCTTGTCACTGTTGCTATTTGTATACAAAAATTGATCCTCAAATACAACCACCTCTCATCATGAAACCATTTCCATTATTTGCATTAGGTCACAGTCTTGCTTTTGACCTCTTTCGGTTACACACAAATTTAGTATGGAGCCTTAAAACTTGTATTTTATATATGATAAGAACTTGAATTTTTTCTTTTTTCAAATAAATCAGTGAAAGTCTACAGGGTGGTAGGCTGAAAATAATTTGATACATTAATTCTTTTATTTTTTTAATTACATCTATAATTTCCTTTTTTTATATGTTCCCCACATTCATGCCGTATCTTTTAAAGCTCAGGAAAAAGCATGTGGCAAATCAGAAATGATAGAAGCCTACAAGACTTCCTGGCTCTTGCTTCCAAAAGACTGTTTAGCAGAGAAAGATAGATACCATATGATTTTACTTATATGCAGTATCTAAGGAACAAAAGAACAAACTAATTAAAGACAGACTCACAAATATAGTGGACAATTTGGTGATGGACAGAAGGGAGGGAGGCTGGGAGAACGGGGTGAAGGGTTCAAGCACAAATTGTAGTTGCTAGTTGGGCATGGGGAGCGTGGAAGAGGGAATGCAGTAGCCTTAATATGATGGCTAAGTGGGGGCCAGTGGAAGGAGGAGCAATTGGGGGATTGTTTTATGAGTATTATAGATGTCTAACCAATGTACTGTATACTTGAAACTAATTTAAATAAATTATTTTTAAAAATAAAGATTGGCTAAGGTGGAATGAGATGGAATACTTTAAGAAGCAGGAGAGAGTGGGGGGAGGGAGGGATGTAGAGAGAGAGTGAGAGAGTGAGTGAGCTGACTTCCTTCTAGGAACAACTTCCTGTGGCTGTGGAGAGGGGCAGTTGTGTGTCCCAGAGCGCTATGCTGAAAACGTGGCATACAGCTGGAGGTACTCAGTTCATATCTCAGGCCTAAAGCTTCTACTCTTTCCAAATGCTTGAGTTTCAAAAGTGGCGGGGCAACGTGTTAGTGATAAACCTAAAAAGACCACATGCGTAGGGCCAATGTGCATTTCATCCATAACCTTGGTGGGCCAGTGGCTGAAGCCTGCAACAGTGCACCCAACACTTGTCACTGCAGTTGACCCTAGGATCTTGGAGGAAGCCCCAAGAATAATTAAGGTTATTCCCACAAGAGTAGGGAAGAAAAATGAAATAAGTTGGCATTTTTCAGCACATATACCTCTGTGCATTCTAATGAATTCAGTAGCTTCTCCTCACTCATGATTATTGTGCTTATTCTCATACAAGTCTAACATTTTGACTCTTTCTCCCCCACAAAACTGACCTCTTTACCTTTCCCAGCTGTTACAAAGTTTGTGTATGACTTTGTATCAGATGCCCTACCGCCAGGCATCGAATAGCCTGGTACAGGGCTGTAATAATAAGTCACTTAGGCTGACCATGATGGAAATCAGTTTGAACTACCTGACATAAAAAGTATTCTCTAGAAAAATAAAGGAGTGCCTTGGGGGATTTGAGGGCATGGACGTAGCTGGATCTTGGAATGGGACCAGAGACAGGAATCAGGCAGGCATTAGACACTGTCTCTGTTCACTTGTTTTGCAGGTCTACCTTTCCCCTTTTCTCTCTCTCCCTTCTTCCTTCCTCTCCTCTTTCTGCTTTTCCATCTCTATTGCAGAATCTTGCATTCATTACATTTCCTCATTGTCCCTGGTGCAGTTGACTAAAGGAACCCCAGCTCCAAATGAAGAGATAAAGTTTGGTGGGACAGGAGACCTTTCTCAGACATGAATGCTCATGTTTTCCTTCTCATTACAATCTTACTTTCTTCATGCAAACAGACCCCTAACCACCCAGCTATTCAGCCTCCTTGACATGGTCAAAATTGCTTGATTTAGCTGCATATATTGATCTAAGGCCTTCATATAAGACTCCTTATTTGAGTATTGTGTATTACATAGCAATGAAACCTTTGTAGCCAAGCATTTACCCACGAGAAACACATAAAAGCTCACATAAAGAAACATAAAGTAATCAAGTTGATGGATTATATCCATAGAACAGAATCTACTCTTTTATTCCCCTTTCTTTTCCAGATTTCTTTCTATCTGGTACTTAATGGCATGCTTTAACTTTCTTTTTCTTTCTTTTTCAAAACTAACCCTCAAACATATTGTCCCTGGTTTTTTTTTTTCTTAAAAACTATGATTTGCCCTTGTAAGTTCACTTTGCAAAATGCCTGCAATGTATTATTCCAACACGGCCATGTAATGATATTTGATGTAAATTCCTGTTTACCTTGTACCTCTACCTCCCTGTCATTCTTCATACTGCACGAGAGGCTAATAGAACCTTATTTGCTAAGAAAAACCAAAAACCAAAAACCAACAAACAAAAAAAAACAACAAAAAACCAGCTTTCTTAATCTCATTCCTTTACCTCAAATTTCATCCCCTTAACAATTTTAAATGGATCTTGAGTTTTTCACTTCCTACTGATTTGCATTTTTCTTAGTTGTGTGCTATTGAACAGCTGCTGTTTTCTTGCAGAAGGGGGTGGGGGATGGTTTCCATGGAGATGGTGATGACTCTGCTCAGATGTGGACACCTCCAATATTCCCATTGCATTTGTAATTTCTACCATCTATTCCATATGAAGTTCCTAAGTAGTTTCATTTCCTTTGGCCATAAAGTCCTTGGAATTCTGGCTCCAGACCTCTAATTGGCCCTGGTTTGTGGCCATCAATGTATTTAATTAACATCAAGATGTATGTTTGTCATTGAGTCCTTACATGGTTAAGTGCTACAGAAAGCAATTAAAGCACCTATGGTGCCTGTTATAAATAGGATACCTTGCCATAGTGCTTAAGCCATAGTGGGCATGAAACAAATGATTATTGATTGATCGATGTCAATATAAAGAAAACATTTAATTACATTATGTTGCTGCAGAAAAAAAAGAGACTACATTAGAATTAGTTTGAGAACACTATTAGCAAATTCATTACTTACAATCTGTTTTAGTCATATTGTAAATCTTATAAAAAGCTGATTTTAAAGATGATCTTGCCTACTTTATCGTGAAAAATATTCAATGATTTAGGCAAGACAGCTGGTATTGGAAGAGGTTGAATATTAGGAAGCCATACTTTTTGAAACATTGGTTATTTAAAGTGTGAAACATGTGAAATAAAGAATAAAATTAAGACCTATATTATAATCATTCATTTATTCATTAAACAATGTGCTGGGCACTGCTAGGCCCTACAAATAAGATTGTAGGCAAAATATAGCCTCTTTTAAAAATAGTTTCTTCTTTATAAAACTTAGAATGAAATAGAGGATATAAATATTAAACTAATAAAAACTCATAAATATATAATAATAAGCAGTGATAATATCTCTGAAAAAAGTACAGGGTGACATGAAAGCCTTTGACAAAGTCAGAATCCATGTGGCAAAAAAAAAAAAAATCTAAAAGCTGAGTAGGAGCTAACTGAACAAGGGTCAGGGTGGTGTTTTAAGCAGAGTTAGCATTTCAAGCAGTGCTTAGCAATTGCTAATAACTGGTGTTCACTTAGGATATTTAAAATACATATCTAAGTGCTTTACCATGAACCAGATTCTATTATTACTTCTGCATATGAAGAAATGGAATGCAAAGAAGTTAAGTACAAGATGAGAGAGAGGTGAGGACAAAATTTGAACCAAGCAATCTAAAACCACAGCACACATACCTAATCACTACTCTGTACTCTCTTATGTGGTGCGCAAAGACAATAACTGAGTTTTTTGTCCAAGCAATCTATTAATTGTATATGACTACAGTTATGACATCTGGGTCTAACCAAAAAATCTTATAATATTTGTTATTTGCTATGTAGCCATGAAGTGGCCTGAGTCTATTTATGCTGATAGACAATGTACATATCATGGAACTGCAAGATGTGAGCGGCTGTGACTAGTGAGCTGTGCAAAGTGTTGCTCTTGCATCATTTTCACCAGACGGCTTAAGTCTTGCTCTTGTTCCGCCCTTCCTTAATAATTATATAGGTAGAATAATGTATTTTAGTTATGGTCCTGTATATGTAATGTGAAGTCAGAAACATATGCCAATTTTATTTTTTGTTACTAGGAAAAGATTCGTTAAGCCATCAAAAGCCAGAAAACACTAACAATTGTTTTGTTTTCCCTAGGGGCCAGGTGGTAGAATCCGGTGTTGCAATTTAAATTTCTCACCCATGGTCAGGCCAAATACGTGATCCAGATTGAGAGGAGGGGAACCCCAATTTGATAGCAATTATGTTTATACCATGTGGATGCATGAGGCCACAAGATGGAAATACACTTTGGTTATAAAACAATAAAGTTACTAATAATTAGTTTTAAAAAATGCAATAGAAATAAGATATCCAAATGCAACACCTTGAATATAATATTATTACCTGTAACATATCAACTGAGCTTTTGGTATCCAAAAAATCTCCCACAAAAATGAAACCAGAAGCTGCGTTTATCTAGGTACATGGAGGTTGAACGACATATACAAGGATTTCATTGGGGCGAGTCAGTTAGGGAAACGCAAGTCCCCCCATCCCTTTTCTGTTCCAGTAGTTGATGCTTTAGGCTGTTGTGTCTGGATATTTGCCTGTACTCCCCACTCATTTGGCCCAAGAATAGACATAGCCTAATGTTGCTAGTGGACTCTTTTGGATACACTAATAGTTTAATTGTATTTTAAATTGATTTTTAATGCCCAGAGTCTCCCTTAGTGAATTTTTAAAAACTGGAAAATAAATACAGGTCTGCATTATAGCAGTGAAGAGTTCTCCTTTATAACACTACTGTGGCAGAGGGCTGTTAAGAAGCCTCGTCATAATGGCTGTAAAATATTTTAAGAACATTAACTATAGGGTCGGACTGAAAAAAGCAAATAGTGACACCTATTTTTAAACACATTATCTCTTTTTGAACATATTGTTCCAAATATATAATTTGATATGCTTTTATATATAAAAAATTGAAAAAATAAATTAAAATCGATATTTGGTAAACTGCTAACAGCTCGCCTTATAGTTTATACAATATAGAGCTCTTTTACAGTATAACGTTTTCCAAACCCAATTTGAGCCTCACAATAGTGCTGTGAAAGAGTCAAGTATGGTGACATTCATTTATTGATCACCGAGGAACTGAGTAAGTTCAGAAGAGGAGAATGAGTTTTGCAAAGGATGCAGCTGCAAAGTTGCTGGTCTTAGGGCTCTTTATACTCTACCACAAAATAAAGAAGCTACGTATATTTTGGAAAATTCTCTGTTCTGTCAAATTTTTTTCTTCTGAAGATTCCAACTCTCTTTATTATGGTATTCACTCCATTTCAGTGGTCTGGAACTGAACCCACAATATCTCTAAGGCGTGGCTGTACAGTAGAAGTTGAGTGCTGTGCCCTGAGCGAGGGGGTATCTTATACCTTCTCACTGACACAGAGGCAGCAGGATCCTTCTGGTGGCACAAGGAACCCACCAAATAATCGCTGCCTTTGACCTTTTGGAGGAGACTCCCATATTGGAAGAGCACGATTGGCTTCCCCTACCTCTCTCTGAACAGAGAGTGCCAGTCCAGACAGGCAAGAACTGGTGACGTTTTCCAAAGGAGCTCCTTCAGGACTTGGGGTGGGCCAGGATGTGTGCTGCTGCCTGCTTCCCTGCCTGTTTCTGTTGCTCAGGTCCACCCCCACTCCCTTGGTTAGTCTCTGAGAAGAGCCTTCTCCTTCCTCCCTTTAGCTTCAGGGCTCACCCTATGGACCAGGCTGCTGCAATCGTCCTGTGCCAGGATGCTTGGCTGGGGCAGGGGCTTGTATTGTGCCAGGAGAGTCTATCTCTTGCATCTCTAAGGGCAGGTTCATCTAATCTCCTTTCCCCTGTGATCCACCAGACCATTTATTGGCGAGAGAGATCCGGTCTTTAAGAGAGGTTTTGGCTCTCTGTCTTCCCTCAGTCCCTAGCTGAGTGTGTGGCACGTAGTAAGGGCTCAGTAGATGGTAGCTGCTGTCATTGTTCTTGTGTTCTCCTTTGTTCCTCACCACAACTCCAGTGTATCAATTCTTTATAAAGATCAACTTGACTACCGTCAAGAATGATCTAGAAATAAACCACCAAATCTTCAGCTAATGCTTTAAGTCAGGGAGAACCGTATCTTTTGGATAAAATGTCAATGTCAGATTAACTACTTATATAACTTCTGGGGACCTTTGTTGTATTGGTCATAAGTGACAGAAATCCATCTGAAACTGACTTAATCAGAAAGAGAATTGATACCTGATAATTCCAAAGGATGGGATTGTCTTTGGTCTTGGTTAGATCTATGGGTCAAGAGTGCTATTAGGACTCTCTGATTCCCTTCTCTCGGTTCAGACATCCTCTATATTTGGCTTTATTCTCAGGTTTGTGGTCTCTTGATGGCAGCCAGTGTAACTACTGGAAAATCTAAGGCTTTCATTATCTTATCATCTTGACATCCCAGAAGAAAGCAGCACTATTCCAGGGGACTCTGAAAGAGAACATTTAGATCAAATACTATCAGTGAACCAATCATGGTATTCAGGGAGATGGAGTTTTGTACTTGGGCAGGCTTGGGACATATGACAATTGCAGGGGCCGAATGTTTTGGGGTCACCCCCATATGATCTGAATGGAATTACCAAAGGTTAGTCCAAACAAATCTGCTCTGTTTTTATCTGTTTTGTTTGTTGAAACTCTTTGGATTTTGTTTGGGGAAAGGATTTTGTATTCAAAATGCTCGTAAACTACTTCTTTAGTAAAATGTTGATTATAAAACTAAGGAGGACTTAATCCTTCCGGTTATTTAATGTAATTAAAGAAATTTAGAATATGGCAGTGGGAGACCTAGTATTGATTTCTGGCTTTTCCATTTACATGTAATTTTGTGTAAAAACACGAGCCTCAGTTTCTTTGTCTAACAAATGACCTAAAAATAAAACCTGATAGAATCCAATGAAATAATGCATGTGGAAATGTTCTGTAAAGGTTAGTTAATGCTATTTTAGTTATTGTTTATTTCTTTAAGCTGCATATCAGTCCAAGTCCTGAAATACATGGAAATAGCACACTGGAAAACAGTAACAATATAATTTTATTAATAGAGTATTTACAGAGATATGGGCAGGGCTAAGGGAACTAGCAAGACTGAGAGAAACACCCTGAGGCTAGCAAACATGGGAAACCATGACTGGCTCCGGACTCGAATTAGCAAACAGAAGGAAGAGTTTCCAGAAGACAATGAGAACTGGAGCTAGAGAAAGGGCTGCCAGATGGAAATTATAGCTTCATGTAGAGAAACATAACCACTGACAAACCACAACTCAGCAAGAAGAGATGGGAGGATAAAGACCCTAACTCTCTGTACTATTTAACTCTAGTTTCCTGATGGTACTTCCACTGGCCAAACCCAAATGGAATCTAGAAAGCAAGGGACCCAGATGATATGTTTCCTAGGAGTCAGCCTCCCAGGTCATAGAGCTGGGTGGGGAAGGTCGGAAAGAGTCTGGAGGGAGAAATTAAGAATAACTGGCATAGCTCCCCTTTTACCTTAATTGGCATTATGTGATTTAAGAATGTCAATGGTTTTTGTATTTCATTTAGTTTGCTTTCTAGTTCATTAGAATTTAGTGATTGCTAAAAAATATTTAAATGTGCCACAATAAGAAATGTTGCTTAGTTTAAAATTTGTCTTCATATATATGTATGTAAACCTTACAAAGTACTCTAACATCCTCCAATGTCATGAGACATTGTATCTTAGATGGTGAGGAACGTCTCTACCTTTGCTTGTGAAAGTGATGCAGGGTAGCTGTATAATTTTCTATAGTAACATTTTCAGTTACACTTTCAATTGAATATTTCAAATAGGAATTTAATTTAGGTTTAATGAAGGAATTGTGTATTAATTAAATATCAACTGATTATTTGAACATCTATTGAGGCATAACAACCTTTTTTATTAAGATGAATATCTCAAATAATCAAAGCTTAGTAAATCTGTTACTAATAATTCATTTTTAACTCCAGTTCAATAGAATATATCTAAAGGTACTACCTTGAGTATAATGTGGTTATTACCTGTTAAATATCTATAGATTATTGAGAATCTGGTTATTGAGTTTCGACTCTAGATCTTAATAAACTGCTAGTTGCACCTACACCTAAATAAACCTCCATAAGTCAGCTTATTTAATTAGCAGAAGTATTTATAGCATAGTATTTACATTAGCATATTTATAATCAAATAAATAATATAATAACTCTTTTAGTAAATCTAAATTAATTCCTTGCCAGAGGCATTTGAAGAGCAGTGAAAGTACATTGCCTATGTGGTCTTTACTATTTAATTCATTAAACTTTACTAATATATTAAAAAAAATACATGAATATACTATATGTATTCTAGGGATGTTATGAAATTGCACAGAATATATTTAGTATTAAAAATATTTTGGTTAAGATCAAGATAATTCTCTAAGCTTTTTATTTAGGTCCATTATAACTAGGCACAGATATGGGATGTGGATAAAATATGGCATTTTATTTGGCTATATTGTTGCTAAATAAATTTAACCAACGTGAGTAGTTGGCAGGATTGGCTTTGTGGCATGTAAGGTGTCCATAAAAGCTTCTGCAAGGAGGAGTTTGGATGCTAAATTGCACCTACAAGGAGAGAAGCCCTGAGCAGACCCTGCATACAGTTAGTTATATGTTCATAAAAATAACACTGCTTATCACTCCACAGATGAATCAGCAGTCGTCCTGAACAGTTAAAAATGGTGCATAATTTCCTCTCAAGATTGAGGAGTAAAATCCAAACTAATTTTATTTCAATATTGAAATGTCATAATTAAGTTTCTTTTTCACACAAAGCAGCCAAGAATGCAAAGAGAGCATTTGAGCCAGGCCCGTCTCCTCAGAGGCATCTGTTTAACTCTTCCTGCATCCTTGCTCCAGGTGGACGGCTGGTTTCGGGGACACTGCTCATTTCTCTTCTCTTGGGGAAAAACAAAATCTTTGACTCTGCAGACATTTGTTTCAACACCGATACTAGGAAATAATTCAGTGATGAAGCTAACAATGCGATATTGATTTCTAGATATGTGTTTATATCGGCCAAAGAAATCAAGGATAGGCTGCTAATAAGTGGGTTCAAAGTCTGAAGAATTCCATATTTTTTTAGTGCTAGTGAAACCTCACCTGCCCAATTTCCTTTTCCTTAGGTTTTCATGAAGTTAAGGAAATGTGGATGATGATGACAGTGATGATGATGATGATGATAATGATGGTAGTGATGATGATAGTGATGATGGTGATGGTAAAGAGGAAAGATCATAGTGGTTCACATTTATGGAGTGCTAGGCAGACTTTCTGCCTGCTAGGCAATATTCTAACTATTTATGTGGATTATCTTATTTAATAACTGGATGTCCTTTAATAGGATATAAGAATATCTCATTCTTTCCTTCTATATTGCCTTCCACAATGATCAATGACCATCAAGGATCCTCTCTGCAAATCACCATGCCTTTCCCAACTTTGTGCTCAGTCATTTTACAAGGACAACTTGCAAAGGGAGGATAGATTAGGAAAAGGCCAGGTCTAGAAATCTGCTCTCTTGATTTCTACTCTCACCTCTGCTGCTAACTAGCTGTACAGCTCACCAGATTCTTCACATAGGAAATAACGGTTTAGATCTGAGGATCTCATGAATGCTGGGCTTTCATCTTGTGGAAATTAGGTGTTCAGTTGAGCATGCGTACTGCTAGAATTTGGAATATGAAATACCTTTAAAAATGTTAATGTAATATGTTGTTATTGTTCTTTAGGAAGTTGCTTATACATACTTATTTTCCTGTAATATAAAAACTTATTTTTTCTGCATGTCCCGAAAGGAGAAATAAAGATGATTATTATTGAATCAGTTCACTGACTGTCTCAGAGGGGTTTAATTACTTTCCATTCCATGGATATTGAAGGGAAAACTATTAGGATAATGAAGGCTCAGTATTTTGAAGGAGGCTGAAAAGCAGCAATCATGTTATTCTACTTTTATATATAATATTTCTCTCAAAGATCTACTAATATATCTTTCAAAATTTAGCTTCTGCAGAAATAGGGATTTTGATACTTTGGTTCAGCATTATAGATATTAACTTTTCCACTGAACTTCATCTCTGCTAATGATTTGCTAAAACAGGATTAAGAAGGTAGGTGACCAAGGGTGATCTCCTAGGTAGTTAAACCACCTGGATCAAGTTTCCCAATGTCAGGATTGTCTTTATTATGTAGAAAGGCAAGACAACTCAGTGAATGAAGAGCCAGGAGATCTTTTCTACCCAGAAACTGGACGTTTCAATCCTGACTACATAGCTAAAGATTAGGGGGGAAAGAAGCATTTTAGATGGGGTCTTATTGGGTAATACAGAAAACAGTCTGGAGTCAAAGTTTTACCTTAAAATTTGGTTTTGCATTTTTATTTCTTTTCATAGCTCTGTTAGATATCTTCTTTAAGGAACTCTTTCAAATACTGTACTTTAAATTATGATTTTGTCTAGTGGTACACAAATAACGCTTTCAATTTAGATGTTATTCAAAAGTCAGATTAATGATCTACAAATACATTAATTACACTAGTATTTCTATTCAACTGCTTCTCTTTCTGGTACTGATTAGATATGGTTCTTCAAAATTACAAATCATGGATGGGCTGATTTTGCCATTTACATTCCATTTTATAGCATGGCACTTTCTCAATCCTGGAGTCCTTGAACAACAACAAAACAGGTTATAATTTAATTTTAAAAACATATATGCTAATATAATGTTTCTGTAGCTACTATTTCAGTTACAAAGAGCATCTAAAATTAACCCTTTAAAAAGAACACTTAGTATGGGTCTGTTGGTAGCCATCATGGTTTAAATGTGCATGCGATTTTTCATGTTATTTTGCAATGTGAGCATTTGTTTTGTAGTGAATGGAATCTGCTGGTCTCATCTTGGAAGCAGAACATAAAAATAGGTGTAAACACCACCCTCTCATCTAACTCTCAAAGAAAAGAGAACATTGCATTTTCTTAGAGGTCAGTCAACAACTACATACTCATTTTAAGTGAAAAGCTTTGCTCGATCTCACCGACTCATAGTGCCTGTATCCCAAATATGTGATGATATTAAATGTCTTGATCAAACAGCTTGTCTGACAAAAAGCAGATAAACCTCTCTTAAAGTGGTGAAGACAAACCTGCTTTGAAAACACGTTTAGAAATCAAGTCAAAAGATCAAGGTTATTCCGATGTAGTTTGAGTTAGGAAACAGATAAAGAAGTGACTTGAGGAAGGGACAAGAAAGCTCTTGCAGTGATTGAGAAGAAAATTAAAATGCCCAAAGTCAAGTACAGTCTTGTGTTACATGACTTTGCCTTTGTCACAAAGGCCTTCTCTTAAAATGACTGCATCCAGATTTCCTTATTTTTCCTAACATGCCCTTTCTAGAATGCATGTTTTTGGTTTTCTTTTCCTTTTACCTACAGCTTTTGTATTTCTCCTGAGGCTATCGATTATTCTACACTTTCTTCTTTTCTGGAGAGGACACATTTTGATTAACCTCTCTTAACCCATTCAGATCTTGTTTCTTCTGTTTGTCTTACTGTGATTTAATTCTTCCTGCCTGTGTCCACTTGGCTCATGGATACGTGCTTCTGTTTGCTATAAGCTGATCCTTTCATTCTATATCTATAATCATTCACGTGCAGGGTTAAGAAGAGATTTATAAGATCTTAATGCAATAATTCAAAAAGTGTACTGCTATTAGATATCTGATATTGCAGGGAATAGCAAACAAGTTCATCTCACTATAAAGTAAAACAAGGTAAATGTAGGTTCAATTTTGACTTTAAACTCTTTGTTTTGCTGTCACTTTCACAATTATTTTAAGGTTGGCTGAATGGTCATTGGGATTACAGAGAGTATTTAGGTGTCTTCTATTTATAACAATATTTTATTTTAATTATGTAATATTCCAAATGTATAGGATTTGTTTCTTATGCAAAGGTAAGTGGGCTCAGCTCCAATCTCAGTTCCTCTGTGTTGTTTATTTCAAACACAGTTATCTGGATTCACTGAACCGGCATCCGTTGACTGAAGCAGTGGACTATAAACAGTGTATTATCCCTCAGATAGTGGGGCTTGAATTCAGCACTCATCCAGACAGACCAAGGGTCAGGTGATCCCTGAAACCATTCTGTTCCATGCCCATTCCTCATGCTCCAGCCCTGCAAATGGTCATTTACGAGTTCTTAGCCCAAATCACCATCTCTCACTTAAACTACGGTCACGTGATATTTACTTTTGATTTATATTGTCTAATTAAGTATTCAGTATTAACTTAGAAGTTTCCAGGACCTGCAGGGCGTGGTGTGTCTTTTTCCCCCCACTTTATCTCCAATGCCTAGACCAATGAATTACTTATGTTAGGCACAACATATAAATATTGGGTGAATTCAACAAATATTTGTTGAGTTTCCCATGAAAAAGCTCTTTAAAAAATATCCTATACAGCCTCCCAGACTTTATCTCCTACCACCTTAGACTTCTAAACTGTCACTCTTTGTGTTTTTTAGACCCTCACCTCTTTTCACGTCGAAGCTGTGTCTTCCTTCTGGACTAACATCTTTGCTCTTCTTTCTTTCTATGACACTCCTTCCTGTCCTCTTTTCATTTTCCGTTTGTCAGCTTTTAGCCATCCTTCAGGTTTTAACTTAGAGCTAATTTTTCATAGACTGTTGCTGAGGAAGACATTCCTTTGTGTTGCTGTGTTTAATATATTTCCCTCTCCCTTCAGAGTAAGTTTCTGGAAGGCAGAAAGCACACTTGTTCACTGGTAGTTTTCCAAGGCCCCAGAAGATGCTCAATAAATATCCATAGAAGGCTTAAAAAATGTTCCCAGATTCACCTTCATGCCATCAACCATGTTGGCCCAATGCATTGAGCTAAGTTTTTGCTTTACTCCTTGTTTCCAGGTTTGGGGCCTTTCTACCTCTTATTTACTAGTCTTCTGTATGGGTACTAAAGTTTCATTCCATGTTGTGCAGAATGACTGAGCTTCTGTTCCCAGAGGGTAGGTCTTTAGGATAAGGAAAACGTGCATTCTTGTACTTGGTGCTCTATCCGCTTAATCAGAAACCCCATGGCTAACTCTTTTTGGTATTGTGCCTGAGACTAATATGACTCTGATTCCAAAGCAAATATTGCTGCTATAACTCAACTATCACTGCGCTTGCTCAAGACTCAGGTAACAACATAGAGAGCAGAAAGGAATCTTTCTCAGACAGCTCATTAGTGTTCCAACGTGGCTGTGCATTTGAATCAACTAGGAATGTTTGAAATGTACAAATTCTAGCTCTATCAAAGACCCAGTGATTAGAATTAGGGCTCAGGGATTTAGAGTTTTAAAAATGTTCCTTGTTGAGTTTGATATACAAACAGGTTTGGAAACCTCTGATCTTTATTTTTATTTCCTATCTGAAGGACCACTCCTATGAATCCTGAACTAGAAAAAAAAAAGAATATATTTCCCCATGACTTAAGGAAATAAAAGATTAAAATAGGGTTTAATTTTTCTTAAGAAAGATATATGTAAAATAAAATTAAATAAGGATATTCTAGGAAATGAACCAGAACTTAAATATTAAGGGACAAGAACACCTTACATTTTTTCCTAAAGATAAGAAACAAAGTTTCCACTAGCTTCCGGGTTTCACCTCATTTGTTCATTCATTTATTAACAATTATTTATTGAATGCCTCCTACTGACCAGGCACTATTTTAGTTGTTAGGAACATAGGAATAAGGAAAACCAGACAGAGTTCCTTCTGGTACAGAGTTTACTTTTTAGTGAAGGTAAGGGTTCAATAAATGAATAAACACATACATTACGACTTTTTCTTGAAAGACTAAGCTTATGAAGAAGAATAAGGCAAGGTGAAGGGATGGAATAATGCTATTTTATCTGGGGTAATAAGAAAAGAAAGCCTCTCCAGGAAGGTAGCTTTTGAGCAGCGAGACCTGAATGAGGTGAGGAAGAGAGCATATGTCACAAGAGAGAAATCTCCAAGGAGCTTAGGCAGCAGCATCATTGGTATTTTCATGGAACAGCAATATTAGGTAAGGTATTTATCATTTATGAGCTTCAATTTTCTCATTTGTCAAATGACAGTGATAATTTTGCTTTGCCAATCTTTAAGAGGAATGCTATGTGTATTGAATAGTATTATACGTAAACATACTTTGTCAGGTCAAAAGCACCATAATAAAGGGAATCTATCAAGTATTAATACACGAATGCTGATCGATTCTGCCTTTACCCAGAATAAAAAGCACAATTTTAGATATACTAGAGCTGGAAAAACAACAGCAACAACAACAACAAAAACACTCAGGAAACCTTACTTCCTCTAGGCTTTAAAGTTAGAGTGATATTTTTTCAGGTTGCACAATTTCATCCCAGAGATTAAGTGACTCGCCCAAGGTGACACAGCTAGTTAGGCCTGAAAGGGGTCTGATAACACAGTTTTCTACTTTCTAAGCCAGTGCTCCTTCTGCTGATCCCTTTTTGATCATTTTATTCAGTCGCTTTGGCTTTCTAAGTACTTTTTAATGTTCTTAAACATCAGACTCTGGTGAGGAAAATGCAATCCAGTCTTTCCACAGGCACTATCCAGACTCAGACGGGGAGACAGCGAGCCTTCCGGTACCATTGTTAGGATCATAAATATCTCTCTTGCCGAATTAGCACTGGGGCTGCAATCCTTGACTCCCGAAAATGGCTTCTGCAGCTGGGCCTTCCATCACTGTGAAGTGACATATATCATCATCGATGTGGATTGGCCAACATAAAAAAGCTCCTGTGTGCACGAATATTGAGACATTTTACTGAGGAATGGAGCTTGAGAAATTGCCCGGTGTCATCCTGCCTCCGGCCCCTCCCGGAGGAATAGATATACATGAGTTAGTTTGAGAAAGCGGATTTCGGAAAACTCTATTGGCCTGGAACTAGGAGAGCTGACTGCGTGCTTTTGGGGAGAATTGAACTTGGCATTGAAATCCCTGCAGGGAAAGGTCCGAGAGGGCAGATAGCACATTGGTTTATCCTGCACAGAGCTTTGTTGAACAAATCACATCGAAAGGGTAGCATAATAATGAAATCTCTTTGTGCAAGAACTGGTCAATTTGGAAAGCTGTCTTAACTCATGCTGGCCACTTTGGGACCTTTGAGTAAATTATTGCCTCACTGGGAGAAGCTGGCTCATTAGGCTGCCACATATATAGCAACGATAGCTTTATATTTTCATTCCCAGGAATGTTTGAAAGTTATTAATGGACTCTATTAAAGACTAGAAGCAGGAAGGATGTCTATTAGAAAGATAGCCCTCTTTTTTATTTCTCCTGGCAGTGCTTTCAATTCCTCAACTGTGCAGAAAGAAAAAAAACACATTCGTTGAATACCTACTATGTGCTAGCCACTTTGCATAGAGTTTTCTCACTTGATTCTAATAAATTCTATTTTAGAATGTAGGGCTTTAATACGCAGTATTAGTCAGAGTTCTCTGGAGAAATGAAACCAATAGAATATGTATATATGTATATAGAGAGAGTTATTATGAGGGATGAGTTTATGCAGTTATGGAGGATAAGTCCCAAGATCGACAGTTGGCATACTGAAGACCCAGGAGAACTGGTGGTATAGTTCTGGACTGAGTCTGAAAGCTAGGAGAGTAGATGATGTAAATTCCAGTTTGAAAGCCACAGGGCTCAGGGCCCAAGAAGAGCTAATGTTCAGTCAGAGCCCAAAGGCCAGAAAAGACAAATGTCCCAACTCAACAATCAGGAAGGGAGTTCCTTCTTATTCAACCTCTTCGTTCTATCCATGTCTTCTTTAACTGATTGGCTGCATCTCACCCACATTAGTGGGGTCAATCTGCTTTACTCCAGTCTATCCATTCAAATGTTAATCTCATCCAGAAATACCCTCATAGACACATCCAGAATGTGTCTGTCTGACTAAATGTCTGACTACTCTATGGCCCAGTCAGGTCACCATAAAATTAGCCATTACAGGTACAGAGGGGAAGAGAATTTACTTAAAGCCACAGAAATGTGAGTGAACATGTTCCTTACCATTTCCTAACTTGATCTTCCTTTGTGTAAAACAGCATATATTTTAATAATGTGATTTTTGTTTTCTAAATACTTCAGGAAGGACCCCTGCAACTTCATTTCTCACTATTCTTCAACATTCAAATGCCAACTCATTTAAACTCATGCCATTGCTTATTATGGACTTATAACCAATTATATATACATGGCTCTGACTCACACTGCCTTAAGATACTATGGCCATCTCTACCCTGCTTTTGGATCTGCCATCCTTCATTCCTTACCTTAACTCTTTTTAAGCACCTACCAAATATTAGAAACTGTGTCAAATATTGACAACATAGAGGTAATAATAATAAATAATAATTTCCCTTGAATTTCCCTAGGGTGAATAGGTCATCTTTTTCTTTTTCTTTTTCTTTTTCTCTGCCTGCCTGCCTGCCTGCCTTCCTTCCTTCCTTCCTTCCTTCCTTCCTTCCTTCCTTCCTTCCTTCCTTCCTTCTTTTTCTTTCTTTCTTTCTTTCTTTCTTTCTTTCTTTCTTTCTTTCTTTCTTTCTTTCTTTCTTTCTTTCTTTCTTTTAAAAAAGAAAACCCTGGTAAATACCTCATGGAATCCTTAAGTCAACCCTATCAAGAATATACCATTATTGTCCTATTTTACAAATGAGGAAAGCTGGTGTGCTAAACATTTTGCTGAAAATCAGTAGCATAGCTGGGATTAGAATGCTGGCAACCTAGCTTTTAAAATCAGACTCTTAATCACCATACTATACTACCTTAATGAATAATCCTTATCCTGGATAAACAATTGTACTGAAAACAACAGCCTACTCAAAATCCCCCTTTCCTCTGAAACCTTTCCATGTTATTTGACCACTATTATTTTGTGATCCCTATCCCTTAAAATTTATTGAGATCATCCTTAAATCTTGTATATATCCTACTTGTCCTACAGTCACAGAAAGAGCTATGCATTATTGGAGGAAGAGACCACTTGTTCCCTTTTTTAAAATCCTCATCAAGTTGCTCAATCCTGAGGACATAGTGCATTCTTAATAAATATCTACTAATTGATTCAAAGATTCACTTACACTCCATAAATAACTCAATAAGGAATATGTTCTTGAATATCTCAGAAATATGGAAGGAAGTAGGCTGCTAAATTTCAGTGGCAAAATCATAGATCTTGAAGTAATTTCAACTATTCTTCCTTCCCAACAATTTTGGATGAGTCCCTTAAATTTTGTGTCCCAGTTATTTCCATAAAGGCAATTACCATTTTGTGTCTCCTGCATCTAGTGTGTACCTTGACATCAATTAGACATTTAAAATTATGTGTTAAATGAGTGCATACATGTCTATTTAAAAAAAGAAAACTTTTTACAAGTGTTTTAGAGTTACAGAAAAACTGTAAAGATAGTACGAAGAATTCCCACCTTTATATCCCATACCCAGTTTCTCCAATTATTAATCTTACATTAGCATGATACATTTGTGAACTAAAATCCATACTTTATTCAGATTTCCTTAGTTTTTACCTAATGTCCTTTTTCTCTTTCCGGTGTCTATCCAGGGTACCATGTTACATTTCGCTGTCATGTCTCAGACTTCCCTTGCTCTTGATGACCTTCACAGTTTTGAATAGCAATAGTCATGTGTTTTGCAGAATTGTTCCTATTGGGATTTGTCTGATGTTTTTCTCATAATTATAACGGGCTTGTGGGTATTTTCATCACATCATATCAAGGGTACCTACTATCAACATGACTTATCATTGTCACTATTGACCTTCATCACTGTCGTTGAGGCAATGCTTGTCAGGTTTCTCCACTGTAAAGTTTTATTTCTTTCCATACTGTGAAAGAAAGTAACTATGCTCAGCCCACACTTCAGAAATGAGAAGTTATATTCCACCTCCCTGAGGATGTAGTAGTGACACAAATTATCTGGAATTCTTCTACATGAGAAATTTGCCTCTTCTTTTGCATTTATTTAATCATTTATTTTTATCAGCATGGACTTTGGATATTTATTTATTTGCTCAAATGATTCCAGCCTTGGCTCTTAGACACTCTTTTGGTTGGTTCTTTGGTATTCCTTTGGCATATTCCCAACATTGTGGGTTTTTTTCCCCAGAATTTCCTTCCTTTCTGACACTACAAGATACACAAGTTTATATAGCATATTTTCTGCCCAGTCTTAGAATCAACCCTTTCCTAAGGAGTTCTGCTTTCTTCTATTGAAAATCATATTAGAGACCAAGATTTGGGCAGAAGATATGTTCAGTAAGTGTATCTTTAATGAGGGGAAAGAAATATAAAATATTTTCCAAACAAGGGCTCTATGCCACTAAAATACTAAAATAATTTATGCTAACTTCAAAGGCTCTCTCCACTGGATGATGTGGAGAAAGTGTATATACCTTTATAATTTTTTTCCTAATCCTTCTTGTTCAAGGAGAAAATGTCAGTTAGATCTTGGTAATTTCAAATTGTGTATCTATTTTTCTAACACAGCGAGTGAACCTTAGGCACTCAGCTTCAGGCAAACAAAAACATCTAGCTAGAATCTACTAATATTGTTTTGTTTTGCCAGTATTCCTTTATATTGTCACCTTCAATTTCTGGCAAGTTCAACTAGTTTTTTATTTATGTAACAGTGTATACTTTTCCTTTAAAATAGGTAAAAAATGTTAAGTCAATTTATAGGAAAAAATAATTGCATGTCAGTGGTAGGTGCAACGTGGAGTAAGTGGTGAGTGCATGATTGAGTTTGGAAGTTATTGGAAGGAATAATCTTAAAAATCTCTTGCAGCTCTAGAATTTGATATTCTCTGTCAGCCAGTATCTATATTATCTCACACCCAGAGCTGTGTGCAATATTTGGGAGTGGGAATATTTTGAAATCCGAATCACAGAAGGAAAGAGAGAACACTGTTGAGAACACTGAAACCCTACAGTCATTTTCTTATAGCTGTTCTCAGCCCCAGAATAGATTTAACAGCCAGGCTTTGGCAGAGGGTCAGGTGAGAAATGCTGGGTAGTGCCTCAAGAGAGCCATGGCATTGAGATCAGAGAATTATAAGCTAAGGGGAATGTTGATTCTGATAACTTCAATGGATATCCTCAAAAATATTCATGAAAAATGAAAATATAAAGCAAATAATTGTGACAAGCATATTGTCTAATTAAGATGAATGGGACATGCTTCTTATGCATTTTTAATCTGTTAAATAAACAGCATATTAATAAGGCTTAATTATATCACCACATACTTAAAGTGACTTTCTAAAATAAAGTTTATTTTGATTTAACATATGCTTTCTTTGTGTGTTTTTGTAGCACTTTTACAAGCACCATACACAAATAACATCTTGAAATAAATCTCCTGGATGTGATCATCCTCTTAATCAAAATTTCTTCCTTTTAATTTCTTGGATAATTCAGAATTTATAAAGTAATTTCCTACTTTTGAGATATATATATATATCCTTTTAGTCCTTATGCTTGAGCTTTGCAGAAAAGAACTTTTATCTTTGATAGTGTGTCTTCATGATCCTATTCTTTCATTTCTATTACACATGTAGGTGGTCAGCATATACTCCTGATACTGTGTCAGAAATAGCACCTCAATATGCTCCTCCCCACCCTTTACATATAGAGGGCTGGAGATTCTTTGACCCTCTTTCCCTTAAAAGGTAGGGTTAATTTTCCCTTCTGTTGAATCTCAGTTGACTTGTAATTCCTTCTAGTGAAAAAGTACAATGAGTACATGACCTTCAAGGACTGGCAGCTTCCACCTTGACCTCTTGCAGCCCCAAGATGCCAAGAAGTCTGACTACTCACTACTGGAGAAACTAAGTGGAGAATCTCTGAGATTACAGAGAGAAGAAGAGAAGCCCAGCTAAGCCTAACCTCATAGCCATTTCTGCCAAAGATCCTGGCAAGTGATTAAAGTCACCTTGTATACCCCAAACTAGTCCTGTATGATTGTATAAGATCCATAAGCACGATAAGTAGTTGTTGCTATTTTAGGCCACTACTTCAGGGCATGTGTCATACCATAGATAATCAGGATGATAGAGTATTATTTTTCCAAATATTATTTGTCCCTCCCTTTGGGAGAAGCATAGCTCCTTAACCCACTGAGGTTAGGTTTTGCCAGCTGATCTGTGGTAGTCCTTCCTTTGGGGATATACTTCCTTATCTCATTAACATTAGATTTAGCCAAATAATTTGCTTTGGCCAATAAAATATACACAGAAATTACATGCCACTGTGGAGCTGAAACTTTGAAGAGCTGTCATGTATTTCTATACTCTTCTTTTCCCCTCTACCAAGAGAAGAAAAATGTCTCAAATGAAGGACATTCATTTGGCATGGTCGTCAAAATAAAGAAGACATGGAACCCAACTGCAGCTGACCCACAACCAACATGTAATATGGAGAGAAATATCCCTTTGTTTTGGAAGTCACTGAGATTTTATGGCTCTCTGTGGAGCCACTAGAGTAATCATCCTAAAAATATAAACTTTATGATGTTATTCACCTGCTTGAAAGACACCATGACCCATGTGGTCTCTCACAATTTTGTTCCATCTCACCTCTTCAGTCTCACCATGCACATACCCAACAATACAGCAGAGCTCATTTAGATTTCTCACTTTTGGACACATAGGCCATTCCGTTTGGCATACATTTTCCCATTTATCTCCCTGGAAGACCACTTTAAGTCCATTTACTTTGTGGAAACCTTTTTCTTGTTGTTGTTTTTTTCCTAGACAACAATAGCTCCTTCTAATTTTGTGTTTCTGAAGTGTTGATGATGATGATGATGAGGAGGAGGAGGAGAAGGAGGATAGTGAAGAGGATGGTGATAATACAAGCTTTTTAATGTGCCTGGAATTGTCTTAAGTATTTTATCAGTTCATTTAATCCTTGGAATAACTCCATGAAGAAATCCTATATTTTTTTTATAATTTGGGAAACTGAGGCACAGAGAGGTTATATAAATCATTCAAGTTCACACAATTATTAAATGCAGAAGCCAAAGAATTTGAACCCTAGAGGTCTGGCTTTGGGGTGAGTGTTCTTTATTGCTACACTACATTGCACTTACAGTTCAAATTTCTAAGTTAGCATTTATACATTATAATACTGTTTCCGTGTTTGTTTAAGTAGACTGAGTTTCTGCAGGACAAAGACCATATTAATTATTTTTATACCCTTGCATATAACACAGACTCAGGCACATAGAAATTCAATAAATAATTTTCAATAGTGAAAGCAGGGTTTAAATTTAGATTTAAAAATTTAAGTCCAGTTATTTTTTCTCCATTGCATTAGTCATCATCATTTTATTTTGCTTTTCATCTTACAATTATAAATGAATTCTGGATATGCATCTGTTCTGTTAGTTGAAATAGTAGCAAAGACATTTATTGAAGAAGACTACTAATTCATTTCAATTTTTTTCTTTAATGTTACAATAATTATGATTCAAAAAGGAATGCTAATTTTATGAGAATTTGTTGTGCATGTTAAGATGTAGTCTAACCTCAGAGCATCTCCTTCAAGGTCTCACATTTCTTTTCTGGATTGTTCTCTACTCCTCTGTCCCAACTTATATTCTCCATTAGGAATTACTCAAGGCTTTCTGGCTCATAGTTCTTCACCATATTGGTTATAAAGCTCATCTTTTCACCAACAATCTCCTTTTTTACTTAGGACTTATTATTCTCCTTCTCTATCATTAAATTTCTCTGAAAATACAAACTCTTCTAATACCAATCATTACCATCACCATTGTTCTCCTCCTTCTCTCCTTCCATCATCATCATCATCATCATCATCATCATCATCATCATCATCAACACCATCACCATCACCATCATCATCCAGATATTAGCTTCTGATTTCCCTCATGCTGTTTGGTCATGCTCACTTCTTCTGTCTTTTCCCTTTTCTGCTTGACTGTCCCCAGACATAATATTTAGGTTCAGTTCTGTCTAGCTACTAGAAATAATTTCAATGTTAGCTACCTCTTTTGTTGCCTTGATTTTTCCCAACATATGCCTCACCCTCTTCCAACAAACAACCTCTCAGGGTATTTTCTCTGAACAGGAATAGCTTTGTTTTTACCCTAAGAGACACTCTTGTACTAGCTATTAAGATATTTTGTTTATTTTTTCTTACAATAATAAGATTTTTTCCCTTACATTTAAGATCTTTTTATAGATCTTTAAAGTGCTTTTATTTTTTAAAATATGACTCTCATAATAGCCCTATGAGATAGGGAAGATAGGTCCAGGTGCCTTAAGCATGTTAATAACTTAGATAAGCATGCACTCCCACGTTTAAAACATAAAGTTGGTATTGAGAAGACTTAAAGTTCCCTCCATATATTTACATTGAAAGGCATCTTAAAGTTGAAAGAGAATTCAAGGATCATCTAATTTTAGGAAGATAAGTTACAATTTCTACTTTACATATGAGATCCCTGATGCCCTGAGGGTTTTAGTGGTTTGCTAAAAGTGAGAATAAATGGTGAAGTGGGGCTGTAGAACTCAAAGTCTCCTACTTCTTTGGCAGTATTTTTTTCCAGGAAATGTCTCAGTTCAGTGAAAGTCTGTGCGAAGTGTGAGATGAAATTGTAGGAGAGCAGCTGAGTATGAAAGTTGTGCCCAGATGTAGGTCACTCAGGGAGAAGATGCATTGGAGAATTTACAAATAATTCCAAGAAGCCGAATTGTTCATGTAAGTGTAGATGCAGCATGGAAAGTGTCTTTTAGGGTGAGGATTTGATGAAATTAATTATTAATGTTTTTGTCAACTTCCTGCTTCCTCTGCTTCATTGTCAGCATCTTTGGATGGTTAAAGTTATAACAGAGAAAAAAAGGTGTGTTCTCCTATAAAGATATCAGCTCTTATAAAATCAGATTTCAGCAAGAGGTTTGATCACCTCCATCAACATATATTTTATACACTGATTTTTTTTTTTATTTTTGCAAAGGACTAGGTCAGTAAGGTTAGTTATCAAAAGGATTTTATTTTCTAATTGACTTGAAACAATGAAGCCCTTGAAACATTCAGTCAAACGCACGCGTCTCAGGAAAGAACAAAGGAAGCATCTGAAAGAAGGATTAGTAAATTACCTGCCTTCAAAATTCAAATAAAACTGCACAAAAGCAGTTCTTTATATTTGCTGGTAATTCAACAAAGAAAGGCAAACAAAGTCCATAGATCCAGGTTATGTTGGAATGTTCAACAAGCTGAAGGTTGCAAAGACTGGATGTTCAAATAAGGATCATTTTAATGACCTGCCTACAAGATAGATAATATGCAAAATAAATGATTTAAAAGTATATATTGGTTTATGTAAGATCTATGTATACTTATAATAACACACAATTTGGGGTTAGGAAAATAACTAAAATGAAACAGTTGGAGTGCACCAAAGGGGAAAAAATTCCTTAAATACTTATTAGGTTATAAACATTCTCAGATATTATTATGATTAATTATTTTTTTAGCCAATCAGAGAATATTGTAGATAAGGCCATTATGACTCAGTGGCTAATTATAAAACTCCATGCACCATTCACATTCTCTTTTCTATATTTCATTTTCCATTTTATTAGCATAATATCTAACAATGGAAAAACCTAGAGATGAGAAGAAGGGACAGAAGCAGGAACAGGAAGGAGAAGAAAGCCATTTGTTTCCTTTCTCCCTTTTCTTGCCCCTCTAGAGTGATGGAGCATGTTAGAACAATGGTCTTCGGGGGGTACAAAGTAAACAAATTTAAGTAAAACAAAAGTAAATATCTGAAGCATAGAGGCAAACATCAATTTATAAGACAAATACCTTTATAAGAATTGTGTTAGGTTTCTGTTGAGGTAAAGGATTATTGAGGGGGGAAAAAAAAGTATGTGAGGAAAGTGTGGAAATGGATTGAAGCATGAGTTTTATCTTGGCATGGAAACTAAATAATGGATAACTAAGGCCGGTTAACCTTTCTCTGGCTCAGGCACTATATTTTTAAAATGGCAATAATGAAATCTTTCTTTACCACCTCTCTTAGGATAAGCAGGTTTCTTGGATACCTGATGATACATAAATCACATTTCCTTTCCTCTGTTATTATCATCTCTAGGAGTAGAAAGAGTAATGAATTGCGGGGGTTGTCATGATCTTATTAAATATGTTAAGACATTATTAGGTTATAAACAATAGAATTGAGATAATTTATAATATGGCTTTGAAAGATTAGACCTTGAGAATGAAAAAAAGGCATAGAGTTACAAATTTAGAGACAAAGGTAGTTAGCAGTAGGTGAGAAAGAAAGCCAGCCTGAGACTAGTGCTCCTGGAGTATATTGATGGGTCGAAGGGCAAGTGACCAGGCTGATACAAGCTGGTTCAATCTAGGCTTAATTAAGGGCTTAAAGGTAGGAAGATGGAATGGGTAGTGAGGGTAGCAAGCTGGTTCACAATGAGAGCATTGTTTGGAAATAGCAAGTAGACTGGCTGAGGACAAAAAAAAAGCCAATCCAAGTGAAAAGAATAGGGAAAGTATAGTCAAGAAGCCGGACCCATGTCCCAAACCCATATGATAGCCCCCTGCTTACCTAATCTAATCTCAGCAAGAAAATCATGTTGCTTACATAATGAGCACTCAGATTTTTGCTGGATTCAACAAAAGAGAATCATACCACATTTTTAAAAGAGAAAGGCTACATTAATGGTTGCTATGAATTGGACCTAGCCACTTTATAAAATAACTTGTGCCTCAGAGAAAATGATCCCACTCAACACTTCTTTTTCTGAATTGCTCTCGAAGGCTTAGTGCAGAGCAGGAGACTGTTTTTACCTCCAAGAATCACTCTCACAAACTGAAATGTCTCTTGAATTTGGACATTTACAGCCTCAGCTTTGGCTCTCATTGTCTTTTATCTGTCATATATTGCAATGGCTTCTCAATGGGTATCCCTGCCACATCTATTGTCCATGTGGCCATCAGGGTTAGCATATAGAAAAGTGTATCTGATCATGTCATTTTCTTGTTTAGCAACCTTTGCTGGTTTCTTTTCTCCTGAGGTGCTCTTTGTTTGGCCTTAATGCTTCTCAAGTCCTCGTCTACCTTCCAGCATACATACCAGACTCTCCGGCCCCAGTAAATGTTCTACTGATGCCCCAAGATGTGTGACTTCGTCTTTGCAGATGTATGCATTTTCTACCCTTTTGTTGAAAAACTCTTAATCACATTTCAAACTTCAGTCCTTTAAAGAAGCCCTTTTTAAGCATGCCCACATCCCCCTTGGAGATATAAAAATGCACTCAAATCCGGAATTTAAAATAATGTATTTGTCCAGTGAAAATTGTTGTGAAGATTTTTATAATGGGTTTCAAAATTATTTGGCTACACCTATTTAAATTAGTCAGCTACAGTTTCTCAGAAGTTATTGTGCATAGTCAGGAATTTTTGTGAACAAACAAAATCTAACTTACAAATTGTTTTCAAGTGTAATGAAATGTTTACGAATGCTGAATTGCACCATGAATGAAATTGACGTAATATGTGTATAGACAGCTATTTAAACCTTTGTGAATTTTGACTTGATAGTTTTGATTTCATATGTTAGAGCCATCAAGTCAAGTTTTTGTATTCAAGACTCAAATATTTTCTTGAGCTTTTGAAAAGCTCACTGGCTTCAGCCTCCCTGTCTGTAGTGCCTAATGAGTGAAGCCTCCTATTTCACAGTGCTTATTATTGTATGGCATTCCCTGCTTGTTCCATTAGACTGAATTCCTCAGTGTTTGATACTATCACCAGCATCAGTGTCTGACACATAACAGTTGTTGAATATATCTACATATATATTAAATAGGTTTAGATGACATAAGGTAGACAGAGATATAGACACAGATATATGAATGGACATACGACATATGAATAGACATGACATATGGCATAGACATAGATATAGACATATGGCCAAAGCTAGTCTGTTGGTGTCAGTTGGAACTCAAGTACTCCTGATTTCCAACCCCAGGTCTGGTACCTGAGAAGCCCATTTTTGCTGCCTGTGTTGTGTAGATTGTTTGCACTGTGCCAACTGAAATCATTTCTATCAGCCATTTGGTGCTTTGAATGGGGTAATGAACTCTGTAGATTTGGATGGGTTATTTTCTTTCTACACATTATTCCATCAAGGATTGCATGAGAAGGCATGCCTTGGTGTGTTCTACTTGATGAACGATGCCTTTTCTCTGTCTTATATATCTTCACACATGGAAAACATTTCCAGGAAAGTCTTCTTCAGGTACCACATGAAACTGATACACAGCACATGTCTTCTGATTTATATGCCTTATTGCAAAGTGCTTCTCTATCACCATGCTGTAGCCTTTTAGAGACTAGCAAAGTATCAAAGCTTTTATCCTTAGCCATCAGCTTACATTGCTACTTTATATGAAGTTACTTAAAAATTTGTCAAGTGTTCATTGCTAATTATTACTGAAATCTAAATGACAGAGTTCATACGCTGACATCATGCTTGGCAGTGAAAAGTAATTGCAGATTGTGTGACACAGAAATGAATTGAGGTTCTATTTGTTCCCCCCCCCCATAATTTAAATATGATGTTTATGGTTCTTACAAAGTTAACTGGTATACCTTTGTCTACTAACATGAAGCAAGTATCACTTTATAAACTTGTATTTATTTTAATTGAGTCCGGCTAAAAAATTTGAGGTTATTTACTAACCCAGTTTTTACCTGAAAGAATCAGGTAAAAATTTGAAGGGTGTATAGAATTCAGTATAGACCTTGATTTATTTTTAGAATAAGTTGTGGGTAGCTGGGTTATAAGTCTCATTAACAATACTGGGATTTGAACATCCAAATCCCTATAATCAGCGATAAATTAATGCTCAGACTTGCTCAACGTATATTATTTAAGACTTAGCCAGGAGAGCCCTTTATTTCCCAGCACCTCAAGTTAGCCAATTATGGGCAGGCTCTGGTGTATTATTGACTGCTGCATTGCATTTATCAGAACACTCATATCCATTAAGCACAAAAAGCACAGGTTAAATAACATCACAATTCTGACACAAATGAACAAAAGAAATCGGAGATCGAAGTCAATGACCTGTCCCTTTTTGCTTTGCTGGCGTAGGCAGAGTGAATGAGAGAGTAGCTTGAAGTGAAGGTAGCATTTCTACTAAGATTGCCATGAATCGTTCTTTTCAAGGGGGTTGTTTGGTTCATGAAAGCCATCCTTCCATTTGAAAGAGGCTTTGGATGATTCTCAATAGGAAATGTGATGATAGGGGTATATTGCAAGATCCATGAGGTCAGAGAATGGGTCTGGATTAGTCACCACTCTATGCCTGGCACCAAGAACAGAGTTGACACTCCACAAGCATTAGTGAATTTATAGCTAAATACGTAAACATACTCTTAGCCATAACTCACCTTCTTACCCATATATTTGTGCATGTAATATACAGCATTAAATACTAGATGTGGGGGATGTAGCAGTGTATCTTATTGAAAAACAGAAAAATTATTCTTGCCCTCATCCAGCTTCCAATCTGGTAAATTAGGTAGTTGGAAATTAAATAAATATTTACAAAATACATACTTGCGAACTGTGAGAAGTGTGCTGCAGGAGAAGAATCGGAACTTTGAGAGATTATTAAGAGGGTTCCTCATTTTCGTTGAGGAACCAAAGAAGATTTATCTGAGGAAGTACCACTTAAGCTCAGGCCTGAAGGATGAGTAGGAATTCACTCGTTGCACAGTAGAAATAATATTTCCAGCACAGGGAAAAGCTTGTGCAAATGTCCTGTGGTTGGAAAGGACATGGCATGTTTAAGGAATTGAAGGAAAGTAGGTGGTGTGTCTGGAAGATATTGGGGAGGAGAGTTGTATGTGTGAAGGATGAAGTAACAGGAAGAAGTTCAGGACTTGCATGTCATGGCAAAGTTTTGAGATTTCATTCCAAAGTTTATGAGTAAATATTAAATGGCTTCATATACGTGCATGGGAATGATATGACCTACTTTTGATATCCTTCTGACAGCTTTGTGGACAATGAAATAAAGGGAGCCTAGAGCAGAACAGGGTTATCATTTAGGGGGCAGGCATAGTACTCTGGGTAAGATGGTGGCTTGAACCAACGGGATGATCTTGGATGCAGAGATATGAAGGTAGACCTGAGTTATAATTTGAGGGTAAAAGTAGTAAAACTTGCTGTGGTTGGTATAAATATTAAAGGAAAGAATATTACCAAGAATAACTCTAGGTGTATGATAAGATCATCTCAGAGAATGCAAGTAAGTTTTGTTTGATGAGATACATGTCTGTGGGAGACATAAAGTTTGAGTTGCTTATGAGATTTTTTTCTCAAGTGTACATGTCAAGCAGGTAATTGGAGGTTAGAAGAAAAGCCTATGCCGAAGATATAAATGTGGAAGTGACATTTAAAAGCGTTTAGAATCCTATGATTGATGCAGTCCTTTAGAGAGAGGCATGGAAAGATTACAGATCTCAGGACTGTGTCCCGACATAACCCAGGTTAGCAGAGGAAGAGACACTAGAAAAGAAAAGTTATTGCCAACAATGTTTATACATTAATAACCTACCTGAAACAAAGGGACTCCAATTCTGTGACTAGTAATCTAGGATCCCTAGTTTCCTGAGAGAATGTCTGTGAATAAGCTTCATGGAGCCTTACCACGTGACAACCCTATGAGAAATTCTGTAGGTTTGTACATGGATAGTTTTCTGATACTAATATTAATCTATAAAAGCTTTCTACGTTTCTGTTGACTGGATTCCTTGATTTCTTCTATTTTCCAAAATCTTGCCTCTTTAATTTTTTCATCCTTCAAAAAGAAGAAGCTCTAAACCTTATGTATTCCTGTCTAAAGAGATAATTGCAAAACATTCTTGTGAATAAACACATATATTCTTATGCGGAGGATGAATTGGTAATTTAATGGGAAAAATACCAGGCCCCAGGACTTCTGCTTTTGGAAAAATTACTCAAGTATACTACTTATGTAGTTTTATAAACACCATTTTAAAAAATCCTCTGAGCACTGTGTTTCCATCATGGATTGTAGAATGCTTCCTTCTAATTAAATATATGTATATTCACCACTACAGTTTTCGACACAGAATCTTCTAAATGCTTCTGTACAGTAGCCCCTCCTTATCTGCAATTTGCTTTCTGCATTTTAGTTACCTGCAGTCAACTGTGGTCCAAAAATATTAAATGCAAAATTCTAAAAAAAAAAAATTATAAGTTTTAAATTGCACACCATTCTGAGTTGTGTGATGAAATCCTATGCCATTCTGCTCTGTCCTGTCCAGGAAGTGACTCATCCCTTTGTTCAGCATGTCCACACTGTATATACTACCCAGTAGTTAGTCAATTAGCAGCTGTTTTGGTTATCAGAGAGAGAGCACGTTCACATAATTTCTATTACAGTATATTGTTAGAATTGTTCTATGTTATTACTAGTTACTGGTGTTAATCTGTTACTGTGCCTAATTTATATGTTAAACTTTATTGTAGGTATGTATGTATAGGAAAGAACATACTTTAGATTAGGTTTTAATAATGTCTGTGGTTTCAGGCATCCTCTGGGGGTCTTGGAATGTATTACCTGCACATAAGCACAGCCACATGTCAAATTGGACAGCTCTTGTGTGCCATGATACTGTGCTGGACTTGCTTTAAAATGATGTTTACAAACATGACGAAGCAGCTTTAACACTGGGTAAAAGACGTTGAGTTCCTTAATATGGCTGCAATCTTCTATTAAAACCCCTGAACGAATTAAGGGTTAAGTCAGTCAGTTCTTACCAGGCACAAAATGACTCAAGAAAAAAAGACTAAGAGTGTGGTTTCTTGGGTATTTGACTAGCTCCCTCTCTAGAGAGAGGAAGGTCTGCAATGGAGTGGAAAGTGTGGCTATTGGTATGTGAAGGTTACTAGAGTGAACCATAACAACACTAGGAAAGTTTCTCAGAAAACTGAACCATCAGAGATGCTGACAGTTTGGATGCAAGCTTTGAATGATTATTGCTGCTCACGACATAACATGTCTTTGAGTACATGCTTCCATACAAAGCTAAGAGAAGATCAGGGGTATGCTCTTATTTGGATATGACGGAGGAGGGTAATACAACAGGGAGGATTTCAGATTGCTTTGGCCTGGTACTGCTGTGTGCTTCAAGTTCTCCCCTTTCAGAATGGGAGTGAGTTTTGCTTCGCCTCTCTTTTTGGCAAATAAGCCTCAGATAGAGGCTTGACAGTCTTTTTTCAGTTCTCAGGGCTCTGAATCAAGGGGAGGCAGATCCATGCAAGAATTCATCCCGATGCTATGACTGGGTGAAACCTTAAATGTGCATTCCATGGATAAAGGTCGAGTGAATTTTGCCTAGGAGAACGAGAACAATATTGTGTCCATATAAATAGCCAGCAATAAATTATACTATCACTCCTGTAGGATGATTATACACAGCCTCTGCATTGCTCGTTTCTGTGGAAAAGTGCACGTCCCGTGCCACTGATGTTGGGAGTGGCCACGTGGCGTGCTTTGGCTAATCAATGTGAGCTGTTTGGGTTTAGGCCATGTGGCAGCAGATGCTTTTAGGGATGTCTCAGGTTTCCTCGTTCTTTTCTTGCTGCTTTGAGAAATGCATGTCCCAGCAAGAGGGACATGCTTATTCACCTGGGTAATGGAATCAGAAGACATATGTCTTGGAGACACAGTGGCTGCTGACCCATAGCCACCAACACGTAAAGTGAGTGAAAGGGAAATATTTTTATAAGCTTCTAGAATTTTGGTGTGTTGTGTGACTACACTAGAGCTGACTGATGGAAATGAAGTATTCTTAGGGTGGCAGGACTTAGAATAACAAATATTGAGCCTGCAACCTTTACCTGTATTTTAAATAATCAGGAAAGGAAAATTTTCTGACAGGACAGATCTTTCTTTTTTTCTCCGCAGAATTCCAATCCTGCTCTGTTTTCATTCATTAATCTTGCTCCATTTCTGTTTATTTCATTTTTGTTCTTCTCCTGACACATTTGTTTCCTAAGCTTCTCATGTAAGCTGTCTTATTTTTCTGTCTTATTTGTTTGCTTTTCAGTATTATGTGAAAGAACTATTTGGAGGATTTAGACCTGGTTTTAAATCACCTTTCTACTGCTTGCCAGCAATGGACAACTTGGCCAGCAGAGGGTGACACTGAGCACACCTATGAGGACAGTATCACCGCAAAAGGTGATTCAAGACATGTAACTGCTATTTTTCTTTCTCTAGAGAAAGAAAAATGCTTTGTAATCCTGGTGAACCTTTAAGCATATCCCAAACTCTACAACAATGAGCCTCATTGTAAATACTGTATAAGGAGCCTTTCAAACCGTTTCTTTCTGAAATAACCTCCTAAAAGTGTATCTCTTCACCTCCATTTTCAGTGTGTAGATCTGATCAGCTTTGGAAGCATAAAAATGTTTCAAAGGGCCCATCTGTTTTCAGGACTTTCTTGAGACAGATAGAGGTAGATAGAGTATTTCCTATCTCCACATCATCCAACCTGCCTGCTTGAGTTTATCAGTCTTCTTGCGAGCCTCTCTCTCTCTCTCTCTCTCTCTCTCTCTCTCTCTCTCTCTCTCTCTCTCTCTCTCTCATATATATCTCATCTTAGTGGTTTTCTTCAGTTCAGTTTCATATAAGAAATAGTGTGGTGGTGGTTTCTAGCTATTTGGTAGTTTGGTTCTTAAATTTTAGTCCTTTTACTTCTTCCTGATGAAGGCTTGTTTTGGGTAAATCTTAGTCTACTGAGTCCTTGTATACCATGTTTCTTGCCATTTTCTTCTCTTTATTAGCTCTGGGGCCCACATAACTCATACCTGTCAATATCCCCTGTAGGATGTTGGTGAAATGCCCAGTGTCTCTGTACCAATGCCTCTGTCCAGGGTGTCCCCTGTTGGGGTAGGGTTGGTGAAAAGCCCGCATTTCCTAGCAGGATCCTGATTTTAATTCTGAAATTACCAGCGCTGCTTTTTTCCTAGTCTGTTTCCTCAGTCTGGTTTTTCCTCTGCATAATGGATGAGTCCCCAGGGATTTATGAGACTATAAATGAAGTAAGTTCTGTAATAGTTCACCTAAAAAATGTAAAGTATATATGTGAAGATTTTATTTTGATTCAGTTAATGACAGATTGTCTACTTAAGGGATTTTTTTTTTTCAAACCTTAATAGGAGAATCATATGATGGTTTATTTTTTTACCCTTTGGCCTATTTAAGAAGGACTTGAATTATGTGTTCACTTAACTGATGTGAATTCAGCTATTTTCCTTCAGTGGGGAGCGATCCAAAGCAAGAGATGACACATAGACAAGTAGACAGAGATGGATAAACCTCCTTGGCCAATAGAAGCGACACCAATATATTTTAATACTTAATATTGCCCTTGGTGAGAGTTACTGTGTCAGCAAATTCCTAAAGAAAGTCAAGGGCATTTCTATCTTCACATGCTTTTCACCTGCTGTCTCAGTTTGTTCAAGTTGCTATAACAAAATATCACAGACCGAGTAGCTTATAAACAGAACCTTTTTTTCCCATGGGTCTGGAGTCCGGAAGTCTGAAATCAGGGTGGCCAGCACGATTGGGTAAGGGCTCTCTGCCAGGTCGCACACTTCTCCTTCTATCTTTACATGGCAGAAGGGACAAGGGGGCACTGTCCTTCATAAGAGCACTGAGCCCATTCATTAGGGTTCCACTCTCATGACCTAATCCCTCCCCAAATCTCCACCTACTAATACCATCACCACTGGGGCTTAGGATTTCAGTGTGAATTTGGGTGGAGGGCGGGGCGTAAACATTCAGCCACAGCATTTTCTCCCCACAGGCCCCAACCTGACGTAGGACGTAGGTCCTCCGCACTTCATTCTGCAGCAATATAACCTTAGGCACAAGTGTCTTGTTTCTCCACTCAGGCTGCCTCTAATGTCTGGCAAGAATAGTGAGCATCTGTTGAATGTTTACTAGGTACCATGTACTTTATATATCTGTATATATCCTTGCTTGCCCCAGCATGTAAATTTTATTTGTTCCATTTCTCCCTAACGAAATTGAAACTTAAAGATATTTAGCAACTTGCTCGAGGTCATACAGGGGGAACTTCTTGCACAAGTGGTGTGTTTCAAACTTACATGTAGTCATTTTCGGGTCCATTAAGATCAAGGTTAAGTTCTTTAGCATGGCACACAAGACTCCGTGATCTCTCGTTCCCAGCACCTCCACCCTCATCATCTCTTCCTCCTACCCTCCTGATATCTGCTGCTGAGAAATGCCACTCTCTTGCCCACAGTTCCCTTTACCTGTGTCTTGCACCTATATTATCCTTTCTGTCTGTGGAGACATGCCTCACCCTGCCTAGGTAACAGCCACATGTTCTTTATAGTTTATGACACTATAAATATAATTATAGTGATTAAGAACATGGCCACTCAGTTTTGTCACTTTCTTGCTATATGCTTGTGGGCAAGTTATTTAACTTCTCTATGCCTATTTTCCCTATTTTACAAATAGGGATAAAAGCACATTACAGGATTTTTGAGAGGATTAAATGAATTAAGATATTCAAGTACCTAGTATAGTGCCTGGCACATCGTAAATCATTATGCAACTGTTTGTACTTATTAGATTCGCCTCAGGCATCACTTCCTCTAGGAGACTTTCTTTGACTCCTAGTCTTCTCTTTACTGAACTGGGTTTGGTGCTTTTTATAAATCATTTATAATATTAACTTATTTTAGAATAATCTGTTTAGATGTCTGTTTGTACTATCACATCTGAATTTCTTGAGATCAGGGGACGATTTAGTTTTGAATAGTCTACACCCAGCCCATTAACTGTTGTTACATAATAGGCATTCAAAAATGATTGCCAAATGAATGAAATAATTATTTATTATTATTTATTATCATCACTATTATCATTATAACTAACCTTTATGGCCTATCTAGTATGCGTTAGTACTATTTTAAGCACTTTACATGCATTCTTTAATTTAACCTTCACACAAATCCCATGGAGGTAGGTAGGTATTATGATTAACCCCATTTTACAAATGAGGATACAGAATGATTGACTAATATGCACAGGTTAATTATGAGTATGTGTCAATATAAGAATTTAAACCAAATTGGTCAAGAGTCTTCATTCTTAGCTAATTTTAGTAGTTGCCTCCAAATGAGTTTAAAGAGGGGAGGGAAGGGAAGGAGAGAAGAATGAGGGAAAAGAAGAAAAGAGAACTGGAAACCCACAGTCTTAGTTGATATCATGAGTTCTTATGGAATTGCCTTCACCGAATTAAGGATTTATGTGAAGTTCTTGACTTTTCACAAAAGTCACTCCAAATAGTCTTGTGGCATCTACTTCTCCATTTGCTGTGAAAAAAAAATTATTTGCAACATTGCCCATCATCTCATTCAATTCTTTTGCGTAGTACCCCATATAGGCCAAAAAAAAAAAAAATTGTGTTTGTTTCTTGAGGCACTAGCCTGTTTCCTTCTAGCTGATCATTAAAGTTATGTAACTGGCTTTGCATTGAATGCTGGGAAATTTAGAGCCAGGTTTTATGCTTGGTCACAGAAATTACATTGACTCAGAAATTAATTTTTGCTTTTTCTCCTTTGGCCATCTTTTGACCCCACATTTTTATTCCCATATAGTTAATTTGGTATATTTGTGTCTTCTGTCAACTGGTTAATTTTATTTTGTAGGAAGAGGTATATATAATAAAATACATCAAGGTAAATATCTGCGTGGCATGATGACTTCCACCCTATCGTGCATATTTGACGCCATCTGGAACAGCACATGTAGTATCCAATATGCTCTTTACAAATGTCTTAATAATAACTTAATGGTTGTAATTTTTTTATAAATAAGATTCAGAGAATTTCAAAACTTTGCCCCAAATCAGAAAACTAATTAATAAGTTGCAGAGTCCAAGGACAAACTGAGAACCTTCAACCCTTTGCTGCTGCCATATTTCAAACAATGGCTCTTATTCCAATTCTCTTGGGGTCCAGATCAAAGTAGGTGACACGCTTTCTAGAACACATTAAAAGGCACAGTTAGAGATATAGTACTAGGTTCAATGGAATAATTTTATGACTTAGTTTTGTGATATTTAGGCTCTTATGCAATTTAAATATATTAATTATCTTTTATAATTTCTACTTTCAGCTTTTAAAAATAAATGTTCACTTCCTTCCTCATGAAAATTATGAGTGACTATAATAGAAAATGTGAGAATCCAGTAAAGTAGCAAGTAGAAAGAAAACAATTACTGAAAGCTTACCACTCAGAGCAAACCACTGTAAACATTTAACATTTTAGGGTATATTTTATGTAATTATTTTTTAAACTTTTCATGGTTCTGATCATACTACTTTCTACTCTCATTTCTTAAGTACCACAGGTATTTCTCCATGTTATTATCTGCACTTTGCAATACAATTTGAAGTAGCTGCAGATAATTAGAAACGTAATTCATGATAATTGCCTTAACCTTTCCTCTATTGTTGAGCTTTGAGCTCATCTGTAATATTATTCATAACGCTGCAGTAAGTGTCTTGGTGCACGTAACCTTTTTGTTTTCAGTTTATTGTATTAGGTCGAATTAGCAAAGATTTAATTACTCGCCCAAAAGTTAGGCATTATGACATGATGGACAAAGCATGGGCTTTAGGGCTATAGAGACTTGGATTGGAATCTTGTTTCTGCTTCTCACTAGCCCTGGGGCTTGGCAAAATTACTTCTAGATCCTAAAGGTTTTTGTTTATAAAGTGGGGATACTCAGATCTGCTTCATGGGGTTGGTGTAAGTATTAAATAATGTACATGAAGTTTTTCAATAGTGTAGAAGGTTTTGATATCTATTTTTGAATTATACTCTACATAGTTGTTCCAAATTGCATTCTTACAAGCAAGATATGAAAAAGTTCCATTTCATCGCAGCCTTCCCAGCATTTTTTCTTTAGGATGATTTGATAAGATAGGAGGGTATCTGTTATTTTTCAAGTCCTGTTGCTTTGCTTCTTAGGGGAGAATGAGTATGTTCTCATAGACTAGCTACCATGTCGACAGGTCACTTATGAACTTGTGAGATTGTTTTCTTCTCCAGAAAAAAAGTTTTTGGATATCAAAGTATTATTACTCCTAGTTACCTTTTCTTTTATTGTGAAATTTAAGATGTCTATTCCTTAGCATACTTCATAGGTTTTCTTCATGTCTTCCCATAATGCCTTGTGATTACAGGATATCTCAAAGTGCCGATTCTCTTTTACCCATAAATATTTCATGTTTATGCTGGGTGAGACCTACAGGTGGGGTCTAATGAAATCTTGCTGGCATGAGTTCAGTGTCATTATCTTACTAAGGGCAATTCACTATTTGCAAGACATTTTTTTCATGGCTTTGTGTCAGTTAGGATGATTCTTTTGTTTATGTTTATTTCAGTTTAAAAGGTATTTACTGAATGCATACTAATTGCCGGTCATTGTGTTAGGCTCTAGGGCAGGGGCCCCTTGGTCTTCACCATGATCTGTGAACGTGGCTAGGGAAAAGAAATCTTTTTTCCTGCTAACCTCTTATTAACTAATCACTAATTCTCTGTTAGGAATGTAAAACAACAAATTCCAGAAGTTTTAGCAGTATCTGTGATTTCCGTCACCATTTGCAAGCAAGTACAGACATTTTCTTATTCAATTATAGTTTTTGTGGATATATAAAAATATTACCTTTGTTACTATTTCACAACTATGTTAATTATTAGAGTGACTATTTCATCTTGTTTTACAATATATTACTGAAAAGAAACATGCATAACTATATCATAAATTTTTCTTTAACTATTTTTCACTGGCTTATATATAAATACCAAAATATTTTTATAATTATTTTTATTTATAATCTTATAAATTTTATTTATACATTCGAAAAATTTATTCTGAGAATGTTATTTTTGACAGGTTTCATCAACTTTATAAAAACATGGCACAGAAATAATTTAAAACTCCTAAATAAAATTTTTAAAAATTCATAAAAATAAAGTAATAATACTTAAATTCTTTGGATTTCTCGCATGCCTTCTGTACCTAACACAAATGTTCTTTTGGGGTACAGTGCTCCTTGGGTACCCATTACTCTTTTGAACATGGCTTTAAAATCTTACCGTGTGTTCCAGATACTTTACTTTACTGTGATTATCTAATTTAATTCTTTAGAACATTCTACATGTTGGATACTAGTGCTTCTCTCATGTACCAGGAGTTGAAACTGAGGTTCAAAGAAGTTAAGTAACTTGCCAATTCATGGTGCTGTCCAGTGGAGGAAACGTGTTTGGGCAGGTTCCAAAGTCCGTGATCTTAAATGGGGCCTCATTAAGCCAAAGAGTTACTTGATATAATTAATTCCCATCAAAAGCCACTGAATAACAGAACCCCTATTCTAGTGCCATGAAATCTCAAGAATTAATAGGAGAATGACATACTTCCTTTCCTCAGGATGTAGAGGAGTTTTGGAGCTGACTATTCTCTACTTTCTTTCCAGATCCCCCCCCCTTTTTTTTTGGCCCTTTTCTGCCTCAAAAATCTAATCTCAAGAATTACAATTGGGACTTTGCTTTTCTTTACTTCTAATTGGGTTCTGCTAATGGAAGACATTGGCAAGAAAGAAATCAAAGGAAGAGATGGGGGAGGCTCCCAGTGTTTCTTTTTCTAAAACTTTCCCCTGCTGGACCAGACCACGGTTTTGGCAGTAAGTGTATTCCTTTCTCTATGGCCATCCTATGTGGCAGTTCCTCTTCTCTTGCTACAAGTCTTTTTGAGTACTAGTAACATCACTCATTCCCTCCCCTGCTCTTCCAAGCCTCAGATAGCAGCTTCCACAGTTGCCAGTTCCTGGGTACTCTATCCTGTCTTGCTGGCAACTTTGATCTTCTTTTCCTCTGTATAGATACATAATGACCTTATTGAGATTTCCTCAATTAACCCTTTTAGTGGACCAGTCTCTCAACTGCTTGAGGTTCTTTTTGTAGATGAAATGGCCAATACTTATCCACAGTTCAAGAAATCAAAAGCTGTTTCTGTCCACTAAATGTTTATGTTCCTCTGAATTAAGATTTTTATATTTAATCAAAGTATGTTTCATTGAGTGAACAGTTGGGCAGAGGAGAAAATGCAGAGGAAAGAATATGAGAATAAGTCAGAAAACTATATCTTCCTTTTGTTATAATCTTACAAATGTAAACTTGGGAAAATTCTAAAACTGTGAGTTTTGACTTTTTAAAAATTTTTATTATAGCTGGGACAATAAAGATGCCTATTAGGAAGCTGTTTTGAGGAACAATGATATGATCCAATGAAAATACCGTGTTCTATAAAGATATGTATAAAATATTTAAATTTGACTAATTGCTCATTATGTTCATTAAAAAATAGATAATAACATAGAAGCACTACAATAATTGGGCATTTTATAAATATTTAATTCTATGTATTGTACATTTCAAAAAAAAAATCTAGGGGCCTATCTTATTCACTGCTGTTCTTCCAATGTTAGCAGACTACCTTTCTCAAATTAACTGCTCAGTAGATATTTTAAGAGATAGTCACTAAGTTCCCAGCCTCAAGGATCTCAATGGTTTGCCATGAAAAAAAACAAAAACAAAAACAAAAAACAAAAAAACAAAAAACAAAGACCAAAAGACAAAAAAAAAAGACCTGACAAATAAATGAACACATACATGCAAGATGAATTATCTAAAGAAGAGGACAGTTGACTCATTCTGACCGGGCAAGAGGAATGATCTGAAAGAATGAAATGGAATGGCAAATGGAAAATAAGCTGGCGCTACTCCAGCATCAGGTGATTGTGAGAAAGAGGTGATAAAATAGTGCAAGTTCAGGCAAAGATCCTGAGGTGGAAAATAGGGATGTAGAATCAGAATAGGCTTCTAGGTCAGGATAGAAAAGTTGGGTTGACTGACTCAAGCTAAGGGGGAGGCAAAAGAAATAATCAAGAATAGGTTTGAAAGTTCTGAGTTGGTTTATTGCATGCCTGGTAGCCCTCAGCTGGCACAAACAGAAGCGTGGAGGTTGGAGGTCATAATTTGAGTTCAGACGTGTGGTAGGAAGGACCAGTGGATGCATAAACACAGATGTTTGGCCAACTTTTTCAAATCTGGGTCTAGAACTTAGAAGACAAGTCAGGACTGCAGAAATATAATACGATATTTTATGAATACTATGGAGAATAAGTCACTTTTAAGAGCTGAATTTTTGAATACTAAGGATTTATTACTTAAGCACTAAAACTTAAAAAAAAATATATCATTTGGATGATGATCTTTCTAAAAAGTTTTATTGCACATTTTCCTGCCACCTTAAACGATGCATTCAGAACCAAATTTATTTTTTTCTTGATGGCTCTGGGTCATCATTATAGTCATCTGTTATGATAGATAACATGCTGTAATTCACTGATGCTATTACAATAATTGAGATGCATAGGGCTGTTTTCCGTTATTAAATAACTTCAGATCATTGTTGTGCTTTTTTGTTCTGGAGTTTCATTTTTATCATTTCTATGATTTCTCATTTACTGTCAGTTGTCACTTCCTGTAGCTATTAATGTGTCACCGTAAACTGATATACTGTATCCTTTCAATCACTTGCTCCTCGACTAACACTAGTTGGGAGACCAGATCATCACATACACTGTAGCTATGTGCAGAGTGTCTGCAGTTTCGGAAAAACGGACAGAATATTTCCCCACGGAACGACATGAGCTTTAACGGAGCACATTTAAGACATCTCTCTTGACTCTTCAAAGGAATTCCGTGTTGATTTCTTTTAGTTCTCAGCCGTTTTTCATAAGGTAATATCACCAGAGTACGAGTTCTGGAGTAGCAAATATGACTGCACACATACCAAAAGGACAAGGTAAACTAATGGTTCAGGAAAGTACACTGTAAAGCATATTTTTAATTTCTCAGGATAACATCTGCTAGGACTTTTATCATTATATTGATGTGAGTTTTCAGAGTATTGGCTGCAAGAAATTACATTTTTTATAAGAAAAAAAATGAGGCAGCACATGTCTTTGGTGGTGTTTATGATCATGCAAGGTCAATATTTTAAATTAGGACACTAGGCTAATTTTTTTCAAGATGACTAGTTTGAATCCAGCTGATTACAGAATACTCACTCCAGTGTTTCGGCAGGCCGTGCCCTCCTGTTTTAGTTTACGAGCCCTTGTATTGTTTTCTAGGCAGGTTCTATGGGTGCATTGTCTTGTGTTCCCCTATGCTAACGTCCTGGAGTGTGGTGCAGTTTCTTTTTCTAATTGACTCATCCTTCGCCATTTGTCATTGTTTGTCACCACAAATGCTGCTTGGAAGCTCTTTTTCTCTCCCATGTGCACACCTGTTAGCATTTTTTTGGTAGCATCTACTGGTTATTTGTCTCCTAAGAATATCATTTTTTTTCCAGTTTATTTTTCCTGATCTTCATTTACTGACTTGTCACTTTAGCTCAAACTATAATTTCCTGTCAATTATATTGTAAATCTCTCATGCACCGGTCAACAGGTCTCTTGATGTTCCTTTTGTTATGTCTAGTCTACAGAAATTTTCTTCCCTCCATGACCTTTGATATCCTGAGAGCAGCATCTTACCCTTTTCTCCACGTTATGGCCAGAAGTCTATTTTCTATTTTTACTCTGGCAGCTAAAAAGATAGCAAGAAACATGTAAGCACATGAAGGATCTCTCTCCACTTCATCTTTTGTACCTTTTGCTATCTAGGCAGACAGTCTTGCACCCAGGGAGAATGCTACGCAAAGACTGGAGTTATGTTGCCACAAGCCAAGGACACCTGGAAGCTAGGAGGGAGGCCTGGACAGGCGAAAACGTTCAGAGGCAGCTTGGCCCTGTGGACACCTTGGTTTTGGACTTCTACACTCCAAATTCGAGGCAAATTTCTGTTATCACTCAGTTTGTGATACTTTGTTACGCCGTCCTAGAAAACGAATCTGACCCCATTTTTGACTCTTTGTTTTTTTTTTTTAAACAAAGCACAGATTCATTCAGACACATCTTTTGAAGAATCTGACTTGCTCACCTCAAGAGGGAGACTCTATAGTTTCTATATTGAAAAACCTAGGAAGGTTCTGTGTAGGTTCAAAAGACAACTTTCTAAGACAGTGGTTCCCAAACCAGGCCACACACCAGAGACACTTGGGGAAACTTCTCAAAAATGCAGATGTCTAAATTTAACTCAGCATGCTTGGGAGGAGACTCGGTTGTTTATTTTGAAAAATCTTTCTAGGTTATTTTTATGGTCGGTGCGTTGTAGGAAACACTGATCTAAGAGATTGAGAAATGAAGGAGAGATTTCAATAATTGGGTTTATTTTTCTTAGAAATAGAGATAATCTGATAAAATTTTGACTCCTTTGCTCCAATTTCATTGATTTTAAGATAGACTAAGCTAACCAGAAAACCTCTGCCCCAAATTTCATTTTCGTGTGGCAGAAGATTGGGACCTTGGGAGTGAGTGAACATAATAAACTTCTAGGAGCTTTAACAGCCAAGAAATAAAATTTGGGGTATAACTGAGTACTTTAGGAAATCAGATTTCATTCACTATCCATTCAACAGAGTTACAGAGCACCTACAATGAGCCAGTTAATATAGACTCAGCCAAGGAAGCGATATGATCCTATGACCAGAGCTTCTGAAATGAGAGATTACTCAAGAAGTAATGACAGTAAGCTTTAAACTGTAATTCAGAAAATATGACCTCAGGCAGCTATAGAAGCCAACAGGGTGACCCAGGGAGCCCTCTCATACATCCACCCTCTAAAAAATCAAGTGCAAAGATGGAAGAGAAGCACAAAATGAAGCCATCAAAAAAGAGCATGAAAGTATGAAAATTAGGTCAGAAAAGCTAAAGCCTCAGAAGTATCAGAGCCAGTAACTTGGTTTCCATTCACAGGTAAACAGATACCGAGCAGAGGTAAGCCGCTCCGGTACGCGTCATACCTGGCCGGATGGTGCTGAGTCCTGTTTCTCTATTTCCTCCACTGCTCTGTGCCCAGCACCAACCCTGCTGCTCCCTGTGGCACAAACCTCAAGGAGCCAAATGTTCGTTTTGTTTTTCAGGAAAAAAAAAAAAACACACAAAGAATTTCTACCATGCTCTATACACATACAAACCTGCTATCCATAAGGGAAAGGAGATAGTTATGTCTTTAAAAACTATTTTTAGCTGACATTTGCCAAATTATTTTCTCTAAGAGTAAAGAGATATTGATGTACATTTTCTTGATGCCGTAAGTCAGGATGTGTCACTATACATGTATTTTTTCCTAAGTCAGTTTTTATGCCCCTCCACATTTTTTTTTGTGTCGCTGTAGTAAGCTTTCAGATTTTGGAAGTGTTTGAATATATTTTAGTAGCAGGGTTTGATTGTCCACAGATGAATCTCTTTTCATAACTAACTATGATATCACTTATGTCTAGATATGGTTGTAACTTAGGCGTTTAAAGCTAACTTAGTTTAGTTTTGATGAAAATTGCTAAAACCCACTGAATACAGCTTTTTGACTGAATGAATCTCAGTCCAGGGGCTCTAAAAGACCAAGAGACATACTTCTAAATCATTACTTGACTGCTTAATGCATATTGAAGATGATCAAAGGGTTTGGTAATTACCTAATCAATTCTTCCAACAAGTCTTTGAGGTGGGTCGCTAATACCATTGTCCTCAAACTGCAGCACCGGGCAGGTCTATATTGTTGCCTTTTATTCCTGTCTTACATGAAACTCTGAAAAGTTAAAAAAAAATCCTATCTTCTTTCTCACCTCCTATCTTTAGTCTAGAACAGGTTATTTTCCAGCACACCATGGAATAAAAATGAGAGAGAAAATACTAAATAGTAAGACGCTAATACAGAAGCTTTTTGCCTACTCTTGAACTTTAAAATGGATTTTCTTTTAGAAAATTCTTCTATCATCACAGATATTTTATAACACTTTCCCAAAATATCAGAATTGACTGACATACTAAATTGTTGAATCATGATCTGTTCTGGAAGAAAGAGAAAGTAGAGTCAGGCTGTTGTTGAAAATGCAAGTGGGTGTTTCTGTTCTATTTCAAAGGAACAAGGAGGGTCATGACCCGTAACTTAAGGAGAGTTCTGTGCACCTTTGGTAAAAACTAATTGGCCAAAAGGGCATCAGAAATAGATCATAGGATTTATGAGAAAGGGCAAAGGAAGGATGTGCACAAGTGACCTTTCTCCGGAGGTAAGATATCTGAACCCGGAGAGTCAAAGGGGATATGTGAGTGAGGTTGAAGGACAGATGATTGCAAGGAACTAGTGACAGTTTGAGTCCTTAGTTCATTGTGTTTCCCGGTCTGCATCAGTCAGTTGTGGGTGTGCATAAAAATGCCATATATTTCAGGTGACAAGAAAACCACTTAAATCCTCTAGGTGGGAGACTTCAGGAAACATAGAGTTCGTTAATTTCAGCACTGTCATCATACAGATGATGAAACCAGACACAGATGTGAAGTGACTTGCCCAAGGTCACATAGCTCATTAGTAACAGTCTAGGGACTACAGCCAGGGGTAATGAGGTCCAAAGAGTTTGTTTCATGAAGACGAAATTATCTCTACTTCTGTCAGTTCAAAACTTCATTTAACAAACATTTCTTAAGTGACCGATATGTTCTAGATACTCTCTAGGCAGTAGAGACTCAAAGAAAAATAAAGCAGTCTCTGATCTAAGACCTCATGATTCAGAGATAGAGTCATATACATGTTAAGATACTGGCAATAAAATAATAACTATTATGAGAGTAGTATGATGAGATGGCTAAGGGAACAGAGAAGAGGGATGTCTTTAGAATGACACAGAATTCCCTTTCTTTATAGGCGTAATTTTTCAAAATCAATTATTTATTTTCGAGTTCTAATTCAAATTGTGGATCAGAAATGAGAACATTTAAAAAAAACATAATATTATATTTTTTCCTTATGACTACAAATCAAAAGCAATCATATTTTTGGAAGTATGCTTTTTACTTAGAGATTTGATTTTTAAGGCTTCTGTTAAGGGTTGATTGGTATTCCCGAACAAGAGACATTGAAATCCTAGTCTCTATTAACTCAAAATATGACCTTATTTGGAAATAAGGTCTTCACACAAGTAATCAAGTTAAAATGGGGTCACTTGGATGAGCCCTGATCCAAAATGACGTATGTTTTTATAAGAAGAGGAAATTTGGGCATCCTCAGGGGGATGATGATGTGATGACACACAGGGAGAAGATGGCTGAGTGATGCACCTACAAGCCAAGAAAAGCCAAAGATCTCCCTCCTAGAATTTCAGAATTCTTTGAATTCAGAATTCTAGCCTCCAGAACTCGGAGACAATAAGTTTCTGTTGTTTTAAGCCACCCAGTTTTTGTGGGGGTTTTTTGGTTTGTTTTAGTTCTGATTTTTACTTCGTTCCTTCAGCTCTAGAAAACTAAGACAACTTTCTCGGACAGTGATCAAGGAGCAGGGCTGACTTCTTTTCCCAATGCTTTTCTCTAAGGTTTGAATAAAAAATAACTGGCAACCGGGCAGCCATATTTGTCTGAACCCTGTGGGCTCTTGATTCTGTAGCCAGTGCCATTGGATGCTTGCGGGATGCTTGCACAGGGTCTTCTGAGATGGGTTTTGGGGACAATCACATCTCCCCAATTCCTTCAAATTACCAGTAGTATTCCTTTAATAAGCTTTTAATATTGGGCTTGTAATGTGGTTTCATAACTATCTTAGGATCATTAAAGCCATATGCAGGTGACCAATCTAATAACACAAAAGCTCCTTCAGCTTTCTGAAGTTGGAATGCCAGGCTTTTCACACTGAAATAACCGGAGCTTTCAAGTTTCCATTGAGAATCTCTAATATGACGATTGTCGTCCAAGTGAGCCAATGTTTTCAAAATGATTTTGATGACCATAACTGCAATACAGAGTACAGTACTTCTTAAAATTATGTCACCAAAACTGCAAGTGGCATTTCAAAGATATACTTTGCCAACATAAAACATTTATGAAAGTTATTAGGCAGCATCTTTGAACTCGTGTAATTTTACTTAGAAGAATGCTTTAATGATTTAAGGGCCAAGGTACTTGCAGGTTGGATTAGGAACGTTGGCTTTGTATTCTTTCTGCAATTGACCAGCTGTGCACCTTATGTGATGCACTTATACTCCCTGGGTTACCTCTTCATGGAGCAGAAAACCTGGGCAGTGATTTATATTCTTCCTCCTTAGAGTGTGGTCAAGGTATAAAAATTTGTGTCAGGGATGTTTTTGGAATTCAGCAAGTGAAAAAAAAAAATCTTTATAATTTTTCAAGTGTTTTCACCTAGGCTTATTTTTAACTGGTGCAAAATGGGAATGACACTCTTTTCTGAAAGGCTTGTTGCATGCATCATCACAGATGTTGCGAACTCATGGTTGAAAAACGCTGGTGAGCAATGAGTCACAAGATGGCCTGGGATCTATAACCTCTGTCTCCAGAAGCAGACAAACATGACGCATAATTGGTTATAGAGCTAGGAGATTCAAGCACCACATTGTTAAAAATCCTGGTCATGTGCTAGAGGAAAATCAGAATATTGATATTAATACACTAGGCTGTGCATTGTAATAAAAAAATCTGGAAATGTAAACAGAGGGATTCGTGTTGAAAGTCTTCTTGGATATATTACCCAACTACAAGAGATAGACTTATTCGAAAGTTTTTCAAAGGAAATTACTTACCTGTTTTACACATGGTGAGCATCAAAATCTTAATTTCTCTCTTCAGGTAGAGTTTATGTTTTCAGGGTATATACCTGTTTATACTATTTAGACAGGTATGTTAACTTGAGACTTCAGGAAAAAAAGCTTCAAGGAGAATGACTGAAACCATTTCTGTGGTGGGAACTATATACAGTTTATTCCAAATATACATAATGAGCCATGCAGGGTGTTTGTGGGTTTTCTCATGCCAGTTCGGTTTATACTTCCTCTTCAGTAACAAACTGGTAACAACGTTTGCCTAGTTAAATAAGAATAGCTTCTTTCTTTTATTCTGGTCCGGTCTACATCCTTCTGTGGACACTCCAAGCTGCTCTTGCCTTGTGTTTTCTGCCAGGGGCCACTGTTTCTCACTTCAGTTCTCTTAGTCCTAATCCCTGAAACTCCTAGACCTGGAAAGTTGGCTCCAGGGTCTGCCAGATGCTGCAGCTCTCTGTCTCTTCAACCAGAGTGCACTGAGCCCATGTTTTCTACAGGCAGTTGAGGTCCTTTTGCAGGAACAGCATTTTCTCTGAGCTCAGAGGCATTAAAGTAGGGGAAATAAAGGTGTTTTGTTTTGTTTTTTTTTCTTTAATGCTGATGTTACTTAGTTCCTGAAGCTGGCCAGATGATGGTAACATGGTGTTCCCTGTATAGCATGATTAAATCCCCATCCTATAACCCCTAACAGCTCAGAGGCATGATTAATGTATCTCAGTTCTCTCTTTGTCCATAGACAATCCTTTCTTAATGAGTCCTTTCTCTTTTCTTTCTTTTCTCTCTTTCTGCTTCTTTTGTTCCCTTTAATATTCACCGAGCATTTAGTATGTGCTCAGTATAGCACTAGGTCTACAAAGAAAAAAATAGCCATATTCATTGCATCCCAAGCTCACAGTCTAGTGAAAGAGACAATCAAGTAGACAAAAAGCTATAAAAGGGAGTAATATGTGCTGAATGAGAGATCTATGCAAATTGCCCTGGAGATAACTAATGTTGGAGACCTTTCATGGAGAAGGTGTTATACGAGCTGAATCTTGAAAATACATTTTTTCATCAGAGGGACAGTGTTAGGTAGAATACAAAAAAAAACATTATTGGAGTATCTCTGTATGCAATATGCTAGCTGCTGCTACTTTTTGGTCCAGGCCATTATCAATCATAATTCTGGCATGTAATTGTATGTTGTTGTGTAGCAGTTATGCCTATTCTATGTCAAAAATCTTCTAAATACCTGCTTTAAATTGTCTTGCCTCCAGAGTACTCATTCCCACTTTTCCATCCTTTTCTAATATGATGCCTTGTCCTCTTCTTCCCCCACAAACCCCACAGATACACATATATTCTCATCCTTTTTTTCTGTGAACACATTTAAGTTGTCACCAGCCTTTGACAATGTCTGTGGAACCAAGAAACTGTTTCCACTCAGCAGCCCACAGAGAACACTCAGCCCTTCTTCTAAAGTCTCCAGATAGACATCGATGGATCCTACAGGTCAGTGCAGTCCATTGTGCCAGAGAGTAGATGGAAAGACCCATGAGCTCTTATTAAACAAAACTGTTGCAAGCAGAGGGAATGTATCTTGCAAGACTTCCACATTTTGCTTGCTGCTACAAAGCTCCAGCTTTCTACCTGTCAAACGTGTTCAGGTTCTTAGTCTAGAATGCAGAAAGTAGGACAATTACTAAAAATCTCATATTCATCACAATTATAGTTCTCGAATTGTTTTTAAAAGTTCTTTTTGTTCAAAATAGAGTATAACACAATTAAATAGCTCGCTTTTGGTCTTAGAAGAAATTCAAGCAGGCATCATTTGTCAAGATGTCTCATCATTATAAACTTTATCAACTAATTCAATAAATATTCGAAGACCTGTTATGTAGATAGGCACTGTACTAGGCTCTGAGCAAAGGGAGGAATGTAAGTGAATGAGGCATGGTCACTGCCCATAGGAGCCAACAATCCGATGGCTAAAATAGTCATTACAGCAAACCATATTGCAGATAAATAGCTTCCTATGGGAAACAAGGACTCAGTAACAGTATTACTTACTTAGTAAATGTGTGCAGGCATTAATAAATTTATAACACTTGAACAGAGCACATTCTAGAAGACTGATACTGTGTTAAAGCCCCAATAGTCTGTGGATATGCTTTCCTGCAAAAAAAAAGGAGAACTTGAACCCAGACTTGACCACTTACTGCATGGACTTTTACAAACTGTTCAATCTCTCTATGCTTTAATTTTGTTTTATCTTTTTCTATATTTTTTAAATGTGGAATAATTATATTAACCCCATAGGTTGTTGAAAGGATTAAGCAGGTTATAGGGGAAGAATGCTTTCCCTACTATAGAGAAATTCACTTTTTTGAATCGTTACTGTTATTGTTTTGGTTACCCTCCATGAACGAAATAAGAAGTACCTTCTTAGAGAGTACTATCAACAACATAGTTAAGAGGTAGAATTCATTCGAATTTCAGTTCCCACATGGACCAGCACCTGTCCATGATTTGTCCAATAGTAAAACAATGGTTAAGCCTGGATGGCCCAGTTCCTGGCTGTTCAAATAGTGTGATATAAAAGCAATCAGCTGCATTCCTGGGATTTCCATGTTTCTGAAGTTAGCTGTGTTGCTTAGAAGGCACTAGTGTGGAAGGACAAATTATAATCTTGTCCTTGATATTTTTATTTTACGTAGCATCTTCAGAACTTCATAAACTACTCCACGTGAATGCAAAATGGAACACTGTCTTCCTAATTGCTAATTGAGATACCCAGTCTGGTCTCTGTCCAGTTCTCACTCTGCTGGCCAAGCCAGAGATCTTTTTATTCTCTCCATGATGACCATCAGAAACAAAAGCCTTTAGTAACTTTGTTAAAGATTTGCAACTCTCTGTTGCACACAGAGTGATGCTCACTTCCCTTCCAAAGTGAGCTTGTGGCATTGCTCTGGACTCTCCATGATCTCCTCTTGCTATAGAACAGAGACCAGGTAACGTTTCATTGCCTCTCACTACCTCTTAGACAAATGAAGAACCAACATAGCAAAAAGGAATATCAAACTCATTAGTGGGGTTTGAGGGTCACCAATTGAAATACTGCTAAAGTCAGTTGGAGGGCAAAGGGGATTGAAGTATAAAAAGTGAGGTGGCATGCAGACCAGAGTCCTATCGTCATGAAAACAGGTGATTCTGTTCAGAGGTTTCTGAACAGATGGATATTCATCTTATATTTTCCTGAGGCTATTGGCAAGTGACTCTGGCTGAACAGATTAAAATAAAGGTAAAATTCTGGTTCAGTAAAACCTCTGCACCAACTTTTATTGGTCTTCTCTAAAAAAATTCACTTTGTATAGACAGAGTATCACAATTTCCTTGGACCATGGAGGATTTGGCATACACCAGGAGGGCCTCCGATTCCAGGAAATAATCCCTACTTGTGAATACCTGGTGTGTTTTGTTTCTTTAGCTTTAGCTTCTGGAATTAAAATCGTCATTGTGGGATGTTCAGCTCTTCTGTCTTCACCCCATGCACGCTATTCCACTGTAGCTTTTTCTCCTCTTCACAATCAGATAGTTCCAGTTAAAAGAGGTCATTTGGTGCCCTCCAGCGGCTCACTATGACAGCCTCTCTCTTGACCTCTCAACCTTTCATGCTTGAGGGAAGGACACAGCTCAATACATCTTTGATGGCAACTTTGTTATTTGTAGGTAACTGGCACCCTTAGGAAAGGATTCCACCATGCCATTAATACTGTGTAATTCTCAGAGAAGGAATCAGAGAACAAAGACAAACTGCCTTGGGCTTTTTGTTGTACAAAGAGCTAAACACAGTCAAAACCAAGTATAAAAATCCAAGTCCTACGACCATCCCTTTTAATTATATGGTCTTAGGAAAGCCACTTACCCTTCTGGCCCACATTTATTTTCACAGAATGAAAGTATGGAGATAGATGACCTTTAAGGGTTCTGCAAAAATCCTACCACCCAAAGATTCTGAAATCCTAGTGAAGGGATAAATATTCCTAGATGATGTTTACATTCAATACTTGACATTAGGGCTTTTATTGTGTTGACAACTTGATTTGCTTTAAGAGTTTAGAAAAGAAGTTGTGACAACCGCCCATGTAAGTCAAGCATGGTTTAAGTCAATGTGCACCTGATGTTCCTAGAGAGTCTCGTTGCTCTTGCTCTTTAGGATGGATGGTGCCCTGAAGAGTCACCGGGTGAAAGCGTTCTAATTTTTCTTGTTTGACGAACAGGGAGACTCCGCAACTGTGTTTTAACAGCACTTAGCTCTTGGTGCATAGCATCAATAGATCACTAAACTAATGAACAAGTGAATGAGAAGAGGAAAAGAGCATCAGTCTCAACTCCCACAATGCATAAGGAGGGAGAGGAACCATATTTATGATATAAGGAACAATAACAAAAATCCACCTAGGCCTTAAATTATCCTCTTTCTTATTCTGACTCCTAACTTGACTGTACCACCATGGTGAATCTTACCATTAGAGACCCACATATTCCTCTGGGTAATGGTAGGGTGCCTTCGGTGTTCTTTATGGAAGCAGCTGTCTGGGAAGAATAACACTTTACGGCTGGTAGCAGGAGCTCAATAAAAGCTTGTTGAATAAATAAAGGAATATATCAAGGTAGTTATTTTATAAGCACTCTTGCATGCATTGATTTGGAGAAGATTGACAGAACAGACTCCAGATGAGAGACACAAAGTCAGAAGGAACTAGTGGTATGTTGATGGTTGTGGTAACGGTAGTGGTGGTGATAGTGGTGGTGGGGGCGGGGTGGTGGTGGTAATGCCCTAGAACATTTAAGGCAAGCAGCTCCATTTGAAACCTAAAAATGAGAACATTGGTTGATCAAGAGAATATACTTTTACTCTAGACTTTTGCTGTACAATGTGAGAGCGATTAACCATATATGGCTATTGAACATTTGAAATATGGCTGGTCCAAACTGAGATGTGCTCTTAGCATAAAATACATGTCAGGTTTTGAAGACCAGGATGTAACAATAGTGAGAATGGGTTGGATTCTGAGAATATTTTGAAGTTGGTACCCACAGGATGAATTGACTGATTGAATATGGCACGTGAGACATAGGAGTCAAGGATGAGTCCAAGGCTGGCTTTGCTATTAATGGAGATGAGGGAGTGTATTTGGGAGGAAATATGAAGAAAGTCAGGTTTGAAGATGTTAATTTACCCAAGATCCCACTGGTATTTCAGAGAGAAAATTACTTACCGGATAGAGAGCTCAGAGATCTGCAGTTTTATCCATTTTATTTTATTTTATTTTATTATTTATTTTATTTTATTTTATTTTATTTTATTTTATTATGACAAAGAATTTGGAGTCTAGCCAAGAAAAGTGACTTGTCACACAGCAAATGAAGATCAGAACTTCTAAGGTAGATTTCTTGAATGTCAGGCTATTTGTTCTTTTTTATTATTTTTATTAAACTACATCTATAAAAAAATGAAACCTAGTTTAATAATGTCTTTAAATACAGTAAGGAAATAAGAATCACTGGTGACATTTTGGGGGAAACTTAAAAAACCCCATGTAAAGCATATTCTAGACTCTTTGTTGTTAGTACTAGGTAGATAATTTTCAATTCCACTTGAATTTGGGGCAAATAAATTACTCTCTTGTTAACACTTAAAGTCAGGGAAGCAATCGTAATTCCCTCTTAGGGGGAAAATGTCTCCATCAAGAGCCACAGATTTCCACCAGCCCTAAGAATTCTTGTGGCTTAGGTCAAAGCCAGGGAGACAGATAAAATATACTAAATCACAGGATACAAAGACATCTCTTAAAATGTTTCATCTAGAATGAGAGCTCAGTATACGTTAAGTGGTTGTGATTATCTGTTGGCTGATAAGAGATGCAGATGTCACCTTATCTGTCCTCTTATCCCATTTTATTTTTATTTTTATTTTTGTAAAAGAAGTATGGCATTTAGTGTCTTTTATTTTTTTATGAACATTTGACATTAATCACCTATTGTCACAATAATGCTGCATAGCAAACCACCCTTAAGATTCAGTGGCTTACTGTGTAATAAAGATTTTGACTGGCCTTTGTCCCCTGTTCTTAGAGGTAGCCTCTAGGTCCTTGCAGTCCCCTGAATGATAGGAGTATATACGTGTATGTGTGTATGTAGATATACATATATACACACATGTCTGAAATAATATAAATATATATATATATATATGTTTTTTCATGGTGGGCCTGATCATTTATGCTAACTCAGAATGGGGACCGGTCATGCCAGAAAGACCAACCATGCGATTAGAGTGCTGGGGGAGCCATACCATACCAGCCCGACCAGCTAGGGAAGAGGAAGGAGACTGGAGAGTGAGCCACACAGTTAATCACTGTGATTCAGTTAATCACAGCAATGTGGACACCAAACTTAGGTGAACTTCCCTGGCAAGACTATGAGTACTGTCAAATATCAATGTGCCAGAAGGGCGATGTATCCTGACTCATGGGGCGACAGGACAACGGAAGTTTCGTGTTTAAGAGCCTCCCAGACCTTACCTATGTGTTAATCCCTTTGGCTGGTTCTGATCTGTATCCTTTTGTTGCAATAAACTGTAATCTAAGTATAGTGCTTTTTAAAGTTCTATGACCAATAGCAAATTATGGAACCTGAGGGGTTGTGGGAACCCTCAGATTTATAACCAGTTGATCAGAAGTGAGAGTATTCTGGGGACCTCCAAACTTGTGGCTAGTGTCTAAAGGGAAGGCAGTCTGAAGGAGCATTGTGCCCTTAACCTATGAAGCTTGGTCTAACTACAGGTAACTGGTGTCAGAAGTTATTGCACTTACAACAGAAGCATTTTTATTTCTTGTCAGTCATGCATCCGAGGGTCAGCTAGGACAGCTCTGCTTCTGACTGGATTGACAGGGCTTAGATTCAGGTGGCCAGTCAAATTCATATGTCTCATTCTAGATCTCAGGCTGGAAGGTGGTGGGTACCTAGACTATGTTTTCCTCTCGGTAGTAACAAGAACACAAGAGAATGAGCCCAACCATACAAGCACATTTTAAGCATTTACTCACATCACATATAATAACATCCTATTGCCCAAAAGAAGGTAAATAATTCAAAAGTTAATCAGTGGAACATATACTCAAAACTATAGTGAGGCTGTGGCAAGGGTGTGGCTATGTAATTCTGCTATTAGGAGAATGACAAATTGAGACTATTGTTCAATAGTCCATACATTTACTGAGGATGTCATAGGAAGAAGAAGCTTTCATTGCGCTCAGAGCAAACCATCTCCAACACCATGTTGTTCGATAGCTCTGATCTTGAGTTTAACCTCTCCCAAGGCACACACATGTATCTTCTTAAGACTTCTCTCTCACAGTGCTCGGTGTCTCATTGGCTGCCCTGAGCAACTCTCTTTTTGTTTTCAGACATGTATATTCCAAATGACAATAGCAACAACAACTCAAAGCCCCAGTAATAACAGGACTCATCTTTCCTCAGATGCAGTTTAGAGATCTATTTGGGGTTATTGTTGACAACCGTTATCTATATGACCTTGAGTAAATACACAACATTACTGTGCCTTGCTTTTCTTATGTAAAATGGGCGTGATATTACCTGCCTCATAGGATTGAAGTGACAATTCAATGAGATAGTGCCTTTAAACAATTAGAACAATTACTGGACTAGAGCAAGCAAGCACTTAATAATTTAAAAAGAGTAAAATTCTCCTAGAACTTATTGTGTGTCAGACATTCTTCTAAGCAGTTTACATGCATTTATTCAACTAATCCTAAAAATACCACTATGAGGTAGATATTTTGCATTTTTATTTTTTATCCTCATTTTACACAGGAGGAAAATTAAGTCACAAAGTTTGTAGAGGCAGAGATGAAATTTGAACTCAGGCTGTAAGATACCTGTATCCACACTCTTAACCTGTGTGCTATGCTGTCATCTCCAGAGCTCAATAAATCTTTGCTCATCTCCAGAGCTCAATAAATCTTTGCTGTTGTTGCTGTTGTTTTTATTTGAACTTCCCCTTTAGATCTTGTACCTGCACCAAAGAGGCTTATAAAAGGTTTTCTTTCAAGCATATTCAATAATATTTATAAAAATAATTGCATAAATAGTTTTTAAAAATCTCTACATTTACTTATTTCTATTCCACTTGGTTATAAATGGAGTTTCATGCCTTTGGATATAAAAACACACAATATGACAGAAAAAAATCATAAAGAACTTTGGCTTAGAAGGGGATTATTTTTTCATATTTTGAGAAATTGTTTTATTTTATTTATTTTAAAAAATTTTATTAGTTTCAAGAATACAGTACATTGGTGAGACATTTATACAGTTTATAAAATGATCCCCCTAATTACTCCCTTCTTCACCTGGCCCTCCATCTAGCCAACCATCTATTGACTGCTAATTTGTACTTCTTTAACCCTTCACCCCATTCTCCAAGGCCCCCAAACTCCCTACCCTCTGGCCATCACCAGATTGCTCTCTATATCTATATTTGTGAGTCTGTTTTTGATTAGTTTGTTCTTTTTGTTCCTTAGATTCTGCTTGTAAGTAAAATCATACAGTATTCATCTTTCTCAGCATATTAACCTCTAGGTCCATCCACATTGTTGCGAATGATCATATTTCATTTTTTTAATGGCTGAGTAATATTCCATTGTATATATGAACCATGACTTCTTTGTCCAATCATTTGTTGATGGGCATTTAGGTTGCTCCCATATCTTGGATATTGTAAATTGTGCTGCCATGAACATAGGGGTACATAGATCTTTATAAATTATTGTTTTTGTTTTCTTTGGATAAATACCCATATGTGTGCAATGTTGAGTCAAAAGATATATCCTTTTTTAATTTTTGAGAAATCTCAGACTGTTTTCCATAGTAAGCTGTACCATTTGCAATCTGACCAACAGTGTATGAGGGGTCTTTTTTCTCTGCATCCTCACCAATACTTGTTGTTCTTAGATTTATTGATGATAGCCATCCTGACAGGTGTCAGGTGATATCTCATTCTGGTTTTACTTAGAATTTCTCTGATAATTAGTTACCTTGAGCATCTTTTCATATATCTATTGGCTGTTTGTATTTCCTCTTTAGAGAAATATCTATTCAGGTCTTCTGCCCATTTTTAAATTGGATTGTTTTTTTGTTGTTGTTGTTGAGTTTTATGAGTTTTTAAAACATATTTTAGATATTAACCTCTTATCAGATGTCTCATAGATGAATATTTCCTCCCAATCAGTCAGTTGTCAATTAAAGTTCTTCCATGGGACCTCAAAAGGGTGTTATGGTATAATGTCATGGAATATACTGTCAATGGCAAGATGGTACAAATACAGTGGCAAGTGGTGATTGATCTTTCTTTATTTCTTTTTTTAATGCCTACAGCACCTGGTATTCCTAGGTGGTCTCCCATCCAAGTACTAACCAGGCCTGACCTTGCTTAGGATTGACTTTCTTATAGTGTCTCTCAACCTAACCCTGTGGCAGAGCACCAAACACAGTATTGTAAAACAATTCCCTGAGAGGACACATCATAGTTGAGGGTGTGAAGCCTGAAACCCAGCTTGAAGGCATCTAGCTGCAATTTTCCTCCAGTTTCAAGTGTAATTATGAAGTAGTATGATTGATTTTTTAATAAAGACCCTGGGATTGTACATCCAAATGAGTGCTATCAGTCCAAGTCATCACCTTAGGAAGTTGTGAATCTATGTTAATGATGCCACTTGGGGCTCAAAACTGTTTTTGAAAATCTGCACTGCATGTGAGCTTCTGGAATCACACAAAACCACTGGTCCATTATATGATAGTCATACATGGCATCACTCAATTTTGTCACCAGCCATCTGCCCCATCACACTTATCTCGTCCCCAAAATATCTGAATATCTTTGGCTGTTTCAAATTACAAAGGCATCTCAAAGAAGGTAGATTTGCTGCCAATAAAGATGAACAAAATAACATGGCTGGAGTTTCGGGGTGTCGGTATGTCACATCCCTATCTCCCTTGTTGAACTCAGAAGCAACTTAGAAATGGATGTAGGAGTGGCATAGTTACAGAGCGACTTACCAGGTTTACAGTGTTAAAGCTGATTGTAATACGGAACTTGAGATCTGTGGAAATGCAGCCTAGCTAACCCAATATCCCTTGAATGAGGCAGAATGACCCAGGCAGTCACTAACTGCTGTGACAGGCGGGGACCTCTGGTGCAGGAGCAGGCCTCTCACACGTGGAGATCATGTGTGCACTTCTGAGACAGGCCAGGGTTGCTTCCCTGGAATAAGTGAGGGAGGATATAGAAGAATTGGAAGACAGTCCCCAGGGCTTCCAAGTTTTTATTAGATTCATTACAGCAAAATGAGAAACATGGACCGATTAATGGCACCTAACAAACAAGGCATCATCCTCCTCCCTCAGAGACACTGCATTGGAATAAGAAACTAGGACTTTTATCCATGAGGACAAGGGAAAGGAGGGGATCCCCTAACTAATATCTCAAAGATTGAATGCAGAGAGGTTGTGAGAAAAGGTTCCAGTTCTAGAATGAGTATAGACACTTTCAAGGTGACCATTCTAAAGAGAATACATTTCTCTGATTGAATACAGTTCAGCATTTGAGTATAGCAATTATTGCTATGGCTTTATAGAATTTATTTGCAAAATTTAGTGCATTGTATGTATTTACCATAGGTATGAAAGAAGGTTGTATACAGGGCTTGCAAGTTAGGCTTCAGTCATGCAGGGCCTAAAGTGATACCCCAGCAGTGAGGGGTATTGACCACCTGTAAAGTCTCAGGTACATGTCTTCAGATACTGGCTGAGCTAGTCACATCAGAGCACTTCACCGTCACTCCATAATGTATCAGAGATAGCCTGGGAGACTCTCTAGTCTGGTAAAACCAATGCAGGCAGGCCTAAAAAAAAATGTTTAATGCCGTGGACAAGGTTATTGCACATAATGTAATTATTTATAAATGTTCAAAATATAATTATGAAAGCAAAGATAAAGGAGAGAAAGCAAAAATGAGATATGAGCAAATGTATCATTTCTTTTGTATAAATTTTTAATGCATACCAAATGGATAAACACATTGATAACTGCAACAGATATTTATCTACACAAGCATACATTAACTGGAAAAATGTCATTCTTGAATTGGATATTACTTAATAAATTGATTAAGCATATGGAAGATATGTCCCAAATTGGCTTCTGGCAGTTTATTGAAGATATCTCCTAGCATTGACAAATATTGTAGCATTTCTGGAGTTTTTGGAGTCTGGCTATGCATTTTAAAAATCACCAGTTTACTGATTATTTTATAACTATTATCATTCCCTCTCTCCCTAAATTACTGTTTCCCTCTATTTCTAACCCCATCTTACTGTTCTCATCTAACCCCACCTATAGGATCTGGTTTTCACTTCTAATTTAGTCATTTATTGGCTGATATGATGTTGCACTGTTTAGGCAATACAAACCTGACTCAGAAACAGGTGCTTTCTTTAATGAGCTTATAATCTAGAATAGAAGAAAAGCATAAATCACTTCAACCTATGTTTAGTATAGTAAATGTCATGGACAAAGAACAGAAAATGTGCTAGAGAAATTAGGACATGGAAGTGGGTTTTTTCCATCTGGCTACATCAAGGAGACTTTCATGGGAGAAGTGACATGGGTCTTTGAGTTGGGTCTTGAGTGAGTAGGATTCGTGCATGAAGAGATGGGGAGAGAGGCAGAGAGAACAGAATCACATAGTCTTGGAGATAGAAAGTTGTAGGACATTCTCTAAGGGTAGGTAATGATTGGTTTGCCAAAGGGTAAAATGAGGAATAAATTGGAAAGGGAGGGGATGGCTTAGGTTTTTAGATGATCTTGAATGCTTAATAAGTAACCAGAAATATTAAGAACCATTGAGCATAATCGAACAGGAGACTGGTGTGGTCAGAGTTCAGATCAGATCTCACAGGTAGAATAATCAGGCATCAATAAGAAAAATGCTTAAAGTATCAAAAGACTGAATATGAAGGGGAATATTTGGAGGCTGCTGCAAATATCCAGTTGGAGATAATATTCTTTTAAAATTTATTTTTACCCCTACAGCACCTGGTCTTCTTAGGTGGTCTCCCATCCAAGTAACTAACCAGGCCTGACCCTGCTTAGCTTCTGAGATCAGATGGGATCAGGCATGTTCAGGGTGGTATGGCCTTAAACGGAAATAATATTCTTAACTTCGACTCAGAACTGTTTTTTCAGGGCTTGCTTTACCTAGCACACATTAACACTCACCATTTCTTCTCTGACTCAACTCTTTTGTGTTTCTCTTTCAACATATTCAGCTCTTCCCTGGCTTGTATGTAATCATCCATCTTGTGTGTTGGGATGTGTACCCCCACACATACGTGGGCGCGCATACACTCATGTATATGTACACATACCTAGTTTCTTTCTGGTTCTCTCCCAGGAAAGAGGCGATCATTTATTCTGTTAAACCATGACTTGAACCAGACATCTGTTCTTTGTTTTAATTTTTATAAGTTACAAAGTTTTTCTCTCAGCACTTTTTCTTATCCTGTGCTCCTTCCTTATTCTGTCCTGGATACCCAGGACATGTGCAGGTTACACAAAATGCCAAGTATAAGTAAAAAGGCATCATTATGAAAAGCAAGATATGAGAGTCTGCCATGTAGTGGAGAGGCAGTATGAAATGACTCTTGAATTTCTTTCTTCCACTCAGAAGTTTCTATCATAGCTTAAAGTATACAATTCTAGTTTTCTTGAAAGAAAGGCCATATTTCCAGTATCTATCTAGCACAGCGCCTGGTACACAGTGGCTACCTTCCAAATACTGGCTGGCTGAATGAATGAATGAAGGAAGGAAGGAAGGAATCATTTTTCTGGAAATATTTTATAACATTATAAAAATAGCATTTTGTTCGACTGTTTATACTTCGACCTTGGCCATATGGTCTTTCCAATTCTCTCCATTGCTTTCTGTTTTCCCCTTATTATCTTGAACCATTTATTCTTTTCCATTGCTTTTCTGTCTCGCTCAATTCTCCACTTCCCCTTTAAAGAGCATGATGAATATTAATTATGTTTTAATATACAAAAATAGCACCCTCATTGCCTTTGATTTTTCTTTGACTTGTCTTTACTCTTTTCTGTGTCTCTCTTGATTTCCCATTATTTTATGTGAAGCTAAATCAATGAGCCTCCTTTTCTTGTTTTATCTTCTCACTCCTTCCCTTTGCAGCGGCCTTTTCTTTCACTTTACTTTAACTATTCTTTTCTCATTGTCTTCAAATTGTTTATGGTCAAATCCATCATTTTATACAGGTAGCATCTAAATGCAAATATTCTCTCTGAAAAATTACAGAGTGGCAGAGGAAAATAATGCTTGGAAATAAACACTGTATATTCAATGGGTTTCCAAATCAACAGCAGCTAAAGAAATGCCTAATAGCAGTCCTTAGAGAGACAAGATTCGTATATTTTGAAATCAGAAGTTATCTATTTCTCTTTCTCTAATTTCTTTCTCTTTTCTTCTTTTAAAATATCATAAAGGATTTTTACAAACAACAAAGGAGACTTTTAACTGAAACTGTTGGCTTCTTATCACAGAGTGCATGTGTGTCTTTGGACAAGCACATAAAGAAATGGAATCTGGGAGGGAAAATATAAATTTGACTTGCAAGTAAGTCATTTTAGACCAAAGCAATGAAGATTTTGTGTGCTATCCAGTCCCTTGTGAGGTATATGCCTTCTGAAAATATTCCTGAAAGATTGAAAGCCAGAGGAATAATCAGCTGCACCTTATTAAGGTAAAACTCTGGTTAGTTGATGATGGAGCCAGCATTGAGTAAAGTCAGACTGTGAGTCTACCTGTGGAAAAAAACACAGGTTTGGAGACACCAAACACATCTAAGATGTCATTTTGGTGTTTACTAGCCATGAGGCTTTGCACAAGTTGTAACCTGTTTGAACCCAGTTTCTCATCTAGAAAATGGGGTGGATTCTGAACACCTTGAAGGGTTGTAGGGGAGTAAAAGGAGACACTGTCTATAAGGGACTTAGAAGAGTAGCACTCTTAGTAACAACTTGTGACAATTGCGTACTACAATTATTACTAATAATGTACACGTAATAAGTCTAAATAAACATTCTTCTTGAACATTCCGTGATCCTTTTCACATTTTTGCCCGTGCCTGTCCTGCTCTCTTTTCCTAAAATGCTCTCCCCTCAGTTCATCATTTCACATAGTGAATTTTCAGTTGTTCAGACATCGTCTCTTCAGAAATTTGCCCTGACCTTGAGGAGAACTGATTGCTTAATTCATTGACTCAACCAACATTTACTCAACACCTCCTATATTCCAGACACTGTTCTAGGAACTATGAAAATGGTTGCAATTGAAAGATTTTTAAAAGTCCTGCCTCATGGAACTTAAATTTCTCTAAGGAACAATAACAACAATCAAAATGAGTAAGTAAAATATATAGAATGAAAGATGGTCATCAGTGTTATGGAGAAAATAAAGCCAGGAAGAGATGACAAGATCCTAAGGCTGGGGTGAGGGGGTAGATTCAATTTAAACAGGTTGATCAGCAAGAATTTTTGAACAAAGATGTGAGGGAGGAGAACAATGAACCACTTGGAAATTAGGGGTAGAGTGTTCCAGACAGAAGAACAGTAAATGCAGATGGTGGAGAACCACTTTTTGTTCATGTTACCTCTGTACCATATCTATTTCTATTAAGACATTCGTTCAAATATTTTGTAATTATTAATTATTAAAATTTAAAATATGTTATAAAATACACATTTTAAAATTACGTATTAAAGTGTCTCAGACTATGAAGGCAGGAATTGTGTCTCATGCATCTCCATATTCTTGAACAGTAGAGTCTGGTCCTCGCAGGTGCTCAAAAAGCTCATTCAGTTAAATTTTATAATGATACTAATCTTCCTAAACTTCCTAAACTGACTGCAGCATTGCAGTTGCTAAAATGATTGGTGACATCAAATGGTGTTCTGCTCTTTGGTCACTAAGCGGTGAGCGTACTTCTTCGCTGTCTGTTATATTTCCTTTCTTTCTGTGAAGTAGCGTTTTTGGAGATTACCCTCTGATCAGAACAAAGGTATTTGGGATGCTGTGATAATAGGTATTATTCAAGAATAAACAACAAGTAGATTTTAGCCTCGTTTGTAGTGGTTTTTGCTAGTTTTGCTATTTGCGGTAATTCAGTTGGAGCCATGGCATCTCAAGGCTGAAAGGAACCTTAGCAGGTAGTTCAGGTATCACAAACTCTCACACCTTCAGAGCCATGTTGGTGACATACAGGAATGGGGTTGTGACTAAAGAAGAGTGACACGTTGTCTAAACGTGGCAACTATAACTCAGATCCAGCCATTTGCTCTCATGCTGAAATGAAGGTTAAGTACCTTTGAGGTGTCGCGAGGCAGCTGTAAATCTACCTGTTGTATAAAATCTCCCAGTTTTTCAATGTTGGTGATATATTTAATGTTGTTAAACAAAAATATTCCAAGGCAAATTGCCCAGCAAAAACAAGCTTGAGTCATGAATCTGGTCATTTCGTAGTCTCATATTTGGTTAAACTCTCCCATTTTATTGGTAGGAAAATGTGGATGTAGAAAATTAAGTGCCTTGTGCAATCACAGAGCTCAGGCAGAGGCAGATTCAGTCTAGAAGCTCCAAAAAATCCAGGCCATCATGAACATCAATCATTCTATGTTCTCAAACTCTGATCATGTCTACTTGCTTTAAAACAATCATGCACCTCTGATATTCAAATGCATCCATAAATATCTTTTTGCTTTCAGTTTGTTTGAAGGCTTAGTGTAGAAACAGCTTTTGTTACATCAAAGATCAAAACATCAGGATTTGGAACATTCGTGTGCTCATTAGAGTTAGTCTCTCCGTGGCTCACACCTACCTGCCATTGAAGGAAAAATGTCTCATCGACTATTTATGGAAGACCCCGGGGCTTTGTCTTGAGAGGTCTCGAACATGTAATTTTCACCCCTGAGGCAGCTGCCACATTTCCTCCGCCTCTGCTTCTGCTCTCAAGCAGCCCTTTCCTAGCCGCTGGTATTCACACTGCTGCCAATTTGACCTACACATTCATGATCTTAAATTGGTTCCCGTCAGTCTGCAACCAGGGCAGTGCCTTTACACCAGCAGCACACTACGCAAAGGGAGAATCCAGCCCTACTCACATGTCCCCTGTCATGTCATTTTTGTTATGGCGATCTCAGGAAATGTTTAGTGTCCTGCCAATGTTTCACAAAATTCTTTGTGTGTATTTGTGTTTGTGTGTATATATGCATGTGTGTGTGTGTGTGTCTGTGTGTGAGAGAGATCTTCAGTTTTAATTATAGATGAACTTGTTCTAAAAGGGTAATTTAATGGTACAATACCAAGTGTTATGGATCATTTTTTCAATAATTTTAGTTTTCATATTTTGAAAAAAAATTTAACTGTTAATTATCTAAATAATATATTAATTAATTAAGCATTCCATTTTTAAAAAGTTAAGATTATTGAACCATTCTTTACATTACTAAAATTTACCCTGTTAAAATGAACAGTTTGATACGTTTTGACAAATGTAAACAATCCTGTAACCCCAATCGTAATCAAGATATGGGACGATTTCTTCCCCCCGAAAGTTCTCTTGAATCCTTTCACAGTCTTTCTATTTCTCTCACCTTCGTCCCTGGCAACCAGAGATCTGTTTCTTATTCCTACAGTTTCGTCTTTTCTCAAATATCAGATAAATGAACTCATACAGTATTTAGTCTTTTGCAGATGACTTTTTTCACACCTAATGCCTTTGAGGTTCATCCACAATATTTTGCAATTAACAGTCATTTGCTTCTCTTTACTGTTGAGTAGTCTTCTATTGTATCAATATACCACAATTTATCTATCCATTTACCAGGAATAGAAATTTGAGTTGTCTCCAGTATTTGGTGATTATGACTATCACTGTAAGGCATATTTGCATGCACCTTATGAACAAGTGTTTTCATATCTCCTGGAGTAGGATTGCTGGGTTATATGATAAATGTTTATTTAACTTATAAGAAAAGGTCACACTGTTTTCCAAAGTGGCTGTATCATTTTATATTCCCACCAGCAATATATCAGACTTAGAATTGCTCCACATCTTGACCTAAATTTGATATTTATAGTCTTTTAAATTTTAAATGGTCTATGGCCATGCTACCCTGAACAAGCCTGATCTCGTCTGATCTTAGAAGCTAAGTAGGGTCGGGCCTGGTTAGTACTTGGATGGGAGACCACCTAGGAAGACCAGGTGCTGTAGGCATAAAAAATAAAAAATAATAAAAAAAAAGAGATTGTAAGCTGACAAGGTCCTTGCAATCTGTGAAGTCAACCAAGGGTTGCCTCACCTAAAAAGATATTTGTAATAGTTAATTTTATTTGTCATATTGATGGAGTGGCTATGATGACCAGATATTTGGTCAAAAATTATTCTGAGTGTTTTGAATGAGATTTACATTTCAATTAGGAGACTCTGAATAAAGCCGATTGCCCTCCATAAAATGGGTGGGCCTCATCCAATCAGTCGAAGGCCTGGATAGAACAAAAAGCTGACCTCTACTGAACAAGAGGGAATTCTGTCAGCAGAGTATCTTCATCTGTAACATTAGCACTTCTTGATTTTCTAACTGACTGCCTTTGGACTCAAACTGCAACTTTTTCCTGAGTCTTTAGCATCTTGGCCTGTCCCATTAGATTTTAAATTCACTAAGTACCTCCACAATCACAACAGCCAGTTCCTTAAAATCTATTTATATGTCCTATTAGTTCTATTTATCTGAAGAACCCTGACTAATATAATGTCTAGCAGGTCGATGATGATATCTCATTGTGGTTTTATTTTGCATTTCTGTGGTGACTAGTGGTGTTGAATACTTTTAATGTGCTAAAGGCCATTTGTATATCATCTTTTGTGAAATATCTGTTCAAATACTTACCCAGGTGTGTGTGTGTGGGGGGGGAGGAGGTGGGTAGAGTGGGGAAACAGGATTGTTTATCTTCCCATTACTAAGTTTGAAAAATTCTTTATATGTTTGGAATACAAATCCTTTACATAATATGTGCCTTTCAACAATTTTCTCTCTATGAGTGACTTGTATTTTCATTTTAATAGTGTATTTAGAAGAGCATAAGTTTTACATTTTGATGAGGATAGTATATAGATTTTCTTTTATGGCTTGTATTTGGGTCCTTATTGAGGAATTTTGACCTAATCCAAGTTTGCAAGGATCTTTCCCTATATTTTCTTCTATGTATTTTATAGTTTTAACTCTTGCATTTAGGTATATGATTGATTTAGAAATAATTTTTCTGTATGTTTTAAGGTAAGGGTTTAGATTCTTTTGTGTGCACATGGTTATTCAATTATCCTAACATTGTTAAAAAAGCTCATTTTCTCAATCGTATTACCTTTTTACTTTTCAAAAAAGCAACTAATTGTATATTTGCATTTTTATTTATAAATTCTCTATTCTATTTCATTGATCTATATTGTTATTCTTATAACAATGATACTGTAGATTTATAATGAATCTTGAGGTCATACTGTAGTATGACTCTTCCAATTTTGTTCTTTTTCCAAATGATTTTGACCATGATAGGTCTTTTTTATTTCCATATACATTTTACAATCAGCCTGCAATTTCTGAAAAAAATATTCTCAGATTATCACTGGGATATAGATTAACTTGAAGAGAATTGATATCTTAACAGTGAGTTTTCCAATTCATGAACTCTGCTTTTCTCTCCATTTCCTTCAGACAAAAAAAAAAAATGTAGCTTGCATTGTACAGACCTTGCACACGTTTTGTTAAATTTATCCCTACATACCATACTTTCTCAGATATTAGGTTTTGCTTTCCATGGTTTCAGTTACCAAGATCAACCACAGATTGAAAATATTAAATGGAAAATTCCAGGAATGAACAATTCATAAGTTTTAAATTGCACGTGGTTCCAAGTCATGTGTTGCAAACTCGAGTCATCCTGCTCTGTCTCACCTGGAACACAAATTATTATTTTTTTTGTTTAGCATATCCACAATGTATGCAATACCTGCTCATTAGGCACTTGGTTAGCTGTCTTGATTATTAGATTGACTGTCATGGTATCACAGTGTTATGCACAGGCAACCCTTATATTACTTAACAGTGACTCCAAAGCCATTCACATAGCTTTTATTACAGTATTTTTAGAATTGTTCTAATTTGTTAGTTCTTAACAATTGTTAGTTGTTAGTCTCTTACCATGCCTAATTTATAAACTAAACTTTATTATAGGTATGTATGTATAGAAAAAACAGTATATATATAGGATTACTATCTGTAGTTTTATGCATCCACTGAGGGCCTTGTGTTTGAATATATCCTCACAGGTAAGGGGAAACTACTATATTCCATGTTTTTTTAATGCTATTTTAAGTACTATTTAAAGAAAATTTGATTTGAATGTTTACTTCTAGTGTGGAAAAATACAATTAATCCAAGAATATTGGTTATTATTTAATCTTGCTAAATTAATATATTAGTTTTAGTAGCTTTAAAATTTCTTATAATTTTTTACGTACATAATTTTGTTGTCTTCAAGTGACAATAATTTTAAAAATTATTTAAATATTTAATTGATTATTAAAGTATATCAGCATTAAGTATAATTTTTTGTGCAGCTTTTGCGCATATGCCCTTTATCAGGCCAAACAAGTATACTTGTATTCTTAGATCACTGTGAGTTTTATCAGGATGGATGCGAAATTTCGTCAAGGCTTTTTCTGCATTCATTTGTCTGTGGAGATAATGGTTTACATTGGTACATTTAGAATGTTGACTCAAACTAGCATTTTTAGGATAAGCCTCACTTGTTTTTATGTATTATTGTCTTTACATATTGCTAGAGTCAATCTTCTAATTTTTTGTTAATGATTGTGTTGTCTACATTTATAGAATATAGTGGTCTGCAGTTTTTTTTTCTTTGTATTATCTTTATTTGCTTTTAGTATTAGGGTAATATTGACTTCATAAGAAGAGTTGGGGAATGTTCCATTTTTATTTTCAGGAAGAGTTTGTATCAAATTCATATTATTTTTTTCCTTAAATATTTGTTAAATTTCATCAGTGAAGCCTCCCCCCCCCCATTTAGATTTCTATTTGTTTGAAGCCTTTTAATTATATAATTTATTTAAGATAAAGGGCTATTTATGTCATCTATTTTCTCTTGAATGAAATTTGGTCCTTTATATCTTTCAAGAAATTTGTTCATCACATCTAAGTTGTTGAGTAAACCAACAGTTGTCATAATATTTTTCTATTACCCTATTAATGTCTGTAGGGTCAATAGCAGTGTTCTCTTTTTTATTTCTTATCTTGGAAATTTATGTCTTCTCTCTTCTTTAAAAAAATATTAGTATATCTGAAGGTTAACTATATTAAACTTTTTTAAAAACAGCTTTTGGTTTTATTGATTTTTTTCTTTATTCTCCTTTCTATGTCATTGATATATTAATACTCTTTTTATGTTATTTTCTTGCTTCCTCTTACTATGATTTTAATTTGCCTTTCTTTATCTAGTTTCTTAAGGTAGAAAATTACAATATTGATTGGAAATTTTTCTTTCTTCTAATATAAACATTTCATGCTACCAAATTCTTTTTGCTCCCTGCTTTAGATGCATTCCACAAAATTTAATATATGTTTTCATTATCATTCAATTCAAAATATCTTCTAATGCTTATTGTTTTTCTTCTTTTATCCATGTGTTATCAAAAGTGCACTATTTATTTTCCAACCATTTGGAGACATTCCTTGGATTATTTTTGGTATTGATTTTTAGTTAATTTCATGTAGACAGAGAACATATTTTGTTTTTATGGTTTCAGTTCATTTATATTTATTGAGATTTGTTTTTCATAAAATAGTGTATCTGAATGTCTATGGAATGTTTGTTTACAGTGGAAAAGAATGCGTACTCTTCTTTTATTGAATGGCATGTCCTATAATAGTTCATGTCTTTTGTCTTTTATACCTTTACTGATTTCTTTGTTTACTTGTTCTTTCAGATACTGAGAGAGAGGTGTTGAAATTTCCAGCTACTGACAAATGGTTCATTTGTCTATTTCTCTTTTGAGGTTTAACGTTTTGTTTTATGCATGCTAAGCACTCAATATACATTAAGTTATTTATTCTTTAAAATAATTATTTGCATAAGACCTCTACTGTGAATAATATTAGTATTATCCCCACTTTGCAGATAAGAAAATGTACAGATAGAAAAGTTTAATAACTTGCCAAAGTGACATATATCACATGTGAGTCTAGCTAGGATTTAAATCCCGGAACTTAATTGTATGGCAAAATAGTAAGTGAATTAGAAAGCTAAAGAACTATGTTACATGTTTTTAAAAAGAGCATGATAGAACTAGGAAATCCATATTGGATATCACTCTGAGATGGATTATGGGTGATGTGTTCCTTTGTTTTACAATACTGTATTTTATAAGCTTTCCACAATAAGCATATACAACTGTTGGAAAAATGTAATTAAATCATTATTTTTATTCATGCAGATCATTAAAAGAAGGCAAGATATTGGATATATGCATTTTTAGTCAATTACCATGGTATTTATCTGCCCAATAATTTGCCATAATCCATTTAACTATATCCATAATTTTCTTTTAGAATGCAGCCAATTTTGTTATAAAAATATTGTGCTAAATACCATTGCATAAAACACTAGACTATGTTTCTCTGTATTTCCTTGGTATAAATTCCCAGAAGTGTATTACTTCTCAACTGGCTCAAATGTACAAATAGTCCTATATTTTTTAAAGAAATACCTTTTCAGTTATAGCGGAGAATGGAATAATTTGCTATCTCAAAACCTGGAAGTTACATAGCATTTTATAGTTTAAACTAAAGAAACTATACAGGGAGGAAAAGGGGGGAAAAATAGAGATTCGTGGTCACTCTTATCTCCATGAGCCTCGAAGGATCGGATTTGACAAGGGCTCGTAAATGTCCTAAGGAATAAGAGGTTACCAGGGCACAGTCTAGGAAGACGAGGTCTGGGATTCCTGTGCTCAAGAGGTAGTAAAATATATACATCCAGGTCATTTATTGCATTGTCTTTGGAGTAATCCAAGGTTCCTGAGATTTCTTTTTCAGATTTTCTCTTTAACTTATGCAGACTTTGTTCTTAAAGAGACTTATGTTTCTTATTTCATATTCATTCCTCCCAGTATGAAGGCTTATGTCATCCTATTTTTTTAAAGTATAGTTGAAGAATTGGCAAAAACAACCAATTTTCTAATTGTTCTGTTACCCAAAAAACGCATTCAAATGTGGCCATGTTTTTTCCACCTCCCTCGATCCCTTACCCACCACTCCGCCCCCGGCCAGGTGGCAATTATTCAGTTTTCACAGGGTTGTAATGACATTTATCTGTATTTTTGAATGTGATGCTAAAAACGAGAAATTTTAAAAGTCCACTTTCTTTTATTCATTACAAGTTATTATTATGAACGTTTATGAATCAAAGCAAAACTATTTTCATTTAGACTTTTCCCCAGATGGCATTGTGAAATATCATCCGTGCCTCAATATCTTGGATGTTTATTATTGAGAACAATTCAATTAAGTTTATTTTATAAATTGATGTTCCTCCTGAAGACTTCGTGGTGAGTAGGTTAGTTTTTGGAGCAGCGGATATGCATAGAAAAAAAAAATTGCAATGCTTTTATGCCCAAACTTTCCCATGATTAAGGTATTAATTTTGCTCAACTTTTGGTTGGCTAATGCACACATACTGTTTTAGCTCAGGCGGCCCTAATGATAATACCTAAGCAACAGACATTTATTTCTCACAGTTCCGGAGGCTGATAAATCTAATGTCAGGGTCCAGGACGATCAGGTTCTGGTGAGAACCCTCTTGTTGCCTTGCTGTGTGTGTCCTCACCTGGCAGAGAGAGCATAGGGAGAGTAAGCTCTCTTCGATGAGAGAACTAAGCCCACCATGAGTTTGCCACCTCATGACCTCGTCTAAACCTAATCATCGCACAAAGGCCCACCCCGCCTCCAAATAACATCATGTGTGGTGTTAGACCTTTAACAAAATTGGGGTGTGTGTGTGTAAACATTCAGTCCATAACACACACACATACACACACATGAAGATACACATGTATATGTAGAAAGATACATATGAAAGATATAGCAATAGATAGATTGGTAAATGAAGATACAAAATCTCAGGAACCATTTAATACATCTCTCTCTCTCTCTCTCTCTCTCTCTCTCTATATATATATATATATATATGCATATGTTTTATGTGTGTGTGTGTGTATACACACACACACATCTTCACATATATATCAGCCAACCAAAAGTCAGAATAAACACGCACACAGTCTTACGTAAATTTAAATGCAATGTTTCTGAGTTCTCATATATGTGAGAGAAACTGTAGTAGACAAACCTCCTCTAGCTCTGCAGATGCTACTACACTGTCCTCAGACTTCCAGTGTTTCAGATGAGCAGTTGAGGATAATTTTTAAAAAATAACTGGTTCGTTTTTCCTTTCTGCATGAACTGTTCTTCCCCCTCCCCTTCATTTCATCTGTGTAGAACATTTAAAAATAACAATTGTAATACAAAATTTCTTCCAGAATGTAACTCAAAAATGTTTTCAGATGCTTATTCTTTTTATTTTCATCTGTTTTGGCAAAATGTTGATAAGCTTGTCATCCTTGCATTGCTTTCTCCTCCTGCACAACTAATTACAAAGTTAGCATCATCTTAAAACAATATCTGTTCATTATCTCACAGTTTCTATGGGTTAGGAGTCTGGGCACAACTTGACTGTGTCCTGTCTTAGGGACTTGCGAAAGCCAAGTGTTAGCCATGCTGTGTCATCTGGACACTTGCACATAGAAGAATCTGCTTCCAGGCTCATTCGGGTCGTTGGCGGAATCTATCTTCCTAGAGTGGTATGACCAAATCCTCACGGTTTTGCTGCCTGCAGGCTGGAGGTTGCCCTCGGCTGCTAGAAACTGCGTGGTTCCGTAGGCCCTCTCACCATGTAGCCACTTAGTTCTTCAAGCCAGCAAGGAGAATCTCTCTCCATTCACCAAGACAGTGTTTTATATTATAAAGTGTAATCACGAGTGTGATGTCCATAGCTTTTCATGTTCTTTTTGTTAGAAGTAAGTGATAGTTTCTGCTGGTACTCAAGGAAGGGAAATATAGAAAGGCCACCTCAGGGTGTGTTCACCACTAACCTACCCTCTTTCAGTTTGTAAAATATTTTAAGTGTAATTACTGGTTCTCCAAACATTTCATTTTCTTCTTTAGCAAAAATGGTAATTATAGTTTTCTTAGACTGGAGTTCTATACATTTTTCAAAATTTATTAAGGTAACATTGGTTAATAAAATTATGTAGGTTTCAAGTATGCAATTCCATAATACGTCATATTTCATTGCATTATGTGTTCACCACCGAAAGCCAATCTCTATCTGTCACCACATAGTTGGTCCCCTTTACCCTCTTCTCCTTCCCTTTCCCCCATTTCCCTCTGGTAACCACTAAATTGTTGTCTGTGTCTATGAATTTCTGTTAGTCTTGTCTGTTAGTTGCTTTCAGTTTTATATCCCACAGGTGAGTGAAATCATATGGTTTTCAACTTTTTCTATCTGACTTATTTTGCTTTGGATGATAATCTCAGGGCTATCCATGTCATCACAAATGGCAATATTTCATTTTTTCTTAAGGCTGAGTAATAGTCCATTGTATATATGTCCCACAGCTTCTTTATTCAAGGGTAGTTCGGTTGTTTCCATGTCTTGGACACCATGAATAATGCTCCAATAGCAGGTGGCTCATTGGTCTACGTGTATAATTCTTGCTTCAGGTGTGAGAAGTCCCGGACAAGTCCTAGTCCTTTTTGATCAACTGGATTTAGGGATTCTGTATTTTTAAGGAACTTTTAGATGCTAGTGACAGAAATTCAGTTCTAACAAATATAAGCAAAATAGAATCTTTATATAAGGGTCCTGGAGTAGTTAAAGGAACACAGATGAGGCAGAGTTGAAAAGAGCAATAGAAAAGGCCAAAGTGTAGCAGAAACAGGTGGAAGTGAAAAAGGTCCACTCTTTCTGTGGTCCTTGTCTCATCTGTCTCGCTCTATGTGTGAGCTGTTTCTCCTGCTACACACGGACTTCCTTTGCCTCCCTCCATGTGGTAGAGGCCAGAGGATTACATAATTAGCACACATAAAGCTGTTGGAACAGTGTTGGTATACAGCAAGTGTCTAGCACCTGTAGACTATTGTTATTTTGTTATTAGTTTTATTTTTTGTATCTGTTATATAGTTCTGTTGCAGTGGAGGAGAGGCTCCATTGCTAAATAAGATTGGAGAATGCTAGAGAGGCAATTTCGTAGCTCTTCACTAGAATTTTTACTGTATCTCCTTTTCAGTAAATTTTATCTTTTTTTTTGTGCATTCTCTAAGACCTCAATTTCCTTCTATATTACCCATTCTATTTTATACTGTACCAATTGTACTATTTACTCATTTCAATGCAAATTTGACTATCAAACTCTTTCCCAAAACTTCCTTTTCTCACCGTTTCCCCTTTCTTCACAACTATAGGTCTTTTCCATCCCACTCTTCTCTCCAATGAATTTCTGTGTTGGTTATATAGCAGCCACAAACTTTATATCCTAAGAATATAAAACATTTTCTAAAAGATTTTCTGGTTATTACAATAAATATTTTTCTGAGATGTGTTTCTTCTCTGAACTCGTAACTGAATTTGGTTTTTCCTAATTTTAAAACTCCCCACCTCCAAGAGGTCATGATTTTATGCTGGATTCTCTTGTCATCAAATGAAGAGAGACCTATTTAAAACTAATACATAATAGATGCTGTCATATCTGTCTGCTACTTCGTCTCTGAACAGGCTAATAGTTTCCTATAACAAGCATCTGGGATTCTACCCCTGAGGTTTCTCCATTGTGCTTGGAGACAGAATGGGAGTACTGGAGAATTGGCATCTTGGGAGCAGTCCTCGTGAAGGTAGCCCAGTGTGGATTGGGAGTTGCCCAACTTCTTAACCTCTCATTTGGGACAACTTCAAGGCATGTCCTAGGCTGTCTTGAGAGTTCTGCAGTGGGTCTGAGGACCTGTTTCTCACAGCAAAACTCCCTTTGGCTGCCTTCCCTTCTTCACTCCCTGATCGAAGCTTCCCAGGACCTCTTCTCATAGAAACTACGTGTGCTCCAACCTTGTCTCAGACTCTTCTTCTGGAGGAGCCCAAACCAGGCCAGATCATCTGTCAACAAATCAGGCGAACGATTTTCTCCCTGATGCTGATTAAATCATCACTCGGACTGAGAGCTGAAGAGCAAATTGATGTACATTGTTCACATTTCAGACAGATTTTGATTTGGCTCTACTTTTGCTTGAAATGGATTCATTTCCCATCACCACTCCGTGCTGGTGCACAGATAAAGCGCAGGAAAACTATAACCACCAATGCACTCTGTTTTTCAGGTTTTCCTCATTTTTATCTCACTCACGGTCCTTTACTTGTAGGGCTTATAATTTGTAGGGTGCTGTACGATTCATCTTCATGTTAGTCGTTTTCTGAAACTTTCAATCTAGGATTAGATAAAGAACAAGCATTCTTAACAATGTTTAACTGGGAATAGCACTCCATCCAAAAGGATAGCATCTGCCCTGGAGATAGTCTGGGACCCAGTTTTCTTATGCATTCAATTCTTTAATTAAAATGCTGTGTTCTACAGTTACTATAGGTAAGAAAAAGATATAATTTCTCTCCTCAGAAATGCACAATCTAGTATTTCTCAACAGGTAGTCCCTGTACCAACTACATCTAACTGACATGATGGACAGATTTCTAGACCTCATCTCAGACTTACTGATTCATAATTTCAGAAAACCTAGGTACTTCTTGTGAATTCTGAAGTTTGTAAGTGACTAATCTAATGGTTAGTGTGGACTTTCTATTCCTTAAGAGAAACTCAGAGAAAGAGAAAAATTATTTTCTAAGCAAACCGTATTTTTAATCCATTGTCCATTGATATTAATTTAATAATTTAAATTAAGTTGTTTTAATTAAGTAAAAACAACAATGTCCATTCTCACTCTATCTTCTTTGAGGGGACTTGTTTTGGTATTGGTTTTTCTGTTGTATAATTTGTTGTAGTATTAGTTTCTAAAAACATCAAGTGAAAATATTTCTCTTCCAATTTCATAGATAGTCTGGCTGGGTCTAATACTCAGCTTGAAAATAATTTTTCCTTAGTATATTTATGGCGCTATTCTAGTACCTTCTCGCATCAATGTTGCTGGACAAACTGCCAGTCTGACTTTGTTTATTTGGAGGTAATCAGTTTTATCTCTATAGAAGCTTTTGGGATCTTCTTTTATTTGGGGAACTTAAAATTTTACAGTGACGTTTGGTGTAGTTTTCTTTTTATTCATTGTGCTGGCACTCAGTGGGCCTTTTAAGCTTATTGCTATATATCTTTTTGCATCCCTGGAGAAATGTCTGTTTCTTATGGCTCCAATAATTAATTTATTTTTGTCATTTTGTGAATCCTATTATTTTGGATATTGGAACATCTATATTGGTATATATATATATCATTTCTTGCATATCCTCTCATTTTTTAAAATTTCTACATTCTGGGATAATTCTAAATTTTATTGGCCATTTCTTATATCAAATTTTGTTTTATTTTGGATTTTTCTCCTTCATGCTGCTGCTTGGGAAGTTTTGATTGTTTATAATATATTTTTTAAAAGCTCTGTTAATCGGTGTGCATTTACATTTCATCCATTGTTTAGTTTGTATTTCCGTTAACCTCATCGATAATATTAATTTGTCCAAGAGTCTAGCAATAACTTGACTTTAGTTTTAAATTTTGGTGATGCTGTAAGACTGTTTTATATTTCTGTTTAGAAATTTTCATGGGAACCTTAGAGTGGCTACATCAGGAGCCATTAGTCATATGCTAATTGAAATTAGAATTGGATCCTGTGTTTTTCAAATTAAGTTTACATACTTGGCTCTTAAATTCATCAACTATGTAATGACCTTGGCAGTGTCTCAGTTCCTCCCAACCTGTGTTAAGTCCCCCTGCACTGGTAATTTCCTGGTGTGCATATTGACCCTAATTGAAAAAAAAATTCTCCTGAGTAAATGTGAAGGGCTGGTATCCCAGACCATTCTTTGCACAGCTTGGGGGCATTTTACAGCAGAGACTTAAAACCAAGTGGTTTTTAACACTTGAAAAGCAAGTTATCCAGGGGTAATTTATTAAGTGTGTATATGTTTGAATCCCTTTTGTCCACTGGACTCCTTAACTGGAAGATAAACCTTCCGAAGCACTTATTTTCAGCCTGAAATACCATGGTGCACATCTGCCTAATAAAGTTGTTGTTGAAGCCCTTCCTGTTGACTTTTAACCTCAGTGTCTGTGTGAGTCCCCTCATTCATTAAGCAGTTGATTCCATTAGCAGCAGGCCATGTCTGGGATCCTGGGGACCTTGCACCTGGCCTGCTTTATTCCTGACAGATCATCTGATTTTATTGATGGCTTCCTAGAAAATTATATCTAGGGCAGGGGGCTAAGGCATGTGGCTTAGAACTCAGTTCTCAAAATGAGCAGCAAGAGATGACTCACCCTGGTCACCTCTGTAGCCAGTCCGCCGAAATAGGAATTTTAAAAAGCTACGAATGACTCCATATTACATTGCCAAATTCACTCTGCTATATCTTTCTCTAAGGGTATTTTAAATGAAGCAAGTTTCTCTTCCAGTCTGCATCGCAGAGGGGGTAAGGACAGCTCCCTTCCTGCCATCAAAAGCCTTGAGCAGCCCCTTCACCCGCAACTCTTGTCAACTCCTATATTATTCTGTCCCCCAGGCGTCACAGCCTGCTTGTGGGGCGGCGCCTGGCAGTTCGGGAATAGCAATGCTTCTGACCCCATAGCAAGTCTTCGTTCTGGCTGCCACATTAGATCAAATACTGTGTGGGATTACCCTTCAGGAGGCTTCTCCCTTTTCAGTTTGTTAGCAGGTGTCGCTGAACAGATTCACACTCTCTGGGGAGATGGGAAGCACATCGGTGTCAGAGGGAGAGATTTGCCCTGGGTTAACTGTGAGAACGCCACACCTACACACGCTTCACGCAGTTCCCAGGATTTCATCCAGAGCTCTAAAGCAGCAGAGGCAAAATTGTTGAAAAGTGTTTTCCTTTTGGGGCCGAAGGAGCAGAAACCTCCTAATTACTGCAGGAAGAGGAAGAAACTTTGTCAATTATTTTTCCAAGAAGATGGAAAGCTTGAGGGCACTCCCCAAAGTTGAGTCAGAAAACTTACTTGGAACAGAACAAATAAAAGACTGCACACAGTCTTAGACATGAAACCATCTGTGACCCTGTTCCTTCAGATTTGAAATGCACAGAGTTTGAGGTTCCTGTGGCTTCTCTAGCTAGCAGCTTAGGCTTTATGAGCCCAAGTCCTTTAAAAATCCCTTCTCCACAGCGCTGTACAGTTGCATATAAGTGATCATCACAGTTGGAGGAGGGGTGGACTTACTGAAAAATGAGAATTGTTAAACACTATCAAGGAATAATAGCTTTTGCATAGATTACGCAGCCTTACTGGTTTCAAGAGCAAGTAATTACTCAAACCAGACCAACTAAAGTATTGCAAAACAGATCTCCTTGGGAGACGTGTTTTAATATAATAACTTGAAAATGGTTTGTAATTCACACGGCAAGTAGCAAACATCGTGACGATTGTATGCCATGGCATCTTGGAAAGAGTTTGGAGTACAGAAAATGAGACTTTGTTTTTTAGATTGGATAGACTTGGGTTTAAATTTCTTTCATACCACTTAGTAATTGTGAGATTTTTGAGCCATAGTTACTCATATCTCATTTTGGCAAAAATGCAACTATATAACAGGGTTAATAGTAGGAGTAAATTTTAAAAATGCATTCGTTATGGTTGAAAACTTTTTAAAAAAATGTAAGTCAGATTCTCATTACTTTTAGAATAAAAATTCAACACCTCGCCAGACCCTTCGGGACCCTACGTGACCTAATCCTTCCTCCACCCCCATTCTCATGTATTCACTGACCCTTCGCTCAGCTCCATGCCCTCCTTGGCTTGACCGATTCCCATCATATTCTGATGTCAGCATCAACAATATCTTCTTAAAGATATTGAAATATTGCGATGTATAGGAAATATATATTTGGTCATTTAGATGATCAAAATATATTTCTCACATAAATATTTGGTCTTAGAACACTAGTTCCTGGCCGGGAGCTCCCAAAAGCCGTGGAATTTCCTGTGTATGAGCATAAATGAATCCCTTTTTATGCTAACAAAGTGACTGTTTTAAGGCATCTCAGGATGGGGTCTGGGTGCAGGAACCAGAGAGGATGAGAGGGATGGAACTTTCAGTTCCTTCCCCAGACTTTCCAGAAGTGGAGAGGGGCCGGAGATAGAATTGATGGCAAATGACAAATAATTTAATCAATCATGTCTATGCAATGAAACTTTCATTAACACTCAGAAGAATGGGGACAGAAAGCTTCCAAGGTCGGTGAGCAGGTCAAGATTTTGGGATAATAGCATGCTCTGAGGGGGCATGGATGCTCCATGCCCTTCCCCCCTACTTACACTATGCATCCTTTCCATCTGGCTGTTCCTGAGTTCTATACTTTTATAATAAACCTGTAATGTAGTAAGTAAAATTTTTTCTGAGTTCTGTGAGCAATTCTGATAAGATAACTGGACCTAAAGAGGGAGTCATGTGGACCTCAGTTGGTCAGAAGCACAGGTAGCAACCTGGACTTGTAGCTGGCATCTGAAGTACAAAGAGGGGGTTTTGAAACCTCCAGACTATAGATGGATTGGTCACAGGCCCAGATGATGAGATGGATGTGTGTGAGGAGAGGAGCAACCTTGTGGAACCGAGCCCTTAAGCTGTGGGATCTGACACTACTTGCCCGTAGATAGTGTCAGAAATAAGTTGAATCATAGGACACTCAGCTGGTGTACCAGCATGGCTTATTGGTGCAGGGGGATCCCTCTCCACATACATAACTTGAGAGTAGGGACCAGAACTTAAATTAGATACCTCTCTTACCACTTACTCTATGTAATATAGGGTCCACCACCACGACCTCATTCACTCATTAATTTAACAATATTTATTGAGTACCTACTACATGCCAGGCATTGTTTTAATAGCTAAGGATATAGTACTAAATGACCAATTCAGGCTCAGCTTCCCTGGAACCCCCAATTCTCATGGGGGAGACAGACAACAAACAAGGAACTAGCAGCATGATTTTTAGATAGTAAACGAAGCTTTTCAGAAATAAAAGGAGGAGTTGGCTGGAGCTCATGTAGTTTGGACAGTCAATGTCCCCGGTGAGGAGGTGATTTGGACCTGAGATCCCAGCTTAAGCCAGAATATTATGACAAAAGGAAAAAAAAAAAAAAAGAGGGAGAGAGAGAGCATGTCTTTCCCACTGTATGTTAAAGGAGCAGGAGGTTTTGTGACTAAAATAAGCCTGGATAAAAATGTACTTCCTCAAGACAAACTTGAGCTGTCACATCCGTCTTTCCCACTGAGTTCCTTGACTATAGGGGGCCAATAAAACTTTCCCAGGAAACTATCCTGACTGCTGGGAGAAAGGGCTTATAATAGGGTCCAAATTTATGAGGTTTTCCTCGATGCCATTTCGAAAGTGAAACTTTTGAAAACACAGACTTGGAGATGTGGCTGTCATTCTTTATCAGCATGGAGAAAGTTGCACATTTCTGTTTCCCTTTCCTTGGATATCCGTGTCTTCAAAACAAACATACTTGGCCAGCAGCAGGGTCCTCCTCACTGAGCGTCTGTGAGGTCTGAGGCTGGTACCACTGCTTCTAGGTTCATTAGGCGTTTACTCAAACGGAGCCATCCTGATTCCAACTGCTTCTGGCCAGCCAGTCTGTCCATCGTGGCTATTTCTCCCTTTCTCTCCTAATGTCTCTCCCTCATTGCTTTATGTCTTCAGGGACTTTCTTATCTCACTGTGGTACTGGGAGAAGGTTTTTTCTTGAGTCTTTACTTAAAGAGAATTATGAACCACTGGGAAAAAGCTCTTATGTTGATTAGGCTTTTTTTTTCTCCATTTGGGGGAAATCAAATGACTGAAATACAAATTTGATTTGAACAGTTCTTAAATATCTTTTTTCAACATTGACATGAATTTTGCCTCTACATTTTGATTTTGCACACTTAAAAAGTAAACCAGAAAGACTCTTAACCACTGAAAGTAGAAATTACAAGAAGCAATCTAAATACAAACCAGCAAAAATGATTATGATAAACTGTCTTTTGCATGTCTGATTTATAAACATATTTAATGGCCCACTCAGAGGATGGTGGTATTATTATTGCAAGTAACATATTCTTGGAAAGTAAGCCCCAAATTCAATTTTTTACCATCCCCAAAGATTTGAAAAGCTCATCAAATATAGTTTTAAAAGTACAACATCCACATAGACATATATATATTACTTGGAGAAAACAGAAAAATGGGGGAAAGTATTTGTACTTTTGTTAAAGGCCAGGCATGCATCAATCTCAAGAAATATTTACATATTTTGTAAAAAGCACGACATGGCTGCTCCAGATTAATGGTGGAGTTTAAAATTGTCCCGCCCAGTCTCACATCAGTTAAGCATAAGAAAGTCCCTTTTTCATGCCATCACTCTTAAAGTTTTCTAAATACCCTCATTCTCTGAGTGGCCCAATGGGTGGGTTCCTTTCTACACAAGTTAGTCTGAATAGAGCCCTGTATGAGTGTCAGAGCAGAGAAACGTCACTCCGAATGAGATGATCCACCTGGGATGGACTGGTGAGGATGAGACTTTCTTGTCTTGAAGGCAACTGAAAGATCAACTGGATGATGACACACAATGTGGCCAGTTCCCTTGGGCTGTTGTCCAATTCCCTGTCTGTAAAAACTCACCTTTTTAACGTTAATTTTTTCCCACTCGAGCAGCTCCTCTCTCCATTGTACAACATCTTAATATCTAGACACTGGGAGTGAGGGCGACGAGATCTGTCAGAGTCCATGGAAACTCTTTATTTCCTTACATGGGCACCACTGAACTTCGGACGTGGAGTTTCTGGTCTTTGTTTCTGATTCTAAACTGGGACACTCACATTTAGCTGTTTAGGTTGAGGGGTTGGAGGTAGGCAAAAAAAAGGCCTGAAATTAGCCTCCAGTTGAATGTGGACATCATCAGGCACAGACCAGACCAGAGAAAACGTCCAAATGACACCTGACTCATAACAACTTTGAGTGGCTATTATTCAGAAAGAACCAACTGACAATTGTCTTCTCTTAAGACATATATATTAATTTGTGTATAAACCCCCAAACCAAAAAATAAATAAATAAATAAAAGTATGCTAATTGATAAATGCATCAAAGAATATTGGTGCATCAAACTACAAAGTTCAAGTCAAATGCAAAATGAAGGAAAGAATCTCCCCAATATGGCTACAGCCCAATTTCTGCTTTCCTAAGAACTCAATGGTCACCAGTCTACAGTTTAAATAGAGAGAAAATTTAAAATATACCTATGTGAAAAATTCTTATGAAGCCCATGGTGTCAGTATCTAGAGTTTTGGGAAATTTTGAATAATTACAAATGAAAGGTTTACAAGTGATGTTTGCACAAATTGTAGGCTCCCCAACTATATTGGGTAAAAAATGCTATTCCACATGAAAATAGGAAGAGACAATTTGGGGATCAATAGCCAGGGGCTCACACACAAAGGTAACAAATTAGATTTATTTGTGTCGACCTGTTTAGCCATCCTTCTAAGGTAATAATTGCTACAGTACTCCCCCCTTATCTGTGGTTTCACTTTCTGCAGTTTGTTACCTGTGGTCGACTATGATCTAAAAATATTAAATGGAAAATTCCAGAAAAAAATAATTCATAAGTTTTAAATTGTATGCTCTTCTGAGTAGTGCGATGAAATCCCATTCCCTCCCGCCCAGGATGTGAATCATCCCTTGGTCCAGTGTCTCCACTCTGTATACTGCTCCCACCCATCAGTCGCCCTGTAGCCCTCTTGGCTATCAAATCAACTGTCATGATATCACAGTGCTTGTGCCCAAGTAGCCTCTATTTTACTTAATACTGTCAGCGATTGCTAATAATTCGGATACGCCAAAAAGAAGCTGTAAAGTGCTTCCTTTACGTAAAAAGTTGAAAGTTCTTCACTTAGTGAGAAAATAAACAAAACTGTGTGCTGAGGTTGCTAAGATCTATGATAAGAACAAATCTATTCATGAAATTGTAAAGAAGGAAAAAGAAATTTATGCTAGTTTTGCTGCCACATCTCAAACTGCAAAAGTTACAGCCACAGTGCATGATGAGTGCTTCGTAAAGGTGGAAAAGACATTAAAATCGTGACTGGAAAACATGAAGGGAATGCATGTTCTGAGTGATGGCAATGCGTTGCACCCCAAAGCATTGAGCCTATGGGAAGTCTTTGGCAAGGGGCCCCCTGAAATGAGTGAGCACATTCCCATAACTTTTATTACAGTGTTTTGCTATGGTCTGTTTTAAAACTAGTTACTGTTGTTGATCTTTTTACTGTGCCTAACTTATAAATTAAATTTTATCACAGGCATACATGCATGGAAAAAACCATAGTATGTTTAGGATTTTGTACTATCTGTGATCTCAGGCATCCACTAACGGTGTTGGGACTTAGTGCTCTGTGATAATGGGGGACTCCTGTATTTGTTACATCATTTCTCTTTCTGGAAATTCTGGACTGTCACCTTTAAAACCTGACTATTTATTATCACATGTCATCTTTCATGTCCAGAACAATCATGTAAGGAGATAGATGAGATTTCTTTTAATGCCAGGATTTAATATAAATCACAAATTCTTCTTTTGTCTGGAATAAAAAGGGAGTGGAAGACAAAAATGACAGGGAGCACCTGTGCTTAGTTACATATGATTCGAGATGAGTTAATTGCATGAAATATTTTCATACAGTGAACCGCAAATGTGAAATTTCTGTACTTTGTGATCGAAATTCATTACAAATGGAAAGGTTTAAAACCAGACAAAATGACTGGGGAAAGCTGCTTGAAAACATAACAGGCTTGAAAAGCGGGAGAAACATGAAATAAAACTAAAAAGAATGATCTGGAATTAAGAGAATTTAGTAAGAATTTATATATATATGCACACATATAAAATCTTCACAGATGATCATGAATGTATGGAAGAAACTATGATAAGAACACTTAGAGGTGGAAATTGTACACGTATTCAAACAGGATAAGTATGCATAGAAGGAAAAATGATATAGTTCGAATGTATGTTGAAAGTCCCCATAGGACCCCCTCCCGCAAATGTCATCATATAAATTTTAAAAAAATAAATAGATCTCTGTTCAAATTCACATCACTTTAATTTTATAAGTCTCTTTACCTTGGAGTAATTGCCAAATGGTCTAATTAAAGAAATGAAGTACAACGGAAAAAAAATTTATTACTTTTAAATTCACATAGTAATGAGTCTGGCTACTAACTGTCACCACCTCTCCTTTTATTTAAAGACATTAACCCGTGTGTTTGGACTGTGTTACATGTTGATTCATTCACTCAATTGTTTACTCCACAACTATTTATTGGGTGCCTACTCTCTGAAAAGCATCATGGAAGGTGCCTGTGAAGCAATAGCAAAAAAAAAAAAAAAAAAAAAAAAAAAAGACATACTGTCTCTCTCCTCATGGAGCCAACAATCTAGTGGAAGTGATGGATGGTAATTAAAAATTAGCCTTGTGATACATACTGTGAAGGAAAGGGGCCAGTTATGTAAGATTATATTTAGAACTGGACTTGAGAAATCAAGGAAGGCTTCCCAGAGGCACTGGCTTTCTGAATGGACCAAGCAAGTGATTACCACATGGAAAGTGTAGGCACTGGGAAGAAAGAATATCTCAGGCTTAGAGAACATCGTGTGCAAAAGCCAGGCCTGTGACGAGAGGGGGGATTGTGCCTACAGTGAATTAAAAGGTGAGTGAGTGTGGCTGCCTCTTGGACAGTCAGCCATTCATTCACTAAGATCATAAAATGTTAAGGCTGGACGGGCATTTGTGATGCTCTAGTTCAATGTCTTTATTTCACAGGTGAGGAAACAGACTCAGAGGGGTTAAGTGACTTGGCCAAGGTGACACTGCTAATGAGTGGTGAAGCTGGGATCAGAGCCCAGGGCTCCTAATTACCCTTTTAATGCTTTCCCACCACACCATGCTGATTCTTTGTATCCGTGTGTTAATGAGTAGATCAAGATGCTGTGAAATTAGCATAATAATTATTTTTATATAAATACTACGTTTAAAGTATTGCTCTGTAATGGAGCTTATCCTTTGCAACCCACATCTGCAACCTTTCACTGTATCAGTTCTAAATAAATACATACATACATACATACATACATACATACATACATACATACATACATAAATAGATAAATAAATAAATAAATGGCTTGTCATCATACATGGGTACAGGTCAACATCCAAGCTCAAGACTTGTATGAGTTAAGACAAATCCTGTGTTAAAGGATTCTAAATGAATGACATTTTAAAATATATTGATTTATTCCTTTATCCGATAACTGTAGTGCTGAGTCCTGGGCATTGTGCTAAGACTAAAATGGTCCCATTTTAGTGAACAAGATCCAGTTATTTCTTTGAAGGAGCTCGAAACCTAATGAGAGTATTAATGCACAACATTTCTTTTTTCCTTTTGCATCTGAAAGCCAATATCAGTTTTTTTGAGGTGAAGCCTGGCACAAAAGGGGTCATATTACTGGACAGAATTTTGAAAGAATGTTTCCCAAAAGAACAGTTAAAATGGGTAACCTTACTAAGATGAGGAAGCTTCCAGAATGGGGTTGGGGTGATGGCGGGGCGATGTCAGTTGTTGCTTAATTAGACCTTGGTGAGGTGTTCAAACTGAAATTACCAATTGTATTCCTATGACAGATTGCACTACTTTGTAGAACTGGCGATGAAACCCGGCCATTGAATTACACTAAAGTATAAACTTCATTTGTTCTTAGGTGCATAGTGATTTGCTGTAGTAATGATCATCAATTTGCTGGACAGCTGAGATTTTTTAAAAGCTTGATTGCTTTTGGCATTGTGTTTTTAGTCCTGGAAGAATGCAACACAATTGCAGCAGTTCTCAGCTTGTACGAGCTAGAATGTGCATCTCTTACAAATGCTGACCATTCAAGACCTATGTTAGACCTCTGTTTTTTTCTCTGCAATTCTGCAATGGAGGATACACCTTTGTTTTCCATTAACGCCATCATGAATATGCTTATTTCTATAATTTCAAGGGAATTGATTTGAGCTTACTCAAATTAATGGACAGAAGGGCCAAGAAAAGTGCCCAATGAAAGGTACATGCTCTTTGTTTACTTTCATGAACAAAAGCCAAATAGTTCCAGATAAACCCCTTTCTAAGAATGCCTTACATCTCTCAATTCAAATCCTCATCTGATGAAAATCTAAAACCCCTATGGAATTATATTGAACAAGAACCTGATGATGTTGATTCTTTCAAGATCACTGAAGAAATCGACTCTCATCTCTGATTCTGATAGTTTTTAGTCCATCCATCTTGAAAATGTCTATGGAATGATTCTGTTGTACCCTCAGAAATGAAATTCATAGCCATGGATTTTTCTCACACAGCAACTTTATATACAAAGATGAGAATAGCAGAAAGGTCATTTCCAAAGAAAGTGACATTTATTCTGTATTCACTGAAAAGCCAAAAGAGTGTTCTCATTCACCCATACTGACTGAGCCCTGCATCTTCCTCAGAAGAGGTGAAACAGACTGCTCCTATCTGCTCTTGCATCGAACTTCAGGCTCAAGACCTGTCTAGACAAAATGGCTTCTTTTAAGGACAAACCTGCTGTGCTCATCTGAGGCTTTATTTTGTTTATTGTTCAAGCCTGTTGAACAGTTTTTGTTTACTTTTTTCAATACCACTAAGCAAATGCCCACTTCCTTTCTGAATTAGTTTGTACCAGTTTTACCCTTTACTTTTTCTCTTGTAAGGTAAGCATTAGTTGTACAGATTTATATATGATAGACATGTATGTCTATCGTATTCATCTGTGTTTATCATATATATGTATACATATATACGTGTGTGTGTGTGTGTGTGTGTGTGTGTGTGTGTGTATTATCCAAAGTCAATAGTTTCAAAGAAAATGCTGCCAGGTGTTAATAGCAGTCAAGGCCAAGAAGAGATGAGCAAAGTCAAATCTCAAAAGCCACCCAAACCTCATATTAACAATGGTTTTGAGCCACATAATAAATGATTAAGAGTTTATTGTCTTCTCCTCAATTGAAAGTTGTCTTGTTGGAAGACAGAATTGCAGAATGATTAAAAAACAGACTCTGAGTGTGTCACCTATATCTGCGTGACCTTGGATAAATCACAAAGCCTCTTTGCGCTTTTGAATCCTCACACATAACAAATTTCATAATAGTCCCTACTTTATTGGGTTATTGTGAAGATTCAATGAATTAATATATGTGAAGCAACTATAACAAACCTTGACATATAGTAAGTGTTCAAAACTGCGAAGTATTAAGGAAGGCATGCCACATCTTTCCTTATTCCTAAGAGACAACTTAGGTCATTGGGGAACTGAAAAGTCTGGAAGACGAGAGACCATGTTGTTAAAGTTAGGGCTAACTAGAACTATAAATCTGGCTGTTGAAATAATAAACAGAGTAATTTATTGCAGAATTAACAGCAACTCATATGGCATTACATTTAAAACCTGAACCTTGCTCGAACTACTTTTAACTTCTTTAATGTTTAAGACCTATAAATGTCAGAGCTCACTAATTTCTTTGGCTTTCAATAAATGCCAGTGACTTTGAGAATTGTTATCCCTGTAGCTTATCTGGCAAGAGCACAAGCTTAAAGGGTATCCAAGACACAGCGATCACGGTGATGACCCACGCTCTTCACAGCAGAGAATGCGGGTTACTGAGGTTACCCAGCCTCCCAGGCCACAGTCCTTCTGGGGACCTTTCAATGTGGAGTCACTTGAACTAGGTGCTGAATGGGATTTCCAAGGACAGAGAAGACACAACCCCTTCTGTTAAAGATAGCCCTACTCACCAGGGGAAATATGTTGACAAATATATATACTAATGTCTAATGCCTCTAGAATCTGCAGAGAATAAGATTGATAATTTTATCAAGTAAAATGGTCCAAGTAACCAAAGTTTGTCCCATTTGGGGCCCCCAAAAGTGATTTAAATATTTCAAATGGAAATCTTTCTAATAGCAGGTGAACACACTTGAGCAGAGACTCTGGAGAAGGATTTTGCAATTACTTAATAATGCAGGATCGTCATTTTGAACGCCAGTTATTGAATTGCTGTAGTATAGGGGGCTACTGAGGTGTGAAGGACTGTTTGCCCCTGTCTTGAATGACCCCAGATGGACGGACTTTTTATAGCTCTTCTCTTCTTTCCTGATGGATAGGCAGTTAGCTCGCTTTCAATAGTATAGCCTTCTCTCTTCTCCTAGTGTGTTTTACATCCAGAAAAAAACTGTCAAAATTTTGCCCAACTAAAAGTAGTTAGATCTATATTGTTTTCTTAAAAATAAAGGTAAATGCAAGGGAACCACTATCTTTTTGAGCACCTCCTATGTGCTAAGCATTTCTTTATTTATTATCATTTGTCTTCTTAACAGTGTTTGCATCAAAAGGAAGTTACTGGGGCTCAGAGGGTGTACTGATTTGACCTAGATCAGTGCTTCTCAAAGTTTAGTGCACATGAGAATCACAAGAAAATCTTGATAGGACAGTTTCCTGGCCCCCACCTCCAGAGACTCTGATTTAGTAGGTCTGGGGTGGGACCCAAATATTTGCATATCTGACAAGGTCCCAGGTAATACTAATGTCGATGATCAGAGTAAAACTGCCCTATGTGATACAGCCATGAAGAGACAGATAGACTCCCAGCCAAAGAGTGACAAACATCAGCATGCACCACAGGCTTCCCTCACTATCCAAAGCAGAGCATTCCTATGAAACTTTGCATAAGTCCATATGGCGTAATGCAAAGAAGCAATCACCATTAGTTTATATGAAAAATTTTCAAGGGTTCCTAGACCCAAAATAGCCTATCAATTCATACCAAATAACATATTAAAAACTAAAATAATGCTAATATACAGTAAAAACAGGGACAATGTGATAAATACATACCATGCATTTTGCTCCCATGAATTCACTCAAGCAATAGACTTTCCATTTTATCCACTAAAGGAGACCACTTTGTTATTAGCAGAACCAAGAGTGACTTCAGCAGCTTTCAAGATTCTCTCTGCATGAAAATAATAGGAATGTGGACAGAGAAGGATGTACTTGGTTGATGTGGGTATGAAGGAGACAGCTTGGAGGGACTTTTTAGGAAAACGAGCCTCTGTAATGGCATGAGCTAAAAACCAAAGGTATTATTCCATTAGCTCTTAAAATCTGTTTACGATCAGTGCTTAGAGGCAAGAAGTAAGGCAATAGGCATGGGCTGGAATTTTATTTGGTCATATATACATATACAGCAGGTCCTCGAATGTTTCATTATAATGTTGATGAGAAAAAAAAAATCAGTTCCAGCCTGGGCCACTGTCCATGTGGAGTCCACACATTCTCGCCGGGCCAGCCTGGGTTTCCTCTGGGTCCCCTGGTTTCCTCCCACTTCCCAAAGATGTGCGCATGAGGTGGACTGGTGGGTCTCGCTGTCCCAGTGCGAGCGACTGTGGGTGTGAGTGTCTCCGAGATGGAAGGGGCCCTGCCCAGGGTGGTCCTGCCTCCCTGAGTCGCTGAGATAGACTCAGGCCACTGTGACCCTGAGCTGGAATCATTGGGCTGGAAAATCGTTATCTCGCTTGTTTTTATTAATCTTTCTTAAATGAATGTGTAGCTCACATTTACTTCGATGTTTAGTATTAGAAGCAGTTTGGGTCTTTATTTAGAAATTCGATGATATTTTTGTGACTGGAAGTATGCCATAGGAACTTAACTCTTGTTTTTATCAATTAGCCTATGGTAAAATGGGGTCATTATATGTTGTTCAGTTTAAAGTCACAGTTTCCAAGATGTTCAATGAGGACTTAATGGTGTATTTTAACAGGGGTTAACAATAGCTACGAATTAGAATCACCTGACCTTAAAGATGCACCTGCCCGAACCCCATTCCAGATGAATTAAATTGAAAGCTGTGGGTAGTTGGGCCTAGGGTGATGTGTTTAGTTTTGATGCACACACCACCCCAGCTGAGAACCATTACCCAGAGCAGGTGTTAGCCACCTCAACTGCACATTAGAATCACTTGGTTAAGCTTCAAAATATAACCCATGCCTGGGCCTCACCCCAGATGAATTAAATCAGAATCTCTGGAGTTGGAGGGTATTTAAAAAAAGAAAAACAACAACAACAAGCTTTCCAGGGGATCTTAACATGCTGCTGCCCTTAAGGAATACTGCCTAGGGCTACAAAGATAAGTAAATCCCTTCCTCGAATTTACACTTTAATAGGGAAGATGAATAAATGCAAGGATGCAACAGTGTGCCTCTCATAGAAACATTAAAAATAAAAAGGTATAGGAAAATTAGAAGAGAGATCAATTCTGTCAAGGAGGGGTGGGGTACTATGATGTAGTTGTCCCAGCATACTGGGAAGTTTCCTGCGTTTAACTGAAATATCGAATCCCTATAAACCCCACAGTCCCAGGCAAACGGGGATGGTTGGTCCCCCTTCATGGCAGTAGAAGTTTCAGATGAGAGATTCAAAGGCTAAAAGGAACTTGCCAAGCGCGGCCACGTGGAGGCAGAGGGGAAGTGAGAATCCGTGTCAGGCAGTGAGGAGGACAACATGCAAAAAGGCACAGCGTGGGTTGAGGGCTTGGAAGCACAGGGCGTTTTGTTTCATTTGTAAGAAAGCATGGAATTGTGGGAGGTGAGTCTGAAGAGGTCATCCTAGGTCCTCAAGGGTCTGCCTCATACAGTGCCTCCCCTTAGCAAAGAGGAACACAGTCCTAGACCCCCAGTGGATGCCCCAAATCACCGATAGTACCACACCCTATATATACTACATTTTTTCCTATACATAAGCATATCTTTTCACTTAAAGAAAGGATGTTTATGGCTTCTCTTTGGTATTTTCAAATTGCCAGCATTGCTACTCATGAGCTTTGGGGCCATTACTAAGTTAAATAATGATTCCTTGAACACAGCACTGTGATACCACAATCATTAATCTGATAATCGAGCCAGCTACTAAGTGACCAAGGGTGGGTTATGTGTACAATGTGGATATGCTGGGCAAAGGGAAGACTCATGTCCAGGGCAGGCCAACGCTGGATGACACAAGTTTTTATCATGCTACTCAGAACTGTGCACAGTTTAAAACTTACGAATTGTTTATTTCTGGAAGTTTTTTGATTTAATATTTTCAGACCCTGGTTGACTATGGGAAACTGAAACTATAGATAAGGGTGGACTATTGTATGCCCAGAAGTTCTGCATTTTATCCCAAGGGTTAAGGGGGTCCCATAAAATGTTTGAAGCAGGTGATGGGAGAAGGTAATTGGGGTTTTTGGTTTTTGATTTTCATTTCAGAAAGATCCCTGGAAGAAGCTGTGAGGTTTTATGCTTATTTCCTTAGAGCGCTGCTGACTCACTGAGGGACTGACTCATTTAACCCCTCTCTTGACATGCAGACTCATTAGGAAAATGCAAGAGTCACACTAACAATTCAGATGGAAGTAGTTTTCATTACTTCCATGTTTCTTCAGATAAAACAGCCTAGGAAGTTGCCGAGTGCTCAGACACCCGATCCATGAATTGGATCTGCAGCTGGTCTCGGCTTCGTCACGTGCCCTAATAAGTTCATCACCCGAGTCTGAGGTAGCGGCTCCAAAGAACAGAGCTTGTTTCCTAACACAGATGGTGCTGGGAAGATTAATGAAGTTTAATCTGAAAGGATTTTGCACTTTTGGAGGAAAATTCCCACATCGTGGAATTGCAGTGAATAAAACATAACTGATTTCCTCAAGTCAGTGTATTTTCTTTCTGGGAAAGACCACAGCAATAGAAATCCCATTTTAACACCTGAAGAAGCATCATGCTGCAACATTAGTGTTTGATGGTTAGTAATGTTTTTATGTCACTATTTACCAATATTCTCTGTTCCTTACCATACACTGGCCCATTTAATTGAATGGGTCTTCAATAACATTTCTTGTTGACTTTCACCCATATCTCTTAGCTTTCTTACTCTGCCCTAATTTAAAATAAAATAAACAGTATACCAAGCCCTGAGTTGATAACAATATCACATGTAGCAAAAATAGAAATAATAAAAAATAAGTAAATTTTAAAAATAATAAAATAACATAAATCCCCCCAAATGATTTAGCTATATAAATTTTTGGAATTCTTCTGTATGGGAGGTTTGTTTTTCTCTTCTGCATATTTATTCAACCACTTATTTGCATCAGTATGGGCACATGAATATTTGTTTTGTACTTTGGGTGATGATCTAATATGTTATTTATTTTAATGCTCGGAGCGTTCCAGCTTGGCCGATGAGAGCTCTGTCTGTGTCCCTTTGACACACTCCCATGATTTTGCTTTTTGAACACTTCATTGTTTATGACACTACAAGATGTTCCCGGTTCATCTTGTATAGTTCCTGTTCCAACCTTAGAATTAGCACATTCTCTAAGGATTTTGGATCCCTTTATTTAGAGAATGACATTAGAAAATATGATCTTGGTGCCGGTATACTGCATGTTGTTCTGGGAGTCGTCCTTAGCCAGACAAAAATATCAAACCTTTGTCTGCATCCGGAATGCTCATTGACTGTTAACTATGCTTTTCACATTTTACTGAATGCAAATTTACAGCTTTTTTTTTGAATATGTACAGTATTATTTTTAAATGCAGCTGTACAACCTACATAGATATACGATTATCTTTTTGAGACTCAATTTCAGACTTTTTGGCTCTTTCTTCTATTTTTCATGTTCTGGTGGATCTTCCAAAGTTGCCTATTTAGATGCCTGGCCTCTATGTTTGACTTTTTCTGACATCCACTCAGACTCTTTTCTCTACTATCTGAGCTTGGTGAAGATAGTAACTATATCTTGGCCCACTATGATGCCCACAGTACCTAATGTAATGTCTGGCACAGAGTGAATACTCAATACCTATTCGGCAAGCGAAGAATGAATAAATATATTCTGATAGCTGGATCTATGCCAAGCTATTACTAATTGACAATGACTTACCACAGTCTCCTTTTAAGATTTGAATTCGTGGAAAATGCAAGTGAGGATGCTATTTAGAAGTGATGGCAGCTGTCAGGGTGTTTAAGCCCAACAAGCACCTTGTTGCCTAAACACTTTAGTCAGATTTCTGAATCAGAAGGGACCTTTAAAGTCTTTAAGCCCATTCTTGCATCTTCTTCATCTGACACTTGGTTTATCTGTGATCTAGAATGCCTGACCCTTCACATGAGGTAATGAACATAGATAGTCCAAGGAAGCCACACTCTGTGGAAGAGACCAGCGAGTGGCATGGTGGGCAGGGAGAGAGACACTTTCTTTTTGTCATGAAAAAGGGAGGGGAATTCACATTTATTAAATGCTTATTGTGTACCTGAGATCCTGTCAGTCATATTTTCCTCTTCCTTCTTCCAGTGTTCTATTTATTCTTCCTTTCACTCCCTTTAACTTCCCACGCACTGTCATCTCTTCTTTTCATCTCTCCTCTTTTTCATCATCTAATTTCATAAATTAATTCAACATGGACTTCTTTGCTCTGCTCTGGCATGGTAGGAGCTTGGAAGTCAACACTCCATTTTAACAACAGGTAAAAAGTTGAGCCAGCTGAAAAATCAACAACTCTTAGATCTATCAGAAAGGTGAGGTACAGGGCAAACGGTTGTCCTCCAAAACTGGGAAGACAGACAGGTAGAGACAGAGAATCACAACTTACTGGAGCAGAAACCTTCATCAGAATCAGTGCCAGAGGAGAAAAACCTCAACTGTAATTGATGAATTGCTGGCAGCCCAGTGCAGACAAGTCCACAAGTCAAAAACTCCAGGAGGGCCCTGTCACAAGAGATCCCACACTTGTGAATTTTATCTCCAAGAGCTTGGTGAATAGTGAATGTTGGAGAAAAGTTCCCTCATGCTTCCAGGAGGAGGAAGGGGAAAGCCGCCATTTTGAAATACGCCATTTATTTCTTGTGATTCCATGTATTTTATTTTTAAATTTATTTTTATTTTTCAATTACAGTTAACAGTTAATATTATATTAATTTTAGGTGTATAGTGGTTAGACATTTATATAACTTACAAAGCAATTCCCCCAATAAGTCTTGCACCCACCTGACACTATAGATGGTTATTACAATGTTATCCTTACCAAGGCCCGATCTCAGGAGAAATTTTTCCAGAGCCTATACTCATTGGGTTTTTATCTGCACCTAAATGACCTGGGGGAAGGGAAATACCCCACTTCAGCCCAATGGCCATGCTATATCACCTTAGGTGGGGCTGAGGAGGGAGGCTAAAACACCAGGAGAAGGAGGCTCACGTAAAGACTAAGACCAAATCATAGGGCCGTTGAATGCTTCCCCTCCCCACACCTCACCACTCCATTACTAGAGGTCTGTTTACCACAGTTCCTTCTACCCAGTACATCACGCCCGGCTATCACAGAGAACTTACAAGGCATACTGAAAGGCAAAAAAACAAAACAAAACAAAACAAAAATAAACAACAAAACATCATTTGAAGAAAACAGCAAGGATCAGAAACAGTCTGATATATGACAGGGATATTGGAATACTGTGTATGAGGTCCTAGCCACCAACCCATATGTACCTTATATAATCCTCACAACTTCAAGAACTAGGTATTATTTTAGAAATTTTATAGACAAAGGATCTGAGGCTCTGAGAGGTTAGGTAACCTCTTCAAGTTCCCACAGCTCCTAAATGTGGAAATTGGGATGATCTCAATCTTTTCAGGTCTAGTGAGAATCTTGTAATGGTGCTTATCTTCTATAGTTATGCAGTCAAATAGGGCAGCCACAAGATATTGATGGCTATTTAAATGTAAATTGCTTATAATTATTTAAAATTAAATATTTTTTCCCTTAATTGCACAAACCAGGATTTGTGAGCTCAATAGTCAAGTGAGGCTAGTGGCTATCATGTTTAGGATTGTTCCATTATTGCAGAAAATCCTATTGGGCAGCATAAGCTAGAGTGTTACCAGGCTGGGAAAACACAGCTTCCTTCTCACCCAAGTTGGAAGACACTTGTGCCTGAGATCAGCTTCTATTTCCTACCTCCTTCCCACATCCAATGCTGACCCAGCATGTTCTCATCTTAGCATAACCGGATACCTCCTGGAGGGAGATGTAGCTTTTACCAACAACTGCCATGGTCTCTCCAGGGTGTCCAGAAAACGCCTTCCTGGATAAGCAGGAAAAGCAGGTTTTGCTCCATCTTCTTCTTCAACAGCAACTTAGAGTGGATGCATTCTTTTCATTCTTGTCTCGAAATTCTTTCTTGTCAGTCTTGTAATAGAGAAGATTATCCAATTTACATCTGCCCTTCAAGGGCTTATATTTGTTTCAGTTTTTTTTTTTTAATACTCTTTAATTTGATCCAGGGCTAATGTCATATCTTTTCTCACAGCTCCCGTATATACTCTCATAAATGCACATCACCCACATCCGAAGATTGAAACAGGGGGGCGCCCTCTTGGATAATGTACACTGAGGCTGCTTGTGCAATTGTTAGAGTCCAGAGGTACCTTGTAAAGAGAAGATGCTCCATTTCTGAGTTAGAGCTTGTGTAAACCTGGGCTTATTCAGATATCCAGTGGAACTCTGAGATCCTCTCTGACTTTCTAAATAAAAGCCTTTCACAACAGAGTTGTCCTTTGGGGGCTATGAGTAGAAAAAGAAAAAAAAACTCTGTGTGTGTGTGTGTGTGTGTGTGTGTGCGTGTGTTTGTGAGACATGTCCAGGATCCAAGAGGCAGGCAGGGAGCAAGAAGCCATGTGCCTCACTCTTTTTGTTGCTATTGTTGTTCTTGCTTTTCACATTTTATTTTAAGAAGCTTTGTGGCCAGAAGGCTGTGTAGTCACCTAGGGAATGGTCAGCACAGTGTACAGTGGTCAGTATTTTAAAGGGCCTTTTCTGTTATGAGAAGTAGGAAGAGTGGATATGATGGATGAACTTGGGGAATGCTAGCAAAATGCCCTTGGAAGCTGAAAATGTTCAAACCAGCTTGCTGACCACACCTACCTTTAGGGTTCAGTAGAGCTCAGATTTGCTTGACACAATAGTCCAACACAAAGCGGTTAGAAGCAAAGGAAAAACAGAAAAGATGAATTGCCTTAAGGAACTTAAATAGAACAATGAAGTCTCAAATATCGTATCATAGGCCTTGGTTTCTGAATGCCCTCAAAACACCATTTACCTAAAATGAGAGAGACTGGAAACTCTGGAGTTTCTTATTAACAACTTAAAGGCAAATTCAGACCCCTTTATACATTTACAATTCATTTAGGACTTTGACTCAGAGATGGAGCCCTGTGTGATTCCTTCTCTTGTTAGTATTGAAGACCTGACTTAGAAACAGCACAATAAAACTCACTCAAATCCCCAAAGCACAAAATGCAGAAGCAGACATTTATTTCTTCTTCAATATAGGGGAGATTTTCTATAATTTAACTTCTGATTAGAAAACTTCTTACATTGGAAAATTTCAGCAATGAAATTTCAGTAATAAGCCAAATGCAGGTCTGCTTGAGGTCGAATGAAATTTAGATGAAAAGTCTAGGATTATCAAAAAGAATGAGGGAACTTCAAGTTTCTGTACATTCAAGGTCAATGGGTTGGATTCTTTCATTTTTTATTTTTATGGCAGCACATAATTTCTGTTTCTAGTTGGCTCACTACTTTTTTTTTTAAGCCATAAATTTTGGGTTATGATAGTAACTTCACTTGTCGTCAAGCCTGTTCGTCTCCCTGTCCGAATATTTCTGTAGTACTTATCACTTTAGCATGCCAGGGATTATTTCCTTTTTATAGGAAATAACAACAAATGTAAACTGATCTTTTGATCTTCTGGTAATGTTTTATAGCAAGATATATTAATCTAGTTATTGAACCGAGAAACTGAGGTATAAAGCAATAAGGCAATAGTCAACGATTCACATTGAACTTGGTCTCCACTAAAAGAGGAAAGAATGAAATACTCAGTAATCATCTACTTCCGCACGTATTTTCTCATTTAATTAACAGCACATACTCTTTGTACTAATTGTTGGAAAATCATCCTAGTAATGCCTGTCTATATTGTTGTCTTGCATTCTGATGTCATTACTGTACCTTTATCATCCACTCTTTCTAATAAGATTATGAATTATTTAAGGGCAGAGATAGTGATTTGGACTGGTGTATCTTTGTAATAGTGCCTAGCATAAATACTTGAACACAATCCAATTCAAATAATTGTGATAAGAGATGCCCACTGGAGCAGTTGCTGGAGACCCCTGGTTTTTATTCAAGGGGCCTCCCTTGTTCTGTGCCTTTACAAAGGGGTGAGTAGGGGCTGAGGGAAATTGTGGAAATCCGGAGAGAATTCCCACCCTGCAAGATTTTCCTGAGATGGATGGCATCTGCATCGTTCCTCTTGTGGGAGCCTTACACTTTATTCATTCCATATTGAATAAAGGGAAAGACTCTACAGATGGGATTTATGGCTGAAAGCTTCCTTAATTATAGGCTAGTATAATAAGTCCTTCCACTATCTTAATGATTGGGGAATTAAGAAGCTCTTTAATAGAAATTGACAGGATCCATTGTCATTGTGAAGAAGGTTCTGTTATGGTCTTGAGTACGCTGCCAACCATCCCAGGATTTAGGGTTCCCCAAAGGCTCATTAACATCTCAGACCATAAGGTCCCCAAAGGAGGCACTAATGGTCCACCTCGTTATGATCTGAGGATAATGACTGCATGACATCCGTAATCATTGAGACGATAATGGCTCTGTAAAAACTGTTATGATGTCAGCAGTGAAAAAAAAAATCTAATTTGCACTTTATAATCTTTGGTTTCTAATATGCTATAGTATCTAAATTATACTAAAATTATTTTACAAATCTCGCTTAATAGAGGCATTGCATATGATGCTCAAAAAAAAAAAATCAAGATCCTCTCTTAACACAGCTGTTATCCCCCTTATATTACTGTATAAATGAAGGGTAAGATTAGTAATGCTCTCATAGTAAAAAACTTATGAGTAATGAAATAAAAAACAAAGACTTACATTCCCCTAATTTACATATTCATTTACTCCTGGGAATGAAAAGACGTTCTGTTTTTACAATGCCCCAAAACAGCAAAGAAAAGCCCATAGTAATAACAATACTAAGAGCAGTGGTTGTCAGCCCATACTGAGTACTTAAGCATCATGCCCTATGCCAAGTAATTTTCCTGCATCCTCTCATTTTAATCCTTGCAAAACATCTCTGAAATGAGCATCACCATTACCTTCACTGAACAGAAGAGAACAGAAAAGTGAAGAGTAGCTAAGGATCTTGCCCATGGTCATCCAGGCATGCGCAGTCCACAGTCAGGGTGGGGTTGGAATTAATTCAGTCTGGCGTGCTCTAATAATCAGGTGTGTGTGTGAGGAAGAGTTATATCTGAATCAGGAGGAATGGGCTCATGTGGGACCACTAACTGACTGTGTAAACTTGGAAAAATTATTTTGCCTTTCAGAACTTTGTGGTTAGTCAAGGTGGAAAGCGTTTTTCAATTCCAACATTTTTACAGACAGGGAAGTCACAGTAGCAGAGCTGGCATTGTAATTTTTAGATCGTTCCCACCATAGCTACCACTATTCTTCAGTAGTAATATCATTGTTTTCCCGTTATAATCAGTTGAGTCGAACAGTTTTTCCCTGTGGTGGTAAACAGTAGATTTGAACATAAGCTCACTGTATATAGGAAGCATATGGGAAAAGCATCCTCCATTATTGTTTAATTCTGTAAAGTATTTTTAAAAACATTTTTTCCCCATCAATTTCTATTGGACTCTAAACAAGGGGAAAATGGAGATGAGTGTAAATAAAAAGCTGTCAGTGTTAGTATTACAAGTTTATAGCTCTAAGCATTTCCTGTGTATAAACGTAAGCAAACAAATTAATATTTTAAATAGATGTCTCTTTTGCATTATATTTAGTAACGTATGAGCATTAAAAAAAAGGTAATCTTATAATAAAACAAAAGTCTATAGATGCTCTTTCAGCCTTAAACCTAGCTTTTCGTTGTAGCTCAGGCTGCAATACCCACATCTTGCCACTAGAGGGGTGAATTGTTCCTAATGAATAAAAGACCTTAGTGCTTGGGGAGGGGACAGCGGAGGGCTGATAACATTGATATTCTGGACTCCAAAAATATACTTGGAAGGGCTTTTACTATAACACTTATACTCAGGGAAGCTGGCTCTAGGATACAAAGTTCTCAAAGAGAATTCTCAAAGAGATTTTAAATATCAAGGCCTAATGGGAATCACCTATTTTGATATGAAATTATTTAGGCTATGGATGGAATTTGACCATGTACCCAAGATGTAGCACACAAAAAAAGAGGTACCGTGGCTGCCTGATGACACGGAAGATGGGAGTGCCAAGTCCTATACAGTAACTGAGCATCTGAGCACGTGCTCACTGAGGGCCTCAAAGCATGTGTGGCTTCTGCAGTTTTGCAGCAGAAGAGTCATTATCATTTCCTGCAAACATAATTAGGAAAACAGTAAAACCAGGAATATTGTCCAAGACTCTCGACTTTGTTGTTGAAGGGGAGGAGATGTACTACTGCAAATAAATCCTCCTTTGCTGCAGAGTTTCAATCCTATGTGCTATTCTGTGCTCCAGTGACAGTCAGCCTCTGACTGCAGCACCCAAAAGGCTGAGGCATAGCAGTGCCATAAGCTAAAGGGCTGGCCAGAAGTGTGGCTTCGTGTATCCTGACAACTACTCTTAAAAACGTAAAAGCCAAAAATTAGTTTCTAGTACTCTGGCAAAAGCACAATTGCTTTAAATAAATTTCAAGGTATCTTCAGCCCAGTGTTCTACGTTGGCTTTATATGCACAGAATGTAGACATCATTTGACACTCTGCTGTTGAAAGAGATGCAAAGATATAAAAATTAATAGAAAGAAGACAGTTCAAAGGAAGCGTGTTATTAAAAAAAAAAAGACAGTTCAAATGTTAGAATTTGTTCACTAGTCGTTCTCAGATTTCACGAGCTTTTCTAAGGATTCTTTCCTAAGGAAACTTCACAGAGAACGCTCCTTCAGTACACAGCGCTTTCTGTTTGTGGCGTGGGACACTTTTGGATACATAATGAAATGATAGCTGGCAGTGGGATAGCTTTTAAGTTTGCAAACCAACCCACAAACAAACAAAACAAAACAAAGCAAAACAAAACAAAAAAAAAAACCAGACACAGATTATCTTTTTTTAAATTTCCCTACTTGTTAAAATTCATTTGAACCCCGAAAATCAATACCTGTGAAACTTTTTGGTCATTCACAGACAACGCAAAGAGTGGTGGAAATTCCACTGTCAATGTTTTGAGCTCAGTCTGACAAGTTGGAGCTCTGCCCTCTCGTTCTGGCTCTCACACTGTAGACCAGTGTCCTTATTGTGGTCCATTTAGGGCCACGTTTTCACATGTTTTGCTTTTTTTTTTTTTTTTTTTTTTTTATTTACCATTTAAAGTGGTCTCCAAGCATAAAACTGAAGTGCAAGAAGGCTGTGATGTGTTTTATGAAGAAAAGCCATGTGTTAGATGAGCTGGTTTAGGAAGGAGTTACAGTGTTGTTAGCAATGAGCTTAGTGTTAATGAATCAACAGTGATATTAAGTAAGGTGTTTTTAAGCAGAAAATACATAAAATGTGGTTATATATTGATGTAGTGACAAAAATATTGTGATCAAAGGCTCTCAGGAACCTAACTCTGTATTTCTCTTAGGAACAGGTGTGCAGTATTCATTAGGTTTGTGGAGACTTCATAGAATATAGCTACTGTGAATAATGAGAATCACCTGGATAGATAGGTGGATGGATGGATAGATAGATGAGAAAAAGTGAGACAGAGAGGGGCGGGGGGAGAGAGGGAGGGAGGGAAGAAGAGAAAGGTAGGGAGAATAAGAACACTGAAAAGAATAATAAATGTGAATATTAAAACGTTATTAAATGGCTTTTGGTTGAGGATATTCATCTCTGCTGACAAAGACATTTTATATTTGCATTAAAATGAAATTCAATTAAAATGAAATTTGAATACTCCACTACCACAGGAGAAGAAAGAAACAACAGAGGTAGTTTAGAATCATCACCAGCAGTTTAGGGGCCATTTTATGAAGGAATTTTCTTAAATATGAGTAGCAAAATGTCATAACAGAAGAAAGAAGCTGAAATACATAAACTATTCTAAAAAATTGAAGATTTGGTACAACACGTGTATGTCAGCCAATTGTGTAGACTTGAGCTCTGGATGGCCTTGGATTATGTTCCAGTTCCACTAATTACTGAAAAAAATGATCTTGGGTGATTAATATAAGATCTTTAACCTTGCTTTATTCATCTAAAAAATGGAAATAACAATATCTGTTCAGTGGTTTCTGTGAAGTTTATATAATTTATGTAACACACCTAGCATAATAATTATTTTATCCATGAGTATTATTTCCCTTCATTCCTTTTTCCTAAGGTGTTTCTTCACGTCTCATATTTGAAGAAAAATGAGACCACTGTTTAATAAATTTTTATTTAGGATCAGTCATTGTGGGCCTCAGCGATTCCTTATAATTCCTATGTGGGTCCTTTGTCAGCTCTTGTACCCATTTCCTGCAATAGCTCTTTGTACTTATCACCCTTGCTACTTCAAGTCTATTGAGTTAGAAGATTCTAGACTAAGTTGGAGCACAGTGTGAAACAGACCTGTGGTAAATTGCTATGAGTGTTGTTGGCACAAGAATGCGTTTTGGTGGTGCTTTGTCACATGGTTAGTCTTTCTCTTCTTGCCACTATATCAGTCCATTACTGGGACTCCAGTTCCTCTCCCTGCTCCTTAAATTTTGGCATGCCCCAGTGACACATATGCACGATGTGAATTTTCACTTCACGTTGTCTCCAAGCTGACTGCATCCTCTTTGGCATAACTTCCTTGCGTGAGGACGATTAGGTTTCTGCAATCTTAGACATAGGCTTTCTACTTCTGAGGCTGGACCTCTAGGTTCACTTGAAATTCCCACAGGCATGTGATCCTCAACCTGTTCAAAACTGCATTCACAATTTGACTTTCTCAACTTGTCTTTTCCCCTCGACTACTACCTCAGTAGATGACATGACCATCAAGTGACTCAATCAATCACCAGTGCCAGACATCCGGAGTCATTCTCAAATTCTAGCTCTCCCATTACCCTGCACAGTCAATCGCTGAAAAGACCCTGTCAATTTGACCCATGCAATATCTCTGAGATCTGTTCTCTCTTTTCTATTTCTTTACCAATAACTTAGTTCAGATTCATATCGGTTCTTTCCTGGATTATGCCATAGGTTTCTAATGGGTCTCCCAGCTTTTTATCTTGATCCCTGCAATTTATTCTCCCTGGTGCTGTCAAATGTGAATCTTTCTGAAACAGACATCTGGTCATATCACTGCTCTGCTTAACTTCCCACAATGCCTCTGTATTGCTCTTGCATAAAGAAACATCTCTTTGGCTTAGCTTAGAGTCTTTCTGTTCTGCTTTTTGCCTACCTCTCCAGCCTTTCTTATCATTTGCCTCATTATGCTCAATCTTTTATTCTAGGTACATGTAACAAAACTTTCAGGTCCTTAAAACATGACAACATGCTATCGCATGTCTCCAAGACTTTATACTTGCAATTCTTCCTTTCTAGAAACTTCCATCTTTTTCTTGTTTAGCTAACCTCTTCATGTTTTTCAAAATTCAACGCAAATACCACCTACTCCAGGAACTCATCTTTGAACAAAGCCCCTTACAATTAAATACTCTGTATTTAAGTATTTCCATAATTTACTATTCTTAACTTCTTTACAGCACTTAACATATTATTTTGTAATGACCTATTCATGTGTCCATTTCTATATCCCTTTGAGTTCACCCAGAAAAAAAATCCTGACGCAAAGAGTCAAGTGAAATACCTTATCACAGAGCTGAGTCCAGGCAACTCTGTTAGGGAAGTGGAGAAATCAGTCAGAGGTAGGAAGAAAGCTAATAAAGCCTGCATCATCATACAAGTTACCATTTTGGCAACTGGACATAAATCAGCTGAGGAACTCTGGGAATCAGTGTCAAACATGTGCCTCAGAATTGTTTCAACTGAAGGGTGAGGGAGCTGTCTACACATCAATACCCATTCACTGGTTTGAGGGGCTGCTGCATATGGTGTGAGGGTATTGGTGGGGAGGATATAATTTCTGGGCACCTCCAGCCTGCTGTGTACACAAGTCCTTAGCAAAAACATGAAGATGCTATGAGTTAGAAGTCAGGCTGGCATGCACCGAAATGTGAGGCCTGAAAGCATATGGATAGATAACTGACAGCCAAAGCAAATGTCTCACCCAGTTATAGAATAATCTACTTTAGAACTAGGGCCAGATAATTGAATGTTTAAAGTTATAATATTAACTTTCCAAAAATAGTACATGTAATAAAACTTAAGTAAAGATTTTAACCCAGTTTTGTATGACTTCAAATTCTGAACTCCTTTGCTCATACCAGACAGGCACCCATTCCAACACTAAAAAAGAGAGAGGATACAAATGACTAGTGTCAAGGCAAGCTCATATAAAATGGGTATACTGGGTGCTTTAGGAGTACGAAAATGTGCTTGGAGAATTCCATTTCAGCTAAATTATATGCAAAGAACTAGGCTTTTTTTCCCCCTGTGGAATCACAAAGAATAAGAGACTGCCTCAGCTTCCAGTATTTAACAATCATTTGTGCATATTTGTATTTGTATATATGAGTGTGTGTGTGTGTGTGTGCGTGTGGGTGCGTGCACATACGCGCACGTGCACGTTTGTGTGGAGTGGTAGAGTAGGCAGAAAGCCACTACAAGGATATTTTCAAGAAAAGGATGCCCACTCCACCAACCCAATTTGGTCATAAACATTTTTCCAGAATGAAATTCTTTCTCAGGGATAAACAGTATAGTGAAAAGAGCAATTTATCAGGTATTGAAACTGTGAATTCTCTCTGTGGCATCGCATCAGGGTCATCGTGTGACCTAGGACAGTATGATTTGCCTGGCCTCTGCTTCCTTGTCTGTGGAATGGAGAGGTAGTAAAGGTCTTTATTATTTGAGAAACCTCTTCCAAATTTATAAGGCCCATTCCAGATTTATAATTGCCTTGCCATGCAAGCCAGGCAGTTTCAATAAATATTCTTTTATTTCTTTTTCTCCAAATGAGTTCTGTGATGGTTTCATATTTACTTTTAAAAAGAATCTTTGCATTTTCTTTGTGATGACTAAAAGTAACTCATTGATATTCCAAACAGGACATTTGTTAAGCCTTTATTTCACAATATGACCCCTTACACATTAATAGTCAGAAAGCTAAGACTTAAATAAATAGAAATTACTGTTTGTCCCAAGGATTAAAAGAGAACAAGTTTGTTATTGTCAAATAGTTTTCACAAAGAATATTAGAAGGCCATGCATAGGCTTTATAATAAGACAGAACACATACAATTTCTAAATTAAGGCCTCAGAAGAGAAAGTATTATATATATGTAATATAAATAAAATAGTACATATATTAATTTAGAATCAATTATGTGTATATACATATATAAATATAGTATATAAAGTATTTAAATAAAATAATATACATATATGCAAATAAATACACCTAAAAAGATGAATATTTTGGAGGCTCAAATATCCTTATATATGTCTGGTTCATTTCAAACCATAAAATAGTAACAAATATTTAGTAGACTCACAAAAAGTATTGTTAATTATTAATTGATTTTGTTTAATGTTAGGACCAGAACACACATATACACACACACACAAAACCCCTTTGTATAATAAGTTTATACTATTAGTTTCTCAGCATATTGAGTTAAAACAACTCAAAAGGAAAAAAAAAAAAACCATACAAATAGTCCCAGAGTATAAGAGAGGACATATATGTGATTATAAATATTGAAGTATAATGCAAATTAAAGAAAACTCTTCCATTTTCATTATTATCCTTTCCACTAATTCATGTATTAGAAGTGTTAAGTTTGTTCTCATGTAAGAGCTAGTCTTATGCAAGGTCCACATCCCAAATTGTTTTCTGAAGCCTGCATTGCTTTCTCAGAAATGCTCAATAATTATTATGTTTTAATTGTAGTAGGAGGTCCCAGCTGGAGGCTACCTGTGTTTCTGCATGATAAACTGATGTGCAGGGTTCATCCTCAGAAGCTGATAGGTATTTGGTTTTTCCTGCCTGGGAGAAAGAAAGATTGGGAGAATATAAAAATGACTCCTTGAGGCGCTAATTTCTTCCTTGGACCCTGGAATCGTGTTAAAGCCTTGGGAGAGGAGAAAGTCTCAGGCAATCTTTTCACATGCTACTTTCTCTATCAGGAAGCCCCTTCTATCAAATCTCTTTGGGTAAAATTATGCATAATTCAGGTTTAAGCTTCCTAAAAGAAGCATTTCCTTAAACCCTTCCCAGCCTCCAACCAGAATAGGTAGTTCTGTTGTTTACTCTATAACTTACTTTATGTCTTCATGACACTCATCACATTAATAGTTGACTGTTGGGTTTTGCTCTAAGACAATAGCAACTATGCTTGTTCCCTGGTACGTCCTCAGTACCCAATGTGATTTTAAATTATGTTTGTTGAATGAACGATGAATGGTCCAACCTTTTGCACAAAGAAGAAAGACTATAATGTGACTATTGAACTAATTTTTGACCATTTCAAAAACAAGGAACTTGCCAATTTGTAAGTAGGTCATTTTGATTTTGAATATTTTATAATATTAGAAAGCAAAGGAAAATATAAAACAAGACTACAAAAAGTAAATTTTGTAACATTTTCATTGGCAAAAAATAAGAAGTCATATAATACCAAGTGTTAAATAATAAATCAATGTGATCTCACATACATCGCTTGTATAGACTTATTGGAAAACAAGTTGGTGTTATCACTTATGGCTAAGTAATTCCACTCATATATAGGCCCAGGAAAAATACATTTACCATGAAAAACATGTACAAGAATGTCTGTAAGAAGCATTGTTCAACTTCAGTTGGATCATACATTCATAAGTTTTCATTGTAATGCCACTATATTTGGTTGAATGATTGTGTGCATGAAGAGATAAATAAAAAACAAATGAGCAAGCAGGCAAATGAGGACCTTGTATATACCAATTGTTACAATCCACAATTAACCAAGGATTATGATTAGCTCAAATTTTGTGTACCTAAAATCGTAGGGTAAGTTAGGATTGATGAGGTATTCGTTTTTTGTTTGTTTGTTTTTACTTTAATTGCCAAATTTTGATTATTTTTCTGATAAAAACCAAGGTCAAATGCCAATCTGTTATCCAATGATCATCTTTAAAATAAATAGAACAATTTCTGACACATAGTATTACTCTGTATTTTTTTGGTTCATTCATTCAAGCTCATTCTAGAGATATTTACTGAGCATCTACCAACCATATTCAGTATACTGTCTTTGAGAAATTTATAAACCCAATTCCTAAGACACAAACTAAGTTTCAATCCCAAGATAGAGGTAAACCAACAATATTATCATGATAAATGCTTCAAAAGTATAAACAACACATATCTACTGTGGGAGAATTCTGAACACTTTTAAAGTAAGTGGAAGCTCAAATACTAAAATTAATCTTGGTTATCTAAAAAAATTCTTTGGTGAAAGGACATCTGAACTGAGACACAAAGAATATGTAAAATGCATTTAGGTGAAAAGGAAAGTATCCAGGTAAATAAAGAGAACATTAGAACACCTGAGAATGAGAGAATGACTCATTAAATTAAATAAGTCTGGTATGACTAGAGACAGTAAAAATAGCAAGGAACACAACTGGTGGAGGTCGGCATAGTCATATTGATAAAAGCTTTAAAAATCATGTTGCAAAGTCTAAACCACAACCGAGGATAAATGGAATTTTACTCAAGTTATACAGCAGGAGTATGGTAAGAATAGGTTTCTACTTCTTAAAGGTCATGGTTTCTGTAGGTGTGGAAAAGAAATTGGAGGAGGGGCAGGAGTAGAGGATGGGAGACAAGTTAGGAGACTGTTTCACTGTTTCATGAGAAGAATAACAGATACTTTGACTTAGGTATTTGAAATGGAGACAGAAAAAAGTAGTCAACTTGGAGAGAGACAGTAAAGGGAGAGTACATAGAACTTGGCTTTTGATTAAGATTTTTCTTTACTTTTGTTGTACTCTTATTGTTTTAGTCTGATGTGCCCACGTATTTCTTATTCGTTATGCTTAAGATTCACTGGCTTTCCTGAGTCACAGTGTATTAGTCAGGATAATTTAATTGCAGTTACCTCAGACTCATTTTTTTAAAATAGTATGCCTCCTGTTCCTCTTTTTCCACTTCGATGCTCCCACAGATGTTTTCTGCCAGACCCCCAAGTCCCATTCTCAAGCTAAGTCTACTAGAGTAAACTCAGTTCTGCCACATGGTCTTTGAGGTTATCTGGATTGAGACACTATGTATTTCCAGAAATCTAAGCTCTGCTATCCAATGGAAATCAGAATTAAGTCATATTTCCAAGTCTTAGGATCAATAGGTCCTCCTAATCAAAGAACATTAAAGACATTCTTATCATAAACTAACCCAAAACATTAAGTTTTCTCCTCATATTCTTTGGTAATACAGGGTGAGGTTGCAAAGGGTGGTGGTGCCTCCTTTATGCCAACAAGGACTATTGGTATTGATAGAGGGAATGACAACATGTGGGAAATGAGAGCAATGTCACATTACAGCAGCAATGTCAAGGTCAAGTCACAAGGCAGAAAAGCAGCAGATTCAGGGTGGCAGGTAGGGATGAGGTTGGTACTAGTAGCTTTATCAGAATTTGAATGGCTGCCAAGGAAATCACATGAGATACTTGGGACTCTGCCTGAAGAGGAGAGGGAGTTAGGATGCTTATATCTTCAGAAATTATGTAGAATGGAAACTCAGGGTCACAGACCATATTTATGACCATCACAGATGTTCTCTTTCAGGCTGGACTAGTAAGAGTTATCTAAATATTACTAAAGTACAGTCAACATTTAATATCTAAATATTACTAAAATACAATTATATTGTAATATAAATAAATAGAATAATATAAATAAATGCTATAAGACTATAGAGGGCTGGGGATGTAGTGTATGGGTCTCTGAGAATAGGGAAAATTGATATATTTTAGCCATTTCAAGGTGTAATGTGAAGAATTAAATTTTCTGCATATGAAAGAACTTGAAGTGGGATTCCTCACGGACACAATTTTCAATGGCTATTCAAAATAGGATTTTTCTAAAACAGCAGTATTAGGATAGACATCAATATTCTTTAGTGGCAAAAAAAAAAAAAAAAAGAAAGAAAAAAAGAAACAAAACAGATAAAAAGAAACTCAACAACAAGAAATCAAAATCTCAGTGTCAAACTCAACAGTTTATTTCTCACCCAGGCGAAGTCCACTGCAAGTCCTGTACCTTTTTAGGGTCAGCCTTTCACAATTCAACATTGTTTTCATTTATGCCAAGGATGTACATCATTATAAATGCATATTAGAGAAGTCAATTTGCCTTTACAGATTCAACTGAAGAGCAACTGTTTTCCACTTACTAGGGAAGCCATCAGGCTAAGGAGGACTCCATTATCCTGGACCTAAATCATCTAGAATATATAATCTCCTCAGTCAACATTGTAGGGGAAGGGGCAGCTGGGAAGATGTTGGCCAGCTCTTTTACATTTCTGCACAGAAATGCCATGTCATATCTGACCATGGCCACTGGCCAGACCTATTCTCATGGTTTCCTCCAATTGCATAATGGCTGAAAATGAAAATGAGCTGATAAGCAGATGTTGGTGGACACTAGTAATGGCTACCAAAACAAATTATTCAGATGGTCAAGAAATAATAAAGTCTGCTTTTGATTTGGGGAGGGGAAAATATCAGACATTGAAAGCTTTCAAAAGAATCATGAGAAAGAAAGTCTTTAAAGATAAATTGATTTCCCTAAGAACAGAAAGGAGGCAGCCTTAGGATTTCAGCTGTATACTGGGAATAAGTAATATTCTTGTAAACTATTAAAAATGCTTTGTGACACCAGATTTTGAGAATGAGTATGTAATTGTCAGTTTAAAAATATATTCCTTGGGGAGCTACTAATCAACGAGCATGAAGTTTCCGTTAAGTGTGTAGAGTAAGTTCTAGAGACCTGAACAGCATTTTACCTGTAGTCGGCAATGCATATGGTACACTTAAGATTTGTTGAGGGCAGATCTCATGTTGAGTGTTCTTACAACAACATCATCAACAACAGAAACAACAATAAACAATGGCAGAGTAGATGCCAGAATATTGTCAATGGTTATTCCTCGAAAAATAATATAATTCTTTTTCTTGTCCCTTTGTATTTTCTAAATTTTTGACAATGTGCATATTAGTACACATATAATGTACATCCCTATGTGTACTACTACAATGTATATGCATTTCTGTAATGTATATGTATTATTTTTCAAAGTAAAACATAGTCAAAAAATAAAAATAAAATATATTCATGATCCAAAGAATAGAAATGTGCAAAATCTTAAAAATACATTTTAAATATTGCTTTTGTTTTAAAAACTTTAAAAATGACATTGATATTTATTCATTAGAAAACATGAACATTAGAAAAATCTAAAGTGAAAATAGCCTTCATATTTGATCATGTTATGTGACAATTCCATTTTTAAAATATGGAAAGTTTAGATTTGTGTATGCGATTTACCTGAGATCATATAATGATCACATGATAAAGCCTGATGAAAATCTCAGTTGCTTCTAGCACAATGATCTTTGCTCTTTCATTATATCATAATACATGCATAGAGTAAATGGAAATTTGGAATTATTTTTTATAATCAGAAAGCTGTGCTCAAATGTACAAAGGAATGCACATAGGAATGTGGGCTTCAAAATTTTTAATGCTGTATTTAAGTCAAATAGATTCACACTTTCATATATTCCCTATGGCTAAGGGGAATAATGAGATATATAGAAATCAGACACAAAGCATTCCCTATTTGTTGAGTTCAAATTTTTAGAGGGAAGATACTTTTACGAGAGTTAAAGATATGGGTGTGGGGAGAGAGGTAGGGGAAACTGGTGTCTGTAAACTAGAGAGTGTAAAAAACATTTGAGTTTTTGAATATTGTGCATATATTAGCTTGATTTGAGCAGTCTACTTATGAGAGCCATTAAAAGAAAAAAAATTTTTGATGAGATAGGAATTTGGGAATCTTTGGTGAAACATAAAAAGGAGTCACTGTAGGCCATGAAAAAGGGGGATGCTATGTTGCTGGAAAATTATTCCAGCAAGAGCATAAAAAATATATTGAACAGAGACAAGGAAGACAGACTCTATCATTTAGGATGTTTTTGGTCAGATATAAGAAAAATCCCAATATTAACTCATTTAAACAAAATAGAATTTCTTGGATCATATGGCTGTTTTCTTTCAAATCTTATTCTGGCTACACAATCAATGACAAGCACCTGGTTTCTCTCTTTCCATTTTTTTTCTCCATTTAGTTTTATATCCAGTTTAGCAATGATAATTTCCTCATGGTCCCAAGATGGCTGCCTTAACCTCTAGGGTTCATATCCTTTGTACACCTGCTGACAAGCAGAGTGCACCTCTTCTATCAACCATGGAACCAAAGTCTTAAACTTTATTTTGATTGGATCTTAAGTCATGTACTCATCCCTGAAACAATTTGCTGTGGCCAGATGGCTAAGAATTCATAAGACCAACTTCTAAGACAGGAAATAAGTCAGCGTTTCTGAAAGATATGGGCTGTGAGGTGGAAGAATTAACACCTGAGCCCAACGTAGGATGCTCTACCAAGAGCAGAGGAATGGATGCTATACAACCCAAGTGCAGGGGTACTGTGATGAGGACCTAGACTGTGATGGGGAAAATGAGAAGACAGGGATAAATCATGCACTGGTTTCAATAATGGCTTGAAATAGGGAGCAACAAAGAAACTGGGCTTACTATTTAATAAAAGCATTTTAAAGCAGAAAAGGTAGGGAAGATGGCCAGGTTCATTTAGAGACTATCAGACAGGTTACCTTGTAGACTCTTGAACAAAAGGGTGAGAACTGGTAGCAGAAAGGCTCCCACTGCCCTATCATTACCAAAGTTAAATAGCAATTTTCTAATTAGTTGTAGTTTGCAAGTGACAGATTTTGGAAACTATTTTTAATAGAAATCATTATAAAAATAAATCATTTGGCTTCCTAAGAAGAATGTACTTGGGTAATTTAAATTTTTCTCCATGATTCAGGACTGCCATTTCTTAGAGAATAGGATATTCTATTTCTAAGAGATAGGATATTCTCTACCCAGTATTTGTTTGTTTTCCTTTTATTCTTTCTCACTTACATGCAGCAGTTTTTCTTTCTGCACCTGTCTCATGCACTACCCTACTCTCCTAATTTTCTGCCTCTAATCTGCTACACTGGAAAAAAAGACAGAGACATGCTTGTTGAAATGTTCTCTTATGCAAATCAATAGATAGCGAGACAGAGTCCAAGGAACTGGGTTTAGAGTTGAGGCTATGAGGCAGCTACTGTGAGAGCTATCTTATGCATACTCCGGACTGAAGCCCACAGTTGAAGGTTTAGATCCCTTAAGACTTCTGTTCAGTTAAGAGAGATATTGAGCTGAGTTAACTGCCATAAACTGTAAGTCTTCCTATAAAATATTAATTACTTTTGTGTTGGGTGGGCATGGAAAATTGGATGTAGGACACGTTAATTCTGAAATACTTTTAAGTCCTCCAAGTGAAGATATAATGATATCCCAGAGAAAAGGAAAAGGAAGAAACTACTGGAAACAAGAAAATACTGCGGATATGCAGACAACTACTTTTAAAATTTGTGATACCCAAGGCACCATTTTCTCTGATCTGTGTAAATGTAGTATTTACAAATAATTCATTAATACAGAAATTAGAACAAAGGCAGGCGAAGGAGTTATTTCGTGGAGAGATTTAATGCCAACTGCACATTAAGCCCCCTCTCTCAACTATATTCCCCTAAAATGCCACCTCCTTTACCTGGTCTCTTATGCTTACCCTGCACACCCACCCAATCACACCATAATTCTTGAATTTCAAAGTGAGTCAGAATCATCTGGAAAGCTTGTTAATAACATAGACACAGGGCACCCTGCAGAGCTACTCTGGGGCTGGGAGCGTATAGTTGCACTTTGAAGTTCCCCAGGAGAATCTACATAAATAATTCATTCATTAAATCATTCATTCAACAAATATTTATTAAGCATTTAATGTGTGCCAGAATACTGTAATAAAGCAAACACCAACTCCCTCCTTGTATAGAGTTTATGCTTGGGTGGCAGAGGAGGTGGAAGTGATGGACAATAAGAAATATAAATACCAAAACAATATTGTGTATTTGAAAGTTGTGTTACGGGTGCAAATGAGAGCTTCAACATGGCCTTGCATTCAAGTTTAAATGGTATTTTGCCATCAGTGGGGTGGTCCTGAGCAGGAACTTTATATTCTCGTGTGACAGGTATAAAATTCACCGTCACAATATTCTATAGTGCAAAGTGCAAAGAATTAACTTTTATTTCTCTATAACTGAAATAAACTGGAGTTTTCAAGGCTCTATTTCTCCCGCTGACTGAAAACTGAATCTTGTCAATTCAAGATCAATTTGGGAGCTTTCATTTCAAACATAGTCTCTGATTTAGGATCCTTCTCTCCTCTTTCCGTAAACTCTGTAGCTGGGTTTACCTGTTGTCCTGGCAAAAAAAAAAAAAAAAAAAAAATCCGGCCTGCTGCTGGTGACCTGTGTTTCTGCACTAGCCAACCTCGGTGAGGAGCTCACTGTCTCCCTCTGCTGGCTGGGCTCCAGCTTAGGCTGACACTATGGGCGCTGAGATGATATCGGCTGATTCTTCTCCTACCGCGTCTGAGTTTTTCATCCCAAACCTTATCATAACGACCCCATGGAAGATCCACTGGCTCTCAGTTTTACACCATCCCTGTCATCCTGGACATGTGGGAACTTTCGTTAAATCCTCCCTCATAATTTAACTACAACATAGGAAAGAATAATACCTGGAGAATCATCTTTTAAAAAATACCTTAATAAATGGTCCAAGTTAGAGATATTGATACCTGGGAATGTCTTATGGGGTGTTTTACAAAGTCGGCCAGGCTTTGCTTTGTGACGGGGTCTCACGCAAGTTTGGCGCTGTTCGTGACAGGGCACCATTTCGTTATCTTCAAGGTGACATCGCCCAATGCTGTTGGAGACAGCCTAAGTTAAAAGTTTATTTTATGTTTCAGGCATGAATAATTTTCAGCCCTCAAAAAAAAAAAAAAGGAAAAAATCGATGTTACATTTTCAGGATCTATCGATAAATATAGATTATGTGCTAATATAAATGGACAGAATTATCTTTATTATTTTTTTCAGATGAATATAGCTAATGAATAAATATAATAGGAAAGGCAGATGGATTTAGATATATGTTAAATCAAATTACTTAAAGCCAGGCTCTTTGTTTCCATCATTTTGATGCTTTATCTGAGCTGAGAGTTCTGTAAAGGTTTATATGCATATCATAAACAGTTGCCTGAGATGAAAGGTTCTCTGTGAGTTGTTATGATTCACATCTGTATTTTGTAATCCCCTCATAAAATCAAATAATGCTAGTTATTGACAACCTAGTTCAGTAGTTTTCATAATATAGTCTGGGGAAACCTGTGGGTCCCCGACTCTTTCAAGAGAGCTAGGAGGTCCGCCCTGTTGAGATACTTTTCTTACTCTCTTCAAGCTCTACGATAATTTTCTAAACCTTCAATGAATCTTAGTTTCCATATTTTTTTGTCTTGGAGTTTTCAAGAGAAGTCATGGAAGCTATAATTTGATGAGTTCTGGGAAGCCTGAATGCGACTGGCTCTTAAGTTTTATTAATATCTAGTTAATACCATAAAATCCTCTAATAATTGTCCAAAACATTAATTTTAGCAAAGGCTATATTCACTACATGAATGCCCTAAGTAGCAGTAGAGATTTCTGGCCTGGTTTTATAATTCCTACTCTATTTTTTTTTCCTGACTACCATGTTAACTCTTGATTTCAGGAATCCTTATGCTACAAACATCCAATAGATCTGGCACAGTTTAGAAAAATTAATCCAACTCCATAAATTTCCTTGGCAATATCATGATTATAACATTACTCTTTATGCTGAAAGTATGCTATCTAATGGCCTTGAAGTGTTTGAAGCATTCTTCAATTGGTATTATTTTAACTAATCAGCAAATATTTATTGTCTGTTCTTTCAGGTGATTTTTTTTTCCTTCAGGTGTTGGAGGGATCAGGACAGAAAAATAAATAACTGTGTCCCAGTTCCTTAAAAGTTCTCTTAATCTAAATCTATCTATCTATCTATCTATCTATCTATCTATCTATCTATCCACACACACACACACATACATACACATACACACACATGTATGTGTGTGTATATATATATATATATATATATATACATGCTAAAATAATTCAGCATAAGAGTATAAAGATCAAGGATACTATAGCTAATAAAACCTGTAGAAATTTAGGGGAGAGAGAGATTTCAATGGGCAGGAGACAACAGAACATATTCCTTAATGAGGCAAAATTTGACCTTGTAATGAGGAAAAATTTGAAGAATGATAGGAGTTGAATAGGACAGTGCTTGAGGGTGCAAGCATGCAGACACAAATTGATACAAAGGCTAAAGATGAAATCACAGGAAGCTTCTCTGGGAACACCAAGAAAGCCAATTTGGAAAAATAAATTGATGAGAAAAATTGTGCGTAATAAATCTGAGAGACGGTTTCGAGCTAAAATATGTTATCTTCTCTGCTTTAACTATAGGTGTGACGGAACACCTAGAAGTTACTCTGAGAAAATATTTTCCATCTGCTTAGAAATTCCTCCTTTTTTAGTAATATGTCAGTCATCACAAACAGCCTTTAAAATGATCAATCAGGATTTTCCATTTACCTGTGACCTTTCTGAGAAACATGTTCCCAAAATGACATTTAACAGATATGAACCATACTGGTAGGACCGGCGAAACTTTGTGGGATGCCCATTTTGGCTCAACCATTATAAAGTAATGGTTCAACTTTGAAATTCACCAGAATTATTTATCAGTGACAGATATACAGATATTAACACCTGCTCCCATGGCAACACATCATTAAATGATGTGGGAGAAGGACGAAGAAATACTTTTTTCTTTAAAGTAACATATCTCTTTAAACTCACGATCTCAGATTGACAGAAAACTTCATGACATGGTCATAAACTGTAAGCAAATTATACATTTAAGTTTAGGGTCCAACCTTGAGAACTAGATTTGAGGGACAGAGGAAACAAAGCTCTACCCATGTCCTGCCTTGATCCTTGAGACTGCGAATTCTACACCATTGTATGTCCTCCATTCCTGCTGAAAATCAATTCCATTTGTCTTGTGAGGAAGATTAATTTGCCTCTAGGGTTTTGCTCTCCTTTCCACTCTTCTATACTTTCAACAGGATGGTCTTTTTAAAACCTGATGCAAATGCAGATCTGATTTTGTTACATCCTGCTTATAATTTTCCATTGCTTCTTGATTCTTTTAAGGATGAAGGTTAGACTGATCATGGCAAACAAGATCACCTCTCCAGCCTTCAGATCTCAACTTAGTCATCAGATCTTCAGGGAAACTTTTTCTGACCTCTTCAACAAGGTCAATTTCACAGCACCATGCATTTTTCACAGTTTTAGCATTTGTCACAGTTGCAAATTTACAAATAGTGCCATGATTGATGAAATGTCTGTTTCCATCACTAGACTGCAAGTTCCATGAGGGAAAGGAACAAAATATCCTTTTATAGCCTATTCTCAGCCACTAGCACAGAACTTGACAAAAAGAAAGACTCAATATATAGTGGTCAATATCGTCGATGATTTTGCATGCATGCACGAGTGAATGGACCTGTGCAGAAAATTCAGTCATCACCTATTACATTCACAGGATTATAGTGTGATTAGGGAAAAAAGTACTTTTGAAATCTGTTATTCTAACTCCCTCATTACTCAGCTAAGGGACTCACGGCCTAGAAATTAAGATGTGCCTAAGATCAGACAGCCAATCAAAATGACAGAACTGGTCTTAGACTCTAGGTCTCCATTAATGCTCTGAACTCTTTTTATTATGTCACAGCTCCTCTCAGCCAGGCTCCTTACTCCCGAAGTGCCAGCTGAGGGCCAGAGTCACAATGAGCTTGTGCAGGAGTTGGGTGGTGTCGGTCATAAAGGTCTCCACACACCTTCACACCAGGGGCCATCAAGACATTGAGCAATAAGACATTGAGTCTGAATGGAATAAGAAATGTCCGTATTTCCAACCAAAGTGCTCAATAATTGCATGCAGTGATGGTAATCCCAGTCTAGCCTGTTCACCTGATCACATACCAAAAGCAGCCACACATGAGAACCACTGGGCCTATTAATTCACATTTTCATTTTTATCATCCATCTCTAAATTCATTAAAGATGTTCTTAATTCTAAAATGTTTTAATTCTAAAAGTGTTTCAAGAATTCTTCATCTTTCTTTTTTTTAATTTTCCTTTTTCTGGTCAATTTCCATAAATTTGTTGCCTCTTAATTATAGGAGTGATGCTCAGTGTGAATTAAACACCACTCAGTGTATCCTCCCTTCATCATAATGCCTCATTACAGAGTGGGTCAGATCACCTAACGTCTTCACTCCCCTGGGTAGCTTGGGGTTACCCCTAGGTAGTCAGGTAGAGGAGCAGGTTGGCCATTTAATTTCCCCCATTCTCAATTTCACTCCCTTTCTTGTGAACACAAAAGAACTTTAAGCGATCTGTCCCCGGCATTGAAATGCCAACCTTAGTTGGTACTTTGAAAACTCAAAGCCTTTTACAAGATGAATAGCAAACTGTGGATGACAGCTCCTGTGGAGCCATTATTGAATTGCAGCTCTGATGACTGCATTACTTTGGATTTAGATAAAAGACTCCATACAAGACAAATGGTAGGAGGACATCAAACAAGACTGTGTCCATACAGTGACAAAAGCAATCCAATTGAAGAAGCTGTTGATTTCCCCAAGGCTACATACTATTTCTTCTTGAGTAATTTGTATTAAGGAACTAAAGATTGTATATTCATCTTCTATTTATTCTATTCTCTAAAAATATGCATGCCCAGTTGTCAAATCCAAGTCTTACTTTCCCTTTTTGCCTGGAAGAAAAATATCGATATGGGAATATGTTAATTATTTCGTATTGTGTTTTATTTAACCACAATAGCAGTGTGTGTAAAGGTTATAGACTGAGAGTTACAATCTATAATGATCAGATAAAAGGATTAGTCAGCAAATCGATAGTTCCCTGTGCCAACAGGAAGCTCGGTATATTCAAGGCAACAATGAGTACAAAGGGTACAGATAAACATCGGGCACCTTTATTTAGATGAAAACTAATTCTAGAGAACTTCCACTACCTCATTAATTATGTACCAGGCTTCAGGAGGCTGAACTGGGTGAAGTATCATTAGGGGCTTTTGAAAGGTGTTGGAAAATGCTTCCGGCTATTTAAAAAAAAAAAAATTGTGTAACATGAGCGCTTTACTTTCTGTTGGGCAGATGTTCAGACAAATCCAGTTCCTCGAAATGGGAAGGTTTCATGTATAGAACTTGCATACATTTTTTGTATCTCAAATTTTTGGAACAAGAATACAGCAGGCTTTAACTTCATAAGTATCATTGAAGTCGCTTAAAACGTAGATGTTAATGTTAATCTACTTAATAGGGACACAGCACCTTTCATGTAAGTTTTACTTAAAACAGCTCTCCATGTTGACATTTTTCAAAATTTAATTTTATGCTTTTATGATGTCACTGCTGTCATGGACTTGCATACTAAGGGCTTCCTTTGCTTTTCCTGTTTAATTTGACATGATCTACCTTCCTCTCCCCCTTTCTTCTCCCCCTTATAAAAGAGCAAATCCATTGAAAAGTGAATTTGGATTTGCTGAATTGTGAACTTTGAATAGACCCTTTGGAATGGGAGAGAAAGAGCTGTTTAAGATCTCTTCTAGAATTACATGGAACTGTACTCATTTGCATAACCATGTCTTTTGAATGGGGACTCCCTTTTGGCATTTTTGATTTTGACTCTTTTCCAAAAACAGACTTGCTCTTTTCTGGACAATCATTCAAGAATTCATCACGACAAAAGGAAAACGTCATTGTTTGGAATAGAGCCACATAAAAGAACAAGTTTCAATAAGGTCAAAGCTCTTTAAAATAGCGTCAATAGGGTCTAATTGGTGATTCCTGCTTGGCACCAATAATTAATATCAAAAGAGGGGGAAAGGAAAGGAAAAAAAGAATTAAAGAAAGCTGACATAATTGATCTCATAAAAACTGTTCAGTTCTTTTGAAGCCATCCTCAGCTATTACATTGCATGACTGCTTTAGAATTTTTTATTTTTCATTCTAATTTTGCATGTTAGAATGGGTATGTATTGATTTACTTCTTCTGGGTCAAATTATACCCTTAGATGTGCTCCTGCAAGTCTCTCATACTGAATCTGGTGTGAAATATTGCCTATATTATGTTTCTTAAATACAAAACTCCACAAGTATGCATGCATGTGTGTGTGTGTGTGTGTGTGTGTGTGTGTGTGTGTGTGTGTGTGTGTGTGTGTCAGTCTCTGGGAACCTGTAAACCAACCTAGCTACTGTTGACTGTCAAAAAAAAATTAGCTGCCTTTCCTGTTGGCTTTTGGACGCGTTCTTGGCAACAACTTCTGTTCATTGCACTCACCGTGGCTCTGGCTATTTGTGCAGCAACCAAACCATAGAAAAAGCATTCTGGTTAGTTTTCAGTAGAACCAATCAGAAGCCATCTGGCTGATTGGCTGAGACCTGGCGTACTAGTAATCCTGTCACACCTCCAGGGTAGACTAACAGTTGTTATTGTAGCTTAATGAAACGTGCTGACTTCAAATGCCTACGGCTGAATGAAGACTACACTTCCTCTGTGTTCCCTTCTTTCCCTTACTTTCTGTTTCGGTTTTCTCAGTTATTTCCACCTTCGCTTCTTCCTTCTTTTTTTTCTTGCTCTCCCTCCTTTATTCCCTTAACTCCACAGTTGCATTTTCCACTCTGTGAACTGATTTCACACGCTGCCACTGCCAGGGTTCCGGCCCTCACTGTTTCATGCCTGGGTGTCTACCATAGACTCGTAACTGCCTACCTCCCACCACTCCTGTAGTCGCTGCGTCCTACGGCTAAGTCCCCCACAATGCAGCCAGTGAGCCTCCTAAAACACAAATCCAGTGGCAATAGATGACATCCTTCTCCTGAGATTCTGTAGCACATCCAGGATAATGATCCAACCCCTTCGCGAGGCATCCAAACCCTTTCCTGCTCTGGCCTTTGCTGACCTCCCCGCCTTGTCTCCCATTCTCCCTCTTTACACCCCAAGCTCTGGTCATACAGATTGCCAGTGGGCCGGCCTGCTCACACATCCCTGGTTTTGTGCTGCATGAAGACCATCCTCCTCCCCTCATGCCTTGTTCTTCACCTGGTCCTCTATTTTCGGCCTGGCTAATTCTCACCTCCTTCTTAAGGCTTAGCTAAATCTTTCAAGACTTACCCTAAAAATTGCTCTCCCCAATGCCTTTACTACAGACACACACACACACCAAGCTGACATCCCATAATATTCTTACCATGACATTAACCGCACTGCTGTGATATCATTAATTATAATGTATTGGAATTGTTGATTTACTTAAATATCTCTTTTTTCTTAACCCTCTCATACCATGGACCTCTTTGGCAATTTGATGAAGCCCATAGATACATTCTTGAATCGTGTTTTTAAATACATAAACCCAAATACATATGATTACAAAGAAAATAAATTATAATGAAGTACAGCGAACCAAAATATTGACAAAATATATTGTGATATAATATATGTTTATGTAGTAAAGCATTAACAAGGAAAGTTCAGTAGCAAGGCGACTAATCATTGTAATTTGAAAGTATTGGTACCAAAAACAAGTTGAAGATATTTTCCACCACTCTGATATGATATCTGTAATTTCTGTTTGAAGCAAAGTACTCCTGTGGCTTATTGTCTAGATTCATAATTTTTAAAAATGCTACATTTTAGAAGTGAAAATAAAGGTATTATCATTTCAAACCAATTTTATGGAGAACCTGAATTCTAGAATCTTTGTTGTAGCCTTAGCCCATAAGGTCTTTTAGGTTTTCATTTTAATATACTCATGCTTTGTGTAGCTTTGGGACATAGTACTAAAAATGTTGACCAAATTAATGAAGGAAGAAATAGTTTAATATTTTATCTCACTTAAACCTCACAAACGCCCCGTGAATTAGGCTGTATTATTCTGATCACAGATTAGGAAATCAACACTCAGAAAGGTTAAGGATGTTTCCCTAGTTCACAGGACTTTAAAATGGCTGCTGCACAGCACTGCCTCCCAGTATGCTGCGTCTAATGTGTCAAATAACCAAGAGAAAAGAAGCAAGAACGGAAAGGTTATGCTCTCTGTGGTTTTATACCTTCAGTAATTCAGCTGCCAGTGTGTCAGTGTCCTATGAATATCAGCCCGTGGCCCCCATGGCACTCGTCTGGACCTTAGGAGAAAGGCTGAGGACTTGGAGAAGATTCTGTCATTCGTGAGCGCTTGTGTCACCGGGGTGGGAAGATGCTTGCTCGGGCCCAGAAACAATCCGAGAATAGGAATAAGGATATGAAAATGCTACTTCCTCAACAGGCTGCTCAAAAAGTCACAGTTGTGTAGACCTAACTTGTTTCATTAGCTCCCTTTGAATGGAAGAATAAAAGAAAATGAAACTAGGACACCCCTTTTCACATTTCAGGATGTGAGCGAAGGGATGTTTGGTGTACTCCATTCTGCCCTGTGCATTGAAATGCCCAGTCCATTGTGGAGACAATGGATCTCCTTTCAAGGGGGTGGCTGTGACTGTGTCGTTCGTTGTTATGTTTCTCTCCTGTCCCTTTGCCTGCTTTAGTTCTGTTCCGGTGTCTAGTCTACAAAGAAACCATTCAACAGCAATTCCTCAGCGACTTTTTAAGGAAAAGAGAGAGGGACCCCTTCTCCACTTTCCAACACACACACACACACACACACACACACACACACACACACGGAAAGAGAGGGATGCCATATCTGTCCTGGGACTTGTAGGCTTTGTTGATTCATTATTACAAAGTCACTTTAAATACTGTAAACCCTTGCTTTCCCTGGCAGTGAGAAATGAAACCAAACAGGTAACAATGTACATTGTCAAGCTCGAGCAGCTCACTGTAAGGATAGTTAAGCTCTTGATATCTGAAAAGTCTCTGGTTTAGGTATTTCTTGATCTTTTATTTTATACCTATATATTTGATGAGTCAAAAGATGAATATCAGGGATCACACAATGGTTCCTGGGGGCTTTGGCAATAAGATATGCTATGTAATATTATTTACATAAGTCAGTGAAGTCTGTATAATCAAGATGTTTAGAATGGACACTAATTTAGCTGTAAAACCATAAATAACGTCTCTTTGTATCTTTCCATACTATTGCAATTTTTAAAACTACTATAATTTTTAAATCTTTTTTTCCCCCTACCTTACTACCCAAAGAATGACCACATTATTTATTTATTTTTATAATTGCAAGTCATCTTACTTATCATGGGTATCATTATTGCTCATTAATTATAGTACTATAGGACACAACTTAGATAAAGTTATGACGCTAGACACCATTGTGAAAACTGCTGTCTTCTCCTGGAAAGCACGTGAAGTCAGACAGCTCAGTGTATGAACCACCAGACAGGACTTACTGTGTGTCCGTTAACAGATGGCTTAACTTCTTTCATCCACTCTCTCCCTTTCAAAACAGTGTGGCGGTACAGTTCTACAGCCTCTCTACCTCTCTAACATGATTGTTTTGAGAATTATATGGGATCATGTATATTCTATACTTAACTCAGTGACTAAGAAATATAAGGTAGCTGGTAGACCCCAGTCTTGTGACCTCGTTTCGTTGTGATTGATCTTTAAATGGTGTGTCCAGTAAGGATTATTTAATATTAAGCACAACTAACATTTGTCTACACTTTCCTGTTTACAAAGTATATTTAAATACATTATTTTCTTTAACTCTCATACATTCCAAGAAGCAGCTACCATTCTCTTTCTCATTTTACTAACTTGGGGGGCCAAATCTTGGATAGTTTGTGACTCACTAAAGGTTCAAGTGAATACACAGTAGAGTAAGAATGTGTAATGTCTTTAGGATACCACTTAGTTCTCATTAACTGAAGTTTTACCTTACATGCAATTAAGTCTCTGATGAGTAGAATTACTTTTCGCAGTTCTTACAGTTTCTCGTGTCGTGCATAACGGCTGTCAGAAAGGTTATTAAAACCGATTCTTCTCCCTCCCCTCCTAGACCCTAGGAATTCTGATTCAAGAGATCTGGGATGGGGCAGAGAATTTGCATTCCTAACAAGCTCTCAGGGGATGGCGAGGCTTCTGGTTCAGAGACCACATTTGCAGCAGCCCTGGCTCAGCTGTTTTCACTGTCAATGGATATCTCAAGGTGTTTGTCACAGTCCAGTAACACATTTGGAGAAGAAACTTCATGGACATGCTCTTTTGTGTACATTTTTATTTTTTATATATTATGGTGTTTAAAAAAATTTTTGTGGTTGGGGACTGTCTGTCTCAGGGCTAGCCAATTCTCAGAGATAGCCCAGGACTTGGCTGGGAACATGCCTTTGATATGCAATCTCGCCACCCCAGAGTCCAGCCTTCGCTCTGTGGCCCACGCACATCCAGAAAGTAATATTCTGTCTGAATCACCCCAGGGTCAAGTACCAGGCAGCTAGAGACCACCTCTCTAGACCCAAACGCACCCAAATTATTCAAACTAGCGAATTCTGAACTCTCTTTCTCTGCCCTGCTTTGCCTTTCCTGTGGAAAGCTCAGTAAAGCTTTGGCCTAAGCTGTCCTCTTGTCCTGTCCTCTGTCACCTGACCAAAACCTTGCACTTCTTCTGTGATCCTCAGTGGCATGTTGTGATTCTCCTCTATAGGAAATCCGTGACTATAATAAGCTTGTTTTCTTATGTCTCTCCTATGTCCCTTCTTGCGGCTATTCCTAACTGATCATCACTTAAAAGAACACAGAGCACATGCTTTCTTCAGGCAAAGAGGAAGGCGCAGCACTCTTTGCAAAATGAGTTGTCCTGAGTTGCACACTTTTGACAATCATTCTGTCCAGTTCCTAATCAGGCATGTATAGAATAAGGCCATTAGAGACACTGGTGATCAAGGCACCCTTGCAAATTCCAGGCCTGGCTTTGGCACACAGCACTTTTCATTGTCTTCTGACAGCAATTTCAGCCTCCTGCTACCCAGCCCATGACTACGTCTCGTTAAACCTCTGTGAGTAGCCCTGCTGCAGCTATGAATCAAACACTGAGGGCTTCACACAGGCTGGGTTTATTGAGCTGCATTATAGGGGACTATATTTCAGATGGCCCCAGTGCAGCCAAAACAATCTGTCACTTTTAATTCTTCCTGTCGCCTCAATAAGTATATGGCAACGTTGACAATAAAACACATTTCCGCACAAACACACCATGCACGTACCATTCCAAAATATAACATTTCCTCCTCTTGTATTTAGATGTGGTTGTAAATATCCAGTCATCGAAAGATTCATTGAGCAAACATATGTGCCAGGGTACTGTATATAACTGACAGAGGCAAAGAAGAGTCTCTGTGGACACATAAAGCAATTAAAAATAACTGTGCTTCAAAGCAGGCTACTATAATATAAAGGTCAGGCCCATAAATATGAACAGGATGGCAGTAATGTCTCTATCCAAATAGATCCCCAAACACATAACTACAACAGGTCAGAACTCAAAGGTTAATGTAAAAAAAAAAAAAAACTCTGTAATGATGCCATATTCCTCTCATGCCTTTTTTTTTTTTCCTTCGTGTGGTCTTTTCATCAAAGGTTAATATGTGTGGGGACCGTAGAAAATTTTATCAAGGCCGAACGCTTTGTCATCAGCCACAATTTTATTCAATGCAAAATATTTACCCTGTACATATGCTAGGATGAAAGAGCTCTCGCTAATTTTCTGGAAAGGAAAATGTCTATTGCTTTCCCCCCTCATTTACTAGGTTGCTTGTTTGTACGTTCACTGCACTGAAGTTTGAATTCCACTCAAAGCTGTAGAGAGACTGTTCCGAGGAGCAGGATAATTTTTGCAGTAACACACTGAGTGCGATAATAAGGTTTATGCATGGTTGTAAAGAATGTGCTGACAGATGGAAAAGGCGCCACTTCTGTCTGTACAGCATTCAGTTTTATATATATTAAAGAAAAGTCTTACTACACCTGACGCTGGTTCAAACAGCAGTCTTCCTCCTGCTGTCTTCCAGGAACAGAAATATTTTAGAGTGTATAGAGAAATTCCAACCCCCAGTGGACTGATTCACTAAAATTTCAAGTTCTGCGCACATCAGAGAATCATAGGCTCCTGTATTACCATTGAAGGTGTCATGTGCGATGAAAAACTTATGCTTTCCAAACATGAATCTCTACGTAGTAAGTGCCTTAGGTAGTGAGCAAGCAAATGCGCAAGGAAAAAGATGTGAACAGAAAGGCTCGCACAATGAAGAGACATTTCTCATTCCTTCCGTTGAAAAGCAAAATGCCGGCTAATTTAACCAAGGATTCATTTTCGTCCAAAGAAATAAAAATATGAGTGCAGATTGTATCAGAACATTTAAGTCATCCCTACCATTCCAGGATGTTGTGACATTTGAGAGCACGTTGATTAAAGAAAAATAACACTGCTCATAGTAAATTCCTTACTCTTAGCAATAAAGAAGCAACAATGACCAACTGACCCAACACACCTCCTTGATTTTCCTTAAGGCTTAATCTGAGCTTTCTAGGGGAGAGAGAATCAGCTCCTGGTAGCTTCTATCTGCTAGACTTTATAACTATGTTCTTGCAAAGCTCATTCTATGCTAAATTAATAATAATATAATAATAATAATAATAATAATAATGATAATGATAGCAACAATAACAGAAAAACAAACCAAAGTCCCCAAACCCCTAATCACTTTCCATTCATCTTTAGCCTTTTGTCTAAATGTCCCTCTATTAGTTTGCTAGAGCTGGTGCTGCAAAGCACCACAAATTGTGTGGCTTAACCAACAGAAATTTCTTATCTCACAGTCTTGGAGGTCTGAAGTCCAAAATCAAGGTGTTGGCAGAGCTGACTCCTTCTGAGGCTGTGAAAGAAGAAAGAATGTATTCCAGGCCCCTCTCCTCGGCTCGTACATGGCTCTAATTTTCTCATGTCTTTTCACTTTGTCTTCCCTCTATGCATGCCTCCGTGTCCAAATTTCTAGATTTCCCTTTTTCCATAAGGACATCAGTCATATTGGATTAGGGCCCATCTTAATAACCTCATTTTAACCTCTGTAAAGACCTTATCTCTAAATAAGCTCACATTCTGAGGTATGGTGGGGGCGTTAGGACTTCAACGTGTGAATCAAGGGGAAACAGAATTCAACCCGTAACAGAACCTTCTACTTAAACAACAACAACACAAAACCTGCATCTTCCCAGTGGTGTTTCTCATCCTCGGCTCACTGCCCAGGGAGGGCTCTCTCATACTCCTGTGATCCCCAGAGAGCAGCTTCTGGAGACAGGAGTACTTTCTTCATCATTGTTAAACATGCTCCTGAATTACTACATTTGTTAACTTACACTTCTTGTAAATTGTTAACAACCAGCTATACATCTTCTACTCCTCTGCCATATTCTCATCTACCAACCTCAACATTAATCCCAACATCTGACCACTTCTTTGGCAGCTGGCTCACAGATACTATTCTCACATCACATCTGGGACGACCTTTGGGTGATAAAACAACATGCAGGGATACACACCGTTTTCATTATTCTCTTCATTTTCAGTGAAAGCAATTCCTTTCTGAAGGCAAATGAGTCCTCCCAGTTTCCATCTCTATTCCTCCTTTATCTCTTTTTTTCTCTTTTTCTCCTGTATCTTTAACCTCATCTCTACTAGCTTTTTCTCATAGAATATTAAACCTGATCCAAAAAAGTTCTGTTTTAATTTTGTTCTCCTTTTACACAACTTCATTCTTGAGTTTGGCCTTATCCTCCTTTTCAAAAAAAAAAGTCATCTGCCCTCATAATTTCCATATTCTCACCTCTAGTCACTTTCTCAATTATCAGAAAGTCTAGGTTCTTCCATCGCATTTGATTAGGACCGTTTTCTAAAGATGAGTCTTATATGCACCATTCACTGGGCTCAGAGAAGGGACGAAAGTGTGGATTTGGGGTCTATGAACCAGAGTTTCAGTTTTAACTTTTAAGCTTCTTTAGCATTGCGATCTTGGCAGGGTTTTAGGCTCATGAGCTTGTTTTTATTCCTGTTGAGGGCAACATTAATTTCATCTAAGCAACATCTTTGAGATAATACACTAGATATTACATGAAAGGCTTCTAGGAGGTGGTCAGTGGTGTTCGCACTCCCGCCAGGCAGCCCTCCTCTCACTTGCTCCCTTGATACTCCTGGTTGCCACCTCGTTATCATTCTCCCTCCCTGTCCCTGGAACTCCATGGTCTCCTGAGGCTCCTCGCAGGGCTTTGGTTGTTCTAACTTGTCTCCTTTCTTTTGCACTTAATGTTGATATCTGTCAAATATTTTCCCCCTTGAGTTTTCTTTCCTTCCTAATCTAAATTTTCTCAAAGTTTCAACGATTGTTTTCTGAGAATTCTCATTTATAAAGACAATCTGCAATGGAGCAATTTATCTAAGTCTAAACTAGTGTATCTAATTGTTTACTGAACATCTCCACTTGAATGTCCCACAGGAAATGAAAATGTAAAACATGCAATGTTGAATCCATTGTGTGTTTCTGCTATGAAACTGTCACTTTCTTGTATCTTTTGTCTCAATAAATGGTACCTCTATTTATAGTAAGATAATTTTAGGTGCTATACAACCACAGCAATAGATACTAATTAATTACATAATGAAGAGAATATTGTCTTTTTATTTTTTAAACTTAAATCCTTCAAATTACATCAAGAAAAAAGTTCTGTTTTGGACTTAATATGTTTTTAGTGCTTCTATAGTACCTCAGAAACTCCTATTTTAACAAATAAAAATGTTTCAGCACCTTTGACAAGTTAAATTTTAAAAAGGTCGACTTTGTCAATTCTATATTAAAATTCTATTTATGATAAATATGCTCGTTTTACACTTATAACATGAATAGCATAACTTTTATAGTTTTTTATCTTTTTAAAAATGTGTTTATATTATAATAGTTAATTTAAATACAAATATTAAATAATAATGTACTGCTATACCAAGTATGAAAAATCATGACAATATGCGAATGATATTTGGTGAAACATATTCTAGCTTATCTTTGTCTCTCAAGACCCACTGCTATTGACTTAGCTTAGTTTCTCATAAGTTTTTACCTGAGATTCTTATAATTATCTTCTATTTAGAATCCTTTCCTCTTGTCTCACTTCCCTCCAATTTATCTCCTAATTTACTGCCAGGATAATTATTGAAAAGCCCAGATTACAACACAGAGCTTCCTGTGATTAATATCCTTCACTGGGGCCTTGTAGATTTTTTCTTCTCACCACGTTGTAGCATTTGGATCAGATGTCTTCCTGTACTTTTCATGGCTTTTCTTCCCCATGTGCCTGCTCTCTTCGATTGATTCTTCAGTGCTTATTCAGGATTCTTGCAAAAAAATGAGATAAACACATGCATATCCTATCCCATCTTCCTGTAAGATAAAATGATAAAAGAAATACTTAAGTAGAAAAGTTATTTTTTCGTTGTTATTATTATTGTTAGAGAATAGAAGAATTGAAAAATATATAAAGGGTTCAGGGAATGTGTACCAGCCACAGACGTGCTCCTACTGTCACTTGAACCTACTGAGGCCAGGGCCCCTCTCTTCTTCGGGAGAGCCTCTGCAGCCTCGCTCTCCTTCCTGGTGGTCCTCAGGCACCCGGGGTGCGGGGCCAGCCCGATTCGCGACTTTGCCCATCGCCTTCGATGTGGCTCCTTTACATTATCAGAGGAAAGTTTAGGATCCGCTGGACTTCAGGAGATTTTCCACGTTGATTATTTTATGATGTGGTTGCAATTTCAATGCAGAACTGAGAGGAGGTGAACCCTGTTTTTTTGCCTGGTACACCATCTTCCTCCCCCTCTGTCATAAAATTTCCTATTGTCTTTTTTTTTTTTTTTTTTTTGGTTCCAAGATTCCATAAACTCCTTAGCTTCCTCTTGAAGTTGATAATTTCTACGATTTTCCTTGTTTTTGATAATTTTGTCTGTTTTGAGGAGTACTGGTTGGGTATTCTGTAGAATATCTTTCAAAGGGATTTGTCTGATGTTTTCCCAGGATGAGCTAAGCATTGTAGATTTGGAGGGGGCAGACCGCAAGTGCCACTTTGAGGGCTTAAATAATACCAAAGGTGCATGCTAGAAACGGGACCTACACTGTTAATGTTGCCCTTGCTCATCTGGATAAAACTGCATTTGGCAGGTGTCGCCACTGTAAAGTTATTTTTTCTTCCCCTCTTTCAATACTATACTCTTGTGAAGGCAGTTGCTGTTCGCAGCCCATGCTCAAGATGTGTGGTTATATGTGGAGTTAACCCACTTTCTTACGGGTGGGTTATCTACCTAATGCACATGAATTTTAAAAAATTATTTAGGTGGTTGGGAAATCCCAAAATGGAATACAGAATATAACACAACAATCTAACTGCATTAAAAATTTAGGAAATAACCTCACTAAAGAAGATCAGGAAAAATGTGCTGATCTAAGTAGCTTTGGAAATCAGTGGAATCTGTAAAACTAAAGGCGAGAACAGTACATAATTACTGTAATTTAGTTGATAATGTTGTTTCCCACAGGGATATTAGTTTAAAATTAACATACTGCTATACATATATATAGGATTTGAACAATTAAGTGAATGAATGGTAGAAATTGGGAGCCAGGTGGGAAGTGAGAATTTACAGATAAGCAAGGGAAAAGGCTGAGAATAATCCATGCTTTAATGGATTATAATTGAGGACATCATTGTGAACTCATGTTTTACTTAATATATATATATATTATATATATACACACACACGGATATTGACATATATAGATATTTACAGTTATATATATATATTATATATATATACACACACACGGATATTGACATATATAGATATTTACAGTTATGTGTATATACCCAGGTTAGCATATATGCATGTATTTCCTTGTCCTCTCAGCCAAGACAGCCTAGAAATGACAACCCAGCCCAAATACATTCATTTAGTGCACAGATCTTATTTCTGAGTACTATTTAATAAAAGGAGAAATAACTAATTCGGGGACTGGCATAGTGACTGATACAGTACCAGAGGTAAGGAAATGCTAAGAAAAAAATTGTAAAACTATTATAATAGGACCATGTCAAAGGATACAAGAGACATTAAAACTATGGGTAATGCCAGTCATCTATTGTTTTTCTTCAGGATTGTGTTGACTCCTGTGGATCTGTTATTCTTCATATAACCTTAGGATTGGTTTATCAATATCCACAAGATAGCTTGCTAATATTTTCAATGGGTTGTAGTGAATCTATAAATCAAGTTGAGAAGAAATTAACACTTGAACAATACTGAATCTTCTAACCCATAAGCATAAACATGGATTGCCTCTTCATTTATTTTGATTAAAAATTTTTTTCATCAGCATTTGAGAGCTTTCTACATATAGATCCTACATGTATTTTGTTAGATGTGTACCTAAATATTTTTTTTATGTTAATGTAAATGGTATTGTGCTTTACTTTCAAATTTGAATTGTTCATTGCTGGTATAAAAGAAATTGACTTCTGTATATTAACCTTGCATCTTATGACCTTGTTATAATCACTTATTAGTTCCTGATTTTTTGGTAGTTTATTGGGGTTTTCTATATAGAAAATCCTGTCATCTGTGAAAAAAAGACAGTTTTACTTTTTTCTTCCCAATCTACATACCTTTATTATCATTCTTTGTCTTATTGCACTAGGTAGCACTTCTAGCATGATGTTTAATAAGAATGAGGAAAAAGGGACATTCTTGCCATGATTTTGATCTTAGGGAGAAGATATTCAGGCATTCACTATTAAATACGATGTTAGCTGCAAATAACTTGTAGATATTTTTTATAAAAATAAGAGAATTACCCTCTAGTCCTAATTTTCTGAGAGTTTCTATCATGATCATATGTTGGATTTTGTCCAATATTTTCTGCGTCAGTTAATATAATTTTTCTTCTTTAGCCTGTTGATTGCATGAACTGATTTTCAGATATGGAATCAGCCTTGCATGCCAATAATAAATCTTACTTTGCCATTTTATATAATTCTTTTTGTACAATGTTGGATTTGATTTGCTAATATTTTCTTGTAAAATTTTAAATCTATGTTTATAAGAAATATTGGCATGTAGTTTTCCTTTATTGTTACGTCTCTAACTGATTTTGGTATTGGTATAAAGCTGGCATCATTGAATAACTTAGGAAATGTTCTTGCCATTTCTATTTTCTGAAAAAGATCGCAAAAATTTAATATTTTTTAAAAAGTTAAATGTTTGGTAGAATTTTCCAGTGAAACCATTTTGGTTTAGTGCTCTGTGTTTTAGAAATATATTAAATATTTGTCCAAAATCTTTAATAACTATAGGGGTATTCAGATTATTTATTTCACCTATTGTGAGAGTTCTGTTAATTTGTGTCTTTCAAAGGATTAGATCATTCCATCTAAGATATCATGTGTGTGGGCCTAGAATGCCTCATAATGTTCCTTTACTATCCTCTAAATGTCTATGGGATCTGTGGTGATGACACTTCTCTTATTTACAATATTAGTAATTTGTTCCTTCTCTCTGTTCTTGGTTAGTCTAGCTAGAGGGTTAATCAATTATATTGATCTTTTTAAAAAAACAGCATTTAGTTTTTCTGACTTTCTTGATTTTCTGATTTTAATTTCATTTATTTCTGCTTTAATTTTTGCTACTTATTTTCTTCTGTTTTTATTAGAATTAAATTGCTGTTCTTCCTTTTAGTTTTTCTAGGTGGAACGTCAGATTATTAATTTTAGATATTTCCTCTTTTCTAATCTATGCATTCAATGCTATAAATTTCTTTTTAAACAGTGCATTTGCTGCATCCCAATATTACATCTTATTTTTATTTTACTTAGTCCAAATTATAAAAATTTCTTGAGTTTTTGTTAGTGGTATTATTTGACTCATCCAGAATTGTGTTTTTTGAACTCAAAATATTTTTGGATTTCCAGTCGTCTTTCTGTTGAATTCCAATTTAATTTCATTGTGATCTGAGAACATACACTGTGTGATTCCTGTTCTTTTAAATGTGTAGAGGTGTTTTAATGGCTAAAATGTGTTCATATTGGTGAATGTTCCATTTGAGCTTGAGAAGAATCTGTATTTCAGTGTTGTTGAATAAAGCATTCTATAAATGTCAAATAGATCTGGTTAATGGTGGTGTTCATTTTAACTATACTGTTACTGATTTTCTGCCAGCTGTATCTATCAATTACTGAGAAAGGTATTGAAGTCACTAACTATAATTGTGGATTTGTCCATTTCTTCTTATTTTTCTATCAATTTTTACCATATGTGTTTTAATGTTTTGATTTTCAGTGCCTAAACATGAAAGATTATTATCTTCCTGAAGAATTAATTCCTTTATCATTATGTAATAGATAAATTTCTTCGTTCTGCAGTTTGGTTTGTCTGAAGCTAATATAGCTACTTCCACTTTTTTTGATTAGTGTTAGCATGGTATGTCTTTCTTCATCCCTTTTCTTTTAACCTATCTGTGTTTTTATATTTAAAATGGGTTCTTGTAGACTACTTATGGTCTAACCTTTATTTATTTTTTAATCAGTCTGACAGCCTGCCTTTTAATTGTATTTAGACCATTTACATTTAGAATGATTATGATTTATTTTCATTAGTACCTACCACACTTATAATTATTTTATTTTTATTTGTCTTTTTTTCTATGTTAAATATTTTTACCTCTTTTTCTGTCTTCTGTGGTGTTAATTGAGCATTTTATATGATTATATTTTTTCTCTTAGCACATTGGTTACACTTCTTTTTAAAGTTTTTTAGTTGCTGACCTAGAATTTGCAATTTATATTTACAACTAATGTAAGTCTATTGTCAAATAACACTGTATTGCTTCCTGGGTAGTGCCTAGTACCCTGTAACAAAGTTTTTTAAGTTTCCCCTTCCTATCCCTTATAAAATTGCCAATTCACTTCACCTACCTATGTGTTACGATCACCTAATACGTTATTACTCTTATTTCTTTAAATAATTATCTATTAGACAATCATCTATTAGACCATAAGAATAATAAAATACAATTTTATTTTACCTACATTTATTCTCTTGCCATTGTATAACATATCATTTCCTTTCTCTTTGAAGACTTTTTTGAACATTTTTTTTTTTTGTAAGGGCAGTCTTCTGACAATGAATTTCATCATTTCTTATTTGTCTGAGAAAGCCTATACTACTCCACTTTTGAAGAATAATTTCCCCAGATATAGAATTCTAGGATGTGCTTACATTTTCTTTCTATGCACAAAATATTTATTCTACTCTCTTCTTGTTTTCATGGTTTTTGATAAGCAATCTGTTATAATTCTTCTACTTGCTTTTTTGTAGGTAAGGCACTATTCTCTGACTCTGGCTTTTGCCTTCTTTCACTATTTTCTCTTTGTCTTTGATTTCCTGCAGTTTGTTATGATTTGTCTATGTGTAGGTTTTAAAAAAATTTTTTTTTAATTTATCTTGTGTGGTGTTATCTGAACTTCTTGGATCTGTCATTTGGTATCTGCCATTAATTTGGGAAATTATTCACCCATTAATAATTTAAATAATTTTTTTCTTTTTCTTACTGACAATCACACATATGTAACACTTTTGTAATTGTCTCACAGTAATTGTATATTGTTTTGTTTCATTCTGTTTTACTTTGCATTATATTTGGGATATTTCTAGTCACATATCTTTAAGCTTACTGATTCCTTTTCTTGGCCATGCCTAGTCTACAGATGAGCCCACCAAAGACATTGTTCATTTCTGTTATAGTGTTTTTTAAAATTTTTTTCTATCAATCCCCTTTGATTTTTTTCATAGAGTTTACATTTCTATTCGTATCACCTATTCTTATATGTTACATAATTTTTCTATTAGGATACTTAAAATATCAATCATGACTATTTTCAATTCCCTATCTGATGTTTTTAAAATCTGTGTTCATATCTGAGTCTGGTACTGATATTTATTTTGACTCCTTAGGCAATGTGTATTTTATTCCCTTTAGCATACTTTGTACTTTTTTGTCAAAAGCTGGATATGATGTATTGGGCAAGAACTGAGGTGAAGAGATCTAAATGTGAGGTTTTATATTAATCTAGCTATGAGCTAGAATGTGTTGAATGCTTTATGTATCTCTAGGTGTCAGAAGATACAGTTTCCGCAATGTCTTTGGTTATATTTTTCCCTCCATGCTGTCTCTGGGTTTCCCTAAACACACATTCTGAAAGAGATTGTGTATCTTTTATTCTTTCAGTTGTAATCCACAGGAACCCTATTGATGGTAAGGATTAGGGGAGATAAAACATTTAATAACATTATGATTAAGTCTTAGGATTTTACTTGGGTTGCATCTATGGATTGTGACCTTCAGAAGCATTTCTTAAATTTTTATTTTCCTGCCTTTGGTGAGCCAAGGAAGCTAGAGGAAGATGGAGTTAGCTAATTGCCTTCCAACAGGTAGATAAATTCTTCTGTACAGGTTCCTTTGGAGATAAGAACTTTGCTATGGAGAATGCTCTGGGTATCTTTCAGATGGTTACTTTTCTTCCTCTTCTGCTTGAAACCCGAGGGGATATTTCGTATACCTTTGACTTGAGAATATGATGGAAGTCCTGGACATGAAGTCCACACTATATATGTTTGCGTGTGGGATGGAGGAGTCTAAGACTGCAGCCCTAGAAGTTTCTCATTCTCACACTTGACCACACTTCGCCCTCAGCAGTTGGTCAAAATTACCTTTTAAGCATCTTTGCCTCTTTATGGCTCCAGTGGCTTTTGCTACAGTTTAGATGACATTGGTTGTGAGAGTCTCCTGTCTCCCCATTTTTGGAGGTGGTGGTTTGCTCTGTCACCTCAATTCTCTGAGGGGTCTAGAAAAGTCGTTGGTTTTTAGTTTGTTCAGCTCCTTTTGGTTATAAGGATGAGAGTGATGACTTCCAGGCTCTTTACATGTTAGAGCTGAAACCGGAAGTCTTTGTTTCTCAAAGATATTTTCACTAGATATAAAATTCCAAGTAGACAGTTTTCTCTCTCAGTACATTAATTATATTGCTCTACTTTCCTCTCATTTGATTTGTTTCCAATGAGAAATACACCATCATTTTTTCTTAGAACATAGAAGGAGAAATAAAACAAGCTGGAGTCTGAAAAGAGGAAGAAAAAGCTTTAAAATCACATGAAACATTTATTTAAAGATGAATTACCACATCTGGAATAAGAAAGATGGTATAATATGTCATTTTGAGGAAAACTCTGGCAGATTAGCTGCTAGTCTTGTGATGGTTTTGTCACCTTAGATATATTTTGGGTCTACAGAACTGAGTAAAAAGTGAGGTTTAAACAGAGTTTTGTTTCCATGACTTCCTAGATAAGGAGATGAGAACTACTGTTACCTGGGGACATAGAGAATTCTTCCTAAAAAAGTGATAAAGAAATCTATAATAAAATATGGTCAGTATTAGAAGCAGTCTAAATAAATCAAGCATTTAGACCTGTAGTTCAAGAACATGGCAGGAGAAATGACAGACATGACAGTGGTATTAAAAACTGTGGTTTTCCTAGAGAGAGAAAAAGAGTTCGATAAATCAAGCACAAACTAAATAATGCTTATCACAGTTGGAACTTGGGCAGTAAGCAGATGCGCCCCTAAGAACTTAGGTTACTACTTTTTTTTAATTCTTGAATTAAATAGTATTTTCGATGATTTACTGATAAGTGAATTTCCTCAATTACAAAATTAAGTCCCAGGGATTTTTAAATGCCTTATAAATACAAATATTCACATCTGAGGTCAATTATATCAAAGGGCATGACATGTTTGATTCCCTTTAGTGGCCATTTTATCAATGAATTAAATGCACGTAATATAGAATGCACTCCCATTACACTTACCTTGTTATATAACGCTTCGCTTGATAGCAGAGAAAGTTTGACATAGTATCCACGTTAACCTCCAACAACTTAAATACTAAGAACAAACACAGCTGACATTAAAACCTAAAAACTCTGGGAGCATAATAAGTACATTACACCAATGTGTGTTACCTGAAAGCAGAGTATTGTAATACAAGTCTTGTTGCATGAAGGCAGCCAAGTGAGAAATAAATTCAGAGTACAGCATAACTCAAGAGAGGAAGTTATCTAAGGGCTTAGGTAGGGGCATGCAAATCATGATTTTATTTGTGGGTAATTTTATTTATTCAACCAAAGTTATTGAGCATATATATATCATATACATTTCACTGTGAAAAACAGCCATTTGAGATCTCTTGTTTGTTTGTTTGCAGTGAGTTTACATTTTGGAAGAATAGATAGACAGTCTTTAAATACAGAAGGCCAAGTTCCCTAATGGGGTAGTTACCATGAAAGTGCTACAAACCCTGTGTGAATGAGGAGGGAAGAAATGTGGTCATCTAATTAAAATAGATCCTGAAGTGAAAAATAACAATAGGCATATTTCTCCATCACACTATTTTCATATGTTTCAGGGTGACAGTGGGGAATTTGGGGAAGATTATTCAGCGTTTTCTAAAGTCAGATCATCATCAAACTGCCTTTTCAAACGTCATGTCCTATACCAGCTGCACCATTATTTAATAATGTTCTTTGTGTTGATTTTCTTTTGTTTAAATAATTTTATATAAAAATGAAGTTTATATGACTAGAGCAAACGTAAGTCACTTACACAGAAAATAACCGTATAAAGGATGAAATGAAAACACATGTCTTAGATATGGTTGCCTGAACAAGTTTTGAGCACAGGAGGATGGGTAAGAATTTAAGATGGACAAGACTAAAATGGAAATTTCTGGCCTTAATCAGAAAGACCAAAAAAGACCCGAGAAGATTATGTATTTCTATTGGATTTGAAATTTATGTCCCACAAACTAAATTAATTTCATGTACCTGCTAAAATTTTACATGTCATAATATGTATTCCATGTTTTAGAAAAGGCTGGGCTTTATGCAACAAATATTTAAGAGGAGTAAGGTGAATCCCAGAGATAAAAGCAAGAGAGAAAGTGAGAAAATCTTATTTGTTTTTCTAATAAAAATACATCACTTTATTGAAAGGAAAGTTAGACATCACTGAGTCCAACCACAATACTGAATGTCAAAATCTATCTAACAGTATCTGTACTTTCAGGTTATATTCTGACCTTTCCACTATTAGATCTCATATTATTATACTGAATTCCCAGACACTGGGTCCACCTTCTAGAGTAGTTCATGGAGTCCCTTGAGGAAACTGAGTTTATGTGTAATTCCTCTTATAAATTCACCTGTATCTCTCTCAATAAAGAATGAACAAAAGTAGTGTTATAAAAATAGCTCCAATCTTCACTAGTTTATAACAAGTGATACTCAACTCCAGATTTGTGGTCTTTAATTGTTTTTAGTAACACATGCCTTGGGATTCACCTACCAAGTAAAAAGCAGTGTGCCCCACTGGGAGATGCCTCAGAGATCTCTATATATATTTCTAGGGCACAAAGCACATCTATTTTGGTTTCTCACTGCTACTTTCTAAAAATCTGGGGATCACTCATTTTCCCTAGGTTTCTCTTTTCCAGGGTAAATGTTCTTAAATACTTTAAGCTCTGATTTGGAGTTTGCCTTTATTACCTTTATCACTTGGGTTTCCTCATCTGAGGGACCTTGGTTTGCCAGCGTCTTTCATTATATGCAGCCCCCAAAACAAGTCTCAGTTCTGCAGCTGTTGTGTGGCCAGTGTGGGGCGTGGAAGAATTGCTTCTTCTTGAAAGTTCTATTTACTCATCTGTTTACTACCATCTAATATTTCATGGGACATTTAAAGCTGCCCTGTCTTGTTATTGGCTTATATAGAAATTGCAGCAGATGAGAACTTCATGTCTTTGCTTTTATTTTCTCTTTAATTTAAAAGCCAGATAATAAATATCAGTGAAGATGTGACAAAATTGGTACACTGATTCTTTGCTGATGAAAATATAAAATAGTGCAGATGCTTTGCAAAACAGCCTGGCAATTCCGCAAAAGATTATACATAATGTTACTATGCACTCAGCAGTTGTGCTCCTAGGTATGAAAAATATGAAAAATAAGAGTGTATGTCCATACCAAAAACTTGTACATACATTGTTCATAACAGTAGTGTTCATACTAGCCCCAAAGTGGAGACAACCCAAATCTCTGTTAGTTGTAGAATGAACAAATAAAATGCTGTATACCTCTACAATGGAATATTATTTAGCAATTAAAAGGGTTAAAATACTGATATTAAGATGCTAGATGGCGCTCACTCACAGACTTGTGCCCAGATGTGGAGAACAGAAGCTAGAGGCAAGATAGTACCTCTTTACCAGTACGTCAGGGCTGAAAGCTTTCTGCTGCTCTCAGACACCATCTTGGTGAGGAGCAAAGGGAGGATGGTCTTGACAGAATTTGCAAGGGAGAGACTGACATAAATTAAAAGAGAAGAATATATTCATATATTCATAAGTTTCAAAACCATCCATTGGGCAGGGGCTCCTGATAGTTATAGAAAAATAAAGGTTGGCTTATCATCCATTTATTCGTTTGTTTAATCTCTGTATTATAATGTGATAATTTTAAAACTCTTATTTCACATGCTTGTCTTTGACCTTCAAATTCATTTTATTGAAGGCCAACAGACCAAAGTAAATGTATCTTTTTACATCTTTCTCAGGGGACCTGGATTGTTTCATCTTTTCATCACCAAATGGGAGACGGATCTGTGCTAAGGTGAGAACCAGCAAACCCCGGGGGGCAGAACCAAGGTGAAGGTGCTGTGTGTGCAGCCCCGTATGACAGGAAGGGGCTCAGTGGTTCCACGCTGCGGGAAGGGGCGGGACAGAGGGAGTAGCAACTCATGAAGACCTAAAATAGCATCCTTCCCTCCCCAAGTAAGACTGAAAAAGATTCTGGAGAACAGAGTTAAGCGGAAATGGTGATGGGAGCATGTTCATCTGAAACCGAGGGTGGTGGCCCGTGGAGCAGGATGAAGAGCCCACTGACAAGCGAGGGGGGCGTGGCGGGCTGCGGGGAGGCTGAAGAGCCCGAGGAGCCACTACTTGTTCTCAAGTGTCCGGAGTGAGCCTGGGACAGGGATTTGCACTGCAAAGAATGTTACTTAAGGGAGATTTTCAATTTTTTGAGGTAATCTACAGATTTAATATTTCCTACGTTATGTTCCATTGATTAAACCTCTGTCATTGCTTTGTGGTCCATGTGTTTGAAAGCAGAAAGCTTCAAGATGACCCAGCAGATTTTTTTTTCCCAGCTCGATTTGATGGGGGTTTATGCAGATTGAATTGTAAAAATCTCTTTTAAAGAGCAATATCTTTTAAAATCTCCATGTTCTTAGAACACAGTTCTCATTATTCAAAATATTAAACTATTGACATGGCATTTGCCCCAACGAATCCAAATACATAGTAGTAGCTATGCCATTTGAATGTATAGCAGCTAAATCTTAGACTTGCTATGGATCCGGTGAGTCCACTTCTTGAAATTCATTTTAAAGTTCCCATATAAATTAAGATAAAAGTTTATACTATATAGGTTATAACATTATTGATGATAGAGAAAAGCCTGGAAACAATCTTATTGATCATTTACATATATATGTGTACATACACATATCAACCATTTGCACATGTGCATGTTATACAAAAGCATGCATTTATACATGTGTGTACATATGTCATATATATGCATTTATGTGTATTTATAAACACATCACTGCATATTTGTAAATGTACATATATTTGTTTAATATAGGTATGTCAATAAGAGAATGTCCAACATATAAAAAATATTTTATAAAAGTTTATCTGATCCAAATTTTGAAATCATGTCTGGAAGCAAAATCTCAATGGATTGAGAAAATGTTCTGGAGAATGGCAGTTTTGCGCTTATTTTATACATTTGAATCAAAGGAGAAGAGGTAAGGAGCATTATTTGAAATCCATTGGTGGTAGATTAGGAGGTGAAAGTAAAGTGGGGAGATCTCTAGGACTGGATACAAAGCAAATTGGAGAAACCCGTACCTCTTTGCAGTGGTAGGTGCTGGATCGTTAATTAACATTTATGGTGCATAAAGATGATTCGCAGGGAACAAGATAACAATGAGGTGTTATTCTAGGTCTCATTCAGTAGTGGTTTTAGGCTCTGGTGCCTGCGGCTGTGCTCTGAGGGGTCTAGAAAAGAAAATTACTTTGATATTCCAAGGGCATGTTATCCTAGATGCAGAAGAACAATGAACTGAGCTCACTTAAGGTAAAAATTGACCTTTGCTAAGAAAGCTTGAGGCCTGGGACATGACTACCTGCCATGGTCTACCAAGTTAGGAATTTATGATCAGACTCTCCTATGTGGTTATTTTCAGTCACTGAGCTTGTCAGGCCTGTCATGTGGCCACCCTGAGCTTGTCAGGTTCATTTCATAGCCCCTTTTTTGTTCATAGGTATATTATATGTGTATGTACATATATGGTTGTGTTTATATCCATCTATATGTATGTAGATATGTATGGACACATAGACAAACAGATAAACAGAAAAACAGAGACCAGAACAAAAATATAGTATCAAAATGAACTGTGAAATTATGGACATTTTTTGTTTTCTTTATACTTGTCTTTTTAAAAATCTAATTTCGCAATATTAAAACAGCAAAGACTTTATAAGCAGAAGTGCAATAACGACAAAGGTCATTTAAAAAGTAACCCAGAATACTGTTGTAGGGGATTCATCAATCCACAGTTGTACTGAGAGTATAAATGTTTTTAATGAGTGCACCAGAGAACTGAGTTTCAAAGCCAGAAGCTGAGTCATTCCTCGGGATGAGTACAGCCTCAAATACCCACCGCTTTTATCCCTCAGCCCTATATCAACCTTTGCTTTGATAAGGCCAAGTCAATATGAGTGCCGAAGGATGGAGAAGTAAAGGTGAGGTGTCCCAAACCATCAGAAAGGGAGGCCAGAACAATTATTGAGTGCCGGCTGTGTGCTATGCCCAATTCTGCAACAGGCAGCTCTCCTTTGTCAATTTGTTTCATTCTTACAACCCCGGGAATTAGACATTCACATCGGATGTGGAATAAAGTGCCTAAGACCTCACAGCACAGTAAGTGGCAGAGATGTTTTTCTTTTCTTGTTCATTTCACTTGGGAATACTGTGAAGAGGTGCAATGGGAAAGTGTTTGTACCAGTTGTATGCATTTGCTTTCATTCTCTTTTACTACCCCTAGAATCATCTCCTTCTCTGATTCTAAAAACTCCCTCTAAGAAGTAAAGTATTATGCATTAACATTCTAACACACTTGTGTTTAAATTTGCGCTTACTGTCTGAGAATGAATAAAATAAGAGCAGATGCACTTATATAGAAAACATTTCCTGTACTTGGCATGTGACATTGATCCCAGTTAAATTTTGACTGAGGTTTATATGTGAAATAAATGTATATATTTTAAAATCAGTTTCCCTCATAATCTGATTGAATATTTATTAAATGCCTAATGATTAACAGCTCAGATAACGCAATAGATTGACATACTTGAAGTTTTAAAATTTATCTGGCTGGATTTTATTCTGAATACCTTGTTCTTGCTAATGGCATTTTCCTGATATTAATGCTGAACTGAAACCAAAAATAGCAAGGGGGTAAGAACTCAGAATAGCAGGAACTGAGAAGATCAGTGTAATCAGCAAATTAGGGCTATGTACAAATCATGCAATTGGCATCACGGGAGCAGCAAGGGCCACGCCATGCGGAGAAGAGAACACTCCACGTTGATAACTTTGATTAGCATTAACATCGATCGCATAATTCCGTTACCTCCAGGATGTTTCATGATGCTGATAAATAAAAGATGACACCCTTTAAGAATGGGGCTCCTCTATAGTATTGTGGCAGAGACAGCTGAAATGTGTGGTGTGGTGGGGGGTGTTTATTTCACCAGTGTTCTCCAGACTGAACTAGTACTCGGAAACCAAGACAGAGCTGTTCCTCAAACAAGGGAGGCAATGAGTGGTTGCTGGAGGTCTCAGGGAGACTTTTACCCAGCAGCTAGCTCTGCTTTCAGACCTGGCTCCTCCTCCTTTTCTGTGCTTCTCTCTCCTATTTAGCCCAACCCCTTGAGCAAACCAGTGTCCACCTGGTTCCCTGCTTGCTTAGCTCTAGGTCACCTGGATAGTGTTTTATACTTCAGGCTTTTGATGACTCCTTCTTCCTGATATCAAATACAATTTTCATCTCCACTTCTTTATAGCTCCTAAGTATTTTTATATCCACTATATCTCAGCAGCACTCCCTCTTTTTCCTTTCTAATGTTCAAAGCGGTTAAAGAATTTCCTCAATGTCACAAGGTCAGATCCTCCGCTGACATCAGTCTTGTCTCTTTCCACTACACCTCACTGTTCCAACTCCTTTACTTTTCATTCTTATGCACTAACTGACACTAAAGTGTTCATCCTTGATATAGATTACATAGGGTAACAGAAGCACAAAACTTCTGAATTGAAAGTCAGTTTCTAGCAAGCTGGTCTGGCAGCAATCCAGTGAGTAAATAGACGTTCAGAATCCATACGAAATCCAGTTTCCTTGGATGCCTCTGATAATGAGGAGCTCATTTCTCCACCCCTATTTTGGATGCTTTGGATAAGTTCTTCTTAGTATGTTGAAATCTGTTCCCAGAAACTTCTACTTTTGATACCAGTTCTGCATTTGTAGCCAAGTGATAATATTAACTAATGTATACATTGTTTATTATGTCAGGTTGATTACATATTTTAAGTATATTAACTTATATTAACTCAGAGAGAAATCTACAGGATAGTACTAATAAGCTTATTTTTTAAGACAAGGAGGCTGAGCTACAAAGGAGAAGTAATGTCTAAAAAGTGGCAGAGCTGGATTTGAAATCAAGTGTGTCACTCAGCCACCTATCACTACTCTCTTGTGGTCATAGTAAATGTATAGTTAAACCAGACTTCCGCTTTTGACATACAGAACACAATTACTTGTTTTCATGCTTTGAAGCCACCCAAAATGTTGATGCTGACATAGTTATGCTTTTTTTTTTTTTTTTTTTTTTTTAAATAGGCACATCAACATTCATATAAAAAGCAGGATGTGGTGGGGATAGAATGCTCTTTGGGAAATGTAGGTATTAGGGTCTATACTTAAATCAGACTGCCCAGATCCATAATCTGGCTTTGCAATGTACTAGCCATGTAACACTGGACAAATTATTTAGCTCAGTTGTGCCTTTGTTCCCTCATTTTAAAGTATATAATAACATATCTAACACAGAAATTTTTTTTTTAGCTCGAATCAAACATTTAAAATATTGCCTGGCACCTTGTCAGCACTCATAAAGATTAGCGACTACTGTTAACAATGGCATTATTAAACAAGAAAATATAGTTAAGTTTCCTATGACAGAGCCTACTCCTTGGTAATCACTCAGTCTGTATTGACTATTATCATCCCATTTACTATTATTATTTGATGTTTGCACACATGTTCTTTAAAATCCAAGGGCATGAGACATGTGAATGGGCCCGTATCACACCCAGTAGGTAGACAGCTTCGGGTACACTGGGCAAACTTATCTTTCTCGTGAACCCCCAATACCTCCTAACAACTGAGTTTATGGAATCAATTTTTAGGTTTAGATTTGATGCCTACAATTCTCTTTTCTTTCTTTTGTGAAGGTGCCAAGGATTCAGCCTCTCATTTTTAACCATATGAAGCTACTATCCACACTAAGTTCTTAACATACCCTATCTTTTTTTTATTAGTATGGTGAGACCGCATGTATAACCTTTCACCTCATTACACATCTGAGGAAAAACGGAGGGTATGAGAGTCTAACCAAGTAGCTTAGGAAGTGGCTCAGTGGCTCAGACTAATTAACCTCAAAAACCAGATTCTTAACAGTATATTTCATAGTTTCGTCCATGATCAATCAGAAAAGCAGTTCTTGGTGCCCATCTTAACTAGAATTCCAGCAACTGATTCTTTTTTTTTTTTTTTTTTTTTTAGGTGAGGCAACCCTTGGTTGAACTCATAGATTGCAAGGACCTTGTCAGCTTGCAATTTTTATTTTTTACTTTTTATGCCTACAGCACCTGGTCTTCCTAGGTGGTCTCCCATCCAAGTACTAATCAGGCCCAACCCTGCTTAGCTTCCAAGATCAGATGGGATTGCGCTTGTTTAGGGTGGCATGGCCATAGCCAGCAATTGATTCTGATACTATGCCCTCACTCCCGTAGGACTAGAAACCAGGTACAAGTAAAATCTGCCTGGAACTCTTACTGTCCATACACTTGGCATATTTAATAATAAAGGTACAGCAAAATAAAGTTAGATATAATATGGACTAAATATACAATGTGTCCTGAAGTCAACAGAAAAAGGGATATGCTTATATTTCCATGAAAAAAAAAATTGGACATATCTGTTATCCATTGATAAGACAAGAATTCAGGTCTAGGAGGAGAGTTTGGTCATTGGGTACCAAGGTGCAAAGTGATGGAAACTTGTTCACAACCTTCTCCCTGCCTCCTCTTTGTGCTTCAGGTCCCAAGTGTTTATGAGTGAGAGTATTCAAGTTTTAAACACCCCAGATAACAAATTAAATAAAGTTGAAAGGCTTTTCAGTAGCTCCTATGTTTGCATAAATTACAAGCATATATTAGAATATTAAAAGTTAATTGGCTGGTTTGCTTAAAAAAAAAAAAAAACCTCAAAAGCAAACAAACAAAAACCTGATTAAATGCTTCCATGTGCTTGACAAAGAGGTGCTGGTCTTTACCCATAGCATTTGTCTTTAGGCACATGTACACACACACGTACACACACGGATGTTAAAATGAGTTAAATTTTCAGGAGTCGTGTTGTCACATTCCTTCAAGAACAGCATTTAAATCCCACCTTTCTCGATTCCCTCAGAAGTTTGAAAATGACTTCCTCACATTGGCTAATGGACCTTTCCTTAGTAGTTTTTTTTTGTACCCTGAGAATCTCAGGTGATACCATTAATGCCGCATAAAACTCCACAAAATGCCAGGAAATCAAACCGAGTAGCAATTACTGAAAATCTTTTTCTGATATCTCCCCAGATTTTTCTTTGGGGAGTGCTCACTCCGTAAGTGTTTACGATACATAAACAAAGCATAGGCTATAACTCTGCAAAGAACTTACAATCTTTTCTAAAGTGTTTTGCTTTGTTTGATAAAATAGTCTTTAGGGGAAACTTTAATGGACAAAGCTAAAGATCCAAAGAAAAGAAACCTGACCCATTTGAAATTGAATAGGGGGCTGCAGCGCGAAGTAAAAAATATGCTGGTGTTTACTCAAAAAATGCTGACTTCCTCTGGTTGGTCTTCCTATAGGTCCACCTTATACCACATAGGAGTGTAATTAAAAACGCTGATGCCAGGAGGATCTGCGCTCTTCAACCCTCGTTAAAGCAGCAATGAGACTGAACTTCAGCAGGAGTCGGTACTGTGGCATGGCGATTTTATCAATCGCCCAGGATACAATCAAACCTCATTAACTCAGACCCTACTAATTCTGAATTGACGAGAGTTTAGATATGACTTAAGAATTGGTTCTTGCTGAGCTAAAAAGCTTCAGGTAATTTCTTCTTTTGTGAGTATCAGGATCTTATTCATTAGACCAATACATACAGTCAAACTTTGTAATGGTTGCATCAACAAAGGGCTCCTTATTCAGAGTTCTGCTGAGGTGTTTGAATCCTCATTTCCCACAGAAACTTATTACTATGGGAAGGAAATGGTAGGCAAGCCTAGTTACTTCAAGCACAAACATCAGTGTTATTGAGAGAATAGAGCTGAATACGCCATAAGGTAAATTTAGCGTTTGAGTTCAGATGCCGAGATTGTGGATAGTTTTAGATTCTACATTTCTTTATTTTCTATTTTTTTTAAAAAAGCAAGTATCATTGTATAATGTCTAAAATCATTAAAAAGAATTTCAAGGAGCTGGAAAAGAGCAAACATGTACAAATATTACTAATTAGTGTGGAAAACCCCTCCTGCCTAAGTCTAATAAATATGCCCATTTCATAATTTATGCAAATGCATTTTTGATTAGTGATATTTAAAAATATGTCATCAACTAGTTTATTAAATTTGTTTTTTCTTTATAAAAGACGGCCAATGGGATATAGCCTGACTTGATGAAGTTGATCATCTTTGGGGAAAAAAATGAGTGATTGGAAAAGCAGCATTATCTTTTCCCAACAAAGCGCCTAACAGATTTTCTCTTTCAGGATACTAAATTATGAAATTATAACAATAACTACTGTTATCATTGACCCTTTACTCAATTATCATTTAGAAATGTAAATATTCCCCATTTATTTTTCTGTCTGGGCCATTTATAAGGGCAAGTTGTGACCACTGCCTTCAACCTTATCTCATAACAGCTGGTCAGCTTTTCCCTCTGGATCCTCTGTGTAGGGTTCAACAGAGCTGAATGATAGAGTACTTTATTTGCTGTGAAGGTAGAGGTATATTAATGATCTCGGTAAGAACAGAGTGCAAGTGATATGCAGTCTGTCTAATACACAGGCCATTAAAATGAAAAGATGATTTCTCCTCCTCCTCCTCCCTCTGCTGCTACTTTTTTATTAGTTCCAATGGACATGATGAGTTTATTTCTGGATTATAATGTATATCATTGCTCCTCACCATGTGATCTGTGGACAGGAGGTAGTATACCCACCGTTTATTGCTGGTAGACAAATGAAAAGTGTGTAGAAACTATGGCAATTTGTCATTACTGTGACACCCAAGCCCATTATTGTCGATGGACATGTCATTGCACTAGTTACCGACTAGTTTTAGTGACATCTATCTTGTGTGGTGGATCGTGTGTAGTGTGAACCGCCTATTGATATCAGCACAATGAATTATAAAACAGAAACAAAAACAAAGCACTGGCCCATCAGCCCTCATAGTATGAGAAACATTGGCGCCCGCACAGAGGATGTGATTTGTGTACAAAACACAACTGCAGGTCGTATCTGAGAAGACTGCCATGACCATAGACAATCAGCCTCACCCTAGATTATAGGACAGGAGACTCATCTGATGGATTCGCCAATGTATGACTAGCAGGTTGCACAGTTGTTTAGCATATTCTAGATGCTCAATAAGTCTTTGATGAGTACATACACAAATAAATGACAGTACAGCTTATGATCATACATTTTGGCTCTACGATTTGACACACTCCTGAAAATAGCTAAAGATCAGTGAACATACAAAAAGCAAAGCAAAACAAAAGCCGAAACAAAGAGCAAAATATTGAATTAATTAATTCATTTTGTTTCTTAAAAAATTTATTTTCGATTATAGCTGATATTCGATATGATTTTGTATTAGTTTCAGGTGTCCATCAAAGTTGTTAGAGACATTATGTAATTTATAAATTGATCCCCCCGACTAGTCTAGCACCCACCTGGCACAGTACATAGTTATTACAATATTATTGACTATATTCCCTATGCTGTACTTTATACCCCACAACTATTTTGTAACTACCAGATGTACTTCTTACTCTCCTTTTTCACCCAGCCTCCCAACCCCCATCTGCCAATCATCAGTTTATTCTCTGTATTTGTGAGTCTGTTTCTGTTTTGTTTGTTCTTTAGATTCCACATATACGTGAAATCATATGGTATTTGTCTTTCTCTGTTTGACTTAATTTGCTTAGCATAATCAGAAGCAAAACATTTTAGATTCATTATGAATATAAATTCTGACTTCCTAGGACTTGACTGCACACAAAATTCCCAAGGTTTACTAGGGAATTTAAGGAGTGTGTAGTGCTTTTCCCAAGAAGACTTCCCTAGCCTCCTTAACATCTTCTTAAATATGCCCAATCATAACTCACATCACCACAGAAGCAGGAGTTAGTGTGTTCTCAATATTGCCCACTAAACCATAAGTTTCATACTTCATCTCTCAGCCCCTAGCCAACTTGGTAGAGTTCAGAAAAATTTAGTTGATTTGAGTTAAAACCACACTCCAGTTCTTTGTCATCTTCATTGATAAATGCTGGGCATATGTAGGTATTTATATTTAAATTAATTAAAATTAAATAATATTTAAAGTTTAGTTGCTTAGTCCTAATAGCCACATTTTAAGGAGTCCATAGCCAAATGGGGTTAGTGGCTGCCACACACTGAACACATTCTACACATTGAACCTTTGGAAATAGAACATTTTCATCATTGTAGAAAGTTCTGTTGGACGGCACTGTTCTGGTTGCTTCTGACTAATGTGGATGAAGCCAGTAAGCACTTTCTCTGGCTTATTGCATTCTGATATGCCAAAGATGTGATAGAGCAATGATACCCCTGAATAAATATTAATAGCGATCCTGGAATAAATATTAATAGCGATCCTTTCATTCTCAAAAATGTTCCAATTTGGTCAATAAATTATGGCCACCTAATTGCCTCATTGTATATCACTCACAATGCTCATTTCTTTCTTTGCCAGCTCTGTAAAGATGCGGCATGTTCTAGGCTTCCTTTCCTCACACATAAAATGAAGACAGTAGTAGCTACTGTTTGGATTCTATCTTGTATTGCTCTTGTCTCCTATTTCCCGCAATGATTCATGTATAAAAGGAATTCCTTAAAGACAGAATTTTTGCATCCTAGTATTTTATCAAGTGTTTATTATATAATGCTATTATAAATTATGCAATATTATTATGTAATAGACATTCAAAAGTGCCTATTATATGATTACATAAGAGACACTCTAAATATCTATTATATTATACAAATATATAATAGGCCTTGAAAAACACGTCCTTCCTGAGGAAAGTTTTAAGAAATATAGTCTGTTTCTCCCTGTTTCAGGACAATGAAGGTCACGTGTTCAGTTCACCATCAACCAATCAGGTGTTCTCTCCTGGTACTTTGATTCTGAGCGTGTGATGAACACTGGTTAGAAAGTATGTATTACGGTTGAAATGACAGTGCAGTATTCTTCCATTCCTGTGCCCATCCCTACTCATTTTTCCAATTAGTTCTCTACCTGCCACCCCAGTAATCCTATGAGCTTCTCATATCCCTCCATTAACTTCTATTTTTGTTTAAAGGAAACAGAATCTCTTTCTGTTATTTATACCCAAGACACTAAACAGCACACAAACCTTGAAGAGAAATTTTAACTTGGAAATTATCAGAGGACCTAGCTGTACTAAGCTACTCTACACATTTTTATTGCAATATACTCAATGCTGAGACTCACAGAGACATCAGAGTAACTCACTCCAGATGTACGTAATAACATCTATGTAATCATATGTTCCTCTGCAAATTAAGATTGTAAGGTTAAGATTAGAGAGTTCGCTTCTTTAGAAGATTCTTCTTCGGATATTATCACAGTTTCTCCAGATGTTTATTAAGCATACATTTCCTTTATAATCTGCTTCCAACTGCAAGCCAGCTTCTGTCTTTGCTGACGCTCAGCTGTATTATTATGTGGGTCGCAGTCAACTCTCCACATTTTCACTATCTAATTATTGTTTATGGTTTTACTTTGGATCCTGTACTTCAATTACCTACTCAATATTGAACAAACATACTAAGTTTCCCTCTATTTATTATATCGTCTATAAATTGTATTGCTCATCTAGGGTAATGGGTATTGCTTGCACATTTGTAACATTTCAAATAGCCTAATTTCTTGATAGCTTAAGTGTAGGGTGTGCAACTGTGGGGTTTGAATACTGCATATTGGAAAGATGATAAACTTCTCGAGTTCCCCTAGCTGTGTGTTTTTATATTAAAGTCAATTTACCCCTTGGTAGAGACTGCCACACAGTCATGACTGTATCATTGAAAAGTCTGCAAAATAAAGGCATGCTATCTTCTCAACTTAAAATCCTTAAACATTTCCATTAAAAAAATCAAACCACCAAGAAAGCTAAATTTGCAAAGAGAATTCCATTAGCGTCTGGGGGTCATTTTGTCATTTGAAGAGACAGAGAAATGTGGCTACAGAGACTCAGGGTACCGCACTATTCTCAGTACTTTTTTTTTGATTTGTAAAAGCAGATCAGTATCTGCCAGGAAGTCCCTGGGCTGTCTATTATAAACTGTAATCAGTTGGAACTGATTACTCAACTCTGGTCATTTTCATCTACAAACAAATTCACAAGTTTTCCAGACAAATATGGATGGGTTGATGAATTTAAATTTCAAATGAAAAAATATTTTCCTGTAATGAGTTCACATACCTTTTATTTAGACTTCCAAATGCCAGCATAATGTGATTAGTTTTGTTTTTGTTGTTTCTTTCCACCACTTATGAGAAATCACATCATCAATCATATTATCAAAATTAGATGTGGAGAAGACCTAGCATGTCACCAGGACCCTCCCCTGTGCCAGTACAGGCTTGTTTTAGCCAGTCTGCTCTACTTTTTAATATTTTCTTCAATCTAATATTAAACTTCCCCTGTGATCAAGCATCCACCATTTCCATTGTAATGACATAAATATAAAGAATGAGAGTTGGTTTCTTAAGAAGATACATCTTTTCATCTTCTCTGGCTTTTCAATAAAGAAAGTTTATAGTGAACATCTAGAAAATAAAAATAAATCAAATTTATTGTAATCGAATGATTTCAATTATAATAATAATTATCTCTAACTTGTTCATATATTATGTAAATGATAGATATTATAGTAGTCATTGTTATATTAGTAACATTCTTTTAATAAAAAATTTTTAGATGACCTTATGAGCCTTCAATTTGTAATACATATATGTATGTGTGTGTATATAATTACAGGCACACATGTTTTTATATATGTACTATATATTTAATACATATATAAAATATATGTATATTATATATCATATGCTTTTAAAATCAGTTGATTGAGTTAATCATGCAGTTTAACTTGGCGAGGTATAAATATAAGATGCTTTTATTATTCCCTAATATCTGTCTTCAACCTTGCTGTCAAATTTTTTCTCACACCCTTCAGATGTGAAATTTTGTGTTTACTTTTTGCTTATTAAAATTTCAGTTCAGATTACATTTTGAACTCAAGTTTAGGAATGCAGATGATGCTGGAGCCAGATTTTATTGATTAGAATCCCAGAAACACCACCTACTAGTTTTTCGGGGGGAGGGGTAGGGGTTACTCACTCAAACGCCAATGGACTCCATTTTTCAGCAATTAAAGGATATAATAAAATAACCAACATCATACGGCTTTTATAATTTGCTCTATGTGGAGAACTTGGAAAATTGTCTGGCATCGAGTAGAAAACTATGTTAGATATTGTTAATGATTACTATTTTTCATTATTATTATTTTATCACTTCCTGCAATACACACTTAACCCATGGCTCAAAGAGATCTGAGATTAAGAAGGGCCATTATTTTCTTTCTTCATCCTTTCTAGCATCTGCCCATTTTTAAAGCCTCAGGCATGAAGAATAGATAGGGGAATAAGTGAAGAAGGAACCATTTGCTCAGACTTGTTGGTTGTGGGAAGTATTCCTAATCTTACTCTGGCTTCGTCCATTCCATTCATCGTTGGTGTTTCTGCCAACGGATCGGTCTCTGTGGAGAATGGGTGTAGTTCTACTGAGGCAGCGATGAGCTTTAATCTCATACTTTCTATTATGGCTAGCATATTTAGATGGGGAGACTTGCTTCTCTTCAGCTCTTACTGGTGATCTATGCCTCCAACATGATCTCTTAGTTTTGGACGCTTGGCCAACCTGGGGCACTTGCTTCTACCTCAGTGTTGAGCTCTCTGAAATCAGGAATATCTGTTTTCCTTGTCAATGCCCTTTAAGGCCTGAAGGAAACTGGGATGGAGCAAAAACTTGCCCCATCTTCTTCCTAGTCATACTATGCTGAGATCCATTTTTGCCTTGTTGTCAAAAACAAGTCTCTCAGCCTTCAGAGGTCTCCAGGCAATAACCAGTCTCTATGCTCTTGTAAGACGCTCACCTTCAGAAACTGCAAGTCATTCTCTCCCAACATCTCTTTAACTTCCACCTTGATTGATTGTGTAGCCCATCAATCACATAGCAGGGAATGAAGGTGCAAGTCTTTCCTTCTTTCAGACAACACCAATCTCGAAGAGTTCTCTTCCTAACACCATGACGGCTTTGTGAAAGAGTGGAGGAGCACTTCATTTCTAAACAAAATCACTACATTTCCTAGGATGTTAGCAATTCTCAATATCTTTTCTTTCGTCCAGTCTTGTTTTTTAACCAGGAAGGATACTGTGGAACATTCTGTTTTTGGCCACTGGTCGTAGGGCAAGTTCTGCTGCCTTAAAGTGAGATCTGGTAAGAACTGTTAGGACATAGCTGTCACAAGTTCTCTTTTGCATGTAAGAACTCAGTACCATTTTTTTTCTTAGCTATAAGTTTCAGGCACTAAATTCAGGGCAAATGACAAATTTCACTTAATTTTGTGTTATGTATTTATATATGACATATAAATCTTAGTACATAATCATTAAGCATTGCTATATATTTATACAGATTAATATTAACATTTTAAAGACTATTAGGTGTCTGACATTATAGTGGACTCTACGGAAATTCCATGTTTAATTATCAAAACAATTTATAAGCTAAATATTATTAATCCTTTTTATACAGAAGAGAAAGCCGAAGCTTAAAAGGTTTAGTGTTCATTCTCAATCACATGATTGATAAGTAGTACAACAAGAACTTATCAACCATATCAAATCAAACACCCTGGAAGAAGCAAAAAGGAAAAATGCTCCATTTGGCAAAGTGCAAAAAGATAAAAAATGCATTGAGAATGGGAGGGTGAAGGGGATTTATTTCATTATTAGAGACTGTGACATTTTTTATAGATAAATTAATGCATACAAACTTATGACCAAGGTAATATCACATATTATCCCTTGGGAATCTGACAGGAAGAAAATGCAGCTCTAAAGCTTTGCAAACTTGTTGATTTTCAATAAATCATAATTACACAAGTAATTTCATAAGTAAATTTTAGGGATGCAATCGAGTAGGAAATAATCTCACGTATGTAACTGAATGCTCAAAGAGATGACCATAATCCCCAGCCGAGGGTCAAATAATTGTTTGGGGGCTTGCACCAAGGCAAGACTTAATTTCATTTCTCGTGGGCTCTACCTGCTGGCATATTGGCAGTGTGCAATCATGTGCCCCATTAGGCATGCAATGGCCAGCTTTGCCCAATGCCGCACAGGTACACCTGCTTGAAAGCAGGACATTTAAACAGTTGACTTAAAGTATAATAATATCGTTGAGATTCAGTAGAATACAAAAGAGGGCAGAGAGGACTATTTAAAGGACAAACTGTTAAGTGAAGTGGATCTGAAAGTGGAGTGGGTTTCAAATATGTAAGGATTAGAAATAATGTATATAACAAACAGCATAGTTCAACAAATGATGGCTACATGATAATCTTATTGTTTTTCTTGAATTTATGTAACTTACGTGACATAAACATACATTCTTACTTTAAGATAAATAATTATAGAAGGTCACCTTTTTGCCCTCTTGGGTAATCCAGAGGTAAATTGTCCCGTGGAAGTGACACTCTAATTTACAGATAAGAAAATTAAGTAGGGGGTCTATTTTAGTTCATTTGGGTTCCTATAACAAATTACCACAAAGAGGGTAACTTACAAACAACAGAAACTGATTTTTCACAGTTCTAGAACCTGGAAGTTCAGGATTAAGGTATCAGCATGGTCAGTTACTGCTGTCTCCCAGGTTACAGACTTCTGACTTCTGACTCTGTCCTTGACTGATGGACGGCTCTATGGGGTGTCTTTTACAACAACACTAATCCCAATCAGTGGCTCCCATTTCTGTGCAGAATTAATACTCAAGGATGGTGTAGAAAGCTCTCCATACACTGGCCTTTCCTGCCTCCTAAAATATTCATCATATACCTTCTATGTCACATTTATAATCCTTTGTATTTCTCACTTTGTGTCTTTGTGGCAAAGTAGCTGGCTATCCACTTAGGTTCATATTCTTCCTTTCGTAGCATTCAGTTATCACTAGGATGTGGCTTCTCAGATAAGGTCTACATCTCTCAGTCCCTTTGTATCAAGGAAGAAACAGTGAAATCAGCTTTTCCCCATGGAACGTAAGTGGAAGTTCTTGGTGTCATTTCTCAGCTAAGGCTGTGAGAAACAGATGTGCCTTCTCCAAGCTCTTTCCTTTTTTGCTTTCTTGGGTACAGAGTGCTCAAAGTCCTAGGCAGTGTCGACCTCACTGGCTGGAAGGACACTTCATCTTAGAAACAAGTTAACAATAGTTGACTCGATCAGAAACAGCCACTGTGGACTATTACATGAGTGAGAAATTAATTTCTGTTTTCTTAATTTACTGAAAATTTGGGATGTATATTTAGTTATAGTGCCTGGTATTACCTAACTAATATATTGTTTCATATATCCAATCTATCTAGTATGTCCTTCCCACTACTAGTATTCATCATTCAGAGATGAGCATAAATGCAACCTGTTTTACCTCTCAGTCACAGTCAATATCTTCCTCTATTATGTTTCCTTAGCTGTTTGTCTAATGTTATAATTAATTTTGTCCATGGAAGTATTCACCACTAAATTATGAATTTCTATGGGCAGAAACTCTATCTTAATCACTTTGTACACTCCGGAGTGTCAAACACTGTATCTCATAAACAGTAGGTGCTCAATAAATGTCTGCTACATTAAATCGAATGAAATCAGATTCATATATCTGAATGATTAATATGTTTCTTTCAATCAAGATCTTAGGGCTGGTATAAAAAAAGAAATCTATTACTTTAGTCGTTAACTTGGCAGATTAGAGTGGAATAAAAATGTGTCCTGGATAAAATGAAAACTCATTGTTTTACATAAGATATAGCAATTTTAAGAAAAACATTGATTTAATGTACTGAGGCCAGTGAAAAATCTGTTGGTTTAAGCTAACTGCCATTAGTTTCAATTAAAATGTATTGATTTGGGTAAATGTTGGTTAGGATAAATGTTGTTTGACTGTGGGGAAAAAAAAAATTGCCTAAGCTTGCCTTGGAGCACAGAGAGAGAGAGGTGACAGCAGTTGTAGGGGGAGTGTAGGGGTGAGCAAGATAAACAGAAAGCCAGGCAGAATTTCCTCCCTATGCAAATGGGGTGGCCAATTAGTGGGTCACTATCCTTTGACTTCATATTAACTACAATCCATACATGAGTAAAGTAGGCTTTAAACAAAAGTTTGCTTGAACTAAAATGCTGCTATGGAAGTCCCAAACAGATCGATTTTGTTAATTTATTTAAAAAGTAAGGTAATTCAGTTATCTGAGCTCATGAAGCCAAAACAACTAGGTTTAGTTGGGTGACACCGATTTCCACTTTGGACAGATGGTTTTAATGCTTTTATTAGATCGAACAATATGACAAAGCCATTTTTCGGTGGTCATAAACAGTAGATTATTGACAGTTTCATATGGTTCAGCCCAGTAGATACTTCCTACAGGCATTAGAGAACGATATAGACTATACTTTTTTCACTGTTATTTTTCATTATAATTATTTGTTTTTCCTTCTGATCTTTGAAGGCAGAGAATATACACATATACACAAGCACACACATACATACATATGCACATACGTGCAGATATATGCACATATTATCTCTTTATCTATCAATGATCATCTTTGTATTTACAATCCCAAGAAGCTAAGGGAGTCGAACATAACAGGTGCTCAGAAAGTGATTGAAAGGAGAACAGAGATGCAGCCATGGAGATGATAAGTGGTAGTAGATAAGATTTTTTTTAAAAAAAGGAAGAAAAAATGATTGAGAATTTCAATTAATTGATTTGTTTAACTACTTAAAATTTTTTTTTATATATTGGAGAAATACATTTTCTTTCTCTCTATGTGTTTTTAATGACTGGAAGGAACCAGGTGTCTTGGCAATGAATACTGTGCAAAACACATGTAAATTAAGCAAATGTATTACAAGTTAAGGGAACAGAGAAGACTCCAGTGAAAATTGGAGAAAGTGATAAAGACTTCTGAGTAATGTAAAAGCCAGGATTGGGCGGTGGGGGGGGGGGGCGGGTTCTTGCAAAGGTTTATATGCGGAGTATCTGGAGAGGCTAGGATTATTAAAAAGGAGATGTTGAAATATACTCAAAACACATGAAATAAAATAACCGTAAATCAAAAAAGGGAAAATATTTCAAAATGCATATAGGAGAAGAAAACATTAAAGGCAAAATGTTTCAGTAAATTGTATTTCTTACCTCTACTCCTGTTTCTGAAATGAGATACCGTTATTGTAGTTTGTTTTTGCTTTGTTTAATTACAGAGGCTTATTTTACTTGCAAATATTTCAGACCTAGAAAAAGGTATTATCTCAGCTAATTGTAAATGTCAAAATGTTTCATCAGGCTCAAAGTTATCTCCATAGTTACTAAACAACAACGTCTCTGTCTTCTGACTCCTGCTAAGACCTAGGTTGTTCATTTTAAGTTTTGGCCACATATCTCTTATTAAAAATAATTATACAGTGAGGTAGAAATCAGGAGAATTGAATTTTTATAATGTGTTCTGTTGCTAATTCCTTGGGTAGCATTAGACAAGCTGCTTAAACTCTCTAAAGTTTTTCTATAAAATAAATATAATAGAAATAATTCTATTGTTATTGTGAAAATTATTGAATGTTAATTGTTATGTAATAAATATAAAAATTGTCACCGAGAGCCTACAGTGAACGGGTGAAATGCAGGGTAATTTCACATACGTTATCTCATTTAATTCTAATATTAGTTATGTGATACAGACATTATGTTCACTTTTTAAAAATTGAGGCTCACCTGTCAGATATTAAGCAATTTGTTCAAATGTTAATATAGTCACTTGGCAAATATTTTATGAATCAGTTGATGAATTACTCCCTAGTCTTCTCTTTTGGCATTTCTCATATTTAACTATTTACCTAAAGTAGAAACTTGGCAATATAACATAGTATGTGTAGGGGGATATCTATGCTAAATAGAAAAAATTTGAATTATGAAATATTAAAAAAAATCAACTCACCCACAATTCCTTCCAACTTTAGAGTTCTGCTTACTCGATCAACTTTATGGTGTGCACAGTTATACAAAGTGATATCAAATTGAGTTTATGATTTTAATTATTATGTAAGAATATTTGCCATTCAGTCATTTAGCTATACTTAATAATAGCTAGGTTCTTCCTAGTAGGGATTCTTTGGGGAACGGAACTAGGTAGTCCCTGCCTTCAGATTGTTTCTAGAATAGCAAAAAAGATGGATGTTACTCAAATTGGTACAAAAAGCTTGTGAATTTGCTGTTGTGGTAAGTGTGACCCTGCTTGAGAGAGCTTATGAAAGGAGAGTTTGCTTCAGTAAGAGAGAGAATACTTGAACTGAAAAAAAGAGAAGTGGTAAGAGAAGGGAAGTGTTTCCCAAGCAGAGGAACATCATGAGAAAAAAATCTGTAGCTGGAGACAGACAGCTAGAGTGGAGAGAATAAAGGAAATTCTGTTGCATTGGTAGATGGTCAACACTGAACATCTGTCTCTTCTTCGAAAGAGCACAGAACCAATCAAGACCAAGCAGAGGTGGCAGATACATGGGGGTAGCACACACGTACTTAAAGTGGAGTACTCATCACAAGGAAACAGGTGCATTGGGGATAAATCATCCTCAAAATAAAGGAAAAGTATATTCAGATAGAGTATAAAGAGGGAGACAGGCTAGACTATATAAAATTGGTCTTATAGCTGACTTTAAAGAAGCATATCTTTATCCGAGGAGTAATAAGAAGTTAGAAAAGGTTTTAAGAGGTGTAGGTCAAGGATGACATTTAAAAAAGCTCTTTCTAGCTATTGTGAGGAAAAAGAATAGGACAAGAAAAATAGTTAGTAAATTACTGTGAAAGTATAGGCAAAAGATGATAGTAGTTGTATTAAGGTGGTGATAATGGTAGTGACGATGGGGAGACAGACAAGCATGAGATCTATTTAGTATGTAAAATGAACAGGATTTGTTAAAGGGTTTGAAATGGGGAGTAATGGGAATATCAAAAAATGATTTATGTCATGGAGAATGACAGATGGTTGTTTGATTTAATAATATCAAGAAAACTGAAAGAGAACAGGTTTGGAGAGAAAAGATTATAAGTTAGTGTTTGAGCCTATTGAGTAATAGATGCCTTCGAAGTTGGCCAATCATTTGCCTCCACATTAAAATTTCAAAGTTAATTCATACACTTGGTTTATCCCAGCCATGTTGTTTATACTACCTAATTACATGAAAAAAATTTTTTCCAGATCTACCTGTCAATAATCATTATAAATGTCATAATAGTAGAATATAAATCAATGTGACTTTAGTGGGTTCACAACTTTATAACCCACTGCTCTATTCAGAGATTATTTTAGATTTTTGAAAGGTGATTTTTCTTTGCCTTTCTTATGTGTTTCTATGATGTAATTGTCATGCCTTCTGAATAGCTCTTATGGAAATCCTGCTTGAAATAGCAGAGTGAGATTTGATGACAATCTTTCTTGAGTTAGAAGAGAAGTGACTTTTTTTTATACCACTATGCATATGAGAATTCATCAGCAATATCATAAAGATTTCACAAAAGCAAGGAATCATGTGTATGCAACTTTTTAAGGCAAAGAAAGTTGAAATGATTTGCATAGGACTATTGAGTTTAGAAGGAGCTGCAATTTATTTCATCAAGCTCACCTTGCCTTCCAGTAAGGCCACAAGAAAAATATGTAAGAAGAATGGGCCCTGTGTTTAAAAAGCTTGGAAGAAATTTTCTTTAATTTTTTTCTCTAGGATATTTCCCAAAATTTATCCACTATTTGCTACCCCAAAAGTTCTACTTTACTTCAATTCTAAGATCTACCTGTTGGTGGCAAAATTTTCTCATTCTCTTTCTCATTCTCCATCTGTTTTTCCCTCTACTTCTTTTTTTCCCCCTTGAATGATTGATTTTATAGAGGTCATTTTCTAAGTTCAGATTAATCAACTTTTTAAAGGCAAATACACAGGGCTAAAGAATATTGTATTTTAGGTGGAGTCTAAAGAAAATTTTCCACTCACAGGTAATAGATTAAAATATTATATGGCTTTTAAAAATATTTAGGTTCAAAGAAACATCATAATTTCTAAAGTAGTTCATGGAATTCATACATAGATAACTCTCAATTATACCTACTAATAGAGGAAAGTCCAAATGGAGGTATAAAACCTCCAATGAGTAATTTCAAATGCCTTTACTAAAATTTTATTAGGGCAATATCTGAACTGATATTCACAATTATTCTTTTCTTTAGCTTCTTCCCTTCTAGTTAAGGGGCTTCTAATGATCACAATGACATGAGTGAATGAAGACAGAGAAAAATTTAGAATGTATACAAATTAAATTATATATAAAAATCAATCTTCAGATCTATGAACAATATACTTAAAAATACAATTCTGTATTTTTGTATTAAATACAGGGTACATTGCAATAATACTTCTCTATCACATAGAGTTTGATGAAGAAGGAACTTTATTGTAACTAGGAATCCTCACCCAATGCCCCAAAAGTAAAAAATCACTCAGCTTCACTGTAAAAATAATTCCAGAGTGAGCTCATATGACACTACCCCTAAAAATCTTCCAGAGTCAGAAAAATTATACATCTCCGTTATTTTATTGGAATAAACACATTTTAAAAACATTTCAGCTTTTGTTCTTGTTTTTGTTTTGACAAACAAGAACAAACAAAAAAGATCAAATCAATCTATTATTTCAAGGGCTAAAATAGATTATCAGCAGTTGTATGGTGACAGTGTGGCTGCTCAGGCTGGGAAGTTGGGCTGTCTTAAACCGTTAATTGTAATGAAAGTCATTACCATGAAAATTTTTAATGAAGCAGTGCTATTTTATTCCACTGATACTGATTAATGTGTGTCATATATTACTTTTGATTCCCATCAAGATTTGAAATCCATGAAATCTAAGATTTCAGGTTTTCACGACAGAGAATCATGATATCTTAGAAACAGAGAAGACCGGTCTTCCTCCAAAGCAACAATTCTTTGTGAAAATGTCCAGGATAAGTCATGGCTGAAGCCTCTGTTCAATACTTCTGCTGATAGGGAACTTATTTCACCAAGCTAATTATTTCTCTGCAGAATTGTTGTATCTTAAAAGTCTATTTCATATGTCTCTTAAGTTTATCATATCTGCTGGTTTTATGCCTCTGGAGCATCACAAAATACATTCTTATTTCTATATCTACATTTTTAAACATCAGAAGAGGTTTGAATTCTGACTCTGTCACAATATTTTATGTCCCAGGCAAGGTTATTCAACCTTCCTGAATTTCAGCCTTTTTATTGGCAAAGTGGTAATAGTGCTATTTGCTTTACTTGCTCATTGAGAAATTGAAATGTAATTATGTGCAAATAACATGTATAACATAGTTCTCTGGCCCAGAGAACACCTTACACAAATGTTGTTTTCCTTTATTCCCCTCCTTTTCTGGCTTTTCTCTATTCTATATCATCCTTTTGACACTTTATCTATATAAGTTCATTTTGGTATGTGTACATATACCTTAGAGATATATGTGAGTGATGATCACATATTATATTCTGTTGGGTGAGAACTTGAAGTTGGTTTTCCAGCTTCTTAGTGATTTATCTACATTTTCTTTCCCAATCTCTGGAATAAACTTGGCATCCATGAGATGACTAGCTAGGTTATGCTTATCCAATATTTGGTTATGGAATCCATTTCGTCATGCTGTTCCTTACTCTGGGCCCTGTTTTGTTCTAGTCCTTGGGTTTCTTTCTCCCCTATACCACTTAATACCTTTTGGAGCTTTCCAGGGAGGACAAGATTTAGGGTCTGGCTCATGATTACAGGTAGAAGATAGCTTTTTATGATACCTGCCAGAGAAGTTTTAATTATGTGAATTCCTCATTATATAATTCCAATGGAGAAAAGTATATTCTTTAAGGATATACTGACCTTTGGTTTTAAAATCTTTTTCACTAAAATTAATATGAAGTGGCATAACATATTTTCTCCAAAAGAGTAATTTTTTATAAATTTTCCCCTGTATTGAAAAAAGTTATCATTACAGAAATAAAGGCATAGATTTTACCTCATAATTTTGTAATTTTAAATTAAATAAATAAGTTATAGAAACCCGAATTCTAATTCTGGTTTTACCACTAACTAGCTGGCTGATGATGAGCAGGTCATTTTAGTATCTTAAGACTCAGATTTCTTATTTCTTAACAGAGTGATTTGGATAAGGTGATTCTTAAGTTTACATCAGCAATACAGTTCTATAATTTTAAAAATTCGTTGCATTTCCATTTATTTATTCATATTTATAAGGATGCATTCGTTCATATTTCATTATAACATTCATTTTTCTCTTTTTTCATTCCCATGTTTGTGCATGTGCTGGTTTGGGAATAGGACATGTCTGTTAAATTCTCATCAGGAGTTTTTACATATAAATTTGTGCTGGTCAGAAGGTTTAGGAAGATAGGGATTTCCAACTAAATGTAGGTCATTAGGGATCGCTTTCGAATAGACTTACTTCAAAGAGGATAGAACTTCTCTTTGTTATCAACACTAAGGATGAAAGCCGGGACACCAAAATCAATTAGCAAGACTTTCAAGACTCAGTGTGAGGAAGAAGTTTTAAGTTGCTTGCTTAGAAGTAGAAAGAGGTACGTACAGGAGGGGACCACAGGTATGTTTTTAAATTCAAGTAGTTACATTTAAACAGCAGAATTTCCTGGCAAGATGTTAGTTTACCCAGTAACTGATTTTTGACTTCTTTGGCTATAGACATTCTTCCTGAATGTCTAGATTATTAACGGACGGGAAAAATGGCCAGCATCTGTTTATCACAGTTCTCGGCACTGAACATGGACACTTCTGACAAGGCTGCTATCCAATCATTCAAGTGTGGCTAAAGGAGCTGTTTCTGCCCCACAGTCTGTTCCTTGCTGACTGCAAATAGAGTTTGTCTTCTCAGGGCCAGTAGGGCCACCCATGGAGCCTGTCACACAGCAATCAGCTGAGACACGGTCACTTTGCTTTCAATGTTGCATCATGTCTTTAATCAAATTTATATTTTTCACTTCTGGGAAACTCATGGTCTTCCTCCTGTTCATTTATAAATGTCAGGATGGGACTTCTGCCTTCTTTGTGTGTTTGCGTGTTTGTTTGTTTGTTTGTTTGTTTTTGATTCATAAGCACCAGCAGAATCCTTAAGCCCAAGAGCACCAGCATCTGGATGCCCATTTTCTACAGTGCCCTTATTTTACAGAGCAAAAGAAGAAAGGCTTACATAAGGAAGTGACTTGCTCAAGGCCAAACAGAGGAAGACAGAGTTGGGATGATAAGTCACGTTCCTTGACTTTTAGTCCCAAGGGCTTTTCCTGACTCCATGCTTCAATATGATCCCTTGAGTGAGCTGTATTCTAATGTTTTTTTTTTTTTAAATAAGCATCCTGCTATTGTTAGCCCAGTATGACCTTCACAGCTCATTATTATCATTGATCCTCATATGCTGAACTTGATAAATAGTAACAAGTAAGGTAAATAATTATGGTTACACATGCTGTCTTTTTTCCCCACTGATTTTGCTTAGAGTGCTAATCTGATATGGAAAGAGTACTTTAAAAAAAGCACACTCATATATTTGACCACTTTGATATATTTTTCCCATTAAGATAAATCTGTGAATTCAGTAAAATGATTGGACCCAAAGGCTGACAATGACTGTGGTAGCAGATTCAACTTGTCATATGGAAATACTCGTTTGTACAAGTGTAGATGAGAAACGGTTAATCTAAGCATCCTGAATAAGAGAGTGATGCCTTAGATACACTCTCTAAACATTTTTTTATTGCATATTTCTTTAAATTTGTTCAAAGCCATTTAAAACATAAGCTTTTATTCTACTTTCCATCCTACTCTGCAATCTAGTTATCAAAGGTTTTGGTTAATGCTGCAGTACCCTAACATTTTACATTGAATTGGGATGCCAGACATTTAACTTATCTTAGTACATATTTTACTTATTTGATGAAGAATTTTGAGCCATTTTCAATACAAATAAAATATAAGTTGAAAATCAGGAACATGTAAACCTGAAAAATACAGATTATAAAGGCCAGTTTAGATATTAATTGAATTTCACATTCACCTGTCAGCTTCCAAAAAGCAAAAGCAAAAAAGAAATCATCTATATATTATAAAATATTTATATAATATCAAAAATACTTAGGCAATATTAAAACTATCTAGACTTCTAAAGACAAGAATACACTAATACAGTTTACATAAATGTATTGATTTTTTTTTTTAGTAATTGAAGAGGCATTTGGGATATGGCAGGGCCTCAGTATGATTGTATTAAATATCTTCTGTATAGCTGCACTATGAATGATTCAGAATATATATGCCCAATTGCCCAGTATACTGGCACCTCTGAAATACTAGCATAGTTTATCTCTGATATCTTCTTCAGCTCTAATTCCATAGAAGCTATGAGTGAGCAATGTTTGTGAATTTCAGATTGAAATCTTGTTCCAGGCATCCACACAGCGCCAGATATACCATAACAGGTATCTAATAAGCATGAGGCACAGATAGTCTTACTGACTTCCTTGGATAGCTTTTGCCTTACTATGTTGAATTTGATGAAATCAGGACTTTCTCATTTGGAGTTTCTTTATTTCTGGCAATTCCCACACTCCTTCATCCCCAGGATAATTTTCTTCATTGCTCCAAGTCAGGTTATGGAATAAGTGCTTCCACGAGGGACGAGAAAGTTATTTGAAAGAGACTGAAGTCTGTCAGATAAGTGAAAACGTTTATAAATACCTTGCTTGGAACTGAGAGAGAAGAAGGTTTTCAAATCAAAGTGCTAAATTAAGAAGCTTAATTTTGGCACTTCAGCTGAGTGAGTTGTTTATGGGAGGGTTTATGCTGACAATTCCCCCGCATCCACAGGGGGGATCAGGAGCGGAAACTGATAAGATAGCTTCAAGGGGAAGGAAGGACTGTCTCACTCCAGCAGCTCTGTCTTCAGAAGCATGTGATGAGTGCTGAGTCTGGGTCCGTTTTAGTCCCACGCTGGTATACAGATAGCTACAGCATCCTGACTTCCTCCACAAGGTACCCTCCTTGGAGGGCCAGAGCCAACACTTACGTTCCTTGTGAGCTTCTCCAATTTATCATTACAAAAATAAGAAGAAAGTTTTCTGTCAGTTGGAAGGAGAAAAAACATTGTTTTTGAACATAAAGACACTACATTGGGATTTAGACTGTAACTCGGATTCTAACAATAACTTGCAAAGAAATTTGTTTACTGACTCTGGAGCAGATTTTCTCGTCTGAAGATGGGAGTTAGATCTTTTCTGTAATCTCCATAATGCTTTGTACCTTGAGAAATTCTTTATCCTATCATTCCAGTATTAAACATATTTCAAGAATATTTCAGTATTTTTATGTAGCGAAGTCCTAAAAATCAGTTTTAGCACTGGATTTAATATTTTTACTCTGCAGGTTTCCATAAGAAATGAGAAACATTTATAAAAATATTTACCAGAATGTTTATTTCAGCATTATTTGTAGTGGTCAAATTAAGGAATAAACTAACTTCATAATAAAATGTGATTGAATATATAAATTGTTTATCTATATGAAGGCATAGGTACAGCTCTTTAAATTCATTTTGCTGAAAAATATTCAATGGCATTGGATATGTACAAGGTGAATTCCAGATAACAAAATGAGATTACAAACAGTAAGGAGATATCTCAATTTTGTCAAAGATAAAAATGAATGCTTAAAAATATATGTATGTGAGATAGGATAGAAAAAAAGGAATGGAGAACACTATTTCAAAATTCCAACAGTGTTTATTTCTGTTTTAGTAGTTATTGGTGATTTTATTTATTATTATATTCTATAATTTGCAATGTTTTGCAATAAAGACTGATTAAATTCATAATCAGAAATAAACACGATTAATTTCACTTAAATATTGAAGAAAAAAAATTATAGACTCTCCCTTTCCGTCACCTCTTACTTTCTAATACTTCAGAAGCTTGAAGAATGATCTTCAAGTCTTATGACAAACAAAATGCTATCTCAACAAGTTTCCAAAAGTTGAAATCACTCTCATTTATTTTTGTATAAACCATAGATGTCAGGGCTACTGGAGACTCCGGAAGCCCTTCGGTTTTCTCAACCCATGTTACTGAGTCTCAGAAAAGCAAATGACATGTCAACTATAATAAAACAATGGTCCAAATAGTTACAAAACTTCAGAATCTAAATTTTCTAGATCAGACTCAAAATGAAGTACATAGCACAAAGCCATCTGAAAGGAATGTAGAAATGGAAAAAGAAGTAAAGCAATTAAATGATCTAAGATACTAATATATATTTTTTAATTTGGGGAATATTGACACCAATTTCAAGTGAAAGGCTCAAATACCTTCCCAATTATAAATAATACAAATAGAGTATTTTGGTTTCATAACCCTTGTTGAATACGAAATGTCTCATTCCACTAGATTTTTATAGAAAAGTACCTGGTTATCATGATGCCTGAAAAGTATTTTATTAAATTCTCAACAATCTAACTTACATGCTAGATTTTCATTGTTGAATTTGGAAAATCATATGCATTTACCTCCATCTCTCAGTTCAAGATGAAATTTCTGGTCATGTGGTATTGTAGTTCCATGACTGTGGTTTGACCATTTGTGGCCAGTGTTTGCCCCGAGGACACAAGTCACATGGGGCACAGCATGGCTGACATCCAGAAAGATCAGGAGAACCACACAACTACTTTGGCACCCCTTCAAGAATTGCTCAGCAAGAAACTCGTGATTGTTCACCATCTGGTTGAAAACCATGGTAATAATTTGTTTAATATTAGAGTTAATATGATGTCTGTCAGTAAGAAGCATTTTGTGGAATTGTAATCACCGTCATAGTCCATGTTAGGTAGACTTTTATTATTATCTTTGTTTTCACTTGCTCATTAGTCTCTGGGAAATTAATTCTGGGGTATCATCTCCATGTCAGTGTATTCTTTAAAATTAGAAAATTGAAATTTAACATACCCATTCTTATAATCCATATATTGGGAATAGATAAATAAAAGGATTACATAGAATACTAAATTTAATGATTCTGAGGTTTAGAAGTTATATAGTCCTGAGTTTGTCAACATGATTCCAATGTGAAAAGTTCTATCCATGCCCTGAATACATTATTTACTATAGTTTTAGAAATATGTCCTCCTTTATTATAAGTATATAAGTTAACATCTCATACCAAGAGGAGAAGCTGAGCTTAGGAAGATGAAAGAACATTCCTAAGGCAATAGTAGCAGAACAAGGCCAGGACTCATTTTGACCCTTTCCTGTTTTCTTTTATGCTGACTATATTTGCTCATACTTACTGAAAGTTTTTAATATGCTCTTGGGGGTTGGAGAAATATGGGAAATTTTTGAATATTGATTGCATAAAAATAAAGTTTTAGGCAGTTCCAAGATGAGCTGGTTACAGGCCTGATTTTAATAGGCTTATTCCATTGTGTCTTCGTTTGTTGCTAGCCCTGTAGCCTTATTTTTTTTCACTGCGTCTCCTACAGACCAAAGAGCTTTCCTCCTTCTCCTCCTCAAATCTGACTGGGTTTTTGTTTGTTTGTTTGTTTTCGTTTTTGTTTGTTTGTTTGTTATAATCATTTCAAAACCGGAATAGAAATAGTGGTGCTTAAATAGTTCATATACTATTTTTCTTCTTATAGATTCTCTCTATATGGATAGAGGTAGCATGGCCAAGCTCTACAGAGAAATGTCTTTGGGTATGGACTTTGCAGTGGAAATGATGAACAGATATGGTCTGCTGTCCATAGTTCTGAAATGCCATTTTAACTAGCCTGCAATAATAGATGACTTTAGCAACTTCTCTCAAGAATCAGGACAAGATGAGAATAGAATTTTATGTGGAGGAAAATGGAAAAACCAGGTGAAGTGAAAGGAGAGACGATGTTAGATGGGAATGGTCTCTCACTGATTGCAGAGAGTAAGCAAAAGAGACTATTTTTTTGATGTAGTGGTCAAAATTTTTGCAGTTTGGAGAATAGACTGTTTTCCCTCCAGGCAGTTGGTGGACACATGGTATTCACATCGCTAGCTACCATCTGCATCTATGTCTCCTTAATGATAGGCTTAGATCTTATACAGACGGGGTATTTTCTCCAGATAACACATGGAGAAAACACTACCTAGACATTAATTTAAAAATAATCATAGACTTTCTGATCAGTTCTTGTAGATTTGGGGCACAAACCAGAAAAGAGACTTGACATTAACAATTAAAATGCTTCATACTTCAGTCACCGTGGAAGGTGCTAGAGACACAAAACTGAACAATGAAGTTTCTATTGCACAGTTAAGTGAGAAAATCTCACACAGTTAGTTTTCATTGACTTCTGGGCATCATGTAAATAATTTCTGTGCATTAGTTTATGTGATCCTCAAAATGACCTTGAGATTGACTTTATTTTCACTGTTTTTTTTTTGAGGTGAGAAAACTAACAGAAGTTTATAAAAATGTCCACAGCATATGCCTTATGAGCTTAAATTCACACCTTTTTGATTCACAATTTATGTCCTTAATAATTCAGTAGTATGGGAGGATATGAATAACAGTGGACCTATGCAAAAAGTGATGCTGGGTCTCAAGTCTGAACAAGGCAGTGCATGTAGTAAGTTGAGGAGAAAGGTAAGGAAAGAGCAAACAGTTTTATCAAACCTGAGCTTTGAATGATAAGAAAAAGGTCACCAAGCACTACAAATAGGGTCAGGGGCATGTGCAGAGTTCTAAAATGGCATGGAGGGCTTGCAGAATGATCAATTGTCAATACAGCTTTATTGTAAGATGCATGTTGAGAATGTGTGAATGGCGAGCTATAAATCTTTCTTGTGCTATGATGTTGGACAAGTCATTCATTAACCTCTGAGAAAGCTAATACTTTTACTGGCTGGATTTCATGGGGTTAATTCCATAAGGTCCTTTTGAAATAATATTTATATATCACTTTCCTTTCCTCTTCTTCTAAAACAATGTCCTGCAATCTGTTCAGTCAGCCTGGCTCTTCTCTTATCCGGTTTATGGATTACTTTGGTCCTCTTCTGTTTCACTGTCTCTCTTCTACTACCATCCAGTAACTGTTTTTTTTTTTTTTTTGATCATTTGCACCTTCACTAGAGACAATAGATGTTACAGCCAAACCAAGCAACATTTTATTTCCTTGCATTCTTGTAAAAAGTTTAATAAGGGGAAAGGGTCAAAAAAAGTAATGAATACAGTAAGATCCGAGGATATTCTCTATACATTTCATTTCTCTATGCTATGCTTCTTTCCCTTAACTTTGTACACTTAAGATTTTGATTTGTTTTTTTTATTCTAAACATTATATTATGTTGTTTTCCCTCCTCCCCTTTTTCATTTTCTAGATTATGTAACTTAAGAAAATTAAATGTTAAATGGATTCCAATAAAAATATCAAGTTAGTGGCAGGGCTTCAATTCCAATTTCTAACCAAATCTCCCAATTCCTTGATGTTGTGGTTTCAAACTCACTCTACTCTACTCAATCTACTCTATACGCTTTAAATATTCTCATGGACTGGACAAATAAATCTAATAGGAAATGACTGCAGCTTCAGAATGATTGTATAATTCATCATCCAAAAAATAACACCTTTGGCAGTGAAGGGGACATAAATGAAAATTACTCCAGGGAAACAGGCATAATCCACATTTGGTCCAGGCAATCAGGAATGTGTGGGTATTCTCTACTTTAAGGAAATCAAAGGACAACTTAATATGTGGCCCAAAAAATACTGAGTAGAGAATCTCCAGAGCACAATACTAGTTGGTATCACTCTTCCAGCTTAAAATTTTAAAAATAATATCACCAGTGACAAGTAAAGGAAATATTTAAAAGAATCTCATGGACTGGTAATCAGATAGTGTTTTTGAAAGCTGGAGTAGTTGGGTTCTGATTCCCTTCTACTTCATTTATTTACCTCCTTGATTCATTCGTTCATTCACTCATTCCCACGAAATGCGTACCTGCTGTTTCAGGTACTGTGTTACAAGTTCCGCCATGAACCAGGTATATGGTCCATGTCCTAGAGTCATTCACAATCTAATGAGGAACATATACTAATAAACAAATATTTACTGTACAGAGGGATAAATGCCATCAGAGAAATAAACTATGATTTGTAGAGTGCAAAGAATGGGGGGAAAAATACTATTCCCTGGAAAATTGACCAAGACTACAGTAATGAATTTTCTAGGTGGAGATGGAAAAAGTAAAGCGCAAACTCAGAAACATTAAATAATTTCTCTTAGGTATACTAGGTATGGCTGTGCAAGTTGTTTATTGTATCCATTAGGTTGTAGCCAGGTTGTTGCAAGACTAGGGACTCTAGGCTTTATTCCATGCATAATAAGGAACCATTAGTGCTTTGTCTTTGCTTTAAAGCAGGTAAGTGATACTAACACACCTGAGTTTAAAAATGTAATTCTGCTGGTAGTATTAAGGGAAGATGAGTGTATATAATGTCTTTACCATGATTTTATGGGGTTTTTTGGAAAACTAAGTGTAATAATGTGGCACCTATTTAAACAATCCCATGTGTTAGGTATTTGCTTTTGCCACAGAGATACTGTCAACCCTCTTTCCTCTCACTTTTGCTTCTCTTTTCTTTCAAGCTGTATTTTTGCCCTTAAACATTTTCTTTTTCAGAGCCCTCTGTCACAGTACCCCCATTTTAGTTTAAATTGGCATTCCTTTTGTCCTTCTGCTTTCCCAGAAAGTACTCTTGAGATTCCCTTACTTTGGTTTATCTTTTATTGTCAAGATGAAGCCAAATACACATTTCCCCCCTCCTGTTATATTTTCTTTTGCTTGATCTCCATTCTTCCTTGCAGTCTTTGATCAGAAAAAGAGAGCTGCCTGCATTATCATTAAATTTGCTGAGTCATCTGTAATTTTTTTGAATGCTAAGGGTTTCAATGTCATTAGAGATGAGGTCCAAGTCTGCTTGGTTTTTGAATATATTTGAGTCAAATTACATATTCTAATTGTACATCCTAATTTTTAATGAAGCTGAAATGAAAAAGGGTCATAAAGGTGCATGTAGTTACAAAATCTTTCATGAGGTAATGAAGAAATAGTGACTCATATCTTTCAATATTAGATTTTCCAGGGGGAAAACCTACTTTAAAAGAAACCAGAAGAAAAATAGAGGTGGAAATAAGTATAGGAAAATCTGAACTTCAAAAGGAATAGTATAATTTCAAAAGATGAATTAAAATTTTTCCCCAAATAAATTATAGAATGATTATCTGCTGTACAGAAGTAGATAAGAAGTTAGTTTATGTGTGTGCTATGGTGTTCCCAGTGCCTTCTTTATTCTCTGTTGACTGACTTTAAATTTCTGATGGGTGTAGCAAGTTTTTAAAAGTGGCAAAAATATTTTTCTGCTCCTAATATTAGAAATATATTTCTCCATTCCATGACTCTTGCCTTGAACATGTGACTACCTTTGGCCAAAAGGACATTAGGAAACATGATAGAGGCCAACAGCTGACAGGTACGTTCCATTCCTCCTGCTGCTTCTGGAACTCAGCTACCTTCTGAAAAAGACTGAGATAGCTTTCTAGATTCTGGAGAACGATAGTTTCATTGCCAATTACCAGAAGTGTGAGTGAGGTCATTTAGGACCAAGATATGCCCCAAGTCAACCCAACAGCTCACTGCAGTTGTGTGAGTAAATCCAGCTGAGATGATCAGAACTGGTCAGCTGAGTTAAGCCCAAATTGCCAACCCATAGAATGACCAGATAATAATCAATTATTATTGTTTTAAGCCACTAAGTTTGAGGGCCATTTATCAACATCAAAAATTAACATAATGGGTTATTGCATTTCCAACTATGATAGCCTGAATTCTAAATTGGTCCCCAAGATTTTTATCCTCTGTATGAACTAATTTGGGATTAAACGGAATATCACTTCTATGATAAGACAAAGGTGAAGGAAATTTGAGATGTGATTAAGGTCTCTCATCAGTTGACTTTGGGTTAATCAAAGTGGAGATTCTCCTGGGTAGGCCTGACCTGATAGGCTGTGTCTATAAAGGAGATCAGAGGACTTGAAGCAGAAATCGATGCTCTTCTAATGGCCTTGAGAAAAGAATCTGCAGTGCTGTAGAGATGATCACATGATGGGGAACAGTGGGCAGCTTTCGAAGATAAGAACATCCCTCCCCACTCCTGTGGCTGCCAGCAGGGAAATGAGAATCTCATTCTTTCAGCTGAAAACTTTCAACGACCGGCAGCTTGGAAGAGGCCCCTGAGTCACAGATGAGATCACAGCCCCAGCTGGTCTCTGGGTTTCAACCTGATGAGACTCTAAGCAAACACCCAGGTTCCTGAACTTCTGACTCATGGAAACTGTGAGATAATAATTTGTGTTATTTTAGCTAAATTTGTGGTAATTTGTTATGCAGTGAGATAAAACACAACCCAGCCCTTCAACTATTAGATATGGTCAGAATTGTGACTTACAGAGAGGATCCAGTTACAGGTTTCTTCAGCAGGTTGGAAATCTTGGTAATAGAGAGAAGTGAAATTCCTTGGCTAGAAGAAGGCCATTTTTCTCTACCCCTCGGCTCACAGTAAATGTAGCCCCCTCCCTGTCATGTGAATATAAAGAGAAGAGGAAGATTTTATCTGTAAGTGATGATCTCTTCAAAAGCTAATGTTCAATTGGAGTCAGAGGATTAGATTATATGACCTCTTGAGGGAATTTCTTGCCCTCATAATGTTGTGGCTCAGAAAAAAAAGTTTTTTTTTTTTTTTGGTCCTAAAAGTGCTGAAAGGCACTCAAAATTATAAGTCAAAGTGCATGACTGATGGGCTTGTTGATGTTGAAAAGAAAATGACTTGTTCTCTATTATAACACAAACAAAAGGAGTGAAACTTCCACCAAGAAAAACAAAGACTAGAGGAAACTGTCTTCTGATAAAATAAATGGCATAATGAAGCCAGTAAAAGTCCCAGCTGGTTACAAACACAGATACAGACTAGCCAGATCTCCATGTGGCAGAATGGATGCAGAGCTTCCTCTGACAGAACAATGACAAGAGATTTCAGTGAATATGCATTGATTTAGCAGGGCCTCGGACAAATCCATCTTTACTGAGTGGCATATACAAGTTCCCTGTCATTAAGTACAAATCAAAGCATTTAAAATGCATGCAAGAAAAAATTTTCAATCCTGCAAGGCTTAGCACCATGCAGAGAGCACCATAGGGCATCAAATTTTTATAGTTATTCCTATACCATTTGCCTGGATTCATCTCACTCTCCACTCCCTAATTTGCACTTGATTCTTCTAACTTCTGACCTTTTGATGTGTTCACCCTGGCACTTTTTTAGTTCTAGCCTTTGCTTCTTTTCTTGAATATGATGTATACTTTCCCCTGAGGATGCTGTCTTTATCCCGTAATATATTATGCCGAGCTCTTCAGTCATTTTAGGTGCTCGTCCTCTCCATTAAGAATGCTTTCATTAGTTCATCCCAGATTCTCAAGCAAGACATAGGCATTATCACACAACATGCAAACGTCATTCTCATGCTCACATAACCATTCTAATGCTTTGAAAATTCTCCGGCTTGTCTTTATGGAGAATGAGGACTTTGAACTAGGACTAGTGAGAGAAGTCATGCATTCATTTAACAGATTTTAATTAAGCACCTATTGTGTCTGGGGCACAAGTTTAGGACCTTGGAATATATCAGTGAAAAAAGCAAAGATCTCTACCATCTTAAGTTATTAAGATGTAATATTTATTGGCGTATTACTATAAAATTGATATCAAGGAATGGGAGACTGGAATCCAAATGAGGATTTAAGAACAGATTTGATTTCTTATTAAATATAATTAGACTAGAAACTTTATCTACATTATCTATTTTAATCCTCCTAAAAAGCACCCAAAGTAGGTATTATTACCCCCAATACCACACGCACACATTAAATAGTAAAATTTGAATTCGAACCTGTAAGGTCTTGAATATAGGGTTTGTCGGGAGCCATGAATAAACAGTGTGATAGAAGTTAAAGAGCATGCAATTTCAAGGCAAAAAGACCTGAATTTAAAACTTTCTCTGCCAAGTTACTGGGACTGTGACTTTTGTGGCCTCTCAGATAATGTTCCCTATTAACTATGCTCTTCTACCATCTAAACAATATAGATGTGAGATGGTTGTCCTTGGCTCTCTCATCAGTTTGTATTTCTAATTAGTGTAAACCCAAAAGAGCCTAGCCACATAGCAGCCATCTCTAGAGGCAATGCTGACCGACAGAACCTTAAAAAGAACTTCTGCCAGTTCATTTTACCTCCAAAGTGAGGCGTGTACCCTCAGTCTATCCTCTCTCCATCATATCACTCCATATCTTCTTTATCAATGGTTTTATCTACTACAACGTGTAATAGACACTGTCACTATTTGAAAGACTCTAGATAAGAAGCCAGAGGAAATTAGTGAAGTGAATTTATCAACATACATGAGGGAAATGGTTATGATGAAAAAAGTAGCTATATCCTAATGGAATTAGTGCCAGCAAAATCTTCGCATTAGAGGAACTCTCAAAGATATTTTATGCCATTGAAGTAGCAGAAGATAACATTTTGGAAGGGGACACAAACTTAGAAATGTATATAGCAATTTGCCAAGGTATAGGAAAGATGTTCACTCCAAATTTTAAGTTGTACTACAAAAAAACCAACCAACTAAACAAACAAAAGAAACAAAAACAAACAAAAACAACAACAAAAAAAGCCCACTTCAAACTATTTTGATATAAAGACAAAATAGTTTAATTCTAAGGCTTTCCAATGTTTTAAATTACAGTGTGCTAATAAGTATTAGTTTTGCTGTTTTATTTTTCATTTCCCTATACCTCTACAATAGACAGTGAAAGACTTTTTAACGTTTTGACAAAAATTTTTAATGGTTATAGAACAGTCATAATGTTTCCATTAATTATTAAGTTTGCTTTGCAGAGTTTCAGCTTGCATGGTCATTTTTACACTCTGCACAGTCATGCAAATTGAGTGTTGCCCGTACTTGTTTCTCTCTTTCTCCATATAGAAGCCCCCCACTCCACTTTTGGTTAAAGTGGCTTGACTGGTGGCTATATTAGTGGTCCCCTATCTTTACCTCATAATCATTCTTCTCAGGAATAGTACTATATGGTTGTAATTCATTACTGTGGTCTAAGCAGTGACCTGATATTGGTAACCTACAATAATACATTTCTTGCCTGGCTTCACACCTGTACACTCACCCTATATGAAGTGCACAGCCTGGAGAGCACACTCACTACTATGTCATCCTTATACATTCATCACTAGCTGGATTAGTTTCCTAGAGTTGCAGTAACGAAGTGTCACAAACTGGGTGACTTGAAACAACAAACAACAAAAACTTATTGTCTCATAGTTCTGGAAGCTAGAAGTCCCCAAATCAAGGTGTTAGCAAGACCATGCTCCCTCTGAAACCTGTAGGGAAATCCTTCCTTACCTCTTCTTAGCTTCTGGTGGTTTGCTGACAATTACCGGCATTTCTTGGCTTGCTGCTACATAATACCATTTTCTGGCTTTGTCATATGGAGATCTCTCTGCTTGCCCCTGTCTTTTAAAAAGGGCACAAGTCATATTGGATTTGGGGCCCATCCTACTTTAGTACAAACTCATTTCAACTAATTATATCTGCACCAAATCTATTTCTAAATAAGGTCCCATAACATTTACCGTTACGTCAATGTGCCATGTGAACTAGCCATAGTCCAAATACTTGACTCATAAGACCTTCCTCTTATAGCCTCCATTACTTCAGTAGTATATTAGGATATTAATTCCTAGTCACAGAGTACTTGTAAGGATTAATTTACCATATTTAAAAGGTATGTGTCAAAGATCATGGCTCCTTAAACATTAGTTCCTTCTGAGTACCTCCCTACCTAAACATTTATAAATTAAATCATGCCTTGAATACTTGACATTTACTGCCTTATTATTGATAAATGCCACTGTCTGTTTTGGGTCACCTAACTAGATTGAAAAAAAAATTATGTGTGTGATATATGATTTTGTATCTCCAGGAACCTGGAGCATGGCTAGATACAATAAGATGTTTTTAAAGCTTTATTGGGTATTCCAACACTAAATAAAGTTAGCTGCATATAAATGCATATTTTGACCCTGGTTGCTGAATATGAGATCAAAATAAAAATTAGAATTCATAATTGAAATTTGAAATAAGAAGTAGAAACCAGCAGAACTTACTACAAAGTATTTTCTTTATTTCTGTAGGAATAACATGGTATATGATTACTAACCAGTAATAATTTTTCTCTGTAAAAGTCTTTTTGTTCATGGGAAAGAACAGATTATAACTTAAAAAAAATAGATAATAGAATAATCGCATATTAAAGAAATTGAATTCAGTTAAATCTTTTCCAGAAAGGAAATCTAGTCCCAGATGTTTTCTCTTATGAATTCTACTAAATACTTAAGAAAAGTATTAAAACTAATTCTACAAAATGTGTTCTAGAAAATATAAGGAAGCACTTCTGAACTCTTTTTATGAGGTCAGGTCAGCATTACTCTATTTACTGACAGCAGATAAAATATTACAAGAAAAGAAAAGTACAAAACAATATCACTTATGAATATAGACATAAAACCCTCAAGAAAAATATTAACCAACTGAATCTGGCAGCATGTAAAAATATATGGTGCAAAAAGTGGGGTTTATCTCAAGAATATTGGTTCAGGGTTCAAAATTTTATCAACATCATTCATCACGATAACTGACAAATGAAGAAAAATCATACAATCATCTTGATCAATTCAGAAACCATTTGCTAAAGCCCAGTAGCCAATCTGATTTTAAATTCTCCCAGCAACTTGCAAGAGAAGGAATTATTTTAACCTGATAAGGTATCTATAAGAAACAAACCAACCAAAACTAAACAAACAAAAATGCAGCTAACATCGTTTAATCATGATGGCAGATTAAAATTTCCCCCAAATTTAGGAACAAATATAAGATCTGCCCATAATACCCATGGCGCTAGATGTCCCAGCCTGTGCAAGAAGGCAAGTAAAGAAAATAAAAGGCATCCAGATTTGAGAGAGGAAAGTATTGCAGATGTCATGCTTCTCTACATTTTGAATTCCAAATATTCTACAAAAAAGATCCTAGAGGTTACAAGTTGTAGGATCAATATTAAAGTATAAACAAATAAGTGTATTTCTCTATGCTCTAGCAATGATCAAAAGAAATTTTGAAATTAAAAAAGTTTTGAGGAATGTCTGCTTTCTGATTCTGTTAGGGAGTGGAAGTCATCACCTCTATCCTCACAACAAGCAAAAACAAAACGAACTGAAAATTAACAACTCCTCTAGATTCATCAGACAATTAAGGTCACAAGGTAAACTGTTTTCCTGAAAATTAGAGCAGATAGATGGTTTGAGAGAATCATAGCTCATTGGAACAGAGCCCAGATGCAGAAACTGCTGCTAGAGTTAGTACCAGAGTAGAAAAACTTGAACTGTAGGTAATGAATTGCTGGCTCAGTGCACAAGCTTGAGATTTAAATGTCTAAGGGGACCTAGTGTTAGCAACGCCCCTCTGTGGCTTCATGAGGCGTACCTCCATGAGCCTATCAAATTTGCACAGGGAGGTGAGGAGAAATCCCCTTGTGCTTCTGACACTAGAAAGGAAAAAGTGTTAATTTGAATATGTCTGGAACATTCTGTTCTTCTTAATAACACTATCTCACTAGGGAAAGTATTTATCAGGGCTAGCTGATCTGACGAAAGGGAAATACCCAACTCTAGTCCTGCTCTAACTTTTCTGTCTCACCTAGGGAAGAGGACTGGAAGCATTCTTCAAGGGCACAGCCCAGGGCACAGGCTAAGAACCAAGACCTAATTATATAGGACCTCAGTACACTTCCTCCCCCTATAATACCACACATCTATTGGACTCCTGCATAATAACGTGACCTTGTAATGGAAAGAATTATACACTGAGGACCTTCCTTAAGAAGACATCTCTAGGCACAAAGACAACGGGACACTAAGGACACTTGAGAAAAAATTTTAGCCTCGGGAACTACAGGTAAAGCAAATAGTAAATGCAGCCCAACTCCTAGTCGTTATAACATCCCTCATATTAAAGGCCTTTTTACCTCAGTTCTTCAACCCAGCTCATCATGTCTCACATTCAATGAAAAATTATAGATATCCTAAAGACAAAAAACAGTTTGAGGAGAAGAGCAAGTATCAGAGCCCGGCTCAGATATGGAAATGATTGGGAAATTATCAGACTAGAATTTAAAACAACTACAATCTGACACGGTTCTCTATATAGAAAACCCTAAAGGCTCCCGAGAACACTCTTAGAAATAATAAGCAATATGGATACAAAATCAACGTTCAAAATTCATAGCTTCCTATACTCTAATAATGAAGTGTCACATAAAGTAGAAAAAATTTTTTTGCAATTGCAACAAAAAGAATAAAATACCTAGAGTAAATTTTAAAAACATGTGAAGAGCCTATATAATAAAAACTATAACCCTATTAAAAGAAAGAAGATACAAATAAATGGAAAGATATTTCGTGTTCTTGGATTGAAAAAAATCAACAGAGTTAAAACTACCATATTACCTAAAGCATTGTACAGATTTAATGCAATCCCCATCAAAATCCCATCAGCTTTTTAAAAAAAGAACAAAATCATCAGATTTGTATGGAAGCACAAAGACCCCAAATTACCAAAGCCACCCTGGTAAAAAGAACAGGCTGGAGGCATCAAATTATACTACAAAGTGACAGTAATCAAAACAGCATGGTATTGGCAGCAAACAGACACACAGACCAGTGGAACAGAAACAAGAGTCCAAGAAACACATATTTATATGGGAAAATATTTTTGACACAAAGCCAAAAATATACAGTGGAGAAAGGAAAGCCTCTTCAATAAATAGTGCTGGAAAACTGGAAAGCCACCTGCAAAAGAATGAAACTAAACTGTTGTTATCACCACACACAAAATTAACTCAGAATGGATTAAGGACCTGAATATAAGATCTGAAACAATAAACATAGAAGAAACATAGGAACTAACTCAAGGAACTGTGACTTAAAGAGATTTTATGAATTTGACCTCAAAAGCAAGGGAAGTAAAAGCTAAATAAATAATGGGACTGCATCAAATAAAAGCTTCTGCGCAGCAAGAATCATCAAAAGGTGAAGAAACACCAATCTGAATGGGGAAATATATTTGCAAGCAACACCTCTGATAAGAGCCTAATATCAAAATACACACAGAACTATCAACTCAATAACACAAACACACAAAAAAACAAATCATCCATCAAAAAATGGCGAGACCTGAACAGACATTCTTCCTAGAGGACAACAAATGGCCAAAATATTGAAAGATGCTCAACATCTCTACCTATTGGGAAATGCAAATCAAAGCCTCAATGAGTACCATCTCACACCTGTTAGAATAGCTAATATCAGAAAAGTAATAATGCTGAGAGTGGTTGGAGAAAAAGGAACCCTCATACACTGCTGGTGGACTGCTATTGGTTCAGCCACTATGGAGAACAGTATGGAGTTTCCAAAACCTAAGATTGATTCTACCATTGATCAGCAATCCCTTACTGTATATTTATCCCAAGACTTGAAACCTATATCTGAAATTATTTGCACACTGATGTTCATGGCAGCATTATTCACCATGCCAGACATGGAAGCAACCAAATGTCCTACGATAGATGGTTGCTAAAGAAGCTGTGGTACATATATACAATGGAATATTATCAGAACAAGTAGAGATGAAATATTGCCATTTGCCACAACATGGATGGACCTCAAGATAGCCATGCTAAGAGAAATAAGCCAGACAGAAAAAGTTGAAAATCACATGATATCACTTATACGTGGGATATAAATCTAAAAACGCCAAATGAAGAGGATAAACAAACAGAGACTCATGGCCATGGCCTATAGTCTAGTGGTTATCAAAGGTAGGGTTGGGGGAGGTAGATGCAGTAAAAGGGATCAAATATAAGGGGTTAGAGGGAGGTTGAAGTGGGTAAAGGGTATCAAATATATGGTAGTGAAAGGAAACTGGACTTTGGGTGGTAAACACACGATAGAATACACAAATGTCAAATTATAATGTACACCTGAAAATTATATAATTGTATTAACCAATGTTGCCCCAATAAACTTAATTTTTAAAAAGTTAAAAAAACTATGATCACAACTAATATAATAGTGTATGTTAACTATATTTTAATAATTAAAATATAATTAAAATATTTTTATAATTAAAATATAATTATTTTAATAATTAAAATAAAAATAAACAAGTATAATATGCTAAAAACATCATTGAAAACATGGTCAACATATAACACATATGGATAAAATAATCAGGGAGATGGGTAAAGTAAGAATTTAAAAAAGCTAGAAATAAAAAACACTTAAAAGAAGTGAAGAATGGCCTGATGAGTCCAATGGACTAGGCATTTATTGTAAGGAAGAATCAGCTTGAATAAATGTCAATATGAATTTTCAATTAAAAACGCAAGAGAAAAAAATGAAGATGTAACAGGATAGTCAAAAATTTAAGGGACGATTATAAAAGTTTTAGCATGCATGCACTGGAATACCAGGAGAAGAGAGGGACAGAAAGAAGTATTTGAAGTAGCAATTGATAATTGTCTGAAATTAATGCCATACACCAAACCACATATCCAGGAGCTCAGAGAGAACCAAGCAGGATGAAAAAAAAAAATACACTTAGGCATATCATATTAAAACTGCAAAAAATCAAAGACAAAGAGAAATCTTGAAAGAAGCCAGGAAAATAAAAAAGCCACTTTATCTTGCAAAGAACAAAGATAAAATTACATAAGACGTCTCTGAAGAAACCATGCAGGAAGAAGAGAGTGGAGCAAAATATTTGAAATTGTTAAAAGAAAAAAAAGAAAACTAGCCTAGAATTCTGTGTTCATTGGAATTATCCTTCAAAAAGAATCAATCTTTTGAAATGCATTGTATTATTCCCATTTTTAAAAAAGGAAAACAGAGCCATTGAGAGTTTAAATGACTTGCTCAGAATTAGAAGTGAAGAGCCAGACTTTGAACATAAGTCTTCAGATATTGAATCCATTGTTTCCACCCCCCAGTGGTACAAATGAAGAAAATATTCTTACGTCAATCAATTTTAAATTACCTATCAGCGGCTGTCTGAAAGTGGAAACAAAAAGTAACCACATCTTTTCGGATACTTGGTAAAGGAAAAACAATATTTCTTTTTTCTTTATCTGTTAAAACTTCACATTTAAAATATTTTATATTGAGTAAAAATATAAAATATTTATTTTTCACTTAAGGAAAAATTTCTCTTTTATTATTTCACTTTATCTGCAGCAAAACGACTCTTCAAAACATTGACCACAGTCATTGAGAAAATGCCAAGGCATTTTCTGAGCAAAAATAAACTTTCAAATGTGTGTGTGTGTTTTTTTTTGTATCTGCAGTATGAACTATATTTTTGTTATATAATAATCATTTTGAAATTTGACCAAGTATGTAATTCTCCATTCATTTTGATAATAAATACTTACTAAGTGTGTAATAAGTAGCAGGCTCCATGCTGTTTGCTAGGAATATGATTCCGTCTGCATGGAGCTCACAATAAACCAGAGAAGACAGACTCTACACCCAAATTTGTATAAATTGGGTATTAAGATAGCAGAACTGCACGATGTTCTAGCCTCCAGGCATGAACTCAGGTCTAGAAATAAGGAAGGATTAGAGAAAGAGAGTGAATTTTAAGTAGAGGCCGGAAGGGCAGGTAAGTGAGAGGCAGGGAATAGAGTGCCCGAGGAAGGGTTCCAGGCAAAACCAACAGTTTGTCAGGTGCAGACGTGAGAGAACCCTTGGCATCTCTGAGGAACTGAAGGGCTGTCACTAAGTCTGGGGTCACAGGGCATGGGAAACAACAAAGACAGTGGAGGCCAACAAGGAGGCCTATAGTGTGGAAGCCACATCAGCTATGTTGAGGAATTGGGACTTTATTAATATTTCTAAACTGGTTAATGGACTAATTAAATATAGTTTTTTGAAGGATCTTTCTTCTTGTTTTTTTTTTCTTGCTGTTTTTTGAAGTCTCTAATAATTATGCTACCAACAGACTTAGCTTTTCCCTTTGCATGTTTTATAGGTGCTCAGTATATTTTTTAGTTGAATTTCATGGATAATTCTACTAACAATCTTTTTGTTTGTTGTTTTATGTAAATGTCCTGCCTATTTCCAAGAGGATTTGGGGCATACTGCAGATAATGTATTTATGAAGCATATTTCTTCACAAAAACACATTGGTTTATGAAACTGCAAGGATAGCCTTGAAAGGTATCATTTACTCATTCCTAAATACTGATCATGGATTTCTACTAATTACAAGCTCTTGAGCCTAGAGATGTTGCTCCATTAGTAGATGCTCCATTACTGTTTAGTAACTAGTAAATTAAATGGATGAATGTTTTCTTGAAGATGTAAGGTGTGAATCACTTGCATACGATGGCAATTACTGGCTAAACACTGACCAACATGTAAAATGGTGCATGATACAATCTTTTTTTAAGTCCCTTGAAATCAAATAGGAGAGGTTATATACCCACAAACACACAAAATATTCACACCATCACATATGTACTTCAAACTGAAGGCTGAGGGTAATAAGCTCTTATATGAGAGGTATAGTGTGTACATTCCCTAACGCAAAACACAATTTTTTTTTTTTCAAACCAGCCCAATTTGCAAAAGTTCAGATGCAAACTCTAAAGCCTTGGGGGTTGTTCCATCACTGCATATATTACATTTTTGAAAAATAACTGCAGGATGATTTAATTAATTGTCTCTTCTTTCAGTTTTCCATCTAAAGTAGATGAATACCTATGCATCCCACAAATCAATGAGCCCAGGAACTTTCTACAGATAGATTCACACATCTGTACTTTAAAGTCAGTTTGCATTAGAAGAGGAAAATATATTCCCATGAGGAATGTTTAAGGGATCAATTCATAAGCAAAGAAAACATGCTATTCTCAGCAAGGAAACAATATATTTTTCTTCCGTTGCTGTGATTAATTACACACCATAACTCGGAGAATGTTTTTAAAGGGCCACAGTCAATCTCTTAAGACCCACAAGTTGACCTGCATTAAAAGCTGAGGAGGAATTGGGCACTAATTCTGAGCAGCTTTGTGTAACAGGCCTGTTGTGTGAGAAATTATGGATAATAATAAAAACGCACAGCCTGTGTATGACACTTAACTGAGGCAGTGTTGCCCCACCTCTGGTGACTGATTCCACTAATGAATCACAGTTAAAATAATCAAAACCTCTTTCCTGAGAGTCTTACCCATTATACTGCAGTGAAAACGAGGGTGAAATGGCTTCAGTAAAATTTCAGTGAGGCTTGGCTCCTCCAGATTCTTTCTTCTAACAAATACATTCACAAATGTGTTTCTAAAAGGAAATTATAAGAAAAGATACTCATTCCAAGTCTTATGCTGTTCTTTTCCCCATTCAGCGTTCACACAAATATACATTGCGTTGTGTGCTCACCACCCATAGTTAGGTTTCTTTCTGTCATCACATATCTGTCACCCTTTTTACTCCATCTACCTCCCCTGTCCCTTTCCCCCTCCTTCATCTGGCCCTACCCTCTTGGCCAATTCAGTGTTTAAAGTCTCGTTCAATTATTCAGCCTCTGCATTCAATCATACACACACACACACACACACACACACACATGAAAGGAGAGTGTAGAAGCATAGCTTTCAAAGTTAGGACCTGTGTGTAGTTTCTCTCTTTTCTCTTCCTACCTGTCTGAGCTTTCCATCTTCTATTATTTTTCTTACTGACGTTTTGACTTTCAGAAGTCAGAGCCTTCTCCAAGTACCACACTGTGTCCTGAAACCATCTGACAACCCATAGCCCAACTCTGCTTTCTTCACATTTTGCAAAATGAAGGGTCTTGGCCATAAAACTTTAGTGAAGTGATCTCAAGGAGACCTCCTACCTACTCTATATCCACTTATGTCATTTTTTCTACGATGCTGTACTTGCAAGACTAGATATAGGCTTTTAGTGCTGATCGTTTCACCCCTCATCTCTGAAAAACTTCCTCTACTACACAAAGCTCTTCACTCCTACCCAAGACTATTTAGATAATAGCCAGTTCGGTTTCAGTTTCAGGCAGATGAAACAGACTTTACGTAGTGGCCCGGCCATCACAAAAATGAAGCATTTGCTCTGTTTACCTATATGTGGAGAAAGGTTGGAACACCTATGCCATCAGTTTCCCCCCATCTTTCAGGCTCTGTTTCTACTGGTACATTCCCAGCAATGACCTGGGACGAGACCTTGAAAACATATAGAATCAATTCCGATTTGTCTCTACTTCACAGGCCTTGGGATGAGTAGAAATTATTTTGAAAACTCATATAAATGTAAAAAAGACCTACTACCTTACTACCATAAAGCTTAAGTCTTCATTTTGATACTTCAAATCACTAGGGCAGTGTATGGAGGCTGATGAGAATAAGAATTAGATGCCTGAAGAAGTAACCTATCTTTGCTATGGAATGTTTCAATATTTTATTTTCCATTACCTGATATCATAGTAACTGGTATTCAATAGCTCGTAGGCACTTGGTTGTTTTTGTTCTGTAACTAAAGTCATGGGTAAAGTCTTTGATTTTTTAAGAGCTTAAAATCAAAAGATAGAAGTATAAAAATATAAAAATGCATAAAATATCTCAGATGATCTATCTAAACATGAGTCAGATAAAGTTGGACAGAGCTAAATTTTGAAGAATACGTACACACTGGCATGATTTCTATTAATAATTATTGCATTCTCTGTAAGCTCACTGACTTTATATGTTCATCTAGCATGCCCTTCCTTCTTCTTCCATGCATCCTCCAGGAAGTATCTTGGCTCCCCCATTCTTCTTAGGAATTTTTAAGATCAACTTTGTTTGTAGAATTGATTTAGAAAACCCTCCATAGCGACCTGTACTTACCCATAGTTGCACTTCTTACATTATACTATGAGTGCCTAATTCATTGTTGGTTTCAAACCATAGACTTGAAACCTTGAGGGGAGAAACTCTACTTTTTTTTCCAATTTTTCTTTTTGAGCATCTAAAAATCTGATGCATTAATGAGTTGGAAGTACATCATAAAGGCATAAGAAAGGTAATAAGAATATGAGGTGAAAAATTCAGAATTAGAGGTAGGAACCAATGAAGAAATAAATGAAAATGGAGATAAGAAAAGCAGAATGCTGCTTTGCCAATGTTGGAACAAAGATATCCTTCACAGGATTGCCTTTCTACTTTTTCCTTATTAAAGAGTATAATTCCTCAGTGCAAAAGTAAGAACAGAGGCTATGTCAAACTTGCTTTCCCAATGACAATATCTCAGAAAACTGAAAAAAAAAATAAGTTAAGAAAAGCCAAGAAAAAATGTGAAAAAAAAAAAAAAAATGAAAGGCACTCTTTCCTGAAGAGTGCAGGCAAAAATTATTTGCCATAAACTTTGTCAGAATTTTTATGCAGGTATTTCTAATACAATTAGTTAGGCCGAGGTTAAATATTCACCTTGGTAGCAGGAGCGTGGACAGAGAATTATATAGAGAAATTATACAACGTATTTACCAAGTGTAATGGGCTGATTCTATCACCATATTTTGTAGAACATTATAACACATGTGCTTGACTAACAGGTATTTTGCCTTAAAGTGCTTTTCTTACTGTATTAGGAACATTATTTTCTGACACTTGGTTATTACTTATTTCTACAGCCTTTATTATAGGAGCAGTTAAAGAGTAACTTCCACTCTTAAAAAGGTTGATTGGTTTTGCTCCAGGAAAAGGTCTGGAGTGAAATGCTGAGACAAAGCCTTAGTTAAGGACAGCTGCCTGATAACAATGAAAATCATTCCTCACCTGTGAATGCTACCTGTTGGTTGGCTTTTTTAAAATTTCTTGCTCACACTGCAGGTGATTGGCTACAAAGTCAGTATTCTCTTATCTGTTTGCAATGCTCTTTAATTATTATTTGAATCCCCTCAGTTCAAGAGGTAGTCCATGATAGGCACAACCACGCGTATGTATAAATGGGAGAATGAATGGTCACAGCAGAGTGGTTTTATCCATCACCCGTAGGTTGGATATCTTCTTCATATGCATTGGAAAATTGGATTAAGTTATTTATTTTTTTGCTGATTGCTAATACATTTACATTGTAAGTACATTTGTTATCTGTTTAGAGAAATTATTGCGTTTATAAATGAAATCGGTGCTTTCACATATTTAAAAATATTTTCGTTTTGAGTTTTTTTTGTACTTAATCCAGTCTTTTATTTATTCTTTCATGGGAAAAAAGGCAGGTCTAAATGCAAATTAACATGACTGTTTAAATATCACAGACCACTTTCTTTGAGCCAGTTAAAATAACTAGTAATTATAAGAATTGCTTGCCTTTGGCTTCCGGCTAAGCCGGTGCTAAACTTGTCCTTTTATTAGATCTGTCAGACTGAGTTAATTATCTTTATGATAATAGATGTGCCTTACCTCCAACAAAACAAATACACTTATAATTAGCTTTTTAGTTAGAATTTTAATTTATTTATAAAGACTGTTTGTTTTCTTCTTTTCCTGCTTTCAAAGAAAGAGGATGGAGAATGAGCGGTTCCAGTCTGTCTGGTTACCGGTCTGCTTACTAGTTTGTAAAGGAAGAGGAAAGAAAATGACTCCTGTCAATCACCAAGTCCAGTGTTGAATAGGGCATCACACCTCTTCTGTTTATGTCACTTCAGCTCCAAAGCGTTTTATTTTATTCCACGTACACAAAAAGGGACCCTTGTTATCTGCCTTTCTCAACAGAGTGGTGTTATGGATGCTATTACATGGAAATACTAACAACTATGAATTGAAAAGCTTTCTGTACCATAGCATAGCTGCCTTAAAAGGCAAATCATCTTATACCGTCCCCACATTTTTGTGGCACTTTCTCCTCTTTCATCTCTGCCCAGCATGTTTCAGAATATTACACAAATACCTGCAATGAAATCCTTTGAGAGTATCTATGCTGAAACAGCAGAGTAGAAAGGAAAAACATATGCTTTGGTGTCATGTGGAACAAAGCTGGTTTCATCATTGGTTCTGCTACTTCTTAACTGTGTGACTTGAGTAAGTTATTAAACCTCTCTGAGCCTTGGTTGCCTCATCAATGTAATGAGAATAATGCCTAAATTAATAGAAGTTATTGTGGGGACTAAAAAATATATAGATAGAGGCCTCAGCAGGGTGTCTGGCATGGTTTAAAAGTGCAGGAAGGGGTGATTGTTGTAATTAGTATTAGAATCATAGAGGAGTGTAGATGTCTCGAGAATCTGAAATTAATATTAAAACCTAATAACCATTTTATAGGTTTTGTTTCTTATGGAGATATATTCTCTACTAATTTATAAAATCAGATATCCCTGATCATCTAGAAATTCACTCGAATTCATATTCAATAATGAAAACATGCCACAAAGAAGTGATTTTTCCAAAAGCTGCTTTATAAACTTGTAACCTCTTCTATGATGAAAATGGACCGCTTTATCTCTTAGCCTTATTTACAACAAAGCCAATTCTTTTCTTTCTATAAACTTACTAACTCATTTTGCTTTGAAACATTTCCACTGGTTTGGAGTTCCCCTCCAACTACTTTTGATCTGCCAAATACAGCGATCTCGGTTAGGACAGCAAAGGTCTGATTCATTCAATGTAGTCCCAAAGATTTTCTAATGTGAAGTCATTTGTGCCCAGGATTATTTTCAATTTGCATGTGAATTATTACTGATGAGTGCTCATCATCATGCCAATTCCTGACGAGAACAGGGATCCATCCCAGAAGTGATGAATCGGCACCTTGATCTTTGGGCCAAATGTTCACATGCCTCATGAGCAAACATGGGTGGGATGTGAGAGACATGGCAGAGGGCAAAACAGATGCTCTTAACCTCCTCTCAAGTAAGGCATACTGGCACCTAATAACAGATTTGCTTTGGGAGCCGCCTTTGAAGTTTGGGTATCACGAGGCCAGCTGTGGTAATTCAGAGACCAGTTGAGGCTCTTTGCTATCAGATTTTCATGACTTTTGTACCCAGGTCCTTATGCCACTTACATCATATTCACATGAAACCAGTTGAAGGTCTTTCTCATAAATCACCACAGTAGCCTCTCTTAAATTGTTCTGTTCCATCTTGGAATTGTATGGATTTTTTGCTTAAAATAAGGGTTTCTTCCCTCACCTCCCTCTTTTTTCTAGATAGAGGCCTAGGTCTGTATTCCAGAGCTCTCTCGTTGCAATGTGACAATGCTGGTATTGCCAATATGACATTGAGGGGTACATACCTGTAATCTGTACTTTAGCCCTGAGCTTGTAGAATAGTTCATTCATTTATTCATTCAATAGATTCTTTTTTTTTTTTTTTTTTTTTTTTTTTTTTTTTTTTGCCAAAGTGGATGTATAGCAATAAAATGATGGACATGTTCCCTATTCTCTCTCTTACCTGTACACTCGTATGTTTTTTTGAAGGATAAACTTTGATATAAAGACCAGCCAGTAGCAACAGCAGCATGGAAGATAGCATACATGACAATAACCCTGAGTAAAAGATTATTTATGTTTATAAAAAACAGCATTTGGGGAAAAAATTATCAATTAAGTGTTGGATAATTGGAATTTGGAATGTTGTTGGTAACTCTAGCATTTTTTGATTAGCAAAATCGTTTATAAAACAACACAAATATTTTAGCAGTAAAAGAAACAAAGATAGATGCTAGTAAAAAATATAGATTTTACATTCTTGTGGAAAAAATATATTTATATACATGATGATATATATGTATGTGTGTGTTGTATATATTATATATATACACATATATATAATCTATTCATTCAACAAATACTAATTAGGTTGTTACTAATGTTATTCTACATCAGCTGCTTCTATGCATTAGAACAAGGAATTCTAATGGCTTCTGTATCATCATGTAGCCTTTTATTATATCTTCATAAGGCTAAGTAATACAGAAAAGGCTCTCTTAGACTTGTCTCAACCCGATCAGCTTGCCTGATTAGCCACCCCCTCAATCCCCCTCTAAAACATACTGATGACTGCCCTCCACACACTTAATACTTATAACTGCTCCCACCCAGTTGGAGTATGGGTTTCTGAAGAACCAATCATGTTTGCTCCCGAATTGTTTTTGTGCCAGCCAGTTGTGCTTTTTAAATGTAATTTAGTGAGTTAATTAATAGGTAAACTGTTAAATGTGAGAGAAAAAAGAGAATTGTAGATTCTATAAAAGTAATTGAATGCTTTAGAGACTCAAAGAGGATGAATAACTAAAATATATTTAAGGTTAAAATAAGCACTCGTGCAGCTAATGCTTAAATATCCTCACATGTGTCTGGTGAGGAGGGATGTGCCCTTGACATTTGTGGTGGCTTGGTCTATGGAGTGCAGCAGACAGGAAGGTAGAATATAGATCATAGACTATTTGAAATATGGAAGCCTTCTTCAAAGTAATTGATGAATATCCTAAAAACTGAAAAGTATAATAATTCACATTCTCAGTTTCACGAGAAATTAAGAATGTCTTCATTTATTCCTCATGAATTAATTCATGGATTAAATATTTTGGTGAATAGAATTTTTTAATAGCTGCTAGTAAGACTAAGTGAAGGAAATGTGGCTGAATATAAAAGGGCCAATCTTGACTTCCTTTTCTTCCTTCTGTGTAAATCATTTGGGGCTTTTCTTTGCTACTGCTGTGCTCCAGTGAGCCAATCTGATCTCCAAGTGATTATTACCTTTTTTGCCTGAATGGCAGGGTTACACACAAATAGAACTTGTCGTGTAATTCTACACTTGTATTAACACTCATTCCCTCCATTTTATTTAAAAGTAATGGTGCAGAGAGGTCCAAAATAATATCAGACTCTAGTAGCTTGACTGAAAATTACTATTCATTTCTCTGTATTCTGCATTTCCTTAGCTGTCACTTTCATGGACTTAAACAGAGATTCTAGCTCTTGCAGTTAGTGCCACTAATGATGCATTTTGGAGAATTTTTAGATGGAGGTGGGAAGTGGTCACGTATGTACTTATAAACAGGTCCCATTTTCTGGTTTCTACAGCTCCTTTCTCAAAGTGAGGTCTGGTATCTTCTCCTCTGTACCTTCACATATTCTGGCCACTTTCTTCCTGTTGCATCATCTCCTGAAGAGTACTACTGCTTAGGTATCTTTGTAACTCTGTGGGACAACTTGTAGAGTCTTCTGGAAGACTTATACATGGAAAACTGTGTTTCAGGCAGTAGTGGGGAGATAACTTTCGTTCCTCTTTAAATTAAAGGTACGCTCTGATACATGGATGTCCATTCCTAGCTCTTTTTGTCCTTGTGAGCATTCGGAATTGATATAAACCATTTCGTTTTAAGTGTCAGTCCCTGCTTCTTCATGAGTCTCTGATGGAAACATAATAAATGAATCAAGAGACACATTCAAGTAAAAATCCTTATATCACCCATTATTTCTTTTAGAAAATGTTTCCTAACTATGCAAAGCTTATCTATTTGATTGTCTCTTTTTATGGACTAAGAGGTGCAAGGTCCTACAATGGCTAAGAAAATGAATCAATGAGTGAAGAGAGCTGGGAAAGGACTCTAGCAAAGAAAGAAATCACATTCTCTATTTAAAGGGAATATCTTTTAGCTTGAACCAATTGTCAGGCTAGGATGTGGACCCAATATAAGCAGATCTAATTTTTCTGGCAAAGCAAAAATCCAGATTTTCATGTGAATTCACCTGATTTTTGAATCTTGGCACCTAATCTGGAAACTATTAAAAGTCCTGGCTAAACATAATGCATCATAATTTGGTTCCTAAGTACCTAGTACAGAATGTCTGACTTACATCATCATTTCTTAGATGATTTCACCCATATATACCTTAGTTAGAAAAGTATGGACATTTTCCCCTGGAAGAATATGAAGTGACAATGCCCCTTGTCCAAAAATTCAAGTAAAATGATGCTCCACTATTCTTTACCATTTATCTCATGACCTTACACATGCCCCCATGTAAAATCTTAGCTTTTTTCTCTTAGGAGGCTCTTGGCTGCTGTACAACTAGATTTCTATGAGTCAACTTTACCACTTGGGAAAACATGCTCATACCTAGCATGTCTTACATTAGTAAAATCAGCTTAGGCTTAAGCTAGACATTAATACAACTCAATAAACATTTCTTGAACAACAGCTTTGTGCAAATCACATAATTTAGTTTGCAGGTTTACTCCTTAAAGATTTTGTGGTCTAGAAGGATATTTAATGAGGGTAAGATTAACAAGAGAGAAATAAAACTTTGTCACTTTATTTGATCCTAGAATCATCTTTTGAAAAAGATAAGATGAACCCTATTTTAAAGACAGAGAAGGTAAATCCTGAGGATATTCATCTATCAGGCAAACGTGTAATTGGAACTCAAAACTGTCAGTGTCTAAAATCTGCTACTTGAAAGTTAGATGTATTTCACACTTTAGAGAAATGCAGAAAGGAACAACTGCAGCTCAAAGAAACTGTAACAGGCCTCTTTCCTTTCCTCTCTCCTTCCCTTTTTCTCTTCCTTCCTTCCTCCCCCCTTTTTTCTCCTCCCTTTCTTCCTTCTTTCCCTCCTTCAGATCGTAAATTGTGGATATTTGAAAAGTTACATTCACTGAGTATCCTCAGTTTGTAACTATGCAGTAACCTTTACCCAAAAGATATCTTTTGCATTTATTATAGTAAACTATGATATAAGAATCTAGATGTCAGAGCATTTTCATCAGACTCTCAATTCCAATTCTTTGGCAGGATGACTTTCAGTGGCCACATTAATTTTGTACAAATAACTTACTAGTTCTTAAAATTATACATATTTTAATGAACTCAGAGACTATCTTCATATCTAGATTTGTTTCCACATAGCAATATTATAAGATTATAGTCAAAACACGATTGAAAATACTAGACTTTCTAAAGGCAGTGGTAATGCCAGTATTCAATTTGTGGATTCTGGATTCAATAGGTTAGGTGTTAGGGATCTGATTTGTGTTATTGTAGCTATTTTTATTTTCTTGATGAAAAGACATTCCCAGATTATATTTTGCTAAACTTTGTATATATCCCTCATGTGTAAATAGCTCCTAGAAATTTAATCAGATAAGGTAACAGAGTAGTTGCTGAAGAGAAATTTTGTCTGATAAGGTAACAGAGTAGTTGCTGAAGAGAAATTTTGTCTATGTCTAACACATCGCTATTCCTTCTGTCCCACAGTCTTCTCTTTGGTCTCAGTGCAGTTTTATAAATTTGGGTGACCTTTTGTCATCATAGGCACAAAGGTTTCAGGCCACTTTCATCTACCAGAAAAATATCCATTTGTATCTTTGGATCTCTACAGCATCTAAGTAAGAAAAGACAGAGCATGACATAGAAAAATATTCTTAAAATATGATTTTGGAGGTTAAGGGTTTAAGACTCATCATTCCTCTTTCCTCCACATCACAAAAATAGAGAGTAGACACAAGGATCACTAACTAAATGGGACAAGATATTAGCTTTGCTAATGGCTAATCAGGTGCCCAATTTCCCTCCACCTACAGGGCTCTCGAAGTACGTTAGAGAAAGTAGTTTAGAACTAAAGCCTAATGAAAACTTTCAATTTTCATTTCAAAATAAGACCTGTGGGGAGAGCTTGGTCAGCAAAACAAACTCTGATGATACCAAACCAGCTGCTGAAAGAACTTTAGGCCTGCTCACACATGATTACCAGAGAGTGAGCGAGAAAGAGAGGAGAAATGGCAGGTCTCCTTAGGGCCCTTATCTCATGAGAGCAGAGGAGAGAGCTCACACCTCATAAGTGTAAGCAGTTCCAAGAGAGCAAGAGTCCATGACTAGCGTAAGCAGTGATCAGCTGCACACTGCCCCCAACCACTATTAAAAGTGCAGTCTTATGAAAGTTAGGTTCTTATTAATCAAATTTAGCCATTTCCCCTCTCTGGGGGAAGGGGAGAATAAAATAATAAAAATAACTGACATGCAAGGCAAAGATTATAGGGCTAAATGCATACTACTGTGTGAGCATTGTTTCTGTATTGCAGTAAAGTCATTTCTTGAGAGCCTCAGCATCCCTTTGTTTTCATCAGGGACAATGAAACCAGGAAGGAGTGGTGGAAGAGAATGGGGCCACTTAATTCCTGTGGCTTTTAAAGCGTGATTCGATTTGTATGGTAGTAGGACTGGGACAGACAGATTGATATGTGTTCCTGAATGTCACTTTGACTAAAGGCACCCAAACTCAGGCCTCCACAGGGTCTTACTTTCATGGGTTAGTTAATGATGTCTTTATTCCCATCTGTTGTTTAGTTTGCCAGGTCTTCTTCGTCTCCATCCCAGCCTCTGCCTTCTCAAGGCCATGAAACATAGAACTTGAAACGAAGCTGAGGACTCTCCATTGTCAGTGACCGATGAGTAGAAAGGGGTTGGAGGGAGGAAATTCCCAATTTCTGCCACAGGGAGATCCATTCTCTGAGGAGAACTTAATCATTCACTTATTCAACCAACATTTATCAAGTAGACTGCAGTGATCCTCGGAGTCTGCAGATGCCAGTTTGTGAAAAACTGCCATAAAAGTTAAAGGCTGTCACTTTAGTTGTTCCCTTGGTACCAGTGTTGTTGAAAACAAATTCAAATGTGAGCTTTGAAACATTATACCAGCAACGAGTTAGAAGGCGATTATCAAGATATGTTCATATTTATTTTTAATATCGTCATTGGAACAAGCAAACAAACAAGAAACAGACATCATGTGAACCTAGAAAGTTTATCTTAAGCTTCCTGAAGACGGTATTTTGCAGTTTTAGAAATGCTTGCATAGAGGGAAAATGAATAGTTTTAAGATTCAAAATACCAGAATTATAATCCTGGCTCTGGAATTTGTAAAATGTTTTATTTTATCCAGATTAGATGATTTAATATCTTTATATTTAAAAATGAGACTAATACTGCCTATATAATAAGGTTCTTATGAGGAAGAGATAGCATGACATATATATGTTACACAGTACTTTACATATAGTAGACTCCTAATCAACAAGGATTCCTTTTTATGCCATAATCTCTGTTCCTCCTCTTCAAGTACAAGGAACTATATTGTCTACAAAAAAATTCAATCTGGTGAAACAATACACATGTAAATGCAATTATAATATATTGTGATATATGTAGCATAATAAAAATGTAAAAAGAGGAAAAAGATATAAGATATAGGAAAGATTTTTTTTTCCTGATACCCCTAAAAATCTCTGAAATTATTTCCCAAAAAAACATTCCTGGTGAATATTCAGTTAATGATAATAGTAATGATGATCATAGTATTGATGATGATGATGATGAAAATGAAGTTTATAGTGACAATGTCAATGATGAAGATAGTTTACATTTAGTGCATATTTGCTATGCTATAAGAACATGATTTGCATATATAATTGAACCTCATAACACTGTAATGAGGCAGAAATATAATTTCTATACTGTAGAAAATCACAAGGTTACATAGGTAGCATGAGGGAAAGCTGGGACTTGGCTCAGTTCTCTCTGATTCAAAACCCCAAGCCTTTAGCCACTATTACTATGCTCTTTTCATAAATTAATTACTGAAGCATAATTAGGTTCTATTTGAACTATAGTTCATTTGAATTTAAATAGGATTTTGTGGGTATATTGGACATCATTTCTACCCTATACCATTTACCAATTTTCTGTATTTAGCACCCTAAATTGGATCGGTGGTGAAAACAACACTCTGAAACTCACTAGGTACCCTTTAGGAGGTAAGTGCTTAACCACTGCTGATACTGGATATGGAACATGGCACACATCTAGCAAGCAATAGCAATTTCCTGCTTCTGGTCACAGTGGGTGGTTCAGGATAGACAAACAAATGACTCAACCCAAAGAAAACTAATTCCAGAGATTTTGTTTGAGATAACAAAAAAGGGGTTTTTTCCTTTCCTATTGGATTTGAACCTGAGAGATTATAAAATTGGAGCTACTGCATCTATCTTAACCACCACAAAGAGGACTGAATGTGAAGACAGTCATAGGAGAGAGCCAAGAAGCAGCAAAGAGGTCAAATCTTAAGAATGTCACTTAAACCATCATATCCAACCTGCAATTTAGTTACCTAAACCAACGTACCCCATTTTCTGCTTAGGTCAATTTGGGTTGTGTTTTATTTCTCTTGTAACCATAGGATTCCTGAATGATGAAATAGCCTTGCCTTAAATCATAATAACAATTTTAAAGTGTTATCATATAATATATACATAGCATATGGTGTGTATATGTACATATATGTATATACAACAAATCCTCACGCAATTCTAGCTGAAGAAACAACACATAATTAGGGCAACTGGAACATCCTCTGTGACTTGGCTCTCTCCACCTCTATCTTTATGTCCCAGATGTCACCACTAACCTGAATTTTATGTTCATCTTAAATTTGTCGTTCTTGAATATTATTAAAACACTCCATTTTTTCCTCAGAGATTGACTTTTTTTGTAATAGATTATATGTGTATCTCCATAATTTATTTTTGTAATTGTGCAGTATTTCTTTGTATAAGAGACCCACAATTAATTTAAAACGTTACTATTGCTGAATGAACTTTGAGATATATTTGAAGGTTGAACTATAAAAGTGTGTTTGACAAACAATTTTGAAATGTTCGGTGCAGATGAATAAAAAATTCTCTCTATATATCTAGAGGAGAAATTTAGGGTTATAAAATATTCACATCTTCAACTTTATCAAATATCATCAAGTTTTTTCCTCAAAAAGTTTGTTGTAGCATTTTTACTCTTACCAATGGTGTGTGAGATTCCTCATCATTTCATTCCCTTGAAATTAAAAATTTTGAATTTTTATTCAATCTTATAAAATGAATTTTTTTTTTGTTTTTCTAATTATGCATCTGCTTATACATTTACCATTTGAATTTCATCTTTTTTTTTCAAGTGCCTGTTTATCATTTTTATCCATTTCTCTGTTGAACTGTTTTGCCTTTAATAATTAATTTTATAGAATTGTGTTACATATAGGATTTCGTTGCATATTTTGATTCAAGTCTTTTACTGACTCTGTTTTAAAGAAGTCTTCTTCCAGTTTATGGCTTATCTTTTCACTCTTTATGGTAGCTTTTGACAACTAGAATTCAAAAAAATTTGAACAAAATTATTCATATTTTATTAATTTTTTTCTTACGATTATGTGTATTGAGAAATGCTTCTATATACCAAGTTCATGAGATATTCTTGTATATTTCATTCTAAAATGTAAAGGTTTACCTTTCAAATATATCTCCTCAAACCAAAGCAAGAATTAGATATAGAGATACAATTGTATGTTTTCCCATATAGATAACCAATTGCCTCAGCAGCATTTTTTGAAAAGTCCATTATTTTTTGACTGCTTTGAAATGTCACTTCTATCATATATCAAGTTTTCATAAAGGCATGGGTCCATTTTTTTTTAACTTTCTACTCTCTTTGTTCTTTTTGTCCTAACCTATGCCAATAATGTTGTCTAATTATTGAATTTTATAAAATGTCAACATATATAACATCTTCTCAACTGATTTTTCTTCAGAAATAAATTCTAATGTTGGCCTTTTCCTCATTCATATTAATTTTATAATTAGCTTGCCTAAATCCATAGATTATTCTGCTGGAATTTTTATTGGAATTAGATTAAATTTATACATTAATTTGAAGAGATTATTGACACTTAAATGTAGATATGTTCATTCATGAACATAGTTATCTTTTTTATTTGGGTCTTCTTTTTATTAATAATAAATGAGTTTTTTTCTTATAAAATCATTGCTTTTAAATTAATTTACTCCTATGTAGCATATATTTTTTATCTTATTTTGAAATTACATTTTTTATCTGTTTTGTCATAGTCATGCAGAAACTTTAAAAATATTGGTCTTGTATCCAGCAAAGGTAAAATATCTTATTAATTTAAAATTTTAAAAATATATTCACACAGGTTTTCTATGTAGATAATCTTATTAATTGTGAAGGACATTATTATTTATTGTTTTTAAATCCTTATACCCTTTATCAATGTCTTGCCACTAGGATCTCCAGTAAATAATGAAGAAAAGAAAAAAATGTGTAAAGAATTGTTAACAGTATACATTCTCACTGCATTTCCGAGTTTAAAGAGAATAAATGTAGTGTCCTCTTATTATACATGATCTCACTGTACTTTTTGGTTAGATATTCTTTATCATTTTAAAAACAGTCATTTCTTTACTTAGTTTGTTGAGAGTTTTTATTATGGATGGTCATTGAATTTTACCTAATGTAGTTTATGGCTCTATTGCCATGTTCATATAGTTTTTTCTTTTTAATATGTTAATATGGTGAATCAATAGCTTTCCTGAAATTCATTGAGATTCATGTTTCTGAGATAAACTTTGATGGATCATAGTATATTATTTATTTTATGAATGTATATTTTTGAGATTTTTATAGATGATAGGTCCATGAGTAAAATCAGTGTACAATATTCCTTCCTATGCTATTCCTTGTCTGTCTGGTTTTAGTGCCAAGATAATGCTGGAGTGATAAAATTAGATGGATAATTTCATTTATTCTTTCTTTCTCCCATATGAATGATGCAAGATCATTTATTCCTGAAATGTTTGGTCAAGCTTGCTTATAAAATTTTAAGACTTGGTTTATTCTCCATCACAAGATTTTAAACTAGTGGTATATTTTTTTAAGAAAATGATAATAGTAAAACAATTAGTTCTCTGTTCTGAGGACAGTTTTGATAAGTTTTATTTTGCTAAGAAATTATACATTTAATTTGTTTTAGAATTTATTAAATATAAGATTGTTCATAATATATTCTTTTTGTCTCTTAAATACTGAATGCATTTTTTTAAGCTATATTCACTTTTACATTTCAACAATGGTTCATTTATTTTTTTCTTTCTTGCTTTTCTGATCAATCTTGATGCAAGTTTGTCTACTTTATCCACCTTTTGAAAGAATGTTAATTAACTTTGTCAATTCTCATTATTGTATTCTTATATTTATTCATTTATTTTTATTTTTGCTTGGTTTATTCTGTTGCTCTTTACCTAATTTCAAACATAAATATCCAGCATTTTCTCTTAAATAAACATGTAAGTTAATTCATTTCTCTTGAGTGAATTCTTTAACTGTAACCTTCAATTATTGATGTAGAGTATTTTAATTAATATGCAGTTTTTAGAATTTTTTCATTCCCATTATCTTTGACCCATGAATTTTTGAAATGTGTAGTTTTTAATTCCAATTTTTTTAGCATTTAAGTTAAATGTTATTATGTATGTCTTATTTAATTGTTTTATGGTCTTAGAATATGCTCTGAATGATAATGACTCAGATTTGTTGAGGCATACTTCTTAGCCCAGTAAGTAATCAAATGCTAAACAAAAGTGCATACTCTCAAATTGTTGAGTGCAGGGTCCTATATATGTTCAATAGATAAAATTGTACAGTGTGCATATTCTTTTCAACTTTATTGAGGTATATGTAATATGCAAATAATTTTCCACATTTAATGCATGCATTTTGATGATTTGAAGCATATACACATATCTGTAATATAATAACCACAATTAAGGTAATAAACATATCCATTACATCCAAAAAATTTCCTGAGTTCCTATCTTATTTTTAAGAGGATTTTATTTATAGCAGTTTTAGAGGAAGGTAAAGAAATTTCCCATATATCCTCCTGCCCCTCACATTAATAGTCTGCCCTTTTCTCAACATCCATCACTAGAGTGGTACATTTTTTGAATTGATGAACCTACATTGATACATCATAATCATTCAAAGTTCACATTTTACATTACAGTTCAGTCTAGTGTTGCACATTATATGATTTAGACAAATGTATAATAGTACGTATCCATCATTATAGCATTATACGAAGTATTTCTGATGCTCTAAAAATCCTCTTTACTCTACCTATTTACCCTTACTCAACTCCAACCCCTGGCAACCACTGATATTACTTCATTGATTTCTCTTGTCCACAGTGTCATGTAACTGGAATCATACATCATGTAGTCTTTTCAGATTGACTTCTCTCATTTAGTAATATGTATCTAAGTTTCCTTCATGTCTTTTCCTGTCTTTTTTTTTTTTAATTAAGTTTATTGGGGTAACATTGGTTAATTCAATTATATAATTTTCAGGTGTACATTATAATTTGATATCTGTGTATTCTATTGTGAGTTTACCACCAAAGTCCAATTTCCTTCCACTATCATATATTTGATCCCCTTTACCCAGTCTGCTCTCCCCTCCTCCCCCACCCTCTACCCTCTGATAACCATAGTCCATTGTCCATGTCCGTGAGTCTCTGTTTGTTTGTCCTCTTCATTTGTTGCTTTTAGGTTTATATTCTACATATAAGTGATATCATCTGATCTTCAACCTTTTCTGTCTATCTTATTTTGCTTAGCGTGATTATCTCGAGGTCCATCCATGTTATGGCAAATGGCAGTATTTCATCTCTTCTTATGGCTGAGTAATATTCATTGTATGTATGTACCACAGCTTCATTAGCCAGTCATCTATTGTAAGATACTTCATTTGCGTCCATGCCCTGGCCACGGTGAATAATGCTGCCATGAACATCAGTGTGCAAATATCTTTTCAGACATGAGTTTTCAAGTCTTTGGGGTAAATATCCAGTAGAGGGATTGCTGGATCATATGGTAGATCAATTCTTAGTTTTTGAGGAAACCTCCATACTGTTCTCCATAGTGGCTGAACCAATATGCAGTCCCACCAGCAGTGTATGAGGGTTCATATTTCTCCACATCCTCTCCAACATTTGTTATTACTTGTTCTGTTGATTATAGCTATTCTAACAGGTGTGAGATGTATCTCATTGTGGTTTGATTTGCATTTCCCTAATAGTAGAGATGTTGAGCATCTTTTCATATTTGTTGGCCATTTGTATGTCCTCTAGGGAGAAGTGTCTGTTCAGGTCCTCTGCCCATTTTTTGATTGGATTGTTTGTTTTTTTGTTGTGTTATTGAGTTGTATGAGTTCTTGTGTATTTTGGATATTAGATTATTGCTTGCAAATATATTTCCCATTCAGATGGTTGTCTTCACCTTGTTGATGATTTCTTTTGCTGCGCAGAAGCTTTTTAGTTTGATGTAGTCCCATTCATTTATTTTAGCTTTTACTTCCCTTGCTTTGAGGTCAAATTCATAAAATCCTCTTTAAGTCCAAGTCCTTGAGTTTAGTTCCTATGTTTTCTTCTATGCATTTTATTGTTTCAGGTCTTATATTCAGGTCCTTAATCCATTTTGAGTTAATTTTGGTGTGTGGTGATAGACAACAGTCTAGTTTCATTCTTTTGCAGGTGGCTTTCCAGTTTCCCAGCACCATTTATTGAAGAGGCTTTCCTTTCTCCACTGTATGTTTTTGGCTTTTTGTGTCAAAAATATTTCCCATATAAATATGGATTTACTTCTGGACTCTCGATTCTGTTTCTCTGGTCCATGTGTCTGTTTTTCTGTCAGAATTATGCCATTTTGATTACTTTGTTTTGTAGTTTAATTTGAAGTTGGTCAGACTCGTTCTTTTTTTTCAGGATGGCTTTGGCAATTTGGAGTCTTTTGTGCTTCCATACAAATCTGATAATTTTTTGTTCTATTTCTTTAAAAAATGCCAATGGGATTTTGATGGGGATTGCATTAAATCTGTATAATTCTTTAGGTAACATAGTCATTTTAACTACAGTGATTCTTCCAATCCAAGAACACAAAATATCTTTCCAATTCTTTGTATTTTCTTCAATTTCTTTTAACAGGATCTTTTAGTTCTTTTCATGTCTTGATAGATCTTTTCTTCTTAGTACTGAATATTACCTATTGTCTGGATGTACAACAACTTATTTATTCATTCACCTTTTGAAGGACCTCTTGGTTGTTTCCAATTTTCAGCAATTATGAATAAAGCTGTTACAAACTTCTGTATGCAAGGTTTAGTGTGGATGTAAGTTTTCAACTCCTATGGTTAAAAACCAAGGAGTCTGATCACTGGTTGCAAATGCTGAATTACCTGTAAAAAAATTATAAAGTGGCTCTACCATTCTGCATTCCCCATCTGTGATAAATGAGAGTTCTTGTGGCTTCACAGCTTTGTCAGCGTTTTATATTGTCAGTGTTCCTGAATTTGGACATTCTAATAGGTATATAATACTATCCCATTGTTGTTTTAACTTGTTGCATTTCTCCAATGATACGATTATGGAGCATGTTTCTTATGTTCATTTGAGATCTGTATATCTTCTTTGGTGGAGTGTCTGTCAAGGTCTTTAGCTCATATTTTAATCAAGGTTATTTGTTTTCTTATTGTTATATCCCCTTGCATATGTGTGTGTGTGTGTGTGTGTGTGTGTGTGTGTGTCAAAAATTAACCTGAGACCTAACTCGTGACAAGTTTTTAAGTGTGCAGCACTGTATTGCTAACTATAGGCTATGTTGTGCAGATCTATGGAATGTATTCATCTTGTATAACTAACTTCATAGCCACTGAACTTTATAGATTGGTTCATTTGATTTTAATAATTACGCAAATGATGTCTGTTTAATTATGTCTATATCGGCTTTCTTAAATCTACTTTAATACTGAAATTCTTATTTATATATTATGACACTATGTTATGAAGTTTTTATGTCTGAAATTGCTATATATTTCTATCAAACTGAAACTTATTTTTATGTGGAGATATTCTTTATTTCTATCAATAGGTTTAGTTTAACTACTTTCTTCTATATCAACATACTCACAATATAGCTATACATATTTTGGTTAGTAAATTCCTGAAAACTTTTAGATAATTTTCCACTTGACCTTCCTGTTTTATTTTTATTGAGGTCTTTTATAAAAAACATATAACTGTATACTTTTGTTTATCAACACTATATTTAGAGTAATTATTAAGGTTTTTCTAGCATCCCACTTTGTGTGTTTATTTTGTCTTACTTTAGGTACTTATTTTATATTTGCCTTCTATAGAATTCAGGATTTTAAAAACTTTATTCTATGTATTCTTTTGTATATTTGAAAGCTATAGATAAATTTTGATTAGTGGTGATTTTAAGATATTTTATTTTATTTTTGAGTTTAGTATTTTAAGAGACTTAACACTGAATAACAAAGACTTTAGAGAATTTTTGAGCAAATTACTCCATAGTTATGATATGTTTGTCAAAAAACTTTGCTCTATTTATATTTCTACATATTATGTATGATTATTATTTTTGCCATTAAATTTTGTTTATTCTTTTCCTTAATGTTTCTTTGCTTATCATTTCTTCTTGCATTTTAAGACCTTCTTTTTGGACCTACTTTTCTTCTTGAAAAGTAGAAAATAGTAGGCTTTTGGAAATTCTTTAGTGATTGTTTTGGTGGCAAATTCTTATTTGTGTTGTGTGGTGAAAATGTTATTTCGTTTGCATTTTTGAGAGTTTAATTGGGTTTTACGGTTTTATGCTGGCAGTCGTTTTATCTCCACACTTTAGAGTTATTACTGTAAACTCATTGTACTATCTTCTAGATGCTCTTGAAAGTCCTGTGAGCTCATTTCTTTGAGGCAGTCTTTTTTTCTGGCTGTTTTTAAGATCTTATCTCACCTTCTAAAAACTCACTAGTGAGTAACTGGGTGTGAATTTTCTTTTTTTAAAATTCATTCTGTTTTGGATTCACTACATTTCAGAATCTGTATGGTTGATAGTAATCACTTCAGAGAGGTTCTAAGCCATTATGACTTCAAATATAGCAACTCAAACCTCTACATTGTTTTTTTTTGGAAATTGATTAGATTTATGGTAAGCGTTATCATTATATACTTTGTATCTCTTAATTCCTCTTCATATTTCTGTACTTCATTCTGAGTAATTTTTTTAGATCCATCTTCTTGTTCACTAATTATCTTTTTAGCGAAATCAAATCTATTATTTAACACTTTCATTGGAATTTAAATTTTAAGTATAAATTTATTTATAGAAAACTTGTATCTTACATGTTTTGCTTATTCATTTTTAAAACTAATAACATTCTTTGGGTCTTCATTTTTGGAAATTATATGTCTAGGTTTAGGGAAGGACTCTACAGAAATTATTTGCATTTGGTTTTGTGAGGCTTCTGGGATATTATTAAATCAGTACTGCTATAACTATTTTCTCAGCTTCTTCTTCTTTTTTTTTTTTTTTTGGCAAATTAGAAAATATGATTTTACACCAGGTAATAAATTGAGACTGTTTTATGGATATACATATTTGTTGAATACTTTTCCCTTTTTTCATCATAGCAATGGTGAAAAGACAATATTGTTATCTCCTTTTATAGGCAAACATTTTTTCTACTCTACTCTTCCCCTGAGCAAGTAGGCTTTGGGGGGTTGTGAATTTATGTAGAGGTCTCTGTTCCAATTGCCATTTTGAGCAGGCCTAAGTATTTTTTTTTTATTTTACTTTTGTGACAATTAAAGTCCAAAGCTCTAGATTACCATGCTTTCCTAATGTACCAACAATGCCCTCAGCATCCTTGCCCACTTACCATCCTGGATTGCTGTAGTTTTGGGTTCTAAGAATTTCTCCTATTTTCTTGTGAGGGTATATATGTACTAAGAAGAGCATTAAAGCAGAATTTGATGAGCATATTTAGGTGTTTTGTAGCAAGAGAATTTGAGAATATCTGGAATCATAATGCTGAACAAAGAAGCTGGCAGTATAGTTTTCAATTTCTTTTTTGACATGACAGTTTAACATAAAATATAAACAATTAACCAAATAAGATAAAACTTATTCTGATTGTTATGAGATTGGGAGGCTTCAGTTTTTATTTGCTCCTCACCATCACCATCCCATATACTGTTGGAGGAAGCTAACACAGATCACTAAAGTAGAACCATAGATCCATGAGAAAATGTTCCCAGGTTCCTAAAATTCATATTACAAAGAGACGTTTAGGAAATATCCCATTTTCAGTGTGCAACTGCCCAAATTCATTTGTGAATGTCATAGATTTACTGTATTTTTGGACCATTTTACCATGGACCTGAATAACACAGTAGAGGATGTAAGTCCCATGGATGTTAGCAAATCCTGTCTACAAATTTTCAAATGGGGAAGCCAATTCCATTTTGAGGAGGCTTACCTTACAGAATATCTGAGAATGGTAAAAAAAAAAAAAAAAAAAAAGGTTTTTTGCAAAGTATTGAGCCCCTTTAAAAAGCATAGGATATATGCTTCCTGCAATGTCAATAGCTTTCTATTGCAGTGGAACACAACATGGATATCAAGATTTACCTACATTTTATACCCAGCAAATCAATATAAAACGAGGAGGGTAAAAATTCTGCTGCTTCTATGGAATGAGAATGAACCATGTTTTACAGTAATGCCAATATGATCAGCAAAAGAGCAAATGCTGAGGGTTTTTATTTAGAAACTCTATCCTGAAAGGGGTGTGCATAAGATATCAAGTATTAAGATGTGCTGCAGTTGTCAAAAAAATCTGGTTGGTGTGAGAAACAAAAAGAGTTTCTTACTGGCTGTTTCATGCATGACACGTAGCTAAGAAGAGTCTGATCTGCTTAGAACACATTTTTAATAGCCAAAATAAAGCCACTATCATTTAAGTTATCATGGAAACACCTGAGCTTATTTCAAAATGAATTTAATGGGCATTAAAGTATAAGAGATAGATGACTAAAATGTTTAAAATATATATATGGTGATGTTTTCCATAAGAAGAATGGCTTGGCAAGTCAGGAAAAATGTTCAAGAAAGTAAACTTAGTCTTTATTATCTATTTTCTGTTGGGGCCCTTGGTTTTTTGTTTGTTTGTTTTTTTGTTTTTGTTTTTTGTTTTGGCTCTTGGATCCTACACTGCCTAATGTTGATTGTTGAAATTGATTCTGCATCCCAGAATGCCCCATCTTCTTTCATTCTCACCTGATTTTTTTCTTTAATATCTGTTTCTTAATTTAAGCAATGACTTGGGATTTTGACTAAAGCAATAGGTAATTCAGAAAGCTTAAATCCAAATGAATTTTCTCAAAAGAAATTAAATAACATAGGAAACATAAGAATTTTAAAAATCATAAGTTTTCTAATAAATCATATTAATAAGAAGTTTCTAGAAAAACATACATTGCATGTATTTATATAACATATAAGTCAGTAAATCAGTGTAACTATATAAATATACATATTTATGCTGATTAAATAGTCATAGATGATTGACTTAGCAATAGACTTAGCTAATAAACACTATTTCTGTTTTTCTTCATCTTCTCAATTTCTGGAATTTGAGCCTAAAAGTTCCTTTTCATACCCAGTTGTATTGCAGATGTAACATTTCTCTTAATCCTCTTGGTGATGTCACACATGCCTTCTGTTGACTTGTTCTTACCACGCCTCTCCTCCTGAGCAGCCTAAGTCATTGGCCATATTCATTGCTTATAAGCACTTCTGTTTTGACTCAGTGAGGTCCTTCCCTGCCTCTTCTTTTCAGAGACCTTCCTTGATATTTACTGGTATGTTTCTGTCTTGGGTTGACTTCAAAGTAAAATAGAAAATCAAAACAACAGCTGAAACACCTACTGGAAAAAATAGACGTTCACAGAATATCATCAAATTTTATCAGAAAAGCAAAGGTTCATACTGTCTCTCTCACAGTTTCTTTGTGACATTCATTATTATCTCAATTAACATATTTCATTTGTTTGCTTATCTATGGTCTGTGAAATTTTGATGGACGGAAACTCCATGAGACTTGAAGCTCTGTCTGTTTTCTTCTCCTTCTGGAATACCTGTGCCAATAACAGGGCCCATCACAGGGCAGGTGCTCAAAGGTCTTCATTGAATGAATGACTAGCTGGGGGAAGATGGATGTGTGCCAGGAACTCACTTTAAATAATTCAATGAAATATGAGAGACTTGGCATTATTACTGCTTGTGTTGCCAATGGAAGATCCCAAAAACTCTTCTGGAAAGTATAAACAATTTCATTTGGAAATTAGTGAATGTACATTTTAAAAAGTGTTGGTATTTCTGTCACCTTTCTCCAAAAATGTATAAATCATTGAGCAGAAAAGGAAAGATGGCTGTACTTTCTCTAATAATCTGAGGTTCTGTCCTCCTTTACACATGTGATTTTACTTGCCATGGTTTCAGTTACCTGTGGTCAAACACAGTCTAAAAATATTAACTGGAAAATTCTAGAAATGAACAATTCATTAACTTTAAATTGCATGCCATTCTGAGTAGTGTGATGACATCTCGTGTCATCCACTCTGTCCGGCCCAGGACATGGGTCATCCCTCTGTCTAGTGTATCTGTGCTGTGCATGCTCCCTGACCATTAGTCACTTAGGAATCTTAGCTATCAGTTGACTGTCATAGAATCACAGTGCTTGTATTCAAGTAACATTTATTTTATTTAATAATGGTCCCCAAACTATTCACGTAACTTTTATTATAATATATTATTATAATTGTTCTATTTTATTATTACTTATTGTTGTTAATCTCTTACTGTGCCCAGTTTGTAAATTAAATTTTACCATAGATGTATAGGAAAAAAACATAGTATACACAGATGGTACCATCTGTGGTTTCAGGCATCCACTGGGCATCTTGGAAAGTATCCCCTTGGGTAAGGTGGGGGTACTACTGTATTCTTAGAAAATCAAAAATAAATTCAAGAAAAAATTTGAACTTCAAAAATATTATGGAACATGACATCTGTAAGTGTTATGACTAGAATTTTTAAAATTTACCTTTATTTTTCATTTTTAAACTTTTATTAAAATTATTGGAATTACATTATAAATAATTATTAATATAATTGTTTTTGACATTAAACAACTATTAAAGGATAATTTATAAAACCATGGCAACAACAGAAAATTATAACAAAATAAAAGTCCGGATGACTTCAACAACATGGAATGGCATGGACACAGGAGAGAGTGTTGATCGCAAGCTAAGACTTTTGTCTTGATTTGAAGGAGAAACCAAAATACTTTTAAACACTAAGAATGTGCATATTAGTTTTCTAGGGCTTCTATAATAAGACCGGGTGGCTTAATCCAATAGAAATTTATTCTTTCACAGTTCTAAGCACTAGAAACCCAAAATCAAGATTCGGCAATGCTGGTTCCTTTTGAATGTTCTGAGAGAGAAATCTGTGCCATGCCTCCCTAGCAGTGGCTGCTGGCAATTCTAGATGTTCCTTGGCTTCTGGATGTATCACTTCAATCTTTATTACCATCTGTTTAAGTCTTTACCTTCTGTGTGTCTTTCTCGATCTCTTATGAAGACACTCATCATTAGATTTAGAGATCATCTTAATCCAGAATGATATCATCTTGACATTCTTACATAAATTACATCTACAAAGACCCTTTTGCCAAAAAATGTCATATTCACAGGTAGACATGTCTTTTGGGATGTCACAAATCAACCTCTACAATGTTTTAACATTTATTAAAAACAAAAATAAACTCTTATAGTACATACAACATGTGAAACACTGTGTGCTTTGTATATATTAATCGATGTAACTTCCCAATAACCTTATGATCTATGTGCTATTATTTCCGCTTTACTAATAAGTAAACTGAGGCACAGAAAGTTTAAGTAGTTTCCCCAAGATCACACCAGTAGTAAATGGTAGAGTTAAATTTAGAATCTTAGAATACATGAGTATGGCCCTTGAGTTTTTGCTTGTAACCACTACTTTAAAAAAAATTATATGCTACAAATTAATTTCATACAAAAAGAGAAATAGAATGTATATATCCAAACAAAGAAAATAAATTAAACTCTAACAAGACACTTCATCAATTCTACAAATGGTGGAAAAATTCAGACACATCTCCAGAAAAGCGAAAAGTGTAGAGAAGAAATCAAAATAAGATGGTTGCTATTAATTTAAGTAAAATACAGAAATTTTAGGAAGAAAAAAATTAATAAATTTCTACAACATGTCACTCAAGAGACAGCTAAAACAAGTGACATGTAAATGTGGAGGTAAAGTGATGGAAAGAGATATTATAGTCACATTTTAACAAAAGTAAAGAGTTACAATATTTTTCACAGATTTGCCAAACTAGAGACTATTTTTTAAATTATATGGCATTATGTCATTCCCAGGTTCAAAGCCTGCCAATGGCTTCTTGCTGCCTTTTTGAATAAAATATCAACTTCTTCAATAGCTATAAAGTCACAAATCATCTGGTTGGTCACTGTCTAACTTTATAACTTGTCTTCTTCTTTTCCAATTTACATCCCTCACTATGGTCTGAGTCCACTGAAACTTTTGCTCCCTAAATTGGTCTGTGTACTCTCCCTTCTCTGTGCCTAAAATACTTTCTCTGGCACTTCCTGACATGGTTCTTATTCATCATTCAGATCTAAGGTCACAGATTACTTTTTCAGAAATGTCCTGCACATATTATCTAAAGTGAGACATTTTTATGTTCTAGCACTTTGCCTTAACTATTTCCTTCCCAATATTTTAACAGCTTTGTATTATTTGTTTGTATAAGTCATATACAATTGCTCACAAAGTCATCAACTTTACACTATAACTAATTGTTAAGTGAATCCCTCTTTAGTGGCACCACAATAGTCCATGCTTCCAGAAGTCTTATATTGGACAGGATTGTCAAATGAGCAAGATTTAGGCTTTAAATTGGGTAAACAGTGATTATTTGTGGGTATATTTCTAGAGGATTTAAAGATATATAAAGAGAGAATATGGAGAATGGTTGGGACTTTGTTAATTTTCTTTCAATGATACCATTAAAAATCACCAAAGTTTGATATCATCTATTTGACCTTTAGGTATAATCTGCATCCTTCTTCCTATTGCTTGATGCATGGAAGGCTGACCGCATCAAAGGATTCTCTTGTTTTCTGGCTTCCAATTGAGAGGGTGGGTTGAATTGGCAATGATTCTAGCCTGAGGATCACAAAAACATCCAACTCTGTGGCTTCTCTGCACTCTGACTTTGCCGTTTTAAATAGTCTTTTTATTAATCTCTACTCAAATTTGTTTAGATGTCCCATTTATTTCTTGCTGGAAAACTGAATATTACCTGTGAGTATTTTTGAATGCCAAGAGTACATACTTCATTTCTGCCCCTACATTTATTAATTGACTGCCTACCAAATGCCAATGAACAAAGTAGATGAAAACCAATGCCCTTGTGAAGCTTACATCCTAGTTGAGGATGCAATAAATAAAATAACTGTGGAAAATTGTATGAGACATAGCAATAAGTATTATAAAGAAAATAAAGCAAGAGATAGAAATAGCAATGTTGGAGGAGGCCGAAATTTCAAGTGGGCTGGTCAGGATAAGTGCACTGAGAAATTTACATTTAAACATGACAGAGGTGAGGGAACCAGCTGTGGAGATTTCTGGTAAAGAGCAAAGAGAATAATAAATGCAGATGACCCAAGTCAGACTTGAGCCTGGTGTTTTCAAGGAGCCACACAGGCCAGTGCAATGGAGTAGAGTAAATCAGGCAGGAGAGAAGGGGTGGACAGGTCCTGCAGGACATGAGTCACCATAAAAATGGTGCATTTTACTCAGTGTGGAAAAAAGGGGGACATTGGAAGGTTTGGAGCTGCGACACAATCTGATCTAATTTTTATTTTTTTAATTAAATTTATTGGGGTGATATTAATCAAATTATATAGGTTTCGAGTGTACAAAAATTGTTATATTTGCTTAGTGTGGTGTGTGTCTGTGTGTGTGTGTGTGTGTGTGAGAGAGAGAGAGAGAGAGAGAGAGAGAGAGAGAAAGAGAATAGACTAATGAAGGGCAAGCAAAAGTACAAATAAAATTTGTTAAAAAGTTAATAGCAATAATCCAGGCAGACAGTAATGATAGATAAAACCAAGTTAGTGTCAATGAAGATGCTGACAACATGATGTGAAATGGTCATATTCAAGACGTATTTTATAAGTATAGTCAATGTGATTACCTAACAGATAATCATCCAACATGCATTTATTAGTGGTTATTATGGACTAGGCATGACTCTAGGTTCTAGGGTTAGAACAGTGAACAAAACAAAGATCCTTGCTCTTAGAGAACTTGACCTAAATGACGATATGCAGGCAGCAGAGAGTGACCAAAATAGACGAAGGGTACAGTATGTTATATATTGCTAAATGCTATGGGAAAAATTGGGGTGGGGAAAAAGGTCTTCGGTGAAAAAGAGCAACAGGGGTAAGTTATAATAATGAATGGTCAGGATACACCTCCCTGAGTAGGTGGTATTTGGTAAACACTTGAGTGAAGAAAGGGAATCAGCCAAGCAGATATTCGAGAGATTTCTCTAGCCAAAAAGAATAGCTAGAGAAAGACCACAGGGTCAGTACATGTATAGGGGCTTAAGAATCCACAAAAGAGGCTGATGGGGCTGGAATAGATCAGTAAGAGACAAGGTAAGATGCCAGAAGAGGAACAGGTCACAGACTCTACAGGGCCTTGTTAGCCACTGTAAGAAACTGGGCTTACATTCAGCGCAGTGGGAGTCACTGCAGAGTTTTGTGTGGCGGAGTGCCAAGATGTAACCTTTGTTTTAACAGGAATTTTCAAGTTGCAGTATTGAGATAAGCTCTGGATATCCAGGATTGACAGGTAAACCTGCTGTAAGGTGGGGTATGTAAAAAAAGAGGAGTCAAGGGCAAATTTTCCATTTAAATATGCCATGAAAAACAGGGGAAAAGGGTGGTGGGAATTATAGGGAGGTTTGTGGGAAGATCGGCATCTCAGTACTGGACATATTAAGATTGAAATAACTATTAGAGATTCATTCCCCCTTTTTTTCTTTTTCATATATAGGGACTTCTGATCTCTCATTCAGGAATAAAAGTTATTTAACAGATAAATTTGGGAAAAGCAAGGGGACATGCTAAGTTTAGCCAAAACTTTTGTGTGTGTGTGTGTGTGTGCGTGTGTGGTGTGTGTATGTGTATGTATGTATGTATTTAATTTGGGGAACCACAATACTTACAGGGAAAAATGTGTTCTCTAATTCTCTGTAACAGAAGTTTTAAAAAGTCCAGCCCCCCATGGAGGTGTCACTTATGTCTGTTCAGCAATTGCGTTCGATTAGATGAGCAAACTTAAATCTTTGGCGAAGTGTTAGTAAGTCTTGATTGCTGCAGTTCCATAGATTCTTCCTCTAAAGAAAGAGCTTTATATAGAAGGAACGTAATGATTTGAATTTTCATATGATAGTCCCCATGTCAAGCTGTCAATCCTTTTGAAACTTGGAGATGGGAGAAGAATGTCATTATTCTTTTTCTTCAACCTAAAGATTTTTTTTAAAAAAAATGAATATAGAGTAAATTCTACACTAAAGATTATTATTAAGAAGTAACCTTCATATCCAAATCTTCTCAATTGAAAAGGTAAAATTGAATTTGACCTTTAACTAAAGATCAAATCCACCGGGTAACCAATTTGGACTGATTCCACTGGAGATCACCTAACGTCTTCTGGCACTGTAAATGGCCATTAAAAGCCATCAGTGCTATAATTCTTTTAGAAACAGATAGATATGTGAGGGTCATGTGATGGTTATTGCTTTATGATTTAGATATTATTTAATGAACAGTTGAAAATATATATCAAGTCTAACTTGATGAAAGAGAACAGCGAGGACCTCCATCTCTGCCAAGACTGCTTGGGAAAAATGCTGTAATTGCCTAATCATACCCTTCAGACTGATAATAGCATATTATCCATTTGATTTAAAATCTCTTCAAATTATCAAAACACTTTGCAGTGCCTGACTTCAGTGTTAGGTGTTACCTAGAGTCACAGCTATAAATCATGAGGACTGGCCATCATCATCATCAGAGATCACTTTAGATAAGGGGGTTTAACCTGTTTTGTGCCATGAACCAATTTGGCAGTTTTTTCAAAACTTCTCAGAAGAAAAGTTTTAAATATATGGAAGCCCAAGGTAAAAACCATATTGAAATATATCACATTATTTCAAGTGTACTCATTTTTTTGTATTTTGCTTAAATGTTGCACCTATTCACAGTCTGTAGGTATTTTAAAAATGAGAATAGCATTACTTTATTAGTTACTATTGACTTATCAAAATTTAACTCTGTGGTTCATAAAGTATCATGAAAATTATTCTAGTTTTGAATATTTCATATCTGGTATAAACAAACAACTCTTTGCTTTTTCTTTTTGGTCTAATTTATTCAAGTCCCCATAAAATAATATTACTGATAATTTGCAATTTACCTAAAACATAATTGTTTTATGTGTTCCTCCAAATGTGTGCAGGTACATTTATTCTTTATTTAACTCATGTTTCTTGAGTACATTATCATGGGCCCAGATACTCTTCAAAATGCTATGGATTCAGTTCTAAATAAGACATTATTAAAGACAGTTAAAAGAAAAGTAGAAGTCAAAGAAAGTAGAGAAAGAAAATAAAACAATGAAGGAAGAATGGAAGGAAGGGAGGAAAGGTGGGAGGGAGAAAAATAAGAAGAGAAAGGGAATAATATTAAGTTAAATAAGACATAATGAGGGAATTAAAGGTAACATGAGCTGATAGTAAGAACGGTGATCAGGAAAGGTTTTTAAGAAAATGACATTTGAATGGAGAAGTTAATATATCAACCCTAAAAAATAACATCTGGTTTACAAAAACCAAATTTGCTTGAACAACGCACAAGTTTATACACAATGATCAATGCCTTGCCTGAGACAGAAAGATAAAAGTCCCTGTGTTTGCCATCCCCAAAGAGGGTAACATTGAAGACATCTATGCAGAATCATGTTCAGCAGAGTCAAAGCAGTGTCTGTCCTTCTCTCCGTCTAGGTAAAAGTGTATCTGGAGAAAAAATGGACAAGTTTCCAAAGGCATTTGACTTGGCAATGTCTCTCTATGGATTCAAGTATGCTAAAAGAGCCTGTACTCCCATTGCTTTGTTTTCCATTCCTCCTAGCTACCTTCCCGGTGAAAAGATAATTCCTAAACTAGAGGGAAAAGGGCTATGCTCCTTCCATACCCTGTAGGGAAGAATTCTTCCTGGCCCCTTATAGCTTCTGGTAATTTGCTGGCAATCCTTGACATTCCTTGGCTTGCAACTACAACACTTCAATTTTTGCTCTGTTGTCACATGGTGTTCTCTGTTCATGTGCCTGTATCTCCATATTATCTCCTTAAAAGAGAATTGTCATATTGCATTTAGAGTCATTTTATTCCAGTATGACCTCACGTTAACTAATTATTTCTGCAATGAACTTATTTGCAAATGAGGTCACATTTGAAGGTACTAAGAGCTAGGACTTCAACATATATTTCTGGGGGGAAAAATTTGATCCATAATTTTTATTTCTAGAGTTTGCACAAAAATTTTAGCAATCAAATAAAATAGAAAGAGTATCACTAGGAATTATATAGCTAACTAACTTTTGGCATTACTATTTATTGATCTTAGGAAGGTTACTAAAATGTCTAGATTCAGTTTTTTTCACCCATAAAATGGTAGTGTTACTACTTTGCAGAACTATTGTAAAAATAAAAATAATTTAAATAAAATGGGAGTGCACAGAAACTCAAATGCTTGTTCAATTGTTCTTATAATTACTGTTGGCATTCAAAAACTAACCATAAGATTTAAATTTAAAAAGGTATTGCAAGTTGTCCACCCTTAGGAAAAAATAGAACTGCTTGCTCAAAATTTTAACTTAAAAGAAAAAAATAGATGTGTTTTCTATTTCAAATTTAGAACTACAAATTAAGGTGTGTATTGATAGACTTGCAGAGCAAGTTATATTGAATCAAACCTAGTAATGACATGAAAAGTTTAAGAATCACCAAAAAATTTTTTTAATGTCTTAGTGTCTGACCTGAAGCATAATAGTCACTGTAGTTGCCAAAGAGAGATCAGTGTTTCCCAAAAAATTGCTTGTCTGGAAGTCATGACCTGTAAATAAAACATACTCTTCAACAAGGCCTGTACAAATACCCAATATAAATTATATTCATCCCTGGTAGTGTTTCATAGCAGCTTGCTCTTTCTGTTTTTAGCATCTATCACATTTTTAACTATATATTTAAGTCTATGTTTACTTGTCTCCTGTCTGTTTTACATTCTAGATCTTAAGTGTCTAGAGAATAGGGACCATGTCTCTAGCCCCTAGTGACTGTCACACAGAAAGGGCTCAATAAATATCAGTTTAATGAATAAATGGATTGGTGAGTTTATGGATGAATAAAAACATTATTACTCTCTCCAGATAGTCTCAGTCGACAAATTTGTCTTCATCAAATACAACACAATAAATTGTAAATTTATTTATGTGCCATTACATAGAGGTACTGAATAAATTCATAGAGTATTGGTGGCAAAATATTTTAAAATTTCCAGCAATAATATATTTGAACATCAAGGATATCTGTACTTTTTATAATTCTTTTGTATATAGGAAAGATAGACATCAGAGCTTTGGAGATGGAATATTGAGAAAAAAGAAAAGCAAAACAAACAACATAAATAATACAAACAGGACACAGCAGAAGAAATTGAAAATCAATAAGAAAAAGCCAAATATGTAAGTGGGTGTGAGAGACAAATTGAACTAAAGTCTCCCCTCCATACACAAAAAAAGACCAGACCAATATCAATTTATAAATAAGCCAGGTTAGAAAACTAAAGTGGCATTCCACATTTCCATAATTTGGCCCAAAATAACATGTTCTAGTTTATTTTCTATTGCCAAGCTTGTTGGTTCATATCCCAGTGAATTTCTACCTTGCAGTATTTGCTTCTGTGCTCTTCTTTGCCTTGAACATGTCTACCTGCCTATCACTAATTTTCTCATCATCTTCATCTCTCAAGACCTCATCGAGGTTCCAATTTCTAGTCACTCGATCATTGTTGGAATATTTCCTCCAATGACAAAAAACTCCTCACTTCCTGATGTAGCCTACAGACACTCCTACCTACTCATTTATTTATTTCATTAGCAAGTCACACTGCCTGTCTTCCAGGAAAACAGAGCTATGTAAAAACATGAATGAAACGACATATTTGCTTTGCAAAATGTGTAAACGAAATACAGAAAATACAGTTAAGGATAAAGTACACAAAATTTAATCTAACAATGGAAGACCACACTGTGAAAGAATCTCAAAAGGGGACACTGGAGGCTTAAGAGGCAGAAGGGCAAAGTTTTGGAGCCTTGGCACTACATAGGCCCTGGCAGAATTGCAAGGCCTACCCCATGATTTGAATTTGAAACAAAACACTTAAAGACAAGTGAAACTAGATGATTAAAAGCAAAGACAAGCAAATATATTTTCAAGTAAGTATAAATAGTATCAGATAAATAGAAGTCACAATATTAATATCAGTCAAATAAAAAGGCAAAAAAGCATTTTACAGGACAAAAATTGTAATTTTATAGAAATAATGAGTAACAATAATATAAATATCTGGTAGTAAATACAATGGACTCCAAATTTGTAGAGGAAAAATTGAAATATATTAATGGACGTTAACAGCACATTTATCTGTATTTTGACAAATCTGATAAGCAAAAGTATCAAGATGTGAAAATCATGAATTTATAATATATAATACTATATATTATTTTGTTATGTACAATTAATGTTACATTTATTATATATTATATATTACTAGATATTATTTTATTATATCATGTGATATAATTATTATATGCTATTATATTATATATAACATTTTATATATTATACATTATATTCCATAAAGAATATATATTATATACTATTTCATTATATATACCATATATACATACCGTCCTATCCTACAAAGAAAAATATACCTTGCTAAACATTATATACATACCGTATATACATATATACCATATATACCCTATATTCCATAAAGAATATATATTATATACTATTTCATTATATATACCATATATACATACCGTCCTATCCTACAAAGAAAAATATACCTTGCTAAACATTATAGATCTTTTACAAAATGAAACATATAGTAGGCCACCAAAAAAATAAATAAATTTATAAAGAAATTAGTTAATGGGCATTATCTGGTAATAATGTAATGAAACAAGATATTAATAACGAAACTCTATGTTCAAAAATACTTGGAAAATAAAAATATATCTAACTCTGAGATCAAAGAAGAAATTAAATTTATAACAACTACATAGAATACAATGTAAATGAGAATATCACAGATTACATTAATAGAATGCAGCCAAATCTCAGCTACATGGAAATTTATTAATGCCAATGTACATATTTTTTTGCAAAAAAATAAAAATACTAGAAATGAAAGAACCAAACATTCAGTTCAATAACTCTCAAAGTAAAACAAAATTGAATAAATAAAGCAGGCTAAAGAAATAAATAAGAATTATGAACAGAAGGGGATAAGTTAGAAAATCAAAAATAAAGCAGAATAGAAAAATAAATAGAAAAGATGATTTATAAAATAGAATAGTCAAACCTGGTAACGTTAATTGAGAGAGAAAAAATGAAAGTGGAGGAAATCACAGCTATGAAACATTAGGAATAAAAAAATTAGATTAAAATTATAGATTTTATAAATGTAAAATCAATGTACAGTTGGAGAATATAAAATAGAATCTAAAGAATATATTAATTATCAAAATTAATTTAAGATATAAAAATCGTATGAAGACACATAACAACTATAAAAAGTTTTTAAAAGGTTTCCTAAAAGTGGTGCCAAGGGAAGATGATTCAGATGATATTACAGGAAAGTTATGTCAAGATCATTCTTATGCTCTTCAGATTGTTTCAGAACATAGAGCACAAAAGATTGACCCAAAACCCTTCAAAATAATATATAAAAGTATTCCATATTGCAACTGTGTTTAGGATTACAGATTTGAAGATCTTTAAGAAAACATTCCCAATTTGTGCTTAGTATTAAGTTAAAGAAGCAATATAACAAGATAAAATGGACTGGGTCTAAAATTTTCAAGGGCAACTGCTTATTTTTTTAAATAATTCATATATATATATATATATAAACCTGTTGTTCAAAAGAGAAAAACCATACGAATATCTTGAAAGTTTCCCAAAATGCATTTGATAAAATTAACTGCTCACTTCTCACAAACATTTAACTGAAGACTAATTCCTTATACATTAAAGAAAATCTATATCAAAAACACTTTATTTAATAGTAAAACAACACATAATATAAATGGAGGCACAAAGACTGGCAAAGATACAAAATAAATATGTACAGATGATATAATTATATACCTGGATGATGCAATAGAATTAAGTGATAAGGTGCATTCCTGTCTTATTTGTGATTTCAATGTGAATGCTCCAACTCATTATTTAAGTCTGTCCAATTATCCACCTCTTCAAGATATTTTCAATTTCAATTTTTGTATTCCACTGTAATGACTGCTTTTTATCTGCTCCTTTTTAAAAAAATTAATCCTCCATCTTTGTCAGAAAGCTATGTTACAATCTCAACATTTTTGCCTGATCTTATTCTTTGCCCTGGATCTTAACTATGACTTGGCCTTTCCTGAGGACTTCACTTTCTTAAGTGGCAGCTGCTGTTTTTAACTCCCTTGCAGAACATCTCAAGGTCTGGCTTCAGAGTCCAACTAACTTAACATGCTTCTCTTGACTCTAATGCCTTCATCTCTATAAAGAAAAAATAAATAAGTAAATAGATCTCAAACCTCCTCTTTCGAAGTACATGCCATCTGGCTAAATCATTCTAGACTCCTCTCCCTTGTTATCATCCACAAATATCTGGGAGTAATCCTCTTATTCAACTAAAAACTTTGGCTCTTAGTTCACACTTCCTTTCTCCTGGAAATTCTACCATGACCAGGGTGACCTCTAGGCCAGATAGAGAATGCATCCAATACTGGCCAAGAAGCAGGCCTCATGGCAGGCCTGAAATAATTAACACAATGACTTTACTCTCTCATCCCAGCCTACCATTCTTTCATCTCCTGTATTCATCTCTTTCCAGTCACTTCTCCCACCTAATTGGAACACCCAAAGCTGTGTCTGTGTCTAGCTGCACATTCAAATCAATCTGGGAGCTTTAAGAAAACATGGATGCCTTTTGTGCCATCAAAGACCAATTGTTCCAGAATCTCAGCCTTTGAATTTAGACTCTGGCCTTCTATAAAAGCAACCCAAGCACTGTGCAGGCAAGTCAAGAACCACTACCTTGGGGTACTTGTGTCTCTACGTACATTTCTCTCTTCACTGCCTTTCTTACCCAGCTTGGATTCCAAATCTCATCACTTCAAATTGCTCTTTTGTCAATAGGCTCAGCTCCCTTCTTCTGCGATCCCTTTCACTGTTTCCACCTAGCAAAGTTAATCCCCCCTTGAAAACTAACGCCCCCACCTTCTGAGCACTGCCAGAGTAAACACACATGAACTTGCATGTTGGTATTGTCACTAATTTGTAGCCATTAATATACATACCTGCCTTGCAGCCCTACTGTACCCATGAAAGCTTATATTTCCTTTTCTCTATGACACATATCGAACCATCTCCATTTGCTTCAAATCTCTAATCCCATCACCTCAGTCATCTCTCACAGATGTCCTTAAATGACACTTCACAGTAAGAACAGAATCCTTTTTTATTGAAACTCCCTGAACTCCCACAGCCTCAACTATACGTGCTTCTGCACAAGATTGCTCATCGCTTCTATTACATTGTAAGCAACGTCCCTCTTCCTCTCCCAGGCTCACTCACCTCCCACCTGTTTTGCTGAATCCCTTTGGCAACTCCCCAAAGGCTTTGCTTTGTTACTTATTCATATGTAATTGGCCTAATGGAGCAGTCACAGCCTGGATTTGAACTATGGCCCCTTGCTAATTGACTGAGTGACCATAAGCATTTGACCTAACCTCTCCCTGCTCATATTTTAACTGTAAAATGGGGAATAGAAATATTTCTATTGAATGGAGTAGTGGTGAGAATTTAAAAAGTTAATATTTACACAAACCTTGGAGGAGTAAGCATAATAAAAGTGGTTGCCAAATGAAAAATTATCCCCTCACCCCTATATGTTTTTCTACCACTATATTCACTTTTCTAATCAGTGTAACACACACTCTTTGGGGAAAAAAATCATCCCCCTGTTCTCCTTCAGTAACCAACATATTTTTCTCTTCCTATTCATAGTCAAACCTATCAGAAAAGTCTGAATTCTGTCCCCACTTCTGTTTCTCCCTTTCACTCCACAACCTTCTGAAATCTGGATTCGACTTCCCCCACTCTGCTGAACTTGCTCTTGTCAATGTCAGCGATGATGGCCTCGTAGTTAAATCCAATAAATAATTTCCAGGCCTTATCTACCTGAACACTTGGCAGAGTCTGACACTATTGACTGCTCCTTCTTTCTTGAAATGCCCTCTCCCCATGACTTATCTATTCCTGCACTCTCCTTGTTTGCCTTATACTCCTCTGACTGGTTCATTTTTTGTCTCTTTTGTGAGCTTCTCTTTCTCCTTGGCCTACCCTTTAATTATTGGCAATCTTCAGAATACTGCCCTAAGCCCCTTTACCTTCTTATTTTAAATAATCCCTCTGGCTAATATTTTCTGGTTTTAGGGCATCAATTTCCATGTGTAACATGGTAGACCCCAATTTCTAAATCTCCAGTTCAGACAAGGGAGTGTACAACAGTGAAAGAGCATGAATTTGGAGATGGTAGACCTATATTCAAGGTTTGTGTTCTTATTATGCCAGTTACTACATTACGATGGAGAAATTACTTATCTAAGCTTTATATCAGTTAAGTGTACAATAATTTTGAGAATAATTATTTTAAATTATTTTTTATTTTTCAATTACAATTGACATTCAATATTATTTTAGTTTCAGGTTTATAGCATAGTGGTTAAACGTTTATATAACTTATGAAGTGATCCCTCCAATAAGTCAAATACCCACCTAACACTATAAATAGTTATTATAACATTATTGATCAAATTCCTTGTGCTATACTTTATGTCCCCATGATTATTTTGTAAGGAGAATAATTTGTTTCATATACTGATTAAGAAAACATGTGTACATTGCTTAAGATAATTGATGACATAAAAAATCCCTTAATATATTTTATCTGTTGCTGCTGGTCTCTTCCTATAGATCCTCTCTAAGCCTGTGTGTTGACTGGCTGTATGACCCTACGACCTGATTGTCCTACCAAGTCCTTAATATCAATGTTTGAATATCCAACCCTTCTTCTCTTCATGCGTTTCCTAAATTATTGAGTGGCATAGTTCCCCACTGTCCTTTTTTTTCATTTCTGTGCATTTGTAGTCATGTCACCCTTTTTGTTTCTAATGTTGTTTATTTTTGTTTCTCTCTTTTGTCTTTGATCAGTCCTCCCAGAGTTTTGTCTATTTATTGGTGTCTTCAAAGAACCAATTTATGTGTATTTAAAAAAAATTTTATTTTGTATGTTATTCTTAGGTTTATTATGTCCTTTTTTTATGCCACTTTTTTTTGGTCATATCTTCTTTAGTTGTATATTTAATTCCTTAATATTCAACTCTTCTTTCCTTTTTTAATATAAATACTTAGTAAATTTCTTTTAATTAAAATTTTAATATGCAGTAGTTCTGTTATTATTCAGCGTAAAAGGTTTAGAATAAAACACCAGGTTATTTAGAATTGTGTGTGTGCATGTGTGTAATGTCTTTTTGCTATTCGTGTCCTGTTGGTCAGACTTACAGTTTTTATATTGACCATATTCTGCAATTTATTGACACCTACAAAATGACCCCGTACATAATTTCTGTTGCTGTTTCAGATGTTTGAGAAGAATTCATATTATCTTATTCTTGGTTGCAGGACTCCATATAGGTCTGTTAACTCTAGAGTCATAATTTTGTTCAAATTTTCCGCATTTTTGCTTATCTTTTCCAGCTTAACCTGTCAAGAATTGAGAAAAATATTTTAAATTTTCCACAAGGGTGAAGAATATGTTAACTTTTCTCAGTAATTTTATCAACATTTTATTTATTGATTTTGAGATAATTTTACCAGGAGCATATTATTAGAAAATCCTGCTATATTTAGTCTTTCATAATTATGTAATAACAATTTATATCCCTAAAAATGCTTTGAATCTTAGAGATATATATTTTTCTATTGAAATAATTATATCAGCTTTCTTTTGGTATTTGTTTTGTATATTTTTCCATTGTTTTACTTTAAAGCTTTTCGTGTATTTAATGTTTAGCCATGTCTCTATAAGCAGTATATAGTTATACTTTAAAATCCAATTTGATGATTTCTGTATCTTATCGAGTATAATACATATATTCATTTCTGTGATTATGATATATTAGGGCCATTTCTACCATCTGACCTTTTAAAATTTATATTTGTCTCCATTTTACCATGCTTCTTACTATTTAAGTTCATACTTTTTTTCTCATGCTATATTTTCTTTTTTTATAGACTCTTGAAATTTTATCATGCAAATTGAGTTTTAGGAAGTTCAAAATTAAATAATAATATCTTAATCACCTTGCATAACGATTTAGGAATCGTGAAGCCCTTTACATTTGAACATTCTCCTCCTGACTTGCATAATATGTGTGTCATGTTTGAGTTTGACTTTCCCTCTTCCCTGAATACATTCTTCAGAATTTCCTTTAGTCCAGTTTCCTTCATAATAACTTCTCAGTTTTGTTCTCGTCACACGGCTTTTCTTCCTGCTTTTCTCCAAAGGCAGATCTTGCTGGTTACACAATTCTAACTTAGCAGTTATTTCCCTGGGCACTTTCGAAATATCTTAAAACTACCTTTTGGCTTCCAATGATACTTTAATTATTTTTTTTGGTTGGTCATCTATTCTTTTTCTGTCTGTTTTTTTAAATTATTTAAATTATTTTTATTTTAGGATTATAAGAGAATTATGAATTAAAGATATTCTAATATAAGACTCACTAGAATAAGGAATAGAAGTTGTGTCACTACAAGGGACAATGTTCAGAAAAAAGTGGGTCTGGAGTCAGAAGTTCAGAATTTGTATCTCTGCTATGTCATTTCTTAGCTGCTTGACCTTGGGCAAATCACAAAAGTTCAAGTTCTAGTATCTCCCTCTTTCAAGTGAGGATAATAATACAGCCGCAAGGGTTGCCAAGAAAACGGAATGAGACAGAATGTAGAAACAATGAACTCAGTGCCTAGTTCAGAGAGGTGCCAAGAGATTATGTCAACTCAAAGAAAATATTTGTATTTTACTTCTAACTTGGACTACCAGTTGTGAACTGTGCGTGAGCTGCTACAGTTGTCAAGGTCCAACAAGCATTGTTGAACATTTACCATGTCTCTTACCTTTTAAAAAAGCTTTCTTTTTGTCTTTATTCTTCTGCAATTTCACTACAATACGCTTCAGTTTCAAATTCTTTATATTTATCCTGCTCGAGGAATAGGATGTTTCCTGGATTTGTGGATCTATATTTTTATCAATACAAGGAAATCCTTGTGTCTTTAAATATTGCTTCTCTATTCTCTCCATTTGGAACTGAGTTACATGTATGCTAAATCTATTCGTGTTATCATTAACATCTAACAGCCTCTCATTCATATTTTCCAACTCTTTTTTCTCTGACTTTTAATATTTGCATTTGGACATATATTGTAGTTCACTAACTCTCTCTTTAGCTGTAACCATTCTGATGTTTAATATAGTCAATCTAAGTTTTTATTTCAGCTACTATATATTTAGGTTTAGAAGTTATTAGTTTAAAATATATTTAATATTTCTAATAAACTTTTAATTGAAAATATTTAATACTGCAGTTTCTTTCTCATTATATCTCAAATACATGTAGTTCTATATTCTGTGTCTGACATTTCCATCAACCACAAGGATTTTTGGTTTCATTTCCTGTTTTCTTTCAGCTGATGCTCAGACATAAAACTTGCTTACTTCAGTTGAATTATGTGTTGATTTTTAAAATTTAATCAATGACAGTCCTATGAGCATAAATTCAGAGCCTGGAAAGTGTTTGTGCTAATAGCCAACGGACTCCAAAAACCTGGGGCATTTCATCCCTTTTTGAGGATCTAGGCTCAGCACTGGAGACTCAAGCTTCCTTGCCAATCTCTTACAGTTTTCTGATGGTATTTGCTGTCATTATTGATTCTTCAGGGAACCACAATCATTGACACCTTCCAGCAAGTCTGGTTTCCCCTGGCTTTTTAGCCTTAGCTCTGTGTCTTTAGTCCCAGCTTATATATTTTATTTTTTTTTCTGTTTGTAGCTTTCTATTTTCCTTCCTTCTTCCTTCCTTCCTTCCTTCCTTCCTTCCTTCCTTCCTTCCTTCCTTCCTTCCTCTTCCCTCCTTCCTTCCTTCCTTCCTTCCTTCCTTCCTTCCTTCCTTCCTTCCTTCCTCCCACCTGTTTTTCTGTCATTCTTTTTTTTTAAAAAAAAAGAAATGGAGAAATTAAGAATGATTTCTACCTCATGTAAAGCTAGTAATGACTCAATAGTATGTTCATTATAGGCTTTAGTTGTTTACTGCAGTAATTTTTACTCTTTCCTAATCCCAGACCCAATCAACGACATGTTCATATAAATTCATCCTCTGACAAACAGGCAAAAATTAAGAGCCGAAACCTTTAAAATCTACTACATTCCCCCATACCCACTTGCCAGCATCTCTGTTAATGCTACCACCGTCCCCTGGCCAGATTGTTAACAGCCCTAGCTTTCTTCTGTTTTCAATCCACTTCTTCCATGAAATTAGTTATTTTACTGAAGTGCAAACGTGTGTGTGTGTGTGTGTGTGTGTGTGTGTGTGTGTGTGTGTACCATCCAATAAACAGCCTCTCTTTCCACCAGGCAAAAGTTCCAGTCCCTTATAATGGTTTTCTCCTGTGGTCCCTGAATAAAATAACAATTGCATAAACACCGATCTTCTCCTTTCATTACCACTCGGCACTCCACCTCGATTTTTACACTCCAGAAAATACAAGCACCTCATCTTGTTTCTCTTTGTCATGTGGCCTCTTCCCCTTTTGACCTCTGAGAGTGTTATTTCCTCTTCCAGATATCCTCCCTCCTCACAAATTCTCATTCCCATCTCAAATCCTCCCATTGCCGAGTAACCTCTACTGTTCACCCTCTATGGCTTCATTTTCTCTTTTTATAGCACTCATCACACCTTATTGTAATTTCTCTTTACTCGTTTGCATTTCCCAACTAGACTACACACCCATGAGAACAAGTAATGTCTATTTCATTTATTCTTGTGTCCCAGAGACCTAGTCAAATGTCTTGGCTATGGATGCTCAATAAATATTTAGTGAATGAATGAAAATAAAGATCGTTTTATAAATAGTAAGGGAAGAGCTCTGAAAAGGAACAGAAATGCAAATTTTAGCTACTACTATACGGTCTCTAATTCTTACTTTTTTCTTTATCAAATCTAAACCTCAAAAATGATTTCTTAAGTGCTTTGCATGTAATAAAGGCTCAAACTTTTTATTAAAGAAATAAAATATTCACTGGTTACAATTAGTAGTATTCTTGTACTCCTCTAAACAAAGCTTACAGTAAAAAATGAAATAATAAAACCCTTGGTTACTTGATGCACTGAAATATTTTTTTTCCCTTTACCATTTAAATACAGCATACTCAACAGTATTTTATCTTAGGTCCATTTTCACGCGAATTATCTTAATTGGTATTTGAATCCTACTATTTTCAGTTTGTCGCAGAGTCCAGCTTAACCACAGTTTCCTACACTCTGCGCCGCCCACCATCTATCCATTCTGTCCTGTCAGAGGCACATCAAGCAGCCTCTCAGTGTAATCACATCAAAATCGATTTTCATGGCTGAGAGAAAAATAATGGAAATTTCTCTAATGTAGTAAATGTATGTGTTCCTTTTGGTTAACCAAAATAGACTATACATCAGACCTGTCAAAATTAAGTTTTCTTGATTCAGTGCTCTTCCACCGACTTGTATACAAATTATAAAGGCATGCTGTGGAGCGCCATGATGCAATCTTCCTGCTTCTCTGGCCTGCTTCTGCATCTCTCTCAAAAATACAATCTCGCCAGCTTATCATGCTACAAGCCAGTCTACAGTCTAAATCCTTACTCAATAGGTTCGATGTTAAGATAGTACATGTAATTTATTACTTCTTACATCAATGAATTCTCCCATTAGGAGATAGTTCCTAACAGTAACAATGGTAACATTAAAATGGGTTCAAAACCAAATTCAAATACCATCTTTTTGGGGGGCTTATTCCAGTTTCCAATTTCTCCCTTCTAGAATCATCTGACCCAAAGAATCATCTTCGTAGATACTAATGTTCATCTCTCAAAAGCCATCAAGGTGATCAACCATGTTCAATTTATAAAGATCCAAATAAAGTGCTCATTGTACATACACTTTTTATATAATGTTGTCTCCAAGAAGATACATCTTGAAAAAAACACTTGCAGAATTTCCCTTATTGATTTCTAGGTATGTACAGTCATAGGGGCACGATGATTTAGGGAGAGAATTTAAACCTGTTATAATCCAGATTAAATATCTATATTCTTTTAGGTATAGCAGTCCCTTACTAAATTTCGAATACCAAAATAATTGCTGAAAGATGGCTTATAATAATTGGGAATATTTTAATTACTGAAGATGGGAAAGAGGTTGAATATGTTCAAAAAGTGACCCATATATCTGAAAGTTGATGAGTAATAAACCATTTTTTAAATTAACATCTAGTCGCCATTTACCACCATCAAGAAGTAAACAAAAACTACATCAAGTTTAGTATCCCTAAAGTATTAGCTGAAATTCAGGATTTTATTTATTTTGCCTAAGAGAAGTTAGAATGAGTATACACTAAAATATGCATCTTATTAAAAAAAAAGAAAAAGAAAAAGCTAAGATGTGTTCCACAGAAACTTTGTGAATATTCCCATAAAAAATAAAAAGTAAAGTAAGCTTTTTACTACCATCCGTTTAAAATCAAGGCTATTTCATTTAGTTCAGTTTTCTTTATTCAAAACTATTTTAAGGCTCAGAAAAAAAATCAATGCTGAGTCTGGTAGTCACGAACAATAATCAGAAATTAGTTTGCATGCCTGGTATGGAAACCTTGTTAAAAGTCAGATCGCTGTTTTAAACTCCTGAGATTTTGAACAAGTTATCGTAAGGAGATATATGAGTAGCCAGTGATAATATTTGTTATTTAATATTCAAACTTAGTAATCTTTAGTAACTTGATTCTATGATTCATAATATTTACTGGATTTTTTTTTAAATAAGCAATATGGTATAAAAGAAAAACCAAGATACTTAGAATAAATAACTTCTCTATTCCCAATTGCACTTCATAAATCTGGCTCATCAGACAACTTTTAGCAGTAAACACCTTTTGGCACTTCTTTTTAAGTATTTTAAAAAGCCAAATTTTTTTAGCTCTAATACTATCTGTGGCTAACAAATTATTCCTTAAAGGCTTTTACATCTTAAAAAAAAACCTTTACTTATGTACTTTTTTACTTACTTATCATTATTCTTTAAAATCTTTTTGCATATTTAAGATTTTAAACACTTAATGACAGAGCTTTTGTGGTTATATAATTATTAACTGTTGACTGAAATGAAATATGAACAGGCTTTGATAACATTCTCCTTCAAAGACTGATGATGAAAATTTGTAAAAAGGCCAACCTTTAACAGGGTGATGAGAAATCTATTCATACCCCTTAACAAACTTTGAATTCTAGACATCCCTGCTTCTGGGTGGCAAGTCTGATGGGATGTACATTAGCATAATCGATAGGGAAATTGATCCAGTACAAAGATGAGAAGGAAGAACTGACAGTGGAGGATTTCCTTTTTGAAATGCAGATTTGAAAAACATAATTCCTTCGTACTATTTAACAGTAGAAATTGCTTTACCTGCCTGGGCTTTCCTAATAACAAATATCCCTCATAATTTGTAAACTTTTTCCGACTAGGCAGCAGTATAAATTAATAGTAAACTGCCATTATAGTATAATTAATTATAGTGTAGATACTTTGGTGATTGTATGGCTATACATTTCAACCCAAGTGTCTAAATCATACACTAAAACTCTGCTAATGCCTGGTTAACTGCTGTGAGTTCAATACATCATTATAAAATGGATCATTATATGTGTTTTATGCATTTAATGAAGTTGTTAAATGAATTTACTCATTTTCACAAATATTTATTGAGTAGTTACTCTGCCAATAACACAGCGCTAGATGCTTTTGTTTAAATTCTATATTAACTTTGTAATGGCAGGAGTTGGGCATATTTCCGGTATATTTTGCTATCTGACTTCGAATTCCATTTTCATCATATATTTACTGCATTAATGTGAACAAATTTCTGAACCTTTCTGTGTTCCATTTATGCCATATGTAAAATCAGGATAATAAGAGCATGAAAATTCATGGGAGCTTTGTGATGATTAAATGAAATAATATATCCAAGGTTTACCATGTCAAAGTGTTACACTTGGTAACTCCTATTATTTTCTCCTTTTTACATACATCGAACTGGGGCTACAGGAGAAAAATACCATGCCTCTGACCAGAGGATTGGGGATTCAGACTTTTCCTCTAACATTAATATTTTTACTTTCTAAAAGTTACCTTTATCAAGATAATATCTATGCATCATTTTAAAAAAGTAACTAATGCTACAGGATTTAAAACAAATGCAAAAGACAGCAACCCTTTTCCTAATCACTCTTAATTCCAGTAACATAATATTTTTGTTTCTTGTTTTATTAATTTTAGACATTATTTGTTGTCTTCCTGTTATGAAATATGAAGACTTAACACAACAATATCCCCATCATCTATTTTGCATTCTTTCATTCTCTCAATATACTTATATCAAAAATTTTCAGTTAAAGCAGTTTTCAGTGTTTATATATGGCTGCTCAGAAAGTATTTTTTATTCCTAAACCAAATCAAGCACCATATTTCAATTACTTCTCTCATGCAATAATTTTTGCTTACCTTTCTGTCCCCCTATCAATAACTTTTTTGATAAGCTCTAAAAAATAACTACTTTCAAATCCTTTTTTATGTGGTCAAATTCATTGAATCATCTGTTTGCTTCTCCATTCCCCCTGGAGCATAATTTCTAAAGGTCGCCTTTCCCCGGCTTTATTCTCAACCCGTGTCTCAGAACTGCTGTGATGCTCTAGAGACTGCCTTTCTCTTCTCTTTATGGTGGACCCACTCTCTCCTGGATTCCAGGTCTCTGTCTTGGTTGCCTCCTTGTTTTGATGGAACACAATCTGACATTCTAGAATAGTTGCCTAAGAAAAGGTGACTGGCAATAGTTTGAAAGCTTCTTGTCCAAAATGTTTCTTCTGCCATTATATCTCATTGATACCAAGTTGACTGGATATAGAAATAGCTGTTGAAATAAAAAGTTATTTTCAAGATTTTCAAAGTAGTACTCCTTTGATTTTCAGTCTCTGGTTTTGCTTAAGATGTCAATTGCCATCTGGTTCTCCATCCTTTATGTATAACCTGTTTTATTTTCTTCATGGGACTATTTGGATCTTTATTCTTGTTTCAGCAGTTTTATGAGAGTGTGCCTTAGTGTCACATTTTGTTTTTATTCTTTTATTTTACATTTTTCCTCATTATTGTGCATACTGGTGGATATTCAAGTCTGAGAAATTTCCTTGTATTATTTCTTTGTTAATGTCTTCTTTTCAAGTTTTCCCTGTGTCTTATATTCTAAAGTTTGTTTTAGTTAGGTAATGACCTCTTGGTTTGTGACTTATTATAAAAAAACAAATCTTCTTTCTTATACATTTTTTAAAAATCTTGGTCTTTTGATTTTACTTTCTTAAATTTTTTTTGGAAGGCAACAGGTATATGAAAAGATGCTCAATTATAGTAATCTTTAGGGAAATTCAAATCAAAACCATAATGCGATTATCACTTCACACTTGATAGGATGGTTATAATCAAAAAACAAAAGACAAAAAAAGTATTGAAGACATTGAAACCCTTGCACACTTTTTTTGGGAATGCAAAATGTGTAAAACAGTATAGAAGTTTTTCAAAAAATAAAAATAGAACTACCATATAATCCAGAAACCCCATTTCTGAATATCTATTAAAAATAATAGAATCAGGATATCAAAGTGATACTAGCACTCCCATATCCACTGCAGTGCTATTCACAATAAATAAATGACTAAAAAATTTTGGTATATATATATATATATAATATACAGTGGAATATTATTCAGCCTTCAAAAGGAAGGAAATTCTAAAATAAGAGAAAATTTAGATGGACCTTGGATGTTAAGCTAAATGAAATAAATAAGACAATTACAGAAGGACAATTCCACTTTATGAGGTATTTGGAATAGTCAAACTCATAGAATCAAAGAATAGAATGGTGGTTGCGAGAGGTAGGGGGAAGAGAAATTGGGAATTGCTAATAATTATGTATAAAATTTCAGTTATGTATGACAAATAACTTCTAGAGATCTGCTTTACAGCTTTTTCCCTATAGATAACACTGCTCTATGTACACTTAAAAAACTATAAGAAAGTAGAGCTCGTGTTGAATATTACTCTAATAATAGTAAAAGATTTCTGTTGGAAATGTTAAAGCATTTTATTTTATTATGAGTTTCAAGTATACAGTACACTGGTTAGACATTTATGTAATTTATGAAATGATGCCCCCGATTACTTTGTCACCTCTCTGGCTCTACACACAGCCATTACCTTACTGCTGACGGCATTCCCTATGCTGGGCTCTCCATCTCTCAACTACTAATTTGTACTTCTTTAGCCCTTAATTAAAACTATTTTTTCAATTATTTATTGTTATCTAATTATTCCCTTTTTATATAACTCTGTCCTTACTTGAGAAATGCAGTATCTTCTCTTTTCAAGATTAAAAATTCAGGGTAATTTGTTTAAGATTTTTTTCTGCTTCTCATTTGTATCTGTTTACAAAAAGTTCTATTATTTACTTCAATATACTTATGTTGTACTGAAGCTTTCTGTACATGTCTGATGATTCCTGGCTACCCAATTTTATGTAAAATTAAAGCGCTAAAGAGATGACTGGAAACTTCGTGTGACAAGCTTCACTATAGAGTGATTGGGTTGGGATCATAACACTCTTCCCCCATGTACCTAAATGCCCTTTTCTGTAAATATTTCTGTACACTTTTTAGGCCTATTACTTGCTTAGTAGTCATCCTCATAATTCCTGAGAAGACTTCCAATTCACTGCCTATAAAAGATACCAGAGGGGAAAGGATGAGGAATAAATCTCCACACCAAAGCTCTTGGAGCTAACAGTGAAATGGATGAGGATCTTCCTGTTCAATACGTAGACTTTTCTTAATATCTCTGTTTTCAATACTGTGATTCTCACCTGCAAGATCTGGAGAATCTTGAATTAATTTCTCCACGTAGCAAGCTTTCTCCTGCCAAGAGTTAGAGAGATAATTACCCAGCTACAAAGGATGAGGAAAGAGTCCCATGAATCTAATGGCTTCTTATTCAGGCTTTCAACTAATTTTAAAGTAGCTGATGCCTCAAATTTCTGAGCTTTCTCAGACTTGTTTACTTCTCACTTGATGTCTCCGCAACTGTAGACAATTACCATATTTATTATTTCTAAGATAAATATTTTTGTTATTTTACATTTTTGAATGTGGTGACCATATTCCAGTCAATTGCATTGTGGAAGATTATATTTTCCAAAAATGGCAGTAATTATATCCTGCATTCTAAATGTTATTTCCCCACCCCCCATAACCTTGTCATTTTTCCATCAAGATGGAGTGAATGTCTTCTGTCTTTGAACTTAGTTGAAACTCTGTGACTGCCTCAGCCAATAGTGTGGGGTTAAAGTAAAGTAAGGCCATGTGAAAGAGCAGACAGATTATATAGAGCAATATAGCTCTGCCCAGCTATCTCTTGGGATATTTGCTCTCAACACTCAGCTACAACACTGTGAGGAAGCCCTGACTACTTGAACTTAAGTGTCTCATTCAATGAACCCAGTTGAAGTTCCAGATGAGTGAAGAAGCCTTTGAGATGATTCCAGCCCCAGCAAATATCTGATCACAACTGCATGCGAGATCCTGACTCAGTCAGGCCCAGTTGACCCCCCAGAACTGTGAGAGATAATAAGGAAACTGTTCTTGTTGATTTAAGGTGCTGCTAAGTTCGAGATAGTTTGTTATAGAGCAACAGATAACTGGACATTTACAATCATAAATTTACAATTAGATTTGGCAGTGATTTTTCTTCCTTATCATAAATGGCATCTTAGATTAAGAAAATATATTAGTATTCTACTTTCTCTGTCTTCTTAACTGTTCTTCTGCTTTCTATGTTCCAAAATGTGTTGTCCTCTGATTTACTGGAGATTCCTCTGGTGGTTTTATACCCTTACTTTATTCTCATTTTAGTGATATTTTTGGAAGGAGTGGTGGTAAGTTTGTGTTCAATCTGCTATGTATAGCTGAATTCATCATACTATGTATAATGTTCTAAATTTATAGATGTAGTTTCAACACTGATGGCCACGTAAAGACAGTGTTATGTCTTTTCTGCATTATGACTCAGGTCTTATTTATTTACCTTAGTAATACAAGGTTAGTGTTTGAAACCATCAGTTCAATAAAGTCACTGCACAGATAATAAAAATATAACTCAAAAAATGGACAAATAGTAGAAACATAACAAAAAATGGACTGAAATTGCTTATGCAGTGACAATGAACAAGTCAACATAATTTTCTGATCCTCAGTTTTTATAAGCACAGAATAGAAACATCACTCATAACAGGAATTCCAGGTGATAATTTAATGAGAAATACATATGAAACTATACTTCTTAGTATAGCACCTAACACAGTATATCCTTAATATTAGCTCAATATGAATGCACTTAATATATTTTTCATTATTTAATGGAACAGTTATAAATTAATTTTAAAAAACAAACTATCCTAGAACCTGTTTATTATGTTGTTTTTCATAATATTTTGTACACTAATCTCTGACCATGAATATATTCCTTTTTGACTTCTCAGCATTTATTCCCTTTTCTTCTGGTAACAGAAGCTTGATTTTTCTTATTGGCTGTAGTCTTGGTAAATTGACCAACCATGAGGCTCAGCCTTCCCATTGACAGGGGATAGACAAATGATTCAAGCTAAGCTATAACTAAGTTTTCTTTCAGGAATTTGAAAATTGAGGTGAGCAACACAGAGATTGAAATAGTCAGATTTCACTCATCCTAAGGATTGCACTTGGAAGAAACTGCCCATTGATTCTTGTTGCCTAGATTTCTGGAACTGCTTCATCTGCCTTTGCTGATATATGTTTCTTCAACCCTTCTTTTGAATCACGGAGGAATTCTCTCTTCTTCCTAATAAGTTTCTGTTTTTGCTCAAATTAACCAGAATTTGTTCCTGTTGCATGCAACCAAAGAACGCAAATTGATACATTGATATTCTGAGAATTCATTTCTAACAAAAAGCTAAACCATATTCGAAGGTAGCCCTGACTTGATGATACAAATAGGGTAGTTTAAACAGCTTATTATTTTTCATGCTCCTTTCACAAAATGCTTTCTTATTCTCAGGACAGGCTGTTCTCATGTACATCAAAACCAAGTTTTTCACTTTCACTATGTTGAGATTTCAACAAACATAAAGATACATAAGGATGTATTGGGGAATATATAAAAACAAGCTCTAAAATTAAGATTAAATGGCCATAACTTAAAAGCAAGGTTTGTTTCCAATATGTAAGATAACCTTCACTGAACAGGTAAGCTCTTAAATATACTTAACTAAAAATCTGTTTGGAGAATTCACGTTCGTACGTTAAATCGACTCATAATTCACACATTTGGAGGTTTTCTCCTCCACAAGCATTTAGCTAGCCTGGTGGTGAGCTAAGCAAGTCTTTGGTGAGCCATGGCTTAAATATAACACAAGAGACACGTTCATATGATGGGCTTCTGAGCACTTTGCCAAACTATAATTATCTATGAACAAAGACCAGAAACTCAGAAAATAATCTATTAGTGTTGCCATGCCTTCTTAAAGCTCTTCTTTTGTTTATTTCTATCGCTACTCAGAGTCACATTATTACCAGCTGATGGGTGGCACAGACGGCTCAGAGTAGAGACGTTTGTTTCTGTCATGCTTTCCACTATACCTTCATGCCTTTTCTTATAAAGTTTTGGCAGGTTTCAAATTCCTTCTTTTCTTGCATAATTGTTTCACTGCTTTTGTTGTTTTTTACTTAGTTAGAATGTAGTTATGTGTATAAGGAACTTGCCTGGCTTCCATTGAATTCATGGGAACTGGGAAGAGCCTCGCTTACTTCTCTTCTACTGTTTGTTCGAACGATGCTCTAAACCATTTGGTTTTCACCGTGTGGCAAGAAGCTGGCCCTAAGTTTTACAGCCTTGTGTCTAAACATGTGTGCATGTAGTGTCTTTTGCTTTCTAAGGCTTTCTCAACTTTGATTTCTTCCTCCCTCCTCCTCCCTTTCTCTCTCTCTCCTTCTTCTCTCTCCCCCACCTGTCTGTCTGTCTGTCTCTGTCTCTCTCTTCTGACTGCCTCCACACACATTTTTACCATTCAGGGCACTTTGATCATTACTATGTATGAAAGAAGTTTAATAATGAACAGTAAACCTATTAGCCCCAAACTCTCCTACTTAAGTTTACTTTCTTATTTCTATTTATGCGATTTCTTTTTTTTTCCTACTCTCTCATTATACTTATTAATTCATCTGCATTGCTACAATCTTTATCTTGCCTAGCATTTTGACTGCAGAAAATTATAGCAGAAGCTTTGGGCTTCTCCAACCTTTATATGTCCACAGAAGGTGTTAGGAAGAGTTCAGTGACTCCATCTTTGCCTTGTTCCCGTGGTTTTTGGTAGAAATCTTCCAGTGTGAGAAAGCAATTCAGACTGATTTCTCTTTCCACAGACTTTCATCTCTTGCACTTTAACAATTGAATTTAGGTTGTAAGATCATTTTATTTCACTTTCCTGAAAGTTTCATTTAATATACTTTGCTTTTTAAACTTTATGTATATTCAAAAGTTCATAGGCAATGAATCTGTAAAATATGTGTATATACAATATTTCCATGTAGCTTCTACCATATTCTTTATATGTGAGTGTCAGAATTATATTTCAGAGTAAGGATCAAAGGGACTTTTAGGAGAATGGTATGTCATTAACTCACCTTCTGGCATTTTAACTGTTATCAGCTGTACAGTTTAGTTTTATTACAACAGACATTATTGTGATAACTTTTCCTACTTTATCTTTGCAATTTATTGGAGCAGTTAATTTCTCAAAAAGTAAGAGCATTTTTTTTTTCATTAGAAATTCCTTTATGGCTTCTTTAATATATGTTCCTTGCTATTTAGAAGAACTGCTGATAAGTAATTTTGACTTGAATCTTCAATAATGTGAGATGTTTAACAGAAACTTGGCAAAACACTTAGGGGCTGAAGCCATTTCTTGAAATTACCCCAGCTGATTAATTTCTGTCCCATTCTGCCACCAACATTAAAAAAGTTTCCATATAGCAATGACCATCCAAGTATACTTATGAACTTTCTAAGGACAAAGTTTTTACTTTGTTTAATGAATCATTTTTTTCTAACATTATTGTTTCTCCTTCTGATTATATAACTCCAATATTTGACAGCATTGAGCTTTAGGGATTGACTCTATGAGCTCAAAGTAAGTGGGAGAGATTTTAGCATCTAATGAATATATGCTCTGTAGAACTCCAAACCATATAACTCAATCATCCAAGTTATCTTTAACCAAATGGACCAGCAAACGTCAGTTTCCATTTCTTTGTGCCGTACTAAAACTAGTCCACCTATACAATTTTTGTCTCAATCTCTCTTTTTGTATCTATTTCTATATATTTATATATTTTTTCCTCTTTTTTGTACTTTAATTTCCTTATGTTTACTTGTTTAGTTTTTGTTTCCTCACAGAGCTCAGCAAGGTAAAGGAGGAGAATTTATGTCTGAACACATGACCCAAATGGGGCAGCCTTCGTGGAATCTAGTAAGTGGTAGATAGGAGGCAAGGATGGACAAGGGTTTGGTGACATGAGCAGCACATACACTAAGAAAAGGAAAGAAAATATTGATATTGACTGTGTGTGATAAAAAGATGAGGGACTATTTTAACCAGCCTAACATGAAAGTCCTTCATATTCCTGTTACATTTCACTTTCTGCAGGGAAACTTTCTCCTGTAAATCCACAGAGCAGTTCACAGGTTGAGCTCCGAGATTCCATCCTCTACCTTCTGGACTTATAAACAATGGTTCTGACTGGCGAATTTTTCTAAGTCCAGTTGGGAAGGTCAATGTTAATTAACTATATGACATTAACAATAACTCCAGCATGAAGGATGTCTACCATATACCTACTGAAAAAAGGTATTTTATACACATTATTTCATTCACTTCCTTCTACAGTCCTTTAAGGTAATTGTTGATGTCTCTGTTGTGGAATCGGGGAAACTAAGGTGAGAAAGATAAAGTAACTTCTTCAAGGCTATACAGGCAGAAGTCACCTACAGGACTTTGGATTTAGGTCTTTTCCACTCTGTCCCACCTAAATGCTGTGAGATGGCTTCTGTGCCTCTTTGACTTATTTTGTCATATGTCTGTCATCCCCCACAGTTGTTTTCAGTTTTTTCTAATTTGGACAAAAATGATACTAAGTAAATGATGGTAAAGTGCTCTACTTGGTTAAAGTTACAATGTACCTTTATTTTATTGAAAGTCATTGTAGGCTGTCACTCATATTTATAATGCAACGTCTACTTATTAGTGATATTATACTTCTCTTTTAATCTAAGTATTCTTAAAGGTTCGGTAATTATGTAAGTTTTTCATCTATGCAGTGCTGTACCAAGTTACTAGGTGATAAATAAGGCCCACAGAGTCCAACTTCAACTAGCTTACACTAAGAATCTAAATACAAAAAAAACAGAGACCAAAGTAAGTCATCAGCTGAGCACTGGTGAATTTCCTGGGCTTTTCTGGGAAGAGATGAGCTTTAAAAATGCTTCCTGAATATTAAGTAGGAAAATGACCCTGGCCTTTGGGAAGGCATGAAACAACTCTGAAAACTAAGTTTTTATGACACAAAAAGAATTTTAGAGAGACTGTGGAGAGAAAATGTAAAAAAGAAGAAAGGTTAGAAAAAAAGAAGTAAATGAATCAACCCATTTTTGCAAGGCAATGCAGAGTTTAGAAAGACGAAGCGATTGATTGGCAGAATGGAAGAGCTTGATCACATTGTTCTGAATTGTTGATGAAAGAGCTATGTACAGTCGCTGATATTCAAAGCCAGAGCGTTCTTAAGTGCCTCCTATATTGATGTTGCCTGAGTATTGGGAGGAAGAGTAAAGCATGCTTCAGCCTTTCATTCTGCACATTAAACCACAGGGCACTTGGACAAATCTTTATGCTTTCATAAATTTTTGAAGATGAGGAGCTAGAAGACACTACAAGGATTTGCCTAGTCCAATTTCATCATTTAGCAGATAAGAAAACCCAGCTTCACGAGATGAAGTGATGACTCAAATCACAATGGGTATGGATTTTAAAATGAGCACTTTACTATTTAGGGTACTGGCTGAGCTATTGTAACAAAGAATCCACCAAACATACTGACTCAATTAACACTCGAGGGCAGGGAAGTCACAGGGCCATCTGAGAATCCTGCCACCCTCACAGATGACTCCCAAAGCCTATCTCATCTTCACCATGTTTAACCAGTGGGAAGTAACAACGTTGAACCTTCCTTGAGTCCTGTGATCCCGGAAAACAGCGAAGGTTAAGAAATATCCCTGCTCTTTTATGGTCTGGGAAATGTCATCTTTCTCGAAATGACACAGAAAAGTCTTGTGGACACCCTCCCATTTGCCTATATGACCAGGCTAGGCACAGACTTCACGTTCCTATTCTTTGCCTCATAAGTAATTAGCTAAATCGCTTATTCCTAATGATCCATTGGAACAAAATATTTGCTAATCAGACTTTGGTTGAGCTTCTCCTCTTCCCCTAGGCCCTTGCATTTTGACCGGCCTTCAGCCTAAGCCAGCAAACAGCCTCCTCATGAGAACAGGCTGGTCTCAGTGTAGACGATTCTCTGATCTACTGTCAAATTACACTGTCTTCACATTCCACATTCAGTTTATTCTAGCCTTGTTCTCCCTTCTCTATAAAAGAAAACACCTTTTCACCTAACCTCTGAGACACTTGTCGATCTTATGGTCAGAGCTTTCATCCTATTGCAGTAGTCCTTTCCCACCCCCCTTCAATAAAATCTCTCCTGACTAGGCCCAGATTTGTTTTTATTTGGCCAAGGGAAGGCACAAAAGTGATGACCCAGAAATTTCAACATTACCTTTTAATCACACGTCATTGACAAGTGAGGTTTGAATCCTAGGTCTGCCATGTATTGGTTCTGTGATCTGTGTCAAATTTTACTTTTTTATGTATCTTTTTTCCTATTTAAAAAATAATGATAAAAACAGCATAAGAAACATAGAGTTTAGAGAAATGAGAAATGAGAAAATGCAGGCAGAGGGCTTAGCATAACATCTCCACACAGTTATTACCCATAAATCATAGTTTACCACATACTAGAATAAGGCCTGGTATTTTGATATCTATGGTCTTTTAAAATTATCACGATGACATTATAACAATATTGCAAGATTATTATTATTGTTATTTTACATAAAAGGAATTTAAAGCTCACTAAGATTAAGAAATTTGTAACAGATCAGAATAATAGGATATCTGGGATTCAGACTAGTTTCTCTGACTATAATATTCATCTCTGTTATTTCCTTCATGTTATATTATACAATTTCCTGACTTCTAGAGTGTGTTGCATAGTTAGCACCTCTCAACTTTAAGGGGCAAAACCCCCTGTGTATTATTAAATAATTTTACTTTAATGAAATATAAAGCTATGCTTCTCCAGTAATACATACAAAAGTAAGAAAAATCTTATTTAATTTTCTCCAAATAAGTTATTGAGCAACAAAAGTCACTGTAGGCAATCTTTTGATATTTCTGAATCTTTATGCCTGGAGATCCTGACCAACATCTGTGGCAAGGGGTAGTCAATAAAAATTGCCGAATGATCAACAAGCAAAGAAGAAAACATGACAGTGTCATTTGGGCAAATAACGTGTGAAATGAAGACCTACGAATAGAGGAGTCCAAAATTGGTGATGTTGATTCTTTTATGTGCAAAAGGCAAAAGACTGCTATTCTTTTGTTCTAGCTTATTGACTACAGAATATTCTCTAAATTCAGATTCTCTGTTTTTAACCACTTCGATTCTATCTAACTTGAGGGCAGGGGACAACATATTAAAATGGTTTAATAGGGGATTGGGAGCTGCTTTTTTGATGAGTTTAAAGAGAAAATTCAGGAATCGGTACTATCGAAGACTTTAAAATTAAGCTACTACTAACGTAGAATAACCATTTTAAACTATAAATGTCCATGGAGAACTTTTCCATAGTATGTTTAGGATCTTGGTAAGATTGTGGCATTACAAGAGTTAACATACATTGAAAAGAGAGAGTGTAATAGTCTGAGTAAGTGAAAAATATATCTATTTAACCATGTGTGCTTAATCTGCATTAGACTATCGATTCATGAAGACAAAAAAATTTCTTATTTTTGTCTGTCTCCACCCATCCCTTCTGCCATCCTACAAATATTTACGAATCCGTATCTATCTGTGCATTGACTGAATGGAACATGAGGATGAAGACACAATTCCTCCCTTCGAAATACCATAGTCTATTTGAGGACACTCATATACACAATCACAGTGACAAAAATCAAACTACAGAAAGCATTATAAGGAGGTACAGAAAAAATGCGAGGTTGAATGTTTAGAGGAAATTATTAATTATGACTAAAGAGTTTGCTAGGGCAAGTGTTTAGTACAGTGGGCTGATAAACAATAAACATGGAGGAACCAAGTGAATGAAGGAACACTAAAAGCCACACTCCATCAAGGTGAAATCATTCAGGCTTGACTGAATCATTCATATTTAGTAGTTTTTTTTTTTTTTTTTTTTATTTCATTGTCAGACCAGCTAATTTTCAGGTCTATGAGGAGAGCCAATTCAATTCAACAAATTTACTTTCACAGGTCCTTGTTCATAATGCTTATCGGTTCTTGTGGAAGTTGACAAATGGTCAGGATCTCTCTATGAAATGAAACAGCCAGAATCCCTGTGCACATAACTGAGGTTATTATAATCTGTGTGGTTGAAAACAAGTAACCCTACATCAAGTTCCCCAGAAACATTTCCCCTCTGAGCCTTTTCATATGTTAACACTCTCTGCCCAGACCTGCACATGTAGACCCACACACACCATACACACCATGGAAGTTACTTTCTACAGGAAGTTTTTCCTATTATCCCAATGCTAGAGAAGGTGCCACCCTGTATTTTCCATCTTATAGTATTGGTGACATTATTCTGATTTATGTTTCAATTTCTTGATTATGTTTCTATGAAACAAGATGGTGAGTCATATTCACCACGATATCATCGTTGCCTAGAATAGGTCCTAGCACACAATAACAAGATAATAATTATTCATCAGTGGAGTAACAAAAAGTAGATAAATAAATTTAACCTGTTGCTATACTAATCTTCCCAAAGCAGAGCTCTGACCTTATTATACCACTACAAAACTCTACTGATTGCCAAATAAAGTTTAAACTTCATAGAGTATCAGTGAGGGTCTTCTAGAATCTAGTCCTACCAACATTTCTGCTCATTCATGTATGAAAATTCTGTAGACATTAGTATTCGGATTATACACTATGCTTAAAGTTATTGCACATCAGTATTTCCCTGGGCCTCATCTTTGTCTATTGATACACTATCCACCTTCTGAACCCAAATAAACTTCTTTTGGTAAAGAGACTTTCCTGACTCAAGACCTCAAACTCAACCTCCAGTTTTAAGAGTTGTTTTCTTTCTTCTAATTACCCATGTTTTCAATATACTGTGTTATAGAGTTTACCACAAAACCAAGAATTATTTTTGATTTTCAATGCATGTTTCATCACCATTTTAATCTGTGGGTTCCTAGAGGCTATGTCTTATTCATCTTTATAATGGCCACAGTGAAAGAAGAATACAATGTTATCAGTATGCAAAGGTAGAAAGAATTTTCTAGATGAAATTTATACCTTTTGATTCACTGTCAAAATTGCCAGAGATTAAAATATAAGGAACTATTTTAATCCACCTTAAATTTATCATATGTTTCTATCGGCATATTTTCCTTGTTCAAGTCTATCATGAAAATATAGCTAACAATACAAAGTAACATGGTTCTTGAGAGAATCAAATGAGATGATGCATATAAAGTATTCAGCAAGTGTTTGGTTTATAAGAAGCAGTAATTAAATATTATTTCTACCTGTTACTCTCTTTATTTCTATTATTACCATATCATCATTAAATACATCATGATATATTTGGGTTGACATTGCAAAGAGAATTAGAGCATGCTCACATTGAATTTCAATCCTTTCATTTTGTATTATTTTTTTTTTCAAAGACTCCTATGAAAGTGATTACCACCAAACCCAGGGCCCCATGTCTTACTAACAGAACTGTATGATTCTCGACTCCATAATACTTGGGAGATGCATGCTTCACTGAAGTGCCATTGATTTTTGACTAAAGTGAAATGCTTTCATTTAATGCTTTCTTAAGAGAATTACAGCAGAGGTTGAAGAGGGTTTGGCTTTAGAAAAATCCATTATTAATTTTACATGGCAAAATTGGGATTTATATATCGAAATTTAAATTCAGAGGTCCCTTAAAGCTGCTAAATCAAATATTATTCTAAAATTATTTATCTTTTTTATGAAATGGAAAGACTGTTTTTTTCCTAGACTTCTAAATTGCCTGCTTTGCTCAAACACATCTTAGTATTTGCTCTGAGGGGTACTACCTGTTTGTTCAGTATAATGGGTATAGCCTCAAGATTTCTCATCTATGTAATTTTTTTAGAAGAATCTTAAAGAGCTTTGATCAGCTTTAAAAAATCCCTATCTCTAGCCTTCCCACCATGGTTAGAGAAGGCTTAGGCTGAAGCAGACATATAAACGCATTTATGGTCCATGTTGAGTGGGCCACATTAATTTAGTTTGTCTTAACTAAATGCTAGACTTAACTTTGATGGTGTTCAGCTTGCGGGTTTCTAACATGAATTGGTGCATCTTCAGTGTTCTTAAGAGACTTCAGTCCAATGCTACACCTTTAAATTAAGAAGAAATGACTTTAAGAGCATCCTCTCTCCTGCCACTCAAACCTTCATATCCTAAAAAAAGAACCTTAACCTGTGTCTGTTCATTGGCTTCCACAATAAAGACTGTAATACCATAAAGCTGGATTTTTCATTGTTAAGCTCTTTCTAAGTAATAGGAGTTAAAATTTTTTCAGTAGAATGTGATATATTTTGTCCATGAGTCCACAGCTTAAAGGCAGCAGAAGGAATTCAGTTCAGACTTCTCTCCCCCTCGATACCCCTAAAAAATTTCCCTTGAGTTAAATCAAGCATAGAAATTTTTTGCCTAAATGCATTTTTTAAAGGAAAAGTCATAATCAATTGAGAAAAAAAAAAAGGCAACTGATAATGAAAATGGTTTTTTCAAGCATAGCGATAACATTTGCCGCTGTGCATTCTATAAAAAGCCTTTAGATTCCTATAGCAGGGGCAGTGGTATTGCTTTGCTTCCTGCTGCTGATTATAATTTTGAAGATAGAAAATCTAGATGTTCCATTTTGTCCTAAGAAGCAATCCCTGTGGTCAGCCTGGTTTCATATTTCTCTGTCTGGGTGCAAAAAATGTTCTTAGGCAAGAATGAGAATATTTGCATCATTCATTTCTTCAAATACTACTATGATACTTCTTAGTTCTGGAATATAGTAATTAAAAATTTTGGCTAGTCGAAAGTTGAATTTGTAAATAAAGTTAAAATACTAGGTAGTTAGAGTTACAATTAATGTTATACTCAGCACAGCATATGGGAGGTGAAGAAAGGAGATCCACATCCATCTTGAAAAGGAATTTCAATCTTGTAATCTTCTAAAAGATAGAACTCTTGGCTGTGGGTATCCATAGCCTTCCTGCCTAGAATACAAGGCAATCAGACTGGATAGTGCTCTTTGGAGTCGAAAAGAAAAGTTGTTTATAGTGTCATCAGGCTGCTGGCTTTGTGTGTCTCAACAATTTGGATCTGAATGCAATTTTAAATGACAGCTTCAAAATGTTTTAAGCCAAAGCATTATTCTTTAATGATGTCATAGAAGTCAAGGACATGTTTTTGAAGTCAGATTTTAGTTTTAATCTCATTCACTCAAGTTAACAGTTACTTAGGCCAGTTACTTAACCTCTAAACAAGACTGTTTTCTCATCTGTAACATAGAGATGGTATTACCTACCACAAATAATTACAAAGATTGAAGAAGATACTATGTGTGAAGCCTTACATAGTATCTGGCACAGAGTACTTAATATATGGGAATTCACAGTATTTTGACATCACTATACATTCTTAGTACTTTACAGTTTACAAATTACATTCAGAAGTTATTTTTCTTTATTTAATTTTCATGACAGTATGCTTCACTAATATTATTCCCACTTTCCAGTGGAGGAAACTGGGGTTCAAGGATTAGTGACCAGAAATAGACCATATAGCTAGAAGGCAGCAAAGAGGAAATGGAGTTCAACCTTTTGATGACTCTATCAGGCCATGTTTTTTCTTCCCAGTATAACAAAGGTTAGCCTGTTTGGATGATGATTAAAAAGAGAAAAACAGATTTATGTTATATATCATCCTTGTCTTTCCCAGCCATTATTCCTTTTGTTAACAAAGTTGAAGCCCAACTCACGGCAATAGAGAGAAATAGGCCTTTTAAAAGTAAGTCATAAGTATTAATGCAATAGCTTTTAGTAAATTACGGTTATTTAAAATTCTTTCTATGTGCCTCCAGGATGTGTAATAGCTTGCCTCATTTCTGTTTTTTTTTTTTTCTTATTCATTCATTCTCAATGGACAAAATTTCTAATTCACTCAGTCTCTCTTGACACATTGTACTTGGCAGGTAATTCGTAATAAGCTTTAATTTTGAAAATGAACATTTGTCATTTGGGATCGTCATTTAGATAGTTTAAAAACACCTAACCTGCTGTGCAAACATCTGGAAAACTTGATGATGGGGTATTGTTTGCTGCGGTGAACATGTCTACCAAGTGAATGACAGAAACAGACTCAGAAAGTTTCTGTTGTCAGAGATCGCCAATAAAGGCAATTTGTCTGGGAAGAGGTGTCATGGAAGTAGAGAAGAAATATGTAATTCTTCTGAGTGTTTCTCAAGTGTATTTGCCATTTTAGGCTGGTTGCTAATTAATGGTTTAAATTTGTGCTATTAAATATGAAATTTGTACACACAGACTCACTTGACTGTGTGAAGATAAATGTCTGAGGTCAATTTAGAGGTGAGGGAATAAATGCCAAATGCCATGCTTTGAAAGTAACCCCTTTGGGGATTGTCAAATGCGAGTCAAGTTTTGGTATAAGTCAGCCTTCTTGTGAAGACGAGGAGAACAGGGGCAAGGCTCTAGGAATTTAGACTACAGGTTCATTGGTAATATATGAAGATAATCAGAGAAGTAACATGAAGGAAAATTATGATTTTTAGTTTTGAAACATGATAATCTATTCTTCTTTAAAAAATAATGAACAAGACCTAAAGTCTTCTTGTTCATTCTCTGCTCTGATAAGCTTCATTTTTTAAAAAGGCTAAAATATTTCAGGAGTGTCTCAAGGAAGATTCTAGATTTGAAATACATAAGTATCAGAGACTAGTTTTTATAGTAATAGAAAGAGGTCAAGAACACATTGAAGAGTATTCTGGGACTTACCTTGAAATGGGAGATTAGGTGGGCTCCAGAATCTTATAGGAGCATGTCTAATATAACCCCATAAGATAAGCTAGATGTGCCCAAGCTAAGACTGATTTTAAGTAGTGGAGAGAAACAGACATATGAACAGATATTTTTAAAATTACAATACATAACTGCTTCCACAGAAGTATGATTAAAATATTAAGAAAGAACTGCAGAGAATTCAACTGTCAAATAGTATTATAAAGTCTTCATTGAGTAGCTGGCTTTCTGGCTTGGTCTTGAAGGAGGCAGAGCAATTTGCCTGGTAAATGTTTTTTTTTTTTTTCTGGAAAAGTGAAAAACATATGCAAAAATGGTAGGTAGTATTTCAAGACTGTTGAGGTTTTCTTTGACTGTGGGATTACTGAGTCTCTAATAGTTCTTTATGATAGTGAGTAAAAGAGTCAAACTTTTAGGGAATCAGTGACTCAAGGGAATCTTTATTAGTTCTTCTCATTTTGTGTATGTGTGTTTATGTGTGTGTGTATTTGGTGGAGTGTGTATAGGAGAAGGATGTTTTACCATTTTTCAGAGCCAGGCCAGACATGAAAATTGGGGCTCTCTGGTCAAAATGAAATTTAGACAACAATTGTGGGTGATGGAGAGAATAAAAATGGAAAGACAAAGAAAAGAGTTATACCTTTGAAAATAGACATTACTGTACCTTACTCTTTTTAAAGTGTTTGAATAGTCATCCATGCATATGTCTCAGAGGAATTAATGCGTTTTCCCAATGGAAGAAGCCTTAGTAAATATTCAATTCATGCCCCATTTTCATAGATGTGGAAACCATGGTCTACAGAAGTTGAAACACTTGTATCAGACCATAGCTAGTTGCAGGGATAAAGGGGAATAGAATTCAAATCTTTTGACTCTTGGTACAAAATCCTTTCCTTTACACGAAAGCAGCTTTTAGACAAATTATCACAGTATCAGTTATTTGGTCAACACATTTTTATTGATTACACTACTGTAGGCTCCATATTGTGCTGGGGTGTATGAGGGATGCAAAATAAAAAGACCATATTATAGAGAGACGACTGATTAGAATACTAGAAAAATTAAGTAACAAGCAGTTTAGAATGAAACACTGTAATAATTATTATTTCAGACCCTGATGTTACCAAATGTTCATTCAGAAAAAGGTGGATACCTGAAAGTCAGGGTTGTGAAAATCAGGGTTGTGATTTTCAGGTCGTCTCAAATAAACTGCGAATGAAAAGTAGATTTTTTTTTTTCTTGTGGTCATTCTAGCTGATCTCCATGTCTTTTTAGAGCCCTTTGCTGATCCTGTTGAATGTCAACAGAAATAAATGCCATGATAGTTACTAATGACTGCCATGACATAGTAATGATAATTAGGCCAGGTTTTCCCATGTGGTTTAGATATTCCAGGGGGTCAAGAAAAAGCTTTAAGAAAAGTATCAAAGACATAGTCACTATAGCAATGAACATCTTACATTGTACCTTTCTTCAAGGATCAAAGTTCATTTCTAAACTAGCGCTGACACTGAAACAAAAAACTGTACTTCTCACTCCAGAGAATGACCGATGCCAAAAGATTATGTAAGCATCACTAATGTGCTTACATGAGAAGATGCTGTTGCCAATTATATCTCTATCCTGACTATATCCTGACTATATTACTCATATCTTTTGATGATGTAACTCCATGTGTGTGTGTGTGTGTTATGAAATGAGACCTGGAAAGAAAAAGAAAAGATCCAGGCTGACTTCAATAGAAGCTTTGGCATTCATATACCACTTACCTGAATCATTTTTTAAATCGAATTGTCCTTCAATCCTATGATTCAATCAAATAGCTAAGTAGCTAAGGGTATTTTGTCAATGCCTTGGTTACTCTCAAAGTCTTGTAAAAGGTATTCTGGGCTCATGCAGGCTGAATTAAAAGACATTCGCTTGTGGTAGCTTTAAACCACACAGGATGACTCATCATATTGGTTACATTCACTTGTGCTGAAGTTTGTCTTGAGTAACTATTGTGTTAAGTGCTTTCCATAAGTAGCATTTGCAAATCTATTTTTTTCCTGATCATTAAGGCACTTCAATACAAAGGGGTAGAACTATACCTTGTAACCACATCCTGGGTTTGTTTCTCTACAGGAAGATTGCTTTGTGTCTAAAAGCTATACAGGATATTTAAGGACTTGAAAAAATGACTAAAATTACCAGGTTTCCCCGCCCCCCTGGGCAGCCCAAGCCCAATGCTTCTTTGTCTGTCAATAAATTCATCTAAATGCCAAAGAGAAGGGCTGAGACTGAGTAGAAATCTTGTCATATGACCTTACCCTCCTTCCCACTCTCCTGTTAAGGGCTCTTGCAATTGTAATTTACATTAAAGTTTTGTACTTGGCCTACAGGTAGATAATTGCTATTTTGGTTGAGAGGTTGATTTCCGTTACAGGTCAGAAAACAAAGATTTGCCAGACATTGGGCTGCTTTCTAAAGTATTTTATTACTGGGACTTTCTGGAAAGCAAGGACATCCTTGAAATATTAGTACAATATATTGGTGCCCTCAAGGATATGAGCACCTTGGCTCTCAGCTTCTTATGGAATCCAGAGTTTAAGAATTAAACAGGGCCCACATCTGGAGAAAATCTGGGAGGAAATGGTAGCAACTCAATGAATTCTACAAACATTTGTATAGACCCAGGCACTGAATAGGCACCAGGGATACAAGATTGAGTTAGACTATATCTGCAGCTTCCTGGAGGCCAGTTTCTAGTGAGAACAATTTTCGCATTAGCAATTGTAACAGAAGTACCATCTCAGTGTAGTTGGAAGAGACCGAAGGGTAGTACAGAGTAGGATGAAACAGAGAATAGAATGTTCTTCTCATGTTTCATCATCCTCAAGTCTATTTTGGTGACATAAATATAGACACAGTGTGGCAGAGAGAAATAAGCAGAGACTGGAACAAGTATGTAGTCAAATCATTTCCTGTCTGTTTGATCTGAGGCTGGGAAATGGCTAGACAACAACCAGAGGATATTTTCTGCTTCTCCTAAGACCATAAAAAATCAGGATTTAACTGAAAACGTGGACCATGTTTTAGCCTAGGAACATACCTTGTTAAATTACATAATGTATTGTCATTTTCTTTGAATTTATTTTGTAGTGATTGTGAATCTCCTTGCTTTCTTTAATCTTGCTTGTAATTAACTTACTTTATTGAATTAGAAAATGGATGCATACTTTTTTTGAGATGTTCAAAAAATTTAGAAAAGTTTAGAGAAGGAAATTAAAGTAATCCATAATCCTACCATCCCATTACCAAGACTTAATCATTGCTAACATAATGAATCATTTTCTTGCAGAAATTTTTCATACTTTATTTTCATAAAATCTATTATAAGATTATGATTTGTTATACAGCCTGATATTATTGGTAGAAGTAAACATGCTTATAATTTATTTAACAAATCCCATATGGTTGATTATGTTTTTTTTTTTAATTTCTTCACCAACATTATTGTTCTTCCATGAAAGAAAAAAGACTAAGATAAGCACTGCCAGTCAAGGTCGAAGAGCCAACTTGACATATTCTACAAAAAGGGCCACAAACTTCATAAAATCCTCAACTAATGGCAATATATTTGAAATCAAGGTCCATGCCCTATACTTTCTATTCTCTACAATGGAAACTACCAACAAGGTAACCATGAAGTAGCTGATCTAAATTAGAAATTTCAGGAAGAAAATTATAAAATACGAAATGAACTACTTAGTAGGCACTATGCTAAGCAATGTTAGAAAATCATGTTGAAAACATGCCGATAATTTTACTTTGAAATTCAAATAAAATCTATATGTCTTAATAGAGGCAATAATAACAATATTGTTATTATTAACAATAATGATTTAGCAACTGTTATTGAGTGCTGTTATATGTGTAAAGCATTCTGTTGCGCTTTATATGTATTAACTTCTTTACTTACTAGACACCATTATTATTATCCTCAGCACTAAGAGTAACCAAGGCTCAGAGGGGAGAAGTGACCTGCTTAAGGTTACACAGGTTGTAAAGGGGTGGGGTAATTAGAATTCTCTCCATCCGTGTCTTCCTGTCTTTAAGATCTCACATCAAATGTTGCCATTCTCTATAGCGGACACTTTTTATTGTAAGACCCAGGCTTATTTTCTTCGAAGTATTTATTACTAATGCTGCTATTTTTCAACTGTTTATTGCTTAGTTGCTTGACTAAAATGTAACCTTTGTAAAGGCATGTCCCTTGTCTAATGCTTATTACTGTATCCTCAGCACCTAGAACAATATCTAAAAACTAGGTGATCTCTACATTTCTTATTGGAAGAAAGAATTCAGAAAGTAAAGGGTATGGTGTCTGCCTTCAAAGAACTGATGGCCTAGTCAATAATAAGATATGCACAAAAGTTGTATCTGGTAAATGGTGATTCTGACAGTCTAAGAATTGTAGTTATGTAGGAGCAAAGGTGAGAGTTGACAACTGATCGTGGGTGCTTAGAAAAGTACCCAGGAAGAGGTCAGGATTAAGTGAGGCCTTAGACATATACTTGAAAAAAGTATCTTTAAGTTTGTCCCAGTTGTTAAAGCTCAGCCCTGGTGATTCAAGAAATGAAAGAGAGCATCTTCAAGGAAAGAGCTAGGAAACCCCATAGCCTTGAAAAAAAACACATCAAATGAGATGCTAACGCCCCACATTGATCACACTCAAAAAGCCTGACCGAAGATGTTTATCCTAATCCTCCAATCCAGACGCTTTCTGAGATATGGTCGGGAGGGCTAATTACTCCAATACATAAAAATGGAAGTGCTCTCAACCCAAACAGCCAGAGACCCACATTAGCAGGAAAGGCAGTAAACCCTGATGCTGCATCCTTGGTGAAGGAAGAAAGCAATGTCCAACCAGTGACAGCAACATCCATAAAACCCAAATTGGATGCCTCCCTTGAAAATGAGCTGCAGACTTCATCTCTCCCCCGATTGCTGCATATTAACAAATGTTAAAAAAAAAAAAAAAGCATCCAACTGGGAGAAGAGATTTTCCTTGCTTTATTAGACTTTAAAATTGCCCTGGACTCAATCTGGCACCAGAAGTGAACCCACAACCGCTACAAAGGGAATGGATGGAAAAACAAATGACGTATTTAAGTTTCTATATCAATCTATCAATTGAAGGATGGAAATAAGCATAAACGAATGCCTTCAAGCAGGAAAGTGAGACAAGGACTCACATCTCATAGCTTAATAGATACTAGAATGAGTTATTCCCCAGGCTGGAGCCCTGCCCAAGCTCAGGGCCTCTGATAAACTGAAAAGAAACTGCCTGTTGAGATACACACTGGGCTGGATTTTTTTGTAGCAGTTCGATTATTCATGTGGAGGCTAAAAGAAAGCTTAGTCATACATTAGTGACCAAACTCTCTAGATACGTCTGCAGAGCAGTTCTTAGACTGTTTTATTGATGGCCTGATAGAATTATGATTAATAATAACACACATATGAGAAACAACTTGCCTGGTTGATCTTTAGAATGTGAATGACCAGGAATAAAGGATTGCAATGTACTTTATTCATTATTTTTCTGTTACAGGAAATATATGACACGGTTCTAGCCTTGAAAGAGCACATGATATTTTAATAAAGAAAAATAAAGATATGAAAAATCTTCTTAACAATTTTCTTACTCTTCTTAACAGATTCTTGATATTTCTGAGGGGTGCTGCCAACATCTTTCTCCAAACCAAGAATATCACTGGAGCATATAAATCTGCCCAGTTGTATATTGGAACAGCTCTGACATGCAGTGTCTTAAATTCAAAGTTGCATAAAACATGCATAGAAACTTTTATAAAACGAACCATGATGTCATTAATGTGCCAAAGTTTGGGCCACAAGTTCTTATTTATGCCCCTAATGTCCTGTAATTTAAAGTTCATTTTTTTTTAAAGCTAGATTTAGTCATAAAGATTATCCCATGGTCAAAAGTATAATTAATATGTCCTTAGCTACCTTATACTTACCATTGCTGGATAAATGTTTTAATGAATACTATTTTATTCCAATATACATCTGATTTATTTTTAATGAGCCATTATATTCCAGTCAATATTCCTTCACCTCAGTACTCTTCTTAAATCTAAGAGGAGACACTCCAGGAGCAGCAGAAATTCAATTAAAAATATTGAGCTCCACCCTCTGTCAGGTCTGTAAGGAGTAAGTAGGCAAACGACCCTGCTTTTATGGAGTGGTGCACTAGTGGGGGAAAGCCAGGCTTTAAGCAAATATATAAGCCAATAAACAAGAACTTCACACAGTGATATGTGCTCAACTGAGACGTGGAATATATGCCATGTTAGAGAATGACCAGTTTTTTATAAATGGTCAAAGAAGGCACCTCTAAGAATTTGACATTAAGATCTGAATTACCAGGTGGAGTGAGCCATCTTCAAAAGAAGAAGAGCGTTTAAGACTAAGAGAAGAGCAAGTGCAAAGACCAAAAAGAGGGATAGCCTTCGCTTCCTGCAGAAAAGAAAGACGTGCAGTGAGAGAAGGGGAAGAATAGTGTTAAATATGAGACAGGAACTGGATCATTCAGGATTTTGTTAATCAGAATAAGGAGATAAGATTGTACTCTTAAGGGAGAGGAGAAGCCATTGGAAAATTTTACATGGAGAAATTACATAATTTGATTCATAATTAAAAAAAAATCACTCCAGCTTCTATGTCAGAAATATATAACGTGAGGACAGAAGTAGAAGGTATCAATTGCAAGGTCCAGGAAAGAGATGGTAGAAGCTTGGACTACAGTAAAAATGGGAGTGTTAGTGATAGGGAGTCATATTTAGAGTGTATTCTAAAGGTAGAATACAGAAATTCCTGGTGACATAATATTATCTAAAACAATTCTGAAAATCTTAAATATTGTCAAATATTGCATATGATCGATAAGGGTTCACCTTTTAGGAATTTATCTAAATTGGACTTGTCCAGAGAGATGTATGTATGAACAAAACTATTCATCACTCTCAAGATAAAAAAAAAAAATTTGGAAAATCAAATGGGGAATTTTTAGATGTCTATCAAGATAAGGCTACTTAGATAAGTTGTAAGTAAAATATCATACAGTTATTATTACCGGTGTGTGAGTTTATATTTATCGACATGAAAGTATATCAGCATGTGTACTATTAAAATTTTTAAAAAAAAAATTGAGTATATATATGTGTGCAGTATGCGCATAGAAAAATATAGAAGGAAATATACAAAGCTATTTCTCATTGATTCTTTTATGAGTATATGTTACATTTATCAATTAAAAATATCAACCATAATTATATTTCCACTGATGGGAAAGATATATTCAGTAACTACATTAATACCCATGGCTTTGTTTAAACTATCTGTACAGACAACCAGGTGTCAGTTCTTTGTCCATTAAAGTTTTTCTAACTGCCATGTTAGTTAATAATTAACTAGTTAATAAGTTATCAACTCACACCAATGCCCTCAAGAGCAGGCTTTTGAAACAATACCAACAAAACACACTCTGATAAGATTCTTTGATATTTCATAGTAGAAAGTGAACACTAAATTTTTACTGATGTGACATCTTACATTTTCATCAATGAATTTTTCCAAAAAAGAGGCACCAATGATTGTAATCTGTGAACATTTGGGGTTTTGTCCAGCTGTCTATGCCACAGCTAACTTTGCTTCTTTGACATTGTCAAATCACACTCAAACGACCTGCTCACAAGCCTTTAATGTTGTTTAATACATTTCTACTCAACAGCTCACAGAAATAGGAGATTACAACCTTTCATTATTTAAATTACAACGTTAAAAATTCCTGATATTATAAAAACCCTTGTGATAATTATCCCCTATGCTATAACAAATCATTTTCTGAGATGCTTTTCATTTATTCATTAATATATTCTTTCTCTTTCTTACATCTATGTACCTTTTCTTTTATTCACTGCCTCCTTCTTTCCATCTTTATTCATTGTGTTCAATCACTTATTTATTTACTCAGTTGATAGTTATCATATCCTACAATATACAAGACATTGCTATGCTGATGATTCAAAATAAGCAAGAAAGAAAACGTTCCCAAATAAGCTGGAGCCCGTCTAATGGGAAAGACAGAAACAAAGATTAAAAAAAAAAAAGATGGTGTAGTTTTTAATGTTGATAATGTTGATTTTTAAAAGTCAAGATAGGAAACCTTTTTAAAAAAGAGGAGAATTATTTCTCCTTTGTGGGCTTACATCCTAGGTCTTTAGAACTATAATCAGTATTCTGTGGGTTAAGAGTATTTGGTGCAAAAATTTGAAAGGTCTTTTGGGATGGGGTATGCATGATACCTGAATCACTGAACAAGCATAATCCAGGCAGAGGTTTGGCATGGTCAAAGGGCAGGAGAGGCAGGAGATATTCACATGGAGTAGCAGTTCTAACAGAGGCAGAGCACTGAGAAGTAGGCTGGCACCTTCAGAGGCTACTTGCACTCGGAACAGCTGAAGCATAGTGACGGTTAGTAGATTGCTTGGATAAAGCTGAAGAGGGTGTAAGAAATTATTTTCAAGTCTGGACAGGGATCCTCTGAAACCTAGAGAGATCTTAGTTTTTCTCTCACAGGTACCACTGCCCGATGCCAAGGAGCCCCAGGCCACCTAATGTTGTTGCTGTCATCCTAACTGAAGAGTGAGTCAGAAAATCTTGAAATAGGTAATCAGATAATCAGACTTATAATCAGTATGAAGAAGCCATTTATCCCTGGTGATTTATAACATCACTTGAAGCTTGTTTTCTCAGGTGCTTAGTTTCAGTCTCAATTCAGGCAAAGGAACACTGTCCTGGGCTCCCAACTTGTAGGACCTCTTCTCTGGTTGTTCTTTGGTCATACTCCTCTTTGTGGAATGAGTTCCAACAGGACCTAGGAAGCATAACACTAGAGTCCACATATCACTACACCCACTTCAAAAAAATCATGGGTACCTCAAATCCTGAAATATCCTATCCAAATGATGCCTTGTTCTAGAAGTCAATGTGAGCTTTAGGGTACTGTTATAATCTCTCCTCCACCCCAGGTTCAGTTGTATCACGTCGATAGCTTGAAACTGGCCATGGTGAAACCATTTATACCATAGAAATCAGCAAGTGCTATGAGTCAGCATTTCCACCACTACCCTTCAGAAACCCAACCATTAAACATTTATCTTCATGCCACTGCATTAAATATGCTTTGTTTAATGGCTTATGAGTTTAATTTATAACTTGTAAGCCTTTAGACATGTGGTATGCAGGTCTTTGTACTCTACAAATGTCAGGGGTGAGGTTGCCTAGGGCAGGCTCGACTGTTGCATAGCTGCTTAAACTCACTGGGAGATATATGGTCATTTCGCAGACAGAAAAAGGATAAAAATTCTCTCCTGGTACTACATGGTGGTCAAAAATGTCTATGATAAGACACACTCTTCATTTCTTCTATTCCTATAACTTAACAGCATAATATTATTGGAAGTTTGTCATGACATTGATATTGAGAGGATGAATAATCAGGTTTTGTGTTTATAGATTTAGACTCTTCCTCCTTCTATGGAATAAAAATAAGATGCCCCTTTGAGCACTCTAGAATATATAAGTAACTAGGCTTGATGATAAGATTTTAAGGAATAAAGTACACCATGAATATGAGCTTGTTTTATGGGAGTACACTCGGTAAGTCTTCTTAATATTGATCTAGACACTCCCAGGCCATAGTTCTTGACTCATTTTTTTATTTGGGCCCTAGGAGAGGTTTCTTTAATATTTTGAAACTCAAGTTAAACTTAATCTAAACTGCTTTTATTTGGTTTTCCACATTTTGAAATATCTGAAAAAAACTCGAAGAGTAATTAAAAAGGATGATTCCCAGTTCTAGAGATTCTGATTTAGCAGAAATTAAGTGAGGTCCAGAAATTTGAACTTTTAACAAACATTTCAGTTGTTCCTAATGAACATGGTTTATGGACATTACTTTGAAAATATTAACTCATAATAAAAAGTATCTCTCTAATATTAAGTTCTGAGAATTCCTTTCAATCATTTGGTATCATAGAAATGAACTGACCCTTAATAGGTAGATTTTGGCCAGCTCTGACGTCATGGGTGATATGAGCCGAATTGTGCCCCTCCAAAATTCACATGTTGAAGGCATAACTCCCAATGTGACTATATTTGGAGATTAAGCTTTTAAGGGGGTAATTAAGGTTAAATGAAGTATCCTTACAAAAAGCGGAAGAGACATCAGGAGTGTCCTTGTAAAGGAAAAGCCATATGACGACACAGCAAGAAGGTGGCTGTCTGTAAGCCTGGAAGAGAGGCCTCACCCAAATCAACCCTGCTGGCACACCGATCTTGCACTATCAGCCTCCAGAACTCAGAAAATACACTTTTGCTGTTTAAGCCATCCAGTCTGCGGTCTTCTGCATGACAGTCTGAGAAGACTAACTATATAAGCCAAAGTATTTTCACAAGAAGCAGCCAGTGTCAAATAAAGTCAGTATGATGGTTTTTAGCATGATGAAAATATTTCTGATGGAATCTGAATTCCATTGTTATAAGAAGACCCATGACCCATGATTAATTTCATTATGCTGTGATGAGAGGACTGTCCACATTGGCCAAACCAAGTGCTCTGACTTTGAAGTTTCCCTAACTCCTTCCTCTTTGTTTCCATGATCAAACAATTCTTCCTCTGGCAGGTTCATTCTTTCTTTAGATTTTTAAGACAATCAGCATGGTTAGAGTTTGGTCTTACTAATCAGAGACCCTCTGTATTTTCTAAGATGTTGCATGTCTCTATTCAAATACAATATATATTAGTTGTGTAGTTCTAGTTGTAGAGAAAGATCTCATTACTATGTGTGTATCAGGAAGTTTGGACCTCGGGGTGAAAAGAGGGGCTTTCATGAATCCCCCGAAGTAAATTTTTCTCAAGCATGGACTTTCAAAGTAGGTGAAAGAAAGAAAATGGGAAGGAATAATGTAGGAAACCTTCTTTCTTAGGAAAATAGGTAGGGAGATGAAAAAAGTATATTCTCTCTAGGCAGAGTAGTTGATTAGCAGGGAGACTTCACCTCATGACCACAATGGATAGTCAAGTGTTTATGCTTATTAAAATGGATGGACTGGCATCTATAAGATTCAGCTCAATGTCTTCTTCTGAATTCAGATAATTTTTTCCCTAGTCACTTTTCAATTGTAAGTATCTATTATAAATAAGTTAGTTTTAAATAAGCTATTTCTAAAAGCCTGGCAAAGTATATTTTTCACATTTCTTTTTATTTGCTGTGGTAAAAAAGGAAACCTCGGTCTCAGGCACCGCGATTATTAAGTCATTTCTCCACAGGTTTCCAGGACCCTCTGCTAACTAATTTCCATTTTCAGTTGCTGATGACTATGTTCATTCAACTAGAGTGATGGAGTTTCTTTTCATTGGTTTTAAAATAGGGTCTTTTATAGAAGGTTTCTGCATATCACTGTTCAAGGTGCGGTATGCCATTTGTTTTTGTTAAAAGTTTTATTCAGGTCATACATGACTGAAGATGCCTAGATGGTGAGTTCGGTCCTGAATTTCCTGAGTTTATTGCTGGAGAAATGTAGTCCCCAATATCGCAAGAGTAAATATATATTTATTATAATCACTGTTTCTCCGTATCAAGTACTTTGCACAGGGTACCTTATAATATTATGTCCAGTTTCCAGGTGGAATAAACTGAGGATAAAACAGGTGAAGCACGTTAGCTTAGGGATAGAATGGAATGAGGTAGAGAACTGTATAGCTTCCTCCATTAGGAACTGAAGACTCCAGGCTTTAATCCCACATCTACCTGACATAAACCTCCTGTGATCAGTTTCCCAGAGCTTTCCATTTTAGCACAGAAAGTCTTGCATTCTGTCAATATTGGGCAAACTGGAATGGCTGATCACCTTACCATATCCTAGGCTTTTTGCACAATACCAAATTGTTGATTTATGCTATGGCTTTATCTATATATTTGCTAAATCAAATATTTTAAAATATAATATTAGCATAAAGTTGATGCTGCTTTATTTGGTGACAGAAAGAAATCTAACTATGGGAGCTGAACACACAGTGTAAATATATATATGTCTTACTATTAAAGTGTACAGCTGAAAGTTATTGGATTTTGTTAATCAATGTCACCATAAAAAATCATTTCTGTAGTTTATTTGAAGAGAGTAAACTTTATGCAACATAGAAATATATATATGTATATATATATGTACATATATATATGTGACATAGCAAGTATATATATAGTAATTTGAGGTGTGTTCAAAACTTCCTCACATTTTCAGCTCAATAAAATTCTCACCTTTGTTCTTCAAAAAAATAAAATAATAAAATAAAATAAAATAAAACAAAATTTTACCAAAGTTTCACTCTCAGTGTTTGCTTATATGTAGTGGCCTTTCTTACAGTCAGCTAGGCCATTCTATGCTCTTTGTTTCCAAGATAGAGTGTTCAACAGAAAATGAGGAGTTGTTTCTTTGTTTCAAGTTTAGTTACTCTAAGAAATAGGAAAGTCTTTGATAAAGACAATAAATTTGGTGACATACATGATAATACAGAAATAAATATTTACAGCTCTGAAAATGATGATGGTGAGGATGATGATGATGGTGGTGGTTGGTGGTGGTGATGATGATGATAGATAACATATGTCGAGTAGTTGCTGTATTGCAGACACTTTTCTCAGTATTTGACAAGTGTTATCTTACAATTTCTGTAAGAGTTGTGTACTTACATATGGAGAAACTAAGGCACAGAGAGACTGAGTAAAGTTTCCAAGTTCACGCATATACTATGGCAGATCCAGGTAATTTGGTTGCAAACCCTGTACTTTTAAGCACTGTGACCTGCTGAATGAAAAATAGCTTTGGTTGTAGACAGAGAGGATCAATTAGAAGAGAAGGGATGAAGAATTAGATTCCGGTTGTTTCTTGAGAAGAGGCTCAATAACTATGCAATCTTTCAGGGGCTGAGCCTTGAGGAGAGCAGATAAGAAACTCAAGATATATTAAGAGGGAATTTGAGAGAAGAGTTAGTTTTTTAAAAACATTTTATTTATTTATTTACTTTTAACATTTTATTTTTTTCCCCCTTTTCTCTCTCCCGCTCCCCTCTGGTAACCACTTGTCCATTGTCCATGTCCATGAGTCTCTGTTTGTCCTGTTCCTTTGTTGCTTTTAGATTTATATCCCACATATAAGTGATATCATGTGATTTCAGCCTTTTCTGTCTGGCTTATTTTGCTTAGTATGATTATTTCAAAGTCCATCCATGTTGTTGCAAATGGCAGTATTTCATCTGAGAAGAGTGAATTTGTGTTCCATTCTCAATTAAACCCAAGATAGGGCAAGATAGCAGAGTAGAAATCACCTCGTGATTAGTCTAAGAAGTCATTCCTGAGACAACAAGGATCAATTAGGATTTTGTTCATTTGTACATAACAAAACCCCCAAATACAGAGGCTCAAATAAGAATTTTTTTGTTTTTGTTGTTATTCAAGAAGTCCAGTTACAGTATTTCCATGATCATCAGGTAACAAGTTTCTTTATAAACATGTTTCTTATTCTCTAAAATGGCTGCATGAACCATCACATTCATATTTAAAAGCAGAAAAGAGGTTAAAAATAAGAGTGAAAGTATAAGTCTCACCCAACAGCTTCCACTTATCCAAGTGGCCAGCATTTAGTCATGTTGTCATGTTTGGTTGCAAAAATGCAAAGACACACAGTGTTTTATTAGACCTATTAGTAGATAGTGTGTATGAACTAGCAGTTTCAAACAGTAGAGCCATATGGTAGCAATGGTAAAACCAGTAATTGAAAGAATCTAGTAGCCCAAGGGTGGAAGAGAAGATGAAGGGACTCATAGTTCTCAAGAAATGGTATGACCCAGCAATATCAGAGGGATTCCTGAATGCCAGCTGATTCAAAATTATCTAAAAGATATTCAGACCCAGAAGACCATAAGGCCAAGAGGGAGGTGCAATGAAGCAGTAATCATTATGACAGATCAAAACAAACACATCAAGAAATGATCCTCTCTGATATGTAATACTGTGTAAGGCCTCCCATCATCAAATACTTAAGTCCCTGAGAACTTGGTACAGTTCTAGGGAAAAGGTACAGGAGGAGCCTTAGCAGAACTGAAATTCAATTTATTCCACCACAATGAAATGGGGTGAAGACATTTCAATTTAAGAATAAAGCTATATTTCTTTCTTATCTAAAATTGTAGACTGAAATTTGAAAAAGCTACACGTGTAAGTGAAAATAGGGATGCATCATTACATGTTAGTAACAAAATTGTGCTTAAAGCCAAATGAATATTTATGATACCTTTTGATAACATTTGATATAATAAACCCCTTCAGACCCTGCGGGTTTCACTGTAAGTACTTTAGCACATAAATAAGCAATTTCATTATGAATTGTAATGCATCCTTTCAATTCAACTGTGTTTGCTTGCTGGGGTGGCCATGACAAAGTTTTACAGACTGGGTGGCTTAAACAATAGAAATCCATTTTCTCATAGTTCTGGAGACTAGAAGTCTGAACTTAAGGTGTGGGCAAGGTTGTTTTTTTCCTGAGGCTAATCTCCTTAGCTTATAGATATCTCCCTTTTCCCTGTGTCTTCCCATGGTCTTCCTTCTGTGCATGTCTATGTCCTAATCACCTCTTTTTACAGAGACACCAATCATATTAGAGTAGGGCCAACCTCATGACCTTCTTATAATTCAATGAGCTTCTTAAAGGCCCTACTTCCTAATATGATCACATTCTGTGATCCTGGAGGTTAAAATTGCCACATATGAATTGGAGGGGACCCAGTTCAGTCCTTAACGTCAACTTTGCACCCACATGATTCTGTGCTTATTGCATTATTGGGTTGTACTTCAGGATGATGAGAAACCTCAGGGTCATCATTATCATCAAGGACTATCGATTGAGCACTCTTTATGTGCCAGACTCTCTGTTAGGAGTTGTAGGGTCATAAGGTCCCAGCAATGTGCAGAGTTTCTCACTAAGTGAGGCTTCCGGATTGAAACGCTGCACAAAGCAATCTATTCTTTCCACTCTCTTATTGACGTGTCCTATAAAGGTAGGGAAAGGTCCAAATACTTAAATTATAAATGAGCCAAATTATTTAAGATAGCAAGTATGTAATAAGTATATATTTTGTGAATGAATGTGAGAATAAAATATTACTGTCAAAATCCCTTGCAACTCAGTTTAATTTATGATATTTAGTATGATTACTTATGTGAAATCTTCTCTTTAAAGTGAGAATAATAATTATTTATAAAGCTGTGTTAAATAGCATGTCATATGACAAGAGCCATTTTTAAGCCTTAATCATACTATACAGTAGTTATTTTCAGAAACTATATTAATATTAATTACATATTGTGATTTTTCAGAAAGAAATCACACCCTCCATTATCTCTATGCATGTTCATTTACTCACGAAAGTCCCCCCAAGACATCAGAGACTTCTGCACAGCTCCATCTGATATCACTGTCATTCTGCTTGGCAGGAGGAAAAGCACAAGGGTGATATTTCTCCAGAGTCTATAGCACTCGCCAACTTCTGGGTACAAGACACTCTTCGTCTGGTTGACTTAAGGGAAACTGGTTGAGGGCCTTCCTATTTCTCTTTTCTGAGTGATATACACACATTTTCAGACTACTCAAAATATCAGAGGATTATTTAACTAGCAGATAAGGAAGAGTGGCCATATGTAAAGAAATATTAAAAATGATGCCATATCAGTTATGTTTAGATTAAGTTATTTTGCTGGAACAAAATAATCACAAACCTCAGTGGTTAAAAAGTTTGTTTCTTCTCACATTACATTCCCAACATAGTCAAGCAGGAAAGGTTTTTCACTTGTAGCCGTTCAGGGATAAAGTACAAGAGGAATTTTCCCTTGACATATTCTTCACCAAGAGAATGTGGTGAATTACATAAATTACACACTGTCTCTTAGAGTAGCTGCCAGGAAGTGACATATGCCACTTCTGCTCACATTTCTTGAGTTAAAGCAAGTCACATGGTCATGCCAACTCTTACCATGTGCCTGGAAGAGAGAGGGAAATAATTGGTGAATAGTAATAACATGTGTCAGTTCTTAATTTGTTTAATCCCTTCCACGTGACAAAAGGCTACCATGTATCAAGAAATGGTCTAAACATTAAGGATACAGGAGTAAATATATGTTTTTTTTTGCATAAGCTTTATGTTCTAACGCTTATATAGTACATCATGGATACGCATGTGATAGATAATATCAAAGCAAGGAAGGTAAATAAAAACAGTCCAAAGTAGAGTGATTATAACTGTATATAGGTTGCTCAAAGGAAGTTTCACTGAGAATGCAATATTTTAATAAATATCTGAAGTAGTTAAAAGGATAACCAAGTCATATGGTTAACTATTGGACAAGCATGCTTGACAGAGGGAACAGAATGTGCGAAGGCCCTGAGGCAGAAGCATGTCTGGTATTCTTGCAGAATACTAAAACATATATGACTGGAGAAGAGTGAGAAAGGGGAAGGTAATGAGGAGGGGGAAGAACATATTATATGAGGCCTGGTAGGTGTGTTTTGAGGAAAGGGTGACATAATCTAACTCATATTTTTAAATGCCTAAGACTTGGGAAGGTTGCAGGCCAAAAACAGAGAGATCAGTTAGAATCTCATTATTCAAATGAGAAAGAGTGGGGGCAAGGTAGTGATAAAAAAGGATAAGAAGCAATGAAAGTGATAAGAAGAGGTTGTATTCTGGATATGCTTTGAAGGTAGGTCTAATAAGATTAACTTTCAAATAGGGTTTTAATTTAGTCTTGGCATAAAAAAAGGCAAAGTTTGAAAAAGACACTACTGAATTACAAGAAAATTTGAATGGTGTGGACAGAGTTCTCCCTCGGCAGTGGGGGAAACCAAAAGAATCCAAATGCTTATTTTCTCTTTCATTTCTCCACTCCTTTGTACTTTCATATGATCATGCAATTACTTGTATTTTAATCATTACATTACTAAATTTCTTCCCTGACTAAACAGAGAATATGAGGCAGAGCTATTTTTCTCCTCTACTCTCTTCAAGTCTAGAATGTTGCTTAGAAAAGTGTGTGATCAATAGAAGACATTAACCAACTACAAAACGAGAGTGACATTAGGGCAAAGATGTCACATAGCTGCTCCTTGGATTATTGTGAAATAGGGTAGAATGCTTCACTTACTCTCCCTTGTACCCTTTCCCAATGTTGGGAATAATCCAACTATTTTACAAACTACTGGTATTGATCCTTTTTTTTTTTTTTTATAGACTAGCTGTTATTTTTCAGTGTTTTTCTACAACTCATGGCTAAACTTTCAAAGGAGTGCCAAACAGCCTAGGTAAACCACTCAATTCTATTTATCCTCACCCCCAAAATGTTTCTGGGTGTGAATAAGTGAAAATGGCCAGTTTAATTATCATGTATTCCCAGCTTCCTAGGGTACCCTTTATTCTCAAAGTGATGTACCTTAAATTCTGGATTATATACTATTATATAACAGGTAACTCATTTTTCCATAAATATTTGTGGTGTAACTACTGTTAACCAGAACCTGTGGTAGACACTAGGGTTACAGACACAAACCATCCTGACACTAACCAAGTGATTACCAGTGTGAGCTGCCTTACCAAAGTGGATATAAAGAGCCTGATAGGACTCCTAGATGTGTTTCAGCAATAAAGAGGGATAAATTTGTAAAGTACTTAGACCAATGTATGATGGAAAGTCTGTACCAGGATTTAGCAAACTGTAGTTGTGGGCCAGCTACATATTTCTGTAATTACGTTTTTATTGGAACACATCTTTGTTCATCCTTTTAAGCTTCACCTACGGGTACTTTTCTACGACAGTGGCAGAGTTGCGTAGTTGTGATAGAAATTGTTAAGATTCTCAAGCCTAAAATATTACCTATCTGGCCCTTTAAGAAAAAGTTTGCTAACCTATGGTCTGTACAATGACTAATAACATCTTCAAGAATACTCATAACTTTTAAGTGTGATGTGCACAAAAGCTATTCTTCCTGGTTTCATCGCATAGGGTTGGCACTGGCACGAAAATCCTTAGCTGATTGGCCCGTGATATAAAAAGCCCAAGAAATAAGGGCTTTTCTCTATGCTGGCCTGAAGGAGAGCATTACTTCTGATGGATTATTTTTACACAAGGCCAAAAAAGCCATTCTAAACATGTGCCAGTTAGTCTATCCCTCATTCAAAAACAGCACAGAAACTATCTCCAGACCCATGTTGATTTATTGACTTTGGCAACTCTTGAGCTCATGTTTACCTTGTCATGACAATAAAGTTATTGAAATAGAAGTTGAATCAAATTGACAGACACCAAGAACTATAGCTAAACTGGCCGAAGTACATTTTTTTTATTTATAGGATTCAGCCTGGTGTATTACATTGGCATTTAATGAAGGCCAAAAATGTTCCCAAACTGAAAAACAGCCTAGAACAGAACAGTAAATTGACCAGTAGTTGTCTCTTCATCAGGGTTTTAGGTAGAATGCAGTATAAATGGTGTGCCTTGGAGCTGGGGATGCAATGACACAGTGATTGTTGGGTTACCAATTATTGGGCAAAGAACTATCCCTTCCCAAATACAATAACATTTGTGAATCTGCTGCACAAATCTAGGAGTTTTAAGAAATGTCAGTGACCACACATACATTTCATTCTTTTCAGATTTCCAAAGAATTCCTATTATTTTTCCTACACAAATTTTATATTCTTATTTTTAATTTAAATTCATAATACATTTGAACTCCTTTACTCCCTTTCAGTATTTATCCGCATTTATTGAACAATCATCAATATAATGGATTTATTATATGAGTAAGCCCAGTTAGAATGAGAGAATAGGCCCTTTGTCTTTAGAGATACAACCAAAATGGGGAAGATAAATTCTAAAATTTTTATGAAGCAGACAATAAAAACACATGCACACACTCACACAAAATGTTTATAAAAGGTACGGGAATGTGGGACTTACTAGAATACTGGGCTGATTATTGTTAAAGCTACTCGAAGAATTTTGGTAGAAGTGAGCTTCAAATGGAATCTGGAAAGAAAGAATCCATGACATTTGCAAGATACCTTAGATTAAGGGTTGGTAAACTTAAGCCCAAATCCCACTTGCTGGCTACTTTTGCAAATAAAGTTTTATTGGTGTTCCATCACGCCCATTTGCTTTTGTATTGTTAATGGCTGCTTTCATCTTACAATGACAAAATTAAGTAGTTGCAACTGAGTTGGTGTAGCCTGCAAACCTAAAATAATTTGTAATCTGGCTATTTAGGAAATGGTTTGGTACTCTTCCTTAGAGAAGTAAGAAACTGGAGGCAGAGACACTGACTAGCAAGAAGCTTTTATATCTGTAAAATGTTGGGACATGGATATTTATACGTATTTGTCTTCCTTAAATTATTTCTGGCACAAGAATGGATATAAATGAAAATTAATATTTAAGATAATAATCACATAACTGCTTGAGCTTTGATTTTCTTATTTGAAAAGTAGGAATGGTATCATCTACAAACAGATCTTTGAGAAGATTATGTGGGAAGTCTTTCTGAAATGTGACAAGGTTATTACACTGGGGGTGGCCTCCCCACTGTCACTGAGTTGTAAATCTCAAACTGCCATTTTGATGAATCTGGATTTACTTAGATATATATTGCTAACTTTTCAAATGTTTTACCACCTTCTTCTGAATGAGTAACTAAATTGTTTTCTTGCATCATCCTCAAGATGTTAGTTCTGGACTCCTGCAGTTAGATCAAGTGTGAACGGAGTTTTAATCTCTGAAGGTCTCATTATAAATGCAAAAGGGAATCTAGAAAATTTGGCATTAATTGAAATATGTCTTAAACCCATTTATGTTTTGCTTTTATAATTTTTTAGTTTCAAATTTAAGGAGAGAAACCTTTAAGAGGATTGCATTATCCACAAAAAATATTCTAAGAACTGCCATGCTATAAAGCCCAGCTGTGAAACTAGTCCTACCTCATGTATAATGCACCAAATACCAAGCTGCAGAATTTAAAGTAATTTTAAGAATTATGGGTAGAGATGAACACATTTCTCTTTAAGGTACTGCTAAATTGAAATTCATGCAAATATACTGTGGACATTTACATTCTTACATTCTAATTCCCCCATCCCCTGTCTAGGATCTGAAATGTGCTTCATGTTTCCAAGTACTTTCACATTATTGGTTTTATCCCCATAACCTGGTTGGAGAGAAAGCGTGGAAGTAGTTATTCCTTTTTGTTCTGATAGAAAAACTAAGGCTCAGCAGGTTAAGGGACTATTCCAGATACACATCAGAATCACCATTAACGTCCAGGTCTTTGGCAATGATTCTCAGGTTCTGGGAAGGGAAATTTTACATTGCATAATTTACATAATTTTACATATGCATGTATATACATACATACATACATACATACATATATAGAGAGAAAAACTGTCATATATAAAACTACATATATGTAGAGAGAGTAACAAGAGAGAGTTAATTATAGAAATCGCATTCGCTCTCTCTTTTGCTAATGGTTATTGCTCAGTATCCTTTAGAGGGGAATATCATGAATTATGCTTCTGTTCGCAGTCACAGGAAATGTAGGACTCAATGCTTACATTGAAGAGGATGTTACATGTTCCTTGATTCATGGAAACTTCAAGTCTAGAAAATGGAGGAAGCTGGTTAATATCTCCAGAGACCCATGGGGAGTGTCATGCTCCATAAAATTGTTTATGCATTTACATACAGCTCGTGACCATCATCTCTTGGCGAGGGGACACAAGTTAAGCACCTTCCATATGCAGCAGAGAAAATCCCTTGGCAAAGAAGTCTACCCATTGGCATCCACAAATTATACTAGCTTTAGTTTTGCTACGTCAAAAGGAATATTCACCATGCTTAATGAGAGGCATTGGATTAATGCTGGAGGTTTTCAGCTGGGGAAGGAATGTTCAGATGGATGCTTGGAAAAAAACAAGGCACCTGGAGGATGCAGTGAAGGTCACTTACTTTGAAAAAATCAATTATTTTATGGCTGCAGATAGACTCTCCAGTATGTATATATATCGTGTGTGTGTGTGTGTGTTAAATACACACATATTTTAGGTACTTATCCTGGCACTAACATTTAATTTATAAAGGTAGAAGTGCAACATTGTCTTGCCACAGATGTCCAGTCAATCTTTCAAGTAGTCTTTTTCTCCCTTTTAGGAAGAATGGCTTGAGAATGTGGTTGTGATGGGATGTATCCCCAGAACCCCCATTTTGTGTGTCAATTTGATTGTTATTTTCACTAATCTTTTAATATAATTATTCCCTAGTGCTCTGAATTGGCAACTAAGATGGAGCAAATGACAAGCCATCAATTTCTCATTCAAGATATTCTCATTTTAGAGATTCGGGGAATATGGGAAATGTTCTTATCTTAGTGAGAGAAGATTTTTTGAAAGCATCTATTAAGGGGAATTTTATGGTCAGATTCCAAAACTGACTTAAAGATATATTTATGTTTTAAAAAATCCATTTCTTTGACCAGCCTTCCATGATGCCTATAATTTCCACACCGAGCATCGTCATCCCTTTGGGTTTTAGCATTTTTTTTTTTTAAAGAATGCCTCTAACAGTACGTGTCATCTATAAAGTCAAGACATGAAGAATTGAGTCTTTGGCATACTGTCTCTGTGGACACTTGAGTTAATTGGTAGATCTCAATAGTCTGTCCACTAAAAGAAATTGCACAGAGCAGGTAAATTTTGATTGGTAGTAAAGAGGTAGAATTTTTTTAAACACCCATTTCTTCAAGAATGCATGCTTCTTTAGTGAACATAAAGTACTAATTTTTCACCATGGAGGCTGAATGTCCATCAGGACACTAATTGCTAATCTTGGGTGTGGTGAACACAGTGGTACCACGTGACACATTCTAATGCACAAAGCATAGAGTGCTCTAAGTTAGGGGAGGAACCTTGAGATTCATAAAAAGAAAAATCGTTTCAGTCAAAGTCAAGTCTGTCCTACTTCAGCCTTTATTTGGTTGATCTTGGCTACTGCCCACATCACCAGGATAGCCCTAGAGGCATAGGAGACTGCTGGGTGTCTTGAGACAACTGTCAAGGTGGAGGAGCACCCAGTGTAGCCCTATTGCCCGCTTAGGAATACAGCCAAGGGCTTCATGCACAGTGGCTGCCAGCTATGGTCCTCTAAAAGCCCCTTAGTTTTTTAGGGTGCACACCTTGAGCCAGGATCCTAATGTAAAATTAACAAATAAGATGAATCTTAAGAGAAAAAAAAATATGTATGGAAAAAACTAATAGACCATTAAGGCAAGTGGGACCTCTGGTAGGTCCCACTCTACTGAGTCAAAGGCAAAATCCTCACAGTGGCCTATGAGGGTCTCACAATCTACATATCCACCCATTCTAGTCCTCCAATACCTCTCTGAACTCAGCTCTCTCTCTACTCACTACAGAGTACGCTCTGTGAAGACAGGAGTTGGGGTGTTTACAGTACCTAGAACAGTGTCTGGCAAAGAGTAGGCACTCAGTACGTGTTTCTTTAAAGCAATACAAGAACAATTAATGTGTTTACCTGTTCTATTCTATAACCTGTCCGAGCCTCAGATCTCTCATTTGTAAAGAGGAGAACCACACTGCTTATCTTTCCGAGAAGCTGAGAGGATAAAAGAGGATGATACACAGAAAAAATATGGAACAGTGGGGGTGCTCAATACATTTTTGTATTGTTTCCTATCCTTTTTTATTCTTATAGATATAATAATCATAGTTAATATTTATCTTACCCTATAAGGAGCTCAAGGATGAGCCCTTTATAAGCATTGCCTCATAGAGCTAGGAATTATTATCACTCCCATTTTGTAGATGAGGACTAGAAAGGTAAACTTATTTTTCCAAGATTATGCAGTCAGCAAGCAATCAAACCAGGATGCAAATCAGGTTTACCTGAAATTGTAATCACGCACTTTGCCGTGACACTATAAGTGATGTAAGGAACACAACTGCGTCCTCAAAACTTTAATCACACCATGGACAGATGACTAATATGTTGCCCTGCTCCAATAGCTGGGACATAAAGATGTCTCTTACAAATGGACATCATAGTGCATTTACATGTTTATTATTTTGTTTGCTTTAATCTCAGGAAAGCTTAAATAGCCTGGCTAACTTGACAAGTTTGACTAGATCATTCTCATAAAAGTTAATCTCTGATTCTAACGGGTTGATGTAAAGGTCTTCATAATATATCAAATGGATTTATTACCTATCATTGATTGTTTACATGTAAGGAAAATAATATGAAATTCTATTTACACATATTATATTGCATATAGCATATTTTTTCTATTTCTTTCTGTCACCACATATTTGACCTCTTTTACCCCGTCTACCTCCCTCCCCCCACTCCTCGCTATCCTTTGGTAACCACTAGTCTATTGTCCATGTCCATGAGTCTCTGTTTGTTTGTCCTATTCATTTGCATATAGCACACTTTTGAATACTCAAACCAACTTTACTACATAGGCATTATTATCGGTATTTTGCCAACAGGGTCATTGGAGTGGTTAGAATATTTGCCACAAGCCACATAGCTAGTAAGCAGCAAAGCCCTTAAGAAATTATGGAATCTGAATTTCACCAATTGATTTTCATAAGAATTAACATAACTCAAGAACTTAACTCAGCCTACCTCCAAAGGCTGTGCTCTTAACCATTATATTAAATTATAAAATGTCATGTAAATGAGAGTATTTATTATGTTTTTCTTATACCCTTACTCCATCTGGAAATTTCTATTCTGCAATGTCTCCATAAGAACTTTAAGTTTCTGTCTACAGAAACCCTCTTCACAATCAATTATTCAAGGAATTTAGTTGACAGTAGCTCTCACAAGTATCCAAAAACAAAAGCCAAAAGTGACTTTGGCATGATAACTCAGATACTCATCAAGTATCTGTCTGACCACTTTGGCTGAATGGAGAGGTCCTTAGCTGAGAAGAGGCAGTTCAGATAAAACATTTAAATGGGCCGTCTGAAATCAAAGGTTGGTAATCTTCCCAAAGTGGTGTGCCAAGTTCCCGACCTTCTCCTGGACAGAGAAGAAGGTTGTAGGCTTTCCTCTCACTGCTGATATTTCAAGTTGCCAAGAGTACATGCCTGCCAGGTGCCAAATCAACTTCTGGTTGAGAATTGAGGTGAAGAACAATTTTGTGGAGTAAATTAGGCATCTGGAGAAACAGCATTAATTTTATTAAACTGCTCAAAAATAAGTTAGGAGCACTTTCTCATCCCATCCTCTGCTTATGTGACCGATTAGTCAACTGCATCTCATAGTCAATGCTATTCTTTCCTTAAAAAATTTGCCCAATACAGTTGGAAGACATCTTACTTCTCCTACATGATAATTCGTTGTGTTACAGCCTCCAAATGAATTGCTCAGTGCCATGTTCCCATTCTCTTCCACATTTGCTCTCAATGTCAGCCATATCCTCTGAGTTTAGAATAATTTGAATTCACTATTGAGCTTAGTGTGGCTCCTAAACTCATTCATCAATATCTATTACAGTCTTTTAATACATGTTACTTTTATAGAATGTGTCCACTTTATAGACACCGGCCCACATCACACACACACACACACACACACACACACACACACACACACACACACACACACACACACAAGCATTTCTATGTAGTGCCTCACAGCCCCACTACAGGACAATATTACTTCTTTAGGGTACACCAACAGCAAGATCAAAGACATGATGAAATGCCATAAAACTGTAAGCCACCAGGTTTATGACAGCATCCAAAAATTTGACAGGAGGGCATCATTAATATTTGAGAAGAGTCCTGCTTTTTGGCAGGAATTCTGCCCACAGCTTTCCAATTAGTATGCTTTAGAGCTGAGGAGAAGCTGGGGTTCCCATTCTAAGTAATTCATCTGACTGAAATCTGGTTCTTTCAAATAAATTACAAAGAAATTTGTACAAATTTACCCAGACTCCGACTTAGTGACAAGATTAATAAGGAAACGGGGCCCTCCTTCAAGTCCTCTGTGAGTTTTGAAAGTTTTTCTTATTATGTTTTCCTAATGCTCTGCTTTGCTAATGGAACATTAATTGGTACTCTTACCAGGAGATGTGGAATGGAAGTTTCCACTAAACCTTCTCAGAAGGAAGATCTAGATTGTGATATTGCATTCGGGAATGGGAGCGAATCACTTTCCGTGACACATCCTTCTTAATTTCTGCTTGCTATGAGTTGAAAAACAATTACTATTGCTTGAACTAAATAGAACTAAGCCTTAATTTAATAAACAAAACTTCGACAGTGTCTCTTCTGCTTTATAATTTTTGCCCTTTGGTCAAAATCCCAACCATCAATAGAGAATATTTCTGGGGATATTATATAGTTTGGAAATAGTTTAAATCTGTCGCTGAGTCTCTGCAAGAGACTCTTTTAGGATGGATGGTGGCTTAAGGATGTTCTTAACTTATTGTTGCATGAATGGTACTTCAAACACATCCCATTAGAGAGGACTTTGTTCTACTTAATGTAATTTTCATTATCAACCTGTTTTTAGTAAAAAGCGGTGGACTGACACTTATTCTAAATTTGCTACATGCTGGTAGAAAACATTATTTCCCTTGTAATATTTATGGTTTAATGAAAATCAGACACAAAAGCATATTTTGCATTAACACTATGTACACATACACACACACATCTCTTGAGGTGTCCATCATAACAAGCACTTATCATTTTATGAACAGCCCTAAACACATGTACCATGCTTTGAAATTGAGATGTTACTTCTAATAACTCATCTAATTTTCCAGTTAATCTTGAGTCTAGGTAAAACAGTTGTTATTCCTATAAAACACATAAAAACCAGAGGCATATAAGATTTATAATAATTATGTTTCTACAGATGTCTTATCATTAATAAGAATGTTATAACAATATAATTTATTTCACATGCGAGAACACAATGCATTATGGTAATAGTGAGCAAGGCAAAATCTCTGAAAGTCATTACGTCGAATTAAGATTTTTTTCTAGACCGTTGCCATCCTTTCCACCACAAATACCTCAGGACCAGGATAGTCCTGAGTTAGGCTCTCTCTCCAAGCACAAAATTTAAGATTAAAAAAACAAAAAACAAACAAACAAAAAGACAACACAGTAGCCAATATAAATGACATTTAATATCATATTTGAAAAATCAAAATTATTGTGCAGCCGCTATAGAAAACAGTATGGAGAGTCCTCAAAAAATTAAGGAGAACTATGATTTAGCAGTCCTTCTTCTTGGCATATATGCTAAGAAATTAAAATCAGAATCTCATAGAGATATACAATTGTAGCATTATTAACAATAGCCAAGATATGGAAACCACCTGTATCTGTAAATGGATAAATAGATAAAAAAAAAAAAAAGATGTAATATGTAAGTCAAAGACAAATACTGTATTATGTCACTTATATGTAAAAATCTAAGAAAACTCAACCAATAGAAACAGACTAAAATGGTGATTACCATGGGCTGGGGATGTGGGGGCTGGAGAGAAGTTGGCCAAAGAGTACAAACTTCCAATTTTAAGATCATCAAGTCCTGGGTGTCTGATGTACAGAATGGCAACTATAACTAACAGTACTGTAGTGTGTACTTGAAAGTTACTAAGAGAGTAGATCTTAAATGTTCACCACAAATTTTGTTCATATGTAATGAACAAAATATCACAATTTCAAATCAAGACAAAAATCAAAGTTACCGATTTGTCCTTGACTTCTGAATTCCTTAATAGATCAACAGCAAACATTTACTTTTATTATTTGCACAATAATGTTTTTGGCCTTAGTGTTGCACTACTACTTTTTAAGTGTTAAATAAGTTTAATATGTGATTCTTTTTCTCTACCAAGATGATAAGCTATGAGGAATAAGAACTCTGGGTGAATTTCTCTTTTGCAGTAGATTAGTGATCACTGAGGACTGTTTAGCCCTATTTAAAACTACGTTTGGACAAAGAGAAAAGCATCTCTCTTCTTAAGAAGCTATTTATTGAAATCAGAAAGTCATGGAAGCAGCAAGATGTGAGGATAAAAGCAGTGGTTTGATTATAGTTCTACCTGTTTGAATTCAGGCAAGTTACCTAACTTATCTGGTCCTCCATTTCCTTACCTATGCTATGACCATTTTCATATTTACCTTGTAGGATGACTCCAAAGGTTAAATGAGATAAGCAATGGAAATGCTTAACCTATTGTAGACACTGAGGAAATTTTTATTCCTTCCTACTTAGCATCCTCTCCATCACATCTGTGGATAATTTAAGCTTTCAGCTCCAAGAATCTCAACCAAGTAGGTGATCATTCTTGTCTACAGAGCATCTCTGCATTATGTATACTCAAATGCTAGCTCTGCCTCTCCACCTTTCCTGACCCTGGGCTATATGCCTTCACTGACTGTTTCACCTGGGGCATACACCAGATGGCAGTGTCCCATTGAGGACAGGATCCTCCTGGCCTTTCAGCTCACTGACCAAGTGACCACTTGCTTTGCCATATCTCTATGCATGTTACAGGTCAATAGCATTAGCCTTGGGGCCTAGTTGATGTTCAATGTAAAAATAAACACTGGAAAATCTCTGTACACATTCTATTCCCCTTCAACTGCAAAGCATCTCATTTACAAGGTCAATTGCAAGAAGTACATATGTAATGTTGGAGTAAACATACCCTTTAAATAGTTTTTTTTTTAAATCAATATTCACATTACCATGTACTTTAATCAGTAAAGAACGATCTGTATCTGACACACACTTCTGGGCACCAGGTCTACAGATATGAGAGATTCAGCGAGCTACTGGTTAGTAGAAGAGACAGGGTTTTATGCAACATAATAATACAATGTGATCACTGTTATGCTATTTAACACAGATGACTTTACAAGTTTTATTTTATATGAATCTGTCTTGGAGTTAATGCATTTCATGGATTTTACTAAGTTCACTTGCTTTCAGCCAAGAGATCTCAAATCTCATGAATGCCTAGAGTTCTTCATTTAAAACTACAATGAACATTTTTATCTCGCTACAATCCATCATCATGTGTGTGATTTTGGAGGCTTTTTATCACGTCACCTTTCAATACTAGGAAGAAGTATACCCAATAATTCCTTCTACTTCTATTAATTTATCCTATAAACATTTGCTACAGGGTGCCTGGTTCTGCGCTTGGGGAAATGTAAACATGAATGAATTACATAGTTCTTGGCCCTGAAGGCTGTGAGTCTCATAATAAAAGGTTAATAATTGGTTAGAATTTGAGGTTCAGCCAGGCGAGTATACTGCCAGTACATGAGTGTGTGTGTGTGCATGTGTTTATGTACACATACAGTTTTTAGTTGCTGCTACTGCTGCTTTTGGTGAGGTTCATAAACTGGCAGCTATTATTTATATGAAGGATGTGTTCCTTGGTGAGTGCGCGTGGTTGTGTGTGCTGTCTGTTGGTGTGGGCTTGTAACTGATGAAATTAAAGACCACCTCTCTGTGTACTACTCACAAACATACATCCCAGCTAGAATTGCCAACCTGGACAAATAATAACTGAAGACAAATTCACCTGGTCACATTTCATTCCCTTCATCCCCTTATTCACTGCTATCCTGTCTCTGACCTGAGCCACCCTGCCTCTGAGCAGGAGCAGTCACACACCCCCTGTGACCTCTAAGGACTCATAGGAATCTGATTTTCCTACTGACCCGCCAGCTGGGGCCTCAGGAATCTGATCCACTCTTGGACCTTTCACAGACTCAGCAGTGGCATTTCAGAGGAGGCGCCGCACAGATCCCTGCCTCACTTCTGCCCCAATATGCACGAGGACACCGCCCATGGCATTTCAAAGACCAGCTCCGTCCCTGGGGATGCTTGCTGTCCCCAAACACCAATGGAAGCTCAGCAAGAAGGCAGCCATTGGCTCACGGGGCCAAGTGGAGCCCCAAAGGTGCCTATTAGAGCTATGCATGGCCGACGCAGATCAAAGTTCAAATTCGGCTGGATAATTATCTGAGATTTAGATGAAAAGGGGTTTCTAAGCCCTCTCTCCTCCTTTCTCTAAGTGTTGATATCAGGTTATCCCCTACATGCAAGAGGAAAGAAATGAAATAGTCCCCAAATTCCTGACTTATCTGTGGCATATTGGAACTGTCATCTGCTTTTATTTTTTGGCTGTTGATGATGCTTTGGGAGACATTGTAGTGACTATCTGTCTCCTCCTATGAGTCAGAAAGTCTGAAATTGAGCCTGGGAGTTCACAAATTTTTTTAAAAAGTATACCCTGCATTTGTGATGCAGCCTAATGGAAATCACTGCTTAGAGTTTCCTCTGAATAGGTTACAACGTGGTTCTATCATTTCCAGAATAAAAAACAGTCAGCATATAATACAAGGTCAGAGAAGAAGACAGGAGCAAGCCAAGATTAGAACTCGGGTCTCCTGACACCTTGTTATCTGCCCGCTCTGCATCCTGCATGCGCCCAGCACATGCTTCAGATGAGGGGTGATGACTGAACTGTGCATGGAAAAGGCAGATGGGTGCTTACAAAGCTTCCACAGAGTGCCAAAAATAAAAAAATTAAAAATTAAAAAAAAAGTCATTGTTTAAAGCTGCAAAAGGAGAACCAGAGGAAAAGGGAGTCGTGACCACTGAAAATAAGATGATTAAACAATACAGATTTCTAAAAATGAAGGGAGATGTTAACGAATAAAGAAAAGGTTTGGCTCCTAAGTTGAATCAAGTTACGAGTATTGTGAGAGGAAGCTTTGTTCATGCTGTAAAGGAAGACACGGGACCTTGAGCCATTGGCAGAGCAGGTCTGGGAAAGGGAGACAGCCCAAGAAGGGAAAGGCGAGCCATGGGGAGTGGGCAGGGCAGGTGCAGGTGTCCGAAGACAGAAGTGAGCTCCAGCAAGACTCATCCACATCACCCACTGCTCTCACCTTGAAAAATGTACATATAGAGATGACACGAGACCAAAGAGGGCAATCATAAGGACTGCTATTCTTGAGCATGTTATGACACCAGGCTCAGATGTCTTGCTAGCGTATTCCTTTGCCGTAGCAGAAATGACTTATTGTGAAGGCGATGAAGCTTACACTCCGGGCTCTCACTTGCCCCGGCTGTATTCATGGTCCTGGGAGAAGCCCCAGGAATGTATTTATACAGTCACATGTTTTATATAATCAACAAAGCAGAGTATTTTTCTATTCTTACTCATGTAGAATTAAGCCCTGGGGCCCACAAAATCTGGGTTTGCCTCGGTGAGGTAGATATTGATGGTGATTCTGGCACTGAGGCTGCTACTGAGCAGCTGGGCCATGTTAGCCAGATGATGTCCAAAGCCTTCCTCTTCTCATCTGTAAAATGGAGTCATCGATCCCACCCAGCTTTGTAGAGTGACTCAAAGGATTGAATTACATTGCAGTAGATGGGGGACCCTAAAAGTATAAATCATTGTTTTATTTAAGGATTCTGGAAACTGTCAAAATCTATGGAAAGAAACGTTTAGTTTCAGATGCCTAATGGTATTCTCCAATAGAGTTGCTCATATGCATGTGAAGACTCGCTCAGCTGTGTATGTGGAAAGGTCAAAGTCTTGCTCTAGAACAGAACATTTACATACAAAAAAAAAGGGTCTCTAATTCTAATTTACCTAAAAGTAACCAGACCCCAAGTGGCCCCCCACAAATAATAAACTTCCCCATTTTGAAGACTACTCTACCAACTTCCTTGTGTACCAGACAGAGTTCACACAGAGGAAAATTTAAAATGAAGTAGTCTGTTCCATTTGCTTTGCACCAATAATTGTTTATGTCCCAGGCCCAATGAGGAAGTCACTGCCTACAAAGCCACTTTCATGTCATCAAAGCCCTTTGGCACGTGTAGCAGTTATTGCAGATGCCTCAGCCCCACTCGGCAGAGGGAATGTCATCTGGCCTTCTTAAATGGGGTTCTTTGAAGATGCAGAAACACTTTAGAATAAACGTCTTCCACAGCACAAACATTAGTGCACAGCTGTTTCAGTCAGCCAGGGTCCCTGTGGATTTCTTTCTCCTGCCTGTACAGTGCTCATCATTGGAGGAAAAGTGCAGTTAGTTGTATAACCGATAAGTTCTCATCTTCCCCTCGTTTTTGACCTGTTTTTCAGAAAGGTCTATGGGCCTCCCGAAAGAGAATGCCATGCACATCTGTGCCGAGATGAAGGAATGGGGAGGACACTAAGGAACTGGTGGTGAATAAAGAAAGAATGTACAAAACCCAAGTACCTATAGATGTATCGAGTATCCATAATGCAGCTGATACTTCATATATATTATCTCATTTAATTCTTACTTTACAGAGTGAGAGGAAGGTATTGCATTACCTGCATTACCTTTACTAGGTCTTTCCCAATTCAAAGCTTCACTCTGCCACTTCCTTTAAAGGAAAGAAAGATTTTTTCAAAAGACTGTTTTTCTTGCCCCACAACTATAAATTGGATCTCCCCGTGTGGAATGCAATGCAATCGGATTGCATAGGCACTTCTCAGTTTGTTCTGAATTCCACATGATGGCTGCCGCTTTTAATTCCCTGAATGGCCGTAGCATACACTGCTTCTTCCATGTCAATCCCCGGAGTCCAGATACCATCTCAGGCAAGCGACTCACAGGACTTGAAAAGTGCCTGATGGGGGCTGTCGGTCAGGGTTCATCATCAAGAATTCCTGCCCCAGCGGAGGAATGACTCCTCAGTTGCAACTGAACGGCAGCCTTGCCACCTCAGCTTCCACACAAAGCTTTATGCACGTGGCTCCACGACCCCCTCGTCAGTAATGAAATGGCCACGTGCGAGGTCTGTGAAGGGATCCACGTGGTTGCCAGGCATGCCAGCCGCACTGCGATGTTGTGAGTAGTTAGGGTTTGTGAGTGATGATCTCAGAGAGCGTGGTTATTTTCTCTGAAGTGGGCCATAGTGAGTTCATCCTTGTTTAAGGGGTGATGCCCAAAGACTTGTCTCCTCTGAGTCATGTGTTTTGGGAGGATGCTAAGTGTATAGTTACCTATACAAAATTGGACTTTTCCCTCTGTTTTTATTCACCCATTCATTCATGTAATAAATATTTACTGAGCAACTACTATAATCTACAAACTATACTAGGAATATAGAAAACAAAAATGAATAAAATAAAGCACACCGGGTATTTACCCCAAAGACCTGAAAACTCATATCCAAAAAGATATATGCACACCGATGTTTAGAGCAGTATCATTCATGGTGGCCAAGACATGGAAGCAACTGAAGTGTCCAATGATAGATGATTGGCTAAAGAAGCAGTGGTACATGTATACAATGGAATATTACTCAGCCTTAAGAAGATAGGAAATACTGCCATTTGCGACAACATGGATGGACCTCAAGATAATCATGCTAAATGGAATAAGCCAGACAGAAAAGGTTGAAAATCACATGATATCACTTATATGTGGGATATAAACCTAAAAGCAACAAATGAACAGGACAAACAAACAGAGATTCATGGACATGGACTATAGACTAGTGATTACCAGAGGATAGGGGAGAAGGGGAAGGGGTGGAGGTAAATGGGGTAAAGGGGATCAAATATGTGGTGACAGAAAGAAATCTAACTATGGGAGGTGAACACACAGTGTAAATACACACACACACACATATACACACACACATATGTATATACACACACACATATATATATTTATGCCTTACTGTTAAAATGCACAGCTGAAACTAATTGGATTTCGTTGACCAATGTCACCATAAAAAATTAATTAATTAATTAAAATAAAGCATAATTGGTGCTCCCGATAAATTGCAGTTCAGATATGTAGATATGCATATAAGCAAATGTGAGCAGTGAAATGTTCTGTGTATTGTAACAGAGGTATATTTAGGGCTTAACTGAGAACGTGTTTGGTGGGACCTGGAGAAAGAGAGGAGTTTCAGAAAAACTTCACAGAGGAGGCCTTCCTTAAATGGCAGCTTTTTCAGCTGTTGAATTAGATCAACATGAAATTAAATCCTAGTCCTGCTAACCTTGACCTATGTAATCCTGGTCTCGGTTTAACCTTTCTGAGCCTCATTTGTAAAGTGAGGATGACACCAGCTATGTCCACCTCAGAGGGTTGTGAACATTGAATGAGATTAATGCTAAAACAATTCAGAGAGACATTTTTATAGTTGGAAATAATTCAGTACTTTTCCAGGGAGGGAGTCCCTCTGGGTCAGATGGGCGATTTTCCCCAGTTATGCTGTCTGAACTTTGGTATGCGAAAGTTTCCTTTTACCCATTTAAGATGTGCCAAGAGCAGAGAACCTTGACCTTAAAGATTAGGCATGTGAGCTGACAGAGGAAAGAATTCAGCAACACCCAGGCACGCGTGGTGGATAGCTATGCCCACCATCCCCTTGAGGAATGGTGACGTAGTTTGCAGCATAAAAAAATGTGTTAGCCTTTACCTCATGCTGTTCCTCTGCAACAATGAGAGTGTCATATTCCATATTCCATACTCATATTCCAATATGGAGTCCTGACAGAAGGTAAATAGATGTGACTTATTCTGCAATCTTTGTCTTTCAGACTAGTCAATTTTCTGTTATATATGGGAAGCTGAGGCAGCTTAATAGACATATCAACTACTCCATCAACTACAGCAGTGATTATTATTAATGCATCAATCAGAGTTCCATATTGCAAGCAAAAAAAAAAAGCTGACTGGTTTATTAAGAGAAAGAGTTTATTGAAAAGATATTGGTAGCCCATAGAATCATCGGGCAGGCTAGAGAACCCAGCCAAATGCTAATCTTTTAGGAACCACTCTGATGAGAGAAACAGAGACTGCAGGCACCACAAAGAACATTAGACGCCATTGTCCTCTTGGTATGTGCTATTTCTAAGTAACTTGAATTTACTGCAAGCGCCTCCAGGGTCAGTGTCTCTTCCTTGCCAGGAATTCAAAATATAGTCATTGTCACCGCAGCCCCTGTCACTGCATCACTAGGTTTTTAAGTTCTCTGGTTGGTAGCAGCATGCACTAGCTATAAGAGAAAATGGGTAAATTGTCCTTTTAATTCAAGAAAGTGGAATCTGTAATATAAGAAATCCCCAAATTTAGAAATTATGTGAAAAAGATGTCATAGGACCGCAAGCAGGACAAACATCTATTATCATTATTATTGTTGCCATCGTTATTGCCACTGTTAGTGATTCAATAAACACCATTGATGCATTAACAAGTGGGAGTCATTATGTGGAAGAATAATTAGAAATAAAGACTGGAATACTTTTGCCCTCAACTTTCACTTGGGAATAATAAGGCATATACCCCAAATGTACAAAATCCAATCCTTTTAAAGGAAGAGTTTGATGTAGGTGTGTTAGAAAGGACTTTTTTTCCATTTAGGAAAACGAAGTCTTAAAAATTAAGATTTGGTTAGGAATCCTTTCCTCATCCAAAAAGTTAGAGCAGTGGTCCTCAAATTTAAGTGTGCATCAGGATCCCTGGAGAATTTATAAAAACAGACTGCTAATCCCCATCCCCAGAGTGAGTGGGGAGGAGGGGCAAGAATTAGCATTTGTAGCAAATACCCAGGACTATAGTTTGGAAACTGCCTTCAGGACTGAAAACAAGGAAGAAGGAACAATCAGTTGGATTCAATGGAAAACGAGATAGCTACAGACAGAAAGAACTTGTGAAGAAAAACATCAGAAGCAGGTTGGAAAAACAATTTTAGACCACACCTTTGGGTGTGTGAATGGTAACAGAGTGCCCTGAGGATGCTTGTAGTTAAGTAGTTAATGCTACAGGCAGGAGAAAATGCTAGACGCCTTGGGCAGTTCACTCCAAATAATTTGTAATAGAGACACTGGTTGTCCTGATATTTTGCTAAGTGCTGGGAATAATAAAACAAAATTTGATTTTTTTTTTTTTAGTAAGATAAATCATTCAGTTATTCTCAAGAGAAGGGAAGGCCAATCCAGTGTTTTTGTGTGGTGACACCCCACATAGGAATGAAGGGCCAAAATAAGTGGCATTTGAGAGAAAAATCTATAAAATGTCTAAATAGAGACCACGGTCCTTATTACCAACTTGCTGTGTGAGCTTGAGCACAGCGTGTAACCTCCGCTTTTCAATTTCATTGGCTAAAACCAAATGATCTTGAAGGATCTGCCTGTTTGTGATGGCACATGAGTCTCTGATTAGGTGGAAGGCCGAAGAGAGACAATTTGATTTCAACATTATAAGACTGGAAACTGGGGGAATCATGAACCTACTGACAGAAATAAAAATAATGTCAACATTTTTCCTCTGAACTTGAAAATACTATGACCTTGCCTCAAAGCGGAACAACAACAACAAAAAACTAATGCATCAGAACGTCTTTGTTTTAAAAAGTTACATTCAATTTTGGAGGTTAAGAATAGATAATGTATTGGGAGGCAACAGATATGCATATAGATGAATCCTAATTTAATGCAAACTTGTTAGTTTATTTATGTTATTAATATGATACCCTAGAGGATATAAGCCAATTAAAAACCCATTTCAATTATTAATTGAGTCCCCTAAATGAAGGGACACAATAAATTAATTAAAATGTCCTCAGCTCTATTCACCAAGGAAAACACCTAAGTCATGGAATGGATCGGACAAACAGATCTGTATTAAACCCTTAAACTGGACCCTACCCAGCTCCACATAGAAATATTAGCCAAACCCACAAGAGGTGGTATTTGTGTGAAAAGACTAGGGGAAGGAGATACAAAGATGGATGTCCCACTTAGTTCTGTGGATACGGTGTCATGGAAATGCCAATTAAACACTGCAGACTTCAGTTTACTTAAATATAATGTGAACTCATAGAATCAAATAATTTTAAAATGTTCCTCTCTTGCTCTGATCATATGACTCACAATAAATACATGGGCCAAAAATATCAATCCTCGAACTCCCAGTGATAATAAACCATAAATCCAGCATTTACTGGGCACACTCTAAGCCTAATCTGTGCTCACAGTTAAAGGGTATGAAAATGAGAAGACATGGTCTTAACTCTCAAGCAGCTCACTATCTCAGGGTGTCAGAAATGGGTGCTAAATATGTGAGGATAGAGGGTGAATGAAAGTATGTGCTAACCTGGCCTCACAGCACAACTCGGCAGATGGATGGCTCTTAGTTCTCTGTTTCCTTAAGTAAAGTGGGAATAATGACATCTCAGAGTGTGAGTATGTTTATTAAATGAGATAGATGTAAAGATTATTGCACAACATGTAGTAGCTGGTAGGCATTCAATACAAGGTTCAGTTTACTTCCCCACATCCTTTCTCTATAAATAAAGATTTCTTGGCACTCCAAGGAGGTCTTTGGAAGGTATCACATTGCTAAAAAAATAGTGTTCTTTCCTGTTGCTTTGTACTGAAGGATTAGCCAGTATTGAGGAGGGTATGAAAACAGCAAAAGTTTTGTTGGTCAGTGTTCAATAGATAAAAATAAGAAGCTCTAGTAGAGAGAAAATAATTTTTTCACTTATAATTGGGAAATTTATTATACATATAAAATAAGGTACATATGTGTGTGTTAGGAAAAAACATTAACTAAAAGAAATAAATACTGCTGTACATACCACCACACTTAAGAAATACCTGGAAAACTCCTACACATTCTTCTACTAATACATTCTATCACCATCAGAGGTAACTGAATTTTTCGTGCTAATAATTCTATGATTTTTCTTAACATTTTTATTATATGTGTATATATCCTTAAAATAGGTATTGATTGGTTTGGGCTGCTTTTGAACATTAAGTAAATGGAATGATATGTTATATATTCTATGACGATTGGCTTCATATGACATAGATTTTGAAATTCATCTATATAATTGTATGCAAAATTAGTTCATTTTCAATGTTGTATTTCACTGAATGAATAGCCCCAGATCTGTTTATGTGTTCTACTACTGATGAACAATTTCTGCTATTAAATGCAATGCTGTCACAGACATTCTTTTACATCTCTTCCAGTTATCCTATGGAAAATTTTCTCAAGGCTATAATCATTGAAAATAGAATTGCTGGGTCATCAGATATGCTGACTTACTAAACATGCCAAATCGTTTTCCAAAGCCATTTTTTTTGGTGTGGACCCCCACTTTTAGTGAAGGCTCTTGATATTTTCAGATGTTGCAGTGTTACAAAGTAATCATTTTAATTAGCTGTTCTCTGAGTTCTACTAAATTTGATAATATTTTCATATATTTTTGAGCCCGTGTGTGTTCTCTTTATTCTAAAATGTTTGTTTACATGTTTTGCCCATTTTTACTGGATTGTTTGTCTTTTTTTTTTTTTTAACTGATGTAAAGAAGTTGTTCATCAATTTTGTATGCTAACTCTTTTCTGATTTTACGTTTTGCAAATACTGTTTTCCATTTTGGGCCTTCTGTTTTCAGTCCTTGTATGGTGTCTTAGGAAAATAGATCTTAATTTTAATCTTGCTTTTCTGTTATGGTTTTAGCTTTTTTATCTTGTTTAAGAAACTTTTTAAGTCTAAAATCACAAGGACCACATTCTAACTTTTCTTTGTTAAATTGGACTTATGTTTAAATCCTTCATCTATCTGGAATTCTGTTTTGTGTATGGTATTAGATAAAGATCCTTTCTTTTTAAACAAGCCTCCTATACATCATTTAAAAATAATTAGCTCATCTTTCACCACTGATAAGTAATGGATGTACTGTTATGTGTTAGGTTTTTACATATGAGTAGATGTGGTTCTGACCTCTCTGTCTATCCTAGGCCCATAAAGTATTGTCTTAAATTTTAAAGATTGATGGGAAATTTTTATATCTGGGACAGTGTGAGTCCTCCTCTGTGTCTTTTTTAGAAAACTCTTGGCTGTTTTTGGCCCTTTAATCTATCATTTATACTATTGTATACTCATAGTTTTTCAATAATTCTGTTAGATAATTTTTAGAATAACTTGTTAATCTCTGGATCATTTGGAAAGAAGTCACCTTTAAGGCAGTGAATGTTTTTACTTATAAACATGACATTTATGTCCATTATTTTGATATTTCATGTTCTATTTTTTTGCAAACTTTTATAGTTTTCTCATTTAAAATCTTTTATACATTTTATTTTGCTACTAGGTACCTTCTTATGTGTATATTTGTTTCTATTGAATATGATACTGATATATACAAATAAAATCAAATTTTAGGTATTGAATTGAGTATTTGTATTGATATTATATCTGTGTATTAATATTATAGCTGTTGAATGGTACTGGTATAATAGTACTGAAATAGTTGAATTTTATATATTGATATTTTATCAGAAAACACTGCTAAATTTTAGGTATTCTAATAATTTGTTGGAATATGCTTCAATTTCATTTATCCAGTTAAAGAGGTTTATTTATTTATTTTTTGCTAGGAATTTTTTCACATAGGTATAAAATTGTTGTTGAATTCTATCAAAACCTTATATAAGCTTTTATTGAAATGATTATGTGATTATTCTCTACTAATGTGGATAATTACATTGTAGATTTTCTAACATTGAATCAAATTTGCATTCTTACAAGCAGAATAGTTGTAGAATCTTATGCATTGCTGGATTTGGGGTTGCTAACATGTTGTTTAGTGTTTTTCCTTTTATATTCAAAGTAAGAGTGGCCTGTAATTTTTTTCTAATGCTGTCTTTTTCTGATGTAGCATCAGGTTTACAGAAGTCTCATATGTTTTTGACTGGATGATTTTTCCTATTATTTTTATTTCCTGAAATATTTTGTATAAGGTTAGATTATCTGGTTCTTGAATTTTTGATAAAACTCACACAGAAAAGCATTTGGACTTATTGTTTTCTTTATAAAAAGATGTTTGAACTATTGACTTTATTCTTTGATTGGTACAGAAAATTCAGGTTTTTTGTTCCTTCTGCAGTAGTTTTAGTTATCTATTTCTCCACTTTTTAGGTGATAATATTATTTGGTAATCTTTTCAGTCTTAAGTACATCCTGAATCATATTGTCATTATATATGTGTATGTTTACTAACCTTTTTCAATAAACTATCTTTTATGGTTTTAAAATCTCTATATTAATGTATCTTTTTTCTATTTCATTATTTCTGCCAAAATCTTTATCTATCATCTATCTATATCATCTATCTATCTATCTATCTATCTATCTATCTATCATCATCTATCATCTATTTATTGAATTTATTCTGTTCCTATTTTTCTAATTAGGATGCATGCTTAATGTGTTACCTTTCACTTTTTCTTCTTTTCTAAGTATTTAAAAACTATATATTGTCCTCAATTACTGTGAATTTAGTGCTTTCAACAAAATTTGGTGCACAGTATTTTTATTGTTGTTTGTATTTTAGTTTCCATATGATTCCTCTTTTGAATCTAACTTTTTCAAAAGTATACTTTAAAAAATATACTTAAAATTTTCTAACAATAGAAAAGCTTTGTGTTGTGTCTTTGGTTTTTATTTCTAGTTTAATGGTATTTGATAAAAGATTGTTTCAAATGAATCTGATTTTTAATAATTTCTTGGACCTTGCTTTTTAGCTGAATTGTGCTCTCTCTCTTTTTTTAATTTTTAAAAAATTTTAAGATACAGTACCAGGAATTATAAATTTAGAATTTTCTTTTTCATAAATGAAAACTGTTCTGTAGTGTTTCTACTTATGTCTAGTAGAGCTTCTTAAAATTATTTCGCCTTATATTAATATAGCTATATAGAGTGTAGGATTAGATTTAGGTTTATAATTTTTTCATCATTTACTTAAAATTGTGTTGCATCTTTGTGAAACTTTTATTGTGTTTATTTTAACAGAACATAACAGAAGTCTTTTTTTTTTTTAACATAGTAAGAAAATCTTAGACATTGATCAATTAGTTCATGCACCGTGATTGTGATACTTCACGTATTTTGTTTTATTTCTGAGATTATTTTGTATTTTAATTTGTTGTAATCTATTTTTAAATTTACTCTTTACCCCAATTTTTTTATTTTATTGATTGATTTTTGGTGGGATATTTTCTCCAAGATTTTTTCCCCTTTAAAGTTATACAGTGTATATTTTTTATTGTCCAGCATTTGAAATTTTTAACAACACAAATAATTTTAAAAGACTCAATGTGTCAACTCTAATCACTACTTTCTAACATATGTTTTTGGCTAAGTTTTCATATTATTCAGATTTATATTTTAATCCACACTCATTAGGCTTTATTCTTATTCTTTTTAACAAGTGTTTGTTTAACTCATATTTTCTTCTTGATTTTTCCATGATCCTCTTGAATATCTGAATTTTCTTCTAAAGTATGTTAAATTCATTCTCTAAGTTTTTGTTCGCATTTCTGAAAATGTCTTTTTTTTTTTTTTTTGCTGCCATTTTTAAAAGACAATCATATACACACTAAAGCTAGATTAACTGTTATTTTTCCCTTCCTATAACTTTCAGGTCATCATTTCATTATGTTCTGATTTCTGTGATAGACCTTGAGGCATCAGATGACTGTCTAATTATCTATTTTGTTGTTGGTGTTCTTGTCTCTTCTCCGGATGTTTTAAAGACCTTTGTTTTTTATCTTTGCTGTACCGCAGTTTGGAAAAAAAATGACTATAGATTAATTGCTTTTTATTTATCTTGATTGAAAATTTTCCCCCTGAAACTGAGGATTGCTGATTTTCTTCAATTCAAAAAAAAAATTAGATATTATCTTTTTAATTAGAAACTTTGCCCCATTTTCTCAATATTTTGCTTCTGAAATTCTAAATCAAGGTAATTTTTAAAAAACATATATTTTTATCTTTCTATGCTGTATTATGTTATTTATTTGGTCTTGTATTTCAGTTCTCTGATAATTTCTTAACATTTGTCCAATCTTGCATAATAAATTAATTACCCCTATGTGTTTCAGATATTATTGCTCAGTCCTGTTTTATTTTGTCTACACTTATTTCCATTTTTGCCATGCAAAAATAACATTCATATAATTGAATTTGTTAGTAATTTTTTTACAGTGTTAGGATTTTTTCTCTTAAAATGTATTACATACTCCAGGTTTATATAATACCTTCTTCTATTTTATATTCCTTTTCTTTATACTTATATGTTTGCACCACCTAGATTTCAATTTGGAGGAAAAAAAAAAAATATTTTGAAAGTATAAATCCCTTTACTGAGTTCAATGGACTGTAAGTTCCTTCAGAAAAACAAATTGGTCTTACTATGATCACTAGATACACAAAACGAACTTCACTGGCTAACAAAAAAGTAGTTACTTTCTATAGTTTTAAAGTAATTTATAAATAGATGACTGATCTTCAAATAATGTATGTTTAATAAATTACCTTATAATTTCTATCTTCAGAAGTTTTATGTAAAAAGTAATGTAGGCTAAACTAAATTTAAAACATACATAATGCATATTATTAACTTTGTGTTAGTATATATGATCCATGTTTATATTTTATGTAATTTTATTATATAATTTTATATTTTTTATATCTTTATAAAAGCTTTTGATAATTGTTATAATTATAATTTTAATAATTTCATTCACTTAAAATATTCATTTACCATATTTAAATAAACTAGTTCTTTGATGACAGTCATTTAAATTGGTTCCAATTTTTAAAAATTATAGTAGATTATATTTCATAATCTTATTCGTGTAGCTGGAAATGTATTTCTATTATGGCATGGCCCCTGTTGACATGAGAAGCCTTGTACTCCAAAGATATGAGGTGAAAGTTAACTTTATTCCTTACTTACTAGAAAATTACTTGACCTCTCTGGGCTCCCTGAGACTAGATCACAGGGTTTTCGTTGGGATTAAATTTTTAAAATATGCTGTGGACTTTACCCAGTGTTGTCTCAACTAATGTTAATTGTCCCTACTCCTTAGTCTTCCTTCTTACAATAAATACATATGAAGAGAATTTAGTCAGAGTATGAACATTTAATGGATCATGCTAAGTATTTAACTGATAACTGCCTGAATCAATGACTCATAGAATATTTAGCCTTAGAACAGTTTAGCAAAAATGAGCATGGCTCACATCACATAAATAGCAAAAGCTATGACTGTTGTAACCTTGATTTACAGAGGAGGAAGTGAAGTACAGAGACGTTAAATGATTTTCCAAAATCACACAGCTGATAAATGGCAGGTAAGTGACCGATTAGAATCCAGTATAACTCCAGAGATGGCATATTTACTATTACAATGCCTAACCCTTTTATAAACACCTCCCTGATACTAATTATTTCTTATATTATGGAGTAAAACATATTTTAACTATGTTTCTTAATTTTAAAATTGCACGAGATTTGGGGCCCCTCATTTTCTGTACCAGTCATTTTTCACTAATTCACACAACATTTCAGTGTATTCATTTCAAAAATATATATGCCTTCTCAGCTTATTTTAAGCTTCTTTAAGAGTTAGACTAATTTTGCATGCTTCTTTTGAATTCTCTATAAAATCTCCTATAGTGGTAATCAGTAAACACTTACTGCCTGATGTTTAGACAGTCTAAATGTTTCATTTCCCTGTGAAGTAGCCTCCTTCTACTAAACCAAAGGAAAATAAAAGTTATCATAAATTAAGTAAACAAATTCAAAAAGAAAAAAAAATGCATCTAAAGGTCATTTTAGACCCATTATATAGAGCAGACAGATCAGTATTTTTTAAAACAATTTTAGTGAAAAGAAGCCCACTACATTTTTCTGGTGATCTGAGAATAGGAGAGAGTATAGATGCTAGAATCTTCCTGGCTAATAATATTGTCAATTTTGGTCATGGTTGAGTAATAACCAACCAACTTGGACATTGACCAGATAACTCTTTGCAATCAACAACTCATCTCAATCTTTGCTGGAAACCCAGTCTAAATTAGCATCAAGTCATGCCTGACATGGTGAATATTTGCATTATTGTTTCAGATTTGAGAGATTGAAGAGTTAACTCCAACTCGAGAGGCAGCAGGGATTATAGAAAGAAATTCAAACCAATTGTGATGATCGGATTTGCCACCAACAGGCTGAACAAGCTGAAACTGCTTTCCTGATAAATGGAGCTTCGGTAGAAAGTATAGGGTAACTCCCTTAACCTCACAAGGATGTTGTAAAATATTAATGTGATAATATATATCCCGTGTCCTATAAATAGGCACTTAGCAAACGGTGCTATTGCCATGATTAAAAGATTGCTTATGAAAGAGCACCTCCCTTCTATCCCTTCTATAGCCATCTGGGTTTGAGAGTTTCCAATTACTACAAATATAAATTGAGATATGCTTGAAGGTATAAAGTACAATATATTATTTACTCCTCAGGTCAGTAATTATATCTTATACTGCTGTCGCTAATATAAACTATAAAATCCTATAAAATCATAGTACATATACAAATGAATAAACAAATAAGACCTTAAGTAAATCAATTATAGTTATTATGTTGTATTTTAAAATAAATAAAATTTTCTTAAGATACAGCTATAAAAATTATTGGCAAAGCAAAATTTTTCTCATAAATTTCATTTTTATGTCTGGGGAAAACCGTTTCTCCATTGAGTAACCCATTTTTTTCTCAATGAACTTAAATAGTAAAGCCATCACTTAAAAAGATGAATTGAATAAAGGTCGTACAATTTTCCTAAAATCTGCCAAGTAGATAACAAGTGAAAAGAATTGTCTGAGGTATTTTATGTGTCAGTAAATTTATTACTGTCATTGAGAAAATATTGATATATACTTAATGTTGATCTACAACCAAAGTATGTATTTTAGGAGTTTCCTGGTTTGTTTTCAGTGCCCACTCCAAGACAAGTTGCATTTGTGCCCATGATGTATAACAGTTAAGTGCTGAGACATGGTTTTTATTTCTGAAAACCAATTCACTGAGTCATCTAAACCAGTGTGAAGTACACAGATCTGCGTTTCCTCTGCCTACTGTTAAGTGCTGCCAAACTCCCAATGCCATACTTCTCATCCTCCTCACTCACATTCCATCTCTATTAAATGTCCAGCATAGGCAAATCTACAGAGATAGACTCTAGATTAGTGGTTGCCTAAGGCTGGGGAGGTATAGGAGTGGGGGAATCTTGGATTTCATAGCTACAGGGGATGGAATTTCTTTGGGGTGATGAAAATATTCTAAAATTGATTACAGCGATGGTTACACAACTCTGAATATACTAAAATTAGTGAATTGTACATTTTAAATAGATGAATTATATGGTATATGAATGATGTTTCAATAAAGCTGTTATAAAAATAAACTAAATTTTTCAAAAAGGAGCTAATAGGAAAGACGAAGCCATGTGACTTCCATCAGCAGTGTCATGACAGGGTTCACCAACATCTTATTTCATTGCTTTGTGATTGAAGGACACAGGAAAAAAACAAACTAGAAGGCAGTGCAATATCAAGGTAAAAAAAAGTGCACTAATTTAATGATATCAAAATGTTTACAATTTTAACATGATTCAAACGTAAGAAATAGTGATGGTTTAAGACCAAAAAACCCATCTATCAGACCCTGTAAGTTGCCGCATTTGATGTGCAAAAGCTTTGAATGGGGCCTTAATTACTTCCAAGCGCATGATCAAGAGCATTTTAAAGATATGACTTCCTTTCCAGGGCAGTGTGGTCCTCCATCCTGACACAAGCATAGAGTCACATCATACATGTATTCAACTTAGTGGAATATTATCATACGTATTCAGATGGGAGAAAGGGGAGGAAAGAGGAGGAAAAGAAACAGAGAAAAGAGAAATATCCATTTAAACGATACTGAATATTCAAGCCATACAACCACTTAATGTGCAAATACCTCACAACAAGCCTAAACTCAGAGCCCAGAATGCGCTTCCTGCCATGGTTTTGGTTCCTGCCTCTCTGTCCGAACCTGAGTATCTCATCCTATTATATATATATTTAAAGAATCTAATTTTGGGATCATCATGGCCTCATAAAGAAGCCACTCCTTTATCTGTGGTTCGACTGAGTAAAGAGTCAATCATTAAATGTTGGAGGAAAAGCTGACACTGACTGCTCAACTTGGTTAAAGATCTTCCTCCTAGCACCTACCCAAGACTGCTTCATGAGTGATTAGATAATATGCGATTTTCTTCTTCATGCTCAGACCTTAGCATCTAGCCCTCACTTAAGTGGCAGTTTCATTTTACTTCTTAGCGTGCTCAGTTGATACAGCTTTTTTGCTGATGATGGTAGCCAATGACAGCTCATAAATGAAAAACACTGTGAGAAGCCACCAGAGCATCAAATGCAGAACAATGTGCAGGGGGGTGGGGGTGGGGGGGGGAAAGCTTGGAGCAAAAGAGAAAAAATGCAAGAAGAAAAAAAGTGGAACGCATAAAAAGAGATCCAGCAATAAAAATGGAGACACAAAAGGAATTTTATAGGTTTTCTTGTACCTTTGGCTCATATAGCAAATAAAATTGCTTAAAATATACACTTCATTTGTGTCTGTGATTGTACTATAATGCCTTGACTTGCAGAACTCACGTTGATCTGAGGTTTGACTGTTAGTCTCTCCTTAAGCTAATTGTACTCTCAACATTTAAATCATTATTAAAAGGTTTCATAAGTTGTTCAAAGTTGAATCACTGTCTGACTAAAGTAAATTGTTCAGTTTTACTTTATTTTGGCTTTTCTTAAGTTATATTGGAAACAATATTTTATAAGTACAAAGAGGTGAAAGTATTATGCTGGATTGGATACCTCAATAAAGAAAGGAAAAAAAATCAGATCTTATAATTTTTTTATTCTGAGAATTTAGTTTACCAGACAGTGGCCCACCTAAGTAGTATCAGATGAGGATACAGCGATTGACTGGATCCACTGATACGTCAGTATTGCTTCCCACTAGTGGGCTTTTTTGGATAAAATGTTTATTTTAAAGGCTGATGTGACCCTGTGCTTATTAACCAGATGCTAATTGAGAAGGTAATAGATTTCTAGGTATAAACTAGGTGGAGTTGAGAAATATAGGAAAAAATTTTTTATCCTAAGAATTTCCATTATTATTTGGGGAAAACAAATGAATGTAATGAACGAAGATTACTACCACATTATTTTATTATGACTTCCTGACATGAGTTCTACAGGACTTTAGAAACGGGAGATCTAAAAGTAAGCTCTAAGAGTCAGTATCAACTTCATAAAAAAAAAAAAAAGTGGCTTTTTGATTGGGTCTTTTAATGGGTAGAATGTGAATATGGAGAAGGTGGAAGCTGAGGGCTTTTCAGCGAGAGGAAAATGGCTGAACCAAAGGCAGAAAATGGAATTGTTACAGAAATGTTTGGAGACAGTGGGAAAGGGAAAGAAGACACTGGCTCACATGGTGGAGCTCAGGTGCAGGGGTACCAAAAAATGCTTTGAGCTGTTTCGTTTGTGACAGGAAAGCGACCTACTATAGCTATACAATCTTTTCATATCCAGATAAAATCATGTGACCCCATCTCCACTGTGAGAAAGCCTGCCCCCTTCTCTATTTCCTGAGAATCCTTCCACATTCATTGGTCTGACATTCTCTACCTCCTCTTACTTCTGGATATCCTTGCTTGTCTTTGCTTTTAGAATTCCTGTTTATTTCTGCATCTTCTAAATTTTGTGGATACTACCTTGCTCCATGTATAGACACAGCCACACTCACTTCCTTCTACAGAGGTGCTGGGGGCAGGGGGCAAGGTGTATTATAGTAGAATGGGAAACAGCCTAAGGTTGATATTATGCATGACTATTCAATTTTTTCAGCCATCTCTACCCTAAGAAATTTCTCACAAATCTTTCTGCTCGGCATCCATATGTCCATTATTTTCTGATGTCTACGTATGTCTGTGTATGAGTGTGTATACATAGCGTGTCTCTATTTCTACCATTTCCTAGTTCTAAAATACACCATTACTGCCCCACCTCCAAAACCAGCAGGGTACAAAAGTAAATTTCTCAACCTTTAATAATGCAGAGTAATTTTGCTCTTCTGTCTCCATCTCCACTCTAGACTAGTCTTGGGGGCCTAATTTTGCATAATAAAAAATTCCATCAGTAAGGTTTCCTAAAGAAAAGAGCATCTATTCCAGAGATTACTCCGCTGTTCTCCTGTAATGCAGAAAACGGCTGCGCCATTTTTATTTTTTAGTAATATTTTTCCTGCCTGTTACATATTATTAAAGTTTGATTACCTTAACAAATCACATAGGTTTAAGAAGAGTAAAACAAACATGACGCTTTAGGATGACAAAGCCCATTTGAAGCAAGCTCTGGGTGGTGCTTGGTTAATACTTGGAGAAAAACCAAAGAGATCTTGCCTTTCTTCTCTCTCTCTCTCTCTCTCTCTCTCTCTCTCTCTCTCTCTCTCTCTCTCTCTGTCTCTCTCTCCGTCTCTCTTTTCTTTTCCTTTCTTTTCTTTTTCTGTCTTTCTGCCATATTTAACAAAATTAACTCTGCCAATTTTTAAAAACTCATTGTATGAAAACAAGGCATAGCACTCAAAGTTGGAGTAGGAATAACTGGCTACGTAGATAGCATAGCTCTATTATTTTCAAAAATATTTTGCCCTTCACTGGTGACCCTTTGCATCTGTTGCATATGGTGCTGAGCCAGGGACATTAGGAGAGTCAATGGGGATAATGTAACAGACTCCAGTTCCCTAATGGGAGAGAAGCCCTCATTTACGCTGGTGTAAGTGTGCATTCTCAAGACTTACAAAACCATTTGAATTTTCTGTAGCTTTTAGAGTTCCCTGAAATCACCAAACCACAATCTTAGACTGTATAATTAGTCCGTCTCTTAGAAGTGTGTTTATAGCAGTCTTTCTGAAAAAGGAGGGCTGTGTGAGTAAATGGTTTGATTTGTCCTTTACTGGTCTCTGATAAGCATTCAACTGAGTTCGGCTTGACAGAAGCTATATTAAGGAAGATTCCTCTCCTCTCCCCAATGCAGCTGCAGGGTTGAGACCTGGATATAAACCCAAGAGCAAAAAATATTGAACTGCCAGAAGGCACCATACCTCAGCAGGGTCAAGGACCCAAATAAGTCACATGGTGCCAAGTCCATCTGGCCTTCTCTTTGTCACATGGATAAAATCTAAGTAAGATGAACCTTGCTGGCAGCTTTGATCAATGAAACTGGAACATAAATATCACAATCCATTATCAGAAGATAGGAGTGATTTGGGGTCAAAGCCAACCTCCAAGGGGAGGCCTTGAGATTTACATGTTGATGTTAATTTTTATGTCAGTGATCAGTTGATAACTCTACCCTTTCCTATTTCCCAGGTCCAGGATCACAGAACCCACTAGAGACAGCTCTATGGTTAAGAATGACCTTGGCATAAAAACTTTGACCACCTGTTACTCTCAAGGCACAGCCAAGGAAGCAAGATGTAGGAAAAAACTAAGTGTTGCCTGAATAAAAAGACCTTTCCCTACGTAAAGACCTTTACTTTTCTCATCAACAGTGAGCCTAGAGCCAGCCCCTTTATCTGTTTTTTGAAGTACAAGATCAACTGCAATCTTTGTTGTCCTGAAGGGTCGTTCTCTTCCATATTGTCTGGCTATGACTGAAAAGCGGTTGCTCTGGAGAAAGAAGCACCACCTCCCACTCCCACTAACCATCTTGCTCTCTCTTGGTGCGCCCCACCCCATGATGGATGCATGTATAAATTCAAATTGCATATTTTTTTATGAGTTGCATGCTGTTTCTCCAGCTTTTTTTTTTTATACAACATTCTCCTGCTTACAATGAAACAAAGGTATTGGATTTTATAAAGTTATAAAATTCCACATGGATAAATGGTACAACAGGCCTTTTACATAGCTTAAGACTTCATTGCAATACTTCCCCTTCACCCAACCAATGCCACATAATCTACCTACCTATTCTGTCTCCTTTCCTCTGGTCTTGAGAACTCCTCTTCAGAATGTGCTGGAGACTTTCAGTTTTTCTGCCTGTTCTTGCTTGCTTTTATGAGCTCAGCCTGGGAGTTATTCTTTTTAACTGCGAGGGAGCGCACTGATGAAAATTTGTAATGGCAACACCTGTCTGTTCTAAACAGATGTTGGGATGGCCCCTGGTTACACACGTAGTGTGCTGGTCAGTAAAAGCCAACATTCAGCCTCACAGTGAGGATCCCCTAGTTTTCTTGGGGCCAAGGCAGACATTTAATAATCTAAACTATAAGCTACTCTCAAAGGTAAACTTCATTTTTATATAAAATCTGTAAGAACACAATAATGCTAATCCATCGTCTATTGCAAAACTCATCTTAGCTATGCGTATCCTATTATAAATTGTGTACCATAAAAAGGTACTGCCCATATTGTGGAATTTGCTTTAAAAATAATGTGCATAGGTTCTAAATTGCCTTGGGGTATGTTCATTATGCAATAAGCCCAGAGAAACATTCTACTACATTACATGCTATCCTTATTAACAGTACTCAAATATTCCAAAAGGCTTTTTTGAGTTTAAGTTAATCCATAGCTAATCTTGACCTTCAAATGAAAACTTGGCTCTAGCATTATTTTCAAAAGAAAACACCAATGCCAGCCATACTTTGCCAGTGCCAGAACACTTACCACATGATCAACAAGTTGCACATATACCCTTACGGACAAGTCAAAGGATTAGAATTCAGAAGGCAGGCTGTGAATGTATTATTAGAGTGGTTGTAATTCAAGATGCCTGGGCCATATGAGGCACAGGTCACTCTAAACTTCATACTCAGGAAAAAATAACCTCCAGAGGGAAGCCATGCATGAGCAGAAACCTGTATGGAAGGAGGATGCCAGCCATACCGATAAGTGGGAGGAGGATCAGAGTCTGAGAAATAGCAAGCACAAAAGACTGAGTTTGAGGATGGCATGGAAATAGGAAAGAGGCCAATGGTGTCGGAGCAGTCACTTAGGGAGAAGGTGGAGGAAATGAGGTCAGGAAAGCAGCCAAAGGCGAGATCCCAGCCTTATAGAACATTAAAAGACATTAACATTTTATTCTGAATGTGGGAAGTACAAAAAATCGAGAGCAGAGGAATGACAAGTAAGTACCAAAATAATACATACAATAATTATGTTCCGATGTAAAAAGTAAGAACTCTAAAAAATAGGCATCCAGAAGAGGAAAGGCCTTCTATTTCTTAGGATGCTAAATAAGGTTAAAAAAAATTTTGTGTATTTATGTATTTACGTATGTATGTATGTATGTATGTATGTATGTGTGTATGTATGTATGTATTTACGTATTTATTTATTATTTTGAAGTACTTGGCTAAGAAGGGAGAAAAGGTGATTCAGACTGAGGCAACACTTATGTGTGGAGGCAATATGCATAGAAAGTAGGGGAGAGAAAAATATCCTTATTGAGAAAGAGTTTATTTGATTGATTGGAGTATGGGAGGAAGGGGCATGACTGGGGGTTAGTGTCAGATCTTCAAGTTACCTGCATGTCACCCCAAGGAATTTGGGCTTCATCCAGTAAGCTAGGGAGCCACTGAAATATTTTAAGCAAGGAAGTAATGCAACATGATCACAGTTTTATTTTGGAGTAATAAATCTGTCAGTAGTGTGAAGAATTAATTGAAGTACAGGGGAGTGTCTGAGGTCAGGACTACCAGCTTAAGTTGAAAGAATTCATTTGAGTAAGAAGAGATAAACTAGGGCAGTGATAGTAAAGAGAAGTATTTTGGAGAGTTACTTAGAGGGTAGGTCCTCACAAGTATTCAGATACGAGTGGTAAAAGTGAAGGCCATCAAGGATAATTTCTTGGCTTGTGGTTTCAGGAATTTGGTCAATGGTGATATCGTTATCCAGGACAGAAAGGATCAAGTTGGGACTAAATATATTTTCAGATTTAATAAAAAAAAACAAAAAACGATCTGTGAAACAGAGATATCCAATGAACTAAAGGCCTAGTGAAGGTAAGAGGGTGCAGGTACAACCGCATAGGTGTAACTGTTAGCTTTGACAAAGCATGAGGGCAATGTGTCTATAAGAAAGAAAAAGATGTAATGGTTTATAAGAACCTGAATATTAGAAGATGGAAAGAGAAAAAATTTAAGAGTTGACTCAGAATCTCTCTCTCTATACACACACACACGTTAATTGGGAGAAAAGGCTTTACGAAGATATATAAGCTAAAACTGGCTTAAAACAATGACATATATAAGCTTAAAAAGGCTTAAAGTGATGAATAAACTTTACATAGATCAAGAATAGTCAAAAATGATGCAGAAATTTAATCATTGGTTGACAAAAGTGTAGCGTCATCGTTTGAAGATGCTATGGAAACAATTTGGGCTGGTAGGTGGGGGAACAATGATTAATTAGTTCCGGACACGTTGAACTTAAGATGATGGTAAGAATCCAAAGGGTATATGTTCACTATAAAATTTAAGTTACACTTATTGGAGCATAAATGGGAGCTCTGAGCATAAAAAAGATAAATTTGCAAAAGTGCTGGGGTTGAAACCATAGAGGTGTATTTGCAGCAAAAAGACAAAATGATGAAAGGAATACCCTTGGACAGTCAGTGAGAAGAAAGAATCAAAGAGGAAGATGTTCTTGTTGATAAACTCCAGAGTCAGAGCACACCACAGGGTCTTATATTGGTTCAAAACTTAAGGAGAAAACTCCCCTAAGACACAGGCAGGAGTTTTACACCTAAATTATTCCTTAGCAAGAATTGATGAAAAAGGATGGAAAATGTCTGCTCATGGGAGAATGTGGTCAGGTTATCCCTGGAAAGGTTCATGCAGGGCAATAAAAATAAGAAATGGAAAAAGATTTTGAATAGGCTGGATGAAAAAGAAAGACACCTTAGATAAGCCCTAGAGACTGAGGCCATCAATGTTGCAAGTGAATGGATTTTGAAAGAAAAACAAAACAGGAAGCAACATTCTCTGAGAAAGGGTGCACTAAGTAAGCATGGTTGTCTACTCTCATCACAGATACGGCAAATTGGCAAAACTAAAACTAAACTTTTGCTCAGAAATTTCTCATATCTGAGTGTAAGTTTACAGACTCTACATTCTAGGAAAAAAAAAAAAAAGACAACTAACCAGTATTCAGTAATTCTGCGATGCTAACACCCAGAATTTCTCTATCTACCGTCTTTACCCCAATGCCAGTGACTCTGCTACAGTCTCTGGCAACAGGTTGGGGTTCTTGGAATGTGTTTTATGCCTGGGATAACTGCCCTTGAGGAAGGCAGTTGGCTCATTCTCCAGTGATAGTTATGGGGCCAGTGCTGTGAAGAGCTCATGTGTCCCATTAATTCTCTGTAATCTTTAAAAGGTTAGAAACATCAGAGTCTTGGAAATAAGTTAACACATATTCTGAGACATGAAGAAAGTACACAGACCTTTTTGAAAGACGGTCCAGGTTACAGTTGCTGCTGAAACCTCAGTGCCACTGGCAGTTGAAAATATCTCTGGCCGAGACCATACTGAATATGAAACTATGGAAAACAAAATTCTTTGAACTTTAAACACATAGAGAAAAGTAATTACGCTTTTGACTTTATTACTTTTGGTCTTTGACTTTAACATGCAAAGAGTTGCTACACTTGTAGCTTTATTTTTCTTCATGAATTTATTAATGAGTTGGAGTTTAAATTAAAATCAAGACAATTCTGGTTTCGGTGTTGTACTATTGTATCCTCCTTGTGTGTTTTACTGTTGGCGTATCTTAATTGTTGTCATTTAATCTGACGATGAATTGATGATATGCGCTGTTGAACAATGTGACTGGAAAAAACGGGGATGAGAAAAAGAAGAGGAAGTGAATTTTCAACTCTGGTTTAAAGAATGACCTTGAATCAATTATACAACATATAATTCTGACCTGTTTCATACTTTTATGAGGACAGTCTGAAATCCACACAGATGGTCCAAGGATAGACCCCAAAAGAGTTCTGGTTGTCTTTGGAGGAGCAACCTCATGGGGGTAAGAACAGGATAATCCTGACAGAGGCCACACCCCACCTATAAAGGAGCTAGTCAGCCACATCTTTAATTGACCATAGCCTTAAGGGTTAAGCTCAATGGGCAAATAGCACAAAAGGTTGGAGAATTTTAGGGAAGAGCTTTTCTTATCCATTCTTTCACTCCTGGTTTTCATAAAATGAGATGTGGTAAGCAAAAGATGTCCTCCTCTCCCAAAGATGTCCACAGATTTATCCTCAGAACATGTGAATGTGTTGCCTTGTATAGCAAATGGGACTTTTCAGGTGATTCAATTAAGGACCTTGAGCTGGGAAGATTACCCTGAATTATTGGGGAGAGCCCAATGTAATTACAAGGGTCTTCGTAAGTGAAGGAGGGAGGCGGGAGAGCCAGTGCCAGAGTCAGAGAAGGAGATGTGATGATGGAAGCAGAGGGTGGAGTGATGCAATTGCTGGCCAGGAGACATGAGTCAAGGAATAGAGGTCGCTTCTAGAAGGGAGAAATAGATTGTTTCCTCAACCCTCTAAAAGGAATGTAGCCCTGCAGATGCCTTGATTTTAGCCCCATGATATTCATTTCGGACTTCTGACCTCCAGCAGCCTAAGATAATAAATGTATGTTGTTTAAGCCGCTAAGTGTATTGTAATTGGTTATAGCAGCAAAATAAAATACAGATGGTTTTCCCTGACTGTTCACTGTCTCCTTCCGCCCTTACTCAGACCTCCTAGTGAACAAATCCCTTGCTTGATTTGTATGTTTAGAAGTTTAAAATACATTTTAGGGCTTAGCTCTTCAATTTTCTTGGTACTGTGTCTGCATAAGCTCTTCTTTAGTTCTCCATGCCATATGTCTGATCTAGGTAATAGGTGGCCTGCCCCTGTCCAGGGTAGCCTGTGGCTGTGTGGCTGAGTGTTTGATTTCTGGAGCTCAGTGAAAAGGACCATTTGACTCTCATACTTACCCTTTATCAATAATTAAGGTAATATTTTGATATCAACTGCTAGTTCTTTCTGATTTTTTATTTTTAAAAATCAGAATGAGGAAAATGGGCTGTGATTTTTAGGTCCTTGATGACCCCAATAAATACACAAAATGTAGGTGGTAAAATATTTCGAATATTTTGGACAAATTGAGACTAACAAATAAAACTAAGGAAAAGCCACTGGATTTGGTAATGAGAAGGTAGGTAACCATAATATTATAAAAACTTAATCGCCTTCATCCTGACATGTAGCATCGTATTTAAGAAGTACTAGAAGCACTTACATTGTCACCAGACAGAAGACACGGGTGATCCCTTATGAGGCTATTGCTTAGCACTGTTCTTCAGGTTTTAGCTAACTCTATTACACAAGAAAAAATCCAGGTATAGAAATTGCAAATCACAAAGTAAAACCATCATAATTTGTAGATAATATGATTGTATACTAACAAATGTAAAAAACAAAAGTGACTAAAAACGATTATAAGCTTGAAGAATCTCTTAGATTTTCTATGTCTGTAATCACATCTTGTGCAACATATGTGTCCTGTCCCTTCAGTTCAATCATTGAACTATTTGTTTCTCTTTCCTGATTGCACTGCCTGGGAGCTTGGTATAGTGTTTAATAGTAATGATCAGAAAAGACTTTTTGTTATATCCCTGACTTTAATAGACATTAGTATATTTGTTATCTTCTTACAGACACCATCAAGTGGAGGAAGTTTACTTCAATAAACAACTGTTTAATAAGTTGTATACATTGCTGGATGTGATTTATTAATGGTGTATATAGGATTCCTGAAACTATATTTCTAAACTCTATTGGTCTCTTTTTCTATATATTTCTATTTACTGTCCTTTCCTTGTTTTGATATCTGTGAGCTATATTAACTTATAAAGAATTTTCCCTCTTGCCTTGTCTCTGTAATAGTTTCTTTATAAAGAGGATTATATCTTTACTTAGTTTCTGGTAAAAATAATCTCTAATATATCTAAGCCTGGTAATTTAGGTAAGTAACATTTATTTTTATTACAAATCAATTTTATTGCTTTGAACTTCATATTTTAAAACTACTCATAAACATCTTTCTGATTTGGATTTTGGCTGAATTCTACAATACTTTTATTTCAGTCACATTTTATTTCATTAAATTTCTCTTTAGGAGTGGATGCAGCATGTTGAGATTTAAAATATTTCAATGATTACATTTCTATTTCTAATATCTTTGTGTATACCATTTTATAATTCATTTATGGCAGCTTCGTTACATTAACTTTCTCTTTAGAGATATTTCAATTTTATTTTTGGGGGAATCTTACCCTGCTTATTTTTAAGGTATTTCAAAATTGCTTTTTTATTTTCATTTTTGGCAGTGATTTTAATTCCTGAAATTTTTCTTAGCTTCAAACAAACTTCTTTAAGGTTTTCAAATTTTACTGTCTAAATTTATCTTATGTGAGAATTTTATTATTACTCTTCTGTCTTCACTCAGCCTTCCTTTTATAGCAGTTCCATAAGTTCATTTACTGTTTCTCCTATAGCCCCCATCAAAAATCGGGTGTCATATCTATGTCTCTGGGATTCTGTTTAACTGTGATGGGACATGTAAATCCAGTCCCTGACACAGGAGGCAGCTTGACCAGGGTCTAGGTTGCCTCAGTGTCTGCTTCCATTTCAGATGTGGTAGTTATATAGATGGTGGCTCAAGAATTACAGTCACACAAATTTTTTAGTTTCGATTCTTGAACAGGAAGCCAAACTTCGTATCACTAGTTTTAAGTGCTGTGACTAGATCTAGTCTCCAACACAAACAGAAGTCCAACTTTCTGCCATTTCAGCTTCTCCCATATACTGAGGCAAGCACATCCAAAGTTCTAGCTCATCGGTACTACTATGGGCTTCCATTGCAGGGATATTTAATTTTTTAGAACATCTATACATTTTTCACCATTTGTGAATATAGTACAAGTAATTAATTGTGTTTAATAGAGAAAAGTTTCAAAAAATATATACCTTTTTATTTTGACTTCAACTCATATATCATTTCTAAAAAAGAGTTGTTTAATTTTTATAGACAATTTGAGTTAATTTTGGCCTTTTATTTGAATTTGCATGAATATTTCTGTCTTTATGGTCAGAATTGACATGCCACAATTAGTCTTTAAATAGAAAAACATTTTTGTGGTTGTGTAGTTTATATTTAAAATTTTCATGCTATTGGTTTCGGTGTGAGTTAGGGATCAATTTTATTCCAAGGAATTAGGCAGTTATTTAGCAACCTTGTCATTTTTACTTTTATCATACATTAAATTAGCATATACATTTGTCTTTTTCTGACATTTCTAATGTATTAGAATTTAATAATAACCTATTCTTTACTCCTGCAATAGGAAATACCTAATTATTTCAGCTTTATAATCTATTTTAATATCTGATAAGAAATTCTTTTTTATTATTCTTGCTTTTCAAACTTTGTTTTAACTGGATGTGAATGTTTTCTTTTCCACGTGAACTTTACACATAGTTTTTCCAGTAAAAATACAAAATGAATCTAGTATGGTTTTGATTGGTACTGAAATATGTTAATTCAGAATTATATATTTCATTATTTAATTATCTTCTTTATGTCCTTCATTAATTTTTGTGTTAATATCCTCATAAGATTGTGTGAAATTGTGTTAAGGCAGACATTCATGTCATAATCTCAAGGAAAATCACTAAAATAATAGCAAAATTATAAATTATATCTACCTGTGGCTCTCTCTCTGTTTCTGTCTGTCTTGTTATATTTATTTCAAGAAATATATTTATATATATATTCTTTTTATTTTTATTTCTTGGTGCTCATGCTTTCTGCTACTATTTAAATAGGATATTTTGTCTTCAATGTATGTTCTACCTGGTTAATATTGGTATAGAGAAAAGCTTGTCTTTTTATAACCTCCAGTTGTTCATATTATAAATATACTTATTGATTAAAATAATGATTCAGTTGATTCCCTTTTGTTTTAGAGGTATACAATCATATATACAAATAATAATATTTTGCTTAAATGTTCAATATTTATAACAAATTTTATGTTTGAGCTAAAGTACACTGGAAAGTACTCCTAACACAATGTTTGATTTTGAAATGTGGGTAGGGTGGGAGACTAACAAAATTTCCCTAAAATGACTTTGCTATGACTACCTCTACTGATTTGCATTTAATATGATGTTCGTTTTAGTTTAGGATAGATTATTTATAATGCTTAGTTTTTCTATATTTTATTTCAATATATTTTTTATTTAAAAAAATCAGAAATGAATTTTAAATTTTACTAGCTAATTGTTAAATATGTAGTAATAGCTGATATATGAGCACAAAACCTAAAATTATGCAGCTTATGTTCTGATACCAATCTTGTAACTCACAGACTGCATTATTCTAAGCAAATCATTCCATTAATTTAAATACTGGATTTCTCATCTGAAAACTGTAGATGATAATATTCTTATTAACATTTATTTCTAAATATTTAAATGAGATAGCACTAGTGAAATATTTCTTGGCACAATGTCAGACAATGCTAAGTGCTAAATAAATATTGTTACTGTTTCCTATGATTATACCGTTGTTTTTCTCCCCAGAATGGGTAATTTTATTAATAGATACCAAATATATTTTCTCACCTCTCTCTCTTTCACTCTCTTCTTTTGAAATATTTGTATTATTCACTGAAGATTTTATTGTATAATATATAGTACATATGCAAGTATATGTATATACATATATATACAGAGAGACAGTCAAAGAGACAAAGAGATAGAGAGATAGAGAGAGGGAGAAATAGAGAGAGACAGAGACAGAGACAGAGAGAGACTGATAGGTAGATATAATTTATAATTTTGCTATTATTTCAGTGGTTTTCCTTGAGATTATGACATGGATATCTACCTTCATAAACTTCACACAATCTAATATAAATTAATAGTTTTATTACTTTCAATTACATACAACTCCTTTAAAATATTTTAATTTTAATTCCATTTTTTCCTTCCTGTTTTATTGGTGAATGTTGTCATATGTTTTAATACTATGTGTGTATGCCAATAATACTTATTATTTCCTTAAATAGTGTCCATTTGTATTTTGAAATATTTTTAGCCATTTTATTCACTTTTCAGCCATTTTATTCACTTTTATTTTTAGTCATTTTATTCACTTTTATTTATTCTTAAGATAATTTTCTTTATTCTTGCCTTTTAGTATTTTCTTTACTGGATGATGATTGCAATTCCAGCCAATTTCTGCAGTTTTTGTTTATCTGAAAATATCTTAATTTCTTTTTAAGCATCAATTTCTCATTGAATTTTAAGTTTGCAGTTATTTTTTCCCTTTGGTTTCTTTTAACATATTGTGTATTGACTTTTTTTTTTTTAACAACTTTACTACTGATATACCTAAGTGTGTGTTCATGAGTGTGTGTTTCTTTTTGTTTATTTTTTTGATAGCATCTTGTTTTAAACCTGTAATTCTTCTAACCTATTTTATAAGATTCTTGGTACTATGTCTTCAAATACAGCTTCTACTTCAATCTCCACTCCTCCTTCTGATATTCCATTTACATGTGTGGTTGAATTTTTTACTGTATCACACTTGCCTCTAACACATTTCCTCATTTTTCATCCATTATTTCCTCATAGTTAAGTCTGTGTATTTTCTTCTGACTCATGTTCCTGTTCATTAATTTTCTCTTCAGCTGAGGGCTTAATTTTAATTATACTACTTTCAGTTATATAATTTGTATTTTTTTCTTAATTATACTTTTCTTTTTCCTGACATGTTTTTCCATTTTGTCCTTATTGACTTAAACCTAGTAATCATAGATATTTTTAGGTCTGCAACTAATAATTTCAATTTGTACATCTCTTGTGGATTTATTTCCATTTCCCATTTTATCCTTTTGAATTTCAGTGAATTATTATCTTTCCATTTCCATATCTCAGGTTATACTTGATTGTCAGATATTACATAGAAAAATTATTTATAAATGATATTTTGATGACACTAGATTCCTCCTAATAGTATTTACATTTTCTACTATGTAGATGTCATATTAATGGTGAAAAGGTTAGAAATCTGGTTAGTTCTAACAATTGTTCTCTTTCTGTTTCTCATTATTGCTGAATTTTAGGCAGCCTTATCATCCCTTCAGCCAATATTTTAGCATTTATAATTGGCAATCGGTTGAGGAGAAAAATGATCTAAATTCTAGATTTACTTTTGGTCTTTCCTTGTTTTCAGAATCTTGATTCTGAAAATTTTTACTGCTTTGATAAGCTTTCTAGTACTTTCAAAGTCCTTTTTAACATACATATTTTGTTCAGTGTTATATTTTTTAATGAGAAGAGTGGGTTCAGAACAATATAATATCCCCTTTGTGGGAAAAAAAATTCTTAAAATTTTTTGTGCATTCTTACTTTCATTTTCAAATTCATATCATTTTTCACTATTTGCAAATAATATCCTAGTGTGAATATGTGTGCATGTTTTAAATGTTCTTTACAAAGTAATATCAATTGCTACAAAAATGCTTCTCTAATCCTGTGGCTTCTCATTCTCCTTGACATATCAAAATGTACCTCCAGAAACCAGTAATCCCATTTCCAGAAGTTAATAAGAGGTTAAGTGAGAAATGAGTGCATTCACCTCAAGGTGTTACATACCAGCTATAGTTCAAAAGCTGAGTATTAAATTAAATTAAAAAACGGATGAGACTACATTTTTAATATTATCACTTTTCCAAATCTTTTGTTGTACTCATTGAGTCAGATGTCTACTTGTAACTAATTTATTCACTTTGTAGCACCGACCCAAGAGGAAAGAAAATTCTAAATTCACAGAGACTAGAAAAGAAAACAGAATGTAAATTTAAAAATATATATTAAATTAAACCATATGCTATGATAAATGATGTTAAGTGAGTTGTAGACTCTCTGCAAGATATCAGCTTCATTTGACATAGTTTATTAAATTAATTCAGCCCTGGATGTTGGCACATGAATAAATGTGCCATTTTCTTGCATGCTTAGAAGTGTCCTCTGAACACACACACACACACACACACACACTCACACACACACATACACCCTCACACACACACACACACACACACACACACACACACACACAAACTAGGAAAATAAATGATCTAACATGGTATTTTCCAAAATGTAGAACACGTGGTTCCAGTGTATAGAATTAAATGATATTTAATCACAGACTGAAAAGTTTTCCCTTTAAAAATTTACTATACTACTGATTATCTCAAGAGAGAATCTTGGTTTGATTTTTATGAGTTTTAAGGCATCTTTCCACTTGCTAATTTCTCCTTTTAACAAAGAATGTACAGACTTCCAGCTCTGAGCATTTGGCAGGCTGCAGTATCTAGCCAGAATTTAATGACATTGCCCTTTTCTGTTGTTTGGTTTTTACTGCATTTGTTTGTAATGTTACATTCTGTTTATCACAAGTGGAACAAGTTTTCCTTCTGTGGAAGTGATTTTTTTTCTTTTAAAGATAGTATGTTAGTAAAAAGAAAATAGAATGAATAGAAAATATTGACTATTAACTTGAATTATATAAAATTTTCAATATCCACCCACTTATGACCTATAAAATTGGGTATTTATAGGGTTCAAACTAATTATGATACTATAGGTAATATGTGATTTAAAAAAATTGTGATAATGTTAGGAGAATATCTAAATCTGAGAATATTGATATAACAATGGGTACATTTGACAAGAACGCATACCATTAATGGTTAACAGGTAGAACCTCTTCTTTTGGCCTCCATTTATGTGTTCAAATCATATTTTTTAAACAAAGAGAGTGATGTTCTTTGATTATAGCCTCAAAGCCAGCAATGACTCATATACTGTCATTCTCTAATCCTGCATATTAATTTATCACATATTGAAAAGAACTAGCAAACTTAGAAGCTGAACTCTATGCCATGGGCCATAAGCCCAAACGTGACTTCAATTTATAATTCAGCCAATCTAAAGCTGTGAGATTATTGAGAGAAAGATACTTCATGATATAAAAGGCAAAACATTTAAATTAAAATCACAATGTAAACTGAACAAAGACCAGAGGAAAAACAAATTTGTTAGTAAAGTTGATCCTCTTCAACTATCAAGCTTTCACAAACAAAAGCCTTATTCTATTATAATTCAACTGTTTAGTCTTATTGGTAGATGAATTCTATGAAAAAGTTGTAGAGGGAAATTGTTTATGAACAAAGGGACTGGTACAGAATACAAATGGAAAAAAGTTCAGAGCTATCCATATATAATCTCTGTAAGTGAGATCTCAGTGCTAAAAAACAGAAAGTGATGAGATGAAAAAGCAAATTATAAACCCATTCCAAAAATGTGAGAAATTGAAAATGGAAGAGAACTTGAGGGGGAGCTTCTTAAGAAGGAAAAGAATTAATTCCTCTATCACTAGACCAACTTTCCATGGCCAGAGAATTCACCAGCCCTTTCACCTGTGGTTGTGAAAATTGATGCAATGTTACATATACCTTTTAAAGGTAAAATGAAGGAAGAAAATAAATAACTGAAGCCACAATTTCCCAACCAAGAAAAAGGGAAAATGAAACATCATAAAACTATACAAGCGAAGAGGGAAATCAATAAAATTCAGAGCAACACATCTTTCTGCTCACTTCTGAACACACACAGTCCGCTCACCTGGAATGTACCAGGTGTCCGTACGTGTGATAAATTTTCCATGTCTCAGAAATATGTTCTATCAATAGAAGCACTGAAAAATACTAGTTGGCTACACTAATTGTGGTTTTTGTTTTTTTCCAAACTTGAATATTGACCGACACCCTGAGGATTTTGTATTTGTGTTAAAATCAGCAATACTATCAGAAAAGAGAGAGGCACTAACGACAGTGCCCTTCACTCACACTGATAGCTCCCATTCTTGCGACTCGATTCGAAGGACCTGAGGCTGTGCAGAGTCTCTTTTACGCTTCCTGCAGGTGGAGCTATCTCATTTCTATACCAGGACATTAAGGCACCATGCTCTCACTTCATCCTTGGTGACTGAATATTTTTGTGATTGCAGAACTATCAAGAAGAGTAATTTTCAGGATTAATTTTTCATCAAAGTCATCTTGGAAGTTTTTTATTATTGTTAACATAAATGTATAAGCCCCACCTTCAGCTTAAATGAATGACGATCTGCAATTTTCATGAATCTGAATATTTTTAAATTAAGTTTTTCCAATATAGCCAGTAATAGAATCACATTTGTACTGTAGAAAAGCCTTGATTTCTACCCCTTATTTTTATAATGGACAAAATTTAATACCATCCTTCTCTATGTTTGGACAAAGAAATTCCCATTAAACCTTTCCCCATCACCCACAAAAAGGTGTGAAAACACAACCTTAATTAATTTTGCCTCCTATAAATATTTTTTCAGTCTCTCACCCATTTCCCTTAAATCTCTTCCTAAATCCTAATGTCTTATGTCTGTTAAGTTACCACATAAATATTGAACAATGTAAGATAATTTATAATACTGAAGGCTGGCTAGCCTTTACTGGCATTACATTTCTCCTAGGCTGAATACATAGCAGGAAAGCTAGAAACATATTTCTGTTATTTAGCCTAATAGGCTGACAAAAGCTGTTTAAAAATTCTTAGCCATTGGGCATTATAAAAAAGGCAAACTGCAGTATTCCAAATTTCCCAGGTGGCTCATTATAAGCCTTCCCCCATATTACTTAGAGACACTGCGGAGAATTACAACAATATCCTGGTGTTGGGATTGACCCTAGCAGAGTCCACTGTGCTGCTTGCCACTGGCTAGGTTTTATCTTGGATTGTTCTGTAGTATGTCTAGAGGGTGGGTAATACACCTCTTCCACACTTAAGTTCTTGATCCATCCTGTTATTTCCAGGGCTCCTTCCCAATTTATCCTATCTTATGAGTATACTATGATGGGTCCAAGATGCCAAGCCATACTTGTACTGTACCCCATATTATCTGAGTTCCTTGGCTAGGTAGAAAGTGGCATGAATTCATCACTATTAGTAGTAAGGTACATGGCACCGTATGCCCCTCACCTCTCTGGTCATCAATAGCTTTAATTGTCAACAGTGTGCTTTGGTCAAGACAAGTAACAGTAAACTGTTTCTCAGATATAGAAAAATAACGTGTCGAACACTCCTAAAATAGAACATTAAAAAACCAATAGCAAACTCTTTCAGATAAAAAAAAAAAAACAAAAAACAAACAAAAAAAACCTTTCTCCCCATTAAAATAGTAACAGAGGAAAGCATAATCTATCTGAATTACTATATACCATTCTCTTATTTGTCTTCAGAGTTTTAAAATATTTATATTTTTAAATATGTATTCTTAGTTTTATGCATTGTCAAAATGTACATAAACAGTTTCATAACATATATTCTTATGTGACTGGTTTCTGTTCATTATTATTCTTATGTCAATAAATACCAAAGCGTATTTTTCAGTCTCCTATTGATGGATATTTGGACTATGTCCAACTACAACTATAAATATTCTTATACGCCTCTCTCGGTGCCCATGTGCATGAACATTCAAGAGCATGTATTATAAAGAAACATTTTAAGATCTTAGGGTGTATACATATATAACTTGGCAGATAATGCCAATCTTTACCCTGAAAACTTAGCAGGGTTGGCCCCTGGAGATAAGACTCACAAAAGTTGCCCTCCCCACCACATGCACACCAAATGCCAGACCCCTGGAGATTTCAACTCCCAAGCCAGTCCACACTCAGCCTCTGACAATTCATCAATTACATTTAAATGCTCTTATGAGTACTGGCTCCAGCAGCAAGCTTCTGCTTTGAGCTTCTGGTCTAGATGAGCAATAGGTAGTGTGATTCTTAGTGTTCACTTTTCTCTCCAGTTTTTGGAGCTCCACTTTGCCATGTGACCTCAGTTTCCAATGGATCTAAGAAAAGGTGTTAATTTTCAGTTTCTTCAGCTTTTTCCTTGTGAGAACTGGAATGATGACTTTTAAGCTCTTTATATGTTGGACCACAAACCACTTGCCTTATTTCTTCCTGAGTTTATTTTTAATTTTTCTGTAATTTTAGACTCCTTTAGAGTTTTATCTATGGAATTCGATAGCATCTGGGCTGAGAACGCATTCCTTGAGAGAAGAATTGCATTTGCTTCTGCTAGACCCTTGAGTGAACTCTAGCCCAGAAATATTTTATGTAATTTCTTGACTCAGAATGTTTGGGTATTGGTATATTCTAATTCTCAACTTGTGTGGTGGCTAAGGTGTAGTTAAGAACTTTGAGAGACAACTTTTAAAATTTTATCTCACCTAAGACTCTGAGCTGAGATTGACAAGTTTCTTTGCTTTCTCCCTTCTTATGGCTTTTTTTTTTTTTTTTCTCAATTCACCCTTTCCTGAGGGAGTGTCCTTTACTAACTATGCTGGAACAACAGGTGAAACCAGGACAGGTCAAAGTAAACTCAGACATACGCCCACTCTAATTCTAGTTATTAAATTAATGTCATATGCTGACTTAAATCTTGCCAATAGTGAGTATATTTTACAATGTTTAGTGAAAAGCTCCTGGTTTTCATGGTTTTTTTTTTTCTTTAAAGTCTTCTTTATAACTTAAACATCAGCTTTTTTAAGATTTTGCTCTGAGCATTTTTCACATAGCATTTTCTCTCACGGGATAATCCAATCTACTCTAATTGCATCATTTATCATCTATGTGCTAATAACACCAAATCTTTATCTCTAGCCTATACAACATCCATGAACTACAGATACATACTAACATATGTAAAGGCATGCTGGACATGAAGAAACTGCTGTTCTACAGATACCCCAATAGTATCTAATATATCAGTACTTATAATATACTAGGCACTATTCTGAAATTTTTATATATATTATCTTATTTAATTTTCATAATAACTCTGTGGGTTTAGTATTATTAATATTTAGTACCATTAGTACTATTAGGTATTAGTCAGTGTTCTCCAGGAATTAACTCACACAATTATGGAGACTCACAAGTCCAACATCTACAGAGTGGGCCAGAAGCTGAGACTCAAAGAATAGTTGATAATTGTAATTCAAATCCAAAGTAGTCTGCTGCAGAATTCTCTCTTGTTCAGGAGAAGTTAGTCTTTTTTTTTTTTTTTTTGAGGCCTTCAGCTGGTTGGATGAGGCCCATCAACACTACAGAATGCAATATGCTTTACTCAAAGTCCATCAACTTAAATGCGTATCTCATCCAAAAATACCTTCACAGAAACACCCAAGATAAGGTTTGACCAAATTTGCCCCAGTCAAGCTGACAGATAAATTAACCACAATTATCTAATAACATTTTAAAGATGAAGAAACTAAGGTATAGAGAGATAATTTGCCCAGGGTCACACTGGATCCCCTAAAAACCTGCTTCTCCTTTTGTGTTCATAAAATTATTACAAAAGTGATTCTACTCGATTGCCCCAAGTGGCCTACAAATGACTTCCATTTATTCTCTCATATCCAATAAATTCTTATTGTTCCTAAATGCATTCCTACTCCCGATTTCCAAGGCTCGTACCTTAATGTGAACCTCTATCTTTTCTCAGCACTATTTTTGTTACTATTTGCAGTGTTAGAGCCAGAAGTACCTGATGACCCAGCTCAATTACAGGACTTTGCATATGTTACTTCTTCTGGTCTGGAATACACCCCTATTTCCCTGCCCCTACACATTCATATGTACACACACACACACACACACACACACACACACACACACACACTACATCTAGGTCCTATTGGTCATTTAGGCCTCAGGGAAGAAACCATTTTTCTTTAGAACCATTTGGTGACCTGGCAATTGGTCCTTTTAAGGGCTTTCAGAGCCTCGTGTCTCAGTGCATATTACCTGTGGTCTAATTACCTGGTTAGCTATTTGTCTCTTGCATTAAATAATTTACTCCTTGAAATATTCCACAATTATTCCAGTACCTATATATAGTGGCCACTCAACAAATTATCATTGGGTGAATACATCTTTATATTCTTCTCACACACCATCCCTACCTTTCTTGACTTTGTAATATCCAACTCAGGCACGGCATACTGAAACACAGGTCCAGGTCTACAGATAGCATCATGAAAAAAGTAAAGAAAATGTGCATTGTGCCTTCATGTTTAAAAATACACCCTGTATTTTTTTATGGCTAGATCATATGTAGTCAGTCAAAACTTTGCCACATGGCACTGATGATAGACTGGATAAGCCAGGAAGAGACTGTCTTTAATCTAGAGCAGTGGATAAAGTACGCTCAAGAGGAACTCCATTCAGATTGTCAGCATTATCCATAAAAACCTAAGCGGGAAGATCCCATGAGCCATGGAAATGGGAATCCCCAGGCAGAAATTAGTTTCAGGTATTCTGCTAAGGCTGCAGTGGGACTTCAGGCACTGAAAGGAGGGACCAAGGACGAGTGTCTGTGACTGGAGGAAAATAATAAAAGAGATGGACAAGGATGAAAGTGATCTAAATTTTGGCCATGTGGACAGTTATTTATTTATTTTTTAATTAGTAGAGAACTGAAGTATAAGCAGTAGCAAAGCAGGACCTCAGGAGTTTGGGAAAGTATACTTAACTTTATAAGCATATGGTCGCCCACTGCTCCTGTGTAGGTGAGTCTCATGTGCCTTGGTCAGAGCTCAAGAGTTACTGAATAAGGGTCAATGTTAGTCACGATCATCTAAGAAAATTGTGAGTTGAGCTTATCACTGAGAGTACTTGGAAGGTACTGAAAACAACAGTAGAAATTTGATTTTCTTTGATGATTTTGCCCAGAGGTTAGTGCTGACCAGAAATATTAGAAATCATTCTTCTTGACTTTTTTCATAGAGTCTGCTATTAACAAAGTTTGGCTGATGAGAGCTATTTTTAGGCATAAAACATTAATTTTTTGCTTCCTTCTTTTTTGTTATTTTTTAAGGATCTCCTCTTATATTACTAATGTTTACACTACAGCATAGCAATAAGAGCATGGACCCTGCAGATAATGCCTGGGATCAAATCCCACCTATGCCACATTCTAGGTAGGTGAGCTGGGGCAAATTACTCAAACCCTCTATGCTTGAGTTCCCTTTTTTGTAAAATTAAGAAAATAAAAGTGCCTGCATATCAAGATTGTTGTGAAAATAAAGCACTTAATATATGTGAAATCTTGGAAGTGAAGAATATTATAAGCTATATATGGTATTAGCATTATTTTTCTAAGTTAGATGCACTTTCACATACTTGAATAACACTTCTTGCATAGCCCTAGCACAGCTCTAATCACATTGTATTTTATTCGTATATCTTCCCACTGGGCTGGGAGCTCTTTGAAGACAGATATTATATTCTCTGTTCTCTTAAATGGATGACAGTGCCTGGTATTTACCAAGTATGAAATGTATGTTGGTTAATCATTTAATTCCCATGAGATATACAATGCCACTTTTCTGTGTCTTCCAATGTGAAAAAGGAACACAATATGGTGTCGTAACTTCTTTAAAAGGTGGGAAACGAATGATGGAATAGTAAAATCACTCCCAAATTCCTCTGTCTGTGCCACCAAGAACAAAGGGGGATGCTTCAGAATATGATTCTGAAATTCTTTTCGCTTTATTTAAAGTTTTCATATATTACAGTAATTAAACTGCTTCATGACCTCATCAAAATTCTGTAAGGCTTAATTAACGTTTGTAAAGCCTTTACAATCTTAAATGAGAGGCATCGGAAAAGTATAAGAAATCATTGTTGTTATCACTGATGCCATCTTAAATGACTGCAGTTTGCTTCACTAGGATTTGCTGATTAAATCCTAGCTATGACCATGCAGAAACACAAGCAAAATTTATTTCTACAATGTAGCTCAGCTTGTCTTATTTAGAAGGTTGCAGACAGATGTAAATAATTTTTAATGCACCTATTTTTCAGAGGGATGCTACTTAAAGTGATAGGAAAAGAAGGGATAAAGTCAAAAGCATGAGAGTGGGCCGTTGGCCTCAGCTGTACCATCTTGTGAAATATCTTCCCATGAACTTTGGAGTCAGGCAGACCTAGGTCAGAAATGACTCCAAAACATATCTTCCTTAAGACATTGGTCAAATTACTTAGTATCTCTGCCTCCCTTACTAATCTGTAAATTTGTGGGAAACAAAAGCTGTGTCTGCCCAGTATAAGTTCTTACCAAGTGCTTAGTGTGGCACCTTATGTGTTCATACACACACATACATGCACACACACACAAGAATATATACATAAATTTATATATATATGTTTATATATAAATTAATGTTTGTTGTATGTATAACTATTCACATTAAACAATTAAAACACAGTATTACCAGCAGTTAAAAGATTGATTTCCTCCATCTTTTGAAGTGCCATCATTCCATCATCCAGAATGACTTATTCCCCAAGAGTTCAGGATAACTAAATTTTACTGTGTTGTTTCTATGACTAACAATTTTGATTTTGAAGGGCACTCAATCATGAAGGCATATCAAAAGCTTTACCTAAGGTGTTCTGTTTACCTATTGCTACATTAAAAAAAAAAAACCACTAAAATTTAGTGGTATAAACACATCCATTTTATTATGCTCACAAGCCAAACAGGAGCAGGAATGTCTTAGCCCCTCTCTCTGATGACTGGGACTCAGTAGAGTTGCCTCAAGTGGCTGGAACAGCTCAATGGGGAACCATATGTTAAGGACCTCTTATCGGCCTAATTTTCAATTCTTTTTCACCTTGTCTAGAAATTCAAGAAAGTCTAGAAAGTCCAAGAGGGCTTTATCATTAAGATATCTGGTCCCTGGGCTGGGATGGCTGAGATAATTAGGGCTGGGCAGCCATCCCTCTGTCTCCATGCATGCAGCCTGTCCACATAGCTGTCTTGAGCTTTCCTGAATGAAGGCATTCTCAGGACTTCTCACATGGTGACTGACTTCTCCCAGAGTGAGTATTCCATGTGACCTAGACAGAACCTGCCAAGGTTCTTATTGACCTAGCCTCAGACATACAAAATATCACTCTCACCACATTCTATCTTTCAAGTGACTTAATAAGGTCATTCCAAACTGATAGGAAAAGAAATTAGTGGACTTCACTTCTCAATGACAGGCGTTACAAGAATACGTATACATATTCTTTCATTTTTCCCATAAGAGGAAAGAGATTTCTGCCTCAATTGTCTGGAAATACAAAAATCATCACAAAGAATTCTGATCTCTTAGCCATGTTTTCTTACAATGAACAGCTGCCTGATCCTCTTTAAAGGGATAGGGGAGATGGTTTTAAACTTGGTTCTGCCACTTATTAACTGTGTGATTTTGAACACATCTTTATCTTTCTCATTTTGTCTTCTCATCTGTCTCAGACAAAAATAATGTATCTTTTAACCATGTCACTGAGTTGTTAAAAAGATGAGATATTGGAAGGAAAGGAGATAAATATTTTGAAATGTTACATAGCTGTTCAGTGAGATTATTAGATTATTAGTAAGATACTGGAAGGAAGCTATCGTCGCCAGGCTTTCCAAGCCTAATTAGAAGAGTTAGTTTGTTAGCTGCCTAGAGTTTCTGGATTCATGAAGGCTGAGACTGGTAGGAACCCAGAGACCAAGCCATGGTTCCTTCAGTCTTGACGTCAAGCTTTAGCTTCAGGGTTGAGGCCTTGGTCATATCTGGGATTGACTATGCAAGCTCTTGGTCTCTCCAGGCTGTATTTGTCGCAAATGTGAAGATGACTATGGTGATAACTTGCCATGTAAGTAGTTATTAAAACTATCCAACTACTTGCATCCTTTCACCAATTTAAAGTTACCTTGATTATAAAAATGAACTCAATTATTTGTTCACTATGTGAACAGAAGACCTTTATGGTTCTAATCCTTGCTAACAACTAACTGGGAAAGGGAAACTATATCTGAGCAAGCCATTTAGCAAAAACTGGGGTAGAGTTTGTTGCTGTAATGCTTAAAGTCTATATGGCTTAAAGGTGTTGTCATACATATAGCATGTGGCTTTTAAAAATGTGGCTCCTCCCTTCATTTTGTGCTTTTGAGTATGTTTATTACTTTTTAAAAGGTTGTATGTCTTGAGATTATGTCTAGAAAGATAGAACTTGCCTGGAAAAATATTTAAACACAACAAACATTTGAACCTAGTAAGACAATGTGGTGTAGAGAAAATGGTCCTAGTTTAGTCTTAATATATGGGACATCAATCTTTGAGCTTTGATTTCTTTTGAACACAATGAGGTCAGACATGTGAAATTGGGATTTTCACATGCCATGATCCTGTGATCGCTTTTATTCAAACTTGTGGCCACCATAGAGTTTTAAACTATATAATTATAAACCAAGTCCAGCTTAAAATTCTAACAGTGAGATTGTCTCTGAAAAACTTTTACTGTAATAGAACACCAAAGATCCTTACTTAACAGTGGATTTCAAATGGAAAATCCTGCTAGAATCCTGTATGATCTGAAATAAGTGAAAAATGATGAATTCTAATAAGACCCCAATATGTATATTCTACCATCCTCTCCTTAGTTCAGTCCCCTCTTCATACTCAAGTCTTCAATTATCATCAACTTGACATGCACCCAATAAATGTTTATGGAGTGATTTTTGTCTCTCAGAGGTTATAACCAAATATAAATTTATGAAGCCTAGTGCTTTCTGCTGACTCCAAACATGAATACACAGTACATATTGTTTATCCACATGCAGGTATATAATGTGCAGGACTCCAGAGTGCAGTGGTCATGCCCTACATGAATAGTGCTCCACAATGCTGTCTTTCTTAATGTAGGACTTGAAATCAGCTTGTTCAAAATTAAATTCACCTTCCATTCCCCAAATGACCATTGCTCCTCTTGTATTTTGTAGTTCAGTGAATGAGTTTCAAAATTAACAAGTTGTGACATCACTCTGAATCATCAGAATCTTCAACAGAAAAGAAAGAAAGAAAGAAAGAAAGAAAGAAAGAAAGAAAGAAAGAAAGAAAGAAAGAAAGAAAGAAAGAAAGAAAGAGGGGAAGGGAGGGAGGGAGGGGAGAAGGGAGGAAAGAGAAGAAAAAAACAGCATCAGTCTTAAAGAAATGTAAAGATTGAGTAAAATAATAAATGTAAAACACTCATCCTACTATCTGGCACATATTAAGCACTCAATGTTTATTCTTCTTCACCCCCCCCACCCCCACCCCACTGATAGCCAAGCTAGAAACCAGGGGCTCATTTTTGACGATTAAAATATATGTTTCAATACTTTCAAACAAGTTGAAACAAAACTGTGTCTTTTAAAACAACATCAATCTCATAAATTCTATCTTTGTATTATAACTACCTAGTTAAGAACAGTATCATAATTCTATTTCATCCTGCTATTGAGTGTCCCTAATCATGGCCATGCTGCGCACACTCCCCCATCTTCACTTATCTGTCTTACTTTACCTCGTTAAACTTTCAAAATACTCTGACGTATGCTGCTGCCTGTTTGACATGTGGCACAGGCTTCCCATGGCCTTCAGGGTGAAAGTTTGGACTTGGCTCTTCATGACATGACCCCTCATCACCCTCTGTCTTGCACTCTGACCTAGACAAACTCAAGTACTTTTAATTCCCTTCACACACTCCGCTGTGCTGTTGGAAGTGCCTTCCTCTTTCTAGAGCTTACTGCCTCTCGACTTCCAGAATTTACCTTGCAGGTCATGTTTTCCAGGAAACGCTCCCTGGACACTGAGACTGGATTAGGTATCTGTTATCCTTACACCTGGTGATGGTCTAAACTCCCTGAAGCAGAAACTGCATCTCATCCATCTTTGTATCCCCAGTGCCAAGCAAAGGACCAAAAGTGCATGTTTATAGAAGCAATGAATGAATGAAAGCTAAATGCTATATTGGCAATGATCATAGGTGTTATACCTGTATAAAAAAGAAATCGTTTGGACTTGGTAGTGGTGGAGAAGGCAAGGGGTGGCTTAAGGACAATCTGTGTTCCTCCTCATGATTCTAATGAATCTGAATTTAATGGAATGGTGGGACTGTCGAAGAGAAACATACTTGTATGAGATACAAGGAGGCTCCATGGAGCCACGAGATCCAGAGGCAGTGATTCTCAAACGAGACTTCAAGAATTCTAAGACTTTCTGTAAGTTCTATATTTCGATTGAATGGCATAAACAAACACAATAAATTATAAGAAAATGCCAACTTTTAACTGGCTAACACAAGAATTTTTAGTGCCAGTACTGATTTTTATATAATACTAACTTAATTATTGTGTGCTAATGAGAAGAAAGGAAGAAAGTAATTTAATATATAAATGTTGCTTTAACATGAAGTAGAGGCCAAATTCCATCAAGGCTCATTCAGTAAAAAAAGAATTTATGATATTGTGATGAGTGGAAAATGGAAGAGAAATTTTATACATGTTGCTTAAAAAAAAAACTGTATCATAGCACATCAATGCCATATTCACATTAAGGGAATTTAGTTTAAGTAAAAAAAAAATCATCCATCACAGTACATTAATGCTGTTACTTTTAGCAATTGTTTCTATTTGCATTTCATTTATAAACTTATGTTTGCTTTACATTATATAAGAGCTTTAAACACATAAATATTTAAGAAACAGTATAATAAAAATAACTTAGTATAATACTAGAGACCTGAGAGATTATCCTCTTTAAAATAATTTGCACATTACTCCAGATGGAAAAAGACTGTCTTAATGAATAAAGGATTAGGGCATAATAAGACTGACTCAGGGGTAAAGCTTCCTTGCCAGGGTAAAATTATTTATCTCTGAGCCTAGCATGAGCATATATACCCATATACCACACACACATACACTATTTACAAAAAAAAAAAAACACATTATAAAGACATATACCTCCATATAAGATGCACACTTATACATATGTGCGCACTAACACACATGTTATTTACAAACATATATGATCTACATGTAATCACAGATAGCCCCATGCACAAAGGAAATATCTCTGCATTTTATAAGAGGTAATCAGGATGAACGGAGAAAGCAGTTTCACTAGAGTTTAGCACAGCACTTTGAGAAGAAGGCCTGTGAAATTAGACTGCCTAACTACCAAGCCAGCTCTGTCCAGCCCTACCTAGCTCCTAGCTGAATAGCCTTGGATATTTACTTAATGTTCAGTCCCTCACTCTTCTTGTCATTAAATCAGAAAGGACAGTAAGCACTCAGTTCACAGAATTATTTGGAGAATTGAATGCATTATTGCATGTAGAGAAATTTAACACTGTGTTGGCCATAGGAAGAAATCGATAAATTGTGGCTTCTCTTTTTAAAAATGTATATATAATGGACAAATGTATACATAGGGTCCTGTAAGAATCGTGACAACAGAGAGTTGCCAAAGGAAGTGAGAAACCTGGACATCACCCCTAACATCTTGTAGCCCTTCAATCCATCACCTGTGTGTTGATTTTGTTTTTCCCTCTGAAACTCTCTCAGATTGATCATTTCTCTTTACCTCATGTGGGCTCAACAAGAGAACCCCCACACACATACCATTTACCCTTGTGCCTCACTGCAACCAGGCAGATCTTTTTCAAAAAGCAAACATGACCATGGTTTCCTGTTATTTTCAACGACTTTCCACTGACTTTGGTAAGGCTGTTCAGTCTAGCCCCTCTCAACCTTCTATCCTTCCTGACAGGTAACAACACCCTTCTTTATTGTGTGACACTCCCCTATGGAAAGCCTCATAAGAACAAGGACTATTTTGGTTAACCATTGGCCCTTGTCACATGTAGAAGCCTTCTAAATGTTGACTGGCTGGATAAGCAGAACACAACACTGCTTTGACACTCCTAAACCATGATGCATCAGTGCAAGGATGTAAAAGTTGGTACCTGACAGAAAAGACAGTGATGCTAGACATGGTATATGACAATGTCTGACGAAAGTCAGGAGTATACAGTGCTACTACTGCTGTATACCACTGATGGTTCATTATCAATATATGTTTAGAGTGAATATAACCAATGAATTTGTCATCAATGCTCAAGGAGCATATTGATTTCCAATAAAGGGAAAAAAGATTAAGAGAAGAGGTATTTTTATTTGCTTGCTTGTTTGTTTTTAATCTGTGGTTTCTGAAAAGGTTTATCTATGAACACAAATGTGACTCCTCCTGGCTTTTCCTAGTAATATACAGTGGGATCATTATAGCAGAATGGAAGGTCTGTAAGATCTAGTAAAACGGTTGCTACATAGCTGTATCTCATTTTTTTTTTCTTTTTACCAAATGCAATAAAAGACCTCTGCTGGTCTGGTTCTCTGACTTGCATGGTAATGGAAAACTATACTCACATATCACAATTTCACAGATTACCGAGCTCACAGATCCATACCCAGCATAGTTTCATGCATCATTTAGATCAGGCCACAATAGTGAATGAGGATGAAAGGGATGTCATTGGCTCTAGTTTCCCTTGATTCCACAGAGATATAATTGACCTAACGAGTCTAGAAAAATGCATTGTTAGGTTCAAGGTGCTGTTCACAAATTGCTTCATATATCCCCTTTGTTAATATGAGAACCATTGATGGTTATTATCTGAATATGGTCAGTTATGTAAGATATGTATTCAATTTGCTAAACCTTAGTCATCTTACTTATGTCTTTGTTACGAGCATACTCTACACATGTACCCATATAACACTATATCTCACTACAGAAATCTTAAAATGTATCATAAATGGATTTTTGGGTAATTATGTATACTTTTCCTACTGACAGTATTTTTTCCAAGATCTTAAACTCTTATTTCTGGTATATAGCCAATTCAAAGTAGTTCCAATACTCCATTCTTGTGTATTAACTTCATTTTCTCTCCAGCTTAACCTCATTCTATAAAGTAGTTAATGATCTGATAACTAACAGTTGAATGCACTGGTAAACTCTGATATTTCAATAATTCCTCTGTGAACTTTCTTATAAAGTGAACAATTTCTCTGTAATAAAAATGATACTCCCTAGTTATTGTTTTGTAGATTTTCAGGAAGGAAACTATTTGTTAAAATTTGGAAAATAGTAGATTTTCTTTAATTGACTATGCATATACTTATTATGAAAGTTTTTGTGAAATCCATATAGAAATTACTCATTTGCTCAAAATTAAAATTTGTTTCCTTAACATTATAATTATAAGAAAGAGATTTATTTTCTCCTTTTTTCACTTCATAATTCTGCTGTATTAGGGATCTGCTGTATAATAGTACTATTATTATAAAGAAAAAAAATGTGTGGTTTCCATTTACTTAGATACTATTTATCATATTTTTTTGAAAGGAGGGGAAATTTGATGATTTTCCAAGAATAATTTTGTTTTGTGATCTGCTTATTTTTTCACATGCTTTAATCCTTGCACAAATAGTGCCAATTCATCCATAATTAATTCACTGATCTTTCTTTTATTCCTTTATTCAATAAATATTTACTATGTAATGGCACTTTTAACAGCTTTATTGATTGGCATAATCGACAATAAACTACGTATTTAAAAAGTGTATGATTTGATACATTTTGTCATATACTTATCCTCATGAAATCAACACTACAAAAAGATAATGAGCATATCCATTACCCCCACAAGTCTCCTTGTGAGCATGTCACCCTGTCCCAACCCCAATCACCAGGCAACCACTGATCTGCTATCTGTCAATAAGGATTAGTTACCTTTTCTAAAATTTAACATAAACGGAGTTATGCAGAATTTAGTCTTTTTCTTCATTTCGTCTCTGCTTTCACTCAGCATGATTTTCTTTTAGAGTCATCCATGTTTTTATGTCTCAGTATTTGTTCCTTTTTATCATTGAGTAGTAGTCTATTGTATGGATTACTACAATTTGTTTATGCATTTATCTGTCATGGATACTGGGTAAATTTAGTTTTTTAACTATAATAAATAATATGCTATGAGCATTCAAGTATAGGTCTTTGCATACACTCATGCTTTCAATTCCCTTAGATAATGCCTAGCAGTAGAAGGACCATATATAGATACATGTTTAATTTTTAAGAAAATACAATTTTTTCCCCAAACTAGTTTTAGCATTTTGAAAATCCAATAGCACTGTATGAAATTTCATTTGTTCTGCATCCTCCCAACATTTTATATGGTCAGTCTTAAATTTTAGCCATTCTAATATATGTGCAGGTGTGTCTCATTGTGGTTTTAGTTTGAATGTACCTAGTGACTAATGATGCTGAGCATCTTTTCGTGTACTTGTTTGCCATCCCTGTTTTCTTCCTTAGTATTTATACAAATCTTTTCCCCATTTGTTATTGAGTTGTTTCTTCTCTTGTTATTGAGTTTGAAGTTATTTATATAGTCTAGACACAGTCTTTTGTCAGTATATAATTGGAAAAAAGTTCTCCCAATCTGTGGGGTTTTTTTCATTCTCTAAACAGTGTCTTTCAAAGAATAGAAGTTTTTAAATGTTGATAAAGTCCAGTGTATCATTTTTCCTTATATGGATTATATCTCTGGTGTTTTATATAAGAAGTCTTTGCTTATGCAAAGGTCACAAAGATTTCCTCATGTTTTTTTTTCTTAGAAGTTTTACAGATTTAGGGTTTTTATATAGACCCATGACCCACTTTTAGTTAATTTCTGTATATGGTACAAAGCATGGATTGAAGTTAATTTTGGGGAAGGGAGTGTGGGGGGTAGAGTATGAACATCCATTGTCCAGAACGATTATTTTGAAAAGACTATGCTTTTCCCCTTGATCTGCCTTTGCACCTTTTTTAAAATCAGTTGTCCATATGTGTGTCAATTTCTGAACTCTCAATTTTGTTCCATTGATTTATTTATCTTTATACTAATACTAAACTGTCTTAATTACTATAGCTTTATAATAAGTCTTGACACTTTGCTTTTCAAAGTTTTTTTGGCTAGTCTATATTTATATTACATCAACATTTTGGAATTCACTTTTCAATTTGTACAATATAGACTATTAAATTTTGATTGAGATTATATTGAATCTATTGTTAAATTTGAGGAAAATTGATATTGTAACAATATTGAGTCTTTAGAACCATGAACATAGCGTAGATATCTTTTGATTTAGGGCACCTTTAATTCATGTCAGCAATGTTTTATATTTACCATGTGTAGTTATTATACATAATTTTACAGATTTACTTCTAGATATTTAATGTTTTAAATTTTTCAGAATGGTATTGATTTTTAAATTTAAATATTTTTGGTTTGTACAAACATAATTGATTGTTTTATTCTTGATTGCATATACTGCATTTTGTTAAACTCATTAGTGAGTTATTAGTTTTAGTAACGTTTTTGTAGATTTAATAATAGTTTCCACATAGACTATCATAGCAACTATAATTAAAGCAGTTTGCTATTTCTTTCCACTCTGGGTATCTCTATTTTTTTCTCTTGCCTTTTATTCTGGCTGAGACTCACAGTAATACATTGGGTAGAATGTGGACACCCTACCTTTTCCTAATCTTAGAGCTAAACCATCCAATTTTTCAATATTAATTGTGATTTAGAGATTTTTCTTAACTTCCCCTTATCAGGTTCAAGAGTTTCCCTTCATTGCTGAGAGTTTTTTTTTTTTTAATCAGAAATGGATGTTGGAATCTGTCAAATTATTACTTTTTTCATCTATTGAGATGGTTGTATGGTTTTCATTTTTACTTTAAAATGGTGATTTACATTGATTTTCAAATGATTGACTAATCTTTGCATTTCTGGGGTAAACCCCACTTGGTCATGCTATATTATCCTTTTGGTGTTTTGTTAGACTCTATTCTCTAACTTTTAAAAAATAATTTTTGTACTAATACTTATTATAGATATTGGTCTTAGTTTTATTCTCCTACAGTGTCTTTGCCTTCTCATCAAATAGGTTTGGAAGTAGACCCTCACCTTCAATTTTTTGGAAGAGATTGTGTAGAATTGCTGTTCTTGTCTATGGCCATGCCAACCTGAACAAGCCCGATCCTGTCTGATCTCGGAAGCTGCCAGGGTCGGGCTTGGTTAGTACTTGGGAGACCATCTAGGAATACCAGGTGCTGTAGGTGTATTTAAAAAAAAAATTGCTGTTCTTTTTCTTAGTGATTAAATAAAGCTTTCTGGGTCAAGAACCCTTTTTTACAAATACAATTTAAAATATAAGTAAATATAGTTTTATTCAAGTTATCTGTTTCTTTTTGACTGAGCTGATATTTTATATCTTGTGATTTGTCCATTTTACCAAGCTAGCAAATTTATTGGTATAAAATTTTTGAATAGTTCATTATTATTTTAATGTCTGCTGGATCTGTGGTAATATCATCTTTCTTATTCCTGATATAGTAATCTTGTGTCTTCTTTTTTCTGTGCAGTCTAAATGTTTATCATGTTATCGATTTTTTCAAATAACCAGCTTTTTATTTTATAATTTTGCCTTTACATATACTGCACGCTCATGCCACAGTTAATTACATTCTAATAGTTAACTACTTTTGATAAGATATAAATTATAAGAATAATATTTTATGTATTTACACATGTAGCTATACCATTTTTGATGCTCTTGATTTTTGGTGTAGAACCACATTTTCATCTAGTCTCCTTTTTTACACTTGAAGTACTTCCTTTAACTTCTCTTATCATCAAGGTCAGCTTTAGTATGACTATAAAATTCTTCTCTCTATTCATTTTAGAAAGATCTTTTACTCTAAAGAATTCTAGGTTTGTAATTTTTATTTGAATGTATAAAGATTGTTCTCTGGTCTTCTCACTTGTGTTGTTTCTGACAAGTAATCTGCCATTTATCTTGTTTTTGTTCTTTTATAAATACCTTTAAAATACTTTTTATTTTATTTATTTAAAATTGCTGAGGTAGACAGAAATTTTCCATTCACAATGTACTCAGTTACCTCTATTACTAACCTCTTACGTTACATGTAATTTGTTGCAATTGTTGAACTGATATTGATACATTATTAAAGTCAATATTTTATTTCAATTTTCTTAGCCTGTATTTAGTTTTTTTTTCTATTTGAGGCCTCCCCATTTAAGATATCACATTATATTTAATTATTATTTCGCCTTAGGTTTCTCTTGACTTTAATAGCTCACATGTATCTTTTATCCCCTACTGGCTGATTTTCAGATTTCTTTTAACCAATGGTTTTGAGCAATTTGATTATGATGTTTTTTGGTGTTTTCTTCGAGTTTTTATTTTGATTCTTTTTATTGGGGTTTGTTGAGCTTTGTAAATAAACGGCTTTATAGTTATCATTAAATATGAAACTAAATATCTTTAAGTTCACTATTATTTTTTCCTTCTGCAGGGTTTAATTTTTCATTAATCTTATAAAATATATCTTTAATTTCACATATAACTTTTACCTCTAGAGTTTGATTTGGGTCTTTTAAAACATGTATTCTATACCTCTACTTAACATGTTCAATTCTTTTAGCTTTGTGAACATATAGAGTACAGTTATAATAATTGTCTTAATATTCTACTAATTCTAATATCTATGTCACATTTATATCAGTTTCAATTGATTTATTTTTCTCTTTATTACAAGTCACATTTTTTTCTGCTTCTTTGCATGCCTTCTAATTTTTGATTGAGTGCCAGACATTTTGAATTTTTATCTTGATGGGTGTTGAATATTTTGTGTGTATATTTCTATAAATCTTCTTGAGCTTAGTATTAGAACACAATTTGTTTACTTGGAAGCAGTTTAATTCTTTCAAATATTTCTTTTAAGCTTTGTTAGGCAATTATTTTCTACTTCTGAGACAAACTCTTCCAACTACATCACTCAATGCCCTGTGCATTATGTTTTTGTCTTTTAATCAGCTTGTTAGTGAGTCAGTATTCCCAGCTTCTTGTGGATACCAGGCCCTCTTCTCCTTAATCTCAGATAGGTCCTTTTTCTAGCTTTTATTAGTTTTCTCATGAGTATTGATGATTTTTATTCTGCTGAATCTTGAGAGGGGGCCTTCTGCACATGTTCAGAGTTTTCTCTCTGAAACTCTCTCCTCTTCAATACTCCGCCATATAAATACTTGTCACCTGGGTCTCACTGAACTCTCTGCTCTTTCTCTCTAACTCAAGTTGTCCACTGAGGCTACCTGGACTCCCCAATCTATGCCGTGGCCTGGAAACTCTCACCTCCTCTTTATTCTTCCTCCTTCATCACTTCTGGACCCTGTCATCTATCTTAGCTCTTAATAGGTATCCCCAGGGACCTCTTTTTTTTTTCCTTTGTATATTCATATTCTTGCTGTTATCAGTTGTGCTCTATATGCTAATGACTCTCAAATTTAAATCTCTAGCTTGGATATCTCCTCTATAATACATATGTAAAATGATCAATATACTGTTTAAATAAGTACCTTACACATAATACATTCAGATACTATAGCTAAATTTGAATTATGATCCCTTTTCTCAGAATTCTTTCTCATTTCAATTAATAGTAACATTATTTTTGTAGTTTCTCAGGCTCAAAATCATGGAGAAATCCTTGAATCAGCACTTTCTCTCATACTGTCTAATACTTAAATAAATTTGCTGATTTTATCTTCAAAATGTACATAGAAATAAACCATTTCTCACTACTTTCTTTGCAATTAACATCACTTCTCCTTCAGATATTATCTACCTAAAATCTCCATGTTATTTGAATACAATGTAAGGCTGATATTTGTAACTTTTTAAAAACAGAAATGTGGCAAATAAATTAATTTTAATGAGGAACAGCTATAGCAATGAAATCCAACATGTAATTTTTAAAGTACAGAGCAGCCATAAGAATTATTTTAAGGTCCAGAGATTTGAAAACTTTGTTTTCACACATTTCTAATAAGTTTTTTTATTTGGGGATAATTTCAGACTTACAGAAAAGTAGCAAAGATAGTTTGAATTATACGCTTTAACTACTTGATCACTTTCAGTTTCTCCTAATGTCATCATTTTATACTATCATCTTATATTTGTCAAACTAAGAAACCAACATTGGTATGGTATGTTATTCTTTAAATTCCAAATGTTATTTAGATTTCACCAGTTTTTACACTATTCTCTTGTTTCTGTTCAGAATGCTGCATTGTGTTTAGTTGTCATGTCTCCTGGTTTCATCTGGTCTGTGGCACTTTCTCAGTCATCCCTAGTTTTTCATGACCTTAACTGTTCTGAGTTGTACTAGTCAGGCATTTTGTAAAATATATGTCAAATGTGGTTTGTCTGATACATTCATTCACATGATAAGAATGAGGTTTTTTTTTTTTTTTTTAAGGAATATCACAGAAGTGAGTGCCTTCCCAACATATCACATGAGGGGGTAGATGACATCCATACGACATCAATGACGGTATTGATTTTGATCACAGGTAGTGCTTGCCGGGATTCTTCTCTGCAAAGTTACTATGTTTCCCTTTCTATACTCCATTCATTGGAAGTCAGTCACTCAGTTTAATCCGCACTCAAACGGCAGAGCGTACGAGACATTCTGCAGGTAAAATTTGCCTATTCTCCATTTCATTATTTAGCCAATCATTTATTTATATCAGTATGTATATTAATTTTATACTTTAGGTTATAATCCAATATCATAGTATTTATTATATCATTGAATTGTTCTAGCTTTGGTCCTTGGTTATCATCGAGTTCCCTCCTATATCCATTTAACATGACCTCATACTTGTTTTTTTTTTTTATTTTTGACTACTTCCTTTCTAATATTTTCAAATATTTTACTTTGAAAGGATGAAAAAAAAAGTAATAACAACTGAAAATGTTTAAGTTTTTCTAACACTATGCCCTTTATGAAAGCAGAACATTTGTCATTGGATTCAATTACTTACTACAGCAAGATGCCTGAGGATAGCTATTTAATTGGGTTAAGATGCTCTGTTAAAGTGTTTCTTTTCAGTCTAGCTCGAGGCTAGCTGATGCCTCTGAATTTCCCAAGGCCAATCCACATAATTTCTTTGAATTTTTTATTCTTTTATAGACACTACTGGTAACTGCCACAAAATAAGCAGATGTATCTAAACATGCCCTCCCTAATATCAAGGTGCCTATCTATCTTTTGACTTAAAATTTTACATTTAGTTGTACCATTCTTTAGGGAAACTATGATCCCCAAATGATTTCTATTTAGCCAGTCATAGGTGGATGAGAGATGAGACATGTATAAGCGATGAGTTATTTGTTGCAATGGATGATGGGTAACTCCAAATGAACCAGATGGTGAAAGTACACATGGTCAATATTTTTACATTTTTATCTTTTCTAGTGTTCTCACAGTTCATAACATATGCATATGCTCAGGAGCCACACCATGAGCCATTACCCAGATATGTATATTGGGATCTTTGTAACATGGATTTTTATTTGGAGAGGTCCTCCTGTATATGTAACTCAGACAGTATGCTAAAATATGTAAGATTAAACTAAGTTAAAAATCAATACTAGTTACAATCATTAATATCTATTAAATTGTTCTATAAATGTAGCAGGTTTTCCCTTATAGTTACCTATGTTAACATCACCCAATAAATATTCATAATAGACCTTTCTCCCATATCATTTTATTTAGCCAAATGCTTTGGTTAATATTAACATTAACCAATTCCAGATGTCAACAATTAAATTCAATCCAACAAAACATTTAGTCAGGCACTTTCCTCAGACTGAGAATAAGACTTTACATAAACATGTGTAGTGAATTTTGAGTCTATCTTAAGATAAAATAGTTGTGTTTAGTGACTAAACATATCATTACCCAGATGCCTGATCCCCTTATGCAGCTGTTCTTGCTGTTTTGGTTCTGTGTAGTCCCTTTGCTTGTCTTTCGTGTGGCTCTCACTTCACATGGCACTATTTGGGGGGAAATCTGCAGATGAGGGGTTCTGGCTGATTTTGTAATGTGCCTGCAGATAGCTAAGATTGCATTGTAATGAGGTCAGATTTCATTTCTAAGCAAGGTCACACTCCAGGTTTGGTAGAACTCCAAGGAAAATCAAAGTGCTGACAGAAACATCTAAAAGGTGGTGATTCGGTAGGTGGCACTCTTTCCTCCCTGCAAATCCTGTTGTCGATTATCAGGTTCAGTCTGCCTTTCAGAACAGATTTACATGTCCTCTTTTGACCATTATGGAATCTAGTGTAGAATACTTTATTGGAGGCAGTAGGAGGGTATTCATTTGTAGCTTTCTTCAGAAAACAAGAATGTTTCCTTTAATCCCTGTGCCCTATGTAAACATGAGCTCTGTGTTTCTGTTTTGTTTACCTAGAATTTCAATTTGATGAGCGGGGCTAACTATGTAGGCACATATGCTGCTGAAAACCTTTATTCTGCCTAGAAAACATTTCCTTATCTACGGATGAGTTTTCTGCGTTCTGATTATTTTTGAAATTCTCTCTTAGTTTCCAGAGTTACATAGACCTCATAATTAGCCTGCCTTGTAGAAGCTTTAAATTTAATGGCTACAAAAAAAATACAAATACTGATTTTTTGGCTCTTTTGTTCATGAGCTCGGGAAAGAGCACTCAGCTTTTATAAACTGAATGTCAACTAGGATCCAGGAGATAGATTTATTAAGAAATTAGATTCCCTTTTGAAATTCGTCTTTCCTCAAATATAAAAAGAGGAAAAATAGAGCCGGTACTTTTCTACAACAAAAATCAGACAGAATGAAGCATGTTTATCCCCACTTTATAAAAAACACACTGAAACTACTTTGAGAAATGATTCATGATGTCTCATTCAGGTTGAAAATCAGTAATGAAGAAATTGGAACTCTCTCCTTGACCAGTTACAAAAAAGAATGTGCTAGGCAAGTAGAAATAATCTAATATTAGTTTAAAAAATTATAGTTTATGCAATTAGATAATTTCATTTTTAAAAAATTTTTTGTCTTTTTCTTTCTCTGCTTGCATTATGCTTCACTTGCAATGTGACTTTGCTTTTGTTAAAATGGTATAAAGAATGTCAGGTGTAAGTGAACTCAAGATTTATAAGAGCAAAGGAGTGTAAGTAAATTCATTTGAGGTTCCATTAGTTCAACCTGAAAAGGTTGCCTGGGTATGATGCTTTGACATTTACTCAGTACCCACAGAACGTTGTGCAGAAAAGGAAAAAGAAATCATACACAGGTACACATGTACACACATGTGCGCATGCATGCACACACATGAGGGAGGAGTCCATTGAGACAGGGCAACTTGATCAGCACCAAAGGGAAGTCAAAGATATAAATTTCCCAAGGACATTATAAACATATGAACTACCTCCTTCCTCTGTTAATGTTGTTTGAGCCTTTCGGGTAGCTTCACTTGGGCTCCCTCGAATCCTCCCACCAGTTAAGCTTTGACACACCAACCAGTGCCAACTATAAACTCTAGTTACAAAATTATATGATCTGCAAATCTCCCTAAACTCCTTTGGCTCCTATTCCTAGAAAAATACTGTGCTGTACATAGTATTAATTGTTTCTGATGACAGGGATAATTTTAGAGAGGACTTGGCTGGCTTCTCTGGTCTCCTTATTTGCACTTCTTTGTGACAAGTTCTGGAAGAAGCCAGGCATAGACACTGTGAATTCCACTATAAAGCTAACTCACAGTGCTGAGGTTATATGCCTTCATGGGAATCCTGTATTCTTTTTTTCCCCTTATTGAAACAGGTCAGAAAATGGAAAGTAGGCTTAAACTTTTATTGTTTGTGTTTAATTCTATATACCTTCAATCATCTCCTTTGGACCTTATAATATAGATATTTATTAATTTGGACAGCAAATAATAAATAATCACAGCTTTCAGGGGCTTGGGAAGATTTTTAAAAATCACATTTATTTAGTGAAACCTATCCTCACAAGAGTGTATTGAATTGTCACCTCTATGCTTCTTGAAGTTTATATTCTAGCAAAACTTCACTTACATTTCATGCTCTTGCACATTCTTTTATTTCTCACTGAATGCTTTCCTCAGACCCCTCCCTACCAGATCCACTGTACCTATTAGCAAACTTTTATTCATCTTTCAAAAGCCAGTGCAGACATCAACTCATCGGAGAAGCTTTAGTTGACTTCATACCAGTGCAAAACTGAGTTCATCTCTCTATTCTCTGTTCAATGACTAGGCTTCATTAATTGAATCTCTAAGGCCATAATATGGTACATTACTAGAGAATGATCATCAACACTTTCTTCTATGAGGATGGAACCTTCCAAATTCTACAAAGAGGTCGACCTTGTCTAGGAATTACCTTGATGTCTGCCACATAGAACCAACACGGTAGATACTGATTGAACTAAATTGATCTAATGTACAACCAGGAATTTCAGCCATGAAAGTACTGGAGTTGAAAAGAACTCATGATGTCATTTGGTTCGATCCACTCAATTTGTAAATGAGTATACTACATCCAAAGCTGTCAATAGACCAATGAATTTTTGCTCTGCGATGTAGCAGCAGATTGACTTGGATTAGAACCCTGTTCTTGTGTATCTATCCCTTCCACAGCAGCAAGCTGCCTCACGAATTCCTAAAATGAAAAGGTACAATTCCAATGGGGAAATATTGACTTTATAAAATCTTGACCTTGGGAAGCATCCCCATGGAGAGATTCACATTTTCTTCAGTGTTGGATGATTGTGGTTCTAACTAAATTGAGCAATCTCTTCATCCATTTTTGGTTTTCAGGTTGAATAGTGCTCCTTTCCATGTAAGATCACAGAGTTCTCTACAGGTACTAATTAGGCCTCATGACACTCCCCTGTGGAAATGATCTTATTATTATGACTGAACTGATACTAAAGATATTTAAGGTGGTTAACCTAAAAGTGATGAAAAGGAATTAAGTAATCCCACCTGAGGCTCTTGGTACTGAAAAGACTCCAATGCCAAGAGACCTGACAGCATGGCCTGGGGCAAACTGAGGAAGTAGAGAAAGCTTTGTCTATTGATTCTGCCTTCAGAGAGACCATTTTAATAGTCAGGGTACTTTAGAGAAACAGAATCAATAGGCTTTTAGGATATATACATATATAGATATACATACATATGTACGTATACACAAACGTATACATACACATATATGTGTATGTGTGTGTGTATATATGTATATACAAAGAGAGAGATTGATTTTTTAAAATTGCCTCAGATGATTATGGAGGCTGAGAAGGTCCATCATCTGCCATCTGTAAACTGGAAACCCAGGAACGTCAACAGTGTAATTCATTCAGTCTGAGTCTGAAGGATTGAGAACCAGGGGAGCCAATGGTGTAAATCTCAGTCTGAGGGCAGGAGAAGATTTGAGGACGTGACCCAGATCAAGTGGTGAGTCAGGAAAAAAAGAGTAACTTTGTCCTTTGTCCACATTTTGTTTTATGTGAGCCCTCAGTGAATTAGCTGATGCCCACTCACACTGTAAGAGGGCACTCTGCTCTACTCGGCCTACCATTTCAAATACTTATCTCATCCAGAAGCATCCTCACACACATCCCAAAATAATATTTAATCTGGGCACCCCCTGGCCAGCCAAGGTGGCACAAATATTAAGCATCACACCATCCCACTCACCTTGCTTATACCTTCTTCTTCTCTACCCCGCTTTAGCTTTTCCATTTTTGAACCTTTTTTCAACTTCCCTTTTACTCTTTTAATCTTCAATTTGGAAATTCCTTTCATAGCCAGATGTCTAATCCTGATAATTGGCTACATAAAAGCATAGACTACAATGCTTTATGTAAATATCCTTCTTTAGACAGTTGTTTTGTTTTATCTTTAATTCTACAGTATAGAATAAAGGTATATGTCCTGTAACTTTTATTTATCAAAAACAACTATAATCTGCTTTAAAACCTATCCATCTATGCTTCCTAGAAATTTATTCTGAATTATTTAGGGTTTTTTGTTACCCAATGTACAACATAATGCAAAAGTTCTTTTGAAAAGAGGGTGCCTTATGCAATTAAGAAAATTCAGAGAAAACCCTGAACTTTGGTCCACAGAGGTCTTTGCTAAAATAGTCATTGGTTAATTCCTGAGTTTCTTGAATGTGGGGAATCTAGCCTCTGAGTCTCTCTTGGGCCTGGTACTACTAGCCAAGATATGAAAATGAGGGTCTTGTATCAACTTCCTAAAAAATCCTATACAGCTCTTGGTCTGTAATGTCATTTAGCCTCAGTGTATTGTTGAGAGTGACTCTGGAAAGGTCTCCATACATTATAAAACCTGTGCCTTTCATAGTTTTTTGGAAAGTTCTTCTCACCAACTTCTAGAGTTCAACTGCTTCTATCTTCTGTCCCAACCTCCTTCCCCTGGGCACACCCTGAACAAATGCCTTTAGAAATAGAATTCTGTCCTCTTCTTTCTTTGGGAAGGGGTGGGAAATAAGATCATCAGTGAGGTTGTTTTCCCTTCCTTCTTTCCTTCCTTCTTTCCTTCCTTCCTTCCTTCCTTCCTTCCTTCCTTCCTTCCTTCCTTCCTTCCTTCTTTCCTTCCTTCCTTCATTCATTCCTTCCTCCCTCCTCTCCCTCCCTCTCTCCTACCCTCCATTCCTGACATAGCTACTTTTTATCTCCTTCCTCCATATACCTTAATGAGTATTATCAAACCTAACTTCCATATTGCCCTTATGTAATTCTGTTTCTAAATTCTTTATATGTTTCTGCTGTCCTAAACTTGCCTTTCTTACTATTTGATCAGGAAACCCCTATTATTACAACAAAGCCCAGGTCAGATGCCACTTCATTCAATCATTATATAAATAAACACAGATTTAAGTGGTTTCTGGAAGGCAAATCAGAGACGATTTGAATATTAACATAATGAATTAACGAGTTATGATCCAGTAAATAAAATAGGATTGGGTGGACTCATATTGGTAACAAATAAACAAACAAACAAATATTTGGGGAGAAGGAAGCTAATAAATTTAGGATAAGTGAAACAGAAAAATCACTATTGCATTATCATCATAAGAATAATGAAATCACAAAGAAATCAACAACAGATACTAAAAATAGCCTGTGAAAATTTTAAGGAATGGACTATTTACAGGGTTAAAGTATCTCCTCACAAGTTATTTATTAATTGCAGAGAAAGTAGTAACAAAGTGGAGAAACATGATAGATATCACTTTAACCAAGAAATCTCAGTTAAAATTGCCCAAAATGGGACACATCAATTGACATTCTGTGCCTCCTAATGCAATACACTGAGAAAGACATGTAATTATATCTGTGGCATTTTTGCTTAAAAATGCAAGCCTTAAATATAATCATCAGAAAGCATTAGACACACCAAACTGAGGAATATTCTACAGCATAACTGGTCTGTACTCCTCAAAGTTGTTGATATGATGAAAGACATAGTTCTTAACCAAAGAACTTTTCAGTCTCCTTTAATCTGGAACTATTTCTTATCCTTCCTTTGGAAAGACATGAAAAGTAAATTAAATAGATGATTTGCATTGAATCCTGATTCAGAAAAAACTCTATAAAGAAACAATTTGAAATAAGAATGTTTATTAATGTTTAGTTTTCTGACTTTTATAACTTCACTATGATTACATAGATAATACTTTTCTTCCCAGGAAATATATACCAAATCTTTCAGGAGTAGAGGCTTGATGAGTGCAATTTGCTCTCAAGTGGTTCAGGGAAGAAAAAGAAGAAGAAGAAAAAAACCAGAATCCTTATACAGAGAAAGGAAGAATATGATAAAGCAAATATGGCAAAATGTTAATAATTTGCAAATCAGGGAGATGGGACTATGAGTTCTTAATACTATTTTTGAAACTTTTTTGGAAGTATGAAATTATATCAAAGTAAAAAGAAATAAATAAAATTTACCATACAAATAAACAATTAATGAGTGCTTACTAGACAGTAGACCTGGGATAGATGATGGCAGTCCAGAACCATACAAGAGATACCCAGTTTATAGCAGGAGACAGAGAAACCAGCATTCATGACATTGTGAAATCAACTGTGTGGCCAGAGACAAATGCAGTGGATCTCTAAGCAACTCTTAAGCTGAAAAGTGAGGGCAAAGGTATGTTGGTTCATTTTACTTATCTCTTCAAAATGTTCAAAATGTTTCCTATTTCTTACCAAAACAAAACAAAACAAAATAGATTTTCAAATGTGTTACCCCAATGGGTTTCGTCTACTTTGCCAAGCCTGGTTGAATTATACTGGCTGCCCAGGGATTGTTTTAAGAAATGTTCTGAGGCCATGCCATGCACTGAGGTGCGGGCACGGAGCCGCCCATAGCACTGTGGGATTTGGGGTCACTGCGCATATTAATTTGCTAGGGCTGCCATTTCTAAGGGTGTGGCTTAAACAAGAGAAATTTGTAGTCTCACGTTTCTGGAGGCTGGAAGTCTGAGACTACAGTGTGGGTAGAATGTGTTCTTTCTGAGGTCTGTGAAGAGAACATGCTCATGACTCTCTCCTGGCTTCTTTGGTGTCCTTTGGCTTATAGGGGCATCACCCTGATCTTTGTCTTCATATTCACATGGCATTCCCCCATCTGTGTTTGTCTCTGTGCTCACATGTCACCCTTTTTCAAACAGACACAGTTGTATTGGTTGAGGGCCCACCCTAATGACATCATTGTCACTTGATCATCTGCAAAGATCCTGTTTCCAAGTAAGGTCACATTTATAGGTGCTGTGGGTTAGGATTTTACCACCTTTTAGGGGACACAATGCAATCCCTAATGCTGCCTCGCTGTGACATTCATAACTCTCAAAGAATTTCTCCCAAATTATCTTTCCAATCTTATGTCATATTTCTTATAAAAATCCCTATTCCTGATAAACTTTTATAAGTGTCCTTGGACTATTTTGTTTCCTCTATCTGAGTATGGCAAGCACATTCTCTTTCTTCCATCTACTGTTTGATTGTTAAACATTGAGTTACTCACTAACATAACAAGTTGCTTGACTTCCTTTATGGAGTTTATGCTTTGAGCTTGCTTATAGTTTACTTATTTATAAGCTATCTCTTGCTACTAGATTGTAAGTTCCATGATGGCAAAGACCCTGACTACAGTAGCCTCGGTGTCAGGTTCAGTGTTTGGCACATGGTAGATGCTCAATATAGCTGCAAGAACAATAGGAAAGATGACATTTCAGTCTCTATGATATAGTTTCTTTCTTACTTTGACTAGTCCTGGTTTGCTGACCCAAGCTAGGAATTCTAGATCTTGAGTAAGTAGATAAATTGGAGCAACTTAAATGACGATAATAAGAGATTCCTCAGAACAAACAAAATGTCCACAATAGGGTATTACTACTGGAAATCAAACCAGAGGAGCATCTTTCTATGACTACAGATAGCAAAGAGAAGAAAAAACTCAGCTGGAAGTAAATTAGCAATGTGAAGACAATAAAACAGGAAAAGAACAACAAAATCTGTAACATGGAAAAATACTTAAAAGCACATAAAATCTTATGAGTCTACATTGTAGAGAACTCACATTGCCAACACTGGAAAATCCAGTGACAGAAAATATTAAACTTGGAACAATTTGTTGTTGTTACCCAACTTGCTTTCATACACACGGCTTTTGTTCTAAGTGCATTCAGCCCCAGTGCTTTTGTGTGCTTTTTCCTACCTAACAAGGGCATATAAAATCGCTCATTAAATCATTAAGTGATATAAATTGTTACTATTATTATTATTACCGGTCTTCACAATGTATGTATTGAGAGATGGAAAAGAACCACGAATTTAAACAGGAAAATGAATGTCTTAGTTGGTTCAAGGTTTGATAGGGCTAGAATGAGAGCTCAGAGAGTGCCTTCTTTTTCTGATTTACAGTCTCTTTAGATCTTGTTTGTTCAATTATAATCTGGAGCCAAAGTCTTTGGGGACAGAGTGCCTAGGGTCCCGTTTCACCTGCCTTTCTCAGACTCATACTGCCAAGCTGTAAGGTTAACTGGTGTGACTCAGCTGCCTGCTGTACTGCCAGTTGATAGAGTCACATGGCCAATCCCTCACAGGCAAGGAATGTCACCATTCCTGGTTTAGTCACCTGTGTGCGGGTGTAGCAAGAGGGCCCCAAAGGTAAAATTGCAGCCGCACTGACATAATTACTCAGCTGTTCTGTTCATGGACTGTGTAGCCAAAGACAGTGGGAACAGAACAGAACAGACCTGATGTGACACACAAAAACAGGTATTGCGGGAAAAGGCATCATACGATGACCAAGGGAAAGAAAATGCATTGAGTCTGATTTTTAAGCAGTGTTCATCAAAAGCCTAGACTTAAATGTGGCCATATGAGTACTTAGATACAGTTGGAATATATTTTAGTCATAGATGTTTGTATAAAGAGAAGGTGGCCTATCTCTCAGAGTTCATGGATGGCAACCTTGAGAATATGTTAAACTACCTTTTAGGGAAAAGAAGAAAATGCACTTGCCTTCAACAAAATGAGATACACACGGTTGAATATAAGCTGCATATGCAGCAACGTATTTATCATCCCTTTCCTGCCATCAATTCACATCTCTCTCTCTCTTGCCTTCTTGGTGGCCTTTTGCGTAATGGCAAGCAATGTGTCACTTACACACTTGAAACAGAAATACATACTTTTTAAATAAGCAAGTGTAATGGTTCCATTTGACAAAAAGAAATCCCAGTGATCTATATTGTCTCTTAAATTGATCCAACATATTGTGGCGTTTGGGCCGAGTTACTTCTTGCTAATAATTTCTTAACAGAAAATGGAAAGACAATAGCGTTAGTAAATCAAACCAAATGTGTGATTAAATGCCGCTTGAATATCAGGCATTCATTTCAGTTCCACCAGCCTGACTCCATCGCAGCCCAGCCAGAGGAAGAGGTTGTGTCATTTGCATGCTGAGGCGAGGTGCATTATACAAATCACCCTAAATTATCCACTGCAGTGAGGGAACTGGTTGTTAGAATATAATGCCCATATATCAAGTGCAAACCTCCAGTGAGGACACACCTTGATTTCTCATTTAAGAGGGTACATTTTGTTGCCTTAACAATACTTGCCCTTCCACAAATCCAATTATATTAGCTTCCTTTCTGATTTTTCAAGACTTAACCATCATGGTAAAATAGCAGTAACCTCTTATTTTAAAACATTCACATTTTCTGCATCTTTCTCAAGACTATGGCACTTCTGTGTCACCCGCTACTGTGGATTCTGGGTTTTACACTGGCTTTAGTTCTAAACTACAGCTGTAAATCACACTAGGTCTAATCTTTTCTCATCTCTGCTTGCTATCTCAATTTGAATGTTGGTTCCATATCTTTGCCATTTTCAGGCTTGATGGCTTAGGTCAGGGATGTATCTGAATTTCACAGTGACATCTGCGTGATGCTTTGGTCTCTGGAACACTATTTCATTCATGCCACATCCATACATTAAGCATCTGCCCTGTCAGGAATGACATGAGAAATCCAGGTGCTGGTCTCGAAGTTTGGGAAGTCATCATTTCTTTCTGGGGCAGGGTGACCTCCAATTCTTTGTGGGAATCCCGGTAGCAGAGTCTCATTTATAAAGCTTGGATTTGGGGTGGGGGGAGGGAATATCACTTACATGGGGCAAAATTTATGTATTCATTCATCACATAGATTTGTGGGACTGAAAAACGTACAGATGTGCTTTAATAGTGCAAAGAAATTATTTAATTATAATCCCTGATTTATGACAGATTCTTGCCTTTCTTTTATGACTCAATTTATTTACTTACTTTATTTTATCTAGATATTAAGAAAACTAACACTCATGAACCTATCACCTAATTCTTTATGTCTACCAATTTGTTTCTACATAAACCCATTCCATGTTCCCCTACAAATTCATGACGACCTGGAATTTTATATTCCCTCGCTTTATTTAAATACTTATTTCAACCAAGTACTATTTAGTTTTAGTTATTTTAAAACTCTGTAGAAGGGTACCATGCAGTCTTCTGAGATATGCTTTTTTTATCCACTCAGAATTATGTTACTAAGATTTACTTATCTAGTTGCATACTCTCTTTATTCACAGTAGTTGTGTTCTATAAAGACACTGGGAACACTGGTTAGACAATATTGAACTATTGCTCCTAGGGGAAATGCAGAGTTAGGTTCCTCTGAGCCTCCGGTCACAACATTTTTATTAACTGATCAATATATAACCTTGTTTAAAGATATCTAATTTAACATCTATTTTTGATTCTTTTATATTGATCTCATAGCCAACAGCTCTGTAACTCACGCCTTGTCAAAGCTCATTTAGCACAAGCATTTTCACTGTGAGTCATAGTATAGTCTTCTCGCACTTAGGAACACCAGACAGCACTTCAGCATTGCATTGGGGAGCCATTTTAAACAGTGAAATCATCAACAAAATGCACAAAAGGGGCGGGAGGGCGGGGAGCTTGACACTAATCAGACTGTGAAAAGGATACTTATTTAGAGCTAAAATGAGAAGGCAGAGGATCTTGTGCATTAGGTGACTCAAATTTCCTGCCACTCTACACATGTCTATAAATGACCACAAAAGTGCCATGAGTATCTGTTTGAAGGCTATAGATATACCTTAGTGAGGGAATTTGCAACTACTGAATTAGAGATTAATGAGGGTTGTTGTATAATATTGTGGAAATATACTCCATTTTAAAAATAACTTTTTTATTTATGAACATTTGAGATCTTCACTTGGAAATTTCTTTAAAATGAATTTTAATCCTATATGTATTGATCACTCTACTGAAATAACTGTTCAGAAGAGCAATTCTATTTTCATGTAAATATAGTGTCCTGTACTTACATGACACAATGCCAACTCCTATATGCTTTCAAGCCAATCCCTATAACACTTGACTTTGTAACAGAAACAGAAGTGTATTGGATGCAGAACATTTTTGTCACAATTTTTGAAAACATGTATTATAGGCTATAAATATATGTGTGTACTGTGATAGACCCTGAAATCAGAGATAAAAGAACTCACTCCTCTGTGAGTTCCAAGTCTAAACGCATGTAAAGAGGTAACATGAAAGTATAAATACTACCTAAGTGGTGTGGACACCATAAAACCCACTGGAAGGAATGTTGACTCAGCATCATGCTATTAGAAAAAGCTTCCAGGAGGAAGGGGAGATACTGTTGATATTTGATATAGGACAATACCTAAACCAGGATCCTTTCATGGCACTTTCCAATAAAATGTTTACAAATTTCCTGGGCCTCGTTATCACTTGGTTTTGAAATACAGAGAGACCAGCTTTGGCCTTTACACAGGACCATTTCCCTCAATTTCATACAGCTCTCTCTGTTGACAGTAAATAAGGGCTTTGGATGCTGTGAGCTGTTTTTAGCTTCTATGGGTTTTGATGAAATAGAATTTATCCTCCTCTATACTCTCTTAATCTTTGGTTACATGTGTATTGCATTTGTACTATTCCTGCATTTGATGGTATCAAATATGATTGACCACGCTTGTCCAAATACAGTCAGTTCCTCTTCATAGGCCTACAGACCTTGTTGGTGTAAGGCTGTGGTTCTCATTCTCTGGCTCTCAAGCCAGCAGCACTAGCATCACCTGGACACTTATTAAAAATATTACTTATTTGCCCTTAACTCAGACCTACTGAATCAGAACCTCCTGGAATGGGGTCCTACAGTAAATTTTCCAGGGGGTTCAAATACATGCTAAAGTTTGAAAAGCAATGCTAGAAGGAAGTCTTTATTGACTTAACCTTTCCCTAAGCACCCAGTTTTGTCAGAGCTGTAAATTGGTCCAAGGATGTTTCCTGGCTCTATCTTAATTAAGGAGTTAGGGTAAGAATTACAAGAGTAAGTGATGAGAGAGTATAAATTGTAAATCAGAAGCGGTAGGGTGCACATGCATTGCACAGGTTATAACTGAGAGAGCACTTGCATAAATGAAAAAATGTGCCATTGTGGCTAAACACAGAAGTCTGTACCTGAGAACAGCACTTACATCTTTTACTTTGGACCTGCCTAATGGATTTATAGATCCCTAGTCTATATGCCCATTCTACCAAAATATGGCCCACCCATCAGCAATATTGGTATCATCTGGAACTCTAAGAACTAAAAAGTCTTGCAGCTCCATCGTTGACTGTGATCTGGTTTTGAACAAAATGTTCAGGTGACCAATATGTATATCAAGTTTTGAGAAGCACTGCTCTAATCTCTTGCATATAGTATATGATTATGTTGCTTCTTAATTTCAATGAATGAAAGATTGAATGAAAGCTACTTTAAGTCATTTAGCCTTTAGGCATTGTCATTAGCAGTAGGCATTATGTATGTTGATGTATTTAAAACTTACAACGACACTCTGAAGTAGGAACTATTACTGTCCACAATTTACCCAGGAAGGTTAAGCCACTTGTTCAAAGGCATTCAGTTAATAAGGGAACACCTAAATTTCACCAATTTGCCTCTTGATCCTGAATTCCTAAAGCTCTCTCCCCTGATTTTCAAATGAGCAGAGAGTGACAGTGCACTTAATTAGATTCAGGGGTTATGTTGGTTTTATAGACCCTCATAACCAAATTTATGGAAAATGGGGCAGGTTATGAATGCAATTGGAACTTTATTCCTCAGTCCTTATTATTATTTATTATTATTATTATTATTTAAGTACTTTGACTGAAGAAACATTTCTGGCCCCTCAGGCCCTCTAAGATGTCTAATAGGTGAATCTGAAATACAGAACTGGACCCAATATGGGTTAGCTGCTTCTGGGTCCTCTTGGGGTCTCCATAACTCTACAGAAATACGATCTCTTTCCAATAAACCTAAAGAAAGAGGCCTACCTCTGTTTTGTGAGGCCTATGGTTTTCCAGCCCTACTTAGTACAGAGAGTTAAATTCTGCAATTTTAGGAAACCCATTGTTTCTGCACACCTGAGCTATATGCTCTGATCTACCCATCATAGCCAATAACAAGGCTATTTTGGTCTTTTTCTCTTTATCTAAGATATCCAATGTTTCAATGTGTTCTAGAATCACACAGGGATTCTTTTCCAACCTTAAAAACATTAAGGTATATAAATCAAGGGAAGCAAGACTGCTTTTTAGAATTTTAATAACAAAATTATTCAGTCTTCATAACAGTCATAGTGAAATCTAATTAAACTTTTACCATATAACAAGGAACCCAGACTTCTGTGGTATCATACAATCTCTTTCTTCTACCTTGTCCATCTGGAAAGTCCTGTTCTCCTTTAAGATAAGGATCCCTCTCCAGAAGGCCTTCCCTGGCCCTTTCAGGGAAAATTTGTGCTGCTCTTTTGTCCTCGCAATGAAGCTTATTGATACCTAATTAGCATATACCCATGCTAGAGGCCTTAAAAACAGGAACCATGTCTTACTCTTCTTTGTTAATATCTAGCACAGTTATGGTTGGGCACAAAATAACCATGTAATAGATGTTCATTCAATGAATAAATGGATGAATAACTGGGACTTGCAAGGTGAACATATTTTAAAATTAAATGTGGATTAGTGCGATTTTTGCAAACAGAAGCAAATATATCATAGAGATTCATGAAAGAGTAGCTGCTCTGAGTTGGTTAAAAGCCCAACACCAAATTGAAATATAATTGTGTAATTTTAGATTACATACAGAAATTATGGTGATTTACAGCCTAGAATTTTGGAACAGTATCAGACTGTAAAATTTAAGGCCTTTGGCCCAATAAACACTCTCATAGCAGAAAGAATATATGGTCCCAGTAACAACTCAATCTAGCCTTGCACTGCAGCTTAATGTAAGTCTTTAGGGAAATTGCTAAAATGTCCAGGTAACACTTGGCCTGCAAGTGGCTCTGCAGGAGAGTACACCACTGATACACTTGAAAAAGAGTTAGCTCTCATGAGAATTTAGAATGTTTCCTGTGACTCCCTCTCCTCCTGATTTGGTTTGCCTTTAACTAGCACAATCAATGAAGGAAAGGTTAGTTAAGCAAATCCCTGTCTGAATTATCACAAATTTGAAATCAGCAGGGTCAGGATTAATGAGATTTTTTTTACCCTACTGCATTCCATTTCAGCTCATCCAGATAAAATGCACTGTGGAACACTTGGAGGCAGTCCAGAAGACAGCAACTAAAATGATTAAAGGTTTGACTAATATTCCCTCTGAGGAAAGGCTAAAGGAACAAAGTTTATTTAGCCTAGAGAAAGGAAAGCTGAATATGGAATTAATAATAGTTCAAGTACATGAAGAAGTGTATGAGCGACAGGAAGCACATTCCCTTACTCCTAATGAGTCCAGAACAAGAAGAAAGTGACTCGAAACAGACGGGAGAACTGTTTGTCATCCTTGGAAAGCCTTGCTGGAACCATCACAGTTCTGGAACCATCAGGGACTGCTCCAATGGATGTTTTATAAAAAACCTAAGTATTTCCCTGCCTCTATGGGTCATGTGAAGCCTTGTCGGATGTGGATGTGTCAGACTGAATGCCCTCTTGCTGTCCCTTCTAACCTGGTGATTCCACTTGATGAAAGGACATCTGGTTGCATTGTGATTAGAAAGTTAAACTTACACTCCTGGGTCAGTGAATTCACACTGCAAGGGAGAACCTTTCAATTCTGAGTGGTCAGTTTGATTTCATCCTGTTGGCAGTGACCCAAAGTTATACCACCTCACCGGTGCAGCTGGGACAGACTGCACTTTCCAAAGTCATAAGCCTTGTTGGCATTGCACTGAGAGTGTTCAGTCTTGCCTTTGGAAAAAAAAATGTTGTTTCAGAATTGCATAAATGACCAAACTGCAGCATCTGTTAGGTTTACCTCAGGTAATAAGGCGGTGAAGCCTCTGTAACAAAGCACTGTGGTACCAGAGGAAATAGGGCATCTAGGCTTTCACCTCCAAGGACTCCAGAGCCTCCAAAACAAATGTGATGGAATCAAAATAGGGATTCCTAGAACATGAGTGCTAAGAAAGAAATGTGAGCGACTTTCAGTCTTCACATGGTCATCCAAAAGACAGGACAGTCACACTCTATAAGGACCCTGAAGAGCCACTCTAGTAAACATAACCGTAAAAAGTCTTCCTGAGAATTTAGGAACTCCCCCAAACAAGAAACCAAGCTGACGTTCTTGACTCCTTCCTTTCTCTCTCTTCACCGCTTCGTCTCAAATCCACATCCAACTATTCACCTAGCCCTTGGCTTCTTTATTCCCCAATGGATCTCAGATATAGTCCCTCCTCCAAGTCTCACTGCTACTCTCTCATCCAGCTTCTTTTCAGGTATCAACTGGGCCCTTGAAGTAGCCTCCTCACGAGTCTGTCTGCCTTTCCCAGCTCTCAAATCCCTCTACCCACAATAACCACAACTTCTAAATCACAGATCTAATCTTATTACTCACTTGCTTGAGGATCTTCAGTTGATTCTCCCATATTCCAAAATAAAATTTGAACTCCATTCCTGTAAGACATAAAAGATTTTCATAGTCTCACTGGTGTTTGCTTCCTTAGGCATGTTTATATCACAATCCAAAAGTCTCTTTGATATGCTGTGATGAAATGCATTTCCTTTCCTTCAATGAAATGTGATTTTTTCAGACCCATTTGCCTTAACTCATATTACACTATCTGTGTAAAATGCCTCTTGTTTTCCACCCCACCTCCTGCTTCATACTTCACTTTTTTTTTTTTTTTCAGTCAAAGCCTTTCTTCCAACTGAAGGCTTCCTATATATCCCTCAGGGTTCCTCCAGCGCTAACACTATGTACTTGCATGTTCTCCTGATGTAGAATTATCTAGTGGTACTTTTTTTTCTGCTCAGAACCCATGCCCTCTTTTCCTAATTCTCCTTCCCTTGCGATGTGCATTCTTGGTAGTTTGCCATTGAGAATGCTCTGCTTTTTCCCATCCAACTGGTAAGTTGACACAAAACTAGGCCAATTAAACTTACTCTCTTGGAAACTGAGAGCTGGAGTGGAGAGGCACAAGAACGAAGAATTGTTAGTGTTGATTCATACCGACAACGGCAGCTCAACAACACCACTGACTGGTCCCTGACTTGTATCATGGAATCACTCTGGATCCTATCCATTTGGAAGCCTTAGTTACTCACATTTCCCTTCAGTACTGTGAGCAACTCTGTGGCATTCAAATAAGTTTCTTTTTGAATCAAATTAACTAGAGTGGATTTCTACTACTTTAATTACAACAAAAACATTCTAATTATATACAGTTCTTCTAAGACTTATCTCTTCTTTGTCTGGCTCACATTATAGGATGTCTTCTCTTTGAGGATAGAGAGCAAGCATTAAACATCAGTTTAGACTCATGATCTTATATAACGCCTACCTTATAATAGGTGCTCATAAATAAGTAAATGAATGAACATTACAGAATGAACATTGTCAAGGGGCAGTAATACCAGCCTAGAGGAAGGATACTAACATCTCCATTCTGGTTTACAATTTATCAATGATTGGGATAAAAATTTAGATTGCATACATATCACATTTACAAATGGCATTAACTGGGAAGGATAGAAAGTATATTAAATGACCAAATCACATCCCCAAAAGATGTAAGCATGCTAAAAGGATGAGCTACATTCTTAAAGTTTTATTGAGAAATAATTCAAAACCATAAAATTCACCATTTAAAGTATACAATTCATAGGTTTTTAGCATAATCATAGAGTTGTAAAATTATAGCCAAAATCTAATTTTAGAACATTTTTATCACTCCAAAACATTGGCAATCACTTCCATTCCTCACACCCATCTCCAGCTCTAGGCAATCACTAATTTACTATCTGGAACCATATATTTCCCTTTTCCTAGACATTTCAAATAAAGACAATCATAGTGATATATAGTATCTGTGACTGGCTTCTTTTACTTAGTAAAATGTTTCCAGGGTTTATCTGTGTTGTAGCATGTATTCTTTCTTATTGCCGAATAATAATGCATCTTATGAATATACCATATTTTGTATATCCATTCATCAGTTGATAAACATTTCTGTTATTTCTGGTTTTTGACAGAGATAAATAATGCTGCTGTGAACATTAATGTATAAGTTTTTGTGGATATATGTTTTGGTTTTTATTTGGTGTATATTTGAAGTGGAATGGCTAATGCATGTTAACTCTAACTTCCTGAAAAACTACCAAACTGTTTTTCAAAGTGATTTTTGCCATTTTTACATTCTAACCAACAATGTATAATGGTTTCAATTTCTTCAAATCCTTGCTAACACTTGTCTTTTACTGATGCCATGCTTGTGTATTTGAAGTGATATATGTTATGGTTTTTTATTTGCATTTACCTAATGACTAATGATGTTGAATATCTTTTAATGTGCTTATTGGCCATTTGCATATTCTTTTGAGAAATACCCAAATATTTTGCCCATTTTTAAATTGAGTTGTACTTTTATTATTGAATTGTAAGAGTACTTTATATGTTATTGATAAAAGTTCCTTTTAGGGAAATATGATTTACAAATATTTTTTTGTCTTTTCTGAGTTGTCTTTTTACTTGTGCTTTTGGTGTTGTGTTTAAGAAATCATTGTCTGACCCAAGGTTATGAAGACTTACTCTTTTGTTTTCTTCTATGAGTTTTGTAGCCTTAGCTTTTACCCTTAGGTCTATGATCCATTTTGAATTAATTTTTGTATACAGTATGAGGCACTTGTTCAACTTTATTCTTTTACAGGATATCCAGTTGCTCCACACCATTTGTTGAAAACATCCCCCTGACCCCCACACACACACACACATGCACACACTCCATTGAATTGTCTTGATACCTTTGTCAAAAATCAATTGATCAAATCTACATGGATTTATTTCTGGACACTTAATTCGATTCCATTTACTATCTGCCTATTTGTATGCCAATATGACGCTATTTTAATTCTTATAACTTTGTAATACATTTTGAAACTAGGATGTGTGAGTCCTTTAACTTTGCTCTTTTTCAATATTATTTTGGCTCATTTCCATATGAATTTTAAGATGAGCTTGTAAACATATATAAAATTAAACAGCTTAGATTTGGGTGAGTTATATTTTTATATTTATATTTATAGTATAAAATATAATCATTTTAAATACTTAAAAGCATTCTTAATGGGTGGGGGCTGGGAGGATTAAGGTCTCTGTGAACTCTGGGATACCAAGATTCTGAAAATTAACCATGTGAAATTATAATATAATATCCACTAACACAAGTGGCACAAAATAATAAACTAATTTAATTCAATTCTTAAGGCAGTAATTTCCTTTACTTCTTTGCAAAAACCAAGCTTCAATCCATTTTCTTATTTGCCTATGGTTCATTATTGTTATACCATCAAACATTAATCTTTATAGCTATAGATTATAGAGATATTGGGTCATTATTCTGATTCTAGCCAACTTGAAAGAATAATAATACATTTTTATTTCTATTAGAGAGACAAGAAAGTTTTCCAGGCTTGAAAGGGCATAGACTGACTGTGCTCCGTTGCTCTTTATGGAACTAGTATCTACTATCTAGTATTTAGCACTAGTAGACCTCAGCTATCCCAGGCTAAACCTGATGTGTAAAAAGATTGGTTTATAATAGCCCCAAGTGATATTCATTTGGAGGTTCCCCCATGGGTTATTGTAATACCTTTTTCTTAAGACCCTTTCCAAAACCTTCACTGGCATTTTCTGAAAAGTCCCAGAAAAATGCCTTACAGGTGGCTGTAAGAACAACTTCTTGGTTATTAATTATCATCTGTCGTTTTCCTATTATCCAGTTCTAGTTCCTTGGAAAGGTGTTTGAGACTTCAAATGCATAGAAGCTGAAAAAAAAAAAAGTCTACAGCACTGAGGATAGCTGTATTCCCTTCTATCAACAGCTCTATTCCATTTTTAAAGTTACAACATTCTGTTGAGGTCTTCTGCTTCTCCAGGTTAGGAATCTTAATGATAATAGTAAGAATTTTAATACTACTATTAATAATAGTAATTTAAAATTTTTCACTTCTGTTAATCCCTACATCTCTCACCTGTTTTTAAAATCAGTCATTTTTTTGCTATCTTTTCTCCTTGACTTGCAGAAGTTCCTTTTATATTCAATATTAATCTTACATTGGCTTTCGATATTGCAAGTACTTTTCCACTCTATTTTCTGTCAATCAACTTTATCAGTGGTTTCTTTCTCTAAGCAGACAGCTTTAATTTTTAAGTAGTCATAATCACCAATTTTTTTCCTTTTGTTTTGCTTTTGCCATCTTGTTTAAGAAGTTCTTCATTCCTAGGGACAAAGATTTTTTTTTTTTAATCTAAAAGCTTTATAGATTTATCTTTCACATTAAGTGCTTAACCCACTGGCGGCATAGGGTAGAAGCTCTTTATATAGTGTAAAAAAGAGATCAAAGTTTTTGTTTTTCCTCTAAATTGAGCCTTATTCAATGATTTAAATCAAATTGCAATATATAAATGGGACTAATTTTAAGTTTTCTCCCCTTGCTCTTTAGATGTTTGTCTCTTCTTATATTTATATCAAGTTTTTCGTATATATTTTTTCTCTTTATTTATTATTTATTACTATGGCTTTGCAATATATCTTTCAAGAATGAGTTCTTTTGCCTTTTAAAAACACGGTTGCATTTTCCTCTTTTTTTTTTTTTTTTAAATTTTGGAATGAGTGTTTCAATTTAATCAAAATACTAAGTTGAATTTTTTAGGATTATATAAAGTTAATTGATAAAATTTGGAAACTATTTGCCTCTTTATAAATTAAGGTCAATCTCCAGGAGCATATTGTAACCTATTAGTTTTAGATTTTCTTTTAGGCGAATTAATGAAACTTAAGAATTTTCTTTGTAAAAGTACTTCATGTTTTTTGTCAGATTATTTTCTGGATACTTTATATATGGTTTTTATTGTTACTTGAATGTTATATATTTTATACTATTTTCTGGATAACAATTGTTGGTTAAAAGGAGGCACCACTTTTCATAAATTGGTTTTATATCAATTAGCATAACAGACTCTTCAGTTAAGTCCAGCCCTTTATCTTAAGAGTATGTTGAATTTCCTGTACACATTGTTATCTTACCTGTCTTAAATTGTATTTGGACTCTTTTAATCTTTACATTTTTTTCACATAGCATTAGCCATGAAATTCAGTACCATATTAAATAATAACCATTATAAAGAATATTATTATCTTATTTATAAACCTGAAGTAATGTGCCTTGAGTTTTTCCATTAAATAAGAAGGTGTAGGTTTTAATTATAAGACCTTTATTAAGCTAAGGATGTTTCATTCTACACTGATTTTCTGAGTCTGTGTCAAAAATAGACATTAAAATTTAGTAAACGAATAATTTGTACCTATTAAAATACTTGTATGAATAGTCCTTTATGTGGTAAAAATCAAAATGAATCTATAAATGCCTTATTTTGTATACTATTTATAGAATTTAGAAATCAGTATTATATTAGTCTCATGAAAACTTGGGTGCCTTTCCCTCTTTCTTTAGTTTTCTGAGAAGTCTTTTATAAGATAGGAACAATCTATCCCCTGAAACTATGGGAGAACTCAGCTATAAAGCTATCTGGACCTGAGGCATCTTTGGAGGAAAGCCTGAAATTATCATTTTAATTTCTCTAATTGTTATTGGTCTACTCAGATTTTTATTCTCTTGGCTCCAATTCTGACTTTTATGTTTCTCACTTCTTTCTAGGTTTTGCAAATGTACTAGTGAATAACTGTTATAATAAATTTTTATTAGTTTTAAAGTTTTAGATACATAATATATTTTTTTTCATTCTACATGTTGTTGATTTATATATTCTCTTCATTTTTCCCTCGTGTACTCTTGCTAGAGATTTTTTCCACTATGGACAGCCTTAAAAAAAAAAATTTTTTTTTTGTAATATTCTCTCCATGTTGTTGAGTTTTATTTATTCATTTATTTGTTAAATATGATAAAGTACTATAATGTTCTAGGCATTGTTATAGGTACTTTGATACTGGCAGTGAATAAAGCAGACTAAATCCCCTGCCTTCATGGAGGTGACAAGCCAATGCATTTCTCTAGATCCATCTCAGATTATGATTGCCTCTCTTCTTGTTTCATTTGCTTTCTTTTTGTTTTATAGAACTTTTTACACTAGATCCTTATTAATTTCCTCTTATGTTGTCATTCACTGATAAATATGGCATGATTTAATTTCCTTTATAATTTCTCTCCAAATACATTCTTCTCTTTAGTCTGTAGTTAATTATGCCTAACTTATTCACTAATTATTAATAATGATATCATCCCTTCATATGGTCTTTGCCTTTTTAGACATTAAACTTAATTGATTTTTTTGTTGATGATTATTTACTCATCCCTAATGTCATGTGTGTGCATATATTTCTATATCTATTCTATATCTATATCTATATCTATATTTATATTTAAATCTAATCAATATCTATATCTATGTATATCTATATCTATCTATATCTATCTGTCTATATCATCTGTATACCTGTAATCTATCTATCCTTTAGGTTTTTCTTCTTGTCTGAGTACTTTCTCCAAACATATTCTTAAATAAGAATAGGGTTATTTGGGAAAACCTTATGAGGAGTAAAAATAGTTTTATTTGTTATAAATATTTCAATAATTTCTTAGCTTATTAAAAATTTCTAAGATTTTTTTCCCAATACTCTGAAAATATTAATATTTCTCCATTATATTTCCCTGCATTGCTGATGAGAAGCTTAATGTTCAGTTATTTACTTTTTTCACCTAGTAAATTTTAGCATATTTGTTACTTTTTATATTTGGCTTTTACCATAAGTTATCTACATGTGGGTTTCTCTTATCTACGGTACTCTATATTCCTTTCAAATTGAGGTCTTTAATTATTCACTATAGTAAATTCTGAGCCGCATTTCTTAAATTATGCTTACTCCTCCATTTATGATCTTTCTAACCTTTAAAATCATATAAAAAAGTTAAAACTACTAATTCTATTCTTCTTATACGCCAACTTATTTTTTTTTTACCTTTTATTCTTTTCTGTTTTCTTGTTGTAACATCTCAAAACTCTATTTCAGGTAAACAGTTCCTTTTGAGCAGAAATATTCTTCTGTTTATTCTTTGTATTAATTTTTTGACCTTAATTTATATTTTTATTCTTTGTATGTGGTGACACTGGGGTTTCCCCCTCCATGGTTTGCCATTTGCTCCTTTCCAGCTGAAACTGTTTTTTATCTCCTCAAAATTGTTCACCTTTTTAAAGTTTCTTTTTTTTGCAGTAAAATGCTTCACTCTCTACTGTGTGGTATCACCAGGGTGAGCCTCAGGGGAGGGAATTATAGTATATTAATTTACAATCTTGTCAAGAAGTAAAAATCAAGATTATTCTTTTATTCAAGAGCAGAATGCAGAAAAAGGCTGGGAATTGAGCTATGAGTGCTGGTAAAATATCCCTGGCCAGGCTGGGTTTCTTCCAAGAATGACCCAACCAGCATGTCTACCTGAGACCTGACAGTACATTGACTAGGACTAAAGAAGATTGAATACCTGGGGACAGTGACATAAAATCAAGCAACAGGGAAATGAATTCCAACAGCAAATAACATTTTGACTGAGAAACCATTATCACCTTCTAGTGATCGATATTCTTATTTTATACCTACAAAGGCATGATTGAAAGATAAAAAGAAAACATTCTCTTCTCTCACCTAGGCAGTCACCCTGGAGGGTTTCAGGAGGCACATACATTGATCCTTAGCAACTGGAAGCCTTCGGAATTTGCTCTCTGCTTTCTTCTATCCTCTTTCTTCCACTTGCCCTTATTTGTGCATGCATGCACATGCACATGCACGCGCGCACACCACACACACACACCAATACACAAAACTTCTTTATTTATCCCTAAATTCCACATTTCTTGAAAAATGAGTATTCATGAACAGGTTGTTACTACTGATTTTGCATTTTTTCCTACATTTTCTGCCACCTATTGTGAGGAATACCTCATATATTCCAGAGAAATATATAGTAAATACAGATTAATATCTAATTACCATATAATAAACTATTAAATAATAGTATAGTATTAACATATAATACTATACTATATTATATTAAATTATATATTGTATATGAGGGTATATAAATAAACTTGCACATTTTTTACTATAATAATATTATTATTATGTATTATATAGTCTGATAAAATCTAGGGGCACCTGTTTTTCTTCTAATGAGTTTTCTAAGAGTTTTTGGAGGACTATATATGTCTCATAGAAAAATAAGGTGTCAAATTCCCAGTAGATTTCTGCTGTTAAAAGTGCTTTCATTGAAAGTTGCCAGTCTAGTATACGTATATTCAAAGCCCATCCAGGGCACTTTTGATGTTCTTTGAGAGGTAAAGAAAGGGCAGGAGGAGAGAAAATGAGCAGAGCCAACCATTCAGCTAATAGATTTCAGGTGACTCATATTTTTATGATACTCTGTCAAAATGATACACCCTTTCTTTCATGTGTTTTTGGAGCAGAAGAAAAGACAAAAAACTAAATGGTATGTATTTGAGGCCAAAGGGAGATTGCTGTGCAGGATGAGAGCTAATATTATTTAGTCTGTGTACAAGCCAGATACTATAAACATTATTTTTCCAACCACACTGTTAGATGTATGTAATTATAAATCTTTTTCAGATGATGGGGCTGAGCTTAATGAAATTCGATAGCATCCTGACTTCACAAATAACAATAGGGAGAGTAGATTTCCTCAGAAGTACGTCTGGACCTAAAATCTATACTCAGTTCACTATTTCATAAGAGCAAAGGGAAGAGGATTTCTGCTCTAGAACAGGGTTTGATACTCAGAGTTTGCTCTGGATTAAATATGAAGCAGCCCAAGGTGGCCTGTGGTAGCTCCCACCTGTAGCATCCCTGTTCTAGACCTTATCTTCCTTTTATAATACTCAGCCCCCCACTGTTTAGGCATCCCTGCTCTTATCTGAGATTTTAACAAGAACACCAACTCTGATAAACTATTCCTCACTTAGGTGTTAGCCAAGAAGTTGTTCTTTGTTGATGATTTTGTTTGTTGAATTTAATTTTTTCCTTACCTAGACAACCATTCATAAATAACACATTGATTCTTTAATAGTTGCTATTAATTCTAAGGCATGAATCTCCAAATGTAGAATTTCATTCTCTGGAATCCAAGCACAGACCATGTAAACAGTAAATTTACTATCATCGAAAAGAAGTGAAATATAGCCAATGATCAATGCCCCATGGTCTATTTTGCACCAGAAAGTCTCGTGTCTGAAAACATACTGGAGAGCAAGTCTGGTGGTCTTTATAAAAGCATTTCCTTGAGACAATCAAACAGAAATAAAGAAATCTCAAAGTCTGATGTGTGGATGTTTATCTTGCTAGATACCGTCAGTAGTTTTCTATAGTTGCTTATTGAGCTGGCTAATGTTTAATTTGAGTAACCTTGTGGAAAGACCCATTTAAGTGGCACTATCAAACAATAGCAGCAAGAGGAGAGATAAGACGAAAGTATAAAAGGATTATTAAAGAAATGCTGGGGGTGGAATTTATCTCTTCCAACAAATCAGAGTGTTCTGGGCTTAATAGAAAAATCCTATAATAGGTGAACTGATAGGACATTATTTTTCAGAACTTCTTGCATGTGAGTGATTTTGCTCTGATTTGGTGGCAGAGATTTGGGGGGGGGGGGGAGACTGTGACTTTCAGATCATTATTTTTATAATATATTTCCTAAGATCTTGATATTCTAAATGCTTTAAAAAAAGGGAGGGATTAAAGTGGAGGAGAGGGACAGGTTTGACAGTGACTTCCCCAACTTTCAATCCATAATTTACTATGCAGTAAAGAAATCTTTTTTGATCCTCTTTAGGATCCTAATTCATCTCACAGTAACATTCAGATAAGTTTTATCCTGTTATATTAGAGTTGTTTTGCTAAGCAGCCAGAGCATAAAAGAGAGATAGAAAATAGAGAAACTAACTATGAAATAGAGGCTGAGTTTGCCTTTCGATGTCTCTATTATCTTGTTAGACAAAGTGAAATTTCCAACATGTGTTCCTTGCATTTCTCTATCACAGAAGAGAATTAATAATGTACATGTATTGATTTTTTATTTGTATAGTTGTTGAAGCAAAGGGGTTGAAGTAAAGAATTTAATTTTTTATTTGATCAATCAGCTTCTATTTGTTAAGAACTTAATAAGTGACCATCCCTGTGGAAACTTAGAGAAAAGCCATCAGAAATGGGGTGACTTTCCTTCAAGTGCTTACAAAAAGTGCCATGATAAGACATACATAATTAGAATGGTGGAGAAAGAAGGTATTCTTTTGACTAGTTTCATTTCCTTCTCCATGTTAACTAATAATACAATATTACTGCAGTTTTCCAGAGAAAATAAGGGCTAGGACAAAGTTTGAACAACTAACTACATCAAAATAAGCATACAATTCTAAAAATTCATGAGACCAGCTCTACTCCAAGATGAAATAAGTCAGAACCTCTCAGAATGTTAGAAACTGAATATTTGTGTTCCCCCACAATTCATGTATTGAAGCCCTAATCCAAAATGCAACATTATTTGAAAATGGGGCCTTTAGAGGTAATTAGAGTTAGATGAGGTGTGAGGGTTGGGTCTTCATGATGGGACTTGTGCCCTAATAAGAGACAACACTTTCTGTGCTCTCACAAAGAGGAGGTCCTGTCAGTGCACAGTAAAACGAAGACCATCTATGACTCAAGGGGAGAGCTCTCACCAGAACCTAACCACAGTGGTACCCTGATCTTGGACTTCCAACCTCCAGCACTGTGAGGAAAGAAGTTTCTATTGTTTAAGCCACCCAGTCTATGGTATTTTGTTAGGCAGACTGATCACTCTAATACAAAGAGCTTTGGAGTTTGTGATTAACTGAATTCCTAGCCTTTCTGCCTCTCCTTCAACAATTTTTGCAAGATAGTATAATTGGATATTCTTTCCATTTTTTTCCTCATTGTCTCACTGTCCTCCAACCATTCAGCTGTAGTCACCACGGTCTCTGTAGGAGAGAGGCTAAAACCTGGGGGCTGGGAGTAGGAAGATTTAATCACATTGTGGGTTGAATTGATCTCTCCAGACAAAAAAAAACAGGTTGGACTCCTAACCTCAGGCACCTCAGAATACAACCTTATCTGGAGACAGAATCTTCACAGAGCTAATAAAGTTAAAATGAGGTTATATGGGTGGGCCTTAATCCAATATGATTTACATCCTTATAAAACAAAAAGGAAATAAATTTGGACACGCAGACGTAAGGATAACACCATATGAAGACTGAAGTTACACTGGCTCAAGCCAAGGAACAATAAAAATTACCGGCAAACCACCAGAAGCTAGAAGAGAGGCATGGAAGAGATTCTCCCTCACAGCTCTCAGAAGGAGCCAGACTTCCTGACATCTTGATTTCAGACTCTGGCCTCCATAAATGTGAGAAAATAATGTTTGCCATTGTTCTTTAAATCACCCAATTTGTGATACTTGGTTAATGGCAGCCTCATCAGATTAATGCAAGTCATCTGATTGCTAAAGTACTTAGGATTTCCAAGAACCAGGATCTTGAGGAAAAATTGCTTGTTTGTCTAGGTTTTATATTCAGTTTCTGAATCTGGGATGAGGCCTGAGAATTTGCATTTCTAATAAGCTATTAGATCACGCTAATGATGCTAGTTTGGGGACAGAGAAAGATGTTGGCTCGTGAAAGACACCTTTTGATAACCTAAAGGAGATAAAACTTGAAACTATTGGTAGAGGAAAAAATTAGGGAGAACACATAGAAGCCATGCCAACTGAGGTACAGGGTTAGTACTAAAACTATGTAAAACAAAGCAACTTGATCAGTGGTTTTTAAAAAACAGGTAAAAATAAGTCTCCAAGAGTATTACAGATCTAGTAGTTCAGATGTTGTATGCACATGGCCACATTTTCCCAAACCTCCAGTTCTGGGATGGCTCGATGACTAGGGATGGGGTTAGAAGGGTAAGCAATAAGAAAATTTCAGGGACAGTGAAAGATGAAGCAGAACGTGCAAAGCCCTGCAACTGAAAAAGATAGCATGTGTTCCAGCTGAAAGCAGTCCAAAGTCACTGGAATGCTAGCAGGATGGCAGCTCACCTCTGTACCAGAGATGGGAGCGCACATCTCAGAGATGGGTCTGTGGATGACAGGCTAGGTGGGCACACTAGGAAGTATCTATCTGCTAAAGGCATCTATCTGCTAACTCAGATTGCTTATTTTATAGGTAAAAGAAACCTCTAACTCTCTGCCAGGTTGTCCACATTTGCACTGAGCACAACGGTAGGCATATGAGAGAGCTTACTTCATGAACTTCATACTGTCTCCCAAGTTCAAGCTCTATGGCCAGTGGTGGACAAGTCAACAGTACAGACATCCCCTTTTTTGTAGGACACATCTTAGGCCAGGTTCTCAAGAAGCAGACCTAGGATAAGATTCATGTGCAAATGATTTATTAAGGAAGTGCTACAAGGATAAACTGTCAAGTGTAGGAAGAATTGGGAAGGAGATGCCAAAATAGGGTGTTAGCCTGATCCTAATGTTACAGGATCCTAAGTTACATCTCAGGGTTGTTTTGATCTGGTTATAGAGCCAGGAGAGCTCCCATGGGTTGTCCTTCAAAAAGAGAGCTGTCTGATAGCCATTGGAGGCCAAAACACACTGAAGCTACTACAAAGAAGTGCTAAAAGGGAGCTGTCTTAATCTTCTTAGGTTGCCATAGCAAACTAGACCAGGTGACAAACAGAAATTCATTTTCTTATGGTTCCGGATGCTGAGAAGTCCAACATCAAGGTACCGTCCAATTTGGTTCTTGGTGAACTTTCTCTCCTTGGGTTGCAGATGATTGACTTTTCACTATGTCCTCACATGGTACTTTCCTCGGTTCATGTGCACATGGTGGAGGGGGTGGAGGGTTGGAAGAGAGAGAGAGAGAGAGAGAGAGAGAGAGAGAGAGAGAGAGAGAGAGAGAGAGAAGCACTCTTTTTCTTATCCAGAGGGCCCAAGTTCAAGACCTAATCTCATTACCTCCCAAAGGCCCTTTCTCCAAAAACTATTATGATGGTGCTTAACATATGAATTTAGGGTAGGTGAACAAATATTCAGTTTGTAACAGGAGCCAAGTGAATATAGTTGAAGTATGGACAATAATATCAGCTACACTGGGTTTTCCCTTATCTGCTTCTGCTCTTCCCTGACGCTGGCCTCCATTAGGATAACTTCAGTTCATCAAATATATTTTAAATATTTTGAAACTACCAAACTGGTTTAGGAGACTCTTTTACTTATGCAAATTTCCTGATCTCCAAAATCTTAATGGTTGTATGCATGGAGAACCAAAGCCTGGCTCAGCCTGAGCCTGAGTTCTAATTTAGTCAAAAAGACAGCTTCAGATGCATAACCTTCTGAAGAATAGGAATGGAATTGTTTGCATTTATTTAACTGAAGTTCTTAGGGGTGACTCTCTCAAAAACAATGGAATTCTCTTGTCAAAGAAACATCTGAGTTTGCAGCTCCAGAAACAGAAAATAGACAACAATGTTCAGATGGCAGTCCTCCAGCTTAAAAATTAAAGTCCCTTCCTTGAAAGTACCACAGTGCACCAAAAATAACATCAAACCACCTTACCTCAAAAAAGAGCAGGAAGGATATTTTTCTGAAAAAATATTTTATTTTCTTTCCCTGTACCACTATAGTTCAATTCCTCCCTCGAGCCTGAGGATAAAAAAGAATCATCCAGCTGATCAATGTAAACATCATCTCATGCAGAGAGCAGAAAAGCCTTTCTCATCGAGCCAGATGATTGCTGATTTTAGTCTTTACTTTTACCTTGTTTCTAGTCATTATGTCTATATGTCTATAGATACCTATAGGTAGATAGGTGATAGATGATGATAGACAGATGATAGGTAGATAGATTGAGAGATGGTAGATAAATAGATATAGATGATAGATAGATAGATGATAGATAGATGATAGATAGATAGATAGATAGATAGATAGACAGACAGACAGATCTTTTGCATTAGAAAGCTCTGATGATCTTCAGGCTCACTATAGACATTAAAATAAACCATCACAGAGTATGGGCGCTGTCATCACACAGACCTGGGATATGAGACATAGCTTTACCACTCTTTAATGCAATCCTAAGCGTTACTGAGACCCAATCATCTCATCTGTAAAGTAAGGCTAACTATATCTTACTTCAATGACTTGTCATAAGAAATGCATCAGATTACATTTGTAAAGCTTTTAGCACAGTGCTTGGTATATAGTTATGAGTAAAATAAATGTTTACTATTATAAAAATAATAATATTTTTAAAAGACTGTCTGGTAATCTGGTAAATAAAGAGGGCTGAGAAAATAGATGCATATGCTTAAAGCAAAAAATAATCAGTTTTCTATTAACTTGACAATGCCATAAGCCAAATTATAATTGAGAAAAGGATTCGGTCTGACAAAATTTGTAGCATGAACAAATTTTAGTATTTGAAAGAACCTTAGAATCACTTATTCTTCACTTTCAGATGATCAGACTAAGGCATCAAAGATGTTCTAATTCATTCAAGGTCAAACAGATACCAGGCAGAGACAGCACTAAAACACAGTTCTTATATCATTCTACTATAATCTATTAGACCTCAATTCTCAATTTCCATTTGCTGAAGGAACAGTTCAGTTTAGAATTCATATATAGATGAATGTACAAAGCTTATTCAGGACAGGTAATTTCATACTGTAACATATCACCCAAACAATTGTGCATTGGGTTTGACACACATCATTTCCATCCATCAGAAAAGTTTACGTTGATGCCTGAACACATTCCAGAGTATTGAAAGTGCAAGAGAAGTGTTTGAAAAGCAAACAAACCTTAGTCATGTTATTAAAGGGCACTTGCTTTGGAATGGAACTCTGGTGTGTTTAATTATCAACATGTGCCTTTCCATCCCTGGCCTATTAAATCATCTGGCCTGCTAATAATAGCCTGTTTAGCCATCAGGAGAAGATGGATGAGTTTTAGTTCCCATTTTCAAATCCAAGGGATCTGCCCTGTTTCTGAATTATCTGCAGATGAAGATTAGTCACTGAGGCATCTGTAGGTTGTACAGAGGACATCGGAGTCTTGGCCAGCACATTTATCCTCACCAATGCACTCCTCCCTCTCCTCTGGAGCTTCCACTAGTGAACAGAGACTGAAAAATCCAAGGTTAAATATGGGGAAGGAAACCTTACCAATCAAGAGCTCTCTTTAGCATTTATAAACTTGATTTAATTACTTCCTGTTTTTAAACCATCTGTGAATAGATCACCTATTTAGCTTTGCAAAGGAAATTATACATGTAATATGACTGCTTTCATAAAGCCAGCTGTTTCTTGTTTGTTTGTTTGTTTTGATTCATATCAAGGTTTCCTGTTACCTATGGATGTAACAAACTATCTCAAAACTTAGTGGCTTAAAATGATAATTTATTTGGATCGTGATTTTGCAAATGAGGTATTTGGATTGTTAAGCTGGGCATCTTGTCTCTCTGTTCCTTGAGATGTTATTTGGGGTGGCTTGCCTGGTACTAAACAACCCACTTCCAAGATGGCTCATTCACATGGCTTGTAAATTGGTGCTAGTGATGGCTGATGTCCGTCCTGGTCTTTTGGCAGGGTAACTTGGTTGTAAACTGCAAGGACCTATTCAGAGGTTGCTTGGACTTCCTTATGCAGAACAGCTGAGTTCCTAGAATGAGTGCTCTTTCAGTCCAGTAAAAGCAGCAAAACTAACCTCACAAATCCCAGAAGGCCATTTTCGCTGCAATTATTGGTCAGGCAAATCACTTAAGACAAGCTCAGGTTCAAGCAGATGGAAAATAGACTCCCTTTCTTAAGGGTAGAACAGCAAAGACTTCAGACATCTTTAATCTATTACATCAAGGAAAATTGTAATCGTTAGATTTTAACTACCTCCCACACCCCACAAATTACCTGATGTTTCTCAGAAGCTTAGAAAATATTTGAATGTATTCATCAGATCTTCCTCCACTCATGATATTTAACAAATATTTTGTGATGTCTTAAAACAATGATTTCAATCAATCAATCAATTCTATTTTTCCAGCCCATTCCCATATTGATTGTAATACTCCAGATGACATTCTGGACCCTGAATAACAAGTCAGTAACACATAATGGAAGCTTCAACACAACATTCTCTGTGAGAGAGAGCAAGGCAGACAATGCAAGAAACAATTAAAAACCACTTTCCAAGTTAAAGAAGGATCTTAACAATGGCAGAGCTTTGAGATATTTAGTTAGCTTTTATGCCATCCTTTCTCTTTTATACCCCAAGGAGCAAGGATATGAAAAAAGCAGTTTTGCAGATCTTATCAGTGGGCCCAAAAGTAGAAACTAACTAGTAGTAAAAATCTCATATTGAACCCCTTTGCAATTGCATTCATTTGCATGTGAATATCCAACTAATTGTTGTGAAGTAACAATTAAGAGAACAAAAGAAGAAAGAAAAGGGGTTTGAGGCTGCTACAGACACCTGGGAGACTTTATTTCAAAAGCTTTTTACATATTTGAATTTTATTTTAATAAAGACAAAGGCACTGAATTATGCACACAAAATACTACTAAAAGAATTAAAGTGAGAGAAGGTTCAGGTTTGTGACCTACTGATACCATTTTATGATAGAGAGTTCTCTAATTCTTGCCACTTCGCTCTTGAATACCAAGCCCCTGCCATGCTGAGTTCAGAACTTAAGGTTCTAGAGACAGTGCTGAACAAGTTCTGAGTTTCCCCTGCCAAGATCATAAGCTTGCATTGGCCTCTCTTCAAATCTATACTTTAAAATAGTTGTTTAATGTTCCTTTAGCAGAGACCTTGTTTATTGTTTGGGACAAAGTGGCTGTCCTTTCTCTTCTTTGTGGTTCTGAACAATTCAGCTCTGGCCCCAAATTGGCTTACTCCACTCAGCAAAACAGGTGACTTGGATTTATCTCTCAACATTCTTCCTAAAAAGCAGTTAGCAAATGTTTATGCCAGCTTGAACATGCTCTTTGAAGATTTACCTGTTTAAAGTTTGTCCACCTAGTATCTATTTTCTGTCTTCTGACTAGCAGAAGAGAGAATTTTCCTTTACGCTTCATCTCATAGTCTCAGACTTTGTGGCTTCTGAAGGGACTACCACCCTACCTTCTAAGAATAGATCCAGAACAAATGAAAGTATTCTTCAGAGATAGAGATGGACCAGAGCAAAATAGATATAAGAAAAGGAAAGAGGAAAGATGGAGAAGAAAGGAGAGAGTGGACAGATAGAAAACACCAATGACATAGTTTATCTTGAATTCAGCCATGCTCTAAACTATATTTTCAATTATATATGCAAATTAATCTGTTCACACGTGCACACACACAGGCTCATGCACACATACACACACACATACCACGAGCACATATTGATACACAGAACATTGCATTTTTTAAATAAATAATCATTATTATTATTTTGCTTAAGCTATTACGACTTGAGTTTCTCTCACTTGAATTAAAGCTTTTTAAATACAATCTCTTATCAACTCATAGCAGTGTTTCCTTCAGCTATTTATAGTACTATTCTTGAAAGGCATCATCGAATCTATACTAGTTAGCCTTTCCAAACATTACTTTCATCTATTATTGGATTATTTAATATCATTAACTCTGTTATCCAATATAAAATTATTAATTTAACAAGAAAACTTCCTTGTATATCTATTTGTGTATATATATATACATACACACATGTATATATGCATATATTTGTGTGTGTGTGTATGTTAATGTATATACACACACCCCCACACACCACACACTATATTCTTTTAGATTGAGGGCAAAGGCTGCAGTACTCCAAACCTCAGGTGGGTGCGCAGGTATTAGTGTCCCACAGGTGTGTATATTTGGTAGCTCTGCTGATATAACAAACTCCAATAGCTCAGAGACATAAAACATAAAAGCTTATTTCTTGCTCACATTATATGTAAGCTTTAGATCAGTAGTGTTCTGCTTCAGCAGTGGCTCTGCCCATCTGTCTTCTCCATTATACTTCCGGACTGCAGAAAAAAACCTCTACCTGTAATGTGCCTTTCTCAGAGCAGAAAGCAGAATCAAAAGACCAAGCTGAACCACACAACCACATTTAAAGCTTTTACTCCAACATGGCATATGTTATGTTTACTCAGATGACACTGTACAAGTCTACCACTGGGACAGGAATGTATGTGCTACTTACACAGTGGGACTACAAGTTACATGACAAATATATACACTTCTTACAAAGATGGAAGTATTTTGAACAATAATATAATCTGACAATAGATTTGAGTTAGATTATGTCACCATATTACTCTCTTGAGCTGGTTGCTTTCTAGGCCACCACTACGGCTTTAATACAGCACCCAGTCTTTTACTGGAGTCTAGAGTCGCTAATGAGAGAATTTACCTTCAGGATTTAGCACAGAGAAAGACCATGCACCCTTGCAGTAGAGACACATGCCCTTGAGCCGTGAAAGCTCAGGCTCTTGCCTTCTGTAGGGGAAGGAGTTTTCTTTCTAGATATACTCCCCCAAGGACACTGCTTTTTACAGTCTTGCTCTGTAGGCTATGTGAAAAAAACTAATCCTAATGCATAAGTGTTACATAGAATTAGCAGATATTTCGATTCCACCTATCTATTCCTCCGACTCTAGGTTTTACAAATGTACAAACTATGCACCCCTCAGATGTTGATTTATTAAGATGTTGTGGTTATCAGTGGGACCTAGATTCACTAGATTCATTCATTCATTCATATACTCTAAGGCTTTCCAGTAAATACAATTTTGTCCATCTTGCTACATTGCCAGTGATGCTTTAGGAATTCTTAGGTGGGCACTGTTCTTGTAACTATGGCTACGTGAAAAACCATCCCAACTTAGAACAACAGCAATCATTTATTATCTCTTGTTTTCTATAATTCAGAAATTTAAGAGCAGCTTAGCTTGTGTTCTGGTTCGGGGTCTTTCTTGATGCAGTGTAATGGTGGCTGGGTCTACTATCCTGAAGGCGTATAGAACTCCAGTTGGGAAGACGTGGCCAGATGTGGTCTGACAATGGCAGGGACTCCCCAAGTATACTTCTGTAATTCTATATGGTATCTTTTGTGATTTCTAACATGACAGCTTCGAAACTACTTAGCATGGCAGATGAGATGTTGAGATGTCCAAAGGCACAAGTTCAGGAAGAAGAGGCGGGGGGAGGGAGGGAGGGAGGGAGGGAGGGAGAGAGAGAGAGAGAGAGAGAGAGAGAGAGAGAGAGAGAGAGAGAATGAGAAAGAGAGAAATATCCAGGGGAAGCAATATTGTCTTTTCTAACCTGGTGTTGAAAGTCCGGCAAGTGTCGATTTTGCCACAAACTCATAGTTGGAGCAGTGACAAAAGTATGCCCAGGTGAGAGAGGATGGACCAGAGATCTCATCTCTCTACAGAGAATTGGAACCATCACTTTGTAAGAAGAGTGAGTCAGACAGGATTAACATTGGTGTGAGGATAATTAGAAAATCCAATTTGCCAAGGATACCATGACTGGCCAGCTCCTAAATCTAGTTCTGGTAAGACACACTGAATTTGAGTCAAAGAATGTTAAACCTAAAAAGAAAAGACCAGAAAATAATCTTATGCAACTTTTTCTGGAGGAATTTAAGTGATTGCCCAAGGTAAGACAGATAATTAGATATAAATATACAAAAATTAGAGTAGGAGTACCTATCCTAACTCTCTTCACTGAATCACAAAATGTAAATCATTTTATTGGGCTCTTGTTTTACAGGTGATCACCATGGCATAGTTAAAATGGTAAAAGCTGAACCTTAATTTCTGTTGAACTGAAAACCAATTGTTATCTGGTTTTGGATACTCAGGGTTTGTTGTTGTTGTTGTTGTTTGTTTTTTAAAATTTGTTAGCTGGTAGTGAAACCTATTTAAATTAATGGTCAAAAACAATATAAATCTCATATCTATACAAAAATTAACACAAGATATAACATAGATTTAAATGTAAATATAAAACTATAAAGCTTGTAGGAAGGTAAAAAAGAATATAAGATTAATAAAGAATATAAAATGATACTTGGTAAGATTTTTCTTATATTCTTAGCTCCTGAAATAAACTATTAACTGTTTTTATAAGTACTTTGACTTCAATCCCTCAATAGTTGAATTTGAATTCCTTAATAGTTATGGAGCTATTGTAGTCATCTATTTCATAATGAATGAAGAGTGGTAGTTTGTGTTTTTCAAGAAAGTCCATTTCACAGAAGTTGTCAAGTTTATATGTGTAGAGTTTTTCATACCATTTCCATATTATCTTTTGATATATCTGCAGAGTCTATAGTGGTATTCTCTGCTTCATTTCTAATATTGATAATTTTTGTATTTTCACTTTTTTCCTTGCTCAGTCTTGCTAGCTGTTTGTCAACTTTATTGATCTTCTCAAAGAATCAGCTCTTGGTCTCATCGATTTTCTCTATTGTGCTTCTATTTCCAAGTTCATTGATTTCTGCTCTTATGTTTATTATTTCTTTCCTTTTGTTTGCTTTGGGTTTATTTTGTTCTTTTGATTATTTATTTGCAACTTTTTTCCTTATATATGAATTTAGTTTTATAAATTCTCTCTTAGCACTGCTTTAGCTGTGTCCCACAAATTTTGATAATTTGTATATTCATTTTCATTCAGTTAAATGTATATTTTTCATTTCTCTTGAAATTCCTGTTTTGACCAATGAATTATTTATAAATATACTGCTTAGCTTCCAAATGTTTGGAGATTTTTCTGTAATAATCCTTATTGATTTCTAGTTTGATTCAGTTGTGGTCAGGAAACAAACTCTGTATAATTTCACTTAGTGGAAAATTTTAAGATTTATACCATGGTGTAGGATGCCAATAGTGAAAAGGTGATATGTGTGAGGGGAAGGGGATATATTGGAAAATTCTGTACTTTCCACTCAATTTTGCTGTGAGCCTAAAATTGCTCTAAAAAGAAGTTTGTTAATTAAAAAAATAACATGAAAGGAAAAAAAATTAAGTTTTGTTTTATCGACTTCTACCTTAGGATATGATTAATGAACACTTGAAAATAATATGTACCTGCTGTCATTAGGTGTTCTAAAGTTTTAAGTGGATACTATTGTTGACTTATTCTATATTCCTGATTTCCTATTTTTTTTAAATAAATTCGTGAGAGAGAAGTATTGAAGTATTCAAGTGTTAACAGTGAGTATTTTTTTTCAGTTCGATCAGTTTCTTTCTCACACATTTTGTAGCTCAATTGTTTGATGTGTATGTATTTAAGATTTCTGTGTCTTTTTGTGTTTACCCTTAATAACTACATAAAGTCTCTCTGTTTTTTTTTTGCTCTGAATTCTAATTTATCTGATATTAATATATACATTTTTACTTTCTTTGATCAGTGTTTGAATAATTTTGGAAATAGTTGAGTCATGTTAAAATACACCTGCCAATCTCTATCTTTTAATTGTTATATTTACACCATTTACATTTAATGTAATTATTGATGTATTAGCCTTTAAGCTTGCAATTTCATTTTTATTTGCTGCTTAATTCCTCTGTTCCCTTTTTCTTGCTTTCATGAGGGTTAATTTTGGAAATCCATTTTGATTTCTCTTTGAGTAACCTTTGTAGTGGTTATTCAAGGAATTGATGTGTGTGTGTGTGTGTGTGTGTGTACACACACACACACACACACATATCCTCATCTACTTGTCATTATTTTACAAGTTCAAATGAAGTATTGCGACCTTCTCTTCCTTTAGTTCTCCTAACACCTCTATTTATAATTGTCCTATTTTCTCAGTATATATTTAGAATTAGATCATATGATGTTAAAATTTTAGCTTTAGTCATCAAAAATTTAGAAAACTCAAAAGAAGAAGCAAAGACTATTTTACTTTCCCATGTTTTTAAAATCATGTTCTTTCCTCTTTCCTGGTGTTTCAGAGTTCTTTATTTTAAAATTTTCTTTATGTTTAGAGAAATTCCTTTAGTCATTTTTTTAAAAAAATAGGTCCAAAAGTGAGATGGTCTCTTTGTTTTTCTATGTCTAATATATTGATTTTCTTTTCATTCATAAAGGATATTTTTGCTGGGTACAGATTTCTAGGTTGACAGTTCTTTGCTTTCACCCCTTGAAAATATTTTGCCTCTTTATTTTGGCCTCTGCAATTTCTGGTGAGAAATCAACTATAATTTTAATTGTTTTTCCCCCACAGACAATGTGTCATTTTTCTTTTTTTCACTCTCAAGACTTTGTCTTCAGTTTTCAAAAGTTTAATTATAATTTGTCTTTGCATGGATTTTTTTTTTCCTGTTGGGAATTCAGCTTCTTGAATTTGTAGGTTTATGTTCTTTGAAAAATTTGGAAAGTTTCTGGTTATTATTTCTATATGTACATTTTTCAGCCCTGTCCTCTTTCTCCTCTTTCCTTAACTCTATGGCACAAATATTAGTCCTTTGTTATAGTTCCACAGATCCTCAAGGTTATATATGTATTTTCTCAGTTTATATTCTCTTCATTGTTAAGATTGAGCAATTTCTACTGTTCTATGTTCCATTCCCTGAGGATTTTCTCTGTTTCCTCCATTCTGCAATCAAGCAGATTCACTGAGCTTTTTATTCCATTAAGTATATTTTTCAGTTTTAAAATTTCTATTTAGTCCTTTTCTATAGTTCTATTTCCTTGATGAACCTTTCTATTTCTTTTCATTCATAAAGGATATTTTTGATTTCTATTTTATATTTGTTACAAGTATATTTATAATTACTCATTAAAGCATTTTTGTGGTTACTTTAAATCATTGTCAGATAATTTTAACATTCCTGTAATGTGAGCATTGTGATCTCATGATTGTCTTTTTTCATTCAATTTGATATCTCTCTGGTTCTTGATATAACAAGTGATTTTCAATTGAAACCTAGATGTAATTGTATTATGTTAAGCACTTCTTGATATTATTGAACTTCTCTTTCATCTCACTTTTGGGGGGCATGACTCTGTTGGAGGATATGAGAGGATATCATACCTTTACTGTCACACAGATATAGAATTTGAGGTTTGCCATTTGGCCTACATTGACACCAAAGTTTGGCAAGGCTCCTTAGTATTGCTGGGCAGACGTGTAAGTTTTGACTCCCCACATTGTCTCCACTGACAGCAGTGGGGATAATCTTGTTACCACTGGGTAATGATTAAAGATACCATTTTCTATTAAGCCTCCTCTGATATCACCCAAATGGTTAGTGGGAACATTATTAACAAGTTGAGTGGAAATGCTGGCTGTCCTGTGGTCTGCACTGGCACTATGAATGGGGGCCTTATTACTGGCCAGTGGGGATTAAAATTCTACCTCCCCCCACCTCAACTATTTTCTGCAACTCCAACTACAGCCCAGGAAGGGTATTACAGTTTCTTATTACACATCAAGTGGCTCTCTACGCAGCTCTTGTTGGCAGAGGTAGGGTAGGGTCAGGGTTTTTTTCTTCTGTGTTGTTTACCTGGAATAGAGCAGTTGTTGTCTAAAAGTTTTATGTCTTGCTAAGCGGCCCCTTCTCCTAGTTCTTTGGCTAGAGAGAGAGAGCAGGCTTTTGTTGGGGCTATTTTTATCTGAACTGGCAGGTGTTTACAGATTGCTGACTTCATCAGTTCTGAGTCAGGATATATGAGCAAAAAAGAAAACCTAGCTAGCTAACCACCATGTTATTTCTTAGAGCCTAAGTTTTCCACAAGCTTGCCTTCTTTTCTCTATATTTCAGTCTTCTTGTATGTCTACTCTGTCTCCAAGAAGTAAAAGTCTCATTAGCAAAGCCTTTAAAAATAATAATTTTATTTATAGTGCTTTTTAAATGAAAAATCATACATAGCCCAGTTTTGTTCAGCAAGTGACAGAATCACAAAGAAAGTATTTGTTACTGTGGTCAGGCCACTCAAGCAAATAGATTCAAATAGTACTTCATATATTAGCAACCATGCAATTTCCAGCTCCCAAAGGGCTAGAACACCAATAATATATGTGTTCCTTCTGGTAATACATAGGAGCAGTAGTTGAGCCAGACACACCTAGCAAAACTTGGGGGCAGATGTTAAGAACAAGCAAGAAATTATAACCACAGATAGGGAGACAGACCAAGGAGAACAGGATTGCTCGTAGTTTTTTACTATCATGTCATCTCACTTCATCCTGACAACAGCCCTAGGAGGTAGGCACTAGCATTGACTTCCATTTTACAAAAGAGGGAAAAGAGGCTTAGAGATTCAATAAGTTTCTCAAGTTTTCACAGCTCATAATTAGACTATCTGTTCTCCAAAACATCAGTCTGATGCTAGAATTTAAGCTCTTAACTATTACAGATTAGAGATGCTCATATAAAGTGACTCTAATATTAGTCTTCCAAACTAGAGAACATAGAAATGATATCCAAGAGTCACAATAATCTCTGTTCTCAGTCAAAATGATCTGCTAAGATAATAATTCAAAAAGTAGTTTTGGGGTTCCAAATGATGAGCTGAGCTTCAGTAAATGGAATTCCAGCACAAATGATCTGTAATTGCAAAAGAGAAGCAAATAGGCAATGTGAGAAAAATAGTCAGGGACAGGAAAGCCTGAGTTCATGGATTGGGGTCAGGGCAAAGATTTCTGGACCGTTGGAAGGGACTTGATAGAAATGAAAAGAGTGAATACAAAAGTAATTAAGTATATCAAATATCAAAGACCAAATTTCAAAGAGGAGGGCTGCCCACGTGACAGGACCATTGACTTATAATCAATAATCACACTGATAATATTGACTATCAATTATTGAGTGCCCGCCATGTGCCAAGGGCCACACTAGGTACTGGAATAAGCTTTAATAACTGGAATAGGCAGCAGATACTTAGACTTGAATTAAGTGTGCTGGGTTCCTTTTATTGTAGTGTAGCATCCTAAAAGGATATATTTGAGATCCCAGCATTTAGCACCAATGCCTTTAGAGTCCTTGCTAGGAAAGACAACTTTGTAAGAAATTCATGAATAAGAGAATGGGAAGTTTTAGGTGCTTTCTGCCTCAAGTCAGCATTCGTCTATCATCGAAGGTGTAACCAAGACTGCAATTGGACAGATCAATGATCTGTGAAGATCAGAAATAAAGAATTTAGGCGTGAAGACTTTCACCTTCATTAGGGACACACACAATGTTCCACATCCAAGGGGAAAAATCAGTAAGAGATATCATCTCCCTTGCAGGACATTTGGTCCTATCTAAAATGTCTATGAAGACATTTGGCCCACACCAAAAGGTCCTTGAAATCTGCTCCTGTCAAAATGTCCATGAAGATATTCAGTCCACGCCAAATGGTCCTTGATATATATGGTCCTGTCAAAATTTTCACACTTAGAATATTTTCCTGGGTTCTAATAGTCATAAAGTTTATTTATACTTTTAGCTTATAGGATTAATACATTAAAAAATACAGTACTTTCATATTTTCTTAGTTCAATAATTGTGCTGTGGCTGTCTTGTTGATAATAACCCTTCTTGCCTTTGGTAGCATACTTGATAAAGGCATATGGGGTTAGATAGATGGATCAGCATGGACCAAATGTCTCTGTGGACATTTTGGCAAGGATCAAATATCAAAGACTAAATTTCAAGGACCTTTAGCATGGACCAAATGTCTCTGTGAATGTTTTGGACAGGACCAAATGTCCACTAATCTAACATTTCAGGAATTCATTCACTTACCAGTGATTCATTATTCATTCAACTATTAATTACTGAATGTCTGCTTAATGCCTGGTATCATGCTAAGTCCTCTGTATACAGAAAAGAACAAAACAGACCTGATTTCTGCCTTTATTGGGCTTACTAACACTAGAGAACACTTAACACAATGGACTGGTTGATTAATTACAGAGAACATAGGCAATAGTAGACTGGCTGTTTAAATACAAGGTGCTTCTTGCTATAAGGGATGCAGTAAAAACATATAGCAGAGATACACAACCTCACCTAGGGGAATAGTAAAGCTTTCCCAGAGGAGGCGACATTTAAGCTGAGGTTTTGATTTTGAGATAGGTGAGGAAGGTAAAGTATTAAAAATTTCCAGTCAGAGTGAATAACCTGTGCAAAAGCCCTGTGCCTGGAATTTACACAGCACACTGAAGAAGCTAAAAGAAGGCCAGAGTGGCTGGAGTCTGGATAGGGCAGCAGCTCACCTCGGTGACTATGGAGGCGGGAGAGAATTTCTTAGAGGTAGAACATGGGGTACAGGTTGGGTGAGCACCTTAGAAAATGCCTCTGAAGTGGCTAGCTCAGTGTAGTTACTTTGTGGGTGACAGGAACCTCTCTCTAACGCTCTGTGCCTTTTCTGTCTTTTTACTAAGCACAAAGGGTGAAGATGTGAAAGGGCCTCTTCTTATATCTTGAAAACCTCATCTCCTCCACAGCAGGAATTTTCAAATGGCCCCGAGTTGGCATTTGTAGAGCAGTGCTCACTCTGCCCCTGTGAAGAGTCATCTATGAGCAATGGAAGTTATTTCTGTGTCAGCTCCTCGGATCAGAGGCAGCTGGGCAGCCAGAATCCACATGGCCTAGTCCAGGTCGTCATGAGGCTGATGAAAAGGGTGTTGGAACTCTGCCAGCTATAAGATCTAGTACTAAGAAGCCAAAGGATGTGTTTTAAGCTACTTCCAAATCTGTGGATGTTATTTCCTCCTTTGAAGCTCATTACAGCACTGAACTAACCATTAGTAATCCCACTGAAGTCCAATACCAAAGAGCAATAGAGAGGTCTAATTTGCCAGCCTTTTCAAGCATCCCACTTTACTGAAACCTCCCTCGTTGTAAAACTACAGAATACTATATATCATGTATTCCTTCCACAGTTGTATGTGGAAGGATTTGGGCAGAGATTTTTATTTGTTTATTTATGTAAAGAATGGATATCATAACTTTGATACCGTGACTACAAACCCCTTTTAGGTAGGATAATTAAATGCATAGGCCTATTTCATTCATTCAATAAATATTTGCTCATTCCAAATATCTGTGAGGCACACTTCTACATACCAGAGATCAGTGAGGAAGGAAATACACAAAGTTGTTGTTTATGTGGAGTTCATAATCTAAAGAGTTGAAGAGTTTTGGTCAAGATGGTAGATCGGATAAATGCTGTGCTCACCTCCTCTCATGACCACATCAAAATTACAATGGAACTACAGAACACCATCATTGAAAATTACCTGAAGTCTAGCTGAACAGAAATCCTATAACTAAGGACATGTAAAAGAAGCCACCTCGAAAATGGTAGGAGGGGCAGAGACATGGAACAGGCTGCTCTAATACACATGTGGAGGTTAAAAACTGGGAGGGATATCTTGGCTTTGGAGGTTCCTGTGGAGGAGTGAGAGTACCAGCCCCACACCAGGCTCCTCACCCCAGGGTTCAAGTGCCGGGAAAAGAAGTCCCCACAAAATCTGAAGGTGGAAATCAATGGAGAATATGGCTGAGACAGAGGGCTATAGGAGTCCCAGGTGCTCCTCTTAAAGGGCCAGTGCACAAACGTACCCACTGATGGACTCACTTGCTCTGAGCTCTAGCAAGGGAACGTCTGCTTAAAAGGTACTGGGGGTATATGGAGAGGAACTGAATTGTCTGGCTTCAGAATGAGCCCTAGAGAGGCAGCTTTCTACTGTACAGAAGTGCTGGCAGAGTCCATGGTTCCTTTGTTGAGCCCTCCCCCAATTGAGCATGCAGATGCAGGCAGCCGCCATATCTGAGCTCCATCAGTCTGGCTAACACAGCTCACCCTGCCCAGGTGATTCCCTGAGACTCTGCCCCTCCCAACTTGAGGGCCCATCCAAGCCACCTCCAGAGGTTCTTTTCCCATACAAATGGCCTGTCTTGGCTCACACAGCAGACTTTCCTAAAATCTCTCAAAGTTTCAAAAATCCAAACAAGCAGCATCTGGCGTCAGTGTGCCCCATGCCCCTTGCTGAGCAGCCCCAAGCCCAGCACTAACAGCAACCAATTTTGGTTCATGACTTGGCTTCTTAAGGCAACTTCGTGCCTAGCCTGGGTGGCAGTCATCTGCAGATTGCTTAGTGGCTCATGCCAGGTGGCCGTGGGCAGGGCACAGGCTGCAGCTAAGTTTGGCCTGTGGCTGGGTCCTTTCCAGGAGGCCCCAGCCTGGCATGCCAAGTGGTCATCTTCAGACCAAGCTGGAGCACCAACCAAGGCAACATCAAGAATGACACACCCAACGGAAAGACTGGGCAGGCATCAGAGCCCTACTAAAGCAAATCCTGCTCTATAGAGTCAGCCCCTACACAACAGCTCCTCCACTATGGTCAGGGCCTGTCCACACAACCACTCAGCCCAAGGGCCAGTCCCTCCCGTTGATGTGCAAACAGCAACCGAGGATCGACTACAACAGGAGGGCACATACGACTGACTGTACAACAGACACACCAGCAGCACCTGGCTCAGGTGACCAGAGAGACTGCACCTGAAGACACCTACTATATAAGTCCACTCTACTAAGACGGGGAGACATAGCAACCCTACTTAACACATAAAAATGAACACAGAAAGGCAGCCAAAATGGGGAGACAGAGCAACATGTTTAAAATGAAAGAACAGAACAAAACTCCAGAAAAAGAACTAAACAAAATGGAGACAAGCAAACTACCAAAAAGAAAAAAGAAAAAGAAAAAGAAGAGAGAGACAGTAACCAGATAATAAGGAAAAAGAAGAGATACAGAGAAGGAAGAAAATGTAAAAGAAAGAGAAAAAAGGAAGGAGGGAAGGAAGGAGGGGAGAATGAAGGAGGAAGGAAGGACATTTCCAGTGTTAACTAATAGGAAAATTGAAAGGATAATGTGATAAATCATACTTGGCATGTGTCTGGTTAATTTGGGCTATGTAACATATTACTCAAAAACTTAGTAACTTAAAACAACATTGTGTTTTATTTATAATTTTTGTGAGTTGGATTCCAGAAGGACTCAGCTGGGTGTATTTTCTGTGATCCACATAATCACATCTGGGACAGGAAGATCCACTTCCAAAAACAGTATTTTCATTCACATGTCTAGCTAGCATCTCAGTGCCTCCCTCCCCAGCCCTGCCCCCAATTTCTCTCCCTCGCCCTCTCCCTCTCCCTCACCCTCTCCCTCTCTTTTCTTCCCCTCCTTCCCCCTCCCCTCTCCTTTCTCCTTTCTCTATCCACATAGTATTTTATCTTTCAAGGTCTCTCCATGTAGATTAGCATCTTACAGTATGATGGTCAAAAGGAGTTACACTAATTACATGCTTCTAAGTGTGAGTGAAAAGTCAGTCTCTTAAGGCCAGAGCCAAGAGCATCACTTCTGCCATATCCTCTTTATGTGAGCAGTCACAGAACCCACCCAGACCCAAGGAGATGCTTCGTAGACTCCACCTCTCAATGGAGAAGTGCCAAGGCATACATGGCCGCTTCATATCTACCAGAGTCTCTGACATAATGTTGAATGATCAAGGATAGCTGTCCTCAGGAGACAACATTTGAACTGAGTACTGAATGACAAGAAATAACTAAAATGTTAACTTCTGAAAGCAGACCATATTAGGCAGAGGAAATAGCAGTACAAAACCCTGAGGCATAAATGATTGATGTATTGGAGAAAAGAATGAAAGCTAGTGTAGCTGGAGCTGGAAGATTGTAGCTGGAGCTGGAAGATTGAGGGAGTGACTTTAAGAAGATGAGATAAGAAAAGTGGAGTCAATTGGCCTTGGGCAGGAATTTGGATACTATTATTAGTGTGAGGGAAGGCATAGGAAGCTTTTGAAACTAGTATGAAGCAACTTATAGATTTAAAAGATTATAGAGGTTCAAAAATAGCAGTTGAAAGAGCAGTTTGGAGGTTGTTACAGTAATCCAAGTATGAGATAATGATGATATAGACTATCTTGGTCTCATTGGAGGTGAATTTGAGATTAGTGTAGATATACCTAAGGGTGTAAGTTTAGGGATAGGTGTAGGTGTGGGTACAGATATAAATATAGATGTAATGTAGATTTAGAGATAGGCCTATATGGGTGTAGATTTAAATAGAGATAGAAATTTATGTATACAGATGCATATAGAAATCAATACAGAAATGAAAAGTCATATAGATTTAGAGACAGATACACACATAGAAATTGGTGTAAAAATTGATATAGATTTAAAAATAAACTACATAGAGCTAAAGACATATAGATATATTGAGATACAAATATAGGTATCAACATAGAAATAGGTATGCATTTATATAGAAATACAGATAGAAACGCAGATACAGATGCATTAGAGATGTACACACTGCAGAATTCGCTAATTAGGTAACAAAGCAATCATACAAAAGAACTCTACAATAACTTGAGCAAAGACACAGAGCAATGCTGCTTTCTGAGTTAGATGAAATTGATTTATGGAAATTATTCCACTAAAGAGGTAAAATAGCCCCAAGAAGATCTCTGAAATCAGAAATATTTGAAGGGGAAATGTCACATCTGTGTAGGCACTCACCAATTTTCTTTTCCTCTTCTCTCTCACATAAATGTCTTTCCTTGCTTCTCCCTTTTATCCTAGCATTTCTCCCCTCTGGAATATTGTGACTGGGAGGGCATCACAGGCTTTGGAGCAAGAGTGGTCTGTATTTAAAGTTGGTGCCTGCCATGCACAAGTTGCAGACTGTGGGAAAATTAGCTCACTTCTTCAGTTTCTTCAACTTCAAAAAGGTAATTACTCTACTTTTCTCATAGGGCTGCTATGAGAATTGAAAGTAAAAAATATGTAAGATGCATTTAGCACCATATTTCGCACCTTGTAGGGCTCAAGAAATGTCAATCTTCTTTTTCTTATATTCTCAAGCCTTTCAAAGTCATACTTGTTTGTTAAGACCCAACCTTTCTCAGCTCTCTATGAAACTTTTTCAATCATCTCCCCTCCTCGATACATTATTTCAAAATTATTTCCATCAAGCTAATGCAATTCCCCAATTAAACTGTAATTTCCTTGAAGGTAGTGATTCCCTCTTACTCATCCTCTTTTACCATAATATCTAGCCCAACACTGAACACTCCACAAATACTGTAAAAATGCTTGTCAATTGATTTCTCTTTCTTTCCTTTTACTGAATTAATTAATTCTCCAATATTGAGGGTCTAGTGAAAAACTGACTCTAAAACAAGTATTTAATATATGGAATCCTATGGGTTTTCTTAAATAACCCAGACCTTAATAATTTTTTATTTTCTTATTCTTTTCAGGTGGTTCTCATATTCCATACAATGTTATAAAAGTAAAAACAAAGGTCTCTGTAATTAATTATTTTTCCCCATCAAGTTGTCTGAAAATTAAATAGTCAACATCTACAAATTGCATTGATATGTCGTAGTTTTAAATGAATTGTATCATATTGCAACATTTGTAAATGCTAAAAGAATTGGTCAATACTCTTGGTGTACAACTGACCTTTGAAAATTTACCCTCCATAGGTAGATACGTTATATTATATTTAGAGTATTTGTTACAAATAGTTTTTTTGTAATTCTTATATGTGATTTCTAGATAAAATTTCACATTAATGTAATATCTTACTTTCCTCTCTGCCTATGACCATGAAACTGTTCCTTATCTTACACAGATTAAAAGGCATGCTCACAAAAGCTGGAACCCTTCCTATCACTGCAAAAATCGTGACAGTTCAGAACAAAGCTTTGTCTCCATTTCTAATCAAACAGAAGCACTGATATCTTTGTCAAACCTCATTAACATGAAGACAACTTCTCTTTTGGTAGATTCTTAACCATTTGTTTATAAAATCACCTCTCTATGATTTGAGTCTTTATTTTTCAAGGAATAGGTTTTATTGTACTCTATTATTGCTCTTCTAATAACTTATGGATCTTGATATTCAATGATTTTCTACATTATTTTCATAAAATAATAACTCCTAATTTAATAACACAATCTCAAAGAAGATATTTGAAATAATACATGGATTAATAGTATCCCCTGAGTATCCTACTCAAATCCCATTATTGGTATATCCTTTTTTTTGGAGTCACAATTGAATATCCTATAACAAATGCTACATACAATCACACACACACACACACACACACACAAATGATGAAATAATAAATATTAAACAAAAGGTTCCTTTCCCTTGTGCAAATATAACTTCTTAACAGATGTTGCAATGTGGGATATTCCTATTGAAACATGGCACAAAAATCTATGCCCTAAATGGATGATTTAGTAAGTAAATAAAGTGCCCCTAAATTTCCAAAGTCCTTTATTTATTTTTCATCTGTACCTGGTGTGATGTGGATAATCTGGAGCCTCTTTCTTTTCTGTCCGCATGTCAGGTTATCCCTTGCCTTACTCTGGATGTTACAGACACACTGGTCTGCTCTGATTTTTTGAACGCTTGTAGTTCTCATAGATCAAACGTTTGATTCTGACATTTTCTCTACCTTCAATATTTTCCAAACAGTTCTTCAAGCAATGCTGTCTTTTCATCCTTCAGTTTAAATATCACCTCTACAATCAGACTTTCTTCAGATATTTGAAGTAAGACTCACTGTATTCATAGAGCATTGAGGTACATAGATGCATCTCATAGAGCATCTTCTTTTTTTTCAGAGTACTTATTGTCATCCCATTGTTCACTGGTTTATTTTCTCTCTTCCTCACTAGAACAAGAACTTCATAAGCACAGGGAATGTGTCTGGGAAAAGAGTGGGTTGCTGTGAATCTATATTTTTTAACAAGCTCCCTGGATTCTATTAAACAGGCAAATTGGAGAAATAATGGTATATAAGTCTCTTTGTAATGTGGTATCTGCCCATTATTTTCACACTATCTATACTTAGAAATCACCAATATCTAACATCATCATGTCTTGCATTTTTCTGGATAAATTAATGAACTTGTCCAGATGGTATTGAAACCCAAGATCTGGGGTCTGACTCCAAAGTGCTTGGTTTTATCACACATTAGAGTAATGGAAAGGTAAAAAGAGAATACATTGGAGAGGGAGGATTTGGTGCCATGTCTGCGGAAGCTGGTGGTGAAGTCATAGAAACCTACCATTCACTTTATTGCCATAGGGTAAGTGCCTGATTCATTTACACATACAGAAAATGTGTTGACCATCCTCTACATGCCAGCTGTTTCATGAGCACCAGAGAGTGATGATCAAGACAGACATAGTGATGACATTTGTTGGTGAACTTTCAATAGGTAGATGATGATACAAGTTTGATAACACTGAGTTGCACTATGTGTGAAATAAGGATACAGATACCTGTAATAGTCAATTTCTCATCTATAAAACGAATACAGCAATATCTTCCTTGATGGGGCTGATGTGAGGATTAAATGAGACCACATGCTTCTAACTGTTTAGAATATAATAGCTACCCCAAATATTTTGAAGAAACATATTTTTGCAACAATATCTATACAAGACCAGAGTTTCCATATTAATTCCATAGCATTTAGTTCAACTTATATGCGTTAAGAGCAAAGACTTTATAAATTCATATAGTGAAAATAGTGACTCATTTTCATATTTTTTATTAAGGATGAGGACACAAGATAGTGCTTTTGAACATGTAGAATTTATAAAAATTAATCTAAGTAAAATGTGAAAATCCCATCAAAAATAAATAATTTTAGTTACTTTGATATTCTGTGAGGCAAATTGATGCCCTTAAAGCAAAACTGTACATATGCAAGACAGATATAATGTAATCTGTTTATATTCATGAGTCAATTCTGTACTCCAATCCAGCATAACAATGATGTTTATTGTACTGTTTGCCAGAGAGAAAGAAATTGTAAGGCAAGTTATCGTTTGTTAGATAATTAATTCATTTTGTTCATAGTTTAGAGCAAATTCTATGAGTGAAGCATGTCATTAGGGATGCTATGTGTTCTTACTTAAACTTTACAATCACTAAGTGGCAGAAGGTTCTCATTTTTCTTTTGAAGATGAGAAAATGGAAGTTTATAGAGAGTAAGAGTGTTACCCAGGACATTTGGCTTTTAGCAGTCGTATTTAGATTCATCTCTGACTTTAACACCAAGCAAACTAGGACATCAACTTCCTTCGTTCTCAGCAATCTTACTCTAAGAAGTAAAGCACTGAGTTACCATCCTGGTTCAGACTCTATAAAAAATATATATTGATCATGCACTATGGGCATAAAATCTGTGCATGTTGATGGGTATAAGACATTGTCCTTTGCTCAAAGATGAATGAAATAATGACACATGCCTTCAAAGGACTTACTATTCTTAGTTAGGATGTAGATATACAATGGAATAAAAGTCGTATCTGCCTTTAACTTGAATAATGGAGGCTGAAGATTTTATCCACGTTTAAGTTCAACTTCACTCTTGAATGTTGTCTTGGGAATAGTTGGCACTTGATACTGTTTATAGAAACTAAAAAATTAAAAAGGATGATGAATTACTGTGATACCTATACACTGATGATCTATGGAGCCAAGGTACAAAATGTATCTGGTCTTCCATTATGTATAGAGCCAGAGTGGCAAGAACTGTGTGCTATTGGTAAGATGAATAAAATTTACTTTAAAATATTTCAGCATAACCCTCTATGTTATGTTGTCATAGGTTTGTTAATTGGTAAGCTCTAACCCACTTGGACATGGCTGTTCTAATCAGGAATTGACACTCCAGAGGTGTTAGCTAGCATTCTAAAAAATCTCTTACTCTAGAACTGGTTTCTACCTGTGCTTCTGGTACTCATATCTAAATTAATAACAATGCTTTACAAAGTAGCTTAGTAATTGTCAGGGAAAAAAATATCAAAATGAGTATCCTATTAATTACCATGATTAATATTAGAAGTAAGTTCTCATTGGCAAAATGAAGTTTTAATCCTTATAATAGCAGGGTATACAAATTTAGGTACATCAATCTTTTAGAAACAGTTCCTAAAATTTCTGTGCCCGGTCATTTTTAAAGGAAATCTTCTGGTTTTCAGATATAGAACATAAAAGCCACCAGTCCTTACCTCTGACCTGTTGTTACATTTATCTCGAGTGACTGTTTCATGCAAGGTGATAGTCAGAGCACCTAATAGGACAAAGTACTGATATTTCATTACAGAACCAATCATGGGGGCTTTCAAAGCCTGCTTCAATGTACATGCATAACAAATGAACAAACCCAGCAGATTATGTGAGAGACACAATCTGACACTTACTGTTATAACTGCGTAGCCCACTTGTAGATTAGCTGACCCCCAACATCCCTTGAAAATCTTGATTGGCCTATTTTCCACCAGTAAGAAGCTACAAGTTGTACACGTCTAAATTGGTTTGAGGCTATGTGCATAACACCAGTGTACGTGGACAAAAAGAGTGGGGAGAGGTATTTTTGATTATTGAGACATAGTCATAGCTTTCTGTCATAAACAGCGTAATCCAGCTCAGAGGTCAGCAAGCCTGCCTCCTTTACCCGACTCTTCCCCTCCTCTCTGTTCCTTCTAGGATCGCCTTAACACCCCCTTAAGAAGTATTTTTTCTATATAGTTCAGGGTTCCCAGAGAACATTAAAACAACCATGGTATACATTTCTGATATAAAGGCACTTATTAAAATAGCTCCATATAAACCCACCCATTTTTCAAAAGTATTTGCATGCTAATGTTTACATATTAAAAATGTCTCAACAAACATAAACTCATAGACACAGAAAACAATATGGTGGTTATGAGAAGGAAGTGGGTGGGAGGAGGTAGAAAATGGTAATGGAGGTCAAGTACAAGTACATGGTGACAAGAGGAGATCTGACATTGGGTGGTGGACATACAATGCAATATACAGTTCATGTATAGAATTATATAATTAAAACCTATATAATTTTATTAAACCGTGTCATCATAATACATTTTAAACATATGTCTCTAAACATTATGATGTTTATTTTCCAAATTAATATGCAAGTCCAAAGTACCTCATTTGGCATTAGATATACTTATTAATGCATTTTAACAAGAAACGTGGTCACATATGTTATTGTACTTCATATCTATTTAACATTACATTTACAAACCCATCTGGAAAATTGACAGAGTTCTCCTAAAAAAAAAAAATGGTTTTTTACACCTTTGGATCAGCACAAAGTTTCAGCTTAACACAGTAGAGATATAGCTGTACAATATTTAGATGGTATTTCCACTCTCATCTATTGGGAAAACCAATTATTAACCTGTAGGGAATATCTGTACTGGGCAGAGGTTATTCCACAACATCTAGAGGAGAAACATAATGGAAGGTGGTTTACTATTGAAGCTATTTTTTTAAACGTCTGATCAGAGCACCTATTAATTCTGTCTTCAGTTTTGCATATGGATAGCACATTCGGTGCCAAGGCAACTCAAAATTTAGTTTTTGCAAAGGGAACCAATATTGGTGATTGAATAGGACAAGTTCATCTGTCTACCCAATATTGAAATATGACGAATGTGAAACTACTTCCATTTGGAGGGAACAGAGATATTTGATATCAAAATAAGTGGGGTCTTGCCAAAGTTCTTCCCCCCTCCCTCCTCTTTCTTAGTGACGTCTGGACCAGAACCAATGTAAGAACTATCATGTTTCTGGAATGTTCCAAGGTCACCCTCTAGGAGTTGTTTCTGCTGTCTGTCTTAGATACAAGTTTATCCTCATGTTCAACTGAGGTTCATATGAGAAATACAGTTTTTAATCGGAGCTGTGCATTTTTAAGTAAAATCATATAATTGAATGGGGCAGAGTAGATCAGATCATTTTTCACAAGGCACTGTTCCAATTCTTCTAGTCCTACAAACTACTTCTTCCTCATTTTGAATATATTCTTGACTGAGCCTGAGGTTAACCCCGAGGCATAAATGCACATTTTTAGGAAAAAAGTTTGCAACCTCCAATGCAGATTTGCAACATTTTTTTCTTTTACCTGCAAAAGGAGCATTTCTTAAAATGATGCATTAAAAGTCCTTGACATAGCAGCAGGCAAAAAATGGTGAATGCAGGCATGGGCACAGTGGATAGCTAAATATATCTCACCTCAGCAGACTCTTTGGTATTTAGGTTTTCAGTGATCTGTTAAACGCTCTGCACATTTTAAAAGCTGTTTGCAGGCGATTCATGTAAGATGGCATAACGAGCTATGGTTCAGCTTTGCAAAACATGTGTATTTAACAAATTTAGTTGGGCTTCAGTTTGATACTTTGACATATTATAGCTTTATCTCTTCAATATTTAGAAAACTCTCTTTAGTAGCCTTCGAATCTTCTCCACAAAAGAGTAATGAATGTCATCTTTCTTGGTAATCTTTTGAATGGTATTCTCACAACAGGATTATCAGAATTCCTTTTCCTACTATAAAACCCTGAATCAGCAAAATTTGCAACTTTGCAGCATACTTAAAATAGGTTGGCATGAATCTAGTCTGGCAGTGCTGGCATGTGTAATTTTTTTCTTTAATCTGTAAGGTTGTCAGAATATGACCAGTGCATGGAGAGAAAGAATCTATCCCTGTGAAACACTCCAGTGCCTGCTGCTTTTCTACTGCTTTGCCTCTGTGCTTCAAGAAGACATGACTAATGATTTTGAATTACAGTGGCCTGGTGACTTGTCAGTGACAGATAGAAATGATGGGCTCATGAACTAGGCCAGTCTTCACAACTCCCAGTATTGGTTTCTTCTTAGCCATTCATAATCAAGACTCAATGTTCTTTTAGCTACTCTTAAGTAGATGCTCTCAGCTAACCCTTGAAGATAGACAGCTGTTGGAAATTGGTAGAGGATATTGCCATTTGGTGGAAACTACAATTTCTTTGATAAATGAGAGAAAGCTTAGCTTCAAGGCATCTGTGGAAAACACAAAAGAACACGAGAACCAATCCAGAAGAGCCTTCCTTTATTTCATTTCTGAAACACCTTCTTTTGCAGAAGTAGTAGTGCTCACCTCTCTGTAAGACTTGCTCTATGAATCCTGGTGGTTTTGTAGTGTGTGTTGTATTAGGGGGTTGACTTCGTATTTTTCTTCTCATTCACAATCTCATTTGGGTCTGCTTTTGTAGGTTTTGTTCTCTGAAGATGGAAAGATCACTGCAGAAGGTGTTCAGATGCTGTGGGTATTTGCTGTTTTGGCTGCCTAGCATCCATGGGGGCTTTCCAAAAGCCCTTATTATTTCTTTACATGAATTCACTCTCTGCTATTGATTGTAATCTTGATGAGATGGTGAAACATTCATTCTCTCTACTTTAGGAGCCAAAGGAGTCCTTGGAGACAGTATAGGTTCCTCTGCCCAGGTCTTCTCCCTCCAACTTAGTGCAGCCAATGAGTTGATTAGCATCAAACTTCAGTTTGACCAATCAGATTCTTTCTCCTAGAATTTTGGATCTCAGCAACAAAGTTTCAAGATATGAAAACATGGTCGATGTTCAAATTTATCATAATTCCGACACCCTGATATCCTGGCTGGATAATTTCTCTATCCTTTGTTCTTCTTGTTCTATTTGAAGCTGTGTGTGCACGGTCTAGTTTTCTATTGCATATACTGATTTTGTGAGCTATCCAATATCTTTCCAGTAAATTTACTTCAGTTCAAATTGCCCAGTATAGATTTTTGTTATTTGCAACAAGAACAACAAAGCAAACAGAACAAAACAAAAACCTCTAAGGGATATACCCATCATATACTCTTTCTGGGACAAGGTAGAATATAAATAAATATCATAATCAATTAAGTATTAAAAACAAGCTTTGGCCATAATACATTTCTTTAGGTGCTGGGGCATCTTGGTAATTCTGGACATCACTTGGTAAGGCTGCTAGAAAGAAAATTTCAAACAATATGTAGTTTCAAACAGTAATAAAGTTTCAAATAAACTGTTCTGAGTACCTACTGTATGTCACCCTTCCTATGTGAATAGATATGAGAGATAAAACAATGAAGAAGACATTTTTTGAGCAGTTTATAATCCAGCCTAAGAAACAAATATAAAAAGATTATTTCAAAATAATACCATAACTTAGCTGTAGGGTATTCCAGTATAAATTACTATTTCTACTTCATGTTACCTTTGACCTAGTATAGTTCATTACCTAGACAGAATCTACTCACACACCAATGTGTTCATCACCAGTATAGATTTCTCAAAGACATGTTAAGGAGAAACTTGCAGACTTGCATATTACACACCCCAAAACCAACATCACTTATGCATCTTCCGGATATCTCATCTCTTGAGCCTCTTTTTTTTATCCTGTCCCCAAGCAATGTTTGTCTTTTTCTCTGTCTTGCCAGCAATTGTCTTCCTTGAAGTTTCCCTTCCTCTTACACACACCTTTTATTTCTGTTCTGCAAAACGTTAGTCCTCCTAATTTGCTTTAGCCCACTCATCACCATTTTCAGCTAATCAAAGACCTGTTGGCAACAGGGTCTATGACCCTTAGGAGATGATAATGAAATACAAATAGGGATTTTGATGAAGATGATGCTCTCTGATCTAGGTCTCAGTCTGTGCCTAATATCTGCACACTGACATGGGTCTACGCAAGTCTAATATCTTCCCCGAATTTTATTTTTCCAACCTAGCCCAAACTTATTTCCTTCAAGAGTCTGTTGTAAAGATAAACTATGTACTTTGTAAAATGTTCCATATTATAATACACAAGAAAATAGAATGATATCTAGGTGGTGGTTTGACAAGATCACCTTGAGCTATCTTATCCCAAGAAGTCATCTGTTACATGAATTATTACATAGAAGAAACCCAGCTGGAGGTAAGTAAATGACTGGAAGGGCATCCAACATGTCATAACCAAAACTTCCAGAGCAACAATTTTGCCTTAAGAAGTTTAGTACTTTTATAGCACTGCTGAGTAACCTGATATTCTCATTCAAAAGTATTTCGCTTGGACGGCTCTAGGCTATAATCAAATACTCCTATCCATGGTCACCTTTCCCTGTCTGTTCAGTGGAACTGGGTCTAGAAGGATGAGGTCAGGACCAGGGAAGCAAACACACTACATACTTAAAATATTCCATCACGACAAAGACTCTCCTGAGACACACACACACACACACACACACACACACACACACACACACACACACGATTTTACTTTCAGAATGCCTGCTCTCCTAGAGGTCATGTTTTAGGAGTTAATTATAATGAAAGGGGATGTTTCAACTCTTTCTGAAGACATACCCCCCACCCGGAAGTGCTGGCTTTCTCCAGAACCAATCAAACCCCAGCACAAGAAATGTTTAAACTCCAGCGGGATATCCATGCTTACAGTCTTGGACTATATAAAAAGGGCACCAGGTCTTCCCTTTTACTCTTAGAATTTTCTAGATTTCTGAATGACATCAGATCCTATTAAAAATTAAGTATAGGACAAAAACTTTTTGGACTCGGTGACAGTCAATAAGAGTTTTTGCAGCTAATGGACACATAGGCTTCAGTCACAGATCATTATATTGCCTAGTCATGGGGTGTGTATATTAGTCACCTCTAAACAATCAATTTCAGCCAAAGCGGGCTTAATGTAAGTTCACATATATAGTTTTATTGAAAATGTATACAATGTCCCTCATATCTACACTGACATAAGAAAGTAAAAACTGAGGCATTTTGAAATCTCAAGATAAAAATTCTGAGGCCCAGTTGCTTTATAAGAAATAATAATTATGGTAAGCCATGGCACCAACATAGGGACTAAAACAAGAAGCTTTGGTTCAACTTAATCCTACACAGAGCTTACCAGAAGGCACTCTTGAGTAGGCTAGGATTTTTTTCAATTACTCCACCCCACCCTGACAGGCTCAACCTTGTCCCACATAGCAGGTCTGTGTAACACACGAGACAACTCTGTCTTGGTATATTTAAATCTGCTAGCTGCACAGACACCATCATCTGTCCAAACAAGAGCCAGGGAAGGATCCCAGGAAGTTAAGTGAGAACAGGCCTGGCTGCTTCCTCCCCATTGTGTGACCCACCAGCCTAGAGCTACCAGATCCCCCATGGGTGTCATTGGCTAACTGAATGAAAAACTAAGACCAAAAAAAAAAAAAAAAAAAGTCTCCAGCCATGTGACTTGAAGTTCAAACAACTCACGACTTCTTAAATTTTCAAAGGAGAGACAACCTGCCCTCCTGAATATTTATTACATTACAATATATGAAAATATATTTTAAGCCCTAAGGGAGCATTCAGGCAAGAATCAATTTAAGAAATAACTAAGATATGCCTCACATGCAACTCAAAGTTAGATGAGAAGGCCAGACATTTACTTCTTGTCCAATCCCTGCCACCATAAAGATTTTAAATATATAGACTTGAACTTGAAGCAACCTCATGGACACATCCGGTTTGGCCAATTATTATAGTTTTCTAATTTCATTAGGGATTGTGTAGATTAAAATGGGAAGAGAATCATTCCCAAGCTTATGAGCAGCAAATGGCTTTTAAACCCAAGCCGATCCTGTCACTATAGGTTTTGTTTTGTTTTGTTTTCTTCCTATTAGCAAACAAGCAACACATACCTGGGTGGCATGAACTTTCTGGAAAAGTTTAAATAAATGCATAGCTTCAGGAGCTACATACCCTTAAATGTGCTGAAAAAGACAATATTTTTTCATTGCTTACTGAGCTAATACTAACTTGGAAAACAAAGCTTAGTGCAGCCTGAGTTCCTCAAGCCACATGTCCCTCTTCCTACCCCTCCTTTGGCAGGCAGATGTGCTAGAAAGAGCAAATCATACTTACAGGTTATTTGGCTAAGTCAGCCTGAGGATTAGATATAAAAGTGATGGTTATATGCAAATAATGATGTTGGCACAAGTAGATACTTCACTCTTTATTTATTTTTAGGCATTGAATTGGGTTTGCTGAAACAAAGCTTCTCAGGCATCCCATGTCTGATATTTTAATCTCTCTGGGAAGCATTTCCCAACTTCACTTTACAGTTTGCTGTGAGGGCTGTGAGATGGATTTTTGTTGGTTTACCAGCCCACGGATCCCTAAACACAGTCATTCTGGGGTCCGCCTGCAAACTAGACTTGAATTCAGTTGCTGTGGAATGTGCTAATTAATTACATTTATTATACATAATTGGCATTAGGGCTTTTTGAACAAAAATGCAAATTTATGGAAATTAGTTGAAATACTTATGCAAAATAATACAAAAATGGACCCCTAAGTTATTGGAAAAAAATAATTTTAATTGAGCAGCTAAAAGATTTGTCCTTCGATATATGATTCAATCTAGTAAACTCAATTTAAAAAGTAAGTTCATTTGCTTTTATCTAACCCTTCCATATCTTGCTTACTATTGTTGGTATAATTATCGCCAATAAAGGACAAATCTTATTTTCTATCTCCTTTTGCATCCAGCGTTAGTTCTATAAACAGAAATAGAATATGTTATTCTTTTGAACAGACCCTTGTTCATTACAAATTAGGTAGTGTCAGGCCAAAGAGTCGCAATGTGACCAATTATTGCTAAAGGGAACACAATGCAGAACCCTACTTACTTGCCACTTTGCAAGCGGGGATGACTTTTCTATAGAACGAGCCTTTTCACAATGGATCATTTCAAGGCAGTTGTAAGGTAAATGGCTTTGTGATCAATAGGATATGTCTGGCAATGGTAGCAAGGAATGTATAAAATGGATGGATATGAAGTTAGTGGTGCAATAAAAAGTATATTAAGATGCTTGTGTCATAGAATCTGCATACTGATCAAGTGGGCATTAAATTAAAAAAAATGTGTCAAGAAATTTGGAATATGGATGGGCAAACACTAAATGAAAGGAGTGAGAAATAAAACATTGTCAGGTTAAGGGACATAGACATTTACATACAATTAACAAGCTATTAATTATTGATAGACAACTCCCCAAATTTAGAGAGATCCAATTTAATATACATTCAACTAATCAAGAAATTAGACCAACCTCCAAACTCCAAGTGTGTGAAACTAGTTGCACAGGATTCGAATAATTAGCTAATATGCTAACTTTCTTATTCAGTATTTCTTTTCTTGAGTGGGGGGTTGGTTGTGGAACAGATTGAGGGTGGGCTCACTTTTCTGATGTTATTTTAGTACCATCATTTGGATAATTATTTCTTAAAACATCCTTAGGATTTCAGTTGAATACTTTATTCTCTTTAGGTTCCTACCATGATATATAATGGGAGGTTGCCTGAGACTATTTAAAGCTTGTCAACCTCTCATAAAGAAATGGTAGGTGAATTGATCTTTGTAAATAGAGGGCTACATTCTCACACTTTGTTCCTCTGAAGTAATTAGTTGCTAAAGGACAAGTCTGTAGTAATTGAAAGTAGAATTATTAAACTAGTATGACTCACAAACTATGTCCTGAAATAGACAGATTTTTAAAGCCAAAATGGGACTGTGATCTTATGATTCCGTCATCTAATTTCTGTGATGATACATCATTTCTTCCTTTTTCCTCTTTTGTTTCTCAGTTTGATGCATTGCATGTTTGTTTTTGCTCTTACTGTGTGCAAGATAGTACAAGTCCTGAAGAGAAATATGGAAATATAATTCACATGCAGACATAAACGAAACATGATATATCAGGCAGCGTATAAAAAGAGCTGTAATAAAAGTAGTGAAAAATGAGAATGTTTTAAAGAGAATTAATTGTTTCTGGTTGAGATATATAACAAATCTTAGTTAAATATATAACTATTGATTAATATCATGTAATATCATATAGTATTGTTATAGAAAGCATTGAAATAATTATATCACATTCTCTTCCACCTTCCTTATCTCTTTTCATTTGTTATATATGTTTAAGTTAAAGCTATTTAGTTGGTCCATGCAAGATTTTCAGAAAAAAAAAATGTTCTCTGGCAACACTGTAGGGAGTACAAATCTAGAAAGATAAGCTAAAAATCATTGAATTGTTCAGTTCAAATGGGAGAATGTTCTGGCATATATATAAGATCTTAGTAAAGCTGCTAACAAACAAACAAAATTACTGGGCTAACTAAAAAGTGTATACTAATTTACTAGTTAATAAACATTTATATTATTAGTTTATATTAATAAAACCATCAACATGATTAGAGTTGGAGCCCACTCATTTCACTCGCAAATTCATTAAGTGTACTGTTTAGCAAATATTTGGTTTAGTGTTGGAATTATACCAATGAACATATATTCATTCCTACCCCATTTTCAGTGTAGGAAAGAAGACAAGAGTGAGAAAACATGTACAAAAATACAACGCGACCGTACACTGAAGAGGGCCGAGTGCATTCAAAAGAATAGCTTCCAGGATCTGAGATCGAAGGTTTCAGGAGGGGTGATATCAGGGTATGGTCAACAGTGTAAAGGAAAAATTCTAGGGTAAGGTGAGCACTGAGTTAGGTTTTGACAGATAAATAGACATTTTTTGGATAAAGAGTATGTACATCTGAATCGGGAGAGTCTACATCAAACACAAGACAAGGAGCATTAACGATTGGGAGAACTCAAAGATGTCAACACTTTCTAGAGTACAATGTTCCAGGAGATGATCATCTGGAGACAGAGGTGAAATCACTAAAGGTTTCGCATGCCAGAGCAGAGAGTTTGAACTTTCTAACCTGCTGACAGTTTCCCAAAAGATAACTTCCTTCAGATTTTCTTTTAAACGCTTCATACACCTACGCGATGGACCTTGTCAGAACTTGCTCATGAACAGTAGAGAAGATTTTTTTAAACCAAATTCTTCCTATAGTATAAGATTTGTTGTCCTTTCCTATCCTGAAAAAGAAAATAACTTCCATTATAGTTTCTCTTCCTCTTAACAACTTCAGAGTTCTGTCTTTAATTACTTCATTGATCAATAACATTTTTATTAAACACTTACTATGTGCTCAACAAAAATAGGGGGAAATCATTTTATAATCCTTATTAATATTAACAAAAAGTATCTATACACAAAGAGATGATTCATAACACAGTAAATTTTGTCAGTACAGAAGAAATAAATCACACAAGAGGCCTATATATTTTAACTCCAGGACAAAGGAAATGATGCTTTTGTATATTTCTTTCCTCTGTAGTAAAGTTTCAACGCACTCATCTGAGAATGCTATGTAAGCCTGAATTTAACTCCACATGCTACATCAACATACTAAGGCCCAAGGAGGTAGGACACTTACCACTAGTTTCACAGCTCTTTAATGAGCATGGCTGGATCTCTAAATATAGTCTGCCAACTCTAAATAACTCAAAGTTTTCCCACCAATGTTAAGCATCTTCACATTCCATCCTATGGGCCTCAGAAATGTCACTAGCAAGAAACTAAAATAAAGAAAAGATAGAAAAAAACCAACATTTTATGAAGTATGTGTGGGCTTTAAGAAAGAAATCTAATAGTAAAGGGTCATTTTATAGGTCATAGCTCCTTAGAATAAAATTTGAAAGCCTCCATATTGTTTTCATTATGTTGCCATTTTTATAGAATAAAAATCAAGTGAGGGGCACTAAACTTTGATACTCTTCATAAGTAACCTAACAAAGAAACTCAAAAACACAACTACATGCACACATGCGCATGTGTACAGACACACACACACACACACACACACACACACACACACACATGCACACACGGCCCAAATTTCTTATGTTGTCTCACGAGAGGAGTGGGTGTTTGGCAAGAAGTAGGCTTTCAAAGTGAAAGTGCCCCAAGGTCTTGTTGTAACTTATATTCGAGTACAACTCAGAGCCAGCTACTGTGCTAAGTGCTTTATATAAATAAATCTCATGTAATTCCAACCATAATACTGAGTTGAGTTTTACAAAATAGGGAAGTGGAATAATCTACGTTGATTTTGAAACCATGTCTGCCTTAATCTAGAATTGATGCATTTAATTCTGATGCCACTAACACTGACATGGGTGGAAGGTACTTTGGGGTTCACATTTCTTCCCAACCAAAGGGCTCGGACAGGGTGTGTGAAAAAACTAGTGCTTAGACACTCTCGCAAGCTAGTACTACAAAATTGATTGTTATATGAATAATAAATGCAAATGAGAGAGAAAAATAATTTAAAAAATACAAAAGATATAAAACAGGAACTTCTGTAATTCAACTGACTTATTCCCATTTCCACTCTCATCAGATAATTACTACAAATCATTCATTTCAGGTCAAATGGGGACCATTAAATGAACAAAATATGTATTTATCAACTTTAAACACATCATTTGACTTTTGGCTTGAATTATGAAGTGCTTTTTAGTCATACTAGCATTATTTCTTCTCTACCCAACCAAGTTCTCTTAGCAATGCAATTACTTTTATGTTGTCATGGTTTGCAACACTTTCATTGAATTCAACTGCCATAATTATAGTGTCTAGCTTTGCCTGCAGTTCAGTTCTAAAAGCTGAAAATTAATAAAGTGTTTAGTTTCTAACTAGCTAGTCTAAATGGATCTGTGAGAAACGCTAAACTATGCCATTTGAAAGAGTATTTTGTAAGTTAGATCAAATTACATTTTCTCAATGGCTCATGCTTAGCCATTTTATTTTCTTCGTTTTGGGGCCTTGATTTAATTTTGAACAAAGTTTGATTCTAAAAGTTGAAAATAAAATTATTGTGACCATATACACATTATTCATTAACCCAAAGTAACATTTCCTCCTCATGTAAGAATCATTCATTTTAGAAGTTCCAAATGCCTTCTATTTCCTAGTATATTGTTTGCTACTAAGCACTTAGGGTTCAGATCAACTCCCAACTAGCTATTAAAATCATACTTTTATTTCTGGATAATATTCTCTATGGACACTGTTCTTCTCTCCCATCCTAGATTTAAAGGCCGCTGGACCTCTTGTACAGCTGTCATCCTGGGAATTCCCTTCTTTGTTTCGGTTGCAGTCACTGCTTTTCAGATACTATGTTTTTCTCTTTATTTTTTGGAATACATGCTCACATGACCTCCTAGGGGGTGTGGGAAGTGAAGTATAGAAAGTAAACTTTCAAAACTTCTTCATCAAAAATTTTATTTTCTCTTCTGATAGTTGATTGATGATTTGCATGGTTATATAATTCTTGGTTGAAAAAGAAGTTCCTTTAGTCTTTAAATAAAATTCTCTATAGTTTTTTAGCAACCAGTGTTTCTAAGTATAAACTAGATGACTCCGATTTTTCCTCTTTTGTAGGAACTCTGTATTCTTACACCTCTTCAGAAGCTTTCATAATCTTTCTTTCATCTTTATTGTTATAAATTGTGCAATGATTTCTTGGCATTTGTGTGTATTCATGTATATGTCCATTTATTGTTTGTAGGATAATTCTAAATAGAAGACTTAGACTGCACTGTTCTTGAAAATTCTCCTTTATTATTTAATCAACGATTTTCTCTTGTACATTTACTTTCACTTCTCTTTCTGAAATATAGACAATTCTAAGAATATGAAACAATCGAACCTCTCTTAAATTCCTGTTGGGCATGTAAAATGTTCAACCATTTCAAAAACTCTTTGTCAGTTTTTATAAATTTTTACATTTCATTCTGAGATTATGAAGTAAGGCATTCTACTTGTCCATTAAAGCAATAAAAATAGTACCAAAATTGTCAAAATGAACTTTTTCAGAGCTCCGAAAATTGATGAAGGCTTACAATAATTGGAAGAGCATTAAATCAAGAAAACAATAGATACATATGGTTTGTAATTATATACCAGAAAATGTGTACTTAACACAAAAGAGGAAGTAATAGAGAAATAGAGGAACCAAAAATATATAAAACATGAGAAATTAATAGCAAAATGGCTGACATAAATCTTGCCTTATCAGTAATTACGTTAAACATAAATGTAATAAACTGCAATGAAAAGGCAGAGATTGGCAAAATGGGTTTTAAAAATCATCATCAAACTATACACTGTTTAAGAGACATACTTTATATTCAAAAACACAACTAGGCTGAAAGTAAAAGGATGGGCAGATATATCAGGCGAAAGTAACCAGAAGTTGGAGTACCTATACCAATGTCCAGTAGAATAGACTTTCATATAAAAATTATTACCAGAGATAAATCCTATCTTCAAAATCTTTACCAAATAAAATACTGTACACTGATTTAAGCAGGACTGATATATGTGGAGCCACCAATCAGTTTGCTACACACACTAACTGAAAAGGAGCATTACAGACATGTTTCATATCTTGTGTATTGTAGTGTATATAGGAGTATTTATTTTCTAAAACTCATCACAGATATGTTTAAGATTTGTGCATTTTAAATGTGCCTCTATAAAATTGATTTAGAAAAGTCAGTATCTTAATAAAGTTGACTTTAAAAGAAAACAAAATATTTTCAATTGGTTTTTAAATTTATTTACTTTTAAACTTTCATTTTTGTCTGTTTTTATATCTATTACAAGATGTGTTATGGTTTCCTTTTACATATATATTTTATAAGTTTGCCTTTGTTTTCTTTAAATATGGTAAGCACAATGTACTTATAAACTATATCAGATAGTTTCAATACTTAAAGTCTTTGAGTGCTTCCATTGTGAGTTTTCTTGATTCTTCTATTATTTATTTTTGTGTTTGGATGTTTTTGATTGTACATTGTTCATTGTCTTTAAAGCATTATTTTGGGGCATAACTTTTCTATGACCTAGGATGAGTTGCTTCTAATGAGATCTGTTAATCCATGCCCACTCTAAATCAAAACTTGAGTTTACTTGGAACACACAAGCTACATGAATCTGGACTACGAATCTGAGCACTAGCAATACAACAGCAATGCAATAACCACAACTCCCCAGAGCTGTTGCTTTCCATTCCTTTTCTTTTTGCACCCTTTGTCTGTTCGGCATCAAAGAAACTTTCACTGTGTCCTCTGAGGACAGAGTTATTTCCTGTTTACTTTTATCTTCCCAGGTTAAGGTGGGGATGTCACCTGTTCAGTGTTGGATGAACCCTGCTTGCCAAATCAAAGGCTTAAGTTTGCCAGCAGCAACAAATGCCCTAAGAGCAAACGCTCCTTTATTCTAGTGCAGGACACTAGAATATCTCTGGGTTCCTTATATCTCTGGGTTCCTATACTCCCACAAATTTTTGACTTAGTAGCTCCTCACTATTTATTTTTTCACCTATCCAATACTTTGAAGATTTTTAAATGTATTACCTAGTGATTTTTGTTAGGTAAGCAAAAGTATAGGTCCAAACAAACTGGATTTCTCTTACTGAAAATAGAAGCACAATTTTTTTCTTTATTTTTGAAGTTCAGTTATATCTCCAATATGTTTTAACATCAACTGGTTATGTATAGGTGTACATTTTCTTATCTGCAAATAAAACTTTAAATATAAAATAATTTAAGATAGTTCATCTGAATTGTTTATTTTAATATTTTTGTGCTCCATACGTTCTATTCTCATCTTCAGAAACTTCATTTTTTTTTGCATGTATTTACTTTGTTTCTTCTGTTCCACACTGAGTATATTTTATGTAATCAATTTTGAATGTTATTTTATTCTGTTTCATTTTGCACAATTTTCTCAAACCCATTTGCAACATTCCTGACAACATTTTATGTTGAAGTCATGTCTTATTGTTGCTTCTTACGTGCCTTTACCGTCTGTTCTGTTTTCATTGTTCTCTTCCATATCCTTTCTGAGCTCTGTCTGCTTGGTTTTCATCTCTGGTTTTTGTTTTATAATTTCTTCTTTAAATCCTTATGTCTTTTGTTTGACACTTGTTTGTTCCTTTGTTTGTTTTAATAAGATACCAATGTTTGTTATCCTTTTGAGCCTAAGGCTACCTTGTTGTTTGAAGCTGTCAAGTGTTTCCTTAGATAATTGTTAGTCTACAAAAAAATCTTTTCTTATTAAATTTTCTTTTGTAAGGAAATAAATCCAAAAGATTGATCCAAGGGTGTTGGTTAGAAAAAGTTGGGAGGAGCCTTGGGACTTTCTATAAATCCACTCTTTCTCTATAAACTACAGATGGTCCTATGGGACCAGGATTAGACACTCAGATTCAATACGCTTGCTTATATTAGAGGGCAAGGAAAAGTTTTTTATTCATCACATAATTACACACTGTTTTCTCCCTTGCTATAGCTCGAAGGTTATCTTTTCAATATCCTAATGAATCAAAGACTCACTAAAAGTTTGTAGATTACATTACAATGTAAAAAGTCAGTTTTGATAAAGTGTCCAGTACATGTATAAAAGTATGTGAAAGTACTATATTATTATTGTAAGCATTCAAATGTTTGAAAGGAGGCATTTCTTTATTGTAGCCTATAGGAGTTTTCTTTGCTCTAGTTCAGAGAACTAGGAATAACACAGGAATTCATTTTACATCATTTTGAACAAGATTTTTTCCAACTTGCTTTGATTCTTCCAGCAATATAGAGACTTCAATGACTTCAAAGTTGTCTTTGGATAGAGGAAACAGCCATGCAAGGACCCTAAGGTGGGAGCCAAACTAGAATGCTTGATAAATTGCGAAGGGATAGTGTGAATGAAGCAGAGAAAGAGAGTGAGAAGATGAGTCAGATAGGTTGGAGAGCAGGGTTACGTTGGGTCTTGTTAAAGTTTTGGCTTTTACTCTGAATGAGATGAGGAGCCACTAGAGGGATTTTAGCAGAAGAGTTATGTAATCTGCCCTGAATTTCAAAAAAAATTGCTTCTTCTGGTGTCTTAAAATTAGACTAGAGAAATAGGTAGAGAAAGGTTGAAGTGGGAGACCAGTTGAAAGGCTATTGAAATGATACAGGTTAGAGATTATGGTCACTTACACAAGAGCATTTATGGTATGAAAAGTTGCTAGATTCTAAATGTAATCTGAAACTTAGCTAAGAGAATTTTCTGGTGCATTGGATGTGAAAAAAATGAAACTAAGTGGGATAATTCTTAGTTCCTATGTCTGAGCACCTGGAAGCATTCAGTTGTTGTGGAAATGAGACAGACAAGACACTGGGTAGGGTATGTGTTTCAGGATAGGAGAGCGGGAGTTCAGACTTGGACATGTTAAGTTTGAATGCCTCTCCGATACATGTCACCTGAAATGGAACTTTGAATCTTAGTCTACTGAGTAAGATAGTGTGTCCATCAAAATTTATGACCACCTGGAACTTTTGAATGTGACCTTATTTGAAATTAGAGTCTTTGAAGATGTAATCAAGTTAAGATGAGGTTATCCTGGATTAGGGTGGGACCTAAATGCAATGTGATTAGTGTCCTTAAAAGAACCAAGAAATCTGGACACAGAAAGAAACACAAACACATAGGAGAGGTCATGTAAAGCCAGAGGCAAAGACTCTAGTGTTGCATCTATAAACCAAGGAATGCCAGCTATTGCCAGCAGCCAACAGAAGGTAGGAGAACCAAGGAAAGATCCTTCGATAGTCTCCTCAGAGAGAGCATGACACTTCCGACACCTTGATTTCAGACTTTGTGCCCCTAGACCTGTGAGAGAATACCTTTCTGCTCTTACAAGTCACCCAGTTTGTGGTAGTTTGTGATGTTGGCCTAGAAAATTAATACATCTGCTTATAGTGGTATGGCCTGACTGGCTCTGAATAGTTCAGAACTATTATCTCCTATATTTTGGATCTCAGATTATCTTTATGAGTCACAGAGCATATGCACTCCAGAGGGGCAGGGATATGCTTCATATAGCTGACTCAGATTAAGCTAAATATCTACAACCACGAGTTGGAGGTTGTAGATATAGCTGACTCTGTTGCCCTCCTGGCTGGTTAGTTCATTTCCCAACTTGTATTTACACAGATGATAGTCTCAGTGAAAAGTCTTTCTGAAATTGAATGTCCTTGTGTCTATGAGAGAAAAGATCTAAAAATTAAATGCCCCATATAATGAATTTTGGAGATACATGAATGAGGTTCAAAAAAAAAAAAAAAAAAACTCATGGAAGATTTAACAGCTTGCCTAATGCTATAAACACTGACTCTAAAGCAAGTTTTCATGGGTTAAGGAGATCAAAAATTAAAAAAATAGTACACTTATTTTTATGTTCTGGTATACGAAGTCTTAGTAACTTGAATCATGATATATCTAAAATGTTAGTTTATCAAAAAATCTAATCTTGCTCTTTAGGAGATGAAAACTGCCTTATTTGCTTTCGTTGCTTACAAGAAAGGTCTAAGCTCTCATGAGACAAAAGGCAGCATCCTTAGCCAAGAGGCCTTTAGTATCCCTTGTTTTAAAATTCTGCATCTGAATTTGCTATGAATGATAAAAAAAAAAGTAATAATAAAACAATAATAATAATACATGCTTGTCTGTCTTTTGCCATGTGCCCTCACTGTTTTGAGTTACATGCAGTTGTAGAAAGGAAGAAGCTGGGGAAATACCTCAGGAACTACAGAATTTCTCTGAGGCTCAGAAAAAAAAAATAGTCTTTTTGGAAAAGTAATGGGAATTCTCACATGGTGAGGATAAGTTGATGAGGGTGAGCTAAAAGCTAAGCATCTGGCTTTTGAAAAGTTTTGCTACCACTACTGGAGCTAGTCAGCATTATATAGTTCCTTGATCACTGGGGACTTTACGATCTGTCTTGAGCTATTTGTGCACTAACAATAACTCTAACTGTTCATTCCATGATTTCTACTATTTGTAGAAAAAAAAAGAGCAAATGATGTCTGAAAATCTGAACATAAAGAGATGTTAAAATAAGAAGATTGGTTGTTGATAAACAAACAGAAAATGCAAAGAGAATACCAGGAGATGCAATAAATCTGAATGGTTTTCAAAACAAGGAGAAAAAAATAGTTAACACAAAACTGAACTGAAAGATGCAAATAAATAAGTAAATCTCTCATTCAGGATCCATTTGGAAGCTGTATTTCTTGGCAGAGTTACTGCTTATTATTTTCATGTTTCTAGTTTCCCATCTCTTTTTGTCAGTCTATTGAAAGCTTGTTAAAATCTTATTTGCTTTTCCTGTTCTGTTGTTGTTGTTCCTGCCTTAACTTTAATGTTAAATCATGTGGAAGTAAGAAAAAAGGGAGAAAAAAAATCAACACAGTCACTGCAGTGGCCTAGTTTTATGGATATTTTATGTATTGATCAGCTTATGTTTTATTCAGACCTGATGGTAGAACAATTGGGAAATAATAAGGAATCTCTCCCCTAAACAGTAAATTGCAGGGCTGATGCAAAATATTTGAAGGTTTCCTGGAGAGACTGATTAGCTTCTGAAAGGGCACTGACATAGAAAAGAAATAACTTGGCCATGGATACTCCAAGAAGAACAAAAGTTTGCTACACCAATGCATTTCTCCTAACATCTTTTTGGAAAAGATAACAAACATTATATTCCCTGTTTGTCCTGGTGAGTGCTTGTCAGATAGCAGTCCTTCGATAAATAAGTGGTAAAGAAATCTATGAATAAATAAATTGACGATGTCAAGTAAGTATACATTCGCCCAATTAAAAGTACTACAGCTCGAAGAAACTTCTAGTGGACAGAAATGAAGGACTGTCCACATTCACACCAAAGAATATTTGAAGGCAAACCCTATGCTTTTAGCCACTGTTCAAAATGATTTAGAAAGTACTTGCAATGTAGTCTTGGACAAGTAGCATAACTTTTGTGAACTCCTGTTTCTCATAGTAAAATAAAATGAGACAATATTCAAATGTGGTTCTGAAAACAATGAGTAGTAATGTGAGTAAAATGCATATAGTATTGTGCTTGGCACATAGCTGACATCACTGGCAATGATGATGATAGACATAAAGGTTGAAAGGAGTTAACTGCTTTCCTTTCTGCTGTCAGCTACTTCTCTAGCATTTTCTCTTTCTTGTTACCAATATCCCCCAGAGAATTTCCAAAATCATATCCACCCTTGGCTCCCTTTCCCAATGTTGTCGTCTGGATCATGGAGGGTCGTGAACCACTTAACATTTGCTGATTCTCCTCTGATAGCTGCCATAACCAGTCCCTGAATTCAATCACATCAAAGTCTGTATTGCACTAGAGTCTATAAGGAGTACAGTGAGGCATGCCTGGCCATTTTAATTACACACATGGACTCCTAATAGAATACCAGTTCCTTGCATAGAGTGTGCTTATATTAAATATTTCTTTTTATTTAAGAGTCTTGTTTTGCTTTCATCAACTGTCTACACCTTATAGCCAAAGGTGAAGACAGGTTCACATACCTATTTTATTTTCCCTGTCCCTCCCACAAATTCTAAGGTTGAGCATAGACTTCAGCAGGCCATATCAAGAGATCCATTGCCCTTCTGGTGCTTATGTGAAAACTCACAAGAACCTAGCTACATTTCATGAGAACATCAAGATAATCTCTCCTGATGATTTACCAGTGAGATTAATCATTTATTTTTTCAGGAATATCTCTTCATAGACAATGCTATGGTAAACATTGCTCTGTATTAGAATTCTAAATTGGGCCCCCTATTCACAAAGGAATGAGAGAAGATGAATCTCTGAAAAATTAAACAGACCTCCCCCAACACCACCCTCTGCCACCCCAAGCCTGTTACATTGGTGCTAAATATAATCTCTTATATAGTGTGTGCTCTGTATATCTGCAAATCATGCACAGTGAACCTCTTGAGCATGTTTCTTTCTTTCTTTATTAATGAAAGAGTTTTTATTTGTATCCTCCATTATTCCCAGAAGTACAACACAACCAAGATGGAGAACCATGATTTATCTTCTATTTGATAAAAAACATCTGCAGAATAAAATGAGCCTCTTTATGCCGGAATTGTCATCAATGATGACTTTGACAAAATGAGCAATACATAATTTGCTAGCTCCCTTGCGAAGCTGAAACAGATTGTCAAATAAAATACTGGAGGAGATGCATATGGGCTGAGTAGACCAGCTCTGAATAGGAGCACACGCAGGTGGTGGTTTAGCAGTGGCTCTAAGAAGGAGGATGGCCCTAATTTGCAGGGTCATTTGCATTTGAAAATGCTCATTGCTAAATAGTGAGTATCCCTATAGGAAAAGAGAATGGTACTGCCAATACTTCAGCCATTTCTGTGCTTTGGTAACTTGAATAAACCAGAGCGACCAAGCAAAGAAGAGAGCGGGTTACACTCTAACTGCAATAGTGGGCTTTACAGATTATAAATCAGTAATATATGAAAAAGGACGCTTAGGAAAAAATTTCAATTGCTTTAATGGTTCAAGATGGATTTTTTCCATCAGCACAAAGCACGGAAAGTGGACTAATAGGTATATTCGGTATGCATTTTATGAAATGGCAATCACATGTTTTTATTAGTCTCTATATCTGAATAGTACGGCAGATATGTAATTATTTTAAGTCTGAATTTCACAAGTCAATACCAATTGCCAAGATAACAATCAAAGCTCTTATATCCTGAAGATCTGGGTGCTTTATCTGAGAGGTCCTGCCTTTACTGAAAGTTCTCTTAAGTTCAGTTCTTTCCTTAAAAGAAAGAAACAATTGATATTTTGCCATAATAGTTACATTGTTTTCTCAAAGTATTAGTCTCTCTTAGTGTATATATATTTCTAATAAACTTTTTATTTTAGAATAAATTTAAATTTATAGAAAAGTTGTGAAGATAATACAAAGGGTCCCCATACAGCTCACAACTAGTTTCTTCTATCATTGACATCTTACATTAGTATGCTACATTTGTCGGAACAAATAAATCAGTATTGATACATTTCTATTCACACCATACAGATTTTCTATACAGAGTTTCTTAGTTTTTACCTAAATGAACTATTACTTTTCAGGATCTCATCCAGGATTCCATATTACATTTATACTATAGCTCCTCTGGTTGTAATAATTTCTCCGATTTTTCTTGTTTTTAGTGGCCTCGACAGTTTTGAAAAGCACTGGTTAGGTGTTTTGTAGATGGCCCTTCAATTCATCTTTGTCTTACATTTTCCTCATGGTTAGACTGGGGTTATGGGTTTTGGGGAGGGAGACAGCAGACGTGAGGTATCATTCTCATCAAATCACATTAAAAGTACATGCTATCAAAGTGATTTATGTTAGGTTAATTTTGGTCACTTGGTCAAAGTAGTGTTTGTCAGGTTTCTGTAAAATTACATTTTTCTCTTACTGTACACTAGTCTTTAGAAGCAAGTCACTAAGGAGAGCTCACACTAAAGGGCTGTGGTGGTTAAACTCTTTCTACTTGAAAGGGGATTATCTACATCAATTATTTGGGATTCTTCTGTATGAGGGATTTCTATATATGGGGTTCTAATCCAAAACTTATTACATTTATTAGTCAGGATTCTACAGACAAACAGTATGTCTATATATACATATGTATATGTATATGTGTGTGTGTGTGTATGCATATGTTTGTGTGTGTGTGTGTATGTATGTGTGTGTGTGTATGGGAGGCAGAGTGTTTATAATCTTCCAATTACACTTGCATCCTTTAATAGACCTGTTCTTTTCAGGACTGTCAACTTTATAAGTGTTTCCTTTCTCGGATGAGTTTTCTACCACCAGCCCATCACTTCCTTCCATAGCTGCAGTGTTCCAAATCCATCTCCTCAGACACTGAACCCTACAGACTATATTTTAGGTGAGGTGAAAAGGTTTAAGGGGGCTGGGGCGGGAGGAATTCCCTTCCCTCAGCTGGGATTAGGCTCCTGCAAAGCTTCTTCCCTGAAGGGTAGGTGTTTGTTACAGAGAAGGCTCCGGGTGTAAGAAGGCTCCGGGTTATTTCACAATGATTACTCTCCCCCTTCCCTTCCCTGTTCCAGAGACCCGATGGTATCTTTCCTGGATCTTTACCATAAGAACCTGGTTGAGTTCCCGGAGGTAAAACCCACTGAACTGCAACCCCCACCTTTGAGACTGTGGCCACAAGATGTTTCTCAGTTTTATGCAAGTGCACACGCAGCCTCAAGCAATTCCTGAAATTACCACTTAAGTGTTACTGCTGGTTTACGGCTCCAGAACTTCTGTGCCAGGTAAACAGATCCAGGCCGGATCCTTCTAGACGTAACTTCCTCCAGAGAGTCCAGGATGATGATTTGCCCTGAGACCTCAATTCTCTGGTCGAAGAAAAGGTCATTGTTGTCAGGTTGTTCAGTTTTTCCACGTCGTAAGGCTGGGGTGACAACTTCCAATCAATTTACATGTCAGAACTGACACCAGCAGTATATATATATATTTTTAAACCCTATTTAATTTTGCACATATAATTTGTTAGCTTTTCAAACTAGAATTTCTGAATTACCATGTCATAGAAATCGCCTTTTACCTCCCTCTTCTGATATCTTCTTTGTGTGTGCCTCACTATCCACAAATGTTCTATCCGGACCAATTGGCCATTCGCAATTTTTGTTAATTTATTTTCCTCATCTTCTACACAAGTCATAGCAACTCTCCACTAAAGAGTAAAGAGGAAAAGATAGCAAAGTTCTTATTTTCTTCTGGTATTCAACAGTAAATAATCAGTCAGAGCAGTTTGTGACTGAAATTTAACTTTAGGTATCATTTAGGAAGGGAACACACTGCCCATAATGACCAAACCGAAATGACAGCCCAAGAAGAGAGGCTTTAGAACTGCAGTGCATATGGCCCCTGACTGTTGCTTTTTTTCTTCTTCACTACTTCTACCATTGCGTGTGTGTGTGTGTGTGTGTGTGTGTGTGTGTGTGTGTGTGGTACTTTATGGATTCAGTAATTGAAAATTTAGAGTCTGGGCTAATGAATGTGTCAAAGCACGGGACAAAGTGCAACCTGGTGCTTCCTGACAATAAATGTTTAATCCTCCTTCCTTGAGAGACTTCAGAAAACTCTGGTAATTGAGGAAGCAAGACTATCTGACCCTGGAGGACAGCTTTTTATGAACACTGTGTAGTTCATGACACACAAGGGATCTTTTAAAAACACAGCTTTGGTGTTCAGTAAGTTTACCCTTTGACAAATGATTGTTTTACTGTATACAACACTCCTTACAAAACTTTTACTACCATTACACAGAAGAGTAATAAAATGAGATACACCATTTTTTTTCTACTTATACATCTCTTTTGCTTCTGTAACTAAACCTAATGTTTACCTAAGAGAGGAGGAAAAAAATCCTAGAAAACTTTGTGCGGGGTTGATGAAATCAGCACTGTGCCAACCCAAAAAGCAGTTATTAGCTTCTCACTGAATGACCCAAGCATTGTCTTTGCAGTGTCATCCTGCCCCCATATTCTGCCTGTCCAAACCTGGAGAGCCAGTAATATTGACCCTTCCAAAAAAGTGTCACCCAAGCTTAATAGGAAAATCTTTCTATAAAGATAAAGGAATATTTCCCACTTTATTATTGATATTTTCTTATGCCGTCCTATTGGGATAATGTTCAATATGAATGCAGAAATTTACAAGTGTCCCCTCCCCTTCCACCCAACCCCACACTGTGTGCCTGAAGAGAAATTCTTCCAGAGATAATATCATATGGAAATAACAATACAGTTCATTAATTACTCTCTCTAAGGAAGAGACATGTGACACATCTTACAGAATCAGCTCAAAAGACAGAAAATCCAGAGCACTCATTACATATTTTCTCCTGACACAGCACATTAAAATCTGAAGAAATAAGACCATCTTATCATAAAGTCAGCAAAAAAGGAAACAAAACAATGCTCCTATTCACACACCTCTGGCCATTTGGAAGATTAGGCATTATGCTACAAATATTGTTTTCCAAAGATCCCAAGTGGTAGAGTGGAGGGAGCATGGAATTGCTAATTCAAAACAAATTAGGACTCTGTGACTTCTTAATCCATGTGATCTTCTAAAAGTTATTTAACCTCTCATTTCCTTATACTTAATATTTATCTTCGAACTTTGTAGTAAGAATTTTAACAAATGGTGAAAGTAAAACACCTAGAAAAGGGGTTAGCACAGAAAATAACTTAGCAAATGTTTATTTCTTCTTCCCTGCCAGTCTCGCAGTAGGCAAATGCGACCTGAAGTGTCTCCACAGTGGCTCAATTATGTTAGCCACTGATAGGTTGCAAGGCAGTCCCTAGAAATATCAACTATTTCATCTGGTTGACAACCCTTTATCCTTTATCTGCTGAATGCTTTTTTTCTCTTCTTCTTTGGGTCCTTTCAAGTCAGCATATTAAGTCATAGATTTTAAATGGACACTGTTATCTTAGTTAACTAATATTTTAGGTACATTGGATGTGCCAAAGCTAGACCGATTAGAGAACACCAAAATTTCTTTGCCAAAATGATTGGGCTAAGGGTTCAAAAGGAAATTCAACTAAGGAAAATCAGAATCCTTCACTAACGTTTTTAAATATTTGCTGGAAAGAGAGAAGTTCTTCCCACCCTAAAGAAATAGGAGTCTGGGAACTGGGTGGGACAGTAATGTTCTTTGCTGGAGGAGGAAACCAGTTGCAATAGAAAGGAATGAGCTGATAAGCAAAAGGAAAGCTTAAGGTACTTTTAGTTTGCTGTTCTGTTCCTGACAATTAAGGCATTCCTTTAAGATTCAGTCCAGGTGTCACCTCCCCTTGGAAGTCTGCCATGATTGTGCCAGGCTAGATTTAGGGCTCTACCTTCCCACAGAACCCTGTGACTACCTCTCTCTTAACACTGACAACTTTATAATAATTTAGCAATTGCTTTTCCCTCATCACTATTGGTTCCCAAGAATAAAGAGGAACTTGTTTTATCTTACCCCCCTTGAATTCCCACTCTCCCCCCAACCCACCCTTCCACCTCTTCCACCACTTCTACCTCTGACCTATGGATGTTGCCATTTCCCCTTAACTGGATCTCTGAAGGTGGGGCATCTCCTCCCACATACTTGGGGCGTGCACCCAGGGCCCAGAGCACCTCACACCCGGGGCACGGTCTGTGGCTCCATCTAGGGCATGAACCCAGGACCTTTGGCGTGTATAGCAGCCATGCTAACCACTACACTATGGAGCCACCCCCTCTTTTATCTTTCAATACCCAGTACTTATCTTGGTATAGAACACATCCTAGTCTCTGGGGAACATATTCTTGATTTTAACTAACACTCTGATTTTAGTTTAGTTCTTTGTTGGCCCACAGTCCACAGCTCTGCTACAATATTGTAAATTTTATCTTTATGTGTCTCGATGGTTGCTTAGATTGCTCTGGTTGAGATTTGATGACTTAAATACATACATGGTTTTATTTTAACATCTCTTTAGTGTTATCATAGGCAACTAGAAAACCTTCAGCAAATAATACTAAAAAACACATACACACTATCTTTCTGGGAAAATATAAAAAATCCTGCCCACCTATAAATTCTTCATTTTTAATTTGGCAATGAAAGAACCACACTTCTATTTGAATGTTTTTGTCTCATGTTTTTAAAGTTACCCCATTTGTATTAATGATTAGAACACTTCAGCCCATAAACAAAATATCACATGTTAAATGTCAACGTTTAAGAAAAGAAAAGACGCAGTTTTATTATCCTTTAGTTCAATGGGTTTTTGCTCTTTGTTTATCTACATAGATTCTCAAGTAGGCTAGCTCTTTAAATGAAGGAAACCTAAAGGGAAATGATTTTCACACTCCCTAAACTTTGCTTCAGGAAATAGTAATCAAAAGCCAAAGATTAAGATGTCCCCAGGCAAAAAGTGGTTGAAAAATAAATGGGAAAATTTTCTAAGAAGGGCAGAGAAAGATTGTTTTGGTTTATCCATGTCAAGGTTTTTACTAATTCTCCTCTACAAAGTCATCACAGGGATCAGAGTACTCAACAAAGGTACTTAAAATGTGGGCTTTTCTCTTAGATTTAATTTCCAAAAAAATGCCTTTGGAGCCCACCCGTGTTCAATGCCAGTGAGAGGGAATTTATGATTGATCCCTGCATTTGGATTGCTCATCTAGCTCCCCTCGAATGAGGGAACAATGGGACCAGCCCTGACTTGGGAGGCTTGTATTTGAATTTAGTTTTCACTAAAGCCAAGCTGTGATCTTCAACAAGTCTCTGTGTTCCTAAACCTCAGTTTAATTGTATGAAAACTGCAGCTAAGTAAAATCAACCTTTCAAGGTTGTTGCATAGAAAACTGAGATTTGCATATAAAGTATAGAGTACAACGCATGGCATATAGTAAGAGCTTCAAAAGAGTAGTTGCTATTCAACATCATTCAAAAATCTAATATTTGGTTGTGTCAAGTGTTATGCTGGGCACTGATAAATAAGGGGTAAGCACAAGTTATTTTTCCCTCTGAGAGGTCTCTTCTGAAGGGGATGGAACCAGTTAACAAGTAAATGAATGAATAAATGAATGAGTAAATGAATAAATGAGTGAGTAAATGAAGAATTATAGATTTTTTAAAAATGTCATGAAGGGGAGGAACAATGACCAGGATATTAGCAAGATAGAGAGAGAGGTTTATTTAGATAGGGTCTTCTGGATACGTGACATTTAAATTAATAGGTTTTGAGGATTAGGGTCTAAACAGTGGAAGTCCTCTAGGGAAATTCATTCCAGGCAGGAGGGACACACTCGAAGGCCCTGAGGCAGGAAAAGGCTTGGATTTTATGGCACTGAAAGAAAACTAGCATGGTTGGAACTTAGATAACAGCTTGATTTTAGAGTTAGATTAGTTTAGAGATGGACAATAAAAAACAGAAAGCAATGGCGAACGTTTGATTTTGATTCTGAGTGGAATGGGGAAGGGAAGTCTTGAAAGACTACTGCAAAAGAGTAACTTGCTCACAGTGATCTGGTGTGTGTAAAATAGACTACAGGAAAACAAGAGTTGAAACAGGGGACATCAGCCAGGTTATCAAAGTAGTCCAGCAGAAAAATGACAGTAATTTGCCCTAAGGTGGTAGTCATGGAAATGAGGATATTTTCATTAATACTTCAGACTAATTCAGAGTGTATGATGTTATGATTAGTAACATCGACCATACCACATCAAAGCACCCACATTCATCACTGGCATGCAGCTTCTTAAAGCTCCACTTTCTCTACTCCCTGTATTGTTTGTACATGTCTATCTTGCTCTCTCCTAGATTAAAAGCTCCTGTGAGACTGAGGACTCCATCTTATCTATCTTGCTTGCCAACTCTCTCTACCCCTTCATTTCTATCCTAAGAACAAACATGTACTATTGGTGCAATGACCAAAAAGAATGGCCAAAATCAATAAATGGTGAATGTCACAAAGGACAATTTGCAGAGATAACAATACTCTCTGGTTCTCTTCCCCTCTAGAAAAGTATTACAGGTCTCCTTCCTCTGAAATTTCAGGTGCCCTAACATCCTTCAGAATGCTACCCAAACCAATGGTGCAGAAAATTCAGCCTGATAATCTGGTTCAGAAATAGTTTCGTTGAATGTCTCATCATAATCAGAGGTGAGTTCTTGGCTCTGGCATTATTGCTGGCCATAATTAGCTCTAGTTAAATTGCCTCTGTGCATCCTGGCAGGCAGATCACCTACATCAGTACGGTTACCAGCTTAAGCTTGCTCTGGGGAGACATTGCATGTGACAGACTTTATCTTCAGGCAAACTGCCATCTAATGCAGTGGCAGAATTCATTGCTCTGCCCAGTTCAGCTAGAACCATATTTGACGGATGGGCCTTATGGGCGAGTGTCAGAATAATAAGGATATTAATTATTTACAATCACATAGCACCGTTTATCCAGATATCTCCGAGGACTTTGCCTGAGTTAATTAATTCTGACAATGCCTCTGTGTACTAGGTAAGTGTTATTATCCCCATTTTACAGATAAGGAGACTGAGTAATGGAGAAATTAAGCAGCCTGCTCAAGGTCGCTCAACGAGCAGATGAAAACTCTGAAAATACCTATGAGCCTACTGAGCTATTGTCTGCCTTGTCAATTAAACGCTTCATCTTATCATTACTTACCGCTTATTAGATGATCATGTTTTATTAATGTGCACTGTTAAGCAGCTGCCATATTTCACCCCAGAGGTGACCACCTTTCAATCAAGGAGAGAGTAATTCTGCTTATAGCAACAGTGGTAGTGACTGCTAAGGGAAAGTTAAGCTGTCTGCCTTTTATTATATCACTCACTCTTTGCCCTTAATGACTTCTTGCTTGGAAAAAAATCTGGTCAGAAACTTTTGATCAGTTGCATGGCACCTAAAGATAATTCGAGGTAATTTTTGACATAGGAAGAAAACGCATAGCAACCATATTGCTCAATAAAGGAGAAAAAACTAACTTGTATTGAAAAAAAAAAGGCATTGTTTTACTTAAACAATAATAGAAAAGTTACTGAAATAAACATGTGACATGTTCCACATAACAAATCTGTAGGGGAAATGAGATATTTTGAAAGCTGAAAAAGAGTATCCAGGTAGAAATTTTTAAACCCTCCCTTTGGTCAGGGTGTGATCCAATTTCTGTTCTTTGCAGGATTACAGAGTTAATGGAAAGGTGAAGGGCAGAGAAGCCAAGCCTGAGACAGATGTGAAGAAAGGGAAATTTGTTTCCAAGGCCCTGCCCTGACCTTTTCTTTGTTTGCTTTCTTACACCATAGTGTGTGGCTGTGAAAGAATGTGAGGCTTAGAAATAGGAAAACAGTTTGCCACTTGTAGGTAAATAATCTTGAGCAAGATTTTTAATGTTTCTAAATCCCTTGTTTTCTCATCTGAAAATTTGGAATGTAATCTACTTTGCAGGATTATAAAGAAGATGAGATGAAACAGTAGATGAAGAGTCTAGTTGGGTCCTTAGCAGGTTTTAGACAGTAAAGAAAAGGTAAATAATGCAACTGTTAATAGCCTCCTTCTCTAACCTGAACCCCTGCAAGACCCTCTGATTCCTTACATCTACACTGGCTATTCGGTATGCTCCCACCTGGTTACAAAGACTCCCCCTCCTCCATACTGTTTCCACTTCCTCTTGCCCCTCTTTGCTTCTTAACTGTTCTATAACCCAACCCTAACTATGTCCTTGAACAGGCAATTGATTCACCAATCAGTGCCTCACATTAAAAGAGAATAACCCTCTCCTCTGCCTGTCTTAACTCACAAAATTATTATAAGAAACAAATGGGTGAATAACTCAGTTGGTATTGTAAACTCTAGCATGCCATAAATTTCAAGTGTTTAAACATTACCATTATTATTTCTGAAGGCTTAACTAAGGGGAAAAAACTCACTTTAATTACTCACAGTGAGACATTAATGATAAAGAGTAAGTGGTTTACCCCTGCTAGGTAACGATGGTTCATTTTAATAGAGGCCTTTCATATCTTAATCCAAAATTGGAAATATAAGTGAAAATCCAAGGCAGAGGGAAGAACATGGAGGGGAATTCAGAGAACTCCTAACAGTACCCTCCATCTGTTTAACCTTTAAGCAAGGATGGTCTGTCCTGACACATTCGTATATCTCTGCCAATTCATTGCACAGTACTCAGAGGTGATCTTGTTGGAGAAATTCTAAGAGAAAAGAAGTTGATCATCTGGTCACCAAGCACCCAGTGTGCCATTTTCTTCTCCCCTGTCTCTGCTCCCACTATCAAAAAGGTTTTCCAGTATGACAACCTCAATTTAAGTTTTTGTCGTGATGGTGGTTGTTTTTGTTTTTGCTTTTGTTTTTCTCCTTCATGGCAAAGAGGAGTTTTCTGCTGTGGGTGTTAATTGTCCTGACAAGAATACATGTCCTCTTAATTTGCAACAGTGGCTGTGCTAAATGGGGCAAAATATACAAAGATCTATAATCACGCCCCCAATAGGAAATGCTATAAAAGATCTTCTGCTTTTTGTATAAAAATCCTTGCTAATTTTTTCAGTAGTGGAAAAGTAAGCTCAATTCAAATACAAAATCAAAGTGCCAAAAAGCTAATAAAATGATAAGAAGATCCTGGCACCAACTTTCAATGCTCGCAATGATGTGCTAAAATATGCCAAGTCATGCTCAGGAAGACAATGCTGATAACATTAAAATGTTCCTATAAATGGGACCTAAGGATCAGCTAAAGCAATAGAGTCTAATTACTATTATTAATAACAGCAAGAGTATATTAATCTCTCCTATCAGCAAAAAGGTATACTATTGACCTTTTCTTTCAAAGACAGCTCTAATGCTAGTATTTACTAAGCCAGGCATTTTTTTCTTCAGTACTAGCCACAAAAATTATTAACACAATGATGTCTTATGCTGCATTATCAAAATTCTCGTGAATTCATTCAGACAAAAGGATGATCATGCCCTTCACCTGAAAAGCATTGGGGTAACTCATGAAAAATGTAAGGTAGAAAATAAACACAAGCTTAGCTAAAAAGATCAGCTGAAATACTGATGAACATTAGGTAGAAGGTTTTTACATTTATCCATCCATTCATCCATTCATTCATCCACCCACCCATCCACCCACTCACCCATCCATCATTCCATCCAACCACCTCTATTAAACATATACTTTGTGTTTCACCACTAACAGCAGCATGCATTGAAAAATACACATTGATAGCTGAAGCAGGATTTCCAAGGGGAGTCAGGTGTTGCAAAGATAGTTTTGAGCCCATAAATTTCATGTATTCTTATGCACTTCTCATATTGGGGCAAAAAGTCTGGTGTACGCCAATGAATCATGAAAGTGACATCTCTTACTTCAAGGGCAAGGCAATTAAGTGCTCATATGTTTTCTTTACCACTCTCTTTCCCTATTAGAATAATTTTGGAGGCTGTGTGTCAAAAATGCATACCTACAGGATAGAAGAAGACCACCTAGCCCACATCAGTTATGAATAAAGGAAGAGGGAGACCTTTTTGTTGTATTAAGCTATTGAGATTGTGAGCCTTTATCTATTGTAGCAGCTAGTGTTAATTCTCCTGACTAATACAGAAGATCCCAGCACTGTTATAACATGCTCAGTGGTGTTGGCCAAGTCACCCACCATGTCGAGGTCTATTTTCTCACAGATAAGACAAGGGATATTCTTATCTCTAGCATTCCACAATTTTTAATAATTTTCTGGAGTATATAAGGAGGAAAAAAAAGCATTTAATTGTTGGATTTAATCTTTAGCTTTTCATTTTTTTTTTTTACTTTACAGACAGAAGATATAGCCCCATCATTAATATTCTTACAATTTTAGGGATGTTTCTTCTATAGTATTTACTGTATTATGTTGTAATTATTTGTTTACATATCTCTTGGGGTTTTTTGCATAGGAGTATGGGGCCAGGAATTGTCTTTTTGATCACTTTATCACTACAACCTGGGAAAGTGCTTAGCAATCAATAATTTTTTTGTTGTTGATGAAATGTAATTATGAATCTTGGAAAGAAAGCTTGTGATAGCTTATCTGTCTCTTTCCTGCCACCGCTGAGGGAAAAAATGCCATATAGGACATATAAAGAGTTTTAGAGAATGGAAATGCATACAAAAGAGGGACAGAAGGTGAGAGGTAGAAGAAAAAAAAAATTGAGACTACTAGGGAAAAGAACAGGAATAGTTTATTGATGCCAAAGGAGACACAGAGAGAGTGTGAGGGAGTTAAGCCTGATAACATAGTAAAAAGACCAGGTCAGAGCACAAAGGCCATCTCTAGCAGAGTACCTAATCATTTTTGAAGGAGAAAATGAAATGTGACTGAGAATTGGGAGTTCAGAGATGGGATGATCATATATCTAATATCTTTTCTTTTCAACCAGGGACATGCATTGCTGGGACTTAGAGGGAAAAAAAATTGCGATCTGATGGCAAGTCCTCAACTCTCCAGATGTCTGGGGCCAAGAAATACAAGGCAGGGTGAATTGGTCAGGATGCTAGTGACAGTTTCAAACTTGTGTGACAAGTAGAACAAGACAGGATGATGCGACTAGATGCCAAGTGGAGTATCAGGCCTCTGGTTTTGTCTCAACTAATATAATCAAGGGAAGCAAACGTTTCACTCTCTCTGTTACTAAAATGGTCAGCCAAGGGTGGGAATCTCAACAAAGCCACCACTCCTCAGAGTGTTACCAGGGTCTTTAGAAGGACATTTTTTTGCTAACATTGGTTAAGCAACCAGTCTTTATCTGATTATTTCCCATCATTCAAGCAAAGAACCTCACTTTCTACATGAAAGAGTCTGTCCTACCTCTAAAATTGATTTTTTATATACCATCCCCAAACTGGGGAAGGTGCAAAGCTAGGACAACTGGACCTGTTAACAACAATCTGCTGATCCTTTATCAAATCTCACCTAGACTGGGGCTGAGGCAAACCAAGCCAAGGTACCAGCTGCACAGAACTATGTCCAGACTGGGGATTAAATTTCAGGGTGCAAAAGAACCACCACCTCCCCCACGCTCCCCACCAAACAACAACAACAACAACACAACAACAAACACACACACACACAAATAATAAAGAGGTAAAGACTATGAGAGGCCACGTGCTTGGAGAGTGCTGAGAGTCAAGTGCACCTAGAAGGCAGCAATGAAAGTAAAATAAGAATAAGTCAAAGATCAAGAAACAGGTGACAACAGAATCAATGAGAGGATGTGAATAGTAAGGGGATGATGTTTCCATGTCAGTATTTTCAATATAAAAATGTAAACCTCAAAATATTCTAGTTTAAATACGTGTCCTTTCTTAGCACTTGAGTTCCCAACACCATGCTGCTGAAATTTGCTGAAATTCTTAAACCCTCCAACTTGCAAACCTATCTGGATCTACATGTTTTGCCTTAGAATATCCTCCCATTATAGAGTAAGGGGCACACAACAAGAAGAAAATTACTTTTTCTCTTATACAATATTCACATTACTCTCTTTATCATTATTGCCATTGTCATTAATACACATTCAAGTTCTCCAAGTATGTGTGTGAGTGCACACAATTGAAAAGGATGAAATTGAGGAGAGAGCAGCTTAAGAAGGTGATTGAAGCATATTCCCCATCTCAGACTTTGCGATTTTTATCACAAAAATATCTAGGAAAACATAGAAAGAGATGAGAGTGCATAACAAACCAAGAAACTAAGACTGACAACTCATCTACTGGCAGAATCTTAGAGGAATTTTCTCTAATTATAATATTCATAAAGTGGAAAAGAGAAATACAATTGTCAGGTGACATTAACACATGCCTTTTCACTTGCAGGAGATCAAAACTGCCAACATGAAGGACAATGCACGGGCACATCATTACACTTTTCTGTTCCTTGGCTCAGAAAAGCAGAATCTGTGACAACTGCCAACTAGTGATAGACCATAGCCACAGCCCTATCAAACAGAACATAAAACATGGATTCCAAAGTAGCTAGATATATGTAAGTGCATACACACACAAAGGTATACACACACATATGCATATATAGTAACATATATACACACACTGTATTATATATATAATTAGATGAGAGGACACACACACACACACACACACACACACACACACACACACATATGACCCCAGATTCCTTAATTTAAATTTCTTCTGAATATTTTCAGTTTACAATTTTCAAGAATTCTATACAAGTCGAGAGAGAAGATTTAAGCTTCAGCAAATTTCCATCTTAAAATACTATGGAAAAAGAAAATAAAAGCATATAAATAGAACACTGAGCTTTGCCTTTATTGTTTCAGAAAAAGGAAAATACTACCCATTACCTTTGATGATCCATAAATAAATTTTCTTTCTAACACTGGAAACCAAGTTGCCTAGATTCGAATACCAATTCTACACCTTGCAAGCTATGTGACCTTGGGCAAATTACTCAACATATCACTGCCTCATTTTTTCAATTGTATAATGAGAAGGAAAAGAGTTGGGAGGATTCTGTGAGCTAATATGTTTGAAGTATTTCAGTCCAATGTATGTTTGATATCAGTATCAATCCTCATAAGACAAATGAGGTATGTGCTACTATAGTGTACATTCCACAGGTAAATTGAGTCTTGAAGAGGTTAAATAACTCTTTTAATTATTGGTAAACCTAGAATTTGAATGTGCCATTTTAATGTACATAGCTAATATACTAATTACTACAGTATCCTGCCTTTTCACAGCAAGTCAGTACCTCAAGAATAGAGTCCCTCCTAAGACCAACATCACCATTAAATAAATCTCTGTAAGAAACCACAATTGTAGCATTGAGCCATGAATATCGACCAACACTTTGCCTAAGATGTGAGCAGAGGATTTCAACAGTAATCTAGGGCTGAGTGGAAGGGAATGATATAGTCCTCCAATGACTATTGATAGATACCCTTTTGTGTAAAGACGACAATACTAAAAACAGAAAAATTACAGTTCCAGTGAAAATATTGTGCATATTAAAAGGAGGAAAGAGCAATCAAGCTGCAGAAAAAGAACAGTTTAAAAGTCACTAAAGGAAACAGAAATTGCGGAAATTGTCTGCTTTGTAATCTTAATAGAAATGAAAACTACAGTCTCTGAATAAAGAGATGAAAGATGAGATTATATGAAAATAAGTTGAGATAAGAAGGGAGTTGGCTGAGAGGCAGGTAGAAATAAAAACAGGCGTTTGACACGATAAAGAAAGATTATAAGGAGATTATAAATGCAATAATAGAATAGAAATCTGCATTAAAAGCAATAAAGAGCAGAATTAACACTACAGAATCAGTGGTGTTGAGTTTAAACTCTAGGATCTGCAGAAGAAATGCAGAATGTAAAAGAAATTCAAAGACATTGATGGTAAGGATGAAGAACAAAGAGAGAGAGGGGTAGATATGGGGGTAGTTGATTCTTTTAGAAGCACACATGATGACAGAAGCAATATTAAAGCCATATTTAAGAAACATCAAAAATATGTTTAATTAGTTTGCAGGTCAAAAATGATTACTTAATACATGTGATATACATGGCTGACATTTTTGTTTTGAATGTGTTTATTAATCAGTGTTACTGTTCATTACATGAGTATAACATGCATATTAAGGAAAATTAATAAATTCAGATAAACAAGAATACATTTAAAGATGTTTATACCTCTATTATATAAATACTACTAACTCTATGCTGTATATTATTTCAGATAAATATTAATTATGATTATACAAACATAAAAAACATATTTTATAAATATCTTTATATATGCACTATATATTTTATTTTCAAAAGCAACATAACTTGTTTCAGTGAGCAAAATATATTCAAAGTTAAAAATTCAATGCATTGCATAAACAGAGAAACAGAGATATATAGAGAATTTTCTACATAAATGAATCATGTAGCCAATGCTATATTGAATTTACTTTTTCATTTAACAATATGATGGACATATTTCCATGTCAATTAATAGAGACTTATTTTGTCATGTTGATTCCATAAGATTGTCTTGTATGGTTATGCCATTATTTATTTAATGCCTTGTGAATTGATGAAGAACTATGTAATATGTCTTTGAATATTGTATTTAGATTATACTTTCTTTGTTTAACCATAAATGTATATATGATGAAGAAAAATTTATATGTGCACATTTTTATAAATTAGTTCAATTTTATTCTAAGCAAGGCCAGAATCAGGTTGTTGTTGTTGTTGTTGTTGTTGTTGTTGTTGTTATTGTTGTTGTTGTCGTTTTGGAGGTGAGGGAGCTAAGAATGCCATATTTAAGAAATAAATTTTAAATTTAAGCACAAAAATATTTAAGTCTTTGGAATGGGGTCATGCAAATGAGGGACTCTAAAACTTAAGCTTGTTACCATAATGAAAAAATATGCCTCGTTCCTTAAGAAAACGTTTTGAATCTAAGAAAGCAGGAAACATTTGTTGTATTAATTTATTTTTGACAAAACCTCTCACAGGCTAGGTACATATCAGATCTTCAGTAAATATTGGTTTTATGAACTAACTAGAATTACTGGATCAAAGGAATAAACATAAAAAATCTTGGCATAATTGGCAAAATCACATCCTGAAATTTATACCATTATATGATCCTCTCCAAAATGCATATGGGTGCCCATCTCCTCACAGGCTTACAAACACTAGGTATTTTGTTTTGTTCAGTTTGTTTGCCACATCGAAATTTTAAAAATATAAATTCAAATTTGTCATCTTTTTTAAAAAAGCTTTTAGGTTTCATGTCATGTTTAGAAATATCTTCTATGCTTCAGCATGCTAAACCATAAAACCTATATTTTCATCTCAGTATGCTTTGGTATCATACTTTATTTAAATATTGGATTGCCCCAGACTTCATTGTATTCTAAGAAATTATTTGTAAATCCACTCTTTTAGATGCTTAACCAGTTCTTACTCTGAAATTTTTAATTATTCTTTTTTTTCCCCTGATGATATAAAATGTCACCTATATCATATACTAAATTTCAACATGTATTTAAGTTGGTATCTTGATTCTCAATTTTGTTTAATGGTTTGTAAGATTTGATCTGGGATTGCTTTGGATTCATAAATTAATTTAGAAAATTGACATCTTTACAATATTAAGCCATGCTACCCAAGAATAACATGTCTCTCTTCATTTGTTGGAGTCATCTCAAAAAAACAAAGATTGCAAGACAGTATGTGCATATAATCTTTTGTGACTGAAGAGGAAGAAATGGGGAGATTTGGTGAGGAGGGGAGGAAAAAAAGAAAATGAGGAATAAGTGTCAAAGTGAGAAGGAAAGGGAAGGGAGAGAAAAATAGAGGATACAAAAGATTAAGAGTAAGTTGGTGGCTTCCTCAAAGTCTGGATTTACTTCTCACAAACATACACTTAGATCAAGTTACTTGATCTCAGTTTGTCTTGGTTCTTCATTTGCTAAACAGAAATGATTATAATAGTGTGGTTCTTACAAAGTTGTTTTGAAGTCTAAATGAGTTAGCTTCGATAACAAATCACTTAAATAGGTGCCCAGGACACATCTAACACTAAAAAGTATAAACTATTATTTCTAAGAGGGAGAAACCAGACATACATATGTCAAAAGACTAGAATCATGGCCTGTGGAATTATAAGCAGACTGCCTGGGTTGAAATTTTGCTTCTGCTTTTTAGGAGATTACTATCTTGGCACAGGTTACTTAACCTTTCTGTGTCTCAGTTTTCACATGTCAAGTGGGGTAACAATAATGACAGCCTGGAAGAATTAACTGAGCTAATGAATGTTAAGTGTTGAACAAAGTGCTTGGCCCATAGGAAGAGCTGGAAGAAAGCCCTCTCGCAGGTAAGCAGATTCTCTCTGAGAGTAAAACAAAGTTTATTGACTCTTGTGCTTGTAGAAGGGAGTGCGTAAACGAGTTTTAAGAATTTTAATTGGGTTATATAGTAATCCTTTTAAATTTGAAAAGTTTAGCAAAATTCTGTCACAATGTAAACGTTTATATGTTCTTTTCTCTTTTTTTGTAAAAGGTTGACCTATATGACAGATAATTACTAGAATTAATGAGGTTATCACATTGTAAGGTATAAAAATGTTGAATCACTATACTGTACACTTGAAACTAATATAACTAATATAGTATTGTATAACAACTAGACTTTAACAGTTTCTCTTTATTAAGTCGTATTTCCTCCATAAATCATAAATTCTTTCTGCAATTTGGATTTTTCTGATTTTTTGACAAATATTTATTCACTTGCTCATTCGTCATTTCTCTAGAGATGTTGTCAATTCAAAACGTAAAGCTCTCAGAGGGGAGTGTAGAGGATCTGTTTCTCTATGGTTTAGTTAAAAGTTCACAGAAAGTAAATATTCTGACCCAAATCTGATATCGACGTGGCACCTAGAAATTGTGCAATCTGAAATCAGAATAATCTGCCTGACCAGGAAAACATGTACTTGCCATTGAAATTTTATGCTAACTTGTCTAACTTTTTAATTCTAAAAAAAGCTCTTATTAACACCATTGACATAATTTCTATATACCATAGGGGACCTTTCTTGTTTAATCTTGCCTATTTTTTGTGCCTGGTACTATTTTGGAATCTGAGAATACAGTGTTGTCCAGTACAAACAAGGTCTCTGTCTTCATAAAGCTTGTAAGTCAATGAGGAAAAGACAACCATTAAACAGAGAGATGCAGAATGTATAGAAACTGAAAAAGTAAGTTTTTAAATTAATGTCTTACACACATATTTTTAAACTTATAAACTATAAACTTATTTAATAGTGAAATATCTTTTTTACTTATCAAATTGGACTTCAAAACTGATCACACGATTATTCATGTAAGCAAAGAATATCCTAAATATCCAAAAAGAGAGAAAGGCTCAAATGAATTATGGTGCCCTCAAACAATGAAAGATTACGCAGTCCTCTGCTCTGAGGGAACATGAGATTAAGCAGTCACAGGATTCTACCCTTTGGGCATATCAATAGTAGCGTTATGAATTGGATATCATTTCAGCACATTTAAGACTGAAACAAGAAATAGATCTTCTCAGTTAGCCACCTTGAGTCGCCTGATCCTATTTATAAGGCTCTTGAACATTAAATGGCTCTTTGAAAACAGTCTTTTCATACTTAAGTGCAACTTGAATCAGAAACACATATATTTTGTAGCTATTTAAATCACAAAAATGATTGAGTTTTAGTCAGTTTAAGAGGGATTATTGATTCTGTATATCATATCTTTAAATGTCAATGGACTCTGTTTTTCAGGATTTTTACTGAAGAAGCACATATTCTATTGTCAGGTACAACTTGGTTTGCATCTCAGCTTTACCCATGAATCATCTTTGCAAATTTTCTGCATTCTCTTTAGTTCATTTTACTTATCTGTAAAATGGGGATTGCAATGAATGGTGTGAAAACATTGAATGGGTTTGAGTTTCTAGGTTATATAGACCTGTATTTGGTTCATGGTTGACATTTTTTAAATGATCATATTTCTTCTTTCTTTCTATTCCGCCCCCCCCACCCCCCCCCCTGGCCCCATTGCAGCCAGGTGGGAAGACTTAGATGTCTAGATTTGAGTAGGAAACTAAATCTTCAAGAAAGAAGAGAGGAAGATGGGACTCCAAGGGGGTTAGCTTTTGCAGTGGTAGAGATAAAAGGCAAATAGAAGGGGACAGAAACAATCTGGGATTCAGACCAGTTGGGTAATCCAGGACCCCAATAAAGTCAGATAAGAAAGAAGAGCCTGAATCTGTAATTCACATAGCATTGTAGTAAAAAAGTCCAGTCTTTTTCAAAGTGAGATAGGACCTCAGGCCACTGGTGACAGATGATATAATTTCAAGTTATACAATAATAATTTTTAATTAATAGTCATTGTCTATGACCGAATAAAATGGTTTTGTGAACAATATACCATTTTCTTTTATAATAAATTGATAATAAGATATTTAAGAGTAAGTTGAGTAAAAATAAACTGTATAGGTCATACTCAGAGGTGATGAAAGATAGTATACCTGAGTGTTTAAAGTTAGGGAACCATTATTTCAGGCAGTGCCAAAAAGGAAGGCTTATCACAATCATTTAGGCTACTATAACAAAATTAACCTAACTGGACGGTTTATAAATAACAAATATTCATTTCACAGATATGAAGCCTGGGAAGTCCAAGATCAAGGTTCTGGGAGATTCACTCTGCAGTGGCAACTGGCCTCCTGGCTCATAGATGGCTGTCTTCTCATTACCACCTTGCGTGGTGGGATGGGCAAGGGAGGTTTCTCAGGTTGCTTCTACAAGGGCACTAATCCCATTCCTGAGAGCTCTGCCCTCATGACCTAATCACCACCTCCTGATAATGTCACCTGGGGGTTAGGTTTCAACATAGGAATTTTCAGGGTTGGGGAGACACAAAACATTCAGTTCATAGGAGGGCCTGAGAAACGAAGCATTAGGATATTCTTAAGCCCATGTGTGTTAAAGCTTATAGGAATGTATTCCCCTGAAAACAACATAAGTGCTTCTGACCTAGCTTCCAGCCTTGTGCCATGCACACAATATATACCTGGTACATGTTAGTTCTTCTATCAGTTTTTTGACCTTTGACCTGCTCATAGGCATTTTAAACACTCCACATCGATGATTAGACCCTCTCATCATGTCTGTCAAAAGGGCCATGTCCTCAGAGGCTGAATTCCATGTCTCCTACTCATCCTGAGTGCCAGGGCCTCAGCAATGCAGAGCAATGTCAAGCATGGTGAGAAACTTTCCCAAATTGCACACTTTTCTAAACTTCCTGTAGGTCAGGCAATTCCCTACCTCAATCTTAGACTATTGCTCTGCAAAATCTTAAAGAAAACCAGTGATGCCAAGACCTTTCCACTTGAAGAATGGAGAAGTCAAACTGGCCTGAATATCTTCCATTTCAGTTGAGAGGACCATTAAGTACTGACTGGCAAAATGATAACCACCCAGAGAGATGCTATTACAGGCTGGAGATCCAATTGTAAAAAGTAAATGCAAGATGTCCTTTCTGCAGGCATCTGGGAAGCAAACATCCCAGATATAATTGGACACATGAGCATACCCAGAACCCAAGAAATCAGCATGACTAATGACAGGGAAGGAACATTTAAACATGCTGTGAATGCTGGTCAAGTGCAAAAGATACCTAGGCTAGGGAAAAACAACACACACAACATGAAATTCAATAGATAAAATTATATTATTTAGATCTTTATCAAATGGAGGTCAGGGATGTAGACTCTAGGGAAGAAACAAAGTATATTTGACACGTGTGTTCAATGTTACTACAAGAAAAGTCACTTTAAAAAAAAAGAAAAAGAAAAATACCATCTGTTAAATAACTATTATGTGACAAGGATTTCACACACACTATGTTGTGCCATTTTATTTATTTATTCATTCGACAAATATTTACTGAACACCTAATACGTTGTTGTAAGCCAGAAGATATCGAAGTGAAGAAAACAGCATCTTTCTCCTCAGAGAGCTTTGAAAGAGATAACCAGTAAAATAATAAATGAGTGAATAAATTTTGGATATAAATAAGTAGCATGAAGATAAATAAAGCAGGTTAAGGGCTGAAGAATGAGTGAGAATACAGGCTATTTTATACAAGTGGTCAGGGAAGGCCATATAATGAAGTGCATTGGAGCCTACAACTGAAGGAAATCACAGAGTGAGTTTAGAAAAAAATATAAAGACGGATTCATCAATGGGAAGAGCAAGGGCTTAGGCCATACGGCAGGAAAAAGCTTGACCTATTCAAGGGAGAGTAAACAAGCCAACCAATATGGCTGGTGCTGAGTTAGTGAGAAATGATCAAAAAGAGGAAAGGAGCAGACCTTGGAGAGAGCTAGACATCCCAGAAGAAACTGGGGATCATATCACCTACATAATAATCTGGTGAAGGAGGCATTCTGATCCTAGGTCCTAAAAATCAGGAAGCCGAAAGCTGATATAAAGTTATTAATCACCTTAGTACATATGACTAAGAATAAGACATATATATGAATATAATGCATGCTATAGTATTATTGTATATGTAATAAATTATTTATAAATATAATTATATATACTGTAAATACATAATTATGGTATATATAAGTATATAACATATAATGATATGTAATAGAATATATAAATATGTGTTATATAAGTACTATGTAATACATTATAAGTAATCACATAATATAATATATAGATAATTAGAACCCAGGTTTTAGATTGCACATTTAGCACTCATTTCTCTGCACCGTATTACCTAAATTATGTCCCGAGTTATTTGAATGTCTCAATGACAGCTCATTTATAACAAATTTTCCTTCACAACTTTAAAATCACCATCATGCAATTTGATTCCATTCAATATATAATTATTGAGACTAAGTATATGTCCAGAAGATTGCTGCTGAGGGTAGGAAAAAACTTTTCTGAGAACTTTGCATCCAAGGAATTTGCAGTTTTTGTCGAGAAAATATTTCCATAGCAACTGGAACCATTTTGGAAGTCTAGGCAACTGTAGAGATAGAGAGAGGAGATACTGATTTTGGATATAGGGCTGGGGGCTAGCATGAATGAGCATTAAAATAGAAAATGCTGCAATTCTGATAAAAATACTGAGTTTTCTTCCTGGAGTTAATAGTCTTTTGTTGTTGTTATTGTTTGCTTGATTGCTGTTTTAATAACTTTCATATGGAAAAATATTTTTAAAGTATGGTATAAAACTGCAACAAAGAAACTGAGCAGGAAAGGGAACCTCTTTCAGATATAGAACATCTTAATTTAATGTTGTGGTACGAATACATGAGTAGACGGATGATCCAAATGGAACCAATAGAAAATTCAGAAGTATACCTAAGCTGCAGGCAAAAATATATGATAAAGATGGTACCTCAAATCAGTGGGTGTATTAGTTTCCTAGGGTTGCCACCAACTGGGGTGGCTTAAAATAATAGAAATGCATCATCTGACGGATCTGGAAACCACAGGTTTGAAATCAAAGTGGAGTCAAGGCCACACTTCCTCTGAGGGCTCTAGGGAAGGATCTATTCAGGCCTCACTCCCGGTTTCCAGCAGCTTCAGGTGTTCCTGGCTTTTCAATGGATGTCTGCTCCTGTGTTTCTTCATATTATCTTCGCTCTGTGTATGTCTCTAATTTTTTTTTTTTTATAAAGACATCAGGCACATTGGATTAGGGCCCACCTCTGTTGATCTCATTTAAATTGAATTATCTCTGTGAAGATAGATTTTCAAATAAAGCCACATTCTAAAATTACTGAGGGTGATGACTTCAACCTTCGATTTTAGGGGGACGCAATTTAACTCATAACAATGGAGAAATAAGATGTTTTGGCAAATACCTTTTAAGAAAATGATCAAATCACACCCATACTTCACATTGTACCTGGACAAAATTTAAATAAATTTAAATGTTAATAGATTTAAATGTAAAAACTAAACTCATAATGTTTTAGTAAGAAGCATGTATGAATACCTTTAATAACAGAAAGTGAGAAACACTTCCCTAATTCTAAGTCAGAACCCAAAATATTAAAGACAATATTAACACATTTAACTACAGAAAAATATTTTTAAGAACAGTTGACTGGCAAAACACCCCTCACTAAAATAAAAGTCAAAATACAAAGGAAAAACTACAAAAGATATTTTAAAATTCTATCATAAAAAAATCTCAAAATAAAATAAGTTCTTAAAACTTGAGGGGAATAAAAGACCAAATATATATATATATGAAAATAAGCAAAATATAGAAAATGTATCTTAAACATATGAAAAGATCAATCTCATTTATAAGTCTATAAATGAATATTAAAACTATACTGAAATACTATTTCTTCATTATCAAATTGGCAAAATCCAAAAGTTCAAAAGCATAATTGTTGGCAATACTATAAAAAATATGCATTTTCTTACATTACTTATGAGAATGTGATGATGGAAATAATTTGGAAATAATTTGGCAATAATTAAGACAGTACACACATATTTACCTTCAACCAAGAAAAATTATTTCCAAAGTGTAACCCAAATACACAAAATGATTTATACACAAAAATACATAGGCATAGAGTCATTCATCGAGATATTATTTATAATTGTAAATGTCTATCAATAGAGATTGTTTGAACAAACTATGATAAATTCACATGAAGAAATACTAACAGCCATGAAAAAAAAAAGGTAAAAATCTCCATATAGTGATAAGGAATGATCTCTATATTTGTTCAGTGAATAAATAAGGTTTGAAACATGATTCACATTGTAATTCTTCTGTGTAATACATGGGAAAAAATATGCATTTGCATTTTTTTGGCAAAGAGAAAGATAGTAAAGGTAAATCACAAATTAATAACATGGTTATTATAGGAAAGATTAAAAAACAGGGAGAGTTAAGTATTTTTGGAAGATAAGTTAGATTTTTCTAATTATACTATTTCTTATATATTTGTGTTTACATACCCCAAAATGAAATTATATTTAAAAGCAATTGCTAAGATTTGTAGACAAATTGAAATGAATGTATCTGTGTATCAAGTGGTTGAGATAATCATAGAGATATGAATTAAAGTGACGTTAAAGCACAATATTTTTACTGTTCATCCTCAGTAGCCAATATTTAAAGAACAATAAATACTAAAAGTTAGTTAAAAGCACATTTAGTAATCTAATTGTGACAATGCTATACTATTATTTTGAAATTATTTTATTTGTATCATAGTATAATGCAAATAAATAATTTATGAATTTATTAGAAATCAAGTTTTTTCAGAGTAAGAGAAAAGAAATGAGAGAATATACTTCAAAAAAGTAAAAATCCTATAATAGTGAAATAATTGAAGATATCAGTATATAATCATGATATTTTCTTTCAAAAATATGTATTTTATAGTCTTATCTAATGAGAAGTCTAAAAACAATGGTACTCAAAAGCAATGAACCTATCACTTATGCTTTGGTCCTTGAATGTTATTTCCCCTAAAAGGAACAAGGACTCCTTAAAAGTTGAACATGGGGCATCTTCTTCTGCGCCAAAAACAAGGATGGGAGACAGGTTTCTCACTGTTAGCGTGTGAGGTTGCAGGTAAGCAAGTAGAAAAGACCAAAATGATCTGTTACATAGTAAGGGATTAGAGTTGGAGACATCAGTGTGAATTTATGTTTAGTTAATATAAATACAGATGGCTAGGCATGGAAATATTTATAGATATGGATATATACACAGGTTAATACACACAAACATGCATTTCCTCAGTCTGTCAGCTGGAGCATGTTTAGAAGCAACAGTAAGAGGGGTACATCTAGAACCCAGATTTCGGTTTCTAATACCATTCTTCCATAAATGAAACCAAGGATCCTTGAATAAATGTTGATTCTAAAATTAGGGTGGGAAATATATAAGATGGGCCTGGTGCATATGGTACTGACAGACACTAAACACACACAACACACACACACACACACACACACACACACACAGTAATACATAATGGGGACATGTGAAAGGAATCCAGGAGCCTACTGAAAGAGCTTCTAGTAAGCAAAGACGGAACAATTCTACCAACATAATAAATAAAGTAATACTGGATCACAGGCTAAAATATAAACATCCATGAGTCGAAACTGATATACGATAAATAATAAATAAATAAGGAAGAAGAGGTAAATTTCCCTTGCAGAAGAATTCCAAATAATTTGTGTAGTTACTCTACCTTCCAGGAGGTGAAGCTTCACTCATCACTCCTCAAGTGTATGTTGCCAATAGCGACTTCTTTTTAAAGAGGACGAACAGTATGAGGACAGGGGAAGGAGTAACTTACAATGGGGAAAGCTGACAAACATTACTTTAGCAAGTTGATCAAGGTCAACAGCAGTAATGATAAGTCATACTGATAGAAAGCACCCTTGATACGATGTATCCGAGAGGTCTCTTTGATCCTGTGGTCTTCACCCAACACCCATGCACCCAATCATGAGAAAAAACTATCAGACAAAACTGAGGGACATTCTACAAAATACCTGACTAGTACTCTTCTAAACTATCAAGGTCATTGAAAACAAGGAAAATCTGAGAAACAGTCACCATGAAGAGGAGCCTAAGAAAACATGAGTACTAAATGTAATTTAGTAGTGTCTTGGATGAAATCCTGGAACAGAAAAAGAACATAGGGTAAAAACTAAAGGAATCTGAATAAAGTATTTACTTTAGTTAATAATGACATATCAATATTTGTTCATTAATTAAAACAAGTGTACCATGCTAATGTAAGTGTTCATAATATGTGAACTCTTCATATTACTGTCCTTATTTTTCTGTAAACTTAAACTGTTATAAAATGCAAAGTTTATTTTTTAGAAAGGACCATAGTTGCATAGGTCTACATTATTTTAGAGCTTGTAGAAATCTAGAGAAATTTCAATATGACCCTACCCTCTTATTTTGCACTAAAGAAAACAGGTGCCCAAAGAGAATAAATAGTATGTCTGAGATCACATGGCATCAAAACTTGCTCAGAATCACGACATTACACTTTATTCTGAGTGGTGATACAAGCTAAAATACTAACTCGGAGAGGCTTGAACCCAAAACAATCTCTTTTGAAAATGTTGGAAATCATTTCTGGTCCAGAAGTTCTTTCCCAGAAGTTAACAAAAATACGTCGAATTTTTAAAAGATTTGTCCAAAATTGTGAGATCTACAGAGATAACATTTATCCCAGGGAATTAATAACAGTGCTTCCAATGGAGATCTCCAGAATGCCAAAATGCTTTAGGCACAAGGGGTAAGGCTTCAGTTGAATTCATATGATTTTACCTGCCCTATAGCCTTACAACCCAAAGTTTTCAGTGTCTTAGAGCTAGCTAAGCAGGCTTTGGAAAAATGATTGTACTGATCAATTTTAAAAGATACTTAAATCTAATTTAGGAAATTGTTTTATTGATTCATATGTAAAGAGACATGTACAGGTCTCGTAAACCAAAAGTCTGGTGTTAACATAAGCAGCCTGAACTTGCTCAGTATCAGACCAGTGTGGGAAGCCATGTTACAGCCAAAGGTACACTCAGTGAGCACAGAACCAGCCCAAGGAAGCAAAAGTTGACTGATTTGAATAGCTAATGTTGTTAAACTCACATACCTGTTAAGTTAATTTTGCCCCAGGAAACTGGTTCCTGAAGCAATACTAGCAGTCCCTTGCATCTTTCTCTCCTTGGTTCTTGTGTTCTAGGGTTCTGTCAACCTGGCTGCTCCTTAGAAACACCTTGGAACCTCGAAGAGATGCAGCCCACCCCAGTGTGTCTCTGGGGACAAGACTCGATCCTTGCCACATTGGCACTTGTAAATAGCTCCATAGACTCCTCTACTACGAAGCCACAGTTGAAAATCGTTGGTCTCTATTATCTGTTCCCTCCGCTAAACCCCTACATACCACTTTTGAGGGTTGTTTTATTTCAAACAGCTGTAAAAGCTAGAATGATAATGGAAACTTCACATTTTAATAGACAAGTACTACCAGTATAAGAACCCTTACACTGTACGCTGATGAATTCCAATGTTCAATTCAAGTAAAAGATATCTTAATTCACATATACTTTTATATCACCCTATATAAGAAAATGAATTATATTTCTGTCTGACACTTTCTTAAGTTAGAGAGTAACTCCCCCAGCTTCTCCTGGGTCTCCTTTAAGGGCAGCGTGTATCATGACGGCCATCACTGGGGAGATCTGAGAGAGGGAGCAAAAAGTGGGTTTTGTATTTGTCAGTTTGCAAAGTGTTACATAATTATCTTGGAAAGTGTTATTCATGGTTTTCTGTGGTTCTAAATGGTCCATTTTCTATGCTGTCCCTACCCTCCGATTCCTGGCACTAAAAGTAAGGTTTGGAGGTGGCAAGAGACATTGAACATGACTCATTTATAGGCGTGTGCATATAAATTACTTCCTCCTCTTCCTCCCTGCATTACTTATGGTTGTGAAAAATTTATCACATCTTCACTTCAGCAGACAGAGAACAAGGATGCAGACTAGAATGAAAACATGGTCCAAACAGTTTTTTTTTTTATTATTGTTGTTATAATGTTTTCTGTTTCAATATGAGAAGAGATAGGTATTATGTTTGAAAATTAAATGTTTAATTTTGTAAATAGTTATAAAATCTTATTTCTTAAAATAGCTTAATAAAGGAATTGAACTTGTACAACTAATATTAGTTGAGTGGGCACAGAAGAGAAATCTAAGATGCTGTATAATAAAAATGTCAAAAGGCAATGGTCAGTATTACTAATGTGGCAGCACTTTCATATTGTTAGACTTAGAACGAGTCTCTTTAAGTGGCTTTGTACATGTTTATCCAAGGCTTGTGGATTGTATGGTTCATACTCAAGGAGTAACTAAAAGTTCCCTTGCTAACTGTTGGAGTCACCTTGGTCATCACCCACATGTACCTGTATATCTACGTTCGCCTTTCACTTCTTCCTTTCAAGTCCTCACTAGGGCTACGTACACATCTGCTTTTACACATCTGCCTTCATCAAACACATCTGCCTGCCATCCTTCAATACATCTGTCTATACTAAATACATCTGCCTGAATCAAATGCATTTTGCATTTTTCCACAACCACAGATTTCCATGAAGCCCAAATTTTTAAACATTGCAGAAATATGATAGTCCGTTTTGCTCTATTTCATTGCCTTTGTTTTGCTTTCGACGTCATTCCGTGATTTAATTTTTATCTCTTGAATGGTAGCCTGGAAGGTGTGATTTTACCTTTTTCGAAACTCTTGAAAATGACTTTTGTTCCAGAGCTGACGCCAGAATTTAGCTCCAAAGTTTCCATTTCTAAGCCTTAGCTATATTCCAGGACTGGGAAAAAGCATACACTATTGTCATTCCTGGCTTGCTTTGTTTGTGGAGCACAGTCTTCCACATGCTACAAAAATACCAAAGGAAAACAACTAAGATACTGTCTATGTACCCGTAAATTCATCCTGCTTTAAAGATAAAGGGAAAGGGCAAATTTCGGCCTTGACTTGTTCAAATCGATAATCATTAAGGGACCTTTTGCCATGCCCGGTCTAACCCCAATCACAGCTGGCACCACTCACTTTTCCTATAAATTTTATTCCAGTGCTGTTCAGAGAAGCAAAGTCAGAGCAAGCAATCTGTGGATATATAGGAATGTTACTGTGGATTCATAATGTGTGACCGCATGCATTATTCTTTATCATATTTTTCTCCCCTTTAGTCTGTCTTGTGTATACTTCCCTATAGAAAGACCTGTATTTGGCACAGAAGGAGAGCAACCAGTATAGCATTAATACTTGGGAAATAGAATTCATGGCTGCAAACGAGCAACATCTTCCTGTATTCCACACAAGTCTTTGAGTTCTCAGTGACAATACAGGCATTGGTCAAAATTATGCATGATGCCCTTTTTGAAATAAGAAGCATAAAGTCTAAAGAGTGCTGTCAAATCTCCCTAAAGTGAAGATAACCTCTAGCTTTTTGATCTCTGTTTCTCCCAATTTCCTCCTTTCTCTCGAACATGTGTGCATGCACGTGTGCATGCATCCACACACACACACACACACAACACACACACACACACACACACTTCTCATATTCTCTCCTAAAATCACACACTCTGGAATCAGATAAATCTGGTTCAGTCATTAACTTAGCCATTTACTAGCTGTTTCGTTTTTTATTTTTTACTAAATTCTTGGAAGTAGAGGTGCAAATAACATTTACCTGAGGTTATTATTTTGAAATTTCAGTAAGATAACACGAGTAACACTCTAGCACAACAACTAGCATGCTATCAACATCAATGATCATGTTGACAGTGGTGATAATAACCATGATTAAGGAGATACAGATGTGATCACGGTAACTTTCAGGCCTGAATTTGCAGAGCAGCTGGCAATAAATTAACCATTTCAGCAAGGGAAGCCTATCAATACCTGGCATAAGATGTCCTCACCCTTACCCTAACCCCGATTAAAGAGAAAGTCCATGACAAATGATAACTGGCAAAATCAATAACTCACATGGTGAGATACTGAAATGTTGCCCAATGAAAGGAGTCAAATAAGGTTCAGAGTAGATCTAGCTAGTGTGTTAGCTTTTGATTCTTGTTCATGTTTTAAAGGAACAGCAGTTGATAGACTAGTCAGTAACACTTAATGACTACACGCAAAAGGGAGTCACAAAGGAGGGAAAGATGATGCCTTGTCTTTAGCCAGGCTCAAGCTAACCATTTGGAGGCACAGGACATTCAGATTCACACAGATGATGGAGAGAACGGAGGTGATCAATATTATCAATTTCAAAAGAATACTAAGCAGGAAAGTCTGACTTGGAGGCGTGAATAAGAGAGCTTACTGGTGTGACCACAGGAGTGAGAGAGACTGGGGGGACTCCTGTGGAAAGACTAAATAAGCCATTAAAATGATGTGTTTAGAAGTTTTAATGAAGTGAAACAAAGCTTATAGTACAATATTAAATGGGGTGAAAAATCAGTATTTAAAACTGTATACACAGTAAATAACTTGAGAAATATAAAATCTTGCTTATTTCTACATTACTTCCTTATTCCTCATCACACCACACCCCCAAGATTAGAATAAAAAGTGCCAAAATGTTAATGATTGGATGATATTTGGATGACAGGACATAAGATCATTATTTCTTTTTCTTTCTTTATCATTTTCCATTTTCACAGTATATGAATTAGCTATATAATTGATAAAATAAGAAGAAAAAATCCGTTTCCTTGGTTTGTTGAACTCATCTACTTCACTAAGCTGGTTCCTACTTAATCTCCCTGGTCCCAGCAATGTAGGTTAAGGACCGCTCCCATTATTCCATTGCATCCATGTTCATCTACCACATATTGTGTAATTAATTTTTGTGTCTCTACTACATGGTAAACTCTGAAGATAGGGAACACGTGTGAATTCATCACCGTTGCAGTCCAAATGCTTATTATATATGGTTCATAGGAAGAATATATATATAAAAAAAGAATTGATGCGAAATTTTACCCAAAGAAGACACTGGAGAAGTGTTACTTGAGTGGGGGAGTAAAAACAGAAAGGGCCTCCCGAGCTAAGGCATATGCCCCTGAGGCAGAATGCAGGGGAACCAAGGGCGTGAAGAGCACTGTCTGTTTGAAACATTAATGGTCAGTTGAGGGGAAAGAAATGGTGGAGAAAGGCAGCCTGGACTTATACTATGACCCCTGATGTTGAGCAATAAAGTTTCCCCCCGTAAAGAGTGACAAGACATGGTCCAGGAGATGGAGAAGAGGATGATGTGGCTGAGAAGAAATAAGGAAGAGAGGTTTTTATCCCTGGGACCAGACAACATTGTAAGTGTCAACACAAGGAACATTACCTGTGCTCTAAAAAGCAAGCACAGGCCTTCTCTGTTTTCTGGAGTTTTAGAACTGCTACGTCATCCTCCTTCTGTAATCTCTTCAGAAGACCTGGCAGCAGTCTAGCCATTCTCCACCGGGTAAACTGGGAGAAGGGATGGAGAGAGGGAAATGGGCTAATAGTCCATACAGAGAAATGCAAACACAAGCACCCCCAGCCTTGTCACACAAACAGCAGCCTCCAGCCCCACCGCTGTTTTTGAAGGGATAGTGCCTTTGTTTGTATTCTTTTGAAGAAATATATTTGCAAGTCAAACATGTAATTCTGGTTAACCCCCTAGCTAAGTCAATAGAGCCAAGCTGACTAAATATCTCTTTAGGACAGAACTTAAAGCCAATTATGCCAACTTACTGTTTTAAAAGCTGCTTTGATTTCTGGACTCTTAAGACAGCAGTCCCCAACTTTTTTTGGCACCAGGGCCTAGTGCTTCTATGAGAATCTAATGCCTGATAATCAGATGTGGAGCTTAGGCAGTGATGCTAGCGCTGGGGAGCCGCTGAAAATACAGATGAAACTTCCTTTGCTTGCCTGCCACTCACCTCCCACTGTATGGCCTGGTTCCTAACAGGCCACCAATGGCACTGTTCCACGGCCCAGGGGTTGAGGACCCCTTGCTATAAGCAAACATTTGCCTCATTGAGCTAAAGCTGCTTTAAGGATCTGAGCTTCTTTCCTGGGGAATGTTATTACTTAACATACTGGAGAAAACAGGCTGATGACTTGGGTCTTCTGCTCGGCCTCCCTGTCGTGAGATAATTATTACAAATCAAATGTGCCACTTCAGTAAGATTCTAATTACAAAGGAATTGGGGTATTAGCAGGTTATCTTCAGAATATTGATAGTAGTTTAAACTCATAGCCAAAGACTATGTCCTTCCCAACAAAAGGTTTTGAAGAACAGCCAGAGTAATAACCAAAAAAAAAAAAGATGCTGTGAAAATTCAAGAGCATAACACAATCAAAGAAAGGATCCTGCAATGTACTGCAGTCTTCTGCTTCAACTTGGAAAATGACATTTGATCTATGTTCTATCATTTGTGGCTGCTAAGAGAATTCTCAAATCATAGTGAAGCCTAAAATGTGTTTATCACATTAAAGCACTTTTAACTTCGAAGTGACATATTGTGGCCACTGGTGCTTGAACTACGTCCTTCTAGGTTAAGTGTTATGTTACAACAGTTAGCCTTTACTTTTGATTTTATTTGGCTACTGAAATGCCCCCTTGTTAACTTTTATGGAGCTGAAGGAAAGTATTGGCCAATACTTACAATGTAGAATGGTTGTCAGTGTGTGTATTAGTCAGCGTTCTGGACTGAAGCTCTGGAAATTGATTCTGGATAAATTCAACGGAAAGAAATTTACTGGAAAGATAAGAAGGAGGTCACAGAACTGATGGGAGGCTTAAGAACTAGGCTTACAATGAACTGGCAAAAAAGAGCTCCAAAGTATTAAGAGGAAACATGACAGGAAATATATGGCCTACAGGAAATTAAATGATCTTTCCAGGGCACTACATTCTAGAACCACCAGGGCAAAAATCAAAACCTCAGCTTATGGATAACATAGGAGGAGAAGGCATGGGAAGGCAGCCCTACCTCACTCCCAGACTAGATACAATGAGGAATTGCCCAAAGGGACATCAGAATGCTCTTGGAGAGAAAAAAAAAATAGCCTAAAAGATAGTCAATCGCTGTTCTGGTTCAACAGTCATAGGAAATGATACAAAAAACTTCTAGATTGGCTAGCATAACCCACAAAGTAGACATAGCCAGTTTCCCTGATTTCAAGAAAAAAGTGTTAGCCAAAATACCACATAAGTGCTATATCATCCCAATCTCACAAATCTTTAACTTTATTTTTCAAATGCATTTTTTAACTTTTTAAAAATTTGATTTTAAATTATAAAGAATAAAATGGTCAGTTTTGAAACTTTAAAAATACATAGGAGCAGAAAAAAATATATTATTACTCAGAATTCCATCAATTAAATTACTGCTAGGAATGCAGTTGGCTTCTTCTGTTTCCTCTGTATTGATATTTTCTAAATATATACTCATATATTCTGCTTTTCTTATCTTTATAACATGAATTCTTCACATTATTGAAATCTTGTAAATGTTATTTAACAGTTGTATAATATTCCATTGCTTTGTCTACCATTCCATCATTATATTCTTTGATAAATTTTTATTTTTATCATTATTAAAAATAAATGTCAACATACATCTTGGTACATGAAACTATTTTTTCCATTTTAACTTAAATATGAAATACTTATTGTAGAATTATTAGATTAAAAAGATCTGAAACTTTTCGAACTCTGCTGTGTGCAAAACTTATTTGATTTTCAACCTACTTGGCAAAAATGAAATAGCAAATCTCATACCTTCAGATTTGAACATTATAATTAAAAAATTCACTTGATAATTTAATAAGAAAAATAGAATCTCTGTTGGTTTAAATTATGTGTCTTGTTTTGTACTTCTCTGAATGTTGGTGAGCTTTGGAGGGTTAATGGGAGATAAAGTAAAATGAGTGCCAGACAGGGACCTAATTCTGAAATCCAGCTTGTTCGTTTATTAACTATGTGAGTCAGGGCAAGTCATTTAACCTTTCTCAGCCTCTTTCTTTATTCACAAAATAGAGAAATAATAACAACTATCACAGAGTGTTGTAAAGATTAATGAAGGCATCACACAAAATTGTTTTATAAAATATAAAGTTATCTTTAAATCAAAGGTTTTTCTCAGATGCCAGTATATTCTGGAAGTTTGGATGAAGGGTGTCTAGAAAAAGCTCATCTAATACACTCCTACTTTCACACAATCACAATGCAAAGTCCCTGCTGTGTTTATGTATGCTGATCTAATATTGCCGTCATTAGAGAGTACCTGACTGAAATTAGGCCTGTTTTTCCTCTTCTGGCAATGTAGTGACAAATTAACTTTTCCTTATAGTTTAACAGAATCTCATCTACTTCTCAGTATTTTAGCAATATCAAAATTAGAGTGAAGGATTGCAAAAGAATGAAGAGAAATCCTAACCTCAACCCATCATCCCTCAGCACGTTATGAATTAAGGACACTCTGAAGAAGATCCTCTCCCCTAGATTTCTCCCACCGCCTTCCTCCGAGCTAAGGATGAGTTACACCAAAAGTTATAGTGCCATCAAATTAAAAGCATCCTAAGGAATAAATATATGAACCAAGTAACCCCCACTAGTTATCAATAAGGGCACCTTAGTTCCCTAGCACTATGGGCCTATAGAGTCAGTAAGCTTGTAACTATGAACAGGCCAGGTATATTAATACAGGGTCAGGAAAATATCAATAATAGTCTTTTTATTTTTGTTTTTTTTTTTTGGATTCTAGTATGCTTTTATTCTACTAAAAACTAGAGTTCGTGAACCTCTCAAGAAAGCTTGTCCTGACTGGAGTGTGATCAAAAGGGAACAGATAACCCAGGAATGCTCCTGGTGTATTCTTGATCTCGTGCCATAGTAGGGTACACTCTCCAAAGATTCTTTTTCAAAATGATTTCATTACAGACCCACCCATCTTAAGGCAAGAGACATAGGAAAGTACAGCTAAGGTTTGCTACAATATGTAAAATCTCTATGATGTCAATTATTTTTTTAATTTTAAAAAAAGTGGTAGTTTTTCTCTCCGTCAAATGGGAAGTGTAATAGACTCTACATTGAAGACTTGTCATGAGCATTAAATAATTTGTGTGAACCCATTCCTGTGGTTCCTGGCACATAGTAAATGCTCAGAGTGATATTTTGGGTATTATAAGAATTGGTCCTTCAAGAATCTGTGTAGAAAAATAACACGTTTCCTTAGTTAAATAAATTTTGAAATTCACAATTATAGTTTTACATCTTTGGAGAGTACAACATAATTAACTTATTAAAAGCTTGAAAAAGTCCTGAACATCTTTAACACAATATTGACTGCAACTAATAGACCACGCAGTCATTTTGGGCTTTTTCTGCACTATGCATGTTAACATCTCTCCTCATTGTCCCCTCAAATTAGCTTTCCATTCATTGATGGAGTGCAATTCAAAGTCTTCTCTTAGAAGCAAAACTTTAAGACAACATTACTGATGGCAAATTCCAGTTCTTAGAAATTCTGAAGGTGGTCTGGCTATGGCATCTGTGCCCTCTCTGGTTGTATTTGGGATAGCCTGGCTTATGTCCTCTTCACATGTGGTCTAAGGGAATAGCCCTCTTGGATAATGGAGACATTTTCTCTACATGGAGTTTTGTTTCCTTCTAGTTCTTTATCCAAAAGCTTTATCCAACACCACAAAAGCCCTGGGGAAAGAGAGTCTGCATCAGTGGGATTTTGCGTGTGCTATGCAAGCTACTATTGCTTGAATTACCAAAATTCCTGAGTCTTCGATGCCTTCTTCTTCTTCTTTGAAGTGCTAGGATGATCCAATGCCTCTTTTAGTCAAGTAAGTAATGAGGGGCAAAATATTTTTTAACTTTCTTTTTTTATATCTTTTTTTTTTGTCTTGAGGTCTAACAGTGAACTGGACTGAGTCAGTTTACAGAAAAATACTGAGGTCTCTGGTAATGGCAATCCCAGCATGGCTATTCCCAGGAATGGTGGGGTACTGACCTGACCCATGCTCCTTACCTTTCCTGTCCCAGCTCCTCTGTCGAGAGATCCCTTGATATCATCTTTGTTACCTTCAGATAGCGGATCTTTTCCATCTGCCCTTATGTTAATCTACAAATATGCAACATAGTGTGAAGGTAGGTGACATCTTTTTCCTGGACATTTTTGTCCTGTAGGTACACTACTGCTTGTTCCAGGTCCAAGAACAGCCCAGGTGCAACAATGAAGGTGCAGAAAATCCTATACTATTTCTCTGTCTCTGCTTAAGTTGTTGGGTTGTTTTTTTTTTTTTTTAAAGGTATTATTATCACTCTTTGTAAGTCATAGTTTGTGTTACTGCGTATCCTTTGTGATTGTAAATATTAAAAAAATAAATAAAAATTTAAATTAAAAAAAACAACAAACTTGTTCTGAAACAAGGAACAAACCGATCAGCTGGCCTTGGATTGTGTGGATCCCTAAAACTCATCTAAAACTCATCACCAGAATGGTAACCATGGGAATGGGGAAGAGCAATCCCTAAAAAAAAAGTAAGTGGTAGAAAATCCCACAGGTCCATTTAGGAGGAGAAACACAGTAAAGGAAAAACTTTGGAACTAGGTACAGCCCAGATAAGATAGGGTTTAAAGATCACATTAATAAATGTTAAACATAATCAAAGATTTCAACAATACCTATCATGGCCCAAGATGGCCTTTGCACTTATTTGACTTGGCCTAAGTCACTGATTAGACTCACCTTATACCAAATTCCTTGTCTGCATACATCAGCCACATGACACTATAAATTCCACCAAAACACCATTTCCAAATTTCTTTAAGAGATATTTTGAACTGATTATTACTACCTTGAATGTTTTGCTTCCCCGCATTTTCCCCCAGATGATTCTTAAACTTAATCCTACTGGAGTGACTCTGAAAATTTTTCCTCATAGCCTTTGGGACTAATTGTAATTATACAGTGATCTGTATGCTTATTTGTCTATTGTGTGCCTGCACTAATTAAATTTAAGGCCTCTGAAGTTAGGGGTTGTATTTCTGTTGCTCTCTTCATTCCCAGAGTTTAGTGCAATGCCTACCACTCTAGGTATGCAACGAATGTTTGTGTAATGGATAAATTAATAAACATAACTTATATTCCAATCATTTCCTGTATTTGTAATGTTTCTCCATGTTCCTGCCCTGCTGTAAATGCTACATGGCACTTCCCAGATTCTCTGAAGGAAAAGCTTTTGCTCCTGTGTTGTGATAGCTTACTGTCTTCTCCTCTTCCACAGTGTCCTGATCTTCCTTTTCCCTTTCAGAAAAATAGATGCTTCCTCTAGGTGACCCTAATCACCTCAACTATACTTCCATAATGGCAAGCCATTGCACTCATTGTAAATTATGTTTCTATTACTTCCTCTCACTGCACAGTGAGTTTCGTATGAGCAAGTAACTTTGCGTCAGCAACAAATTAGTGATTTAATTAATGTTCCTAAATTAGTGAATAACTTAAGAAAATAATACTTTACCACTGGAAAGGGCTATAGACATCCCTTATTTTATAAATAAGGAAATATAGTTACAAAATATTGTTTTATCTTCCAAATAAATCAGCATTGAGTCATGTGTCTCTTTTGCCCATCATTATATCCTTAATAGCTTGTTTGTCACAGTATATATACACATATCTAATAGATAATGCTTAAATGCTATAGTTTAAAATCTCACAATTAATTAGCAATGGTGCTAGTTCAAGAAGTAAGAGGTTCAAATGTCAGATTCATCATCTATCTCAATCTGTGCCACCTAGAATGTACTGACCGCCCTCTGGTAGTTGTTTGCAAAGGTAAAAGCAACTATACTTTTCCAACTTAAAAGAACCCCCTTTGGCTCTCTTTTCTCCTTCATTTCTCTATTCTAAGTTTGATCTTCCTCCCTTGAAAAACTGGCATAGTCTAAACTCTCCAAAGATTCAGTTCAAATCCAAATCAAATAGTCAACCAGGAGCATAGAGCAGCTACAGCTGTGGTTCTTGGGAAGCAAACCAGGGCAGCGAATATTGATATAGAGCTGGCGCGCAAGCCTTGTGTTCCTCTGTCCAATTGTAAAATACCCTCACATCTTTCAAAATTCATCTCTGGCATCTTTGACTAAAACTGGTTAAATAAATTAAAGCGGTTCTTCACAACAAGATATTATGCAGCCATTAGAAAATTTTGAAAAAATTTTCAATGAGACAGTGAAATAGTAAATACAAGGTGATGAATTGGCAGAGAAAATTGTATCTATCATATGACCTCAATTTTGAGATAAAGGGATAAGAGAAAAAAAATAAAAGAAAGCATCAAAATATTAAGTGATTTTCAAGAGTGGTAATTCTCCAGCAAATGTCTGCCTTTTATTTTCATCTATTTTCCAAGATCATGTAAAACTCCTATAACCAGCTAAAAGTAATGTTGTATTTAACTTCAATCCATTCTTGTGAAAAGATCTACAATTAGTCATTTATGCATCAGTGGGGCTTATTTTATTACTTTACCCCCTCCAGAGCATTTTCCCTAAATTCCCTTTCTCCTTGCGAAATAAAAGGCTTTATCTCCAGTCAAAGGACTTTCAGAAACAGAAGAAGCAGTAGTACTATGGAACAATTAGGTATAGTGGAAAGAGCATTGATTTTTGCAATCAGAAAGATTTGGGTCTGCCCCTTATGTGGAGGATGATTTTTACTAAGTTGACTGAGTGCTCTGAGATCTAGTTTTCCTCATTTTAAAACTGGAATCATTAATGAAAAGAAGAAATGGGCAGACCCAAGAGGAAATAGATATGGTAAATTGAAGATAAAATGCACTGGGTTGGTCAGATAAAGTGGGAGAGAAAAGAAACAATGACCTGGACTCAAGGTAAGAAAATACTAAAGATAATTTGGTGTCTATTATGTCCTTCAAAGTGTTTTGCTTTGAATATATACTTTGTTGGAATAAACCAGACTTCTGTGACAATTGTATAAGCTAGATGGTTACAGTGTTTGGCTTGGGACAGGAAATCCAAAGCTGAAATACTTATAGGTGTGAAGTTATACAAATAGCATATTAGGACTTAGATGTGTCACTCTTTTCTCTATATTAGTATCACTTGGAACTTTTAAAAACTAATGCCTGGGATTCTACTCAAACCAGTGAAGGTGAGGAGATGAGATTCAGGCATTCATCATTTTCAAAAGACATTTAAGGTGATTCTAAGATGCAGATAGGATTAAGAACCACTGAGCTAGGCTTATATTCTTATTTTTCTCTTTGTGTGTGGCTCCCTTCTAATTTCCCTTCCTCATGACTTAAAGAATATTTACAACAAGAAGCTTCTCAACTGGAAGGTAAACATCAGGGCTACTATTTCAATAGAAATGGAGCCTACACCTTTATATCAAGGAGGCAATAGGGAGTGACAGGGACTAAATAAATTGGAGAGCATATGCCCTGTCTTGAGGGGCATCTGCTACTCATTCAGCTATGCCAATTGTTGCCAGGTGGAATGCTTGCCCACTGTTGGAGATGTTTATCCTTCTAAAAGACAAACCAGAACTCAAGATTTTGTATAACATCTCTTGATTTTTAAGTGTTAATTTTCTTTGTTTTTTTGTTTTGTTTTGTTTTTAACAACATCGTAGGGCCAAATACACCATGTCTGTGAGCCAGTCCAACCTCCAACCACTGGTTTGTGACTTTGGGATTAAAATATGACACATACATTATCACAGGACCCTTGGAGGGGGCGGAAGACTAGGTTATCTTAATGAAATGTACCTGCTATGAAATCGAGTCTATCTTCAGGCTGCTGAGAAAGTGGCTCTTATCTTTGCATCAGAGAAATAGCACCTGCACTGACGTTGGCAGTGTTTAGTCCTTAAGCCTGCCCACCTGGTTTGGGTTTGTGCCCAGAGACCCAAGCCAATCCCAGCAGGGGCCATAATGATAATTCCTAACACACCATAGGTAACATATGTAATGTGGTATCACAGCACCTGGACATAGAAAACACGTAATAAATGCTTGCTTTCTCATCCCTCCTACTTTGCTGACTTTCCTCCTCTCCCACTCTCTCCTTGCCTTGAAATCTAAACATTTGACATGTCTTCTCCTCCAGGATAGCCGTGGTCAATGCAATTGACAACTGATGCTGTCATCATCTTTAAAGCTTTTGAGTATATGATTTGAACATTTACTGAGTGTCCTCTTTCCTGCCCAGAGACCAACAAGATATTTATGACAGAGTGGTTCTAAGGCAAACTAGGTATAAAAGGGCAATTTGGCAAAATCTATACAAGTGTAAAGCACACATCCTCTTTGACCTGAGAGTTCATCTAGGAATTTCTTCTATAATTTATAGGCTTATACATTCATGCAGAGACAAGTAGATTTGACATGCTTAGTGCAGCATTTTTTTTTGTATGTGTGATTTCAAAAATTGGAAACAACCTGGATATTTATCAAAAGAGAGTAGATGTTTATATAACAGGATTCTCTAAAGCAGCATTTCTCAACCAAGGATGATTTTGCACCCCAGGAAACATTTGTCAATTTCTGAAGATAAGTTTAGTTTTCATAACTGGGGAGGCGCTACTATCATCTAATGGAAATGAGGTAGAGAGGCTACTAAACATCTTACAGTGCACCTGACTGCCCTTCACAACAAAAAATTATCTGGCCCCAAATAGTTATAGTGCCAAAATTGAGAAACCATGGCTCTGCAGGTGCTGAGGAGAATAAGGGAGCTGAGTGTGCTGACAAAGTGAGCTTGAAGACACCTTATTAGGAAAGGGACTGTCTATTCCCATTTGTGTGACTGAGGAGAACACACACACACACATATGCATGACACACACATAATTTATATGAATACTGGTATGTAATATATTTATGTATGCTTATATATTACGAGAATATTTCTGGGGAAATGTATTTAAAATTGCTTAACAGTGGTTGCTTCTGGAAAGTGTATAAAATACACTTCCTCCCAAAAAGGCAGCCTCTGACTTAGGATATCAGGACCCCTATTACAGTGGTCTCTGGGAAAAGCTCACCCATCACTAATGTTTACTTTAATAAAAAGTTAATTAAAATTTAAACTCTGGTAGGATGATTTATGTTTTAAACCTTTTTTTAAAAAAAAAATCTATGATGTAATAAAAGATGTGTCAGGTGTAGTGAAATTTTAAGTATGGCGTTTATTCTAAAACCTGGATGAAGTTTTTTGAGCCGCTGGAATGGTGCCAACAATGGAAGCATCTCTTGCTTGCTTTAGAGGTGAGTCTGAGCAATTTTCTTTTGGGACTGTACCTCTGTGCTTGCATGCTCAGAGCACTCATGAAACTTTACAACAGATTAGCTCAGCAATGGATACTATAAGAAAGCATTAAAATGTTTGGTTTGATTTTGGAGGTTCGCTTTTGTTCCAAAATTTTCAATTAAACCTAAGATTAGGAAATCTATCTTTCATTTCAAGACTCAATCATGACATTTTCCAGTTGACCCATAGTCATTTACATGAATAACTACAAGAAATTCTGAAAAAAAAAAATGTAAATATTGTTCTAACTGAAAAAAAATACCCTCATAAATGAACAAAGCTTCATGGAGTCTTCGATTTTTATTAAAAAAAGAAACAAGAACAAAAAACAAAACAAACAAACAAACAAACAAAAAACGATGGGACTGGTGTGGTGATGTGTTTGGAAAAAAGAAAATGCCGAAAGATAAAGATGTGTAGATGTGCATTTGGGAGTGGTATCAGAGATATTGAGTAATGTTGACATATAAAGAACTATATGATTCTATCGGCACTAATGTTGTGCATGTTTAAAATTTTCCAATGCAGTAAATATTTTTTAATATGCCACTTCTTTATTATGTAAAATAGCCTATTATAAATTGGCCTCTTGGTCATATCGCCCTTCTAATCAAGCATCCAATTGTAATCCTGGCTCCCCCCCTTGAATCAGTTTTCACTAGTTGTATATTAAATATACAGCCAATACTATATAGTTATGATCTCCATCTGCAGACTCTGATATTTTCAATGGCCTTAGGAAGATTTCCTTTGGGTACCTTGAACAGAGACAAAATAGGCAATCGACTATGCTGAAGCAATTATAAAGCTGGGTTGTACAATTTTGTATGGTGAGAATTCATTTGCCTTACTTCTAACCTAACATCACTGCATATAAATGCAATAAAACTATAGGCTCTGACTCAATCCTGGCATCACAGATCAGAACATTGTATCTTATCAAAAACATTTCTCAGGTGAAATAAGCTGCATATAGTTACAGAAATGCTTCGGCCATAAATGTGATTACTATAAAAAAATCACATTAAGCAAAAGGTCTACCATTTAGCGAGTCAAAAGCCATCTAACATGCTCTCCAAAAAAGAAATTCTCAATTTCTGCTGGTGAATCCCTAAATTAAAATACTTTTCAGTGAGCCAAATACTATGGGTAACATAAGTATAATTACTTACCTCGTGTGACCACTACAATAGCGTTCTAATGGTTCTCCTTCAATGCATGTTAACAACCCCTTCCAAACCGGTCTCTACACTTTGCCAGTGTAATCTTTCTAAATGGCAGTCTAATCTGGTCACTTTCCAGTTTAAAACTATGGCTCTTCTTTGCGATCCTCAGGGTAAAGTCTTTGAGGATCTTCCTCAGAGAACAAAATGACTTTCATAATCTTTTACTAGCCAGTTCGTCTAGCTTCTCTCCCTGCCTCTATTCTACTCACACCTCATACTTCAGCAATACCTAAATAATTGCAGTTCCCTTGTTAGTTCTGGTATTCGATGCTCAGGGCCAGGACTAGGGTGAGGAGGGTGAAGCATTTGCCTCAGGTGCAAAACTTAAGAGAATGCCCTCCCCACCCCCAAAATTCAGTAATCAAGATAAGTAATGTTTTAATACAATATTTTTAAAAATCAAAAGTCCATAATGAATAAAATATCGAACTATTGTAAATTTAATAGAATTATCTATGTCAAATATATTTATCTGCTGATAATTATTCCTCTCACTTCATTTATTTGTTCTGTATTTGTTCATCTTATGATTCTTGCTCATCCTTGAAGAAAAACTTCTTGTAGGAAACTGTGATTTTTTTTCCTTTCCAAAAAGAACCAGGGGCTTCTTTTTCTGAACTACAATGGTACCTTATGCATGCTTCTATATTTGGACTTATCACCTATATTTAATTATGTGTTTATGTATTTGTACACCAGCTGATTTAGAACATGGGGTTCCTTAAGTCACTGTGCTTATTCTGCCCAACATCTCTCCTAGAGACTCTGGTAAACAGAGTACAAAGATGGCCTCATGATCTCAGCCTCCTCGTGGTATGTCTATGATTAAGTTACATTGCATGGGAAAGTTAACAGATCTCACCCCCCTGAATAGGTTACATTAGGAGGAAAAGGAATTTTGCAAATGTAATCAAGGTCCCAAATCAGTTGAATTTAATCAAAAGAAAGATTATCCTAAAGAGCCCTGACTTAATCAGTATAAAGCCCTGTAAAATAAGGCTTAAGCCTTTCCTGAGATCGAAGACTATGCTACTGGCTTTAAGGGGCCAGTTGTCATGAGTTCTACAACAATATGGAAATAAGTTCTGCTAAAAACTGAGTGAGCATGGAGGAGAAGCCCAAACCTCAGATGAGACCACAGCCCTCGCTAACATCTCAATTGCAGCTTTGTAGGAACTTGAACAGAGAACAAGCTAATCAGTGTTCAGACTACTGACCCACTGAAACTGGTTTAAGTTACTACATTTGTCCATAATTGTTATGCAAAATAGAAAATTACTATTATAGTAACCTCTCTAAGTAAACTTCCCTTGAACAGTTATCATTCATCTGTTATACCACATCTGAAACAAATCTTTCTGTAGAAGAGCTATGATTGTTTTATTCTCTGCTCAGAGAACTCCAATACATCCCAATTACCCACAGAATAAAAAATAAATTCCATATTCTGTATTCTCAGTGATCTTTTTCCAACCCATCTTTCAAGACCTATCTCCCTCTAGTCTGTAAAATACTTACTCCAGCCAAACAACTATTTCTTCTCTTGAAACATGTCCTAGGCAATTACTGCATCTATAATGGCAATTCTTACATTTATTTGTGTATATATACTAACTATAGATGACAAATTATATTTGATGACAAATTCTACTTATTCTTCAGGTTTCAACACAATTCTTATTTTTATTTTATTAATTGACTACATATTTTCTCATATTTAAAGGTAATTTAAGAGCTTCCATTTAAGTTAAAGAACACATGGACATCAGTCCAAGATAATTTGTATTACCTTTATGTATTTTCCTCAAGTCTTTCCTCAAACATACTTTTCACAAAGTTGATATTGCATCTGGCATAGAATTTTGTATAAACTAACTAATCTGTATAAATTAACTAGCATAACATTTATGGATATTATTTCATAATCTTCATAAGCATAATTGTAATGTCTAGAAAATATTTCTTGAAGAGTTGTGCCATGTTTATTAAACCAATATATCATGAGCTAGCATTTAGGTTGATTTTAATTTCTCACTATTGTAAATAATATTGCACAAATATTTGTTTTGCAAAAACATTATTCTTATTTAGCACATTTTTTATTAAAGTAGATTCTCAAATATGTAACTGTATCAAACATCAGTTACCATCTTTATAGACTTTCTTTACCCTATTCCCCACTGACTAACATAATCTTTTTTCTACTAAGATATTTTAGCGTGTTGTTCCATTTTGACATACTTATTACTATCTACTCTTTTCAATGTGCTATATATATTTATATCTCATTAGGTGACCAATACCCACCCAATATATGATATACAAAGTGGGTAATAATCAGTACAAGAGATCTTAACTAAGCTGTTTTGATATAAGGCTAACGATGAAACGCTATGCCAGGCCTTTGGTCTCTGGTACTTCTGCTTCATGTACCCCTGCTGGTAAATGAAGACTTTTCAAGAGCTTCTGAGTCCCCAGGTTCCTTAGGTACTAAAATTAGTTCCCTTGACAACATTAAAGACGTCATGCAGATATTTTTATTCCCACCTCCTCTAACATAAACCTCTCTTCTTCTACTTTAAGGAAGAAAGCCATAGCTCTCACTAATTCTAGAATCTACCCATGGTGAAATGCCCTGGGGTGTATGAACTTCTATGACACCAAACAAAGGGACACATATTGGTGGAGATGCTGAAAAACTGAGTGACTCTAATGACTAGGTGACAAATCTTTTCTGAAAGTCAGATGGTTTTCAATTCTTTACTTTCAGCAAAATTGAAGAGGACCTAATCAAGTTGTCAGCTAATAGATTAAGTATAATTTATGATGCTAGATGACTATGTGAATTCTGGCATATATCTCTGAAGAAGATCAAAGAAATGAGTGACATTGCTCCTTCCATTCCCAGTCACTTATTTATATGAATAGAATTTCTCAGTGCTTACACATATAAAAACCAAAAATAGAACAGGACTCATATAGTAACTATAGGGTTTAGAAATAAATAATATTCATCTATAGATATATGAGCCAATGAAATAATAAAAACCCATTTATCTCAATAAGACATGAATTTCAATAAAATATTACTTTTATATTTAACAATTATTATTCAAATTTGAAATACAATATATTGTTTTGATTAATGGTGTATTTATGACAATTATAATAACTTAATGTAGAAAACAAATTTAACATTCAGTCTTATGGTTACAGGAAACATTTTAAAAGTTAAATCTTAATTTAAATACATGGTTTATTGTAGAAAAGTATGTTAAGGAGATAAAATCCTTCTAAGCATAAAATACATAAAGTTTGGATAAAATTTTTTGGAGTAAGTAGAATAAAAAATAGTTTAAAGAGCAAAAACAATGTTTTATTTAAAGTTGTTCATGAATTTTGATGAATAGTGGCAAGTATTTTATTAGTATGATTTTATATTTTATTGGAAAAATTGAAAGCATGATCTAACAGTTTTATTTCAAAATGTTAATGTGTCTACTGTGCAGAAAATCACATCTTTGATAATATTTAGATATACAATAAAAAATTTCAGCCAGCAACTGAAAAGTATACAAGCATGTTTATAGTTTTTCTAAGTTATATTAGGGATACATGAATGAAAACATTTCATTTTGGATGTCTCGCAGACACCCCAAATGAAATATCTGCTCAAACCTGATCTCTTGTTCCCTCTTAAAACCTAGATTTCCCCCCTTTCATTGCCATAAAGAACTCTGCCACCTATTAGTTGTTGATGCCGGAGATCGGAAGTCAGCCATGATTACTCTTTTTTCCTTAACCCACATAAATTCATTTAAAGTCTTATTGGTTCCACACCTAAAAACATATTTTGAATCTGTCTTATCTCTACCATCAGTACCACCATCTCTCTTGACCTAGGTCGCAGTAAAAGCTTACCTCGTGGTGTTTCCACACTTTTATTCTTCTCTCCTCCCAAGCCACCCAACCCTCAATCTATCGTCAACACTATAGCCAACTCTTTCTTAATCCATAATTATAATTATAGCACTATTCTGCTTAATACCTCCAATGGCTTCCTATACTACTTAGAGTAAAGTCAAACACCTATTAAACCAGAATCTGAATGATATGGCTCCTGCCTATCCCTCTGTCTCCTTTTGTGCTATCATTCTTAAGTTCTAGAGACACTGGCTTCCTTTTAGTTTCTCCCACATATCAAATGTTTCCTTATTCAGGATGTTCATACATATTACTGCCTCTGCCTGGAAACAACCTTCACCTGTGCTTTGCATGGCTGCTCTCTTCTCCATCTTGGTCTGACCTTAAATGTAATGTCAGAGTGGCTTTCCCTGAATATTTTAACAAAGAAAGACTCTTGCTGACATTTTTTAAAATATTGCATCCAATCCCCTCCTATATCCTCAATTGGCAACTAAACATTTGTATACTTGTTTATTTCCTGTCTCCTCTCTTGAAATGTGAGATCTGCATTGGCCTAGGATTGTCTAATTATTCATCAAACTATATCTAGAGCCTATCATAATGTTTGTCAGGTAGTTGATACTCATAAATATTGCTAAGAAAAGAAAAATGAATGTCTTACTGAATGAATAAAGGAAGCATAGTATATGGGCTCTAAACATTTGAGAAGTGGTAGAACAAACTGTTAACCCACTTAATGGAGTAGGAATAAGAATGACTATCCTAAACTCATAGTAAGTATCATATGAGAGAAATGGGTATGAAAGTTAGAAAAGTTAAAAGCATCAAATCATTGACTTTTATTTATTATTATTTAACAGTTGTTTTTCATCACCTTCTCATTATCCTGGATAAGATAAATTCTGAGTATTGATAATTAGATGTCACCAAATGTTGGTGTCCCTTTTGAAAATCATATGTATAATATTCTAGTACAAGTGTGTACATAGAAATTTCTTGGTTAATAAGAAAACCCCAGCTTCATGTACTAAAAAGATAAAAAACTGCCATGCAACTGCTTAATTTCTGTGGGCCACAGTTCCTCCATCTGTAAAATGGGACCTATCTCTTAGGGCTCTGAAAAATGACTAATTAATGAAAGCAATCACTAATGGTTGAGAATGTAGTTAGAAATGAGGGATGATCTGCATATTAAGGGTTATTAATTCTCATAAAGCACAAGGTCACTAACATATCTTTCTCCTTTAAGAGAAAGTGGATTTGGGTCACTTTCACAGAAGTTTCTCTTAGGTCCCTGCATTAACCTCACAATGTCCCTGGTAACAGAGGATGAGAAATAAATCATTCAGAGTAATGGCGTCCTACAAGGGTAATAATATATTTCAAGCTTCCTTTGATGTAGTCCTTCGATAATCCACAGAAAATGCTTGACAAACATTCAAATCAAAGTCAAAATAAAAAGTGTCCTATTTTAGTGACTTTTACTTTTGATCATCAAAGCTCAGTATTATTGTGACAATGAGCCAATGCTTGTGTGCCCTGTTAAGCCAATGGACCCAGACAACCCTCAGAAATTACCTTGCTGTCAGGTAGCTTCCTTCTCTCTGAGGCCCAATTCATCCTCTGGACTTACTACTTTAAACAAGTCACACTCTTGCTTAAAAGCCCTCAGTACCAGTTACACTTGTGATTTCCGGGGACATTAAAAACTCAAGCCAATAAAACACCTCACCTGGCTTTGAAGGCTCTCTTCCACCTGGCACGGCTTATCTCTGATGTTCCCTTCAGATCCTCCAGCTGCAGCCAAACTGATCTAAAATTATGTCCTTGTGCTGATATTTCTGGGCATTTCATTTTCAGCTAAATGAAACTCTCTCCCACGGCCTCTAGAAAGCTTACACTTACTGTTCTCCATGCTGGAAATCTCTTCCATCATTAATTTATTGAATATATGTTTATAGAGTACCTATCATGTATCAGGCCTTGAGCACAGGAGTAGTAGAGAAAATAGACATATTTCTAAATTCATGAAACTTAAGTATTGTTAAAAAGAGGTATTCAGATAAAAGAATAGTATGTCTTGTGGTGGATAAATTCTATGGAGATAATTACTATTTTTAATCCACAAGTGGGAATTCATGTGTGCAGAGGGCTGACTTAAGTTACACACAGATTTTTGACTGCATGGATAGTCTGCTGCCCCCAATCTCTGCATTGTCAAAAGGTCAACTGTAATATCAGATAAAGGATGTAGAAGAGGATGATGATTTGGAAGAATTATGTTATATATGGTGATCATGGAAGGCCTGTCTGTACAGGTGAGAACTGAGTGGAGATCTGAAAGAAGTAAGGAAAAAAATTCGTGTGTATATGGTGGCAGGGAGGTGTGCAGGAGGGATATTGAACTTCAGTGATCAAAAGTAAAGATCACTAAAATAGAACACTTTTTATTTTGTTAAGTGTCTAATGATACAGACAGAGATGATTTTAAAAAGTTAAATGGGCTAAATAAAAATAATGAGATAATCCTTTTAAGTCCTAATATATCCATAATTATATTAAATGGAAATGGATGAAACACCTCACTCTTTCTAGATAGAAATGTCTACTGTGGTTTTCTTTTTCCATTCTATTAAGTTGTTGTCTACTATTCTTTAAGTAGCGACCCTAGAAATTACAACTCGAATTCTTGACCTTAAATTAATTACTTTTAATGTCTCTGAGAAATGAAAGTAATAACACTTTAACTCCACTTTTTGTGCTACTATAATATTTTAGGCTTACTTCAGTAGCACTGGGGAAAATGTATGCATATGCTTGTTATATTTTTCCTGATAAAGGATGGATAGCATTGTTTACAAATAATGTACAATTCTCTCTATTATAAATTTCATATAGCCAATTGAGTCTCACAGAATGCTTTCATAAAATTATTTTTCTAAGTCTTATATCTTTAGTCCAACTGTGGTTGAATTTCATGAATTAGTATAGTTATGACATAAATGAGCTTATATCTTAGTTATATTAACATGCATGATGAAAATAAAATGAAGATAACAAAGATAAATATCAGAACTTGACTCTCTGGCATAAGCAATTTTTTTGCTAAATTGCATAATGGTTAATCTACATAATTAACATTTTTTTTTGCTTTCTAGACAATCAACAAAAACAACAAATCAAGCCTTGAGTTGTAGTATTTGCCAATCTTCATGGTATAAATACTCCCATGATAGCCAATCCAAATTACAACATGACATTACTGAATGAGTGCTGGAAAGAAATGTGCATTAATGTACAATTATGTAGTATTTCCATCATGCATGTATAATAGAAATAATCTCAGGGCATAGATAAAATAAAATATAGCAAAATAATTACAAAATAATTAAGTAATGAATTTTGAGTATTTATTGCATGTTTTTATTGTCATTTTTCTTGCAGTTATACAATTTGATTTTTAATAATAGTTCAAATAATGTGTTTAACAGCCAACTTTCAGAAGTATTGAAAATCTAACAGGAAGTTCTTACAAGTTAGCTCCAGCATATCACTGGACTCTTTCTATATTTCAATTCCTCAGCATACTATTATCATTTTAAACAGTTATGCCTTCCACATATTTTCCTTTTTTGGTGATTTTTATTTCTTCCTGCATTATCATGCTTATTATTAGAATTATTTTCTCTCTTCCTGAAGAACTCCTTTTAGTACTTATTTTAGTGATGTCTGCTGGCAACCAATTTTCAAAGTTTCTGTTTGTGTGGTATGCAGAATAGTGGCCCTCAAATATATTCAGACCTTAAGGCTAGGAACCTGTGACTGTGCTGTAATAGGGTACCTTTCATGGGACCCTAAAAGAATTAGGTGTCTTTTCAAATGTGACTGAGGTTATGCATCTTGAGATGAGAAGATTATCCAGAGGTTCTAACCTAATCACTTGCATCTTTAGAATTTAAGAACCTTTTCCAACTTCAGGAAACCAAAGGGATGACAGGGAGAAAGAGCTGGCCCACCTGCACTGATTTGAAGATGAAGCAAAAGTGCCATAGGCCAGTGATCCTCAAACTTTTTGGCACTAGGGACCAGTGATCTTATGAGACTCTAATGCTTGATGATCTGCCACAGGCCAAAAAATGTACGTGGCCTCTAAGAGCTTGAAAATTCAAGGAGATGGTTCTCTTCTAAAATCTCCATAAAGAAATTCAGTCCTGCCCACATCAGATTGTACTCCAGTGAAACTGGTGTTAGACCTCTGATCTGTTGAATTATAAGTTGATTATAAATTTATATTGTTTATACCAAGGGTCCCCAACTCCCAGGCCTTGGACCAATACCTGTCTGTAGCCTTTTAGGAGCAGGGCCACAGCAGGAGGTGAGCGGCTGGCAAGTGAGCTAAGCTTCATCTGTATTTGCAGTGGCTCTCCAGGGCTAACATCACTTTCTCAGCTCCAGTGCAGATCATCAGGCACTAGATTCTCATAGAAGCACCGGTCCCTGGTACCAAAAAGGTTGGAACTGCTGGTTTACGCCACCAGATTTGTGGTTATATGTAGTGGCAGCAATAGACAACTAATGTACTTTGAAATGCCTTTACTTTCCCTTCATATTTGAGGCATATTTATGGTAACAATTGGATTTTAGGTCACCAATTATTCCTTTTTTCAGCAATTTAAAAGCCATTCAATAATCTTCTGGCTTTATCATTACCATTTAAAAGTGAGCTATGTTTCTTATCTCCATAGCTCTTCCTTCGATTATAATGTATCTTTTATTCTCTGGCTTTTAGATTTTTCTCTTTGTCCTTGTTTATTGTTTTAAACAATTTTATTATGCTGTGCCTAGATATAGCTTTCTCTACGTTTATTCTGTTTTGGTTTCTCTGAACTCTTTTAAATCTGTGGTTTTACGTCTCATGTTGATTTTGAAAAATGACAGTATCTATTAAAAATTATTTTGCACCGTTCTTTCTCTTTCCCTCTCCTACTCTGGACCTCAGTTACTAGTATATAGACATCTTTATTATATTATAGACATCTATTATGTTCTTTATTGCACTTTGCATTTTTTTCCTGTCACAAACTATTTTCTACTGTTATATCTTCCCATTCTCTAATCCTATCTTCTATTGTGTTTAATACTCTATTTAAAAAATCTATTATTCTCTTAATATCTGCTATTTTCTTTATTAGTACTAGAATCTCCATTTAATTTCATTCATATATTTAAGTTCAATGTTAATTTTTCTTTTTACTTTTAACACATTAGTTATAGTTATCTTAAAGTTTCTTTAGGTTAACTCTAACAACCGTTTCACCTTTTTTCTATTTCCTGTGTTTCTTTTCCTGTTTTAGGTCATTCATTTAATTGAATGTTAGATATTGTTAATGTTAAAATTATAAATAATTTTAAAGATTCTGATAATGTTATCTTTCAAAGGATTTATTTCTCTCCTGGCCAGTAACTAGAATAGAGCATATCACTTTAATCAGTCTAGGCCTTTATTATTATGTGTCCACACTCCCACATCACAACCCTCCTAGGATCTCAAGAAAACGTGGACTGTTTACCCAGATTTTTCTCCCTTCATCACCCTGAATTTCATTTTCCTCTCTCAATCACTACACAACTGCTTAATTTTTTAATTTATCTTTTCAACCGCTTTGAAACACTTTCTTGAAATCTTGTCTCTCAAATTCAGATTCTTGGTTGTTCTCTATATCTTCAAATAACTTTTTTTTCTTTGTATTTTATCTGGTGAGACTTTCAGCCTAGAACCAGCTATTCCATTAAATCCAGAAGTAGCATTTATTAAGGCACTATGGTTTATTTCTATATGTACTGAGAATTTAAACTAATGCTTTCAAATTATTGGAATGATTGAATTAATAAATTTATAGAACTTATTATTTATGACTCAAAAAGAACTGAGTATTTTCACTAATTTACATAGTATTCATTGGAACTGCATTTATTAAATTGTATTTTGATTTCTAATTAATTGTTTATACTGTTGAACACATGTTATCATAAAATTTCTTCATTATATTGGTAGTGTTCTGCCTAGGAAAGCACTCAAAAAAGATACTCCTTTGACCATAATGCCATTTATAGTTGTTCTTGTCATATTGGTTTGTTTGTTTTTATTCTGAATATACTATGTCGTGTAACTCTCAGGGTTGGTTTGATTTTTCTTTTTCTATTTGGTGAGAGAACACTTAGAAGAAAGTTTTGTCTATCCATATTAAGTCCAATCCATATTACGATTTAGCCTTATCCTTCACTGAATTTATGTTCCTCACTTTTCCCCCCTATTGCACCTAATTTGAATATTTCAGTTTATTTTATGTACTTCTCATCACTACATCAATTGTTTTAGAACAACATAGAAAGAACTAACTTAAAACTATATTTAAAATTTTTACAAAATGTTTTCTAGAACATATATTCTTCTTCTCAAAAAACTCACCGGTTTGCACCACATCTACATTGAGACAAAAGCTTTTGACTATAAATAACAATAACAAACACACAATATACATGTATAATACATAGTTTATACTTAAAATAAACAGATTGGCAAATTTTATTTTGTTATCTTAAATCTAATAAATAGTGTAAATATTAACTCTGATACCTCTTTAATAAACAGAATCAATTAGATAGCATGTGAATGAGGTAGAATTCAAATATTTTGAGACCAAAATAAAAGAATAGAAAAAGTAACAAATAGAACGTGTTACCTCTAAAATACAAATGCCAAGACCTTGGATGCTTATTACTTTTTCTCTCTTTTGCTTATGTGAGTCTTCAATAAATAGTACAAATGTTATCTTATGTATGATAATACAATTTTATTTTAGCTTAGTACTTACAAATCCTTCTTTGCTTATCACTATATTTTCTGTAAAATAAGAGCCCTTTAATTTGCCTTTCACAGATTTCTGCTTAAAGGTACACCTTCAAATGGATCAAACTTAATTGCATTGTGGCCCTTAGCTAGCTCAAAATCCTCAATCAATTCACCTCAGACTCATCTTCTTTCAAGACTAAACAACCCCATTTTTCTTAATCTCTTCTCATATGTTCAGTAATCCCTTCCATTCCATTTATCATTTCTGTTGCCCTATGCTCTCTCCGATTTAGCTATAATGTTCTTCAAATAAGGTCCTCTATCAGATGGGCACATGCTTAAAACTTCCTCATCTGCACTCATATTCGGAACTAAGAAGCTGCCCTAATAATCTCAGCTTGCACAGTTATTATGAGCCTTAAGACTGGGGAATGTTAAGTGCAGTATTCTAAAAAAGTGGGAGCAAAGGACATTTCCTTGTTAATATTTTGAGGCAACATGTTACTTTTCCTAAAAAAAAAAAAAGAAAAGAAAAGAAAAGGTGAGTCTTCAAATTCTAAGAAAGTAAGTGTTTTCCCTGTAATACGGATTTTTTGATATTCATAGTAAAGAGTTTTCAATTTCAGAAGATAATGTCATAATTGTAAATAATTAAATATGGTTCCTTTTTTTTCAAAATACCCAATAACTCTTTTTAAGAGGTTATCTATCATCATTATCAAAGCAATGAGTCTGATGTGAATTCAGGGTCTTTGCAATAATGGACCAAATTCATCATACGATGATATTTGCTTAAAAAATTAAAAAACATAAAAGCAAATGCTGTCTAAAGAAGTTAGTCTGCATTCTCAGAGGCATCTCTAAAAGAAAAGAAACACTGGTATAAGAAACATCAATTACAAACCCCCCTGAGTGATAAACAGCTACTTCCATGCAAGGAGTAATTACTGTCTCCCAGAGCTGACCCAGAGAATCTCTGTAGGGAGTGAATGTAATAGTGTAGTTGGAACCATATGCTATGGGTATCTCTATGCACTGATGGAGAGGACTCATTTGGGAATGAGTTAGAAGAAGTCATGTGTGTTTACGCAAAACAATTCTGCCATTCTGTTATGAAGAGATCAAATCTTATATTCAGATTCTTAAAACAAAGACAGAGCGCCAAGACCAGGAGTTGAGCAAAGCAGCTCACTTGTTAGGTCTTGAGAGCAAGCACTCAACTGAGACAGGCACAGAGAGCATAACTGAGCAGTCTAAAAGGCTTGGAATATATGTTGCCAATGGTGCCAAACATTTCAAACACAGTTGGCAGTTCCAGCTCTTGGAAGTCAAGAGAATAACTGTCTTTGTATTTGTTTAGTGGCAGGGGAAAAATACCCAATTTTACTAGTTTAGGGGAAAAATGATAATTTGTTGGCGCTGGTGAATGAAAAATTTTGGTCATATTCTGGCTTTAGACACAGATGGATCCACAGGAAATCAATGGTATCCTAAGGACTTGATCTTTTTCCATCTTTTAACGATGCTTTCCTCTGTATTGGTTTCATTGTCAGGCAGTCTTCACTCATGATGGCAAGATAGCTGCCAGCAACTATAAGGTTTATTTATAATTTATACTCTCATCAGCCTTAGTAGAGTGTGTTTCTTTCCCAATAGTTTTACAAGAAGTCCAGAATGAGTCTCATTGACTTAGATCGTCCTGGCTTGGTTCATGTGTTCATTCCTGGACCAGTCACCATGTGCCAGGGGAATATAATTCTCCGATTAGTCAGACATGTGTCATTTAAATGCCCCACTCAAATTTTCCCCCTGGGAACCAAAAGCAAGATTAGGCCCCCAACCCAAAATTTCATGTACTAAGAGGGGCAAATTGGTGTTTCTCCAAAGGAAAACAGAAGAAATAAATGGGGTGGGCTGGGGGTGATGTGGGTGGAGGCGGAGGAGAATGTCTGGTGTCTAATTCACCATAGAATTAAAAGTAAAAGAGCTACTCTGGAGAACCCCATAGAACTATAAAAAAATAGTCAAATTCTTCCCCACATTAAAATTCTTATGCATATTTCTGACTACTCAACTGCCCAGAAATCTTTCAAATGTTATTGAGGACAGAAATCCCAAAGAATGTCTTTGGCCATTTAAGGTTAGTTTTACATCACCCAACAGACGTAGGATCAGTTACCCGAACAACCCTAGAAATCACTTGTATTTTTTTTTTTTTTGCTTATATAGGATGGAAACACTGTGCTAAACGCTGTGCAAACATTAGCCCGTTTAATCATTAAAACAATTGTAAGAGGTAGTGATACTGATAGCTATCTACACATGAGGAGACTTGGTTGCATAAGGTAACATGACTTGCTTATGGTTCTACAGCCACTGATGTCAAAACTAGGACTAATGTACAAATTTCTTAACCTTTTTTCTATATGACCCTGATCCCATCACTCTAAGTTAGCAATACTATTTGAAAAGCAAAGAAAGTAAATTATAGTCTTATTGTCAAATAGTAAGCTTTTATGCAATCACTGTACAACACTCCAAATCCTTGTCTTTCAATAGTTGTTAGCACTTAAACAACCACTTGACGAGAACTGAGAGTTTATTCAGACTGCCATAGATTTAGATTTTATACAGTTTGGCAGTCATTTCTGCAGTATGGCATGTTGTTGTGAGTATGGTCAAAGCAACTGGATGGTATAAGTTCAAAACCCATTTCTACCACTTTCTAGATGTATCAGTTTGAATAAGGTATTTTAAGCTGTTTTCAATTTTTCCAAATAAAATAAATATGATTTACTTTGTACCTGCTTCTGATAGCTATTTTGAGGATTAAATGAATTATACATTAAAATTCTTCTGAACAGTCCTCTGTACACAAAATGTACTCAACACATTGAGTTTTATTATTATTGTTGTTGCTGCTATTATTGTTGAAAGTAACCCCTTATAACATAATTACCAAGAACCAAACAAAACAGGAAGCAGAGCTTACGTGTTCTGGTTAATAAATAGATGAATATAAAGCAATTATTTTTCTGTGATTTTGAAAGCACTAGTGGAGCTTGAAATATATAAAACCAAATATATACATGAGGAATTGATGACTACAATTTATTTTCCAGTCATCAAGAATAGATTCTCAGCAGGAAAAAGAGTTGAACAACTATATGAACAAAAAAATCAGCTATTCAAATAGTAAAAGCTCTGTTAAATTGTCTGGTTACTTAAATTCCTGAAACTTTTGGATTATCATACTATGTTCAGTCACTTACAGAGGCTAAAATGAAATAATGTGATAGTGGATGTACAACATGATGTAGAGGTTAACTTGAATCCTCGTAGATGCAGAATTCTGTCAATTTTATGATGTGAAATGGTGTTTTTCCAGAAGCACAGTGTTTTAAAATCAATACCATTTTCCAGGTAAGTAAACTAAAATTCAGATAGATTCTAACTTATTCAAAGTATTTTTTTTTTAAAAAAAAAAAGCTATTAAATAACTCTGAAGTACCTCATCACTTTTTTCCTCTGGCACTATAGTTCCAAATTTTTTCATTTTGACTGGCCTGGGTGGTTTACTGGGTGAAATGATACAAGTCATTATCCCGAGCCTTATCATAAATACTACATGTGTCTTTTACCAACACTGACACCATTTATGCCATTGAGTTTGCCAGGTCATATGATCCAAATGTCAGGGCCACTTACAAAGAAACTGAACTTACTCTAGAGACCAATCAGCTATGCCTGCCTTTTGGGATTGAAGCAATATTTCCAAGTATATTGTTGGCTGACTCCAGAACCTGAAGATACCTGTGAGACATCATGTTTCCTTCATCACAGGTAGGAAATATAATCATCTGTCTTTCATTTTGGAAGGTATGTCTCACCATGTCCCTGACTGCTAGAATCCTAAAATTTCCAATCAGTCTTCTGAATCTTCATCATGTTAACTCTTATTTTCTTGAGGGCATGTCTTACACTTGCCACTTCTCGCTTATCCATACCAATTAGCATGATGTCATTATAAAATGGACATGTGTGATATGCTAAGGTATGTTGAGATGGTTCAGTTTTCTCCATTCTACATTTTCACTGGACATAGGAGAGTTTTCACATAGCCCTTGGCAAGACTGTAACTGTATACTGTTATTTCTTTTATGTGAATGTAAATTTTTTTCTTTTATATGATTTTTTTCTTTTTCAAAAAAATTTATTTAATTAGGTTCAAGTATACAGTTCATTGGTTAGACCTTTATATAGTTTATAAAATGATCCTCCTAATTGCTCCTTCTGTCCTCTGGCTCTCCACCTAGCCATTACATTAACGTTAACTGCATTCCCTATGTTGTGTTCCCCATCCCTGTGACCATCTATCAACTACCAATTTGATAAATGTAAACTGTGTTTGATCCACCCTTTTGATGGGGATGGGAAAGATAAAAATCACCCACCAGATCAATGGCTGAACGCCATGTACTTAAGGCTATCTTTTTCTGTTTTAGCAAATATACCACATCTGGTACTGTATCTGCAATTGGGATACTACTCAGCTGAGTTGGCACTAACCTACTATTATTTTTCAGAGTCCATTTGACTTTTTATAAAGACTGGTGAATTAAATAGAGATATTCTTTAGGTCTTTAGGTAGCACTAATTCCTGCCATTTTCTTAATAGCCAAGTAGCTATCTTGGCAAAAGAGAGAAGCTCAATTTCGGATGCTTCACTTGGCCTCCCTCACCACAATAGCTTATTTTACAAACAAAGGAACCAATATGGAACATAACTACTAAGTATGTCTATTTCAATTAAACATTCAAGGACTGGGAAATGATCACTGGATGTGTACTGGAGCTAGTGGACACACTGTAAGCCGGACCTGGGGCAGAATACTATTTATTACTTGTCTGTGATATGCTTCAACTTCATCAGAGGAGCCATTTCCAATTTCAGCATTTACTCAGGTCCTCTGTGCTTTCAGTGCTTGGCTAGTCCCCTGCCCCTGCTGTAAACGGTTGGAGATCCCCTTGGGAAGTACTAGGTAAACATCACTCTATACTTGCCATAGTGTTCTAGATTTTTTTCCTTCTGAAAGGTTAGCCTCTCTTTCAATAAATGGATCCCAGATGTAAAAAGTAGCTTCTTTTTAATGAGCAAGAGATCATGACTTTTATTGGATGGCTTACTCAGTTTCCTAATCATCTGATCTTGATTTGTTTTGTTAGTAAAAATCATGCAGTATGTTATTGTCTATTGTTTTATTTACAATCTTCATAGCTCTCTATAGGTCAGGCCCTTCTGGTTGCCACTCCAATACTGCTGTTCAGTATGATAATTACACCCCCCTGGCTTCTAAAAATTAAGCACTGCCACCTGGCCTCTTTTATTTGACAATCTATCATTCTCAATGCAATAAGGAGTAAATCGTGTAACAATATCACCCAATATCAAGCCTAGCCCACAGAAGAAAACTATTACTGAGTTTCTCAGTAATACTGATACCCTCCCACCAGTAAACTGCATATTAATTTGGTAAACATAATGCTCTTTGAGTTCTCTCATGAGACATAATCGCCCAAAAGGTTTTTCAGGCTTACATCTTCTTTAACATGCGCATTGTTGGAGCTTTTTGAGCTCTGCTTCCATGGTGCAGCGTGAGAGTTATAGTACTTCTACTTCACTTAATGTGCATCATAACTTTCTCTAAGCTTCCGAGAGCCCTCCTAGCAGCATGCTAGCACAGCCTCTTGTGTCCTTGTCAGAGTGTTAAATCCCGTACTTCGAAAGTACACTCACATGCAGTACGGCATTTACAATCAGGTCAACCTGATATTAAACTCAATATTCTCTGATCCATTTGTCCTTCGCTAGAAAGTTTTGCATTTTTCTAATTTATATAGATAACAATTTATTTATTATCCATTTTTAGAATTAACTCATTGTTTTTTAATATAAAGTTCTAATATACATGCTGGTGAATTTGGCCCAATTATGAAGAAAGTATGAATGAGTATGAATACTCACTTTCCTAGCTGATTTTTGAATTTCCCTCATGTATATGTAAGAAAATATAATTAAAAGAATTATATTTTATAAGATTCAATAGATTTCTTCTAACAGAGTATCTGAAATCAATTAAGTGATCAATTTGTTTGATGGATTAATAAATGATTAAATAATAATAATTTGAATATATGAATGAATGAATAAATGAATGAATGAATTTGACATCTATTTTATTGGTTTTGGTCACTGATTGATCCGGAACAGCACAGCAGTGCCTGACACATTATACTTTGTCAACAAATATTTGTTAATGAATGCCCATGAGGAAATAAGTCATATGTTTGCATGTGTATGTACATACATAGCTTTAAAATATCATTTGAATACAATATATTTGTTTAAAATATTTAAACAACATAGATACCTATAGTAAAAAGTGAAAGTTGTACTTTACCCTCAGTTCGTTTAATTCATCTATTTAACAAATATAGAAACTTCTATGTAACAATTACTGTGCTATATGCAGATATATAACATTTAGCAAAAACAAAATGATCCTCCTCAGAGTAACCACTGTTATTATACTGATGTTTTAACCTTCCAGGTATTTTCCTGTCTAATTTTACATACACATACACACCTTCTATGCCAAACACACATTTTTTAACATTAGTTAAATTACACTGTACATATAATTGTGTAATAAGTATTTGAGGTTAAAGTGTCTCAAATTCTTTACATCATGGAAAACATAGAAAATAATGATATTTAATAGCTCACCAGAATAAACTGGTTATAACTTAATATATAATGAACATTTAAAAAAATAATTATTTGGTAACAATAATAAATTACGAATATTCTTTTCATAAGTGTTTGGACCTAGTTAGCTAAATTTTAATCTAGGAGTTTTATTTACATATTTGTAAGTGTGATTAGACAGTTTTCTTTTATCTTTTTTTAAATTTTCTTTTTTCCCAGAGTTAGTGTAAGGATTATGCTAGCTTTATAGAATGAGTTGAGAAGCTCTGCGTTTTATCCCAAAATCTGGAATATTTTTATCTAAATAAAAAGTTATTTGCTTATAATATATTGATGGCTATCTCTTGTAAAACTGTCTTGCTTTATTGCCTTTGGTAAGGGTTAAAGAATTATAGTGAGATCTTAACTACTTATTTATTTTTCCATGAGTTTCAGTCTATGGAGATTATTTCCCTTGTTTTGAACCAATTTGATCATTTTTATTTCCCCAGATATAATAGATATTTCACCTCAATTTTAAAATTATATTTTTGAACTTTTTTTTTCTGTAGCTTATGTCGACTTTCTCATTTAGCATGACTTCATTTGAAATTTCTCTTTTATTCTCTCCCCTGAATGAGAGGACTGGCTGAGTGCCGTATTTATTGGGCAAAGTCTATGGCTAGCTAACTTGTCTTACAGTTAGTGGATTGATCAGGGTGAGGTCTGCCCTCTCCCCCATAATTTCCAGAGAAAGAATGTGTTTACTCTGGATGAGAAACACCTCAATCCCTTTCACACTTTAAATATTGGGTCTAAAGCTGCTTTTTTTCCTTTATTATTATTATTATTTCTTATCCTTTCAGATCCATTATGAAGGTCTCAACTCATAACATGCTCCCAATGGTTTCCTGCCTAACACAGGAACCCTCATTAGAAATATCACTTATTTTTTTAGCTAAGAGTCATATGCTACAAGCAGCCACCATGATGTTGTAGGAGGAGCATGAATGAGCCAACTCTTCCATAGTTAAGTGTTAAGTACTCCCCCACATAATTTCCCCGTTGACTATTCATGCTCTCTCTGCACCTTAATTCTGAGCTAAGTTTTCTCCTGGTTCACACTGGCAAGAATTCTCTTACCTCCATAGTTACCATGTTCTCTGTTCAAATTTCTACACCAATTTAATTTAATATGTCTTCTGACTCCAGAATTTTTCATAATTTCTATTTTGCTGATGATGTGTCTTTGTTGCAGTCTGCTATGATGTGTACAAGTTTTATAGTATTTACATCTCTCTTGCAAATTGGAATTAATGTTCATCTTGCCATTTTGGTGGGTTCAAAAAAAACTTTGGAAGTTAGAGAGATGATAATTATATGTTTTTTACTAAATATACATATACACACATATATATATTCATGTGGGAACTATAAGTCATATTATAGTTGTAATTACACAATTATAAATGTATAGATTAAAAATTATAAAGTAATTTTAAGTTGTATATGAAGTTGTCCTATTCCTTGCTTTTTGAAGAGTCATTTTCAGAATCTTCTGTGTTCTTAAAAAAATCTCTATGGGCCTGACATGGATCTTGTTTTGAGATGGTGATTGAAAAGCGTTTCCACCACCACGCAGAGAGTTTCAATATGTCATCACTGCCTAATTTTAAAGTATGTTCATCTTTCACCGCCCCAATCCCAGTTCATGATAAGTGACATGTGGACTTTTAGTGCTCCCTGCACCAGGGACTGTCTTTCTTACTCAGATGGTGAAGTCCTTTCAGAATCTGGCAACATTACTCATCTTGATTATGCCACCAGTCTCTTTGATAGGATGCTCACCTGCTTCTTTAAAGAATAAGGATGCAATTTAAGGTTTAACTTCAAACATTTAAGACACTTAAGGTGCCAGGTCCAATTTATTTACAGCTGCTGATTGATATCTACTTTCTGTGCGGAGCATGCACTTCAGATTCGGATTACTCGCCTCAGTTCCCTCACGATCCCTGTGTACCTGTGAAGTACACACTCTGCTCAGACTCTCTAGGTACCATAGTTATCTTTTGACATCAGATCTAAGATCTTTGATTTTTTTTTTCTTCTTTGGAATTGTAATAGTCTAACTGGAGATCTGTTTGGACAGCATATGCAGAAAAGATGTTAAAATTGGAGCACCTTGTGAAAATTGAGTGTGTATTTGCTACCATAAAATTGGAATTTTATTAAAGTTTTTAAAAATCCTACTTAATCTGGTTTAGGTCCGATAAAATAGAAAAACCGAAATTGTTCATGGTGATAGAAGACTATCTATAGTTTATAATGTTTTAATATAATCTTGGAGAGAAAGTATGGTGCTTTGTGGTAGAATGATGACTAGGACAGGAGATATGTGACATGTATTTTAATCCTCAGCCTGTCACTAAGCGATGTCTGACCATTGCTATCTTACCTATCTAGCTATGAGTTTCCACAGCTCTAAAATAATCTTTAAGCTTCCTCTCATTTCTAAGAATCTGTTTTCTATGCTATGATTGTGTTTTTTGTTTTATGATTAGGCTCTGAGAAAGTTATGAAAATTCTCATACAAGTAAATAGACAATCATAATAATGACAAAAACAGAAATTAGAATCCACAACTACTTTTTTTTTTTCCTAGCAAGTCTGTAGTTATTCCAGTATTGTCTACAGGTATCTGATTTTATGGGAGTGCCATATTTAAACATTCATTATCAACTCATGCAATCAGACTTAAGTGCACCTAAGTACACCATCTGTCTTTTTCTTTCTTATATATTCCTCTGTAGTCACACACGAATATCTGCTATTCTAGTAGTGTCTGGAGCCTATTATAGCTGCACCAGTTACAGTGCAATCAGCAAAGGAGGCATTCCCTTCAAGTCCTGATTTTCAGAATTTAACAGCACCAACGTTTATAATGGCTCTGCCCTTAAATGTGATACATTCACGCTTTTCTACACAGGTGTGTGTGTGTGTGTGTGTGTGTGTGTGTGGTGTGTGTGTGTGTGTTTCTCAAAGCTCTAAAGGCAAAGTCTATCTTTGGGGAAAGAGGTCAAAGCTTGGAACTCTTTTTAAAAAGCCAATGCATAACAGGAAATCCTAGAGGTTTCTGGTTAACTGCATAGCAGTGCAATCCATTCCAGGACTACAATTCAGGCAGCAAATGGCTGGAACACTGCTGGCTGTTCTATCACTATAGCCCTCGAGGCAAGAGCCTGGTCCTTTTGAATGGGTTCTACAGCCATGTTATTTGAACAGTGTGCCTATTCTGGCCTGAAGAGGCATCAATTCATTCTCTGCAAAGCAAACCAGAACATGCCTATTCAACACATCACTAAGGACAAAACGGGAGCCAACTATATAGAGTAGGCAGGCTCAGTGGTAGGTCTTGAATTTTGGCAGCCTAAGTATATAAATGAATAGAACATGGGGCTAGAGTTGAGGCCTCACAGAAATCAAATAAGATCCCAAGGATTTCTGGAACCATCGACCATATATAATTGAAATAAAATTCTCCAAAGTTGTTGGCTTATAACACTCAGCTCTCTTACTACATATCATCTTTTGGGACAGAAATAGTTGTAGTAAAACAGAGGAATTGGCCTTGGAAATCAGTCATCTTTTATTTTAGTTTCCATCCTTGCTATTTATTAATTGTGTAGATTTAAGCAGGTTGCTTAATCCTCCTTTAGCCCTGACTGCCTCATAGGTAGTACGAGGATCACAATACTCATTGTTCATAGCTCTTGTGAAGATTAACAAGACAAAGCATAGTGTGCCAAGGCTATGATTAGCTAGCTCTGCATAAGTGAGAGAAGAAAAAAATGTGATATAGCACTAACTACATGCCTGGCTCTATTCCAATAACTTTTCTATATTATCTCAATTAATCCTCACAAAAACCATTATTAGTATCTTTATGATATTGATAAGTGATTTGCAGAGAGGTTAAGTAAGTTGTCTGAGTGCATTCAACTGGTTTTTGGTGGAATCAGTATTTGGACCTAGGAAGTCTGATTCCCCAGTCCATGCTGTCATCTACTACTCTGTGTTGCCTTGAAGAAAGCCAAGGAGCTGACCAGCTGGCCACCCACCTTGCCAGTATATAAGTATGCTAAAAAATATATCATTTACTATAGCTACCTCCCTGTCTTCAACTCTATGGGGGTCATGTTGCCTCCCCTGGCCACAGCTGATTGAACTACTAGGTGACCTGGTTCAAGAATTATCCATCTAGAAACAGGCCAGCAATTGATGATTTGGCCAAATAAAAATAAGGGGACAATAAGGTTTTCTCATTAAGGAATTTGAACAAAGAAATGCAGAGACAATTTCTCCTTAAGCAACTGGAATAAAGTTTGAGACAAGGCAGAGGCCAGGGTAGTTGAAATCAGTCACATTAATGTAAATTTTATTAGCTCACATTGAGTGTACCATGACATTTTTAAGTACCAAAACACTAGTCTTTTTCTTTTATGATATCATTAGTTCACCATTTAGAAAATAAAAAAAAATCTGAACTTTGAATCATTTAAAACTTTAGAAAGGCACAGAGAATGAAAACAAGTGATACTCCAAAAGTGTTGCACCCATATTCTTTCCTTGTTTAAAAATCTTTCCCAGGTATTTTGTTGATGTTTTCAATTCTTCCCAAGATGAGAATCTTTTCATGTGTTTATTAATCCTTTTCATACACACCAGGACTAATTGTGTTCATAGTTACTTCTAGAGGCCCTGGTAGAATTGACTTAGAGTGGTAGCAGTGCCTTAAAAAAAAATAGGAGAGAGAAGTAAGAGGATTGGATAGAAGAGAATAGAGAAAAGGTAAGGATGCTCTCCCAGGACCAATTTCTAGCTATTTCCCTAGATCCTAACCATCTCTTTTCTCCCAGTATTCAATTCCCTCTTTTTTCCTGTTTTTTTTTTTTTTAATCTTCATGAGACTAAATCTATTTCCTAGGTTCTCACTACTGCCATCCCTCTAGCACTATGAACACTGTTACATATCACAACAGGGGCCATATTGCCCAGTCATCCTTCCTGGGGAGCTCTAGCCAGAAGCCCACAGTAACTTTAGTTTTCTCTCAGGTGGAAAAGAATCTGATACAAAGTGTAGAACAATTATTGCTCATTATGATAGCATCCAAACATATGTGGCTATCGAATCCTTAAAATGTGGCTAGTTTAAATTGAGATCTGCCATAAGGGTAAAGTATATACTGGCTTTCAAAAACTTAGTACAAATAAAGAACCCCCAAAAAATAAAAAATAAAAAAATAAAAAGACCCTCAGTATCTTTGTTTCAATTACCTGTTGAAAAATTATTTTGGAATATTTGTTTAAATATAGTATTGATATTAATTTCCTATGGTTTTTTTTTTTTACTTTTTTAATGTGGCTACTAGAAAATTAATGATTATATATGTGGCTTGCATTATATTTATGTTGGGTTGGAATGGTATAGAAATTGATAGTAATCACATTTCACTTTTTATTAAAATGTTAGGATTAATACTGGTGTTAATATATGCATTTTGAAATTACATGAAATAATTACCAAAATGCCATTATAGTCATCTTGCTTTATAGCAAACTGTAACTGTGAGATATTGTGTACAAATCAGAATTACAAGAACTGAGTCAGAAGCGCTGAAAAAAAGGAAAATATATAGAACAAGTAGAAGGTCAGGAACTCAAGCTGCTTAAAGAATAAAGACAGAATAGAGATCAGCTGAGGGTAGAGTGACTGACCATACTATCTGCCATGCACAGGGCAGACATCCCTTACTCCAGCTCTTAAGTTCTTTGTGTTGGTCTGGAGCCACATTTCAGTTTGTTCTTTCTGAGGCTATCCACATGTAGCTGCACAGACAACCTCTATTCCTGGAAGCAAACTGTTCTCGTCTTTATGAAGTACCTTCGACATACAAAGCACCCTTTTTCCACTTGGGGGTGTAATAGTGAATAAACCAAGTAGATCTCTGCTTGTACTTTGGGGGAAAGAAACCAATATTATAGAAGTAGCCAGTATTTAATAACTGTGAAACAATAACTGAGCAAGAAAAAATTGATATAGTGAGATTTCTGAAGGCTGTAAAACAGGTTGATACCACAGAGGGTTATTGTCAGGAGATGGCTACTTTTTGTTCAGGAAATGACAGTTGAGCTGAGACCCAGAAATGAGAAAGAGCCAGTTATGTGAACAGTAGGGAGAGGGGAGAACATTCCAGGCAGGAGCAACAGCAGGCATAATGTTCTCAAACAGGAAGATTTTTAGTCTGCTGGAGAAACAATGTGATTGTGATTGGAGGGCAGGAAGGTGGGGTAAGATAAGATGAAAAAGACAAGGGACCAGGTCTAACAGGATTGTGCACACAACTTGGATTTTATTTGGAATGCACTGGAATGTCATTAAAGAGTTTTAAGCCGTGGAATGATATGATCAGTTAGGAATCTACTGCAGTGGCTCAAGCAAGATGTGATAGAACCTTAGATTTAATAATACTTCTGAATCAACATAATAGAGGAATGTCTCATTTAAATGGGATTTATTGAATTGGCCAAAAAACAATAATATTTAACTAGTTTTTAAAATATGCAATTCTATTTTTATTAATTACAAAAGTTATATGCATTTTGAAGTAAATTTTGAAAATATAAATAAGCATATTTCCACCACTATGATGAGTATGGTTGATATCTTAGAGTGCATTCTTCTATACAGTGCTACGGTCTACATGTTTGTGTGTACACAGAAATAGGACCTTATGTTTATATACTTATCAGAAACTTAGTTTTCACTTACACTGGAGACATATTTCTATATCGCTAAATATTCTCCTATAAATTCACTGACTGAATGGCAATTCAAGTGTATGGATATTTGAAAATTGATCTGATAACACTATAGTTAGCTATTTGCTTTCAATTTATTATCATTATTATATTTTAATAATATAATACAATGTGATGATTGTCATCCTTATAAATAGTGGTATTCACTCTATTTTCAAATAATAAATTCCAGATCATGTACTTGTATCACCAATTTAAACTGGTTTCACATTTTCAAGACTTTTGATACAAGTACTATTTTCTCTGAAGACAAGTTAAACCAGTTTACGTTCATACTAGTAATGTACAAGAATACCAGTTTCCCAGAACTTTTGGACACAATAGGTATGGTATTTTAAAAATTATTTGCCTACTTAGTAGGTAATTAATAATATATCATTGTTATTTTTCTTTAAAATACATGTTTTAAATTTATATTTATGTCTAGTAAAGAATATTTTTTCATATGCTTATGGGTCATTTACCTATATTCTCTTAAAATTGCTTATTCATATCCATTTTGCTATGGAAGTATTCATTCAGCTTGGCCATAAAATGAATTTAAAAAATGGAGAAATTGTTGAGATGTTCTTTCTGAATCATGAAGTTGAATCAGAAGAAAAATTCTATTAAATAATGACACAGCTAATACCCAAGTAATTCCTGCAATAGTTATAGCATCAGATGCTGAAAAGACTCCAAGAGACCCACCTGCAAGTAAATGGTCCAATGCAGTTTCCAGTAATGTTTGCTGAAAATATTCTCAGACATGTCTAAAGATTCCAACATACTATTTATGTCACATTTCACATGCTTTTATTTACAGAAGTTTCTACTTATAACATTATCTCAACTTTTTCAAGATTCTGCTCTCTCAGAAAATAGCTTAAAGTAAAAGGTCATAAGCTGTAGAAAGTCAGGGGCCTAGTTAAAAAAAAAAAAAAAAGATAGATATCCTATCAGATGAAAAAACAAAGAGCGTCTGTTGAGGGGTGGGGATTTGAAATTGGTTATTTTTCTAACTAAACAAATGACCCCAAGAAATTTTCTAGAAATTTTCCTATGGGTCAGAGTATGGAACCTATCTTGTTACTTGGTCATTTTGTATTAATTCACATAAAACAAATCGTTTCATCTAAGATCCCAATGCTGCTAGTACTTTAGGCTCCATATAAGATTGTTTATTTTACCTCGGTGTATATTTTACTCTAATGTAGAGTTTCATAACTGATCTCAGACAAGAATGATCAGGGCTCAATCAAAAGGCTTGGATTCACATTTTGGGTTCTTCAGCTCTTGACTTGTCTCCTTATGTGAGGCACTTAAAATCTCAGTTTATTTTTCTATAAACTATATTTATTCTATAAAATTATTAGAAAGATTAAGAAATGTAAACACTATAAAACACAAATGTTTTATATAAATATAAGATGTTATTGGAGATAGAGTCACAAACTCAAATATCTTCAAGGGCCAGGCTGGTTTCTAACTATGAGGTGAGTCAGTCGGGCCTGTGGGTAGATCAAGTATTTGATATAGTTCCGCAGGACTACTGCCATTGTGGCAAAAAGTGTCACCTTATATGTCATTTTTTTTTCCCAAAAAGAAAGCTATAAATCCAATTTTTGTGTAAAATATTTAAGCATTGACAGGTATTTAAAATATATTTCAAAACAGTTTTGTTGGCCAAATAAATCATATCTTTGGGCCAACTTGGATTGTGGTTGGAGGTCTGTAAACTGTTTTATTGTCTCTAATTTGCATGGTTAACACCCCTCAAACCTCTGTCTTAGCATCTTTAGTTAAAAGTATTTATTGTACTGAGTGTATCAAATGTAGTCCAATCTTATAGTAACCAATTATTTGTAATTATTTCCACGATGAGGGTTTTTCTCTTCAGGTGGCCAATTACTTCCTATCAAATTATCACTGAAAACCATTATTTTAATTTCCATTTGTAGACATCCCAAGACTTTATTTTCCATTTGGTACGAGTAAATGAAAAGGAAATAATAACAGCCAATGCAATTATGACTGTGATCTTATCTGTCTGGATTGATTAGAAGTCCTTACCCTAATCATGCAAACTCTTTAATAATGTTAAGTTTATTAAAACCTAGGTTCAGATTTAGGGGGTTTTTTTCCAAGAATTTTATTTCTTTTTCTTTTTCTTTTATAAGATGGCAGGGAAGACAGGGTAGGGAAACATAAAGGACCTAGTCTTTTCTTTTCACCACACTGATCTCTGTTAAAACCCTTTTTTCATTTATTAAAACTCTGTGTCCGAGATGGGGGTCAAGATGAAGGGCTAGGTAAAAGGGCTAGAGTAGCTTCCTCTCAGGACTGCATTACCATTACAACAAAATTATAGAACAATCAACATGGAGAATCACCTGAAGTCTAGCTGATTATAACATATACATCTGAGGGTATAAAGAAAAAGTCACATCAAGACCAGTAGGAAGGCAGAGATGTGAATCGGGCTATTCCCACATCCGCTCATGCAGTGAGCACTGGGAGAGAGAGTGTGCTGCAGAGACTCCCGGAAGGAGCCAGAGGGAGGGGTGGGTCCTAGCTCCATACAGGGGCTCCACAGCCCAAAGTTCCAGGCCCAGGAAATCACAAAATGTGACTGTAAAAATCGGTAGGGTTTGCTGCTGTCCAGGTGAGAAGGAAGGAACCTGAAATCCCAGACTTCTCCTGAAAGGGCCTGTGCACAGATTCACTTGCTCGCAGACACTCACTCTGGGCTCCTTAAGAGAGTCAGCGGCTCAAAAGGTGCAGGAGACATACAGGGAGGGTCTGAGTTGTGTGGTGCTGGAGCGAGGGCTGGAGGACAGCCATCATTACTCCTTTGTTGGGCCCCTTCAGAGCAGTCTAAAGATGGGTTCCACCTTGTCTGTGTTGAACCCTCCCTTGTCACGGCCAGTTTTGAAGCTACACTGGCCTGGTGAGATGGGCCCTCTTCACCCTGTGTCTCCCTGGGACCCTGCCCCACCCAACCCACAAATTGCTTTCCTTGAGCCTCAATTCCACAGCAAACAACACCACTAATCTCATGCCCCCTGTACATGGCTATGCATCCTGAGAGAGTTTCGGTGGTGGGCAACGAACCCTGCCCCAAGCTGCAGTATTTCTTGAAGAGATCTCAGGTGTCTACAGGCCTAAAAGGCCTAAAGCAGGTAGTAGCTGGACTTTCTGCAATCTAAGATTTTTACAGGAAGCCACAGAGATAGCGCTGATACAACAACTGACACTACCCTGGCTGGGGAAAATCTGCTCACTGCAACTGGGCTACTCCCTGGGGCCCGGCTGAGCCCAACTCCCCTACCACCCAAAGGCTACTCCAGCTGTGGAGTCTTACAGGCAGCTGGCAGGCAGCCTCAGGCCTTGAGGTGCACTGGTGCCTTTGCTGAGCCACCCTAGGCTTGGCACTGAGGGTGACTATACCTCAGCTATCAGCGTTGTCTCTCCCACTTGCTTTTCGATCCAGCATAGGCCGCAACCATTCATGATTCACTTTGTAGCTCCTACCAGGTAGCCCTGAGAAACCCAAGGCAGTGGCTGACCTTGGCCTATTCAGAAGCCCTCATCAAGGGGCCACAGAACCAACGCACCAGAGGCTGGTCCCAGACCACAACTGAGCCCCATCTAACAAGCCCCATAGCAGTGCATCCAAGGGTGGTCTTAACAGGTACATGAGTCGGCTGAGGTGAATCACTCCAAGCAGTCAGTACCTATAAGCAATTCATACTCTGTGGGTATGGCTAATCCCCATAGTTAGTCAGCCCAAGAGTCAGCCCCATCTACTGACATGCTAACAGCAATCAAGGTTTATCTACAATAGGAGTACACACATAACCCACACAAAAGGACATGCCCAGAGCCCCTGACACTGGTAATTAGGGAGACTGCACCAGTGGGTCACACAGGACACCTGCTACATAAGGCCATTTAGCCAAGGCTGGAGATGTAACAAATCTTCCTAACACAAATAGAGGCAAGCAACATACCAGAGACGATAGTTATAAGAATGCTCAATAAACTTGGCGGGGGGATAGAATAAATTATCTCAGTAAGAACTTTGACAAAGAGATAGTAATCATAAAAAAAACATAGCCATAAAATGAACAAATCAGAAATGAAGAATACAATAACTGAAATGAAGAATACACTAGAATAAATCAATAGCAGATTAGATAAAGCAAAAGATCAAATCATCAAGATAGAAGACATGGTAGCAAAAAACACCCAACTGGAACAGCAACAAGAAAAAAGAATTTTTAAAAGGAAGAGTAGTTTAAGAGATCTCTGAGACAACATCAAGAGAACCAACATCCACATACCATAGTGGTACCAGAAAAAGGAGAACAAAGGACTGAGAACCTGTTTGAAGAAATAATGACAAAAACCTGACAAAGGAATTAGATGTACAAGTCTAGAAGTGTAAAGAGTCCCAAACAAGAAGAACTTAAACAGATTCAGACTAAGATACATCATAATTAAAATGCCAAAGGTTAAAGACGAAGAGAGACTCCTAAAAGCAGCAAGAAAGGCAGCTGGTTACTTACAAGGATACTCCCATAAGGATATCAGCTGATTTTTCAACAGAAACTTTGTAGGCCAGGAAGGACTGGCAAGAAGTATTCAAAGTTATGAAAAAGAAAAAACCTATAACCAAGAATATTCTATCCAACAAGGCTACCAATTAAAATGGAAGGTGAAATAAAGAGTTCCCCAGATAGGAAAAAGCTAAAGAAATTAACCACCAATAAGCCAGCATTACAAGAAAGGTTTAGGGGACTTCTGTAAAAAAAGGGGGGGATATAAATATGAACAATAAAATGATAATAACTATATACCTATCAATGATCACTTTAAATGTAAATGGATTAAATTCTCCAATCAAAAGACATAGGGTAGCCGAATGGATAAGAAAACAAGACCCATGCATATGATATCTACAAGAGACTCACTTCAGATCAATGACACACACAGACTAAAAGTAAAGGGATGGAAAAAATATTTCATACAAAGGGAAATGAAACAAGAAAAGCTGGGAGAGAAATACTTATATCAGACAAAATAGACTTTAAAACAAAGCCTATAATAAGACATAAAGAAGGGTATTACATAATGATAAAAGGATCAATACAACAAGAGAGCATAACCCTAGTAAACATATATGCACTCAACACAGTGACTAAAAATCTATGAGATACAACAAAAGCAGTTCTAAGAAGGAATTCATAGCAATACAGCCCTACTTCAAGAAACAAGAAAAAGCTCAAATAAACGATTTAGCCTTACACTTAAAATAACTAGAAAAAGAAAAGCAAAGCCCAAAGTGAGTAGAAGGGGGAAATGATAAAGACCAGATCAGAAATAAACAAAATAGAGTCTAGAAAAACAATACAAAAGAACAATGAAACCAAGATGGTTTTTTGAAAGGTTAAACAAAATTGATACATTTAACCAGACTCATCAAGAAAAAAAGAGAGAGAACCCAAATAAGTAAAGTCAGAAATGAAAGAGAAGTAACTACAGACTCTCAGTGATACAAAGGATCATAAGAAATACTATGAGCAATTATATGCCAACAAATTGGACAATCTGAAAGAAATGGGTATATTTCTAGAAACATAATCTCTTAAGAATGAGTCAAAAACAAACAGAAAACCTGAACTGACCAATTACTACGAACAAAATCAAATCAGTAATCAAAAACTCCCTCAAAACAAAAATCCTGGACCAGATGTCTTCATAGGTGAATCTTACCAAACATTCAAAGAAGAAATAACTCCTAATTTTTTTCAAGCTATTTCAAAAAAGTCAAGAGGAGGGAAGTCTCTCTAATTTTTTTTTGAGTCCACCATTTTACCCTGATTCCAAAACTAGACAAAGACATTACAAAATAAGAAAACTATAGGCTGATATTCCTGATGAAGACTGAGGCAAAAGTCCTCAACAAAATACTAGCAAACCAAATTCAGCACTACATTAAAAATATCATACACCATGATCAAGTTGGATTGATTCCTGGGATGCAAGTATGGTTCAATATTTGCAAATCAATTAATGTGCTACACCACATTAACAAATTGAAACATACAACTTATATAATTTATCAATAGATATGATTCAGAAAAAGTGTTTGACAAAATCCAGCATCCATTTATGATAAAAACTCTCAGTAAAGTGGAAAAGAGGGAACATACCTCATCATAATAGAGGCTATATGTGACAAAACTACAGCTAACATTACACTTAATGGGGAAATGTTAAAAGCATTTTCCTTAAGATCAGGAACAAGACAAGGATTCCTGCTTTCACCACTTCTATTCAATATTGTATTGGAAGTCCTACCACAGCAATTAGATAAGAAAGAGAAGTAAAGGTCATCTAAATTGGAAAGGAAGAAGTAAAACTGTCATTAGTTGCAGATGACATGATACTATATAGAGAGAACCATAAAGATTCCACCCAAAAAGACTGTTAGAACTGATAAATGAATTCAGTAAAGTAACCAGATACAAAATTAATATTCAGAAGTCAGTGGCATTTTTATACACTAATAATGAACTATTAGAGATTTTTAAATCCCATTTACAATTGCATCAAAAACAATAAAATGCCTATAAATCAAATTAACCAAAGAGGTAAAAGATCTATTCTTGGACAATTAAAAATCATTGAAAAAAGAAATTGCAGAAAATACAAATAAATGGAAACACATATTGTGCTCATGGGTAGGAAGAATCAACATTGTTAAAATGGCCATACTACCCAAAGCAACCTATAGATTCAATGCAATCTCTATCAAAATACCAATGGCATTTTTCACAGAACTAGAACAAATAATTCAAAAATGTATGTGGAATCATAAAAGATCCAAAATAGCCATGGCAATTGAGAAAGAAGAACAAAGTAGGAGGTATCGTACTCCCTGATATCAAACTATATTACAAGGCTATAGTAATCAAAACATGATGGTACTGGCCTAAAAACAGATTCATAGATTAATGAAATAGTATAGAGACCCCAGAAATTATGGTCATTTGATCTTTATGGCCATTTGATCTATGACAAAGGAGGCAACAATATATATGTGGTAAAGATGGTCTCTTCAACAAATGGCATTGGGAAAACTGGATAGATACATGCAAAAATGTGAAATGACCACCTTCTTACACCATATATAAGAATAAATTCAAAATGGATTAAAGACTTAAATGTAACACCTGAAACCATAAAACTTCTAGAAGAAAACATAGACAGTTACTCTTCAATATTGCTATTAGTAATCTTTTTCTGATATTTCTCCTCAGGCAAGGAAACAAAAGAAAAAATAAACAAATGGGACTACATCAAACTAAAATGTTTTTGCACAGTAAAGGAAACCATTAACAAAATGAAAAGACAACCTACAAAATGGGAGAAGATATTTGCCTATGATAGATCTGATAAGGAGCTAATATGCAAATTATAAAGAACTCATACAACTCAACAACAATAAAAACGAACAATGTAATTTAAAAAATGGGTAGAAGACCTGAACAGGTATTTCTCTAAAGACATACAGATGGGCAATAGACAATGAAAAGATGCTCAAGATCACTAATCATCAGAGAAACACAAATTAAAACAACACAGAGATATCACCTCATAACTGTAAGATTGGCTATCATCAATAAATCAAAAAACAAATGTTGTTGAGGATGTGGAGAAAAGGGAATCCTTGTACATTGTTGGTGGGATTGCAAATTAGGACAGCTACTATGAAAACCAGTTTGGAGGTACCTCAAAAAAATTAAAAATAGAACTACCTTTAGACCCAACAATTGCACTTTTGGATATTTATCCAGAGGAAACCAAAACACTAATTTGTAAAGATCTATGTGCCCCTATGTTCACAGCAAAACTATTCACAATAGCCAAGATTTGTAAGCAACATAAATGCCCCTCGACAGACAATTGGATCAAGAAGTTGCGATTCATATATAGTGGAATATTACTCAGCCATAAAAAATAAAATTCTACCATTTGCAATGACATGGATAGACCAAGAGGTTATTTTGCTGAGTGAAATAAGTTAGACAGAGAAAGATAAATACCATATGATTTCACCTACATGTGGAATCTAAGGAACAAAAGGAACAAACTAAACAAAAATAGATTCATAGATACAAAGGACAAAGTGGTGATTATCAGAGGGGATGGGGGACCAGGGGATTGCGAGAAAAATGTAGAGATGAAAAAGTAAAAATTGGTTATTACAAAATAGTCACAGGGATGTTGAGTATAGCATAGGGAATATCATCAACAGGTTGTAATGGCTATACATAGAGCCAGATGGGAGATAGGTAATCAGAGGAATCATTTCATATTCTACATGAATGTCTAACCAATGTTCTATATACCTGAAACTAATAAAAAAATTTTTTTTTAAATAAATTTGTGTGTCTGGTGAATTGCTGTGGAATCTTGCTAATTCATATTAATGACTGAAATATACAGTACAGATTACTAAATTCTTAGAATTAAGAAGTGAGCCAAAAAAAAAAAATGACAATAATTTGTGGCCTGCATCACAAATGTGTCCTTTGCTCATTTGTTTTTTTTTAATTGTAAGCTAGTTGTTAATTAATTAGCTTAATGTATCATTGATACTAGTAAAAATTATGTCCCTAGATGTTTCCAATATTAAATATTAGTTGTAAATTAGGTGCAAGTTTATTTGGCAGTAAGTTGAAATAAAGCATTGGCAGAAGAGCAAGGCAAGATTTAGATTGGTACTAAATTCACTAAATTTGCACTTAATTTAATATTCTTTTTTTTTAAGCTTTGGCATCAGTAGTTGGTATTAAATATGCTTTTTGATTCTCACCCAAGAAAATCGACCAGTACTCTAGGGAAGAGCTATACTTACCTGCTTAAAGGAATGGCAACTGGTGTTCGCAAGAGTGGCATGGTTGTTTCTCTGGGTATTGCCACAAATATATTAGGGTGAAAACAACTTCTTCTCTCTCCAGGTTTTAGAAAAACAAAGAAAGCAAGATTTATAGAATGTAGTGAAAATATAATTGACTTTTTAAAATGTTAAGCATTGGAGAGCTCCTTATTTTTATGTGATGAAAATGCAGTTGAGAAAGAAGGAAGGAGCGAAAAGGGGGAGAGAGGAGAGGGAGAGAAAGAGAAAGAGAGAGAGAGACAGAGAGAGAGACAGAGAGAGAGAGACAGAGACAGAAAGACAGAGACAGACAGAAGGACAGAGACAGAGAGAGTCAGAGAGAGAGAGTGAATGAGGTCCCATTGGAAGATCAGTTTTATGCTCTTTTCAATATACCTCCTCTGATGCTGGAAGATACTTCGCATTCCTCGAATTCTGTTATTCTTTTTTATTCTTTTAATGCATAGGCTTGCAAGACAGTATAGACCAAAGGTTTTAATTTATTTTCAGCTTACACTGTGCCCACCTAGCAGATTTTACTAGTGAATTATTGTCACTCCATGAACTTGCATGAAGTGACTGAATGCTTACATTATGTTATGTGGAGTCCTAAGGATACCGAGCTGTGAACCTGTCCTTTGGGGATCTTACATTCTTGAGCAGGAAAAGGAAAATAAGCAATTAAATACAGTAGGATGTTTCTATGATGGAGGATACATGCAGATTGCTATGAAAACACAGAACAGGTGAAACTAGCTCAAGATAGTAAGGTCATGAATGGCATCCAGAGGGAAATGGTTGATATGAACCTTGATGAATGCTGAACAATTAGCTAGATGGAGAATACTGAGGAGGTGTTTAGGGAACTTCGCCCAGTTCATGGAGGATAGGGGATAGAAATGAAACTAGAAAGGAGATAGAAAACAGTTCATAAGGAATTCGATATACTATGTGAGCCACTTAAGTTTCATTCGGTTGTCGTCAGGAACAGTATTAAAGATGGACTAAAGGGGAGAAGACTGCAGGCAAGAGGCACGATGAGGAGCCTTGCCATAGCCCAGCTGAGATTGGAGAAGGGTCTCTTGGGGTCTGTTGTTGCTACCCTGAATATATTTCCTCCCCTAGAAGGATGTAGGATTTATGGAAAACTACCCTTCACCCCACCACTAGCTTACAGTTTGACTGAGATGACTTCATCCTCAGCTCCAAGAATAATTCTTAATTAATTAACTAAGCTTATTAGCAAAGCCCCCTCATTTGGCCATAGTGATTAAATCAGGAGTAGGCATGTGACTTGAGTGGGACAAATGAGGCCAGAGACTATATCTGTCTGGGTTGGGGCTAATAGAAGACAATCTCCTGGTTCTTCTGGGAGAACCACTGAGAGTAGCATTCTCTCTTCCAGGACCAGGAAACACGTATCCTGGACGCTATTGGCTGCCATATTGTGAACCGAAAGAAAATGCACCTTTGGACGAAGTCAATGCTATGGAAAACAAACAGAGAAAAGTAAATGTACTTAAAGCAAACTTACTTTAAGTTCACTCTAACTTGGGAGTCTTAGAGGTATGTCGAATTATGATTTATTTTTTTTAAACATTTATGCCATTGAAATGGGTTTTCCTGTAACTTGGTCATTCCTGTTCCTATAAGTAACTTAACTACTAAAAACCTGTCTGTGGCAGTGACAATCTGGATAAAGGTGGGAAATTAGGTGACCTCTTCCAGTCATTCCATTCTTCCAGTTCCCTCTCACCCTTAGTTTATTAAGAAAGTATCAACTCTGCAGAGAGCAGACTAATGACTGAAGAAAATGGCAAAAAAATCACAAGAGTCAAATTACTCCTCAACAGTCCTCTGACAGCTTTTCTCCCTTCTTCTCTGTTGCCTGCCTGCCTTTGGCTGCCAAGGATTTGCTGTTTGCTTCTCACTTCCCTCATTCTATCCACACTGAGAAGATAACGTGCCCAGCTAGCTCCAGAAGAGAAAGCTGAATGTCGGCACACATTTCGCCAAGAATTAAAATAATCTACCTCTGCTCCCCAGGGCTGAGACCAGGTTGGGTTCGGTGGTGAATTTTTTTGGCCTACCAGTCCTGAGATTTCAGCTAACAGCTTTGGGGTTCTGCACAAGCCACACAGCCCTGGCTTTACTGCTGCCAGTATGGATGAGAGCTTGTCATGTTTTATAATATTACACTGTTACACCAAAGCAGCTTTCTAGCTAAGTGACAGCATTTGATATGTCTCTAATATTGACAATAGTGGTGACTTTCAAGTGTTCTATTTATTTCAGGTAGAAAGGAAGCAGAGATTTTTAATAAAATAAATACGTGCAAAGGAAACTTCTAGTTCAGTATAGTAAAAATGCCGATGGAGTCAATATCTCCTCTGCTATTTTCTAGCTATGGATGATTGGGTAAGTTTAGAGACTCAGTATCTGCCACCATAGAGTGGAAATGGTGACAATTCCCACCTTGAAGCATCATTATCTATATGTCTAAATGTCTAATGTGATGCCTGGCTCATCACAGATAATCATGGTACATGTACTAATTGGGATTCTCACCATGTCCATAACCTTTTCTAAGTAAATAGCTACATTTAAGCACTTAACTCTGAGAGCCCTTAGACAACATTGTTTCAACCATAAGGCTTAGCTCCCTTAACCATAAATCATTACACCATCAGTAGGCAGGCCCAACGCATGTGACCTATGAGGTGGCCAAGAAATCATGACCTGTTCCGGTGCTTAAATATAAAGTGCTTCCAAGAGTCTGATGGACTCTTGCTTGAGTTTCAAAAAATCAGGGCATCAGTAACAAGGACTGAAACAAACCATTTGTAGAGAGACCATGATATAGGGCCAAGGCACGAAGCATCACTGAGGTTATGTGAAGGGAGAGTGTAAGCCCAGTGGCAAAGTTCAGAAAGATTCACAGACAGGAAGAATAAATGAGTTTATGATGAAAGAAGCAGATAGGCTCAGAGAGAAACATGTTTTAAGTGGAGATGAGTTCTAGGAATGGCAAAGCATAAGACTGAGACCAACGAACCTTTCTGCTGAGACCCTTGAAACTTCCAGTACAGCATTTAGGGAAAGGACAGTCCAGGAGGAGACTATATGGCACACTGTTAATGATACAGCTGTGACACCAGAGTAGCTGGGCACAAGTCCTGGCTCTGTCACTTCCTAGTTATGGGACTGAGGGCAAGTTATTCAACTTCACTGCTATCTCAGTTTCTTCACCTTTAAAATGAGAAAACAATGGAACTTACCATTAGAGCCATTAAAATGATTAAATAAGTTAATACATGTGAAGGCTTAGCATATTATTGGCACATAGTCGTTTTTCAATAAGCAAATATGAGATGTTACTAGCTATCATCAACTTTGTCTCAGTAGCCATTAAACTGACATATATATCAGTCTCTCAGCATCAGCATAATTCCTGTTTCTCTGTGTCCAAATGCATATTATAACATCACTATCAACAAGAGCCTAATTACATAAATATCTACTATAATTCTTATTTGAAGAACAAGAAAAGAAACAGGAATGGAAAAAAGGAAGAGTAAATATTAAATACAATAGAAAGTTATCATTTTTACATCCTAACATTTTATGTGCAAACAATTCATTTATATATTTTAAAGGATGTATTAAATTCTTACAATGCAGAAAATTAAGTTTAAAAAATACAGTTCTGTACTTGTGGACTTTTAAGTCCTTGTGGCATTAAGCAAATAGTAGGAAGAATCATTTTTAAACCAACATCTGAAGATAAAAAATCTGCTTACTCCTTCACCTCATTTAGATTATGACTCAGTTATCTTTTTGGTAAGTTCTTATCTAACCAACCATATTGGTCAGGATAATCTATCTAGATAATATGGAGGTAACAAATTACACCATATTACTGACTTAACAAAGCAAACATATATTTCTTGCCCATCTTATGTGTCAAAAGTGGGTTGGTCAGGTGGTCTGTAACCAACACAATCACTGAGGGAGCCAAAATAATGAAGACTGCCATCTTTTATCAGTATGATCTGGAGCATGCAGCCTCCATCACCTTAGTGGCAGAGAAAGAATGGCCATGGAAAACACACAAACTTAATGCCCTAAATGGAAGTGACCACATCACTTTTTCTACTGACTCATTGGTCCAAACCATAGACATGGCCTCATCTAACTGCAAGGGGCTAGAAAGTCTTCTCAAATATCAGAATGCACAGAGACCTAATAATCTCTATCAGACTGTCTTATTTAAATTGTGGCTCCAACTCTAATCCTCCATATCCCTTTCCCTGGTTTGCTTTTTGAACATGACATGATAATTTAAGACCCTGTGCCCAGCTACTCTGGGTCCTGAATGGAATGTAAGCTTTAAGAAGAAAAGCATTCTTGTTTCTCTTGCACACTGATACAGCCCTAGCACCTAGAACAATGTTTGACACAGAGAAGAGACTCAATAGATATCTTTTAAATGAATGAATGGATGGATGGATGGATGGATGTTGTTAGTGGCAAGAAGTAGCAAGCATTAAGTGGTAAAGAGTATAAGAAAGACTCTGACATAGGAAGAAACATGTCTTGTTCAAACAGGAGGGGAAAAAAAAACCAGCCTGGTTAGAGCAGAATGGACAAGAACAAAAACTGTCCACTGTTAATATATAAATTTTCACCAGTGCCTGCAAGAACCTTCCAAGGTAAAAATTGGTATATTCATTAAGAAACAAAAACTGAAGCTCGTAAAAGTTAGCTAGCTTTCCCAAGAACATATGGCTAGCAAACTGAACAATAAACTGAAGTTACACATTTTCCATTCTCTCAGAAAAGGGGCACTTCTCTGGCTGATTCAAGCTGACCGACAGCTGCAGGGAAGCGGACCTATAAAATCATTATTATGTGGCCAACTAAGAATAATACAGATAATGCCAGTTAGATACCTATCAGTTGCAGCACCTCCCTTTAGTAAGGCCTGAGAGGTTTCATACAGTGAAAATGTGCTTCATTACTAACATAAACATGTATGCCTTGATATGCACAAAGTAGAGTTAAAAGTTTAAAATGGAAACTGAGGCCTAACATCAAATTAGTTGTTTGAACTCAGTAAGATAAACCACTTGAAAAAAAAATGGGAAAAATTGAAAATCACCCACAATTAGCAATGAGTACTAAGGAGAGAATCACAAAGCTACACAACAAATGGAAGGATTCACATGAGGTCACACTGATTTCCTTTTGTAAACTTTCTAGAAGTCATAACTCAGAGGCAAACCCAGGGCCCAGGCTACATTAACTAAACCCCAGCTGTCTCACCTGAGTGAATAAAAGATTCTAGTATTTAATGCTTCTAAGTTTGAGAGTGATTTGTTACTCAGCATTATTGTGGCAATAGCTGACCAATACAGCTAGTAAGACATGCAACCAGGGTACAAACCTAGACAATTTAACTGATAAACCTATCTCTTAATTACTTTGCTGCTAGGTCTATAAGTTTATACTGAATGAATACAAAGTCAGGTCAAAGTACAGTTGCACCTCAGTCTATGATACTTCCATGGCTATAAGATAATCTCTTATCAAGAAATGTCTATAATGGTGTCTCTGCCTTTTTTTGTTCCCCCTCTGCATTATTTTTTGTATGTTGTTTGTGTCTCTGCCTTTTTTTCTTTATTATGATCTTATTTTAATCAATTAACCTTAGTCTGTGTGGTTTGCTTCTGTGTTTCTTTGTTCCATGTGAGTTTCCACAAGGCTACTTATTTTCTGGTTTTAGTACTAACGTCCACAGTACAAAGATTCTCAACCTCTCGGACAGCAATATCTTGAAGTTCTGTCCTTAATTCATGAAGCTCAGCAATAAAAATCTTTACATATTTCCCTGCTTCTTTTTCCATTTCTGCCCCCAAATCTTAGTTCACAAAGCTAGGTAAGACAAGTACATGAGGTGAGGGTATCTTGTGAATAACTTGTGGTGGTTCCTAAGTGACTTGGATGTCTCCTTGCTCTTCTAGTAACTGAGAGTTTTGTCTTCTTTGGTTTAAGAAACACATCTGTGCCAAATAATCTCTAAAAAGGTTTTCCACTACTCTCACACTTTTTCCATCATAACTGTTTCCTGCTTGTTCCTTAGAGGTTATTGCACAGGCAAAATGATGCCTTTTCCTACCCTGTCTCTTTATGGCCGTTCGACTATTGTGTAAAGATTTATGTTAGCACATTCACCTGAGTCCTCACATTCTATTGACTTTGTATAACCAAGGACCACATGATTAGCTGAAGGAACTGACCTTGCTTGATTGCTATCTGAGTGAGAGAAGCAAGACAGAGTTGATGTTGTTTGAACATCAATGCTTATAACCACCATTCACTTAATATCCTGTCTTGGCTACATTGTTAAAAGAAAAAAGTAAGAAATCCATAACAGATTTTTCTAATACAAGAAATAGCTTAAAATCACAATATTATCTATCTCTAAAGGAAGGGGTTTTGATTTCTTGAGGATAGCACTTGGTTGTGGTAAAAACTGCATTCATTTTCTTACCTTTCAAGTAATCCACATAATTTATTGCCCACACAAATATGGCATGCTGAGCCAGATGAGATACAACTGATCTGATCCTTTCAGTTAGAGAAGAACAAGCCATAACTGAGTCTTTCCTGTTCTTGCTACTCATAGAAAGTTCTTGCTCACAGAGCTTCCTTCTCTGTGACTTGACAGCATTACCTTCCCCAGTAGATACTAAGGGGTATACCTACTAGGAAAAGACAAACTGGAAAAACTAACCATGTACATCAGCAATATTGGGCCCAGGCTGGTCAAGGGAAGAAGAGAAAATTGGTCATCAAAACCCTCATCTAACTGGATATTTACAAAGTACAGAGGATGGATACCTTAGGACCATGAAGCGAAGATAAAAACTGCTCAGGGGCAGGATCTCCATCTCCTGCAAAGGGGACAATCTCTTTCAGACAATGTAATTTGTATAAACAAACGACCTTCACAGGGCCACATGCACGGTTCTAAATTTCTTGTACTAGTGCAACTACTTTAAAGGCTAGGCAAAGTCTTTAAAAACACCTAATCAGAGGTAATAATATATATTTTTTAAATCTGAGGCTCAGACATGCATAAAATGTTTATAAACAGTATTCTACTCCTCAGGCCAAAAAAAAAAAAATGAATTGCAAGAGTTCTTTTTCTTTTTTTCTGACAAATATTCTGCTTTCATATTAATTATAATCTCCAGATTTTATTTATGCTCTTCACTCCAAGAGTCCTTATTCTTTGTACCCACAAATCCCTAGGTACATCAGGTAGAAGATTCTATTAACCTCATATAACATCAAAATCAATGGCACTTGTCCGGTTGTTACCTGCAGTGGAAGAAGTGATCCGTTGATGAGTAATTCTCAGAAACCTTGAGGATCTCTGTAGTTCTGGGCTTTGTTTTTTCTTCTAATTATGAGTCATACCATATCCTCAGGAAAATGAAAAAAGGTATATAGAGAAGAATTGAAACTGAAGGTGGGAATTCTGGGTTCTAGTCCCAGCTGTCACTCACTGATGATGTGACTGGTCAAGACGCTTCACCTTTCTATTCCTCAGTTGCTATACCTGTAATGGAGATAGTACCCTTTTTCCATCCTACCCAAGAGGCCATCCACTAACAAACACCTTTGCAACCCTTCTCAACTTGACAGGGTATGCAGCAACTTCCTCGCTTCTTATGCAAACTCTCCAGAAGTTGGTTATCAGTAAACCCTCATCCCCTCAATTTCCACTCCACACTTATAGTTCTGAAAACCGAGAAGCAGAAAGATGAAGAGGTTTGCCAAATATTAGAAGGGGATTCACATCACATCTCATACTCAAAATCCAAATCTACTGTTTTTCTTTCATACCACAAAAGCATTTGTAAGATGTAAATGTATTTATTTTAACATTGTGATCTGGGCTCTGAAAGGAAAACATTTCATTCTCCAAACTCTGTTTCCTGTTGGCTTTGCCAAGGCAGAAAACACAGTCTTGGTAAGATGTGGAAACAACCTAAGTGTTTATGGATGGATGAATGGATAAAAATGTGATACACTCACACATAAACATACACACACACTATGAGATACTACTCTGCCATAACAAGATGAAATACTGTCATCTGCAACAATATGTATGGATCTTGAAGGAATTATGCCAAGTGAAATAAATCAGATGGAGAAAGACAAAAAACGTGTGAATTCACTCATATATGGACTATAACACACACACACACACACAGACACACACACAAACACAAACAAAACAAAATCAAACTCAAAGATATAAACATCAGAATGGTAGTTACCAGAGGTGAAGGGGTGGGGTTAGGATGAAATGAGTAAAAGGGGTCAAATATATGGTAATGGTAGGAAACATGACTTCTGGTGGTGAGCACACAACAGAGTGCATAGACACTGAATGACAATGCTGCACACCTGGAAGTTATATAATCTTATTAACCAATGTTGCCTTAATACAAAGTAAGAAAGAAAACACAGTCTTAGTCATGGGCCCATGAGTAACCCCAGGGTAGCAAAACGAAAGGGCTGCACGACCCATCACAGCAGGGAAACCAATCAAGGAAGAAACTGCAGCAGAGCTGTGCTCCACATTGGTGGTCAAGTACAGAAGGGAGAGTTTGGGAAGGAATGCTTCAGATGACCATTTCACAAGCAGCTTTAAGTAGCAGAGCAGCACAGTGAGACGATCCCGGCTGGTGCTGAAGCTCACTTCATCTCAAAGAAACAAAACTGCTTGGCTCTGGGGACAGAAGCAATTCCTGGAAATGAGGGCCCAGAGGCCATTTAGGCTGCGTGTTGTTCAAGGCGAGTCCATCTGCGTCAGCCACATCTCACCAGTGGAGTTCACAACAAATTCCACAGTGTCACACAATAGAGATTTAACGAGTAGGCATTTTTGGAGAATGGGGAAAGTTTATACCAGCCAAGGGGCAGTGAGACAGGGAAAGACAAGGGTCTACCTGATGCTTCCATCATTCCACAGAGTTAGGCCAGGACCAGGATACGGCCATGCGTGCCTTGTGAGTCTGCATTGCAAGGAAGGCACAGTGGTGTCCTCCTCACCAGGTAAGTGTGAGAAAGCAGTTCTACCTGTGGAGGATGCACAGGCTTCTTGCCACCAGATGATCTAGATGTGGGGACAAACTGTTTTTAAGCACTATCTACCCTCAGCCTCTCCAGCACCGTGAGAATTTGCAATTCCCCTGCCGACAAGAAGAAGGTCCTATCCCACGAAAGGTAAACCTGAGCACAGTCCCTCACCATGTAGAAAATACTGGGCAAAGGGCAATGACCTCATTAGCTCAGTGTCCAAGCATTCCAAGTGACCAAGGGGCACTTTTCAACAATTTAGCTTCTCTCACACTTTATCACTGGCCTGGTGTCATCAGTCTTGTTAGAGAAAAAAGTTACTAGGGAAAGAGCATACCCTGTTTGGCTGAGGCAGCCTCATCAACATGGATCATTAATTAAAATAAAACCTAAATCTGAATTGTCTTTTTTTTTTTTTAAGTAAATCAAATGAGATGTAATTTATACTGATTTTTTGGTTTGGTTTTGTTGCTGCGTTCCAAAAAATGATTCCAGCGCTGTGTTCCATAAGGGCATTTCATTAACCAGTTGAATTTAAGTGACTTAATTGATGTACTTAACGCATTAACTTTGCTGTTAAAAAATAAAAATGACTCAGGGCAAACGCACTGTCATATTGTTGTTATTGAACACAGACTGCAAAAGCGTTAGCACAGAAGATGCTGCAGAGCACACAGTTAGACACGGTCCGTGTCCCAGGGGCATGCAGTCCCAGCAAGGTTGTTATATGGTATTCATTGCAATTTGATGAACTTCATTTATCTAGACAGCCATTTATTTAGGATGAATTGGAAGCTACTGAATCATCTTAATTCAGAGGCTTCTACTGCACCATCGGTCTGCAGCAGCTATTAAACTTGGGGAAATTCGGCAGCCATGACACAATGAATGGATTATTCCCACAAAATTGTCTGGGTTGTGATGAATCATCAGCTTTATGGACAGGTGTTGGGCAATATTCACTATCACCTTTCTTCCCCCTTAGGTTTTTAAGTATGATATCAGTGCTACAGTCACTGTTAACTCATCTTCCCCAATAAAGAAGTCATCTGTCACAGATGATGCTATTTCCCAAATAGCACAATTATTCAATTCTTGAGGAAAAAAAATCACACATGCCTAAAACCCTGATCCAAGACGAGGGTTCCCTAGGCACTGAGTTCTCTGAAGTGATGAGCTAATGAGGAGAGAAGAGTTCTCTCTGTGACAGACATAGCCACTTTATGGCATTCTATCACTAATTGAGAGTCGGAACTCCCATAAACTATACTTGGAGGGTTTGTTTAGATTATTTACAAGGCCAAAGGAGGGAACATGCAAATCAAGACTTGCATATAGAGTGAATCCCTTTGCTGAACAATGTACATTCTATTTATAGACCAGAGTGCTTTTTCAAAGATAGGTGGTATGTAAGATTTGACAAAAATCTTAGAGTTGTCACTTTCCAAATCTTTGGCTGCTCTCTAAATTCAATATCAGAGACTTTTACAACCTATAGACCAAATCTGTGTTGTCTTTGATAGTGAAGCTTATACTTGGAAACTAAAAACTAAACAGTAGGATCTTATTACAAAATGTCACAGCAACTTTTAATCTTCTCAGAATTGAAAAAACACTAAGGGCATTGTATGAGCCAAGGTTTTCCAGAGAAACAGACAAAAAGAACAAATAGAAGATTAGATAGATAGATGGATAGATAGGTAGATGACTTATTTTAAGGAACTGGCTCACAGCAGTTATGGGGGCTAGCATATTCGATATCTGTAGGGCAAGCTGGCAGGCTGGAAACTCAGGCAGGATTTTTTATGATACCATTAGCATAATTCCTTCTTGTCTGAGAACACTGCTTGTGCTTCAGGCCTATGACTGAATGGATGAGGCCCACTCACATTATTTGCTGCTTCCCCTGATTGTCGATGTTAATCACATCTGCCAAATACCTCTACAGCAACATCAAGATAACAGTTTTAGCAAAATTGACACCTAAAATTTAACCACCGCAGGTATCAGTTCTATCTGTCAACATTTATACTGTGAACTTCATTAGACAATATTTCTTAAGTTGGCAAAAATAAAACCAATAGTATCTGTGTTTGATAAAAAAAGGATAGCCTAACTTTTGTCCATATTATGGCTTAAACAAAGTTATTTGACATATTTAATATGTCATACTTTTCTTTTTGATGTCAATTATTGTGTTGAAAACATATTTCTTATGTTTCTTTAAGTCAGACATTGGCAGACAATGGCCTATGGCTAACTTTGACCCATTGGCTTATTTTACACGGTCCATGAACTAAGAATAATTTTTACATTTTTAAATACTTATATTATAAATGGTTAGGTAAGGAATTATGTGCTCAAAAATGGTTATAATTGTATACCATGTTATCTTTAATTACAACACGCGTGCACACACATACACATATGCACACACGCATTATAGAAAACCTACATAATCTCCTAGATTTTGCCCCTTGGCCTTCAAACTCTAAAATATGCACCAACTTCCCCTTAAATTTTTTTTGCCAACCATTGTTATAAAGCAAATACTTTCTCATTGTGGGAAGTCTTAAGTATCCTAACTAGTTATATGGAGCATTATTGTAACAAGTTCTTATAATCCATCTTATAATACCATAATTCCTCAAGAAGCATTAAAAATAGCTTTCTTGTTTTGTCTTGTTTTGTTTTGTTTTGTTTTGTTACTTAAGATCCTATCTCTACAAAATAGACATTTAAAAAAATATATCAGCAGCTCTGGTATTTAAAAGAAGCCTCATTTCAAGCTAAACAAAGCAATCAGGCAGCAGACTCCAAAGGCCCGCCATGGTCTGGGCCTTTCGTCTGCATTTCCATCCTCCTATGACTCTCCCCTCCCTCACTCCACTCCAGCCACACGAACCTTTTCTTCATTCCTCGAATACGTCGACCTTGTCTCTACCTCCGGTCTTTGCATTTCTTGCCCCCCCTGCCTGGGGTGCAATCGCCATAGAGTTTCACATGGCTGCCTTCTTATCACACAGATGTCAGCTCGACTGTAACCTACTGAGGCAGGGTGACCCTGACAATCTTCCTGACCCACACTCCCTATCCATCTCTCCTTCTCACGATTTTAATTTTTATATAACGCTGTCTGGAATTATTTGTACATTTTTTAACTCAGCAATAGAATGGCAGCTCTACGACGGTAGGGTTCACGTCCGTCTTATTCATGTCTGTATACCAGTATCTCGAATATTCCATGGCCATAGAAGGTATTCAATCAATATTTGTGCAGGAAGCAAGCGGGAAGACTGAGTTAATATATCATCATCCCTAATGACTGGGTCTTTCAGTTAAGTCAAGACTGGTTAAAAGTGGCCTGAAAAGTATTTAATGTGACCATTCAATTAACTAAAGGTTTTGAGAACCCAACTCACACAAAGTACTAGGTGCTACAGATATAACAGTAAAGAAAAAACACAAGGTCCCTGTATTCAGGAAACACAAAATGATGTATCAGGAACACAGAAGTTAGAAGTAATATCATATTCCAGAGAATTCATGATGGTTCCTTGGATATGAAGGGTTTTAACAAAATATCAAGGTTAGCCCTAAGGAATTATTATAAAGATTTAAGCTTAAAATTAAAATACAGAAAAAAATAATTGTGTGTGCTATAATAGACAACATAGAAATAAGTTAGTTTACAATACTCAAATATATTGATCCTCATACTTCATGCCTACTGGTTTGATGTCAGAGATGGAAAATTTCTATCTAAAGATATACATGATACTTTTTCAGTTGTTCAGGTTTCTGACATGCAAATATTATAGTAATTTAGCCAGAAAAGGGATATTGAACATGCCGACTTCTTTTTCTCTTGCTTCTTTTTAAGTGGTTACGTCATAGTTTAATCATGGCCAGGATCCAGTTTTGACCTCTCAGCCCAGGGTCCTTCTCCAGAGAGTAAGTGTCAACAGGAAAACCTGGCAAAAATCCAGTAATGCACACATACATACAATAAATATAAAAATATAAATTACATACTTTTCTATCATTGAGAGTGAAATTGATGAGTGGGCATATCTATAACTGTCACAGAACTGAAAATCAGGAAACCTGCCAGTGTGTCACAAATAATCTTCGATCTTGAATAAGAGACTTTACTTCTTTGATCCTCAGTTTCCTCTTCTGTAAAATGAAAGCATCTTATGACATCATCTCTAATCTGCTCTCTTCCAATTCTAGATTCTACTGTAAAGTTAATTTATACAAATAAATATAGCCTTGTCTCATTATAATAAGCATAGCCAATTTTAAATAAAGATGAACCAATATTTTTTTGAATTTCAGGACTGACACTATAAATGTATGACAAAACATATAAAATTGCACATCTTAAGTGTATGCTGCCACTGCATGTCTACCTTAATAAAGTTCTCATTTAAAAAAAAATGCCACTTGAACTCATGATTTAAAAATAACTAACAGCATAGTTGAGAAAAAAATAAGGATGACATTATCATATGGATATTCTTTTAAACTACTGCTCAGGCAAATTTAAAAAAATGTACCCTTTATCAAGTCTCTACTACTTGAATTTTGTTGACCTGTTTGATTTTTTTAACCACCTCTTGAATTCAGCCAGTAAATAGTTATACATCATTTTCAAAATAACCAATTGTTTGATCTCCACCTCCCTGCCCCTCCCCAGCCTGGATAGTTGCTGGGGCGCAGACACTGCTACCAGCCTGTGAATGCGAGAAAGCCGGTCTGTTCACCTGCCAAGAAAGGCCTGGAATAAGCACACTACTTAGCTGCATTGCCTCAAAGCAAAAACAACTCGTTAAAGAGAAAACAATTCAGTCACACTGAAACAAAACATAAATTTCTCTGAATTCAGCTGTATTTTGGTAGACTGAATTCAATGAAACCAATTAACAGGGGCCTGGCAGCTTTAAGAATAATGAGGAGAAAGAAAACTATGGGATAGAGAGAAAACACAAGGAGAAGAAGAGATGGAAACAAAAGAGAACGGGGAAGTTGTAGCTTGCAGTTTCAGGAACAAAATTCATATTTTCTTATACTTTATGAGAAAATCCCTTCTAGAATTCCCAGGCAAAATCTATGCCAACTCTGTGGCTATAGAAGAAAGAATGGAGAAACAAAGCAACCACACAGACACTGAAGAACAGTTTTTACGGAACCTCAAGATTTAAGCAAATTCTTTTTCTTTACCTTGAATTTTTCAGAAAATTGTCTGAATGCTTCAGTTTTCATTTTGTGGTAAACACAACTAAAGCCAAGCGAAACAGTGTTCTTTGTCATTCTTTCATCGGCCTGCTTAACTCAGGCAAAAAAAAAATCTGAATTACATACATATTTGCAAATGTGTAGACCGTGTGTTGGAGAACTTCATGAATTAGATTATAAAAGAATAGGGTGGAGTGTAGTAAAAGCACAAGAATATTTTGTGGCATTTTCCTATCTTTCCTGAATAGTCAGGGGTGTTTTAAGTAAGGTTCTGCTTTCATTAATGCTTAGGCACTGTTCCTTCCTCAACACTGAAATGTTATAAATGGCATGTCTGTGTATTATAACCAGGTCCCAATTTCTTCTTTTTTTCTGCATCCCACATCAACAGCATCCCACATCAAAAGACTGACCTGGACAATGCCAAAGCAAGGGAGAAATGCCTTTAGTTATTATTACCAGAGTAAATGAAGAAACTGCAGACCAGATGGGTGTATATTATCTATCCAACTAAAAAAGTGTCTTGTTAACAGAGATAAATGGCCTGAAATGGCAGAACATTTTCTTGCAATTTTAAAAAATAATAGCAGCAATATTTCAGAGGATAATTCTGCAATTTTTTCAAGGTTTCTGCTAAAAACCACATTTGATATTGATAGATACATTCTTAAAGTGTTCATTGACACGCTCATAAATATGTGAAGTTGAAAGGCATTTTTTTTTTTAATTCCAACTATCATCATCTTGGAAACTTGACGACATAATGTGAATAGCCTATAGCATCCAGTAGGGCTAAACATAATGCATTCATTCCTGAATCAGCTTTGCCAAAACAAAATAAGGACAGAGTGATGCAAGGGAGGAATGTATGATTTACAAGTGTCGGAAAGACTCGGGCCACTCCAATTAATATCTGTGTGACCTTGAATGTGTCAGAGAACGTTGTGAAATCTCATTTTGCAAATATCTAATATGTAGATGAATCTGGCATAGAGGATTGCCATGAGAATTTTTTAAATACTCTAAATATACTGTCTAGTCCATGCAGGTTGCCATCTAAGTGTTAATTTCTCAGTGAGCAATATTTGTACAACATATTGGTTCTTTTCGTCTTTTTGTAGAAAAGAGCCTCTAGTTTTGCACCATGGGGATGTTTTGTTTTCTTTCAATGTTATGGGTACATAGCTCTATTTCAGATAGAGAATGAAACAAGGTCTCTGGCAAAAGTATATAATAAATCTTATCCCCTTTCTGTATCCTTGGCCTGGTTAAATCTATGTTATGGTTAAACCTAAAACTCACTATGAATATGAAAACATTGCCTTCATTTGCATTCAGCCATGTCTGTAGTCCAAAAGAAAAAAAAAAAGTTATTTATTAGAAGAAAAGTATAATTAAATTCTGAGATATTTGATGTTATTTGGAAAGCCTCCTTTCTCCAGGACCATAACAATGATTTACTGATTTATAAAGGGCTATGCTTTAGAGGCAGTCAAAATCTTTCCCTAACAAGTGTGATACCTTGTATTTCTGATCTCAGTAATATCTAGCTAGAACATCGAAATCGCCTGCAGATGAGATGTGGGCCTTTTTTTTTCATGTGTGTCATCTCAGTCGCTCTTATAGCCACTCAGGAATCTTGGGTGGATTGCAGTCTTTCCACTTAGCATTTGGTGAGTCGGTTTGTTTAATTACTAGGAGTACTGAAGGATACAGTGACTTATTAGCTGCCAAGCCCAGGAGAAACTATACCACTATACGTGACACCCCAGAACTAAAACAGGATGGAGGTGTCTGCTTGGAAATTGCAGCCCAATGTCGTGAAATCACTGCAGTTGCCACAGGACTCCCATCATATAGATATGAGTTCGCGCTAAATGATGATCGCATCAAGTCAGATGATTTGAAAAAAGGGTGGGGGAGGCAGCGTGTGGTCACGCACTATTTTCCTCACAGTGGGTCCAAAGCAGGCCCTTCCTGCTCCAACTTTTTCTCGGTTCTTCGCACCAGAGGAAGTCGCTCACTTCGATTGAGATGGTGTATCATATGAAAAGTGTATATCTCAGCACCAGTTGATGGTGGCAATGTCAGATCCATCTCTCTTAATTCATAAGAAAAGAGAGAATTCTGTGGCATCGAGTACACCTCTCATTGTAGTTATGTGATTAGATATGTATTTTAAGTGACTGCATCACATTAGTTTTCTGCCCAGGAAAACTCTTCTGGGACCAGCTTCTTCTCTGCTCCATCCATACATATGCTCCTGATGGGAGCTGCAGGGGTTTTTTTGTTGTTGTTTCTGGTTTTGTTTTTTGTTTTTTGTTTTTTTGTTTTTATCACCTCACCCTCTTCCCTAGTCTGGACCAATCTCTGCACTTTCCTGAGCTATTTTAAATTTCAGAGAACAGTCAGGACAATACAATCTCCCTCTTGTGGCCACAGTCAAAAAAAAAAAAAAAAGTAAATTTTTTTTTCAATATGCTTCCCCAGAAATAGACCATGTGGTGAAAATAATAAAGATGAAATACAGACAGAGTGGTGAGACTTCGAGGAAGGGTCTCCAGCAGCCACACCCCTGATTCTGGTTATTCCTAGGGCTCAGCTGAACCTGTCCCCTTGCCCCTGTTTGGTTAGTCAACTCTGCCATGATTATAGGAATTGGTAAATGACTGCTCTAGCCAATAGCTTGCTAGGGGTACGTTTCTGACACTGGCAACCAAACTAATATACTCACCAAAATATAATGTACTCAGCTCTATTTCCTTCGAAGCAAAAACTGAAACACCACCCTAATGAAATACTTATTACTTAGGCAACTGAACAGAGGCCTTACCTCTGCAGAACACTTCGCTTTGACAGTCTGACTGAACAAGTTGCTTCAATTCTCTGGATTTTAATTTCCTCATCAATTAAATGGCAGGGGGTGGTGAACTAGATCCAAGGAAATAGGTTGGGGAGGGGTACATGTGCCACCTCCCCACACAGTGGCAGTTGTTAAGTACTGACCCTGGCATTCTTTCAAAGGACCCTCTGCCTCAGAAGCATTCTCAGTACACTACACAAAATAAAATTTTCTTTCCATGCCGGGACCTTCGATAATCTTAAAATACCACTATAAAATTTCTTAGAATCCAGTGCATTAGAACAGGCAAATATCTAATTCCCGTTTCATAGGTAAGGGAATTGAGGCACACAGAAATATATTGTTTATGTAAAGCTCTTCATTTTGCTTTTAACTCCTCCTCACCCGGGCTGGGAGCTGGAAGGAGGACGAAAAGCTAGGGAGGGCTTTGAGAACAGCGAGTTCCTTCCCTTGGGAGTGGAGCCGAGTGGGGCATGCCACTCCATGCCCTCTGTATGGTTATCTTGGAAATTATCTCCGTCTTCTCCAATCCTTTCCTCTCCCCTACCTTATCTCATCACATCAGTCCCAGCTGTCTGTACCCCACATTAAAGGAAGAATGGGGCCCAGCCAATTATTGCTTCTCTGCATTAGGATGTACCCTGGTGAGCTGCATTCCCAAAGGGGATGAACTTATGAGTGGGAAATAACAGAGGAGCTAAGTGAAACTGGCTCTAGGATCCACTTTTGAACCCAAGCAGAGATGCAAATTGGGGGTTCTAAGCATGCCATTTAGTCAACCATGCAAATTAGCACATGCTCACTAGCCTCGGGCCTGAAAGAAACCAGGAGGCAGGGGCCACGAGGAATTCCAATCTGTTCTCTTTCTCCTTCAATTGACTTTGGTCATGTTTTCGTTGGTATTTGCGTCTGTAGATGCCTATGGCTGAAGGTGAATGTTTGTTTTTTTAACCAGGGCAGCAGGAAGCAGATGTGAAGGAAAAGAAATGAGTTAACACTGAATGTTAGTAATGGTAAATTTTACAAGTAAACTATGAAAAAAAGGTTAAAAAATAGGATATAAAATTATATTATATATATATATATATATATATATATATATATATATATTCATACACATACACACATCTAAAAAACGGGTACAAAAAAATGCAATTCAACCTAGTCAACTCTACATCTAAGAAACTTTTATTTTTTTTCTTTTAAAGGTTACCATTTGCAATCACTGTTTATGGGTGCAGGGGTTAGGACGACTGTATTTAGTTGCAATTGTTCACATATATGCTCTTCATAAAAGCAAGTGTCTCGCTCTGACAAGGGTTGTAACCTTCATACGTTTCCTATAGCTCCAGCTGAATTGAAGCTATTAGGTCCTATTCACTTCCACGTTCTCAGTGAAGATTCCATTTCCCAATTATTGGAACAGTGAGTCAAATAAAAGCAAATGTTGCTAAAGAACACAACATAAAAAGAGTCTTTCAATATCTAAAGAAAGCTGGGGGATTGATTGAAACTAAGTAGTTGGAAACACATCTCCATCTATGTCTTCAACTACAAAGGTGGTGATGGTGGGGGTGGGTGAAGACGAGAGTGGTAGGAGCTGGGAGCAGCAGCAGGAAAGAGAGCGAAGTCATTGAAGTAAAGAAAGAGAAGTGGTATCTGGTATTTCCTCTGTGATTTAATGCTGTCAGGCCTGCATCTTGCACATCTACCCAGACTGAATACACTGCTTATGAAGTGGAACTTTCTTCTATGGTAGATTAAAGAGCAAATAGGTGAAACCAGCTGCAAAAAGCATCTGTGTTTTTGTTGTTGTTGTTATTTTCTTGTTTGTTTTTCTTCAGAGCACAAGGCCTTACAGAACTGGAAAAATACAAGTTCCAGAGTTCCCAGGGCTGGGAAGCAGGGTATAGCCTAGGAGGAAGTTTCTACAATCTTCCAGTTTTTAGAGATCCTTAAACTCAATGTATTTCCATGAATCCTTCCAACATGTGACTTATCATAGTAGCTTTACCTTCTAAAATGTTACTGGTGTGAAGAGATCTGGAGAAGCCTAGTTTCACTTTTCCCCAAGATATTTCTTAGTTATTGCTTTGTTCTTTAAGTAAGACCTGGGTGGGTATATTTGCAAATCCTGGCTCCTGGCTACCTCAAATGGGTGCTTCGTTGCATATTCTTTAAAGAATAGATGACCTGCTTCTGCTCAGTCATCACACCTAAGCAAATAGTTGGAAATGATAAGTATGCCAAATGGCTGGGGGTCACCCAGCCAACTCATGGGCATCTGAGGAGTTTCTTTGAGTAGGGGTCCAAGGCCTGTAGAGTTTATGAATTCTGAGGGTTTGGGGGCAAAGAAGGCACTCAGGATATTTTTTAATTGTCAGAAGTATGTTAAACAATTCTAATTTGATATCTCATTAAATCTTCACAAAAACCCTGTGAAGAAAATCTGATTATTTGCATGTTCATTAGGAAAACACAGGACATACTGAGACTGTCTAGCATCCTTGGCCATATCTGGGGGAAGTGGACTCAGCTGTCCTTGACTCCAAAAGCTCATAGACCACAGAAAATGCATCTACTTCTTCTCCATCTTGATTGAAATCTAATTAACCAATAAATTATATGAAATTTAAAGTATACGACATGATTTGCTACAGACACACATTGTGAAAAGACTCTTTTCATTGAGTTGATTAACACAACTATCACCTTACATATTTATTCTTTTTTTTTTGCGTGTGAGAACATGTAAGCTGTACTCTTTTAACAAATTTTAATTATAAAATATGATGTTATTAACTACAGTCACTATGTTATACACCAGATCCTCAGACCTTATTCATGTTATAACTGAAGGGTTATACCCTTTTACCAGCCTCTCCCTATTTCAGCCACCTCGCAGCCCCAATCCATTCACTTAAATTGTTTTTATTTTATTTTATTTTATTTTTAGTGATTTTTGTTGCAAAATAAAATATATCAAGAGTAAAGAAACAAAACATTTAACTTTAGAGACTAGAATATAAAAGCCAAATGAACCAAAAGAAAGTAGGAAGGAATTAATAGATAGAAAAGCTGAAGCTATTTAAAAAGAGAACTACAAACCGAACAAAAAAATGGTTCTCAGGAGCCCCTCTTCCCTGGGAGGCATCTGAGAAGCCAGGCTCCCAGGCTTTGGAGGGTGGAGCCCACAGACACGTTGCTTCTTGGTCCACACTGCAGTTTCCAGAAGGAGGACTGCCTTCTCCCGAAAGCCCATTTTAAATAGCAGACACTTCTGGATGAGAGTGGCTTCCTGTACATTAGAGGTTCCTATGGTTTAGCAGCAGTGCTTTTGAAGCTTTTTTGAGCACGATGCACATAAGAAGAGAACCTTATAGTGTGACTCTATACACACATGTATTTGTAACTGAAAAAAAATAAACTTCTCTAAATAATATTGGCTTTTCTACTATCAATGCATTCTGATAACGTTTTAGTGCATTTTAGACTATGGTGTTGAAAGCCCACTGTGACAGTGGTTATGAGTACACGCCATGGAGTAAGACCAGCTGGGATTACATCTGATTCCACATACCTGCCAATTGTATCAACATGAAAAAAATTACTTAACCTATAATACTAATTCCACATAGGAACTGACATAGGAATTGTGATGGTTGATTTTATATGTTGACTTTACTGGGTTCAGGAATGCTCATATAGCTGGTAAAACATAATTTCTGGGTGTGTCTATGAGGGTGTTTCCAGAAGAGATTAGCATTTGAGTCTGTACACTGAGTACAGAGGAAGGGCAAATTTATTCTTTCTGGGGAAAAAAAAATCGATTATTCTCCTGCCCTTGGACATTGGCCCTCCTGGTTCTCAGGTCCTAGGACTCATAAGAGGACGTAAGCAAGCAGCACCTCCACCCCAATTCTCAGGCCTTTGAACTTGGATTGAATTATACCACTGGCATTCCTGGGTCTCCAGATTGCAGAGAGCAGACATGGGACTTCTGAGCCTCCATAATCACGTGAACCGATCCCTATAAAAAATCTCTTCTTCTATATATTTATATTTGCATCTATAGCTGTGTCTATCCTATTGTTTCTGATTCTTTGGAGAACTCTGACACAATGATGATGTGAAAATTAAGTGAATAAATATTACATAAAATGACTGCCCCATAAAAGTACACAATAAGTGTTCTTATTCTATTAACCTCATAGCACAATGTGGCACATAGATGGAGCACCTTTACAGTAGCTGACACATAGAAAGTGCTCAACAAACATTTGCCATTTGTGGCAGTATGTACTTAGTATACCTACTAAGTGTAGGATGACGTGTTGGGAGTTTTGAGAGTAAAACAAAAGAAATTAGAAAATATTTAAAGAGGTGAGAGGAAAAAGGAGATCAAAGAACAGAAAGACTTTCGCAGAGACAGAAATATTTTTACTACTGTGAGATCAGAATCTTAGCCATTTCCTTTCGCAATTTAACATAAAATAATATGGCATAGGTATTTGTCCATTCTCCTGTTTAGACTATTTCTCTCACTAGACGATCAAGTATTTTAGGGCTAAGACTATGTCTATTACTCTACCACTGTGTTTTCTTGGTCTAGAGCCATGCCTTTTCAAAGGAAGTCACTTAATAAATTACTACTTGCTGAATGGATAAACAAATAAATTGGGCAGTATTATAGTTTATTTGTATCTATATACCAAAGGAGTTGTTCAGTTTAGAAAAAAAAAAAAAACTATAGCCTTGAGGACTATTGGTTGTCAGTGAACAGTTTCTCCCTTCTCCCAACTTTACTCACTATTCACTTTTTAAAATCATGCTGATATTCATAAAATATGGTAATGGGGTGGGGGACAGAGAGAGAGAGGGAGAGACAGAGATGCACACATGTAGTATGCGCTTTTTTCCCAAACCCTAAAAGAAAAGCAAGATTTGGAGAAATTTCCCCTTTCTCTGTGAAGCACATTCCAGGCACATGGCATTTCTCAAGAATTCTAAATGCTCTGTGATAAAGGTCTCTGGGATGAGGTTGAGATCTTCCATTGACCAGGCTAGGAAGTTGGTAGCCCAAGAATTCCCACTCCATCCCTGAGCCCAGAGAAAGGAGAGAAGCCAAATGAGAGGATATCACCTACGACTTCCATTTGTAATTTTTTTCTCTTTTTGATTCCTGTGTTTATCTGGGCAAAAGCATGGAGTAGGTGAAAAGTACTGAAATCCAAAGGGAAAAGACCTTTGAGATTATGACACATTGCTTCCTGCTGCTGTTTCCAGCTTCTTTTTATGCCCAGCTGGCATTATATCCTTAACAACTCTGACTTCCATCCTGTTAATAGAGGAGAATTCTGTTTATTATGCTAATGCAAGGAAATGACAAAGTTGGAATTCTCCAAAGAATTGAGGGATCGTGATTCAAGGTAGAATAGCCCTGATTCACCTCTCTAAGTGGGAGATTGTAGGATGAGCAAGGTCTCGAGATGAATAAGCCAATTATGTGGTATTGTTGAATGCCTACTGCTTACTTAACATTGTGCAGAGCAAAGTAGAGGAGGAGAAAACAAGACTCAGTCCTGTTCAAGCTGTGACATTTTCTTTCTAATAGAAGAGAATTGACTACAACACAAAAGACAAAAAATCCTGAGAAGGATTTGTTTCCTACTTGTCTGTGATTCCCTGTACCTAAAACTAGGCCTAGCACACAATAGTAAATGTTGATAATTAACTAATGAGTAGTTGTAAGGAGAAAAAGTATAACCCTTGGAATATATAGACCTAGATCTCAGACCTGTCATTTTCTAGGTAGGTGATTCTGCACAAACTTGCTTGATCTCTCTAAGTGCTGGCATCCAAAAATTTCCTCATTTTTCTTTTTTAAAAAAAGTTTAAGCATTAATTGCATCAGAGCTAAAACATTAAGCACTATGCTTGACAAAGAGTAGCTGCTCAATAAATGGTTACTGCTTTGTGATTGTTTTTAAATCAGGCTTTAGTTCGTAATCAGCGTGGATACCTCCTTCTTCTATACATGAAGATACCTAGACAAAGGTGTAGAGCACAATTATAATGAGTATCCAGAAATAGGCCTGTGGGCTGTCCCTCATTCAAATATGTTCCTCGAATATCTTTCCCACTCAAGCAGTACTGATTTCAGATTCTATCCTGAGAGTTTCTTGAGTATTACTGATCCCTGGTATAATACTAAAGGTAGCCTAATTTATATTCAAGACAAAGGAATGAAAGACCCAGTCCCACCAGCATGAGGCTAACAAGATTTTTTGGGAAATACTGAAGGGTTACAAGCCATAAAGCAAGCAACAAAATGTACATGGTAGAAAGAAAGCATACTTTTCTGACAAATCCTGAGTTCAAGTCCAAGTTGTATAGTATATTAGCTATATGCACTAAAGCAAATTATTTGAGCTTTCCAAACTACAGTTTTAAAATTTAGATAGTTTCTGCAAGGTCGTTGTAAGAATTACATAATAAAATGTATAATGTATTTAACACAGTTTCAGTCACAGAATAATTAACCAATACCTTATTTTAATAGTTATTCTCCTCCAAACTTGACATTAGAACCCTACCATTGGGTGCAGCCGTTTTCCAGGATAGCCATTATGCACTCTTAAAGTATTTCTAAAAATACTTTAATTTCACACTGCTTCATTAAACACTAATATTTCTTACCCTTTTAAATTATAAGTCTTTTTAGTTTGTGAAGAGTTGATCATTTCTGTCATTGGACTCCAGAAACTCTCAACTCCTGAAATAACAGTTTCCTTCTTGAGCTAAAGAAACTTCATCAAGCAGATATTGCCAACTGCAGCAATGACGTATTCTTCCAAAGTCTCTAGAGGGCAAGATCACTATAATTTGCTCCTAAATTTCATCTGACTTGTGATTCCAATTTAGCCGGAATTATGAAATGTCCCTTCAAATTAAGTAAACCATAGCTGCTTTTGTGCTGTCTACAGGATGACAATATATCCCATTAGCCCTGCTCTCTAGATTTCAATAAAGTTCAAACTCATCTGTAATGACCCACAATTGGAGCTACTGCCCTTGATCACTACAGCCTATTGATGGAAAGGAAGCATCAGCAATCAATACAGAGTGTCAACTTCCAAAAAAGTTTCTGTCACTCACAGAGGGTAGTGGTTATTTATTGAGATGTTGACAGACCCTAGCCATGAATCAACATACAAAAAAGAAAATGGACTTCGCCATCGTTTATGCAATATCACATGAGAAGGCAGAAATATTACATAAATATAATGATTCTGTGTTCTTAAATAGAAATAACTAGATTTAAGTACCCAAAAAATGAAGACTCTGATATAGTTCTCCAGGAAAGGAAATTTTCAGACAGGTGAGATAGAGTGGATAGGCCATAAGAGTGTTACAGAGGGGAAAATATTTCATAGATCTAATCTGTGTCAACCTGCTGATCATTCATTGTTTGTATCACAAAATCCTTTCTACAACTCTAAAAAGAGGTGTTACCTCAACTTTAAAAATGAGTGAATTGAGGTCCAGAAATGTTGACTAACCCACCCGAGGCCACATAACTAGAGGTGAAGGAATCAGGATGGGAATGTAAATCTGTCCCAGTTTAGAATCCACACTTCAGGTTGGCCATGACACGTAACATGCTGGAACCATATAACCTTGAGGACAAGGACTAGAGATGGAGGATTTTTCAATTCGATTTTGAATTCAGTTCAATTCTTTAAGAATTTTTTAGTCACAGACTTTTATAGAGAAGCTATATACCTTAAGGATTATGCCTACGGGTTCTAGAGTCAAATTCTCTTTTTATTTGAATTTCTTCTCTCTCAGGTTTCCTCCTCTGTAACATGAATACAAAGATAATTACCTTACACAGTTTCCATGAAGTTTAAACAAGACGGCATATAAAAGCAAAGTACATCGCCTGGCACAGTGTATACTAAACACATGGTAGCTCTTGTTACTACTCTTTTAATACAAAGCCATCTTATAAATTAACATAATCTAGATAAAGCAGTTGAATTATTCAGTGGCAGTATTTATTTATTGTTAGAGGAGAACAGAAGAGCAAACAAACACTGCTTATTCAGGACAAAGAAAAGGTTGAATTTAATCATCACACTTCATCCAGAGTTATGGGGAATAGTCTCCGAAACAGGCATATTAAATGTACTCCTCCAACGTACTGCTGAGAGCCATGTAGCAAACTGATGGTGAGGGGAAAGGCAATTACATGCCTGTGTTAAACAGAATTTTCTGTTATTATTTATTTGAAACATCTAAGGGCAAAACTTTTACTAAAGCTTGTGACAATTAACATTGAGGAAATGTAATGGATAGTAGACATACGAAACTTGGAGGTATGGGTTGTTCCAAGAATTGTATTTTTCTCTTTCAGAATCTGATCTTCCTATTCCTTAAAATTTTTGCTTAACTACAAGCCTGGGGCATCACAGCCTTTTTAAAGAAGCAGTTCATCCAGGATAGCTTTTTCAATTCTTATCAATAGTTTTGCTGGGGATAAAAAATTACCTCTAAGAGCCACAAAAATGTTTAGAAGCCACCTGGAACTCCCATAACCCATACTGTCCCACATAATCGAGATAAGAGAAATTTGGCCCCTTTTTTATTCAGAAGAAGGTACCTCGGGGTTGCAGCGGTAAAAATAAGGCAGTAATGAGCCTCCAGAACACTTAGAAGTAGCCCCCAGCATCCTGCTTCCATCCCAGTCCTATGTCATGTTAAAAATGAAACATTCACATGGCCATAGATTCTTGTCATTTCATTTCCTAGGCAGAAGGTGGCTATGTGGAGCTCTGCAAAGCTAAGCTATTTCTCTATGAAGAAATCTCTACCCTCATCTTCTCTGGGGAAATACTTCTTGAGACACATTTAGGAAACAGATTCATCACCTTCAGTAGAGTCTAGATGTGCAGATGAGAGAGCTCCACCTCTGATGCCAAAGAGCTCCTGGAGAACGTAAGTGACCAAATCCCAGAATCCTTGAGCACTCTGCCTCCTCCTCAGGCTGAGGCTGCTCCCTTTAGCCAGAACTTTCTCAGCCTCTTCTGGGGTTGCTTTTCTTCTGCTTTTCCCTCTCCCTGTCTGTCTGTTTTGCTGCAGGCAACACAGGCCTCCACAAATGGTTAATACAATTTCTATTCCATACCTTCTTATTAGTTTGACTTCTTCCTAGCCTTGCCCTGGGCCCCTTTTTATATGCTTCATTCTCACCAGCGTCTTCTCCCCATGCGAACCTCTACTTGGGATTTCTTCCGAAGTGAACTTTCAGTTTTTCAAAACTCATACAGGAAGCAAGGTGAGTTTGCAAGGCAAGCCTTGACATTTGAGGCATCCTAGAATGTTCACCCCAACTGGGTTCTTATTCCCAAGATGTTTGCTTTTCTCTTCTTGTTAACAGAAGGTTTGAGTGGAGAAAAGGAAGATGCATCATGATTGGTGATCTTGGTCTTAAGAGGCTGAGACTGATATTTTCGTGGGAATAGCCTGTTTGTTTACAGTTGGGCGCTTGGGGTGGTTACGCAGGTGGTTGCCGTGGGAGCTTCAACAACACCAGCAGCAGGGACTCACCTCTGCCCTGTCCTTGTCCCACAGCTCCCTCCCCACCCACTATGCTCAGACCCTAGTTACCAGGAAACAACAGAAAACCAAAATGTTACACGGCTCTCTTTGTCATTAGAAGAGCCCATTTGCTGTAGTTAATACAATGTTTGCAGATTTCAAGTCAGCTACTTGCCTCCATTCCTAAACACCCCTCTCTGTCAAAGCTCAAGACAGATGAACCTGCTCCACATTTAAACAGCCTTTATGCTGACCTGTACCTGACACCACACAGTCCCACAGCAAACGCCAGTTCTTGCCTTTCCAGAGCAGCTGATGGGTTAGGCGCCCCTGTGGCTGATACCAAGGAAAGCCCAGAGTGATACAGGTTAGATAAACAAATAGTTGGCTGTCACTAGGTACCATGACTAGTTTCCAGTGTGCCTGGAGATAGACTGAACCCCTGAATGCACAGTCTCATTACCTGTCCCTGAAAGTGGCATCAGACTATCTGATTGGCTTTATTCTTCCTGTTTTTTCCTTCCTAGTCCTAACAACCTAGTCCTTTCAACCAGAGCAAGCCCTAATTTCATACACCCATATCAATATGAACTGACCTCCTGTATTTAAGACTGTGAAACCAAAAGTTTATCATGCCACATCTGAGTCATTTTGTATTTGACCTCTGGAATATTGACAATAGCTTGAATTGGCCTGAAGATAGATCGAGTTGAATCAATATTAAAAGATACTGTGAATTTGATACTTTGAGACTCTGGATCTTCCTAGAAAGGAAACTTAGCCAGAGTCATTTTACTTCTAATGTTTTTTAGTAGCTTAAGAGAATATAAGTAAAAATATTTTAAAACAAGTCACCACTTTTGTACATAAGAGTCCTGGGAAGCTATGCCTCTCTTGCCATGTCCTGACCACTCTTCCCATCACATAGGGAAGATAGGAAGAAGGAGGAAGTTCACCATAACTTCATGCCAGTAAAATGTAATGACTAAACAATTCAAAGACAATCATACGATCACAAGCAGTCAGCCCTCTCAGTTTTAAATGACTGTGGACTCATTTAAGCATTTGTTCACAGAGGGTGAAAAGTCTATGATGGATCATGCAAGTCAGAGCTAAGTAATGGTTCACCATGGCCTGGTTAATAGTTAGACAAGCTGTTCACGTTTGATTAGGGTTTTCTTTTCCATTGCTATAATTGTATGATAATTAACTCAACAGAATTACATCTCATTTGGGGAAAACATGTACATTTTGAAGTTTTGGAAGTAACAGATTCCACATGCCAAGAAAAGTCTGAAATTATACTGTGGGTTTCCTGCTCAGCCATAAAGATTGGATCATTAGGTATATGCCTTGTGAGTTTTTGCCTCTAAAGGAGGTGGTGAGTTTCCTTAGTTCTGACTTCTTCCAAAGGCCCTAAGCACAAAAGTGATCTACCCAGACAGCTGTTGATAAATTAGAATTGCCAAGTGGTAAACAGTATGCACGTCTAATGTTATCTGACTTTGGAGCTCAACTTGAGATGGAGCACATGAGGTTTCCCTAAAAGAAAAAGCATCCATTAATACAGGCACTGCCTCATGGCCAGGTGTTTTCATATAATGGAAGGAAATTCTTTTAAAGCAGATGACACTGCATCAGAGTGGGTGCTCAAATTAAGGCATTCATACATTGACCCTACTGATAACTGTGGAGATCTTTTCCCTCCTCTGATCTCCTATATATTTATCTCTACCACACATCACAGCTAATAATCATTTTACTGTCTTGTGGTCAAGCTAATTTCTAGAGTTGCTCAGATCTTCAAAGAGAGAGAAAACACTTCAGAGGAGGGAATCATGTTTGTTTTCCCCAAATCTTGCTACTTCAGTGCTAACACTAGGTCTGTGCCTAATACATGTGTGGAATCATTTTTTAGGCCTCCATTTCAATGTCATTTTTTTTTCTAAAAAGCCACCTTGATCCCCAGTATTGGGTAAGTTGTCTCTACTATGTGCTTCTAGAGGTACCTGGACTTAAACTGATCAACAACAGGACTCCTATATTAAACACATTTTCCTGCTTTTCTTGCTTCTACAGTTTGTTCCCAATAAAGAGTTTTTTAACAGACAGTAAGAATGATACAAAGATGCTTGATAAACTGGTATAACTACCTATTTACCTCCCAGCTAAAATTTCATGTTATTCTCCCATCAAGTTCTAGCAGTCCTATCATATTACATTAGAAAACTAAACATACCTGCTTAAAATGTGAGTATCGAGTCTGTTAGGATGGAGAGGGCAGGGTAGGTGGGATGTCAAAAACAGAATTCTAAAATTTCTGAAAAGCCAGTATAGTCTTGCTTGATGAGGCAGATGGCAAACAAAAGATTGACCTTAACTGTTGTCCATGCTGACAATGTCTCTTCTTCTAGGACCTTTGGATCCTAGACTCTCACTGGTAGGATTGACTGATGTGCTACAGTCAAAACAGAGCTGGTTTTCCTGTTTTTGTCTACTCAAGAATTATCCCTCGGTGGAATTCTTAATTTGGGGGTAGATGATATTTTGGGATCATTGATGATATTCCCCATTCTCCCACTTCACTCCCATACCATGAATTTTTATCTTTCCCAATGAATTTTCTCTCTTTTATCCATTTATATCCCGGTAGAAAGGCTCTTCTCTTTCCTTCTGGTCTGTATTTCTCTCCTATTTCTCTGTAGAATAACTGAAATAAGGTGACTTTTTGAACAAGTATTTCATGAAAAGATAACCAGATCCAACGCAGGTTATAGAGTTCAGTATATAGTTCATCTTATCAAGTGTCTTTTTCTGATTTTATAAATCCTAAGAAATGCAGTGAAGAGCGTTCACACCCCCAAATTCCCTATTTCTAACATAATTACATTCTTGAAAGTGTTTGGCACAACTGTCACTATGGTTCTTCCTTCCCAGACTGGCTGTCAGCCATGTTGCCCAAGGACACCATCTTGCCTCTCCAGCAGCCACATATAGAACTACTTATTTATTTTATACTTCCAAGGAAAAATGTCAATGCATTGAATGACATTTGCTAGTTCAAAACTTGCAGATACCTAGGGCCTTCCCACTCAGCTTCTCTTTCCTGGTAGAGGGTCTAGCATGGTACATAAATAATTTGCAAGGAGATGAAGGAGATAACCTGCTTGTGAACCCCTTGAGCAACTTGATTGTTTTCATTTCTGGATTACCATCAATTTTTCACACATCTCAAGAATTCTAAGTGACTCACTAAAGGACACACCATCACCTATATACCTAGAGAAATGATATTTCACTAGGCTGCCTAGTTTTAGCATACTTACTAGAACATACTTACAATAAGCATGTGCACTACTATTTTTTTTTTTTTAGATATATTGGGTTTAAAAACACTAAGGCAACAGTGCTTGAAATGTCCTGCTGATTATTCTTCTGCATTAAAGGACTATAAGTGTTGAAGGTACAACTGCCTGTAATAGCAGCCATCATACTCTTCACATACTTGTTTATAATTCTGTCTTCTTAAAACCAAGAGCTCCTTGAAATCAGAGTTGATATCTTTAAAACATCCCAGTTAGTCCTCACTAAATATTTAACTAATTAGCAAATGAACCCATGAATTAATTAAGTCTGTTACAAAGTAACTTTGCTTTCTATAGTAAGTGCTATTTAAATTTAGATTAAGAAAACATAAGCAAATTCAGGTAAAGCATAGTGATCAAATGTCTTTAATGTACATGGAAACATAGCACTGTCTTGGCAGCCTAGGTGTAAGGATGAAAATCTGGGTTTTAATCTTGTTCTTACCTAGTTGTAAGGACATCATCTTTGACAGTTTTATGTTCTTGTCTGAAAAATGGGGATAATTATACCTATCTAATAAAGCCATTAAATAAAATAACATTTATAAAAAGCTTAGCATAAGCTTGTACATAGCATTCATAAAACGGAAGCTTCCGCTATAGGCATCAATCTGTCAGTATAACAATAGCAGGCAAGGTGCAGCTAAAGAGGCACTTGATTAAGAGATGCCTAGAAGTCTAAGCAAAACATTGAGGCATCTGTGTACGGATAGCTGATCTCCAGACCAGCGACTAAGAATAACAATTAAATATTTAATTTCTAGGGCCATTGACAAAAGACGAAAAAGGTCTCTTAACCAGAACTGAGACTTTTGAATGGACAGTGTGATATGAGAACTCAATAATGGGACTAAGGCAGAATTGTTATCTGATTACATTAAGACTGGGCCCAGTAAGAACAAAGACCTGTGACTTCATGACTCAGTAGAGCCTTCGTTCTCATCATTTCTAGAGCAATGGGTTCATCTGAGCCCCCATAGATATAGGAAGGATTTGAAGTAGTCAGCACTCTCTGTTTGCGTTGGCGCAAAGTCAGTTGGAGTGTGACTAAACCCATGAATGGGGACAGCTATGGACCAAACTGGGAGGATCTGAGGAACAGAGGCAGGTCAACAGAGACTAAGACCGGCACAAAGCATCCAGTGCCTAAAGGATAACCATGGCATTAGGGCGACGGCTTGTAGCTGCAGTTAGGCAAAGGAATGATACCCTGCACAGCCAGGCCCTCCTCATGTGACAAACACTCTGGGCGTCCATTGAATTGAAATCATGTTCAAAGTGAAAGCATGTTTGTATGATCAACAACAGTACATCCATCAAAATGTACATCCAAGTCCAGGGTGTACTGAGAAATCAGAAACATAGACAGCATCAAATGCCGGTAGCAATGTGACACTGAAGGCACAAGAAAAAGAATGTGAGGAAAATACCACAAAAAACAGAGTTCTGGACACACATCATTGCTCAGGGTTAAGTTGTCCTAAAGAGACATGTCCCAAAATGTGTTTTTCCTGATATTAAACTGTGAGGAAAAAACTGGTTCAAGTAGCTGGTGCTCGAGTAGCTGAGAAATGCCACATGTTACAGCCCCTTTTAGAGAGTTGTATTAACAAATGAATAACACGAGAAGTTCTGCTAAAAAGCATGCTTGTATTTATTTCATCTAACATTTCACAATTTTCTAGGGCCACCTTTTTCTCTTTTTTCTTTTTTTCATAGTATTATTACTATTCTATGAAATAAGTGGGAAATTTTGGCGCAGGACAGCCCATATGAAACCAACCACATGTTTTTAATTTCTTATTTGAATAACAGAGATACCAATAATATTACAGCAAAATGTATCAAATAAGGTAATGTATGTTAAATACCGAGAAAAGCACGTGGCATGCTAGATGGTGTTCAGAAACCATGGAAGTTAACAAGAAGAACTACTGAGAATAATAGTAGCTAAGAATAATATTACAATGATAACTAGTTATCTTTGAAACATGAGAACTAATAATATTCTTTGGATTATTTTAGCTAACATATTTATGCATCTGTATCCTCTATTCAAGAACGTCAAATCCTACCATTTGCAATGACATGGATGGACCTAGATGCTTTTATGCTGAGTGAAATAAGTCAGACAGAGAAAGATAAATGCCATATGATTTCACTTATGTGAGGGATCTAAGAGACAAAAAACAAACTAATCAGAAACAGACTCACAAATATAGAGGACAATCTGGTGACAGCCAGAGGGGAGGGAGGTTAGGGGGCTGGGAGAATGGGGTGAAGAGTTAAAGAAGTACAAACTAGCAGTTGATAGATGGTCAAGAGGATGGGGGGCTCAGCATAGGGAATGCAGTTAGCATTAACGTAATGGCTATGTGGAGAGCCAGAGGAGAGAAAGAGCAATTAGGGGGGTTGTTTTATAAACTATATAAATGCCTAACCAATGTATTGTATACTTGAAACCAATACAATAAAATTTTTAATAAAGGAAAGTCTTAAGCACATGTTTCTGAGGTCTTACATTATAAAACAGTATAAACCTTTTTTACTTCTTTATACTGAAAAATTCTGATCACTGGTAATTCTTAGTTTACTAGCTCCCTCCCCTACCCCCTGTCCCACCATGGTCATCGACTTCCTATACTCTTTTCTTCTAAAAGCAGCATCATATTGAATGGAAACTGAAGCGGGAGGGGGATATTTTTTTTTTTCCTTCAGTTCCTGAATGAGTGGGAAGAATCAGATCAAACAGATAAATCTTGGAACTGAAATTTAGAGAAGAATAAGAAAAAAGAAAGACTTCCCTGACATATACCCCCAACAAACCCATATTAGTGGCAAAAAATTCATTATAGGTCCTGCACAAGGTTGAGTTCTAGAGATTCAAATGTTTAGTTTTTAATAGCCCCAACCTGACCCTCAGAATCTGAGACTCAGATCTATCTGCCTATTTTATGTCTCTAGTTGGATGTCCAAACTAAATTCTTGATTGAAACTTCTCCCACAGTCACTCAGTAAATGCAATAAAGAGCAGCCTAAGTCCAACATTGCTCAACCAGAAGTCCTGGTGTCATCTTGACTTAATTCTTAAGCAAAGCCTATCAGTACTGTTATCAAAACATAAGCCCTCTGCTCATGCAGGCGCCACCATTATCTCTCATCCAGATTGCTACACTGTCTTCCTAGGTGACAAAACCCTGCTTCCACCTGGTGATCCTTCTAACATATATGTTCTCTAAAGCAAGCCCTCCAGGAGTTTTCCAGCTCACCCACAATATAATCCAAAGTCATTACCATGGCCCTCGAAATGACTGCATTCTCTCACCTTCCACGCCACCGCGTCACATCTCTGACTCTCCTTTCACTCTTTTTCTTTCCATTCAGTTGTCTCTGGCCTTCTTGCTCTATCTGGAAAATTCGGGATGCTCCCACTTCATAGGACTGTTATAAGTAACACATACATTAGAGCTTCATCTTACTGATAGTAAGTCTTAATTAATATTGTATCACTCCTATTTGGAGCCTTCATATTTATGTATTTCTTTTCTCTCTGTATTCCATCCCATTGTATGTTATGGGTACTGTTTTAGAGAGAGCTTCAGGGGTGCCCCCACCTCAGGGCATGTCCCTCAACTATTTCCTCTGTCTACATATTCTTTCCCCGGAAATACACAGTCTCACCGATTGTTTTCAGATCTCCACTGAAATTATTACATACATTAGTCCCTCTTGATCACACTATAAAATAGAACCCACTACACATGGGGTGAAAATATAAAGAGGCAAAAACCAAAAGGTCATAGAAGCTTCAAATAGTTATGAAATAATGTCAGTTGAAACTATGAATAAGACATGGCTCTGAGAGTTTTATAAAAACTGGCCATTTAATCCTCATAACAGTTCTAAGAGATAGATGCATTATTAATTCCATTTTGAGACAAGAAATTTAAGATACATAAAATTTACTAACCTTCACAGGACCAAACAGCTGAAAATTGTGTGAAAGCTAGAGTTTAAACCCAGGCAATCAAATTAATAACCAGTGTGTTTATCCACAGCACAGCTTGTGTGTCTTGCTGATCCTTCCATTTTCGTGCTAATACACCCCATCTTTCACTGACTGAATTCAGCAATGCTTTGTTGAGCGTCCACTAAGGGGCACAGTGCAGGTATGGAAAAGAAATTAATTTTGAGAAGCACCCCAGGCTCAGATCACATACGGCCTAGCAGGTGTTGTTCTAAGAGAACTTTAGGTGTTATTCTAAGTGTGATGAGAAGCCATAGGAGTGATGTGATCACATTTGCCTTTTAAATGGAATGCTCTGGTAGCTGAGTGGAAAATAAGCTGTAGGAGGCAATAGAGGAAGCTGAAAGGTCAGTACAGAGGCTATTGCTAGGTCCTAGTTCACAATAAACTGTGGTGGATGGTGCCCTGGACAAGGATGCCTGTGATGAAATTGGTGAGAATTGATCAGACACATAGTATATTTTAGAGGAAAAGTTAACAGGATTTGCTAGTGGATTGGACATAGGTTACTCATATATTTTTAATTGTCCCATGCTATTCTACAATTTGAATATTTCATGACTTATTTAGCCATTCCTCGTGTTTAAGGCATCCCTCCTCCCTTTTTAAAATTACAATGTACCTTAGAATGTTTGTCTATATTCATAGTTTTTTACACACGTGTGATTGTTTCTGTAGGGCTGTGAAGTGAAATTGCTGAGTCATAGAGTATATGAAAGTTTAATCTTAACAGATACTGACAAATAAGTCTCTAAACCATGTGTACTGATCAGCTTGTGCCAACTGACATTTATTTACTGTTTAAACTGTGTTTCCAATGTGATTTCAATGTGACATTGAAAACAGGTCCTCTGTTTTCCAGTCTATCTAGAGGTTATACTGGGATTCAACCTCTCCTATAAACCAGTGATAAGAAAGTGCTTATTCTATCACTAGCTACCCCTTGTCTCGTCATTGAAATGCCCAAGCAAATCTCCACTTGCTATTTGCTACTGTCCTTTTGGGGCAAAGTTGAGAAACCAGAGAGAGAGAGAGAGAAGAGGTGTGGTGATTTTCAAAGGAAATTATAACTGCTGCATTTAGATAACCTTGTAAATACCTGAACACACGGAGAGCCCCTCACAAAGTTCAGTTATTTCCTTGTAGGAAAGTGTCTTTTCACAGCCCTGGTACAAGGTCACGCAGTGCCTCCAGGGGCTGTTAAGAACAGGTTGCCCTGTAGTTAACTGATTTGTTACAATACAGTAGTAAGGCATGTGTTTCCTCTGACCTTGAATACCGTCCAGTACATAGGTGTTCATTGACCTATAAGTTGATGGGCTTTCAAGGAAAAGAGATAACTATACCCAATAATCTTTCTTACTAACCCTCTACTATCTAGCACTCTCATTAGATTGCCTATCACAGCAGACTACAGACTTTCTGATAAACAGTGTTTTGGATACTTTCTAAACTTTCTCCCATTAACCCTCTCGACCTCGCATGCCTGGGAGCCAAGTGGGTAGGGATATATTATTCTAAGTTTACTTAGGTCAACCTGAGGAATTGAAAGGTTAATTGACTTGGCTAAAATCATAAAACAAGCTACAAAGAGAGTCAGGAACAGAATTCAGATCTCTGAAAGTGTTTCTAGTCTACTGTGGGAAATGTTAAATGTATGTTTCTCTAACTCTGCATTGTTATTTTCTACAATTCCAACTCCCAGGAGCAACTTCGCCTTTTTAATTCTTCTCGTTTGTGTTTTCACATTGTGGTACAAACAGAAAATGGCTCTATTTGTTTGAATCATGAGAGTAAATGGACAATGATGTCTTTGGTCCAGGTGACCAGGTTCAAATTCTAGCCACCCCACCTATGCAGAAAATTCTGAAGAGTGGAGGCAACAGAATCTCTACCAAGAGTAACCCATTTGGGTCAAACCAATAACAAAATATTCCATATTCCTATAAAGCCCAGCTTCATGCAAAGAACAACTACCCTCTGCTTAGGAAAGATATGAAATTATGGCAGTACCCAAAAAACTGAGATTACATGTCTGCCAGGGGATCCTCTAGGCCTGGGATTTTCAGTGACTCCTGACTGGAGCTATAGGAGACCAGAGGTTTGGAAGAGGGAGTTGGGGATTAGGGACACATTCCAGATAAGTGAGGACAGCTGAAGAACCACGGCAGTGGAACAGAAAACAGAACATGATTTTAAAGAAATTTCTTAGGAGTTGAAGACCAGCCATGTGGATGCTATAGAAGAAGTCAAGGATGACTTACAATTAGCCTTTTAAATATTCTCCCTGATGTCCTTTTCTCTGTACTTCAACATTTCATCTCAAGTCTCACATAGTTACATTTCTAACATGAAAATATGATAGTATTTTATGTGAAAACTTTACCTGTTTTTAATTCAGCTTAGGGAAAATGTCCAGATTCATTACCTGTGCATATAAAATCCTTCAAAACCAGGTCCCAAGAGCAAGCCATCAGATTTCTTTCTCTCTACTACCTGTCTCAAAACCAGACCTTCTAACCACACAAAATAATGATCCTTCCCTTCTCAAACTGATCTCTTCTACAACTTACGGACAGTCGGTCTTTGCTGTTTCCTTTACCTTGTTCTCCGCCTACAAACTCCTACTCAACATTCTACTTGAATGTCACCTCCTCTGTAAAATTTTTTCTCAATTTACCAAGCATATGAACTTTCTCCCTTCCTTTTCTTCTTATATAACCTTGTACTTCTGGCATATTAACTAATGATCTGCATGTTTTATCTCTTCCACTGGACAATGGAATCTTTTCTCCACCCCAAAGTCAATGCTAAGATTCAATACCTAGCATCTAGCATAGTACCTGGAACACAATATGTACTCTACAAGAATTGGCTGACAATTTTGAATAGATCTGCCATGCTTAATCATGCTTGAGAATGAAGTAAAGGATGAGTCCTTTAATTCTTAAAATTTTGCCAGAAGTTGGCCTCAGTGGTGCCAAAGGATGGGTTTAAAGTCATATGAATTTGAATCTCATTTTGACTTTAGATTTTAGGTGAGTTACTTAATATCTTACAGTCTTCTTTTCCTTACCTACAGAATAAATACAGTAATGCCCACCTTACAAAGTTGATGTTAGGATCTAGTGCTATCTTAATACTTGCCAAATACCAGGATGTTCAGTGAACACTTTTTCTTCCTGCTTTTCATCAGTGAAGCTACTTTAAATACTATTAAAAATGCTTTTTTTAAAAAACCAGGTTTCATTCACATTTTACTCTACTCTTTTACAAAGTTTACACATTTTCTTTTGTAGTTATGTATTAATGTGAACAGAGCATATTAAGGCACATGTGTATAATTGTATCTTTATGTATCTAAACCAAGTTTTTAAATGGCATACACGAGGAATATATTGCCTAATACTCATACAGATATAATATATGGATGGCTAAAAATGAGTCTTATTATAGTAATAACCTGAGAGGTAATATTATATGAAGGTTAAAAGCCCAGGCTAGAATTAAGGAACAAACTTAAATTTGAATTCTGACAATATCTCTTACAAGAAAATCTAGTTTATGATGCTTCAGTTTCTTCAACTGTATTATAGACATAATAAAAGTATTTAATTCAAAAAGTTATTGTGAGGACTGAAAGAGACACTGAAGTAAAGCCCTTGGCATAGAGCCTAGCACACGGCATACTCAATAGCTGTTATTTTTATGGCTCCAATTATTATTACTATTTCTCTGATGTTCACCCAAACCTGCTACTGCAGACTTTTACTCCCCTGATAATCTCACCTATCTAGTCTGAGCATCCCCACAGGGTGTCCCTTCTATGTCTGTGAACATGCCATCTCACCATTCACCATACAAGGAGCCTAAGAAGGAGAAATAGAGGTTCTTGGTGAAGAAATGTGACCACAGCAGACCCATCCAGGAAGCTGTGTGACTCTTTTATTGATCGCACTGTGGCAACAGTGCTGTCATCTCACCTTCCAATCCTCTACCCTCTGAATGGTTTCACAGCAGACATGGCTCCCTCTAGGCACTGCTAGTTCGTATTCCCCTACCACCTGAGTCCTGGGTATTTCCAGGGTACAACAGCTCTTGATGTGCCAAAGAAACACTGAGTTCTGTGCCAAAGTGGGAAAAGAATGCTTTGCCACCATCTGCTGTGTTAAACTTGTGACATAGGCACAAAAATGGTTTTGTCTTTTGGCCCAATATTTTGTAGGGTTTTGGTATGTGGGAAGTAGAGATCCGGATCATATGGGGTAAAATCTGAAAGATTGAAAGGGTTCTTCTATTAGAATCACTCTTATTCCCTTTCCAATAACAGAGTCATATTACTAGACACAGCCAATTTGTTTGCTTTATCTTCCCTTAGAAGAGAAAGTCACTCTAGTTAGCACTCCTCAAACTTTCCCACCCAACTTCTATGTGCAGTGAACCTGAACCCTTGTGTGTCCGGGAACAGAGCCAAAAATGAGCTGACATGAGTGCGAAATCTCTTTGATGTTTCATCTTTTATCTTAGAAAAAAATCATATGAATTTGGCATCCTCTTCATAGTATTATGTTAATGTAAAGTAATGGCATTCTTTTAATCCATTTCACGGCTTTGGGTACCCTCTGGAATACCACACCAGCTGCAATGAGACTCATATCTTACGTCAGGGTCCTGGATCAGCCTTGGAATAAGTGAGTTTTCTCCCAGAAGATTCTTTCTTTGTTAGTACTTGGTGGGAAATAGATTTCTGGCATATTTTTTCACTCATTTGTCACACATGTCCTGATATGGCTGAACCCTAGCCACAAACACAACTTAAGGTCAAACGTGACTCTCTTGACCCCCAACAGTTTTAAGCACTGCCTCAAAGACATCATCAAATACCTCAGTTTTATCATAGCATCTGCCTGTGTATTTGCTGGTTAAATGTGAGGTTCTTTTGGCTGAGTAGTCAAAAGCAGTCAAACCGAATCAAGGTTTTCTTACTTGATTACTGACGGACACCACATTTCTTCAAAGTATGGCCATTTACAAGGGAAACATTTGTCTTAAAGATAATAACTTGCATGGAACTATAGTTTTATATGAAGAAATTTGGGGTTATCCAAAGACATTTAGGGCCTTCCAGAAAATAAAACCCATTCGATTAGTTCCCTCCATGTACTTAAGCATATAAAAGTATAGATCCATATAAATTATTGCATTCCATTGCCACACTAATTAAAAATTTCTCAGATGGTTCAGTCAATGACCCATATGTATTATAGTTCTAGCAACTTTCATCTCTTTCATAGATACAAGTCGACCATATGCAGTGACATAGGCTGTTTCCGAATACCATAATAGTCATTGGAAATGAATGCCTCTGCATTGTGGCTCATAAAAATATCTGTTAATCATAAATGTTAAGTCAACTCAGCCCAGTATTAGTTGAATGACATCAAGCCGATTTCTGAAATGCAGGGAGATCGAGAGCTAAACATAGTGGGCAAAGACTTACTGGAAAAGTAATAAGTTTAGTTCATGTTACTATTATCTCCAGATTCGTGTGGTTATCTATGAAATAATGGGATCTCACTGCAGTCCTCTGAGACACAGAAGTTTATTAACCTTGCGTTGGTTTTGCTTAAAAAGGCCAACCCAACCCACCATAAAAAGGAATGAAGTACTGATTCATACTATGTTATAGATTAACCTTGAAGCATTATGCCAAGTGAAAGGAGCCAATCACAAGGGCCACATATTACATGATTCTATTTATATGACATCTCCAAAATATGCACATCTATAGTCAGAAACTAGATTAGTGGTTGTCAGGGGCTGGGGAAGGGAGAATGGGGAGTAACTGATAATGGGTATGAGGTTTACCTTTGTAATGATGAAATGTTCCAAAATTAGATAGTGGCGGTGGTTGTACTACTCTACAAATTGAAAATATATGAAACCCACTGAATTATATCCTTTAAAGGGGTGACTCTTTTGTAGGTAAATTATAGCTTAATAAGACTGTTATGAAGGGGAAAAACACAAAAGGGTATGCTACTAAGTAGAAGCTAGGAATGAGGAAGCGAACTAATGGCAAAAGAAAAAAAAAAAAAAAAGTCAAAGGCTTGGTCACAACCCAAATCCTCCAAAGAAGTATACTGGACCCATCTATTCCCAGACAAGCTTCCAGAATGAAGTCCACAATCATTTTTGGACCTCACAGTTTTCGTTCCCAAGATCTAAAGAGTGACAGACAGTCTTCAAGTCACTAAGATGTTTGCAATTTCTTTCTTTGTTTCTCCTTCCCCCTCATTTGATTTTCTAGTAATTTTGAGTCAGGTGGAAAGGAGTCCGCTCTGCTTGTGCTGTTCGTTATGGAAATTGATTTGACCCTCATTTGCATCTATTTGCACCGTCATCAAGCTGATTTAGAAACCGAGGGTGGTTGCAACCTCCTCTGAAGCTGGCAGATTTGCTCTAAAAACAGCCCTGGAACTTTCCAACCAGCTCTGAAGAACTTGTTCTTTTGCCCTTTTGATTTTTGTACAACATGGGCAGAGTTTCAGAGAAATACACCTTGTGGTAAAGAAAAGAAAGGAAAGCCTTTGTTGCCTTCTGCTATAAATAGCCTCCATTTCCTTGCCTTTTCTCCATGCTGCTAGTCAACCATGCCACCCCAGTTGCATATCAAAAAAAATGCATTGGTCTGTGGAGCGAGCAGCACCAAGCTAGCTTGCAGGCTGGAAACTGGCGGCAGAGGAGTTAAATCTTAAACCATCCAATATCACCTGAGCACACAGCAATTATCCCTGCTGCACTGACCCATGGGTACCTTATTAGCCCTGGGAAGGAACAAAGTACAGGGCTGCAACCCAGGCCAGTGTACCAAGAGTAGTGATAAGAACCTAGGAGAGTATGCACTTCACCCGGCTTAGCCTTTCTTGCTTTTCCTCATTTGTTTCCCTTTCCTCTATAGCTTTGAGATGATTCCTCACTGTCCATCCAACTCCTCCTCACACTTGCTCTGTTTGGTCCCTTCACGCATCCAGTACCATTCTCACTTCCCTATGCAACACACACTCTCTTTGCTCTCTTTTATTGTCAGAATAGAAAGAGCTTTTATTGCTGTTTATAATTGTAAAATACTAAATTCTCATTGTAAAAAAAAATCTGTTTATATATAAAGGAAGTAAGAGGGCATATAAATTAACTGTACTCTCACCACTCAGGGAAATTCACCTTACTTCAAATGTATAGTCTCCAAATTCAAAAAGACTTTTTTTCAAAAGCAAAACCTGTATGAGATATCTATTTTTCACTTAGAAATCCATCTTGTATATCTTTTCATTTCAATAAATATAGATCTACATTACCATTTTTAGCAATATCTATAAATGTATCCATAATTTGCACACTTAGTCTGTTTCTTCTTGATATATGTGTGTGTGTGTGTATATATATATATATATATATATATATATATATATATATATATATTCATAGATAAAATACACATTCACAGTTTATTTTTCTTTTCCCCAAATTTATCCACGAGTCCCTCATTCTATCCTTAAGTTCTCCAAGTTTCCTCAGTTGCACCTGACATCTGGGCATCTCTGCTCATCGGAAGTTACCCATCCTAGGCCTTATTTTTCAAGACCTTATTCTACTTGATAGTAACTGGAAAACTATGAGGAATACAAGCTAATAGGTTGATATAGTGGCTTTTATTTGGTTTCAACAGATCATTGAAACAGGAGTGAGCTTTAGAAATAACCTAAAATGGCTTTTCCCCAAATGTCAGTCATTGAGAAACTAGGGTGGATTGCAGGGGTTAGAGGGAGCATTAAAAAATTTACTGGTTCCTATTCCAGGGAGTTCAGTGTGATTAGTCTGGAGTAGGGTCTGGAAAACTGTCATTTAATAAGCACTCCATGTGATCAGTCAAATTTTAGAAACTCCAATTATATCCAACATTTTTATCTTTCATATGAGGCAGTAGGGAACCAAATAGATATAGTTTGTCATGCATATATAGAAAATTAGGGGTAGCATTTGAACTGTTGTCTATACTGCCCTATCTCTAAGCCTGTCATCTTTTCATTGCACCAGAGCATCTTATTCCAAAGAAAAACTTATTAGAACAAAGGACATCCAAATAGAATAATGTAACAGGAAAGTTTTGCCTGATACAAATGACAACTCTAAAGCTCAAAATGGTTTAATGGGAAATTGACTTTGAGGCGAAAAAGGTCTTCTATTGCCACTTAAATTATATATTATGCAAATGACCATATCGTGTATGTGTACATATGGCTATATGTTGGTCTTAGAAAAAATATTTAAAGTCAAACATGATTATAGAACCAATAACATAAAAATAAGGTTTTAAAGATCTATTTCTATAATTATTTCTAATGAGAAAAAAATACAGGCGCCAATGAGGAATGACTGGATCTACTCAAAAGCAAGCAAAATTTTTCTTCTTTTTGAATCTATCTTCATCCATGCAAAACTTTTTCAGTAAGAATTCCAACTTTCACTGGAAACATGTGTAACACAGAGCACACAGAGAAAGAGGACTTCTTAAAGCAGTATTCAATAGAGAGCTACCTACTTGGTCTGGTGGTCAAATCACTTGTGGTATTTGTATATAATGAGTACCTGGTAGAATTCTTTAATTTGAGGCCTTATAAAGATATAAAGATAAAAGTGGTCATTTAAATGCCCTATCCTCATGGAGTAGGAACTGTGATGAATACCATTCATTTTCTTGAAAGACAGTATTCCCCTCAATGGGCACAGGTTCAGATGGTATACTCTGCTGCCTTGGAGAAGACACAGGCATATTGATTCTCATGGCTCCTGTTATGGGTTAAATTGTGTCCCCTCAGAATTCATAAGTTGAAGGGTCTACCCTCAGTGTCTTGGATATAGAGTTGTTACATATCTGATTAGATAAGTTAAATGAGTTCACAATGAGTAGGGGACCTTTAATACAATATAACTGGTGTTCTTATAAAAAAAGAGAGAGAATTTGGAAGAAAAGACACACAGACAGAAAAAATTCCATATGAAGATTGGAGTTATGCTACCACAAGCAAATAAAAAACCAGAAGCTGGAGAAGAGGCCTAGAAAAGACCCTATCCTAGAGACTTCACAGGGATCATGGCCCCGTTGACACCTTGATCTTGAACTTTTGGCCCCCAGAACTGAGGCCATAAATTTCTATTGTTAAGCTAGTTGGTTTGTTGTACTCTGTTATGGCAGCCCTGGGTCACTAATACAGTACCCTTCAGAACATAGCCTCCAATCAGATGACACTTTTGAAGGAAAGGGTAATCCAACAGTAGATGAATAGCCAAGGTATTTACTAGTTTGACCTACAAAACCTTAATGAATTTGGAAATTCTAATGCTAAAGGAGAAATGACTAAAACATGGTATTAATTCAAATTCTCTTGAAATAGAAGTGGATTCTTCTCCTCAGCCATTTTATGTTCCGGCTGCACCAACAGGTAGAAAAGGGTCACTGTGCCTGCAGAAATGACTGATCCTGGGTCATCAGATTGTTGCTTTTGAGGTAAAAGGAAACCATGTATGAAACACAAGGCCTGACCAAATAGTAAGAATAAACAGAAAACTGAATCAACCTCCTCCCCATCTTCTCCCCCAAAAGATCCCCAAAGATGCAAAACTATGGGAATGTTCAGGTCAGAACCCATCTAATCTAGGTGCCACTAGAGGTATAAGAAACCTGGAATGTGTGACAGTAGACGACAGTGCCGATTGCTAAATTAGGCCTCCTACCTAGCTTCTAAATAAAGCAGGACTGAAGCAGCTAAATGTTTTGGTTATTTACACTTTCTCTTTTTCTACTACTTTGTATGATGGCCAGTGACTAATGTTTGAAGTTTCAGGTAGAAGAATGAAGGAATCAACATCAACTCCACAATGTTACGTAGCAACTTTGTGTGCTTTCTGTGTTTGGCCATGGATAACCAAAAGCTACTCTGTCAGTGGCCATGACTCAGAGCCTTCTCTCTCCTCTTGAGTTGAGGCCATTCAATTCAATCCCCAACCCCCATATATATACATGTATATATGTAAGTTCTACAACATGTGCTTGGTATTGTGAGAGATTCAATGACGGAAAGTTGCTATCATTTTATTCTTAACACTTCCATCCTCAATTTCATTATCTCTTGCTTATCAAACATATTTATTCCTCATCCAGGTGTTTAGGTCTTTTATGCTATGACCTGATTGGGTAAAACATCATATGGTGCTCTTTTCCATCTATACTTGGATCTCAGGAAATAAAAACTCTTTTAACATTATTTTTAAGAAAACACTTCTACTTTGCATGCATTACAAAAAAGACACACTTTATTTTAATACATGTACAAATTTCTAATAAATTCATCTTGCTATTGTTCTCTAAGGTATAGTAGGAATGGCAAGAACTAAGTTGATTAGTTCTCCCTGGGGTATGAGTTTGCCTTTGAGTATAATGCTATAAGACACTGGAGTTCATTATTAATACATTTCAAATTTCTAGTAGGAATAAGTTTTGGAAAAAGGACTTCCAGGTAGAGAGTGGTCCAAGTGGTTTTTTTCCTTTAATTTTCATTTTGCCAGTAGGAGCCTTTGTCCAACTGTTACCACATGGAGATTCTCCATTCAGAGCTCTTCTTAGTAAAAAAAACTTTGGAAGATTCTGTGCTTTGCATCTGTAATTAGAAAGTGACTCAATCAAAAGAATAAACTCTATATAAAGATGACGTTGAGGAGAATAGTCCAAACTCATTTACACAACTGTCCCATCACATTTCTTCAAGAGCATATTTTTAGTAGAGCTTTGTGTTCTATTTTTTCCTACAGAGATATAATTTATATATAATAAAATGTATTCTTTTTAGGTGTATAGTTCTATGAATTTTGATAAACTCATATTATGAATTTTGATAAACCCATAGTCATGTAACCAAGCAGAAATCAAGATGTAGAATATCTCTATCACCCCAAAACATTTCCTTGCATCCCTTTGTAAAAAATTCCTTCCTCACTCACAGCCCCTAGCAACCTCTGATCTGATCTCTGTCCTTTTAGCTGTCTTTTTTAAAAGGTTATGTAGAGGGATTCATACAATGTTGTAGCCTTTTGAGTCTGGCTTCTTTTAATTAGCATAATGTCTTTAAGAGTTATCCATTCTGTTTCATGGTTGAGTACTTCATTCCTTTTTTATTGCTAAGTTGTATTTTCTTGTATGGCATACCACAATTTGTTTAACCATTCACCAGCTGGTAGATATTCAAATTGTTTTAAGTTCTTGACAGTTGTGTATAAGACTTCTATAACATTTCCATATACTTTTTGTGTAGACATGTATCTTTATCTCTCTTCAGTAAATGCCAAGAAAGAGATTGATGAGTTTTATGATAAGTACATGTTTAATTTCCTAGGAAACTACCAAACTGTTTTATAAAGTACTATAAAATTTTGAATTTGCTCTAGCAATATGTTAGTTTCAGTTTCTTCACATTATCGCTGACATTTGTTATTGCCATTTAAAAAAAACTGAGCCATTCTAATAACGATGTAGTGGTATTTCTTTGTGGTTCTAATTTGCATTTCCCTATGGCTAATGTTTTTGAACTTTCCATGTATTTGGGTTTTTTTTGCATCCATATATCTTTTCTCATGAACTGTCAGTTCAAATGTTTTACCTATTATTTAATTGGGTTATTATTTTTTCCTTATTATTCAGTTTTGAGAGTTCTTTATATAGTGTGGCTATTGGTACTTTTTCAAATTATTGCCTTTTTAAAAATGTAAATAATTCCCTTACAAGTTAACCCAAAGAATCACATCCTCATTCTTTCATCACCTTTTGAGGATCATTCATTAACAACTATTATACAGCTCTTTCAATCTTTTAATCTTCAAATTTGATCATGGGTCACTTTGAAATTTGTATGAAAACAAACTACTTTCCAAACCTCCCTGGGAAATGACAAGAAAGCTATAGAATGAAGACAAGGTATAAAGCTCAGCAACAATGACATTGATGATTCGACTTTGGTCAGCCACACCATAGAAACAAGAGGAGGTTAAAAGAACATAGAATGAAATAACAATAAAAAATACATCCCACAGGCAAGAAAAAACTGCCCTCGATGGACTGCAGGATAGCTACTGAGAAGACTGGCTGAGAAACATGAGTCTTTTCAATTGGACAAAGTTAAATACAATAGGGAGGCAGTGTAAAGCCAAAAGGGGGGTTCCGTTAATGTACTTCCTAATTATAAAATGAATTTTAAAAATGAGACTTTTCTGATTTATGTCACAGTTGAGCATGGGCATTCAGGCTGAATTCAGAGTCTTCCAAGTTGCTACTGTCGATATCTTTTCTCAGAATCTGGCTTCAAGACCTTCTCCATTTAAAGAAAAAGTATTTTAAAAGGGAGAGTGGAATCTGAGTGTGGCAAGTCAGTGTTTTCTACCATACTTTTCTTTTAAAATAAATAACTGCTGTCAGGAAGAACTCTCCAAAATTTCCCCTCTGAGCCCCATATTTAAATGTCTCACAGTGGAGCCTCCACTTGCCTTCACAATTGTAGACAAAAAATTCAAGTGTACACTAAGCACCCTCATGCTCTAATACAGCTCATCCTTTGCCATAAATATTGGGCCTATTTCATGAAAATGAGGAGTTCTCCTCTCTTATATTACTATGAAAATGTACATTCTACTGGCATAGGTATCTCATTAGCTCCTGGTAAATAAAAATATAGTGGGAAATCTCAAGTCATATTCGTACCAGATGAACAGCAATATACACATCATATTACAGATTCCATGTGACAGGCCAATGGCAAGTTCTGCCTGGCTTATCTTTTTACATATCTTTTCATCCCACTCACTTTTCTCTATTCCAATGGCGACTGCCATAGTTGAGGCTACTATATTTCTCTCACCTGGAGACTATAACTGACTCCAGCTCAAATGATTCTCTATACGGTCTTGCCCTATTCAATCCATCCTCCATACTACAGCCAGAGCATACTTCTAGAATGTAAAATGAATGAATCACGCTACTCCCCTACTTAATGCTCATCAAAAGCTTTCTAGTGCCATTAAGATAAAGCCCAAGCCCTTCAAAAGGCCCTTTGTACCCCCGGCATCCTGCATTCCTTTCTTGCCTAACCTCTCATGCTTTTGTCCTTCCCACTCTATGTTCAAATTAGAAAATGTGTACTTTTCCAGTTCTTGAGCATAATCTTACTCCTATTCATCACACTCTTAGTGATCACTTGATTTTTCTTTAACTATCATTCATCAAAGGTTTCCTACCCCTTGAGAAACAACATCAAGTGCCCCTTCTACGAGTTCGCATTGTGTCTTTCATGTTATTGTTGTGCCTATCACAGTTTATCACAAGTGATGATTTAACTGTCTGATTCTCATGCTAGACTGTCAACTTTCAAAGAAGAGAGCTTTCTGATCTCATTCACCATTTTGTTCCCAGAATCTAGCACAACAACTTGAATGTCAATTTGTTGAATGAATAAATAGCTGGATGGATGGATGGATGGATGGATGGATGCAGATGAGACTGGTAGAGAGTTTGGTACAGAAAGTTGATGGAGGCTAACATTCCCTCTATAAAGTGGAGATGATAAAAATACCCACTTCATAATATTGCTCTGAAGATTTAATGAGATATTTATCATATGTAAAGCACTTAGAACTATGCCTGACATGTTATAAGCACTCCTCCAAAAAATGGCAGCCATTATTAATAGCAATAATGATATACTTTCAGGAAATGTGAAAAATGAATGGATGAAACATTAAAAAAAGCAAAAAAAAAAGTAATTCAGCAGTAAAATCTAGATAAGTTCTTGTTGGCATCTTTATCCTGCCTTTGTGACTCCCTGACAATGCCCAGCACCTGTGGTCTCAACCCATTCACATTCAGCAGGCAGCAATAGAGGACAACAGAGCACCTTCTGCCCTAGAATCCAAGTTCAACCCTTGTGACTAAAGTTGTTTCTGCCAAATTCCTAACCTCTTAGACCCTGGACCCTGTTGTGTTCTGAGATCTATGACATCTTCTTGCCCACTTCGTGTTAGCTGACCTGTTGACTATTGGTCCCTTGCCCACCTACACTGGTGATAGCTGATTAATTGGGCTTCTGCTCCAGACCCTTTATGGTTTGGCTTGTATTCAGGATGGGTCCATAGCTTTAAAGACATGCCTCCAGGCAGTGCTCTGTGCCAAAACACACAGTAGAAGAAGGCCACAATTGTTGGTCTATATTAGCATAATTATCTCCTGAATCTACTTTCTACCAATTCTTACTTGGTCTCAAAACCAACCTGTTTTTGACCTTCTCTTTATTTTTATTACTTCCTTACAATTTACCCTTTCAACTTGATGTTAGTCTTTTAAAGGCTTTTATTAGCATTCTCCTAATGCAAAATTTCCTTGGGAGATATTTGGCTTGGTCCCAGGATCTGCCATACTAATGAACATACTTCTGTGCTGCCTTAACTGAGTATAAGCCAGAGGTGATAAACAAAATATTTAACATATGGTAAGGTGGAGGCAATGAGGAACCAGAATGAATGTTGGAAACAGGATCGGAGGAAGATCATGGAAGGTCCCCATACTATGTCAAATATTAATTCTTCAGTAGCTGGATCTGAGGATACAAAACGGGGATACTGGGAAGCAGCTACTTACCAAGCAATATGAGAGCATCCCAATTTTTAACAACTGCAACATCTATACCTTAAGATTTGATCTTGGATATTTTTCAACACAAGCCTAATTCTTTCATATCCCCACAAGACATTGCCCATTAGACTAATCCCTAAACTTAGGATCTAGGACACAGGATTTCTCACACATACACACACATGCAAAAAACTATGTCTACACATGTATTTGGCTTTAGTTGTTCCATGCAAAAATTATTACAAGGAAAATTACCCCCACGGTTACTATGTTTCATAAAGAATGATGTCGCTTAAGATATCTCTAAATTTGACTGATTAACCCTATAAGAGCCTAAAATTTTACAAATAAGAAATGAACTAAGAAGGTTGTGCATTCCTTAGAAAGAGCATTTTCTTCAAAGTCCATTTCAGATATGACCATGCTAGGTACTAAGGATCCTCCTAGAAAAGAATAAGAGGATTGCCTAACAAAAATTTTACTCTGCTGCCAGGGCAAACTCCTTGCTATTCTGTGTGTGCGCTATAAGCCAGTAATTTGTGTGTAGTTCTCATTCTTCCTTTCTCCAAAATGGAAATTTTATTGTAGTTACTCTATTCTTTCACCACCATTGTATACTAGATGAAGGGAACAGATAACTTGACTTTTAGCGAATGATCACTAGACCAGAAAATCCACATCTGGACTCTACAGTGAGGGGTAGACATCACTCAGAAGGATGTACTTCAGGCTAGACTCTAAAATGACAATATTTGGAGGTACTTGCAGTACAATAGGGGTGAACACACTATTAAAATGTATATATTCAAAGAGAATATGCATGGATGCCAGCTAGTTTAAGGGTTAGATTGTGTCAGAGACTATTGATTGGTTAATTCGATGCCTTCAACCTTCTTTTGCTTGCCCCATCCACTACAGAGGCCAGAAAAGCTAAATGCATGCTGTCCCACCTTCCCTTGCAACCTGGGTGAGCCATATGATGCATGTCTTAAAAAAAAAAAAAAAGATATGAAGGTCAGAGGTAATGTGTAAAAGCTTTTACTTTACTGATAAACTGAGCAGACATCACTGATTCTTTACCTTACCCCATTTTTCCTAACTTTAAGGTAAATATGAGACTTGGTGATGTGGATCTTTTGACAGCTATGAAAAAAAAAAGAGTTAAAAAGTTACAAGCACTGACACTATTGTGCTATTGAACACATGTAAGTAATAACCAATCTCCTGATTCTTAAGTGAAAAAGTTATTCATATTAGTTTATACATTGTTGATTGGGTTTCCTAAGAGTTTTTGTTTGTTTGTTTTTGTTTTTTGCAATATAATTGAAGTCTCTAACATCATTACTATAGTGAAAACAATGATGAATTTTGCACTGTGCATTTTTATCCTTTCTTAGGTCAACGTCTCTATTTCCTCATGGTCCATGTGAGATGTCTGTTTTCTGCTATAAAATCCACTAGTGTACAATTTTGTAATAATCCAAACTGGGCAAACAATACAAGAGCCAGATGGATATTATGATACATCAATCTTTCCAGTAGAAAATTTTATAATATCAAATTTAGAAACTGCCCAAAATTATCGGAAGAAAAACTAAGCATAATTGAAGTAATAATTAGACTTGAATCAACAATGAAAAATTTATAGAACTCAAGCTAGTGCTTCCAAACAATGCCCATGATAGATGTTGTTGATGATTACAGCACATTTTCTCACAGATACTACTTAATACCTGAGAATCCTTCATGGTGAAATGTTCTAGGCAACCACTACCAAGTGATCAGAGCTGGCGCATAATGTGAAACCTGCCTATATTTCTTGGCAATTGCATACAAGTATTATGTACGTATGGTTCATGACCCAAACACAAATACATGTTGACCAAGAATTGATAATATCTTTGTTGGGGGGGCGGTGGAGGTTAGCAACTGAGTGTTTCAACTTTGTTTTGTACCCTCTTGTTTCCCTTAAGTCCTGATTGACCTTGTCATTTTCATGACTACTTAGTCAAGAAGACACACAGAAATACATCACATTTATTCAAAGCTGTTATGATAACATTGTACTCACCGCTATAGCTAGTAAACAATCCATGCATTTTGTATTGCTAATTTATTGCTTTTATCTCTGTTCCTTTATCTTTTTATCCGAACATTTGAAACTTGGTCGAAATTTGGTCAAACTCATTGTTAAATATAATAAGGTGCCTTCACTACCCCTTTACAACAGATTATTTATTTGCCTTTTTGGACAAAATAAGCAGCTGTCTATAGAAAAAAAATTATTTCTAGATATGACTTTTAGAGGACTGCCTCTTTCTTCTCCAAGAAAATAGATACTTGCTTGAGTGACCTTCAGTTTCCTTCTTTAAGTCTACCTGGCAATTTAGCTTAAAGGATAAAAAGGATGGCTATTAGGAGTTAATTTTTAACACTTTCCTACCTAGTATATGGAATGGACTTATTTGATCTTGGCTATATTAAAAGAGTACTAAAAGATACCAAAATAAAACCAGATGTTATCAAGAAACCCAGGCAATTTCTATATGATGACCTAAAAGGAAATAATTACATATGAGAAGATTAAATGAGTAGGTGCAAAGAAAATAAAATCTAGTTTGTAGGGATAAAAATAAAGCATTTAATTAAGTTTAATAAGATTTTAGGAATAAGTTTATATACATGAAAAAATAATCTAAGAAAAACAGGCATCTGCTAAAAGTAACACCAGCAGTACAAGGTATGTAAAAAACATAAAAAGGTCGGCATAAAAACAGCCACTGTCAGTGAGAAAGAATACATGGAAAACCCAGCTCCTCGCGGTAAAATGTTATGATCTTGAAAAAAACTGTAAGTTCTTTCATTGTAGGTGACACTATGAGCCTTCCCAAAGGGAGAGAACAAAAACATCCATGAAACAAAGATAGGAATTAGACAAAGAAGAAAGTCTTGACTCTATATTCAGTCATTCATTTATTCAAACATTTAGTGAGTTTCTATTGCAAAGCACTATTCTAAGTGATGAGTGTATATCAGTTAATAAAACCCTCAAAACCCTTGTCCTCAACTACATTTCTAGTGAAGGGAAGAGAGGTGATACAGCAACAAGGAAACAGAGACAATGCCATTCTATACTGTAAAATTATGTAAAATTAAGCCTGAATATTTGACAACTTCTCAGATACCACAGATCTGGTGTCTAGTGAAATCAGAATAAGAGGTAAATTATATATTTGCATGTACACATAGCCTTGACTGTTTTATGAGTCAGCAACTCTTCCTATATGAAACTATGGCTTGGTAAAAGATAAAGGCTCAATTTTCTGATCAGTAGGTGTAAGTCAAAGTAGGCAGTCTGTTGCATGTTGCTCTCCTTGACCTTGGCCTTAGGCCAATGAGGATTAAACCCATGAAGAGAATGGAGTAAAGCAAGGTGTAGCAACAGAAAAATATCAAAGAAATTAGTAACAATAATCAAGGCCAAACCATCCAGAGAAAATATCTTCTTTTAAAGGTGAAAAAGTTAAGTATGACAATAGATCGAGTTATATTTTCAGGCAAGGCCACTCATTCAACCATCTACCTATACGTATATTCCAGAAGGAGAGAGCAGCTTATGCAAAGGCATATGTAAGTTCATCTTCACAAGGAAAGAGGCGCCCTATGTAAGTTGTTTGGCAAAATCATATTCAAACCTCATGGAGTTTATTCTGCAGGCCAATTTTCGGTGGGGAAAACTATGACATAAACCATATTTGTCTTTAGCCCAGTCTCTATTTCTCTTTCTATGCATTCCCACATCTTTACATTTCCTGTTTAACACATAGACTTGAGTATCAGTTTCCCAAAGTTGCTCGATGTCTTTCTCTGTCAGAGATAGACAAAGTCAAACCAAAATCTTAAATAGAAAAATTTGCACTTCCGGTCAAGATGGCATAGTCGATAAACACTGTGTTTGCCGCCTCTCGTGACCACATCAAAATTACAACTAAACTACAGAACAACCATCCTTGGGAGTCATCTGAGATCTGGTTCAACAGAAGTCCTACAACTAGGGACACACAGAAGAGGCCACCTCAAGACAGAAAGTGGGGCAGAGAGGCGAAACAAGCCGGCCCCACAACTGCACATGGCAGTTGAGAATCAGGAGGGTTATCTTGGCTGCAAAGGTTCCCCTGGAGGTTCTACCAGAGTGCCAGGAAGAGAAATCCCCACCACCTCTGCTGTGAAAACCAGCTGAGGCTGTGAAAACCAGCGAGAATCGCAAATGTTGACCTTAATGGGCCCGCGCGCGGACTTACTTGGTGACGAACTTGCTCGCTCTGAGCTCTAGAGCTGGGGCAGCTGCTCGAGAAGCACCAGGGACAGACGAGGAGGAACTGAATTGTCTGGCTTCAGGGCAAGGACCAGAGGGGTGGCTTTCTCTCAGACAGAAGTGCTGGAAGAATCCATTGTTCCTTTGTCGAGCCCTCTTCCAATGAAGCGAGCAAACCCAGGCGGCCGCCATATTTGAGCTCCTCCAGTCTGGCTAACTCAGCTCGCCCCGCCCAGGTGATTCCTGAGACTCCGCCCCTCCCAACTTGCAAGCCCACCCAAGCCGCCTCTAGGTTTTTTCTTCCTCGTACAAAAGGCCTGTCTTGGCTCATGCTGCAGAATTTCCTAAAATCTCTCAAAGCTTCACAGAAACCAAACAAGCAGCATCTCGCCTGGATGTGCCCCATGCCCCTTGCTGAGCAGCCCCAGGCCTGGGCCTAGCAGCAGCCAGCCTTAGTTCCCAGCTTGACCTCTAGAGGCACCTCTGAGCCCAGGCCAACTGCGAAATGCCTGGTGATTCTCTCCAGGTGGCCTCAGGCAGTGCACAGGTGTGGCTGAACTTGACCTGTAGCTGGGACCCTCCTAGGAGGCCCTTGGGCCCATATGCCTTATGACCAGCTATGACCAGAGCTGGAGTACTACTTAGGGCTGCATCTGAGGAGGACACACCCAAAGAGCATATTAAGCAGGCACCAGAGCCCTGCTAAAATGAATCCTGTTCCATAGGATCAGCCTCTCACCAACCAATTCTCATAATGGATCACCCGTAGGCTAATCCCTCCCACTGACATGCAAACAGCAACCGAGGCTCAACAACAGAAAAGAACACACAACTCATTTAAGAAATATGCCTTGGGGACCTGGCTCAGGTATCAGGGATGACTTCACCACTGGGTCCCATAGGACACCTATTACATAAAGCCACTCTACTAAGACTGAGAGACTTAGAGGCCCTACCTAATACATAGAAGAAGGGGAAAACGAACAAACAAACAAACAAAACACAAACCAGAAAGGAGCCAAAATGGGGAGACAAAAAAACATGTCCCAAATGAAAGATCAGAACAAATCTACAGGAAAAAAAAACTATAGAAAACGGGGACAAGCAATCTGCCAGATGAAAAGTTCAAAACGCTGGTTATAAAGATGCTCAATGAACCTAGGGGAAACATAGATGAACTCAGTGAAAACTTCACAAAGAGATAGAAAACATAAAAATGAAGATATGAAACATAAGAAAGAACCAGTCAAAAATACAGTATCCAAAATGAAGAATACCTTAGAGCACATTGACAGATTAGATGCAGAGGATTGAATCACTGATTTAGAAAATAAGGTAGCAGAAAACTCCCAGTCAAAACAGCAACAAGAAAAAGAAACCAAAAAAAAAAAAATGAGGATGGTTTAAGGGGCTTCAGGGACAACACAAGTCTAACAACATTCACATCATAGAGGTACAAAAAAGAGAAGAAAGAGAGCAAGAAATTGAAAACTTATTTGAAGAACTAATGACTAGAAACTTCCTAATCTGGTAAAGGAAATAGATATACAACCCCAGGAAGCTCAGAGAGTCCCAAAGAAGAGGAACCCAAAGATGACCACATTAAGACATATAATTAAAATGCCAAAGGTTAAAGACTAAGAGAGAATCTTAAAAGCAGCAAAAGAAAAGCAGTTAATTACCTATAAAGGAGCTCCCATAAGACTGTCAGCTGATTCCTCAACAGAAACTTTGCAGGCCAAAAAGGGTTGGTATAAAATATTCAAAGTGATGTAAAGTAAGGCCCTACAACAAAACTTAGTCTACCTAGCAAAGCTATTATTTAGAATCAAAGGACAGATAGAGAGCTTCCCAGACAAGGAAAAGCTAAAGGAGATCATCAACATTATGCCAGTACTACAGGAAATGTTGGAGGGACTTCTTTAAGAAGAAGGAAAAATATGTATCAAAAATATGAATAATAAAATAGCAATAACTATATACAAATAATTACTTTGAAAGAAAAAAGATTAAATGCTCCATTCAAAAGATAGGGTGGCTGAATGGATAAGAAAACAAAACCCTTACATATGCAGCCTACAAGAGACTCACTTCAGATCAAAAGACACACATAGACTGAAAGTAAAGGGATGGAATAAGATATTTCATGAAAATAAAAATGAAAAAAACAATCTGGGGCAGCAATAATTATTCCAGACAAAATGACTTTTAAAAAAAGGCTCTAACAAGAAACAGAGAAGTATCCAGCAATTGCACTTCTGGATATTTATTCAAAGAAACTCAAAACACTACTTTAGAGGGACATGTGCATCCCTATGTTCACTGCAGCATTATTTACAATAGCCAAGATATGGACGCAACCTGGGTGTCCCTTAATGAATGAATGGATAAAGAAGAGGTGGTACATACATACAATGAAATATTACTCAGCCATAAAGAAAATAAATAATTAAATAAAGAGAAATTTGCCTCCTGTCAGAGATTGGACATGTGTTTGTATGAATGATGCAGAGATTTCATATGGCATTAAAATCAGCCCTGGGAAATTTATGTTAAATACAATCAGTCTTACACAGACATACCTCTTGGAAGTCCATGCCTTCACATCTCCTCCTTAAGAGAAAAATTAAATAATGACCCTCTATAAAAACATTATAGGTCTTTTTATAGTGAAAAAAAAGAGAGAGAGAGAGAGAGCAAAATTATAGAACTTAACTTCTGTTTAGCCCACCTTGAATTCCATTGACACACTTCCAAGTCTACCTTATAGCAGTAGAGAGATTTTGTAACTAGAGATTTATAACATATGACAACTCAACCCAGATCCTTATGAAACTGGAAGTGAGTCAGCAACATAATAGCTGCTTGAAATTCAGGGCATTTCAGAGTGACAGGGAGAAATTTTCAAAATTTTACAGAGAATGTTTACTCTCTGAAACATCGCTGAAAATTTTTCAGAGCCAAAGTGGTTCCTTAGGTTTTATTTCCCATGGCTAGGAGACAAATGATCCAAGGCTTTGTGAGCTGGCATCAGACAGCTGACAACAGGAAGGACCACATCATCATCACTGGGATGTCTAGTTGCCTCCACACAAACTTGCCTAAAATGTTGTCAGTGGCTCCCATCCCCTTCCAGAAAAATAACGCGTACTCCTTAACACAGGTTACAAGGCCCTTAATGGACTGTCTCCTGCCTGACTTTCCATGTGTGTCATCTACCCAGGTCTCCTACCCAGCTCCTCCATACCAATTGGCAATATCGAACTGATTTTTAAAAAATTTCCTCAATAGGGCATGCCTTGCGTCTTATCATTTAATTAATCCTTGATAAATTTTATAATATAAAATAATTATCATACACAATATTAACAAAAATAGTCTCATGTATTTATTTACTCAGTGTTAGAAATGAATCTTGTGCTTACATATTTTTTGCTAATTTTCACAAAATTCTACAAATAGGCTGTATCTATTGTAGAGCTCAGGAACCTGAATTTTGAGAGGCTAGGTAATTTGTGTAAGGTAATACTGCTAATGTATGGTAGACAAGAAAGTTTAGTATAAATCTGTGTGATGTGCAAGAAAATTATCTTCTGCTTTTCCCCCTAATTAACTCATCTGTGACTTTAAAGACACAATGCCTAGAAATCATGTCTAGAGGTGTTTCCTCTGATGCCCCTACCCCTGGTGGGAGAAGACACTTCTCTTCCAATCTGAAAGCCATTGAAGACTACTTGACCCCATTGCCTTTACTCTAGAGACCCTGTTAGCTTGCTTTCTAGGGGCCTGGTCCTGTGTCTTCTCAGTAGCCCCATTATTGCTCATGTTAGCAGGGGTTCATAAAGTGTTTCTCATCCATGGTCTACCATAAATAAATAAATGATTCAAAAGATGGTGCTTATGATGCAGGGACCAGGTGATGCCTAGAAAGTAGCTATCTCAAGCCATTAGCAGTCAGCACTGTCTACAGTTACCCTCTCTTGCTCTAATATTTTGCTGTAACCACTCAATGGAAATAACGAAGGGTGGCTAAAAACCCAGGGCTTTGGTTTTTGAACCCTCATCCTCACCATCCCAGTTCAATTTGTCTCCCAAATAAACCAGACGACTAAATGACAAAATTAGATCCCTACCAGAAGGTTTAAAAGTGATCATGAAAAGTGGCTGCTGAGGAGTCTGTGTGAAGGGGCATGATAAAGGCTGTTGGGAGACCTTATTGAACTGTAACCTGGGAGAAATGTGGCTGGATTCATCGGGTAGTTGTTAGAGGACCTATGAGCAAATTTTACTGGCTGATGTCAACTAGAGAATTGATTTTTCTTTTCTAACAGATCTCATAACAAGAGTGGAACCAAGAAAGGACTGGGGGCCATCAGGATGGAAAGAAGAGGTGGCAGAACTAAAGGGACTCTCCCCTTCCTCCTTCAAGAAGAATGTGTTCTCTAGAGACAGAGACCAATGACAAGGAGACTTCACCAGGATCTACAGAAAATGAAACCCATGCATCCCTCTGGGTCCTGCAAGGTTGAGAATTTGCAAACCAAATCACAGAGCAGGTCATAGAATCAAGGGCACAGGCGGGGACCCTGATTTCCCGCTTTACTTTTAAGGGCGCCAAATGAGGCATGTAGAAAACCTCTCTCTCTCTCTCTCTCTCTCTCTCTCTCTCTCTCTCTCTCTCTCTCTCTCTCTCTCTCTCTCTCTCTCACTCTCTCGCTCTCTCGCTCTCTCCCTCTCTTTCTCCCTCCATTCAGCAAGAAATCACTATGGCACTTAAGGACTCTAGGTACTTGTTTACTACCTAGTATATCTTTTCAGTCATTTAAGTGGCTCACTATACTACAGTCCTAAGAGCACTGGTGGGAGCTTGAGCACAGAAGCCCTTCCAAAGTAGGCCATTTATTAAATGATGAAAACGCCTCCTGGCAGAGATGGTTATCAGAGAAGTTGCACAGTCATTTGCAATTAAAAGAAATATATATGATTTTTTAAAATGTCACCTCTACTGATTTCTGAGCTATGACCATAATTCTTGATAATAATAGCTATTGATGGGGACTTAACTAATGGAGACTGTGAGCATCCAATGAGGGGATCTATCTCTGGCCCGCAGTGGTTGGACAGAGAAACAGTCGCTGTATCAATGTTTACTGTTACTATTAGTCACCATTAATGTGATGCCCGTTTTATAGATATAGGAGTTAGGCTTAGAGGAGTTACAGGCTTGCCAAAGTCACACAGCTAGTAATTGATGGAAGCAGGATCTGGTACCAGTTAGGCCCTGTGAAGAATCTATCAAGACTTTTTGACAAAATAGAAATGAGTGCAGAATCAGAGGAGCAGAGGGGTTCCCGTGGCTGCCTCTTTCTCTGCTTTAACTCAAAGGAGAATGCCAGGAAGTGCTTTTCAATAGGTTAAGTACGAGAAGGGTCCAGCGCTATTTTATGTGATGAGAAGTCAGCAGCTGTTCCCTGGGCTAGTTCACCAAAGGCCTCGCTAATAATTGTCTCAGAACAAAGTTGCTCATGCTGCGTTTCTTGGGAAGTTGTGGTAACTCCTTGGAACTCAATTGCATTCTGACAACTTATTCATCTTCCAGCTTATTTCCCATCACTGACCCTGATCTTATTAGAAAAACCTTGGAGAATATCAGTAATGGCACCTTTTCTGGGTTTTTTTTTTTTTTTGACAAGTTACTCCAGAATGAATTTAATATCTTAAAATTGTCATTGATTGAAACTAGTAATTCTAAATGAGCAGTTTAAAACTAATATCCTCTCTTTTTTTCTTATTCTTTTCTCCCTAGCCATTTGATACTTGATCTTTTCAAGGGTGTCTTCCTAAGTGTTCAACAGGCTAGAAAAATGGCCAAAAAAAGGAAGAAAGAGAGAAAATATATAGCAGCATAAAACCTCTTAAGGATCCTGAGTTATTCCCTCACCGAATCTCCTACCTAGAATAGAGCTTAGCATATAGTAAGTGCTCAATAAATATTTTTAAAAATCAAAGAAAGTCATTCCTAACTTGAGCTCATTATTTAGGAAACTAGAGGCTCAGATCTCAACACCTGGTGGTGGTTTTTCAGTGGGGCCTTTTATGAACAATGAGCTACCAGCGTGTAGATAGAATCGATGACCCCTCCTCACTGAAATTTGAGAGGCAGTGAAGTTCGGTCTACTTCAAAAATTTCTCCCTCCCAGCACTTCCTTACCAATCTTAGGCACTGATTCCACATTCAGTACCTAAGGAGGGGAACTGATTTGGAATTAAGAGTTATTAGCCCAAACAAGTTTATTTTTAGTAAGCTAATAGAAATCTTGGTCCCCAAAAGGAAGGAGATATAGGGGTAGATGAGTTTCAGTTACAGGAGATGAACAAAAGTACTTGATGAAAAGATGTCATGATTAGATGCTGTTCAAGCAGAAAATTGGAAAAAGGAGCATGCCAAAGGGAGGGTCACTCAAAACTAATTCACCAACTTAACTAGCTCTGACCCAAGTGACAATATGAGTGACACAGGTTTGCTCCAAGAAAGCCACATTTGCATAGTCTATGAGAGAAATGCAGCACATTAAAAAATAATGGGTTTAGAGTCTGGAAAACTTGAACTTTCCTAGCTCCATTACTTTTTAGCTATAAAGCCAGGGACTCACTTTGTGTTTACTCAGTTTTCTTATCTGGAAAGTGGGTATAGTTGACCCTACCATTCCGTGCAACAACAAAGCATAACTGAGATCGTAAAAATGCCTAATATAGAATCTGGTATAAAGAGATATTTCATAAATGAAAGCTTTTGTCATTATTGATAATTCACTTCAAAACAATATTTATCCTTCTTAATCAAGAAAAAAATAAAGAGGAGCTAAGGAGAGAGGAAACTAAAAAGGGAGGGGGTGGCAAGGATAGGAGTGTTGCTCAAGCATCTACTATGTGCCAACCATTAGTGCAATGACTCTTCACATACGAAACTCCCTGAGAGAGCATAAAATCCATAATATGAAAGTTGTCTTCTCTGACTTTTCTTTCTTTACTTCACTGTATCTCTCAGACCCAAATTCTTCAGCCTCCCCCAAATACCGAAACACTGATGGAAAGGGAGAAACAGAAATGGGCGGAAGAAGAAGCAAGTTCTATATAAACCAAAAGCTTAATTGCTTCTGTGCCAAACCATGCGTTTTAACTTAAAGCTCTGCATCATCATGAGAGAGAGGAAGTCCCACATTGCAAATAAGCGATTCCTTATGAGGAAAAGCCCCATATCAAAAGGAATCTTGGTATGCACTGGTTCTAAAACTTCCACTGTAAAACTTCTGAGAAAGTGACTAAGGAGGAGGCTAGATCAATCATAATCCAGTGTAACAGAATAAGGCAATATTGTCTTCTTATCTTGGGATATTCCAGAAGAGAATAAGTTCCTTTTTTTCTTGTGATATTTTTTCATTGCCTCTTCAGAAGTATTCAAATGAGTTGAGACAACTGTTTCACTTGGCATTTGGATCCATCTATTAGCTACTCCAGGCCTCGAGTGCTTAGTCATTTCTTAGCTCATGTCACTGCCACTTTGTTCTTGCATTTGACACTGACTCCAATAACCTTGTAGCATCTGCCCTCCCAATTCCCTGAAAACCCTGAGCAGACTGCTTCGATGAATGCTCCTTTGAATGGCCTTCTCTCTCTCTCGCTCTCACTCACTCTCTCATTCTCTCTCCCTCCCTCATCCCTCATTCTCTCATTCCCTCCCTCCCTCTCTTGACAAGGAAAAGAGCTATCAGGTTTCTTGATTTCTTGAACGTTCTTTAATAGCTCACTCCTGAAGTCCTTGCCCTCACATCTTCCCCTCTGCACCTCTCTGGCATTTGCTTCAAGATATGCTGCTTTTCGAACAACGACCAGGCTGCACTGAAGTTTCCAAATGTTAACTCCCTGGCACCAGTCCTGTAGGTGCTGAAAGAATTCTTCCCTTTCACTCTGATGCATATCAGGGTCAGCTCAGCTTTTTGCCTTGTCTGCAAGGTGATTTGGAGGCCGTGGCCCAGAGAACAGAGTAGAGGAGTGTTCCTCTTCCTTTTCAGACGATCTCTAGCCACTCTCCCTTGAGCATTTAGAAACTCATAGTTCTTCCAGCCTCTTATTTAAACCCCTATGGGTAGAGTCAGAGAGTGGACCCTTACCTACATACCAGGCTTCCAGACAACCTTCAGGGAGGCCTGCCCAGTGCCCGGCAGCTGGCCTGTGCTGTTCTCATGTCTTTGTTCAGGGCAAAGCTTGTTTAGAGCTCCTGTCATAGAAGAACCTTTCCAACCCAGGTGCTACTGTCCTATGGGTATTTCAGCAGAACACCAGGGGCCATCTATGATGCCTGCTCTAGGGTGAGGAATGGCTCACCTGCCTGACATCCATTGGTTTCCACATTCTCTGTCGGATTTTTATAAATGAATGCAAATGGAGCATGATAAGAAGAAAACAAAGAGAAAAAGACAAGAGTAATAAGGAGAATCCATCCATCCATCCATTCATTCATTCAAAAACCTTTTCTTGAGTACTACTGTATGGATCTGGGAAAGGTGTTGGGGATTCAAAGATGTAAACAACATAGTCTTTTGTCCTCCAGAAACTCAAGAGTCTAGAGAAGAAAGAGAAATCATTCCAATAGTATCTAAGCAGAGCCTATTACTTAAGAGAGATATTTAACCAATGCTGTGGGAAGATTAGAGGAGTTTAATAAAATCTTCCTAGGAGAACCAGTGTCAGATTTAAATCTTGATGGAAATGACAATTTCATGGTGGGCCTGCTGTGGGTCAGACACAGCGATAAATGCAAAGTAAATGTGAACAGAATAGACTGTCCCTGACATCATGGAGGGACAGATCAGGACATAGAGGTGTGGTTGTGGTATAGTGACAGGAACTTAGGGTCTAGTAGTAAAGGACAAATATTAGTTAATAATTATTGAATGTTTTTATATGCCAGATACCATACTAAATGCCATATCAAAGCTTATTTAACCTTTACTTAATCTTATTTAATCTTTAAAACCACATTATGTAGCAGGTACTATTATTTTCATTTTAAAGGTGATATAACTGAAATTTAGAAAACATAAGTCACCTGCCTACCATTACAGAGCTTGTAAGTGCTAGACCTGGGATTTTGTCTTAGGCGTGTCTTACTCCAAAGCATGAATTTTAACCACCATGGGAAAAAGGCCCAGGCCTGCTTCATTAAAGAAGGCGAGAGAAGGCAGTCCAAACAGAGGGAATAGCTTTTGCAAAGTTTTGGAAATATGTTGGAGTAGGGTATATTCCAAAAGCTGCAAAGGATGATGTAAGAGTAGAGCTATAGGACAGGGAGCAATGAGGCTGAGAGCATGGTGAAAAGTAGTGTTTTGTAGGGAGGGTAGAGACCATTCTTAGATGAACATATACTCTATGATAATGACTTCATGTTTGGTTCTAGGGCAATGTGAAACCATCCGTGGGCTCTAACTAAGGGCAGGGTAGGATGAAATGAGAGTTTTAGCAGCAATACATTGACTGCTAAATGGAAGACATAATGGAAGTGATTGTAATTAGAATAATAAGGATCAAAAAGATCAATTGGAAAGTTTTGGAAAAACAAACTTGGTGATCTTAGATTTGATGAGATTAGACATGATGATGAAAAGGAAGGAGGAGTTAGAATGATTCATACGTTTTTGCCAGGGAAATCTGAGTTGATGAGAATCTTTGAAAAGGGAAATATATTTTTAGGAAATAAGATAATATTTTTGGTTTTGGACATACTGTACTGAAAATTCCAGAGGAAAATGTCCAGAAGTTAGGTCTATTAGTCTGAAGCTTTGGAGAGTGATTTGGGTTGGAGGAATTGATTTAGAAGTCATCTTCCATGTTCTTCAGGAAATCAATGTTATTGTAGTTAATGATGCATCTTAAGAAGAACATGTATAAAGAAGAGACAATTAAAGAAAAAAAGCCAGGAGAATATTAACATGAAAGTAAAAAATAAATAAATTGATGGAGGAGAATATGTATATGTTGCTAGAATAGAAAGAAAAAGATGAGGTTAATACGCTAAGTAGATTTTTCTATTTCTGTAGAATTTTAATTGGAAGCTATCTTTCCCAAGTCAGATATGTGAAACGTAGTGCCTAGAATGGTAAAGCACATTGGCAAAGTACCTACAGCCAGTCAATATTAAAACTAGAACTAGAACCCAGAGCATCTAGATCCAACCTCGGTCAGAGATTTTGTTTTGTTTTGTTCCCTTCAGCTTTACTGTCTACGATAGTGTAGGAGAACTTTTAAAAATCTTATATAAAAAGGTATCCTTTTGACCTCAGATTTCACCATAACTTTCCATTTCTTCAAAGACATTCCAATTGCCCAATTGAGCCACTAAAAGAGAAGGGAGTAAGTTCATTGTTTGCCAAGTTCTTTTACATAGATAAGCTTTGGAAAGGGCATATCAACCCCACAAAATGGGTTTTATTTTTTCTATTTTATATTGAAGAAAATGAGGCTAAGATGTAAAGAAATAAATTTCCTAGGATCACATACAGGTAGGGCAGACAGTTATTCCTTGTCAGGTTGTCCTAATTATTTTTCAGTTTGTCAATTTCTTGGGGTTTCAGTGCTGACTCCATATACATACTACCCAGAAGGGATAATTTTAGGGGAGCAATCAATAATAAAGAGGATGATAGGTTGATTTAAAGCTTTATTCTCTATATTGGGGATCTGAGATGAATTCTAAGGTTGAGCCATAGCTTTGGGAAAAGTAGTGATATCTTTCAAGAAATGCCAATAATTGAGAACTGGCTCTAGAGTTATTAACAAAGTCAGCGCTTTCTAATTTCAAAGCAAGTCTATCATTGTGCAGGGGATTCAGCCTCTTGGGTTGGAAATGAGTTAATGTAGTCAAAATATGACATGCTATTTTTATTCCTTACCTAGGTCAGCCATAGTCTAACAATGCATTTCAAAGTACTGTTGATGAAAGCTCCACCTGAAATCTCTTCTCCCAGATAAGTATCTTCATCCCATTTATCATTTCAAGAAAAGAAATCTTACTGCATGGCAGCATTTTTGTCTGCTTTGGTTTCAGCTAGAAATAAATTGTTCTGGCTGAAAAATAACTAATATCAGTCACCTGGAAAACAGAAATTAGGGACAACAGGCTTCTCTTTCTTGATAAACAGATTTCTGGTAAGAGATGCACATGATGTGACAATTCATTTGGACACAGAAGTGAGACTTTTTGGATGACTATTTGGAAGTCATGAGCAAATCTTCCCCAGCTTCATCCATGTGAGCTCAGGTGGTGCTTTTGCTCTAAGTTTCAAGCCTCCCTAAGTTTCAGGATCAGAAGATATTCTCTTCTCCCGAACAGGTTCCCCTAGAACTGTAACCAGAGTGTTTAAATAATGGCCAGCTCCTGGGAAAGCTAGCTCTGTGCCCCAATGATCAGCATCCCTCTCACCTGACCCAAGTTCCCCATTGGGGAAAAACCCCTAAAAGTTATTCTGGATGATGTGAAATCCAAATAATCCAAAATCAGAACCATGCAGCTAGGAAAGAAAAGCAAACAATGTTTAGAAGATGTTTAGAAGCAAGAAGCAGTGGACAACTTCCCCAGAGCTTGCCTGTTGGGGAGTTGTCAAGCTCAGAGGAAAGAAAGCCAATGTTTTGCATGGACCAGGTGGAGTGAGCTTGTGATAACTACTCACAAACGAAGAAATCACATTTCTGTCTTAGTAAAACTGTTGTGTCAGAGGGTGGTTTCTTTAATGAGCCATAAGAGGGAAAATGCCACCACATGAGTATTCCATACACCCAGTTTCTCAGAGGAGGCTTCAGGAATTACTCTCCCAACTCAAGGATCATAACTTGCCACTTATATATGATCTTGAGAAGAATGATATTCCAGAAATGAAGCAGAATCAGGGCATGTGGGGATTAGTGTAGCTCAACTTGAAAATTCTGTCAATTTTCATCTATCCATCCAGTCAGCCAGCCAACATCTTCACAAATTCAAGGGCAAAACAAAGGTAAATTAATAAATTAGAATATGATATTATCATCACCGTGACTACGCAGAAGACACAAAAATGAAGGTGTCAGTCCTACAAATATGAGGCAAAAAAGTGGAGATAGGTCAGGAAAGTTTTTGTAGAGAAAGCATCGCTAGAAATAAGTCATGGAAAGATGGCAGACAGATCAGGGAAATCTTAAATGTTCTCAGTTCCAGGAACAATCCGGGGAAAGAGAGGGTTTCACTACTTCTGCTTCTCCTACTTCCCAGTTCTACCTATCAGGGGGCAGTTCAGGCCGTAAAGATTCCATGACACCTTCACTGCCCATCCTCCCTTCTGAGTAGTGGCTTCGTTTCCATAGATCATGGGACATTTCTTAGTTATATACTCAGCACATTATGTGCATCCACTAGATTGCAAATTGCTTAAAGACAGGGTCCCTCATTAATTTATTTTTGCCACTTTAGTGACTAAAACAGTGTCTGAGACACAGCAATTTTTCTAAAGGTGTCATTGTCCTTCCAGCCTTCCTCCAGGAAGTAAGGACATAAATATTCAGATTTCTCCCATTTTTGCCTTAACACAACTAGCTTTCATCTTGAAATTACCTGAGCAGTGGTGGGCTAGAACTGGAAACGGCTATAGTTTACTATTTTTCTCAGGAGTATCTTCAGTTTAATTAAAAAATATTTGAATCACCAAGTGTTCAATTCCTAGTTAATTGTAAGCCATTAAAGAAATATTTTGGAGAAAAGACTCTGCCATGGACCTCTCAACTCATACTGTTGATGCAACTGTAATAATCTGTAATAAGGTGGAGCTGCTCCCTTTCCAGCCATGCCTGACTCTCAGTCAATATCCACGTGGTCCTTATGGACTGTTTGTTCTACATATCTTTGTCCTTGTCGATGAATTTCTGGTTCATGTTCTGTAGTGTATGGTGCTTGGTAGTTTGTGGGGTAACTGAAATGACAATGGCCTATGTTCTAACCCAGACTCTACCACTGTGTGATTGAAGCGAGAACTTACCTCCTTATGTGACTCGGAGCATACATGCTTGTGACATCTAAGACCCTCATCCTGATGTTAGTTTTATAATTCTTTGACTTTTATTTATCTCCCTGAGTTCTGAAATACAACAGACATGGTGTTTCCCTTGATTTTATTCTTACATTTTCTTTGGGTGGCAGAGGGGAGGCCTCAGAGGGAGAATTTTTACAGGCCTCGTGCAATTTCATTAAACTGCCAACAGGTTTACACTCCTTCTGAGCCTCTCAAAACAATCCATTCTGTCTTATCCTTTGGCCTGACCTATGTAGAGGGTTGGAAAATTCACACCTAACAGAAAGTTCTGGAAATTGAATGTCATCCATATATTTGTTAGGTGATGGGAAAGATATGGAGAAGAAGGGACATATCAGATGAAGGAGTGACATCTTTCACCAGCCAGGTTTTACTTCAGAACCCACTTCCTTCTTCAATTTAAAGATTCATTGATTGTGCACAGTGGTCCAAAATACAGAAAGATTGCCACCTCAAGGAGAATCATGCTCTCCAAACAGATTCACAAACCAAATTCTAGCCAGCTTCTCCCAGAATAAAGTACTGCATTTCCTCTATTAAGCTCAACTTCCTTTCAACAATTCTTCTTTTTTGGCCTGTGAAATGAATCACGAAGAGATTATTTTCTGGGCAAATTGGTACAAAAACACTGATGCAGACAGTTCCCTTTCTGATTGCAGCCTGACTTCCACTTATTGAATATCACATCAAGTAGTGGTTCAGGGGTTTCAAAGGAGAGCTTAGCAAAAAAAAAAAAAAAGAAGAAAAAAAAAGCCCACAAAGTTTTTCAAGGTACCTACTGCAGAGTTATCAGGTCATAGATCTAAATGTCAGCGCGGTATGCCTGATTTGCACATTTCAAACCGATTTGGTAATTTTTTTTTCATTTTTATCTGCACGCATGAAGTGTTTTGGAATACTGAAACAATTTAGAATCATATTTAGTTTGCAACAGTTCAATTAACTTAAGTGCTGAAACATGCTCCACAGCTGGTAACTAGTTTAATCGGTTACTATTACAAGAAATAATTTCTTCCGTGCTGGGGTTCCTCAATGCCCTCTCTGGAGAGGGCATGGCCGCTTGCAGGTATGTGGGAATGAGAAGGTTAGGAGTCTGGCAAAAATCTCTGATTTAACAAAGAAGAAAAAAATCAAAGAATTCATTCTTTTATAAAAAATAAATAACTACCTAAGTTTGGGTTTCCATCTTCTGCTGTGATTTTATGACCTCCTGTTCCCTTGGAATAACTTTATAACCACTCAATAAGCAAGATGAGGATGTGGATCAAGGGTCGAAGACTTTTAAAGATATTGCATAAATGCACTGAGCCAAAGTGATAAATAGGAAGCCAAGATGAATGTCAACCACGCTGTGAAGAATGATTAGCTGGGACAGTTGGAGCAGCTGCTAAGGCAACTCCAAACACCTGGAAAGAAGGATTTCCTTCTGGCTTACAACAAGGCTGAATTGTACTAATTGCATTTGCATTAAAAGGCACCACTGGCAAATTGCAAAAAGGATACATACAGTAAGAAAACATTATGTAAATTTTCAAAAGACAGAAAATAATACCGCATCTTACTTTGGGATATATGGAAATGTAGTTAAAAGAAAACAAAATAGATGGGATAATACATACCAACCACAAGAGACAGATCACTGCTGAGCAGGGCGGGAGAGAGAGGAGATGGGTAAGTGACTTGGTTTAAGAGAGATCACAGGCTTACAAGGTAAAATGTTAAGATCTCGTAAATCTAGGTAGTGTAGACATGGACTTCTAGTTTATTATTTTATGCACTTAAGTGTTTGTTTCAAATGTTTTCTCATTACAATTTAAAAGCATGTTTTAAAGAGTCTGTGACAATACCTGTTTTGTGGCCATGTTATACCTGTCATCCCTTGAACATTTTTCTCCCACCATGTGGCCCACAAGCCCTAGGCTACTTTTCTTTTAAGTTCATAGAATTCCCAAGACCAAAGTCCATGGACCAACTACCTCTCTTTCCCACTTCATAATTTTAACTGACATCATTGAGCTGGACCGCTGGATTGGAAATGGAGCCCAGATATATCACTGTTAGAAACTGAGTCCTCTTTTCTCTACCATTGGTGCCAGATGCAGCAAGGACACTACCCCCAAAAAATCATCCATACACTGGGGCTGTGAGTGTCCAGTGCTCAGTTTCTCAGATGTATTTGCCAACCTTCGCACGGTTAGGTTTTAGGATAACTGTAAAACTTGAACACTAGACACTCGCAGTCCCACTTTATGGATTTTAATCAGCTCCTCTGAGCAAACACCATGTTGGTAAGGCCAATTGCCACCTAACTGACCCAGAACCACGTGCACAAGGACCTAACTTTGTAAGGCACATCCTCTTCTTCACAGCTCTGCTGCCCAAGCTGGACAATCGCCTCTTTTGTTTATAGAATTCCACAGAATGAGGCGCATGCATGGAAAGCAAATAGGAAACCATGGGAAATCTTTACCCTAACCTTGCTTTGTACCTGAAGTTCAAATATGTTTGCTTAACCTTCTACTTATTCCTTCTCTTTCCTTCAGCTGATCTTCTAGTCTTAGTCCTCGGTGTGGGGTACCATGGCAGAAGGCGACTCACTGAGACCCTGGCACCATATGACAAGGAAACACTTATGAACTCTCTGTGAATTGTTTCATTCATCAGGCTCATGCACTGGTGCTCCCTTTGTATGCCACCATACCTGTCATTAAAAGTAGGAAAATGTCAGCCCAACAAACAGGTACTTCCCACCCTCAGACACTGGGCTCAAACATTGGGTGGTGAACTCCAATTTTTACTTTTCCTTCGGTTGTTTTCCTGTTGGACAGCCTTAAAAGCAATTCAGATGGTTGACCCTGGGAAAGACAGCTCAGTAAGTAGGTCCCATAATGTTTATGTTATTTTTTATAACCAGATAATTGGAGGAAATCAAGGTTCTTGACTAGCCCACGCATTGCACTTGATCATTAGGTTACCTGACGTGAAAGTAACATGGCCATATCACAGGCTGTGTGATCAGTTTACTAATTTATCCCTCTTTAGGAAGCAGAGCAATTAATCATTATTCTGTGGGAGCGTACACACATTCCTGCCAACAAATAGTGAAGTGCTTACAGAGGGCACCACCTCTCAGCCCTATGAAACATTAGTCATTTCAGTAAAGTGTACAGCAATCAAGCCGAAAACCTGCTAAATGTTTAAATGAGGCACAGGAATGGCCTCATTTTCCTTCAAGTCTTTTGGGCTCACTGGGAAGCTCTAGTAGGAGTTAACAAGAGACTTGGTTGAAAATGAAGTAAGAAAGCAATGATATGAGGGAAGACGGGACTTGATTTTCAACAACACCAAAGTCAATCAAAGAAAAGTACCTGTGAATTTCCTTAAATGACTTGCTGGAGGGTATCGTGCAGTAACTATATTACTATAGATACTTTTTTCCCATCAATTAGTATTGTTAAAGAGAAGCTTGACTATAGAGTTCCTACCAGCAGCAAAAATAAATTTCCTCCAATTAAGTAGTCTAATAAGCTATTTAGGATTTTACCACTTAACATTCTTTCCTTCCCATTTAATTTTGGCTTTCACTTGGATGTCATCTCGTTGAAAATCCATCACAGAAAACTATGTGGGAAAAAAAAAAAGATAATGTTGCTAAGTGCCCCTGATGTTCAAAAATGAGCAGAAGCACAATATTTTTTCTAAATCACCCCAGGATTTTTCCTAATAATTCAGATTCTTCCTGTTAGAAATTAATATATGAAAAAATATAAAACGGTCAATATGCAAATTCAAATATCACACTAGCTAGCCTTCAGTAAGTGCTATATGCATAAATTTGAAACAATACAATATTTTAAGGTTCTTGATTATAATACTGCATTGGTGTGCATATGTGCATGTATAATTACACTCATTTAATTTAATCATGAAAATATTATAGGATCATTTGGTTTTCTCCTCTAAAAGTTCTCTCACTTTTTTCAATTAATTAATTGCACTTTGCCCCTTCTACAAGTCAGCTGATGGTTTTTTGAGCTAAAAGGAATATGATCCTATTCCTATGGATTAAGAACAGAAAAGAGGCATATGGAAAAGTGATGGCCTTCTGTCCTTAGTACACATCCCCGTCATGGAAAATGTTAGGCTTTTTAGTAGAACCTTGTCCTGGAAATACCTGTGCTTAATGATCATTTCTTCCCGCAAGTTTCCAGTGCCCTGAGAATTTGCCCCGGAGCAGTCACCTGATTACAACAGAAGCCCTGGAAACCAGCTCATGTGACCCACACATTCCACATGCTCGAGTGGAGTGGAGCTTTTGGGACCTTGCAGAATTACTGGAGTCACATGAATATATTTAGGGGACCAAGAAGGTGGAGGACATTTAACTTATCTAAGCACTAGAAGAACAGATAACACCACAGTAAGAATAAAATGAGCCATTTTGAATGAAAGGTAGAAACGTGACACGAAGGTTATTGCATATTATCCTTCCCCCACCAAGGAAATCTTACTATCTTTCTCCCTGAAAAACTATGTTCCTTTTCTTCAGCATGTTAACAGAGACCAATGAAAAGAAATAGGCTGCTTCGTGCCCATCAATAGAATCTATATAGCATCTTTTCCCCCAGGGATTAATTCAGCTTTTGATTAAGTCTTTCTAAGATTTAAATCACAATGTTACAAACCTCTAAGGAACTCCTCTATGAGTTGTGACCTTCTTTATCACTCAGCTGTTGGATAAAGTACAAAGATTGATTTATAATGGTGTATAATGTGCTTGAAAACAAGGAATAGCAAAGAGAATTGCAAAATATAAGATAAATATTAAGTTAAATATTGCAAAAACTACTTTGGTTAAAATATTCTATAATTAATACTGAGTTATAACTGTGTAGCTACTAACGCTAGTGTCAAATGAGTATAATAATGTTGTTAGAGCTGTAAATTACATCCAATGATTAGCTAAATAATGCCGCAATGAAAACTGACAATGCTGAAAAAGAATTTTGAACCAATATCACATTGTATACTTTAGACAAACTCAGTTTAGAGGGCTTTTGAATTAAAATAAACTCCTTTTAAATAAACTATTCATAACCAGTGTTCATTTATTTGTGCCAGCCTAATTTTGGTTTCAGTAATTATTTTGCCATTAGTATCATCAAGGGTGGAAGTGATTTAATGTTTGAGGACAACATCAAATGAATCCTTTATCTCTAATCAGGATGTCCCTGTATCAGATCAGCAGCTACTACTGCTATTTCTTCTATTTCTTAAAAATACCTCTTTACCCTCAAAATGTTTTTAAGAGTAAAAAGTTAACCCTTTAAAAGGGAGACTTGCATTATTCTGATGTCCTTGCTGGTTCCAATCAGAAGATGAAAATACGCACTATATGATCGGTGGAGACGAGTCCATACCTGAGGCTTACCCGCTGAATCTTAGGAGTGCTAAGTAGCCATGGTTGTAGACGAATGCATTATTTGGTTAAGATAATGGTAAGTTTTTATATTTTATTTTGATAAAATAAGTGGCGAATCTTAGACTGGTACACAACAGAAATAGAACCATGGGAAATGTATCTTTTTATTTAGGAAATCTCAATGTACGACTGATATCTCTATCACACGTCCAATAATTAAAAGCGTGTTTTTTCTCTATGAGATGAGGGGGCAGGGTTGGGATATACTCAGCCACCTTTCTCTAATGCTGTGCTTATGTTGGGTCTCACCGTGCAAGTTGCTGTGAATCAGGACAACCATCTGAAATCAGGAGACACCAAGTGCTAACAGTGCATTCTCAGTCATCTCTGCCATTTGAACCACCAATCACCTATGAGACACAGTGGACGTCCTGACCGCAAGTCATGTCGGCAGCTATTGGCTAGTCCCATATTTAACCTGATGATTTACATATGATGGGAGGGGGTGCCTCCTATTACAAGTCTTCGAAAAATGTTCATGTCATGTACATTAGAACTGCTTCTTAAGCTGAATATTTAGCAAGTTTCTCACCAGGGGCAATGGTCTGCACTTAAAAACACACACTTTCCAGGGCTAAGTAGAAAAACAGAGCTCATCCATTGGCTAAAGTCTCACGTCACTTTTCATAGTAGAAATCACTGCTTTGCCTTTGCAATTTGCAAGGAGACAAGGTACAACACAAAAGGTACACATTACCTTAGGGCCGAAATTCATCCACAAATATGGGAAAGCAGGGAGGGAGATCCAGAAAGGAAACAGAATAATAATAATAATAATAATAATAATAATAATAATAATAAAAAGAGAGTAATATGTACTGATCTGAGAAATATGCCAGGAGTTTAGTTATGATAAATAAGAAAAGCAGAAGTAGATTTGAAACATTCGTTTCCCTTTATTAGCTCAGTGAGGCTGATGTGTACTGCACATTTAAAAAAAAATCACAGGAATTTTCATACAATGAATAAAACCACAACAATACATGTAGAATTGGCAGGTGGGAAAAAAAAGCCCGGCAAGGGCTCAACTAATCGCTCACTTTCCCTCTTCAGCATAGTTCAACCAACAGTATTACACTTTCACCTACAAATCTTAAAGTAGCTCCATCAAATCAGCAGTTCACATTATTGAAAATGTCTGTCACATAGGTACAAATTTAGAATCATCACATTATATTACATGGCTATTCTAGGTCATCTATAGATCAGGTCTTAGACTACAGTGATTGAAGTTCTCGTTACAGCCATCAAAAAAGGACACATAATCATTACCTACTGTAAGCTCACATCTAAAGGCATGAAAAGGTTTCCTTTTTTCAACTGACCCAACCATCACACCCCAATAGTGCAAAGTTCCCTCTCTGCTGCTTTGAATGTTGACAGCCCAACCGTTGTGCTCTCGGAGTCGTTTAGCAAAAATCGATTTTGTTGCACTGGAAGAATTATTCTGCTACATCTCTTTAAAAAAAAAAAAACCCACATTTCTAAAGCACCAGTTCGGTTACCAAAATTGTAGATGTGGTACTTACCACAGCATGAAGGCAATGGCCCATAGTCATCTAAAAATTCTAGAGATCTATGCTGAAATTTGCCTCCAGTGATGATGGGGTGCATGTGTTCATTTGAAATATTCTCTCCAAAACAAACAAAAAAAATTAAAAATAAAAGGAATACAGTTTACATTTTGATGGGCTACCCACAGTGTCTGCATAAGATACAAAAGCTCTACTTAGATCTGTAGTGATTCTCTCTTTGCACTAATTTTAGATGCAATTTGAAGTCCATGGGGGTACAAAAGAACTCTCTTTATGGTAACAATATTTGTCAGGCCAGAGGGGGAATAAATTAATCCTCAACATGAAATCTGTAGTGCTGTCTTCTGATAAGTAAAAAAAGAAACCAAGTATTTTTACTCATGTCAACGATCCAGGGCAAAAAGGAGAATGTATTTAAAATTGGATCACAAAAATTTAAAGGCAAAATAGAGAACACATCTGGTCCTTGAACACATAGTATGATTTACTAAATATCGATTTCTTAAAAATAATTTATTGCTCTTAATAGTCTTCTTTATTATTATTATTCTACAACAGAAGATACTCAAAATTCAGAAAGAAAGACTGTAAACTTTAGTTTGGCGTTCACACAGAGTTAAAATACCTGCATTTAACCTACAGAACAACAAGAATTAGGCAGATTAAAGATGTGTTACTGTTGTAACGCAGAACCTGTGAACAAGTTCTTTTATTTCATAGTATTTTTATTGCTTTCTATCTACTTAGAAATAAGAAGCCAAAAAATCAAGCAAGCATCCGACAGGACAGACAGTGGATTCACTCAGAACACAATATGCTGGTGATAAATGAATGCAGCTACCAAAATTAGCTGCATTGGCCTGGGGGTGAAATCCGTTTTATAAGATCGTGTTGGGTGAAAGAAGGGAAAAGAACGATTAAGAAGTAGGTATATCATGTCTTTGAGAAAGTCATGTCAGCCAAACTGTAATCGAATCTCAATTTAGAAACTCGAATGCACACTCCAGACAACTGACTTCCATTCCACAGGGGCTCCACACTCAGATGAAATCCTGATGCTCAAAATGGAGGTTTTTCTGAAGTGTTTTATTGAATTTAGCAGAAGCAATGTCATCAAGAACAACGTCATGGTCACGTCAGAGGCCATGCTAGTGCAAGTAGAAACACTGCTTCTGCAAAAGCTGAATTTCCCAAATGAAACACTGAAACTCCACCCTGACAACTGCCATGCATCCTAGGTAGAAAATTTCCACTGGCTTTATTATTTTCATCATCTCGTAATTTATAATAAATAGGCTATCTGCAATGATAAATATGTCTCTTTAGTAAACAAAGGAATGAGATATCAGTATTTATACAGGATGCATAACTGTAAAAAATACAGATAAATACCATCATCATACTCTGCCAAGGGAAAGAGATACTGGCTTCAAAGATAGTCTTCAGACACACATTAATTATTGTAAAAATCATACTGTAATTATTACCTCAGCATTTTGTATCAAATTAAAATCACAAAAATTAAAACAAAACAGCATTTTAAAAAGATTTTTGACCTCTAGTTTCAAAACTACTGTTGATAGAGAAAATAAAAACATTTCTTAATGGTTACCCATTGAGACTTTACATAAAATCATGATATCGTCTAGAAAAATTTTAGATGAGAAAATTTCATTCCCCTAACAAATCCAGTGTATAAAACTTCAAAGAAAAACAAGCAACAAGAGAATGTGGAAAAATATCGCAGAAGTGGTTAATACCTTTAGGGGGCTCGGATATTTCTTGACAAGATGCTTAGATCGAAGCTCACCTAAGAAGGGATGGATGTGCATAAAGCATCATTTTGTTGTTGTTGTTGCACTCAACGAACACACACACTGTCTTTTTGTTTTTAACAATCAAATATATATAAGCAGTAAGTTCAGCTTCTAAATAGGTTAGTGTACAATAATTGTTTCACCTCATAATTACATTTGAATATTCTTGATTAAGAAAAATTTAGCAGTTTTGGAAAGAAGGCTGCATTTACAGTGCATAGCTGTAACAAAAAAAGAACATTGTTGTATAGTATGTACACAAAATAAAAATACTCCATTTAACATCTGTAAATACTTAACTACATCAGAGAATGTAGCAATTACACTATCTGAACACATCCCAGAGAGTTCTACCCAACTCTCTCTCGTAATGTAACATCGTGCCCGCTCCTCAGAAAGAACCACTGAACAAGCTGCACGCTTGACTGTTGACAAGGCTTTTGAAATTTGCAGTGGAAGATCAACATTTTTGGACATTTACATGGGTGTCAGGATAAAGGACGAATGACAGAAACTTCAAAATGTTAGGAAAGTTTAGCATTCCAGTGCCCGCAGTATCCTCTCCCACCCAGATTCCATGGCAAAAGGGGAAAAAGAGAAAGAAAAGAAAAAGAGAGAGAAAGGATATTAGTTCTACGGAACCTGTGGTTTCTTCGGGATTGTCACATAATCATTACGTTTATGAGAGAAAGCTTGCTTCAAGTTGATTTCGCACTTCCTTAAAAAACAGAGTACGGAGGCTGATGCCCAGACATCAGCGGCTGTCGTTTTAGGGTGGTTTGTGGTTGGTTGGTTAGTTTTCTTTCCTTTTGAATTTATGCATTTTTTTTTTCCTTTAGAATAGAATATGAACATTTTGAAGTTCTAGGTTTTACGTGTGTCTTCATGGAACTGCTGCCATTTGAAGTGGTTTGCCCTGGCACACTCTGGTCAGGAACCCCCAGTCCTCACCTATACATACATACTTTCCCCAAACCAGGCACGCATGCGCATGTGCACGTGCGCACACACACACACACACACACACACACACTCACACACACTCACACACACACACCATTACCAAGAGACTCCAGGGAAAGCAAAGCTGACACCCATGAATAACCATGTGCTTACTGGATATCCATTTGTCTCTTGCCTCTTCAGCAGCTGTGTTCATGTAAACCATTGTTGTTGTTGTTCTTGTTGTATTGTTGTTGTTTTGTTTTGTTTTGTTTTTGTACAGAGTGTAAAGTTGGAGAAATTCCTAAGTATGACTTGCAATAGTCTGTTGGGGAAGGACGCGCTGCCCCATGAGGTGTTCACCGTCCCTCTGTCATCCTCAGCCAGGGAGCATGTTACCTGCGTAAGCTTCTCTGAGCTTCTTTCAGTAAACTATCGAAATCCAGAGAGTCATACTTGCTCTTGGTGGAAGCAGGGTCAAAGTCATCTGCGTTGGAATCTGGAAGAAATCCAAGCCAGGTTAATACACACTTTGCCAATGGTCTTTAACTTAATCATCCAATTCAAGATTCGACAGCAACTTATTTAATCAATATACTTTAAAATCAATATACTTTAAAAATAAGTCCCCCCCACACACATACATGCATACATACATACATACATACATACATACATACATACGTAGTACATGCAGGTCATGTTCAATGACTTATCCAAGGTTCCTTAACAACTTAAATGGAAAAACAAGGGTAGATGCTGGAACTAATTTTGCTATTCAATGGGACTGATTTCATTGAGCATAAAATCCAGTTGAGTGGGAGAGGGGGCATCATTAGAATTTCATCCATTCCCCACAATGCTGCTCCCTTTTGAGGCAAAAGAAACATATGATCCAGTCACCTACTCCATACATTGGGGTACACTCAAGATAGGGAACAAATTCTCTTACAATAAAGGTTTAGGGAAATGCTTCATGTCTGAAGAGAGTAAATTCGGTCTTTTTATTCATGAATGGGAGACAGAAAATACACCAGTATAATGGAGCCATGGTCTTTTTTGGACCCTTAAATTAGTCTAAGTCAGCTTTTGTGCAAAGTTCTATGTGCTACTTCAAAGAGCCCTTAACAAAATCGATATGTTTCAACAACATTGAAAGTAAAGTGAAATGCTCTTTAATATTTCTGGTTTTTTTTTTTCATGAACATCCATAAAAAAAGTCAGATATTTTTGCTGGTCTTACGTGAGACAGTGAAAAAGAATATCTTGGAACTATAACAGAAAACCGCTGCAAATACAGTCATTCTTTTGAAAGCACTTATTGGGAAGGGAAAATAAACTTTTCTGGGAAAACAAACAATCCAACTAAAATATGAACATGTCTATATTTTACCCAGACTAAGTTACAAATTAGAAATGCTCAAAATGACAGAAGAGGATAATGCCAGCTAATGCAAAGGCATAATCAATGACCTCACAAGTTGTTTCACTGAAAATATTGTAATTCCTCCAGCTATCTAGCACCAGGCTGATTTTATTTTTTTTACCCCTAGCTACAATCTATTTTAACCATCTTAGATTTTAAAACAAAGAACTTTCTTTACTTCTTTTTTCTTTCATTCTCACCATTCCTTGTCTTCACTAAATTTTTGTCAAGAGAGTTTTTCCAGGTACAAAGACAACAACAAAAGACAATAAAAATTAGTCAGCATCAGAGATAAAAACAAGGACAAAAATGGCCAATCTTTCCTCACTAACATCTTAAATGGTTAATTCTTAAATTATACTGGCTCTTACCCTCCTCTTCATGGCCTAATGAATAGTTTGCTTCTATTACTAAAACCTTATGAGCACCTGTTGTTTGAATCAAAATCTTTTTTGCAGAAACAAAAATAAGTCCTACTCATTGCTAGAAATTAGTCTGAAGTCAGAATCCCACTTGCATTATAGATGAAAACAGAAGAATCCTGATGACTAGAGTCTGCATGACATTAAGCTCAGAGTGTGTGTGTGTGTTTGTGTGTGTGTGTGTTCCCATAGGAAATTTTGAGAATATTTAAAATGAACTAACTTTGGATTATTCTACAAGAATACCAGAATTTTAGTGTTTTTCTATTTTTATTAGCAAAAACTAATAACATTTTTGAAACAGTGGTTCTCAAGAGTTTCTTCAGTTGTGAAAAATGAAAGCATACTGTCGCACAATAGTTGCCCATAAAATTGTTTTTCTTGAATGAAGATAGAATGTGGTTATACATACTTCCTGAGGCAATAAATATCTACTCCACACTTTTTTTCTACACCAAAGGAAGAATACTGAAACACAAGTAAAATACAATAAAATTTGTTTGAACTAATCCAAAACCCACTCCAATTATTTTAAAAAATAAATTACTACAAATAATACTGTATAAATAGAAACAAATCACGTTACAATTGTATTCCTGGCACCTATAAAGCTCTTTTCACAAGGTAGGTAGTCAAATTAATTATTTATTAAGTGAATATATTAATCTTGAAGACCATCATATTCCTAAAGCTATGGGTGAAATATTTGTGTTGGGATCAGGGAATCATTAACTAATAAATGGCAAGGGTTTATGAAAAGTTACGTATGTATTCAAAATGCTGAAAATTAATACATTTCTTTGAGTCAATAAAAATTTGTGATAGATACATTATTTATTTCTTATATGTTTAAGTTCCATTCCATAACTAATTTCTAATTGAATTATTATATTCTTAGTATTGACCCATCCATCCTTCTGTTCTGATCCTATAGTTTTAATTTAATTTCTATCCTTCCTATTTAAGATTTTTTATCAAGATCTTTCAGAAAGATCCATTTGTTTATAAGACAGTGAATAGAAAGACACATAGATTACAGATTCATAGACACCAGACTTAAATTCTGGCTTCACCATAGTAACCTTGATTGTCTCTTTACATCCTGAGTTTCATTTATAAAACTGGCTTACAAATAGTAACTGGAATCATTATGTTTTACGGTAGTGGCCATTGTAGAGGCCATTAAGGGGCCTCATTAGTAGAGAAATAGGATATGTGAGCTAACAATTTGGGGGAGCAAAAGGAAAACAGGAAAAAAAATTGGATACATTTATCTAAAATGATCAGTCACTTTACTCTTGGTATAATGTATCTGTGTCACGTCATTTTCACTTTACTCTTAACACACCCATCAGCTCACACTCCCTCTAAGAATCCATTATATGCTTCTGTTCACCATATTCAGTGGTCATGCCCTCATGCATTTAATGCGAACTCTTCAGGAAACAAAGAGAAGAGACATATAAATATTGTTCAGTTCCAGAGCTGGACACTGGTGCTGATTCTTCCATTTCAAAGTAACTTGACATTTCCCACTGGTTCTCAGTACCATCATTTTAAATTATAATCATAGCTACTCTTTATCAAGTACCTGTGGTATGCCAGACACTGTATTAATAGCTTCACAGATGTTTATTTAATCTTCACTACAACATGATAAGGTATTTTACCAATGAAGAACCAGAAGCAGAGGGAGGTTAATTGTTTGCTTAAGGTCAGAAGCTAAGTTGGGTTTCAAACCCAGGTCTGCAGGATTCCAAAGGTCTGTGAGCTCTCTGACTCCCGCCTGCCTTGGCTCAGATCGACTACACTTCGTGCAATTGTAGGGCTTGAGGGAATTGGAAAAACCCATGCTACTACAATATACATCAAACACTCTTTTCAGAAAATACAGAGCTAGCTTAGCAACGGCAAAGTTTCATTGCTGCTGGCTAGACGGTGAGATAACGAGAGGGGAAGCATTCTTCTTAGAAATATTTCAGGGAGGCTCTAGTTCAATTTGGAAACACCATTCAATCCTCCCTCTCCCAGTGATGAATCGTGATCTAAAGGCCCCTCTAGGTAGCTTATTTTAAACTCTAGATGTTTTGAGAGACTAGAAACACCCTGGCCTTCATCACTGAAGAAAATAAGTCAAATCAACTCAAGACTTCAATCTGTCTTGACTGTTTTTATCACCCAACATTTGAACAAATGACTTGCCACCGTTTATATTTTCATCCCTAGGCCTCTATCTCTCTAACAGTCAGCTGCCTCTCCTTGCTTCATACTATCTATTTAGCTTTTGAAGTGAATTATAGCATATTCCCACTGAACAATGCACACCACCTATATCAATTACTCTAATGACATCACTTTGGTAAAAGGGAGAAAAAACCCTCTATGTTTCGTATTCATTTCTTTCTTTACACTGAACCAAAGCAAGTGCAGATAGAAATATAATAATGCTTAGGAATGGATTTATATGTTAATTTTATGATTGCTAGTTTAATTGATTTAAAATAATTATGTCATATGCACAAGACATTTGCCACTTTCTTTCCTTCATCAAAGAATTTAAAGGCTTACAATACACACATTAGATAGGAAATCACATGCAAAGGAACAAAATTAAAATTGGAAAGGAAATTAAGATGTCCATTGTGGCTTTATTTATAATGTTAAAAACTGAAAATTGAATAAATGATTAGCTATAATGGAATGATTAAACATAAAGGTACTATTCATTGAACAGAATACTGTGTAGCCATTAGAATGTGTTGATAAATTATTTTTTAATCTTGTGCATATAGTAGAAAATGAACTTATACAATTTAATTGAGAAGTAGAATTTAAAAATACATATTTATATATAACATATGACCAACTATAAGAAATTAGCCATTCTGAGACAAAATACTGGAAAGTAAATCACATACTAGGTAATAGTGGTTATGTCTAGGTGATAAGCTGATAGGTGATTTTACTATTTTCCTCAATACTTTTTATATTTTCTAAATTTTACCTCTTGAGTCTGTACTTTTATAACAGGAAGAAAATCAATAGTTATGTATGCTTCCATTTCCTTATCTGTAAAATGGGGATGATAATATTAATGCCTGCCTCTTATGACTGTTCCTTATCTGTAAAATGGGGATGATAATATTAATGCCTGCCTCTTATGACTGTCCTGGTAATTAAATGAGAAAATGCTCACGAAGCCCTTCCTGGCAGTGTCTAGCATGTGGAAATACACAGAAAAATAACACTTTTTTTCTTGTTTGTTTTAAAGAAAGTCTAGTGTGATTTAGCATATAAATTTTTATTCCTCTCAAGGTATAATTTGTAGGAAAGTTAAAATTTTTACAACTTTGAGATATAATAAGGGAAAAAGAACAAGACTTTTGTATAGTCTGTTCCATAAAACAATGACGGCAATGGTTTGCCTAAAAGGATTCATGGTGGGAACAGAAAGCAATGACAGATTATACACACGTACGGAGACACACACACAACATAAAACATGCAGACACATCCTATCCCCGCACATACACACAATAATGCACACACAAAACACAACGTTCCACGTGTACATATAAACAGTGCAGAATTTCAGCATCTGGGCAGACAGGACAATGAATTGACTTCTGAATTGACAAAACCTATGCCCCTTGCTTCTGAATGCCCTTTGGGCATTAAAAAAATAATAAGATGAAATTTGTATTTGAACAGTCCCTGCAGAAAATAAAATAATGGTCCACCCCAATGTGCCTATGGTTTACAGTTGCTTCCATTTTGAGCTCTACATATGGATTCCTCATTGCACGTACAATAAAATCCATACCTAGGTCTGCATAGTTAGACTTGAAAAATTGCTTGCGTCCACAAAAGTACAGCTCGAAGTCAGTTTCATTTGACCTGCGCAAAGTGTATCCATTTTCAAGAGCAGCGAAAGCATCACAGGTATAACGGTAGGTAATGAAACCATAGCTGTCTCTGCAATGGACAAAGAGAAGTTCAAATCTAGTGAGAAAGCATTAGCATATGTGACTGTAACCCTTTCTACTTTGGGAGACTTCGCTGGTGCCAACGTCTGAACCACTGCATCCATTTATCAGTGTGATTGTCCTGTCAAGCAGCTAAATACTTATTTCTGGGACAGAAAATCTCAACTAGAAAGATTAATAAATAGGGATGAAAGAAAATAAATAAGTTCTGAACTCAACATGTCATCTGTCAAAGCATCCCCATCCTAGTACTCTTATGGCCATAATTTTTTACATATGTCAGCTTCTAAACAAGAAATAATCTTGAAGATTCTCACCCATCATCCCGCAGATTTACTGTGCACTCCTCAATTTCACCAAAAACTTCAAAACGGTCCCTCAGTTCTGTCCGTGTTGTGTCAGGTCTGATTTTACCAACATATATCACACGGCGTTCTTCCTGGGGGTGGGGAGCAAAGAGAGACTTGCTAGTTCTGGAGATGAGAGAGAAGTTGAACCTCTAGAAATATTCGTAAAGGCAAAATCATGCATAATAAGAACCCACAGACCATGCCAATGAAAGCAAAACATACGCTAAAACTGAATGAAAGACTACACTCGAACCAAGTTTAATTTCCATTTCTTCGATATCGCTCTCATCTCTTACATTCTCTCTCATGGACACCTCATTCTCTTTTACTTTTCCTATCCAATCCTTCAATCACATGAACTTATATAGATTAGAAAAAAATATATGTGTAATGGGATCATTTCGTCAGTGAATAACTGAATAATACCTATTAAATATGTTCTTTCCTGTGGCTCAATTATTAATCCTTAAAATTGGTAAAAACAAACAAACAAACAAACAACTAACCTGGCTTGCAAAACTATTTAATTTCTCATTAACTCGCCATTCTAATAATGAGAAGTATAATTTTTTCCAGTTTTACTGAGAAATAATTGACATGTATCACTAAATAAGTTTAAAGTGTACAGCATGATGGTTGATGTACAAATTTTGACATTCCACAAAAAAGTGATTCGCATACTCTAGTATATATAAATATTACCTGGGAAGTTTATTAAAGATGCAACTTATTAGGGTTTATCTCAGCTATGCTAAAAAATATTTGGAAGATAGGATTCAGCGATCTTCATTTTTAACAAGCACACCCCAGTGATTCTGATACAGGTGGTCCGAAGACAATAATTTGAAAAATACAGTCTTAAAATGTAGACTATTTTAAGCCATGTGTCTCCAAAAAATAAGAGCTATAGAAGAGGCTATAAACTTCACTTTGCCAATGAATCTTATCTTTAGAAACATACTAGAAGGGTGTGGCTTAATTTTCACAAGTGGAGTTAATATCATCACAATCTGAAACCCATCAACAATTTATAATCTAAAAAACATGGGAAGAATATTTTATAGCCTGAGGATATATTTCTTAAAAAGAAAATAACTAAAATGCATTCTTCATGTAAGAAACAACCCTATAATTCCCATTCTAAGAAGACAAGGCTAAAGAGGATGATGTCTCTCAAAAGTGAGAAAAGGTAAGAACATAAGGAGTTAATATAAAGAATGTGCTTACCAACTAGGCTGTATGTCTATCAAGGACAAACAAGAATGAAATGAACTTAAGATTGCAAAGATTTAAGGTAGATGGAAGCAAAGACGAGGGAACACAGGACTAAGATATGGATTTAGCTTGCCTAAGAGTTTTTCCTGGATGTACTGAGAGTATCCTGTCTTCGATGATGTGAAAAGTAATTTAGGCCTAAGGCAAAGAGATGTCCTATGTTATTTACGAAATGTCTTTCCTTTTCATGTGTCCAGTATTTAGCAAAGGACCTGGCAAAGACTTGGCACTCAATAAGTGCTTGTGAAATATAACTGAACAATTTACAGACTCTGTAATAGATATCCTCCTAGGTGATCTGATCATCCATGTTTCATCTTCCTTTAATTTTTGCAACGTTCATATTTCTATTTTCATCAGGGAAATTCCTCTAACTTTAAACTCAAATAACCAGCTATCTATTGGACATCTCAGGCCTAATGCCCCCGAAACACCTCAAACTAGACCAACATCATCCAAACCAAACTCTCTAGTTCTGCCTTTTTCCAGTGGGTCTTTCTCCAGTGTTCTTGTATCAGTGATGTTAGCACCATTTACCAATTATTCAGGACAAAAACCTGAGTGCCTTCCTTGATTCCTCCCTCTTAGTCCACTGCACATATTTATCACTATTAAGTCCTGTTGATTTTTATCTCCTAAATCTCTCTCTAGTCCATCTCCTTCATTATATCTTCCCTAAACCAAGCTGCCAGCAACTCTTTCTGGACTAGTATAACAACAGCCTCTTAACTTAGATCCCATGTCAATGTTTACCATCCTCTAACCTAGTCTTCCACTTCAGTCAGAGTAGTCTTTGATAAGAGAACAGAAATCTGATTGTACCAATTACTGTGTAAAACATTTAAATGACTTCTCACAACTTTTAAAGAAAGCCCTAAATCATTAACAGAACCTACCAAGCCCTTTGTGGTCTGGACCTGTCATCATCACGGGCTTTGTCTCCCACATCCCATCCATACTTTTACGCTATTATCTAGCTTCATTGAGCTTCTAGCATCTCTGAGGATACGCTGTGCCCCTTCCTTTTCCAAGCCTTTGCACAAGCTGTTCCACTGCTACTTGAAGCATCCTTCCCACACTGCCTCTCCCTTCCCGCTACCAACATGTGCGTAATGTCTAGAATTACATTGAACTCAATGATCATCTCTTTTTTGAGACTTGAAATGAGGTCAGGCTTCTATTAGTTGCTCTTATCAAACATGCTATTTCTCCTTTGTAGTTCTTTGCCAATTATAATTAGATAGTTAACAGTTTATTCATTGTTTAATGTGTATCTCCTCGTACAATGAAAACTTCATGAAAGCAGAGACTGTATCTGTCCTATGGACTACTATGATTTATGGGTACCTGAAATATAATGAAGTCTCAATGACTATTTGTTGAAAAATCACTCAATTGGCAATCAATTAACACTCACCCCATATCCTTCATTATATCAAAGATGCCTAAGTGTGTCCTTACTCTCTGAGGCTCTCTAAGGCAATGGAGAATAAAAGCCAGGTTTGAGGCTTTATCATAGAAAAAAATCCTACTCGGGTAGCTGAGCTGAGTGAATTAACAAAGGTTTCCATATGTTTTTACAGGTTTAAGTGTTAGAAGTGTGGAGTAGCTGCAAGTTCGCAGGACTCTAAATCTTAAAAATCACCTTTGAGAATCAGAGGCAGAGCTCTGCTGAAACAGTTGGTAAAACACAATTCCTCTGACATCAGCTGTTGAGCTTAAATAAGTGACCAGATAATGTACAGTAAACAGAGTAGGCTGCCTGATTCACTTCCATGTAGATTGTATGTCTCAATCGAAGGCTATAATTGTGTTTCTCCGGAGCACCCAGCACATTCTGGAGGTCAATAAGTATAAATGATGGTGAGGCTCATCCTGGGGCAGCGTTGTACACTTGAGCGAGGGAATCATAACATCACATTCCATTCTATTTACGCAGCCAGCTCTAGCCAAACAGCCAAATGTGATGGGACTGTTATCTAAACTTCCCGGCGCCTGCTTGCATGGGTGTTATGGACTTTTTTTAATGAGCTTTTTCAGAAAGGTTACTACTGTATAGAGGAAAAGGAGGGGGAAATGCAGAAGAGAGAGAAAGAAATTGAACCATCACAAGGAAATTGCTCAACTACCATTACGGGAATATACACAGCCTACGTATTCAAGGAAATTTGAAGTTAAAGCTAAAATCGACCATATGCACGTCCATATGCAGACATATTGGGAGAGTCTCTGAATTGCTTCTTTATAGCAATGCTGTATGCAACAATGATCCCACAAAGAAGATAAACCAGAAGACTTTTTATATCAGATACTGATACGTTCTGCAGTAGATAGAAGACACAATCTAGACGGGAGACACAGAACTCCAAGGGCTGGTCCACACTCACTTAAATTACCTATTTGTCTATCATCTCCTTTTATGAAACACAGGAATGGCACCATGTCTTGCTACCTTACAAAGACCAGAGACTGAATACATGTTAAAATTCTCATTTGAGAAAATGATTAGAGCGCTCGTTTTTCCTAGTGCTAAAAATGAAACTAAAAGGCATCTGAAGGTCTTAAAAGCAAAGACAAAAATCTTTCCAAGACTGGCCAAAATGTCTAGCAAAGAACCGATTATTTTTAACAGGTTACAGTTTTATTAGACAGATGAATAGATTCCATATCTTTAAAAAAAACCTTAACATTTGCAGCCAATTTTTCAAGACATTAATTTCTAAACAGGAGATGAAAGGAAAAGAAATCAAAATGCTTAATAACGTTTCCAACTTCTTAAAGGCTTGGAGGAACTCTAAACCTTTGGCAAAAGCTTTTGAAAAATGATTTTCAGACCAGCTTTCACTATTGAGGAGGAAGTTACATTTATCAAACATCTTTTAGCTTCAATTTTCACAAAAGCCAGTTTGCTGATGTGGTGGATAATAAAATTGAAGATTTATGCTGTATTAACAGGTATGGTAAATCCTCATTAAATCAAAACACAAGAAATAAATAAAGAAAAAATCCTGACTGAATTAACTGACTTTGCAAAAAGGGAATAGAGACTCCCTTTTAGTTGGAGAAGATACAACGGTTGCTTCTCATCAAAAAATAAGGAACTCCTGGTAAAAGGGGTTTGACTAAGAGTAATAATAAATAATAGGGAGATCGATATTTACTGTCTAAAATATGCCAAGTACCGTGTCTGATGCTTTTTAATGGGTTATCTCACTAAAATATTCTGCAGTGCTAGGTAACATCAGGGAACAGCCTGATAGAATTTGAACTTGAGTCCTTAGAACTTTCATTCTATATTTCCAACTCAGAATAATGTAAAAATTCCTCCTCCTATGTGAAGGAAGCTGCATGTCAACTTTTGCAATGAAAGATCTGTGTTCATTTCCAGATGAGCTACAACCTGACTCCTTCAAAAATTCTAAGGACATCATAAATACTATAGAGCGGAACAGATAATATCAATGCCACTTCTAGGGTGAATGGTATAGCTAGGTCCTCAACTGAAAGGATAAACCAAGAGGAGTTGGTGGCCATGAAAAGGTACGGATGGACAGAAAAATGTCCAAACTCTGACAAAATCCAAAATCAAAAGTTTTTTTTTTTCTCCTGCCTTTAATATTGATTATGCTCATTTAATTCAGTAGGCATTCAATAAGTTTCTGATACTAGGGGACACTCTTAGGGAAGAAACAGAACTATAGAATTCAGTTTTCCAAATTTAACCCCATCCCAGTAGCACCCATGAATATTCTCCCTTAGTTTCTAAGTTTGGATAAATGTGAATAAATTCAGGGTAGTCTACTTAACTATTAACATGCAAGTAAGAGGTAAGATGCAAGTGAGCACTGTGATAAATCAGAAAATGTGAAAACTATAGATGGAGGGTATATATAACTACTTTTGATAAAGCTGCTAATTTCTAAATAGTGAGCTTAGACTCATAAGATATATTCACCCACATGAAATATGTATTGAAAAAGCCTCGACTAGAAAACTACTTAATTTTCTCCCAAAAGAAAACTACGAGAAATTACATTTTTTTTTTCATTTGGAAGATGCTGATGTATCAGCGATGATGTACCGTTCCCAGCTCCTGGGCTGCATACTAACCGATGGAGAAGAGAAATGAAATGGCACGGGCATTGCCCAAGCACATCTGGTTTTGGTTTTAAGCACTGAGCCATATCATAATGTCTAGATTTGCCCTTTAAATTAACATCCCATTATCATGTTTTCTGGCAGGGAACTGTACAGATTGCAAATGGAGTTGGACTTAGAAGTCCACAAAAAATTAGAGCAGTGACAGTTCAGACCTTAAGTACTAAACTCTGGCTTGCAGAGTTCCCATATTACCTGAATTATCTCAAGCCTATGAGGCTGAGAAAGGCAGAGGGTGAACTGGTTTTGGGAAAAGAGTTTAGATGAAAATTGGAGGAAAGTAGCAATGGAAATAATGCCAATATTCAACCTCAATATATGAATTACTAATTACTAGTTTTCTCTTGTCTTTGATTTGATGTACTCAAGTTGATTTGGATAAAGACTTTTAGAGGCATATGCAATGAAAAGTTTACAGACTTTCCAAACTATCCCTTTCTTATGGAGCTAAAAATAAAAGCAATACAGACCACAAGACAAAGGTAGCAAAGACTAATTTTATAAGTTACCAATTATTATATGATTTTAACGTTATATTTGTTCATTTCCCTTTGGGGCCTCTGCTTTGTTACTCTTCTAATTACATGATTGATCTGAATTTATGCAAAATCCAGCACTGTACCTAAAGTATTCCAAATATAATTTGCTACTTATTCATTACTTTAAAGGTATCTCAAAAAATCTGAATGGAAATCACCTATTCAACAAACTTAGGGGGACTGTTCTACTTCCTTTTGCTGTCTCATGAATGACTTTTCAATCTAATCTAGTCATATGAATCAAAAGTCATTGCTTGTATCTCTGTGCCCAAGTTCATAAAAATACACTTTGCAAATGCATTTTGGCATAAGAAAGCAGATCATTTTGGGAAGGAAATCAATCAGAAAATCTTCCTGTGGGTAAACTCATTAAACAGTTCCAGTATGCCTTCAAGACAGACTTCAAAATCTTTATCATGACTTCCGGGACCCTTCAAAGTTCTGGCTTCCACAGAGCCCTCCAGACTTATTTCTTGCCTCTCCTGTGTTCTAGTTGAATGACTAGCAGCTTCCTAATATACCTTGCTCTTTTCCAGAGACTCCGAATGGGCTATAGCCTCTGCCTAGAATAGCAATGTCCAAGAAAAATATAATGCAGCATATGTAATTTTAAATTTTCTAAGAGGGACATTTTAAAAGTAAAAAGAAGCCAGAAATTTAATTTTAATGTTATATTTTATTTAGCTCAGTATATCCAAAATATTATGATTTAAATGTCATCAATATAAAAAATATTAATGAAGTATTCTACATTCATTTTTGTATGCTCTTCAAAATCCAATCACACTTATAGAGCATCTAAATTCGAGAGTAGCTGAATTAGCCATATAGCTAATGGCTACCATACTGGACCTCACAGGTATAGAAAAACTTTGATCTCCATACCTTTAGGTTTCACTCAATCTCACCCTCTCCAGGGATGACCTCCCTCATTCCCGGGTCTGGGTGCCCACCGAATGCCACCACACTACCTTGGATACATCTTCTACAATAGCACTTAATACCCCCTATTGGCTGTTTGTTTTATGTTCCAGCAGACTTGTAGGGGACCAGATCTTACCTAATTTTATATCCTAAGCACCTAGCAAATGCCCTTCACATAAAGAGTCATGAGTTTTTGCTTACGTTAAATGGAAATAGTACATAATTTTCCAAGTAGAAATTGGTTTAACAGTAAGTCCCAAATCTTTATATTAACTTTTACTACTATGTAGACCACCGTATTAGTAAACAATCTTTATGTCATAGCTTTTCTCAATTTGCTTTTCAAAAACAAAAAGAAAAAAAAATCTCAAAGCCAAAATTCTCATAAATGTCTAGTTAATTTATAACTACTTAATATAAGCCAAGTTGTCATTTGCACAATGATATAAGCCATCTTTAGAAGAGAACTAATGAAAGATTGTCTTAGTCAAAGAATTAACTAAGGAACTGGTTAACATTTGCAACACAGAGAGAAGGCAGGGTGGTATCTGCTCCTGAGCTGAGGTTGATGACTTCAAGATGATTTTGGCTCAGGCATCAACTATGGAATGTAGACCATCACACTATTTGGTCTATTTAAAAAGAGCCGAACTAGCAAAAGTGCAACTAACCTCCCTTCCTTCACTCCAGTTAAGTATCTGGTACTAAATTATCCTTTGAAGGAATCAATTAAGCAATATCATTCATCTATATTTATTTACACAGCTTTGGCTATAGCTATGTGTATTTTGCCTAAACAAGCAAATAAATGATAAAATTATTAATCTCTCTCTTTAATGGCATAGTTCTGGATAGAAACATAAAGAATTTTATAAAATGCAAATTTGCAAACACTGAAATAACTATTTTTCTAGATACTTATTCAACACGATTCTCTTTTGTAAAGATTAACTGGAATGCGCCATCTTAAAAGGCTTTGTAAACTACATGGCACTATATAAATGTGAGTTATTATAATTACTGAATAGGCTATTAATTAAAAACAGCAAAATTAGAAAAATTGAATTTTTAATTTTCATTAGTCTTAAGTGTTAACTAATGATACTCTGCAGACCTTAATATCACAGCTCATTGAAAGTTGAGAAAAATGAGGAAAAGTGGTGTAATTTGCACAAGGCCTTTGATTCAGTCTTAGGTAGATTCAACATTAAGCGCCAGCAAACACCCTAGGCCTTGAGACCAAGTGTCCAATCGCTTTTCCCTTCCTCCTGAGTGCCCGTGATTGGCAAACCTCTCAGTTAACCTTTTTCTTCCAGCCAATAACCGTTGGCCAATGCTTGATTTTGAACTTCATTTGGCAGCTCTTTAACTTAGGCTTTCAAGATTTTGTGGATGGTCGTGGGTTTTCTTAAAGGAGTCATATAAATCTCACCTTTAAAATTCCTTTCCCTAAGTCGTGGTTTGCTTATATGCAAGATATGTCAAAAGCTGATCTTCAAGGGAAATGACTCTTAGCAGCCAGCACAGACAGGCAGCTGCTGCAGGGCACAAAAGCAGCATCACGCCCAATGGCTTAGCCATGGCTCCCGGGAGCACCCTGTCAGGGAACACTCTACTACGCCACGGAGGCTTGGTGGGAAATAGTGCCATAATTGGCTAGAAATGTCTGCCATGGGCCAGCACTGCATGCTGACAACTTCAGTGACTCATATTTGCCTCCAGGGTCTAAGTTGATAAGCAATGGGAGGGAGTTTGGGTAAAGTCTACCCATTAGTAGGCAGCTGCTGAGGAAGTACTGACCCACGAAGAATGAACTAGTTGAACATAACCTGGATCTTTCCATACTGTCTGTACATCAAGTGACTATAATACCCTGTGGTAAGTGGTGTCAAGATACATAATGGGTTACTGGGAAGTAGTTCATAAGAAGTGTGGCTGTGTCAACTGCCCAGTTAGATATTGACACAGCACAAGTAAGAAATGATGGCTTTCTTAGCAAATCTTCCTCTACTGCCTCCTTTAAATCTAACTTGAACCCAGTCTCTTCATGGACAATCCAATCCAACGCTTCTACTGAAAAGATGAACCAGTGATACCTCCTCATTTTCCACTCAGAGAAAAAAGCAGCAGAGAACAGTAAGAAGTCATCATCTGACCAAATGGAACCAATACTTGATGGAATAAATATCTGCTCCCTCCGTTTTTGAAAACGGTAACGAGCTTCAAGATGAATGACAATTATACTGACTTAACATTTGGTTTTCCCATAATCTGTGTTAAGAGAGGTTAGGGACTCAGTGATATTTTAATTCCAAAAGGCTGAATGTTGCATATTCTAACAAAGCCTTAGCTTTAGCTGATTTTCTAATCTACAAAAAAATAAAAAGGAAAAGAGGAAAAGAAAAGAAACAGAAAAAAGAAACCCTCCTTTAAAATGAAAGTTAGCTGCGAGCTGCTTACAATTGCCTTCTGCCTCTGCCTCTCCCTCTGTTTGGCCCTTTCGGATTCTCGCTTCTCATACTCTCTGCGGTATTCTTCCCTCTTCAGCCTTTCATGCTGATATTCCTCGTAGCTGTCATACCTGAGAAACATAACTTCATCATTAAGTCAACCGCCCCCAGTTGCGCAAAGCGAAATGAATAATAAACTGGGAAAGGGTAGGGTTTTAGGTAACGTCTTGTCATCGAAACGTAGAGATGAGAGGAGCCCGAGGAAAATGACACACATCATTACCTGGGCCTACGGCTGTAGGGTGATCTTGAACTTGATCTCGAGCACAGGGGAGAATTTTTCGGTGTGAACGGTGTCTGCAGTGGCTGGACTCATAGTAGTAGCAAGATCTGGGAGAAAGGAGAAAAACAAAAAGGGCATTTGCAACTGCCACTTAACCCCCGTCGCTCGGCACGACTGAACATCCCATGGAACACTGTGTTATATAAACCGGCTTTTTCTTCCTAGCTATGAGGGAGAGTTCCCAGTGACAGTTTCTGATCGTCTAGTCAGCTTAGAGTTCTGGGAGTGATGTGTTCTCTCCAGCGTCTCTTATTGATGTTAACGCCGAGCACCAGTCTGGTACACTGTCAGCTTTATCTCACATGGATCTCAACTACCCTGGCACAGGGCAGCTCTCCAGGTAATGGAAAAAGTTAGATGAGCAAGTTTCTTACAAATTGCTCTCTCTGATCTGACTGGCTCAAGGCACTGTGCTCAAGGCCTACAGATTTAAAAGAAGATGAGGTGCAATATATGTGTAACAACAATCTCATTAGTTCTGTGGCACCAGAAATGCAGTGGCGAGGGGCCAGGCTGCCTGTGGGTTTTGAATGTTTTTTTTTCTTTCTTTTCTTTTCTTTCTTTCTTTCTTTCTTTTTTTTTCTTTTTTTTCTTTTTTTAACTTCCTGGGACATCTTAAGCTTTGGTTGGGTTTTGACAAGGTTTACCTTGAAGAGGATCTACTGCCTGGGGATCTTGATCTTGACCTGGAATATGGTGATCGGGAACATGACCTGTGTCGAGAAAAGGACCTTGAACGAGAGCGCATCCTTTGGGGTCTTTGAGAAAATAAGGATTTGGGTGGTGACACGGAATCTCTACATGGAGAGTTAAAAGAAGAGCAGGAAGGCGACACATCGAACAATGAATAGGATTGCGTGCCATCCCAAGGGTAGTTCAGTTTATCACTTTCATCTTCGCTGTCATCAAACAGGCCATCCATGGCTAGTCCTGAATTTATAAACATAGGTAGTTTGGAGAATTGTTCGTTACTGAAATCACTGTCCCTCAGTTCTCTGGTCTTGTCTGCTTCGTCGTCAAAAACAGCTTGACTGGGATGACCGAAGTGCTTATTCAGCTCAGCTCGGATTTCCTGGTCTTGGAGCTGTTTTCTGGTGCTGCAAGGAGAGACCTGCTTGCTCGCCTCCAAAGTCTCTCTCATGTAGCACTTGTCTGAATCTGTGGAAGAACAAATCTGCCCCTGCCAACTGGAGGAAGCATCTTTATATTCTAGTTGTCTAGAGTCTTGGAGCTCCTGTGATATATTAATGAGTATTTCCGTTTTGGAATTGAGTGACTGACAATAGTCATGGTCACCAAACAGCCGTAGACTGGGCCGCTTGGCCTTCCTTTCCTCGTGTCCGCTGGTGAGCACTGAGGTCTTGCTGAGCTGTGCATACAACTCAGACTGCTCGGGCCCTTTCTTGGTGGAGTTATTGCCTTGGGTACCAGGAGACTCACTGTACCGGGGCTTCTTTGATGGCGGAGGTACCACAGTCTTGCAAGAGGACTTCAGCTTTGGAGAAGCCCTGAAAGGGTTGTCTTGGTTGGCTTTATGAGGAGGAGTTGTGGGTGGAGTTAGGCCTGTGGCAAAAGAAGGAGAAAAAAAAAAAAGAAGAAGAAGGGGGTGGGGAGAGGAAGAGAGAAGAGACAGAGGTAATGTTTTTAAATGCCAGAATAAGTTTTCCTAACTTTTCCTAGGTTTCAGACAATGATTAAAACTGAGTGAAAAAGAAAAACTGAATTCATGACAAGACCTGAAAAAGTGACCCTCTTCCCCTAAGTTTCTATCACCAAGAAAAGATGGATCTATAATGACAGACAACAGTGAGAGTCATGATATTTTGTATGTCAAACACTCATGCTAACATTCTGCTTCCCAGAAAACATTAACACATCCCTCCCACCCTTCATGGCACCAAGCAACACCAGAGCTCAAATTTTCAAGGGCATCATATCATCTGTGTTATGGAAAATTAACGTGGTGGGACTCAGGGGACTCAGAATAGCTTTGGTAGCATGTGTCTGCAAAGAACACTGTCAAGGATGCAAGTGGCTCAGGGTCTTTTTATCCAAGAAATGTACCCATGGAGCCAAAGTCAGGCAGCTTGAAAACGAGTGCATGAAGTGACAGCAAAAACAGGGCAGGGTGGGATGACATAGGCAACTTCAAAGTAAGTTCAGTAAAATATGACATACGAATGCAGGGAACAAGACAACTCTACAACTTGATGGCAATGATTCTTCGTCTCCACAGTTCATTAACTTAGTAAACCATGGCTAATGTAGGTATAATACATTCTTGTAAGCATAACTAATACATTCTGTCTAAAATATGGTTCTGCTACAGAAACCTAAATGAACAGTAACACGAAATATTGCAGTGCCAGGGGACCATTTTATTTAGAGCATAACATTAGGGCAGGTTATGAGGCTGAAGAATTGAAACGAATCCAAGCTTTGGTAACTAGCTAATTAAAAATATTTTTAAAATAAAGGAAGAAGGGGGAGACTCCATCAGTGGTTGCATTCTGTGCTTTTCTATAGAAGGGCACAAAATTCCATCAGGAGTCATTGTGGGAGAGTCTGTGAAGTGTAGTTGCCTCCATTAAGTTACACCCCCTAGTAAATGCTACTCATCCCTACACCAAGGAAGAATAATTGTGACGTGGCTTTAGAGTCCAAGGAACTTTGAAGGAGGGAAGGTTGGAGTTCAAATGACTTTATGCTTACAAGGGAACATTTTAGTTTACAATACACTTTCTATTTAGGACGATGGGTGAATGCTATTCAGCAGAAAAGAACTTGAAGTCTGCTAGCAAGCCTGGGGTTAGACTTAAGGCAACTGCATGTTTTAAGGAAAGGCAGAGCAATCCTACCTTGTTGGAAAAAAAAAACTTTATATATATTTATACAGAGAGAACCAAGTAGGTCACAGAAAGCCACATGAAATTTTGGTATGAACAGGAAGATGCTGCTTCTCTCTCTTTATATTAAAGAGATGGAAGAAATTGATATTCTCCCTAAAATGAAATATTTTATACCAATACTTGGGTAATATTATCATGCATGGCTAATTCCACCTTATTGAGGGAGGAAAAGGGACAAAATACAAAGCAGTTTGACTTTAGAAATCCATCCCAGAAAAGTTTGGAAAGATGGGGAAATGAAAACACAACAAGAGGGACACATCTGAGTCTCAAAAAAGTCTCCCTTTATTAGCAGCCTACTGTATGCCTACCCTTCTTTGCTTATACATGATAGGGAGGTGACATTATTGAATGAATCATCTGCATCACGGAGGCACACCTTCTTTTTTTCCTTCTTTCATAAACAAATGTCTTCTATTCAATCTTAGAAATTCCTATCTGGTCAATCACTTCATCTCTCTTTCTTTCCTTTTTTTTCCTCTTGTTCTTTACCTTTTGCTCTGTCATTGAAACATGCTGATCTCTACCACCTACTACCTTCAATTACCATTATGACAAATCTAAAGATACTAATGACAAGTTTTCAAATATTTCTCATAGGAAGCCAAGCTGCTCAAAGAAATAATGATGAATAATCTCTCTTGGATGAGTAAATAATAGTCAAATATTCCAAATGACATAGCCATTGAATTGGGGGAAATGATATACAACATCCTGAAATCCAACTCCATAAATCTTTTCATGACACTCCAAATTAAGGTAGTTTTTATTTTGCTAATAATTTACTGTCAGGATTACTCACTTGATACTTATCAGATATAGCTATATATTCTTGCTTGTCTTTTTTTGAATGTGAATTATATCTCATCTCTCCAAATACATTATAAGCTCTTAGTAGAATGTCACTTCAGCTTAGTTTTGCAAAATTTTTTACTCATTTTTATTTTTATTTTCTAGATTCTCCTTCAGGGGTGGATCTCACATTTTGGTGGCCCAAGGATCACTTGGGAAGCTGGTTAAACATTTTTAATGAGATGGGTCACAGACCACATATGGAGAGCCACTGTCCTACAGTGCCTATGTGGTACATTGCCTTTTACTCAGGTATATGTATTTTGACTGACATTCTAGACCTATGAAAAGAAACCCTTAAAACTTCAGAAACGCCAAATTAGGCCACTATTAAAGAGAGACTAGTTCTAAAAATAGCTCCGCTATCTAGGGATTTTAAATATAGAAATTCTTTTTAGTCTTGAACATTTGAAACCCTCGCCCTAGTACCTAAGCTCATTATCACTTAAATAACTGATTCTCAAGTTGCTCTTGGGAATGGCGACACCCCAATTGTAGTTTCTTTGAGTTAAAAACAAAGCCCTTCAACTCCTTTACCTATCAGACAGTCTGTGGCCATTGAACAGACAATCACTGAATGCCTACTGTGTGCTGGATGCTACATCAAGTACTGGTGTGTCAGGGACTCAGTTCTAAGAATGTCACAGTTATTTTTGATACAGAAACACTTCTTTAAAATTTGACATAAGTATATTTTCTTGTATATGTACTTAAAATCTACAGAAACTCTGAGATAACCAAATATACCTTGTGAGTGAAAATATCAGGGGTTGTCCATTTCTGTTGGTGCTACTTGTTAAAACAAAGAATAATTGCTTAGTGGGTAGAAGTTATTTTAGGATCAGTGGGTAGGGGAAAATAATTCAGAAAACTCCCTGAACTTTCCACCATTTACTGAAATGTCTTTAATCGGAGGATACTTTCAAGTAGGACTAGGGATTCTCAGGAATCACAATACTTCGAACCACCAGTGCCTAATTGAAAATCCATTTCCAGAGATAGTTCAGACGGAGAACAAAACAACAGTGCAAAAAGCATTTTTTTTTTCTTTTAACACACTGTCAAACTTTTAAGAGCTGCTGATGGGACAGGGAACCCCTCGCTGCACCTGAACTAATTGGATTTCTCTAACTCCATCTCTCCTACCCAGATTTTTTTTCCCCTGGGGTAGGAGGGCAGTCGATACCAATCCCTAAAGCCACTACCTGTGCTCATCATCCCACTAATCGTCAGACTCTCAATTTCATCCCACAAGCCTAAACCAACAATGCTAATGCCTCCTATAACCTCCGGATTATTTCCTGTGTGTTGATTTTCTGGGGAATGTGTACATTTTGGTGTTGACAGTACAAGGTATATTCCGTGCTCTCTCTTGAACTTAGCAGGTTTTGACAGATTTATGTGAGGACAGATGGCCATTACAGGCTGAAGGCTGACAAGAGGCAGTTCAGAGCATTGTTAACACACTTGCACAAACTCTCAGCAGTGCAGCACTGTGCAGAATGTAATTCAGACTATAGCTTTTTTATTGCTGCCTATTTTCTTTTGTCAAAAGAGCCTGCTGTGCAGAGCAACAAATGGCTGCTATTACCCAGAATGTAATGGGTGTCAGACAAATCACGTAACACAAACAATCAAGAGTATGTAGGTCATATTTCAACAGAGCACAACCTTAGCAATATTTATGATTACTGCATTGAAATGTGCTCTATAATAAACAAGTACCTCTACATCACTCACACTTACGCACTTCTGCACGGCAAATCCGGGAGAAGTGGTACACACTCTACAGTCATCTTTTTAAACAGCCCTTTTATTTAAAAAAAAAGTCAGAGACAAGTTTTGTTTTGTTTTGTGTTTCATTATGTGCTGTAAAACGATTTTCTTTGAGGAGTTCTCTTTTGGGCTTCTTTGTTTAATTGAATGACTCTGGTAAATGGTGACTCTTCTGCTCTGTTTTTTGTGTTCCCCTATCCACTCAATAATTTCAGCAGGATCTTTTTTTTCTTTAATAGTTTATAAATTTTACAAAGTCTACTGCTAAATCTGTGACTTGCTTTGCAGTTTATTTGATGGCAAAATTTTTCTTATGTTGCATGCCAATTCAGAGAGTTCCTAAGGAAAAACAATAAGAAGAGTTTTAACTTACTTAAAAAACTCACCAAAAAAAAAAAAAAAAGAAAAGAAAAGAAAAAGAAAAAAAAAAAAGAAAAAAAAGAAAAAGAAAGAAAGAAAAGAAAAGAAAAGAAAAAGACTGGTAAAGAGAGGTGTATGACTTGTCCTACCCCCATATTTTTGGCCTCAAGAACTTAGAGTGGGTGTCAAGAAGGTTTAAGCAATGTTGATGCTCACTCATAATGAGCTCTTAGTGCTATACCAGTTGTTAGGATAGTTCATTGATAAAAGCTCCACTAGTACCTTCCACCTACCACCCCCTGCTCCAGAAATCACTGGAACTCCACAAGAGCCAGCAACCAAAGTGTTCACGGTTGACACAAAGGGTCCTCCCACACCTTTCTCTGGCTGAGCGTACCCTTGTCTTTATTGATTTTAAGTATTCTTATAACAAACAGGCCTTACAGAAAAGCTTCAGAACATTATTATGACATGTAACAAATTCCCCATCTCTTGTTCACAGAAGACAAAAATATTATCAGTTGGCTCCAGTGCCCTTTCCCACTGAGCTAGGGCAGGAGAGGGGAGCAGGTGTGGGTGATGGGCACCTGGCTTTCCAGATGTTTACGCCTCCCCCATCTCCACAAACTAATGTGGGAAAGGAAATTGCGTCCTTGGATTAAAAGAAACTGGATAGCATCATGTTCAGAAGAGAAAACTGAGGAACAAAGGAATTATCTTTCCAGACGTTAGGTTGAGAAGAATGAGATTAAAAATAGAAAACGAAGGATATGTTTGAAATGTGGAAGAAATTTCTGACAGTAAGAGTTGCCAAACATTGCAACAGGCTATAAGGAGAATTTGTTGGGTCTCCCTTGGATTCTTCAGGCACAAGAATGGATTATATAACCTGTCAAAATCACTTTCTAGTTCTCTGACACTATGGTTTTCCTTTTAAAACAACCAACTACAGTTCATATTTTGCTTTGGTCTATTTCCCCCAAAAGAGTATATACCAAAAAGGTACAGCTGCTGTATCTGCAATATTCAGTGATGTCTGTCTAGCACAATCATGAACTATGAAATGGGTAGTCAAAAAAAAATATTTAAAAACCACACAAAGAAAACATGTTCAAATTAATTGATTTGGTTAATAAGTAGAGTATTTTTAAAGAAGGAGTCCACTTTAAAGCACTTTGAAAAAATTGCCAAACAAAAGTGAGGAAAAACATTAGTGAAAAAATAAATGACACTAAATCATGTGTCCACTCTCCTCATGGGAGAAAAAAAATATATCAATGGAGGAAAAAATTGCTAACACTATGTGCTAGGGTGATGAGATTGCTGATTATTTGCTTTTCTCATTTCCCTAATTAGTTATAAAATAATTGTATTGCTTTTTATTACTTTTCTAATAATAACAATAAAACAATTTACATGTACATATACAAATATATGAAATTCTGAGGTAAGTCACTTGGTCCCTAACCAAATTCCTTCATGTCTTGTGGTTAATACCATCATCTTGCTGAGCTGACATTGTTTTGCCATTCCAATTTCAGAAATAAAAAGTCTAGTGCTCTGAAAACCTCCATAGGCAATAGATTTAATGCCTTCTGCCAAAAGAGCATCCTCTTTTCTCTCATCTTGCTTTACTAACAGCTATTTTGAAATCAAATTAGTTTTTACACCTGTAAAAGAGACATTGTTTGTTTGTTTCTTTTTATCAGCCACAATGAGCTAGTTTAGGACAATCACAAAGTCAGACCAGCTGGCAACACCTAATAAAGCAAACTTCCTATCTCATCCCTCCTGTTTTCCAGAGCCTCTGCAGATGGGACAGAGGGATTATTGTGGAGATCTTAGAATTTTGTTGACTCTTCACATTTCCTCCGAAACGTTCAGAAAATTTCTCTAAAATTTGTGAGAATAAAGAAAAAGGAGACACCAAAAAGTCTTAGGCAACAACTTGGTACAATTCCTCTCTCACAAACAAACAGATTCGGCATCTAGACCAAGGATCAACAAATCAACAACATGAATGCTGTTTCTACCCTGTCCACCCCCAATGCTGCACCTATGGCAGACATTACTAACTGATCATGATATTCCTACTGAGTATGAACTTGGCCTTAGAATCCTTCTCAAGACAATGCTCCTGGCAGCCAATACCAAACAATGACACTTGGCAAGTGAAATGAAGCCTAACATTTCTTAACATAACAGATGTCGACTACTATCTTTAAAATTCAGGCTTCAGGAAAGAGACATAATCTCTAGCCAAACAGACCTGCCTTTGAACCCATGCATCTCCACAGAGATAGAATCAACGTACAGCTTTTCCTCAACAATTAAATGCGTGGAGAATCAAAAAGATAATATACATATGTAAAGTGCCTATTGGGGATGTGCCTAACCTCCAGAATTTGTAGTAAAACTATATGCAGCTATTATAGAGAGAATATCAGGGAGGAGATTTTTCTACCTTGATTTGGTAAATCAATCCCACACACACATCAAAAGTAGTAGATGTTCAGTTTCATGGAGAGTTAGCGGGGTTTGCCACAAAAAGAATCTATAAGTTTATATATGCGCATGCCAAAGAACAGATAACATTAAAGTCAATAAAAAGGAACAAATAAGATAATCAAAAGTTAAAAAGATGAGCAGCAAGGTACAATGGCCTCAGTCAATGAAGTTAACACAGAATCAGTAGTTAAAAAGCTAATACTTATTGAATGCATATATGCTGGCACTAAACTAAAACTTTTTTTCGTGTTTTATTTAATTCTCATGGTGGCTCAATGAGATGCAGGTACAATTATTATCTTCATTTGAATTATAAGGATCCTGAGTCTTACAGATTTTATTTAAATTAACCAAAAGGCATACAGCTAAATGAGGGTAGATCCAGAATTTGAACTTGAGTTTGTTCAAAATCAGAAACAAGGTTCTACCAACTTCACTAAGCTACACTGACTGTTTTTTAAAAGTCATTATAAATTACTTTTGTTTGGAGCGTTGCTGCTTATAAAGTGTATTAGTTCAGGTTAAACCACATGAAATTGCCATTTTTTATGTCAAAAATAGTTGAATACTGGCAATTTTATGTTTCAACCTATAATTTAGTTCTTTGAGTCAGACAGTAAGTTCATTGTGAATTATAAATAGGACTTAAAATTCAGGAATCTGAGATCTAGAAAAGATTATGGATATTGAAGAGTTTTAGCAATTAAAAGATGAAGGAGGAAAAGAATGTGTTTTTTCTTAGATAGTTCCTAGTTGATTTCACTGTCCATGCAAAATTCCTTCTTACCTAAACATCCCCTTGATTTGCTGTCTTCTTGCTTCTGCTCCCTCAATATCTTCTCCCCTTCCCACCTATATATTTCAAAATCTGATATACAGAATTTTCTCCCTTAAGGCTCCCCAAGTCAGGTCAGTCTGTGGAGAGTTCAATTTCTTTCAAACTCATTTCCCCAGATCACCTCCGTCATCCACTGCATAATGGTACTGTCTTAATCATTCTTTCAGCCCTGAACTGCCTTTTTGTTGCAATTCCAAAAGGAATTGTTGTCATTGTCATTGTTTTCATTTCTTTTTCTGAAATTTCATTGTTACTACATAGGAACGCTGTAGATTTTTGCACATTGATTTTGTATCTTGCAACTTTAAAGTATTTGTTTATTGTTTCTAATAGTTATTTGGTGGAGTCTTTAGGGTTTTCTTTAAAGAGAATCACATCATCTACAAAAAGTGGCAATTTGACTTCTTCATTCCCAATTTAGATGCTTTTTATTTCTTTCTCTTGCCTGATTGCTCTAGCTAGGACTTCCAACACTGTACTGAGTAAGAGTGGTAAGAGCAGACAACCTTATCTTGTTCCTGATCTTAGTTTTGTAATTCTTTTCAATCTTCTGTATAATCATTATATTTAACTTTAAACATTAATCATTATATTATATGTAATCATCATGTTACAGGGTTCTCTTTAATAATTTATTTTCTCCCTTTGGTGAATCTCTTGAGGCACAATCAGAGTTGGTCATATCCTCCAAATACTACTACACAATACATTTTACTCAAGATTTTTGGAGAAGATAGAGATCATAAACATCACATATTTCAAACCCACACTATCGCTACAAAAATAACCTCCTCTTCTTCACCAATCTCCTTCTCTATACATCATCCTCCAGTCAATTTCCAAAGAGTCCTTCCAGCCTCCTTGAGCATCCTCCAAGTTCTTCCTCATCCCCTTGTTTCTTTATAGCTCTAAATTCCTTCTCTTATGTAAAGCAATTTGGCCCTACTTCAGCTTCTCTAATTTGCATCTTCACACTTCCGAGCACCATGCTCAACAAACTAAAAACCACTTTTGTCCACCTTTCTTAGGAGGTAGCAAAACATTATAAATAATAATGTTTCATGCTTCTTATACAATGTATTATTTTCTCCCAATAGCCTATAAGACCACATCTTAAACACAAGAACATTAATTTAGCACCTACTATGGGTCAGGTACTATGCTCCGTGCTTTATGTGGATTAGCCTCTATATCTGACACTTGCTATACATCCATCTACCAAGACCTATCTATCATATTGCATAGAGCAGGTATTAAGAATATGTTGTTAAATTGATTTTCATTTTACTCAATAATCTTTCAAAGCACCAAGAAAAAGGGATTTAAACTAGTGAGATGAATTCTGTTCACTGACAGAAGTAAATCCACCGTATATATTTTTAAAGATTCAAAATATTTTTTAAAAGTATTTTCTATAAATCTCTTCCTGCCTTTCAGCAGTATAGGCTCTTAACCTATCAAAATTTAACTACATTATTTAAAATCAGATGTCCATTAATAAGATAAATATTAAAACTTATAGCATAAAGAAAATATAAATAAATGCTTTTTTTAATAACAACATTATCTCACTAATAGAATTATTTAAATGACATGTTCATACACATAAATTAGCAAAACATTTCAAAAATGAATACACCCAATGCTAGCAAGAATGAAATAAGACAAGCTTATGCAAAGAGTGCTAATAGGACTGTAAATGGAAATATCCCCTTCGGAAAATAATGTAGTACAATACACCAAAAAGCCCCAAATATTTATATCCTGATATTCAGTATTCATAACTACTAGAAATTTATTTGAGAAAATAAGATAAAAATTTATGAACAATGATCTCCATAGTGCTATTTCAAAAAGTACTACTTTAAAACAACTTAAATGTGTAACAGGAGGAGTATGATGAAGTAAATTTTGATATACCTACTCCAACTGTTATACGGCATGCTAAAAGCCTGCTAACAAAGCCCTGTAATAATATGAAAATTTCTTATTAAAATGTTAACTGAATATCAAGGTGCAAATTACAGCGCACACACACACACACACACACACACAAAATGGTCACAGATGTTTAAAAATATACATAGAAAACAATGTTATGCATATTTTTTCACTTTAGATCTATGAATAATTCTTCCACTAGTTTATATTAATGACATTTTTACAGTAAATTTTATTATAATCAGAGAAAAATAAGAAGTGTTTCTTTTAATAGAAAACTTGGTTTTGGTATGCATCATGGATGCTTTCTTGATCCTCACTAACACAGAAGAACTAATACTGGCAGCATTTTGAACACTCCTAGGTAATAGATTCCTTTCTGTTACCTTGCTACTGTAAGCTGCAGAAGTGTATTTTCCCAAACCAGTTAATGCCATTACACTAGTGACTAAAATTAAGTAAAAAAAAAAAAAAAAAAATTAAATATTGTGTAAATTAATAAAATCTGAGTAAAAAACCAAAAAACTTATTTCAATAAAAGACCCAATAAAGGTACATAACTAAAAGAAAGGCTGTCAAATTACTTGTAGATGGGTGCTGTCGGAAAACTGAGGAAACGTGGGGGATTATGATTAGGATTTACGTGAAAATCCTAAAAATCTAGAATGGTGATACACTATGACTACCACGCAAATGGCCATTATGACGCGTTACTAGCGAGATCTGTGCCAGACAGATGAACGAATCTCAAGTTAGCACACTTAAGTTAGGTAAAGGTCTCTGCCTCCTACCAAAAATTTGATATTTAATGTATATGTTTATATTTTAAGCAAAAGAAAACAATAAAATAGTATATACTTAAATCAACTTTTTAGATAAACCCACCAAATACATATTCTCACTGGTCTACTAAAAGGCCTCTACAGTTTATAATATAAACACACGAGAGTAACTTATAATCATATGTGTAAATTATAATTTATCTAAGAAATGATTTTACGTGCATGCTTATAAGTGAACATATGTGTGTATATGTATGTACAGATAAGTTTATACATATATGTACATATGTGTGTCGACATACACATACACACATATAAAATATATATAAATACCATAAAATTAACTACTCCACTGCTTTACCAAATCATGCAATCATGCAATGGACCTTTCAAAAGGAGGTAATTTAGCAAACTCAAAGTGTGAAATTAAACTTAGCAACAATGACCATGGTGTGTAGGCACCATGGTTCTGGTCGAAAGCATCTTGTTTCGCTTACAGTTCCTTTACCCTTATCAGCAGTGGCCAGAGCCAAGGAACTTCCTGTTCAGACATCCTAACATGCACTTTCTGGTGGGATTCCAGTACCTAAATCTAAAGCACTCGGTGCCATGACACCATTTGCGACCAACTCAGAAGTCTACTTTGGAACTCTTCAGATTGATAAGTTTTTCAAAGGTCAGTCCAAGTTATTAATGCTCATTCTACTTCAGTATGTGAGATAAAGACTGCCTAAATAAGTTCGGAAGCCCAAACGATGAGGAAAATAGCTCTTGTTTAAAAATATAGTAGAACTTTTTTGGTCAATGAGCATATTTTCATTTTTCTTCTTTGCTGAAAAGATATTAAAACAGTAATGCTATACAGGAGAGCATTACACTGTTAAGTATAAAGGAGAGTTAGAAAATGTTCCAAGTGAAGCACTGAAAACCCAGCTTCAAACCTTTGCTCCTTGCTTCTAGTTCTGTGATTGTGGGAAAGTTACTTAACATCTCCGAACTTCATTTCCTCAGCTTCAAAACGAGAAAACTACCGCCATTCTTATGAGGTCTTGTGAAATTAGCCAAAACCACTTTCATGTCTGCACATGTATTGAGTAGGAAATCAGTAAATGTTCATTTCTCCTCCTACTCAAGTTTTGGTGTGTTAATCAGAAATAGGGTTATTTGAGGATCGAAAGCAGTAATATATATTCATCAGAGAGTCTGGCCCAAGTCTGATCCACAGTACATGTCTTCTCTTGAAAAAAATAAATAAACAACTAGAAATATTGATAGATAACTTTGTACACAATGTTGTTTGTTCTCTGTTAATTTCATTAATCACATGTAGAATACACCCTATTATTTAATATATATTACACACATGTGCACATGCGCATGTGTACACACACACACACACACACACACACACACACACACACACACAGCTCCAAGTGAAATGTAAGGCTTACCTGCAGTTCCAGAGAGTTCCACACTTAAGGTTCGTTCAATAGTCTTGTTCTCAAATGGGGAACCCTTGGTGTCACTGGAAGATATGGCACATTTATAAAAACAAACTGAAATGGAGTTGCTGTAGCCAAATGTATTAGAACCCCCTTCCCTTTCTGAAAATGGTTACATTTCTTAATACTTACTTTGGTGACTCTGGGGTCAGAGGAAGAGATAAAGTTGTTGGTTTGGCTAAAGGAAAAAAAAGGAAACTAATTATGAAATATTGAGTGTTTTTCTTAGATTTGTTTTCTTTCTACTACAGTCAGGTTGGAAACTGGAAACTGGAAAATGAAAGTAAGAAAATCCCTGAATATTGGATCAAAGTCAGACAACAGTCCATTATGTTAAAAAAAAAAAAAGATAAAATTTCAAACAACATTTGCATCAGGAGATTATCATTCAAAAAACATATAAAAACAGAATTTTCCAAAGAAGAAATGTAGCATCCCTGTTAAGAATTCGAAATTTTGCATCATACCATCAGAGAGAAATAATGTGTTCTATTTTAATTTGGAATACAGTACACGGTTTGTTTAGACAAGAAAACAGCAGAGTAACTACAAGACGACAGAACGTTATGAATATTCAGTTGATTTTTCTCCTAACATGTATAATTTTATATCTAGCCTGAGAGCTTATTTCTATGAGGCTAAAATTCACTCAATAACCATTCTAATTCACTAAAAATTAATTGAGAGATTATGGCAAATTTTGGACATTGACCCAAATGGCTTAAAAGGGGTTCAGATCTCCAGATCTGTTAGACGACTAAAGTAATACTACGTTTGTCAGTTGAGAGACCTATTGACTTATAAAGACAGCTTACCTACTTCCTTTAATGCTCCCTAAATTCTCCCTCCTACAGAAGGCATTTCCCAATTATTAAGGGGGAATAAGACTCTTCTCACACCCGAATTCTAATTGCTTCACATTGGCAGCCTTGTATTTTGAACAGAAGGAAGGGAAAACATGAGAAATGCCCTTAGGATATATACCCACATATTATGTATATATATGCTTATCTATAAAGATATATTTGTACGTATGTGGGTTTATGTCAGTTTTTTTCTCAGCAAAATAACTACTTTTGAAAGGTCAAGAGATAGTCGTTTATGTAATGAAAATCATAGACATGAAACCAAAAACACCTTTAGAATAAACTTCCTTATTTTATGGATGAAAAACCTGAGAAAACTCTTTAGAGATGCTAAATGATATTTCCAAGGCCATAAAACTAGTTACTGGTAGAGGCAGCCCAGAATATATTTCCTTTCTCCTATTATCAAAAGGAACTGCAACCAATAGATATTAAAGTAAATTAATCAACCCCAGTAATTAAGGTCCTTTGAAATGTGAAAATAATATTTATGTCCAAATTAGACTGAAATTAGGTACTTTACTTGGATAAATAGTATTTACATATTTAATTTGTAGGCTTAGATTTAGTTTTTAAGCAAAGGAATGGTTTATCATCCATCCAGTGCGCAACCAGTAATATGAAGCTCATGCTGTCTTCTACAAATTAGGTACATTGATTGATTGGCTTTTTCATATACACAGATAAATGAACTGGGTTTACATTAATTTTTTTAGTATGTCTGATATAATGAGCCTTTCAAAAAGAACACACTTATGAAGGAACTTTATCAACTTTTGCAGTATTCAACTAATAATTAGGATAATGCAAACAGGATCTATAGAATATGTCACCAGATATGAACTATGTGCTATCTCACACAATAAATGTACACTGACAATCAGTCACTGGAATTTTAGTTTTGAGGTGTAAGGTAGGCTACCTAAAATGCTCAAGGAAGACCCTCAAAATTCTGAAAGTTGGGTAGAGGTAAGGAAGGACAATAGAAGGACAGGAGAAGGCAGTGGCCATATTTAATGGGAGAGAAGGCAAATAGGAAAGGAGGGCCTAAAGAAAGGGATAGCCTCAAACCACATTCAAATCCTAATCCCTGAAAAAACCCATGCTCACAAAAGATACCACTACAGTGACACTGAATTCGTTCCCTCAAAGTTTAACCCACAACCATTCCATTGACTGGTAGACCCAGACGCTATAATCCTGGAGGGCAGGAATGCATCTTTTTCATGCAAATCATGGTATTCTGGATGAATGAATTCATCAACAAATGAATGCGCAAACAAATAAGTGAGACACCAACATGGGCCAAAGGCGAGACCATTATCCTAAGGAACCTAAAAGAACCTGACCCGCACCGTTACAAAGAGCATACATAAAGTTCAGTGAGAAAAAATTACAATACATGAAGGTAATACCAGTAGATCCTCTTAGCTATTGTCTCCAAGAATTCATATATTTTATAATTTTAAATTTTGAATAATAATTTAAATAATCCTTGAAGCTGAGCATTTATTTCCTGTTAGTTATTAACAGCCAGACAGGTTTATTTTCTTTCAGGCCTTTAATAACTACAGAATTTTTTGGGGGGGGGGGGGAAGGGAGAGCAAATGGCTTTGTTCTGGGTTAAGCTTTTTATGTCCCACCAAAGACATAAACCTTAAAAAAAATAGATAAAAAATAAATAAAATGCAGCAGGTCTCTTTTAAAAAATATTCTTCCATAGGCCAATTTAATTCCTTACCTGCCATGGTTTGTAACAGTTTACAGTAATATTTTATGGTAAGCAAATTAAAAAAAAAAAAACTTTTTAAGCCTCAAAATCCAAAAGGACCAATTAAATTAAAAAAAAAAATCTTTACAACATGTGCTGCTGGACTGGGTTCACTGACTACAAGGTTTTATTGAGCCTGAGACTTCAAATTCACCTGCAGAAAAATCAACGCATGACAAACACGAAGCAGAGAATAGCCCAGTGAATTCTTCAGTTCACTCACTAGAGCAAGCCCAGCTGGCTTTCCTACACTTAGGCTTTCGACAGCCATGAGTCCCACAGCATGTCCAGTTCTGCTCTGGGAAAAACTCTTCCAGCGAGTGTGTATGAGGGGCCTATCAGGGCTAAGCAAGCCAAGAGAAGGAATTCGACTCATTTCGAGAATACATTTCCCTGAACTGCTGGAAAGGGACGGAAGTGATTTTGAGACAGCCACCAGGAAAATCTAACTGAGAGCCAATATAACATATTAAAGGAAGCTTCCTGAAAATTCTGGGCATATGGTGAGGTAGTGATGAGAGAGGGAAATTCAAAACACTGGGAAAGAAAATACTTATGAAAAGCAGCAGCAACAGCATACCTGTGTGAAATAATCATGGCTCAAAACAAGGCCCAGGGACTACCAGTCTGCAGCTGGAAGGGGAAGTTGGAAAAACAAAAGGAAAAAAAAGAGGTGGATGTTTATAACTGCTCTTTTAGAAGATGCCTATTGGCACTACAAGGTTAGAGGTTGTGTTCACATGAAAAGGAATGTTTTAAGCCACAATAACGTTCATCAAGTTCTCTTTGGGCCTCTCGGACTAGATTATTTGAGAGAAGGAGCCAAAAAGAAAGAAAATTATTACTCTGCCAAGAGAGTTCTTCCCCAAATCACCCTGATCTGCCTCAGAAGCTCCAGCCTTCTAGTAATGTATGGAGATAATAAAAATCAACCTAGATGTTTCGTATAATCTAGGCAATATTTTTTAAAACTAGAAAGCACATAAAAATCCAAGGAATTTCCCAATCTTTATTTACAAAATAAAATCTGTGAGCTTAATATGTACTCTAAAAAAAAAAGAAAGAAAGAAAAGGAAGAATGCACTTAATAATCAAGGGAGGCTACGTAATTATTATTTACTATTTCTTAAGTTATATACAGCAATCAACGATGCCTCATTTTTTCCATGATTGAAAGGGGAAAAAAAATCAAAGCTGTTTAATAAATTGCCTAGCCCGGCTTGTTCAGACCTTCAATTATCTCAGCATTTCAGAGTTCATGTTCACCTCATCTGGTGTCTCTGTGCCTCCTTCAACATCACCCCCCTCCACCCCGGCTTACATTTCAGGTGTCTTTTGGTGATTGTGAATTAGGCTGCACATCAGCTGAATAGGATATGTTCAACCTGTGTCCAAGGAAGGATTTCCCCCCTCCCCGCATCTATAATGAAGTGCTGACTTCTCTATCCGAACAGGCACCACGGGAATGGAAGCCCGAAGTTGGGGCATCGTCAGCCCGGTACGTGTTGGCTTTGCCTACAGCACCCTCACCCACAGAGTGCGTTTCGCTCCCCAGCCTACCTTGTAAATGTTGCGACTGTGACTGTGTGTGGGACTTCTTTTTGGAGGTGCATTTGTCTCTGCTGCTGTTCCTGGTCTCTGTGGGTTTCGCGTGAGGAGGGTCATCGTTTGTGGTCAGATACTTGAGAAGCTCTGAGCAGGGACGTCTTTGCGGCTTTTGCTGTTGACAAATGCTCTTCGCTTTATTGCTCCATGAATTCTCGGTCTTAAAAACAAGGCATAAAGAAAGCTAAAATTAGTGAACTGAACCTTATCAGAATGGATATAGGTTTTCTGAAGAGATGGGATTTTCAATGAAGTGTTCAGTCTAAGTGTACTAGATCTATGAGCTGTGAATAATTGTTTGCAGAACAAGGAAAGAAAATTACATTTAAAATTCCTAAATGACATTTATGCAGCTTTTTATTTCATTTCTCCTGCATTTCAATGTTCTTACTCAGCAACATGTAACTAACAAGACCCTACAGCGCCTTTACTGTGAATAAAAAAAAAAATAAGCTGGTTTAAACCTTAATTTGCCACTGATTGCTGGAGCCCAGTATTCACAATTCTCTTAAGTACCCCTTAACGCTCCGTTTTCACTCACAGTGAATGGCAAGACAAACATTGTTTAATACAGCCCGCTAACTGAATTATGTCATTGCCAGCATTCCATCCAATTAATGGCAGAGATAGATCTTTTGCAGTGATTCCAGAGCAATCTTTCTCAGGTTAGACAGCTGGCAAAACGGCAATCCTGCATCTTAAAGTCACTCATAGATAATACCAGCCTATCGGCAAATTAAATTGTAGCCCACATTACTGCATATATTAATAAATGGGCAAGGAGTAACAGACGGTAGAACTTCCATTCCAACTGTCCAAAGACAAAGCGTAAATGAACATTTTCTAGTTTAAAGTAGCTGGAGTGTTGCTTTTGGAAACGCATTTCATAATGTGTTTCGCCGTGATGAAGCAACTGCAGGATCCCAGCTGAATTAACACATATAAATAAAACTATCGATTGCTTTACAGCTTCAAGCAAAAGCCCTTTGTTACTTTCCCTTCTGTATTAAAAGCTTACATCTGTACCTTAACAACTGCAGGGTTTGTTCTGATCCTGTGATTATGATTTGCATGGTTCTGGGTACTGAGACCACTGCATTCATTATAACTTAGCTGAGTGTTGGCCGGTGCCAGTAACAGCTTCTTAAGCTAGAAACATATCAGAGAAGGGAAAAAGCAAAAAAAGTTATGCATCTCCTAAGCACTGGACTAAGTTATCAAATTTCAAACTTAAAATAAATTATGATATGAAAAGTAATTCTATCACTTTTAATTATATCTTAGCACAAAAGCACTAAAGGAAAGGTAATTTTTAAAAAGCAAGAAAAAGTTTGACATTACACTGCCAACTGTGAAAGTATTTCCTTTTTCTATATTTGAGACTTAGTATTGTCTGCCTTAATTTTTCTTTTAGATAAAATTAGGCAAAAGGATCTTCCTTAAAGGACTTCCAAGTCACTACTACATGAGGAAAGCTGACTTGCTAAATGAGGACTTGGGGAGTAGGGAGGTAATACATGGACATTTTCCTCTCAATAACCCAAATGAATCAAGTGGCAATAAGTAAAATATTCTGTGATGTTTAGAATCATGTTACACAACCAAGTATAAAACTTTACCAATTCAAAGAATATTTGGGATAAAAGAGTGGCTGTCACTGAAGAGGATTTGTAAATAGGATCAGGAGATGCGGGTTCTGGCTCAAGCCAAGTATTTACTGTCTCTGGACCTCTGTTTCTTCATTTGACTCGAGGACTTTTCAGGACCTGCCTGATTAGACACTTACTTAGTATGACTTTAAGTCAACAATGCCTCCCAGTTGAACCAAATGTGTGGATAAAACTCATCTGGTGTCAATGTAAAGAAATCAGAGTTCTAGACAGCAATACCGACAAATGAAGAAATTGGGGAATAAGTAACAATTACTCATGAGATATTTTATTCTAGATCAGAAAATTCAAAAGGCAGAAGAAAAAAGTAGAGCCTCCTTATGTTTACAAGGAGTGCTTTTAACATTTAAAAATTTAGAGATGGGAGAGAAACAGCTTCTAAATGGCACATCAAGGACATTATTAAAGTTTGGAGGATGGCATTCCCTAATTTACATTGTATGCTCTTACGTCAGATTTATTGCAAATGACAAATGGCTACCACAGATGAGAAGGTAAAACTGTGTCTTAGAACTAATAAAATTCCAGTCAAGCACTGCACTGAAAAGAAAATTCACTCTTTACTACCAACAAACTCACCCTTCATTTCTACCATAAATTTAGGAACCTTAGGTTGCAAATGTGCTATTATTTTTCAATCTTCATAACAATTATGGATTCAAAGGCTTAAAATATATATATACCCCTTGATCTACATTTTATTCTAGAATTGTATTCATAAGAATAAAACTATAAATATGTCAGTTATATACAATTTATGACAGTAAAAAAATAGGCGAAAATAACTAAATACCCAACCATAGGGATTACTTAATAAACGAGGACATCTTCAAATAATAAAATACTATGCAACCATTAAAAATAGTGAATGTATTTAAAATTCACAAACGTACTGATGCTATATCTTAATAAAAGAGTAGAATTCAATCATTTCATATATTTGAGGTTATTTGAAATTACAGGTGAATTTTTAGTCTATTCTTTTTGGTTGCCTACATTTTCCAAATTGCTACCATGAACACAAAAAATACTAAGATATAAAACTACACACATACACACAAGAGATAGTTTAAAAAATGCAGTAAGATCACAGAGAGACTCTATTATCAATATTTTTAAGCATAGAATCACAGAATCTGCAACTCCAAGTGTGCTTGGGGATTGTTTTGGCATCAGTCTAAATCAAAAATCCAGACCTTATTGTTACTACATCATACCCATGCAGCGGGTAGCCAGAGGCAACTCCAATTCCTGTTAAACAGTAGGAAGGGTTCTTACTAGAGACGGCTCTTCTGCCTCCTGAGGCGGAGGGGTGCCGTCAGGCATGGAGGAAGGACTAGCCTCATTCTCAGTGGTCACATCTCCATCTGTCAGTGCATCAAATGAGGGCAATCCGTCTTCATCCACAGGGAGACTGTCCAGTGTCTCTGTGAGGACTGCTAGCAAGTTCGCCTCATTCTCTTCATCTATCTTCTGCAAAAACAGAAAAACAGACGAAGACGTGAGTGAGTTGACACTGGGGGATGGGTAATACTATTAATCAGTGTAGATCGGGACGTGTTTAGCCCAATGAGTAAACTGTACATGAAATTTTGGGTGTCCATGCCAGAATACAAAATCACATCTCCCTCAAACTCCAAATTTCACTTTTGGCCTGAAACACACAATCAATTAATATCTCTACTGTACCAATCTCTGATTGCTGAGCTATCCAATTCAGCAATTTATGTCAGTGCTTAAAACTGCTGTATATGATTCTGTCTTGTTCACAGTCATTTTCCACCTGTTTGTCTTGTTTCCCCAACTAAAAGAGATGAATTAGAGAATCTCAGGACTTGAAAGGATTTTAACCATCATCTATTTCACCTTCACATACAGTGTTTCAATCTCCTATGCAGCATAACTGGCAAAATGTTAGAACCCTCTTATTTGAATACTGCTTGAATACTACCAAGAGAAACTGTATACTTTCATGGTTTCAATTATAATTTTATCACCGAACACTCCAGAGTCATTTATTTCTCTCTCTGACAACTCTCCCAACTTTAGTCATAAATCTATAACTGCCTACTGGATATTTATACTTGAGAATAGCTCCCTCATCTCCAAAATCCAGATTTCAAGAACTCTGATGACAAAACTGCTATTTCTCTTGACTTCTCATGTTTGAGTAACAATTCTTCAGACCTTAACTCTGGAACTACCTTGAGTCCTCTTTATCTGGTCAGTCACTACTTAGAGGTTTACTTTGTAATGTCTATGAAATGTATTCATTTCTCATGGCCAAGGGCACTACTCCAATTCAACGTCACTTCTGACGGGGGCTCCTGCAAACAAATTCTAACTCATTTTCCCACCTCCCATGCTCATTGTCACCAACACATACTTGGAAAGCTAATCTTTACTTATTCATTCCACAAATATTTTTGAACACTTACTCTATGTTAATGCCATGCTAGGTGTTGAAGGTACAAAGAGAAATAAGACAAAATTCTGCCCCTCCAATAATACTCCAGTGGAAGGGAAGAACCTGTAAACTATTTACTGTACAAGATATTATTTATTTCAGTAGTCTGTACAAAAACTTTTAAGATCTCCCAAATTGTAGCTTATGCACCTTGCTTATTGGGCAATGTGCTATATGTTATGCACCTGAGTGACCAATGCTGGGCACACAGCATAGTCATCGATGACTTGGTGAATAATTCATTGTTCTGCCTTTATTTCCTAGAAAATTGTTGTGTATATCACTTTATTTTCCTTCTTTTAGCACTTCGCATTCTTTGTACAATGACCTGCTTCACATGTCTTTTTTTAAAGTTCTATACACTATGACATTAACAATAGCTAAATTATCCCACACAGATTCTATTACAAAATGCACCTAAGCTGCAGACATCTAATGAAGCTAGCAGTGCCCACACTTCCTTTCTCTCTAGGACTGAACTCCAGTTAATTGACCTGACAAAATTACAAGAATCAGAGAATAAGACAGCTAATCAGAAAATCAAATTGTATTACTAGAGAAATTAGGCAGGCCTTTATCACGTATGCATTCTATTTCCACATAAAAATTGTTTTCCCTCATCACTGATCAGCCTCTATTCCAGGAGGACAACTACAGATTTCTTTCTCTTCTGGATTCAAGAAGTCAAGAAGAGCTGTTTGCTACTCACAGAGGGCTTTCCTGGGCATTTTTTAACACTTGCATACTGCATCTCCCTAATGGCCCTGGAACTGACATTGTGAGTCAAGTGGTTTGAGGCACACAGAATGGAGTGACAACGTATAAGTTTTAAGACTAATGCAGAAGGTAATTCCTAATCAGAAGGAAAAAAACATTAACTTCAAAATGGCACCACTTCCTTCCATAAACTTACCAGTTCCTTAAAATTCAAATTGCTCAGTTCAATCATAAAACCTTACTGGTGTTCCTTTCTTCCCTTCAATTCTTCCGGACAGCATCCATGTAATTTTATTAATAAAGATACTGAAATGACTTTTCTTTATATGCTGTCAAGGATCATAATTTGGTATCCAAAGATTCCAATATCTTTTTTTTTTTAATTAGATTCCCTCACATACCAAAACACCAAGTCAGGTTATTAAACTGTTCTGAATAAAAATTATAATTAAATTAAGTATATATGATTTTAAATATCTCCCAAATCATGAAATTTATATTACTATAAGTATCTTCATGCTATTTATTAGAAATAATTTTGAAATATCTCAAGCGCGCGTGCGCGCACACACACACACACACACACACACACACTTTCAGGAAACTGCACTTTTTTCCAGGTATCCCAATTTTCATAAAGGCTTATTTCAAGTTTAAAAATAGCTCAAGAATATTAGTTAAGAATGTTTACCAGTAAATGAGCAATTTTGTTTACCCCGATTTAAATTTTGTGTTTGGATTCTCAGCAATACTACAAGCCTCTATTTGCTTTCAATCACATAACACAATAGCGCCTTAGTTTCATCCCTAGTGTAAACAAACTGCAATAATTCCAGTCAAGTAAAAATGACAAAGAACACTTAAATTAACTAGTTTTTTTCTCAATTTCTTTAATAAGCCTGAGCAAATGTACACCAAATACAATGGCAGAAATATTGGAACCTGATAATAATTAATTTATAAGATCTGATTAAACCACCAACTCTTTTAATTCTCCTCTTACTGGAATCAAAATGGGAGCAGGGGGGTTATTGGATGGGAGATTGCCACTGTGTTTTTGTATGCGTGTGAACGCGAGTGAGTGTGCAGATGTGTGGGCATATGCGTGTGTTGGGGTCTGTAGGAAAAGCGGGCTGGTATTCAACTTGTATGGACCAATTGCACTATAATCATTATATACAGTCAGTGTCCATTAAAACAATTTGACCCTTTTAATTATCCTCCCTGTATGCAGTTGACTCCAAGAGGACTCTAGACCAATAGTTTTCAAAAAGCTGTTTCTAAATTAAGGAAGAAAAGAATGTTATTATTTTTTTTGTGTGTTTTCTTTAATAATAGAAGACTGGGGAGAAAGTTTAATGTTTACCAAGGACACTTCTGTGTTGAAGCTCAACAGATATCCTTATACATAAACCTGAGTGGACACTGCCCCTCGCGTGGCAATTTCGGTTAGTTTACCATGAGTTTCAACAATCAAACGCCCCCCAGAGAAGGCAATGGATGCGACCAAAAGCACTGTTAAACAATTAATGTCACTTTCCATTATTGCTTCAGTCCCAATTTACAGAGCAAATAAATCAAAGTCACTGCAGAGGAAGCACACTGGCCTAGTAACACATGTCTGTTCACAGGTGACAGGACATGGAGACACATTAGTCAGTGACATGACAAGATAACCTTTCAAAGACATGGCTCTGATACCGCTTTCTGGACGTTTGAAAGGACTGCTTTTACAAAAATATACTTATTAGCAATACGGAAGTTAAAACAAGAAAAGCAGTGAGGTGAGAAAGAGAGAACAGATCACCAATTGGGTAGCAATCTATAGCTAGGGAAACTAGGCTCAGCCTTCCAGCCAGTAGCATAGGGGTACAAGTGAAGGTAGAAACCAGGCCAAGAGACATTTCCACCCTTGAGCTCTGTGGTTATCAAGCAGCACTTCCCAAGGAGGGTTGCAACCTTGGGCTCTCCTGACACAGCGCAAGTCCACAGCTATTCTTCTGGCCTAAATGAAGGTCCTTGTGACTATAACACTTCATTCTCTAAGGGCTCCCCAGGAACAAAGAAGGCACATTGACAAAAGCTCACTCAAGGCGTAAAAAATATTTAGTGACGGTGAGACACATGCATATATACGAACAACCCAAAATTTAGAGTATGCAACAATTCCAAATCAATGCCCTGTCCTTAATAAATAAGAGTTCGGAACAGTTAACAGAATCAGAAGGCTCATGACTGCCTTTTGGGACTGCTGGGTCCCCATATGACCTGTACTAATTGTGCTATAATTCAAAAGGCACAGTTGAAGGAAGGCAAATTCTGCCTCTTCAGTACCCAGAGTCACCTCAAAATTGAAATTTGGAATCTAGTGTGTAATATCTGGGCCCTCTGCCTTTGCCAGTAGGATACTCCGACTGGTTACCCATCCTGGGGCATTCCACTCACCCCACTGCACACAGAGTGAATAAATCCACTAAATTAAGTAGGAGACGAGGGGCTTTGAAATGCTAACAGACACCTGAAAGGAGAAACCCAGAGAGAAAACTGCATGTGGTATCTCAAGATTTCTAAATGTAGGCTATTACGAAAGGACCGAGCCCTGCTTATGTAGTAATGTTTTCTACATCTTCTGGAATTGCAATTACGCTCTGCGTCCCTAGATTCTCACACTTGCTTGATCTCTGTTTGATAAAAATAGTTTAATAGCCATTTAATCACGGCTTCATTATCTTAGCTCTCTTAATGTGAATTAGGCCAGGAGAATTCTTGCTTCCTCATTATTCAAATCATCAATAAGAAGGAAACAGTGGGGTCTTCTTATCATTCATTAATCAGTTTCAGTATCTTAGGTGGTGTTTACTCAGAGATTAATCGTGTGAGAGGTCACTTAACCTCTCTGAACCTCTTTTTTATTCTATATAGAATTTCAAGTTATTATCTGCCTAATCCCTTCTACAGATTTTTTTCCTGCACTCATGATTAAGAGGAAGATAAAGAGTTGATAAAGGCCTTAGAATTCTTCAAGAAGATACTCAATAAACATTTTCAGTGTATATGTCATGTATATGCCCATCTTGATTACCCATATTTGAATTTCATTCTTTGAGCTGACTTCTTGACTTCTTGCACTGGGCCAGCTTCCTTCCAACTACCCAGCATGCCTTGGGCTAACTCCTTGCTGCATCCGGCTGATTTGGAAGTAGCTAATGAAAGACTAAATTAACTTCTACTTCAAGTGATGCCTAATTTGGAAGAGAAATTTGCTAAAGTAACATCTGGTAATGTATTCTGAAGCCAAATATAAATGCATTTTTGGATTGTCTATTATTTTGGATTATTTGTTCCACTAGACCCCACCAGAAATTAAAATAAATAAATGAGAAAGTGACTTTTATGATAAGTTCAGGGATTCAAGTAAGGAATGCAATTGATCATACAAGCCCTTTCCTGAATGTGTCCACACATAAAGTTATGTACCTCAGTTTCATGCACAAAAAGGTAAAAAACTTTTGCATGTATTTGCTTTTGATATATAAAGTTTGAGTCAAGATTTATGAGAAGCTAAATTTGAAATTAAAAAAAATGTTTTTTTTTTCTGAAATGAAATAAAAAATAAAATAATTTGGACTATACCACTAAAATAGAATTTTAGGTTTTGGGTTTTTTTTCTTTAAACCATTTTAATCAAGATAGATATCACTTCACTGATTTTTTATTTTACATGTCCAATCAGTGGTCTGAGCCTTTGTTGAAAAGGTTGTTAAATGATTTGAATACCCACTTTTAAACAACTCTCTTTCTCTTTCTTCCCCTTTTTCCTTTTCTCTCCTTGAATGCTCTATAATCCACTGTGTTTTTTTTTGTTTTGTTTCTCGCTTCTCCTAAACCCAGGCATGAGCACCAACAATGTGTCTGCCTACCTTTGCATGCCCCAAAAGAAATGGGAAGGATCCCTACATGGACTTCTTATAAGTTGCCAACTTGTACCCCATTCAATAAGAAAAGTTCCCAAAATACCCCACTAGCTTTTTGTTTAGCATATGGAATAGTTTTTAAAAAGAGATGAGCACTTGAAGGTAGAAAAAAAAATGACATAATAAATCTCAAGCATATATATACAACAGAAAAATAATAAAGATGATAAGGACCACCTTACATCACACATTTCTTATAAAAATACTTTTGATCTATTCATTTCTTACAAATGCCCTGAGAGCTAGCTTATTCCCCTATTTTATTCCCAGGAGAGATAAGGTAAGCACATTATGTGACAAGTATTTGCCTTGTGGGATGCCAAAGTTACTGGAATTTAAGGTAGTAGTGATGTACAGGCTAGTAGAAAGAATACAGAATTTAACTTCACTATCTGTAACTCCCTATGGACAAATAGGCTACTTAAAATATCGTATATGTAAATACACCTATACATAACATACCTTATCCCTTAAACACACATACGTTTGCATCTAAAGTACACATTTTTAAAACAGAATGTATGCACATATATATCTCAATCTCTTAAGCGTAGCCTCACATATTTCACTGTAGTGGACTATATGAGTGTATAATTGACACCTGTATTTTCCTTCCAGTTACCCACTATGAGGAAACCAATGATCAAAAACTAAAGATAATCCCCATAAAAATAAAATAAGAATCAAGTGAAAATAAATACACCCATGGATGTATTTAGACCTATGGGAGTCTATTTAATTCCTGTTAATATTTATGCTTCTATTTAAGTAGGCATAAATGTACATTCACATCTGTACTTAGACTCTGTTCTAACTTATTAGCATATATCGCACACTCATGAGTTAATAAGCATGTACTGAACATGTGGAGTGTATTACTCTGAAGAGGTTACATGAGCTGAAAGTATAAAAACAGAGGTTCAAGAGAAAGGCCTGAAAAAATCCTGGCTAACGCACTCAAAATGAGCCATTTCAGGGACAAAGGGGTTGGGGTATTTTCTTTCTATTTCTCAAAATATGTCCACAGGTTAAAACTAAGAGAGAAACTGGGCGCTGTGAAAAGAACACCAGACAGGAAGTCAGGAGGATTGATCCCAGCCCCATTTTCACCATGCGCTAGCTACATGGCCTCAAGTGAAATAACCCAGCTCTGACTACATTATGCATGGCAGAATGATATTCCTGTAGGTTTCTAACTGGCTTCCCTATTTTCACCCTTGCTACTTGCCACCCATCCCAACAGTCTATTATCAATGCAGAAGACTAAGTGATCCTGATAAAACCTAAGTCATACCCTGGCCATCTTATGACCAAACTCTCCATGGCTTCCCATATCTCTAAGACTAAATTCAAACTCCTCAGAGTGACCTACAAGCGTAGGCTCATCATAAAATGTATCTTCCAAGTCAAGCGCTTCTGAGAGTAAGAGGGGGTACTATACATAATCAATAACTCGGGCCTTAACTGGGTCTATTGCATGCCGAGATGTATGGTCAGTTGTTCCATACGAGACCCACATCATCTAACCCTGTCAACACCCCCATTTATCCATCTGAATCCTTTCCAATCATTCTGACCTCTTCACTAGTCCACAAAAATTTCAGGCATTCTCTTGACAAAAATGTCAGGCATTCTCCTGCATTCTCCTGCCCTTAGGATTTTGCACCTGGCACTTCCCCTTACTAGAAGGCTCTTCTGCCAGATGGCCACATGGCTTTCCCTTTTATCCACTTATTTACTCAAATGTCATCTACCTAGTGAGACCTTCCCAACTACTCCAGACACATTCTATCTATCTTCCTATTTTTTATGCTGATTTATATTACTCAATATGTGTTTTTTTTCTGATTTATCTTGTTCATGGTCTATCTAAAATAGAAGGCCTGTGAGGCCTGTCTGATCACTATTAAGATACATGGCATATAGTAGATGCTTAATAAAAATAATGGGGACTAATAACTAAAAAGTCTAACCAGTCCTAAGAATCTAATTTAACTTTTCATTTTCCTTTTATTGTTGTCATCACTGTTTGCTCTGTACATCTAATTTCTTTCCATCCTCAGGAGATTTATCTTATTAATACTGTTTATCTTAGGCTATGATTTAAAATTAGCTTAAATTCGTTCTCATATACCAGCTGATAGGCCAGGCAAGCAGCCAATGTATTATTACTGGGAAAGAAGTAAATATGAACGGCAACAACTACAAAGGAGCTAATTCCGAAATTAGTTCCAAAGCACTGAATCTGTAAGAGACAATGTAATGTCCATCTTTTATAAAGGAAGGGGTTTAGATGTGTCTTGTAAATGCAGATTATTCACTCCAACTCTAGTGTTTGGAGGACACTAGAATCCATCATCAAACAATTAATTTGCAAATATCTTGAAAGAGCCAAGATGATTTATGATGAGAAGACCATTCCAGGCTAACTTACTATCTCTATCCATGCATCAGGCTCCCGAATCAAGAAAACAATAGATGCACTCTATCTATCTGAACTAGAGTGAGCTTCTTCACTCTGTACTGCATAACACACTCACCTAGAAATATATTCTAGTCTTAGCCAGAGGTTTTTTTCAAGCTATGTTCCATGGAACCCTGGACATCAGTCTAGTTAATATGAGGACTGCCTATAAATATTGTAGCATATATTTTCTATATTTACATAATTGAACTCATATACCAACATAATGAATTTGTATTTAGAAAACAACATGCACACTCAAATGTGTTATCTTATCTTAAATAGTAGAGGCCACCACAACATTAACCTACTATATGGATCATTTTGTGTTGGTCTCAAGAATTAAAAAATATCTTGAGACATGAGGGTAAGCAGTTTAAAAACTGGGGCCATATTTACAAATACTTATCTCTATAAAAGTTGAATTTTCTCAATCCTCTCCAATCAAAACAAAATACAAAAAAACAATTGTTAAGTCTGATATAAGATAGCAATTATCTTAAACCCAAACTTCACTTTTTCCTATTCATTCAGTGGCATAAATATTATGACAGATAAATGTTACTTTAATTAAAAAATATAGTAAATAATAGTAAATAGCAGCTGATATTTACTGAGTGCTTCCTATGTACCTGGTGGCGAGTTCCTTTCTTTACACGTACAATTTCATTTAAACCACCCATTAATTCTATTATTAGCATGAAACTCATGTGGTTAATGAGTCAAGTAGAGTTGGAGATGAAGCATCTGATAAAACCTTGTTCTCACTCTCTTTATATGTTGGAATTTTATGAAAGAAATGATTAAAACAAAAATAGGCATAAACATGAGCTGCCCTAATCTATTTTCTTACCGAAGGATACAAAACGAATCAGAAAGGTATATCAGAAAGTTAATTACAACAGATAAGGACTAAGATAGGAAAATGCAGTTCCATTCCATAAAGCAGAGTTGGTCTTTCATGTAGAAAGTGGGAGTTGCCTTTAGATTGCTTCTCACTGTTTATTGCCGGCCCAATGTTACTGTGTAGCCTGTCTTTAGCACTACTGAGAGTGATTTGTTTTTCTAATAGAATGTTCTTCCCTTTCCCTTTCGTTTATTTACATTGCATCCCTACTTCAAAGTCTACTTCAGGTGTTCCCTCTTCAATGGGATGTTTTCAACAAATCCAGCTCCTACTGGTATCTTCAAGCTCCTAAAGCCTTTATAAAAATAATCTGGATCTTTGGATAGAAATATCCATTTCCGGGCCCCATAGCAGACACAAAATCAAAATCGCCAGATCAGAGTTTCTCAATTTTGGCAATATTGACATTTTGAGCCAGATAAATCATTGTTGTAGGAGTCTGCTCTGTGCATTTTAAGATATTTCACAGCATCCCTGGCTTCTACCCATTAGATGCCAGTAGCACCCACCCCCATCCCACAAATAATGAAAACCAAAAATATCTCCACATATTGATTGCCAAATATTTGCCAGAAGGTAAACTGCCCCTAGTCAAGAACTGATTGCTAGAGAAGCAGTCCAGGATTCCAAAGTTTTAATAAACACACCAAGTGATTCTGATAATCATGCAAATTTGGGTAAGTCGCTGTGTTGTGGCTGTCGAATAGCATATAAATCAAGTTAGAATTTACGATTCCATGTATGCTGGATTTATTCCCTCTAACACATGCAGTTCTAGAGGCAGCTCTTAATAGTTATTAATAACATATTTTTAATTTATTCTGTGCACAATTCTTGTTCCCAATATTTACATTAATGTGCTTAGATGTTTCATGGTCTAAGAGTCCTGTTGAATTACAGTTTACTGTTGTATTTACTCCCTAAATTTCTTTTGATGGTTAAGTCATATAGCATTAATTCTTTCTATTGTCAATCATCTTGTCATCTTTCTTCAACATTTTCTGACCATCACCTTATCATAAAGTTTATTCTAGTTTTGTAGTCTACTTGATTACATAGGGATGTTAAATGATTCCTGAGGATTTTCTTCTGTATACTTTCACAGAGTTCTTAAACATTTATAGACTTCTTAAGATTATTTTGTAGCTCAAAGAGGACTTAAAATCCTTATAAGAGTTTTCTTTTTTATGAAAGAATTAGTGAGGTAAAATATAGACTCTGAAGTTAGACTGCCTGAGTTTAGAATCCGAGTTCATCACTTATAAGCTGTGTGACCTTCAGCAACTTACCTAACCTCTCTGCACCTCAGGTTTCATGCTCGAGAATTACGTTATAATAATAAGACTTATATTGTAGGGTTATCAACTGAGCTAATTCATACAAATAGTGTAGAACAGTGCTTGATATATAGTAAGAGCTATATTTGCTCTTATTAATATTATCATTATTATATTAATGTCCTCATGTACTAGACTGAGTTCAAAATAAGTGAAACAAAATATGAATTTGTTGAAAAAACTCCCATAATAAAGGAATCATTTAAAGTAGACTTTGAGGTAGCGATGGAATATAAACAAATGAAGGGGAAAGAAAACATTCTTTCCTTTATAAGGGAAGCTGACATGACATAGAGATTTTAAGTGTAGTATTAAAATTATTAAATACATGGATATTCAGAAATTCTTAAAAATTGTATAAAGGTCATTGCCTACCTGTTACTTGTTAGGGTTCATATGTTGGAATTAAAGGAAGCAGTTTGCCGTAATCACTAGCTACTTGCGTGCTTATCACATGGAATGATGACCTGAAGTCCATACCGAGCTGAACTCTGATGTCTACACCTGACACACCCTCTGCTCCTGCACACACATGTAGACATGTACCACATTTATTGCATATGTGTGTGTGTATAATTGTTACTTACACACGTTTACTGCCTACTATGTGCTATAACCTGTTTTACTATGTGCTATAATCTGTTTTCTAGGAATTTAATTTTAGTTTGGTGAAGAGAGGATGACAGGTAATAAACAAATGATCCTTTTCCAAAAAAATTTGTATATCTATATACAGATATGTGTGTGTGTGTATGTGTGTGTGTATGGAGAGAGAGAAGATATATTTGGAATACATGTATATATGCACATATAAATGAGAGAGAGAATAGAGTATGTGTGTGTATGTATATACATACATATGTGTGTAGATAGATAGATAGCATTTGAAGTAGCAAGTCATAATAAATGAAAAAGAAATGTTCTAGGCAGAGAAAAGAGTAAGTACAAAGGCCCTGAGGCTAGAACTTGGAATAAGTAAGATAAATTTTCATAGTTTACTTACAGATTTAAGTGGGAGGATGGTGATCTTTAAAATATTTAACAAACATTACACATGAGAATTAATCAATGAGCACAGTAGCACCAGGACTTCAGAAAGAAGGCCTCTTGTAAATGACTCATAAAGTTTTATTGTTGCAAATTAGCAGATATTAACCCTGGATATAAGCAATATTTTTCAGACTGACTAGTAAGAAATGTTTTATAATTTCCCATTAGTACCAATAAATGCTCTATAAGATAGTACAGTTTCTGCCCCAAAGAAGTGCTTAGAAGGCATCTTCACTAGGCCGATGCTATTTGTTCATAAAGACTTAGCACCACGAGGTATATGTGCAAACTGTGCAGCTGTGGATACTTGGTACCTGAATCTGTATGGTATATTAAGGCTGGGGATGTCAAATGGTCTGGTTACTGCAATATTCTGGCAATAGCATTAAAATGAGAGAAAATTTGTCTCAAGGTCACTAGAAGCTATTCAGAGGCAAGGCTGTCCTCTTTGTGGGGCCATCTAAGGTGAAGGAAATCAAAGTGTGCTTGCTTCCTGGTAATTCTCTCTGCCACTGCTGGTCCTTCCCCCAAGAGAGTACGAGCCATTTAGAGGCTGGGATCGGTCTTAGACTCCTAGAGCAAATTTTATTTTCCACTAGAGTGTGGTAGTAGGTTGTCAATAAATACTTGACAAATAAATACAGTATAAAAAATTCATCTTCTCAGGGACTTCGCATCTAAGTATTCCACATGGATTTGGGTTTGCAAAGCAACTCAGTAAGTCTGTAATCTCCTAGGACTTAGAGACTGAGCTTCTTTTAATGCCAGACTGAGTGTACCCCTTGTGTAGAATCTTTAAGTACACTAAATCAGTTCTAGATGCAGAATCATTCAGAATTATTAGTGATTTTTGTGCATATGTGATGAGCATGCACAGTAGGGTAGCGTTTGACATCTGGCGAGACAAAGTGGCTACTAATGCCGATGGGGACATTTTTTTAAAGTGACCTTGGTAACTGGATTAAAAAAGTGAATGTGCCAGTAACAACACAGGAAATGACAAAAGTACAAACCAAACTGAATAAAAATTCAAGAATTATAGAACGACAAAAGGAAAAAGCAAGTCACTTAAAAATAGGCTCACATAATGGTTGGATGTAATAACAGAAATATTAAAAGTAAGAGCTAAAAAGAGTCAACTCATTCAACTGTATGATTTTAGAGATGAGAAGACTGACACTCAAAAGGTTAAACACTTTCTCCAGGTCAATTAGCAACTAATCAAAATTTGTATTTGTTTGGAGCCTATGGGCTCCTTAGTTTTTCTACTATGTCATGTTACTTCCCAGGAGGAAAAAAGTAAATAATAGCAAAGAAGGTTTTTTTACACTTTCTTTTTGAGGCCTCAACATTGTTTAAAATATTGTAAATGGGAAGTTGCCAAAGCAGACCCTTATAGAAATACTGGACTGTAATTAAGTTCCACATCTGTACTTTTCAATAGATCATAAGCTTCCTGGGAATATGAATCATGATTTGCATGTCAAACTGAGTGTCAAAAATGTTAATAAATATTTATTGAGTACCTATTCTGTACCAGACATTCTTGACACTGAAGTTATAATAATATACAAAACAATTAAAAACCCCTGCCCTCACCAAGCTTATTCTAGCAGGGGAATACAGATGATTAACAAAATAAATTATTGTGAAGAATAAATGAATGTATAAAGCAATAAGAATTTTATCTTTATTTAAGGAAAGCCAGATCTTTTTTAAAATCAGATTTATTTATGAAAGCAGAACATGATTATTTTTTTAGAAAGGTTCAATATTGGGATAACTTAGAAACATTTGAATCTCTGAAACAGTGGAAAATATAATTCTTAGTACAAAAACTTGCTCAAGAAAAAGTTTCCTGCCAACTTTCTTTTATACAAAGTGAAAGATGCCTGCAAAGCCATGAATCTCAACTTTGGCTGTGTATTAGAATCACATGAGCATTTAAAAAAATATTTATGTTGTCCCTCCTCCCCAGAGTAATTAAGTCAGCATCTTTGGGCATAGAAGTTAGTATTTTTAAAATCTTCCCTGGTGAGAAGCTAATGGGAACCAGGGCTGAGAACTTCTCCTACAAAAGACTGAATGGCAGAGCCTTCGAGGGAAGATGAAGATATTTGCTATGATCTGTCTCATGGACTGAGACAGAGAAGACTTTCCTACAGTGCAGACCATAGCAAGTGTCCCATTTCGAGATGCCCTGAATCCTTCACTTTTCCCTGAGAATGCAGATGCTTCACCTTCATCCAGTGTATATGAAGTCTGGCCCCTTTACTAGGGGAGCTGTCTTTCCTGGGTCCTAGCTCTCACCTCAATTACCCACAAACTATGGTCAAGAAGCTTTGATCTTTGGTAAGTTCTTGTCAATATTTTTCTCCAGTGCCAGACCCTTCTTGGTATGGATGAGTCCACTGAATAGATCTCTTTGGTATATGGCCAGGACACTCACCAGATAAGAGCCTCATAACTATGACTGCTGCTATCAGATTGGATCCCTTTTTTAAAAATACCATCATAGATTACGTGAGAATAGCTTCTGACCATAAGCTGGGTAGCTACGAAAGCTTGGGTTGAGAAGTAAAAAGGCACCCAGGAGAACCCACACAGTGACATGCTACATCCATGAAATGATATATAATGTATATCATTTAAATAAAACATACTCATTAAATATTATTAAATCAATCAAGAAAGTTAGCAAATTTCACTTGTTCACCCCATCATTTATGTGTGTATATTGGGAAACAGCTCAAAGGATAAACACCAAAATATTACAAGATCGTGAAACTTCAGATGACTTTAATTTCTCTTTTTTCTAATCTTCCTGTAATGAGCATTTCTATATATATAAAATTATAAAAATAAGAAGCATGTGTAGTGTGTAATAAAAAGATAGAAAAAAAAAAGCTTAAGTGTGATTAAATAATCAATCAAGGTCAGTCCAGGTCCATTCTGCTTGGTGGCCCTGGCATACAATCTGCCTTCCTTGGGCCTTAATTTTCTCATGCGTAAAATGGCAGCAGATAATGGCTTATCTGCTTAAGGTTACTGGAAATAAAAAGAGCATAATACCTATGTGTTCTGAGAAAGAGTAAGGAAGCATTACGTAAAAATGTAGTGCCAAAGATACATGCACCTCAGATAAAAATCAAGGGATATTTACTAAAGTTGTTCTCTACTAATATAGTTGAATACTTAATTTTTTCCTCATAACACTTCACTATTCAAGCAAATGATAACAATCTGCATAAAAGCAATGACAGAATTTGTTTAAGACTCTACAGCAAGGCTGTGGAAGGAGATGGAAAACCATTGTGCCCTCTCCCAGGAGTCCTGGTTGCCCTGGTGGCATCAGTGGCTGTAGATAAACTTTCCACGTCTGTTTGTTGTGATGATGTCAGCCAGCTGTAATGTGCTCAGGGGTAAAACATCCGATGCTATCAGCTGAAGGCAGCACTGGGGTAGATCCTTCCACCCCCAGCCTCAAGCTTTAGCAATTGACAGCAAAATAGTTAAGTGCCATTACAGCGTCAGTTGCTGCTCACTTCGTCCCTGAACAAGCATTTAGTAGTTCAATATTCCTTAAACATTAACCCAAGGTTTGTCAGTTTGCTTCTGTTTCTGTTGATACTATGCCTGCCGTGAATTATTTTCAAAGTAGTAGTTATGAGATCTGGCCTTAGAAGAATGGGGTTCAAGTTCTAATTCTGAAACATACTCGTCCCCATCCTTGGAAAAGCCATTTGGGCCCTGTGACCTCAGTGCTATCAGCGATAAAATGGAGATAGATACCTGCTTCGCACCATTGTGGTAGGGATTAAATTATATATTAGGCATAAAGGGCACCATAAAACATCTTATAATTATTCCTAATTATTTTATCACACACATATATGTGTGTGTGTATGTATTTGTGTGTGTATAGCACTAATTACAAAAATTCCTATTTCTCTAATGATGTTGGTGTTTAAAAATAATTAAAAAATTTTTTTTCCTGTCAATAAAAGACAAAACTATAGAGGAAATTCTAAGAAACCCCATGTAATGAGGACTTAACATGTTACCTAAGTCGAGTTGTTTCACAATTTTTCCCCTGATTAAATAGTCTTTCTACTTACATAATAAATTGGGTTTAGTAACTGGTAATGCTTACAGATTTTCAAATTGAAATAGCTGAACTAGGGCAAAAATATCAAGACCACTGGGTCATAGGAAATATAAACAGGAGATATAAATGAGGGGGGAAAGTTTATTATATTTGAAGATAATAAGAAGAGAAATTAATTAATTCATTTTACTTAAAAATAAGATCAGGTAAAATAGAGTCCCCATAAATATAGCAGATATTAATTACTTAAGTCCTTTACAATATCTTTTAAAAAGAAAAAGAAGAAGAAGAAAGAAAGCTCAGTACATATTCAAGTTACTTGAAGTTCATGGCCATGTTTTATTTGGCATTATTTATTCATTCCATCTTTCATTCATTTGTAAATTTAGAAAATTTTTTTTGGATGGCAGGTGTCTCAGGCACATAACAGAGGTTTTAACAGACACAATTCCTGTCCTCATGATATTTATAGCATCCTAGCTGCCCAGCAGTCATTTAAATTAAATATAATTATTTAAATGTTGAATGAAGAAACATATTAAAAAATGAAAATATGGGAAAAAAGAAAAATGAAAATCAAAGAAAAGAGAATTAAGAGAATAAAAAAGTCCATAATTTTATCATCATTTTTAGTTGGAAATGAAATATTCTTTTCATATTATACTCTTCATTTGGGCCATGGACTTCAGAAAATAATTGGTACCTTTGAAATACGAAGTAAAGTTTTAATCACCACACGCAACTCTCGACTGCTCTCCCTTCTGAAACATTGCCAGGATTTCCTTTGAAAGCTACAGCAATATAAAGCATTGGAGGAGATACAAGAGTTTTCTTTGAAATTTGGTGACAGTGATCAGAGTATTATGGCCATAAAGGCCAAATAAAATCAAACCGCTGTCTACCAGGAAACTAGAAAGTAAACTCCTGTTTTGGCAGAAACTGTCAACCTCTGTAAAATACAAACATGACAGCAAGATATATCCTCCTTCTGGTAGATAATACAATGGCTACATGCTTTTTAATGATCGAATCTTTAATCCTGAAAACAATAAGTTTGCTCTAAAACTGAACTTATTTCAAGGTAAAGGGCAAGTGGAGAAAAATATTCTAGGTTGAACAAATAAAAGAGAATAATAGTCTTCGAGTCCTTGCACTCTTGCTAGAGCTGTTTTGAAGCAGTAGGCATGTGCTATTTCCTTTTAATAATGCTTCAAAATAGCTATTATAGCACCATTTTACAGATAAAGAGATGAGCCAAAGGGGGTTAAGAAATTCACCTAAGATCACATAAACATGTGGCAGAATGGAAATCTGAACCTACGTTCCCTCTCTCTTCAGTGCCCCTAACTTTTCCAGAGCATTTTGCCAGTGGCAGAATTCAAACCTCATACCTTCGCAGGTGTTCATTTAAACATAACTGTTAATTTTATTTTCAAGATATCTTTGGTGGGGGGGGGGGGAAGCGCACTGACTATCCTTCTAGAAAAAAAAAATGTCACATGTTTCATTGCTTCTAATGAGTTCCTGCAGTTCAGAAGTTCCCATAACACTCTGACAATTAAGTTGCTAATAAACTGAGGAACCACTAATTGACTTATTTATCTCACAAACTCAAAATCTAGCTAGCACTCTAGAACACAATTTCCATCATCGGGACAAACATTATTCACATTTGGCAAACCACTTAGTGATTAGATTTGATCTGGGTAAATTGCATATTGTTCCTGTACTTGAGATGAAGTTCTGGTTGGGAACACATACACTCATGCACTCACACGTGTTAGTAACGACACGCTGTATAGACTGCTGCCAACTGCATTATTAGAACCAATGATAAGATATTGCATGCCAGGGCCCATGCAATGGTGATGGACTCAATATCAAAAAATATATGGTAATTGAAACCACAGAATCTTAGAAAATGCAGTCAATTTCATAGAGTACCAAAAGGTCACTCTATTCAATTTATACTGTGACTGAGCACAATATTGAAAAAAAAAAGAAAAAAAAAATGAAAGCAAATAATTTTATCTGTTGTCCAGGACTCCACATTTACTGACTATAAAAGGTAATTTACTGATTACCAAATAAATGCACTACCTGTGTTGAGCCTTGCATCTGGCTTACCATGTTCTTGTAAAGGACTTAACACTGTGAAAGCTTACTAAATATGTCAACATTACCATGTTAACTCTTCTGCTCAAGCATCAGTATGAGTGAACTTTTACGGTTCCACATTCACTAGTTAACACTAAAGTTCTTGGAAATGTTGCTATTTGCCCAAACTTTTTGTTGCATGATTTGTCTTGCCGGAGCTATTTAAAAACTAGTACATTAAGTGTACTAAATCTGGTGCTTCTCAAACAATAATGTGCATATGAATCACCTGACAGTGTAGTAATATGTAGATTCTGATTAGGGAGTCTGGGGTGTGGTCTGAGGTCTGCGATTCAGAACCTCTAAAAACTCCCTGATGATGCTAAATGGTGGTCCACGGACCACATTTTATCAGCAAGACTCATGTTTTCTTCAACAACTCAGCACAGTTTTTCTAGCACTTGCCCTGATCACCTAAGGCAGAAAATCCTTTTTAATTACAACTAATCACCATTAGGAACTCATGCTACAACGTTTTAAATGATTTTAGATTTTTTAAATCATATCACTCATTCCAGCTTAGATTGCAAACTCGAGGTCTTAAAGCCAGAACTAGCCCAGACATATGTTTTGTTTGGATAATATAGTTTTCCAATATAGGGTTTGAAACAGTATTAGATTTGTTAATAATATTTACTAAACTGAAGATTTCATCCGGAATTTCTGTTTTTTTGTTTTTGTTTTTTGTTTTTGTTTTTGTTTTTGTTTTTTAAACAAATCAGAAGATCAGATGATTTGAGGAGAAGGTGATCAGCCTGCACAGGGGCATGTCTCCTTGACTTCACACTCTCTCCTCCATGACTTGCAAATCGTGTGACGTTGACTTTCTGCAGCCACCCTCGTTGTATTTCTCATTGGCTTTGGAGTCACTCTTTTCTCTAATCTTCCTTTCTTTCTTTCTTCTTTTTTCCTCATTTTCCTTCCCCCTCATTATGGTATTTCCAATATAAAATGCTTTTCCAATTTCATTTTCCCTTATAAAAACCCTACGTGTCTCTTAAGATCTGTTGGATTTTTCTGTCTCATTAAATATCACTTAAGCACACCAACTTAACACTTTAAACGTGTTTTAGCAATCATGCCATATTTTATGCTACTGTAAGAAACCTACTCTTTTTATTCTTTCATGAGCATATTTTTATCAGCTTTTATCTACGTAGTGAAGTAGATATGCAAAAAACATGACTCAGATCTCACACGTGTGTGTGTATTTGTACACCAACTATCTCAACTATCAACTAGGTTGTCATTGTCCTCCAGGAATTTACAATGTGCCACCGTGTTTGCAGGGTAACAGGATAATTCACATAAGTAAATACAGGCAAAATTATTTGCTGATCTTATTCTGAAGCTATGATAGATCTCCTTTCACAAGTTTTCCTTTTTGTAGGAGGGATTTGTAAAGAATGTATTTCCTTTTATTTAAGCATTTAGCATGGATATTGTTTTTCGGTATTAGAAGAAGGTTTTGGTTACAGAAAGCAAAGACAGAGTCAAAACTTTTAACTACTTAATATTCTATAGCTTGATTAAAGGTTAAGTTCAGAAAGAAGGGACCATTTTTAGTGGAAGGCACTCTAAAACATCTCTTTGACCAGGGAAAGTGAGAAGTGTGTAAGAGAAGGGTGGTACAGAAAATTCAGCATAAAAACAATATTTACATCATTAGGATCATGATACTTTATGTGCTCAATTAAAATGGGCCAAAGAATTATTATTTATAAAAGAAGTGTAAAGAAAGATTTCCAAAGTTATATCTACTATGTTGCCTCGGAAGACAATAGATATATTTGGAGGAGGGAAAGTGTACTAGATGAATCTCAAATCTGGGAGTCAGATGTGTTTCCATATCTGACCCTGATGAAAACCTAGCCACTGTGAGTGTTGGGTGCTGATAACAAAAGGGATTTCTGCAGGAGCTCATGCGATATCTGAAATAATCCCTGTTCCTTATTTAAACTCTTCCAAGAATACTACGGTAATGAGAACTACCTTTTATCTCTAATACAGAAAAATATATCAAAACTTGATACAATTGTGAGAACATTTGAAAAATTATTGATACATCAGTCATTTGGTATTTTTAATCCCCTTCCATGTATGCATCATCATGCAGTAGCACATGAGATATCTAAAGAGATCAAGCAATAAAATGGCTAAGGGGACAGGATCTGGAGTCACACTTCAAGGGCATGAATCTTAGCTTTGCCATGCACTAGAACTGGGGACATAGGCCAAGCCACTAAACTTTTCTGGGACTTACTTCTCCATCTATAGTAAAGACAATTATAAAATAGCTGCCTCAGGGTTATTGTAAAGATTGAATTAATTAAAACATATAAAAGTGCTTAGAAAACTATCTGGCACACAGAACATTCAATAGATATTAACTATTGTTAAATGTTATTTTTCTTATCTTCAATGAGTTTATAACCTAGTCAAGAATTGGGACAGAAACAATGAAAATATAACTCCATAAGGCATGGATGTGTGACAAGGTCAGATAAGTCATTCAGATACTGTGGATTAGTTCTGAGAAGAGAGAATCGTTTTTAGTTTTAAATAATGTTGTCATCCAGGCAAGGGATTTCTTATCAAGTCATAAAACTTTTTGCATAGTTACATTATGTTGGTCATGGAAATCCCTTTGACAATTATTACAAAATAGACTTCTCCTAACATTTGAGTGTGTTAAGACATCTAGGTTTTCCCTTTGACCCGGAGAATGAAGGCTCATAGTGAGCATATCTAGACTTCGCATAAAGCTTAATTATGAAACTACCCAATTACCAGAAACACATACAAGTTTCCAATGGCCTCCCAACTCGTTTAGCCTGATGGAGAGGCCATATAGTCCAGCAATTCCTTAGGCTTCGCTAAGAAATATAGCTTGAGGGAAGAAATAAAAAATCTATATATGAAGATACACTTGTCCCATAAAGATGTTTTATTTTTAGTCATTTTTTTAAAACAATCTGTTAACCTTTTATTCAAATAAAGATGTAGAGTTTTATTTTATTTATGTATTTTGTAATTTAAACCCAGTAACATCAGAAGCATGTATATAAGTTAGGACTGATCTGAAATTAAAATGAAAACCACAACTGGAAAAAAAAATACGACTTCTTTGATAGTAATTATATAATAGAAACCTATCAGCTACACACAAAAAGCTTCACATATTAGGATATACCAACAAAAACAAAAATTTTTGCTATCATTTATACCCTTTAGTTCATATCTGAATGTCAATAATAAAGTGTTTTAATACCCATGATAAGCATTGTACTAAAATGTTTGGCTCAAAGGCATGGCTCACCTTAAAAAGCATTCAACTGTGTGTGTTTTCTAAGGAGGGTTGTGCCATTTGTTTTTATATTCTAAGTATCTAATACAGCAGATAGTGAATAAATCCCAGAAGGATGTGAAGGAAAAGGGGAAGAAAGAGAAAAAAAGGCCTTATTTCACAATAAAATAGGTTTGAATATTTGACCAGGCTCCTAAGTGGTTTGACCCCTGCCACTCTTCACTTCTCATTGTCTTACTCTCATTGTACTCAAAACAAACAACTTAATATTAGTTATCTTTTAAAATACCCATCTTTACTTCCAAAGAGATGGTGACCTGAAACATAGTAGGCATTCAAAAAGCACTAGTAAATACACAAGAATGGCTGAGTTAACTGGAAGTTCCTTTAGGACAAGTAAGTACCTACTAATGCTGATGATTCTCCAAGTACCAGCATTGCACCTTAGCATAATGCACTATAGAAATAATTTCAGATGATATAATTCCTTATTCATTCCACATATAATTAATAAGAACTTATTACATTCGGACACTCGACTGGGTAATGGCACTGTGTCAGTGAAAATCCTCAACCAGCTTCCTATCCAGTGGGAGAAACAGAATAGCTTGGAAACGAGCAGATTGAGAATTCATGCGGAAAGCACAGCTGCTATAGGGCACACAGTAGAGGCACCTATGCGTCTCAGACTACCAGAGGGTGGTAGTCTAGAGAAGTGATGCAGAAGGGGGAATCTGGATGATGATAAGGAATAGGCAAGCCGAGATGAATAAAGAGAGATGCTACATCTAAACCAAGCAATGTAACTTACACACAGAAAAACCTAGTGTCACCAGACCTGACACGTAGTAGTAGATATTGAATAAATAATCACTGAATAAGTAAATAAGTATGCAAGTGTTATGTTATGGGAACCACCGGGTTCTCTCATCCTGAAACCAAATTTAGTATGGTATTTGGAAATGTGTTGCTATAGTTATAAAACAAAAAACATTTATATCTACTAATCCCACCCCAAATTGTTCGCACAATTTATATTAGAGCTTACTGCCTTTCCAGAATGTGCCACGACAACCATAAAGAAAATCCAAAAGCGATTACTGAAAATGCCACATGCTGCACTTCCGCAATGAACATCTGAGTGAGAATGCTCTGTGGTAATATTTTCTGTAGTGTAGGCCACTGTCTCCTGGTTTCCACTTGCCCCGGACTCATTAGTCATCGCAAACATCATTGACTAAATGTGGTACCCTTCAACATGCAAAACACATTTGCTTGTTGGAGATCACCAGCCACATCAGAGAGATGCTGGCTGTGCTCAGAGCTGCGGGGCACCCTGAGAAGTCACACTGTGGTTGCTTGTCTTCCTTCCAAAGGTTACATTTCATGACAGAGATTAAACATCTTGCCTGTTCTAGGATTGCTTTTGAAAATTATGCATTAATGATAGCCACTCAAGCAAGTAGCTTAGTCATTTCCCTTTGGCCTCTGTCTAGAGCTTCCCAATGTGGTCATTTCTTCAACAAATATTTCTTAGGTGCATACCACGTGTTAGGAACTGGGCTAAGTGTAGGGTAAAGTGGTGAACAAAAAAGACACAGCTCCTCCCCTGTGGACTTTATCTTGGATTCAAGGTATATATTGGATCCACACTAGGAAGCCAGTAAACAGAAGCCCCACATTTCCCTCCTTACTGAGGGGCTGGCACAGAGCCCAGGGGCAGGCTGCGGGACACTCCTTCCCCAGAATTTGAATTTGAATCCTGCCCAGAATTCTCTTGCAGTTTTGTTCCCAAGGACACTGTTGGTTTTACAGAGCTATCCAGGAAGTTCGGGGTACTGAATGTTCCTACAAATTGCCATTTATTGACTACCAATTATGTACAAGCATTGAACTATGTACTTCTCTTACATTATTTCTACATATATTATTTGGAAATTTTTTAAAAATGAAAAGGTTACTGTTTCTTGGCAGAGACACATAAGTGATTTCTCAGGAATAGCAAATATATGCTATTGTAGAATATAATTTAACACATCCTTCCATATTCACAGAGCCAGCAAAGCACTGGACTCACAGAAGATGCTCAGCGCTGATGCTCCATACGTGTTTCTGGAATTGCTGGATCACTACAAAAGGCAATGAGTGCACAGTGCCGAATGCCAATGAGATGCACAGACCAAGATGGAGAGGTCACCTCTGGCAAATAATATTAGAGGCAAGGTTTCATAAAATGTATTTAGTGTGTGTATACATACATACAATATATATATTTATGTACATAAATATTATTACATAAAATACATTATAAATACATTATTAATTTATATTTTAAAGGTACAGATAACTAAAATATCAGCACTGTTTTCAATTAATGGAAATGCAGAGGACAGCCACTGGGTGGTAGAATTCCCGCTGTTTATTTGGGAGCAAGGAGCCCATTCCTTTCCCTGATATCAAGCACTTTATGCTGACAAGATCCTCCAGCCATCTTAAGACCCTAGATGTTTTATGTGTTGGTTCTTGACTGACCCAGTATGTTTGTAATGGCAACACAGTTTCCTTTTACAAAATTATCCCTTCTCCACTAGATACACACTGGGAGCCAGAAAGCAAAAACCTCACTCTCTGCTCACCACCCAGGGGGGCACAGAACCCAGGGGAGACCTGGTGAAATTTGCATGGTGACCATAATTCTCTTGCAGTGTCTTTGCAAGTCTCCTACGCCAGTTTACACCCTCTCATCAATTCCATCGGCACTGATATCCTCCTGCTCTTCTGCCTGGGGAGTTAGAGTTGATTCTAATTGTTTTGTATTCTGTTGTTTGTAACCAAAGACCTCTAAATTATAGATCTCCACTACGGTAACTAACTTCTGAATGTTTTCCATGGAGTAGACTGATTCTTGGAAAAGTAAAGGCTTTATTAATATTACATTGACTATCTTTATAGATACGCTTTATAGAACCCAACTGTTCATAGACTTTTTATTTCTTTTGTCGAAAAATATTTATCGTATACACACTGTATTCCAGGCACGGCACAAAGTACTTTCAATACATTATCTCATGTATTCCTAACAACAGCCAACTAGAACATAAGCTCCAGGAGAGCAGGGTTTTCTATTCTCTTGTTCACTATCAAATTCCAGTGTCTAGCAGATTTTTCACAAGTAATTAGAGATCAGTAAATGTTTGTTGAATGAATGAATGATGCTATGAGGCAGATGCTATTATACGAAAAATGAAAATGAGACTCAGAGAAATTTAAGTAAATGTATCCATTGTCCAATTACAAGGAAGTGGTGGAACTAGAATTTAAAACCCAGGCCTGTCTAACTCAAGGGTCCGATCTCCTGACCATCTTACTATGTCTTCAAATTCTTGGAACACAGAGAAGAACGAGGGCCGTCAATGTCCAGGAGCTTGGGCAAGCCCCTCTGGTTCCTGGTTTCCTCACTGTCAAGTACAGACAAGGCCCTCATTTAGCTTTTGTACATATGAGAAATGCTGTGTAGAGATAATATGTCAAAATTGGGAGAGGAGATTAAGAATCAACTCTCGCCTTTGCTATTGCTAGCTTGAGGATGAGCAAATCTCTTAATTCTGAGAATGAGTTCCATACTACAAAACATTTGCCTTCTGATCCTTTTAAGAAGGCAGGAAAAAAGTAGCAAAAGTTGTATGGACTGACTCTATGAGTTAAAATATAAATATAAATTAAGATAGATAATATATAATTATATAAATATAAATGATATAAATTTAAAGTATAAACATATAAACATAAATTTATGTAATATAAATATAACTATAAATATAAATTAAGGTATTATTATAATAACTTTTAATACCAGCCCACTCCAGCAAATTATCTACTCTATGGACCTCCCAGGGGATAAAGTTAAACTAGGAGACTTCTCAAGCATCATTTCATAAACCAGTCTTCCTCTGGTTGCCTCTGTTAATTAGGGAAGAGTGATATACTGAAAATGCCCGTCTCAATGTCAGACCAAGTCAAAGCTCAGTTCAGAGATGATGCCATCACGATCAACACAGAGGCACTGGTGAGCCATTTTGAGATGCGATCTTTGGCTTGTCCAATTAGCTCTAGTGTGCCTGCATGCTGAAATGTCAAGGAGAAGTACCTTTAGGATCTTCTAGCAAAGGAAAGAGAAAAGATGTGTTCAAAGAAGTAGGAAGAAAATTAGGAAACTGCAAAGAGGGACATTAACAAAAATCAAAACATTTTAAATAAAATACCACAGAGCAAAGTGTGTCACCACATCCTGGTCAATGGGAAACACTGAAGTAGCACAGAAAATTCCAGAAGAATGGGGATTGATAAAGTGCTTTATATTAGACAATTAAGAATTCTTCAATGATGTTGTCTCCTCATAAACCCTCAAGAAAATGGAAGAGAATATGAGAACTAAAGTAAGAAGAAAAAAGGAGTGGGGAGTAACAGAAAAATTCCCAAAAGTCGATGAATTCTAAACAAAGAGTAAAAAGATGGATTCAGGACAAGATAAGGCCCAGAATCCAAACAGTGGTGCTTGGAGGCCATTGGGTACCGTGGGCTTGCGCTCTGCCTGATAATATCCACCCACTGACCATCCTTGGCATTCACAGAACAACCAGACTCCCAGGAAAAACAATAATGCAGGTAATACCAGTTGCATTCTTGGATATTTATCTTTAGCCAATCAGCAGTAAAGCTGTTACCATAATACCCCGATCAATAATTTGCTACCCAAACTGGAACACTATGACCTTTAAATACAACATATTTCAAATGAAGGGCAAGTACACATAACAATCCTTTCTCAGTGTGCTGCAATAGGAGTGGTTGTGAGTATCTTATGTTTAGACAGCAATAAAACACTGTTTTGTAAATGTAACCAGAAATGCAAAATGGGCACCACTTTATCTTATACATCAATGCACAAAAACCTGTATTATTCGAAACAAAGAATGAACAAGCTGAAATGGAATCATTGGCCTAACCAATGATTTTGATACAGTCACCAGACCCAGCCTGGCAGCTATTCAACAGATCTTTTTACGCAGGTAATTTTTCCAGTCCCCTGAAAATATTTCCAGGATGGTTTAGAAGATCACAAGTTAAATGCCATTAATTCATTTATTCATTGGGCAGTACTGAATATTTTTGTACACAGAATTTTGAACTAGGAACTAAAGAACTGCTAGGAAAAACAGGAATCAAACAAAATAAAAATCATCATCCCCATTTATAAGTTAGCTGAAGAAATAACACACAGTCTATGACATGTATTTATTGGGCTACTATATACATGAAGATAAATAAGACACGGTTTCACTCCTTAACTCAGGAGTAACAGAAAGCCAAAATATGGAGAAAAAAGATGTGCAGCCACAAATGAAAATGGATTTGGTGCCTACTACGAGGGGGAGAATGATCAGAGCTAAGTGCAATTGGTAAGAAATGGTTTATTTGGGGGAAATATATCTATTTTCAATTGCATTTTAAAAGTGTTATATTTCTTACTAAACTTGTCTTGGGAGACTTATCTTACAGGCATATTCTACCAAATCTAGTTTACGAAGACATGCCAAGAGTTCAATAAAAGACTTTAAAGCCAAGTTTAGGATGCATTATCAATACTTTATAATTGCCTTCCTTTTCAACCAAATGCCAACAAAAATCTTAGTCAATCAGTCAACAAGTATGAAGAATATGCACACTGGGGCGAAGACTATCACATACAGTTCCTGGCCTTATGATTTTAATACATGCCTTCCAGTTCAGTCCTCTGCAAATGAAAACATCGCAGATCCATGAACAGCGGAGCGGGCACTTGATCTGTTGACCATTCTGTGGCAGGACGGACTCATGCTCATCTCCTACAAAATAACATAAAATTTACTCCAACAAGATCTGCTAGCTGTTTAGGTAGAGGTGGAATTAATCAGGGAACACTTCCTGAATTCGAGAGGTTCCTGTGATTTTAAAATTCAGGAGGATCAGAAACAAGAGGACAGAAATAATTCCAAGCATTCGGAAAATTTGAAAAAGCCTGGAAGTGGGAGCGGATGAGAAGCTCAGAGTCTGGCAACAGGGGCACGAAGTAACAGACAGTACAAGGGAGTGGTTAAAAATTTAAGTTTTGGAGTTAGGCAATATTAGTTCCTCTGGTTATCTTTTGTAACTTGGTCCTGGGTAAGTTACTTATCTAAGCTCCACTTTCTGAACTATAAAATCAACCTACACCCTAGCCCATTATGATGATTATGAGAATTAGATGAGATCATCTCTTTTAATTTATTCTATTAAACTTTATCAAACTTTTTACATTAAGACACTGTTTAAAAATGTTCATCCCCAGTGTCTGGCACATAAAAATACCCAAAGTTACTATTATTATTGGCAAGAAGTCTGGCAAATTATCAACTTGAAAGCAAAAGTGAAAAATCTGTACTATGTCAGACTAAGGGGAACCTTGATAGCCCTCCTCCACTGTGTCTACCAAATAAATATTTCCTTTAAGATACCCTCCTCATAAAGACTTCTTCGACTACTCCCAATTTCAATTGTAATCATAATTGGTTCACAGACCTCCAATTGCAGCCACCCATGTACTTTACAATCTACACACATTCCATTCTATATCCTTTCTCTTGGACCCTTCCCTGAACCATATCCTCCCTCGATTCTCTTATTTTTCTTAACTGATCCCAAATTCTCCAGTTCACCCAGGCTTGAAACCACAGCCATTTTTTACTCCCTTTTCTCTTACCACAGCATCAAACCTATCACTTTATGTGATAAAGATTTTATCGATTCTTTCTGTACAAATTCTCCCACATCCACCCCTTTCTATTCATTGTCAGCATCACCCCCTAATTCAGGCCCTATTACCTAAAGCTTGAAAACCACAATACCTGGGTCCCCGCCTGCAATCTCTATGCAAGAGAGCCCATCCTCCATGACAACAAACCCTGTAAACCGTCTTCTCCCTGCTTGTCCTGACCTAATGCTGATATCCCTTGTGGAAGTCAGTCAGTGTGCCTGAGCTTCACTTTCCCTGTTGCTAGACTGAATCTCTTCCTATATTAATTTACAGTTGACCCTTGAACATCATGAGTTTGAACTGCATGGATCCACTTACACACAACATTTTTTTCCCAATAAATACTCTAAATGTATTTTCTCTTCCTTATGATTTTCTTAATATCATTTTCTTTTCTGTAGCTTACTTTATTATAAGTATCTAGTATATAATACATATAACATAGAAAATATGTATTCATCAACTGTTTATGTTATCAGTAAGGCTTCTGGTCAATGGTTGGCTAATAGTTAAGTTTTGGGGGAGTCAAAAGTTATACTCAAGTTATCGACTACATGGGGGGTTGGCACGCCTAACCCCCACATTGTCCAAGCATCAACCATAATATAATTGCAATATTCCATTCATTTGTATCTGCTTTTTCTTCTGCCCAATTAAATGAGTCTTTATTTCCCAGTTATCACTTGGGCTTTCCTCACTACTATGACTTTGTTTGTACCATTGCCCCTGTCCTACTCACTCTGTCATGTTGCCTGACATAAATCCTGGCATATAGTAGGTGATGAACAAGTGTGTGTTACCTAAATAACGAGACGAAAGCTGATGGCGAAAATACCTCCCCTTCCTTTCTTCCGGTGGAAATCTCTCTACATTTCAAAGATCTATTTCAGAGGCTGCATCCACAGCTTGGCTTCCCTCTTCCCCACAGGTCTTATGGATCTCTTCTCACCTCTAAAACTCTTAAGTAGTTAGCTGACATCATGCCAATGATCACATATTTCCTTATGGGACAATTAGTTTTTCATGGAAACTGAAGGCAAGGGCTAGGTCACTGACTCATATTCTCCATGGTGCCTAGAGAACGGCTTTCAGCCACTGTGTCCCATGGGTAGGTCTTGTCTTCTCAGTAAGCTGGGTATCCCTAGAAGAAGATAATCCCTAAAGTCTATATACTTACTTTATATGTACCGTTGTTTCTGGCAAAGCTGTAGGCACACAGAACTAAAAAAAACAATGCTTGGTTTCATAATCAAGCAGTGTATGTGTGGGATATGATGCCTTCAGCAGTGGCTGGAACGACAATGGCAGAGGGAAGTGGGAGGCAGTAGAGGAGGCTGTGATCACCTAACTGTAAGTTATTGGGAGCTACAAAGAAATGATGGAGGAAGAAGGTGAACGTACACCTAAGAACATGAAGGAAGCCTTTAGCAATAGACTGAACATGGAGAACCACAGACAGAGAGACAGAAGCAGTGACCTCAAGGTGTGTGGCTTTGGAGAAAAACAGCGCACTGGTTTCTGATCCCTGAGAGCACACAAACAAGGAGTTGGGCAACCTGGTGTGCACTGCGTTGCAGAGTCAGCCTGTGCTAAAGGTTAACAGCCGGGTCTTAAAGGGGACGAAAGATCAGGAGCCAGCTTGCAAAGTGGCTAATACCTCTTTGGCAGCAGACTGCAAATGCAGGGTGACAAATGCCCATATCCCACTAGTTCTCTGCAGAAATGGGCACTATTTGATCAGCTAATAGTCAATAAAGCATCTCAATAAAGCAGATCTCTCCTTGGAGATGGCTATGTAACTGGCCAGTGTTTCTAAGGCTTCCTGACCAAAAAACAAAAATAAAACAAAAAAACCACCAATTCCATCCTCCTGATAGTGAAAAGAAGCAGTAGAAACCAGGAAATTTGAGTTCTGGTTAAATACTAACTCCTAAATTCCTAAGCTGTGGGAGAACAACCACCATGCATAACCAAGGGTAGTGATCAGTGCTTAGCAGGGGCCCAAGAAGGTTTATGAGAAGGTTGGTAATTGAGGTAGATTCATTCTGTAAGAGAGAAGCTCAAGGCATGGTGTCTGGGACATAAAAGGATCTCTGTAATCATCCTAAGCTTCCCTAAATGCCACTCTGCAGGCATGGGTATCCTATTTCTGCAATTCAGTGACGAGGCTCCTTGAGAACTGAGGTCCTACTTTAAACACCTTTCTATCCCCCACCACACCTGGCATAACACTTTGCATATAATATGAGCTCAATAAATATCCAGGCATTGATTGCTTGACAAGCAGCATCTGTGGCTAACATCCGCCCCATATGTAATTGGCAAACTGAGTCTTCTGAACTTGGGTAACCTGGTCAGCCTGGGAGGGATATTAAACTTTACCAATTAACAGCATTGTTTCTGATGAACAGAGTAGGAGACAATACATTGTTAGGTGTTGTAATCCACACAGGTGGTTATAGGATTTAAGCTGAGACAGTTCGCACCTACGCCTCCAGACACACACACACTAAGAAGGCTGTGAACAATGAAAGCCTGATAAAAGTTGTTTGTATATTCTATATAGAGACAGACAGACAAGGCTTGATAGAGTAATAGTCTCTAAGCATTGTTAATATGTAAGAAAGAAAGATACCAGGAATAGCCAGCCGAATGTTTTAAAACTGCATTTTCTTTGCTTTCTGCTTTTAAATTACACACCACAAAATCACCGAGGAGAAAGCTTTAAGAAAACTTTCATTTGCTATGGTACATCTCGCTGGTCTTTCTTTGCCTAAAAAAAATAAATAAACAGCCTGGAAACGTTTCTTTCTTCTCATAGACATTAATAATGATAGCTTGAACTGTAAAGATTTGGTTTTACTGAAGGTAATGGAGTAATGTTTATTTCCATTAGACTGGGCCTATAAAATCCTCTTTTTATAACCATGAGCCTACAATTTCAAAACAGCAAAGCTTGACATTTTGGTCTCTGACAGGCAACACTTAATATTGGGATGTTTTAAAAATCTATATGAAAAAAAAAGCTCTTAATACAAGATAGGCTGAGTATTTTCCCACAAATGGTTTGTTTTAGCTATCTCTCTTCCTCCAGGATAGACGAGGAAAATCAGACGGCTTATTGGCTTAGTTCATTAGGCCAGGTTAAGGGGTGCAGTGCCCAAGCCTCTTAGAGGAGCTTACCCCTGAGCTAAAAATAGCAGGCACTAGAGAATTATCTTAAATATGACCAAACTTGTTCTGTCCTATGAATGCAGATAACTGTAATATGTTTCCATTTTTGGTCATTTCAGGGCTTTTTTTTTTTTTTTTAATTTGGCTGGCTGTAGCTGACTATTTAATTCATTTCTGACTCTATTTGTCACATTTGCTCTCAGAGATACCGCCCAGGGTGTTTGACTGAGGAATTCTTATTTAACTCTGCTGCTTTTGTTAAAATCTAATGAACTGTTGGCCTGCCAGGCACAACGTAGACAAGCTTTGTTAGAAGGCAGATTTATTAGAAAATGTTATTAAGAGCCTACTATGTGCATCCTTTTTGTTGACCCGTCTGTCTTCCTCCTAACAAGTGACACAAGAAGTTTGCTAATATTTTATAAATAAATAAGCATATGTTTAACTTTTCATGGATAGTCTCATGAGTAAATAATCTACCAACAATGATCAATTGTCCTCTCTTCTCATCCTTTCAGCAGACATTTTTCCTGCTTGTGTCTTCAGGGCCCTTCATCTTTAACTTCACCCTGGAGGAATTCATCCTATTATCTTATAATTAGTTGTGGAATTCTATCTTTTTCACTAGAAAACCAACTCCTGTGTTTTAAGAATTATATCCACAATTCTTTGTATTACAAGTACCTAAGTTGGTGCCTGGCACATAGTTGATATTCTTTAAACAGTTAATAAATGGGTCAATTTAAGAATGAATAAAATCAGTTCCTGTATTAGAGCACCCTATATAATAGCATACCGAATTGTAACACATGAATCAGCCTAAAGTCCTGGGCTGGGCAAACTGTTCTCTTCTAACCAAGACAGCTCATTAAGGCCTTTGCTAAAATTGCAAAGATGATCATGCATTCACTTTCCGTAGAGAAACCAGTAAGAAATTTAGATTAAGGGTATCATCCTCTCTTTTTACTTTTTTTGCACCCTAGTTTATATGATCCTAACCTATAAATGCAAGCAAGGGCAAAAACATTCACGACTTCTGAAAAGCCCAGATGCCTTGGGGAATTCACTGCCCTTCACCATCTCACCATTTCTTTCCATGCTTGATTCTTGTAAGGTATACCATGATGGCACAGTAAACGTGTTCAATCATGCCATCACTTTCCCCAAGAGGTAAATTTTTTTATGATAATTTTGACAAATATTCTTCAACAATAACAACAACAACAAAATAGTTGCACAAGTTTGAAGTCTGGATCCACTGAGAAAGTCAAAACAGGTCAGGAAGTATGGGCACAGCATTGGGAACCTGTGGCCATGCACTTTTGTGGGTTCCCAGGCAACAGGTGTTCCTTGTACAGAGGCAGTTACTCTGATGCGGAGGGACGCCATAAAGGTCTTCTCCTTTAGCCCCACTGAATGTGAAAAACATTTCCTCCTCTGTAGGTGATAGGAGTGAATGTTCAATGTCTATTATGGGAATATGGCAGTGCTTTTATGTGCCAACACGCATTGGCTTAACACAGCCACATGTTTTGAAATTGCCATTACAGCTACCCGTATATCTTAATCTGAGCAACGAGTCTCTTCAGTGAGCTAGAAGGTAAGTTCACAGCCACTCTGGCAATCACACAACATATTGCTGTCACTGTTGGCTCTGTTTACAAACCATCTCTTAGAGAACATGCTCTCAGATCTTTGATATGTCTTATTTTTAGCATGATTGGTCTGAATGGCTGGAAAGGTCATATTCTCTCTCTCTCTCTCTCTCTCTCTCTCTCTCTCTCTCTCTCTCTCTTTTTCTCTCTTTCTCTCTCTCAATTTGGTAGAACCACTGTAAATCCATCCATTAACAGACATCAGAAATAGAGTCATGTACATGATTTTGTCTTGGGCAATGAGAAAGTGATGAGGCACCAGCTTAAGGCATATCCTTTCCCTCATACAGTCTATAATACAGCTTGAGAGACACTAATAGAAAGCTATCACCTAGACAGCCATAGCCACAATACAAAAGCCTTCACAAAAGGAAAAGATGTTCTTTTGCTCAAGTGACAATAAACACTCTGTTTCCAAGAGAGTCACAAATATCATCCTAAATTTAGGGACTTCATAGTTTATCCTTTGCCTGGTAGAAGTTCCGACTGAACACAGACCAAAACAATTAGCTTTTAGAATAGCACACTGTTATAATATAGTTTATGGAAATGGCGTCTATGGAAAATTTCCTTTGGACTCGTCCTCCTTAAGACTTATTTCCACTGGCACTCAAAGGAGGACAGATTTAATTTCTGATAACCCCCAACTGCATACCTTTTTCTATTCTTGTCTCCACGCTTAATTTGCATTGATACTCTCCTTTCCACTGCTTGGCTCCATGGAGGGCAGTGAGGTGGCAGGGCAACCAGGCTTGCACACAGCCCGGAATCAGCTTTTATGCTACTGGATGAAAGGTCGGGTGGAAAGGCCCACCATCGGCACAATTAATCTGGTCACTCGGGGACCATCCGCTGGTTCAAGAATAGCTTGCAGGTGAGTGATGGACAGGGTCATTGCTGGCTGACTGTATCAAGGCTATTATGACAGCCATAAAGAGAAAGGGAAAAATTGAACAAGGGAAGAATTACTCCTGAAAGGGACATGAAAAGCGACACAAATGCCTTCGTACAAAAGATAAGCATAAGAAAGTACCAGGGGAGCCGGGCTGCTTACAGTAGTGAGGGTGGAGATCATTCTTTGAAATTGCCAAAGTTTGAATATTAATGAGGGGTCATCGTCTAACCAAAGCTCGGGTTCGATATAGAGGAATCCAAGCTGTCCATTCTCTCCCCTCAGGTGAAAGGTGACAAAGCTGGGTGAGAGAGTTTGGATAAAGAAGACACAGTCACAGCATTCCTTGGGTTTCCAGACAGAAATTAGATTTAAGGAACTCAATCCTGTACATTACCCAAAATCTTTTATCCCAAAACTGGCTGCACATTTTAGTGATTATTTTGCAGTTGCTAAGGTTACTGATTTATCTATAAAGGTCATCAAATAAAATGGGAAAAAGGGAAGAATTACTCATAGTACCAATATTACAATTTAGTATGCTTCAAATGAATATATACACATAAATCAGGCATTGTGGGGGATGCTGGTTTATTGGGGCACCATGTAGGAAAGCAACAAAGAGAGAAAATATAGGTAATTTCATTCTAAAGTAATGTGATGAATTACTTATTTAAGGATAACTCTGCTTGAGCTGTATTTGTCTTGACCAAAGAATGACCTGCCACCAAAAAGCTTTACTATTGACAAGAAAAAAGTAATCAGCCATCTCTTTACCAGAGGAAATTCTAACAGTTTTATTTTTTAAGAGAGGAAGTAATCTGACAGATCATGCGATGGAGTTCCAATTTCATGGAGCGTTCTGTACTACTTATTTAGTACTGCTACATGGGAAAGACTTACAGGGTGATACCAAGACTCCATGATCATCTTTTAGATCTAAGTAAATGGATGTGTTTTTACATACATGCTTCACTTATCTCTCATCATCAAGCCTCAATCCCCAAAGGTACCTGTGCAGATGAACCAAGAAGTTGACCCGCTAGAGCACCAACATTTTTATTAAAGCATTTAGTGGAAAGATTTCAAAATCATTTACATATTTCCCCCGTGTAAAAAATTATGAGAATTGATTTCTGTAGCTTTGTGTGATATTGCACAATGCCTGTAGGAAACTGGAAATACAGCTCTGAGAAATACAGGGATATTTGTCCTCAAACAAAAAGGCCACAAAGAATCATATTTTATGTGTCTACTTTTCAGTTTTGAGTCTTGTCTCTTTTGCTCAAGGCCTACTTCCTGCTATGATCTCCTTGCCTCTATCAGCTCGTTAACTTTCTAAATTATTTCTTCTTCTCTCCCATGTGCTTGGGAAATAGATAACTAGATTGGTTTAAATTGTAAGTAAAACAGAAGGAAGCAAGTATGAGGGTTGGAGAAGCTTATCTGGGAATAAAATGCATTAAGTTGGAGGGTATGATTTTTCTGCATTTGGTTTTGCTTCACAGAGACATTTTTACAAATGGTGCGTTTCTCAGCTATATTTCAGACAATTAATAATGCTAAGTTAATAATGGCCAGAGAAATGAGGTCTACTATTATGAATTATAAAAATAACCACTGTGATTAAGTAAAAATGCAACCCATCTACAGAACATACATCTTTTCTTTGAGCTCTGAAATGTGAAGCTGAAAATAAAAACAAACCGGCAACTAAAGGAAAAAGGTGGGATCCGTGTTTTCCTTTTCTGTGCCACGAATGCAGCAGAGAGGTCAGACAGTACTGTCGGAGGGTGCTATGCCTTTTGCTGACTCAGAGAAAAAGTGCATTTGCCATTCAAAGACAGATTAAATGGGGCGTGGATCATGCTACGTGGATCGCTAGCCTCAGTTATCTGCCAAGACCAGCCAACAGTCAGTTACCTCCAAACGCATCTAAACACAGAAAATTCTGTGGTTCTGTGTGTACAGAATGTTTTTGTAGAATGTTTAAGTTGGAGCAAATACTGCAAAGCAGTCAGACTAGATTTGTCTCAGGAGAAACTGACATAAATTCCTTTAGGACAGGAGCAGCCACCTCAGCCACATCGCTGGGATTGGCGGGTGATAGGATTAAAGAAGCTAGAAAGTGGCACTGTGACCTAATGTAACTCTCAAATCTGTTGCACACAGAGCCCTGGAATTGGGGAACAGTGAGGGAAAGAAGTCACATATCTCATGTGCATTCAAAGGCTCCGGCATTTGTCCAGACCCTTCTCCAGAACGTAAGCCTGCCCATCAGGCGGCACCACCTAAAACAAAAAGCCGGGCTAATACATGCAGCTCGGAGGAGGGCAGGGTGTCCCCGCTAAGCATGTGCTGGCAAGACACAAGAGGATCCTGACATGAGAACATTTCTGGACAGAATCTGAGCTGGCAAGGTTCTCTGGACACCCAGGACAACTATGTCTGGAATACATAAGCTCCAACTTCGCAACAAATGAGATGGCACCCAGGGAAGCTAATGTCCTTAGGCCAAGAGCCCATGGGAAAACCAAGGGCGTTCTTATAAAGAGGAATTTTTTTTTCCCCCTATGTGATCATCATTCAAAAGCAGAAATAAATTTCTCAGGAAGGACCAGGGGAGAGGAGATTTAAAGCGGAGTATTACAGGAAAGAGAAAGCGATCTGTTTGAATAAAGCTCGGTAGAGGTGCTATGTCTGATCCCCTTGTTTGGTACTGTGCTCGGTGTGCAGACCCCCTGCAAGGGGACAGGACGGTCCCTGTGTGGGACCACCCCATGGGACAATGAGAAGACGGCTCCGAGGCTTTTCTCAGGCACATATTCGAGATATTACATATAGGCCGAAAGCGTGTTGGCCCTTCCTGCTGAACTGAAATATCATTCTCAGAGAAAAAGGTCAACAGGCCTAAAACGGTACAAAATGGTATTTTCCAAAGGATCGCCACATACATTGCCAGAGGCGCCATATTCTGGTCACGTCAGCCTTGCGAGCTGGTTAAAGAACTTTCCGCTGACAGCTTGCTCTCTTTCCTTAGCTTGGCTTCCTCTTGTCTTCCCTCAGCAATTGCAATGAGTAAACTGCTGTTTTTATCAACACATGATGTGTAGGACACGGTAAATCCCAGGTCTCTCAATGTCAAGTGTTCTATCCACCCTGCTGTGTTTGCTGGACCCCAAGCCCGGGCTCCTGGTTTGGAAAGAAGGTGCTGGTAACGAGGAGAAATGCTCTCCAGCAAAATTCCACTTCAAGGTAAAATCATTGCTGAAGACGATTAGTGCACTGACCCAGAGAAGGGCAGGATATATCTGTTGGTGATGACCAAGATAACAGGCAGATGGACGAAGTTCGTGCTTTACTTCCTCTGTCAGGGCATTTTTCTCACTTGATTTTCATCACCAACCATGAGCTTCATGGAGCCACGGGCTGTGTCAACTCCTAACCACTATACCCCAGACACCGGCAAGAAGAAATGTATGCTCAGGGTTGACAGTAATGCATTTTTGATAAGTGGACACATAAATCAGTGAGATAATAGAGGAACTTTTAAAATTCAGAAGCATGAAGAAAAACGTGAAAATATGCAAAAGGTAGAGATCAAGAGTTTTGGCCAGCAAGTCATTTCTCATAGGAGAAAATGTGACCATCCAGACCACAGGCTTGGGATGAAAGGACCAATGTCAGGTACCAATCCCTGTAATACATGCATTTCATAGCTTTGTCCTGAGGCTTTACAGTTAGCAACCTCACCAGGTCAATCGACATGATTGTAGATACAGACTGATATATCTTCTGTCTTTATAGGTCATTTAAAGGATGCTGGGGAAGATTGAACACATCTAAGAACTTCTCAAAAGTGAAGGATGCTCAGCATCAGTTTCTACACATGTCTCTGGTGCAGAAACATCAGCCACTGTGGAGCTGGTCTCTGCAGTTACTCCTAGCGACTGGTGAACACTTTTCATTGGTCCTTTCGCCTTTCAATAAGTCGCACATTCAGTTCAGTGATGTCTTTTCAGCATCTATCTAAATTCTCTATCATAGGAAAGGTTGACCAAAATGTTAGGCTCTCTCACTTAATAGTGCTCTGTTAATGAATTCAGAATTACCTGGGGTGCAAATGCAGTAAGAGAGCTTTCCAGAGTATAGTTAGAGAATCTCACGACAATTAGCACTGATTTGCACTACGGAATAGAAAAAAAAAATTGTTTTAAAGGAGAACAAAAAAAAGCTACTCACACATACACACCCCCAAAAAATAACTTCTAGCACTGGCTGAAAATGATACCATTGGATGACAGAAGAAACACACCAGATTAGCCAATTAGCATTCACCCACGAAAAGCAAATGCTTTGGAGAGAGTGAAGAAAGGGAAGCCATCAAGAGCAGCATCAACTTCACAATAGCCCTGACGGTTTATCTACCCAAAGGAAGTGCTACCTCGCCACGTTTTTGTGACCCTCTCAACAATTCTGGGGGGAAAAAAATGTTCGTTCAACATTATCGCAAGCCAGAATATGACTCTATTTATGTGACAAGTTGACAACATACAATTTCATGCTTGTTGAACTGATCGGTGTTATATATTCACTGTGAATATTATGAAGCTTCACCATTATAAATATGAAACAGTATACACTTATTCAAAATAACTCCAGCAGTGGCAATTTATAGCTTGGTTGTTTGTGTTCTTATAAAGTCCAAATGCCACCTTAAGAAGCTGCAGAGTGCAGAAACAGATGTGCAGTGTGACTGCGACGAAAATGGATTGGCGATGACCTATGTGAAAGCAAGCTATTACATTTTGGTCTGCATGGCAGCTGACACCGGTTTGTATTTAGATATGTGACTGTTGGGAACACTGTGTCCTTAAAGCTCTGTTTAAACATGGGCCAAGACATTTGTCTACTGGACTAATTATTTTACCACCCTTCTATGGCAAGTATCACGTTTTTTCCCTTAAAAAAAAAAAAGAATGCCCACACAACACAGGCACACAATTCCTCCACTGTGCTGCATAAAGTTACCGCAAGTACTTTAAACCTTGGTCGTGCCAGGTGAATGTCGGCAAGCATTCCAGCATGCCTGCATAACAGGATTGTACCACTTTATTGATCAGGTGCCTGGGAACGGGACAAGGCCACCAACCATCACATCATAAGCTGTCCCAGCCACTGTATTTGGTCAGATTTTTTTCCTCGTCTTCTTTCCCCCATCCCTTCCTTTCTTTTAGCAAGCTTTGACCAATTTGCAAATATTCGCTTCCACAAGGACAAATTTGGAAGAGTAAAGATCAACACAATTTATCCGAATGTGGAAGGAAATGAAGGAACCAGGCACCTTGCTAAAGCTAGATATCAAAAATTTGCATAAGTATCCAACAGCAGAGGTGCTATTCGGAATGAAATAAATTGCTTGTATTGGATACAAGGGCACAAACCTTGACCAGATCTGTGGATGCTTGCCTGCTCATATATTTCTTAAGTACACCCAGATAGTTCTGCTAAGATCTCAAGTTACTTGTATTCCATAGGTAGACCTACATTGGTGATGGTTTATTTATTTATTCTTTTATATAATTACTCATTTTTAGGTAGAACTAAAAAGGTTGTTGTTTACATGAAAGTCTTCTACATCCTTATTTGACTTTTCAGAAATATAAATCTAACGCATTTGAAATATAAATTAAGTTGTTCCAGAATTTTCTGTAATTCTTTGGTTTCCTTTTTACTTGTTTGCTTAATAATAGGAAACGCCCCTGGCTCTTGTTTTGAAATCTAGCAAGGTTATTCAGTGACCAGAACCCTAGATCTCTTTTGAAATATTTTAATTGTAGTGTTTAGGAACTCTGCCATTCTAACAAAGTCTGCCATCCAAAATCTGCATTTCTTCCCACTTTTCCTGTTGGACTAAAGTGAAGGTGTCGTCGGTCTGTCTAGTAAATCCAACCCACGAGATAACATAATCACGTACATTCATTTCTCGGGACCTTGGTGGTTCTTATCTCCCAGCTTTTATGATCTCTTATGAACAGCCAGGAATAGCAACCTGCAGCCTGTTTGTAAAGCCATCTTAGTCTGAAACTGGCCTTTCTCTCTTTTATCACACGGTGATATTCTGCAGCTAAACCCCATTCGCCCCAGTGAAATTTGCTCTCAGCTCCATTTTAGAATAACGTACGTATTCCCTGTGTGTATGGAACATATCAAACGTGTCATGAAGAGCAATTATTATTTTGATGAACCGTTTATTAATAGAAGATGGTATGTGTCCCTCGCTTAGATTTATTGATATGCTGCCCATTGTATAGCCTGAAGCTACTGAGCTCACCGTCAGCATTTCAGACAAGTATCTCTGCAGTTCACACAGCCCTGGTTCCTCTGTGTGCTTTGCTCAACTTTATTTTACCACTACATCACCTAGAACATTAAACACAATGCTCGAGTTCTGTGTTAAATCACAATTGTTTCCTATTAAATGTTCCAAGCTACCCATTTTTATTAACAGTTACTTTATTAAATCCTTAATAACATAGATAAAATAGTTAGTTAATTTGTGTGTTGAGCCATGGATGTTAATTTGTAAACATAATAACATACTGCAATCATTTGCATAATAGCATTTTAATCTTTTTAGTAAAAGCTGTAATTCCCTACAAAGTACACTGCAGTAGAAACTAAGTGACTATTGGTAATAATACAAAAGGCCTTAAAATTCTGATCCTATTATAGTGTTGGAACATACCCAAACTGCTTCCATAATCTCTGAAATGTTACTGTTCTCTGATTTAGGTGTCTGTGTCAAGAATAAAAATGAAGTATAACTGGTAGCAGTAGACTATTTCCTAAATGTAATTTAGTATTCACTGAGCACCAGCACTTTGCAAATAGCTCTGAGGCTTCCCTTCAAAGTTCAGAGCTCCAGCTTTGCCTATTGTGTGAGGAACACCAAGGAATCCACGCTAAATTCGCTGTGCTGAGGACACGGCTCTGAGCAAGCATGCCGATCGGGCACAGAAAGGTGCGTTGGCCACCGAGGGCCTGGCGACTGAGCCTCCTCCCTCCTCCCTGCCCTACTAGCCTGCTGGTGCCTCTTTGAACTGACTGACTCTGTGCCGAAGTTTGGGAGAAAATGAAAAAAAAGTATAAGAAATACTTAACGAAGCTATTTCTGGGTGAAAAGGAAAAAGAACACTCCATAGGGGGTTTGGTTCCAAGCCCATTAATATCAACCACAAGACCAGTGAAAGAAAGGAGAGAGAGAGAAGCAGAGACAGAGAGACAGACAGACAGACAGAGAGAGGCAGAGAGAGGGGAAGGAGGGAGGGAGGGAGAGAGAGAAGAGAAGAGAAGAGAAGAGAAGAGAAGAGAAGAGAAGAGAAGAGAAGAGAAGAGAGAGAAAGAGAAAAGGAGAAAAGGGAAAAGAGAAAGAGAAAAGAGAAAAGAAAAAAAAGAAGGTAGTTGTTTAAGAGTCAGGCCAAGTCATTTTATGCAAGATCTGGTAATTCATTAATCCATCCTGCTGCAAACCTTGAATGAATAACTTGCAGTAGTAATGGAGATGGGCAGGTCTACAAAGTGTTAGTGTTTAGACTCTAAAACTATGCAAAGTATTATATTATTTTGGAACAGAAAAGGCATAAAAGTATCTCTTATCATCATTTTGGGACAAATGGTGTAATGGATAAGAAGTCATTTGTCTCCGTAAAAGTTTGCCCTTGCCAAGAATATGAATGTGTATTTCATTGTGTATCTCTCTCAACTTTTCCTTCGCTCTCATTCTGGCTGCTTGTAACTCAGCATCTTTGGCAGGCTATAGTAAAATACAATATCCAGCTTTGCTTTCAGACTACATACCTCAGCATGCACAGTCTTGAAAGTAACCTGAGAGGTTAAAGAAGAAGGCAAAAAAATGGTCCTTACAAAATTGTTTTACATCACAGGCAATTCATTTTATAAAACTCACAATAAAAGTTTTCACTGCTAAAAGAATAGGCACGTAATTATAGGGACAAATTAACCTTGTTAAAAATGTAAAATCTAAGGTAGGAAGCAGTGGAAGAACAATTTGGCTTAACGAGGCAGTCTTTAATGTTCATCTTTTTATCTGCTTTGTGTGCTGATCTCATTCCGAGGTGAGCCATCTGCTGGGCTGTATTTCCACGACATTGCATGTAGATAGGGTACGTGGACAAACAGACACAGCATATGTATAAGGTTACTACACAAGCACACACGGTTGCTATACAAACGGACAGTTTGTCCTATGCAGCATCCTGTGTCTTGATTACTTTGTGTTTGAAGTAAATCTAAGAGTCAATGAGCTACTTTTTCCTGATTCCTCTCCAAGTTTTCTTTCTTGTGGTTATGGGTCTCCACTTTCCTGGCTTCAAAGATATCCAGGTGGAGTCATTTTTATTTAGAAGACCCAGTTGAGAGTTGAGGAGGTGGGAAAAGCCTAAGATATGCCCTTAAATGGCTTACCCACTTCTTGGGGTACCCAGAATATCTGCCACAAATTAGTTGGTCTATACCCCCTCAAAACAAAAAAATAGTACACTCTGCAATCATTGTGCCTAATTAAACATATAGATTCTCACTTTCCAAATTGCATATAGCTAAGAACTGAATCGACTCCCATGAAAAACAGCAGCCAACCTCATCTCTCACAACCACAATCTACATTCACAAAAGCAACAGCCAGGAAAGTTAGTGAAAAGATGGTCATGTAGCCGGCATCCTGTGACTTGCTATTTATTTGCAGGGGCTGATGCCAAAAGACACAGCCCTGTGGGTCAGAACTCCTGAGCCATACTTTTCTAGTGGTCAGCATAATGGTGGGCCGAAGAAATAGGGTGATAAACCAGATGTCTCTCAAGATAAGGCAAGATGTTATCAAGCAAGGAGTCTAAAAAGTCTTTAACGGAGGTGTGTAGATTAATGCATGTGTGCACGCGCGCGCGCAGACACACACAACACACACACACACACACACAACACACACACACACACACAATATTTAGACTTCCTGCAAGATAAGCTGACAATAGAAGTTGAAACTAATGCAGCACACAGGCTGGGCCAGATCATTGCTTCCTGATTTGTGACTCTCCATGACGAACATTTAACTGATTTATACTCAGAATTTGGAATTTTGTAGTAGACTACAAATGCAAAGATAAGTACAACATAAATTTTTAAAATACTCCATAAGTCTCCATGAGTTTCAACATTCTTCAATGTTCTTATGTTACAGCCAATTATCTCCCCACTTAAATGGCTATTATTTTCTTACTTGAAGTCTATGTTCTCCGTAAGTGTTATTACCAAGTGTGGCAAAAATCTGGATGTGGGCTGTAAATTTAATTTAAATGACAAACATCTATTGATTGCAAATTGGAAATTCCAGAAATCTCGAATCCCTCTCTCTTGTGCATGAATTTCAGTCTCTCTACCATAACAAAGGAGAATTTATTCTCCCGATGATTAAATTAAGGTAAGATGGTTTTCGCACACATTTTTTTTTCCCCTCTGTTTGTTTTGTTAAAATTCCAAGAGGTTTGCCATTCATGAAAAGTCGGTCTGACCACAGGCACAGTCAGAAGCAGGAATTCATTAGCATGGAAGACTGCAGAATTTCCTCCAAGGAGACAAGTGAAGAAAAATGCAGACACCAAGTAAATCTGAGGATTGGGTTAAATATGTTCTGCCCCTTAAAAGCAGCAGGAGGATGGAGAGTCCCTTTGTAAAAACAACTCACAAGTCTGCAAAAGTAGTTGAAGCTCCGAAAGGTGAGCGGAAACTTAACCGGATTGTGCAGTTCTAATTCTCTCTTCGGAACATTTTTGAGTTAGCATTCTTTGCGACTTCCCTCTGAACCTCTATATCATCAGGGCTGATGGAATTTTCCTTCGAGGTGTTTCAAATTCCCTGAATTTCCCTGGACACTGTCCCTTCTGCTGCCCTGCCACCGTTGTCCCTTCCCCGCACCTGCATTGCATGGGGTTTGGAATGTGGCTGGGCCTGCTGTCGAATATTCCTTCCTTTCTGCTTGTCCGTAGTTCTTACAGCTATCAGAATTATCGCTCTTAAATACCATCTCCATTACATGGCTCTGCTACTTAAGAAACCTCTAATGACCACCTAATTCCTACCATGTAAACTCTAAACTGGGTTCTCATGGCAGGCCATAATTTCGTACCCAAAATGCAAATTTACACTAGTCTCTTGTTCCCATCAATGTATATTTTCTTTGAGTAAACCAAGCTCTTTGCCTACATATTCCTCTATGAAAACAGTTCACTCTTATTCTCTTATCAGCCTTGATGACATTATTTTTGCTGATTCCTTCCTTAGCCAGGATACACACACACACATGTACATGTATATATGCATACACAGTCTTGCAATGTTTTAGTTGCTAATATATATACTATATAAATAGCTATGCATACAAAGATACATGTACATGTTTAGAGGAATATACAGCCTTACATTGTTTTTCAATTGTCAATATATGTGGCTATATATTATGTATATGTATATATACACACAGTCTCACATGTTTGCTAATTATTCTATATTTCTTCATTTGGTCTCCCTAACTTTTTTCTCTAGGAAACAGATCTCTTGTACTTTATATATGACTTTCACATTATCTAATGCAGACCACGCCACCAAAAAATACATCGTGGTTAACTCATTAAGCCCGCTACAAATATTTATAGAGCACTTACTTTCTTCTGTTTTCTAAGAAAATGTCTAGGAAAGCATCAGTGAACAAGACAAGCAGGTCCTTGACACCTAAAATGCTCACAGACCAGAGTGGCTAAGATTGATTTTTTTTTTTAACTTTTTGAAAAATACAGAATATGTGTCCATTTTAGAAAAAAAAAATGGAATATAACTGAAAGTCGAAAGAAGAAATGTAAATCATCTATCTTTCCATCAGAATGATGAAGTATTCTGGCGAGCTTTCACCCACCATTCCTTCCGTGGCACATCGTAGGATACCTTACAGACAGCTAGCAGGACATTGTTTCCCACGTTTTCTCCTGTAAAAGTGCACAGTGTCAGAGCTTACTGAGAGTCCGGGTAATTACCCCACGTGAGTACGGGCTGCAGCTGTGAGCCCTTCTCTCACATTAGCACAGGCGGCCTTCAGAACGTATTGTGAGAAATGACCTACTCAAGACAACTACAGTCTCATTTGCCACATTCTAAAGAACCCCAAGTAGCTGCATTTAAATAACAGACAACGAATGAAAGATGCCATTAAAGCAGTTTAAAATAAAGTCGGGACAAGGTGGCCCACCATGACCCAGAAGGGCTATGTGCTATTTAAACTAACCCCAGGCCGCCCGTCTTTACACACTGCCATGCTGTAAAAATAGTCCTTTATTCTCTTCCTTCAAACAAAGCACAAAGGCAACACAGGGAAGGAAGTTATGTTGCAATATTCTGAAGCATAAATCTTGCTACCAGCCAGTCCAGGGACAGTATCCTGTTTTCCTGACACATGGATCAGATTCACTGGAGGCTGTGCCTATAGGCCTTGTGTCCTGTTTTTCTAGGTGGCTTCTGGATCGTACCTGGTTACCTGCATTTACACATCCAAACATAGGTTGTGCAAGCAGAGGTCGCTGTTTGTGTGACAAGTTACTCAATCAACGTGTACAATTGCGCGTTGGCGCAGCTTGCTCCCACTCAGGAATTCACTCTTTCCCAAATGGCGACATTCAATTTCATTCTTCTTTTTTTTTTCTTCTAAAGCTAAATAAAAATTTAACTGAAATTCAAGTGTATGGAAGAGGCCAAGGAAGAAATTTCTATTTACTCCCAGCATTTCAACATCCTGCTGTACTATCTGTCACTCTCAAAACCCCTTTCTCTCGGCTTTGATTAGAGTTCAGAAATCCCGTGGCCTGTTTCCAGTGGGGTCATCAGTGAGTCAGAGAAAAAGGTTTAACGAACGGTGCCTTATTTTATTCTGGGATTCTGAGGCAGATACTGCTTGTTACTGGCAGATCAGAGGTGGCAGAGACTGTGACTGTTTGGCTTGCTCAGGTACAAGGCCTTCACAAATGTGATGAGGCAGGGTTTTGAGAACCGGGAGAAAGTGAGCACAGGTTGAAGTCCGCTGTGCGAGCGTTAAAGGCGCAGGCTCTGGGAAATGACTTGAGGCAGCATGCAGCTTGGGTAGAAGCAACACCAAGCCGAGGACATTCAAGGGTTATTTTGCGGCTCATGGGCCTTCTTCGCAGGGGAAGACAGACAGAATTTTAGATTCCACTTAGGCTCAAAACACATTTTTTTTTTTCCCCAAAAGATGTCTGACTTGAACGCTAGAGGAGAAAGAGGAGAGGCATCTGGGCAGTACGCAAACGCTGCCGTTTGTAACTGGTGTTGCCACACGGACCACCTACTCTTTGCATAGACAAAGAAGAACGGGTTGGTGACGTCACAGAAAACTGTTGTGGGGATTTAACGAATACTTCTGTTGTCTGTCACTAAGAAAATTCCCAACATATCAATCCCAAGGCCCTGGGCACCTCAATAATTTTATGTGATTATCTGCTTCTTCATATCCTGTATCTGAACTATATTTTTCTCTTAGAAATTTGACCAATTACTCTTTCGTGTTTTATAAAGGGAGCATTCAACGACTTTTTTTACCCAGCGAGCGTTTCGCAACCATGGAAACTTTGTCACTTGGGGCCAAAGAGTTCTGTGTTGTGGGGTGCTGTCCTGTGCATGTAGGATATTTAGCAGCATCCCTGGTCTCTGCCCACAAATGCCAGTAGCATCCCCTCGTTCCCAGCCCTAACATTAAAATCTATCTCCAGACATTGCTGAATGTCACCTGGGAAGCAAAACTGCCTTCAGTTGAGACCCGCTGGTTTAAAATGACCTAATGAGTGATTAAAATAAATTTAAATAATTGTCAGTGGTAGAAAGTTACATAGGGAAACAAAAAGGGATTTGCTCTCTTTGTGGAAATTAGGTATCTACAGATAACTAGTTGCTGAACCAAGTCCCCAAAGGTATCAAAGAGAAGTACCTCACGCAGGTGATGCAACATGAAATACGAGGACACAAGTCATGGAAAAAGTTGCCTTTTTTGAAACCAGTCCACCAGGAAGCCATTGACTACCATGTGATCTCTCTCCACCTTTTTTTATTCCCTAACCATCATCTACAAAGTGTATGGCATTCACCCAATATGGAATAGCCGATTTTTAGATAAGAGGTCTATAGAGATGGACATTTTCAAAAGTACTGTTTATTTAATGCAGCATGACTTAAAATGCACCTGTAACCTGACAAGTGTACTGAATGAGGAATGTTCAATTTACCAGTTCTAACCAGCCAAGTCCTCACATGAACTTTTTAAGATCCAACTGAGAAGCCTGGGAAAGTATAACTAACCACAAACCATCAGCATTTCCTCCACCGTATTCCTGATCCCCAGCCCTACCTCCACTACCTTAAGACTCTGATCCATGCAATGCTTCAGACGTATTAAAAAATTTAGCCATCGGCAGGACCTACTGCCACACCAGCTGACCAACTGTCCCTGCTTCCATGTTAACCAACACTGAAAGGAAAGATTCTGTTCTATTTTTAAATACATTGAGCAAAGAAGCAGCTTGATATGTCTTTGTAAAGAATGGCTGTCACCCAAATTCACTGTTACTCTATTTTTATCAATGATATAGACTTTGAAGTCAGATAAATTTGGGGTTCAATCCCAAGTCTTTATTTGTCAACTGTGTGATTTGAGAAAAATCACTTAACCTCTCTGAGATTTGGTGTCTGCATATGTAAAATGGGAATGGGAATACTAGTACCTAAATAGTAGGTTATTTTGAGATGAGCGAGATGACATCCATAAAGCACAAGTGTTCCAAAATGTTGGCCATTTTGTCATTATTGTTATTGTTATTAGCTTTACGATATTCATAGTTCACTCACTGTTTGACAAGCACTTATTCAACACCTTCTGTGTGCTCGTTGCTGGAAACACTCAGTAAATATTATAAAATTGGTTTCTTAATGACTCAATAAACATTTATTCTGTGGCTTTTATGTGCTGGGTGCTGGAAAAACTCAATAAATATTGTAAAATTGTTTTTTTTAATGACTGGAGATTTCAACCAAATAACATTGAAGTATAAAAAAAGTCTCTGCTGGCAGATTAAAAATACACTTAAAGTGCTTTGTATGGAGTGTGGCACGTAGTAGGTAGAAAATGTTAGATGATGAGGGTGATGCTGATGGTTTCGATACTGAAAATTAGATCGATTTGGCAACTTTTTATTCAATTTTTATTCAATTACTTGCCAGAGTACTCACTTAATGTTTGTCTCCATAAGAAAACATATTTTTGAGAAAATGAGTACTGATCATGTGAAAAACAACTTTTTTCCTCAAAGTAACACTTTTATAGGAGCACATTAATATTTTTTATTATAGAGTAGGCTTCTAATAAGATATAGATAGAGCCTGGGAGGTAATTCTCACTACTGAAAGACAAATAATTTTTGACTAATTTATAAGTAAATATTAGAGTAGTTGGTTTTGAAATTTTCAAGATATATAGAAGTCAGAATATATTAAAATAATAATAATAATAATAATAATAATAAATTGCTCACCTACTTTACAAAACAAATAAAGGTAGACATTGTACCCTTTGGTTTAAAAAAATGGTTTCTTTTACATTACTTTATACTAGGTACCATTTTCTGTGGAAAATAGGGATAAACAGGAAAATAGGAATAAACGGGTTTAGACTTTAGTTCTTCTTTGTCACTATTTCTTTCACAATCCCTTAGTATTTCAACACAGTTTAATGCACTCTGTTGTGAGTCCTTAGCCCCTTAATTCTCAAAAAAAAAAAAAAAAAAATCCATTTGTTTTCCAAACACTGTTTTTCACAAAATAGGAAGTGCCTAACTATGATAAAAAGACTTTTGAGGACAGCAAAGTAAGAAGTGTGTATGCTTTTAGACCAATAATCACGTTAGTTTGGCCCAAGCCAAGTTGAATGAGAAATTAATTTTCACCAATGGGTGTCCTTACCTCAAATATGTTTGAAGGCTCATTGTTGTACTGATTGGATATTATTTCCGATTGGTCACTGCACCACTTGAGTCCACCCAGAAAGCTGTCTGTATCCAAGTCGTTCACGTCTAGTTCAGAAAGGTCAAGTTCAGGAAGATCTGGGCAAAGAGGCTGGTCTTCACCAACCAAAGCAGCACACTGCAGGAGGCGGGAGGGGGGTGAAAAAAGCTTTCATTAACTTCAGGAATTTATTAAACTGCAATAGCATGTGATAGGAATTAAGCCTGGTTAATGCAATGACACCACGAAAGCTGGTTTCCAGGGTTTTAGTCACTAGAAAAAACATCCTAAATTCTTAAACTCACTTTACTCCCAAAGGAGACTTTGCCTGATCCATTTGGATCCCAAATTCTACCTCCAAATCCATGGTAAATGCCATGCTTTCATGAAGCCTTCTCTGTTTCTTCCAGTTAGAAATCAGCTGGATTTGTTTGTGCCTCTTTGACAGTTAACACTTACCAAGTTTCAAATTGTTTTCTGGTTAATGATATGCAAAATTTCACTCCACCCTTGAGTACAATCCTTTTGAGAGAGGGATAAAAATTCGATTTTACCTTGGAATTGCTATCACACATAACAGAGACAAAATAAGAAATTGCTAAATGAAGAATATAACATAAGAACTGTACTAGGAAAACTTTCTCCATTTACGCTCATTTTAACCATTATAATCCATTTAATTCATTTAGCAACTAATGATGCAAAGTCCTTTAACTTGCCCATGGTTCTCTTGAACGGTTATTTAAATCTTTTACTTGACTTCATGTATTTCTGAACTTTATCTTGACACAGGTCAAAATTGATTTCCTGTGATGAAGGACAAAAATCATATTTTTTTTCTAAATGATCTCTATATCTTTCACTACGTGTAACATCTAAGTCGTGTGTCTGTGAGTGTGATCACCTGAGTTCTGTAAAGAAAAACCACTCCAGCACACCACAACTATACACACACACACACACACACATATTTATTACTTATGTATCCCTAAACTATGCTCTAAATGAATTCAAAGGAACTCATTTTGTTTGACGCTTTAAAAATAATTTCAATATATTGAGAGGTTTAAAATATCTTCTACTGCGGATGGGCTACTTATCACCAAGGCAATCTCGATTGGCATAGTCTTCCACCCTGTTATCAAAGAGGGGGTCGTCCAACCTTGATCTGGCTGTTGGACTGCTGATTCCTCACTGAGCACTGTGAAGAACCCTACAGAAACTTCCTAGCGCGGGGGTCTGGTGGTGCAGAGACCGAGGACATTATGCACCTACGTGCCAAGGAACCTAAATCAGCCGCCTCACACTCTGGAGTGGCAGCCTCGTGGCCCGACCTTCCGGGGTCAGGAGAGATGCTGTGGAGTCGTTCACAACCAGCGGCCGCTGGGCATAAGGCTGGAGATCCTGCTTGACATTTAGATTTTGAATAAAATAAGTTGTATGCAGATATTGCTCTCGAGCATCCCTGTCATCCCTGGCAGACTACATTACACGGGTCATACGTGGCAGCGTGCTCCTGGGCACCACGCTGCGAAGTGGATACTGGGTAACGGAGTCAGCAGTCGGGAAGGGGAGGCGGGGAGGGGCCTGACAATCCCTGCAGATCTTCCCCAAGCCCACCAGGCCCCAGCGAGACCCCAACTGCAGGCATAGAGGCAAAGCAAAGAAAGGACAAGCCCCTCATCTAAACTCTTTCCTTATCACTTTATGGGTTTTTCCTTTTTTATTATCCGAGTTAGCCCGAAGTTACAGATCACTGCCCTTGACTAGGTTTATGAGTAAGTGGAGACCCGGCTGAGATTTGATTCTGGCGCAAGTTCCTGTTTCGTTTTGGGTCTAACGCTCCCAGCCTCCGTACTTGCCCCCACTGCTCATCCTCTAAGCACAAACACGCCGTGTTAAGCCTTCCACAACGCAACCAATTCAGAGACAAGGGGATAACTTCTTCAATGGCGTAGAAACCACTACGATTTCACTGGGGGAGAGTTCTATTTAAACAAACAAACAAAAAAGCATAAACAACAAAAACAACAAAAAATAAGTTGGAAAACATCAGATCTCCATACCCGGCCTAAGTTCCTGCTGTGCAAAGCATAACTTAGAAACCATGTTTGGGAAGGCCCAATAGGGGACCAGCTCCTGACTCTCTCTTAACTGCCCTCTCCAGGCACTGCTAGTTCAAAACCCTTTAACCTTTCATAACTATATATTTCAAGTCACGTTGAAAAATCGTTGAAACATCAGATCAATGTGTTTCATAGTTCTCTGTGCTATTATTCACCTATTTCTTCCCTTTCTCTCTCTTTCTCATTTTTGCTTTTATGTTATGAAATGCATGTGCTCTTGCCAGGGCTGACAAGCTAATAAAGTCAGGGCTTCTGAACGTGGCATTATCCTGATAATCTAAAACACATTAGTGGGAGCGAGCATTCCTGTTACTCATTTATATTTGGCCTTTGGAGGATGCCAGACGCACCAGGCCCGGCCCTGTAACTGTCCTCTGCCATGCTGATATTGACTGCTTCGCTCTACATCTGTAACAGGTGTGTTTTATTGCAGTTACACACACACGTTCTCCTGCTTCTCTACAACTACGACAGCTATTCCACAACGGTAGCCTTAATTTTAATAATAAGATTTAAGAGGATAAAGCAATCACTAAACACAAAAGCCTAATTATTGTACATTATTTCACCCCAACAGACTTTTCTCTTAGTTAAGGAGCAAACAATAAATTAGCTTAACTGCACTGATGATAATGAATCATTATAATTAAGTATAATTCTCCATTAACCTTTTGGAGGTTTTGTGCCTTTGATGGTAAATTTTAAAGAGAGAGAGAAGAAAAGTGGACTTGACCACATTAATTATATTCATGAAAAAAAAATCTTACTTCAAAAAAAAACTAAGTTAAGACAGGGGAAAGGGGGTAGGGTGGGGAGCAGTTAAGAACGAGTCTCAGTGGAGTGTCTGTCACGTGAATCATCTCTGTCAATCTTAGCAACCTTATTGTATATAACCTTCATTAAACTATGAAACACTGGGGACTCTGAGTAGCTATAGTGATACAGGCCTTTATTAACCAATGTGCTGTCCTGTCATTATGTGCAAAAGGGCATAATACGCTTTAGGATGACAGCAAACATTAATGATTCAAAAAATGAAAGCTGCCTGCACTACCTGCTGCTCGTAATATCTTAGACTGGCGGAGGTGATTTTAGAGCTGCTGCCACCAAGGCAGGGCTTCTAGCAGCTTGCTGCCTACCGTGCAACAGAGAAGACGGGCCAGTCTCAGCCAACAGAACAGCTCAAACCCCAGCCGGACAATTAGCCCAAGATCTCACCCCCTTAAGGCACAAATAAAAGGGCCACTGTCCTAAATGGTTCTGATGCTTACTTAAAAGTGACTGCAGGAATTCCAATGATTAAAATAAAGCTGCCATATTTCCATATGATCCGGTTCCTCAATCAACTCCCAGCAGCATCAGGAATAATACACAATGGAAAAATGAAACTACAGCAGCTGAGACACACAGTGCTACTCAGACGACCACCCAGAAGACGCACCCGCTACCCAAGACAGTTAGGACTTTGAAGCCACTTATAACCCTGACTCATAATAGCCACAGGACACCTGAATTATCCCTGTCTAGTCCGCCTTACCGAGAAATCGCAATGAGATAAGAACAATTACAATCCACAAATATGATCTGCCAAGACAAGACAGCGCAAGCGGAGCCAACATTTGCAAACCCCACAAAGAGTTAAGAATCCACGGCATGCCTGGCTAGAGAGGGAAAATGCACTCGCGGCGGCCTTAGCCAAATTATTTTCACTTTAGATGTGTATCGCTGCACCACATGGACATCTTATTTAATCAAATCACGTGTGGCACTCGATCCTCCCCCTTACCCTACGTGCCCCCAGCTACCCAGAGGGAGCCCTCGCAGTCCTTTGCCAGGTTCATTGTGAGCAGCTCGGATCCTCCGTGCACTTCAATTCGGGTCCATCTCACCAGAGTCCACTGAAAGTTTCACTTGTTTCCCAAGTTGCCCAAACTTTCCGAGAACATTGCATTGTGCAGAATGCAAACACGCCAGGTCCTCGTCCCCCAGCGAAGTCGCTCTAGACTCCAGAGATTACAAGGAAACGGCTTGCGTTGTTCCCTTGGTATGAATTGTAGCCAGCAGAGACTGTGGAATTGATGTATTGCCGTCTATTTTTATACAAGCAGCAGCAGCTCCACACACAGTCCTGCATAAACTCTATTCTCTCTCCGGCTTCAGGCAGCAATCCGTGGTACAGCGAGATTTAACCGTTGGCTTTCCTGCCACCGATGCTAACGGAAAACCTCGCACTGTAAGGCTTATGTATTATTTTCTATTTGCTGGTCAAATCTTTCATCTACATAGAAGAGTTCTAAAGGAGTCGGCTTCATTGTTTCGTGTTCTGTAGGAAAAGCAATCTAAAATAGTCCAGCAGGATTACTTAGAATTTTGTGAGTTCTCTGTCTGATGAACACAGAGACACAGAAAAAAAAAAAAATCCAGACTAGAGTCAAAACTGACTCTGTTTGAGCACATCCATTTTAATATTTTTATCTTCATCTTATTATAAATAGAAATGGCATTTTTCCAACCAGGCCACTAAACACCACTGGAAAGACTTCAGCTTCTAATTCATATCAATATCTTAGAGCATAAATATTGCATATGAGTAGAAACAGAGCCAAAGGCACATGGAAAGAGTTTCCAACTGCAACAGATACAGATGACAGCAGCTAAGCTTTGATTTGCTCAAGGCATCTCAGAGCCACCTTAAAATAGCAAACTTATTGGAGTTAAGATAAGATTAAGATTCCTTTCTAAAAGCTCCTGCCCAGGCTACTTTTCTACCTCCTCTCCTCACCCAAGCCCTTCCCCCCTTACAGGAATAATTGCATCGCGAGGAAAGCTTCAGTCCTGGCTGCAATGCCGAGCCCAGCCCCAGCTCACCTCGATGTCACTCCATACAGAGTCCTGGTTGCACATGTCCCACGCCATCCAGCTCCTGAATGACGCCAGTCAAGCTTTTTCAACTCCAATCCACAGTGACACAGAGCACACACTCATGCAGGCAACCAGCCCCTTACTGAGAGTGAACTGAAGGCACCTGTCTTACTACAGTCCCCAGTCACATGACAAAGCTATTAAAAAGTAGGCTGGGCTGTCACTCACCCAGCCTCCCTTCTCCTGTGCAGCTAGCTGCTCAAACTCGTGACGTCACTCAAAGGCAGCCCTCTGCCTCAGTGAAGTAACGTTAAAAAAAAAAAAAACGGAAAGAAGAAAAAAAGAAAGGAAACACTTGGACTTTTGGAGGCTTTGAGCATCATGCTGTGATTAAAGCCAGCTTTGAATGCCACAGACTCTAAACGGAGCCCTGGCCATATAATAACTAAAATCCTCTGCAATCTTTTTTAATTTATTTTCCTTCCAAAACAAGCAAGTGGCAAAGTGCCCTGTTTCATGACAGAGTAACTATATTCTTAACTAAATGTGTACTCTCTAAGGACTAGAATTCTAAGACCTCCAAGTGGACTCTAGCTAGGTTTGGGACTCAAGAAAAAGCTTATCACATGATGCATTTTTATGAGACATTTTCTAGTCGAGAGAAGTGTTTGAAAGCAGAGAATGGGAATGCATTTTTTTTTTTTTTGCTTGTTTTATCAACAAAACAGCCTGTATTAAGGTATAAACACACTCCTCCACCCAGAAATGGGCTGCCCCTGTGGCAGTAGGGAATACCAGCTTCTTCTGCAGTTTGCTTTGCTCCATATAAGGAGAACAAGCAACAAAATACCATCCTTTCAGGTCCCTTCTAATTATTTCCATTTCTCTCATAGGCTCCCAGAAAACAAGTGTGAGTCAATACACTCGCCGCTGCTGTGCCCAGATCAGCTTAGTTAGTTTCCCGGCTGCCTTTTTTTTTTTTTCGGACATGTAGCATTTCCTCTCTAACTGCCTTAGGGTGCCTTTTTGAATAAACACTGGATTCCAGCCCTCGTGCCCTGGGTTGTGCAGTTGGTGTTCCAGATCAAGAATGTCCGTGGAGTGAGGGAAAAACACCAACATGCTATTAACAGAAATATTCATTTCTTGAGCGTTTCAGCTTTTTTTTTTTTTTTCTCCCCAGCTTCTACTCTGAGACACTGAGGGCTAATGCAGGTGCAACTGTTTTATGATGACACTACATATTGAATACATAACAAACTCAAGATACTAGATATCACCGAAAAACACTTTCCATAACACTAGAGAGCTCTCATTTAACCCTTCCAAGTTCCAGGAATATGTATACATGTATAAATATGTATATTTGTGAATATATGTTTATAAAATTTGATGCCAATGTACTTTCCAAATCAGCTCAATTATTTTACTTGATAACAACTTATCTGAAAAAAATTCTCCACGTACTTAAAAATAGTTTTTAAAGCACTATCAACTAAACTTCTCTTCTATCTAGGTTAATTTAATGTGTTCTCTATTGTTCACCTCCTGGTGAAGAAAAAAATGGTAATTTGCTCTAACACATACTTTAAGTTGCTAAAATATTAAAGTGAAAGAAAGAAAAACAAAACAAAAAAATATATCAGGCTGCTTGTTCTTTCAGACCACACCTATAAGAGATGTGTCCACTTTGATATCTGCAACAAGTTGCTAGTAAATTTCTGAATAATGTGATGAAATTGACAGTTTGTCATTATTGGACATACAAAGATGGCTGAAAGCTTTGACATTTTAAGTAAGCTGAATACATGTCATTGGCACATCTTCCCTCTTACAAATAGTGGAAAATTACTGTAGTTTTAATTTTCTAAATCAAGAAAGAACTGGAAAATACAACCTCGACAAGGCTTTTATGCATGCAATTAGTGGCATTACTCTGCACTCCCCACAAAGAAACACTAATTTTCCTCGAAATTATATTCTGATTCAATGTAAAACTACAGTAAATTATTAAAATTCGGGGAAAAGGTCATTGGCTCTACCCTCAGCACGGTCAACTGTGAAATAATATTGGTCACTTGGCCAAGAAGAGTGGATGTTTATTAATTATTATCAAGTGATCCCTGTGTCATGATATCCTGATGCTTTTCGTTGTGCTGATCGAATGCTAGGCATCCACTACACTTTTTTTTAACCCTATTCATACTTTTTAAAGAAGTTCTTTACACTGGAACATTTTGTATTATCGTTTTTGATATTTTAACCTGTTCATATTGTACTGTTGGGTTCTCGTTTGTCTTTTTTGCCACCTAATTTCACTTTTTCTTAATTGAATCAGCACATTCACTGAAACCAGAGGTGGTTTAATATGGTTTTTTTTTCTTCGCCATCACAAAAAAGATTTAGTTAGGAGTCAAAACATTGAAGTGATTTATAAACTACAGCATACTATTTTCCCTCAAATTCCTATTACTGGACAAATCAAAGTATAAATAGATTCTTGGGACAAATTAGAGTACCTTCCATTATTCTTTTTTTAAGTCTCAAAATTACAACTCGAGGAGAGGGATATTTTAGAGGTCTTGTACTTTGCTTAATTAGCTCTTCAGATTAAAATTTCTCTTCTGTCCAGTTTTTTCTTTTCTCAGGAGAACATAAATTGTTAGTTGCTCACCAACCTTGGTCTTTTCTGGCTTCCCAGGCAGTTTCTATATTTAATTCTGTGTCTGCCTTGACTGTTTCTCTTCCTCCCTCCCTGCAACCCTCCTTTCACCCCTTCATCAACTCTGCCTTCGAGATTTCCAAACATTTAGTTTCAATCAACAAGAATCTATTGAAATCTTGCTGTGTCCACAGCATTGTATCGTAAGGATTGCCAAGAAGGCATGTGACATAGGCACAAGGGAGCACACAATTTTAGGGAGAAGGACAGCCTTTAAAAACAGAGAATAATTTGATATGAAAAAAAAAACAATGTTTTTTTTTTTTTCCTCTCAATATCCAGTTTCCTCTTCTTAAAACACACCCTTTTTAGGTACAAGGTCCTCTGACTAACCATTATAATTCACACCCGAATCAATCCCATTTTTTCACAACAATAGAAAGAGGTATTTATTAACATCTGTTGAGTGACCCTGATGTTGCAAATCTACACAGAGCCTAGATTCTATCCCAATGGAATTTCTTTCTCCTTTGAATTACTTCACATTTCCCAAAACTCCTACATTGTTGGAGGAACTAGCTTCTATCCTTCGAGTTAATGACAAGAGAAAAAATAAACCTTCAAGAGAATAATATAATTTTATGACAAAAATATTTAGCCAAGTATAACATTTGGGTTTCTTTCCCTATTCTTGCTCAAAATGACAAGGTTTTCCCACCCTCCATGTATCAGACAACTGCCCACTTCTAAAACTTAAACACAATCAAACTCAGATACTGAGGATTCAAATACCCAAGTACACAGTAGAAAGACATCTGGTTTTGATGTTATTTTTGTATATAGGTGAGAACTCAGAAGTAATGAGCTATTAGTATAAGTATCTTTGCCCATTTTCAATAAGCTTATAATAAACAATACAAGAATAAGTTTAATACCAAATTTCTCAAGGAGGAAAAGCAGAGAAAACAGATACAGCAGAGCTTGCATGAGCTAGACATTAAAATCAGCATCTAATATGTCACATCTTTGTCAACTTAGTCCTCAAAAATACCAGATAAAGATCATCTGTGTACCCATTTCACAACTGAGAAAAATAAAAGCAAAAGTTTTGATAGCAGCTGAAAAGAACATCCAGAGTCCTGAAAGTCCTACTTGGAAAAACTAAAATTTCATACCTAAAATAATATTCATGCCTCAATCAAAGGCAAAGCAAAGACCCCCGAGGCAACTTCATATAACGCGAAACCAACATTCCTGGGATCACCGTCTGTCTAGAGCATTCTTCCAGAAAGGAAAGGGGTCTTCCCAGAATTGCTAATATTTCTAAAGTTAATCATTACAAGCAAGCACTCAATAGCTTGCTGTTAATTCCTAGAGGAGCTAATTGATCCCAATATCCCACGTCAGTTTCTGAGCACAGGCTCAGAGCCTCCGGGATATGTTTGAGGCTAAGGCTGTGCAGGGCACAAAAGCTGGTAAAAGGTAGGATATTAATAAAAACCTCTAGCCTACGAACACTCTAAAATCAAATCTTATTTTACACAAAAGCACCTTTGGGCAAACACATAGAGGCGAGTGAGTGGGCAGCTTTAATGCCTCCTGGCATCTATTTATTTGTTCGTTTATTTTTTCATAAACTAGAGGCGATAGACAAACTCAGTAACACATCTCTCATCTCCAATAAAACCTTCTGCAGACCAGCAATATGCCACCGAGTCAGTTCTTTGTAACATGGTTCTCAAAATCTGCCTTTGGCATCTTTCATATTAAAGCAAAAAAATAACGTGAAAATTAATCTGTGTTGCAGTCAATTGGACTCATCTAAATATAAAGCAAGAAGTATGCTTATCAGGCCCACAGATAAGAGATTAAAAAAAGGATGGTTAAAGTCTGATTTCGTCTGATGTTTAACTCTGCCCTGTTTATGCATCTAGAGACATTTTCATTTACCTTAATTATTTCAGGTTAATTCATACATAATGAAGTGAGTTATTGATTATTTAGACAAAGAAATTTTAATAGGATTATTTAGCGATGTTTTTTGACTGAAACTGAAAATAAGGCACATGATATTTTATTAAATTTGGTACTATTTAAAAATTTAAAGTGCTACTGAACCTCAATAATATAATGGTTCACTTACTAAGAAAAATATTTTTCCCCTAACCGAAGTTTAGTGACAACCAGAGAAAACTGAGGCACACAACTCAATTAATTGAAAATAATACTTGTTAGTCAAACTGTTCCCCCTGGTACTTATTTCTAGAGCTTGGGTCCTAATGAGCTTAATATTTCTGGATTTTAGGGGAGAAAATTGTATTTTCAACTAGCCACAAAATGGAAGACTTGAATAAGTAAAGCTTTTTTCTCTTTTCTCTCTCTCTCTTCTCTCTCTCTCTCTTTTTTTAATCCTACCAGGCAAGCCTTGGAAGGCTTTTGATTATTTTACTTTTCCTTTTTGTTGTAGATTTTCCCAGTGATTTGATATTTGAATTTTACTCTAGCAGAGCAAATATATATCCTAAAAATGTGTTGTAGAAAGAAAATAAATTCACATCTTAGGAAGCTAAATTTTGTGATGACTTATACAAAATCTTACTTTATATTTGCTAGCCCAAATAGACATAGAATTTTTAAGAAAAATCCTTAACCCAGAAGACCACTTCTGAGATTGACTTCTACACTTAGCAAGTCGATTAAAAATAATTAAAAATAGATGTTAACTGCTACTGGTACGATTATAAATGGGTACATATTTTTCTAGAGGACAAGCAGGTGATAAGTACATATCAAACATGTTTAAAATCGGCATCTCCATGAACCCAGAAATTCTATTTCTAGAAATTTGTCTTAAAGAAATAACAAAGAGATATCTATGTGCAAAGATTGTTGGTGTGAGGATTGTCAATGCTACATTATTTACATTACTGAAAACTCGAAAGCAGTGTGAATGTCCAACAGTAATAGGCTAGTTAAATAAAGTATAGAACAGTATATTTATTCATATAATATATATTACATAATCAATGATATCATTAAAACTGTTGTAAAATATATATAATAGCATAATGAGAAAATGCCCAAAATATATTAAGGTTTAAAATTATCTTTGAAAAAACTATAATCCCAATAAATTTACATGTAAATATATACACTCAGAATGAGAGAGGAAGGAGGATAAGGAGACTGTATAACAAGGCGTTAATAGTGGCTGATGACATTATAAGTACTTTTTAGTTTTCTTTATGTGTGTATGTATGTGCCTTTCTGTAATTTTTAAATTTCCTGTGATAAACTTATATTACTTTGATATTCAGAAGAACTATTCAATTGTAAAAGACATATAGAGATTCAAACTTGTAGCTATGCCTTCTTAAAATACAAAAAAATAGAGCAAATAGAATATAGCCCCTGACATCCAATATAAGTCTCAAAAATATTCATCATGTATTTTAAAAGAAAGTCATTTCTTTCTATCACAGCAAGTCTATCAGCTACTCTACTTAGGATGCAGGCTTATGAGCAACCCTGGGAGAAGTTCCTACTGGCCCTTTAGACTAACGTCTGAGCCCTAAATTACAGGGAGAGGGAAGGTATCAACTACTATGAGTTTGCTTCACAGGTGGGCCTACACCAGTGACCCCCAGAGGCCACTACCATCTTCCCTTTGTTTCTCAACTTGAATTTTCATCAATTAAATCAATTTCTTTTCATTTGAAAGAAAATATAATTATCCTTGGTAGGGGTAAGAGGATTTCATTTATTTATACAAAAGCATCTATTTGTTAGTCATATTTTTTTCCTCTTTCCTAGCATGTGAGAGAGTTCACAGGCATAAGCCAAGGGTGGGGGGAACAGCACAGCTTTAAGAATGGCATGGTTAAATTATTAAGAAATGTGGCTGCTGCTGGAGACAACTGAGATTGACTGGATAGAAAAAATGCAGACCAACTTTCAAGTCACTGACTTGAGGGTGAACTTCTGGAAAAAAAAAAAAATCTGTTCCTAAATGTGGAGAAACCTGCGTAAATGTTGTCACATTGCAGCTCTGTCCTGAAGTAGGAGGCTCATTCTGGACCCTCCAGGTATCACATGAAAGGTGACCCATGCTCTGTCCCATGGAAGACTGACGATGTCCACAAGAGTAAAAGCTTTACTGTTAGTCTCTTCAAGTGAGTGTTCCACCAGTGTCACTGGCCTTTCCTGCAAATCACTCTTTCTACACTCAGACGATCATTATTTTGACCGTTAAGAATTTTCATGAGAAGAGGGGGAATGAAGCTCATGAGATGTAAAGTGATTACACAGGCTCAAGTCTATCTGATAACTCTGTGAATCTTGATTTAGGCCAGAATGGAAGGAAAACACAGGTCCTCATTCAGGTGTGTCACAGGCCTGCAATTCAACTTTGAGCAGCTCACCTAATGATTCTGAGCCTCAGTTTCCTTATCTGTCAAAGGAGATGGCCAGCTTCAGTTATAGCTATGATCCCTGCCAACCCTCAAATCAATGATGTGTCTGCCTTGCCAGAGACAGGCAGCTTAGGAAGACTACTCTATGCAGGGTGAGTCCAAAAGTTCTATTGTACAGAAGGCACTGGAATTCAGGGAGGAGGTACAAGAAAGGCAATTGGTGCTCACCTTCGCTAAAAGAAGTCAGCTTCATTGGTTTCCATGTAATAAGCATATTTAACTTCCTAATGATTCCAGAAAAAGATCACATGAGAACTCATGAAATAGAATACTTTCGACTACATATATTGGAGTGAAAAGACCAGCTTCTAAACACGTTGGTTTCTTACAAGGCATAGGTAGTTGCCCCAGAGAAACAGCAAGCTTTCATCTTGTTTATCATTAATTTTCTTAAATGGCACAAATCATGTGTAAGACCAATCCCCTATGTATACAATAGCAGTAAAAATCACACACGACTGATGTGATAGTGACTATTTACCTATGCTTGCATATGGATGCAATTTAACGTACAACATGTTTTGGTTTACAACAGGTAAATTATACAACTCAGAGAGAGAAGATTTAGAGAAGAGAATAGACCCTAAATTCAGGGTTTTGTACACATGAATAATGTCTATAGTATCTAGGGAAATAAGAACTTAAAGTAACTCTTTTGTCCCCTACTACCATACCATTCCCCCTTAAATAAAAATCTCATTATATTTGGTAAAAGGAGACCTTACATCTTTTTAATTTAAGGAAAGTCATTTGAGTTATTCCTATAGGGTGTGGAGGGAGGAAAGAAGGTCATATGCCTAAAATATTTTACCATGGCATTATTAGCAACTGTATTAAAGCAAAGCCATACCACAGGATAGACAGCTGATGTGTCACTGGGAGTTACAGAGTTTTCCTGTTCAGCTGTTTTCTTTGTACATACAACCCTATTTAGCAGGAGGTAGAGCTAGTGCTTCAGGGCCACCTAATACTACCCAGCTTGGAGATGTCCCTTTAGGGCTGAATGAATAGCCACAGACACACTAAATTTCTTAACAGAAAATTTGGAGAGGGGACACCGGAGTAAGCCAAGTAAGACCAGGTAAATGATAAATCTCAGAAAGGACAAAGTCTTGATAAACCTCCATCTATTGTCTTATAATGTGGATGCTCAAGCAGTATTCGCTAGCATGACATCATTAAGTTCACATTTTCCTGCAACCAGGGAAAGAAACAAGAAAACACACCCAAGAAAGCTTGATTTCTGTGCCTGTACAACAATCTCCAAAAGGCATTTTATAGGAGTTTCCCTTTTAAATAAGCCAAAAGCTCAATTATTCTTTAAAGAGCCGAGGTCGTACTTTGACCCGAGCGGCTGATCAGAAAGGATTCTTTTCCTACTTCTTTTCAAAACAAAAATTTCTGCCAGCTCCTGAGGTGTAACTTTCTGCCATCCATCTTAGTGGATCCATGTCCACGTGGGGCTCCTATAAATAGGCCACACCTAACCTTTTGCACAGCCATACAAAGCTACTAAACAGGGCTCCAACTCAGCGTTCTCTTGTAGATATTTTCAGACTGTGCCCTCTTTGTGGTCTCTGTATAGTACCCTGTGTTAAATATTGCATAAAAACACAGGCTAAGAGTAGTTTGCTAATATGCATTTTGCATTGTAACCTCTAAGGTACCATATTTGAGCTTTGTTATTTTGTTTTAGACCAAATGAAGTAAAACAATGGCTAATAATGTTCTGGGGAAAAAGGCAATTTAAACAATAATTAATGTTTGATAAACCTTTAATTCCACCTACGATATTATGGTTGTTGAAGTTTTATACTTTAAAAGTATAGCCAAATATATCAGTGAGAATGAATGAACTGCTACTATACATCAAAATATAGAAAAATCCCACAAACATAATGTGAATCAAAAGAAGCCAGACACATTAAAAAAGTTCACATCTTATTGTTCTATTCTTTATATAAATAAGCACAGAAACAGATATATCTAATGTATGCAATTGGAAGTCAGGATAGAGGTTGCCTTTGGAGGTGGTTGGGATGTGGGGGCATAGTCTGGAAAAGGAAGCTCCAGAAAATTAGTTTTGGTTTATTTCTTGCTGTTGGTGCTTGATATATGGGTATGTTCAGTTAGCAAAAATTCACAGAGCTAAACCCTTATAATACATGCAATTTCAGTGTTCATATTATAGTTCAATCAAAAATCTAAAATGCATAGAAATGCATATACTTCCTACAGTATAAAGATTTAAAATTTGCTACGTTTCTGTTAAAATTTTTAATGTTCAACTTATCTTATTAAGAATCCATTAAACCACATAGGTAAACAGCAGTGGAGCAGGAATCAAAGGTCTGTTATGATGTCTAGATTTGTTTGTTTGACCTTGGACAAAGCCACTTCAACTTTCTAGATCTATTTTCTATTAAAAGATGGGAAAGAATTAGATGTTCTCTGAATGTGTTTCTTAAATGAATGAAACAGAAGAAACTTTCATCTCTAAAACTTAAATATCTTGTCCTTTGTTCAGAATTCATGACTGAAGTCTCATTGACTTGGTTTGAAAATGTGGTCCCTTTCTCTGAAAACATGGCCTTTGAGATCAGTTGGTGTACATCTGCCACTTTGTATCTATCTGTGTGGTCCCTGGTGAGTTACCTAAACTGTCTGGGCCTCAGATTCCTCATCTATGAAAACGGCAATATCAATTCGTATTTTACATAGTTGGTGTTAGGTTTACATGAGATACATATGAGCCCAATGCTTATATTAGTAAGTACACGCTAATGATACCCGCTAGTCACATACAGATACTTAAAACTCAATTTAACACCAAGCAACATTGGAGTAAATGCATAAGTTTACGCTTTGCCTGGCTTCCTCATCTAAACAAAGATTTAGAAACAAAGTACTACAGACTTTCATCTGAAGTCTTATATTAAGCTGACTTTCTATGAGTGCACATTCAGAATTATTGCCTAAGCTGCTGGAATGCCAAGTGTCTATTGGTTTCTTGCTTACTTTAAGAAGAAAAAAAAACCAGATTTATACTAGTCCTGACCTGGCTCTACTTCTAGAGGGACCAGAAGCAGCAAGTGCAGAAACCGTTCTTATTTCAATTACTCTGGCCACAAAAGTTATTTGAGCTAAAAGTCTTTCAAGAGTTTCTCTATTAAGAAATAAGACATCCATATGGTACATGAAAACTGACAACTACCTGTGAGTTCACAAATGCGAGAACCACAAAGTATCAAATTGTGTTTTAAAATGATGGTATCTATGGGGGATGAATGGAAAACAAAGCCACAGGAGCAAAACAATTCAATAGAAAGTCAATGTTGCCACCAGTGGCCTATTGCCCATATTGTCTTAGCATTCGTACTCTGTCACGAATTTGTGACTAATCACAGACACTTTTTAAATTGAGAAAATGACATAAAGGATGTTATATTTTGCCTTAGATAGTTAAGAATTGTTTTTACAAGTCATTGTTCTGTGTAATGAAATGCTGACAAGTTGGCATATAAACTGAAAATTGTGCTGTCCAATATGGCAGCCACTACTCACATATGGCTACTTGAAATGTATCTTGAAATACACTTGAAATGGATCTAATCAAAATTGAGATGTACTATAAATGGAAAATACAATAAGATTTAAAAACCTTAGCATGAAAAATCGAATGAAAAATCGAATTAAAATTCTCATTAAGAATTTGTATTGCGTATATGTTGACATAATATTTTGGATGTACTGGAAACATAAAAGATATTAAAATTAAATTTACCTTTTCTAAATGTAGCTACTAAGAACTTTAAGTTACATGTGTGATGTGCATAACTTGAGATTTGATGGTGCTGGTTTAAAGTTTTGCACTTACCTCAAGTAAGTTATATCATACATGCAAATAAAATTACTGAAGAATAGAATCATGGCATTTCAGAATGAAAAGGAGTATTGGAGCAGGGCCTGAGCAATGCACAACTCCAGAGGGCACCACTCATGACTCAGTCCCTAAAAAGTGATCCTTGGAACTTTACAATATTCAGCTTGCCCAGCACTGTAGTAAATGCTGTATAATCCATCCTCCCTACATAATCAGGAACCCCTTCTAGGACATCCCTGAAGCAATCACATACATCCTTTCAACACCTTTCACACTTTTTTCAAATATATACATAATAATGAGATGCAAATTGATAAAGCGAGGTCTACCCAGTACTCCAGATTAAGAAGGTAGAAAATAGAGCTGATCACATTATAAAACCCTAATGGGATGCAGAAGAAGGCCAGAGTATGCAAAGTCTGAGATATAAACAGGGATGCAATGTTCTTTAAGAAGACTGTTTTCTTCCTGGAGACTAGAGGCATTTTTCAGAGGGTAACATTCACTTTAATTACAAAATGCGCCCGCCTCTCTCTTCCAAGGAGAAAAGCCTGTTGTTGCATCTATAATGTAGCTTTAGTTTTTGATGCCAAAAATGATTCAGTAAACACAGTTATGTTATGGTATACTATTTCTTATTCAGTACTCAAATTAATCTCAAGGCAGTGCTGGCATTAATTCAATCTGATGCCTGTACTTAGGATTTCACATAGGTGCCTTCATTCAGTTCTTTTTGGTGACTAATAAAACTTAATTCATGGTAATATATTTATTTCTAGTTCAGTTCATGTTAAAGAGTGCAGTACTTTGCAGAAAACTAATTAATACCAATCATATATTATAACACATTTAATGGTTCAGAAGCAAATTCTACACTGGGGGAAAGATTAGATGAACAAGGGGGTCTTAGCCCATCCTATTTACTCTATTTTTAGGATTTGAGAAAAAGATACCAAACACCACTTCAAATATTAATTTAATTGAAGGGAAGGCTGGGAATTAAAAATCCTGGTTCTGATCCCTACCAGGACATCGATTTGATGAGGCCCAAGAAGGAAATTTACAGTTCCAGAGGCTCCTTTTTCCACCTATTTTGTCTAACAGCCATATAATTTATAATTTGCAAGTTGGTAAAGATATTCAAATTCAAGTGCAGGGCACTATTAAAGTAATGAATGACTTCACTAATAGCAAGCTTTCTGCAATTGTTCATAACAATTCTACATTTTTGTTTCGTTTTTTAGTGTTTTTCAAATTTCTTTTAAAATTATAGTTGGCATACAGCACTATATTAGTTTCAGGTGTACAACATAGTGATTAGACATTTATATAACTTATGAAGTGATCACTCTGATAATCTAGTACCCATCTGTCACCATACATAGTTATCGCAATATTATTGAGTATATTCCCTATGCTGGGCATTGCATTCCATGACTTATTTTATAACTGGCAGCTTGTACTTAATCCCTTTCACCTTTTTTTACCCATCTATTTTTATGTAATGTTTGAGTAATGTTGATAGCATCATATTTCCTGGAATTGGACATAAAGTCAGTGGGATAGTTCAAGCATGAGCCCTTGACTATGACACGAATGGTGCCCCCTAGAGTTACACAGTGCAGTGGCCCTCGCATTTCCTTAAGGAACCATGTTTCCAATGCCTAATTTGCCCCTAGATGCAAAGAACTGGAACAATGGATCATACAACTCTTTGAAAACCCAAAATAATAATAATAATTAATAATAATAATAATAAACAACATGATAGGTCCCTTGAAATACATGTCATAATATCCAGTCTTATCAAATTGGGCGTTAGATATTTCATTCATTCTATAACAATTTCTCCACACTGACATGTTACTAGAAAAAATTTTTTTAAAAGATAGGCACATACTATTTTTATAAAACCTTCAAAGCTGATATGGATTTTTAAAAATCTTGATGGTTAGAAATAAAACAAAAGCCAGAACACCAGCAGCATATTGGCTCATAGTTATAGAGATAATGCCTCTTAATACTCACATTCCAAACCGGATCCATAGATGAGAACCCCCACGCTGTGGGCCATTCATTTTAATGCAGTTTGAATTCTGTATGCAAGTCAAGGGAACACTCACGACAGGGGCTTACACACGCTAGTTTTTAATTCACAAGGGCGTGGTGACGTAGGAGAACACCTGGAAGTCACTGCTCAATGAACTCCACAATAGGGTTCAAATCTGAAACCCAATCTTAGCCAGATATGTACGTAAGAACAAATATGTACAGTATCACGTGCTTTCCAACAGCCCTGTGTCTCAGGGGAGCTCTCTGACATCAGCAGTTGAGACAGGTGGTTCCCTTTCCAACTGTGGAAAATAAAACCCTATTGCAGAGGCAGTAAGTAAATATAGCTGTACTGTAATTTTTCCTTGGTGCACTCTCCCTGTGATTTCTGTCCTGTGATGATACTTTATCCAAAGAACTTATTCAGGGCATCCTTCCAGTCTGATAACTGACTAACCATTTGCAAACCGGCTGAAACTGCATTAAAGATCCTGGTAGAAAACTTTGGTTTGCTGTCCCAGTTGGTAGAACTAGGGCCTTCCTCCTCTCATTTATTCAGAATAGGTTGTCAAGTGGCTGCCCAAACCTCTGCTGAAATATGTCACCCTTTGTCCTCTGTGACTAATACAACCTAACAAAATGACAGACAAGAGTCAGACCGTCTGAAAATCACATGCATTGAGCAGGTCGATACCAATGCGATCCGGTTTGAGTCTGAGAACTAAAATCAGCTGAGACGTACTAAGCCCTTTGTGGCCACACTATTTGCTTTTGCATTTAAGAATTACTAGCAGAAGGGCTCCCTGTAATGTGTGTATAAAATTACTTAATTCCACTTCTATTTCCCTTTCTGAACATACCTACTTTTACAGTCTGACAGCCGCTGGCTTTTAAAGCATTCTCCTTTTTGTTGTATCTCCTTAGAAACACAAATCTTGTTCCCTGGCAGCAGCGGCTCTATGTGCCATACCACGTGCCCAAACTAGTTCCCCTCTGCAGCTTTAATTCACAGTAAGTGGCATGAAAGGAGGTCAACTCTTCTCAAAAAAAAAAAAAAAAAAAAACCACTCTGAATTCTTTTTGACTTCGAGATTTATTTTGGAAAGCTCCACTCCCTGGTACATAAAGAGCGGCTTCCCATTTTGAAATTCTGGCTATAACCACTGACGACTTCATGGAATGGTCTGCAAAGTTGCAAAGGCAGGGTGACGATCACAGTGCCCACCCTTGGTCATAATTCTCTTAGAGAATTCAGGGAACCTCGTGGGAGAAGGAAATTAGGAACTGCCATCCCCTCTTCACTCCCAAATAACCTTTTCCCTTGAAAACTACCTATGTTGTATACATAGGCAATAGCTTTACTCTTCTGAGGTGTCCATTAAATGCTTAACACTAAAATGACATCTTAATCCTAAAAGTTTCCATGGTAGCTTACTGCTGTAATAAACAAGTCTGAAGAATGGGGAATAGAGAACAGTATTCCTGCTCCCCCTAGTCTCCTTTGACTGTCAAAAAATGGGGTCTTCTCTACTTCTCTCTAAAGTTCATAAGTCATAGCTCCTTGAGCTAGAGTAACAATAATAGCAATAAAGAAATGATATCCAGCATTTGGTAGATGTGCGCTGCGTAACAAGCACTGTGCTGAGTAGTTACATGGGTTTTCTTACTTGGTAACGCTTACGCTATGAGCAAGAGCACGAACTGTTGTTATGTCATTTCTAGAGACAAACTCACTGAAGCTTAGAGAAGTTAAGTAACTTTTCTAAAGACAAAAAGCTGATGGGCGGATGACCTGGCACTTGAAGACAGTGTTGTCTGACTAAAGACATCTTTCTTGGAATGAGCAGGCTGTACAGAAAAAAAAAAAGAAAAGAAAAGAAAAGAAAGAAAGAAATGGCATTTATGTTTCTGTCCCATAATCACCTAACTTGGATATTTAGGAGTCCCCTCAGAAGTCAGAAGGGAACCACAGCCTCACATTCGGAAGGAAAGTAAAAACACCACACACATCTAGCTAAAACCACTGGGGAAATTAAGAAAAGGTAGGAGTCAAACAGGAACACAGTCAACACACAGCACCCTGCTCTGGTCCAAAGAAGCCATAGGTCAAGACTCTATCTGTGACCTGGCATATCGTTGAAAACAATGCACCTTTTTTTGCTGTCTGCCTCTAAAGTTAACTTGAGGTGTTTGATTCAGATCACTGACAGCACCCCCAGAGGAGAAGGAGTGCTTACTATAATGCCATATTTTGATGCCACCCTTCTCCCTCAATGAAATCAAGACTCCTTTGAAGACAGCAATTGCAAATAAAGGCCAGATTCGAACACATCTTAAGATCACATGGCAAAGAATATTATAAGATTTCCATGCCACGAAAGTGTTTCCATGCAAGTCCATGCCATAAAGTCCATAGGATGTGTTTATGTACTCTAGAACAAAACTCAGCAAGTAGATTTTAACCTTGACTCTTAACAGTGATAATTGAATCAACTTTCGATACACATTTTATAGCCTTTGCTTGAAAGTGTGGTCAAACAGGAAAAGGCACGTGAGTTAGAGCCATTCAAAACTCATTGTGGTATAAATCTTCAGAAAGGGGGTCCAAATTATACGGTTTTCTAATCTCTAATTTAGGAAATATAAATAAAACAAATTCCATTGAATGTATTTCTATATAAAAAAAGTGGGTTTGGAGGACACTGTAGCTCTGGTTTTGAAATCATTGTAACTAAGGTCCAGAATACCTGGGTTGCCTAGCAAACTGGAGGGCCATTCAATGGGATTAGGTTCTAAAGTAAGTGACCCAAAATACAAAGCCAGAATAGGCTGCCTCCTCTGATACTCTCACACCTTCAGGCTCCTAGAATAACAAAGGCAAACAGGGATGGCCTATGGCCTTTTGGAGAAGTTAAGTATTGTTAATTCTGAAATCCCCATGGCTACCATCACCACCACATCTAAAAAAAAAAAAAAATCAAAACCACACTGATTATAACTCAGCAGGAATGAAAGTTGCATGCTTTCGATTATGTAATATTTTGAAGTCTGGGGTGAAGGTAGTGATTTAAAACAAAAAGAAACTCACTTTCTCCAAGAGCATTAAGCCAAGTCCACATTCATGATCCTTTCTAGGTATGCAAATTATGCGCTAGGAACAAACACCATGAAGCAGAATCAGAGCTCAGATGACTGCAGAATACACTGGCCGTGAAGGCCATGCACTCAGCAAAGAGTATGTGAGAAATAAACATGAACGTGAAGTCATTTCAGTACACTCTAGCTCACATACTACAATACCTCAATACTACTCTTTAATTGCTCCAAGTCCTCATTTTTCCATCTAGGAAAAGGGATAACACCACACCCTAGGATTATCATGGGATTCATCATGAGCGCAGCAAGGATGAAGATAAGCGGCCTGCAGGGGGCCTGGTCTGCAGCGGAAGTGACACAAATGCCCATTTCCTTCCTCACTCCAGTGTCTCAGCTCCAACTCTTTCTCTCTCCTCTCAGCCTCTCCTCTCCCTCCTTTCCAAAGTATTTTAAAATAAAACACATGCGGTAAGATTTCTGTGCCTTGTATCCCATGAAGTGAATGCCAAGATGAGGAATACACGAATGTGTGTGGGAACAAGGCCCCATGGGTCCCTCTCTGTGGGTGCCTTGGCCACATATAGGAGAAGAAGGAAGGACTCTCTGCTTGGAGCGTAAAGTAAGCCTCGATGGCATGTGTAAAAGAAGCGTCTTTAAAGGTCAAAGATTGGTGTGAAAAAAATTTGAAAACTTTGAATTGGAAGAAAAAACTGCATTTGGATTTACTGCAGGTGCTTAGCATTGCAAGTTTGGGTAAATGTACGAGGAAAGATACTGTGTGAATCGCCACCAAATGTAACTTTCCTCGAAAGGACGAGTGACAGACAATGTCCACATTTTCCAACTTCAAGCATCTCTTCAGGTATTTGAGGTGAAATGATCAAGAAGGAGTAAATATAAAAAATCAAAAATTTGCAATCTCAAAAATAGAAGCCGTGTAGTAATTTCCCCCTCAAAAAAAAAAAAAAAAAAAAAAAAGGAAAAGAAAAGAAAAAGAAAAAAAGAGAGGAGGAGGGAAATATGAAAGTTAGATTAATCATGTGCATATGCACCAAAGCTTCCTTTGAATAGTAGCATCAAAAAACTACTCTAGAAATGCCCAAAGTTTAAAATAAGTAAAATGAACTAGGTATAGGAGACAAGAAAGCATTCTCGGAATCTAGATACTGTGTTTTCTCATGTTATCAGGAGATGCCAACCCTTGTAAGGGGAAGAAGGAACAGCAAAGAAAACAGCATACTGCTTAGAAAATTACTCACAAAGAATCCATCTCTTAATTCATGTCTACGGTCATTATTTACAGTCTCAGACGGAAACTCTAGACTTTTCAAAGAGTGTGGAATGGATTTCCTTCTCCTCCTTTCTTCTCCTTCCTTCCTACATGAGCTCTGCCTAGTAAATACTAACAGTTCATAGTTTTCTACCTTGCAAAGGTAGATAAAGTCGATTCTAAAGTTTAAAACTAAAAATCCTTGCTAAAAGACTCTTCAGCGGGTTTGGGGGGGGGGTGGGCAGAGGGGTGGAGGGGCAAAGAACTGCTTTAGCTCCATGATGCCATTGGAAAGGGAAAGATACCCACATTCCACAAATTCTGTACACCCAGACACGTGTGTGGGAAAATATGTATTTCTCTGCAAATGTGCAGAGCAAAAAGGGAAACAGCCAGCCAGTAAATCAGTAAGAATCTACTATGTTCCAAAAGGTGGCCCAGCCACATGCCAGGTGCTTAACTTCTGTAGGATCTTATACGTCTCTGCCCTGTACGTGCTTACAGTCTAAAGGTGAGTACAAGTTCGGACTCACAATCGGTCCCCATACCCACATGTGAACGCAACAATCACAAGTGTGTTCTGAGAGAAGAGACGGGGATCAGTTAGAGGCTCGAAACTAGACCTAATTAACCTTACAAACAGCCTAGAATGAGTACACCAGCCAGGCTCTGTGGACACCTAGAGGCCTCTGTCCCATATATAATTGAAAATACAAACTAGACTTATTACTAAGTTAGGTATGTATCGAGAAGCCCAATAGAGTTCTAATCGTTGTCATAATAGCTGTTTCACTGATTGCTTTAAGCAGTCAAATATAATAGTCCTTCAAAGGAAAACTCTGGTGCCCCTGTATGGGTGCCCTGCTTTGCTGGATGCCCTACTTGCTAGTTAGTATAGTATTGGGTAATCCTGTGTTGGTGCCAACATACAAATAAAGGAAAACAGAGGTGTGGTTTGCCAGGACCCATCCATTCATAGGCCCTTCAATAAAAGTTCTGGAATCCAGGATAAAGGCTTGTAAGAGACATACTTGGCTGCAAAAGAGCATGTGAATTTTTCTAGCTTTTGGGGTGCCTGCTGGGATCTAAGAAGGAAAAGAGGCAGAAGGAGAAAGGATAATGAGGGCGAGACAGCATTCCCTTTGAAATAAGACCGAACTGGGGGCAGAACCAGGCTCTGACACTTCATAACTCTTTGAAATGGGTCAAGACGCTTAATCTCCCTGGGCCTCTATGAAACAGAGATGACACCAGTGTCTTCATGGAGAATGTGAGGATCAGATGCCTAGCGCAGCACCCGGTAAGTATTTGCTAATGCTACTTCTCCTCAATACCGAGGGCACTACAAAATAAAAAGTCCCACTGACAAATGATGAATCTTATACAAGGTCCCCTGTAAGCTGCTGAGGGAAACACGAAGAAATATAAAAGATAGTGAGAAACAAGACTTGGCTCTCAGCCAGGTGGTGGAATGTAGCCGCTCATGTGATCTTATTGAAAAATCTGTCTTTACCCTCAAAATTTCCAGTAAGTCACTAGAACACCAGAGATACAAAATTTAGAGCCATTTAAAATGGATAAGGCATATTTTAAAAAATAAAATATGTGATGTCCACCACGTGCCCATTACTATTCTAAGTGCTATATATACATACACACACACACACACACACACAACACACACACACACACATTATCTAAGTAATATTGGAGTGACAGATATCACTCCCTTTTATATCAGACAGAGAAACAGACCCAGAGGGTGACTTAACCAAAGCCACCCATATAACACGTGGTAAGGTTGGGACTTAATCCTGGGCAGCTTGGTCTGGCGTGCACACCCTTCACCCCTCCGCTAAACTTACTGCCCTCTACCACCTGCCACAGTTTTAAATCTTCACTAATTAAAATCGTGTGAAGCACTAAAGCTACACAGCTGAATGAGACCTGGCTCCTGGCCTCACAGAATCCACAGGCTAATCGGGGGAATGGAATCTATGAGTCCAAAGCAACAGGGAATCAGCAGGACATCATGAGGGAAACACAAAGAGCAGAGGAACCCAGGCTGCCCAGAAGAGAGTGGCGAAGGAGAAGCGGGCGTTACCAGAACAGAAGCTTTCTCCCCTCTCCCCTTCTCCGAAACCATTCCCTGTGTGCCTACCACAGCGTGAGGCACACCACTGATCTTACTCACAAATACGAATGAAATAGAGTCTAATCTCCCAAGAGTTTACGTCTTGTGGGGATGGAGACATGAAGTCAAATAATTCTAACATGAGTTCGCATGGTTTATTGTGATACTCTGAAATCTTGAGATGCCAGACGTGAGATCCATTTGGAGTCCTGATGTAATCACATGACAGGTTCTGATAGCTGCCTGATGATCTTCCCAAAGGGCCCCCGGTCTGACAGGATCGGCTGTTAACTGTTAATAAACTAAGATAAGTGACCATGAATTTAACCACAAAAAGCATTGTTAAACTATAATAAGTTAATAACTTTCCAATTGGACAAAAAAATTTACAGAGTCCACCATAGACTAGAGAAATTATGATTAATAATATCAATTTCATCAAGATACATATACTAAAATGCTTTTGGTGTCTTTTAAAAAGCAGTTCAGGAGCTGCATGTCCCCAAATGTAATCAATTATACACTGAATGAACACAAAATGAAAGGTTGAATCCCAGAGAGGTCATTAGGATTACTTTAGAAAGATGAGAAACTAGTATTTTAAGTAGGAAAAATCCTAGAAAAGGTTTGGGGGAAAAAAAAAATGAGAAAGAGAAACACAGAAGAAGGAATGGAATTTTCAAAAGCAGAGTCTTGGTCGCATTGGCTTGGCCAGGCTGAGAGGCAGCATGGCACAGGGCAGGACCTCACACCCTTGAAAGTGACGCTGACCTTGGCTCATAGCCATATGGTCTGAGAAAAGGTGTGAAGGCTCTCTATGCCTTAGTTTTCTTCCTAGGGTCTTATGAGGATTCTCTAAGGATCATAAAATATAATACATCTGATTATTTACATGTGACTTGTCTAGGCTATGGTGGCCAGTGTTTTATTCAAACACTACTAAGTGTTGCTGTGAAAGTCTTTTGTAGATATAATTAAAATCTACAATCAATCCGTTGATTTTAAGTAAAGAGATAACACTCTATAGTTTGGGTGGGCCACATCCAATCAGTTGAAGGCCACAGCCCAAACACCGAGGATGCCCGAAGAAGAACGAATTATGCCTCAGGACTGTTACCTAGAAGCCCTGCCTGAGTTTCTAGCCTGCTGGCCTGATAGATATAAATATAGATATTTTTGTCCTCTGTTTCCCTGGAGAACCTAATACAACATTTTCAATATATTGAATGCTCACTATGTGCTATTAGTACTCTAGGAATTTTAACAACTTTAACTCTTAAATTAATTCTCTCTCTCTTGCCCACCCCTCTTTCTCATTCCCACTCCCACGTAATAAATGAACATGCAGAATATAGGCCTTGCAGATCAACTGGTTCATGTCTAAAAGCCCAGGATTGTAATTTTTAAGATGATTTCAAAAGCAAATTTAGGATTCCCAGAAGAGAGGAAATGCAAATAAAATGAGGATTAAAGATGTTTTAAAAACATAATCTAAAATAGTGAGTGAACAACTTAATACAGTAAATGTTGAAAATGAATAAAGAATTCCATAGCTACGTAGAGGAAGTCAGGACATTTTTTTCCTATTACTTAGTATCAACCCACACCATTTTGCTTCTAAGCTAAAAGAGCATCATGGGTGAGGCATGTATTCATTCATCTGTCTCTATATTCACCCATTCACAAAACATGCCTTGAGTGCCTGCCACATTCCACAGCTAGCCCTAGGACTGTAAAGATAAAGAGAACAAAAGTATTTCCTTTGGAACACCATAGGCCAGTAACTGAGTAGAAGAATAAATGAGTGTAATTATATTAGTAGACTATAGCTTAGAGCAATGCAGAAGGTGTGGGCAAACTCGGAGAATGGACAGCTATCCTCTTCTGGGAGGGATTCATTCATTCATGCATGCATTCATTTCTTAAATGAATTTTTATTAAGGTCAACTCTGGGCCAAGCCCTACACTATGTCCTGAGTATACTCAGCATAATAAACAATAATAATAATGGCTGAATTTTATTGAGTGCTTGCTATGTTTCAAGCATTGTTCTAAATCCTTTACATTTATTTAGTGATTCTCTTTGTACCACAGGAATCTGGTATGTATTTCCCATATCCTTTCCTATAAGACAACCACACAGGCATAAATTCACATATTAACACTTCAAAGAGTTATTAATCACCTATATCTAAAAGGCACACAACACTGTTAGACACCAATTTGATTATTACATCATATCTCTGCCCTTATATTTAACAGAAGAGACAGACGAACCCACAAACAACTTCAATTTCAGACTCTATGACTCCAACAGTCTTGCAAAGACCTTTTCACAAGCATAAGTATGATATCGTCAAAACTTTCCAAAAACTCAAGAATATGATTTTGAATACAAACGATAGAAATGTGTTCAGGGTATTTTGTCCTATCCTTATATAAGAAAAATAGCCAAAGAGAAATATTGTTAATGTGCATGAGAGATAGATCTTCAAAATTATATTTTAAAATGAAACTTTCTCTTATAATGTATGTGACTAAGGCTAGACACCAAGTTAACTGCAGGTCAACATGGCCTGAAACTAACACATCTACCTCAGATGCCAGTCAACTCCAGTGTTTCCCAGTCACTCATTCTAGAATAAAGCACTGTTTCTCAAGATCTTAATGCTTACAGTGTCAGCACAGCAACAGAAGATGCTGATATAAATATCCTGCGATATTGATAAATAGCACAAATTTGTCACCCATTAACAGCAACTATATATTGCAACAATTTCTAAATGAAGCCTTATAAATAACTAGTTTTAATTACCAAAGGAAACTACAACATTTGTCAATACTCTCAACTCCTGCTAAGTAGCACCACGCTCTTAGGAAGTTCCACACTCAAAAAGGTTATAGCAATGAAAGAGGAAAGATTTTTGTATCTTGGAAGAAAAAGAAAAAGGCCAATTCTATCCAGAAAACACAAATCTAGACCTCCTTGGAAGTGAAAATTAGGAGCGAGGTAGTGGTGTGCTTTTGAGAAGAAAGCAATAAGGGAAAGGTAAGAGTCCCCAATCAAATCAGAGAGGAGATTACTCAACAGTCAATAGATTCCCTTGGGCTAAAGGAAAATAGGCTGTTTGGCTTCTTTTGTACTTTTCATTAACTCCACTCATTTTTTGACGTTTCAAATGTGTGTCCTATCTATTTCCAAATATGGGATTCTGGGTTACATACAAAGTTAGACACTTGAAACAAGACAATACAAATGAAAACCAGATCAAATCAGGTTAAAAGGAACAAGGAAGTAAACGCTAGTATATATCTGGAATGCACTCCTTTTTTTGTAACTGAGTTCTGAATTTAGCTCTGTGTTTCCTGGCTGTTTGGACAAAAAGCAAAATATGTTGAGTTAAATAAATATTCATTATCCGACGAAAAGGAAACAGGATTTCCTCTACTTCTCTCGCTGGGTTGGAGCCCCACACCACTCATGCTGCCCGGCCATTAGTATTCCTGTTCCTTCTTTATTTTCCTTCAAAGTATTAATTGATTTTCTAACTTCTACAGTTTTGCTTATTTTCCATTCCTGTCCACTAGAATGTAAGGTTCATGAGAACAGGAATCTTTTGTTTTCTGTTCATTATTTTATCTCGAGTTCCTAGAATAGCATCTGGCACACATGGTAGAATATATATACACACTCATGTAGTCCAGAGTGATTTTATCCTCAATAACGAATTCCAGGAAAAATTTATCATGATGTCCCCTAAATAGACTACATCAGGCTATAAGGCTATATGCTGGAGTGAGGAGTAAATGGCCACACAAGCATAACATAAAAGGCACCTGTAAATATGTAGTGACAAGGGAACATGGCATGGAACCAGAAGATCTAAGTTCAACCACAAAGGCCTCCTCCTCCTGCCCTCTGCCTTCTATCAGACAAAATGCATAACTGTGAAACACACCGACTCTGGAATCAAGCAACCTGATTTTAAATCCTGGCTCTAGAAACTTAGAAGCTGTGTGACATTTGACAATTTACTTAGCTTTTCTGTACCTCAGTTCCTCGTCTGCAAAATGTGCATAATGATAAGCTCTTCAAAGGATTACTAGGAGAATTAAATGAGTTTATATGTGGAAATCAATCAGAATGTTGTCTGGCACAGGGTAAAGCTAAGCACTGGCTGTTAATTTGAACTTGTGACCCTCGTTTGTAAAACATGTATAATAATTACCCTTGGTGGGGTCATAAGGATCAAGTTCTCTTAATATGCGTTAAAGTGCTTAAGTTTTTAATAGATGCCTTACTTTTTATTTTCATAAAAGTAGCATCTATTCGTCATAAGTTTTTCAGAAAATGCAAAAAGATGGAAAGGAAAAATCCTTTACATTTCAGTAAACAGTGGTAACTACTATTAGCATTTTCTTGTATAAATTTCCGGATTTCTTTCTATCCCGTATCAACATACAATGTGTTTATGAAAATATACTCTTTAAACAGAGTTAGACACATACAACATACTGCTCTGAAACCTGCTTTTTAAAAAAATTTATCATGGGTGTTATCTCATATCGGCAAATAAAGATCTACATTATTCTATGTAATAGCTGCCTAGTATTCCATTGTATGAAAGTGTCTTGATTTATTTAGCCAATATTCCATTCACAGACAGTTAGGCTGCTTCCAATTTGTGAAAGTGCTTTGTAAACTACACAGTAATATACAAATGTTAGCTATAATCGTCATTACTTTTAAAATAAATATCGAGACATCACCATTGAACTTGTGAAAGGTCTCTTTCACTGTATTTTAACACCCCACCATCGTTCATAAATGCATGCCATTTGGAATCTCACATATGAACAGGAAAAACGTATGAACTACTAGATCAGAACTAGAGAAGGTGTTCGAGAATATTCCCAAGGGCCTATCTCAGTACAAAAGCTGTGCAGTCTCTCCTGCCATGTGTCACCCCATGCACTCTACTTAGCCCACCGACTGGCATCACTCACTGATTCTGGGCCTTTTCAGAATATGCCCATGACATCAGAATCTTTATTGACAATGAACTCCAAGTAGTCACTATGAAACAATTGGAAAAGGCAGGAGAGACAAAATGTATTTGTTAGCCCCATGTTGTGGATACAAAGAATAAAAAGTGATACCTACAAGTATTGTCGGAGCAGCTACTATAAGGTACACATGTTGCGAGATGCATATTTTACAGCTATATTAACTTACATCATTGACCCACCTATATTCTGAGTTCCTGGAGATTAGAAAACATGTCCTGTCCTTTACTGTAGCCTCACCTTTGCCCAGTAGAATGCCACGGAAAAGCATCAGGTAAGTAATAAATATTGTTCTCTTGTGGAGCGCAGTTGAAATAATGACTGAAGACCTTGATCTCACATATTTTACAATCTCACTGATTAATAACTAAAATTAAAACAAAAGTGCTAATGTAGTCTCTGAAAATAAAACCTGCCATATTATTTCTGGTAGGATGGAGTTGGATAGGGCATCCAATTGCATGAAAACAAGTAATTTAGAATTGCTACACTTTTTTACAATAAATTTTCTCTGTTAATTAATGTTATGACTGAGAGCAAATGGGCATGGCAGGAAACAGAGGTCCCTGCTGATACTAATTTTGCAAAAGAAGGTGGCTTGTACATTGAGATATATGGTGGATGCATTACTTCCTGGCTCAGGTCCCAGCATGAGCTGGATGGGTTCAGCTTATAAAACTCTGGCCTTTCACCTCTTCAAGGCTACAATTAACTTCTCTATGAGCTTCAATCATTCAGCAAATATTTACTACATGGCCAACATGTATCACGTTTTGCAGAAAGCACTACTAGATCTGGGGAGATCCAACATGACAAAAATGATCATTTAAATTCAAATAGATTATACATAAACATTTCAGGATTTTTAACAATGGATCACCATGACAAATACTATTCATGGCTATCAAAGGTAGGGCTTATATATTTTTATCTGCCAATATTAAAGTCACTCTAACCAGGAAGATCTTTTTATCCCAACATGGAGACCAGCAAATAGACTTCATTGTGTCCTACCTGTTCCAATTATTTTATAATGGCTATCAGGAATACACTATTTTAAAAGATTCAATCATGTCTAAACTCTAGGGAAAATTCTGCAATCGATGAGTGGCGTCTGCCATGAATAGAGAATGGGTCAAGTGGCCTGTGTGTCAAGTACTTGACATTCCTATTCCATGTATTTTATGCTGCCCCTGCTCATTTTCCCTCTGCTGGTCTCTCTGAACAGCTCTATTTTACTGGTCCTTCGTGAGGTATTTGAGGCCCAACTACTTTGTAAACCATGATCTAACATGGTTAATATTGAGCGCTGCCCCTACCACACTTCATCTAGCACTTGATTATATGCCAAGCTTCATGCTTCTTCAGTTTCTTCATTTGGGATATGCCTTATTTTTTTAAAAAAATAAAATCGTAAAGCTCTTTGAGGGGAGCAATCTCTATCTTCATTCTTTTAGCCTCTACAGCACTAAGCACACTGCTAGCTATGTCGAATGTACTCAACAAATACTTTTTGTCTGATTGCATGGGGAAAGGATCAGTTTCAGAGCCCTGAAAACTTGGCTTCACGTACTTTATGTGGTTCTCCAGTTGCTACGTGCATGACTTTGCATAAATTCACGTCACTATTTTGGCCCTCAGTTTCCCTATCTCTAATATAGAGAGGAGTCGATAGAAAATCTCTAAGGTCCCAAATCAACCTAGCGTTCAATGATTCTACATATCTTAGAGGAGGACTTTTGAAGCTCAAAATATTTTTTATCTAATAAAACAAGAGTTTTTTTCCCTTTAAAAAATAAGTGAATTGTGGATCTTCTTGAGAGGCAGCTCGGCTTTCACTCATTCTCTAAGTTCCCAATAAATGAATAGTGATTGTCTCTTGCTTCAAGCCCTTAAAAAAAGTCCGCCTTCTTACTAATAGAAAATAGGATTTGAGTGATGGCCCTTACACTAATTGGTCAGAAGCCCTAGATAAAATATTGTTATTGACAGAATGTTCTCCTTGTTCATGTGCTGATGAAGTAGCTTAGCAGACACAGAGAGTAAATGGAGGACAAAGAAAAGTACCTGAAACTTGGATCAAACTGGAAGAATCGAATCAGCATTATAGGGTTCTTGCTAATAAGAGACTCTGTTAAGAGGACATAACAGAAGCCAACGTATTCAACGAGGCAATGGGAATAGGAGTGTTAGAATTACCCGTGGTGGATGAGAGTTTAAAAAAAAAAAAAAGAGTAAAGATCCAAAAGTCAGGCTTGTTCCGTTTGACCCTTGTGGTCTACATAAGATCAAATGTAAATGAAATCATTTTAGAGACTGTAATTTTTAACTCAGCCAGAAAAAAAAAAAAAAGCGGTATGCATAAAGAAATCCCATCACCATCTGTCAAAAACTATCTATTGATTTTAAGAGATAAAACGTAAAATGTTCAAAGGAGCATCATAAATGTAATGGTATGGGTTAAGATTGAGTGCAGAGAAGCTTCCACCGTGGGAGTGTGGCTGATGAACTAACTCGGTGACCTGCCAGGTCGCTTCCCTCAGAAAGGAGCCTCTGGCTACTATGACTTGATCCATCTAAATTTTAAAAAGGCAAAAATGGAACCAAGGTTAATATCTGTATTAGTCCTCACAATGGTGGTCTGTTTATACTGCGTCAAGCCTTCATTTTGCCATCCCTTCACACTAAATTCATAAAGTACAGAAAATATTACGTGGCCGGCGGCTCGGCAATGCACAGAGGGAAATCGAACCCATGAGCAGGCAAGCTGGGCCTCCTGCGCCTGGGTGATTTGATTCAGGCATGAATACCACGGCCCTTTCACTTGAAGTAGTACTTGGACAAACCAAAGCTTCATTTCCCCTGAAGCCCTAAATTGGTGTATGGGGAACCCTGAAATTACAGTTGACCCTTGAACAATGTGGAGGTTAGGGGCGCTGACGCCCCATGCAGTTGAAAATCTGCATGTAACTTTTGACTCCCCCCAAATTTAGCTGTCACTCAGTGTCCATGGGGTTTGGTTCCAGGACTCCCTGCAGACACCCAAATCCGCGGATGTTCAATTCCCCTGTATAAAACGGCATCGATGCATCCCGTTGGCTCCCTGTGACTGCTAATTCCCAACCAATGATCGAAAACGGTATAGGGATTTATTGAAAAGAAAAAAAAAACTGTGTTTAAGCGGATCTGCACAATTAAAACCATGTGTTCAAGGGTCAACTATATGCTTCTCATCTTTTCCTCTTCCCACCACACTTTCCTCCTCCCATTTTCCTAATCCCGACCCTCTCCCAACCTTCCAAGAGGGAAAACCAGGGCAGGTTTTCCTGGTATTCTTTGATATAATCTGCTATAGATTCTTTTATATGGTCTCCCGTATCCTACACAGTCATCACTTAGCTTCTGGAATCCTTGCTGCCTTCACTGCCTGAAGTGACCAGACTGAGGTTCTTCCCATTCTTCAAACCAGTTCCGGCAACCAATGAGGAGTCTGTCCCAGCCAGAACCAAGTCTGTGCTGAGGGCATAGCAGCCACATGACTGAGACCCAGCCTGAGCTTGCCCACCAAGTAAGCGGCAAGAAGGCAGGGGGCACAGCCCAGAGGACTGGGGGTTCTTCCATCAAGAAGGATAATTGAGTCCCCGGACGCCGCCCACCCATCTCCCTCCTCCCGCGGCCTCCCAGGAAAAGAGTGAGACACATCACTTTGAGCTCGGGGCAAAGGAACAATTCCTCCTACTTGTTACATTCTTCCGAGGAATGGGGCTGACTTTGATTCTTCAGATTACATTCACAATTAAACTCTTCAAGACATTGTACTCTGGGAAAATGGTAAACAAACCAACTCTTGTCCTCAGATAACCAAGTGTGTTTGTATGTGTGTGCATTGGGGCGAGGGGGGGAGTTGGGGGGAGTGTAAGGAATTTAATTGAATAAGAAGGATTCTTCACCTCCTGAGAAAGTCCTCACAAAGAAAAGCTTATAAGTGAAATGCCTTGTAATTTAAAACTATGTTTCTCCTGGAGTCTCCAGTTCTACGCCTGAGACAGGCCAGGCGTGGGATTTGATTTGCTTGCCCTAACGTTAACAAATGCACTGTGCTACATGGCAGACTCCAGGGTGCCAGGCAGCTCCTGTGTAAAGCCCCCGGGCACACGGAACACAATTTTGTTTGGCATTTCACTGGCAACAATAGAACGGTCTGAAAATGCTCAGATCCCATCAAGCGTAGGTGTGGCAGGAGAGGGGTTAATAAGACAGGTATCTGTTGTGCCCGGCTCTTCTGGAATTTATTGGAAAAGGCACACAAGGCCTTACTGAATGCAAGGGAAATTTACCCGTGCATATTTCATGGGTTAGTTGGGAAGAAAAGTGATTTGGACTTAGTTTTCAAAAGAAAGCTCATTCTGGAAAGAAAAATAATAATAATTCTGTGGTTTCAAAGAAAATATGGCACTCACCTAAACAGAATGTGTCTGCAGGTCCCCAAATTATAATGTTGTGTCAGAAATGTTAGAGAACACTTTCTACATGTTTGAGTCTTCCTCATTACCCATCGATGGGGAATGATATCTCATTCATTCCACGGATAATTCTTGAACATCCACAGTGTCGATGAAATGTCCCTACCCTACTAGAAGGTGTACGGAGCAAAGAAGGATCCCTGGATCATCGAGTTGGTTTTGACCTGACGGAATTTGCAGTCTGATAGGGACATCGATACACAAACACCAAAGATCCTTCCGTGCAAGGGACAAATGTTTGGTGGGTTAGAAACTGGCCCCTAAGAGACTGGGTGTTTGGCTCTTGAAGAGAAATTGATTCCAGCTGGGGCAAAGTATACTGTTTAACTCTGGTATCCAACAGAAGGCAGGGAGCTCTCAACATCCCATCACATCAAGAAAAGAGCATCTCTAAGACAACTTCACTTTCTTGCCAAGATATGCAGGTACACATCCACATGTGGGCTGAATTTCTATAGTTATCAAGGGTTTTTTTTTTTTCCTTTCTTGCCCCAATAATAGCAGGAGTGGACGTGTTCGCACAATAGCTAAGCTTCATTTTTTTTTTTAACTCTGTCATGTTTTAAGAGGATTAGCTTTATTAGTTCAGTTAGTTCACTTTCCTTTGATTTCTTAACGTTAAAAACAAACCAAGAGTAAAAGTGGGAGTTGACTTCAACAGTCCACAGTCAGGCACTTAGTCTCTGGGACTGAGGTGAGGGCTTCTGCTAGCGTTTTAGCTCTCTGTGTGTTTGTTTGGTTTACTCCTGACAGATACAATGGAATACTTCAACGAAAAACGCCCAACTCATTTTCCATCTATGAATGAACAGAAGGCATCCCGTGGCTAAGGAAGAATAAATATTCGACTCCACTGGAGGCTTGCTGGCTCACCCATGCTACACCATTATTGTACCCACTCTGGCTTGCACATGTAATTTACTAAAGTTTGTGCTGTTTCATGGCAGGGTGATTAAATCACTGACACCTCTTTGCCACTTCGACTGGGGACCACTGCAATGGGGCAAGGTTCAAGGAAGTTGGCCGAAACCGAAGCAGACATTTTATCAACTAACTATTGCGTTTTCTAATTTTTGACTTTTCCCCAGGAGCTTTTGCTTTTCATTTTGTTGGCTGCCGTTAACTCCTCTAGTGCTGTACATTTTTTTCTGAAAGTAATAGAGCCTAGAGTACAGTGGGGGAAGAGAGGTGTTTGGCAAAAGGATATCAAGGCCCCTTCCCCTAACAACTGAGTTTCAGCATGGTGTCAAGTGTTAGAGAAATATTAATGAAGACACAATTAGATGGGCAGATGAGGTATGGAATTAAGTTGAGAGCATTAATTGTAAGCAGGTCAGCAGAGAAAACTGAGAAATATGGCTGCATGCTTGACTCAACCACGTGAAAACAACTCTTTTCCAGTATCTGTTCCTGTCATAACATCTTCACTTGCTCATGCATTCATTTATTTATTCACTTGTTTATCCATTCAACAAAAAAGTACCTAGTATAAGAAAGATTACTGGATGCTAATGATAGAAACAAAAGAAGTGAATAAGATATGTATGCTCCTCTCAAGAAATTATAGTCCATAGGGAAAATGCATGTCAACGAATACTTATGAGGCATAAATAAATAAATAAATAAATAAATAAATATATGAATAAGAGTGAAAACAGTTGCTAGAAATGAAATACATCAAAAAACTGTCAGAAGAAAAAGAAAGGAAGGGAGTATAACCTGATCTACATATATTTAGAAATAGATTCCAAAAATGCTCCACTTACACAGATGTAAAATTTTCACTTGACCTCCTGAGATGGAAAAGAAAGAGAGGCCTCATATCCACCCCCATCCTTCCCATGACATAAAAGATTTCCAAAAAAGTTCACTTTTGAAATAATTTTTCACCTCCTTCCTTGAACTGCTTCTTCATATTTTCCCTCTTTTTACTCTTGTCAAAGCCACAGAGCTTCCTTTGAGAGGACCAGAATCCAGAGTGCAAGGAAAAATCATACAATGTCCTTCCAGGGCTGCTTACCCCCTCATTTTTCTTAATTGAATATTATTGGGGTGACATTTATCAACAAAATCCAATAAGTCTCAAGTGTACAATTCAACAGCACGTCGAATATGTATGCATTATGTGTTCAGCACCCACAGTTAGCTTTCCTTCCGTCACCATCTACGTGGCCCCTTTTACCCGTCTCTATCTCCCCTCCCCTCATTCTTTACTAAGGGAGGCGGTGTAGCATGTCTGAGTCTGGGTAGCGCGGGGGATTTAGTTCCTATTGGGCTCAGTCGTGGCCTCTCCTGGGCACCGGCAGAAATGCTAACAAACTATGTTAAATCACTTACGGTGATTTTATAACGAAGATAATCAATCACAGGAGATTGATTTCACCATCGACTTCATTTTATAATACTGCAAAACAGGTTGGGCACCGAAGGGTCCCATCTTAAACTTCTTAGCTTTTCTCCCTGTATAGACAAATGGTCTCGCGCCACCCTTTGGGATTCCCTAGTCCACCATTTTTGGGGACTGTCACTGCTGTTTGTAGGAAGGGTTGTTCCATGTCTACAGTGGATGTTCAAGTGTCTAAAGCAGAAAGTAAAAAGGGAGTCTGTTCATTCCCAGACAGGCAGACAGGACACCAACCACAAGGCTCTGGGACAGTTTACCGTTTGCATATATGTCCATGCAGCACCACGCCCAGGCAGGACCAATCCCCTTGCAGCTGCTCATTGAATCCCCCCTCATCCACATCGTCACAGGACTCAAGTACGTGGCCACCTGTCATAGCCCTTTGGTTCCTCACACACAGTTTGCATGTAAGAGTCTTCTGTTCCATCTTCCTTCAAACACCAAACAAAAGAAAGATGGTTTCTTTCCCCCTTCTCTCTCTTTTATAGAAGTGTGATGGATTCATGGTTATAAGATCTGAACACATCAGTTTCAAGTGAAAACATCATGTTTTGAAAAGTATGAACTAGCTGAACAATTAAATAGTTGAAAAGGCAAATCCCCAAGTGTCCTCAGAAGAGATGTGTAAGCAAAATTTTCTCCTAGAACACAAACTGGAGAACTGACTGTGGGCCTGAGAGCATTTTGTTTTTAATTAACTTTTCTAAAATTCCTCTGGATACAAGTGATCTTTCATTGACCCATTGTCAACTGGAGGAAACAATTATTTTGGTCATTGAAAGAGTCATTTTTACCAATGAACTGTCATTATCAATCAATCTCAGGTTGTCTGTATATCGCTGCACTAAATACGAAAACTGCTAGGAGAATAAATCTGTAAGTGAATAAATTTTCTGTACACCAATCCCCGCAGGCCATGTGTTTATAAGTCAACAGCTTAAAATGAAAACATCTGATGAAGGTAATACACCTGTTAAAAGAGCATAAAATTCCAAACCCAATGGTAAAATATAAAGATTATAAAGCCTCTTAAAGGAGCCATCAAAGCAAACTATTAAATGAATACATCTGCTCCGTGCTAAAGTCTAGTTTATAAGTGCCACTCAAAATAAAAGAGATTTAGGACAAACATTTCATAAAGGGATGTGAAAAGCAGTGATGGGAACATATTTTGAGGATGATGAGAGAAATGGAGTGGATTCAGTCAAAAAGAATTGACCTAAACACAGTCCAGAACTTAATTAAAAGGTTTTATGAGTCTAGTTTTCACTGAAAGGGGTGAGACATGAGAGGATATAGGAGGATCATTTTTATGCCCCAGTTTATACTTTGGTTTTAGTCTATAGGCAAAAAAGAAAAAAGAAAAAAAAAAAAGAAAAATCAGTTTGGTGCTTAATAGTTACTTGTCATAAAATATGATACTTAAGAATACAAACAAACAAACAAAAACAACAACAACAACAAAACCTTCACTCAAGGCTGTTCCTATAAAACTTTGAACCTAAAATGTTACCAAAGAACTGTGGTAAGAGAACGTATTAATCGCATGATTATGTATCCACCTGATTGTCTCGAATTTGATTTTAGTCGTGCAGTATTTTCTGGTCTTCCTGCCTTTCCAAATGCTGTTTCCCAGTGTGCCGTCCCTTCAATGTTCATGTTCCCTGTGATTCTAGCCCATTCTCTTTTTCTCCTCGCTCTTCCTCGGCTGATGTCATTGTCTCTCAAAGTTTTAACTGCCATCACTACGATAATGATCCCAAATCCATGTCTGCGCCCTCTCAGCCTCTGAGTCAGGGGCTGCCAACCACCAACGTCCTGCAGGTCCAACGAACCTCAAAGTAGACGAAACGGACTGTAACATCCGCCCCCCCCAGTGGCTTCTCTGTGTTTTTTATTTGGAAAGTAGCAACAAGATCCACCCAAGTCAAAAACATAGTCATCACTTTTAAATCTTCATCACACTTGCATCTGTTCCTTCTTTGCTATCCCACTCTAAATGTCCTCAGTTCAGGCCCTCATTAACTTTACCCCAGCAATCTTTCTAAAACACAACTCTGACCACAGTTCGCCACAGTGTATGTCATTTCAATGCCTCCGTACTGACCTAGAGGGAGCTCTTTTGTATGGCACGGAGCCCTTCTCCAAGCTGGCCCATGCCTCTGGTCTGACTTCTTATCACCCCCTCTTCATGCCTTTACTCAAACTCTACCTGAAATCTGAGATTCTGGGCTTTCTTTCTTTATGTAGCATCTCTTCATCCTTTAAGAATCAGCTAAGATGATAGCTCTTCCAAGAGGTCTTGCTGACCCCTTAAGGCTCAGTTAGATTCTTCTGCCCAGGGACTGGTATACTCATCTACCACTGCACCTAGCGCATGATAATTGTTGGTTTATATATGTTTCCCCAAACAGATAATGAGCTCATTCATGGCAGAAGCTGTTATTCATCCGTATGTCCACTATTCACATAATAACAAACAATTATCGATACGTGGTCTCTCTCACAAAAACACATACACATATATCCTACACACAGATCTTATAAAGATACTACCCTTTATCATGCCTGTAAAATAAAAACTTCTTATATGTTTATTTCTTTACATCCATCAAGGATAGTTATATGATTTCTTTCTTCATTTTGTTTGGTTTTGCAGTTGGGAAAGAGGATAATTGGAGCTGTTTCATCTTTTCATAAAATTAATCAAATTTGAGCATGAGTTTTACAAACTTTCTAATAGCAAAATAATAAGTAATAATCCTTGCTGAACGTTTACTATGTTGCATCATTATTCTAGGTGCTTTAGATGTCTGAATTAATTTATCCTTGCAATTGCCCTAGGCCTGGGGGAAGAGGGTCCATGTATTTCTATTTTCCCCATCTACTCAAAGAGAAAAAAAACATTTTTCCTACAGCCTTGAAAATAACTCATCCAAAGCCACACCAATCAGAAGAAATGGGATCGTGATGTGACCCAGGCTTTTCAATTGTATACTACATTGCCCTTGATCAAAATTCGACTCACAATGACTAACTCCTCCACCACAGCGCAGATTTGTGCTATGACTCAAAATGTTCACATGCATAACAACCGATACAGAAATGGACACCAGCCAATTAGAATGGGTCCTAGAGGCCTTTGCTATCACAATCTTTTGAGTTCCCAAATTATGAGGTAGCCGCGGGAGTGTAAGAGCAGAAGCTACAGTGATGGGAGCTGGGCACTCACAGGGCATCGGCAGCAGCTGGTCATCCAGGAGATTTCAATATTTTGACCACCAACACTGTAACATAATATCAACTGAAAAGCAGAATACAGATACCAGGAAAAGTGACTGGCCTGTTCTCAGGGTTTGGTGTTTTACTCTCCTCAGGGTCAGTGTCCTTGTGTGCGACTACCATTGAGCAGAATTTCTTTAGAGGGGAAATCCGCAATTTCTGGTAGAAGGCCAGATGCAGCAAAATGATTGTCGTATTCTAGGCTCTTTTTCTCCTGTATCTCCGGGCCCTCGAAGAGCGCCTCGCACAAAATAGGCACTCGGTGGTGTTAACAAAATGAATGAGTAACTCACCAAAAATGGGTGAAATGTCAGGTCAAATGGGGAGGAATGCAGAGCCCCAATTTACAAAGGGTTTTAAAGCATTGCTATTGAAAAAGAGACTATGTGTGCTAGATGTGGTAGAAGGAAAACTCTGATAAACTGTTCAAGATGGAGGAACAAAACCCCCAAGGATGTGCTCAGATCATAACAGATATCCCTTAAACCACCATCTAAGGATGGAGGCCCAGCTAGACGCAGGCCTTTTGCATAGTTGAGCAGCATATGCGAGTTGGGGGCCAGAGCTGAATTGCTTGGGCAACAGAGGTGAGGCTGATGCTGCCTCCAGGGTTCCTCCTGCTCACTCTATCTTTTTTCTTGAACTTGTCCTGGTCTCTCTACTGTGGCACAGTGTGAATGTCAGTGACAAAGTCACAAGAGGAAAAAGTCTGACACTCAGGAGCATGAATCAGGAATGGCTTCACTCTCGGCGGGGAAAGGTTGCGGTGGTCCCCAAATTGATACCATCCTGGGAATGTCAACATTGCAAGTTCTGTTCAAAGATGTCTGCTTTCTGCTGCTGAGCAGACAAACAATAACAATAACAAGAATAATAACTGGAATAACACCTGCCACCTTTCATTGAGCACTCACTGTGCCCTAGTCTAAGCCTTTCTAAGCCTCTTCTCATCAAATCTTCTTAACAATCCTATGAGGAAGGTGTTATTATTATTATTATTACATTTCACAGCTGAGTGTTAACAGGGCCTGAACTCTCCAAATAAACCTTCAAAACATGGCTGAGGTCCCATATCTCCTAAAGGTCTGCAGACCCCTTTGGAGGTTACCGCAGGTTCCCCACTGAATATGTTTCGATTTCAGCACCTGGAACACCTTTCAGAAGATGTCATTTGAATTTTGCCCCAAACACTCTATTTTATGTATGTTTAAGTTCCCAAACGAGGTTTGAAATTCCTCTTTGCTCAAATATAAAGATCGCTTCCGTTGTCTCTCGGGACTTGGAGTGGGACAAAGCCCCTCTCTGCCACGAGAGGCTGGGATTTTGACTTTTGGCCTCACAGTCCTGGTGCTGCTGTCTACCACTGTGCCATTCCGTGTACACTCAGGGCAGTGTATAAATAATAAATAATAGCATTTCCTATATTTGCTCTGCGCCATCCAAGACGCCAATCATATCGTGGGGACGAGTGCCTGCTCACTGCTGACATTTAGGTACACGCCGAAGGACTATTTCTCTAGCTAGGATTTCAATACAGTTCTCTAATACCTTAAAGATCAACCTTAGCAACAACAGCAACAAAGGCATGGAATTTATCAGTACAAGGTGTAAGAAAAGAAAGGTTTTGAAATATGAACAACCATCATCATTGATTTTTTTTTTAAGCCCAAAGAGCATACACCACTCTAGCTTTGAGGACAAAAAATAAATGTTGCTGAGAGGCCATCCAAATGGGAACCAGTAGGACCCTTCAATGTCCAATGGACTTATTTTTTTTCTTTTCCTCCCCCTCCCTACCCAGACTCCCAAGCGTACGAACTCCTGTAGGAAACTGATCCTGAAAAGAATGGGTTAATAGAAGCCACACGGTGCCCTCAGTGATGCCTTAAATAATCGTCACATGGCCCCTATAATCTGTCCCATGCTGTCAGCACTGGGTTAGTCATAATACTATCAGATAAGAGCTGTTCAAAGTGACACACTAACCAACATGAGAGCCACATGACTTTCTGGCTTGGCTACTGCCCTTCAGCTGAACTTTGGCTTAGAACGAAAGACTCCCAGGGGCGGCCCTGCACATGCCGCCACCTGCAGTGTCCGGTGGCATTTTCCGTTGCTAGGGCCTCTGTTGCTTCACAGTCCCAGCGGCGCGAGGGGCAGCTGGAGCTCGGTTACAGGCAGTCGCAGGCTCACCCCTCCCTCTGGGGCCTGGCAAGGGACTGTGCTGCGGTGGCTGCCGCCGCTGCCTTTCCGAGCTTGTGCTGGGACTCCCTGTCCCCTCCACAGTTGATTAGTTTTGCAAATGCGCGTGTTGCACGTTATGCCAAGTGCCTCGGTAGGGAATCTCGGACCCCCAAAGGGAGTTTGTGCTGGAAGAGGGAGAGAAGGAATGTGACTCTGCCTAAGAGGACACGAGGGCAAGGGCAGGAAAGGAAGGGGGGAAAAAACGGAAGGAAAGTGATCACCTCTGAGTGCAAGGTTATTATGGGCTGGCTCAGTTTTATTTGTGCTTTTCTGGTGCCCTCCCTCCTTTTTTGCCTTCAGCAGGTTTTTAGACTTTTTAATTTGAACAGTAAGGTCGTTTATATTTTTTTGTTTGTTTGTTTGGTTTGGTTTTTTTTTCGAAAAGGAGACTAAAGGAAGCAAAGAGTAGTGGAAAAGAAGAAGAAAGGAAGGTGACCCATTCACTCACTGATTCATTCACAAAGCAGGGAGCAGAGAGGAAGGGAGAAGGGAGGTCATCTGATATTGGATTTGAGAACATTTATTGGCTGTGTGCCTCTGGCGAACTTACCTAACTCTCTCACTAAGCTTTATTATCCTCAGCAGTAAAATGGAATAATAATACCTAATTTACATAACTGCTGAGGATACAAAGAGGTGATATATGTTAAGTGGCTTACAAGCAGTCAGTGCTGGATAAACAGTAGCTACTGAGAAGCCACAGAAGCTACCATGATCTCTGGAGTCAGAGATACCCAGGCCCCAATTCTGGTTCCATCATTTATTAGCATGTGACTTCAGGCAAGTTATTTCACCTTGTCTACAAAATGAGAATAATAATATCTAGTCGTCAGGGTCGTACAAAGGAATTCCGAAGGTAATGTTTAACACAGCACAAAGTCAAGTGCATAGTAGGTGTTCAGGAGACAGTGATTGGTGGTGGTGGGTAAGTAGGTAGGTAGTAGTAGAAAATAGGCAATCTTTCATTTATTTGGCAAATGAAAAGTGTAAAAAATATAAGTAAAAGTAATAATTATATACAAGGATAGGGAATAAAAAACTAAAAATCAAGAGTAAAGGTCAATAGAGATTGACAAGTTTCTAAAAGGACACAAACACACAAGACAGAGAAAATCAGAGAATGTCCTGAGTGGGTTAATTATATCTCCTAATCCACCCTCCTCCTGCCTCCGGGGAGGTAATATGTCATTCTTCCCATTTTACGGATCGGAACTCGGAGATCTGTAATGGCTTTTCTGAGATTGCACAGGTAAGTAGCATAAGGGGGCCAAACCCAGGACTAGTGTCCCTGCCACACATTTTTAGGAAAGAAAAATTAGTAAGAAAAAGCATAGCAAAAACTCAGTAGAAGTAGAGAAACATTAGCCATTAAATTAAATCCAATAAATGGCAATGAATGAAAATTACTGTTTACATTGGGAGAAAAGAGGGTGGGGGGAACTATAGATTTTTTCCTAATTTTGATAAAATATATTTTGATAAAATGAAAATGTCAAAAATAAGAAATAAAAATGCATTTAGTAGAAAGACGTCTAACTGGAGATAAACTAAGAGAGCTAGACTTTCACGTGGAAACCTAAATAGGAGGAATTCCAATGGGAAAGAGGAAACCTAGACCTTTCCTGCTAATGTCCCCAGGTGTGATTATTCAGGGTACTGCGTGTTCTAAGATTTCCCTGACAGAGGCCCATGGCAACTTGCTCTGCAGAAGGGAAAGCCACCAGCTCGTGGAATTAGGAATCCAAGTCCTGTTGGTTCCAAGCTAATAGCTGACAGGTGCTCTGAGGAAAAGAAAGAACATCTGCATTGGCCACGCAGGCACACTATTCCCTATAAGCTCTAGTGGGATGGAAATGATAAGACCTGGAAGCGAAGGTGAATCTTAACAAAAAGGAACGAGGCCATTTCCTGGAGTTTCTTCCCAATTATTCTGGTATGAGAATGTCTAAAAGCTTTTATGATTTTTTTTTTAACTGAGGGCCATTCTCTTCCCAGAAGCCAGATAGTATGCTAACATAGAAACCCATCGCAGAAGAAGAAGGCTGTGTGGACTTGGGTCTGTTGCTCAAGCTCACCTTCTCCATCTCCTTTTACTCAGATGGGAAACGAAAGTCCTCGGGGTTGTTTTGAAAATTAAATGAGATGCTATGGGTGTGCCTGGCACACTATGTTATTAATACTATTATCCCCTCCTCCCTTTTTTTCCCAGGTGCATGTGTTTGCAGCTTCCTCTTCTCCACCATGCACAAGGTTGAGGTGTCGGTTGGACTAATTCTCACCTGCTCACCCCATACTGGTTGGGCTTTTGGAGCCTAAGCAAGAGAAACTAATGTGAAAATAAATGACAGAAGAAAATAGAGAAGAAGAAAAAGAAGAAACACAATTCGATATTAAGGAAAATAACCTACTGGCCCAGCATAGTCTGAGGTGCTAGAAAAGCCATCCTATTCTCAGACAGCTTTCTGGCTATCACCTAAAGTTCATGAGTGCTAGTGTTGCCTATGACATTGGTATAAATCATCCCTGCCCATTTAATAATAATCATGATGGCTTACTTTTAATACAAAGTGCTTTAGTTTAGAAGACATTTTCACAGACACGATTTAATCATTCATGTGACACTGGGTGCTGGCAGCTGCTGGCCGGTCATCCGCCAAAGGTAGGCAAAGCAGGCTTTCCTTAGCTACGGAAAGATGAGGCTCTCAAACACCGATTCCATCCAGGAGAGATGTTGTGCATCCTGTATTGTCTAAATAATGTTTCCCAGCATCCCTTGCTATGCAGAACTGTCCCTTGGGAAGAGGTGAACGAATTGTCATAGGGGATAAGGAGAATCCTGGGAAGAAAAACTGGAAGCTCTCGTTTGATGTTCAATGATATTGGAGTTCCTCTATTAGAATGGGGCAATCTCGATTAAGGTCCAAGAGAGGACCCATAAGAAGGGTAGGGAGCCCAAATGAGTGACATGGAGAGGATGGATTTGGCTGAGACTGGAAATCCACCCAGAGCCTGCTACCCTGTCTTGGGTGTAATGCTATGGGAGCACTAACTCAGCATGGGTTGTGATGAAAGAAAGCAACAAGCTGGAGCCCAAGACAGGGATGCCATTGGGTCTATGTAGAAATCCACAGCTCTAAAGGCCCCTGCAGGGCAGCAGACCAGCCTGCACTGTGCTATGCAGGATCACCATCCAACAGTGGCACCATGTGATAGCAACAGAGGTGCTGGTGGAAAGATCACGGCATCCACTTGTCTCACTAGCCTGGTGTTTAAAAAACCAGACTGACCCCTCTAGACTAAATAAACCCCATGTGATCTGGAACAATTGGGATTTTAATGTATGAGATGATAGAGAAACGTCAAGAGGGCATTTTCAACCTCCTGAAACAATAGTATCGAGACATTTAGTTGATTAATAATGATGACTCTCTGTGGCCCCTGCTGGTGAAGCCAATCCTATCGATTACATTTACAACAAGTATCAATTAAGCAATGACTCTGGGCCAGACACTAGGATATAGATGGAAAGGCTATTATTAGCCCCAATTTATAGATAAAGAAACTGAGGCTCATTTAGTTGAGAGGTTTTGCCTAAGATTCTCGATCCAGGAAGTGGATGAACAGGTTCCCTCTCCAATGGAGATGATTCTAGATGGAAAAAAAAAAAATTCTCTCCTTTGGGACAATGGTGGAATATCCCACTAGACACCATCAGACACTGTGGAATTGTCTCTGCATGTGAGCGGCATCATTTTCACAAAGGTTCCCTGTCTTTTTCAATCCCCTACATGTACTTGGGCAGAAACCAAGCTCGAGGTACTGCTCACATGCTTGTGGTTTGGCTCCTAGTGAGGGATCACATTCTCTGCTCCACAAGCAAAGCCAAGGATCCTTCTTGCAAAATACTACTGGTGTCCTGGTACCACCTCCTACAAGAGCTGTCTACAATACCCGCGTGCCTGGCAGGTGGGCTGGGCAGGACCAAACACTGGCGACCAGAACATCCAGCAAGAAATAATTATGCCCACTCTCTTCCCCATTAAGCTTCATAAGAGGCACAGACTTGATCATTGATAAACAAAACACACATTCAGCAGAAAATCTCTCAGATATTAATTGGTGAAATGAAAGGGAGACGACATCCAGTAATATCTGATATACTTTTTTTGGCTATATTTTTGTTTTTCTGCTTACACAGTTGGCAGAGCAAGAACAGATGAGCATGTATTTCTGGTTCACAGGTACTTTTCCTATTTCTATCATCATAATAATAATGTTAGTAGATACCAATTTTTGTATCAGGCCCGCAACTCAAAGGGGTGCCATTTCCATAGAATTCAATGTAAAAAGTATTCTCCAGAGGTTTGCAGTATGACTCTTTCTATAGAACACTTTCTGTATTCCAGGAACCAAAACGATTTATGTGCAGTATCTCATTTTATCGTGACAAACCATGTCACAGGTATTAGCATGTCTGTTTTACAGACAAGGAAACCAGTGGGTATTGAGAGTTTAAAGGTTTTTTCTACAGTAACACAACTAGTAAGTTACAGAAGAAGGATTCAAACTCGGGACTGTCTGAGTCCAAAGCTCATGTTGTTAACTATTTCACTAGCCTTACTGATGCCCTAATATAACAATTGGACATGAACCTTTAAAAAAGAATTGTTAAATAGGTCGGACTCTAAATATTGACCCTGTATACAAGCAGGTCTTTAATTCAAGACAAAAAGGCAAATGGATTAAGTTTTCTTATCCTCTTAATATCTAAAATCTTTTTAGTATATCTGTTTAATTTAATGAATATTAAGTATTGCCACTACTGCATAATAATAATTCATGCTCATATTCAGAAAAACATTCGATTTATTTTATTTAATCCAATATAATCATAAAGCCCTTAGATACAACTGATCTACCAAAATGATTTCAAGAGCTAATAAAAGCTAGCACATATTGAGTATCTACTATGTGTTCGGTATAGTTAAGCCATTTACAAAACACCCTTATAATGTGGGTACTATAATTCATCCAACTTTACACTGAAATGTTAAGGAGCCAGAATATGAACCAGGCAATCTGGCTATGGGTTCTACTCTACTGACTCCAAAATCTGGAGGGTAGTGATCGACAAGACATAGAATGCAGCAACAGGAGTAAAAAAGGGTAATCATGTAAAAACAAGGAAGAAACAGGCCCCCAGGGCAGAGTAAAGCACCAACATGTCCTAGACATCAAAACTATAGACTTCTCAGTAATGCCGTAGAATGAGGAGGAACTTTGTACGCAAAATCACTTAGAAGACTGGAGACCAGGAGTGGTACCATGAAGGACATCTGCCACAACAACAAAGAAAAAGCTTCATCCACAGAATGGTGCAAGTCTTTCAATCATATCTCTTTCACATATAAAAGAGAGGAAACAAGGACAGGAGATACTATAAGATTAAATTTCCCCCAAAGTCCCACGTGTCGTCTACTGATTTATCCTATATTTTCGCCGCTTCTACAGTAGTCTTACAAGTGAAATTCATCTTTCATTTATTTCATATCTTTTTTCCCACCAACATAGGGAGCTCATGCAATGTATAATGATGCATTCAAAAGTGCTGCTGATGCCATTCTGAACCAGGAAACTGGGTCAGAAAGTTCCACTGTTTCTGCCCAAAGTAAAACCTGACACTAAGCCAGAGGTAGAATTGTGGGTCATACCCAATTCCCAGCCCACAATTCCCTATTCTTGTCACTGGAAAAATAGAAAGTTAACCCAGAAATAAACTCTATTGGTTCCCTTCCACATTTTTTCCTATTAAAATAAGCTAAATGTCTGCCTGTCCTCAACAGGTCTACTGCTTCCAAAAAGGTAAGAAGGTACCACCAACTGTCCAATCATTGAGCATAAATTCATTGGTTGGTTATGATCCTCCCACTCGATACCCTGCAAATGAGAAAAAGTTAATAGATCTCTACCAGGAACAGAAATGACCTCTCTGTATCTCTCTCTCCCTTGGAGGAAGAGTAGAGAAGTTGCATAGTCATATTTTCTGCCTCATCATCACAGTTCATTCGATTATACAATGTCTTGTTATTTAGGATCGGTCCCTTTTCACAGTGGCCCAAAGGGAAGTGCTTTGACAAACATCCCATTCATCTCAACAGAACTTTGCTAAGTCAGAATAATATGCATAGGCAACATTGGGCTTGGAGGTAAGTCCAAGACAAACTTCCTAATGCTGTTGTGGCCCATGGGAGGCTCAGAATGGCCAAAATGGGTCCTGTGAGATCCAGAGTCAAGGCTCTAGAGAGGTTACAAAAATAAGTGACCTCAGGAAGTAGAAGAGCTACACAGCAAAAAGAAAGAGAGGGAGAGAGAGAGACAGACGGACGGACGGACAGAAAGAAAGAAAGAAAGAAAGAAAGAAAGAAAGAAAGAAAGAAAGAAAGAGAGAGAGAGAAAGAAAGAAAGAAAAGAAAAGAAAAGATTTCTGCTAAATACAGTGTCTGGTTCTTACCTTAGGTTTAATTTCAGCATCCACGAGCAGCCTGAGTAAGAATCGTTAGAGTAGTCTGAGGAACCATGAAAAGTTTCTCCTTGGAAAGCAGAGATACCAACTGATTTCTACATTTAAAAAGAAAAATTCACAGCTTTTCCTGGTCCATCACCTCTCTAGGTCATTCATTAATTCATTCTTTGATTAAATTACTGAACACTTAGTACATGTCATATGTTATGGTAGGTAGTCACTGAAGGATGCAATGACAAATAAGACATGCCTTCAAGGAGTTTGCAATAGTCAGAAAAACATGCTCTAAAAGACAGATTAAAATATACAATGCTAACAGAGGAGAGAGGAGAAATGACTAACTCTAAAATGACAAGGAAAGACTCCTTGAAGATGTAATGTATAAAATGCCGTGGACAACAAAATCACAAATGTGAGTGCAAGGGGCAAAGAATGAAGAGAAACACACTTCAGGGAGTGGTAATATTATGACCCTTTTCATCAGGTAGCACTCACATAGAAGAGAAAAAAAAAAAGATGGTTTGAGAGAGAGGGTTAGAAACAAAGACCAGAGAAGCAGTGACAGTCAATGTCTGGAAAGTGGACCTCCCTTCCAGCCCTCTAGACATCGCTTCCATAAAGGAGAAGTGAGAGCTGCGAGGAGACAGTGTGTCTGCTGCCCAGCAAAGGTCAGCCTTTGGCAGCTAGAAGGCATCCTGTGGCTGCCCCTGTGGGTGACCCCTTGGAGTCAGGGAGAAGCCTCCACAGCTGCTCTTGCTCAGAAGCTCATCAGGGCTATTTTAGGCTGGATGGGGTCCATGGTGATGATGGCTCGGCCAGGGCAGCTAACCCAGCGTTGCTTTTTAGAATTCCGTTTTCCTTGTCATTTCACTCTATACCATACAATTACTCAAATAAGGATGGGGGGGAAGAAGAACATGGCTACGTCTTATTTTTAGTACTCAAATCAATGGTGGCAACATCCTCTGCATTTCAATAGGAATTTTGCATATCAAAATCTCCCAAAATACAGAATAGTAAACATATTAAAATCTGTAATGACATTTCTTCTGTGCTGTTTCAAAATATGTTTGTTTTGAAATACCAAAATGGCTCAGCCCTAATTAAAGACTAATTCATTGACAGATGGGCAGTAATCATGTATAAATGCAATGAGCATCCTCAGAAATGTGTACCTCACCTTGCTGCCCTCTAGGTCGAAGGACATTTTAAAAAAAAACTATTTTCTTACATTTCAATACAGTCTTCTAATGTATTCAAAGAACATTTCAAGAATTATCATGGTCGCAGGTTTCTATAGTGGTTGTTCACTCAGAGATTTTCCTGTCTTTGTTTACGTGTGAATGTTCTCTGGAAAACAAATCTTTACTCCCTTTGAAGTTAAAAATAGGGAAAGAATCAGGGGGTAAAGCTCACTAATAAATGCCACAAACCTCAGAGTTAGTTAGAGAGATCCTCACTTCAACACTAATAATGGCTACCATTAATCATCTTGTGCAGAAGCTAATGCTGGGAACTTTACACACAACATTATAACTTAACTCTCACGACAACCCTAGAGGAATTGATATTACCTTAGTTTTACCTATGAGAACACTGAGGTTCAAAGACACAACCAGTAAGGGAAAGGATAGGATAAGAACCTTTAATATTTGATCTTTTTTTTCAAAGATAGTAACCACTCAACAAGGGAGAAACAAATCACTCTCATTAATTTAAATTATCTCTTCTCATCTTGTCTCACTTGGAAGTAGTCAGGATCTGCATATAACTGCATGCATTTGAAAATATATCTTTTTATAGCCCTAAATCTTCCTTAGAACTCCAGTTCTCAAGCCTCCCCTTATTGATCCAAATTTATAAAATAAGTCAATGGTTTATCAGAACCTATAAAAATTGTGGGGGGTCTCTCTTCATTCAGTAATTTACCAAACATATATCAAATGCCTACTTTGCCACACACTCCTCTGTTTATCCATAGAGATGAAATAATACAATTTCTGCCTTGAAGAACTCAAGTGACACATAATGAATAGTTGCAGTAATGTAACATATTCCGTCTTATAAAAGAACTATGGACATTTCTACATAGAACATGATAGAGAAAGTGCCAACCCTTCCATTAGCTTCAGAGAAACTTCCAGAAGGAGGTGACATTTCATTTAAGTCTTGGAAAAATTAGCTGAAATTTCACAGGTGACCTCAACAGGCATTTGTCAAAGGAGGGAGACAGGTTAAATCACATTCCAGATTTTCATTTGAGAATATGCTATAGCCCTCACTCTCCTATTAAAAAACAAACACGAAAGAAACATCTAATCTTCACTGACTCACTGACTCTCCACGCTTATGATAACATCATGTGACTAGTAATTGGACAGCCAGTGGTAACAGCAATGTGAGAAGAGATGACATTAACGAAGAGGAAATTATTCAATTAATCCAGGAAATATTTTTAGTTTGTAAGTTAACTGTGTGTGTGCTGTTGTTGTTCCTTCTGTTTTTATTTTGTAGTAAGTTCATGGAATTATCTTGTTTTATGGACTTTCTAACAAACTAGATATAGGCCTCACAAAGAGTCAGTCTGTAAGGTCTGATTCTAACTCTTCTGGGTCCTACTTCGGTGTATGCTACTTAAAAGCCACAGAGTAAGATTATTTTTTCTCCAGACTCCAGAACATAGCACAGCTTATATGACATAGATTAACTTTAAAGCCCCAGGTATAAGGTCCTCAAACCATAGGCTAAAATGTAGCTTGAGCTAGAATGTCTTTATTGTTTGTTAGACAGACACCGTGGCAAAAACAGAACTCTAAATCACTGAAAACAGATTTTTTTCTTCAATACCTTATAAATAAAGTGAATTAACTAATCCACACCACTTTGCAAAGAGAAAGTAAAAACACAATTTATAGATTGAAGTGTGATACCTATCAGATTGGAACAGATGGACCACTAATATAAACAAAAAATTTTGGGATTACCTTCGAAAATGGAAGTAATGATCCACCTTTAACCTTGTTCCTGAAGGGACTTATAAACTCCACAGATAGGATATGTATTCCACTTTACACATACTCATTTTAGAAAGGAGAATGGCTCTGGTGACAGATTTCCATGTCAGAGGGCACCTAGTGTTGCTTTTGGGAGGAGAAATTCTGATGCAAGACCATTTTAGCTTTATGGGGGCCATGTACAGTCCTAGGGCACAGTGTCACCGCTAAGTGGGCTTCATATCCATCGATTCTTCCAGGTATTATTTCCCTGGATACATGCTGTTCACCGTCACTAAAGAAAATCACCGCGTGAACCTAAGCCACAGCACTGACCACCACTACATCACATTATAGAGAATAACTCTAATATCTTTCCTTTTCCTGCTTACTTGTGCCCTGAGAAGGATTTTAATTAGTTTTGGTGACTAAAAAAGGCCACCGTTTCAGAGAATGGCTAGAGTTTTTTGTCCTCCCTAGTGATGGTGGGCAAAGACTTTAGTTCCTAATATCAACGACCCAAGCACACCACACACTAAATGACCAGATGCAGTCTTTCCATTGCAGAAAACTGTATTGCCAAAAGGCAAAGGGAAAAGAAGAAAAGGAAAAGGATAAGGAGAAAGAGAAAGAGAAGGAGAAGGAGGAGGAGAAGCACAATCTCATGGATTATTTACTTTAATAAAATGATTTTCAAATGTTATCTCTCACCGTACTGATTCAAGTGTAGTCTGAAACAGTACCATCAATAGCTCAATCCTCCTTGGCATAAACAAGGAATTGATGAGCAGTAAAAGGAATAAGTAATTGGATTCACTGAAGAATAGCTGAAACTGTCCCTCTGGGAAAGGAATTAGTACCAATACTGAGACTGTGATTATATCTGAAGGATTCCCAATTTCTTACCAATTCTCCGTGTTCAAACGCAATAGAGCCAGAGGATTTTGCTGTGAATACTCTCAGAATTTTTTCTGTTTTGTTCTGGTAACCAATCTATATATATATATATAAAGGTCATCCTAAATAAGTCTAACGCTTAGGACAAAAATCTCAGTCGTTTGAAACACCCGCATTACTGTTATTTATTTAAAATTCACTTCCACATTTATTGAATCCGTGTGGCTCTGTTTTCGCCTATCCTATTTAGCACTCATCCGCTTAGTATTAGTAAATTGGTCCCTTTGGGGATCTAAACTTAGGTGCACATAACACTACATGCTGGAATTCATAATTCTTTCGTAATCACCTCCCATTCAGCATCTGTGAACTCATAATGGCAGGTTTCCTCAGTGAAGATCTGTTCGGAGTCCGATGTTTACATCGACAGCTTCTGTCTGGAGTGTAGGTTCCTTCATGCACCAATAACCTCTCCATCTATGTAGGCCTCTAAATTTCATGTTACATAAATTTTAGCACTACAGAAATACTTCAAGCAATCTTCACATTTTTTTTTTCAGCATGAAAAGTCATGTAGACAGTCTAAAGAGGTATTTTGTGAATTTTTAATGGAATAAATGTAAGTATAATTTGAATGGTAAGTATTACCTGAGTTGAAGGAATAATTTGAGCTTTTTAATGTTGCCTTCAACCCCAGCCTGAAATATCCTTAGGAGGAGGAACTATTTATCTATCCTGGTCATGGTCTAGCAAATATCCATTGAATTAACTTTTAGTTAACCTGAGATTGTTCCATTATAAAATAAGGAAGTGATTATGATTTCTCAGTCAAAACAGAACTTTAGCTCTCTATCCTTCTGTTAATTGTATACCCACTCCATGCTTAAATTCTCTGCTTATCAAATCATCAGTGATTAAGAAATAATACATAATACTGCTATGGTTTGGCAAAGCTAGCACTCACCAGTATAAATAGGTATCTATCTTTTCCAGAAAGTACATTACCAATACAAATTTAAAATCTTTTAAAATGTCTATACTTGGACCCAAATTTGTGTAGAGAAGTTTCTTAAGAAAATTAATTGAGGGATTCAGTGATGTTGCGGAAGGATGTTCATGATACAGATGATACAAATGATACAAATGGGAAAACCTCAATAAGAAGTTGAGGAAATCGATAGCAGAACATCCATGCAGTGCAAGAATGCAGTCTTGCTCCCCGCTCAAGGAAGTAGAACATAACTTCCCACCCTTTAAGTGTGGGCTATACTTAATGACTTATTTCTAAAGAGTAAAACATGAAATGTGAGGTAGAGAATAATGGTGCCGGGGAGAAACCTCAGCCAGGTGATCCAGGTTAACCTCCTCATAGTTCTTCTTACTAGCTTGTACTCTTGAAGTGATGTGTTGAGGATGGCACTTCACCTCTGTGGGCTTCATCCCAAAACCCATAACCCCAGTCTACTCATGAGAAAAGCAGCAGACAAATTCTATGAAATTCCTGACTAGTATCCTCAAAACTGTCAAGATCATCAAAAACAAGGAGAGTCTAAGAACCTGTCACAGCCCAGAGAAGTCTAAGAAGACATCATGACTAAATATAATGTGATGCCCTAGAGGGGCTCCTGGAACAGAAAAAGAATATTAGGGGAAAACTAATAAAATCTATTATCAGTATAGAGTTTAGTTAATAGTAATGTATCACTATTGGTCCATTAATTGCGACATTGTGCCGCAGTAATAAAAAATATTAAATTAGGTGAAACTGGGTATGGGGTATATGGGAATTCTCTGAGCTACTTTTGCAACTTTTCCATAAATCTAAGACTATTCTAAAATAAAAGATTTCTTTGAAATAATGCAGCCACGAACCGCGGTGATAAATAAATACGTGCGCCATTTCTAGGTTCGGTTAGGCGCGGCTGTGCGCAACCGCAATACTCCCCGCTTCTTTCATGGAGCACAGATCACATGCATTTGATTTTTCAATAGTCTCCTTCCCACTTCAGGAGAGCAGAGACTGATTCTGTTCTGCGTGAACTTCTTCTAACACAATGCATGACACAGACCAGGTATTTAATACATACCTGTTAAATAAATGAATGGATTGCCAAGTGAAAAAAAAAGAGAAGTAAATTACGAAACACCTGTATGGCATGCTCTATCATATATTAGCTATACCACCGTGGACAAATCAGTTCACAGCTCTGAGCCTCAGTTTCTTTGATTTTGAAAACAAAGATGATCACTGCACATACTTCATCGCTTTGTCCTGGGGATTCAGGGGTTAATATCTCCCCTCAACTTCTCTTTGTCTCTCCATCACTCAGTTGGAGTGATGAAAAAAAAATATATATATATATATATATATATATATATATAATACATACACACACACACACACACATACACACACACACACATATATGTATACACATATATATTATATAAGTCAAATACCTAAATTGAACAATATTTACCATTTTAAGATGTGAGCTTTCAATTACTCTAAATTTATTTTTATTTTTCTCTTATTTGTAATTTTAGATAACACAAATAAATTACAGTAATTAAAATATTAATAAAAATAAAATTAATGTGCACACACATATACCAATGATACATAGCGAAGATACATAGGATATTGCCCGTCTTCTAAATAATTTACAATCCAGCTAAAAAGCAAGGGACAAAACCACTGCAGAAAAGCTGAAAAACCACTCAGTAAAGCAACATCAAAGATGCCTTAAAATGATCTCTGATGGGCAGGCAAGTGACCGGAAGGAGCAATCATGAGGACAGAATTTGCGAAAAAGGAAAGGACAAGGCTACAGATGACAGCTGGCGAGAGAGTGGACAGGTAGGGTGGCCCTAGCAGAAGCGACAATGTGAGCAAATGCACAGTTAGGGAAGTTCAGGGCACACTGCAGTTACAGGCACAGTGCTTGCCTTTTAAATCTTGACATCAGTCTATGCTCTTTAATTGTCCCCAGTTCCCTCAAGTTTATTTATTTAAGCCTCCTAACCAATACAACTTTCACCAAGCCTTCCTAATCTGCTCCCATGGCATAGAAAGAGGAACCACGGACCAAAAGAAGCCCAACCTGATTTCTGAGTTTGTATTTCCAATGCCGGTGACGCACATGTCACGATGGTCAGTCTCATGTGACCTGCAGATGTGAGTCACGAATGGTCTGAGATGCAGAACTGGCACAACCCAGAACAGTTGGAGGCGGTTACAGAATGACAGGCCAGACCCTCCCTCCTCCCTGGGGCAGAATCGACTCCCTCCGTATCATAACTTGATGTGGATATCTTTAGGATGTCATGTGCCCACATAGAGAGTGGGCGAAGAGAAATGGGGACTCTCACTTCATTACTTGACAGCACATCATGGGGTATATATATTCGCTCCCATTCCCCCCCCCCAAAAGAGTTCCCATTTGTCTACTGGTAGAATTTATGGACTTTTAAAAATAGATTTTGCCAAACAATCGTGTGGGCAAATGCTGACTTGCAGTCGGGAGGTGTCTCTTCTTCGGGCCCAGTGAGATTAAAGCAGCTTCTATTTTCATCGGCAGAGAGCTGCGAGTGGAGGCACAAAGGAGAAACTCACTTTTCTTCTGCCTCAAGCGCAGCCCCTCACGAGCCAGAGCGGGGCTGATTCTAACAATGACCAAAACGCGTGCTCAGGTGCAGAGAGCTTGGGCTTGAAGAACGGGCACCGTGTGACTACAAATCCCGGACGGGAGGGCTTCCCCTTGCCCAGCTCAAGCTCACAGTACAGAAAAATTCCTTCCTACTCTGCTGTGCCAGGAACTTGACAGTAGAATAATATTAGTAGGAAGAGCAGCAAAGGTACAGTGCAACCCAGGCTTGCAGGAAGGAAAAGAGGACATGGATAAAGCCTGCTCCAAAAGTTTAGAGGATTTCTTTTTTTTAATCTTTTGAGTTTTTCTCCAGGGTGGATTCTGGCCTTTGAGCTGCAATCTGAGTGTAGTCTCAGGTGTATATATTGCTTTTCTGGTGGGGAGGTTTAAAAAAATTTTTTTAAAAGATATGTATGTAGATGTGTATGTATTTTGCTCTGTTATTAACTGCTACAAAGATAGTATTTTTAAACATTCACATGGCACCTCTCGTGTAAATAACTCCTTACAATAATCTAACCGAACCCGCAAATCGCAGTTGTGCACTCTGCCTCCAGCAGGTTAGTGCAAAATTCAATTTGTACTAATCAGCCCCTGGCTATTGAAGCATATAATATACTTAATGTGACAATTCCCTGTCTTACAATATCTACTTCCCCCCCTGGAGGTTCCCTGGTGCCAGCTAACTAGGACCAATCACCTCATTGAGAAAATTTGGTATAAAGAAGGGTCAGGTTCAGAACCCATCAGTAATGAAGCTGATGGTGACGATCTTGCTAGTACTGATACCAAAAAAAAATGGCAGCTAATAATTATTGTGTACTTACTATGTACCATGAGCTGTACTAAATGCTTTACATAGATTATCTCATTTTACATTCAAAATAATCCTGTAAGGCAGATATAATTATCATCGCTGTTTAACAGATGGAAAAACGAAGACTAAAAGAATTTGATCGATCTGCCCAAGGTCACCCTACTGTTAATTAGTGGAGGTAGGACTGGAACCTGGGCAGTGGACCCCGAGAGCTTGCACTCAGCTCCACTGCTCAGATCATATCCATATCCTCCTCGAGAATATCTGCCCAGGCCCCACTCGCCAGAGCTTCCTTACAACCCCGTGGAGCAGACAGGAAACAAAAGCCACGAAGTCGAGACACGGCCCGTCAGATTGCACAGACATTACATGCAGGGGGAAATTACGTGTGTTTCTCCCTCCCTGCTGTGCTGGGCTCCATCTTTGCCTCCTTTCCCTCTCAGAAACTCAGCGGGAACTGGGGAGCCACATGATGACAGGAGGGCCCAGTTCTTCCTCGTTATGACAAACGTTCTTGAAGAGCCTTCTTATTTCGCCACTCAACCTAAATTTCCCTTTCGGAAAGACCCCTCTATGTTCTTGTGTTTCCTGAATTCTCATCAGCCAAAAAGGCAGCCACGCTTCTCTCTGTCTGAAAAACCTCTGCTGAGGAATGATTGCCATTCTTTCGCTCTTTAATTCATTCATCTATCAAACAAACGTTTACGGAGCACTACTTTGTCCCAGGCACCATGTGGTCAAGATAAATGATTAATAAACCATTGCCATTAATTAAGTGCGGAGTCTAAAACTATGATCCCTTCTTTAAAAATGGGTATTAACATTTTTGATATAGTACAGTCGTCCACGTGGGAGGCAAAGAAAGGGGGAGGGACATGTAGGAAGCAAGAAAACAAGAAGACATTTACTCGAAAGCAACTTCTTCATGACAGTCCCTGTTGTAGATGATTTACACACATATCTCATTTAACCCCTTCTACAATTCTGAAAAGCACGTACTGTATCCCCATTTTCTAGCTGAGGTTCAGAGAGGTCCAACAAACCTTTTCTCAAACAATACAGGTTTCAAAGTTTCTGTCTGATAGGCCCTGTGGGGCTGGAATCTAGCTAACAGGGAGCTCTGTGGGGCTTGTCTTGAAGTTGCATTTGCAGAGCAAGTACATTGCTCTTGTTACAGATGCCCTGCAACCCAGTGTACCCCAATAGCCCCTCTTTTTGCCTTTGGTTCCTGAGTAATTACTATAAACTCCTTTTTTCACTTTTAAGAGTTCCATTTTGATGATAAATTATATAGTCGTTCTATTTTGACTTCAATTTTACTCTTAATTTGAGTTGGAGAGAACTTGTGGACATTGTTGAAGCAAAAGTCTCTACTCCCCAAGCCGGTCCTTATGGGTACAAGAGACTAGTGACCAGCAGGGCTGGGGCTCTTCCCCAAATTATCAGACTTCAAATCCAGCATTCTTTCCCCCTGGCACACTTGCTTCCTATAGAATCATAGCTGGATATGGACTTATAACCTAACTCTCAAATCACATTACCTTCTATCGACCTAAACTAGTTCTTCCCTTAAATCAGGTCATAGGCAAATAGACAGCCGAATAGCACAGCACTGGTTCAACGAAGATAATTTCTGAATTGGTGCCCATTATTAGAAAATCAGAATAAAGATCAATTAGCAGACCACTCAGAAACTGAAGGAGCTCTCATACAGATATGAGCCAAGTAAAGCTCCAATTATCCCACAAGAAGTCAATGCAATTTCTAATTTTTCAACCATGCTTGGAGTGAGGTGCACAAAGGAAACAAAGAAAATATCACGACGCTTGCAACCATCAGCTCTCTCCGTGCTGGGCTGTTCCATTATGGAAGTCCCAAAGCACCAAGCAAAGTACTAAATTACATACAGGTAGTGGCTAGATATAGGCTGCCAGCCGGTTTTCAGCAACATCCCCCATATGGCTAGAAACACTTGTGCCAGTTAATTAGCACAGGCATTAATAGAGAGAAGGAACATTGACCAGGACATCGAGGTTATCCTTAGACTATTTAAATATGTCATGTGATCACTCATTCCATCTGTTATCAACACACTTCACACTTAATCCGGTAAATAAACTCCCTACCATTTTAAGCAAAGGAATCCATTTTCCTGGACTTCTTTAGACTTTGCAAATTTCAGAATGTTTTTGTTTTATGTTTATCCCTAGAATTTTATTGTGAAGTGTCACAGTGTCCTGATGTGGATTCAAGGACGTGAGCCTTCCTCCCCCATCCATGAAACCCTGGGGAAGGGCCCACAAAAGGTGGGGGAATAAAAACAACCACAAGCCATCACTCACTCAAATGCACATTTTTCACTTTGCAGCCACCCTACAAATCTGCCTTGTTTTCTTTCCATGCTCACAATTCTGCTGAAAGCACATAGAAAATAAAGTCCATTATTCAAATGAATTTCACCGTGCGCTAAAAATGTGACTGAGTTTAGACAGAAACTCATTTTAAAAGTGCTCTCCTCTGAAATGGATGATGCCCAGCAAGGTATAAAACACTGAGGTACTTAGAAAAGCAGATAGGAAATGGTCCAACCCCAAAACACTTCATTGGCAAATTGACTCATCATAGGTATAGACCCAAAGTAGATTTCTAAGCCACTTCCTGAAAGGTATACATTCCATGCATCTTGACGAATACTGATATAAATCTTCCCTGAGAAACTTATCTTCAAAAGAGTCTATTTTCTTGCCCTAAGAAAAGTTATATATTGAATATATCATCAATCTCTAGCATTTCTTTATCCACCTCTCGTATAGACTCCCTTCCTTTCCAACACTACTTTCAAAGCCAGCTCTCATTAAATTGATGAAAAAGTTCATCATTTGCCCAGTGCACAAGACAGCTCTTAAAAAGAGACTAAAAACCTCATCAAAGCTATATAAAGTAGCAAGCATTGGTCAGATGGAACCAAAAATAACACCTGATTGTGATGGAGCCTACTTTCAGAGGTTCAACACATCTCGGAATAATGGATAAAAGGCATCAGACCTGACTCAGGAAGACCAGGGTTCAAATCCTTCTTCCTTCAGAATAGTGACCTTGGAAAAATTACTTGATCTCTCTTGGCTAAAAAAAAAAAAAAAATGACTATATGACCCTTATTCTCCTTGCATGACAAAGTGGGCATGAAGATCCAGTATGATAATGGACATTGTCACTGTCACCTCAAACACTAGGGACCTGGCATGAGAGTGATAATCAGGATCCGTTCCCGTCTCTATTACTTCATAGAAAAGTGATTACCTAATCTGCAATTTAGTCTTAACAAAAAGTACAACTTACTCTTTCAGGTAGCTTAGTGCAATAAAGCAGACTAGTCTAATTTTACCCCAAGCACAGAGAAAATCCAAAAGTCACCTCAGGAGCCAATTAATCAGAGAGAGATAATTAAATTTCATACATTAGACTAAATTTTAACTAGGACACTAGAGCTACCTTGAGGATTACACAGTGTTTCCTGCTTTGGAGAAAATAAATTTTTTTATAATCATTCAGTTCAACAAATACTTATTGATGACCTGCTTCATGCCAGATCCTGCACATTCTCTGAATACTAATAGGAATTAGACCCTCTCAGTGACCCAGAAAGCACAATGGTCCAGGAGGCAGAGTCATTCACAGAGATTTGATGTGATATATGATAAGATACAGGTGCATAGAGAATCAGGAATGGTTCCCTATAAGGGATGCCAGGTCTGATTCATGATGAGTAAGAGTTAAATGAGTGATTATGAGTGGGAAAGGTGTGTCAGGCAGAGGGAACAGCATAAACAAAACCCTACATGAAACCCTTGCAAGAAGTTACACGCCGTTCAATTTTACTAGAAAGCAAAACATTAAAAAAGCAAGGTCTGGAACAAGAGGTTAGGAAATATGATAAACAGATAACCTAGGAATAGAAAGCATGATGCCACTCACCATCAAAAGATATCGCTACCACACACAGTATTTCTTAAAACAAAGATCAAAATATATAAGCAAAATGTATTCTAGTCTAAATCCCAGGCTTTCGATAGATTCTGAAGAAAACTTGCATAACCCATGTAAGGAACAACTAGATATGTATAGTGAGGGCACAAGTGTTTCAGGGAAACTAAGAAGCTGACTCCATTTGAAACTCACAAAAAAACTACCTGAGTTTAGAAGGAAAACCCTGAAGTTTAACAGTTTTACTCTAAATGCCTCAATTTATTGACTTGGGTAATTTGCAGTCTCTCAATCTAGAACCTATTCAGAGAAAATAAATAATTTTCCCTCTGCCCTACCAAAAAAAGCCATCACCTTCATCTCCAAGACAACGTTCAGGAGCCTAACGTTCATATTCATTCATCAATGATATGTGTAAATATTTGAACAGTTATTACCGAAAGCTCAGGCTGAAATGTAGTTGCTCGTCTGGAAAGTGTCTATAGATTGAATAATTCTGTTTATAACTCATGGTCATTTCCTTCCACTCCCCCATACAATTCACTGCATGGGGCCTACTGGCCCATGGTCACTCTGTGTGTTCTGTTACATGCTCGGACCAAGGCTATTGTACAAACCAAGTCTGCAGTACAACTTTAAACACCATATGGCATTTTCTTCTTCTCAGAATCTACCATTAGGAAAAAAACTCTGATTCACAGGGGCCACCAAAGGAGAGTCCAAAACATAAAACTGCACATTTCGAATCATCCGAATTAAAAAACAGATCACGACGTCAATTTTATTTTTCACTCTTGCTGGTTATGCCCCTGCCTCCCCTCTCTCCCTGGCCCCTCTCCAATCCATTCTTATCCTTCTCTGTTCGACTCTACACATTAGGTGCCCCTCAGCCCGGCTCCTTGCCTGCTACCTCTTGGATTCAGCCAATCAAGCCATCGTCAAGAAACCAGAAAGTGGAGGGAGAGGGGGCCAAGGTATGCCCTTCCCACCCCCTCCCTGCTTCTGGGCTGTTCGCGTAGAGGCATCGGTGTCTCTACAGCTTCACCTCACTTAAGTGGCTGTCTCTCCTTTACTCCCATAACTTCAGTTCTCTCTGGGCTCAGGTAACACTACATCTCTCTTCTTGTCCTTTCGCCCTATGCTATCAAGTTTTATGGACCAAAATGTATATCGTTAGATTTGGAAATTTCGTTTAAACATACATGACCATGAGACACGTTGCCAGCCCTCTCCAGGCCTCCAAAGCATTCTGCACAGATGCGAGGGCCCTGAAGCCTAAGTTTGATTGATTAGCTTATGACAGGTCACCTCTCTGCTGACGACTTCCAGTTTTTGCTAGTCTGCTGGTGCCCCAATATGTCTATTTGTTCTCTTTACACAGTCACACCTCTAGAAGTATCCCTGCATTAAAGTAAGCCCCTTCATATAAGCAATCTAGTAGATTCTCTGTCCTGCAGAAACCCTTGCCAACAAGCCGATTCTGATATATGATGTGATGATGTGATAGACAACCTTGCTTTCCTCCCCTGTTGCCTATCTGCTGAGACATTAAAATTTGCTATAACTTCGTCAGACTTTTGAATCTCAGCTTTCTTTCCCAAAGCAATAAGAAAATGGGCTAGGCAGGACTGGAAGGAAATACTTTGCTCGCTGATGAGCTTTCCCAAGCAGTCACAAGCAAATGTATTGGGTATACACTTATTAAATGCAGAAAAGAAACACGATGGTACCTTTCCAAAAGGGTGTTTGGTCAACTACGATTTGTAGCAGCTGTAATCGCAATGCAGCTATCTCGTATTTCTAAATAACACTCTGCTGCTCATTTTGAATAAACCTCTTAGAACACACCCAAAACAAAGTGTTATGACATTACAGAAACAGAGAGAACTTTGTTATGGAACCACATGGTTTGGCTCTCACAATACAGAGTACGCAATTCTGCGGGTATTAGATACAGGTGTTTGAATGACCAGCCCTTTGCCTTTACTGTAATACCCAGGGTATGCATTAGAGATCGTGCGATCATTAGATTATAGAGTAATAGTCCCAGTGATGTAGCCAGGGTTTCATTCCCAGGAATGTTCAAAGCTCACTCTGATTACGCCTGCAATAGCGTACTGCACGACCTGTTGTTTCAGTTTTCAGATTCATGTTATTACTAATATCCACAGATGGACTGCTCAATAACAAAAAACACAGTGACCATTTTCTAACTGATTCAGGTCATCAAACAACTTCACCTCCCAAAGTTAGAAACTCGAAGAGCTATGTGCCAAAAAGAAAATACGAGGCTATGTCGTCACAGATGGAAATATACAATGGTATTCCAGGCACCTCGTAGTATAAAAGTGCTTCAAATTAGAACGGCATATTCATTGTTACTAACATTTTTCATAAGGCCACACTGTCCAGTAAGAAATATTCAGTTAAATTTCCTTCGAAATCTGGCTTTTTTTTTTCTCTCTCCATATCATCACTTATCTACCTAACCCCCTTATAGCCAATACTTTCTCTTTTCAACTGTTCAGACAACTTCACAACTAAGAGTTTAAATTCCTAATGGATGCTGGCAGCCTGAAGTTTACATTATCAAATGTTTACTATGGTCATACTTCTGGGATGGAAAGGGAGGCATGAGAGGATGAGATCTCCATAGCAAGTTCAACACACTCAATATGGTACAGAAAATAAGTATGCTTAGTTTTGCATTCTAGTAATGTTTAGTAACGCTAAATATGGGAAGAACTACAGTTTTTATTTATTGCACATTTACTAATAGGCCGGCCCTGGGTATATGTTAGTAATCAAATATATATTTGTTTTAAGCAATGGTTATTTTAAAGGTTTTTTTGGACAATTTTGTACTATTTGTAATTTAACTGTAATGTATAGTCTTTTATATTTAAAAGAACTCTAGAGGATTCTTTCACGCTGTTTTATAACTCAAGGTCTTCTAGAAAGAGCTCACATTTAAGTGTTTATTTTGAAGAGGTTTAAAAGAAAGTTTTAAAAATTCTCAATAATTATATGACATAATTTCAGCATACTTCCAGCAGATGCCAATCTGAAATATAATGTTTATTAACAGCACAAAGTAAGATGGAGAATAAGAATATAAATAGAAACATGTGCATGCATTTGTCTGGACAAAGCTGTGAAGAAATAGATTGTTTCATATTAAGAGGCAATATTCTATTCTTTTTTATTTGTCACAATTATAACTTGTCAGAAATCTGAGTCAGTTGCTGTATTTCCTAACTCTTAAGGCCTGTACGAAGAGAACATAATAGCAATAATTGACGATCTGAGGAAATTATCTGATACTTAACACCACAGCCCAAATATTCTATTCACAACCAGGAAACAGCAGAACATAAATTCTCGGTTTTGTTGTTGCTTGCTCTTTGCTCTAAGCTTCCCTGAATATCAGTATTTGCTAGAGGAGATATCGGAGTGTAGCTAATAAGAAAAGGCAAAGGTAAAAAGGCAGAAACATTTCATTTTTTTTTTTGAAACAGAATAGTTCTTTTGAGGGAAAGTAATACTTCAATTGAAGAGATAACCAAACTGTTTATCTATATTCAATTTAATTTCAAATCAAGGTCCAAGTATTAAATGCCAGCATGGTTATTTGCAGCTTTCCCTCCAAATGAGAAAAATATCCATGGCAGTGATTTCTTTATTGATGCTTTTAAAATGTGTTCAAAATATCCCATGTTTATGTTACTGTTAGTAACTGTTAATTCTTTACCCTAGAAAACCTCTGGAAATACACACAGCATCTGCCCAGAATATAAAACAATATCGATTTATGTCTCGAAAGTAGAGTTACAATGAATAGCAAACAAATTCATTATGATGGCATAAAAATATCAAAATAAATTACGCCCTAGTATCTACACCACATTGTAGGTTAATAGGTATTAATATCATTACTCATGACAGGCCTAACTGCTAATGTAAAGGAGCAATTTTCTTTATTACTAGGCATGTCTCTAAAATCGGTTAGCTGGACCAGGGCAGAAATCAAGGGAACTTAGAGTGAAAGTTCGGAAAGGTAGCAACATTCGACCTGCCCAAACAGAAATCTACATCAGGATTAAAGCAAAGACTTGGGACGTGCCATGGTCATTTATTAACATTTTTATTGAGTAACAAAAGCCGATATGTACTGAGCACTTACTATGTACTAGTCTTTGGATAAGTACAATAGATAATTTTATTTATTCTTACGATCCCATGGGGTACAGATTATATCTTCATTTTAGAAGTGGGACAGATCAAGGCACAGAGACTGTCAGTCACAAACTAAATGTTGGTAAACAGCAGCACCAGGACCAGGACTTACATCTGCGGAACTTACAAGTCCTTTCTCTAGATCACCAGGAAACTTTCTGTAAAGAGCCAAATAGTAAATATTTTAAGCTTAGTGGGTCTTACATTCTCTGTAGCAACTATTCAGCTCTGCTAATGAGAGCAAAAGTGGCCATTAACAATGTGTTAGTGAGTTTAAAAATGTGAAAACCATTCTAAGCACACAGGTTAAAAACAAAAACAGACAAATTCAGTCAGGCTGCAGTTTGCAAAATCTGCTGTAGACCAGTGCTTTCTAACTTTACTGTGTATGTATGTTGCCCAAGAATCTGGTTAAAATGCAGATTTTAATTCAAGAGATCTGAGGTGGGGTCTGGATATTCTGAAATTCTAACAAACTCTCTGGTGACATTCATGCTGCCTGTCCAGGGACCACGTCAAGGAACAAAGCTCTATATTATAATGCTATCCTAAGCAATCTCTAAAGATGCTAATTTTCCTATATCCAGGCCTTTGGTTGAAGATCTCACTTAAACACACAGTGGTCCAAGCTGGGAACCTTAGAGCCTTTCCCTGATCAATGCCGTTTATTCTACGCCTGAATTCTCCAGAGGCTCTGCCTTCTCCCCATACTCAGTGTCGTTACCCAATCCCAACCTTCAAGCGGGTCTCATGCCTCAGTCCTTCCTATTAGAAGGCTTTCCTCTATTTGGCCATCTGAGACTTCTTTTTCTTTAAAATAAAATCCAAATATTTCCCTCCCTGACTCACACTCATTCGGGGCACTACGATGCATACAGAATAGAATTCAAATGCTAAGTTCGTCACAGTCTCACCTAACCAATCATGCCAATTCTGTCTTCCACCATTTCTTAATTGTAATAACAACAGTAATAGCCCCAAACTTTTATTAAGCTCCTACTATGTATAAGCACAATTGCATTTCTTTATATTTTTGCTCCAGATTACCATATGAAGTAAATTCTATTATTTTCATTTTATAGACAAGACGACTAAGACACAAAGAGCTTAAATGGCCCAAAGCGACAGAGCTCAAAAACTACAGAGACAGGATTTGGACCCAGGCACTTTGACTACAAGGTATTGTCCCTCTCAAGACTACCTCATGTGCATCTCACGCTGAATTACCTAAAAGTCCCTAACATAGGCCACATCATTTCCTGTCCCCAAGCCTTGGTGGTTGCTCATCCTCTGCCTACAACCTCCTTCATTTTCATCATCACTTGCCTCGTCCTCTTTTCTCAAAACTTACCTCACACGTCACCATCTCTCTCGCCCCTCCTCAAAGTATAAAGATGCCTATAGAGTCACTATATCTTAATGTCTATTTTTCCTACTAAAGTTGGCCTCCTTTGAGGAAGAGTCCTTATTTTATTTTATTTTATTTTTTCTGGTACTGTCATCAGTTTATACTATGCTTGGTAGGTAAGTAGGTATTCAATAAATATTTGATGGATGAATGAGAGGACTGAGTAATAAATGAATGGATAGGAAATCAATTTAATAAGCCATCGTTAGCCTGATTTCCACATCTGTGTAAGGAAGGGATTGAATCAGATAAGTTCTAAATTGTTCTCGTCAACATCGTATATTTATTCATTCATTAATGCCCATATTCATTAGGCATCTACAGCATGCCAGGCACAATTCTAGGTCCTGAGCATGTAATAGTAAAGAAAGCAACGTCCCTGTCCTTGTTCCCTTTGCAGTCTGACAGGAGAGAGAGAACAATGTGGGGCAGCGATAAATGTCATAGAGAAAAAGAAGCCAATATATCTATTATATAGATGTATCCACATACACATAAAAATAGAGAGCTATTTATAGGTAATAGTTATCATTTTATTGATCAACTCATATGTGTGCAAGTTAGAATTAGTTTCTTCCGGTCTTTAAAAAATATGAATTACCAATACAGTGAAAATCTGCAATGTTAACAAAATGATAGAGAACCACCTGAGTTTAGGTTGATTATACTGTCCATTTGGGCCTAAAATTTGTAGTAGTTTTACAATTGATATAATTATTTGCTAGCAGCCCATTCCTAGGTGTGCATTTAAATAAGGACACTGCAAATTAGAAAAGTGAAAAGATATGAAACAAAAACTTTCAAAAGTTTCAGAAATAGCTATCTTTCAGAGGGATGGAAAGCTATACTTGTTTAATGGTACATGAAAAGCAAAAACGATTTAACTTCATTTGATTCAAGTTTGAATTAAGTTCCAAGTACTAGATTATTTTAATAATCACTATTTTATTTAATCTTTATTTTACTTACTGGTCATTTTTACTGTGTGTATTATTATAGTTATAATAGAAATATAAGCATACCTATAAAAAATTATAACCTGAAGTCCTTATTAAATTTTCATAAAACCTCAGATAAACTTGTAAATTGGTATGTTGAGATTAAAAATGACTGACAACTTGACTTCAGACCAACCACAAATTTATAGCAAAAATAGATATGAACTTGGGGGCCTAAACAGAGTTTCCAAGTTCATGATTCAGGAGTTTCTTTATCTTTTAAATATTCTACTTCATTTTAAGTAGAATCAACTGTAATCTACTCTGACAATTAATGGTATCATTTTGCTCAAGTGTAACACAGTTTTCAAATTAATGGTCTAATGCAAATATTAACATTTACTTATGTTTGTGAGTGTAACTCATGGCACTTTCTATAACAAAACATATTTCTATGTTTTGTTACAAAGAAATATGTTTTGTTATAGAAAAAATAGCTAATGAAAAATAGTTAATAGAAATACAGTATAACTAATAGAAAATAGCCAAGAGAAAACAAAGGTTTTATTCTTGTAATGTCTATAAAAAATTACTTCTGGAAAGTGTCTAAATGTATTCATGAAACAGGATCATCTTTCACATAGACTCAGACACAGAATAAAAATAGATTAATATGTCCTTACTATCAAGAAGGGATAAAAAAAGTGTTTGTGAAGATACACCCAAACAGAATCCTAGTTGCCTTAACTTTGTAAAGAATATGTCTAACTTTGTAAAGGGTATGACTTATCCCCAAAAGGTTTATTCATATTGACAGAAGGAGCAGAATTTGGAACATATCCTAGAACTTCAGTATGCAAATAAATGACTTTTAGCTAGCACCTTGATTTGTTAACAAAAACAAAAAAAAAAAATGAAGTCTCCATCACTCTATATTCAGCTCTGCTCCAAGCACAAGGTTCTTAGCGAGGAACAGGAATCTCCCCTTTACTGTCTCATCAAGGGATAAATGCAAACGTGACCACATTGATTGAGGCGAGGCATTGCCCACCATATGGTCCTCCTCAATGAACTCAACATGAGAAGGGGCTCTTTACTGACAGAGAACGAAGCAGGGAACAAAGTGAACACCTGGTCAGGTAAAAAACCATCAGGATATTTGAATTGGCTGCCCGGTCTCCAAATTACCTGCGGGCATCAAGTCCAAGGTAAAATGAAATGTGACCCTCTTGCATATTTCAGTAATTATTATGGCATTAGAAAGTGTATGCTATACTCTCAAATGGAAAAAGCTCCTTCATTGGGCAGTGTGGCTTTTTCACTCCACCAAAGGTGATGAGAAGACAGGATGAACAGAGTAAAAGATTAGACATTGAGAAGCCTTCCTATTTCTTCAGTGGGGACAGACCAGCACAGTGTGGCTTTGAGGGCAGTCACTCTCCTTTCCCTCATCTTAGCCATTTGGAAAGATGCCAACCGTAAGCACAGTGACTCTTGCTGCCCTTTCAAACCCTCAAGAAGCTGTGAGGTCTTGGAGCCTCCAAGGAGAATTTGGCCACACGTCAGTCCTTCTCCTACTTAGTTCTTCAATCAGCACTTCTTCGTCTTTCTCTATTAGAGAGCAGAACTTCTTTATCAGCTGGGATGGTGATGGCAGCAGCAGAGGTCGAATCGGTGGACGCACACGCAGAGGCTACTTATCGGTAAGCGCGCCAGGCTATGGTAAGTTCAGTGAGCTTCTATAATGAGTACCAAACAGCAGAGGGAAAACCTTGAGTCTTTAAAAAAGCAACTAAGCCTATAAGCTTGGTCAGCGGGCAAGTGCTCAAAATGGCTATTTCAAGGCCTGACTAATGAGCTAATAAATTATAGTCACTTCACACGCAACATGGTATGATTTTTCCTGCTGAGTTGAATCAGGTAGCAATCTAGGCTAACCTTTAAAAACTGATTTGAACTCTCCCGATAAGGTGGCCTGATAGATTCAGCCTCTATTTTAGATAGGAAGGCCTACCTTCTCATCCTGTTTTTGTCAGAAACATCTCTAGAGCAGTAGTGATTCTGTTCCCCAGGGGACATTTAGCAATGTGGGAAGACATTTTTAGTTGTGACCCCATGGGGGACAGGGATGCTACTGGCATCTAGTAAATAGAGGTCAGAGATGCTGCTAAACATCCAACAATGCATAAGACAGCTCCCCTCCCCCCAACAAAGGAATAGTATCTAGCCTAAAATGTCAATAGAACTGAGGGATTATCAAGAAATCCTTCTCCAAGGCATAGAAAGGTAAGTAAATTATAGCTAGTTCTGCCAACAAGAGTGAGCTGGCAAATTTTGGCTCCTAATTTGAGAGGCAGGAATGAGTAAAACCTACAAGTCTACTGGCATTTCACTGGGCATCCTTAGGTCAAGTGAATCCTGTTGAGCATCATGCACTCATCCTATGAAACTGACTAAAAGGAAAAAGGAGTAAAATCTTTGTTATTTCTGGGAGAGAGGCTCATCGTCTCGAATTGGGTGATGTGTCCTGCAGATGGGTAAGGTTTAAGAGGCACGCTCGATTAGCTGTTACCTCCACCTAAGATGGACATCATCGCATCGTTCCAGTGCCTGAGGCTTCAAGCTCCCTTTAATCTTACCAAATTCATAACAAAATTAAGTGTCACTAAAGTAAGTCTTCCCAATTTATCTAAGAACCTGAAGGACTAATGGGCTTTTATGCACATGGCAAAACAACAGGAGTTACATTAATCCTGATCGGGCAGTGCTCTCGTTAAGAATCATCAAGGAAATAATCTATGAATAGTTATATTGATTGTGTTTCTATGTTCTAATTTAGCTAAGTCTATATATTAGTGGAAAAAACACAAAGATGACTAACCAGATGTGAGTGTGTGTGTGTGTGTGTGTGCATGTGTGTGTGCGTGTGTGTGTGTGTGGCTTTTCTAGACAGTGCTCTGCAAAATTAATCAAACGTCTAGGCAGCTAATAACAATGTCAGGAAAAGGGTAGTTGCACCATTTTACTATTTTCATCTCATAACAGTACAATCTCTCCATAGAAGATCTGCCACCATAGCAGACGCTCTGATGACAGAACAGCGATTTAGATTTAATTTCTCTCTGATCAAAATTTCATCAAACTTGAACGAAGGTCAGAGTCGCCTAACTCGAGGCCCAGGGCATAGCAATTCCACGTGCGGAGGTTTTCAGGGATGCAGCTGAAGTATGTGACATGATTTATCCTTACGCTTCTATGGAAATCATAGGGTACCAGTAAGTTCTCAGCATATTCAACTGTATTTTCAAAATCTGCTGGGGATGCCAGTCACCTCCTCTGCTAGCCCCCACATTACCTTCCTATAAAAGTTTAGGACACTTGTGGGTGATTTCAATATGAATCCGATTCCCAGAGAAACACATGGCAACCAGGCTGACTGACAAGGACACACTCCCACCCTCCCATGAGTTATAAACCACATGGTGCAAAAAATGGCCTTTCTCACCATGGCAATTGAGACAGACATTAAGGCCACCTTTTCTGCCTATCACAAGGCCGCCGTGCTTATTATGCAGTGATGAGATGCTCATTGCAGAAGACTCTTCCCAAATCTTCCTTTTCCCTGCACGGTGACACCAGCCCTAAAGGTGTCCAAATGAACACTTTAACTAATAGACTGTTTTGAGGGCTCTGGACAAAGAAATGGGTGCGAGGATCATGACCAATAAAGATAATGAGCATTTGCACTGTTAGGTGCCATTTCCAACTAAATCAAACCCTTCTGGCCAGTAAGTAAAGGGCTAGGAGGGAAAAATCAAATGGCAAATCTGCTGAGAAGGCCAAATGGACCCAAGTTCCACAACGCCCTCTCTTATTTTTTTGAAGACACCTGGAAGGCAGCAGAGGTAGGAAAGGGGCAATTTTTCTTCTAGATAAAATATAGTGGGATAAAAAACTCTGAATATTATTTGGCAACAATTGTCAAATTCTTCTGCATGTTGTGTGTGAAAGCAACGTGTCGCTTGAAAGGAACTGGACCTAGGTTAGTCACCTAAACATAGCATGTTAGAACTATGAGGTCACCCAGCCCAGCATCTTCATTTTAAAGAGGAGAAAACTGAGGCACAGAGAGGGTGCATGAGTTGCTCAAACAATTCTCTAGTAAGACCACCAGATCCAAAGCAACTGATTGTCCCAAACACTCAGTACGTCCAACTCCCAAGTTCAAACTGGGCGTTGGAACTTGGGCTTGGCTCTTCCCAGCCAGAAAAATGTTTGTCTGACTCTGAGCAATCCCAAATGTCAGCATAAGACTGCTGTTTGTCCAGAGATTACAGCAAGAACTCGGTCCACTGGGAGCATAGGGCCTGCTGGGCACCTGCATGTATAGATTATAACCTTGACCGAAGCCCAAGTGGAGGAGGTGATAAACACGACTGCCATTAGTCTGGGCCTTTTACGTCTCCCATTTCAATTGTCTCCTACTCTTGCCTGAGCCCACGGGAAAGCTGCACAGCAAGAAACACTAAGAGTAGGGAGGCCTCTTAAGCCTCAGGGACTTGAGCTCCTAGCTGCAAATTTCCTTTCATTCAAAAGAACACTCTCCACCTTTTTTCCCAGCACAACACTTAGCATGCCCATGAGGGGGGAAAGTGTTTCTCACCAGGAATAAGCTGTAAGGTATATTTGAAAATTGAGATTTTTGAATTGCAATTGGCATTTCTCGGTGCCTTTCAGATGGAGGCCATCTAACTGCAAAGTGACATTTTGTGGTCCAAACTTGGTGGAGATCCAGTGAAAAACGACAATCAATCAGTTTCTAAAACACAGGCTCAAGAAAATGGGACCTAGCGTTCAACCTGGAAGATCTTTTATGATTGTTCGTCAAAGGAAAATAGCAAGAGACATTCATTTTTCAAATTATTCTCCTTCACTAGCCTCTCTTACTGCTATTACCATGAGCAATATCATTCTTTACCCACTGCAGGAACCTTTTGTGAGCAAAATACCATTGAAAATCTTTACTTTCAAATCCATTCACTCCTGGCAAGAAACAATCCTGGATGAACTTTCAGAGTGCCCAGCTGAGTAAATGAGTGACTTTTGGTTGATCTAATTTACTTGTCTCTTTTTATCCACATATGATTTATATTACATGCGTATTTAAGGAATGCCTTTGTCTTCTAGCACCTGTAAGCCCTTTATAATCATTAGTTAAGCCCTGCAGTCCATTTGAGATAAGAGATATTTTCCCTTTGTAGAGGTGGAAAATTCTGGAAACATGGAGGGTCAGCATGGCAGCCGAATATTGACTCAGGCCCTAGAGGGAGGTCAGTGCATTTCCCAATCCCCTTCAGGCAGCTTAACTGTCCATAAATGTGTGGCCATAATATTAAGTCCCTACTAACCACATGATTGCGTTTGTGAACCCTGTCATTCCGGCATTCACCCCTGGGTGCCCTTGGAAAGTTGGCCAAAGAGATGGAAAATGGAAGTGGTGAGGCGGGGCTAGGGTGAGGCTGGCCAGTCAGCCAGGAAGGAGATAGTAAAGTTTTTGATGTCTTAATCTTCTTTAAACGACTGTTCTTTACAACATGGTCAAGCAGCCGTGTGGAGGAGACTTTAGAGGGAGACAAAGCTGGTGGCCAGGAGGTCAGTGAAGAGATCTTCATAGGGAAAATCCAGGAAACATAGTGGTGCAGGTTTGGGCATCAGTCAGTGATGGGTTAGAATGCTGGCTTCGTTACTTTTTAGACATGTGAGTGATTTAGTTCCCTTCCCGAAGACTCAATTTTCTACAAAATGAGACTAACAAAAATCACCATAGAGTTGTGGAGATTCTATGAGATAAAGTTAAATCAGTTAAATCACTAGCACAATATTTGGTACAATAAATGTTCAGTCTCAATGGCAAAAACTTAAATAGTGTTTACGCATGCCAGGCACTGTTTTATTACACATTAAATCCTCACAACAGCTTAAGAGATAGGTATTATATGTTGCCTGCATTTTACAGATGAGAAAACTAAGGGACAGAGAGGGTTAGAAATTTGAGTTATGGAGTCAGGATTCTAATCCATACACTTCAGGTCCAGAATCTGTGCTCTTTACCACTCTTCTAATATTAGCAGCTAGTATTAATCACTAAGGCGATAGATTAGGGATGGAGGCAGACTGAAGATACAGGAAGGTAGGGTGTAGGGATGACAAGAGAAAGGATACCCAAGAATGGTTCCTGGCATTTCGAGTTAAGGATGGTCTATGATTTCTCTAACAGTGGTGGGGAATACAGACATAGAAGCCTGCTTGCTTGGGATAGACAGAGCAAGTCTAATGTATTTGTAGAATATTCAGTAAACACACAAGAGAGAATATATATATATATATGGATCTGGAGCTCAAGATAGAAGTTAGGGTAGGCATTATAGATTTGGAAGTCATCAGAAGATACTTGAGAACTAGAGTCACTTGAGCGAAAGGTCACGCACACAGTATACAGAATAACAAAGGAAGATGACTGAAGAGGATGCCTTTGGGGAGAGGGGGAACACCAATATTGAAGGGTTGTACTAAGGGCCCTTAACAGAGGTCGGGAAGGAGAGGCTGGAGAAGGAGAGTGCTTGGTGGAAGCCAAGAGAGAAGAAGGTTTCAACAGTCTTTCTCTGGTTTAAAACTATTTTTTGTCTATAGCCATGCCGCCCTGAACAAGGCTGATCCCATCTGATCTCAGAAGCTAAGCAGGGTTGGGCCTGCTTAGTACTTGGATGAGAGACCACCTAGGAAGATCAGGTACTGTAGGTATAAAAAAAATAAAATAAAATAAGGGATTGAAAGATGACAAGGTCCTTGCAATCTGTGAGGTCAACCAAGGGTTGGTTGCCTCACCTAAAACAAAAATAATAAAAATAAATTTAAAAAAAAACTTTTTAATTGAACAAAATATTTTATCATCTCCTACTCACCTCTTCAGGATACTACTCCCCAACCAAATAAAAAGAATTTAAAAGACAGTGTAGATTGACCCGGCCTTGCCAGCTTACTTCTTGGGAAAATAAGAGAATTCACATCATGGGCTAAGGGGAAGTCAGTCGGCCCATCCTTCTCTGATTGCCCAGAACCCATCTATTGCTCATCCCAAAGACTACTCCTTCCACGTAGCTCTTCCATGCGCGCTAACTGGAATAACAACCATGTTCCCTCGTTGTCCTAGACAACTCTGTTATATCTATACTACATCATCTTGGGGGGGGGGGGGAATCTGCTATCACAATTATCTGGATATCATTTCAATCATTTGCAAGAACAAAAACTTTGTTGATGGCAGAGGCCATGTCTTACCCTTTCTATGCCACTAGTGGTGCTTGGTGCTATATCTGGCATCTACGGGGTGATAAATACATGTTTGTGGATCATGAATGAATTTTAATCCTTTAGTGAATGCATAATAGGTACATTCAAATCAGCTACCACCTTTATTCTGGCTTCACCCCTTATTCACTGTACCTCTCGGTACAGAGATATAGCTTCTGCATCTATAAAATGAGTAAAATAGAGTTAGTGAGAACTAAATGAGATTATAAATGGAATGGGCTTAAAGCATAGCAAACATCTAAAAATCGTTAGCTAGCAAGTGTCAGCGTCTCATCTGGATGGCTGGCCCAGCCCCTCTGTGGAGGCGTTTAGAAATTCCGAGCCTTGTTTGGATTTCCCATGGTCCCTTACAGACCCAGGGGTCCCGGTTCCCAATCCATTCCTTTAACTTCTGTCCTGCAGGATTTATAGCCTGACTGTGACAACTAATTTTGGAACTGCAATGCCTCCTGTCATCTTCCATAAATTTGACATAAATAAATCACAAAATACCCTTTTTATATAGCTTTTTATCTTGCCACGCTTCTTGTTTCTTTTGGAAACAGTTTTTATGGCAAATGCAGAGTGTAAATCCACCCGGCAATAAAGCATGCCAAACGAGCATGTGGAACAGACACCTGAGAGGAAATCGCCCGCCATTTGCGGTGCTCCACACCATAATTGGCAGGATGCTCCGGAGTGGGCCTCTTCCGTGCACCACACTGTATTCCTCACATGCAATTTGCATAGCCCCGATGTCAACAACATTATGAAACAACAGGAAGTGGCACCCGCTGGTCCACGTCTTCCTGCTGGCCTCCCCTGCTGAGAACACTGAGTCTCAACTTTCCCCTGTTTCCTCGGAGAGGTCATTTTCTTCTAAGGCGGTGGTATCCAATAGAACTTTTTGCAGTGGGGGAAATGTTCTCTATGGATACACTGCCCAGTATTGAAACTGCTGGCCTCACGTGGCTACTGGACACTGGACAAGTGGGTAGTGAGACAGAGGAACTATATACATATATATATATATATATTTTCTTTTTAAGTGTAATCAGTTTAACGTAAATAGCCACATGGAGCTCATGGCTATCGTATGGACAGCAGAGTAAAAACTGTTTTATACATCCTCCACTTCAGATACCTTCCTCCACACATCTTCAATTGCAAATGCCAGGATTCACACTAAGTATCCACTGAGTACTCTCTCACACATCATCTCTGCTTTCCTCCTGACCCAGTGGGGTCATGATTATTATCTCCATCATTTAAATGAGGCGCCTGAAGTTTAGAGAGTTTTAGTGGCAAGTCTGAAGTCCCTCAACTAACATGTGATAGAGCAGAGATTTGACCCCAGGTCTATCAACGTTTTGCTGCTCTCAGATTTTTAGACCAAGCATTCTGGCTTGATGTTATTATATCTGATCATTAGGGCAACCTGTGTATGAACCTGTTCACGCTGCAGGGCTCAACAGTCAGCTCAGCAAAGCTTTCCATGTAGGAATGGAGAGAGCCAGCTTCTCATCACGCCTTACCGCCTGCTAGCCATCGGTGTGAGGTCATGCACTTTCGGGCACACTTCTTTCTTCGTGTGTGTATGGAAAGAAGCATCGGGCCCTGCCTGCCTCACAGGCTTGTTGGAAGCATAGGTGACATCCATTTGAGGATGTGCTAAAGAATTAAACTACTGCACAGATGTAAGGCTTGTTATTAAAGGAAATTCTGATGAATCCTACTACACTCTATTTATTTCCTGCCTAAGTTGCCACAAAATCCATGTGCAATACCTTTCTCCACATCGATACTTACAAAACACCCCTAGAAGCCTACATTCTGTGCAGCAAAATTAAAGGAATGCATCCCGTGGCCTTTTTGTAATACCAAATTAAAGCAATGACAATCCACAGCAGAAAAACCACCCCACCGTGCACCTATTATTAACATGTTAATTTCTATGTTCCAGCTTTTGAAAATGATTCTGGGAACTACTTATTGAATTTTTAATTTGCAGATTATCAACCAAATTGGCTGCAATGGCTCTGAGCAATGGGGCTCACACGTCCGCTTTGCAGGTAAAGTAGATGCCTGCAGACAACAATGGTTCAAGTTCTGATGGGATGAGTTGTCTTACCCAGGAACTGGGCTCCTTATTGGCTCCTGAGAACTCCAGATTCAAGAGGAAGAATAATACGTTTTTCATATGTGTGACTAGGAAGGAGGTAGGATACAAGAATTCTGCACTAACGAGGCTCTAAAAATCAGTCTCCAATCTGAACCTCCCTCTTTCCTTCTCTTCCTCCTTTCTTCCTTTCCTTCCTTCCTCCCCCTTTCTTGCACAGAGGACACCATAATGCATAAGGCAGACCCCCATCTCTGCTCTCACCAGAGTTCACAGTCAAGGTGAAGGCTATAGACTCAGCCTGTGTGACACAAAAGTGTGACAAGGGCTATGCTGGGAAAAGTGCATGCCTTTCTCAGCGGTGAGGAGGAAAATATCAAATAAGACTTCCTAGAAAAGCAAATTAAAAGAGGAGCAGGAGAGAGTCAAATAGTTGAAGGGGGAGAATGTTTCAGGCCATGGGAACAACAGAAGAGAATAACCAGAAGTAAGAAAGCCCTTGGTCCTCTCCACAAGAGGACCAGGTGCTAGCCCTGCCCCCTCTCGAGTGGAGGTAGTAGAGCCCTGTGGTTGAAAACCTCTACCCTGAAATCAGGCAGAAGGCAGAACAGTACCCAATTCCCCTGAGCGCCACTTGATAGCCATATGTCCTTGAGTAAATGACTTAACTTTTCGAAACCTCATTCTTCATATCTATAAAATGGGAAGCATGACAGTATTTTTGTGAGAATAAGAGGAGGCTATGTTGAGTAGAGCATGTATCACAGCACCCACTAAAGGCTTCATAAATACAAGGGTGACTACTTGGTTGTTATAATCATCGTGATTATCATTCTTATTGAAATGGTCACTGGAATCTCATCTCCTGTCTGCTCATCAGTGCCTCCCCTTCCTCAGGTCACAGTGCTGGCCTCACTGCACCCACCAAGCCTTCTGGGATCACTGAAGACCCCATCTTCACCTAGAGCATCCTTATCACTCTTTTCTTCCCCACTCATTCTCGACTCATACTATCTTACTACATAATCACCTTTTTCTTCTATATGCATTATTTCTGCAACTCGATCATAACAACTTATTCTTCAGAATAAGTGACTTATTAGAATAAGAACTGCTGAGACTTTGTACTTCTCCAGAACTTCGTACCTCGCAAATGACTTTCACCAGAGGGATTGTTATAGATATTTGTGAAATAACCACCTTGGTCAGTGGGTCAAATATCACAACTTTCACTTTATAGACAAAAAAATTGCACCTCAGAGGAGCTACGTGACTTGTCTGAAACCCCACAGCTGCTGCATGGTTGAGCTGAGGCTAGGACTCAGGCCTTATAGTCACACCACCAAATGTGTTGATTATGAGAGTCTTAACAAAACGGCTAACGTTTATTGGATGCTTACTTTGTGCGCTGTTCTAAAAATGTTATGTGTACAAAGTACATTGACTCCACAATAATCCTATGAGGCAGGGACCAGCATTACATGCTTTATTATGGACAAGGAAACTGAGTCACAGAGATGTTAACAGCTTGCCTGGGGTCACTAAACTATTAAGTGATACAGCCGTGACCTATACCTAGACCAGCTCTATTGCACATATTCATAATTGCTATGCATACTGCCTCTTGCAATGACAGGATTTCTCTTATATTTGCTGGAAGAACCCCAATGAATTTTGGAGGGACTCAATGAATATTTATTTATTAGTACAAATAATAGTTTACTTTATTGTCCAAAGTGTAAGTATCTTGGTAAGTTGGAAGGCTTTAATTGTTAATTTTCTTCCAAAGTTCCCATGGTGACCATAGCTGTCCATGAATCAACTTTCTCTAATGTGTTTTTTGATGCAGTCTCAGCCCCAGACGTGTAAATATTCTATTATTTTGTTTCTTTCTACTACTCCGTCACCCATTGCACATGCCCACATCGGGACCCCCCTGACGTGCCTGCCTCAAGGGTGACCACTGAGCATAAATATCACACTCTCAGCAAGAGGCAACTTCAACACCACTTGCTCAAAACACCCCATTATGTCCCTAACCTTTTCCCCCAAGGATGGGTGAGGACTTTTTTCTCTGTTCCTTTTTTCTTTCCCCACAGAGACGAGGAAACAATATTCCTCAGCATTCCAAAAGCGAGCCAAAGACGGTGACACAGATATAGATCCACGCTAGTTTCCTTGAACGCTCGATGGGAAGGCGTAGTGTGTGACCGCCTCACTTCTCATTTTCCAAAAGCAAGGCGAATTTACTAACATTTCGACGGACTTCTTATTTACCAGCTAGCCTTTACCTCTGGGTTAAAGATTCCTGTATCAGTCTGCAGCAGACTGGAGAAAAAGCTTGCGTACAACAAATTCCAACTCACCAAAGACAGGGAACCAAATAATACATGTAACCCTTTTCCCACTGCTGGGAAGGGCTGAGACGTTCGGGTTGCGGCCTCTCTGGGCTCTGCTACAGAAGCTGAGGCCGAATGAGTTAATGGTTAATCTCTGGTCAGATGGGCAGCGCGGCTCTGAGTGCAGCCCTGTTATTTTGCAACTTAGCAGAAAACAAGCTGTTAGCCACATATGCCAGTCTAGGTCCTTCAGTTTTTCAAATTATGATTATAGGCTTGGCTGCCTACGTCTGGTAGAGGCAGTGCGCTATACGGTTAGTAGAAGGGGGTAGATCACCGTGGAGAAGCACTACATGAAGATTTAGCACAATTAACAAGCTTGCCTTTGACCCTGAGAGAATGGTGGGCACAAATCACGGAGTTGTATACTATGTTCTTTGCCTTGATCGATGTATTCTTCTGAGTGTTTGCCAAACCTTACAAAATATGTTACCCACAGCTGGGGGACTTCAGGTCACTACCTTACATCCTTTCTTCCCGCCTCAACAAAAAGAAATACCAGGCTGGTACGTAGAGTGAGTAGTAGTGGCTGACTGTGATTTTGGTTTAAATATCAAAACGTCTTCATACTCCAGATTTTTTTTTTCTTTGAAATTTTTTCTAAAATGAGAAAAAAATGGCACCCACTTCTGTATGTTTTTCATGATATTTGCTGGTCTGATATTCGGCATAGGATAGCTAGCTGCATTGGTTGTTAAAATATTAAAGATCATTCTCTGCTGGCTGCTTGGGTATGCTAGTGCTCACCCTACGATCTGCCAGACCTCACCTAAGAAATCCAACACCCGAGAGGGCAGCGCCCAGCACCGCACAGCAGGGGTCTCCACAATCCACAAACCTGGGTCCGTTCTGATTGGTCATAGTCTGGGTTGTTTTACTCCTTGTTATATACTCCAAATATCATCCCTAGAGATGTAAGATAATACCTACAAGGATACTTAGAGATTTTTGGAAGATTTTGGGTGCTCCGTAAAAATTTAAGATAATATTATAGTAATAACTCATGTAATCAATACGGTTAGAGTATCCTGAGTTCAGAATTCTGTAATTTCTCATTTACTCAAGGTTAATCACCTCCACAGGGAAACTACCTGAAGCAAAGGCCCCCTGGCCCAATGACCTGGAGGTGGCCACTTGGGTTTTTTTTCCGGCACCTGACTTTGCTGGTCAAGCTTTCTCTAATATTTTTAGCAGATAACAGCGTTTTTTTTTTCACCAAACACAAATACAAAATTTGTCATCTGGACCATCGTCTATGCTTAGAAAGCATGCTCTGCCTGCCGAGTTGCTTATCTCCAATGATGTTGGTTAAGCAGAATGGAAAGGAGGAGAATCATCCTCCCCAAATGACAGGAATAAAGGCACAGACACTTAAAGAAATAGAGTAAAATTTGAAATGTAAAACGTCAGAGGTGGCGCTTAGGAATAATGAAACTGTAAGAAGTTAAACACAATCAGGTTTAAAGAGATAATGATAAAAATGAAAATCTGAAATCCTTGCCAGTAGAGTAAACCTAGTCTGGGAAGACGAATTCAATATTTCCTGCAAATAAACAGTAGTTTCTAAAATTAGAAAGCACAGATAAGAAAGGCAAAAAGTTTCAGAGGATCATGATGGCGATGGTCAAAAGTGTGTGTGTGTGTGTGTGTGTGTGTGTGTGTGCGCGTGCGCGCGCGCGTGTGTGTATGAGATTCTGTGGAATTACAGACGAGGACCTGCAGCCCCTCAGGTAACAGATTTTATTAAACTGACCGAACTTAATTTAGCACATTCTTGATGAAATATACATGTGCTCACTTTTCAGACATAACCTGCATGAAAGTGCTTTGTGAAATACCAAGCCAGTATATCTTCAAGTGTATTTCAAAGAATCAAAGACCTGGGAGATACTTAATGAAAACTCAAACTGCTATTTCACACTGTTTCTCTCTTAGATATTCACAATGTTCATGAATCTATTAAAGGCTCTGAGAAGTCCTGCAATAATACTTGTTATCTATCCATAATCATTATTTCCCAAATTTATCTGCGCACAGAGGCCATTTTTATGTGTCACTATCTGAGGAGAGTTACGTTAGAAAATTGTCAGGTGTAATCAATATGCTATTGGAAGATTTTCGAAAGACATATTTTTCCTGAATATCTTCAGGTGCCCAACCCTAAGGGTCCTCAAAGGCAGCGGTCATCAATTTTTTTCGCACCAGGGAGGGACTGGCGCTCCTATGAGAATCTAAGGCCTGATGATCTGAGGCAGAGCTGAGGCAGTGATGCTCCTGCTGGGAGCAGCTAGCTGCAAATGCAGATGAAACTTTGCTCTTTTGCCAGCCCACCGTTCACCTCCTGCTGTGCAGCCCTGTTCCTAACAGGCCACAGACCAGGTACTGGTCTGCAGCCTGGGTTTGGGGGAACCCTGCTCAAGGGGACCCTCTCAGGCTTCTTCCTGTGACTTCCTATCTGTGTGAGTTATGTTAGTTCAAGGATCCTTCAGCTTCAGGGAAAGCAAAGATTAACTGCATTATTATTCAAATGCAAGTCACCCACTGTCACCTCCCTGCAGAATCAGATGGGCCCTTCCACTGTGGCCTTCCTGGGCTCAAGATGCTGGCTTGCAAGCTTCTTTAATTGCTTCACCCCCTCACATCCTACCCTGCATTTTTATCAGGGCAAATGTGTTAGCAGGAAGGGCAGTCTTGTGGATGAAGGAGGAAAGTTTAGAGCAAGTGCCTGCTTTTAAGGAGAGCAGCCTTAGCAAAAAAAAAAAAAAATTGTTACAAATTAGCTACAATATCAGGTTCTCAATTCTTTCCTGATTTCTTCAGGTGCTTGCACTTGGCTCTCCAAAAGCTTTCAAACTTTATTTTCCCTTCTTTGATTGTGCTGGTAGAAAGATGGAATTCTAAAGGAAATGCATCATAAAATTTATATTTGAGCAGTCTTATCAGCATTGGACATGCATAATCTTTCCTTGCAAAGTTTTGCTATGAAATTGCACACAAATTTGTTTCTAAAAAAGAGAGACAGAGACAGAGGAAACCCTCTATGTTTCTGTGGTGTTTGATGTCTATTTATGTTTCTTAAAGATAAAGCATTTATTCTATGCATGATTTGAATTTTATGCATCTCTTCTCTTTGCCCTAACGGAAGTGAATTCTTATTGCATAGTCAAATTTCACACTCAATTTATTCTGCAGAGTAACTCCCTTCCTCCAGATGGGACTATAAACCAGTAGAAAGAAGTTTTTTAAGTGTCCCTAATTGAATATATGGGATCTACTTCTGAAATTAAATCAAAAACTCAGAGAAAAGTAGAGACACCATTGGTGGAGGACACTAATATCGTAAAATAAAACAGATTTGTTGGCTCCAGGATGGGTTGGTAACCTTCGAGGCTTTGCATCACCAAATCACAGAAAGGGCAGCATATGAGGGGAACAGAGGAGATAGAGTGGCTCATGGAGTAAAAAGATTTCCCAGCTCTTCTGAAAGTTACTGGAGATCAACGAGAGGGACTTCTAATGGTCTAGCAAAATGAAAAGGGGGAAGAACTACAAAGGCACAGAGAGAAGGATAGATTGAGAGAGAAGAATTAGTTGCATCAGGCCCACTATTTATCGAGGATCTAATAATGACAGTGTGGAAAAAACTCTGCTTACTGTGTGTGTGTGTGTGTGCACGCGCATGTGCATGCTTCCCACAAAACATCTGTGGATGACGCTGTATGTAAGAACAGCAGACATTTGCCAGGGGACCCAAAATAACAGTAAAAATAATAACATTTGCTGAGTGCTTACTATAGATCAGAGAACAGTGCTAAGCCCTTTGCACTTTTGATTTAATTTTCACAAGGACCTGTGAGGCCAGAACCCTGTTTTTCGTGTTCACAGCCACATAAAAGGTGCTAAATAAATATCTATTGAATTAATAAACATGCTTTGATGTGGTTGCCATTGTTTTTCATATATATATTATATGCAAATAATAACCTAATCGTCTTGGTTTTTACCTCTCTAATACATGATTAATGACAGTAACTACTGGAAAACATATATATGTATATGAAAACTGAGTCTCAGAGAGCCTTCAAGAAATTAGGAAACAACACAGGTAGTATAGTTGCAGAGGCTGGCTGGTACCCAGGGCTTCCTGTGCCTGTGTTTTATTTAGGCAATACTTCTGAAAGTGGGACAGGAGCATGCATAATCTTTCCTTGCAAAGTGTGGAAGGGGTAGGGCCTTGGGATTTGGAGCCATGTCTGTAGGCATAGTGCAAAACCAGAGGAGAGAAAAGAGCCGGGTTATAATACAAAGAGCTGTCTAGTTTGAGCTTGAGGTCTGGTTCTACTTCCTGTGTGATTAATTAACCTCTTTGCTGAATTCAGTTTCTTTATCTGTAAAGTGGGTGAATTGAACTATATCTTATTCAATTGTAAAAATTAGAGATTGTGGAGACAAAGTGGTATTTAAGTGTTCAAAATTGGTAAATATTATTTTTATTTATAATAAAATTTATAATAAAATAAATATCTTTTTATTTATAATAAAAAATAGCAAAACCAGTTGCCTAGAGTTTGTTGGGTGACATTTCATTGTATAACCATGTGAAAATGAGAACCACTTGGGACCTTGGTTTTTTCTTCAGTTTAAATACTGAATTGAACTATGAATGGTTTCTAGGATCTCTTATTTATGTAAACGATGCTGTTCGCTCCTCTCAACATAATAGTTAATAGTGCAGGTGCTCCGATCAGGTTTCTCAAGTTATTCTTGCTCAGCCACTTACAAGTTGTGAGATCTTGGGCATGTCACTTAACCTCTTAAGGGCCTTTGTTTCTAGTTTTTATTATGCAAATAATAACCTAATCTTCTCAGTTTTTACCTCTCTAATACATGATTAATGACAGTAACTACTGGATACAGTTGTGAGCAAAAAAATAAGTTAATATACTTAGAGCAAAGTTTGCCCAATAAATGTTTGCAATGATGATAAAGATAGTAGTGATGAGGATGATGATGGTCCTTCATCTGCCAGTTTTTGGAGTTTGAAATTCTCATCATATAACTAAGTCGAGCTTGTTTTGGCAGATATAAGACATCCAGAAATATGAAGGCCAGAATTCGGAATGAATGAGCATGAAAGTATGTAAGTTTTGATATGGGGCAGGAAAAAGCAAACCTGGAACTTTTATTTAGTCGTTAAATAAAGGAGATTTCTAAAATTTATGGTTCTGAAAAAAAAAAATACCCTAAGGGCAATGTAGGCCCGGGACCCTGATGAGGGGGACAATTGGTTTCTGGGGTGAGAGATGCTTTGAAATGGAAGTGATATATTAAAAGGGGAGGGGAACAGTGTTGGCTCTTCACAAATAGATCTCTCTTGGATGTGAATATTCAACTTTCGTTCCCCTATAAAGGTCTTAGGTATGTTTTCATACAATGGTCTCAATGGACCATTTACCTAGACAGCCTTTACAGTAAACGCTATGGACTGAATTGTGTCTCTCCAAAATTCCAAGGCTGAAGCTCTAATCCCTAATGTGACTGTATTTGGAGATAAGTCCTCTAAAGAGAATAATTAAGGTTAAATGAGGTCATAAGAGTTGAGCCCTGATCCTATAGCACTAATGTCCTTATTAAAAAAAAAAAGGAAGAGACACCAGAAATGTGTGTACGCACAGAGGACAGACTGTGTGAGGACAGAGGAAGAAGGTAGCTACCCGTAAGCCAAGGAAAGAGGCCTTGGGGGGAACCCACCCTGCTGGCACCTTGATCTTGAACTTCCAGCCTCCAGAACTGTGAGGAAAAAAGTTCTGTTATTTGAGTCACCCAGTCTGCAGCGTTTTGTTATGGCAGGCCTTGCAAACTAATGCAGTAGCTCTAAGAACTTACAGACTTAGAGTGTTCCTCTGCTTAACTGATGAAGAATAAGAAAGAGAAAAAGGATATGTTGTAGGAGGAGATAAAGAGGAGGAAAAGGAACAGGCCCAGCAGGAGAGAAGAATGCTCCTCAGCATCCTTGCTGGGGAATGACACCAAGTCCTCACTGCTGAGAACCCTTCCCACAATCCTCCTCTGAGACGGTGTCTGCTCGCCACAGGGCTGTACTCACGAGTGAGGCCCTGTGACCCTCCCCTCTGCACACGCACTAAAGCCGCGAGTATTGGTCACCCAGTAGCCTTCGTGGCCATTGCATTCGCTGAAGTTGAGCCCAAAGCAAAATGATACTTTAAATGATATCACCTCTACTCTAAACAGAAGAATAGAATGGAAGCTTAGCTATCTGTAAAAATTTCGTTGTTTAAAGATAATGGTGCAATGAGGCAAAATCTGTCTACCTGTTACACTGCGACAATGAGGAAAAAATTAAAGTAACTAAGACTGGATAGTTTTAAGACGAATACACGTATGAGAAAGTAAAACATTTTTTTCCACTTCCACTCAATTGTTATCATCATCTCCACTTCCCCTTCAACTCTGAAGGCTAACATGGTGCCTTTTTTGCCGATAATAAAGGTAAAAAATATTTTGAGACATCTCTATATTATAAGCCTCCTTCTATATTCTCATCACAATTTATATTAAATTTATATTAGTTTGTCTTATTTTCATATACACAGGGTGACAAACTAAGTTTAAGAAACTACTACTACATTGTACAATAAGGCAAGGATCACATCAAAATGACATTATTGTCCATTGGCATTTACAGAAGGACTCCATTCAGACAGATACCAGTGGCCATCTTAAGCAACCCACCCCCCCCCCAACCCCCCTCCCAGCCTCTAAGCATCCAATTTGCATCCAGTTTTGCTTACTTTCCAGCTCTAAACTCCAGTGTTACTTTGAACCGACTCCAACCCGAACAGGGGAGGACCATGTGAAAGGAAATTATGTATTTAAAAGTAAAACACTTGCCTGTTGAGGTCACCTAACCATCCTACTCCATTCCATTTGAATTTACTGGCTAGAGACTACTTTAATTCATTTTATAGCAGAATAGTTAGATTATGCTCCATCTATTACAAACATTTGGTTTGCATAGAGGATTTGCTATGTTTTATTAATCCATCACGTAGTCTTTCTAAAAACGTGATGAATGAGGTAGCATAAAATGTCATTCTTTATACACTTTAGGTGGTTTGGCAATTAATGCATCGAGCCTTTGCAGCGATTTTGAATCAAAGGCTGTTTTCTGATATGGATCCATCTTGCCCACATCATCTACGGAATTACGAAACATATGATAAATCCAAGCATTTGACAGAGCTATTTCTATCAGGTTATAACCCTATTTGATAAACTCGAATCAGCAGCAAAACTATAACAGATTAATGAAAACCCATTAGGAAGTGCACCATGACATTTCATTTCTGGGGAATTACAGCTAAGATACATTCTAAAACATTCAGAACAAATGGGGCAGGCTTTTTAGGAGTATATTTTATTTAAAGTGACTAGAAAAAAAGAAAAACGCCACAGAATTCTATGTTCACCACATCATGTCCAAGAAGCTGAAACAGGAACAAAATTAAATGAAATGTGTTTTCTCAGATGAACAAAAGCTTCTTCAATTATAAAAGAGTAAACTGATAATAGAATCCCAGAGACAAAGAAGTAATATGAACACATGGCTCACCGCTTACCATATAAAACGTGGAAACAAGTTACACCTTATTACACAAAGAAAGAGACAGCGAAAGAGTAAAAAAAAAGAGAGAAAATGGGAAAAAAAATTAAAGCTGCACATTTTACTACGCTTAGCCCACATTACCTTCAAAGAATAATTTCACGTCTAAAAATAGTTTAACCCAATAATGTAGCAAAAATTCTGGCTTATATATAATTATTGAAGAATGTTAGCAACAATTTTTTTAAGAAGATAAAATTGTCATATTCAGATGCTGACCTTTTACCATGTACTATGAAACCATTAATAAAAATTTATTTTAACACCAACAAGCCCACAATGCTTTGAAATATCAATTTTAAAGGATACTGTCTCCCATATCCTTTATTGTAAATGTTACACAGACAAAGGCAGAAACCAAAAATCAATTTTTAATATATTTCTTCCCACCACAGGGCATGAGAAACATTAACAGTTTCTGCATCTACATGGTTACAATTATTAGCTTTGCCTTTCTAACGCAGTGCTCATAAAGTATGCTTGGCTTAGACTTTGGGGGAGGGAGGTGTTATTCTTAAGGTTTTTCTGGAGGAAAGTTAATAAGCGATAATCCAGGATCTTGAGAGTCATGCCGTTACTTGCTTCCCCCATCCAGCATCCTGATATTTACATGATCACTTACACAGAAGCCGCAGAACAACTTAAAACTTAATGATCCCAATTCACAACCCTGCAGGGGGGACAAGAAGCTGCTATAAACCTATTGAGGGATGTTGCCTTGGGTCCTTGCTATACAGGGAGAGAAAATAACCACTCCAATGGTTTTGTTTCACCTCTATTCAGATGGACTCAGATGTGCTTTGTACCTCTTCAGTCCCTGTGTCCAATGCCTTTGAGGACTGGAGCTAAGGACAGGTGCGGTGGACATCACCTCTCCCCTACTCATAGTGCTTGATCTCTCTGGAGAGCAACTTCTCTCTCTACCGGCTGTCTTACTGGGATTGTTAAACAGGGTGCATGGCTCTCTCTTAGCTGTGGGGTAAATGCAAGCAGCAGCAGCCCATTGAAAAGATGGCTTTATAATTCCTGGTGTTTGGAATCCCAGGAATGCTCAAGAATGCTACTTTGCTAAAACCTGGTGTTTCAGGTTTTCTTTCCTCTGATTCAGCAGTCAGCTACTTCATAGCCTTTCTCCTTTGTTGTGATGAATTTAGCCAGTGTCACTTCTTGTGGCTTGAGTTCAAACTACCACCAGCCAGCAGAAAATGGGAGCTTGATCTTTATTTTCCTCCAAATTCATTCGCTGGTGCCATTTCTCTATTCAAATATGTTCAGAAGCTCCGCCTTCCCTATGGTTTAAAATCCTCATTCCTCTGCATGGCATTCGAGGCTCTTGCTGACTGGTCCTACTCTGTGTATCTAAATCAAATCCCACTTTCCACCCAAGGAATCCGCTGCTTGACTGAATTCGTTTTCCTTGCTGAACCCTCTTATCTGAACATATACATGTTCTCGTGGTCATTCCACTTAACAAATCCCTGAATCTTTATCAGTTGAAAACAACAGAACCCATTTGTGCCAACTTAAGCTGGAAAAAAAGAATTGTCAAAAGATATAAAGTACCTCGTCAGGCCAGAGGTTAAGCAACCAAAGCAATAATATCCCAGGCCCGCTCAGTGGGACCCAAGGCATTTGAGACGGGCCACAGACTCCCTGCCGCCCAGGACTGAGGCTGGCACAGGAGGCCTCCCTGCTATTTCTTACAGCAGGTTCTCTCTCTCACAGTTTGTTTCCAAAACTGAAATCCCATATGAGTGCAGAACTTAGATTACATGCCTGCTCCTTAGAATCAAAGAATCCAGGAAACAAGTTACTGTCTTCTGCCTTTAGGGAGGCACAAATGCGTATGGTGCTGGATGACCATGAACTTGACAAATATCCACGAGATTAGTCCTATGGCCCTGCCTCTTCCATAAGACCTTCTTCAAGCTTTCTGATATGTGATATTCTCCCTTGTCTCTAAACTCCTTTTATCTCATTATTTATATCTCAAATGTTCAACTTGAGTAACACATTTAAACTACATTATGATTTGCAAAGTATTTCCACACACATATCCCTTTTAATCTTCCCAAATCTGCCAGTTGGGTATCCCTAGTGATCCCATTTATAGGCAGTAAAATTTTGGTGAAGACGAATAACTTGCCAAGCTTCCTACTTAAAACACTCTACACATTATCCTCAGTAAATACACCATGAGAGCGGAAGTCAGGAACCGGCGTTCCTTGAATGTCCATTTTCCCAAGTTGCTGGCCTCATATTTAGAAAAATATAAACAATTTAGCATGTGTTCTCTTCTTTTGAACTTATATGACTAAGCTAACAGCATAACAACCATGGGACATTACATTTTCAAGGGAGAGCAGGAGGAAAAGTTTCAAGGACACCATTGCTATAGAAATTCCCCCTCTGAGTCCCAATTGGCCACTCAAGCCAATTGGGAAGCTTGAGAGAAATTAGGTACAAGCTAGAAAAGGAACATTTCTGGAAAAAAGGATCAGTATCAATTATCGAAGAGGTGCCAGGAGGAGGAAGGGAGTTTTGCAGCACAGAAGGAGAGAGGATAGTTCTAAACCCTTCAAAGGAAAGTCAACGGCCAGAAACCAAGGACCTAAATGCACAAACCTCATTTTAAGCTTTGTAATTTCTCCACGTGCACATGATTTAAAAAAAAAAAATTATTACTATTCTGTTTGTTTGGGTTTTGCTTTGCTTTTGTATTGTTTTGTTTTACTTTGGTTTCTTTGATCGCCAAATGACCAGCAGTGACCTTTTTCTTCGAGGACACAAGGAATGGAAAGTTGAAGAAATGCTGGGATTGGTGGGTAGAGAAATCTCAGGGATAGGACGGGGGTGACTGATTTAAAGAAGAGGAAAGTCAAAGTGGTCGTAGGACAAGTGGGCTCTGAGGCGAGAAAGAAACCGTAAGCTCAAGATAGAGGATGAGAATTAACCAAGTCTAGACTTAAACACATCATGAGAATGATGCCTATTTATCTCATTTTTCCTCAAACACTGGAAGTATACCCACTTCCACCCATGAGTAAAAGATCTTCCTGAGAATCTCCTCAGAGTGTGCCCTCTCCCCACACTATAGGTTTTTATAGGAGTAAAGAGACAGATTTATTGCTATAACAAAGTTCAAATAACATGCAGTCCTAGACTGAAATGCTAGGTCCATTGCGGGTACTCAGCATGAATGTTTTATATTCAACCATCCTCAACACACTGCTTCCACCTGGTGATCTAGAGAGCTGCTCCTGCTCCTGCCATCATAACAGCATTCCAGCCAGTAGGAAGAGGAACAAGACCATGTAATAGGCAAGCTCCTTCCTTTTATGGGTTGGGCCTGGAGGTTGAAAACATCATCCTCACTCACATCGCCTTGACTTATCAACTAGAACTGTCACATGGCCACGCCCCACTACAAGAAAGCCAAGAAAACGTAGTCTGTAACTGGACAGGCAGGAGCTCAGCTAGAATTCAGAGCCACTATACCATGAAGGAAGGAAGAAATTATATAAGTATTGAGGGACAACCAGCAGCGTTTGCCCAAAAGTCTAAAAATAAAAAAGACCTGGGATAAAATCCTGGCATTGTCATTGACCAGCCACTTAACCTTAAACAAGTTACTTATCCTGGTTAAATCTCAGTTTTCTCTTCTATAAAATGAGGATAAAACATCTGCCATACAGAATCGTGAAGATTCACTGGGATAATGCATGTAAAGTAGTTGACCCACAGAATAGGCAGTTGATGACAATTATGAATACTTTATTGTTATTATTTTTAACAGGGGTTGGCAAACTATAGCTTGAGGGCCAAATCTAGCCTGCCATCTGTTTTTGTAAATAAAGTTTTATTGGAGCACAGCCATGGCCGTTTGTTTACATGTTGTCTGTGGCTGCTTTCACACTACACAGGCAGTTGGGTAGTCGAGACAGAAACCGTATGGCCTGCAAAGCCAAAAAATATTTACTCTCCAGTTCTTTTTTAGAAAAAAAGTTTGCCAACCCTTGATGTATAAAGTGGAAAAAATCTTTCTTTCTTTTGCTGAGTCACATATGTTCTGTTTCTTTAGTTGCAAATAAGTCATGTACTACTTCAAAGCGTGATTGTAAAAAACTAAAAGAAATAAATTATGTAAAGCACCTAGCACAGAGCCAAGCACACAGCAAACACTCTATAACCTTCAGTTGTATCTTATTTTCCTTGATATATGGTGATCATGGGTCCCACCAGAAGACTACTAAATGCATGCAAGACATCGTTAGACAAAATCAAGTCTCTCACTTTGATGTGCTCATGTATTAAGCTCAGATGCATGGCCTTTAAAACTTTGGCACAACCACCCAGGGCAGCAATACCTCATGCTAGTTATGCCAGGGATAGCTGTGTGTACCTTTAATTATTATCTGAAGTGCAAAGAGAAAAAAAAAATAGGGCCTGCACATACATAAAGAAATTCTTATCTAAATGTGGCCAATATATATACATAAAGCTTTGAATGAGAAGATGCAAAATCTAAGCCAAGAATTTCTAGAAATACAGAATGTGAAAGACAGCGAAACAATGGTAGGCCCCTAGAAATATTTATTAAATGCAAAGAGGAAAGAAGAGAGAGAGGGGAAGGGAGAATGGAAGGAAGGGAGATTTTAGTGGCTTACCAATGTTCTCGCAGTAAAGAAGATTCTTAATTGGCCTATCCTGGCTCCTTCCCGGCTCATCACACACCACCAGTCCCTCTCATCTGCTGCTCTCCAACCATATTGCTCTTCTTGAAGTTTCTTAAAATTGTCCATATTCCTCCTTCCTTTATCAGAATGTTTGTGCATTCTGTGCTATCTAGCTAAAATAGTATTCTTTTACCTTTTTGATTGTATATATCTATTAACAAAAATGTTTTAGCACCCATTCAAACACATGAATATTTAGTCATTCACAAATTATATATGTATACATGCATATATGTGAATATATATATAATAATATATATATATAATATATATATATATATCCACATTGTATATGTATTTCTGCTCTAAAAATGCCAAAACTAAACATTTAAAGGCTAGATAAAAAGGTGTTACAAAGCTAATTTTTGATATTTTCCCCCACACTCTCTGGACATGCGCACCTGAGTTTTCCTCCTTAGCCTCTCCCCCCGACTCACTGTACTTCGGGTCTTATCTCCAAGGTCACTTCCCCAGAGAACCCTTCACACCATGAATGTATTGTTCTTTGCTCTTATAACTTTTTTTACTTCTCCTTCATGATACTTACTACAGTTTAAACTACATGCTCATTTGTAATTATGCAATGAACGTCTTTCTCCCTCTCTCCCCACCAACTGAACCCATCATCAATTCTAACATCTACTCGAATGTCTGTTCTAGCCTCTCATGAGAGCAGAGATCATGTCTGTTTTAGTTGCCAGGGTGTCCTTATCATTTGTGCCTTGACACATTGTAGGTCTTACTAAATATTGATTAAACGAATACAAAAACTATTCTACAAAATAAATAAATGCTTTATTTAAAAAAAGCCTTAGAAAGGATAAATTTAGAAAATAAGAAATGCCTTATCAAGAAAGTAGCCGATCAGATACAGCCAGGTGAATAATCACATATCACTTTTCAAGGGCATCTTCATTTTTCAAAAAGCCTTTTCTATCTATAATCATCAGATTCTCCCAACACCTCTTTGAGTAGATGAGGTTAGAGATTTTTATCCCCATTTTACAGATGAGGGAACTGAAACTCAGAGAGTTAGAATGATTTTCCTAAAGCCATACAGATAGTTGGTAACAGAAAAAGAACTGGCTTCCTGGTCCCCCAGTCCCAGCCCACACTGCCCACTGTCAGGGGGGATGTGGCCATCGAGCCCAGGCAGAGGGAGAATCTTGATGCCCTCAGGAAGATACAAATTAGAGCTGTCAGAAGAACTCACTATATGCACTGCTATAGAACACTGACAAACATTTCAGAATGGCCAGAAGACAGAAATGGAAATAATTAAAGCCCTGGGAATTAAAACAGAAAGATTACAGGGCTACAGTGAAAGTTTAGAGGACAGAAATTGAGAGGTGAGTAACTAACAGCCTTCAAGTCCATCAATGCTCATTACATGGCGGTTTGGTTGCCAGCTGCTCTTCAGCTCCAAAGATTACGAAACAAATAGGAGAGAGTTTTAAATTATATGAGGACACCATGTCCATTCACTACATGATTAGGCGAGCATAACGGTTGTTAGAGTGTATAATTCACTCATGGTGTGGTACCTAGTTCCCTGCTGATGAAGAGCAGGAGGGCTCGCCTAACAGGGTGTCCATTCTGAAGGAAAGTCAATGGAAGAGGCAAGTCATGCTGGTTCCTGCTGACCAGCACCATCCACTGTTCAGAGGCGGCTGTTATGTGCAAAGTAGGCAAGTCCAGGAAAATTAGCACATTCTCACAATTTTTCCTGCTGACAATTCCTGAACTACAGACATTGATGCTTAGTAATTTTAGGAAAAAAAAAAAAATATATATATATATTGGTTAATCAACAGGCCCAGGAAGCAGAGGTCAATACTTATCTGGTAAGTATGGTGATTTTGACCAATTACTTATCTCAGTAGAAAGCGTTTTGAAATTTCAGAATGAATTTTTAAAATATAAATATAAAATCACAATTTTCAAGGGATTACAGAGGGAATGCGAGGACATTTAGATGCTTCTATATTATTGTCAAGTTAAGCAACAAAATTAGAACAGCTCTTTATTGGGTCTATTTCTCACGAAAGGCAATCATGCCAAAAGCATGTTATATATCACATCTCAACCAATTTTGAATGAGGAAACAAAGATAGAAAATGGTAAACTAACTTAGAATGTTGGTCAAGAAATCAGAATACCTGCCGTTCCGGCCTCAGTTCTGAGACTAATCCCTAAGTAAACACTAACGTTTTCAGCCATATGACCTCGGACAATGATCTTCACTTCCCTAGACCTCAGTTTTCATATCTGTAAAATGAGGACTTGATTTGTCACTGCCCAAGGCCTTTTCCAGTTCTAAAACAGCCTGATTCTAGTTTTAAATCTCTGAAGAGTTATTAAAGGTAAGTTTTGTACTGAGGACCTCTTTGTGTCAATCAGAAAATTAAAGAATTTCCAGTAAACATTTGGAAAGTAAAGTGTTCACTGGGATGCATCTCAGTGTTAATTGAAATGCCTGAAGGCAAGGTAAAAAAGTCTAAAATATTTACCTACACTTAATAGAGATTAGCTAGGGAAAAACAGAAAGATTTTACCTTACTTTGTGGTTCACGGCATCCTTCATCAATTAAACTTAAATGAAATGACATTTTGACACAGGTTCCCAAATTAAAATTTGTATATGACTCCAGGTTACATTCAGTTAAAAGTAATAGTTAATAAGACTCTACTTGTAAGGGAAATGGGAAAGCATTTACCAATTGAACAGAGAGCTGAAAAGCTTCTCGACAAATCAGAGCAACTGGATTTCTCTTCAGGAGGCAGGGCCAATGCTTACGGGAAAAACCTGCAGAAGCCTAGCCTACGTTAGGCATTTGATAATCATAATCTCATTTCATTGTATCAATCTCACGATAACACTTGGTAGTATCGCCTGCATCTTATAAATGAAGAAACCGAAGCTGAGAAGAGGCAAATTTGCCTCATGTCGCATAGCCTGGTATCCAGAAAACAGAAAATTCAAACTCAGGCATGCCAGTTCTCTCCAACACACGAATACCACCAATCTAGAAATATTAGTAAACAATGAATCATGTTGGCCCTCCATGTTAAATAAGTGGCATGTTCAGGGAGGGAATCAGAAAGAAATGCACAAATGCATCTTAAACATAGGATGCAATTGCTCTTTTTCATCTTCAAATTCTCCTATGTAACTTAGCAAGTACAGGTTGTTAAAGAGTGTTTCCTTAGTTATTTTACTACCGAGAAGAGCACAGAACTTGTGAAAGTAAATCTCAAGGAACCTAGGGCTACTTTGGACTGTCAAGTCCCATAACGCTCCTTAGGGCATGCCTTTGTGGATCTTTGATGATGCAAAATGGAATCTTCCTCATGGTACTCCACGTGGCAGAAATATCAGACCAAAGGCACAGAAGCACAAATCACTGTTAAAAATACTGACTTTGTCCACTTTTCTCCCTTTCTGGAAGGTCTGCCTTTAAGCCACAATGACACACACAATACCCTCCAAATATAAAGGACTGCAAAAAGTGGTTTTATCGTGGTGGGCTTTCTTCCACCCTCGACTCTAACCTTTGCCTGTTTAGTAACACTCATTCCGGACCACTCTACCCTCCCAAATACTACATTGCAGACTTCCAGAACTACACTGGTTCCCGAAGACCATCGTGCTATCCTCGCCTCTGAGCCTTAGCAGACGCGGCTCACTCAGCCCACACTACCCTAAGCTCCTCTCCCACCACCCGCCTAACTAACTCTCTCCCCACAGGTGTTAGTGTGTCCCTGCTTCCCAACCCCACGCCCAGGAGAGGAGCCTGTCTGCTGTATTCCCAGAGCATCTCATCACCTCTGTGTTCTCACACATGCCACCTGTTCCTCGTCTGCTTCCCCACTCAGCTGTACACTCATGAGAGTGAAACCTGAGTTTGTTTGCCATCATCGGCTTGCTCCTAGCAGATCATACGTTATCTATAAATACATGTTAAATAAATGAGAATGAATAACTCTGGTGTTAGATGTTAGAAACATCCAAATGCAAAAGCTATCCTCGAACAGACATACCTTTGAAAGACAAATTTGTTAGAAATTAAGTGCACTAAAGATTAATAACTTTCTTGTTCTCTTAAGAATTTAGAATATAGTTATGTTTTATATTAGTAGAAATCATCCCAATAGTATATATGAGTTTACTGCTCTTTATAGAAAAATTATAGAGTATGTCTAAATGAATATGTATGTACATACATATTCTACATATATTTATGCATAATAGATATTATATATAACACATGAACAATTTTTAACCATAAAAATAATTTATATTACAAATTTACGTGTTTATATATGTGTATAAATCAGTACATTAATTCCTTGACCTCTAGGGAACAAATCTTACATTTGAACATTTCCTGATGCAGACACGGTTACGCAGAAATTCAAAGCTGGAAAGGTTGCCAGCAAGTATATATTTATCAAAGTGATTCTAATGTCTCTGTCATTACAAGATCTAATACCTCCTAAACTTTCAGATTAATGGCTTTAGAATTTGGGGTGGAGTTTTCTTTTAATAATGCACATTTCAATCCTCTGTTAACAAGAGGTCACATCAATAATTAATGGTTTCTGTAGCAGTTTCCCACTGCATCACTTCCTTGACAGATTTTTTAAATGTATGCTTTGTCTTCATAACGAAGTGCAAGCGGGTGAGGGAAGACAAAAGTGTAGCATGAGGCATGTGGGCTTTACATTTTTAACTTGTGCTCTAAAGTGTTCTTATATATTATCCCATTAGACAGGCACCACAATCCTGTGAAGAAATTGGGTTGAGAGGAAGAGAGAGAAAGGCAAGAAAGGTGAAAGACTCTATTCACTACGTTTTACAGAATCATAGAAACCAAAATGTGGAACAGTTATAGAATTTATTGAAGAACATGAACTCCAGAAGAATAAGGACACTGTCTGCTGCTCTTTTTCATTGCTTGTTTTACCCCCAGCATGGTGGTTGCTCAATATTTACTGCATTAAATAATGAGTGGGTGAATGAGTAAATAAATACTAAAGTTTTCTGCAAGAATAGGACCTGAACTTTAATTTCCTGACTCTCAGTCTCATGAACTCCCTAATATGTAACATCTTTTGTTTTTGGACTGTTCCTGGATAAGATTAAAAATGAGTTAAAGGAAAATAATTATGCATATTAAAAACAGATGGTTAATAAGTTTTATCCCCACCTCAAAAGGCAAAAACTTGAAGACTTTTTAAAATTACCTTCCTTAAATAATCTGTCTCTACATTAATGCTCACCTCTAAGATACATATTTCATTGATAATAATAACAAAAAAAATATTGAGCCTCCTTTCGATAATTTGTTAAGTACGCTGAATGCACAGAACACCACCAACAATAGTGAATTGCGTTATATGCACAGTGCATTCAGTAGTAGTGTACTCTAGATTGTAGTAAGCAGAACTAATACACATTAGGATAAATCATTTCCCTATAGTAATTACTAGGATACCACATTATCCATAAGAAAACTGCCACAGGCATTCAAGAAACCTAAGGAACAACATCCATCTCCTGTTTCATGCAGTCAGACCTCTGCTCATCTCTCTAAAGAGCAAGTTCTCACTGAGAAACACACTCGGCATTTCCTGATCACTGGAGAATCGAGTTACTGTGGCCGACTCCAGCTCGGAGGGCACAGCAGGGCACTGACACGTAAGGCTTCTGCAGCCATCACGAACTCACAGACGATCCACAGAAAGGCAAGAGCACTGAGGACTGAGGCACAAATTTTAATCAAAGCACGACCACCTGACAAGTAAAAATCAAGTCAAGTAGGAGAGGGAAAGAAGCATCACCATCTGATACAGAAATTTACATCTGTTGCTAAAGCTGCTCACCAAAATGCTAAAATAAAATAAAAGTATCTAACCATCTCACCCTGTGAGAGTTTGGCAGCTGCAATCAAAGCATCCTTGTAAGTAGGAGACTTGTTTAAATTTAGTTTTCACATATCCATTTAAAATGAGAAATAAAGAGCTCTCCACAATCATATCGGTGATCAGGACAGATCGGGACAGATCTTTCCGAGCCCAATCCCCAAAGGTCAGTCACAAACAACAGGGCCATTTCACTTTCTGGATATGAGGGTCATTCCCCCAGAGACCCAATAAGAGAGATGGGCAGGCAAATGGTTTGGTCGTTTTAATGAGAAGAAATATGAAGGCCACAGTGAAAGTGCTATGAAATTAGGAACTACGCCTTCTCCATTTTTATAACCCCAGTGCCAAGCACAATGCTGCTTGATAAATATTTGTTGGACGAATCAAGCAATTGATTAATCCAGAAGTAACAGCAATTAATTTGGTGAGAGAATCATCAGACCCTGAGAAAGTGCTCGGACAAATCCCGGCTCTGCTGCTTTCCTTTCATTTCGGGGGGCTGCTCCACTCAGATCCTATGTAGGAATCACTTCAAAGAGAGTGTCAAAGAAAAATCAGGGTGTCGGAGGCAGTGGCATACATGACCCCACCAAATCCTGCTCTGTGACCTGAACCCACATGATCTGCGCTTATGTCCCAACGACCCTGCAAAGTTATTTTTAAGAGCTCTATTTGACCAGTGAGAAAACTGAGAATAGGACAGCTTAAATCAGTTGCTCGAAACTTTCCACTGACAAAAGGCAGAGTAGAAATGCGAACGGGGGCTTCTGAATCCATCATCACATTCTCTCTTCTACGCCCCAGGCATTTCAGCAGCTACACTAAAAAAAATTAACATATAAGAAAGGTCAAAAGCCAAGAAATAAAGAAAAATAAATGGAAAAAGAAAAAAAAGAAAGAAAAACAAGCAAGAAATCTTAGTCGAGGAATGCTACAACATTGGAGCACAAAATCATTGGTGGTGAGTTTCCTTGAATCTAGCAAGTTCTCTCTATCCCATACTAGGCAAGATCTCAGCATAACAGAATAGAACGTTTTCCAGCCACTGCATTTTAGAAGGCATTTACCACGGTATCCTTTTTATAACACGCATTGAACGATAAAATAAATGATTCTTGCATCAACCATCACTTGGTGATTTCTTTTCCCTCCTTACAAGTCCTCAGGAAGGGAAGTTTCAATCATATTTCTTGGTGTCTGTCACATGAAAACCAGAACTTTTATAGGAGCTCCATTTATGTCATTCTGCTACTACATAGAGCAGGAATGCACCTGATTGTATTACTATTAATATTATGATTATCATCAGGTAATATTATTACTATTATGTTCCATTCATATTGCGAGTCAGACATTGTTCTAAGCCCTGCATACATTATTTCATCTAATCCATATCTCAGCCCTATAAAATAGGTATCATATGTTTCCATTAAAAAAAAAATCAGGAAACTGGGAGCCCAAGAGATTACATAACTTGCCTATTAAATTCGTACCCAGAAAAGGCAGAGTTTGGGTTTGAACTCAAGTCAGTTCGATACCAGGGCCCATCTTCTGAACCAGTGGTAAATGGAGGGTGCCTGGCTTTGTGACGCTTAATCATACTTTTTGACAAGCTGCATGTTCCCACTTTAAAAGAGTGATTGAAAGCCTTGATATACCCCATTAATTTTATACCCACTTGTATCAAAATCTCTTCAATTCCCTTTGCAGCTTTTCTGCTTCCATTTTAAACTCTTTTTCTTCCCTCCACTGTTCTTGCCCTCTATGGGCACATATCAAAATAAAGTCTTGAGGCTCCTTCTATACACATCTTTCAATATTTAAAGAGCCAATGAAAGCACAGCCTCTATTTCAATTAAACAATATTTAATTCACACAGCACTTTCTTTCTAAGAAATTCAAAGAGCCTTGGGTGCTTTTAATCAGATTCTCTTGGTACCTAAATCATTGCTTAAGTTTAATTGTGTCCCCTTTACATGACGAATTATCTCCATCCCCTAATCTTAGAATCTAAAGGGAATTGGCTCTACTCTGCCTTCCCTTAAAAAATAAGGGCCACTAAAACAAAACAAACAAACAAACAAACAAAACAAAACTAAAGGGCAAACTGTGTGCATAACAATAAAGAACAATTAATGAAAAGCTATACTCATAGAAACTAGTAAGAATAACAATGGTATTTAACAATTTAGTACATTCTCCCTGCCAGCTAACTCACCAAGAGCCTTACAGTTATTTATTCCTTTAAAACTGAAACACATCAGACACAAACTCACGGCAAAAGGAATAGATTTAATCCCAGCAACATACAGAGACTATAACAAATGAGGACTGAGAAGACAGTTCCCTGGGCCAACAGAGCAGGAATAAAACACTGACATCTCTGGATCCCCAGTCAGAAAATGCTTGCCAAGTTCCTCCACCAAGAAGTGACGGTCAAAACATAAACTCACATTTCCAGTAGCATATTTGAAATGGACCACACTCTGCCTGTTTTAGCTGCTTGTGTATTGTGTTCATAGTTTACCTCTCTGAGCCAGGTATTAATGTCATCAGCCCCATTTTACAGATGTGGAAACTGAGGCTTGAAAGGGTAAATAACTTGTCCAAGGACACACAGCTCATCAGGCCTTGAGACAGAGCTGGGACCAAGCTCCCAAGTCTAAGCACTTGACTACTAAGGTTAAAAAGCTCTCATCACTGCTTGTTACCTATCTATGTGGGTATTGAAAAAAGTCAGCAAGCATTTAGAGAACAGAAGAAAGGAAATAAATTTTTTTTTCTAAACAGCACGGCAAAGACATAATGATTTCTCGAACGACTAGGATGCCATTCAGTACCCTTAAGAGTAATTTTCTCAGTGGCATCCTAAGGCCTTAAAACAACCCACTGGGTACTTGTTCCTTCCTAAAAACACTTCAGACTTTAAAAGATTAATATTAGTGTTGGCAATTTCTCTTGAGAGTAGAAGTTTCTAGGTAATCTGCATTGGAGGTAAAATACCCAAATCTGCTCATATGCCAAAGCCATGAACTACTAATGAGCTAGAGATTAGGACTCTGGCCACATCCTATCTGGACAAACACTCTTCACACTGCCACTCTGGCCCTTTCCCTTTGTCTCAGCCTAAACCCATCCCACCCCTGTCTATGGCGTCCCCGTCCCCGTGTGTAGGCATTCATCAGTGAAAGGCTCCTGAGCAGATTTAAAACATTCTGAAGATCCGGGAGCCCAAAGTTCTTTTGATCCTGCCTGGAAGATTCAGCAGAGAAACTTTAAAGTATACCAGTTGGAAAAACTGCAGAAAAGGCTTTTTTTTTTTTTTTTTTTTTTTTTGCTTTCTGGAGTGCATGTCTTCTAGGGGGTAGAGGAGAGAAGTAATCTGTAGAGAAGTCCGTCTTTCTACTAATAAAATAGGCTTACTTGATGGAAATAAACATTCACCCAGCTTGGGCAGAGAAGGGGAGAGAGAATAAGATTACAACTGCTAAAGCCTCACAGCCATCATTTTCTAGGGATAAAGAAGACTATAGCAGGCACATCCCAGACACATTCTTCACATCCAATCTAAGCCTGACAACAATATGCGAGGTAGGTGCTAGTAATTTCATTTTTATACATGAAGGAAAGGACAATGAGAGAACTTAATAAAAGTTTGTCCAAGGTCACAAAGATATTTAGGTGTGTTCCTGGTTCCCACCTCCAAGTCTGTCCGATTCCAAAGCCCACATTGCTTCCAACACATCTCAATGCCTCAAAAACAGGGATTCAACAGCCATCCAGATGGAAGGATGCCAGAGGCGGAAGGATGCATTAAAAAAATAAATAAAACGCAATAAAGAATGAAGCTGAAAGGGTAAGGAAGGAAGTTTGTCAGGCTTTATAACAAAGGTAGACACAGAGGAGTCCTATCAGAAATGACAGTGACCAGACTCTACCAAGGAATGAATTTGGTCACTACAACATACACAGCTGTGACATACAGAAATGAGACCATCTCAGACTTAAGATGTCTGAGATGACTAACCAAAAAAGAAACTCACATTTACAGCACTATGTTTGAAAATTGATCTAGCCCTAAGTTAGCAGTTTAATATAATTTAGTGGGAGTTGAAATCATTGTTTTATAATCAATCTCTTTTTGTGACAAGTTCCAGTTTAAAAGCCCCAGTGCTGTTGATTAAATCAATACTTCTCAAGTCTGAGTAAACGCTGTAGAGTAGTAAAGGCTGGTGGGTTCTTGTTGGCCCCATCCCCTACCCACATCCAGGGCTGCACAGTAGAAAACAACATGGGAATGTTGTGAAGATTAACTTCCTGAGAAAGAGAAACACAAAGACTTGGACTTCTCCACCTTGCCCTAGGCGTGTGCGTGCAAGGGTCATATTTCAGTTCACCATCCCTCTTCGACCTCCAAAGTACTCTTTTAAGGACTTGTTCATCATTTGATCATGGCCCTGTCCCATTCAATATCCTTCAATGGTCCCTGGTGGTATGGCAAAGAGAATTGAAATTCCTTTGGCTTCACACATAGAGATTTTTGTGATTTTCTCTATCACTGTCTCCTCCTACTATCCAGGAGTACTCAATTGTGTTTACCTCTTTTCACTCTGATTTCTATTTTTTTCACCTCCTGACTGCGTTTAGGCCTAGAATGCTGACCACATCCCTCCTCTGCATTCTATGCATCTCTCAAGATTTGACTAGAGACCCTTCTGTGGAAAGTGACTTCCCAGGGGAGGAGCCAGACCCTCCTGGAGTATCACCACAGGCCCACCCTTTCCTTCCTCATCTAATTGGCATTTACTCGCTTATTCCTCTGGTAGACTATGGAGAGGAAATGAGTCATATTAAGTTTTGTATATTCATTGATTAGCTGAATGAAACAACAAACACTGCCTTTTAGCAATACAGAATGTTTCAAAAGGTGAGGTCAGTTCTAGCCAGCCTTCCAAAGAGAGCCTGACTTTTTGGGCCAAATCCAGAAGATCCTCAAAGGCAAGAAAAAATGTCAGTCTAGAACCTCTTAGAGATGCTAAGGAGAAAGTATGTTTGCCTAGGCATAGCAGTTTACAACTATGTTTACAGCTGTGACGGCATTTTCTACTTCTGATGAAAAGGAGGTGATGGAGACTAACGAGGACTCACCTCTTACCTCTAACCAGTGCTTTTCATGTGTCGCATCCCTTAAGAACCTGAAGAGATAGTGACATCCCCATTTATTAGGCAAAGCCCAAAGTCACATGGAAGTGAGTAGTGCTCAGGATTCCAACTCAGGTATGATGATGGGATAACATAAAATCTTTCCACTATAGTACAGCTTCCATAGATGAGAAAAATCCTTCTCGTCATTGGACTTCCTATCTCGACCAAAAAGAATTCCCCAGTCGGAACTGCAAAGTAGGATTCCTCAGGAAGCAAGGACACTGCTTCTCATTCTTAGTGGCACCCAGACATAATCCAGACCTAAAAGATCAGCTTACAAAGCTTAGCTGGGCAGTAGGCCTCACCCTCTGTCTTCCATCTATGACACCTCAGGGAACGTCTATGTTCCCCGAGAGAGCTTCTTAGCATATTCCATTTCTACAAGACAAGGAAAGCCTAGATACAGAAAACCTATAAAAATCTGTGCTGGGGTCAAAAAATTTGTCTATAAAGAGCCAAAGAGTAAATACATTTAGGCTTTGAGAGCCATACAACCTCTATCACAACTATTCGGCTCTTCCATTGTAGTGTAAAATCAGTCATAGATAATACATAAATGAATGAACATGGCTGTATTTCAATAAAACCTTATTTTCCAAAAGAGATGGCCAACCGTATTTGGCCCATGAGTTATGGCATGCCACTCCCTAGTCTAGGCCAAGGGCAGTAAATAAATTTCGTCTCATTGTGTCAGCTTTGATCACTGAGTAGCAGTTGGCTTCATGAAGCCTGGTGTTCACAAAGGTTCTCACATCTGTGGCTCAGTAGGAAAGATGCTATGATCAGTTGGTGATGTCTTCTCTAGATGTCAGAAGGATCATGGTACCACATGTGCCGTAACTGCCATTTTTGGTTAAGCTTTGAATGCACAGATGAGTTTTTAAAGAGGCCATGAGACAGTGTAGCCCAAGCTCCACCTTAGCTGAGTGACGGGCATGCCACCAGTCTGAAATCGCCTCTTTCCCTAGTAAATTTCATCTTGCTTCTATTCTAAATGGGTCACAAATCAGGATCCTATGATTTGGAAAAAGAAAAAAGTCAGAAGTTCTAGCTATAGGCAAAATATAAAAGTAAATAACACTTTTAAAAGCTGGATTAAACAAAAGCTCTTTTGTTATCTAAATTTTGTATGTCAGATTACCTAGCATTAAGAAAGCATCCTGCTCTCTCTGTAGCAAAAGCAACATAGCAGGTGGAAGTTTTTGTTCTTTTTAAAACAGATCACCATTAATAACTACTAAGAAAGCCCTTTCCACAAGCACTGTTGTCGCTGACAATAGAAACAGTTTAAGAATCATACTTTGAGTTAATATTGAACTTGCAAGTAAATACATAAAGCTTCAGTGCCATAAAGCTAATTTAAAAGGGACATTTCTCTTTATAGTTCCCTGGAGTCTTATAGACTCAATGATATTCTTCTGCCATAATGTAGGATTCATTAAAGAACTGAAGCTATAATTGTCTACATCAGTACATACGGGCCAAGTGGATAAATCGTCCAAATGAATTGGTTAATACAACCTCAAGTCCTTGGTACGAAGTTCTCCAACTGACCCCTGGCAGGCAGGCAGCAAACCGAAGGCTGTATTTCACTTGGGAGAATATCAGCAAAGAGAATTCAAAGTGATTTTCCCAAGTGTGATGCTATTTACACACATAAGACAATTGTTATATCACCATTCTGTTCCTAAAACCAGAAAATGATAAAATAGATAAAAACCATATACAAATGTATACATGTATATCTTTAAGATTTATGTAATAATTATGTATATTATTTATTGTGATCAATGTTATCTTCCCCATGTTAATAGTGGGAAATTTAAGTTTAACTAAGTAATATGTACCATTTGATAAACCTTTTTTTTTTCTTTCAGCCATCATGTTTTCATGTTATCTTTGTATAAGGACAGGGTAGAGACATAAAGTCACAAAGAAAAATTAAACTAACAACTATGCAAAATGGTATCTTCTTAGTCAATCAATGAGAAGGCCATGTGATGATAGGAAACTCACAGTAAAACAACGGTTGCACTAAACTCAGTAAGGATTTTACTGACGACAATTCTGGAAGAGTAAGAAAACGCAGAGCACTTTGGCCAGATATAGATATAATTTTGTCTGTTTAAGATTTTGTGCATTATCATTCATAAAATATGTATGGCTTTATTGACTTCCTAGGGAGAACAAGAGGCTGCTTCCCTTTAGAATATAAAAAGTTAGGGAGAGGCTCAAGAGTCAATCGCTCTCATGCTAAATGCTGCGGTAGCTTGGTGAGTGGCCTATTTTTGAAGGTTTTGATCTCCCCTAGTTGTTGTCAACTTTGAGGACTATTTCAATGATTAAAATTCCAAATGGGATACTGTGACTAAAATCAGAAATAAAGATGCTTGATTTATTATGTATCATGAACATTGCGATCAACCTACAAATACATACTTATTTATTACAATAAAAAGAGGCATCTCTGATAATGGGGACCCCTGGAGATTCTTTGGCCCATGTTTTATTCGGGCTGGCTACTGACAACAAAGAAAGCAACACATGCAGCACTTCTAGCAAGTGCCTATCTGCAAGAATACCAAGGGCCTCTTTCTGAGTGCCTTTATAAGCCACAGTATTCCCTACCCTCTTCTGTGGAAGTTATCGCTGTATTGGATGTTGTTGAACATATTTGATATGAAAGCATTGTCTGTTTGCTACCAGTATCTAACGAGTCTCTCCCCCAGAGTTGCCAGCAAGGTGCTGATTAATTAACTGAAGTAGTGAAGCTGAATCGTACAACAGCTGTTTAGAGAATTGTCATTAACTCGGTCTCCTTTCCTGTCTGTTAGCTTTCTTGCAGTGATCTCACTAAAATGCAAATCTGGGGAACTCAGCATCACCATCTACCTTAACCTCTGTGCATTCTTTGATGCTCCCCCCCAACCCCCCTCCAAAAAAAAAAAGTGCCTGGTCTGGGCTGACATTTTTTTAAGGGAAATCAGAGGAAGAAGCAGGAATGGAACGAAAGAAGCCATAAAAAGGCAAAAAAAAGGGATTTTGGGAAACTGCCTAGAAGTCAGAGTGTCTTGTCACTTGTCATTGACAGCTGATAATGGGACAGTCCTTTGGGCCGAATGTCAGAATGGGAACTGCAGATATTCTCAGCTTCTTGACTAGTCCGGCTACCTGGCATCTCCCTGGGACCCCCTTGCCCTGGTGGGAGAAAAGACGCTCTGCAATGGGCAGGCTGCAGGATGCAGTACGTGCAAGGCAGATGTAGCTCCTCCGCTGGAATGATGACAGTTGGCGAAGGATTCCAACCTGTGGACCTCGGCTGCCCCAAGAACAAGGTTGATTATTCAGAGGCGCAGAATCTATATTAAGTGGCAGATTGGAGGGAGGGTTAAGTTGATGAGACACAAGCACGTCATTAAAATGTTCTTCCGTGAGGTGTAAGTGACTCAGAGCAAATAAAAATGTGGGATTTTTTTAAAGTTCCTTGCCTCCTTCTTTCCTTTCCTCCTATCTGTTTTCCTTCCTCCCTTTATTCTTTTCTTTGCCTTTCCCCACCCCCCCCTTTTTTTCGTATATATATATATTTATGTCTACCTGGCAGATTTTGTGAAAGGCAAGGTATTCCACATGCAGGCCAACAAAATTAATTCATAACAGAGGCTGTCACCGTTTCATCCCAAGTATCACCTGATAACCCCGGTAAGCTCGGCTCATTCCCTCTGACATGAATCTTAGAGACTTGGTACCAGAGAGCTCAGATGCTAACACCTTCTGTTGCTGTAACAGTCACCCCATGCAACTGCATTTTTTTTTTTTTTGCGGCACCCTTCACATCAGACTCACTTTATGAAGTAGCTAAGGAATTTCCAAATCATAAAAAGTAGAAATTAAAGAGGTGACTAAATAGCACATAATTGGGTCATCAGGGCACATAATAAAGCCAAATATATCCCCAAATATGCAGCAGGTGCCTTTTTTGTAATGAAGCAGATAAATGCAGAAATGAATACACTGATACAGACAGAGCATCTGCCTCATGATAAAATTAAGTCTTGTGACAGAAATAAATCACTGTGGGGGAGAATGTAACCCATTATCCAATGGGATTTTTTCTTTTTTTCTTATGTGACAGGACTTACTGGAGCCCCTGACGCTAGGCAGCTAAGTGCGACCACAGTGTGATGATAAATCAGAAAGACGACAGGATTTGAAACTTAACAACTACTTATTTTTCTGTGATGTAGATAGAAGGGCAAAATTTTGGTGAGTAACTATTAAATTGGGACTCTCCTTCTTTTCTGATAATCTGATCTTCTGGTACTATGTCACATCATCACACAATGCCAACGACCAGCAGTGAGTAAAATAGATTTTGGACTAAGATGAATAAGGGAGTTATTTATCTTTCCCTTTCTTAACCAAAATTCAGTTTTATCTAAAGAGTACCACAGAAGGGTTACTTTTGACATAAAAATATACTGCTCTTATTACACCTTCCTTTTTATCCCCTTCAACACTTTTAAAAATGGCAGTAACAGCATGTTTTTCTTTTTAAAGCATTTCACATGTGAACAATAGAAAAGGAAAATCCATATATCATGTTAAAAATACACAGGAACTAATAGAGCTCAGGAAACACTTTACCATGTTTGATAAATGTGACTTGGAAAAACATACCTTCATGTTTTAATGATTTCCTTTGTTATAATATGCTATTAATTAGTGGGAGTGGGGAGAATGGTTCATTTCTCTGAGATGTACCTTTATTTTTGTGTTGAATCCTTGCATTACCTTGATCACTTTGCTAGTGGCCACACCAATCACCAACTCTATGACTGAACTATATAGATTGCCCTGGTAAGAAACAGAGAGGAAGAAATCAAATGATTTTTTTCTCTCCCAGTAATTTTTTTTTTAAGTGAGAACATGGTACATGTTCAAAAAGAACCTGATTCATTGTGTAAAAATGTAGTAACAATCTAGCAACTGACATCCCAGAGAATACTCAGAAACAGTGCTTTGTGGAGCCTAGGTATATTTTAAGAGCCAGACCAGAATCAGTTTTCTTGTAAACTAAATCAAGCTCGCCATAAGCTTCTATCATTGACTTTTTTCTTCTCTACATCCTGTCTTGTAAAGGGGCAAAGGTAGGTTTGGATGGAGAGGCATAAAACATTGATCACTGGTAATTACGGTAATCTCCTTTAAGAGCCTTAACTGCTATAAACTTGGCCTGTCTTCAGAGAGCTAACTTCATATGACAACATAAAAAAAAATCTGTTAAAGAACTGTAAACTTCTACAGCTGGGTACCAGACTTTAATTAGAGTGTGGCACCAAAACAGACACTCTTCGAGTATCCGAAAAGATATAATGAATCTATTAGTTTACAAAGTAAGAGATATAATCAGCCAAATCGTATGTCTATCAGTAAACATACCAAGACACGAAGGAGCAGGGCATACAATCAACCACATGTCATGACCATCAGGAAGAGAGTCATTCATCGTGGTTTGTTATTTAGTTGTTGTGTTTCACACAAATTAGATGATAAACACACACACACACACAAAGAAAGAACGTAAAGGCAAACATTTCTGAAGTGTCTGGAACTCTGAAACATTCTTCTGTGCTTTAGAAATTCAGTTTGACCTCATTTGTCATTTCCAGAGAGCAAAAGTCACTGATCTCCTTGCAATTTGCTGTTGAGACAGTAGAAAGGGTTTTATAAAAGTCAAGCAAGCGATTCTGGCATAATCTCAGCATTAATTATGGTTCTCAAAAGTACAGGCTGCTTTTTTATTTTTTTTAAGCAATCATCACAATACTGACAACATTTTTCTAGCTTTGTTTTCCACAAAAACACAAACAAAAAGAACTAGATGCAATGTTGGATTGGCAAGTTCTCCATAGGCACCTCAAGAAAAAGGACTGGCAAAAGCACCTTGTCATGTCCTTCATTACATGCGACCATATCACAGTTTGGATCCAGCCACCTGGCATGCCACACAAACCCACAAATATCCCACTTTCTGTTGTTACATTTTATTCTGATCAGACATGCTAAACACAATTACAGGGGGGGAAATAAATCCAAATTACATGAGACCGCGTCTATATGACAGTCCTGAATCTTTGGCAAAACACAGAAATAATTAGAACTTAAAGCCATGTTCTCTTTAATATTGTTGGATTTATTCAGTCTTCTTTTTTTGATTACCACAGAGCAATCCATTTTTGTGATCTCATGGGAATCATGGTCATGTTTGAAAACTCTGGTCATAAACAGGAAGAATGAGCTAGAGTCAAAAGCATCTCATTTTCCTGGAGAAGAAACTGTTAAGACCCAGAGAGGTAAATATATTACTTATACTAACACAGTTGGTTAGCAGGCGGGTCAATCATGAGCGCATATCTGCTAACTCAGAGTTCAATATTCTTTCCACTATGCCCCCAATCGCATACCTTCTTACCATTCATGCAAAGGGCATGGAAAGGGAAATCACAGAAAACCCAAAGATATGCTCCTTCGGTCTCTGGGAACTTAATTGAATATATTTGCAACAGTATCTGAGGCCTAAAATAAATGTCCAATAGATGAAAGATTAAAATTAAAATATAAAAAATGTGCAGTCAAAGAAGATGTTAGCAAGGGATAAGGTAAAGTTTGGGCTGTGAAGTTGGTGAACACATCTATGACAATTATTTGGGCCTTGAGGACTGACAACTATTTCAGGTGTCAAGGAGCCAACCACCCAGACAACTTCACAAAAAGCATTCTAGGCATAGAGAACAGCAAGTGCAAAGAGCCTGAAGGAGCAGCAATGAATTCCAGGAAAAGGAAAAAGATCAAAGTGGCTACAATTGAGTAAGCAAGACACTAAGTAGGGAGGTGGGCAGGAGAGTCAGCTCCTGCAGGAACTTTCAAACCATGGAAAGGAATTTTGCATTTGTTTTGATGACAACAGGAAGTGAACGGGGATTTTAAGCAAGGATGTGATAGCATCAGATTGATTTTTTTTAAAAAAGATGACTTTGGCTTCAGTGTGAAAAATGGATTATAGGATTGAGATAACGTATGTGAAAGTCCTTTTGGAAAAAAAAAATGTTTAGGCAAAATCTAAATGGAAGCAGTGGCTGTCATTATTATAAACAGCATATCAATCTTCAAAAATAATAATGCAGTGATATTTTCCAGAGAATGTCCTCAACTTTGCCACTAGTCAAAAGCATATGGTTTGTCCATGTTCTGAAACACTGAGTGATAGATCTTTGAAACTGAAGTTGGGCATCATTGGGTTGAGTCGTCACTGGAATTCAAGCCATCTGTGTTGCTAGTGCAGATTAAAAACAACAACAACAACAACAACAACAACAACACAAACCCTGACACAGGCAAGTCTCTGGTGCTGAAAGCTGTGCCCATTCAGAATTCTGTCACCTACATTTTCCAAGTTGAATAGAGTGGAAACAATAAATTTATACAAAATGCCCCAAAGATCTTCTGACTTCTAAAAGCAGTGGCATGGATGATCTGAAGGACAAAAATGTAGCCTCTACATGGAAAAGAGGTGACACTCTAGGACCAAAGGTCCAGATCAGATGGAATGATTAAAACACAACTGGTGATTTCCTGCACCAAAAGAATAGAAAAGTCCTGCATGACCACTTAATTCGAAACAATTAATCTCATTCTACTGATCTCCAAATATTCAGTTTTGGTAGTGACTATGAACTATTAACCCAAGGAACAGTTCACCTCTAAAGCACTGCCCATTGACAATAAATTCCCAGGGATGCTCATATAAGACAGAAAATTAAAGGAACAAATTATAAATCTCTTTAGGGAAATCACTGCTTGCATTACTCATCTTCAATAAAAGATAATTAAATCAACAGATCAAAAAACATACTGGCCACACATTATGAAAAATTCAAGTTCTTGGATCTGAACAGCCAAACTACTAGAATACCAGGCTTCATGAAGAGACAGATTTGAGTTTGAATCTTGGTTCGACCCCTCACTACTTGAGTGGCTTGCAAATTCATTATTTTTACCTGTCTGTGCTTCAGTTTCTTTATTGTAAAATAAAAGTTATATTGAATGATGATGCTGGGAGGGTTAAAATAAGGTGATGTTTACAAGGCACATAGTAGGTATACAAAAATGTTCATTTCATGACAGTTGTCTCCCACCCCATCCTTGAGGGCTTCCCAACAGCATTCATGACTTAGAAAAATTCAACCTGTGCTATAGACTGAATGCTTTTGTCCCCCAAAATTCATATACTGAACTCTAATCCCCAATGTGATGCAATTTGGAGGTGGGACATTTGCAAAGTGATTAGATCACAAGGATGGAGTCCTCACAAACGGGATTAGTGTCCTTACAAAAGAGACTCCAGAGAGTTCCCTTGCCCCATGTGAAGATACAGAGAGAAGACAGCCATCTATGAACCTGGAAGCGGGCCCTCATCAGACACAGAATCTGCCAGCGCCTTGATCTTGAACTTCCGGCCTCCAGAACTGTGAGAAATAAATGTTTATTGTTTAAGCTACACAGTCTATGCCATTTCTATTATGGCAGTGTGAACATACTAAGACAATCCCCTTATGCACAGAGACTAGATCTTCAAGGAAGGAGAAGCCTTAAGACAGGACAGCGAAGAAATGTCCTAGGTCTCCAGGTTATTTCTAAGGAAGAGAATTTAAATTTAAAAAGCAGCCACAAAGAGTTTTGAAGCTGGCATCTTAGAGAAAATTATAAGCACTAAACTTGTAAGGGAATTCATATTCAGATTTCTTAATGTGAAATAAAAGAAGAGCTTTTGAAAAATAAAAGATAGGATTCCTTTTCAAAACAGGTTTGCAAAGCTCAGAAGGCAAAGTAAATAGAAACTTAGAATTAGGGTACAGGAATCTGTCTATTTTCCTGGGTACTACTAAGAATGAAGTGAGCCTGGGACAGTGGAGAGAGAGTCATGCCTTAAGTCCTGTGCTACGGGCTGGGTAACCTTTGGTAAGTCATCCACTCATCCCTTGGGGGTCTGCTCACCTATTAAGTGAGCTAGTTAGCTAGGATGATCTCTACAGATACTGTCAGATTCAGCCTTCTTAACTTCTGTGGCCCTAAGATCACAGGCACCAAGAGAAGTGTTAAGTGCCATGTTATTCACAGTTTCATCTCTAGACACAGCTGGAGGTTTCCGGATTTGAGGCACTACACCCAAGATGGTGGAAAGGACATGGGGTTGGACCTATGAAAAGAACAAACACCAGGAATAAAAAAAAACACAACAGAGGGGAGAAGGGGAGGAGGGCAGAGTCATCAGTACAGTATGGTGACTTGTACTGAAAATGTGTCGATTGGTTAAAAAGAAAGATGGAGAAAAATCAATAGAGGAATATAGGGAAGAGAAGGTTTACCTACACAGATCCCAGAAATCTCATGATTTCATTATCATATAAGTAGAGGGGCTCAGATTAAGTGTAGGGATTGCAAATGTCTTGGGGACAGGTACCCCATTGAGGCACACAGGGGTGACATATAACCAGCCAAGACTACTCAGCTAGTTGTAGACCTAGGAACAGAGCCAAGATTCTAAACTACTAACCAGTTAGTCTTTCTTCTGTAGCTGGAGAACAAGAGTGGTGGCTTTACAGCTTACAGGTTTGTCCCTAAACATTGGTTCCAACCACTGTTAATCCATTACTCCTCATCCATTACGCCATTTCCAAGTAGCATGGTGCGGAAACAATCCCAGAAAGATGCATAACTATGCTACCCGATAGCAGCTGAGGGAAAAGAAAGGCTGTGGGGCATTCTACACCGTCGCTAGCTTGCTAGACCATTGGTTAGTGCACACCGTTGATAACCATGTCTTCTTCGTGCCCCATTATAGACTGCCCCTCATAATCCCAATCATCAGAAACTAGAATGCTACTTGTTTCTCACCAGAAGACCAAGGCACACCTGTGTGACTAGCGGTGCACAATCCATGTCGTATCGCCAGAAACAGAGAGGAAAAAAATAGCATTGCTGCAGTGTCATTCTGATATTCAGAAATTGGCATGCAGTGGCATCGATCTTCACGGCCATCATTCTTCAACCCACATCTATTTGACTCTTGATTTAGCTCATTTTTCCTAGATTTAAAGTAATCCAATTCTAATATGTATCAATTCTAAGATTCACATCTTTTGACGTTTTGCCATCTGAAATTTTAATGCCTAAAATGAGGCATTTTACAATCAATAGTATGTCATAGTTCAGTTGGGAGTGTTTTTTCTTCCTTTGTGATATGTAAAGTAACTGTGTATCATACAATCATGGTACTTACACTCAATGAAATATTGTTGTCGAGGCAGAAATAGGCCATTTCATCACTATGTTCCATATGCTGCAGGAGAGTGAAGAGTAAGATGTCTCTCTCTATTTCAATCCCTTCCTCTTATATGTGTGCACATCCTGTCACTAGCACTCTCCTCATTCCCTGGCTCTTTCCTTGTTTTACCTAAGATTCATAAAATGCTTCCTCTGTGACAGGCACAATGCTAAGCACTAGAGAGAAATGATAAGCCTAAAAGAAGTGATCCCTGGCCTCATAAAGCTTATCATCTACTATGGTGAAACAGACACTGATCAAATCACACACACACACACACACACACACACACACACACACACACCCCACACAAAGTAAAACTGCAGGTGTGGTACAGTACTTGGAAGAAGCGCATGAGTCTCTGAAGGCATACGAAAGAGGGCATTGACATTGGTGAGGAGTGAAGAATGAGCTGAGATATCATACTTGGGAAGAACATAGGTGAAGGTTGAAGACAGAGCCTTTTGCGCAGAGGGAATTGCTTATCAAAAGGTCCTTTGATAGATGGAAGCAAAGCTTTGAGAAAGCCATGTCGCTGGAGTCCAGAGAACAAGGGGGTACATAGATGAGGGGTGGAATGAGTCAGGAGTCAGAATATGGCAGGGCTCTGCTTTTTCTTAAGAGAATTTGAAGGCATTGAACAGACAAAACCAAGGGGGAAGGGTGGGAGAGGCGAGATGCTCAGATCAAAAACAGTGTTTTAGATGCCACGTGGGGTCCACCGGAGGGCACAGTTTAGGAGGCAATTCTAGTGGCTCAGACAAGAATTGATGGGGAAATATAGACTCAGAGCTGCTCTCTTCACCGGCTCAGCCATGCAGACCTCAGCTCTGCAGTGCAGCCATTTCTGTCACCTATTCCGTACACAAACCTTGCAGTGACATCCTGGGAGCAATACCCAGAAAATGAGGTCAGACTATTCAATAAGGTTACTGCTGCAGGTGGAAGAGAATGGCGAGCAAAGCACAACAGAGAAGGGGTCTGGGGAACGGACGGGGAGAGGGAGGGTTGATCAGCCGGGTCTCGCCCAGCTGGGAAGCTGTGTGACAAGCCTGGACCCTCCCCTGAACTTTCCAACGCTGAGTCAACCTACTGTCCCTCCGGCTTAGTCCTCGTTAGATGCACTGAAAAGTCTCACATCAACTTGGGGAAGATAAAAGTTTATTTGAAGCTTGAAGAAAAAGAGCTCTTTATTTAAAGGGAACACAAAGGATTCTTAGGAGTTTTTTTTTTTTTTTTTCTTGGCAGATATTGACTTACAAACAGATCTTATTCTACCAGTTGGGTTTATCTATGTCCAGTCCTTGTACATCTACCCTATGAATTGCGATCTGATGAAGCCATATGAACAACTAATAAAGTCTCAGTGTAAAAATGCTATATGTTCTTAGGACAGGAAAACATAAAACTTCAATCCATGGTTTATTAAAATCCCTAGGTAAGCACAGTTTACAAAGCGAAATGCCAATACCTATAATTCACCCCACGATAACATTAGCCATAGAGTAACTGCTCTCTCTAGCTGCATTCAAGTTTGGTTGCCCTTCAGAAGTACTGAAGATCCAACTCCTAATGGCTTTTTATATAAAAACAGATTGACAGACTCTAATCGCTAGAAGGGCAGCAAACAAAAGCTGGGCAAAGCACAATTCCCTGTTAATTTTTTTCCCTTGCAACAGCTATAAGCATCTAATCACCCAGTTGTGCAATTATTTGCTAACCGAAGATGCTGTTATTCTGTTACTGTCTAAGAAAACTAGTAACCTTTCTTGGCAAAGATAAAAATATGTGGGTTCTTTTCCCCGCAGTTTATATATCCTAATTCTTAGGTCATTTTTACAGCAGCTCTTTTTCTCGACTCTCCCACCATTATCTTTCCATTCTCAGCAAGGGCTAGTTTACTTAATACAGGAAGACCTTCACATAACTTTCTGGCATTAATTATTATGGTGGCACAAATTCCCGTGTGAAATATTTGCTGCAATATGTCCCGCAGCCAAAAAAAAAAAAAAAAAAAAAGTCAAGGAAAAAAATAGAAGGCAAAACACTTTTGACAATTATTTGCTATTTTACAAGAATTTTTATGGAATGAATGGAGAGTTTGATTGTGAAGCACAGAACCTCTCCTATACAGCTTTGCGTTAGTAAACTAACGTAGACATTTTGAAACCCTGTCTGCAAAAACGGCAGCAAGAAAGGAAGGTGGTCAAGGTTCTTCCACAGCCTCCTTTCTGAGAACAGAATCTGCTTCTTTTCTTGCTAGAGGCATCTTCTGGAGGTGGCATGAGGATCATGACGCAACGTGAATGATGTGAAAATAATACAGCCCTAAACGAAAAAACAACAAGCAGTTCTGAAGAGCCAATCAGCCCATTAGGACGATGAGCGGTGAGAAGCTGCACATTTATTTCAGCGCTGACATATAGTAATTAGTTTCCTTCTTCTTGTAACTACAAACAACTTTCTACAAACTTCCATTTTAAGAAGAAGTGAAGTGGGTAAAACACAGACTGGGTCAATATTTTAAGGGACAGTTCTGGGTTTGCCTTGACTGGAGGGAAACTAACGAGGTCTCCGTTTTGGAACACGACACGAGTCTGTCTGGGAAGGAGCCACGGCCTCCTGCAAACGGACTGTCACTCTGATCTGACGGCGGGGCATTTCACCGTTCATTACCCACTCTCTCCATCAGGAACATTTGTGGAGTAAACTGGCTGACACTTGTCAGCTTATCCCACTAGGGCATACAGACCCACCTACACCTCCTCCCCCAATCTCTGCCCTGACCCACTGTCCTCCCCAGCACTCAGAAAAGGCAGGGACCATGCCACCAGACACCCAAAATGACGTCTGATCCATTGGAGGCCCCTCAATAAGAGTAGGATAGTTGACTGGTTGGGCGAATAAATGAGTCACCCAAGAAAGATGTGGGAAAGTTTTAATGGTTCAAGAAGTTAATCAGACCTGGAGTCAAAACCTGGTCACTCACCTTATGTGACCTATGACCTTGGGCAAGTCTTTAACCTCTGTAAACTTTAGTTTCTTCATTTACACATTGTATATAATCATAATATATATCTCATAGGGTTGTAAATGAAAGACTCACTCATGTGTCAACAAACTTCTATCCCAGTACCTGGAACACAGTAGACCATTCAATAAATATTAACTTCAAGGCAGTTTTGTGCAGGCTGGAGTATTTAAAGGAAGAAGCCATTCAGAATAGCTTCGTAAGTGGGATTTAACATTGCTGCCACCCACCCAGCAATTTGTTCATTCACTCAGTCCCCGTGGGTGACCCACTCATTTAACAAATATTTATTGAATGTTTATCATATCCATGTTTGGAGAAAAATGCATTGACTAAAACAAGATTCCTGCCCTCAGAGAATGTACATTCTAGTGGAGGAGACCCATAAAAAAACACATCAAGAAATGTGTAACGTGTCAGAAAGTAATGATGCACCACAGTTATTCATTCGTTTCATGTATATTTATTTATGACTGCTCTCTACAAATGAGAGCTCATATAACATTTTTTTCTGATGACCGAAAAATAATTTTGACAAATATGTACCTAAAACATCAAGAAATGAAGAGAGATTAGAAATTAAAACTGTCCACATAGTCTCCCTAGAGCAGACTGCATCCCTATGCCTATTTGCCTAACAGGCACAGAAACACCGAAAACTGACTACTGATGCATTCCAGGCTGGGGCAGGGTCTTCAAACACCAAAACTAAGATCTTGGTTTAAAATAACAGAGAGTCCCCATGAGCGATAATTTTCACTTGGCATCATACAGAAATCCAAAGAACTGCTCAGAACCATCTGTTCAATTACGATAATGAGGGGTAGTGGGTTTCTTTGGGGAATGCACTGGGATGTCTGAAGAACCGGTAGCAGAAGCAGGACCTTACAGTTTTAAGAACAAATGGAAGCAACCAATCATCGATAAGGAACTAATTCTTTCTGTATCCAGGTATTAAGCAATTCTCCTTCTTTGTAAGGCAATTGAATGGTGTCCAAATAAGACCCATTTATTCCCTTGAGCATCAAGGAACAGCCCTCCCATCCTGGGTACAGGATGACCACTAAACACAGCAATGACTCTCTCCGAGCAAGCTTCTCCAGCAAGTTCATATTGCTTGTTAATTCCTCTATAACTTCAGGCTTTTTTCCACATTCTTCAACATATATGTCACACAGTTTTTCATAGATGAGTATTTCCTTTTCAGGGGGCTCTGTTGGGCATTTTCAATGACGTACTCGGCACACAATCCAAAACTTAATCCAAGCAAGTAATTGTTGGCTACCCGTAAAAGTCCAAGTAGCATCCTCTTCCTTCTCTTGTGACTGTGAAATAAGTCAGCTGAATCATAATAGATTCTAAAGTAGAGTCATCTCCTTTCTCAGAAAGTTCAAAACTTTCTGCCCCTTCTCTCTGAAGCTCTTGGTCAGGTGTGTCATGCAGGGACTTAACCATCAACCATCAAGACAGTTGTCCATTTTAAAGTCTTGATGGAAACAAGATAGCACCAATTACATACTCACGGACTCATGTACACATGCACTCACACTCCTACACAAATTTACACTCGTACATGCAAATGCATAATGGGGACTCTCATTCAAGAAGTCTATAGAGCACTTAATGCTTATGTTTAGAAAGTAAACAAGGTAGTTGGAGTCCCAGAGAAAACGAGATAGAGTCCCTTGGCTTTCTAGTAAGTGGGATCTGGGGAGAGTCACCTGGGGCCACCTGAAAGGTGCACAGAGACTGCTCTCTTGTGTCTGCAAGGTCCTAGATTCTCCTTCTCATGGACCATCTCTGACCCACAGTCACTACAACCAGATGTAACAACTCTAGCTCTTTCATACTCAAGACCTGAATTCAGTCAGCTGAGAGCCTGCAGGGACATGGTAGAAAGACGATAAACTACCACAAGCTGTGGCAGCCTATACCATTTGTGAAACAGTGTTGCCTCTTTAAGGACAATTGGTATAAGGTGCAATGTATAATTTATTCTGGGGTTACTGGTTTGTGAAGGTATGGGAAAACTGCCAACTTACCATCTGAACTGCAGTTATGAGTAATAACAAGGGTTATAATTTACATTTGAATTCTGTTTCTAAGTTAATGAGCTATCTAATGTACGATCAAGCAAAAGATCTTTTGTGCACAGAACCTCATGCTCCCTAAAATAGAAATCTAGGTTTATATTATACTTTTTATCCTCCTAGCCTCCTCATAGGCACACTTGCAATACTCACAAAGAAAATAGTGATAGAGTGACTCCTTGCAAAATGGAGCTGCCCTTGTGTGCCCAGTGAGTGTAAGAAAGCAGGAAAAGATTTTTGCAAAGGGTGTCCAGAGTGGTTAAAGCTAAAATTGCACATAGACATAGAAGAGAGCCTTTTGGGGGTGGGGGTGGGGATAAAAAGTATGTTGTGGACCAGCTGACCTCACTGGGCAACCACAGTGTGGGTAATTTCTAGGTGAGGACGATGGCAGTAGAAAGGCCTACTCTCATGACCATAGCTCAGTTTGTAATGGCTGATCTGAATTTATTATGCTCCTGACCCGTTAATCAGACGGGGCACATGATTTCCACTGCTCCCTCTGAGCTGCCCCTCCACAGCCAGCATCCAGCCTGGACATCTACCTTTGGAATAGTCTCTGGCCATCTAGATTGGACTCTCTCCTCTTCCTCAGGTTCTCAATGCCCTCCCTGGTACTCACCTGCTCTTTTGCTCTGATTCATAACACTCTCTAGATCTGGATCATGCATCTGAGCTCAGGCCTGGCTGACTACTTAGCCTCCAAAGCCCATTACTGTCCTTTGACCTGGTAAATGATCAAAAAGGAAATTGTGCTAAAACCTCACAAAATCTTTACTCATTCAGAAAGTGAGATGGGAAGAAAGATTAATGAATGAGATACTATTTTTGAAAAGGTAAATTTTTTTCGTACATTCAAAATACAGTGGATCCCACTGGGCTATCAATGAATTCATTTGCAGCCTTCCTGTGGGGCCCTGCTTAAATGAATGGAAAACAATGTTTTGTGATTGAGCAATCATTTCCACATAAACAGTTTGTTCTTCCCACTTTTTCTTTGTTTTCGCAATTGCAATCACACAATTAATCTTATTAGAAAACCTTTTGAATGGTTGCTCAGTGATGAGATTCATTCACTTAGGTCCCAATTGTGTTGAGCACCACAAGCAAAACTTTGTTAAGCATTTTCTCTGCAACAGAGAGAAAGATGAGGATGACTCCTGTCCTGGAGAAATTTACATTCCAAATTCTCACAAACTCTAAATTAGCAGCGTGTTCGTTAATTAATTTGTATTTTGCCATGTACTGGGCCATACAAAATTTTCCCTAAAACTATGCCCAGTTTCATGTTCAAGTTCAGCGTGTGCTGAAAATTCAACGAATTCATCATCGCCAGGTACTCTCTTTCTTCTGGCCAAATTTCCTTATCCAACTCTAACAAACATACACACTTGTTCTCCCTAGCCTCTTGTCCTTCATCTCTTTGCACTTGTGGCTACACCATCTACCAAAAGTTCATCAATGGTCATTTCGGCATGCTTGCTGCCCTAATAGATGGCAATGTCCCCGAGGCATGGTTCAGCTTCCTAGAATGGTGCTCTTCCAGAGCTCCAGAGCATAAAATTGCAAAGAAAATGACTTAAGAGACTAGAGTCCATGTTCTCAAGGATTCCCTCACTGCCCTCGTGTGAATTCTGCCCTTACTCTCGTCCACACACATAATCATTATTCCCACTCCCACTAGAGCAAGTTCGAGAAACGATTAATTTTTGGCAAAAGGAAATGCAATAACTGCACATGTCCCATGCCTGGACATGTACTCAGTCAATTCGTACCTAAGAAAGTCACAGTTGTGAAGCACTGCTGTAGAGCCAAGAATTAATTACCCCCAAATAAGTTCTTGGGGAGGGACCAAGTTTTCCTCATCAACATTCAAGGCAAACGCTACCACACAAAGGGAAACAGGAAAGAAAAAGCCCAGAAGCCTGAACAGGAAAGAACATTTTAAAAGAGAGTAGGGAAGTAAAAGAAGCATATGATGGCAGTCACGCGCTTCTTCCTCACGCAAGGCTGTGGGATGACGGGTCCACGACACCATTCCCAACCGATGGTCTGATGCTTCCAAACCCAGAGCAAGCTAAATATTTTTTTCCTGAAAAGAGAAGAGAACTTCTTCCTTTTATTTCTGTTGCTGTAATAGAATAAAGCAAATAACAAAGCTGAGTTCACGGATAGGCGTGAAAGAGCACAGTTGAAGCCAGAACACGAGGCTCTCTTGCACCTCAGGCTCTCACCTAGAATCTTCTTTGGTTTCACTACAGGGCAGAGGCTAATGAAGCAAGATGTTGAAGAGGCAGGTGGTCGCAGGCACTGATGTATCAGACCCGTCATTAAGCAGTCAGATCTTTTGACGTTTATGTGCATTTTCTACTGTTGCTTAACCATTGACTCAAACTTTAGTGGCTTAAAACAGCACACATTTATTATCTCGTGATTTCTGTGGATCAGAAGTTGAGCATTTCTTAGCTGGGCCTCTGTTCAATGGCAGGCTGTGTCCTCATGGAGAGTTCAAGGTCCTCTTCCAAACTCAAGCCAATCATTGGCAATATTCAGTTCCTTGAGATTGAAAACTGAGCTTCTCAGCTCCTGGGGGCAATTCCTTGCTATGTGCAGTTTGCAATGTGGCTGCTTGCTTTGTCACGACCATGAGGGAGTATCCATCTCTTCAGGAAGGACCCAGTCCCTGTTCTAAAGCTCTTGCCTAAGTCAGGCCCACCCAGAGTAATCTCTCTCTTGATTAATTTAAAATCATCTGATTTGTGGTCTTAATTATATCTGTAAAATCTCTTCACCTTTGCCTTATAAAGTAACCTAATCATGGAACTGACATCATGTCATTCCATGTCTTTAACCACACTCAAGAGGATGGATTACATAGGGCACAGACACCAGAACTAGAAATCTTGGGAGCTATTGTGAAATATCACCTACTACAATACTTCCCTGACATTTCCAGCTCCTAGTCACTTTTCTAGCAGAGAAGAAATAACAGGTAGGGAAGAGAGGCAGGAATCCGCTCTGCAGTCAGAGTTACTGGGCTGAGCCATATGAAATCACTGATAACATAAATATAAATTCATAGACAGATATAGATTTAGATACAGGTATAGATGATATAGACAGAGAGATCGATGATAGAGATAGATAGAGATAGAGACAGATAAAAATAGAGACAGAATTAGTCTCTTTTCGTAAAGTGAGCCTTCCTAACCACTTTGTTTCTGGGGTACTCATGAATACTCTTTCCCGTTGGGTACCTACTGTGTTTTTGAGCTGAGATTTCAGTGGTTTTAGGGGTAAGACAGTCATTATTTACTTTCTATCTTAGCAGGTCCTCTTTGCCATCTTCATCTCCATTTTTGCAGCAACAGTGCAGTCCCAAGGAAGGCAGAAACCAGAGATAGCTCATCCTAGATTAGGCTTTCACCTCTAAGTAAAGCTTTATGACTGCCAAGATCGTCAGCAGCTTGAAGCCATTCTCAGTTCATGACGGCATACATGTGTCTTTGTGTGTGTGAGCATGGTATGCTCACGTGTACATACACTCAGGAGACTCTGGAAGGAAATGCCTCCAAAGCCCTTGTCATTTCTGATAGATGAATTAAATCGAGTGTAACAGGCAATGCATGCAACTCATACAAAGCTACACAGAAACAGCCTTGCCCACATCAGAAAACAAAGCAACGGCAAACTCATGTTCATTTTGTAAGGTGGAGAAACTTCATATATGGAAGACATCATATATGGAGTGGGGTAAACATGCTGGTTTCAATGACAACAATTGCTAAAGAGGTGACACTAACTTCCGTGGGCAAGCCCAACAACAGAAAAGGCATGAGTTGTTTGCAGGTTGATCAACGTGCATAAGTAGGGGATCATGTACACTTGTCATTGACAAAGCCACTGTCAACAGAATGGTACTACAACCTGAGATGTTTGTAATATGAATAGGAAATTGTGAGCCCAAAACATCAGAATTCTGCCAATTGTTTAAGCAAGGAAACAGGTTGTAAATGTTCTGAAAATTGGAGAGCATTATTTGAGTACAATTCTGTTGGAAGCGTGAATTAGAATCAGAACCACTAATGCCTGTGAACACTTCAAGGGCCCATGGTAAGTGAAAATTGAACATCTATTGAAAAGTTTGGTTACATTGTAGTGTGATAGGAATTGGAAGAAACAGTTAAACACGCGTTTGAACTAACAGCCAAATATAATCCGTTTTCTCAGTGATATCACATAAGACCAAGGGCAAGTTGTTTCACTTCTCTGCATCAATTTCACAAACATATAGATAAATATTCATTCATTTAACAGTATCTATTGAATGCTAAGCACAGCCCAGGCTCTAGTGTACTCTTGGCATATTTAGAGAGATCAGCACAGCCAGAAGAGGCAACACTAGGGAAAAGTTATCAAACATTTGCACACAAAAAAGAAAACTCAGATATGACTCCTGAAAAGACACTTTCCGCATCCCAGAAGAACCACAAAGACACATGTCTTAATGGAAACTAGACATGCACTAATAGAATGTTTAAGTTCTTTCAACTTTTGTTACTGTTCAGATTGTGATAAAATATATTTAAGTTTAGAAAAATGAATAACACACCCGAAAAAGACCAGAGGACAAATTATACCACTAAATCTAAATGGCTGATTGACTCAGTTACCAGTGACCTATATTAGAAGCTGTTTCATAGTCATTCTCTTATCGGCACTCTATATGGGATCTAACCTTACACACAAGCTGAGAAGTCATTTGAGGGATAACCAAAGGTCCTCCCTCTTATTGGTCCAGACATCTAAGTGGAATTCTCATTGTTCTCACTTCTTTTGGTGAAGAGGAATGGGGTGGTGGTTCCAAAAAAGGAAACTGTAGGTGCAAGAAGGAGAACAGGGGTGCAAAGTCAAATGCCTACAACTACCAGGAAGTAACATAGGTGACTGGAGACCCCGAAGGTTGGGGGAAGAGCTGGGAAGTATTGGAGAACGTGGGAGCTACCTCTCCACCTCAACTTACTATTACCTAGTGGTCAGGTACTCAGGGTGGTTTAATCTTCTGATTTTTTTTAAATGCAAATTTTCATGTAAAATCTTAAAGTCCTAGCAACCAATTAAAAGAAAATTAAACAGCATTTGGATCAAAGAAAACCACCTGGCAGCCCGTTGTGACCACTACAGGAGACCTTAAAACACTAAGACATTTCCACCTCCTAACACTACACATGGAATGAGAGTAATATAATAATATAATTCTTGAGGACTAAAAGAGCTCTGAGGAAATGAATGACAGGTGTACATCATACTGGGGAAGCTCTGACCACCATGGCAGGAGAGGGGATTGGAGGAAAGCAGGGTGGGTTTTGTACATAGAATATAAAAATAGTGTACACCAGAGAGAACAAAAGAGGAGACAGATAATCGGGATGAAGAGAGACAGCAAGCATACAGGAGTGTGTGTGAATGTGTGTGATTGGGAGCAGGGGGCAGAAGAAACATAAAAACAAAGAAAGGAATGGAAGCAGATGTGAGTGTTTCAGGGAAGGAAGTATAATTCCTCTAAATTTTCACTTAGAACAGTCGTGCTAGCAAAACAGCTTTTAGAAATTTCTACTGACAATAATGTCATCATTTTTATAGCATCCAGCATACTTTTGATGCTACACTTCTGAGTTGTGTTAAAAATGTGTGGGACTCGAGAAGAAAACTGTACTCCTGGGATTAAATACTTAAGAATAGCGAAAGGGTTTGTGTACAGATTTGAAAGTTGCTAGTTTTGAGACAAATATAACTTTTCACTTGCAAAAAAACTTAGAGTTAAAACTATAAAATAGTCACAAATGTGCTTAAACCCTTTGGAGGAAAAAAAAGGGTTCACAAGCATTTGGGTGCAATCTTATATGTGAATGCACACATCCCATCTCTGAAATATATTTTCCGCTGGAAGTCCTGAAAATTCCAGAAGTTTAATGGCCAAGCAATAGCAGCACGAAGATGATAAATCTGCATTTGTAAAAATAATTTCCCTTTTATGAAGAAAATTAAGAGACCCAGCCCATTCCTGAGGTATGGATATAAATAGATATTTATAGCAATCATGTGCTCCTCCCAAACATTATTTTAATTTTTACAAAATCTGTTGAGATTTAGACCCAACTCTTTCAATAAAGACTTGGCATACGACTCTTCTTAGTTCATCTCATTTTTCTCTCTGAACAGGTACAATTTTCTTTTTTCTTTCTTTCTTTTTTTTTCTTTTTTAACAAGCATCAGTAAAAGTGTTTAAAATGTCACAAGTTACTTTCTCGAATTTCTATCCAGAGAAGTCATATTTTGAAAACGACAACTAGTCTTTTCTGTACATAGCAATTTCAGAAAGTTTTATAGCTTATCCAATTTAATTCAGAGGGTGGATGGGCGAGCGTGGGCATGAGGAGTAAGAGTGCTGGAAGGGGAGGCAAATAATACCTCGCACCGCCCATCAATGCCAGTCAACCTCAAGTCAGTGGCACAGGTCTCCGTTTTTCAAATGTCAGTAAGTCTTCTATTTAAAAACATATATGGGGCCAAGCAACTATAGAGTTCTCATTCCTCATGATCTCATTTTCAAATGTGCCTGATCTTTCATCCCTTTCTTATGATTTTTGATCCAGTGACACAACCCCCAACACATGTAAGTTCACATCCTGAAATCTCTGATAAAGCCATAAGGACACTGTGACTTTTTTTTTTTTTTTTTTTTTTTACCATTAAAGAGGATATCCCCCCCGCCCCCAGCTGGAAGCCCCATTTTAAAGTGTTCTTTTTTCCACTCAAAAAAATAGATTTTAATCAAGAACTACATGTGGACGTTGTAAAAGAAACTTCAGATAAGCAAAAGAATAAATAAATAAAACTAATTATAACATAACAATTTGTATTCCGCCACCCACTAATATGCCTAGTTATACTTCTTCGGTATGTGGGTGTATATTTATGCCTGCAATACGTAAATGAACAATAGAATGATGTTACTTTGCAACCTAATGTTTCACTTAAATTATTGTGAATACTGTTCTATCAATAAATATCAACCGCGTGGCTTTTAGCAGCCAAATAATACAATAGCTGTTGTGTTTGCCATAATACATTTAGTCAATCCAGTTTTTCACTATTAGAAACAATGTTGTGAGGAACATCTTTCTAACTAAATCTTTGTGTGTGCCCTTATCTATTGTCTTGGGCTAAAGTCTTAACAGCAGCAGCAATAATAGAAACATTATTTCTGAGGACTTACTTTGCTGGGCTCCAAGGAAACACTTTTCATGGTTATCTTAGGGATCATAGCAATCCCAGTTTTACAGATCAGCAAACCGAGATACAATGAGGATAAGTACAGACATACTCCTTATCGAACTCCATTGGTGTTGTGTTTTTTACAAATTGAAAGCAAGACCCTCCACCAGCAAAAATATGATGACTTGCTTTGTTGTAATGGTCTAGAACCAAACACACAATATCTCGAAGGCATGGCTGTAATTTATCTTAGGAAGTAGTAATCTCAGATCCCAAATCTGGTTGAATCCAAAATCCATTCTTTTCCCCACCCACACTATTCCACCACCCTCAAGGTGAAGTTCTCAGCCCAAAGGATATTCACGGTTCAAAATATTTTGATGAGACTCACCTAATAGCCCTCCAATTATACCAATGGCCATTGACTCTATGTATTGGGAAGTGGTCTTCCCAGCTCTCCCAGGCCCCTGCAGAAACCCCGTACAACACCACCACCTCCATCGACACACTGCCTTTCAGTTTGCTGTGACACCTCAGAAAACAGAGCTATAAAAATAAGCAAAAGACCTAGGACTTGAATTGAACATAAAAGTTGTTGCAGATATTGTTCCGTGACAAACTGCCTCTCCAAACCACGTAAATTGTCCAAAACCTCTTAAACCTTTGCTCTATATCACCACATAGGACTACAAAGGGGATACCACAAAGGAACTACAGGCTAATTGAAAAATCATTCACTTGAGATGCAGTAAGGATCACGCTCCATTTCTAGGGACGTTTATAGAAACTAGAAACACGTGGAGCCCTACCCGGATGGAGGAACTGGCTAATCAGCAAACTCGAAGAGAAATCATCTGCTTTTCCCTCCCTTGTTGGAGTTGCATTTAATGATTCATGGGAAATGCAAAACAAAACAAAACACACACGCACATAACTCTACGGGGAGGTCACATATCCAAACTCCTTCCACCCTGAGTCCTGGTGGCTCCCCTTTCAAAGGAAAACTACAGCATCGACTGAGTGGGAAGCCAGTCATCACCCAAGAGCTGATGTTTCTAAAGCCTATTGTTCCAAGATCATTATCATGGTTTTCCATTAGCAGGACTAAGTGAATGCTTTCCTAAATAATCCTGTCAGTGGTTTAAAAATATATATTTTGGAAGAAAGGCTCAATACAGTACTGGCAGGGGGATTATATTGGTCTTCATTTTGGAGGCTTTTTCCCACTGCTTTTTGGAGGGACAATTAATATTGACTCTACCCATCGTTAATTTTCCACAGTCAGCAGGGGCTTTTAGGTTTTAAAAGTATAATATCAATATAGAGTTGTAGAAGCTCTTGTTTATTTTGTTTCCCTCCTGCACTCCATGTTCTCTACCCTCACCAGACAACACTTCACAGGTTTAAGGCAACTGGCTACTGGAGAAAGGAACTTCCATGCTTGTAAGGAGGTGTGCTCTCATGGCCTTTCCAGAGGGTCAGGATGTGTGAGTAAAACACTGTGATTTCACAGTCCCCCATCCTAGCAGGTGGGTAGGGTTTGCTGAGAACGGAGACAGGAAAGGGAAGGGGAGAGAGAGGAGGTATATTAGCATCTCCTTTCTCAAAGTCTATACCCCTTCTTCTTCCCCCAGGGAGCGCGTGTACATTTAGCCATGTATTTTTCTCCCCAGGGGGGAAAGTTAATACTTAGTATATTCTATGTTCTTTCTCTTTGCTCATAAACTCTACTGTTTCAAGAATCCCTATGTAAACATCACCTAAATGCTGACTCACAAGAGTTCAAATGTGGCCTCGGTGGTTCTGCTCAGGCCAGTGTGGCCTTGTCATCATCCATGCCTTCAGCGGTGGGACTAACTGCTTCAAGGCTGCGAAAACAAGAGCGAGCACCGACCACTCCCCCGGCTTCCCAGCAAAGGCCTATGTGGCCCCCTAAGCATCGCAGCCCATTAGAGCCTTTAAATGGCACCTGAAAGTACTGGCTTGTTGGCAGGCTTCCTGGCGCAGGAGGTAAGCAGGGGTGTCCTCATCTGTCCCTCTTTCCCTTTCAGGCACATGAGAAACTGCAGAGTCTGCTGGGCAGGCAGCTGCCTCCAGGGGACAAAGGACCATCCACTTCCAAAGGTCTCCTCATCCAGGAAACCCCCTCCAGAATTCTTTGCTTCCTAAGATAGGCTTATACTAGGCAATGTCACTCAGGACTTCCAAAGCCACAGCTAAGAATCACACAGGTCACTTGTGAGCCCTGCACAGATGTTCTAACGGTGCACAGACGTTCTAACCATGATGCATGCCTTCCTCCACGATGTGTTTAGACCTGGTTCTGCCAGGTATAAGCTACATGCCAAAAGGGTCTGTTCTGTCTTCGAGCAGCTCACGGTCCAGTAATATGTGTTATCTGGGGAGTGGAGGAACGGGAGTGAAGGGCTAGCATGGAAACATCACAAACACAGTGATCAATCCAGTATTAGGAATAAGAGTAATGTGTACATATTTGTGTAAGTTAGAAGAGTAGGCTGCTCTGCTATTTACAAGCTGGGTTACCTCGGGCAAGTCTCTAAACTTCTCTGTGCCACAGTTGCATCATCTCTAAAGTGAAAGCAATAATAGTACCCACTTTAAAGGGCTGGTAGAGGGATTAAACCAGCTGATACATGAGATGCTCAGCACAGTGCCTGGCCCTTAGTTACGGGTTAGCTGGCATTAGCATTAGTGTTGCCTGTCTCAGCTCGAACTGAGACAAATTAGGGGGAGTCCACGAAAGTGGGCCCTGATCCCCCATGGAAGTGGGGTACTCAGAGAAAGCTTTTCAGGGGAGATGCAAGAGCTCTGTCTCTAAGAAAGGCCACCCAGTGCAATGTTGCTGGGTGGGAGTGATGGCGAGAGTTGATATTGGAGAGGTGGGGAGTGGTCAGTGCTAGGGGTGAACATAGCCTGAGGGCAAGAGGGAGGGACTAGGTGACTTTCAGAGAGGGTTGTGATGGTAAAATGCTGAGCTGTGGATGTTACAAAGATGGCTAGGTGGTGGTGTGAGAAGGTGCCCGGAGCAGACAGAAGGGCGTAAGGGAGGAAGTTAGAAGACAACGAAGCAGCAGGTGGGTTGGTGAGGCTGGGAGGGGGAACTACCGCTCTTTGGTGTGGCCGGTTCCCTCCTCGCTTTCTGCCCAGCCCTTTCCGTGTCTCACTCTTTCTGTCCATCTCGTCACTGTCCCTCACAGGTTCTCTCTTTATTTTCCTGTCTCGTCTCTGGTCCTTTGTCTCTCTCTGTGTATGTGACTCCCCCTCTCTGTCTCTAGTCTGTCTCTCTGTTCCCCCTTCATGTCTCCCTCCTACCCTGCTATTTTCCCATGGCACTTTTTGTCTCTCCCAACACAGCTGTCACTTACTTATGGTGTTTATCTTGTTGGGCCCCTTCCCTGCCCATTAGGATGTAAGTGCCACCAAGCTGAGAGTTTCCACCTGTTTGCTCACTGACATACTTCAGGGACCTAGAAAGGCATGGCACGTGGCAGTCATCCCATAGTGAATCCAGCATTTTTGTTATGGTGGCAAAGGTGGGACTGGCCGGCAGGGGACAGTGAGACAGCAGCACAAGGTGCCTCCCTAAGTAGGAATCGGAGCATCTAATTCAAAGTTGGCATCACCAGTTGCCCCAGACCAGAGAGCAAGAAGTAAGACCCCTGCGGCCCTGGCAGGGTGGGTGGGTCACCGCCCACCTGACCTCTCCATCCTGCTGTGGCTTCAGCCAAGTGTCCCTTTTTTGTAACTTCTGAAATCTAAGTTAACCAAGAAGAAGCAGGTTTAGAAAAGAACAGTTAAGGGCCAGTTGCAACCTGTGCCAATAACCGGGGGGAAATGCGACCAGCGTCCTCTGCGCTGCTCTTGGCGCTTGCTGGCTGAATGTGCAGGGCCCTCCTGTCTCTGAACTCCAGAATCTTCTAGCCTGACACCTACAGGCTCTGGGGTTTGATGTCTTAGGAAACAAACTCTTGGGGCCTTAAGACTTACTTTCTTCAGACACTTAAAGAAGACGTGATGTAATCCTCAGCCAGGAAAAACCGAAACAGGTCAATAAAATCACCCTGCCATCTTTCAGCCAACTGTTTATTCATTCGACAAACATTTGTTGAACTCCTATGACAGCCGGGGTTGGTACTGGATGCTCTCAATGCGTCAAAGCTGGATCACACAGGGATTTGGACTAGAGGAGATTAAAAACCTCCAAATACCGTAATGCAAGGTAGAAAAACTAGGTCGCATAAGAAAAGTAAAAATAAAGCATGAGGCATGAGGGTGATCAGAGTAGGCGGCATTCCTGACAGAGCTGGGGATGTTTTGTTACAAACCTTCAAAGCAGGTGGAACCTTAGCTTCTCTTAGGAGTGTATTTCAAAGGGCAGCCAACTTAACCGGCAGTTTACAGCTAAAATGTTGTCCTGTGATGTCCACATTGCAAATGCCAACAACATTTACTTATGTCTGCCTTCCCTCTGGTGTAATCAACACCTGGAAACCGCAGGCCAACATGCCTAGCAAGCAGACTACAATAAGAAGTGACAAACTTCCTCTCTGTGTTTTGGTGCCATTATCAGGCTTGACTCACTAATGGATACCCTACTGAGTTTGGGCTCAGCCTTCTTATCCTGCCAGGACCTGTACATCCAGAGTGTACCCCGAGTGCAAAGCCCCGGCGCAGGCACCTTGCATGAGCCCACTTTACAGATAAGGAAACCAACATTAGGAAGTTAAGTCAAGTCACACAGCGGGGAAGCGATGAAGCCAGAGTCTGACTCCGCTGATCAGCAGCGCGCTCATCTCCAGCCTGGTTCACACGAAGCAGCTCCCACCTCCACCCTCACTGGCTGCCTGTGTCTTCCACTTAACTCAGTCTCTGCTTTTGCCTTTTCTCAACAGCCCTGTCACATTGCTGCCCACGCCCCAGTGTGACAATCCCCAAATTCTGATGGGCAGCAATTCAGATCGACTTCATCCCTGTCCAGGTCTTTCTCAGAGACCGACTTCAAGGATTCCCTGAAAATAAAAAGCCGCAAGCATATGTCATCTAATGGCAATTTTAAACAGACCAGCCAGTGGTCAAGTTCTCCCTCCTACTGTCTACATGTGTTACATTCTTCCCAAACAAGGGAGTGCCAGATTACGCAACGGCACAGTGCAAGGATGGAGAGGCCCTGCCAGGTATCTGCTGTGCTCTCCAGTCCTGTACTGTTTACTAATAGCTAATATAATATCAAGTGACAGTTTAAACAGGCTACTTTCCACTAATCTGTGCATGCTGTATGCAAAACAGCGTTGACCCTGGCTTGATTCCTTAAAGCATGTAGGATTTAATTAACTCCCACTGTTATAGAAGTAATGACAAGTTACTTAGTACTTTTAAGATTGATAAATAAAGTCCTTCTGACAGGTGAGCTGAAAACCTACACTGTTACCGAGTTGCAATATAAAATATCCCTGTCCCTAAACTCAGGATTTCCTTTCCTAAAGCTAAAAATGATCCCCAGTCCATTAAAACTGATTATTCCTGGATACTCTGAAATATGGTAGACCCAGAGCAAGGAGTTTTGCACTGTCTTCTAAAAAGGGGGAATTCTTCAGGTGCTGAACAGGATAAATGAATAGAGAGAGAGAGGGAACATGAAGAGAAATAGAGCGATGCACCTATGTATTTTATTAACACTGAACTTCAAATAAACATCTGTGGGAGTTTCAATACACTTGACTACACACCAACATCTTTATGTCATAGCTAAGGCCCTGTTTTTGGAGAGTGCAGTAGAGATTTATCTGCAGTGATAAAATCTCCAGTTTCTTTCAATTCACATTCATTTCTCCCATCTTTCTTGAAGGAATACTCTCTCCTCCCTGACAAGAATCACAGATGCGTTCCTCTCCCAGGCCCCCCTTCAAATCTCTTTTTAACTGAGTTTGACATGTCTCTAATACTTATTTAGAACTGCCGGTCACCTCTCTCCAGTACCTCATCCCCTCGCAAATGGGTATTCATCAACAGGAAAGAAAGTATGGATATTAATACTAGTGATACAGAAGTCTGCACGGCCTCAAGCGCCACTGAGAGAGAGAGAGGAATAAAAAACCCTGTCATAAATACATGAAATGTCCAGTAAAGGAGAAGTTGCTCTCAACTGACTTAAATATAATATAAATATAACTCCAGGTGTAGGTGATTTTTTTTTTTTAATCATCACATAATTCAACAGGAAAAGAAGCAGGAGAAAACTTACGTCCTGGTGCCATAACTGTCATTAGAGAAGCTGTCATCGATGTGTTTGGAAAATCTGTGTTTGCAAATGTGTGAGCCATGGTTTATGGCTAACCTAACATCATGTTGTGTTTGGGCCTGCACTACCTTAAAAATCTGAATGAGTTGATGATGTAAAATCGAAATATTTTTACAAACAGTTCAGAAAATTTGCTTCTCTTGAAAAGTTCAAAGGTCTGATGGTACTGGGTAACAGCTAGCTGATGCTAAATTGTAACTTTTCGTTACAATGGGGTTTATGATGTACAACTAGCCACACTCCCCGCCAGTCCTAATTGCCCTTTACCTGACTGCATCACTCATTTCCATCATCTGTGGGCCCATGAGTTTCTGATCTCCACCATGAACATGCTCTTCCAAGAAATGTTTGTAAATACAAAATTCACTGTAAAAGATCAGAGGTGAATAGAACCTTTGCTTTAGAGCATCCATGATCCAGAGCTCCTCGAGCTTAGCTAGGTCACGTCTCTGATCTCCAGTTCCTTGTCTATAGAGTGCGCGTGATCATCTTTTAGGTCCTTTTCTCCCATTGAGTTTAAGTGAAAAACAAAAAACTGCTTTTTATATAAATTCTCAAGATTGGTGTGGAAAGCTAAGAGTTTCACAAAACATTTTTCTTTAATTCTGTAGAGCAACAAATGAGCCACTATCAATAGAACATTCAACGACTCCATGGGGAAAATTGGCAAATCTTTAGACACACTTCCGCCAAATAATGGTCCATTCTCCACTCCGAGTCATGGAGTGTCCACTTTGCAAACGGGCAATCAGCGGTAGTTTCTCTGAGGGGCTGGGTGTATGGGAAAGCTGTGGGAGAAGAAATACAACCTGAGAAATCCTCAGCCCGCAATGCCATTGTGTGTGTTTAGGAAGAGAATCAGCACTCCAGGACTAATCCCGAGTAAGAGGCTGATAACATGTTTGAAATTGCTCTGTTAGGCCTCCATCTTGACTTCTTTCCCCAAAATTGTATAAATAGGGCCTAAGTATAAATTAAGCCATTCATGTGATGGCCATTTTCTAACAGGTCAGTAATGTGGTGAAGACCTACAAAGAAAGCTGTATTTTGTCCTCCTACTTACAGAGTTCTCGGCTTTTAGTGGTAGAAAGGACTCTAATACAGCCCTCTTATTTTGCAGAGAAGGGAAAACTTTTAACCCAAGAAACAGAATAATGTGCACCTGCCCCCAGGCTGGTGTGTGTGTGTGTGTGTGTGTGTATGTGTGTGTGTGTGTGTGTTTCTCCCTCATTTATAGCATAGGGTGGGCTGCCTTTAAAGCTTGGTCCCATTCTCACTGCCTGAGTTCCCTATTTCCCTTGCCTCTGTTTCTTCATCTATAAAAAATGGGGATAACTTATCTCATAGGATTGTGTGAGGATAACATGAGATGATTCATGTAAAGCCTTGGAACAGGTCTCAACATAGAAGTTAAGTAAATTCAAACTCATTCTTTATTATCAGGTTTGCTTCTGAGTAGAACAAACCGGAAAACAGTGTGCAGTGCAGCCAGGTGAATCCTGGGTTCCACCTGGGGGCCTTTATGGGACACTTGACAACCATGAGATTTGATTATTGGTCAGTAAAATGGTGCAAGAATTACATGAATAAAGTGTGTGATATGACTAACACTAGGACCAGCAGTACAGGTACTAAAGAAAAGTAATTCTAATAACTAACCATTAATAGTATCATTGATTTTTACAAACTTTTTTATTAAAATCCACATATTGTGAATGAGTGATGTCTTGGCATCCTATCCTTTCCCCACAAATCAGCACCAATAATAATGACTACTATTTGCTAAGTGCTCATTATCTACAAGGCACTGTGACAAATGTGTAACATGTACTGACTCACTGAATTGTCACAGCAACACTGAAATAGATCATATTATTATCATCCCCATTTTATAGATGAGGAGACTGAGGTTTGGGAAAATCAACTTAGTCAAGGGCCCATGGCTAATAATTGGAAAAACTGGAATTTAAACCAGGGATCACACCCCAGAACTGTCTTATTATTCCCTAAAGAAACAAAATCTATTCTCCTAATAAATTTTGTAGCTGGCTATTCCTGACATAGAACTTAAAAATAAATGGACAGAGATATTAAAATGATAAAATTAAACTTAATTTCTTTCATGGAATAAAGAAACCACTGATGAAGTGTTTTCTGACAAACATGACAGTCGAGACACATTAGCATGTGGAATATTAACTGCACCAAATCAAATAATCCACCCTGAATCATTATCAAAGTGCCATTTGGAATAATGTCTTTGTCAAAATGAATGGCTTCTATTTGTTGAACACCTTACATCATGCCAGGGGCCACCTATGAGTCTTTGAGAAGTCACTTAATCCTAATATCATACGGATGTTCAAAGATTGAGTTAGGATTTGCCTGGAGTCCATCCCATCCTGAGCCCAAATTCTGTACCCCATGAGTCAAGGCGGAATGTGCAGAAGTTAACAGCGAAGGGCCTAGAATCAGCTGCTTGCCTTCCAAGGTCGGCTCCTCATCTTACTAGTTCTATAGCTTTGGAAAATTCATCCTGGTGCCTCTGTCTCTTCTCCTGTAACATGGGAAAATAATCCTCCCAAGAATAGCTTCATGTAAGTTGCTACTCAGAGTGTGGTCCATCAACCATGCCAGTCATACATCATTTTGTATGTCACCAGTCGACGATCAGGTAAATACTGAAATCAACCATCTGAGAGAATAATTTTCATGACCACTGACTCTAATAATAATAAAATGATGGCCTTATATCCTTTATACCATTTTAAATTTCATTTTTCTATTAATTAATTTTTATCATAGTTTAATAGGACAATAGTCCATGACAGATTAGAACTTTTGAAAAAGGAAGAGGGGGAGTCCCCAGAAGCAGTTTCAGAAGCACTAGATGTTTACCTCTTATGTAACAAGTTCCCAATAAATGTTAGCTAGCAATATAATTCTTTGCTACACTGTCCCTCCACTTTCTACAAAGGAAGCCAAAAATTCCAACAGCATCAAGAAGATAAATTTCAAGACATAGGATGCTGGTAATTTTACTGACCAGAGCTTGACTCTTTCAAGCCCTGTTGATGATCTATGGGGAGAAACTATGAGGAACTTCAAGGGTTTTGCTGGATGAAATCAACATGCTTCCAAGATGCCTATTAGCAGAAATAGTGGAAAATAATTCAATCCCTCAACTCTTTCCTGCATACTATGGCTAATGTTCTATGTTCTAGTTATAAAGTCCTTTGCCTTCAGCTTTACCTGGTCCTCTCTTTCCCCTCACAGATAGTATTTGGTAGGATTTACCCAAAGTTTGGAGCAAAGACAAATCAGGATTGAAAATCCCAGTTCTCCACTTTCTAGCTCTCTGATTTTCACGTGTTACCTATTGTCCCAGAGATTTGATTTCCCCATTCAGATAACGCCTACCTTAGAGGAAGGGTCAAAGGGGATATCATATTGAAAATGCCCGAGAGACTTGACTCCCCTTCTCCATTCTCTTTTGTAAAGCAGATGATGCAGCCATTAGTATGGGTAGGTGAGGAAAAGGAAATGATAAAGCCTAAGAATTATTTCAATGGAATTGCTTCACTCTTATTATCTGTTTATAGCTAAGACTCCAAAATATCTATTAGACCACAGGAAAACAATAATAATATGAAAGATGATGTTTTTATACCACTGCCAGAATTAAAGTCCTCAACTAAAGCCCTAAGAGAAATGACCTATATGTATTGAACAGTTTCTGGGGACAGCACAGCTTCCCAGGACTCTGTTTATCAGGGCAGGTTGGTCTGGAAAGGGGTTTACAGGAAGAAACCGACATCAGCAGGAGGCTCCCCTTTCCACAGTCAGCCACCCATCATGCAGACACAGTACTTTCGCTGGCAAAGTGAAAGGGAAGAACCGTACTGTAAGTTAACACGAATAACCTCTCGATGAGGACAACAGACCGCTGACCAACTAAAGCAATACCAAAAGAACTGAATCAATTGCTACGCAATTATGTTTAATAAACACAGTCACTGTGTGGTTGGTTGTAAATGTTTTCTCAGTGGGTATGGACTTTTGGTTTCAGTGAGGGTAGCAGGTAACAGAAGATGAAGTCACCTATAAAAAGGTATCTAATGCATCAGAGGACTCCCTCCCACCTCCGTGCCCTAAGACGAGAATTCGGTTTCTACCAGAAAGTACAGTTTCCACTGGGCACATCTTTTGTAATAGCTGATGCCACCAGTCTGAGAAACGTTTACATTCAGCGTAAATAAGTTAGTTTGAGAAATTAATGAGTTCCACTACCCAAGCTGCTCCTTATTAATTCATACAACTCAAAAACATCTACTAAAAATAATACCTTTTGAGCCATATACCATCTTTATGGAGGTCATTAATGTTTCCCCATTAAAGAGCAGTTACCCGTCCCATTATTTTTCTTGATTACCTTCACGACTTGACCCACAACACCAGTTCATCCACAATTCTCACTTGTGTTGAAATTGACCTCCGAACCCATTAGCCTCCCTTAGCCTCCTTTTCTCCAAGTGACAGTCACCTCTATGCACCCCAGTGAGACCTCATCTGGAAAGCTTTCTTCCATACTCCTTCTCTCCCTCTTTCTGATTTGAGATACACAGGACAGACTGGAGTGAAGGTGAACGGGGGAAGTCTTAAAACTGTAAGAAGGCTGGCCTTTAAGCCCTCTTTACTTCCCTTCTTCCTTCCTTCCTTCCTTCCTTCCTTCCTTCCTTCCTTCCTTCCTTCTTCTTCTCCTTCTCACTCATTCTTTCAACAAACAGTTTTTGAGTACCTGCTCAGTGCCAGGCATGAGGCAAGATGTTCAGCTCAGGATCCAGAGAAGAACAAGACCTGATCTCTGCAGGAAAGCAGACAGAAAAACTGATGAGTAAGAAAGTACATGCAGGGTTCAGGGGGAAGAGACAGGAAGGCACCTAGCTAACCCAGAAAGAGTCAGAAAAAGAAGGTTCTCTGAGCTGGGTGTGGAAGGATTAGTAGAACTTGCCTGGGAGATGATAAGGTAGAAGGTATAGAAAAGCTCACATTAAAGAGACTTGCTCTGTTTTGCTCTTTTCTATATTTCCAGCAAGGGCACAGAGCCTGGCATGCAACAGGCATGCCACACACAGTGAGTGAATGAGTTAATGTTACAAAAGGATTCCCACGAGAATCTAATCACTCATTGCCTATCAGTCCATTAGCAAGATAGATGGTGACCCATTTCCATTCCCTTTACGGTCAGCCCCTTTACACAGAAACTGCTTCATGCTCTCTCCTCTAGGGTGTCCCTAATTGTGTTTCTACTGCCATATGATACCGCATCTTTGTTCCCAACTGGTAGTCATGAAGAGATGCAAGAGAATAGAAAGAAAAGGCTTCTGAATAACAACATTTGTATATGACCCTTTCAAAGGACCAAGATGCCTAGTCAAATAACTATGGATGGGGACGTCCATGTGCAATTTTGGCTCAGCTTCCGATGTTAGAAAACACAAGGTAAGCAAAGAATTTTCAATCTCAATACTGTTAACACTTCTTTGTACACGTCTACCCTGCATATTATTAGATACTTGGCGATATCTTGGGCCTCCACCAACCAGATTCCAGTTATCACACCCCGGTTGTAACAATCAAAATGTCTCCAGACATGGACAAATGCCCCTAGGTGGAAGGACATTTGAAATCATTCCCATCTGAGAATTGCTAATGATGACAGTTTCTTAGTAATTCACTCCCGTGGGGGTCTCCAATGGACAGCGTGCAATCTCGGATGATCATCACAGAAGCCCAGTGTTAAAAAGACCTTGGAGCCTGTCTAGCCCAAATTGGATTTTCCCTGTGAGAAAACTGAAGCCCAGAGAGGGGAAGTGGCTATTAGAAGTCTATCCTACCAATGGTGGCAGAATAAACCCCAAGCCCCTTGCCACTCAGATAAGAATCTTTCTACCATACCATGATTTTCTATGACATTATTTTTTGAGTCATCTAACAAAGAAAAAAAAAACCTAACATTAATTTAGCAGTGATATAGATGGCTTCTTACAGTAATGAAGTTATAATAATAGTGAATAACAATAATAATAAAAACTATTCACTGAGAAATTATAATACATCAGCCAGTTCCCTAAGAATTTTCTTGCATTTTCTCATAACCTTTTGATGTAACAATCACAGAAATCCTGCAAGTACATACTCCCAGCTCTGTTTTAATAAATGAGAGGCAGAGGTTAAAGGCTAAAATTCTTTCAAGACTAAAAATCTTGTCCATGGTCCCAGAGCTAGGCAAAAGCAGAGACAGGACTCACAGAGGGGCTCCAAGCTGATGATCTCTTGCTTCCCACTACGTCTTGCGTCCATAGCGGGGAGCTGGCCGCTGTGCTACACTCTTTCTGACTTCCTTTCACTGCATTCTATCTGAGTCAGCCCTGCTCCTCCTTCTGCCCTTTCAGATCACACTTCCATGTGATATTTGCATTTTTAAGCCACAGTTGGTGATCATCTTCAGCAGTTGATGTAGTCCATCTAATCTAATACGTATTCCCTGAGCTTCTCCTATGGGCCAAGCTCAAGGCTCAGCATGTCTAAGGAAACTAGCAGCAGTTTATCTTTTTCAGCACTTGCCAAGATTGGTCGTCGTTTGTTGGTTTTGTCTACCTTTCCCACTGGACAGGAGGCTGCGAGAGGTCATGGGTCGTGTCTGTTCTGGCTATCTTTTATCCTCTGTGCCCAGCACAGAACACATGCTCAACTAATTCTTGCAAAACCGCACTGAATGGACGGAACATCTGCTCTGAAACAAGCACACTTCTATATTTAATATTATCTTATTTGATCTCACTAAAACCTTCCATGAGATTTATCTCCGTTTTATGTTAAGAACCTAGGAACAGAGATTTTTAAGGGTTTTTTCAAAGTCACCCAGATGGTATGTAGATTGTCCCAGCAACAGTCCAGAAGGAGCATATGGTTCAAAGTGAGCATATATACCACTCCAAAGAGGCTGAGTAGAGCAGTGCTTAAAAGCACAGGCTCCAGAGCCAGACTTCCTGGGTGTGCATCCCTGGTCCATCAGTTCCTATCAGTGTGATCCAGGACCAGGAAGTTCTCCCTGCCTTAGTTTCCTCACCTGTGTGATGGTGGTAATCGGAATACCTGCCTCAAAGAGTTATGTGAGAAACACATGAGTCACCATACACAAAGCACCTTAAGCATTGCCTAGCACATGTTGCTTATACTTATATAGCACTTACTATTTTCATAGTAAAAGAGAGAGAAGGAATAAACAGATGTACACACACACACACACACACACACACACCACACACACACCCCAATTAGAAAACAGTACAAGAGTGGTACAGAGAAGTATCATAAGAAAAATAATCTTTCTCGGCCCCACAGGAAATAACACCTTGCATTTAGATTTTTGCCATTCCATTTAGAGTTGAAAGAACACATTCTTGTCTCTAACATAAGCCACCCTTTTTACTAGCATTGAATTCAATTTAGCTTTATATGCTGTTTTAAAAAAAAAAAAGAAGAAAAAAAAAAACCACTCTTCCAAAATGCCTTCAAGTGCACGATAGAGGGAAAAAGGCACATGCACAGAAGTACAAAGGCAGTTATTCCCATGTCCTGCTGCTACCCTGTGTGAAACTGACTAGGCAGAGTTCTGCAGAAATGGCTTCAGATGGCTGCAAGAGACGGGGCTGTGTGGAGCCGGCTGATGGGACGCTTAACTCTGACTCATATTCATTTACTGCTACATTTCAGCTGCTTTCAAGTCGATTTTCCCTCAAAAATACTATTCACATCAAAATGGCAAAGTTCTGGATCTGAAGCCTCAGGATGCTGAGTGATCCACTTGGCCTTCATCTGCCTAAACGCGTGGGTGAGCAGAGTGGAGCACAGGTTAGCGGTGCCATAGCACCGTAAATAAATAATTATGTAGATATCTGCTGGACGTGCAAAAAAAACATATTTCTAAACATATGAGAAAGCCTCAGTATTTCTCCCAAGGAGTAACTCAGAAGTCAATACTAAGGTCTTTTTCTTTCGAGATACTTAAGATGGAGAGAATAAAAACTCCAGTATCCATATTCCATTTTGTTATTCTAAACTCAGAAGTTGGACATGATTGGTCTAGAATAAATAAATTATAAGGTCCAACAAAAGAGATTGGGGGGGTAATCTATAGAGTAAATGAATCTTAGAAGACATATCAACTGATGGCAAAACATGGGCCCTATTAGATCCTTTCTCAAACAAACTGTTAAATGGCACGTGCAAAATAATTGGAAGTTTTCGCATTGACTATATATTTGATGGTAAAAATTATTGTTAATTTTTTGATGTGCTAATGGTATTGTGATTGCTTTTCTTTAAACATAATGAAATATTTACAGAAGAAATAATGTCTTGGATGTGCTCCAAAGTAATATGGGAGGAGGAAATGGATAGTGGGTAGAACTACAGAAACAAGAAAGAAGGTTGGCCATGAATTGTTCATTGTTAAAGTCTGTAGCAGGTATGCAGTCAGTATATAGTATATCGTGGTTTGGTCACTGTTATACTATTTTGTCTCTTTTTATACATTTAATATTAAAAGTAAAATAGATTAGTTTTAAAGGGCAAACATTATATATTTTAAAAGGAAAGTGATTGAGGATAAAGATGGAATAGCTTTTCCTCCCTCTGATCAAAAAGGGACACATATAATCACCAACAGCTGCCTGAATAGCATGTTAGGAGGCATCTGGATGGTACCACGGAGCCATTTCAAAGACAATGACGTGGAGGATGCAGAACCGCTCTATAGCACATGGTACGTTCTGCCTTCTGGCACTGCAACTTATGGCTGAACCTAATTCTTCCCCCTCCTCCTCGTGAACTGTAATCTCCCATGAGACTGACCATCATGAAGACTGGGTCCTGCTATCGCTCTGCCTCTTAAAGAGCCACACATACTATCTGAAACATAGGAAATGTGTGAACAACACTTGTTGAAACAAAGCAGTGTTTGTGTCACTATGGGGCCAAAATTTTGAATTTAATGTTAATTTTTTTCATCTTTTTTTTTAACTTCTGGGAAATAGGTGATTTTGGTAGGCAGGTCATCACATAGCTTAAGTCAGTGCTTCCTAAAGTATGAGCATCACAATGGTATGCAAGAGTTATATATTTGTTTTTAATACTTATTAGAATAAAAATAATTGCATTGACATAGATGCAACAGTTTAGGAAGAGGCTACAATGACTTAAATTTTAAATAAAATGGCTAAGTAGTGTTCATACTGTTGATAAAGGACTATGGCAAAAACACCTGAAGATATAGTTTGTAGGGTTAAAGAATTGCAGGCTTAAATGCAGAATCTCAGAGAAAAGCTACCCGTTTACATCTGTTAGTAGCCCCATTGCATAGCAAAGTGTTTTAGAATATGCATTCCACAACAAGGCTGCCTGTGTCCGAAACTGGCTTTGCCAGTGACTAGCTGTGTGAGCCTGCAAGTTACTTAACCTCTCTGTGCCTCAGGTTCCTTATCTGTGAAATAGGGGATAATAACAGTGCTGATCTCCAGGAGTTATCATGAGAATTAAATTTAAAATATTTAGAAGAAAATAAAGTGGTATTCTACTATATATCCACCAGAATGGCTGAAATTAAAAGACTGACAGTACCAAGTAGTAGCACAAATGTAGAGTGACTAGAATTTTCCACTTTGGAAAACTATCTGGCAGTAAATGCCAAAGTGAAACACACACCCACACTATGGCCCTGAAACTCCACTCCTACGTTTATATTCAGGAGAACTGAGTGTATATTCCACCCGAGGCATAAATGAAAATGCTTCTAGCATTTTTAATTATATTAGCCCCAAAGTGGAAACAATTCAACAGGAGAAGAACTAAATAAATTGTGGGAAATCAATAAAATGAAATACTACACAACAATAAGAGTAAATAATTACTCATATGTGTAACAACATGGGTAAATCTAACAGACATTTTAAAGAGCAAAAGAAGACAGATACAAAAGAATAAATAATGTACAATTCCATTTACATGAAGTACAAGAACAGATATAACTATAGTGATAGAAGTAATTTCTGGGAGTGGTAACCTCTTGGGTAGGGTATTGACTTGAAAAGGGCACAAGGGAACCTTCTGGAGTGTTGAAAATATTGTATACACATATAAAAGATCCACTGAGCCATACACTTAAGATTAAAGCACTTTACACACTTTACAGTATTTTTTATACATGGATAAAGAGTAACTTGTCATATAAAGTACTTAGAATAATATCAGGTTCATAGTAAGTACTCTGGAAGTGTTTGCTATTATTATTTAATCTTACCCTCTAGTTATCCATTTCAAAGAATCCACAGCATTTCTTGAGAGCCTAAATATGTTATGATGGCATAAAAGTTCTCAAATACAGTTTTCGTCCTAAGGAGTGGAAAAGCTATTAAGAAGCTCTGTTAACCGGTTTCAGTCACTGTTCTGGCAGCATCATCACGACTGAGCAATTAAGCACACAGACGCTGAGGTCAGAAAAACCTGCCTTTGATTCTTGCTTCTGCCATTTACAAGGCCTTAGCCATGTAAGTTAGCATCCTGGCGTCTCAGTTTATCTCTAATATACAGCTGATAAAAGAAGCTGTTTCATAGGATTGTTCTGAGATGCTTATAAAAAGTTAGCTACTATTACTATTTTTAGATTGATTTAATCTTTGATTTCTTTTGGGAGAAAAATGATCAGAGCTAAAACTGAATGTTTTAGAGCATTAATTATAACCGAGTTAGCTATGTTCCCAGGTTCACCTTCGTAGTCATTATTTCAGAATGTTTGTGTAGACATCACCTAAGAAAGGCTAACTGATCTTTCAAGATTACATAAGAGTACGAACCCCAATTTATTCACAGACATGCTTGTGAATACCTGTCAACATGGCAATCAATTATGATTTTATTTTTAAGTGCTATCTCTGTTACTGGCAGGGAAAGCGAGGAGTCCCGAGCTGTATGTTTGCATTCATCTCTTGATCACGGATGGATTTTCCAATGCTCAAAGAAGAAAAGAATCAGTGTCGATTTCTGCACATGTGAGTATATACTGCCCTGGTATTTGTATGTGTGCCTGCCTCAACCTTGCCAAACCACCTAAGCCTCCCTCCTCTTTGTAGCTGTGACATGCTGTGTGTATGTACTTTTATCACTGCCTATATTGCACAATCGCACCTTTATTCATTTACCTGGCTGTCATCTCCACTAGATCATAAACTACGAAAAAGCAGAAGCCACAGCTTGCTCATTCCATACCCACCAGAACCTAGCATGGTGCCCAGTACAAAGTAGACACTCAACAATTTGGGGTTGACCTAAATGTCTAGAATGATCCAGGCTGCTGCTAAACTAAATGGCAGCTTTTTAAATATCAAAGATACCCTTTCCTTCCAGCACAAGCATTCCCACACCAGGACACATAGCTTAGCAAGCTGAGAATGGACTGGATTTCAGCTCCTCCTGCCCTCCTAAACCAAGTCCCCTTCTGTGGTAAACAACCTGCCTAAACATAAGTGGATGGACAAAAGAACATCGTGACCTTGCAGAAGAAAACAACATAGAATATCTATGGCTTGAGTAGGGTATTGACTTGAAAGGGGCACAAAGGACCTTCCAGAGTGTTGGAAATATTGTATACACATATATTAATACACATATACACAAGTACAAATACATCCGAATACTGTATACACATAGCTCTCACTCACGATAACCTGCAGTCCTCTCCGTTAACCTAATCTGAATGTCTCTGTCACTTCTAGATGAGATTACTGTAACTCAGAGGGAGCCCAACTAACAGCAAGGTTAACCCGGGTGCAGAACAGGTGGTCCAAACCTTCCTTCATAGGAGAATCAGCGGCACCCACCCTCCATAACCTGGGCACCAGCTGAGCCAATGCGATCAGTTCAAGGTTGGACTAAAAGTCTATGAGTGAGATTTATATTTCGGAGAACAGGTACCAGAGTAATTCCCTCTCCTGATTCTGACCTTTCAAGGTTACTTGGATCCAGCATCCAAATCTAATTCTCTCCCCCAGTGAGTCCAGAGCAAGACCATTCCAAATCTGGAGGCCGACTCCATCCTAACCACTCCTCCTGCAGGGGATATTCCCCCTGGGATCCTCAAAGTAGGAGAATCATCTCTCTATATGGGCTGCCACTGGCTTGGCTTGTTCCTTTTGGTTCTTTTTTATTCTCCTAGTTGTGTTTATGAAGGCAAATGGCTATATTTGGCAATGGACCCATCTCCAGCTTAATTTCTATTTAAACCCTGTAAGTGCACCCCAGACACTGCACTGAGATGGGTATTCCAGAATCCAAATAGAGCTAGTGATATATGGCAGAAGCTAGCAAATCCTTCCTCTTAACTCCTCTGGCTTGGTAATTCCCCATAGAACACTGACAGCCTTACCTCACGTCACCAGAGATTTAATAGCTAAGAGCCACAGTGAGGTCTTGTCTTACACAATTTAATTACATCACAAAATAGACAACAGTGCGTTTACTGGCCCACCATTAAATATTATCATAAGTAATTTAAACTCAACTTCACTTGTCCAAATATATGGACAAAATACATTCTGTCATCCCAAAGCTTTAATGCTCTCTATAACTGTGAATCATCAAATCCTCAGTAATTTATTCCACTTTCCAATTGGAAGCGTATCTTAAAGGAAGAAAAGTCAAAATGTGCAACACTTCTGATAGTAAACTTGTCCACCTGCTATCCAACATAAATTAAGGAGCTATACTTTAGTGATTCAATTACACCACTGAGTAATTGAAAATACGCAATTACAAGGAGTTGAGGTTCTTATGAGAAATATAATGTCTACATTCCAGATTCCCCAGCATTTGATTTATAATTAGAATATTGGCATAATTTTCTAATTTGAGAGGAATTGCTCCCTCCTGGATAGTTCTAGAATCTGAATACTTAGGGCTACAGAGACCCTTAGAGATCATCTCGCTTAACCCCTTGCTTTATGTATGAGGAAATGGACGCTCAAAGATTAATCAGCTTATAAAATGCAAAGGAAGGCCTCAAAAAGAGGCCTTCGGTTGCCAATTCAGAAAATTTAGCATTATAATCAATTGTGCAACCTCTGAAATTGGACAAAATGCAACCTCGAGGATACACAAGCCACTTAATCTTTCCATGTCTTTGCTCCTTCTTCTTAAAGATGGTAACTCCTAGAGCACCTAGATGGAGACTGTTATCTGGTTCAATAAGGATGCCTTTGTTTCTTCCTCTGCTAAAGAGACATGACAGCTCTTAGGAGCTGCTCATAGAGTTATGTTTTCTAAAACACTTAGCCTAGTCTTAGGCACCCAGTAGCACACTCGATAAAAAATTAGCTGCCGCCACCACCACCACCACCGTGTCCAGCGTTAGTCACTGGATCGTTCCTAGAGTGTTATTTAAAACTTATTGACACTCTCCATGTCTGACCAACAATTTGGCCACCGCACAGCATGGTTACTATTCCACAGTCGCCAGAATATCTTTCCATTCTCTCCCGAAGAAGGTACGTCTTGCAGCACACGTTTCCATTTGAAAAATCTGGATCCCTGTTCATTTCAAGGACAACATGTTGACCGACCGAACCATTGCCTGGGTATGTCTGCATCGGGTAGGGCACTTCATCATAGTCTCCCTATGCTAGCTGTCTCAACTGAAATACCAGCGCGGATCTGTCAGTTTACCTCTGTAACTGACAGTTAGCTGTAGATGCTGAATTTTAATATGCAAATATTTTAAAAATCACAGATGATTATTCCCATCATTGACCTCCATTCTGTCTCTTGATAAAGGAAAGCGTGGCTTCTTTGGAACCCAAAATAAGCACATGTGATCAACTGCTAATTTAGCAATAAACAGAAAATTGACTTCGAATCATCTCTCTGTCACTCTAATTGATTAACAGTCACATGAAAATTGAATAACATGATTTCAGCAACAGAGCATGTGGCACACAAGCCCATCGGGTCTATTGGCTTTGGATATTGACTTCCTTCCAAATAAAGCTTTTTTAAAAGTACATTAGTGAGTCCACTAATAATCTTAAAAAGCAGTCTAATTACAATAATGAACTCCATACAATGAGTTAATGCAATATTGGATCTCACAGATCTGAGTATCTCACTGAAATAAAAATAAAGTACAAATTCTGTTGAATATATAGTACAATCATAGTTTTTCACTAGGAGTAGATAAATGACTATTGTCTCTTTGCTTCTAGAGCATTCTGATGATATATTTACATGATATCTAAATGCCTTAAACTTTTCCCATCATCCATGACACTAAACTTAACTTAAAATTAATTGTAAGCTGCTGACCCACTAATGTTCACATGGCTCAAGCAAAAACCATCCTTAGAAAGTAGAGTATTGAAAAAAACAAAAACATGACTGGAAATGAAGCTTGATTGGGCTGGATAGTGAGCACTTCTAAACCAGAAAGTTGTTACAGCAGAATTTGGCTTTGGTTCACGTCGGCCTCAGGGAAACAGACACCAGGGCTACAGCGAAGCATGCTCGCTCGGCTGCACTGTGCTGCACATTCTCTATCTGCTCCTCCAGATCTACGTTTCACCCTCTCTACTGCTTGTAGCCCCTGAAGACCTTAAAGACTGTGTCCCTGGGCTCTTTGCCTTCCACTTCTGGTTAGACTGAGATATTGGGAGGCATAAACAATGGTCCAAGTCCAGGGGGCAAACGAGGTGTGTATTTTACCTCCAACTCCCTCCTGCCAGGTACTTTTAAAAAGCTTTCTTTGAAAGAGGTTGCATTCCTCCACCAAAGGCCACACTCTTGAGATGTGCGCAATCCATCGGCTATAGCTACAGCTCTCTGGGTTTCAGAACAAGGTCCCTCTGCTGGCATCTTCAGGTCTGGGGGTGGTCCTGGCTGGCCTTCCACTGTTGCTAGCCCTGGGATTCCCTTTAACCCTTCCATGAAACTCTCATCCCAATTAAGTTTGTCATCTGTTACCTGTCAAAATACTGACTTACATGTCTAGCTTCCATTAACTTAGTGGCACTCTGCCTGTTGGGGTTACAAACCCCTTTGAGAACCTGAATTAAAATACACACATACACACACAACACACACACACACACACACACACACACACATATATATGTTAAAATGCATATAGTCACATGTATATGAATTTCCTGATACAATTCAAATAGCTGACAGATACCTTAAAGCTTATCCATGGATACCAAAGTACGAACCCCTACTATGGTGAGGTGACTTTTAAAAAAACAGTTTGTATTTTCAGAAGTGAATTATATGGGTACCATGTTGTTCTTTAAAGAGTCCCACTGTGGATCTTAGATTGTGGAGTGTAAAGTTATAAGAAAGCACCCCATGCCTAAAAAAAAAAATCTCCAAATAAAGAATAAACATAAAAGATATTAGTCTATATGCATGTTTAATTTTACATTTTTCCTTGTTTTTTTTATGCCACGTATTTATCACATATATCCTTAGAATGTTTTTCTATTAGCTAATGCAAAGTTAAACCTACTTGCAAAGTTTTTTATTTATCATTTCAAGTGGCATCTGGACTACTGATAAGTAAATGTCTTTAAAAATCTCTAAAAGAGATTTCTTAAAGTTTTACCATCTAGCAGACCCACTCAGCATTCCAAAGCCCTATCCCCAAGGATGCCGATATGTATTCAGCTGTTTTTTTATTAACACTGGTGGCTCCATAATATTAAAAATGTATACACCAAGTTGCCCCAATAGAAAACATGCACGGATTGTGATGAAAAATAAATTCCACTTCAAATAGTCACCCTCTCTGCCGATAGGCCTTCCCCATGGTCCAGGATGAGCATTTTTCTACAGAAAAAAAAAAAAAAAGCTGAAGTCCAACACTCCAGTGGGCTTGAATCTCTTAGGGTCTCTATCAGTGGCTGTTAAAATTTAAAATGCACTGTATAATCCTTGACTCCAGAAAAAAGAAAAAAAAAAAACATGCTACTTACATTCCTTAAACTACTGGCAGCTTAAGTTATTCTGTGTGGTTTCGAAGGAACAAAAGCACCAATGCGACAGACACCAGACCATAGAAATGTCAACAGAAAACAATGTGGTAAAAAGAAAAGAAACTTAGTTCAAGTTTTCTTTCTAATGTCAGTCATCTTAATGACCCTGTATTTAAAAGTCACCTTTTAAAAAAAATAAATAAACTAGTTTAAATACCATGATAGAGTGTATAGAAACTTCCATGTGTCCAATGGGCATACAAATTATTCTTTTATCAGCCTTAAAAATAAGATTAGCATAAAAGAGACCTTTGGTGTTTATAATTTCAAAGAATACATGGACACATAAACTCCATAGTCCATGCGGTTTATTAGTAGTGGGGTGCCTCTCTTTATTATCTTATGTTATTTAATTAACAGAGACCTCCTTGACTATTTTGGTGACTACCTTTAACATCAATCACCAGCAGTCCTGAGAGAGTGGTCTGTCCTAAAATGTTATTTTTGTCCCTCATGATTTCCTAATCTGCCATGAAGCTACCAACCTTGCAGGTAGCTATCTGGGTTCAGCAACCTGTGATGTCTTCCCTTCATCCTTTCCCCACACTGATCCTCTCCTACGGAATCAGAAGATGACTTCTGTTTAATCTTAAAAGAAAAAAAACATGCAAGTGAATTCAAAAGTCCAAAGCAGAGCTTTTCCTTGTTGTTTCCAGCTCACTCAGGGTCCCTACCCCTGACTCCATCAAACACAGGGCTGCCAAATAATCTTCCTACAAGCACAGCCCTGATTATGCCCCAACCTCCAACCCATCCTGATCAAAACCCTCCAAGGGCTCTTCCAGTCTTCCTGAAAACAGAAGTTCTTTGAAAGCGATAGCCTAGGTTTCACAGCCCCTAATAATCTGGCGCTGGCTTTACTCTGATTTCTACTACTTCTGCTCTGTGTTACTATGAGTTCCAAATGAATTACATCACCATTCCCCAGAAGTACCATATACTTCATAACTGTGGCTTTGCTCCCCTCTTCCCTCTACCAATACAGAATGCCTTTTCTAAGGCAGTTCAAATGTTACCTCATCTGTAACACGTTATGCCATCTTTTCTATAGCTTACTGCCCACTGTTCTCCAGCCCAGCCTCGGTGATTTATCTGGTAGTAGTTTATCTATTTGTAAACTACTAGACCCAGTTTACCTATTTGCAAAATAGAGTTGATAAAGATAAGTATGAGGCATATTAAATATATTAAACACTTAAAGTACAGATAGGGTTTTTGTTGTGGTTGTTGTGATTCTCACTTTTATCTTAAAACAGTTACTATATATTAAGGAACTTAAAATGTTGAATATATTGAGTTATTTATACTACAGTATAAATAACTCAGGAAGGAATAGAGGAAATAGAAGAAATTGCGTGTCCTCAATTCTGGGACAAAGAAAGAGCCAACAGTTTCAGATTCTGAGTTTATCATTTGTGTGGATCGGCTTGGCCTGGAAATGCCATATTTGTACACTGGCTTTCACTTAAGAGAGGGTGTTAAATTGAGTCACTGCACTATCACTAATTGAATTCTAAGACATGTCAGCCGCAATGCCTAGGCTGTAGCTCTTTTGAGCAAGATGGCAGTTGCGTGTAACAAGGACCCTGCCACTTTTACCAAAGGAACTGAGTCCGTCTTTGAATAGGGCCCATTTCCTCCTTTTCAGCTCTCCTGAGCACTCACTTACATAGAAAGCAAATGAGATGCCACTTTGTCATCTCGGTCTGCAGTTTCTCACAAAGCCTTCCTCTTTTAAAAGACCTTGAGGGTCAGATTCTAATCTGAGCAGTACTGTGATGAGTCTCTTAAAAGAACCACTCTGATGCCTGCCTGCAAGCACAGCAGAAAGTATTAGGAAATACAGCCTCATTAGTCAAAATCACAGCCACCCCACAGAACACTCACATGGAATCAGAGTGGCCATTTTGGATTTGTTTTAGTAAGGAATACACACCTCATAACTATCCACCCAGCGTTAACAGTTTCTATTCTGTCCAAAGATTGCTTCTTGAATCCAGAGCTAGAATGCAGAACCTGAGCTGAGGCATATTCAACTGCTCTGAGACACTGTAGGCATCACGCACATTCAGCTCGCAGAACCTCTGGGTGCCTCTCAAAATGACACACGGTGACACAGACTTCCACCAGAGCACAGGGCACCCAGTTAATGGGCAAGGCTGGTCACTAGAAAGCACACTTCACTCACCAGCAGTTGGAAGGTCACTTGGGAAACACGCAGAGACACATTTTAAGAGGACAAAAGTTACAAAACTCTTTGCATAAGGCCCACGTGACGACCAGAAACAACTCTGCGTTTGAACTTGTCTTTTGCATTTCCCAGGCGGTGCTGGTCAGGGGGAAATGGAAGCCTTTTCGCACAGGCAAGTATTTTAAGCCCTACTGAGCACAGACGTTCTCCGGGGAATGACCCACGCAGCCTGCAGGGTCACTGCTTCCTGATTTCCCTGGGTGGTACCTGATGACTCAGCAAGAGCCTACTTCCTAATTCCTGCACAGAAGGGATCACCCTGGTTTCAGGAATGAATACTGAAGGCAGAGGACCTCAGTACACTGACTAGCTATGTGAACTGGGCAAGTTCCTTAACTCACCATGCCTTAGTTTCCTTTTCTCTATAGTAGAAATATTATTGTATGAGAATAAGAATATGTATAAAAATGGTTTTACAACTTGGTAATACAAAACTATTTTTTAAGTTAATGATTAGTTTAGATGCAGAGCAAAGATATATCAGCCCTCTCTGCCAAAATACCTCTTTGTCTGATGCCGTTAGATACCACACGTTAGTTCCCTAGGGCTGTCATAACAAAGTGCCACAAAACGAGTGACTTAAAACAATAGAAATTTACTCTGTCCCAGTTATGGAAGCCAGAAATCCAAAATTAAGGTGTAAGTAGGACCATAGTTTCATTTAAGACTCTAGAAGAGGAATTATTCTGTGCTGGTTAATTTTATGAGCCAACTTGACAGGGCTGCAAGGTACCCAGATATTTGGTTAAACATTCCTTCTGAGTGTGTCTGTGAAGGTGTTTCTGGATGAGATTAGCATTTGAATCAGTAGATTGAGTAAAGTAGATTGTTTTCCCCAGGGTGGGGTGGGCCTCATCTAGTCCTTCGAGAGCCTGGATAGAACAAAAAGACAGAGCAAGGGAAATTCTGTTCTCTCTTGTCTGCTGGAGGGGAGATATCAATCTTCTCCTGCTCTTGTACTGGAACTTGAACCACGAGCACTTCTGGCCTTCAGACTTTTGCATTCTTTTGGAACTACACTACCAGCTTTTCTGGGTCTCCAGCTCAGAGATGGCAAGCTGGAACTTCTCAGCCTCCACACTTATAAGAGCCAATTCCTCATAATAAATCTCTTTATATATACATACATATATGTTTGTATGTGTGTATACACACACACATTCATATATATATATATATATATATATATATATATATATATAATTTATAGATTATTTATAGATTTTTATATATCCATATTTGTGTAACATATAAAGATACATCCTATTGGTTCTGTTTCTCTGGAGAATCCTAACGTACCTACATACCTCTCCTACACACCTCTCTTGCCTCTTCTGGCTTCTGATGTGTGTCAGCGACCCTTACCAGTCCTTGGCTTACAGATGCATTGCTCTAATTTCTGCCTCTGTCTTCACATGGCCTTCTTCCTTGTGTATCTGTGTTCAAAATTTCTTCTTCTTGTAAGGAGACCAGTAATTGGATTAAGGCACATCCTTATCCATTATGATCTTATCTTAATTTGATTAAATATGCAAAGTCTTTATTTCCAAATAAGGTTATATTCACAGATTCTTGAGGTTAGGACTTCATCGTATCTTTTAGGGGGACACAATTTAATCTATAACAAACACATTAGGCATCCTTTAACCTCAGTACAACTATCAATATAAGAGCTGTATCACCTAGCCCAATCAAACAAAAGACCTCATATTCCTCAGCATCAATTACCAAGCATTTCAATTATTTGTTTCTGACTGATTTCACAGGTCAGTAGGGGTCGTGGTTTAACTGTAGGTGCCAAGCACTATTCTTGGCACATATTAAATCTCAATTAATGTCAAATGAACAAATATTGTGAATGGACAAACATATGAACTATAGACAACAGTAGAGAAAAAGTAACAGTATACACTGAATATTTCAAAATAATCTTAATTGTAAATGTGCTGGTACCACCACTTTGCTTGTGCATGTCAGAAAATGTCTCAGTATTGGTTTGGAAAACAGGTTCACCAAAATATAGGAGTCAGAATAAAAGGCAGTGGGGTGTTTTGTTCTTCAAACTCTTCATTTCCCCTCATAAATTTCTTTTCTTCATGATTCTTCTCTCAGTGAATGACAATTGGAAGTTCCTGATCCTTCAACAGTAATTCCTCTCTTCTCCACTCCCCATCCACTAATTCGTAAGCCTGTCCATTTAAACTTTTCACATCTCTTTCATCAGCCTCCTCTTCCCCATCCCTACATCACTCCTTTAGTTAAGGCTTCATAGTGCTTCAGATTATTGACTCTGTGAACTTGAATTTTTGGCCCCTCCAATCCTTCTTCCACCAGACTCTTCATTCTAAAATACAAACTTGATTATCCATTGGCTTAAATTACCTCGGCAACTGTCTACTGCCCTCAGGATGAAATCTCAGATCCTTAGCATGCCATATGTGGCAGACACTGCTGGCTATGTATGTGTTCATCAAAACTCATTTTTCCTTCCCCTGGGGATGAAGATAGAATTCATTGTCCAGCCATCCTTGCAGTTAGGTGTGACCACATGGATGAGTTTCTAGACAATAGAACATGAAAAGAAATAACATGTACTATTTCTAACCCGGTTCATAAAAATCTCCCATGCCATCCCCTATGCTGTCTCTCTTCTAGTCAGAGGATCCCCTACAGGTCACTGGGGACCTAAGAAATGGTAGAGTCACAAGATGGAAAGAATATGGGTTCCTAGATTAATATCGAAAGGTATTTGCTACGTAAGAGAGATTTTAATTTACATTGTATTAAGTCACAGACTTGTGAGGGCTGTTTATTACAGCACTGAGTTTACTCTGACAAACACACCATTTGAGGCTCTTAGTTTTTTGACCCCTACCTACTTCTCCCATCTCATCATTCATTCATCACTCCTTTCCATCCCATACCATCTTTCTGCCTCAGTGAACAACTTTGATTTCCCAAACTCATTATTTCCCTCTTGACTTTGGTTCCATTAGAGGGATGCTTTCTCTACTTAGACTAGTTCACTGCCCCATCTCTTTGCCTGATTTATTTTTCTTCATTGCACTTATCACTACTTGAAATATTACGTACATATTTGTTTATTCTCTCTTTTCTACTAAAAAAGACCCTTGAACAGGAACTTTAATCACTTCACTCTTGTATCCCCAGCACCTTGATTAGCCTGGTTTAAAGTAGACTCTTGAATATGTTTCTTGAACAAATGGATTAATAACAACAGCTAATAATTTAAAATATTTACAATGTGCCTTGCCCTGTGTTAACAGAATGTGTGTGTGTGTGTGTGTGTGTGTGTGCATTCCTCACAAGGATTCTATGAGATAGTCTACTCTTTACCCTCATTTTACATGTAATGAAATTTAAGGCTTAGAGAGATTAAGTTCTTTGCTAGATCACATAGTTAGTATGCACCTGAGTCAGGATTTGAACTTATTCAAACAATAAAGAATCCCTGCACTTAACCACTAGTTTATGAATCAATAAATGCTTTGTAATGAGCCCTTCTTAGCCAACAGGAAAAGTACCCAGGGTCTGGCAATCACTAGGCCATCCCAGGACACTTTAAAGGCTCAAGCACCATCCAGAGATTCTATTCATGAACACACACAGAGAAGCTATACAATTTCTCATGCTTAATGTCACTCTTAATCTTACAGAGCAGAAAGTTAATAATATCGTTCCTTGAAGGTAACATAAACACTTAAAATGTTTTCTTTCCAACTCTTCAGACTTTACACTTCACTTCCTTCCTTTTCTGGTTCAGTTCCATTGAACTTAGTGGGTAAATGGGCAAATATATATCTCCAGACCATACTAAACATGTCTTTTGATGTGTTTAAGTTCCAAAAAATGAATGTCACTTCATGTTAAACCTCTCAGGTGTTTAGAAGTATTAGCAATTTCCCTTCTCCTTTGCTATTTTTTTCTCTAGGCTACCTATTCTATATTACTTTAATCTCTCTTTGTACAGTAAGTCATGCCCTCTAATCCATTTATCATTCTCATCATCCTTGCTTGCAGTATTTCCTTTTCATCTTTTTTAAAAAGCAAAATGGTGCTCTAACAAACACACTCATATACCGACACACACTACACAATCTTTGGCACCCCAGGACCAGTCCTTCCATCAGAATCCTCTCCTGACAGCAGCTGACATAATTTTTGGCCCTCTCATCTTCGGCTCACCTCTGGTCAATACTTTCCTTCTCTATCTAGATTTGTCTTTCTCATTTTCACTCAGGTACTGTCTGTGGTCACAAATGGTTCTTTGATCTGCTATGATATCCATGAGTAAATATATTTTATGGCCCATTTTTTAAAAACTCAAGAATCGCAAAGAGTAATGAATGTAACAAGCAGCCATAAACGGACCCTTGCAGCACCCTGTGTAAATCAGGGTTCAGACAGGGTTCAAGTCAGTCTTTCCAATACCGATGAAATGCATCTCATCCCAAATGGTGCTTGTGAGAACATTGTCTATACACAACCTGAGCTTACAGAACTTATGGAGGAGAGAAAATTTTGTATTGTTATTACCATGTCTTTTTCTAATTCCCTCCGAGCTGTCCACAGATCTTATTTTCCTCCGATCTTCCATTGCTCACACTCCAAGCTTAAACACAAACCTCTTCCAAACTATCAGTCGACTAATGTGATAATTCTAACCAATGGAAATTAAGAAAAAGCCTTTCTATCTTTAATAAACATATGATCTCTCTGAACCTCAGGGTTTTCTTATGTGTAAAATAGAGATGATAGTCTATATTATGCATTTCTTTATGTAGAGAGCTCTCAATTATGCACATTCTTGTTACATGGATAACACATTAATTTTTATAGCCTCTTCCCTAAGTCTCTCATCCCCAATAAAAATTTTAGTATTGGTATATTCTCTTCCTCTAAGTTCTTGGAGATATGTATGTGTATGTATTTATACACACACACAACACACACACACACACACACACACACACACACCAGTGTTAATGACTATTTTCCTTTGACTTTGATCTTGCAAAGACTGGTCCATGAAAAGTTTAGCTTTATAAAGGTTACAGGTAGATTATTCATTTTTTCATTATCTAAGGCTGTTGGTTGGTTCTACCTTCCCAAATCCAAAAGGGTCCACTTCAAACTCTGCTCGCTCTTTTGAGACACTGGCCCCAACTTTAGTTAATGTCCACCTAGACATTAGCAATCATAGTTAGAAGGTTCATTCTCCTGTTGTGAAGAGGAAAAGCACAAAACTACTTCAAAACCAAACCATTACTTTTGAGGATTATCTACAAATTTGATTTATCTGAACTCTCCTCCATTTATATGCTTAATCAAGGACTGACTGTGTGGAGAATTACATATTTCCATAATTTCTAATGTTCATTCTGTAATTTTTCTGAAGATATTTTTTCATAAATTAATCCCTTCTTAGCTCTTTAAGAACCCTTGGAATAGATAATATAATCTTGCTGATTTATATGGTGCAGTTTAGTGGCTAGAGTATTCTTTTATTTAGCCTCTTATGTAGCTTTCTGACATTCCCATCAAAAATCTCAACCTTGGCACCTCTAAACTTCTCTCTGTAATTTAGGTTAAAAAAAGGGTAAGCCAAGTAATTGCTAATTAATCCCTCACATCACAGTCTTCTACAAGTCTGGCTTCCCTCTTCACATGCAGTGGTTATCTGGCCCCTTGTTCTCTTTTATTTTCTAATTCCATTGCTTAGAAGAAATATTTTAATTGAGGTTGTTTTTGGTATTGTTGAATCTATTTCTGCAAAATGCAAATTTTCCAAGGCAAGACCAGTCCTTAAATATTCACTGATAGCTAACTTGCTTCAAAAGCAAATTTATCAGCCTTGGTATCAAATCCAATGAACAGTCTATTTAGAACCTAGTGTATTCATAGAACTCTATCAATTTATTCAAATATTTTATTGAATGCCTGGTAGTATATGAAGAAAAGGAATATGATGAAAGATATAGTCCCTACCCTCTGGAGAGGTATTTCAAAGAAAACATCTTCATATTTGAGAAAGAGGGAACAAGTTGTAAAAAAGAGCACATTTTGTAATTAGTGATGTCAATAATAATGGCAGCTATTCATTGTGCATTTACTCTGTGTGGGCTGTCTCTGCACTAAGGTTTCATGCTCCCTTTCAATACTCACCACAGCACTATGAGTTAAGTGTTACTGTTATTTTGTTTTACAGATAAGAGAATGGAGAATTAAGGAAATTAAGGCACTAGCCCAAATCAAACAGCTTGCTAGTGGCAGAGCTAGAATTCATATCTACGGCGTCGGCATTTTTAATTTCTAAAAACACAGAATGAGCACAAGTGTGTCTGATATGCGGTAGGTACGCAATTGGTTAGTAAAAAGAAGGGTTGGGAAGACAACAGTGTGGCTTAAACAAGTTGGAGTCAGGGAGAAACTGAGGCAAGGGATGGACATCTGGGCTAAGGGAGTGGCCTTAGACTTCTCTGGGAGGCCAGGTCATAGAGTGAGTACTGAAACCTGGAAAGAAAGGGTAAAGCACTAAAGGCTTTGAGCTGGGAAGAAACTTGATGAGTGTGTCAATTTGGGACAGATATTCCCAGCAGTGATGTGCACAAAGAACTGAAAACTAGAGGCCTTGATACTAATTAGAAGAAAATAATACTCTGTGGATGGGATAATAATGAATTGAAGAAAGAGAATAGACTTCACATAAAAACAATGGATAAAATGTGGATACTGAACTTTGCTGAAGGGTGTAAACAATGATTCTGAGGTTCTGAAACTAATGACTCTTTTTGCCATTATTGAAAATTATATAAGTCAGGAAAAGGTGTCAGTTTGAGCTTCACAAAATAGTATATAGTTTGACAAAATAGTTGGTATTCAGATATTCTTACAATGCATAAGAGAATGAATGAATGAATGAACGAATGAATGAGGAGTTATAGAAAAGCTGAGTTTGAGGGGACAGAAGAGCCTTCCAAGTAGAATCAAATCCCATAGAATTTCCCCTAGAAATAATTTATATTTTCTGTGTTCTTTAATATTTTTTCTTAAATTTGCCTCTGTTGTAGTCAAATATACTAATTTCCCCTTCCTTTCTCTATATCCTCTTTAAAATCCTTTATCTGAGTTATTTTAGATAATGCGGTAAATAAACATTCAGATTTATGGAAGTAATTCCAAAGAAACTCTTCTGTCATGTAGTCAGATTTTATTTTTTAAGCCCAGCAGGATTTCTCGTTCTCTAAATTCTTTGGTAAGAAGACAACCAATACCTCTATCTAATTAATACAAGGTTTTTAAACTTTCCTTCAGAATATAAGTCAAATAGAGGACCCAATGGTTCACCCAAATAACCTAAAGAATTAGTCTTGCATCATGCACTAGACACAAAGCATATGTAAAATGGGAAAAACAGAAGAGGAAATAAAATAATATTGGTGAAAAGTCATGTACATAAAAGACTAGTTTTGCTGACCACCACGATTCTGCCTTATGAGTAGCTTGAATAAAAGAAAAATGATGAGGGACAACGAGGTGGGGGAGTAAGAAAGGGTTCAACGATCCTAAATCTCTGAGACCATTAAAAATGGAATTTTAGATAGATACATCCATCCAAACACTATAGTTTTAGTGAATAAAAATGAAGGTTTTAAAGCCAGACAGATCTGGGTTTGAATCTCAACCACTTTTACCATTAACTGATTGACATGATGAAAGCAAGTTGTCTCACTTCTCTGCCTCAGTTTCCTCATGTGTAACATCAAGATAAAGCCTCAGGTTAGTTGTAATTAAAAGAGATAAAGTATTTAAGTTCTTAGCATTTGACTGATGCACAGTCAAGTGCTCAATCACAGCCATTATTTATGAATGTTATCATACTGTGTTATATACCAAGGGAAGGAAGGAAGGAAGGAAGGAAGGAAGGAAGGAAGGAAGGAAGGAAGGAAGGAAGGAAGGAAGGAAGGAAGGAAGGAAGGAAGGAAAAATAAATAAATATCAGTCTTTCCTCCCTCAACTCCTTTCTCCTCACCAGCTTCAGCCAACAAACCTCTGGATGTAACGCCACTTCAATCATCAGAACACCATGAAAACATGAAGGGAACAAGAAAACACATGGAGTAAATTTGAAAAATATATACTACTTACTGGGCTAGCGTTACAGTTGCAATGAATTAGGGAGACCTGGGCCATCAGTTACTCAAAGTGGTGTTGAATTATCTAACCGAGAGAGGATCAGAGGACAGAACCAGCTGTGTGAGGTAGTGGAATTATAAGAATCTGAATCTGATTATAAGAAGAAATATTCTAAGGGGAAAATAAATGCTCACTTTTACATGCACAGTATTATTTGCTACTGAGGATAAGTGGTCTCCAGAAGGAATGAAACACATTCACTCCTAATATCCTCTTTGTTAAAAAAGCTGTTCTCTGGGTATTTAAAACGCATGTTTGTTAGAAGTTGTCCTTGGGAGATAACAGCCTAATACTGATGTCTCGTGAAAAAGGAGAATTTTTTGGAGATGTTTATTCCACTTGAATTTTCAACTGTGTGTTTTGCACATGTCTATTTAGTGTTTTTAAGTACTAAATTCTTCAACCTTACACTGTAGTGTGGTGGATGCTTGAAGATATCTTTTCGATTGAGTAAAATTTATACATAATTTACATTGTACATACATATTTAACTCCCATGGTAAAAACATAATTTCACTCAACTGGAAAAGGAGTTACTACTAACATACTTTACTAATAGTATGAGAAATTTATTTAAATAAAGAAATGTAATCCCTTTAGAACTCGAAGCCAGTATATGACACCTAGCAATGTGCTTTAAAGGTATATTTCAAAGATATATCTGAATCCAAGGAACAGTAATGAAATGAGTAATGCATCTATACAGATCGATAACTCCACTATCACAATAATAATAGCTATAGAAGTAATAATATTAATGTAGTAGTAACAGCAGTAATAGTAATAAGCCACAGTACTACTAAACTGTCCTGGGCATTTCTTTAAATGAGTTATATGTTTTATGATATTTCATCCTCACAACCCTATGAATTAAGTTCTACTACTATCTCTTTCACAGAAGAGAAAGTTGAGGGACAACAAGGAAGTTAAGTATTGCCCCAAATCATGTAGCTATTAAGTGGCAAAGCTAGAATTTAAACCAAGAAAGACTTGAGAACCTGAGATTCGTAACATGCCTCATGTACATGGCTACAAGGAAGGTGAGCTTGGATTCCAGCCCATGTCTGTGGGATTGCAGAATGCATCTGAGACCTCAGTTCTCTATCAGGAAGTTCCCATGGTCTTTGAATAAATACTGTTCTGAGGGACCCATCTCATGAGTTCAGAGTATATAACTAGCTATCTTCACCCAAGATGTAGCTATGAATTAGATCTTGTTAGTGATGGAAAATAAAATGTATCAGGAAAGTGGTTCCATAAACCTTCACTGAGAATCTTGCTCATTTCCAGAATGTAAGTGGGAAGAAAGGAAAGAAGGAGGAAGAGGGAAGAGAAAAAAAGAGAAAATTTTTTATTGAACAACTACTAAGTGCCAAAAAAGTGCTTAGTACTTTATATATAAGAACTCATTTCATTCAAGCACAGAGTTCAGAAAAAGAGCCACAAGTGATCAAAAGACAAAATTATATTAAACTCACAGAAAGATTAAGAAAACTAGATTGACTTATTAGGAAAAGAAAGCTACGCATTTTTCAGATTAGGGAACTTGAGCTGGGAGAGCTTCAGTGGCATGCCCCAAACCAACAGCAGCAAGCTCATGTTAAACCAAAGACTGCACCAGCCCCAGGCTTCACAATTGCATCCAACCCCACCAGGCACATCTGTGCTCTGCCCCCTGCTTTCCCACTGGTGCCTGGCATCAGATCACATCTCAGCTGAGGCATTCTAGCCCTACTATTGGTGACGAAGTCATCAATTTGAATCAGGGATACCCCTTGCCAAGCTGAACCAAAGGGAGCAGCGGTAGGTACTAAATTTGACTTTCTTATGTACATAAGAGGTTTAGTTTGTTCTCGCCCCTTCTTTGGGAAGAAGAGAACAGATATTATGAGCTAGATATTTTACTCCCACTTTATAGGTGAGAAAACTAAAGTTCAAAGAGGTGAGTAAATTTACCTAAGGTTGCTTAGCTAAGAAGTGGCAGATTTAGGGTTCAGCTATAGGATTGCTGAACAAAAGTTTCCCCAGTGGCAATGCATATATTTATACATCTATGCTGTTCACCTTAGGGCTAAGATAATACCCTCTGAGCTACCAGTTCTTCATAAAGGCATGTCCTGCTTAAGCTGCTAGCAGGAGTCACTAGGTCAGTTCTTAGCCACGCAGTTAGGAAAGTTATGGCATAAGGAATAGACCGCACTACTGTTGTTTGGCTTATTTTTCCTTCGCTTTTCTTAGAATAACAAAGGGATAATGATTTTTTGGTACTCACACACAATGCTCAGAGCTCTGTTTCCCTGACAAGGTACACGGCAATTTTAGCCATTAAATGGAAAAAAGAAAAGTCCCCGATTCTATGAGAGGTCATTACAGAACAGGGACCTTATTTTTCCAAGAATGGCCATGAGACAGCTAGATTTGAGTGTAACCAGCTGGGTGACCTGGAACAATTTATTTGACATCCCTAGGCCTCAATTTGTTAATCTTTAAAATGAGGAAAAATAATACTGCCTACTGCACAGGGTGGTTATGAGGTACACGAAGTCCATAGTACTTGTACCCATTAGGATGGCTACCATCAAAAAAGCAAAATCAAGTGTTGGCCATGATGTGGAGAGATCAGAACCCTTGGGCTTTGTCATTGGGAATGTAAAATGGTGCCACTGCTGTGGAAAACAGTATTGCAGTTCCTCAAAGAATTCAAAATAAAATTACCATACGAAGTTTACACTTCCGAATGTAAACCCCAAAGCACTGACAGCAGACTCTCAGAGAGATATTTCATACCCGTGTTCACAGCAGCATTATTTACAACAGCCAATTTGCAAAAGGTGGAAGCAATTCAGGTGTCCGTCGACGGAGGGGAGGGTGAGCAAACTGCGGTATGCACACGTAACGGTATATTATTGGGCCTTAAAAAGGAAGGAAATTCTGACACATGCTACAACATGAATGGACCTTGAAGACATGCTATTAAGTGAGATTAGCCAGTCTTAACAAGACAAATACTGTATGATTCTACTTATACAAAATACGGAGAGGAGTCAAATTCCGGGAGAGAGAAAGGAAAATGATGGTTTCCAGGGGCCGAAGGGAAGGGACAACAGGGATTATTGTTTAATGGTTTTGGTTTGGCAAGACGAAAAGAGTTCTGGAGATGGATGGTGGTGATGGTTGCACTACAATGTAACTGTACTTAATACACTTAAAAATGGTTACTACAGTTAAAAAAAAAAAGCCATGGGGACAGCCAGCTTAGGGGAGGGGAAGCAAAAACATGAACCGAAGTGCCTGCAATGAAAACAGGAAAAGCACTTAGCAGAGAGCTGGCCCGCTGCAGTTATTCAAGGAATGTAGAACTGTTGGTAAAGATGGCAGAAGGGTGGTGGCGAGCTGGTGACAGGGGTGGCAGAGGGGGAAACATGATATTAATTCAGGGTGCGTACAGCTCTCTCCTTAGAAGAGTTTGGCTCCCGGGAGAAAGATGCATGCTTTGAATCTCAGAAGGCAACACCAAACGAATCGACTTCCTTTGCACAAGAGGAGCCTCTGTGGGAGCTGAGCACTGGTCCGGCGTGGGGGCGGCAAGGGACAGCATCGGGAGAATTGCTCCAGCAATTGGAAAACATGTTTTAGTTAGGTTAGTTGGTTGGTGGGTGGTTCCCAAAGCGATGGGCTCTGGGCACAACGGGGAGGGCTGTGCATGCATGTGCTTGAGCATGTACACGCATGAGAGAGGGATTGAGTGAGGAGACTGACTGATCAGTGAGAAGGGAGACAATCTGCTCTAAGGAGCCACTGGTCTCTGAGCAGATGACTGAAAACACAGAGCATTAACTCCTGCACTTTTGGATCTTAGGGGCCAGTGGCATCTTCTGGAGCCCTCACCTAGAGGGACTGACCGAGGGGCCAACCCACCCCTCCCACACTTCCTCAGCTGACTCTACCTCTTTTGTGAAGTCTAAGAAGGTCAGGGGAGTGAGCATGTCATGGGCCAAGGCTAATAACAATAATAAACCTCCAAGAACAAAATTGACTGAAAAGAATAAAATTCTTAAAATGAGACAGTTCTCTATAGTTCTCTGTCATTTCTGTCTCAGATTATGTTGGGGAAGGTTGAACACAATTTTATTGAGAAATCAATTGTAATTGGCACTCTGCGTTATCCCTGGCAGAGGACGCTGATGACAGACTCTCCCGAAATCTACAAGCTAATTGACTTCTGCCTGCCTGCACCCTCGCATGTAAGCCCGAATGAGGGGCCCCTCTCCTCACCACGTGCCCAGCAGACATTGATTTGCAACACCTTCCTCCTGTTTATGAGATAAAAAATCAAATTGGAAAAGGAAACAAAAGGAATAGGTTCAGAGCAACTAACGAAAAGTAGGGTTGTGAGGACAAAGATAAAAATGCAGACACGACTATGTGCTAAGGACAATACACTCCTAGAACACAGTTGACCAGAGAGAAAAAGGAAAAATAACTTATGTGTGTATATGTGTGTGTGTGTGCATGTGTGTGCATGTGTGTATATGTGCGTGTGTGAGTGCATGTGTGCGTATGTATGTGTGTTCGTGCATGTGTGTGCATGAATGTGTGTGCATGTGTGTATGTGCATGTGTGCGTATGTGTGCATGGGTGTGCGTGCACACATGTAGGCATGTGAGTGCACATGTGTGTGTTCATGTACGCATGTGTCTTCATGTGTATGCATGTGTGTGTGTGAGTTTGCGTGTGAGTGCTGGAGTGCCGTTGGAAGTGATATTTTATTGTATTTTGCCAATAAGACCCATCAAAAGATCTCTTCCTAAGCTCTTTTTATGTTTATTTCAATCAAGCTCCACCACTTTAACCAAAGAGAACATGCTGATACCGTGGCTATCGGAGGGAGAGAAATCTGAACAAGATGCATAATGAGTTATCATACGCAAAAAAAAAAAAAAGATGTGTTTTTTAATGTAATGCTACCCTGACCTTTTCAAGGGGAGCAGCAGCTGGCCTCACCAGACTCACGGATTATGGGACTTTCCTCAGAATTTATCCAATGCATTGAAGCAAATTCGCCAGCTGTATCGTTTATTTGGGTGGGAACCGCAATGTCAGAGGCGAAAGGCTCACCCAGGCGTGCCCCAGAGTGCGCCGCCCCCATGACAAGACTGAGCGAACCGCTTTCCAACATGGCTCTAAGCAGCCGGCAGTTTTCAAACTTCATACTTAGCCATTCATCTTACTGACAAGCACCCTGAGTCTCTCATGAGGTGTTCTTCGGTGTAGGGGAGAGAAAAGGAACAGCCGCAGTCACTTTTCCTCTTCCAAAGTGCCAGCTGTGTTTGACTCTGTACCTACGCTTATTGGTCCTCAGTCCCCAATCCTGGGCAGCGGGGGCTGTCACACACTCTTGACAGGGGTCACTTTCCTGAAAAGTATAATAGCACCTTCAAGATAAGCCCCAATGCAGAACAACAGCCAAATGTCGCCAGCTTCCCAACTGCGCTCACAACCGGGGTTCAGCACCCTTAAGAGATTTTCCTCCCATTCTCCCCGACGGTGCCTCCAGCTTTCTTCAACCCCTATAATAAGGATCCCTTGTCTCCATGTTATTCCCAGCAGACACGAAAATCTAGGGCAACATAGCCTGAAATGATCGTTTCCTTCAAAGCTGCAGCAATCCCAAAGCCACTTGGGTCCCCATCTCTCACGACCCTGCTCGAAAGGGTGTGAATGTGAGAGTCGACTCTCTGCACCTCCATCTGCACCCCAACACAAGCACCCCTCACTCTGCCTCGGGCACCAGCCCCGGGAGCCCTGTGCATGTGCCTCCCAGAAAGCATCATCACAAAGCTGTTTCTCAGACCCTTAAGCTTCCCAGCAGCGTGTAGCTTTAAGCTCTGACGAGTCACATCAAGAAAAACTAAACTTCATCTGACTAAAGCCAGAAAGTTAAAACACACACAAGCAAAACAAAATATGATAAACAAACACAAAATTTGGAAGTATTTGCTGGTGATGTGTATTGCCACACAGGCAGACCTTGGAAACCTGCTTTCTTTCATTTTGCAAGCAAACCGCTACGGAGCACAATTTCAGGAAATATACGCCGTTAAAGAATATTACAAGCAGCTTACTGCAGTAATACCCATAATTTTTCATTCATTTTAATATGCCTGTTTTTCACATTTAGAATTTCTGGTAACTCTACCTTATTATGTTTTCTCGGTTGATATGCCTATATAATCAGATAAACATTTGTCTAATACTGGGTTGTGCTATTTTTAAAAATACTTTTGTGGAAAAACAAACAAACTAAAAAAAAAATCACTATAAAAATGAAAGTGCCCAACCACTGCATTTTAATATTTAAGCCCTTCTAAGGTTGGGGGAAGTTGTGCTTTTTTAAAAAGAAATTTTAAGAAAATGCTCCCAGGTTGTCAGTTGACCACAATGTCCTGGCCACTTGGACGTTTCAAATCAAATTTCCCTCTTTGCCTGGTGAGGGGGAAAGGGCAGTGTTTCATAAGGTCTTCCTTGGAAACAATTGTATAAATGTATAAAAATAATAGCAATTAGTACGACAGTAAAAATAACAATTATTGAGTGTTCACCAAATGCCAGGCACTACACATGTTTTTTATGTGAATTAATCCATTTAATCCTAACAAAAACCCTGTAAGGTCTATATCATATTTAACCCCATTTTACAGATGGGGACATGAAGGCACCTGCCATATACTATGGCAGGTATAGTACTAAATATTTTATACTCATTATTACTCTAATCCTCATGACTCTTAACATTATGACATATCTTCATGGCATATCTTCCTTTGTTCTAAAAAAAAAAAAAAAAAGAAGGAAGAAAAGGAGGACCAAAGAGTTACAGAGCGTGCTGAATGTCACACAGGGATTCAACCCAGAGCCACCTCTTTCTAAAATCTGTCCTTTTAACCACCATGCTAATAAAGCACTGGTAAACTCTCGGCAAATGACCCAGTTTTGACTATTCTGACCTTAAATTGGTTGGATTCACCATGCTGAAGAATGGGCACCTCGGCTGGAATCTGAGTTTGGTCTGATGGATTGATTTCCATCCATTCGGGGCAAGTTGGGAAGCCTTTACTGTGTCCGCTGAACTAGGCGAGTTAGGCCAAAGGAAATGACTGATGAGTGTCTTAGAAAATGCATAAAATTTGTGGCTACAACCAACCCATTTCTACTTCCTTGGCGCTCACACCAACCACCAGAAGAAGAGGAACATCCCCGATCCCTCCAGCATCAAGAACTGCCTTCAACACAATCAAGCTTTGTAAACCAAAACACTCACATCTCTGTAGAGAGAAATCATGATTAGAAGAAAGTTCATATACTAAGTCATGGTACCACTGGAGGGCCTGATAAAGGAAGAGACTTCAGCTGTGGAGTCAGCTTCCTGTGGTCCCTTTGGATCCAGGCTCATGGGCAACCTGGCTTCTGTGGCCTTTCTCTTAGAATTACTGCTCTAAATTGATGCTCACGTATGACTTCAAGGACATGCTTAGAGCTAAAATAAAAACTGAGAGAAAGAAGCCAGATAGGTTCCCCAGTGTGGGTAGCAGAGTCTTCAATCACCTTCTCTTGGCCCAGCTCAATGACCAGACCTTGAGTTTCACATGGTTTGTGCTGAGAGGTACTGTCTCTATTATTATTTTAGTGTGGTTTATTTCACCTTGTCATCTATATAATCTTCAGGTACTTGATGGGATGAAGTGATTACAACTACAGCAGATCTGGTCATGTCTCTGGCACAAAGGACCCTGAACCCTACCATAAAATATATCCTACTATCTATTGACTTTCCAAGCAATAAAGAAAGAAAGCCCTTTGCAAACTGGATCCTAGCATATTGTTCTATCATTACTGATAAAAACCTGAGAAATAAGAAAATATCGTGACTTGGCCCTAAGAGAGCAATGTCGATGTCCCCTAATGACACTCAGGATATGCTACAGGTGACAATGACACTACTGTCATACCTGCAGAAGACTCCAGATTTTTTGATGCCTCCTAAAATTCTATAGGACATAACTAGCATTCAACTCGATCAAGTGTTTCAGAACAGCTTTTGTTTACCCATAAAATGAACCAGGTGGTCACCATCCAATTGCTAATAGGTAGAATGTGCCAGCCTCGTCAGGGTCGGTTTGGGAAGAATATCATCTGCAAGTAGAATTTCCCTGACATGACTCACCTCTTCCTCTGTACTATGGGAATAGCACAGTGTACCAATCACAGCAGCAGCTCAGCTCACAACTCCGTTATTATTCATTTGCACGTCTGCCTCCCCCAACTAGCCTGGAGGCCCCCACGGCAGGGCAGGAACTCGATTCTATGCAGCACTGTGTCCCTGGTACCCTACAGCCCATCATCAGAGCTTCATAAATGGTTAGCAAACATTTAGTAAAGCACCATCTCACCCACTATGTCAGTCAGTTGTCTTCTGTGGCCAGACACTGGGTGCTAGAAGCTAGAACTGCAGCATTGTCTCCTGGTATCAATCCAAATAGTCAGATGTGTGCCTTCAAAATAGGCCTCGCTAGAAATGTCTTTAGTTTTTAAACCTAAGTATTTTTCCAGACATAGAAGTTCTCACATTGAAACAGCAAGATGTACACTTACTCTTCATTCCTCCTGAACAATTTTAAGGTAAAGAAGAAAATATGCCCATAGTTCTAGAATTCTAGACCTTCCAACGGAGGGTCCACCCTCTCTAAAACACTTTCATTTGGATAATATTCTCCTCTGGGCCTCCATCGTTTTACACCAAGAGTCTTTTTGTGGCCTTTCTGTGGCAGGTCCCCCTTCTTCTTGACCATCATCCTTCTCCCAAGAGGGCCCTTTCATGCTTCCTGAAAGTTCTGTAACCGAGACTGTCCACTACGCTCCAGCCACAGATTCCGAGCTGGCAGATTTAATTGGCGAGGTTGGCAGAGAAGTGAAAAACGAAACAGGCCATGAGAGTCGACTCCCTCAAGCCTGACAGGAGGGGAGTCAAAGTCAGAGAGAGGAGATAAGGCCATTTGTCCTGCCTTCCTCCAGCCCGTTCGGGCACACTCTGTTTTCTTCCATTGAAACAATGGGCGTTCTCCCGTGCTGCCAAGGGCTCAGAATACGTTTCTGGGATCTGGCCCAGGGCATGGCCCCACCACTCAGTAGGTAGGGAGTGACTTCTGCCAAGTCACTTAACCGCCCAATCTCAAGTTCCTCATCTGTAAAATTGGGATGATATTTCTCAACCGACATCCCAGGTTCCTAGCGATAAATATTAATGTCGGTAGAGGGCTTTGAGATCCCGGGGTGAAGGATGCAGCAGAGTGTTATTTTTATGACGTTGCAGCTTCCATAAAGCATCAAATTCAATGAGAAAGAGGAGAGTAGGGGCACTGGGCTGGAACCAAGAATAATGCAGGCAGATGCTGTTCGAGCTTCCCCCTACTGCTAATGCATCTCGACAGTCACCTGCAGGTCCGCTGCGACTCCAGTCCCGGGGCTTTCATTTTTTACTGGTGACCTCCTTCAACGCTTTCCCGTTTCCCCTGTTGCCAGCGTCGGAATCCCTATTTAGCATCATATTAATATGGAACTTCATAACGCTGATATGGATCTGTGTATTACAAACATCAGGGGGCCCGCCTGGCAGTCTGCTGGCATCAACGTGCCACTCAGCAGGGAATCTGTGTTCGAGACTCTAGAGCGGGCCAGCCTTCCGGAGCTGGCCAGACGCCCACCTCCAAACTGCCCAAGCAGCGCCTCCCCCCCGCTCAGCCCCCTCCCGGGAGAGGCTTTCCAGGCCCCCCGGCACCGAAACAGAGCGAAGACTGCTGTGCACAGACCTCTGTAGCCAGAAAAGAAGCTGATTTTATTTTAGGATAGAAACTTAGAGGGTGACTCCAATAAGAAAAAAAGAATCAAGAAGATAATTCAACGGTAATAAGAAAGGACGGTAGGGAATTGTCACAGGGTGATGCCCCGGCTCTATAACACGTCAGTGACTGCTCACCTCTGACACGTCTGATGAGTCTTTAGGGACTTGGTGGAGGGGAGGGGAGCAGTGGGGCCCGAAGCGGTATAGGGCGCAGGAGCAATGAGTTCACTGCTAATTGCAGTAGTTTTGTTACCTGGGGTGAGAGGGGAAGAGTCAAGGAGAGGAGGGAATGAGAGTCACTAGTCCCTTCAGTTCCCCTGAGTGGGAGAATCAGAACTGCCCCATAGCTGGCAAGCCGGGACAATCGGGAGAATCAGGTTAGAGTAGTCAGGGCACGGAGCGCAGCAGACGGGGTTGCCAGACATGGCTGTACAGCCAGTCTCTGCAGAAATGTGATGAAAACCCCTCTCAGGACGCCCCCCCCACACACACACACAGGGCAGCTGTCCCCTCCTGCATGCCCTCACTTTACCCCGAGTCCTTTGTAACAACTCCCCTGCCTCAAAATGCCCTCAGCGCCTTCCATTTTTTTAGATTTCATCTACATAAAATACTGTTCTTCCTGGATTTTTTTAAGTGCCAACACATACATCTTGCTAACTATAAAATGAAAGTCCACCCTGCCTTCTTCCTTTCTGAATTGCCCTTCACGGGCCTCACTACAATCCAGGTTGGTGGATATTAAGATTCAGAAAAATAAGAGAAAGTAAAGATTGTCATTCTACAACAGAAAGGTTTCTGGGATTTTGTCTTGGAATGCTTTAAGAAAGTTGTGCACCAAGACCTTTAAAGAATAGAGTCAGGACACCTTCAACCTGCTTAGGGGGAGTGTTTATTCCCCACCTGTCTTGTTTCCATGGAGAAGATGTCATTAGAATGACACCACTGGCCTCTGTCCACCCCAGATGTCCTCCTCTCCAGAGCAGGAGAAGGGACTTGACTTGATTGGCTACTGTAGATTGGGCCTTGAGCTAAAGCTTTCATGAACATGACACCCCAACTCCTCAGGAAGGCACTATGATGTCTGAGCAAATTGCCTTCCCTAAGTTACAGGTGAGGAAACCGAGAATGAGGAGGTGATGAAGCCAGTAAGAGAAAATGACAAAAGCCAGCATCACTCTTAGGTGTTCATGCGTACAACGGTTGGTTCAATGCACATTAAGTGCAAACCTACTGTGTATCGTGCCCTCAGCAAGACAATGGAAGCCCAGATAGAAATCAGTGCCCTCTACATCTATGCAGACGTTCTGGGAGACCTGCCTGTCGGGTTCCCACCAACCCTGGAACCAGAAATCTAAGTTCCAATGCAAGGGCGTGTCAGCCTCCAGTTTCCACAAAATCTCAAGCTGCTCCTTCACTTCTCTCTGCCTTTGGTCTCTTCAGACATCAACCGAAGCTTTCTGCTGAGCACCTCTCTCAAGGGGCTCTCAAAACCTCCTTACTGACAGAGCCACACAAGGAGGATGACTGAGGCTGAGCCCCGAGCTGGGGGCAAGTGTGTCTGGAAAATAGATGGAGTAAAAATCACCTTCTGCAATTACTAAGTGATAAAAAAGCCATTTATTTATTTTTGGTGGTGATTGCTCATTTGCGAGAGGAAGGAAGGAAGGAAGGAAGGAAGGAAGGAAGGAAGGAAGGAAGGAAGGAGAAAGGAAGGAAGGAAGGAAGGAAGGAAGGAAGGAAGGAAGGAAGGAAGGAAGGAAGGAGAAAGGAAGGAAGGAAGGAAGGAAGGAAGGAAGGAAGGAAGGAAGGAGAAAGGAAGGAAGGAAGGAAGGAAGGAAGGAAGGAAGGAAGGAAGGAAGGAAGGAAGGAAGGAAGGAGAAAGGAAGGAAGGAAGGAAGGAAGGAAGGAAGGAAAGGAAGGAAGGAAGGAAGGAAGGAAGGAAGGAGAAAGGAAGGAAGGAAGGAAGGAAGGAAGGAAGGAAGGAAGGAAGGAAGGAGGGAAGGAAGGAAGGAAGGAGAAAGGAAAGAAGGAAGGAAGGAAGGAAGGAAGGAAGGAAGGAAGGAAGGAAGGAAGGAAGGAAGGAAGGAAGGAAGGAAGGAAAGAAAAGAAAAAATATTAATATTTAAAAATTTGTTTCAGCCAAAAGAGAGTTTTAAAAGTAGAATTATGAGCCTCTAAAAAAAAAGAGCTGACACAAATCTCTATTAGCATAATGGCACCATGATGCTATCAAAGCCCTGTTAATGCAGCCCTCTGTCCGTCTGCAAACACCAGATAAATGGAGCAAGAATATCATTCAGGGTTCTGTTCCTCCATCAGCGAGAGGACAGTTTGTATGTGGGGAGTGCCCATTAGTGCTAATGGGAGCTACAGATGCAAATCCCCAGGCGCTGGTAGGGGAAAAGGTCCCCTGGGATTTTCCGCCAAGAACCCATCCACTGTGATAGGTACTTGGGAGCCAGAAAGTCCTTCCTCATTAGTACAGCTTCACTCCGGGAGTGATTTGTAACCTCACCCCAAGAATGAGAGATTGAACTAGTCTTTCTCTGCCGTGACATCTACAGCCTCCCATGTTTTCTGCCTTTAGATATTGTGCCACTGAAACCTAGTCTAAGACAAATGCCATTTTAATTTGCTTCAGGCGGTGAAGGCCAACACACATTTCAGTGGAGAAAGTTATGTGTTTTAATTGCTTTATGAAGACATAGCATATGCCCTGACACAGTTAAATGATTAACAGATTACTCCAAATGCCTTTGGCATAGAATATCTATACATTCATTAGCCAGAACAATTTATCTTCTTGATAAAACTAAAATTACTTATACAGCAGGTTTACTTTCCATGATTAATAAATGATAAAAATCTAAATTATCCATCTGAAATGTCTCTTTTTAGCCATTAATCTCACATTTTCAAGCTCCTATAACACATATTGGTAATACAAAAATTCAATTTTTCCAAGTAATTTTAATTTGCTAAGAAAAATAAAATGCGTTTAATGCAAAGAAGCATCTCAATTAATAGGAAATTCTATAGTAATTCCTCCATAGTCAGGGAGTAAAAAGATAAAGTTAGCTTTAAATACGCCTTACAAAAAAAAAGATAAACAAAATCCGTGGCATAAACAGGCACCAGAATTCCCCCAAAGCAATTCCTGCTCAAACATATTTCCAGTCTCAGGACATCAGAATTAATAGAGTTTAGTATCATTCTGTATGTGCTCAAAAGGACAAAATTAAGATCATGCTCAGAAAGAGAGCTGGGAACATAGCGATCTAGAATCCACTAAAGGTCAAAATGTAAGCATCGCACGTGTCCAGGAAAGTGAGCTTCAGAGAGGCGGGTTTAGCTTGAGGGGAAGCCTTGGGAATTAGATCCGTCTGTCAGCTTTTTTAAAATGTTTGAGACCGTCTGTCCTCCAATTAAACTGATCAAGGGAGTCCAGGATGGTTTGTTAGTGACTCTGCTCTGGAGAACACTCATTAAAAGTCCTGAGGCTGATTACTGGACTTCCCGTCTCAGGCTCTTCACTTCTGCTGTCGGCTGCTGATTTCTCTCAATTCCAACTGTCAGAGTAACTGTGGGGGCTGAGCCACGCTTCCCCTGCTGCCAGGAAAGGAGGAGAGAGACATCTGCCACTGTCCTGAGTCACCTGTTACTTACCTTGGTGACTCACTGTCTCAGAGGGGCCAGGACAGGATGGCTCCTGAAAGAATGTGTGACTGCATGTGCAAAGCGTGCACCCTCACTTGTGTTCACAGGCAGGTGCTGAGCCCACCTGTGAGTCTGACACTCCGCTAGGCACAGGGCACATGGTGCTGGTAAGGAAACTGTCTCACCTCCGGGAAGCCACAGGTTAATGAGGTGGACAGACTAATGAAGACGGAATTGCAGTACGATGTGATGAATGTCAAGGAAGGAATAACTATGGGTTCTTGGTACATTGAACTCAGATTTTAAGAATATGGGAAGAAAAAGCAGGATGGACCTTCTGGAAGAGGGGATTGATAAAACTGACAAGTTAACAGAAGACGGAAGACTGCTCCATTCAGGGGGAACAGGGTATGCAGTAGTCCGGAGGTGCGAGAGAGCCCTCACTCACTCATCTCTTTCCCTTCACTTTCACCAGTCATTCACTGAGCACCTACTGAGGACTAGGCATGACCTTAGGCGGTAGAGATACAGTGGGGTGTGACAGAAGAGGCCATGCCCTCACAGGGTTTACATTCCAGTGGACTTCAGAGAATTACAAATTAATTCTATATGACTGGAGCACAGTAGGGGGACAAACGATAAGGGCACAGCTTGGCCACATTACGCTTAGGATTTAGACTGTAGGTTGAGTGCCACTGTGTGTGTGTGTATTTGTGTGACATATGCGTATATTGTGAGATGCAGGTGGTATCGGAACAGAGTCCCACAGACTGGGCCTGAGCTAGAGTTATCTAGACACAGCCTGGCCAAACTCCAAACCCTCTACTTCACCACAACACTGTCCCCATGGACCCTCGTGGCACCACCATGATGCCTCATCCTGCACTCTAGCCTTCTGATGGCACAGGACCCACCAGGACCACCTTCCACAAGTGGGTTGTAGTGACATGAGCGTGGAGTTCGGGTCAGACCTGCAGTCCAATGTGGGCGAGGTCCTTGATGATGATAGTGGTGACCATACCTGATCTCTCTTCAGCATTTAACACATGCCAGACGCCTACCATGCATTAATTCATTCACACTTCATGATAACCAAGGTACTATTATGAGTCCCATTTTACAAAAAAGGAAACCAAGGCACAGAAAAGTTCAGTGTCTTGCATGTGGTCACACAACCAGCAAGATGGCAGTGCCTAGAACCAACCATGGGGAACCTTAAATACTGAGCTATCCCACCTCTCTTGCTGGCCTTGGTTTCCTCAAAGTGGATGTTTGGTAAGGAATAAATGAGTAACTTCAGTGCCCAGCACAGTACAGATCCGAGAAATATTGGTTTCCTCTGTCTATCCCAATGCTACCTGGTCCAGAACCCAGGTCAAATCTGGGCTTTCCATGAAGTCTTTTCGAGACATCGAGTCTACATCGAGCGTTCCTTCTTTTAAATCCCTTCCAGTTTAGCATATCTGCCATTCATGTTGGCATCAGTTATACTGTTATGCATTGTTATTGAATAATTTCTAAACTTCTTGTTGTTTTTTTTTTTTTCCCAAACACATTCAATGTTTTTGGGCCAGTAATCAAGTGTTATCTGCTTCAGTATCTCCCCCAGAAGCCAGAGCATGGCTAAGGGCATAAATTTTCAAAGTGAATTGGCAGAATAAAGAATAAGTAAATACTAGAGGCATCCACATGTGGAATAAATACATATTAGAAAGAAATCAAGTAATTTATAAATCAGTTGAAATGGGGTGGTGGGGAGAGGTTGTACATATCTCCATCAAGTTGTTGATTCTAAGGAACTCAATTTTTGAATTATGGTTTAATCTTTTTTAAACTCTCTTGTTTCTTAAGTACTTATTTAATGGCCAAAGGCAAAAAAAAATGTTAACAGAGGGAAAGAGGGGCTAATTGCTCAAGAAATGTGAACGTGGGTATTAATTTTTCACCCTCTAAAGCATGAGGTATCTTCCCACACTCAAGTCAATGACTTTTGCTTAGGAGGAAGCAAACACATTAATAAAATGCATAAACACTCTCTACTGGCAATAAATTTGAAGAATAATTGACCTCATCAAATCAAAGTTTACAAGTGGCTTTAGATCCCAAGCCCTATAAACTCTAAACCAGAAACGCATCCAGTTTGGCTTCGAGCTATAGTTCTACCACTTTCTATACGTGTGACTTTCCTGAGTCTCTGATGTCATCAGTATCAGATATTTTATAAGGCAGAAACCTGTCACCTTAAAAGCACACAATTATTATATAGTATTACTGTTATAAAAAGGTCCAGGAACCAATTAACAGTATAGGAATTAGATATGAATTTATACTCAGTACCAGTGAAGGATGCAGCTAAGCACGGTGCTAAGCACACTCTTTGCCAAGTGCACTTCTGTGGTTTGTTAACAACAGTAGCCCCTCTGATGCATGGGAGGAAGTTAGAACCCAAAGGACATTGGAAAGGTTTAAGGTTTTCCCGCCAGTGGACCCCCTACACAGAACTCTATCAGAATGCAGAATGCACTTCAGAACAACCAAAATGTTTAGGAGTGCCTACACCTTAGTCATGACGGGAATGTATTCAACAAATGGCCTGTACGATGCAGTAAATAACGCTCTTTGTTTAACCCACTGGAACACTTTGTAGATCAGGAAATAGGGTATTAGAGCGAAAAGATCACACACAGACCTTACTCTGTCTTCTGTCAAGACCACTGGTCTTCAGAAAACAAAGCAAGACAGAGAGTACTTAGATTCCGGAAACCACAAAATTAGGGAGGAAAAAAAAGTGGCAGCTTCTCTCTACTTGTTTGCTGGGAAGCAGAATCATTTCTAAATGATAGACCCTAACCCTTTGTTAGTCTAGCCCAGGGGTCAGCAAACTGTGATCGGTGAGCCAAATCCAGTCGACACCTGTTTTTGTATGACCTGTGAGCTAAGAATGCTTTTTATATTTTTAAATGCTTGAAAGCAATATTAAAAGAACATTTGGGACATAAAAATGATATGAAATTCAAATTCCTGTGACCATAAATAAAGTTTTATTGGACCACAGCCATGCTCATTTGTTTCCGTGTTGTCTGTGGTCATTTCATGCTACAATGGCAGAAATGAGTAATTGCCACGAAGACCTTATGGCTGGCAAAGCCCAAAATATTTACCATCTGGTCCTTTACCGAATAATTTTGCCAACCCCTTGTCTAGGCCAATGGCGGTTTCTTTCAGTTTATGAAACCGACCTAACTGGCCTAGCTGCTACGTGATCAAACTCTTTGTGACCTTAAGACCAGATTTTAAATAGGTCAGTCTCTGTTAAAGATAGTTCCCAGAACACCAGAATACTTTCTTTACTCTTGCCTCTAATTTATCATCACCACATTCATATATACACCACACAGCAGCGTCCCCCACACATACATGCACCCCTAATTCTGATTTCTGTTTCCCCAAGATTCCCACTGCCTTGCTACTACACGGTCTTCTATAATCTTTAAACCATTAATACTGTTTCCTCATCTAATGACAAACTGAAGGAACCACATGTGGGAAAATATGACTGAAACTTAATATCAACACTGGAAAGCTCCTACCAAATATACTTTCTAATTTACATACTTCCTTGTATCAATAATGCTTGATTTTTCCTGTTCCAAATTGCCTGTTTCTTTTTTTTTCTGCCAAACTGGGTCAATTTTATAGGTACATTATAATTTTTATAGGAACATTACAATTTGCACTAGTCTCTAAATAACGAATGCATCATTCCTATTGCATTCACGTTAACTGGCATTTTAAAATAGTCTGTCTAAAAGAAGAGACCTAGTTTATCAGAGCATTATTCAAGATGTGCCTGAATTGTGTCAAAACAAATCCTGAGAAGCAGCATGGTAGAGGGAAAGAGCATTAGACTCAAGTTTTGTTTCATAGAGTGTCATCAACTAACTGTTTGACCTTGGACAAGTCATTACCCGTCTCTAGATTGTTTTCTTCATTAATGATATAAATGAATTAGTTCACATCATAAGGAGTTTTCCCATTCTCACATTCCCTAATTCCAGGAACATAACTCACCCATCGATTCTAATTAGTTATTTAGCATTAGTTAAGAATTTAAAATATTAAATGGCTGTTTGATTCAGGCTATTTAAGTTTTTGTTTTGATTTTTTTTTTTATGTCCTGAAAAGCAGAAAGGGATAATGGTATTTGCTGCTAATGATTAAGGCCCAAATTGGGTAGAGGGGTCATAAACAGCTTTTCATTACAAGTCCTTTTGAAAATTTTGATTTTTTTTAAAGAAAATATTAAAAGTGCATATTATTTTTATTTAAAAATTTAAAGTAAAGCTAGAAGGGACTTTAAATTACTTCCAATTCATATCTTGATTGATGTCACTAGATACACTATTGAATTTCAGACATGCGTATTAATTTTACACATATGTCCCAAGGGTCACTGAGAGGACCAAATGGGGCTGGATGACACCAGTATCCCTTCCAGTGCCAGGTCCTATACTTACACTTTCTCTCCATCTTCTCATTTTCTCTCCAAACAATTCTCAGTTCATGAGCAAGCTCTCCTCCCTGGGAACTAGGCAGGTGGAAAGTTTCAACTTTTAAAGTTCATTTATATTTGAGTCCTTCCAAAACAAATTAAAAGAAATTAATGAGGTTAAAATAAAAATATTTTATTTCTTCAAAACCTCAAAAAAAATCACTTAAAACAGATCTTGCATGAAATTTATCCCTTTAGGCTAAAATAAAGCATTAGAGTTTTTTGTTAAGGGAAACATTCCTTCAAACTGAAAGAAAACAGATCTGTAATAGAAATAGAAGCACAGGCTTTGCAGTCGTAACCATCTCATACAGCATTAGGATTCTGTATTTGTGGGTTGCTCTAATTTTATGTATGTACATTAGTCAACAAGAATAGTGTTTCTTTAGTTTTATAGATTTTTTCACCAATTTAATTGGTGATATAATTACTTGCTGTTATAAATTTCAAGATTAGGAATTTAAAAATGGCTTAGCTTTTCTCCCCTAGCTACAGGCCCTGTGCACCCAATGGTCAAAGATTTCTAAACTATCCTACTTAAAATATACTTACAGATTCTACAGGCAACTTCAAGCAGTCTCAACATTTTGAACCATGATTGTCTGTAAGGCTCCTGGTATTTCAGAAGGTTAAGGGGTGACTCAGCCTTGCTCAGAGATGCTAAAGCAAGTCAGTGACTCTTGGAAGAGCCCGTTGGTGCCAGGGAGAAAAAAAGGTAGAAACATTGGCGCGATGCAACGATAGTGAGAATTGCTGGCCAAGTGAGACTTGCTAAAGGGAAAGTCAATACACAGAAATTTCTTAAAGCACTCAGGGTCACAATGACAACTTTGCATTTGGTTGCAAATTGAAGGTCAACTAGTTGCGTTTAAGAGATATAGGAACAATAGCTCCAACAATAGATAGGGGCCCAGGGTTTATTATTATTATTATTATTATTTTAAATGCTCCCTGATGGCTTCTCTTATGCAATAAAGAAAAGTGATCCAGAAAACTTATTTTTTCTAAGAAACAGTTTCCAGGTGAATGGTGAACATTATCCATAATAAAATGTGTGTGTATCCTTGTGTGTGTCAAGCATAGTAGGGAGCTTATGTTCACAAGTGTTGGCTTATTTCTGCTTTTCCTTCTCTTGAACCTGACACCTCCCCTAACTCACCCTTATTCCTGTAAATCCAAATTTCCAATAACTGAAACTAATTTCATGTGAAAAGAGCCACCAAGCCCTATACACACACTATATGCAAGTTCTTTAAGGGTGGTAGCTATATGACGATGATGATCATGGCGATGATGTGGTTTTTCTTATTTAATCCTCCCAGTAGCTCTATAAGATAGCTGCTGTTACTATCATTAACTTACAGGTGGGAAAACACAGAGGTTAGCAAAAAGAGGTTAAGTAAATTGTCAAGTTCTCACAGCTTCTAAGAGGTAGAGCCAAGATTTGGACTATTTAATACTACTGCCTTAGCATTAAGCTGGCCTTTCCTCTTTACAGGCAATCACATGGACGTGTTAACTACCTGTGTGTCTCAGTTTGTGGAATATGAGGCATGCTGGCGTGCAGGGGAGAAGAATTGTGATGTCTTTGGACTATGCCTGATGGCTCTTGGTGAGTGTCCAGCACAGAGACATAGAACAGCACTCGCCTGGATGCCCAAATCCACATCTTCACCTGTATAGAGAGTTCCATAAAAGCAAATTGTTACCAAGAGAAAAAGTGGACTGGCACAGCAAATACTGGGAAGGGAGGATCCCAGGAAAGAGGATTTCCAGTAACAGAAGAATACCTGGAAAATAATTAAATTTCCTCTCACAAGAGGGAAGAAACATGACAGGCTTTGGGGCCAGAAGGACCTAAAAAGACACCACCATTACCTGCGTGAGTTTGAGCACCCTACCGAGAACAAATTTCTCCATCTTTCAGTTTCCAGTTTCCTCATCTCTGAATGGAAATAATTACATAATTACACCTACAGGTTTGCCATGAGAATTAAATATAAATGACCACATACGTCAGCAACTTAGTATCTCAGTGGCCTTCCTCCAATTCCCTGATTATTTCTTTCTATATCTCACCTTTTCCCATGGAAGTCATTTCTCTCACATGATCCTTGTCCTTCTTTTCCCTCCCCTCCTATTGCTACTGTGAAATCGGCCTCACCTTTCCATTCCTTCATAGAATTCTCTGACATTCTGAATAATGTATTCTCCCTGTGATAACACTCACTGACTGAAATTATTTGTCCGGTCCAATAGGGTACAAATAATTGGATGCTTTGGCCCTTAAGCATCTGCTGCCCAAGTGTTTCCTACATCCCTAACTCCACACAGGGAGATGATTGTGGGTGTTTTGAACCACAGTACAAACAAAGTACAATGAAGAGGAAGCTCCCACCTTCCCTAAGTGGAAAAGAGTGCTTTCCCAGAAAGAGAAAGAAGGAAGGCCCTCCCAGATTCCAGCTTTTTGCTCTAGATATTCCTGAGCCCTCACCGTCCCTCGCTTCCCTTCAAATACCCGAAGCCAAGTAGCAGTTTCAGGTGAGAGAGAGAAATGCATCATTTCCCTAGAGGGGAAGATAACTACCCCGCCCCCTGCAGAAACCTTCAGGTTTATATGAGCCCATCTCCACCTCATACATCAGGGAACAGGGCTTGTCATCAAATAATACATCATGTTTTGAAAATACTCTGTACCATGACTGGTGTGTTTCTTAAAAACAAGAAAATCGTCATATGGGTTTCATGTTATAGACCAAGCAACCTAGCAGTCCATTCCGCTGCCTTGTAAAAATGGAAGAATTTTAAAAAACCTTATAATATATTCCTGCTGTTAGTTCTGCTCCAATAGCTAACCACCACTACCAGAGGTAGGGCCAGCTTCTCATCCATGCCAGTGGTTGGTGAAGGCACGAGACCTAAAATGGGTACCACATCACCTTGACTAGATTCCTACTATCTCCGTGCGCCCTTCACATTCTATGTCACAGTTCCCAACAGCTACGTAATGTAGTTACAACATTACGAATATATCGGTACAGTATTTGCAGTGCGTTACTGGGATCAACTGATCCCCCTGCTCCATATAACAATCATGCTTCTACTGCTGCCATAATCCTTAGCATGCATGAGCCAGGCACTGTGTTCATCCCTTTACATTCATTATGTGATTTAATCCTTGACATACCTATTACTTTCATTCCCATTTTACAGATGAGAAAACCCAAGCTTGGGTAGACGAAGTAGCTAGCCCAAGGTCAGACAGCTAATCAGTGGGCGAGTCAGCCCTCAAACCTAGACCCAGAATAATAACAAAGCCAGCTCACCCAAATCACAATTTATATATTAAGTCTGCCTATTCTTACAAAGTAGTTTTCTTAACAGCACAATTCCTGCCTGTTAGAATGAAACTCACATGGAATACATAATAAAAATCACTGGTTACTTATTTTAATTCAATACAAGTTTACAGAGAATGAAATTTCTATTGAGGCATCCAACTTGGAAGTACGGGGAGAACTAGAGAAAGGCAGAGGACGTTTTCCTGTGCCCTGCATTCCTTCCTTTGCTCCAATTATTTTTTGTTTCTGTTTGAGTCTATCTCTTTCACATTAGAGGCCTTCCGGTAACATCTGGTCATCTGCTCCATTGAAGAGTAAAACACCCAAGGCCGCCTGGAAGTTCCAGGAGCATGGACAGGATTTACAAGTGGTGGGCTTTACTGCAGTGTGGCACGGACAAGAGTTGGCCTTTTCATAAGAAGCTTTTTCTGTTGGACTAGTCAGTTTCCCCAGAAAGGAATCTTTCATTCTCCTCTCTGGCAGAGCATCAGGCAAGCTGCCAACACTTCGGAAGAGAGGAGAGAACTGGGGTCTCACTGTTCAGGATGCAGACTTTTATTTGAAGCCTCCTTATTTTCATACTACCTGTCCCTCCATGGTGTCCGCTGCCCTCAAATCCTAACCTCATCTGGCTCAACTTCAGTAGGATGTGAACTATTTGTTGGCTGCCTTGGACCAGTGCGTTCTGGTCTCTGTTCTTTCTGGACACCTTCGACCTGTTCACCTACCTTCCATTCTATCCCTCACCTTCATCTTCTAAGGTACCTGGTACACCCAGTTCCTGAGCATTTCCAGATTTTGCCGATGCAAAACATCCTGCTTTTTGGTGATTCCTCCCCTACACGCTTAAATTTTACTCTTATTTTAATGTTCTGCCTCAGTTATCATTGGTTTATTTTCTTTTGAGCTTTCAAAATATAGTTAACATTTGTTCACCAATATTACCTCTTCTTTTGTTCTCATCATCCTTTGAGATTTAAAACTTTTTATATCGTGGCTGTCTTTTGTTGGATTTCAGGTACCAGATTTAATTCAAAGTATATTTTCTACTACTTTCACTTAATACATATCAAAAGCATTCTCCCCTATATTAAATATTGAAAAGAGCATTACCGTTTTTGATGATTATATTGTAGTATTTCTAATCATTTATCCGTAATTGGAAATTTAAGGTGAGTCAAATTTGTTTTATTATAAACAACATCAAAATAAACATCCTCGTATATGAAGTTATAGCTTTGTTTCTAATAATTTCTACAAATTATTCTAGGATAAATTGTCAGGTTTTTTATTATTTTTTAAGCTTTTGATACATTTTACCTAATTGATTTCCAGAAAGGTGGTAATAACTTACACCCCCAAAAGGCAGAGGCAGTAGCTGTGTGGGATTCACACCATCATCACTAATATCATCACCGATATTGTTGCTTCTCAAAATCTTTACCAGTTGTATCTCACTATTGTTTTAATTTGCATTTCTCTGCTGAGAACTGTAACTACAACTTTTTTTCATATATTTGTTGATAACATATACCTCCCATTAATAGCTCACGGACCAAACTCATTTTTTTTCCTAGTAAAATGTTAGGTAATTTCTTATTTGTATGAGCTCTTAATTTCTTAAAGATATCAAGCCTTTTAGATCAGATTTGTCAAAAATATTTTTCCACTTTATTACTTGATGGCTTTTGTTTATGTTTGTTTACTATACTTCTGACATAGAAAGTTTTTTAATGTTTATATAATGAAAATTATCACTTTTTTCCTCTATGCTTAGAAAGGCTTCTCATTCCAAAATCAGGTAAATATTACTCTATATTTTCTCCTATTTATATGTTTTAAATTTTTTACACTTTATTCTTTTCCCTTTGGGATTTAATCTGTAGTATTTTCTCCAGGTCAGTTAGCCAGATGACTCAACAACTTACTGCATAGTTGTCAGTTCCTGCACTAATATGTAACCTAACCCTGACCACATTTCCATTCTATTGTTTTGTTTTTACTAGAATCTGGTTTTGGTCTATTTCAACTCCATTTGTCTGTTGCATCTTACTCCACAGCATCCTGTTTTAATTACCATAACTTTATAGGACATTATAATATTTACTAGTGAAAAATCTGCTTTACTAAGCTTTGTAAATATGGTTTTTAGCTCTTTCATTCTATTTATTATTCAAGATGAACTTTAGAATACTTGGTCAAGTTTCCAGAAAACAACAGCAGTAATGTGATTTCAATTAGAATTACATTAAATATGTATATTCATTTGAAAAGAAGTAAAGTGTTGACAGTATTCATTCCCTTTTCCTAAGAAGATGACACCTTTTTCCATGTATCCAAGCCTGGAATTTTTTGTCTTCTATGAAAATTTTACTGTTTTCTTTATACAGAGACTGTGTTATCACTTAATGAGTTTATTCCTAGGTGGTTTATGTTTCAGTGCTATTTTCAATGATTTTTATCTTCACATTTTCTAACTGATTATCACAACTATACCAGAAAGTTATTAATTTTGCATATTTATATTATGTTGACTCAACTAATGGCAACTCATTTTTTTCTAATAATTTTTCATTTTTTCTATTTTTTTAACTTTCTTTTATAGTCAATATTCTTACCTGATAATATGATCATTTTTGTCTCCTCTTTACTATATCTTACTTCTGTCACATGTATTAGTAGGTTGGCAAGAATAAAACTGTGAACAGCATTGTCATGATGCTAGTCTAAATGGAAACCCCTTTACAATGAGATACTAAGTGCTAATTTTTATCAAGTGCTTTCGATATGCTATTCCTTTTGCCAAGGGATTTAGGTATGTTGCTTCCTTTGATCTTCATAATCTTTTTAGAGGAAAGTTACCATTGTGATCCCATTTTATAGGTACTAAAACGGGAGCTTTAGAGCAAAAACATATCCAAGGTTATCCAACTAGTCAATGGCAAAGCAGGATTCAACCTCACATTGGTTTTGGCTCCGGAGCTCATGCTTTGAGTAATATGCTTTATTATATTCTAGAATTTCAAGTAACACGAGTTGGTAATGAGAGTTTTTAAGGGCGACTATAGGGTTTTGAACTTTTTGGTTGAGAAAGGAGGTGGGAGAGAGGAGAGTACATTGATTCCGGGCAGAAGAAATTTAGAGATAAAGAGTACATAAATGATGCGGGGAAAGTACAACATGAGACGCTTCCCATCGTTCCTCAAGTTCGGCATGAACACCAAGATCAAGCACTAAAGAGGAGGAAATATTTCAAAACCTACGCATCTAAGAGTTTATTATTATTCCCACCCAAACAGCAAAGCTGTATCATGTGATCTCTTGAGCATTTCAGTCTCCAAGAAGACATTTTGGTCTCATTAGTTCAGATCTCTGAGTCACTGAGTCTTTGATTCACTCAAAAGGTGGGACTGAGGTGGTGCATTCTGTGTAAGTCACTTCTTGGCAAGGAGCTGTTGTGGGAGACAGTATGCCTCCTTTCCCAGTGTGGGGGACGGGGGAAGGAATCCAGCAATGCTAAAAATAAGGTCTCTTAGAGTGTTACGCAAAATTCTCTATTTCTATAGCATATATCCCTGGGTTACTGACTGCAGAATAGCACTGCCGGACTCCCACTACTGCACGAGGCCCAAGCCCAAAGCACTGTGATCGGCACGGAGGGACATGCATATCTGGCTTTCTCACCAAACTTGTATAGTGTTGGGGCTGGAGGAAGAACCTCTTCCTCAGAAACGATTACATAAAAGTTTTTAGCTTTAAATATCACACTCTTTTAAGAGGAGAACAATTCCTTGGAGCAAATGAAGTATTCATTTAAGAACACTATTTTTTTTTTAACAAGCTTTGGGAAAGCTTATCCTTGACCGGTGAACAGAGAGGCAGTTTGATCTGAGCAAATAAGCACAGGATTGTACTTTGGACCCAGGTTCTAGTCCTGCTCCCACTGGGCAAGGCTCGTAACCCATCAGCCACCAGTTAATTCATTTGTCAACTGGTAATAATAATACTGTTGCCATTTCCTTCCTACGGCTTCATGAGATTGAAAACAAAGTATAAATGGAAAAGCGCTTTTAAAAACTGAAATACACTTGTCATGTGTAAGGAAAGACCCAACGTTTCCAGGATGCTCTCCCAAAAGAGCAGTCAAATTTATTGCTCACCCGAACTCCTCCGAAAAAAGACAAACAGCCATCAACAGTAATGGAGTTCTGCCGAGAGCCAGCCCTTTTTCATTTCAATTCAAAGCCCTTGAGGCAGCAAATTTTCAATCTAGGCGCTACCCCTGAGTCTCCACTAAATTTGACTGTTTCCCCAATACCTATGGTGAGCATTTGAACAGAAGGATCAGGCAATGCCTGATCATATTATCTGTCAGGCTGAGATAATCACAATTGAAAGGCTAAAGGAAAAATGACCTATTTTATATGGACTTTATGAGAGGCGTTGGCGAGAGATGTCACGCAAACCCAGGACCACTTGGTAACTCAAGCTTTGGGTCACCACACAGCTCCACCCCCCTCTCAGTCCCTCAGCCAGTCAGTTCTTTATTCACTGTACAGTGGCTCTGTGTACTGGGGACTGAGCTTAAATTGAGTTTGAGACAGGGGCCATGGAATGATTGAACAGTGAATTAGATAGAAAATTGTGGCTTTTGAGCCCTAAGTGAGAATCTCTGCATTTGACCAGCTGCTACAACTTGAATATTTCTCTTTTATTTTTGACATTTTTTCAACAAGGGAACTTGATGTAAAACATATTTGTCTCTTTAGATACTCAAGAGCTCCCTTTCCCCCAACCTTCGTTTTAAATCTGCCCTCCACCTCTCAAATGTTTTGTAGCCATTGTCAGCATGAATTGGAACCTACGTATAAGTCAATACTCAAGAAAGACTTTGCGCAAGAAAAGCGTGGAAGTCTTAAACTCACTCAAGGTTCATCAGGCCCCAGTCAGAATAATCAGCCATGAACATGGCACACAGGAGAACAGGAAGTTGGACGTAAAAGGCAAAGACACCACAGGGAGAATTTGTTTCTCTTATTGGTTTTTTGGGTTTTACACAGAACTGTTCCCTTCCCAAGAGGTACTCGAAATTGAGTCAAATTTGAAAACTGTAAAATCCCTGGATTCATTTATTTGCATTTGTTCATTCATGCATAGCACAATTGGCTGTCCTAGCACAGGCAGACGAGGGCATTGGTTATACATAGCAAATCTGATTTCAACACACGCAACTTAAGCCTACTCCATGCCTGGTACTATGCTAGGCCCTGAGCGAAATAGGAAAATGAATAAGATTCAGTTTCTGGCCTCTAGAGATTGACACATAACTCTGATCTAAGATAGAGCAAAAACAGTACTAGAAGAGAAACATGAAATGTGTTGGCAGCCTCCCTAACTGATCTACAGCTTTTTAAAATAAAGTGCCCATGAGCATGGATTAGGTTAGGGATCGAGCAAATGTTTCCACAAGGCCCCCAACTCCATTCACAGTCTGCCGCCATCCAGATGCAAGAATCTCTTCCCAAACTCACTGCCCATCACACCAATGGCACAACCAGCCACTCACCATTTTTCAAACATGTGCCTAACATTTATTCTTCTCGTTTTTGTTCATAAGGCTCCTCTGACTAGAACACCTTTTCACCCTCTCCGCTACCTAGAAAGCCCTTACTCTTCTCCTAAGATCCAACTCAGTGATTGTAGGGTGAAAATGACAGTGAGATGTCATCCTGAGGTCTCTCCCAGCCTTATAATAAGCAACATGTGAAGTTAGGAAGTATATGAAACAGATCACCTTCCTTGATCCATGAAGACATTCTTGATCACCTGGGGTGTAATTCCTCTTGGTCTCCTGAACTTCCAACCCATATGCTCAGACAGCCACTAGAGCACTGAACATACTGAGCTGTAATTAGTTGTTTATTTATTAGTTTATCCTTCCAAGTAGAGTGAGTACAATTCAAGGGGAGGGTCTGCATCTTATTTAATTTTTATTTTATTTAACAGTTACATGACTATAACTATGTGTCAACCACTATTCCAAGTGTATTACATGTATTTATCCATTTAATCCTCATAACAACTCTATGAGATAGGTATTATTATGATCTAATTTTTCCCATGAGGGAACTGAGACTTAAATAGTTTAAGTAAAATGCAGGGTCATACAGCTGGTAAGCAGTGATCCAGGATATGAACTAGTCTCTTAAGTGCTACATTATGCTATTTTTATTTATCATTGTACCCTCAGGGTTTTGCCCAGTATTCTACTGTTTAAAATGTCAAGCTTAATAAATGTGTATTAGATGATGAAATAAATAAGCAGTTGATCACTACTGGTTAGCCTTAGCTAGAGCCTCTTGAAAAATGCTAGGCTATAGAAGTTAAGGGTAATGAGAAGACTTGGAGAAGGTTCAGAGAAATTCAAGAAGGTGGAAATGAAGAATTAGGTTGCTCAGCCTTGAGAAGCAAAAGCTGAGGACTGCTTTCATTATGATCTTCAAGGCCAGGATGGCTGATTCCTGAGGACAGTGACTGAGCTGTTTTTCTCCACCTCCAGGGAGAATGAAGGAGTGGAACTTGTCCTCAGCTGCAACAGGCACGGTTTAAATCTACCACCAGGAAGAATTTCCTTAGCCTGCGAATTGTTTGTTAGGCCTAGGAATGCATAATAGAGAGAAGCTATATAAGGTCATCTGGCTTCAGCCTTTTGGACTTCCTTCTGCTCTGAGTGAGGATCATTGAGGGTGAAAAGGAACAATGACATGTCATCCTCAGGTCTCTTCTAGCCTTATAAACCTGTGATATTTGTATCTAAGAAATACATCAAACATTTTACCTTCCTATGTGAATGAATGAATGAATGAATGAATGAGTCCCATGTAATTTAAAAGACAACAAAAATCACAGCAAGAAAGGGGGTCTTTTCAAATATACTGTTGTGACAGCAATATAAGAATAGAAGATAAAAATGGAATTTGTTTTCCAACAAACCTAAAATCTTACGGCTCCTACATTCGGACCATTTCTTGCTGGGTCCATCATACTCCTGACATAAAGCTACAACTGGTCAGGCTACATCCTCACGTGCTGACTTGAGCCATCCTTCATCACCAATTTCCTCATTTAATAGTTGATATTAGTATCTTGAAGCAGATTTTCACATATTCACATATTTCAAAAAATATTCACATATTTTGAGTAAACACAAAATATGAACCACTATTCCATTGACCTCAGTGTTAAGGTGCTTAAAACATGAAAAAAAGAATCCTTTCCTGAGAGTAGGAAACAACATCGAACCTATTTATTTTCCTCCTTATATAGAAACTGAAACACAAAATATAATGGAATTGGAAGGGAAGGTAGAGAATACACAAAACTAATTTTATATTTGGTATTATTTCAAACATACAATTTTGCTTTCCTTTGAGTTAATAGAAATAAAGTCGTACACTTGGAACATGCTTTACGTAAGAAAAATTTCTTTGAAACACACATTAATTCACTGAATTTTTACTTTGAAGGCGGGTATTTTGTTTTCCAGCTTGCAGAGGAGGAAACAGCTCAGAAAAGTGAGAGACTTGCCTGAGGTCACACGTCTGGGACAAGCAGCCCTTCCTTTCTAGTTTGCAGGACTCAGGCAAGTCCTCAGACTGGCTAGGAAATGGGCCAGCCTTGCGCGGAGCTTCCTTTACTGTGTGCAACCTCTGTGGGGCTGTAAGGCTGGCCTGCACCACCTTGACAAACTGAGTTAGTCTAATAATCGTAGGAGACCCACTGAACCCAGAGACATGTACAAGACACAGTTCAATCTGTCTCAACCACAGCATGTCATCGTCAGTGAAGCAGTAGAGTCTGGATGTCATGGCGATCACCTAGCCTCCCTCAGCCTTGGTTCTTCAAGTGTAAAGTGAGGGCCAGATCACATCTCAGCATTCTTCCTGATCAAATTTGCCATTTTCTTCAGTTAGGCAAACATCATCAAGGGTCGAGGGTGTGCCGGGCCCAGTACTAAGTACAGAGACACGAAGACAAAGTCCATCTCTATCCTTGAGGAATTCATCTTCTTGTAGTGGAGACAGGCACAGACAGGCGATATTGATACTAGTTCACGATGGCCACACTGCAATTACATCAGTTGTTTTAAAGGGAACCGACCCAAAATAAAAACATTTTCCAGAAACCAGTCATTTGCCCCTCTGTGCCTTTCAACTGACAATTGCCCAGAACAATGAAGCACTATCAAGTCTCCTCCCATCTTCCCTCCGAGGCCTCACTCAAGTGTAATCACCTTCCTTTACAAGTGAAGAAGCAAAGGCATTGCCTTAAGTAAGTTTGCCAGTGGCCTGGTGGTTAGCTGGTGGCAGAAGCCACTGCCCTCTCCGTTCCTGAGCTTCTCCCAGAGCTGAGGTGGGCTACGCAAGGTAGGATCATTAACTTTGACACAGTTGATGTCAGTTTTCCAGATAGGTTTATAGTTGATTTTAGAAATTTTGTCTAGTTCATTTCAACTCCATTTCCAATGGGTAAGTTGATTCGTTTAAGGCAAACTGCATCCAATTAAAATATATTTTGAAGAAGTGAGTAAGGCATCTTTGCCCAACTCTGAATTTATTCATTTAAAAAAAAATACTAGCAGAGGAACTTCTTAAGGACCAAATCTCATCACATCATTGTGAGATGAGATTGTTAAAATATGTATACTCAAAATATAATTTGAACTTACACTCTCAGAGGCAGCCTTATACAAGAATACAAGCTTCAGGGCCAGTCCAAGCAGGATCTCATCCCTTTTCAGCTTCTTAGTAACTATGTGTCCTTGGGCATATTCCCTAATACCTATGGCCTCAGTTTCCCTATGTGTATTATAGGAATAAATCGTATCTGTCTATCAGAGTACTTAAAAGAATTAGAAATGTAGCTTAGTGACTGATAGAGAATAAGGGTTAAAAAATAAACTATTAAAAAACATTTTATTAAAGTCTTAATGATTCAGAGATTGATTATGCCATTAGAAGATCGACATGCTTTTCCCTTTCTTCCTCTTGCTTCCTGCCTGCCCACATCACAGCTGCTCATAAGCTACTATTCCATAAGATAAAAAATGAGATAAAATTTAATTCAGATGGCACAGCAACCAAAATAGGAAGAACATAGGCATTGGAGTCAAGCAGGCCTGAACTTGAATACGAAATAGCTTTGAACAGGTTACATAAACTCTTTGACTCTTAATTTCTTTATCTATAAAGTGGGGGGTAATCATATCTACCTTCTAGGCCTTTAAAAAAGACTGGTATGTATATGGATGCATGAGTGTATGTGTGTGTGTGTATGTGTGTGTGTATTTACACGCACACACAAAACCCCTGGCACTGTGATTAGTCAATAGTAGGTAGGAAAGTATTGGATCTGTTTCAATAAGAAATGTAGTACTTGGCTAGATCAAAGCATGAGCATCAATCAAAATTTGTTTTAAAGCTTCCTCCAACTTTATCACTACCATGAAGGGCCAAAAGAAGTCACTCTCACAGCAAATATCTTGCATCCTGTACTATTAGATTTAATTTCCTCCATTAGGGACAGCTTGAGCATCAGCTCGAAAAGGGGTGACTCTGGCATGTGGGGACCCAGCATGGCAGTACAGGAGACTGAAGAGTGGGGACGGCAGGCAGACTGCACAGAGGGCCAAAGGGCCAGAAGCAGGTGAAGCTGGAGCTGATACCTTATGACATCCAATCCACCCAGTGCCATGTATTACCAAAAGCCAGGGAGACCAAATAAGAGACTGGAATGGCCCTTTTACACAACTACTTCTACTAGCTATAAGGAGAGCTTTGTTTATCACAATGGAAATGACAGAGGTTGACCAGCTATACAGGGTCACATCTTCATTATCTACTTTTGGGAAAATTATTAAGCTAAAAGCTTCATGGAATACATACTTTTTTACACAAACATTTGGATTTCATATTTGTAGTGTAAACATATGTTCACTGAGATATCTGAGTCATCACCTCACATCCTTCCTCCCTTCATCTTCCTTAGGAATAAAGAATACACATACAATACCTACTTTCTAAAGGAAAACATAGAAACAAAAGACAAAAATCCAAAAGTCACATCAACCAATCATAAAAGATCTGAATATTTGTTTAGAACCCCTGGAGACCGACCACATAACATCCTAAAAAGCAGCACGTAGCGATTTATTTTGTATTCCTTCCTGCTGCCTAAATAATACTCCCACTCAAAGTGAAAGGACTTCAATTTCAGACAGGCTGGAGGATTTTTTTCTAAGCCTCCTTCATTAACATCATCACACTGCTTAGAACAGAACATACCTGTCAATATCAGTGCTATATTTTGCTGAAATTTCTATTGCAAAGAATTCTTATGAAAATTTTCCTTCTTTTTATAAAAAAAAAAAAGGAGAATTATTCTTAAATATTGATGTTGAAAATCGACTCATTCTGAATCACCATTTTTATATATAACTTTCTGCTGTGGACAAAATGGAAGATCACAGAAGATCACTTTATCCAACGCCTCCCATAAGAAATGCTTCGTGCATGGAAGCGTTCTTTTTTCCATAAGGCAACAGCATTTAAAAAAAAAAAAAAAAAAAAAAAAAAAAAAAAAAAAGCTCTGGCATCGCTCTTCAATACTGTTGTCTAATTAAATAGCAATGGAGTGGATGCGTAAAAATATGCATCAGAGGTGTGTAATGTGTAATGTGAAGAAGAGTAATCAAAGCCATTCAACAGGATTTAGGAAGGGATTTCAGTTGGCAGCTTACGAGACAGGAGCATATAATTTTGCTAATTTGAAATAGGTATTGTAACGTATAAACATTACTGCTTTGCATATTTTAATGAAAACTGCCTCTACACCAAAATGAATCCTTTAGCTTGAACTCTCTGCATACCACAGAGCTTCTACCTATTATGAGTTCAGCATAAATAAGAAAGGCACGTAAACTGCATTAAAAGAATGGCCACCTCATTAAAATAGGTTAAAACCAAGCCCCTTATTCCAAGCTACTACAACACCATAAAGAAAGTCTGATGACAGGTGTTGTATTAAATTTTTATACTGCAATGAACTTATACTCACACAAACCAAATCTGCATGCTTCCTTTGATATACACCTGCAACTTGTTAATTCAAGGTCCTTTATTATGAAAGTATGAATTTAGCAACATCTATAGATTTGTAAAACCATATTAGCTTGCTCAAGAATCTAGAGTTTATTCATCTGGAGCCTTATTTGCATGGTTTATGAAGAAAGAGAAACTAAGGATGACTTTTCCCAAATGGATGTGCCTGCGGATAATGCATTTCTGCAAACAGATTGATGTGAATTACCTACACTTGGGTTAAAAGAGTTGCAAGAGAGATTTGGATCCATCTGGAGCTGAGGACATCACTTACCTGCCAGCTTGCTTCTCGCTGAAGTCCTTTTTTCCAGTCTTCTTCCAGCCTGGGGGAGGTCTCATCCATTGCTGATGCTGCTTGCACAAACTGGATTCGCCAGTCCAGTGGCTGTTAATCTCTTTCGTTGCAAGCCTCTACCAAAGCAGCAGCGAAGGCAGCTCAGGGGCAGACTGTCATGGAGAAAATGCCATGCCAGAGGATGAGGGATCGGGCAGAAAGAAGCCACGCGGGAACAAATTTGGGATACATGGGCGACCCTGACAGCTGCCAACTGGCCAGGTGGGAGACCAGCTCAGCCACTGAGCATCCAGAGATTAGGAACGACCAGGCTCCAGAGCCAGCGGACAATGGGTCATTCTTATGCTTCTGGTGTAAAGGTCAGAGGAGGGAAGTGAAGGCATGCTCTATGCCCTAGAAATATACATTTCTACGTGTGCTCTGTCTTCTTCTCATCCCACACACACACACACACACACACACACACACACACACACACACACCCCAAATTTGCATTTTTCTGCAAGGCTGCATCAGTGGGCTGGAGTATCCTGGAAGAAATAAGCTGCTTTACATAGAAGCCACACTTTTCACTTGAACATATCTCCCCCAACACCGTATGAATCACTCAGCAGCCAGTAAACATGAATAATAGCAAGCTCCTTGGGGGTGAAAATAGTCTCATTCCTGTAGTTGAATCCTGAGCATCGACAGTCCCTGGTTCCCCCCGCCCATGAGATGATCTGTGACAGGCATTTCAACTTAACCATGGATCCTCAATCCTCTTCCTAAACCATTATCTAAAACGATCAGAGGCTTCAGTGTGGTGGATTCTCAGAAGTTGGGGCTCAGCCAAACCAAACCCAACCAAACTCTTATTTCATTACTGTTTCTCACATGGAATGATCCCCTCACCTGCTGTTCAGTGTTGATTACTTGTAGTTTTAAAACATGCAGCTAGGGGCTACTGTCACGACACTTCCTTTTCAGTTAGGACAGTAGTTCTCAAACTTGACTACCCAGTAGAACAGAATAAAATCAGGGAGCTTTGTAAAAACACTGTTGCCGAGGCTTCATCCCCCAGAGATTCTGATTTAATTGGTCCAGGGTGGGGCCCAACATGCTGGGACAGTTATCAAAACCTCTCTGGATAATTCTGTTGAGTGCCCGGGATTAGAATCACAGAACTTAATATTATCATTTCGTCTTTCTCTAATCACTCAGCTGATGCGTGAATCCCATAACCCTGCCAGTCCCCACAAACAACGCTCATACCACCAATGACAGGAAACTCACTACCACCCATGACTATCCTGTTCCATGGCTGATAGCCTGCTCTCGAAATGAACTAATATCCTTCTCCCTACCATGACTGTACTATTTCTTAATTCCATAAGGAATAAGACTGAAGCCTATTCTGTAGAATAACCCTTCAGAGATCCAAAGACACTAATGGCCCACACCCTCAAGCCTCTGCAAAAGTGTCTTTTGTCCATATTATACCTTGCTAGTTCCTTCGGCAAACCACGTAAGATGGTGTCAGGTAATCTCACCATCTTGGATGCCATTCTCAGAATATATTCCACTGTCTGAAGCGATAGTGATTATAATATTCCAGAAGCAATTTCAATATTCTTGCGATGATCTACCACTGCACAAAGAGCCTAATGACCACATGTCTTATTTTAAAAATCCTCACAAAAACGACCACCATAATAATAATAATCAGAGCAGCCAGCATTTGCTGAGCATGAACCTAGGTACCCGGCACTGAGTTAAGTGCTTTATTACCCTTACCTCATTCATCTTTTGAAAACATTCCATGAAGTCATCATTATGCTACTGATTCACGGATAAAGAATCCAAGAGAAACTAAGACATTGCCTAGGTGGTGTGCCAGGAGTTAGCCTGGATGTGACTCCAAGGCTTGTGTTCTTGATCCCTACCTCATGCTAGTTAATGCCTTTTCACTGAGGCAGCCTCAGGTCCCGATGACTGTTTGACAATCACAACTCAATGACATGGCATCATAGTCCGTGAGTACACGTAGGTTTAATCTTGTCTTCAGACTGTACAGGAACATGTTTTATAGACTACAAATTGCCATATAAATCTAACTTGCCATTATTATCCTTTTAATAATCCTAAGACTAAACCTTCTGCCTCACCCTAGCAAAGCAGATACATGTAAAATTCTTTCTTTACTTGCTTGGCCACTCACTTTTACTGAGAATATTCAGATGCTTCTCCATGAGAGAAAGGCCAGTAGAGCAAGGGTCCAGGAAATTTTTCTAGAGATCAGACTCAATGGAAGACTCACCAATCATCTGATTTCCCCCATCTCCTCTAAATCCTTATCAACAGGATTTCATTTAAATTAAAAAAGCTGAGAGCAACGACTTTTACCATTTGAGGCACAATACCTGCAAAGTAGTTGAATCAGTTCCTAAGAAAAGTAGTACCCAAAGTGACTGAATATAGTTTCTGACATCAGACAGAGGTTTGATTCACAGCCCTATTATCACCTAGCTTTATGCTCCCAGGGAAGGTTCCCCAACCTCTTTGAATCCTAGTGTGCACATCTGTAAAAGGGAAGTATTTGTTGTCTCAGGCATATTATTGTTCATGAATATCTGGTTCCCCTCTCCCCTAGAAAACAGCAAGATTGCATTTCCTTAAACCCTTTCAAATTGGACATAACTATGACTTGTTTTGGCCAATAAAATATAAGAAAAATGACAGGTATAACCTTCTGAGGGGGAGGCCTTAGTCACAGGCACTTGACTCTCAGCCCACTTCTCCCCCAACCGCAGTGATTGCAAAGCATGTGTTGATAAGAAGTGCCTTAACATCAAAGCAGACTAAAATGCTGAGCCAACGCAGGGAGAACAGTTGCCTGGGAAACAGACTCACCTGGACCAACAACAGACATGATGTGAACAAGAAATAAACTTCCAGAATTGTTTGTTCCGTTAGTATAACCTAGCTTACCCTGACCAATACACTGTCCTTACTACACGGAGATAAAGAATAACTAGAGCATTTATCACAAGCGTGGAATAAGTCTGAAATATTATTTTAAGTAGTTTCTATTACAAACCCAGTTTGTTTACCCATGTCCCATATATTCCACTATTTCCTCCTCTCACAGCCTGGGTTTTTCCCACTCATAACTGAATGCATTAAGTGTGGCAATTTCCATAGACGATGTAGGAATATGAATTTTAAAAAGAAAGGGTGAAAGTGTTCAATAATGCAGCATCACTCTGTCTCAGAATGCAAACTCAGAATAGCATGACTTTAATGCTATTTATCACTTAGCAAGGAAATTAATGAAAGCAAAATGAAGCATCAAATCATAAATGTAGCTCAGTATGAATTCACGACTGATAAAACGAAGTACGTGTCTCCAAAATGTAAACATAATGAGAACATACATGAATACAGGAGCTTAGCTTTAAGTAGCATAGCTTTTATTCACTATTCTTAAAACAAGCAATCAACGAGGAATTAGTTTTGTTTCACCACCTTTTTTAAATGTTTTCATTAATGGAAGTTTCAACTATGAAAATCAAGCATAAGGAAAGCATGGCTAACACTCTGGCCAGATCGGCACTGACATTTCAAGGCAGAGACCTGTCCTGAGACACCACTGGGAACGCTTTTTTTTTTTTTTTAATGATTTTCAGATGCAAGTGCTAATAACTACGTTCTGTGTTTTGAATTGAATTCTGTCCTCCCAGAGGCCTAACCCCTAGTACTTCAGAATGTGGCCTTATTTGGACAAAAGGTCTTCACAAAGTAATGAAGTTGAGCCCAAGTCACTAGGTGGGTCTTAATCTGATATGACCAGTGTCCTTATAAAAAGAAGAAAAGTGAACAGAAAGGCAGACACACACAGGGAGCACGTCATGTAAAGATGAAGGTGAAGATTGGAGGGACGCATCCTTCAGCCATGGAATGCCAAGGATTACCAGCAAATCACTACTTTTCCCTTGAGACAAGCAGCTTATTAAGAATATGCTGACTTATAAGAAGTAGAAAGTGTTTTCAAATTTGCAACATTTTCCTCATGGAAAAGTTATATGTAAAAATTAAAAAGGAAAAATCTATACAATGTGCATCACCTCTTAGCCCTCACTTGGTTTTAAGGAAAATTCCTTTAACTTATATAATAAAACCATGCTATTGCTTCATTTTAAGAATCAAAAAGCTAGAAAATAAAGTCTCCCAAGTGAATTAAACCAGGCAATCCACACTGCTCTGTGATGGTAGACGGCAACACTTTAACCTGTTCTATTAGAGAAAGATATTCGGTCTAGAGGAGAGAATGAAAGAAAACTTGGGGTGGAGGGGGCAGGGGGACACTGACGAAAATAAGTACAGAGCCAAGGAGTCCCCAGGCATGAAGAAATGTGATGGTCTTTTACCCACTAGTAGGATTTTGAACACACTTTCACTTAACACCTGGGCTAGAATTTTTATGAGTTCCTACCTCCCTTGTATTATACATCCTCACTTTAAATCCATTCTCAATGAAAATTTCCAAGAGATAGTCTCACAAACTTTTACTTCTGTTTTTGCTGTTTTTTATTAGAAGCTAATGATAAAGTGTTTATCTTCAGACATTTGCTTCACAAAAAAACTATAATAATGTATCAAATCCACAACACCAGTGATGTCTGTATACGAACTCTAACAAAACAAAAACAAAAGCAAACCAACAAACAAAAACAACTGTCATGAAAGTGATAAATTTGAAAAAGATGAACTTGGGTGTTACAGTCATATTCAGAAAGGAAAAAAAAATTGGATTTTCTTCCCAGTTCACGGTTTCGCTGGAATAAATGAATGCTAACTATTCCCCCTATAAAATATCTAAACTGAACTACAGTGACAGACACAGGACTGTGGCCCGTAGAACACTGTGGCTGGTAGAATGCTCTCTCGTACACTCATACACTTTCAGGTAGCTGAGTTTTATACTTACCATGATTCACTTACACTTGTTTCAAATCTTATTTACCCAGTTATGTAATTACATAATTTAATTAAACAGCATTTCTATAAAACATGAGTTTCAATGGAAAGGGAGTTGTTCCTTTCATCAAACTAGTCAAATGCTTTGGAAAGACCCAATTAGAAAAATTGTTTTATAAAAAAATTGCTGTCTTAGGGGCAGGGATCATAAAAATCTACACAGATTCTCCACACAGATCACTGTTTTTAAGTTCTTAATTCACTTGAGAAAAACTGAAACTGAAATTTGTGAGATTCCTCTAGGGATACAATTTACACAATAAATAAAAGACTCCAGAATTCCACTCTGTGAACTCTACTTAGAACAAAGGCCTTGGCTCCACAGAAAAATAGTGGTGAATAAATGTGCACTTGTGGATTTTAAGCAAAAGTCAAATGTTTTGTGTATGTACATGATCTATGATCCCCTAACTTAATCAACTTATGTGATTTAATCAGTAAGCAACCATTTTCAGTTGTATAGAATAAGATGGTTTCTTTGATAAAAAAAAAAAAAGAAAATGGTAAACCAGGAGGACTTCTTAACCTACATGTAATGAACAGAGATAGAAAGTAATAGACCCAAATTTTCAAACCAAGAGACAGAATCCATTTCAATACCTACGTCTACTTATATCACTACACAAGAAACATCCTGGCTATAACTATAAACATTAAACGTTGTATAAATCTGAGCCACGTAGACTCCAATTAATTACTGCATGGCATTACCATGTCTTCCTGTGACCACGTAATAATACCAACTACCTACAATCGGAAGGATTTAGTAGACACGTATTGATGAAAATCAGATGATGTCATCCACAGTGTCTGAATTACTTTGATATGTTTGAGCCTGAAGCAAAATAAATAATAAAAAAAAACATACAGATGAAAACCTCAATTTTTCTCTACATATGAATCTGTCGCTGATTTGAGAAGAATCAAATCTAAGTCCAACCAGGTGAAGACATTCCATACATCATCCTTCCCAATTCAATATAAAAATAATATTTCCCCTTCCAGTAGGTTTATATACTGTTCCTGACTTTGTGATATCTTGGACATCGAGGGAGCCAAGAGACACAGCATTGCCTTGGCGAATGTTAAGCACAGCAGAGATGAATCAAAAAATATTTTCATTAAGAATTTATTTTAAAGGCCATCTGAAGTCATAAGCCCCCAGAAATAATAACCAATGGACGAATGAGTAGAGTGGAAAGGTAGATATTATGAGTAACAGGAATGCGAAATTAGTTATAGGGTAAGCTGGAGACATCTTTCCCTCTCCTCCTCCCCGCCCACCCCCCCCCCCGGGGCTAAAATTCCACCAGTCATATCTTTTGGTTTTGAAAACTTTTCAGTCACTGTCTATAAAATTGCAAATACTCCTAGGAGGGGGAACCTAAAACTTTATTTCATAACATTGTCACAGGTTATTTCCCAGTTTGACTTGGAAAGGAAAACTCTTTACAACCAGGTGAGGAATAATGATGAGGACAAGAAGAATCTCCAAAGAGGAGAAAAGCTTAGAGAGGAGAGGGTAAGAGGTCGCCTGAGTCCCTCAGGCACAAATAAATTTAGAAAATATGAATTCGAAAACTCATGAAAATTGACTTTACCAATCATCAAATTCTTTCAACTGAAGATTATTTTTAAATGATCTAATTGTTTCACACACTCATAACACATACCTAGGTTGTCATTCCTGTTATAAAATATAAATTGGTGTGGGAGCAGGGTCCATCTTTTCTTTCTTTACTCTAAATCTTAATCTCTTAATGCAAGGGGAACCTCAGATACAGTTCAAGGATTTCAAAAACAGAGCATATTAGGATGGGAATGTGGTTGGGAGGTAGGCTAAGGACTTGTCATTCAAACTATACAGACCAGCATCACCTAGGAGCTTTTTAAAAACACCAGAATCTCAGGCCCTACTCCAGGTCTACAGAATTTCATTGGTATTTTAATGAGGTGGATTCATTAAGTTAAAGAAACAATGGGCTGGGGAGACTTACCTTAAAAGTCTATTTGCCTAGCAAACTATTTATCATCATCATCATCATCATCATCATCACCACCATCATCATCATCATCTTAGAGTGTAGATTTAAAGTGGCCTAGGAACAGAATGACTTGACAAACATCACAAGAAAAAATTGAGCCCCCCACCAAGAAACTGCTTGATGCTTCCTCTGGAGAACCTTCTCAGTGATTTCACTTGTGAAATTATATAAGGATTTCTATAGACATGATCCAGTATTTGTGAAGGGCAGGACACTGACCTATACCCTACCCCTAAACAACCCAACAACCTCTACATGCATAACTATTCCACTTACTAGTTCAGAAAACAGCTGATGACAAGTGAACGACACCTCCTATGAACATTTAGATGACTGATTTTGTATAAATCAATATTGAGTGCCACAAAATGTCAGAAAATACCAAATGAGGAGAAAAGAATCAATAGATAACCTTAGAATTAAATGAGTGATGAATAATCTTTACAAACTAAAATAAAGTAAACCATGAAAACCAAGTTAAAGTAACATCAAGTATCTGGCTTAAAACCACAAAAATATATATATAATTTAAAGGTAAGGCTACTTGTGACACACATGGCTGTTCATTTATTTTTTCCAAGAAAGCATTATGACAGGAACTACAAAATAAGAGCTAAATTCACACTTTCTAGCTTCTGTCTGAACAGTCATAATTTTTTAAGGCTCTACAACAACAAAAAAACTCCAATTTACAGATGCAGACCATGCATTAACCTAGCAACCATGAAACCGAGCATATATTTGCTTAACAGTTTCAGGGTGTAGGAAGTAGGGATAGGGAGACAAATTCTACAATGTATTTAAATCACTTCATTTTAGATTTCAAATGTGCCTACTAGAGCTATCAAATAAACCATAAATGTATAGACAACCAAATGTCAGAATTAAAAATCAAATGTTTTTCTGAGTCCTAAACTGACATCAGAAATAAATCCAGTTCTGTAACAGAAATCAAGATATATGTCTTTCTTCATTAGTAAACAGATGCAAAGTGGTGTTTTTACATCATTTTTTTTTTTTTTTGCTCATGGATTCTAAACGTATGAATTAAACACCTACTATGTGCTAAGATTGGTGCTGGGTACTAGTGACTGAGAGAAGATTGAGAGATGCAAGCTTTCACCATGCTATGAAGGAGATAACCAGGTCAGCAAACCATGTCAGCCTCAAGCAACATCTGAGCTATGGAGAGGGACTCACTCTACCCCCAAGGATCCACCCCGTTCCAACCTCCTGTGCCCACGACGCTCACCTCCAGAAGTCTCTCTCAAGTTGCAGCATCCTCAGAGAAGAGCGGCATCGAGTCCCTGCTCCAACCTTTAGCATAAAATCAAGCTTTAAGGTTTTTGGTGGCCGTGTTTTAAAATAAAATACTTTCTGAAATGTTTTTACAGCAATACAAGCAGCATCATTAACAATACCTCATGGTACTCTGAGCTCTGAATTCTTGTTTTCTTTTTAGACTCATTTCCAAATCCAAATATCCATAGATGCCTACAAGATACCGAGGTCCACACAGACAAACTCTACTCTGATAGATTTCAGTCAATGATTTGTATAAATAGAGAAACTGGGAGACAAATGTCCTTCTGACCTAAGAGCCCCGAGGCTGTTTCTCCAAAGGTTCCCTTCAGAGCCAGGCCAACCAGAGGTCAGCAGAGATGTTAACAGTCTTTTGAGTGGCATTTAACAAAGTGACCCCCTTTGGAGAGCTGCCTTCCTTAAAGACAGAAGAATAGAAGTACACACAGGCAGAGATTATAAAATGCGGCTGCTTTGGGAAGGTTTAGGGAGTAGATGGGGACTATAGTTTTTGAACTTGGGCAGGAAGAGCACTATTGAGGACCTCTGGGTTTTGACCTCGTTGGAAGACATCCTCCAGTGTTTCCAGCTGCAGGTCTCTACCTCAGCAGGGGTTGCGGGCTGCTCTCATGTACTGAGAAATGGCAGAGGAGGCAGAGAGGGGAAGACCTCTTCTCCCAGAGGCAGACCACACGGAGCATAGTACGACACTTGTGGATGCAACTTCTCATCTAAAGCTGAGGCTGCCACCCTACCTAACACAACGCTGGGCATCAGAACTGCGAACAGATTTAGAAACCAAAGTAAGCCAAGACCATCCTGCAGATTGACTGTTAAAAACTATTAAATATAATATATATCAAACCAGGGGCTTGAATCAAGTCACAACTCTAGAAGATTCATTGGCCCACCCCTGGTTACAATGGTGACTTAGAGGTTAAAGGATGTTGAGTGCCTACTACATGCCATGCACTTCATTCTTTAAAACAATTCTATTAGGTATTATCATGATCACTCTTTTACAGATGAGGAAACTGAAGCACTGGAAAGTTGAATATCTTTCTAAGGTTCTCCTGGCCTTAAAGAAGTGGAGCCAGGACCAAGGGAGGGATGTTGGAGCCCATTCTGTTAGCCACACTCCCCACTGCCTTGCTCTCTTCATCAGCCTGCACAACTAAAGGCAGTAAAGGTATCGGCACTAGATTGAAGACTCACCCTGGGGACTTTCCAAGCCACATTCCAGATGCTGATAATATGGGGATCCACTCAAGATAAATGGAAATGATGGATCCTGAAGGTGTGTGGAAAATGCAAAGGCATGAAAAACACATAAAAACAGAGAAAGCAGAACCATCCAGCACAGATCCCTCAGGCTTACAGCTGTTGCAAGAAGCCCTAGTCTCTCCTTCTGGTCCAATGGTACTCACAAAGTTGTTTTCTTTTAACATGCACTTAATGCCTTCTTAAAAAAAAAAAAAAAACACAAAAAACAGCCTCGTAAGTTTATAATGAACTAGAATTATAGCTGCTGCTCTGATGCCGTGTGTTATTTTTGGCTGAGTGGCCTGCTCTTCTGGATTCCGATGGTAGGGTGCTGAAGCTTGCTCTAGTAACACAGGCTGACTGCTGTCCCCAAAGGACCCTGAGGGAAGGGAACTATCTCGAAGTCTTCAGCAGACAGAGGGGGTTAACATAAACTCCCACTTAACGTTTTCTCCAAAAAGAATCTATTCATTATCTGTATTTCCAACACAGTGTTTATGAATTTCCTTTCAGCAGAGCCCATCAGGGCAAACGTCACAACTCAGTGGTGAAATGCTGTGTGCGTTTTCTTTTCCTCCTAAGGAAGATTAAGGCCAATGAATAAAAGAAACGGGGATGTGGCCCCTATATTTAGCTCTCCTTACAACATCATGTCTCACGGGTATTAAAAATAGACCCAAATCACTTCAAGACATTCTGAAAAATCAAAGGCAGCATAGCTTTCCAAGAGGAAGTTTTAAATGTTTTCCGCTTTCTTTCTGGTTGAGATTTTTAAGGAGCAAAAGCAGTCAAATGGGCTCCCCTTTTCCTTAGAGGCCCAGTCAGGGTGGCTACTGAGGCTTTATAACATACTCTGTCTCCCTACCCATCATTCCCTCAGCCTCGGTTCATTGTAGACTGGAGTTTAAGAGAAATCTGGGTTGGCCCTTGGCAAAAAGTGTAAAATAGTGTGTGTAGAAAAATTCTCCTCTGTTAACAATGTTTTCTCCAGCTGGAGTCCTGACATTCCCAAGGTCCCTGTCAGAGAAAAATCAGCTCAGGTTCGATTCGCTGAAAACATATGTGTTATGTGTGATGTGCCGGGCACAATGCCAGGCAGGGCAAAGGGTGCAGAGAGGAGAAAAGATGGAATGTCCTTGTTAGAGAAGGTGCCGGATAATTCCACAAGTACATAAGGCTGCTGGACAACCACAGGCAATGGAATTCAAAGAAGAGAGAGGAGGCAGCTTGTTGGAAGGTGTCAGAATGGACCTCATGCTGGAGGTGGGCTTTGAAACAGGCAATGGAGACAAGGATGGGGATGAGGAATTCAAAACACCTGAGCCCAGGCGCGGACGAAGGTTGAGAATTAGCTTAGTGTAACGCCTCCTCTCGAAACATATGCCTGGCAAACCTGGAGGAAAAAGCCTTTACAATCAAAGGAAAGAATTCCCAGTTGGAGAAATCACATAAAACTTAAGAATATAGCCTCTTCTGAATCCTGCAGTTCACCAGCTGTGTGCAACTTTGGGCAATTTACGTGCCTAACCCTGAGCCTCAGTTTCATCATCTGTAAAATGGGGCTCACACTCCATTGGGCTGATGTGCTATTAAGACATATCATGGACATAGAACACTTGGTTCAGAGTGTGGCACATGGTTCATAGAAAACACTCCGTGAATGGGTATAACTCACTCCAGTGGGAGCTCTTTAAATCGGATCGTATCTATCTCTAAGATGCCTCTACCCACATGCAGCACCCACTCTTGTGGCAGAAATTCTTGATTAACATTAGGGGACAGTGAGGCTAAGAGAACATGGTCTTCACTGTGTAAGTGTCAGACTTCTTTGTGGCTCATACCAGTTTATAGAGGCATTTCCAATGACCAAAATATCTGCTCAACCTTGAAAAAGTACATACTTTTTAATGGGACTTTACTTCAATCCATACCAGTGTAGCCCACCATACTTTGAAACCCCTCATACAGAGGTTAGTGAAAAGTTGAGGAGCATTTTCTAATCTAAGGTAAGGGGGGAAAGGGCCTTGAGGAGGTTAACAGTGAGGAAATAGAAATAACAGGGCCCAAAATCAACGTTTGTGGAATAGTTCAGTGTTCGTCAAACTTTGGTGTGCACAAGAATCCCTGGGGATCTTGTTCAAGTGCAGACTCTGATCTGATAGGTCTGGACTGGGGCCCCTGGGTAGTATCTGTGTTATCTGTCCACAGAGTAGACTTTGAACAGCAAGAGAATGGTGTTTCTTTAGGGCTTAAGAAAGAACTGAGTGGGGGAACCAGTAGAGCCCCAAATGGAAGAAGGGCAACTTGCATGCGAGTACTGTCCAAACAAGATGGCAAGAGTAGCGGCTGATCTGAGGGGCGGCCAAGGCAGAGATGTAAATGCAAAGACATGATGTCCAAGGAGGAGGTTTTTGGAAAAGAAGAGGCCCCGGCTCACGAAGCACCAGTGCATTAGTCACGTTGTGAGTCACTCCCAGCCTTTTAGATTTGTTGATGGCAAACATTTTGGAGAGGGCAGCAATAAAGGAATGTGCTCACAGCTATTAACTACGAAGCACTAAGTCATTTCAGCAGTCTGACACAAATTATGCTCCACGCTTGAAAAATAGCTATTGATCAGACCCTTCTTTTCCATGCCTTCCAATACTCCAGATCAGCACTTCCATTCGCTTCCCCTCCTCAGATGCCTTCGCACACCGAGTTAGATCCTTCCTAAACCAAACAATACCCCCCTGAGACTCGACTTCCCTGTAGGTTTTGCCTCAAAAAATAAATAAATAGATAAACCAAGTAAAAGGCAAACCAAAGATACCTCTTTTTGTTTCTCCATATAGCTGCTTCTAGGAACTTCCCGATGCCTTTTATTTTCTGGTCTCATTATAGACACAATGGCAACAAATCAACTGATCTATCATTTCCTGTGTTAGGAGATAAGAAAGTAAGAGGGCATGGAAAAGGACAGAATATAGAATTAGCCTTTCAAGAACTAAATCAGCTTCAGGGACAGATTGAATGGCAAGACTCTGAGTACCTTCAAGGCACAGCTTGAGTATGGATAAGGCAAAGGAAGCTTGTGGTCTTTCAAGCTGGGGTGATGCACACCTTCCCTGGTCTACTTTTCGATGTTAAGAAAAACTGACGAAGTATGTATATCTTCTCTGGCAGAGCGAATGCAAAGATGAACATCCCCAGTCCTCGCCCCTCCTCGTATGCACGCCTTTAGCCATGGAGAAATGGAGTCTATCTCTCCATCCTTTGAATCCTGGCTGCCTTGTCAGCACAATGCGGTAGACATGACAATGTGTGTGATCTGAGCCTAGTGACCTTGTGCACTTTTGCTCTTTCTCTTTTTCCTCTGCTTATACCAAGAAAATAATCTGCTCTAGCCCGAGACTACTTAGAGCAGAGTCAAGGTTATCCTTCTATCTGCCAGCCCCCTAGCCAAACCACCAGCCACCCCAGACATAAGAGTGAATTCACCTGAGATCATTTGAATTGGTCTTAGACTAGCAAAACTGCAGAGATGACCCTTAGACTTATGAGAAATAATAAACAGTGGTTGCTTCAAGCCACTAAATTTTAGAGTGCTTTGTGAGGCCGCATCATTTGGAAAATAAATGAATAATAACTGATACAGCTTCCCTTAGAAAAGCCATGATAAAAAGTCCAGGTATACAAATAATTCCAACAGGACACTGGCTGTCCTTTGACAAAATTATTAATAATTACAAATGCATTGTAATAACATAATTGCATCATTTATAAAACAAAAATACATTAGGGAATTAGATAATAAAAACACACTTCTATATTAGTTTTCATTTTTCAAAGGGTTTAGTCCATTTATTAATAGACTATATTAACTTGTGCAAATTTTTAAAATTCGCTAGACATCAAATTCAATGGGTCATTTCTTCTTTTGTGCATTCATTTATTGAGGATTACGGTGAGCTAGGTTGTGAGTTGAAGACTAGGGGTGGATCTGAAGATGAATAACACATTAGCCCGTGATCTCAGGTAACTTCTATCTCGTAGGGTTGACCAAGGCACCTGCTCACTCTATGTCATGCTCCTGCTGCCGTCTTTACTGTTTTAAATCATACCCATCTTATCAGGTCCAGATAGTCCTTTCTCTTTTATATCTTCCCTAACTCCACCCCATTTTCCCTTTTAAGTAAACTTGCCCAATTCTGAAAACACATTTTGGGAGGCCAAGAGCAGGTCCAGACACAATCCAGGGCAGTCATAAAAGGTTAAAAAGAAGCTTTATATCAGATAAATAAAAGTTCTTGAATATTGGTTACAGAGCATGTACTTGATTCTATAGGCAATAGGGAGCCATGGAGGGCTTCTGAGAAAGGGAGAGACATAGAGCTATCATTTAAGAAACATTGAGATGCCTCAAGCCCTTACTGGAGGATCAAAGCGTGATGGAGCTCCAGAAGGGCTGAGGTGGTCACTTGCAGATTCTGCATAGCGGTAAAACAAACTTGCTTTTGCCAAGTAGATAGTGACCTTAGAAAGGAAAATCCAATCCAATACAAAAAGGGAATGGCATTAAGTAGGTAGGTTAGAAATCCAAACAGCCAGTTTCCCACCCCAAATTTTTCTAGGTAGGAGGGAAGACTGGCTGATCATTTACAAAAATAATTGAAGGGTATAGAGCATTCGAGGAAAGATAAGAGTCACCTCCAATAAACTACTTTGATTGGTCTAAAGACCTGAGAAACCCCGGTATTCCTCAGAAGTGCCCTGCAGGCTATTACGGGGAGAGAACGGAAGGATGAGGTCTGAGGGAGCACACCAAGTGAGCAGGGTACAGGCTTCTGGCTGTCAGTCACGTCAACAAGCTTCATTTCGTGCTGGGGTTCCGCACTGGACTTTGCCTGGGGGGTGGGAGGGGGGAATAGGCTTCCTTCTACCGATTTAAAAAATAATAAAAATTTGCAAACTTTTAAACCAGATGATCTCCATGACCCATGATAGCTCTAAGATAAAAATACTATACTAATCATCTTCCAAAAATTACAACGAGGAAGAAATCAGGAGATAAGCACTTAACTCCTGTTGAGCATATTATAGGTCAAGCAATGTGTCATACATTTTCCTTGGGTTCTCTCATGTAATCCACACACAGCGCTCTGAAAGAAGAATCACTATCTCCATTCTGCAGATGAGGAAATTGAGGTCCAGAAAGATCAAATAACTTGCACAAGATGTCAACATTAACTCCAGAGCTAGGCTCTCGACCACTATGGCACAGCTGTTTGCATATTCACGTACACCCAGGAGAGCTTGGAGCTCATCCATCAGTTCTCAAGAGCCTCTGCATTTGATTTTCTAGGAGTTCACACAGGGGGACTTTGGCCACAAGATGCTATTTAACTTAGGGAACAGAAGGGATATGTTGAGAGGAAGATAGGAAAGAGGAAGCTGAAAGAACCGGAAAGAATTGGAAAAAGGATTAGTAAATTTGTGGAGCTGTAAAAAAAAATCACACACACACACACACACACACATCTCTGCAATTATAAATGCCATTTCTAGAAAGGATGTCTGCATAACAAAAAAGGCATTCTTTTATTTTTTTCTAGACAAGGCATTCTTTATCCTAGGTGAAATAAGATTTTAATTTGGAAAATCTAAACTCCTTTGTAAGAATTAATTATTAAAATATAATTATCTAGTCCATCCCATTTAAAATTTCTGCGATCCCCAACTTCTTATCCTTTTCTCTGCTTTTTCTGCTTAGTATTTATTACCATTTTGTAATACTATATCTCTTACTTATTCCTTTGCTTATCAACTCTCTCTCCCCAACAGGACAACTTCTTTAGGCAGGGTGGAGAGTTTATCGTGATTTTTGTGGTTGTTCATTCTGTATCTCTAGCACCTACCAAAATGCTTGGTTCCTAGGAGGCACTCAGGCACTCGATAAATATTTGTTGAACAAACGAATGTGTTACTTTGTCATGATATTTATGGAATAAGCCTTTATATCTATTCATTCCCACCCTACCTTATGTCATCTGAAACATCAGAGTTCCCATCAATTGCAAGTCTATTTAGCATTTATATGGCACTTCATATTTAAAACTCACTGTTCCATTATTGGTTCCCACAATCAACCTTGAAAGTAGATGCTGAGTAGAGGTATAGCCCATACCTCTTTTCTTTTCTAGGACTCTACAATAGACATGAGCAATGGGGTGGGAGGAAAGAGCAAGTTCAAGTACGTGGGAGAAGCTAGGAGGGGCAGGGAGGCGAGGCACAAGGAGCCCCTGTCATTGAAACTCCATTCTCTAGTCTAGTTTGCCTACTCAGAAGTGGTGGCAGGGAGCCAGAGATCCTCCCCTCCAGCTGCAGATGCGTTCAGCATCCCCACAGAGGAGGAAGGGAAAGAAGCCCCAGGAGCCTAGAGAGGAGGTGAGGCGTGAAGGGAGGAGGGGCTCCCAGGAATCATCTCCTAGCAGGGGTCCCGACTCTGCCCTCTGAGCATGCCATCCTTTTTACAGGTGGCAACCAGACTCCGTATCTTTCCATAGCTCTTCTTTGCTTGCCTGGTGCCCTGCTCTCTACCACATCAAGCTTGAACAAGTTGGTCTGGATGCCAGTGCCCTCACCTAGCCATCTGGTCTACCCTACCCATCTGGACCACACAACTTAGCCTTAGGTATGAAGACCAATGGGCCATACTGTGTGTGGAGATGACCCAAGTGTGGCAAAAACACCACCAGATTTTAACTTAAGAGCTCCATATGCCTCACTTCATTTCCAAATACAGTAGCTTCCATCACCCACGGTTTTGCTTTCCATGGCTTCAGATTTCATGGTTTCAGTTACCTGCAATCAACCACAGTCCACAAATATTAAATGGAAAATTCCAGAAATAAACAATTCATAAGTTTTGAATTGCATGCCATTATGAATAGTGTTATGAAGTTTCACATCATCCTGCTCTATCCTTCCCAGGACATTAGTCACTTAGTAACTGTCTGAATTATCAGAATGGTTATCAGAGAGAGAGAGAGAAATACCACATTCACATAACTTTTACTACAATATATTGTAATAACTGATTTATTTTGTTAATCTGTTGCTGTGCCATTTGATAAATTAAAATTTATCATAGATATATGTAGAGATCTATATATAGATCTACTTATATATGAAAAAACATAGTAGGTTTTGGGTACTCTCCAGGGTCTCAGGCATCTACTGGGGGTCTTGGAACGTATCCCCTGCGGATAAGGGGGACCACGGCAACTCGACCCCGTGGCTTTTGGGAACAGGTTGACCTGAGTGTGGAATCACGCAAATGCTGATAGTTTGTCTGAGCTGTGTGTACAAAATAAACACCTGTCCACATCACTTAATTTAGTGCTACGGGACTGAAAGTCTCAGCTCCAAACCTATCAACTCCTATCCCAGCTTTGCAATACGCATCACCAAATCATAAAGAAAATAGTTGATAAGAAAGAAGGTCCACGTGTCGATAGCCAGATAGGCATTTTCGGACAAGGCAAGAGACACAGCTAGGAACAACCAAATCATTTTCATGAACTTGGTCCAATAAAATCAGCCATTTCTGGAAAACTCCTAACATACAAGTGCAAAAAAAGTTTTTCTTCTTGTAAAGAAAAGGAACCTGACACTTACCAAGCCCAATTGAGCATCTCCAATATGCTCAGCACTATGCAAGCTCTACACATAAATCATCTTAAACTTCTCAATAACCCTGTGAGATATATGTTATATCTATCTTCATTAAAAAGGGGAAATTGAAAAAGGCTCAGAAATGTCTAATAATTGGCTTAAGTTCCCACAGTCAAAAAGCGAAAAGAATCAAGCCTGAAAACTAGGCCTTCTGACTTTTAAGCCCATCATTCTGTCTGGTCATTATGGTTTATTTTCCACTGACTTAGACTTTTTGATCATTTCTTCTTTTAAGGGCTTAAGAGAGAAAGCATTTAAGGTATTTAATCTTTTTTTGGTGTTACTCTGACATCACACATCTTGCATTGCTCCAGTAAGATTATTGCAAACATTATTTATTACAATACTCTTTGATCTCTGGGTATGTAGTGAACACCTATAGATTGTTAATAAGAGTTTCTAGTTGACAGAAGGAGTAGGTGGGCCAACTTTCTCTTTTCATTGTTTTTTAGATTGACTTTATTATTTGAAGGCTTCCTCTTATCCTCACGAACATTCTCTGGATGTATTTGATTCAAAGACATGTTCCCACACTGATATTTCTAATCTTCAGTAGGTCATACACTATATACACATCAACTAGTAAATACATTTAAAGAGAGATTTTTGACACCTATAAATTCATGCTGTGTGATTGATACTTCATGCAAGAAACTAATAAACAGCTAACTTGTTACCAGACCATTAATAAAAATGTTGTGAAAACTGCTTCTAAAGATGGCAATTAGCTATAATGATTAGACAAAACATGGTTCCACATTAAGTTAAATTGATATTTAAATGTAATTGTTTTTAGCTCTGTGGTGTCAAGGTACTACATAAATCCATTATCACTACTATTTAACAACAATAGTCACAACCACAATAACTCAACCCAATTTTCCAAGATTGCAATTTGCTGTGCCCCAAAGAAGTGAACTGCATACTTGGGAAATGAGTTAACACTTTCAAGCCCCTTGGGATTCTTTAATGAACTTTTTGAAAAGAGTTAATTGTCTTCCACAAATGGCTCAATGGAGAGAGTTCATTTTAATATAATATATATGTATAGCTGCGAGGGAACATATTACTTTACACTTAGCCAGATTAACTATGCCCATGTTTTACTCCGTTTAAAACTAACTGAAATGTCAACACATTATAAAGAGGACTATTAGCAATTCAAATATGAAGTTATTCATGACTCTAGACAAAACAAACAAAAAAATAAAAACTTTAGAAGATAGTGCTAAGCTTTCTCTGAGGACTTCAAAAGATAAGAAGAGTAGAATAATTTCTAAATGGATAGTGTATACCTGTTCTGTGTTGCCTAAATCTGAACTAAAACTTCTCAGTCAGGGACACCAAAACTCCTGTTTCTATTGACTCCGAGGGAATCCTACGAACCTAGCAGAGCTAGTGAACAGCAACAGGGAATGGTAGGCATTGTGGCAAGCTGCAGGGGATATGCCCTGTTCAAGAAAAGTTGGAACTTCTTAATTCCAGGCAAGTACTGTTGTGCAGGAATGTGGATCTAAAATTTCTATATCTTTTCATTTTTTTAAAAAAGCCCCAAATCTAAATTTGTATTCTTTGAAATTTCATGATTTTTAAAACTATATACGCCTTACAAAATATAACCGCAGGCTGGGTTGGACCCACAAACCTTACATTTGCCCCTCTGCCCTGAATGGTTTCTGGCTTCAAGTCTGAAATGGCAGGTAGGGCCACTTGTAGAATGTATACCTAGGAGCTATTTATGTCATTGTGTCTTAGAAATGTAGCCAGGCATAGGGCTGTCTGCTTCCAAGAGGGGGAAAAAAAAGACCACATCAGCACCATCATCATTCATCGCTGTTAATGTGGCTGATGATTTCTATTTTTTCTCTTGGTTTCTGCTGTAGTGATCTTGCCCTGGATGCATCACTTGGAGTCGTCGGTGACATAATTCCAATAGCAATCTCATCAAAACCAGCCACCCAATCCATCCACGAATTTAAATGCGCTCATTATCAAGTGAAGCAAAAGAACGTCAAGACCCACCTCTTGCCCTATCACCACTCCTCTCATAACCAGAGGCCACCCCACCCCTAGACGTGTCACTGGCAGCCACAGGAATTGAGGCAAGAAAAGCTGTCAAAATAACTTCTGAGAGAATCAATGAGAAGGCTTCAGAAAGGACTGTTGAGTTTAATAAGAGTGTTAGATATAAAATGCTCAAATCTCCTCTTATTCCAGAAAGCTTCCCCAATTCTCCCACTTCTAAACTCCCAGGCCAATTCATACTTTCTGTCTTGAATTACAATTACTTGGGCATGTGTCTAATTTCCAAAATATAGCAGGGTTTCTTGTAGAGCAGAATCCTTGTCTGGTTTATCCCTGTATCCTACAATGCAATTAATAAGTACTTAGTAAATGACAGCTATTCTTCAAATGCTCAGTAGATTGGTAGATGGGTAGGTGAATGGGTAATGGATAGAAAAGTGGATGGATGGATGGATGGATGGATGGAGAGAAAGAAAGAGGAAGAATAGATTTTAAAAGATCTTCTCTACATTGGCCCAAAGGGCGTGCTTGCATATATGACTAGTAAAATTATTTGCTGTGCAAAAACCATCTTATAAATTGCTCTGTGGCCAACAAGGCAGCTGACAAATATTAGATATTCATTACCCAATACCCATCACCCCACTTCCTCTTTGCAGAGAGAATATGCCATGTCCTAGTCCCAGGCCCATAATTTTATTGCTCATTAGAGACTTTTTGGAGAAGGGTCAAATGGACCAGCTCTGGTCAATGAAATTAAGGAGAAGACTTCAGAGTTTAAGAGAAGAGCTTCCTTTCTATTGGGGGGGGGGGTGGCGGGTGGAGGGACGGTGGAAAAAAATATATGAAATTACAAAACTTCCACTCCTGCCTTTCCCTGTCTGCTTGCAACACTCAGTGTGAGGATGTGATACTTGGAGCGTGGCAGCTGTCTTGAGACCATGAGGCAATAAGCATAAAGAGGAAAACTGAGAACAATAGAAAAGAAGGATAGAAAGAAACTGGATTCTTAATGACAGTGTTGAGCTAATGAACAAAAACATTGAGACCACCTATATCTCCTGTTAATAATAAATAATAAATGTACTTATGTCATAAACAACTGTTAGCTGAGTTTTCTGAATCTTTCCTGGAAATTATCCTTCTTACTAGATCTCACCCAAAAACAGATGACAATAAACAACCACAGTCAGGATGATAATGGAGCATAAAAATTAGCGTCTGGGCCTGAATTACTTCCACTACCCTACCTTGCAGCCAGGCGAAGTCTTTTAAAAAATCAGAATTTTAACTGCAGTAGTCCAGCATTCCCTTGCTCCACCTCATCAGGCAACCACACATTCCAAATGAGTTTCATTCGTAAGACTGACAACTCAGGGCCTCATTCTTTTGTTCCCATTTGCCTCAAATCGCAAATGCCTCCTGGACAATATTTACGCAGGACTGAATATATGGCTCACATTAGAACAAATAGAACTTCCTAAATTGGGCGATTTGTGACTTTGCACCTCAAGTTTCACTCATCCCTGATTCGAAATGCACTAAAAGCACATTATTACTGTTTAAGATGCAAACTACTGCCCTGAAAAATATTGCTTTTTACCTGAGGTGAAACCAGTTATAAATTAACGGTTGGTTGAGGGTAAGGTGTGTAGGTAAGTAGAAATTCCTTAGAACCATGTGTAGACCATTCTGCTAATATGATGAGGCTATACTTACTAGTGGATTAATTACTCTTTTCTTCCAACTTAATTTATTTCATACTTTAAGAAACCAAAATGTCCCGTAGCCACTATGCTTGTGACAAAGAAACACAATAAAAGCAATTTCTCCAGTACAAAAAAAATAAAGCATTCCTGGTAATGCATTTTTGAATCCAGCATACCTTCCCCTAATGAGGTTTCAGCATGCTATAAATAACACTAATGAGACTTTGTCTTGCCCACGTAATATATTTCCTTGATATAGCCTTAGATTCTCCGTGTTGCGTGGAAAACTAACAGCCTCAGAAAGAAATGCCGTCCAACAGCACATTAAAACCAAAAGCACAATTAAATATAAATGAATTCAGTAATTTAATTGCACAATTGTCGCTTTAAAAAATTCAGAAGAAAAGTAATGATGTCATTTTTTTAAATCGGTAAATAATAAAAGTGCTTGTGGGGATGGAACAATATTTAAATAAACATTTTTTGGGGGTAAAGGGGAGGTAGCAAAGACAGTCATCCATGCTTAGGAAAACCCTGTGGCTTGCAAAAAACAAAATGAGGATCTTGACATACATCATTCTGACCGTGGGACATGTGGAGATGATATCTCGATTTCAATCTTTTTAAAGTGTATCCCATATTTGGATGGTTTTCTGATTTTGAACATTATCAACCAGGATTCCTATTATTCCAAATAAAACAGAATGCAAAGTGACGATGTACCCAGTAGGCTCTCAAACAGCTCCCAGTAAAATGAGAACTCTGTGCGGCTACCAGAAATGCAATCGTTTTCATAGACCGAAGAAGGTGTAGCACTTTCTTGCTGACCAAGCATTAGGAAATCATTAATGGCTATTCTTGAGTTCTCTTTTATCCAGAGACTGACCCAACACATCCTCCCTTTGATTGTCTTCCCTGATAAGATCAGAGACGTGTAACTTTGTCTAAAGGAAGATCTAAAGGAAGGCTTTGGGTTCCACTTTACATTGATTTTTATTCAATTCCAATCAAGAATATATCCAAGAAACTTACTTACTTGATTCGAGCATTAGGAAGAGGGTAGTGGGGGAGAGATTTTTAAATTTTAAGTTAGCTATTATCTTGCATTCCAGTTATTGGAACTGACACAAGCAGATGACAGAAAAGTCCGTATGTGGTCACCTAAGCAAGTTTTCTGGTAAAGCATATGGTTGCATCCCAATATCCTAAGCAAATGTGCTCTCTTGTTTGCACTATTTGCGTTTGATACTCATGGTAGTTTACATATGTGATTTTCGTTTACTTTATCTCAAATAACCCTCCAAGGAGATAACTCCTTTAGTCACGTGCTCATTTATTCTTTCAACAAATATTTATCGGGCACCCTCTCTGTTCCATGCATGGTTTTAGGCACAGGAATGACATCATTAACAAGATGATTGTGGTCTCTGTTTTCAGGAACTGATACCCTTGTGCATTTGGGCTCATGGATGATCAACAAGTAAGCAAGTAAAAAGATTATTTCTAAAAGCAACAAGTGTCATAAGAATATAATAAACATACAAAATATAAAAGAAAATAATGCAAGAGAAGCTCGAGTAGAAGGCTGCCACTTCAGCAATGTGGTCAAGGAAGACCTTTCTGGAAGCTGACTTGTGGCCATGATGAGGGACACTGCAAAGATCTGGGAAAGGTATTCCTGGCAGAAGGAACAGCATACGCAAAGCTCGGAGGTAAAAACGATGTAGACAAGGAACATGAAGAAACAGGCAAGAAGAATATGATGGTCCCTATTTAACAACGGATGAAACGAACAGCCAAACAGGATTCTGGGAAAATCCCCAATTTCAAACTCAGACCTTCGGCCTCCTAATCCTGCCTCTCCCCCACGCCACAGCCCTGCGCTTCCATCATATCCTTTGGTATGAGGTCCAAGTGGCCCCTGAGAAGCCCACCCTCACACTGCTCTGCCCGCCCAGTGGGGCTCTCTTCTGGCCTTCACAAAGTTTAAAAAATAATAATAATACCTGATGGGAGAAGCCTACCCAGGGAAGTTGGTAACTAATCATTGGAAAGAAAATGCTTTAGATGCCTCTGAAAGGGTCGTATCTGTACTGAGCAGGGGGATTCCCAGAAGGCTTTTTGGAACCACAAAATCATAACATCCCCATATATAGAGAGCTTTATCCTTTTCCAAGAAGGCCAAGTGGCCTGGATTCAAGTCCCACCGTGCCTTTCCCAGCTGCATGGCTTTGGGCTCATCCTGTGTGGCAGTCTCCTCTCTGGTACGGCAGAGCTAACAGGAAGACCAGCACTGCCGGCTGCTGCGAGCATTAAATGAGGGAATCCATGCACCGTGCCAGCCAGGACAGGGCCAAGCGCATACTAATGTCATTCGATGTTGTTGTTTGTCAGTGTTATTTCTCCAGGAACAAGTCCACCAAGACGATTAACAGACCAAAAAAAAAAAAAAATACTTCACCCCATTGCTTTCCTTATTTGTAAAGGGCCTTTTAGAAGACAGCTATTAGATGTTTAGCATTTGCACTTCTTCCTGTCTTTCTTGCCTATAAGGGACTAGTGGGCAGAGAATGTGTCTTTTTCATTAACTTTCAACTGTGTCTGGCACACGGTGCACTTCTAAAGGAGCCCAGTGGCTCCCCCGAAAAAACTGCCGCTCCTTCTATAAATATCTGCCACTTGGTATGGGGATAAAATGAGATGAAAGATATGAGGACGCTGTGGAACTCAAGTCCGTTGCCGGAACAAGACATAATTGCTGTTAATAAGAAACAGTAATAGTAAGAAAGATCAATGTGCGTTGGATGAATTATCCTCACATCCACTGAAGTTCCGGAATGGTAACCTACAAGTTCTTACAGAGTCATCGCAAAAGGCCCCGCTTTGTTACACAAGTTGGGCCTCATTTCTAATTCCCACGTCTCCACAGCACAATCTCGTCTGGAATTCCACACGCCAGGAGCAACAGCTGTGTTAGGCCAACCCATCATTCATCTTGGCACCCCTCGCTGTAACTCAAAAAGCCAGTGATCACTTGGAAACCACCTCTGACGGTAGGAGGCAGCGTGGCAGACTGAATTTACAACAGAACCCTGCCTGCAGAAATCTTCCTGTCACCTGCGGGCCACGTAAACCATGAGCATCCCGGCCATGGCACACGGTCAATGAGCTGCACTTTGCCTCTGTTTATGGGCCAAGTCAGGGACTCCAGCGGCCCTCTGATTTTCTTGTCGGCCTGCCAGAAGAGAAGCCACAAAGAACAGCTGCGTGACCCACCCTCCTACACAGTTTGAACGTTTGAAGAAAATTAAAGGAAAAATCCCCGAATGTGAAAAGGTGCTTCTCCCTGACGTGCACTTCTCCTTGTGTTTTTTTTGGGCCCTGCAAACACTTTAGTTCAACTGCCGGCCACTGTCTTTTGCAAAAGAGGAAATCAGCAATAGAATATCATTTTTGTCTAATTGCCCTATGCAGAGCGCTCACCAAAGGCAAGCCACAGTGGAATATTATTATTTTTAGAACACTACCCGGTTTTAACATTTTAGCAGCCACATGATCTCTAGAACCACAATGGTCCTAAATGAACCATTTTACCCCCTTCTCAGAAACAGATAAATATAGAGACATATTTTTTTTTTTAAATAAGCCCTTTACCATTACATGGGCTGATAAAAATATGCTCAAAAGCTGTACCCACATCTATTTATAAGCATAACGTACACACAGGATATTTAAAGTGTTGATTGGTCCTCCCTAATAGTTTTTTTTTTTCCACTTGCATAGAAAATTAAGTAAAGGTCAACACAATGAAACACTTTCTAAGTCACTCCTGTTTATTAGGAAGTTCAGGATAATAGGCTCCAACCCGAAAAAAAAAAAAATGTCAATGCAATCTAAAAATAACAAAAGGTGCATAACAAATTTGTCCTCATTTTGTTCTTAATAGAAGGTGTTTCTAGTGCATCGGCAAGAATGACCTATCAAACGCATCACCTTGTACAGTCAATTTATTCCTTTATCAGGCAGTCATTGGGGAGGGATTTTGTTTTGCATTGTCTCAACATAAAATAGAATGCCAAGCCTGCTTTCCCTGATGGCGTGAGGGAGGCTCTCTTGTCAGGAAGCTTTTCTAAAAGACGTTTGATCAAAACCAAGAAGATGAGACCCAAGCATTTTCCTCCTCCCACCCCACACACTGCCCTCACCACTGTGTAACAAAACCTCTCAATTTAAGAGCTAAGAGTCGGTTCTAAAGTAGGACCCCTTGTGGCTCTCCATGCCACCAGTTCACCAAAAGCACTCAGAATGTTGCCCCCCAAATTAACTATGTCACCGGACCTGAAAGATATGGAATGAAGGGGGTGGGGATGCTTCTCTGTGGCCACTGAGCAAACTGTTAAGAGCTCAAAGGAGCATGTTCGAAGTTCCCTAGGATGGTCATCGCTTCGCTTGCACCTTAATATTTTAATAAGCTTAACAAAAAGCTGAAGGCCTACCTGACTTTATGGTAATGCAGTACACACACTTGGCCAAAAAAAAAAAAAATAGTAGCAACTGGTTGGAGAATTTTAATTTAGATACTACAGTGCATGTTTTAATAGCAAGAGGAAGAAAAGAAGAAATGGGTGCTTTTATCCATTTTCGTTTATCTGAGGTGAGCTGAGGAGATGCGGGTAACTACATGAGTCATCCTCGGCCCTTCAACCTTGCAAAAAACCTGTTCCCCCTTCACGCCTCCTAAGCACATATGAAATCACCTTCTTATACTTGTGAACAGGGCCTGAAATTCCTCCATCAGAAACATACTCCTTGAGTTTTAAATGCTTTTCTGGTCCTCACGAGTCCCCTTCTTAAGTTACGGTAGCTGGGACAGCTGACATGGTAGGAGGCGTGAGAGCAAATGTAAATGCCAGAGGAAGGCAGCTAAGGGTAGGAGAGGAAAAAAAATAATCTCGCAGGTATAGAACACCTGCTATGTACCAAGGGTATTACATATATTATCTCATTTAATCTTTGCAAAAAAAATTTTTTTTTGAAGTAAACATGTAATACCACCATCTGGTCCCACCTGCAAGCCTGGCCAGCAGCCGTGTGGGTAGAGGTGACTCAGACACAGTGGACAGAGAGTAACTCCACAAACCCTGGCAGAGACAACAGAACAATATTCATAACCAAGATTTAATGAGTGCTTACTTACTACGTACTGATTTTTTTCCCCATTATGTGCAATTCTCATTTAATCCCCATAAAGACTTTTGAGATGAGCACTGTTCCCATTTTAAAGATGAGAAAATCAAGACTCAGAATAAGTAACTCGCCCAAGGTCTTACAGCTATTAAATGGCAAAGTCAGAATCCACACCAGTTAATTACACTGCTGCTTTGCTCTCTCCGGCAGTAACAAGCGTGAAATATTTCATTGCTAGTCCGTATTTCATCAAGGGGAGTGATCAACCTCCCTGGTCATCAGTTTCCTCATTTGCAAAACAAGGATCCAGAGTTACACATCTGTGACCCCCAGTGCAGTTTCACAGGAAACCCAAGCACCTGGGTGGTTGGAGTTCATGGTCATGTGACAGTGGTCAGCCCTTTGGAGAGCCAGCTTTGGCCAGGACAAAAGTTAACAAAAGAGAACATGGGCTATTGCAGTGAAGACTTCTTCTTCCATTCCTGTGTTTCGAACAAGTAAGAACAACAGCCAACTCCGCCCTCAAGAACCTGGAAGCCTGATCCCTGGTCTCAGGGGTCACACTCAAAGTTCCCCTCCGGTCAGTCCCTGCTCCTCCCCTCAATACAACAGCTGCCTAAGCCCAGCTGCTGAGGGCAAAGCAGAACCAGGCAAAGGCTACTAAACACTGAAACAACCGCTACTGAATGAGAGAAGCTGATAAAGCCAGAGACTTCGGCGGCCGCCACCTCAGATGCAGGAGCCATCCCGCCAGCCCTGGGCACCTGTCATTTGCATCCCCCCCCCTTTCTGGACCGCGCACAGGCGACCAGGGGCAAGAAATGCAGAGAAAAATCGGCGCCCCATCCACAGCTATATATTTGAAATAGCATCTCCTCTCTGCAGCCCTATGTGGGAGGGGAACATATGGTCCTACATTCATTATACTCCTGAGTTTAGGTTTGAAACATCATATTTTCATTACAAATAAGCTTTGATGACACTGCCTATTGCAATGATTTCAACGCATGGTTAATTTTATCTGCGGCGGTGGTGAGAGTGGCATACCAATTTACTGCCAGAGGAGAACAATCTGATTTTAGCATCTTAACCCTGAACTTGAGTTCCCTTTGTTCCCGAGAACCTCATTTTAGCAAGACTCAGCCTTGAAGTGACTCGGGGGAGAGCGCGTCACTGACGCTGACTCAAAGGGAGTGGAAAAGTTGAGAGGGGAAGGGAACGGAGCTGAAGAGCCTTAGTCCCGAGGCTGGGGAGGAGGGGAAGAGGACGGCGGGGAGTTGGGGTTCGGTGTGACCGTGTGCTTAAAACTTCAACGAGCGTATCAAGTCGTCTCAATTTGGCTAGCGACCTGGCAAGAGCAGACTTATTTGTGAGGTTCCTTTCTGCTGCATCTGACTTCAGGCCAAGCCAGGAAGCAGCAAGAAAGCCTTCACTCATGGAGACCTTCGTTCTGGGCCAGGAAATTTAGAGCAAAACTAAAATGTGGAAGAAAGTCACTGGTGGAGGCGGGAGGCGAAAGGTACGCTAACTTCTTAGCTCCTCCGTAGCAGCCAAAACACATAGGTTATGTATGTGTATATATACATATATATATGCATATATATTCATATACTCTGAAAATTATAATATATAAAATATATTATAAATATGTACATATTTTTTTTCAAATTGCTTCATTCTTACTTGGCAAACTTTTCTTTCAGCCATTTGACAAACATTTAATGAGCACTTGCTAGGTACCACAAGGTACTGAGAGAGAAGAGGGTATAGAGAACATGGTCCCTATCCCTGAGCAACTTGGGGCCAGCTTGTGACCCAGAGTGGAACAAACCAATGGCAGAGCTGCGATAAGTTGTTCAGATGTACCAAGAATTCCTAAGAGGAGGTACCTGACTCTTCTAGGGCTGTGGAGATGTCTTCAAGGAAGTGGTTAATAGGAATTGAATCCTAGCTCAAGAAGAGTTAACCAGAGCGATGCCACCAGAAAGAAGAGCCCTTACAATGGCCAGAGGCCAAACACAGCTTGGTGCTGACATTTAAGGAACTACAGGTACAGGAAGACCCCAGGATAACGTGTCATACAATCACGTGAATTTGGACATAATTAAGAATCGCCTTCTGCGCTCTGTCTGGCCCCAGTTTCTCAAATGGGGACAATTGAAGTTTTTGCTCTGTGTGTGCATGCACGTGTGTGCCTACCAGCATGCCTGTGTGCACGTGTGTGCCCAAAAAGGGAGGCTGACACCGGGTCCCACGTACCAAGTAGTCTCTCATTCCAACTTTGTCAAGAGAGGGCTAACGAAACAGAGAACTAGTACCTAGAGATTCCCGGAATCACTGCTGCTACTGCGAAAGTCCCAGCCAACCAGAACGGTCCCCATCAAGAACTAAACCAGAGTAGAGCTCTGCCACCATGCGGTACCAAGCTACAGATGGGACCGGGATGGATCTGGATCTTGCAGCCAGGTCCCTGAAACCCCAGGGCTGAGCTGCACAGGCTCACCCTAGTTACCTCATCCACTTCGCAGCCAAGGCCCCTGCCCCCTCATTTTATACAGTTGACCATTTGGAACCCACTCATCACACTGTGGAAGGCTTTTTATTAGAGTTGGTTCAGTGTGAATAGCATAGAGACCGGTGGGAATGGAATGCAATGTAGAAAAAGGTAAGCATGGAAATGAAGTCCGATTATTGAGTTGCATATTCCATGCTAAATAGTTTCGATATTTATCTTGAGGTCCAATGGGGGATGGGTGAGTAACTGCAAGCCAGGGATGCAAAATCACGGCCGTGCACAGTTGCGAATTGTTCTGGTCAATATTTTCAAAATGAAGATATTCTGCATAAACCTGTATTTCTGACTTCCCTTATGAAGCTGGGCTGACTGTCCCATTCGCTGGAATAGCACTGCTTTTTGGGGATAGGGTATGCTCTCCTAGTCACCAGGGGCCCATCACATCTAAATGGATTCATGCCTTTAGTAAGCCAGATCCCTTACAAATCTGGGTTTGCGTTAAAAAAAAAAAAAAAAATGAGCTGTGACAAAATCAAATCTGCATGTTAAAAAAAAAAACTCAAGTAAGAGTATGTCCAGAATGGATGATAAAAAATGGGGAGAGATTACAAGGAGGGCACCTGATGGAGGGTTACAGTAATCACCAAGGTTCTGTATGCAGAACCAAGGAAAGATGTCAGAAATGGCCACGAATACAGCTCCAATAACCACACCGTAGCTGGATACACTATCTTACAATGCTAACCCATAACCTCATAATCTAAATGCAAATGTAGAGGTGTCATAACAGCACCACAGTTTGACAATACTGATGAGAAACACAATAAATACTGAGGCAAATACCCTAGTCAGAAGTAAAGTAAATTAATAGTACAGCTTAGCTGAGATCACAAATGAATCACTGCAAAAGCAATTTCGTCCTGTTGTAAAATGAGATAAACACCTACTTGCCAGTTATTTTAGGAATAACACAAATCAGCCCATCTGTCTTAATTCAGTGGTACTCGTCATACATTTTTAAAGTTATCTCTTCCCGAGAAGTCATCCTATTGATGCCAGCAGACACCTTTCGTTGACAGTCATGACCTGCAGTCTGGGCGTCACTTCAGAGCAGCATTGAAACTCGGAGCTGCATGTCTTTGCCGGAAGTGACTTGTTCTCCAGGAAGCCAGAGTGGAGAAGAGAGAGGAGGGAATCCTCACTTGCTGGCCAGATGCAGATCTTCAAATGACATTGGAGAGGGAGCCGAAGGCAGAAGCACATTTGTTTAGGGAGGAGATGCAAATGATAGTATAGAGAACAATTTACTGCAAACTAAATTACAGATCAATAACTGATAGTGGGACAGACTGTCCACCGTAGTTATAACAGTCGTATTCAGCCTACGATGGGAGATGCTAGAAAGGGAGACTGCTCTGTTTAAATCGTATCCGTGTTTTATACTCAGACATAAATAAGCCTGCTGATCGTATCGCTGTCAGATTTATGGTGAACACAGGGGAGCACAGAATTTTAGAAAACCTCCCCAGGTCTTGCAATTTCTCAGAGTAAACAATTTACACTCCCTTTTTGAATGAAAGAAAACATAGGATGAATCTTAGTCCAGGAAACTCCTAAAATTCACAGTTAGTAACTTAAGGCTTCATAGAAAATATCGGGTTAGACAGCCTGAGGTTAGAGAAGCCTGTGAAAAGATCTCAAAATATGTTTTATGATCAACACAAATGCTCGGAGAATAATGGTCCCCTGCTATAGAGTCCAACAACGGTATTTTACACATCTTAAATTAATCACGATAGGGCTCACATAATTAACTCCCACTTATCATTATCATTCTGGGCTTTGGAGATACTTGCCAGGTCCTCCCTCCACTAGAGAGAGTACCTACGAAGTGCTTATAAACTCTTTTTTTTTTTTTTTTTTTGGTCACAGACAGTGAGCGCACAGAGGCACCTCCTCCCCATCTCCTTCCCCAAGGTGGTCTCTAGGCAAATGTTCCCTGCCTTTCTGATTATATGATGTGGAGCTGTGGACTCCTGGCCTCTGAGTCCTCCAGAGGAGCCCCCCATACCCCACGAAGCACCTGCCATTAGCTTCAAAGATGCCTGGCCGGGCACCCTCTCTCCTCACAGAAACAGTTTTCCAAGTTCAGCAACTGGTTTACTTTCATGAAGCAATGGGCTTCAGTGGAAAAATCCACTCCCACCTTCCTCCTTTCTCCTTCCCTACTTCCTAATCCCCTGTATTTGCAATTATCTCTGTAGAAGAGACAATCAAATCTGCAAAGTTGCTGAAAAGTTTTATAGAATATTAGAATTCATATAAGAAGAGTTGAGAGAGGGACCCCACACTCCAAATTTATTAAATGTGACTTATTTCTACGTAGGGCAATCAGCTCCTTGGTCCTTAAGGTAAGGTGAAGGGTTGTGGCTCTTATATCTAACCCTCCCACATCCCTAGAAGGGTGGCACAGGTTTCCTTGAATAAATTGGTAAATATCTTTCCTTGCCTTTATGAGATCAAAACCAAGAAAAGGATGAGCTCAAACATGATATTTTTAACTCGTAGCTATGAAGTGAAGGTTGCTCTTTCATCTTCACAATGACCTTGCTGAGGCAGTCATCATCTTATAGATAAGGAAAAGAGGATCAGATAAGGAAATTGAGGATGAGAGAGGTTAAGCGACATGCCCAAAGTAGTAACTTCTCATTTTAAGTAACAGAACCAGACTCCAATCCATCTCGCTGTTTCTACAACCAGTGTAGATGACTGGGGCCTGGCTTGTCACCCCACACAGACACAATCATTTTTCACATGGGTAAGTTGACCCAAAATGTATTCTAAGTTAACTAACTAGCGATGCCCTTTGCAGTCTGAAGTTACATAAGGAATAAATCATTCCTCCAGTTCTGTGGATGAAACATACCAAAGGGGTCACAAGATGGTGAGTGGTTTAATTGGGATGTCTCACCTCAAGAGGACTCAGAAGAAACTGGCAGTGGACGAGATGGGTACTTTCCTTAGTCATCCTAGGATGAGCGAGTCTAAGATAATGAGGCACACCCTAGGTGAATTTTCCTGGCTATTTTTCCCCACCTGAAGATGATATCTCAGAGGCTGCCTAGCCATGATGGCAGGCAGTCCGAAGGCTGCCCCTTGTGTATCAGGTGGTTGGCTGAGGTAGGAAGAAGGCAGGGGATGGGACACGCAGGGGTCTGACAACAATGCCGATGGTACATAATGATGCCTTATAACGAGATTCAAGAAATCTCACAGCAGCAGGAGGACTTCTCCTCACCACACGTCACACCCAGAGGCTTCACCGTCAGGGGCCATTTTTAAAAGGACTAGTCACCCTGGGCAGCCATTCTGCATCCCTGAACCAAACTGTGGGTCAATAGCTGCCGTAGCTTCTTTTTGTGCTGCAGATGACCTCCCAAAGCCCTGGATCACAGCTGACTAAATGAACTGGATAATTAAAAGAGGGGATGAGCCATGCCTTGAGATTTTGCCTGCCTCATCAAGAACGCCGTGCCCTTTTTATTAATCTACTTGTTTTTTTGTTTTATTTTTCCCCCTTTGAAAAATGATTAGCCTTGAGAAACCTCCTAACCATGGTACCATCCACCATTAGCTGTCATGGCCAGAGTATTTGAAAAGTTGTAAATGTGCCCTGCTCTGAGGAAATTCAACTAATAAAAGCTGGGGTAGAGTGGGAAGAATCAGGAGGCTTTTTATCATAAACCAAATCTGAAGTTTTTTTAAGAAAGGTTTTTCTCAAGTTCTTTGTTTAAGACACTTTTTTAGCTGGTGGGGGAAAATATGGAGATGGGGTAGGCCATGCTTTTGCAATTAGAATTTCAATACAACAATTCTCAAGAATCCTATGAGATATAAATGATATATGAGATCTATAATATTATGTAATATATGCACATACATATGTGTGTATGCATATATGTGGCTATACATACATATTATTATATAATATTACAGATAGAAATAAAGCTTCAACTTCATAAAAACATAAATTCTATGATGACTTTCTATTTCTTCCTGGAGAAAATTTTCATAATCAAGGAGGTTAATTGGGCCACACATACACTGGTGTGTGGGGAAAGAGTTATCAACGTGATTGGTACATCAGTACATCAGTGAGGGCGCCATTAGAGAAAAAATAAATAAATAAAGGAAATGCATAAAAATCCAGCCATAAAGTGCCAAATAAGTTCCCCAGAATAGAATCAAAGACTAGTTGCCAAGTATTTTCCCATGCCCACAATAGCTCTATAATTAATGTTTAGACCAAACTCAAATTCTAAACACTTTTCTTGAACTTCCTCTCACCCAAGTCATTGTGTGTCCAAATCTCAATGCAGTGAGTTCCCTTAGCATCCTCCATTCATGTCTGTAGAAATGAGGGACAGGAGACCGTGAAAGCACTGTCCCACAGCACAGCCTCTTTTATGAGGTATGCTCAGATCCACCATCACCTAGCAGTCTAGGGTGTGCCTGAGAACCCATTCCAAATCCTGGCTTTACCACGCACCATCGCCAAGCCAATTACTGAGCTTCACTGAGACTCAGTTCTTCCTTCTCTGCAACTGATAGTAGGACACACACCCTGTGTGTTGCTGTGAAAACTAAATGAAATGATATATGTATAAAGCCCTTGGAACAGTGCCTCACAAGTGCTAAGTACTAAATAAATGGTGTTTGTTGTGGTGGTGGTGGTTGTTATTATTATTGTTGTTGTTATTATTGTTACAAGAGTGAATCGTAGATCCAATTCTGAGAAGCTGCAGTCCATAAGAGAAAGAAGAAAAGCTGATCTCAGCTCCCAGAGCCAAAATCAACTTTCAGACTTGCCACACTGTACTCACATTTGTGTATAGAGATAACAAGAGGAAGGGAATAAGCAAACCAAAACGAACATATAGGTGAGTTCTACCTTTATTTTTAAAATTTTCTTTAGTATCATTGTTAGATTTATAGCATTTAAAAAAAAATAAAAACAATTCTCTCCCCCATCCTCTCTTAAACCCACTTTGGTCTGGTTAAGTAAGAGCCTGGATGATTTCCCAGTGCTCTAAAAGGATTCTACTCCTCAACCATAATGTGAGAAAAGGGTCTGAAGTTTGGGGTAAAATGAAGCAGTACCCCTTTTAACAACCAATGAAGTCTCACCCAGCAAATGATGGCAGAAAGTGACAAAACACTCTTCACTTTCTAAGAAGATGGACAGGAAGAGAATACTTCAATAGGTAGCCACAGGACATCAAATGACAGAAATGTATCATGTAAGTATGGAAACAATTTTATAGGTGACTCTGGATTTTAAGGACTCCTATATCTTGTACTAAGGTTAAAGTGAATTTACTGGGTATTCTAGTCATTTGAAGCAGTTATATACAAGACTGCATCTAAAGTAACAGTAATGGGAGTGGCAGGTGGAAGATTTAATCTTCCAGATTTCAGTTCTTCATACAACCACTGAGATCCAAGACCACCTAGGTGATGAGGGTACCTAAGATAAACCCTTTAGTTAGAGCCAAAGGCCTCCACAACTGCTTGGTAGAGCTCTATAGATGGTATGCAATGTTACGTGGAATTAAGATTAAATGGCCAAAGTCTACACATGCCATCACCTAGCAAATGACTCATCATTGTAACATCTAGAACACACATCTGACCAATTTCAAGATCTCTATGGCTTTAAAGTTGTCTTAGAGATGGTCAAAGAAAAATAGTGGGGTATAGTGGAAAGAACAGTGGAATAATAATAATCAAAATAATAAATTAATAATGGATAGCATTTATTAAGAGCTTGAAATGTGCAGGGGTACTGAGTTTTGTATGCATTATCGCTTAATGCTAATAATAATTAAAATATAAGTACAATAACTAATGGGGTAGGTACTATTATTATCTCCACGTATAACTAAGAAACAGAAAGGTTATGTTGCTTGCCCAGCATTGTCCATTTAGAAAGTAGAGGAGCCAAAGTTCAAACCCAGCCAACCTGAGGCCAAAGGCTGTGCTTTTGACAAATAATGTTCACATTTCTCCAGCCCATCATGTTCTCAAAGGCCTTCATGTACATTGCCTCACTGAGCCCCAAAACAACGCCTGCCCCCACACCTGTACTGCAGGTAAAATTACAATCTCCATTTTAAGATGGAGAAACTGAGGTTCAGAGAGATTAAGTGATTTGTTCAATGAAATGGAATTAATAAGATGCCTAGACCTAATTTTGACCACCACTGCCTCCCAGAAATCCCCCAATCTTTCTATGTTGCATCATCACCTCCAAAATACTTCATATCTCCAGGCCTAAATTTCCTCATCTGTAAAATAGGTGGATTTAGAATTAATTTTAAATAATTTATTAAAATTAATTATTCTAAATCCACCTCCAGCTCTAACATTTGATGCTTCTATAAATGAAAGTCAACTCGTGCCACAGCCTACTCAAGACCCACCAGCCATTCGCTGCCTACAAGGGGAATAGCCCACTGATCTCTCTAAGCTCCTCTCTCGAGCATCTGCCCCGGGCCTACACACAGGCCCATCATGCTGAGCCACGTGTCTGTACTTTGTTCCCCCAGCCAAGAACACACCCCCTGCACCATTCTTTGCCCAGCAAAACAAGGCTGAGATTTACCCACTCACTTTCTGGTGGACGTGCTTCCCGTTCAGATAGAACTGGCCACTTCCTGGTCTCAGGCTCCTCACGGCCCTCTGTCACAGCGCCCACTGATCCCTGTACCTCCGTCAGTGCACGCAGGGGCCATGTCTGTGTTCAGGACCTAGCGCAGTGCCAGGCGCACGGGCTTGGAGGGAAAACTGTTTTGTTGAATGAGCAGAGTAAAAACTTATATTTTGAGAAAGTGTTGAAAATGGTTTTAATCTGAGTACCATCCGTTAGTTGCCCTGAAAACATTTAAGAACTGACTTCACTAATTCCATTACCGCCCTGCTCTCACAACTACAAGCAGTCAACAAAAGATAAATGAGTATCTAGGATGTGCCAAGCATTGCTCTGAGGGTACACATCGCACCAGTAAGGATCGTGCTGGCTGGGGAGACAGACAAGGAGTGTACACCAGTAATGATACCACAATAGGACACAGGGTAGGAGGGAGAAATTTTATACTGGGCACAAAAAAGAGAAGGGTAAGCACTCTTCTGAATAGTTCCACCAACTAATGAGATTGGACAAATGGAAAGAAACCACTTACTTTGATTCTATATGTTTTTCCTTCTGTAATTTATATGATTAGTCAAACAAAATAAAACCGTATTTGTTAAAACACCACAGTTTAAAATGTAAACCAGAAAATGAGGTGTTCTAAAGGTGACTTTGGTTCAATTCTTTAAAAAGCATTTAATAAGCCGATTCATGTTGAAAACAAGGTCAGAAAGGAAGCTGACTCTCCTAGGCATTTGAGGAAGAGCCATTTTGTACACAAGGACACCTCTCGTGACATAAGCAGAGGCCAGCAGCTGTGACATGTGAGTTATGAATCGTGCCACCGAATCATTAGGGCAACACTCTGTAGATGGCATGGCATGATTCTCACACACCTGAAAATACGGAACCCACATTTATGCTAAAAGCGTGGCATAGTTTAGGCCTCTCACTAATCCACACCGGCCTTCCTCTGAATGCGTCTGGAGCACTTACTGAGCGCTAAGGAAGACACTTTGTGTGCGCGATCTCATTGAATTCTTCTGACAACCCCATGAGGGTTATTATTATCATTCCCGTTTTTAAAAAGAGGAAAGCGGGGCAGGTAGATCGAACACTAAATGCGCCTAGCATTACTCTGGCATGCAGTGGAACAAAGTTCATTCTCAGTTCCTTCTCACTCCTCCATTCCCAGGCCTCAGTCTGCCGGATTACCTCCCTGGGCTTTACCATATCAAAAACCTAAAAGCCATTACCAAAATCAATCACTGAACCTCTTTCTGTTTTTTGAAGACAATAACTGCCGTAAGGCTCATTTTGAAGACTGCTTGGAGTCCTGGTGACTTTCCTGGGCCACTCCGCAGTGTTCCCCGCCTCAAAGTAGTTAAATAGCACAGAATTGTCAAGTAATGCAGCAGCTGCTAACAACGCTGTCACCGTTACATTGTTTAGTCAGCGTTTGTACCTCAATGACTTTCTTGATATGTGCTTAGGTTACCAAGAGGAATCTGAGAGCCTGCTAATGTGAAACACATCTAATGCCAAACGTTTTCCCTCTACCCGCTGCTCTCCCAAAGCTGACCTGAGTACTGGGGTCTTGATAAACCTTCCTGTGATTTAAAGTTGGACTCAAAATCTGGTAGGGAATTTCCTAAGTATTCAAGTATTAACATTTGCAGTTCAGACTCCCCCCCAGCAAACAACATCCTTTCAAAAGGGTTCCTCGGGCACCTTCGTCACTTGACCTACCTAATTTAGAGCAGTCCCTGGTGCCGTCTCGGTGGTGGCGTTACTCTGTGATGGCTAATACACACGCATACATTACTGCTGACATTTAAGAACATTCCTAACGCTTTGTGTGCGTACATGGTAAACAGATGCTCTGGGATTTTTTTTTTTTTTTTTTTACCCATTATCAGTCATCTCTGAAGACTGCAGTCAAGTGGCAGGTTTTTGAGACTTTTCGGTCTAACAGCGAGAGATTTTTTTTTTTTTAATAGAATATTGATATTATGGCACAAAATGGCATTTGGTGTTTACTTCCCCCACCCTCAGCCATAAAGTTCAGCGTGGTGGGTTGTTTTGAAGCCCTAGCACCCACTATTCTATGTTATTCTGGTTTTTTTTTTTTAATTCTTGGGGGGAAAGTTGTAGACTTTTATGAACTCCCTGATTAAAGCACCTCCATCTGAATGCAGATTAAAAGTTCCAACACCTGAGAGCTCGAAACCAATGAATATTTATACCAAAAACCAGCAGATGAATATCCTCTAGATCTTCAAATGCAAGTCTAGTCATGGGTTTTATCTTATTTTAGGACTTACTTTTTATTAAAATGAACTCTTGCATATTTACACTACAGAAATAAATGTTATTTGCAAGCACAATACAGTGGAGACCTTACAAATGCGTTGCCTTTGGGAAAGACAACTGTGCTCCTCAAGCAGGCTTTATTTCTTTTACAGGACTTTGTTGAAGAGGGGTTTCATGCTATATGATTGGCATATTATAGGACTCTGAAGATACATTCACTGGGGAGAGATTACTCATTTCATGGCCAAGATCACCGTGAGTGTCTCCCTAGATGGGGGATTTTGCAGATTTAACAATCCCCACCACACCCACCTTCCTTACAAAGTACTTTCTGGACTGTTTCCCTAAATGGCAGAGGTTTGTATAAGCAAGCACAAAGGAACATTATTTCAGCAACAAGTTTATTTGCCGTTGTGAGGTGGCTTGACACGTTTGGGTTTTACAGTGAATGCCCCAGTTAACAGTTGTTAGGTGCTTCTTCTACCAGAAGGAGGACGCACTTGAGGTGTATCCTGAATCGTAACAGCCTCTTCAGCATATAGTCAGAGCCCATGAACAGCTACCTGTGGGTTCTCACGGTCAGGCCAGAGTTCGATGACACAGAAACACCTGACCGGGCTTACTCAATAACACAGACGACAGTTAACGTGGTCACCAAGCAACATCGCAGGACACATGAATGACTCCAATACACATTAAAAAGTCATCATTTCCAAGATAGAGAAAAGTTCTTTCTGAGAATAACTAAGCTGGGGGTGCAAAATAAGCCTTTCCTTTCCTAATCCCCTTGCGATCGCCTTCTTTTCAAGAAAGTGCAATAAACCCCACATAAAAGCTAAGTGGGGTTTTCAGGATTTAGGGAAATACAAATTTTGATTGAACCCACCATGTATCTCGAGACTTCCGTACCCTCACGATACCGAGAACTTAGAATGTGCAAATTTGCCAATACATTCCTAAACTTATTCCTTCTTTTTCAGAAAGTAAGGTTAGAGATAAATGTTTACAAATCAACCCAGTCATCATTTCTTCATTTTAATGCTTAAACGCTTCATTTTGATTGCTGCCTTTTTGACATTTCACCAAGGAAATATGTTTGCGTGTTCGCAATGCCATTGAATCAGCAATTATATCTCCATATTCCAGATGTCATGAGAGTTTTCAATGCATCTCCCAATAAAATTTATTTCCGAACTTTTGGGGGAAAAAAAAATGTACTTTGTATAAATTAAGCACATTATCCTTATTTTTCTAATTGCTACATTTAACACAGCGAGAGCTTCTGAATTTATTAATTCAACGATTTTACATCATTCTACATAATATTTTTCTTGCAATGAATACAATTTTGGATTATTTATGGAGCATCTTAGGCATCTAATTTTTTTTTTTCTGGAGGAACAGGAGACATGAGGACAAATTCGTGCCATTAGCAGCTCTCCATCCTTGTTTCTCTGAAGCCTTGGCACTTCGGCTAGCACAGGAAATTTATTGTCAAATGTGGACAAAGAAAAATGTGATTCTGGTCTCACTCATGCCTTCATTAAGATTATTTTAACTTCTTAACTCCCTTCCCACAGACTGCACACCGCTCTGATTCTTCTTCACGGGTCCAGCTCAGAAGCAGTTTCTGTGACTCCTTGACTACCACGTGTCACTCCAGAGCACTTCAGTGACAAACTCTTCCTTTTTCACTCCTTGGTGGACTAAAAATACAGCTTCCTAGCTCCTTTCAATAGATTCTAATTGACTCTTTAAAAAATATATACAAAAGCTAAAATGGCTACACAATGTGCAGCTTGGCGCCACCAGAATATTTACATGGGAGAGCAGAGGTAACTCTGTTTTCTCCAAGACTCTCTTTTTCCTCCAAAAAGGGTTTGCTCCAAGGTTATGTTCACTTCTTTTGGAAATGCACACCAAATTATCATCTTCGTTGATGCAAGAACATGGATGGCTAAGTGAACAGAGTCATCCTTCCCTGTGGCCCACCTTGTAGGGGACACCCAGGGCCATGAAGGGCTTTAACAGATAGCTGAGCTTCTACTCCTTCCGTTAGTCCTGAGACAACTCTCTGACACTTGTCCTCTTATAAGGAAAACGACACAATCCAGCGCTCCTTCCGATGGAAGGTTTTGCTTGCTGTTTGCCCAGTTCCGAAGGGTAACAGTAGAAGAGCTCGACTCTCTGTTCTCCTCTCATCCATAAAATGTTTTGCAGATGCCTCCTTCTGACCCATCCCACCTCCTGAAAAATGCGCCTGAGCAAAAATTCATCTGTTAAAACTGAAAAATGCCTCATTTCCGGCTAAAAGTGGTATGAGAGCTGCTCCTGCTCCAGCAAATTTATTTTGCCTTTCAAGGGTTTAATTGCACACAACATGGTGCAGTTTTGATTAATCCTTCAGAATTTAATATACTCTGGGGGGGTCAGTATGTTGATGCTTCATGCATCGCTATCATGGGAGTAACTAGAATGCGTCTCAACACCACAGGAGGTACACTTCTCGAACTTACCTGGTCCTGCCAAGGATAAAAAGTGCTCATTAATGACTCTATCCAGGAGGGGAGTCAGCAGAGGGGATGTGCTTCCTCTCTGACACTATTTCTGGTTTGCTTGGCAGGCACGTTTCCCCTTGGGGAGGTCCCAGGTGAGGCACACACTGGAATCTTCCAGGCTTATGCCCTGATCGTTTTAATGAGAGAGCAGTGTCGAAATATTGGCACCTTGCATCCAGCCAACATATGGAGCCACAGTACTTGCACTTAATTGAACTGTTTTAAGATTATGAAGGGTATAGTCAACCAGGTCAATGAGTATTTATTCTGTGAACTCAAGCTATAAAGAGATGATTCAAAGGTGATAAGTCCATTTTCCATTTTTGCAAAGAATAATCTTTTAAATTCTAGAATCCATGTTCCTATAGTTGGATTTCTGATGGGGCACAGGAAGGCTCTGAGTTATGGTGCGTTACTGAACATGTGAACAGCATAATAAAATCTCATGGTCTGAGAGTAAAACAAGCAAACTCAATGTTGTCCAACCTTCTTTGGAAAGTCAGAATCAGAGATGAAGAGCCAGGAGAACAGTGCTATGGAAACACCGCACTTGAGAAGTCATTGTACCAACTGTCCCCAGGAGGGAGGTCTGCTTCAGCAAAAACAGAGAAACAAAATGGAGCACAGAGTGAGGAATCAGAGAGGAACTCAAGTCCTGGCTCCGCTTCTCTCCGCAAAAGGCTTAACAGTTTTTTTCAGCCTGCTTTCTCACCTAAAAACTGCAATATTAGACCCACCTCAGAAGGGTCGTATTATGTATGGTCTGAACTGTGTCCCCACCCTACTCTGCCAACCCCCCACCCCCCAAAAATCACACATTGAAGTCCTAACTCCCAGAACCTCAGAATGTGTCAGAATGTGGAGATAAAGCCTGGAAAGAGGTAATTACGGTAAAATTAGGATATACGGGAGAAGGGGCTGATGCAGTATGACTGGCACCCTCATAATAAGAGGAGAATTCGATACAGATTCACACAGAGCAAAGGCCGTGTGAAAAGACGGTCATCTTCAAGTCAAGGAGCGAGGCCTCGGAAGGGAACCAAGCCTGCCGACACCTTGGTCTCAGACTTCCAGCCTCCAGAACTGTGAGAAAGTCATTTGCCATCGTTGAAGCCAGTCACTCTGTGGCACTTCGATACGGCGGCCTAGCAACCTAACGTGTCTGAGTCCCAGTGCAATCGGATGCAGTCGCTGCGCACCACAGCACAGGCCTCGGAGGACGCTGGTTCCCATTCCACCCGCCCCCCGACCCCATTATACAGATGCGCAAATAGAAACAGATCAATTAAGGTGCGTTGCCTAAAGATAATATAGTAAGTGAGGGAGGAGGAAGTCACCTTCTCAGATTCAGAGAGCCAGCTCTCAGTCCATGCCTGGTCTACTGGACCATCTTGCCTCCCGCAAGGAAGCAGAAGCACAGTAGGTGTAAGGGAATCACACCAAACTAAAGGCCTAGGTGACACGCTGGCTTCTGGCCAAGGGCAGATTCATATCTCTACGTAGCATCAATGTTTCTAAGCCACAAGCAAGGGGTCAGTGGAAGATCACTGAGTACAAGAAAACAGCTTTTTCAAAAACCCTTCTCTGATGCTATCCAAACAATAAAGCACTATCTAATCCATTTCCCCCTCATATACAGACAAAGTCACCTGACATTTGTGAGATGAATACTAACCCAGTCTGTAACTACCACTCCCCACCCCCGCAAAGCTATCTAACATAACTGTGAAAACCTTTCTCAGTCATGTTCGTAGATTGTTATGCAAGCATCTCAGGAGCTTCATGCCAAAGAGAAAACCAGGGCACCAGAAGGCCAGGGTGAATGTGGAACCCAAGATTCTGAGTATATGACTGCGCACACCCACGGCCCATCACCAGGAAACCAGCTACGAGACATCTAAAAGTTAGAACAACAAACATACTGCCAGGTAGCACTCACGCTGCAGTCAGACAGGGCCACCAAGTCATGTGTGCCCCTCTTTATCCCCCCGGAAAGTCAGGTTACTCCCCAGCCCCGAGAATATGCGTTTCTACCCACAGTCTGTTCCAATTCAGTTTTTTCTCTAGTTAAGTCAGGTCTCTCTCAACCTCCAGTTCTTGGCAGCTTTAAGAACCAGAACCAAAGGGACAATTGGATGCTGTCCAATTGCAGTGAAATTAGAGGCTGCCTTAGATACACCAGGGTATACAGAACAGAGACTTGTTTACTCAACATATAAGTTAAGGTCAACAAGGGAAGGCATGCTTCCTGTTCACAAGTCCTTCAGGGCTGTTTGTTTTGGTGCCTCTGGTTGTTCCTGGTGAAATCCCAAAGTATGTGCCTGGGAATAACCAGCTTGTTTACATAAAATGCATTCTCCTTTGCAAATCATAAGTCTTACCAGGCCTAACAGGCTTCAGTTCTTGCTTGTTCTCCTTAAGAAGTGAAAGAGTAGGATTGTCTCTCTCCTCACACAGCACGGGCCTTTGGCCATGAAACCGATCAGCTCTCCTTTAGTCTGCTGACTCAATTCAGCTGAAAACTTCATGAGAGACCGTGTCAATGCGAAGATCCTAGTGTGTGCCTGTGAATACATTTCCCCCCACGAGTATTGGTTTTGAGACTACTCTTTAGCCTACAAGACAATCTGTGGCCTCGATCCAATGCTTTCAACTATGGTGTGCGGGCATATACTTGCTCTACCCAGAGAAGCTGCTTGCTGTGAGAAATGCCTCCTCGTTGCTCCATGGAGCTCCCCAGGGCCGTCGTTCTTCTCCTGGAATCAATGGTCGAATCAAAGCGGGTTAAGCTAGTTCGAAAAAAACAAGTTGCCAAGTTGTTTTTTCTCCACCATCAGAAACTTTTAATTTCACATATTTACTAGCGAATGTTTGCTAAAAAGTTATTTTTTAAAAAAAATCAACTGACATTAATGACTCTAAGTGCAAAATACGGATTGCTTGGGTACACATCGCGCTCTTTTTTACAGAGTTTAAGTGGGGAGTAAAACAGACTTTTTGTTATTAATTGACGATATCTTCCCAGGGATCCTATTGAGTGAGAATGAACAAAATTCAACATGAAGATCACTGCTTGCTGTCATCCCGACGACGTTTCCCTTCTCACGGCCTCAGGACTCTTGATAGTGTGTTAAAGGATCCTGTGTGTACCCCACAAGAGGGCGCACTTTCTTCCTTCTCACACGTGATAAGCATTTGTACACAAGCATCAGGCAAACTGCACACTCAGTGACTCACAGGGAAGTGCTCATTTGTGAGCTTAAATGCTGGAACTGAGCACACCGAAAGGGAGGCTGTAAAACTCTGGTCCATTACTGCTCAATCATCCACAGGATTAAGCCTAAAAGGCAGCATCTCTGAAACAAGGTCATCTGAAAACCCAACTGGAAGCTTCTCCGACAAACAAACAAACAAACAAACAAACAAACAAAAACAGGTTTGCTGCTTCCCAGTGGAGAATGGGAAAGGGCTGGGATATCTCCAGGCACCAAGCAGAGACAGACCCATCTTCTGCCCGCCACTCCAGAGGTCATGTGGAGAGCGTCCCTCGTCAGGAGCCAAAAGCTGCCCACAATGCCTGCCTGCCATCTGGCTGTGTGAGACACTGGACTGCAAAGGCATGGGTGAGAAAATGATTCGCCCTCAGCACGCACCAAGGGAGAACACAGAACATGGTGGAGGACAGGACTGGAAATAAATCCAACAGGCATGTCATCTTCAAATGCAAAGGGCACTGGCAGAGATAAAGTTGGGGACAGGGACAGATAAATTTGAAGCGCATTCAGGAAGATATCCATCTTGGGTCACCTGCCTGATCACGGGCCCTGTAATCGTGTTGTCTTGAGACAGTTAACGGGGAATTTCTTTTGTTCACAACAAAGCCTCAGATCTGTGATTTCATGACTGATCATCGAACAATGCTACTCTGGAAACTTTCTGAAAATAGCATGTTCCTCAAATGGATGTGTTGCCAGAAGAGGACTGAGATAATAAAGTTTGCCCTCAACTTAGCCACATACCATTCATTAATGGCTCTAGAAATTCCTAAAAGGAATGCCAGGACCTGGGCATAAGGGAAGCTGAATTATATGCCAATGGTCTAAAAATAGGATTCTGCTGATGAAAAGGGAAACAAAGAAAGGTGAATCTCTTTCTTTGTGCTCACGTACCTGAGAGAAGTATGATTTAAGAGGATTCTTTCAAACCCCTAGTCCTGATGAGCAGAGTTATCTTCAAAAACCACCAAAAGACACCATATCTTAGAGTAGTCGGAGACTCTGCCCCCTTCCCACCTGGAACCACCCCAGAGAAAGCAAAGATAGAGATAGTCCCATCCAAAAATGATGATGAGTGTCCTTGGCAAGGCAGATTTACCATATCAAATAATTCTCCAGACAGCAAAAGGACTCATAAGAGTGGGAGAACCCTAGGGAAGGCTAATCACTAAACACAGGCTTCAAACAGCCATTAGAGACACCGAAAGGTGCTGAACCGGGATCTTAGAGCAGCAAGTCAGGGGAGAAGTGCGCAAACAAGGAGCAAGCATAACGCCTCGCTCCAAAAGAACTTAAACATAACTCTGACAAGACATAACTCTGATAAGGAAACAAGGAGCAGGCAAAACCCCTCACTCCAAAAGAACTTGAACGAAACTCTGACAAAACGCCTTCTCTGGTTTACAAGATGGTGTGGCACATTGAAGAGGCACAGAGAGTAAGACCACGGCCAACTGGCCTCCGAGTCCACCGTTCTATCCTGCGCTTGCCCACCCCTCAGGGAATGCATTGCTGCAAGCGTCTACACAGCTGTCGCAGACAGATGTGAAGTCCCTCCAACACCTTTGGAGTTGACCCCGTGCTCAAGAATTGCTGGACTGATGTCGTTCGACCTCAGATCTGGGGTTTACGAACCGGCTAAGTCAAATTATGCATTTCTCAGAGGAACCTGCAGAGACTTCGAGCAAAGTAGCTAGAGGTAAAGGATATGAGATCTAAGGACTTCATCAAGCTAAAGCAGGAGGCCTGGGAAAAAATGGTGCATGTTTCCCCTCTCCACTGTACTACTGTACTGCTAGCTATCTTGTCGAAATGACCACCGAGGCATGGAAACTTCAAATGAGAGAAGGGCTGGTGAAGGAAAGTTGCTTGTTTTTATGGCACGTCTTACTTGCTTGAAGGCAAAATCTGTTGCTGCATTTGGACTCCTGAGAGAATGGGCTGCATCTCTTGCTTCAGGATCTAAAGATGTGACCATTTGAAGCAAAGAAAGAAACATTCTGTTTTCTTCAGTGAAAATAAAACACCACAGGTCGATAAATTCTAAGAACAGCAACCAAGAACAGAGACCATGCTTCTAATGGCAGCATAAAATCTGCTACCAAACAGTGGCTCAAAAACCATGACATCATGCTAAATATGATCACTCGTAAAACTAATTTGTGCCCTTTTTCTGAGGTGCTCAAATAACTCCTTAACTTTCATAATAGTATTCTATTCTAAGAGAGTCAGCACATAATATTACACTCACCCAACAAATGAAATCATTGTGACCCACATAGTCCAATCGTCGAAATGATGGCATTGAGGGGTAATTCATTCAGCAAAGATTTATTGAAACCAACATCAATAAAAGCATTCCAGGCACTGTTTTGGGCACCGGGGATGCAGCAAAGAAGAAAACAGACAAAATTCTCCATTCTCTCATGGAGCTTACATTTTAGGAGGGGTAGAAATGGAGCACTAATAAGTCAGCCAGTCAAATGTGTATCATATAAAACAGTGACGAGGAGCATAGAGAAAAAACAAAGCAGGGAAGAGAGGAACATGAATGCTGGGATTTTAATTTAAAGGGGGCAGTGGGTGGTCTGGGAAGATCTCCCAGAGAAGGTGGTAGTTGAACAGCTGAAGACCCAAAGGAGATGAGGACGTTGGTCATGCGGATATCCGGAGGAAGAGCATTCCAGACAGATGAAGTGGGGTGTGCAAAGGCCCTGAGGCTGCAGCACGGTGTGGTCAAGGAACAGGAAAGGGGCCATTGTGACTCTAATAAAGGGTTAGTAACAGCAACATGGAGAAAAGGGAAAAATATAGTATTATGTGGGGGAAAAGACAAGTATGAAAACTATCCGTATTGGGCAAATCTATGTTTATTAAAAACGTATATATAATATGTATGTTTTAAAAATAGCATATGCCAGAAAAGGTTAATGGTGAGTTTTTTTTTGGGGGGGGGGGAGGGAGAATTATGAAGATTAAAAGTGATTTTTGTTCCCTTATTTTCAGTTCCTTCAATTGTTCATTCAGCAAATGTTTATGGAGAATCTACTACAGACTGGGCACCGGATATGTAATGGTGCATGGACAGATAGAAGCCTTTCTCACCTGAGCTGACATTCTAATAAAGAGAGGGGTATTACACATAACAGGAAATAGGCAAAAACTATTGCAGGTTGTGACATGTGCTTTGAAGAATCAAACAACAACTGAGATAGAGAAAACAGGTTTAGGAGAAAGTGGTGAAGGAAGGTCTTAGTGAGGAGGTAAATTAAATTGAGCCTAAAAGAATCAAAAGAGCTGACCATGCAAGTGTAGCTAGAACTTTCTAAATGAGAGACGAGCATATGCAAAGGCCCTGAGGCAGGAAAGACAACTGTTTGAGGGAGGAAGATAAAGGCCTGTTTGTGGAATGGAAATAAATGAGGAAATATAAATTAGAATAGCATGAGATGGTGTGAACACAATATATGTGTATTATAATGCACATGGATGTGTATGTGTGCCTATGTGTGTGTGTGTAGTCTTACTTGGTTATATGACTCTAGCATTTTGATCACTTATTCATTCAACAAGTACTTATTAACTATTATATGCAAGCCATTGTGCTAGGAACAAGGTTATAAAAAAACACGGAAATGGTCCCTACTCTCAGGAAGGCTTAAGTCAAATCAGAGGCAAAACCAGGATCTCAGAACTCCCACTTGGCATTACAGCAAGTTGGGGAAGAGCCAGCGATAAATTTCAGGAACCTGGCAGTCTTACTCCAAGTTTGTTTCAAGCTTCAAGCAAAAATAGCAGCTAAACTGGTTTTCTTTAGCACGCTTTTGACTCAACAATGCGTATATGTGCTTTTCACTTATTCACATTTATATTCACACTCAACCAGGCCCTATGGACCACATGTCCTGTGCTGACTCTGCTGATAGGTAAATGTACAGAGATGGAAGAAAGTTTCCCCGGAAGAAGCTTACGGCCTATTTGGTGAGACAGAGAGTCAAACAATCGCAGTGTGCAGTCCCCCAAGGAAGTGTCTGCACAACTGAGTCATGTGCTGATTCATATATATTTTAGCAAACAGGGTGGGCAGGTGTTAACACCTTTGATCACCTTAAAGTCACAAATGTTCAATTCTCTCACCCATGCCTGTGTATGTAATTCCCAATGTTAACTTCACAAAGGTGTGTATTATTATTAGGATACTCAGGGGCCTAAGGAACACTCTAACGGAGGTAGACACAAGTCTGTGATTAAGAAATAGGTAAAGGTCTGCTTAATATCTTTAAAGACAATTTCCCAGAGGAAGTGATGCTGGCGTTGGGTTTTAAAAGAAAGAGGAAGTCCATAGAGCCTTGGAGTTTCCATATACAGATTTGCAAGGTGACACTTGCACACACTCAAGGACCATTGTCCGTACTGTTGTTGGCCTTGGGTGTAGACCAGGGCAAGCCTATTCCTTGCTTTAAAGCTGAGGTCAGACGGTGAGACCAATGAAGAATGAGAGAGACTCGGGAAGGACACCTACCTCCCTTCCTTCTTACCCCGCTAGCCTGTTCCCTCTCCTTCCGCTTCCTCCCTTTCTAACTGTCCTTCAAACCTTCATTGTCACCTAATCTAGGTGCTAGAAGGACAGAGCCAGCATCCCTACAAAATTGATGCACTGTACAAATAAGCGTTAGCCATCCTCTGATGCTGACATTTGGCAAAATAACCGAACTGTGATTTTGTAGCTCAGCCAGGGACGTGCATGTTTCCACTCACAAACTCTGTGAATGCAATAAACATGTTTCTGGTTTCTTTTTACTTTCAGTCTCTGGATCTTTGAGAGCTGGAATAATTAATATCTTGCATGACTCCACACTTTCCTACACTAGCAGGTACATCTGTTTTGTGTAAAAGCTAGTGTTTATTTAATACGCACACACACAGCAGGCAGAGGCCTAGTGTTTACACAGTTAATCCTCACGATTCCTCTATTATCATGCTCTCTTTGTAGAGGAAGGAAGAGATGAAGTACTTTGCCCAAAGTCCTTTGGCCAATACCAGCAACCACAACCAGCCAGCCTGGCTCCAAACCTATCCTGCACGGGTGACAGCATGGTGCCCAGTGCCACCCTCCATGGTAGATAATGCTGCTTCTATCATCTCTACCATCAGATAATGGCACAAAGACTCAGTATGTCTAAGTGTCTTCCCACGGCCACACACTCAGACCCTTAACCCCCTTCCATGAACCTACTGTCATTTTTCGGTTTGTTTTTGTGGGGTTTTCTATAAAATAATGATGTTCTGAAAGGTCTTATGACCAGAATGCCAGATGCCACCTTGGAAAGGCCAAAATCCACCCTTTCCTGCTTTGATAAACCCATTTGTAGATGGGCAACGTTAAAAAAATCAACTCACTGATAAACAAAAATAGTAGTGCATTCTACTTAGTTTTATAAACACCCAGTATGAGACAGCTAGAGGCAGGAAGGTAATTCCAGATGCATAATGAACAAATACAAATTTAATAGTGTGGGCCTTGTTTATACTTCTGCCATCAACGTTAATGATGAGCCTATTTATGCTAAACTTCACTACATTATGGGAGTCATTAGTGCCTGTAAGTGAGTGATAATGTGCTTGAACTTCCACAAGTACGTGGGGCTTTCTCCGAGCCTTCTATTTCAATGTTGGGAGATGCAGGTCCAATGAGCATTTTCATGCATACATGCCCAGAATGACTATTTGGTATTATGCCCAAAAGTAGCCTCGTGGCCAAACAAGTTTGGAACTGTGAGTTAAAGAGAGTTAAACAGATTTGTTTTGCCTTGAAATGTCTAATGTGGTATAAGTGTTAATGTGTCTTCTGAATGTCCAAGATGGGATACGCTAGGTCAGGTTTTCCGAATTTGGACCAAAGAAATTTTCTTCAAAATGGGACCTCTCTGATTATCAGTCCATTAAAACACTGAACCAAAGAACTATAGCAAACACCAGTATTAAATCACAAACCCAGTATAAAGTGGGTGCCTATTAAAGAACCTAACAGCATCAACATTTTCCCAGAGATGAACCCTTATTAGCAGACAGGCTGTGTGTAGCCTAAATGAGGCCTGAAAAATGAAGTCAATACAGTGATCAACATAGGACCTTAAGAGTAGCTGGGACTAGTGCTAGTTGGAACAGGGCACCAGGGACACTCATGCAAAGGACCTTAGCACCTTCTGACAGTGTCCACTCGTCAAAGAGGTCTTATCTGAAGAGACTTTGCCAGTGGCTTTCCAGTCCATTTCCCTGTTATTGTTTTGACAGCTCTTAATGCCTAATATTATCTTATTATTTTTCATCTTTATGACCTGGCTCCTCCCATTAGAATATAAGTTCCACGAGGTCAGGGACAATTCTGTCACATTCATCACCACAGTCGTCATGCCTGGAACACCACTTGCCCACAGGCTAACCACTCGATAAGTACTTGTTGAACATTGAATGAATGATCTGCTTTTAGAAAACTGATTCAGGTGACCAGATACCAATACCCTGCCTTCGAGGTGACAGTTCTGGGTTTTAATTTCCTGTCCTAACGACACAATTGTCACTGCCCCTTACATTCCTATCAGCCCCAACCTAACCCAGCACAAGAGAAGTAAAGAAGAAAGGAGAGGCAGAATGAAGCAAGCAGAGCCTGGCATAGAGGTCCACACCACATGGTCCTTGGGCTCATACTCCAACCAGAGGATCAGCTCTTCAAGAAAGGGGCTGTTTCCCAGATTCCGGCATCAGAGCAGACGACACCAAGCGCTTATACCAGCCCTCTGGCATGGGGCGCACATCAAAGCCTTTAAACACTTGAGAGAGCTCCTCCCTGGGCCTTTCTTGTGCTGGGCATGTTTCATTGCCTGCCCTGCCTACAGATCCTTCTAAAGAACCTGAATCACTCAAACACTCCAGTAGGGCGTGCCTGCTATCTTACCCAATCTTGGCCAACTAAACAGGAAATGACCACACATCACAACTTGACCATCCACTGACTACCAGTGGCCAATCAGCTCAAATTCTCCTGAGAGAATATCTATGAGCCACAGAGTTTATGGTCAATAGAACTGAGGCCTTAACAAATCGGGACGTGTGTGCATATTGGCTCATGAATGAGCAGAAGGACACCAATCAAAATACAGTTACAAAGAGAAGCCAAAAAGAGATACTGTGGGGCTTCTGTAGTTAAGAAACTTGAAAATTCAGGCTCCACCCACTTAAAGACAGCTAGAGATGCTCTCCACTCTTAGCAGGTGCCTAACTCCAACTCAACCAAGGTCTGATCAGTTTTTATTTCCTAATTCTGTGAGTTTGTCCCTCATCCTACCACACACACCCCTTTACTTCGACTAGCCTGTGTGGCTTTTCCTGCCTCACAAACAAATATATTCTTGGCTACAACACCTATTTTGTGTTTAAGGTGCATTAGCATTCACATTTGACATCTTGTTCCTTTATCTGTGTTTTTAGGACTATCCACATAAACCCTGTTTTCTCCCCTTCCTTTTGTGGCCCTGTTCTAACCTTACCTTCTTTTTAAAGTCTCCTCTGAGCCCCAGTAGAACAATCACTCCTCCTTACACACTCAGTCAGAACCTCTCACTCTATGTGGCACCTACTGGAATTTTCTCCCTTGTGTGCTGTGCACCCATCAGATGCTCTATCAGGTCCTGGGTATGTGACGATAAGGGAACGTGGTCTCTGACCTCAAGGAACTCCTGGCAGGATGTAAACAAACTAGCACATCGACACAAATTGCAGTACAGAATTATTAAGAACTAAACAGAGGAAAATATGGGCCGAAAGCCCTGAGATCTCCTGGGTGAATTCTGGTTCAGAATTGGTGACTGTAATAAATCCTAAGTTGAAAAAAGCTAAGTCGGGAGAAAACATTATTTGCTCACCATGTCAAAGCTAAAGGTATTTGCACAAAGCAGAAAAAAAAAAATGGTTTTAGAAATGTCTCTGTCGTGTAGACATGGACATGATACATGTTTATCAAGGTAGATAAAAAATACTTTCTCTTCATAATCAAGGACTTTCTCAAGCATTACCTGAGATGACCCATTAATGACATAAAACCTAAATGCCTCTCCAAATGCAATGTAAACACATGTGCTTGATTTATCATTCAAATCTTTAACATGCTCAGTAGTATCAAAGACAGCATTCGAGTCATGCTGTGTCCAAATGTTAATCATTGGTCGATCTTCCCTTTCACCCATTAAAATTGCCCATTGAAATTATTACTGCACTTATCTTTAAATGAGGAGGAAAAGCATGCTTAAATCAATGACAAAAATAAAATTGGCAAAATACAGAGAATGCTCACAACTGCATGGAATTCAAGAAAAAATAGTTCTGATCAAGAGTTTTCTATATGAGTACAGTTATTATTAGCTCTATCCATCTTGCATGGTAAATCAAGAATAATGAAGATATGCAACCATACATCCTTTCATAATTCATTATTTGCTCTAAAACCAACATTTCTAAAAGATAAGGCCAAGGTAAGCAATATTAATGAGTTGTTGGATTCCGAAAGTTTAAGAAGATTTTAATATTAGCATCTTTTATGACAATCTGCTAATAAAAAAAAATAAGTTGCAGTGAAAAGAGAATCTCTGTCTACAGAATTAGGTTGGGGTTAAAGCAAAAAGGGCCTATTGGGTTACCATTTTTATTACCAATTTGCTTTGTTCATTTAGGGAATCAATTTGCTGCCATTAAAGGCTAAGGTTTCATATATTTTACAATTTACACACATTTCCTGATGTGAACGGGCTCTGCAGTTTGTAAGAGCTCAGACAAGCCATCCGCTAATGGTGCAATAGATGCACATGTTCTTAAAACGTGCTTGCAGATAGAATGGAAATGCCATGATGCCCACCACTCAAAATAAAGGGAAAAAATGCTGAGCACAGTAAAAGCTTTGTGTAGCACTTGTATATATTTACAGATCCTCCACAATAAGCCACTTATGAAATAATAGAAATTAAGAGAGGCCTTCCTAGCCTTGACTATTGGCATCCTAATCTAAATCTAATTTTTCCCTAAGTTACAGCAAACCTCATGGGGGAAGTTGAACTTCATTGATTTGGAAGAGGATGGATGACTATCCTTCCAAAATCCTTCAAGAATGTAGAGTGCCCCCAACTTTTAAAAGAGTTTTTACAGATCATAATAAATCAATAACTCATAGAGAGTATGGCAGATACAGAATATCCTTACTTAAGATGAAAAACAAATTGTGCATTGCAATCTTTAATCAATAGAGAGCTAACAAATCAGCAGTGCAAACAAGATGAGAGAATCTTATTTCATCTTCAGTCACGAACTGAAGAGCTGCACAAGGCTGGGTTTCCATGGTTAAAAATTGCTCCCGGGATGGTGTGCTTGGGAACTGTTGAGTAAGAAGGTCAGTAGAGACCAACTTGCTGTGGGATTTGCAACGCAGAAAGGACATGTGGGCGGGACATAAAAGGGCACTCTACACAAATGTAAATTAATGAATTATTCTTCCACCAACTTCCTTTAGCAAGCATTTTGGTGGCTTTGAAGCTTCTGTTCTTCTCATGGGAGCAAGAGTGAGAGACCTCTTACTTTAGCTTTTGATTAAATGATATTGAGAAAAAACCTATCAATGTAGACTAAACCCTTCACATTAAGACTAGAGGGCTTTACCAACCCCAATTAGCCCAACTTCTTTGAAACTTAACAACCAGGAGGTCCTTTCTCTTCTCCCGCCAGTTAACCCTAAAAGACTGTCATGGGAGTGTGACTCCTCAATCGCGAAAACTCCAGTGGGCAGGGAACACATGCTAACTGTAGGAGTCTTTTGAGTACCTGGAGCATTGGGGCTTATGCGAACGAAGCTCATTTTCCAGAAGAGGCCTCTGAAATTCAGACCGGTATGTCCTCATGCCCAAGGTCACACATACAAGTCAGTCTGATTTCGAAGCCCATTCCTTACGCATCACACTGTGGCTGAGTGCCGCTGTCCACAATTTGCCCATCCTGATTTTCCACTGCCTCCCCACGCACCCTCTCCTCTCTATTCTCACCTATCTCTCAATGGCCCACACATGCCTTGTGCTTCGCCACTTGCAGTTTTCACAGGTCGTTCCCAGTTCTGGGATCCCCTCCACTTTTTAAAGTCTTCCGTTCCTCAATGCGGGGCCGTAAGCACTGTCTCCCCTAAATTCGTATTGCTTCTTGTTGCTGCTGACAAGCATTTCAATTGCGACCTAATATCAGTTGTCCTTTCAGCATTTCTCTACCTTGTCTCTCCTCCCTTCCGCCCCCACAAACTGCGTGCCTTGGTGTTTGAGTTTGCTCACGTTACTCTAATGAAATGCCGTAGTCTGTGTGGCTTAAACAACAGAAATTTCTTGGTCAGAGTTTTGGAGGCTGGGAAGTCCAAGGTCAAGGTGCTGGCAGATTCGGTTCTTGGTAAGGGCCCTCCTCCTGGTTTGCAGGTGTCAGCCTTCTTACTGTGTCCTCATGTGGTAGAGAGAAAGAGAGCCGGTCACTTCCTCTTCTTATAAGGACACTAATCCCATCCTGGGGACTCTCTCCCCTGATCACCTCCCAAATACTTTCAGGCACCTTCACATAAGAGATTAGGCCTTCAGCACATAAATTTTAGAGGGACACAAACAATCCATATACTCTATCATCTATTGGCGATAGATTTTACATATTTTTGTGCCAACACTGTTCCGAGCTCTTTCTATTGATTATATGCATTCTTTCATTTATCCACTACAATAACCCTGTAAATAGATGCCATTACTATTCCCATCCTATAGATGGGGATGTAGAGGCACATAGTGGTCAGTAACAAAGCCCATAGATCACACAGCGAATGAGTGAACACAGGCCTTATGGTTCCAGAGGGCATATCATCAGCTTTGACGCCGAAGCACCCCCATATTTACCTGAGCCTCTAAAAGAGCACCTAACAAAGTGTCTCGGACACAGGCAGCAACAAATAATTGGCAAGTGGTTGAAATCATCAAACTCAATCAAACTCAGAGTTTGTGGTCTCCAGAGCACCTCGTTCATTTGTTTAGACAATAAGGCACAGGGAGGGGAATGCGGGACCTGGTGCCAATGTTGTTCTTTTGCCGAAAAAAAAAAAAAAAAACTAAAAAATAAAAGCATTGCTCCTCAACGGAGGGAACTTGTGATGCTTCAAGTTTTTCTTTCTTCTTTTTAAGCCACTTCCGCCCAACACATAAAGATAATTGTAAAAAGAAGCTTTTTATTATGACTACGAAAGCCTGGTAAGTGTTTCCCTTGCCTATCTGTACTGATATATTTAAAAAGCAGCAGCTCTAAAGGCAAACCATTTCCTCGGTTGGTATTAAAATCAGTGAAACTCTGGAAATCAGCCTTGTAGTCATGCAAACATTCACGGAGCACCTGAAATGCGTGAAATATTGTGAGTGATGCTGGGACATCAAGATGCACGTCAACCCTCACGAGGAGAAGGTCTAACTTTTTACACAATGCAAAGTATAGCACCACATGAAAAATATAAATAAGGATTTTGGGGAGCACACAGAAGAGGCAGAGATTGAGTTGGGGCTTTGAGGCTGTGAACAATCAATTTGATGTATTTGTCCAATACTACAATACGAAATGTGACAGATTCTTTGTTGAAATATTTGAATAGTTTGCCATTTAATATTATTATTATTACTACTAGTACAATATTAGTCATAGCTATGAAGTACCTTCAAATAACTGCAAAATGCCTTAGCTGAGTTCATTAGCTCTTTATCAAGAATTCCCAAAGTTAACCATTGAGATTAAAATATTCCTACCCTAACTCTAGCTCTTCAATGAATAAATGTCTATTTATACACACAAATAAGTTGGAATTTCTCAATCTCACCTTGTTTGCCACTCGGCAACACTTCCATGTGCTAACACTTCTGTTCGAGACAGAAGACATTAATTAAATAATTAGCCTTGAGCTCAGACATGTAAACAAACACAATTCATGAATTTGTTAATTGTTCTTCCCTGCTGTGGACATGAGCTATTGTTAGCAACAGTAATAATAGCGCTGACTCTGATTTCAGAGAGACACTTTGGATGCAGGAGGCAAAAGGAGCTCAGATGTGGAGAAGGTACTGAAGAGAGCACAGTGTTTGCAAACACCAAACGTCCGATCACTCTTTTTATATGGCCACATGGAAGAGAACCAGGAATACTGGTAAACCGAAATAACCTAGTCAATGAATATTAGAATTGGCACCAAACACTGACAATTCAATTATTTTTTCCAGGCTCCCAACACTCAGAAATAAAACAATTTAGATAACATCTCAAAAAAAAAAAAAAAAGGCATGCTTTGAAAAAAATAGCAAGCATTAGCACCTCCCCTCTTTTCAGTAGCAGGAAGATCTGATCAGAATAAAAATGAAAGTAGATGGCACAGATTGGTGTTGCAATATTCCTCTAGGATTTCTTTATAAATGAAGTATAAATAGCAATTATAAGCAGACATGTGTACACTGGGCATGGAAGACATATGTCTGTTGACAACAGGTTTCCAATAGGAAATACCAAGATAACTAGAAAGCAAACCAAATTATTTTTCTGCTGTTTATTAACATGTCAATCACTGCTTAGTCCATAAAAATTTCATAAAATGTCGTAAATATTTCCCCATGTTCTTCATTTACATGAAAACCTAATGATATTATTTCCTGTGCTATATTAATGGGGTGGTTGATGACGCTTGATGAATGGAAGTGGTGCGATCTGAATTTTGTGGGCTGGACTGTAGGATTTCTAGCACTACGAGCCTGGAAACGAGATTAAATTGAAACCAAACTGAACCATTGGTCCCAGAGAGGAATGCTGGACTTGCCAAACAAAAACAGATTCCTCTGAATGATAAATGGGAGGCGGGGGAGAATAGAGAACAAATGTAAAAGGGAGGAAAGAGAGAAGTGGGTATAGGACAAATTATCTCAGAAAAGCTCGATTTTCTTAAAAAGAAAGAAGATCATGGAGCAAAGAAAAGGAATCCACAAACCCGAATTCAGGCGGCATCTTCCCCACTAAGGCACCTGAAATTGATCATCATCACTGTGATTTTTAATTTTATTCAAATTTCAAAGCCCAGTTGGGATCCTATCTTCTCTGGAGGTTGTCTAGTGTCATGATGTGTTTCTCCTCAACCTGTGCGCTCAGAAGATGCATTCCACCACAGCAATCGGGGTGCCCCCTAAGGGTGAAGCTCACAGTGACTGAAGCTCCAGACCGTGAGCTTCTGTAGAGCAGGGGCTTCACAACCTTGACATTTCCCACAGGACCCAGACCTGACATCCCACAAACAGCAGATGCTCACGAGTGCCCGTCAAATTAATTAATCAAGCAAAAGACTTTCTTCTAATATTCATGGAATCTGAACAGTTTCTATTGTCTGACTGTTGGGGCTTTTTTTTAAAAATGCAAGAAAACTTATGGAAAATGCTATGGATAGAGTCTTTTGTAAGCCGTGATGGCGTGGCACTTGAATAAAACTCGAGATATATGGCCAGCCAACTTGACTGAAGACTTCCTCTTGGTTTTTTAGTATCAAATTTTCCCACTGACTTCAAGCAAAGTGCATGTCCCTGTCCCTGCACAATCAAGATATTGCTAAACACTTGAATGAATGAATGAATGAATAAGTGAATGAATGAATATGTGAGCCCTTGGGACCTGGGAGTTCAAAAATGAGTGAAGCCCTCATCTCTGCCTTCAAGAAGCATACAATCACCCAAGAAACATAAAGCAAGAAATAAAGATGAAAACCAGTATTATAAAAGGCAGGGGAACCTTAAGTCTCAAAGGAAAACTTTAAGTCTCAAACAGGAGAGAGATGCCAACAGGCAAGAGCATTAGGGAAAGCCTCTTGGGGTAGCTGTTTGAGCTAAAGCTTGAGAAATGTATCAGATGCTCACCCACCAAGTGAGACAAGGGTTTCTAGGCCTACAAAGCAAGCAGTGGCATGATGTTTTCAAAGGGTCTGGGCTTCACTCACTGAAGATGCAGGTTCTGGTCTAAGGTCTGCCACTGAGAAGGTGGACAGCCTTGTGGACACTGCCACCCTCGATGGACGCAGGTATTAAAAGTAATAATGCATCTACAATTGTCTGGCCAAATATTTTGCGGAAGGCAAAGGCTAAAGTCATATGGTGCACTTCGGAAACAAATCAATCAACAAACTATTTACAAGAAGGACATGATGAGGATCCCACACTCACTGCCAGAAATGCACAGAGAACATGAACAGTCAGTACATTTTACTCCTTCTGCCCTTGTGAAGCTCAGGATTTAGATGCGAACACACGAACACACAAGGCAAGTGTGACCAAGGCTCCATGGAACTCAGGTGGCCAACCACCCAGGTTTGACCCAGACTGAGGGCATTCCCAGGACATCAAACACCCTGAGTTGGTCACCCTAGTGGAGAAGTGCAAGTTATAACATTCATGAGAACTCCCGGAAGGCAACTAGCACTAGCATCTGTATAATCAGAGGAGGATTTGTACAAAATAAGACCCCCCGCATCCAGCTGTTTCTCTTTCCTCCTGTTCTCAGGATTCTGAACTTTTTTTTTTTTAATTCTATTCAAATTTAAATAGAACCCTGCACTTCGAATATGAAACCTGGTTTTGGGTTCTGTTGGATATGGGCAAACACTGTTTTTTCTCATTTTAAAGACAGATAAACTGAGCTCCACAGACAGGTTAAACAACTTGTTCAAATCAACGACACAGCTGGAAATGAAACCCAGTTTCTTTACCTCCTGGTTCAGTATGTATTTTGGGATATATAACATAGGCTTCAAACAGTGTTTAAGTTCTATTTAACCTTAGTGGGGAATATTCCAATTAACATATCTACCCCAGGGTGTTTCTCCCAGTTGAAATTTCCTCCTTTTTTTTTTTTGTAAAATGAAGGAGACACTCTCCCCAGCCCCTATCTCTCTTTTTTTTTCTTTACTAAAGTTGGCAGCCATTAGTGGCTTCTTTGGTTTTTCTGCTCAATTCAACTCAAGAGAAGCTTGAAATGTATTCCATTTTTCGTAACAGTTAGGAAAGAACTGTTAAGGGGTGGGGAAGATCAATCACTTGTGAAAAATGCTAGGTGTCCCATTATGGTATGATAAGTTCAGCTGCATAGCATATGCATTTTTTTGCTCTCTGAATAAATGGCAGAAGTCAGTTCCCCATAAATTTAAAATGTATATTAGAACATGAAATCATATTTTAAGTGGATTTCACATATTGCTTCTCTTCATCATTCTAAATACCAAAGATTAAGCTTGCCACTTGCTCTTGCGGTCTTTTCTCTGCCTTTTTTATTTTTTTAATATTTTTACTTTTGTTTAATCAAGTACATATAGTGGTTGGTGGCCTTTATTGCTCAGAACTACCTGAAAGGAAAAGGAAGAAAATGAACTCTGCCTGCTCTCTTCGTTCCAGACATTTATTTTCATTATGACTGTTTCTAGCCTCTTTCAAAATGGCACTGTCACCCAAATGGCGAAACTGACCCAAAATATCTTTACACTGAGCCAATTCATAGTTCCAATCATGCTACTTCTTTGATACAAAACATTCCTTTTTCCCCCTCCATTTAATTTAAACTTCTCAAGGATCCCACGTGGAGGCAGTATAGTATGGTGGTTAGGAGCCCAGATGCTGGAGCCACATTTAAATTCCTATTCTCTATCACTTCTGTCACCTTGGCCAAGTCACTTGACGAAGTCATTTAACCCTTCTATGTTTCAGGGTCTATAAGATGAAAGGTAGCTGCTCCTTCGATCATCATTAATATTGTTCGCAGGTAAAGTCTATCTACCAGAATCCCAGCCCACATGGTTCAATTACTTCGCAGTTAGGAGCCGACCCTCAATGTCTTTTAATCCTCTGCTTATTTTTCTCCTCCCAGTTGATCTTCAAAAGCTCAACCATCTTCTCAAGTATCAACCCCCGTGGGCACTCCTGTTTGTGGGCTCCTTCTCTAAACTCTTCTCAACTCTATCTCCATTCGCCTAGAAAATCTCACTTGAGCTTTAAGTAATATCCCAAATTTTACCTCTAACAGTGACTTTTCCTCTGAACTCCTGACTCACAGAGCTGCCTTCTGTCCCTCCACTTGGATGACTAATAAGCACCTCAGTGATAACCTGACCACAGATGTCGCCCTGAATGAGCTCCTCTCGGCTCTTTCCTACCTCAGTAAGTGGCAGGACCATCCATTCTGGGGCTCAGTCCCAAAGTCAAGAAGTTAGCTTTGATTTCTCGCCTTCCTTCACCCTCCTAAGTCCATACCCCAACAACTCCACCCCCAAATCTGCCCTGATCTGATCACATCTCTCCATTTCTACTCCTGCTATTTTAGATTTGTTCTGGATCTCTGAAGCATCCTTCTAACTGACCTCCTTGCTTCCATCCTTGCCCCTGTCCCTTAACCGGTAATTCTCTCTCTACCCTACAGCCATAGAAATCAGAAAAATAAGAAAGCAAATTAGAAATTTTCACTCCCTAATTTAATGACCACCTTCCTATGCTGGTTTCCTCTTACATTTAGAATAAACTCTTCTCTCTTTACCCTGCCCTTGTCAATGCCCACTAGAGTCTAGCTTCTGCCTACTCTCTACTTTCCTTCCCCTATTCTCCTGTACATTTATTACACTCTGCACTTCTATTTTGTAAATAGTCCAAGTCCATTTATACCTTATGGGTCTTTATAATAGCTGTTGCCTCTGACCAAAATATTATCCCTCCCCTGCCATCCCTCCCAGTTATTCAGGTCTCTTCTCAAAGTAACCTCCCCAGAGAAATTTCCCTTCCATTCTACCCACGATGGCCTCAGCATCAGTCACTTTCTAGCTCATCATCCTGCTTCACGTCTGTCATAGACTTCATGACTATCTGAAATATCATTTCTTTGTTTATCACCTGGTTTTCTCCAAATTCCATGAAAGCAGACACCTTGTCAGATTCGAAGTCCAATTCTCGATATTTTTAAAAGAGCAAGCTTATCTTATACTCTCCATAAATATTTTTAAATGAATGAATAGAAAACTTTTAAAATCTCTTAATTCCCTGAACTATCCATGCTACATTGGTGAGATGTTTTGCAGGCCTACATAATGGTATTGTAATTAGTCTGAAAGAAAGTCATTTAAGTTGTAAGTTAACAAGCAGATGAATGAGTGTTCTGAGGGCACTGACCACTTTTTTATTGTCAGCAGAGTGGAATAAACAAGCAGAATCTGGCTGAAATTGTTGTGGGACAGCTTGACTTGATGTAAAAAAAATCTTTTTGATTTTGAGGGTCACAAATAATTGAGAGAGGCTGTAAAGAGAGGTGCCAGCACTCAATTCCTAAGGCACTTACAAACAATAGCCAATGATTTGCCTCAGATGCTTCAGTAATTTGTTAATTTATTGTCATTATTAGTGGGTTATATAACCTATAACATGCACAGTATTTCATCCATTCTAAGATGAAAGTTTTCCCACATTTTACCATCTATCATATCAGAATGTATCTTTCAATTAATAGTGCATGATAGTTAAATTGGCAACATTTTTTCTTAGTGATACATAAAATAATGGTACTTAATATATGGCATCTTAGACTCAATAATGTGTAGTAATTTACGATAAGTTACATTCATTGAATGATGGCTTTAAGCAAGCATATGCAAGTTTTATCTTATTAATCCTCATAATAAGGATAGATAACATTAGACCTATTGTATAACTAAAAAACTAAGGAACAGGGAGAGTATGTAACTTTTCTAAAGTCATACAGCTTCTAAGTGCTAGAGCCCAGGATTTAATACAGATCTATCTGACCTCCAGATAAATTCTCATCGCCATTCTGCAATAATAATTACAAATTTTTAAATTAATTTAGGTTCTGTACATAAAATACAAAATGCCCATCACAAGAAAGTCATGTAGCAGGTATTCAGGGCATGTGCGTTCCCTTACTCTCTGTTCCTTTACATTTGCCTGAATGTAAGAGCATGAACCATGCTCTGATTCCATGATTTATATAAAACCTTTTAGAGGGCAAGCTTTGTCAGTCAGAGTCTGAGGTCTGGCTTTTTGGAAAAAAAAAAAAAGTTAGCTTTTTGAAAAAAGAAGCAGCAAGTTAGCTCAGAAATCAGTGGGACCGCATAATGATCGGGCAGCCGAGGGACTGCTTCCTGATGAACGAGAAAGCACAGAAAAGCCAAATTAACCCCCTGCCTCCATCTTGACTCGGAGAAACGCTAACAAGATTAGACTTCGGAGGCAGGTGGGGTTGAACATACCAGAACAAACAGGAGAATAGAGCATAGTGGGAAAAACTATTGGTTTTCAAGTCTGACCGTGTCAGCCTCAAACAAACCCCAACTCTCCTTCTTAACGTGACATCTCTGGACCTTAAAATTTGGGATGTGCTACTTCCTCTGCAGGGTTGCAACAGGAGGTTTGTTAGTTCACAAATAGTCATTGGCACTCTCTATATAAATATCCCTGCCCTCCTGCACCTGAACATATAAATATCCCTGCCCTCCGCTTTACATTTGAACAACTAGTGCTCATGGATGTGGAGCATCTCACATATTACTTGGTGATTCACAAGTACTAGTTATTATTAAAGCTATTAAGTAGAAGTTATGATTCAAATGGATGTCCAGCTGTAATCCATCTGTGAATTTTTCATAAAGCACCCAGCTGATCCAACCTCAGGGCCCTCGTGCCTGGGTCTCCTCTGCCAAGAACATTTTTCATCAAGGTCATCACGTGTCTGCCTCATCATGCCATACTCATTCCAAAGTCACTATCAAAACCAAAGATGAGATGCTGTATGAACCAGCTTCTTCCTCCCTGCCTGGCCCCATGTCTCTATCATCCCACCTTAGTTAGCTGTTTGCTTCAGAGTCTCATCACAGTTTGAAATTCTCAGTTTTTAATATGTTGGGTTGTTTGATTCTTTATTGTCCTATCCTCCGGGAGAATGCCAGCTGTTCAAGCACAGGGACCCTGCTCTTTGTGCCTAGAACAGGTCCTGGCACATGATACATGCATGAATAAGCATCAGTGATATGAGCTGCACTTTATATACATGTTGAACTCGAGAGCAAAGTTGGGGACTGCCTGAACAAAACAGTCAAACTTGTGTGACCCGTAGCCATGTGATACAGAGCTGGCAGAAAGCTACAGAAACTGTCTTCCAGGCTCCGAAAAGACAAATCACTTCATTTCATTTAGAGACCTGAAAACTCTTAGAATCAAAGTCTTCATATCACTGCACACGAAGACAAAAATGCCAATGGGAGAATAGGAATAGGATTGAGGTAGGAAGCAATGATCGTGTAACTCGGAGGAGGCGGCAAACGTGAAAACTAGAAGAAATAATTTATATGGTTTATTTAGCCTTAAAAAATAAAAATAAAAAAAAAGACCTCCAACAGTATTTCAGATCCAAGGCCATTAAAACACCAAGTCATCCTGGGATTGTGGGAACAAGCCTGACAAGGAAAGGCGATCAGCAAATCAACAAGAAATGTATTGAATGTGTATTAGATATGTAACCTATGGCAGGTGACTCAGCTTAAAGATAAGACAAAGTACAACAAGAGGGAGCCCCACACACTACACTGATATTGACCTTCTTTAATATTTTTATAAATGATCTAAATAGAAGTACATACTCAATTTTCCAGCTCTGCTGAGCAAAACAAACTCTTCAAGTTAATAAAATGTTGAGCTGATTGAGTAAAAGGGCAGAAAAAGTTCACAATGCTACCTAATTCTCAGAAGAATATCAGAGGAGCGGCTTTGTGAGTGTAGAAAACTGTCTTGAACTGGCAAAGGCCCCCCTAAGGAGAGTAAAAACAGGTTATGGAGGGCAAGGGCCTTATCTTCCTTGCTGGTCATTGCATCCTCAGATCTAGAGCAGAGTTTAACACGTAAGTGCTAGTTTTGTGAAACAGAGAAGGAACTTGACAAGTGAGACATGCCTTCCATTGTATTTCAAAGCTGAGAGTGAAGGCTTGGGTAAGAAGAACTAAAACTGTGTGCATAACCAGCCTTGTTTCTTCATTCCTGAGACCTGAGCAGACCATGGACTGTTTGCCAAGAACAACAGTCAATGCTTCTGATTCTCATGAGAATGGGGAAGAATTGAGACAGAGAAAAAGGGGGCTAATTTTTAGCAAGGACAAAAAAAATGCAATAGGTGTGTCAGATGAGAACATTTGGAAAATCGTGATTCTTCTGCTTCCCTCTGCCTAGCAAGGCAAGACCTGAACAGCTAAGGATTTTCCTTTGTTATATAATCTGCAATAAACATTTGACAAGCTTGATACTGCTGGGCTTTCATATTATACCACTTTGTCATGGGAGCTCAACAGTGACACTCTTTGTGGTCTAATTTCTTAACTTCAAGAGGCTCCCTAGACAGAAACCTGAACCTTAAACAACATCAGGAGAAGAGAAAAAGCTAACCCTTTCATCCAGAATGGGCTTCTGAGAATCGCTGGCTCTGTCAGATGCTCTCCCTCCCTCCCAATGCCCAAAACTAGGTGTTCACTGGGAAGTGTAACCATGGAAGATGTGGTAGGAGATGGCAAAGACGGTTTCACTAGGGCACCTTGTTGTGTCTCTAGAGTACAAACAACATGGGGACTTAGCCAAATCTTTCTCCAGGCCTAGAAGGTAATAACAGGAAAGGTGTGGGTGTAGACGCTTCAAAATAGGAGGCAGCTGCCGAGTGATCGAAAAGGAATTTGTCAACTCCACAAATGACATGGTTGGTCCTAAGTAAGGAAGAGCATGATGCCAGATTGCCAGGGTCAGGGGGGAAGAGAGAGCATGACTTTGTTCAATGGCCACACTCCTCCCTTAGCAAACAAACCTAGGACACCAGAATCCTAATGACTTTATTCAACGGTCGCTCTTCTCAGGACCAGTCACATGCTTTCTCATCTCTGAGCTTTGGCTCATACTTCTTCATTCCAACCTGCCCTCACCAGAATGTCCAACTCAACACAATTCATCCTCCACCTTTGAGACACAGCTCAGATTCCATGCAAAAGGAGCCCAGGCTTTGGAGTAGGGAACATTTGAAATCTGATATCAGGTCTGAGCCCATAGACATGTGAACCTATGGGAGGCCACCTAAGTCCCCTAAAGCCCCAGTTTCCTCACCTGGAAAACAGAGCCATCAGATCTATCCCATGTGTGGGAACGTAATGAAATACCATGAGAGTGTTATTAGGTCAGAGATGGGCACTGGCAAGGCATCCTCACAATGGGTTTTTGATTCAATTTAATTGGGGACAAAATATGAAAGAGTAGTTAAGGGGAAGAGATGGTTCACAGACGTTCAAATGGTAAATTGAAGGTCAGGGAAAGGATTGGCAGGAACTCTCATGTCACGGAGTGCCAACCACTGCATCGGGCACTGGGAGACGCAGAGGCGAGCAAAAGTGATATGACCCATTTGCTCACGAAGCTTCCATTTTAATGAAAAGAAATGGATTTTGGAGCCAGGCCCACCTGGGTGTAAGTTCCAGCTCAGCCATATTCTAGCAATTGGTCTTGGGCAAGTGATTCGACCTCACCAAAGTTATTTCCCTAGCTGTAAAATGAGGTTGTTATTAGCTGCCTCATGAAGTTTTTGCAAAGATTAAGTGAGATACACATGTAAAGAAACCTTTCCTATAGAGGAAGGTACTTATAAAATAGTCTTTCATTATTTCCTCCTTATTGGAATTTTCTGCCATGCCAGAAATGTCCAAGGGTTTTGTTTTCTTCTAACTAAATGTAAAAACATAACATTTATAGAAAAAGAGACACCAAGTATATTTTTTCCCATCTCCCTTTCTAAAAAATAGTATTTTACAAATGGCCCTCACACAATATTCTTTATTTCATCCTGGAAAATAAAGGATCTAATGATTTGAATGCTTCCCCTGCCCCATGATCAAGAGCAATGCCGATCTGTGTATGTTTCCACTAAATTATGTGCCATACCAGATAAAAGATTTGTTTTGAAAAACAGACACTTCCAAAAATAAGAGAGTTTATCAATTCCAATCATTCTTACCCAAAATTAGTTGTCAAGTTTCAATGGCTGAAATGAATTTAACAACATAAATTCAGTACCGCTGCTGAATGACTAATGCTACCTTGCAGAGCAGTCCTGAATACACAGCCCTGCTGGGGTTCACCAACTACGTTTAAAATATCAGCACTTTTGTGTTATAATAGAGCCTATTAACAACAGTTGACTGACATTAGATGTAGTCAAACTAAGCATCAATTAAAAAAATATGCTGACCTTTCCAAAAATTAAGAAGCAGTAGTCCCACACTCACCAAAGGGAAATTGGAATAATTACTGTGACATTATGAAACTGAGTTATTAGAATAATAGACAGCAATATTTTTTTCACTGCCACAAAAAGCCAGCAAATATATTATGATGCTGTAGCAATATTGGTATTCATAAAATCTCATTAGGCCAACTGAAAGTCAAACATTAGCCAATCATGCTCCTGATTCCTATTTACAGATCAAAGTTAAATACGTGCTTTAGCCTGTTAGAAACAAAATTGAATTTGGGATCCTCATTGCCCCCATTAAGTAGCACTCCGTTAAGCTGTGTTTAAGACAAACAGCCCATAGGGAGCTTTTCCCAAACCAGTGAAAAGGCTTGCTTCCCACATCAGACTTGAAATAGCATGACTGTTCATCTAAATAAACACATTTTCAAGCAGCCTGGATTTCTACTGCCCTGGCCTCTTTTTCCTTGGTCATTTCACCTTAGGTTGGTTGATGTACAGCAAAATGAAAACCCCATTCGAACGACATAATTCTCATCTTCGGCAAGCATCTCTCTGCGTTTTGTGTCCATCGTACAACAGGCAACTATCTTCCTTGCGTGTTTATGTCTTTCCTCTCCCTGACATTAGCTCTTAATTAAAAGGAAAGATAAATAACCTGATTTAAACAGGTATTATGAGTGAACCAAGCTCCATGCCAAGGAAAACGATGTGGAGTCAGACAGGACACCAGTGCTGAAGCAAAATCTGTCGTGCTGCTTGTGGGGATAGGGCAAAGGATCCCTTTTTTGGATGAGACCATGTTTTAAAATTCCAATAAGCAGCACAAACACAGCAGTGCCAGCAAAATGTGTCTCCCTTCATGCTGAGATGGTTCACTGCCTCTTCTACATCATTTATGTATTTATAGCCCACAGCTGGGGGTTATTCCACAGGGTCGCCAGGCCAGGGAGCAATACCCAGAGACTGACAGCTTTGAGCTGAGCCTCCCATCCTCAATCACCATGGTGCCATATATATACATATAGTTGCTTTACACAAGGGACATCAAACAGAAAGGGGTTGATTTGATTTTCTTGTGCCCTTTCAAATTAGTTAGTTGCCTTGGAGAGTCTGTTTTAAAATTACTGGGAGCTCCATCCCATTACATACAACGCACGCGTTCATGCAGCACATGGGGAAAGCGTTATTTAGTCTTTGCTTTGTGCCTAGTGTACAGATTGGAGGGTAAATAAATCTTCTGACTATACACATTGACAGACTCAGAATGTCTATATTGGGAGGGTGTGGGCAAGCAGGTTGGAATTTGTGCTGAGAGGACCTCTCTCAATGTGACATTTTGCATGACAAATGCACTGTTTTGACTTAGCACATTCCTTTGGTGTGGGAGAGGGGCCTGAAGAGGGGGCAGGTTCAATGTCCCTCCAAGCTACTGACAGGACCACTAGTAGTAACCACAATTGCCTCTTGGTTAGTATCTGACTTATTTGACTCCTTCTTAAACCTCTTAAAACATGGAAGCACTTGAGGAAAGAGAAACCACTTAAGCAAAATATTAGAAACTTTCTTCCCACGACAAAAATTTCTAATGGACGTATTACCAAATAAATTCTAAGATTAAAAATAACTCATTTAAAAAAAATAACTGAATGCTGGTATTTATGATTCTGTACTTGAAAATGCATGAAATTTGGTCAAACTAAAATTCTGACAACGACAAGGCAGTATTTATGCAAAAGCTTTAAGATCGTAAAAATAAAACAAAGCTTTGCTTATATCAATTCACAAAATATTTTCAGATGACATGAACTTTCTGGATCTTTTTGTAACTGTAAATGAGGTGAGCAAGACTCTATATCCCCACGTTATGAATCACAGAGAAAACTGAGGCTCACCAGTGAAGTGGCTTAACCACATTGGCACACACAGTAACATGGACAAGTGCAGGTTAATGCCCCAAATAGCAGCTTCTAGTTCGGAGCCCATTTGATCACATCACAACATTGTCTCCTCAAAAAACGTCATGCTAAAGATAACCCCTTCAGGCACAGAAGCAAAGACATCCCAGTAACAGTGAGCACTCCTATTGCCTAATTTTTGGTTTCTAATACCATTCTCCAATAAAAGCCAGGGCTTCGTGAAAAAATGGACAGGGGCAAAAAACATATAAAATGACCCTGGAGCATCTTGCAGTACCAAAAAGTAAGGAAGTGCATGCATGCGCACGCACACACACACACACACACACACACACACACACACACAATGATAGCATCTCAAAAGGAGCCAGGAGACAACTTAAAGAGCTTGCAACTGCCAAAGCTGGAACAAGATGAATAACATAGTATTGGATTATAATTCTAAGTATAAAATAAAGACATGAGTCCATACTGATATAAGTGATTTGAATAAATAAGTAAATGAGAGAGGAGACACAATCTTCCATACAGCAAAATTCCAAATAATTTCTGTACGTGTGCTGCCTTCAAACAGGTATAGTGTAACTCTAACTTTTTAAAGGTGGACTGTGTATAGTGACTTCCTCCCAAAGAGTAGAGTATGAAAAAATGAAAAATAAAAGGATGACTTTATAGTAGGGAAACCCAACAAATACTTCAACCAGATGATCAAAGTCAACATGTCCAGTGATTAGTCATGTTGATATGATGTGATGAAAATGGCACTTTACCTCCCAAAAACTCATAAGCCTGATCAAATCATGAGAAAAACATCAGACAAATCCCAATCAAGGGACATCCTACAAAGTGCCCGACTAGTCCTCCCCCAAAATTGTCAAGGTCATCGAAAACAAGGAAAGTCTGAGAAACTGTCACAGCCAAGAGCAACCTAAGGAGATGTGACAACCAAATGTAATGTGGTGTCCCAGATGGGACCCTAGAACAGAAAAAGAACATTAAGTATAAAATTAAGGAAATCTCAAAAAAGTCTGAACTTTAGTCTATAGTGAAGTATCACTGTTGATTCATTAACTGTACTGTACTAATGTAAGATGTTAACAAGAGGGAAAACTAAGTGCAGGATATATGGGAACTCTATTATCTTTGCAATTTTCCTGTAAATCTAAAACTCTTCTAACACTAAGCATTTATTTAAAAAAAAAAAAAGAAAGAAAGATAACCTCTTTGCACCATATACATGACACATAAACCATTTACATGACCAAAGGACAGGCCTTAATTCAGGGTACAGGAGGAAACTTAGCCATGACTTATACAGTGACAGCCCAAAAGCTTTAGCCACCTGAATGTTTTTACAATAAATAGTTCGAAATCACAAGATCCTCTATAATCTGTGGGCCATCCTTCCTCACCACTGAGCAAACTAGTAAAAGACCTGAGGCAACAGCTGCTAAAGAAACAAGGAATATTAAAAAAAAAAAAAAAAAAAAAAAAAAAAAAAAAAAAAAAAAAGAAGAAAGGAAAGAAGGAAGAAAAACAAAAAAAATATGGCAGGTAGTACCACCTGTGCTATCTGATTCCAGCCCCTACAATCCTCTACTACGTGGTGGCGAAGGGTGAAAAATCAGTCACTCGCAGTCAGGGGAGTAAGAGGCAACGACTTCAGCTGGAGTATGTCTGTACACAGTGTGAAAGAGATCCTAAAATTGCAACTTTAAATGCCTTGGGTATCGACAGGTCAATCCATGTGGCAGCTAAGTGGACATTAATGTGCTATAAAATACCTGTTGGAGCCTCACAAACTAAATTATTTCCCCTCCTACCTATATACCAAGAGGGTATTATCTACTCAGGGGAAAAAAGAATTCTTGATTTTTAAATTGAGCCAAATTGCAGTGCCAGGGCAGGGAGTGGGCCAGAGTATGACACTGGTTGATGAAATGAGATGTTGTGCTCAAGTCCTCTGAGCCTGTTCACTTCGCATCCCCCACCTACAGCAAATGCTGGGCAATATCCCATCAGCTTGTTGACAGAGTGGAAGCCTTCTGGTTCAAATCACACCCACTCTGACAGCCCTACCTGTTTAGTACAGAATAGCCATGTTCAATCTCATAGAATCATGGTGCTGTCTCAGTTTTGCAAGGGGCCTAAAAGCAGTTGTATCCAGCTGATTATTTGACACCTGATCCATCACCATAAGATCCCTGCCAAAGGCTTCTTCAGCCTCTACCTTTCAAGGCATGTTCGAGGACATCTTTGCCCCTACTGGATCCCATTTCTCTGACACCATCTCTTATTCTCACTCCCTCCACCCAGCCATCTGACCTCTTCACTGTTGCTTGTTCCCTCCATGTGCACTTCTGCCTCAGGGCCTTTGCACTTGCTTTTCCCACTGCCTGGAATGCTCTTCTGCTATACACTCACAGGACTTGCTTCTTCACCTTCTTCATGCCTTTGCCCCTGTCACCTTTTCAAGAAGCTTTCCCTGAGCATCTTATTTAACTCTTTCCATTTCACCTCCATTCCCAATACTCTATCCTTCTTAATTGCTTAATTTTTCTCTAGAGCAATTATCATTATCTACCACATCGTATTTTTTCCTAATTTATTTTTTTTTGTCTTACTTTCCCTCTAGAGTACTGGTTCCATGAAGTCAGGGTTCATTGCTATACCTCCAGCATTCAGAAATGCGGCTGATATGTGTCACTAAAGTCATATAAATTCATGAATGAATGAATGATTAACTCTCAAGCAAAACTTTCTATTTGATGAGCAGGTCATATTTATAAGAACCTTATACATGACCTCTGTAAAAAGGTTAATTCATGATATCTACATGTGATATTCCACGTTTATGATATTATAAACTTTTTATCAACATGTCTTTTTAAGATTGACCTTGGTTTAGAAAATACCATCACCTTACCTATTAAAAGTGATTATAATGACACAGGTTTATTTTGTTTCTTACATAAGTACTGAATGGGAAATTCACAGAAATTCACAAACATACATGAAATTCATTTCTCATTCATCTCTGTCTTCCTCTCTTCTACACAGAGCCATGCTCACTACTTTCAATATACAAAGACTTACATGTGAATGGCATAGCAGCATAAGAATCAAAAAATAAAACTAAATACACATGTCCATCAACTAAGTAAATGGTGAAACAAAGTGTGGTGTGTCCACCCAATGGAAATTTATGCAACAATAATAAACAAAAATGATCTACTGATATATACTGTAACATGGACAAAACTTCAAAACATTATGCTGCATGAAAGAAGCACAATTCACATAACACATGCCCTCCTTATATAAAAACTATAGAAAAGGCACATCTATAGAGACAGAAAGTATATTAGTGGTTGCCTGGGGCTGAGTACGGAACTGCAGGTGGACATGAGGACCCTTTCTAGGCAGGGCACAGTTATATCATTTACTATAAATCATCGAGTTGTACACATAAAACAGGTAAATTTTATTGAATGTTAAGTATATTTCAATCAATATTTTTTAAAGGAAAAAAAAATAGTTAGGAACCAGCCAAATACTATCTTCCCATTGTGTTCCAAGACATGCAGAGGATGGAGGCAGAGGAGAGCATCCTCCAACAGTGCTCCTCTATCAGGGCAAAAACTGCCGCCAGCCTCATCAAAGGAAGAAAAAGGCTGATACTAAACCCCAAGGCCTCCAGAGTGTATTAGGTATGGCAGCAGAACACTAAAAATAGTTTGAGTGATCCCCACGTCTCTGGGTGTTTACCAACTGGAAGGGAGGGATGAGATGCTCAGATAATCTCCCAATTTAAGAATATTTTAAGGCCTGAGTCTTCCCATAAAGAGCGATTCATCAAGCATTCATTCCTTCACTTTCAAAGCATTTGTTGAGCAGCTACTTCGTGCAGTCACTAGCTAGGTGGTGGAAACACACAGATGCATCAGACACAATGACGCCCAGAATAGTTCCGATATTGTCACTCAAGGTTCAGCAAGATCCAAATGAGAGCCCCTAGTCCTCTCTCCCTACAGCTGAAATTTCCTTGGAGGGTAGCGGTGGAAGCTCAGGCAAGCCCACAAGTCTCTCTCCCTCCAGGATTCCAAGAGAAGGATTAAAGGCCTGGAATGTACTCACGGGTTGACCGTCAAAGAAGCGAACGCCTGGGGTGTTTTATATGTAATTCTCTCCCTCCCTTGAAGGCCTGGAAGTCTGGGCTTCCGCTCCCCTGTCGGTCTCTTTCTATCAGGCGGACAGTTCATCCGTTAAAATCAATAGGTAGGAAATCAATAAAATGCAAACATGGCACCTACCCTTGCTGGTTTAGACTCTCTCCCTTCAGTCCTGAGAACATCAGTGTTTCCTTTACATTCGCCCCCTTGGTGATTTCAAAGCCTCCTCAGTTTTTACCATTTAACCATTCTCCTCAGCTCAGACATGAAGTCACTTTGTCATTGATCCAAGGAAAGTGACGACTCCAAAAACCCCGGGATCAATCAACCACTACTCATTGTATATTGTATTTTCGTCCTTTGAGCTTCCCCATCAGCCTAGCAGAAGGCTGTACTTGGAGGTAAAAGTCGTGGAAGAAACGGGGGTTCTACGAAAGGTAACCTCACGGGGCGATCTGGTCGTCAGTGCCTACCTGCCTGGGTTGTGGTATATGGTCACACCCCAGGCTTAGCACTTCTTTACTAAAAGGCTTATCTTTGTCCCAAGCACACTGTGTCCATTGTTTCTTGCATCTGGGTTAACAAAGGTTTGAAATGCCCCCTTCGAAGTCCCTCTTTCGATTGCCTGACCACCCTCTCAGACCCTTCCTTCTGAAGCACGCAAGCGCTAATCCCACTCTCTTCCTGTTCCCCCGCTTCATGTCCTCTTCCTCACATCCCCTCCTTCATTTCAGATGCACAAAAGAAACTTCAGAACGGCTATTCTCCAGAGCATTTGACATCTTGCTCCCCTGTATGTCATCAATTTGACTCAAATAAACTCATAAAAATTCCCTACAGGTTTGGACGTTTCTCACAGGGACAATGGGAACAGGTTGTATTGTCTACCAGAGTTGTCCCAGATGGCCTATGACGATAATGAGTTGTCCATCCCTGGAGGCATTCAGACAGAGGGCTCAATGACATGTCAGAGATAGTGAGTCACCATTCTGACATTGTTCAATGGTTGGTCCAAATGACCAGTAAAGCCCTTCTAAATCTGAGATTCTGATATTCAAATTGGAAGTGACAGATTCATAAGATATTACCAGAGCAAAATGGCAGTGGTCAGTATCGGACTGGACAAATAAGCCTCCTCCCCACAGAAATTTTCAGAAATGTCTAGAGAGAGGCAGGTCGTCAAAGACCAAATAAACTGAAGTCACAGAAGTGGAGCCTGGGTGCATTAATAGCAGGGGAACTACACCTGTCCCGAGCAGCTGAAAAACCCTGCCACATTGGGGAACATCACAGGGAGAACACAGGATGGTTGAAAGTTCGAGACTGAAACTGGGTTCTAGTTTCACTTCTGACGTTCACTACAGTAGCTCAGAAACCCCACTCAAGTTACACGACCTCTTTCCAAACACCAGTTTCCTCATCTGTAAAACGGCAACAACCGGTTTTTTATGAAGATTAAATGGAATAACATTTTAAAGCGGTACACACGTGAAGCTTCCTGGATATTATAATTCATTATTATTAGTTCTATTTCACCTAAAGTGTCCTATTTTCTAGATCATCAGCATGGAAAGGAACTGTCAGATGCCCCACAAATTGTCATAGAGAGGTACAGGCCCAGATAAAATGCCGGGCTGGCAACAGTATAGATCTAACACATGGGGCACATCTTAGGCATCTTGTGAAGATATCTGGCTGAGCAGACTCCTCAAAAGGTGCATTTACCACTCCAGGGACAGTATTTTAAAGAAAGCTCGAAACCATCAGACAACCAGCCTTGAACCTGCAGGAAGCAGGCTGGGTCAGCTCCAAGAGGGCAATGCAGACTTGTCACTTTCTTTTCTATTTCTTTGGGGAATCATGCTTCTGGGGCTGATATTCATTTGAAGTTTAGAATACATTTTGTATGCCTTGCAATTTAGAATTACACCAAAAAAAAAAAATTCAATCTGTCAAAGAAATGCAGCCAAGCCACTCCGAGATGGTCATAACAGAGTCACAGGCCACATCTGCACATGTACCTGAATCAACATATAACTGATCATAATGGTTGGTTATATTGCTAATTGTGGGAGTCAAGGGCTACGTGAATGGGATGGATAAGCAAAGCATGTGCCTGACCGAGCCCTATAAATGACAAAAAAAAAAAAAAAAGAATCCTTTGCAGCTTGTCTTCAGTACTGTTTTCCAGCCTAGTCTAACCATGAGAATCTTATTAAATGCATGTTCCCAGGCCTTACTTCTGGAAGGTCTCAATTAATAGGCAAGGAAGGAGGCCCAGGAATCGTATTTTAACAAGCTTCCCAGTTGATTCATGGGAGCAGGCAAGTTTGAAGAATATTTGTTCTAGCGCCAAAGCATGTATCGTTGGTTTGGTTTCTTAATAAGCACCCGCTGAGGGCCCAGTATATGCCAGGAACCTTCCTATAGTAATGACGTGAGGTATGCCTCGCAATCCTCCCAATTTCTATGTGATGAGGTAATGATTATCCCCATTTTAAAGACAGACACTAAAGTGCAGCGAGGTGAGCTGACTTGGCCCTTAAGTGCCAGAGCTGGGGTTCGACCGTGACTCATGACTGTCACTCGGAGCCTTTCTCCATGACCTCATGGTTGCCTCGGTAATCTAAATCACTCCTCTATCAACAACTGCAAGACCGATGATCCAGGCAGCCATATGGGACTAGTCATGGGATTTTCTCAGACTAATTCTGACATGTCTTTCATAGCAGCAAAGAGCAGCTGCATTGGAAATGGGATGTCACTGGCTGGAAATGGCACCTTGCCCAACGCATGGCCTCTTTAAACATCCTGTGAAAATGCCCTAAGAATGCTCTTGCAAAGTGTTTATTTTCTCTGGTAATACTAAATACAAATGGTGTCTTCCCGGAATCTGGTAGCTGGGGGCCTAGTGTATAATGTTAAAAAGTAACCACTGCCTCTACACCATTCCCTACGGAGGCCTCGCCATATATATCGTTAGTTCACAAGCTCCACTGTTGGGTAAAAATGCCATTAGAAAACGTATCATTTACCCAACGCACTGAAGGTGGGTCCCAAGAAGCTATTCCAATCTATCAGGTAATTATGGGGAAACCCCATATTCCTTACTGGGGAAAATGGAATGCCACCCTGGGAGGCATGAAGGTCCATCCCTGCTCTGTGATAAAGAGACGATTCCTACTTTGTGATAACAACCATTAAGCTGACTCTGATTGGGGGAATTTTTTAAAATCCTTTTGTTGCTTGTCTTTTATTTTATATATAGCTAATGGCTTCAAGCCAACCATAAATAATAAAATACCTAAAAAATTCATTGTAATCCAATTCATAGATTTATTTAGCAGAAAAGAGCACAAAATCCACTGAAGTCTCATTTATTTCATGACTCCAATATTGACCACTTAAACAGGCAGCATATGGCAGACTCTCATCTTTTAGAAGCATATGGCAGACTCTAAGCTTTTAGAAGCTAGAAGCCACAAGCAGAGTCAACTGAGTCACCCTCACGTGCAACCGCTCCGGGGATTCCAACTAAAAGCACAATGAACAATAAGGACTTAACCTTCACTCAGGTCTCCCCAAGTCTTGAGGACTGCTGGAACTTTGCCTCTTCCAAAAAAAAAAAAAAAAAAAAAGGCAGTCTTCAGAGTCTTAGACCAGCCTATGGCTGTGTATCCCCAGGATCTACCACAGTGCCTGACGTTCTGAGATACCTCCACCCTCCTAGAACTCAGTCGCCATTATTCACTGCTTTGTCCCAGTGCTGACACAGAGTAGAACTACCTTTTAAGCTGGTGATTTCTTTTTTCTTTTTGCAACTTGTCTCAACTCCCTTATTACATGGCCGTTATTTCTTGAGTGTCCCCATTGTCCTGCCACACAACAAAAGGGTCATGGGAGGGGGAAATGGGAACATACACAGGAATCATCCTTGAATGTAGAGTGGGGTGAAGGAGAGCAATGAGATGCTATTCGAAGACAGAGAGGACCATAAAACTTACAGTAGGGAGGAATCATGAGGAATAGGAAACAGCTACAAACCAAGGATAGAATCTATTTAGTCATTTAAAACTATATTTCCTGAGTATGTGCAGTATGCAAAGCCCCGTGCTAAACACACCCTCACAAAGCATGGGAAAGAGCTGTCACTTCTTAGCCAAGGGCCCACTGTACTCCTGATCATCACCTTCCTCAGAGAAGCATAACCCCAGATTAAGATGAAGAAGAATGCCAACTAAGAACAACATGGAAAAGATGAAACTGGGAACAAGGAGGCAGAGCCAAGAAAGAAAGGTCAAAGTTGGGGAGTACAAGCGACATACCCAAACCCTCAGTGTGATGTCAGTTTGCTTTATTTTACTTATTCTGCACAGAAGTCATTTAAAGGGCCTCATGATTTTTGGAAACGGATCTTAAAACTCAACCTTTATGCCTCTCGGCTGCCTCACCACCATATGGAGAGCTCCTTAAGGGCAGGGTTGGGCAATGTCTTCAAGCTATCGCAGAATTCTTAGACTTCTTCCTAGTGCCTAACAGATACCAGGCATTCTGAGAACTGACAGGCATACAAGAAACAAAACACAGCTTCTCTATTTTCAAGGTGTTTACCATTTAAAGAAGGGGACCCACAGAAAAACAGGTCACTATAATGACAACTGGGATGTCTTAGGAGAGAAGTATGTAATGAGCGAATTGCCACTTATATATCACAATGCAGATCCATTTCCAGAAAATCATTTGTTATTTGAAGGTTACCTTGTAAGGGAATTGGTTTCTCTGCATGTCATATCCAGGTTATCTTACAGTGGTACACCCCTGCGAACATCAACTGAGAACATTCTAAGAACATTCTAAGTGAGATGTATTCTTGTGTAAGATTTTGGTTAAAAGATGACTTTCAAGAATATCGCCTAAATGAGACACAACTATTCTCCATAAACCGCCATTATACATTCATTCATTCATTCCTCATTTTAATTATATTATTTGACGCCTACTATTTGCAACTCATTGAGATTTAAGAAAACTCTAAACCATGTCTTCCAGAGCCATATCATCTACTGACAGAAACAGCAAGCAAAGAAGCACTTTGGATAGAGGAGGAGACATGCTATTATAACACCTGGGTGTCTCTACTTTAAAAGAAGGCTTGTAATGAATAAAAGCCACAAGTTCTAAATGGCATAGTGCTACTGGTGTTTTGTTTATTTGTTTGTTTTTTATTAGCATTGCTCAAATAACATCACAAACATAAGCAAGGTTGTACAGCAGAAAAAAGGAAACAGCAAATGTACCAAGTCTCTCTTGGAGCTAACAGTTTTAAGGTCTTTATTATTATTCTTTTTCATCTGACTTTGTACACATCACAGCATTCTCTACAGTCGTACTTGAAGCAGTTAACTGTGGTGGTGGGGGGAGTTGAATATTTCTTAGAAAACATCGTCCATTTCTACCTGCTAATGCACAATGTAAAATGACCATTTATATGCACAATCATTTACCTGATGCATAATACTTAACTCGAAAATTATCACTAAGAGGTACTGCCAGTGCCAGCATTTGAGCACAGGGTTTTGATGCAAATGCTAAAGCATTTCTACAGATAATGAAGCACTCAACAAAGTGCCCTTTGTTAGACAATAAAAATAAATGATTTCAAAAGCCATCAACTGGTGATGAACAAATACATTTTATCGTAAAGCATTTGGAGATCTGGGGGTAAGCTCACATTTCACTACAATGGGTTTGTTTTGTCTTTTGGTTTTTGTTTTGTTTTGTTTTGTTTTAATCACAACCTACTGAGTATTTTCCACCTATAACTTATCTTCATTTTTTAAAAATTAATAATAAAAGAGCCACTGACATTTATGGAATCCTTCTCTGTACCAGGACTGGGCTAAGCAGTTTACAATCATCATCTTACTGACTCTTTGGGTCTCTTTATGAACCCAGTTCTATTATGATATCCTCTTCTATAGAGGAATCTGTGCAAAGTAACCAAAACATTGCACCTTGTTAGGGATTTTGTAGCTTCCAAATGTCTTGGCATAGCTGGCCTGATTTGTGTGGCATGACTGCACTCTCAGAGCTAAGAGCTAGTATGTTATCTTCTTTTTACACAAGGATACCACGGCCTGCAGAAATGAAGTGACTTGTCCAAGGCGACATTTGTCGAGTAGTTATAATAGACTGCAAAAAAAAAAAAAAAAAAAGTCCAGAATGCTTCCCTTCCTAATAACTACTCCTCTTTACAATGTGACCTTGCAGTTCCCCCAATCGAGAAATACAGTCTCTTCCCTCTTGCACCTGTACTGGCCTTGGGACTTGCTTTAATGAATCCAATGTGTCAGAAGCGGTAACGTGCCAGTTCTGAGGCTCAAGAGGTCCTGTATTACGCTATATTCTTCTTTTAGAACTCTGCCTCTGCCAAAAGCGAATACGCCTCTACTAGTCGGTTGAATGATGAGAAATGCGGCCCAGTCACTTCCGTCGCCCCAGGTGACAGCCTGACAAGCCCGAGACGCAAAGCTGCCTAACTAACCATCAGCTCACTGCAACTGTGTGCAGTACCCAGATAAGACAAGCCCAAATTGCAGAATCATGAGGAGAAAAAAATGGTTATTATTTTAATCACGAAATCTGGAGGTGTTTTGTTACGTAGCAAGAGCTGACCAATACAGTGGCATTGCTGAAAACAGAGTTCAAATAGTCAAGGCTGTCTCAGCCAGTATGTTGTTGATTTGTTATAGAAAAACTAGATTACTTTGGAATTAAAAAAACAAACATTGGGGTGGTAGGACTAAAGTAACAGTAAAAGACAAAAATATGGAATTCTTCAATTTAAATAATGAGTAGGGATTAAATATTCCTCTGTATGTGTTTCATTACCAGACTGTATCTACCATTCTGCCAAGGAGTAATGTCTCTCTAGGATTTACCCTCATTATTGCATTACTTCTGCAGCGTATCAACTCATCTTCCTGCAGTAAGTGAGTTCATCCACATGCCCAATCTGACCTCTGAAAATACAATGAGCATGAAAAACTTTTAGTGGCATTTACATATATAACATTACATTTTTAATTTAACATTGCATTAGCCCAATATTCTCCAAACCTTATTCATTTACATATCTTTCACAATCTTTGCTAATTTGCAAACTACCTAGATTGTTATTTACTGAATATGTTTCTTTAAGTGAAACTCAAATTCACTCACATTTTTCACTTGGCCTAATCCTGAGCAATAATAACCATGAGATTCACTTATTTTATAAACTAATTACATATTTTTTGCACATGACTGTTAAAATAAAAATGCATGCATTCATCTGTGTACCCCTAAATCATCTTGCTTGTTATACTCTGAGAAACATGGCATTACCCATATTCGATTAGCTTCAACTCTTCGCTTTTGCATATCAGCCATAGGGGAAGAGCAACTTACAAGGCTTTTATAGGCCAAAGGGAACTCTGATGGAGATGACAGTTCTGCTGGTCACTTACTTGAGCAACACCCTGCCATCTGAAGAATGATGCACAAGTGTTCTAGCCCTAGGCGCCAACAAGCTGACACTATTTCAGTGGTCCCCGCTGAGTTTTTTTTTTTTTTTTTTTTTTTTTTTTTGGCACACATGATCTAAGTAAATAACTTGAGATAGGGCATGGTAAATATCAGCAGGCCCTCTGATGGCTCTGAGGTCATGAGACTGTCCATTCCGATCCATGCGGACAAGAAGATGGATGTGCAAAAGCTGTTAGACTGTCCTCAAGGCCCCACACCTTTTTTGGATACTTGTGATCCTCGACATAAGTCTTTAAACAGAAATCCTTAAAGCCATCCTTCCTGTGTCATATACAAAATCAAGACTCAAAAACATGAGCCCTCTGGGACAAACAAGTTTGCCTATGACCACGCTCGTGGTGAGCTAGTGAGATCCAGGTTCTGGACCAGGCAGCCTGGCTCCAAAGCCTAGGCTCGTGGCTGCTGTGCCTTCCAAGGACTGAAGGATGCGCTCATCAGAAGGCAGTGTCTATATTCTGAGGGACCAGAAGGCAGAAACAGAACCAAAGCTGAGAGGTTTCTTTAAGGTCTTGAAAAAGAGCTTTGTGAATGTCCATCGACAAATGGTCATTGGACACCTGGCATGTTTTTGGCATCTACTATACTGTTGTGAAAACTAGATGTTTATATTCAGAATAGACTCACAGCAGGTAAGGTGGCATCCCTGTGATACAGAATAATCTTATCGCGTGCACTGGTTTTTGTTCCTTCCTCTGCTCTTCCATTCTCCCTTCAATGACCTTGTTACCTATATCAGGAACATCTGATCTTGAAAAGGATCTGCTTGCGATAAAAGGAAAAATGCAAGATGTGACTTCGTGCCTTGCTTGGCAGAGATGTTTTTTTAATGAAATGTTACAGGAGTCTAGTTTCTGAGAAATGACCAGTTTGCAAGTTGAAGAAGAGATACAAAACTCCATGTACACAAGGTCTGGTGTGAAAAATACTTGCTTACAAAAAAAAAAAAAAAAAAAGCTGCTGAATCTTCCTTCGCTACATTCCTAAAAAATAAAATGCACTTCCTTGCCATGTTGCGCCCAACTTCCTTAGTGGCACTCCTGTCCCTGCCATCGTTAGATGACGTGCAGTGCTGGGAGAGGACGACTGGGATACCTGGACTTGGTGCTACAAATTCCGGAGGCCAACACATTATAATAACAGTGAGAATAGCAGCTAACGCCTATTAAGTGTAGTGATGTGTTTGGCACTGTCCTAAGTATTTCACCCAGAGTTTGGCACTTCAAAATTAGGAAACTGACTTCTTAAAGAAAATATGTAAATTTACTAAAAAGAAAAGAATATTCTGGTTTCTGGTGAGACGACAGTGCTCCAGTGGTGAGCACCAAACTGTTTTTTCCTTTCCCACACCTCCCTTGGGTCTTTTAAGAATGCTGAAACTACCATCCGAGAGGAGTCTGAGAAATGAATCACCTGGCCCCTACCATTGGTTAATCTGTACTGGTACTGTGGAAGGTACTTTCGTTTTGTGACAGCTAATCCCATCAGGTCACCAAGGGCAGAAATGCTGCCTCCCCGAGACCTAGCCAAGTGCCTTGCACAAAGCAGGTGCGCGATCAATGCCAGCCGATTGTGTCTGTCTATTCCCTGAGCCCAGCCTCAGCCTGGGGGCAAATGAAAGTGACCATGCTGTTGTTGGTGCTGATGACGGTTCCCTCCTACTCACCACCTCTTTTTGTCCTTCAGAGCCACTTAAAATACCACTTGGCTTGAAAAACACAGAAGGAGGTGAGGGTTAAGAAATCACTTTCCCCAGAAGAGAAATGATGAGGAAGGAGGAGAGAGGAGAGGTGATGAGAAGAGACGGAAGGAGAAAGAAAAAGAAGAAGAGAAAGAAATAGGAGTGAGAAAAGGAGAATTAAGAGACAAGAGGGCTGTATCCCACTCCAGTCCTTGTCTTGGTGATGCTGGGAGCTTCTCAAAAGGCACCGCTTCTGAGAAGAGGATTTTGTTCACAGTCTAACAGGTGTGAGGGCTTAATTATTATTTTAACAGTGTGTTCAAGAAAAGTACAGACACTGATCTATACAATTACTCTGCTCAAATACAGACATTTGCCTCTGTTTTCACACATATAAAATGAAATCATCAGATGTACCAAATGTTGACATTTTCCCTCATGAAACACCAGATATTTCCTGAAACTTGGGTAATTATGTCCTTCACCACCCACAAAAGAAAAAAAAAAAAAACCCTCAGCCTGTCACAATGTAATTCCAAAATCATTAAAATTCTTAAGTCATGTACCCAAGAAACCAAGAGGTGGACGGATGATTTTCTCATCTTATAGCCAAAGACCAAATCAGACTCGTATTTACAAAGCAACCCTTGCAATGCTCTGGAAAGCGCTACGATGAGCATTTGCCTCCAGAACCCAGGAAATGCTCACCTCGGAACGCGGTATTCCCTGGGTGCACAGTCAGCACGCAGCCCCATTCCCTCTCTGCGGCAGTGACGTTGGCTTTGTATTTCTCCCCTTGCCAGTCCAAGAAGCAAGTTAGAGCAGCCAACAACTTTTAGTTTAAAGATTAGGCTCTTTGTATGGGTGATTTATTGCATGTTTATAGCTGGAGAGAACAAATTTTTTTTTTAGTTGAGGATATTGCTTTCTGTCAGAGCCTCAGAATTTTTACCTTTTTCCTCTCCTTTGCAGCAAAAGCATTATATTTATGAGGAATCATCCCTAGGCCAGATTCTATTTGCAGATATTTGGAGGGGAAGGGGGAAAGGAAAAAAAATATTAAACTAATCTTTGGTTACTCATGTACAGCAAGTTCAATTTGAATGTCCATGAATTTGTTGCATTTGATACCTCTGCCAAACATGTCAATTATCAGACTATGTGCAGATTGGAGACTTTAGCCCTCTGTGAGGCAGAGGGGGAGGATGGGGAAAGAGGGAGGAGGAAGAGAGAGTGGGGGGAGAGCAGGAGAGAGATGAGGGAGACACACAAATGGAGCCAAACAGAGACCGTCAGACAGACAGAAACAGAGGTCAGGCCAAACATCTCAGAAATGCAAAGAAAGATCCTTCTGTGAAACCATTAAGTAAAAGTCAAGCCACCTTAGAATAAGTATCTGGGCTTCAAATAACTCCACCTGTCACGTGCTACAGCTTGCCTCATGATGCAGGATCACCCAGTTATTAAGTGTATGGGTGCTTCTGGATCAGGCCGCCTGGGTTCACATCCATAATTTGTCACATGCTCACACCACATGTGACCTTGGGCAGTTTATTCACACTCTGTGTGTCTCAGTGTTCTCGGTGTCTGTGAATGGAGCCCACCTAACAGGATTGTTGGGGTGATTAAATGAGTATGAATGCAGGTAAAGAGCTAAGAACAGCGCCTGGCACATGCTAAGGAAGGCTCACTGAACGTCCCCTACTGCTGCTCACATCCTGTTATCGCATTACAGACTCTGAAGGTAGGCTGCAGAGGTGATGCCCCCCGGAGCCACTTGGAGCACCTACGGGGGCATGACGGCTCTTCTAACCCACTGGTGTCAATAGTTACCAGAACAATGGGCAGGACTGCCAAGGAAAGATAGAGCTAATTGCCTGCAAAAAATCTGAGTGCCAGCTGTGACCACTCATACAGCTTCTGCCTGTGCAGTAAGAAGTGCTTGCTAGATGAGCACCTATGTGTAGAAAAACAATGCCACCTTTCCTTTAAATACACTTGTTTTTTTCATTGCCAAACATTGCGCCACCTATAGAGAGAGCTGTGTAACTGCAGTTTCTATTGCTTCTAGGGACTTGAGTTTTAGGGCAATAAAATTCCTTTCTACCTATGCACCTTAAGAGGGATTCATTCGCACGTGTCATTGGCAAATGCCCTAGCTGACTCTGATGGTGACGATGATGATAGTGGTGATGTAATGATGATGGCTAACATTTATTGAACACTCTCCATAAGCTGGCATTTCTATAAGTGTTTTACCTAGAGTATTTCATTTACTTCTCACAACCATCCTTTGAGATGGGTATCCTTTTTTATGCCCATTATATAGATGAGAAAACTGAGGTGCAGAGGACTTAGATATTTTGCCCACAGTCATATTTCTAGTGGCTCCTGAATCTTTACTCTTCATCACTCACCATGTTATGCTACCCCTAAGATTATCTAATTGTTGGGGATTAAGCATCTACTGTGAGTATTAAATAAATAAATTTTTAAAAAGCATCTACTGTGTTATAAGCACTGAATTGATCTTATGCAACAGGGATTAAAAAAATAGATAAGTTCCCTGCCTTCCTGAAGCTCACAGTTGAGCAGAGGAGATAATGGTAAGCACACAAGTAAATAAATAATCACAAATTTTTATAAGTGCCCTAAGGGACAAGTGCCAGAGTTTCATGAAAGAGACTATCAGGAAGGACCTGATTTAGATTGGGGATCTCCTGAGGATGTGATATTTAAAATAAAGATTGCAAGACGAGTAGAAGTTGGTTAAAGTGTGCAAAAAAGGGTGTGCCGGTTTGAAGAAACAGCATATTCTCAGGCCTGAGACAGGAAAGAATATGATGTGCAGTAGGGACTGAGAAAAGGCAATGCGGCTAAGATACGGGTAAGGGGAAAGTGGTACCAGATAGAGCTGGGGAAGCAGGCAGGGGCCAGATCGCTGGTGTCTTTGTCCATCCATGTCCCGTATCCTAAGGCTCCCTTAGAATTCGAAGAGTCACCACAGTAGAGAAGTCTTCCCCATCCCATCTCCAAGGCCTCCAATGTCAGGCTGTCCTCCAAAAGGTGAGTTTAGGGGAGTACAAAGGCGCTGACTCTTCCAAACCCTCCAGGCACCATGAATGGTTTGACTGCATTTATCTGTTTATTCTCTTCACCAACAGGGCCGTCATAGGGGAAACAGAGCCCAGAAGGAAAAAGATGGACAACTTCTTGGATTATTCAAGGAAAATCTCCAATATTGCCTACAAAGCTGACCTGAATGATCCAAATATCTGCACGGAGTCTCCATTTTACTTTGCACAGGTAGAAACCGCAAACCCACGAAGTGCTCCTATGCCACTAAGCAAGCCCTAGCTCAGTGCTTTAGCCCACCCCTGGCAAGACTGTGAAATAAGAAGCATTTGGTACTTGTGCTCTTCAGACTTCCAGGCGCTTCTAATGTCACCTCTGCCAGGAAGCCTTCCCTAATTGCCCCCACTACAAGTGAGAACTCACTCCTTTGACCACCAATGGTTCTTAGCCCTTTGAGAACAGAGGCTGGCTTAGTCAAAGGTCTCCTTGCTGGTACAGAGGAGCCCCTCACACCATGCAACTATTGAGCTTAATGCGTTTAGTTATGGGCAGCGCTCACTCTTTCACCGCCTCCTCTGCCGCATCTATACCGGACTGCCTTGGGCTCCCTCCAAAAGGGTTTTGCTGGGCAGCACTGTCCTTTTACCATTTCCCAACACCCTCTTCCCAAGCACACCTGCTCTGTATCATTTCCACAAGGCCCTGCCCCTTCCTGCTCGGTTACAGGGATGGGAATTGGTTGATCCAATAAACAAATCTTTGCTAACAGGGTACCCAGCTAAGGAGTGTCCCTTCTAGGTGGCGTCACGCCAAATCCCAATCAAAATGCCCAGAATTCTGGAAGACTTGTAAGAACTATGAACCCCTGGCCCATAGTGGGGTCCTCCTGCAGGTCAGCCTTTGGTAAAATTACAGCACCTGGGTGCTCCCTGACTCTACTCATGATACAGCTGGTCTGTAAGTAATCTCAGGAAAACAATAAAAATAATAATAACCTCTGTTGTTTCCTGAACTCCTACCAACACCAGGTTCTAATGCTTTCCAGGTCCTACAAACTAGATGTTATTAGCCCCACTTTAAAGAGGGGAAACTTAGCCTCGGAGAGATGAAGTGACTTCTTCCCCATGCCACAGGCTTCAGGTCTCCACAGCCTGGGCTCTTCCTTCTCCACCACCTCAACCTCATTTCTCTAGAAATAAAGGAAAACTCCCACCAATAGGCATCCCTCATTCCCTCCTCCAGCCCAGCACATTCGTCACTGCTGGTGGGAAATGACCCACAGCTTCAGGGTTCTCAAGAGGAAGATCAGCCTGGCCTTCATCAGAAAAGGCTTCCCAGGAAGAGAGGAGGAGGACCCTTCGGGCCCCCCAAACAGCCCGTTTCTGTACAACCGGGCAGCTCGCTGAGCCCTGAGACTCCATGATATGAACAAAGCCCATAGCAGCCCCTCCATCCGGCTCAGAGTGGGAGGCAGGCAATGCTCCACAGTCCTCAGCACAAACCGGGACATCGACAAGGCACGAAAAAGTCACACGATCCCGCATCCATGAATGAAGAACTGAGCTGTGTGTGTTCCTTGAACAGAAGCTACAGCTCATCTAAATGGGGTCAGTGTCAGCCCAAACATGAATGAGGGAGGACAACATCCGGGAGGCACCAGGTCCTGGGCCAGGCATTTTGTATACCTTATCTCTGAACCGCCTGCAGAGGGAAGCATTAACTAGAGTGCTGTTGTGCAGAAAAGTAAACTGAGGCTCAGGGACGTGATTGCAAGGGGTTCCACGGCGAGCAAATGCCAGATTTTGGATCCGTGCCCAGGTCTGTCTCACTCTCAGGCCCATCTTTTCCATTATACGATGATGTCTCGCCTTTGCATGCTTTCTGAACTCCATTTGTTGTGATTTTCAGCTGCTTGCATGGATTGCACACTTGGAAATCCACCAAAAGCAGATCCTACATCTTTAGCAGTCCTCATAAACGCTAGGCCACATTCCAACCATCTTTTTAACAAGAGAACTCTCCAGCCTGAGCAATGGGGCTTAAAAAAGAAAAGGGAAAGGAGAAAGGCAAAAAGTAATTCTCCCTCTCAGAGGAGGCCTGTGTGATTCGGAAGGGTGTGGGTGGCCAGAGTTGGCACAGATATAACCACAGCCCATCACGAGAACAATGAAGCCATAACTCCAACGTCTGAGGAACGCCATTCATTCAACAATTACTTTTAAGTGCCTCATTTGAACACAGTAAAGCACCGTGGGAGTGACAAAGGAGCAAAATGCTGGGGCCCACCCCGTATGAGGTGCATAACACTCGCATTCATAGTCCTCAGATCGAGAGGGCAATGTCAACTGTACTGAGAAACGCGGGTTTCTTTAGACACACCTGGACGTGAATTTGTATCCCATCTCGGAGCTTATTCACTTGGTCCATGGCTCCGCTAGTATGTCTTCCTTGTTTTCCTGATCTTTCTTTCACACTACTCTAGTCCTGTTTCCTTAACTCTCTGGTGGAATAAAGAGTGCAATGGGAACACATGCACGCACGTGCACACACACACACACACACACAATTCTGAAGACAAAAGAACCACGTTCCAGCCCAGCTCTGCAACATTCTAGTCACACGACCTTGGACCAGTCTTGATGCGTCTCTTAGCCTCCACTTGCTCACCAGTAAAAGAAATATAACCCTCCCTGTCTCAAAGCTTACATGGGGATTGATAATATGAGAAAGTCTTTTGAAAACGGCAAACTACTAGAAAATTGTACATTTTATCACCAATGCTAAGATATATTAGATTACTGTGTTAGTGGCTAATATTTAGTTAAACAGAAAATCCTGCCAATTGACCGTTATTCCTTTTGTTTTTCCTTGGGCAAAGGCTGGCTAAGCAAAAGAGAAAAGCAAGACAAAGAACACTACTTTGTGAATTCTTCCCCAAAAGGACAGCATTGTAAGTCTGCCGTGAATAAAGAGTGTAAATTATATTCAGCATGATATAAGTAATGACATATCAATTAACTGTGTCAACAAGGTCTAAAAATATGCAAATTACTGTACTTCAATTAGAAAAATCTACATCCTTAGAGAATATTGTAAATCAGGAAATTTGGGAGACATTAAGAGTAATCAGTGAGGGAAAGCATGTACTTTTTGCTGTATCCTATTTTTATACATACATAATGAAATAATTATAGCTACACTGTATTTATGCCTCTGCAAAAATATTAAAATCTTAAGATCTTTACAATGATAAGTTAAATCTGTATTATGTTTTCAGACAACATTAATTATAAGAAAAAGAAATCTATTATCATTCAATATAAGTAAGTTGAAACTAATTTGGACATGTAAATTAGAAATGCTGTTTTTTTCTCAGCACCAGAACATTAGAAAAGAGAAAGCAAGAAAAAATATCTAGATCAATTACTGAGTCTATAAATGAAAAGCTTTAGAGTATTTAAGCTGTAATGCAAATTTAAGAGTGTTCAATAAATAACTTTTCTCAAAAATATCAAATGATTTGTTTTGGGTTTGTTTGGTTGGTCTTCATTTTTTTCCATTTTTGAGAGGCCTTCCCAGTTTTCTTTGTTGGGAATGTGTTGATCCATCTGTTGGGGACATATTTGTCTTTACCTGAGTTGTCCCCCAGCTGGGACTCCCAAACAACCAGCAGAAGGCAAGGAGTATGTAGCTTATGTCAGTTCTCAATGATAGGGACATTCACCACAGTCGCTGAGGAGTGGCACCCTGCTTCAAAATTTAATTTGCATCAATTTCAGAGATGCCAGAGGAATGCAAGGAGAGGGTCACAGGACACTGATAAGCTGCAGCTCAAGTCATCGCAGCCTTCCTGGGACATGCATCCTGGTGGGGAACATCCCACAGTGAAGCCCTTTGGGGACTGATCTGCTTTACCCTTACTAATTGCAACCTTTATGAGGCTTCATCGGGATCTGAAAATCCTGATTCCAGAATGACACTTTCCTGAGAATTTTCCATACCTGTCTCCTTTCCACATGTGGGGAATGCCATTCATGTTTCAATATCATCTTCAATAAAATCTATCCCAGCTACTCCAGGCCAACTCAATTCCTGCCTGAGCTTTATGAAATCCAAGGCATTTTGATCCTTAGTGCATCCACCCAGGCTGAATGCTCTGTGAGGACCAGCACTGTGCATTTTCTCTGTGCTCCGAGGAGGCACAGGGCCTCCTACAAAGCAGAGACTCAATCAAGAGTACACCAATAAACAAAAGGAAGGATGAAGAAAGGGCATAGACTGGGCAACTCTCCACCATGAAGAATGTATCTTCTCAGCGCTAGGTATGAAAACTCCCAGTAAAGCAGTGAGCATTGATGCAAATCTGTGCTTGGTTAATACAATTAAATAACCAGCGTTGGGGCTGATTCGACAGGTGGGGAAGAAAGTGGAGGCTACCTTCATGTCTCTTAGCACTGCCTTGCTCTACTGCACTCCAATGCTCCCTCCAGCAATTTCCACGGGGAGCTTCCCCTAACTGCCTTCATCCAAGTCTGCTTCCTAGAAAACATCTGATAAAACTGCTCCCAAGAAGTGGCAGGGTTTACCATAGCACTCTTTCAGGAGTTTTGTCCTTAAACATGAAAGAAAATGTTACACCAAAAGAACCAAGATCTAACAGGAATTTCAGACACCAGTGGCCAGGAATGTGTTTTATGGAGGAAGGCACATTTTTAATCTGCCTTACACACACACACACACACACACACACACACACACACACACACACTCATCAGGATGCTCTGCAGTTTGCCTATTGAATGTCAGCTCTGATGGGTGCATACATTTCTTTAAAAGGGGCTATACGAAATGCTTTTAAAATGATTGCTTAATTGGTGGTGGTACTGGAACAAGAGAAGGAATGCTATTTCAGCTGGGGAGAAGCTAATCTACAGCCTTGCAAATAAATACTAACCCACCAAAATCTTTTCCAGCATACTTTCTCCATTGGAGTGGAGAGTGTGGTTAGCTATTGAGATTTTAAGAACTAGCATCCTTCCTGGTTTGCCCAAAATGAATCATGGCTTATAACAGATGAATAGCCAAGCTATCTGATGGTCATACTACACATTCACAAATAAACTTGTGTGTGTGTGTGTGTGTGTGTGTGTGTGTGTGTACACACATATCTTTATAGATATAGACATATTTGTGGAGGTAAATATAGGTATCTAATCTACTCTGCTAGGTGAGTAGAGTAACTATGTTGCATGTGAGTAAAAATAACACAGACTCTTAGACCTGTGTTAAATACATCTGGGTTCAAATCCAACTCTGGTAACTAATGTGATTTTAATCAAGATATTTAAACTTCCTAAGGCTTAGTTTCTTCCTCTATAAAATTGAAAGGGTAATAAATTTACTCATAGGGCTACTGCATAGATTAAATTAGATAATGCTAATGAAAGCCTAGTATAGGTGGTGGCACAAAGTGACTCTCAAATGGTTCCAATTTTTAAGTATCTTAATAATGATGATCACGTCTGCCATAAGCTTTCACTGCAAAAATGAGTTTGGGAACTTCTGGCATTTTACAAGTTAGAACTTACCGCAAGTGTTGTGGGCATATGGGGTACCTACTCCTGAGTCCACATGGCTCAAGGTAATTCATCTGCTTTACCTGTTTAAGAATCTAGGAAGATAGATATCTGAGGCAGATTTGCTTAATCATGTAAATTTCCAGAAAAACAAGATTTTTTAAAATAGCAATTCTAAAACTGTAAATTCAGTACTGTTCTTTCTACAAACCGTCATATATTTTAATGTTTTTTTCTCTTCATTATCAATGAATCCATATTTTTCCCTCCCATTTTCTTCATTTTCCCCATCGTCTTCATTTCTATGCCTCACTGTCCATAGTTTTGTGTCTTAGACACTCTAAGATTTACAGCAAAAGCACCAGGTCCCCGCGTAGCTAAGGTTCTGCTGATCGATCAAGCTAGTGAAGGGATATACATTCACATTTTCATCACCAAACTGTAGCCCAAACCTCAGTACATCAAGGGCCACAAATAAAGCAGTTCTAACCAGCACCGTATTCCCAAGCTGGAGAGTCAGAATGAGATGACAGCGGATCTCGCTGTCTGATCCGAATGAGGCCATGGGACTTTTCTCTAATCCATCTCATCTGCCTTCTCACTCTTGGTCTCAGGAATAGAGGGAATTTACCTGCCATGATTTTCTGACCAATAAAAGTTGACTTTCTTAAATGCCACACTCCATATCCTGCCGGCTGTGTAGAATGAATATCAGATATGGATAAACAAAGGCAGAGCCAGAGAAGAAAACCAGTTACCCTCCACCACTCTCAAAGAAAGAAGGAAAAATAAAAACAGGAGAGAGAGACACATGCTCTAAACAGAGCCCACCTTTTTTTCTTTTTTCAGAGCTCCTGCTCTGTATTCAAAGGCTTTGCAATTATTTGCCTATTACTTATCTTTAAACATCAGCTAAAGAGATCTAGCATTTCGGAAAAGGTAATTATACCATAATGCAGATGGTAGTAATAACAATTACCCAAGATAAGCCCTTGCGATGATCTTTACAAAGCAAAGCAAAGCAAAAGTAGTACTGACTCATGAAGGACCTCCAGTGGAGAAGCCTGCAATGCAGTAGCCAGACTGTCCCCTGGAAACGTGACAGGCAGTTGCTGTCACTCTCATTCTTGAGGACAAGGCAAGGTGGAAGGTAAGCTCTTCCTAAGTTTAAAAATCCCTTGATGTGGAGACAATTCCTGCTAGTCCTTATTTGATATGAACTCTACCCACCTCAAGTACTAGAGGAAAAGATTTCGTCCCCTGCCTTGTGCACCCCAACTTCGGCCTCGGTTCCCATATCTGAAACTGCCTGCCACATGCATTTCTGTGGGGAAGGACTTATCCTACAACATGATAGTTGTTGAAACAGGAGGATCTAATTGCTTAGAAATCATTAATTGCTATAAATAGATGACTTCTGGGAGTCAATGAACTATAAGCAGAAGAGACAGTGTGTTTGAATGTCACGCCTGTGCTCTGGATATTTTTATGACTTGTCAGTGATTCCGTAAAGAACTCGCACAGCCAAAGGTGCCCAGTCAACCTGTCCTGATTGAAAATGCTACTGAGAAATAGATCGTTCTTGTTTTAAACCTTGACTATCCTTCTAACAAATCAGGGTGTGCATTTATGATACTAAGGAAAGTTAGTATCAGCCATCCAAGAAGAAAAAAGGAGGACACAGAAGAGTCACTTTCTGACCTTTGCTATTTTCTAGGGCATAAAATAACCTGTCATCTACCTTTTGCAGGTCATTTTTATCATGTTGCAGGCCAAAATGAAATTTGACCTCTATTTTCCTGCTACGCCAGTAATGATAAATTTAATGCACACGGAACAAATGAACGGTAGGCCCAAGGAAAGTCAGATATGCACGGATTGTTCATTCCTGAGTTTCTGCAATGAAAGGAGCATTTTCTCCTTAGAACTTTCATCACTTTCCTTCCAGAGTCTTAGCTTGGTGCCCACACACTGACCACCTGACCTGAATAATTCCACACAGCCTTTCTGCATTCCTACCGCACTAGGCCCTTTTGCTCCTAAGACTTAAAGAAGAAGGGAAATCATTTTTCTGAGTCACTCATTTTGTGATCTGATCAGGGTTCTGATTTTTCAACAGAGCAGTAAATAAATACCATAAACACCTCTTTCCAAAATCCCAGCAATGAAGCAGGAAGACGCCACCTTGCAAAGGAGAAACAGCTATGGAGCCCACCAATCCTGCATGGCTTTGCCACGGGGAATGCAAAAGTCATCGAGCTGCCAGTTATCAGCTTCTTACAAATCTGATGAATTAGCTAATATCCCCTTCCGCTGCGGAGTTTGGTTTTGTGAGGGAAGTTACCTTTACTTGCAGCCCACCTGCCAGGAAACATTGCTAAGCAACAGACATTCTGATGAACCCGCCCACCACAAAGCAACAAGTAGTCCGTGACCTTTTTGCAGCCTCAAATAACACTTTCAAAATCCTCTGTACCAGTGAAATTCCAATTGGCCTCAAATTCCTATTGCCCCCTTCCAATTTCTCCCTCCTTCACAGACTTAGCAAAGCAAAGAAACTTCTGACAGCAGCTAACTCCAGGGATATCCAAGTGTGGAATCTAATCAGTCCTGACCAGAGCAGTTGGTTGTGATTCAGCACTGTCTCATGAAATACAATTGACCTTCAGATCTGCATGCATTGGAATCTCTAAATAACCAAATTATTTGTTAGGTCTGTTTCAATCGTAAGTACAACATGCTTGCATTCATTCACTCATTTAAAACCTCAGTTGCATCCTGCCTCTCCTCGAAGTCATCCAATTCACTCATTTGGGATGAACTGTAAACCCCTTACCTAGGCTTACAGGGTCTCTGCTCCTACTCCAACATCATCCCTTGCTCCCTCCCTTGCTCCTGTCTGCTCCAGCTGTTTCTCCTAAATGCTCCCAAACATTTCAAGGCCACACCCACCTCGGGGTTAGCGATGGGGTTAGACTTGCTGTTTCTTCTGTCTGAGGCACCTTTCCTCCACTTGTCTACAGCTTACTCTTGTTTCATTCAGGTCCCCCATTCCAAGAGTCCTTTCCTACGTATCCTTTATCAATTAGCAGTCCCTCTAGCATCCTCTGCCTTAGTTTGGGTTCCTCCAGCCTGAGGGTCAGACTTGTGAGCTGAACGTTTATTGAAAGGTGATTCTAGGGAACTAGGATGAAGGAGTGGGGTGGGAAACAGGAAATAAGAGAAAGGTGATGAGGGTCAAAGATGGAGCTGGAGACCACTGTGGACAATTGGAGCTCAGTATTGCCAGAGGGAGAGCTGCTTCTCCCAGGATGAGCCAGCCAGCTCCTTGGCTTTGGAGAAAGTGCTAAACGTAGGTCATTGTCACAATCAAGGGACCTCTTCCTCAGAGGCAACTGAAGTCAGAGGTAGGCTCAAAGGGCACAGTACGGGACAACAGCAGCACCTGCCACCTCTCTTTCACTTTACTTGAATTAATTGTCCTGCCGTTTCCATCCCCTTACATAGTATATATTGATTTGTTAATATATTTATTATTATTATCTATTCCTTTCCCTTCCCCACTCTCATCTTAACAAACGTATACTACTTAGCTTGATGAGAACAGAGAGGTAACAAGTTGTCCCTCTGCTACAACTCCAACACTTACAAAAGTACTTGGCAGATTTTATTGGATCAGTTTATTTATTCATTTTTTTGCTCATGTACTTATGAAAGTAAACATTAACTGAACTGTACCTGGGCTCAGTGCTAGGGTGTCAGAAGTGACAGAAGCTCAATTCCATACAGCCAGGCGCTGTTTACTAGCTGCTTCATAAATCTGCCTTGGGCCTCAATGTAATTCAAACAACACTGGGAGCAAGAGACTATATCATGTATTTTTTGTTGTTGCAGAATCTAACACAGTACAAGGCACTTGCAAGGTATGTCAGAACAAGAGATGCTCGTGAATTGAGTCCCGTGTTTATCATCCTTGCCCTGGAGAATCTCATAGTCCAGGATGAAAAGAGCCACAGAAAGTAATAATAATATAACATCATCAATGCAACAAGTGAGACCTATACACAAAGCTATGAGGACACTGAGAGGGGACACTGAATGACTGGTGGGAATCAGCGAAAGTGCCACAGAGACGGACATTTTAATTGGGACTTGATGAATGAGTAAGAGTTTGCCACTCAGAGGCAATAAATGCATTCCTGGCAAAGGAGATGGCTCGTGTGATGTTCAGAGAGCTGTGTGACATTACACAAACCTGGAGCATGAAGCACGTTGGCAGGGGTTGAACTCTGTGACATAGCCTTCATCGGCCAGAAATAAATCCCCTTAAAATATCAAAAGTGAAAGACTCTGATACCAAGTGTTAGTGAAAATGTGCAGAAGCAGGCATTCTCTTACCCTGCAGGTGGAATGTCAATGAGTACAACCTTTTTGGAGGACGGTTTATTGATATCTAGTAAAGTTGAAAATATAATTTCCCCACAGTTGAGCCACTTCACTTCTAGGTATATGCCCAAGAGGAATGCTGTCACAAGCAAAAGGAGACGTCCACAAGGATGTCATTAACAGTGCTATTGATAACTGTGAAGAACCGGGGGGAAAATCTATCTCTCCATCAATAGGGGAATAGGAATCTATCAATAGGCAATAAATAAATCATGAAATTTATTTATAGGGGAGTTAGAATGAAAGAACTAGATCTACATTATCAACATAGAGAAATCTGTTATATATTGAGAAAAGAAAGCAAGTCCCAGAAGAGTGCCTGCATCCTGATACTATTATGCCGATTTTAAAACTCACAACTCTTGGCTGTGGAGTATACTCTTACATAAAAAGTGAAAGTATTAAAATGGGTATAAAAATTTTTTTAAATAAAAATGAATAAATAGATATAGCTTCCTATGAAGTAGTGGTTACCTCTGAGAGGTGACAGGGGCTAATGGAATTAGGAAGGGGACAAATGGAACTTTAATGTGTTTTAAATGTGTTATTTCTAAAGCAAAAAAAAAAATGATGCAAATATGACAAACTGTGAACGTTTGTTAAATGGGCAAGTCAGATACATGGGTGTTTCTCAGGCACTTGTATTTATCTATGTTTTTCTTATTGTTCAATAAGACTTCATATTTTTTAAAGAAATTTTACTTGACAGACAGAATTACTTTATATAGTTTTCAGTCCATAGCCTCATTTGTATTGAGTTGACTCTGTTTATTAAAGTAAAAACTCAGAGACTATTTACTCCCTTCATTAATTCAACCATTTATTCAATCAACAAGCACTTATTACGTGTCCAGTACATAAAAAGCTACTATTTAACATAACAATAGGGGATACTTAGAACCTCAAAAGACAAAATCCTCAGCTTCAATGAGTATGTAATCCGGCAAGAGGCAAAGGACATATATACATTCAAATAGCTCCCGAACACTTAAGTATACAGAAATTATATGCCATAAAACTACATCACCGTAATACCACCTTATATTTTATTAGTATGTGGCTGGTATCAGTGTGAAATAACACTGGAACCATAAATATGATATCAGCTCTTTCGTATCTCAGCAGTTGTCAAGATCTAAAAATGTAACAGCAGAATAAGGCCTTAGACGCTCAGGTTATAACTTTCTTGAGGACAAGGAGCCAAAAATTGCACTGCCAACCCTCAGCCCCATTAACACAAACACATTGGCTAGAAGAAGATGAAGATAAATGGTGGATCCCTCCACCTGGTTGTCGTTCACAAGCAGAGTCAGCCATTTTGAAAGACATATTGATTATGGCAGCTGCTCCCCAGGCTGGGACTGCGAAGTGACTCCAGCCAGGCCCCTGGACTTTTGCTTAAGAACTCAGAGTCAGGAATGAGAGAGCCCTCACTCTGACCCTCCTCTCCTCTTACCTTGTATAATCTAGCACTTCCTTCCTTATTAACTTTTTAATTTATATAAGGAAAATATGAATACATTATCCTTATGATACAGAAAAACAAAAGTCCACTTGTAAACATTATGGTAGTCTCTCTTCAATGCATTTATCTATATTCATAAACATATACATGTATTTTTAATATAAATGGCTTATGCTGAAAGCAAAATTCTTCCACTAAACAATAGTCTTGGCAGTCAATCAAAATTTTTTCCACTTAACAATAGTCTTGGCAATCAATCTTTCAATATCATTGCCCATAGCTCTATTGATAGCATTCCTTTGAACAGGTGCAAAATATTCCGTCGTTTGGTTATAGCATCACTTCTAAGCATTCTCATACTGACGGACATAAAGGGTGTTTCTAAGTTCACTGAAATTTTAAATAATGTTCAATTCATTTCCTTGTCAAGCTCAATGCTACACAGCCAGGCACTGTTTTCAGGCTGCTTCATGTAGCTCTGCCTAGGGCCTCAGTACGATTCAAACAACACGAGGGAGCAAGTGACTATGCCACATATTGTGTGGTGGTGGTGGTGATGGCTCCACTAAACCTAACGCAGAGCCAGGCACTTGCAAGGTACTCGAGAGATGCTCACGAACTGAGAGCATCTGTGACCTTGGTACCCCCACTGTCTCTGGTTCCTTGATGAGTGGCACGCGCTGGGGTGAAAGAAGACAACTGGCATTTCATGCAGAGTAGACACTTTAATAAATATTAAATGACCCCAACAACTTGAACAAAACAGAGCACTGCGCCAGCAAGTTGGAAAACTGTCCACGTGAGTCAACTCTCTTCTTCCTAGTCCATTTGGAGACAGAGAGGACACAGCCCTCACCCTTCCCCCCACCCCCGCCCTGCCAGAAAGTCAGCCCATTCATCATTCTGCCAGACCCCTCCCAACAGGATGCTTGCCAGGTTCCCCTCTCAAGTGGGTCCAGGCAAGGTCATACCTGGCAACGTGAATTCTTCTTATCTCCCTGGCCCTATTTCAGAGAAGAGTCATTGACAGCAAGGATTCAATCTCCTGTCTACAGCCTTTCCCCAGATAAACAAGGTTTAAAGAATCCACCATGTACATGACAATTTGAGAGGCCAAGTCATCAAATCAGCAGAAAGGAGGCCTAGGAGGTGTCTGTCCCCTCACCATGCCAGGAAGAGGGTCTCCCTCCAAAACATCTGTGGCCCCAGAAAGAGCTCACAAGAGAGACCGGGGACCCGTCACCACAGAGGCAGCTCTGAAAATGAACCATTATCAACTTAACAGGTCACGGCTTTTAGAATCTGACCTGTGCTCCACACACAGGAAGACTTCATGATGGGAAGGAATGGGGAGCTGGCCAATGGGAGCACAGATATCATTCCTATGGCTACTTTTTACAAAAATGGATAATACTAGAGATCCATCCCTTTAACACAGAAATAATGAACTAGTCAAAGAAAATGAAGAAAGAAAAAAGTAAAAAGAAAGACAAGAGAAAGAATAAGAAAGAGAATGGAGAACAAATAAAGAAGCATTTATGAGTTTGGTTTTAAAATACAAATGCATAAGACATCTTTGAATATCAGAATCTATTCTTTGCCTGCTGACTCATAGAAGGTGAAGTGATGATGATATCCCATCATGAACATCTGATGGATAATGTGAGGATCAAGGCAAGTTTCTCTGAGCTCTCCAAGAAAAAGAAATGTGCCGAAGAACTGACTTGGAGTGGTTTAAATTCTGGATTACCTGAATGCAGTGAACTTGACTCTATGCCTATGGGTGCTTTGAAGTGTTCATTGGAAAATGTATTGTTCCTTGTTACTGTGAAATTAAGTTGCTAGAGTTGAGTATAACCTCTAAAAATAAATGTTTAAAGGATTTACTTATTATAGATTTAGAATTGAAACCATTATTGAGTCAACTCCTGCAGAGACACTGCCTGAAAAAGAGATAAGTCAAAGATTTGAAGACTGAATCTTAAAGGAAAAGTAGAATAACTATTCGGAAACTTGCAGAATCAGCCAAGAACTGACCAACTAGTACTTAATGAGGTCCTACCACGTACACAGTGGGATGTTAATAAAAGTCACACTGGGGCAGCAAAGAGTTAAAGGATGGAAAGGGCCCAAAGGAGCTTTTCCCTTAAGATAGCCTGGTTTGACTGCAGTGGAAACATTTGCATATGGACCACTGCAATTTGGTCCTTTAATCAGTGCCAATAGGTTAATCCACTGGAACATAAGCCTTTGAGGGCAAAAACCTTCTCTGTATTCTCCATCCTGGTGAATAGTAGCTGCTTAATAAATATTTGTTGAATAAATTAAATGATAAATGAGGGGAAGGTGAGAAGGTGGAAGGAAGGAAGGAAAAAAAGAAGGTAGGGAGGAAAGGAGAGATGGAAGGAGGGAGGGAGAAAGGGTGAAAAGGATGGGTTCACAGCAAAGAAGATAAACAAGCCTGTCTTCCTCAGTGAACAGTCTTCCTAGGGTAATTTTCCCAGAAACCATTCTTCCCACATCCACTTACCCCTCAGCATCCTGAAAGATGCAAACAGAGAATAAAAGCTGGCGGGAGAGCTGTGAATGTCAGAGTATGAATGCCAGATTCATCACCCTTCTTGTGTCATGCTGTAACATTTTGTTCACAAGTCCTCTCTAGCACTGACCACCACTCTGCACCTTATTAGTTGTTTACAAGTTTGTTTACTTGATCCTGCCCGCTGAGAAACTGGGCCTGACAGAGACATACGCAGAAGCCTGGAAGTTCAGAACTGAATATTAACAGTAGAAAACTCCGTGCAACAGACGTCATGTTTTCCTCATATTTTCTGATGGGTAGGACATGTGGACATCTAGGGATATTGATCCAGAGCATCTTATAGACCTCACTCCGTAATAAATTATTTTCTATTATTTCCTATCTCTGCAGCCCCTTAGAACATAGCAAGAGCTCAATACATACCTTTCAAATAAACGAAAACTTCCTTTCACACCAGACTAGCAGTGGTATCACCAGCATGATCAAGGGAGCTGCCAAGACCAGGAGGTAGACATAACCAGTGAGACCACTGGCTGAGGAATGAGAACCACCAAGCAATAGGAGAGACTTCAGGGATACAGATACAAATAGCATGTAACATACAGGCATTTAGCAAAGACATCCGTCATAAAAATCATAATGTAAAATGATGAAAAGAAGTAACCGAAAGATGTTCAAAATGTAAACCTTCGACCCCTCTCCACAAAAGAGATCATGGCACACACGTAATTCTAAGCTTCCAACCTGGATAAGAGGAACTGGAGGTTTGTCTTCACAGAAACATGACAGTATGATATGGTTTTACGTTCTAAACACGATACTCATCTAGAACGTGGCAAAGTCAGAGTTAGGACATTTGGGGGCCATTCCACTACAGGGTCATACTGGAAAGTCTGTTAATATGCCTAGTAAATCATACTTTTTCTGTACAAAGTAACCCATGTTCAGTAAGAGACATATATGCCTAAACATAAGAAACTGACCGTTTTTGATTTAACAAATGGTTTGCGGGGAGAGCAACCTTTGAGTTACTAACACTTGACTTTAAAAGGCGAAGCCAAGTCCAGCCAAGTTCTTTTCTTGGCTAAAGGTAGCTACACAGCTCCATTCGTTGGGCTCTGGGCAATAATGTTTCCATACCAAGGTCAAGACTTGGAGGTCAACTGTAGTAAATCGTTTGGGTCCATTATGCCTGAACCTGGCCCCTGGTGAAGATGTGAACATTTTATTAAAAAGAGGGCCAAGTAGACCAGGCCATTTAGCTTAGTGAAAAGGCCATGTTAAGATACCACAGAGAGAAGTGCAAGCAAATCACAAAAGTATGAGAAAAGGAATATGTATTTGGGCCAGAGAATTCTCATCTAATTAAGAAGTCCTCGATTTTGTGCAACAAGGATAATGGAAACAACCTAAATATCTAATAATAAAGTTTAGTCAATTATGATTTACTCACCGATGAAGATATTAAACAGCTATAAATTTACAATAACACAAAAACATGACTGTAGTTACATAAAAGAAAACTCAGGAGACAAATATGCACGTGCAATAACATCTCGACCTTTTTATTTGAGCCCGTCTATGCAAAAAAAAGCTGAAGCCTTATTTTAAAAAAATGCTACACTAATAGCTATTAGAGGGCAGAACTTGATAACACTTATAAATATTTTCTATTGACTTTTTAAATTTTTTTCTGTGTTTTTTACATATTTTCAGAGTTGGGGGAAAAAAGAAACTTGAAACCCCCAGTCTCCCAGTTGTTTATTTCCTTTGAATCTCGATGTCCTTTCCTAGAAGCAGTGGGAATAATGGGGCTGGCTAATCTTGCTCCCAATTTTTTTTTTCAAATTTTGATGTAGCTAGGCAATTACATATAATTTAACATAAAATCAGTCATTGAGTGATACTAGACAAGGCAAAATGAAAGCTTCTATTCACTTATTCCATTAATACCTAAAGAGAGGTTACTCCATGAAGTTGAGAGGCAATGTTTTTTGAATACACGCTTTCTGAACAAAAGGAACAGTCCAATTGCATATCTCATTTAGTTTAAATGACAAAAACCACATGCATACTTATGTACACACCTCTCTAACACACTCCCAATACCCATACAAACACAACAACAAGCCCATACTGCTAATTCCGCTTTTATAACATATTCTGAAAATTACAGGTTTGAGGTGCTGAAAATTTGAAGAACATACAACATCAATAAGTCAGAAATGGTGGAATATTTTCCCCCTTTTTCAGTGTAAAGATGCAGATCATCAACAGTCATTTGCTGGAAAGAAACTTGCTCATTTTTAAACAAGACAGAAATTAAAACTGATGTAGCTCCTGTGTTTGTTTGAGTAATGACGCGGCCAGGCATGAGCTTAAATCAGCTATTGCTGCTGCAATCAATTTTTTCCTAAATTTATCAAGTGTTGTTATGTCTGATTTATTGATGATTTTTGATGTATTCCCAATTAAAAAAAAATTTTCCTCAACCTCATAAGTTATCTTTTTTTTTTTTGGAAAGCCACAAAAGAGTTCTAATTTTTCTCATAGTAGCCAGAGGAAACAAAGGATAAATCAAAAACCTGAAACCAGATAAGCAAACTTGTATTATGAAATAGAATTCAGGAAGATACCATGACAGCAAGCATTGTGGTCAAATCCAAGGGAATAATTAGACAATCCTAACGATTACGTTTGTGCATTTGCATTGACTAGATAACATTATTAAGAATTCCCTTTCCTTGCACTTCAATCCATCAGAAAGAAGGAAAAGTTTGAGCTGCCTTCCCTCCTTTCTTTCCCGTGGTTGAGCCAAATATATTTATTCACAATAAGCTTCACAGAGTGAAGTGGGCAGGAGAAATTCTGAGAGCATTATCTAGCCAGGGATTATGTGTGATATCAATGCAGACCAAAAGATACAGTGATCACAAGTTTTGATGGCTTAAAATGAAAAACACTTGCACTCATGGATTCACAACCAACAATTATTGACCACCTATGACAGGCCAGACTGAACTAGGTAATGGGGATCAAGTGATAAATAAGATAGAACTGGTCCCCATGTCTTAGAATCTGTATTAAAACTCACTAATCTCAAGAATATATATATATTTATTTCCTGTCTATGTTTTATAATGTTCATGAAGTAGTAGTATAATATTACATGTAAATACTTTATATGTAAACAAATACATATGTGTATTTTATATTATACATTATAATAATATGGTTTATTGAATGCTTACTATGTGCCTGGCAAGACTCTAAGTGTTTTATATAATCAGCATTATAATAAATATAATAGCTACTATTATTTACTAAGAGCCAGTAATAGTCATTGTGCTAAATACTGCAACCCTATTATACAGGTGTCCTCCTGCCTTAAAAGTCTTAGCATGGTAAGGAAAAAAGTGGCTTAGGTAGGTCAAGGGAATTGTTCAAGGTCACAGATAATAATGGCAGAATATAGATTTGAACACAGGTCTACAGATTCCAGAGTCCATGCTCTGAATGCGCGCATGCCATGCCACACTCCACGCTGGACCACCGTGGGTCTTCCACACTGAGTTTTGTCAAAATCCATTGGCAGTGAAGCACAAGATGTTACAAGTAGACGTGACATGCATGGAGACAGGAGCCATCCAAAGGCTGATATCATCGCTAAACAGCTGGACTTCCATTCTGGTTGGCCAGCCTCAGGAGTTGCCAAATACAGGTTGGAACCAAGCCCAAGGGTCCTCTGGATGAGTTTCAATGGCCAAGAAAAAAATGCCTCCCATATCGGTGCTGCCTGATGCCTTCTTCTTGGGTCATTAGCAAGGAGACCATTCCTATTGATTATCCTAAACAGTGGTTCTCAACTGGGGGTAATTTTTCCCCCTACCCACAACAGGGGATATTTGGCAAAAGTCTAGAGACATTTTTGGTTGTCATACTGTGGGCAGCGGTGGGGTGGGGCCGGGAGGGGGACGGAGAAGAGGGAGGATGCTACTAGCATCTAGCAGCCGGAATAGAGGCTAAGAATGCCACTAAACATCCTATGAAGCACAGCCCTCACAGCAAAGAATTTTCTGGTCCGAAATGCTAATAGCGCCACTGCTAGAAACCCTAAAGTATCTTTATGTGGTCTAGTGGATTTTCTAAGAAAATGAATGATACGAATGAACTTTGTGCTCCTAACTTGCCAAGAAAGGGCATAGCCTAGATGGAACTCTTCTAAATGGGGCACAGAAAGAAAATCGTATGTCTTCTACTCATAATTATGCATTTTTATGTTTTCATTTCCTATCTATGCTTTATAGTGTTCATGAAGTAGTGGTACAACAACACAAAAAACACTTTGTATATAAACAAAAACATATATATATATATATATGGAGTTAAATGTTCAGAACAGTTTGCTGATAAGAGCATATAATCAGAATACTAAAAATGTAAAGAAAGGACTATAGATTTGGAATCAGGGAGATATCTGATCCAATTCTTAACTCAACCTCTAATTATTAAATATAGGACCTTGGTTTAACCATCTCTTGGTTTAACCATAAGAATGCTCATCCCCAGGATTGTATGACAAATTAAATTCAATTATTTATTAAGCACCGAGCGTAAGGTAGCCTCTCAATAAATATTCATTTCTTTTACCCTTTCCCCTTTATCCTAGGTTTAAGAGACTTGGACAGGCCACAAATTCTCCTTCCTGAGTATCTTCATCTATAACCTAATTATGAATGTTCCATTTACTTCACAGAGTTTGCTTGAAGGATTAAATTAGGTAACTGATATTAAAGTGCTACCAAAAATACAAAGGATTTATAAATATAACGTTGTTTTCCTAAATTGCGATCATACAACCTTTTATCAAGATAGTCCTGATAATTACTCTTTTGCCCAATTTGGAAACTCAAAGGTCAACATTCAAAAAGGAAAAGGGCTTGATTCTAACAAGTACATGTGACTTTTTTTCCTGCTTACCCTATTTCACCGTCTTAGCTGAGAGAGTGCTTACATATTGCAAAATCAGGAATTTCAACAGCGGTATATCGAGTTAATCAGCATGGTGCTCACTTTTTTTTCTTCTCCTAGAGGGAATTGATTCACAGGCTGTAAAAACACATTGCATCACAGACTGACCGCGCAGACGGGCACAGACTCTGGACGTCTCCCGCACCGCACGGACATCAAATCAGAGGGGCGCGTGGCCTCGCACGCTAACAGATCAGCACCAATCTCCCGCACACTTGTGTCCTGGGATTCATGCTTGATCATCTACAATTCCAAGTGCATATTTTTAAACTTTTGAAAATGAAGTGTGTTCATATAAGCACTCTTCACAAAGGTCAAAAGCAGGCAGGAGCCATGGCAGCCTGCTTGGAGGGGCCTGCTCTCTGGGAGCCTCTCCCAGTGGGAGCTTCGGAGATGCGGGGAACTCAACACCAATCTAGATTTCTCTGGCATTTTCTGATTTTCTCCTCCCACTCCCCCTAGTATAATTAATAACAATAATAGCATACCATCTTAAAGCACTTAAATTTTAAAAAGCTGTAATGAATATTATCGCCTTGATTCTTTGAATTGCAATTAGTCTTTTTTACTTACTTGTATCAGCCACTAAACTCAACTCCTTAAGAGTATACATCATGACTTTTTCAAGTCTCGGTATCTCAGTGTTTCCTTAGCATGTGCATGACTCACATAGGTACTCAATATCCATCCCTTGAAAGCATGACTAAATGAATGAATATTATCATCCTCACCTTCATTATGAATAGCCTGAAACTCAGAGTCCCAAATATGCTTTGTATGTTACAAAGATAGTCCTGAACCCAGGCCTTCTGATCTCAATTTTGCCCGACTCCAATATAGAAGTAATTCCTACCTAAATAAGGTAAATAAAAGTTGAATGTCCCTCCCCCGAGCATAGCCTTGAAAGAGCTGCCAAGATACCCAAAGGGGCACAGAATCATCATACTCACTAATGCCAGTTCTCTTCCCATGTGCCCCACATGCATTTTGTCCTAGGTAGAAGGTATGTATACCCCTACTGCATGCATGCCTGGCATGCCTAGGAAAAGATGAGTTGGATGCCAACACCCCACCTTGGCCCAGGGTCTGACACCACGCTTGCCAGATACCAAGACTGGGAATGAGAGAAGCTGAGATTGATATAGCCCAGCCACTTATAAAGGATGTCACCTTGGACTCTTGTCTTTCCATCTCCTCATCTGTTAAATGGGAAAATAATGCAGCTTAATTCATAGGGATGTTGTCAGCTTCAATGACTTCATATACTTTTTAAAACTGCTTAAAACAATGATAGGTATATGGTCATAGGATAATAAATATCAGCTATTGTTATTCTTGCACTGGCATATTCTACCTCTGTGATATTTCTCACTGTTTCAACACCTGTGCCAGCCAGAGCCTCAGCATTACTCACTTGGTTTTTTCCAAAGGCTTCTAGCTAGATTGCCTGTCTACTGCCATACCTTGTCCTAAAGCACCCTCTTTCTAAACCCTTTCAAAAAATTCTTATCTGACCATTTGACTCACTTTCCCAAACTCCTGTGGCTTCCGCACAGCCTGTGGAATGCTGCCCATCTCCTTCATATGAATATCAAAACCTTTTCTAATCCAAATCCCATGTCCCATTTAAGCCCATCCTGAGCACAGCCTGTATAAATCAAGAATATGCATTGTTTGCCTATCCATGCCCATGCACAGGACTATAAAAACATACTAGGTGCGTTCATCACATTAACGCCATCAAATGACTGCATACTAAATAATGTCACAGTTAACAGCCTGGGCTTTGACAGCAAGCAGATTAGAGTTTCAATCTCAACTCTGACACTTATTAGCTCCGTGACCTTAGACAAGTTACCTATCTTCTCTGGGGCTCTAGTTCTTCTTTGGTGAAATGTAGCTATTGTCTGTTTTATAGAATATTGTGAGAATTAAGTGGAACGATGTTTTGAAATTATTTCTCACAGTGCCTAGTGCATGGTACACTCAGAAGAAAAAAAATGGCAGCCAAAACTAAAAACTTCTAGGGTACTTCAACAGAAAAAGGCGTATGGTGATAATTGGGCAACTTTTGGGGAACCCTAGTGCTTATTTGCATATCAAGCTAAGCTCCCTAACGCGTAAGCCCTCAGCGATAACCGCAAGGCCTGCTTCTAGAAAAGCCAATGAGCATATGCTCTGAGACAGCTTTAAATAAGCACAAAGCACTCAGCAGCCCACACATATCCTCCTAGCCCAGTCCCACCCAGGCAAAGCAGAGAAAACAATGGTCCTTTCCTACTCTCTTCATGGAAATGACTATGAAATTGGACAGGTAAAACAAGTGGCCATTCCAGTTCCACTGCAATGGCCTGTGCGTAGCCTTTCCAGGCCAGAAGTGACTCGAGATAACAGCAACTGAAGGTAAACCCTAGCGTGGCAAGGCTAGTCCTACCTGACAAGGTCTACTGCTGACCCAGAGCGAAGACCCAGCAGTGCTCACCGAAGAGGCTCCATGTCATACTTATCTTCTGCTCTCGGTGATCCACAGGCTCTTTTCCATGGCCCACCAGTCCTCAGGTGACCAGAGCACAGGTGAATATTCGACTCTAACTCCCATGCCCTGTTGTGTGTTAACACTTACATAACTCCAGCTCACTTAAGACAGACAGATGTACAGACAGGTACGTAACAGTGTGGCCTTTCTCCTGAGAGCTAGAAGCTGAAAAATAACCCCTTTGTATTAAGTAGCTTAATAAATATGATGCTAACTAGACAAGAGTGAGTGAGTGTGTGTGTGTGTGTGTGTGTGTGTGCCTGTGTAGAAGTGTATGTATGACACAAAATGAGGAAGAGATTCTTCTGTCTTCAAAAGTTCTTAATTGATTATCTAGCATGGCATGTTGGCTCAGGTAATTTAGGAAATTGAAATTATATGTTTTTATACAGAGATAATCTATGCTTTAAAATATCTGGCATGGTAGGAGGAACGCTGACGAATAGTTTAAAAACTTGCTCCATGCAGGCTTAATACGGGGCTAATTCAGAATTACAGAGTTGGGGAGTTGAGGGACTCAACATAAAATGTACCAGTTCACTGAGCACTGTTGCGATCAAGAAAACACACATAAAAATTCCGATAAGAATGGAATGTGAGGCAAAAGCACAATTTCCTCCCAATCTGGAATATCAGCAGGATTTGTGCTTGTCGTCTGTGGTTTTCTGGGGTAGACGGTACATTACAGCGGAGCATCAGCACTAATGCTACATGGCAGCTCCCCAGAATACCATCTGCTTCCCCAGGAACTGTTAATATAGTTGTAATTATCTACTTCTAAGCACTTTATTGGGAATATCATTTGCAAATTAATCAACTACAGACCGGTAAAACAAATGACATGCTTCCCCGAAAACAACGGCATTATTTCACATTATTTTCCTAAGGATTTAGGAAGGCTGGAGTGGGTGGTAGGGTTTTTACACACGCATTGAAAACCACGCCCTGTGTGGGAAAGTTGAGCAGAAAGAATTACAGAATAGGGTTTTCTAAAACGGTCTTTGGAGGATTTTGGCAACAGAGAGGAGGAGAGAACACAAAATCCTATGAGCTGGGTGATATTACCATGTGAGAAATGAGAGGCGTAAGACGGACCCCAACAGACAACTACGCGATGGGGAAAATACAGATTTCCAGATTCTTCTGCAATTGCCCCCGGGACTAGAGTGTGTCACCGCTTCAGTCCTGCCTGCCAAACCCTCCAGCTGTGTGTGGTGTGCGGATGACCCCTCCAGCACAGGCCATTTCTGCCTGCCACAGGACAAGAAAAGGGAGTGCTGAGGGGAGAGAGCGTAAGCACTAGAAAGCTAATCCTTAATTCTCCTGTCATAAGTGAAATTCTCCCTCCAAAGAAAATAATGCTCTGAAAGCAGAAAAGCAACGCCCTTCCTGAGAGCAAAGAGGGAACAGGAAAAGTATCTAAATGGCAGAGATGACACAGAAGAATCGGGTGCTCAGGATTTGTACACACAGCAGAGATGCTGCCCCTCACTCATTGTCCCCACCAGAATGGTTCTGAAGCTTGAGGCTACAAACCTGTGGCTTCGTCCCACTAGTCCAGCGAAGAAAAAAGCATCCCAGGCACCATTACAGAGAGCTTGAAGTGTACCTTCTTCTGTTGGTCACAAATCTCAGAGCCAAAAGACAAAGAATACTCACCTCTCCTTGGCTCTCCTCCCTCAAAGTTCTGCCTCTCGTCTGGAGAGAGAGGGGTTCTGTCTCCCCAGGATGTGCCCAGGCTATAAATAAACAAATGGCTTCAGACCCTCCTGTGATTTCACCAGCATCTTGTCCGCTCATACGTCATGAAGCCACAGAGAGCCACACGCACAGAGAATGGCTTGTGAACACTTGCATGGGACAAGGAGGCTGTTGTTATCTGATCAGCTTAGGGAGACCCAACCTGAATTTCACTGATGGAAGTAGTGGTTTTTCAGCCTCGCTGAATGATTTTTAGAAGAATTTACTCGGGTCCTTGAAAGGGAAATAAAGTGTTCGGAATCAGACAATCCTGGTAGTGAATCATCTTGCCTTTGCTAACGACCACTGACTTAAGGTCATCGAACTTGAGTTTACCTCTTTATCGATGGGGATTTGACATCTTCTTCAAGGGGTGTTTTGCATGCAGCTTTGAGAGAATGCTACACTTAATACGGAAGAAAAAGGAGACATCAATGAAAAAGTTTGCAAAACAAATTTACAAAGGTTTGACAGGGAAGAGGTGGCAGATAAAATGAAATGACATGATGTGAGCGCTCGTGGTTTTCCTCTCTCCTGCAGGTACAGACGGAGCAACCAAGACACCCAGAGTGGGGAGGTATTTATTGAGCATTCACTGGAGGAGGCGGGCTGGATCATCATACATTCAGCTACGCCTATGAAACGTGGGAAGGTGAGAACGTGCCTTCCACGGGAAGGGTGAAGCCGACTCTCCAGACAAGGAAGAGAGAGACAAGCACATGCCGTAGGCGTCGGGTGAGGCGCTGTGGCTAGCGCAAGCCAATCAACGCTTCCCAGCTCCTACTCGAATTTGCGTGGAAACCTCTGAGGCAGGTGTTTTTACCAGGATTTGAGGCAGGTATTTATCCCGCCTGACCTGTATGGAACCACCGTATAGGACAAGCCCATTCGGCAGCTAACTCTTTATAAAATGGTACATCATGGAGCTGACTTACTCAAAATCAGCTTTTCTTCAGGTTCTTCAATAGTTAAAAAGACCCACTGAGAAATTTTTTTACCATGAGTGTTCGCATGATGTCAGGTTTTTTTTCCGGGCCCAGATTGTTTCTTTCACGAAATATCGCTTTAAAAAAAAAAAAAATCAGGAGTCTCAGCCTCTTCTTTATTGAAATATTTGAGTGAATTTCAAGGGACAGTTTCTAGAACCTACGCACAAACCTGGCTACCAGAAAAAGAGTAGAAAGGAAATCTCCCCCAAGAAGAGATTAAGTCAGGAAGCAGCCCTTGAATTTTCTGATCCTCTAAAACTCTCCCTGAGAAGGGAGCATTCACAAACATCAAGAACTGGCTTGAAAACAGCAACTTCGAGCACATTGTTTAAGCTCTTCGTGCCAATCCCTCATCTTAAAACAGAACTAGATAATATAACTACTAGTGCTGTGAAGAGCACGTCGGCGAGAACACATGCAAAATGCCTGGCACGTCCTAAGACCTCAATGTTCGGTCTCCGTCTCACGGAGCCTGGCGTGGAGGGAGCGTGTGAATATCCGCACGGGATAGGGTCAAGCGGGGGAGAAGCACAGGTTAAAGATCTAAGCGAACCAAGAGTGTATTCGTCTCTTCGGTATTTTCCCCCAGAGATCTAAAGCTATACCTCAACTGCTTATGGCACGTTCGTGTTCACAGGCATGCTTAAATTGATTAAATGGATTTAGGAAACTATGACCCTGCTTCAGCAGCAGAGGTGCAAAGGTTCTAGTGACAGTTTGTTGAGAAAATGTAGGAATTAACTTTTACTGTTGATCATCTGGTCTTCTGCAGACCCCTACACAGCTTCACAGAAGTGGGCCCCACAGACGCTAGGATGTGGAGAGATGGAGGCCCAGATAGAGGATATTGCCATTATTCAGGTATGAGAACATGAGCCCGTAGAGGGTGTTGAATGGTGGCCGCAGGGACAAGAGACAGTACTTGGTACAAGAGAACATGGAAAGGCGGAAATATCAGAACTTGGCAACTGATTTGAAATGGTCATTTTTCCCTCATTTTTAGCTAATGTGTATTCTCATGTTTCTACAATGAGTGTATAACATTTATATAAAAACAACAAGAAATTTTAAAAATTGCCAAAGTAAATGACACATTTAAATTATACAAAGGAGCTAGTGATGGCACCAAGGCTGTAACCTGGAGTGCCTGGGAGAGATTACTGGTGCCACTGAGACAAACTTAGAAAATCAAGATAAACAAATTTTCTGGAGTATGAATTGGAGAATGGTGATGAATTTACCCAGAAACCTGCTAAATCTGAAATGTTGGCAGGGCATGCTGCAGCAACTGACATGAAGCAAGTGGTCAATAAATACTTGTGAAAAAAATCAGTGAATGACATATAGACTATCCGCTTTGAGAATTAAGGAGGACCAGATAAAACAGACCCAACTCTTGCTAAACCTAAAACACAAAAGACTAAATGGGGATGGTTTTCACTGGAAAAAGAGCTTCCACGACAAGTTTGGGAAACCCTGGACCAAACCAACCAAGTCTCTCCTCGCTTTGGAGGGTGCAGAGACCCTAGATGTGAAGGAGCAGGCCTCGAGGAGGCAGCCCGACGGGGAAGAAGGACGTGGGTCTTGACATCTGCACCAGGATGTGGGGCTGGACCAAGTCGTGTGGGTCTTGCAAACAGCCTTCTAAGTTGCCATTTTTTTTTTCAAAAAGGCGTTGAAATGTTGGTTAAATAATTATCTAGAAGCGTGGCCAGGAGCTTCAGACAGGACGGGTGGAAAGGTGGCAGTCCTCAAGCCTTTTCTGTAATGCCACTAGCAATCCAGCTCTGGCCCACACGGCCACATCCTACGCATCGAACCAGTTACCCACTTGCATCCTCCTAGAAGGCAATTAGTCAATGTGCTCTTGAGCTGATCACACCCCACCGCCAGGAGCACAATCATGACATCCCTTCAAACCGTATTTTAGTTTTCGCCGTGAGTGGAGTTCTGATGAATCTGACATTGTCTTACTTTCGCCCCAGTGCTGTTTTAATGTCTCTTTGAAATCGATGTCCCAATGACCTGCCCTGCTGCCTGCACTTGACCCTGCTTTGGCTGAGATGCACATGGATAAGATCAGTCCTTTTCTGATGTAACCGCCAAGTCCAAGATGGTAAACACACAATCTTCCTCCAATGAAAATAACTGTAGTGCTATTTGAGTTGAGGAAGGAAGGGGTACTTATCTCCCCCTTAAAGTTCACATTTTCAGCTGATTCAGAAGTAGTAATGGCAGAAAGACAAGCACACAGGGTGAGCGGTACCGGGCCAAAAGTCCTGGAGATGTTTCAGGACCCCATGACCCTTGAAAATGGAGCCAGCGAGACCAATGCTTTTCTGCAAGTGCCAGGACACCACTGGGGGTAGTCACACCTGAGCCGGCATGCTCTGAACTCTTGTTATCTGGCAGCAACTGTCCAGAGTCTCTCTCCAACGCTGAGAGCAGCTGTCAGACCGATGCCCACAGGCTGGGATTGCTACATCCGACATCCCAGGTAGAATCTTGCGAACAAAGCAACCAGGTTATCTGCTCTGTCATACTGGGCTCTTGCTTCCCCTGAACTGTTCAGTGATGAAGTCATTTTTCTGTCACTACCTGCATCACTGCCTCCACCCCATGAGAGCCACCATCAAGATAAAGCCTCAGGGGAAGGGTCCTGCTAGGTTAACAATCAATCAATCGATGAGTTGTCTCCATTATCCCCTTAACTCTTATCACCCTTCACTAAACATCTGCAGCCACTGGCTAGACTCCAGATGCCCATCCCCTCCCCAAATATGGCTGCTCTTGACACTAGTTAAAAAGGTGGAAGTAGGAATGATGTTTGGATATTTGATGCTCTGTGAGCGGGACCCTGGATCTGGTATGGGAGGCCATCCAGACATAAGTCCACACCAAAGCCATTGCCACACTCTGGAGCACATCAATCTCTCCTCTCATGAGGCCCTTCCTGATGACAGCATCCACTAAGGGAGTCTCACTCCTATGGAGAAGTGATTTTCTCTTTGGACTGATTTTTGACATGAATTTTAAAAAGTTCACTCCTGGAAAGTCCACTTATTTTACGATTCCTCTGTATAGACCCAGAAACTACTAAAAATAATACATATTACCCTTAGTGGGGGGGAGAAGGGGGAGAATGTCTCTAATGCTCCACACACAAAAAAATGACATTTTAAAAAAGTCCACAGACAAATCTTAATTTCTTCTTTTTAGAGAGACAAAGTCACAAAATTCAACAGTGAGAGATACTGGGAGTCATTAATGCAGAGAAACAGGTAAATGATGAAACACTTTCCCAAAAGAGTTCTGTGTTTGGCCTTTATCTAAATGCTTATTGCATTTTATTAAAATGTTATTGCATATATTAGTAGCTAATTTATTGAATACTTAGTATGTACCATGTTCTGTCTGTGCATTTTATAATAATTAGCTCATTAATATTATTTAATCTTTATAGCAAACCTTTGAGGTAAGATGTGATTATCCTCATTTTAGAACTGAAGAAATTGGACAACTTATAGAAGGTCACAGAACAAGAGAGAGCAGAGCAGGATTTTATCCAATCTTTCTGACTTCAAAAACCTATGCTCTTATTCACCAGGCTAAATTATCTTCCAAACACAAACACAATTTCATATACATAAAACATATGACTAATTCTTGACAACCAAACACAGAGGAGATATTTGCATGTGACACAAAGCACGGAGGAAATGCACAAAGTACATTTTAAGGAGCAATGAAATAGTTGTAGTTAAATGAGCTAGTTGAAAAGATTTGTTTGTCCCAATAACAATAAGACCTTTCTTTGCTCAAAGTTCACCATCCTGTCCAGTTGAGAAATAAAATGTTCTAGAAACATCCCAGGTGCTGCAGCATTTGGACAGTTTGCATTATTTTAGCAAGTACCAGTATTTTGAACATCTGTTTAACGAGAGATACCATTGCTAAGACAAAGGGGAAGGTAAGCGGTACAAGAGAAGAGCCTAATTCAGGGATCATCTCCAAGGGCAAAAGATATCAGCTGGGTGTTTAGGTCTGAACTTGAGTTGAAAGTCAGAGTCCGGAAAAGATGCTTTCAGTTGTAAGAGAATAAATCTCGTTCTCCTAGCCATCGGAAGTGAGCTCCTAAGCGTAGAGCAGAAAGTGTGCCAGGATCGAGCATCTCCATCGACCTCTCTAGCCTCCTGTCTACGTGACAGTGTGTTTCACTCCTAAAATGATGTAACTTGAGGGTTAATAAAACAAGCTCATAGCAGACTTCTTGGTTTGGTATCCCAGTGTTTTAACTTGCTAAATACGTCAACTTCTCTCTGTCTCAATTTCCTCATACAATGGGAAATAATAGGAATAATACCTATCTCATGGGGTCATTGTAGGAATTCTACAAGTCTATAAAGTGACTGCAACTTCATCCAGCAAATGGTAAATGCCGCATGTAAAGGTTTGTTATTATTAGCACATGATCAAAGCGATTAAACTGAATCCCTTCTTAACATATTCCGTAACAGAAACAAGAGGTATTAAAGCACTCAAATAAAATTCTTGAAAATTCCAAGGTTAGATTATAGTACCCCCTTTTAAAGGTCCTTGGAAAATGGCAAAAGTCTAATTAGATTTGTTTACAGAAACAAAAATTGATTTTTTTTGTCAATAATTCTATTCACTGAATCTTCTCCACCCAACCAAAGGCAGGAACTTTGAAGAACAAATTCCAGTCTCTGTCATCTGAATAAAATAATCTTATACTATCATGTCAATAGCAACATCTTTTACTAGCAGTTCAGACATATGGTTAAATTGCTACTAATATGTCTCACACCACCTTTCAAATAATCAAAGCAATGCCAACAAACCATCTACATATGTAAAATTAGCAAAAACAAAACCAAACAAAAAATGATAAAACCTAATGCTGGCAGAGTTGTAATTAAGCACAGATATGCCAGTATACATTATGAGTAACAGGCTGCAGTGTTTTAGCCCTTTTGAAAAGCATGGCAATATGCTTCAAAATCATAAAAATGTTTGTTTGTATCTCTGTGAACTTATACCAAAGAAAAAGAGGAAAAGATATAAGCCATAAGCACTAAGATTACTAAGATTTTTCACAGCAGTGTTATTTGTAGTAAATTATGTAAATATAAATGTAAAATAAATATACTGTGAACTATTTACTTTTCTCAATTTTAACACACTTTTTGGTAAATTTTCAACATTTCTGAAATTAGGCTGCATCTTGCATTCAAAGTATACATTTAAAGTGGTAATATTTCTCTTCCTCTTTGAAAAGCTGTCATGAAGGAAATGGTACATCTTAAAATCCGTCTAGAACTCACACTCAAGAAAATGCAGTAGTATTTCATTAAAAATAGTAACTACAGAGGTTGTATAAAAACATGAAAACATAGACTATGACCACTATAAATTTTGCTTGATTAGGGGCCAGAGTACAAAAGAAACATAGACAAATGCAGTTTGATTTACAAGTCATATTTTTTCTTCTTTTCACTTCGAGTTCCATTAATGTTACTATGAGATCATGTGTGTGTTAACATTTCTTTTTCATTTTTTTAAAGAAGGAAATATGCTTTCTCTGACATTCACGTCCAGTGAAATCTTGGGCAGAAATATAAACGAGATAGGAGCGAAAAGCCATCTAGATGCCCTGTTCACCGTAGAACCAGAAACTTAAGAGTCCAGTAGGATGTGCAGCGGCAGAGAAAGGGGCAGAGTGGCAGTGTGATCGCCGAGACACTCACCCCTGAAAACTGCAGTGGGTTGGGAAGAAGCGTAAACTTGCATCCAAACACCTAAGATGGTTGTGGGGACCTGTTCAGGCTGCGGATCTGTTGCCACATAGGGCCAAAAACAGTCAGGCTCCATAGAAAGAGGAGCAAGATGAAGAGAAGGCAGTATTCAAACATGAGAACGCTATCAGGCGGTTGACGTGGGGGCAGAAAAAAAAAATCCTAGAAAGAGAAATAAGCTAATAAGAAAAGAGAATGTACGAGATCATCCTTACAGACATCATATATCCTCCACAAGTATTTATTAAAGAAACAAATACGTGAAAGAATGACTTAGATATGCCTAAATGCTAACACCGTACCTGGCCCATAATTCATTCAATCACTTATTCATTCATTCATTTAAGAAAATTTACTAAGCATTTGTTACGTGTCAGGCAATCGTCTCAGTAAAGGAGACAAAGCACTGAATAAAATAGACAAGAATCTATGCCCTCAGATTCCTTCCATTCTGGTGGGGATGGAGTAGGGTGGAAGAGTGGCAGAGATGACTGATTATAACAAACAAAGAAGTCAAGCATACAAAACACTAGATCGTGATGCATGCTATGAAAAAAAAATGCAGGAGTTCAGGTGAATGAGAGTGCTTGGCGTAAGAGGGAGGGTTGTAACTTTAAACAGACTGCTCAAGAAATACCTAGCTGGGTATTTAGGGTAATTCTAAGAAAAGACTTAGAGAAAGAGTAAGAGTAAGCCATGTAGATATCTCAGAAAAAGGAGCGGAAACGGCACATGCAAAGGCCCTGAGGTGGAAACATGTAACGAATGTTAAAAACCGGCCGGGACGCTATTGCAGGTGGAGCAGAGTGATGAATGAGCTCAGAAAGGAAATGGAGAAGCTGGGGCCTCAAAAGCAATTTTAAGACTCTGAGTAAAATGGGGAACCACTGAAGAGTCTGGAGCATGACTGGTCTGACATGATCTGACCAATTTTAAAAGTCTACTGTTGTGCTGAGTGAGAGTAGTCCGAAGAGGAAAGGAAAGAAGCAGGGAAACCAGTTTTAGGCCAATTTTAATAATCTAGCTAGAGACTTGGACCAAAGTGATGTTTAAAGAGTCCTAAACCGTGATTGTATCCAGGGATATTTTAAAGAGAGATCCCACAAGATTCGCAAACGAATTGGCTATGGTGTGCGAGAGAAAGAGAGCGTTTGAGTATCACCTCAAGCTTTTTGGCTTGAACAAGAGGAAAGGCGTGGAAGAAGTACACTGGCTAGAGAAGACCAGGAGTCTCTGGGGACATAATTTTGCAACCTTATTAGATATCGAAGCAGATCTGTCCAACATACAAGTTTAGCTTGAATGAATAGATGAACAAATGGTCAAAGAACAGAAAAATGAAACCGTGAAAACAGCACGGGACAAAAATAAAGGAGCGAGAAGACAAATACTAATACTGTAATGAAACCAAGGAGGGAAGAATCTACAACACAGGAAAGAAAAAGAGAATGAGGATGTGAGGCAAGAGCTGATTGGCAGTGCCGTGTCTTCTGGGGTCTGTCGCCCCCCCGCCCCGTCTCCCTCTGTGGAGGTCTGCGTTTTCCCCGCAACCCTTCTTTCATCATGAAGAGCACATGTCCGAATCTGCTGCCGCCTGACACGGTAAATACCAGTGACAAGATGATTTCCCGTACGTTCGCCTCAAATGTGCTCATTTCGGGCCGGGCTGTGGGATCGCTGGAAATGGGAAATCTGGTGGTCGGGCAGAGGGCCCGGCCTTCTGCATCACATGATGTCCGTGCTGCCTGGCCCTTCTTAATACCTGTTTGCGTGGAATAGGAACAGTGCACGGGCCCTTCCTCTGCACGCCTGGCTTGGGCGGGTTGGGAAAAGGCTGTTCACCATCAATAAGGAGGAGCAGGAAGGCACGGGCAGAGGGAGGACAGATGAGGTGGGGACGCCTCGCTCAGCAGCTTTCCCTGACCTTGCCTCCAACGTCAGGTGGGAAGGCTGGTTTAAAGAATTAGCTGCTGGGAATTACCCTGGAAAAGCTATCTCACAGTTTTGTTGTTTTTTTTTTTTTTTTTTTTTTTTGAGGGTTGATTTCTTTGGCTCTGTGTTTGGAGCAAGCCAAAATCATCCCCAGAAGTCCTGGAGTCTGGGCCTGCACTATCACCTACTCGCTGTGTCATCTTGGGCAAGTCACACAACCTGTCAGTGCTCGGCATTCTCGTTTGGAAAAGTAAAGATAATTAACAGTTGCCTGCCAGAAGGCAGGCTGCCGGGCCAGATGATCTGGATCAGGCCGTTCCGGCTCCAAGGTCTATGATCGTGTGATGTTTATTGACAGTGAAATGCACAAGGGCAGGAGTTTAGAGATGTGTGCAGGGAACAGATGTGATCAGTCACCCTCCCACACCTTCTCCAAGTGGAACTTCTTATGGGATCTTTAGCAAAAAAGAGAAAAACCCCTATCTCGGCTTTTTATTCTGTGTAGAGCAGTGGAATAGGAAATGATGTGAAAACCATGTACTTTGCATTCAGACAGAATCGGGTTTGAATTCCTGGTTCCGGCACTTCTAGAAATACAACCTTGAGCAAATTCCTTTTCACATCTCTGTGGACTCATCTGTAAATGGATATAGAATAACACGAAGAAATTTAGGTTGCTGAAAAAGATGAAATAAGATGTTAAGCATAAAATACCAAACTTATTAGTTGTGGTCCAGTCACAACTAATTAAATAGGGAATTAAAATAGGTATTAAATAGGTATTAAATAGGTATTAAAATAGGGAAGACTTAATACAAAGAGCCAGCTACTCTGGTGATTGAGAGTGCCCATTATGCCCTCACCCCTAACCTCGGCTCAGGCTCCAGACCTCCAAATCCTAGCCTGGTTTGAGCCCTCCAAGATCCTTGTATACCCGAGAGAAAAAAAAAAATAGACATGAATGAAAAATCGGGGTGGATTCCAAGAGGAAATACAAAATGGGAATGGGAGGCAGAAAATAATTTACAAGGTTGTATGATAATTAAGAGAAACACCCTTTCTCTACCCTCGGTTTTCATGGGGAAATTTCTCCCTAGGAAATAGTTGCCTTTCCTATCCCATTATGGTGGGGCCGTGTAATGATTCGTTTTGCTTGAATTTGGGAAGAACGACAGCCTGCTGAGCCCAGCTCAGCCCCACGCTTCTCACCTGGGGCTACCCTGATGAAGCTGGCCATCCTGACTCTTCCAGCAAGTGCCAGTGGTGGCGTGAGGAGCATCCTGAGATGACTCGATGGGTAAATCTACCTCACGCAGGGCTAGAGTGATGGGCCATTTGCCTCTCGTGCTCAAGCCTAATATCATCAGCTCCAGTGGAAATGAAGAAGAGATGTGGCCTCTACTTCGACTCCTTTATTTCTCAATTTGTTCAAAACTCAGAGAAGAAAGATCTAGCCCTTCAAAAGCCCCCCAATAATGAAGATCAGCTGTAGTCTTTGATCTAATGCTGCCAAACTGCACCAAATCACAATTAATAAGAATTATGCTCATCAATCAGACTGTCATGTTCATGTCCTCAAAAGGAGATATTTTTCATCATAGTTTATCTTTTATTTGCTAGTGGTTTTATCTTCCAACTCCTGTTGTGGTCAGGGTCACTTGGGGAAATTTAAAATTCAGACGACCGGGCTCCAACCTTGGGATTCTGAGTCAGTAACAAGCCCTGATGTCTTTTATAAGCTCCCCAAGTGAGTCCCACAGCAACTTCTATAACTCGTGGGTGGTTCTCAACCTTCACCCCCCATTGGAATAATCTGAAAAACTCTAAAAAAATACTGATTACCTGGGCTCCACTCCCAAAAATTCAGATTTAATTGGTTAAGGTGAAGGGTGCATATCCGGACTTTGGAAAAAGTTCTCAAGGTGATTCTAATGCAGCCAGAGTGAGACCCACTGGTATAGCGCCTCATGAGAAATCTTTCTTTAAATCACTTATTGTTGATAATGGCAGGAAAGGCTTTCTGTGTGCTAAATGCCATCTGGTTTCTGGAGTTCCTGTTCCTTTGTACGGACAACATGGTAGCTGAAGGTGTTTGGGGAAAACAGACCAGAATCCCAAAGTCCCCGCACCATCGTCAAAGTGCATTACCACTGTGTGGCAGCTCAGGTCCTCATCCCACTTTGCTCCACTGTGGTTCCAACTCACTTTGAAATGACGTGGATTTTACATGTCTTTAACTAGACCTACTCATGTTATGACCATTGCTATCCAACGGACTGCAGTGCTGCTCTTGGCAACACGTTCCGACGTTATCATTCCTAATCATTCTTTATGACTACATGGACGCGAACGAGCCCTTGTCTTTAAACTAGCATATATTTGGGGGTGAGAAGGATCCTCTTCAGATCTCTATTCTGACTATGAAATGAACCCCAAACAGAAAAAGTGCCCACTTTAGGAGTTCTTCTCTTGGTCCTCTAGATTTAAGTTCTGGGGAGAGCCATGGGCATGACAAGGACCTGGGACCAAGTTTAATAGGAGTCAGCTCCCATCTTATGTGGACTGCTTCATGTCAGGGATGACAGAAGCAAGGACAAGAGATCAAAGTTAACTTCAAAAGCTAACGACCCAAGATCGTCCCCCGGTGACTAGCGAGCATGAGCAGAACACATTTTTTCTTAACCCCTCTCTGGTACCTTCAGACCACCCCATATAGTACCTTCCTTTATCCCAGATTTAGTTCTCTCCCTTGAACCATGAGGAAATCTTAAAACAGTAGACCAGGTTCGAGAGTAAATGACTCTGGGCAGTATGAGAAGAGAAAGGGAACTCAAGGCAAAAGTTAGGAAAGATCTAACAGTGGAAGGAAAAAAAGAGGGTACTAGCACCTTGCATCTTGAGACAAATGTGGTTAGCTTGAGAGAGATAACTGCGATCATACTTGTCAAGTAAATTAGCTTGGTACGGATTTCAAAATATGATCTAGAAATGGAGGGGAGGAGTGTTGATCGAGAGGCTGTATCTTTTGGGGGAGGCACACAGAGGAGTAAGGAACCAGACAGATCATCAAATGTATAGAAAAGAATAAAAGGCTTTACTGTTTGACAAGGAATGACGTCACCGCAAGTTTACAATGTGAAAGCTCTCATCGGATATGGAAGAGGAACACAGAACACAGAAATAGTGAATAATCCACAGCAAGATGCAGGAGGGCAGCTATAGGAAAAAGGGGCTTCACGGCACTTCCAAGAGAAAGTCCAAATGGCATAGCCTAAACCGCGAGCCGCTTCATCACTCAGCCCCTGCGTATCTCCTTAGTCTCATGTTCCACACTCCACAACGAAAACCCTCTCCGCAGCTGGAGACTACACTCCTAAAATGAGACAGGGGAGTAGGTGGTCTGGAGCAAAAGACTCAGGCTTGAAACCCTGGTTCCACTACTCACTCATTTTGTGACACCAGGCTGATAACTTTACTTCCCTATCCATCATAGCTCTCAAGGTCCTCACCTATAAACCCCAGTAAAAATTCGGGACCATTCAGAGCCCTGATAGACAACATTTCAAACAGACGTAAGACATTTTCCAGTCTGCTCCAGTCTCTCTCCTAAGGGCTCCCAGTACAGAGGATTCGCCACATTGCCCAGAGTGGCCCATCCCAAAGGACTCATACCGAAAATCTTAGGAGATGGAGTTCACATTGGGGAACTTTACTCAGACTTCAAAAATTTCTGGAAAGGGAACTATAATCCTCCCCAATTAGCTGCTAAGCTGCAGTTTACAGGAGTCATCAAATACTATTTCCAGAAACTTCCACTCAGGAAGAAATTATATTTCCACATGGGAACACTAAGGGTGAGGGTGCCACTGCATATCATTTGGGTATTTGGGGCATGTGTTTTTTTATTTTTTATTTTTTGCCAACTCAAAATCCAGTCCTTTCTTGTCACATGTAATACTGCCAGAGTGAAACCAGCAAGACATACAACAAAGTTGAGGTACAGAAACACAAAGACCTAGATAGTAACCTATTCATTTTCCAGAGGAAAAAAAAGTAACAACTATTCTAGCAAAGAAAATAGCCCTGCATTTGGTTTTTTTCCTCCTTGTTTTCCCCTCAATTTAAGAGAAAAACTTTTCAAATTCACACAAAATGGCATACACTGTCTGCTTTTCTGTGGCCATGTTCAAATATATAACCTTTCAGGTCACCACAAAACACTTTTTGGAAATATGTCTCAATCTGTCTTTCAGTCTGACAATGAAATTACCAGACAGTTCGGCATGTGACATGACTGAATTAGGCTGTAGCTGACCAACTGCTATCATTATCACAGTCCATTCTTTACTTCCTAGGAGACGGTGGGGAAAAAAGAGTCACTAAAAAATCCTGAAACAGAATCCTAGCTGATTATTTGCACAAGTGAAGTGGCCCAGCAGAATTACACTGCTCCCACGTCTGAGAGATCTCAGGGCACTAGAATTACTGATGCGAATCCTGGCTCGCTTACACGCCACCATTGCTACTTTGCCAGCCTCCAATCTGTGACTCCATTAGCTACAGATACCTAATCCAACTCCCTTTGGACTGGCAGGGAACATCTTAGAATGTCTTCAGACTAAAGTTCCATAGAAGTATTTGACCTTTTTAAGCAACGCTGATCAAATTTGCCTTGAATATTTCACTAAATCACGGGAACAATCATAAATGGCATATAAAAATTCAATAGCTGCTGAGATCAATAAGCTGTCCACCCAGAAAAAGATATATATACACATATTATACATATAATATAAATATATAAATAATACATATTACCCGAATACACTTTTTTTACAAAATTCACAAAGACTTGCTGCTATTCCCAAATAGAAATGGTTTAATTCTTATACAGAGAAGCTGGCTTTTAGCCTGGCCTGACTGGGGAATAGCCACACACTAAGATGAAATTCCTGCCACAATCACCATCTTTTTGACCTAGGACGTTGTCTCTATAAGGGTTCAGTTCAAAAATGCAAATATTTTATATAGGGGGGTAGCATGTTGTATAATTAGTAGTTTCTAACATATTCCCATGGATATATTTATAGTTTAGCTGGCAGAGAGCAAATCTTCAAGAACAGGGGTCAAAACTCGGTACGTGTGATGAGGAGACGGGCTGTGGGGAACCCAGGGCAGGTAGAAGTTGACAGAGAATGTGAGAATGTCCAGCGATGGCTAGAAAACCAACAAAAGATGTCCCAAGACAGTGCCACGGCACCAGGGCTGGAGAGGCCCAGCACTGTCTATCTGGTCTTCCGTATTGCCTTGAGCCCCAGCCTGCCCTTTCTTGTTGAAGAAAGCCTAGAAACAATATGGCTCCAACATATCTTCAGAATTTGTAACATAGCCCAAAAAGTCCCACTTCAAGGCACATGCAAATAAAATGAGATCGGAGAATTTCCTCTCCAACTCAAAACAAAGATACAAATATATTCTAACAAGCCATCCAATAACTAAGCAAATATGATGTGCTATGTTGTCCTATCCATGTATCATAAGCCTTTCATAGTACGCAATGCAAAGAAAGTTTTCTTCTTTTCTCTCCCACCCTCTCCCTCCATTTCCCCGCTCTCTCCTTCTTTCTCTCAAGTGGTTTGGGGAAAACTAAGCCATTATCCCAATGAAAGTAAAACAACACTGAAAGAACAGGCTAGAGAAAGTGAATGGATGGAGTATATTCTCCACATGCAAATCCAAAAGGCTCTAATAGCTGAGATTCCCTTGGTGACCTGCACTGACACACACACGCACGTACACACACACACACACACACACACACACACACACACACACGTGCATGTGCGCACACACCCATACACTGGGTTTGGCAATTATTCCCGTTTGAAGACCTTCCAAACATTTCTCTTCTCTCTCCAGAATGAAGATACCTCATTATCAATGAGATTGTCTATAAATTTGCTTCAATGGTCACGCAGGTTAAAAAATAAATTAGTAGTCTAAGACGCTGGAGCTAAAGACCAAAAAGTTAAAACACTTACAAGGCAAATCATTTAAAGAGGCCAGATAAAATCAAAAACACAGAATTTAAATGGCCCCAGCATAAGAATGTATAAAAGACCAAGTCCTGACCTATGACAGAAATGAGAACTTTATTGGGCACGTAACTCTAAAAGGCAGGAAAGGTTGATACGCGAAACACAGTGAGTAGAAGGTGAAGGATTTATAGCTCAGTCTGACAGGGATGGAAAAACCAATACGATAATGCCAGGGAGAATGAGAGAAGGATAGGCGTGCTGTGCGGTTTAGAGCTTTGACTGCATAATTAGCCCATGTTGTAATTAAGAATCTAAAGGGCCGATGGAAATGAAAGCACAATGGGCAGATTTGGGTTTTGCTGTATCAAGCCAGAATACTTAACGCAGTAAGAGTTTTCCCCAATTTTGGCTGGATACTTCGGGAGCTGACAGTCGGCGAGGCTTAAAAACATCCTTGCCCTACCTGTTTCGTAACAGTCGTGACTGACAGAAAGGGAATATTTTAAAAGGCCTTAGGTGGTGGTTCCATCTTTGGGTTTTCTATCTAGCTTCAGGACAATACTTTTGGGGGTATTTCTCCCTCCGATCACAAGAAACCAAGTTCATTACAGGTATGAAGTCAAGCCTAGTTGATCTCTAGGCCAATGAGAAAGTGGCACTTTGGGCTTGTTTTATTTATAGAGATCTATGATATCAAATTAGATGGAAAGGAGGAGAGGGAAGAGTTCAGCTTTATGTGAAGTAAGTGTCTCTGGAAGCATCTTCTTCCAGTTTTCTAAAGGTACAAGACAATGTCATGGGTTCTGTCTTTGCCTTTAGAAATATCAGAGGAAGGGAGTATGATGCTTACACACTACACCGTGGTCATGAGCTAATTCAAAGGACCCATCTTCATGTGGAAGTAAAGTAACCTGAGGAAAATAATGCATTCTGTTCATTTCCACTGCTCTTTCACACAATTCAATAAATAGACCCTGGGGGTCCCTGACTCAGCTTGCCATACTAATTGCGGAAAACAAAACAAAGAAAGATAAGCTTTTTCCTTTTTCCATCCCTGCCCCCAAAGATAGGCTTTATTACCAACTATTTGCAACACGAAAAATAAATCACGTGCTAGAGGAATCATGAAGAAATATAAGCCTCCATAAGAGGCTCATGACACAAATTCTTAGTTCCTAGGGCTTCTGCAATGCACATTTAAGGAAGATTTTTTTTTAAGGCGATAAAAGAGTCCACCAATAATCTCATTATGATCCATCAAGAAAAACTCCACTGGACACCTGACATCGACCAAGGTACCCAGAATTGAAAAGAAAAAAAAAAAGGATGTCGGAGAAGCATCCACTTTTGGGTTTAGAATCCTTAATGCAAGGGAGGCGGTGACTTTAAGAAACTCTTCGGTGAAACTGACATTTATAAGAATCAAGAAAGGAAACCTTCAGTAAAAAATGTGGTGAGCAGAAGCTCTTGGGCCCTTAATATAGTTTATCTTTCACATAAAGGTATCTTGAAAACCTTTACACAAGTCCTTTATGAGGGAATAATTTCTGAGCGAGGGCAGACAATGGTCTTTCAAATCCATTCTCAGTTTAGAAAGCATTTGTAAGGAGGATTTTTTCCCAGCCACCGCATGAGAAGTGTGTGATGCCCTTGGAAATCTCTGTAATTAACAATAAGCCTCTTTCACGATTGAAAGTGGACCCTCATACCCTAAAGTAGCACTGATGCTTCTATTTCTGACCTACACCCTTCATTTTATGCAATGTCTTTGTAAAAACCAAGGGCAAGAACAACCTGGAGAGAAATTTTCAAATTTTGGACCAGAGCCACCAAATCAATAATGGCGGAACAAAATGAATTATCAACCTCCACTGCTTCAATCACAGGGAAAGGCAAGGAGTTAGCCAAAAGAGAAACTGCAGTCAATGTTAAGAAACAGAATGAATTGACTTTGAGGTAGGTTTATACCTAATTAAATGAGACTGGGGGCAAAGTCAAGGTAGACTCCTCCGCAGCTGATAAGGAAGTGATCAGAGGCAGGTGACTCAGCTCAACTGAACTGCGTTTTCCATGCTGGGATGGAGAGCAGAAATTGTCATGGGGAACAGAGGGGAGAAACGACAAGTTTTTCAGAGGTGTGTTTTCCCTCATCCTGGTCCTATATCTAAACTCGCTCAAAATATCTCAAACTCTTCCACCACCAGTCATTAAGTCCCCATCAACAGTCAAAGGTTCAGCCTGAGCCTAAAGGAACAAAACCCTTGCTGTGGAGTGACCTATCAGCTAAATGCAGGAGGAAAGAGAACTGGTGGGAAATACCTACCACTGGTTTCCAGTGGTGAGAAATTTTGTCATGTACCTAGAAGTGTTAGGATGAGGCTACAGTTCCCAGACTCTAGGGTCATATCATCGGCAGCCACCGTTATGGTACCATGTGAGTCTGGGAGGCTTAAACAAGATACATCTGAAAGCAGAAGACGCTCCTGGTAGCTCTTTCTTGTATTCCTTGGGGACTTGGCACCAGATTAGCCATAAAATGGGATCCAACTTGACATCTGCCCCATCAATGACGACACACCCTTTTTTAGAAGAAAGGGATTTCCCAGGACCCTGAATTGTACATAGAAATGCGGTGTGTGACAGCGCAAGTCGTATCTGCTTTTAGCCTAGAGGCCTTGCCAGGCACCAGGAGCCTGAGCAAAGAAAGAGAACCCCAACCCTCTTATTCCACTCATCACGCCCACACGTGCGACCTACACTAGGGAAAATTGCACTAAACTTGCACGGCAGATCAAAGTAGGAGCAGCTTTCTTCCACTGCGCCTTGAACTTTACCAACATGTAGGAACATTTCCTGCTCCTTCTGCAAACACACAGTGTTTTTTAAATGTCTGTGAGTGATGCTCAAATAAGCCCAGGATGACTCACCATTTTCTGGTCCTATACAGCTAATTATATGTTGAAGAATCCCTTTAAAAGTCCCCAAATCTATCTCAGTACTCTCAATGTTTTTTAAATGGCAAAAGGGTTAGCCATGAAGGAGTAGGTCTCGCAAAGCCAATGAGAAATTAACATGAACACTGACAACAGCCTTCGGCCCTTCTACAGAGCTAAATTCACAAGAGTTGTGCACACCCTTATCAGGAAATTATAGATCTTATTATTGGGGAACTGGGTGGCAGGTGCCAAAAACATTTAAATTCACTCTATTTCCAATTCATGAAGCCCATTGTAACTTGGTATTATGATTTTATTAGATTTGTGCATTTAGCCGGGAACCTATTATTATAATAAAATACAAAATGCAATTATTGTTTTCTTGCAGTGAGAACCTCAGAATTATCTAACACTTTATTGTTTCCCTATCAAAAGAAATCCCAACTTTGATATTTTTTTTAAAGATTTTTTTAAAGAAACATCACTTTCTCTATCTACTTTGCACAACAGTTCTTGCTTCTTAACAGAGAAAGAAAGAAAAGGAATTGAGATGGAGGCCATAAGTCACATCAGTTTTCCTTTAATTGCAGTATTATATATGTATTTCTCATATTTTCTACCATTATCTCTGCCCAGCCAAATCTCTATTCTTCATTCAGTGCTCATTAATTGAGATGGTGTTTGGGGAGAGTTGATATATAGATATGAGTTTCATATGGCCAAGTGCTTACCTACTATTACACACCAAATGGAGTTCAATACCCATAATGGTCAATTTAGCTACTTGTCATGTGATACCCCCTCCTTCATCCATCCCTTACTGATGCTCTTACAATTCCTTTTTTCTTCTCTCTCTTCCCACTTTACGTTATTATTTTCTCTCTTCATCAGAAAATAAAAACGTATTAGAAATACTGAGGGGAATCACATTAGATGTGAGACCCCATAAAATTATGCTTGGTTCACTGATTGTGGAGACAGAAGGGACCTTATAAATCATGTCATTCAGCCTGTCATTTTCCAGATGAAGAGAGTATGACCCAGGAAGATCACACTACAGTTAGGGACAGAGGCAGGATGTGTCACCTACCTCTTAGGTAGCTCCAGTGAGACCGGACTCTGTGCCCAGCACTCAGCCAATGGCATCATCTCCCATAATCCTCTGGACAGCTCATGAGGTAGGTGCTAATACTTCTTCTATTTTAGGTAATCGGTCCAAAGACAAACAGATAATAAGTGGCAGGATCAAGATTATCGAATTACAGAGCCTAACCTCTAATGACTATCCTTTCAATATTATCTCCAGCCAACTTTATACTTAGTTATTCCAAATCCACATAAATACATTGTTAGCTGTGCTATTTAACAATACATAAAATAAAGCATACATTTCTGAATGAAAAGCCATGGGTTTGACTCTTGGCTCTGTCACTGATTAGCTGGGGAACTTTCATCAGGAACCTTAACCTCTCTGAGAGTAAGTACCCCATTGGCCAAACAGAGGTAATAACTATACCCACCTTGAAAGGGTATGGTGAAAGCCAAATTATATCATTCAGCCATTTGCCAAATGTATACTGAGCGTCTACTACGTGGCAGGCACTGTCAAGGCGCTGGGTGTGCAGTCACTGCCTCTGTGCCCTTGTGGGTTTGTGCGAACTAGAACAGGAGAAGTTGTCCGTGTCCGTCTTGCTTTTTGTCTCTCTGGCTCTCCATGTCTGTTTCTCTGAATGGATGTGACATATAAAGTGCTTTCCAACTGCAAGTCATTGCACCAGTCCTTGGAGTGACTATACAGCACAAGAAGGTCACCATTTCCTAGGAACCTTTTACCTAACCCCCTCACTGGGCACTTTCCTTCTCTGGAAGATGTCTTAAATGAGTCTTATCAAACCAAGGGTATGCGTCTGTGTGCGTGAGCATGCGAGCGTGTATACATTTGTATATGATTACTGATTCCCCACGTCTTAGTGGCTCGTACACCCTTTGGAAAGTATTGCATTGTATTTTCTATAGGGACTTTCCCTCTAATTCATTGAAGTTGACAAAGTAATGATAGCTATCATTTGCTCCCTTACTGTGTTTCAGGCACTGTACCACATGGCACGTATATTTTTAGACACAACTCTTAGGAGTTGAGTACCAAGCACTCAATCAGAAACTTAGGCTCCTTACTCTAAGGAAGTTTGCATTGGAAAGTCAGACTCAACTTACTATGATTTTTTTTCATTCATACAATAATTATTTATTAAGCATCTGCTGTGGACCAGGCACCAAACAGGCACAAAGAGATTCTGCTCTCACGGAAGTCACAGTCTGGTGAGGGGGACAATATGCGGATGAACAGAGCAGAGCAAACTGGGATGGTGCTATAACCCAGGTGACGCGCTGTGGGCACACAGAGAAAAGACTGGTGTGCTCTCCCTCGGAAAACGAGCGAGGCTTTCCAAGCATTCTCCGAGACAACAGACCACAGACATTTAAGGACTGGATGTATAGTTCAAGTTGCCTCTCCACCGCAACTTTCCGCGTGACCTTGGGCAAGTCACTTGACTTTTCCAGCCCTTAGTATCCCTATCTCTGAGGTCAAGTTAGGAATCTAAAGTAAGCCTCAGGATCCCCACCCTCCCACAGTGATGAGGATCACTCGCTTCTGCAGGAGTTAGAATTGAAAATCTAAGCACGTAAGGGGAAAAGAGGTGTGTAGGCAGAATTCATGCTTAGCGCCAGAGGAAGCAGTCGGCTTGCCTTTGGGAATAAAAATTGTGGCATGAAAAGCAAACCACTTTTCTTGAACTCTGAAAAATCTCACTCGGGGTGGCCAATGAGTTCACGCCCTAAAAGGAGTCTGCTTGTCCCCCAGTGCATCTCCATTTCCACAGTCCTCTCCATGTGTGACCTTCTCGCTACCCCTGTGCCCCATCCTCAAACCCAAACCCAAAGCAGCAAAATGGGTGCTTGGTGACAATGAGGGAGTAGAAGGGAACCGATTGCGGGTTTGTGTTAGCTAGAGAGAGAGGCGTCATCTCTGTCTGTCTTGCTTTTTCTCTCTCCGACTTTCCATGTCTCTGTGTCTCTGTATCACTTGCTCTGATCCTCTCCCCCGTCCCCTGTCCCCCCACTCTCTCCCCAGTTTTATCTTTGAATTCCAGAAAGTTAAATGGACGGAGAGAGAACTTCACTCTAGGTTAAAGCTCTTTGCATCGATTGAAAGTTTAGCATAAATGCTGGTGACTATTAGTTCAAGTTAATGCTATTAAAAGACTCCCCATAATTTTCGAGAAAGGTATGTCTTATGCTGAGGCCCACAAGGAATATATAATAGACTTTGGAAGAACTAGAAGCCAAGAGACAGCATCTTAAATCAGAGGCTTAGAGACACAGAAGTCCTTAGGAAGTTGTGTGTGTCAGGTGAAAGGAGGACTCGAATGCTTACTTCTCTTTTAATTATCTGATGCTCACACTACCCTCCTTTGTTGCCTTCAGCTAGAGCTGATAAGGAAAGACACCAATAAATATCTTGGCGGTCTGAAGGGAGAAGCTATGTTTCATGGGACTCCCTGCTTCTACAGCTGTTGTTAAAATATTACTGCTAATTAGCTGGCTAGTTATATATAAACCCTTACAAAGGAGTATTTTTACAAAATCATAAAATAAATTAAACTACCAAAAATTCACGCTGTTAATTAAAATAACCCCTGTAGGAGGGGGAAAATTGCTACAAGGCTGAGGTAAACAGGAGGCAATTTCACAAGCACAAACTGATTAATTTTATTTCCCATTACATGTATTTGCTAATATCATCAAAATTAGAAAATAAAGCAATTTCGCCTTGACAGTAGTTCAAACGGAGGAGGTTCTAGCAGAGGAACATAGCCAGTCAGATATACCCTTGGCCCTAAGGTGGCTCTCCTCTATCTGGAAGAGGGAAATGGTTTTTCAGCAAAGACGTTTCTCAGGAGGGACACACAAAAGGTGGGGTGAGAGAGAAAGGGGACACCTGTCCGGGTCTACGAGCGCAGCCTCATCGAACTCTGACACTTCACAGCCACACCCCCTCACACCACCCAAATACACAAACACATGAGGGTACAAGAGAAACTATGATGCCGATGGGTGGCAGAAGGATGCAGAAAATGAACTAACGCACCCCCAGTTCCAGGAATGGCTAAGACGGTTTACTAACGATTTATTAACACAGTTCGCATAGTCTACCCGCCATGCTTCTCCTGCCCCGCAAATGATGGAGCTGTACTTTTCGAAAGTTCGTGTATAATTCCTATATTTAAATAATTGCCCAAACCTTTTGTGGCTTGTTCTTTTATAAAAGATCACAAGGAGTTAATCAAAAAGCCTAGAAAATACTTTTGCAACAAAAAGCACTATGTAGGAAAGAATGAACTCAACCTTCAAGTTCCTTGGCTCTTTGTCTGCCAGCCAACTTAAATGACAGACTTTAATTCAGCTACACTACCCTTCCTTACACATAACATTTTAATCTCCCTCCATGACCAACTTCCTCACCCCTATGTGTTCAAAGCAAATATTCACCTGAAAATATATTCCTAAGAAGCCTAAATAACACTATTTTATATCCCTTTTTGTCAACCAGAAAAATTCTCAATCCTCTTGGATCCATAATTAGTTTGGTTATTTGATAGCTCCTTTGTGTGGGGTTTATTCATTCTTATACCCCTTAAAATTCCTCCCAAGCTTGAGGCTTGTTTAGCACCTAGTTAGATGACTCTTCACAAAGACTTTGTCAACGGGACACCAAACATCTGGAAGAAGAGGCAAAACTTCAGGCCTAAATCCAGATGTTTTATCTGTGTAACTCCAAACATCCAGATGTTTGTGGATGGGGGGGGGCAGCATTTTATAAATAATACTCTGCCTTTCACAAAGAAAAGGAACAGGTGCCTGCACAATCCAAAAGAGCAGAAAAGTGGGAAATACGCATTGTTCCTTCTGCACGTGCTGGAATATTTTATTCCTGTCATCTTGCTCTGCTGTAAAGCTTTCTTCCAAGCCCCATTTTGTACAGATTAATGTTAACATTAGCCAGCATCTCCCTAGCTATTAGGAAAGCAATTGTCAGGGTATCTGTGGCATGCTACCGCCCCAACGCTAAGTCCTGTTGACTCTCTCTCCTTAATAGCTTCTGCCCACCACTGCCGCTCTGGGAAGAGGTCTCATTATCCCTCATCTTGACCACTGCATAGCCCTTGCATCGGACATCCCAGCTTCCAGTCTGCACCTCCATACCACAGCCAAGCAACTATTCTAAAATTCCAGCTGATGATCTCAAAATCCTTCTCAGTGCTCCCCCAAAGTCTCACGTTCAGAACAACATCCAATACGTTGGCATCATCTACAGAGCTCTTAGCCAGTTGGTCACACCCAACTCACAGCCTCACATCCTGATGCTCTCACTGCTGGCACTGGCCCTGGGCTCCAGCCCATGAAAGATAACTTGCTGTGTTCTGGAATATTCCTGTAAATTGTCAGGCCTGCCTATCTGTGTAGTTGCAGCTTGGAAGATGCCCACTCTTATTTCACAGATGTTACCTTCTCCATAAAGCCTGCTCTGGTCTCACCTGTTGCCTCAGCCTCAGTGCACTCAGAGCATTTACCTCCATGTATTCTCTCCATCCAAGTGTCTGATCTGGTCCATATCTAACCCTGACCAAGTCTGTTCATTTTACCCCCTAAGTAGCTCTTAAAATCCCTTCACAGCCTTGATCTTAAGATAAAGACCAAAATCTATAGCTTTGATAGCCCTGCTGACCTGACCTATCTCTGATCTCAACTCCAGGCTCGTGGCCTCCATCATTCCCCAGTCTCCATGTCTGCTTCTGTTGCTCCATTTGCCATTCCCCCATCATCATGCCAACCCCTCCCCGTCCCTTCCAATCTCAGATCTTCGTTAATTCCCACACATCCTTCACAGGTCAGAGAACACAATCTGTTCTGGTGGGGAAACATTTCCCAACACCCCCCTTTCCACCCAGTTCAAAGCAGCTTTCATGGTTATATACACACAGAACCACAGCCCTTTCCCTCACTGCACTTAAGTTATTGCAATCTTATTATATATTTATTAAGGTGAACTTTCGATTAATGTCTTTCTCTCAATGCAAGCTCCATTGAGATTAGGGGTGCTGTTCTTGCTCCATTGTATGTATCCCCAGTCCCCAGCAAGGTACCTAATTCATCATAACTGCTCATACATGTTTGTTGAATGAGTAAATGAATGATTTACATCCATGTGACGTATCATCATAACCACAATTCACTCCTTTCATTCGTATTTGGGTCCTGGCACACTGTGGGTCCACAAGATGTGCCTGTCGAAGGAATATTTTGAGTGGAGAGAGAAGCAGATATCTCCACCTATAAGCAGTAGAGTGAGTGGTCAGCATTTACACATCTTCTCACATAACAGTGAGCTCCCCATCACTGGAATCTTTCAAGAGAGGACAGGTGGAACACGTCAGGAATGGTCTAGAAGTAATTCAACCAATGGACTTGATGATCTCTCATATCCTCTCTAACCCTTGTGTTCTCTGGTGCAACTAGAAAGGATTAGAAAGACAGTACACATAAGGAAGAAAGATCTTCAGAGTATGAGTGAAACTAACATTCCCAGAAAGGAGTGGTTCAGAACAAATGGGAAGAGTAGGTTTTTTGCCAAGATTTTCTTAATTGCTGGCAAGCAGCAGGCATGAGAGGCTCTGTAAAATATGCGTGTGATGGCTGAAGGGCACATGTCAGAGATCGCAGTCTTAACTCCCTAGCTGATGCTTACTCATTCATTCTTATCCTGGCCCTTATTTCTAGATTCTAGATTTAGATGCAGCTCAAAAGGGACTCAGACTTTGAAGACCCAGGCGGAAAATTGTGCTAGTCACATGGAATCATTTCGACTGTTTTCTCAGCTGTTTCCTAAGAAAACAGATTTAACATTTGTCACCTCATTCCCAAATAAGGAAAGAGATTTCACTTACTCCTGAAGCAAAACCACAAGGTGAATTTGGCATTTGATGTGTGCAGAGTGGGGTTCGGATTAATGTTCGGTTGAGGGTTTCTTTGTTTTATAATTTTTCTATGGTTTCACACTCAAGAAGCTAAATGAATTACCCATGCCTATTCATGGGGCTTCCTCACTGGATGCTTTCACCAGGACACTGTTCTCTGCCATCTCCTCACCATTTTTTTTCCCATTCTCCAGTTTCATGGCTTTGGCCATAATTAGTCAGTTTCTGGCATATAAGAACATCTGAGGGATGGAAGTAGAGGGGGAAAAAAGAAGGAAAAGATCAGAATGGAGCAACACATGATAAAAAGGGCCCATGGGACTGCCTTTTACTTCACTGCATATCTAAATTGACAATCATAATATTTCACATATTAGGTCATATAATGAGATCATCAGTTTTGAGCATGTATCACATGACACATTCTTTATACATATTAGTTCACCAATTTTTAATTATCTAATAAGTTAAGTATTATCAACCTTATTTAATAGGTGAAAATTGAAGGCTCAGATAAGCTAGATATCTTGCCTGAAGTCACGCCAGTAAAAAAGCATTAGAACCATGATTCGAACCAGCTTTTGTCTTTGAATCCAAACCTAATAATCACATCTCAGAAGGAGTCAGTGAGATTTTCATTAACAAATACCAGGTAAGCTGCCTGTCACACTAGATCAACCAGTGGCAAATGACTCACAAGAGAACATTTGGCAATGTCTGGGGTTATTTTCGGTTGTCACAAATGGGTAGGTGCAACTGTCATCTAGTGAACAGAGGCCAGTGATGCTCCATACATCCCATATTTCACAGGACAGCCCCCCAAAAAAACAACAAAAATATAATCAGTGCCAAAGTCAGGGAACTCTGTACTAGACGTTCCCATTATTATATAAAGGGGTTCTCTGCCATCAACTTACGACCTTCTGTGTTAAAAGGGGGAACAGCTTGTAACTTCTAGACATAAAGACGTATGTTTACCAATGTCAGGAATTGACTAAAGCTTTTAACAAGGGGGGGGGGAGGGGGAGGAGGAAGAAAAAGAGAAACAAAAAAAAAAAGAGAGAAAACGAACATTAGAAACCTACACTCTAGCATTCAACAGCTGGATCGCATTACATGGAAATCAGCCCAGTGACAGCACAACAGGCTGCTTTTGTGTCTTCATGAATAACGCACTGTGCTGGGTAAATGCTTTTCCCCATTTAGAAACAGGTAGTTAATGGGAATTGAAGTGATCAAATGCTGTGTACCCCAAGGTTACTCACATCACGGGCCTGGGTGGCCCAGAGCTCATAAATAAAGCATTGGAGCGTCTTATTTTAGGCCTGGTCAGATAAGCAAAGGCTTGCATCATGTGAACAGAGCCCTCAGCGCGATATGACACTGAGCCTGCTAATTCCAGGACCTCTCGGAATGTGACATTTCGAGCACAGTACACTGAGTTCGTGCCCTATGGAAGCTCCATGGCCCACCATGCCTCAATTTTCCATCAGCTCCTTGATTCAGCCGCCACAAGAGAAGGCTGTCGCCAAGCCGGACTTCAAATTATGCTGAGCTCATTCCCTACAACGCAGAAGTTAATTTGAGGCACATTTGCAACTTATAATTCTGATTTACTCATTTGCTGGTACGAGGACCACACAGCTTGACAGCCCGCCAGCTTGCACAGCCCATGCCTTCGGAAATGCTTTGGCCCAAGTCGTGACCCAGCTTGGCGGCTCAAAAAACAGCTGCCGGACAATAGCAGAAAGTGGAGTCAAATATAAGAAAAAAAAAAAAAGTCTATTCTTTCCCTCAAATTTTTACATGTAATTAAGTAATCATATCCCTATTCAGATACTTTGACATAAATTGTGCTTAATTAAATTGTTTCTAATTTGTTGTTTTATTACTAGTTCATGGCTCGTTTGTTGATATCCACCCCCAAACCATGTGCACACATGCACACGCACACGCACACACGCACACACACACACCCTCTCTCTCTCTCTCTCTCTCTGTCACACTGGTGGTGTTGCTCTGAAAGTAATGAAAATGTTTTCTGTGAATAATTTCTCTATTTGACAGAATAAAGAAAGATTTTGAAGAGCACTTATTCATATGGTATACAAATGCCTGGATAAACAACTCTAATATGATAATTTACTGGTGTTATTGCTTTTTTTCCCATAGACTTCCTATAATCTGATAACATAAAATAATATATTCCTTGCATGAAATAAATTCTCCCTACTATAAAAAAAAAATACAGCTTTCATAATAAATATATTTCCCCATGATCAGTATTATACTGTTTCTCATTCAGATCCTGAGATCCCAAGAGAATGTGTTCAATAAATGTTTGTAATCTTCAACTTGGGATAAGACATACATAGGGTCTGAATTTCCTACAAGATTGTATAACTAGTTAGTCATTGACTAAAAGCTACCACCTAATCACCCATGAAACCATCTTCCAGAAGAGGGGACATTTTCCTCTAACACTCCCCCCAATGTCACCTCGGGAGTCGACTCCTCTGCCTTTATAACTATTTCTCAAAGCGTGGGTCTCAGAACACGTGCTTGTTAGAAATTAAGAATCTAATAAGCTTGTTAGGGTGCTTGTTAGAAATGGAGATTCCTAGATGCCATTCCAGAGGTCTGCACCTCTGAGACCTACTCTTCTAACGCTACGTTCAGGTGATCCTGGTGTTCTTCTTTGAGTCTTGAGGAATATGGAGTGAGGGAGTAGAGGAGAGAAAGCAAAAACATACTATGAGACAATGTTCCCAGGGAAAAGGGATGCAAATGAGGTTGTGGGGAATGTACGTGTTAATTCACTGCATTTGAAATAAACTGATATCAAAAATTTTGTGCTGAAGATCATCAGCTGGTTAATGCCATATAACCTAAAAAAAAATTAAAAAAAAAAATCTGGTCTTCAGAATGATAACCCTGAGGCTCAACAAAAAGAAAAAGGTATGAAAGCAGAGATGCAAACCTGTTTCCATGATATACTTTTGTCACTACAGAATGAATTTTCAACCAAAAAGTGTGTGTGGGGGGACATTTTCCTAGATAAAACTCCACTGATTTCCCAAGCATTCTAGTTCTGAAAGGTTTTGCTATATTTTACCAGAAAATCACCTCTTTGGTTTTCTATTATAGCTTATTATGATTGTGACGATAGAGTAAGTGACTTAATTCAGAATTCCAGAAGAGGTTCAAAAGTAAAAAGTAACATAATTTACCATAAAAACCAGCTCTACCTTCAGAATTATTCCTGAATCCCACATGGCACGCACAGGGGTGGCCAGCTCCACACACCTTTGTAGACCTTATTCCGGGTTGTTGCCAGAACTGACTGAGCCCGTGTGTTCAGTGTGTGTACTTAGCACAGTGTGATCATTCCTTATTGGGGTGTCATGGCTGTGTTTATGTAAATGGAATCATAGGGCCTGTTTCACCCACCAAAGATCTCTGCCAGCCCACAAATGAAGGGATTTGCAGGTACAGATTTGCATTCAACCATTCTCACCAACTAAAATGTAAGCACTTTAGTGGTGAGAACTGTGCCTTCTGTTTGTCTGTTTGTCTGTCCCCCTGTACCATCTATCATCTGGCTGGGTATATAACTGCCCCCCAAAAATACCTGTGGCATGATAAGAACCACCCCTGAGGGTCAGCATCCAATGGGATATAGAAAGTCCACGGTCTTGGTCTGTGGCTACAAAGACCAAACGAACCATATTCTGAACCCTCTGCCTCTCATACAGGTACACTGATTTCTTCCCCAAAAGACTCAAAGGTAAGATGGCAGCCTGACCACATCTGGGGAGAAAGTATATAATCGGCAAGCTTTTTGTGAATCCAGATCCTTTTACTTTGTAACCACAGCGAAAGAAAGTGTCCTACCCTCACCCAGGAACCATGACACCTCTGCCTGGATCCCAGTCGTATTAGAGATTTACCGTGTGGCCTTGGGCAGCTCATTTAAGCTCACAGTGTCTTAATTTCTTCATCTGGAAAATGAAGATGATACCTACATCATGGGCACAGCAGTTCAAGGTTAATGCATAAGGCTGATATTGCAATGCAACATTGCGGGGAAATGTCTAATTCGAGGGAGGAAGTCAGGCACAGCAGTGCACTTCTGGGTGGTTCTAACATATGTGGTATTGCAAAACGGGGCCCTAAGGTCAGTAGCACATGACGAGTGCAATAAGCCATTTGCAATACACCACCTGGAGTCCTTTATTGTTATTGCCAAGTGGAATTGATAAAACAAACAAAGCAAAGGGTCGGGAACCCTAATTTATCAAAACTATTGATACGGATCTGATATTGACAGGCAAGGGGCCACTTTTAGATTCAGATCAATAAATCCATTTCATAATACAGTACGATCCCAACACTTTGCCCTCAAATCCATCCATCTAGGTATTAGAAATCCATCCTGCTTTGCCTGCAGTCTGTCAAATGTCACCGCGGAGTGCAGAAGCCACCCTGCCAAGTCTATACCCTGAACTAAATCCCTATAGAAACTTTCCAGATATAAATAACTACTATGAACATACAGGGAAGAAAAATAGCTACAAAGTTTCACTCTTACTTTTTTTTTTTTCCGTTTAGCCTGTGACAAGTAAAAATCATAGAGTTACTCACTCTCCAAAAACAATCTAAAACCAGACGATTTAACCAATTCAATTTTCTAGTCGCTGCAACAACTATTTTCATCTGTGAAGCAGTGTTTGGCGCACATGCACAAGCCTAATCCTGTGCGGCTCTCACAGGCAGCCCCTGCTGGAAACTCTGACAGTGGCTTCTGGGCCCAGACTCACCGTGGGTGGGTGGCATTTGATGGCATTCAGGGTCTCAAGCGGGGAAGCAGATTCTTTATTTACAGTCAGAGAGGGAGAAGCTTTCCTTCTACGTGTGGGTTGATTGAGATCCCGGTGAATCGGTTGTGAGGGAACCAACTCACTGTTTGCAAGGCCCGGGACAGCAGCAAAAAAAAATAGAAAACTGAGCTTGAAAATCGGGATATCAGGATTTGAGTCATGCGTGGTCTCCGTGAAATCATTTAGCCTCCCTGAGCCTCGGATTCCCCATCATGGGCAGATGAAGAGCGCTGTCCTGAGAATTAAACAGCATAATGCCTATCACATAGTAAGTGCTCAATAAATACTTGTTAAAAGGCAATCTGAAACAAGACATACTAAATTATTGATATCACCCCTTAACCAATGGGCAGGTTTATATATTAAATGCATACTATATATGCATCCCGTATGCCCGCACTCAGTGGTGGGAATAGAGAGGTAAGAAGAATGGAGTATGATGCTAGTCCTCAGGGCGAGACAGAGGAAAGGCACAGAACGGAATAAGGAGACTCTGGATACAAGAGCCAGCACCACATATATAGAGAACATTTAAGATCTGCAGCCCCCACTCCCAGGCATCCCACTCCCTGCTTCGGGAAACTGTGGAATTATCCAAAAATTCCTTGCCCAAGGGTAGGTGGTTACACTCTGGTTTCCTGCAACTTAGAGACTAATTCCTGTGCTCATTTGCCCAAGGAATGCAAACTCATTTTATTATGAGCCTCAAACAGTTGTTAAGAAGGTAAATCTGCCGCAAATATAAAAGCCTGAGCTTTTTTATTTTATTGATTGGTTTAGGATTATCTAAACATCCAAAGGGGCAAACACAAGTGCCATCCTGGAAAACCTAAGGTAAATTAAAATCTCCTATATAGTATTAAACTCTTTTTCCAACTGAATCTCATTAGGCATTTGCATGCTTGGGGCCTGGCCTCTAGGAATCTGTTTTACCCACCACACAAAAGGAGAAGGGGGAGAAGTGGTAGAAAAGAGACAAAGGCAGATTGGGAAGGAGAAGGGATGGAGGAAAAGGAGCAGGAGGAGAAACTAAGAACCTGCAGAGCAGCCCAGACCTCAGTCCTGCCCGTGACCCACCCCCAGCCCTCACCCCCACCCCGCCTTTCCTGGCCACAGGGAAGGCTTTACCCCTCCCAATCGAAGCTCCAGAAATGGGAGTAAACTTGGCAGGCTGGCTGCAAGGCCTTCCTTCCCTGGCTTCCTACCCTGGGGTAAATCACTTGATTCTTCCTCAGTACTTGAAGGTTTTACTGCTGTTTTACACAACAATGATTTGGAGGCAACCGGTCTCCTGGTGTACCTTTAATCTCTCCTTGCCCCAGAATTTCCCATGCTAAAATCATCTGGGGACCACGTACAAGATTTTTGTCATATTAGATGTCATTCCTGCTATTATTTGTTTTATATGACTCATTTAAATCAAGTTACTTTTTAAAGTTTTACTATTGTTCTGGGCAATAACATCGACAAAACCATGGTTTTTACTGTCTACTTATTTCTTCCTAAGATGCATTAACACAAATCATTATTATTAAAACAGCATGGCACAGTGGTTAGAAGTGCCTTCAAACCCTGGCTCTGCCACTACCCGTTCTGCAATCTTGAGCAAGTTACTTAACCTCTCTGTGCCTCGGCTTCATGGTCTGTGAAATAATAATACCTACTTCACAGAGTCACTACCAGGATTAAATTTGTTAATTTGTATATCTGTGCCATCTAGAACCTTCTACATGAGCAACACTGGGAACAGTGAAAGCATAAAAAATATACCATCTCTTACCTCAAAATCAGCTTATCCCGTTCCTCTTCTTGGGGTAGTCCATAATGCCCCCACCGCCACACACACACACACACACACACACACACACACACACACACACACACTCTCATCAAAAAATCAAAAACAAAACCGACAGACAACATACTCACTCCCACCCTTTTGAAAGCATACCCATTTTAAGATACTGTTAAATAGATATACTAGTAATTACAACCATTTATTAAACATCTATGACTTTGCAGGCCCTGCCCTTTGAGCATGTCACCTCATTTAATTTTCAGCCTATGAAGAAGACCCAAGCTTAAAAAGATTAGGCGATTGTCCTAAGGTCCTACAACGAGTAAGTAGGGGAGTTGGATTCAAACCCAGTTCCCCCTGACTCCTAGACAGGTCCCATTAAACCATGAAGCTCCACCATGAAGCTCTCTTTCTAAGAACCGATCACAGCATTCAGCCAGACATGAGCTTTCTTTCCTATCCCATTGGACTTAGTAAACTCTATAACATACTTATTTCTCTGTCTTTTCCCCTCTACTATTCAGGATAAAGTTTTCTACTTCAAGCATTTTAAAAGAAAAATCATTCTAAAATGTCCCTGCATTTGAAAAAAGGCTTGAATTACACGGGACTGAATTTATTATTTTCTTTATAACTCGTCGTCTTTATTGACATACAATACTGTAATGTTCTATGACATCGACGTGACTTTAGGGCAATTTTTCTCAGTGTGATATGGGTGACTGTTCGAAAAAAAAAAAATCAGACTCCTGAGCCCCTCCCAGGATCTACTGAATCAGAATCTCTAGGTTAAGGACCAGGAGTCACTCCGCTGCAGACTCTGATGGGCATTGGTCCCTGCTGACGACTCCCAGACGCGGACTGTGTTTTAGTTCTCGCATCTCCTCTTCATGATGTTTCTGACCTCTCCCACCCTGCGCGTTGACAGCTATCATTTCTCACTGCCAACAAACATTGCTGCCTGAATTTTTCCTACTTCTTCCTTTAGACGCCAATGCTCTGGTTTCCAAACTCTTTCTTTTTAGCTTTAAAACTCTTTCCTGAAAATTGATTGTTAGCAGATGCCAATAGAAAGCACATAATAGCAGAGATATTCTGATAGAGCAGAATATGGAAACCAGGGGCCTGGATTTCCAATGCTGGTCTCACATCCTTTCCTCTGGCCTGTCACCAACACCTATGGTGGCTCTGAGGCCCTGCCCCAGATTTCCTAGGCTTCCATAGAGAGCATTTTCAAAACCATTGAAATAACACAACCTTCTGGCAGATCTGGCCACGGTGACAGATACCTTATTTTTTATAAACATTCAAGATTATCAGACAAGCTTTTATTTTCATGAAAGTTTATCAGTGTAGTCCAAAGCCAAATATATTTCTTTTTATTTGAAAGTATGATATTAGGGCTATTTATAAATCATCAAACATATAAATAGTCCCAATATTATATTTGAAATCCCCCCTCACTGTGCATATTTTTAACATGGAGAATGATGATCTCATTTATTAGTAATTGGACGACATCTACTTTTGAAAGGCTCTCAGAAAAATATGGTCAAGGGAATTTGCCTTTTCAAAAAAAAATCTCTTCTCTGCGAAAGAGAATGTCAGAAAAACCCAGAAAAACTTTCTAACCTTTTTAATTTTAGGCATCTCATATTGGTGGCTGTGTTCTAAATACGTGAGTATATTAATAGTCTACAAATAAGTTTCAAGCAGCAGTTTTTACAGTTGAAAAGAAGTATTTAAGCAATATTCTCTTAATGTTCTTATTGGTTCTCTTCCAAAATTTATAATTTCGAGACGCAGAATTCAGAAAGTGAATTTAACATTATGTGCTCCAGCAGTAGGATGAGGATGCTGTATGGAAGGTACGTGATTTTACTGGTGCATTAGGATGAAGTTCAAAGTTATGTCTAAGAGAGGGGCACAGTCACTGTGGCCACTTATCGACAATTCTTAAAGCTAGGTGAAACGTGTACACTGTATTTCTCGTACTGTTCTTCCAACTTTTCTGTACCTTTGAAATTTTTTAAAATAAAATTTGGGGGAAGCATCTGAATGCATGTTTGAATATAGCAGTCACACATGTGAGACCAGCATATTCAGCTGAGCCTGGACTAGGGTGAGGAAATGAGGCGTCTAAGGTACAAAATGTAAGGAGGCACTTATAGGACCCCAGAAGTGGATGCCTCCTTAAATTTTACACCTTCAGCACCTCGCTTGCCTCACCTCCTTGACAGCCCTAACATGCAATGTTAACAAATTCACTTGCTTTCTCAAATTGACTATAGCAATTCTAAAGAAGAGAAGCTTAAAATCAATTTTATCCAAACATTCATTCACTCATTTACTCTCCAAATGTATACCAAGTCCCAGCATTATGCTAAGTGACTATTCAGCTAGGAACCTACTCTGTGCTCATAAACCATTTTGACTCTCAGACAAAATATTTCTAGACAAAATTCCTGTCATTCACTTACTCATCTGTGTGTTAGGTGCTGGGGGCATTAAGACAACAGATCAGTCCCTTCTAAAATATCTTACTACCTGCCAGACACTGTTTTAATGCTATTGTTTTTATCATCATCATCATCATCATCATCATCATCTATTGACACGTCTGTTTTCCCAATTCAATTCCCAGGGCAAGGAAAAGGTATTATTCATCTTTGTTTTTGACACCCAGGATGGTGATAGATAAAGTGGTCAATAAATATTCTTGAAAGACTGAAACCACAAATTTACTTTTTTGTTCTTCCTAAAAGATTTGCCACATTCAGATGAATATGAAACTTCCTCCCGGATTGCCAAATAATACTAGCTAACATTTACTGGGTTTTTATAAACTGCCTGGTATTTTCTGAGCTCCTTCCACATGTTAACTCAATTAAGCCTTGCACCAACACTGAGATTCTCCTCTCACACACAAGCGAACAGGGGAGATGGAGTTTATTTCCCAGGGTTGCACAGCATGTAAGAGGCCACGCCAGGGTTTGAACCCAGGAGCCCCGCTCTAGAGCCTGTCCACTGAGCGACTCCACTAAGCTGTCTCAGAACTATGACCCACACAGGCACTGCCCAGCTCCAAACGGCACTCATCATCAGCTTGCTTTTCACCCATTATTACCTCGAAAGATCTAGAGGGCACCAGGGACGCTGTTAGCAAAATGATCCTCAACTCTCCTGGCCTCGGCAGACAAGTCAGACTTCGGGGGACTTCCTGCTTAATTTCACCTTGTCTAAATATAACCAACTAAAAATAACCCGAAAGGGACGTGCTCAGAACCTCCAGAAGAGCCGCAGAAGGCTGCAGAGGACGTGGTGTGACAGAACGAGCCCGGCCCCTGCAAAAGGCCGCGATGCTTTTCAGCATCAGCAAGTTGCATATTGTGATGAGAAAACAAAGTCCCCAATTATTGAAATTCCACAGTGTATTTAATCATGCAATTATCTTATTATATTAACAAGTACTGGGGCACAGCAGCAATTGCAGAGACATCGGCCATTTGGAGCTGGAGACTTTATTCTCCCCCTCGGCTGATTACTTCTCGTGAGTCCATCCATTTTTCTGGGATTATGGAAATGATCCTATTTTTGAACTGCTTCATTCAGAAATCCAAAGCAAATCAGATCCCCGGTCTTGCCACTCCAACTTTTAAATATGACCCCACTACAGACTAAGCATACTTCAAGGGGAAGTGTCTATAAATTCTCATCATTTTTGTTTTCATTAATCACTTTTGCCTCTTTCCTCTTTTGAAATTCAAATACATATAATGTAAATATAAATAAAAAAGCAGTTATGCGAATTACATATTTCCAATGATTCGAACACAAATGCATTCTTGTTCATTTGCATAATAAGGACTTATCCCAAAGGATTCATGTATCAGACTGTAAAACCCAGAGTATTTCATCAAAACATCTAAAATAGGTGTGCTATGATATTATTATTCACTACTATTTGCTACAGTTGCCTCGGCAAATATGAAACATAATCATGCAAAATTAAACATTCCATACATTTTCTGTTCATTCTCTAACACTCTCCCTATACTCCAAAATAGGCCATCACACTTTCAAGTTTACAGGAACAAAAAGTGAATCAAATTTCTTGTTTCCGAAAGCATTACAAGTAATAGTTCTCTTTCCCTTAGTGCTTTTCATCGAAGAATCGCTAGCCAGGCTGTTTACACATAAAACATAATTAACCCATATAGTCAGCTACATCCCTATCCCTTGGGATTCCTCCTTACTGATAATCACTCATGAAGAAGTCATACCTGCATTTCCTCAAGTTAAAATCACTCCAGGCTATTAGAAATGATGTTTCATTTTCTTCAGCATGATTAAGAGGCACAACCACATATAAGAAAACCTGGCCCCTTCACCCAAAAAAAGTAATAGTTAAGAATACAAACTGAACCCCAATTGCCTGATGCTTGAAGCTCAATTTGCTTTGTTATCTGTGAGATGATGGGGCAGGTCCCTTTGCTTCCTTGTGCTGCTGTTTTGGTGGTGACAAAATTGGGGCAATAAAAGTACCATCTCATAGGGTTGTCAGGCAGACCACATGAGTTAGTAACTGTAAATCTCTTGGAACATAGCCTTGTCCTGCCCAGATATGACACCTGAAACCTTTCAAAGCCATTTCACAACGAAGACCTCATTGGGGTCTCACCCTTTTCCTGTGAAGTAGTGGAAGCGAATACTATTACCCCCATTTGACAGGTGAAGAAGGAGAGTTTCAGAGAGGCTCCTGGGATCAGGACTGGGGCCCTTGGAACCTAGCCTGGCATTCTTCACTATTTCTCTTTTTATCAGGAAAACAACTGGCTCGGTGACCCAGAAGAATCCTTGCCTTTTGGAGGGATGGGGTGGATTGGGGAGGGGGGGCAGAGGGGGTGGGGAGAGTCATGTTTCAACTGAGACACAGAGAAGCATTTTGTTGCCAAGGCCTGTTTTGCATAGCAAAAGAGACCCAGATCAGCAGAAGACACATCAACAAGACTGCCTTAATCATGATTTCTGCTAACTATGAAATGAAAGTTAATTTCATGCCTTGCATTCACAGACAAAAAGGTTCAGTGCTGTTTAAATTCTCTTCAGCCCAATGACAGTTAGTAAACAGGAGGCTTCGTGTTCTAATGCCTGAAATCACCCTTCGTATCTCAATATATTATTTATGCACTCAGCTTAAAATAAACAGCAACTCCAAAGTAGGTGAGTGGTCTCATCCAGTACGAACTCTTTTTTCACTCTGACAGTTACTTTAAAACATCGGTAAACAACCTTAATTCACTTCCAACGAATTAGTAGGCTACTGCTGTGTCTCCAGGAGGCAAGCAGATTGTATTATTAACCACAACAACTTTCTCCCTGTCAATCATCTGCACCTCACAGAGGGGTGTGGGCTTTGCTGTCTCTCATTACTCAAACCAACCCATGGGTGCACGTGACTCCAGATGATTTCTTCGAGGTCATTCTCTTCCATGCCTTTGATTAGATATCTTGACTCTGAGCTGCAGAATGGGGCCTGGAGAAGGTAGAGGCTCAGTGCTGCTTGTTAAGAAAGATATAGACAAATGAGAACCTTTCCAGAGGGTAAAGAGTTTGGAAGTCATGGCATATAAGCTCCAGTCGTGGAAGGAACTGAAGCTAACAAAGGGACCACTCTAAGAGGGACCCAATCGTGCCCCCAAATATTTGAAAAGACATCACTTCAGAGGAGGAAAGCTTGTTCTTTGTAGGTAATGATAATAAAATTAGGATCAAGGATGGACGATACATGCATGGTGGATTTGGGGTTCAACTCAAGAAAGAACGTTGTAACTAGAAAGTCTCCTCTTGAGGTAACAGATCGGCCTCAAGAGGAGTATGAGCGCCCATCAGACGAACCCTTCAATTGGCCAAGAAGTAGCAATGGATGAGACACATAGGACCTTCCATACATAAGATCCCACAGTCCCATGAATCTCAGGGTGACTCACTAAAATGGGCATTCACAACACTTTTTACATTTTTCTATATAGGAGTTTTTTAAAGGGTGACAACTATCCTTTAAAAAAAAATACCACGTGTTAAGTACCGGGCATGTTGCCAGCCAGTCTACAGTTGTCCACACGATGCCAGGGCATCGGTTGACCTAGCAAAATAAAAATATGTACCATTCAGCAGTTGCTTTGGGATTATACAGTTTCTGCCTGGTCTCTGGCCTTGTGGCTTGCAGTCCTCAGCCAGTCCATGGACAGAAGGTTACTCCTAAGCCACCTGGGCTGTAACACGGTCAGGGAGGGTGATCCGCACTTAGCTCACCCTTCTAGTTGGCCTCCTCCACCACTCAAAGTCTGGAAACACAATGCTTAGCAATGTGTCTGAAGGATGTCTCATTTAGTTTCATCATTAACAAAACATTGCTGACCTCAGTGAAACATGCAGTCTCTCCCCGAAACCAACCATTTCTTTAACACACAAACTGACTGCTCAAAACACAGAGTTAAATGCAAATCAAAAAGAAGAGACGATACCTTGCATTCGACATTCAGGGTTCATATCAACATTTTTACACAATATGCAGACATATATCCTTCTAAATTATCTAGTAAATATTGCCTGAATATTTAGTGGGAGCAGGGGCAGGGGATCAGGCTTTTCTACACCCAACATACCGACAAAACATTAGAGATTCAGAAATATTAAATTCCTCAAAAGAAATCAGATCACTGATATTTGGCTGTGAAACTTGGTGTTATTGATTTCCTAATACAACAAGAACAGACATCTGATATTTGCACTTTGGAGTAATAAAACATAACATGACAATAACGTTATACTTACAAAGTACCCTTCATCCATGGGGCTCCAATTCTACCAATATTAGTTCACTGATTTTCGCAAAACACCTGAAAGGCAGAGGGTAAGTTTGTGTTACCCCCACTTTGCAGATGGGGATATTGAAATGCAACAGGCGAATAAATTATTGGTCCATTATAGTGAGAGAATTTAGTAATGGGAGGACAATTGAAACTTTATCTTTCCCGTCATAGTGCAATTTAACCGCCCATCTTTTCCTCGGGGAGTGATATTTCCCATGTAATTTCTACCACAGTCTCAACACAGTCTCATGCATTTTATCCAGAGTAAGACAGTGCTAAATGTAATCCCTTGTTCGAATGAGCCCAGACACCAATAATTCTTTAATACCAAATAAAAGGTTGGAAATACTTCCCACATCCAGTTTAAACACGAAGGAAAAATTAGATTGACAAGTACAGGCATCCAACTCAAATTTGGCCTGAAAATAATGTTACTACTGTTCAGTTTGTTATATACTTATGTTCACATGTCAGCATATGGACTTGTCTTTAAAAATTATTCCAAGGAAGTCAGAATGCTTCAGAAGTAATCTCACTAACAACATTTTTAGAAGGGTGTATTTTTAACAAACCTTTCTAGGACACCCCATCCTTTCTACCACTCTCAGGCCATTTATTTATGTATTGACCAAACAATTTTCTTACTATGTGTAAGTTTTGCACTCCACGTGGCTTCTTGGAGGATGCGAAAATGTGTATGACACATCCTAACATCATGAAATTTATCATCTTATGGTTTGATGATTTGGGTACTGTGACAACCATTTTAATCTAAAAGTCTCCAGAAGGATTCTCAGTGGATTCTCAGCGAGTCCCAGACACCAACCCAGAAGGAATGCTCCAAAATATTCTCAAAAAAAGATGAGTTTGGCCTGTGTTTATGAGCCATACTATTCGGGATTACAGAGATGCTGAAAGATGGGTCTCCTTAAAAAATACCTGGTCCAGAAACTTCCCAAAGCCCATGGTTTGAGGGTCATGATCCCCCCACTGACTTCACCTCTGCAGCCACACTGACCTCTTGGCTCATCCTCAAATACCCAAGCACATTCCCACCTCGGGCCTTTGTCCTTCCCACCATTCCCTTTGCTTGGGACAATCTTACCGGAGATATTTCCATGATCTCTGGCTCATCTACCTCCTCTGTGAGGTCTCCCCTGAGCACCGATCCAAACTAGTTCATCACACTCTGTCTCCTTTCTGCTCTTTCTCTTTCTTCATCAGACTCACCGCAACCTAACATTATATGGTCCATCTCTTGTTTTCCTACACCTTCCCCAGGGAGGACACAAGCTCCATCAGAGCAGGAACTTTTTTGGTCACTACTAAATCCCAGAATCAAGGCGCTCCTTAAATATCGGCTGAACCGATGAATCGCAGCGCAGCGCTGGGGGCCCTGCCCTCCTCCTGCATCTCCTTTCGTTCTCACCGGGATGCTCTCGTGATGCCTAATACATGAAAGCCAATACTAGATCATCATATACGTTTCCACCCAAAGTGGTGGTGTGGGTGGGGATCTCCACAAACACTCAGTGTAACGTTTCTGAAAATATCATAAACACCAGTTTTTACCATTTCCCTTCTTTTGAATGCTGGAGAACCAGGCCAAGAGTCACCTAACCTCACTCTGTGTCCAGCTCTACCGCGAGCTGCTCTGGGGCCCTGTCCTCTCCATCCTCCAGGGCTTTTGGTTCCCAGCGGCAAAATACGGAAGCTTAGAAAGCTTATTTCCAAGGTTTCTTCTGGTTCAGAAACTATGGAGATCAACCTACAGGTGATGAGCCAAATTACACTCGTATATTTACAACTTCTGATTTAGTAGCACTTTCTAAGTCTAAGCTTATCTCAGAGGTGGCCAGGTCATTTCCTACTAAGCAAGTAGGGTCCCAGAGGGAAGGGTCTGATTACCTAACGACATCTACGAGTGTGCCGATTTTGGACCAACACCGTAGATAACTTGTTCCCTCCACTATCGCACCGCCAGTGTAGGACAGACATGCAAAGAACGAGGCTGCATCAACCGTCTCTGGCATCTCGCATCACAGACACTGCACTGGAGTCTCTAAACAGCTTTCCTGTTTACCTGTACGTTCATAAAACTCGCACCTTTGCCAGTCAGAATTCTCTTCCCTAAGCATCTGAATGTACAAAGAGATTTAGAAGCAATTAACATTCACAAGTAACAGAGCAATCAACGTGGGAATGCTAATGGGACGGGACAGAATCCAAAAGCAGATATTAGGATAAGAGCGAGCCCCTGACGTAGGTGATAGTGTTAATTCTGGAGGGCAGACTCGTGGTATGTTTTCAATGGCTTTGTGGGGCTGCCGTCACGGTCACATTGGCCTCTTCCATATATGATTCTTAGCCGCCTATGACATACTTTTTTTTAAACTGCAATCGAACGGAAGGCATTTTTGCATTGTTATAACACAACCTCTAGCATTAATGGTATGTGTTGAATTCAAGTTTATTTTTAAATTGCCTACCTGACAAAAATGTTAAAATGTCATTTTTTCCCATTTTGGGTCTCCAGACTATCTTCACCTGTTAGCTCCTGTAGCTAGAGGCCACAAATATAATAGCTATGAATTTACACCTTGACGCTGCCCCAATAACTTTACCACTCAGCTGCGTACACACAGGTTCATACATCCCTCGAACACAGGAAGACAGGAACATTCCTATTCCAACGAGCTCGATGCTTGCCTCCTTGTCGGTTTTCCTGACCTGTTTTTGTAAATATTCCTCCAAAATCAACACCCCCTCCACCACACCCAATCGCCATTTTTCACCCTCCTGAGGAAGTCTGAGTCACAGAGAATGTAGAGAATGTTTCTCTTGTTCCTCTTCCTGCCTTGCTTTTCCTAGCCTTCATCTCTCATTACTACGACCCATCTGAAATGCCAATGCCAGGCAAAGCAGTCTGTACCTCCCTGAAGCCACATTCTGAATCCCTGCCCTCCCTCCTCTCCGCCCTCAGCCAACTGTAAGTGGCTCAACCTGTGCAGCCCACACACTAGCCATGCCTCTCGGTCTTCAGCTCCCCCTCCCAGCCCCTCTCTTGGCTCATCTGGTCTCTTTCACGACCAAAAAAGACATTCACCTCTAATCAAGAGGACACCTTCACTTATATTGGGACTGTGGGCCCAAGTGGGCAGAAAACTTGGTTTTTCTCCATTTTTTTTTTTTACTTTGGATATAATTAATCACAGCCTGTTATGATTCATTCCTTTATTCTGTGTGGCCTCGGGAAATGATTTGTTCCAAGGTAGGGCTTTTAAATTTTTTCAACTACTTTATTATTAGGTACAAGTATGTGATTGGATAAACACCACTCATTTTGATGATATTTTTCTGGTTATTCTATTTCATTCATGTTCCATTCCATTCCTTTCTCTTTCTACATTGCTATTTCTGGCTATCAAAGTGTTCATTCCTTCTTAACAATCCAGCTCTGTTTCTCCCTTTACCTCCTATCCCCAACACATACCTATTATGAAAGCACATCCCTATTTAAAACAGAGGTTTATTTCCTGAATACAATCAGCCACTGATACACAACTTGCCACCACCAAGCTGTGTGTGCTAAAAGCCCATTTTGACAAAGATTTTATACACCAGAATCCAAATCAAAGGGAAGTTATCAATAGACCCATAGTTAAGAATCGCTCACTTTATCTCTGTGGCAAGCAGCTTCATGTTCCCAGACCAGTCCCAAAGCAGGGAGACGCAAGCCTCCAAGATGCTCCACAGCACACACATCTCAATCGTCACCTCTCCCCTGGCACCCTCCCCACCCCCAGCATTGGCAGTGGAGATTAAAGTGCTTCTGGGGCTGTGGTAATCCAATCAGGGTTGGGCAGGCTTCAATCTCTACCATTCGCGTAGGAAAACGTTTTGGCAGAATGCCTTTCGGCCGCTCTCTGCATTCTGCACCAGTCCTGTGCTCATTTCTGATGGCTCTGTAAAAGTGAAGGTGGCCACGGGCCACCCTGCCCTGGGAGCAGTGCCTCACCTGCCTTCCTAAACCCTAGGATATCAGAAGTGCATCCATCATAAAGGAGGAAAAAGGGAGAGAAAAGGGAGAGAGGAGGGAGGGACGGGGGAAAGGGAGAGAGAGGGAGAGAGAGAGAGAGAGAGAGAGAGAGAGAGAGAGAGATTGATTGAGATTCCGATGGTACCCACACACAGGTGGAGGGGGGCATGGGCAAATGCTGAACAAACACACAGAATTTTTTTAACTTTAAAGATTAAAGGAAGACCGTTTTTCAACCCTTTGCCTTCCCTAAGCACCAAGTAAAATATTCCATCCGTCAGGGCTGCTCAGGGGGCCTTATCTTTTCCAGATCCCTTTGGCTGTCTGATGAAATCTATGGACCTCCTTCTAAGAAGAATGGTTTTTAAAGGATTGCAAAGGAGATTAATTATATTGAAATACTTTTCCATCCCGGGTTAAGAAGCCCGGCAGGGTGTATGGGAAGCAGACCTGCTATCTGGATTTTAAAAATTAAAAAAAAAAAAAAATGGGATTCTACTGAAGAGATTGTGCTGTGAAAGTGATGGGCTATAGTAGAAAGCACAAAGTGGTGACGTTGCATAATGTCCCTGTGACTATACACCTTCTCGTGCACTAGAATTCATAGCTGTTTCTGCTTCGCCCACGCCATTAACCCAGAGCCCTCCAATATTTGCTACACTAGAATAGCAAAGATTGTAGCCTTCCTTTATTTACAGCCCTAAGTAGATTTTAACTATTCCTGAGAGAGAAGCGGAGGAATAAAGAAAGCAATTTGAGGCATTTGGGGAAAGTAAAAGCAATGATAAACACTTGTATTCGACCATTTATTCTTTCACCGGGTATTCACTGAGCAGCTACTCTAGGTTCACAGTAGTGAGCAGAAGAATCTTCCCCCAAGAAGTTCACAGCCAAATGTGGGAGACACCCTGTAAGCAAACACGCAAGTAAATGCAAAACAAGCAAATGAGTAAATAAATATATGTCCAGTGGTGATAAATGCTATGGGGAAAAACAAGGCAGAAGAGGCTAGTGAGTAAGTATAACAAGGCATGAACTCATACTTCGTGTAGTAGTAATTCCCCATTCAATGCCAATAAATATTTGTCGCCAAGCTCCTATTAAGTTTCAGGTCCTGGAATGGATTCTGAAGAAGCCAGAATAGACATGGGCATATGTATAGGGATGGATGAATGGATGGTTGGATGAACAGATATGGATATATACATATCACATGCCTGATTTTCACCTATAGAGAATGCAGTCTTCACCGAGGGGTCTGTGGATGAAGTTATACTCCTAACAGTAATTTCTCTGAAAGAGTGACCGATGAAAGCTTCTACGAGACCCCCAAAGTGGAACAGGTGCAGTGGGGTCTGTGTCTGCTGTGCGGGCGGCATGAGTGTTGAAAGCACCAAGAGCCCTGGAATGAGATCAGATCGGCGCCCATGATCCTCACACAGCTCCACCCACTCACCCCTCTGAGTGGCCATCAGCAAGTTCCATCACCTCTGAGTTTCAGGATCCATATCCACAAATCTAGGATCACAGGCTGCAGTGGGGGTTCAAAGGCAGTAATGCTAAGAAAGTGCCAACACAGTGCCTGGCACCAGGGAATTGATAGCTGAGCCCCACCATCTTCTCATCCAGGAAAAAAAACAAAAAAAAACATCGGAAATGCAAAAGCCCCAAACAAAAGACATGCGCCCAGAATAAGCACACTTTACCCTTGAACAATGCGGGGAGTTACAGGCGCTGACACCCGCCCCCCCCACCCCGCCCGCTGAAAATCCAAGTACCAGTTTGAATTAATGATAGCAGTGACCCCCTCGCACCTTCAGATTTAAACAATCATGGATCCAAAACAGGATTTTCCATCCGAGGCTGGGAAACCGAGACCGGAAATCTGAAAATACTGTTTTCAGTCTTTTGGGTCGACTCTGCCCTGTGAAACCAGCAGATGCAAAGGGCCGAGTGTACTTACTGAAAAAAATCTGCATGCCGGTGGACCCGCACGGGTCAGCTGTATACAACAACTGCTTTTGCTTGTTTGTTTTGTTTTTGTGGCCAAATAGTTCTAGGGAATATAATTAGATGTTACTTAGAAAAATAAAAAAAGGCCACAGTCAAATACGTTTTAGAAGCAGCAGATGAAGTAACCCAGGCCTCTTTGCTTACCCCGTGTCTTCCTACGTGCCGATGCGCATCACACGTCTCCAAGAAACATGAGCGATGGCTGAGTGTTCCCCACCTTACTTGGCTGTGGAACCCTTTGGCATGGAAAATCATATGTGACAGTTGTTCAATGAAATAGACTTTGGGAAATGTGGATTTGCTCTAAGAACGAATGAATCAAAAGATAAGGAATGGATACCCTATTTGGCCCTGACGCTGTCTGATGGCTTTCTTTGAAAAGGCTGACTGGGGCTTATTTTCTGCAAACCAAGGAAGCTTACTAACAGTGTCTCCTACCCCCAGAGCTGCGGCAATGTCTCCTCCTGTTCCTATAAAAGAAGTCATTATTCTGGGATCACAGTGCATTTGGGGGAAGTGTCGGCAACATCTGAACACTTCTCATTCCCCTGGACAGGTAATTCCCCTATTTTCTGCAATAAATGAGCTCTTAAAATGAGTTTCGTTAATTATTCTCTTGAAAGCCAAATCCTCTTCTGGCTACGCTGGGGAAGCCTGCGCTTAAAGTCACTCTGGGTTTTCTTTATTATCCAAATGCTTCACAGTGAGCGTGCCTTACTTTCATAAATAGAAAATCAATGCTGGAAGAACAAAAAGAAAAGAAAAAGAAATTCTACAGGGAGATGTTGATACACTGATGATTAATCCAAAAATTACCTACCTGTACATGAAGATTTTTATATATGGGGCTTTTCATGAAGATATCTTACTTAATATTCAAACACTAGATAAATCCGAAGCAGAAGGGGTAGGTAAAGAGGAAGCTAGGAAAAGATAGTTCTTCATATGCTTAGAATTTGATCGTGAGAAAGAAGAGAGAAGGAAGGGTGGGAGAAAGGAAAGAAAGAGAGAATAAGCAAGAAACAGAGAAAGCAAGAGAGGGGTAGGTAGCCAGAGAGTGGTTTAGAGCCTAAGGTCGGGGGAGGGGACGCGAGCCAGGAGATTAAGTTAACCCAAGTCAATACGAAAAGCTTCGTGTGAGAGCTCTGGCTTTAATGTGATTTGGGCTGCTAGAGCCCTGTAAATCAAGTACAGAACACAGCCATAGATGTCGGGGTTAGTTTTGAAATAGACGCCTTAAGTAACAGGAAGCTTAACCGGCAGGGATATCCCAAGCATTCTGATTGACTGCTGCAGCCTGGTGGCCTAGCTGGAACCACCCCTGGCCCCCGTCCCGCCCCACCGCCCTGGGCTGTCCAGCTAGCAATTCTGTCCCTTCCACCTGGGACAAAACCCACTAGGTGAGAGCTGTAACTCTTAGATGTGACGCTGAGGAGATGGTTGGCGTTGGTGTAGCTGGAGAATGGCAGGTTCATGGCAGGCTCCCAGCGAATCCTTTAGCATTGCAAATGAGGTATGTAGAGGGGGACCCCCTGAGTTTAGAATCAAGCACTCACTCCTTCTTCCAATCCCGCTTTCATCAGTGCCTCAAAGCGTCTGAAACTGTTCGGGGTTTTGTAAACAGACCAAGTCCCTGCTCTCAAGGAGCATATATCTCTAGAAGAGGGGACATAAGCAGGTAAACAAGAATTTCTATTGGTTGTAAGAGTCATGAGAGAAAAATCAAAAAGGAAAGAGGTATCAGGGAGATTGTGGCTCCAGGGGAAGGAAAACGTGCCCAGGGCAGACACGTCTGAAGACGGTGCATTTAAGCTAAAGACTTGAAGGCCAGAAGGACCCCGCCCTGCAAAGATCAAGGGGAAGAACAGCTAGACTCAGCACAAGTCTCCATCTCCTCATGCCTCGCTTCCAACCATCGAAGCTTTCAGCAATCCTAAATTCAAAAAGCACACAGACATGTTTAATTTTAAAATCTCGAATCGCGCACTATGCCTGCTAGGAAAATATATCCGAAACTTAGATATTTTTAGAATGGTCCACTTCAGTTTCCTCGAGTACTTTTTTCCTGTTCAACCAGAAGACCCAAATAGCCCAGGTACATCAGCCGCCTCTAAATACCTGAAACTGCATTCATCAGCCACTTTTGAAAAATTGGGTCTTACTTCAGAGCTGAATGACTTGATTACTCCCATAACAGAATACATTACACTGATTACAGGATTATTCACGTGCCATTTGGAACGGTTGTTTCTCAACACGCCACCCACCAACAAACAGAGTCGTGACAGTGGAAAACGCAAGGCTAACACTCAAATGCCCTCCCCGTCCTGACGCAGTGATAAAATTCCTCTCTTTTTTTAACCGATGTTAAGAAAGGGAGGGGAGGTGGTGATTTTGGTTCAACGTAGCTCAGAAAGAATAAAAGAATAAAGCACCAAAGGAGCCCCAAATGAAAGTGTTTCTATGACCTGACACACACGAGGCACTTGGTAAACAGTCTCCTTTTCCCCCCACTTCCCCTTTGCACGCCCAAACCCTGAGTATTGATTTTTATATCAATAATTTGCCAATAACTTATTCATTGACTCATGTTTTTATAACTGTCAGTCTAGTGCTATATTTCCAGCCTGCTGGCAATTGATTCAGCTTCATCAATTCATAAAAATATCTCGGAATGAGAAGGGGGTGAGGAGGTGGAAGCTTTATAGCTGTGATTCACTGCTAATCGATGATTAGCATTTTATGCTCAAGACAATCAAATTCATATTATTTTACATTTTAAAAGTTTTTAAAGGAACACTTCTTAAAAGCCAAAATGAAAACAGGGCATCGTAAGTTCAAATAAGCTATAAATTAGACAAAGAATCATAATTCTACTGAACACCATTTTATTAGCTAATCAACGCGTCTTTTTTTTCTATTGGCATCTACTTACTGTCATGTAATTTCCATAAGAGCACCATCTGTATTTATAAAAGAATTATCTTTGTGATGATCTAGTGATCTACAAACAATGGTGATATTTAACTTTCTTAGAGGATCAATTTGAGAACTGGGTTAAAGGATTTATAAGTCTCTTTTATATGATAAACCTTTAAAAAAAAACTTGTTCATATATCTCTCTGATGTTAGAAGCACTCGATACAGAAAAACAATAAAATGTAATTTTGATTTATTAAAATGTAAGGTTCTGGATCTTGATATGTACATTTTTTAATCAAGCAGGATGAGCACCTACTATCAAGACCAGAAAAATAGTCATAGACAAATTATTTTCTTTTATTTCATTTGGCTGAAACAGTAAGCTAATTTTCCAGGTGATATGACTTGGTGCCCTATGACTCAGACAGAACCCAGTGTTAACCAAGGTCACGCTACAGGTTTAATCAGGGTCCGGTCAGCCACTCAGTTATGACATGCTCAAACCCTGCCTTTTCCAGTTATAATGCTGGCCTTGCAAGTGCAAGTCACTGGTCCAATGAAGACTAGTCAAGCTGGTGGAAATAAGCCAAATCCCTCGCCACTGATGGAATAAAAACTCATAATAATATTCTCTGTAGCACAGCTTCTCAGATGAGTGACAAAACATGGGTGCAGTGAGATATTGTTTAAAGGGTATCCATAGCTATCAAATAGAACTTCAGAGGGAACAGTCTTTGGTTTTACAGAGGTATATTATTTCAACTTAGAGTCATTCCAAAAAAAGGAATGTGAATTTATAAAATCAAAGACAAAAATCTCACTCTTGGTTGGATGCAAATTTCTCCGTTATAATCAATTACTTCAAAAACTAAATTTTAACCGGATTTGAAGGGATTATGATTAAAATCATAATGACACACTAACCAACAGAAGGCGACACAAACTAATACTTAGACTTCATTGATTCTTTAATTTGTACCTGTTCATGAATTCCTACTACATATATCGAGTACTTTATTAAATATCAAGTACAGTGAACAAAACAGATATATTCCCCACATGGTACTTATTATCATTTTTAAAAAATATGTTGCACAAGCATTGAGTGGAAAGTCACCAACTCATATTAGTGATTGAATTAAGATATGTAACAACCCTATTGTTCTCTCTTAAATTGATTTTAAAATTTATAACTTTAAATAATTTGATTATGCTTCAGGACTAGAAAGTAATCTTTCTGGATTTTGGTTTTTGTATGTTTTGTGTTTTGTTTTTTTTGAACTGTTATTCGTTGAAATGTTCACATTCAAAGAAATTTCAATCATTGAATTTTTGAAATATGTTAAGAAAATAGAGAGTGTTCAGGGAAATGTAACAACAACAACAAAAAAAAAAAAACAGATAAGAACTCAAGATTGTTTAGCCCAAGAAATAATTTATTATCTCTGTGGGGAATGAGATGTAAGAGAATAAACTCTGGGATCGGCTAAGTTCTATACCCGAGTCCTGGCTCTATTATGTAGTGAGAATCTTTCCACATCTTAGTCTTCTTATCCATAAACGGGGCAAATTGTAAAAATTAAATGAGTATAATAAATGTAAATAGTTTAACTTGCAGTCCTTGGTCACTGCACTACATCGTCATCGTCATCATCATCATCATCACCATGACCACCACAAAAATAGCTCAAGTTCTGTTGTAATAAAGGGCAGCTTTAGAGAATGCTGGAAATAACCACAAGGAATCTGGTAATAATCTATCCTGAGAAAATATTAGATTTCAGAAGTCTTTAGTTCAAATCCTAGCTCTTCTCGTGCAAACTTGGATAAAACTCTTAAATTTCTGAGTCAGTTTTTCCAGCTCAAAAATGAACCTGATAGAATTTATTTAATAAGATAATGTATAAGAAAGAACCAGCATATACATATCCCATTAAATACAGAACACTATTAATTTGATAGAAATGCACATTATGACAACGGTTTGTCATAAGATGATCTCTTTTTTAACCACCCAAGATAAAAACTCCCGGAAAGATCATGAACTTGAATTTCAGCTCCATTATTCACTAGATGAGTAACACCTCTTAAATTCTCCAGGGCCCAGTTATCCAGTCAGGAAAATGAAGAAAATAATCTCATTGTGCAAAGCACCCAGGAGAGGGTCTGGCACATCAGACGTATTCACTGATCAGTAACTTCTACTCCTCTCTTAAACCATGACTCAGTATGTTCCATTTTCAGCATGTATATCCTCACGCTCTAAAACTCTTTAAATGAAAAGCATTCTAAAGAACCTTTGGGTGATCTTTAAATATTCTTTATAGTTTGGAAAGGGAAAAAAATCTATAGCAACATAAAGTATCCAGGGTGTCGAATATACAGCATAATCATTTTGCATGATCGCTGCTAATACAGTTCAATCTAAATTGCGGTCTCATATTTGACATAATTACACATAACCAAACACTAATAAAAATTGTTGCCTTATATTTCAAGTTAGTAATTATGGTAGTAAACATTAACAACATGTCGGATATAAGATGGTGATTTGGTCTGAAATATATTAGAAATCATTATGCTGTATGATAATTTTAATTACAGTTGGGTAACACAAGTGTACACAGCAGTCTGTGGCTCTAAGTGCATTATGGGAATCAGCGGGTCCTCAGTTCAGCCCTAAGCCCTGACTCCCGTTGCTTGAGCTCAGGAAAGGCACAATTCTTGCTCTACCTATAAATAGTAAGCCCAGTCCCCTCTGCAGAATCAATATCATCACCAGGTTTGGAGTCATTCTTCCAGGACTGAAGTCCCTATTCCATCACTTTCTAGCCCTGTGAAATTGGCCAACGATAATTTCTTTGTGCCTCAGTTCTCTCAGCTTTAAAATGGAAAACCTAGTAGTAACTACCTCAGAGGTTGATAACAGCAACTAAATTAGATCATTCTGTGTGTAATACGTAGCCTAGCATCTGGGACACAGTAAGTCTTCCATGCATACTAGTGGTTGTTAGTATTCTATATTAATATAAATCTGATCATTTTCCTAAACTTTTAAGACCGTGGTCTTAATAACAGCAACCCAATGTCTTATTTAATATAGAAATGTGCTGAATGTTAGCTTTTATCCCTCAATCCTCAGGACATTGTATTTTTCAAAATTTAGTATTTCTCCTTTCTCCTCTCCTTCCGTGATTTCTCCATTTCTCCCTCACTCGGTGTTGTAAGTCAATGGGAAGACCCTGTCTTTATATTTTACCTCATATAAATGTCTGGCTTTGGCTCATCCTTTCCTGACCTCCATCTCCATGTCAGCTTTAACCATGGCCTCTAAACATGGTCCATTATGCACCGTGTGCACCATTAAGGTAACACTGGAGAGACAGTGAGAAACTTCATTCTCCACAAGTGAGTCTAAGAGCCGGCAACCCCCCCCCCACTACCATGTTACAACTTGGCATCTGATCACCAGGCCCTAATCTAGGAATTTAATGTTCCTCTCTCTACCTTCCGCCCCCTGACCCCGCCTACACTCCTCTCAAAAAAAGGGTTAAATTTGTTATTCTAACATAGAAACCATTTGTGCATTCAGAGTTACCTCTTTCCACCCCTTTTTAAAGATCTCTGGATTTATTCAACATAAAAACTAAATTTAAAGGATCTCTGAGCCTTGTAACATCTTTGCAGAATTCTCCCAGCTCCAAGATTGTGCATTTACATGGTTTTCTGCAAAGTGGGGAAGAAGTCCCAGCATTATGATACAGCACCTTTCCTGTCTACACTTCCATACAGTTCCAGGTAAAATATTCAGGGGAACAGACTGGACTGCTAATTAGAGAACTGTCTGAAACCACCATGAACCACATTTCCATCGGTGCAATAAGCAAAGATTCTTCATTAAAATCACTGTCCTCTGTAAGGGAAAGCTGTTTCAAGCGCAATAGCTCTCATTCACAGAAGTAATCATGCAGACCCAGGTACAGTATTCATTATTAACTTAAAAAGTATGCCAAATCAATTAAAACCCATTTTAAAGAGAAGGAATAAAATTTAGTTCTACCTAACTGCAGCTCAGCTCTAATTTATCTTCCAGCCACTTGCAAGGGATTTCGCTGGGTTCTTCATTGGAAAGGGTAATTCTCATGAAATTACAATGGCATTTCTTGCAACTGTTAATGCAAATGTTCCCATTCTTCGGGGCCTGCTTCCCCAATAAAGACTCCCTTCAAGGTGTAAAGTGGAAGAGCTCCCGGATCTGCTCGAGAAGAATAAAATATTGCATTGCAGAAGCTGCTCAAATTTAAAACTCTGCCTGCATCCTTATGACAAATTGTATTCCAAATATAGGTTATTCACAACATGTTTGTTATAAGGCGAGGCATATAAATTCCTGCCGTGTCTTTCTTTACAAACATGTCAAGACTTGTGAACCCTTAATGAAATGCAGCATTTTAGAGGCAAGAGGGAGCTACAAAAAGCACCAGAAACAAGAGGCTTATTTCCTAGGACTAGGACCTTCTGACGCCAGTGATAGTTGCCTGTATCAGAGGTACTGTGTCATCTCAGAACCGAATAGCCGTTAGCGGGCACTGAGATGAGCCATTTCAGTTTACAGATGAAGAGACTGACGCCTAGGGAGAACAAGATTTCTCCAAAGAGTCAGGGCTGGTGAGGGACAGAGACAAGCGGGCCCCGGTCTGGTCTGGCCTGGCCACGCCAAGGCTGCCTTCCGCTGGTGGCAATCAGTTGACCAGACTCGCGGATAGACTTTGCCAGGTGGGGGCACCTTTGTAAGTCCCATGGGGCAAAAACCTTCCGGTATTCGGATAAAAGTTCCATAAAACTTGGAAGCGAGCTCATCCCCGAGGCTTGATTTTACATTTGGCGTTTTTTAACCAAGATCCAGGAGTGCAATCCCTCTCATTTGCTAACTTTATATTCGCCCTTTGAAGTAAAGCACTGCTGCTCACTAGTGGCCAGCGCTTCCCACGCAATCCTTCCCCAGCATAAGGCTTTCCACGAGGGCCAGGACACAGCGGTCCACCCCGGTTTTTGGTGAAAAGCAGAGGTCAGCAAACTTTTTCTGTGAAGGGCCAGAGAGGGACTATTTTAGGCTTTGCCGGCCATTTGGTCTCTGTCTGAGCTACTCAGTCCTGCCTGCGCTGTGTGCAAGCGGCCACAGACAAAACGTAAACAAACGAGTATGGCTGTGTTCTGTTAAGGACTTGATTTATCCATGCTGAAATTGAATTTCATATAGCTTTCCTGTGTCGTGAAGCATTCTTCCTCTTCTAATTTCTACTCAACCATTTGAAAACACAGAAACCACTCTCGGCTCACAAGCTATACAGAAACAGGCCGCGTGCCAGCTCCGTCCCACCTCTGCCATGGTCAGCCACCCCCTGTTTGCTTATAAAGCACTCGCTACCAAGACAGCCTCCTTTTGCTGTTCTCTTTATGCCTTGCTACCAGCACTCACCTGGCTAATCCACATTTTCTATTCAACATGCATGCTTTTCCACGGGTGTACAATAGGTCTTCATTCAGTGAGGGTATGTCCTACTTGCTAGGGACTTTAGTCATCACACAGTGTGCTGGGTATCTTCCTTGATGTGAAATGTAATTGAAAGGACTGACTTGATCACCAGGAAAGAGTTGTGAGATTATGTCGTTATTATACCGATCAGATGAAAGAACAACATTCATCCACAAAACAGTTGATATAGGTCCTCTTGCTGGATTTTTGAGCCTTCATACATAAACACTGCTTTAATTTTGGAAAAATTATTTTAGTTTTTGTACACAGCCAGTATTAGCACCAGCAAGTCAATCAGTGAAATCATTATCAATCTTTTTTCTGTACAAGTCGGAATGCTCCATTTAAATACCTTTACACACAGTACAACTCTACTGGCATCAGCATATTACAAAAACCAATTTTCTTACATCAACTTCTATCTACTTCTAATTCTGTAGCATAGCTCTGGGGAGTTGCTACAAGGTCTGTGTAAACTGAAAATCTAAATAACATTATGACGCCTATTACAGAACTAATTTATAATCTAATACCCCAGTTGAATTTAATATCCTATTTATTTATTCAAGCAAAATATCTGGAAAAAAATATGTCACATCATAATGTAGTTGTTATGAAAATGGAAAAATAAAACAGAATTTTAGAGAAGGCATGATAATTGCCAGGGGCAGGTTCGAGCACGAATTCCAGAGCCCCTCACACGAAGGAGAGATGGGAACCCTTTAATAAATAGAATCTTTGCTTTATAACGCAATTATTGTCAAATTTAGTATTTTACATCAAATTTACAACTTTAAAATGTGATTCCTATTAATGTTATCTGCTCAGAGCTACTGCAGCATAAAACTGTTGGCCAACAGATGCCACCTCATCGACTGTCTTTAACAACTCCATTCTCATCCTGGATTGAAGAACTGAGTTGATGGCAGCATTCGTCAGCATGCATTGCCAATACAAATGCACGAGTGTTGAGCATATATATAATACATACAGGCTAATGGAAAAAAACTATAGTTGTTTCTCGGAATACTAAGTTTCACACTGATTTCCTTATCTTAAGATGGGAAGGAGGGAAGAGGGAGGGAGGCAAGGAGGTAGAGAACGAAGGAATAAAAAGAGGGAGAGAGGGAAGAAGAAAGGGAGCAAAGGAGGGAAGGAGGGAGGGAGAAAAGAAAGACAGGAATTAAGGATAGAAGGGAGAGAATGAAGGAAGATGTTATGAGATTTTAATAAGAAAAGCTATAGAAAGTATAAATATGAAAATATTGTGAGTCGACAGTTACGTGCTACCACTGGCTGCCCCTACCCATCCAGGAAGCAGAATGAGCGGATGGAAATTTAGCGGGGCCGGACATTACACTCACAGGAGAGTCCCCAAGAAAAAGGCCACAGCAGCTGAATACCTCCAGGGAACAAGGAAATACTCAGTGCTCGCTTTTTGTTAAGAGAGAAGCCATGTCTATAGCTTAGGTAACAGACCAAAGTCATGCTGGCGCTAGGTCCTGAAGTATGTGTACACACACACACACACGCACACACACACACACACGCACGCACGCACTCCCACACTCATACCAGTGACTTCTAATCTCCACCCAAAAAAAAAAAAAAAGATTAAGCAGCCAGCTACACTGCAGGGTCTCAAACGTTAAGGTCCTCGAGTCCTCTTCTGAACCGGCGTGTCTGGATTACGATCCTACTCTAGACATCATGTATTTTTAATAAGCTCCACAAGCTATTCCAACACGCCTCAAAGTTTAGGAACCAGCAGCCTCTGCGATCATATTTGAAAGGCATCTGGGAAGAGCCCTTTGCCCTGGACATTATTATAACACTGCTCTCTCAATACCCTGGAATCCCATAATTAGCAATTCATTCTTTTGCCTTTTAAAGGTTTTCTGGTCTCCTACGGTACCGAAATTAACTGAAACAGGCCTAGAAGAAATAGCTCAAGCCCTCATACCACATCATGTCTTGTTAAATGCTAAAGCCCTGTGGAGATTAAACATGGCACCCCCAAAAGGGCAAGAAAGTGGCCCATAAAAGGAAGGTATCAAGACAGGAATGGACTCAGTCGCACACACATAAACACACGTGGGTTACGTGAGTATCTAACGCCTCTGCACAAAACACGTGGCTATCAAGGGTCGGCATCCCAGCTGCATCTGGTTCTGCAGAGGCCAGCCTGACATCAAGAGGAATTCACATCTAGGTCCCTGTGCTCTAGGATGTTCTGAGCCAGGTGTCCTTAATGGGGATCCATTTTCAAAAACATACACGTGGAGTCTCTGGTGTGAGCCTAATGCTCTCTCCTGACAGGTGGGCCTCCTCCGAGGGTTTGTTTTCTTCACACGTAGAGCTGGTCCCTCCCCCACTTCCCGAGCATCTCTCCTAGTGAAGATTTCGTCTCCCTTCCCCCACCCCGCCACTACTATCAGCTTCGTTAGGGTGCGTGGGGACTATGGAGACCAGCATTTCCCTGCTCTTTCCAAAGGTATACACATGCAAGAGAAACCCAGCTCAGAACTCTATTGATTATTACCTATAAATCTGGCTACTCGTAAAAAGGCCCCATGAAATACAATTTGAAGACATAAATCTCTCTGCGATAGATGAAATCCGAGGGAAATAAAATTCCCTCATTTCATTTATTCCCTTGTTTAAAAGACTGACCCTCCAATTCTCCCTATCAGCTATGAACATTAACATGAGATGGTCCAGGCACAGGGACAGAGTGTGGCTGGGGGTCAGATAAATGGGAGGGACACTAGCTATGTGTCACCAGCAAGCGACTTATTCTCTCTAAAGCCTCAGTTTTGTCATGTCTAAGACAAGTACAAGATTTGCATGATGGCTGCTGTGTTAATATACTATCATGCACCAAGCATGCATGAAGAGCTCGAGATGGTAGCCCTGCATGCAGCCCAGCTCCAATTTTAACATTTTTAAATACAAGACAGACAGACAGACAGACACAGACAAAGAATTAGCTACCCCCTAAAAAAATCCATCCAAGTCCAAGTAATGGCCCATAAGATGTTTTCATTTTATGTTTAACTGGTATTTGAGCATCACATGTCAGGCTTTATCCCAGGTACCAGGAATTGTCTCCAGCCTTGACCTCTAATTTTAAAAGTTGATAGTACCAACACTTAAGGTAACACACAAGAAAAAAAACAGGTGCTGGCAAAATCATGTTTTTACCAAATCCATACCCTGCACGCAGGCTCAGTCCTTCACGTCCTTCCTGAATCTTGAAGGGCGTGTCCTCCTCTCAGAAGCCTTCGGAGACCTCCAGCCCAACGCCTCCCCTGGGTTCTCTTAGCTCCCGAATGAAGGTCAGTCTCTGAATTTCCACATTGTGATGCCATTTTGATTTAACAAACTGACAAATTCCCACACTGGGAGCTTTATAAGACAAGGGACGAAGTCGTATTAGTCTTTTCACGTCCCTCCCTCACCAGGAGAGTGTCTGCAGGACTCATCCAACTCCACCTCTGAGCCTGTTTCCAGAACAGAAAGCCTCACCTGTGACACCCTCCCCTAGGTTGCTCCTAGTGACCAGAAAGTGCATCCCTGAGCTTAAGTGGCTGAGTTCCAGATACATTTTCCCACAGCAAAAACTGACAAACAGAAACTGTTTGTTCCTTGAACCAAAAGGCTAGCTTACAAGGCTGAGAAAAAAATTCTTGTTGGTGTTAGCATTCTTACTTCAATTGGCCGGAAAAATTGGTTGCTCCCTTTTCCCATCTGATCTTTTTTGGCCTTCCAACTCTATGCTGACCATGTGGCAAAAACCACATTCCATTCTCTTCCAAAACGCTTAAACAATAAAACGCTCTTTGGCTTGAGTGAGCCAATAGCCTGCTGGTTTCATTGTTTTCCCTATAAATATATAGTGCAGATGAATGAAGAGCCTGGAACTGACCCATTGCTAGGCATGAGCAAAGCAAGGTTTAGTTTTTCCCAGGCATCTTGAGAAAGAAAGAATAAGAATCTAGCGAGCAGTTCTTGTACAACCCTATTCTTGGGTCACATGGAGGAATGTCTGGAGCTGTAGAAAGGGGATGTGGAGGTGCTCGAGATGTTGAAGAAAGAAGGAGCGGTGGGGAGAGAAAAAATTTCTTCGATCTTGAATCCGGTGTAGTGAGGCCAAGCATGTGTTGTCATTGTGTCTGGCTCTCCGAACCAAAAAATAAATAAATAAAATTCAAAAAAAAAATAAATAAGTGAAATCAAACAAACAGAATTCACCAGCCAGAACCAGGCAGACTCTCCTGCCTCGACTCACACATGGTCTCCTCACTCCCCACTCCCGCCGCAGATGGTGGCGATGCTGCGCTGACACGCAGTGTCCTCCGGCACTGGAACTTCCTCTGCAGTCCCCTCTGCAAGGGTGGCTGGCAGCTCCCACGCTCAGCTGCCATGGGGTCATCTCTGCCTCCCTCTTCCCCTTCTCTCTGCTCCCCACCCAAATGGCACATTGTTAGAAACGTGCTCGGGTTGTGTGATTTGGGGCAGATAGTTGCTGGAGTCCCCATATGCTGAAGGTACATAACTGGGCCACTGAGAAAAAGGAATTTAAGCATTCTAGAAAACAGCAGGAGAGCAAATTGGCCTGTCCTTCCCATAGCTATTATTAGAGAGGCCCAGCCCAATTCAACCAGAAAGCCAATATCTAGCCCATCCACTGGCTCTTCCCCCGCAACAATGCCCCCGCCCTGCACCCACCTTCTACCCCCTTTCAAGTAGCACTGTGCTAATGCTTCCCAGCTAGACACACATCTCATCTTTAATGCTGACCACTGGCACGCAGAGATCAGTGGAAGCATCCCTTCTCATACAGCTACTTGATGGTCCAAGGTTTAATTTCACATAATACCAAGAACTCACGGAATGTGGCGTTACATTGGATTTGTACTCGTGGAACTTGGCAACCTGCTAGCTCTTCTCTCTGTGTACCTGCTGAAGTCGCAGCTGCTGCCTAAACTTTGTAAATAAAAGCTAAACAAATGCCAAATAAAGCAACCAACTTCCCAGGAAGCAGAAGGGGCAGGAGATCACAGTTTTTGTTCTCAGAAATATGTTGTGACCTGCTTCAGAGCTGCATCCTGGCGGCTCAGGTGTGTCTTTGATGCTCTTTTACCTCTGTGTCTGTGTGTGTGTGTGTGTGTGTGTGGGGGGAAAGGGGTGGAGACAGAAGGAAGGAGGAAAGGGGAAAAAGCCTTTCCTATTATTTGTCCTCCAACTAATGAGTGGAAAATACTGGCCAGGAAGACAATACAGCCTTATTATTTCTTACAGTATACGTTTCTATGGAAATTAGAGATTTGAGAGTTAATTTTTTTCAGTGGACTTCATCTCCAATTGTGCAATGAAAGTTAATGAGAAAACAGGTTTGAATTCACTTGATCCTCGACTTCCCAGACATGTACCCACTGTATACATGAAGATATCACTGGGTGGACCTTTATACTGCCCCTGGTCCTTTGGCCTCCTGGGACACATTTCTCAACAGCAACAACTTGCTGAAAGATAATGGAATTAATCACTCAAGATACTCTGGTATATTGCAGCCTGTGTTCTCTTGCTCACAGGTAATGTACAACTGAATCAACTAACCAAAGATGGAGAAGCCTAACATTTCTCATCGTGGGTGAAAATATGCTATATCAGTGGGCTGTCAGGCAGCCCCCTCTATTTCCCTGCCTATCTCAAAGGATACATCCATCCCATATGCAAGATGAGGAACTAGAAGGAGGTGTAGGTATGACATATGGACTAGACATGACTTATAGCTCATCTCTGCCTTTCAGATTCTGGCTTCTGGTGACTCAGGCCAAGTAAATTTGGTAACAGTGATGACACTTACAGCTATCACCTAATGAATACATATACGCCAAGCTCTACACTATATCACTTTATATGTCTTCTCCCAATAAACCAGGAGTTTCATGAAAGGCAAAGATCTTGTCTCTGTAGCTTTTTCTCCTTTTATTTCTCTTAGTTTGCCATTGTTCCTACCACATATAATAATGACTAACACTGAAATAGCACTAACTAGCGCCAGGAACTATTCTAAAGGCAGTCCATACAGAAACACATTGAATCCTCAACAACTCTATGAACCCTGTAAGATACACTCTTATCTCCATTTTTTTATGGATGAAAAAACTAAGTCTCAGAGGCCTTAGGTAACTCGTCCAAGTAAGTGGAGAAACCAGGATTCAAACACAGATTCCGCTTCCAGAAGCTACGCCTTTAAGCTCTCTCTGCTCTTATAGAATGTTTATTGTACAGATAATCATCTTTTGAATGAATGAAGGCTCTCGAGTGAGCATGACAACAACCTCTGGGGGAAAAAATGATTATCCTTACCTACAAATTAGGAAACTGAGATTCGGTGGTTAAGTAACTACTCAAGGTCACGCAGCTAGGAGTGTGCAGAATGAGGACCACTGAAGTCTGGAGACCCATGATCTTGTAACAACTGCGGTATTCTAACTCCCTGCTCAGGGCTTCTATTCGGTGGCTCTTTTCCTGCATATCAATAACAGCATCTATTTTCGCACACAAAGAAATTTGTTTACAGGAAAGCAGATATATCTCTTTAAGGGTCTGAGTGTGCTTTTTTTGTTGTTTTCCCCAATAAGCCATATAACAAAAGAAAGGCTGATATTTTAGATGACAAGTGAGAAGTGGGTCAGGCAGCTCTCTGATTTCAAAGGAGCCTGTTCATCAGAGCTTGTCACTGAGAGGACCTTATCTGTGTGGTTAATTCTGTAACAAATGTCCCTGCCTGGGGCTCTGGGCATTGCTCACTCAGTCCTGGTAACTCTTGATCCTGAGGAATATAGAACTGAGAGGCGTTGGTGACACACCTGGGGTAAATCAAGGACCTCGCCCCCTCTCTCACCCAGGCACAGTGCTGTGAGTCAGAGAACATTCCCCCCTTCCAGCACTTACTCGGATGGCTCGCTCCTAAATGACTGTTCTTCCATCTGATTATTTTTCTTCCATACACACCTGTCAGCCAACTTTTCATTTTTTAAAAAGTTTTAAAAATTTATTACTCTTGAAGCGAGAACCTGAGAATGAGCAGGCGATTAACGGAATCATTTGACTGACCTCCGGGAGCCCCAGCCGGTAGGTGATTGATGAAATGGCTACAGGTTTAAGCAGCAGGTCAGCTTCAATAATACAGCTGCTCCTTCCCTGGGTCCTTACAAACCTGCTTGGTCGTTGGCCTTCACTTCTCCTTTGCAACAACTTTAAGACACACGACTGACCCCGCCACAAGCCTCCCTCTCGTGACGTTTTTATGTAGTGACAAAGGCATGATGTTGGTACTGGATCCAAAACAATCGTGATCTAATACCAGACATGACTGTTCTCCATCATGGAGTTTCCGGCTAGTTCCTTTCCCACCATATCCAAATCAGCCTCCCCCTGGGGTTGTACAGGTCACGTGAAGAGTAAGTTCCCACCGCACTGCTAACTAGCCACGTGATCCATCACTGCTTCCCCCTTATTGTGCTTGAAATGGGTGTCATAAAACCTATCAGTTCACCTCCACATATTTAAAACATTAACGTTCTCCTTCTAGATGGTAGCAGTTGAACTTGAAACAAAAGAAGTGAAAAGACCTTTAATTTTCTTTTCTGCCAATTTCTAAGGGTCATCGGCCTCATCAACACGTAAGAACGCACTTCAGGTTTTCTCTAGAAAGTAACCTAATAATAGAAAATAACAATAACAGCAATTGAGGAGTCATTGTATCACTTTGCCTATATCATCTCAATGAATCATCAAAGGTTCCCAATGAAATCAGGACAGTGGAGTGGCTGGAAGCAAAGATTCAGGACCCATACGACTCAAGTTGAAATCGTGGTTCTTCCACTGACCAGATGTGTGACTTTAGCTTACCCTGCCGCAGCTCTGTACACAGAGAGTAGGCATAATGAGACTCAGCTGTTAAGACTACTGTAAGGTTAAACGTGTGAATGTGTATAAAGTGTTATAACAGGTCTTGACACATGACGCATGCTCAGGTAACCATTGTATATTATTATAATTGTTAATCCAGTTTTATAGACGTAGAAACTGAGGCTTTAGGAGATTAACTAAATGGCATACTGAAGAGAAGGAAAAAAGTCAAAAGTCATCCATTGAGGTAAAGAGGGCATAATCTGGTGTATATGCAATCCTTTCATTCTAACGGGAACTTTGCATTTTTAAAGGCAATCTTGGGCAGAGGAGGAAGAGGTGGTTGCCTAAATAGAATGTTTTAAGAAGCTATGGAAAGACAGCTTTCCCCCCAAAAAATCCACTAATGTCCTGTTATGCACAATTTATGCTTTTGCTTTAACTGGTTTCCATTCAGTCCTCTTCTTTCAAAATGCAAATATGCCTCTGATGGGTAAGAAATTAACTTCCTGTCTCCAAATGGTGGCTGTGTCCCTCAGACGTGTATGTCTTCAGGGAGAAATGAGGAGTGAAAGGGTGATGGGGGCTCTGAAGAACAAGCTCGGGGAAGGGAAACAAAAGCCAAACTTCAAGATGCTACCAAAGGGAAGCAACTGGATTTGACTTTTCATGAGAGAGACAGAAATACGATACTTACTGTGTTCTATGTTGGTGCTTTTGTGTATTACAGATTCTAGCATTGAGCCTCCAAGAGTTTAAATGACTTGGCCAAGATCACACAGCTAATAACGAGCAGAGTTGAGATTCGAAAACATTTTTCTTCCAATTCCATGATCTTACCTCCTAATCCTTTTCCTCTCTATATTAAACTACCAGTTCTTACAAGTCAGATACTACCGTGGGTCACTATCACTGAATCAGAATTTGAGCTCAGCCATCCTTTAGCAAGTCATTGTTTTACAAACTTTTCACCCTCATACGTATTCTTTATCTCCCCACCACTTCCAATGCAGTCATGAGGATAAAATATGTGACTTTTCTCTCCATAATTTCCAGAACGCTATGGTCATAGTCAGAAGCAACAGGGGTTGCACTGAAGCTTAATGAAAAACAAAACTATTAAAGCACAGTCCGTCCTTCTCCAATAAGGCTGCCCAAACTTTCAGAGGAAGCAATGCTCTCTATTATAGCAGCCTTCCCCAAGATTCCACCAGCAGCCAAGAGAAAAATACCTGAACCGATCCATGCCCTCTCTTTCTATCACCCATTCCCTGCATGCAAGCCTATCTCAGTGGGAAAACATCTGCTACAAAAAGGAAAAGAAAAAATGGAACATATAATTGCCCGAGCAGTCAGTGCCCAGAGACCTAGAGACCTGGACTCGGAATATGGCTATTATCCCCACAGGAAAGGTGTCCAAAGCTACAGGCTTCAACTTCCAGAGGGAAAGATATGGAACTGTCTCTTCTGCAGCCTTACTCTTCCTTTTTCATGGATAGAGACCACTTCCCAACATAGAAGCCAAAAATGCCTAATATTTATTTTCCCAATCTGCCTTAGTCTAGGAGATTGGTCTATGTCTTAATCATGACCACAGGAGTCTGAGAAGAAAGTCCTGCAGGTATGACCTGAGAAAGTTTTCATCTCTCAAAAAAAGATGCCAAAGAAGTAACTTTTTCCCACCTTTAGATTTGAGTGTATGATGCCAAGAAGCAAGCCATCCGTAATTTGCGAAGTTTCATAAAGAAAAAAACCCCAGGACTAGTCAGTGCAAACAGAAGATGACTGAGCAACGGGGACCAAAAGAATCTGTGGGCTTGGATGACATCATTGACTCTCCTGCTCCAATTCCAGAACTATCTTGCTTCCATATTTCTTATATTTAGTTATATATTTACTACATAACAAATTACTCCAAAGTTTAACAACTTAAAATGCAAACCTTATCTCATAACTTCAGTGGATCAGGAATCTGATAGTGATACAAATCAGGGATCTGAGAGGGTGTAGCTGAGTGAGTCTGGCTAGGGGTCTTCCACAGGCCACAATCGAGGTTTTGGTCAGGGCCACGGTCATCTCAAGGCTCACCTGGGGAAGGATCTACCTCCAAACTCGTTCATGTAGCAGTAGCAGTCTGCCGGACCCAGAAGAGCCACTTCCAAGTTCACTCACACAGGGTACTCCATAGAGCCTTACCGCATGGCAGCTGGCTTCCCCCAGAGCAAGCAATCCAAGAGAGAACGAGGGAGAGTACCCAATATGGAAGCCACAGTCTTTTCAATAACCTAATATTAGAAGTAACATCTGTTACTCTCTGCTGTATTCTATTCTTTTAGTGCAGAGGTTCTCAACCTTGGCATGATTGACATTTGGTTGGATAATTCTTTGCTGTGGGGCTGTACATTGTAGGATATTTAGCAGCATCCCTGGCCTCTACCCACTAGATGCCAGCATTACCACTACCACCTCCAGTTGTAACAAAAAAAAAGAAGTCATCGGATATTGTCAAATGTCCCCTGGGGAACAATCATCCCCAGTTGAAAATCACTGATTTATAATGAGTCACAAAATCTAGCCCACACCAAGGGCAGAGAATTACAAGAAGGCATGAATGCCAAGGAGGAGAGACCATTGGGAGCCATCTTTGAGCCTACATACCATATCCTGCTTTATGAGATAATCAACTTCTTTAATGTTTAAGCCATTTAAAGTTGATCCTTTGGTTATTTGAAGCCAAGATCTCCCTAACTGATAAAAAGGGACTAGCCATTTATTTCATCTATTAATAACTGTTTCTTTTTTCATCTTTTAAGAGTACTAAGTAAAAAGCCAAGCAAAGCACCATGTTTACCAATGAAATGACTCAGTAACTGTGTCCTGGGAAAGAACCAATATCTCCCATTTCAGACCAGAAAAAATACTCCTGCGCCCCCCACCCCCATGATGTCTAAAGGAAAGACATCAACCACCCCAATCTTGTGCATTTTCACTGAAAGAAGACACAAAAGTCATAAATATAAGGAACAGCAATAAAAAAAAAAAGTGCTACTGCTTCAAAAAAAAGAATAACCAATTAGATTCTTTAAGCATTTAATAAATGTCACATGCTCAGAAAAAGACCCACCTTGGGTATAGAGTTGAAACAGAAAAGAGTTATCTGTCATTCCGAAGACTTAAGAGTTGACTGTATAACAAAGAAAGACAACCAGCTGATCCTGTAGCACCTTCTCTATTTGTGCGTGTTCACCACACACACATACACACACACACACACACACACACACACACATCTTTTCAGGATGCCCTCCAAATTAATACTCTTCAGGGACCTAGAGAATATTGGATTCTTCCTCAACCCATTTCAGTTCTCCACCTAACCTACTGCTATACCCCAGACCTGAACTCTATGAGTCCGTTCAATTTACCAACAACCCTGCTTCCATTCTTCAGAGCCTTCAGGAGCTGACCACTCTTTACAGCCTCCCAAAGGCAAAACAACAACAACAACAACAACACCAACAACAACTTTCTAACTTAACTTATGATGACCCTGGCTGGGTTTCTCAATCCCCCACTTTGAACACCTGGTCCTAGCGAAAGACCATATGGTGGTTTTTGTTCAAAAAACTAAGGGTCTTTTTACTGGCCTAACTTATCCCTTCACAGAGCTCCCTCAGGAGATTACAAAGTCTCTAACAGGCATCTGAAACCAATTATCAACTAAGGGGCAATAGTCCCAGGAATAACTATGGAGTTCAAGATGAAAGGCCCAAAATGAAAGCTATTTTCCAACACAAGTATCTCTCAGAATGGCAGAAATAAACCTTGGGGGGAAATAACCTTATTGTAAAATGTGTTTTATGACACTGTAATGATTAATGGCATTTCACACTAATAAAGTTGACAGGAAGAGGATGTGAAAGACTAACGAAAGTGCAAATACAAATTTCCTTTTAATATCACCAGCGTTTTTCTACAAGAACAAGACATGCGCCAACAGGATAAGAGGAACAGCTATTTTAGAAATCCAAAAAATAAATAAACAGCGGTAGACATCAGCAATATAACCGACTGAATAGTAAAGTCCCATTTGATGAATTCTCCAGAGAGACTACTGAAATACTCCTCACTCTTTTTAGCCACCGATCCTGTCTGCTGACCAAGACTTGTACCTGATAACATGGAGCCTTATCATCTGAACAAAGTGAGCTGTCTAAAGCGAGAGTCTCACCTATCCATTACTTCACTGTTTCAGCAAAGCCACATCTTCTATCCCCTTTCTCAACTTCCCCTGCACTGTTCCAGAACTGAGCCCCACCCCCCGCCGTCCACTGTCGCCCTCAATCCCATCTCCTCCAGCCACCTGGGCCCAGCCTTTCCTTTTCTTTACCTCACCAACATCTAATTCTCCCTTCTGCATTTCCCCTCCACGTAGAAAATCACTTCATGTGGTTGTGTCTGTTAACTGCTATTTTATTGCACTTCCTTCTCTCCCTGACTCCTGGGATGAGTGGTCTTTCTCCATTTTCTCACTCATCATTTACTCGATCTGGGGAGGAATTCGGTATCCGGCATCAACTTGTACTACTTGGGGAGACTGACCACTGGGAAGTCATCAGTAGTATCTTTCCAGCCACCTCCTAAGGTCTCTTCTCATTTCTTATTCAGCTTAACTTCCCAGAGCACTTGACACTGACCACTGCTACTCGCTGCTTCTGATTTCTCTCCCACTTCTCCGACTTTCTTTCTTCTCCTTTTTTACTTCACCAGCTTCATTGGTCCATATCCTGCAAAACCTGGCCTTAAGCCAAAGTCTTTGGAGATTTCAATAGCATGTATGTCAGTGAGTTGTCTTGAGAGATAAGTAACAGATAATTCAAGTAAAGTTCTGAGCACGGCGCCATCCCAAAGTCAATGTCATTTACAATCATGATCTCCCTGCGTACCTGTTCCAGTCTCACGCTTGGAATGTGAGCTCGAGGAGGGCAAGTACTTTGTTTCGGTCACGCCGTATCGCTAGCTCATAGAATCATGCCTGCACAAAGGACGCACTGAAAAACTACACTTTGAACCAATGAAAAGAAAGAACTTTTCAATTAATGACTCAGGGCTGGTGATTCCAAAATACAGCCCCGTGTTTCTATCTCTATTCAATTGTGATTTTAAGATCCATTTGCTAGGACATGAGAGTCACAGTCTACCTAAAATTTAATTCAGTGTCTCTTTTCTTACTGATTTCACTTTTACAAAGTGCTCGTTTTTATTCATTTGAAACAACCATTTGCACCGTATCCTACAGTCGAATCTTGGTTCGCATTTTACTCTCTCCTCCCCTCGCTGCACCTCCTCTCATGTGCCCCATCCATCCTCCCTCTCTGCTGTCACTTTACTCCGGGTCTTTATTTCACTTTCTGCCTCTCAGATCATCACTGTGGCCTCCTAAGTGATTTTCGTATCTCCAATCTCCCTAAAGCATTCCACCCAATTGTCAGACGAATCTCCTGGAAATGGGTGCCCAGTACCGTTCTTTTGTTTAAAAAATTTGTCTCCTGGGTTCCAGTCGGGATGGTTTCTAGTCAGTAGGTAAATGCTGTGCTCGCCTCCTCCCATGACCGTATCAACATTTCAACTAAACTACAGAACAACCATCATTGAGAATCCCTTCACAAGTCTAGCTGAACAGAAATCCTAGAACTAAGGACACACAGGAGAAACCATGTGGAGACTGGTAGGAGCGGGGAAGGTGAGGAAAGGATGGTCCCACACCCATGTGGGGCGGTTCAAAATTGGGAGAGATAGCTCGGCTGTGGAGGTCTCCACAAGGAGCGAGGAATCCCAGCCCCAAACCACGTTCTCCAGCCCAGGGTTCCAGAGAAGTCCCCACAACTACTGGCTGTGAGAACTGGCAGATGTTGGGGCTGACTGAGAATGGCTGGAGCCCAGGCACTCCTCTTAAAGGGCCCACATACAGACTTACTGAAAAACAAACTCACTCACTTGGAGCTCCAGCGCTGGGCAGCAGCTCTGAAGGTGACGGGGACACACGGGAAGAACTGAATTCTCTGGCTTCAGTGCAAGGGCTGGAGAGGCAGCTTTTTCCCAGACAGAAGTGCAGGCAGAAGCCACTGTTCCTTTGTGGAGCCCTCCCCCACCCAGCCTATAGGCACAGGTGCAAGCAGGGCAGGCACCAAGTCCGGGTCTCCGTCAACCCATTTGCCTTACCCTGGTGATCCTCTGAGACCCCACTTCACCCAGCTTGCAGTCCACCCAAAGCTGCTTCCAGTGGCGTTTCCATACAGTCTGTCTTGGCTTATGCTGCAGACTTTCCTAAAATCTCTCAAAGGTTCACAAACCCCAAATAAGCATCTGGCTGCAACATGCTCTATGCCGCTTGCTAAGCAGCCCCAAGCCCAGCACGAGCAGCAGCTGGCCTCAGTCGGCAGCTTAGCCCCTCCCCAGCACCCCCAAGCCCAGCGCAATGGCAACCAACCATCTGCAGATCATTTTGTAGTTCATATCAAGTGGCCCCAGGCAGCAGCTGACCTTGGCCTGCACCAGAGCTCTTCCCAAGAGGCCCCAGAACCAACACACCTGGTAGCCAGTTTCTGACCACACCAGAGCACCACCTCAACACCTCCACAAATGACATACCCAAAGGGAAGGCTCAGCAGGCACCAGAGCCTTGTTAAAGTGAATCCTGCCCCATAGGGTCAGCCTCTGAATAACGGTTCCTCCACTGTTATAACCAGTACTCAAAACCAATCAGCCTGAGGGTCAATCCCTCCCACTGACTGCCGATAGCAATCAAGGCTCAATGAAAACAGGAAGGCAAATAAAACCCACACAAGCTCAGGTGACCAGGGAGACTGTGCTACTGGGCCCCACAGGTCACCTACTATATGAGGCCACTCTACCAAGACAAATGAAGTAGCAGCAATACCTAATCCATAGAAACAAACACAGAGAGCAGCCAAAATGAGGAGAAAAAGAAAATGTCCCAAATGAAACAGGAGAAAACTCCAGAAAAAGAACTAAACAACATGGAGGCAAGCAATCTCCCAGATGGAGAGTTCAAAACACTGGTTATAAGGATGTTCAATGATCTCAGTAAGAACTTCAACAAAGAGATAAGAAACATAAAAGTGGATATTGAAGTCATAAAATGAACCAGTCAGAAATGAAGAAATAGTAACTGAAGTGAAGAATGTATTACAGAAAATCAACAGAAGATTAGATGAAGCAGAGGATAAGATCAGCAATACAGAAGCAACCTAAGTGGCCATCAATAGATGAATGGATAAAGAAGTGGCACATATATACAATGGAATATTATGCAGCCATAAAAAAGAAAAAAATCTTACCATCTGCAACAACATGGATGGACCTAGAGGGTATTATGCTAAGTGAAATAAGTTTGAGAAAGACAAATACATATGATTTCACTTATATGCGGAATCTAAAAAAAACGAAATAAATGAATAAACAAAACAGAAACAAACTCATAGACACAGAGAGCGTTTTGTGGTTGCAGGATGGGAGGGGGCTTGGAGGGGGTGGTGAGTGAAAAAGAAGAAGGGATTAAGATGTGCAAATTGGTATCTACAAAATAGTCATGGGGAAGTAAAGTATAACATAGAGAATATAGTCAATAATATTATAATAACTATGCTATCAGATGGGTACTAGACTTACTGGGGTGATCATTTCATAAGTTTTATAAATGTCTATGTTGTATGTCTGGAACTAATATAATATTATATGTCAACTGTGATTGAAAAATAGAAAATTATTTTTAAAAATTTTGTCTCCCTCACTTTTTATAAAAGTCTGAACTGAACCTAACAAAACACCTTATTTAAAATTCTCTCTCTCTCTCTCTCTTTCTCAATATATCTTAATGACATAATAAATTAACTTCTTCCCACCATTTCCTCATCTTGGTTTAGTAGTGAACAAGAGGTCACATACAGCCATTCTATGTCAATGTACATCTCATGTAACTGTTAAAAAGTATCCCTTGAACATGAACTAAAATGGCATTAAAGAGTAAATCATAGCTGTGGCTGAAACTCATTGGGCCCTTACTTTCTGCAATGTATGATGCTGAGTTCCACACCTATCCTGTGGTATCACATTTAATCTCACAAAAATCCCTAGGTGGTAGGGAGTTTTATCCCCAAGAATGAGAATCCTGAGGCTCAGAGGGCTAACCAAACACACGGCTACTAAAGCAGTACCTTATCCCAAGTCCAGCTGATCCCAAGCCCCACGCACTTAACCAGCCTGAATGTTTAAGTAGAATTCAGGGGCCAGGGTGCCTGAGGTGGAAACCAGCAGATGTGAAGAATAAATTAATTAATTAAAAGAGAAAAGAAGCAGGAAGAAAGCAATAAGTCAGAGAGAAACATCTGGTAGGAAATCAGTGAAGAGTGGGAGAGTGGGAGAGAGAATTCATTGGAGAATGTGGGAAATGAAGACATAAGTGAATTTGAGGAGAAAATGGCTATTGCGCTGGAGGAAAACAGCTAGGACTCCTGTGGACGCAAACCCACAAGGGTTATCACTTCGGATGTCGGGCAACAGCAAGCGCAGCAAACCGGTGAGAGGGGCCTTGCTTCCATAGAGACAGGAAAAAAAGGGAGTGAAGAAAAGAGAAGGCAAGGAGGCAGGCCCAAAGGAGGGAGCAGGGCTGACATGACTAGACAGATAAATCAGCACAGAGGCCTCTCTAAGACATACCCCCACGTGGGGATCGTCCTAAAACTCTGGCCTCTATTCCCACCTCAGCATACAGATGTACCGCAGGACAAGACGTCTAGATCTCCAGTTACAAAATAGCTGCTCAACAAATGCTCCCTGCACTGAAAGACAGAACTATTACGATTTGCTTTGAATGGCCTGATTATGTCAATTCTGGTCACTTTGAGAAAGGAAGGGCTAGGAAGAGATAGGTCAGGACTGCTGTCCCCGATTCTATGGAAAATGTCAGTTACAAATAAGCAGGTGGTCAAGACCTGATGTTCCGTCTCCCAGAACGCCCTTTCCCAGAGAAACTTACAAGATGTCACCTTGTCGTGCCTGCTTTGCTTCCCTCCCAAGGTGTGCTCTTCTACCGCACGGCCCAGGTGCCTGAGCTTTCTCTGTCCTATCTCTCCAGAGCCCAGTCTTTCTTCAAGGCTCAAATAGGGGATGACAGTTTTCCTCCATGCTTTCTCGAATGATCCCATTCCCAAGTAGCTTCTCCTTGCTCCAAATTCTGGTGTTACAAGTCACCCTAAATTGTTTTCTGATCGCTAAGGGTATAAATGTATTTAAATCCAGGTCTTTGAATATAAGAAATTATATTTACTATATTTCTTCCCTTCTGCATTTTCTTAGAGAAGGCCTGGGCCAAAGCTGAGGCTATTTTTACGCAGTGAATGAGGAGACAGATAAATATATAAATGCATAAAACTTTTAGAACAGACCTTGGCAGGTAGAAAACCTATATAACTGTTAGTTATTATTATTACTATTTTAATAGCTACAGTGCCTTGATTGGTAGCTAGTTGATACTCAGAAAATATGACTTCAATGATACCTGAGTTTCCATGAATACACAGGTATGTCCTAAAATGCAAATTATAACTTCTCCATGAAAGGCTTAATTGTCATGAGCTCTCATTTCGAAAGTCTCTCTCTCAGAATAAACAGTGTCTATTGCTAAAAATTCACTTTTCTAAAATAAATAAGAAGCAATTGTTAAGCAGAGTAAGGTCACAAATTAAGGAATAAGTGAGAATGAGCACAAATCAGCTGAGTTGCCACCAAGAAAGTAGAGTGAGGTCGAAACCTTCCCCACACACTGGTACAAGCTTTCTGAGGGTAGGGAATCACTGACCTTTTAGGTTTCTAACAAAAGTCAGCATGCACAGAGGTCTCTTCATCCATGGCTGCCAAATCACTATGCAGTCAAATTTCAATCTGTCCCTTTGAAAGATCCAAAACCAAGCAAAGGATTTCCCTTTATGTTCCCCACCTCAGCCCCCTCCCCCGCCATGATCCCACAAAGACACAATGACAAAGCGATAGGAGCTCCCAGTTCTTTGGCATCAATAGTGTCTGCAGCTCCAGGATGCCAACCATCAGGCTTTTTGAGGGGTGCATCTCTAGCTGGGCAGCAACACAGCACCACCCCAGGCCCCTTGCCCTCTCTGAGCCCCGCCTGTAACAGCGAGCCCATGGGAAGGCTTTTGAGGAGGCAGTTTCATAGGCAACTGGCCATGCTGTGGTCAATCAGAGGCATCAATCATGGCTCTCAACCCAGCTGCCTCTCCAATTAATGCAAAGCTGTTTAGTTAGTGCCCTGAGAGTTGGGGCTGAGAAACAGTTTCAAAGAATATTCCATAAGGATAAACGCAAAACCTCTTTCCATTCCTTATCACAAGATGTTTTTGTGTGTGTGTTTTCATTTTGTAAGTTTACCCAAAAAGGAAGAAGATGGTAATAACGTCCTTCCCTCCATCACAACTTTTAGAGATGTTTATCGAAGCCAAAACCTCTCTTGACGTTTGCCAATTGCTAAATAGGAACTGAATTTCCTGCCAAATATACACTCTCTTTTTCAGTGCTTATAAATAGATTACATATAAATAGGATGAGTTAATGCTGTTCATCTGATGAAATGGATTAAAATAGATGAACACAAAATTAAGGTAAAATAGGGTTCTATCGGAGTTTGTGGGAAAAGCATCAGAGAGAGTCTTGTGCTAGAATCCAGGTCACCAGACAGTGGAGCAACCCAACTTCACCCTGAAGGTCTTTACAAGCAAGACTAATAGGAGTAGTTGCCCTGTCACCCCACATCAGGTTGCTCGGTTTAAAAAACAAAAATATAAGATGTCCAATTGAATTTGAGTGCCAAATAAATAACTAATTTTTTTTAGTATGTCCAAAATATTGCATAGGACATACTTATACTAAAAATTATTCATTGCTTATCTGGAATTTAAATTAAGTGGTTGTCTTGTATTTTATCTGTCAACTCTACCCTCCAAAATTTAAGTATATCCCGAGAAGACTAGAATTTAAGTCCTATTGGCAAACTCACTCAAAGGCCAGACTCTTCTTTTAAACCAACTAGGCCAATGAAGAATTTGCTTGAAGTATTCACAAATTCAGAACCTAGCCTTCATGGCAACGTGGTCCTCAGCCATCGCCTGTGTGAATTTTACCACTTCAACATTCCTAGCTGTATGTACCTGTGACACAGGCTTTAAAGTAGTAACCCATTCACATTTCACATAGACAATGATGTTATCATCAAGAATGTCTTGATTTTTGTGCCCAGCCTCTTGTGCTAGGCCTTTATAACTCCAGTTTTATGTAATCCTCACATCTCTAAGAAACAGGTATTACTTTGCAGAAACCTGGGCAGGGTCGCACAGTTGGTAAAATGGAGGTGCCAGGATGAATATAAAGGTCTAACCTGCTCCTAAGTGTATATTCTTCTATCACGTCATTCAAATCGTCACATTATTACTTTTTGCCAATTGAAAATGTATAATGGGTGGAGGACTGTGTTAGATACTGGGGATTGATTCAGGCTGATGGTAGGGGAAGAAGACAAACACAAAGGACTCAAGTATCGTTAAGAATACAAGACAGAGCCATTGAAGCGCAGTACATAAAAGACAGTCAAAAAGTGTCAGAGGGACTCCTACTTGAAACTAGAAAGAGTTCTGGGTATCAAATCAATATTACTAATAACGAGCATCATTTAATGAACAGCTGCTCTACACCAGGCACAGTGTAGGCGTTACAACCTGACTAGCACAAATGGGGACGTGAAGCAGAGGCTCAACCGCTTTCCCAGAAATGCCAAGTAGCCAAGTCAAGAGACTCAAACCTACTTTCCTGTGGTGCCTTTTCCACAAAGCCCACGCTCTGAACCATGAGACTATGATGCTTTGATATACATTCTTCTCAGAAATGTATTTTTAAAATTATCTCCTTTCTGTCCACGGGCTTCTCATAGTCTTCAGCTTGCCTCAAAGTACAAACACACAGTTTACCTTCATGGGCCATTATGGGGATGTATAAGGCTCCGTAAAAGCCAATGAACAGATTTCATTCATCCGTATGTAATCATTTTATCTAGAAGTAAAGGGTCACGGCAAAAAAAGGCTTCATTACCATAAGGTCGAAAAAAGCCAACGTCAATTGTTTATTTCCATCCCAGGAGCCAGAAAATAACTAACAGCTGGAGCTCATCGTGAGCATTAGGGGAAGTAAAGGAAGTGAGATCCTTTCACAATCTAATTCAATTCAATCATCGTCAAATCAGAATCCCATTTGTAAACAAGAAAAATGTGGCCAAAACGGTCTAATTTGCCTGCGCCCAAAGCCTTTATTGCTCCATGTCCAAGAGTCAGAAACAAAAGGGAAATGTGTCACTAAGATGTAACTACTCTTCTGTCAGCTATCCTCTGAGTCAATCGGGGTTCTTTGGTTGTATACAACAGAAACAATCTTCAGCTAATATAACCCCAAATCATTTTTTACAAAGAGAAAATGAGGGGACATGTGGTAACCATAATACCAAAAGAAAGACTGGAGAGTCAGGTTTAGGATAGAACAGGGACCTAAATAACAGGAACTAACAGATCTTTTTACCTGTCACTTCCATATAGCATCTCTTTTAGCTCCAATTTGAATCAATATTCCAATTCCTGGGGGAGAAATTCTGAATGGTCTCGTCTTAATCAGATAGGCAAATGGGGGAAAAACAAAATTCACTAGCTATGACCAAAAAAAGGCAGAGAGGAGGACTGACATTTCGGCAGACAAAAACATTAAATGGTTACAAAAATATTTGTAGTATTTACAAGCTGGGACGCTGAAACCAGACTTCCAAGGTTAGAATCCCAGCACTGAAACTTGCTGGATACTTGGGGAAGGTTAACTTCTCTCTGCCTGTTTCTTTGACTGTAAAAAGGGAATGAGAATAGTTTACATCTCATTTAGTAGTTGTGAAGATTAAAAAAGTTCAATCTATGTAAACTCCTTAGAATAGTGCCTACTGTGTTGTAATTACTCAAGAAGCATTGGTCATCATTCTTATCATTGATACATACAGTTGCTATTAACTACCGCAATTTGAGGAATGTTTTTTTATGCAGCATACCCTAGCTTATCCTGACTAACAAGATATTTTACCTTCTTAACAGGTTAGTTCATTTCAACAAACACATACTAAGTACCTACATATACCAGATTCTGAGGTAGGCATCGAACACTCATAGTGAAAAGTACTGCCTGATCTCAAAATGTAGTAGAAAATGTATAGTGTCTCTGTAAAGCATGGCTTTTACTATGTTCAGTTCCACACCAAAAATCCTAGAAACAGATGTCTAAGAGGCATAGTTCCTATAAAGTTCTTGGGTTTTACTAGGATCTATCGTATAAATTTACTCTTCTCAAAATGTAAACATCTAGAAGCACCCAAGCCTCCCTTCTGTGAAACAGCATTTATACTACATATGTGTTTAATAAATGCGCTTACTAAATGTTTAATGATAAGAACCTAAACAACGCCTCTTGCTACAGTAATATAACATCTAATAGGCCACTGGTGGACTGAGCAGTAAAAAGAAGTACAGAATTGAGTTGACAAAATCCATAGGTCTCATTACCAAGAAAGAGATAAAATATTCTATACCAAAACCAATGCATAAATGCTGCCAAAAGTCACTGCCAAATACACAGATTGAACACAAAGAACAGCTGTAGTGAAATTTTTATGCTCTTTATTACACAACTTCTGTAAGGATCTGATTTTAAATTCAGTCGCTGATTTCCTCATTTGTCAGCATGGATCACCATAGCCAACCACAGAACCTAACTGATGAATGAGACTTTTGCTATTAAAAATTATTCACTAAAGCCATAGTTTTCAGTGTAATAAAAAATATATTGACATCACAATATTAAAAGTCCACATCTTATGCATGAACATTATTGCCTGAGCAATTGTGACATAAGGGACTCAGTTCTATCTGGAGTGTAGGATTGTATGCAGAAGTAAGTATATGGGCTTTTTAAGGTTGTAGCACGGCCTGGGGCAGTAATGGTTAACCACATTGCTCAGGCCTGGTAGAGTCGAAGAATTAGCTCACTGTTTTGAATCTGGAAAATGTGGGATATAATTTAGTCCTTCTTCTCCAAATAAGTCAAAATATGACTCTTAGTTAAATGATCATGTGGACGTAGACTAGTATCCAATCAAATCTCTGTGACACCAACCATGACAAACTAAGGCCTTCCCAACCCTCACCCATAAGTAACTTCGGTCTTATAAACTATCACAAACCTATTTACCTAGGCTGTTTGGATTCTTCAAGAAAGGCCTATCTAACACTAAAATATTCACACAGCATCACTAGAGACACGGTCCAGGCCAAAATTCCAGGCGAGAAAGCGACTTTTTGAGAAATACAAAAGTCATTGTATCCTCATTGCATGTTAGTCACCCTCATCTGTAAGAACCATGTGTGTTGAAATTATAGTCTGCATCAAAAAAACGTGTGGTTTTTTATTTGTGATGTGCAAATTCAACATTTCCATATTTGCAATTCAAGTTTTTATTTCATTCACCATTTCCACTCTGATGGGTCCCACGCATCTGAAGGTCGGGTCTGATCACGTGGGAGCAGCAAGAAACAAACGTGAGGGTTCTGGCATTCCTGCCCCCAGCGTTTACTCCCAGCTGCCTTTACGGGAACAGTTTGCCTCCGAGTCTTTCTCATATGTGTACAGCATTATTCAAGTTGCCACATTTTAATATATGAGACCTCATTAACTGGAAATAGGGCAAAACTGACTTACTACTGCTTTTATGTTTTCGTGTTTTTCCAAACTGTAGCATTTTTTTGTATAACTTAAAAACTTACATGATATAGGCATACTGATATATATATGTGTGTGCATATATATATACCATATATATATATGACGTATATATATATATGGTGTGTATATATATACACATATGTATGATGAACCATTACATAAGGATATTTCAAAATACATGATGTGTAAAAACAAGTATGTATATATACATACCCACATAACTACAAATGCATATAATTTTCAGTTAGATAAACTAGTTTACCTTTGGCACGTGGCTGTAAGCTGACATACGCAATAAACTTGTTATTAAACTGACCCGTCAGCTTACAAACTGGTACTTGTATGCCACAGAGAAAGTCTATCTAATATCTGTTAGGTAAGCCACTTACCTAAAATTCATTCTCCCATTCTCTTTAATGATAAAGCCCCAATTTTATTTGGAGCACCAGTGTGTCCAGTCGAATCTATATTTCACAGCTTCCTCTGCAGCTACATGAGGAGAGGTAGGTTCTGGCTAATGAAATGTAGGCAGAGGTCATTGACTAGAATGTTCAAGAAACTCCTTAAAAGATGATAGAAGATTGGAACTCCCCACTTTTTGTCCCTTACCCTTCCTCTCCCTGCCTGAAACATAGACGTCATGACTGGAGACTCAGCAACTATCTTTCATCTTGGAGGTGAAAGCCCAGACACCACAAATGAAAAACAGAAAGACAGAAAAGACGTGGGTCCCTAATAAATTTTGGAGCTGCCATACCCATGTTAAATGGCCCATTTCTGGTCTTCCTTCGTAAAGAGAAAAAAAAAAATCATCCCCTAATTTTGTGTATTTGCTACCTAATTCAGTATATATAAAAGATAACACCTTAGAAGTCAAAAGAATCATCTATGAGCCCAGCAACGGTGAATACATAAATACAACTCTGATTTTTACCTTCATAAAAGTTGATTTCTTTTTCAACATTTATCAAAAGAAGTAGCACAAGATCTTTCAGACCCCACGACTTGGAAGGGTTTTATCTGGCAAAACTACCCAGGTCCAGGATTAATGAGGTTCATGTTGACATGAACCAAAGTCTAGCTGTTAAGTAAATAATAACAGCAGTAGTGATTTAGAGCCTTTCATCCTTAAAATCTGTAGCAAATTGCAAATAGCCCTATGGGATAGGTAAAATTACTGACATAATTTTATTGACAGAGAAACTGAGTCATCAAGTCATTCAATAGCCTGGGGTCTAGTTAGTAAGTAGCAATATCAGTTGAGAGAGATTGCAGTTAGCTTCAAAGGCCATCAAAGAGGATTCTTTAAGGGTCAGCATTTAATGAAAAGTTTAAAATGCACTTTCCTCGCCCGCATCAAAAAAAAAATTTATATATATATTTATATATATATTTATATATATATATATTTATATATTTATATTTATATATTATATATATATTATATATTTATATATATTTATATTTATATATATATAAATATATATATATATATGCATGTGTTTTGAAGCAGGCAGCCAAGGTTTCCTGGTACTTAGAAAGAATGACTCTCAAATGTAAAAATCCTGTCTGAGGCCTTTTTATCATTTGCCCATTTAACCCAGCATAGTGCTGAGCATGTGATAGGTGTCCGATAAATATTTACTGATTAGCCATTTTCTAAAATCATCTTGCAGGTTGTACTGCTTCTGAAATTAAACATTCATTCTGAAGCAATGATATTCCTGCATGAAGAGTGGCCACTTGCTATTCTCTTCATTTCACCCCAAATTGTCCCTCTCGAGGCAGACGCTCTGCATTCTCATGAGTCCCTCGCCACTCTTAGATTCAAGCCACCTCCAAAAATCCATCTTCTTTCTTGATTCATTTTTCAGCATGAACAAGGAAATGGTCTGATGATAGAATAATAATTGATGGTTATGATATCTGATGTATAAAAGGTTTGATTTCATGGCTTCATAACTGTTTACAAAACATCGCATACAAAAAAAAAAATCGTCCTGAGTAATGTCCTTGCTGGAATTATATTTCTAGAGGAGAGAGGCACTGCCCACAGAGACTGATGGGCGACTTTAAAATTAGCAAGAGCCACGATGTCTGTTCTCCCCTTGCAGGCTGCTATGAATGGTTAGCATTTGGCCAATCTCTTCATGGCCCCTGCCCTCCAGGCCACCTTGGCTACATGTCTTAAATGTGGGCACTTTGACAGGGCATTTGACAGAGGTGGCCCTGAGGCAGAGGGCTGGTTTTATTGAATCCAAACACTGGCTTCACTGAAGACCTTTCATCCAACCACTGCTGAAGGCCTTTTGAGGCCCTCATTTATAGCAGGTGAATAAAGTGAACTTCCCATGGTCACTTAGAAAGTCAGGGCCAGGCAGGGCATTCCATAATCATGTCCAATGGCCATGAAGCCTCCATTTCTGTCATTTTTCATGCATGCTCAGTGTTCTCAAATAGCAATCAGGAATTATCATTCGAAGGGGTTTCCGGGAAACCAAGGGATCCGAGGACAAAAGTTACAGGGAGACAAATGAATCTCTGCCTGGGGGAGACAGGCTCAAGATCTGATTTAAATTCTCTAAATGAAGAAGAAAACCATCTTAATGAAAATTCTGTCCCATTTTCAGTCTACTTTGAAAGTCATTATATTCTTGTACTTCTCGCTCCAGACTCAGATAAAGAAGAAGAGTAACACCAAGTCAAAGGGAGCATTCTGTTCCCCAACATGAAAACCCCGTGTTGAACTACCACCACATTCAATAATCGTCTTTCACCCACGACATCCATTTCCCATACACAAGGCCCCCTGTCAGAAATGTCGGCTAGACAGGAACAGTTGAAATTGTCGTGGAGAATATTCACTTTATTTCCAAGACAGAAGTTATTTTTGCACAAAAGGGAGGGGGAGAAGACAGAGGAGAGGTTATTTACAGAAATTAGTTGCAGAGAGAGAGAAAAAAAAATGTGACTCTAAATGGAGAGATTATCAACACAGAAGGATGTGTTAGGACCTAATAAGAAAGACACACCGCACACAGTACATCTGAATATAACCATTAGCATCATGGAAGAGAGGCTGTTTACTGTATTAGAGCTACCTTTACTGGTTGTATAAAGACAAAAAAGGATTGTATTGGGGCCATCACACTCCCATCTTTTCAATTACAGAGATAGAACAATCTCAGATTCCGAAGCTAACTACAAATCAAAATTGTGTTATGTTATCTGCTGAGACACAAATGGAAAATAAATACTGTTAACTGTCACTTTCCATTAGGTAACAGAAATTCAATTACATTTCAAACAAGCCTCCATGTCAACAGAATAAATCTGTTTCATAAATGAGCAGGTAACCATTTTTGATTCCAACTTCCCAAAGGGAAAAAATCAATTTTAATCACAATTCTTCAATTTTTTTTCCATACGAATGTTTCGGAGTTGAGTACATCATCTGGTCTAATAAACAGTGTTGTACAGAAGAAGGAAAAAAAGGCTGAAATTGGTTGTTGTTCATTTCTACTGCCTTTTAAACCGGAGACTCTTCCCGTCCAGCTTAACTGAGCTCTGTATTGCCCAGATGCTTTCACTTTAAAAACAAATGCCAGAGAGGAGGGGAAACGTACAAGCAAAATTCTTTCTGCTGCGGGTTAGTGCCAATCAGAAATGTACACAGAGAATATGAATCGGTCTAGTGGCAGACCTCGAAAGGGGACACCGTTCCGCATGCCCCCTTCCCATCTCTCTGGAAATGCAGGGAAACTCTGGAAAGACAAGTTTCTATTCTGGAAGATTTGGTCAACCAGAAGACAAGCTGACAAATCTGGGATGACTGGGAAAGCTTGAAGTAAATTGTTCATTCAATATGAGGGCATTTTGATCTAATAAATGCTTGCTGGTTACCAGCTTTTGTTAACAAGCGGGCGGCCTTTTGGAGAAGAGCTTTACATGTTTCGTTACACTTTTAATGAGTGTTAAAGGCTAGAGATTTCCAATAATGGACCTCCAAACTCATGCCGTAGGTAGATTCAAAATCCAATAGGTATATAGAATTTAAAGGATATTTGGCTGGCTGAATTTGTACAAATTTTGAAGGTGGCCTAAAAGATATAAGCATAGTGAAATCAGGTTACGTTCTCAAACTACAGAAAAAATCTGAAGGACATCAAAAATAAAGGAGTTGAGGAACAGTCAATGCCTATAATGAAGAGAATACAATCCAGAGAACAGAGGCTCAGAAGGAAAAAAGTAAACATGCTCATTGGGTCCTTGGCCAGCTCATAGATTTACCCCAAGACCTTGGTCAACATAGTGAACTTTCAGATATCAGTTCTCTTATCTGCAAATTCTGGGTGACGGTCTAGGCCAGTGGATGGTGAGCTTCTTCTGAAAAGGGCTTGATAGTAAATAGTTTAGGTTTTGCAGGCTATACAGTGTCTGTGACAACTACTCATAGTCTGTCACTGTAGCACAAGAGAAGGCAATGACAATAGATTTAAGATCTGGCCACAGAATCTCTGAAAACTAGCACTATGTGTTATCATAATTATCTCCCCAACACCTAACTCAACGTTTAATAAAACTCCTGGAGCAAATGAGTGAGTGAGTGAGAGTGAGTGAGTGAGTGAGTGAGTGAGTAGGCGAGTGAGTGAATAATAAAGCAAAGTTGAAGCTCCCAGCGCACCACTTAGAATAGTGGTTGGTGTTTTCAGGGTAATGATGGAGGAAAAGGAAAGAGAGAAGAGTCAGCAGAACTTAGCACTAACAATAAAAAGTGAGTACGAACCAAACTGTAGGGAGTAGGAAGCTAGCAAATGGTTTTGAGAAGGGGTGTGATATGATCAGATTAGTATGAAGGAAAGAATGCTCTCAGGTCTGATACAGACGGGAAGCGAACCTCAGGACAAGACTATTAACCTGGGTAAAAAAGAAAAAGGGCCTAAACCGAAATAGTGGCAGTGATGTGAACAGCACAGGGTCAGAACATTTTAGAATTAGAATTGACAGGATTTAATGTAGACAATAAGAAGGCAGTGAATACTGAAGATGCTCCTGTGCTTTTAAGTGTTAGCATCTAGAAGGACAACGATGACATTAAGCAGAGAAGGCTTACGAGGTAAGGGTGATAACCTGGTGGCCATGTTAAGTTTGACATATGAAAATTTGTGACACAGTTCTTGATAAGCAATAAATTCTTCTATGTGTCACTCTCCAGTTCTCCACCTTAGTTGCTGTCTCCCAACCAAAAGAAAAATAACTTTCAGCATTTTGGTCAAACACACTGATGATATCCATATTCACACTATCCACAGCATGTCCTAATTTATCAGTCTAATAATCCACCAGAAAAGAAATGAGGTTAACTTGCCTTCTTTTTTGTTGACTTTGGTCATCTTTCTTTTTTATCTATGTTTAATAAGAAGTTATTTAATTCTCCAGAATTTTACAAGACTTTTTCTGAAGATCTACAGAATATTTACAGGCTTGCAGGATTTCCAAAATACATTTAATTATTTTGTTTAAAAAATTAAGTCATATATACATTTCCAGGCCTCCGGCCTGGCTCCACTTCTATGTGATATGCCTATAACCACGAACAGTGTCCTGCAATACATCCCAAGACTCCTCAGTACTATGGGGTGGCCTGGCGGCTGGGGCACATCTACCACTCAACTTGACTTCATCATCATTGAGCAACCAGTTTCTATTTGAAGGTCATTGCCTTTGATGAGAAAAATAAACAGAAATAAAGGAATTGGCTTCCTCTTTGCCATTATCTGCCCCGAGCAATAAGTCTATTCTTATATCATCATCCCTATACAAATCAAGAGGCTGGCCCAGAGTTCAAATTCTATTGCTTTTCCTTTTAAGAACCATCTCTTACGCCAACTAAAGCTGTTTCCTCTTGGGACCCTGAGTGGTACAGTGACACACACATACACCTGAAACAAAGATTTCAAGGAAACTTTCTATTCATCTGTGTCCTACCCTGCCTCATCAAATAATTAAAATTTATTTCATGAGCCTCATTTTGAAAAAAAAATTTAGACTAAACCCACAACAGGAAACAGAGACGACAAAAACTAGTTAAACATGCTCTGTATTGGAAACACACACACACACACCACACACACACACATAGAAAATAAAGTTTGCTATATATATATAGGTGCCTTGCATGCATAGGTATGGGTCTGTTTCTTTGCTTGTTTGTTTGCTGAAAGGGAGAGAAAAAATTGAGTCAAGGAACAAGAGGTTCACTTCCAGGTCTCTGCGGCCCAAAGCAGAAAGACACCCATGAGGCATCATCATGGCCCGAAGGCAGCGGTGCCATGAAAAGGGTGTCAGAGTCCCACGAGTTGTGTAGTGGGTCTCACCCAACCTATCAAGACATTGGAGGCAGCCTTCCACGCTGACACTTGCATACACTTCTTCCTTCCTGCTTATTAAACCTTCTAGAATAAAAGTATATTACTTTCACATAGAGGAAAACACACTCTTCTAAATATGTATCTGAATTGAACCATGTCAAAGGCACACGCTATATGCCTGGCATTGTGCTAGGCACACTTGTGAATCTGAGGCAATTCTAATACCCCAATTTGGCCTTGAGAAGGGTTCCCTCTCCCAAAAATAGGGGGAGGCAAGGATGAAGCTGAACACAATTCTATTTTGCTACTGGACATAGTGGACATAGTTCAAAAGAATCAGGAGATTTAAGAATCTGTGGGAAGCACTTAAAAACTAAAAAGAGAGTGAGTTGATACAAGCAGATTCTCTGAGGGCACAGATATATTAGAGGAAAAAGAAGTCCTGATTTAGGACCAGCAGAGGAGCTGGTTCAGAAGACAAAGTTGTTTGAGCCATTAATTAACAGTAACTAGATTCCCAGCTGACTGGTGAAGCCACGCTCAAGTCCAGCTCTGGCTCTTTCCACTAGCCTGCCCCACCTATTTTAATGAATACCCAAGACAGTACTATAGCAGCAACTCTCCCTGCCTAATCCTTTAGAGAGTGGCCAGGGACACAGATCCTTGCTCCCTAGCTCTGATGTCCAAATTCCTTCCTTTCCCAACTAACAGGGGCACAGCTATTCTCTCAAGAGGAAAGGTGGGGAAAAGAGCAGCTTTGAAAGCATGCCTTCTCTGAGTACATTTAAATCAGACGAATTTTTATTTAGTTTGTTGGGCTTGGGGTCATATTTTCTTGCTTTAAGTTTTAAACAAGTATAAATGTTTGTTTTTTTTTTTATGTATGCAGTACAGAGGGAGTAATTATATTTTTTTTAACTCAGTGGACAGTAAGGGATTTATATACCTAGAATTCATCTCGGAAAAATTTATCATGTTGTAGAGTCAGAGACTGCTTGAGCTAAACAGACGATGGTTTTCAGGCTGCATTCTGAAGGCCTCAAGTTCTACTGAGGTGTCTCAGGGTCAAGTGTGAGTGAGAGGAAGGGTTATAGGCCTTTCATCTCACTTTAAATAAAGCTATTTGAGGTTCTGCAGGAGATTTCATTGGAAATAAAAGAGGGGAAGGTTTTCCACTACTCAAAAAAAAAAATTGTAAACCACTGATTCTCAATTTATTTTCTTATTCGACGGATGGAAAAAACTGGGTCCCAAGAAGATGGAAGACTTACCCAGGATCATCCAGCTAATGAGTAATGGGATGAGGGTCAAATCTCAAAGGGGATTGATGCAAACAGAGAAAATCTCAGTCATATCAGTGATTTCTTTCAACCTTTGAGAATGAGGTGTCAGAAGAGGGAAAGGCTTAGCTAAGTTAAGGAGTTAGTATATTAAACACAGGAAAAAGATCAGTACTCCTGGTTTCATTCATTTATTCAATAAATATTGTTGAGTACCTTCTGCATACCAGACCCTGTGCCAAGCACTGAGGAAGAACAGTAATCAAGATAGAAAAGGATTTTGTTTTCATGGAGCTCACACTTCAGTGTGGAAGAAAAAAAATTACAAACCAATAAATAAGCAAAGTAATTACATATATGATTCACACCATTAGGAAATAAACAAGGTCATGAGATAGTAAGTAACCCTACAGATTGGTTAGGACAGGTCACTTTAGGGAGGTGATATTTAAATTTTAGCAAGAGAAAAAAAAAAAGCCAGTAATGCAAAAGGGGCAGGGAGAACATTCCAGAAACAAGAAAGATTGGGACCTAGTCAAGAAACAGAAAAGGGGACAGTGTGGCTGGAATCCAATGGAGAGAGAGGCCAAGATGAAGTTGGAGAGGTGAACAGGCACCAGATCACACATGGCCATGTGGACTATGGTTCTGAAAAAAAAAAAAATGAATTTTATTGTAAGAAAAAAAACATAAATCACTGAAGAGTTTTGGCCAGTCACATAATCTGATTTGTATTTGAAGAATACTCTGGCTGGTGTATTATGACTAGTTTGTAGATGTGAAATAGAGGCAATGATGACCAATAATGAAAGGCAATTGCATTAGTCAAGGAAAGAGATAATGGTGGTGACGGTGGTAATAGTAAAGATGGAAAGAAGTGGATAAACTCAACATGTAAAGTCAGTAGGACTTTCCAATGGGTTGAATGAGGAGGAGGAGTGAGGAAAAGCAGGTCAAGAGTGACACCTAGATGAATATCAAGAAGGATGGTATTCCACTTATTGAAAATGGGGGAGGGATATTTTGCCTAGAGAACCCAAAAAATCCATTTTAAGTATACTTTGTGTGAGATGTCTTTTGATATCCAAATGGAGATAATAAGTAGGCCATTGGCTATATACTAATGGAGCTCAAGAGAGTATTAAGGGCTAGAGCTGAAAATGTGGCATTCATAAGCATGGGAATGTATTAAAAACATGGAGTTGGGGATATCCATTTCAGTATGACTGAAAATGCTCCTCCATATTGACCATCCATAGACAAAACTATGAACTCTGGACAAAATACCAAACCACCATGTGAAGGCTCCAAAAAGTAAATAAAAGTGGCAGATTCTAGAGAGAAATTAATGCTTGGGAAAAGGTATCATAGGTGAGCTTTCCATGTGTATGGTTTTTAGCTTATTTAAGGGATAAAAATCGTGTTTGGGGCCTAAGGAATTAGAGGACAGCAAATACCTGTGATCCTGAACCAAAACTGCATGGGGCCAACTGAAAGCTGCTCAGCTAAAGAGAAAATACCTGAACTGAGATTTCGGCTGCCAGCACCTGAGAAATAGAGTTTCTATCTGCGTACAACCAAGTTAACTACCTACTAAAACAAAAACATCAACACTCCTTGAGGACGACAGAATCCAGACTCTTCATGACATAAAATGTGCAATGTCTGGGATACAATCTGAAATTACTCAACACAAAAAAGACTAGGCTAGTGTAACCCAGTATTAAAATAAAGACAACCAATGAAGATCAACCACAAGATGACCCAGATGTTGGAATTAACGGGTTGTGATTTAGAGCAACTATTAGAAGTTTGTTCGATGAGGTAAAAGAAAACATGCTTGCAATGAATTAGAAAATAGGATACTTTACAAAGGAAAATAAATACTACAAAAAAAGTGGAATTTCTAGAACTAAAAATATAATATCTGAAATTCTTTCTTAAAAAATCATTGGATGGGCTTACCAGGAATGATTCAATGAGCTTGATATAAATCAATAGATAATATACGATCTGAAGAACAGATAAAAAAAGATTGGAAAGAAAAAATGAATATAACTCAATGACCTGCAGGACAATACCAAAATGTCTAAGATATGTATAATTAGAAATGTTATAAGATCATCTAGGTGGACAAAGAAGAGGAGGGTCCAAGGACTATGCCCTAGAGCACAACAATACTCAGGAGTTTCCACTGAAGAAAGAATCAAAAAAAAAGTTTCTTTAATATTCTTATGCATCAAAAAATTGGCTTTGATGCTTTGCTTTTCTCCACAAATCCAACCACAAAAAGGGGAGGGAGTGGGGGACGGCAGGCTTTCACCTACTAAAAAAAAAAAATAGAGTTGCAATTCATTGACCTACTGTCAATACCTCTTCTACTTTGTTACTAGAACCTAATCAGTAGTATGAAGTGCAGTGATTTGTTAAAACACAAGAAAATTTAGTTTCCTATAACTTCTTTGTTAGTTCATTTACTCTTTTATCCCGAAATAAAACTATCTATAACATTCTTCCAGGAATCCTATCATGAAAAGTCCCATGAAAAAGAGAAATTCTAATTTTAATCCAAAATCAGAACAGATGCCACATCAGAACAAAAAATTAAAACAGTGGCAAAAAAAAAAAAAAATACCCAGCTCATTTCAGAAGTTTATTGAGACCAAAGAAAAAAGTTCTTTCAAAAAATTGAAATCCATTCCACTGTGAGGCTTATAGAAGAATAAACTTTAGCAGGTGAGATGTAAAGTGAAGATTAGAGAGGATTAAATATGATGTTTGAAAACAAACAGCCAATGATAACACAACAAATAATATTAAATTCTTTAAGTACATCAGAAATAAGACCGCTGCAAAGGGATCAGTGAATCGGCTAGACACGCCATGCACAAAGGAGATATTCAAAAGGATAAGGAGATTGCAGGGAAACTAAATAATGTATTTGCATCAGTTTCCACACTGGAGAATAAGGCAATAGAGGGAAGAGAGGCAAAACCTTATTATGTGAAAGAGAGGCCCAGCTCAGATTGAGACATCAAAGGAAACCATGAGTCAATGAAACAGTAAAGGAAGGTATTGCCATGTTCCAGCCAAAGCAGGAAACACTCACCAGAGAATTCAGGAGCGCAGAACACCTGTAATCTCTGATTTCTTACAGCCTTATCATTTGCCATTTAAAAGGCTTCATACTGTGGTGAGTTAGAAGGTATTACAGTCCTCCATAACTGGAAAAGTTACTCTTTCTATAGTATAATGATCTCCATACTGCAAACATCCAAGCAGTGTATTATAACCCAACTGGCTGATTGATCAAAAGTCAAACAAGGAAAGGGAGCTTTAAGTCAGCCCATCTGAGAATACATGGAAACAGAAATTCTCAGGCTGCTAGTGAGAGTATAAATGGGTACCACCAGCTTTAGAGAATAATTGTAACATCTCGTAAAGTTCAAATGTGTATACCCAACCAACCACCAATTTTACTGCTAGGAACATATGCTAGAGAAATTCTAGGAGAAATTACACAATTGTTCTTTGCAGGATTATTTTTAGAGGTGAAAAATTGGTAACAACATAAATGCTCATAAATAGCTCTGGACGAACAAAAGATATTCATACAATGAAATACAAAAATGAATTTTTCAACTCCTAATTAACTAGATCTCTATGTGTCAACTTACTTACTACTGAGTAAAAAAAAAGAAAAAGAAAAACAAGTCAACAGAAGGATACAGACAGCATGGACAGAACTTACATAAATATTTTTAAATAACACTTAATAAAATACATTCTATTAGAAAGATTCATATATATAAATGAAAGTAAAAAATATACTAGTAAGATATACAACAAATCCATAATACAGGATGCTTCTGGAAAGATTGAGCAGGGCATGAGACTAGAGATGGATTGAATATTTCACTTTATCTGTGAAGATCTACCTCTTAATTAAAAAAGATTTGAGATAAATATGACAAAATATTAGTAATTATCAGTTCTGTGTAGTGGTAATAGAGTTTCTGTTAGAGTACTTTATTTTCTTATTTGTTTTTAATTTTCAAGAAAACAAAAATGTGTCCATCACCTGGGTACAAAGTTTAACTTTATTAAATTGATTACTATTGAATGCACCAAGAGCGATTATTAGCCCAAACTCAAATTTTGCCTTGGAAGTCCAGAGTGCTGGCAGAAATTGTCTCTTCTGCTACCTTAGATGATAACAATATAGACAGTGTGCCTTCCATCCCGAAGGCCCAAGGCTGCTTTGCATTCCACCATCCAAGAATCCGCAAAAAAATAATTAACAGCTCTTACAACATTCCTTTTTCTGCCAGGAAAATCTGACTCTATTTTATAAAACAAACAACTGAGGCCTCAGATGTTAAGGAAAGAGAAGAAAACAAACTAGAAATCGGGTCCGAATCTTCTCATGTCAAGAATACCCTCTTCCCACCATTATCTTAACATTTGGCAGTTCAAAGGGTCGAGCCCAGAGATGACAAACAGGTTATATCTTCCTGCTGATTCTGAACAATGATAGGCTCCTGGTACCTAAGTTGAAAGGATACTGAAGCCACTCAGGTTAGTAGAAAGAGTGTCATGATGGATTTGCAATGTCTGCCATGAGCATGAGAGTGGAATGGGGGGGGGGGACTATAAACTACATACAGTACCCCCATCCATGACTCCTAGTGCATCCCTGAACCCACGGATAGTACTGAACCCTATATGTGCTATGTTTTTTTCCTATATATACGTTTATAAGTTTAATTTCTACATTAGGCACAGTAAGAGATTAACAAAAGTCACTAATAATCAATTACGACCATATACTGTAATAAAAGTTATGTGAGTATGTGAATGTGGTCTCTCTCCCTCACTCCCCCAAAATATTTTATTGTATGTATCGTCTGACTATGCTGAACAAAGAAATGATGTATGTCCCGGAGAGACAGAGTGGGATGGCGTAAGATGTTATCACGCTACTCAGAATGGCATACAATTTAAAACTGATGAATTGTTTATTTCTGAAATTTTTTCATTTAATATTTTCAGACTGCACTTGATGGCAAGCAACTGAAACCACACAAAATGAAGCCGCGGATAAGGGAGAGCTGCTGTATCCACTATCCCTATCTCAGCCACTCGAAGAAGACGGCCTTCTTTGAATACCAATACTGACAACGCGTGGCGTCCTAGGGTATTAGGTTCCAAACGTCTTACAGAATGCCACCCAAGAGGAACAGACTGCATCAGCTGCGGACATTCGAAAGCACACTGGGGATGAGATACGTCCGTGAATTAACTAAGTCTCCGCTGACAGCTCTGCCCAGCCAAGACTTCACAGCCTAATGACCTTGTAGCAGTGGTTCCCCACCAGGGCCGAGTTCACTGCTCTCCCAGGGGACATTTAGCAATGTCCGAGAGTTATCAGCTGTCACAACTAGGGCAAGGCTACTGGCATTGAGTGGGCAGAGGCCAGGGATTCTGGAAAACAGCCTACAATGCACAGGACAGGCCCCAAAGAAATTACCCGGCCCAAAATGTCAATAGTGTCACAATTTAGAAACCCTTCCTCTTCATCATTTGTATGTTAGTCTGCCAGGGCCTTCCTGAGCATTCAAGGCCAAACCAAACTGCACCACGTGGGAGAGACTTCAATGCTCCATTCTGTACCCACTCTTCAGACAGGACACTTAATGTCCAAAGAGTCTCGCTGACGTGAAGAGCCACGAACCAGCATGCACCCAATACCCACAGAGGCCAAGCCAAAAAAGCATCTTCTGCACCCAACACGTTTCATCCTCACCTCTGCAGGCTAGGGGTTCTGCTCAATTTGTTTCTTCTGGTGGATTCCAAAATGATTTTCAGGGTCAGTAATGCTCTCACCTGCCGTGTTCTAACTGGGATATCACAGTTCATCCCGATACAAGGAGCCAGCCAAAGTGATGCCACACTGGAATGTGGCTGCAACAGCGGGTTCTGTGTTGGATGGGGAGAAACAGCCAACCAGCGCAAAAGGAGAGACAGACCCCGGGCCGAATGAACCAACCGCATCTCTGAAGTCGCCGAGTTACTTTCAGTGGTAATTTTAATGGGTTCTAATTCCATACCTGCAGCCCTATCACTCTCACGAAGCGAAAGTAAAGAGACATGATTATATAGCTGAGTGGCCTTAACTACAGAAGAACTTGGTCCTCAAATACTAATCTAGGAGGATTTATTTAAAACCCTCCATGTCCGTGTTTGTCACAGTGTTTTTCAGTTCGGGAAGAGCTGGTTGTACAGTCCCACGGGGCAGTGGCAGAACCCAAGTCCACGCTTGGCGCCACCATTTACTCATGCTGGACCTCGCCTTCGACTCCCCTCAGCTTCTGTCGTCATCTGTGAAACGGGAATAATAAGGCCTACCTGTAACGACCGGTTTTGGGAATTAAATGAGATCACGTGTGTAACTTGGCTGGCATGTGGTAAAAACTCTGAAAATAGAAATTCATTGTTATTAGTCATCTGAGAAAGTAGGCATTCGTTAAGCCACCATGTCTGGAGCTAATTCTGTACAGCCGTAACTACAATTGTCCCTACTGGTTCCACCGCCTCCAGCAGAGCCCACGTTCATTTCTGCTGTGTGTGCACATGAGGGAAGAAGAAGATTACTCCATTTTGATTCACAAGTAAAAATAAAAGTAAAGATACCGAACTGTAACTAAGGACTGTTCTAATTATGCAGATGAGGAAAATGAGGCCCGAAAAGGTTAGGTAAGTAGCTTCCCCCTGCTCGCTCAGCTAGTTGGGGAGCATGTCACCTGAAACCATGACTACTCGACCCTGTTCATTCCTTTTTTCATTCATACATCGATTAAGAAACACTTACTGAATTCCAACTGTATTCATTCGAACTCTGTGCTAGGCACGAGGGATACAGGAGTCATTCTTGAGCAGGTACCGGCTGAGGCCTTGCTGTGTGGCAGCCGCTGTGCTGGGCTCTGGCACCAGCAGGGACGTGCGGCCAGTCTGGTGTGACACCGACAGACCAATAGAAGATGTCAAAAGCACTGCGGCTTCATGATAGAAGGAACCAGAGAAGCCCAAGGAGGTGAGCGTCTGCTTGCTTCGGGGACTGTAGGAAGGAAAAGGATGAAGAAAAACGTCCACACAGCCTTCATAGCAGCGCTGACTTCAAGGAGTCCAGTTTTAAGAGGACTTAAGAATGAAGAGGAGAAACAAACAGCAGAAGGGTTGTCTCGAAAAAGTATGCAGTTAAGGGACCACACAGCATTTCGTTTGGGTGGATTTTTCACTTCACAGCTGGCCACCCCACGCCACAGCCCCAGACACAGACAAACATCCATTTTTACCCAACCACAAGAACAGAATAAATTCCACAAAAAAAAAAAAAAAAAAGGCATTTCAAAGCACCTACCAAGACGAACGTGCACCCTGGCCTGGTTTTTTGTTTGGGAAAATTGTGTGCTAAAAACAGCAGATAAAAAGGAATCTGTGAGCATAATTTATTTAGACTTTCTAAAGGCTGTTGAGAAGGTCTCTCGTAGGAGGCTATTAAGGCCAGACAGGCAAGAAAGTAACTACAGGGTGAAAGGTCAAGTTCTGTCATGATTAAAGGCCTCTTAAGGAAGGAGGAAACAAAGCACACGAAAAATAAGCAATTCTCCACATGGGAAGCTAAAAATAATGGGCCGCTCAAAGATTAGTCCTGAGGCCAATGTTGTGCTATCTATTTTTAATGATTTGTCAAATGAAGTACAGTAAACAGAAAAATGCAGGTAGCTAATGACAAGAGACTGCCTGGTAGACTAGAGAAAGCATCGGGCTGGTGTCATACTAGGGAGCCTGGCCGAGCCTGGACATGTTAGTACATTTCTCTGCACCTCACTTTCTTTATCTGTGAAATGATGGGATTACACAAGATATGCTCTAAAGGCTCTTTGAGCGTCTGTGAAAACAGCTAAAACTCTTGAACTGGAAGTTAAGGTAGACCAGAGAAATAAAAAGAATTAACAAAATTAAGTGATCCATGATGAACAGGAGCATCAGAAAAGGCAAAAGGAAACCCTTTAGCCCTGCTATGTTTGTGTGTCTTGGTTGGTTCAGAATAAGTGATCATTTTTTCAGAGAAAGCTGTAAGCATCACGATGGACAGGTTCATGAGGACACCCATTCATAGTCTGGCATCATCAAAAGTGCCAATAAACCCTATACAGCAATTTTTTAAAGTACTGGAAAACATACAGAAGTGTATCATTATACTATGGCCTAAATCATAGTCCTACCTCTGTCCTACCTTTGTCTCTGATATCATCAGAATAATCTTTATTAAATCAAACAACAAATACTGATTAAGCCAAGGGTGTGTCATTTGGGAAGCCCCTGAATCCTTTCTCTGGAGAATCTGCAATCTAGTCAGTGAAGTCACAAACACAAAAGACACATACGTATTGGCTGAGCCACATTAATAACCCACCCAATTGCGTTTGAAGAGCTTCCCAGGCAAAGTAGTATGTAAGCATCACCTTCAAGGGTGACTATTTCCATGGATAGAAACAGGGAGGTCATCATTCCACATTTAAAAAAAAAAAAATCAATCAGGAGCAGAGAAGTAAAGAGATCAGAAATGAAGTCATTCATTTGAGAAAAGACCTAGTTTATCCTAAGGAGCGAGTTACTTCAATGTGAAAACAGAACTATCAAGAAAAATAAAAAGTACAAATGAAGTAATTAATAAACGAGGGTTCATAATTATGCAGATGGATACTCTTAGTTAAACCTTGTGCCACAACGCAAGACCAAGGAAACACTCCATGAAATTAAAGAGAGGGGAAAAAAAACACAAATGGGTTGAGGAAGTGCTTTTAACGTAACATAATTAGCTTATGGGATTCACTGCTGCAGATATTCCTGTCCCGAGTAGCTTAGCGAGCTTTATTTTTAATGGAATTATATGTTCATACAAGTAGCAGTTCTATCTGCCGTTAGAGCTAATGTTATTGATACTCATAACTCAAGGCAGACATCTGGGGTCGAGAAGAAGAGTTTGCCTGCCATTAAATTGTCGTAGAATGAGTTGAATGCACTGTAAGGATATGTTCCTTTTCTCTAAAGTACCTCTTTCTATCCACAGGGATATCTCTGCATAGTAATCTTTTCTTTTTTTCTTTTTTTTTTTTTTTTTGTTATTTCATGTTTTCTCTCAAAAAAAAAAAAAGCAGCTCATCAAAAAGAGACAATTGCTTTCTGAGAGTCATTCTGGACATAGGTGTGTGTCGCATTATTCTAAGGCAAGGCCTACGTTAAGACAGCTGGAGAAACTCACACTGAATCGTGAGGGCATCAAGAGAAAGCGCCATTTACAGAAACACGAGAGCGGATTTCTTTCTATTTATTCGGTCAACTTAAATTTCTAACGAGTGGGTTTCTTTGGGGAGAGTTTCATTTGCGGTGGAGCACGGCCACAACCTCTGGTCCACCTTCTTGAGGCATTTCGTTTCCTGCAGGTTTCAGCAACGTTTCCTAAAATTATCTTCTATCTTCTGTGTCACATCACAAGAAGGAAAAAAGGAAGAAAATGTTCCACCTTTTTTTTTTCATTCTAGAATAAATAATATCGTTTCTTCACAGAAAATAAATATGCCGTTAGTAATACGCTTCACAGGTTCTATTCCACTAGATTTATACTTTCTTGGTGAAGTCCAAAGGAAAGTAAACAACCTTAGCTTTCAAGATTAGTCATGATAGATACGCTCCTTCTCTTTCTCCCTTTCTTTTCTCCATAAGACAATACATGTAAAATAAAGTCTTGGTTTTCACTCTTTTTGACATTTCCCAAATATATTTCAGCATTAGGAACTTGAAAATGTGTTGCCAGGTAATGAATATCCTTTGAAAACAATGGACATTCTTATACAAAAGCAGAGACGTGGGTTTTGATGACCAAGCCAGTAAACAGGTATCTCCCTTGCAAAAAGCTCAGAGAAGCTCCCGGGAATATATGCAAAGGCTTTATGTAAGAATGCCTCTCAGCAGTCCTGGGGACCGTCCAGATGCACAGATTTCAGCCAAGAGAAACACACATAGAAACTATAGAAGCTAGGTCATAAACTTCTGAAGGCCTGTTTGTTAATTTGACAAAAATTGCACTTGTGCAAACCAGATCAGTAGCCAAGAAATGACTCCCAGAAAGCCAGCCCTCAGAGTCCTCTGAGATCACAGCATTACTGCAATAGTTCCCAGAAATTAGCCTTACAAGACCAGGAAGATATCCAGGCCCCATTTCTCTCACCTAGCCAGCTGTACTAACAGAGAGTTGCCAGATGCAGGGCTCACTCCTCTTTGTGCAAACCTGAATCATCTATGTGAGCTCCGAAGAAGAGGAAATTCATTTCTCTGCTAAGTCATCATATGAAGCTTCCAAAATAGAGGTGCCCTTCGAATTAAATTTGCTGGTGTTGATTCCCTCATCCTAAACGATTCTGTGTAAGAAGGATCAAGTGATTAAAATGAAGCAAAAAAGAAACAGAGGTCCCCAACACCTGGCTTTTAAAAGCCAGGTAGATTCCAGGCCTCCGAATGCTTGGAAAAATAAAACGTGTGTGACGCAACTCTCAAACCCAAAGGCCTTCAAACTCGTGTCCCATTAAAATGCATAATCCTATAATGATGAAGCTGGCAGTCCCTCAACAGTCTGACTCATTTCCCTGCTAAATATAACTGAAGACAGGTTTTCCACTAGGAGCTACTGTATTATTTTCTCCCAAGTGGGAATCAGAAAGTAATCTCGGTATGTAAAGAAATCAAGACAAAAAGAACAATACAAGTATTTCTCTGACTTTAATTTCCTCACAGCAATAGCCTGCTGGAACCACTTTTCCAGAAGCCAGAGAGGCACCAATAGACATGTTTATGGATGGATGGGGAAATATTTGTCAGAGGCTGTATAATACAAACATCACCATCTTTCTGCTCCATGCAACTTGACTGAAATGATTTAGTCATAATGTGTGATGATGGACATTGGTTTGTATTGTTCAGTTCTGCAAAGGCCACTGCCAAAGAGACCAGTATTTCAACTGACTGCTATTTCTCTCCAATTCAAATGAAAAGAGACTTAAGAACAGACAACACCCAGCAGGATGCCTATTAGAATTCTTCGTAAGGACTGCGCTTCTAAGGAGCAACTCTGGACTTGTCCATAAAAGAAATAATCAGCCTCTGACCAAAGAGCTCAAATCAAAAATCTCACCGGCTACATGGGATTGTTTTTCCTTCTAAAATAGATCATGGTTTAATGGAGAACACTGACCTAATAGAAACACCAACCATTTTTAGAACATAGCTGCCCCCAAGAAGCCCTGCAAGGAATTATTCCCACTATAATGCTGTAGAATTTGTTACCCACCAAGTTAAAATCAGCCAAATTCATCTGCTCTTAAGCAGAGTTCCTGATTACAGTCTCTGCTTATTTTCCACATACCAAACCTGAAAATGGTTCTTTAAATTGGTGACTGTCAAGCTAGCTTCGCTGGTGGCCACGGCACAAAATTATTTTCTCCCCTCCGAAGAAAAGTATTTTAAAATGTGGGGGTGAGAAGTGCATTTTGAAGACGAAGCTTGAGTTGTAGTTTCCCCATAATGGAGAAGCACAAAATAATCAAATTGTACCTTTTCTCTTGACAACCATGATGGCTCATCTGCTAACACTTCAGACACTTGCTTCTTGACTTGTTCCTATAAGTCGTTTTTCACTTCACATTTTTTGGAGGGAGAAAAATATCTCTTGGATGCATGTATACCCATGTATATGTGCATGCAGGGGTATTAAACTGATATGTACCTGCTCAGACAGTGGTGTGCTGGAATTGGCTTATCTTGGCTTTGCAAGAGCTGACTGCTAAGTTAGCAGAAATTTTGCAAGCCAATTAAAATAATCTTGGTGGCTTGAAATTGACTGTGGTGGAGAATATTTACACCACAGAAATCAGCATACACTATGAGTCAAGGCCTAAGGGGTGTTTTGGAGAGTCAGTTGTTAAATACATCCCAGTCCACCCTGGCTATGGCTATACCTGTTGTTTACACGGGCACTTTGATTGGTCAAGCGCAATATTTTGAGTATCACCCTCATATACGTGTAACCTAATAATGTCATTAAAATGTCTGCTTCTTTTTTGGATGTGATAACTGAAAAACAGCAGGTATTATCATATCATCCATCATCAGAAATAGATAGATGATAGATAGACAGATAGATTTTTTTTTTTTTTTTGAGTTTGGCATTGGACCTCAGGTACTCTGCTGAATACATTTACAGCTCAACTGCTGGTAGATTCCAAACAGATCATTTGAGAAGGAAGAAACCATGCTGGGCCTTAGAGAAAAACAAAATGAGTCAGTTCTTACTGCTGCCTTTGGCCAGCCCAAACCCTGAAGTCAGACAGCATGGGGGAGATTTTTCTGGTCAAAGGACTGTAGGCTGGAGCCACTTATCTGCTCAAGCACATCTGAAGAGAAATGATGGGAGGCTGTTGACAATGCTGAAGGCCGCCTCCTCCCCACAAAATGGAAATTAGCGGGCCCCCAAATCAGAGCATTGAAACAAAGATCCGCCAACATGTGATTTTAGTAAACAGAGTAATTTGGGCTTTTGGAGAACATGAAACTTCTGTCAGGATTATAATGTCTTCTACCACAGACCTTAATTTTTTCTGTCAGGGAGAATATGATTAGACTCAGTCCCATTTGATTGTAGGGAATGTCAGTTCCCATTAACAAAAGAAAAGAGGCACCAGGAAACATGTTCCACATTTTTAACCCCTTTGGGCAAGGATGCTTTTCTTCAGCCTAAACTGCTCATTCAAAACATTTAAAGCATTTAAGCCCGGGCAGCCTATCTAGCAGATAGTTACAGGAGTTTACCTACTAAAATCAGCTCCCTTCCAAGGAGAGCTATTTTTATTTCAATATTGGCACCAAAAAGTGAAGGCCATGTGTATTTTTTTTTTTTTGGTTGTGTGTTTTTTTATAATTTGATGGGTTTTTTCCAAACCACCCACCCCAGTCTATGAGAAATCCCGCTCCCTACATGAGTGGAGGTATTTTAAATGGTCTGATTCTTTGAGGCCAGTGAGGGAGCAACGTCCTTTATGGCCACATGCAGTACTTGGCCATTCGGCACATGAACTGGTTAGTGCAGGTGGATTTCCTAGGCACCGAACCTGCATCAGTAAACACCACCACCTCGAACTGGACACTTCAATTCCGCTGAACCCTCTGCAGTTCAGAGAGGGCACCTGGGTCGGCCTGTGAGCTTAGCAGGCACAGCTGACCCTGGCCGCCCAGCACACAGTTTATGTTAGGGAGCAAACTAGAGATTCCCTAAGATAAGGATGCTATTACAGGCTGACAAATGTGGAATGGAGCAGAGTGGGCAGCTTTTGTCCAGACTGACCCAGGGTGAGAATGCTGAGATTATTGCTGATTGGGGATAAATGGCAACCGGTGATTTATTTGTTCAAGTGAAACTAGCCCAGTTCATCCCTCCACACCATCTCCCATCTCTTTAAGATATATATTTTTTTTTTTCTTTTTCTTCAGACAAAAAGACTTAGCAATTTTGGAAAGTCTTCAAACAGCACCATTCCTGTGAACCCCATTACCCTCAGGATAAAATCTGCAATCCTTAACTAGGCTTCGAGGCCCTGTGTGATGGGGTGCTACCTGCCTCACCAGCTCCAGCTCTGCCACTGTCCCACAGCCTACAGCGTTCAACTCAACCACAACAGCCACCACTCAGGCTTCTGAGTGCCCAGAGCTCCTCTCCACCGCCAGCCTTTGTTTGTGCTGGGCCCTCCTCCTGGGGCTCTCTACCTGGCAAGTCCTCCTTATTCTTCCTGTTCCAGGTTGAATGTCATCTGCAGAGATTTGGCTACCATTATGATCTCCTGAGGGCCCTGTATATTCATTCTTCACAGTCCTTGGCACCATAACAATTAATTATTGGTGACCGCTGGTTTCAAATTGTGCTCCCCCACTGACAGGACTGTGTCTGTCCTATTCGCCTAGCACTCAGTGCAACACCGAGCACCGAGGTCTGAATCCCGGCTGAGGTCAAATGAGTGAATGAATGAATGAATGAATGAAGTAGATGTGCAAGAGATATTGACTGCCTATGAGAAAACCTCACAAAGCAAATCCAGCAGAACAAAAATTTCATTTTAAATGCACAAACTAAGGCATGAGTTTTCTCTCCAACGCTTCCTCCCCGCCATCCAACACAAGGATTTCAGATGACCTTGCCACCCCATCAGGGCTGCCCTATCAAATCTCCTATCTGGATTTAAGGCCTTTCTTATCATCATCGTCATCACAGTTAACATGATTGAATGTGTTCTATGTTTCATGCGCATTGCCGAGTGTCCCGCTAACTTACCCAATCCTCGCCACAATCCATAAAACGGTGTAGCAGATAAAACATGGCTAGAGATGCACCAATTCTTTGACATTCCTCCCACTGAGAGGAGGGGCTTTGCCTCTCCCCTTAAATCTGAGCTGCCTTTGACCGTTTTGAAGGATGGGGTACACTGCACGTGACGGCATCTATGTTTCCATTTTCTGTCGCACGATACTCACTCTGGGGGAAGTCAGCTGTCATTTGAGAAGTCTGGCTCCCCTGAGAACTGCCATGCAGGGAAGAAACCCAAACTAGTCACTGGCAGAGGACCCCGGGAGAGATGGCTCAGCCAGCCCCGAGGTGCCGCATCCATCCAGCCCAGACGCCAGACATGTAATGAAGATGCCATTTTGCACATTCAGCCCCGCGGAGCCTTCAGTTGACTCCGGCCCCAGCCAACATCTGACTGTGACTGCATGCGAATCTCTATGTGAGATCACTCAGTTCATCTCAATTAACCCACAAAATTCTAAGAATTAAAAAAAAAAAAATGATGTTCTAGTGACTCAGTTTGGGGGAGGATTGCTATGCAGCAACAACCAGAACACACCGGCACTGTTATTACCCTTGCTTTACAAATGAAGAAACTGAGACACAGAAAGCCCAACTGCAAAAGATGGTAAGGGGTGAAGCTGGGAGTCCAGGCCAGGCAGCCTGGCTCTCATCTTCCATGCTGCCACACCACTCCACGGAGGGACCCCCTCCACGGGACTCCTGGACATAGCCTCTCCAGCTGCTACCCCTCTCGATGGGTCCCCTTCACCCTTCGTTTGCCCGCCCATCCAATTCTCTACCTCTGCCATGATCCCCTCTCTGAATTCTCCACTGCTGTCCCCTTCCTCCAAAGTCTTAACACATTTAAAGATAGGCACGTAATCTCACCTTTAGTTGTTCTGATACGACTCCTCACGCCGCAGACATCCTTCCTGAAGGTTGTTGTGATCAAATCTTTTCTTTTGTTTTACCTGCCTCTCAACAGAACCGCGCCTATCCCAGTGCTGTGCATTCGGTAAATACATTCTCCAGCCACACTGGCCAAGCCCGTTTCCTTCATGGAGCCTCTACATCCATAGTTCCCTTCTTTTGGAATGTTCTTTCTCAGCTATCAGCCTGAGCTGCTCCCTTACAGCATTCCCCCATCTCAGCTCACATCTCCTCTCCTCCAAGAGGCTTCCCCTGACAGCTGTATTTAAATGAGCCACCCCTCCCTACCCCTAGGCAGTCATGTTCCATCTCCTTGCCCTGCATTATAGTATTTTGTTACTTATTTCTTAATGTCTTTATCTAGAAAACAAGTCCCATAAGGACAGTGAATTTACCCATCTTGCTCATTGCTGTAGTCCCAGTCCCTAGGACAGTTTCTGGATTCTTGAAAAAAAAAAAAAAAACATTTGTTGAATAAATCAATGAATATTTATTTATTGACTCTTCATTTCACAGGAATATCCACAGAGCAGGCTTCCTAATATAGATAAAGTGTTTTCCCCCAACATCTCAGTTGCATCTTACTATAATGTACAGTCGTGCCTTTCTCATAAAAACACCTATACTTGCCCTCAGGTAAACTCCATGTTTAGCCAGTTCTCAAGGTGGGTCAGTAGCCACATGTGAGTTTGTTGTCTAAACCACCACCGACCATTCTTTATGACAGTTTCTCTGGCGGTCAGTGGTTTTAAAGCTGGGCCTAAGATGTGTCTTTTGGACAATCCCAAGGACAGAGGGAGCTGAGCAGGCTGACTTCACAGCACTTTAATACAGGCCACATAGCTGGAGATGATGAAATGGCAATATTAAAACCATCAGATGTCGGTTTTGCTCACTACTGTAAACACAGAGATTCAGCCCAGTATCTGGAACAAAGTAAACCCTCTGTCGAATGAATGAATCAATCATCTTTGCCTTGTGTCTTATCACTTACCGCCTATCATTTCAATATGTGCAAGAACCCAGAGCACATCTTTTATTCTGTGTAAGTGAAACACGGAAAAAAAAAAAGTAGCTAAAGAGTTGTAATATCATTTACACTAATTCACACAAAGCAAAACTGAAATAGAAATGAACATCTATGCTCCCCAAATACATGATGTGCAAGCAGAGAAGTCATCAGAGAAAGGTATAAGGGGGGGGGGGAGGCAGTTATCGGATGTGACACTTCCTTTACAATAATTTTCTGAAGTATAATCTTCACAGATTTGCTCATTTTCACGGAGCCTCAGTTTCCCCATTTGTTCACAGATGAAGAAACTCTCTTGTCTATCTACCAACCAAAACTAATCAAAATGTCTAAAATAAAATAATAGATAAGCAAATATGATGAAGAGTTAAAAGTGTAGTAGGAATGTGAGTTGATGATATTTTCTATTTTCCCAAATTTTTGACATTTCAAAGACTTAAAAGACATTTGAAACATTAAAAATCAATGTAATACATTTTACTATCTCTAAGTTTTGTGATGCATTCACAAATGACTATTGTATATTTGTTCCAAATGCTCAATCTGCAAAGTTTTTCATAATCATTCTATGATTCTTCACCAATATTTTGATTGTTCTCCCCATTTTTAAACAAAGAATCCTGTGGCATAGTGAGCTTCCCTATCTTAACAGAGGCAGAGGATAAGTTAGAAGAGTAAAACCAAAGTTGAAACTCTTGAGCCAATGACCGCTGGGCCTACAAAATAGTCCCTGGAAGAGAAGTCAGTGCAAAAGAAACTGATCGAGTGGTCCTCAGATTTGGGGCATCAGAATCACATGGAGGGTCTGTTAAAACACAGATTGTTGTATTTCACACCCAAGGTTTGTGATTCAAGAGGTTCAGGAGGAGGTCCAGGATGCTGATGCTGCTGGTCCCAGGACCTTACTTCAAGAACCAAAATTCCACCTTCTCACACATTAACCCCTTTGATTCACCCCCAACAGCCCTGTGAGATAAATACGATTACCCCAGTTTCATCTATGAGAAGACTGAAGCCCAAGGAATACACTCTGCTCTAATTCCAGCTTGGCAATGAACCAACTCAGTACAGCCTTGAGAAGGTCAACTCACCTCTCTGTGGCCCATTTTCTCAATTATTGAAAAAATATTGTCAGAGATCTTGTGAGGATTAAAAAGACATGACGTCCAAGAAGTGCTTAGCAAAGTCAAGCCCTGAACCCTCCTTTATCACAGGACTCAACATGCTAGAAAACAAGTAAGGTAGATTTCCAGGAATCTCACTCAGCACGGGCTTGGTCATTTTTCTATTTGCATGGCATATTCTTAGCCAGCAGCTTGACAAAGCACTCACCATCCAAGCATTACCGTCCATGAGTTGTAGGATTGTTTTTGTTTTAACTACCAAATTTGATTTTCCAAGAAATTCCTTTCTGTGCTATCCTAGGTGTTCATGGGGAGTGCATGGATGGAGGGTTAGTTAGTAACAAATCAGATGCTTCCCTTTCTAAGACACTTACTAACTGAATAGACAGTGTTCCTTACGATGTGATAATGTAGTCATGTTAGAGAGTACGGTGAGCATGTCCTCCTCTTGTATAAGGTTTTCTGATTTGCCTGGCCAAGGATTTGAGGTATTTTGATTTCTATATTTAGAAACCCAGGGCTTTTTGGTATGCTACAAATCACGCTGAGGCAAGACTAATTGTAAGCACTTGTACTTAAAAATTAGTTGCAAGAATAAGAACCTTCAGAGGTTTCCATATTGTATTCCACTAGAGTATCATTAAGGGAAGCAATTACTTATCAAGATAGACTCAAAACAACTTTATTGCATTCAGAGGAAATAATGGGAGTTGTCTGTTTAAATTACTAGGCAGGGGCCCTGGAAATCACTTAGCATAATTCTTGGCATAAGGTGGGCAGTCAGTAAGTGGAACAGGGAGCCCAGTAAATGACCACCTAGTCCGTGGTAGGTGTTTTGCACATATTATGTCACTTAGCCTTCATAATAACTCCTGAATCAAGCATGACTATCTTCATTTATAGATGAGGAAACTGAGACTCATAAAAGTTGACTGATGTTTACCAGGTCATCAGGTAAGTAGATGAGTTAAGATGCCAGCCCACAGGTCCTTGATGCCAAAAGCAATTTTCTTTCTACTACACAAGGCTGTTTCCTTCCTTGCTTTTTGTCTCCTCTCCTCTCTTGAAGTCTTTTCACAGATACCAGAAGTCTTTGTAAATGCCAGCCAATGACAAATGTTAGCAAGGTTGTCCCATTTTATGGATCAATTCATAGTAGGAAAAAGTGATCCCTCAAAGCCACCCCTGAAAGGCTCAGGATAAAATATGGAATGCATTCCTAAATCCTATCCCTCAGTCCTCAGCTATAAGCACTAGGGTGCATTTCGGAGGATCCTTTATTTAGGAAAACAAAGTGTTTGTGTGTAGACAACAGTCACACAACAGTCCATCACCCAGGGCCGAGGTTCCCAGCACAGTATGAACCAGCTGCTCAAGGTGACAGAGATACATGGGAGGAAAAATTGGTCTTGCCTCCAATTTGAATTACAAATGCTTCCTGGAGACAAGAGTCAGGTGGATATGCCCATTTGTTTATTGCCTGATGATACCATTGCTAAATAAAAGCAAAGCATCTACCAATTTATTACATTACCAGAATATAATGGAGGCCAAGAGCAATGAAAGGGACTAATCAATGGCTTTCTTTACATTCCCCCAAAATGCCAGCTATCTTCTTCTTCTAATTCTATATTTTTTTCCCATTTCTATGCCTCCATTCCTTTTTCCTCCTACGGGTTTCTGTTTTCCACATCCTTCCTCTCGATCTCTCTTTTTGTCCCTCTTTTCAAGGATTCTATTTTCCTTCACCGCCTGAGCACCTTCTCCCTGGGATCTTGTGTCTGGTTCTAAGAGAAGATATCAGAGTGGCAGCATTTCCTGTAGGCAAGAGCTTTGTGTTACTATGTCACTTCAGACACATTGATCTATCGGCCTCTCCTGCTCCCAGGAAGAGATGGAGATGATGCTGGTGGCCCTCAGAGCCAGGATGTGGCTTCCTGAAAGGCACCCTGAAAATTGTGCCCAGTGTCTCTTTATAAACATAAACTAGACTTTTTTCAGAGTTTTTTCTGATTATAAAATTAATATTTATCAAAACTATAGGAAAATATAAAAAAGTAAGTATCCATTATCGTTGCAGAAAGAAGTGATTACTATTAAATGTGCATGTATGTTATTCTTCTATTTTAACACAATCATAAATTTGCATATTTCCCTAATTTACATATATACATACATTGTCCATGTTATTAAAATTCCCATCAACATCATTTTTAACAGCTGTATCTTATTCCAATGTGAATCAAAATACTGTGAATCATACTCCTTTGGTAGATAGTTGGCATTTCTTTCAATTGTTTGCTATTATAAACAATGCTACCATGAACGACTTTGTACAAAAAGTTCTTTCTGTAATTTTCAGTTATTCCCTTAAGGAAATAATTCCAAAAGTAAAATTGTAGGTCATGAGAACTTTTTAAGTTTCTTTATATTGTTAAATTGTGTTCCAAGAAGTTTGTGCTCTCTCGCGATCTCTTATCAAGCCAAGAATCTCTTACAAACCTTACAAAGTAGTTTTATGAAACAAATAATCACCTTCTGATTTGTTCTTTGTGAAAAGGGCAAAAAAAATTGTGGTCCACCTTTACTCTGACTCTTACCCTCACACACACACACACCACATATAAAGGGTCAATAGCTTATGCCTAGGCTTTGTCCCTCCTTTCACAAGACAAGTCAAATAAAGCCATTCCCCTATTCATCCATTCAACCAATGAGCAGTTGATGACCAGTTATTTGCCAGGCGCTATGCAGGGCACTGAGGATATAAAGATGAGTAAAACATCATTGCTGACCTATAGGAACAACAGGTGTCCTGGGGCAGGGAGACATGTAAATAAATGACAACACCACTAGACAAGAGCTCCAAAGAGAGAGGCCCTGGTGTTCCAGATGCTCCAGATGCTTCTAGAACGGCATCTATAGAGGGTGGGGGAGGGGGAGTCAGAAAGACCTCCCAGTGGAGATAACGCCTGACCACTCCCCCAACAACATAATAATAGTTGCTCTTTCTGAGCTCTGTACTTACCAGCATTGCCTCATTTATCCTCAGAACCCCTCCACTAAGGAGCTATTATTACTGTTTCACAAATGAGAAAACTGAGGTTTAAAGAAATAAATAACTTGACCAAGGTCACAGACCTAATAAAGAGTGAAGCCAAATGTAACCCCAGATCTAACTTCAAAGCTCTACCATCAAGCTCATCCCAGGCCCAATACGAAGTCTCCATCTGTCCAAACAAAGCTCTCCAAGCATAGTTCCTTCTGTGATGAGAAAGAGATGCCTTCCCCTCAAGCCTGCCTCCTCCAACACAACCACCCTTGCTTTGTCCTGCAGGGGGTGGCTTCTTTCCTTGGCTCTTTTATCACTCAGGGCACCTGACATGCCTCTTTTGCCTAGCCTTGCCATTCGAGTATAAATTTGTTGTAACTGCCAGAAAATTGATGGAATTATAAAAGGATCAATAATGACTCTCTGGACCACAGCTTCTGTCTCTAAAGCAGGAAGATCAAAATGATGATGTGTGAGCTCCTTTGCAAGTCTCATGATGTAACATCCTGCGAGCCACTGAACCACACCATCGGCACTGAGAGCTGCTATCAGAATTCAAAAGCGAGGGTTTGGTTCAAATTGAAAAAGCAGACACTTGTGGCCTCTTCCAATGAAGAAGAAAGGAAAAGAAGTACTTTAATGATGTTTTTTAATCATTTCCTTAGCGCACACAATGAGAATATGTTTGCTGGAGAATGAAAAAGAACATAACATCAATTCAGTATACGAAACTGCTCTAAACCGGAGGATCTGATCTCACACTTTTCATTAATTCTAGGCTGATCACTCTCAGCATTAGACCTCAGTGCTTTACCCAGCTCGAGCTTCCTACAGCACACAGGCCAATCAAAACTTCTTTGCAATTGCCAAGAAGCCTTCCAAATACGGGATGCCAACAGTGGTTTCAACTCGTTTTGTGCTGCCCCAATTCCACTCTCAGCCATACATTCTCCATGAGACACTTGCAGCCATCAGCCCTGTTAGTGTGCTCACAGGGACCGAAGACTTGTTTTCCTATGTGATAGTGACAAAGATGGTCTCAACGCAGCTTGCCAACCAAGTACAAAGCTTAAAAAACAAACAAAACCAAGACATTACTTCCAAAGACGCCATGTGGATCCCATCCTCCCTTCCTTGATTTCAACGCCTCCCATTGTTTATAGAGGTCAGTGCGGTACTTTTTAATTTTTTCTTATTGTAGTAAAAAATATATACCTAACAGAAAATTTACCACTTCACCCATTGTTAAGTGTGCAAGTTGGTGGCATTAAATACGTTCACGTTGTTGTGAAGCCATCACCACCACCTCATACCCACGGAAAAAAAAACTCCTCCTCCCCCTCCGCCCCACCCGTGGGAACTTCCGTTCCGCTTTCTGCCTCTATGAATTCGACTATTCTAGGTCTCTCATGTAAGCGGAATCGTACAATATTTGTCCTTATGTGTCTGGCTGACTTCACTTAGCTTAGTACCTTCCAGGTTCCTCTACGTTGGGCATATGTCAGAATTTCATTCCTTTTTAAGGCCGAATAATATTCCATAGGATATTCAGTCCGGTACATTTTGCATGATGTTTTAAACCTCCGCATTCTGGCCTGATTTTTTTCTTCCCCTAACTTATTTCCTATTACATAGCTCTGCATGTCCTGGGGTGGAGAAGGGTAGCCAGGAGTTCTTCACCTCTTCCAAGGAATTTCAAGCCTTTCGCCTTTGCTCACGCTGGCCCCCCATCCCAGCACACCCTCCACCCTGCTTTCTCTAATGTAAATCCTAGTTCTTCCATGAGCTCAGTTCGGTGCTCTCCACCACAGAGATCCAGGTGAGCATGGCTCACGAGAGATCTATGGAACATTATGTTCAAGAAACCCTCCGGTTACAGTCAAACCCACCATAAAATCAACCCCAGCAAATGGGAAGCTCAATGCTACCTCCCCTAGAGCAAGACCGTTTAGAATATGTTCACCAATTCTTTGACAGTCCCTGTCTTCATTACAATAAAAAAAAAGAAACATTCTTTATTCATATCCAGTAAGAATATAAAAATATAGTTAATATGTCCTGAGTACACATATACAATAAAATATATTGCGTGTATAATCTCGGTTTTAAAATGTAGTCCTGAATAGCCTTTGGGGTAAGTAGACAATTTCTAATGCAACCAGTTTAAACTAAAGAAAGCTATCACTTTGTTCAAAAAACAGTACAAATATTCTTCTCCTCTTGATTTTTTCTTCTCAGTTATAAATAAAAAATATATTAAATGACATAAACTAACAAAAAAAAAGAAGGCACAGCTATATCTCTATTATTAAACTGCTTACTGAAAATCCTGACTGCATATTTCTCTTTAAGATTAAATTTTATATATCATCTTTGTGGTTAAATTAGTAATAACAGCATTAAAATCTTAAGAACTGTATAGTACTACATTTAATTATCTTCTCCCATAATTACACTGATTAAACACAGCATAAGAGACCATAAAGACAGATAAAACATTATGGCTACAAAACTTTTTTTTTACTGTCCATAAAATGACTATTAAGCCCCAGGTGACTAAATTAATATCACCCATACAATTTTATGGGGTTTCCATCCACATCCAGCAGTATCATTTGCCATAATAGCATTTTTTTTTCATAGCAATATGAAAACTTGAGCTAACACTTCAAAAGGATAGGAAAAATGTGGGCTGGCTTTGTCAACTTCACCAAAAGAAGTGGTGTCTGTTTGACCAATGCTTCAAGCTAATATCAGCGACAGACATTTAAACCTAATGCCACTCCACTTCCTCTCCCATTCCGGCAGACGAAAAAGGGGTGAAGCGTATTTGGCACGTTATCCATTTCTTCCTTTTCTTCTAAACATTACCTCTAGAGATGTGGGTTTTCACCAATAACACAGGCAATCAAGAAAGCAGATTTACATTTTCCATGTGAAGAATGAGCCTCTGAAGCACCCAAGGACTTCTGTTCTGAGTGACCCGTGCTATCATAAAGATTAAAGAACATGACAAAACCCAAGAAAAATTCACTCTAAAAGCTAATCCAGCGGAGCAGGGGAAAACTATTTGAAAGTTTTTCACATATAAAGAACAGCTCCCTAGGACCATAATTTAGCAATTAAAAAAGTATATATACACATACACAAACAACCAGCTAGTAGAATCAAAATAAGCCTACCTATTTAAATGTATTATCACCACTAAAAGTCTGCGCAAATTTTCTATCAGTGCTTGTAAAGTGAAAATATATTTTGACACTGTCGATTCTTACTAAATCGACAAATACACTTGAAAATCTATTGTAAACCAGCTAAGTCCCAGATGTGGTAGATAACAACAATAAATGAAATCAATACAGTCTATGACCTCAGGAAGCTGACAGTCTAATGGTTGAGGCAGTAAAAATAATGATACAAATAAACAGTGATAGTGTTTTTGAAATAAAAGGTAGGGACAGGTTGAGTAAAGATAACAGCAGAATTTAATTTAGATTGGATTTGGGACCAGGGATCAGCAAGGCTTTGTCTGAGGAAGTAACTTTTAAGACATGAGGGATGTTTTGGAAGTTAGCATGAAGAAGGCATGAAAGAAGGACTATTCTAGGTAGAAGAGCCACATGATTAAAGGCCTCGAGATGAGAAAGAGTTTAGCATGTTCGAGACACTGTCAGGACAGCAGGGTTCCAATCTGCTTTCTTTACCACTTGCTCATAGTGTCATGCTCATGGAAGTTCTCGCTCATACAAGACGCTCACTACATATCTATTAAATGGTCGTTGAGTGAGTAGATGTGACCAGGGTAGCTGAAGTTTAGTGAGCAAAGAGAGGTGCCACCTAAAATGAGGCTGTTCACACAGGCCACATCGTGAGGGTCCTGCTGCCATTTTGAGGATAGCTGGTTTCATCATCTCACCCCACATCCGACAAACCCACAACTAACTTGTTCCATCTTTATTGACTAAACCCACAGACTTACTCTACTTTGTATCGTTATTGTAACACTCTTACAGGTAGAGGTCATTTCTTATTCATTTTTGTGGCCCCTTTGCCTTCTGCATGCATGGAATAAAAAGGCACTTGAGTACTTAGTGACCAAATTTCCTGGTTACTGAGTCCCTAGTATAGGCCAGGGAGCATCCTAAGCACTTAATATGCATTGATTCACCCAAGATTGAAAAAAAAGTTTTGTAGTATGTATGTATGTTAGTGGAAGAGAGAGAAAATTTTTTATTATTTTTGTTTCCAATTACAAATGAGACTAAGGCTTACAGAGGTTATTTGCCCAAGATCATGTTGTTTTTGATCACCAAATCTTTTACCCCTAGAATAATCTGTACTCTTACCTATTATACTATGCTAGCTCTTCAACTAAAATATAAAGAACCCCAATGATTTATGTTTCAGAAAGAAATATATATGATGGCTACTAGATGATATGTAAGGAAGTCTTTCCTTTATTATATTACCAAGACTTAAGTTCATGATGCAAAGTGTATTTTCTTCATTAGGTCATGGGAAAATTAAAGGGGATTGTTCTTTAAAGTAAATAGATAAAGTTGTCAAAAGCAAAACTACTTTCATTAAAGTACATTTTGGAACAATTCACAAACCTTACAGAGTTGGACTTTGAGCCTTTGACGTCCTCCTTAGGTTCATCCACTGTGAGCATCCAACCCAATCTGACCCATTGGGGTGCCTTGCTTTGCTAGCTGCTAGGGTAAGCCTCTGACTTGCTGAAGATAATTTTGTGGTAAATCTATGACATGTTCTCCTAAAAACCAAAACTTCCCCCTACATTAATGAAAGAAAGTTGGGCCAGATAGGGTAAAAATCAGACCCTCTGTGGCAGGCTCATTTTCCAGTGTTCTCAATGAGCTTCAGACTAAGCTCTGAAGGTCAGTTGGCTTGCGGGGTTTATTTGGAGCGAGGGGCTGGAGAACCAGAATAGAAAGCTCCAAAATAGCAACACCACCACTAAAACACTCTGCTTCTGCATCTCCTGACTCAAACCAAACCCTTGGTCATAGATGAATTACCCTGTACCCGTAACTCCCACACTAGTCTCAGTAATATGGCAATAAACACAGAAAAATGATCCAAACCTAAAATGTATTTGACTTTCTGGAATTAAGGCAATACCCTGTATGCTATGCAAACAGTTAGTTAAGGCTGAGAGGAGAGATCTGAGGTGCCCGCTACTTTTAGGAAAAATTTCAGTTGGCACTTTCTGAGCAAAGCTACCCTCAATCTGCCTGTACCTGCAAAAATAAAGAAAAAAAAGTTCCAAATGGTATGCCAGTTTCAGGTTAAACCAAGTGCAAGGACACCAACGCCTGAGGTGTGTAAGGAAAAGAGGAAGACCAGGGCATAAACAGCTCCCTGACCCCAAGCACCCATCCCCTCATGGGGCGATGTGAAACCGCTCACGCCCAGAAACTCCTACTGTGCGCGAGAAAGGAGGCTTTCGTGCTTTCTCAGAATGTATTCGATCTCCATACCAACCCTACAAGCCAGGTCATACTATTACCCCATTTTACAGAGGAGGAAACTGAAACAGGCAAGTTAGCAATCTGCCAAAGTCACGCAGTTACGGGCATGACTCGAAGCCAGGAACTCCGGCTTCGGGGTCTCTGTCACTAGGTATAACACACTTTCATTCACAGGAGCAGAACCTGGAGTGAAGACAACAGAAAACCCGCTGGGAAACGTCAGGTGGGGGTCAGATGCTGGTAAACCTGGGAAGTCAGACACTCAGATTCAGGTTAAAGGAAAAAAAGATGAGAAAACAACCTGCACTTTCTGAGCGTGTTACGACCTGCTAAAAGCGGTGTTTAAGGCAGATTATTCTGACTGCAGATGTTTTCCTTGATGCAGAGTGCTTACAAAAAACCATTACGACGTACATTACGGAATTCGATATCAAAAAGTGAGTTCACAAAAATAAACCCAGATATAACCCAAAACCCTTTCCAAAAAGACACCATCTAATGTAAGAAGTGTTTAGTCTAAAGTATTTAAAATTATCTTAAGAGTCGAGCTGAGGGGGCGGGGGAGAGATTTTATGGTACAAAACACATACAGCATCCTGATTTGGGGCATAGTGTACTCTGAGACTATTTTCTAACCTAAAAAATCACAGTGGTTTCTTTTTTTTTTTTTTTTAATATGGTCATTTATAAAAAGGCCTCCTGTAGTCAACAAAGAAGAGAGAGGTTTTCACTTTTTTTTTTTTTTTTAATTTCAGTAAGAATTTTATTCCATCCTGTGCAGCAGTTTCTGTGAAAAGTTGCAGAGCTGGGTCCTATGTTGGCTGGGTTCAGGGTCACTGCTGCAGCCTTGAAGGGGAGTTACAGACCTCATGGATGTAAATCAAGGAGGCCCCACAGGGATGCACTGGGGTTCATTCGCTGCTATTGAAATTCCCGAATAAGGCACGCTGGGACTTTAACACGGGGCCACCAGAGAGTGAGAGGCCAGAGGCCAGAGGAAGCCAGGATTGTGAGGGACACAGTGGGAATGGAAGCCGACCCGAAGGCAGAGATCGGTTTGGGGCAGAGAGCTTTGAGTCTGAAAAGGAAGTTGTAAGCTGGGGCAAATGGCACAAAGACATCAATCTAAGAGAAAGCACAGAGATGTCGGGCTCTGGACCCAGCCAGAAGCCAGGTGAGGAGGCAGCGAGGACAGGAACGGCCCACACAAGTGGGCAAAACTCCAGCAGGACAAAAAAGGGTTCTAGAAGCATGATTCGGCTCTAGGGAAGGGAATCTGAAAGATCTAATGAGCTAGCTAGCATTCAATATCCTATGGATGGGGGGCCCAGAGGGTGTCCAGCTCCCCCTCCCCCTCCCCGGATTTCAGGGAGGGGGATCTAGCTGGACACAGAGCTCTCGAATAGCACACTGAACTCCAGCCATCAAGGTTTGGCGAAGGTCTGAGGACTTGATCCTTCCTTCACAGAGGGTCCTGGGGCCGCTTTAGGCATTCTTCCTGACCAGCCCATGAGCGAACACATGCTGCCAACACCTGACTGCCTGCTCCAAACCTGGGCATGTGCCCGGGTGACCTCTGAGTTTCCTCCGCACCTGTGGAGCACAGGACTATCTGGTTACCAAAAGCTGTTAGTCTTTTTAAACAGCCTCTCGCTGTCTCTAGGCCAGATGCTCCTCAGAAGCAGGAGCATGTTTATGCTTCTCCCCTACTCTCGTAGAACCTAATGCTGTGAGTGAATGCTTTAAAGCCACCCATTAAACAAAGCCTGTCTGGAGGCTTCCACCAGCATCACAGCTGAATTGAAAGAAGCCCAGCTTCTAGCATGGTAGGGGCTGGGGTGCTGGGGTTGGTTAGCTGATAGTCCGTGTTCTCCTGGACGACATGGAGGACTGTTTTATGGATAACAGAGGATCTTGGGATTTGGGGGACATGTTGCATGCATCCAATCCAAATGGCATTGCAAGCTGTCGAATCAAAATCTGGCTTAATGCAGAAGGATCTGCAAGGCCAGTCCCAAGTGACCCTTTAAAATAATCGATCTTTTTTTTTTCCAGATACTCTCTCGTTTTAAATACCAACCTGATTCTTCTGCTAACAAACTAGGTACTTATTCTGCAAGCCACAGAGCATCGTTGATTAGTAATCAGGGATGCCGAGCACAGGAGGAGACCGGAGTGCAGACGGAGAGATAAGCCAGTCCTTCTGGGTCCCTCTCACTCCCACTGTGGGCTTTAGGGGGAAAAAAAGGTAGGGATGATGCCTTCCATCTTCATCAATGTTTCATCAACTGAAGAAGCATTAAGGAGAGAATGGCAAGTGGCTCTATTTCCTTGTTTCTCTAACAGAAAGCTCAGCCACTGCACTTTTGAGTTCCTGATTCCTGAGGCTTGCTACAAGGGAGGCCAGAGTGGCACAAAAGACAGAAACGACATGGAAGTCGTTTGTCACTATGTCACCCGCTACTTCTGTAAGCTCAGGGAAGTCATCTAACCTCTTGGAAGCAGTTTCTTGACGTAAAATATGGTACTATCTACCTTATAGATTGCTGTGGGGTTAAGTAAGAGAATGAATATCCCGAAACATAGGGGATGGGATGCTCCATTAATAGTCATTCATTTCCAGTTGGTTCTCCATCCCCCAAGGCTTCTGACAGTCTAGAAACCCAGGACCACAGGTCAGAATTCTTTGGAACCCAGAGCTTTTGATTCTGGCAAAAAAAAATGACTCAGGCTTTCTGGGTCGCAGGGTACACACAGTTCAGGAACCACTTCACCATTAGTTAAACTCTAGACCAGAGAAACTGAGGTGTATTGGTTTGCTATTGCTGGTACAACAAATTGCCTCAGACTCTGCGCTTACAGCAATACAAATGTATCATCTTACAGTTCTGTCCATCAGGATTCTGACCCGGGTCCCACCGGGCTGAACTCAGAGCAGTGGCGGGGCTGACTTCCTTGCCGGAGGCTCCGAGGTGCATGTTTGCCTCACTCATTAACTTCGGTTCCTGGTGCTCAGTCCCTGTGCCTCAGAACCAGCAGCAGTGGACATCGGGTCCTTCTCACGCTGCCATTTCTCTCATCACAGGAGAAGTTCTCTGCTTTTAAGGACTTGTGTGATTGGATTGGGTCCACCCAGAGAAGCCAAGAGAATCTCCTCCATCTCAAGGTCTGTAACTTTAATCACGCCTTTCGCCAGGTCAGTAACTCTCACGGGTCGCAGGGGGTCAGTTCACAGACATTTGGGGAGGACATCATTCTGAACACCAGACAAGAGTATTTGTCGAACATTTAAAACTTATAGAACTGTGCACTAATTTACACCTGGGACCTAGGCCATGGAAAATTATTTGTAGGGTATTTCCACCATTGTATTTTCTTTTATTAACTAAAATTCAGTTTACTCACATGGTGTTAAGAAAAAAGCAATGGTGACATATCAATTAAAACCACCTCTTTGCTGTTGACTTGGACTTTTACTAGCAGGCATGTCCTTTGACAGATTCAGCTTAAACCAAAATGGGAAGAGCACTGAGGTAATGAAGCCCCAGTGAGAGAAGCCAGGGCTTGTTCCCATCACCCGGGATCAGCTTCCATCAGAGGCCGAAGAGACTTAGAAAGCTACGTTTGTCACGACCCCATCTCTACTCCATTTTACAAATAGAAACAACTCACTCTTACGATTCATGACAGATGGCATCGACAACAAGAGCCAAACAGATTTGAAAAGACTTGTCCATCATCCTCCCTACGGCTTATGAGGCATGGCCAAGCCTCCACCCTATTAGTCGAGGGACATTCTAAGTAATTTTCCAACCAAGCTCGGTAGGCATCAGTGCCAAAAAAAAAAAAAAAAAAATGCCAGGAAGGGTCTAGAGAGAAGACAAAACCAACACAGTGAACCCCAGGCCTTTTATTGCCAAGAAGAGGAGCCTCCTGATGCTCATATCTTCACCCACAGCAAGACGCCCCTTCGATCCACGCCCACTCCTCTTCTCTAAATTGGATCTATAATCTCCAGTCCCTTATACAGAATCTCAGGTATGAGTCAATGGCTGTCACTGTGAAAAATGATAAAAAAAAAAAAAAAGAAAAGAAAAGAAAAGCTTACCACTTCCTAATGCTTTTAGCCCCAAAACACAATTATACCCTTGTATATCTTTTTCACCAAAGGCCTCAAACGAAATGATGAAGTTAATTGATCGGAGATTATTGGCTGGAAAAGAGCTAAGTGCTAGCGCACGACAGTCACAAACCAGCATCACAGCACCCGATAAGCATGGCTGGGGTGGGGAAGGGCCGATGCTCCGATTGTCACACAGGCACACCTCGAGATATCGTAGGTTCGCTTCCAGGCCACTGCAGTAAAGCGACTACCTCAAGGAAGCAGGTCGTAATCTTTCTGCTAGTAGAGGGTCTTGCCTTCAATTTATAAAAAACGTAACATCTGCGGAGCACCATAAAGCGAAGCACAATAAAATGAGGCAACCTCGTATTAGAATTGTATTTCTATTTCCGCCACCGGCTTCAAACAGGCCAGCTGAAGCCAGGCCTCTCGAACTTATTATAATCCTCACTATCACTGTAGGAGATAATGAGTTTCCCAAGCATGTGTGAATTGTACTAGGGAAGGTACAGGGAGTCCCACTCAGTCAATATTTTCATAGAAAGTCACTTTACGGGAAGGCCCAAGGTCTGACCTAAACTAATAAATGATTATCCTTCGCTAGAAAAATCAAGACCCTAATTAACTTGCTAATTGTTGGTCTCTGTTCACAGACATTAACCTGAGTTATCCCGCCATATACACCCTAAGTAAATTACAGGCTCTATACCCAAGATGAATCTTCTGTCCGAGTGGATAAATGTGACTTCAGTGTGTCAGCCACACATAATTCTTTAAGTGACCAAGTGTATAAGATTCTATTATGGGCACTTCTCCAAGCAAATTAAATGGACACACTCCCTCTAATAATTCACTTCCTCAGCAGAGTCCATGGGCCCTACTCTTTGAAGACACGGTCTCCTCGTTCATACATTTCTCTTTTAGAGCGATAATAGCTGCCCTTGCTAGCTTTCCACAGCCCAGCAGTATAAGCTAAACATTGTATGTTTATTATCTCCCTTCATCTCCACAAAGACCTATCGGCTATCTTATTATTACACCTGTTGTAGAGAGGAGGAGATAAGCTTTAGAGAGTTCAAGTGGCACGTCTTAGCAGATACTGCTAGTGGCCATCCATATTCCTCCTTCAATGGACTGAATATTTACATCTCCCCGAAATTCATATATTGAAATCCTAACCTCTGAGGTGATATTAAGAGGTAGGGCTTTTAGGGGGTAACTAGGTCATGAGGGTGAAGCCCACGTAAATGGGATTAGTGTCACAGAAAAGGGAACCCTGAGCGCTCCCCTTCTGTCATGTGAGGATACAGCAAGAAGTCAGCAACTTGGAAGAGGGCCATCCCCAGAACCTAACTGTACTGGCTTCCTGACCTCAGACTTCCAGCGTCCAGAACTGTGAGAAATAAATTTCTGTTATTTATAAGCCACCCAGTCTGTGGTGCTTTATTAGGGCAGCCCGAGCTGAGTGAGACACACTCCATACTCACATGCTAGCATTCTCAGCTTCTCCCTGCAAGCCCAGACTTTCTGCCTGAGGCCTTTCTCTGCTTACAGGAGCACGTGGCTCATGTGCAGGGCAGTGTGGAAGCACCGAGGGTTGATGTTCCCTGTCCCAGAAGCAGTCTCCAAATAATGAGAAGGGGAATTGCTGATAATATTCCCTCTCCCCTCAAGAGGGACAAGGCTGAGGTCATCCTAAATGGTCATCCAGAGGTCTCAGCCAAACTGGGTTCCAGATGCCTGCAGTGGTAACCTGCTCATTAACATATCTTGTACTGGCTTCCTGACCCTCTTCCTCAAGATGACTGAGAGCATACAAAGAAATCTGCACCCAAATAAGTAACTACTACAACTCAAGTTCAAGGCTCTGGGTCAGCTTCTGGGAGAGACCAACCTCAATATTTGCCCAAGGCCATATCACCAACAAATGGCACAGCTGAACCCGAACACAGGCTGGCTGATGTTAAAGTCCACACTCTGAACCCCTAGATCAGACTGGCTCTTTCATCACAGGCTGCCTGGTGTCTTTATAAAAATTCACTGTCCCATGCCTGGCATCATATTTGATCAATATATTCAAGTAATAAATTGGAATTTTACTTTCCCATATTTTCGTTATAATTTTTTCCTGTCCATGTTGCTTCTAGTAGCTCTACTTGCTAAAATAGCCTGGGTTGAAGGCTGTCAGAGGCACTAACTCTCACCTTCCTTCTAATGCAACCATTTCATCGCTGCATCCCTGACACATGGCCCTCTTGCATCGCGTTTGTGCTCTCTCTAGAGACAGTTGAGTCCTTCCTGTTAGTAGAGCACTAACATTTATGAGTGCTCACAGTGTATCAGGTGATGTTCCAGAAGTGTCATACATATTATATTAGTAATCGTCACAACAGCCTTTCAAAGCAGGTTTTATGATCTCCATTTTACAGAGGAGTAAACTGAGGCTGCTGACCTCCTCAAAGGATGCAGTTAGTATGAGCCAGAATTGAAACCAAGCCTGTCTGACCCCCAAGGCCAAGCTCTTTTTGTTCAACGAATACTGCTTACATGTGTCAGGTACTATTCCAAGATCTTAAAATACTAACATTTCATATTGAAAATAACCCTATTCAATAGGTTCTATCATTATCCCCATTTTATAGATGCAATAACTGTGGTGCAGAGAGGTGAAATAACTTACCGGGGTCACATAGTAAATGGCAGAAGCACATTCAAACCCAGGCACTCTGGCTTCAAGCCCATGTTCTAAAACACTACTTTTTGTTAACTCTCATAAACATAACACTGTATATTGACACAAAATCTTATGCTACATTTAAATGTCCCCAGTGCCTTCTGCCCAATATTCTTAGTTTTGTCTTCCACAATTCAAAACTAGTCTCATCCCCTCCCCTTGATAAAACTCTGAATATTTCAAGATGGCGACCCCATTTCTTCTCACAGGTTCTCACTTTTCTAACAATGCCTTGACTTTGAAACTCTTTGCCACATCATCCAAGCCCTTTGGAAACTCTCCATCCCGGTAGCCAATTTCTCAAAACTGAAGTTCTCCAGGGTGGCTGGACCACCGTGCAGCACAAGGTAGAGATGACTTTCTATGCCCTGTGCAGGACTTGGGTTGGTGAAGCCTCAGGCCTTTTTTAGTGCTGGGTCCCACGGCAAAGCTCAGCGTAGAAGAGACGTTTTGTTCACATTCTAACCCCATTTCCACACACATGTCCTTCTCCCATACAAGGCTGACAGCACAGGAGAGCAGGGAAATGACAAACACATTGGGTGCTGCAGACAGGCCAGCACCCTCATTTCTGTTGGGATCAGCTCTCCACTAACGTTGTGCATTCCCTTGTGGTTTAAAACCTGACAACTTTTACTGTTAATTTAGTTAGCAAACATGTACGGAGAGCCTCTCTCTGCCAGCACCAGTGCTGGGAGCTAGAAATATAACAATGCTTTGCTGCTCTCTAGGAGCTCAGAACTTGTCAGGAACAGACACAAAACCAAATAAGCTCCACCCAGATTCTCTTCCCCACCCCACCCCCTGACTCTCCTGACCTCTAAACACTAGAGCGTTCCAGGCGCAGTCCTTAAACCTTGCCTTTCAGAGCATACACTTTTCCAGAGTCTTGTGGCTTCAACTACCACCTCTGTACTGATGCTGTCCCCATTTGTACCTCCAGCACAGACTCCACTCCAATTCCACATCCCTGTGTCCAATTGCCCACAGGCCACCTCCCCTTAGATACTGAATGACATCTTAATCCTAACCTGAATAAAGCCAAATTTTTGATCCCCACTGTTGTGGATTGTGTTCCCTAAAACAATATGTTCAAGACTTAACACCCAGTATCTGTGAATGTGACCTTATCTAGAAATAAGGTCTTTGCAGACATAATCAAGTTAAGATGAGGTCATACTGGATGAGGGTGGGCTCTGAGGCAATGACTAGGGTCCTTATAAGAAGAGAGAAATGGGACACAGGGAGAATGTCATGTGACTACAGAGGCAGAGATCGGCATGATACATCCACAAGCTAAGGAACACCGAGGATTGCAACCACTAGAAGCTAGAAAGAGGCAAGATGGCATTCTTCCTTAGAGACTTCTGAGAAAAAAATAGACTTGCTAATACTTTAATTTGGGACGTTAAGCCTCCAGAACTTTGAGACGATACATTTTTGTTGTATTAAACTACCTAGTTTGTGGTAACTTATTAAAGCAGCCCTAGGAACTGAATACACCTCCCTCCACAAACCCACACCTTCCATCTGAATGGAAGAGAAATCCTTCTCCCCAGTGGTCAGGCCAATTCCCATTTCTTTTATTCTTACAGTTCACATTTAATCCATCAGGAAATGTCACCAGCTCAATGTTCAAATACATCTCATAGGTGACAATGTCTAACCACCTGTGCAGCTGCCACTCATTCAAGCGCCACCAACTCTCCCCTGGGTTGGAACAAAAGCTTTGTTACTGGTTTTCCTGCTGCCACTCTCCGAGAGCCGCCAACCATTCTCCTCCCAACTGCCGAAATGTATTTTAAAAACACAGATCAGAATATTTCACGCCTTGCCCCATTATCCCATGGCTCCAGAATAAATCCAAACTCTGTGACCATAGTTTGTGAGCCCTCCCCTTTGTGGCCCCCTATCCCCTCCCTGAGCTCATCCTTGGCCTAGCTCCACCCCTGACTGTGCCCCAGCCATGCTGACCTTTGTGTATCAGGAAGCAATCTATATGGCACCCCTCCCTCACCCTCTGTCTCTCATCCTGCTTCTTTGTCTTCTTGGCACTTAGCGCCATCACTACCTGGCATATTACACATGTGCTTATGTATTGCCTGTCTCCCTCCCTAGAACTGGACATCCGTGATGACAGGGAAGTAGTATTTGTCAGGCACTAGAACAGTACCCAGTTCATCAAAGACCTTCAGTATATCTGCCGAAGCAAGGAAGTGCCAGAGAGAGCAGACACACAGCAGTTGTGGTGGCCAGGGGGCAGTGTCTAATTCTATTTTAGAGCTCAGTGTTTCTTTTCATCTTTTAAAGCAGAATAATAATAGCCTTTATCCCCTGGGATAATGCAATGCTTATACACAGCATAAGCTATAGCATAGTCTAAATCGGCTATACTATGTAGCTTAAATGTGGATAGACAGATATATAGCTTATGCATAGCTTAAATTTAGATAAAGAATGTCTGGTGTGCAGTGTCTAGCGCAAGGTAAGAATTCAATGAAATGGAAAGGCTTCACGAAGGAGGTGTCCCTTGATTGAACTATCTCTTGGTAGGTGAGGAGAATAGGAATTGCAGGTAGATGAGAGCAGGTAATGAGACGGGGACTTGCCTGAGGTATGAAGACAGCCACTGCGAGTGCTTTGTGTGGCTGGGACACAAATCAACCATGGCAGCCTGGGAGGGGTAGGGGAGAGAGAAGAAAAGGAAGGCAGCCGAAGATGAGTGAGAAATGTAGCATAGGCCAGATCCCAAAAGGCTTTCTAGGACAGGGGTCCCCAACCTCCCAGCCGCAGACTGGTACGGCCCATAGCCTGTTAGAAACCAGGCTGCTCAACAGGAGGTGAGCATCAGGAGAGCCAATGACGCTTCATCTGTATCTGCAGCCTCTCCCCAACGCTAGCATCACCGCCTCAGCTCCACCCCAGCTTATCAGGAATTAGATGCTCATAGGAGCACCAGTCCCTGATGCCAAAAAAAAAGGTTGAGGACCGCTTTCTAAGGATAGGAAAAGACGTGATCTGATTCAAATGACAAACGGAAAACGGCATATATGAAACAAATCAGAGATCCAATGAGAACCTAAAACTCCTAGTTGACCTCTGAGAGTTGAACTTCTAAGTTCCTATGGCAATATAGTCAATATGGCCTGAAATGGACACTTTTTGCAATCAGTATTAGTAAGACTTCCATGGCTCGCTTTCCCCAATGGAAATTAATTCATTCATTCTCCCTCTCTCTCTCAACATCTATCTCAATATCTATCTCTCTCTGTGTCTCTCTGTCTCTTCCAATATCCTTTTCTGCATAGGTTGTAAACCCTAAGTTTGATAACCTTCTGTTGGAATGCCTCTATTTTAGCTTTTTAGCTCAAAAGAAAATCAAAGAGGAAAAACCTAATGTTTTTAAATGCAAGATATCTAGGTGAAGGTTAGGGAAATGTACACTCAGGACTCCAAAACAAAGCAAGAATTGGAATTCCTACCCCACGTGCCAATACCCACTTTGAGTGCTGGGCATGCAAAGGCTGCGAGATCCCCCAAAGAAGCCTCATTCTGACATCTGGACACTCAAGAAGGCAGCAGAGGGAAGCGGCATTCCAGGTAAGAAGGACGCAAAGCATGTTCCTTTCCTTGGACCAATCCCCTTAAACACAAATGCGTTGTCTGGAAGGGTTTACCACATGAGGAATAAAGACGAACAGATACACCGGACTTCAGTCCAATCCTGACATTCTGAGGGAGTTTTTCTGTCATAATAAAACTTTAAGAATCACAAGACTAAGTGCAGTGCAAAACTCATATTCCTTTAGATAGAGGTGCTATCCAGGATATCCTTCACATTCCTGTCCCTGGAGTCCTGTCCCGGAGTCCTGTACTGTAGAGACTCTAGCCATGGGTCCCTCTCCCTAGTGCTTGCCCTTTCAGAAGTTCGCCCACCTCAGATACTGGCTGTGACCATCTTCCTGTTTCCGACATGGATCTCCCACCATCTCATTTCCCAGCCCGAAAACAGAGGTTCCAGATTCCTGTGCCAATTCCAGCATCAGGCGCAATTCCTGAGACCTAGCACACTATCAATAAACTTTGTTAAACAAGCAAATGAATGATAGGAAGGAAGGAACGAATGAACTGAGATCTGCCTTTACAGTTACAGAAGCAAATTCACTTAGAGACTTGTTTTTAAAAATAAATAAAATAAAATAAAAATAGATAAATAAAAACAGGATTCAGGGGAAGATAGAACGATTAGGATTTTTTTCCCTCCACAAATTAATTCCACAGCTAAGAAGTAGCCAATTATAAGCCACACTGCCTTAAAATAAATACAAGTATTTACTGGCCCATTCTCTTCATCTTCAGAAAAGTAATGAGATCCTTGCTTCTAACTTTCCAAGAAATGTCTAGAGGTTATTTGCGAGTCTGTTCATCCAGTTACACGAATCTTCATTAGCTGACATAGTCAGGCACAGTTTGTTCCCCAACATCCTGGTAAAGCACTGCCACGGGCTTCCACACTTGGTTTTAAGTAGCGCAAGGCCAAGCATTTGATAACCTTCCTTTCGTGAGACAAAAAGAGAAGCATTCGGAAGTGCACACGGAGGCCCCTTTGAAATATTAAGCATGCCAAAAAAAAAAAAAAGCCCCAAAGCTCATTGAAAAAGACCCATCATAAGGACCTTATTCCAAAAGGCCCAACGCTCATGAGGAATTTGCACTCAGACAACCGCCAAGCACAGGCCATAGGCTTCCCCTCAACTCGATGTCGTCAAGCTCCTCTCAAACGCTGGATTCTTTTCAGGGAAATGTGCCCGGCGATGATTCCTTGACATATTTCCTACGACAATGTGACCTTCAGTGAACGGTGTGAAACGTCAATGTCATTCATGTCCTCGGAGCAGTTAGAAGCCTGCGTGCATTCCATTTACGTCACACGTGTCGCTGAAGCAAAACCGGCTTGACTTAACTCGTCCCCCGTCTCTTCTTCAGAGGCTGGGCTTATCTGTCGGGACTCAGAGGTTGAGACCTAACACTCGTGTGGGCTCGATATAAATATTTGGTGCCAGCTTGAAGTCATTGTATCACTAATTGCTATTGAATTATAGTGCAAATCACAAAGAAGTACTTATAACAGTAAGGCGAGGACAAGAATGAGTCCATGTGACTGTTATTAACATAGCATTCAGTCCGGTAACATACCATAATGATCCAGCTATTATATTTAAGTGTTACTAAATATTCACTTCGCTCCAAAAAACACAGTGGGTGTGAGGTCTCTGCTGGATTTGGAATTTAAACAGCTCTTTGTCAGATTTAAGCCCCACAAACAAAGTCTGCCCATTAAAGGAATGCTTGCAAAGGCACAGAAAATACCCACAGAAGGAACTAGTTTATCATAAACAATACAAATATTTACTTGATTATTTAATGGGTGCCCAGCATGTCTGTCCTTAATGCAGCATTAGCTGACATCAGGAACACACCATATGTGCAAATAATTAATTCAAATTATTCTTTTCTACCAGTGAGTTCTGTTATAAAGGAGCAGGATTAATGTAGAGGCATATTCAGGAGCAGAGAGTGGAGGCCCTCTCCCTGTGGCTGCCTTTACGGGTACCTAGTTGTTAATACCTCATCCTCATTGTCATTCCACTGCCAAGAGCTGATGGCATTTGCAATGCTCCTACAGTGTTCCTTATGTAATCAGTAGGATGACTAACACAGCGATTAAAAACCTGACTTGGCTAAAGATTTTCTTACGAGATTAAGCTTTAGATGCCCAAGATGGCCGGAAGAAGCCCAGGTCTTTAACCACCACCACGACTGCAAAATAAACAGCTTGCAAATACCAGCACTGGATGGTCCATCATTCCTAGCTTTTCTTCTTTCAAAAACGGAACTGAGAAGCAGGCCATTCAGATGAATATAAAGTGTTTCCAGTTAAGGTGCTTGAGGCTTATTTATAATAAAGACATTCAAACTCTATGAAGGGATTTCCTGTGGGCAATGACACCGTCCCTTTTCTCTCTGAATTAATACGCGGCAAACTTTGGTATGCGTGACATTTCAAATGGCAAAATCCTTAGCAGAGGGATGTTCGGACACAAAGTGCTACATTAACAGTAGCAAGCACTTAAACCATATATTCCTGTCATGTTGCTTCTGGGGAGACTGACTCAAGGGACCGTCAACCAACTCTGCAAGAGAGGAAAGCATTGCCTGCCCTCCTATGACATCGCGTTCTTCCTTCTTTCCTCTCTCTAATCATTCAGGTTAGTACTCTCTGAGCCCTTCTTCTTTCGAAGAACAATAAGAAAAGAGGTAAAAGCAGGGGCATTTGAGACCTTGCTCCCCAGCATACGTTGTCAGTTTGGCTCAAATAAACTCTTATTTAAAAATTTGAAAAGAAAAAAAGAAGAGAGAAAAATCAAAGAATTTTAAACCCACCACTGAGGAGGAAACTGATCTCTCCAGAGAGAACGTCATTCCATGTCTACTATGAAATTATTTTTTAAATATTTAAATATTTTGTGTATATGTGTTTTGTGTGTACATGTTGCTATGAGGATTGACTTAGGTGATACAGATGAAATGATTAGTACAATATCCAATAGTTACTAAGCTCTCGATAAAAGTTAGCTATAATTACAATCATTGGATTATATCCAAAGCATTTAGCCCAGCACTTGGTATATATATTATCAGTACTCGATAACAGCAGATGAATGAATGATTACGAATCCTCACAATATGCTCATATATAACAGAAGACTGAGACTGGAGAAGTTACGTAGCTTGCCAAGGGTCAAATTTCTAAGAGATGCTAAATCTAGGATTTGAACCAGATTCCTTTGAGTCTAAATCCCTGGCCCTTTGCACTACATCCTGCTGATTCTCAAATACCTTCAATAATAAACTAACACAGAGAGATGGCTCCGAATAATTAAAAGTTCATTGATTTATTTCAGATTTCAATGGGACTTCTAAAGACAATAAAGCCTCCCACCAAAATAAGAAAGAAAATTCTTCCAAATTATTTAAAATAACCTTTGCAAGATTTCTCAATATTTTACAGCTGGCTGTGAAAAGTTAACATTCAAAATCATAAACTTATTCCCTGCCCAGTGACATTTTCTTCTTTCCTAATGTATCTGTATTTAAGAGGAAAATTCCACAATAGAAATAATGGTAATGATTGAGTAATTCACGGTTCAGTGCTATATTAGCAATTAATTAAATCTACCCAGCAATACAGAGAAACCAGTCATCTGCCCTGTATTTACTTTATTTCATTTCATATCCTGTATCTGGTACATTCCCCAAAGCAATTCTTTGTGGTAATTTTACCTTCCATGCGCAAATCTAATAATCCCTCTTGTTCTTAAGCATTGTCTCTGCAACAGCATTGTTATTCTATTATTAAATGTACATCAGATAAATTCCAGTTGTGCTGCATTCTCCAAAATACCTTTTTTCCCAATCACTGATTTTCTATTTTTCATAAGTAAACATCGAGGTCTTTATTAGTTTTTTTTTTCTCTTTATGTATGCTTCAACTTTTTCTCTTATAAGTTTTGTTGCTAATCACAGGATTTAGTCAGTCTGCTAGACACACTCACGACTCCATAATCTTAACAAGCTATATGCAGATGATTGACAGATAATACTTGACAGGTTCAAAATTAGAGAATATACAATGAAAATTTCAGAACAGCCAGATCACTTAGTATGCTACACTTTTCCAATTTTGGCTTCTCTCATAATCATCAACTTGGGAGGGAGAAGCAGTAAGGGAAAAAAAAAGGATCTGAACATTTTCTCACTCTCTGATCTCCTGGATGAAAACCACTGGGCTCGAACCAGTCTGAAAGAGTCATCAGTCAGAAGTTACCTAACCAGGAGCTGAAATTCACACCATCAAAATATTAATTTGAAAATACAATTCTTTGGCATTTAAACCAAAACACCAGCCAAAATATTCTTTTCACATATTTTATTCAGCTTCATTCGTTGAAGAGAGCTATCATTTCCGTAGCATTACTCCTTAAACCTTTAATGAGAAAAGAAATAATGTCATGTTTATTGAAATGATTAGGCCAATTTTTATTGACTCTGTACAACATTTGTGAGAGCTGATATTTACCTGAAATGAAGCCTTTCCATTCCAGAAAGGATTGATTCATGACTTTCCACCATAATATTTGACTCAAGTACTAGTGATCTTGCTAAGAAAGAGTTTGTTTGTCTGTTTGTTTGTTTGTCTTTATCTATGATTATCTACTATTTTAAGGCTCCTCACACCACAACCAATAGAAAATATTTTTTTCTGTTTCAAGAGAATTGAGTGACACAAAACTCATACCAATTAAACAGCAGCATTAAATGTTTTGCCAGTACCAAAGGCCATGCCTAACCAAAGAGAAGCTGCACAAAAGACTTGACCCTGGTGCAAGCAAGACATTCTCCTCCACCCTCCCTGAGAAGATCCAAATTCCTAGCTATTTTCAGTCAGCACCCTGTTGTGATGAACTAGGAGCCAGCAGACCCTTTCGTGAGGTCATTCACAGGAGGTTTCCACTGATACCAGCCATGGGCAGGTCTTTTTTGTTCTCTGAAATAAAAGTCAGTATTTTCCTCTCTTTTCTGTTACCTTCCAACTCCACTCATGCTCACAAGATGACAACTATGCTGGGATTCCATCCAGGAACATTTTAGGAGAGGAGAAAGAGTGCCTAAGGGATCATTATTTGATGTGCACACTGGTAGAGAAGCCACAAGGCTGTATTTTTTTAGACTCCAGCTCTCTTCTGGTGTGTACGTTCAAAATAGGTCATAATGGGTGAAATTGTTGAAATGTGGCTTTGGTCCTTTCAGAAAGCAATTGCTGTCAAGAAAAGCATTTGGCTTAATGGTTGGCAATCACTGGTAGCCCAAGGCTAGTAACCACTCCCATGGGAGGAAAAGTGGGCACAGGAGGAAGAAATGGGGGGTCCTCAGGAAAATCGCAAGAGAAATTTCCATCCTCAGAGAAATACATACTAAATAGCCATAATTGGGCCAAATTAGTCACAAGAATCAATTATTTAATTTAGAATCAAGGTTGAAAGAGCAGATACAGAAAGAAAAGTTCTAATCCTCAATATCCACCTTGACTTAAAAAGGCATTTATTTAAAAGCCTGAGTAGTATATACCAGAAAATTCCAAAGAAATGGGCTTTGCGATGAGTAAATAAATATGTCACGAATCTGGTCAGCTAAGCTATCTCTGACTGCAATCAACGTCAGAGGCTTCAATTAGAAAAGAAAAGAGTAATTCCAGATTAAGACAAATAATAAATAATTAAGAGGAAACAGTGGGAAGATGCCACAGGCATCTTAAAATATCAAGAAAAAAAAGTCTTTTCCTCTCTCGCTCACTTTGAAATAGATGTTAATTTTATAAACATTTTTATTGAGAAGCCAGGTATTAATATCTATGCTACTTTAATGAGCGTATTGTTTCTTTGCTGCTGTAGGAAAAAAAAAAAAAAGCAAGTCTGGCCACTTTGAGGCTCTTTTTGTGCTTGAAGAGATAGATGTGCTTTGGAACAACCACATGCCCAGAAACTTCAAAACATTCCAATAAACAGTGACGACGATTGAAATCATATTCCAGACCCTCCAGGAGTGTGGCTAGGAATCTGAACCTTTTATTCAAAGGACCCAAATATCTCCAGTCTTCAAAATATCATACTTTTGTGCATTCACCTATGGTTTCTACATGGAGAAGACAGAACAGAAAAGACATCGAAATTATATAAGTAAGGTTTTCTAAAAATACCTTCCCATAACTTGCCAAAATGACAGATATTTCTAATTCACTTTCAAGTCACAGAAACCTAAACGCTTTTGCTGTATGTTAAGATGTCAGACGCAAATCGTCTTTACCAGCTGGGTCAAATGTGAGCAGGAAACCACAGTAAGAAGTGAGTTCTGAACTCCGTGTGCGTAAAACTGGACGACTCCAACTCAGACGCAGCAATCTGTTAAAAGGGCAATTTTGAAGTACTATACAATTTTAGGGTAGCAATCCTGAAATATAGCTATGGATGGGACAGCCACAGAAGGTTAACAGATACTTTCAATAAGTGATAAAGATATTTTGTAGTCATGGTAACCTGCATGCAAATTTAGAAAAAATTTTTTTTAAATCTTCCTTTTTCCTGATACCACTTCTACTTTTCTTTTTTCTATATCCTTATCTAAAGCTGGGTAACTAAGATTCCAGCAATAATGGAATCTAATTTGGGGACTTTGCTCTTCAAGATGGAACTTAGCAATTCTAAGGCAAATCTTCGGAACAAGAGCTTTCATTTAATATTAATATATTACTCTATACATGTGTACCATAATTTACACTGACAAAATGCGAAAAAGACCTTTAAGTGTCCTGTTCCCAACAGGCTGTGCAATAAACTTTAGTATTTTAATTAATTTCTTGAGCTCTACACTAAAGAGACGCAGGTAAAACCTAACGTGCGTGAAAACCAGAACTTGCCCTAAACAAAACTAGAATGAGGCATATCCACCAAGAGAGAGACAAGAAACAGAGAAGGAATGGTTAGGAAATGGTCATTTTCTTGTGGCCTGCTGACTCAGTTTCTTTCACTTTTCTTTTCTCTTTGTAATGAGAAGACACACAAACTCTCCCGACAATAGAAGGCAGACAAGCTCTATATCCCTGGGCCTCACTCTGCCATCTTCAACTCCCCCGCTAGCACCCACTGGCTTTGACAGGCGCCATTTCAGAAAAGGACTGAAGCCCGGACAAGCTTCTTATCTCTTCCCGAGGCCACTGCATTTAAAGATAGATTTAAGTTGTTAGCAGCATTCATGGAGAAAAAGGGCTGGAAGAGCACGGTGAGAACACAGGTAATCACTGCTTCCTTCATTTGGTATATTTCTGTTTTGTAAATGTTTTAATTGAACACGCAGATTACTTTGACACTCAGACAAAAAGCCATCGATGTTTAAACAGAATTAAAATCGAACAGCTTCCCACCTCATTTTCAAACTCAGATCAGGGATAAAGGAAACGTCTTCTCACTAACAGTTAATTTTCCCTGATAAGGGCAAGGAGGGGTGGGGGAATAGTCTCAGTGACATGGAAGTTAGGAGTACATTCATTTGAATTAGAATAATAGCAATTCTTTACATCCTGAATGCACTTTCCAATCACAACTGCATTTGTCCTCACGTCATCCTATGAAGTGGGCAGAAGTGGTACGATCTCCGGTTCACGCGTGAGAAAACCGAAGCTCACAGGAAATAGAAAGATCGCTCAGGGTCACACGGAGAGATACAAAACATCCAACTTATTCACTTTTTAAAAACATCATAACTGGTAGCACGCCACGCTTTTTTAACACCCTGCAAAGCTGTAGCTATAAATGCGGCGAGAAGAATTTTGGCATATTTGCTGTTGTATAATTATTCAAGAAGGTGCAAGTGCCCCGTCAACACTTTTGACTCAGCCACAATGAAGAAAGCCAGCCAAGACTTTCGGGCTCACCCACCCACCCACCAAATTCGCGGGGACTTAGCAAGGCACGGTCATGTCCCATGGCTCCACGCCACTCACAGCATGAGAGGCGTCCACCAGCAGAAAGTGGATGATGTTGAGTGAGCAAGCACAACGATAAATAACACGCTACCTTCTTTTAATACTCTTTTCAATCACTGTGATTGCATCAAAGAGGAACTCTCGGCTTGGAAATAATAAACCTTTACCACCTCCCTTAACCTTCCATGGCTTCTTAACACCCCTTTTTAACCAAAGAGAAAAATGGCTTCAGGCTCATAGCCTTCAGCAGGCAACAGTGTCTAGTTAAACATACTAACTTTTTGGTGTTCTTTTAACTTTTTTTTAGGTATCCTTCTATTTATAGCAAATGATACTGGTTTTCAATTTAAAATGGTAACATGAAATTTCTCCTATGAATAAATTTCTAGAAGTAAAAATAGCGAGAGAAATATATTAGGTTGAACCATATGAAACCACTGGTGGTATTTATTTAGACAAAAAAATGATCAAAATTTGACACTTTCATATGATTTGGCCTAATGAATAGAGATATGTGATAGATGGGTAGTAAATGGTAGTGATGATATATAGATATGACAAAATAAATAGATATATTTGTATAGAGAGATAAGACATATATAGAGATATAGATTTAGATATGACCCTCAAAAAATTATAGTAGATGAATGACTTTCATTTGCGAAGCCTTGTTATTAGGACTATCATCGTATGAATTTGGAATCCCATTCTTCAATAGCGATACCCTTAACCCATGATGACTTGACTCTCAGTTCAGTCAAAGGTATTCTGTTTCACCCACTATGGCTCAGGGCCAGCCACAAAAAAAGGAGCATGTGCTCCAGCTCCTTACAGATCAGCCAGAGAGCAGAAATAAGACCACAGGACATCCGGCCCCACTCTCTCTCATCACCTTCCTCTTGCCTTCTCTCATCTCCATGATGTAAATTCTATTACGCCGCACATGAAATATACAGACCACCTTTAATCTGCCACAACTTTGCCCTGCCTCCAAGTCTTACACACCTTTCTGTCTCTAATATATACTTCCTCCAGAATCATCAAGTTGCGTAGAGACTTGAAAAGGGTTTTGAGTGGTGGTATATCTATCCTAACCTGCACTGTCTTCAGTCCCTACCCACTGCCTTCTCCAAAGGAAAGGCGACAGAATAGCTCTGAAAACAGGAATCCCAAAACTCTATGAGGGCAAGGACAGGGTCAGGGGAGGAGAGAATAGTGAGTCAGGTATGGACACAGAAACCTGCCCCTTCCCCACAGGGAGCATGGGAAGTCAGTAGGATGGGTTCATCGTCACATAAAGTGTCCTTGCTATTGCTCCTCACTGAGAAAGTTGCTCCCTCTTGACCTCCAGAGTTCAGGAGGATCATGTGCGTTTCTGCTTTGACCGAGTTTTAGCACAGGATTCTGGGCTCATTCCTCGAACCATACCTGAGGCAGCAGGTACATTAGGACCAAGAGCTGCACTCTGCTTCCCAGTGTTTTCCTCACCAACTTGGTGCCTCCAGGACTGCCCCTTAACCTGTTGGCTTTGGGTTTACTTAAATGCCAAATAGGGGGTTGGCCTAACTCAGAGCTCAAACTTGGCTCCACATTAGAACAGAATCACCTGGAGAGCTTTATAAACATGCCCAGGTCGGGACCCCACCTAGAAACTGTTTAGGGGATTAGAACGGTGGACATCTGTATTTTTGAAGGCTTCCCAGATGGTTGTGGAGCGGGGTCTGAAGACCCCTAGCATAGACGACCTCTAGGACCTGTCCAGCTCTAACATTCTCGGAGTCTCAGAAGCTCACTCAGGGCCAGCGGCCTTCTCCTGTTTCCCTTTGCTCTACCCCGTCTTTCTCTGTAAAGATGTCTGCCTTTGCTACAACTGCACTTCTTAGCCTTATCCAGAGAATGGCCACCACCAAAGAGTTTAAATTGGTTCTTCTACCAAAAGGGACTCGGCAGCTGGGGGAATAACGGGCTTTGTAGCTACAGACCTGGTTTTGAATCCCCGTGCAGTGGCCTTGAGCAAACCTTGTCCTCTTGCTAAGCTTCAGCTTTCTCCTCTCCAAAATGGAAACGGTAAAACCTGTTTCATGGCTCGCTGTGAGGAGAGAATGCACGTAAAGTACGGTGCATGTAAATGCTGAATACATGCTTGATACCACGCCCTTCCTACAATCTGGAGGTGGCAGGGGGTCCCAATGCTCACAGAGGAAATTGCTGGAGGAAGGCCAGTCTGAATTTCTAGAACCCCAATAGTAGTCTTTGGCTGAGCAGAGTAACGCCAGCCAGAGACATTTAGAGCTTCAAAGCTCTGCCTCCAGCACCCTCCCTCCCGTCAGCAGCAGAGAAGTGGAAATACAGCCCAGTTCTTCACCCTGGAAGGGAGAAGCTACAAGTGTGAACGGACAGAACTGCAGGCCCCGAGGCAAGTAGGCCAGACTCTGACTCCTGCAGCCAAAGGCACAGGGAGAGAGAGAGGCAAACGGTCAAAGGAACCTAATGAGGAAACAGTGGAGTCTAGTGACACTGAGGCAGAGAGCCGTCTGCAACAGATGGAAGCGAGGAGAGAGGAGAAAAATAAAATATATCTGCCCTTTCCAGCTTTGGCAGGGCCACAAAATGAATTTCTCAGACCACTGAGAATAAGCAGCAAGGAACACGCTCGGTACGGCTGTAAGATTGCTATGAAAAAAAAAAAAATTAGCTTTACCGTCTCCATGCACATACAGGCATAAGGAAAAGACCGCAAGGGAACACGCTAAGATGTTAACATGGTTCGCCTCTGAGCACTGAACTTGCGGGTCATTTCTGCTCTCTTCGATACACATGTCTGCAGATTGCAAATCCATAATGAACATGAACGTCTTCTATTGTCAAGGAAAAAGAGGAGAGGAACAAATGAAGGATGTCATACAAGTTTATAAATAAGAGAAGAGGGACAAGGAGTGAAGAGGCATGGATGTGGTGGAGGCGGAGGAAGCGAGATTAAGAGTATCGAAAAAGAGAGCTCTGCTTTTAAGGGATCAAATGAAAATTTGGTGGGTTAACCGTTCACAAGACCATGTTTTCTGGGAGACTGGGGTCAGAATTTACTGTCGCAAATAGCCAATAAGTCTGCAGTCCATATTGTAACCTTTTCTGCTTGCAGTGTTGACACTGGCTTTTCCAGCGTTTCGGAACCTGGGAATTGCTGTGTGATAGCAAACACAAATAAATCACGGAGGAAGGCTGATGGCAAGTTCTCTAGCACAAGAACTACCACTGGGCACAGGCATGCACAAACCAAAAAACAAACAAACAAAAAAACCCCAAAAAGGAGGGGCTTATGTTTTGTAAAACTTGACTTGTCAGTATTTTTCCCATCTAAAAATAAGTGCAACCTCATACAAGATGTCATGGATTTCTGAGAGGCCATCGCTGATGTCAGAGGTAAAACTTTCCTACGACGTTCAAAATGCTTCGACAGCAAAATGGTGACGTTTGACACCGCTGGGGAGGGGCAGATTTTCCAGGTGGAAATGGCTCCATTTTCTCTAACCCGAGCTCGGTCCTTCTGTCTGCATCCATCCCTGGCCCCTGACACGCACTCAAGAAAGCGAGCAAACAATCCCACCCTGTCACTCCCTCTTTCAAGGACGTCCCACGTGGCCTGGCTGCCAGAAGTCATGAAGAAACCTCACATCTATCATTAAACCCTGTCCAGTTCGGGGATGTGGGGACTTGTAGCGAAAACAGCTAAGTACCCACCATTAAAACTCCTTGTGGCTTTTCACCTCCCAAGGCACTTTTATTCTAGCTGCAAATGTTAGGTTTTGAAGAAAGCAGGAACACAGAGTTAGGGTAGCTTAAGGTTAGGATTTAAAGGTTCGTGAAATTCAGACTCCACGCGTGTCAAATAAATGGTACATCAACCCATGTACCAAACTGTACTGAAAACTGCTCCAAGTCTCATTTGTCAAGTTTTATCTGCCACCATTTGGATTCAAGATGACAGACTGAGTTATAAATCCATTTCAAGATGGGACTTATACTGAGCGGTGAACCAAGTTTCTCAAAATCAGTCAGCTTCTTTAAGAGTTGAACATGGGATAGATTAAAAAGACAGTTAAAAAGGAAAATGTCACATCAACTAGCTGAAGCAGGAATTGTGCTTAAATTGGTCATTGTGTATATATTCATCTAATCGACAAATATTTATTGAGTATGGATTCTATGCCAGAACTGGGGTACGAGTTTTAGATATGCAAATCACAAGGCAAAGTCTTTGCCCTTGTAGAGATTATATGATGGTGGGGGGCTGGGGGAATAATTTTTAAAAATCATTAAAATTGAGATTAGAGCTCCCATGAAACTAAAAAGCATGTTCTGATAGGGAAAAATAAAGAAACCCTACTTTAGTCAGGGTTGCGGGGAAGTTATTTAGGTTGAGGCAGAAGGATGGGATGAAGGCAGCCATATTAAGAGCCAAGGAAGAGAGTCTCATGCAAAAGAAAGAGCAGACTCCAAGGTCAAGGGGAACCTGTCTTGGTCATGGACATACAGGGCTTAGGGGTGAGGAGGAGAGGCAGAGCAGGCCCACCATGACTTGCAACACCAAATGGTTACTGGTGATATTAAGAGTAGCACTGTCAGAAATTACTTTTGTGGATTATACAAAATGGGAGACTTTATACTCGAAAGAAAACTGAGCGTTTTGCCTTTCTTCTCTTTAAGGGCTTTCCATTCACACATTAACTAATACCTAATAGCGCCTCCATTTTACTTTTCTTTGGAAAATCATCACTATTAAATGTTATCATTAGACTTACTCAAAAACTTTTAAGTGTGATACACTGCTCTTTAATGCATTGAGCTCCTAAACACATAAACTTCCCAATATAGATGGTGGAAGAGTCCTCCATCAAATCAGTTAACCCTAAAGCAATCAGGTATTTACTGCATGTCCTATGGAGCAAATGGCACTTGGGCACTTCAGCCCCGTGGGCGTGAAGAGGAGGGATTGTAGGAGTGGTCAGCTCTCCACGAAAGCTGGTTGTTATGGATAGAAGTAAATCCTCGGGCACACAAAAGAGTGTACCCAATTGTCTAAAGCATACTTCTCTTTCCCAACCATCAGAAAAGTTGTACATTTCACAGAATTCCAATCTTATAGTTCTCTTGATTGCTTTTAAGCCATTTGGAAAACAAAATGGATTGCAAGAGAGTTTTCCTAACTAGCTTACTGATCTTTCCTTGTCAAGTGAAAGAATTCACCATGTGACTAAAGGTCATTGTTCTAGAAATATTTATGGGTGACTAAAAGGGGAAGACTAGAGAAATATTTATCTATTACCTTCACTACTGCATGGTTAGCTGCATGAAGTACTCGACATACCTATGCTACATCCTTCCTCTCCTTTCAATGTTCACAAACCTATCTTTTCTGCTTCTATTTGGCGGGGGGAGATCTTCTCATAATGAATTAAAGGATACCCCTTTCCAAGAAATGACTAGATGTTGGTAGCATTTTAAATTGTGCATGATTTTAGTTCTCTCTGAGCAATGTTTGATGGATAAGTCTTAAAAAAATGGTCAAATGGCCTAACCTTTTAGCAATAAAATTATGTGTAATAAAAATGCTGGAGGGCACCAGTTACTGAACTGTCATAGGCTGGAGAATTATTGGGCCCCATAACTCTGTACTGCAAAACCAAATTTGTAGATTTTTTTTCAAGTGGAAAAAAATCCAGGAAATTAAATGGAAAGACCTGTAGTAATGAAATATTAAATGTAATTTCAAGTGCACAAAAAGGTCAGAAGCCAAGGAAAAAAAAAGATTTCTGGAACAACATTAATTTTCTTATACTTCACGTATGCCTGGGTTTAAATACCCTAGAAACCAACCAGGCTCAGACTGGGGCAAGGGGAGGGTTGCAGAACAGGAAGGAGGAGCCTGATGTAAGAGTAAGCAAGAACTTATAATAAAAAAAAAAAGGTAAGATAGAAAATATTTCATTTGTTTTCAGTCTCCAAAGGTGAAGTCATATCGCATAAATATACATAAACACCAGCCAAAAGGCTTAAAAACAAAAGTAAAATTATTGGATCTCAACCATGACATGCCAGTTATACGCAGAGTTCAACCTGATTATTCATTCCTTGCACTGCTACAATTCTGGGCTCCTGATCTTAATTGAGTTTCAATTCTGACCAGAGAGAGCTTGCATCATAAGATGGTTTGGTGGGCATATGGAGTAAGTCAAAATGTGCCTGTGTGAAGAGTGCTACTGTCATTAGAAGCAATCACTGAAAATAGGTACTTTCAAGGCACAGCAGTAACACTTCATTTCAGTAACATATATGCAGGAAGGGGTAGGGGAGATCCAGAGAAACTTTAAAGGCAATATTTTAAAATGAAGATCATTGCATGAATAAAAGGGTCAAATGTTAACATCAGGACACCTTTAGTTTAGGTATGACACACTGTTAATGTGTAATATTGTTTAGTGATGTACACAGGGAAAAATCCTTATTTTAACACCTGGCTATCTTCTCAGGTCCTTTACTCACACAGTCTGTAAACTCTTTCTTTAAATACGCTACAGAAAGCAGATGATCTGTAATTTATGATTGCTACTACTTTAAAACCTAAACAACACATGATGAAATCTATTTCTTTAAAATACCAATCTGTGTGGTGGCAATGTTCAATGGAAGAAAGAAAGATTTCTATTTATGGCCAATTTTTATTTACCTTCACCTATTTATAAATTGTGCTACAACTTCAATAGCCATGGTTAAAAAGAATAACACCATTCCTAACCATTGCCTTTGACTATAAAAACAATTTCACTGTAATGGATAACACTAAAATACTCCAAGAATAATCTATAAATGAATCCTGGATTACTAGTCTAAAGATGGTGGTTATAAATGATTACATGAAAGAGTTGATGTTACTTTGAGAATCTTAAAGTCTGTCTATGGATTTTTGTATTTTATATGTAACATTTTTATGAAGTGATTTTGCCCTTACATAATAGCTTTCATCTTCAAAGCTCTTCACAAATATGAACTAGTTACATAAAAAGTTACATTACTGCAAAATCAGAAAATGGGCAAGCTGAGGTTCTCTTAGCAACAGTCACTCTCACACATTCTATATGTTTAATCCACAAAAAAAGGTTGTTTTTAAAGCATGTTTAATTATCAGTACTGTTTTACAAAGCTGTCTTATAGGTTAACAACTTTTACCTTTGTTGTTATCTTTGGCAATTGTTACTATTCATTAAAAAAACTTTGAATTTGCAAAGTTTGAGGAAATTAGGCTTCTATTATGTTAGATCTTTGTCCACTTCTATTTCATGAACTCTATTAAATATCAACAAAAATGGATGTTCAACAAAGCTCTACCATAATAAAATTGGAAAAAATTAAACATGCATCATAGGAAATGATTCAATTATGGTATGTCTACATGATGCAATATTATCAAATAAAACACAACCATTAAAAATTATGTTCTTGGAGAATATTTAAATAAATGGGAAAATTTACACGCCATACTAGCTTTTTTGTAAGGTCACAAGATTATCTAGAACCTAGCATGCCAATTTTACAAAAGAAATCATTATATATAGGCATGTAAGCAAACTGGATGAAATAAATATGAGTGATAGGAGGACTGTAATTTTATTTCCTTCTTTGGACTACCTTTGGACTTTAGATTCTTGATAATAAAAAAAAATAGTTTTTTTAATTATGGGACGTAAATATTATTTAAAGGAAAATAAAACTACAGTCCTTGCTTTCAAGAACTTACACTCTCCTGGAGAAGTAGAAAACATCAGTGTCATAATCTCTTTGAAAGTGGAAAACATAGAGTACCGTGGGAGAAACCAAGGTAGAGGTTCAGAATAGAAGAAGGAGAACCTTGAACTGGGCTTTGAAAGGTAAGCAGATATTCGATAATAACAGAAAGAACAGTCTAGAAAGAGCATACGCAAAAGTACAGAAGCACGGGACACATAAAAATGCAAATAACAAAGAGCTACATTGGGACAAAGAATATGGCCAGGTACTGCAGGTACTGATGATGGAGATAGTACGTGCCGGCTCATAGAAGAACTTGAGTACTGTGGAAAGGATCTAACATCAACCTTGTTACCTCCTGGGCAGAGCCTGCTAAGGAAGGGGATGTAGGGAGGAATTAGATCAAGAAAGTAATAAGGTTAGATGAGTTATTTAGATCACTAGGTACAGCAATCAGAGAATTGGAAGAAGGCAAGAATAAAGTCAGGTGGACCAGGTAGTAGATCCTGATAGGTTTATCCCTCCAAAGAACAGTGAAAACAGAGAGATGGAGTTCCAGAGATACTTAAGAAAAAGAATAGGCATAGCTTAGAGGCCAGTTAGAGGTAGTGAATGAGAAAAAGTGTCTGAGATAATTCCTGGGTATCTAGATGAAATAACTGGGTGGACAGTGGTACCATTACCTAAATGAAGCAGATTTGCATAAAAAGCCAGTCAATTTGATTTTGGACATGTAGGATTCAAGGTGATTCTGAATATTCAGATAAGAACAAATGGTAGACTGCATGGATTAGTACGTAAGTCATAGGTAAAGGAGAAGAACACTTGAGAACATTCAGCATATAGCTACATGTTTAAAAAATTAGAAATGGATAGAATTACCCTTGAAGACCGAGCTAAGTGAAGAGCCTGGGAATCGGGGGAACATTAACATTTAGGGACAAGCATGCAGACCCAAGATAAGCAAACAAGATGAAACAGTCAGAGAGAAGGAGGTGATAGAAGCCAAGGAGTGACTGGAGTGACTAAAATTGTGAAAGCCTCCAGAGGTCAAACATGAAATCATTTATGTTTGATAATGAAAACCCTCATTGACCACTGCTGGAGCAGTTTGAGTTTATGGAACAGTCGGAAGCTTAAAACAGATCGAGAAATAATTCAGATTTAAGGAGACAATGAATGCAGCAACTACTTCCACAAACTTAACCATGAACTAGAGAAAGACAGCACCAAAAGTCGAGACAAACACCAGACTAGGAAGGAAGGGCATCGATTGTTTATTAATAGGTGACTATCTGCAAGCACAGGAATGACTACCAAGGAAATTAAATCATCCTTTCTCATCTAATATAGTCATATAGGCACAAAACAACGATACATCCAAATGTTTCCTCTTAAAACATCAACATCATTCAGCTAAAAGTCACATTCACAAGACCTTTGGTCAGTGTGAAGAAAAACTCTGAGCTCCCATTTCCAAAGTTCCGCCTTAAATTCTGATGTTACTCAGGTAACCAAAAGACTGGGCTAATATAAAGAATACAGTTGATAGCTATAAATAAATAATCTGAAATCAGGGATGAAATAATTTTTGGCTAAATGATCTACTGAATGGCCAAGAAGTTTAAAATTAACTGAATAACCCTTTCAACATTAAGTAAACTTAAAGTTGATTAGATAAAAATCCCCTTGCATAATATAAACTAGTTGAAGAAGTTTGCATAGTAATTTAAGAAACTTCATTTTTGTTGTGGTTCTCATTGGACGAGTGTTAGGAACTGTAGCCCATATTGGAGTCAAAGTCTATACCATTCTTTCCTTCAATTCACCTAGAAATATCAAATTCATTATATGTGTAAAAGCCATAAAAAGATTCATTATTTCTAACCCAATAATTCTGCTCTTAGGAATTTGTCATATGATATAATAGGAGAAAAATGCCATATGCACAGACATATTCACTAGAATATTATCTAGAAGAACTACAGCATGGAAACAATCTAAAAATTCAACAATGAGGAGAAAGCTGCATAAATTATGGACATCTGCTTGATGAAATAATATGTAGTCATTAATTGCATGAAATAGCACTGAATAAAATTGTTGACTTTAACCACAATTATATAATTATAAATTATGTGTGCACACCAAAAAAAAAAATCTTAAAGATAATGCAATACTCAAACCAAAAAAAATAAAGTCATGTCGTAGGAATAAGAACATTTTTTTGTTTCATTTTTCAAATTTTCCTGGAATGTTCTTATAAGAATTTTCAGAAGTTAAAAGGAAGAGAGGGAGGTTGGGAGGGTGGGAGTGAGTGAGAAAAGGAGGGAGGGAATGGGGAAAATAACCAGCATCAAAACCGGTGGGGAAAAACACAGACCTAAGTAAGAAAAAAAAAAAAATTCTAAAACGTACCTCAACATATTTGCAGACTATTTGTAGACTGTGACTCATTTGCAGACTCTAAAGCCTGTCTAGAACTGACACAAGGTTAAATGGAGTTATCCGTTTGCAAGTATGACTCACCTAAATGATACCGATGGGTACCCTGTTATCTCTACAGGCAATGTCTGTAGACTTAAAAATATATTTTTTTTGACCAGTTTTACTGAAAACAAAGAAACAAAGATGGTAGACAGTTCCAGCATAAGTGAACTGTTAGTGAAGTGCTAAAGTGACCAAGCTTCTCTGCATTTTCAGTGAAATACTATTTATGATCAACTTAATTTTATTTTTACAATATTTCTAGTAAATTTTTGAATATGCTCAAACAACATTAAGGTAGAGTTCAGTCAGCCTGTAGTTAACAGGCCTTGCTTCAATTTTAAGCATTTTGGATTAACAAAGGCTATTTTCCAACATTTCCATGAGAACTGAATTTCATACTACCTATAATAATGCTTCATATAACCATTACTTATTTTGCTTACTTTTTTGAAGGCCTGTAATAGTTAGAAGGTGAGCCCAGAGTCAGAGGAGTTTGAATTGGAGCTCTAAAATTATTAGCTTGGAGACCCTCAGTGAGTTACAGGAATGCTCTGGGCCATTGGTTCCTCATTTGTGAAATGGGAATGATTGTAGTATCTATCTCATGAGGTCTTGTGAATATTAAGTGAGATTAATGTATGTAGAGTACTCACAGATATGCCTAAGCACACAGATAACGTTAGCTGATATTATTATTAAATGTTGCAAGGATACACAGAAGCATCAGAGCTCTGGCTTAGAGGAAGCCAGCATTTATTATTATTAATAATGATGACATAAATAAGGTTAATGGCAAGTATTATTATCCCTTCTGCAGGCATGCCATCATTTCTATGCATTTACTCTTCTGAGTTCACTACCTCTGTAAGACAGATCTTAGATCCATTATATAGCTCAATAAACTAAGGTCTAGGAGAACAATGCAATTGACAGGATTGCCCACAAATAGGATATTAGTTAAGAGATTAGGTAGATTTTGTTTTAATTCTGCAGAGTAGAGGAAAATATATAAACAATATCAACTCTTCCAATATAACTGGGGTGGGGGGAGGGGTAGGAGGGGTTAGAGATTATGACCTGCTTTTTTGTTGACAAAGCAATTGGATAGGTTTGAAATTTTAAACAGTATAGTAGAACTTGAGTAATCGCTAATCAAAGTAGGAATTAAAGTAACATTTTTTTTTCAGAAAAATGATTGAAAGGGGCTGCAAAAAGCAGCACTATGAAAACTGTATTTTAGCAGCAATACCCTAAAGTTCATAGAATATGATTAGTCCTCAGACGAGTCCTTGTTTCCAGCTTCAAAATTAGATCAGAGCCACAAGATGGGAAGTTAGCACTTTTTTTCCCCTCAAATACAAATTAAGAGAAGATTGCTATTTGAAAACAACTGTGCTTGCAACAAGAACGTAGGATTTTTAGCAATTTATATAATAAATTCTGGCTCCTTTTATGCATTACTTTACACAACTAGATGTATTTTTATTAGTTTTTGGTACTATATAAAAATATGTTTATTGTGGAAAATCACAAAAAAGAAAGTGAAAAATCATCCTAACATCCACAACTTCAAAATAAATATTCTTAATGTTGTAATGCTTTGTATATGCGTAGCATGCATACATGAACATATACTTCTTTACGAACCCTCGATATAAAATTTTATTTCCATCTCCCTGCAGCTTATATTATAACTTCTTCAAGATCATACTAACCTGCTCCCTCTTGTCATTGGGATTATATATATGCAGTTTTATCTTGCTTGCTTTTCATTTAACATTATATCAGGAGCATTTCCCGTGTTGTTAAACATTGTTTGAAACAGTATTTTTAATGACTTCTGGATTTGAATATCTCATCTTTTTAAAATAGTACACAGATTCAAGAACTTCATGTATTTTGAACCTCTGACATCCTACATAACTTTTAAGTTTCATGATCCTTCCTACCTCCTGCCAACACATGGAAAGTTGTTTAAAGCAACTTAGAAATGTAATTAAATTTTACCTTAAACTATCAGGGGAAAACTTTTCATTAGAGATAACTCCTTGTGTTTCCATTTTAACAGGTCTGTCTTAAAACCTTTGGACTGGAACAGCTTTCCTTAGCATTAGTGGTTTTCCCTGCCTGGAAAGTAAAGGTAAAAGTGAAATATTATTATGAAGTTCGCATGCCCACATCTGTGTTGTGATTGGAAGCCTTCTGGGGGCAGGGACCACTTCTCAACTCACCTCTTTGGCTTAAAAACTTAATAGCACCAGTTACTACTTTTTTAAAACATGTTTCTTGGTGACTATTGTCTATCATGCTGTGTTTCTAAAACCACTTTATAGTTACACACAGCACAACGATCTCTCTAAAATGTGGGTTTGACTTGGCCACACACAAGTTTATCCTTGAAGAACACAGGTGTGCTTGGGCGGTTGCGCTCCCATAGGGATTTTTTTTTTTTTTTCAATACAGTCGTCCTTTTCTATCAGCAGGTTTCGCATTCGCAGATTCAACCAACTGTGAATTGAAAACAGTATTTTCGCATTCCCAACAGTAGATTCCCAACCACGGATACCCAAGCCAGAATAACACTGTTTTTGATTCAGGTTAGTTGAATCCCTGGATGCAAAGAACCGACCGTGTGGTCAAAAGTTATACGAGAGTTTTCAACAGTGGGGACCTGGGATCGGTACCCCACATTCCGTGTTGCTCAAGGGTCAACGGTATGTTCGATTCACATACATCTCTGACTACTTATCCAAGTGAAGTTGGGTCATTTTCATGAAGAAATCTGGGGTAAATGCACATCTAAAGCCACGAAAATTCTATTGGCACCAGTTACACTGTCACACGGTGCGCAAGAGTTTTCTCCTAATTTGCCAGCTCCCCAACTAAACAAAGACTTTGTCGGTTCCGTTTGGCAACTGAGCTGCATGTAGTAGATATGCTGATTTAAAAAGGAGAAAGAAAGAACTACAATAATGGTGCGGTCTCCTGAGAATACATTTATTTCTGCAGTATAAAACAAAATTAAATTCTTCAATCTCAAAAACTATTAAAAGGTTGTATTTAAAATGCATGAAGCATTAAAAAGACATCAAAATTAAAATAATCTCATAAATCTCTTCATTTAAAAGACTTATTAGAATATAGATCGAGGCAGCAAACAGCTGCCCGGCACTCCAGAGCAGTAAATTATGACTATTTTAACTTTTTTTTTCATTTTCATCATTGAAAATTCTTTTCCAGAATAATTGTATTGCTGTAGCAAGACCAACTGTCCCATATATTAAACATGTGAATAGTAAATTGCTTTCAATGGACTCTGAAACTGATATGCTGTATATTCTTTGAAAGATCAGCAGACCACAGGGTTGTTCTCTGACAAAAGATACAGAGGATACAAGCAGAAATTAGATTTTAATGTAAAATTGATCAAATTAATTATTATTCCAATTCAGTTTCCCAGAGCACAAGAGAGGCCCTAGGAAAACCTGACAGTGTAAGAATTTTATTCCTATTCCCTTCTCCCTTAGATCTGCCAACTAAAACCAAAAAGAAAAAAGAAAAAAGTCGGCACAGGAAGGACAGTGAGATGTGTCCAGTTGCCATCAATCATTAAAACTGGACTCTCTTTTGTAAATGACTGACAACTAGGCGAAGTTTTTTTTTTTTTTTAAATAAAGATTCTTACTGCATAGACCATCATGTGTCAGTCTTGATTGTACTAGAGCATTCCTTGGAGAACAATTAAACTATCATGTTGATTACACCTCAGTGCAGTTGAATCCTTAAAGAAGAAAGAAAAAGCAGATGGCGATGAGGCCTCCTCATCATACTCTTCAAGAATATACTGTGGACGAGCAGCGCTGTTTTTGATAGCAGCCAGATGGGCTTGGAAGATCAAGGTGAGCTCCCTTCAAGCTGACCCCCGTTTTTATCACCTCCCTTTCGCAGTGCACTCTGACACACTGGCATCACTCCTCCTTAGCAGAAATAAGATTAGGAAGCAGTGGGCTTTCTTAGGAGCTGTTTCAAACACCACGCATCCAGTTTACTTGGTGTCGTGGTGGTACCAGGTCTTTTTCGGCTTTCTCTTTCCAGAAGACCACCTCGGTAGCGGAATCAGAGTTCTTTCTAGAAATGACACCTGTCTTTGCAATTCTGCACACTTTCCCGTTGCCTCAGCTCATGCAGGCTGAGCAAAGCTCCTTATCTGAGACTCTGAAAAAGATAACAGGACTGCTCAAGTATAAAAACTGCAAGTATTTTATTTATCTCTCTTTCTTTCTGCTTAGATTACCATTATCTTTGGTCACTGAATTTTGTCTTTGGGGGCTTCACATGAAGAGCAAAGTCAACCAGAAGGTACAGCTCTAAACCCAATGGATTACTGCTCTATCAGCATGTGTGTGCATGCTCACACACACACACACACACACACACACACACACACACACACACACACAGGCACACACTGAGGCACACACTGAGCACAGTTCCTTCTGGCATGGCCTTTCTTTGGCTTTACCCTAGGGTTAACTTCCTCATGAATGGTTTCAGATGATTCTATGACCTTCCTTGCAAAATGTTTTTGCTGAAGAACATTGCAGTCTCTACAAATGCCTCAGTAACTGCTACTTACAATGAAGCTGAAATGTAAGCCAAGCACATGAGCTGTCTAAAATCAGGCTAGGTTTCTTCACAATGCAGGGATAAGGGGGAATCGCATAAAATAATTGTTAATGTGAATTTCTAATGCATCCATTTGTTCTTTCCTATAACCACATATAAGGCATGGAAGAAGCCATGGAGCTAGATTGGGAAATGGTCTATGCCAGATAAAGGCTTTCAATCACAATAGATATGGGCATGTGAATATCTAACTAGGATAAGATTAGAATAACAAAAGTACCAAATCAATTTTAAAGCAATGTCTTGTGGGCATGCATAATTAATTCTGACTAGAGAAATCAGAGAATGCTTCAAGGAGGAGGAAGCAATGGAGTCCCATGATTAGTGAGTAGGAATAAGGGCACCTAGAATTAAGGAAAAGCATGCACAAGCACACAGAGAAACGAAGTACTTAGAACAGATCACTGCTGCCCATGTTTTTGTCATGCAAGTACCACGTTCACAATTCTCACCATATCTACATCTCATCTGCACTAGTATTTGCTTAATATTTTTGCTGACATAAATTTATTTTTACAAAAGAATTTTATGTCACTACTGTCAATGGAAATCCAGTGTCGTTTGCCCCAAGTCTAAGATAGCTATAAAATTAAATAAATGAAAACAAAACAATGAAATCCCAGCTAAACACTGTTGTCTGAACTGCCCTCTCTTTGTTACGAAGGGAAGCCAGTACAGCAAGATGTTGAAGACTTCTCGGCATCAAACGAAGCTTTCTTTTCAAGATTTTTCGAAGGGTCGAAAAAAAATTCCAAACAATAAATCACTCGTAGGAGGACTCAGGGTTATTCAATGCCATGTTAGTGTGGCATCTAAAGCCATTTTGAATCCCTGTCCTGTACCCTGGGAAACATGGATTAGATCAAAGACCTCGGGCTGACCGAGAGAAAGATGTAATGGAAGATAAGGCAGAAAGCAGATGTGGATGCTGAAGTTCATGCCAAGTGTCTGATCTTCACAGGAGGTACTGGGGAATCATTACTGGTAGGCAGTTCTTTCAGAAGAAAACACTGGTTGTGGTACAAAAGATACTTGACAGAGAAGAGATAAAAGCTGAGATAGCTCATTTAAAGAAGTCAGGGTCTTGACTAGAATAATAGAAGAGATGGATAACAGGTAATGTTGTTTCCCAATGGTACCCCACCCTAGCAGGCCCTGTGGCTATCTGTACACTTCTCTGTCCTGCTCTATTCATATGAACCAAGTCATTATTACTACATTTCATCAAATTTAAGATACTATCAATTGTGAGATACACCATTATTTTATACGCCACTAAGAAAGAAAAATGTTGCCAATTAAATGATGATACACCATCACTTGTAAAAAGCAATCCAATTTCAGAGATGTTAAAATATGGGGAAAAATGCTTGTCTTGGAATCAATGAGACACATTATTAATCACTATTGCTTAAAAGCAAATAATATAGAGCTTGGAAGTTAATTGGTTTTCAGAAAACAATGAAAAAGCATATCTGGTACAACATCCTACTTGATGTAACTAGAACAGCAAATTATCATCTTTCTGAGACAAGACAATATAGGGCAGTGATTCCAAGAGGAGCTGGGAAGACTCTGGGTTCAAGTCCTGTTTCTACCACTTACTAGATGTGGCACATTAAACGAGCAACAAACTTTGAAATCTTCAGTTGGCGCATCTGCAAAATGCTTCTGTGTTTTTCAATATTTAAACATACATCCCCAATGGAAAACTTAAAGAACCGTGAGCATATTCTTTTCAGATCTGTCAGAACTGATTTTTTTTTAATTAAAATTATTGGGGTGACATTGGTTAATAAAATCAAATGTTTCAAGGGTACAATTCAATAATATATGATATGCGTGTGTGTGTGTATTGCATTGTATGTTCAACACCCAAAGTTAGATTTCCTTCCATTACCAAATATTTGACCCCTTTTACTGCTACATACCTCTCCCCTCCCCGCTTCACTGTGGTAATCACTAATCCACTGTCCGTGTCTGTGACTCTCTGCTTGTTTGTCATGTCTGTTTGTTGCTTTGTTTTATTTATATCCCACATGAGTGAAAGCATATGGTTTTCAAATTTTTCTATCTGACTTATTTCATTTTGCATTCCTCAAGATCCATTCACGTTGTCACAAATGACACTATTTCATCTTTTCCTATGGCTGAGTAATATTCCATCGTATATATGTACCACTTCTGCTTTATCCAATCATCTATCACAGGACACTTCAGTTGTTTCCATGTCCTGAATAATGCTGCTGTGAATATCAGGGTACATGTTTTCAGGTTCTTTTGGGTAAATAGCCACAAGAAGGGTTGCTAGGTCATATGATAATTCTAAGTTTCTTGAAGAGCCTCCATACTGTTTTCCTTAGTGGTTGTACCAATTTACATTTCCACAAGTAGCCTATGAGGAGAACTGATTTCTAATGAAAGCTAATTATCATTTGTAATAATAGAGTTTTTAATTTTTTTCCTTTTATTTTCTAGACCTAAAGAACCATGATGCTGATTGGTTTTAAGTTATCACTGCATACTTGATAGATGCTCATTTAAATGGCACAGAACATGAGGACTAGTCAGTCACAAATAGAGTTGTGTCCTATATAGGTAGTTTCGTTTGAGTTGGTCAATTTATAATTCCAGATTCCGGTTTTCTGTTCCATGAGCACTCCTGGACACTAATAACTCTGTTAATGTGAACTGTCTTGAAGAGAAGGCATGGGATGATCTCCCACAAAGCAATCCCTGGAAGTAGGAAGCTGTTCCTCGTATTAGCAGAGCAGCATCTCTAGTCCGTGGGTTACCTGACCGGGTACTTCTAAACTGCAACACAATCGAAGATTCATACAAAGTCTGGGATTTAGAATAAGACAGACATTATCATTGCAACTCATGGAAAAGGAAATTAAGATTCAGAGAGGCCTTGATGGGACTTGGCCAAAGTCACATCGCTGTCTGCAATCTGTCTCCAAGTGTGGTGCTCATCCTACCTGTTCCATGCTTCCATAACATAAAAACAACACATTTTTTTTATTAAAAATTTAAACTAAAAAAAGTCATCAGTAGGTACATCATTTTGTTCTTCATCTCACCTTCTACCTTCTCGTTTTTCATGACTCGTTCTTCATTGGTCCCGAAAGCTTTGGCACCAGCCCTCAATCTCTCACCCACTTGATTCAGTTTTTTCTTGAGATGAAACATGTTTCTGGGAGATTCAACATGTCATTGTTCCTGCAGAGTCTGGGGCTGAGTGGTGGTGGGCAGGTCTTGGTCACAAGTGTGCTGAGAGAGTACTGTTCTCAGGTGGAGCCACAAGGGGGGGTGCAACTGGAATTCAAGGGAGATCTTGCACAGGTGTGCAGCCCAAACACAGGGCAGGCCTGCAGGACACAGTGAAGGCAGGTAGGCATGAAGAATGTGGTACTTTAATACAAACTGTTTAGGCAGGAGTTCTCCCTATCCGTTAGATGAGATCTCTAAAAGCAGGCCCCTCTTTAAGGGTTGTTGTCTCAGGACCTTTATAGTCTAGTGCTAAAGTGACGTAATAGAGTTCTTACTAGAGGTAGAGTGCCTGTGCAGATTAAACAACGTAGGATCTACAAAATGCTCTCGGCTGATTGACAGCCAACGGCTGTCTGTAGATCGCCCTCTAATGGATAGGTGGTATCATTACATCCTTCTCGCTCTTGAACTAAGAGAATTCACGTCTTGGTATACCATTTTTTTTTCTTCTGAGACCTGACAAAGTCGTGTTCAGGAAAGCCGGGAAACCAGTTCAGAGGTCAAGGAACACTGAAATGACCCCACGACCTGTGTTTCAAACACGCGGCACGTAATTCTCCATGGCGCACCTTTCTCCATACCCCTTCTGGTTCCTCTGCTTCCTTCTTAGAAAGATACTCTAATTTCTGCCATTAAAACACTACATAAAAACTACAAACGCAAACATGAAACCTGGATGAATCTTAGTGGCCTTATAGTGTGACTAAGCTGCAACACAACCTGAGCCTCACACCTGCCATATAGCCAGAATCAGAAGTCCAGGCTGTCACTTTTTTAATCTGCAAATTTTTAAGTGCCAAACACACACACACACACACACACACACACACACACACACACACACAACACGAAGAACAAACAAAAAAACACTGAAAGATGAGGAGATTCTCACCTACTGGCTATCCTGAAAACTTTGACAAGTTGCTTTCCCATCACTAAAATTTATTCAGCAGTGAGAGGCTACTCAAGGAAAATCCCTGTACCTGTTAATTCATCACCAGAATGAAAGGGCTCACTCTGTGGGTCAAGATCTTGCTCAGGTGAGCAGAGAAAGTGGGAGTATGGGAGAACACAGAGGTGCCAGAACATAATAGTTGCTCATTAAATGTTTATTTTAATGAAATAAAAATACCCACATCCTCTAGGAAATATTTTGGAAATTAGTACTAACAGAGTTTTGTCAATATTTTTATATTCACAATATCCTATTATTCTAAGCATATGGACATTTATACCAAAGGAATTTCCTCAAATATTCGACAGCACAATTCTTAAATATTCAAAGAGCTGGTATACATTTCCATTTCTTGCCCCCCCCCATTGTAATTATTGCTAGCATTTGCTTTAATTGGTAGGTGACTAATTTTTTAAAATCTTCATTTTATTTTCTAATGTGAGAATTAAATGAGATTTTCAGGCGAAGCTTGTAGCTAGCACTCAGCACATAGTAAGAGCTTGTTCTGATGATGATAAGGGGGGGACAGTGATGATGAGGAGGATGGTAGTCATTTTAAAAGCACTGCATAAAATGTGAAGTGGATGTACCAAGTGACTGAAAACTCAAATCAAGACAGAACAAATGGAACATTCTGTTTTGGACTTAAAACTCCAGAGGGGGATAATTCAGAGTTATTTACTTATACCTGGAGCATCGGAAAATGCATCAGGTCTAAGCAGGAACTTAATAAATATTGGATATTTACAGTAAATATTAGTATTGCCACGAGGGTGTCACAGTATTATTATAGAGCATTAGGCTTCGAACTTCCAGCATGAGGCCAAGATGGACACATGTACCCATCTGAGGCTGAGATCTCTGAAAAATACCCTACACCTAGTGTTCTAAGGGCCTTCTGCTTACTGCTTCAGAAAAAGAGATCCACAGCCACCTTCAGAGCTGAGAACGACAATTAATATTTACTGAGCACACACAGCTACCAGGGTTTGGGGGAGGCGGGGCGGGGGGGGGGAATGGGAAGTTACTAATCAGTAGGCAAAAAGCTTCAGTCAGCAACGTCAATAAGCTCTAGAGACCAGCTAGCTGTACAGCACTGTAGCTCGGGTCAGTGACATGTTGATCACTTAAAGGTTTGTTAAGAGGGTAGCTCTCATGTTACATGTTCTTATCACAATAACATGAAAAAAACAACTGAATAAAACAATTTTTTTTTTTTTTTGTGTGCTAACATAATTAAATACCAAAAAACTCAAAAGATTAAATTAGAAAATAAATAAATAGATAGATAAATAAATATAGCTGATATCAAAAAGGGTGATGGCATTCTAAGCTTAAATGTTATGAAGAAATTGTAAAGAAATACTTGATAACACGAAATTAACATTTCATTAATAATTTTTGTTTTTTTTTTTTACGAAGCACGTACCACGTACCTAACTTGATACACAGCACTTTTCCTCCTTTCCTCAAGCAATCTTCACAAAAACCCTCTAAGGTGAATTCTTAGGGAAGGAGCATGGAAGAGTGGTCCAGAGCAAAGACTCTTGAAGTCTGTCCTCCTGGGTCTGAATCCCAGCTGTCGTTTGCCTTGAACAAAGCTAGCTAGACTCTCCATGTCTCACTCAGCCTCCTAACTACAAACAGGCATGACAGTAGTAGCCAACTGACAGAGCTGACGTAGGGATAAGTGAATTGGTATATATGAAGTGTCAGGAACATTGTAAATAGTATACATGTCTTAGCTGCTACTACTAGAAGGATATTTACTGTAAATGTCAAATAGTTAATAAGTCCTTTCAGATGAAGAAGCTGGGGTTTAAAGAAGTCAAATTACTTGGCTCGTAAGAAGCAGGCCTGGGACTCAACCCTGGGCCATCTGACCTCAGACGCTCGAGCTAAAGCAGAAGCTTGGGACACAGCATGTTTCCCAGGGCGGCTTTGAAGCCTCCTCCTCAAATCTAAGTGGTCTCACCCCACGCCAGGCACGGCTCGTGGAAGGGGAACCAGAACACACCAAGGAAGTGGCTGTCCTCCTGGCCCATCCCACTCCAAGGCCTGTCACAGCCCAGCACGGTCGCAAAATGAAGGCTACGGACTGGGCGTGGGCATGAGCAACAAGCCTCTGGGACCCGGCAGCTGCTGTTGAGTTCTGTCCCCCACGGCCACAGAAAGGTCAGCCATTGTGAGAGGCGGAAGCGGACACGTCTTCCCCATCAACGTATGTGAGAGCCCAACCGACAATACCGACGGCCACCACTGAACAAACGCTTCGCAATGTGCCAGGCGCAGTGCTGGACGCCTCGCTGGGACTTCTCCATCTGAACCCCACGACAACCCGCTGAGGCAAGTGCTGTCGCTTTGCCCTCTCTGCACACTAGGGATGTGAGGATTGGTGAGACTGAGTAAATTGCCCAAGGGCACGAAGTTACAGAGCAGAGCCAGGCTCAGCCGGGAGCCAGCTCACAATCCACCTAGCACGCTCTGCATTAGACTACAGGTGTGTGTCCCCTGCACATTCCAATGTTGAACCCTGACGGTATTAGGAGGTGGGCTTTTGAGAGGTCAGGAGGGTAGAGCCCTCATGAATGAAATTAGTGCCCTTATAAAAGAGACCCCAGCGCTCCCCTTGTGCCTTCTGCCATGAGCACACAGCCAGAAGGGCTCTCCACGAGCCAGGAAGCCGGCTCTTATCAGACACCCGGGCTGCTGGTGCCTTGATCCTGGACTTCCCAGCCTCCAGAACTGAGAAACAAATGTCTGTCGCTCAAGCCACGCAGTCTACGGAATTCTGTTCCAGCAGCCCAACAGGCTACGACACTCTCTTATGACAGTGCACACCAGCGACGACGACTGTGACTGACTGGCTCCAGCTGCGATCGCCATGCGCCCCCTGTCCCCAGAGGACCCGGGGCAAAACCCAAGAATCTAAGACTTTGGAGCAGAAGACTCCAACCCTGAGCTCCGCTCCTCCTCTGTGCTGCATGCACCAAAGGAAGGGGCCGGCTATTTGTAACCGCCAGCATTTACTGAGGAGCTACTGTGCGCTCAGTGCTGGACTTGGGAGCCCCATGAGCGCAGGAACAGCAGCCGTCACACTTACTGACGTGGCCTCAGAGCCTAGCACAGCGCCTAGGTCTCGGTAGGGACCGAATAAATGTTTGTTGAATGAATGAATGAATGAATGAATGAAAATTTGTTCTCTACTCTTCACAACCACTCTGTAAAGTAAGATCGTAATTCTCTGTACGTAGGGAAAGACATTAAATTCAGAGAGGTCTCATCCCTGGTCAAGGTCACAGGGTTAATGAGTTGGGACTCAAACCTATCATCTCTAGCTCCCAAATCATACTCCTTTCCTCTGTATTTCTTTCTCTCAAAAGGAAACAACGCCACTCTCCGACCTCAGAGTAGGCTATTATAAAGGTCAACTGAGATAAGGTATCTGAATGCATTTTGCAAACTCTGCACTTGGAAAGGTTGATAAATGATTTTTAACACAGAATCAAAGCCTAAAGCCAAAACAGCACAACTGAAGTGAATTTCGAGCACTGAGAAGTGCTTAAATTGTGGGGACAAGAGGACTGTCCTAGCTTTGAAATCAAACCATGCCGCCTGCACGCAGCCACCTTCTCAGGAACTGAGTGACAAACAGAATCTTCAGATTTGGAATTGCAGACTTGCAAGCGTATGCAAAGGGCACCGAGACAACCTTCCACCCAACGCGAGACCCTCAACAGACTGTCACTTCAACTCTTATGGAACAAAAAAGTGACAGCACCACCCCAGGAAGACGTATACTCCCGGTGGGACTCAGTACCTGCTGCATCCAGCCCCTTCCTAGTCTCTCATGTCGGAGTGCTGTGTTTCGATTCCTGGGTGATCCGTCTCACCTGTAACTTCCACCGTTAAAGCAAATGATTTAATGAACTGTCTGTGGGAACTCAGAACTTAGCCACACCTTCTAGCTAAGGAGTTTTCAACACCATGCTCATCTCTCTATTTACTTCTTACAATAGGCTTATCCTCATTTCCTAATCAGAACCTATATTCAACATAGAAATTTGACCAACAAAATCAGAAAATCGAAGCCCAATGCAAAACTGAGGACTAGGTAGGCTTCCACCTTCATTCTCTTCTTCCCCTAAAAGGTGGCTTGTAACAGACTAGAAAATAGGAAATAGTTAAATAACATAATAGCACAAAAGCTTTTATAAGAATACAAGTAGAATATCAGTCTACAGTGGCTAGTAAAGGAAAACTCTCTTGTGAGTCTCCAAATCCTGAATCATCAGGATTGGGGACCCACAGGGGACAATCTATTTTTTAAAAGCTAAAAACTGCCAACGTTTTTTTTTTAACTGAAAATTTGAAGCAATGGAAAAACTAAACGATGATTTTAAAAACAGTGCAAGAATGCTGCTCCCAGTACAAAGCACCCGCATCCTTGTTCCCTCCCAGATTCAGCAGAGGGGCCACTCCAAGCCTTCTGGGCCAAAAGCTGGTAACTTAAATGAGTGACTTAGGCAGTGGGATGTGGGGAGTGGTGGCCACTGGTCACGCTCAGTCTGATGGAGCAGTCTTGCCTTGATAGAATACAGGCTCAGTGTTGCCGGATTTTAGGGTATTTTTCAAAAGAAGCCAGAAGGATTTCTTTTTCTTCTGGGGGTGGGAGTGGGGCAAAGTAAAACCTTCTGATTTTTCAATAGCAAATTAAAAGGTTTCTCCAAACAACTACAGGCAGCCAATTTTCAACTGCAACCTCCCCCTTCGATGACATCATGGTGCCCCAGAACAGGCCCAAGTAAGACTGAAGAACTGGGTCCCAGCTCTTGATCTTTCACTTAGCAGTTGAGCACACTTTCAAAAGGTCGTTTAAGCTTCTCTGGGCCTTGGTTTCCTCATCTGCAAAATGGACCCAATGATGTCGGCTTTATTTATTCCATGCAATTTTTCCATAAATGGAGTTTTAAAAAAGCTTTTCAAAAGCAAGGGCCATTCATTTCTACGTTCCCAAGGCCTGTGCTCAAAATAAAATATAGTTCCTTGAAGTGAAAAGCACTTTGAAAACAGTGAAGCACGTATCAAACGTGAAGTGTCACACGAAATGCCAGCCCTCAAAATCTTTGAAAGTTGTACAGAAAGTTTTTATTTGGTATTTTTAAAAAAAAAATGTTATTTTTCCTTCTTCCTTGAAAAAGCTCTTTCAACAAAAGTAATTGATAGTATCTGTTTAGTAACTTAGAGAGAGAGGAAGAGACAGAGAAGAGGAGAGGGGGGAGAGGGACAGAGAGAGGGAGAGGGAGATGGAGGGAGAGGGAGAGAAAGAGGAAAAGAGAGAAGAGAAGGGAAGAGGGAGTGCTTTTATGCAAATTTGATTTCCCTATAATAATCTAGAGCTATTCTGCTAGAAGGAATTATCTCCACAGGCTGGCAGCTGTGGTAGGCAGTGAATTAAAAATGGCTCTGTATATGGGAAAATCTGTTCTATAATCAGAGCTATTCTTGGAGGGGACATCAATCTAGCTCAGCTCCCATGATGCTCCACTTGTGTGAATGACATACAAGTGTGAGGTAGAAACTCTCATTGCATCACGGCTGAGGATCCTGTCCCACCTGAGACTTGCACTGCTGGCCAGAGATGAAGATGAACCCAACGGTGCCTTCCACAGCCTACCACCAACCTGTGTGGCCAATCCCCTTAGCTTAGGAAAGAAGACATGAGAGGAAAAGCAAATATTCAAATCAACGCCAATGAACTGGGTTATAGTAAGGCTTCTGCATGTTTTCTTGTCTTTACCCTTCCTCCCTTCCTTCCTCTCTTTTTTCCCTTCCTTTTTTCTCCCTGCTGTTCTCATGAGAACGCAAAGCTCAATTCCTGAGTCACATGACACCAGGCAAAGAAATGCTACTCTAGGGTTCTTTGTCCCTGGGAAAAGGACATGCTACAGGAAAGTATTTTAAGTAATAAGCAACCACCACAGTACTTCACATAAAGTGTCATCACACACTTAATGAGGCAACTGCTCGGTCAGTAAAAATGCCCTGGCCCCAAGTGGCTAATATGTTTGCATTAACTCGACGCTCCACGTGGCAGCCACAGCCATCCACCGCCCCACAGAAAGGACTTAGGCTGCAGATGAATAAAGCCTCGGCGCGAATCCTATCTCCTTCATCAGACCATGGCAACTTCTCATAAGTCTGTGGCCCTTTGTTACTCCTGAGGCTTCTACCTTCTTTCCCTGAGACCATCACTGTGTCTGCTTGGAGTGATGGATACCGGGATACCAAAAAATTAAGCTGGTGGGTGTGTCTGCATTCACGCCTGCCTATCTGTCTTTGTAAAGGCCTGTGGGCTTACTCTGGTTTAAGGCGCTCAGTGCCCTTTAAAGTAACTAAGGGCAAATGCGAGGAATGCCAAGAAATCGCATTTCCTAAATGGGACTAGTCTTCCCCCTTTCGAACAGCGTGTCATGCTCATGAGCCTAGAGATCCACACAGCTGGGTACCCGCGACCACAAGGAGAGGTCAGTCTCCAGGATGTGGAGTCCTCCAAGGAAGACAGAGCTGGCTCCATGCGGCCGCCAACGGTCCGCGAGAACCTGCATGGGAAGGCGGAGAGCTGCCTCCTGAGGTTGGCAGAGCATCGCCTCTGCGTTAGACCGCGTGAGCCCGGACAGGCGGCACGAAGAAGGCTCTAAATAGCTCCGCAGAGACGCAAGGAACGCTGCTGTGTCCTTCAGCAATGTGCCCTGGAGAGGGGGAAGCTTCCCGCTCACCACACTGCACCCTTCGCAGCCCCGCCGCCCGGCGCTTGCTGCGCATGCTCCAGTAGGAGCCCTTTCGCCGCGCTCACGGGTTCTGCCCCTTCGAGCCTTTTCCTTCTCAGCATAGATGCCAGGCACCACCAGGCCTGCACATACTTTTTAGATCAACTTTCTCTCTCTCTCTCTCTCTCTCTCTCTGAAGCTCCGGAAGGCTCCAAAGTCCTGACAAAAGGCACAAAAGCTGCCTACATTATCACTTCGTTAGGAAAGCAAACCAGGGTGGCGCTGCCGGGTTAATTTAAAAGACAGCTGCATCCATTTTGCTCATTACTCTTCATGTAGAAACTGCAAATTGCATTTGAAAATATTTTCTTTAAAATAAAATTGTCGTTTCTGAGACTCCTGTAGGCACCCAGTGTCTGGGTAATGCAAGTAGCACAAACGGAACCGGGGATGTCATCCGCGGCGGGCCCCTCACGGCTGACTCGGTTCCGCGATGAGTAAGGCAAAGCGGGACGTGTTATTGTTAAATAAATTATTTTCCTGCATTGGGAGCTGGGGCAGAATTTGCCTCACAAGCCTCTGGATTCAGTCGTAGAGACAACAAAAATGTATGAATCCTTGTTTTGTCTTGCCATGGACCTTATTCCTGTAATCGTGGACCTAAGTTGGTTTCCCCCAGCAATCCTCAACATGAGAATGAGTCCTTTTTGTAAATGAGAATTAAGCAGAAGGTATCCACTGTCTGGATATCAGGCACAGGAGGGGAGATATGGGGGTGGGGTATGGGGGGTGCCTCAGTTTCCCTCTCGTAAAATGGGGATAATCATAATATTTCTTTTCTGGAATTGTTATGAAACACAAATCAGCTGATTCATGTAGAGTCTCTGATATGCTGTCTGGCATATGGTTAGCACACAGTAAATGCAGACGATATATAAATATAGACTTATTCTACTTCCTGAGCCTGCAAAACAGGCAACTATTTAAAAGCTTTTTCTAAAAGAAGCTCAATTGGAGTAATTCAACACCTGAACCCACAAATCAATTTTAACATCACCAAAGAGAGAAAAACTGATTTTGTGCCTCCTGGTGTGATGCAATAAGAACTACACATCACCACCTATGAAGTGTTTCTACCGGAATCATGGACCTGACTTGATCAAGCTTCCGGATCTAACAGTTTCCGAGAGAAAAATAAAAGGAGCAGAGGAGCATCAGGATACAAGCGGCAAAATCCAGACTATGGAAAATTGAACAGGGCAAACAACCTGCTTCTTCAACAAATAAATTTCAAGCAAAGAATAAAAGAAGAGGGAATACCTTAGATTAAAAGAAACATAAAAGTCGTATCCACCAATTGCAATATGGACCTTACTTGATCTTACTTTGGACAAACCAAATGTAAAATACCAATAGTTCAAATAGGGCAATTTGAACACCAACTGGATCTTTATTATATTACGGGATTATTCTGAATTTCTTAGTTGCTCCTCCCACGGCTCTGGTGTGGCCCTAGTGACTCCCTTCTCCAATGGAATGTGATAGAAGCAATGGTCACAGCCTCCAAGATTAAGTTGTAAGAAGCCTAACAGCTTCTACCCAAGTGTCTTAGCATTCTTGCTCTTGGGACATTCCCCCTTGGAACCGAGCAGCCACGCTGGAGAAGCCCAAACCACTTGAAGGGACCATCTGCGGGAACAAAAGAGTCAATAGTTGCACCTGCATTCTCAGGTGACAACCACATGATTGAGCCACCTTAAATATCCAGCCCAGTCACATTTTCAGGTGACTGCAGCCCCATCTGAAATCTGATTATAATTGTGTTAGAGACCCCAAATGAAAACTGCCCAGATGAGCCTCGTCAGCCCACGGAACCATGAGAAATAACAATAAGCTATTGTATCAAGCTACTACACTTGGAGGTGATTTGTTATGCAGCAAAAAATAATCAGAAAACTTTATCTCTTATATTTACAGAAGAAATAATATGGTATCAGGGATTTTCAAATTAACCCAGTTGAGACACGGGGGTATTGTTGAAACTAGCTTGCCCATGTGCTGCTAATTGTTAAAACTGGGAAACTGGATCATAGGGAGTAATTATACTCTTCTCTCTATTCTTGAATATTTTTGAAATGTTTTCTAATGAACGCTTTCTTAAGAGCTCTGAATGTATCAAGATGAAGTTTCAAGACTACAGAGAAAAGGATATTCGCTATTTGGTGATTCTGAGTGGTAGGCAGTATGGATAAGTTCATTATTACCTCTCCCACCACAGGACATCCATCTCTGAGAACACAGCAGATAGAGCTGAAAAAACCTGGAGCCAAGAGTGGAATTAAAGGCCCAACGCCACCTCATTCTCGCTGGGGGTCCTCGGGCATGTTCTTCAGCGTCTCTGGATTCCATTGCTTCACGTGCAGATGACATTTCCCGATGAAGCTGCCCAATTCTTTAGCAGCTAAAGTGGCGATGTACACTAAAAAGTGCTATACAAGTATAGATATTATTGTTGAAAGCTGTAATGGAAAAGAAATCACTTACTCTCATGGCCCTGACAACATTATATCACTCTAGATCATCTGGCTCCCAGTGTAAATGACATAAAATTTCAGTTCTTTTATCACACCACATTCCAGACCTAAACAGATCTCGCTGCATGCTGGAGGATGCATTTGGGGTGGCCTGGTGAAAGCATAAGCCATGCAGGCTATATAAGGTTCATTGTAAAGGTGGGATGCATCTTAAAGAGACAGCCAACGCATCACCTAGGGCATCAGAAAACAGGTGCTATGTTTGGACAAGAAAACCAGGCTGCTGCAAACGAGAGGTCAATCAAACTGCTTCTGCTGTGGGCCTCTGGCGTAGGGTCCTGCAGAGTGAGCAGCTCAGAAATGCATCTATTCCAGGATAGTTGGTTATGCTCCCAAACAATACCGAAGAGGCTAAAAGTCATTCACTTCACTAATAAATTAAATGAATCCGCTAAGATGCGTGCTGCTATATGGAACAACTGGAATTCTACGTACATCTCTCTTTAGGCAGTGAGCACATATAGAGAAATATAGAGCACATACAGCGAAAACCACATATCTGTAACTGAAGCAGATTCTCTCCATTAAATTGCCTTCCATGTCAATGGTCTGTTACTCTTGAAATAAATTGTGAAAAAAAATCATAAAATAATCTAACTTTAAAAGCCAGCTTAAATCCACACATTTGCCAATGGCTCATAATTTCCTAATAAAACATGTTAGGTCACATCAAGTAAAACGAATGTCAGTATAAGACAACTCCTTGCCTTTCTCTCTCTACTGGATTGGAACCTCCATGAAGATAAGTTACTTGTGTGTTTACCTTTTCTATGGCATGAATTGAAATCCCTTTGATTAGCATTTTCCCAAAGAGCATCTGCAGACCCCCATGCCGCCTAATTTTACTGGTGCTGCATTCGTTAATGGTCTCCGGAGTCATGGGGGCCGGGGGGTGGGGGCAGGGAGAGATAGATTAAACTACCCTGATCAGATTTTTGCATTTCGTGGTGGTGGTTTTTTAATGCCAAGCCTCCTGAGAAGTTAATGCGTACCTTGTGAATCTCCAAGAGGAATCCGGAAATGTTTTACTCGGGAGACTGCTCTCCAGGTGGACCATGTCAAGGGAGCTTTTACTTCCTGTTAACTTAGTGCTTCACAACTAACTCAGGATCTGCTGGACCACTATGAGTTAGGATGAGCAGATATCAATAACCCTATTTTGTTTAATGGACTTTATTTTTTTCAGAGCTCTGAGGTTCACAGCAAAACTGAGCAGAGAGTACAGAGTTCCCATAGCCTCCCTGTCCCCACACAGCCTTCCCCACCATGGACCTCCCACCTCAGAGCACTCTGTTACATGTAGTGGCCCTACATCGACGCATCATTATCTCCCAAAGTCCACTGTTTATACTAGAGTTCACTCTTGGTGCTGAACGTTGTACGGCTTTTGATAAATGTACAATGACATGTATCCACCGCTGTAGTATCAGATGGCATAGTTTCTCTGCCCACCTGTTCATCTCTCCTTCCCCTCTCACCCCTGGCAACCGCTGATCTTTTTACTGATTTCACAGTTATGCCTTTTCCAGAAGGTCATGTAGTTGAAGCCATACAATATGTAGCCTTTTCAAGTTGCCTTCTTTCTTTTAGTAATATGCATTGATGATTCCACCATGTCTTTTCATGGCTTGATAGCTCATTTCTTTTTAGCTCTGACTAATAGTTCATTGTCTAGATGTACCATAGTTTATTCATTCACCTATTGGTTGCTTCTAAGCTTTGGCAATTATGAATAAAGCTGCTATAAACATCTGTGTACAGGTTTCTGTGTAGACAGAAGTTTTGAGCAAATACAAAGGAGCATGTTTGCTGAATCATATGGTAAAAGTATGTTAAAAAAAAAAAAAAAAACACTAACCTAGCTTCCAAAATGGCTGTATGATTTTGCTTTCTCACCAACAAATGCCAGTTCCTGTCGTTCCGTACCCTCGCGAGCAGCTGGTGTCATTCAACCCGATTTTTTTTAAATGAAGAAATAGAGTCTAGGCTCCAAATGAAGTAACTGGACCATAGGTTTTCCAACTACTACTGGTTCTATGCTCCTTCCATTTCGCCACAGAACCTGGGATGGGAAACTAACAGCGGGGGCCCAATCCTGCCCACCACCTGCTGTTCTATAACCTGTGAGCTAAACATGGGCTTCACATTTTTAAATGTTTTGGGGGGGAAGAAGATGAAAAGGAGAATACATATCATGACGTGAAAATTACAGGGAATTCAAATTTTGGTGTCTATAAATAAAGTTTTATTGGTACGCAGCCACGCTCATTGCTCACTCATTGTCTATGGGGCGCTGCTGTGCTGTGCCTGGCAAAGAGAGAGCATGGCCCACAACGCCTAAAATATTTACTATCTGGCCCTTTACAGAAAAAGTCTGCCAACCCCTACACAGAAGCAGCGGCCCCAATAAGAAGTATCATCTCTATGAAGATATCTTAGGCTTTGTAATGGTTTTCTATCAACAAACTAAGAAAATTTGTTCAAAAGCAGTTTCTTATGCAACCATCCGCCCCACGGAACTCTCCTTCTTACTTTTTCCAGATAGCATAGTGCAGGCAGTGATGCTACAAGTAGAAAGTATTGAATTTTGACTGCCAACAGTAGTGCACCGCCTTTAAGATTTAGACTGCGTTTTTCCCTTCAAGGGAGCCAGGCAGCTTCCTGCCTGGCTCCATTTTTTTTTTTTTTTTTTTTGGCCTTAAGGTTTGTTTACACGCAGCAGGTGGAAAGGTAAGGAGATAAAAGCAATGCAGAATGAATAAAGGAAGACACACTACAGCAAAACACCGGGAGAAGGCAAGATTAGAGGAGCAAGCCCCAGGGAAGAAAGTTTACAAGTTAGCAGCTGAGAGGATGGAAAGAGAGATTACAGGTGAGCACAGTGGCCAGGAGGAAGACTCACCGGAGACAAAGCCACCACAGGCAAAGGTGATTTCGAATGCACAACTGTCCAACATGTGGATCAAGTCACTGAAATAATGGATGTAATTCCGGCTCTTCGCCTCTTTAGCCAGCTGGGAACCCCACTGGTATTTCAACCCAGACCCTTGCTGGGGCGTCAGTTGGGACCCAGCCGCGGAGAATGGAAAGATCTTGAATCTGCAATTCTTTCTTTCCACTGCTCACTTCTGGGCTACGGAGAGAGAAGAAAGGGCTCAACGGCCAATGTGAGCTCAAAACACTGCTGATGCTTTAGACTCTTGAAATGTAGGAAAGAAGAACTGTTTTTTACATCCCTCAAAGTAACCTTATGAATAATAGTGGCCAATTCCCGAGTTTACCACAAGCCAGGCCCCCGATTTAAATTCTGCCCGCATGTTCGCTTCTGTAATTGCTGTAACAACTCTTTGAGCTAAGTACTATCATGGAGACTTCGAGAAGTCCAGTGACAAAGCTGGTAAGGAGCTGGGATGAGAACCCAGGGTGATTTCATCAGCCTCCAAAGTTCACATCTAAAACCACTGTGAGGCACCTTTACCGAATGAACATTTGTTAAGAAAATGGCCTTGAGGCACTGAAATAAGCCAATCACGCTAAGTGAATCCAAACTGTTTCTTCCAGCCACCAAGTGTACTTATTTGTACTACATTATGATAATCTTATTTCCAAACTCATCTTTGATACACTGCAGTCTACACAGTGCTTTCACATACATACAGCTCATTTAATCCTGCTCGAAGCTTGAGTAGGAAAGGAAGGAAATCCTGGATGCTCAACCAAGAGCTTTTCTTCCTTTCTTTCTTCTCCTTTCAGAGCAGTAGAAACCTAAGTGCCCAGCTCCCTTACAGAGAGGGGTAGAAGCAAACTGCAGCTGGGGTCACTGTCCCTCTGGGCTTGCCCAAGACAGGCACAGCTGTCCCTCTTTCACTCACAAGAGTCCCTGTTCAGATTATCAATTATATGGACACCCAGCTCAGAGGTCTTCAGCCTCAGCTATGCAATTCACTCACCTGGGATCATATAAAAATACTGAGTCCCTGACCCCGAGCACAGGAATTCTGATCTCACACATTTGCAGTGAGGCCTACGCACAGGTGCTTTTTGAGAGACTTCATGTGTTTCAAGCATGTAGCTGGGGCCGAGAAGCGCAGCATCAGCTCTAAGTCACAGCTGTTAGGTGGCAGTTCTGGAAAAACTCTGTTAAACTGTTTAAAGAGAGCTTACTCAGCTAGGAGGAGGTGACCTTGGGCCCTTCCTCCTCGTTGGGAATGCTGACATGACGGTCGGGGCTCAAGCAGACGTGTTTGTCAGCAAGACCACCTTGACAATGAAAGCCACCCACCCAAAGGGACAACGAAGAGCAGGAGCTGGGGTTGTTGATAGCTGTGGAGCTGTGTGTGGCCTGTCTACGCTAGACTTCATTTTCAAGGAAGAAAAAATAAATCTTTTTTTTTTTTAAGATGCCATATCCACTGTCTGTTACCAGCCGCCAAATGCAATTCTTAAGTAATGAAATAGGCATCACAGTGTTACAAATGAGAAAAGTCGCCCAGGGTTACACAGTTTATAAGTCACAGGAGCCAGATCCTCCGACTCCAGTCCTATGACCTTTCTCCCAGAGGTAATGGGCAGAGTATATCTTAAGGTCAGAGACTCTGGTTCTTACTTACAAAGCAGATCTCTAGACAGCTCTACTGACCTTCTGACCAGCTATTTTAGAATCCCATTCATACGTGTTGACAAGTAGCAGCTTTTACCAAAACATATAAAGGTTGTTTTTCCTTTAAGAACAGCAAGCTGTCAAAGTCTCCTTTATATTATGGCTCTATTTCTGATAAATGTATGTAAAATGCCCTAAATCTCAAATTATTTTAATTTATTTACTCAATAAATACTTTCTGAGAATGCTGCATGAGGGAGATACTTATGTTAGGCAAGGAGGGTTTGTGAAAAGATTTGCATGAGGAGTTTAAAATCTGAGCGGGACATAATATGTCCACAAATAGTTATAGTGGATGCTTAGTACTCCCAGCAAAGGATTGCAGCAAACCAAAGAAGGGCAAGATCACCTCTGGCTTAAGAAATCAGGGAAGGCTTCATGGAAGAGGTGATAATCATGTCTAAGGCCGATGAGGACAGGCCCTTCAAGGCCAGGACCTAGCCTAATCAAGGCTCATAGCCAGTTATGACCTAGAGGTGTTAAGAAAGCATCAGGCGTCTATGACCTAGACGTGTTAAGAAAGCATCAGGAGTCTATGACCTAGATGTGTTAAGAAAGCATCTGGAGTCCAGTCTGACTAAAGCGCAATGTCTACCCTAGAGAAAGAGGGTACATGAGGCCACGAAGGTAATTCAGGGTCAAATGACAAAGAGTCATTAAAGACCAGGCTAATAGCTTTGGAATCTATTCAGTAGACAGCGTGGATCAGAGAAACGCCCTCGAAAAACTATTTGTTTGCCAAGCTAGGGCAACATGAATTGGCCAGGGAGAGAACGGGGCAGTGGGATCACACAATAAGCCACTGCAATAGTCCAGGCAAGAGGTAATACATGTCGAATGAGGGCAGAGGTGGTGGAGGACGTCTAAGTGCCAGAAACACAGAAGTGAGCGGCCTTGGCAAGATGCAGGAGATCAGACACAGGCAAGAAGAATCGGACGTCTCGGGTTCCCGCCGGAGGAAATGAGTGGCTTTCATTAGACGTGCTGGGTCCAGGAACGCAAAGTTCCAGCGGTTGGTCGGGAAGGACAGAGCTGGCCTGTGGGAAAAACCTAGGGAGTAAAGTTTTAGCTTTGGGAGTAGTTTGTCTAGAAGTGATCGATGAAGCCATTAAAATGGGGAAAGAGTAGAGAGAAACAAAATTTGAAGACAGAAACTTAAGTAATATGAACAATTGGTAGATAAGGCAGGAAGGAAAGAAGGGAGAGATGGGGAAGGGAGGGAGGTCAGAGAAGCAGGAGGGAAACTAGGGGAAGATAATGTTACAGGAGAAAGGAAGTAAAGGGTTAAAAAAAAGAGTTGTACTAATAGTGCAAAAGCAATAAAATAACCATATCTGTCTTTTTTTAACTTGACTTTTCTTTTCTGGGGATAGCTTAGCTCTGTTGCTGAGTGACTCCCAGCATAGGCTACAAATTCTGCCTCTCAGATAAATTTCATAACCTCTCTGGGTATCTGGAGATTCATCTATAAAATGATGGGTCAGGATTAATTGCACAAAAATCTATATTCAAGGATGTTCGTTGTACTACTGCTTCAGTGTAGTAAAATCCTGCAAACGATCCAAATATCCAACAATAAGGAATTAGTTAAATAAATTATAGCATGTTCATGTAGTAGGTTACTTTGTAGCCATTAAAAGTTATGATGTAGAAATTACTTATTGACACATAAAGATGTGTACAATATATTAAACTTCAAAAGTGAATTATAAGAATATGCTCTCATTTTAAAAAACATGTATATGCATAGAAAAATGTAAATGATATAAATATTTACCTCTAAAGCAGGGAATATAATGGGTGATTTTCATATTTCATTTTGCTTATCAGTATCTTCTAAGTTTTCTGGAATAAATATTTATCGTAAGTAAGAGTTTTTAAAAACATATTTTAGAAGCGGGATGGCCTACGTATGGCTATAACCCTCATACTCCCTCAGACTACCTATTTTGGGGTTTCTGTAGGAATGTTTATTATATACACATAACGAAAAATACAGGAATGTTACCGTTACACACATTTAATTTATAAAAGATTACATGGCCGTCTGTGGACCATGGGACCCTTCAGTGTACAGCCAGAAAACCTGAACTTGAACAGCTTCCTTAACCCCAGAGCACCAACTTTTCATTTTGTAAAATTTAATGATATTCCCCAGCTCAGCAATCTCAGGCAGAGGTTGGCTGAAGAAATAAAGTTAGTGCCAGTCCTAAACTGTAAGGGGCCGCCCAAATATAAAGCTGTTATTACATTCTGTACCTCATGGATAACTGATTTTCTGATTAAACATCGTAGAACACTTTCAGTCATCTGGTATTTATCTATTAGTTGAACAAATGTCTACCAAAGTCCTACTCTGAGCCAGGCACTGTGGCAAGTCCCAGGGATGCAAAGAGAAGTGACACAGACATTATCTCTACCGCTACGGTCCATTATGAAGCCATTTCCTAAACACCAAGGCACAGTGTCAGACACGAACAGACCTAATTCTAATTAGAGCTCTTAAAGGTATTAGAACCCAAACCAGGTACTTACCCTATCTAAACTACCATTTGTTTATGTGCCAAATGGGTGATAACACCCATTTTAAAAGCCTAAAGATCAAGCCACTATACAAAAGTGTCTGGCACAGGGCCTGGCACATAGTAGAACCTCAATAAACGTAGCTATTACCACTTCCATTATGAATCCCATTGTTGGCTGGTTTAATCACCGGTACACCCTCAGCAAAGTCTTCTTCAAATCATTTAGTAGCAAACCTTTTTCACTAGGCACACTTTAGTTCCAATCTGATACTGCATCTTTCACTATTTAGGAAACATTTTTGCTAATTCTTTGCAGAAATTCTTGTATTTCGAGAGTAACCGGGGTTACTGTTATTTATTTTTTACTCTTCGATACTCCTAGATGCTTCCTTGGTTTCTTTTCTTCTTTGGGGTGACAGTGGGATGTCTAGTTTTCCAATATTTGGCTTGTGTTCGGGAAGGAAACACAAAAAGTCTTTTGGACAAAGATATTTTTTTCTCAGTGGTTAAAAACAGAGAGAAAAGAGTTAAAAGAGGGGGTTGGAATACAGAGCAGTGCTATGAGACTTGCCATCATTCCGGTGTTGGTCATCTCTCTAAGAGAACGCTTCCCACGGCGCCCTCCAGCAGAGAAACTCCAAAGCCAAGGACATGCCTCTTCACTCAGGGGCCACAGGTCAGGACACTATATGTTGCTCAGTTGGAACAGACCGCCCAGCTCAGGAAGTGTGATATTTCCCTTCACTTTCCACTCCCCAACCAACACCAATCCCCAGCTAATCTTTGACTGTGTGTGTGTGTGTGTGTGTGTGTGCGCGTGCGTGTGTGTGTTTTACAGCAACACAAACACAGGAAACATCACATCCTAACCAAATAATCCTCTCCCCTTTCAGCAGCATCCCAGAAATACAAAACATGCAGTAGAATCCAGAAAGCTCTACGCTCCAGAGAAGCCAGAGACACAAAGGCTACCCGTCTCCCAATTCCAGCCTTTGAGAACTTCCTTAATGCCACAGCCAAACTATGTAATTGTGACCACACTTCCTTATGGCTGCAGCACCACCTAGTGGCCAGGTGAGCTAGGCGTGCACTCATTCAGTCTGAAAAAGCAACTTCTAATTGCTCTCTGATCCTTTCCAAAGAGAAACAGAAGTGGCGGCTGCACATGACAGCTGGAATTAGGAATCACCAGGGTTCTATCCTATTCAAACCATTTCCTAATTACAATCGCATTCAAATCATCAGGAAAAGACAAGAGAATAGAAAAATTCCTGCCAGCATTAGATTTTCATGTCCAAATGCATCCTCATACAAACCTGCACAATATTTAGTCTAAATTCAGGCAACTTTGTTGCCTTTAAAATGTTCGAGGACTGCAAATATATACATAAAATCATTTTAAACAAAAAGAGGAAAAATAGGCTCTAGAGATCTGTAATGAGAGTCCTATTTTCTGTTATCCACCAATGGCTTTGTTGGCTGCTGACATGTCTGATGCCATCAGAAACTCACAAATGAGTTGCAACTGTATCCTGCATAGAACCACCAAAAACATGGTGAGGATGGCAGTTTAAATAATGTAATACTTTGGGGACTTAACCTACAGGTAAACAATCTAATTCAGTTCATTTTTAAACCCAAATTATTCAGTGAATAGCCTGGCGGAGCTCAAAACAGAATGTGTATACCACCGCTAAATATTCCATATTAAAAATAGTTTGTGATGGGATATGCTTTTTTTAATTAAAAGTTTAAATGTACATTAACATTTTTAGATGAAAAACTGACAATCCGAGAACAGTTCTAAATTCTCCTTTTGATTATTTTTCCAGAGCACTGAAGGCAGGATATAGCTACATAAATAGGCTAAGAGCAAAGTTCTCAGAAAGATTATTTCCTGCCCTATCACACAAGCTCTTCTTTATAACCCTCCAGTGGTTTTCTGGTGCAGAAATGGATTGTGTCCAAACTCCTGGCTGGGACTCCAAATCATAAGAACCTGCCTTAATTTCTGACCCACATCTTCTAGTCAGGCCAACTTACCCACCATCCCCTGATGAAACATGCCATAGACTCGATTTTAAGTAGGCTGAATTGCTGTTTTCTGCTACTTTTTCCAAACTCACCAGCACCACAGACCCCCTACTCATCATGTGTCCTTGCACTGACCCCTTGCTGTTAGGCCAGGATAGGAGTGACAGATGCAACAAAAAAGAAAAGGGGGGAAGGGCAGGTGAGATACCTAGTTAGATTTTAATTTAAGATAAACAACAAATAAACTTTTAGCATGAGTATGTCCCAAATATTGCATGGGGCATACTTATACTAAAAACTATTCGTTGTTTACCTGAAATTCCGATTTAATGGGTATTCTGCATTTGATCTGATCTCAGTCCAGGGGCCCCCTTGGGGTGTCACATGATGAGCTGGTGGTCTCCTATGCAACAGCCCCTGCTCCCAGCAGTTCCTCAGCCGCTGCCTCCATGATGAAGGAGGAGGAGCCTGCTTGTCAAATGTTGTTCCAGACATGTAAGTGAACAGTTATCAAATCTGAGAGGCTAATCATAAACCATCTTGTTCGTTACTGACAACAGTCTCTGTCAGTGGTTCCCAAAACATGATGTGCACACAATTAGCAGTACATGATTGAATCGTTTTGTTATTGTTTTGTTTTCATTATATTTATTTCTTGGTGATCCTTTATTAATAACACATAATACTGCTTTTCTATATACAGTAGTGACAAAGAATTCCTTTTAAAATAATTTTAAGTTTTTTTAAAAAAATGTAAATCAATATAAGGAAGAAAATTAAGTAAACAATAATGCAAGATGCTCCTCGGATTAAGCAATATCATGACAGTGGTTTGGGAACCAGTGACCTAAAGCCGGGGCCAGCAAACTTTGGCCCCCAGGCAAACGCTGGCCCACTACCTGTTTTTGTAAATAAAGTTTTATTGGGACACGGCCGCAACCATTCGTACATATATTGCCTATGGCTGCTTTCAGGAAACAACAGCAGAGTTGAGTAGCTGCAAAAGAGACCATATGGCTCACAAAGCCTGAAATATTTACTCTCTGGCTCTCTATAAAAAGAAAGAAAAAAGAAAAAAGAAAAAGAAAAAGAAGTAGAAGAAAAAGAAAAGTTGCTGACCTATGACCTAAAGTATCACTTATCCAAGATAGTCAAAAGAAAGAGAGAACTCTGAAAGTCCCCATGACAGTGATATTTTTGAACAGAGTGAAATATGGCACAATAAAGCCTAAAGCTGACAAGGTCTTCCATTTCCCGTTTCAGATTCTTTTCATTAACCTATTCGCCATGCCTACGTCTGCTGAGGCCTTCCATCCTTCAATTCTCATGCTTAAGATTCGGAGTTAAGATGTGCTTCTTCCAGGAAGCCTTCCCTTATTAACTCAGACCCACCTACACCCTGAACTAGGTAATGGTAAATGAAATATACTAATAGGCTTTTTCATGTTCTGCTTAAAAATAAATAATAATAATAATAATAATAATAATAATAATAAAAAGCCACGTGTTCTTATAGATAACTGTGGCTGTATATAAAGTGAACTTTTTTAATAACTAACAACTCGATAGTTTAGTACAGAATATGTTAAAGTTAGCATAAATAGATAACACAGTAACTTCCATAATCATGCACAAATTATTTCTGAAACAATGGGTAGGCTCTGGAAATAAAGCTTTAATCAGCTGCAAATGTCTGAGTAAGCGCAATTGCACCCCAGTAGTTAAGCATCCTGAAGCATGATGCATTCTAATCCAACAGGTCAGCAGTATTGCAGCATCTCAAGCCAATTCACTAAGATGAGGAGACACAGGCAAGTAAGGTTTAGGATAAAATTAAATACAGCCCCTATTATTGTGCTGTTACAGATACCGAACATTTCTAGAAAGTTCATATATTATACAAATATATACTTAGGTAGGTAGATAGATTAGATGGATGGATGGATGGATGGATGGATGGATGGATGGATGGACGGACAGACAGACAGACAGACAGACAGCAGACAGACAGTTGATCTTTTAAAATGTGGGAGTTAGTTGAAACCTGAGTATAACTTTTGGCTCACAAAAACTTAACTACTTATAGCCTACTCTTGATCAGAGGCTTACCGATAACATAAAGGCAATTTATACATAGTTTTTACACTATATGTATTATATACTATATTCTTACAATAAAATAAGCTAGAGAAAATAACTATTAAGAACATCGTAGGGTTTGCGAGTTTTTTTTAGATATTTACCTTTCCCAGCCTCGGTTCTAACAGAGGCTATGAAGGCATTACCCCAGATTAAAGAAGCTGGCAACATGAGCAACAGGCCAAGGAAGGGTGAAACACTCCCCCAACTCTGCCTACAAGTCAAGCCTGCTTGGATGGAACGTTATCTTGGCTCAACTAGAGACGTACAAAATGGCAACAGTGATGACGGAAATTGACAGACATTCAATGATTATTTTCAGCATCTTTTCCAGATCTCAGTCACTTTGTTTATTTCAGAACATATGATACATTATTTGAAACTATCTGGTATATGTGTAAAAGTAGAGCTCTTGAGACGAAATGAGAAACCCCAAGAAACATTTTACTATATTCATGAGAGAAAAAAAAAAAAAACCTTTAAAAAAATACGTAGTTCTCTGTGCTTTTTTGTTGTCGTAGCCTTCACACTTGCACAGCTGACTTTTTATTTTGGCATTTCAGGGGGGTGGGGTGGGGAAGCCTCACTGATTATGCCAAATAGCAAAAAGGGAAGTAAACTATGAAAGAGAAATGCTGGGCAGTTTAAGTAACCACCTAGTGATAAGGAAGTGGAAGAAATATTAAATCCAGAGGGAACTATATACCATGTCTGCCAGTATCTGTCCCAGTTAGAATGCCATCATCCCAAGGGAGATGTGCTATAAAAAGTATAATTTGAGTATCATCTCTCATCATTCAATATAGTTTTTCAACCCTTTCAAAATTACATTGAAAAATCTATATAATGTGTGCTTAGATTAATGAACTGTTTGAATCTGGATCAATACGCACTCGAGGCTGGTGCCGTTGACACCTGCTGGGAACATCTAGAAGGATGCTTCATGGAGGGCGGAGCCAGTCGGCACTTTGTAACTACAGGGGTTCCACTTGATAAACAAGCAATCTAATATGTGACCTCTGCAGATTAGTTTCCTGAGAGCAAGTAAATAATCTGGATTCAAAATTTCCCTGATTATACGTGTAATTACAGTATCGCTTACCAATTAACACGTTGATTTAAACCTTCTTGGGATTATGTATTTAAGAGTATAAAAGAGATCATTCTGTCATGATCCAAACACTCAAAACCACTCTCATCTGGCAAAGAATTGCGAGGAGCATAACTTCCCACCCATCTGATTTCTCTTATGGAAGAAAAAAACTATGATGGTAAGATTATAAAAGATACTTTAAAATGTCATCGACCGTAATTATTGTCTCAATAGCTGGACCACAATGACACTCATTAATGAAGGTTTGTACGTGACATAATAACAAAGTCTTGGAGAAACTTCATCTCCTGAAATATTTCTGTAGGACCACAGATTTATAAAACTGCTTTTCTAGTTTGGATTTCTTTTTTTTAATTTACTGCAGCAGCAACTAGGTTATAATTTATCCACCATTAGACAGTTACATAAATAGACAAAGATATATGGTGAAGAGTCTTCTCTCCTTTAGACAAGTATAATAATTAATGTTAGTTTGTTGTTTCTTAGTCCTACATAGAATTTCCCATTAAAAATGTTAATCCATCTCTTCATAAGGCCACATAGCGATAGGGAAAAAAGATAGAGACAAAATTGCTACAGCGCATGCACGCATATGTAAAAGAAGTTAAAAATAATAAATCAACACGGCAAATAAAATGAAGCCTGCTGTCCAACAGTCAAAGCTGTCAGAACGCGGTTTCATTATTAAGACCTTTATATCCAACTGTTTGGCTGAATAAAATCTTCCATATCGCTTGTGCACTTTCAGAGAGAGAATTCACAACCGGGATCAAATTGTCACAATGCCACATTCCTGATTCCTTCCCCTCGTATTACTTTCTGAATAATTATTTGAACCTCCACAGAAAATGAAAGTTGACTGAAGCTAACCACAAAATAATCAGCTTTTACACGCAGAAAAACCACTCTGGCATTTTCTCCAACAGTAAATATTTCAAAAAAAGAATGCTTACACATTGGAAAAATAAAGACCTTACTTGTTCAGACGCCAGCACTACTGTTTTCTCAGTCAGATCAGTAACCCAAACAATCATAAATATGATTTAAAATTACAACTCTGGGGAAATACAATCAGTTAACTTTGGACTCCGTTCTTATTTCTGCTTAGAGAGAAGGCGAAGCCCCAACTAGAATGCTTTCTGACTCCAGAATATATAATATAGACATTGTGACTATTCCTGAGACATAATAACTAATCATTCACAAAGAGTAAGAAAAATAAACAAACCCAACTCCTCCTTCAACCTTAATCCCTAATTTAAAGGGGAGAAAATAGGGCTTCCTAGGGTGGCAAGTCCCAAGTGCCATTTCAAAATAAAGGGAACATTTCAAATAAACTTCAATCCCGTTGACAGCGTATGAACAAAACCAGCAGCTATACAACCAGTCTCTCCCCAAAACTAAACCCAGTGAAATTACTGAGGATTCCAGCTACTGTAAGCCAACTCTGTGAAACTCTGGGGGTGTCAGCCCCTACTCAATAAAAAGGAAAACTGATAATAGTACAAAAATGGCTCCTAGTAGCAATATTGTATACTTCTGTGGTCATTACCGGTCAGATAACAACCGGCAGTGACCTTAAAACCATACATTACGGTTTAAGTATGGTCTAGCGGTCATTGCAGATGTGCAGCCTAGAAACAAGCAAGGCAATCTCGCCGTAAATGCTCACACTGTTCCGAGGCTGGCTGGCACGCAAGGATTTTTCCCTCTCCGGCGTTATCACACCAGGAACCTTATAATGATCTGAAGAATATGTACCTTAGGGTAATCGCGCTATACTGCAAAGATAAATACCCAGATGGATGCAATCGAAAACACACACACAGGAAGCGGATTCCTGTAATGCAGGGGAATGTTTTTATAACGTCAAGATTCGGGGAGAATATTTTGACCTTTTTAAGCCTCAGCTATCGGAAAAGCTACAAGGATCTTAGGTAATATATTCATCACCTCTGCGAAATGGGATCATAGCAACATTCCCATTTTGCAATCAAAACAGGGAGGCGCAGGTGAGCCATGTGACCTGTTGGGGAAGAAGCAAGGCAGAGGCGCTGAGGTTAACTGCCGCGTTGGGCAGGCCCGGGTTCCTGCATGAAAGCAAGTTTTTCACACTTGCCGGATGCCTTCATCACAGACGTATTTGTCTTTCTATCCTGCCTCCTGGGTATTTTGCACATTTTTAATTTTTTTCTTCAAACGTACAGGGCATGTTGCTTCTGCTTTCTTCTTTGTGATTCTTCTGCGCAATGAATTTTCTTACGTGAAATAATCTTTGCAAATGTGTCTCTGGCCAAGTTAGAAGACACTGCACAGCCTAGGAGCAATGCTAGATCTAAAGCCTTCGAGAATATTCCATTCCAAGACTTGAGAAAAGAGTTCCACCACTTTATCAAGAATTACCAGCTCTCCACTGAAGCCCACTAGTTATTTCTTAACAAAGCCATAGAGGGTAGAGTGCAGAAAATTGGGTACTTCATAGAAAACATGAAATGATATCAGTCATAGAAAAAAAATTTTTTTTTAATTGTTTGAAACACAGAAGCAGGGGAACCTTGACACCAGCGTCCCTCCTCCTACCTGATCTGGGGCGCACTCTGCCAGGGCTCCGTTGGGTCACGGTGAAACGCAAGTTCTCGCCCCCTGAACACAAGCCCGTGGCCTAAACCTGTGAGACAGTTCACTAAATAAATGTAAGGGCTTTTTTGTTGTCGTTCTCAGTGTTCTTACTGCTGGCTTCCCCATTCTCTCCTTGCCCACCGATTTCACTTAACGGATTTTTTAGTAGGGTCTGTCCTGAAGGAAGCTCAAAGTCAACTTCCTTGCCAATCTCTATTCACTTCATTTTGCAGGTGCAGACAGAGCTCAGGGTGTGCGATGCCGATAGCAACCACCACACCACCTCCAGAGCTGTCTCTCGGCTGAACAGGCCACAGGCAGGAGGGCAAAGACGTGTCCAGGGAAGTGGCTCTTCAGGGCGGGTCATTTCGGCCCCCAGAGGGACGAATATCTGGAGACATTCTGGGTTGTCATAAACTGAAGGAGTCGGGGGAAGGGGTGGTTATTGGCACATCGTGGATAAAGACCAAGTAACGCACAGAAAAGGACTCCCACGACAGGGATTTCTCAGGCCCCACATGTGAACAGCGCAGAGGCTGAGGAGCTCTGGTGCAGACCCCTCGCTGTCCAGATGCTGCTCACGCACGCAGCCCCACCCCAGCCCCTCGCTGGTGTCCGGCTGGAGAAGCACTCAGCGGAGAACCACCGAAGGCAGTTCTTGACGAGAGACAGCCAGTCTTGTCCTTCCCGTTTTATGTCCCATTTTCTCCCCTCTTCTTCTTTATATCTCTCCCCTTTACCATGTCGCCTTCTCCCGCTCTTGTTCTACTCTCTATTCTTTCTCTTTGCCCTCGATATGCTGCATTCGAGAGTACCCGGTAGTTTCCAAAGCAGGTGCACCTGTGTGCTTTTGAAATGGCCCGATAAGGGAAGTACTGTGTTCCCACTCTACCTGGGGTGAAAGTGCAGCTCACAAAATATAGGTAACTCATCAAAGGTCACCCAGCTTACCAAGTTGTAAAGGCGAAACCAGATGTGCATCCAGCCCCAGGACCAAGAGCCCTCTCCAAGTAAAGGACACCTGGGACATTATTTGGTCACGCTGCGAGGAGGTGGCTGACTCATGTTCTAAAAGGAATTCTAAAATATTCATAAATAATTGAGGAGTAAGAATCGTGTACTAAGAAATAGAGTAAACTTCACTTCAGGTCACCACTTTACCCTCCCCCTTTCCTGTGGTGATTGTAAGCCAAATTCATGTAGGGGCTGAAAAATGAAATTGTATCTTCCTGATCATTACCTATACAAAAGCCTTATTTTAAGAGCCTTCGGTCATGGAATAATCTCAGGCTTTATGAGGACAGACCATAATTGACATTGGACCCAAAACCACAAGCCATTGACTTGAGTAAGTAATGAGTGTCCCAATACAAGGGCAGAGACTAATGTCATATTGCTCCTGGCACATGACAAAAAACATGTGGAATTTCACTGTAAAGTCCCATCTATTCCACCATCTATGTGCACCTTGTGATCAGTGTTTGGCATCAGGGGCACTGGGCCGAGGTGGTAAATACACAAAAGTATCAAAGACCCCAGAAGTGAGCTGTGTGTGCATACACACCCATATGTAAGTAATGTGCAATTTCCTGTACACGCACCCGTCTTCCTACCTTCCTGAGTTCTTTTGTGCACCAGGCCCCACGTTAGGTACCAAAGATACAAACGACTTCACAGTCATTCTCTAACGAGGGCCACAAGACATGTCAACAGGCAAACCACATTCCAAAGAGATCAGTGCCACCCTGGAAGATCAGGAAGCCCGGAGGGCTCCCCACAGAGGAAGTGAATAAATAGGCCGGTCTAGGGAGGGTGACACTGAAGCTGAGTCACAAAAAAAAAAAAAAAAAAAAAAAAAAAAAACAAGCCATTTGCTGCAGAAAAGAGGGGCAGTGAAGAGAGCTGCGTGGCCGATGGCTTGACCCAGACAAAGGACCAGACCTGCTCCGCGCGGGTGAGAGTCTTCTCGCACGTGACTTGAGGAATATTTTCTTGTGCTGGGCCCTAGGTAAAAAACTGCAGGAAAACCGAGGCAGAGCGGAGAAGGGGCTTATATGCCAAGCAAAAGAATTTAGATTATACCCTACGAACCGCCGCTTTTTCTAACTTTGCTGGTGCTGCCCAGATAAGACATACGTTTTAAATCACAACCTAGCGCACGCACACATATGTTTATAACTGAAAGAAACGTTTACAAAACAGCACTCACCCTTTCGGCACGAAATTCATTCTGATACTTTCTCCATTTCGTATTTGTTAATGTTTGATGCGAACCCCACAAAATGATTGCATGAGCCACACCTCAGTTGTATCCTACGGTTCTTAAGACCTGCTACAGGCCACAGAGAGGCAAGAGAGTTGTTTAATTGGGAAATGACAAAATCAGGTAAATTTAGGATGATAATGTGGGCAGCAAAATGAGAGGTGGATTGGAGTAGGAATCCCCGGAATTAGGGAAGCCTGCTAGAAGCAACAGTCTATAAAAAGACATGATGTGAGCGTGAGCTACGGCGATGACTCCAAAGATAGAAGTGAGGCCAAGTCCTGGAGCCTGTAAGTCACAGAATCAGCTGCCCTTGGCGACTCGTTACAGTGGGAATGAAGGAAAGTGTTCTAGCTTGAGAGGCTGGGATAGAGAACACAGAAAGGAGAGCAGGCATGGGTGACAGAAGGTTGTCAGCCTGAACGCGGTAAATGCAGGGGACCATAGGACATCCCCGTGGAAATGTCCGGTAAATGGCTGGAGAGATGCTTCCAAATTTCCGAGGCGAAACATGGATGTGGATGTAAGTAGCGGTGACACAATCATTAAAGCCTTGAGGATGGAGGAGGTCTCCTAAAGGATCCTGCAGAAAAAGCAGAGAACAGACACGTCGCCCTGGGAATACCAAGCTGAAGAACCAGAAAGAAGAGCCAGAGAGACTGTCAAAGGCATTGGAAGAGAGAACAGTGACCAGCATTGGGAGGCCGGCCATCGTCATGGCCTCATCCTTATCCAGCATGACACTTTATATTCATTTCCATATTTTTTATTGCCTCCCTCCTCCACTAGAATATGATACACTTCTGTACCTCCAGGACCTAGAATAGTGCCCCCGGCACACAGTAGGACTCAATAAATAGGAGCGGAGAGAGTGAATGAAAAAAGAAAGAAATGCAATCCAAGGAAGAAAAGTATTTCTAAATATGGGAATTGTCAATATAGGCAATTGCTTTAAAAAATCAAGAAAGAAGAAGATTGAAATAGGTCACTACTTTTGAAAATCAGGTCATTGGTAACCTTAGCAAGAGTCATTTCAATAAAGTGTTGGGATAAAAGCTAAACTGTTATGCTTTTCAAAAACTGGGGTGAGGGCACTAATTGCAAGAGAATAAAAGGAAATGTCAAGAGAAGGTTAATTTGGGAGAGAAGAGATGGAAGCAACCTGAGATCACATATACACTCTCATGATTAAGCAAAAAAAAAAAAAAAAAAAAAAACTGAAGATAAAAAAGGAGGAAAGCAATGGAACAAGGCAGTGGAAAAGGTGGAAAGTGTTAGGCCATCTATAAGTGAAAACAAATATACAAGTGAAAAAGTTGTCTTAGTTCTTTGGGCTGCTATGATAAAATACCATGCACTAGGTGGCTGATAAACAACAGAAATTTATTTCTCACAGTCCTGAAGGCTCAGAAGTTTAAGATCAAGACACCAACAGGTTCAGTGTCTGGTGAGGAACCACTTTCTTGTTCAAAGACAGCATCTTCGAGCTGCGTCCTCACGTAGCAGAACAAGGCCTGTCTCTGGGGTCAGGGGAGGGTCTTCTTTATAAGGGCACTAATCTCATTCATGAGGGCCCCATTCTTATGACCTAATAACCTCCCCAAAACTTCACCTCATAATACCATCACAGTTGGGGGTTAAAATTTCAACCTATGAATTTGCGGGGAACTCAAACATCAGGCCAGAGCATAAGTTGAAAGCTGTGTCTGCTACAGGAAAGGAGAGGAGAAAATGTGGGTTGCCATGGTAAAATGGTCAGATATACGCAAAAACATATGAGGGAATCCACGAGTGATGGAACTTTACTTTTATCTATGAAAAGATAAGGCATGATCACTATAAAATCTGCGTCAGGTGAGGAGTCGCTCATTTCAGATGGGAAAGGTGGCCAACTAGAGGAGATCAAAGAAATTTCAAGAAGCACTGAAGATCTAACCAAAACTGGAAACCAGTTTCATGGTGGTATCTTCCAGCAGGTCATGGAACTCCCTTTACAGCCCCAGGGCAGAGGCAAAGAAAAAAACACGGAACTCGCTGAGCCTCCGTAGAGTGGTCCAGTGAGCAGGATCCTGGAGGGAAGCCCATCCTCCTTCTTTACCAATAAGAGCAGACAACCCCAGCTTTAGACCCCCCCCCCACATCCCTTCAAGACTGTGGGACCCTGAGCCGCTTTTCGGCAACTATTGATCATAACACTGTTCTCCCACTGGCTTGTGGTGGGGCTCGAATAGGACAATTTATCTGAAAGACTTTTGCCAGCTCCGACACACCGCTCAGGTCACTCGCCTGGCTGCCCCCCAAATCAGTCTTTCGCCATTCCTGATAATACCGTTCGGCGAGGACATATTGAACACCTAGTAGGCACCTGTCAGTCGCCTTCTCTCTCTTCTCCTTGTTCCACTGGAGTGACATTTGAACCTACAGAATAAGAACAATTAACAGAGGAGACCCTTACCTCGTTCGGCATCTATTTAAATTATTTCCCCATGAAAAGAACTTCTGCCAATTCTAATGCCTTAGAGATGGAACCAAGGAGAGAGAAATTTGCTTTTGTTAGCAAACTCCATAATTACATACAGATATGTCCACCTGGGTAATAGCTAATGGGATTCTTTTTAAACTTTTTATATAAATATTTCAGTTTTTTACCTTGCTAGATTGACTTTTCCTCAATATTAATTGCCTCCATAGTCTTAATCTATAGCAACATTTCTAACCAGTGTCCCTGTACACTTTTCTTTCTTTCTCGGGAGGCTGCTATGGGATGACTTAATTTAAATTTTTTAATACCATGAATAAATATTATCTTCTTTTGCTCTGGGGTGGGGACAAGAGATTCTCTGGAGGGCGACTGTCAACTCTTCGACAGTTTACTTCATGAAACAGGTCACCGGGTTTCAGTTTGGCCTACAAGTTTTATAAACTACAGAAAGCCACATCTCCTTTAACAGATGCTAATTACCATTAACTGCAAAAGGGACATACAAACCCTCGCCTGCAACGCTCCTTTCTAGGGCACTGAGTTTATGAATGAGGTCTCTTGCCCAAAGGATTCTTGGACAGCCTTTTACATAACGAGTCTCCTCCTGTTGATTCACAGATCCCAGACAATGGTGTCACCTGGAATGCTAAGTCGCAGCTATAAATTATTCTTTTTTGCATCATTAGAGCAGCTGCTCTGGCCACTCAGTCCATCTCTGTCCTGTGCCAAAGCACAGGGTTAGCTTAGCCCCCCCCCTTCACTTTTTGAATAAGCTCTAACTCTCCACCCTTCCTGCGCACATGCTCTGTTCCCTGGATAGCCCGATTTTTACTGCGGAAACTCAAGAAGCTATTAAAGTCTCCTCAACCTGGCAGAGCCCCAGGACCAGATGGCATTCTCCCGGTTCTTATAAAGCCTTTATTAACAAAATGACACCAAGCCTCACTGGCCTCCATAATGGCTCCTTTTTCCCGCCCACAGAAGACCCTAGATGGGGAGAACGACCTGTTGAATGCTATTCTTATCATCGTTGTCAAAACATCTTACGACCTCTGAGTCACCCCGAATCTTCCTTTGAGTCCCTCTGATCCCTCCTTGCAGGGCATTGATTAGGATGGCTCCTTCTGCTTCCCAAAAAGGAAAGAAAGCTTTGACGCTAACAGAGGCGTAAACAACAGACTAAGAGGGGGTTTCACGATGACCTCACCATCCCTCTTTTGGGATGTTGAACAGTCTGGCAAGGATCAAGCTTGAGGCAGCCCCTCTCAGGAAAGTCAGAGCCGTTAATTGCTCTTTGCTAGGCTGGCATCGTGGGATCTGCATGAAGGATTCACTTTCCACCGCACGCCCCACGTGACTTAGTGTCACGGCCGCAGCAGGGTGCCCAGGAGAGCTGAGACAGTCAGGAGTGGCATATGGAACGTCTCACCCCTGGGTCACTAGTTCAAATGGAAAAGGCCATGAAAAGCCGCTGTCTTCTGGTGGACTCGGGGAAAGTCTCCAGGCCATATCCGCTGTCACAAATGGCACTTGCGTGACACACACTCACTGCGCAGTGTCTCAAGGAAAAGGTTGGAGACTCCCGCTCTCTGAGGTCACCCAGGCTCAGGAAAGCGCGAGGCTGAGGGACAGAATTAACGGCCCTGTCCACCTGTTCTGTGACCTCCCGGCGAGGTCGGACTTTGCCAACATCCAGCCGTTCAGGAATGCAAATTCCCCCTCAATGAGCTTTTCAAACTACTTTTAAAGTTCAACAGTTTTACTCTCCCTTTCACCTAATCTTCCTCCACGTGTGGCAGGTCCCTGGAAACACGTTAGCAGCTGAAATGTTTAAAATTCCCCCGCCAAACTCAACTACCTCCTTAGGGAAAATGGGCAGAGCCCATGAGAGCTGCCTGTACATTTTGCTCAGAAGCATTAACGCACCAGGACATTTTCACAACACTGCAGCTTTACAGCTCAGGACCTTTTCGTGGCCAAATATTTATTTCTCGGAAAATAATTTTTATTTCCAAAGAAATATGGCAGGTGACACAGAAATGTCCCATCTTGTTTATTCGCCATCCACCCTAAAGTGGCTCTTTTTGGTTTAACCCTTTTCCCCCTTTCTTCGCCCTGTTGGCTTCTCCTGCTCCCTACTGGAAACTTCCCTCGAAATACAGCCTGGTATCCAGAACTCGGCAAGATTATCTATAAAATCTGCGTCAGGTGAGGAGTCGCTCATTTCAGATGGGAAAGGTGGCCAACTAGAGGAGATCAAAGAGATTTCAAGAAGCACTGAAGATCTAACCAAAACTGGAAACCAGTTTCATGGTGGTATCTTCCAGCATGGTCATGGAACTCCCTTTACAGCCCCAGGGCAGAGGCAAAGAAAAAAACACGGAACTCGCTGAGCCTCCGTAGAGTGGTCCAGTGAGCAGGATCCAGGAGGGGAAGCCCATCCTCCTTCTTTACCAATAAGAGCAGACAACCCCAGCTTTAGCCCCCCCATCCCTTCAAGACTGTGGGTGGCATGAGAAGGCCAGTGAGGCTTCTACATCCTGTCCTGCCCTTCGCACCCAGAGCCAGCAGAGTGGCTGATAATGGTAATAGTGGCAACGCAAATTACATAAATTACCGCTCTGCACTGCGGCCACACTGTCACTCGCTCGGTTCTGCACGCAGGCCGCGCCTTTCCCCACACTGGGTCTTCGTTCAAGCTGTTTCCCCTTCTTCGAAGCCCTTCCTACTTCCTATGGCTCATGAACTCCTGTTTTTAACTTCAAATCTTGCTAGATCATCACTTCTCCCCTACTCTGTCTGATCGGGGCAACCACCCCATCATAGCGTGGGTACTTATGTCGGTGAGTCACCTCCCCCTCTAGACTGCAAACCTGACAAGGATGAAGCAGCATGCTCACTTCTTTTCCTCACCTCTGAATCCAGCACCGAGCACAGAACCGCACATTCTGGGTACCCGGTAGATGATACGTGTCAAATGAATCTATGATCTCATTCTCATGTTCACAACAACTCAGTGAAGAAATGATATTTCTAAACCTCCGTTTTACTAACAAAGAGGCTGAGGCTCCACGAGGATAAATCACTTGGCCCGAACCGCATGGCTAAGAAGTTGGCAAAAGCGAGGTTTGAACTTGAGGCCAGGAGACCCCAAGCTCTGCTCTTCCTACCATCTTGCTTGACTATCAATGTTGGGCCATCAAAAAGTAACCACGAGAAATATCCCAGCCCATCATCCATGTATTTGCTCTTGTCTGTCAGTTTAGTTTGTGGGCGGGAGCGGGGGGCGGGGGAGGGGAGATGCAACCCAACTCCACACGCGCCACAGCCCCCAGTGCAAATCGATGGCTCTTCCAGGAACCAAAATAAGGCCTTTGGTTCTCACACACTCCTTACACATTCCTGATCAATATGAAGTTCCCAGCCAGTGCCAGGGGTAGCGTGGGGTAGGTGAGGCATTTTGCTTTGGGTGCGCAACTTAAGGGAGCGCCAGAATCTCAGTAATCAAGATAATATTTTAATGCAATCTATTCAAAGCTGACAGAGAAAAATTAATGAAGCAAATGTCAAAATTTTAAGACAGAATGGGTATTGCTTATTTTTCTCCTGGCTCGGGCTCCAGTGTGACTTCGCAAAGCACTGCTCCATGCAACTCTCACCGGTGAGCAGAGGTGGCAGACAAGTTGACACCTCTCTGCTACCCCGGGGCACGTCTGCCCAGCGAGGCACGTCTGCCTGGCTCGCTGAATGGAGAACTCAGCAGAGCAACAGGAACACATGGGCGTCCTGCTCGCCATTATGTGATGATGTCCTTCTCCCCGTCGGATGCGGAACTACAAAGCTGAAGGTCACAAGATCTCCCTTTCTTTAAAGACAAGGCTTTTGTTTATCCAAGCAATAAATAGTAACGAACATGCAAGGTGATGTCAAATTGAAAGTGTCTGGGAAGGAAAGAAATGATGGACGGTTTCAGTGGCCGCCGCTCACCGTCTTCTGAGTAAACAGTGCCCCCTGGAGGCGTGGAGGCCACAGCTCTGGTGAGGCTGTGAGTCATCAGGGAGGAGCTCCCAAGGAAGGGACCTATAGCTGGGGACCTGAAGGGTGGGCACAAACAGCTCAGAGCTGAGGAAACAGGAACGTCTGATGACTGGCAAGCTCTTGGGGTGTCTTAGTCAGCTCAGGCTCCCTTAACAAAATACCACACACCAGGTGGCTTAAACAACAGAGTACTCACTTCCCACAGCTCTGCAGATGAAGAAGTCCAAAGTCAAGGTGCTGGCTGATTCGATTCCTGGTAAGGGTGCTCCTCCTGGCTTTTGGAAGGCCATCTTCCCACCATGTCCTCACATGGCAGAGAGAGAGAGACGCATGCTCTCTGGTGCCTCCTTTTACAAGGACACTAATTCCATCATGGGGCTCCCACCCTCATGACCTCATCTAAACTTAATTATCTCCCAAAGGCCCCACCTCCAAATGGCCTCATCCCCCATCACACTGGGCAGGTTTAGAGATCCGACATAGGAATGGGGCTTGGGGGGCACAATTCAGTCCATAGCAGCATCCTAGAATTAAAAGGGACATGTGAGAAGCTAGACAACACAGTGACCCAGGGAGAGAGCTGCAGGAGATGAGGCTGGCCATCCTGCAGGGCTTTGAAGACCACCCTGAGGAGTTTGGGTTTGAATCTATAAATAAGACGGAGCCACAAGAGGGCTTTAGCTTCACACAATAGAATATATAGATGTCAAATTATAGTGTACACCTGAAAATTATATAATTGTATTAACCAATGTTACCCCCAATAAACTTTAAAAAAAAATAAAATAAAATAAAATAAAATAAAATAAAATAAAATAGGGCTTTAGCTGGAAGGTGGTTGATGCAATGACCATATGGCCAGGATCACTCTGGCGAGTAATTGGTTGAAAGAGAGCAGTACAGGGAGTGAGTACACGGTAGGAGGGTACCGTATAGTCCAGGGTTGGACCAGGGGGTAGCAGAGAAGATGAGAGGAACAAACTGGCTCAAGGTGGAACCAGTAGCCCTCGGTGACTGGGTTGATGTGGAGGAACGAGGAACGAGGATAATCCTTGGCTCGGGCTTAAGCCACAGGATAGAATTACTGAGGTAACGAAAATCTGAGTAAGAAACAGACGTCAGCTGGGTGTGGAGTGACGGGAGCTTTATCCCATTTTGTGAAGCAGGGATTTTCCATCCAAGGTGAGGGTAGGGTACTGGAGGAAAAAAAATAACACATTCCTGCCGACAATACCCACATCTCTAGCTGAAAACAATCACCTCGAATTTTAGCCTCCATCAATCCTCCCACTTGTGTCTTACTCACGGCAATAAAGTTTATTCCCAATCATACTGCTGCGATTTTTTATTCATCATTCTTGTGTTTTAGAATTACCATAGCGGTGAAATTTATATTCAACAGCATTATTACAATTTTCAGCTACTAATGAAATTATTGTTTCTGTTTGTGATGTGTTTTGGAGCTATAATGATAAAAATTTCCTCTCAAAAATACCACTGCAATGTTGATGCCCTCAAAACCTGCCATAAATGACAAATTACAGAACGTGAGCAGTTAAACTCACTTCTTGGAAAATGGGGCTTCTTGTTTCTATCGTGGAGGAAGCCGGATCCTTTAGTAGAAGAGAATTGAAATATTAAAGGTTGAAAATCACAGTCTAAGACAGTGGTCTCTGAACATTTTTGATCCTGTACCTCATTAGTAAAATAAAACATAAAGTACCTACTCCAGAATGTGTTTCTCAATTTATACCATAATGTGATATAAGTTACTTCTCCTGCACTAATATATTTCATACATTATAACATATGAACCAAAAAGAGCTTAAAGAGAACGAGCACAAAAGAAAGAAAACACACAGATATTTTAATATCATCTTCCCTCTTCCCATGGCCCTGGCTCCCACTCTGGGTAAATGCCCCACAGTTTGGAAAGGACTGGCCTACAACTCTGTCCTCCCCACACCCCCACCCCCACTCTCTCATCTCTGATTCTCATCCATCCGTCTCATACTTTGAGAGAACCCCAAGGGCTAAATGCAGCACCCTAAGGGCTTAGGTGCAGAGAACGTGGGAGGACCACTTCATCTGTTTTAAACTAGGGGGTTTTTGCGAGAGAAGTGCAACCGAACAAAGAGCTTTGTAGCTAATACTATCAAGTCTGAAAATCACTCCTCTACAGAGCAGCTAGGATGTAGGACGCTGTATGCATCCCAGTTAGATGCTATCTGCATGCTCCTTTCCATTCTCTGCACTTGCTGTAATTTTTTCCTGTTCCCTTCTTGACTTCTTCCAGGTTCGAGGCTAGAAGCCATGAAAGCAGCCTTCAATGACTGTAAGTGTTCAACAGCTCTTGGGCAGACGCTCATTCCTAGGAACTAAATGGCCACCATCCAGGTGCTACCACAACTGCTTTCACATGAAAAAAAGATTTCCAGAACAAAATAGGAAAAATTCCAAGACAGCATTAGACAGCTTCTAGACAGCCAGCACAGAGACTCCGCGGTCACTTTGCAGACTCCTGTTCTAACTGTTCTGATCCTTCCCATCAAAGATCCAAAATAGACCCCAATAAAATGGCCCATTTACTCAAACGGCACCTGGGCGTCTAGGCCCAGATCTGCCATGAATTGCTGTTTTTTCCAGGCAAGTGACCCAACCTTCTGGGTCAAATCTCATACCACCAAAAAAACTATTTCTCCAGGAGGAATTCTTCCAAAAGAGAGGCTGCTCCAGTCCTTTGCTCTGACTTTCTGCCCTCCTTATCCAATCTGTTTTGGAGGATATTCCTAGGTTTTTGTTCCCTATTCAAATTCCTTGCCTATATCAAGGCTAAAGAGAGGTCTCTCTCCCCACTAGGAGTTCCTGTAGCAATGATTATCTGTGCAATTCATTTGATAATTCATCCTGGGAAGCCTTGTACTGTAGCTCTGAACTGTTATTTCAGTATTGTGCTGGTGGTTAACTTTTCATGCATCCTTCCAGTATTCTGAGGTAGACCAGAAGTTTCTGTAGGGCAAGTACTCTTTTATATCTTCCCATAGAGTACAACATGGCATTTAGCACATAGTAGGTGCCCAGGAGAGATTCAATGTTCTTCCACGCTCATTGTCAGTTTCCTATGAAAGGAAAGAGCAATACTCACCTCATGGACTGGGCTGAGGTGTGGGTCGGCTAGTTCATGTACAGCGCGGGCCACGAGTCATCAACCCCGGCCTCAGACACACTCATCTTTATGTAACACTGTTTATTTGAAAATGTTGACTAATCTCTAAAGTTTTTATTTCATTCTCAACATTTAAAAATCAGGATATAACACACACTAACAAACCGCGAATACCTACTTCGGTAGAAGAATCAGAGCTCATCACTCCACGTGCATTCCTACATGACAATAATTGGCCAAAGTTGAGAAGCAGCTGCCTCCTCCAGGAAGCAGAGAGTTTTCTGGTTCCCAGGGTCCTCCTCATTCCCAAGCAACCTTGTGCAATATTAAGACCGAAGACAATATAGAAATTCCCGTTCCTTACAAACAGTCATCGCTTGTTTGTTAGAGAGACACTATGGAATGGTGCAGACTGCGACAAACTGACAAGGCCACGCCCCAGCCACCAGCCACCAATCGCACTTCTTTCATGTCATCCCTGCCTGGCTCCTGATCTCATGTGAGAATCTCGCTCCTTGTAGATGCTCAGGAAAACGGTAGTTTTCCTGACCCACTTCCCCTGCCCGTATGCTCTTCTTCTAGCTCTGATTTATTTTGTCTCGAAATAACCTAATTGTTTCTGTGTCCTTTCTCTTCCCTTTCAGATTTGTATTCCCCTGCCCCTTTCTGCCCATGGGATCCTGCTGGTAGGACATTTGAATCAGACCTTACCTCATTCTTGGAGTCTAAGCTATCGCAGCCCGACTGCTGGAGAGCAAGTAAATGAGCAGTCCGGGCAGGGGAGAGGTACACCGCCCAGAACCAAATTAATTCCGGAGGCTTGCTGGACCTGGCAGAACCGGAGCCTCACTCAGTAACAGGCCGAGGGAGGCACAGGAAGCAGGAGGAGGGACAGCTGCTCTGAATGTGGGCTTTGCTGCCTCAGTCCAAGGCTGGCCTCACATCTGTCGTGCCCACTGCCCTGGCTGTTTGCCGAAGGAAAGAAAGAAGGAAAGAAAGAGTGAGGAGAGGAGGGAAGGAGGGAAGGCCAAAGGGAAAGGAGAGGGCAGGAGAGGGGAGGCTGAACCTCTCTGACACTTCAACACATGCACCCCCGAGATAGTTCTCAGCCCAAGAGTACGGTGACACCTGATTTTCACAAAGCCACAAATGCAGAATTCAGCTCATCCTTAAAATTCAGTGGCACTAGAATGAAAAAGAACTGCTTCCTCGAGTTGTGACATTTAAGTGGTCATGCATTTTTCAACATATCAGTTATGCAAAGATGTTTATATTCACCCTCTCCTCAGTCGTTGCTCCATTTAAATGGAGTGGAAACAAGTCTTCAAAAAGTTTAATTAAATAAAAATAGAATCATGGAAATCAAAGTTAACCGAAACAGACTTTAGAGGTTAAAGAAAGTAGAAACATAAATTACATAAATAATGAGGAAAAAATAAAAGCAGAAGAGCAAACTAAATAAATATTCTTGTTATCTCTACCGCTTGCTGTTTCACCTCCAAGTGAATTTTTATCTTGTATTATATTTCTAAAAATCCAGTAAGAAAAATGTCAGTAGATGACAACATGAAAAGGTTCATGGGATGCCAAGTTAATCTAAAACCTTTAGCAGTAAGGAAAAAATTCTTCATTTAAAGAAGCAGTTTCTCTTTTTAAAAAATGTGGAGCCGCATGGATAGTTTAATTCATAACCTTACAGGCATGCAAAATGAAGTCCAGAAAGGTCTAATAGAAACCCCAGATAAATTCAAGATCATCCATTTTGTTCATGTTCCTACATAACAGATTTAATATCTAAGATAATGACAGCAATGATAATGACCTTAACTTGGATAATTCGCGTTTGTTGACAGCAGGTGATAATTCGGCCTTCCTGATAGTAATCTGTTTTTTGGCAACCAAGAGGGAGGGCTATTTGCCACATACATTTATTTTTATGGGGAGGACATGTTTTATAAATCTGGATATGGGACAGTACAGGTGTGGAATTAATTGTCCAAGTTGCAAAATATGTTCGAGATGGCGTGTTAAATCTATGGCACACCGTGGCCCTGACATGATTAAATGTTCATTTCTATTAAGTAACCACAAGCCTGTATTTCCAATTATGGTGGTGAACTGCTTTCTGCTGAGTGGATTAGCTTAGTACTTCATTCTGCTGGTAGTTTTATGATCAGAGATCTTTAATTTTCCCAATTCAACTTTCAGGGCCGCAAAGACAAGCTGCCTGACTTTTAAATAATATATCTCCCTTTTAAATTTCTGCCTCCTACCATTTTCTAGGAGTGCCATTTCCTGTCACCATAATTATAATAATTTGTATGTAGTTCCTGGGATCACATTTCTAATTGAGTCCTAAATTGGTTAACCTCATGAAGTTATTAATATGCTTTTTTAACCTGCACAAATGATATATTTGTCTGGTTGGTCAAATAATGTTCATTATTGCATACATCTTTTTCCCTCTCTTCCTTAAGTTTTAACGTCATTCTTTTAGTCCTAAAAATGTGCATTATTTTTTATAATATGCTAAAAATTACAGAACTATAAGAGTTAGAAAGTCTGGGTAAAGGGCTAGCAAGAGCAAAGGCTTAGTGGAACGAGAGCTCACATCCCACTAACACCAAGAAATAGCTCTGGCCCTGAGCAAGAACGGGCGTTGAAGCACAGACCGGTGAGACCAGGTCGTGGAGGGCCGGACAAGGAGCGTGACATTAAACCTAAGGCAGTGGCCCTCGCTTCGGCCTTTTAAACAAGGGATGACCACAGCCAGATTTGTGTTGTAGAAACTTTGTTTTTAGGTGGGTCAGTTATGAATCTACTGTACTCCTCGAGGCAAAAAAAGATAGATAGATATAGATAGATAGATAGATAGATAGATAGATAGATAGATAGATAGATGGATGAACGTATGAAAGCTGTAGCCAAGAGGATAGGTCAGTTTTGAGAGCTGTTTCTACCCTGTAAAGAGCCTATTGTCCAGATTGGAAGATAAGACCAATGCACTGAGACAGGGAACAGTTCAAGGTCATTCATAATCCATTTGCCAACTGTGTGGACATTAGGGAAGGTGAGATCAATGTAAATTAGAAAGTCAGGACTGGTCCCCTAGAAAAGACAGACTTAAACCAGGGAAGAAGTGATTCAGGAGACAGTGGCCTGGGTATTGGTGAGCAGCTGAGCGTGTTAGTTCAAGAAAAGGAGAGAGGACAGCTACTCCGGCAGCCTCACACCAACCCGGTGCTACAAAGCGGTGTTCCCCATTGAGGCAGCTCAGCAAGTCAGCTCAGCAAGTCTCATAAGCCTTCTAGAAGCTCCAGAAAACACCTGCATGACTAAATGGCCAACTCTACACAAAGCACCCATTAAATTAAGACAGTCACCCTCATCATCTAGGACTAACCCCTATGCAGTCAGTCGCATTCACAACGTGCGAACATTAAATCAGTCTCTCCGTCTTGAAGACTCATGTAATCCTCTTTCTCTGACTGGTCTTTTATTTAAATGTTCCCTAAATCATGTGTTGATATAAAATCAATATCTTCACAATTCCTTTTTGTCTATTCTGATGACACAGCCAGGTTGTCAGTACTGGATTAGTGTTGTACAGGGGCTCTGTTCAGAATCCCAGGAGTGAGCTTTATTATAAAAAATAATCACAATAAATAATAATGAAAAATAATAATAATAAAAATTTGCATCCATAGGATTCAATTCTTCCAGATCGCTCAAGAAATGTGTTGGTATTTGCTAAGCTTTAAATTTAAAGCATTTCAGAGTTAAGAGCACATCTTAAAGGCCTCAGATCTGAGGCAGGGGTGGGGGGGCACATGAAAACTATCAGAAAACCCCACCATTATGCATTTTGGGGTTTACTGGGCAAGAAGGAATTACTCATGTTTACCAAAATATATTCTGAGACTCTGGAGAACATTTTTGGTTAAAAGATAATCATTAAAGTGATTCAGTCCATGTTGTTATGTCTGAATGTTTTGTTCCCCACCTCTAAATCCATATGTTGAGATCTTGACCCCCAACATGGTGGCATCAGGAGGCGGGGCCTTTGGAGACGATTAGGTCGTGATGGGGTCGCTCTCATGGATGAGGTTAGCGCCCGTATAGAAGAGACATCTCTTGGTTTTTCTTCCACGTGAGGACACATGGAGAGCCATCTGGGGGGCAGGAATGGGTGCTCAGCAGACACCAAATCTGCCAAGCACCTTGATCCTGGACTTCCAGCCTCTAGAGCGGTTATTATTTAAGCCAGCAGTTATTTTTGTTATAGCAGCCTAAACAGACTAAGACAGCCGTGACGCAGTTTCTTCCTGTCACATCTTCCTCTGGAAACCGGCGTACACCGAAGCCACGATGAGAAAGGCGGCAGGTGGATTGCGCCACATCCTTGCCAACACATGTTGTCTTTCTGGTCTTCGTCTCTTTTCTTTTCTCTTGTCATAACAGCCATCCCGACAGGTATGAGGTGGCATCTAATTGCGGCTTGGACTTGTATTTCCCTGATGATTACTAACGCTGAGCATCTTTCATCTACTTGTCGGCCGTCTGTATGTCTTCTTGGGAGAAATGTCTATTCGAGCCTTTAGCCCATTTTTTAAATCCAGTTATTAGTGTTCTTTGCTACTGAGTTGTAGGAGTTCTTTACATATTTTAATTCCCTTGGGGGAGGAGAGTAGGCAAAAAAAGACACTTTTAACATAGCGATCACACAGAAGGATGCTAAGGAGAAGCTCATATTGCCAGAATGAAAGGTGAAGCACTCTCACCGTAGAGAAGGTGACATTATGGGTGGAATCTTTGTGTCCCCTCAAAATCCACATGCTGAAACGTAATCCTCAGTGTGATGGTTGTAGGAGGTGGGCCTTGGGAGGTGATTAGGTCATGAGGGTGCAGCCCCCACGATGGGATTAGTGCCCTTATAATTAGAGGAAGACACCAAAAGTCTCTCTTTAGGGCACGTGAGGACATAACAAGAATTCAGGCCTCTGCAACCCAGAATAGGCTTCTCAGCAAAACCAACTATGCCTACAACCTGACCTCTGACCTCCCGCCTCCAGAACTATAAGAAATACATTTCCATTGGTTCAGCCACCCGGTCTATGGCACTTCATTCTAGCAGCCCGAATTCACGAAGGCTGATGGGAAATGTTGGATTTACTAGAGAACTATCTCACATCCTTGCCTTATTTTGCAAGTGAACATCTGACCCCTGCAACTGGAACACCCCCTCTAAGAGCAGGCCCCTCCTGCTGCTGGTCGGGTCTCTTATCCGACCGTCTGCACTGACCTTCCTCCCTTCCTCCCTCAGAGACAATCCCAAATTCTCAGCAGGCAAGCCTGGCACCAACGGTACCTTCTCCTCTCCATGACGTGATGGAAAACACTCTCCTCCCACATGGCCCCAGGGCTACAGAGAAACCAAAGATGGCCCTTCTTCCCAAAACAGCTACACTGGACCCATCCATCACTGGTCTGATTGATCTGCCCAGCACCGCTGAATGGATAGACAGGGGCCAGACCCAGGCCATCACCACGAACCAGGATGGGGCAGGTGACTCCAGGGTCTGAGCCAAACAGAATGGCCCTCTGGGAAACCAAGTGAAATAAGGCAGAAGAGGAACAGCAGCTGGGATTTGGGGGCACTGGAGATGAGAGTGTTGAGACAGAATCAGGACTGGCAGCTATTTGGGCTAAATCTTAGGCGCCATGAGTCAGGGGAGTCAGATGGGGAGGGCACGTAGTCATTGTCCCCACTCCTGCCTCACATGACACGTGGCTTCACTTCACTTTCTGACCTTGAATGCCATGACGCATCTGAATCTCTGCGATACATCTGCTATCCACCAGTCGTGTGTGTGTGTTGTGTGTGTGTGTGTGTGTGTGTGGTGTGTAAGAGAAAGATGAGGAGAGGAGGAGAGAGGAGAGGAGAGGAGAGGAGAGGAGAGAGGAGAGGAGAGAGAAGACTGGCATGAAACATCCCCTGAAGACATCCTTTTCCACAGAACAACTAAAGCAATGACCAGCAGCTTCTAAAGGCATCAACACAAAGCCCTGTAAACTGGGCCGTCAATATTCACAGTAACCAATGAAACAGAGGTCTGCCCATTTAATCGTTTAAAACATTTCTTTCCAAAAACACCGAGGGGTTCACGAGAATACTCAGAGTGTGTCCCCTGCAGTTACGCCATGTTCATTCACCCCTGGAGTCCAACCCATTGCAAAGGACCACAGCCATCAGCCCTGAACATGCTACTTAATTTCTGTCACCCTAAATTTTCTCAAACCTCTCCCTTCCCCCAACAAATGTTATTTTTCTATATAACTGGATATATCATCGCTCCACACTTGACAATAATCTCACTACAGGAAACAGCAGGCTGTGCCTGGGCCCAGAAGGGTCTGTCCACAGTTTAATGTTTGAGGACCCACTTCAGGTCTGTCATTTGCATTTCTTACCAAACACTCAGGTGTCCTTACGATGCTGGTAAACAGAGGCTGCTGCCAAATTCCTCTCATTTAGGTTAATGACTCTCCGTCCTCAGTCCTGCCTTCACCGTCTCTGTCGCCTGTTTTCCACAAGAGCCCCCAACTGTTATTCTTGCCCCTGCTATAACCCATCCTCTTCAGAGCAGCCAGAGTCATCTTCTGAAAACGTCAGTCAAGCCACATCCCTCCCCTGCTTAAAAGTCTCCAATGGATTTCGTATTCACTGAGAATGAATTCAAAACTCTTCTTTTCGGTTTAATAAATGCAGGTTGCTTCCACGGCAGTCTCTGGGGATCGGGGCTCCACTACCTCTCCCATCCTTGTCTTCAGCCACGCCCCTTCACTCACCCCTCCTGCCAGCCCGGAGCACCACCCCACGCCAAGCTCCAAACAAAAACTCCACTGGGGGACTTCCTTGACCGCCCCCAGGCCAAACATCCCCTCCGCCTCACACTACTGATCCCGTCACATCCTTTCTTAAAAAGAATCTCCATAGCACTTATCACTTCTAGAAATCAGCTTGTGCCTGTACTCGATTTTACCGTTTTTCTTCTGTCTTCACCTGCCAGATTATAAATGCCACCAAAGCCAGGGCCTTTCTTCTCGCTCACCACTGTCTATCCATGCTCTAAAACAATGTCTGGAACATGATAGAGCCTCCAAAAATATATGTTGAAGGAACAATTAAGATTGTAAAGAGCTACTACAACTTTTCAGGTAGATGTTTTTGTTTCCCTTTTATAAACCCAAAGTACTAATTTCTACCTGAACATTACTCTTCTATTGATAATAGAAATAATAGTCTCCATTTGGTTTTGAAATACCACTCTGTGTTAAATACCTAAGCAACCTGCATTTATTAAACCAAAACAGAACTGGATATTACCTATTTCCTCTAATTGAATTATGATCTTCTGAAGGATCATGTTATTCTGGAGTTCTACCTTCTCATTTTCTTTGGCATTACATGTTTTTATTCCCTGCAAATAAATAGGCAATTTTTTTTCCATTTTGTCTGCAAATCATGAAAAAAATATATATTAAAATCTGAAGCTGACAACAGACCTTCCAGAAATGCCTTGACTTTAGGGCATAAGCCTTCCCAATAAAGGAATAAAATGTGTTTGCTCCTCGAAAATATTTGATTGAAACTTATCTCATCACCAGCGTGGTCTGTGGGAACAAATCCAGAAGAGAACAGAAAAAAAAGGGGGTCAAATGTATATCACGGTTTCCCCAAAATCGTCTCCTGTCAACTTGGAGAGCATCTGTTCACATGCGCCACACGCGTCTTTCTCCGTTTCATACTAACATCATCATTGTAGCGTCTGTTGCTTCCCAGATGCCAAGCACTATCCTAAGCTTTTCCTGTGTGGTATCTCATTTAACTCTTCGAATAACCTCAGAAGGCAGACATTACCACGTCCATTTTACAGATCAGAAAACCGAAAGTTAGTAACTCGCAGAACTGGCTGTAAAATACCAGACCTTCACCAGTACACTGTAGTTGGATTTCCTTCCAGAATGTCTATGTGGAGAGAGCAAAACTTTAAAGCAACGTAGAATTCTTACACAAACCTGCCTGGGAAGCTATAAATGTTTCAGAGTTTCTTTTCTTCTGAGTAGAAATGGAGGAATCTGGAGCCTGGATTATACTCACTGGCAAACACGATGACAGCATTAATAATTGTGTCGAATTCATCATTACGAGTAACCTCTCGCTCTTCCCTTGATTTCATAAACACAGCATATTAAGTCTGGGCCAGGTGCCTACAGACATCTTTGAAGACAGTATTTCATCATCTGAATATTCGGGCCATTTGAAGGGAAAAAAAAGCTTGCTCCAAATTCCTCACCCTTATAAATGTTTGTAAGGCTTAATGGAGATGTAGCTCCAGGCCTTTATTGCCCCTCAAAGGACCACCCGCAAAGGCCTCTTCTCTCACTAAAGTCTTTCTCAGAATCTAAAAACTGTCTAAGAAAACAATTATTTCTTTTCATAACTCTTCTGAGTCGCCTCAAAGACAAGAAACTACAGGGAATTTGATTAGAATCACAAATAGATCCAAGAGCAATAGTAAAGAAAAATAACTAAGCTGCAATAATCAGCACTTCAGCGTGGTTTCCTAATCAAACAATTCTTTGATTTTCATTATTTTGTTTAGTCTATAATACTCTTTCCCAGCACAGACCAGAAACTTTGATTTCATGTTCGCATAAAAATGAATATTGTATCTATAGTTGGGTTGTGTCTTATCAATTGAAATTAAGTTCACCACCAAATAAGGATTTTCAATTTTAAACACTCGGGGCTCATCATATTTTCTCTAGCTACAGAAAATCACATGACTATCCCTTTTTAGACTACTGAATACCTTCTTTAAATGCTGGCTAACATCCGCATCAGGAAAGACCCTAATGGCATTTTCAACAAGAGTCTCCTCTACATACGTACACAGGTCAGTTGCTTATTCTTTCTAGTCCGATCCTTCTGTCTCCATTCTAGTCCAATGCCATGAAGTACCTCATAGGACCATCAGGGTTGGACTATGTGATGGCTGATTTTATGTGTCATCCTGGCTGGGGCATGGTGCCAGACATTTGGTCAAATATTATTCTGGATTTTCCTGTGATGGTGTTTTTTGAATGAAATTAACATTTAAATTGGTGGACTTTGAGTAAAGCAGATTGCCCTCCATGATGTGGGTGGGCCGTATCCAATCAGTTGTGGACCCGAATAGAACAAAAGACTGACTGACCCTGAGTAAGAATTCTGCCAGCAGATGGCCTTTAGACTGGACGGGCAACTCTTCCCTTGGCCTCCAGCCTGCTGACCTCCTCTGCAGAGTTTGGACTTACCAGGTCTCTACAACTGCACAAAACCAATTACTTAAAACATCTCTCTCCCTCTATGCACACGCCCACACTGTTTCTTCTGTTTGTCACCTTTTTCCCAGATAAGAAATTCAAAAGCAATGCAAACCGGATAAGGAATTCTTTCACATAATGCGCTTGAAATATTAATGGGACTGTGAAGTAGCCAGTTGGCTAAATAGTTCTGGAGCTCAGGGGAGAGATCTTGCCTGGAAATACAAATCCAAAAGACAGTCACATGACTGAGGTCCGCGCTTGGGTAGATTGCCACAGAGAGCACGCACAGAGTGAAAGAAGAGGAGCTCCAGGCTGGACCCCCAGGAACAACGCGTTTAAGGTCAGGCAAAGCGAGAGAGCCAATGAGGGAGAGGAGGGGACATGAGGAAAAGCGGGAAGCTGCCACAAAAAAAAACGTCAAAGAAGCTTCTCGACGGAAATGTCTTTTTTCAAAAATGGGACTAATAATTCCCGCATTTGGGAATGATGACGTCATTGCCAGAAGAATGTCAGCCAAGTGGTGAACCACGAATCCTCACCTGGGAAGGAAGCCAGTGGTGGGCAAGGGAGCTGAGGACACTGGGCCGTGTCTGCAGTTACAGATATGGACGGCGAGTGAGCTCGAGGGCCCATACCAGGCTAATTGAATGGCTCTGAGTTGGCATGGCTGGGTTTTTCCAGTAGCAGGCAACCGTTTACGTGCAGAAGCCAACAAGGCAGGTGGGCTAACCCACAACTGGAATTTTGTGGACAGATATAGAAAAGCAAGAGATTAAGGGCTTTGGGGTTCGGGCAAGAGAGTGGTTAAAGGGAAAAGTCATGGGCTCTGGGCTGTCTATAAAAAGACTGAGGGGAAGGGGATGGCTGATGAGGTAAGAAAAATGGGGAGAAGAACAGGGACCGGAGAACTTGGAAATAAGTGGGCAAGGGTGCCAGAAGGCTGTGATACTGTTATCATGTATGGTTCCACTGGCGTTCAAGGTTCTAGAACATTCCAAAGATGAGGCCAGGGGGTGGAGGATGTGCTGCAGAAACATAGTGGGGGTGGAGTGGTGCAACTCCAAAGCTCACGCCACGGGGTATGTCCTCCATGCATGGATGCTGCCCCAGTGGTGGCAGCTGGGGTCAAGGGGAGTGTGAGAGCCAGGTGTCTGAGCCCTCGGGGACAAGGAGAAGTGACAGGGAGATGATGAGACAGCCAGGAAGAAGGGCAGAATGTGGCCTATGGGAATTTTGCTGGGACCATAGAGATCACACGGTTTTGTGTGATGTGGGAAAGTCATGTAGTAGAAGCCACAACGACCACAGCTCCTCTGGCCTCAGGAGTGTGGACGAAGGAGCAGCCACCTGCCGCCAAACTGCAGAAGAGGCAAGATTTGGGGAAAGAGAGTCTATTGTCAACGGACCAAGTGTCCAAAAGCACTATTGAAAAAGCTGTGAGGAGGTCAACTGAGACGGGAAATGGCGGAATCCAGAGAGAAATGAGAATGGCCTTCACTGAGAACCTAATAACTATTGTTACTTTTATACAAGAGTTTTTATTGTCGCAGATATCTCTAAGATTTGTACATAGCTGCGTCCAGACCAGACCAACAACAAGGATGCATTAGTAAATAATCCACATTCCTCTCCCCTTGGACTAATCTCAGGAATGACAAGAGATGCTGCTCAGGTGCTTAGGGCCCAGACTTACTCCTTGTTTTGAAGTTTATGTAGTTCTGTGAGGGGAACAAGAAAGATTTGCTTCTCTGCAGATCTCAAAAGAACATAAGCCAGAAGGTATTTGCAGAGATATGATACCCCGAAAGAGAGGAAAAATGCTTATCTGATAACCAGAGTTAAACTTTTCTTTTCCCATAAACTATTTGCTTGGGTCACCTGACCCACATTTCGTTCTAGCAGGCCAACAAATCTGCAAAAACAAAAGATGAAAAAAGATCATCATTGTTATAAGTATGACCTCTTGACTGATATGGTCATTAAAAAGGTTTATTTTGAAGTTTTCAAATGGACAAAGGAAGTACTGTGATTTACCGTTTATTTTACACAGCCTCTGTTTGGTACCCTGACGTGCAGTTGCTAAGAATGTAAGTTGCTGCATCTTTTCTGAAAGATAATTAGCAAAAAAGTCTTTTAAAAAATCATATGTCCTTGAACCCAGCAGTTCTACTACTGTGTTATCCTTAAAAAATTATTATAGGTATGTACCAAGTTTTCTTAATTAGCAACAACCTAAATAACCAATAATTACGAAGGTAGATAAATAAATGGCCCTACAACCATACAATACTACAGAGCCATCAAAAGAAATATTAAATATTGCATGGCAAGTTGATACGATTTAATGGACTGAAATCATGTTATGAAAATACATGTGATGCCAATTTAAAAATGAAGTACATAGGCCTAGAACAAAGACAGGAAGGATATACATTAAAATATCAAAATAATATATTCGTGATTATCTTTAAGTGTTTACATTATATATATGGTTTTGATTTTCCTTTTTTCTGAACTTTTCTAAAAAAAAATTTCCAAAACAAAAATATTTAATATCTGTAATCAGAAAAATTAATAATATGCTTTTATCAGTTTCCTGGCATATGATCATCAAAAATAGTACCCTGGAAAATCAAGTTTAAATATATTTTTTAATTAAGTAGTAAAATGTAAAAAACAAAAAATATGTATTTCTTATACTTAAACATGTATAAGAAAGACTTATTTGTCCATATATCAAGGGGAAAACTCCATTTTTACAAATGTCTTTTTGGGCTGACACTTCAAGGAACATTCCTTTGTGTTCTGACCGCTTTTGAATTAAGGGCTGATATCTTTAAATTCCCAGAATGAGTCAAAGGTTATTTCTCTATTTAAATGATCAATAAAGACTTTAGTTAGAACGTATTTCGTGTCTGACACTGTATTTAATGTTGGAGGTGGTGCGACTGTTTGTTTAAAAAAAAAATAGACATTTATAAACCAACTAAAAAACAACTGTAGCTATTTAGTCTAAATACAATGTAGGCAGAAAAGAATAGAAACAACTAATATTCCAACAGTACTTACTATCTATGAAGACCTCTTAAATACTGTATATGCCCAAAGATGAAGCATTTTCCCAAAATGCTCCAAAAGAGGGATATTCAAGGATTTTTAAAGGCTCTCATATTACAGAACATTCTCTAATTACTTTATTTAAACAACTAAGTAATGCTTGGGGGCAAACTCATTAGCCCACAATGACCCCAGTCAAAGCTTGTTTGGGATGCACCAGGAGGTCACAGAATCAGTTACAGATGAGATAAAGAGATTTAATCTAGATTTAGTCATTGTTCCTGGAAGGAGCCACCACAATGCAAATGCTTAATATCCCTGTAAGCAAGCATTTTAAAAATAACTACCTAAGTGAATATAATGTATACTTACTTAACGTTTACCTATTTCTGGGTCTGTATTCAATGCTCCCATTATACAAAATGGTTTCTTTTTAGAAGGCAAACTCTCCTTCCACCATAATGATCATGACTAAGAGAGCACGTCACAGTTTACAAACACTCCCCAAGACATCATCACACCGCACTATACTAGTACAGGAAAAGAAGGAATATGGCTAAGATTTGGGGGAAACGAACGAGTATTTATTTTAATACATGTAAAAAAAAATAAAACAGAATCAACCCATTGGTTTTTAGCAACTCATTCCTTAAGAGCAGTTTAATTGAGGGAAATAATTTTTAAATTATTTCTAATGTAACTGTTACTAGAAGGGTCAAAAAATCAATTAGCAATGAAGTCTATTTCCTAAAATAACAAGCCTCTGATTAACACTGTAAAGATGATTCCATTCCCTTTGACAATTTTTTTTTATCTGTTTTCACAAAGCAATGTAACCCTTTTATTGGGACATCGCACAAAAAAAAGAATAAAGGATGTCATTAGCTCGGCTGCGTGGGTCTCAGGGAGCAGGCTCAACTTCAGATGCTATTTCACTCTCCAGCTTGGGTGACTAATTCTAATCCAGAAAAAAGTTTAGTAGTCTATCGAAGTACAATAAAATCCAAAATTAGACTTTTTGTTTGATTTACAAATTAAACTGTTATGTGAGCAGATTTTAAATGATGCAAGCATCTTAACTTCCAGCTAAGTTTGAAAGCTTCCTTGCTTGCTCTTGACGGACAGAACAGGATGGAAAGCAACTCTCCTATCTAAACCACGAACGCACATGATCCCAACTCTGCTAGCTCCTTCCTCTTGCTAAGGAAGAGAGAGGAAGGAGGGCTGCTGGTGGGAGAATCAGTATCGCCAAGGGAGCACTGTAGATTAACCCTTAGAAGTCCCTCCTTGTAAATTTCAAAAGTTGAAACTGAGTATGGCAGACCCTGCCCCCTCACTTGTCCTACCCTTTATACACACTCTTTTCTTTCTTGGCACTTCACACAGTTTAAAGGCAATTAGATAGATGACTGATAGATGATAGATTAGATAGATAGCCAGATGATAAATAGGTCGATATGCATATATTTATGGATATAGATACAAAAGATTTATATACGACAGTCTCCCCTTTTCTGATTTCAGTTACAATCGACATGGTCTGAAACTTAATGGAAAATTCCAGAAACAAGCAATTCGATAAGCAATTCCTAAGTTTTAAATTGTGCCATTCTGAGTAGCGTGATGAAGTCTCATGTTATAGTGCAGGGACATGAAGCACCCTTTGGTCCAGCGTATCCATGCTGTAAACGCTGCCCCCATCAGTCACTTAGTAGCCACGTTGGTTGCCAATCAGGTATCAGATATTTCAAGAGAGAAATACCACATTCACATAACTTTTAATATGGTATATTGTTATAATTGCTCTACTCTGTTTTTGTTAATCTCTTACTGTGCTTAATTTATAAATTAAATGTCATTGCAGGTGTGTGCATATAGGAAAAAGCATCATATGGATTGGGTCTGGTAATATCCGTGGTTTCAGGTATCCACTGGGGGTCTTGGAATGGATGTCCCACAGATAAGGAGGGACTATTCTATATGTCATAAATATATAATGTGATTCATTTCTCTCCTACTAAATTAAAGCTCCTTGAGGGCAGGAATAAGCACATTGTAGGTAATCGATAAATCTTGTTAAATGAAAAAAATGAGCAACAAAAAAAAAAATCTTCACAATTATTCCTTGACACGCTCCTACGCTTTCCTCCTGCCTAACTGCCCCATTCCCACCCTCGTTTTCACTTGTCCAAATCCTTCCCAATTTTCAAAGCCCAAAGTGACTACCACTGCCTTGTTAACACCTTCTGTGATTCTTCCAGCCAAAAGTAAACTCCCCTTCATCCGAATGACCACAGCACCAGTATCTGCTCCTTTCTTGAAGTGCTAAACCGTCCTCTAACCTCCCCTGCAGAGGCGAGGTTCTGCTGGAAACTCACACCCATGTTAAAGGCGGCATATTTTTTACTTTTGATTCTCCTCTGTCATCCATCCGTTCATCACCTGAAAGCAGCCTAGGAGGGTATTTAAAACACAGGTGGGAAGCCAGACATGATGGTTACAAATCCTGGATGTACCACTTACTAGCTTGGTCAAGTCCCTTCACCTCTGTGTGTCTCACCTCTCTCATTTGTAATAGGTAATAGATATACTAATCATAGTACCCACCTCCTAGGGCTATTTTGATGAATAAATGAGTTAATTCAGGTAAAACACGTTAAAAGGCTTATAGAATGTTATAGTAAGTGTTCACTATGTGGATTCTATAATCATTGACTCAAGATAACTTATTGAGAACCTACTATGTGCCAGGCACTATGCTGCTGCTGCCACACCGGTAGGTACTCTATAAATATTTGAGAACTGGCTGATAAATGTGAGCACTGACTCAGTTCTTTATTAGTGAATAACAAAGTTCTTCCCAGGTCCAAGGTGTCATTTAATCCTCACAACCATGCTAGGGAGAGATGTCATCATTCCTACGTTAACGCAGGAGCAAATGGAATCCCTTCTGCTCTGAATTGCACACACACGTTATTTGATGGGTGAGAGTCTCCGTAGAGCTCACCTCACAAGCCCTCCAACTTCCAGAGATTTTTTTTCCATTCCCTCCTGCAGCTCCCTCGACTTCACACGAAGCATCTTTTTAGCATCTGTTCAGCCTGACTCCTGTCATTAGATACATTCTTGTGTGTTTATAATGCACCACTGATTTGTTTCAGACTAAATCGTGGGATCTAAAAATAAAGTGATGTTGAACATATTTCTTAGCATATTAACTTTGAAGAAATAGATTAATCTTTTAGAAATAATCAAAAATGAATGACCCACTCAGCATGTAGCAGTTACAAAAAAAAGTAAAATTTAAAAACTCCAGATTCCTACTTATCCTCCTTTATCTCTTCTGTATTTATTAATTTAAGTATATACCTCATAATTTTTCATTTTAAAAATTAAGAGATCTAGTGAGCCTATGATAAACCAATCACGTTCTTCTCTGGGGATGCTTAAATGAAGGCTGGATTCGTTTATTCTCTAAGTCAAATTCTCATTTTCAAAGACATTGCAGAATTTTCCTCATCACCCTAAGAGATGGAGCAAAGAACAATAAAAGTGAGACATATAATGTTATAAAAGTGGTTTTCTGACATTTCAGCCATTTATCCAACACATCTGTTTGTCTACTACGGAACCGAGGAAGGTGTGCTTCCTTTCTTCCAGGAGGTTCTAAGTCGACTGGGAGGTGAGAATTATACAGACAGAAATGACAGCACAAGACAGAAAGGGTTTATGAGGAGGAGAGTGATAGGAGTTGCAAAGAGGAGTTAATTCTTGCTGAAGTAAAAATGTGATTCGTCTATTTGACAAATAATTTAAAATGTTTCCCCCTTCGACATACAGTCACACCCATTTTGACTATTTGCTTCTTTTCTTTCTTAGGCATCTAAAAGCACTCTCAATCATCCGCCCTTGGGTGTTTATCTTAAGCCACCAACTAGCCTTGGTGACACTGTTTCATTCTATCCGATGCTTCCTCTTACTCAGAAAGGGTTACATATGCAAATAAATATACGTTCTGGTTCCAATACTAAATAATGAGGCAAACTGCAGTTTATAAAATGCAGTCACCCCAGGCCACATTCCATTTTGGAAGAGGGAGGGCTATAGTCGACTGCGAACAATTACCAAATCTTCAATGGAATTCAATAAATGTTGTTTAAAAAAACTAATTATTTGTTACAAAAACCAGCTACTACCGCCACTTTGTATTTGAAGGTTTGTAAACTCCTTCCATTTGAAATGTAATTGATTCCATTTTTATCATTTGTTCAAGTTTATGTGGTTATTCTCATCCTAAGAGATGATAACATCTATTTTCAGCAAATTATACATTATAATTCCTCATTCAAAAGCTGTAACAGAAAACAAAATGCTAATTTATGCTGTAAACGAAACCACAGAATCATAATCATTCATTGTTAACATTAAGGACTAAACTGCTACTGGAAATAATAAAATTGGAGCAAAATGTGGTAGGGCTTTTGAGTTAGAGCTTTCTTTTTCTTTGCGTCCGTTTTTGGCTGGTTTTGTTTTGTTGGTACACAACTAACACACTTTCTAGTACTCGTTCAGGCAAGAGATTGCAAGAGCGTTTTGTCTTCTCCTAGATAAGGCAGACATTCACTTTGCCCCCTGGCTATTACCTGCAGCAGTTTCTATATTTCAAATCTACAGGAAGATGTGCTCACAAAGCAATCAGGAGTGCTCGCTAAAGAGGGGAAGCGTATTAGAACGGCACACCTGTGTTTCCACATTTCATTAAGCTTCCACACCTACATTCCCCCTCCCACACCCTGCCCTGACACCAGGATCCTTCTTGTCAAGGTGAGCCTTCCCCCAGGGCAAGTCTCCCCTCCGAGTCAGGGAATACAGGAAATAGACAAACAGAAAACCAGTAACTTTAACAAATCAGGTCAATTCTTATTAAGAAAAGACTTAGGGGAGGTAGAATCTGGTCCCATATTCCACACTCACTGCGCTTTCCTAAAAGAAACATCTTCAAGTGCAAAGACAGTAATGTCACCTAATGCATTTTCTCCTTTTTTTTTCTTTTTTACATATAATCCAAAAGAAAGAAATATTTAAATATAACTGTTATATCAAAAATGTGAATTATTTGAAGGGACCGAAAAAGTCACCCTGTCTTCTGGAGTAAATCACGTTGCTGCTGCCCTTTTATTTAATGCCTTCTGCTGTCCACATTTTCCTCCTCACTGTAAAGTGTGATCATTGATTTCCTATGGTCTCTCGGGGAGGGAGTTCTGCCTCCTTGCCGATGACTACGAAGGGCAGGTGACCCCATTCTCATTCCAACGCAAAGCCTGCACTTTTACGTTTCTGCTAGGGCCACAGGAACGCGAAACCAGCAAGAAACTCTTCACCCTCTTTTTAGAGACTGTCTTGCTGTAACTACTGACATTTCATGTTTTCCCTCCCCTTCTCACAGCTGTATTTTGGAAGATCACCATATGAGGGATGAACCACTAAAAGGTATTAGTTCATGATGGACGTAAATGTTAAGTGCATGATTCAGTACAGAAGACACCTGTTATAACATGGCAAGATGAGGAAAGTAAATTTTGGACTAAATCACAAACATAAATACCAACAGTGCAAACCAAAAAGGATGTGGTTTGCTTATAAAAAGCAAGTGAGTTTATGCCTCAAAAAATATAGATATATATGTGAACATATATACACATATATGGCTTTGATGCATCTAAATGATTATGTATAAAATTATTCTATGCGTGTATCTTAAAATTGCATTTCTTCTGTTGAGTGTTATTTGACTGATATGTACATTTGGAATGACATATCATATTTAGTGAAGACTAAATATAATTATTGGATGTTGGGAGCTGGCAATCTGAAGACTTTGCCTTTCTCTCAAACTGGATCAACCATTTGTCTTTCTCTCAAACTGGATCAACCATTTCTACCAAAAAGAAAATAGTAAACTATACCATTTAGTTCATCACCAAGGTGAAAAAAGGGTCAGGTAGTTATGGCTGATTTCAGCAAAACAGAAGACTTCACCTCATTCACCAAAGAAAATTTTATCTGGTTATGTAAAAAAAAGGGGGGGAGGGGCAAACTTGGGCAAAGCTCTTCACTGTTTCATGAAGCTGGTAAATGAATGACACCATCGCAAACTTGCTAGAAATGTGCATATGACCACGTGACCTCTTTATATTGTACTGGAAAGTTAAGCAGAGTTTAGAGAGTAAGAGTAAGCTGGCACTCTGGGTTCTGAAACTAGGCTGCCTGGGAGGTACCGCAGTCTTGTCCCTAACTGCAGTGAGATCTTAAGCAAGGTGCTTCACTCTCTGCGCCTTATTTTCCTCATCTATATGACAATAATAATAAAAGTATGTACCTCATATGTTGTCATGGAGAGTAAATGCGTCGAATACATGGAAAGTGCTTGGAACAGCATTAATAACTGATAGCCATTGTCACTGCTCTTTGGTTCTCAAGATGTAAGTTCATAGAACTTTATAAAGAAAAGCAAATCGTAGTTTTCAGCCAGTGCCTTAAGGAAGCTAGCCTTACTGGAAGACACCCAACAAACCCAAGTTACTACAAGTCTTTTACTTCTCCCTCTACCTAAGAGAAACACAACGTAGGAAAAACTGCGGCTAGGTGAGCTAGGTGTGTAACTTCTAAAATTTATTTAAGGCAAAAATATATAGAAATACATCTAAAAACGATTCCACAGTTCATAATACATCTTTAGGAAAATAAAAATGTTTACCATGTATAGAATCCTGGTTTATAGTTTTTGAACTTTGAGACACTGGCTTTCTAACAACTTTATAAATGGAGGACAGTCCCAAGTCTTGGCTCACCTCCATGGATCCAAACATTGTTACCACTTAAAGAATTATGAAACACTCGGAAAAGAGGGGGGGAAATATTAAATTCTTATAGTCGTTGGACTAGAATGAAGGACATGCTCCCAGGTGGCCTTCTGCTTTGGCTATCCATATTCATGGCAAGTGGTGCCAAGCCAAGCCCAAAAAAAAAAAAAAAAAAAGACAGCACAAGCTTTCAACAACTCACCCACATCCATTAATGGTTCTGCCCTGAAACTTCTATCCTGCTTGAAAAGACAGAGCGAGCACAAAGAGTGACAGGGGCTGGCTAACAGAAGCCCAGGACTGAATTCAGTGTAGACACTGCCTGCTCCAAGAAGCGCGTGTGTCCCCTGATAAGGAAACCATTTTGCATTTGTAGTCTGGAAAATATGATGGAGCGGTGGGGGTTTGGGGAGAAAAAGAAAAGTAAAAAAAAAAAAAAAAAAAAAAAAAAAAAAGCAGAGTCGAGTGTGTTGGTAATGTCTTTTTCACGAACTCAGGTGCAGGAGACCCAGTAACCAGAGAACTGGTCAATCGGGTAAATAAAGTCAGGTGTCTGGGCTCATGGACACCCAGGCAGCAGCTAATTGGCTCCATTTTTCACTTTCAATTGATTGATTCAATATCATAAAGACCTGGCCTGCTTCGAGTTGGGCTTACATAGCGACAACTAATAAGGTGACCGACCTAGGCCCAAATTGCAAGCAGTAATGACCACGCTACGTATGGTCAGCTTGATGATGGAGACGGTACGCTTAAACAACTACAGAACGGACTCACAGGTTGAAAAGCACAAAATAAAAAAGATAAAGCTGGGTTTTGGAAGCTTGCACTACTGCCATCCCTAGGCGTGAAACTGTAAATTAAAGAATGGTCTGTTGTCTGCTGCACAGAGCCAAATCAGAGACATTTTACATACACACTTTAATTGGGGTTTTCATTCTAATTGAAGAAATAAATTCCACCTAAGCAGATGCTTACCCCCCACTCTCACTATGGCATGTTTTTCACATTGGCAAGTGGGTGCAAAATATCTGCAGCGTGGTCTACTCAGATATAAGATGGAATTTCCCAGCTTTTAAATGGTAACAGATGCAGTTTCGGCTCTAATACACATTGGGCTCTCTCCCAAAAAATCGCCCCAATCCTCCCCACCACCAGCTTTATTAACAGAACGTCACAGAATAACTAAAACCCTTCCAGTCAACAACGATTCATGGTTGGGTTGTTTTGTTTTTGTGTTCTGTTGGTAAGTAATGAACAAATGCCCCAGTTTTCCCCAAATGTCCAGGTCGCTCTATAAAGAACCCCCGTCTCCATTATTTGTTCCCTTGCTTATTTACGACCAGAGGTGTCATAATCAGGTTTCTTGTGAAAATGAAAGTCATCAAAAATGCCTCGTGATTCCAGGAAAAGAGCTTCTTAGGGAGACATGCCTGCCTGCTATTGATGTAGTGAAAAGGCTCCTTTTACATGGTATTAGATGTCGAGAGCACATCATATTGATCTAGAAATAAAAAGCTTGATTTTTTTTCTTTTAGTACAGGCAACCCTTACCTTCACAAGCACTTTATACACTAGGAAGAGAGTTTTATTTTTAATTGAGGTAGAGTAAACAAATTATATTTGAAGAGCATTGCTATTTTTAGGGAACAGAGGATTTGTAAGCTTTTTTGGCAGCAATTCAGGTGAAAATCGTGAATAAGTCTCACTCTTTCAAATCTGGCCCAGGCCTCTCCCTAACAGCCCTGCCCAGAGCCCGAGATGATTTTTAAAGTGTTGCTTTTATTTTCTTTCTTTTTCCTCTGAAGGAACAGTTAGGAGGAGGTTCCCCAGTCATTTGGCCATGCTCAAACGCTGAAAATGCAAACTGAGGGGTCAAGAAGTACCCAGGTCCTTCAACACATATATTCTTCATCCCTGAAAATGCTAATGTGGCTGGCTGCGTAGGAAACTGCAAATCCTGGGGAAACGGCACCGCCTGGCTGTATTTACCCCTAGAGATTAAAGCTCCAGGAGAATTTGAGGGCACCTTCCTCTAATGATGCACACCGCTCATTTGTTTCTGTACTTTATCTTAAAGTTCACACCGCGCCACTGGAAGAAGAAATCGATATTTCAAATGATCTCCCTTTCCCCACCACACGATTCCGCCGTACTGAGAGTTAGCACACCACCCCATACCAGCCTGTGAGCTAATCATCCTCCACGGAGAAGCGCCAGCTGCTTTATCAGAAACGCTTCCGATTTTCTTAGCAACATGAGTCTCCCGATCTATCTAGAAGAAAGATCTTGCCCTTTGGGAAAATGCTTTTCCAAACCAAGTTTCACTAACTTTACCCGAAGAAACCGATAGGTTTCCTCTTTTTAAAACGCGGCCCCCACCCCCTTCTCCGGCTCTTTCCTTCCTTTACTCCAACCCTGCCCCGCACGCCTCCCTCTCGCCCACCTCCTTTGGTTTCCAAGGAGTTTGCACGTGATTGCCAGTCTTGCAAAATCCGGCCGCAGCCCTCCGCTTTGCAACGCTCTAAACGACTTGTTTCCTATCTCATTAAAGATGCTGCCGGCCCTCCCATGCGTGGAAAGCCGTATCACTGCGTGCTTCCTGACACCCAAGTCTCCTTTCCCTCTTTCCTCGGAGGAAAACAAAGTGCCCGAGTGGCACGGCCCCGAGGTGCAGGTCGGAGATACGCGCCGGAAACTTATCCTCACGCATCTGACTCCAGGACCCGGGGCGCGGCGCTGCCGAGGAATCCTGAATCCCAGCCCGGCTTGTGCCGCGTGCGTGGGTCGAGCCTTTCCTACGGGTCTCGCTTCTTAAAGACAAGCTGGAGTCGGTTTCTGACTCATCGACACACACACATACACACACACACACGCACACACGCACACGCACGCGCACACACACACACACACCACACAGGTGCGCGAACGCCTGCTCTTGGAGAGCTGGAGTTTGCCGAACCAGAGGGGTCGTTGGCTCTCGGCAATATGGACCCGCGCGCGGAGGCGTGGAGAGCACCGGGCCGCGCCGGACTTGGCATGTGGCCTGCAGAAAGCCCCCCGCGCCGGCCACGGACAGCCGGAGAACCCCCTGCGCCCCCCAACTCCAGCGCCGGCGCGACCACCCCGGCAGCTCCTGCAAGTTTCTACTTAGAGCGAGGTCTTCCGTTTCGAGGCTGCCTCACCCCGAACGAACCCCCACTTCACGTGCCCGGGCAGCCTTCCCACCCCACCCGGAGCTCTGCAACCCCAAAGCTGCCGGCACGCTTCCCGGGAGCGGCCCAGACGTCCCCGCCGGTGGCGGCGGCCCGGCGGTGTGGCCGGAGCTCGCCGCCGCCTCCCGCTGCTGCTGCCGCCGCGGCAGGAGCCTCTCCAAGGCTCTCTGGCCGCCCTTATGTATTATTCACTCGGATGGCCACGGCGCTTTATGGAGTCCGCGCCGAAGATGCCTGGTCTTCGCCCGGCAACTACTAGTTTGGCGATTCCAGGTTTTTTTGAAACTGGGGGTGATACAGGGGTGGCGGAGTGCATTTTTCAGTTGTTTTGCTCTGGGGATTGGGCTTTTCTGCCGGGAGCTTGCAGGAGCGCGTTGCGCCCCGAGCCCAGGAGGGAGTGCGCCAGAGCCGGAGAGTGCGGCCGGCAGCCCCGCGAGCGGCGGAGACTGGCGGGTGGGCCGGGGAGAAGAGACGCCTCGGCCGCGCCGGGCCGAACGGATGTCCTCTCCTCGCCACCCCCCACCCCCGCGGGCCCGCGCCCCCCGCGGCGCGCGCTCCGCCCGCCCGGGAATCCCCCGCGCCCCGGCTCGCCCACCGAGTGGCTGTGCCTTTCACCATTGCTCCATCACCTCGCCACCAGCCCCAACTTTCCCCAGGCTGGACCTACGAGCGCGCGCACACAGACACACACACGCGCGCGCGCGCGCGCACACACAAACACACACACACACAACACACACACACACACACACATCTCCTCCCTCGACTCCAGCTCCACTTCCCTGTGTAGTTTGGGGATGACAGATGCCTGTAGACTTTCACCAAACAAGCGGTGGGGGCAGCAGACTACAACAGTTATTTAATTAAAAGGCATTTTTCCTCTTTCTCGCTCTGGCTCCCAGAATAGCTTTTGCACCCCTAGACCCTGAGCACACTCCTGCCTCTCCAGGTTACCAGTGGCCCGCTAACATCCATCTGCTTCCACGCCCCCCCTTCCGGCGTCTACCTCCCGCTTCCCCGCCCCCCCCCACCCCAGTCACACCGACATGCACACCTAGAGGCCAGCGGCGGGGAGCGTCGAGGGCACGATGCGGCCAGACTGCATTGCACAGTCATCAAAGTTAAGTGTGTGTTTGTGGGGTGCTTGTGCGCGCCAGGGGAGTCGCGGGGTCATGGGCACCGAAGCATTCACTCTGCCCTCCCCCCTCCACGGGGTCAGGGGACGCCTCCACTTGAGAGTGCAGCCATTTTAGGGAAAGAGGTGGCTCGGGGGCCCGGGGGGAGTGGAGGAGGAATAGCACGTCGCGGGGGACTCGCAGCTCCGCAACCCCTCGGTGCAACTGGAGGGCGGCAGGCGCCCGGCGCACAGGGGCGCGGCGCCCGCGGCGACTTGGGGAGGTTGCGCTCGAGTTTCCCGGTTTTGCCTGGAGTTGTCCGGGGTAATGTGCCGGCTCCAGGTTCTTTCTCGGGTTCCCGCTGGGCTGGGAGGTGGTGGGGGGTGCAGGTGGGGGAGGTGGCAAATTGGGCTCGAGAGTGAGGCGACAGACCCTGGAGACTGGAGAGCTATTGCTCGGGAAGAGGGGTACCTCCTCTCGCCGGTTGGCACTGACCCAGACAGTGCGACCCACTTGGCCCCCAGCCTCCCCACCCCCTCCCAAGCCTCTGCCTCCCCGCCGAGTGCCAAGTGAGCGCGCGGCGGGGGGCATGGGGCGCCACGCCGCCCGGCACCGTGCCACCCCTTACCTGGTTGGAAGGGGTTTCCCAGGAGGAGCCGTAGTTGTAAAAGAAGGAAGAGAGGAAGGTATCTTCCGACAGCCCGCAGCCCGCCATGCTCTGGATGCAAATAAAATGAGGAAGGGGGTGGGGGAAAGCACACACTAAAAAGAAACCAAAATTTTTCAAAATCAAAATTAAACCAATAAGAGAAGAAGAAATTCTCTCGAAAATAAAGAAAAGGAGGGGGAAGGAAACGGCGAAGGGAACGGAAACTCTCGGCAGTGCTCCCTCTCCGGCTAAGGAGGGATGCTCGGGCTGCCGCCGCCGCGCCGCCGCCGCCGCCGCCGCCGCCGCCTGCCGCCTTCTCAAGACGGTACCTAGAGAGGTTCGTCCTGACTTGGGCAGCCGCCGCCGCCGCCTGTGCCGGCTGCGTGTGTGCGCGCGTGTGTGCGTGTGCGTGTGTGGTGTGTGCGCGCAGAGCGAGAGACCGCAGGGGAAGCGAGAAGGAGAGAGAATGAGCAAGCCGGGATGCAGGGCGCAGTGGCAGAGCGGGCGGGCGTGTGCGCGCGGGGGTGCGTGCGTGTGTGTGTGCGTGTGTGTGTGCGCGCGTGTGGCTGGGTGTGCGTCTGTTTGGGGAGCTCACCGGAGAGCCAGTGCCGTCACGTGGGCGCGCTGACTCCGCCGGCTGCCGGGGACAGCCTGTACTACAGCCCCGGCCACTAAATCAGCCCGCGCCGCCAGACCTTTGCAAACCCCCGGGCCTCAGGCCGCCCTCCCCGCCGGGCCGTGCGTGCCCCAGGACGGCAGGGGCGCGGGTGCAGCCGCGAGCAGATGGGCGGGTAGGGAAGGGGTCGCCCCAACCCCGGGGCAGGGGGAAAAAGATGCCCGCGGAGACGCACAGGTCCGGCGTTACGCCACGCACCCTCCTGGCAAGCCTTCCTCCCACCCTCTTTGAAGATTTTTTTTCTTAATTCCTAAAATCGCTTTCTCTTGCAGAGGCCCTTCTTCCAGCCACCGAGAAATTATTTTCACAGTTACTACGTCTCGATTTTCTTTCTCTCCCGGTGTCCCTCGTCCCCCGCGTGCGCGCGCACACGCAGGCACACGCACACCCGTGGCTGCCGCCTCCCATCCCAAATGCAAACCCACTTCCTTTTGGCAGTTGCTGTAGTTAAGCTAAGTCAATGCTACATCAAACTAGGCTAGGCTGAGAGAACTGGAAAAGTGGATTTAGGGGACAATACTGCCCCAGCAGGAAGAAAGGCTCTAGTTTGGCATTCTGTTGATTTAACAGTTACAAACGAGAACGGATTTTGTGGCTTCTGCACTAAAACTCAGGCCCTTGAGTCACAATTCTTTAAATGGAGCTATTCTATTAAGTCTATTTTATGTTATAAAAATGTAAACAGATACAATTCCTACACACACACACACACACACACACACACACACACACACACGATAGTATTTTAGGAACAAACCTTTCTTAATTGAGTAGCCGAAAGTTTTTTCTACAAAAAGCCATCCCTTATCTGTTCCCCCTAACTCTTTATACAGGTATTTATAGTAAGCAAAATTCAAATTAAAATTGGTATCTGTGTAAGGTACCTTTACAGGTATTTGAATCCTCAAGAAAAAAAAAAAAACTTGAAACAACCTGTTATAGGCAATTTATATTATTTTCTTCCTGAGTCCTTTTTCCAAATGCTGTTCATTTTTATTCAAGCCAATTGTTTTTTTTTCCAAGAGTTCACACTTCCTCTTGTAAATTCCCCACTTGAGGTCGAAATCCTTTGTGAAATAAACATTTCCACAGCAACCCAATGATGTCACAAATATTGGCTCATGATTTCAGAGGGGAAATAAAGCAGGCAAAAAGGCTCTCTCTAGAAAGACAGCTTCTGTTTTCTTGCAAATAGCATTGCATCTAGTAGAGATTCAGAAAACAGTAGATTTCTGGCTAAATACCTGTTTTCTTTTTCTAAAACTGACTTATTTTTCAAAGATATGTCAAATGACCTTTTCTGAAAAGAAAAATGATAAGTCACCATCCTCTTCCCTGAGTTGATGAAGAATGGTGTTGCAAATCAGTTGTCACTGACCACACTGGCCACCATAGATTTTAATAAAGGAGAAAAGGGTTTTTGTTCTAAAAATGATGTCAGAACATTGAGAGATGAAATTTAATGTACTAACTTCAGACGTAAATAATGCTAGCTGACCTGGCTTCAAAAATACAATAGGTTTTTAAGAAATACTAGACTCACAGAATTTCTATTCAGTTATCAAAATTAGTGCTGAGCTCACTGAAATTGAGTAAAGGGGCTTCTCCTCCATTGTCCCTCCTATTGTTTCTTGTGTCTCCAAGCTGGGAGGTAAAGGGACATGTTCTTTCTTCATGCTGTCCCCCATTTTAATCCCCCTGCAGTCCCTCTCCTATAAATATTAAATGTAAAGGGACTGGAAAATATAAAATTAGGCCCAACACCTGGGGTTTCTTAGGCTTCTTGGCTAAATAAAGTCCTTTAGATAATATCTATGCAGAGCACTATAGAAATTTAGTTTGTAAAGTCATTATATATATATATATAGGCTAGGTTTATATATATATATATAGGCTCAGGTTAACATTCTGTTCCTGCAGCTACGTGGTTTCACCTCAGATCCCACTAGTTAATCCTATCTCTGTGATCCCCTTTCCTATTTGTTGAATAGATTTGTTTCTCATGACAGTCCTGGAAGAATCAGGAATCTCCATTTTATAGATGTGGGAACAGGCTCAGAGATGCTAGATAATCAGCCCCAGGTCACCTAGCTACAGAGAAGGAATTGAACCCAAACTTTGTGACCCACCTACCTTTCTCATCCAGATCTAACTGAGCCCATCCTAGCCCTGCTCTTATATGACCATCCCACAGATCCCCGCAAGAACCGAACCAGTGGTTCCACTAACTGCCCAAATTTGGTGATAAGTATACATTTGCGAGATGTGTTCATTTAAAAACTGATTGCATTTCACTAGCTCGTTCACTCTTCAAGAGGGCCCTGTTAGGAAGCTATTATTATTATACTTTTTGTTTTATAGTTGAGGAACCCGAGGCTCAGGGACAGACCCCCCATAACTCCCCATCCTCTCCACAGCTAGCAAGTGGCAGAGCTGAGTCTTGACCAAAGACCTCTGGCCTGTGATTTCTCTTTCCCTGAAAGTTAGTCTGTCCCACCTCCAAACACATGGATCCACTGAGCAAACCCAGGGCCCCCAGAGATATCTAGCAAGGGAGAGGCAGGAACAGGTGGAAAAAATCTCCTCTGAGCAACAAACAGCGGAACGTTTGTATAAATGAAGTCTGGCCTCCAGCCACAAAATTTGGCTCTCCTCAAATCTCCAGCTCTCTTTTTAAACAGGGAAGGCCCGCCGAGAGCCACCTGGATAGACTTCTGAAAAAACGCCACCCTCTTTGCCCAGCTGGCCCCTCTCCTGGGCAGCACTTCCACACTGAAAGCATTCTTCCTCCGTGGGTTTGCTCACCTGGCGTTAGCCCGGTAACATGGAGGTTTGTTTGGTAGTTCTCAACAACATAAAAACAAGCCACCCCCCTCCGCCCCCTGGGGGCCTAGAACAGATGGAGACAACCCCTTGGGAATCAGGGAGCCTCAAGCTCATTGAGAAAAGATCACCCAGCTACCTTGCCAACTCCTTGCTGTGCGGTATTCAGGAGTCTGAAGATGGGAACCCAAAACAGAAAGCTTGTGACTTCCAAACCCACTGTGGTTGGTTTCCTCAGAGCAAACCGAACTTTCTTCTGCGTGCATTCCTCTGTCATATTGCCAAGTCACGATTTGTCACACTTGAAAATGTGTGATTTGTTTAATTGATTCATTCCATTAATTAGAAAATCCATCTTTATTCATAAACACTTTCCCCCCAAGAAATAAGTTTTTCATTAATTTCATATTGGAAATTGGTTGATAGTCCAGATGATGCTGGGGTGTTTTCCTTGTTTATAAATGAGGTGCATTAACACACTCATACCACTAGGGTATCATTTAGTGAATGGCTGCTCCGCTCTGCAGATGCGAGAGGCCAAATTGCTGTGGATGTGGATAAAAAATGATCGTTTTGGCTAAAACTGCAGATGGGAAGCAGATGTAATGTACAGAGGAAGTTCGATTTCATTCAGTCTCCTTCCTTTATTAAAATAAAGTCTGCTAATTTGTCCTATTTTAAAAAGTCCTCTAAATACAATCTCTTATGTTAATAATCCCAGGCAAAGCAAACACCTGTCTCATTCCTGCCTTCAAGAAGTTTACAGTCTCAACAAATGTTGTGTGGTCTACCAGTATTTTGGGTGCCAATTTTTCTTGGTAATTGTTTAAAATTTTCACATTCTCTCATGAAAGTTATAATTACCCTGGGGAAGGATTAAAGCTAAAAAGTAGTGAGACAAGGAAAAAAAAGTTGGGAAGGCAGAGGAATGGTATCACAGACAAGGACGCTCTCTTGTGAAAAGTACAAGGGCAGGAAGGAGGAAGCAGCAGTTAAGGCAAAAGGGAACTAAGGCAGAAAGTGAACCTCAAAGCAACTATGACAGCGATCATAATGAACAAGCATTGAATGCTTATATAATAAGCCAGGTGTGATGTTAGTAGGCACAGGACAGTCTGCCTTACTATCTTACTTCGGGTTTCCCTAAGGCAAGGCTAGGGGTGCAGGTTGTTTATTTAGCAGGAAACACAGGTAAGGAAGTAGCAGGAACGAGATGAAGAAATGAAGGAAGCGTGAAAATGCACAACCATGGCAACCTGAGCTGAACCCTACTTCGGGACCACTGGGAGAAAGCAAACTTCAGAACTACCCCACTGAGGTAGTTCTCAGCAGAAGGCTGCTCCCAGGTGTTATTGACTCCTCAGCACATCCCACCTGTGGCAAGCACGAATGAACTGGGGTCTGGCAGTCAGAGAACGTCCTCAGGCAAAGGACGCAGAGGCCGATGTTAGAATCTGGGGCCACATGTATAGTAAGGGCTGTGGTGACGGATAGGGCACCAAGAGCATCTGCTATCCAGACATTAACTGATTTCATTTTACAAAAACTTATGAAGTGGGAACGATTACATTTCTGCTTTTTCCCAAGAGAACACAGTCTAGGAGAGTAAGAAATGGCATCTGTTGTTTTTACCCAGTTAGCATCAGCTCCCTGTTCTGGTAGCAGTCCCCTCCCCGCCTTTTCCTTGGAGAAACATTCCCTGCCCGCCCCCCGCCCCATCTCAGCAATCTGACCTAACTCCCTCACTCCAGGGATGCACAGGCGACCCCAGGTGACCTGATGAGAGCTGTACCTCGGGTTCTCACTGGAGCTATGGGGCGCGGGGTGAGCTCTTTCTGCCGGGAGAGCAAAGCTGGAGGCTATAAGCCTGGAGCTCTTCCAGGCCATGTTACTCCCACGAGAATGATCCCAGCTGCTTGAGAATGAAGCCAGCCCAGAGGAAAGCCAGCCTGAGAAGCCAGCATTGAGAGGAAGCACCACAGATGACTGACTTACATCTTTTGAGCAAATGGATCCAGCCCAGCCTGAAGCTAGACATCTCCCTGGAATATCCAAGTGCGTGAGCCAATAAACTTCTCTTAATTGTAAGCCAGTTTGAGCTTAACCCATAGAAATTAAGCAGTTTTCTGAGCTTAAAGCTCACACATTCAATGAACGTGGAGGTAAAGATTATTCAAGGCCAAGTAACTCTTATCTCTGTACAGTGCTAGGCCATGTTCTTAACCATTCATGCTCTACAGTAGTAATTAGCATCTACCACAGGACAGAACTCAAGAGCCATATCACCCTTCTCAGAGCCTGGCCCTCCATTGGAGTCTCCTTCCAGAAGCCACTGCCAGTTCGTTTAAGAGGATAATAGATCAAGATGCATCTCAGCTTTGTTTGAATTGTTCATTCCATGAAATCATTAAATGTGTGGCCATGTCTTATCAATGGTCTCTTAAAGAAGGCTGGAGGGGAAGTGACAGAAAGTTTAAAAAGAAATTAGAAAATTAAGACCTTCCATTTTGTTTTTTTTGTTTTTTCTTTAATTTTGTTTTGATAATCCAGACAGGCGCTATTTATGGACAACTCCCGCTTTAGTCAGGACTTGGTTGCAAGTGACAAAAACTCCACATCACTGGCTGAAGGGGAAAACAAAGGAGCTTTGTTGGCTTACCTAACTGATGAAACCAAGAATAGGGCTGTCTTCAGGAAAGGCTGGATCTAGGCAAGTCTCAGACAATGTCACCACCAGTTTCTTGGTTTCGCCTGCCTTTGGGTTGACTTCATTCTCTCACTCTCTGTCCCACATGAAACTTTCAGCAGTGCCTGGCTCGCTTGTTCTTCTTTTTCTAACCAGTGATCCTAACAGAGAAAAAATCGATAGATTCCCCTCTCTCTAAAGAGTCTCAGCAAAATAACCTGAGATTCCTCAACATTGGCCATCGTTACACCAATTATGATGGCCATGCTCTGGCTGACCAGACTTGAGTCATGGGTCCATCCTTGGCTTTCCTGGTGAAGTAAGCACTGCCAAAGCACATGAACCAAGAGTGGAGAAGATGGGGTTTCCCCAGAGAGAAAGTGGGGAACAATTTTCAATCTGGTAATCTCTTATTTTTGAGAAGAATGGTGATAGGCTGTCAAGCAGGTGGAAATAGCCGTTATCCACACCAGTACTGTGGTTGACATTACAGAGAACACGTGACCTCTTCCTTGTCTTTAAGGGGCTCGTACTATGTTCGCAGAAAAGTCGCATTACACATAAGACAATAAAAGAAATATATAACAATAAATGAAGTTAATTACAGGCTCTCATTTACAAGCAACAGAATCCACGTCAAGACTCTCAGCAGATACCCTGAGGTAACGCTGTGTGGCAATAGGAACCGAACACCAAAAACTCTACCACCCGCTGCCCCGGAAGAACAAGAAGGCTCTGCCACCTGGTTGCCCAGAACACCTGACCTCCTGCACTTAGCAGCCACCGTTCATTGCTCATTTCTGCCTGTCAGTCCGGAGCAGGTATGCGTGCTTGAGGGCGCTTTCACATGCGTGTCTTTACCTCCAAAGAGGTCTGGGAAATGTAGTCTTCATCTTCCTGGTCTCTAAGTACCAAAGAGTTAATTCAGAGGTGTCGCAATGGAATCTGAATAAGGTGATTTACAACATCTGCCATAGAGCAGGTCACAGGAGCTCAGTGGGAGAGAACATGATAAAGGCTGGACTCGAGATCCAATCACTTGTCACACTGGTGTGTCCGAATTGCATCTGACATTTGCTAAAATAAAATGAGAGGATGTGGATGTCAGGGGGTGAGATGTCCACAGAAGCCTGTACTCTTTAGACCAGTCTTGGACCATACCTATAATGCTGGGTGCCATCTGAAGACACGAATGATGATGGCACGTTGTGTTCATCTATAGAAAGCAGATTAGAAAGAAGTCTGGACCACGTTGGACGAGAAACAATCATGACGCCCAACTCCCCACCAACACCCGTATCCAGCGTTTCTTCCCCTTGAGTACTTTCACTTCTCTCCAGTTTCCTCTCTTGCCAGGAGCTCACAGGAAACTCCTGACAGGTCTTTTTGTGACCATTCTTGCCCTCTACCAGCCATTCCCCACCCTGCCAATTAAATAACTTTTCAAGCACAAATATAATCATGGCTGCCCTTTAATGGCTTCCTTTGCTCTTTGGATCAAAGCCCAAATTCTTAAAATGACCCTTGCAATTCCTCCAACTAGTCGCCTGCCTTCCCCCTCACCCCCGCCATGTCTGGCATGATTTTCTCTGATCCCACATGGCCTAAGAAGAAGCCACGGGACGCCTCATGATGGAATTCTTACCACAGACCTCTCCATCCCAGCTTGAGTAACTTCCTCCTCTGCTCCTTCTTCTGGTCTCCCAGCCCACATGAGCCTCAGGGCCACCAGCACGCTGAAGTTCCGGACACACCTGATTCCTCCCCGATGGTATAGCTCTGGTCCTATGGTCCCGTCTGCTGGAATGCCTTTCCTTCTTTTTCTTCCTGGCAAGACCTGCTCCAGATCTAGCTTGGAAGCCACCTGTTGGAGGACAGCCCCTTATAACCGTCTCAGAGGACACCCCATGTGTCTCTCTTGTCCCTGCTTCTACCATTCCTGCAGGCCACTTCCCACGAGCCACTCTGATCACTCCGATATTCCTCACCTAGCACAGGACCTACCTACTCAAAAAAAGTTGACTGAACTAGACCAAATAAAATTAAAAAAAAAAAAAAAAAGCAATCCCCCTACACAGAAAGCAGTGATAAAGAAAATGTGTTCTACTACCACCTTGAGACCTCAATTAATGTGCTTTTCTCCTCGTGAATCCTGGCTTCCAAACAAACAGAACCTGACAGCCCGAATTAAATCATTAATCTTTCTAGTTCTCTGCCTTGGTTCTAACACTAGTGAAAAAAACTCTGATATTTCACTAGAAACTTGCAAAAACAAAGCTACCGCACAGTGTCTCGACTTCATCTGGTTGTGCAACCCATACTATGTACACATGTCCAGAAGGAATGTTCACTACTGCACTCCCTCTTTGACCTAGGTGGAATTAAATGCCAACATTGCCATATTTTGATCATTGTCATTTCGTTTTCTCACAGAAACCCAAAGAGCCTGTGTCTGTGTGTGCATGCACACACACATGCACACCCACCACGTTATTCAACTCCATAGATGAATTACACAGTGCCAACAGCCTTAGCAGAAAAGAACACAACCAGAAATGCGGAAAACTTCTGCTAAATGTTATGTTCCAGTTCTTTCCTATACACTCTAATGCTTTTGATTCAGAGTGACCTGTGGGTTTCCAACCATGGGCCAGTCAGGAAAGAAAAGAGCATTTCCACTCGGCCCTATATCATTAAATACCTAGATGAAGTTTTCCCCGGTTCTGCTTTCAGAGTCAAACAATGCTTTTTTGCATTCCATCATCATAATCATCATATATAAACACCCAAAGGCCAGGATAATTCACCTTCGCTGTTCTACGCTAAACGCTAAACCGTGAACCAGGGCACCCTGGACTGGTTCAAGCGTGTCAGAAGGGCCTCTGGTCGTGAGGCCTGCCGCATTTATTTTTCTTTGAATAACAAAGCTCTCCCCTTTACAGTCCACTCTTTGGAAAGGGATAACATGGGTCTAGACACTATGGACCGAAACATCCTTTTCCCTTCAGGCTCTGTCTCAGAGCTGCCACGTTATCACTAGAGACAGTGGTTTGGAGGTCGCTTCTACCCCTCCCCGGCTGAGATCTGGAGAGTGGGGCCACAGCAAGGAGTGAGAGGGCATCAGAGCGGGCGCGGGGGAGGTAGGGATGTGGTGGGGGAAGCCCGAGAGGCACACGCGGCATGGTGGTTGGACCAGGATTTCTCGAGCTTGCCCGTGCACATGGACCACCTGGAAATCCAGGCACAGTGTGGACTCTGGCTTGGTAGGGCTGGGCTGGGGCCTTTCCTAGCAAGCTCCTGGGCAGTGCTGATGCTACTGGCCCAGGACCCACAATGCAAGTGATGCAGCTAGCTCTAGACCTCAACTCCAAGTCACGTTGGCCTGACTGCCTCGTTGGTAGCTGGGCACTCTTGGACAAATTACTTGACCTCTCTGGTCCCTGGATGTCTTATCTGTGTAACAGCGAAGATGGCACCTATCAGACAGGTCTGCCGAGAGGATTCAATTGTGTGATGCATGGGAGAGGCTGAGAGTAACGCCTGGCACATTATAGAAGCATGGGGTGAGTGTCGCTGAGCGTCACCTGGTTCAGAGCCTTCTTTCCCAAACAACGTCAATAGAGACAGAATAGAGACCAGAGCCCACCTCCCCTCCTGCCCAGGAAGTATGCCTTGCTCATTTTATTATTTCATTACTCTTCGTATTAAATTACTTGCTTGGTTTTATTTCTCATTACACAAAGCAATACGTATTTGCTTTAAAAAAAAAAAAGGAAGAAGATAGGAAGGGAGATAAAGAGGAAGGCACAGAGGAGGGAGGAAAGAATAAAACTAAATAAGAGAAAACACATCTGCCAGAGAGAGCACATGACATTTCTATACACTGCCAGTCATATACACGCACATATTCTAAATAATGGAATGATAACATATGTGCCACTTTGCTGTCTTTTGTTTTCACTTGACACATCACATGACAACAGAAACAAGAGCAGTGACATCAACACTAACAATAGCTGCTCTGCGTTAGGTCCTCGCTGCGTGCCAAACACCCCCTCGCACACAGTAAGTGCCTTACCTCGTTAATTTTCACAACAACACTCTGACGTGGACTCTTACTCTCCTCATTTTATAGGTGAGAAAACCGAGGCGCAGAAAGAGTAATTCCAAGGTCACTTAGCTAGTACCTGGGGCACTCGGGTTAAAAACCAGGCAGCCTGGAGGCACCGGCCAGGCCGTTAATGTCTGTATTCTGCGTCCTTTGCAGGTTCATCCTGATAGGTTGTTAATATTGCCTAATTTTTCCCCACTTACCACCTAAGGAATATCTCTCTGTGCCATTCCACGCTTGTGCACGATATCATTTTTGATGGCTGCATACTATTCTGTTGTCTGTTATTATCGTTGTTCTACAGATGAGAAAAGCGAGGCTTGGAGGCTCAATAGAATGGCAGACAGTAAAGGGAACACGTGACATGACAGGGAGCTTGGTCTGTCCACTCAACAGAGACGCCGAGCATGTGAGAAAAACAATGCTCCCCTTTGACGTGATGAATAGGCGTGGCAGTGAGAATTTAGGAAGACTGTTTAAAGAGGTGACAATTTGAAACAGTGCCCAAGTGAGAAGGAGGTCAAGGAGGTCATCACACGGTAGTCTAGAGTCAGATTTATGTAAATGTCTCGACATGAAACAAAACGGTAACCCTAGAGAGAAGGTAGAAATATCATTTACTATACAATGCAATATATATATATATTTAACAGTAAAGCATATATATATGTACATATATGTTAAATAATATATATATAAATTTATATTAAAAATATAAATATATATATTTAAATGTGTATATATATGTATATATAAATGTATATATATATTTAACAGTAAAGCATATATATGTATGTGTGTGTGTGTGTGTGTGTGTGTGCCTTACTATTAAATTACACACCTGAAACTTACTGGATTTCATTAATCAATGTCATCATTAAAAAATAAATTAAAAAGTATCATTTACCTACAAATTATCATAAAGAACATGTGAGAGAGGGCACAGAGGGGGCTTAGCAAGGTCTGCAGCCAGGGGCTGGAGGGCGTGACCCTGGCTCTGTCCTCTGTGTGGACTTAGGCAGTCTCAGTCACCTCACTTGCAAAATGGGCTTGTGATGCTTACCTTAGGGCAAGGCTGCTGTGAACATGAAATGCAACAGCCATATGAGGCACCTGGACCAGGGGACACGGAACACTTTCGATGCCGTTGACATTGGCACGCAGTGTTTGGTACGTCTGGCTGTTAAAGGGCCAAATCTGGGCTTAAGACGTCGATATTAATTGATAGTAGAATAGGAGATCCTTGGACCTCACAAACTACATGTGTTCATGGGTCGTTGGCCATTGTCGCTGGATGATGATCAAGATCCAGATAATACTTTGCACATCGGGTGCTAAGTCTCACTACCAGGGTGGCTTAGCAAATTCTGAGTAATGACTTCTGGCTTCTATTTAATGTTTACTCTGGTAAACTAACAGAAAAGGCTCACTGGACCACCCCGGCCACCTCTGACCTCAGCTCTCGGGTGATGCTACTATTGACAGAGAGGCCTTGGCGGGAAAGAGCCTTCCTCTGGGGTCTATGTTCATGACAATAGATAATATTGAACGGTGTCTCCTGCCACATGCTGGGCAGTGGGCTGAGCACATCACGCCCACCCTCTAACCTCATCCTCTGACCTCCTCGCCCCATGTTACAGGTGAGGGGACCGAGGACCGAGACGTTAAGGAGCTTGACCCCTCGGTCGCCAGATCCCAGCGATGTTACCCTCTCTGTGAAACGCGCACATTATGGGCTCACCACGTCCTGCATTCTCCTTCGCACCACCTATCACAGCTGCCACTGCCCCGCTGTCCTCACGACTACTGGCGTCCTGTACAAAGTCAGGTCTGAGAGTGCAGCTCAGACACCAGGCGTGCGGATCGGAGAAGGCGTCACCTCTTCCCAGCTGAGTGCCTGACTGTGGGCCTTATCCAGCCTCCCTCCACCTCGGTTTCCTGGTCTGTAACATGAGGGACATCGTCGTAACGACCTCGCGGATGACGGCAAGACAAACTAAACTAGTGTCGCTGACATGCTTGAGGAAATAACCAGCAGGTAGCAGGGGACCAAAGGAGGGAGGGGCTTGAAGGCCGAGCCCCCTTACACTGTAACCTCCACCGAGACAGGACTGTCCCACCCAGTGCCTGGTGCGCCACGAGTACCTGTCAGAGCTCAGGGAAGTGCCATCATAACCACCATTCTTATTTTACAAACCACGTGTTGAGTCCTCACCTCAGGGAGCCAGCTGGCTAAGAGGCGAGCTGAGACGGGCCGCAAATCCTGAGCTCTACACACCCGCTTTGCCATCCCAGCGGCCATCGGGGCTCTCTCTTCCACCCGTGGGATAAAAACCCACGGTCCTGGCAATGCAATCTCCCTCCAGGCCTCAGGTTCCTGGGCACAGAATGGGGACAGGGCAAGGGACCTCCCTGCTCTCAAACTCGTGGTGTTTTTAACTTGTTTCTTCGCTTCCCCAGGGGACTTGCATGCGGCCTGTGCCTAATGATTTCCTGTGAGAGCTCTTCCCAGGGTGTTTTCCTGTGTCTTCAGAGGAAGAACTAACCCAGCCAGACGGTCTCCATTCCCCTCCCTTTACCCTCTCGGACCAGACCGACCTGGCATTTTTTTTTTTTCTCTTGAATTGAAGAGCCTTGCAGACACAAAGATCCTTTTAGCTTTTTAACATGTTTAATAATTTATTATTTATCTGATATTTTTGCAGATGGAGTCCTCAGATCTTGCCTTTGCATCTCCAGTTTCCAATTTGCACCTACCCGACATAGTTTATATTACAATCCATTGATACTCTTAAGGCAGGGTTTCTCCGTTAACACTCCTTTATAGTTCTAATGAACTTCTATGCTTCATTTACTCAAGAAGACAGCTTTCTCTCCCTTTCACGTTTTCCTGCTCACAGGCATACAAATCTTCTGTGTCACTAACACAGTGTTGGTTTTCCCTGTGTCGGTTCTTTTTAAAAAAAAAAAAAAACATGTTTGCCCTTCAGCCTGCTATTAACCAGTTTCTTCCTACTTTGAAAAACTTGCTCTTTTAAATTTCATCATTCAGTTTTTTTCCTCGGGGATTTTACCCTTTATTAAGAAGTGAAAACCAATTTTGGAGCAATCATAGAGACCAGAGCGTCTCATGAATCTTTGGTGTCGTCCTGAGCTCCTGACACAGGAATCGGCACACAGCAGGGACACAATCAATAAATGCAAGTTCAGGGTGCTGATTAAGCGCATAGCTGTGCAGTCGGGCCGTGTGGGTCCGACTGCTGGTCTCGTCCCGCATTCACTGTGTGACCGTAAGCGAGTCCCGCAAATGCTCTGTGCTTCGCTTTCCCCGGCTCTAAAACGGGACGGAGTCATTCTACCAACTTCCGAGGCTTGTTGCGAAGATTAAATAAGGGAAGCACTTAGGATGGTTCCCGGCAGAGCAAGCTCTCAATGAGCAATGATAACTTTCGTTATCACGGACGGCCCACTGTTTGCGAGACTGATAGAGACCAGAGAAAACATTGAACCGCAGATAGAATCAGGCAACTCAAACCTCTCCCCGCCCCTCAGATTATTACTAAAGGTCGTGAGGAGATCTCGTTTCTGGTGGTCTGCACAGCACTCCGCTGTGCGGACATGGCCCGTCATAAGGCCCAGTGCCACCTGTCAGTTCTGTGCACCCTCAAGGCCACCGTCTATTAAATGGGGATGGTCTCTTGCTGGGGAGAGAACCTACAATCTCTGTTCTCATATCCATCACCTTCATTCAAATAATTTCTAAAATGAATTGCCCGCACACCAGCTGGGAACAGCTGCTAACAAGCCAAGGACGGAAACCACCCGGTCCTCTCTAAGGATGGGTCATTCAGGTGGCAGAGGCAGGAATGCCCACTAGGGGGCGAGTGCTCCCGTTCATTGTTCTCTGTGGTGGATCAGTCCCAGGGCTGGGAAGGGAAGGGAAGCTAGCACCTAGGGGCACCGACTGCAGCCCCTCCTCTGTGTTCGCCCCCACTGCCTCAGCTCAGGAAGCCATCCTAACTCCCTGGAAGACCTGAGGAATCTGAGGCTAACCTGCCCAGGATCACAGAGCTGAGAGGAGAAACTGCAATGGAACCTAGAGTTCTTACTCTACCAGGCTGCCCCCAGAATCCCGGAGAGGGCAGCACGCCACATTGCCTGGAAGAGAAGGCATGAAGACATCTAAAATGTAGACACTGGGAAACGGTGGGTCACCTGCATCTTCCTCAAAAGAGGGGCGTAGGGTTCGGCCCACGGTTCCCAGTGTGTCCCATGGAACATAAGTCCTGGGAGATGCTCTGTAAAAAGGGTCGAGGGTCATCGCATAAGTTCGTGAAATGTGGCTTTCACTATCTTCTCTGAAATACAAAGTATACATACATTACTTCGTTAAAGGTCCTGAGAAGCCCTGTAGTAAAGAAACCTGATTGCTTGATTTTGTTTAAGCCAGGCAGCATTTTCCTAGCCTATCTGACATCGGGGCTTTATATACCTATGACATCTATTAATGTTCACTTTGACATTGAGTTGGCTCTGTTTGCTCCCCAGGACAAGCACCTGGTCTCATGATGAAATGAGCGTGTGGATAAACGTAGTGGTTTCGTCAAATAAAGAACATAATGAAGGGAAGAAATGGGACTTTGCACACTTGAATAATGAATCGATGTAGATGTTTCAAGGACAGCGGAAAAGGTGTCCATGCAAGATACTTGTGGAAAGTCAGAGTTATGAAACAAAAACAGAACCAGAACCATAAAGAAATCCAAAGTCTTTACGATAGGAAAACCATTTCAGCATTCAGGACGACGCACAGATATAATCCAGAAGACGAAATAAAATGGTAACGAAGTTGTTTCACACCATGGGGTACAAAACCTGTATTTTGTTAGTTCATGCTCAGAGCTAAGATCTTAGCATGGAATGAGAGTTTATGCACCAACTCACTGTGTTCACCAACACAGTCAGAGGTTTTGCTATGGCTCTACATTTCAGTCTTAAAAAAGTACAGTCTGTGCAGCATTATTTACAATAGCCAAGACATGGAAATAGCCTAAGTGTCCACTGACGGATAATGAATAAAGAAAATGTGATACACACATACATGTGAGGGACTACTATTCAGCCATAAAAAGGGAAATCCTGCCATTTGGGATAACATGGATGAATCTGAAGGGCATTGTGCTAAGTGAAATAAGTCAGACAGAGACATACCATGTGATCTCGCTTATATGTGCAACCTTAAACAAAATTTCATAGAAAAAGAAATCCAATTTGTGGCTACCAGAGGTGGCATGTGGAAGGTAGAGGAATTAAATGAGGGTGGCCATAAGGTACAAAAGAAGTACTGGGTGTGTAATATACAACACGATGACTTAACACTGCTCTGAGGTATACTTGAAAGTTGCTAAGAGAGTAAATCCAAAAAGTTTTCATCTCCAGGGGAAAATTTTTGTGTGTGACTCTATGAGGTGGGGATGTTAACTAAACATATTGTGGCAATCACTTCACAATATATAGATAGGTCGAGTCATTATACTGTATACCTGAAACTTATACAGTGCTGTACATCATCACATCTTAACAAAACCCAAAACAAACAGTATTTAAAGGATTGCTCAGTAAAATAAATTCCAGAGAACTATTATAAATAAATAAATAGGTAGATTAGATAGATAGATAGGTAGGTAGGTAGGTAGATAGATAGGTAGGTAGATAGATAAAAGCTCACACACACTGAGAGAGACAGAGACAGAGACAGAGAGCGGGCAGAGACAGGGAGAGAGAAGGGAAAGAGAGAGAGAGACAGAGGTACAGAGAGAAGTTCAGCCTGCAGGGGCAGGTGGTGAAACCCTTGGCTGGCTCTGAAATCTGCTTTCTCCAGTTCAGTGCGAGGCCATCGGAGACGAGGCAGAAATCGGCAGGGACCAGCTGCTGTTCCACAGCTGGTGCAGCTGCAGGGCTGACCCTGAATAGACCCCTTGGTTGGCACAGGAGCCCAGCAGCTTGCACTGAGCTCATGCCTCAGGACGACACAGAATAACAACGCGTGCTCTTCCTGGCCGGTTAAAGCTAGGTGTGAATCCTCTGATACTCCTCTCTTGCATAGGTGTGGCCTAATTTCCCTCCCCTTGAACCTGAACGGGCCCTCGTGACTCACTTGACCAAGAAAATGTGGCAGCACTTATGTCCTGGGACTTTTGAGGCTAGAGCAATAAGAAGCATCCCCGCCACTTTCTGTGAGGAGGACCGAGCAGCCCTGTGAAGAGGCCACGTGGGGATCGGGCTGGGCTCCAGCCCACAGCCAGTACCCCCTTGTCAGCCATGTGAGTGCCCACCTGGGAGGTGGTCTGCCAGCCCCAGGTGAGCCATCTCAGCCACAGAGTATGACCACGCCGTCCAGGCACGCCCTCCCTGAGTAAGCTGACCTACATTCATGGAATATAGTAAGATCGTTGTTCCAACCCACGGAATGTGAGGTCATTGGGTAAAGAGCACCGAAAAGCTGGACCACAATTTTATTGAGCACTACTAGAGGATGGACACTGAAGTAGATGCTTCGTTGTCTCCTGTCATCTTCCTGAGAGCCGCCATGAGACAGAGCAGGCACTTATCATACGAATATGAGAATTAAGGCTCTGACCTTGGCCTTGGGCATATTATGAAACTCACCTAAAGTTACATGGGAATTCTGTTTTGCCTGTCTTCATTATCTTTAATGACAAAGAAACCTGTAGGGGCAGAATCCACAAAATCCGCTAGAGATAATATTGGAGGGAGAAAAGTAGAGTGAATGGTAGGTTGGTGTGGGTGCCAGAGAATGAATCTCGGATTCTGGCCTAAAATAAGAGTTGTAGGCAATGGAGAATTTTGATGAAAATGTGCTCTCCTTCTGGCTGCAGTTGTATCACTGCTATAGACTGAATCAGAAAAAAAAAAAAAAAAAGGAGGGATTGCAATATTAAGGATTTCTTTTCCTTTAAATTATCAAGGCTGGCACACCAACTGTGACCTTGACACTTGTCTTTGACAAGAGTGCTCATGGATTTAGCACCTGCTAAGGGTCAGCAGTGCTTCGGGTCTTCCTCTGCTAGGCAACCCAGGCACATTTCCTTACATTTGTAAGTGCTTTAGCGTTCAGAAACTATGTTTATCCACATGCTCATTTCATCCTAAGACCAGATGCTTGTCCTGGGGAGCAAACAGAGCCAAATCAAGCAAGAAATAATTAATATTTATCAGGCACCACCCATGTGATTGAGAAATAGGACCCTTTCTTGCTTTCCTTCCCCACTGACTTGCTTATTTCCCTTTGCTTTCTTAACTTAGTAGTTTGTGTTGTAATGGTTTATACATGTTTTCCTTGAGTCTATAAGTTTCTCTTGCACAGAAAGAGATTACCTAAGTGCAGTGCTTGGGGCAGAATAGGCAAGTGCCTCTGGTGGGAAGGAAGGAAGGAAGGAAGGAAGGAAGGAAGGAAGGAAGGAAGGAAGGAAGGAAGGAAGGAAGGAAGGAAGGAAGGAAGGAACTGTATGTATAGCTAAGTGGTGAAGAGAGAGTTAAAAATAGTGGAATCACTCAGCCCTTGTTGTATTCCTGACCGTGTGATTGTGGACCAAGTAGGTACTTAACCTTTCTGAATAGAGATTCTGTTATCTCCACTGAGTTACTGGGGATTAAATGACATAATGTATCTCTCTCATAGTGACTGACCCATTAACTCTCCGACGAGAAAGCTATGAAGAAGAGGAATGGGAAAAGAATATTGCAGAGGTCGAAGAGCTAGAAGATGAGGATGAAGAAGACAGCACAGGACAAGTCACCCAACTGGGCACTTAAAAGATGCATTTAAAATAAATGGTCCTCAAGGTGCCCAAAGCCTCTTAGGGAGAAGTCAGAAAAGACAACAAGCTCTACCAGGTCATTTAACATCAAGTGTAAGGTGCTGGTGCGGTCAGTAGCAGGCAGGGAAGTAAAGACAGGTTTTAAGATGGAGGGAAGGATGAGGTGTGGGGGCAGGAGGCTGGGGGCGAACCATGGGGGGTGAAGGAGACAGGTCCTCGAGAAGAGTGGACAACTAAAAACATTAGGGGAGAAGCACTTCCGGGGCATGTGCTCGGGGCATCCAGCATCGTGCCAGGAAAAGCCTCGACAGCCAGGCACAAGTTCCAGTCCCACAGTTCTGCGACAGGTACCAACCCGCCTGACCACCTCTGCGTGGAGCCGGGACGGCCAGGATTTCTCTGTCCCCAATAGTATCGTAAAACCTGTCGCTGAAGCTTGGGAAGTTTGGGACCAGACACGAATGACTGTATTATTTGGGAATGAGGGGTTTTTTTTTTTTTAAACCCTGGAGCCCAGGCAATGTTTCAATAGTCACACGGCAAAGGCAGGGAGGGAATCCAGATGAACTAACTCCCCAGCTCCCTCCCAGCTCTGCTGATCTTTGATGGTGAATTAGGACAAAAGAAATCTGCTTCTCCTGGGAAGCCCTTTGATCAGAGCCATCAAGTTCACCTCTGCCCTTTGCCCAGCACAATGGCCCAAATCCCCACAGTTATGGTTTTAAAGGTTGCTGGCCCTGGACCAGGCACTTCCTTTTTCTCATTTGCAGTATAGAACTAATGCCGATTTCTTGTTGGCAACCCTCTGTGTATTTAAAACATTCCATGATTTAAGTGGCGTGCCCTCGTTTTATTCAAAAATTCGAGGAAGAAATAAACGAACTGTGCTAAGAACACAGGTAAAGTGGGAATGTCATTTAGGAAGCCTTTAAGTTAGAGGATTTCTATCCCAAGCAAGATTTTTCCTCCCTTCATTTATTCGACAAACATTTCATGGAGCCCCTACTTTATGCCAGGCAAAGTGAATAAAACCAAGCCCCTGATCATATATATATTAATATATATATATATTATATTATACACATACATTCATATCAGTGCAATAAAGAAAATAAAGCAGAGTAAGGGGGAATATACTGATAGGAGCATGTGCACTATTTGACTGGCCTCTGAACAGGTGGCGTGCAAATCGAGACCTGAGAAGGTGCAGCAGGTGCGTTTGGAAGCCAAGTGGGTATCTGGGGCAAGAGCATTTTAGGAAGGAAGATCGAAGGCACCAAAGATTAAGTAATGATTCCAAGGTCACACAAGCAGAAGTGGCAGAATCAGTCCATTCGGCCCTTGCTACAACCCTAAGAAGTATGATCATCATCACTGAATAGATGTGAAGCTGAGGGGTTGCGAGGGCTTGAGTCAGGGCCACCCCATGTCCCACCCTTCCACAACTACCCCACATGCCTCCCTGGCACCCCAGGGCTCGGATAACCTTACTGGAAAAGTGCCTTCACTTCCACAGGCCCCCAAGCCAGGTCATCCAACAGAATGTTCCAAGAAGAAAGAGAGATCGGGAGCCGCTGGAGGCGCCGCTGTGGAGGGGCTCAGCTCCCCCGGTGCTTACGTTCCCCTCCTAACGGCACCCGGCTCTCTCCTGTTGGCCGACGCTGTCTGATGCAGCTAAGAAGCGGAAATGTGAAGGGCAGACACCATGGAACGACAACAAGAAAATCCACCGGGAAGCGGGAACAGGGCTGAGGTCTCAGGCATAAGAACGAGGGCAAGTCGCTTCTCGAGCTCTCGTCAAGTTGGGTTCGCTTCATCGCGGATGGAGACTGTTTTCCCTGCTCTACGAGGACACGGTTCCCAGACATTTAAAAGCAAACCACAGCACTGACAACTTGCCGGGTACTTGGTCTTGGCTGGGCCTAAGCGCGTCTGTGTAGATTGCATACTGTTATACTTGATACTTAAATGTAAGAGGTAGATGCTAATACTATCCCCCATTTTACACATGGCAGGACGAAAACGTTCAATGACTTCCTCGGTGGATCCAGAATTTGAATCCAAGTCTTTCTGACCAAGAAGAGCTTGTGATTTTAACTCAATGGTTTTACATTTTGCATTCGCATTAGAACCAAAAGGGAGTTTTGAAACAACAAAAAAAAAAGATTCTGATGTTTAGATCCCAAATGTATAGATTTCGATTTAATTTTTTCTGACGTGGGGGCCAGATTGAGAACCAGTTTTACATGTATAAAGGGGCCCATTAAAAACTGGCACAGAGAAACTGATATAGCTGTATAACAAACGAAAATCAGATGGCCGTCTTCATACTGTGTGCTACACGATGATATTCTTGAGCAATTAAGTATTAATCTCAGTTATTCATCCTATTGTATACTAAAAGCAAATGAAGATATTTGACTTGGCAATTTTTAAAAATCTAATTTGAAAGGTGTAGCATTCTGAAAACATCATTTTAGGTTGTCTTTTTTTTTTTTTTAAGGGAAGAAGATATGAATCAAGAAATATGAATCAAGCAATAAAACAAACTCTGGGAAAACAGAGTCCAACCAACATTCCACACAACAGTAAGCTAACTTCCAAATTGCTAGGGGTGGCCTGTGGATGACTTTAGGGCTGTTATGTTTACATTGCATTTAGTTTACATTAGGGCGATTTTCTGAAGGTCAAGCTCAAGATGCAGTAGGGAGACTTAAGTTTTCCCTTTTAAACTCAGAATGAGTAGTTAACCCTTAAGCTGAGCAACTCACCTTCAGCGAGCAGGTACTTCTAGCCAATTTCTAGGTTTAAGCTAAAATTGTCACTGTCCATTAAAGTAGCATTTTGTGCACTCTAAAATAATTTTCCCATCTGCTCATTCGCTAGCTGTGTGACCCGGGACATTTAATATCTCAGGCTCGCTTTTTATAGCGAGCAATAGAAATAACACCCAGGGCTCTTCCCAGTGCCGCTGTTCGGACGGAATGAGGTCGTTTGTACAACGGGCTCTAGCACGGCGTCGGAACAGAGAAGGGGCTCGCTAAATAGCAGTTTCCTACCTTTTTCATGAATGCTCCTGTTTGGTTAGTGGAAACGGGGCATGACTCAAACATATCCTTGAAGGATCTCGGATTTATCTTCTTCTGTCAAGAGTTCAAGTTTTAGTTTTAAATAGAATTCACGGGTGTGAATTCTGTTTAAATTATACCTTCGCCATCATGAGCCTTGATTGGCGTATGCCCTGTGTAAATAGCACAATACCACATAAGTTACACCGTAATGACAAACATCCCCAAATCTCAGTGGCTTCTACGACAGGTTTATTTCTTGCTCATCTCCATGTGGGGTCAGCTGGGAATTTTGCTGTGTCCACACCATGAAATGTTGCCGTGGCAGAGAGAGGAATGGGAATTACAGACTGTGTTCTTACAGCTTCCATTCAGGTGTGACGATGTCACCTCTGCTCTATCCCATTGGTCTAAGCAAGTCACACGGCCATATGCCACTTCAAGGGGGACGTGAAGACTTACCACATGCCTGGAACCAGAATATTTGGAGAACGGCACTAATGACTACCACAGGGATCCCACAGTTTACAAAGCATTCGCCACAACGATTACTCAATGTAATTCTCACCGTATCCAAGATAGCAATTAATTAAATGTGATAATTCAATTATAAGGTGTCGGCGAACACCAACAAAACAGAAAACCCAATATAAACAGTTTGGAAAATTCTGCCCACTATTCTGAGTGAGAGCACCTTGAGTGTATGAAATAGGTGTGAATCTGTTTGCTCATCTCGAAGTGTACTTGCCTTCTATAATGAGCGGAATTCTTGCTTTGCTCTCTTTTGCAAATGGCCTGAGCGAAGGCCAACTATACGAGTCTCAGCGCAAAAGTCTGTGATCTTTCAGTATTGGAGGAAAATGTGGCCATGTGATCCCCCTGCCTCCTTGAAACAGCCCAGCATGCTTCTTTAACACATCACCCTCTCAGGGAGATTTCATTTGAACTATATAATGATTTTTGCCGTAAGGACTGACTTTAGAGTCTGACCCCTGGGTAAAAAGATGAGACTCCACTTTACCCCTGTCCAGAAGATGAGGAAAGTAACAAAAGCCCAATAGTCAGGTAACAAGGACGTGGAGCAAGCAAGTGGCTCTAAATCCCTGTCTCCTGAAGGAAGGTCCCTGTGAGGGCAGAGTTTAGATACATCTCAAAAACTGTGTGGCTTCCCCCAGCTGGCTTCTGGCTCGGTATTTCAGCCACCTCTTCCACAGTGGAGGTGAAAGTGTGAGGCAGGAGGCTAAGAATAGTCTTCACTTTCTTAGTTAACCTGGCAAAGAAGTGCTTTGGTTTCAAAGCCTGATTGCTGGGTGTCAGGCTTCAGGGGGGTGAAAAAATAGATGGTTTATCAACCCCACTTCATTATGCCAATAGAGATTTGTTAAAGGATGGAAAATTGGATGGCCCACGTGTGTCAATATGTCAAGGAAAGCTTACTAAACTTTCACTCATCTGATTAGATCAATAAATATTTATCTTTTCTACATTCGTACAAATAATTCATTAGGTAGCAGTGATGTGACCTCAATTTTTCTCTTGATTTAAAGATTAAGGGGGAGGTCAACTTCTGTATTCAGCAGTTCTAGAGACGGATAACCTGAAAGCTTCATGCAACAAAATATCCAGAAAAAAAACACAATAAAATGAAATAAATAACGTGACAAGGTCTTCCAAAATGGATAGCTGAGCAAACCAGAAAAACCCCAGGATGAAGACGGAGGGACTGAAAATTTAAGTAAGGAGATGCGACAGGGTATGCTTCGATCTGCCAAGCTTGGCAAGCCAGGGGCGTTAAGGGGTGTGGAGTTTAACTGCTATTTCTACTAAATCTTGGGCCTTTAGAAAAGAACGTCCCACGTGGCACAGATAAGACAATGACGTTCAGTTGGCCGTGGCAGGGGTGGGGTAAATGGGTTAAAGGAAATAACACTGCTATAGCGATAAGTTCACGGGCTTCGGAGTCCGCTCTCCCCACCCTCCACTCCCACCTTCAAGATCTGAAAACCGGCTCTCGCACTTACAGTCCTAGGCCTTTGGCAGGTTACATAACCTCACGCCGCCTCATTTTCCACGGCTGGGCAGTTGCAAAGAATTGGTAAATTTAGTGCATGTTAAGTGCTTAATTAGCACAGTACAAGGTACAATAAAGTAGTGTTCAAAAAATGGTAGGGCAAATCAAAACATGTTTTTCTTCCAAGGTTCAACAGATTTTTTTTCCTTAAGAAAGCCAAGAAATGGTATCCTTACTTGAAAATATAATGAAAAAATACACTTTGTGCTTAGTTGTAAACAATCCAGATTTCATAGCCATATCAGACGTTAATTTAATGGTTAGAAAAAAGTCTGAAATTAACAAATATTTAAAACTTCCTCCACAGTTTAATCACCACTGCAACATATGCAACAACAACAAAAAAAGTTTTGGATAACTATTAATCAAATTCTCTTAATGACACTGGCATAGTTCAAAAACAGGTTTTTACTTAGGGAAAGCAGGAATCAAATGGGATTATAAATAAAAGCCGCAATGTAGATAACCACATAAGGGGAAAAGCCCTCCCAAGGAATAAGGAGACAAAATAACTTACTGAATGACCTTGAAGACGACTCCGTTCTACCAGGGCCTTGCTTTCCTTTGAAAATGAGGGTTTGCAATCAATGACTTCTGAGGTCCCTTCCAGCACTGTCTCTGATTTTATGACAGCTGTTTCAATTGCAATAGAAACTATCCATCCATTTGGCCCTCCCATTCCACAAAAAAAACAACACACAGTATCATTTCTAAAAGCCAGAGTCAAATTCTTGTTTTGAATTTTAAAGTGCTACATGACGGCTAAGGTTAAAACTCTTCTCTTTCAAAAATCAAAAAGGTTGAAATCATCAGGATAAAACCCATCACCACTGTAAACCAAAGTGGATTTTCAACCTAGTAGAAAATTTGAATTGACAAAGCATGCAAAAATTAGCTCAAATATCTGCAGCCTTCTCTATGAGTGTCCTGGTAAAGCTTAGTGGTTTAAGTGTTTACTGTTTATGCTACAGGAAGCAATGAGGCTGGAAAGGCTGGAGGCACGAATGTGATATGCCCAGAAACTAGAATCTTTGGACAGGAAAGGAGTCTTTTTCAAGAAAAAGTAACAACTCACATCTACAAATTCTTAATCAGAATTGTTTGTTTTCACAAGACTGTGTTTTGTGTGTGTGTGTGTGGGGGTATGATGCATGGGGTAAATCACCAACTATCAATCACAGGTTTGCAAATTTCCAATTTTTTAGTCCCTGCATTTACATTCGTGGGCGACGTTTGTTCACATACACACACAGTGAAAGACACTGTCCAAATAACTTTTGCTGTAAAGCGGAACTCAGAAAAAAAAAATCGCTTAAGAAATCAAATCTTATAGAATGGAAATACTTTAGCCACAGCATTCACATATTTGACGGTGGATCCCAAATGCTTATCTAAACAGAGGCAACGCAATTAAACCGCTTTCACTCAAAATGGTGTCAGAAGGCAACTACCCTATTTACCACCACTGATAAGTTATGACAACACTATTCCATAGCCTGTCACTGTATTTCTTTTAACCCCCGGGCACTGGGATTCAGGATTTCCTCAACACTAAGGACTTATCTCAAATGCTATAGTGCAGAACATTAAAAAATATCAGGGATGGAATGCCTTATTCAGAAACTAGATAATGACTTGGGAATAAAAGGTGGAGAAGTAATGAACTGTCACTTACCGGTTTTTCCAAGTTTTCTATTTTCTAATAAAGAGCAAAACTTTAAACACTAACTTAAAGCATAAATCTAGCAGGCTCAGAAATTCTGTAGGGAACCCAATGGCCAATGAAAACTTCGATCACTACGAGTAGGTCTCTGTATTTTTCAGGTATAATTGAATAATATATATGAACACATTACTAAGTGTTTCTGTTTACTAACAAGATAAATCTAGCAAAAAAAAAAACACCTAACATTCCTTTTTACAATCAAAATGAGTTTTGAAAAAATGACTCTCTAGATATACCTATATAAAAACTATCAGTATTACTTTTTAATAAGAAGTATAACAAACAAAAGTCCTTATTTACATCATTTAATTATTCTTCCCTCTTCCCTTATGGGACTGGGACAAAAAGATGCTGCAGAAGGAAAATAACTTACTTCTGCTGAACAGTTCAAGAGGTCTTTTCAAAGTCTAAGCACCTGCTTCTGCTTGCCTAGCAGAGCCTAAACTTACAAGACTGAAAAGAAAGGTCAAAATAAATAAGGCCATTCCCTGGGGACTTACGCTCATTCCTCAGAGGGTACATGATGCTGAATTTCCCTAGACAAACACTTTGGTCTTTACTTGTAATCAAATACTGACTTCGGCACACTACAGCACAGCATCGGTACACTCTGTTAGACACCACACTCTGCTAATTCATAAATACAATAGGGGTTTTATCCATGAAAAGCTTGTGATTCCTCTTCATACATTCTTTCGAGAAACTTCTCTGCAAGCATCCCTGGGAAAGTATTCAGGTTACCTAAATCTTGTCAAATTCATAGTAGTATCGATGTTCACACAGGTGATATTAATTAAGAACCCTAAGAGTCAGGGTAAGCAAGACAGATCTCACTATAAAGGGAAGGCTACAATGAATATTTCAAAGTCCGTCGGGCCCACAAAATACCTATTTAATCATATTTATAACAGTGGAACAAGAAAAGCTGCCACTTACGGGTATTCACCAGACCAGGTATTAGTTATATATTATTTCACTTAATAAAGCCAATCCTTTGGCAATTCTCAAATCAATCTTCCCTTTCTTTACAAATGAAAAAGTAGGTTAGGTGAGTCTCAAATCCACAGTCTCACTGCCGGATAAAGACAGAGCTGGGATTTAACACCAATCAGTCTGTTTATGAAGCTCGTTACATCATATTCCTGTCCCACTCCTTGGACAAGCTGGTTTCTAGCCTCATGGGCAAAAGAGAGTAGGAGGTCTTACTATGAAGTTCCACCACCACCAGTGAGGAAGCGAACAATGCTATTAAGGAAACACGAAAAAGCCACAGCTGTTATATTTTAAAATATCTGCTGAAAAATTCCTGCGCAGCAGGCCTAGTGTTAGGTACTGGGGACAATGACATAGCTCCAGCCTTAAGGACCTCACAGCCTACTGGAGCATCTTACTTGGACTCCAAGGACAGAAATGGGGAAGACAATCGATCATTGCGATGGTTCCAAGTCATGGGGGAAAAAAAGCAGTTTAGTGTGGATAAGCAAGAGGAAATGTGGTTCACTTTGGTTTGGAAATATTTCTGCTCCTAAAACTGAACAAGTCACTTGTGGAGTATGCTCACTTCGGACTAGCATTTCACAGATCTAAAAACACAATCAAGAAATGGCTGCACTGAAAATCCATACTACAATAAAGCAGCAAGTCGCCAGGTAACAGAAGATACCATCAGAGCCTTGCAGCTCCCCTAAACAGGAGGACCTGGGAGGCGAAGTTCCCTTTCCCATTTTCTTGTGAACATTAAACCAGAATAGAAAACTAGACTTGCCTTGTTCTCACAGGTGCCTAATATCTACGGTGGATAACATTCTAAACTTACGAAGAGAACCACACAGTGAATCACAGATTCCAACCAGGCTTCGTAATATCCAAACTCCCTGGTGCCCAACGCAGAGAAAAAACACCCATGGAGTGGCACAGGGAGCCATTACGAGGCAGGGAGGAATGCCAGCACTCCTGATAGAGCCGCGTGACTTCGATCTCAGTGCTTCCAAAAAAAATGGAAATAGTGCAATCTTTCCTAGACTTACGAGGGTCAGTTCTCATCAAGGACTCTGAAGAGTTCCTATAAATTATTTTACAATTTGCTATTGATTGCTTTCTCCTCCTCCACCATGCCCGATCATTTCTACTGCCTTCAGCCTGTCCATCTTACTGTTTCTTGGTGAAAACATGAGTGTCCAAGAGCCATTTGTTCACTTAAAAGTCCTTTATACTAACAGATACCCAATATTACATTTCTCTGTAGTTAAAAAGAAGAAGAAGAAGAAGAAACCGGGGAGGGGGGTATGTGGGCTTCAAATACTTTACTTACTTCTAACCAAATGCCTTCTACCAAAATTGACACAGTAGATAGATCCTGATCATTACATTTTTAAGGAGACATCTCTAAAGCAGTCAGCATTTCTATACAAACTCCCATTTCTCTAAGGTAATTAAATGTCTCTAGAAAGGTAAGGGAAATACAGACTCAGACATTCAAAGCTTAAAAATAAAAACCTTTTAACATCACCAATCCAGCCCCTCTACAATGGAAAATGGTAAACAATCCCCCAAAATGTAAACTAGATTAAATTACAATAAATTTCATTAATATAATCAATCTTGGGAAGTAATGATTACACAAAAGTCAAATATAAACTAAGAATTTTTAAGGAAACTTTTTACAAAATAGTCATTTGTTTTTCTAATAAGCAAAACCAAGTATACAATAAAAAGCCAAAAAACTAGGTGTAATGTCAAATGCTCACTACCACAACTCAGAGATGAAATTCTAACCATTTTTTACAATTTCTGCACAAGTTTATCTATCATTCTTTAAATATTAAAATGTTTTCCCTTTTAAAGATGTTAGTACTGGTAAATCTCCCTGGGAATCCAATACTAGGTTCTTTGATAAAGCACTAAACTGTGCCCATGCCACAGAGCTGAAATATTCCCCAGCACCTAATTCGGTAATCCCACTTCTTTACATAATCTAAATTTAAACCACGCACCTCTGTAAGCATTAAAACAGCATTGAGTTTTAAATATGCCACTCCCTAAAACTGAGAGTACACCTCATTTCATTCTGATCATGCCTCAGATTTCGCCAAGTCTAAGTTTCATTTCAAACTCGCCATCTAATTTTTCACTCATATGAGTAAACAAATCTAAGAGCCAAAATGAAGACATCCCTCAGCAAAAGAAAACAATTACTGAATGCACACTGTGTTCACCAATGCCACTAACCCAAAATCACAGAACACATGGCATATGGAAACTCAGTATACCAAGATGAGTTCATGCGTATAGTCGCCATCCAAATATAGAGAATGCTAAACCTTAAGCAGAAAGAACATTTGCTTTGCCTAATAATTTTTTAAATCTCAGTTATCTTAGACTTTACTTTTCTCAGTGCTGACCATACTCACCTTCCACAACCTGAGCTCTGTTTTCACTTCCCAGGCTATATAGATCACAGGAGGAAATCCCGTGGAAAGTGAACTACCGAACTCGGAAGATCTAAACCCGCTCATGACCTATGGTATCCCTGTCACAATCCTTGCAAATTCACAATCAAATCTCTTGCCAAGTCTCTTGCAGTCACTATTGCCTCCTTCAAACCTGAACCTGATTCTACCTCACACTCAGATCAAGTTATATCCCCCCCCCCAATAAAAGCCCCAAGTTGAGGCCCGCTAAGCTTCCCTTCTGTGTAGGAACTTTTTTCATTTCCAAGGCTAATGCCACCAATCTTGGTCTCAACCCCCGTCTCTCCTAAGACATTGGTCAAAGTTTCACCTAAATATGTTAAGTTGGTCCCTTTCTTTAAAAAAAAAGAAAAAAAAAAAATCCTCTTCTTGATCTCAATCTTAACCACACAAATTCTTATAAAAAGATCCCTCTTTCTCAATAACGCCTACAGAGGCCAGTTAGGTAGAGTAAATGAGGGCATGCAAGGGGCTCTGGTAAACTGAAGACTATGTGCCTACCTAGAGGGGACGGCCACAACCCCAACGCACAGACTACTAGGTCTGTCCTTACCAAATCTGAGTACCTTGACTCTACGCGGTATCTTTCCTTTTCTAAAGAACGGCTCGGACTGCTTTGAACACCCACTGAGGGTCACGTGAAGCAGATGGTCAGGCTACATCCAGCTCTGTTGGCTGCCTGTTCACAGCCTCTACCTTAAACCAACAGAAGCTGGCTCAAGACAAAAAACTACAAAACCCAATGGTCTTCAGGATTCCCAATTCCCATCCATCATACCTCTCCCATTCCCTTACTAAAGGTTCTATACAAAATCACTGCCATTTTTCTTCCTAAGTGGCAATTAAAATCACAATGAAATGACCTGAACCCTAGATTCACAATTGACACACCACACCTCTCATTCATGTATATACACTAAACCAGCTATCTTTGATGACTCTCTTGCTTTATACCTCTTGCTTTTCATCTCTTGCCCTTTCACTGGCATTCTTTGTTCCAGTTCGATCTCTTTACCTGGGTTATTATAGTATTTTTTTCTAAGTGGCTTCAGTGTCATTCCCCATCCTTACAATTTATTTTCTATATGGAACTCTAATCCACTCTTAACAATCTCAACCTAAATTCACAGCATCATCTACCTTCTACAATACTGTTTAAATAAAAATAACTTCTACGCCTGAAAGAGCCACTCCTGTCCAGGGTGCCACATCAGCAAACAAAAACTTAAGATAACTTTTGTGTCTCCGTAAATGCTCCGCTTGACCAGAAACACAGCCGATCCCCGAATGCGCCGCCAACTCTGGGCTTTCTCACCCCAAACAAGGTTGACGATGGGGCTCCAGCCAATTGGTATGTTCTATTCCCCGCTTCCTTGTTCTTTATTCTTTATCCTTCAAAAGCTTCTTGCACCTTCCACCCCACTGTGTAGTTCTCTGAAAGTAGACTACTTCATCAAGCGTTGAAGTTTGTCTGTATGACCAAGTCATCTTTAACAATTTTTTAAGTTTAGATATCGGTTCAGCTAAGCTGGACTCCTTGCTGCTTCCGTGACACACCATGAAAACTGGCCCTGAACACCAAAAAGCACAAACCATTAAGGAAAAAAAGAGATAAAGTGGACTTCATCAATATTTAAAAGTTCTGTTTTTCAAAAAGACACTCAAGAAAATAACAAGACAAGTCAACAGACTGAGAATACAATTGTAAAACACATCTCATTAAGGACTTGGATGGAGAATGCATAAAGAAGTCTTAAACTCAGAATTATGAGGGGGCCAGTCACTTCACCAAAGAAACGTGAATGTCAAACAGGCACATGAAGACGTTCAGCATCAGTGAAGATTAGTCATTAGTGAAATGCAAACTGAAGCCACAATGAGGCACAACTATACACCTAAAATGGCTTCTTAAATAAAAAGTGATGATTAGAAAATGTTGGTGAGGATGTAGACTTAAACACTTAAAACCCCTTTCTAGCAACCAGTAAACGCATGAATACGTAATGGCTACTATTCAGCAGCAGAAAGGAAATGTATTGATATATTCAATATGGATGAATCTTAAAAGCAATATGCCCAATGAAAAAAGAAACAGACACAAAACACTACACACAGTGTGATTCCATTTATGACCCTCTGGGAAAAGCTAAAAGGATAAAGTTTAGTGGCTGCCAAGCACGTGAAGTAGAGGAGGGGATTCACTACAAAGGGACAGGGAGGAACAGTTTGGGGTGATGAAAATGTGTATTGATCATGATTATGCAACTGTATCAACTTGTCAAACATCATCAAGCTATAGACCTAAGAAGGTATGGTTTAGTGTATGTAACTTATACCTCAATTAAAGACAAACTTTAAAAACTGTTTATGACCATGGCTCTTGGCTTGATATGCTGTTATCCCAGTCTTTTGTGCTGTTGAAATCCTAATTATTTGTTGGAGGGCAAACTACATCTCCTCCACAAAATTTTCCCTTATTACTTAACCCAGAAGTTGCAAATGGTTGCCCAGAATTCAGCATTAAAAAAATATATATTTTTAAAAAGCCTAAAATTTCTAACAGGAATATTTTATGTGTAAATATGGATTTCCAGCTGTGTGAAATACAACCAGGCATCCTGACGTGGTAACTGGCTAGACCAGGGATGTCAGCTCAGTCCTCACCACTTCCCGTGGCTCACACTTAACCATTTAACCTACTTGGCAGCTTATTTACATTGCTTTCCTCAATACTTGCCTCATCTTTCCTGATACTTATAGCTCTTTGATCATTATTACATTAAATATACCTTGCTTTACAGATATTTGCACATATTTTAAAACCCCAACTAGACCATAATTTGACTGTCTCTAAATTTATTTTTATAGGCTCACACAATGCCTTCCAGAGTTTGATAAAATGAGCAATGATCAATACAACTAAGCAATTTACACAGGAATTCTATGAAGGAATACCACTAACAAGTAAAACAAAACTGTCACCAGGGAGAGACATTTTAAAAACAAAAATGACAAAACCAAGTCAGATAAATGACTGACATGTTTATAGAGTTCTCAAACAGGTTCGTTCCACTTACGATATTCATCACAAGATAACAAAAATACCGTATTTTCAAACAATAAATAGGCCTGTGTATTAAAAAGGTAAGAAACTTGCTAAATTAAGTAACTCTTAGGTTTGGGCTAAACTGATAGAGGTGGCCAGAAGTTACTGCTTTTGCTAGGTAGTTTGAATACCATAAAAAGGAAGAATTACCAAGTTCAAACTAGAGAATTCAAATAAGCAAAATAGGGAAGTACCCATAATCTAGCCAGGGTATAACAAGAGAGAATTAAGTCACTGCAGCAAGAAATTTTCAACAAACACGTTTGCCTTGGTGATGGCGGGTAAACTACTTGACCACTTGTGCGATGTTACTGACAAGGCTGTTTTATCCACAGCTATGGGACTAAGGCACTACTAAAGTGCTTAGAAGAGAACACAATCCCCTCCTCTACTTTCTCCAACATAGTAACTATAAAATTCGAATCAATGTTTAAATAAGCATACACCAAATCTATCGTTTATTTTAACATACTGGTAAAAGCTGCATTCGAAAACAATGTGTAGGTTAGTTTCTCACCATAAGAATTCTGAAACTATTAGAAAACTGTATAATTAAGATATTATCCCAATTACTTAAGCAATTTTTAAAATGTCTTGTTTTAAATGTTATTTGATGAGCTACAAATACACTTTAATGTGTGACGTCTCCAAAGATTACCACCACCCAACGTTGGTAAGGGTCTTTTCTCAGTCCTGGGCCATACCCAGCAGAACTATCTATCATGTAATAACTAGATGCTTTAAATGTATAGTAAGATTAATATGGGCCAAAAGCATGCTGTGGCTGCTGGAAAGGTTAATGTCAATCATTCTGTTACCAATATGATGTTAATCGTAAGTTGCATTAACGGAGGTGATGGCATGTCTCGTCCCCTGGTAATTACACATTCCACCACATTCTGCCCAGTTTAGACCATACAGAATGCAATATAAGGAAACACCTGGCGGTGTTAATCAGGAATGTTCAGACTATCTACAAACCATGTCAAAGGGGAAGGCTATGAGTAAAGAATTAAGTTGACTCAAATGGCATCGTGGCACAGCTTTTACTAACCTTGCTCTAGAAGGAAGAATTGCAAAGTTATACGAAGATTTTAGCTCAGTACTTCTAACAGAACTAGTAAGTTGTCTTCAAAACTACTGACTTTCTTTAAAGTACCTGAGCAGAGGGGATGGCCATTAAAATTATTCAGAAGAGAACCCCCAAGTGTTTGTAGGTGCCTCATACCGAACACTCTAGGACAAAACACTACATAAAGTTAAATTGAGCATTGAATGCTTTCTGGCTCCTTGGATTTGGGTCAAATGAACTGATTCCACGGTCTGTTTTATCCTGCCCTACTCCCCCTAAGCTGTGTCCATTTCCTCGACTTTTATAGTCGAAGGTTCTACTTCGCTGATGGCCTTCTTCCCTTAAGCCATACACCCATCAAAAAGTAGCTCTACTATTTTGTTACCTCTTTAGAAAATCTTTGAACATTATTTTCTAAATATTAGAGGGAATTTCAGTTTTCTTGTTCTACATCAGAGAGGACTTATTTTATAGTTGTAACTACCTGTTGTGAACTGTAACTCCTTTAGTATTCAGTTGCCAAACCTATAACAAAGGGGTTGGAGAAAACAAGTTTTAAAAGCCACCCCCCTTTGCCAATAATATCAATGATCAAAGAAACTCCCAGTTTGGGCCAGATGTGGCCAGCCTCACACCACTGAGCCGGTAGAGCAGGCACTACAGAGTGAAAGCGTAGCTTTCTCCCTTGCCACGAACCACGCCCAATGCACACCCATTAAGTACAAGACGGAACGACCACAAACCATTCCTAGAAACTTTGCCAAATACCAAACTTGTTCTACATATCAGGAGCTCTATAATTTAAGTTTCTTTATTGGAAAACCTAGGCATAATATTAGATTTTAAAAAAAGATTAATCCATACATACACATTGAGACCTGTTTAAAATTGGTTACATGGTCTGATTTTACATAAAGATATGCAACTGTCTTACAAACTGTATACCTGCGGTTGAATTTCAACAGGCAACATTATTTTGGCAAAGGCTGCCTTTTTAGTGAAAAACAGTCTGACCAAGTGCCTAGACCTTCTCTACCCAAAAAAACTCTAGCAGATAATATTGCCAATATTTTAATGTAGGATAAAATTTTAACTAATTTAAATGTAACCTAAAATATCACTTCAGCATGTAAATGATCCTATGGGAACAAAATAATTAGTGCTTACAGAAGCACATTAACTCCTTTAAGCCACTAGGCATCATTTAGCAACAACTACCTACACTCAAAAGCATGCCAGTAGCCTGAAAACTCTTTCATGTGCCCTATTAGCTCCTTGAACGTCACACGCTGAATATATGCTTCAAAGGATAAATTCCGAGTACACACATCCTATAAACTTCCTTTAACATTAAGTATTTTTAAAAGGGGTAGAAGTATAGAAGAAGGGTGTCTGGACATTAACAAGTACAGTATTTAGTCTTTGAGTGAAAGGAAGTGATTTATTATAGACCCTTTGAGGGTCAATGAAATATTTCATTTATGGTTAAACGGTTTTAAACTTGTCTACGGCCTGTTACAGAAAATGAAAAGTCAAATTCACATTTTAACATACTCATTACTTCTGCACAGTGCATGAAAACACCCAACACTGAGATTGAGATCTCCAATAAACTGATTTCAGAGGCAGAGGGCTTAGCATGCTTCTCTAACAAAAAGGTCTGCTAAAAATGTGGTTAACAAAATAATAATTACCAGCCATATAAAATAAACCTTACAATGAAGGAAAAACTCTTTCATTATTGTCTTTTGGGATCCAATAATGAATAAAACTACATACTTTATCCCATTAGATCACATCCTGATTAATCTAACAAAGTGCCAAGATATGTTTTTAAAGACTACTTTATCTAAGCAGTAGTCCTTGAGGGAAGATGTTAAATATTTCTAATCATAGTATACTTACAATGGGGAAAAAGCCCCACATTAAGAAGAGAAGAAGCCATACTTTAAAGAGACTAGAATAAAGATACCAAAGTGCTTTGGCCAAAATTAGTATAAATAGACTTTATTGAAGTCAGTGCCTCTGTACTGAGACAGAAGATTGTGTCTACATAAGCACAAGTTGTAACATTTCACAACTTCTAAAAGGAATGTCAACAATTACAACGATCATGCATACCATGGTCGATAATCACATTTTAGAAGCATTTTCAACCATTTCTAAAGAAATGCTTATAACATTGTTATATATAGAACTACTTTCAATAAACTGCAAAACATTGATCGACTTTTCCAGTATGAGCTACAGTGTCAACACAAAAGGGAGGCATAAATGTTTAATTTATGAAATCAGAATGGAATATTTACTGTAAAGAAAAATTAAAAAGCTTTCAAATAAAGGCCATTATTGAACCAACGTGAAGAGCACAACTTGAACTTTTGAGTTCATTCATCTTTTAAAGCTGTCCTCTGAATAACTTCAGTTCTGAACACTGGATTCAGTATTGTGAGTATTCCTTGGACTGAAGTTTGGCAATAATGCGATCCAGCTGTCTCTTAGCTTCACACTGTGGGAAATTGCTCATGTCATAGTACTGAGGGGCAATTTTCACCAACCTGTCCAGAAGAGGGGAAAAAAAAATCACCAAATTAACACTGAATTAAAGTACTAGCGTTACCAACAAGGTAGGCAGCACTCATTAATACACTGATGAGCAACAGCAAATCTACATATCCAAATCAGTGTTGAAATTACAAATGCCTAATTCTTATAAACACACTTTTAGCAATGTGTTATTCTAGTAAGCTGTAAATTTTCTGACGTTGGGCGTTCCGTAAAAAGAACAAACTGAACTTGAGAAATTCTCTTAAAAACACTTTCTTTATATTAATATAAAGATATTAACATACAGTTGTCCATTTCTCCATTCTAGAACATTACTCTGACCAATCTCTCTAAGGTTATAGTAATACAGATTCTATATAAGAACATCTTTGTAGTCAAAGTGATTGGATCTTCTCATTTTCCAAGTTTTAATAACTAGAAACATAACTCTATACCCCCAAAATTCATCTGAATAAAATCTTTTTTAATGCTTAGCCATACAATTTTTTCTCAACAAAGCATGTAAGATAAAATGGTAATGTTCTACACAATTTAAGTGTCAAAAGTCATAAATCAGTGTAGGAAAGAAGCCCCACAACAGAGAAAGTGACATCAACCAAAATAAATGCTTTCAGGTCCACCATTCTTGGCTGACGTTTCACATCGTAAGTTACAGAATGGATTCTGGCAAAAAATAAAAGACACACAACCTTCAAAATCCACAACACCTCGCCCCACAAGGGGCGGGGTGGGTGGGCACAGATTTTGCTTAAAATAACAATCAGTTTTGATTATACTTTGTAAAATCAAATATGCTGAGATACAAAGAGGCATGTACGCATTTTTTTTTTTGAGGCAGTTTTTATGCTTGCTTTAGAAGCACCAACATATAATAAATAGTTGGGAGTTACTTGTACTGGGCCAGATAAAATATAAAGACTTGTGGAACCAGGGAATTTGAGTTAATCATTGTGGCAAGAGAATGGCACCAAATCTTGCCCACGCCCACCGAGCAACTCCACTGTCCTCTTAGCAAAGCTAAGATTGTAAGAAATCAACCATTCCAGGAAGTCGAAGCCCTGTACTGTAACTGCACACTGTAGTATACAGAAACCAAGTTCCCCTGCAAGGGAGAAGGAGGACAGGCTTCCAATAACCAAGTCAGGTTCCATTCTAAGCAAAATGCTAACAAAAACTATTAGAAAAAAGACGCTGCTTACCATTCTGGCTTGATATCTGTACACGTCCGAATGTAATTCTTTGTTGTAAGAACGAACTCATTATAAAGCACCCATTCAGGCTTGTGGTCAAGAACAGTAGAGGGATGCAACTGAACCACCTGGTTATCTTTCACAGTTAAGTAGTGCCCTGTCCGTTCTAAATGTGCCACCTGAAACCAAAACCCTGTAAATTAATATAAAGCTTCTGATGTGCTAGTTACAAAACAAGTGATGTAAAACTACCTATATAATTAGAAACAAGTGATGTAAAACTACCTATATAATTAGAATACCTTTTGCTTTGTATTCCATGGCTATACTTTTTTCACTGATAAAAGCAAGGATCAGCCAAGTACCGCAGGCCAAATCCAACTCCCTGACTACCTTTGTAAGGTGCTTGTTAGCTAAAAATGGTTTATTCTTCTTTAAATGATTGGGGGTAAATCAAAAGGAAAACATTTGGTATGGAGCAGAAATCATATAAAGTTCAAATTTCAGTGTCCATAAGCAAAGTTTTAGCGGATCACAGTCACACCCATTTGTCCATGGTTGCTTTTGCACGAGAAGGACAGACAGAGTTGAATAGTTTCAACAGGGGCCCAACAGGCCAGCAGAGCCTAATACATCTTTCTTAGTCTTTTCTCTGCCTTATACTATTTGAGTGGGTTCTTTAGCACCAGGTAACATCTATGGAGTAGATAAACAATCACTAGAAGAGTCATGTTTAAGACATAAAAATAAAGAGAGCAAAAAGGAGAAGCAAAAAGTCATCTACTAAGAAAAAAATTTAAGGAAAAGAATAGGGAGTAAAAGAGAAGGTGCATGTGCTTCTCATCTATATTTCTTGGGTCTATGTCTATAATCAAATCTATTGATTGGTGACTCTAACCTAACATTTAATCAAATACTAAAGCAGATAATTACATGCCCTTTCCAATTCTAGAACTCTAGTAATATAAAGTGTGTGAAAAATGAATAATAGAAAATTCAAACAATAAGTACTTACTAAGTACCTACGAAGTGCCAGGTACTAAAATGCATGCCCTTTTCAAACAAATTTAAATCTTAAGGAGAGAATCAGAAATCCATAATGTCTGAAGATGGTTTTGTACATTTTTTGAATTATTAAAAGAAAATTTAAGAACATATCAAAAATAACTAGTGTACACTAGTACATAGTATGAATATAGCTGGGTCAGAACATTTTCATACCTAATTCTACTACTCACTTAACTCTAATAAGAATGAGGCCTTATAATATATAAGATGCCACCATAAACATTCTTTTAGTTACCTTGATTTCAAATACAGACAAAGCACCAATCTATTTTTATTCTGACTCAGTGCATTTAGGTCCATTCTATTTATTGAGCTCATATGGCCTGAGGCAGGCCACATCCTACTTAACAGAGCCAGAAGAGAGAATGAACAAACAAGACTGAGACAGAAGAGATAATTAAAATCAATCCCATCTCAACTTATATAAGATTAATTTGTTTTCAATTTTATCACAAGAAACTTGAGTTTGAAACATAGTTTAAGACGCTTGAATGTTCACTATATTTACCTGATTAAGTTTTACTTCAGTTCATATAGCCTCTAATATAACACAAAACTAAGTAAAACATTGTAAATTACTTTTCATCTTTATTACTTGGCTCAAAAGACATTTTTTGGCTTTGGCAATACCCAAGTGTTTTACATATAAATATCAATGATAACCTATAGGATTGTGGATGAAATACAGCTGTTTAAATATTTGAATTTTGGGGTGATTAGTTTCTACAAAAAGAGGAGAAAGCAAATTGTACTTCCGGATCTGCCCAGACAATGGCTTCCTTTCAGTATTGTTATGACTATGTCGCCAATGGAGATCTGGATTCAAGGAAACTTTAAAATACATTTATCAAAAGTCAAGGGTTGAAATTTACACTAAAGAAATAGCTGCTAATCCCACTTGAAAATGGCTAACATGCATTTGGCATAAAAAACAATCTATAAATAAAAAGTAACTCCAGAATTGATTTCTATCTAACTGGATTGGTAACTTGTCATTTAGGGAATTTGTTACTCATCAGACATATAAGTTTCTTAGTATATTAGTTCATTTGAGTATCTAGATGTAATATTTAAGATCAATACTCATAGGTCTTCTTAAACTGATTTGTGCTTAGATGGATTCAAAGAGCTGTGATAGAAAGCAAACAATATTATGTAAACAATTATGTATTGCTGTATTATCCACATACCTGCATAAAATACCCAGTAACCAAAGCTTTTCTTATATTAATATAGTAGTCCCTGCTTGTAAAGTCAGTACTTCGGCGAGGCAAATTAAATCTGTCCATAATTCGTGATAGTTGCTGGCGTACATTGTCTGCTGACATCAGGGACCTGTAGTTAATGAAGTTGTCATAACACCACTGAACCGATTCATGATCTACAAAGTTGGAGGGAGGGGAAAAAAAAGGGGGGACATGAATCATCTAAATAGGTGTATCACCTAATTTAAAAGAAAAATTGGTATAAAGAATAAGCTAAATAATATAGAAAGGGGATTTATCCAAACCATCTTTATAAATATATCATATCACAATGTTATCAACTCCCCTAAAAATCTGTAGTGAAATTAAAAATCACAAATACACTAAGATTTTTGGCTACTGGATGACAAAACAATGATTTTGAATAAACTATTTCTAATGAATTATTTTACCCATGAACATCCACTTGGTTGTTTCCAATTGATGATCTAACAGGGGTGGTAGGTTGAAGAAAATTTGGTAAAATGCCTCGTCTTTCTCATTTTCAAAGAAAAGACAGCTTTAGATCATCAAAAACAATTTAAAAAATTTAACAGTGAATTTCCAATGATTACTGTGTATTTTTAATTATTACTGAGTTAGAGCACCTGAAACCTCAGGTATTTAAAGTTTTATTGTGAGCCATCTGTATCTTAGCGGTGGACAACCAAGGTTTAAAATAGAGGTGATATAGTTTATAAGAATGTCTGGACACCCCACTCATACGTTTAATAAATAGGCTTATATTTAAGCACTTCCAAGTATGTATTTACTGTCAAAGGGACATTTCTTACACAATGATGAATTCCTGACAAACTTCTAACCAACCTAGTGTTGCTCATCTTAAGGGCTCACACTACATTATGATGTGAAATATTATAGTGACATCTATGCACCAAAGAGAGTTACAAGGAGGCTTTTTCATAAAGGTAAGAGTATTTTAAATTGAAATAGGGAGAGGGGTCTTAAAAACTGGAACTGTGCTGATCCTTCTCCAGCTGTGGTACACATTAACCTTTAACCTTTTATTTTTCCACTTTGGTTTTAGGATTCTATTATAATGCATGTTTTCTTTATAGCTCTTCAGATAAACAACAAATATATTAACAAATGTTTACCAATTACAAAATGTAGCCATATTTCATAAACAAGGCTGGTGGACAGGTGGGGTAGTAAAATGAATCTTTAAATCGAAGAACTGATGTGTTAAAACATCCATTAATTAACCCATCAAGAATGAGAAATAAAAGTATCCACCTGAACTTACTGACATTTAGAACAAAGCACTGAGTATCTTCCGGAGATGAAAAAGGAAGAAAGTATGCTTTAGAGCTATTTTTGCTTATCTCTGTAACAAGCTGAAAGGCAATGAAAATGCTGAAACTGAGACAAGAGGAAAAGGGGATTTTTGAAAAGTGTTGTTGATCTGCACTCTGGAGTGTAGCTTTTCTGAGGTTCTAAAGTTTTAGAATATACAAAAGAGTAACAAAATGACAATTTTAAGTTGTCAATATATACAGAACTATCAGGTATTATCTTAATAATAAATGGGAGGAATAAAATCTAAAAACAGGAACATTATACTAAAATAATTCTACGTATATATTTCTCACCAGTACAGTATACTACACTTAAGATCTAAAGTATAGAAATTAAAGCATCGCAAAATAACTTAATCTAGTTTTGCTTTTCAAATGTTATTTAAACAAATAGTATTAAGATGCATTTTAGCTTTAGTATGTAACCATTGTATCTAATGATAATAGATCTTCTTGACTAATATCTGAAATATATTTGCTATTTTTCAAATATACTTAATGTTTCATTTAATAAAGTTAACACAAGATCTTTAGTGAAAACATTTCAGGATTAAATAAGATACCAAATAAATCTACAAGTCTGATGTCAGTACTAGTGAGGGGATGCTATACTATTCTAACGCATGACACTTCTTCTAAGTACTAGACCTATTTAGGAGTAGGATAAAGCTTTTATAGATATCTACTGTTCTATATTTTCACAGAAAGCTCCCAACTGTCAAATACTTGTATAAAGACAAGCATTATTTAGTAAGTCTTTATCATTTTAAAATCTTAAATTCCTAATTTTAAAAACTGCATGTTACATTTATACTTAAAATCAAAATACAGTCCTAACATCAATCCTACATTTTATTTTCATTACAATTTTTAAATTGAAATATACTTCTATGCTAGTTAAAAGCTTTATGATAAATATAATCTCTTAATTTTAAAAGAATTAAAGTGTCTTGTGAGAGTACAAAGGTAAAAAAAAATCCCCCAAACCCTATTCTGTTCCTTTAGCATTTTCTGATTTCCACTTGAATAGTATCTCACTAATATCAAAGGGTTCTGACAACCAAGATGGATGTGAACCATGTCTCCTTCTCAAGGCCTTCCCTTTACAGCAGTTATCAGTCTAACAGGTTCTATGTCTAACAGTCACATTATCAACCAGTATGATAGTTTAGCACACAACAGGAGTATACATTTCTTGAAATGATCTGTCCTATCAGGGATGAAGTCTTTAATATCATGCATTACTGGTACTTCAGGCACAAGAGATAAAATAAATGTTCTAAGGTAAACTTGTGTATTGACCATTCTCTCTTGGTTTCTCAATCTTTTCATTTCCCTTCCTTATCTGACCCCAAATTTGTTAGACCCGGAGAGAGGATTCCACACTTTTTCTTACCTGATATTCATAAATTCTAGTCAACCAATATCAGGGGTCATAGATAAAACACAGATGTGCAAAACCTTGGCTGCTATGCTCTTTGTTTCACATATTGGCCCTCAAGCACTTTTTGGACCCCGAGATGAATAAATTCACCATCATTTCTACAGAGATGTGCCAAAGTAAACAGACTATTTTAGAAGTGTAAATAGGATTTCTACAATAAAAATGAGTTACAAATAAAACAGGTGCAAAATGTGAATGTCAATGTTATAAATTAGGCTACTAATTTCTTTATTAACAGAAACCACAAATTCAAGAGTGATTGAGAACCCTCATTTTCGGTAAAAGCGATGATGTAGGGCTATCAGTCTTTGCATATGATCCAACAAGTTGTATATCATCCATCTGATATGCAGAAATAAAACACTTTCAGAACCTGTTGCAGTTATTTCTGTTTCTGCATTTTTAAGTTTTCCTCTCATTTAATTTTATAAATGGTATATTCCAACAACAGCATCTAGAAATAACTTATTATGCTTTCATTTTCAACTAAATGAAAAATATTTTTCATGTTATTAAATATTCTCTAAAAACATGATTTAAAGCTGAAATATCACGTGGCTGTAACATGTCACTGAACCACCTTTCTACTGGTGGGCATTTAAGTAGTTTCCATTTTTTTACTATCATAAATAATTCTGGGACAAAAATCTTTAATCACATTTAAGTAGTTTCCATTTTTTTACTATCATAAATAATTCTGGGACAAAAATCTTTAATCACATGTGTTCACAAAATACTAAAAGATAATTTCATAGATTACTTCTGGATCAAAGGGTATGAATTCGTTAAGGTTCTTAATCACATAAAATCTGCTGTCCATAAAGGTGACAACAATTTATATTTTTACCTCTGTTGTATGATTTTTCCACTAATCCCACCTGTACACATTTTTTTTGTTTTGTTTTTTTAAGACCTTTGCCAATTACATAGGTGACAGTTTGGTAACTCTCAATAATAATGCATTTCGTTAAGAGTAAAATTTTGTCCCTTATGGGAATTTACAGACCACGGTAGCCTGAATGAGAATAGTCATGTTTGTTGCCCATTTTTTTATTTGGTTAGTTTTTACTTTTATGTAAAAATATTAGACAGTAATGATCTTATAAAATGGCGTAAAACTATTTACAAAAAATATAAACTTTATGGAAATAAGCAGAAGAAAGTATATCAATCCTATATAAAAAGGTAAAATTTTATACAAGTATTTCATTTTTTCCTGTCCTGCATTTTTTCAAGCTTTCTAAAATCGGTGCCCAACCCCAATTATAAAGGTAAAACTTTAAAAAACATGGGCAATTTCTATCTTAAATGCTAGTCAGGAGTTTTTTCTAAAGCACCTCTGGGTTTCTAATATAAAATTGTCACAAATAATAAATGAAAGTGAGAGGAAAAAGAATCTTATTATGATGCTGTGGCATTTAGACAAAGAATGCCCTTCAATCTAACTCATACTTACTTTGTTTAAAAGCATGGTAGACATTCAGCAGGGTGTCAGATGATCTCCATCAATGTGGGCAAATCTCATCTTGGCCTCATCTGCGGCTTTCTTGGCCTCCGTGGGGCGAACAAAACACTGTGGGACTAAACAAGGTTGGTATGGGCCAAACAAAACGCCCATATCGATGAGTCACGCATTCACAGATAGAGGAACAAGGCCTAGCTAGGTCAGTTCACAGAGCATAGGGCAGGGCAGGATGGCCTCCAACTGCATCTTGGACTGTTTACTACCTTGATTTGGTACATCAACACCTAACCACATCTGTAAGACAAGAGGGTTTTCAAAGCTACAGAGTACCTGATTATTTTAACTAGATCTATAAGTAGGCATAAAACAGCTATTCTGAAGGCCATCAAGATACTAGAACGCTCAACTTATTTCAAAAACCAGTGCTGATAGCTCTACCAATAACCAGAATTATGGTGTCAATAGCCTTTTAGCTAAGTGTAATTTTTCAAAAGGCCATCCATTGAATCCACTGAATGGCTATGAAGGTTATGAAGCTACACTTGCCCACTGCAGGGCTAAAAGCAACTCTCCAACCAGTCTACTGCCACATTTCTACTGTAATATTTTCCTTAGTGTTGTGGCTATTACCAACTGGTGGGTATCACTATTAGCACCGGTGAGCAGAAGCATACATATGTAAACATAAAAAATATCATGAGATCTTGGGTTCTGATGATAGCAGTAGTGGTGGAAGGTTAAACCGCCTTTGAATTAAGAAAATTCAAAAAGGCTGGAATATTCAGCCTAATTTTTCAGCATTTTAATAAAAAGATTAGTAAATAAAAGTCCCAAGTTAAAAAAAAAAATGTTATTTGACTCAAAACCTCAATATAAAGCAAAATCCAATATTAAAAAGTTGACAATTAGTCTGAAACAGTCATTATTTCAAGGGTCATCAAAATATGCTTAACTACAGTATTTGTTTAGAGCCCTATATTAATTCACACAAAACTTTAAGTTTTACAAAGCGTGCACTACAGTTTTTGAAATACAACTTTCCTTAATTTACTTTAGCAATTCCATAGTCATAAAAGCAATATGAAAATAAAAATACTTAACAGCTTGGGACTTTGTCAACACATTTTTAAAGCTGTTAAAACCTTGTCAATTCAAAAAATTATAAATTATAAGTTCAGATAGAAGATAATGGGAATAATCAACAATGAAATCATATACAGTATCAAATTACTCTTTCACACACAGTTTCCCCTTTAAAGATGCCAAAGAAGCCAAAGAGACAATGACACATGATCACAGTAAATATTAAAAGTCTTGCTTAATGTAATTGAAGCAAGTAATTCATACAAGTACAGAAACCTCTCATAGCTGTGAAAGTTAATGTTAACTAGCTAACAGTGATTAGTGGGAATAAGTAGTACTCTTTAAGGCCTCTGATTTGCACTATTTATATCAGGACCTGAAAACTTCAGAAACTATTTAAATGGAAAACAAAGCATTACCAGCTCAATAACCTTTTTGTTCCATGACTTCTTCCTCACCCTTCAACATTTTCCACTACAAATGTCATGCTTAATAACTGCTGTATGTAAACATTCATTATCTTGATGCGCTAAAAGATAATGAATGACCAGTACACCCTATGTTTGGCAGAACTCCTATTACAAATACAAATAAGACATGTAGCTGGAAGATTTCAACTGCAACACCATGACCAATTTTTAAGGGACTAACATTCTAAACTCAAACAATAGTAATTATACAATATGCCTGATAAGAGAACTTGGAAAAAAAAAAAAACTAGGCAGATAAATACACAACAATCTGTTAAACTCCTGCTTATACTTTCTCTAAAAACTAAAAATCTTGGGGTAAGCACGACTGGGAAATCTAACAAACAACATGTAAGAAAGGCAGACAACAACCTACCACCACCTCCGCAAGTGAGACAACAATTTAATTAAAATAATTCGATACACTGCCCTGCCCATCTGCTCTGAGTCTGATCAGTCATAACTCTGCAAAAAACATTTTAGCTAGTTCTTAAAGAAAAAATTCACACCATTAAAATATACCCAAACATCTAAACTAGGCCAAAATTTTTATATTTAGAAACTTTTCAATTTATTCTCTAATTCCGTTTAAGATTTTGAATTATTTGAGGCATTACATTATAATGAAGACCAATAAACCACTCTGCAACTGGAAATCAATTCTCCCCAGTACTAAAACTAGTAATTACAGAGTACTTCGATGGTCAATAAAAACTCTAGGTTCAGCTAGGAGAATCGGTGTTTGTTTGTATATTAACAACATTTCTTCTTTTTGGAAAACGTAACTTTCAAGTTACCATTCATTGTGGATTAAGTTTATGGCTACTAAAACAGCACTACTTGTTCAGCTTAATGTTCCAGTTTTCAAAATTAGCAATTTTATCTATTAGGTATATATTTTTTATCAAGTATCTTTCTTCTACTTTAAAAAAATTATCATCAGATTAGATTTTAAGCCTAAAATTATACATTACTAGTTCTATTTATTTAATGCTAAGCTTGAAATTCATGTTTGACTGCCACTGGAATACATATTTATATAGGTAGGAAAAGCTTACTTTAAAAAATAGTTTGGGTGTCTCTCAGGCTCACTTCAATAGTGCCAAGTACTAGAATAAAGTTCTTCTGGTACTGTCAGTAATAAACCACAAAACTGAAGGGCCTACTTAAAGAACTCAGTTAACAATGGTGTTCAAACTTATTTCTTACTGAAATTTTTATTTGCACTCGAGAGCCAATGTTTTTACTATATTTTGTGCACAATGACTTGCTTTATTTTTCTAAATACTATGTTGTTATGAAGTTATTTACAAGATATTTAGGAAACAAAATGAGTTCCTCAAAACCACCTATAAAATGCACTATCATGCTAAACATTAAAAAAGAAAACCAAAAGTGAAGTCCACCCAAACTTTGAAGAGCTGGGTTTTTTTTAGTTCCTTTCCCTCTATTACCTGACAACATAGCAGTAATAGATAGGACCTCATTAGAACAGTTGTAGTCACAACTTGCAATAACCATTTTAGCGAGCTGTGGATCTAGAGGAAACTCTGCCATCATGGATCCCAATTCAGTCAGATCTCCATCATCATTTAAAGCAGCCAGATAATTCAAAAGTTCTAGAGCTCTCATCAGAGTTTCAGGAGCTAGGGGGAAAAGGCAATGTATTAGACAAACTGCCTTTAGCAAGCAAAAATGTGACAAAGTAAAAACTATTATAAGCAATCTCATTTTTAATTCTACAGTGGGTCAAACTAAAAACTCGAACTGTCATCAAACTCTATTACAGAGATCTAGCAAACATGAACATGAATTGCAAAATTTTCTGCATATTAGTTAAAATTGTCATCTTCCTAAATGTTCATTCGACAATGTGTTTTTCAAAATATTTTTCTTAAAAAAAATTGGAAAATTTCATACTCCATGCCAACCCTCAATAATTCTAGAAAATTTAATTATTCTAAGGAAGAAAAATTGCACATAATTGTACCCTTATAGTTTAATGCCAAACATAGGATTTATCTTGATGCTTATAGAAGGAAAAAGGTAACATGCTTTTAATATTTATGTGCTAGATAGGACAGAGAAAGAGCATCAATTTTGGTTAAAGGTTTGATAAAAATATGTTGATAATTCATACCTGGTGGATCCATAAAATCAAAATGCACCAAATCATCAATACCAAGTTTCTTCAACTGTAACACAACTGATCCTAAATTAGAACGCAAAATCTCAGGATAGGTGTTATCCTAGCAAAAAAACAAAAATGTTTGTTCTGTTGAATATTCTTTAATCCTCTGGCTCCAGAAAACAAAACAAAACATATCTGTTCTCTGCCTCCTTAGCTATTTATTTACTTTGGCATTACTTCTACACCACTGAATCAGATGAGAAAAATATTTGTGGAACAGACTCGAAAGGACTCACTTTCTGTGAACTACCTTTATAGAGATCAAAGTGTCACTGCTGCTGTCCAGCTCAACTTCAGACTGTAACAAGCATTAGATTACCAAAACAAAAACAAAAACAAAAACAAAAACACAAAAACAAAAACAAAACCCCAACTCAGAAAAAAAACAAAGGAGCTTTAAGTTGCCAAAAGGTAAAATGAAGTAAATGAAGGAATTTCCTTCTGGTAACACATTCAACTTAAACCTTCTCAACACATAGGAAGAACAGTGTAAAACCTCATACCTGCATTTCTGTTTTATAAGCTTTCTCTGTGTAAAGTCTGAAGCATTTACCAGGTCTGGTACGTCCAGCTCTACCAGCCCTTTGTTGAGCTGAAGCTTTACTAATTGCTGTCACCAAAAGGGACTCAACTCTGATTCGAGGATTATACACCTATTAGAATGGAAATAACAGAAGAATGATTCTTCAATTAAACACAAAACTGTGATCTAACGGAAGTACTCAAAGCCCACAGCTAATTCCCAAATTAATGTATTGATGACTATCACAAATCATGTTGCCACAGAGAATCTGTCACCCTTATGCCTTAACCTTCTTTCAGAAATTCTGACTCCGTAATTCCAACAGACTCAAGCTAACATGAAAAAGCTCTCATCTAACATGCTGATCACCTTTGTTCTTCCTAATTTAAAATAATTTCAGTTCTTCTACCAGTTTTACCTTGCTTTTAAATAGTGGATAGTGCTAAAGGCTTCTGCCTGATAAGAGCCTGCTAATTCCAACACCTGATATCCTGAGTGGGCATCAAGAAAAATATTTTAAACTTGGCCCTGAGAAGTCAGTTACATCCTTTCAGTTTAAAGGGACCATCAAAAGCATGAACACTATATATAATGAATTCTCCCAATTACGTCTATAAAATGTAATCAAATGTAAGCAAAGATTTTTTAAATAATAAAACACAGTATTTATTCAGTAGTCACTTTATTTAACAAGTGCTTGATAGTCAGTACTATTAAACTAGAGGTTAACTTAATACCTTTTTTCAAATACTATAATTGGCACATACCAGGAACTCTAGTTGAATAACTGATCTACAAGGATGATAACCCTCTATTATTATTATTATTACCCTTATAATTCCTTAAATATAACATACAAATCAAAACATACACTATTATTATACAGAAACAGAGAAAATGTAACCTTAAAAAAATAAAACCTTAAAAGAAAAAAAGCGTAAGATTAAACATGGGCTTAGTATGTGAGAGCCAGCTAGAATACAGAGTTCATATTGCAGAAGTCTGAAAACGAAACAGAAAAATACTTCTAAAAAGCTAACTTCAGTCATTAAATGAGTAGGCAGTTAAGTACTGTTAAGCTAACACTAATTTATAAACCATGTGACTACCGTGCTAAAATATGTACCTTTTGTTTCGCAAATCCAGGATCAATCACAAATACCACACCATCTATTGTCAAAGATGTCTCTGCAATGTTAGTTGACACAACTACCTGTTTAGAAATAAACATTATATAAATTATATTATAAGTATAGTTCAAATGACAGTAAGATTAGCCATTAATTTTCACTAACATCACATTTCAATACAGTAAATACACTAGAAATAAGGTTTGCTCTTCAACGGCCAATGCTATAAAAATACTAATATTTTAAGAATTCGAAATTTTATTTACCTCATCTTAGTAACTTCCTTTTTCAACAAAGGTTATTACTTCAGGCTATCACTCAACCACATTATGTTCTGATTGTTCACACAGGAAGGATAACATCAAAAGAAAATTATCAATAAAGCAACATGAGCTTACAAAATGTCTCCCTGATTGAACACTTCCTGGTTAATATCCAAATTGAGCACAACATATATATCTTTCAGTACTTTCAGGCAATATTTACATGGGAAAATTGTGTATCACCAAAACGCAACTCAGCATTTTAAACAAAATGGTATGTAGGGGGAAAATCTCAAGTTATAATCCAAGAACTGGCAGATTGTGAGAATCAATGTATACCTTTCAGAAAGTATACAATCTCAAAAGAGATGACATGTAATATGTCACTGCATACAAAGCAATTATTAAGAACCAGTTGAACTTTTTATTGACAGGGTATAATGTTTAAAGCAATTACATATTAATGATATCTTGCTTTTATGTCATTGTTTTACTACATGAGATGTTTTATAAAACTGGTTAAGGTTTTGAGAATAGCATGCCACATAATTTTTCCCTATTTAAACAATGGGAAAATGAGATCCTCATTAGTATCTTTACTCAGAACACCTGATTTTCAGGAAAAGATTACCGCCATTGAGGAGGAGATGACTGTATAGGCAAGCAGTTGACACAGAAGATAAATCAGATACAGAGTCTACTCATAGCTTTTATGGTTTGTAAAGGAAGATTAGACATGGAGAAAAAGTGTAAATGACACCAAAGATTCCCTGTGAGATTTAAAACGGATTTACTTCCACAGCAAAAACAAGAAAAGCTTTCTGAGAAAATGGCATTTAGTAGAGGTGCTGAAGGTAAGATGGGATCTATTCATAAGAGCAGGGACAAACGCTAGCAAACGGACTGTTCAGCTTAAACAAGAACGTATAGGCAATGCCCAAAGGCACGTGTAAGAAACGAAAAGAACTCATAGTAACAGGAAATCTTGGAGACTTTTAAAAACATACTGGAAAATCACTAGCAAGATATTATCTTAGAAGAATCATTTACATGTCTAGAAACAAAATGCTTCCTTTTTGCATTGGTCAGTTGAAGACTGCTAATTAGAAAACGGCTAAGAAATCAGAGGTGGTTTGATGTTACTGAAATCCATTTTTGAGAACATTTAGATGACATGGTCAATAAATAGAACCGAAGCAAACATAAATAAGGCATATCAAGTTGATGGGTGAATTTAAAGAAATATAACCTGAGTTTAATATTCTTACAGAAAGTGTGTTGTAGAAGCAATGAATTTAGGAGTAGTAGCAGAGCCAGTAATCAAACCTAAGTAGCTAGTAATAGTGGAAAAGTTTTAACATCACCAAGCTTCCATTTTCTTTTATAATTCTTAGTCTAGCTAAAACAAGACTGTAAAAGAAAAAAAATTAGATACTGAATATGGAATTACAAATTATACGGAGACTAATGCATGCTTGTGATTATACAAGAGGTCTGGTTTTCTGGAATTGTGGGATGAAAACTGTTATTAGTTCTGGACAGATCTTTAGGACAGTAAAAAAATTATTTTTTAAAAGTTTTTCTGGAAAAGATACATTATACATAATTCTTCTAGAATAGAATACAGTCAATGTGATTAAGAATTTCTTGATGTGATCAACTCTTCAGTTATTTTAAAATAATTTCTCTCCACAGAATAATTTTATTTGTTGTGCATGTGTTTTCTTTGTGTTTGTGTGACAAATTATTAAATACTTATAAGGTGAGGATGTGTGATTCTACAAGCGTTTAAGAATCAGGTGATCATGCCAACTTGACAAGTCCATGTCATTACTGAGTATTCTGCATCTGAAACTTAAATTCCAAAATACAAGTGTTAAAAACAACCTTACAGAAGCATGGTCTTTGGGCTTTTTCCAATGACTAAAAAAGTAAACTGGTTAAAAAGTTTTATGGTAATAAAAATGTTTTGAGTAGAACCTATCTACTGTACTGATTTAATTACTAAAATGTCTATCACCACAAGAAAAGGAGCAGGGTTCTGAAACCATGAGAGTGAGTTTTGGGACAAGAAGAAGGAAAAGTTATGCAACGTATTTTATGACCTTGATGGTATGTCTTCTAATGACTCTACCACTGGAGCCAGAGAAATACTATTAACTAAGGCTAAATAAAACACTCACACACACATAATGCAAAAGAACAGACAAATATATGAGATGATAAAGTTATTACACTGCCTTGAAATCTTAACAGTGAGGAGAGGAAGCCTTAAGTGTATTCTAGATGTAAGCAGCACATGATCTAATAAGGAACTGGTCAGAACACATTTGTCAAGGGGCGAACTGGAATATATATATGTACCTGGTACAAACTTTATAGATTCTAACTGGGCATTAAGTGTTCAAGCCTCGTTGACCAAGTATTTCAGGCAAATAACCCTAAATATATGATAAACCTCATGGCAAAAGTTTGATATTCTTGCCAATTTTATCTTTTTATATATTAAGTTTGCTAGATTTGTTCCCTTCCCTTCTATACTGTGCTATTAGAAACTACTTTTATTTCAAAAATTCCACTTGAAGTAGTAGAACTTAGCATACATGAGCTGCTCTACCTGAATTCTATTTGGACACAATAATGCACTTAGGTTAAACTAGTTTGGATTTTTAGGCCCCAAGAAACTCTGAGGGAGTCTCCAATTCAGTATCAATATCAACTTACTTGTTTATAAATATCCCTGCAGTACCAGGTTATCTTCAGACAGTGGATCATTAAGTCCTCTTTATAACTACAGAACCATTTCCACAAAGGCCATTTCTGCTTTCTATTGAGCAATGTATGCTCTGAGCTATGTTAATTAGTAATCTATAACGTAAGCTACAGAAAAATCAGCTATTTGTACAGACAAAATTATTAAAAACTAAATAAAATCAAAGAACAGTTGCTAAATTTTAATAACAGCAAACTTATAACACAGCAATTATGTCTTAGTCAAAAGATACATAAAAGTGATTGCTGAATAATCTTCAAAACATGTACAAAAATGCTGTAGCTTATAGTCAAATACTTGAATAAACGTCAAGAATTCTCAAAACTGGTAAAAATATCTACTCCTCACATAAATACATGTATGGCATTCTCAACCTTTCTTAATCATTAAAATCGTGAAGTAGTTCACTATTAGTGCTCATTAAAAATCTACCTAAAAGGAAATAAAAGTAACTTTTTAAAGGAATGCTAATTAAGCCCCCAAATGACCTTAAATTTTTATAAGCTACATTTTAAAAATTTAATACTAAAAAGCTTTATTAGTTTCACAAATTATAAACTCTATTTTGTATAAATTAATACAATGAGGAATAACAAAAAAGGTAACCATCAGATATAAAGTAATACAGAATTACAATTATTTTGTTGGGACTTTTCAAGACTACTATAAATATTCTCTTTGTTCCAAACCTTTCAATACTAATTATATTCTACTCTATACTAGCTATTATCCGTGTACTAGAACAAAATACACAAACAATTTAACAAAAACTGAATCAGACTGATTTTGTTTTTCACAACTGGAAGTAAAAAGTAAACCCCTAAATGTTCCAATATAATTTTAAATTAAATGTGAATGTCAATCAGCTACAATTAACATTCTTGAATAAACACCCCATTCTAATAATGGCACAGTAATGTTTAATAAATTCATGACAAACGATTGCCTTGGCCTCCAGTCCTTTGTTTTATAAGGTGGACAGGATATTACTGGTTGTGACATTTGTTAACAAGAAGAGGGGAAACAGCAACTGAATGCCAATTTTTCCTGTTCTGGTATCTGCTCACTTTCCTTCAGAAATCCTGTGTGCACCTTCTTACTCTTCCTCCTTCCCCACAATCTCACCAACCCCTTCTCTCATTCAATCTGGGCCAGGCAGGCCTTGGGGCTGATGGTCACCTGCTCGCCTGCTTGCCAGTCAGTGCTTGGCCAGAGTGTTTTAGCTAGTTTAGGTTTTCAACTGACACTCCTACCTCCTTCCAAGCAGCTTCACTATCCAGCATCAAAATATATGATTCGATGAACAAATTCTCCTGTACGAACCAGCCTTCTATAAAAAATTTTCATTTTCCCTTAAACACTGACTTCAAAGTGTTTTTCCTTGAAATAAGAATGATGTATCAAATGCCAAGGAAGTCATCCCTCTCTCTAGAATATCCAGGGAGTCTATGACAGTGCTCTTCTCAACCTCTAAGATGAAGCTGACTAATGCCAACAGGTAACATGATTTCCCAGCAAGAAGTCCTATAGTTTTTTAGCTGAATGAAGTACCATTAATGGATAATGAAGGGGTACTGTGACCCTTAATTCTGATTCAGAATTAAAAGCCATGGTAAGCCCAAGAATGGGGATTCCAATGATCCCCCACCATCTACATTATAATGAGCTGCTTAAGAATCATTCTTTACAGTGAAGATTATTCCTAGAAATCTTTAGGATTTATAAGAACACAAAAAGTTTAAAAAAACCCAAAAACTAATTCAGCTCCATGGGTTTAAGCTGTAGATTCTATGAAACGTATCATGTATTGAATTGGCACCTAAATAAACAGAGCAAAAAAGGGCTCACATGTAAATTAAGTTTTAATAAGTGTGGGTTCATATAGCTCAAAGTAACTTAAAATAGAAGAGAACCACATGGAGACATAATAAATCTTACAATAGGCCTATTTTACTCAATGATAAAAAACACCTTTTTAAAATAAAAACAAATGCAGATATACATATACATGATTTCAAGACAAATCCTCTGCCATGGATTGACCCATGGAGGATGCATTGATGCCTCTTAACTATAGAAATGTTTAAGAAATTGCTGTTTTATATACATCTATTGAGACAGAATCAAGCTAAAACTTCAGAAAGAATTAGTATTTTTCAGTCAACAAATGAACTTCAAAACTGAATACTAAATGTATTCCTTAAAATTTCAAATATTCCCCAAAGTTCAGAGTGCAAATAAATAGGAGAAAAATGTTTTTAATTTTTCTAGAGACAATGCCATGACAATAATTGGAAGTTCAACATAATGAAGCTAGGATAAGACTATTTTTTAAGGCATTCACTACTCTTGTTGATCTTTGAAAATTCAAAAACTGATTTTTTTCCTATTGCCTGTGAATTTATATTCTACTAGGCTGGTGTTGCATATCCATTCAGTAATTTTTTCATCTGAAAAATATTTTTGGTTCATTTAACTTTTACATAGCCATGTAAAAAATTAATTAGCCATGATACAGATAAATATCTTTATTGATGTCATTTTTTCAAACCATTAAACATATGATAAAAAGATACATGGAAATAAGAAAAGCAATAGATTCCAAATGTGACTGACAATATTTCAGGTTAAGACTTCTTTCTAAACATATAAACTTAAAATTTATAATGGATACTACAAGGGGCTAGTTTGTTCTAGATATGTTAATACCTGTATACACTGAGCTTAATCCTTAACAATCATCCCCCAAGGTGATGAAGGTAATGAATTATACCCATCTCAAAAAAAAAAAATGAGAACTTTAAAACCAGAGATTAAGACGTTTACTAAAATTCACATACAGCTCTAACTTAATCAATGGCTGAGCTTTAAAAATGTCAATGCCGCTCTTCTTTTAGTCGTTTTCAATCCTTTTCAAACAATGCAATCTTATTTTTCAAAGACTCTATTAGAATCCCTATCTCTTAAAAAAAATAAAAACATAGCTGCAGTTTCAAACTGGAACGATGATCTCCCTCCCGTCCCAACAAAGTGCCCAGAAACAGGGCTGGAAATGCCTTGCTCCCTTCCTGTGCCAAGCACACACGTATACCCAAAGATCCAGTTCCTGCCCTCAGGAAACCCACATACTTATGCAATGTAATCTGCTAACAGTGCTACTGTTAAGAGAGCTGTGCAGGAAACATTTCATACCTATAGATGACACTTGGGTTAGATCTTGAAGAAAATTCTAGGCAGAAGCCCAGGCGCTAAAGAAAAAAGTGCTTAGTTTTTGCCAAGTGATTTAATGGGGAGAAGACAGCACTTGGCTCTCTTCTCCGTCTTAAATTACCCTAACCAACTTTCCATTTACCAAGGGGAACTTCTTGAAGGGTGGAAAAAGCAGTATCTACTTTTTCTCTAAGGTCAAAATATATACAAAACTCCATCTAAATTCATTTTTTAGACTTTTAAAATGTAGATTATTTTGTTTTGTACAATCCAGTTCACAATCACCCATAACTTAGTCCTCTGTAATTCAATGTCGTTTGATACCTCAAAGACAATTCTCACAATATATACGAAATGTTTACAGAGAACATTTCTACGCTACCTTTCTTCCAATTGCTCCATTCTGTTTTTTTGGAGGCGGAGGTTCAAAAATGCGCTGCTGCTGCTGAGGTGGGAGTGTAGAGTACAATGGAATGATTTTAATGTCACCAACTTCAGGGCCCAAATCATCGACCTCACGTTTTATTCTCTTACAGGCTTCATCAATTTCCTACAAAATAAAAGTTTGAGTCTGAAAACAAAAGAAATACACACTGAAACATTTTAAGTACTCATTGTAATCCTAGTTCTACGAAGCATATATTCAATTTAGTAATCAAAACTAATTTAGCAAATTTCATTGGGATTTCCAAAATAATCCAAGAAACTGATTTCTGTAGCCAAATAAACATACAACTGCCTACTGGCATTCATTCCGTACCCCTTTCCTTAACGTTGGATGTCCTAATAAATTCTCAACAAATTGTACTAAAACTGAAATTTCTCACCCAGGAATATTTAACTGTAGTCATAACTTTTTTGATTTTCATAATCTAAAAGAAATTGATGTGCTATAAAAGAAATTGATGTGCTAGATTTTTTAAAAAGCCAATTAAGCTTTAATGTCATGTTATCACTAATGCAATTATATGGAAGATTTGCTTCACCGTTCCTAATGAGAACAAACACCTTTACAGTATTATCAACATTTTTAAGAAGTAGGCTGACCCAAATACTTGAGGACATCTTCAAAAATTCCCCTACCACAGAAAACTATTTCAGTGCATATGCATACAAACCGGGTTTAAAGAAAGAACATAATGATACTCAAGACTGCGAAACACAGAGGTAGGTGGAGGCTCTTGGGGTTGGCAAAATGACTTAAAAATCAGGAGAGATATATTTTAAATTCACTGAAGCATTAATTCAGTTAAACTCAGAAGTATGTTAAATGGCTGATTTGGCTGCCTGTCCAATGAAAGACTCAATCAGAAGCTATCCTTATCAAGAAATTATCATTCATTCGAAAGACAGAATATTATTTCTACAAAATGAAAAAAATTATCAGATAAATTTATTCCATATTTTAATTAAACTAGGATAATGTTCCTTGACTCTAAATGATTTTAAATTGAAGTGCACCTTTTTTTTTTCATGTTAAAAAACATAAAGTTCTTGGATGCTTAAGAAAAAAATTTTGTTTGGCCATCTATTCCAAACATACTATTTTTTCTTAAATAACAGATAAGGTCTTGAAAATTGTAATATAGAAAATTACTATTAAAAATTCCATGTTAATAGTTCTCTTTAAGACCTAAAGTTTCTAAAAGAAAATGAAAGAATGTTATTCACTGAAAAAAAAAAATAACAAATGAAAAATATTTTAAGAAAAAAATTGCTTTTAAATGCTGTATCTAGATTAGAATGCCCCCTGCTGGTATGCAAATACAAAATTAGATTTTTTTCCTAAAAGAAAAAATGAAAAAACAGCAGCCAATATTCAGAATACTTGCAATTTTGTTAATTTAATCGTATGTTTGACTGAAAAATAAATTAGAAGGCACCAAACAACTAGATTTCATATACAGCATTAGAAAATAAAGTGCTCCAAGTTGTACATTTGCAGATTCTAGAATTTTAACAAGAAGATAATTTCAACTTTCTTGGGGCTAGACTATCCAATCTGCTAAGCATACATGGAGCAAAAATGAAATCACTACCTCATGGCATATAAAGACATCATATAAACACCACTTATATTTTTATATAAACAAGGTTCTAAGATTGTTTTAAAAACTGCAGCAAAAAATTTCCTCAGTTTAACCTCAATTTCCATAAAGTCCTCACACTGCCAGCTCAGAAGACCAAAAGTTCATTGAAACAGCCATCAGCAAAAAGCGACCATCTCTCTAATAAGTCATGAGCAACAACTGAGAATTCAGACGGAAGTTCAGGGGTTTCTGATTTGATTAGATTTTCAGTTCCAAAAATATTGTTAGTAAGTTACAGTGGACCCTACTCATTTGAGGAGGCTGAACTCACTACGTGTGGAAAAGACATTTTACTGGGAAAAATTAAAGAAAAAAGAATCTGTTGTTTAAAGAATGGTTTTAATATTTCCAAGTATGCATTTACAATTGATATTTCAATTACAACCATTCTTATCTAATTTGGTAGCTGTAGCTCCCCTAAGTACTTAAGTCCAGATTTTAAGCATCAACATATAAAAAAAATATAAAACATTCTAGAATTCAAATCTTTCCCAACTTTTCACCAATTAAAACTAGTCTCTCTCAAATTGTCAGATAACTATAGAAGCACCATTGTTAAAGTGGTCAAAATGGCAATACAATCTTAAAAAATCATTAAAAAATTTCACAATAAATTTTATGGATGCTATTCAAATTTGTGAAGACATGAGCAATAAATTCCCAGAATCTCCCATTTTACTGACTAAGCAAAAACAAACAAACAAACAAACAAAACACAAAGGGTCAGAAACCTGAGAAATAATTATTTTACATATCTTTATCTACTATACGAAATCAATGAAAACTAAATATATTAGATCTCTACCTTCTTCTCCCCAAAGGTCTTCAAATTCAAGACCTGCCACATAAAGGGAATTTAAAAACATACAGGATACATATAAACCCCGTGCACAATTACAGTGACACTTTACTGACATATACTCCCGCTGTAGCACATAGCTGAAAGCCATGGGGCTTACTTATTACTCCCTACCTTCCCTCAGCTATAGGACAGTCGCCAAAATATCAACTAAGGAAGTTAACTCATAGACAAGCCTTTTGGGTCCTCACCATGAGGCCATTTGATATTTCTGACAGAAGTCTAATAACTCTTATAAACAGTCATTTAAGAAAATATGCTATGTGCTTTGGAAGTAATGAAAAACTTTATAAAGACCACACAAAATAGGACAAAACAAATACCACAACAATGTATTTATAGGTTACTTCAGTTTACATTCCATCAGAAAAGCACTTGGTACTCTTACACACAAAATACATAAAAATCCGTTCATTCAAAATGCATAAAAAAGGAAGACCAGTAACGAGAGAGGTTTATCTGTAAAACTAAATTTGCAATACATCTTACTTCCCAAAAGAACAAGTATAATTCTCTACTGGGAAAGATTATGAACCCCTCCATGGGACATTTAGCAATGTTTGTAGACATTTTTGGTTGTCAAACTGGGGAAGAGTGTCACTGCATCTAATGTGTAAAGTCCAGAGATGTTAATACAATGCACAGGGTACTCCACAACAAAGAATTAATTGGCCTAAAACATAATGTTGAGGTTGAAAAATCTTGATCTACAAAAAAGAAACTATGGCCAATGAGGTACAAATCATAAATCATACAAACAAAACTGAATGGACAAAAAAAATTAGTCAACATTTATAGTTCTGAATGCAGTTAACATTTACTCAAATATATCAAGCATCTCTGTAGAAACTGAACACAAATAAAAGTTCACATTCCAATGGAGGCAGGTGGTCAAACAGCAGACCTCTGGACTAACTAGGGCTATTTCCCACAACACTGTTTAGAGTGGTGTCATTAATGTCCCCCAAGTTTTAGAATGGCTACCACATCCCTTGGGAGCAGTGAACTGTAAACCTAAGGGGATACAAGAATGGACCAAAGAACTTGTGGAAGCTGCAGATTCCTATATTTCACCCTCAAATTCCACCTGTTTCAGCAAGTCTGAAAAAGGACCAAGACCCTGCTTTATTTTAACAAAGTCTCCTCCCCTCAGCAGATAACCCACTGATCACACTTAAGGAAAAAATTTTCAGGAGCATGGATCAGATCTTTTACTGAAAAGGGCCAAAGTATTTAGGCTTTGCATCCACATACCATTTGTTGCATATTCTTTGCTTTTATTTATAACTCTTTAAAAATATAAAAGCACTTCTTCTTAACTAGTGGGCCATAATAAACTAAAACAGGAGGTCAGCACATGTAGCTATTTGTTTGAATTAACTAGAATTCTGTAAAATTAAAATGTAGTTCTTCCTCACCAGCAATGTTTCAAATACTCAAAAGCCTTATGATGTTGGTGGCTACCATATTGAATAGCATCGACAAGAACACTTTCAGCACCGAAGAAAGTTGTAATGGAACAGCACTGCTCTTAAACCTCACTACTCAACCCTTGAAAACTTCAGCCTTACTTGGAAGCTTGTAAGGAATACAGAATCTCAGGCCCTACCTTACCTTTAAATTGGAATCTACAAGTTTTGTAAAGTGATATGCATGTATGTTATTTTGTGAAACACATTCTAGAAAATTCACAAAGCCTATTAGAACAAATGCCAGGGTCTAAGAAAACCTCATAAAAGGCTTTATAAAAACTTTTATTCAGGTAGCTTTTCCTGAACTTATGTAGTCACTTAAGAGCATTTAATATTAAGATAATTAACTTAAACATAAACACTAATGGTATAAAAAGGTATTAGAGTACATGGTTAAAAAAGTTTATGTACTTCATTTACAGTCAGTTTGAAAAAAACTTTAAATGTTGGGATAAAAATATCTGTCAAGTTGTTAAAATCAAAGTTGATGCGTAACAGAAATAATTTGCTAAAGGCTAAATAACGAAGCAAATAACGACAATACCTCTTGACCGGTTAAGAAAAGCAGAAGATCTCCCTCCTCTTCTTCACACATATGGATCTGGATCACTGTTCGAATTGCTGCTTCAAGATAATCTCTCTCTGGTTCAGGAGTATAAAAGATCTCAACAGGATGTGTACGCCCAGGAATAGTCAAAAGAGGACAGTTATCAAAGTAAATCTGGAATTTTCCTGCATCTAGTGTAGCACTCATAACTATAACCTGAAGAGAAAACAGTAAATTATTTGAAGCTGTCTTTAAGGATTCTTATGCTGTCTTAAAAAAACAAGTACAATAATGTTTATTGTTCTACATGTATACCAGTTATAAGAAGCATAAAGAAGTCTTCATACTAATAAATTGTGATTAAAAAAATTAAAGAGACTTAGCTGCATTAAGTTTATATTTTTAAAAAGTTAGAAATAAACCTGATATCCAATAAACTACAATATTATCTTCATGAAATAATACCATAAAAACCAAAGTTTATAAAGTTACAAAGTAAAGGGACTGTCAAAAGACATCATTATGTGTAGTATCATTACTGCTACATATATTAAACAGAACCACCACCTTGTATATGGGGAAAAACAGAAAGAAAATCCCTTTCCCCCAAAAAAACCTAAAAATGAAAACAAAAATACCAGTGACACAAAGATGTAAACCTTTTCCCTTATCCTAATTCACTGTTAATAAGCATGACTTCTTTGAAAAAAATTCCTAAAACGAACACAGGTTTCCTTTTTAAAAAGCCACAGCTACAAAGGGTCGCTCGGGTACAGGGCTGCATGACTGCAATTGCCTTTCTTTATGTGAATCATACATTCTATAACCCATTAAAAGGCTCCTTCCAAAAAACAGTCTACAATAGAGTTAATTTCTACTTTTGAGTTTCTCCCCTAAAACTTCAATAGCTCATGAAGTTTAATAATGGTAATACTCATATAGTTCTTCAAATATATTCTTTAAAAGAATAATTTCATTTTTTAAAGAAAAACATACTCAGATACCAACTTCTTTTAAGACCCAGACTTTCTACCAAGTATATAAATGTCTCTGTAACATAAAAACTAATATAATGAGTTTAAGTTCTAATGAATGGTATGTGTGTGTGCACTTGCACACACACAAAATGTAAAAAGAATTTACTCAGTTTTAAGCCCTTATCAACACTGTGGGTTGTTCCGGACATAGTTATTCCCATTCTCTGACATTACAATTATAATGGTTGTATTTGTATTGGGACAAGGACAAAGATTTGATCCTTAAAGGAGGCCTCTGTACTTAAAGTGTAGGGTGAGCAGGAAGGTTACAAAAATACCATGCTTATTTTTAAAATCTAGGTAGGTTAGAAATTGAAGAGATTTGGCTTAAAAGCACATTACTAAAAAGCAGAAGTATACTTAAAAGTCTAAAGCAAAGACAAACCAGACTAGGAAAAACCCAATGTAGATGCTCGGTGGTTGCTTCTTTTGCAGTTATTTTTTATTGTTGAATTAGTGATCAGCATGTGTTCTTTTTTATATATACACATTTTATGAAATGAGTAAAAGAAATTACCTCACCTTTAAATCTGATCTCTGTCTTACAACTTCCTTCAGAACACCCATGAGAATATCTGTAGCCAATGTCCTTTCATGAGCCTCGTCAAGAATTATTACACCATAACGCTCCAGGAGGGGATCATTCATAGCTTCACGAAGTAACATCCCATCAGTCATGTACCTATATTCACAAAGAACGTGTTGGTCAAGTTTCATTTAGGGAACTTTAAAACTAAACTTCATGACATAAAAATGTAATGCAAAAACACTGGGTTAAGTCAAAATTAAAATTCTGCCTAAAAATAAACGTGCTACTGTTTTGAAATCATTTGCAAAATTCAGCTTTAAGAAAAAATTTAAGAGTATATATCGAACAAGCTATACATTATCAGATCTTAACAAGTGACTGTAATACTGAGATGCATTGAGAAAACAAATCTAATTACAAAATACAATGATCACAAGGCTTCACCCAAATGCCAAAGCAAAACCTGAAGCATACAAATATTCAACCTGCAAAACAAAACCAAGAAACCATTTTAAGTTGCTTTATAACACTGCCATGATTAAAATGTTACTACATGCAAATGCACATTCCCCTGCCCCATCTAATTCAATGAAATGATCATAAAGCAGCACAAAAAGGAATACATTCATGGAATGAGGAGCAGCATTAGCACTAAAGAAATGCTGACAAATATATATGGAAGAGAAAAGCCACATGATTATCAGCTGGATCAATGAACCAAAGAGGAGGAAACCAGGCTTAGGAATAGCTCAAGAGAAGTCAGCTAATATGGAATCCAAGCACTCAGCTGAAGGGTGGTTTGCAGAATGGTTGACTGGGTCAGCCATCTCCTGTCCATTCCATTCCAGCTACCACTGTCAAAAACAACTATCCTCAGTTCGGTGACAGAACAAAACAAAGTCTATCTATAAATGCTAAAGTCACAGCTCATTTTGTTAAATACAAATCCATGATTTTATTTACAAATTTAAAAGCGGTATAAAATCTGAAGTCATCATTTATCACTTCACTATTCTAGCTCTATTTTTCAGAAATTAATCTAACCCGATCTTTCATGGACCTACTTGATATTTTTAGCTGATGCCATCTATTAGAGCAATAAATTCAGCAAATTGTCAGTGTACAAGAGAAATGAATTCTCTTTATTTCACCTAAACACATTTCTGGAATCTACACAGCATTATCTGCAAGATTATTTTATATTAAGACCATGAAAGAAAAAGTGCCAATTAAACTATGACTCAATGCCTTAACGACAGGTTAGCACAGAGCATGAATCAGCTATGTTATAGCCTCCAGTTGCTTTGAAATGTCTTTGATCTATTTGGGGACATTTGGTAATTTATCCTGCCTTCCAATATTAGTACTGACATAAAAGACAGGCAATCCTTTTGCACATTACCTCTGTATTATTATTAAACATAATACAGTTTTCACCTATTTGTAACTTTCTTATATTCAACAAAACTTGTTTTGCAAAAAAAAAATAAAAGCCACTCTTCCAAATATTTGCTAAATGTTTACTAGCAAACTTATACCCTGCCTCTCAGTTTACATGCCTACTCATTTCAATATAGAATCCTAGTATATTTTTGAAAGCATTTTAATTAGCAAATAGACTCAATATACGGTTCATACGGTTCATTATTTATTTGAAATAACAATATGTATAGCTACATCAAGTTCAAGAATTCACAATGACAACCAAACTGCCACCAATTTATAAGACACCCAGATTTTAAAATGCACAAGAATTTCACACACTAAAATTGAGAAAAATGTCACAACTGATAAAGTATCTGACATTAACTTGACAACTCCTTAAAACTCATTTTATCTTTTTTAAAATTATTTTTTAATTATTATTACTTATGCCTACAGCACCTGGTCTTCCTAGGCGGTCTCCCATCCAAGTAGTAACCAGGCCCGACCCTGCTTAGCTTCTGAGATCAGACATCAGGTTTGTTCAGGGTGGTATGGCAGTAGACCATGGACCATTGCTCCACCAGGGCGCGAACTCACGACCTTCTGCGTGTAAAGCAGATGTGCTAACCGCTACACTATGAAACCGCATCCTAAAACTTATTTTAAAAAGCACCCTTTTTATTTTTATCTTTTTCCTCCTCACACTAACCTAGCTGCGACAACCACAACGGTGTAGAGATAGCCAAAGGCAGAGAGAGCTGACCTTAATATTCATTCTTTTATATTCTTCTAAGAGGGGAAATGTAAGAAATAGCAGATGATAAATATTCTAAAATTAGATCAATGAAATTATTTCCCTTGTTTTATTAACAACTATGTTTAGTACGTGTACTAAGTTAAAAGGTCAACTGAGCCCAAACACTGACTTCCAGGTTCCAGGGACAGAGTCCTGGATATTCCTCAATTCAATCTGATCCTCACCCAGTGATCCAATTCCATGAGATGCTATAGTTATCTCCTGGCATCACCAGTTAAGAAAAAGATGGCCATTTGTATAATAGAAAAAGCTTCAGGAAAAATTGTATTTTTATAGTTGGAAGGACTCAAAAATATAATCAGATTGGTTGCTTTTACAGTGGAAAAAAAAAAAAGAAAAAACAGAATATTAGCAGTTAACTTTTTCAGGGTCTCAAAACCAAAGAACAGCTTACTAAGACTAGGTATCAGTGTACCAATTCCAATTCTGAGTTTCTGACACTAACACTCTCCCTCAGAGTCCCAGGGTGTGTGTTAATGTATAACAAAAAGCTACCTGATGATCTGCTGTACTGTTAGCTGTATGAAGCTCTTTGTTCTTAAAAAAAAAAAAAAAAGTTACCTGAAACAGAGAACAGAAAAGGCAGAACCAAGTAACTGGTGGTCCTGTAAAATCCACAGCCATATTCCTTTACCCAAGTCAAGTTTTACTAAGTCACAAGAATAGGGGGTTACAAAAATAAAACTGTAATTAGATAATTTTGAAATTTCAATAATGGTCTAGTAAAAAAAAAATTTCATAGGACAGTCAAAGTCTGCATTTCACTGGGTATCCTATTATCTACAGTTTTTTTTTTTTTTTTCCTGTTTTGGGACAGACTCACCTAAAAAGTCATCTGCATCACCTAGGAACTGGTTAGAAATACAAAACTTGGGTCTCATTCCAAACCTATTTAATCAGAAATTTTGAAGGTGGTGCATAGCAATCTGTTCTACCAAGCTTTCATGTGATTCTGATGCTTGCAAAAATGAGAAGCACTAGTCCAAATCAAGTTAATCAAAAGGCAGGAGAGGTAGATTAAGCAAAGCAGATGTCAAAAGCAGCAAAACATCCTTGGATTAAGGCAGAAATAGTTTATATTTCCAACCACAACGTTTAATGAATAAAACAAAATAAAGCAAAAAAAACCCTAGTGTACTGAGTACTATCAACTTAGCTTAAATATTTTTGCAACTGGCTCACACAAACGACACAATACAACTACAAGCCAATCGCCAACCCTGATCCCAGTCCACATTGCCAACTATGATGTAAATAAAGCATGGTAAAATATTATGTACTATACATGTGTTACTTGTTTATAATTTTGTTTATATACGTTTATAAATTTTCAAAACATTTCACACTGTCTGGTTAAAAGTAAAATCATAAAGGAAAAAAAATCCACAGAATGGTGAAAATGTGTTCCAAAATGAATGCCAGAAAAATTTTAAATAAACTATATAATATTCATAATTTTAATGAATGTCAATGACTAATGCTCAAGTTATGAGTGATAAAAAAACTGTCTTCGTAGGGAAAGCAAATAACATAGTACTATGTTATTTGGTGCAGGTGTGTGGGGGAAGGATTGAGGGAGGGAAAGAGAAAGGGAGAACCTTCCTGAATCCCTTTCTTGAACCTTACCTCCCCTCTCCCAAATGCCTGATTGATCAAAGATGTTTGAAACAAAAACATTCTAAAATACAGGGATTAAATTATTTAAAATAATATTAGGCAAGGTATAATGCACAATCCAGTGTTAAAATAAGTGGTTAATTAAATACTTGTACACAATTCAAGGTTTCTGCATGGCATGAAGTATAAACAAAGCAAAGAAACAAATGACAAACTGGACAAAGATTGCATCTTACATCCAGAATGCTACTTTTGTTAAAAGCTCCTAAAAATCAGTAAGAAAAAAGTTAACCAACCATAAAAAGATAGGCAAAGAATATGAACAGATATCAAATTTCATCAATCCTATAATACATTTTTTTCAAATTTACTTTTTCTGTTATTGGGATGCATTCGAAATAGCACCTCACAAATAACTGTCAACCAGGTAGCAATACTTCTGGGAAAGATGAGAAAAGCACTAGTCTTGGATTCAAAAGAAATACAAATGGTTCATAAAGATGCTCAACTTCATACAAAAGAAATGCAAATTAAAATCATAAAGAGATTCCATTTTTCATTTGCAGTATCAACAAAAGTAAGTTCCACAATGTAGTGTTGGCAAGGGAACAAAAACAGACTCTCATTTGCTCATTCCTTACTGGTTAGAGTAGATAAAATCTCTATGGAGGGCAAACTAGAAACAGCTAATAAAATTCAAATATGCCCTTTGACCTAATCAATTTTATTTTTAGGGAACTCATTTGACAGACATACATCGGTGCATGTGTGGAAAAATGTGTGTACAAGGTAGTAGGAGGGTACTAAGGAGGGCAGCAACAATTTGATAAAACTGCAAATTTTTGTGCCAATCAATAGAATTAAATAACAAATTATGCAGCTATTAAAAAGAATAAGGCAACTTTACATTTACTGTTCTAGAACCATCTCCAAAATACAATGTAAGTGAAATCAGCAGTCATGTGTCTTGAAACAATGCTTCTATAAATGCTGAAGAAGTTAATTTGTTCTGAAAATCCTAGTTAGGAAGTGCTGTTTCATTACTGTCAGGATCTGGTTACCTTTCAAAGCATAAGCTTTATCATGGCATAACTAAATATACAGATAAATCAAACTGTGTTTCTAAATAATCAAACACTTGACTCAGTACAACCCAAAGAAATTCATGGTATCTGCTTCCAAGAGTATTATAAATGACTGGCATTTTTAATACGAGTAATTAGACTTACTGCTCACCTAGGAAAGCATTACAAATACACATGAAGATGAGGATGAAGATGTAAAGAAGCAACATGTACAGTCGTTCAAAGCACATCCTATTGTTAAGACAAGCTTAGGTTCAAGTCCATGCTTTCTTACTGGAATCTGACCTTGAACAAGTCAACTTTAATGTTCCACTTGTAAAATAATATGGTGGCTATTAATTAAATTAAAATAAACAATGTATATAATGCACCTAGTATACCAACTGCCTGGCACTTAAGTATTCAACAGAGTAGAATTCTACACTATTCTCTTTCATCTGATAAATCAGAATATCATTATCCTCTCTAAAACACTCTGTAGTAAAGCCACATTTGTCCTTACCAGTTGGGTAAATGTAATTACTCTTAGCTCAGAAAAGAGAACTGCATCTATTCTAAGTTGTATGCTTCAGAAAAGCTTGAAAAACTCTTAAAACACACACACACACACACACACACACACACACACACACCACACTCACAAAATCAAATGGGTGATAACTATATAAAAAAGTGAAAGGGGTCTGGAATTTACAAATGTATTTTACAAATGTTTGAAGTTTAAATCCCACCTTAAGAACTAGACATTTTACTGCATAATGGAATTCCAAACAAAGGGCCCATATTCAGGGAAATGGTGTTGGTCCTACATTAAATAGACTGATAAAAGACATAAAGGTTTTAAGCATAAATGAAATATTTAAGGCTTGTATAAATTTTCTATTTACAACTAAGTTTTTGGTGGTAAATCCACTACAATCCAGTCAAGTCACATGACTGCTTCTATTAAAGAAAAGCTATCCACATTAAAATGCCTGCACAAAAAGGTTTCTGCATAGTAACTTCTTCAGTTATAATAGATGAAGACTTCTAAAAGAGACTATGACCAAAAGATTTAGTCACTTTTATTTTCCCTGCCATTTAACACACTTTTGTTTATAGCCCCTATGAGTAAAATACTTTTTGAATGACAACAGTAAGAAACAGAAGAACAAAGCTAAACAGCTTTCACTTATCAGGAACTATTTTAGAAGACAAAACTATATATAGTATAGTGATTTTATAATACAGCTCTTTTCACTACTAAATATGGTGAGACTGAACACCCTAACCATCCTTCATAATGACAACACTATGAAATGGTTGATTACCAAAAAAAGCAAACAATTTTCAAACATGCTCAGGGAATGCCATTATACTTATTCAATAGCTACAGATAAAAGTCATCAAATTACCTTCCTCCATCAAAACAATTTCTTCCAGTATCAGTTACTTCTGTATGCCATGGGTACAAAAAAAAGAATCAATCATCTACTCTAAGTATAGATGTCAGTTTAAAATTTGAAGTTATTTACCTCTTTTAAGTGATCTAGCTATTTTTTAATTCATCACTAATTTAAGAATATCTTCTGTGTTTCCAAATGGCTAGCACTATATTTTTCAATTTACATAGTTCTATGAAATTAAGACAATTTCACAAACCTGATCCATGTGAACACAGCAGCTTAAAAAAAAACAAGACATTTTGTGGTTCAATATTAAGATTTCCTAATGGATAGTTTATGTGTAACCCCCGAACACAATCCGAGTTCAGACTAATGTGTAATCTTAACATCGATGTACGGTGATGCACTCGTATAACGATATTTCAGTCAACATACTGCACACATGAAAGTGGCATACTATATAGCTCGGTGTGCAGTAGTCTATACCATCTAGGTTTGTGTAAGTACACTCTATGATGTTCTCACAACAATGAAATCACCTAAGGACCTAGCTCTCGGAATGTACCCCATCATTCAACGGCGCATAACTATATATCCAGTCAAAAGAATAAACTACTTCTGGGTATATAATTTGTTAAATAATAGCCTATTTCCAGAGAATAAATATGTTCTGCCTTAATGTCAAAACAACTTATATTACTGTTTTCCATACTCAAATGTGCTACCACAGGACTACTAGCTTGAGGTAGTTCGGAGTTTCAATTGTTACACTCCTTTTGATGTTATTTTTGAAAAGCTGAATTTTTCATATTTATGATAAAAAGCAAGTACAGCTGACCCTTGAACAACATGGTTTTGAACTGCATGGGCCCACTTATATATACATGGATCTTTTTTCAATAAATACCTGGACTATTTTCCATCTAAGGCTGAGAGTCCATGGATGCAGAGGACAAACTATAAGCAATGATTACTCCACTTTATACGGGGACTTGAGCACCTGCAAATTTTGGTGGTGGGGAGAGAGGGGGAGTTCCTGGAACCAATACCCTGTGGATACTGTGAGACAACTCAAGTTGGAAATGACTGATGATGAACATGACTGACCAGCACCTCTAACCCCCGTGTTCAAGGGTCAACTGTATAAGCCAAAAACTAGTGAACAATAAGGGTGGCAACATCCAATCTGATTCCAAGGTTTAAGAAAATGCCCATGTTTAACTGGGACAGACATCATATTAGCAAATAATGGTGATTAAGAATGAAATTAAAACACTGGATTTTTCTTTCAACTTAAATGTATTTGTTTCAAACTACTAAGCTGTTAGAACATAAATATTTAACTTGTTAGAACTACTAAACAAATGGAATTGAGTTATTTCTTTAGGCCTAGGGTACCATGAAAAAAATTACTCAGACATTAAGCATGCTGTAAACAAAGCAGCATGGGAACTTCTACTCTATTTGAAACCTAATCTTCCTATCAACAAAGTCTCTCAGTCCTTCTCATCTTAGATGAAATACCTCTCCAATTCATCTGACACTCAAACTATTTTCTTAATTGTTTCACAGTTTACCTCCTCAACCAAGTTAGAGCCAGTGACACTAGCACAGTTCCTTTATGTACTTAACGTTCCTTTCATTGGCAGTGGGATTAACAAAGATTTATATAGGCTCAAGTTCAATTTGATATATTATTAGCAAAAACATTACACAGTATGATGCAACACTAATCTTACTACAGTCACAATAGCACTATATATAACATGATTAGGAGGACAGTTCACATGAAAAGGCACCATATAGTATCTTGAATAAACTGGAATCTATGTTTTAATGCATTTCCAATACCAATACCAATACCAATACCAATCTTACTACAGTCACAATAGCACTATATATAGCATGATTAGGAGGACAGTTCACATGAAAAGGCACCCATATAGTATCTTGAATAAACTGGAATCTATGTTTTAATGCATTTCCAATACCAAAAATAAAAAGGACAAAAAGAAAGCAGACAGAAAATATGAAGCCCCACTTGTACTATGTATAGCCTCATGGTTCTTAGCAGAAATGCTTAAAATCAGCAGCCAAGGAATACAGCTTTATTTCTGCAAATGGCCAAAACACATTTGGCATGTGTTTCAGAGTTAGATGTCTAATCAAGCAAAAGAATTGCTTAAGAAACTAACAACAGATAAAAAAGGCAACTAAATCACTTTTCAAAACACTATCCATTCCTTAAATTTTCACAGGTTTTGAAAGAAATGCTCTACCATCCTCACAAAAGAATATACAGAAATTAGAATATGTAGTTCTTTTATATTTTTAAAGATGCTGGCACTGTAAACAAAGAGCTTTCTATAACTAATACCTTGGAAGTGTTTAAGGATAAACACAAAGGTCAATTGTAATAATATACGCAGGCCTTTAGGAAATCAGGTTAGCTTTCTATGAAATTAACAAAGCCAATAGATTCTAATTCCAGAGAAAGTGATTATTTTAGTCTTTCTGATAGGAACCACGTAAGTGGTGAATAAGCCACATTTATTCTTTAGTGCCATCTCTTTCTAAATATCCAGTAAAACTGTCTTTAAACTTCAGTGCTACACTTGAATTAAACAAAGCCTAACATATCGCAGATGTTCAATAAATTAGTTTATAATTAATGTCTGTATAATTAATGATCTTTAAAGTACCAGGTCTGTTTCTACATCTCACCGTCAGCTGTAAAACACAATATTTGGATTCATTTATTCATGACATAGTGACAAGTTATGTCAAAGTTTAATTCAAGTTAAAAACCCTCAAATTATAATTCAATTGTTGTGTTAAAAGGAACTTCATTAGATTGGTTTTATAAGCCCCTTTCTAATTAACTAAGATAACTGAGTTAACTGGTTAACAAGATCAAGTAATTTCTCAAACTGGAAATCTACCACCATTATCAGCAGCAGCAACGGTAGCAATGTTGACTTAGCACTTGCCAGGTGACAGGAATTACTAAGGGCTGTACACAAATTAACATATTTGATCTTAGAATAATCTTATGAAATAGTTATCAGTTCCATCTTCAGAAAAAGCACTAAGCAGACGGAACTTAATCAATGTAACCAAGATCACAGCTAGTGGAAGGGGTAGCATACAAATCTGGCACTGTGATCCTGAAGTCTGTGTTCTAGGATCTATCTCCTTTTGATTCTCAAGTCATCTATTTTAAAATGAGACTGCCTTGTTGGAAACCACTCTGGAATCTCTACGTAGGTCTTATGCAGTTTGTGCTTCAAGCTGTTGTTTCCAGGGCCCCCAAAGTGTGGAAACCTGCTATAGCAATGGTTGGTATATCCTCGCCAACATCAACCTTAAAGATTCTGTACCAGTCAGCTCGCTGTAGCAGTTTGCCCTAGGCTCCTACACTTGCTAAATATTTTTGGGTTCCTTTCATCTTTTTGGGTTCCTTGCCTAGATTAACTTTTGGAGATAAAAAAAATATTCTGTAAGTTTCGAATCCATACTGTGTAAAGTAGCACTTCTTTGCTGGTTTGTTCAAAATTCTTAAGTTTTACAGCTTATCACACTTTGAAACCCAAGACTGTTCATTTCTCACTGTCACTCAATTATAGATTTGAATGCCACATCCTGTCTTTAACTTTTTTTTGATTATCTACCAGCCTGTCCTGAAGTTATAAGATAAACATCTCACCATGGTACAGAGAACAAACATGTGTCTCTGAGAGAGCTACAATATATCCTGCTTCATAAACATTACCCCAGATTCCCCAGATTGGGTCCTTAGCCTTGTGACAGATTCCAAAATTCAAATGAATCTGATACTCAAAGGCAAACAACTTCGAATAAAAGCAAAGTATGTACACCAAATTGCCCTTTCTCTATATATATCCTCCTCTCCACCAAAAGAAGTTTGAACAAATCAGGAAAAATGTCTTTCCATGAAAAACTTTTTTCATGATTATACTGAAAATTCTCCCAGTCTATTATTGTAGTGACAAATTTTACACTTCTTCCTTCCATTTCCTCATTTTTTGGTTTATTTTCAAAAAAGGTTCCATGCACAAAGCAAGTATACAGAGAGACATAATCTACATTCCCAGAGAGTTTATACTCTCTCTGATTAGGCAAGAGAGATAAAGAAACCAATCTGTGACCATCTATTCTGTCCATAAACCAGCCAACATCTCAAAAGTAAACTGGCATGGAAATGTTAATTTACACAAATCAGCTGGATACTTAAATGTAGAGACTACAATGCCTTCTCAAGTAAAAATTATTTTTCCCTTCAGAAATAAAAAAAGTCAAAAAAAAAAAATGCTGTTCCATCGCCTATAACGCTCTGCACCCTGTACCTCAACCCCTCTCTACTCTAGCAAATCATTACTTTCAATTCAGGCTGACTTAAATTCTGCCTTCTCTGATCTAAACTGAGTTCTCAAATCATGCTTTCATATAAACGCCAATATTTTCTTTCAGAAGCCTAATCACAATTTGAAGTTTTACCTTTACGTTTTATTTACCATATGGGGACAGGAACCAGATATACTTTTTATTACTGTACCCAGCACTGTCTGATATACAGAAGGTACTCAGTTGTGACCCAAACAGTACTTGTGTAAATTACTGGGTTCCCTCAATATCAAAACAGATCACTAATTTTGCATCAAGAAGAAAAAATCAGAAAAGAAGTATCTAAAATAACACTGAAATTGGCTATCAAATTAACAACCTTAAATATTATGTTTTCCTGAAGGTTCAAGACTAATTATTTTATTCCCTAAAGAATTATCAGCTCCATCAAAAAAAAAAAAAAAAAGATGAATTTCATTAGTTACAAGCCCAACTATAATGTGTCTCTTAAAGTCCATAGCTAAAGTCTACCAACCTCTTCTTCCTTACATTAAAATGAACTGTATTTCACCAACTGGTCACAAATTTGGCAACATATCTTTCACTAATTGGTCCGCTCTTCTTTAGCTCCCCGCCCCCCCTTTTTAATAATTTCATAATTTCCATTCTAAGAATACTTCAGGAGAGAAAAATTACAGCAGGCAAACACAACAAACAAAAAGGAAAAACCATTTATATAGCAGTGGTGGTTCTGCACTAACTTGTCTACTGTAACTGGATAGGTAATTAAAACTGGTCTAACAAGAGTGTGTACTCATTTATATTAGTTCCAATCCTCTGAAAATTGTACAAATTAGACCTAGAATCTAAAATTTATTATATATATGTATATATGTATATGTATGCCTGTGTGTCCCAAACACTGAAGAAACTATCTCTGAACCCTTAATCTGTAGAAATGACTTAAAGATAAACTTATTTATCTAGAACTCTCAAACTAATTTAAATAGTATTTGTTTATCATCAACAATAAATCAAAAAGGACATAGTTACAGTCTGAGTTCCCAGGCAGAAACTTCCAAGTTAGTCCTCTTTACCACCCTTTTATGGTGAAAACTTAAAAGCTTCTGGTTATACAATGGATATCTATGAGCATTTGAAATGAATACATAAACATATGATAATAATTAAGAGAAGGTATTGATAGTTGTCTGATGTAGTCAGTCACTCTTCCTACACAATTAACTATATAGCTGATACTCATTAAGTTAAGGCTTTAGCTATTTCTAACATCAGTGTTCTCATGATATGGGTTGATATATGACTATACCAAATATATCTAGGGATTCATAAAACACTTTTTAATGAATGAACCAATCCCATCAGTCAAAACAACTAGCCCCATAATATTAAATAGGACTTAACGTTACTTAAAAACACCATTAGGTTAGCTTCTAGCTCCTTCAAAAGATTCTCCAAGAAATGCCAATAACCTTACTCTGGAATAATTTTTTAATTTGGTTATAGCCTCTGGAAACCATTCTGTAAAAAAAATCACAATGCCAAAAGTACTTTCATTTTGAGCTAACCAATCTATTTATGTTACTTGTTACTCCCTAGCAAACGAACCAAAATTTTTCACAAGCGAACATCTTTTGAAAGCCTACCACTTCCTACCCCACCCCACACACTGCATATAACTTTCTCGCCTCCCAATTTCTTCCTAAAAATAAGTTAAATCTGCCCTTTATTATCCTTAAGTCATTGGCATTATTTGTATTTTAAATAGAAAACCATGAGCTGATTTTGCTTATGTAATTCTTTTGGCAATTATACTGTAATTACTACTAATTAGTAATGTATCACTGAAGATTTCTTCAATGAAGATTAAGGCTTAAGCCAAAAACATGCCTCATAGGCATAGACGACTTGACTTAAGTTAACACTTAACTCCAACTGTTATTAAAACTGATACTGAATTCCTGAATTTAAATATCTAATACATAAAAAATTTAATATATCATCTTACTCCATAACACTATTCATAATTCTGCCATCAAAGGCTCATGTCATTACCCATGTAACATTTTGTTCCAAAACTGTCTTCTAGAAACAACTCTAGGAAGACTGCATCATGACAAAAAAATAATTAAAAAAAAAAATTCCTATGTGATTTATATTTCACATACATGCAAAATAAACAGAACAAAAGATTTGTTTCAAGAGAATTACACACATTTCTAGTCATGCAGAATGAAAAGTGTAAGATAAGGATAAAAAAATATACAAGTCAAGGAAATGTTAGGAAAAGCTCAATATGGTAGTCAATCACGCGCACATTATTATGAAGAGGAGTGAGGACTGCGAATTCTAAGAGTATATCACAGAACAAAAGACAACCCTCCTTTTAGCTCATAACATATGCATGGTATTAGCATATAATCAACATTAAAAGCCCTCTCCCCCAAATAAATCCTAACCCATCCCATACATCATTCTGAACTTAATGTCCCTTACTAAGATGTCACTTTACTTTTCTATCACATTTAAATCATATAACTTTTTACCTAAAGCGCCAGGTAACTAAAATCTGACCTTTGAACTTCAACATCTACTAATAGCTATATATACTTCTACCAAGAAAAAGAATCTACATTTAAGTGTTATCTATTAAGTCTAAAAAGTCCTATCGTTTTAGACTATTCTAAATGTGGATGACTCGAGACTCCACCAGCAAAGTTTCCTGTCTAGTGGCAGAAAACTAAAAGAGAAAGTGTCCATTTTTAAAGATAGTACTTACTTAAGAATGGTTTTTGCACTACTGCAGTCTTCAAATCGAATGGAGTAACCAACTTCCTGGCCCAACATCACATCCATTTCATCAGCAACTCTCTGAGCCACACTCATTGCAGCCACTCTCCTGGGTTGGGTACAGGCAACTCCTCTCTTGGGTCCTGGTAATGATCGCATGTACTCCACACACCACTGTGGAATCTATCAAATAATTTCACATTTAAATTAATTCTACTCTGCCTGCATATCAGATATAGTTAACATAAAGTGCTTTACCTCATTCTAGTAATTTAAAAATTAGGCACAACACAAATTATTATGACTCAAACTTATAATAGCATGAGCACTCTGAGCCAAAGAAAGGTCATGTATAATACTAACATGACGTAACTATACTTGTGAGTGGGCTAGGTCCAGAGGCTTTGCTGGGTCTATGTTCTAGTATCAACTTCTACTATTAACCACTATTCTATGCACTGCAAAAAATCAAACTTATAGATAAAACCTTCTACTTTAAAACAAAGGTTAGTGTCCAAAAATATTCTAGGAAACTACAACTTAAATTCCTATATAATTTGAGTTACAAAATGCAGGTGAAAGTAGAAATCATATCTACTTGAGTTATAAAGCTGTTATCTTCAAATTCAATTCAAATATGGTTTGAATTGAAAGCAGGCAGAACCTAACCACTATCCTTCTCCCCTCAGGTGAGGTACACACAATGGCAGCACCTTAGGTACCATATTAAAAGTCAATTCTAGTAACTGTCATCTCAGATTCAAGAGGACCAAAACAAGCAGCACTTCCCTAAAGGGCAGCCATGGGGAAAGGAAGAAAAAAACCACCTAGTATAAGTTGGTTGATTGCCATAACAAGGCATTTCCTCCCTGTTCCATTATCAATAGAAGCTAACAGATCCTCTAATTTCATGGTTCTTCTCCATTCAGTTACTTGGAGGGGAAAAAAAAAAAAAAGGAAAAAGAGATCTAAGTGCTTATGACATTAAATGGGAATCCACTAACATACGGACGTGATGGGTCTCCATCAAAGCCTCTAAGAGCCTATCAGGCTCTAATGCTAGAAGAAATGCATTTTGGGGGATTTTGGGGGTACAGAATTTTTATAATAACTGAATGATATTGGTTGCATACTATTAGTACATTTTTGTTAGGTTACTTCCACAATTTGGGGATGTACTGTCACTGACAAATATCTGAAAGGGGGAGGGTTATGCTGCTGCCTCTCTAGGAACATACCAATGCATTTGAATGAACAAAAATACTCAACTGAAAGAAAAGTGGCCCTCTGGGTCTGTAAACCCAAAGACCAATGTTTAAGTTTTCCAGCAAGCCTCACACAAAGGCACAATGTACTTTATAAGACCAAATAAAATAAAATTCAAAAGATCATTTACTTGTCAATTAAAGCTATCTAAAATTAATTCAGAATTCTCAAGGCAAGAATGTTCACAAGCTCACTCCAGTGAAATGGAGAGCTAACTCTCACTTTAAAAACCAAATATATAATGTTCTGGCTAATTCAGCAATTTTGAACTTTTGATCTCAGGAACTCTTAATACTCTTAAAATAACCTAGGATGCCAAACAACTAATAGATTTACTATAATAGGAAATTAAAACAGAAAAATTAGTAAAATATTTAATTCCTAACAAAAACTCATCCTATGTTAACATAAGTAATTACTATGAATAACATCTTTTAAACCAAAAAAAATTTAGCGAGAGTAGTTGTACATTATTGCTTATTTCTAATGTCTGGCTTAATAGGAGACAGCTGGATTCTTTTATCTGCTTCCATTTTGAATGTGTTGCAATATTTGTTTTGTTTGAAGTGTATGAAGAAAATCCCAGGACCTTTGAAAAGCTTTCAAGGACTTTCAAGGGTTCCCAGGCAGTATTTGGAGAACCGCTTAGTCGATCTCATCTATTCATATTTCTAAGAATAGCATTAAGGGAAGTAAGTCCTGAAAATATACTACTGGCTGCTCAAGCCAGGGATCAGATCTTGCAAGGCTATTCCTTCCTTTCACCTTCTTCCCTTCTTCCATTTGTGGCCACCTTCCTAAAAACTGATCCTCAACCCACTGGTCTCCTTGTTTAATACATTACCCTGAGCAGGCTTATTTACTCTTGACATTTGGTAACTACCTATAATATATCAAAGGTCAATCCTAACTCTAGTTCCCATCCCTGACCTACTGGTCATTTCCACTTGAATATTTTATTGGTATCCCAAATTCAACAAGTTCAAAATCAAAACTATTTCTCACCTTCCTCCAATTATTTATTAATTCCTCCCATGCCTCCTACTCAAAAATAGTAATACCCTAACTCGAATCTATCTTTTGCTCTACCACCCTTTACAGAGTCAAAATTTCATTATGACCTCTAATCTGTCATCGACATTCTCACCAAACAGGACACTTGTAAAAATCCTTGTCATCTCCCTCCCATTAAGAATTTCTGATGGCTCCCGGACCTACAGCAAGATACATTTAGACCCAACCTCCTGTTCCAGTCTCACCTGCCTTACCTCACTCTTTATAAACATCCTATATTCTATCCAAGACATGTAATGCTTTCCCTTCTTTAAATGTGTCCTTGTTCATGTTGTTCTTTGACTGAACTAGTTGTAGTTAAATATGTGGATAGCATAAGTGCATACCAAGTTGCAATATGAAATGTCTTTACTCAGTCAAAAGTTAAAGTTATTACTTCTGATTCCATTCAGATTTCATTTTTCTAATAGACACAAAAAGATAACCAAAAAATGACTAATTACTCTTAATGGTTTTGAGTCAAAATTTAATAAGAGTATGCCAAAAAGCATTTGGGTGAAATTTACTATTTAACTGTTCAGATGCCCTTCAAATCTCCCGAGCCCTGCAATCCTGAGTATTCAAGTATCTTAAATAAGAACCAAAAAACCCCAAATAGTAATTCAAATAATCTTGTTCTAAGTCGACCTGACCTTCTTCTACACTGCTACTAAATGAACTCATCTCTGAAATAAGGTTAACCATATAAGATCACAGAATAGCAGTATGAAATAATATAACTTTGGCTGAGACCAAAGGGACAAAGTTTTAAATTCTGAGCCCACCTAAATCTACCATGTAACTCGGAGAAACTCACTAAACCTAAGATTCTCATAAATCTAAGCCTTATTCTGCTCATCTGTAAAACCGTAATTACAATTTCCTTGCAGGAATGTTGAAAAACTTAAATGAGATGATACATACCAAGTACACAGTACCACACCTAATTGGTAATTAAATGGGTGTTAATACTATGAAAATGAGTTAAACTAGTTGAATTAATTATTAAAAATACTATATTAACAAGTTTAGAGTAATATCTTTTCATGTATTCAATTCCTTAAATTTCCATAAAGTGATAAAGTTTCAGTTCATAATATCAACACTAACTTTCCCCTCACTTAAAAAGAAAATCATACTTTTTAAGGCTCAGACTTTAATAAAACTTGTTTTAATTGCTATTACAGCCTTCGAAACATCTTTATTAACAACTCAAATTGACAGATTTGTGACATATGTAACTAAAGGATAACATATGTGCAGTATGCACAAATATAATCATGTATCATAGATACATAAATATAAAAAAAGGGCCAGGAGAAACACAATAAATTATTTCTGCAAGGTGAGTAACCATTAAACTCATTTTAACACTTTCCTGAATTCCTCAAATTTCCTACAATGGCCAGAGACTGTTACTGTGTAATCTCTAAGAAATTTTTTACTGATGGGTTAGGCTCAAGCATATGAAAATATGCATAACCTCACTCACGGCAAGAATGGAAATTAAATATTACAATAAAATACCATTTGTCACCTACCGGATTTGTAAAAATTCAAGTTCAGTAGTACACACTAATGGTTTCCCACACATGTTGTCATGCATGCTCATGGAAAGGTAAACTGCTATGTCCCCTGTAGAAGGCTATTTGGCTATATGTACCATCATTATGAACAATCCTCTGATCCAGCAACTTCCATTTCTGGGAATTTATCAAATAGATAAACTTGTTCATGCAAAACCACCATCGGAAGCAGCCTAGGTGTCTATTACATAGGCCCCGCAAATAATGGCTCATCCATGTTTGAAAATTCCCTGGATATATTACCAATAAGATGCTAGTAAGTGTTTAGTTTGTGTGTGTGTGTGTAGAGAATACTAGATGGATGATAGACACAAGTAAAGAGATTTTATTTAGCTCTTCCATTTTTTTAAAAAATAACATTCACATGGTTCAAAATAAAGAAACAAAAAAGAACTAAAATGAAAACCACTCCAATGGTTCAGATCTCTCTACTCAAGCACTGGAAAACAAACCCTGTATCCTCAAATTTGTACTACCCCAGAGTCAAAGTGTGTGGAAGAGCACCACCCTGCTATCTTTAATGCAACAAAACCAGAAAAAAACAGCACTGCTATCCCCCACGGCCCCGCCCCCCCCGCCAGACTCAAGAAAATAGGTACTCCCTACTGGATTCCCACTGTCTAAGTCACTTAAAATATGCTAAATACCAAAGCAGCTATTCTTCAAGATGGCCTACCAGACAGTAGACAATGAGAGGAATAAGAATAAACATTTAGTAAACTTAAACATTAATAAAATATGTACCATGGTATACAATAACTCACCTGTGTTGTTTTACCAGACCCAGTCTCACCAACCAGTACAAAGGACTGATGTCTAACCAGAATATCTGTAAACCTATCCTTGTATTCCCAAACAGGGAGCTGAAGCCGTTTCTTTAGAATATCATAGTATCGAGGAGTATGGGGTAAGTTGGTAAATGGATTAATACACTGTGGAAGTGATGTGTGTCCTGCATGTCCGGTGTGTGTTGAATGAGCAGAATGTGTCGAATGTGTTGAATGTGCAGAGTGGGTTGAGTGAGCTGAATGGGAGGCTTTTAAAGGTGGTAATCCAGCACTGATAAGCATAGCATTAGTGGAAGCTCGCAATTCCTTCTCCTTTTCCTTCTCCCTCTCCCGCTCTCTATCTCCTCTATCACGTTCCCGGTCTCGATCTTTAGACCGATCTTCACGATCACGGTCACGATCTCGATCCTTCCTAAAAAAATAATAAAACAAAATAAATTTAGAAGTCAGATTCTTAATTTTATGTAAAATGTTCACAGCATTGTTATAGTCAGAAAGAAATCAACCAAATGAGTAAACTGATATAAAACTCAACTACATTAAGTAGCAGAAATAACGAAAAAGAACTTATAATCAAAGATTTTCCAGGCCTCTCCCATAAACATCCTTTCTCCAACCTTTAGCCATCAGATAACCTAAGAACTTGCTCTTCCTATAAGTAAAACCCCTTCCTACTTAGAAGTTAGACTAAGGACAGGGTAGGGAAAAGGTAGGGCCAAATTAGGCAAAAAATACATAAATAAAGATGGAATTACAATCTTTCTCACAGTCTCCTTCAATTTATGCAAAAAGGTACTTTTTACACTGAAGGTTATGTGAAAAATTTAGCAAGAAGACTGCTTCTAGACACAAAGACAATTCCACCCCACAGAGTAACATAAATATAAAGGATTATAGCTGTGTTTTCTTAAGTTACACTTTCCAGTAGTTTCCCAATTTTGTTCAATAAGCATATATTACTCTATAAGAAAAACTAAAATTAAAACTTTATAATCTTGTTTTTATTGTTTATTCTTGCATGACATTAATAGTAACAATAAATCATTGGAAATACTTTGTAAACCTATGTATACTTTGGTCACCCAGAGTGAAACACTGCCCATAAAAAACACACTTCACTGATGAAAACTATTAAGTTGTTTAAAATTATGCAGATGGCCACTAAAAAACTTAGGTCAATTTTAAGTACTCAATTCTAGTATCTACTTCCAGTTACTAGAGATGATCCCAAATACAATCATAATTTAAATATAATCTATGCCTATTCATTCTACTAATCCAGTTTACTTTGGACCAAGTCCTATAGCAGACAAACTTGCCACAAGGTGTCTGGATCCAGACTTGAATAGTCAGGCAACATGGAGTTATGACACAAGCCACAAAACACGTCACTGCTCCTTATTCAAACACACAAGACACACAAATGTCCTACACCTCAATTATCAGTAGTTAAGTGGAAAAGATTATACACTCTTTATAATAGCACATTGGCTGGGCAACAGTAACTCCCCATGGTACCATATAGCTAAAATGCTAAACCTAGCAAGAGGTAGTAGGATGGTTCTCCAATTAAAGAAACAATACGCTACCCAATTACATTTGTTCTTGCCCATCCTAAAATATATCAAACTATTCTATTCCACAGGCATTTACTTATCCCAGTGCTCTTCTTCTACAGAACCAAAGGACATACAAGCTAGGATGGAAATCTCTCAGACCATCTGGCATAAAGAGAAAAGAACCCAAAGAATAACCAACCAATCAAACAATGTGAAGTCTCACAATTCAAAACTTGGGCTTCTTGGTCTATCTCTGAAACATGCCACCAACCATCCTTTCTTTGCTTCTCTCATTCTGCTCTGACATAAGATGCTCATTACTTAAAAATTTATGTTGTAAATGAGGAAGTTTATAATAGGGTAGAGAGAAATATGCCCAGCAAAATGAGGAGCACTAAAGCCACAAATGGGTGAAAGGCTGAACGTCTTAAAGATCTGAGAACATAAAGAACATCTGATCTAAATAAAAAAGAATTCACATTTCTAGTATTCTATCATGACAGGTGGCGGGAAGAGGCAGTGAGGCGGATGGACATGGGATGTGACCACAAAGTTTAATGAACTTCTATATTTCTCGCACAGTACCAGACGCTTAACATACGGAACTAACTTTGCAATGTTATAAAGTATGGGGGATACAAAGTGATAGACAAAGTAAATCACATACCACCATGTTTTGTTATAGTAATATCTATACTAACAAAGATGTTTTTCAGGGGCATACTTCATCAGAAACGTCATTATCAAAAATCACTACAACACAGGAAGCATAAATGCATTCTAAAAACACAAAGATTAACTGCTGACCATGATCGGGGGGAGGGTAAATTGTGATATGAGTAAATGGAGCACTGAGATGCACAACCACTGGCAAGTACTCAATTTACTAATCTGCAAAGTGAAAATTATCAATAAAAGTTTTTTAAAAAGCCAATAGGAAAGATGCAGAAGACAAATCCAATCACCTTCAAATGTTGCCTGTGATTCAAACTGTCTACCTTCAATGGGAGAGGGAAAATAAAAATTAAAGGTCAGTTAAAGGAGTTTGAAGCCAATGTTTCATAAACATGTGTAGACTGCTGTACACATGAATTTTTTTTAACTGGCATTTATTATAAAAAAGTTTTATTGTTATAAAGATTTACTATTTGAGGTATAATGCCTAAAAACTATCCAAGTAGTGCCTTACCTTCACTTAGTCATAAGATTGGCAGGGAGAGACACAAGACAGTTGTTGAACACGGTTCTGTACACTGTCTCAGCTCAATCCTAATTCAGTACTTAAGTTAACTATATGACCACTGATTTTTTTTTCATCTATAAAATGTGGCTACTGGTATGTCCTGTGGGTTATTTCAAGAATTAAGTGAGCTAAGATATATAGTGCATGAAACATAGTAAGTGCCCAATAAATATTGCTTATCTTGAAAGGTTTTTTCATAAAATTTTGAATGCACACAGAATAACATGACCTAAAGTACTGCTAAGGAAGATGCAAACTGGTCATCAAAATCAGAATATTTAAACTAATCCTAGGTTTTTATCTGGCAATCTCACTTCCAGGCAATCTTTTGAGAATATACAAGTGCAAATATGTACACAACAGGATGTTTATCATACTTTTCACTTATAGAATAATGAAGACTGGAAAACTACCAGAGCATCACTGAACAAGAAATTGATTAAATAAGCTATGGTTACCATTTTACAAATGGAATACTATGCAGCCAATGAAAAGGAGATCTATTTCACAGAATGACATTTCTAATAAAAACCAAAGCACAAAACATACTGAAAAAAATCCCATTGGTATTAAATACTATAATTAATTTATATTTGTGAATAAATATAGTATAGATCTTTTTAAAAGTTCACTAAGAGTTAAAGATAGGGATGAAAATTTTATGGAATTTTTTGCCTTTTGGTTTATATCTTCATGTATGGCCATTTCTTGTGTTCTCCAGGGGGCAAGTTACTTAACCTCACCTACACCAGAGGACTGCAGTGAAAAACGTACTTACACATACAAAGCACCTAGAACAGTTTCGGAAGCACAGTATGTACTCTAGATATGTTATCATATTATTAGTGTATTTCTTTTACATTTCCACAATTAACGGCAAAAGCTCTGATTAGAAAGTTAGTGTCAGAAAACTAAACGTCAAAGTGAAAAACGTACCTATTTTCAAAATGTTTTTTCTATACTTCAACAGCAGGTTGTCTTTTGGGTAATAATTTTATATAGAAAATTTTGTGGGATGACGGAAAAATGAATAAGGTCAGTTTGTAACACAAACCTTTTAACTTTTCTACCTGACCCCAAGTTAAAATTTACCAAGAGTAAATAGTTATATATAGTTTGGGAGTTTGAATTTGAGTGAAATCTCCCAATGTATTACCTTTCCTTCCCAGTACTGGAGAAATTGTATAGCCATGTTTGGCAGTGTTCACAAGACTTAACACCTATCCTTCTCAATTAAAACCACCTGCTAACTATCAAAGCTTTAAAAATCTGCATGCTTCCATGGCAGTCAAAAGTGGCTTTTTAAGTCATGAAATACGAGCCCAAAACCTTAGCACTAATAAACTTTGTAAGCCCACTACTAAATTACTTCTGAGAAATGACATTCAGGTGACATAGAAATGAGCATACAATTGTCCCACGAGGTATCTCAGAACTTGGGCTTTACTACAGATAGATGTCATATAATAACTGAGTATCATAAGATCACCATCATAGACCTATAAAGTCCACAGTTTTACTAAGATATCTGATCTGCAAGAGAAAGGGAGCAACTCCATGTACCTACCATGGGACCATCAATCCCAAGAAAAACATTTAAATGGTGCACATACACACAAATATAAATAAGTGAATTCAATCCTTCCCAGTGTATTTTGTTCCAATCTGAACTCTTGTGAGAGACGTCATTTGCATCTTAACCAGATGACAAGCAATTTATTTTTGCCTCACAGGAGCCAAGAACCAAGTGTTCCCTACTTTACCGACCCATCATAAATGGTATTAAAGCAGGCTGTAATGACTCTTAACTACAGTCATAATCTGTGTGCTGTAATAGAAAAAGAGGCTAAGGGTGAAAATAAAAAGATCAAGGTTCTAAACCAGCTGTGAACTGTGTCAGGTTGTGCAAGCCACCTTTACAATTCAGTCTGCCTTTTTCATCCCTTGAGTGGAGCTGATTATACTCATTTAAAGTTAACTTCCTGCTGTAAACAGTCTGTAACAAGTAGCTCTAATGAGTTATAAGTTTTGCTGAAGGTGCGGGAAGGTAAGAGGAGACAGCTTAAAAAGAGAGAAAACTAAATCTAATATTGTAAACTAAAAATTTTACAATATTATGTTACATACTTCTGCTTTCCATATTTAATATATAGAAAAGTATCAAAAAGCACTCCCTTATAATGCAGGCTTATACTCCAGACACGGATACCTGGAAAGCAATACAAATGAAGGACTTGGGGTGAACAAATTCACAAAAGTTATACGGAAGACTTGACAATGATTCTGAACACGCACACGATAAAATGATAAAATTATACAACGTATTTGGATAGTCAGACGTGTATTAGCCTGAATTACCCAAATAACTTTGTACTTCAGGAATGAAAACACCCACTGGACAAGAAATGATTTTAATGCAACTGCTAAAGTCTAGTTAAATTCACCTGTACCTTCGAAGAAACGCTAAGGTAAAAAGTAATCTGAAACACCACGAATCTATTTCAGCTCTCAACCTCCCCACAAGCGTTATTCTGCCATATATACTATAAACTTTTTGAAAGGGGTTTTCTCGTTTAAAAAGCTTATTAACGAAGGAGGGCGGGGGCGTGAGGTAGAAATCAAGAGCTTGCTAGGAAAAAAAATGCCCTCTAATTTCTATTCCAGGAATGCCCAATAACCAGTCTTAGCCAAAGCAGGAAATAAAGGAGATGGCGGGAGCGTAGGCAGAGAGCGGAAGTTTGCCGAGTATCTACTTTGAAGTGTTTGAATGGACCGAGGCACGCGCTCTCCCGCCAAAGTACAAACTCAGCGGCTCCAAACTTCCAGCCTTCCTGCCCATCAGGTATACTCCACGTTTTCCTTTCTCCCGGCAGGCCCTCCCTCTACTCTCCCTTCCCTCAAGAACTCCTCGTCTGCAAGCCTCGTTCAACTCCCGCCACCCCCACCCCAGCCAACAAGAAGAATCCATGCGCTTCCCTCACTTTCCGCCCTCCTCCTTTCCCCCGGCTGGGCATCCACCCGCTCCCAGGGCCCTCTCCCGGCCCCTCTGCCTGAGCAGTACCTGGTGCCCTTGGAAGCGAATACTCCCGCCGCGCCCTCCCCCATCGCCTCCCTCGACTCCAGGCCTTACCCGGGAACCCAGACCACGAGGTCCGCGGTTTCCTCCCGCCCGCTCCCCTCGAAGTGACTCCCGCTTGGCAAGATCTGGGGAGGAGGTGCCCTCGTGGCCACAACAGGCCTCTTCACCCTCCCAACTGGGCCGGGCGGCGGCCGCAATACATCTCCCCGCGCCCTTGCCCGGCCGAACGCCGGGAGTGGCGCCGCTCCCCGACCCGCCGCCGCTAGTGAACCGAGCCCGAAGGAAAACAAAAGGTCGGGCTCCGGGCACGCTCGGCCAAGCCGGCCCCGGCCCGCTTCCCGCCGCGACCCCAACAAAGCCCGAGCCGCTGCCTCGCGCCCCCGGCCTGGCTTACCCATCGGTCCCCGCACGCTTCTTGCCGGAGGGGTAATCCTCCCCCAGATCCAACCGGTGCCGCTTGGACATCTTCAGACTCTTCGAACGGGCGGTTAAAGGAAGGAAAATAAAGGAGCTGGTGGCCTTACAGGCGCAGTCGACGGCAGCTACTTAACTCTGAAAGACCCCCTACTCCTCCCGCTACAACAGCCTACACCGTGCGGCCGGAACCAGGAGCTAAAATGGCGGCGGCGACGAGGGCTGGGCCGGCGTGCGCGCTTCCGCAGCGTGCTGTGCGTGCGTGCGTAGTGAGCGCGCACGCATCGGAGGCGGGAACTCCAGGCCCGTCCTACTTCTTTCCCGCCGATCTCCTCCCAGCCCAGGGAGCTTCCTGTCACTTAGGCAGATGCGAGGCAGAATGACTCCTAAGGCCTTCACGCCCTTCTCTGAGTTAGGAAATTGAAAGATAAATCCTAGTTAGAAAATACTATCCATCTGTATTAACCTGGCATCAGGGGAGTCTGAGACCCAGAGAGTTTGAGAAACCGAGATCACACAGCTGGTAAGGGGCACAGCCAGGTTGGAACCCACCTATTTTATAACTCCAGTTCTAGAACTTGATGCCACCGACCAGGCACTCAATTGCAGTGAGGAAACCGTGGTGAGAAAAATGGCGAAATTTGCCATGATCCATTTTGCCCATTTTTTACCCAGTACCGATAACATGCACTCAACCAACCTATTGGTGGTTTTTAATATGGAATAGAGAAAATTGGCAGTAAGGACATAATGAGACCTTTTTATCCTGTGTGTCTACCATACACTTTCACAGTATTAACCCCACCTCTATCATTCTAACGGTAACCCTGCAAGGTCGGTGTTATTTTATAGATGTGGACAATAAAGCAGAGAAAGGTTAAGAAGTCGCACAACCTTTAGGGCTGTCCCTAAAGTCATTGCAAATTGTCGAGGTAAGTTTGTGGATCTCTCCCCAGTGCCCTTTATGCTTGCTCAGTTGCATTCATTCCCAGAAGAAATGCACAAGAGAAAGATTAGTGGACCAACCCAAGATGGATCTATGTAGTTCATGAAATGGATGTTTGGATGCCCTGGAAGACTATATTAGGGTTCTTATCAAATCCTCAGGACTGCAGCTGATCAAGAAGGTTTTTATTTTGTAGCAAATCTACATTCCAAAGTCAGCATAAAGAAAGGTGAATATCTTCACTTGAAAAATAGTCAGTACAACTTTCTCTAAATGTACATTAACAGTATATTGACTTTCGTCAGAGGTCATGGTACATAATCATTGAACTGTAAACCTGGAAAAGAGTTTCCAGCTGAATTTCTCCTTTTACTTCATTTTACAAATGAGGAAACCAACACCCCTAGGTCATGCCCAAGTTCATACAGACAGTATCAGTCAGAATTAAAATCCAAAAAGCAGGAAGACCTTCTGTGAGCAAATAAACAGGCTCCCATCTCCTTCAGTGGTAAGGAAGAGAAAAATGACAACCAATCCCAGGACATAAATATAACAGTAGCAGAAGGCCAAGTGGAAACTTCCAAGGAAGATTAAAGTCTTCAAGCAAGAGTGATACGTCAAGGTTAGGGTCCTCATTGTGTGGCTGGCCCTCTGACACCTGGGATGGGAACATTAAGTTGATAGACCTGGAAAATCTTGAATTTTTAAACTTCCTTTAACCTGGTGAGCTTGCCAAAAAGTTCCACTCCTCCCTATTAAAGCTAGTCCTCCTTCCTTGTGAGATAATTGGAGGGCTACTCTCTGTGAGATAATGTACCTCTCCCACAGGATATGCCCCTACTCCCCCTGTTGAACACCAGGCAATAATTAAGGTTAAGTTACAGCTTAAGATATTCAGGGACATCCTAGGGCTGATACTATTGGAAAATGACCCCAGAGAAGCTGTAAGACCTAGCCAACAGGTACTAGCAGGAGCCAGGAAAGTATGCATGGGACTGAATTCTGAAGGTCCTGCATGAAGAAAGGAGGGAGGTAGAACATAAAGTTACATAAGGAAAAACATCGGTCTGAGAGGACTTTTCCAGGATACAGTATTTAACACGCACAAGCACTCCAGGCAATGTGTGATGTCGTCTAGAAGCATGGAAAAAACAATGGCCCACAGTATAGCAAGTTAGGTGGAAATGCCAGAACTACAGTGATTGACAGTGTGAAGAGGGAATTAAATAGCTGAAAGCAGTGAATATGCTAGAGTGAAAATACTTACCGAAAGGTGTAAAACCCAGCAGATGAATATATTCCACAGGAAAGTTCAGAGGATATACCACTTACCAAATCAATAAGGACTCTTCTGGGGAAGGAGGCATTGACATCACTCAGAAATTCAATGGTGGCTCTCTAGTAGTCCGGGGTTGAAAGTAAAGATGCTATTTCAGAACTGAGCTCCCTGAGAACAGTAGAAACGATAGGAGCCTGTAACATAGAGGTCACTTGGTGACTTTTAAACATCATAAGCCAGATGGATGTTACAAGGTAACAGAGATTGGAATTAAGACTAGGTACCCAGTGCAAAATAGATGGGCAACCATGAAAGGAAGACCTCAGTCTGAACAATCAAAATAAGTCAAGAGTGAGGTTGAGGGCAGTTGCCCCAATGAAAACTTACCCAGTGTCTAAACTTGAACCATGTCAAAAACCAAACTCTGCATACTGAGTAAAACAAAGCAGAAAGATGAGTTTATTGTAAGCATTATGACCTATAAGCCGGGAAACTCAAGGCTATTGGAGCAATGAGTTCTAAGTTGCTCACAGACTAGTAAAAGGTTTTTATGGAGGCAATTACAGAAGTTGCTTGGCTTTTTAGTTGGTTGCCTAGTGGTCTTCTTCATATTTGGATCAGGGTAGCTGAGTCAGAGGAACAAGAAAGTCCAGAGATGACATGAATGGGCTTGACATTTGATAATTGGCTGGAGTCCTCTGCTAATGTCTGAGAAGAGCTATAAATTTCTGCAACCTATGTTAGGTAAGGTTAAGTTTTATTTTTCTTTAATACACCTATATTGGCCAACTCCATTTTGTTCCCAACATAGTGACTCCATATTAGTTCTACGAGCATTTTTTGAACCAGGGATACATTGATTAAGGGAGAAGCCATGTCCCTAAGAGCAAAGACTATAATACCATAACAAGTGTACACAGTAATAATTCCCTGAGTCCTTTCTCCAAGTAATCTATAGCCATTTACTTAGGTAGCCATGCAAGGGGAAAAGAGAAATATCACATTTCAAGGACAATGGGATACAAGATCTGAACTGACATTGATATCAAGAGACTCAAAGTGTCATTATTGGCTCCCTATTAGAGTGGGAACAGCTTCAAACGGGGGGAGTTTCTAATGGAGGTCTGGCCCTTGTCCAGCTCATAGTAGTTTTCCTGGTTTCTCAAACCCACCCACTGTCATGTCCCCAGTCTACAAATGTACACTTAGAATAGACATCCTTGGTAGTTTGCATAACCCCCATATTGAATTCTTGGCCTGCAAGAAGTAAGAACCATCATAAAAGGAAATGCCAAGCAAAAGCTTGTGAAACTGCCCCCCACCACACACACATCAGCCAAGAAACTAAGTAAAAATCCCAAGGAGGAATTTCTGCTTATACCTCTGAACATGTAGCATCTGGAAGTTATCACATCCATTCTTAGAAGAGAAAGCAGAACAAACTGAAGAACAATGGCTTTTCTTAGAGCCCTTAGGAAACTGAGTTTTCAGGGTAAGCTGTCACCTTGAAGTCTAGAGAGACAAGCAAGTTCAAAGAGTTATGAGAAAGATTTGCTTACCTGGAGCAGAAGCTGCTGGAGCCATAAACTGGTTGGAACACTCAAATGGTCATCTTGACCAATCTAAAGCTGAGTGGGACTACCTAGAGAGTGAGAAAGTCCTGCGGGCCTCAGTCTTAGTGGGGCTGTCACACTCTCATGGGTTTTACCTCCAGGAATCCCATCAAGTTTTCAGAATAAAAAGCAATGAAAGATATGCTTGTGGCTCTGGGAGAGAAAGGGGAAGAGTAAGCGTTGTGAAATATGCCCTGTACATTCTCCATACCAGGGACCGACTTTCCATGAGAAAAGCTTAGGATTTCTCCCACTCTAGCCCCATCTAGGCCTCCTGTGTCACCTAAGGCAGTAAAAAAAGCTGAGCTTGTGAAGGTCCTAGCTCAGGATTGCAGGCCCATTAAAAGACTGAGCTTCGACCATAAGATTGTAGAATATTTTCCCTTCCCACTTCTTACCAACACACCAGCAGGGTTCCAGTATAATATAAGAGTGGGTTATGGTTGAAAAAGCTGCAAGATACAGATTCTAACTGAGGAAGAATTCCCAGGGAAGCCCAGCCTCCACAGGGGAGACTAAGCAAGGACACTAGAGGAATGTAAATCCTCTAGCACCTACGCTAAAGCAAACACTAAACACAGCCTAACTTCTAGCCAGATTAACATAAAATCTCATACTAAAGGCCTGTGGTTGACTTCAGTTCCCATTACCCAATATATTGTGCAGACTTTCAACAAAAAATTGTAAGGCATGCTAAAAAGCAAGAGCAAACATAGTCTGAAAAGACAAAACAAGTAATAGAATTAGACTAGGTATGACACAGATTTTGGAATTAAGAAATCAGATTCCTAATTCCAATCCAAATTCCAATCAAATTGGAATTAGAATCAGAGAGAGAATTTGAAATAACTATGATTAATATGCTAAGGGCTCTAATGGAAAAAATAGATAAAGTACCAAAGAAGATGGATAATATAAGTAGAGAGATGGAAACTCTAAAAAAGAATCAAAAGCAAATGTTAGAAATTAAAAATATGGTAACAGAATTGAAGAATGCCTCACGAAACATATTAAATGAAGTTCAGGGAAAAGAAAATGATATAGGTCAGAAACTCAGATCTACATAAAGAAAGGAAGAGCATTGGAGAAAGAATAAAGAAGGTAAAATAAAATATTTTTCTTATTCTCAACTGATCCAACAGATAACAATTTATTTAAAGTAAAATAGTAACAATGTATTGGGTGATTATAACAATAGATAAGTGAAATGAATGACAAACAATGTCTTAAGGGATGGATGGGAGAGAGAAATTGGGGATATTCTATTATAAATCACTGGTGCTACACACATGAGGTAATATAGTGTTATTTGAAGCTTGACTTAGATAAGTTAAAATGTATATTGAAAACTCTAAGACAACTCCTAAAATTTTTTAAAGTATAACTGATATGCTAAGGGAGGATATAAGATGAAGTCATACAAATGTTCAGTTGAAACTAGAGAAGGCAGAAAAAGATGTGGGGAAAAAAAAGAGCAAATACAATGAATAGAAAATAGTTCAGAATCAACCTAGGGAAAGAAAACAATAAACAAACAACTCAGTTAAAAAATGGGTAAAGGATTTGAATAGACATTTCTCCAAAGAAGATATAGATGTCCAATAAACACATGAAAAACTCAGTATCACTAATAATTAGGGAAGTGCAAATGAAAATCATGGTGAAAGACCACTTTTACATTTATAGGATGGCTATTATAAAAAAACAAACAAATAGAGTATAAGTGTTGGCAAGGATGGGGAGAAATTGGAACCGGTATGCATTGCTGCTGGAAACATAAAATGGTTTAGAGACAATGAAAAGCAGTATGATGAGTCTTCAAAAAATTAAATATAGAATTGTCATATGATTCAGTAAATCCGCTTTGGGGCACCCAAAAGAATTGAAACAAGGACTTGCACAGACGTTTGTAAACCCATTTTCATAAGAGCATCATTCACAATAGCCAAAAGGTGGAAACAACCTCTCCAAAATCCAGGCGTATCCTGGAGAATGACGAAGGACTATCACAAACCTAACCAAAAGAGTGCTCCCAATCGCAGCTATGTCAGATGTGTTATCTTTGCTAGAGTAGATTAGCATGGATTCAGGTACAGGATACATGACCAATGATCTGACAAATTGACACTTTTTCTAGGCCTATCAAAAAGAGAATCAGAAACAATCCACATTCCTTTGGAATGAACAACAGCATCCATTTATAGCTTTGTCCCAGAGCTATGTGAACTCTGGTGTCCTCTCTCACAACATAGTCTGAAGAGATATAGACCAGCTGGACATCCCACAGAACATAACTGGTCCAGTAAACTGTTAACAACATGCTAGTTGAACCAAATGAACAAGAAGTGGCTATGAGCTCAGGGGTATATTGGTAATTCACATGCACTCTAGAGAGAGATAAAACTTAGAAGATTCAGAAGTAATTTCTTAGAGTTCAGTGATCTTGGGTATACTGAAACAGCCTCTCCAAAGTAAAGGAGAAATTACTGCATCTTGTAGCTTCCATCATGAGCAAGGCAGCATACTTTCCTGTCAGAGAGGCCCCATCAGGTTCTGAAAGTAATACATTCTCAAAAGTACTGCTCCAGCTCACATACTGAAGGCCTACTGTTGACTCCAGTTCTATCACCCAAGATATTGCATGGGCTTTCAACAAAAGGATGACACAAAGGATGTCATTTTTCAGTGGGATCCATAGCAGGAAAGAACAGGTCCTGGCTAGGGCAAGCACCTGGCTTCTTGGACCACACAGCCCAGCAAACCCTATAGTTTTAAGGGTATCAGTGGTAGAAAAAGATGACTTGGATTTTATGCAAGCCCCAATAGGAGAATCACAGTGTAGATCCGTAGGGTTCAAAGCCATACCAACTACAACAGAGAATTAACCACCTTTCAAAACACAGCTTTAGAGTACTGCCAGGCCCTGATAGAGACGAGCAGAACTACCTCTCATGAGCTGTGTTCTATCATGCTCTCCATTCCGTTAAGTGGAGTGGGCCCAGATGGAAGAGGTATCTAAGATTGAAGGTCCAGAGGCACAAGCAAGCTACAAGAGTAAGTAGCATGCAGGTAGCTTGGCTTGTATCATTTACTACTGTTACGGAGCATCTTTCCCTCTGCTCTAGTGGAGTGCTGGAGCCAGTCTGTACAAGCTCATGAGAGCGCATTGCTAAATCTTCAATATGATGGCGACAACACATTAGTAGTTTGAAACTGACCATAGCAGAAGTATTTACATCATGAAAATTAGCTAACGCTATAAATCAGATATTTTTTTTCTCCTCATAAAACTGGTTGTTTAATATTTACCTGTACACTACTGCTCAGATCACATCTCTTACTGCGTGGGGGTGGTGGAGGGCATCTCTGATAATCAGTTAATGTAAGAGGAAAAAGTCTGAGCTTGATTCACAAATGGCTCAAGATGATTTGATGGTGTGAGCTAGAAATGGACACGGGCCACACTGCTGCCCCGCTCTACATGGGCTTGAAAGACAGGAGTAAGGGGAACTCTTCCCGCCTGGTCAGCCACTTTGTTTAGAAAGAGAGGCGGCCTGAAATTAGAATACGCAGGGACTCGTGGGTAGCTGAATAGCTTGACCATCTGGTCAGGGATCTGGGAGCAGAAAGCTAGGAAGATTGGGGGCAATGTATACTCTGGTGAGCCATGTGGCTGAACATATGGAAGTGAGCATTGAGTGTGAAGATTTTATTTCACATATTAATGAGCATCAGGGAGCATCCACCATAGAAGAGGCACTAAAAAACCAAATATCATTCATTTGATACAAGCCAGCCTCTGTCATCAGCCACTCCAAGTGCTTGCATGACAGTTACATGGAAGGAATTCACGTGGTAGCTGGGATGAAAGCTGTATATGGATGTAACGGCATGAGTCCAATTTAACAAGGCCGATCTAGCTACTTCCACCACTGTATGTCCAGCCTGTTAGCGACAGAAAACAATGCTGAGTGCCCAATGGGACACAATCTCTCAGAGATACAATCTCCTGAGTACAGAGAAATTTGTTCCAAGTAGCAATAGAAAACCACTTGGTGACAAGTTAACTACGTTGGATACTATCTACCCTGGAAGGGGTAGTATTCGTTATCACAAGAATGGACACATATCCTGAGTATGGACTTTGCCTTTTTTGCCCACAAAAGGGCCACAAACAGTACCATTATCCAAGAGCATATAGAATGTTTATAGCATATAGCATGTCCAGCATGACATTTCACATGCTATTGTGTCAGACAAGAGGACCCACTTAACATTACAGGAAGTGCTAAAACAGGCACATGACTAGGAGATCCATTGTTCATATCGCATACTGCAATACCCAGAAGCATTAGTCTGATAGAAGAACTGGCCCAGAGACAATACCTTATGCAGGTGACATATCATCCCCATAACAGTGTACATTCTAAATAAATGAGCTCTATATTGTGCTGTTATTTCCTTTATATAGTGCCGTTCCCCCAATAGGCAGAAGACGTAGGTCTGAGAATCAGGAGGTGGAAGCAGGAGTACTTTCACTTTCCTTCACTCCTAATGACCCACTTTGGAAATTTGTGCTTCCCATTCCAGAAACTCTGGGTTCTGAACAGTTAAGAGTCCTCCAGTTTCCTGAAAGGGAATACTTCCACCACGGCTGTCAACTGGGCTCTTCAAGGTCCTCCTGCCAAGGGGCAAGGGCAAGAAGAGGAATCACTAACCTGGCAGAAGTAATTGGCCCTGGTCACCAGGAGGAGGTAAGGCTCTGATTATACAATAGAGAAAATAAAATTCGTTTTCCACATAGAGGATTCATTTGAGCACCACTTGGTACTCACTTGTACAATTTCGATAGTGAAGAGACAAGTGTTGCAGCTCCAGCCTGAAGACAGCATAGTGAGCAGGGACTCAGACCCTTAAAAGTGAAGGGTCTAAGTCTATGTCATACTACAAGGTAAGTGGCCTGGAGCACCAGAGGTGTTGGCTGAGGATGAGGGTGAAAGAGATGGCCAGCAGAGGAGGAAGATGATGAGTGTTAATTGTGAAGTACTGAGGCTTACGCAGTGGTGGTGTCTGTGGATGATCCCAACGGCACACCTCCTCCACAGGATGCCCAGTGTCTGATGGACCATCGTCATGAGAATATGACTCCTGGTCCTACCCATCATAATCTGGACCAGATTGGAAGGACTATCCTAGCTTTGGAAGTTCCTCTTGAGATTGACTTAGGCCTTTTGGGGAAATATGAACAACCTCCAAACAAATTTTAGATGAACTGTCAGAAAGTTTGAACATTTAATATATACGTTCGTTCATCATCAACAATTTTTTTTTTTATCACCAACTACATGTGCAGAACTGTTCTGGATGCTAAGGCATCAGTGGTGAACAACATAGAAAAGGTTCTTGCCCTTGTGGTACTTATATTCGAGTGGAGGGCAACAAACAATAATCATGAAACAAAATCATTTCAGATATCGATGAATGCCATGAAGAGAATAAGGCAGGATAGTGTGATAGTGACTGGAAGTGCTGAAAGTGTGAGGCGCTACACTGAGAAAGTGGTTAGAAAAGACTTCTCTTTGCAGATGGCATTTCAGCCCATGAAAGAGGAACTCAGCCTTTTAATAACCGGGGAAGAATATTTTAGGCAGAGGAAAGAGCATGTATAAGGAAGGAAATGAGTATCAGTGTGAACGAAAAAGTAAGAAAAATAACGAGTGGATGGAGGTGGTGGACAAGAAGGAGTGGGCTAAGATGAGGTCATGGAGGTAGACTGGGGCCAGATTGTGTAGGGCCCTGGGTCATTAGAAAGCATTTAGATTTTTTCTAATCTCGATAAAAATCCATTGGAGGATTTTAAACAAGGGAGCAATATTATTTGTTTTACTTTTAAATAAGTCCTTTACTTACTGATGGAAAATCAACTATGGGGGGAAAAGCAAAAGTGAGAGCAGAGACTCTGCTATGGAAGTAGGCTCAGGTGAGATTTGATGGTGACTAAACCTAGATTGGTGGCAATAAAGCAGTTAAGAAAGATGTAGCGGCTTTGGGATACACTTTAGAGGCAGAGCCAATCGGTCAGGCTAACGGATTGTCTTAGCAGAAGTTCCGGATAGTGGAAAGGAAGGAGAAGAATATAGGATGTCTGATCACCTGAGTGGCCGTTCATTAAGATGGGGAGGACTGCGGTGGGGGTTGGAGACAATGAATCAAGAGTTCTATTTTGGTCATGCTAAGTTTGAGATGCTTATTAGACATCCACATGAAAATATCAAAGAAGCAGCTGAATATACGTCTAGAGCTTAGGGTTGGGAGCTAAATTTGGGAGTTATCAGCACAGAGATGTTATTTAAAAACATGGGGCCAGTGAGATCGCTTTATTCACTTTGAAAAGTAGACTGAGAACCAGGCTCTGGTGTCCTCCAGGTGTTTTCCATCTGCCAGTAAAGGCAACTGAGAAGAACAATTACCAAAACCAGCAAAGATGACAGAAGAACCAGCCATCAAAACCATGTCTCTTAAACCAAAAATAGTTAACTAGTAAGAAGGAAATAATAAATGTTTCCAAGAAGCCCAGTGTAGTATGTAGGACTTTTGCTTCATGATCTTCATTCCCTGATGTTTTACCCGTATATTTTACAGTATGTTGCAAAAATACTTTGCCGATGGAGTCAAGTTTACAGACTTCGAAATACAGAGATTATCCTGGAGTTATGTTGGCAGGCCCAATGTAATCACAGAAGCCTTTAAAAATGACAGAGGAGGCAGAATGGACAGTCAGATTGATGCGATGAGAGAAGAGGCAAGAGAGATTCAAAGCGTGAGAAGGACTCAACCCGCCATTGCTGGCTTTAAATGTGGAGGAAGGGGGCCACAAGGGAAGGAATGAGTGTGCCCTCTAGAACAACCCTTAGCTGATAGCCAGCAAAGAAACATTCTGCAGCCACAAGAAACTGAACTCTGCAAATAATTCGATTGACTGAAGGAACAGATTCTTCCCTAGAGTAGCGATCCTCAAACTTTTTGGCACTAGAGACTGGTGCTCCTATGAGAATCTTATGCCTGATGATCTGAGGTGGAGCCGAGGCAGTGATGCTGGCACTGGCGAGTGGCTGCAAATACAGATGAAGCTTCGCTCACTCACTCGCTGTAACACCTCTGCTATGCAACTCCTAACAGCACGGACCAGTACCTGCCCTAGAGCCTCCAGAAATGAATATAGTTCTGCTGACACCTTTATTTTTAGCCTGGTAAATCTATCAAATTTCTGTCCCACAGAACTACAAGATGATAAATTCTTGTCACTTTAATCTCCTAAGTATGTAGTAGTTTGTTTCAAGCAGCAATAAAAACACTAAAACAGAAGTAAGATGGGACATGTATCTGACCACTGATTTTAGGATGATGGAAGCCATTCATGGCCTTTTATGAGCTGTTGTAGAAGAGTAGTGGAGATTAAAATCCAAATGAAGTGGGTTGAGTGAATAAGAGATAAAAAGACGTATAGACAATTCTTTCAAGAGGAGCAGAGACATGACAAAGAGTGATAGGCAAAGCCATGAGTTCTGATACACTGTCCAAGGCCCCAGAGAAAGGGTACAAGCTGATAAAAAAATATTGGGTTCCTCCAACAGGAAGAGATGTGTATTAATATGCAACACAGTTGGACCACCTCTGGATTGCCGTAGGGGTCCACTGTTACCTTTTGAGGAATCTGGGGCAAAGGTATAAACGAACATTCTTGGACTGTGGCAAACACACTTTCTCTTCCCTCCATGTATCAGCCTCAGCCTGAAAACTTTTATACATTTGTATAAAATGTATATTTTATACATTTGTAGAGCAATTTAGTTATATAGGGAGAGGGCTAAATCTAGACCCATAGCTTCATCACACCTAGGAGCAGAAGTCATACAGTATGTTCGTAAAGTAATCTATACTATAGACTCTTAAAATATGCTCCAATATCTGGTAGGGAAAGTCTTCACTCATTTTTCTTTTTATTTCAAATTTTCTTGGCTGTTTGGGCCTCTTCCTCTTTCATATGAATTGTATAACCAAGTTACTAAATTCCTTTAAAAAAGTCCTGTTAGGATTTGGATTACTAAAACGAGATATAACTGATATCCTTACATTCGTACATACCTTGCTCTTTCACAGGAAAAGTTAATATCGTAAAATAACACTTCTCAGCTGTTGGATGCTGTTGATGGCCTGGGAGGGAGCATGCATGACACTATTGGACTGTGCGTTAAAAGACCCAATGGAGGATAGGCTGGCCAATGCAAGGCTCGGGAAGAGGAAGAGGATGGGAACTCCCCTGCATGAAACACAAAAAATTCTAAAGATTAAGGAGACAGTGCTCTCGGAGCTAGTTTGTTGTATAAGAAAACAACGTAGAAAGACGTGTATACTGTTTTTTGTCATAAAAAAGAAGAGATGCACAAGGACATGTAAACATACTATGTATGCATACTCACACATATATATACACATATTTATGCATACACATGTGCATAAAACGGCAACTACTTGAATTTAAAAAGTGCAAAGTTAATTAGCTACAAAAGCAGTTTTAAATGACTTCTTGTGGGGGAAGTAGGGAACAAGCCCAGAGAGAAGCTGGACTTTTCTGAATATACCTTGCTTTTTTATTTGACTTTAAAATCGTGTGTATTTTACACAATTGTACATCAAACTTACAATTTTAAAGAGCAGTCCTGAACACTGAAAGTAAAATAAAACAAACGAACTTAACCCAACTGGAATCAGGTTGGTGTCACAGCTACACAGAGGGAACCAATTTAAAATGACTTTTAAAGCACAGTAATTTGATAGCTCATCCCTAGTGGGATATGCCCTCAGGACCTAAAAAGAATTGCAAAAATACTTTAAGATGCTCTCAGAAATCTCATGTTTTAAAGATAGCGTGGAGACCGCTGTTTTTGAGACCGCTGTTTTTGAGACAGCGCTACATGCAGAGTGGCATGAGGTAAGCAAGTAGTTCTGCTGAAACTGTCAACAACCGAAAATTTTCAGTATGGCAGAAAGGAGATCAATGAGTTGAGGAAAAAAATGCTTTAATTTGAATTGGAATTCTTAGTATAAACTCATGACATATATAATCTTGCCAACAAACACTATTTCTGATTTTGTCCATAGAAAAAAGTCCAGAAACAGTGACTAGGCCAGTAACATCAAGTACCCAGATGGTTGTCCCCAATTCAATTTCCCCTAGAAGGCAGCAGGCCCCTGGGATTAGAGCCGTGACAGGTCAAAGGGCAGGAAAACTCCCTTCTTATCTAAGCTTCTGAGCGTCCTGCTCCCTGGTGTGACTGCAAAGATCCCCAGGGCCTCAGGAGCCAACCTGAAGAGGCTCCCCCAGGCCATTGAAACACAATCACTATAATAGATTGAAGCATATCAAATCTGTTTATGCCCACTAGTTCTTAACAAAACAAACAAACAAAACTTAGTGGTCACTGCTAGAGGATTCAAGGAAAGCAGTTCATCTGAAATAGACATTTAATTACATCAAGAAATTGTTCATTTTTTAAGATGTGATAATGGTACTTCTTTTTTAAAAGAAACACTGAAATTCTTACAGTTTTTAAAAAATGATCTTCTAAATAAAAATAACGTGATTCTATTTATTGCCCCAATGGTTTTCTTTTGGAGGGTTAGAGGGAGGAGGAAAAAATTATTTTAAAATCCATATGGAAATATAAATGCCTGAATAGCATAGAAAACTATGAAGAAGATAAATAATGAGAGATCTCCTTCAACTGAAAGCCACTATAAAAATCACTGTAATACAACCAACATAGTATTGGCATAAGAGCAGACAAATCAGCTGAACAGAAGAGCGGATCTAAAAATAGATCTCAGTATATATCATAATTTAATATGTGACAAAGGTAGTATTTCAATTCTATGGGAAAGAATGGTTTATTTAATAAATAGTGCCGGCATAACTGGCTATTCATCTAGAACAAAATGAACTTGCATCTCAATTTCACAACAAATCCAAAAATAAATTCCGAGTAGATTAAAAAGTTAAATGTAAACAATAAATCTTAGAAGAACATTTAGGTGACTGCATGCAAATCTAGGGGTCAGAGGACACTTTTTTTTTTTTTTTACTAAAACCAGAAAACTGAAAAGTCTAAAAAGATAGACATATTTGATTATATGAAAATTTAAAACTTTTATATGGCAAAAAAAAAATACCATAAACAAATTCAAGAGTCAAAATATGCATTTAGAAAAATATATGCAAGGCAGATAACAGATAGAGGTAATATTTTTATATAAAACGAATTCTTACAAAGTGATGAGAAAAAGATAAATCCTTCCAATTTTTAAAAATGGCAAAAGGTATAAATAGGCAACTCAGAGAACAGCAAATCCAATGGCTAAGAAACATATTAAAAAGTACCAACTCGTCAGTAGTCAGGGAATTGCAAATTAAAGTAATAATTAGTCATGACTTCAATCAGACTGGTAAAAAAAAATTTTTAAATGATATTATATATTGTAATCTCATGCATTGCTCATGAAAATGTGAGTCGTTATTGCCTTTTGAGAAAAAAAAAAAAATCTAGCAGCGTCTCTTTAAATAAAGAATCCATATACCTTCGACCCAAAGATTGCACTCCTGGGAATGTAGCTAGTGGAAAAAAAAAAAAAAAAAACAGTACAGAAGGCGAAGTGGAAACTTGTTTCATGCAGAATTACAGTAATAAACCCTAAAACAAAGCGAATAAGCATCTATGAGGAAATGGCTGAATAAATTGTGTATCTGCATCATAAAATATTACACAGCTATTAAAGAAGGAATTAGGATCACTGCTCAGGATTTCTATTAGATGTTGAGTGAGAAAGGCAAGACGCCAAAAATTGTGTGTGTTATAATTCCCAGTGATAACCTAGTACACGTGTATGAGTGTGTGTGCATGAGTAAATGCGTACATTTGTATGCAACATTTTGTCTATTTATGATTACATGAACTTGGGGGGAAACCATGGATACTCTGATGGAGTTGTTAACAGAGGCCACATCAGGTTGAAGGTAGGGGGATGAGATTTGAACAGATGCTGGAAGAAAGATAGAAAAAAATCTGGTCAAATTTTTTAAATTGTAGTATACCGATAGCTAATGATGACATCCTATTAACATGTGTATATGTATTATACATACACACATTAATATGAACGTGCATTACATATGTACACATATTTGTAATAATATGATATGTATTAGGGGGAAAAGCTAGAGTTGAATCTACATCTACATATTTGCAGAGATGTCTATGATAAGTTGCTAAATTTTCAAAGTAGTAATGTGTATGGTATGATTCTTTTTGTCAAAAACAAAGCACATACCAAAAAAAAAAAAAAAAACCTCCATTTCTTGTGGGCTATGTAATCCTTGTAATACTGAATGAGCCATGAAAAAGATGTGAAGGAATAAATGCCAGGTCGTTAACATTTGTTACCTCAAAGGGGATTGAGACAGGGATAAAATGGAGATTGGCTTTTTATTTACACATCATTGTGCTGTCTTACTTGTTACAATAAGGCTGTATTGCTTTGTGACTTGAGAAATATCAAGCAGAGAAAATAAAGAAAAAATATATTGGGTCTTCCATCTAGAGAACATGGTATCTTTCATTATATGTTGTGCTCTTTTTTCCCCCTTAAACAAGTTTTTTCATATTTCTAGCCTGCTAAGAATTTTGCTGTTATCGTTCTTTGTTTTTGTTTATTTGTTTTTGTTTGTTTGTTTTAATCAGGAATGAGTGTTGAAAGTTTTATAAATCTTTTTTGGCATCTATTGAGATGATCATGTGGTTTTTCTTCTTTAACCAATTAATGTCATTTTATTCTTCCATATCAATATTGTCTCATGTATTGATCTTATTCAGTTTGTGGCTTTAAACATCATATACATGTCGACGATCATCAGCTATATGTACATGTCCAGCCCAGATTTCTCTTCCAAACTCCAGATCCTGGGTAATTTCTTATTGAAACCTCTGCTTGAATGTCTAACTGATATCTCAAACTCAACACATCCAAAATGGAACTAATGACCACCTTCTCCCTCTCCTAAATTACACCAAATCTACTCTACCCAAGGCTGTTTCTATCTCAGGTGAGGACAAATCACCTATACCCATCTAACTAGTTGCTCAGGCCAGTAAATGTGAGTCATCTGTGACTTTCCTCTTTCACACTATACACCCAATGCATCAGGAAATCCTGTTTGACCTTCAAAATGTATTCAGAATTGATCACTTTGGTCATCTCTACTGCTTTTCTCCTCTCCCTCACCTGGATTACTGAGTCCTGCGTCTGTATTGCCCTTCTATAGTCTCTTCTCAACATGAACCCAGAGTCAAGCCTTTAAAATACATAGTAGATCAAATCACTCCTTAGCTCAAAGCCCTGCCTCCCCTCTCTCCCCTACATGCTTACCCCCAATACTATCCCCAACTTCATTTAGATAAAATCCAATGTTTGTGCAAGGGCTATATAACCCAGCTCTCTGACCTCTTGACTTCCTCACCTACTCTCCTCCTAGTTTACTCTTCCGCAGCCATTTGTCTTCTTTAAAGTCCCTGTGACAGATACACCACTTCCACCCTGGGCCTTCGCACTTATTGTTCCCTCGGCTTTGAATGCCTTTTCTGCCAGTTGGCTGCTTGGCTAACTCTCTCTCTCCTTCTCTATGAGACCTGCCCTGACTGCCTTATTCAATAAACAGCCCCTTGCCCTTACACCCACAAATCTCCTTTGCCCCCACTTACTTTTTCATTTTCCATAGCACTCACCCTTTCCTGATATACTGAAGTGCTTAAGTATCTTTTATTGCATTAGCTCTGAGCATAGAGCTCCTCCCAAAACACTTTTCCCAATGCTAAGATTCCTGTTTGCCTGCCTTTTGAGCTGTCCTATAAGATTTTTTTTTCTCTCTTAAATATGTCTCCCTTTGCCTTTTCTCTTGTAAGCATAATTCCAAATTTCTGGTTCATTAACAAAGTTGGGTTTTTTTTGTTTTTGTTTTTGTTTTTGTTTTTTTTACTGTTTCCCCGCACTGTTGTAGATTTAGTCTTTTTAAAAAATACCTCTTTGGTTGACATCATGGATTTGGTGAAGAAGGAAAGGCAGATGTGTGTGCTCTCTGCCCCCATCCTTGACCTCGGAGAATTGAGAGTCGGTTAGTGTTAGTCTCTCGATTCTGGGTGAATCAGATGAACTTGACTTACTGGACTTAGGCCCCGGTGGCCTTGTCAATACAATGTAGATTTATGAGGCTTGGCTTGGCCACCAGCTGGCCTTTCTCTACTCTCTCCAGCTCTAGCCTATTAAATATAACACTGCTCACATTAACCAAGATATTATAAAGTATTTTTTTTTAATTCAGGAAGGAAATGAATTACAGAAATGCTAAATAATAAATGAAGTTCTAATGCCTGACACATTTCCTTTCTACTAATCGACTCAAATCTTAAAATCAAAGATATCCACCCACATCCTTAGGGAACTCATTGAAAATCTTACACAGCTGAAAAAATTTCTAATCTCCTTTTACCATGGCTCTACTACTCAATTAATGACTTTTCAAAATGTAAAATATGCATTTTTATGTCTGTTTTCAAAGTTACTAAAGACCAGATTTTGACCATTGATTTGCATGCTGAATATGCCGCCCTATGTAAAGAAATTGGGTTAATTTGGGAGTTTGGGATTGTGCTAAACTATTTTTATCTAACTTTCCCACCAGCATAGCAAGCACTTTTAAACCACAGAAAAACATGCCTTTTATTCCCTCCTTTAAAAAAGTTATATTCTCAATGCTTTTGGTTTTACACTTTTATGAAAATTTGCAACTGTGTTGTATTTGGGGGAAAGATGTCTACTGTAACCTTTAGTTCAAGGCCAAACGTGCATTAAGTCAGATAACAAAAATCACAAAAACCGTGACCAAAATTATTATTTGAAGAATGTGACTTTTCCTTTGACTACTATTATTATCCAATACTGTGAAGAGACCTTGAGCTTATAGCTTGGTCAGACCCCACCTATCAACACCCCATTTGTCAACTGGATAAACCAGTTTTTCCAGATCTTTCTGTTAACCAATAGACCCCTGTTCTTGGCTTCCTGCTAACAGTTTTATCCTTCTCCCTTTCCTTCCCGGAGATACTCCAAATTAGAATTCCAGCTTGTAAAACTATTTGGTATAAATGACTCTATTATCTTAGGAAAACCTTTAAGGAAGACTCTCATCTTATTTTGAAGTTTATTCCATCGTTCTAGCACTCTGATAGTAAATAAGTACTTTCTTGTGTTCATGCAAAACTTTTTTACTTTTGTAAACTCATTTTCTCTTAAGCGAAATTATTGGAAATGGAAAATGATTGCTCATTATCCTCTGTATTATTCTTGGAGACAATGTACAAGTTCTCCCATTGGTCTGTTCTATTTTAATTTTTATTCATGAAAAGAGGAAAACCTACTTTTCATTTCTCATCATTTTTGGATGCTTCAGCAATTTCATGTGATTATTGAAATGTGGTGGCCAAACTGGGACCCCATTTACCAGATCTTTGTAGAGATGGTAGTTTTTGAAAGATTAAAACAATAAGAGAAATTAAACAGGAAATAACAGATTTAACTGTCAAAATTTTTAAAATTTCTGTACCATGAAAATTAATAAAGCTGGCTTAGAAAGTATTTGCATCACATATTACCATCAAAAATTCATACCTGTACTACCTAACAAATTCACTCACATGTGTGAATATTTGCTTATGTATAAGATCCAATTTTTAATGATAACTTTTGTATTCATTTTTTTCATTTTCCTTTTTTTATTTTTATTTTTTTTAATTTTAAATTAAGACGATCTTTTCGAGTAACATCACACTCTAGTAGATAAATGAATGAAAAATATTCTTATTGACCAATGCTCACTTTTCCTCAAAAGTTAGTTGACATGTCTTAGTAGCCCCCAATAAACTCTTAGGGAAAGTGATCTCTTCTTCAAACTCTGTGATTCTATATTCCACAACATATTGTACTGCCTTTGTCATAGCAGTCACTACATTATTCTGCAGTTACTTATATCACTGGCTTCCTTGCTAGAAATGATGACCTGATAAGGTGTCAGAGTCGAGACCATGTCTTTGCTTCATTATCTTTTCATTATCTAACATGGTGTATGGTGCATGCAGTAGGTACTTCATAACTGCTTATAGAATAAAATTAATTCATGTTAAGACAAATGTAAATAGTAACTATAGAATTACAGAAAAAATCTCGCTTTTAAAGCTTTTATTAAAAATATGCAATACAATACAATAATATTTTGTTCAAGAAGACTTTAATACATTGATGGACATGTGTTCTTTTTGCTCAGGCATTTAAAAATATGAATATTATTTAAGTATAGTAAAAAATAGGGATTCTCCAAAAATTAATTGATAAATTCAGTGTAACACAAGTCAGAATGCAAGGTTTTAAAAAAAATCAACAAAATTATTCTGAAGTTCATCTAGAAAATATCCATAGAAAAATAAGTAATAAAGGTAAATAGCCCTATCAAGTATTTTAAATGTTTTATTAACTTACAGTGATTAACATTCTGTGGACTAAATTGGCGACAGAAAGACTCTATTAAATACATAAAATGGTAAATTCAGAAATGGTTGGAAGTATGCCTGAACATTATTATATGATAAAGTTAGCCTCTCAAAAGCAGTGGTAAAAAAGATAGCCTGTCCAATAAAGTATGTTGTAAAAAATGAAAGCAATTTGACAAAGGTCATCTGGATCTCTACATTATTTCTTTCACCAAAGGAAATTCAATGGCTTTAATTCGTAAAGAAATGCCATAACAACAATGACAAAAACCCAAGAAGAAAACATGGGTAAATTTTGAAAAATAGGTTCAAATAGCAAAGATCATACTGTGACGTGAGATTAAGACACCACAGATAATAAAATGGATTATTTAAAAAAAAATTTAAACCTGAAATTTCCATGTAGCAAATAAAGCCCTCAAAAACAAATAGACAAACAAAAAATGATCCATAGACAAAATCAAAAGGCAAACAAGAATCAGAAAGAAAACTTTTGTAATACATGATACATGAAGGACTAATCTCTTAAATATGCCGAGTTCATACTAATCCACATGAAAAAATTAATGATCCAACAGAGAGATGAAAACAGAGGGATATGAACACAAAAATTCATAGGAGAGCTAATAAATATTATAAAAGATAAGAGAGGAATATCAAAGGAAAAGTAATGTAATTCTGTTTTTCACTTATATAATTATATGATTAGCTAATATGTATATATTTTAAATCAGTGACATACAGTGTTGGCCCCAGACAGGGAGAATAAGATTCTACAAACAATTGGTAAAGGATGAGACGATACATAAATATTTGGGAAGGCAATTTGGCAATATTAAAATAAATTTAAATTAGAATAAATATGAAAAAATATGTTTAGAGATTTTGTTGTATCGTTGTTTAAAACAACAAATGCTAGATATGACTTAAATATCTATTAATAGAGAATTGATTAACTAAATTATGATACAGCTATATAATGGACTTTTATGTAGCTCAAATAGAATGTGCTAGATTAGAAGGATATGGAAAGGTATCTGTTATGTTATTAGTTGAAAAAGAAGCAAATTCAGAACAAGTGGTACGATATGATCCCATGTGATTTTTAAAGCGTATATATGGCGTGTTGCTTTACATGTTCAGTCAGACTCTATTTAATGATGGGGATATGTTCTAAGAAATTCATTGTTCAGTGATTTTGCCATTATGCAAACCTCCTAGAGGGCATTTACACAGACCTAGATGTTGGAAACTACTATGGACCCAGGAGCCTACTACGCTATATGGTATAACCTAATTGCTCCTAGGCCTACAGGCCTGTATACAGCATGTTACTGTAGTGACGCTGTAGGCAATTGTAACACAATGGCAAGTATGTGTATATCCAAACATATCTAAAGATAGAAAAGGTACAGTAAAATTCAGTATAAAAAATAAAAAATAGTGCACTTGTAAAGGGCACTTACCACGAACGGAGCCTGCAGGACTGGGAGTTGCTCTGGTGGGGTAAGTGAGTGAGTGGCGAGTGGATGTGAAGGCCTAGGACGTTCCTGTACACTACTGTAGACTCTACGAACACTACTTTTATAAAATTTTTTTTCTTTCTTCAACAATAATTAATCTCAGCTTATGGTAATGCATTTGCTTGATAAAATTTTTAAAACTTTTTGACTCTTTTGTAAAAACAAAAGCTGAAAACATAAACATATTGTACAACTGTACAAAAATATTTTTCTCTACATTCTTATTCTGTAAGCTTTTTTTTCCCCTATTTAAAAGGTTTTTAAAATTTATTTGTTTACTTTTTGAACTCTACTTTTTGACACAAACACACATTAGCCTCGGCCTACACGGGATCAGGATCGTCAACATCACTGTCTTTCATCAGCACGTCCTTTCCCACCAGAAGGCCGTCAGAGGCAAAAATGCACATAGCTGTCACCTTCTATGATAACAACGCCTTCTTCTGGAACACCTCCTGAACCACCTGCCTGAGGCTTGTTTTGAGGTGGTGTCACTCTTTTCAGAAATATGTCCATGGTGGTTTGCTTGGTTTGTCATTTTTTTTTTTTTCATCAAAGATTTGCTTGTAGGCGGATATTGTAATCTTATGAAACTATGGTCATATATGTGAGATGTCATTGACCAACACATCATTATGGGGTGCATGACTATATTTATATAAAAACTATCTGGAAGGATACACAAGTTATTAACAATGACTAGTGCTAAAAATGGAATCAAGAGAAGAAAGATACGAGAAACTTTGCTTTTTATTTTATACTCTTTTTATTTTGTAAGTATAAAGTATTTTTGTAATTAGATTTTAAAACACTGTAAAATATGAAGCAATCATTAGAAGCAAATCCCTTGAGCAAACAGTTCAGCAACACATGATGAACCACAGGGCTGGGACCAGGGTGGGGTGAATGAGGCACTCGCCTTGGGGGAAAAATTTAAGGGTACATCAAAAAACTCAATAGTCAAGATCAGTGATATTTTAATGGAATATATATTTTTAAAGAACGTTAATGCCAAAAAATGTATGATGGATAAAGTATCAAAAATTTAATAACCCTGTAGTTGTACAACTTGCCTCACTCACCATCTCACCTCATACTGGTCCCCCTGGATATTGTCTTTATTTAAAATTTTATTCTTTTATTCATCATTGATTTAAAAAAAGTTTATTTTGAAATGATTATGCATTCACAAGAAATTGCAGGGACAGTACAGAGAAGTCCTGTGTATTCTTTACCTAGCTTCCCACGATGGTTACATCTTACGTAACCATAGGACAGTGTCAAAACCAGGAATTTGACATTTGTGCAATGCATATGTATAGTTCTATGTCAAGAGGCAGAATGATTCCATCCCTCAGGAATCTCCCTCATGCGACCCTTACAGTCACAGTCATCCCTCCCCTTCCCCATTCTTAATCCCTGGTAAAACAAAAATAGTGTAATTTCTACATCTGTAATTTTGTTCCTTTAAGAACAGTATAGCAACAGAATCATACAGTATGTGACCTTTTGAGATTGTTTGTTTCCGCTCAGCAAAATGACCTTTGCATCAATAGTTTTTACATTTTTATTGCAAAGTAGTATTCCACAGTATGGATGAACCAGGCTTGTTCAACCTTTAACCTGATGAGGAAAATTTTGGTTGTTTCCAGTTTGGGGCTATTAAAGTAGTGCTGCTATGAAAAATCATGCAGGCTTTTGTGCAAATGCAAGATTTCATTATCTAGAATCAAAGCCCCAGAGTGCAATTGCTGAGTTATAGCATAAGTGTATGTTTAGTTTTTAAGAAGTTGGCAAACTGTTTTCTAGAGTGGCTGTACCATTTTACATCCCCACCAACAATGCATGATATATCCAGTTTCTCTGCAACCTCCCCAGTATTTGTATTTGTTATTGACTGAATTATGTCTTCCCTAGATTCATGTGTTGAAGTCCTCCTAACTACCGGTACATGAGAATGTGACCGTATATGGACACAAGGTCTTTAAAGAGGTGATTAAGGTTAAATGAGGTCATTGGTTGGGCCTTGATCCAGTGTGACTGGTGTCCTTAGAAAAAGAGGCAGTTAGGACACAGGCACACACAGAGAAAAGAACAAGTGAGGATATAAGAGAATATAGCCATTCTAAAGCCAAGGAGAGAGGCCTCAGAATGAAATCAACCCTGCCAACACCTTGCTCTCAGAGTTCTAGCCCCCAGAACCGTGAGAAATAAACTGCTGTTGTCTTAAGCCATCCTATCTGTGCTATTTGTTTATGGCAGCCCTAGTGCACTAATACGGAATTGTCACTATTTTTAATTTAACCTGTTCAGACAGGTTTGTAGTGATATCTCATTGTACTGTTAATTCCTCCTTTTTAATTCATTTTTGATCTCTTCCAGAAGCAAAAGAAAGTTACTGGATGTTGATAACTTAGCTACAGAAGCCTTTTTCTCAGGAATGGTATGATGCAGAAATGTCCTTTTAATTGTGTCCTTTTAATTGTGTTAAGTTGCAAAGGTCCAGTGATCCTTTTGTTATATTTTGCCATAGTAAAATAATTGGTAAAGCTGTAAAAAACTTTCTGTGTGCTCATTTTTTTGTTGTTGTAGTTTTAATGCTTCATCATAACAGAATCTTTTGGAAGACATTTTAAGCAACAATTAGGAATCCAAGGTTTAGTTAAATTTTTGTCACTAATGCAAATAACTCACAGAGGTGAAAAAAGGGTAAATATACTCACTGTGCATCGCTAAATATTCCCATGTTTGGGCTTGTGTTAGCCTGGGCAGTGGCAACTTACTCTTCCGCATGGCCGCTGGTAGAATAGTAAAAATTGGCATTGATCGTAAAAGCACATTTTAATTCCAAAAATATCAAAGCTTAAAAATATTTGCATTCATGATCACAAAATAAGAAAGTTGTTTATGTGTTTGTTTCCTTCGCAACATTTTTGAATAAATTTATTTATTTTAATTAGTTTCAAGTATATAATACATTGGTTAGACATCTATATTGTTCATAAAACGATCCCTCCAATTGCTTCCTCTCTCCCCTGACCCTCCACCTAGCCAATGTATTAATGCTAACTGCATTCCCTGTGCCATGCTCCCATTCCTGTGACCATCCATCAGCTACTAATTTGTATTTTTTAACCCTTCACCCCATTCTCCCAGCATCCCAACCCACCTCCCCTCTGTCCATCACCAAATTGTCCACTATATTTATGAGTCTGTTTTTGATTAGTTTGTTTTTTTATTCTTTAGATTCCACATATAAGTGAAATCATATAGTGTTTATCTTTCTCTGTCTGATTTAAATACTTCTAGGTCCATCAAAGCAATACCTTTTTCTTCCCTTTTTAGTCTGTGTGTGCCCTTTAATCTGAAGCGAGTCTCTTGTAGGCAGCATATGTAGGGGTCTTGTTTTCTAAGCCATTCAACCATTCCATCTTTTGGTTGGAGCACTTAATTCTTTTCCATTCAAGGTACTTATTGATAGGAATGTAGTTGTTACCAATCTTTATTCCTGTTTTTGATACATGTTTTTTCTTCTTAAAGAAGTCCTCCAACGTTTCCTGTAATACTTGGTAAATTCCTTTAGCTTACCTTTGTCTGGGAAGCTCTTTATCTGTGCTTCAACTCTAAATGATAGCTTTCCTGGATAAAGTATTCTTGGTTGTAGATCCTGGGTCTTCATCACGTTGAATATTTTGTGCCAAGCCCTTCTGTTCTGCATAGTTTCTTTTGTGAAATCAGCTGCAGTCTTATGGGTGCTCCCTTGCAGGTAACTATCTGTTTTTTTTTTTCTTGTTGCTTTTGATATTCTTTCTTTGTATTTAACCTTTGGCATTTTAATTATGATGTGTCTTGGTGTGGGCCTCTTTGGATCCCTGGTTTTGGGATTCTCTGAGCTTCCTGGGATTTCCTTCACCATGTTAGGGAAGTTTTCCATCAATATTTCTTCAAACAGCTGTTTAACATCTTAATTTTATTCAGGTGTGCCAATCAGGTGGCTATTTTGACCCATAATAATGTCCCATATGCTCCTTAAATTATTTTTATAGTCTTGGCATCTTTTTTCTTGCCATTTTGATTGAGTCTCCTTGGCTTTCCCATCCTATAGATAGATCATTTGATCCTTTTCTTTATTCACTTTGTTTATTCCATTTAACATACTTCTCTCCTCGAATAATGTGTTCTTCATTTCATACTGTTCCCTTTTATAGTTTCCATTTCCATTTTTATGTTTCTTTTTTTATCTTTGTTGAAGTTCTCACTGAATTTATCTACGCTTCCCATAAGTTCATTGAGCATCTTTATAACAGTGTTCTGAACTCTGCATCTGTTAGATTACCTAACTCCATTATATCTGGATCTCATTCTATTCTCTCATATGGTTTCTGCTTCTTTGTTTTCTCATTTTGGCTGCCTTTCCATGTCTGTTTCTATGTACTAAGCAAAGATCCTAAGTCCCCTAGTCTTATTAGTATGGATTTGTGAAGTAGGTATCCAGTGGCACAGTCCTGAGAGGGGTTCAGCTGCAGGGCAAATTTAGCCCAAGCTGCTACTCCCCAGGCCATCTGTTATGAGTCAGCAAGCAATCCACAGGTGCTGTGCTTATAGTTGCCTCAAAAGGCCACACCAGAAACTGAGGCCAGCTGGCTCCAGTGTGAGTCTAGGTGCTGCTCAGCGAGGATATATCTGGATGTGGCTTGGGTGGAGCCGGCGAGTTGGGGGAGGCGGGGTTTCAGGGAATCTCCTGGGCTGAGCAACGTCTGTTATCCAGTTTGATGAGTCTGGGCTATGGCGGTGCTGCACACTGGGACGGAGAAGGGCTCAATAGGGAACAATGGATACCACCAGCACTTTGGTGCAGAGTGAATCTTGCTTTGGCCCTCACTCTGACAATGTCTCCCTGTAAGTCCCTGGTGCACCTTTGCGCAGCCAACTTGGCACTGGTGCTCAGAGCGAGCAGGTCTGTCACTGCGAAAGTCCGTTTGAGGGTGCAGTCCCTTTAAGAGGCATCTGCCACCGCTGCAGCCTCGGTCTCACTCAGCTGCTCGAGACCGGGCAGCCCCGCGTCCTTGCCCGGTCCTACCTTCTGCCATTGCAGGGTGATTTCTTGGATTTCTCCCCAGTTGTATTGCTTGTTCATCTAGATCCCAGGTGATTTTTCCTTGCTGCTTGCTCCTTGTTTCCATCACAACTTTGATTTGGTCGCCAGAGGGATGAACAGAGCTTCTATCTACACCATTTTTTCCCCCCTCCTCCTCGGCAAGATGTATAAGCGCCTTAGTTCTGCTATTTTTCTACTTCATCTCTGTGTTCCTAGATCCAGTGTGGTGCTTGCTATGGATTTCGTGTTCAATAAATACTGCGGAATGAAGGGGTAAATGCAAACTATAAGCTTGTCTGGTTATGAATGATACAAGTTCATGTGTCAGTTATTTGGTTGGACTGACATAGGTTGAAGGCATGATTCGATTTGTTCTTCCTTGTTCCATGAATGTGACAAAGGTGTTTTGCAAACGATTTGAAAATGTTTTTCTCAAATTCAAAGATAAAAGATACACATAAATGGATAGAATCTTCTCACTTAAACTGTCCTCGAATCTTGGAACTGCTTGTATTTCTCTGATAGGAATAGTTCATACACAAGTGAATAAAAAAGTAGCCAGCAAATATTAACAGGATGCTTTAGAAATATCTGATAGTTCTTAGGTCCAGAGACCAATTTTTCAAGGAAACATGTCCTAAGTGCTGTGGTTTTTTATTGTATACATATACCGCATAATATACAGGCTATAAAATTGTCCTTGGTTCATATTATGGAATTAAATAACACCAAATTTCATGGTGCTATTCAAAAACCTTCACAACTGTTTAGCGGTTAGGACTCGAGCACTGTCTGCCCAGAGTCTCTTCAAAGAGCGAGGCATGTAGAGCTTAGAAGTGGGGCGTTGTAGTTATCCATTGCTGTATAACAAACTATCTCAAAACATATTGGCTTAGACCAACAACCATTTCATTATTGCTCGTAATTTTGTGTGCAAGGAATTTAGGCAGGGGTCAGCCGAAGTACTCCATGTGGCATCACCTAAGGTTACTTGGCAGTATTTAGATGGAGTTCTGGGATGACCAGGACGGCACAAGATGGCCTTACTGACATGTCTAGCGGTTTGGCAAGTTAGATGAAAGGCTCGGCTGAGTTGGGACTGTCCTCTGGAGTACCTACACATGGCTTTTCTATCATGGTGGCCTCAGGTCATTGGTCTTATTACTTCGCAGCCCAGGCCTGCGTGGCAACTTATGACACAATCTCAAAATCATATACTGGCAGTTCCACCATATTTGATTGGTCCAAGCTTGCCCAGTTCCAAAATGTGGGGACATCCATCCCACCTCTTGAAGGCAGGAGTGTCAAAGAATTTTCAGCCTTGTTTTAAAACTGCCGTGAGTGTAGAGGCGGGTACCATCCAACAAAAAGCCAAATCCACGTGGGGAAGGACTGCACGCCCATCAAGCCTGAAGGGCATGGTGAGTCTGCAGGATGCGAGGGGAAGGATGAGAAATAAGGCCAGAATTGAAGCAACAAGATTCAGAAACTTCATGACAGAGGGAACTGTTGGCATCATGTATCCAGAAATAAGATCTACAAGCAGCAAGAAACGCTGGATATTCCCTTTAAGAGTGATGCAGAGTCTCGTGAGTAGCATCCTAAATTCCATGGTTCTTTATCGCATGCATTTACCGTGTAATGGATCGGCTGTAAAATTGTTCTTGACTCATGTGATGGAAGTAAATAAACCAACATTTCATGGTGCTATCCAAAGAACCTTCTAGTGTGTGATATGGGGTGATATTGATTATCAAAGGAATGCAGATGGCTGGGTAGTTGCTTAATTATGCTTGGACATCTAAGCAACATGGTCACTTGAGATCACTATTTCCTCTTTTTAGTGACTCAAACCCTTTTCTGTTCCACAGATAAATTTATCTAAATCTTGACCAGGGATCACTCTGTTCCTGGCCTTTCTTGAGCTGAGCCTTCTGAGTCCCCCGATCTACCCACAGCTTAAACTTTGGGGCCATGGGACAGAGAATGTGATTTGGGGCTCCCCTGGCTTCATTGAAACCCAAGTGAGACCTCTCACTGCTCTCAAATCTTCATCCGTGAGTCTCAGATTTGTCCCCTAAATTCTGTATTCCTCTGCTTTCCCCCCATATCCTTCAGTTTCTTTCCTCTTCCATTACCTTGCTCGCCTCATCCCTGCATTTTAGTTCACCCAGGGTTCTCCTGAAACTTTCCCTAAACTAGTATTTTTCACCAAAAAAACTTCCTACCAGCAATTCTCAGGATTGCTGATTGTTAAACCGTCATGAAGTTTGCAAGCTGGTCCACTTCACATGGGTAGCTTCCACTTGACCATGGAGGAGTGGCAGTAACCCAGCCCTGTCTACCCTAAGGCCAGTTTTCAACACTTACCAGCACATGCTGCTCCGCCTCTTGATGATTTTATTTTCTCTCTCTCTTGCTTCACTCCACCTCTGTCTGAATTTGATTCAGAGCCATTATTTCCATTTGCTGTGGAGTCACAGATCATTTGCATTTGAAAATGTAAAATGGTTAAGAGCAAGCCACTTCACCTCTTTAGGTCTTCATCTCCTGTCTGTAAAATGTTGATAATCACATCTTCCTTACAGGTTATGGTGGGACAAGACCAGGTCAAGCATGACGGCACTCAGCAAATTCTCAGTATTTGGTGGCTCATATCACTCTGCCATTCCTCACCCCAACCAGCCTTAGGTTACTTATTTATCCAGATGCTTTTTGGAGCTGCTGTGTTCTTGGAAAAGCTGCCACTAATGATTCATCAGTGAAGTGTATTTTCCGTTGAAAAATTGTTTTAATGGTGGAAAAGGCTCATGACAATCAATCCACACTCTTTTATAGTTCTGTGATGAACTGAGAAAACCAGGTCTCTTTCTGCAATGCTAGGCCCTGGGCAGTTTGGGCATATTCTGAATGGGAATTCTTGGATTGTTATTCATGCTGGCATTTTCACTTGGACAAAGCTATTCTTCTGGAGCATCCATCTGGCATTTGTCTATATTTGACTTTGCCTTAATTGTGTAGGACCGGCTTCCCTATGTGTTGAGGTCATTGTGCATTGAGGTCAGATATGAATCAGTTGGACAAAATATGCTAACAATCCTTAGTCCCCTCTACTCCAGATGACATATACACATCCCATCCTGTGCGTTGTCTTCCAGGGGTAAGGGTTTTTACCTAGTGGAATTCATACTCAATTCTTTCTAAAAGACTGATTTTACTTGAAAAAATAAATATTTTCTTATGCTATTGTTACTACATTTGATGAGATGAATTGCCCCCTACTTTTAAAAACACACATTTTAATGTTTAGCAAGGATGTCAAGAAATACATAAAGTGAAAAATAAAAGGAAAAAATAGAGGTTATTTCTTTGGCTTTGGAAAGTGTCAAGGTCCTCTTTTTGCTGCTACATAGTCCCTACGGACCATTTTATTTTAAAGGTAAGTTTGCTGAGTTCTAATTTACAAGCATTAAAAATCTACCTATTTTAGTGTAAAGTTCTATGAGTTTTGGCCAGCACGTGTGTTGTGCAACCACCACAGTCAAGGCATAGACCATTTCCATTCCCTCCACTTCTCTGGGGCCCTTCGTAGTGGACCCCCTACCCCACGCCCGGGCCCTGACAATCGCTGATCTATTTTTAATCCTTATAGTTTTGTCTTCTTCGGAAAGTCGTAGTAATGAAATAATACACTGTTGAGTCTGGCGTCTTTTCCTCAGCCACTGCATTTGAGATGTACCCATGGTGCCCTGTACGGGTGGTTTGTTCTTTGTTATTGCTGGATAATATTGCATTGTGAGCCTGTACCAGTTTGTTTATCCATTCATCAGCTGAAGGACATTTGGGTTGTTTCCAATTTGGAGTGATCATGAATCAAGTCACTGTAAATAGCTGCATACATATAGACTTCTACTTGAGCATAGGTTTTCATCTTTCTTGCGTGGATCCTATGGATCATTTTCTTGGCTCCCAAACTCTTATGGCTCCCACACATCTGTCTGCCTTAACCTCAGACCTCCACCCCCCACCTGGAGAGTCGAACACTGTTCTCACGTCAAGCCAAGATATACGAATGCTAGAGCCAGGGAGAAGTTTCAGTATTTAAGCCTCTGGACAACTGGCCAAACCTCTGCAGAGACAGGGAAATAAATAATACACAGAGAAATAGATGGGTGATAGATTGAGGAAAAATAAGGCGAGCAAGCATGAGGCAGGTCTCCTACGTCAGGTGCTGTAATTATAGGCTTCTTAATTAGCAGCCCAGCTGCCTATAAAATCGAATTGTGCTTCTCTGCCTATAAACTGGAATCGTGACTCACTGAATTATGATTCGCTTAAATCCACTCTCGCCATTTGTGCCTGTAGCTAATGTATTGCAGCTGATATCTGGACTAAAGTGAGATGATTAGGAGGTCTCTGGTCATCAGAGACTTCTATTAATAATTCTATTTGAAGAACAATCATAGCTAACACTGACTGAGTGCTTGCCATGGACAGATACTATTCTAAGGACTTCAGATATGGGAACTCATTTAAACCTCATGACAACATTAAGAGCTAGTGAGGATTGGCCCCTACCCGCCTTTACAGATTTTTACAGAATCTGAGGCATGGACAGGTTAAAAAACCATTGTCAAATGGCAAAGCAGGAATGGAAACACAAGCCATCTGGCTCGTAAGCCCAGTTGCTTAGCCGCTGGTCTACCCTGCCCTTGCACACCTGCCATTGTGAGCCCAACATTTGGCATCTCTTCTTTGGTCTTCATACCAGCCCAGCAAGGTGACTTCTTTTTACCCCTATTTTGCAGACGAACAAAGTGAGACTCAGAGAAATTAAGTAACTAGGTCAAGGTCCCCTGCTAGTGGGTCGTGGAGTTGTGAATGGAATGCAAGTTAGTCCACATGCTCTCTGCCACCTCTCTCAGCTTCTCATGAGATCACTTGGTTTGCCTTGGACTTGACCTAAGTGGAGAGGCTGTCGAAGACATGAAATGAAGATGAATCTGTCTGGGTCTCTGTGAACCTGCTGTCCAGGCTCAGCACGTGCTGCCTCTGCGCTCCTGCCGGGAGCTCACTCCGTGCAGCCTGTTGGCACCAGCAAGGATCTCTATGGGAACCAGGAGACATTGTAAAAATATTCTGATTTTTCACCAGGCCTTTTCTCAAAAATCAACTCCCTAAGGAAAGTTTGGGGGGGGGAACCCCAAAAATAAATACTTAAGGATATATTTGTAATAGATGTCCTCTTGCTTTCATTTCACTCAAATTTCCTTAATAGGCCGCTTATTCTGGGCACCATGCTTGCTCTAATTAGTTTTTTCATCATGTGATGGTTTGTCTCTGGAGAAAGAGAGAGCGTTAAAGCATGAGCAGCAGCTATGGCTGTAAAACCGCCAAATTAGCCCGTCATTCCCTTGGCTGTGCTTCCATGAAGTAGAGGTGATGGCCAAGCTGGTCCTTATCGAGCTTCTCTTCCACAAAAATACCCCGATGTGGGGGATTCTTGGTTTTCATCACTTATTTTTATCACGATCAGACATCTTCTTTGTGCTCAGCTCTGTGTTCAGCACTTTTGGACATTTGCTATCTCTAGTTCCCACAACAGACTTCAAGCACACATCTGTCTCCCTCCTGAATTATGGCCTCCTGAGTATAGGAAAATATGTCATCAAGGATGAATTGGATCCGGTTTTCTATCATGCAGGAGACCCTAGTTTAATGGGAGAAGCTGGCGTATGTATAAATAATCTGACAATATGGCACGCTATTACAGGGCAATAAGATTATAACAATAATAGCTAACATTTAAGGAAAGTCTATCATGGTCCCGACACAGTGCTAAATCCTGCACGTGTTGACATACTTCTCTAATCCTTAGTGAAACTGATGCCGTATCAGCTATCTATTACCATAATAATGCCGTCTAATGACCATAAAACCTCAGTGGCATGCAATAACATTTATTTTTGATCACAAGTCTGTGCATCGGCTGGGAGCTGCTGCTTCTGGGGCAGCTGGTTATTGGCTGAGGCACCTGGGCTGGGATGTCTCTTGCATCTGGGTGACCAGGGGCTGGCTGGCCTAAGAAGGTCTGAGATGAGACAATTTGCCTTCATTTTACTTGGTCTCTTCTCCCTCAGCAATCTCTTGTTTATGCTCATGACAGGATTCCAGAGGCAGGATTCCAAGAAACATGTAGAAGCACACAAACTCTAGAAGCCAGAACTCAAAACTAATACATGGTCAATTCTGCTGCAATTGCACTTGGTCAAAACAAATTTACAAGGGTAATCTAGATTCGAGGAATGGGGACTAGGCCCCATCTCTTGGGAGGAGCTGCAAGTTATGTTATAAAGGGCATGGATACCAGAGAAGTGAAGAATTGTAGTCCTTTTGTAATCTACCACAGGGATTATTATCCTCATTTTACAAAGGAATAAACTGAGGCATAGAGAGGTACCTAAGCTCCCACAGAAAGTTGGGGCATCATACACAAAAGGCTATGGAACTATTGGTGAAGGGGGATATTAAAGCTTTTATAAAAAACTCAAAAGCTTCTTTGGTGTGAGAATGAATTAGAGCCAGGGCACAGTAGCTGTGATGGACAACCTGCTAGCTTCTCACCTAAAGAATTCTACTCAGTCTACAGCCATGCTACCCTGAACAAGCCCGATCCCATCTGATCTCAGAAGCTAAGCAGGGTCAGGCCTGGTTACTACTTGGATGGGAGATCACCTAAGAAGACCAGGGGCTGTAGGTGTAAAAAATAAGAGATTGTAAACCGACAAGGTCCTTGCAATCTTGAGGCCAACCAAGTGTTGTCTCACCTAAAAAAAAAAAAAAAAAAAAAAAAAAAAAAAAAAAAATCTGCTCAAAGTTAGCTCACCTACTTCCCTGGTAGCCTTCAAGTGTCAGAATTGTCCCCAAGGGCAATTTCGACCAAGGTGAGGGTAGGAACTGGTGAATCAATACACCATACACCAGCTTCCCCTTCATGGTGGACCAGTTCTGTGGCACATTTTACAAAGTTGCTCAGGTGATCCCCTGGGGATTGTCCCCCAGGTTACTCTTGATAACCCACTCATTAACATACACCTTATCACCTTCCTCTTCCTCCTGCACCCACACCCTTGTCCCAGGCTCTGCTTTTGCAGGAAATCAAACTAAGATACCTTGAAGAATGAATACGATATTGACGGAGACAAGGAGGCTGGTGCAGTGTTCTAGGTATAGGATCTTGAATAAAGTCTTTGAGCTGTTCTAAGCTCTTGTTTTCATTTGTTGAGAAGTGCTTTTCAGAATCTGCGACTGATTTTGTAACATGCAACAGGCAGAGCAAACATGAGGGAAACCGCCTACCTAGTCATCATGCATGGTAATATCTTCTTTTCTTTTACTTAACATTAACTTTTCTAGTTATAAAAGGAATACAAGCATATTGTACAGAAAGAAAGTAAAAAGAAGGGGAAAATAATCATAATCCTACCAACTTGGTAGCAACTTCTGCTGAACATTTTTTTCTGTATTTCCTTTGTTTTTCTTGTGTGCATATTCTAATATATTCATGCATGCTATATATTCAATTTTGGATTCTCCTTTCCCCCTTAATATTAGAGCACAAGCATTTAATAATATTATTAACAAATTTCTAGAACTCTAACTTCTAATGTCTGCCTTATATTATATCAGGTGAATATGCCATAGTTTTACTTAATCATTCCCCCACTTTTGGACATTATGTCTAAATCTAATTTGTGTAAATAATACTATATTTACATCTTTGTATAATCAAGTTTTATATTAATTTCAGATTATTCCTTTTAACAATGATTCCTAGAAATAGCATTAGTAGGTTATAGGGTTTAAATATTTTCACAAGCTTTTGGCCACCAAAACCTTAACTTTAACACTTGGTTTTTGCCTAGCACAGGTATCAATTTTAATGCCTGAGGAGATTTTTAATTAAAAACCTTACTCATACAATCGACACATTCTTACTGAGCACCTCCTGTGTCCTGGCATGGTTCCTGGTATTAGAGATACAACAATGAACAAAACACACGAAAACCCCGGCCCAGGGTAGATGCAGGGTGAGCCTTGAACATCTTCTAGTGAACATTAGTAAGGAAGTGCTCGACAGAAATAACGAATGCATGGCACAAGGACACAGAGCCCGCTTGAAAGGGTTCCCACCAGCAAAATCTGGGACAGTTTGAGTACCAAATAGTTAAGGACAACAGTGAATTATACACCACTAAAAAACAGAAATTGATGAATCTGTTGTAATAATAGGTAGGCAAACAAACAAACAGAGAGAAGAGACGGCTTTTGCTTATAGTGAAATACCAAGTGCCCACTGGTAATGGCACAGAGTGCTGAGGCCGGAAATTACCATTTTATAACTATCATAATAAAGACTGGCTCAGGCAAAAATCATCAATGGATTCAAAATCTAGGAGGGAATTTCATAAGGAACAAGAGATCTCATGGTCTTCAGTGTCTCTCTCGAGATTGGTTGGTCGTCTGTTTTAAGATAAAGAACAGTAACTGGTCTTTTAGTGCAGAAATCAGACAACACCTTGACCAGGTGATTAAAACTGTCATCACTCACGATGGGCACGTGGATGTTGTGTGCTTCCAGATGTCATTCATCGAGAAGGACACACGTCACCCATGATGTATCCCGTTTGAGAATGCGTAACCTTAATATGACCATGAAGAAACCAGGCCAAACCAGAATGAGAAAACATCTATTAAGAGAGAGAAAGGGAGAGAGAGAGACACCATAGTCTTCCAAAAAAGGCAATATTATAAAATACAGAAAAGGCTGAACTGAGGGAAAATGCTATAAGAATAGTGTTGGGTTGATTGGCATTAGGTCAATTGTCCATTGGAATTCAGTAAGTAGATTAGGTCAACGTATTATGTCAGAGTTAAAGTCACTGAAGTTGATAGCGGTACTTTGGTTATTTAAAAGAATATCTTAATCCTTAGGAAACACACACTGAAGTAATTGGAGATAAAGGGCCTGATGTATATAACCTACTCCCAAATGTTCAGAAAAAAATGTTATACAGTTATATAGTTAAAATAATCACCTATGTCTCCTATGAGAGGGAGTAACTTATAACACATGTGGGCAAAATGCTAACAAGAGGTGAATCTGGGGAAACAGTTCGTGGGTGTTCTTTGTACTAGTTTCACGTTTGCCAGTTTCCTGTGTTTGAAATTATTTGCACACATTCAGAAATCCCTGACTTCATGGAGCTTACATTCATCAACATTACAGAAAGATTTGGGGGAGGGAATAACTGAACCACCACACTGGGATGAGAGCTGTGTTTGAGCGCTTTACGGAACATGTGCTTAAGCCTAATCACTTCCAGCATCACCTTCCAGCGCCCTCTCTCTAGGATGGGGTGGGGGTCTTTAACCAGTGTGGTGGAGTTCTCTGCCTCCACCCCATTCCCCCCTGGGTACGTGCACGACGTCTCATCTCCCCATTGTTCTGCACGGTGATCGTTCGCATTTCAGGGCTATGACAGTCAGGCTCCAGCCAGAACAGCAGACACCTTCCGAATAGTTCACATAGAAGGAGTGTAATGCAGGACTTGAAGACAAGCGGGACAGTGAGGTGGCCCAGAGGTTGGCGATGGCAGAAAGCCACTTTCACCCCAAGGCGAGAGGGGCAAAGGGTAAAGGTGATTTTTCTGGAACCCGGGAATTGGGGTCACCTGGCAGACATAGGCACCACCGCAAGCCTGTTGCTGGAGCCGGCAGCTGTGACACCGTGCTACTTACTGAAAGAGCTCTCCAGAGGCGGAGAGCAGTTCCTGCTTCTCCTTTCCTCGGCTCCGATCTCCTCCCAGAGGCTGAACCCAGGCAGCCTGGGAAATGCAACCTGTAGGGTCAGCCCATCGCTCCCCCTCTTACTACACACACACTTGCAGGATGCAGAACAGAGCAGAGGGAGGGGGGAATGGATCTTAGGATAGCCCCCTCCTGCCTGTGTGTTATTTGCAGATAGAACTTGGAGTTTGTATCTGCAATGTTCAAAAACCTTTTTTTTTTTTTTTTTTTTTGGTATTATCATCAGGGAGGTTTGGCTTCTCCCTACTGTTTTTGTAAGTTTTTTGTTTAATTTCTTGGGCCTTTGACTCTGTCTGTCTATTGTAAGCCCTCTCTCTGCTGGCCATGATCCCTCTTAGGCAGACCTGGGTTAGCTTTGGTTTCTGCAGCTGAGCAGAGGCCTTTGAAATCTTGTATAAGTATTTGAAATTAGATGATGTGTCTATTGTGGCTGCATCTTCGGGGTGCTGATCATCCACTTCTAGCCCTCTCTCTGGTCTGTTTCCCAAGCCGCATCTGTAATCATGTGAGCAGCGTTTCAACCCTCTTTGGCAGAAAGAATCTCTTTTCACTCAGGACCTGGTCTGGAAGCAGAGTTCCCTACTGGGCAGGGCTCTGGCATATCCTGTATCCTATTACTGAAGACAACTCTAGCATCACCACTCAAGGCTGCTGGTGCTATGATCACTCCAAGCACAATGGCCTGGAGCCTGTGCTCTTTTGTGCTTTTGTATCCAAGATTAGAAACTTTGGGGCTTGGCTTCTCATTTTTCCTGGAAAATGACTCTTTCCAGGTCCATAGTAAAGATGACCAGAATATTTGAAACAGTCACATACTCGAAGTAGGATGGAGGAGGGGCAGGTAAATACCCTATCTCAGAGTGACTGTCAACTAGCTAAATGGCTCCAAATCTCTCCCCCTGCAGTCACTATGTCCTTCAAGATTGAAAGATCAATTCAAATTCTGATCTCATTTTTGTCAGGAATCAGCATCACTGATTTTGTCGGGAATCAACATCCTTTACTATTCTCTGTGGCTTTAAATTCCTCTAGTCACCTCTGGCTTTAATTTCCTGCTTCTATTTAATTCTCAATCTCTGTTCTACAGCTTCCTTTTGGGGGCATGCTGTTCCTATTCCACATGGCCCGATTGAGTTCCTTCTTAACATCACGTAGGTCTTTGACCTTGGAGGCCATGTGTTTCAAATCCAGAGCCACAAAGCGACTGCCCTGTCCTCACTGGACTGTGACCAGAGAAATAAACCTGTGTTGTATTAAGGTTTATCTGCTACCACAGCTAGCACTGCCTACTCAAATACACACTCTTCCCTAAAATCCCGCGTTGACACAAGGCATGGCAAACTCTTCCTGACATTTCGAAGGTGTGGGAGGATGCTTTTAACTCAGCATAGCGCGCACACATGTGCGCGCACACACATACATCCCAACTTAAAATTAAACATTCACCATCCATATTTTAAAAGTCCATTGGCCTTTCTTATACCATGAACTTTTTTAGTGCCAGACTGTGTCCATATTCTCTATTCTTTTTTTTTTTAAATCTTTTCTTACTTTCTCCATTTTAGCAGATAGCCCCCAACCCAGCCACCCTCCCTTCATGATATTTTCCTAAGTCGAGCAATTCACGTCTTCCTCTATCACTTCCCACCCAGCAGGTCACTCCCTGAGGACTAGACTTCCATACAGAATGGCCCATCAGAATTTTCACTAAGTAAAAGACAGTTCTCTCCCCTTAGGTGCCCCGCCAACAAGCCACTGACAGCTAATGCATTAGCAGACGTGGGGGTGGGGGTGGGTGGGTGGGAAGGAGATGAGAGGGGAGAATATCGGAAGAGGATTTGATAATAGGTGTCCCTTGTAAAGGGGACAAAATCAACATGGTAAAACTTGAGAATAATCAGGCCAATTTTCTGCTCCCCCAAATAGCCACCTCACCGCCTCTAATTCAGTTCTTTGTTCTTTGGACTCTGAAAGCGTTTTGCTCTTGAATAATTCTCTATTAAAATGCAAATACCTACTGGGAGTTGCTCAGCCTTATCAGTTAATAGTTGACTATTGCGTGAACACAGGATCCTGCTTTAATGGGGCCAGAATGGTGGAGGGATGGGCAGTACTGTGGAAAAGCAAGTAGATTCAAGAAGAAGAGAGAGTATTTACTGAATGGGGTTATTTTGGGGTCTTTCTTATATTTTGACCAGAATGAACTCTGCTCACTACCCATAGCCCTCTTCTTTGCCTTCTCAGGAGTAGTTTTACAATGGTTTATTTGTTTCTCCCTGACCCGAGCATCAATGGATTTACGGAGGGATGCTGGAGTTTCTCTACTTTGTTAAGCCTGAATAAGAAAGTGGAGTTAATCCAAGGAAAGGGCTACGACAGGACCCCCTCCAGTTTAAATCGTGCTCCATTTGATAGCATCGGTCCCATGGCACACATGTGGCCTTGGTAGTTCAGTGGGAGGCACCAATGCCCGGATGTGGCCAGGGTGAGAGGTGTATACTTTTCTCCGTGGTCGGAGGTGAGCAGACTTCCTACCTGCGGACTTGTCAATGAGAGAGCATCACCAAGGACCAAAAGAGAGCGCGGATGCGCACTGCCAATCATTCCAGCTCCCAGGGACACCAGAAAGCCTGCGGGAACTCTAGAGGAAGTGAAGTTATCTGCTGCCGAGTCCCCAGCAGCCTTTCATCTAGAACGCCTTCTCCATCACCCATACGCTCTTACCATGGCCACGGTGTACCTGTCCTCTCCCTGGCTGGGCTATGAGCACCTTGAGAAGATGCCAACCCTGTTCCATCTCCAAGTGCAAGTCCAGAATGCTTTTGGAATAAATGCATCCGTGAAGAATAAGTGACAATGCAGGATCATTCCAAGGCAGAAATGGAAAATAAGTGAAGTGATTGCCACCCTCTCCTTCCTTTCCTTCAGGATTCTGTTTTCCCTTTCAGATGTGATATTCCAAATGTGTGACAACCAGTCAGGCACCAGCATTGACCAATCAGAATAGAAGCAGCGTTGCTCAGATGCAGGGTACAGGGGCCATCTGCTGGGATTAACCCCATTCAGTTCTGCAGCATCGGGTCCAGATGAGAGATGGGATTGGCAAAGGTATGCCCAGTGGGCTCAGGATAGCATCCATTTCCCCAGCACTGTAGACACATGTTGATATTTTAACAACTTTATGGCTATCTTGGTGTGTCCTGCCTGAGTACCAGCCTGTACCCCTTTCTAAACACCCTTCAAGCTCCAAAACTGGGGTGAAGATGGGCCTATGAAAGCTCTACCTTGCTTGGGCTTATGCACTTGGGGTGGGGCTGGTAGTGAGCTCAATCCTAGGGCAGGTGTGGGCGTTGTATTGAAGAAGCCTTGGGCCTAGCGACTCAAGCAGGCAATGTCTGTGCAGCTTTGAGCTAGGAGACAGGCCACAGCCTCTCCCCAGGCCCGGCAGGCATGGCCACGTGCTTTGGTGCCCAGGGAATTGCCTATAGCCTGCAGCAGCCCCAGAAGAAGGCTTTCTTTACACTGAGACATCAGCCGTCTATTCTTTCTAATTCTTGCTTAGTTTAGTCCCACCGTCGAAGAAAAAATACTTTCCTTTCCCTGCAAAACCCCATCCTTCTTCTCTCAAAAAAAAAAAAAAAAAAGTTATCTTTAGGCAAGCTCACTTCTGCTGCTACTGGAGAAAGGAGAGAAAGTGCTTCAGTCGTGTGTCCCGAATCCAGCCCAGGGCTCATTTTTACTACCTCTGTGCTCATTCATGCCTCTACCCTTTCAGTCTAGGGGAGGGAACCCTGACTCATAGGGGTCTCAGAACACAATTGGGGTCCTGGTACAGGAGGAGGAGAGCAAGGAAGTGAGCTATTTTCAGTTCGTCGAAAATCCGCATGAAGATTGTAGATGAACGCAGTACTCTTGTGTGTACCTACAGAAATTCAACTTGTGCCAGCCTCGGGAGAAAAATGGAATTAATTGACGTATGAAATCAATCCACAGGAAGAACTGAGGTGTCTTGAGCCTCGGGGACAGTTGGAACTGGGGCCTCAAAAATGTCACCAGAACATTCTCTCATTCCCTAGCTGTCGCCTGTGCTCTCCTGTGAGTGTGCATTTCATTCTCTAGACCAGTGGTTCTCCATCAGGGAGGGAGAGTGATTTTACCCCCAAGGGACATTTGGCGATATCTGGACATGATTTTTTGTTGTCACAACAGTGGGGAGGGTGCTAGGGACATCTAGTGCATAGAGACCAAGGATCCTGATAAGTATCCTACAGTGCACAGAACAGCCCACGACACAGAATCCTCTGACCCCAAATGTCAGTAGCAGTTGAGAAACCCTGCTCTAAGACCGGCTTCCTCCTTGCGGCAGGAAACATAGCTGCTGGCAGCTTCCAGGCCCACATCTCCGCATGGGACTGATCTGGCTCCGTTCTTCAAATGTCAAAATTCCCAGGGAAGCACTCTGACTGGTCCAGCTTAGTCCAGGAACTCACTTCTAGGTTAATCACTAGGTCCAAAAGATGGGGTTTTAGAAGATCATGGAAGCCCTTTCTAGAATCTCATGGGTGAAGTTGGGAAGGAACATTCGCAGAATAAGAAAGGTAAAGGACAGGCCAAAAAAAAGATGATGATAAAGTTACAAATGCTACTACTGAGTAAGTTCAGTTTATTTGGGAGGCAACATCTTTTAAAATTAGGAATATAGGGAGCAGGTAAATAGAAGTGATCTTTGGTGGAGTAAAGGTTGGGAACCATATTAATACAGAACCCTTCCCTAAAATACTGCATAGCCAGGCCAGTGCTCCACACCCCAGACCCCCTATTTTTTCCCCATTCTTCTCTTGAAGATAATTCCTGGGGTATCTGTTCTCTTTAAAAATCTATGGGTAGTAAGTGGCTATTCAGATAAAGTAATTATCACTAATGTTTAGCTAGCTAATGACTTATTCATTCCAGATGACACAATGCCTAACCCCATTATGATGTGTATATCCTTTCCGAGGTCCTTAAAGGAGGAAATAATTGTAGAAATTTCAGGCAAATGGGAGCTTGGTGGGAAGATTCTTCTATTTTGGAGGCCTCTAGATACAGATCACCCATGCAGGTGGCAGGGCTATATGGTATCTGAATAAGACATGTTCAAGGTCAAGATTTTCTGAAGTATGTTCTATGGACATTGAGTCCCTGGGATGGTGGTAAGTGTTATTGAAAATTAAGATCCCACAATAGAATCAGTTGGGAAATGCTATTTTAGATGACAGTTAGTGGGTTTATTTATTATAACACTCAGATTTCTCAACAGATTGGGTATTGTGACCCTTAAGAAGAAAACCGTAGTATGCAGACTTCCTAAACTTTTTGGGACCAAGGAAGCCCCTTTGTTGAGGTGTATTTTACATAGGGTGACCAGTCCTGTTTTATACCTATCGTCCTTGAATAATTGCTGAAGGCATGCTTTTTCATTCCCCAAAACGTACCTATTTGGAGAGTAAATTATATGGTCACCCTATTCTAACAGGAATGGGCTTTGGAAAACAATGTTCTATTGTCATCTTTGTGGAGAGCAACTTTTTATAGCACCTTATATCAGCCTTAGGAATTCTGCTTCGGTGACACATTTTTACTACTTAGGCATCAAATATGAAGTAGGGTCATTTCTTAGTAATCTCTAGATGAGCACCAGAGGAAAATTACCTGGAATAATGGTTTCCCATTGTCTCCCAGAACACTTCTAAATTGACTTCCTCCCATTAATAATAACATCAGAATTGCAGAATCAAAGCATAGACTGTTTACAATTGGAAAGACCAATTTAATAATTGCACTATTAAGGAATCATTTGGTTGTAAGAGACGAACTCTATTTGAACTGGCAACAAAAACAAACAAATATAGTGATTTGGAGAAGACACTTATAGAATCAGAGGAAAAGCTTCAAGAATGGAGCACCTTTGGGTGCCTTGTGGGCCGGACCCATTTTCTTGATGTTTCCAGGATTCTCTCTCAACCACAACTTGTCTCTGCCTGAGCCTCAGTCTGTCCCACCGTGGACCATGCTGCTTCTCTAGATGCTGGTGATTCTGGAAGTCAAATTCATGACCTTCAAGTATTCATGTAATAAACATCAGACAAAACAAAGGCGATTATTTTAAAATTATAACCACAGCAACAGTGTTGAGCCACATAGGGTGGTTTCAAAGGAGGAGAGGCCCAGGACAATGGGGTTTTGTTTTAATGTCAAAGTGTAGGACCCCCCCCCCGCAAAAAAAGAATATTACCCTTGAAAGTCCCTTAAATCACTTGTAAAGTACAGTACATTATATGTGGCTTCATGTACTTGACTCTCAATATATACAAATGACAGAGGCATGTAGTAATGTGCAGAAAATCATAATGTACAGAAAACTAACAAGAGTACATATGCAAAATATACAGTTCTAGATTTTTTACTCACAAAAAAGAGATGAGAAATGGAATAATAAAGAAGAAAATAAAGATAACAGATGGTCTCTTCAATTGAGCACCAGATAAAGTACTCAGTTTAAAATAAGGGGAATTTAGAACTGAAAAGCATCTATCTTTAAATATTAGCATGATATTTAGTGTGAGCCGCCTATGGGCAGAAGGGCTGGGAGATGGGGAAGAGTCAGCTGCCCTGTTTCGACTGTGTTTCTTTACTTTTCTGTCTCCTTTTCTCTCTTCCTCCTCCCCCACCCTCTCCTCTCTCCCCCTTTGCCCTTAAACCAGTGTGGCAGGCAATGTGATAGAGTGGTAATAAACATGGGATACAATTACATAGATTTAAATCTCACCACTGTCACTCTGGGACCTTGGAAAAGTTACTTAATCTTCCGCGCCTCACATATAAAACGGGGTCAATTATAGAACATACCTTATCGTTTTGTTGTGCGAATTAAATGAGATAATGCATGCCAAGCACTCAGAACAGTGACGAAGTAGAACCATTACTTCTACTACTACGAAGACTACTACTAGTAGTACTGCTATTAGCATTGTAAAATACAACCAGTAGGACCTCTGTTTTCTGGGGAGCTTCACTGAGTTTGACTTTGTTTATTTCCTCCCCATCCAGTTTTTGTTTTGGTTCTTTGTTTTGTTTTTTAATCAATCTCTGACTATTTCATACCTGATGGAAAGAAATCCACTTTTGACTTCTTCTTCAGAAGTCACATTCCATTCCTCATTCATTCATTCATTCATTCAGGCATTCATTTAACAAGTATTTATTAATAAGTGGCTTCCATGTGCCAAGCATAAGTCTGGGTGCTGGGGACCTGGCAGAAACAAATCAGCACAAATCCACGCCCTCAGGAGCTACTGTCCTGGTGGGAGAAGGGAGCTGTGAAGGACAAGTGTCAAGCAACCTTGCTCCCTCGTTTATAAACCAGATTCTGGTGTCTTTCTCTCCTCTTCTTCTCCAGCTCGCTTGCATCTAATTTCGTGATGCTATCTCTTTGATGTAAATTTTGTCCCCGTTATGGTTTATTTGTAAATACCTTCGATTTTTCCAGAAAGGATCTCAGACAGCTAGCTTCCCTGCCTTTTGGCCTCATTGCTTCCAAATGACTTGTCCCCTCCCCACCATGTGCTGTGATGTTTTGCTAGGTGTTGTTGGCCTTTTCCAAGCTGGATCCATCTCCTGCCTGGTCCTTTCAGAGGCCCCTCCTTTGGTGCAGGCGACAAATCCCAATTTAGCATCACTTGTGATTATAATTAATGTGCTGTTTACTCCCTCTTCCAGATCATTAATGAAGATGTTAAATGAGACCAGAATGAAACCACGTCCCTGTGGCATCCCACTAGACACCTTCCAACAACTTGACACTCTGCCATTTGCTGTTTCATTACCCTTTGTTTACCTTGCAAGCACAGGTCCTTGCTTTTGAAAGAGGCAGAAAGCTTGATATCGCTATTGCTACAGTGAGGCCACTTCAGGGTGGGAATATTAAAACCTGGCAGATTGTAAATATATCCTTTTGAGTTTGAATTAAACGTGGACTATTAATAGAGCATTGTCAGTAAACACTGGTAGCTCTCCCTCCTCTCCGATGACTTTGTTTTCCCTGGACTTTCTGCATTTCCCAGGGCAGGGAAGGGTAGATGCTTGTTGTATGCAAAGATGTTGCTTGGATCGCCTAGGTATGAACTGGAAAGTTACTCTGTTACATGTGAAAGCTGTGGTAGATGGATTGCATCCCTAAGCAGAGTTTTTCTCCCCGCCCTGTATCCATGTCTTCACCATGGAACCTTGAAGAGCCTTCCGCTCTGACTCTGGTCGAGCCATGTGACTTTTTTTTGACAGATGGGATTTTAGCAGACATAATGCAGGCATACGCTTGAAAAAATCACTTGCAAGTCTCTGCTTGCATTCTTGCATCCTCCACAATTGCTATGAAAACACGCCCGAGAGAGCCTATTGGAAGATAGGACACATGGAGCAGAGCCCAGTTGTCCCAATTGTCTATTTGGGACAACTGGATGACCTCTGGATATGTTAGTGAGCCAAGCCCAAGTCAGCAGAACTTCCTAGCTGATCACCAGATGCATGAACAATAACTATACTGCTTATGAGGGCTTGTTGTTGTTTGTCACACAGCATTAGCCATGGCAATAGATAGCTGACACAATAGCACACATTCGGAGTCTCGTGGGCTGGAAACTCATTGATCTCCTAATGGTTTTCGACATAGTGTGTCCCTGACACAATCTTTTTCAAGAACAGAAAAAGAGTTTTCTAAGTAGAGGTGGAGAGGTCCAGGTTCAGGCTTTAGAAAGCAAATAGCAGAATACAACCTCCACGTGTTTTCTGCTGGGTTGTTAAAGCATTTATTGAGTACCTACTGTGTGCGGAGTGCCATTTGAATTCTGATTAACGTTTATGTGGGGGAGGGGATATGGGAGAAAAGGACCTTTGTGGAGAGCTACACAATTTGCAGTGCACTTTAAAAACCCCATTTTCCAACAAATACAGAAAAGAGAGAAAGAAGGTTGTCCTAAGAACAGGAGTGCACTTACGCCCCCTCACCCCTAATTAATGGTTTGCTGCTTCCTTTTCAAGTATTTGCCTCCTGAAACTGCCCTATCATTCAACCCACAGCTGAAAAATGTTCCTTGGCTTTGTGGCAACACAGTTACTTGTGACCTTAGCGGGATGGGCGAAGCCTGTTTATATTGTTGCTTGTGCTTCCTGAGTGAAAGCTACATGCCGCTGACATGGGGAAGAAACAGCTTCTAATTGCTCCCTGGGGCTTCTTCTCCCCCAGAACCTTTCCAGGCTTCCTTTTCACAGCCCATACCCAACCCTAGGCTCAGGCTGCACAAAGTGTGGCCCCAGGCCAGCAACAGGAGCGTTCCTCGTTCCTCGGAGCTGTCAGCTGTGCAGAACCTCAGGCCCCCCCCCCCCCCAGGTCTGCTGAATGCAAATCAACATTCCACAAGAACCTAGAGTGAGGGAAGCCCTGTATTAGGGGATTTAGAGCTCTTCTCTGGGGTAAATAATTTATTTTAGATGGTGGGCTTCTGAGAGCAGCATCTTTGTATCCCCAGCGCCTGGCATCGTACTTGAATAGAGTAAGAACTCAAAACAACTTGGTCGAACTGCAGTGAGCGATACCACTGAGCAGCCAAACCCCTGAAGCCTACTCCACCACCTGACAGCAGACCTTTTCTGTCCTCTATTCCTGAGCCTCCTGGAGTGAATGCCTCCTTGAATGTGTAAATTCACCCAAACGAAGCAAACGGCACGGGCTCTGGACAGCTCTGCACACTCCAGAAATTTAGATGAGCGTATTGTGATGGAAAAGCACAACATCAAGTGCATCTGAATAAACAAGTTCGAGACCAGGGTTTGGATATATTAGAATGTCAACATTAGGGACCTGGTGAAAAAGGTGCTAGGGCTTCAACAGTCGGCACCGCAATAGACAAGCAGTCAGGAAGGGAGGGAGAGAGAAGGAGGAAGGCAAGAAAACAGGGCGGATGTCAGTGGAGGAGGAAGACAAAAATAAACTAGGGCTTATGGGACTCAAATTTTACCTTCTTATTTTCTAGCGGAACTTGGAGTTTTTCACCCCCTCTCACAGTACCATTGACATTAAATATCCAATCTTCTCTGCCCCACATCGACTTGAGTAATATACCACAGGCAAGGTTGGCTGCATCGGCTCTCTTTCTCCTTACTCAATTCAAGTTAAGAATGCTCTCACCATACATTACCATTGGGATTTAAAAAATGATTTATTTTGCTACACAATTCAGACCTTTGAACCATACTGGATGCTGGGTGCTTTGTTGACACAGTAGTTAGGGATAAAGGGGAGTTTGGGGGATTGTGGAATTCTGACTTTCTATAAATCACTAATTTTATTGTAGTAAATAGAGGTCACCTCCTGGAACTTCAATAGCCTGCCTTGAAAAATGGTGTGAAGCTATCAAAGTCTATCAAAGGGAAAAATAGGACAAATGAAGTACAGGGAAAAGAGTATTTTCTCAGTTTTAGCCAAGGCCACAGCAAGAACATGGCTAGCATGGTCAGAGCTACTTTCAAGAGGTGGATGGGCCAGAAACTTCCTGTTGTTTCTGTGAGCATATTGTATATTTCTCCTGCCCCAGGTGAGAAGCTGAAGATAAAGGAGGGGAAACTACCTGGGGAGGGTGAGGCCTTGATTGTTGTTTTCCTATGAGCTTAGACAGGTCTAGGCCGGAAGTGAGAAAGCATACTCTAAAACTAGGCCCCAACTCAGCTGGGAACAGGTACCATGTCTGTCAGCAGCTGCAAACACAAACAGATTCAGGGGCCATGGAGGGAAGGTCAACGACTGGGAAGGAAGGGTTCGTGCTAATCTGAAGTCCTCTAGTTTGAGTTATTCAACACCTTTCTAATACCCTTCTTTCTTAACTACAGAGGCAATAATGAAATGCTCAATTTCCCGGCCAACCTTGCAGCAAGCTGCAGCCAAGACAACTTACTTCTGACCTCTATCTAAGGTGTCAGTGGGAGTCTCTGGGAAGTCTTGCTTTCCCATATAACAGGATGAAGCCTTGCTAGGAGAGACTTTCTTCTTTGCCTCATTACCTCCTCCACCCTCTTTTCTTGCCTGAAACACAAACCTTGTAGCTGGATGTGCAGCAGCCGTTTTGAGGTCATGAAGACCAGACCCCAGATGCTGACGACGGCGGGCAGAGCGGTGAGACAGAGGAACCTAGGTTCCTGATGGCACTGCTCAGCCTCGGCGCCTGCCCCGGACTTCTGACTCCTGGACATCTTGCTGCATGAGAAAAAGTAACCGCTCACTCATTTAAACCCTGGTGGTCAGATCTTCTATTAGACACACGGTGAAATATTGCCTCTAGGTCTATCTTTCATTGGCATGTAGGAATACTGGCCCCGTGTTGCCAGTTTGGATTTTTTAAGAAAAGGTGTAAATATAGATTTTTTTTTTTAACATGAAATTCCCTAGTTGGCAGTTGGGAATTGATCCCCATAGAGATGATTAACTAAATTTTTTGAAAACATACTTCCAATTTGTGACGTCTGACTTAAGAATGTTTCCCTGGTCCAGGTGCACCTTATATTGATGATCTCCTTTAATCCTTACAACAGTGTTGAGAGTAATGCTATTATTACTTGTATTTTATCAATGAAGAACTGAGGCTCAAAGGTTATCTTACCCAAAGCCAAGTAGCTGCTAGGGGAAGAGCCATTATTAAAGCTCGTACCTGACTTTGGAGCAGGTATTACTAATTACTATTGAATCAGCCATCTATCACCACAATAACGCCGCTTAACACCCCCCCCCCCCGCCAACTCCGTGGCTTACGACCAGCATTTATTCTCATGCTTCTAGGTCTGTGGGTGGACTGTGGGTTGAGTAATCTAAGCTAAACTCAGTGGGTGACTCTGCTTCAGGCTGTGGGTTCTGTGGGAATCAGGACTCAGGTTGATGCCATCTGTGTTCCTTCTGGGGCACAGGTAAAAGGGCAATGGTCATACAGGGTATGTCCTCTCTTGGGGAACACCAGGGTTAAGAACTAAGCCAAAGGGACTGGTGCATTTAAGGCCTCTCGTCATTTCACTGGCCAAAAGGAGTTATGAGGCCAAGCCCAGCATCTGTGGAGCAGGGGCATATACATGGCCCCCAGTGGGAGGGAGAATGACTATTGCTCAATAATAACTCAAACAATGGCAGCTATGCTACGCAGTCTCCGGAAAAGCTGGCCTTCATTGTGATAAAACAAAGACTCCTTTCTCCCCCCCTTGCCTGTTTGCAAAGCTGGCAAATGGTGCATGGACCTGATAAATGGGGCACGGAGCCATCTGAACGCATCTACAATCAGTTCATTTCAGAGATGTCATCTCCCCCTGACAATGTTACGCCCTGCAAGTTGTGGTCCAGCTCCAGCTTCTGGGAGGTGACTGGCAGAAGGTGGGGAGGAGTTGTGGAAGGTATCCCAGCGCCTTTTGGGAGAAGGGCTTTCATCTCGTTCCAGTTCTGAGCGTAGAAGCCATGCCTGGTGCCTTCCACGGCATCTCTGCCCTGGTTTCTGCCTTGTCCCTTTTCTTTCCGCCTTATCATCATTTGTGTTTTCTCTCCTCCTCCTCCAGCACTCTGGCACAACACTCTTTTGTTCCAAGCACTGGTCGTGATGCTGGAGAAATTGCGAGAACAGGACTGGAATGATCCTCGTTTTTGTGGCACCTACTTATAACATGGGTAGGAGGATTAAAATAAAATCTCCTTCCGGACATCCCCTGTGCAGGAGTTAGGCTGCCCGTGTGCATCACGAGGTATGTGCACGTATACGATGTTCTATGTACATGTGTAATGCGACACACTAAACCTCATTTAACATGAAGTCGGGAAGCCCTAACGGGAAGCTCTCACGCATTACCACTCAGACCCCAAACAAGAGGACGTAGCCCGGCAAGCAGAAGGAAGACTTGCCCAGCAAAACTCCCCCACTTTAATCAATTGTCACCTGAACCTCTTTAGCTGGTTGCCTTCAGGTTTGAGTTCCTGGTTACAACCCAGCCAGTGAGAAACCGCTATACTTAACCAATGAGAAGCCACTGCCACCCTGAATTCTTCATAACAGCCCCTCCCAACTTCTTTTTCTCTTATAAAAACAAGCCTCTCTCTATTGTTTGGATTTGCTTGTGGTTCGCCATATTCGCTTGTCCTAAATTGCAATTTCTCTATTCTATTCCCGAATAAATCCAATTTGCTGATAAATGGCTCTTTGTTTTCTAAAGGTGAACAGTGTGTGTATATACGTATATGTATGTGCATTGTTGCATATATGTATATGCACAGATTACACTACAAATGTATATATCATGTATCATGTATACATATATTATTTTACTTTACATGTTACATGTTTAATATATACACATATATGTATATGTAGTGGAAGGTTGCATATACATACTGAATGCATTCCCTCAAAATTCCTATGATGAAACCTAATCCTCAATGTGATAGTATTTGGAACGGGGTTCTTTGGGAGGTGATTAGGTCATGAGGGTGAACCCTCATGAGTGGTATTGGTGCCTTATAGAAAAGACACCCCAGAGAGCTCCCTTGCCCTTTCTGCCATGTGAGGCTACAGCATAGAAACAGCTGTGAACCAGGAAGCGGGCTCTCATCAGACACCAAATTTACTGGTACCTTCATTTTCCTAGCCTCCGGAACTGTGAGAAATAAATTTATGTTGTTTATAATCCAATAGTCTATGGTTCTCATTATAGCAGTCCAATGGACTAAAACAATATATATGTATGTATATAAACATATATATATATGTGTGTGTACACAGATACACATATGTGTTCATGTATATTTACATGAAGATTATGTTCTGTGTCTTACTTTTTCATTTAAATACGTATCTTGCTGATTATTCCTTATCAACATAGAGAGCTATTTCATTCTTTGATTGGCAACGTCGTATTTCATTGTATAGCTATACTGTAATGGAAGGACATCTACCTAGTTTTTAGTCATCCATGTTTCTAAATGTTGTTGAAGTGACTATCTTAGGTTTAACATAATTTCTTCCAGTGAAACTGCTGGGTGCATTTAAAATGTTGATAGACGTTGCCAAATCATTCTCCGTAAAGCCTATACCAGCTTACATCTTCTCACCAGCAAGTGAAGAAAGATGGAGCCAAACATTTCTGCTGCCCTCGTCTGTGCTTTGGTCGCTGTTCAAAGCATTTTTCTCTCTTCTGTATCGGAGGTGGACATGAGCATAGAACTCCCAGGTGTGGAACCACAAGGAGTGAACACAGCTCAGACACACGTGGGCAGCGTACTGGAAGCTGTGTGTGTGCACGCGTGCACGCACACACACACACACACACACAGCATAGCCTCCGTGCTCACCTAGACATTTAGAATTCTTGTTGGTCAAGTGTGATTAAGGAACAAAGTCCTAAGCTACGCAAAGTTCAGGTTTCCTAGTCCGATTCAATGGTGAGACTTCGAGGGGCTGTCTGCATTTCCGTTACTTGACTCCATGACATCTAATCGTGGCAAATGCATTCTAGCTCTTACTATGCATCTGGCAGAGAGCCAAATGCTTTCCTTGCATCCTCCTGTCACTTCACAGCAACCCTTTATTGAAGATGATGTTCTTATCCCTGTTTTTTTTTTTTTTATGGGGATACTGAGTTACAGAGATATTAACTGACCACACATAAGTAGACAAAAGCAGTTCAAAGCATGGCCTCTAATATCTGAATGGCTGGGTTATAGTCCTGGCTCTGCTTTTGATTAGGGGTAAGCATAGGCAAGTTGCCCTTTCTCTCTGTGCCTCAGTTTTCTCCTCTGTGAAATGCAGATCTTTTGGTGAGATTTAGATAAGTCAATAAATAGAAAATACTGAATCAAATTTGGCTACCATCATTGCCTATCTGACTCTTCAAGCTGGCATTTTAATCACTGTGTTTTAATGTATCCAAGTAGTTCAGTTCATTTTTGAAACTAAGGATAAACCATATTTCTAAGCGTTGAACAAAATAAGCGCAAGAGATAAAACTCAAGTGTTAGCCCCCGAATTCTCAAAGCGCACTTACAAATGTTGCCAGAACCACCATTATAGCTGAGCAGCTTGGACGGCCAGGGGTTCTTGGGGGAACAGATTACACCACGGGGAGTGGCGGTGATGGAAGCAAGAGTCTACTCTGAGTGTTATGCTCATCTGCAGAAATCCAGGCTCTCTGAATTCTGGAATAATTTGATCTGCACCATCTGGCAGCTTGAAAGGAGAATGGAAGAGAAGAGGAAGAAGAAACAACAGCCACGTACCATGCACGTGATTCCAATCTAAGTTGTGCACTCTCACTTGCTTCACGTACGATGAGCCAAATTCAAACATGTCAACATCTCAACACCTGCTGATTTTTCAAGTGCTGTTACGATGCATCCGGTGGGCACTCGTCGATTGTTCTTCAATGACGGTGATGTGAATGTAGTTACTAAAATACGCCATATTGAAAAAAATAAATAGTATATGGTGATAGCCTTTATTTGCTTTTCCACATATTGGCACTCTCTGAAGTAAGCGGTTGAGACTTACGAGAACATGACTATGTTTTAAAATGCTCAAAGAATTATAATTCTAGAGCTTACAAAGCATTTAGTTCATTTCCCCTATTTTAAGTGTAGGAAAATTTAACTTAAGACTGGCACTTAATAATGAGGGAGTAAGCCAAGAACCCTGGGCCCCCAAGCGGGGAGGAAAATGGGGAGAGAGGCGAAGGACAGTGGAAGCTGGACCACCCACTCCTGAACACCAGGGCCCCTCTCTCTCCTCCCTTCTGCTGTAATTTCCTGGACAAGAAGCAGGCGTGTAACCGCTAACCAGGTGTAGATTATCTTCTGCCTCTCCTTTGAGTGTGCTCTGAGAAGGAGATAGTGTGCCTGAGGTTTATCAGGCAGGGCTCTTGGGATTGGTGCCTGTGGAGAGGGAGGGATGGACGCAGGCCTGGGCTGTGATGTGGCCTCTCTGGAGCCCCAGACACTTCTAAGGGCGTGGTGTTCTAAAGCCAGGATATCCCTTCAGAATTGCTGCAAGCTGAGGTAAGGGGCCAGGCCCTGTTATCTCCCCAAAGTGACTAGTCACTGGGTGTGGGCCAGCCAGGGGAGGAGGCTCCCTTCAGAAGCAAGTGGACAGTAGGGCTGATGTCACCAGCCATCTCAGCAGCCAAAGGAGAGCCCTGCCTGCCTGAGGGGGTCTCAGGCCACATGTCACAGTCCCCACAACCCCAGGATAGTGCCTGGCACAGAGGGAGCCCTCTATAAATACCTGTTGAATGAATGAATCCATTCAGAGCCTTGAGACAGACCTATGAGGGGCAGAATAATTTATCACCTTCATGATGTGATTAAGTGTCAGCAAGAAGTGATCAGTTTACCTAAGGTACAATAAAACTCCACCATACCTATCTTGCTAGTTTCTGGAATTTCTCAATGTCCCTAGGCAGAGGAGGAATTCCTGTGCAAGGGCTACCCCTATGGTGTGCAGGTCTAAGTCACAACCTGTGGCACCACGTTGCATGTCACTGGCTATATTCCCTTCTTGTCTGGGGCACTAGAAAACTCAAAGCTGAATTTGCATCTCATCCATGATAATGCATGGAACTTTTGGGTTTTCAAAACTGTGCTCCCCACCCTCAAACTTGACATTCCATTCTAACAGATAATTTTCCTGATTCTTCTGCTTTACCATTTGTTTATGTCTTACTATTTTGATTTATGTGTTTTCAAAAGCTTCATGGAGCAAGGCCAAGCGTGAATACATGCATACTGGAGGTTTAGAATCTTCTTGCCGCCCTCAGTGGTTTGGGGTGCAGTTTCACCGACATCAACTCATTCCATGACATCAAGGTTCATGGGTAAATCAGCAGGATTACTCTGGGGTCTTAAATAGGATGTCTTCACTTTGAAAATACTCTTTGCACTCAGCAAAGCTGGAGTCATCATATCTTTAGGCTGTAGAAGGCATTCCTTCTAATAATTAGCTGTGTGAACTTTTATGTAACTTTTATTTCTTGATTCAGTTTATATATTAAATATAGATTTAAAAAGCACTGTGGTTGTCCTTAAGGCATACATAACTTTTGAGTCATATTTTTTAGTGATTTTGCCTAAAAATGCTAACATCGAGATTCTTTGGAGTAAGCGGCAACTATTCCTTCTTCCCTGGTCTCCGCAAAGTGGGCAACATTAGTCTCTGTAGGGTTTACAGGAGGCCTTAGCCTCTGCCCTTAAGGAGACAGCAGCAATGAGATCGTTAACGAAAAAGCGTCCCTGAGAAAAGGCTGCTCCCCATCCGGCATCCATTCAGATGACCAAGGTCTCCGTCCAAGTCAAGGCCGGGAAAAACTTGCTTCCATCATGTTTGAGATGGATAATAAAAGCAAATCAAGAAAGTCGTACGCCTTTCTGATGGGACTCAGGCCTGGTGCTGTCAAATGGGATAAAGTCGTAGCATGAAGAGTGAATCCTAACACACAGCCACTGCCATATCCTGGGCTTTTGGGAATCTAGCCGTGACACACTGTAGCCTAGTGGGTGCCAAGGCACTATGGGGTTTTGGATCCACCCACATATATGTGTGTCATTTGAACATGGGGACTGTATGTCTCTCTCCCAGAGCAGAAATAAACTTCTCTTAGGTCCATAACTGGCTACATACTTTAAAAGACCTTTCAGTCCTCTGGAGCATAGATCTTTAATTTCATCCCTTCTTTGTTCACTTACTGATCGATTTTTTCCAACACTTAGTTATTAAAACCCTACTATGACTCAGGCACATCTAGTGAGAGAGGTGGAGAGCTGAAGAAAAAAGGATACAATGGACTGTGAAAGTAATAGGCTGGAGGATGGGCAAGGTGACATAGGAAGCCAAAGGAGCATCAGGGAAAGTGTCAGAGGAAGTAACGGCCATGATGCATGGAGGCAGGCAGAACGGTCCAGGCAGAGGGACAGTGTGCATGTGAGCCTGGAGAAAGGCTCTCTTGAGAATGACATATTTGGGGAGTCAACGACGTCCGGTTGCCTGAGCCCCAAGTGTGAGAGAAGACAAGGGAGTGAAGGCAGGTGAGCTGTAGAGTTAGGCAGTCACCGGCGAGGAAGTCTGAACTTTATTCTAGAGTCAGAGGGGAACCATTTCGAGGAGATATGATGACACGATCAGAGTTTTTGTTTTCAACAGATCAAGAATCTGGAGAAGAGATTACGGCCATCTGGAGTCAGGTGGTGACGGTAGCAGAAGAAGTAGATACACTCTGAAAGTGTTTAGGGGGCAAGGGCCAGGTTGGCGTGGCTCTCTAGCCAGACCCTAGTGTCGAAGGATTGGGGGTGAAGGGCTGAAAGGTAGGGAGAAGTAGGAAGCCCACTTCTAAGCTGTCCCCTCCAATCCAGATTTTTGTAGCAATAAAACAGATAGATGTTTTGATATCCTTCTCCTCATTCCTGACTCTCTCTGATTTAGGATTTGGGCCCAAGGGAGAGGGGTATCGTTAATTAGTCCCCCCTGGCACCACAGAGGGGACCAGCTGGCTCAGGGAAGGGCTGTGGCAACAACTCTGCTTGCAGGTTCTGGAAGAAAATCTAGATTGGCAGAAAAGGAAAAGTAGCTCACGCTGTGACTGCAATAAGTAATTTCAAGTCATTGGCTGGGAGTGGGGAAGCAAAACCTAGTAAAATCTCAAAGGGGGACCTTAAAGTTTCCTCGGCCATCCTAGCCAGAGGGAGTTTCCTCGCTAAAAGATTTTTCCCTGAGGCCTCCACTTTGACCATCTTTTCCAACTTTCTTTCCTTACCAAACCTCTCCTTCTCCATCCTGATTCCTGTGACTTTCTCGCTCTGAGCAGTTTAGCCCCATATTCCTGCCCCCCCCCGCACCCAACCTGTACCTCGCCTTCCACTTCACAACCCCCTAAGGCTCAGAGGCTCCTGGGCAAAGCAGATTCAGACATCAGCAAAACTGGATGAGGAAATCACATCTTTATTTCCACTAGTCTTTGACTGAAATTTAGCATTTCCTTGAAATATGAATGTAGGCAACAAACTACAACAGTTTCAGCAGAATTTATAAATTTATTATGACTAGAAATCACAGATATTTCTATATCACATAAAATTGTTACAGATGTCTCGAAATATCATTTAGGTTCATCAGAAATTTGAAATTACAGTACCTATTAGACCTGCTGCTAGAGCTGGCTAAAATTACTAAATTATGATTTAACTATTGTGGTAACTATCTTTCCATAGAACTGGTTTTCTTTGAAATGTTATGTTTTTATTTCGTGCTTTCGGAAACCTTATCCTGAAGAGTCCAGTCCACAGTCTTCACCATGTTGCCAAAGGAACCCACGGCACAGAAAAGGTTGAGGATTTGTGCTTTGGCAGGAAAAAGCACTGCGGAAGTTATGCAATTAGTTTTCCTTTAACGCGATCAATTCCCAGCTGGGGCTCCCATCTGCAGTCAGGGCCAGTGACCAGGAGGGCAGTGATGCGAAAAGGGACACGTGGCCTGTCCTGAGAAGGTGCGGCAGATGGTAGTTTCCAAGCTCGCCCATCCCACAGCCTCTGATCCTGACGATGACTCTCCTAGCCCTTCCTCTTGAATTGGGGAGGGCGAGGACTTCTGCGGGTGATGCAGAATGCGCCCCAGGCCAGGTTCTGGGAGGCGTTACTGCTTCCTCCAGGGCCGACTGCAGCTGAGGACCCCCCTGGACAGCCACATCAGTCTCCAGACACAGGAGAGAGGAAGTGAGTCCAGCTCCAGCACAAAGACACGAGAACGGCCTCATTCAGCCCAGCCCCACAGCCTGGAGAGAGAATAACCTGATTGTTGTTGCTTTACGGTGCTAAGTTCTGGGGTGACTTGTTCCACAAAATGGTAACTAGAATGGAAGGTGCCTGGGATAGATTTTTGCCCTTCTTCCGGTCACCCTGTATAGTCTAAACTATAGTTATTGTATGAAGTGGAAGAGATCTGTGGCCCACACTTGAAACATATATTCATTCACATTTCAAAGGCGGTATTTCACTAATGGTTTGCATTTTATTTTTTTTTTGTCTCATGTAGATCAGTGCTTTCCAATAGAACTTTCTACAGTGATGGAAATAGTCTCCATCTGTGTTCTTCAATATGGTAGCCAGTAACCAACCACGTGTGGTTAGTGAGAACTTAAAATGCGGCCAACGTGACGGAGGAACGGGATTTTAAATTTCATTTACTTTTAATTATTTAAATTTAAATAGCCACACGTGTTTCTGGCTACTTTATTGAACAGTCCAGCTCCTGAGGGGCCATTTTAGATTCCATGTGCTCCTAATGTCAATTCTTGTGTTCATTCTATTTCTGTTTCATTTAGTCAAGGAAATAATTACCTGATAAGCATGTGGTTTGTTCAAAGACCATTAAGGAGTTTGCTCTGGGCAAACAAAACAAAACGAAACGAAACAGCAAACCACCTTGTGAAACTAGAAAATCTACAGCTCTATTAAACGGGCGCTTGGGTACTAAGTGGCCACGAAGGTCCTGAGTTGTCTCATCAGAGGATCAAAGCAAGGTCCAGCCACCATCAGTTGAATGAGGAGGGGGCCCGGCCCCAGGCCCGCTGACTGCACCGTGAAAGCAGAGGTGGGCTGTGGTTCTCTACAGGACAGGAATCCGCCCACCTGTGCATGGAGAAGGGCGAGTCGGGGTGTGGACTTTCACGTTCACACACCTTGGTATTGTTTACATTATTTTTTAATTTAATGGGCATGATTAATACTTTCATTCATAACTATATTTTGGGGGGGGGGGAGAAGAAACTTTTGTATTTTTAAAAGCATGGTTTGATTCCAAAGAGGGATTTATTGGGTTAAGAAGCACAGTAAAATCTGAAAAATTGGAAGAGTATCGAAGACCCACTCAGATGCTGAACGGGCTCTGCATTAGTGAATGTTTTGCAAGGCAACGTAGATGTGTTACTTTCAATACTGGCAAGTCACACAAACTCATAGGAAACAGAGTGATGCCAGGAGGAAATTCTGCCAAAACGACTCAATGAATTATAATCATTTGTAATCAGTCCATTAATTAACTGGGCACAAAAGGACGTTGTAGAGAGTTCAAAAGTATTTTCCCAAGTATCTTAAATACGCTCCTCCCACCTCATTTGCTTACACGGACACTTCCCTCGACAAACCCTAATTTCATTCAAAGGAAAAGGTAACTTTCGGTCTTGTATGAATTTTCCAAATTTTCGAAACTAGAATTAAAAAGGGTCCAAGCGAATAATAAACTCTGGTGTAAAATAGGAAGAAAAAAAAAAACCAAAGGAGTAAAGGGAAGAAATAAAATGATCATGAATATTCATTGAACACCACAAAAGGACATGGATTAAAGAGGAAAAAAGGACACGTTTCTGTTTTCAGGCGCTTACATTTTAATCAGCGATTGACAATGTAATTATAAAAAGAAACAATATTGGCCAACTGTCAGTATTTGGCTAGGACTTCTATTTCTTCTTTCAGTGGTGGCTAAAAAAGAAGAGAGACATTTCCAAATTCTGGGCCCTCAAGCAAAATGTTTTAGAAAGCAGCTTTCTAATCATTCTAAAAATTACTCCTAAAAAGAAAAAACTAAAACAAACTGCTCAAGGGATGCAAGCTCATTGTAGAAAAATATTTAAAAATATGGAGATGCAAAAGAAGATAAAAATTACCTATAATCCTATTATTCAGAGATAAACTGTTCACTTTTTACATTCTTCTTGAATTTTATGCGCATATATTTGCCTGTGTATTTACTTGCCAAAATAGGATTCTACACATCATTTGAAACCTGTATTTTTCTCTCTTAAATAATAAGTCAGCAATATGTTTCTATGGCAATAGGTAAATAATCATAATATTTATGAAGTATTTCACTTCATAGGTGTTCCATAATTTACCTGACCAGCCCCTACTAATGGATATTTAAGTTATTTTACTATTATTTTGCCATCAAAAACAATGCTATAATCAAGTCTCATTGTTTCATGTTTGTATACATCTTCAATTATTTCCACAGGAAATGATACTAATGGATGAAAGAACATAGCATATGCATTCGTAAGAAAATATTTCTCAGTTTGAATGAAATTTAAAATATTTAAGTAATATGGCTGGTGAAGTCTGACCGATTAACTGTGTGACCTCAGACAAGTTAAATGCTGAGTCGAGAGAATGACTGTTATGCGGTTTGTTGGGAAGGTTTAATGAAATAACACATGTAGGTGTTTCCAGCACAGTGCCAGGCACATAGTAGGTGTTTTATAAATGTCAGGTTATTTCCTTCCTCAGTCCCCATTTGATATGAAACTTCATCCACAGAGAGGGAGTGAGGAAGAAAGGAGGAGAAAGGAAGGAAGGAGGGAGACAGGGAGGGAGAAGGAGAAGGAGAAGAAGAAAGAATAAGGAGGAGGATGAGAAGAGGGAAGGGAGGAGGGAAGAGAGGTAGAGAGGGAGGGGATTGAGGGAAGGAGGAATTAAGGGAACGGAATGGGGAAGGAAGTCCAGCAAACAAAGGACGTTGGTCTATAGACCTCTTTTAGGAGAAAAAGCTCATGATGGCATTTCGTGCTTTTTTTATTTGTTCGTTTTTCATAGCTAGAGTTTCCCCAGCCTAGCACAGAAGTTTTACAGTGTGTTACTTCAGTCTTTCTGTCTGCCCTTTGGGTATTATGAAAGGTTAAATCCCACACAACAGGGCAGAGAAGCTTGTTTACTGCAAGATTCATGTCTGGTCTTGAAAGGTACTTTCCTCCTTGTCCCACAACCAGGGATGAAAAAGAAGACGGGTGCTAGAGGGCGTGGGTGATGCATGCAAATTGGGTTCTTCACGGGCAGGTTGGGTTGGGGAGGACTTCTTCCTAACCTACTTGCGCACCTGGATTCGTGTGCCCAGGTGACAGCCAGACAAGCTCTTTGCTGCCTCCATCTCCCAGCCCAGCTTCTCAGGAGACTTATTTCCGGTACAGGGATCTCCTCTGAGTTCTTTACATGTCAGAACACATTTCAGTCAATTGCTGTCTTTCCCAGGGGTATCTACGTTTCAGGATGCAGCTCTCTCTGTGGGATGCCAGCGCTGTCAGTGCTAAAGTGTTTATTAATCATTCAGGCAGCCCAGCTTCCTTCCCTATCCTTCTTTCCAATAGCTATTTTTGAACACATGACACTCCAGGCTGCGTCACGCACTGGACCACCATGAACAAGACAAACAAGCTCTCTGCCCTCATGGAGCTTACATTTTGGTTAAAATGACAAACAAAACCTAAGCTCAAAAATATATGCCCAGTTTTGAAGTCCCCAGGAGGTTTGCTCTGGATAAGATGGTTAGGGAAGACCCTTCCTCCCTAGAGACAGTGATGCTTAAACCCCGTTCTTTCTTTTCAGTTTTTTGTTTGTTTGTTTGTTTTTGTCCAGAAATGAGCATGTAAATCACTACATCACTAGGGGAGATGGATGCTTTGGTTTATTTTAATAACAATAAGTTATACTTATTGAATGCCTACTATGTGCTAGGTAAGACAACAGGCATATTGTTGTATCTAAGTCTTTATGACAAACCTTTGACACAGAAATCATTATCTCCAAAAACTCAGAGGGGTTTTCCCAAAATCAAACTAGAAATAAGCGGCAGAGCAAAGATCTGAAGCCAGCGCCACTTGGCTCCACTATCTGTGTATTTTTTTTTTTTTCTGTAACACCACGTCCTCTCCCTTCCTAAGAGGTAAGAGGCATTTGGTAGCAGGTTGCCCTTCAAACTCCTATTCCGCAAAGGGTGAATGCTTTAATTTAGAACTGGCTGAGGTTAGTTTCCCTGCAAATGACAAAGGCTTTTTTTTTTTTTGTCCCATTGAAAGAGTCTATAAACCTTGAATTTCCCCCCTGATTCTCTGTAACCCTTCCTTTTAAAGGAAATAATCCAGCTGGGTCAATTACGATCACTTGTGTTGCCAGAGATACACAGCACAGAGGTTGGCAGGTACCCGTGCCTGCCCCCCACCCCCAACCCTCTCTCTTTTCCTCCCTCCTCTGTCCCCATCTGGTCCGAATCTCACTGACAGAACTATCTCTTGTTCGCATGTGCCTCCCTATCCTAGGACTTACCATCATTATAGATTCAAACCATAGCCTTGCGCTCTGGTCCCCTGTGATGGCATTTATGGAAATTATTGTCATGTAATTACAGACACGTAAAGTAAAAAGCATGGCTGTACAAGGAAGTGCCTGATATTTTACCACTAGAAATCTGTTCAGAATTTTCTCTCATACTACAGATGCCCTTTGAGAAGAAGAAATAAATGCCTTGAGTGTTTCCGGGTAATAACTTAATTACAATGAATAGCAATAACATTTACATGGCATGGCACTTCTCAAAGTACCTTAGCTTAGATTAAGTTCAGTGGTCTTCCCCCAAACCCTGAGATGGGCCACAAACCATTGTTTTCACTATAGATAAAGGAGCATGTAATACCTATCTGTAATGAAGGTAAAAAGTGACTGGCCCCACCCAGGTCACCCAGCTGGTAATTGATCTGAGGCTCAAATCCAGGGCTTTGGAAGTTGAGGCCAAGAGACCTTTCCAATCACTTTTTAATGCCTCAGATCAATTTATGACTGCCTTACTGGGGGAGCTGGCTGGAAGAAACGGTTCAGGAAATATAGGACACAGGATAAACAGAGAAGTCAGTGTGTGAAGATTGATTGAATGAATGATTAATTCACTCACTCATTCATAAATTTAACAAACACTTACTGAACACTGTCACCAACGTATGAGACTATATCATAGACTAAACACCAGGGGGATGATGCTTGTATATGGAAGCGGCCTGCCAGCATTTTCTTCTTTGCCCTGGCTCCACAGATTGACTACATTTCCCAGCCTCCCTTGCGGTTGGGAGGGGCCACGTCCCTGTGTTCCATCTAACAGAATGTAAACTGAAAAGCTCACTTCTCCCAGTTCTTTTCCTTTCATGCAGATGTGCGCGGACAGCTGGGAAGCGCTGAATTATTTTGCTCCTGCCAATTTGGAACACCCATTAGACATAAACTTCTATTGTATCAGACCACTGAAAGTTTGGAGTTTGTCTTTTGATAATGATTAGTGTTATCAGAGTTTATTAAACAGGTTGCAAGAAAGAATTAAGCTCCAATGCCCTAAGCAGCCACTGTAAGTAATGAATTAACTTCTGTCTTTTGCATCTAACATGATACCAGTGATGTGTCACCCATGGGAGAATTGAGAAAATAGTCACTCATCTAGTTTTCCATGGACTTTAAGTCTCTTGTGAAAGGATGGATACAGTTGAACAATCCCTGTTCTCCACGAGTTTATTATAATCTAGTTGTGGAAATTGGACAGATGTACAAATCTCTAAAAGGGAATATGAAGAGAGAACTCATATGACTTCACCTCCTCTTTAGAACAAGCCTGGAAAGAAGACTTTATTATTGTCATTTTGCAGATTATGAAGTTGAGCAAATGTTCAAGGTCGCTCAGCTAGGAAGTGGCAGAGCCAGCAAATTCTCTGAGGGACACTTACTCTTTGTTCATGCCACTGCAAAATAAGCAAGTTTAATCTAATTCACAATTCTCTTTAGGGTGCATACAAGGACCAGAGGGCTCGAGACCTTTCTCTGTTTCCAAGAACAAAGTCAACACTTCCCTCTGGAGGAGACAGGTCTCTCCGCTGGGGCTCTGTGGCCTTGGCCAATCCTGAGGCAATCCCTTCATTAGAATTTTCCCACTCTGGGCCTGTTTATGGAAAAATGATAATAATATCATTAAAAGCCATTTATAGAAGCAAGTTAGTAAAAGAAGAGTTATCCTACATTCTGTCTTTAGGAAAAGTAGAATAGTTTATGAAAATTTGGGAGGTGTGATTAGGAAAGCAAAGGATTGTTAGTTTATGGAGAGAATTAGGTTAACTAACAACCATCTTCCAAAAGCTTAATTAAGTCTCTCAGCCCTCAAGTGAGACCAGGAAATAATTGATTTCTGCATTACTGGTGGGGAAAGTGACGGGGGGATAATGTGCTGTGGCCAACAGGGAACAAGCATCTGTCCTGGGATTAATGTCTAAGATTTTCTGGCTCTCAGTCCTTTGTTTCACCTTTGAATTGGGGATGCTCGAGGCCCAGATGGGTTTTGTGTGTGAGAACCCAAGAGCAGGACCGTCAACCAACATACTCCACACAAATAAAAAACCAAATAATTAAGGATTCGCTCCTTAGTTATTTTCTGTCCTTCAAAGAAGTAACAAACAATGCAGTGCTTGGGGGAGTCAAGGCCACATGGGTTTATTTTAATAAGTGCAGGCGTTTTTCATTATAAGGGCTGCCTGTCACCCAGTGATGAAAATATTCACATCTCACAATTTAAAACAACGTCTGGAACAAACTAGAGAGAAAGACAGGAAGGTAGAAAAAAGAAAAGAAGGAAGAGCTACAGAAGAGGGAAGAAAACATTCTAGGAGAAGAATTATTGAATTCACTGATTATTGAATGCTTACTCTGTGCAAGAAACTTTTCAAATGTTTCTTTACAAGAACTCTGTGTGGTAGGCATTTTATTATTTTATCCCAATGCGAAAACTGAGGCTTAGATGGGAAGCATTTTGTCCACACTAAGAAGGGATGGGATCAGTATTCGAATCCAACTTAACTCAGTTTGGACACTACCTATTCACTTCTAATACCTATGGCAAACAGAAGGTGGCCAGGGCCCACTGCTTCTGTGTGTCGTGGCTGCAAATGGAAGGTTCCCATGAACTTCACGCCCTTGGATTCGATTACTTTGCTAGAGTGGCTCGCAGAACTCAAGGAAACACTTACTTAGGTTTATCCATTTATTATAAAAGGATATGAAAAAGGATAAAGGAGAACATTCAGATGGAAGCGATGTGCATGTCCAAGTATGTGGAGAGGGGACTAGACCTTCCAGGACCTCTCCAGGTGAACTACTCTCCCTGAACCCTACCTGCTCACCAACCTAGAAGCTCTCTGAACTCCATTCTATTGAAATCTTTATGAAATCTTCATCACATAAATATGATTGATCATTAACTCCATTTTCAGCCTCTCTCCCTTCTCAGGAGATTGGGAGGGCCGGACTGAAAATTCTAAGTTTCTGATCATGGCTTGTTCTTTCTGGTGACCAGCCCTCATCCAAGGGCCATCCAGAGCCCACTCAGAGTCACCTCATTAGAATGAAAGATACTCCTGTCACCCAGTAAATGATAACGGTCTCAGGAGCTCAGTGCCAGGAACTGGGGGCAAAGAACAATATCTATTTTCTATGATCTCACAGTACCCACTGCCCTCCATTGCCCTCCATCTACAGATTTAACTAGAAGAGAGGGGGAGGAAGGGTTGTTGGAATTCGTGAGCTTACATGTCTGTTTTTCTTGCTCGCCTATAAGCTTCTTTAGGCCCAGAATCAAGATTTAATCTCTTTGTTGCCCCAGAACCTAAAGTAGCTTGTGAAAGGCAATAAATGTTTGTTGCATGATGAATGAATGAATGAACATCCAAGAAGGCCAAGGATCAAATACCTCACCTTCTTATCGAAAGTTTGTGGTCTCTCATGCTCTCAAAATATAGGTAAAAGTGGCTGCGTTCCTCCATCCTCCCCACACCCAACTCCATGGGCTGGGAAAGTCCAAAGGTCTCCCTGGATTGTCTGGAAATTCTTGGGTTTGGGGACAGCTTTGTGCTCTCATCATCTCCTCAGCCTCGCGACCTCTGTGTCAGCCTGACTGCTTCCACTACGTATTATGAGTCAGATTCTGGTTTTGTCACTTGCCAGGTATGTGACTTTAGACAGGTCATGTTTGGACTCTGAGATTTAGTTTCGTCTTCTGTAAATGAAGGTCTTGATTTGGATAAGGATGGCAGACCCTGATGTCTTCAAGGGTCAGGCAAGTATTGAGAATGAGTGACGCAGATCTTCCGTGTCAGACAATAGGGAGAGGTGAAAATTATGGCTAACAGGGCAGGGACGCCTGGCAGAGGCACCTCTGCCGTCCGCTACGCATCTTCAGTTGATTGTTGTGTGGGAATGAGGGCTCAGTGTGGCCACGTTTCCGGATTTTCAAAAACGCAGAAAGTCTGGATTTTTATGTGAAATCTTCCAGTGCTTAACTGTTGGCACAAAAATGTTCAGAAACACGAAGAGAGCCAAACTCAACATATCCGTGGGCTGAATGCAGTCCATGAGCCTACAGAGTGCAGCCCCTGGACCGGATGATGTCTAAAGTCTTTTCCAGCTCTGAAAGGATTTGGCCTGGTAGCAGGTTGTCCCTTCAATCTGTATGTTTTGGGCGCTCTGTACTATTTCTGCTACAGTTTAAGCAGAGTGGACGAGGGCTTAAGTGTAACCATGTTTATAAACACCCTGAAGAATTCCATATGGTATGCCGAATGTGAAGTTGGCTTAATTTAAAAAGATTAAATGTACTCAGGCAATTGCAGAGTTGTCTGTTTTGTAAATCAATGCAATTTGTCGGTGGAAGGCCGGGAAGGGATGAGCTTGGGAGGTGCAGCTGGTGTGACCAGTAAGCCCAGTGGCAGGATCACACGAGGAGAGTCGGCTTGCCAACAGCTTTCCCGAACATTCACTTCATTGCCCCTCTGCACCCCAACCCCTCCACACTCCCCTTGAAACTCTCCTACCCTGCATTTAGTCTTCTGCTTCCTAATTTGAACTTCATGCAACTAAAGAAAATTTCCAGATTCCCTTTATGCTTTCAGGGACAATCCGGGACCAGGCGTCTCACCTGAACCTGAGCCTTCACTTAGAAACCAGAGTGCTGGGGCGGCACACCCTCCTTTCTCGCCACCCGTGGGAGCTCAGACCATCATTTCCCCTCTGCGTGCCTCATGTCCTTATCTGTCCAACAATGAACGTGAACTCGGATGCCTTACGTCCCCTCCAGCACTAACGTTCAGGATATTTACTCCCCCATGAAGCAAGTAAGGTGGATCATACCTGTTCTCTTTCTTAACACTGTTTCTGCTTCAGACAAAGGACAACAACCTCTTGGCTCATTCACCTCTAACTAGGTGGGCAGTGGACAAGCAAGGAAGCTGGTCCTGGAGATTAGAAAGACTCATGGAGCGACAAAAGGCCTGTGATGGCTTGAAAGGCAGACCACTAAACCCGGAGCCACGTGTTTTAGGCTTACCTCAAGTATAAACTTCTGTATTTGTTAGGGGAATGTCACAGCAGCACCCAAGGTATCAATTTATCTATTGTTAAGATACAAAAACAGATGAAAGTTCTTTTTTTCTGAGCCCTTTCTTTCTTGTCTATCAGCGATTAGCCGGCAGAGCGTGTCCAAAGCTGGGCTGGCTACCTCCTGGCTGGGCCAGGAGGTGGGAACTGGGTTACTGGGCTCAGTGGAGGTCTGATTGGTGGGTGTGAATGCCCGGAAGAGAAACCTCGAGGTGGAGAAGGTGAAACCGGAGGTCTGGATCAGACCCTGGGAGTGCTGACCCTGGAGGTCCAATGAGGCTGAGGCCGCACAGTTCATCCAAAGGGCCCAGACAGGATGAACACTGCCAGACCACCAGGAGGGTTCCTTGGTTCGATACTCAAGCAAGCTGCACGAACTTCGAATTCTGTGCTTCCACCACCCTAAAAATAATGAACATTTTATTCTGATGATGAAACTAATAAATAAAAAAGAGATTAAATATTCATGCATAGGAGAACAGCTAAAAACGCTGTGGTACATCCACGCCGTGGGAAACTGCTGTGGTTAAACTTATGTGTAGAGTGTGATACTAGTTACACCACTAGTCACACCAGAAAGAAAAGCCACACAGCAATGCCATATGTTATGTATGACAATGTCATCACGTAAGTAAGTGTATAGGAATTGGTACCAAATGACTCACCAAACAAACCGCTAACCATGGCTGGGCTGGAAGCCGGGGAGAGGGGGGTGGCGTGGATTGAATGGTGGTTAAAAGATTTTAAAAGCAACAGTTTTCTTAGAATAGAATGTAAACAAAATTTGACACAAATGAAAAGAACGAGATGGATCTGTTTGCATGGATAGATACTGTTGTTCTTCTCCCTTGGAGGAAACTATTAACTGTGTTTAGCTCTGGAGGGTGGCAGAGGGTGTAAGCAGATGGGACGTTCCACTGTTAATTTAGTACTTCTCTATGTTTTCAGTTTTTAACCATGTTTATGTGTTACTTTTTTTAAAAGGTGCCAACAGAATTTTCTGGGTGATAAGATAATGGGTCTACTTTGGCTCTTTTCTGTGTATTCATCTCTGTTGAAGGAACACTAATAGATGTTATGTAAAAAAACTTACACAAAGCAATACGTGATTCAGGTTGATAATCTTGAGACTAGAGGACAGCATAAACAACAGAATTTAAATCATTTATTGTCTCCCAATCAAACATAATAGCCATTAAGAACATTGTGACGGTTCCCTCCTGCAGTCTTTTTTATGTCCACTAAATGTCTATTTTATTAAAATTGAGTTCTATTTTATGTTTATTTTTGTACCCTGTCTCTTTTACTTAATACGGTATTATGAGAATTTTTCATGCTAGTAAATATTTTTTGAACAATATAATTTGTAATAGTTATGTAAAAGTCTATGTATATACATATATACTGTAATATATATAATCATAATTATGATTCTAATAGCACTTACAGGGATTAAACATTGCATTTACTCATATTATCTCATTTCATCCTTCGAACAGGTCCATAAGATGATGTCACTATCCCTATTTTATAGATGAGAAAGCAGAGGTTCAACTGGGTTAGATAAGGAGCTGGACCAAGGTGTCAAAGTCAGCGGGGTAGTAAAGCCAGTTCTCAAACTCATACTTATTGTCTTAACACTGTGTTCAACAGCATCCACAATCCCCTATTGTTAGACATGATTGTCCATTTATTCAATTCCCTATTGTCAGACATGTTCTTAGCTTTTAAAATGTTTACTATGTTGAATTACAACAGTGATGAGTATTCTGTTATACACAGCTTTGGAGCATCTGTCCAAATTCCTTACTAAGAATGAATTCTTCAAGGTGGATTACCAGGTCAAAAAACAAGAAACGTCTTTCAGGTTCTCGCAATGGTATCGCCAGCCCCTTCTGCGGACGTGCTTTGGAGTCGTAGGCAAACCCTTCCAGCAGGAAAGTAACTCTGAGGGAACTTAGACCCGCAGCAGTCATGGCCCTCCTGGGTCAAGGGCTGAGCCAGAGCCCGCTGGCGTTTCTCCTAACCGATAGCACTCAAGTTCATACCTGGAGCCCGGAGAGCATTATTGAATTTTCCTGCAATGCCATTATGTTCCAATAACAAATCACAGAGACAGGCCAAGGCCAGGAGCCAACCAGGGCCACGCACCCACGTAAGTGCGCATCTTGCTACATGCCTCCTCTCAGGTTTCTATTATTTCAAATGTCAAATGCACTTTGCCGCAAGCCTTCTTGGCCTTTAATTTTTTAATCCACATGCATTTAATTTATTTATTGGATTTCTATAGGACTTGAGGGGAAATTTAATTCATATACTTCTGGTTCATCTTTGCTTAAATTACTTGATGGCTTAAAAAGCTTTGTTGGCTCTCTTAAATAAGAATTTTTTGTACAGCTTCTTTCCAAAGACGGATGCTCAGGAGGGGGGAATTATCAATGAAAAAATAAGTACAAGGCTAGGAAGGTGATAGACTTGGGGGAGGGCAGGCTCCCAGCCATTTGTTAAAACATTCTTGCTAGTCGAGAGGTTACAGAAAGGTACAAATAGTTGGTGAAGCAGTATCATTTTCCTTGGCCTCATTAGTTCGATTTGGAAGCCAACCACTACCACAGGGATGTGCCAGGAAGCTCAGGGGCACCTCAAAATAAAAAAAATTTCTCACTCGAAAGAATTAATTGGCGACATCTGAATTCCCTAATCTGTACCTCTTACTAAGATAACTGAATTGAGATAATTCCAGCTCAAAGCAGTCCAGACTTAACATTTTCTTAAGTTATTTCAACCTGAGGTGGGTACATGTACAAAACGGCTTTGTTCTTTCCCTGCCCGCCCCCCCCCCATTTTCCGTTTTATTTATTATGGAAACGTTAAAACATTCAGAGAAGTTGCAAGACTTGTGTGGCAAACACCCCCACACAACGCCTTGTCCCACAGAGATCAACGTTTCGCTCTCTTTGCTTTACCCATTTCAGTCCATCTCCCTCTGCGTGGCAATCTGTCTTATTTTTTAGCAGATTTCAAAGTAAGTTGCAGACATCAAATGTGAGTCATTAACCAGAGTTTAATATTTATTTACATCTTTTTTTTTTCAGGAAAAATTTATGTAAGTAAAATGCACAAATCTTAATTGCTCTATCTGGTGGGTTTTGACTAATATGTACTTCTGAATAACCCCAATCCTATCCAGATATAGAAGATTTTATCCCTACAGAACTTCCTTTGTATCTTTTTGCAATTAACCCCTCCTTGTCCTTTGCTTCAGTCCCTGTTCTTATTTCTGTCTCTGTATATTAGCTTCACCTACTCTAGAACTTCACATAAATAGAATCAGACTGTATGAACTAGCTACTTAGTCAAGTTGCTATGGCTTTCTATTACTTGTACCTGCAAGCCTCCTAGCTGAAATACAAAGTATTTGAGGTCAATCTTTTCTGCCTTATGTTATGCATTAGAATTTCTCAGGAACACCTGAAAATGGAAGTGAAGGCACCATTTTATTACTATAAATAATAACTTAGTTAATACCTTGCTGGAATAGCATTAAGTAGGCAATAGATTATCTCTTAATAAAGTAACACCTACTGGAGAGGCCTGCCAGGAAAAACGCAAGCTGTATATTGGAAAGAATTGTTTTCCACTTAAGTTACTATCCTACTTCATAGGACCACACGGGCCTGCCCTATATTCAATGTGTTATGATTCTGTCTGCCTCAGTGTTACTTCAAATACTGGACCCCTGTGCTTTTGACCATGACCTGGAAGGGCTAAGTCCAGCTGCAGTGGGGTTGGAGGTGGAGCAGGTCATCAGTAGGTGGCGCTCTTCCTCTGAACCATGACCGGGACTGGGCCACCCCACACACCTAAGACCAGAAACTGCCTACAGAAAGTGAAAAGTGACAGTAACAGGAATCTTTAGATACTTTTGGTTTTGAAGGCTGCTTAGACAGCCCTTGGCTGGAGGCCACTGAGAGCTGCATTAACCATTCCAGGGCCTTTTACCTGGCCGCAGTGGTCTTAGCTATCCTAAGACCATATGTTACTTGATCCTTTTGAAAAAGGATGCTCGGTGCATATCAGTGTTAAGAACCAGCACTAAAAGGTTTGGGGAGGGGGGCGGAAATCTGGGAAAGAAATTGGAGACTTGATAGAATCTGAACATTAGTCACTGATATTAGAATAATTTCACTAGGGAAGAAATGGAATAATTCAATCCTTTATTCTTTTATTTGTTTATTCAGTAGGGAGGGAATAGAGCCTATAATTTGTTAAGAAACAGTTGTTGGAGTCAGATCTGGGTTTCTTCCTAAGCCGTGCACTGAGTCTCAACTTTTCATCTGTCGAGTGATATACTTACAGGGCATTTAATTCTTTGAGGCAACAAATATTTATTGATCATCTACTATGTGCCAGACACTGATCAGGGTACAATACGAATGAGGCAAGCTCGCCGCTCCCATGGAGCTCCTGGCAGGCTGTGTTTCCAAAGACAGCGGCACCACTGTACATCATCCCATGCTCTCCTCTCCTCCTCCTCCTCCTCCTCTTCCTCCTCCTTCTCCTCCTTCTTTTTCTTCTCTTTCTTTTTTTAACTTTATTTTTATTGTATGTTAGACACCCTTGCAAGCATTGAAAACAAATTATGAATAAATGCCTACTGTTTTTTAGTCACTGTGAGGCATGGTGGACATGTAAAAGCTAGACATATTTAGTGTGTGCAATTCGATGAGTTCGAAGATAAGTATACACCTGTGAATCAACACTGGCGTCAAAGCCACAAACATGCCCGTCACCTCCCAAAGTCTCCTCCCACCCTCTTTCTTCTTCTTCTTACTATGATTTTTGTGGTGAGAATATTTAACACAAGGTCTCCCCTCTTAGCAAATTTTAAGTGTACAATGCAGCATTATTAGCTATCAGCGCTGTGCCATGTAGTAGCTCTTCAGAACTTATTTCTCCGGTATAACTTTGTACGCTGGGACCATCACCCCCCGTTTCCGTCTCCCCTCAATTCCTGGCAGCTACCATTCTGCTCTCTGCTTTGATGGTTTTGACTTTTTTAGATTCCACATATAAGTGAGATCACATAATATTTGTCTTTTTTGTGTCTGACTTATTTCACTGGGCATAATTTCCTCCACGTCCATCTCTGTTGTCACAAATAGCAGAATTTCCTTCTTTTTAAAAACTGAATTACATCGTATTGTACGCACACACCACATTCCCTTCTTACTTTGTGACACTGGCACTCCTCCATGAAGAGGTGAGGGTCTACGTTGCCTCCCCTTGAACTGGGGCAAGCCTGCCACTATGGTAAAAGTGATGCTCAGAATCTTCATGGCTACATCATAAAAGGTGAGATGGCATTCTCCTGGCCCACTTTCTGCCTTGGGATTGGTGAGCTGATGTATAGGAAATATAGCTACATCATTGCTGCTGTCCTGGAGGAGTCACATGAAGAGACGACATAGAGACAGAAAAAGAAGCACAAAGAGCCCCCACTTGTTCCAGCCTCCAGCCTTTGAGTCTTCTGGCTGAGGCCTCGAGGGCTCAGCCATCCACGCTGTGCCTTATCTGACGTCCTTACCTTCATACTCTGTGAGCACAATGAGTGGTTGTTTTACGCTGCATGTTTTAGAGTGATTAGTCATGCCACCCTAGTAACGAGAACAAGCTAGTTGGGGAGACGGAAAGGCCAGTGAGCAAATTAACAAGATACTGTGAAACACGGCCACAAAGAACTGAAGGTAGGGTAAGGTGACTGGGGAATGAGGAGTGAGGTGCAGTCCTGGACAGGACTGGAAATCCTGGTAAAAGAGAAACTATTTGCATTGTGGAGACCAGAACATATAAGAAGGGGAATCCTGGGGACAGAAGAAGCAGAAAGTGCAAAGGCCCTGGGGCAGGCTGGAGCTTGGCACTTGAGGACCTAAAACACAGCTGGTGCCCCTGGGTTCTAGTGCGGGGAGCATAACAGTCCGAGCCGAGGGCAGAGGAGACAAGGTCACCTCACACGGGGACTTGTAGGCCAGAGCTAAGGGTTTGGATTTTTATCTGAGTATAATGGGAAACTATTGAAAGATGCCTAACAAGATCCCTTTGACCACTGTGTGGTGAAAGGATAGAAAAGTAAGAACTGAAGGAGGGAGGCTCATTAAGAGGCTGCGGCCTGGCCCGAGTCAGAGCTGATGGCAGCTTGGACCAGTCCGGAATTAGTGGACGGAATAACAACAACAACTACATTGCCTGAGTCATTTCTGAATCTAGGCATTCTTTCAAAGTGCTTTATGTGGATTATTTGATTTTGTCCTCTCAACAACCCTATGATGTAGATTCTGCTTTTATCCCAGAAGAGAGTTCCAGTACTTTGCCCATGATTATGTACATAATAAACGGGGTGGGGTGGGGGTGGGGATAGGCAGCCTCCTAACCCAGGCAGGGCCACCACAGAATGCTGCTTCCTGGGGCAGAATCCAGCGAGAAGATTCAGGACTTGTTAAATGATTGGATTTGGAGGAGGGTGAAGAAGGAACCCAGGGATGATGCCTCATGTTCTGACACGGGCGATTAGGAGGGAGGTGGTGCCATCTACTGAAATGAGAAGGCCTAGGGGAGAAATCAGGGTGGGGAGAAGCAAGAGCTCTCCCGCTGTAAGCATGAACAACAATGGCGATGAAATGAGCATAATACTGGGTAAAATTTATTGCGTGTCTACCAGGTGCAAGCACTCTACCTAAACCAACTCATGTCATTTTGCAACAGCCCTAAGACGTAAGGTACCATGATCTCCTCATTTTGCTGTTGACGAAATGAAGAAACAGGAGGCTGAAAAATTTGCAAGAGTTTGCAGAGCCAGTAAATAGTGGATTTGGGATTCAGGCTGGTTGGCTGCCTGTTCTACCTGCTGCACACACTACTTCGCATTAGATGCGCGTAATTTGGTAAGCACGGAGCACAATGCCTGGTGCATAGTAAGAGATCAATAGATGGTAGCTATTATTATTATTATTATTATTAATAATAATAATATCATTAGAATGTGGTTGACATTCTCTGGTGTATATAACATTGCGTTACTGAGGGATAGAACACAATCAGTGCCCTCAGGAAAGATACGACATCTATGTCAAGTTCAGACTCACATGCATGGAAGTTTAAATAATTCAAGACAACTACACAACAATGCCAAACAACAGTAGAAGAGGAGCCACAAGGTGGTGTGGGATGAAGTGCCGAAGAGGAGCATATATCTAGCTATACACATTTTTTTTTTTCAAATATCTAGAGGAATATTAAAGCCTTGTGCCAGAATTATTAACATATGTGTTCACAACAAGGAGATTCCTTCTCTACAATTCATTTTGCCCTGTCAGGACCCAAACTAAATGTCAAAGATTAGAATAGTGACATTTACACTGTTTTAATTACCCAGCAAGATTAGTGTTTGTGGACTTGTTAAGTAATTCTTAAACAAAGCAACGAATTTAATGGTTCTGGCGTGCAGCAAAATTCCTCTCCCTGCAGCAAAATTCCTCTCCCTCCCTCCCTCCCTCCCTCCCTCCCTCCCCTCCCTCCTTCCTTCCTTCCTTCCTTCCTTCCTTCCTTCCTTCCTTCCTTCCTTCCTTCCTTCCCTCCTTCTTTCTCTTTGTCTTCTTTTCCCTCCTCCTCCTTCCTCCTTCTTCTCTTTCCTCCCTCCCTCTCTCTGGGGAGGCAGTGGGAGACACTTTTTACTAGTTTAATTACAACAAATTCCTTGATGTTTTGATACAATAAAAATGAAAAAAAAAAAACCATACAAACAAACCACGAGCTGCTCTCATCTTTCTGGCTTTTTATAACACTGTTTTCTCTCTGTGGTTCCTAAAATACCAGAGAATGAAATTAATGTCGAGCTATGTTTTGGGAGGTTTTTCACATTTCCTTAAATTTTTTCAAAAAAAAAAAAAAAAACAACCCAGAAAACTCAGAAATACAGAACATTTTTAAAAAATATAATTGCACCACTCCAACACAATTACTGATAATAGCCTGATGTGTTTCCTTATAGTTTTTTATTTTTCCATGCTTATATTACAGAGTTGTAATTCTATAGTACTTATAGTTTTGTATCCTGCTTTTATATGTAACTGTTTATCAGGTATATCTTTCTATGCTATTAAGTAATCGTCCAAATTTTGCTGGAAAAGTCCATTGAGTGAATCGCTCTTAATTGCTAACCCATGTAATTAAATTCCTTTTAGAACAGGAAATGAAGAAATAAAACAAAATATATAAATTAAAAAGTGTTACTCTTTCTCTTAATGTTGAACTTGGCTGGGCCTCATGTATAAAAGTTGAGAGTTGTGGCTCTGAGGTCTGCCACCTGCTAGCTGTGTGACCTTGGGCAAGTTACTTAACCTCTCTGGGCTTTAGTTTCCTCACCCATAAAATGTAGATGACAGTCCCTACCTCATAGGAATGGGATAACGTGCATTGAAATACCTACCACAGTACCTGTCACAAGATGAGCGTTCAATAAATGTGAGCCACCATTAACATAATGCTCCTTGTTATTCTTTAAGCTTCCAAACATGATTTTGGCAGAATGACCCTGGATCAGGGATCATCAAGTTTGAGCTCTAGACCTGGGTGCGCCACGCACTTGTTGTTGGTTTCTTTAGCTGTAAAACGAAGTATTAGATACCTGTCATGCCTCTTTCAGAAAAACGTGGAACAAGATCAAAAGCTCTGTGGGTACAAGACCTCAGACACAGGAGATCGCAGGCACTCTCGGGATTCCTGAAGCACAGTCCCGTTGCTCTGACTGGGGGCAGGGAGGCGAGGCGCTTCCCTGACACCTCTCTCATCACCAGCCCGCATTGCAGAGCCCCGTTTGCTGCTTGGAACAATGCTGGTGGAACACAATACTCTGCAAAGGTCAGCAAAGACTTTCCCACCGCGCGCCTTGCCATCCCCTTCACTCCCATTCACTGAAGGCTCTGAGCGCACGGTTTCTGCTGTGTTAAGGAAACCCATACCTCAGGATTTTTTTCTTTTTTTTTTTCCCCTGCCGTATTCATTTATTTTTGATATTCTATCAATGTCATTTGCACGGCCCAGGTGAGAAGTTGTCAGCACTTCCCATTTAGGCTGCTGTTTCGTGGGACGGTAATTTGATCGCAACATTTGTTACGGGCAGGCAGCGGCCAAGGAGAGGTCTCAGCGCAAAAGCATCTTCCACCCACTTAAAAACAACAGCCACCACAATGCACTCCTTATGTGACCAATTTAAAATGATGGAGGTCGACAAAACTACACCGAATATTTTGAATTCTGGAAGACGGGGTTGTTTTGACTTTGGCATGAAGTTCGTGGCTGCAGGTCATCAAGAGGTCATTCTCTAGCATCCCAGCAGGATCACAGGAGCTGCCAAATCACCCGCACATTCAGGCCAGGTCCTTCCTCTGGTGAAAAAGGGTTTCCTCCTCTTCCTCCTCGTCCCCTCTTCTCTGTGGGAAGATGGGTTAAGTGGGGAGGAGAGATCAGAGTCAGCTCCTTCTTTTTGGGAGTTTGCCCAGTGAAGGGAGCAGGCTTGGCAGGGGGCAGGGAGGGGACAAGAAGACACATTATTATTAAGAAGCTGACCTCCCACAGTTGCATATTTTGTCATATGTCATCTCTCCTGTCATCATGAGAGGCTTGAGAGGTATTCAGGGAATGGCTGTGTTCATTCGAGAGATATTTACTGAGCACCTACTATTTGTCTTGTGCTTTGTGTCTTGCTGGGTGTGTGAACTTGAACAATGGCATGCTGCCTTTTCCCAGGGCGCCTCGGCCGGTATGGAAGACAGTCACAAATGAATGTGCAATTACACCTGTGATTAGGACTGAGAAGGGGGACCAGAGCCTGATGGGAAGCATCATTTGCAGTGTCAGGTTAGAGAAGCCCTCACAGCAGAAGTGACATTTCACCTGAGAAAGGAAGGCTGTGTCAGAGGTGTGAGGAGGACTGTAAGAGGCAGACGCATGAGCACATCATCGTTTGAACAATTACTATGTACATGCACAAGGCGTCCCGCTGAATTTTGTTTGTCTGAGCAGAGGTATGGTTGGATGTGAGACTCAGATTCCCTATTCAAACTGCTTAAATTAAAAGAAGATTTATTGAAAGGGGAGAATTTAATAGAACCCAAGGGGAGAAAGCATAGCCAGCCCTTTCAGGAGTGGGCTGGGAAAAGAGAGTTCTTCTCTCTCTCCTTTAAGTTACTACCTGTTGGGCAAAATCCTCACTGCCTGACTTTTTCCGATACCATCACAGGAGGGAGATTGGGGACCTGGCTACAGTCCAGCAAGAGGGGGAGCCTAGGCTGTTACCCTTTTCTTGCAAAGGTAGGTGTGGGACCACGGTGCTTTCTGTGTTTGGCTGGAGTAGGGTGGTTATTGTCTAAAAGTTTTCTGTCTTGCTTGGCTTCCCCTGTCCTGGTCATTTTGACAGAGGGAACAGGATTCTGTACGGACTTTTGGTCTATTCTCCTTGATATTTCTGGCTTTCTAACTTCCCCAATCTCCAATCTGGGATATGTGAGCCTAAAAGAAAACCCAGGGACCTCATCGCTATGTTATTCTGTGGATCTCATGTTCCTTAACCAGTCTGCTTTCTTTCAGAGATTTCTTATATTTGTCCATCTAATGTCTAGTGTTTTAGTTATACTTGGTAGGAAGAATAGAGGAAAGAATTCTACTGCATCTTCTGAAAATGGAAGTCATTTAATATCCTTTTAATCAACTATTTTACTACTTAATCAGAGTCAGATTCTGGTGTTTAAAACTAAGATTGTGTTTGGCCTAGAGTTCTTAGCGGTGAATAACAGACAACCACTGGAGCAGGTTTTAGCAGAGCACGACTTATTAGAGGATAACAGGCAAGCCACAGAATTCCTTGGTGGGCCAGAGAGGAGTTTGAAGCCGGCAGCCAGGCCTGAACCACATCTGGGAACAGATGCAGTGGTGATGCCACCAGCACTGGGTGATCGCTGGGCACAGATGCCGAACACGACTTCCAGGGCCACGGCCCCTAGAAACCAAAAGATTCTGCCCTCACCTGTGCCGTGGGGGGATTCAGTGTGGCTTCACTGAAATCACTTCTGATTTAAACCCTCGTGTGTGGATGGTTGATTGGAGGCCAAGTCAATGTCTGTGTCCTGCTGCAAGGGATGCGGGAAACCCAGTTTAGGCTTGTCTTATGAAGATAAGGACATTTCCGGAATATAAGAAGAGTTCGGGATGGCTAAAAACATGACAAATGTCCACTACAGAATTTAGTTTTTGACAGTGAATGTGAAAAAATGGGTGAGGACCCGAACTAAGGAGGGGTTAGGGAAGAGGAAGAGGAGCAAATATTTCTGAGAGATGGTGAGGAGGTGGAATCAACAGACGCTCGTGACATATTGGGTGTGAAGTGTGAATACAAAGGAAGAATCTACTTACCGGTTAAATATCTATGATTTTAAGCAAGACATGACTAGTTATTGAGTCAATGGCTAATGAAAAATTATATCATCGATTCCCAGGCTCTTGTTGAGAACAGTTTTCCTGAAGAAAGGTACAGAAAACGGAGCTCATCTGTTTTTAGCATTAGCACCCATTGTGATTGGGCCTTTCAACAGGCCAACTTTAGTTTCATGGGTGTTGCAAGCTCAGACCTTCAGAAGCAAGTTAAGCAGATTTCCAAGACAAAGAAACAAACATATCTGAAGAGTATTTTTTTCCCCCCGTGGGGGGGAAAAATGACATAAATCTTTTCTTATATTTACCATTCTTACATCCCATCAGATTCCAAAATTTGTTTGGAAGATTTCGTTAAAACACGTAGTAACAAAACAAAACTCTACGTTATTACAAGGGTTAAAGAACAAGAGCTAATTAATGAGGGCTAGGAGGTAAGGAAAAATTATAAATGAAATTTCGGTGAAAGGGGCTGATGAAATTGAGTCCAAAGTTTGCCATGTTATTCATAGCATCGAGGGAGAGAAAATTAGATGTGTATATGGTTACGATGGAGTGTGTGCCACCCTCATTCATATGCTGAATGTGACTGTATTTAGAGGAGCAGTTAAGGTTAAACGAAGTCAGAGGTAGGGCCCTGACCTGATAGGGTTAGTGTCCTTCTAGGTAAAGGCACCGGCGAGCTCCCTCGCTGTCCACCACATGAGGACATAGTGAGAAGGCAGCATTGCAAGCCAGGAAGAGAGGTCTCACTAGAACCTGACCCTGCCGGTACCTTGCTCTCAGGCTTCCAGGACTGTGAGAAATAAACATCTACTTGTTTAAGCCACCTGGTCTGTTGTACTTTGTCATGGCAGCCTGAGCTAAGACCTGTGCTGCACAGGTCTGGTTGTCGAGAAAGAAAGTAAACTGTTTTCCCAGCTTAGAGCTCTGAGAGTAACGTGGCCTGCAGGTCACGTAGATAAGAGACACTGAACAATATGTTAGAATTTGATAGCGGTTTCTCAGAGCACGTAAGATGACCTTATAACAGCTCCCGATAAAACGCCGATGCCTGAAAGTTAAATCACAGCTCTTCGAAGAGATTTGGGGGCCCGAGTCATATCACACAGGCTCTGAACTTTCTGTCAATTGGATTGATAAGAGGTGTGTAGCGGACAGCTGCAAGGTGAGTTCGTGCTAGCATCCAGGAACTAGTGTTGTGCCCAGCCCATCTTTTCTGTGCTGCAGCCCACAAGCTGGGACACCCACGAGAGTCTGGAGTGTGTGTGTGTGTGTGCGTGTGTGTATTTTACATATGCCAAATGACAGGAGAAAGGTTAGCCCAGCTTCAGGGGAATGTCTGCTCAAAGTCACAAGAAAAAATATCTTCAAGAGCCAGGCAGGTGGGGCCAGGGTCCACACCTGGGTAAAAGAGGGTAGGTGACTTTTTCTGAAGCCAATAGATGCCCTACAAGAATATTCTGCGTGTCAAAAAACATCGAAGGCAGAATTAATCCGGGGGCCCCCAGTTTGTGGGCCTCCCAAACAAGACTCTTACGCTCAGATATTAATTATTCCATCCAAATCATAACCAACCACTTAAATGAAGACAGTTGGTGAGTATTTAAGTGCAGGTAATTCAACACTTAACATCTACAGAACAATTCGTTAAAATAGCAACGACGCATCAGGACTATATCGCAAGAGTTTGGAGAGCAGATATCCTTCCCGCTACTGCAGGGAGCTGTTTTATTTATTTTCTTTTTCATTTGCTTGGGCTTGTTTCCCAACCGCGCGTCCTTCAGCGGGATTTCTAAATGGGTTAACAACACCCTCCATTGAAGTGCTTGGTCAGGATATTTGCCGCTTTTCCGCAGCCATGGAAAATGCACACAGGGATTGAAAGGCCCAGTTCATGCAACATTGCTCAGAGGATTTCAGGATTCCATTACTGCATAAATCCTTTAATTACAGCCAGTTCCTCCAGGCCCCTGCTGCCCGGGCCCAATCCACAGCGTCCCTGGCGACCTTGAGAGGCTTGATTAATTGACGAGTTGGCAGTGCAACCATTCTTTCAAAGATCCCAAGATGTATCTGCTAAAACAAAAATGCCCCTGGACACCATACGATCCCGTGTTTGCAGGGGCTCTTAAAATTGATCTGCGACTTCTCGCCGACGTGACGAATGTCTGCTGCCTTCTACTCAGTGGCTGTTGCGACCCATCACCCTTCCTCTCTGAGGCAAAGAACTCTTTAGCCGGGTATTTTTGGAAGCTCAAGAGGGCGTTTTTGCAATTTGGCAATAAGAAGGAACATTCTCCCCTGGGTCCAAGTCACCGCTGATATCAAAGTGGCCAGATTTTTGAAAAATATCTCTGCCTTGGCTTTTCAGGGAGTCAGCAATAAGCAATTATATCTGGGAAGCACCCACATCTAGATTCTGCTTATCAGAAGAGGGAATTGAAGGGAAGCTGAATAACATAGAAAAGTCAGGTGGGAGCATTTTTCCATGGCAACTCTTAGGGATGACTCTAAATGCTTTTTGATAATTCTGGGTATTCTCCTTTTGTCTTTGCCAACACCCTAGGGATAATGCTCTGGTAAAACTGAGTTCCGATTCATCTTTTAGAACCCCAAGAAACAAGAAAATTCAGTGAAGGTAAACTTTTAAAATTGTTTCAAGAAAAGTGGGCTCTGTGAAATTTGTCTGTTTGAGTGCAGGAATGGGTCTGGGGCAGGTCTATTTGAGAGAAGAAACTTGATAACAGCTGTATACTAGAAGGAGAAGAATTTGTGTTCCCAATCCTGGAGGAAAGATATAATAAGGTGAAAGAGGGAGGGAAGGAGGAGGAGAAGGAGGCTGTTAAGGATGCAGAGGGCTATAAAGTTCTGTGAACCACACCTCTCCATCTTCAGAAGATCCCATCGACTCAGGTGTTCGTTTAAAAGCCAAATGCATCTTGGGGCCCCACGTGGCCCATCTCCAGTTGATGTCACGGACAAAGTTAATGCAGTCCACTATTTTGCCCATGGCCAAAATGCAGCCAAAATTAATAGCTGATTTCAAACTCTACTTGAATGTCTATATTAGTATACAAGGAAGTGCGTTAGTAAGCCACGTGAGAAGAAGCATAGAGCAGGGCTGAGAGCATAAACGTTGGGTCTGAGTTTGAGTTTGGGGCCTGCTGCTTCTAAGCTGTGAGATCTTTGGCAAATCTAATCTCTCTGTGCTTTAGTTCCCTCATCTGTAAAATGAGGATGATAATAGTACCGATTTCTTAGGGTGGTAATGAAAAGGACACGAGTTAATATTTGTCAAGCCTTTAGACAGTACCTGACGCATAGGAAGAGCTACATCGACATTTGTTAAATAAATAAGCACATCTCAGGATCCACTTTTCTAACAAACAATTCAACCCAAATGGTGTTCCTAGTTTTCCTCTGCCATTTCTTTCCATCACTTTTCTGTTCTTTTTTCTTTGACTCTCTCTCTCTTTGAGAAAAATGTCTACATTCCCGATGCAATTCCCAATCTATGATTCTTCATCTCTCTATGATCTGTTGACTACTTAAGAGAGGGGATGGAGGGGATAAGACAGGACAATGCACAGTAGCACACATCAGAATTTGCCCTTTTAACTCAGGTTAAGGGGTGGGAGAAGAGCGGTGAATTCGCATTTTTGGACAATACTTTTCCATTAATTGGACGTGACTGTAGAGGAAGAATCCGAGGAGGGCATCGTTTCACACCAGGCAGCAGATCCTAGGCAGCACGAGAAGACATGAGGGAGACCTGAGAACCTGAGCTCACCTCGGAATCACAGGATCCTTGGCAACTTTTGACTTCCACAGGTTCTGGAAATGTAGGAAGTGTGATCCAATTTCTTCAACAACTCGAGAGGTAGGAAATGTGAAACACTACTTAGAATATAGAAAAATGCAGAAAAAAAAATTTTTTTGAATGGAGATAAATGTCTATCAGAACCCTTGCAGCGTGAGAGATGGAGGGCTAGTTTCCAAGAGGAAGGACATTTATTTGGTTAAATAAGTACATAAAATGTATTTGGTATACATAAGATTGCCACACACAAAGAACCATATGCTTATGTATGTGGAAATGAATATATTCAATAAATGGATTTAGGAGAGCATGTTTGGCTAGTAAGCCAAGCAAAATAGTAAAAATATAGAAGACTCTACCATATAGCAACCAACAAAACAAAGTGAGTTAGGGTCGTAGCTGCGGACTGATCACATGTGGTTTCAGCTAAGAATGGATGGCACCAGCTTCCATCCTAGTTATCCTGGTACTAGTACTCCTCTGCTCATGCTAATAACATAATGAGCAAAACCACATACAAGATATGCAAATGGAAGGGTTGGGAGAACACAAGAGGTTGAGTGACTTGCCCAAGACATAGAGTTGTGAGCTTTGACTTTCACATGGCTGTTGTTTCTCTCCCTGGCCTGATCAAAAGTGAGTAAAGAACCCAAGTGTTGGTGCCCTCCACATTGCCCATCTTATTGTTGCTACAGCTGTTCAGTTAACTGTAGACCAAAGGGTTGCAGGACATCTTCTCCTGCTGGATTTGAGGGGTTGATGAGCTTTGCCTTGATGTGAGCCTCGATTGCTCTCCCTCACTCTGCTACCTCTAAAGAACGACAGAATGCCCAGGATGGCAGGGTGGACTCAACTTACATCTCATGTGGATTTCTGTGTAAGAAACAGATGCTGTGAACAAGCACGGGGTTAGAATTCTACAATAACCTTGGTCATTCTTTCGTCTTCCCCTGACTGTAGGTAGAAACTCAGGTTGATGCTATGAACTCACCAATTACTCTTAGATAATAAACATTGTTTGGACACTGAAAAGTAACTAAAGTCCTAAACACAGTATCTATTTGAGTAATTTAAAAATGCTCTATCCTACTGAGGGAAATTATTATTCTCATTATTAAAGTTCAGAGAGAATAATTGATTTAATAAAGGTCTCAGAGGGAGAAAGTAGGGAAGCCAGGATTCAAACCGGTGACCATGTCTGTGTCACTCGGCAGACCATAATTTCCCATCTCCACCAGGTGCCTACAAAGAGACCCTTATTCTTTCTCCAGCCTGTTTTATCTACCCTTGAGAAAGTGAACTGAAGGGTTAAAAATCGTTTGTATTTCAGTCTCTTTACATGTCCTATGCAGGTGGTGTTCTTAGAGGCAGAACTCAGAAATCACATGAAAAGTAGCATTCACCATTCTGTCCCATTGGGAAAAAGAGAAATTGTTTACAGGCAGCATTTCTTATTCTTCAGACTGTGAATGATCTGGTGGGAAGATAAGTATTTTCGGATTGTGTGTGTGTGTGTGTGTGTGTGTGTGTGTGTGTCACTTTGTAAATTGCGAGCACGGCATTCATTGATAGGAGTAGATGACAATACACCCTGTCATTGAATGTGCACTTCTGCCTGTTTTATGTTGAGCCTAAAAATATCAATGAAAAGAAATGATGTCGACATTTACATATATCTTTTATTTCGACTTTTATCGATGAACATGATAAGGACTCCCTCCTCACTCTCTCCTAAAAGCCGCAATGATTAGTGAGTGAAAAAATTATGACTGTCCATCCTGAAAATATATTGGACAATGCAGATGGGTTTTTGCGAAAGCATGATTTTAAGAGGCCAGAACTGTATTTAAACTTGTGTTGTCTTGACACAAAATCCTTTTGTTGAAACACATTACACAATTGCTTACTCATCCTTTAAGCAAAAGAAGCCATGTATAGTTACATTTGGGGAAGGCTTGTTCTGTGGATATGACCTAGCTTATTTGGGGCTTGGAGTAAATAAAGATAATTGGAGCAATACCTCTGTCACATGGCGACGCCCGTTGGGATTGTTGACATGTCTTTTAATACGACATCCTGTGAGGTGTTGTTCTGGAGCTGCTGCAGCCATCTTGTGACCATGAGGGGGTGGCCAAGAGAATTGCGGAGAAGCTGACCCAGAATTCTAACATTGTGGAGTTGCTGAACTAACACTGGAATTCTCTATCTTCAGATTACCGGGGGGGGGGGAATAGATTCTTAGGGTTTAATCCACTTTAGTTAGATATTTTGTTACTTGTCCTCCAAAACAGCTTAACAAATAGATAGGATCCATGACTCAAAACCTGTTTTGGGGAATGCTGGTGTTCCTTGCATACGTTTTCCCTCTTTTAGCAAAGAGTTTTGGGTACACTGATTTTTTTTGTGAGTCAGCATTTAATATTTTCCAAAGGAAAACTCAGGCTGATTGGATAGCAAAGACATGCACAGACCAGGTCAAAATGTATATTACAGTTTCAACTGCTATTTCAAGGTAAACACTACTATGTTTTTAAAATTGAAAGTTGCTTTTGAGCAAATTTGAGATTGAACTTTGTGTTATGATACTTTTTTCTTTCTGGAATTAACTATTCATTTTTGAATTATCAAATAATTTTTTTAAAAAGTTGAACACATATGAAGTAAATACATCTCTAATGTAATAAGATCATTGCATGTAATTTTTCCCATTTAGGTTTTTATGAGCATTTTTCATCAGATCCTCAAAAGAGTATGGCGTCAGTGGGTACTAGACTTATTGGGGTGATTACTTTATAAGCTATATAAATGTCTAATCACTATGTTGTACACCTGAAATTAATACAATGTTGTATGTCAACTGTAATTTAAAAATAAGTTAAAAATTAATAAAAATAAATACATCAATCACTAAACGAAAAAAAATCTGGGACAGAAAAAAATGTTCTCTTTTAGAAAGTCTGGTGGGTTGTTGCAGAAGAGCGACAGCAGCCTGTAGGTTTATTGGGGGAAAAAATTTGGGTTTAGGGAGGCAATGTGGGTGAAAGTGTGGTTTTTAGAGTCTGATGTCACCTCTCAGAGCCTCTGCTTTCTAATGCAAAAAAAAGGGATTATAATGATCCAGCTCTCAGGTCTGATGTGGTATATACATAATCTACTGAGTATAAAATAATATTGTAGTGTATAATATGTGTAAAGTCATTAGCATCGTTTCTGGAATATAACATGAGCTCGATAAATAATAAACAAAGACCTGGTGCACTTCGAGAACCATCTGCAGGCTGAACTGATGCCAACGGATGCCCCTAGGGCAAAGAAAGGAGGAAAACGTCGGTCGGACAGAGTTGGAAGTCAGCACCGATGAAGAGAAAGTGCGTGGGGTCCTCTAATCTGCTTTTGGCACTTACCCTGTGACTTAGAATGAATTACCTCCCTTTTCCGAGCCTCAGTTTACTTATCTGCAAAGTGAGGATAAACATCACTACCTCCTGAGGATGTCGTGAAGGTTCAACAGGGGAGGAGTGTCTGCAGAGCCCCTAGCTCAGCGGAGTGTTCAGCAAATGCGAGCCATCTACCCTCCCTCAGCCCATCCATGTCTGTCCGGTACTGACTTTGAGCCTGACCAGTGATACAGATGTGCGGATGCAGGTGTGGTAAGTGAATGAAATACTCCAGATCAGCGCTGACGCACAGCAAGGCGAGGCTTTGCTAGTAGTTATGTAACCCAGGCACCGGGGGAGGCTGTTTCTCGTCCTGCCTTAGTCTAATCTGTCTCGCTCTGTGTTCTGTGGGCCTCTGGAGCATTCCCCAGGTCTGAGGTCCGCTGGGAGGAGGGGAGCTAGCTCAGGAGTGGGGACGGTGGTGGAAAAACACGTTAGCGCTTACGTTTATGAGAATCGTGTCATCATTGCCACGATTTTGAGGCAGTCACACTGCCTTCCAGAAATCTTTAAGGGGATGGGGGAGGGAAAATAAAAATCTGGGAAAATACCGTTCAACTCACTTAACACCTCAAGCACGTATCTTGAGTTTCTCACTGAATTCTAGTCATCCGGATCTCCTTATCCTGCTTTCTTTTCCTTTACAGCGCTGATCATGCCTTGAAGTGACAGTATATGTTTCCTACTTGTTTGCCGTCTGTCTTCCTTCTAGAAGATATGCTGCACACAGTAGGGACAGATCACGTTCACTAGATCACGGCGTACTAGGTAAGTCCCCAAAGTAATGACTAAACGAAGAATGTTTAAAGGAATTATTCAAACTCGAAGAGAATGGTGTGAGTCGGTGTGACAGGCTAGATTATATTGGAAACCTCAACTTTTGCGAGCTTTCCACCTCCGTTTTATTATACCCGGACACTGGCTCAGTCCGTGTTCCTGTACGTTGGCCTGTTCCTCCAGTCCTCGTCGCCCTGGCAGCATGCCCCTGCTGATCCCGGCGTGGCACGTGATTTGCCTTAGAGAAATGAGTGGAATTAATGCGCAGCACTTCCGGGCAGGAACTTTAAGGCCAACGCATCATTCGTGGTCTTTTTTTGGTCCCTTGTGATCTTGGAATCACGTGACAAGATGGTGCGTCTGTCCATCAGCGATCTGAGTGGCTTGGGGGAGGGAATACAGCTTGCTTGTCAACCCATGGTGGACCGGAGATGTGAGGGAGAAATGAACTTGGTGGGTTAGCTGCTGAGGTTTTCAGATGGTTACTTCAGCCTAGCGTACAACCTGGCCTATCCCGATAGACCCTATCCGTCCATTCCAGTCCTCCCTTTTTATCCATTCGTTTCTTTACCACAAACACAGGCAACCTGGAGCCGGGGAAAGAAAGGAATTTCATTTCCAGAGTGCGTTCCAAGTGCTCAGGCTGGTGCTGGGTATTACTCCCAAAGCCATTTTATTTCAGCCTCTCAAACAGCCCGGGGAGATGGGCAGGGAGTTAAACTTCAACACAGGGTTGAGGAAACTGAGGCTCGGAGAAGGCGAAGCACCCCGTGCAGATTCCTCCGTTTCCACTCCAAAGCTCTCACTCTTTCTGCTACCGCAACTGTCTGTCTCTGGAATGCTTTGCTAAGGTCATTCTGGGAGAGATGCTTTTGGATCTTGAAGACTATAACCTTTACTAATGACCTGGTAATTGTTTTTATAGCTTCCCAATGAAGTGTGAAGTGTTCTAAGAGACAGCACTGGACAATTTCCTTTGATGGCGAAGTTTTCCAAAGAATGATCACCCCACCTTTCTGGGCTCCTGGTGCCCTGACTTTGGAGTTTAGAGTGATATTGAACTGATGCTGAGCTGCAGGCTTGGGAACTTTGAACAAGCTACAGAGATTGGGGAGAAACTACTTGCCTTGCCTTTATTTTAAATCATTAATCCTGCCTTTCTCTTTCTAAAAAGGCCACATGCTAATGTATAAACAAATAGTAAATAGCTGGCATTATCAAGCACTGTACCCTGTGCCATGACTGGGCTCAGCCCTTGAAGCCACCACCTTCTCCAACCAGGCCCCAGAGCTGTGCCCGGCACAAGGCGATGGCTCCATAAACGTCTCTGTGATGAATGAATTATCCACAAGAAACAGTTGTTGCACCTGCTGCTGGGAGCCCTGCTCAAATGCAGTGAAAATTTACTGAGAGAAAGAAAAAGAGTTTAGAATTCGAACAACTTAATCGTCGAATTCACATCCAAGAAACCATTCTAAATAACAAGAAGTCAAGAAAATTGATTTTAATTGAAAACATTAATGATGATGTCGGCTAGCAGAATTAGGCCAAACACGACCTCATAGAGTTGCCTTTTCTTTGCTTTAGCACGAAGAACTGGACTTGATCTGCCCAGAGCATTACGTCCTTGTAGCATAACGCCTTATATTAGGACATTAAACAGTTCACTTTGAAAGCCCTTTCCAACAGTTGCCTCATTTTATTCTCAGATGCCATGTGCCGTAGGCAGGACAGATGTGTTTATTACGAGCTGCAGCTGAAGAATTTCAGAGGCAGTCAGTGATCTGCCTAAAAACCCACACATGCATCCAGCCAGGGGCGGAGGGGGCTGGAACCTGTGACGACCCCTCTAAGGGTGGAATGCTGTCTTAAGCAGCGCGCCTTCCTTCTTCATGACTTCTGATGGGTTCTGAGGGGGCTCAGCAGGTGACTGGTTGTTGTATGTTTGGTGCTGTTATTTCTACCTCCATGCTCACTGCTTGCTCAGGTACGATTTTTCCTGACCTAAGAGATGACATACCTGTGATGGTTAATTTTCTGTGCCAACTGAGCTGGGCTACGGTGCCCGGTTGTTGGATTATGCCCCAGTCTACATGTTGCTGTGAAGGTATGTTTTTTTTAGATCTGATGAGTATTTATATCACTACGCTCTTAGTAAAGCAGATCACCCTCCACGATGTGAGTGGACCTGCCAACCAGTTCAAGACCTGAAGAGAAAAGGCTGAAGACTGAAGATCAAAGAAGTCTGCCCCCAGACTGCCTGGGGACCGAACACTGAAACATTACCTTCGGTGGAATATCCAACCTGACAGCCAGCCTGCAAATTTAGAACTTGCCAGCAGCCCCCACAATTGCATGAGCCAAGTCTATATATATACATATATTAATATAATATATATACATGTATATATATATATATATTTACACATCCAATTGGTTCTGTTTCTCTGGAGAACTCTGACTGATACAGCTTATGCTGTATCATTTTCTGCTAGATGATGACAACGGTCCTAGCTTCCATTCTTGACTGCCTACTATGTGCCAGATGCTTTTCTCGAACCATCTCATGTAATCCTCACAGTGACTCTATGCGGTGGGCAGTCCTCCCCCATTTCACAAATGAAGAAATCAAAGTGAACTGAAAGAACTCACCCAAGGTCAGGAAGCTAGAGAGTGACAGAGAATGGGGCCAGGTTTCCAGGCCTAAGCATTCAAATATTTCTGGGTTCAGTCCATTTCCTGAGACAGTCGAAGAATGCACCAAGGAAAAGTTGGGCAACCGGCTATGTTTTTCAGATGTGTTATGTTATTCATCAGGAAACGGCAGTCATTTGTCAAATACTATTTGGTAGATACAGTATAATACTTTGAACTAAAAGAAAGAGGAAATCTGACTACTCACTGCCTTCCCCAATTCATTACAGAGAGGACTCCAAAAATCTGCCACCTAGCAACTAAAAACAAGTGCTATTTGTGGGTCAGGAGACAAAAGCCTATTCCTTTGAGGCTGGCCCTGGGTTTGGAGATGCTTGGGATTGGAGGTGGTGCGGGGAGGGAGAGCTTTGGTAAGCGACCCTAGGTTCTGTGCTTTCTCTTTGCGTGAACTTGGCTCTCGGGAGCACAGGCGAAGGTTCCAGTGAGCCAAAAAAAGAGAGAGAGTTTGAGAGGCTCTGCCACCCGACCCCGTGTAGAACATACACTCTCAGTGCCATTTACTCACCGATCACAGGCACACACATGTAAACCCTCATGGAAATCAGCTCTCCATCTTTCTCTGGGAAACTTGATGTGAGCTTTGGAAGTTAAAAAAAAAAAAAAAGGCAGGGAACCTCCTTCACATACACTTATTTTTAGCTCCTCTCTCTTTTGCATAATGGCTAACGCCAACTCAAACTATTTCTGAAGAGTTGCTGGGGACAGAGTGGAGACGTGGGTAGGCCTCTAGCTGGCCTCTCAGAAGCAGGTGAGATGCGAGATAAAGCAATCGCTTCGTAGCCACCTTTGAGGCAAGTGCTGGAGATTTCTTCAATTAGCTTAATCTTTTCCTCCTGACACGCACTTTATGGGAAAGCAAATGCCATAATTATCCTCCCCCCCCCTTCTCTCTAATCCCTGTCTGTGTGGCGTGCCGACAGACGCTTTTTTGCCGGCCGGCACTGCCTGCTTCTCCGAGTCCTGTGTCACGATGAGGCGGGCTGTGTGTGACAGATTGCTAAATCTGGCCTCCTCAAGGCAAGGGACTCTGCGTTCAAGTGGCACTGGCTGCTTGAGTCTCCCCTCGGGGCTTAGGCAGGCCTGGCTTCGGGCAGGCCCAGAAAGTTCTGGAGGGCTGCCTTATGACTCAGGAAATCCCTTGCTGAGAAGGCCAGCCCTCCACTGCTGGCAAAGCCCACCGGAGATAGCTGGCCTTGTTCAGGATTTAAATCTGGGACACTGCCCAGGAAAAGCCTCTCTCCTCTAGGGAAGAACGTCCAGCCCCAGATGCCATGGCAAGCATGGGCAATCATTTGACAGCCAGGGGCACATTACCTGGTCCTACCCTCCTATCTGAGCACGACAGGGGCCCATCTGTTTGCAGCCATTTATTCATCTATTTCTCTATCATTCATGCCCAGACTCATTTACATTTCTTCCTTCCTTCCTTCCTTCCTTCCTTCCTTCCTTCCTTCCTTCCTTCCTTCCTTCCTCCTCCTCCTCCTCCCTCCCTCCTCCCTCCCTCTCTCTCTCTCTCTCTCTCTCTCCTCTCTCTCTCTTCTCTCTTCTCTCTCTCTTTCTTTCTCTTTCTTCTGAGGCCACTATTTTGGATCCAGAAACTGCTGTTAGTTAGAATTCAGCCCTGCTTCCCACCACCCATGTGACTTTTGAAGGAGTTTCTGAGTCTTTGTTTCCTCATCAGTAAATTGGTAACAATTTCTTTTTTCACAAGATCTTAGTGAAGACTGAGAAAAGTCAATGCAAGGCACCTAGTATACTGTGGGCGATTCATGTCTGTGATTTATTGATGAGCCTAATCACAGCATATTGGCGCTAATGATACTGCTATGTATGTACACTTCTCTACTCCCTTACTTCATTATAATTGTTAAAATAATTTCATAGAACACGTCTTCATCTGCTATAAAGTAGATACTGTATCCCTGGCTTTTTTCAGAAAGAGGTCGATATGCTCTAGGTTGCTGAGATCAGGGGCTGGCAAACTGGAACCAGTGGACCAAACCCGGCCCGCTGTTTCTGTAAATAAAGTTTTATTTGGAACACAGCCATGCCCATTCAATCATGCATGGTCTGTGGCCACTTCTGTGTCACAAAGGCAGAGTTGAAAAGTTTAGGCTTGCAAAGCCTAAAATACTTTCTATCTGTCCTTTTGCAGAAAGAGCTTGCGGACCTCGAACACAGACAACAGGTGGTGGAACCAGGACTAAAATAATGCAGGTGTCCACTGATGCCCTTTACTCTGCTCGCATCTTTTTTCCCCGTTCCCACCCCAAGTGGCACAGCATAGCACTCTCAGAAATGTTGGAGTGTGGTTTGAGGCTGCTCAGAGGTTCTGTGCTATTCACCCCGTAGGCAGAAAATCCAGCTCTCCTCATGACCCCTTCCTGCTTCCCTCCCTCCCCCACATATTTCTTTCCAAGAGCTTGCTTTATCCCAAGCCCAGTCCTGGGTGCCTGGGAGACACCAGTGAGTGACCAGTCTCAAGGAGGAAGTGGGGAAGAAGGAGATCAGAAAGGAAAGAAACAATGCTAACATAAAGGAAAATATCTGCTAAGAGGATGCAATCGTTTAGGAGGTCTGGAATGTGAATTTGAGAGAGAACCTGGGAGAAGTGGCTGAAGATGGAGACGTATAGAAAAGAAAGACCTTTAGGGGCCTTAAACCACATTCTCAGAGGTTTGGAGCGTTTTGTGAGAGCAGTAAGGAGTCCTTGAGGGTTCAGGGGGAGAGCGCCCTCAGGCCTGCCCTTCATACCTGCAGGGCCCCCAGCCCGCTACCTGCGCCTTGCCTTTTCTCATCCCAGTTCTGCCCCATCAGGGACATAGGCTTTCTTCAGCCTGTGTTCAGGCTTCATCCCCCACTCCAAGGCAAACAGCTGTCCCTTGGCAGTGTGCATGTGGCAGTGTGCACATTGGTCACAGCTCTGCCTTCAGGAGAATGGACCCAGGAGTGGCAGGTCCTGTGTAGGCCCAGAGCAGGCTCAGACCTGGAGAAATGCAGGGGCCTGGGTATCTGGATCAAGGCTTTGAATTATATGGGCAGGGGGAGATGCGAGGGACACAGGTTTTGGTAGGAACATCCCCTTTGCCGGCAGACTCTTTGTCCTAGGGTGACTCTTCACCCCCTGGGCCAGGCACAGCTGGACGAGAGCGAGCGCTAGACCCCAGGAAAGAAGCCCAAGGGCAAAGGTCATGCCATGTCAGTTGATCAGACTGGGCAGGGGTGAGACGTGAGGGCAGGCCAGTTCAAAGCTGCTGTCATAGCTCATGGGACATTAATGGTGGTCTGAGCCAAGGTGGAAGAAACAGGGTTGAAGGTGAGGACAATTCGGGAAGAGAAGTTGACAGGTTTAATCCTCCTAGCTGGTGCTACCACCTGGCCCCTGGCCGCTCTGACCAGGTCACGTGCTGTGGCTGAAGAGGCTGCCGCCTGCGCCTCCCAGGGCAGCTCTGAACATGGAGGATCGCAGAATGGGAAACAGGACGATTGTACGTGCCTCTCTGAGAAGTAAGATCCAAAAGGTGGCTATGGGTCAGCCGGTGAGAGAGGGTGAGGCTGGAGGTGAAAGAGAGAGGAGACGGGGTAGGGAACAGTGTTTCAAACCGAAGGACTGTCAGGAGGTGAAGAAACTGTGATGTCCACCCATGTGCTCTCCGGCAGGAGTGAGAGAGGAAGGTGGCAAGGGGCAAAAGGTAGGCTGATCCAGGCCATCTGTGGCATTCGTAGGCAACCGTGTGTGCATGTATGTATATATGTGTACGTACGTGTGCGTGTGTGTGCATGTGTGTGCATGCACACGTGATAGGTAGAGGGGAAGGGCATATAGGGGATAACTCTCCAAGTGGTTCATGTAAGAAGGTTGCACATTTCCCCCTCGATCCTCACTTCTTCTTTCCTGTCTGGTGATGTAAAAGTACAGAGAGAATTCCGTTTCGATGAACCGAAGGTAAAAAATAACAACAGGCGTGTACACAGCAAAATGGAAAAGAACTGCAAATATCTCCTCATCCCACATAACGAAAATAATTTAACGTCTGGGCATACAAAGTATCCGAAATGTAGGAAAGAGTGACATGGCTTAGATGTCAATCATGGTGTTTTTAACGAGTTCTTCAGACAAGTTTACGTTCAAGGCCTCGGCAGCCCCAGAGGACTCCTGGGTCAGCTATCTATAGTGGGAACATTGTGTATACTTTCTTTGCACAAAACAGGGCCCACTTCCAAGGAGATATTATGTTTTCCCTATCAATAAAGCTTGATTTTTATAGCTATTTAAAATCACACTACCAAGACCCACTGGTATTATGCATCGGTGTTGAATGGGTTCCAGGATGCAAGTCTGCCAATGTTCGTAATCTTCGTGAGCTCAAATGCCCTAAAATATTGCCCTTGAGGTTTTCCCCAGAAAGACCAGCCTTGCCTATTCTTCAGTTCTCTTGAAATAAGATAGAATCTTCTGAGGATTGCACAGCATTTGGAAAGAGCTGTGTGCTCCCCTCAGGTGGGTGCTGGCTGACCCTCTGATTTTAGGTGCCTTATTCAATGGCAACTTCTACTTCATCTCCTTGCCAATAATCCTCTTGTTCTCTCTTTTGCCATGAACACCGTTTTTAATGTAGGTGTGGTGTTAAGATCTAAAGTTAAGGTCCCATGTTATGGGCTGCCTTGACATCCGATGAAATCGGGAGGGCCTCAGATGGTCTAACCCTGAGGTTCCCATTCTGCTCTCACTGATAAGGGCCCCCAGCTGAACAACCCGCTCATTAAACAGACCAGGAGTAGTTCTTGTTATCGTTGAGTGGTGGGTTTCAATTTCTCACCAGCTCCAAAAATTATTCAGACAAGCCAATCATATCCTCCTGTTGGAACGAGTGGGGGCACCTCACGCTTTGGTACTACAAAGCCGGCCTCCCATCGCCCCTGTGGTTCGCTCTGTTCTCTAGTGCAGCCCTGTGGAGGCCCTGAACGGCACAGTGTCCTCTCCTCCTCCCTTAGGGCGGTGAGTACAGGTAACGCATAAACTGCTTTTGGTTTCATGGGTCCAGTGTCAGATACCAGGCCTTCGGCAACAGGCTGAATAGGAGGTAATGAACACAACGGGAGGCAGGGGATCCCGGGTTCGAGTCACCACTCTACTCCACTCCAGTCTTCAGCTGTGTGACTTGGGCAAATTGTTTGAACTTTTCTGAGCTGTAGTGCAGCTCGAGTTCCCTCAACTGCAGTGCAAAATCTGCATCAGGCGTTCTTGGGAAGATTAGGTGGGATGACTTATTCAACGAATCTTTACTGAGGGCCTCCTAGGTGCCGGAAACAGGGAATGCAGCAAAGAATTAATGAGATGATTATAGACAGTGTAAAATGCTATGGAGAAAAAAGTTAATCAAACTATAGGAGTGGCACGTGCTGGGCAGGGGTGGGAAGTATTTTAGAGATGGGAATCATAGAGTACACTTGCGGTGGTAACATTAGAGCTGCAAGTGAATGAAGAGGAGACAGCCATTGGAAGACTCGAGGGGCAGCTGTTGCAGACTGAGCGAACAGCAATTGCAAATGTCCCAGGTGGGAGCAAGCCCATCGTGTTGGAGCAACGCCAAAGAAATCGATGTGGTGAAAGTGTAAGTGGCCTGGTCCCGAAGGACCGGCGAGTGTTTTCTCCTGAAAGCCCTCCAAAGGCAGGCCTTCCACTGTGACCATGGCAGCGCACCACAGGAATTACAAGCTCCGTCCTCTGAATCACGAGGGTCACCAGAAGGGGAGAGGGTGTCCTGCCTGAACTAGTGAAAGTCCTGGCTGAGAGTATCTTTGAAGACAATAAAGTCTTTTTGGAGATCAGGATATAAAGAGAACTGGACCAAGTTCTGGCAAATAGAGGTCCTACTGGGAACTGCTTCAGTGAACAATTAACAACCACTTGAGACTACCACCTCAAATGATGGGGGATACCTTAATATTTTTAAGGTGCTGGGAAGGAGTTTGATTTCTCCAGTGCTTGATTGGGCATTTGATCTCCCTGGATTTGCATTTACGCTTTATTACTTTCTGGATACACAGAGCTGGAAAAAGTACTTAAATTGTAGACACTTCAATTTCCTTATGTACAAAATGGGAATAAAGACGATGATAATGATGATGACAACGACGACAATAATGATAGCAGGTTTTATCTGCAAAGACTACTGCAAAGATTAATAGAGATATTCCCTAGAAAACTCTTACCTACCATATATGGCCCTATTCAAAGTCCCCAAGGTTAATAAACTCAATATTTTCTGAAGTCGTTGCCCGTTACTAATTACTTGCTTTTCTCAACACAAAGATTAAAGTTTTAATTGGTTTTGGAACTCTGACACACAACCTGTAGCTACCTGCCCAGGAAACCACTAGTTACCTACAATAACCAGCCTAAGAGCCAGCCTGCTCTGTCATTCTCGTAGAAAGTCAGACGTTAACCTATGTAGGAAGCTAAACAATAACTTCTGTAACGATTGACCCCAAATGCCCAGGATTTGATTAATAACTGACAGCTTTCCTAATTTTTGTCCCTACTTCCAACTTAGGACACCAACCTGAGAAGGCCAGATACAAGTTCCTAACTGATCACACAGGATACCTCCCGTCTAGGTAGCCCACCTCCAGCCTCCCCAGGACAACGGCCCCCTATTAGGGCACACCTGAAGCCTCCCCTTTCTTCACTATAAAGCTTTCCCACTCTTCTGTCTGCCTTTGAGTATTTGCCAAGGCAGAGGCTGGCTTGCATATAGCAAGCTCAGAATAAATAGCTTCCGCTTATTCTCCTTTGGTTGGCTTCCATTTGATTCCATGATCTCCAGAAACCTGTTGGGCACATTCGAGTGGTACCCCTTGGTGGGGTGGGAATGAATTGGACTTGAGATAAGGGCCTTGCACGGATCCAGCCAGAGGGAGGCACTCAAGGCATAAAGGGAAGCTGTACTCTCCCTTGGCTTCTTGGGACCAGTGGGTAGCTGAGGTTCACATGGCCCATCAAGGTCCCTGATGAACCTGAACTTCTCTAAGAAACTCCCCTCAATGGCTACGGCAGAAGGAACTGTGAATCTTGATTTTCTGCCTAAGGCCTGTTTTTATCTCTGTTAGAGCATAGTTTAAAGCTAGTGTCCTCTTTAACACTTGGTGCTGAGATTAAAGGAAAAAATAGCCCCAATGATTTCATCTTACTCTTTTCAGTGAAAATTACTTTTCAGAACTATTAAATCTTCTGTGAAGGTTATAATAGAGGACTTAGGTTCAGTTTCGCCCATTTATTAAGATATAGGCTACTGAGCCCCAATAGAAAAAATAAACAAACAACTAGCAGTTTACTTGAATTTATGCTCAGTTTGTCTAATCAATCAATCTGTAAACAGTATGCAAAATGTGTGTAAACCCAGACCTAGCCCAGACGGTATGTATGTATTGTTATGTAAACGATCAATTTTGTTAATGCAAATATTAATATAAACCTGACATTAAAGACAAGTTTACACAGCCTTGCTGGTTGAAGGCAGCACGATTTACATGGAAATGTAAATAGCAGTAGTGCTCTTTTTGGGACTTTGGAAAACAGACTGAACTAGAGCTCACTGGGTGGCCCCGACCTACTTGTAACCCCTTTACTCAATGTGTCTCATGAGGAATTAGGGGAGCATTTGGATGGCAACTTATCAGTGCCTACTGGTGTCCTTGTTTTTGATATCACAAGATCCAGGACCTCCCCTAGGACCACTTTTAAAACAGAGGGGGCCCCAGTCTTTAAATCAATGATCTAGGGAGAGTCATTTACCAGCTTCCACTCCCATATGAGAGCTTGCAGGTAAACTGTTCTTCCAGTAGGATTTGCTTAGGTGGCCTCTTGGGCACTCTGTGAGCATCAGGTCTTGATTCAGTCTGTCCTACCCCTTCCTTCTCCTGGCTGGCTTCTTATCTTTCAACTTAACAGACCTTCCTTGATATTCTCAATAAATGGCTTCTTTCCTCAATTGTTCTCTAGCATAGGACCCTGTACGTCATGTTTATGATGCTATTCTCAATTGTGATAACATTCACTTACTTCTGTGTTTACTATTGTCCATCTTCCCACCTAGGGGATCAGAGGTATGTCTGTTTCGTTCATCATTTTATACTTGGTGCCAGGCATATGAAGTATGCTTAGAAAGATGTTGTTGGATGGATGGATGGATGGATGGATGGATGGTTGCATGGGTGAAAGGATGGACATACACTATGGAATCTTGTTGCTGAGTGTACGTCCTGCCTTTCCATAGGCAGCCTCGGGAAATTTCCCAGTTCTGTCTTTTCTTGGGACCTGGATCCTGCCCTGAATATATTGATAACCCACTTGGCTTCCCCCTGACATCTTTTCCCAGAGCTGGATTCTGTTCTCTGAGTTCCCACCATGGCCATGATAATAATAATAGAAGAGGCTGCCACATATTCAACACTTTGTAGGTTCCAGGTATTATACTAGGTGCTTTAAACCCATCAACTCATCTAAACTTTAATCTTCAAAGCATATTTTTTTTTAAAAATCAGGCCTTTACCAAATAGCCCAAGTTAACAGGGCTTCAGGTGGGACAGTGCATTGCACAGTTCAGAGTCCAGATTTGAAGTCAGCTAGGTGTGAGTTCAAATTCTGACTTTATTAGCTATGAATCTTGGGAAACACATTGACTCTGAGCCTTCATTTCATGAGCCGTAGAACAGGGCAATGAATATGCGTTCCCCAGGGTTATTGTGATAATTAAGTGAGATCGAGAGTATAGCAAAAGAATTTAGTAAATATTAGGAATTATTTCCAGCTCTGACATAACAGTTCAGACATCTGGAGAGCAAGGCCTGGGCTGAGTCTCTTCAATCTCTGTCTTCTTCATCCTCTGCAAACCCTCGATTGTTTCAGCTCTCTCATGTCACACAGTATTCCTCCTAGTAGAGAGTTTGTATGGGACGCACCTTGTGGTGCATCCACCCACGTCAACCACCCCAGGCTGAGATCGAGGAGGTAATGACCCAGGTCTTTGCAGGTAGAAGAAAGAGATGCTAAAAGGACCTGGAACTTTTACGAACACAAATCAGTCCTTATCCCAAAGGCCCTGAAACAAAGGGTGGAGAACTGGACACCACGAGGCACAGCCAGTTGGTCACAGCTTCCAGCCAGACCATGTCTATTAGCAGCATGTCTGTTTACGTCTAACTCCCTTGCAGAGCAGAGCCTGCGTCTTACTCATCTTTGTAACTCAGCCGCCTGCACAGTGCTGGCCCATGACCTGTGTGCAATCAGTTTGTTGAGTGAGTGTTCCCTTTCTAACCTTTCCACCCAGATTCATGGGACTTTTTTTTTTTTTTTGGTGTTGTCTTAGGATAAGGACTTTTAAGGCTGTCTTTGAACTTCATTTTGGTGGGAATTGGAAAAAAGACCACCTGAAAATAATTTCTCCTAGGCTCTTTATGTCTCTAGGCAATGTCTGCCTGAAAATTGCCTGTTTACGGAGAGGCTTAGTCTTTGGTCAGATGGAGCTCAACTCCAACGAGTCCGCTCCAATCGCTAATAGCAGCTGCTGGCCCCAAGAGCTCCCTGCAAGAGCAGAAATACCAGCTGAATTGAGAAAGTTTCCATTGCCTGTAGCAAAAGCAAGAAAACCTAAAACAAAGTAAAAAGGTGTGGCAGACCTACTATTCTTATATATTATTAATAATAACACCTTTTATTTGAACATGACTTCAGGAGTGAAAAAATGCTCTTTCCTGTATTATCTCACTCATCTCTTACTACTCCCCTTTGAGGTATTATTATAACCAATTTGCAGATGGAGAAACTACGCAGAGAAAGGCCACAACATGAGCTGAAACTTCATGCGATGAGCTACCAGCATCCTTTAATGAGAACTCATTGCTCTTTGATTTCTCTCCAGGATTATCTCAAGGTAAATAAGGGCCTCGTGGCAGTCAGCAAGATGACCCTTAGCTGAGTGACTATAATTGTTCTGACCATTGTGGGCTCACAACCCCTTTTTTTAGAAATAGCAGACTTGGCCAAGATGGGATTTTCCCAAAAGAATTCTTTAAAAAGAGTGCCAGAACCTTTACCTTCCACCTTGACAGTCCCCAGAGACAAACTGAGAGAACCTCTCTTCATGTCTCATCGGAAGGGTATTTGTCGTGCTGGCTTCATCATTCAAAGCAGGAAAGGCCTTTGTCATGGTCAAATGGCTTTAATGTGTTTTGAATGCTACATAAATTCAAACTTGATGGCTCATTTATTTGTTGGATTGAAGTTTCATACAATAAACTAAGCCTTGGTATTTACTAATAACTTGTGCACTGCCCTTTGTTTAGAACAGCCAGAAGGCAAAGAAGTTGACCGAGTCCCTCGTGGCCAATATGATGTTCAGATCCTGGCATTTCCTGGACTCTTTATGAATTGTGGAAGGGATGATAAGAGGGTTGATTGTGGAGGGGGCAGGGGACATGATGGGGAAAGAAGGAGAAAGGGGAACACTGCAGGCAGGTTTTCCTTCCAGACTTATTTGACAAAGCTGCTTCTACCACTGAATTCAGTGAGCTAGGAATTCAGAACAGTGAGTGACAGGTCAGGCTTGGCTAGTGACTTGTGGCATGACCTTGGAAGATTCATTGTCCCCTGCTGTGTCTCACTGTCTCACTCTAGAAAAAAAGAAAGAAAGCTTATAATAAATTCTATTGATTATTCAAGGAGAGCTACTTCCACTATTCTCATTTCAGGACATCTTTGTTCTTTGCCTCTATCCCATCCACAAAGATCTCTCTTTTTCTCAAACTTCAGTATGTATTATTTGTCCCATGCCTCATAAGCAAGAACACAGGCTTTGGTGTCAGACAGAGGAGAGTGTAGTCCCAGGTCCACCACTCATCTAAACGTGAACAAGTTAGGAATGTTTTCGAGCTTTCATTTCTTTGTCTGTGAAATGGTAATAACAGTATATAATCTTCTTATGTTATTGTGAAAAGTAAATGATCTGATACATGTTAGATCCTCAGTGCAGTTCCTGGCATTTAGGAAGAACTCCTTAGAAATAGAGCAATATTAATTATAGCCTCATGTTTTGGGGTCCAGAATATATCGTAAGATCCTCGACGGAACGGAATGGGTGGTTTCCAGTCCTTCCCAGCCTCCAGCGTGTGGAGATGGACTTTTTTTTTCAGTGATAACAGATATTCATAGCTTACCTCTCACAGCAGATAATGTGACTGCTCCTCAGAGGACTCGCTGAGAGCAGCAGCATCTTGGATTCATTTGAAGGGCAAGAAGAAGTGGGCAAAATTTAGAAATCTCTACATTTCCATGGCCAGCGACATATATTCCTGTTAAGACTGGCTGACAGAATCTGCCTTCAGCACCTCCCCGTTTCTAGGCAACTACAATCCCCATCCAGTTCTCACTTATAGTGTCTGTGGAGCTCATTTGCTGGGATAGGTTCTGGCCCCCACAGAATACCCGAGGAACTAGAGCCTTGACTCAGGGTCAGTGGTGTCTCATGGACTCCTGGGTGCGCCTGTCTCTCCTGACCTAAGGCTTGCTGGCCCTGAGCTCCTGTACTCTCTGCTCCAGTTGACACTGGCAAGCCTTTCTCCTCCTTCCATGTTGGAGGAGGTCTAATTTGGTTTTCACAGCTCCCCCAAGTCACTTATATGAATTCAGATTGGTGTAAGCCAATCATAGTGGTAGTACCATTCCTTAATTTGGCCAATGAGAATAGAGCTTCCAAGTAGGTTTCTTAACTCCAAAAACAAGGATAAAAGGGATACCAAGAAAGCTGTCTCCCTGCATTATCAGGATTTTCTAGAAAACCAATAGGAGGAATAAAAATTCATGATCTGGTTTCTGGTTTCTAATTCAACCTCATCTTTATCACTTATCCTCTAGTCAGACTTAAAGCTTCTCTCTCTCTCTCTCTCTCTCTCTCTCTCTCTCTCTCTCTCTCTCTCTCTCTCTCTCTTTCTCTTTTCTCACCTCAGCACCTTTGCATATGCGGCCCCCTCAAGATGAAATGCTACCAACCTGTCTTGGCCTGCCTGATGCCAACTCACTCCTCAGGCCTCAACTCCGCCACTCCCTCCCCCAGGAGGTCTTTATGGATATCCCACTATTCTCTGGTTGGTTATTTTCATGTTCTAGAATGACGCTGCTGCCGCCTTTGCCCTTGACATGGCCCAGGAGGCTCCACATTGGGGTGGCAAAGCGCTGGACAGAGAGTGAGGGGCCCCAGGGTGCTTGCTGCCTCCGTGTCTGCTGCTAAAGAAGTTGTAGGACCTCGGGGAATTCCCTTCCTCTTGGAGACCTCACTTACTCTGTATATTGAATGATGAAGTAGAGCTATGTCAGTAGACTCCAAGCTATGTCCTTTGGAGCCTGAGGGTTCCAGAGAGATGTCCCAAGCGAAGAACAAAAGACGGGCAAAGACAACTCCTGGGTCCCATCCCCTAATTCCATTCAGGTCTTACTAATATCTGCATCATATATTGTGCTTTCATAATAATTTTTTTAAAGAGGAATTTAGAGCTTAAAAATTTTAGAAAACCACTGATCTTTCTAACTGAAGTCTCATTTAGCTCAAAGAATCTGTTGTAGCACAGGCAAATGAAGAGAGGGAGTTGGGGAAACAAAAGATGATTATGGCGAGGTCTGTGGGAGGAAATAAGGAGATGCTGGCAAGCCAGCCAATTGTTTTGGCCGCATCAAACCTGGTCCAGGTTGCACAGAAGCAAGAAGCTGTGCGATAAGACTGGCTATTGTGGGTTTGGAATCAAAAAGTCTGGATCTTCTGGACTCCAAACTAGTGGTTCAGACCCTGGACGCCCAAAAGAATCATTTGGGAGCTTTACAGAAGCACTAATGCCAGGGTTCCCTCCAAGAGATAGGGAGCCAAATCTATCTCTAGGCGTAGGGCTGAGGTGTCCAGGGGACTCTGAAGCATCTAAACCCCTGGGAGAGGAGGCACTGCGATTGTCTTGCTCACCATCATATTCCTGGTGCCCAGCCTCTATGGCCAGCAGGTGATGGCCACCGCCAATATTTGTTGCATAGGTGAGTAAATGAGTTTCATAGTAACAACTGATAGGCTTAGATCACCGTATTCAAGTTGCTGCAACTTTCCAAGGTTTAGCTTTCTCATGTGTAAAATGAGAAAAGTAATTTCTACTTGGAAGTGGTGCTTTACGAATTAGAACTATGTCAAGTACCTTGCACAGCATATGACACACAGTAGTTGATTAATAAAATGTTACCACAGTCGTTAGTGGCCGTCGATATTCTCAGATTCAGACCAAAAAGATGTTAGGTTCCAATTTGGCTGCCTTGTATCAGCCAAGATAGGCTAAGTTATGCCGTGGTGACAAACAACCTCCAAATCTCTGGGGGATAACACAGCAAACGTTTGTTTTTACACACATTGTACCTGTCCGTCCCAGGTTGCCTGGGGGCTGTCAGTTTCAATCGCATGGAACATTGCCATTCGCCATGACAGCAAAGAGCAGTCAATAGTCTGGAGCTCCTGCCACTGGCAAATACTCAGCCCAGAAGTGATTCACAGCACCTCCACTCACACCTGATAGACCAGAGCTAGTCACATGGTTCTATATAATTTTTTATGCATGTCTAGATGATGTCACTCAGCAGCGCAGCGGCAGTCTCTGATCAGAAAGCATCGAAGGGCAAGGACAGGTGCACCAGGTGCCCTGAAGACAGCGAGCAGGAAGTTACATTGATGAGCAGCAAAAACGATTAGCACACTTACTACACACCTGATTCTCAGCGATGACAGCGGAGTCAGTGACAGGTTGAGGAGCAAGGAGCTCTGGGTGTTTGTTGTGTTTTGATACCCAGCATGAATTCTTCCTTATTTTGGAATCAGCACCGAAATATAATTTTCAAACAATCCAATATGATCCGATTTACATACCACACATTTCACCTGTTATAAAGGTGCAATTCAACGATTTTTAGTCAGTGTGCAGAGCTGTGCGACCATCACCCCAATCCAGCATTTCTGTCCCCTCGTGCCTATGTGTCAGTCCCCACTCAAGTGAATATTAATGTTTTCTGTCTCCACATTTGGACTTTTCTGAACAGTTCACACAAATGTGCAGTGCTTCGTGCTCAGCTTCTTTCACTATGCATGTTTTGAGGTTCATCCATGTCGTAGCATTGTAGGGGGTTCAAAGGATTTGGGGGGCTGATAACAGAAAACATATAACTAGGACAGGCAGTAACACACAAAACACTTTATTGAGCGGTGCTTAAGATTGCATGCGAGGCGAAGTCCCTTTCAGGATGAGACCATCCAGAGCCTTATGGCGTGGGGCCTCCATTCATAAGGAGAAGAGAACAGGGGAACTCCCAAAGGAAAGTTGGCTCAGAGAGGGGCTTTAGTGTCTAGATGATGTCACTAGCAGTGCAGTGGCTGCCTCTGGGTAAGAGAGCACTGAAGGGCAACAGCATCTTGGGGTCTACATGGCTTGAGGCATATCTTATCTACTGTTAACAAGCTGGCCGAGGCTTAGTGGGGAATGCAAAGCAGGCAACGACTAAATGACTAAAATGTGCTTGTTTGGACTGTTTTTAGAATAATTGGGTATATACAAATTTGGGTTTCATTGGGATTTATTGCTAATGAGACTCAGTTTGTGGAAATAAACAACCAGGAGCAATACACAGAGGCCTTATTTGGCACATTTATGTAAAAAGACTATATCAGTAACTCATTTTGTTTGTTTTTGGGGGGCTTTCTTTGGCTGAATAGTATTTCATTGTATGGATATGCCATATTTTGTTTATCTATTCATCAGTTGATGAATCTGTGGAGTTTCTAATATTTGTCTATTATAACTTATGCTGCTGTGAACATTCATGGAGAAGTCTTTTTGTTGAGATATGTTTTCATTTCTCTTGAGTAGATTTCTGGGAGTGGTAGAGGTAGACTATATGTTTATATATTTACTTTTTAAATATTCTTTATATTTACTTATTTAAGAAACAGCTAAATCATTTTCCAAAATCACCGTAAATTTTACATTCCTGCCAGCAATGTATGAAGGATCTAATTTCTCCACATCCTTACCAAAGCTTGACGTTTGTCCTTTTTAATATAACCATTCTAGTTTGTGCAAAGTAGTATCACACTGTGGTTTTAATTTGCATTTACCTAATAACTAATGATGCTGATCATTTTTTCATGTGCCTATCAGTGATTCACCTATCTTCTTTGGTGATATGTCTATTCAAATCTTTTGCCCAGTTTTAGATTGAGTCTTCTTCTTTTGTCATTTATTCTTGATACAAGTCTTTTATCAGATATCTAATTTGAAAATATTCTATCCTAGTCTATCACTTGTTTCTTCATTTTCTTAATGATATCTTTTGAATATACCATTATACATAAAGTTGTTAATTTTGATGAAATCTGATTTATAATTTTTTCTTTTATGGATCATGCTTTTGGTATTATATCTAATAGCTCTTTGTCTAAAAACTACTACTACTATTACTCCTACTACTACTACCTCTTAGTCTAATTCAAAGTCACAAGGATTTATTCTTATTTTTTCTTTTTAGAGATTTTATTGTTTTACCTCTTAAATTTATGTCTATGATCCACTTTGAATTACTTTTTTGTATCATGTAGAGTAAGAGTTTAGATTAATGTTTTTGCATGTGGATACTCAATTATCGCTGTACCTTTTGCTGAAAAGACTGTTCTTTCTCCATTGAATTGCTGTGGCATCTTTGTTGAAAACCAATTGATCATAAACATGTTTATTTTGGGACTCAATTCTGATATATATACTCCAGTGTCAAACTATCATAATTACTATAGCTTTATAGTAAGTTTTGAAGTGAAAGTTTTCCTACATTTTTCTTCTTCAAAATGGCTTGGCTATTCTGAGACTTTTGCCTTTTCATATGTATTTTTGGATTAGCTTGTCAATTTCTGAAAAATGCTTTTGGATTATTAATAGAGATTATGTTGAATCTATATATTAATATGAGGACAACTGACTTCTTAGCAATTTTGTCTTCTAATCCATGAATATGGAATGTCTCTTCATACATTCAGATCTTCAATTTCTCTCAGTAATGGTTTGTAATTTTTAATGTACAATTCTTACACTTTGTTGATAAATCTTTTCCTAAATATTTATCTTTTTTGATGCTATTGTGAGTAAAATTGTTTTCTTAATTTCATTTTGTGTATTGTTAATTCCTATCAGTGATACACAATTAACTTTTGTATATTGATCTTATATCCTGTGACCTTGCTGTACTCATATATTAACTCTAATAGTCTAAAAAAATTGTATGGATTCTGTAGGATTTTCTCCACACAGGCTCACGTAATCTGCCAATAAAGACCATTTAATTTCCTTCTTTTAATTTGAATGGTGTTCATTTCAAAATGTTGCCTTAATCCACTAGATAAAACTTCTAGCACAATGTTAAGTAGAAAGTGGCAAGAGAGGACATCCTTACTTTGTTTCTGAACTTGAGAGAAGAGCATTAAATCTTTCACCATCGAATATGATATCTAACTGTGTTTTTTATAGATGTTCCTTATCAGCTTGCGGAAGATTTATCCCTTCTAGTCCTAGTTTGTTGTAATTTTTTTACTTGAATGGGTGTTGAATTTTGTTAAATGCTTTTTCTGCATCTATTGAGGTAATCATGTGGATTTTGTGCCTTATTCTATTAATATTGTGCTTTATATTAATTAATGTTCAGATGTTAAACTAATCTTGCATTACTGAGATAAACTCTACATGGTCATGGCGTATAATTCTTTTTATATGTTTCTAGATTCACTTTGCTAATATTTTTGAGGATTTTTTATCTATATTCATTTGAATGTTAGTCTGTAGTTTTATTTTCTTGTAATATCTTTGTTTGACTTTCACATCAAGTAATAATGGCTTCATAAAATGATTTAGGAAGTGTTTCTACTCCCTATATTTTCTGAAAGGGTTCTGAAGGATTGTTATCATTTGTTATTTATATATGATAGAATTTATTAATGAAGTCATCTGGGCCTGGAGGGGTTTTGTATGGGGGAGAAGATTATTAATTAGTAATTCAATTTCTTTTTTTTTATTATAGTTCTATTCATATTTTAAAATTTCTTCTTAAGTCCCTTTTGACAATTAATATACTTCTAGGAATTTGTCAATATTATTTAAACTGTCTAATTTGTTGCCATAACATTGTTTATATTAATCCATTATAATTCCTCTGATTTCTGTAGGGTAAGTAGTGATACCTTCTCTTTCAATCCTGATTTTTATCATCTGTTTTTTCTCTTTCTTTCTCTCTCTTTCTCTTTGTTAATCTATCTAAAGGTCTGTCAATTTTGTTGATCTTTTCAAAGAACTAACTTTTGGTTTCATTGATTTTTCAGTGTTATTTTGTTCAATATCATTTATGTCCACTATAATGTTTATCATTTTCTTTTTCTCTTTGCTTTGGGTTTAGTTTTTCTTTTCTAATTTTTTAAGGTGGAAGCTTAAGTTATTGATATAAGATCTTTTTTCTTTTTTAATATAGGCATTTAAAGCTATACATTTTCCTTTTAATACTGTTATAGCTGCATCTCATAAATTTTTGATACATTGTATTTTCATTTTCATTCATTTAGAAATATTTTTCAACTTCCCTTGTGATTTTTTTCATTGATTCATTGGTTATTTTGAAGTGTGTTATTAATTTCCAGATATTTATGGATTTTTCAATTTTATTTCTGTTGCTGAATTTTAATTTAATTCCTTATGATTGAAAAATTTTTCCCCTAGCACCTTTAATATGTCTTCCTAGTGCCTCTGGCCTCCATTGTTTCTAATAAGGAGTCAGCTGTTAATTGCATTTATTCCTCTCTATATATGATCAGTAATTTTTCTCTTGTTGCTTTCAAGCTTGTCTTTAGCTTTCAACAGTTAGTTTATAGATGATGTACTTAGATGTAGATCTATTTATATTTATCCTACTTAAAAAGGTCATAGAACTTATCAAATGTATAGATTAATGTTTCTCATAAAATTTGGAATTCGGGGGACCATTTTTTCTTCAAATGTTTTTATGACCTTTCTCACACTTCTTTCCTTCTGAGATTTCCATTACATGTATGTTGGTCTGCTGAATAGAGTCTTGTAGCTCTTTGAGGCTCTGCTCAGTTTTCTTCTCCTTCTTCTCCCTCCTCTTTCCCCTCCTCCCCCTTTTCCTTCAATTCTTCTTCCTTCTTCTGTTCTTCAATTTGGATAATTTCTATTGATTTATATTCAAAGTCACTGATTCTTTATTATGCCCTCTCCAATATTATGTTGAGCCACTCTACTGAAAATCCCATTTCATTTACTTTATTTTACAACTCTAGATTTTTAATTTGGTTCTTTTAAGAATATACCTTCTATTTCTTTGTTGATATTCTATACTTGATGAGTTATTGTCATCATATTTTACCTTAACTTTTAGAATGTAATTTCTTTTTGTTTTTGAACATGTTCTTACTAGTTGCTTTGAAGTTTTTGTGCTAAATCCACCATCTTCAAGGACCTTTCAGAAAACGTTTCTATTGACTGCTTTTTCCCTGAGCTTTTTCCTCTCTCATATTTCTTTGATGTCTTATAATTTTTTATTAGAAACTAGACATTTTATATAGCATATACAGTAGTAACTCTGGATTATTTCTTCCTTTCTTGGAGTTGTTATTGCTGTTTTATTGTTTGTTAAGTGACTTGTCTGGACTTATTGCGTAGAGTGTCTCTTTACTTGGGTATGTGACAGCTGATGTTTTTGCTAAGTTTTCTTTTTTGTTCTCATTTTTATTTCTAAGCTTGGCTTTACTAGTCACCTTTAGTTTAAAGTAGCTTACTAATCGATCAGAAGTTGTACTCAAACACATTGAGCTAGTAAGGCTTTCACCCTTTGACAGTGGAACTGTATATGGATTGGGGAACACACTTAAATTTCAGGCAGTTTACAAATCTGCCTCTGTTCTTACTTTCTTCTGAGCCTGTCTGTGTTTTCTCTTGATGTACACAGCTCTCACATTCATCCAAGGTTATGTGGAAACTAGTTTTTTCCAATCTCTCCTGAGCATGCACTAAGCCCTTGAGCATCATTATAGCCTTTTAGACCTCTAGGGTCATGATGGAGTTTTTCTAGACCTGCTATACCTATCTAGTTACCTAGATGTCTGTGTCAAATTTCTGGCTATGCTTCCAGTCTATTGCTTATTCCAACCAATATCACAACCACAGAATAACTGTGACATTGGCCTTCTTCATTTGTTTGTTTATGCAACCACTACTGTTTCCCACGAATTTGGAGACATGGGATTTTTTCTCTGCTCCACACCAAATCAAGTCAGCCTCCTTTGGCAGACAAAGCTGTTGATTTTCACATCTTGCCCTGCTCTAGTAGACCTACTATACTAATGGAACTGAAGGGATAATGGGAACAGCCCCAGGGTAAAACAGCATAGAGTCCAACTGTCCTTAGCCAAGTTTCAGTAGGTTTACTGAATAAACATTTCTCAATTTTTTGTCAGTTTGGTCAGTTTCCAGTGTCTCAAAGTTGTTTTTGACAATTCTGCCCAGTTTTATAGTTGTTTGGGGGAAAGAATTTGTTATGCTTCTCTCCCTGCCAGTTTGGAAATCCTACCTCTTAAATATAATTTTATGTCATTCTTTCTCTATTGTGTTGCTTTGCTGAAACTGCTAACCAGAGGCCCCACCCTTTTCCAGCCAGGAAATACACCTAAGACACAGGCTTAGCCATTAAATGGTCTTGACTCAAATTTTAAATCTTGATAGGTGTGACACAAAAACAGAAAATAAAAGTTTGTAATTCATTTGCTTTAGCCACACACCCTGGCAAGATTCTCAATTATCTCCTTCTATCTACATTTCTTGGGCTCCCTCGAGTCTCATAATATACAAAGCCTATTTCTCTAACTTTTCATCAGTTGTGGAAGGACCCCCATGTTCAACCCAAAGTATACCTTTCCTGCTCAAGTTAGCCAGAGCCTGTTTCTGTTGCTTGCAAACAAAGAACCTGATTGGTACGGCTTTTCAAAGGATGTACAGAAGGGAGTCTTCTAAAGATACCAGATAAGAGGCCAATTATTCACTTGACAACTTTCAGAATTGCCACAAAACACACGTGTCTGTGAAAAGCTCCTGAGCCGGTGGTGTGCTGTGTGTCTGATGAGATCCCACTGGAGGGGCCAAGTCTGCACCTGTCTGTCACCAGCTACAAAGAAGATCCAATTTCTTCTCCATTTCATCTGGAGAACCATCTGGGCTGGAAATAGCAGTAATAATAACAAATCATCGTCACCAGATACCCTCATAAATAGTACTTCTTTTCTGTTGCTCTTGTTAAAAATCAAGTTTTCAAGTCTGCTAGTGAATAAGCAGCCAGCAATAGTTATAAAGGCTGTCGTGATCTCCTGGGAGACTGGATTGGGACTGGGCCTAGGAGCATGGCATAAAGAGACTTTGCAGCTGGCAGTCTTTTCTGGAAGGTCAGGAAGTTGGGAGGAAAGCCCCAGAAGGCTGTGGTAACAAGAAGTCCTACCGAAAACCATGCAAGGGAGTGCTGGGTAGCAATGGCTTATATCACCTGAGGTTTTGTTTGATGTAGTCTAACCACAGGATGTGAATGCAAAGTAAGCAATCTGATATTAAGCACGTTGATGATAGAGGTATATTATTTTAAGGGAGATGATAGTCCTCTGTTTCATGCTTCTCAGAACACTCAACATTATGTCTTTATTTTGGCATCATACATTCTGTGTGCTGTAGACCAACAAGAACACATTCAGAGGAGAACAATCAAGATGGTGAATTGATGTAAATTACCATGTGATGAACATGAAAGGAACAGAGGGCATTTAGTTATAGAGGGGAAAATAAAGGGGTGGGAATAGAGAAAGGGAGGCACGATAGATATTGTTTAAAATCTGCAGGTCTAACAGGTGGAAGAAAGATAAAATTTGTTCTCTCTGCCGCCAGAGACAGATCTGGAATCAATGGGCAGAAGCCACAAATAAATACATTTTAATTTCATACCCTTCTATGTGAAAAACTGTAATATATTTTTCCAAAGGTCACCAGTCAAAGAATGCATCATTGGGAAGACTACAGCTGTTAATTTATAAAGACGGACACTGGTAAGTGGCAGGTGGATGACGGCTATACAAATTGTGTATGTGTGCATTTACAGTTTTGTTTATTCATTCTTAAAATTAAGCTGAGCAATTGTATCACAGATCGCAACCTGCAATAGCAAAAATATACCCCTATTTTGAATGTAAGACAGTGTACAAACCCTATTTATAAAAGAACTGTGTGTATCTTGAGCATTTATTTGCTTAAGGGGGTTTAAGCGTTTTTAAAGAATTTGCTGAACCATGCGTAAGAGCTCTGAGACATGGAAGAAGCTACACGGATAAAACCTTAACGAAGAGATCAAATAGCTGACAAGCGGGGGGCTCAGAGTAAACCTGGAGGCAGGTGGGAATTAGAAGACGAGCAAACAGCCCTACAACTGTCAGAAAGAGGAGAGAATAATCCATCGGCTGTAGTCAGAGTGGATGGGCACAGCATAACATGTCGTTAGAACTGTGTGTGCTGCATTGCGCTTGGATAGTAGGACCCTACTGAACATAACCGTTTAAATCGTCATCCACAAGTCACAGGAGTAAGACTCGGGGCCATGGCTAAGACTCGGGGCCATGGCCTGCTCATCTAACACCTTTGGGTGAATAGAAAAAGGTACCCTCCTGGGAAGAGGCAGCGCCGTGGGTGAGTCATTTAGAAAGTAGAGCATAAGGTACAGTTCATCTTGCTCACACCTCTTCTGCCGAGCATCCTTGTACAAGGAATATCTGTATCCACAGGCCTGGAGAGGCTTGACATGGTCGATTCCTATGTTCTGAGACCCATATTTAGAACTCTGTATCTGCACTCTTTAAAGGTTGCGTTGGAAGAAAGAAGTTATTCATCGTGTTTGAATGGTATACATCACACTGCATACAAGGGATGGTATGGGAGAACTCTCAGAGCTATCCATATTTGAAATGTAAAGCTTCAGGAGAAAGTGGATCTCCCATTATTAGAGAGGTCCTAGCAACGTGTGGTTATAGGAAATCAGAAAAACAGTCTAGTTACTAGGACAAGATCTAAAGTCTGAGTAGAATTAGGAATAAAGTTGGTGAGGATGTGGCAGTGGTTTGCAAATGTTAGGGTGCGTCAGAACTTCCTGGATGTTATCAGCATATACCGATGGACCCCAGTCCCAGAGTTTCTGATTTGGTAGTTCTCACAGATTCCCAGGTCATGCTGATAATGCTGGTCCAGGGACCATACTGGAGAGTCATTTGCAAATTATAATGTGGGTACAAATCACTTAGAGATCTAGTTAAAATGTGGATTCTATTTCAGTGGAGCTGAGGTGGGGCTTTAGATTTTGCATTCCCTGGACAAGCTTCCAGGTGCTGGCCCAGGGACCAGGCTTTGAGTATTAAATGCTTCAGACTGGTTCCGAGGCAGCTTCTGAGCCTAAAGTCATGTGACAAATTATCTCAGCTGTAGAGATTAGAGGACTATTGGGCAGAGAGCCAGGTAGCTCATTCATTCATTCCGCAGATATAAGTGCTACTGAGTGCCAGGTGCTGTTAAAGGTGCTAGGGACACAGCAGTGCACAAGCAAAGGCTTCACTTCTGTGGAGTTCACATTCCAGAGAAGCGAAGTCTTGTTTACAGCTCACTCCCTAACCTCCCAGAGGATTCTTCTTTTGGTTCAATATTTCATATCACAGCTTATCTTGAGGAAGAAGAAGAAATATAAAAGACTGCAGAAAAGTAGAATAACTTAAAATACTTCTTTTTCTTCCCATTTTAAGAAGTATAAAACTTCTTAGACTTGTGAATACATTTTTCAGAAAAGATGTTCATATATATGGGCATACTCACTTTTACTTTCTCTGAATACATTTCGAGCAAAATGCACATCAAGATGCACTGTTATGTAGAGATAGAGACATAGTTAAAACCTGACATTGGTTTTAAGTTAGACTGGTTCACAACTGTGTAGCAGGACAGGGTTTGGAGGAAGTCGACGATCTCTGAAGGAAGTGAATGGGAATTTCTCATGAACTTCTACTTCCTTCCCAGGAAGTCTAGGTGAGTGGGAAGAAAACATCTTATAGACTGGCTGTCCAGGTGAGGCTGTAAAGTGTAGTGGCTAAAAGGATGGTTGCAAATCTTGTCCCCTTCACTTATACAAATGATGTATCCTTAGAAGTTACTAACGTCTCTGATCTCTAGCCCTTAGCTGAGAAGAAGAATAAAGTTTACTTTACGAGGTGGTTGAGAGAAAGAGCGAAATGACCTAAGATTGGTTCACAGTAAACTCTCAATCATTAGTATCTTAGCAGGCTATAGGTAGACCAGAATGTCTGTATAGTCCTGGGCCACTTTTGACAGACAGGGCAGAGGGCTAGACACAGCCTTGGCTGCTAAGATTCTCCATGGCCAGCTTTCCAGAAGGAGGCTGGGAATGCAACAGAAGAATTTTTTTTTCTTGAGATAAAAAGAAAAACACCAACCAGATAATCAAGGACTGAGTTAGACTGAGCAAGAGAGAGCTCTATGGCTACAATTGGTACGAATTTCTAGGATTAGGATAATGAAACTTTACAATATATACACAAGAACAGCTTTTGAATTTGTGATGTTTTTAAGTATACCTAAAATTAGAACACCTGAAACTGGTGACCTCTGCACCCATACCTGTTAGTGAATTTGTACGAACTGTTAGGAAAGTAATTTGGCCCTGTGAATTAGAAGTTATAAAAATACTCATGCTCTTTCACTTGTTTATTTTCCTTCTGAAAATTTATTCTAAGGAAATAATCCAAAGGAAGGAAAATGAGGAAGGCGATTGTTATTATTACCTATATTTGAGGAGTAAAACAGGAAGCAGCTAAGGTAATTTATTTTTATTTTTATTTTTAACGAGATGTAATTGACATATAACATTGTGTAAGTTTAAGGTTCACAGTTGTTGACTTGATAAACTTCAATATTGCAATATGATTACCACAGTAGCATTTGCTAACACCATTATCATGTCACGCAATTACTGTGTCTTTTTTGTGATGAAATGTTTAAGATCCAGTCTCGTAGTAACTTTTAAGTACACAATACAATATTGCTAACTACAGTTACACTGATGGGCATTTGGTCCCCAGAACTCACTCATCTTCGAACTGCAAGCTTGTGTTCTTTGGTCCACAACTCACCAGTTCCCTACATCTCCCAGGTCTTGGTAGCCACCATTCTACTCTCTGCTTCTTTGAGCTGGCTTTTTTTTAGATTCCATACATAAATGATAGCATATAGGATTTGTCTTTACTGTCTGACTTTCCCCAGTGTCATGAGCCGAGATCCATCCATGTTGTCGCAAATGGCAGGATTTCCTTCTTTCCTATAGCTTAATAATATTCCATCGTGTATATATATCACTTTATGGACCCATTATGCTTCCATCTGTTTATCAATGAACACATAGGTTGTTTCGCTATCTGAGCTAGTGTGAAGAATGCTGCAATAAACATAGGAATGCAGATATCTTTTTGAGATCCTGCTTCATTTCCTTTAGATATATACTTCAAAGTGCAATTACTGGGTCCTGTAGTGATTGTATTTTTAATCGTTTGAGGAACCTTCATACCGTTTTCTATAGTGGTTGCCCCAGTTTATTTTCCCTTGTCAAAAATTAGTTGACTGTGTATGTAGGGGTTTACTTCCGGGCTCTCTATTCTGTTCCATTGGTCTATGTGCCTGTTTTTATGCAGTACCGTACTGTTTTGATTATTACAGCTTTGTAGCACAGTTTGAAATCTGGAAGGTGGTATCTCCAGCTTGTTCTTTTTTTCACAACTGCCTTGGCTATTTGGAATATTTTGTGGTTGTATACGATTTCAAGATTATTTTTTCTACTATGTGAAAAATGCCATTGGACTTTTTATAGAACTTGAATTAAATCTATAGATAGCTTTGGGTAGCCCTTCCTTTTTCCATAGTAAATTGCCTGTGTTTGCAGCTGGGTAGCTTTCTCATTTCTGCTTCCCACAGAGGGTTGGGGTCCAAAGATCTCTTTTCATTTTGTTCTGTTTCTGTCTCTTTCAGTCCAAGATGGTATTGCTTCTGCTAATACAATTCTCTTGAAAATTTTGTGGGATTTTATGACTCTTACTAGTTTCTCTATTAACAAACCAAAAAGAGTCTCTGAGAGAGACCCTGCCTATCTTAGACCCTCTGTAAGGCTGCTAAGGGCAATATCCTTAGGTACCTAAAAGTTCTATTACTTAAGAAGTGTAATCTACAAAGCACGATCCTTAGATGCCTTTTATCTGATTGGCAGTGTCTATGAGATACCATCTTGAATCTTTCTAAAATCTTTTCAAAAGTGTTTTTAAAATCACCCCTCTGGCTTCGTTTTTGCCATCTGACCACATTTTCTTGAAAATCTTTTCTCTGAGGCTCCTTCTCACTTTAAGAAACCCTCGCTGACTAAAAATACTCTCTTGGGCCCTTTGAATTTTCCTCCAAATTCCACTTGAAAACTGAATAGTTGCTTTTCCAGTTAATCTGTTTATACCTCTCTGAGGTCATTTTATTATAGGCAGCTAGAAGCAGCCAGGTGGCATCTTCAACACGCTGCCTGGACACTTTCTTAGCTAGATCATAGAGTTCACTGAGTGCATTTTCTACTTTCTACATTACTGCAGGTGGTGGTTTTACTAACTTTTCCACCACTGTGTAACAACGATCTCCTTTCCTTCAGCCTCTTATAACATCTTCCTCAGTTTTCTTTAAGCTCTCACGGACATAATTCTCAAGGCCCGTGTCCCTTGCCCAGGGTCAAAGCCGATACCACATGTTTTAGGTTTTTATTATAGCAGTCCCTTATTTCCAGGTACCAAAATGCATTTCGGTTGCTATTGCTATACGGAACGTTGCCTCGAAACCGAGCAGCTTAGACAGACGGTTTTATTTTGCTTATAATGTTGTGCATCACAAATTTGAAAGGGTTCGGCTGAACAGTTCTCACTTGAGGTTATTTATGCAGTTGCAGTAAGATGTCAGCTGGGGCTGGGGAAAAAAATCTGATGCCTTGACTGAGCTAGATGTCCAAGATGGCTCACTCGTATGGGTAGGAGTCAATGCTGGCTGTCAGCTGCAAGCTCAGCGGGGTGTTAATCAGAGTGTCTATGAGTGGGGCTCTCTGCATGGCAGTCTCAGGACACCTGGTCTCCTCACATGGTGTTAGTTTCCCCTAGAGCTAACGTCCCATCAGAACCAGGTACAAGCTGCACGGCCTTTTCTGACCCAGTTCTGAGATTTATACGCATCATTCCTTCTGCATGCTGTCGGCTGCAACGACGTCAGTAAGTCTTTATGGATTTTAAGGGAAGAACCAGAGGTACCACCTCTCTGTGAAAGGAGTGACAAAGAATTTGCAGGCATATTTTTAAAGTGCCATACAATGTATTAAATTCTCTAAGATTAAGTGCAAAAAGCAGAATGTGAAATTGCATGATATGATTGAAGTGATACACAAAATGTGTGTATGGAAAACACTGGAAACAAATGCAAAAAATTATTGTGATTATTTTGTTACTATGGATGATTTTTCTCCATTTATGTTTATAATAGTTTATACTTAGGTAGCCACGAAAATCACTTGAAGCTGGGTTTAGGGGTGAGATGGAGCATTGATAAAGTGACTGGACATGGAATCGCCTGGCTGTGGTGGGAACCAACTAAACAGTGGTCTACAGGTTTTCATATACGACGTTTTTCAGACAATGTAATTTAGGGCCTGGAAGAAGCCCAAAGGCGTTCTCTTTACTTGTATGCTCAAAACCTCTGAAAGTAGGTTCATGTATTCTGGTACAATCAAATTCTGTTCCACCTATGAAACAATTAACAGGAAAAAAAAAAATAAAATGACACTGAAAAACAGTACAAAGCTGTCCAAACAGAATATGTTTACATTCAGTCACCCAAGCAATGTAGACTCAAAAACCATCTGTGTGTCATCCACCCCACCACATCTTGCCCACCCCCTCACCCCGCATAGTCTGATGTCCAGAGTGCTTTCTTGACCTGCCTTTGCTCACAGCAGAGCCAGGATCACAATACAAGTGGAAAGAACTGTTATGGACTACACTGTGTTCTCCCCAAATTTGCATGTTGAAGCCATAGCCCCAATGTGTTGGCATTTGAAGATAAAGCCTATAGGGGATAATTAAGGTTAAAAGATGTCATCCGGGTGGGGCCGAATGTCCTGTAAGAAGAAGAAACACCAGAGAGCTCTCTCTCTCTCTCTGGCGCACATACAGAGGAAAGGCCATGTGACCACACAGATCGAAGCTGGCCACTGCAAGCCAGGAAGAGAGGCCTCGGGAGTGACGCAACCTGCAGACACTTTGATCGTGGACTTTCAGCCTCCAGAACTGTGGGAAAATGCATTCCTGTTGTGTAAGCCACCCAGTCTATGGTACGTGGTTAGGACAGACAAAGCAGACAACACAAGACCCTTCAGGCTGGCTCCTGGTGTCCTTTTGACATGTCCCTATCGTTATTGAGCCCTTCTTTACTTTCTGGCATGATTAAAATTTTTAGGTCATCTAATTCTTTCCCTGCCTGTGGTGGGCAGGAGAATGCTCCTCACAAAGATGTTGACACCCTTCCTCCAAACCTGTCTATGTTACACTGAAGGCCAGTAAGTGTGTCATCACATGAAATTTCGTTTCATGAGAACAAAAAGAATTTTTTAAAAACACGCATTTGTAATTTTTCCTAATAGATAAATCTCGAAAATAAACTTAGTTGAAATTTAAGAAAATGAGGAGGTGCTTCAAGGATAAGAATGGTTTATTTCTTACCATCTCTGCACAGCAGAGATAGATGGAAATGGTACAGAGCTGTCATGGGATGGACTTGAAGTGGGTGGTAAGAAGAACAGAGGGCTTATGCCATTGGAATACACCAGGCACAAGCTGAAAACTATCCTTTGAGGGAAGACTTAGAACATATAAATGAATTCCCAACAATTCCAATGTGTCTACGCTAAGACATGCAGTAGAAGCTGAAGGGGAAACAAAGATGTTTAAGACATAGTCCCTGTCCTCAAGGAATTTACAATCTGAGGATAGGTTCTCATATATATGAGCAACCACATAGAATACCTAGAATATATAGGGACACTTTCTGGTGCCGACAAGTAAAACGGACAACTCACTCAGGGACTCAATTGGTGGCAAGATTTAAAAGATAGCAGGCAGAAAAGACACAGCAGTGAGGAATCCGATTTGAAAAGACAGCAGAGAAAATCATGCTCCCCACAAAGGGAGCTTGGTCACAGCTGAACGAAGCCTGATACAAAAGAGACTACAGCATGCGACAGATCGAGGGCTTGTGAAAACACTAAGCTGTTTGTGATCATGGCGCTCGTGTTTGCAGATCTTAAACAGCTGCGCGTGAATAGCGGGAGTAGGAAAGAGGCAATCGAAGAAGTAGAGCAGGCTAGCGCTGCGGCCGAAGCTGCCTCTCCTGATGTCCCTGATAAGGCGGCAAAGAAATCAACTGGAAATTTCCAAACGCGTTCTGCCGCGGTGCCCTCTTCCAAGCTTCTTGTCGTTGACTTCTGTTCCACGTGAACCCTCCCAGAGGCCTTCAAGCTTGACTTCATGCCTGACGCGTGAGTGCCATATGCCTTTCACATTTTGCAACGTGTCGGTATTTGAAGAGCTTTAAGAAAGCCTCAGATCCCCATTAAAAGTGTCTTGCGTAGTGGTTTTGGCATGACATCTCTGCACAAAGCCTGAGAAGCTTCATGAGCGGTGTGACCTTAATTGAGCTACTAAACCTCTGTGGAACTCAGTGTCTCTTCTATAAAATGGGGATGACAATAGAACAAACATCCTTAGGTAAATGGGGTCCGTGCCTGGTTGATTCCAGGTCAGACTATTTCGTAGGATGCTTGGATTCTTGGAGAGAGACTGACTGAACCTGGCACCTTTTGCCTTGACCAAACTGTAGGTGTCTCATAGCGGGCCCTGGAGCTGGATGAGAAGATCCTTTCTTCCTTGTCGTAGAGCTTGGCTAAGTCGGCTTGGCCTAAACTCTAAGATATGGGGACATCTGGAAACCGAGGGAAGTTCATCCCAGCCCCAAAGCAGCCAGAAGGGTATATGTCAGGGAAACGGAGCTGTTAAGCCTGCCTGACCCATCAGTGCTATGAGCTTTTCTCTGTATTTTATTTCCCTGTCATTACTCCCACACCGACACTCAATCTCATTGAAAGTGACATCCTGGTCTCTGAGCCCCTGTGGGGATCAAGCCTGCCCACATTTGAGATTCAATGGACACGTGGAGGTGAGCCCTCGCTTCCCTAAGGTCAGACTGGCAGTAGCAGAGGAGTCATCAGCAAAGGGTCATTGGGTGCAGAGGTGCTGTATCAATGGTGATGATGAGGAGGCCTGAGTGGAAGAACTCAAGGGTCTGTGCGTGAGCCCATGGGAGAAGGCACTTTGAGGGCTGAAGCAGCTGAAAGATGCTGTGATCAAATGGGGGAGTTTTCTGCTAAGTAGGCCAGTCCATGGATATTGTCCCTTGGGTTACAACCTAACACCTTCCTTTAATGGGACCCACATACCTCCACGCCCAGTGGCAATGGCCACGATATTTAATCACTTCTGTATTGACAAGGACAATCCCAAAGGATGCAGCTGGTTCTCATGATGAAGCTTCCAATCATTTATGGAAGAAAGTAAATCCTATTTCTGGTGACACAGAAAGGCTCCAAGCTCTTTTAAAGGAGAGAAGGAATAATTGGGGTGTCTTTGATTTTCCCAATAAACCATGGATTCCTTCCTGTTGAGACCGATAAAATTCTCACTACTAATCTAGATTTTGATATTGGAGTTCTTTCAAAAGAACAGAGGGAATCAGGTTTTCTGAATGCCCCATTGTGCCAGGAGTCGACCCTTTAGTTGCTGGATGTTGAGGAAATCTGTGAGGCCCCAGAAGAGGGGCTGGGAGGCTGGTAGTGAAGAGGCAAACAGAAGGTTTGGTCGATGTCTATTTACCAAAGAGCATGAAAATATATCAGTGTTTTAATAACTGGAGCATCTGGGTACTGATGCACACTGGTCCTACCTACACAGGCCACACCTTCACGCAGGAGAGGTGTCCTCACCTAGATGTCATTTTCTGAAATCTAGGGTTTAGATAGGCAATTCTATCTGGGTCCCTCGAACTTTAGCTGGGAACTGGATGGGCAGGCAGCCTCGCTTCAGCCCAGGGCACCTCTCGTGCTCAGGCAGGTCTTTCCACCCTCCTGAGCAGGCAGGGAGGCTCCCGGGGAGAGGCTCTGTGCTGCTGCCCCTTTCCACCGAGTCTCCAAGGCGAGCAGGCCCACGTGCCCCAATTCCCGTTATAGGGCTGTGCTCTGCCTCGCCTAAAAATAAAAAGGTTGACTTATTTTTAACTGTAGCTCTTCTGCTTCTGGGCCTGCATGAATGCTAGTTGATTCGTAGCTGGCAAAGTGAAACTATTTCCATGACCACAAAAACTCATCCAAGGTCTCCACCACCTCAACCCACACCATCCTACTCCAAATCAATGAGGCTGACTCAGTTTCCTGCTGACTCATAGGAGTCCTGGCTTTATCAGTCAGCTGGTCCCACAGGTTAAAAATGGCTCCAAGCTGAACCCAAGATCTCTGGGAATCAGAGCATTCATTGCACATGACACTGTGAGAGGTAGTGTGAGGCCTCAGACCCCCTGCATTGTCCTCATGGCCTGGATCTTCTCACTGGGCTGAATATCTCCAGTTTGCAATCTGAAATGGGAGCTTGAACAACAGTGGGAGGTGCAAGGCCAGCTGGAAGCACAGGGCTCAGATTGCTGCTGAGCCAAGGGCCTCCAATTCCTCATCTGTTACTTAAAATCACACACCTTAGGATATTCAGGCAACCCGATGGTCAGCTGCTTAGAAAAACTGGATTCTAACCTAAACTCCCAATTAGTTATAGAAGAAAGTAAACCCTAGTGCTAGTGACCTGGAAAGGCTCCGAAGCTCTTTTATAGAGGAGAAAAAGGATAATTAGGTTGTCTGTGGTTCCCCTGCAAAACCACGTTTCCTTCCTGCTGAGACCTATAGAACTCTCGACACTAATCTTTTTTAATTCTGAGTTTTGATACTACAGTTCTTTCAAGAGCGCAGAAGGAATCAGACTTTCTTAAAGGAATAGATTCATGGCTTAAGAGCAATCTTTTTATATCCATGCAAGTGAATCTCCTTGCACAATTAACAACACTCGCTCCTGCTGGCAAAACAACAACAACAAAAAAAAGTTGATAATCTTCCAATAAAAACAGTCAATTCCGAGATGATGGAACAATCTACTTTATCTTCTCATAATGCGTTAATTTTAATAAAATTTGTGAGCACTGGGCAGGGTTTACAAGTGACAAGTAAAAGGTTCCTTTTTGGGGGAGCAGCCAAGGAATTTCAGAGAGAATTTGTTTTTGACCAAAAAAGGGAAATACAACTTCAAGTAACCACTGAACTCCTGTCTTTACTCCTTAAAGGTAAAGTTTTTGAGTATCCCCAAACAAATGTTAAATTGTGATAATTGATTTTATGTTTCAACTCGGCTGGGCCAAAGGGCCCTGATATGTGGTTAAACATTATTCTAGATGTTTCTATGAGGGTGTTTTTGGTTGAGATGAACATTTAAACCAGTGGACCATAAATAAAGCAGATTGACCTCCTAATGTGGGTGAGCCTCATCTAATCAGTTGAAGGCCAGAATATAACAAAAGACTGACCTCTGAGCAAGAGGGAATTCAGCAGCAGACAGCCTTTAGACTTGAACAGTAGCATCAGCTGGTCCCTAGTCTCTAGCTTGCAGGCCCACCCTGCACATTTTGGACTTGCCACTTCCATAACCACATGAGCCAATTTCTTAAAATAAATCCCCTTCTATGTATGAATACATCGCATTGGTGTATACATCACATTGGTTCTGTTTCTCTGGAGAACCCTAACACAAATGTGTTTTCCTGATTCTCTCATTTGATCCCCTCCTTATAGTTTCTCCTTAATCTTGCCTGAACAGTGGCATCACCGAGGGACCTTTAAAAAACACAGATGTCTGGACTCCCAACTCCAGAGTCTAATGTGATTAGTCTGGGCTGTGGCCTGAGGGTCAAGATTTTAAAAGCTTCCCAGGTGATTCTAAAGTGTAATTCTGTTTGGGAAACATTATATTACAGTTTCTTGGTCAAAAAAAATCTAAGTAATAACTGGGTTAACACTCTTCAACTATTCTATTTTTAATCAGTTTGATTGGCTCCCACTTCTGCAAATCTTACCTTTATGAGATTCTAGAGTAGAGTTGCAATGTCCCATGAGTGTATTTTTAGGTCATCAATTGTGAACCATGCCTCTTTGTATTTACACAAATTCCTATCTTTAAAAAGAAAACATACTTTTCAAAGTTTTACATTAATTCTTTGATGCTGGCAAAGTGGCTAGTTAATTTGCATCCATTTGACTGACAAAAACACAGGAACAAAAAGAAACAGTTTTTTTGCAGAGAATTATTCCTAGCAGCCGTAACTGTCCAATGAAGGACTAAATTGCCTTTTGAGAATTTCTTCCCATAGTGATTCTTATGAAGTCGCGGAACCATGTCTACTGATATATTTGCACATGAGCAAAATGATGCACACATGAGGTTGTCCATTAAGGCCTGGTTTGTGGAAGTAAAAGACTGAAAACAACCTAAGTGTCTACCATGAGGGACTGGTTAAAGAATTATAGTCCATCCTAAGATGACATGCTCTGCAGTCATGAAAAGGAATGAGGCAGCTCATTAGCTCTGGCATGGAATGAGCCAGTCAGTCACATGTTAGAGCCACCATGGACCAGTTCATGAGGGCAGATTATCAGAGTTTCTTCTTAACTCCACAGTCAGTGACCTCACAGAGCTGAATATGGCTCTGGTAGGAGTGACACTATGGAAATCTGTAAATGCTACCAATGAGGGCACTTCTTAACCCACAAGAGCTGGTTATTACACATTTGCTTGCACACCACTGAAAAGATCTCCAAAACCTGTTTCCAAGGGAGTACAGCAAGATGCAGCACATGTGGACGGTATGCTGGCGACTATGTAAAAATGGGGTAATTTACATGCATGCAAAAAACCCTCTGATTCCTCAAAATTTAAACAGAGAATTACTCTATGACCCAACACTCCCGCCCTGGGTCTATATCCAAGAGAAATGAAAACATATGTTTACACAGACACTTGTACACAAATGTTTATAGCAGCATTATTCATAAGAACGAATATGGAAAACAACTCAAATGTTATTTAACCATAAAAAGGAATGAAGTACTGATACATGTTATAACTTGATGAACCTTGAAAACATTATGATAAGTGAAAGAAGCCAGACAGAAACGGTTGCATATTGTATGACTCCCTTTATATGATATATCCAGAATAGGCCAATCCATAAAGATGGAAAGAATAGTGATGCCCAAGAGATGGGGAATGGAAAGTGAGAGGTAATTATTACTTAGTGGGAGATTTTATTTTTTGCCTTTTTTTTTCTGGGTTGATGAAAAAGTTGAAACTAGAAAAAGGTGGTAGTTGCCTGTGAATACACTCAATAACATGGAATTGTACACTTTCATATGGCTATTCGAATGCCACCTCAACTTTTGAAAAAACGAGACCAAAAAACTCTGGGAGACTATACACTGAAACTGGTAAACTAATTGTCTCTTGGGAGTAGAACTGGATTCCTGGGAGACAAGGTGCAAGGGTGACTTCCATTGTATGCCTTTTTCTACTTTAAAATTTTGAAACATGTGGACAAGAGGGGCTATGAATGTGTAACAGACACATGCAAAGATCAAGATAAATAGGTAAAGAATGAGCTAGTGGTAGATCACCATTAATTTAGAATCTACAAATCAAGGCTTAGCTCAGTTCTGCAAACACTAGCTTTGCAGAGGCTCCCACTGGTTGGCTAAATTCACCATATCCCATCAGGTGGTAGCATCTTTTCCAGAGGGCCGTCGGGTATCTGAGTTTACTCTGCCCTGTGAATGTAGGATGCAGCGGAAAGCTCAGGAGACTTGGTAGTAGAGGGGGTAAGAACTGTCTGGGGAATACCTATATGTCCTTAGGTTGGACATGTGACTTTTCTGAGCCTCAGCTTTCTCCTCTGTAAAATACAAGTGATTAGGCCTACCTCTCAGAGTTGGTATGGCAATGGTTCTGAGAATTAAGATAACATGAGGGTGTGCCTAGGCCACTATAGGCACTCAGCAATGTTGATATCCTTTCTCAGGAAGTGGATAGTGCTGCAGGCTTTTTCCTGCTCAGGGGCTCTACCCGGTGACTTCTCATGAAGATTTGCTTAGCCTTCTTTGTTCAACTAATCCAGTTACTAATACGATCTTTCTTCAGTGTTTTTATGAGTCCTCTATTTCTTCTGTTTTTATAAATCAAGACTGTGCCATTGAAGTGGAGAGTGACTAACAAAGTAAAAGAATTAGACTCCTAAGGGTAACTAGTGCCATGATTTATTGAGTGCTTCCCTTGGGACTCGTATTTTGAATCTATTGTTTCTAACTTATACAACAGCCCTAGAAGCAATGTATTTCAATCCTCTTTTTGCAGGGCACAGAGAGTGTAAGTAACCTGTTCACAGTCACACAGTGCTAGTGAGTGAGCAGGGACTGGAACCCAAGACTTCCTGACTGTCTACTCCATCATCACATTGCCTCATGACACCAAACTTAGAAATTCCTGAAGTCAAGGCTCCTGTTCTGTGTGGGCTTCAAACAATCAGAATGTAGATGAAGGTTGAAAGAGACCCAACAGAGTATTGAATCTAACCCCCACCTGACAAGGATCCCTCACTTCAACATCCTTGATTCTTTGACAGGAAGCTTGCAACCTCGTGCGACAGCTCGTTTCGTTTTTAGACAGCTCTAATTACTCGAAAGACTCATAATGTGCTATTTGCAGTCAGATTCGCCCGCTATTTTCATTACAACTTCGTACACCTGGATGAGGCCATCATTGAGGTGTCCTCAGCGGAAATCCTGACTCCATTACCTCCTGGACTCACCTCCTAACACCATTGCCAAATAAAGTTCCTTCAGAACATCAGCAAGGCAGATAAAGTTATGAAAAGGATGTTGATTGCGGCTTCAAATAATGCAGAGGTAGGTGATTACTCTTTCTGAGAACAGGTTATTCTGGATGGGATGTTTTGTCACTAGGACAGAGGTATAGCACATATTGCAGAAGTTTAAAATAATCAGAATCGTGTGCATGCAACACAATTCCTTGGTTAATTAAAATGCTGCAAAAAGCAACGAAAGCTGATTTTTGTGCTTCTCCGTCTTCCGGTTTTCAGCTTCTCTGGCAGTTTTCTGTTGAGTTGAAGGACAGTCAATTCTAAATGGTCAAAAATGAGCTAATGTTGCTAGCTTCCTGCACTACAAGCTTACTGTAAGTTCCAACAACTCATAATGGAGATTAAAGTGGATACAAATTTAAAAAGGGGTATTCAAGGTCTTCTGAGTGTGTGAGCCACGCTCATCTGCTTCTCCGCAGGGGAAACAAAATATGTTTATGTGATTGTGCGAACTGCGGGAAACTAAAAAATGTCAGGGTCAGAAGAGTAATGTGGATCCTTTGGGATTTCAGGTGGCAAATAGGATTGAGAATCTTAACTTTAATGAAGACAACAAAAATCACATAATTAACACACACTGTTAACACCTCATTAGTCTCCAGGGGCTTAAGTTATGCTAAAAATAATCAACACATTTTGCTTAAATAAGCAAATAAGGTGCACTTACAGGTGGTCGAGCAGGCTGCTTAAGTCAAAGTAAAATGAGGCCATTTCTCCACATTTTCTGCAAATGCTTTAAAGCAGGCCTTATCATCATTATTAAAAACATGTGTGGAACGACAGAGTGGAAATGAGTGTATTATTGAGAGGAAATGAGTGTTTTATTTAGAGCCTCCCTCACTCTGAGCCTGACTCCAGAATCTTACGCAACCCTATTTCACAACCCAGGTCCTCTAAGTCAGATTGTCTCCTAAATAAACCCACTGGGAAGACATCAGCGCTGGCTACAAGTCAAGCTGTGAAATAGGCAGGTTTTGCTGGGTGCCTTTTCTTCTCTGCCTTGTGGCATTCTGAGCATTAAAATGCCTCTATCTATGCATTCCTTTTTACTGAATCTGGTTTGGTCTATGACTGCTTTGAGCAGTGGAACTTGGAGGAAGTGATGCTTTGGGGTTTCTGAGCCCAGGGAATCTTCCTCAGTGCTTTGAGCCACCAGGTAAGATGTCTGAGTGCCCTTGCTGTAGAAAAAGGCCACGTGGAGAGGTCTTGGGGCTGAGTCGTCACATGGAGAGCGGCCACATGGAGAAACACCTGAGGCTCATATGTCCAGCCCCGTGGCAGCCCCAGCTGCCCACTGACTGCAGCAGTAAGAAAAGAAACAAGTGAGACCAGTCAACCCCCAGCCAACCCACTATCATACAAAACTATAAGGTATGATTAAATGGGTGTTGTTTTTAGCTACTAAGTCTGAGGTGGATGTTGCAAGGCAATAACCAAAACACCTCCTCTCCGCCCCTCTTCTGTTCTGAGGTTCACCTGCCTCTTGACCACCAATCTGCGCATTTCCAAGGTTTCTCCAAATGCATTTGGGAAAATTACCTGCAAGTGTTCCATGTGTTCACCCATGTTCATGGAAGAAGGTATATCTCCATTTCTTGGCAAAATAACTATATTCCCTGGGATTTTTAGAGATAAGCTTGCAGACTTCTTGGTCTAAGCTAAGAGAGAGAGAGACTAAGTTGTTCCTCAACTTTTCTCGCTCTTGTTTTTTCCCTGTGTAAAAACAAGAACACCACCTATCCCCACGGGTTAAATAGCAAAACATCGTGCTTAGGGAGTTGGTGGTGTTGATTGGGGAGAGAGAGGAGAGTCATTCTTTAATTATGCTAAAGTTATAGAAGTATTGTTGACAAGCCCTGGTACTTTGATCTTAAAAAACTTAGATTGAATGAATAAGTGGTTGGATCATGGATGAGTGGATGGAAGGAAGGAAGGAAGGAAAGATGGATGGATGAATAGATAGTTGGTTGGATGGATAGATGTCTATATTGGACAGAGAGAGTACAATTTGCCCACAAGCTCTGCTAAAGGGAAAACAACCATTTGTCAACATGAGACCCAAAGAAAGTTTGTGAGTGGTGCAGAATTAGGATGGTGAGGGATTAAGAAGTTCTGGGAGAAACATTTTCCTTAGCTGCACCTGGTTAAGGTTTACATTATTCCTTTCAGATAAGAAATATACAAGGCATTGTTGTTTTTTCTAGTTTGTGGCCTCTTTATTCATGCCTAACTTAACTGTCAGCAGTTAACTCCACGAATGAGCTTAGTCCTTTTCGTCTAATCTTCTTGCTGTCTTTATAAAATTCCAAAATAACGAACCTCCTAGTTCTTTAAAGAACGAAAGATAAATATCTGTGTGGTAGGCACGGCTAGCTGCCTACCTAATAAACATTCTCTCTTCCTCCTTAATAAAGAAAATTCAATTTTGTTAGGATAGCAATATGTTCGGCAAAGAACACTTGCTCTGCCAGATTCCCATGACTCCGAGGATGCCCTCTGATACATTTCTGGCTATGAGACATAAATTGGAGTCATCTGGGAAATAGGGTGCTGCTACTTCCCCCATTTCTTCTTCCCGCCTGAAATGAGATGCCACATCTGGAACTGTAAAAGCCACAAGCATGAGGTCAGAAGTCCACACACTGACGGTGATGGAAAAGAAAGACGGGGAGGCCCTGAGCCCCGATGGCATACTGGAGCCACCTACCAGCTGGAGCCGTTTTGTTCCACGTGACAAACATCTGAGGGTTTGAACACCTTCTTATCATATTTTCTGTTATTTGCAACTAAAAGTATACCTGGTGGTTACTCTTAGGTGGATACAATTGAAAATTGCTGTCTGGATTCTTGTGCCTAGAGCAGGTAAAGGAAAAAGGATTCTTTATTGAACGTTGCCTGAATAAAGGCCAGTTCCTCACAGGGGGGTGGCACATTGTACCAGTGCGGGCTACAAATAAAAGAAACCCCTGCTTGCACTAATTTATATAGCAGATCACACAGTGGGAAGTCCAGAGGTAAAAAAAAAAAAAAAAATCCAGTCACATAACCATCACAGCCTCAGGGACCCAGATTATTGCAGCTCTCTGCTTGGCCATCCTTGGGGAACCCCATGTGCTAATTGAAACTAGATTCATCAGGAGCTTTCCCTGGTGACCCCCTGAATCCTGTTGGGTTCAGGTAGATACCTGAATAAACTGTATACCTGTTAGAAAGAAAAGCAGGGATTAATTATCACAGGAAGCCACAAATGTCCATGACACACAGGTTGTATAAGGACTTTGCAAAGTGTGGACAACTCCAGAGTACAAAACAATGATGATGATTCTACCAGTTGAGTGCCAACATTGGGCTGAACACTTTCTCGCTGACACTTGAAAATGGAGGGCTTGTTTTCTTGTCCATTCAGCTAATATTTATGGCTTCTAAGTGAATGGTCCAATTCATCCATCCATTTTGACTGGTCACATAACAGGAAGCAATTAAAGTGTCCCAAGGGACCAAGTATCCTGGAATATTTGAACAAACACACAATTCCTCCCTTCTTCCCAACGAAGCCACCTTTGCTATACGAAGGGGTGGTACTAAAGTAAACCCAAGCACTGTTTAAATGGAAAGAGATTCCAAAGTCTGTTTAATATTAAGACGAAGTCATGGACACTTAGTAGCAATAGTCCATTTTTCAGTGTGGAGCTAATGTTCTTAGACATTTTAAGAACTGGTGCCTCACTGGGAATAGATGTGAAAACTGAGTGTCAGGATCATGTAATATGTGGGCAGCTTCGCAGGAGTTAAGTTCTCCCCAGAAAACTCATTAGCTTGTGCATAAGCCACTGTGGCATTTGGTGTGGCACACACAGGGGAGAACAATTCGTAGTGCCAGGAAGAACCTGCCAGACACATGGAACTTGGACAAAACAGAGTGGCACCTGTTTTCCCTTCTCTCACATGTGGTGCCGGCGGTGCTGACCCTGCTCCTGGCTACAGCGGTGGGTCTATGACAGAAGTGTATCCCATCATCACTGATGCAGTCGTTGGACCGGATGTGGTAACATGACCCAAAGAGATTTCGTGAGACTCAACCTGGGACTTCTGTTGGAATTCTTCGGAGTTGTACAGCTACTGGAATGTAAGAGTCTGGATTTTTCAATTATATGAGCTGATAAAATCTCCTCTTCGCTGAAATTGTCACGAGTTGCTTTCCTGTCATTTGCAACCTAAGGCGATCTAGTTAATACAGAAACAAAATGTACATGTATCTTGAGTCCTTAAAAGGAGAAAAGGTCACCCGTCATGATATAAGGAAATTTGTTTTATAGTCACGACAATCTTCCCATCCCCACCCTGATACTTCTGTGTGTTTCCTAGCTCAATTTAGAAAATAAATATCCTCACAAGCAAGCAATAAAAGTAGAAAATGTGGTGGTTACTATATGCCAAGCACTTTGCTGGTTACTTTTACATACATATCTCATGTAATCCTTACACAATTACTCTCCCTGCTTCTACATGGGAGGCCCCTGATGCTGGGAGTGGTGATTGCTGTGAGGGGAGTGTGGATTTAGTTAGCCTGCGGGTAGGAGCAGCACTCTCAACGCTCCTGAGTCTCCATCAGTTGTCATCAGTCCAGCAGTTGTCTCAGGATTGTTTAGAACCTCAACAAGACAACCATCCCAGCAAGGGATACAAAAGCCTTCTCTGTTTATTTTAGAATGCTTGCTTCTTAGAGGTCTGTTCTCAATCTCTGCAAGATTGAATTTTAAGGAGTAACGACATATAATACAAAATTCCATTTAGATGACCTTGCTTGAAAAAATTTGAACTTGAAGCTATCCTTACACTAATGAGGTCAGCTCAACAGCCGCCAACCTTGTTATCTGCTATGTCTCTGGTTTTCAAGTTTATTGAAGTACAATTTACAGGCAGTAAAATGCATGATCTTCGACAAATGTAAACCCTCATATCTACATCCCGTATTCAATGTACAGAACATTCCATCATCCCAGAAAATATCTCATGTCCCTTTGCAGCTAATTCTAACACACACACACACTCAACCAATGCCCCTTCTCCCCCATTCTAGAAAGCTATTGTTCTGATTTTTATAACAATAGATTAGTTCACTTGTTCTAGAAAGTCATGTGAATAGAGTCATATATGTACTATTCTGTGTCTGGCTTCTTTCACACAGGGCAATATTGTTACGATCCATCCATGTTGTTGTATGTACCCGTATTTTTTTTCTTATTTCTGAATAGTGTTCAGTTGTTGGACTATAGCACAAATGGTCCATTTACCTACTGATAGATGGACATGTGTGATATTTCCAGTGGAACTATTATTAATATGTATAAAGTTCATATGCATATTCTTATAAAAGTCTCATGTGAATATACATTTTTATTTCTCTTGAGTAACTCCTTGGGAATGAAATTATTGGATCACATGTTAAATATATATTTAACCCTATAAAAAACTTCTGGACAATTTTCCAAAGTGATTCTACCATTCTACACTTAACGATAACATATGAGAGTTCTAGTTACTTGATATCCTGGCCAATATTTACATTGTTGGTCTTTTGATTTTCAGCCAAGCATACCGAGGTAGAGTGATAATCAATTGTGGTTTTGTTTTGCATTTTTCTGATGACCAGCGAATATGCTTAATGGCCATTTGTATATCTTCTTTTGTGAGGCATTGGTTGAATTCTTTGATGCATTAAAAAAATTGCATTGTAGGAGTTCTTTGTATATTCTGGATACAAGTCCTTTGACAGATATGTGTATTAAGAATATTTTCTCCCATCTGTGGTTTGCCTTTTCAGTTTTATAAGGTGTCATTTGAAGAACAAACATTTTTACTTATGATGAGTCCAATTTTTCCATTGTCTCTTTTATGATTGATGCTTTTTGTGTTTAATTAAGTAATCTTTGCCTACTAGAAGGTCACAAAGATTCCTATGCTTGATAACTAAAATTTTATAATAACTTTTGAAATTAGGTAACATAAGTCCTCTAATTTATTTTCCCAAAGTTATTTTGGCAATTCTATATTTTTTGCTTTTCCACATGTATTGTAGAGACACCTCTTTAATTTCTACAAAAACAAGTCTGCTGGAGTTATGACTAGAATTGCACGGAATTTGAGATAACTCAATCCTAACAATGTTGAATTTTATAACTAATGAATATAAAATACCTCTATTTATTTAGACCTTTAATATTTCTCAGAAACATTCATATTTTTGTATATTTTATAACTTTTAAGTTCAGAGGTTTATGTTCATAAGATACATTGGCCTGTCTGGATTTTGGCTTCAGAGTTTAGCCTCAAAATGAATTGAGAATAATTTTCTCCTTCCCTAATTTCTGTAAGAGTTTGCATAAATTTGATATTACTTCTTTCTTAAATATTTGATAACCAACCGTTTTATTAAATTCAACAGTTAACCCATCTGGACCTATATTTTTTGTGTGTGGGAAGGATTTTTTAAATTTTAAAATTGATTTTAAAAAGTTTATATAGGGCTATTTAAACTTACTATTTTTCTTGTATCAATTTTCATAAGATATGTTTTTAAAGAATTTTTTCCATTTCATCTTAGTTATTGAATTTATAAACATATATTAGTTCAAAATATTTACTAATCCTCATAGTAGCTATAGGATGTAAAGTGATATGCCCTCATTTACTGCTCAGATTGGTAATTTGAATTTCTCTTTTTTCTTCTTATTCTTGCTAGAGCTTTTCAATTTTATTAGCTTTCCAAAGAATTCACTTTTGGCTTTTTAAACTTTCTGTAATGTTTATCGTTCTCAATTTTACTGATTTATAATTTGTATTATTTCTTTCCTTCTATTTATATTGGTTTAATGTGATGCTATTTTTCTAGCTTTTTAACATGTAAACCTTTCTATTTTTTTTTAATATGGGCATTTAAAGTGATATATTTTCCCCTAATAACTGCTTTGTCTGCATCCCAGATTTTTTGAGATTTTTTTCATTATGATTTACTTATAAATATTTTCTAATTTCTCTTACTTGATTCATGGATTCTTAAGGGTGCATTATTTAATTTTCATATATTTGAGGATTTTCTAGATATCTCATTGTTATTGATTTCTGTTTTTATTTCACCATAATCAGATAACATAGTAGGTAAGTCTTTAACCTTTTAAAATCTAATAAAACCAATATAGTCTAGAATATGATCTATCTTGGTAAATATTTCATGAAAACTTGAAAAGAACATTTACTCTGCAATCATTTCAGTCATCTTGGTTGGTAGTGTTGTTCAGATAATCCATACACTGATTTTTTTTTGTCTATTTCTTCTATCAATAAATAAAAGAGTATGTTAAAAATTTCCAACTATGATTATGGATTTATTTATTTTCTCTTGTAAGTTTTTGCTGAATGTATTCTAAAGCTGTGTTATTGGGCATATAAACATTTAGTATCATTGTCTTCCTGATAAATGTGCCTTTTATCATTGTGGGAGGTCTAGTCGCTGTGCCTATCTTTAGCAACAGTCTATGTCTGATAGTAATATAATCATTCTCATCTCAAGCTTAACTGTTTGCATGGTAAATCTTTTGTCACCCTTTTACTGCTATCTGCCTTTATGTTCGATAAGTACCTCTTATAGACGGCAAATAACACTACTGAGCCATCGTTTAAAACAAGAGCGAGATCGCACAGAAATATGCATCGCTGGCCTCTTTTGAGAGTAGAAGATCTGGCAGTGATGGGCTGTGTTGCTATTTGGCAACATATGGTTGAGCAGCTGCTGCCCCCTATAGATTTGGCATGTTCTCTCCAATTCCCACTCTTCTCTATTGTCTCCCAGGCGCTGGGGCTGAATTGCCATTTTTCAATGGGCTGTTGTTCTGTAAGCTGAAAAAGGCTTCTCTTTGTCCAACTGGCACAAACCATACAATTAATTTTGAAGAAAGCAGCTCTATATTGGTTATGCTTTTGAGTTACTCATACTGCTATCTTCTTCCCATAGAAGAGAAATATGTCTTCGGGTAAATATCTCCACTAAAACAGGAAAACAAAATGCAGACTAAAGGCTGTGTGTTTAAAGACAAAAAGGAGATGACATGTACCTTGCCCACTTTATTCACTATGTGACCTGTCTGGCCGCCATAGGCATTTGAGCTTCTATATTCAAGGTCTGTTTGAGATTTTATAACTTTGAGGGTTAGAATTAAAAATAAAGAGAGGATGGTTTCAGCATATGCATAGACATTTTCTTTAATAAATGATTGTTCTCTGCTTGTAAGTGCATCTAAAATTAATTTCAAGTCTATATTGAGGTTTATATAATAAACATATACTCATAAATAAAATTTTAACTTTATTCTGGTCAATATTACCCAACCATAACAGTTCTCTGATTATTAAAGTGTGTCTCCATCAGTAAAATAAAATTGTTGAGCTCATAATTAGATTCCATCTCTTCTGCTTTGGCTTTCAAGGGAACTAGGCCAATGAGAGATAAACTCCTGCTTCTTATATAAGTTTTGTGAAGAAAGACCAGTGTAAAAAGCTTCTTATGCTAAGATAGACAGAAGTTAGAAGAAACATTAAAAACATTCCATGCCTTGGTCCTTGGTTGGGCTGCCAGCATCCCCTATTACATCCCCTCTAGGAGGACGATATCCTAAGACCCAACCCTATTTCTGTGTTCTCTCCAGGAAGGGCAAGATGGTGTCCTACACAGCTGGGCCAGAACCCAGGGTGCTGTGAGGGGGTTGATGGCTTTATAAGACTGCTCTAAAATTCTGTGAAATAAAATTCAAAATATACTGTTAGGGCATAGCACAGAATCTCCTAATCTTCAAGTTGCTGCTGTTCCATGGCTTCCCTCTCTGGGCAAATTTTGTGGGTGATGGTGGTTTGGAGGCTGTGATGGGAGTTGTGGCCCATTCCACTTAGACATTGTCTAAGAATGGCCAGAAGTCTCCTATTTCATTTTTGGGGGTGAGACACATGGCTGCTTTCCTGACCATTTCATTTCCTGGGCCTTGATTCTGAAGCTTTTGAATCCTGTCAGTATTTAGACTTCTTAATTCATTTTCTAAAATAGAAGCTGAGTCAAAAGACCTCTCTTTCCTCTAGAGTCTTTTCCAGAAACAATTTTTTCCATAATCCTAAGAGTAGAGAATGTTCTGTCACCCCTGTCCCTACATTCTTTTCTCTGCATGTCGTGACATTTGTATATTTTTCACAAGCTCCCTGGGGTTTTTTTCCCAGGCGTTCTGGTAGTCCGGACATTCTAGGGGTGTACAGGAAAGAAAATAGGCCAAGCCAGCTATCTGAGTGGGGGGAGTATTTCTTTATTATGGTGAGGATACAGGGTGTGTGTGTGTGTGTGTGTGTGTGTGTGTGTGTGTGTGTGTGTGTGTGAAGGTTCAGCAGGACAAGAGTGAAGAGATGGGCAACAGAACTGATGAAGCAGAAGGTCACCAACCTGAAAGCTCCGTGAACTGGGTTCAAGTCTTTCCTCTACACCTAACAGGTATAACATTGGACAAGTCAATTAACCACTGTGGTTCTCAGTTTTCTGACCTGTAAAATATGGATGTGACATTGGGGAGGATTCTATGGTTCCTTATATATAGATCTCTCCAGGTAGATCACGAGCCACTTGAAGTTAGGCTAGGATTTCCACAACTTCATAGTCATGATGCTCAGGACAGGATCTGGTACGTAAATGTATCAGGTAGGCTTTCATTTGGCTGAAAGTTACAGAAACCCACTAACGGTAGTACACATTAAGGTATATTTTCTCCCGTTCAAAGAAGACTAGAGGCCCACCCCACTTGCTGGCCCACCCAAACCACTTCCAGTGGTGTGTTTTGGCTCATGCTGCAGACTTTCCTAAAATCTCTCAAAAGTTCACAAAACCCAGACAAGTAGCATCTGGCCTCAGCGTGCCCCCTGCCTCTTGCTTAGCAGCTCCAGGCCTGGTACTAGCAGCAGCCGGCCGTGGTTCATGGCGAGGCCTCACCAGGTACCTCCAAGCACAGCACAGTTGGCAGCCACTTTGCAGATTGCTTGGTGGCTCATGCCAGCTTTCCCCCTGCCAGTGCATAGGCTACATCTGATGTTAGCCTATGGCAGGGTCCTTCCCAGGAGACCTTGGGGTCTGTACTTCTGGTGGCTTGTTGGACTAAGCTGGAGCAGAGCCACATTCCAGAACCACCCAGAGCCACATTCCAGATGAAACACTCAAAAGACAGACTGGGCTGGAACCAGAACCTTGCTAAAGTGAATCCTGCTCCATAGGGTCAGCCCCTGCACAACAGCTCCTCCACTATAGTCATGGCCAGTCCTCACAACCCATCAGCCCGAGGGTCAGTCCCTCCCGCTGACATGCAAACAGCAACCAAGGCTCAACTGCAACAGGAGGGCATGCACAACCCATACAAGGGGCACAGCTGGAGCATCCAGCTCAGGCGACCAGAGAGACTATGCCACGGGGCCCCAAGGACACCTACCACATAACGCCACTTTACTGAGACTGGAAGACCCAGCCACTTTACCTAATACATGAAACAAACACACTTCACCTGATAGATAGAAACAAACACAGGGAGGCAGCCAAAATGGGAAGACAAAGAAACATGTTCTAAATGAAAGATCAGAACAAATTTCCAGAAAAAGAACTAAACAAAATGGAGACAAGCAATCTACCAGATGCAGAGTTCAAAACACTGGTTATAAGAATGCTCAATGAATTTAGAGGAAGAGTAGATTAACTCAGTGAGAACTTTAACAAAGAGATAGAAAATATAAAAATGGATACAGAAAACATAAAAAAGACCCAGTCAGAAATGAAGACTATAATAACCGAAATGAAGACTACATTAGAGGGAATCAACAATAGATGAAATGAAACCGAGGATCGAATCAGCAATTTAGAAGATAAGGTAGCAGAAAACAACAAGAAAAAAAAAAAAAAAAAATGAGGGTAGTAAAAGGCCTCTGGGACAATCTCAAGCATACCAACATTTGCATCATAAGGGTACCAGAAGGAGAAGTGAGAGAAAGCGAGGAATTGAAAACTTTTGAAGAAATGATGATGGTAAACTTTCCTAACCCGGTGAAGGAAATAGACATGCAAGCCCAGGAAGCACAGAGAGGCCCAACCAAGATGAACCCAAAGAGACCAACACCAACACACATCATAATTAAAATGCCAAAGATTAAAAACAACAACAACAAAAATACTCTTACAAGCAGCAAGAGAAAAGCAGTCAGTTATCTACAAGGGAGATAATAATTAAAATTATTTTTTCATTATGAAAGGAAGAAAGAAAGAAAGGAAGAAAGAAAGAAAGAAAGAAAGAAAGAAAGAAAGAAAGAAAGAAAGAAAGAAAGAAAGAAAGAAAAGAAAGACAGATAGAGCTATGCTGGTATTGGTTAAGGTACCCAGTGAGGCACTTTTTTTTTTATTTTTTTTTTATTTACTATTTCAATGAATTTTTTTGAGGCCCTAGGATCTTTTCATCTTTCCCCTCCTCCATCCTGAGCACATTAGCTTTCTGTCTGAGTCTTGTCAACTAATAGTTTCAATAGCCTTCCAATCCAAGTTCAAGGCAAAAGAAAAGGGCAGGAGGTGGCATCAATCCAGTTTCCTTTGACTTTCATTATGAAAAGCCACATCAAGTTATGTCTCATTGGCTATAACTAGGTCACATGACCACCACTAGTTGAGAGGGATGCTGGGAAAGCAAGCACCTGGTTTTCCAGCTTCGATAGTGGAATCAGCAAAAGAGGGGTGAATATGGCTGTGGGCTCAACAAGTATTTTAAAATAAATATGACTAGAAAGGAAGCTGAAAAATTTTCTCTTTTCCCAAGTGGAATGTCCTATGCAGTTATTTTGAGAAAGTCAGCACTATGTTTGTTAAGTTCTTAGCTACTCTTACTGCTTTTATCTTCATGTGCTAGAGCAGAAACAACTAGAGCTTTCTCTAACAAGTACAGGCAGGAAGTGGAATGGGAGGCAAGGTCAGAGTTCATGAAAAACTTAGCTTGGAGGAATTTCACTCTGGTTATTTTCTGAGAGGATTCTTTATACAAACTCACCTGGTCAGAAAAGGCATGGCTTTCATGTCCTACCGTTGGTCATTCTCCTCACATGGCCAGCCAAGTGTAACTTGTTGAGAAGGTTCTGGTTCTGACTGGTTTTTATTACCTTCTGATTCAAACACATTGTCATGACAGTTGCATGGGAGGGTGACATGTTCACAGTGAAAAGGGAACTTGCTATGTGTGACGTGAGCACAGAATGCAATCTCTCTTTCTCACTGAGTAGTGCTATTAATACTAATGAAAATGCGCCTGTAAATGAAAAGGTGCTTAAAAAGTACCTGGCATACAAGAGGCACTTAATATATGTTAGATGTTATCAATTTATTATTATTTTTAATAAGAATGATGCTTCTTTTCTCCTTGCCCGCCTTGCCAAAAAGGATCTCTTTTTTCCCCCACATTCCCTAATATGTTTGGACAAAAGGACAAGATCTAAGATTAAATTATGCAATTCTCTGGCTTTACTGACACTCCCCATGGGGTTCCTGGAAGAACCTTGGGCAGGCAAGAAGCACTTGGAGTTTTCTCGGGCATGTGTGAAGTGCTTTGGTTGAGTAAACTGTCATCACACTGAACCTGGTTTTTTAGGGAGGCAATCCGAAACCCTAATTGTTTTCAAAATTTTTCTGCTTGTGGAAACCACTTTATTTCCTGGTGGGATTTAATTCTACCAGTTTTCTGAACACAATGGAAAGGAAGTTGTTTACAACCGGTATCTCTGTATAAAAGAAGTACAAAGTCTTCTAATAGATCTCTTCTACATAGATAAGGGTAATTTTGATTGTATCTCCTCACACAGGTGCTTTACAGTGCTCACTTGATTTTCTGTTGTATTGTACTTTAACAAATATGAAAAAATGGGAGGTCAATGGTTCAGTGTAAGGCAGTCACTGATGTTATAGAGATAACTACGATGTGTAGACTCATCAGTTATTTCTAACTTTTCTTTTATTCCCCCTTTAGGCTAGGAGGTAGTAAAGTATAATGATTATGGGGCCAGGATTAGGAATCCAAGAGTCTTGAGTTTAAATCTTGATATTGTTGTTTTATAGTTCTGCAACTTTGGGCCCATTACTTATTCTTTTTGAATCTCATTTCTTATCTACAGAGTGAGCAAATTAATAGTCTTACTACAAAATCACTGCAAGCATTAAATAAAATATTTAATGAGAAAGTGTTTTGTAAAGTGTTCAGTTACAGGTTCAGAAAACCCAACCCAAACAGTTTAAGCAAATGAGAATGTATTAACTTTCATAAGGAAGAGTCAGAGCTTCTGGCATGCTTAGATCCAAGGGCTCAAACGTTGTGATTGAGTCCAGATTTCACGGTACTTCCATTTCATTTCCCTCCACATCGGCCCCATCCTCGGACAGGTCCTCCGTTAGCGGGCAAGGTGGCTGCGATAGCTTCAGTCTTTCTCCTCCGGCTTCAAGTCCAGGGGGAAAGAGAGGGGACCTCTCCTCCAACAGTCCTAGCAAAAGCGTCATTGCATTTCATTGGCTCTGAATAGATTATCCTGGGACCAGTGCAGCATTGTGACTGGTCACAAGCCCGCCTCTGTAGCACGGGGTGGAGTCAGTTCCCCCTGCACGGACTGAAAATGCAGTGGTTTCCAAGAAGGAAATTGGGGTGCTATTACCCAGGAAGGAGGAAACTGAGTTTGCCAGGGTCGGGATGAGAAAAAAGGCAAATTTCTCCTAGAAGACCATAAAAATGAAAGTGACTATGGACTTTAACAGCAGTCCTAGAATTCTGGATGGAGATCATTCTTGGACGTTAAAAGAAATAAAGTGAGGTCAAATGAAGAAAATGCCTCCTGATACTGTTGTCACGAACTTATATATAATTATTTCAAGAACCGAACAAAAACATAGATTTTTTTTTTAAATTTGAGGAAAGATTCACAATGAGAAGCCAGAACGTTTGGGGGGGGCGGCGTGGGAAGTGGCATCTGGAACTGTGAAAAGTCAATAGGTGACATCTACGCCCATCGCAGAATGCAGAGCAGCAAGGATTGAGCAGACGAGGCTTGAGTTTTCAGTTAGTGGAAGTGTGGGTGGCACAGGAGAAGGACTGGAGTCTCTGAGTTCCCTGTCGTCTCCATCTTATCTTTGGGAATGGCTGGTCCCAGAAAAAGATCTTCACTTTGAGCTCCTCCTCCAGTGGTTCCCAAACCCGGCTGCTCACTAAAACGACCAGCCTTTTTGAAAAGATGATTCCAGGAAGCTCCTGCTGGCCATTGATTCACTCAGCCTGGGGTGGTGCCCAGAAATCTGGATTTTGAACAAGTTTTACGAGGCCAGGGGCCCGGTCCATCCCTCCCCAGCTGCACTCCCACTTTGGACTGGATGGATCTGTTGACAGCGCTGTTCCTTTCCCAGAGTACAGACGGACCCGCAGGGGCAGGGACTCCTGCAGCTTGGGTACTCAGCACAGGGCGGGGCACCGGGCGTGGAGTGTTTGTTTAAGGAAGGCTGGAGGACAGGCAAGCAGGCAGACACAAGCCGCCTTTTCTCACGTGGGCTTTTTTGGGAAAGAAAAACTTCTATTTCTAGAAGAAGCTGCTGTGGTTGAGAAAAGATCATGGCAGCAAAGGAGGAAAGGCCACTGGGGAAGGAATCAGCTCAAGGTTCCCCAGTGCCACTACTCGCCAGGCACTGGTCAGCATTATATCCCCACTGACAGATGAGGGGGAGGAGGCACAGGGCACCAGGAGGAAGAAACACAGCTGGGACTCTGCAGCCGGAGCGAGTAACTGCCACCCCACCTGCCTCTCACGTCTCACAGGTGTGGCAGCATAGTTCTGAGAAAACATCATGCAGATCTGTCAGGTGCCCATCTGGATCGTAGGAGCATCCAGCAAAAATAAGTCAATAGCTGAGGAAATTGGGAGAGAGCAAAGGGCCGCTCCAGAAAGAAACCATTGTGCATCGCTCCAAACAGGCTGTTTTCTGTCCAGTTTTTATTCCTCTGTTACTGTGTGCTAAAGGTCACTAGCTACGTCTGCACAAACCTGTGAAATCACACCAGGAATACGGGGTTGGGGAGGGGATGGGGGAGAAAAAGATACAAGAGAAGGAGGCAGGCAGTTCTGCAAAGGCCAGCCTGGCCTGCTTGCCCTCCCTAACTGGCCCAATGACCTTCTTTCCTCCAAGTGGCCACTCCCCTGGGCGGCTTTCCCACACGCCCTCCAAAAGCCCAGCTTCAGGAGTCAGCTTGCATTTCTGCAACTGGCTGTCTGGGTCCTGCTTCCTACTTCTCAGGCAGAAAAGCTCTCTTGGAAGAGCTGGAAAGGTGGGTGCCAAGTTCAGGTTCATTTCACTCTTCTCTGAATGTGCTTATTTTAAGTTTGAAACAGGGGTGGGGCATCGGGCCTAATTTGGGAAATTATTTAATCATCTTCTTGAGAAACACAATGATGGAGCCTGGCTGCTCTGAGCGGGTAAGTGGGGGGATGGGGTGAGGAAGGCATAGGAGGACATAATGATTCTTTGAATCTGCAAGGGCCAGGTAGAGAGGACTTTAATGTCAGGAAGAGAAATCTGCAGGGAGGAAGTCTGCTGCCTCTGGATGTTACATGCCTCTGGTGGTGGGAGCTACTGAGGAAAAGCTTAGGAAGGCACAGAGGGGAGGGCCTGGTGGCTCAGGCTCACAGCCAGCTCCCTTCTAGGAGAGAGCCAAGAAATTAGAACACACCGAGCGTCAGAAGGGCTGCCACCTTCCCAGATCCAGGCTCGGGAAGGAGGCACAGGCTTGGTGGCCTCCTCTGTGCCCTTCCTCTGATAGTCTTGCATTCCCCTCCCGACCAGGCATACAGCAGGCCCTGAAAAAAACCATTTCACTTGCCCATCCACAGCTCAAACGAAGGGGGTGACTGTGCAAGGAAGATGAGCCTTATGCGGGCTGACCTCAGGAGATTGAAGGCAAAGGCTTAAGAAACAAAGAGTCAGGGCATACCTGGGATTCAGAAAGAATTTTTTTTCTGTTAAGAGAAAAACATCTCTATACCATGTTAATTATTACTCAAGTGTTCCCGAAAAAGAACAATCTGGTTTTGCTCTATGTTTTTAAGGAAGAACTTTCCAATCTATACTGAGCCATTCTGAGGAGGAGGACTGCCTTTGAAGGGGGAGGTGGTCCCTGATGACAGAAAGCTTGAGGCCAAGGCCCAGAAGGGTGGGCCTCCATTTCTGCAGCCACTTCCTGGGGCTTTGGCGTAGTAAGCCAAACCAGGCCACGTCAGTGATGGCTGGCTACCCTGATGTCACTTTCTCGGCTTCTCGTCCTACCTGCCACTTCTTGGGGCCTTTCCTGGACTCTTTCCTCTCCCACAGTTTTACTATCCTCTCTCAGCTAAGGGACCTGAAATCTCTATCAGCGGTTTGTCTCTGATCACTGAGAAAAGAGCTATTACTGGGAACGTTTTTAGGTACCAGGCTCTAAGCTAAGTGCCTAGGATGACAGCCTTTCGGTATGGTGTCTACACCTGGAGCAGACCATACACTTTCCAAACTTGCTCTCAGTTATTATCGAGCAACCTTGAGCAAGACACTTGTCTCTCTGCACCTCAGTTTCCCCAAACTTCAGGATAGGTGTGACAATAATACCTACGCCACACGGCTCTTGTGAGGCTCATGTGAGTGAACATTTGCCTGGCACATGTGTTCAATAAATGTTAGCAGTCTGAATGGTGTCTTCTAAGCCTCACGGCAAGCCGCAAAGGGAAGTGTTGTCATCTCTATTTGCAGATGAGAAAACTGAGGCTCAGAGAGGGGGTAAGGCCACTCGAATTTGCAGTCCAGCATTTTCTCTGCTATTCTGCACTAAAAACCCTAACAGCTAACCCTGGGAGAGTAAGCGGCAGAGTCGGGCTTCAGATCTAGGCAGTGAGTATGAGAATCCATGCGTTTAATCACCCTACTAGATTGCCTCGCTGTAATGGTTATGGAAGAAATAAATATTCTACCCTGGCGTCGACTTTGTAGGATGGCATCTGCTTTGGGGTTGGAGAAGTTCTTTGGAGGGAGCACTGGCCCCTGCGGGCAGACGTAAGAACGTCAACACAGCCTGGCATACGACATCTCATTTAATCGTCACCTGCTCCTCTGTGGCGTCACCGGCCTTATTCTACAAGTAGCTGAGAAAGAGTCATACCTTCTCCCACGATGTCACAGTTATTATATGTTGGGCTTAGGATTCGAATCTGTGTCAGACTCTAAAAATCCTGGCTGGTTCCCAGAATCTTTGACGGAGTTTAAAAAAATAAAATAAAAATCCCCACATACTGAATCGGAATCCCTCAGGGTGGGGCCTGGCACTCTGATTTTTAAGAACCAGAATCTGATGTGCAGCCAACACTGAGAAACTTTCCCAGCTACGCTGCCCCTTCCAAGTGCCAGTCACGTTTCCAGCCGTCTGCTGAACACCCCACCTGGGCACTCAACCAGCGTCCTCTCCCCCTTCTCCTCGGGGCCTCAGACCACCATCCGGGCACCCAGACTCCCCGGCTGGGAACTCCGTCATCCTCCAGTGCTCCCCCTCCTACCCGGGCTTCGCAGGATGTCTCTCCAAGCCACGCCCTCTTCTACCTCTGCCGCCTCTGCCTTGGAACAAGCCTTCGTCATTGCTGGTTTGGGTTACTGCAACAGCCTCCCAATTCCTCTTCCTCTGACTGTCTGTTTCCTTCTCTGTCTCCATCTCTCTCTAGGCTATTCCCATTCCTTCTCTCTATCCCCTCCCTCCCCAAAGTCCAGCCCAAATCCTCTCTCCTGCCAGACTGAATGAACTAAAAACTATCTCATCATTCACTTTTCTGCTCAAAAACTTTCATCAGCACAAGCCTCCCAGTGAAATCCACACTCGGCACAGTAAAACCAGACCCTCAGTCCCTGGCTCAAAGATCTTTCTTGAACTTCAACTCCTCCCCGGTGGCACGGGCCATGTCCCAGCCACACTGAGTTGTCCCCCGACCCCTAAACAAACTGCGTCCTTCCACAGCTGATGAACATGCCATGTTCTTCTTCCTGCCTAAAATGGGCTTCCAACCTGGCTTGAGGGAAAAACGCCTCTATTTGTCTTGTGGGACCCAGCTCAAAAGTCACCTCTTCTGGGAAGTCTTCCTGGAGGTCCCCAAGGGTGATGGGCACTACTTCCTCTGTCCTTCCCCAGCACAAGGCTCCATCTTCAATCACAGGATAGAATTGGAACAATTTGATAACATCAAATTAGTGAACTCCTCATTCAATAATCACATATTAAACGTCTCCTACTTCCAGGTGCTGGGGATACTGAGGCGTAAAAGTTTCTGTCTTCCGTCTACTGAGTATGGGAGAGAAGCAGGGCTAGAGCGCTTCAGACAGAGGGCACAGCAGTGCAAAGACCAGCAAGGCCTGGGCAGCAAGTCTTACGCGTGCCTGTGAGGGCAGATGCTTAAGGACAGTGGCAGGGAAGGCGAGGCGAGAGGGGAGCTCTGCAAGGGCCATGAGGTACCCCTCACGTGCCCTGAGACTCCCCCGTGCATGCGGACAGGACTTGAGAGGACCATGATCAGATATGTGCTGATCATGAGATCCTTGAGAGGTTGGTTGTTTGTTTTGAGATTTTTGTGTCATCCAACTTCACAAGTACATCCTTTAACACAATTCCTGGAACACAAGCCTGGCGACCCGTGGGCCGAAAGAATGAATGAATGCGCACCGGGCAAGGGTGGCCCTTGGAGGGGACGGGCTAGCGCCAAAGACCTGGGGTCCCTGAGCATCTAACCTCTACGCCTCGCTCCGCCCCCGCCCCGGGGGTGCCTGCAGGTGCCCCCCTCCAGCCATGCTGTCACTGCTGTGTGCCTGCTCGCTCCTGGTGGCCTGCGCCTCGGAAGGCAGCTTCGACATGGAGGAGCAGATCCACGACATGCACGCCAAAGTGACGGAGATGTGGCAGGAGATGACCGCGTGGCGGGCGGACCCCACCGTCCACGCCACCTGCGAAGTGCGGCCGTCGGCCTCCCTGGACGCCTCGCAGCCGCGGGTGAGCGGCCTCGTGCTCTTCCGGCAGCTGGCGCCCCGCGCCGGGCTCGAGGCCTTCTTCGCGCTGGAGGGCTTCCCGGCCGAGCCGCAGGTCTCCAGACGCGCCATCCACGTGCACGAGTTCGGGGATGTGAGCCGGGGCTGCGAGTCCACCGGGCCGCACTACAACCCGCTGGCCGTGCAGCACCCGCAGCACCCGGGCGACTTCGGCAACTTCGTCGTGCGCAACGGCAGCCTCTGGAAGCGCTCCATCAACCTCACCGCCTCGCTCGGCGGCCCGCACTCGATCGTGGGCCGCGCCGTGGTGGTGCACGCGGGCGAGGACGACATGGGCCGCGGCGGCAACGCCGCCAGCCTGGAGAACGGCAACGCGGGCCGGCGGCTGGCCTGCTGCGTCGTGGGCCTGTGCGGGCCGGCGTCCTGGGAGCGCCAGGCGCAGGAGCACGCGGAGCGCAGGAAGCGGCACATTCTCTCTCTGTGCCCGAGACAGCCTCTACCCTGAAGTGCCACTTCTGCCATAGCGGAGGTCTCCCCACAGATCCCCTCCACCCTGAGCTGTCCCACCACGTAGGCTGAGACACACCCCTCCATCGAGAGGGCAGCTTTCACCCTCGGAGCCGCTCACCCCGCTCTGAGCCCTCAGAGGTACCCCCCTATATACCTACCCTGAGGGGCTCCTAGACAGCTGAGGTCCCTTTCCACCCCGACATCCCTTACTCTCACCTCAGGAGTCCTGAGGTACACCTCTGCCCTAAGGACCCAACTCCCCTGCCTCCTAGGCATTCTGAGACCCCTTCCTGCGGTTGCCTCGTGTCCACCCTGCTCCTCGCCCATCACCAAGATGTGCCTGGCGGTGTGTGCAATCTGCAGTTAGGCGCCCCTGCCGGGAGTCTTCAGCTGTCGCCACCTTCACCACCCCGCAGGACGGCATCTCTCTTTGGAGGCTGGTTGGCAATCTTCATGTTGCACATTAAAAACTCAGCAACTCAGTACTGCATCCGGGCCTTGGTTACTGTCTTTGTTTGAGACTTCTCTCCCTGGCGCAGTTACAACTTGAACATAGCAAAGGTATTTCCCAAATCCCTGTAAGCCTTCTCCTCGTCCTCCTCTCCTCAATTCTGCTGGCAACAGAGTTCAGTCAGTCACTCATTGTCCTGGGATGTAAGAAAAACAAATTCAGCTCCCTGGGCGGCATCCCGGAGCTGTGGAACGTGTCGTGAGAGGAGGAACTCTGTGATCAGCTTCCAGGGTTTCTGATACTAGAGCCACTGGCCGAGCATGAGGTGAGGGCGACTCCCCTGGGCCCTGTGGCTCCTCACATCTGCCTCTAAGTGCACACTGAGGTCTGTTTCCCAGGTGGCAGAGACAGGGTCAGCGAGGCAATGCCACCGAGCAAGTTACGGGGAGGTTGGCGTTGGTGTCTGAAGTCGTCAGCCTTCCCCACAACCAGGACAATAATGCGCTCCTTGATACAAAGGCCATGGGAAGCAGTGGGGTCCAACGGCAGCCTGATTTTGATTCGAGGCTTGCTGGAGTTCGGCCTCTTTTCAAACATTCTAATCTATACAGACGAGATTAGTTTTGTGTATCCACCCACCTTTTCAGAACAAAAGCTTCATAACTTCTTAATCTCCCAGAGTAGGCCCACTTCCTAGCTGTGAGTAACCTTCTGAGTAACTCCGGTTACTTAGAAGCTGCTGCCACTTCTCCCAGACTCGTAAGGCAGTGTGTCAAACGGCACCGTAGCCAGAAACCCATCCCCCGTGGTTATTTTTATCTCTTACTAGGACTAACTCCTTATTGAAAAATCTTTCCTTGAACCTAAGAGATAACGTGCGAGAAAGGCTATTGCCTGGCGATTGCTCCACCAGCAGGTTTCCACCAGTTGAACCAGTAACTTGCACCATCCAGGTCAGCACGGAAAGGGAATTAGCAAACTGAGTCTTTCAGTATCCCGACCTCAGATAGATGTATTTGCCTAACCCCACAATGACAAGTTGTGAAACAAGGCAGCGACTACTTAGGGACACGTGACGGAGAGGAAATCAATGCCAAACAGGCCAAATAGATTATAGGTTAATTCAGGATCATCGAGGGAGGTGTGCGCTGATGTTTCGGAAGGAGGCTGGCGCGTCTTATCACTTACCTTCTGTCTTAGTCCATTGGGGCTGCTGTCACGAAATACCGCAGGAGCAGCTGGGAACGCCAGACATTCGTTTCACACTTCTGGAGGCTGCAAGTCCAAGATCATGGCGCCAGCATGGTTGGGCGAGGGTGTGTAGCTGGTTCTTCTTTGCCGTGGCCGCACATGGAGGGAGGGGTGAGGGATATCTCTGGAACCCCTTTCTAAGGCACTGATTTCATTCGTGAAGGCTCTTCCCTCAAAGGTTGTACCCCCTACTACCGTATCTTTGGGGGGCAGGATTACAACATGCATTTTGGGGAGACACATTCAGACCAGAGCACGTTCTGTTCTTAGTTTCTTTCTTCACCTACTCTCATTCCTCCCAAAGCACTCACTGATTTGCTCCATTTTCTTATGTTTTTAATATTTCCATATATATATATATATGCGCTGAAAAGCCCCACTTAGCAGACCCACTCCTTTCTGTTCTGTCCTTTAAGGGGAATGGCATTGATACATTTTTCAGGGATCCAGAATGAAGAAACAGAGAAGAAATAATAGGACACATGACAGTTCATCGTCAGGGCAAAGGATACATACGATATGGTGGTTGCCAGGTCAGGTTCAAGGAGAAAGGTCTGTCTGGAACCCCGGGTCTGCTACACTTACAAGTTGTGTGACCCGAGCAAGTCACTTCACCTCTCTGGGCCTCGGTTTTCTCATCTGTAGAATACAACTATTCCATTGGATTATCGTGAGAATTAAATCAGGTGTTTTTCATGAGTGGCGTATAGCATAGCATGAAGACCGAAGGAGCTAGTAAGTGTGTGGCTCATAAATTATGATGGCTAAGGTCAAAGCAATACGTACTAATGGATTGGACTACCTTGTAAGGGAATGAGTGTCATGCCACTAGAAGGAGTCAAGTAAAGAAATGGTCGCCACCTCTTAGGTTTGTAAGAAGGATTTCTGTATCCATTAAGAGGTTATCTGAGAGAAACTCTGTGATCCCAGCTCTTGCAGGGAGGGGACCTAAGATGAAGAAGGAAAGATTATGGGCCATTAAGGCAGGCTTCTGGTTCTTGGCACAGAGCTGGATGTGTGCCACCAACCGTGCCCTTTGGACCCCACTTGGCCCCTGGAGGCTATTTTTACCCGTCTCCTTTTACAGATCTATTTTGTTAATCTCTTTATATTTGCTGTTTTGAGTTCCCAGCCAGCTTGCTAATCAGTTTGCCTATTTGACTCACAGGGTTTGCATTTGTCACTGAGACTTAAACACACACTTGTTTTGATTTCTTTTTGTAAAATTAGAAGCATTTGATGTAATGACTCTACCTAGACACAGCTGGTAAAGTGAGAAGAATGCTCAAGTTTGCACAGTTTAAACACAATGTAGACAATAATTAGAAATGCTATCTTTAGATGTTTAGGATAAGCTTTTTCTCAGAATTGCAGTGAATTTTTTTTCCGAGTGGGGCCTTTCAGCGAGTGTATATACAGAAATACTAAAAACGTAAGAAAATAGAGCAAATCAGTGAGTGCTTTGGTCAACTTGAAAGACTGCAGGAAATAAACCAACTGATTTTAGATCTGGCATTTTGACTGAATGCATAAAATCTTTACATTCTCCATAATTTTCATGACTAGCATATGATCTAATAATTTTAAGTGACAGATTTGTAACCTGATAAGTTGCTACAATATGCTAGAAGAAACCGTCAGCCAATGCTTGGGCTGCAGCAAGGGTAGAAAGAGAGAATGACCCAAATAATAAAGATAATTAATCATCGGCATCAGGAAAATTACTAGATTTTTATTTCAGGTAACAAAAAGGATAAAGTTATAATACACGATGATCCTAGAATCCAATAAAGCAAGGTCTGCAAATGATTAAAAGTTACTTCTTTCTTTAAATCACAAAATAGCAACTGGTTTGCTTTTTTTTTTTTTTTTTTAATGCCAATTGTTTTTAAATTTAATAGGCTATCACTGGCCTAAGCTAAGTTCTCAAAATATATTCCTGGGCTCACAGAGATTCCAGAAAGTCAAACTTGTCAGTATTATGCCAACATTCCCTATGTATCCAAAAATTTTCCAATTATTAAAGAGGTGATATAAATATCATTTTAAATTACCTTCATGCTATATCAACTTGTTTTGTGTTTGTGAGCAATCATAATATCAAGAGATGGATTCTTCTTAGTTTTTCTACTTCTCATTTCTAATTAGATTCACTACTGAGCTCTCTCTTGCATCTCTCTGATCTTTGAATTTTCTCTGTTCAGAAAGACATGTGGAAAAAAGGGAACATATTAAAGTAGTGAGTTAAGCGGAATCCTTTAGCTTTTTGACGCCCTAAAGTACCCTCAGTGTTATTGAGGAGGATTGTTCTAAATTGAGGCTGCTAAAATGAATACAGAGGGCAGAGGGAGAAGGTGCTCAAATAGAGAACTCTTTCCATGAGAAGTAGGGTACCAAGCCACCCACAGGGCTGCAGGAAAATGATCAAGCCAGGAGAGAGTCCCATTTTTTTGGAGGAGCAGAAAACCAAGAGGGGCAAAGGCATGTTGTAATTTTAATAAGACAGGGACGGGAACCCCAAGAAGCAAGGAGCTGGTCTTTGAAATTCCTTGAGGAGGAGATTGAACCTTTTATGTTGCATAGTGAATTGGGGTGTAAATCCTTCTGTAGGAAGAATATATACAAAATGCACCCCAACACGTGAATGACTGATAGCAGAACCTTTTTTTAGGACTTCACATTGTGATGGTGGTGTGAGTTTGGGAGGGAGGGCACAGAAGAGAAACAATGATGGGAAAACGAATTTAGCTTACTTAAGATGGCCAGCTGGGAGGAGGTTCTAGACGGGATTGAGCTGGATGCCACCAGAAGCCTCCCAGCTAGAGAGGCTCAGGGAATAGCTGTGTAGGAGAAGAGGAAAGGAGGAAGGGGAGAGGAAGGTGGGCAGAGGAGGCTTGGAAATGAAAGGAGTTAGAAATGAGAAATGCCTGGTTTACAGAAACCAATCCATTTCCACCGGCCTTAATTAAAAGAACAACAAACACTCATATGTAAAAATCCTCACCTAAAAGCTCTCAGGTACAGAGCGATCACAAGAAATGCAGTGTGTGCAAACGAGCTTTCATTAAGAGACCTGTCAGCTCTGTTTCATTTATCCAGACTGTTCTGCATCCTGCTGGCAACCGAGCTGGAAAAATAATAGAAGGAGAGACACACTTGAAGAGGTAAAAAGAAAAAAAAAAAAAAGGTAGGAACATTCCAGCTACAAAATAGGACAGATGATAAAGAAGCCAGGGAAGAAGTGAGATGAGATGGCATTTTTCTTAACTAACAAACCAACAAACAACAACTACCACCCTTCCCCCCAACTCCACACTCATCGGTAACATAATATTCTGGCTTTTTCAGGGGAAGCAAATCAAACAAAAACAGACATGTGGGGTGCAGAGACAATGCTGTTGGTGGCCTATTCAAATCTACTCCCTCTTCTCCTATACCTCCCAAGACCTGATTTTGTGGTGGCGTTTACCCTTTTAGCGTCTGCCTTTCCAGGCACAGGGCCCCTCCCCCATGCAGAGGGTGATCTTGATGAACCTAAACCCATCACATAATTTCATCTTCCTTGCCAGGTATTGTTTAGACATAGGCATGTGGCAATTCTTACCAATGAAATGCGACGAGAACTGGGGGTTTTGTTCTTAAACACACACGAAGACACACACATACAGTCACACGCACACACACGGGGAGAAAACGTCTTCTGCCTTCGCAGACAAACGTGACAGCAGGTGATGCCTGGAGCTGTTGCAGCCATCTCGTTAGCTTGAGGCAGTAGCCGACGCCAAGGGGCACGGAGCGGAAAGATGGAAACCCAGGCCCTCGGTGACGTTCCCGAATGAACCAGCCCTAGAACGCCCCACTTCTGAAGTTCTTGTTACACAGTATGATTCATTCCCTGCTGTGTAAGCGTCTTCAAGCATGCATTATAGCTGAGAATACCTGACTTGGGCAGGTTTATCTGATGGAGCAGGGCGGGAGAATGCTGAACGCTCTCACAATGATTCTTAAAAAGACAAAAGACAGCAGTAAGTAATGGACGAAGCTCTCTTTAATGTCTGTGGACCAGAAGAACCACATTGGGTTGAGATAGCAGAGGCACGACAGTGGTGCCTGTGCGTATGGGGCATCGTCAAGGCTACACAGGTGACAGATGAACTCACTGGTTCCAATGCCGACTAAAACCTTCTAACACTTTCCCAGGCCAACTGTGCAACCTGTCACTCCCTATGACCTCCCTGCCCCTAACCCCAGACTCTCTGGTGCTCACAGCTGTTTTCCTGCCCAGGATGGGATGTGTTGGAATTTTACGATAACCCGAGTTTCCCAGTGATGAACGAACCCTAAAGACGTGCACCTGGCCGACTGTGTGTCAAAACCAGAGCTTCTGAGGGGAGGGAGTTTTCTTTCTATTACTATTGTAGCTGTGTTCTCTTTTGGTGGCTCCGGTGTTCTACACAGTCGTGCTGAACATCTGCAGACAGGTAAGGCCTAGTGCAGCAGAAAATTACGTCTGTAGCTGCTGGGCTATGCATGCTCTGTAGCTGCAAAAAGAGCCTTCCCTGGAGGGGAAGTCAAGGGGATGGGCCTGGGGGCTGGGGCGAAGCTGGAGCACAGAGGGGGGAATGGGGCTTTGGGGCCTGGCAGGCAGGGGCAAACGGCATGTCCAGCTCGCCAGGACTTGGGTGTGCTCCCATGCCCCCAGTGGAATTGAGCTCCGGTGGGTGGAAAGCAAGCAGCCGCAGGTCCCCCCACTCCATCGTGCATGTGGCAAGGGACTGGACCTTCTTGTCTGCACTGCCCCCTCCTTCAGAGCGAGACGGCACAAAGTCTGACGGCTCGCCTACTCTGCTCGCGGAGTGGTGCCGGGAGATGAGATGGGGCGGGGGAGGGCCAGGGAGAACCGGCCACCCGTGCGTGCAGGTCACACCTGGGATCACAGGCCTGGTGTAAACATCTGATGTTTAAGATGAATTTTCCACCTTTCCCGCCTCGGGAGCCTCTCCTTTTCCTGCAGAAGGGCCTCTCGAAGGAGTGATTCTGGGGCTCAAGGGCATTTTAAGCCTTGGGATCTGGTGCCAGGTGTTCCTGGGGACGTGAACTGAGCTCGGCTCAAAGAAAGTTCTATCGTTTCATGAGCCTTCAATGTTCTGCAGTGCCAGATGCTGCCGAGAAAAGCTAATTTTATCCCCAAAGAGAGAACCAGGCAGGGCCCACCGCTCCCTCCTTTCCCACCCTCGGAGCTAGTTTGCGGTTCCACGGTCGCCCTTAACAGGCTGGAATCAAGTTATTCGTTTTCCTCTCTCTTCCATTACAGGGCCATGAGGTCTGTGTCTAGTCTTTAAGATCCCTGCACCTGGCTGCACAGAGGAGACGGCCTCACCGTTCTGTTGGAGGAATGAAAGTTTTGAAGTTGCAGGTGGTACGAGGAACTGGATTGGCCTTAAGCAGCTGTATCTCGCCCCAACCCCACATAGCCATAAAAACCCATATGCGGCACAGGCTGAATGAGAGAAACAGCATTTCCAGGTTCTGACCCTCGTTTTATCTCAGAAACAAAAAATCAAAATACCCCTGGAGTCCCCTTCCTCCGTTCTTATCTCCGCATCAATCCAGGTCGATTAATCCTCCAGAATTACAGGCTGGAAGGCTCAGCTCTGGCAGTCAGCAAACAGGTCTCCGCAGGGGCCGTGGATTTCAAACCGGAAGCCCAACCTTCTGAGTCCGTTAAGCCCCTTCCCACCTGCCAGTTGGTGCCATGACAGGCGGAGCTGCAGGCAGGGCGCCAAGAACACCCATGATGGGAGGTCCTACTGGGCCCTGACATGATGAAGTGCAGCGGCGGGCCCTCCGGACCCATTATGCTCAATTACACCTTTCTCTCCAGCCACCTCACCATCACAAAGACGAAGATCTGATTAAAGATCCCATCCGTTTCCAGCCCTTCCCATCATTTTGATCGACAACATTAAACGCGAATAGAAAAACATCTTATTTCTAATAAAATAAATGCTGACAGAAAGACGGATGCTGAAAACCAGCCATATGGCGGACACGATTCCGTGCCTGGCCATGTTCACAGCAGTGCATCTTCGGCAGAAAGAAATGACACTGAGAAGCCTGAGGACGGGCATTTAATAAATCAAACCGGGCTGGCATCGTCAGAATATTCACAGTATGCAAAAACGATCCATGCCTGTTCTCGCTTGCAGACTTGGAGGTGTTTGAGGAGAACGCGACTTCAGCGAGCTGTTCTGAGGCTTAATTCTTTACTGTCCCCAGTGCCTTCCACATGTCATCATGCCAGGTCCCTCCCTCCTTCATGTTTTCATGGCACTCCGTGGGTCTCCACTCTCTTGGCGTCTCTCCTTGCCGTCTTCCAGGTGGACGCTTCAGCCTCTGGCTGGCTGGACTCGAAGGAGTCCTGGCAAGATTTGGGGAGCTCCCCCTTGGAAGCCAGGCTCGAAGGGGACGGCCCCATCTCGTGCTCCTGACCCTCCACAGGACTCTCTCTCCCGACCCCGTCTGGGTCTGCAGGTGCCTGTTCCTCTGTCAGTTTCATTATTTCCCTCCCAAGCCTGTTTACGTCTTCCTGGGAAGGTACCTGGGGTGACGAAGGATGAAAGTGCTTGCGTTGGCTCCCGTGGCCCTGATTTGCTGGGGAGTTGACAGCGGGCCTCCCAGCATCCTCCAGCGCTGTCAACACCTCGGCAGTGGCCCAGCTTTCATCTCCTGCTTGCTTCGAGCCTCCCCTGGAACGGACGACAGGAGGACAGCGTCAAACCTCTGGCTGGAAGTCAGCACTCACTTCCCCTCTGCTCCGGCCTCCCGCCCGCGGTCACAGGGCCTCGGAGATAGAAAATGCTTTTAGGCGCCTGTCCCCTTGGCTGAAGGGGACCACGAGACTCGAGTTCACAAAAGAAAGCCGCAGGCACTTGGGTGATCGCTAGGTCATTAAGGGAGGGAAAGGGAGCACCTGGGCCATGTTCATGATGCATCGTTTTGAGGCCCCTCGTTATCTCCTGCTTCGCTCCCTAGCGGAGGCTCCTTGTGCCCATTAAATATTTACACTGAGGACAAAGGTGTTGTACATTCTGCAGCTCAGCGAAGACCTGGGGCTCCTTAGAAATAAAAAGGGAATGCCTTCAGGGTGGAAAACAGAAGCAGTGCTCAGGGAGGGACGAGCGTCCTCCAAACCCCCATTCTCCATCGGCACCTTCATTTTTGGTGCAGACACCGAGGTTTCCTTGATTTCAAGTAAAACAACATGCAAAAGCAGTTTCAAGCTCCCTCTGACCCCAATTCAATTGTTGTCCCTAAACCCCTTCTCTGTATAAGAGAGATTCTCCAGCTGCAGCTGGAGGGGGCGGGAGAGAACTCGGCCCCCCAAGAGCAGTGTCGAGCCCCCAGTTTCCTACTCGCTGGCTTTGTGATCAGGGGTCCTGTCTGGCCTCCTTTTCTCAGATACAAAACGAGGAGGAAGACTCTCCGATGTCCCTCCCGGACCTAGCAAGCAACGGTGGCTCCGCGTGACTGGGCAGTGGTGGGTGAGTGAACTTTTCGCATGTGGGCATGTGCGCCCGCACCAGGCCAGGCTGAGGTTCCCCCAGTCAAGGTTTTCTTAGCCCTCATGCCCCACAGTGATTAAATGTATGCGAGAGGCTCACTGGGCTGAGGTCAGCCTAGGCAGAGGCCTCCAGGGTTAAGGGTCCTGGGGAACACCTCTGGGGTCCCCCACAACGGAACCAGAGTAGAACCCCACCGCCATCAGGCTGGCGTCAGATACAGGCAGGTGTGCCTTCGGGCGGAGAGCTGGAGCCTGAGGGAGCTGAGGGCGAACTGCAGGAGGGTTAGAAAGGAAGCTGCCCCGTTCTGACCCTGCGTAAAAGTTTTGCTGGAGACTGGCCACTTTGAGGAGACATTTCACTTCTTTTCACTTCGGTCCGTCACGAGGTCCTACCTGATCTGTTCCTACGAGGCCCTGCAGCCTCATTGCCTATGGTTCCCCCCCACCCCCCGCCACCCAACATGTGTTCTTCTACCCATTCCATGTGGCCTCTCAGTCGGTCTGCACCCTCTGGTTTCTCTAAACCTCTCCGAAAGGACTCTTACCACGTATACGTATCAGGTAACTTTCTGTGCTAGGCTTGACGCTCAGCATTTTACACGTTTACTTCATTCTAGAATGTACTCGGGGCCTCACCAGACTAGTACACTAACTTGGCAACTTCTAAGCATTCAAGCCCGTGAGAAATAGTTTCCCATTTTCCTCTTTTTTTTTTTTTCTGATGGAAGCATAACATACACAGAAGTGCACGAATCCTAAGCCTAGAGCTCAACAAATTTTCACAAAGTAAACATGCTATTCAACGAGCAGCCAAGACAAGAAACAAAGTATTACCAATACCTTGCAGACGTATCCTGGTCCAGGCCTCCAGCCTAGTCCCCTTTCCTAGTCACTTCTCTTCTGCCAAGGGTGACGACTATCCTACTTCAGGCACCAAGGATGAGTTTTGCCTGGTCTTTGAACTTCATATACTAAAACCATACTGTATGTGCTGGTTTGTATCTGCATTGGTTTGTGTTTATAAGACCGATCCATGTTACTGTGGTTTGAATTAGTTCATTCGAATGTACCACAATTTTCAAAAAGTATATAAGTCTTGAACACAAATAAATACAAAGAAATACAAGTGGGCAGCAAACACATGACATGATTCAGAACATTGCTCAAAATTTAAAAATCTAAATTGTAGATTTGGATTTAGATGCAATTTTTCATCTATCAGATTGGCAAAATATTAAGAGTTTGACAAAACTCAGCATTGCTGGGGGTATGGGGAGATGGGTACAATCACGTATGACTAAAGAGAATAAAAATCAGCAAAATCCTTTGAAAGGGCATGTGGGTAATATCTATTGCAATCCTAAATGCATTGGCCCTTTGACCCAGTAATTCCAGTATTAGGAATCTACCTATGGATATCAATTCAAATATTTCAAGACATATGGATATAGATGCTCACTACAACACTGCTTTTAATAGCAGAAACCTAGAAAGGAGCTCATCATCCACAGGGGATTCTTATATACTTGCTGAGCTATAAATTTTTTTGTGGTGGTATACACTAAAAATTTAGGATGCCCCTGGGGAACAAACTGAGGGTCAGGGCAGGAGAAAGGGTGGAGAAAGGCTTTAAATTCATTCTCTCTCTCTCTCTCTCTCTCTCTCTCTCTCTCTCTCTCCCCCCCCACTTCCCTCCCTTCTTCCCCCTCTCCCCTCTTCTCTCCTCTCTTCTTTTCTCAATGTCTCACTCTTGCCCTTCCTCTCTCTCTGCCTCTCAGCCACGATGTGAAGATACAATAAGAAGGTGGTCATCTGCAAGCCAGAAAGGAGACGCTCACCAAATGCTGAACGTGTCAGCACCTTCATCTTGGACTTCCCAGTTTCCAGAACGTGAGAAATACACATTTGTTGTTTAAGCCACCTAATTTACGGTATTTTGTCATAGCAGCCTGAGATAGGATACTCAAAACTGTTTCTTGCATCTGCCCTCCTCTCCTTTCTCAGTGCAGATTCTCCCTATTTGTGGTCTGGTTCTTTAAAACTTCTGTATAAATCGCTTGGGCATATTTTCCCAAGATTCAGCAGGATGTGACTTATCATGGCCTCAGCCAATGAACAGGTAAACATTCTGAAAACAAGTGCAATGACTCCTGGTAGTTCATAAATCCAGGCCCTGGCAGGTAATAGGTATGTTATGACTGTTTATAAGAATTATAAAAATTTTCGAGGATTATTGATGTAACTTAGAAAGACTACATATTTAAAAATGCAAAAATCCAAGTAGATACAAGCTAAAAAAAACCCTATATAATCTAAAACGTTTGAATTAAAATGCAGCTTAGAATTTCTGCAACATGTAACTATTGTTATGTATGTGATCCTTTAATTTTAATACAAGACATGAAGGTATTTCTTAAGAATAGGATGTTTTGAGCATCTCTTTATTTAAATCACTAGAAGTGTCTTCGAGCATTTAGTTTCTTAAAATAGTGTTTAAGTAACTAGTGTTTTAGCTCTTAGTGTTTTAAGAAACTTAAAAATAGCTGAACCCTGGTAAAGCTCTGAGAAACTCCAGAAGAAATGAAGTATTAGTGAGACCGAATGGATCGTAAGACAGAAATGAAACTAAGATGAAGAAGGGTGGGCAGAGTGAGCGAGAGCGAGGATGCAGACAGGAGTGGTGGCTACAGCGGTCGACAGGCTGGAATCTCTGGTAGATGACAGTGCGTCTCAACTCAGCCAGACAGGTGCGACTGTCCCCACCCCCACACCTCTCTATCCCTTCTGCTACACATTTGCTTCTTCTTACCTTCAAAAGAAGCCGTTCTCTTTCTCTTTAGCCTATTTGACATCCACAGACGAAATCCCAGGGACAGAAGTTCGACCCACTCTGCATTATGCTCTCTAAAGCCTGGAAGTAGTTGTGGACAACCATGTTTTACTCTCTGAACTCACTGTCCCTCAGGATTGCACCTGGAAATGAGACCATCACTTGTACCCACAGTGAAATTCATAACGTATAAATGAGTGAATAAAGCAAGCCTTGATTTAAAAAAAAAATAAAAATAAAAAACTATTCAGATCTGCTCAACCAGGATAATGCAGATCCTAACAGGGGTCTTTGTTTCTGGTCTCCTGCTCTCATCCAACCTGTTGGCAGAAGGCCCTAAAGCTTTGCTACTCGAAGTGGGGTCCATGGGCCAGGGGCGGTAGCATCACCTGGCAGCTTGTTAGACATGCAGGATATTGGGTCCTGCCCCAGAACAAGTGGTCCAGAATGTGCATTTTAACAAGACCCCAGGTGATTCGGTGCACGTAACAGTTTAGCAAGCACTGTGAAACATGAATCTGACCATTCCTTTCCTCAGCTATCGAACCTTCGAAGGCTGCCACTGCCTCAGAAACAGAGCCCAAGCTCTTAGCCGGACACTTAATGACTGCAATGACCCAACAGCCATTGACCTTTCTACCTGACACCCCAACTCTCCTCCTGGTATTCCCCTCCACTCCAGCCACACGGAAGCTTCATGGCATCCCTGCCCTGCCCTCTGCACCTTTGCTTAGGTGTCTAATTCCTCCATGATCTTCATTCCTTTATGTATCCAGGTGATTAATTTCAAGAGTCAGCTCTACTTCCACCTCCACCTTGAAGCCTGCCTGATGAAACCAGCCAGAAGTAACTTCCCCAGTGTCCCGACCCCCACCTCACCAGGCTGTGTCTGGACCTCCAAGGAACTTAGTATTTTTTACTTTTTTACCCTTAAATTGTTATTTACATATAGTTGGCTTATAAAAAAATACCTGAAGTATAAAATCTTCCTTGATTAATTTTTTAACTTTGCCAATGTTCTATAGTGAGGGCTCAATATATAGCTTATTAAATATTTGACTCTCTGGATGAATACATGAATGCATGAAGAAATGAATATATTAGTACGTACATTTAAATACCATGCCTTTAACAAATGAAAGCAATCCTTGAATTTATGGTATTTGTTTTAGGTTGTATTTAGCTTGTTATCTTAAAAGTCCTTAAAATGGCACTTTTAGGAAAAAAAAAGAGATTTCTCACTTGCACAAATATTTAGCTGCATCTGAAGTAGCTTGGGGAAGCAATCACATACTTTTCATACTAACAAATGGAAATTTTTATAGTGGTTGTACAGGGGACATGGGAAACACTGAATCAAAATGAGCAAGTTTCCAGCACAGCACGAGAAGCTTTATTTAAAGGGAGTAAATGCTGGTCTTTTCTGCAGCTCAATTTTTCATCAGCGTGAGATGAATAAACTCCTTCTGGAAATTACTTCTTCCAGGACACTTAACAGTATATTCTGGTGCCCCTGCAAAATTAATCAACCTTACTAGTAACAGCTGAAGCCCTAGACCATTTGGAGTGTTTTTACTGTGGGTCAGGTTAATCTCTACCCTCATTTTCATCTAAGTGAGGGTGTGGTCTAAATGACACTGGGGACTTCGGTTGCTGGTATTTTGCCTCGTGCCATTTCTTAGGGGACATTCTGCTCATGTCCACATGTGAATCTTTTTTTTTTTTTTTTTTTTTTTTTTTTTTTTTTTTAAATGGCGAGCCTCTGAGATTAGCAGGGGAAACTTTTAAGCTTTCCTTTTTGAGTGTGGAAGGAAAGCAACACTGTTGTCATTGTTACGGGCCAAAATACAGTTGATGACCAAGGCTGCAATTCTACTGTTTGGTTCTATCAGGTGTTTGTTTGTTTGTTTGTTTGGTTTGTTTGTTTGTTTGTTTTAGAAATGCTAGCTTTTCAAAGCCTCAGGACCATAAAGATATAGTGGCCAGGCTCCAGGACTGGAACATGGGTCAAGAGCAGGATTTACCAATCAGCTTCCCCCTTTTTGTTTATCCAAAAGCTATCTATAAGGTATGTTCAAGTCACTCTATCAGGAGACAAAGAAAAGTTACTGAAAATGCCACAGCTGGCGAGCTATAACTAGGACCTCTGGCTACTTGCAGTGGGGACAAAATCTTCCTTTCATTCTGTGATTCTGGAACATTAACTCTTAAGCTGTGGGAATTGTATTTTTCTTTGAGAATGGACGCATAACATTTGCCATTTCCATAAAAGAAAGATTTCTGAAATAGCCCAGAGTCGGAAAATATTATTATAAATAATAGTAATTATTCTGTGCTGTTTAAGCAAACAGAATTAGTATCGTTCATACTTATTATTAATAACAATCCACATATTAATAACGCTGAGGCAATCAATGGATACAAATGCATTCTGAGACAAACAGCATGGAAGGAGAAATATTTTCTCTAAAAGATGAAGAAACGGGAGCTCTTTGAAGGAAAGATTACTGGTTACCTAAAAATATGTCCCACGCACACACATCCCATTGGCCCCCAGGGGACATTTGTCTTCTTTTGTTAACTGGTCTCTGATGGGCTTTGTCCTCCAGAGAACCAGCCGCTTTCACGTTGGAATTAATTAGAGATGCCGCAGCGCTGAGGCTGTCCCGGACACTGACAGGCGCTGTGCAAACGCTTCCTTCTTCCCACCCGCGCTGGGGAAGGATGGGGCTGGAACAATGAGAGCTAATGACGGGACTCTAGAAGCCATCATTTTGAATCAGTCCCTTCCTTATGCCGCTCTTATGAAAACCAAGCCAGGCTCATGCTCCGTTTCAGTTTAGCAGGCCTGGGCCCAGCCGGGGGCTCAGCGAGCCCAGAGCAGACAGCGGCCTTTGGATCTCCGTGTGGACACCAGCCGCTGGCATGGGATGACCACCAGCCAAGACACGTTCCAGACGACCCAGTGGACGATGGCGTGTTACAGGCCGGCCTTGCCAATGGCCACATGCTGCCGGCTGGGAAGACCCTGCATTGCCTGCTAGCCAGTGTGAGCCCACTCAAGTCAGGGCTCGCTCTGGGAGTTCTCCCCCACATGTGCTTGGGAAACCTCTCTGTTGAAATCCCAGACCTGTCCTGACATCTGCTCTTACCATTCCATGCACTTGGATGAGCGATTTGCATAGGCTTCAAAATACAGCTGTCCAGAGGCATGAGTGAGCACGCAGAGCCCAGCTCAGATGAACAGACCCACCCATCTGACCCAAAGACACAGGGTAAATAATACACAGCTGTTGCCTTAAGTTCTCAAGTTCGAGGTGGTTTGTTACACAACACTACTAATTGATTCAGCTGGTTAGTACAGTTTGATAAAGGCACAGTTTTCATGTCAGAGAATGATAGGCTCAGAAAGGCAGTGGAAGACAACTGGAAGTCACTCAAAAGTTTTGAGCGGGGTACGAACAGGGCGGAAAGCAGTGTTCTAGAAGCTTCATCTTATAGCAGCAGGATGAAGATGGGAATGAAGAAAGAAGAGTCTGAGGGCAGGAAAACTGGACGGAAGCCCTGCCGAAAAGGTAAAGTGGGCCTGAACCAAGTCAGGCGGTAGGCATGGAGGCACAAGAAACCTTGAAGAAAAGCCCAGATGTGGATGGGGAAGGAAACTTGACAGTGGTTGATGATGACTCTAAGGTTTCAAGCCTGGGTAGCTGAGAAGGCGACAAAAAAAAAGAGAGGAAGCAGAAAGAGTTGGTGATGTCATACTTGAGTCCATAAAATATTTAGGTGGGACGTTTTGAGCTTTGGAAAATGTGGGACTAAACTCTGCAGATGGACCCATGGGGGGGTGGATATTTTGAGAATATTTGCATAAAAGTGATGGTTGAAGACGACTCTGAGCAAGAGAAGATGAAGCGGGAAGACAGACGTCCAAAGAAAGAACTTCAATACCCACATGCTGGGTATATTAGTCATTGCGTGCTGCGTAACAAATAACCTCAAAACCTAGCAGCTTGAGACCCAGGAGCCTGGGAGCAGTTTATCTGGGGGGTTCTGGTTGATGGTCTCTCATAAGGGTGTATTCAAAACGTTGACCAAGGCTGTTGCCATTTGAAGGTTTGACTAGGGCTGGAGAATATGTTTCCAAGATGTAGGGAGCCATTTTGAGACACCAAAGAAGTCACGTAGCTTACAGGCCATAAAGCAGTTACTGAGACTGCTTAAACAATGGTTCAAGGAAGCAGGGATTTGAGTTAAAATTACTGACCCTGAAGGAGAGGTATGCCTCCTAAAGTAATCCTTATAAGATAGTGGAATGTTTTACAAATAGCTAGGATGTTTGTACCCTGAAGGAAAGATGTATAGGAACTTATGTAAATGTCAGCATTCCTATGGTAATGTACTCTGTGCCTTGCTATTGTGTTCGAAAAGAAATATAAGGCTATGCTAAATAAACTCAAGGCTGCAGCATTGACTGTATGCCCTCCCGAAGTGCTTTCCTGTCTTCTTCTTTTTTCCTTAGGCTTCACCCCCCCTCTTTAGGTGCTGTTCGACTTTAGCCAGCTGGCTTCGGCACCAAGATGGCCCCTCACGTGGCTGATGCCGGGAGGCCTCACTCAATTCCACAACACATGCATGTAGGGGCTTCTTGAGTATCCTCATGACAGGGCAGCCAGCGTCCTCCAGAGGGAACCGCCCCTGACAGACAGAGCAAGGCCAACGCCACATGTTTTTTAGGACTTAGCCTTCGAAGTCCCATGCCATCGCTTTCTGCTGTGTTCGCTAAGTCACAGAGACCGACCCTGGCACAATGCGGGAGAAGACTACCCACGGGCACGAATGCCAGGAGCAGGTCATTTGGGGCCATTTTGGAAGCTGGCAACCACACTGGGGACGGAGGAAGAAGACAAGCCAAACGTAGAAAGACAGGAAGGGTAGTGTAGTCGGGGAAGCAAGACTGCCAGCGGGGAGGGGGCCTGGCTGTCACTCCTGTTGGCTCATCTGGCACCCTACGCGGGTCTTCGATCCCCTTCAGGGCATCCTGCCTCCGGAACGTGTGCCTGATGGAGGGGAAGCTTTTTCTCCATGCAGCTGAGTCCCAGGCCATTTGCCACGTGCCAGGCAATGTGCCAAGATTTCCCTGAGGCTGGCGCCATCACTTATAGGTAGGGAAACTGAGGCTGAAGTCACTCAGCCCAAGTTCTCACGGTCAATACAACATGGGGCTGGAATATGAACCCAAACTGTTCGATGACCAAGTCACTCTTCAGCTCTATGCCACCGGGCAGAGTGTGAGGGCCCTGGTTCTCCTACCGGAAGCTCCAAACACGATGAACCCAAGTGAGAAACACGAGGATAGGCCCAAGGGTGCCACCAGAAGCTGCGAGGGGGGGAAGGGACTGATGCTCAGTGAGCCCCTCCTCTGTGCCAGGCACAGCCCAGGCGCAGATGGAGAAATCGAGGTACACTTACCATCCTTGGGGTTCACTTTGACCTCAGGGGGCTGCTCGGCAAACTTCAGCAGTGGGGACCTCGACCTCTGTGTGGCGGGAAGAGCAGGGTCGCTGAACAGGATGGTGTCCTTGCCCCCTGCCATGGAAAAGGGAAAATAAACATAGTAGGTTCTCAGCGGAGTCATGGCTACATTCACCCCGACACCATGGACTGTGAACAAAGAGCCTTCTTCAGTCGTAGCTAATACCACAGGAGGGAAACGGCCAGCGGGCGTTTCTGTAGTGTGAGAACAGGGCGGTGAGGTCCAGGGCCAGCCGTCTACGGGTCCGAGAGTCTGCTCAGGATGTGGCTGCCCTCAAATGCCACCATTCAGGGGCAGCCTGTACGTCAGCCGAAAACTGAGTGGCATTGATCAGGGTTAGACAATAACGACGATAACGACAGAGTGCCTAGGAGAGCAGGCTTTGCAGCCACCCTGTGGTGTTCATTCGCTGGATGCGGTCACTTGCTAGCTGAGTGACTTTGGGAAAGCCACTGAACTTCTCTGAGCCTTAGGGCCGTCATTGGTAAAGGGAGGGCAAATAACCCACAGCACTGGGTGGTTTTGATTAACCGATTCATGTAAAGTGCTTCGGCGTTTAGGCAGCACTCAATAAATGTCACTTACTGAAATTATTACTTTACAAGGCACCTTACATAGCTCTGCCATGTGTACTATATCTAAGTTAATTCAATTTGTCATTAAGATTGAATAATGGCTCTGTCAGAAGTCAGGTAATACCAGGTCCCCCAAATTATCACAGCTAAACTTTCCCTTAGAACATATAGTCCAGACCAGCCAAACCCTTTTATCTATTTGTGTGAACGCTCTAACTGGATTGAGAAAATTTATTTGAGGAGGAGGAAAAGGAAAATCATTACAAGCCTATTTTTAAGGCCATTTTAAGGCAAATGATGAAGGTGAGGAGCAGCGAAGCGTGGCTTTGAAACATAAGCCCGATGAACACAGACACACGAAGAACATGCGGGCGTAAGGCGATGCTGCCATGGCAGTCGAGGGAGCCCCGCAGGCGGGGCTGGCCCCTGAGCTTTTGCTTCACGAGGCCCCAGGACTCTCTGCTCTGAACCCAAAAGCCCCATGTGCCAAGACCCGGCCTACGCTCCAGCCTTAGCCGTCTGACTTTGCGCAAAACCCTTTCTAAAGCCAAGTCACGAAATGTCTTTGGGGCTCAAACCAGAGGCTCTCAAGTTCTACGATCTTAGTTGCGGGTGTGACGGAGCACAGAGTGGTGTTTGTGTGACGACGCCCACTCCTTCTCTAGAGAACCGGGTGGGCCGTGGACTCTACCCTCACTTTCCCTGGAACGCTGTCTTCCCATCAGGCCACGTCTTACTAACCTGATTTCCAAAACTGTAGTCGAGCGTGTGCCCATGGCAGGTGCTTAATAAACATCTCCTAAGTGTCTGAACGCATGGCTGACGCGTTCGCGGGAATCCCGGGTGTCACCAGGCCCCGGGGCCTGCTGCTGCCCCAGGCCGATGGAGTGTGTTATTAGCAGCCATAGCGCTCTGGTTTCTCTGCTATCGGAGGGTCATCCCAGAGGACTGCAAATCTGATAGGAGCGGACCCTAAAGTTTCCACCAGCACAGCTATTGTCTCACGTGGAAAAAATCCGGAAATCTTCAGTGCCACGGTCCAGAGACGTTTTCCAAAGAGAACTATTGGGATAGTCCTAAGAGACACTCCACATGAAGTTAATGTCAGCGGGTCTCCCTTTGTGCTGTAAAGATACAATCCGGAAACGGCTCGAGGACTTAATGGTTCCCATGAACCTACAGCAGATGCCTCAGGGTGGACTTCTTGCGTTTCTCTTTGTTTCTCTCTTGCCAAGGCAACAATTACTATCCTCAAGTTGGGGATAGGTCTGCATTTCTTGATCCTCTTTCTCTAGCAGGTAGGCTGACAGCTCTCTACCTTAAGGGGACAGTAAGAGATACACTCTGTCCCTCTGTGTCCCAACCAGCCTTCCAAATTCCCTCTGGCCTGGTGGCCAAAGATTCAGAATCACGGGCAGAGTTGGGAGCTGGCTGAGAACCTCACCCCTTTCTGTCATGAAGAACTGTCCAGGACGACATGTTTTATGGCTCCCTCCCAATGCAGGGAAACATCCACTTCACCATGGCTCCTCAAAAATGCTGCTACCAGCAGCATTAAGCCTCTCCAAGAAGCCGAGTGACAAGTGTTCAGAGAAAGGAAACAGAAGCCACCGCTCACGCATGTGCAATCAAGGCGAGGATTGGAGAAAGAAGATAAATACCTCCCCTGAAATGTCTGTCTGGAGAGATCACTTCCTAATCTAAGGCAAAACGCCAAGATTTGGTTATTCTTGCAAAACACTTGAAGGATTCAAAGACCTTTCTTAGAAAGTGCCCAGTTCTATGGTTTCGAACTCAGTCCAGATTCCATCCACATTGACTAAGTTGAGCTCTAATCGAACGGCCCGCTGGTTCATAGTTTCACTTTGGATTGTAGGACCTGGGGCTAAGGAGTGCAGCAAGGGTGATCCACAGGCTACAGTCAAAACACAACTAGCGTGCAAGGCCACATAGGCTCCCCCACTCAACTGGGGTTTGAATTTTGTCCTTCTCATTCTTTATAACACAGTATCTCCCACCCCTCTCTGAAATACACCTCTGCTTTCAAAATACATTTTCCCCCTCAGGCTGGAGTGGAGAAGAGAGAATGAAAGTGAAAAGCTCAGAGAGCCAAGCTCTGCTGTTGCCGGACTTGTTCTGGTTTTTACTATTTCTTTTTAGAGCACAAGTATACCCAAGGCACCTTGCGTCAGAGTCCCCGAAGCATCATTCTCTCACAGAGGCCAGCGAAGGGCGGGGCGAATGTGGCCGACAGGTAGGGGCTGGAGAAGGTGGGTCATTCCTCCCTGCGGGGTGTGGTCAGTTGGCCTTCCCTCTGGCTTCCTCGGGAGAACCCCATATCTTTCCTATCTCTCAGGGACCAGATAAACAGTTGGGAATATGCTTTGCAATTCAGATGATTTTTGCACGCAGGCTGTGACATCTGTCAAACTTGTCTACTTCCCAGCAAGATCACAAATTTGCCCCAACTCTATCAAACAACATCAAGAGCTATACGCTGTTGGCCGAGAGAGTGAGGGAGGGAGAAAAGAGTCAAAGAAAAACCACAGCACACTCAAAGCCCAGCAATAATTGTGCCTTGGAGTAATGAGGAGTTGGCTGCCTCACCACTGCCCTTTAGACTCTCAGAAGAGATTGTTCCGCTTCTGAAGTCCTCTTCTCAAACCCATCTTGCTTGGTGAACCTATCCTCAGCTGATCCGATCTACCCAGTTCTGCTCTCTTCTGAATTTTAGCCCCCTTATAGGTGAAGCACTGAAATGAAGATCTGAACCCCTGGGTCGTAATACCAGCCTCTGTAGTCTCAGTCTAAATGGAGCTTCTGTAACTAAAATGAGGGGATCAGACTGGATCAGGAAAGGGGAAAATGTTTTCTCTGACATGTCACTCAGACAATCAAGAAGTGGCTTCCTGGCAAGCCACAGTGGAAGACTTCGGGGGCCACATGGGAAAGTTGACAGAAGAGCAATGTGACTGGTTAGCAATGTCTCCCACAGGCATGGGAATGGGTGTTGTGTAATTAATATATACCAAGTGTTTGCCATCCCAGAATGCTTTGCTTTCAACCATCCTTCTGGGTCTAGCACTCTATAACACCTTACACACTACATCGTCATCACTCAGCACGTAATTACGTGCCGTTTCCTTCTTTCCTCTCACTGTTTGATGTATATTCATCTTGTTTCCCTGATGGGTTCTTGGAAAAGGCCGGGGCCTGTCTACAATGCCTAGTGCAGAACTAAACTCACAAAGTTGACGCTCAAAAAGGTACCAACATGTTGATGGGCTGATTTATTGAAAGAGACACTGATGCTTTCAAAATGATGGTAAGTAAGAGAGAGCTAGCAATCCCTGAAACCACTGAGACTCAGCTCTCTCCTGTTGGCTGAAACACTATGATTTGCTCCTACTTGGGGAGAGAAGGAGGAAAAGGGAAAAATGGAAAAAGAAGAAGATGAGCAGGAGGAGGAGGAAAAGAACATACTGCCTCTTGTTCCACTATTCAGTAGGTTAAATGGAGCCATAAAACAATGAACAGACAGAAGGGACTTGTCTGATTTGCGCCAGGAGAGGCCCATCCCCCTTATTCTACCAGGGTTTGACAATGATCATAAGGCCATGCTTCACTGTGACATCCTTCACTGCACCCGGGAAATGCTATTCTGTTACATAAACTGTATCACATCCGGGAAATTGCCACTCAATTTCCTGTCCTCCCATTTTGTATCAGTGTGGAGGCCGGAGATTAAAACAAACATAGCGATGGAGTAAAATCCATTCAACCGGACCCCTCGAAGCTAATTTTACCATTTAATATTTGCTTTGTACTAATTGAATTCTCCATTTCAATTGACTGTTTTAATCAGGAAAGTGCATGGATACATAGAGAATGCATTTCTATTTATTTACATGCAGGGATGATATTAATGCACTGTTGATATAAGCCACAAACACAGATATTTCAAATAGAACATACTCCCAAATCCTACTGAAACATTGTAGCTCAGGCCTTCAGGCAGCAAAAGGAAGAAAAAAAAAAAAAAACAATTGTTATTGCATAATTGTCATTCTGACCTAGACCAAACAACACCAGAGAAAGAAAATTCTCAGCATTTGTTCAGTTATTCAACTTCCAGCTTTTTATGTAAGTTGTAGAAATAAAACATTGTGAAATTTCACTAAGTCATTGGAGAAGGAGGAGAAAACAAGATGCACAGAAATAGCAATCTGACTGCACAAATAAACGATAAATTTGCTCAACTGTGTTGAAATTCAATGCAATAAAAGAAAGGCCTTCAAAGAAGATAAGGTTTTAACCACATCTAAAGGTTCTTGTGCAAAATGGATCATTCAAATCCCCGGATGGCATCGCCACTAATTGGTTCTGTTAGGTCTTTTGACAGCAAGTTTAAGGAATCTCTGTTAGAAATTCTGATTTATGAAATACACTTCCAGGCAACCTGAGGTGGCTATTCAAATTTACATTAAGAAAACGTGTTGTGGTCCACATCCCTGTGACGATTTTCATTTCTCAAAAGTCACAGGGAAGCAACTGATATGAATCAGGGGTAGAGGAAACTGATTTATGCAGAAAGGTTAAGTAACTAAAAATATATATGTACAACATTGCTTCCAGGGGAAGAGAGGTTGTGGAAAATGATAACTTCTACTCTCTGGAGATTGTAAAAAAGAGGGAATACTTAATGGTGGTCTTGTGAAGGGGGTAGCTGACCAAGGCAAACGAGATAAATACAGCTAATTAAAGGGAAACATCAGTGTATCCCCACACCTGTGTACAATTGTGAACAAAATCTCCACAGGAAATTTTGATTTTCAAGCTACATTGAAAAAAAAAATGGGACGGGGGAAGAGAGGAGAAAGAGGTTGTAAAGTGTATTTGGGTTGGAACATTGTTTTTTCTTATTTTTATTTTTAGGATGGACAATTAAATTGAACAAATCTTTATATATTCTTACATTCATTTTTAGAACTGATAATTAAATTGAACAAATCTTTATAAGATACCTATATGTAACAAAAATGAAATAATTTACTGCATTTACAAAGTTTTTTTTAAAAACCGTATACGGACACACACAATGACAATTTCAGAATTTAGTTTAGCAAAACCTCATAGTTACGGAGATGCGAATCTGCACATTTACTGTATTTTTCCGATTTCCTCCTAAAATGACAGTTTCTAAGTTTAAAACACTTGAAAAGGTAGAATATTTGCAAATTATGTGAGAGCTTCTGTTTTTTTTTTAAAAAAAAAAAAAAAGGAAAACAATTTTCATGAAATTCTGCTTACCTGGAAGACTCCACAAACCAGAAACTTCCAGGGTTCTTAATTTTTTCTCTAGTTCAGCCACCCGATTCCCTAGGATTCTGGAAAAGGGGAGAAAATGGCAGCAGACAGATTAATGAGAAACCCACTAGTGCCCTTGTAGAGAGAAAGTGTTTTGAGATTTAAGATATACACTAAAAATGGAGTCTGTGTATGTAGGTGTGTGTGTGTGTGTGTGTGTGTGAAGCATATATAAAACCGATATACTCTATCAATCAAAAATACATATGAAAACATATAGTGAACAATTTTTTAAAAAAACTAAATGTTTTTCAAGTGAGTCTTCTCCCACAAAAGTAGACCCCTGGGAAACTAAACAATTGCTCCACCATTATCCAAATGTCTTACAGAATTTCTATTTGGGAATTGCTCGTTGCTAAAATTAACAATTAATTTTGAATACCCTTAGTAGTATCACACCTTGATTCTTTGAGGGTGGATCTGAGTTTGAAAACAATCAGTTCAACAAATAAGATAAGTAAACATACCTGGTAATGTTCCTTTAAGTCAATAAAATAATAAAATCTGCCTTCTTAGACCTAGCCTGTACCTTTTTGATGTCTAATTCTTGTTTGATACCTAGCATAATGCCTGGTAGATGATCAAAAATGTATTTGATTAAATAAATGCTTTTCTATTCTCATGGCCTGTAATTATCAATGGAGAGAATTTTAAAAAGAGACATTTCAAAAGAACTCTCAGTAATTGCAGAATCCCTAGAATAATGATATTGCTTTCCAAGTTGACCATTTTGACTCATTGATATATATGTTCTGGAATGATTTATTTGAAAAGATTGTACTGTTTACCTGAGTCAAACTTTGTCTATCTGCACGCAAAGACAGAAGTGTGGGCAGATAGTTCCCCTCCTTCATTCTACACAAAATTAAATGTAAGGGAAATGATTTGATAGTCATCTAAAATTTCAATCATTTTCCATTGGCCTAGAAATTGAAAAACCAGTCTTTATATTATTTGGGAGAGATTTTCTTGGCACTGCTGTGCTAAAATGATACGGAAATTATCCTTAATAAAAAAAGGTTCAATTCCTTTCAGCAGGAAAAATCAGAACACTGAATTGTTCTCCTGGCTCTTTTTATATTCCAGAGAGAGCTGCACACACCCACATATATGCAGAGACATGAATATGTATATATCTGCACATATATATATATATATATGGCTTTGAATTCATCCGAATTTTACCTGAATTGACTTGCAGCATCTTAATTAATATTCCCTCTGAGTTCACAAGAAACTCTTTGACGTTATTGTATGTGGATTTCTTCATCTAGGTACTTAAAGCTTTCCGTTGCTTCTTTTCCTTAAGTCTTAAATTCTGCATAGTCTTTATCAATTACTTTCCATTTTCACTCCATTTGTTGGGTCCGTTCTGCTTTCATGTCTCATGACCCTTCAATAAACACCATTCTTCGTAATCTCGCTTTCAATATTTTGCTCAGACCTTCGGATCCAAGCTCCCTTTTCACCAGCTGATGGGTTTGAGATGCAATCACAGCAGTGTTCACGTTGACGCCTGTTTTTTTTTTCTTTTTTTTTTTTTTAACAAGATCAAGATCATCTGTATGTGTCTGCCTCTCGGAAACAAAAGATAAAGCTTAACTCTTCCGCAGATGCTGAAGGGTGCCGTCGGCGCAACGTTCAAGGCGTGGAACAGAGACATTTGGTTGTGTTTTTGCTGATGTTTCCTGACAGCACAGCCAGGCCTCCCAGAAATGGAGCGAGACGAACTTCTGGTGTCCCCAACAATCTACTTCCAGAGACCCTGCCTAAGTTTGTCAGTGGTGACTGCTTTCTTCTTTGGCCTGACACGGGCAATCTGATACGGGGCTGCAGGCAGTAAGACGGACCCAGGAGTCGTCGTGGTCATAGTGATAGTATCAGTAACAATAATGACTACACTACCATTAACATGACCAGCCAAACCAATCTTGCCTGAGTCCTGGAGATGAGTCAGACTCCATGCTGAACACCTAGAGGACTTGCACTATCTCATCAGACCTGACAAAAACCCGCAGTGTATGTTATATTAGTATCCTCCTTTTGAACATGTGGACCCTAAGGAACAGAGAGGTTAGGCCACTTGCCCAAGGACACATAGTCCATCTCAAAGCTCTGTCTCTCGTCCATACTCTATACCTCCCACCAGTAAACAGAAGCATGGAAGTTAGCCAACTTGACCAAAACCATATGTGGGGCTCAGCCAGTGATGAGTCTGGATTTGAACCTAAGCCTTGGTTTGCCTCCAAAGTGCATACTCTTAACCCATACCCAGTAATGGCACTGTAAAATGAGCTTTCTCATGCCAGGAGCAAATTCTCGTTAAAAACTCTTCATACTGAAATATAGATGTAGCCACAGTTGACTTGCAAAATAGAACCTGAGACGTTTCAGATGACAAAGAGGCTCCACACTAAAAGAACACAGAAGGCGGTCCCCCGAACGCGCTGTGACACAGCCCAGCGAGAGCAGAGGGCTATGGGAGTCTCAACAGCTGGCAGTTTCCACAGACGGAGACAGTGGAAGCAGGAACAGGCCCCATTCAATTTAGTTTGACTAATTCGACAAAATTATTGAGGCTGTAGGGGATGATGAAGAGAAGCAGACCCTGCCCCTGTATTTGAGGACTAAAAACCTGACGGCAGATGGACAGACAGATCCACACCCACAGACACACACATGCAGAGTGCCAGTGGAAGGCTTTCGTGACAGATGACATTTAGCGATCACTTGTTTTGTATTGGATATTACATAGTTGCTGCCTCGCTTAGTCTCTTATCACAACCAATGATGCAGCTCTTACTATACTAATTCTGTAGGTGAGGGAACTGAGAGACCTGAGAGGTCAACTAACTAGCCCAGGGCGACCCACGTAGAAAGTGGAGGGGCCAGAATCAAAACCCGGGCCTGGAAATACAGAAATACTTCCGTAGAACTGTAGAGCAGAGGTGAAGATGAAATGAAAGATGAATCCAGAGAAGCTCATAATGATCTTGTTGCCATGTTGAGAACGTTGAGACTTATACATTGGCCATGGGGAGATACTGACGTATGTTAAGCAGAGAAGCAGCATAAGTGACGTTTAGAAAAAGTGTTCTTGGTGGAGAGTTGCGAAGGCCCTGGAAGGACCATGCGCAGAAGTGGAAAGACCCGGAAGAAGGGTATCGTCCAGGGTGATGATGACGGTGGCCCAAAACTAGACAGCGGAGAGGTGGAGAAGCCAAAGGACGGGAGCCACAAGAAGGGGCCTGAGGTGTCTACGGGGTGTCCGTCTGGGCACGTGGGAGAAAGGGAAGAGCTGGGAGTGCAGCGATGAGCGTGCAGGTGGGGGGAGTGAATCTACTCGCCAACGGAGCAGGAGGAGTCAGAAGCACTGGGGGCTGGAGAACCTCCTGTGGAAGGCGAGAAAGCTGTGAGGAGCACAGCTGGAGACGAAGGACGGGGGGAGGCAGGCCAGGGTGGGCCCCGGAAGCCAGGGGAGGCGACAGTGCCAGGTGGGGCAGGGCAGCCGTGTTACCGTATTCTAGAAGCGGTCAGACTCCTAGATGAACGTTCAGAGCAGGCTACTGAGAAGACATGCCTGACTCTTGAGAGAGAGGTTTCAAGACAGCAGGTGGTGAGATCCAGAATCCGAGTGACAGGGTAGAGACAAGAGCAGACGATGAGAAAGTCTAGGCAGCGAATACAGATGGCTCTTCAAGTAGCTTCGCGGGGACTAGGAGGAGACAGGGCAGTAGCTTGAGGCATAACAGGCTCGAGAGAGGATTTTTTTTTGTAGGAAAGAGATTTTAAATAAAAATGAAAATTTTTATTAAGCTCCAGTTTTTTTCAAGAGAGGAGAGATTTCAGCACATGTCCACCTAGTAGTCTAGGAAGACCCTGAAGATGTCAGACCCCTAGATGGACTTCTGGTAGCAGTTTCTGGTAACGACATCCTATTAGGGGCTCTGCAAAGACGGAACTGACTCAGGACCTGGCCACTGCTGTGACTGTCCTTGCTTCTTGGACTCCCTGAGTGAGGGTCCCTAGGACAGCCAGGGCCTGACGAGGACGCAGGAGGCTGTGGCTCTGTAAAGACCTGGAGATAACCCCGCCCCCACCTCCACCCCAGTGGCCTTCTTTTGAATCTGCTCTGATCCCTGACAGCTCCTGCTGCCACTAAGATCTTGAACTTCCAAGCTATTTACCATTGGACAGGGAAGGGGAAGAGGAGTGGACAGTGTCAGGCGTAGCAGGAAGGGCGGCAGAAGGCCAGTATGTCCTCATAAATTCACCATCACCGCCACCGCCCCATCACTGGCAGAGTGACAGTTTGGAGGAAGAGACTGGAGAACTGAATGTGGTATTCAGTGAAACAGTACTTTAACATCTGCCTCTTCTATTAATGCTCTGCCATCTGTTTATAAGACAAGTGAACCTCATCTCTTCTTTAGCAATAATCAGAAAACTGCCAACTCTTTGGAAAAAGTACCTCAAGCAAAATGCCTATTAATTGAACATCTTCCCAAAATGTAAAGTCCTAGGTTTCTTCATCAGTTCTTCAGGATGGCTCCCACTGAATCCTCTCAAGGGGTGGGCGGTGGAAAACACACTCAAAGAACAGAACGCCTTTATTCCTACTTATCATGTTCCACCAAAACAAAGCTATTTTATTATTTTAGTTACGAAAGGCTAAGTCATGGGGGATAACGGCAAGCAGACAAAATTCACATTCTATTTTTAGCCCCCATTCTATTTGTTGTATAATTAGTTTATTTACATGCTCCCAAATAAAACATTTATTGAAAGTATGAAACCTAAGACCCTCTGAGCATTAAAAATGGCACATAAGGTACATTATGCGTGGATATGAGGCAATCGTCAAGATCTATTGTTACAGAGAAGGCACAGAACAGAGCTTTTTTGTGTGTATACTAGCTACTATTTGTAAAAAACAAACAAACAAACAAAAAACCCAGAATACCTATATTTATTGAAGTATATATGAGTATTTCTGTGTGCCTATATATGTGTATTACGCATTTGCTTATACATGCAGCCTTGGGGAGGGTCCACAGGAAATAAGGAACAGGGCTTTCTCCCAGGAAGGGGACTTGGGTGACAGAGAAATAGCAGCAAGTTGGAGACACAGTAAGACCTAACTTAACGTCCTCAATAAAATCTTTGACTTTGAGTGAAACAACGTATAATGACACCAATTTTACCACAGGCTAATTGATATACAGAAGAGTTAAGTTCTTATGCAACTCATCAACATTATAATGTAATGTCGTTGAACGAAACCATGTTACTCAAGGATTTACTGTGTATTGTTGTTTAAACTTTTAAAATTTGAATTACGAGATGGTTCAAAATTATTACATAATTGTTAAAATGAAAAGGCGCGTTAAAGCAAAAATAAACCTGGCAAGACAAAAATGTTGGTCTTTCTTAAAAGAGGGAGAGCCCATGGCACTTAGGAGCGTGTATGGTTGCAGTGAGAAATGTTAGGGGTGCATTAGGAAATCAGCCTGTCAGAGAGGCAGGAGTGTCAGGAGAACAGCAATGTGGGTCCATGTTTGGCAGACAGTGGGGACTCCCCCAGCTTTTCAGTGGCGGCTTGTGACATGATCAGAACCGTGGCAGGCAAGTGGGTGTGGGAGGCAGTGGGACAGGTGGGGCTGGGGTCTGAGGTGGAGGGCTCATGGTAGTTTTCCCAAGGAAGAGGTGATGGTCTGGTGGGGAGAAAGCAGAGCAGGCAGGTAGGAGATAGTCACTGAAGGCCCATGGTTAACACTCGGGGAAATATATACTGGATAAATGGATGCATGAAAATCATAAAGCTTAATGACATTTGGATGTGTGTGTTAACAGAAAAGGAACAGTTAGGAGATGATTCAATCGTCAATTCATCAAATACTCATGAGCACCCACTGTGGGCCCAGCGTTATCCCACGTACTGGGAGAGAACAGTGACCAAGACAGACAAACATTCTGGCTTTGGGACAGCTTACATCCGAGTGGTGTGGAAGTTTGCCAAACCGGGCCGTTAGGATGGCAGGCAGAGCACATTAAATATTCTTCCAATCATGCTTTAAATGGCTGCATAATATTCTTTCTTTTGGATTTACTGTAGTTTTAATCATTCTCCAATTAAAAAACACTTGGGTTGTTTCCATTTTTCGTAGAAAGGAACCCACAATGAACCACTGCATGTGTAAATCTTAGGGCGTCATTCTGATTTTTGCATTAGGATACAGTCTTAGAAGCAGACCATCTGGGTTACAGGGCACAGCATTTTAAAATGTCTTAATACTAAAGGACGGATGGCTTAGACTCCAGATCTATTGAAGCTGAGTTTCTAACAGATTAGCAGGGGAGGCAGTTGACCTAGTGGTTAGAAATGGGCGCCTTGCTCTTCATGGGGTGATGGAGACAAGAGTTCCGTAGAGTCTGCAGAGAACTGGAGGCAACGCACAGGGGGGATCCGGTCTCTGGATAAGTGAAGAAGGATGAAAGATGGCAATGCAAAAGTCGATGGGGAGGCCTCGGGCGGAGAGGGGGAAGAGGAGGAAGAGGGAGAAGGACTCAGACACTAGAGAAAGTTGGAGAAATTCAAGATGGGTCTCCAGACAGAGATGTGGGTGTAGAGAAATTAGAGAAGAGAGAGATCAGGAAGTGGTGTTCGGGGGGTCGTGATGACCTGCCGTGGAAAATACCAGGAGAGGTGTTGGGAGAAATTAAAGCCAAGGTGATCTTTCTTTCCTGTGCATGGAATCTCTGGGGCTTGCTAAAATCCCAAACTCCTACATCCCATCCCCATTCTTCCTGCCGAATTTGCATTTCTCAACAAGCATAAGTGCCCCCAACAGACACTTTGAGGGGGCAGCTGTTGGCGAAGTAGAGATGGCATCCTTGTTCACAAAGCTTCGAGGTGAGTGGAGTACCTGGGCAGCTGCAGAGCTGAGGAAAGGCTTCGGGGGTTCGGCAAGAGCTATGAGGTTCCTGGGTGACGAGGCAGAAGCCAGAGGAGGGGCAGGGTTTGAGGAGACTGAAAGGGAGGCCGCAGGGGAGCCAGGCCCCAGAAGAGGGGAGATCTCGTGGGCGACAGGAGTGGTGGCCAGCGTGGCCCCAGGGACAGGAGCGGTGAGAGGGTGGGAGAAGTCGGTTTCAGGGGGCACAGCAAGTCTTGGGACTCATGATAAGTAGCCTCTGTTTTCTCAGTCAAAGAGGGGCTGTGGTCCCCCAGTGAGAACAGATTAGCATTTAGAAGACCCGAGAAGGTTTGGAAGAACCTTGAAGGGGGCTTTACAGGGTCAGGACAAAGGCAGGGACAGGCTGCAGGAGTTCTGCCTGGATAAAACAGACCTTGTACCTCTTCTGGGGAGGTTTCCCATCCCTCCCTCCGCCCTCCCCTGAGAGGCATCTGCATTTTGGCCTCTGGCTGTTTCATTCCTTGGTTAAGATTTCTTTTAAAAGAATTTTGAAACTTCCTCTGTCAATAAATTACCTTGTCATTCCTTTGAGATTGCCCAGACTCCCTCCACTGCTCCCTGCCTTCTTTTATATATATCTTAATCTCCTGCGCGATCTTCCTTTCACTCCTGCCTTCTCCTTTTTCTATTTTGTTTTTACAGTACTCTCAATCATATTCCAGTTGCCTTGCCAGGCCCCCAGTTCCCCAGTCCCTCCCCTTTTTGCTGGAAGCCCAGCCTTCTCTGTGCCTGCTGGCTTCCTCCACACTTTCATTTTGGTTCTGGGTGTAGGTCTTTTAAGCAGCTGCAGAATTTGCAGGGTCCAGTGCAAAATGAAAATGTGGGCCACCCTTGCTAAAAAATGATTGAGAATTTCAAGATGGCGAAAGGAGCATTAGATCAAGTGCAGGGACCATCTGAGCTTCGGGCCCTGAGCAACTGCACAGGTCATTCACCCATGAAGTCCGCCCCGTTTGCCATGTTTAATAAACTTCTTTCGTTTATTGTTTATTCACTGTCTCTGAACACTTTATTTTGCTTCTGTCATCTCTAATGGCTACTTTAACTTGCTTGATTTTGCCCAACGTAGTCAATATATGTTTATAATATCCAAATAAGACACTGTGTTGTAATTATTATTCCTTTCGCCATCTTTTTTGCTGATTCTGAAGAGTGACACGAGACCTCCTTGGAGGCCCAGCTGCCTCTGAGCTGATGCTTGGCTGTTGCTGCCATTCAGAGCCCTCAAAGTCATGCTGCTGGTTAAAATGGCACTCAGGAGGTGCCTGCCTTATGGAGATCTGGAGGAGAGGTAGGCTAAGTTACCCAGGCAAGTGTAGTATAGAAACCACCCACGTAATGTGCATCAGTCAGTGAGCAGCTCAGAGCTCACATTCAATAAGCAGTGACCACTATTATTTGCTTGCTGGACCTCAGCTGATATAGCCAAAGTGCTATCATAACACAGTTCTAGTTTAATAAATTTCCTCCAGATTTGAGGGCTCTCACCCTCTTCCCTTAAGGCCTGTAGTCCCACCCAGTTTCCATTATCCCACATCTTCCCTGCCCGCCCCTCACCCAAGGGTCCGGTCACCTACTTGTTGGTCTGCCTCTGGTGCTGGAGGACCATGTTTTTCTCGTGGATCGTCTCCAGCAGGGCTGTTGCCAGAGACTTCAGATCGGAAATGGACTGCGGAGTGGCTGGGAGGCTGCATCCGTGATCCTCAGATAACAGGTCCTGAACTGGTGGGATATAAAAGGTACAGCTCAGCCTCCAACCCATCTGGAAGGCAACCAGTGGCAGTTCTCCCCGGCTGTGATAGGTACCCAGCTTCAAATGTTACCACGTTGCATTGAAGAGTCCACGTCGAGTGTCAAGAGTAAAAAAACAAAATTCAGTGGGTGAAGTGAAACAGAAAAGAGGACGTCATCATGGACTTTTACAACAATTTTTTAAAGGATAATAATCTGCTTGCGTTTGTCCAGTATTTAGTACTTTCAAACACTTTTGTACTGACTAAGTCATTTGAGACTTAAAATTAAAAAGAACAAAAAATCTACCTGGGAAGTAGTACTTATTCTCATTTTATGGACAGGAAAGCAAGGTGCATAGATGAAAAACACTGGCTAAATGTCCTGCCACCATACTGATGACGATGACTCATGTCCTGAACACCTTGCATTATATCAGAGAATCCCAGGGTGTGGTACCCTCAGTGCGTAGCAAGATAATTGAGGACATTATTTAAATTGCAAAATATATTTTGCATGTGTACATTCTTAGAATGGGTAGATGAACCAAGAGATAAAAGACAAAAAAACAATGATCACTTACTCCTACCAGGCAGAAAAAAATATATATGTATATAAAAAACAGCATAAATCACTATATATTTTTGAACACCATTTCCTATATATGTCTAGATGCAGTTATACAAATTCATACATTTTTCTTCAAAAATGGAAAAATAAAAAAAAACCTCTGCTTTTTGACTTGATGGCTTCACCATGAATATTTCCTATAACATAAAATTTAATGTCTGCTTACTCGTTCATGTAGAGATATATAATAATTAATTACTTCTGGACATGCATGTTGTTTCCAATTCTTTAAATTATAACTAATATAGGAAGAACTTTCTCGAAGCAAAATGTTTGTACCTCTGTGTAATTATTCCTTGCTGGCTCAAAAAGGATCGGTTTAAGGCATTTCATAAGAGGCCGCCCAATGGCTCTCTAGAAAGGTCGTGCCAGGCTGCGTGCTCTGCCACGGCGTTTGGGTGTGGCTGGCGTTCCCCACGGCAGCGGCAAGGCTGGGTCTCGGCACTCAAAGGTGCTATGCTAGCGAGGGTATCCTAAGCTAACCTTCAATGCGCTGCTTCTCATTTCTGTAGAGCATTGGAGTTTTCTTTTTAAAAACAAACTCTACCCTGAACGTGCCCGATCTCGTCAGATCTCAGAAGCTAAGCAGGGTCAAGTCTGGTCTGTACTTGGACGGGAGACTATCTAGGAAGATCAGGTGCTATAGGCATTTAAAAAACAAACAAATAAAATAAAAATAAAAACAAATTCTAGTGGAATGGAAAAAAAAAAAGAAGCTGCTTGCTAAAGTGCCTTGATTATTAGGTAGGCTGGAGATTCAGCATTTTTTTAAAAGGCACTCTAGCTCTGATTATGACTGCCATCTGATTGTTGCTGATCTGTCCTGCCAACAACCCCAAAAGTGGGCCAGTCAAGCATGTTCGGCTTGAGGCTTATGTTTAGAACTGAATTCCCAAATATTAAGTGTCAGGAGCAAGCTCTCTGCTATTTCTTCCCCTGGACTGTTTCTGGAAGATCATTATTTTTCATCAGAATCGACAAAGAGGAAGAACAAAATTGCAATCAATAAAAGCTTCTTTGAAAAAGGCACATGTTTCATCATAAAATGATTTCGGCAGCTATGAGACTTTTCTATGCCAACCATAGAGGTCAGGAAAAATAGAAATTGATGAGGTTGAAACATGTACTCGGAGATGACCAGGAGAAGGGAAACCATTCTTGAAAGAAGAGCAGAGTTCTGGGGAGGAAGGGATACAAATGAGACCCAGCCATCAGGAAAAGCTCTGAGGTAGCGTTCTCAAAGCAGTCCCCAAACCAGCATCTGTATCACCTGGGGACTTTCTAGAACTACGATCCTCCAGGCCCACTCTACCTACCAAATCAGGAACTCTGGGCTGGGGGTGGGGCCTAGTAATCTGTGTTCTAACAAGTCTTCCGGGGAATTCTGATGCAGGCACAAGTTTCAAGGATCATCTCGGTTCTCAGTCCGCAAAACAAGACGTGGACTGACAGTTCTAGCTTCGTTCTGGGATGGTAAGTGGCCCCTCCAGGAGGATGAACTCTACCTTGCTTTGCAGAGAGGACTCCAGTCAGGGCAGTGCTGCTGGATTTACCCTGGCCTTTTGAGTTTTTCCGTCTCTCAAGAGCATTCTAAAGCAGCATCGGGAGAAAAATAAAGACCTCTGTCAGAAAAACCAATCATGGAAAGATACCTAGTTATGGTTAGATGTGTCCTCCCACCCAGCATACGAGAACTCTTTGCAAATTCTGAATGCTAGCCTACCTTTAAAAATTCTAGGTCCCTGCCGAAGAGTTAGGGTTTGTATGGACCTGGTAAAGGGTTTATTTTTTTTTTATTTTTTTTTTTAAGTAGGGGCCTGGCAGAATGACAGCAATTATAGTCTCTCTTATACATAACAGGAAGTCAATGCACATTTATTAAATGATCAAATCTGAAGCAAAAACTCAGTCTAATGTGTGACGTCACTAGTTAGGAAATCCCTTCCAATAGACATGAGATGGAAAATGGGTTTACTCGCATGCACCAGTGCCAGGAGAGTGCTAGTGGTGTTTGGAAGGAGTCTCTCGCTGGACCGGAAAAGAGTCACCATCCACAGTGATATCTGCCATGGACACCAGATAGGGAAGCGCATATGTGCCACCTAAGTGTCATTCCTAGAAGAGACTCTTACATTAAAAATTGATATACTATATAGCCAGTACTTGGCAAACAGAAGAACTGAACAAATGTTGTTAAAGGAAAGCAGAAGCACACATTTCAAAATTAGATATTAATTATACACCTTTAAAAGCTGTATTTCTCTTTGGCTGTGTATATATATCGACTGGTGTAAACTAAAGTGTGGCCCTCATACTACAGAAAGGAGGAACAGCATGGAGACTTCTGAGAAAAAAAGCCAGCGTCAAAAGCCAGGAAAATGAGAAGGCTCTCCAAGCATCTAGACTGCTGTAAAACTTCACCCTCAGGAAGAGAAATCAATCTATTTTCAAAGCAGAGAAACCCAGGAGATTTTTCTAATTATATCACTTACAAGTAACATCTGCAGAAACAGATATTATCAGACTAATGGTGCTGGAATGAGACTAAATAACAGTGGGGAGAATTTAAACATTGTGTCCTGTCAGTGTGACGTGAACAGTATCGTGTAGGTTGTGATTTCCCAATCTTTGTTTCTTCATCGCTCGGAAACCATTTTCTTCTGGATGATTAGGAGACAAATAGCATCTGATGACAGAACGCTTTATAGAAAAGCCGGATACGAAGCCTAATTTCACATGGACTGAGGCTATAAAGTGGCCACATCCAGATTTTGGGTGTCTCTGTGTGCCCCGTCCCGATAACAGCGACAGGAGGAGCTCTTGCAAAAGCTGTTTTGGTGTGTTTGTCGTTCGGGGTTTAATTCTTACCGGTTACCCTCAGTTATTGGCCTCTCTCTGGGAGGGCAGGCAAGCACTAAAATATCTTTGGCACATGAAAGAGAATTAAAATAGAATGACATTTAGATGCACAATAGTGAATCATCGCCGTCCCCGTCATGATTCTGCTACCTTGTACTTGGCAATGTTGGATTTCAAGAGGTTGACCTCTTCATGAAGTTGTTTTAATCTCTCTTGAAGGTACCTGGAAAAAGAAATGGATACAACTAGGAAGTGTTTGGGAGCAAAATGAAACAGACAAACAAACATACACTCAAATTGGAAAAGAGGAAAAAGGAAGACCGCATGCTGGAGGAGCCGTTTTTGACATGTGACGCTTCTCACCACTGAAGGGAGGCTGAGAAAAGTGCGTCTTTGTGACACCTGCTTAAATGGGTGCGATCAAGGTCAAATACGCCCCGATCACAGAAAGCCCGCTTCAGAAGAGCCCTGCACAGAGATCCCCTCAGGGACATCAACACAGTTTTCACATAATTCTCATTAAGATGATTCCGCTGGGAAGGAAGGTGGGAAGAGGCGACACCAGACATAACATTAAGTTAGACACATACACACATTGAAATCTGCCTCGGGGAAAAAGACACAGCTAAGGGAATTTCTCCATTTATTTTCTTATTCTTTTCTCTCTCTTTGACAGCAATAACAAGCAGCTTTCACTGGTTCCCTACCCTCCTTGCTTAACTAGGGAGAGAGAAAGAGGTATGCATGTAGGCATGTAGGTGTGTGGTGCTTCTTTTCTGACTTTTACAACGAATATGTGACATTAATATTGTTTCGGGGGGTTGTGCCTTTCCCTTCATCATAAGGCAACTCTTCTCAAAGGTAAATAGGGCTGCAAATAACTGCCCGCCTGCAGGCCCGTGGAGAGAGAGCCAGCACTGGACCACGCACAGGCCGGGCCGGCCACTCGCCTGTTCTCCATACACAGCGCATCCACATCGATGATGCGGTTCTCATGCCCGCCCAGAATGTGGTTTAGCTCCTGGTTGAGCCTCTCCACTTTGTCCTGGTAGGAGGACCGCTCTTCTTTCACATCCTGAAGCTCATCCACGGAGGCCTGCAGGTCATGCTCCAGGGACTCGATCTGAAACCAAAGGAAGCACCCTCACTCGAGATGTCCTGAAGATGCCGGCTTCGTGGCCTGAGACGGAGCCCTCCGCTAGGCTGATGGTTTTTAGAGAGCTAATGAATACCACCCACGTGCTATAAAACCGTAAGCACCACACACTGGAATATGATCAAAGCTAACAGGACGGGGACGACTGCCTGCCAGGCACTGTATCTAAGACGGGATGGGTGCAGCGGCTGGGAAAGACAGAACCGATCCCTTAGCAAGGGCAGCACGCCCCAAAGCCAGAGGCCAGGAGAGGGCAAACCCAGGCAGTGCGAACAGCAGCCAGTGTCTTACGGATCTGCGCTTTTTCAAACCACTCTAGACCCAGAAATCTTGTTCCGCTCTTCAAAACCAATGAGCAAGAGAAGGAAAGCAAAGTCTAGGCGATCTTAGCTCTTCCCTAACTAGGGCTCTCAACTGGTTGAAATAGTGCCTCAAAAAGCGTCACTCAGCATTTCAGCGGATACTTTGCAAATTAAGGCCAGTATGTCACCTTTCGGTCTCTCCTTGTCTATCCTGGGTGGGGGTGGCGGGGGCGGGGGCGGGGGCGCGGGGCAGGTCTTGTGTTCAGAACCATGGAAGCCACAGACACAGGAGGCCGCTGAGGGACGCCGTGGAGTCCGAGGAAGAAAAGTGCTCCGCTCGGCTTGTATCTTTCCTGCTCCGACTCGCCTCGCCGGCGCCCCACACTCTCTGAACCACAGGGACACAGTCTCCTCTCCTCTGCGCCGCGTCCCGCTGTGCAAACCCATCCGCCACTCCTAACAGCTGCTAAGTAACCTGCTCCTTCGCTCTCTCCAGCTGCTGAACCAAGTCCTCGCGCTCGTGGGCTGCGAAGTGCCGCACGCCGATTTCTTCGTCTCCGAGCCTCTGTTTGGCAATTGTCATCCTCAAGAGCTGCATTGTCATCAGTAGGAGAGAGGGAGTGAGAGAAGGAGAGGGAGGGAAGGAGAGAGGGGAGGGAGAGAGAGAGATTTAAAATAAACAGGTCCAAACAAAACCCCAAGCACACTAGGCAGAAACAACTTTTGGAAGACTTTTCAAGAAATGCTGGGGAAAAGCATGAGACAATGACATGACTTGCCATTATGATGAATTTTAAAGACTATCGTGTATTTTGTACAAGCCTGCACATACACATGTATGCATGCATACAAGGCATGAAGCTAATAGGAACACAGGCCTGGGCATTTGAAGGTGGATGGCCTATATAGCACAGCTATGGTGAGCAAACAAATTCTGGGTTTCTTTTAAACTTAGCAAATACTAAAAAATGATAACACATGCTGATATGGGCATGCTTCCACACTCTTAACAATGAGGCTATATTGTCAAGAGCCTTAAAAATGTCCCTACTCAATGATCCAGTAACTTTACTTCTGACAATCTGCGCTAAGAATAACCCCAGACAGGGATTAGCTTTATGGAAAAGAAAAAGTAGATTGCACTGTTATTTGTAGAAAGAGTGAAAAAACTAGAAACAATGTCTAACAATAGTGGGATTGTTAACAAACCAGAATGCAATCAATCAATGCTCTGGTTTGTAGCCATCTGAAATGCGTGTGATGTGAATGTAATACCACAGTCATGTTTAAGATACCATGTCAAGTGGGGTGGGGGGAGCAGAATACTAATGTTTATATGCAGTATGACTAAAATTACATGGAGAACCCATGCACGAAAGAAAAAAAATTACTAAATACATCAAAACATTAAAATGTGTATGTTTAGGTGATGGTGAGACTGCATATACTATCTGCTCTGTTCCTTGTTTTTTAACTTTTAAAATAAGTATGCATGATTTTTATAACATATGTTTATTTATATGTTTTTAAATTCCCAGGGATAAAATTCCAGTCTTCAGAAATGTAATTTTCCAAAGGATCCCCACAGAATCCACAGCCTCCCCAGACTCCAGGGCCAAGTTCCATGTGCAGCTCCAAACCTTCTAGGTGGGATCATGATGGGAACTTTGTGAGACCCCAGGAAGATCCAATAGTCCCAAAGCACCCCCGACAGGCCCATCAGTGCCAAGCAGGTTGTCACGGAGTCACATTTTAAAGTTATGGCACTGCTTCTGGAAGCTTCTTCTAAAGAAGTTATTATAAGTCTGATTCCCTCATCTCCCTGTATGGTGTGTGTGAATGGGCTTCATATATGGATGAAGATCCCGGGGACAGTTCATTGCTGTCACGTGGATCCAAATCAGCCAGCAGTGCCTGCTTGTGGCATGCACTTCCGTGTTCCTGTGTGAATCTTCAGGGATTCACATTCACTAGAAAAAAAAATGGTTTTATCTTCAAGTCTCTAAAGGATTTAGGGTCAAGTGAGAAACAGAAAGTTAAAAGCCAAGGTAGATATTAACTAGATTGAAATAGTAAATAACAGCAATAAACTTTGAAAGAGATGATGATTAAAGAAAAGAGCATTTTTCTAATGATATCAATTTTGGGTCCTTGTTTGAAAAATACTCCATTGGATTGGACAAATACTGACTGGGCACCTCATATCTGCTAAAGGAGCACTGGGATTGGGCAGACAATGTTCCACGCGGCAGTGGGTTTATACAAAGACCTGGCAGAGGATGGATGCAGATGGCTGTGCTTCATGGGATCTGATTATGGTTGAGGCAAATTACTCAAGGATTCTGTATTTGTGAATTGGCACCAACTTATTAGTAACCTCTAAATCAACACTCACAGTGTTTCGAATCATGCGTGGACATGAGCAGACAAGTGCAGAGTGGCGAAAAGTGGCGAAAAATGTGAATGGTCCATCAGCCAGGTTCCCAGCTGAGGTTGAGCAAGATGATGCTCTACCTCTGTTTCTGCTCTCTACTGTACACGAGTGTCCTTTTCATGGTCTATTTAGTGTCATGTATTTTTTTCACATTTTTGTGCTTTTTATTGGTGTTTTGCTGTTTAAAATGGCTCCCATGCAAAAAAATATATATATATATAATAAAATGGCAATAACAACGTACCTATCAATAATCACTTTAAATGTAAATGGACTAACGTTCCAATCAAAAAACAGAGTAGCTGAACGGATAAGAACAGAAGACCTGTACATCGGCTGTCTATAAGAGACCCACTTCAGATCTTTTGAGACACACACAAACTGAAAGTAAAGGGATGGAAAAAGGTATTTCATGCAAATGCAAATGAATAAAAGCTGGGGTCGCAATACTTACGTCAGACAAAATAGACTCAAAACAAAGACTACGATAAGAGGCAAAGAAGGCCGTTACACAATGATAAAGGGATCGATCCAACAAGAGGACATAACCCTAGTCAACATTTATGCAGCCAACATAGGAGTACCTACATACATAAAGCAAATATGACTGATATAAAAAGAGAGATCTACAGTAATATAGTAATAGTAGGGGCTTTTAACACCCCACTGACACCAATGTATAGATCTTCCAGACAGAAAATCAATAAACAGTGGTCTTAACTGACACAGTAGACCAGATGGATTTAATTGATATTTTTACAGCATTTTACCCCAAAGCAGCAGAATATACATTCTTTTCAAGTGAACACGGAACATTTTTGAGGACAGACCACATGTTAGGCCACAAAACAAGTCTCAATAAATTTAAGAAGATTGAAATCATATCAAGCATCTTGTCTGACCACAATGATATAAACTAGGAATCAATTTAAAAAAAAATACCTGGAAACAAAAATGAAAACACAATGATTCAAAATCAATGGGACATAGTAAAAGCAGTCCTAAGAGGGAAATTCATAGCAATGCAGGCCAACCTCAAGAAACAAAAAGAAGCTCAATAAACAGTCTGACCTTATAACTAAAGGAACTAGGAAAAAAACAGCAAAGCCCAAAGTGAGTAAAAGGAAGAAAATAATAAATATCAGGTGGCAATAAGATAAATAGAATCTAAAAAAAAAAACAGTACTAAAGATCAATGAAATCAAGAGCTGGTTCTTTGAAAAGATAAACATAATTGATAAACCTTTAACCAGATTCATTAAGAAAAAAAGAGAGAAGACCCAAATAAATAAAATCAGAAATGAAAGAGGAGTGACAATAAACTCCACAGGGGTACAAAAGATTATAAGGAAATATTACTAGCAATTATAGGCCAACGAATTAAACAATTTGGAAAAATAAATACATTCCTAGAAACATACAATATCTCAAGACTGAGTCAAGAAGAAACAAAAAATATGAACTGATGATTACTATTAACAAAATCAAATCAGTAGTCAAAAACTATACTACAAGACTATAGAAATCAAAACAGCATGTTACTGGCATAAAGACAAACACATAGATCAATGGAACACAACAGAGAGCCCAGAAATAAATCCATACCTATATGGTTACCTAATCTACGACAAAGGAGGCAAGAATATACAATGGGGTAAAGACAGCCTCTTTAATAAATGGTGTTGGGAAAACTGGACAGATTATGCAAAAAAGAAAAAAGAAAAAGAAAGAAACTGGACCACTTTCTTACACCATATACAAGAATAAACTCAAAATGAATTAAAGACTTAAATGCAAGAATTGAACTCATAAAACTCCTAGAGAAAATATAGGCAGTAAATTCTCTGACATTGCTTTTAGTAATCTTTTTTTCCTAATATATCTCCTGGGGCAAAAGAAACAAAAGAAAAAATAAATAAACGGGACTATATCAAACTAAAAAGTTTTTGCACAGCAAAGGAAAACATCAACTAAATGAAAAGACAACCTACTGAATAGAAGAAGATATTTGCCTGTGATACATCTGATAAGGAAGGGGTTAATACCCAAAATTTATAAAGAACTCACACAACTTAACACTAAAAAACAATTCAATTAAAAAATGGGCAAAAGACCTAAATAGGAATTTCTCCAACAAAGACATACAGATGGCCAATACACATATAAAAAATGCTCACCATTACTAACCATCAGGAAATGCAAATTAAAACCACAATGAGATATCATCTCACACCTGTCAGAATGGCTATCACCAATAAATCAAAAAATAAGTGTTGGCAACAATGTGGAGAAAAAGGAACCCTCGTGCTTGTGATGGGATTGCAAATTTGTATAGCCACTATGGAAAACAGTCCGGAGTTTCCTCAAAAAATTAAAAATAGAACTACCTGATGACCCAGCTATTGTACTTCTGGGTATTTATCCAAGAAAACCAAACCACTAATTCAAAAAGATAAGTTCACTCCTATGTTCACTGCAGTGCTATTTACAATAGCCAAGATATGGAAGCCACCTAAGGGCCCATCAATAGATGATTGGATAAAGAATTGGTGGATAAAGAAGATTGGTATGTGTACACAACGGAATATTACTCGCCATAAAAAAGAAATCTTACCATTTGCAATGGCATGGGTGGACCTAGAGGTATTACACTAAGTGAAATAAGTCAGATAGAGAAAGATAAATACCACATGATTTCATTTATATGTGGAATCTAAGGAACAAAATAAATGAACACGTAAAATGAACACAGACTCATAGATACTGAAAGCAAACTGGTGATTGCTAGGTGGGAGGGGGATGTAGGGGTGGGTAAAAAAGGTGATGGAATTAAGTACAAATTATTAGTTATAAAAAGTCACAGGGATGTGAAGAATAGCATAGGAATATAGCCAATAGTATTGTAATGGCTATGTATAGTGCCAGGTGGGTACTAGAGTAATTGGGAGGATTACTTTGTAAATTATATAGATGCGTAACCACTATGCTGTACACCTGCAACTAATATATATATATATATATATATATAAATAGAAAATAGCCTCCATGCATAGTGCTCAAGTGCTGTCTAGTATTCCTAAGAAAGCTGTGATGCATCCTAGAGAAAATATGCATTAGACAAGCTTCATTCAGGTGTGAGTCACAATGCTGTTGGCTGTGAGATCAGTATTAAAGAATCAACAATCTACATTAAATAATGTGACTTTCAACAGAAACGAACACATATAAAACATTACGTATTTATCCTTTAACAAAAATTTTGTGAATGGAGGCTTACCGGAACCTATCGACCAGTGGTTGTTGGTGCCAAGTCAACCAACACGGGCCCCCAATTTGGGGTGCATTGAAGGAAACTTTATTCAGTGCAAAAAGCTCAATTGTGATACAGCACAGCTGTGAGAATAGCATAGCTGTGAAGTGGACGTGGGGCAAGATGGACCCGGGCTGAGGCAGCTCTGCTCTGCTTCAGGGAGATGTCTTTGGTGTTTCAGCCAGAAACTCCGTTTAGCCTTTGTGGAAAGGAAAGGTGCACTCCATGATTCAGCAGGGGGCTGACTTATATAGAGAGAAGTTCCCCTCTGCTGGTCCTTGATTAGTTCATCCTCATGCAAATGAAGACTCCAAATCCTTGCAGTATGATTGGTCCAAAAAGCACTGTCCTGTCCATAGTCAGAATGGAGCAGCACTGATTGGTTGGTGAAGGTGCTAATGGGCGATATAGCTGCATAGCGCCGATTAGCTAGGGCAAGTCTCAGGGAGTTTAGTACAGGCTTCTCTCTAAAGCGGGTCTTGTGTGAGAGGCCCCTGTATAGAAATGGCTGCTAGGCTGTGCTTTTAACTTTGAGCCTAGTATCCACAGGAACCCTTCTTGGTTGGTGTCTTCTGGAGTTGACAAACCAAATCCTGTATTTCCTCTAGGAGCACTGGTTCAATATTCGCTACTTTAGTGTTTGCAGTGACTTTAGTGACTTTTGAGCATGAGAATCAGCTATATTTGGGAGTGGCAGGGGTGGGTGATGGAGTTTATGGCAGCACTGGTTAATTCATCTGAAAGCTGATGTGTGAAAATTCTTTCATGTTGTGCAATTTCTTGGCTCAGGACTTTCAGAACCCTAAGTGGTTATACAGAAGGACGAAGAACTAACCAAATAAGAAGGATTTCCCAAATCAAAAGGTCTAGAAACAGGTAGGCTCCTGCCTTTTTTGGTATGAGGAAACAGGAGGCCTGCGACGTGGCTTTGAAAGTAGGGCTCTTTTCTTGATACATGAAAAGCCAGACTGACAGCCTGAACTTTAAGTAATAAAACACCACTGTGGTTTTCTACTCGCAATACGCTTCGCTGAACACTTAATTTAGAATCACACAATTATGTTTGCTTAATGCCAATTAATTATTAAACATGTTTATTGAGGTCTGACAGCCAAATAAGAGAGTCATCTTTTATATACTGAATGCCTGTATATAAGCTTCAGTAAATATGTTAACAATCGTTTGGTGTTTAATGTGCATACAATATCGGCTATTAAATCTTAGGGCTAGACTGGTTGGAACACTTACTTTTAAAAGTGAGGCCCAAGTTGGTGATAGCTGGGTCATTAGTTGGGTCTGACGCTCGAGTGAAATTGGCTGCAGAGAGGCTACTGCAGCAGGAATAGCAGCCCCTAGGGAGGCTTCTCCAGCTCCCCAGCTCACAACTCACAGGCTCTGGAGGCCTCTGCCTAAGGGGTTCATGTCCTGGCTCCACCGTCTGTGAGCCGTGCAACCTCATGTTTTAGCCTGTGCCTAAAACGTCTCTGAGCCTTAGTCAAAATACTACAGTAATAGTACAGCTTTTTACTGCCACCGGTTGCTGTCAGCATGAAGTAAGAGAGAGCCGAGTAGCATTAAACGTGTTATTTAACTTAGGGGAATTCAAATTAATGTGTTTGCCTAAAAGATGAGGGGAAAGAAAAAGAGGACGGAGAAAGAAATAGAGACTAGACGATGAGAGAAATAAAAATTTTAACACCTGGGTGACCCTACCTACCCCTCCTTTCAATGTCCCAGACGCAGAGGTGAAAGAATGACTGATAATCATTTAGGCAAAATCAGATTGTTCATATTTATACATAATACCATCGTTTGGGAGCATACCTGACCATGTACTCTAAACTTTATGGACGATTTAGGGGACTATAAAGGGAGATTGTGAATAGGCACAAGTTTTTGCCTCTTACATGCTGACTTCAGAACCTAATCCTGCGTGAGGGAAGGTGGAGTTTCTCTAAGATGCTTAGCGCAACGCCTGGAATATAAAAAAGTGCTGAATAAGTGTTAGCTGCCATTACGACTGCTGTGCTGAAGATCATCACTGTCATCCTCCAGGTGAGTTTCCCCACACAGAGCCCCCACCACGGGGAAAGCCCCATCTTTCTAAACTGGAGAAGGCAGAGCTCCCGAGCCAACCTTATCTGTAGACTGCAGGCCACGATGTAGATTTCCCATCTGGAAACGGTTAGGAAGCAACTGCTCAGGGCACTTAATTCTTTCAAACACAGCCATCAAAACTCCACGGCTAGCCTCCCGCCAACCCTTGAAGTGGATCGGTGCCCTGTGAGGCGTGCACACTGCCATCAGTAGATGCATTCATTTGGTGATTTAGATAGAAATAAACGTTTATGAATGAATTATGGGCGTCAGTCGTCGGTTTATGGACGAGGCACAGCTGCAGCTGGGATGTGGCTAAGGAACAGGCCTGCGAAAGGAGGGGGCCAAATGGCTCTTGGGCTCCCATCCCCCACCCTGCCCACTGACCCTGCCAATGCCCTACTCAAACCCTGGTCCTCCTGAAGATGCCCAGGTCAGAACGCCTTGTTCCTTCCCCGATCTCTTCTCAGTCTTCATCCTTCACAGCCTCAAACAGTCTCTTCCTCATCTTGCTTTCATTTGCCTGAATCCATTTTCCCCAGCAGGTAGTGAGAGGCAGCCAGGGCCGGAAGAAGTCATTATTCTCCAGGTGTTATCTGTGTTCGATCTGCTTCTGCTAATCCTAGTCATGTTTCCTCCGCTGACCCCCACCCAGGTGGCATGTTTTTATTGAAAACGGGATTTTAGTCCATTCAGACTGCCGAAGACCACAGGCTGGGTAGCTTACAGACAGCAGAAATTTATTTCACATAATGCTGGAGACTGGGGAATCCAAGATCAAGGTGCCAACAGATCCGGAGTCTGGCGAGCCCCTGCTTCCTGGTTCATGGATGCTGCCTTCTCACGTGGCAGAAGGGGCAAAAGAGCCTACTGGGGTCTCTTTTGGGAAGGCGCTAATCCCATTTGTTGAGAGCTCTGCCATCATAACCTAATCACCTACCAAAGTCCCCACCTCCAATGCCATCACACTGGAGATTTGGCTTTAACATATGAATCTTATGGGGACATGTTCAGTCTATGGTAAAGCTCTGCCATAGACAGGACAGCTACGTATGGCGGCCCGGTCTGCGCACTGCACAGTTCAACTCCAGGTCTCCATCCTCACAATGTGCGAAGATATGATGCAATGGTCACTGTTGCTGTAACTCTCACTTTTGATGTAGAGCTCTAAAAGTGCAGTCCCTAGCCACGGATGGAATGGTGACAGTTCGAACACAAGGACCCTCCGTTTGCCAGGGTTACTGGGAGGAGCAGATGAAAGAATTAACAGGGAGTAGATGCTAGCCCTTCCTCAGCCCCAATCCTTGTGTACGGATGCAAACAACACTTAAGAAGAGGTCAGAACCAAAAGGCATTTATTAAACATTCATCCGCTGTAGTGCCGGGCTGGGCAACTTAATAAACACGGCCTTGACTATCTTTTCTTTTACTTGATGGTTTTCTCCACATTGTCTCCAACTGCCCCTGACCTTTAAAATACCTTCAGTACAATGGAACATGAGAGTTTAGCAAGTCCCCAAGTGGGAAACTCTATTGTGTATACTAGAGTCTAAATTCCTAGACCTATTTACAATGCAGTTCTGGCTTTAAACAAAAGAATTTGTCACACATGCATGAAAAGAACAACAAAAAGAGCAGTTTTCATTTTCTTCCTCCCAAAGCTCAGGAAATCACCGTGCACACGTTCATTAGTGCACATCAATGTTTCCCAGTTAATGAGCTCTCAGCCTCGGCTAAACGATGTGCGAGAAGCTTTTCTTACACATGATACCTCTGGTGGCTTTTCACTGCACTGGACTAAATGCCAGAGCCCTTAAGAGGCAGATGAGGAAGACATGAGCAGCTCCCTGCCACCCTCCCTGCCCCATCCCCAACGACCTCCCTTGTTCTCTGTTCTCTAGCCACACTGGCCCCTCACTGCCTCAAACACGCCATGCTCCCGCCTGCCTCTGGGCCTTTGCACATCCTCTGCCCTAGGAATAGCCTGCCCACAGGCCTGTTCAGAAACCACTTCATTTGTCTCCTTCAGATCAGGTTAAACATCGCCTCCTCTGAGAAGTCTTCCCTGAACGCCATCACTGAAGCTGTTCACCCCTCCCTCCCTCCCCCTGCGCCACTGCCTTCATCGAGCTTACAGAAGTGATCTTGATCGTCTGCTCATGCCCTCCCCACTGTCAGCTCCACCACGGCAGGAACCTTGCTGGTCATCTGCACTGAAAAACCCTGGTACCTGTGGCAGTGTCTGGCTAACCAGAGGGAATGCCCGACTGCTTCTCAAATTAGGAAGCCTCTCATTCCGCGTTTCCCACAGTTCCAGGAGGCAGGCTCTGTCCTGTCCTCTTGACAGGTGAGAACCCCCCGAGGGGCTGACGTGGGGCTCTGAAGCCTTGTCTCCACAGCCGGGGGCCCTGCTGCCCAGGGCCAGGCTCAGTTCAGTGGGCCAGGGTCCCTCGTCCAAGGAGGCAGTCTCTTCACACTTAAACAAACATGCATGCAGCCTTCCTGCATGCCAGGCCCTGCCCTCCGTGCTTGTACGCCTCCATGTAAGTCCAGCAAGCACGCTGTGCGGTACTGCTCCTGCCCTCGTTTTTAGGTAAGAGACCGAGACACAGGGATGTAAATTAAGTTGCCCACAACGCAAAGTAGACATGGCAACCAGGCGTGGGATCCTAGCTGTCTCGGGTTCTAGAGTTTACGCTACGCTGCCTCGCTCCACAGCAACCGCAGCAGCATTGCACAATGCCCCCACCATAGAGCGTGTTCGTGCTTTGTATAACTTTTCCTATTTAATCCCCCCGAAAGGCGCACTGGCCCCCTGCTGGGTCTCTATCACCCCAAGCTTGCTCTGCCTACAGGGTCCCCTCACCTTACCCCTCGGCTATCTGACTGCTTCCCACCACGTGTCCTTCAGATCACGATGCAAAGGGCGTGTGACTAGATATCCTCCCCTGACCACACAGTATAAACAGTGCCCCCTGTTCTGCCCAGGCTGCACTCTACAGCACCCTAAGTCACTTTTTCACTTAGCACTTAGCCCCTGCTGACGTATTATATGGTACAGTAATCCCCACTTATCCGTAGGGGGTATGTTTCAAGACCCCCAGTGGATGCCTGAAACCTTGGACTGAACCCTATACATACCATGTTTTTTCCTATAGATACACATCCCTTTTCACTTTCACGAAACACTTTACGGCTTCTCTTAGTTGGGCATATCCAAATTGCCAGCATCGCGACTCTGGCACTTTGGCGCCAATATTAAATTAGACAAGGGTGACTTGAACGTAAGCCCTGGGATACTGCGACAGTAGAGCTGATCACCGCGATGGCTACTGAGTGACTGATGGGTGGGGAGCGTCTGCAGCATGGATACAAAGGACAAAGGGATGATTCGCGTCCTGGGTGGAGTGGAGCCGGCCGGCGCAAGATTTCATCACGCGACAGAATGGCACGCCATTTAAAAACGTGCACTGTTTATATCTGGAATTTCCCATTCAGTATTGTTTGGACCGCGGTTGACCCCAGGTAACAAACTGTGGAAAGCAAAACCGTGGATAAGGGAGGGCTGCCGGACTTCATCAAACGGGACGTCCGCCAGCTTTAAGACTCACCATCATGCAACTCTAAAAAGAACAGAAAGTGCCAGGCATCACGACATGACGCCATGGAGAGGTGTTCAAATGTGAAAACCTGTGCATCTCAGAATCTGTGAAATATGCTCGTTTGTGTGCTGTCGTCCACCTGTCCTCACTAGAATGGAAGTCCATGAAAGCAGGGACTCATTGATCACTGTCCTATCCCCACACCACGCAGCTGGGTTTTCAAAAGATGCGTTGAAATGAATTGAACACCCTCCATACGGCAAGTATTACTATTATCTCCACTGTGCAGACGTGAACAACTGAGGCACAGAGAGGTCAAGCAACTGACACAAGATTACACAGCCAGGAAGCCCCTGAATTACCTTCAGACCATTCAGCACATGTGACTCTCACAGCCACAATCTTGACAGCATCTCACCAAGCAGTTTCCAAGCTGCTTCAATTTCTTTTTATTTAGTATAATTTGGGTATGGTGTACTATAAAATAAGTCTTGGGAAGAGATAGCGTTCAGAAACAGTTTTCTAAGAAGTGTCATGACATGTAGTCTCTGGGATTAAAGTCCAAAACTGTGCTGCTGGGTCGCACGGGCCATCCAGGCTACAAGCTCATATAAACCAGAACAGGCTCAAATATGGTCCCTGAGGTGAAATGTGTCTAACTCTTTTGCCAATAAAACATTAGGGAATGCTGGACTAGTCTGGCTGCTCGCTGAACTAGCTGAGCATTACCTACAGTTCACCATTAAGATCCCAGTTAGAGGCAGATACGGTGGGATTGGAGAGAGGGAAGGTCCCTTACCGCTCATTTCAGTTCTTTGTAATTAATTTCTATAATGCCCCAAGGTGAGAGCTTTTCATTAGAGTGCCCTCGTCATTGGGTTTCTTATGCGCTGGGATATCTCTGTGCTTCTTTGAAGCATAAAGAGGAACCATTTACAAAGAGCTCTCTGATCCCTCACCCTGGACCGTTACAAACATCCACAGCTGAGCACTTTTTTTAAACAAAGTATACTTTAATTAGTCACCTGCATGCTCACTGGTCCGTCTTTATTGGCTCATGGCTTTGACTTAATTGGTTTGCTCGCTGAATCCATCCAAAAGTCCCACATCAATAGAGGTATGGTCACAGAAGGGCTCTATCGTTTTATGGTGCCAAGACCAGATAAAACAGAGATTCTGAAAGACCATCAGCTGGCGTAACATAGAGCACATTATTAAGGGCAAAACCCTGTGTTAATGCAATAGCACACACAGCTATGTTTAAATTGGCCAGCAGAGGCCTAGGAAATTCAAATGCATGACATGGGTAGGGCAGCTGGCCACCTGGACCTCCTTGCTTTTGAATACTTTGCACTGCATTATTGTTCTGCACTAAAGTTCCATAATTTGTATAACGAAGAAAAACAAAGGCAAATGGACAAGAAAATCGCTGGCTGTCTCCAGAGAAACATAAGTCGTAGCTCCTGGCCTATCTATTAGGTGTGCATTCCACAACGTGCACACGAAATGCAAGGAGATTCCAGGAACTCTGCACCAAAGCGGTGAAGCTTGGTCCCGGTAAAGTCCGGAGAGGTGAGAAGGAGGGCTGAGTTTCTGGGACCCACCTGCCAGATGCCAGGCTTCTCACCCCAGTCACGGTCTTTGTTGGGAGGCGCATGCTCAGTTCACTGGAACAGTCAGTCGACAGGAAGGAAGGCCTTGAGAGATCCCTGGTGGGATTCACGTACTAGAGAGCTCTAATCCAACGTGGGCCCATGTCGTGCTAAAGACGCCAGCAACGCTGACCCTCGGTGGAGCGCTGACTGGGTGACGCGCACTATGCCGCACCCTTTACAAACACCTAACATTGCACACCCACACACACACACACACACACAGTCATTAAATCTCACTGTCTTGCCTTATTTATTTATTTATTTTTTTATCCCAGGACTAATAATGTCTGATGATCTTACTGATCGATTTCATTTTCTTACTATCGGTCTTCCCAACTAGAATATAAGCTCTGTGAGAACAGATGCCTTGCCTGGTTTATTCCTTGATGCATCCTCAAGCTCTTAATCAACATATAGTAACTCTCAATTATGTGTTGATGAATAAAAATGATGAAACCCGACAACAATTCTGTAAGGTGTTATTATTCCCATTTTCCAGATGAGGAAACTTGAAGCCCAAAGAGAAAACTGACGTGCCTGAGGCCACATCACCAGTAACCGGCAGACCGAGAATATGACCCTGGGTCTCAAAATCTCCAAAGACGGACTTATTAGACCACACGGTAACTCCTCCCTGCATGCCATCAGTAGATCCTTGGAGATTGTGATTTTAAGAGAAACACCTACGACAAAACCAAGTTTTACAATAGGCTAATTGATATAAACAAGAGTTAAGTTCCTACGGCCTATTTCTGGTCACGAAAACATCACCGAACTTCTAAATGAAGACCCTAATGCTTACAGTATTAAGTATTTAAATAAATGTGAGCTATACGCACACTTGAAAAACATTCATAAGATAAATAATTATTTTCCAACCTGCTTATTCCAGCCAGGATCACAGCGGCCGGAGTCTAGCCCAGCGGCTCAGGCCAGACCCACCCTGGGCAGGGCCCCCTTCCATCTCAGGGGGCACTCACACCCACCGTCACTCAGACTCGGACAGCGGAGATGCCAGTTCCCCTCACGCGCACATCGTTGGGAAGTGGGAGGAAACCAGAGGACCCGGAGGAAACCCCCGCGGATGTGGGGAGAACGTAGAGTTTCCACACAGACAGTGGCCCTGACTGGGAATTCATTATTTTTTTTCTCCTTGACGTTATGAAATTACGTTGCACGAAACAGCATTATTCGAGGACCCGCAGCACGCTACGCCACCCGGCAGTGGCGGGCTGGAGCTGGCTCCTCCAGCAATGCCAGCCTCGCCAGCTCCGAGTTCGGTGACTTCTCACGTTGGCAGCCTGCTGTCTGTCGTGGCATCAGTATGCACGCAATGGAAGTCAGCAAAGCGCTGCCAGCCAGGCGTCCTCTCCTGAAGACCTAGCTGGTCCACCAGCTGACCTCTAGAGATTTGTGATTCACATGTGCTCTGCTGGTTTTCTTAATTGCCTCTTCAAATCCTTAAATTCTCAGAGACCGCCTTCTTCCTCCTGGTCGCCTTTCCCTGAATCCATTCTTTCTAAATGCCCAGCCGAGGAAGCAGGCAGATACTGGGCCAGGAAAGGGAGCTGCGTTCTCTCACTGGGCTGCTTTTTATATGAGACCCGGCATTGTCTGGGTCTCTCCTCAGAATTAACTGGGCCTTACTCCTCATACGTTGACACACTGAGGGCCCTGGGCCACTCCGCATCCACAGAAGGCTTTTCCCAGGGTGATTTGTGGAGCTGTGTCTCCTCCTACCCCTACAGGCCTCTCTTTCCTCGTTAACCTTTCAGAACTGTAATTATGAAGGCAGGGGAGGGTATCTAGTAGGTTTCTATGGTTTGAAACCTCTCCTATGGTTTGGATTGGGGGTTTGTGTCCATCTGCGAACCCTGAGAAATTCTTGGACACTGTTCAGAGACATGGCAGGTGGTGTTTGATTACAGGACCTACATGCTGTCACAGAGAACCCCCCTAACCCTTGTGAGTGCTAAGCTGTTTGTAAGCTAGGGTGGCTACAAATCTTTCAAGAGGCTGTTTGAAAATGCTTTATGGCACGTAGGGTTACAAGGCTCTAGCTGAACAAATGGAAAAATTAGTCTACCTTAAAATATCCAAGGCAAGTAATTTCCTATCACCTTGTTTCTTAAATGTACTTAACATCTAGAAGCTGGGCTTCCCAAATATGGATAAGGGTCATCAGTTAAAATGGCAACTCAGAGATAAAAATCTTCCACTTTAATGGTCGCTCATAAAATGATGCCATCGGCCCCTCTGTTTGGAAAGGGGGATGGTTAGGAGTCCAACAACAGCAATTATTAAGCATCCTTGAATTTAACGGGCTTCAGCCAGCCAGTGAGCAGAACTTTCCCTATGTGCACCAAGGCTCCGCCTCGGACCCTCAGTTTTCTCCTCGGGGCTCCCCGAGGTCCCACACTTTGGGTTTGGTCTGGTTTGGCTTTTTCCCTGATGAAACTGCTTGCTTTTCTAGCTCCTTTCTCCAGATTTCTAAACTATTCCTCCTCACCCTGCAAAGAAGAGCATCACTGATAACAACCAGCGTGGCGGTCAGGCCACTTATTTTCTCGTATATTTTTTTTCCTTTTTTCTTTTTGCATCCTTTTGCTTTTCATTCGTTGCATTCATTCACTCATTCATTTATTCCATTCCATTTCTTCAGTAAAGATTTATCAAATAACGTCTACATATTGGGAACTGAGAATGCCAGCTCCTAGGGGTACAGCAGCATGCCAGCCAGGAAGCGGGCCTGCAGAGAGCTGGCCTTTGGGTACCCGGGGGCACACAGTGTAAGCAGAGGGGAGAGAGCAGGGTTCCATGGGCATGTGTAGGCCCCGCCCCTAAGAGTTGGTTGGAGAAGGCTACCTTTGACCTGGGATCTGAAAGACGAGCAGGAGTTTGCAGGGCAAGTAGAGTGGAAGAGTGTTGCAGGCAGAGCAAACAGCAGGTCCAAGAGCACCGAGGCACCAGGACATTGAGCTTGGCAAAGGGGCTGAAGTCGGCACTGCAGGCTGAAGTACGAGGGCACTGCTGGGTAGAGATGTGGCTGGAGAAATCGGTAGGGGCCAAGCAATGGAAGGCCTAGCATACCGTGGCGAGAAGGTGGGGATGGATTCAGCGGTCCACGGGAAGGTTGGAGCAGACAGTGGCACGCTGAATTAAAACAACATAATGAACCCCTTCGCGGCCATACCGTCACAGCCACCTTTGAACAGGGGCCTGTGAGGTTTTCAAGATGCCTTGTGTCATTATCGAATGAGTAATCCGGCCTTAATGTCGATGATTGGGGGTGGGGGGAGGGGAAGGGATGACTGTGACTCACAGGGCGCTGAAAATAAACCAGCCCTATCACTTCAGATGCAAATGAGAATAAATGAAACCTCTGGGGTTCGCGGCAGTGGGTCTTTTTTCAGGGGGAACGGCTGGACACTGAGATACAGGGTCTGTTGAACATTATAACACCTTCCCCGCACCTTTTGGCAGGCGAATGACTTCACAGGCCATGAATATGAGTCACTAAATTCTAAACCTTGGGTGAGAAAACAAAGTTTGATAAATGGGTCCGGCTGCTGGAATAAAGGCCCAGAGCACAAGCAAATCATGAAGCTAAGACAATGCAAAAGAAGCCCTGGACTGAGGCTTAGTGTTACACACACACACAGGCATGTGCTCATGCTCACGTGCACACACATACACATTAGTGCACGCACACACACCCTCCCTTTCTCTCCTTGACATATCAGCTGCGATTCCTAAAATATCTCATGCCTAAACAGTGACACAATTAAAAGTGACCAAAGATCAGGCAGACGTGTATTTAGGAAAGATGGAGGTGGGGATAGCTCAGAAAGAAACAAAAGAAAAGAAGAAGAAAAAAATCTGTCAAGAAGAACCAAGAATCCAAAAATCACATTTCAAAATGTTACCGTATTCGGTGGGTTTATGACGTTTCTGAAATTCTTGTCCTATTTTTATGGATTTACTAGAAACTACTGCACATACTTCATTGTATTCTCTAGAAACTCTTGCCCTGCTGTTATCACATGAGGATGTGACTAAGGAGGTCTGGCCTTTAATTATTGGCCAAACACCTAGGCTACAGAGCTTAAATCCTTTCAGCGATGCCTAAAACCTCCAGAGGCCTGATTAGCTTGTCCCGTGTTAATTAGAACCTTTCTGAAGCATTCTCTCCCACCACCTATTTCATGACCGGAAATAGCAGAGCCTAGTGTTTCAAATATATGTTAAATCCAAGATGTTTTAAAAAAATCGTAAAGGCAGATTAAGTGGAGAGGAGGCTGCACCAGGAAGACTTCCCACAGACAGAGCGGCCGAAGCCGGCAGCACAGCTGACCTCTCCCGCCGTCTGTGATGGAAGAGTTCATGGGACCCCACGCTTCCATGCATTTTTTTCTTTTTGCAAGAGAGAACGTCTTTCAAAACGGTGCTGTCCAATAACTGACGACTCCCAGAAACTGTGAACGTCGTGACAATTTGTCAAGGAATTTGGTCATGTTTAAAAGACATTTCCCAAGAAAGTACCTCTTTCCCTCCAAGACGTTTTCTTGAGTTAAATTCCTATGGCCACCTCTAATGAGAGAGCCGCCTCTGACAAGGAGTTGAAAATGAATCTATCTTGGCAAAACGGGAAAGTATATTTGTGGGGACAGAATTAAACTTCAGTAGTTTTTCCTTCCTTTTCTCAATTGTACTTTTGTTCACAGCTTCAGCTGGGAGAGAGAGTGCATGCATTTAGTTTGGAGTTTATGAGTTCATATTTTATAATTAACGTTGCCAACAGGGGAGTTTGATTAATACCAAGCAGTGGATTTTGAGCAATGTTCCATACAAATTGCCAAATTTAGCAATAAAATAAATTGGTTATGTGAACATAATTAGTAAGATGACTACTTAAAATTCAAAACCGAATGTGAATAATTCCAAATCATCTGAGCCACAGATCCATTATTTGTATAGAAGGGGGAAAGTATAGCATTTGGGTTTTATTTCATCCTCAACCACAGTATTATTCACCACCAAGCTGAACATAATGAAACTTCTACAATGGGTTGTGACAATATTTTAGCGCACCCCAGAAACACACACACACATGCACACGTGCACACAAAGGGAATGCCATAAAGATAAGAGATGCTCGACTGTGAATTTTCATTGCAAACGCAAAAATCTATAACAAATTTTTCAGCAAATGCTGCGCTACGTTTTCCTGATGCGCTCTACACAAACCTCCAGCACACAATTGCTCAGTCGAGCTTTGTCCCTTTCGATATTCACGGTACCTTATTGTCACCCTGGACTTCTCCAAGCCTTTGCTGAAGTTCTTTAATTTCTTCTCCCAGATGTTTATTTCGGTCCTGAGATTCTCTCAATAGCTGTGCAAGATTAGCCTGGAAATACCAACACATTAGGAAATATCATCAGAAACGGAGGAGTGGATAAATGTGGGGCTTGATTAGGCTCATAGGGCCTGGCATCCCAGCCCAGCTGAACCGCACAAAGCCCGTTAGAGTAAACACATATACGAATGCAAGCGCGTGTGCAGATCGCACCACTACAACTGCACAGAGGGAAATGAAGTTGGCCACGAACCTCAATTTGGGGATGTTGTTTTCACAATGGCTCATGACCAGTAATGGAGGAGTTGGTCATATTCTACTTGAAAACACACAAAAAAATTTTAAGAGCTCTTTACTAAAAATCTTGCGAGTGCACAGAGTTCAATTCTAAAATTTGGATTAACAATATAGGAAGAGGTTCATCTCCTTGTTTAGATATTTTTTTTTTTTTCTTCATGAATTTTCTTTGCTACCTCAAAGCTCAGAATTTCATCACAAATGGAAGAATCCGGAGAAGAGATGAGTGATGTGGCAAAATTTCAGATACCAGGATCCAGAAATAATTGAGCAGTCTCCTGGGCTGGTTTCCCCACCTCCTGAGTCCCCTACTCTAGTTTCCATAGTACCAAACAGCCAGGACGATCAGCTGCCAGACCCATCTTCACGACGTTAAGATTGGCCTCCTGCTCAGACCCAGATGCCTCTATATTGTGTGGGCAGTTGTCCATTAGTCAGCCTCCCCTCTCAATCAAACTTCATCTCATCCCATCACTGTCCTTTCCCCAGAGCACGTGGGCACCTTTTACCACGCTCCCCCACTTCTTCAGGTTCCCGAAAGCTGAGATCACCGACCCTCCCCACTACATACATGCTTGCATCTACTCAAGCCTCTACCTTACCATTCCACTGAGGCTTGCGTGGCTTTTTGTTCCGCGGTACCATTTGTATTTCGCTAGCTGTAATTTGCTCTAATTCTCACCTTGCTAATTGTGTTCTTATCTAACTTTAGCGAGAGGACTCCGAGCTATGGAAAGGCAGAGGTTCTAGTCTCTGCTTCCTCAGCACCTATATACGCTGTCGCTCCGGGAGGTGCTGGTGTTCCGGTACATGTTTTAAAGACTCGTGATGGACCAATGAATGAAGGGAGCAGGTAAGGAAGCAAAACAAGCCATCAGAATATGACTCCTGGAAAGGAATCATTCAGAAATCAACACGCAGGGATTTTAAAGATTATCTCGAAGATCCCTTCATGTCGTGGCTGAGGAAATCCAGATGCAGAGATTTTCTGGTACTAGCTAAATCTCCAAAGACTTCACTGCTGATACGTTGGGGGAATACTCCGCTATGTAGGTACGAAGAAGAGAATAAGAGTGAGAGAATATAAAGAAAGATTAAACCCGGACTCATTCTTGATTCCTCACTTTATCTCATCCCCCATAACCCATCTATTGGGATATCTGGTGTCTCTACCCTGAAGCTACTCCCCAATTTAGCTTTCCCCCAAGATCTTTGCTGTACCCCATATCCACCAGGCATGAGCCCAGCTCATTCACCATTTTCCCTCAGTGGAATGTTCTCCCACCGGAACACCCCTCAGCTCCCACCCTCACCTTTTTCAGGCCTTTGTTCAAAGTTGATCATCTCAAGGCCCCCCTCCCCGGACCACTGGACCTAATAATGCACACTTCCTACCTCCACCCTGAATCCCACGTCCCTTCCCCTGCACTATTTTTTTTTTTCCCATAGCACTCATCTTTTAACATACCATGGAGTTTACTTCATGGTTTATTGCTTGCTATTTATTTCCTGTCTACTTCTCCCTACAAAATAGAAGTTCCACGAAGGGCAGGGAGCTTTCTTTTCTCTACTCGATCTACCTCAAGCACCTAGTAGATACTCCAAAATTATTTTTCTAAATGAGACATCATATGCTGAGCCTGGAGGCTATGGTCTGAGCCTAGGGAAGGATATGAAATAATAATAACAATGAACAATGTTAAAACCAGTGCCTGCTGTAGAGACCTGCAGAACAAAACCCCACTCATCCCTCTGGGCTGGATGTAACCGGGTCCCGATTTCTGCTCACTTATTTGTGAGCATTACTCAGCCATGCGATCTGACTCTTCAACTCCACCTTTGCAAAGGTCATATCCTGTAATGGTTGCATTCTAACCTCTCCAGACTTCCGTTCTCAGCAGATAAAAGCTTGGTGAAGGATGAGAAAAAATTAATCCCCGTGTTTCCAGGTAGGAAACTAAAGACACAAGAGACTCTTACCAGGGGACTGTTTCGGGAAACTTCTCTTGATGGAATCAGATTGACTAAGTTGGATCTGCCATTTACTGGCCTGGGTGACATTAGACGAACTTCTTAATCCCTTGAGTTTCTCCATCTGTAAAATGGAGTAACTTCATGTGGGGATTGGATACTAAAATTGAAGAATGAACACAGGACACCCGCCACAGTGCTTACACACAGTAGGTGCTAGTTAACGGCTAGTTACCTCAGGCTGACTGTGTCCTTCCACCTGCCCCCAACTCAGCCTCTCAGTGAGCGATTGGGTACGTGTGGCCAAATGCTTCTCTGAACACAGTTGTCTCCTTTGTGATCCTGTCCCTTCACTGTTCCTTATTTATCCATTTATTTATACATCAAATATTTATTGAGCACCTATCATGTGCCAGCCACTGTTTTAGACGGCAATAAGCCATACAGACAAAACCCCTGGCCCTTGTAAGCTTACCTTTTTATAGATAGCATCGCATTACTTAAATTACATTACGATAAAATAAATAATGACCCAATAGCTGGATGATTCATACTAGTCAGAGAAACAGAGCAGGAAATGGAAGAGTGTGCCAGGGAAAAGGGCCACAGAAGGCCTCACCAGGAAGGCTACAATTAAGGCAAGACTTGAAAAGGAAAAGGGGGTGAACGTGAGACTTGTGGATATCCGGGGGGAAGTTCCAGGTAGGGGAAAAGGCAACTGGCCTCCCTCTCTCCCTGTCCCCCATCACACTGCAAGACTTCCACTTTGGAGAGCAGGAGGCGGCTGACCCCAGATACTGCAGTGAAGTGGAGAGATGATTCAATTCCTGATTTTTTTTTCCCCTGGTTCCTCCCTCCATCCTGTAGCTCTCCCTCCTTAGCACAAACTATCACAAGTGGGCAGCCTCTGCTTTTCCTCCGAGGGCCTCCAGAACATTTCCCAGACATTAGCTTAGGAAGCATAATCCTCAATAGATGGAGGGACAGGCCCCCAGGTGAAGTGACTGGCCCAGAGGAGGGCCGGAAGAGCAGCCCTGCGATGGCTCTCCTGGCTGAAGGTGGTCTCCCAGAGCCAACCTCTGTCATGTTCGGGCATCTCAGCACCCCATCTGCAGGAGACATGGCAAAATTCACCTTCAGGAGCCTGCCTTTTCTTAAACGGCAAAGAGGTGGTAGGTAGGAAAGAAACGCTTGTAAGAGTAACAGTGAAAACTTCACAAAGAGACACACACACACACACACACACACACACACACACACACACACACAAGCAACATCCCTAACCTTCCCTTTTTGAATCAATAGCAGCTTGAGCCCCTCTGGTGGGTGGGAGGACCTTGATCTTCGCTCACCAACATAACTGCAGTAGCTAAACCAATAGGACTCCATCTCAGTGGTGAAAGACCAGTTCTCGACTTCCACTTTGTCACAGATCAGTACTTTTGCAAAATGCAATAAAAGTCAATTGCTAGGAAAATGAATTTAAGAAGACATCAAGATCCCAAGTGTTTGCTAGCTAGAGTTAACAGATATAAAATAATGCTGTCAGGTTGCCGTCAAAGTTTCTGAACACTTACTCTTAATTTCTATACTGAGCCTGATTCTTGCAGCCTGGCACTGGTCCTTGGGCCCCACTATGGGCAGCACTGGGCTCAATGATGCACCCAATATTTAGACATTAGAGCAGGGCAGGCACCCAGGATGTACCTCAAGGTTCCAGTGACACATGAAGCACAGGACAGGGCTGCTTTTGGAAACCGCGATTCAGAGACCCAGTGATGTGACTATCAAACATTACTTACTCTGCGGCTTGGCTGAAAAGAAATCTACCAAAATAAAGTCAGGCGGATCTACAGTAGCTGCAAAACAATAGCCAATCAGAATCGCATCACCTCCAAGTGAGTGAGTTCACAGTAAATCTACGCCAGCCTTAAAATTGACCCTTAGAGTAGGCTGAGGTGGGGGAGGCACCCCACGTTAAAGCAGGTGACTTGTAATTTTCTCTTACATTTCACAGGCTGGATTACTTGTCAACACACGATTCTTTTCTATTCAGTCCTTCCACCTCCTCAACTCCAAAACAATAACTTTGAAAACTAGAAAATGACTATTCTGATATGGTGCCTAATTCCTTGACATACACTTTAAAGTACAAAAAAAAAAAAAAAAAAAAAGGAAAAGAAAAGTAGTACATTTCAAAGCACCCGAAATAGAGGAGAAAAGTTCACACAATTCTTTTGACCAAAAATAACACCCATGACTCACACACGTTCACTGTAACAATCCATCAAGCTAACACACGGCGTCTGCTTATAATTTATCAGCTATGCATTTTGTCCCCGTGTTATTGAGTACTCTGTGGCCAGCGGTATAGAATAGCAGCGCAATGTGCAGGGAATGTCAGAGGAAGGTGACAGACCCTCTAAGGCTGGGTTAGATTTCACAGGCAAGGAAAACAAAACCGAGAGATTATTTCCTCTCAATCTCCGGGGAAGGGGACGAGCATAAATAGGAAAACATGAAAAGGCTTAAAAAGAAGCCTCTTCCAAATATGCACATCTAGCCAGGGCCAACATTAAAGGCTGGCATTTTAGCTCTGATCACGGAGAAATGCTGAAGATAGTGGAATATATTGTAGAATTCATATATTTACATCACTCTTTTTGGCTCGAAGTTTATCTATTACAATTGGGATGAGGAAGGCAGTGAAGAGAGAGTTGATGAAAATACAGCCCGGATGCCCAAGGCCGAAAGCATATCACAGCTCTCCACTCCGACACGGCTTCCTTCACGAAGAAACAACTCAGCCCCCAATGACAACCGACGTCGCAGAAGCATTTCGCCAAGGCCGTGCCCTGCTGTGGGAACTGTGAGGCTCATGGAAATCCTCTCTGCACGGAGATGAAGACGACAAGCCCTGACAGCTGCTGTGAGGGCGGGGATCTGGGAGCTGACAGGCCAGCGTGCATCCTGCATCTCGCCCCAAAAAGGCGCTCCGCCTTTTTGCAGAAATTCTCCCTGAGGCAGACTCCTCCTGTGGGCAAAGAGGAAGGTTCTCCCACCTTCTTCAAGGCCTGCTGCTTCCTAGACGCTAGCACTTGCCTCTAACGGTGTTTCGATTCCTTATAAATGCCACAAAACGTGTCGGAGCAGTTTACCTCCAGCTGCGACACATCCTTTTAAACTTATAAGAAGTAATGGAAGATCTTTAAAAAAACGACATGTCCCATTCGGCGATGACAATTCCTGTTAAAAACTCCTGGTTTCAATGATCACGTCATAGACTGGTTCACAAGGAAGGGACTTCAGGATACTAATTGTAAGAAACAGCCCTAAATCTTTGAGACGGGGACAAAAGGAGGCACAGGACATCGTTTCTCCCCCTGATGTAAGAAACGAAAAGGTGGGTGTGAGGGGATCAGAATGTGCCACTCCGAGAGACGCACTTTGTCATAGGATCATTCTGAGCTGAAGGCAATTGAGAATCCACAGATACAAGAGTTCTCTTTCCTCCTTTTTTTTTCTGCCTAAGAGCAGGGCATAGATTTCCTTTTCGGAAAGCGTCACATCCTCTTCAGTCCCAGGAAGAGGAGAGCATCTCATCACCAGCGACAGAGGGCTGGCATTGTAAAGAAGCCTACCTAAAGGACCCCCTACCTTCCATTAGTTTCCTCATACCTTACACAGTCACTTTCCCACCATTTATCGCCCTTTTTATTTTGGGTTAAAATGGTAATATAACCCCCCGAGTCTCACCACACTGAGTTTCACTTCTTGTCTGTGAACTTACATGCAGGGAAAATAGTCATAAAATTGTCTGCTTTTTTTCCCTCTTATTAATCTGTCTTTCGTTAGTTAAAGTCACGGGCTCCCATTCACTGAACCTAAGAGGGCAGAGGATTAAAACAACACCACCCCAAAGGAAAGAAAGTAATGAAAAGTTGAGATTAACCTCCAACCTGGCATCAGCCCAGAGGCTGGGAGTACAGTGAAAGGCGCAGGCCACCCCGTTTTCACCCGAGTCTTTCAATAATTCAGACTAGTTAGTGCAGGGAGGAGGTGAGAGAATTAAAATGTTCATCAAGCCACGATCAGAGACAGCAACGTGCTGCGCAGCCCTGCAGCCAGGCTGGGAGGGCGCCTGCAGAACAAGAAGAAGTCTGCTGGATTGCTAACAGCCCCCTCCCCACACCTGTGAAGGGGAAACAGGAACCCAGAGTCGTTCCTATGGCTAAAACCATGGGGGACCTATGGGTTACAGGCTGGGAACTGCCAGCGGGCCTTTCCCACCACACATTTTTACCTTTTCACGCTACATACTCTTCCCTTTCTTCACTGTATGTTCAAATCAAAGGAAATGGGAACTAACGAATGACATATAAACTGGATTCCTGAACACTCAGCGTCCCTCTCAGTGCCTTTACTGTCTCTCGGTCTCATTCACTGTCCCTCTCACTGTCCCTTCACTTTGCTTCTGAGAGGAGACCGACCACGCTCTATATGTGGAGGGTTACCCCTCTTCCAATAAACTTTCTTTTGACTCTAACTTTGGAGTGTGTGTTGAATTCTTTCTATGCTTTCTGCCAAAAGACCCTCTTCTCTCGGTGCAGAGCTTGGTCTCCCCTGGCAACTTGGGGAAATTTGCCCTGTCCTGCATCACAGTAACCAGTGGGGGAAAAAGCAAGGTTCCAGGAGCAATCCTTTAAGCATCCGAATCTTTGTAATTTATTAGATTATGTCATTTCAGTAACCTAGCCATGGAAAAGTTCCTCTACATCATAATGGAAAAATGATGCATTACCAGAAAGCCCTATAACTTCTCAATTTGCTGACCCGTTAACACTGGAATTCAAACATGGGAGGGGAAAAAAATAAGAGAGAGACAGACAGGTAAAATCTTGACCTAGGCACGTCCCTCAAGAGGAGCAAGGAGGAAAAAAGCATGCGAGAGAAAGAGACCAGATTTAGAAAACGCGGCTCACCCACTTAAAAAGTTTGCTACCCTGTCCCCTTTCAACCCGCACCTTCTATAGGGGAAAGTCCTAGATTAAGTAACAATACGTTAAAAAGACACACACACACGCACAAAAAAAACGCTTGATGAAACATCAAGTGTACTTGAGAGGTGTGATTGATAGCAAATTTAATTGCAGTTTCTACTCTGCTGCTTTGGTCTGTGGCGACTTCGGTGTTAACAGTAATAGAGTGAAACTTGTTTTGCTGAGCAAGGCCCCCTATTCATAGCAACTGTCACAGTGACGACCTCTGCTACAGCGACAGCTTTCTTATTTATGGGGGAAAAAAAAACCAACAACCACCGGAGGGCTTATTCCATACATATTTTTTGGCTGTGCAAGGAGCCCTCAGCAGCCTACTCCTACCTCATAATCTCAAAACACACACTTGCGAGTCAATGCATTTCCAGCCCACAGGCAAACGCTCTTCAATAGGTTTGGGAGGTTGCTATTTAAATAAATGTTTGCTTAATCTTGGTCATTATGATTCTGCATCTGCCACTTAGTGGCTCCCTGAACAGCTCCCAAATTCTTCAGACTCACTGAGCCTAAATTTCCTCATCTATAAATTGGGGGTCGCTCTCACCTTCCTTACAAAATTGTTGCAAGGATTCAAAAGACTTGCAGCAAGAGGCATTAGTGTTGGGAAGGAAGTTACTGTTCTGTTTTGGGAGATTTCCCAAAGGCTGGGCCCTGGATGTCTTCCCAGTTTCCCTGGAGTGACAGTAAAATCGTACTGTTCAAAGCGTTATGAAAGAAACATCTCAAAGCACTGGAGACCTTTGAAGGAAGTTTCAGGTTCTGAGCATCAAACCGGGACACAGATACAAAGTTACTCTGATTTGCAGTCATCGGGGACTAAAATAAGATTGACCAAGAAGACTTTACTGAAGTAAAAGGCTCCCCCCCGCCCGCCCCATCCCACAAAGGGCCACTCTGTGCTCTGATTTCTCCAGGGTTGTCATCCTGGCGCATGTCACCGTCTAAATAAGCTATCACTTTTTAAGGGAAGAAAGCAAAGGCTCCCTCCTGGACCAAGAGGAATGCCTCCCGTGCTACGTCTGCTGGAAATCAAACCCGAAAAAGACTCAAATGTGTCTGATTATTTATCCAAGGGGGAGTTCACGTGGGGAAATGTGCTGCGGTGACCCCCAAAACCCCACCTAACAAGAAGATTAACCTAAGATAATTTAAATTCCTTTTTGCCTCCTCTGGAGGAACTGCTTGTTTAACAAAAGAAAAATATTTAAAGGGTCGTTTGAGAGCTTTTGGCGATCGCTCTCTGCAGTGCAAAGAGGTGTTCTGTGTGCAGTTCTGCCTGGCGTGTCAAGAAGAAATTTTCATTCCAATATCCCACGAGAAGCTATTAGCGCAATCACTGTTGTCACGATTTCTTCACAGCTTCTTTAACGGATGATTTGCCATTGGAAATTGAGTTGTTTTAAAAAAGGCTTCTAAGTTCTAAAAGAAAGCCTCAACAACCATATCTCTAGAACTACAAACATAAAGTTCTGGTCTGTTTTTCTGAGGACGACCCCCCCAAAAGCAGGGAAAATGGATGGCCTGATAGGAGGTAAAAAACTCCTAACTCATTTTCTGGTTCTCCACCATTCCTAAGCAGATGGCTTAATCTTTGGACTTCGAAAATGGGTTGGATTAAATATTGACAACACTTCCTCTCCACTCACACATTCTAAGAATCGAGTATAGAACAAAAGATCTGAACTTGAACCACAAGTTAGAAGATCTGGATTCTAGTCCTGCTGTATTAATCTGCTGTGTGACTTTGGACAAGTCATCAGAAAAAATATTTAAAAATAGCCAACCCATTTTTGCATTCACCATAGAATGCTCCCCAAGTACAAGGCAGTAAACAATTCCTCGTAAGAACTTTACGAAGGTGTCTCATTATTATGAGAAGGACATTTAGTCTCAGAAAGGTTATACATGATCACCCAGCCAGCAGGTGGAAGGATTATATTTGAATCTATGACGCCTATGAAGTGCCCTTGAGACTTTAAGAAAGACATAACCTGCCCGAGTGACCTCAGAAGACAGTTGGGAGATGCCATCCAGCTCGCCAGGCAGCCAGCCTGCCGTGCGTGGACATCTGATCTCTAAAAGCACAGAGCACTACAGAGATGGAGAATGTGCCATCGCTTCTGCTTACATCTGAGAAGGACCCAGGGATTGGCTGCAGAGAGTCTGCGAACCTATAAAATTGTACATGAATCTTTTGTGGGTATGCGCCATTTCTGGAGCAAAGGCCCATGGCTTCCATCGGATTCTCAAATATATCTCTGATTCACAAGGGTATAATAAGCACCACTGATCCAGAGAAATGGAATTGAAACAAGAAGAGAGTCCAACAGGAAGTGTGCCTGAGCTCAAGCCACTGAAACAAAATACCCAAAACTGGGTGGCTTATAAACAACAGAGATGTCTCAGAGTTCTGGAGGCTGGAAACCTGAAATCAGGATTTTAGTCAGGTTTTAGTGAGGACCCTTTTCCAGGCTGCAGGCTTCTCATTGTACCCTCACATGGCCGAGAGCAGAGCAGAGGAAGCAAGCTCTCTGGTGACTCTCACAAGGGCACGGCTCCACCCTCACAACCTCATCTCATCCTGACTTCCTCCCAGGGACCCCACCCCCGAACATCATCACGTTGTGGGGTAGAGTGTACCATATGAATGGAGGAGGCGAGGAGGCGACCCAAATATTCAGTCCATGACAGCAATCTTTTCCTCTGAGACAAGAAATGAACAGGAGAAGAGTCCAATAGGGAGAGATCAAAGAGATTTTTTTTCTGAGTTAAGAAATGGAAGCCACAGATTCAAGACCAATGGGCACAATTCAGCATCTTCTTCTTTTCCAATACATGGACCTTGTGACCTTCGTGTCCCACATGTTAACCTGGCAGCCGGTTCTTGTTCTAGTGCCTTCTGCTTATACAAGGTGAACTAGGTCAGGGTGCATGCTTCTACCCCTGAGGAAGAAATCAAGAAAATAATCGTGCCTCTCCCTTTCAATACCGGCACGCGTATGCCAAAGCTGTCTGCTTCTAGCTAAGTGGAGAGTTTCATTATAACCAGTGCCCCAAAATGTCATGGTGCATTTTCCTCCCTACTGTGAGCTAATGAAGTGGGCATCTTAACACCACCCATCCCAAACCCAATCACATGCCCAAATAGATTAACTAACTACAGATAAATAAAATTTTATATATATATGTATTTTTTTTAAATAGGTAAGAGTCTTCACCTACTAATTATCAAGATATTTCTCCCATTATTAAGCCAGATTTCTCCCCCTTGCTTTGGGTATATTTTTCTCTCCTTATCACCAATTACCACTGCTTAACATCCTATACAATTTAGTTATTTTGTTTCTTGTCTGTTCATAGCATCCCTACCAGAATTAAGATGACTATATTATTCACCATCTAAACCGAGGCACTGTGGAGAGGGTACCATACATTATGCCAGGACAAGAGGCGTATGTGGAAATGACCCTGGGCAAACCGAAGGTGTCACCCTAACCATGACACACGTTCCATAAGCTCAGGGATTTGGGTTGTACTGTTTTCACCCCTGTGTCCCCGCCATCTAATTAGCATAAGATGCCCATAAGATGCCCGATAAATACTTATCAAGTTACGGTGGTTCTGAGCATGAGCTCTGCCTCCATCACCAATTGATCACGTCACTTCCTTCCTTGGCTAATTTCCTTGATCTCCATATGCCTCAATTTCCTCACCTGCCAGATGGCAACAATAATAATAGCACCCACCTCACATGGTTGTGCGAGAATTAATTGAGATCATCCACAGGTCCGACACACTGCGCGAGTGAGCGCTCAGAAGCAGTGGCTGCCGTCATGAGTCTCTGTCACCCTGAGCCTGTCCCTAGGACTAGAGGGGCAGCTTTTTTCTAGCGATCGAAGAAGTGGAGTCTGTAGCCCCCTGCAGTTGGCAGCCATGCTCCCCATTCTTTGGAGAAAGCAGGTCCACAAAAAAGGAATGACAGCTGACACAGAGAATGCTGCGGGCAGAGGGGCGATCTGGGCACCTCCGTTCTGGTGGTAGCTGGTCCTGAGGCCTGGCTACATTTTTGTCTCCCGTGGTGGCTGCTCAAGCAAACCTTCTGAGGTCCTGTGAGCCAGGAACCTCCTCTTTGGCCCAAGCTGCTTCGAACTGCCAAGTATAACCAAAGGGTCCTGATAAGGGCAAATGGATATATAACTGATCTTTTTTTTTTTTTTTAAAGAAAGGAATAATGAGGAGGAGGAGGAATAATGAGGAGGAATGATAAACATTTGCTGGCGCTCACTCCATGCCAGGTGCTGTGCTGAGGACTTTACTTGTATTACCTCATTTGTTTCTTACAAACACACCATACAGTGGGCACCATTTTTAATTCTTAATTTTAATGGATAAGAAAGCTGAGACTCAGACACCCAGAAGAACCTTCCCAAGGCCACACAGTAATTTTGATGGGTGTCATTGCTGGCTCCCTAACAGCCCTTCAATCCAGGTGATTAATCTAAGCCAGTTAATATATAGCGCTCTCCTGGGAAATGTTACAGACCAGGAATGGGGGCATGTCCTACACTGGCCGGACAGGCTGGAGGGAAGGACTTATATTCCAGGGCTGGGTTTTCTGCCTCTCCTGAGTAAGGGAACCCATCTTAGAAGAAAGCTTATGCTAAGTTTAAGAAGAGGCTGATGTTAAAATTGACACAGTGATAGAGTGGTCAGATAAAAAAACAGACACCATTTCAATTTGAATTTCAGATAAACAACGAATGATGTTTTAGCATAAGTATGTCCCTAATATTACATGGGACATACTTTTGTACTAAAAAAGTATTAATTGTCTACTTGAAATTTAAATTTACTTGGGTGTCCTGTATTTTTGTGTGCTAAGCGTGGCAGAGGGGAGGGAATGAGTACATGAGGGCTGTACAGCGCCTGAAGCCTGCACTACCTCCGAACTTCCAGTTACATGAGGTCATTGACTCCTTTATGGTTTTAGCAGTTTAGAATTTCTGTCACTTGCACCCCAATGTATCCTATCTCTTACAGCAAGTCAGTGGTCTCCACCTAGGCAGGAAGGATGCGGCATGCAGGCTCACACCACCATACTACATCCTCAATGGGCAGAAACCGAATGCCATATCAAAAGCTATAAAGCCAGTGCTTAGGACATTGAATTTTTTTTTTTTTTTTTTTTTTTTTTTTTAGCTCTGTAAGAATGCAGCTTGAAAGACTTACTGGAATCCATCAGATTCTCCCCAGTCAATGTAAATTTTTTATTACAAAGTCATAGAATGTGAACTCACTTACACACCAAAACTCCTTTGTAAATACTAACAAACTTGAAAATTGTGGCAAAGGTGACTGCTTATGGCCACCAAAAACACAAACACAAAAGCACGGAGCAATTCCAGATTAAGGGTCTCAATATTTAGACACTAATGATAAATTTCTACAAAATTTTCTTTAGGAAAAAAAAATCAATTGATCTATAGGAAAAAAAATGACTTTAGATCAAATTCAAAGCATTGTAAAATAGTCAAATAAAATAGGAAGGGAGTTATGGGAGTGAGGTGAACCGAAGGGTAAAGGTCATGTGTGTGTGTGTGTGTGTGTGTGTGTGTGTGTGTGTCTGTGTGTGTGTGTGTGTTGGGCGTACTGTTTATACGGCATCAAAAATCACAAGATAACGAACCCAAGGAGTTTATATGCAGTGCCAGGTGTCTGAACGACCAATGAACAAAAGCAGGATGTTGATTTAGCCATTACAACTATGAAGAGATTAAACAATTCAGTGTCCTTATTTGCATCCACCAGTTCTGAAGCTCTGCTGTGGTGCGAACACTTCCCCTTAACATAAAACACACGGCATTAGCATCACCACCATCCAGGCTCCCTTCAAGACCATAAAAGGCTGAAATTCAGAGCATGTCAGTCTAGAACAATTGTGAAGTTGAGAAAAGTGCTAATAAAGATATCTTTAGAAAAAGCAATATATATGTATCTACCCCTGCAACTGGATTAAAATAAATTTGATGTACGGCATTCCTGGATGTAATCTTATGAAAATGTTAACTGTCCCCAAATTAATCCATATATTTAACAAAACCTCCATCAAAATACCAATAGATATGGGTTGGAGGTGGGTGAGATCAGAGGAGGACTTGATAAAATGTCAGTTTCATCTTCCTGAAAAGGAAGAGCAACGGGAAGGACCCCAGTCCAAACAGACATATAAAGTAAAACCAGAATCATGTGTTATAGCCACAGGGTCATACAGGAAGTGCAGTGGAAAAGAACAGTAAGTTCAGAAACAGACCAACAAAGATTTGTTCATGATAAAAGGGGGGCATCTAAAATCTATAGGAAAAAAATTAGACTCATCAATAAACATTGCTGGCTACCATTTAGGAGAGAAAAACATAAAAGACTTGCGAGTTTTGGCGGTATGAGAGGTTTTAAAAGCCTGAAGTGCTAGGTGTCCATTGGTAGACGAATGGATAAAGGGTGTGATACCCACACACATACACATACGCACACGCAATGAAATAAAAATGAATAAAGTCTTACAGCCTGCAACAACACGGATGGACACAGACGGTATTATTTTAAGTGACATAAGTCAGAGAACAACAAATACCATATGATTTCATTTAGATATGGAATCTAAAAAAAAAAAAAAAAGTGTCTATGGCCATGCCACCCTGAACAAGCCCAATCCCGTCTGATCTCAGAAGCTAAGCAGAGTTGGGCCTGGGCCTGGTTAGTACTTGGATGGGAGATCAACTAGGAAGACCAGTGCTGTAGGTATAAAACATAAAAAAATAAGGGATTTTAAGCTGACAAGGTCCTTGCAATCTGTGGGGTCAACCAAGGGTTGCCTCGCTTAAAAAATAAAATTAAAAAATAATAATAATTAAAAATTTAAAAAAAAAAAAGAGCAAACAAAACAAAACAAAAATGGACTCATACAAACAGAGAACAAACTGACGGCTGCCAAAGGAGAAGGAAGGGTGGGAAGATGAGCGACAAAGGTGAAAGGGAATAAGAGATACAAACTTCCAGTTATAAAATTCGTAAGTCACGGGGATGTAACGTACAGCACAGGGAACATCGTCAATAGTATCGTAATAACTTTGTATGGTGACAGATGGTTACTAATCTTATCCTGGCGATCACATCATAAGGTATGTAAGTGTTGAATCACTATGTTATACACCTGAAACTAATATAACGTTGTATGCCAATTGTACTACAGTATAATTATAAATAAAATAAAATAAAATAAAAATAAATAAAATTTTTCTTAAGTCTGAAGCAGCAGGAGCTAACAGCAAAATAGTATCAATCCCTGGGCCAGGGAGCTCAAGTGCTACAGCCACGAACCCTCAATCATGGTTTCCCACAGGATTCTCTTCAAGAGAGGGAACACGATCAACCAGGTGCCTCCGCCCTGCTGGACTTCACTGGGTTTCCCTCGCCCATCGCCCCACCTCAGCCCCTCTTTGCAGTCAGCATTTCCCTACCACTCACTGTCCCCAGGACAACAAAAGGATTTTGAAAATAAAAGATTTCTCTGTACATTGGGGGATTTCCTGATGCCCCTAATTGATGTGTAAGGCATCAATATGAACAATCGGAGAGATATTAAAGATCAGGAATAAGTCTTACCTGTTTCCTCTTTTCAGGGGGAAGTGACGGATCTCCATCCTACGAAGAAACAAATGCTATATTTTACTTAAAAAAAAAAAAAAAAGATGTGCTTACATTCAAGGAATTGAGCCAAACTATGAATTAAGTTCAGATACTCCCCACTCCTGGTCCCTGCAATCAGTAATGTGCTCAAATACACTTTTAAAAAATTAGCTATAAACTGAACCAGCGTTTTTTGGAAAAACCTCTAAGGAAAGTTAGTTCCATTTAGGACCAAACCTATATATTTTCTAAATCAATGTGAACCAAAAATATTTGTAAATAAACCAACTGGATTTATCAAAATTATTTTTGAGCATTCATTTGGTTTGAGTTGAGTTCCTCTTTTAAATAGTTGCAAAGGAATAGTAATGGACACACACACACACACACACACACACGCACACACACTTGAATTTTCTCTATGAGCAGAACAATTTGGGGGTTGGGGAAAGGATATGCTCGAAAGAAAATTAACTGACAACTTCCAGTCCTATCAGACTTTTTATCTGAAAAAAATTCAATTCCTCTCTCATGTACCATCTAGGAATACACATATCTCAAGTGCAAGAGTAAATGCTCAGTGAGCCAGCACCCTTCTGCCCCGTACTGCCCATACAGAAGTCAGCACTACGTTAACCTGAGGAATCTATCTCCTCTGTCACTGTCCCAGACAGTCCAACGATCCCAGCACAAATGGTTAAATGTCAGTAATACTGTTAGCACATAAAAAAGATTCTATCAGTGAGAAAAAATAAGTAAGAAATGCAAAATAGCACTATGCCACTGGTACCCTCCATTTTGGTATAGTTTCTTCCCTTAAAAATCTTGCCGTATAAAAACTTAGAGAAAAGCTAAATGCCCGGGATAAAGGAAAGGTTTCAAGAATTATGAAAATATTACTATGCAACTGTTCTTAAAAATTTGTATGCATGACCTAGAGAGATGTCCAAAGTCCAGCGCTGAGTGAAAAGAGCATGTTTTAGAACAACATTCATAGAGTGCTGTCCAACAGAATTCTGTGACAATGGAAATGTCCTGGATCTAATTGTCCAGCACAGTGGCCACCACGGAAATGCCCCATAGCAACAACGCAACCCAGTGCAGTCATCACCGGTCCCGAGGGCGACTGAGCCCTGAAAAATGTGGTGAACTGAAGAACTGAGTTTGCAATTCTATTTCATTCGAATTTATTCAAAATGAAAGTTAAATAACCACATGTCACTGGTGGCTTCAGTATTAGGCAGTCCGGACTTAGAATACAAATCCTCTTTAAAATACTCCCTATAAATAGGCACATACAAACACATACATATATGTGTATATTCATAGGCCACGTGACGTAATACGTACGATCAGCTCTCGGTATTTCTTCTTCAGGACTGGTGGCGTTCTCGAAGCTGATTGGCCATGAGTTTGTACTGGTCCCTTTCCTGCTGGCATGTGTCCAGCTCCTTCGAAAGGATCAGCAGGGCTTCCTTTTTACTCTCCAGCTTCCTTTTACACACCAGGTACTGCAAGAGAGCCAAATCCAGAGACTGGTCAAACAGTCAACAGGCATGAGATTTAGCACACCTGCAGGGTTGGTTTTTGTTTTGTTCTGTGGCCTTTTTTGATTTTAGAGACCGTATATCCAGAGACATTTGTCAGTAACTGACATATGCACCTCAGGCTGCTACAGTGACATAGTTCCCCCTGTCACCCAGACCTTGCATAAAGTTCATGAACTTTGGCAAACTAAGACAGACAAAATCAGGTAATTGACAAATAAGTTAAAAAGTGGAACACTTTTAAAAAGTTACACAGATAAATACATAAATGGATAGCTGGACCCCAAATTTTTTTAAAAGAACTTTTCTATATCCAATAAAATTATGTAAAATTTTATTAAAATTCTACAAAATGATACACATGGAAAAATATTTAATAAAAATTTTGTATATTACTAACAATTATCTCTTGGTAGTAAAATTACGTGCATGCTTTAAATTTTATTCTTTAGGCTTTTCTGTGTTTCCTATATTTTCTAGAATACTCATATGCCTTCGATAATAAAAAAAACAAAATATGTTATTAAAAATAATTTAATTGAACCATTGATCACTGCAATAGATGTACTGACCACACAACCCAGCAGACATTTTCTCACTTGAGATTTTGTTATTCACCAGCTCGGCAAGATATGCACTTCTGTGACTCCCCTGTAACACCCACCACTCCATTCCCAAAGACCAATTCCATGAGCTAAGTATGTTAGCGACACTGAATTATTCCCAAACAGTCGGCAACCTTGCTGGAACCCACTCCCCGCTGTAAACCACCCTCACCTGACAATCAGCCACCACCTGGGCCAGTGCGAGCCCCGACTAGGACTTTGTGACTTTTACTGGAGGCACTGTACCGCCTGGTGTTATGCACACACGTGCAATGTGGCGCTAAATACCTTTTGAATTGGCCCCGTCAAAGACCAAATTCAGAAGCATTCATGAAAACAATTCATAGTTTCATTCTACGCTCTGACATGAGCACTTTGTCATTATGGACGCGCACACAAAGCGGAGAGAATCGGCACTCCGTGCTGTTAGAGTCAATGCTCTTTATGGACAAAAAGCATTACTCATATACAGTGCTTGCTCGGAATTGACTTTGTTAGGTTCAATTCCAAAGAAAGGCAGGCGAAAAAGAGAGTTTGTGCATTTGCACATTTTTTTTTCCCTTAAAAAAAAAAAAAGTTATTGCTCAGGTTCCAAAACAACGAGGAATAAAAAAGCCATTCTGAGATGGATTTGAGTTCGAAGAGAGGACACTTCCACCTTGGATGGATCGTATTCCTGGCGGTAATGAGTTTGGAATCCTGCCTTAAACATCCTGGATTTAAGACTTTGACATCGTCTTCATGGAGGCAAAAATGGTTCTGTTGCCACAGCGATTTCTCGAGAGTAAAATCCCCAAGGAGTAAATATCAAAGGAGTGTCTCAGAAACCTCAACTGCAATGTCCTAAGGGAAGTATTGAGATTTCACAGGAAAAAAAAAAATACCATTTACACACAATTGCAGAGCTCTGCCCTTGTGCCTTCAGTGCCTGGCTCATTATCGGCAGCCTCTGTTGTGTTGTTGGTATTAGTGGCACCACAATGGTCCCCTTTGTCCCTTTAATTATAAGATCCAAAGCTAAGGCCCAAAGACACCCGGCATTTCCGACTTTGGGAAAGAATATCCCAATGTTGTGGAAACACTGCAAGGTGCAGTCAGCAAGGCGAGCTGTCACGTGCGGTCTACTGAAGGGGAGCGGGTCCGGGCCACCACTTAGTGGCAAAGTGGAAGTCCAAGTCCCCTGACCTAACTGCAATCAGTTAAAGCCCAAGAGAGAAGCCGTTTTCCTCAGGAGGCGTGGTCCAAGTGGGGTCGCGAACTGTAGGGTGGTAATCGGACGCCCTTCCTTGGGTCTCAGGCACCTGGCAGAAAATAGGCACATAGGCCTCTCCTAAGAGCCAGGGGCCAGGCTCTGAGGAGACGGAGCACTTCGGTGTGACTTCCCCATGGCGTGGAAAACAGGACACTTAACGACTCCACTAAAGGGTGAGAAAGCAAACGCATTCTGTCTGGAAGACGGAGTCGCACCGAGAAAAGGTTGGTCTTTAGAAAGCCACTGCTTGGGCTACTTGTTCTTCTGCTGACTACGGTCCAGAACAGTGGATTTTAAACTTTTTATTATATGTCAATTATTTTCATCAGTACAAAACAGTCTTAGGCTGAAGCCTCGTTTCTAAAACACGCAAATGGGCACTCCCCTGGCTGAAGGTGGGACACCTGGCCTGTAGTCCCCCCCTCCCCCCGCCCCCACACACACATACACCCTGGTGTGACCACATCAACAAGGAAACCTGAAAAGACGGCTCCACACCCCCCTGGGCTGCTTGTGAAAATGCAGATTCCCGGGCCCCGGGGCAGACCCCCTGTGGCCCAGGACTGTCTCCTGTGGCGAGGACTGTCAGCACATGGCACAGTGACTCGTACTCCATCTACACTTTGAAAGCCCAGGCTCTGGAGGCCTCCGGCGTTATGGTATCTCAAAAGTTAGGACCAGCTACAGTAGTCTGGAAGGTCGAGAGGCCACAGCCGTGCACGGAGTTCAAGGCTAAAGCACAGTCTCAGGACCGTGCTGGGGCTGTCCATGCCACCGTTTGTAGCACAGAGGTGTTCTAAACAAGTACGAGCACAGACTACATTCTACTGCATCCGGCCAAAGATCCTATAAATGCAGAGTCTCATTAAAACAACGGTAGGAGACTAGGAGTCCTGCATTTGGTGGGGGATATTGGCGAATGGGACGTAATTTCTTGCTAGCATTCTACAATGGTGATAGCTTCGTACCTGTGATGGTAGCTGTTAAAATGTCCATGTCCTATCTGCCCCACTGGAAACAAACAACAACAACAACAACAACAAAAACTGGAAGGAAAGAAAAAGATCTTGAAGATCTTCCCGTGGGAGCTTGGAACAAGCAGCCAATTCATGGGTTCGCTCCTCAACCTTAGAAGGGACCGGTAAAGAACAGAAAGCTGGCCAGCCCACGTGACTGTGCTTGGGACGTTTCGGCTCCTCAAGGAGGGTGAAGGAGGAGGCGGACGGCAGAAAATCGCCAGGCGGAGGCAGGAGGCCTACCAACGAGGGTCTAACGATGAGCTAGTCATGAACTGCTGGGACCCTGGGAAGGCCACAGACACAAGGGACAACACACACACACACACACACACACACACACCACACACACACACACAGCATGGGCCTAAGTTTCCATACTTGGGAAATAAGGGGTCTCCTGGGGTGCCCTCCAACTTGAGAACTCTCAATTTTAACAACTCATTCAATATCACTGGGGGTGGTGAGGGGCTCCAGTCCAGGAGGCATGACTCACGTCGAGCCCCCAGGAGTCACTTCCTCGGCCTTGTCTAGGGCAGAGCCAGCGCAACGATTTCCGACGGTGGCCTGCAAAAGTGACAGCTCCAGAATGTCTCTACGGCGGGGCTTCCGGGGAGCCGCCTGGACGGACGGGGAGCTGAAGCTGTGTTTCAACAGCAATTTATGACGGAGCGGGAAAAGGCTAAACGTCTGTGTGTGTGGTCGACATCAGCGCCTCCCTCTGATGTTTCCAGGTCTCCTTTCCTTCCAGGCCCGTGGTGGGACGATCCCTCCCCACTGCTTTGGAATTAGGCAGAGCCTCGTAACTCGCTTTAGCCAATAAAACGGGACCGGAAGAAACACTAGTCACGCCAAAGGTGGAAGCACTTAAGGACCGCGGTAAGAATCGCCAGCCTTCCCCCCCCTGTGCAGCATATGTGGAAGCACGTGCTGACCCGGAGGTGCCAAGGGAACAAAACAGCCTAGCGAACGGCACCAACACAGCGGACAGCTGCCCTGGAGCGGCGCTGGGGGCCATGCAGAAATTCCTGTGGTCCAGAAACAAACATTTGTGGTCTCACGATTTGGGGGATATTTGTTACCACAGCTTCACTTAGCCCATTCTGACTAATACAGTCCGCACCAAAGAACGGGAGGGTAGGAGACGGGTGGAGGTGATGCCTGCTCTGTGCTTCTGCTGAATCACCACAATGATGAAAAGGATGAACATTACCGCGATGACTAATAACAACAAAAAAAATAAAGTTTTGTGACAAAAGTTTTCCATGTCTGATTGCCATTAATCCTCACAACGCAGCGAGGTTAATATGTTGGTATTACGTTTCTAACGAGAAGTGAGACTAAAAGAGTTTATGTAATGTGCCAAGGGATTGGCACACCGGGATCTGCACCCAGATCTTTGCAGAGCCAAGCCTGCGAACCCCAATTCCTGACAAACTAAGCATTCTGTGCCCATCCCCCCAACACATACGAAAAGAAAATCAAGATATTCGTGGAGTGGGTTACTGCATCAAGTGGGTATTCCTAGCACAAGGAAGCAAAGAAAGGGCAATTTTGAATTTGGCTACCTTTTAGCATACAACAGGTAAAACCTTTATCTCCGCACCCAGCCCCGTCGCTCTAAAACTGGTGGGCTTGCTTCTTCTCTCCTCAGATGCAAAGCCCGAAGGAACGGAGGGAAAAAGCCAAAGAATCCACAAGCGTCTCTCCCCTCTGCTCTTTGTGGAAGCAGGAGGGTTTCCATTCACTTACGAGAAATGGGAGAGAACCAGAGGGTCTCAGAAAAGAACTAGCGGGCTATTTCCTCAAAGGCGGCTTGGTTGTAACAGGAGTTTTCTGTAAGGGGTAGTTGGTCTCGATCGTTCAGTCAACAAATATTTTCTGGGTGTCTACTATGTGTTAGGCACTGAGCCAAGCATTGGAAATGGTCCTGTCATTATGAAAGAAAAAACAGGATACCTGGATAACAAAAATTTACCTCCATAATCCCATAGGAATTTTTCTGAAGCCCCAACAGTTCTAAAAACTGAAATCATGTTCTTATCCCACTAAGGACCTCAGCTGAGGTCACTTCTGGTCTTTATGCCACTGCGTGTGAATATTCATACATTTGCTAAAGACAAATCGGTGTGTCTGATTACTGGCTGCTGGCCACACCTCTGCCGGAGATGATACCAAAATACACAGGATGCTCATCGCATTCCCTTCCAGACGCCCAAAGTCCCCGCATCTGAAACATTTGGGGCCCGAGGATTTTGAATAGGGAACCTGATTTTTATTTTAAAGTCAGCCTTGCACATCTCTACGTAGTCTCGAAGACAAATGTGTGACTCAAATCAAATCTTTCTCAAACAGTAATTGCCCCGAACTTAAGCATTTATTAGATTTCATCTTCCTTATGGAGGCCAGAAAAAACTAAAAGTACGTTACATGCAGTAATCGTTTGAGTTGCCATAACGCCGAATTGCCTATTCCCATAGCCTGCTAATTTCTTGATTCTTTAGAAGAAAAAGAATGCTGGAGCTGGGATAAAGCTCACAGCTGACCCAAGTGATTTGCCCAATTGCAAAGAATAAGGTTCCCGGCGGGCAGCACATCCCGAAACGGTGTTTCCCATACTGTGGGTCATGATACAATAGTCTGGATAGTGAAATCAGTTCAGTTACAGCCCTCATTTTCTTTAATAATAATAAAAAAAAGACACAGATTAGAACAAAAAGCATCGCTGTGCACCCCATGCAGTAAAGGTACATACTGTTTCATGGAACCTTTCTTTTTTGAATATGTGTGTGGGAATAAATATGCATATATGAATATTTTCACACATTTTTGTGGGCTGCATTTTAAAAGTTTGAAAACTACTATTCTGTAATAAATTCATTTGTTCAACAAATATTTAGTGAAAGGCACCAAGAGAGGCAAGAGGGAAACTGGGTGTGGGGGGTTGATTTGGGGGAGGAGCAAGGGGAAGCTACACATGCTGCTTGAAATGAGTTTTGATGCTGCTTGAAATGAGTTTTGAGCGACAAGTAGGCATAAAACGCAGTCAAATAAAGGCCATTGCGTAATGGAAATAATTAGACCATTCTTTGAGACTGAGGCACAAACTCTGATTAATTAATTAATGTTTGCTCTGCTCGCCTCACCGAGGTTACTGTGAGCTTGAAATAAATGGGGCGATGATAAAATTTGGTTTTGTAAACTTTTTCAAAATTAAATATATTTTTATAGCACTTAAAGCTTATAAGACACTGTCATGGGCACGCTCCCATTTGAAAGTCAACCCTATATGACAAGTGGGACACATACTGTTTTTCCCATTTTATAGACAAAATAACTGAGATTGTCTTTCCCAGAGTCACATTAACTAACAGCTAATAGCTCAAACTAGGACTCCTAACTACAAATTTCAAGCTCTTTTGACTATTCTATCCTGGTAACAAATAAATGATTCGTAGTTCCACATATTACCTCTATTGACTCAAATCATAGTTTTAACAAGACACTCAGAGGTAATTGTGTAACTGAAAGCAATGCATCTTAATTCTTAGTATTTCGAGACCCCGTTCAGAAGACTAGCAGCCCACCTGGGGCCTTTTCAACCCTCTTCCACGGGAAATGGCTGAAGTGCAAGAGGTCCCCCTGCAGATCTGCTCAGCGATCAGCCAACTCCATGTCCCCAAGAGTCTGGCTAGCTGAGTGCTGAATGGCAGGCTCACCGCACGGGGCCTTTACCAGCTGAACTGCAGGTGTGACATACTTCATTTTTCCAAGGGCACTTACGTAGTCGTGGAAGTGGTGACTCAGGCCCTAGCCCTCTTCTCTTGGCTAATTCGCATCCCAGCCTTACCCCTGACCCCATCAAGGTGATCTCATCCAATCCAATGGCTTTCACTATCATCTCCGTGCTGATCTCACTCAGATTGATATCACCAGCTCGGCCCCCTCACCTGCACGTCTTACTCTGCTATCCGACTGTATTGCTCCCTGTGAACATCTGAGAGGCGTCCTAAACTGAACCCTTGATATCCCCTCGAGCCTGTCCCTCCCTGAGTCTTCCCTCTTGGTAAATGGTACAAATCACGTTTGGTTTTCCATAAAAACCTTGGAGTTGCCCTTGCCAATTCTCTTTCTCTCTCGGCCCTCGTTTAATTTGTCCGCATGTTCTATCGGCATTACCTTCACAAGATTTATTGAATTCGAATACTTCTCACCCACTTCCACCACGAGCACCCTCATTTAAGCCACCGGCGTGTCTCAGGTGGACTTTGGCCCTAACCTCCCACTTCCATCTCATACTTCTACCCGCCTACAGTCTATTTTTTATGTACTTATGAGCAAGATGCTTTTTAAATGAAAAGAGATAGTGAGATGTGGTAGCTCAAAATCCACTGTGGCCTCCCATGACATTTAAATTAAAATCCAGTCCTTCCACTCACCCTTGCTTACTGCTCTCCATTCTCACTGGGCGCCTTGCTAGTCTTTGACCACATCAATCCCACTCCAACCTCGGGACCTTTGCACTGCCATTCCCTCAGCTTGGCTTGTGTGGCTTGTTCCCTGTCTTCATTCGAATCTCTGCTGTAATTTTCCTGCTCGGGAAGCTCATCCCTGACTGCCACCACCCAGACTCTCAATCCCTTTACACTGTTACTTTTCTTCGTAGCACTTATCACTTGACCTGGAGTTAAATAACTAATTATTGGTTTATTTTCAACATTTCCCTCTCTGTGGCAGTGAGGATGCTGTTTTTTCATTCCAGATCCCTAGTTCTGAGAACACTCCATGGTACATAGTTAGTGCTCAAAATACATGTCTAATAAATGAGAAAGCTTCATATATCATCTTACTACAGCCTCAACATACCTGCGACACATGTGGTATTGTCCCCATTTTACAGATTCTCAAACACACAGCTGGTGAAGACCATAGGAATCATCTAAGCCAGGCCCTTCATGCTACAGATGAGAAAATTAGGACTCAGAAAGGCGAACTGACTTATCCAAGACTGGTAGGACCCAGAGATGCAACATCGAAACTAAGAATCTTCTTATTCCGAGTTTAGCGGTCTCTCCACACTACCAAGCTAAGGTACACACTCCTGCTGGGGAGATATAAATGCCTATAAACTTAGAGTGGTGCACGGGACTTTTTAAAAATAGTAATAATAACAATTATTATTATAAAATAGATAATAAGTAGTCTGATCATCATTCACGAAGAGTTGTTAACTGTACTATGCTAAATGCTATGAAGAGCGACAAAGCTCCCAGAGCGTAGAGAAGGTAGCTGGAGTAACGGCTGAGATCTGGCAGACGGAGCTGGCATGCCTGAGTTCAAATCTTGGCTCTGCCACGCACTAGCCATGCGGCCGATTACTTAGCCTCTCTGTGCCTCAGTGTCCCCATTTGTTCAATGGCATAGTTATAGTATCTTCCCAGGGCTGACGATCATTAAAAGAATTAGTATATGCCAACATTGAACACAGTAAATGCTATAAGCGTGTTGTTATTATGGCTGTTTGAGTCACTAGGAGAGTGACTGCAGCCTGCCGGAGAAGGTACTCCAATAGTTGGCAGAGGATGCAGACATTTGAAAGGGATCCTGAAGGACAGGGAGAGGGATTTGTTTTGTTTAGGGATAAGGGGTGCCGTGACAGGAAGTGGTGATGAGAAAACGATCCACCAGAAAGGAAACCGGCAACAACAAAGCACAAAGCTGAGCCCCCAGAGGCAAGTGGTCAGAACGGTGACCAATGGGCTGGGCTGGCTTCGGGGAGGGGAGGGAAAGCAAGCTGTAAGATAAAGCTGGAAAGAGAGACAGATGAAGGCCAGGTCAGAAAGGGCCTGGAAGTGCTACCTGGAATTCAGATTTTAATCTCCCAGTAAGCAGGAGCCCTGAGGGTCTCTGAATAGGAGAGTGACACTAAGAATCCTTTTAGGAAGACAATTGTGTCCTGACATCACTGTGGAGAGACTGTTCCATGATGTGACTGTAAGTTGGACCTGGGCCCGAACAAGGATTGCTCACCCGAGGAGAGAAAGGTGGTCGGGGTTGGCCCCTCCACTTTTCGGGCGTACCTCTGGATCTTGTGATTTGATCTGATCCGTCAGGCCTGCAGAGAACATACTGGCTTTGCTGTTTCTTAATGTGGGGTCTGTTATCACCTTGTCTAACACAATACTGTTTTTGGCAGGTTGCTGCCCAGGCAACCAGACGCACTCATGGGTTTAGCCTCAGCCATTAGCAGCTAGTATTAGAATCACATTGGTGGGTGACTGGGTCACGTGGCCACCCGAGACGGCTCCTAAGCTGAGCTGAGCAGGACAAACCACAGAAAAACTCCCGGTCCACTCAGATGGAACCCAGGGATATACACTGGTTCTCCTCGTGCCTCTGTTTTCACTCTTGAGCAGAGTGTCATTCTGCTTGTCAAGTTCATGTGTAATGTAAGGGCCAGAGATATTTGCTCTCCTCTCTAACCTCAGAAAAGGAGGGTTTCAGTTTGTTTTCAGGGGATGGGGAACGGAACAAATAAGCATTTTTGAATGTCTCCTCTGTGCCAGGCGCTATTAGGAATAATAATAAGATGACCTGCATGTGATTATAATAATTAAGTGCAATAATAATGAACATGACTATTTTCCAAATTGTGCTAAATACCTGCAACATCGTCTGGCTGCTCTAGGAAACAGGTTGAACGATTGGCCCATGTGAGAGATGAAGACACTGAAGCTCAAGCAGGTCCTGCATCATGAAGGTAGTAAGTGGCAGAGCCAGACCGTTCCCTGCGTTGATCAGTTACGATCCGTTGTGAGGGACAGTAACTGCCACTCTACCATAGGAATGTATTGGAAGAACATTGAACTCATAGGAAGAGACGTAGAAACAGGTAGACAGTGAGGTAGGTGACTCTGGAGTCTGGAGGCAGGAGCAAACCACCAACCCTCAGTGAAGAAAGGTCAAGTCAGAGGCCCCAAATGGGGTAGAACTGAACTCCATCAAGTTTCAGGCCCTCTGTGCCTCTGCTTGAGGGTCTCCAACTGGCCTGAAGCAGATCACGTGCTGTCCTTTGCCTGGAGAAGGACAGGACATCTTTTACTCTCATTAACCTCGGAGCCTTTAATCACTTGTACACAGAAACACAGACGAGGTGAAGTTTACATGGCTGCTGTGGGATAGGCACCAACCAACTGGCAGAAAGGAAAAAAAAACCCACCACACACCAAGTAGATTCAGTAATGAGTGAAACACAAATAGAATAAACTTGATAAAATATGCCCGGTTTTTGGCATGTATACTAGATATCATGAAATATTTTTATTATCCTCTCAAAAAGTTTTCTTTCGAATTGCATTTCAATTATATGTTTAAAGCAGAGCCTATAACTCATTCGTTGATGTTAATTCATGCCCGCCTACAAACACCATGAAGGTAGGCTTGTGCTTATCATCTTAAGGACCCAAACCCACAATTTTCACTACTGAGTGGCTTTTATCTAACCATTTACTGTTCTCTGCAATAAAGCAAGTCATAATTGCTACAAGGAAGATCATAATAATTAAATGACTATCTGACATCCTACATTACTATTTGGATGGCTTTACAACCAGATAACTGCTAAGAGAGATGAAGGTAGCGGGATGTCGGGGAGGTGGCCTCTCCACCAAATGACCCTCTGCATGAAACAATGACTCCAGGTCCTTGGAGACTTTCACTGATGGGAGCAGGCAAGCTCTGCTCTCATCAGCCGCTGCAAGAACACAGCCTGCTAATCCGGAAAGGTTTCTCAGCGTGATGATGAACATATGTGGCTGTAGTGTTCATGTTCAGGAATAATTTAGAAACTTCTCCACTGCAGATTCATTCTTAGAGGTATTTCCTCCCCTCCCCTTCTCCTCTCCACCGCCCCCCCCTTTCTATTCTGTTACTGCCCTCTTCCTAACCCCTCCCTCATCCAGGAATACCTCCTTCCCCACCCAAAAAGCAGCTCCAGGCAAAAAGGATTCAACAATCAGAGTAAATTCTCCAACCTCAACAAAGTCACTCCCTCCATTCCCAGAACCCTACTTGCCCAGTGATCTCTGGCCAGGACCATCATGACAGCTTCCTCTCATCTCCCTACTACCTGTCTCATCTAGGTACCAGTCCTGTGAAAACCATAAGTCGGGTCCTGCCACTCTTCTCTAAAAATGTAACCCTAGGGAGACTGGCAAACAGGAGCCCTTCAATAGGTGGCTCCAGTCCTTCTCTGACATTCCCCACCAGCTGCGTTGCCATCAGTGCCCCCTACTGCACCCCACTGTCGCTCTCCCTCACCTCTCGCTTTCGTTATCCTGTCCTGGACCCAGCACACAAATCGGTGTCCGGGAAGCCCTCTGCCACCCTGTGGGCAGGACAAGAGCTGAATCTTGGTAGCTGCATGGCATTCTGGGTACACCTTGATTAGAGCACCACACGCTGCTTTACGGCCACCTGCCCACCTGCCTGCCTCCCCACAGCCTGAGGCTTCTGTGTAGCAGTGTCATTCCCCTTTGCAGCTCCAGAGTGGAGCACAGCTCCTGGCCCAGAGTGAGTGCTCAGTAAATATGTGAGAAATAAAGGACTTTTTATTCCCATGAAGCTGGAAAAAAAAAAAAAGAAATATATATATATATATATGTATACACACACACACACACACACACATATATACCTTTTATATACTATAATTGTAATATATATTTTTAGTTAAGGTAGTTATCAATTTATTATTAAGCCTAAATCTCTAAATTTCATTTTAGCATCATGCTTAGAAAGAAAGAAAAAATTAAAAAGCCGAGTTACATAAACTAGATGTGTGTGTAGAAGTCAGGATAGCTCCTATACGATTGTCAAAACGGCATTTGTATTTAACCTCATTTTTATCACTTAAAATGAGCACCTTCCTACATCACGTGGGCATAGACTCAGGTCGCCGCCTTCATTTTTTAAAATCTTGCCGATTCACCCCCCCCCAGATAGGCGTACCGGTCTGTCACTTGGAGATACACGTATACTTAACCTCACCAAACTCATTTTGGGCATCTGTGGTGTAAATCGCCATGTGGGGCTAACCACACGCTGATGTGCCTTTCGCTCAAGTCCTCCACGGCAATCCCAGCCGCCTACCACGACTCGCCAGGGCCTTCAGCAAACGAGTCTTTCCCAGCCGAGTCTACACCCTCGTCTCCACTTATACATCTTCCTGAGCACTCACACAGCCCTGTCTAAAGCGCTGTTCGTCTCTATTTTCAGAGAACACTTCAGCAATTTCAAGTTGGCAATTTAATGATTCTAATGTCATTCTCTAAGATAGTTTTTTTTTTTAAAGAAAGTACCTTTCTCAAAGTCATTGTGGTGGTTTCCCCTCTCCAGTAGTACTTTCAAAAGGCGAACTTTGATTATTTGAATGCCTCAGGGGACATGCGGAAGTTTAAGTAAAGTGAGATTTCGGGTATTTGGAAGAGCGGATAATGCGAACTGTAGTAGCTGGGGGGTATGCGGAAGTCACTGACAGTCTGGTTAACTCAAATTTTGAACAAGGAAGCTTTGCCTGAATGTCTGTTTCACTCCTGTTATCTCTCCTTTCCTCCCTCTCCCAACCTTCTCAGTCTCTACGCTCTACAAAGAGTGGCCTATAAAGATGAGGAGGAAACGGGAGGGGGAAAGGTTGGCTGTCCTTCCGGTTGTCCATAAACGGGTCTAGGACCCTCCCCCTCTCCGCTGCTGAAGAGAGCATGCATTTTTAAACATCATTGTTTGCCGAGAGTGAATGTGCTGCCTTCCCATCCTTAGGCAGATCTGACCTTGCCTCGGGCTGAGGTGCTGATGCTGGGGCATGCGATTCTGGTTTGTTTCAGAGGTCAGGTGTTAAGGATGGAGCACTAAAATTCCCCAGGCACCCGAGGCTCTTCCTTCTCCATCCAGGTGGCCAGGCGCCTGGGCTATGCTGGATGTAGGTGACAGCTCCCGTCACCAATCCTCACATATGCAACGACATATGATAGAACAGTCACAAGTGACACGTAATGAGAGATTCTCTGGTTGATTCATTACATAATAATTTGGTTCCGCTGCAGAGGGCTTTTCTCATGGATGAGGCAGCAGTGAAAAGTCAGCAAGGCATGGACAACTTTTGGTCAAACGGTCTTTAAAAGCTATCAAACCTCTGTGCCTCATCTTCCCTTTGTCTCCAAAGGAAATCATAAAAAGACCTTAAAATCCCCACTATGGATGAGTTATAGCACCCTCTTACATACCTGTCAGCTCTTCACCCCTCAGATCTGCCCCCCAAAACACCATGAGGCAGAGGGGACCTGTAGCAGTGCTTCCACTCTATATAAATGAGGTACTGAGAGGCTCGAGAGGTGGCATTTGCCAGACCAGAATCATTCCTGGACTGTCCTTTAACAAAAGGTATTCAGGAGATGCAGAGACAAAGGCTCCATTAATAGAAGCAGGTGGCACCTGGGATTTAGAGTGAAATGTGGGTTTCACTACAACCACCTGCCACGGGGCTGTGAGAAGCCACTCACCCCTCTGTGCTTCAGTTTCCTCTTCTATGAATGATGATATGAATGACCAGCATCATTGTGGAGGCCACTCAGGGCCCAAAGATGATTCAGTATTTCACACACACACGAAAATCATTCATCGTCATCACAACCCCCAAAGTTAAACATTGTTACTTCCTTTTACAGATGAGGAAACTGAGGCTCTAAGAGGTTAAAAAAAAAACCAAACCAACAACAAACATGTAGCTTATAAGTGGAAAAGGTGGAATTTGAACCCAGGCTTGTCCCATGCACTTTCTGCTATAGTGCCCTGCCTCTCTCTCAGAAGCTGCTAAGGATTCTATATGACAATGCATATTTTTTTTTTAAAAAAAGCATGCAATAAATTCTAAAGGCACCATTCTTAGTAATTATCACAGCAATCAAAAGAACTGTGTCAGTCCTATTCAAAGAAAAAAAAAAACCACTCCTAAGACTGTCAGCAGGCCTTGCCTGTATGAAAAATATTCTTTCTCTGCTGGGGTGAATAGTTCCATGAGAGGGCCAGAGCACTCACGACGAAGGTTCGACTCAAGATGGAGCATTTGTGCGAATACTCCCTGGCTCCCATCGCTCTGATACTTGAGTCAGGTGCAGATACTCTAAAGCAAGGAGGTGTTCCATCCCAGTCTGCCCCAAAAGACAGTCATCTGCAGACTAGAGATCTTGAAATCAGCCAGGCAAATCCATCACCACTTTAATTATCCGAGTAAATAGAGCTCTTACCACCGTATGCCAAGATTCTAATCAATCGTGATCATTTCAGCTCCCCCAGTGGTTCTGTCTGGATGTGAACCACGGAGTCATCTCACTTGGGCCCAGATTTCCACTTCTAGGATGAAGGTCTCCCCGGTGGAAGCTTGTAGCTGGGAGCTGTTTCTCCCCCTGTCTCATATTTTTCTGAACATCATTAATTTACTCCTGTGCTTCATCTCTGTCATTCTTACTTTCCACCAACTCCAGACAGTACTGATGATTGAGAAATTTTCCTCAACAAGAACTGTCAGTTCGGAACTTAGCCTCAGAGCATAAAGTTAGGTAGAGATTCATTCCAGAACGCGAGTGGGTGTGCAATTCTGGTGATTCAAATCACTGGAGCTTTCAGAGGACATATTAAATTGTAAACATTTCTTAAGGTGGAGACTGTGTGCCGGTCTGTTTCTCTGACTGATAACTATGCAAATGGGTTGATTATGTTAGTAAAAGGGTCCTGTGGGCGACCTGAGTTAATTATGGCTTTCAGGGAAGATGACAAAATTTCCAGTGGCTACACATCACCAATAGACTACAAGGCAATATTGGGCATAATTTTGCTCACTGTCCTTGACAGTCAATTTGTCTACCACCGCCACTACCTCCATCGTCACCATTCATGAGGAGAGCATTTAAATGACAATAAAATAGGCTACGCCATTTTACTCTTCTCCAAGGACGGACTTGAGACCTGACATTTAAAAAGTTCCTTGGAGAAGGGAACACGGACATCACTGCTGCGGGCAATATCAGGGTCTAGGCATTTCACTTTTCACAAAGAAGATACAGTGATAATCAGGATCACTCCAGATAGTAGCACCAAGATGGCTGACATTCCAAAAGGAAGATGGAGTTTCAGAGGCAGCGAGAACTAAAAAGGATACAAAGAGTAGTGGCTATCCCAGGTGAGACCCTGAACTGAAGGATCTGATGTTCCTGGATTCTAGTCCCTGCCCTGCTACATCTAGCTGAATGACCTCGAACAAATCAATCTAGCTCCGCTGAGCCAAAGACCCTTGATCGATACAATGAGAGCCATGATTGTATATACTGCATAGGATTTGTGAGAAGATTAAAGGAGATAATGAAACAAGGTATTTAGCCCAGTAACTGGCATGCAGCTGGCATTCACTGAGAGGTATCTTTATCATCATGATCAGCAGCAGCAGCATCCATAATCATCATCTTCATGGATTCATCAGGACTGGTTGCTATCCACATTGTGTGGGAAGGCACAAAGACTAAAGTCGTTACGACAAGTCCTTGGGAAAGTCCTGCCAAGCCTGATGGACCCAGATCCAGATATGACCATGAAAGCATCAGTCAAAACACAGATGGCAGACCTTCCTCTACCATTTACTGTGTGTCAGGCACTGCTCTGGGCACTTTGCACCCATTAGCTCATTCTGTCCCCACAGTGAGACCTTACGAGGTAGGTACTACTGTGACCCCATACATACATATAAAGTGCTGGCCACTAAGCAGGAAGCAGAAGTGTCCTGTGGGACTTCTGGGAAGTTTCCTTAAGGGGAGGGCACACTCTTTTTCATGTCTTCCTCCTTCCTGAAATATACTGGTCCACAAAATGGAAAGTCTCACTCTTGGAATGGAGTGGCAAACCAGAGAAACTAAAGGTAACTGGATAGCCACATATCACCCCGAAACTGCCTACCTCCAAAGTTATCGTTCTTGAGAGAGAAATACAGATAATTCTATCCTACTTAAAGCACTGTTGTTTCTGGTATTACATTAAAATTAATCCTAAGTAATATACCAATATTGCCGAACAATGATATTAAGGAAATCTGATGCCTTATAATGCAAGATATGAAATCGAATTCATATTAGAACCCTATGTCACCACTGACAGGTGACACTGTATATCCACAACACAAAGTATATACCATAATCAAGGTATTAAGCAGAGTTTAAATGAAAGAATATTTTCGCTCTGGCTCCATAATTCAAAATATGGCCTTCCTGAAAATGAGTGTTTCACTGTACTAGGTTGGTTGTTTACTCATTCATTCATTCATTCATTCATTCATTTGGTGAGGCTGTGGTAGAGTGGGACGCACTTTGGAATCAAATCCCTAGGGTTCAAATCCCTGCTCTTGCGTTACTCACATATTCCCTCATGTTTACTTATCAACTCTTGTCCGTATTCACCACAGCTATGAAATGGTGGTCATCTAGTTGCCCCCTGAGGCTGTTACGAGGAACAAATGAAATTGCACACAAAAAAGCATCTGGCACAGGACTCAGCACATTAAAAAGGGCTCGATAAAATGTTTCCTTTTTCCTTCGTGTGTGTGCCTGGACTGAACATTATATCAAACATGCTTCACGTTGTCCCTGGCGCATGTGCTTAATAAATGGAAGACTGTAAGAATAACTTTACTGCTGTTAGTAATAATGATGCTAAGAGTAACAGTGGCGACCAGAGTAGTGGTCCTAGTAATAGAGATAGTGAAATAACCAAAAGCTGAACCTAGAGAATGGGATTTCGGGGAAGGATCCCAGAGGTGTGGTTAATGCTACGTGATCAAGACCCAAGGCTCAGCATCAGGCAGGAGAGAGTTTCCGGGAGACGCGTGGCATTTTTCTCCTTGTTGGTGCCTTCATGGCAGAGTCCGGTAACCCAAACAGCTACTTCCATAGCTCGCCAATGTCGTCTGAAAAGAACCTCTCTCTACACCTGCCTGTGTAAGTAAGTTGTCCAGTAGTTTCTCTCCTCCCTCAAAAATGATTTTCTTAAAAAGGAGTTGAGGAGCGAGATGAACTAGCACCCTAGAATGTGCTCTGCTCTCAAGATCTTTGCACCACTGTCAGGACGCGAGATGACCTCCCCAGGGTACAGGGGCGGACAGGGCGTTCCACATGACACACGTGGACTCCAAGAAACGAGCGAGTCAGAGAAGGCACAAGTGGGCCACGCCAAAAGCCACAGGAAAGCCTCGAAGGCACTGGCCCTGTGGCCCGTGCTAGAGCCAAACAGAATCCCTGGTGTCGTCAGACTTCTGGGCCTTCTGACAGCGGGGAACAATGCGCCCCGTATTTCTAAGACGTAGGCTCGAAGTCCGACAAACGTATGGTTTGTCAATGCTGTGGATGCCGTTATGACTGATGATTATGATGACAGCGATAAGGAGTTAGTGACATGGAAGCTAAACACTACTTATTGCTGAGAAAGAACAAGTCCTAAAAACAGCATACAGTGACAGACATCAGAATAACGGTCACCTGGGAAGGGGGGTGCCTGGGAAAGGACACGCAGAACCTTCCGGGGGGCTGGGGATGTTCTATATGTTGATCTGCAGGTGGGTTCACAGGTGCATACGTACACATGTGAAAACACACAGAGCACTCACTCACTGAATGTATGTTAGCCTTGACGCGAATAAAAAATAAAATAGCGTATGACACAAACTTGGGTTAGAACTGAAGGCATGGGAGAATGTCCCGAAGAGGACACCCTGAAGTGTTAACAGCAGTCAGCTCTGGGCATTGGAATTAGTTCTCTTTTTTTTCTTTTAAGTGTATCTATATTTTCTAACATGTAGGGGGTGCAGGGAGTTCATATTCCTTGGCTATTTGAAGTTAACTGCCCCGTGACCCGAGGGTTTATCACCTCCAGGTAATCCTTTTGGCCGCTCACTTTGCACAAACCTCTCTGCACTCCCAGATTTAGTCCATCGCGGGCAGGGCCCCCACAGCTCCCTAAGGAAACCCTCTGCGCTGGGGGTGACGTGGGCGGGAGTGAGGAGGCGACTCCTCGGCACTGGTGGGTTCTCTCACATGCTCCGACAGGGCCGGCTCACCTGGCACACCTGGCTCACCTGCCTTTGGCCTACGAACAGCAGAGGTGGTGTCCTGACAGGCCTGCAAGATCTGGTCACATGGGCCGGTTTCCTGACACCACTTTCGCTCACCTTCCAGCCCATATTGAATTCCGGACAGAAATCTGGAACTGGACCAGAAAAGTCTCTTTTCAGTCCAAGGTCTTGGGTTTAGCGCAAGGTCAGCTGATATGAGTGGGCGGAAGGTCTGAACCCAAAGTGTCCAGTGAGGAAAACACCTAACTTAGAGTTAGAAAGACGGGCTTCTCTTGCCAAATGACCATAAAGAAGCTTCTTTGTCTATAAAATGAGGACTCTACCCCCCTACTCATTCTAACTGATACGGTGTTTAAAAGGATCAGATAAGGGAATGTAGAGAAAGTGACAACATCCTGTTGGACTTTGCACCCCAACTTTTAGCAAAGTGCCCGGGGCATAGTAAATCCTCTTAAAAATCAATGAAAGAAAGACAAATGTAAGGAGTTAACTTTTATTATTTCTCATGATGAGAAGATGACCATAAGAACAAAGAAATGACGTCATTTCTTGCATAAGAGTCAACTATGGGTGGCAGATAATCTTGGAGCAAGCTTCAATTCCAGTCCAGAGCAGAGCTAAGGCTGGTGTGTGTTCAGACACACCATGACACAGGTCAGAGACCTATCATAGGAAGCAGATCTTTATAAGCAAATGACTATTCTCAAGCAGTATATCTGATACAATAAAATTCTGGTTTGGAAGAAAGGAAAAGAAGGGAGAGAGGGAGTGACGGCGGGAGGGATTTTGACTAATAGTAAATTCATAAATCCCTTAGAGCTTAATAAAAGGAGATTTGACTTACAACCTGTAAAAGATTATGATCTCTATTTTGAAACTCGGACAGTCTGTGAGATCAAATGGATATATGAGGACTTTGGGGAAAGAAACAGATGAGAATGTTTTTGTCCCAACAAAAACAAATGCCTGTCCTTGTTTTAATTCAGTAGTTTCTCGATTCAGGTGTTAACTGAGAGCCAAATAGGTTTGTCATCTCTTTTCAATTTGTTTATTATGTACAGGACTTAGGGCTGGGCACAACGGGCGATTCACAAATGAATCAGCCCTTTCTTGCTCTCAGTAACTCCAGGCTAGAGGTGAGGCAAGAACACCAATACTTCTAACATCAGGCATCCAGGCAGACACTGGTCACAGAGGTGTGCTTAGATGCTATGGGATCAAGAAGGTTAAGGGAGCTTTCAGTCGGGGGGCACGGCGGTCATAACCAAGCCTTGGAAGAGAAGTGAGGAGAAGTAAGAGAACAAGCGTTGCAGGCAGAGGGCAGGGCCTGAGGAAAGGCCAGGTGCATGGAAACCCAAGGAGGTTGTTTGCCAGGGGCACAGGACATGTGAAAAGGAGAAATACAAAATACAGTTGGAACGTTGGTTTGGAGGAAAGTAAGAAAGGTCTTAAATAACAACAGTCTGAACCGAAGTGAGAGCCAACAGGAGCTTGGGAGGTCTCTGCGCCGGGAAGGGTCAGGACAGAGTTCTGCTTCCAGGCACCTGAGCCGGCAGTGATGGGTGGGACGGAAAGGTGGAGGGAGATGCAGGAGGCGAGAAGGCTGATGGAGGCACCCGCAGGAGCCATGCGGGAGAGGGTTTACTGTTGCTTCTTTGTGAGCAAGTGCTGTATCTTTTCCTGAGCGCCGCCCTCAGCTTAATAAGAAAGAGACTTAGTCAAAACCCCAACAAACGAGGAAAGGAGAGTGGACAGGAGATGGCTCTGAAGACCAGAGAGGGTACAGACAGATAGGGAGGGGCCAAATTATCAGGGCAAAGGTTGGACACAAGAGGGATGCAAAGTCAGAAAGCAATTAACGGGGGCCACAGAATGGAAAGTGCTCAGGGACGAACTGAGTAGCTACGAACCTGCTGGAAGGTGGGGCGCCGCTGGAGACTATCGGGAAAGAAGGGGAGGTACAGCTTGACCCTGATGGCGCTCACCAGGCTGGAGCAAATTAAAGAGCAAATTGGAACTGGCTAAAAAAAACGGAGTCCCAGCCCTGCCACCTCTAATAGTGCCGTGGTCATGGGGTCTGCAGGTGGCAGAGCAAGCAGATATGTCAATCTGCGCCCTAATCGATATGAATTTTCAATGGCATCATCTTGACAGCCAGCAGCTGACACATTACCTCCCTCTGCAGAAGCACCTCTGAAGGCCTAAGAAGGGTTTTCCTGAAGCCCAGGCAAGGACAGGACCATCGCCTCAGCTGTAGAGGGTTGGGGACTTTAAAACACACTTTCACATCATCATCTCACTTTATTCTCATCTTAAATGAGGGACACAAAGCAGATATTATTACCCTCATTGTATAAAGTCCAGGTCTGGAGAAGTCTGATTTGCCCAAGACCATGCAGTGACCTCGTAGTGGAGCTTGATGATTTGTTAAACCCACTGCGGTCTGAGCCAGGAAGCTGGCCAGGACCAGGCATGGGCTGGGGCCATGTGGACACTCACTCCCAGCTCCTTCAGGGCCAAGATCAGCTGGGGGGGGGAGCTTGGAAGAGGGGCACACCAGCAGGTGAGCAGGGCTGGCTTCAAAGAGAGTGTTGCAAATGGCAAGGTCAATTCTTTCCTTCCTTCTTTCCTTCTCTTTATTCCCTCCCTGCCCCCTCCCTTTCACAAGTTCCTGCTAAGTGTCATGTGCTGGCACTGTGCTAGAGTGGTGACCATCGACCTCTCTGAGGGTCCCCAGACTCAGGAATCCATTACTTTGCCTTCTCATCCTGCCAACAATCCCACATGTTCCAACTGAAAATACACCATCCGCTTCCCAAACTCGGAGGCCCGAGAAGGTGGGAAACCCAAGCAGAGGATATTTGAGCTGGGCCTAAAGTAGAAGGTCACCTGTGGACGTAAGCACAGGCTTAGAGATGTCTCAGGGTAGGAAATGACCTGGTAGAGAGTGGGAGAGGTAGTAAGCATTCGGGATATGGGGAGCTACTGGGGACAAGGAGGCAGCAGGGCCTTTGGAGACCAACTGACAGACTGGCTTTTGCTTCAGAAGCCCTGGAAAGACATCAGAGAGCTTTAGGCACAGGAGTGGTAAATCACTTCAGCGCTTAGAATGACAACTATTGTAACTGCATAGAGGAAAGACGATCTTAGAAGACGTTGCAAATATTCCCAGGAGAATGGAGAACCTTGGGCCATGGAGGGGTTGTAGAAATGGTCACATGGAGCCCTTACTTAAGGATTTGTACAACAGCAGAAATATGGGCCTTAATGAATAATTAAATTGGTGGGGGGGGGTAAGTTGGGAAGAAGAATCAAAGAAAACTCCACAGTGATGATGTTAATCGAGATAAGACAAAAGAAGGAAAGAGATAAACGGCAGAAGACAGAGGGATGAAATCCGGTTGAGGGCACGCTGAGAGAGAGGTGCCTGGGGACATGTCCAGTGGCCACAAGGAAGGACACAGAAGCCCAGCATGTAGGGAAAGAGGAGTGTAGTGTCAGAGGCTACATAGCCAGGTGTCAAGCAGGTCGAGGCCTGAAGAACGACCACTGGTTGCGGCAAGTAGGAGGCTGGTCTTGGGTGGCCTTGGCAAGGGCATTTTTAGCACCAAGGAAGAGGCAGAAGGCAGACTCAGGTGGGTTGAGAGTGGACGAGAGCAAGGAGACAGAGGTACAGGTATTGGTACAAGTGTCCTGCTCAATCCCCATGCCCGGCGGCCCCTCACATACACTCTTGGAAGATCAGTTACCTTCCCTACACATCCAGGCAACTTCTGCCCTGTTTGAAGGTACGATCGTGCTGTCAGTTCCCTCCACAATGAAGCCCACACTCAGGACCCTGCCACCCTGTTCAACTAACAGGGAGTTCAAGGTCTGCCTAACAAACAATGCGCGATGCCCCACTACGTGCCCCCAGCCAGGGACGAGACAATCTGGGATTTCCCAGACAAGCCCTGCATTTTGCCACCTTTGCGCCTTCGCTATCTCTCCTTCTGCCTAGGACGTCCCTCCTTTACATCTCCACTTGCTGAAATCCCACCCCAGATTCCAGGAGGAAGTGCCACCTCCATCAAGAACCTTCTCCATCCCCCAATCTAGATTAACGCCTCCTTAACCTGCAGGGCACTTGCCACAGTGTGTCATAGTGTACTGGCCTCATCCCCTTCTGTCACCACTGGACTGTAAACCCCCTGAGAGCAACTATCTTATATATGAGGTTTTTTCACACCGTAGTACTCAATGTGTCTGATACATTGAATGCTGACCTTCTCCTCTGTTATGTCCCCATCCCACTGAAAGACCCCTGGGCTGTCCATCACTCCTCCTTCATGCCAACAAGGCAACTAACACCAAGACAAAGCCATCCTGATGTCACTACCCCCACCAGTGTGTCCGCCATTAATAAAGCTATATATCCTTGACTCCCTTTCCATAAACGAGCATGTGAAATCAACGCAGAGGCCATGCAAATGGGCTGGAACTGGGCGGTCCTGAAATGCTATGTCAGTATCCTCACTCAGGTCCTGCTCCCCTTCAGCCATAGCACGAAGCTCATCATTCTGGAATTCCTGTCTCCTACCCCAACACAGGAAGCCACAGTCCCTTCCTCGGGAGCTCACTAATGTGTGTCGGAATTAAGATCCACACACAGAGAATGTCCCTTCCTCTCAGGGACCATTAAGTGCTGTGTGAATGGTTTAGAACCTAAGCTACGTAACGCAATAGGACAAAGAGCTCTTTTAAGCATGGTTGGCCATGGATGGTTTTACGATTTTATGAGGAATGTGGGCTTCTCTTCCACCTCGAAGGACTGATAAAGGCTGTGGTCAGGGGAGAAATGGAAGGCCACCCGAATGAGGTCATGATGTGAGAATAAGGTAGGAGCCAGAGTGCATAACAGATCAGCTTGGCCGGAGCAGCCATTTACAAAAGGAACAATGAGACCTAAGGCTATAAAGGTCAAGGCCAGCTTGAGAAAGGACTTGAATACCAGCGATGGGGACTTTTGAGTAAGAGAACCTGGTGAAAAGTGTTTAGTGTTTTTAAGGTGGCTTACTAGGTCAGTTGTATAGAGGATTGGAGACGACCTGATATCCTGAACATAACTACGATGTGTTTATGATAAAATAGCATAAGATAATGGAAACGGCAGACTAGAAGAGGTGAAAGGAAGATGGGGGATTCCGAACTAAAAATTCAACCAAAGGTTTCTGTTCCTTGAGGACCAGGTAGCACCTACCACTGGCACCATTTTACCTGCTGGGCCAGAGAGAGGTGCAGGCTCTCCACTAAGCAAAGTCCTCTGCCATGAGGTACCCAAAGCCCCAGTCTAGTTTTATTGGTGGAAAATCAGGCAGTGAGTAAGAAATGTCATGCGCTCTGGTCATTTCATTCAGGGACTAGCCAAAGTCCTTTTCTAATCTTCACCCAATTATTTTATTCAATGTGTAAGTCAGTAAATTAATTTTTAACATAATAAGAGTAGAAACTGTCAATTTTAGAAGCACATATGCGAATTTCCCTGCACAGGAGAGAACATGAATCCCATTAGTTAAAAATAGCAGTTGTGCTCACTTTCCCCCACATGCTAATTTTAATAAACTTACTCTGAAATTAGCCTGCCTCTATGAAGATAGCTGCTCATCAAAAATGTTCCCAGTAAGCACTAAGCTTGCCTTATAAGAGTTCAAGTGCTCCCAGGAAACTGTGAACAATGCAGAGTTCTAAATGGAACTCATTTTCTTCTCGCCAGACTCGGTCACCCCCCTCCCCTTCTGTCATACCCGGCACCACCACTCTCTAGCCACCCGCCAAGGACCTTGGACTCATTCTAGTTCATTTTCCCAAGCCAGCTGGCTAGGAATCCTGTAGGGACCATCCTTTAAAAACATTTCTTGGACCTCCCTTTTTCTCTGTTCCCACTGATGCCGTATCCTCTTATTACCTCATCAAACACCAAGGCATTCACACATTCTCTATTGACTGAGTACCTACAAAGGACAAGGTACAGCTTTTAGTGCTACGGTCACAAATTAATAACACGTGGTCCCTACTCTCAAGGAGTTCTAGATCTTTTGAGTCCAGCGGAGAGAGATGAGTCAAGGATTAGTTAGAAAACCACATGATAAGTGGTAAGATATCGGGACAATAGGAGTAATTTGGGAATGTTGATGGTGAAAGAAAAAAACTAGATTACTAGTCTCTCATCTTAACTTGTCTTTTCCTGATTTCTGGCAAAGTTACCAATTTGTCTTTATTTGGTAAATAAAGGCTTGCCAACAATAAAGGCTCGGTGATTACTGAGTTCAATGGAAACAAATCTACCCCAAGCATTTTCATCAACTTGTATTCCAGCTTGAAAAAAAAAAAGCATTCAGCACCTCTCTGTTACCAGCAACATCAGAGCACACCCTTCTGTCTTGCTTTTGAAGTCATTCCTCTCTGACGCCCTTGGCTATCCAACTGTCATGTCTGCTAAACTTCAACCCATGAGTTTCCCGTTTCGGTCTTCGTCTGGAGCATGACTTCAGACATCAACCACCAGCTATTCACACCTGCTTCCTGGCATGACGACTCATACCCTCTGAACCAAAGGAGAGGGGCCGGTTCAAGTGCCACTTCTTCTCAGAAGACTTTTCCTACTTTGAGCCTCGCCACCTCCCTACATGTGTGTCTAAGGTATATCATTCACTATCATGCATTGTTTTTTTCATTTAACAATAATATTAACATCAGCAATACTTTGAAATATTAACTGATATCCTACCTGTCTATCTTGCCTCCATTTCCTGTAACTCTTACGCTGTTTCTCCCCATATACGCTTCTGCCTTTTTAGAAGCCAGAAGTCTGCCTTTGTGTTCAAAGGAGGTAACACAGGTAACAAAGTTATTGGCTTTTCAGTTTTGAAAGCCTGGTCCTTAAGACATGAGGACATGGAAGAGTCCCCTTTCCCCATGACCCCTACAAAAGACTACAAAAGATTTCAGAGTTGGACAAAGGGCAAAAGCAGAGTTCAAGGAAGGAGAACGTGGTTATCAGTGAGTCTCTAAGAGTAAACACTGAGCTTTGCCCGATCAGCCTGGGGTGGGGAGAGCGGAGCAAGGACTGGGGGACCAAAAGAAGGGGGCGTGGCTAGTCGTGATGGAAACCTGAGGGGTGGAGAAATTGGAGAGGCGAGGAGTAGAGCTCTCTACAACAATGGCTGTCTTAAAGATCCATTCCCCTCTTTTTCAAAAATTAGATTTATTGAGGCAAAATTTACATAGAAAAAATTCACCCTTGTTGGGTATACAGTTCTATGAATTTTCACCAGCTTATCCAGTCATGTAGTCATCCCGCCATCTAGGCATAGAATGCATCCATCACTCCGAAAAGTTCCTGCGTGTTCCTCTGCAGTTGATCCACTCACCCCACTCCCAGGCTCTGGCAACCATCAGTCTGTTCTCTGTCCTTTTAGTTTTGCCTTTTCAAGAATTTCATATAAATGGAATCTTACAGTGGGTACGTCTAAGTCTTTGGCTTCTTTCAGTTACCGAATGTTTTTTAAGATTCATCCATGTTTTTGCATGGATCAGTATGTTCCTTCTTAGTGCTGAGCACGGTTCCATTATAGGAATATAGAACAGTTTATTTACTCACTGGTTAATGGGCTTTGGGATCATTTCGAGTTTTCAGCAATTATAAATAAGACTGCTATAAATGTTTAGATACAGTGTGAACATGTGTCTTCATTTCTCTTGGGTAAATACCTAAGAGTAGGATTGCTGGGTTCTTTAAGTTAGGTGTATTTTTGACTACGAAACTTTTCAAAAGCGGCTGTACCATTTTATATTCCTCCAGCAATGTATGAGATTTCCAATTGCTCTGCATCCTTCTCAGCACTTGGTTTATCGATTTTTTATTTGCTTTTCCACTCGAATAGGGGTTGTTGTGCATCTTATTGTGGTTTTCATTTACATTTCCCTAATGACTGATGATGTTGAGTATCTGTTCATGTGCTAATTTACCGTCCAAATTTCTTTTTGAGTGCAGTGTCTATTTAACTCTTTTGCCTATTTTTAAACTTTGGTTATTTTCTTATTATTGAATTGGGAAAGTTCTTTACATATTCTGGATATAAGACGTCTTCAGCACACATTTTCTCCCAGTCGTGGCTTGTCTTTTCATTTTCTTGACAGAGTCTTTCAAAGAACAGAAGTTTTTAATTCTGATAAAGTCCAATTTTTCTTTTTCTTTTTCTTTTTTTTATGGTTTGGGTTTTTGTGTCCTATATACCCTTCTCACTTTTTAATCTCCCAAATTTTGAACGATCACCTCAGATGATAAGAAGATAAGACCTCCCCCCAACTTAAGTTGGGCATGTCCAACTAAAGACTGCCTTGCCTGGCCTCCCTTGTAGCTAGGTGTGGCCATGTGGCTATGCCCAGACTAATGAAACATAAGTAGAAGTAATGTGTACAACTCTCCAGTCACCCCTAAAGAAAAGCCCATTGCCTGAACTCCCCCACTCACTCTTTCACCTATATCTCTTTCTCTCTCTCCCTCACTCCTCCTCTTCCCATGGGCTCAGACAAGAATGTGGTGACAACCAGCTTTAACCATACCATTAAGGACTACCCCCTAAGTCACAGCAGAGTAACAAGATGGAATAAACCTGGGTTCTCTAATGACTCTATTGATTTAAAACAATATATTTGGGGGCTAGAGATCTTGGTTACAGAGGCTTAGGGTTTAACAAAGACACCTTTCTTAGGAAGTATAAAACAATCCTGAGTTCCCTGGACCCAGCCTGCCATTGTGTGGTACCTCTATGTAGATGGCACAATAGTTTCCCAGAATTTCCCTCACCTCAGGAGTAATTGGGGGCAGGACTTTGCCCCCACCTTGGAGCAAAGTCCCCAATGCCCAGAGCAGTGAAGGAGCATTACATCAACTTGTTTTTCTTCACCCAAGGTAGGATGGGTGTGGTACAGACAGTCGAAGGGCCAGAAGAAGGGCACAGTGTGACCTCCAGTGACCAATGACAAGATAACTAGATTGAAATAAGGAGCATGTGGCTAAACAAAAACAGCCCAGACAAGATGTGTGCCCTCCACCCCATCACCCCTGCTGATGGCCGAGTACTCCTTAAGCCCCCAGAACTTAAATACAAGTTCGGGGAAAGAGAGAGGCATGACTCCAATCCAGATTACATTTCTTCCACCCTTAAATGGGAATCAGTAATCAAAATTAAGGGGTTACAGCAAAATAAAGAAGTTTTCATTTTGGGAACAGCTGAGTTTGTGTCCTGAGGGTCACTCTCATTGTACTAATGGTCACTAAACACTTACTACCTTCCAGGTGAAGAGCTAAGCACTACCAAGCATTATTTCATTTGTGCCTCACAATTATCGCACCTATGAGGTAGGTTTTTTTTCCTCATCCTATTTACAGATGAGAAAAACGAGGCTCAGAGAAGTTGCACAATGTAGTGATTCTATCAACATCCATTCCTTTTCTGGCAAACAGCTCCCACTGTCCCAAACCACTCTCAGTCCATATGGTCCTGGTAGAGCCCCATGAACAGCTCCCTAATACGGCTCTAGGGCAGTGGTCTCCAACCTTTTTGGCACCAGACAGGTGCTCCTATGAGAATCTAATGCCTGATGACCTGAGGTGGACCTGTGGAGGCGATGCTGGCGCTGGGGAGCGGCTGCAAATACAGATAAAGCTTTGCTCGCTTGCCCACCATTCACCTCCTGCTATGAGGCCCAGTTCCTAACAGGCCAAGGACCAGTACCAGTACTGGTATCCATCCGTGGCCTGGGGGGTGGAGACCCCTGCACTAGGGGAGATCCTTCTTTGTCTCTCTCTGGGTCCTGACGGTGGCCAGCGAGCTTTGGCATTCCTTGGCTCGCAGCTGCATAACTCTAATCTCTGCCTCTGTCATCACATGGCCTTCCTTCTTCTGTGACTTCACCTTGTCTTCCCTCTGTGCATCTGTGTCCAAATTTCCCTCTTCCTTATTACAAGGACACTGGTCACTGGATCAGGAGCCCATCCTAATGACTTCACCTTAACCTGATTACCTCTTTAAAGATTCTTCTTCCAAATAAGGTTGCATTCATAGATAAAGGGGTAAGGACTTGAACCTATCTTTTTAGGGACACAATTCAACCCACAACACCACCAATCCGCAAATTCTCTCTGAGCTAAAGAACTCTAGGTTGGGCTTTTGATCATTTGCATCAGGAGAGTGGTAGAGGCAAGACCCATCCCCAGGTCTCAGTCCACAACCAAGACCCAGAGCTGTGCCCTAAACCACAGGGCCACACGATATGCCCAGTCGATCGCTCTCTTCCAAAAATCAGTGGCTCTACTTTGGGTAGAGGCTCAGCGTTAACTGTCTTCTATCTGCCTCACAGCCACTGCATACAACACTCTCAAGGAGAATGAGTGTGATTGCTATCTAATTAATTAACCAAAATTCACATAGTGAAATTGAATTAGGCATGGTTTATCATAGGGCAGTAGGCGGAGAGATGACCAGGATTTTTATCTTGGAAATAAAAAGTTATTGATTGTCCGCACGGCTGCATGTCAAGGTTTTCCTGAGTTTGAAAGATCGCCTCAGGTGGCGATAAGAAGAACATTTCCCCCTCCCCACATATCTAATTTCCAGAACAGAACTCCAGCCACGCTTCTTTCCCATGCATGGCCGCGTTCACTTCAGGGCCTAAGAGGAGACTGTAATTTCAGCTTGTTACACTAAAAATATGAAAATATAACTGATCTCTGTAGGATCGTGGTAAATGAAAACTGCTTCCTAGAGGCAAGCTAAGGAAGCAGACTGATTGAATGAGAGCACAGGCTCTGGGCAGGACGGGCAACGGAGTGCGGATCCAGGGCGGGAGGTAGAAACCAGGACTTCCCGGGAATAGTTGTGAGCACATCAAAAAGTCCATCTGGCCCGGTCAGATGTCAGGGGATGTCCTTCCCAGTTCCCTTAGCTGGCTTCCAAAATCGCTTTGAAACACCAATGGCCACTGACCACGCTCTTTCTTGAATCCTACCTGGCTGAGCACCGGACAGTTCTCCATACCAGGCCCAGGCCACACCTGGCCAGTTGAACTCGAGGGCGAAGAGGAGTCACCTGGGTAGCTCAGTCTGTGAGAAATGCAGATTTGGGGCTACATCCCCAGGCACTTGCACGCCCTATGTGTATCTGTTTCCTGTGCCTGCCATAACGGATGACCACAAACTGGGTAGCTTAAAGCACGGAAATGTATTCTTTCACAGTTGTGAAGGCTGGCAGTCCAAAATCAAGGTGGTAATAAAATTAGTGGTTTCCGGAGGCTCTGAAGCAGAATGTGGTCCAGGCCATTCCAGCTTCCGGGGGCTGCTGGCCACCCTTGGCATTCTTGGCTTGGTGCGGCATACCTCCCATTCCTGCCTCTGTCTTCACATGGATGTCCTCTCAGTGTGTCTCCGTCTTCACACAGCATTCTCCCTCGGATCTCTGGGTCACAGATCTACCTTTGGTTTCTTTTGTAAGGATACCCATTCATTCGATTGAGGGCCCATCCTAAATCTGGGATTACCTCATCTTGAGATTCTTAACTGGATTCTCTCTGCAAAGACCCTATTTCCAAATGAGGTCCCATTCGTGAGGGTGGAAAGTTAGGACTCAGAGGAACCCACTGGAGCGGAGCGGGGGCAGGGAGATATTTCCATCCGCTACAACAGATCTGGGGAGAGACCCAGAATCTTGCATTTTTGCCAAAAATTCAAAGCGACTTTGCTCTCAAAATGACTCTGATGCAGGTGATTTGTGGATCACATTCTGAAAAACACTTCATCTATTTGCTGAGGATTCAAAAATGAATAAGACATGGTTCCTGGGTAACCTGCTGTCTAGTGAAAAATACAGACAGATGAACTGATGATTAAAAATACAAAGTAAGGTCTAAAGATCCCAAGCCCCAGAGACAGACAGACCAGGGTTCCAACCCTGTCCCCTCCAGCTGTAAGACTCTGAGCAAGTTCCTTAGCCTATCTGAGCCACAGTCTCCTTATCTGTAAAATGAGAAATAATTTCTACCTTATACAACTATGAGAATGAGGCCATGTAACTTGGCTGACATCAAAGACACACTCAAGAAATAGCGATTAGCCATTATGAAGACAGAAGGCATATGCGTCCCCCAATTCCTGGCTGTGTGCCTTCCATATTCTGAGCCCTACTGAAGGCCTGTGGAAAGATATTAAGGCATAACTCTGGGAAAAATGTGGCTGGCAATTGGCAAGAACAACTCCGGAAAGACCCCACTTCAGGATATCGACTTATTCTACAAGCAGTTTTTGAGCACCTGCTGTGTATGGTGCTCAGTGTGTAGGCCCTTAGAACGATGAGCAAAGTAAAACACACAGCCTAGCTGGGAGACTGCTAGGTTACAATACAATGCGCCGCCTTCTTTCGGTTTTTCGTCCTTCACGTTCTATTCTTTAATATTCCCTTAGTGTTAGTGTGACTCCCCTCCCAAACCATACCACATGCTCCAGGAGTCTTTTGAGGGAGGAAGGGGTTCTCTCTTTTTCACCACTCAACCCCAAGCACCTAGCAATGAACCTGACTCCCAAAAGGCATCTGATAAGTAATTGTTGGCATAGTGAATATTCTGCTGCTCTGAAAGTCCAACACTGGACTTCTATGAAGAACTACCTCCAGCCTCCTTGACTGCTGGGTATGATTCTTAAGAGCCTAAGAGAAAAGATGCCCAAAGGATCTGTCCCCTGACATAAAGCCTGAACGTTAGAGGAGATGAGGACAGGCTGTAATACAATGCCTCATAATATTGTGCAGTTAGGAGCCTTCAACTACTACCCAAAAGTAAACTCAACTAGGGGAGAAGATATGACATCTCATTCCTCTTCAGAAACGTAATGCTTTACACGCACTAGACATTAAGTACTGTTATCAGGCTGACCTGGAGACTCAGAAGTAAAAGACAATACAGGGTTTTCCTTCCAACACCCTGCAAGGGAAGGGAGCAAGCAAACCATTACACCTGCACATGTGCACAGGGGTAAAGAAAAAGAAGCCCCACGTGGGCCTTGGGGTGGAGAAGAATTTTCAGGAGAGAGAGAAGAAAATTTCTGGTGGTGGTCAGCATGGCTAGGTAACATGGGTAACTAACTGCCTTCACAAATGATGTAAGTCAGGACAAGCAAATTACCTGTGATAAGGAGACACCAGCACTCCCTCTCACCTGGAGAAGTCAGGCAGCCCCCACCAGTGCGAAAAACTCTTAGGGTGGGCTGAAGAGGGGATGGCATAGGAGTCCCAAAACAGACCTCAAGGGGCGTTTATGACAAAATAGAGGGCATGGTGACCTCTGCTTCCACAAGTCGATGACTTCAGCACCTGTGTTTCACTCCTTTGATAAATGGCTCACCCTTACACATAGTAGGCCGGCGGTAAACACGTGTTGACTGAATTGAATACGTGAATGAATGAAGGCTACGGAGGACCCAGCCGTCCCCCACCCAAACTCCGCGCAGGTAATTCCACCTGGTCCAGGTGTTACTCAGCCCGGATTTCCCCCCTGGCACCACCCTTCAGCTTCAGCACTGGGCGTCCAATCGCTTGGCTCCAAAACAGTGGTGAACAGGAAGGCAGGTGTGACTTGGCTCCTGCTCCCGGATCCCCGGGCTTCTCTCTCCAATCCAGAGCCAAGCCCTGCCGGAGGGAAGTCCCCTCCCCAAAGGCTGGCACCAGATGGCGTGGGAGAAAGTGGCCCCGGGATAGACCGGAAAGTGCGGGAGGAAGGGCGCACTGCGCGGGTCGCGCGGGGGCAGCGCGCTGCGGCCACCGGGGGCGCGCACCCGCGCGTCCCTGCCCCGGCTCGGGCCCCCGGGCGCCGCGGGCCCGGGGCTGGCGGCCGCCTGGCCCGGCCCATCCCGCCTGGCCGGCGCCTCGGCCTCACCTCGCTCACCAGCCCCTGCCAGTCGCTCTCCGTCCGGTCGCTGTTCATGGCCGCCTCCTGCAGGCGCGGGCCCGCTGCTCGGACGCCGCCCTCCTCCGCCGCCACCTCTTCCTCCCCGCGCGCCGCGGCCGTCGCCCCCCCCGGGCCCGCGAGGGCCCCGCGCCTCCGAGCCGCTGCGCCGCCGCCTCCTGCGGCCGCCGCGCTGTTGACTCAACGTCAGCCTCGGCGGGAGGAAGGGGAGGAGGAGCCGAGGCCTCCGGGGGCCCGGCCGGCCCGCCCCGCGCTTACCCGACCCCGACCTCCACCCTTGGCCCGCGCCCGGGCGCCTAGGGCAAGGGCAGCCCGGGTCTCACCGCGAGGAGACCCCTGACCCCGGCATTACCTCTCTGCAGTGCGGGAGGCGGGCGGGGCAGGCACCTGTGTGCCCCCCTCAGGAAGCACATCCCCAGAGCCAGCCGTTCCCTGAAAGCCTTCAGGCTCCTGCCGCTACAGTATAAGCCCCACCGGAGCAGGAGGCTTTGCTGTGTTCTCTGATGAATGACAGGTACAGGGCCTGGCACATAGTAGGTGCTCTACAAAGATTTGGCGAATGCATGAATGAATGAACCACGTGTAATATATTTAACATTGTTTTTCAAGCTGCTAAGGTTTACTTCTATTTATTTCTTAAATTATCAGCTGTCATAAATAGAAAGCAAGTGTAAAATTTGGAAATAAAATGATATTGAATTCTAAATAGAACCAAAGACTCTGAGTGTGATGCTTAGCACATGTCAGGAGAGATGCTCAAGACATAACAGCATCAAACTGAAACATCCTCTAAGAGGAAGGACTTAAAGAGAAAGACAGTGGGCAGGGCAGGCCAGGTTCACCCATGAGTGACATTATTCAAGGTGGTTTTCCTGTGCCACCTAAAATCCTCTCACACACCACCATCAAGAGTGAGTGAGTTTTCCATACTGCAGAAGCACTGCCTGTGGAGATGTACAGGTAGGTTGAGAAGAAGTTGTGAACCTTTTTTGCAGGTGTGAAAGCATCACAGCCAACTTTTATTTATTATTTTTAGTCCCTGTTGATCCTGGATCAACTCTATAAGGTGGATGTTATCTCCACTTATCAAATGGCGAAGTTGAGGCTTAAAAAGTGGAGAAACAGAGACTCAGCTAGGATTTCTGGCTCCAAGAGGCCCTCTTTGGTACATTGGAAACCTGAAAATGAAGTATCACCCCTGGGAATTGGAAAGATTGCATTCTATTGTTGGCCTTGTTTTGTTGACCTGGTAGCTTGTTTGCGAAATGGTGTCAATAATTTCTTGTCTGTGTCCCAACCATTGTCTGTAACTTTGACCTTTGGCTCAGCCATGTGACTTGCTTTGGCTAATGCGATATTTACAAATGTGCTACACAAAGAGGCTCGTAAAACACTTGTGCAGTCAGGCAAATCCTTGCTGATGTTCTTGGGATCCTGTGTCCCCACCGTAGAAATAAGCCCAGAAAAGCTTGCTGGATGATGAAGGACACGCCCAGCAAACTGTCACATATGTGAGTGAGGCCATCAACCCTTAGGTGCCACAGATGAGCCCAGCTGAGCCTTGCCTAGTTTGCTGACCCACAGATCACATGCCATATAAACTGTTGTTGTTTTAAGCCACTAATGTTTGGGGGAGTTTGCTGTGCATCAACAAATAACTGACACAAATGGTGACACTAATGATAAAGAGTCTGGATGCGCTGAGCTCCAGCACCCTTAAAAAGCAATAGCCCCTGGCATCATGACCTGTTGAGTCCTCATCTAAAGAAGATTCTGCAACAGATTCTGGCAGACCAAAGACTAAGGGACCCAGCACATTTATTACATGCCTGTTGTGTGCAAATACTATAGCCATCCTGGGTTCTATATCACTGCTGACCATAGTCCCTGTCCCGGAACCTGATGGGTTTGCAAACCTTATCATCAAAGTTTTGCTCTAAGGAATAAGAAGAAAGAAAGAAGGGGCCAGAATGCAGCTAAGGCTGACCATGCTGGGCCACCTAATTCACTCCCTTCTTAATCCAAGGAGGCAGAAAGAAGGTCATCCCTGAGCTGAACGTCTGGGGTTAACTCGGCGCCAAGCACTTGTTTCAAACAGCCTGATGTCTCATGCTAAGAAGCAAGGTACTGTTTGCCAATATATTGCCCCCTGGCAAACCATCTGGTTTCATTCTGACCTGTCGATGAAAGAGACTGTAAGAGTGGACATAACTTGGTCCATCTGCCTCCTGCTGCCTCCTGGTCTGCTCCTTGCTCTCAGCTGGCATTCAGGTGGGAAAGCGTCCTGCCCCTTCCAGTCTCCATGTTTAGCTGAGGCTTTAAGTACTCCTGCTCGTTGGGAGCCTTCGCTGGTATTTCAGGCAGCAGGACAGACCATCGGCAAGCTGTTGGGAGCCAAGAGATCTTACATTAGAGGCCACGTACCTTTAGGACCACTCTCTGTGTGACGCCATGTCTCTTATTTGCTTTCCTTCTCTGAAGTAAGTCAGCCAGTTATGAAGGTATGTAAAAATAAAATCGAGGAGGAAAATCAAAGAGGCAGGCCGCTTCCCTCCCCAGCATGTGGAAAAACTTCCAACTCAGTTGAAACGGCATCTTCAGTTGCCTGGGTTTTCCTTAGAGATTTCATGCCCCACGTGCCAGCTCGGATCTGCTTCGCTCGTGAGATGTGATGAAATCACAAACCAAGGCAGTGTTGCTGCGAGCGATTCTTTTTTATCTCTTTTCATTTATGTAGCCTGACATTGAGTAATAATAATAATTAAGTGCTATTTAAGCTTTTAGGCACCTATACCAGAAGGCCTCCAGATACCTCATCAACAGCAGCCTGGGCTGACAAAAACAAAGCTAATTATACTGTGGTTAACTTTTTTCGAAAAATCAAAAAATAAATAAAACTGCTGACCAACTATCCTTACTCTGATAAAAGCATACACTTGCACGGGACTAGTTTAACACCAGGCGGCCCTTCTCTTAAATTTGGCACCCTCATGCTAAGTAGCAACACACTGGTGTTAGTCTCTATTTTCACGTCCCCTTAGCTCTCTGAAAAACCTCTAGGGACCTAATTTTTCCTTGTATATTCATAGCCCTGGGCCAGTTTTATTTATTTATTTATAGGCACATACAGTGTTAGAAGAAAGTACTCAGATGCTTTTGGAGTGATGCCTTTTCACTTTCAAAAGTTAGAGAGGGTTTTAGAAGTGGAAACTCCAAAAATAGCTTCGTCTAAGAAATTGAACCGGAGGATACTGATGAAAACAAAACAAAACGAAATCTCTGGAGAGATCGGAAGAGAAAGGACGACTTGAACTCATTGTTAGAAACCTGGGCCTCTCCTTGCAGGTTATCTACTGACTTGCAGGATGACTTTGGCCAAGTGCCAGCAGCCCCAGACACACAGAGAAAACCCTAAAGCTTTTGATACACCTTCTCCCGACAGTATGTTCCGTTACATTCTGGCTGCCCAAGCAAAAATGTCAGAGTTCTCATTAAAGGAAACGAAGCAAATCTCCAGGAGAGATTTTTGGCTCGATTTTTCTCAGAACTATACAACTGGGACAATATTCATGGCCACTCCTTTCCCCAGTCACTTTTCTCCTGCCCGAATTAAGAAACCCAGTCTGATGAGCATGGAAAGAAAATGACTCATAATGACCGCACCTTATAACGGTAGACACACACACACTCTGTGTGTGTGTGTGTGTGTGTGTGTGTGTGTGTGTGTGTGTATTTAATTAGCTCTATGTGAGCAAAGTCCCTAATTCTTGCTCTTCAAAGGGGGGCCATTTTGGCAGGTCCTGCCAGGCACCCCTGGGCTGATTGCTAAATGCCTTCCTTTCCTTTGTTCTTGATTTCATCCATGGGCCGGGCTGGGGACTGCAGGTCCCAGTGTGCACCGTAGTCAGGCCTTCTGCAAAGCCCTGAGACCTGAGGTCCCCTGGGCCTCTGACCTCAATTTTGTCAAAGATGAACCTCCTCTCTTCCCCCTACCTGGGGACACTCTGCAAAGGGCCTCATCCATTTTTCTTTCAGGGCCGGCAGCCAGACACCAGACAGGCAGGCAGGAGAGCCTGGCCAGCTTCCTGATCAGAGCATCCTCTGTGTCTTAGCCCCTGAGCTCTTGGGCCCTCTCCCTGCCCAGCAGCAAACAATCAGTTGTGCGCCGCTCCCTCCAGCCCCGCTGGCTGCCAATCAGCCCGGCAGCAGGGGGTGGAAGGAAGTTCCACTCCCCGCTGAACCTCCAGGAGGTACCCAAAATGACTGAGTGGGGCTGATGATGGCCTGGCAGGCCCGGGACTGCAATTGCCATCCAGAGGGAGCGCAAGCGTGGGTGTGATTGGCTGGGGTGGGGGTGGGGACAAGGGGATGCAGAGGGGCAGCTCCTTCAGCTGATGGAGGAGTTCCAGGAGGGGGACTGAGATGGCAGCAGGAAAAGGCTGATCTGCTGGAGGAGGCCAGGTAGGAAAGGAGAGACAGAGGGAAATGCAGGGCCCAGGGGGTCCTGATGAGAGGCAGGAAAATCAAGAAGAGAAAAGTGGAAAGAAAACCTTGGGCACAGGGGTGGGTGGGGAGAAAGACAGCCCAGGCTGGTGGGGGGCGTGGAATAAGTGAGATATGGCCCAAGGAAGGAGTTAAATGGGAAAGATACTCACCTCTCGGCTTATTTGAATTCGTTGTACTTATTGATAATGTATTTCATTTCTTTTGCGGGGGGGGGGGGGCGATATGATTCAGCACAAATGTGATGTAAATTTATGGAAATGAAAATGCAGAGAGGCTGCAGGCTCTAGCCGCTGGCCCGGGCGGGTTGGCTGTGTGGCCCTCAGCAAGGCGAGGTTACCACTCTCTGGACTTGGGGAGCTGAAAATAGAAGCATCTGACTTGGGGGCCATGGCCTCTCCCGCAGGCCGATAGGGGGACTGACCCTGTTGCTCTGGAAGACTTATTAAAAAAAAAAAAAGTCTGATGACTGTCCAAAATAGAATCACCTACATTGTCCTCCTGTCTGATTTTTGTCTTGGGGTTGGGGAACAATTTTTATCCAGTAGAGATGGACAGGGGAGAAAAAAAGAAGAGAAATTAACTTTACCTAGGACCTACTATGTGCACAGCATTTGCTAGTGAAATGACAGAAGTGTTGTTTTTCCTTCTGCACGATGAAAGAATAATGGGGCTTGGGGGGAGAAAAAAACAAAACAAAACAAAACAATTTGCTAGAGAGGGTGAAAAGGTGGCATTTCGTATAAATGGCCAGAGCTAGTAAAATATTTATTGTCCATTAGGCTGTCCTTCACGACACTGGATGTTGATTTTTATCTTCTCCCTCCCTTGTATCAGGTCACGGCTTTTATCTAATGCTGTGCTTCTCCCCGTAGGTAGCAGCCTCTCCAGCATGGCCCTGACGGTGACAGCAAAGAGAACCTTTTGCAGTTTGGGAGTAGCCTCTCTGGGCCAGGCCTTATTCTGCAACTTGTAATTGCAATAAAACAGGAAGTTCAAGACACCAGAGACAGGGCCAGGCCAAAGAGTTTTACCATCCTTTCATTCCCGTTAGTGACAAATATTCTTGCTTTCTATCAAAGCTGCGGATTTCTTCCAATGTCCAAACAATTGTGGGGCCCTGAGCTGCTGTGACCCACCTGGTCTCAGGGCAGACAAAGAGGTGTTTGGTTACAGCCCACAGCTCTGCTTTGTGGGCGTATTTAAGCAAATCTTTCCTTTCTTTCTTTCTTTTGAGTTTTTGTTCATTTTGTTGCTTTCAGTTTTATATCCCACATATGAGTGAAATCATATGGTTCTCAACTTTTTCTGTCTGTCTTATTTCGCTTATCATATGCACCCCAATGTTCATTGCAGGATCATTCAGGGTGGCCAAGACCTGGAAACAGCTCAAGTGTCCTTTGGCTAAAGAAGCTGTGGTGCATATATATAATGGAATATTACTTAGCCATAAGAAAAGATGAAACACTGCCATTTGTGACAACATGGATGGAGTTTGAGCAAATGTTTCAAAGATGGTAGTGATCTGCTCATTTTTATTACATTTGTAGGGCAGAATTGTCAGCCCTTGGTGGCACTGATTATTATGCTTTGACCTCATTCAGTCACGAAGGGAAAATTCTCTTTGTTCTCTAACAGAAACAGAACATGGCAAGTAAACATGATTTCTAAAGAGAAACTGTCAACAAGAGTATTTACGAGCTCATCGTGTTCCTGCTATTGCACTGAGTAGCTTACTTTGGGGGAAAGAGTCACATATATGCCCACATGTGACACAATGGTTGCCATTTATTAACGCTGTTTGTTCCCATAAAACAGGAAAAATCATCTGAAGGTGATATAAGAACGTCTAAAGAAGGTCTCTTTTAATATAAAAGGTCATTTTTTCACTCAACAAACATTTCTTGAGCCTTCCTCTATGCTGAGCTAGGCTGTGGGGATTACAACTAGACTAAGACCAAGGTCTTTGTCCTTGAGGTTCTTAGTCTAATAGTCACCTTCCCCAAGCAGCTGAATGCTGCAGAAACATGAAGAGATGTTCCAGAACTGGCCTCTCCAGCTTTGATGGTCCTACAGCAGACTCTGGGAATGAACCCTGAAAACTAGTTCCATTCGATACACTTAAAAGTGGTTAAAATGGAAATTTTTATATTACCTATATTCTAGAATAATAAAAAGTGAAAGAAAAAAATGAAAAAAAAAAAAACACACAAAAAGAAAAACCAGGTCCATGTGGAAAGCTGGGCAGGGCAGCATCAAAGACCACAAAGACACAAAAAGCACACGTTAGCCAGTTCACTCACCAAATCCCAGAACATTTGGTAAAGAGGAAGTAATGCCCCCTTTCCAAGACAAAGGAAATAGTAATTGGACAAAAACTTTAGAAAGGAAGCAGTGGGTCGGGGCAGTGAGTGTGGGAGCTGGAGTACCTTCACCTGTCTGTGACGTATCCTCATCTATACGATGAGCAGATTGGGCCAGATGACCTTGAAGTTCTGTGATTCAATTAAATTAAAGCAGAATTTTACCTTTGGCTGGAACGCTGTACCAAAGGTTAGTGAAGATGATGTTCATATCTACCAACAAATAATACAGCATCACAGAGCGTTAGAAGTATGAGGAATCATAGTGACCTGGACCCCTTATTGTACAAGAGGAGAAATAGGTGCCCAGCGTGACAAAGGTCACAGAGCTTGTGATGGACAGAGCTACAGTGGAAGCCCGGACCTTCAGATTTCCATGTCCTGACTTCTTCACAGTGCTTACAAGATGACAATGTTTGAGGTTCCTAAAGAGCAGAATTCTGGTTATTTATTCCTATTCAATAAACTGCCCCAAACGAGTGGCTTAAATGTTAATTTATCATATCTTTTGTGGTTTGTGGTTTGGCTGGGCTCAGCTGGGTAGTTCTTATGTGGAGTCTCTCTGGTGGAAGTTAAACAGAGACGGGGGCTGTGGTCCTCTGAAGACCTGGCTGGGCTGGGTGTCTAGGGTAGACACTTACACGGCTAGCAGTCCATGCTGGCTGTGAACTGGGAGCTCAGCTGAGGCTGTCACCTGGACCACCGGCTCATGTCTCTCCGTGTTGGGCTTCCCACATGTAGCAGCTGGGTTCCCAGAAGGAGCTGCTCAAGAGGAAGTGTTTCAAAAAGGTAGAAGCATGTCTCTGTCCATTCAGGCAGTTATAACAAAATACCATAAACTGGTTAGTTTAAAATCCACAGAAATTTCATTCTCACAGTTAGCTGGATGTCCAAGGTCACGATGCAGGCAGATTTGGTGTCTGGTGAGAACCCATTTGCCAGATGGCCCGCTTTTCACTGTGACCTCCACACAGTGTATGGGTGAGCTAGCTCTCTGGGGTCTCTTTGCTAAGGACATAAATCTGAGTCCTGAGGGCAGAGCATTCAGGACCTAACAACTGCTTCCCAACGTTCTCACTTTAAAATACCATCACCTTGGGGTTAGAATTCCCACTTATGAATTTTGAGGGGACAGAAACATCGAGACCATAGCAAAGTGGAAGTTGCCTGTCCTCTTAAGAGCTAGCCCTGGAGCTGGCATAGAGTCACTTCCAGCATACCTTTTGTTCGAAGTGCCTCACAAGTCAGCCCAGATCCAAAGGGTAGAGGAGCAGACTCTGCCTCTAGAAAGGGAGGGGGCAGAGCCACACACACAGGGAAAGGGAGAAATTTGATGGTCACCATCGTTGGAAATAAGCCACCACAGCAGTGATTCTGATTTTTAACACAAACTATCCTTTGGTGCCCTGTTTGGCAAAAGAATACTGCGCAGCTAGTCACCAGGCCTGACCTCTTTTCATCTTAATAGAATCAAAATCACTTAAATTCAAGCCTCAACACAAATTGTTTGTTTCTTTGTTCATTCGTTTTAGAATTTACTAGTTCAGGGATCACTTAAGTCAAACCATGACATAGGCGAGTTCTAAAAGAAGTACTCAAGTGAGGAATGTGTGAGGATATCTAGTGTGGATAGAAAGGTGGAAGCAACGATGACAGGCGCTGACATACTCAAAGACCCTCCATCTGTCTCCCTTCATTATGAAAAGCAGGGAAGTAGAAAAGAGTGTCTCAGCTGTGCTAAAAATAAACTCCTTGAGGGAAGGGATTACACCATATTCGTCTCTGCATTCCTAATGTCTGGCAGGGCCTGGCACATAGTAGGTGCTTACTAAATGTTTGCTGAACTCTGTTTAAATACCATTCTTCTCAATAATAATGCAAACTAGCACTTATTAGGCACTTGCCATACGCCATTAGCACTTCGCTAAGCATTTGACATGTGTCATCTCATCTAATCTTCACAAAACTGTGTAATTATCTGTAATTGTCCCGGGCCTGCTATTCAGCAGGTAAAACTCAGGAAGGCCCTATTGGTTGTTGAAACAGTAAAATACTTCCATATAGGTTGGTAAGTATCGTATGCTCTATGCCCCTTGAATGAGCCCCTTACCTCATATCTCTCCGCCACCAAACTCCCCAGCACAGAGGAGAACCAGGTGTGGGCTGCCAGGGAGCCCCCACATCATGGAGTGGTTCCTCTGTGATGGCTCCCATCCCCATGTGTCTTCCTGGACTGATTTGACCAGACTCTAATGGAGTAGGCAGAGCTCTGATGCAGGTGTTGCTGGCACCTCAGCAGGTAAATGCTTGGTGCCTGTCTCGCCATCCAAGACTGGAATGAATTTCCAAGAACAAATACACCTAGAGTCACTCTCCTGTAAGTGGGTTCAGTGGCCTCTTACAAATGACGGGCTGTTAAATGTTTTGAGTATCGCTCTCAATTATCCGTGTTGATGAGAAAAGGATGCTGAGAATTTTAAAGAGTTTTTAAATGACTTGACCAAAGTCACAGAGCTAGTGAGGGGTGGTCCAGGACCAACCCATCTCCGAGATCCATGCACTCTGTTATTGTGCCATGCTACTGTGGGAGTTAGCTAGGGCTGCTGGTTCAAAGGACCACAGGCTGGGTGCTCGAGACAACAAAAATTTATTTTCTTATAGTTCTGAGGCTAGAAGTGTAAAATCAGAACTGGCTATGTTGTCTCCTCCTGAGGGAAGGATATGTTCCAGGTCTCTCTGCTTGACTTGTAGATGGCCGTTTTCTCCCTGTGTCTTTATCTTGTCTTCTTTCTGTGTGTGTCTATCTCTGCCCAAATTTCTGCTCTTCATAAGGACACCAGTCATATTGGATTAGGGGCCCACCTACTCCGGTAGGACCTCATCTTAACCTAATCGCATCTGCAATGACCCTATTTCCAAATAAAGTCACATTCTGAGGTCCTGGGGGTTCGGATTTCAACATACGAATTGGATGGGAGTGGGGGTGGACAATTCACAACAAACAGCTATTTTCTTTTCAATGAGACGTCTCCAAATCTCTCTATAACAAAGTCAGTTAAGCAACTAGATAAATTACCTAGGTCCACCAGCTTCCCAACAAATGCTGAACCATTCCCAAGCCCCTCACCTTGACCCCACACTTCAATCAGAAGTGGCTGGTTGGTTCTACTCAGTGACATTTGCCCTTCCCCCTGGCAACCCATTTCGTTCTGTTATGCCAACCCATTTCGTTTCGTTATGCCAACCCATTTTGACATATATATATTTGAAGGCACTGAGATGAGATGGGTCTTTTGTTTTTTTTTTAACTCATTTATATTCTTTTGCCTACTACGTCAATGTCCTTAAGCATCGCTGTGTCTGCGGTCACCACCTGGCACATGAGGTCAGCTCTTACCCTTTCGGCAGTTCAGTGAACTCTGCAGCCCGAGAGATCCTAGCACTGCTGTTCACAGGTGACAACTCCTTTCTTAATCTCAAAGAGATGCTGCAAGGCCGTTCTCAGGAAGCGCAAGGGGAGGCCTTGCCTTCAGAACTGTTCTCGTGCCGGGAGCTCCAGCTGTATTCCGTGTGTGGGAGAGGGCCGTCTGGTTTCCCTGCACACTCTCGTGAAACAGACAGTAACCTTGGTCTCAGATGCAGTGTCCTCGGACTTGGAAACTCACTGGACCAAAAATGTCTACAACTTATTTTTCCCCTTAGATTTTCTTTTCTTTTTTTCTTTTTTTTTTTTTTTATTGATTTTCCATTTTTAGCACAAGATTGATCACCAGCAAAATACCAATTTACATACAAATTCTGCTAAACTCAGCATCCTATATACTTGGGACTTTTTCATCCATAAACCAATTTTTTAAAGAGAGAGAGTCTATTATCAGAAGTGTCCCTGATGACACCAAGATGGCCTATAGGGAGCAAACTCAGGAGGCCCGCAGCCTGGTGGGGTGAGCTCGGCTGATTTGTGAGCATAATAACTATGAAACCAAGGTTGGAGGTTGCTACTGTAGAAGCAAGTTCATCTTTTGCTTACATCTATGGCCACAAGCCTAAACTGCAAACCTTGGTCAGCTATCTCACAAGTCCATTCAATAAAATTTTACAAATACTCTTTAAATACCTGTTATGTGCCAGGCACTGTTTAGGTACTGCGAATAGAGCAGGAAACAAAAAAGGACATGGGCCTTGTCCCCTTAATGTCTATAGTACAGTGACAAAGAGGGTATCAGAGTTATGCCAATGTTTATTTAATTAGCAAAGTGATAAGTGCTGGGAAAAAAAATATCTAAGGTTGGTAGGAAAGCATATAATAGGGAATCTAAGTTGAGTATCATTTAAAGCAAGACCTGATTTATGTGCAAAAGTTCGCCAGGCAAAAGGATTGGCTGAGGAGTGCCGCTCAGGCAGAGAGAACAGCATGAAAACAAAAGAACTTCATGATGACCAGCTTCACCTGAGCACAGAGCAGGAAAAACATAATGAGACAGTGGGCTGGAGGGAGAACCAGAGCCTTAGCCATGTTAAAGAAGTTAGAATTTGTCACAAGGCATTGGAAGCCTTTGGAGGTGTATTAGGATTAAAATGAAGCTTCGGTCACAGAGAATCAAATATGCAGTGGCTTGAACAAGAAAAGTTAATTTCTCCTTCACGTGACAGGCTGGCAAGGCAGCCCTGCTCCCAAGGCCACCCAGAGACCCAGGTTCTTTACATACTCTGGTTCTTCCTTCACTGATCTCAAGTGCAAGTTTGAAGCTGAGTTGCTGGCCCACGTGTGTTCCAGCTTTTGGGAAGGCAATTAAGTCCAGGGTCAGCAATTCCCTTCTAAACAAGGAAAGTGTTCCCTCCACTCAGTCTTAGGGTCACGTACCACTGCAAAGGAGCCTGGGAAATTACTCTCTACCTGGGTGGTCAGGTGCATAAAAAGGAGAACAGATTTGGGGTCAGAGAACAGCCAGCAGTCTGACCCAAAGGCTTTTAAGCCATAAGGTGATGAGATCAGATTTTAAAGCCTTTGTAGCTGAAAAAGAATCTTGGAAGTCATACCAGCCAAATTTTCATTTTATAAATGTGAAAACAAAATGAGGTCCAGGGCTCCAGTTACTATTGCTGCATGACACATTATCCCAGACTTACTGATGTAAAACGTGTCATTATGCTCATGGATTCTATGTTCAGGCATTCGGAAAGGGCACAATAGAGCCAGCTTGCTCTCCTCCACGAGGCTGGGGTCTTATTGGAGAGATTCCAAGTCAGGAGTGACTCTGGCTGGGGCTGGCATCAGCCGAAGGCTCATTCTATTGTATGCCTGACACCTGGTCTGGAAGGACGCTAAGACTATGGACAAGAGTGTTGACTTTAGTCTGTCCACGTGGTTTCCACCATCATGGAAGCCTCAGGGTGGCTATTTCTCACACAGGGCTGTGAAGTTGCAAGAATGACTATTCCAGCAAACATGGCGGAAACTACATGGCTTTTTATGATCTGTTCTTGGAAGACATTTAACATCATTTCCACTACATTTTTTTATGTTCATAACTGAGTTAAAATTTATGCAGACTCCACCTGAAGGTGAGAGGAGCACCCAGCTTACAATTCAGAGGAGTTTGTGGGATGGGAGAAATTGTTGCTCCTATCTTTGGAAAGCATAACCTGTGATAGTGGCCACGCCCACTGGCCACGATACCCATTGCACATTCAAAACGAATCCACTCTCTCCCACAACGCACGAAGCTTCATCTCTTAACTGTGTCAGTTATAAGCCGGAATCTCATCGTTTAAGTCCTGTCCAAGTGTGGATGAAGCTCCTAAGGTAGTTTTCTTTGGTCCATCTCCTTAAATACTATTCCTTAATCTGTACATCTATGAACTAAAGAGATGCATATACGAGCAGTATACAATAGTAAGACAGGTCTAGCATAACCACTATCAATTTCCATTCAAAAATAGGGAAAACAGAAGGCATGCATGGCCACTGGTTCCACAGCAGGTCAGAAACCTGGACACAGATTTAGACTCAGTCCCACTCTCTAGGAGATTTTCTTTGTGGATCTTGGTTCTACTCTCTGAGTTATCCTTCCTTTTCCATAAGAAATGACTTACGCATGCAACTAAATAGACTTTTCATCTTTAAAGAGTTAGAAGTCAAAAATCTTTTAATTTTATCCGTTTCTATTTCTTCCATCCAAAGTTGACGTAGTTCCTTTTGAAAAAACGTTTTTACTGTGTATTGATATATAATTCACTGTATTAGACAAAACCACGTTTACAAGTCTTTGAATCAGGCCCTTCTCTCTCGCGGGCCCTGGTGTGGTGGTTATTGTGGAATAACACCCTCAAGATTTTTAGAAGTTTCATTGTTTAATGAGGAGGGTCTACAGGGCCCACACTAAAGATTCGTAGAAGGCCTTTTATCTTTCTGGAAGAATCTCTGAGATAGCACCTTAGACCTTTCTCAGATTTAAACAAAGGACCTTAAAGCCACATCATGAACTTAGATTTTTCTCAGAAGCCACTTTTTCATTTGGGATCCTTTCCTGGCTGAAAAGATTGTTGTTCTAGGACCTTTTTATAGTTTCTGCATTATACTTGGAAGCTTAAGAATTCATCCTTTAGTCTATCTCACACTTGCATTTCGTTATAGGCAACTAGAAGTAAGCCAATACCCTCAATACTCTGCCTGGAACTCAAGTTTAAGAGGTTCTATGGATATATTTTCTATTTATACATTACCACAGGAAACACTTTCGCTGAAATTTCTTCTGCTCCATAACAAGAATCTCCTTCCCGTCAGTTTCTAATAATGTTTTCTTCAGTTTGCTTTAAACCCTCATCAGCAATCTCCTTGAAGCCCTTCCGTTCCCCTAACTACCCTCAAAAGGGGTTTCTAGAACCCACCTGCCACTGGGTCCTGAAGCTAATGCCACATGTTTTAGTTTTTTGTTACAGTAGCCCCCACTTCAGATTTCAGATTTTCGTTTCTGTTGTTGCCAATTCCATTTCTATTGCTTCCAAACTTAGTGGCGTAAGATACTATACTGATGGGTTATGTGGATGGAGAATTCAGAAAGCATAGCAGGGATAGCTTGTGTCTGGCACGTCCGGAGCCTTCAAGTTGGAAATACTCGAAGGTTGGAAGTGACTCCACAACTGAATGTTTGGAGCATTTGAAGGCTTCTGCAATCAGTTTGCACCTGGGCTGTGAGGACACAAAGACTACGTTCTTGACTGGATTACCTCTACATGGCTACTCCGTGCTGCGTGGTTTCCTCACAATATGGAGGCCTCGGGATAGGCAGACTCCTCGCATGGCAGGCCAGCTCCTAGTGCGAATGTTCTCGTAAACAAGGCGGAAGCTGCACATGGCCTTTTGTGACTCAGCCTCAGAGTCACAAAAGGCCATGTCACTTCTGTGACATTCCATTAGTTACATGGAACTTCCAAGCCTATTTGGATTCCAGGGGAGAGGAGGCAGACTCTTCCGCCTAATGGGAAAGTGTCAAGGTCATATTGTAAAGGAATATGTGGGATGTAAGATTTTTTTTTAGGTGAGGCAACCCTTGGTTGACCTCACAGATTGCAAGGACCCTGTCAGCTTACAATCCCTTAATTTTTATTTTTTACGCCTACAGCACCTGGTCTTTCTAGGTGGTCTCCCATCCAAGTACTAACCAGTCCCGACCTTGGGGATGTAAGATTTTTGAGGCCATTTTTGGAAAATATAATCTGCTGCATCCAGGAAGGTCATTACTGACGAAGCAGAACTGAATCTGAGTTGTTTTTTTATGCCTAGACCCCTGTTCTTTTGCTATGCCATGCCGATGAGTCAATAGCATCATTTGCATGAACGAAGGACCTCATGTTATTAGATAAAAAAGTTGAAACATAAGGCAAGGAGCCAAATTCAGTCTCAATTGAACATTCTCTATTACAAATGCAGCATAAATATATGTTTTTCCGTAGCTCTAACAAAGCAAACAGCTGCATTTATTTGCGTCCAAAAACATGGAAAAATTCCAAACTACAAGCAAAGGGAAAGAACTTGAGAAAACGACTCAAACTTCTACAAGTGTAAATCTTCATAAACATAGTTGTGAGTATGATTAAAGCAGGTGCTGAAACCTCCCAGCCTGAAGTGTTCCACTTACCAAAAACCCCTTCGCATTTAATGACGTCATTCCCTAGGTGCCACTTCTATAGCTGTCTAAGCCAATGCCTGTGAAACTTCCTTATGTTAACTTGATCCACCACTCCTCCCACCTACCACACACACGAACTCAGGTGCTCTCTCTGTTTCCCTTTCTCCATCTCCCTCTCTGCATACACGTTCACACATACACACGCACACACCAAATTTCCTGTATCTCCCTGGAGTCCTTTAGAGTGCCTAGGTTTTTTTATATAGAACGTGTGTATTTTCTATAGCGAAGACCTGGCTTCGACAAAAGTCAGGGCACATACACCTGTGCCCATCCATAAAATCGACGTTACTCTACATGAATTTTTCCCTTTGCCCCACGAATAAAGATATAGTCCGGAAAAGGATGGGACCAAAGGACTTTACCAAATTCTCACTCCTTCCCCCCACCCTCAATCATATTCTTTCTCTGGTCTAAGAATCCGAAAACGTCAGGAAATGCATTGTTCCCTATGATTTAGCATTAGCGAGAGAACTCTTTGAAAGGATTCTAGTACATCTTTACGTCTTTGCACGTAAACTCGGTCTTCTCTAAAAACAGTTTAAATTTGATTTGTAGTAGAAATCCCTATATGGTAAGGAGTTTAAGAGATAAAGAAGGAAACACCACTCAGTGCTCACTGTATCCGAAACAACATGATAGGTGCTTTTCTAGAGATAAGTAAGTTGTATGATTTGGCATAAAAGAGGTCAAGATTAGTACTGTGTGTGTAGATGGGGCAGGTGCCCAGGAAGGAGAAGGTGACAGAGGATAAGGGGGAGGGACAGAACTGGGGAAAGTGGACACAAGACGGTTTTGAAAGCTACTTAGGAATTTTAACAGAATGGATAGTATGTATATTTTTCTCCCTTTCTTAAAGAAATTAACCCCCTGACCCCTTACCACTGCCGATGTGTGAACTTGACATTACCAGGCTTCTCATCTCAGCTCCCGCTGTCCTTATTCTTGCTTTCTCTGCTCTAATCACACTGGCCAGGAATCCTCCCACCTCAGAGTCTTGGCATTTCGGTTCCTTCTTCTTTGCATGCTCTTCCAAAACTGAGAGAATAAATGGCTGTTGTTTTCAGCCACCAAGTCCATGGTACTTTGTCGTGACAGCCCCAGGAAACCAATACAGGTGTGCCATGATCTGCACAGAGTAGTGGTGTTTTCCTGCTGTTCCTAATGGGTCTGGGAGCTGAAATGAATCTGGGGAGCAAGGAAGGAGATAAAACAAGAGGTGCGGGTTGCACCCCATGTGACGGGCTAGGCAGCACACACCCTTTCTTTAAGTAGCATTTATGGTCAGCTGAAATGAACTTGAATTTTTGCTAAACTTCATCAGCCAGGTTACTAGTGTCATGCACTTAGCTGATCTGCCTGCATAATTTAAATGAAGAATAAGCACCCCTATTAGCATGGTGTTCTGACGTTTAATCATTGGTGAGGGTGGAGAAAACCAGTCTCAACCCCAGTGGTTTTCAGTCCTATGTATGGTCTGCTGATGATGTTTGGTCCCATTCAGAGCTGGCCTAAATGTGCTGCTCGGTGACTTCTGTGTCCTCCAAATTGATTGTCCCGCGGCCCTGCTCTGCTGATTCTCAAAAGCAGCCCCGTAATCTGCTGCGCTTTTTCTCGTGAGGGCTCCCAGGGAGCGGAGATCAGCCCAGGGCAGCTCATGAATGATGATTTCCGGGGTTCTGCGCAGAGTGAGACGGAAAGGCTTCCGAGTGGATTAGGAAATTTTCCAAAGTCTCTTCTCCCTCCTAATGATGAGCACCACCACCACTATCATTTCCATAATCATCTTTATAATTATTTGAAGTGGAAAGGGAGCAGGTTACCTGCTTAATGAAAAATAGATGGGGAAAAAATAGAAACTGTGGAGACAGGTGATTGAATAGCCTGTCTCAGAAATGCACATCCTCGTGTGCGATTCGTGAGAATTGGAGGCCTTTGGACCTCCACAAACCGTCCTAACTTAAACTTGCTCTCTTCTTACACCCTTCGCTCCAGCCAGATTCAATCTCTGACTTCCTGCCACAAAGACTCCTCGATCATCTACCTCTGTGCCTTCTCGTTTCACTTGTAACAGCCCCTCACGTCACAGAATCCTCCCTCTACCCATCTCTTGCACTTCCAAACAGCCTTACCTGACTCTCTCAGAGCTTTTGTCATTCTCTGCCTTATGTTACACACGCACGTGCGCGCACACACACACACACACACACAGTGTTTTTTTCTTATACTAGATTATGCCCTCTCCGAGAGGGGGATTTTCTGTTGCATTCTTCTCTACGTCCCCCACACCCCAGCCACCAAGCAAGCATGTGGTGTTGATCGATGTCTATTGAGAAACTAGAAATTTATTAACTCGTTCTTTGAACAGACGTATATCAAGAAGAAAGGCGTTTAGGGGAATGACAGCAGGTGTGGCAGAGCTTGCTTTTATTTCCCAAACATCTTTTCTCTCCTTCCTGGACACACAGGTAAATGACATTGTGTTGCCTTTTTTTTTTTTTTTTTTTTTTTTTTTTTTGCAGTTAAAGGAGAGCCTGTCACTGAGTTCTGGCCAATGGAAAGTGAGCAGAAACGATGTGTCCTGACCGCTTCGGGGCCTGATGCCTTCCATCTCCATGGGTATGGCCCTCTGTTCTCTTTCCACGTCTGCCAGCTTGATGCAGATTGGCACGGTAACCTTGGAAACTACATCTGGAAGATGACAACGCCACAAGACGGAAGGAGCCTGGGTCCTTGAATCATCACATGGAGAGATGCCACCTGCCAATCACGAACACCATTTGGGGATTTTGTGTAAGAAATCGATGTCTGCCATGTTAGGAGATGCTGTTGTACAGTTTGGGGTTTATTTGCTACAGTAGCTAGGATCACCTTCACCAACATAACAGGTTTTAGTATTTCTGGGGGGAAAAAAAGTGCAAATACCATGATTCTTGATAATCTTACAATGTATATAAAATTTTATATTAGTCAAGACAAGTTAGGTAACACTACAGTGACAAATTAAGCCCAAAGTCCCAATGTTTATATTTCACCCATGCTACATCTCTATTGTAGGGGTTGTATGGGTGTGTTTGAGTCAGAGGAGAGGTCTCTACTCTACGCCAACACTCGGTTACCCAGGCCGATGGCCTTTCTACCTTTCGTAGCTGCAGTATCTGGGATGGGTAGCCTTCTCATTCACTGCAGCAAGAGAGGAGAGACCAAGTAAGCCCAGATCTTTCACGTGCTTCCTATTGGCCAGAACTTGTCACGTGACCCTGATGCAAGATCTGGGAAATAGGCTAAGCAAATGTAGTATTTACTGAGCATAACTGTCTTTGCCACTTTCCCAGAAAGCCTCCATGATTCCTTTCAGCTGCAAACAATGTCTTCTGCCTCTGAATCCCAATAGTGCTCTCTGTTGCCGCTCTCTGATAATACCAACTATTTTTCACATTGTATGAAGATACACACACATCCATCTCTATGTAAAACGAAAATAACTTACTGCACGTCATTCTCCTGTTTACACATATTAACTCATTTAAAACTTCATAATTACCCTAGAAGTAGCTGCTCTTATTGTCTCTAACATATAGATGAGGAAACTGAGGCACAGAAAGGCTAAGCATTCCCACAGGATCCTAGCCAGGATTCCAGCACAGCCTATTTATTTCAATGGTGCATGCTCTGAACTGCTCTATTATATTATTACTTGTCTTTGTAGATTGCTTATTAGCAGAGATTAAGATAAAATTGATTCACTTCTTTACGTCCCTCACTGCCAAGTACATTTTGGGGCACATAAGAGGTTTTCTGAAAGATGTTGCACAAGACTAGCACATTTTCTAATCAAGATCGTCAACAGATCTGATCTTTTAGTAATTCTGCATTCAGCATCGCTGGATGGCTCCTGAGGTATCAGGAAACATTTTAGGAGATGCGATTGTTTCTCCTTAAAAAGCTACAGGTCTTCCAGAAGATAAAATGGGGTCTTTGGGGACATCTAGGGGATAGCAAGACAGAGGCAGCAGAAGTTAAGGTAAGATGCTCAGGAAAGACTCCAGCCACTTTATTTATATTGTGTTTGATTTTGTGCTTAAGAGACTGTTAAATTGCAATAGGGACATGTGGCTGCTAAATCTATTTGGTCTCCATTTGAGTCCCCAAACTTCATAAATAAATCCAGATCCCCAGAGAGGACTTTCATTTGCTTAAATGTGGATTTCTGGTAAGCTGTAATTCCCTTCCATTGGCTGTGAACCTTCTACAGACTAAATTTAGAAAAATTAAATTACAACCTAGCAATGTGGCTCCCAAAATGAAATGTATAGGGCAGAGTACCCGAAAACACCAGGGAGAAGGGTAGCGGGAGGAAAGTGTCAGGGACCCGGTGGTCCATCTCACATGTCTACAACCAGAAAGGCAAAGAGATCCTGTTCACTCAGAAAGAAATGAGATTGTGTGAACCAATTTAGAACCATCAGAGCAATGATCTGGGAGAGGAGCCTTATTCTAATTATGACTCCGAGTTCCAACCAGGCATGAAAGAAATCGCAGTAAACCTATTTCAGGGGAAGGCATTCCCCAGTGTGGCCGTGGCTGCTGTCTGATGCACGGTGAAGGCCAGTGAGTCAGGGAGGAAAAATACTAGAACATGAGCTCCGATGACTAACACAGAGGGGGCTGTTCCCGGATGGCCCTGATGGAAAAATTGGTGGGATCTCAGGAATTAATAGGGAACCATCAACCCCTCTTGGGTACTCTATCGTGAAAGTGGGGACTCGTATGTACTTAAATGGGGGGATGGGCGGCACAAGAAGTCTGTCCTGGGGAAGATGGGGGACTAAGTGTTACGTTGTCATTAGCCCACCCACAGGACGGCTCTGCACTATCCACTGAATGGTAATAATGCCCAAGTCATTTTAAAATAAACCACAAATCTTGAACTAAAGTATTTTCCAGATTAAAAAAAAAAAAAAAGCCTGCCATTTTCCTAATAACCTGATACAGAGCTCTGGTTTAATAGGCAAATGTAAATCAATGTTGGGATTTAAAGGAAACTATTTCCATGAAGACGGATATGATTTTTTTTTGTAGAAAAGGCTCATGGATCAGTTAGGATTCTCGATATTTTAGTTGATTTGACAAATATTTGTTGAGTTTTAAAATAGGCCGGGGATTGTTCCAAGCACTGGGAATGCTGTGGTAAACAAGACAAAGTCCTTTTTCTCATAAAGTTTATATTCCGGAGGGAGAGACAAATAATAAACAGTAGACAGACAAACTAATAATTGTGTAATTTCTTACTGAGATAATTGCTATGAAGAAAACAAACAGTGTCTTAGGCTGTTAAAGCTACTATCACAAAATACCATAAAAATATGGCCAAACAAAATACTACCGACTGGGTTGCTGATAAAGAACAGAGATGTATTCCTCCCAGTTCTGGAGGTTGGAAAGTCCAAGATCAAGGTGCCAGCAGATCCGGGACCTGCTAAGAGCCCAGTTATCGGTTTGTAGCTGGCCATCTTCTGGGTGCGTCCTCACATGGAGAAAGGGACAAGACGGCTCTCTGGGGTCTCTTTTATAAGGGCACGAACCCCATTAATGAGAGCTTTCTCCTCAAAGTAGTGACTTTCCATATGTTTTCTGTGAGGAATGAAGGCTGAAGCTGGATAGATGTGTGCGGCTCCTTCGTCTAGGACACTAGAAGATCGACAGGCTTCACATCCAAAATGTGTGACTTCATAGGTCTAAGGGGGAGCCTGAGAATTTATATGTCGTGAGTGTGTTGAATTAAATAGTGTCTCCCCTACAAGGTTCATGTCCTCCCAGAACCTTAGAGAATGACCTTATTCGGAAGTAAGGTCTTTGCAAATGTAATCAGTAAAGGTGAGGTCATACCAGATTAGAGTGAGCCTAAATTCAAGATGGCTGGTGTCTTTCTAAGAAGAGAAGAGACCCTGAGACACAGGACGTGATGACTGAGGCAGAGACTGAAGTGGTCCATCCACAAACAACGGATCACCAAGGATTGCCAGCAACCACCAGAAACGAGGAAGAGACAAGGAAGGATTCTTCCTCGGAGCCTTTGTCTGTGTCCTAGAAGTGGTCTACACTTAGCTGGGTGGCAGAAAAATGAGGACTTAATAGCTTACTTCAAATTTTTTATAATTCAAACAACATTTTTTCAATTAAAACATCTTCTCCCCCCCCATTATAAAACTAATGCAAATGTTACAACAAAGGGAGGATGCTTTTGAAAGGTTGTTTTTTTTTCATCTTTTTGTTTCCATTAGTTAAAATGCCATCATATATCCCATTGTACAGATAGTGAGAAGATAAAATGTTGATTAACTAAAGGGCTTTCCCCTGAAGAAGGAACACATATATTAAACGGTTGTCAAAAAAAATTAAAAAACCAAAAAACAAAAAACACAGTTCTGGTGAATATGAGGCGACTTTATCCTAACAAGGAGCAGGAATTTCCTCTCCTTAACCTATGAGGCAAGTTAATATTAACTCCCGCTTTACCATCAGCCTCAGAGTTGCCTTAAAACTCTCATTATAATAAAACTAATATCAAATCAAATCAAATGTCAACTCTAATTGAAAAAAAAAAAAATCTCATTATGTTGACTCCAGACAGACTCTCAGAGTTTAAGACTTAAATTTTAACACACAATTATTTGGGGTGTCTAAGTATTCACACGCAAATTTATCACTTTTCCTTCCTGAACTGTAAATTGTTTCCTCTTTGTGCTACCATCTGCTTCCTCACCTAAGCCACTTTATAATGCTGTTATAAAGTCAGTGTTAATAGCTTCCTACCTGCTCTGGAAATCAGGTTCTCGTGCAAGGCAATAATATATATTTTTGCAACCATTAGGTTCATAATGCCAACATTCTCCCTTTTTCAATGCATTAATGCACTGAAACTATCTCAACCAGGTTTTCATACCTGCTCTTTGCTTAACAAACTCCATCCTCCTGACCTGCACTAACTCACAGGTGTTTAAGTCACACTGGACTCCCAGGAGCTTTCCCCAAGCCCATCGTTTCCTCCCAAGAAATCCAAGCTGAGCTTTCCTGAGTGTCCCCAGCAACCTCTCTGCAACATAGGAAATAGTCAACATTTGCCACCATCCCTCTTGCCTTTCATCATATAAAAATACAAAATGCTATCTTTTACAAATTAAAAAGCCAGTAAAGTGCCTTCTGAGGTTCAATCCGAGTTTAGAAAATTCATTACAATGAAAAGAAAAGAGGGAGGGTAATTTTTTTATTATTGGTGATAGTGGCATTGATCGATCATGGCCAAACCATTTGCAATATGGCCAAATAATTTCGCGGGAGAAGATTTTATATAGCTACAGCTAAAATTCAATGAACTGATTCAGAAGACTCAGTATAAAATATAGGAGTGACTTCGAGTGCCAAATCAATTTGGGGGCTTGACGGGTTTGGGAGAGCCCCCTGCATGCAACTAAGTAGCACTGTAAATTCAGAGGCATTGGAGTGGCCAGGCAGTGGGTTATAGTGGGTGATTTAAGAGACCTATCACAAAAAAAAATCAGCAAGTGGCTGTGAACACCAGTGCTTAGAGAACCATGTGACTCTGAAGTATGTCCACGAGAAAAATTGGAAGGTTATTTGTGAGGACAAATTAGGGATTTGCAAGCAGGTAGCTAGGGCTCTGGTTTTGCCCTTTGGATCAATCCTAGACCCTATGGTTGTACCTCAATTTCCTCACCTGTGAAATAAGAGGGATGGATCAGAGTAATGATTTTCAAAGTTTTGTTTAGTCTTGTCTTTTTAATAATACGAGGTTTTGAATCAACGAGTTCATCTCACTGTGCTGAACGTTTGATTTACCCTTCAGACTCATCCTCTAGCTGCAAGGCACTGAGTGTTTGTGTCCCCCAAGACTCACATGTTGAGACATAACCGCCAATGTGATAGCATTCAGCAGTGGGGCCTTGGGAGCTAGTCAGCAAATTAATGTTTGCTGCTTAAGCCAGCCAGTCTATTTTGTTACAGCAGCTCGTATGGACGACGACACCGGCCTTCCTGGCCCTGCCCCGAGCTCCGGGATGCTGAGGACTGCATCCTCAAACCCCCTCGAAGTGACAGGTTCCGCCAGGAGGAAGAGCCAGCAGGAGAGTGAAAGACGGGAGAAGAGAGATGAAGGTATTTGTTGCCCCAGCTCCCTCCCCGGTGCTCCTGCCTGGTTCCTGGCCCTCCGCTTCATCTCCATTCCTCTTCCTCTGCCGCTTCGGACGTGGGTAGCAACCATTCTTGTTAGTCTCAAGAGCTTCATCATCCCTTTTCGGTTTCCTTTCACCCTACCTACACCTTTGTTAATAATCTCTCCTTTGAGTTTTCCTCAATGACCACATGGAAATGTAGTATCTCTTTCCTGCTGGGATGATGCACCTGAAAACTTCTTAGATAAACAGATGAGAGAGAAGCTGCTGTGGTTGGGGCAGCAGGATAGCCCTGCATGCACCGTGCCCCATCCCCCTGTGCCTGGGGGGCTCTGTCTCCTGCAGGAAGGAACTTCCAAGATGTTTTTGTCCAAGTCATCGCCTGGAGAGGGGCTGCAGGGGTGGCTCCCTTATCCAATATAATCAAAATAGACTCAGCTCCTATATTCGTTTATTCACTTATTCAACTATCATCAATAGAACACCTCAGTGAGCCAGATTCTATGCTCCATTCTGAGGTTAAGAGGTAAACAGGGCATGATTCCTGGTCTCAAGGGGCTTGCATGCATTCTGCAAACACACACACCAAACACTTTTTGTGTGATTCGGAACCTGGGGGAGACGGCCCTGTGGACAGCTCTCATTCCCAGCTGCACTGAAGCATGACAGGGGGGCCCCACCTCCGAGCAAGAACAGTACGTTATGCAGATAGAAGCCAACTCCTCTGAGGGAAGAGGGCAATGGGCAGAAGGATAAGACCTATGGGCCCTTCCCCAAGACTCCTCAGGGCTCTTGGCTCAGGAGGGTGTTTGCTTTAGAAATCCACGGGTCTGTGGAGGGGCAGCAGGGCTCACTGCCAACAGAGGGTGGGCAGCGGAGTCAGTGGGCTGTGCCAAGGATCTTAGAGGTGCTGACGGCAGCCAGGGCTCCTCTGCTGCCGTGGTCTGTCTCCACCTGGGGAAGTGAGAACGGAGAGTGTTCATCCTGACCGGGAGAGCGGGGTGGCCCTGACCCAGGGGATATGCAAGGGTAGCCACCCTTGTCACCGACGACAGCGTGAAGCTTGTGAGCATGAACCCTGGAGCCAAACTGCCCAGCTCTGAAGCCAGGCTTTGCCACTTGCTGACAAATAATAGATTTGTCTTCGGTCTCCTCATCTGTAAAGGCAGATTCTAGCCCTAGCTCAGGGGAGGGCTGAGAAGGTTAAATTAATTAATATACACAGTGGACTTAGAACAGTGCCTGGCCCAGGGTAAACACTATATAAATATTAGTTCTAATAACTCCATGCCACTTTATACTATTTTCATTATCTGGTGGCCAAGATGTGAAAATACTTCAAGATGGACCCCAAATCTAGTAGACTTGGAGGTGCAAATCTGGCCGATAGGCACGAGGTTGGAAGGGAAAGTGGGGCATCCTGAGGGAAATATTTGACGCTTAGTTCTGCCATGAGGCAGCACTGTGACCTTGGCAAGGGCTCACCCTCTCTACTTAGTTTTCCCATCTATACAATGAGGATAAAGATGGTATTTACCTCTTAAGGTTGTGGTGGGGCTTAATGCAAATCGTTTCTTTATTTTCCATTTACACATTCACTCATTTATTCAATAAACAAGTTTGTGCCACCAAGCAAGCTGTGTTTATTAAGGTAACTTGTTCCCACTTTGGGGGATGGGTCTGAGGCCTGTGTAACAGTCCCTCGGGGTCTCTGATGAGCACAGCCAGGCCCAAGTTGCCACAGGAAGTTGACACATTCTCACTTCTGCGTCAGATGCTCCCTGTGTTCCTCAACTCTAGCCTTCAAGGACACGGATTCCCTCGACACCCCAGTTTGGCATCTGAGGACCCTCAGGGACCCCTTCCGGAGAATAAGGCAGCTGTGCCCATGCTGGGGAGGTGGGAAAGGGGCCAGGGGCAGGAGTGTGGGAGAAATCGCTGCCGGTGATGGGTGACTACCCCACATGTGGGTACCACTGGTGCCTGGGCGGTTACCAGGACTACGAGCAGTAAGTGACAGATCAGACCCATGCCTCCTCATTTAGACGCGCCCCCTTGTTCCCAATCTGCTTGTTCCCAAGGAGGTTTCAGGGCGTGCTTCCCTCGAATGTTTCCCTTCAGAGTGATGCACCCCCACTCATTTTGGGAAGCTTTTAAACTTGAGGGTAGATAGCGTGGCCCTTGGGAATGTGCTTTCATGCATTAGGAGTTGATTTTTAACAGCAAATGTGCCACTGTCAGTCACAGAGGGAAATAATAAGACAACTTCAAAAGAGCAAAGGCCAAAAGAAAGGGTATTATTAATGGGGAAAAAAAATTTAAAGTCATATTAAAGAGCCTCGAGTCTAGTGGAAAAAGCCAGGAAATGGGAACAAAATTAGCATTATTATAGCTTTTCATGGTAACTTACTCTGGGTTTTTATGGTGGCTTAAAAGGGAGAAAAGAAGGGAAAACCTAGCTGATAACAATTTCTCCGACCAAATACATTTCCCATCCAAAACGCACTTGCGATAGTGACTATTTAAAACGTTTCTTTTTATATCGGTTTTGTGGCTGTTTATACCTCACAATGTTATTGGAGAAAGCAGCATTTTGTGTAGAACAGTGAACAGTAAAGCTTTTTGAGGCCTTTCAGAAAAAGGCGCCATTTAAGGGCGAGGAATTATGATTATTAATTTGCATCTTAATAATCCAGGTCTTCACAGAAGCCCACACTGCAGACGCGTCAAACTCTGCAGAGGGTCAGCGCTGTACACAAACGTGGCTTTTTGGATCCTGGAGGACAAGGAGTTTTCATGAAGGGCCAGGTCCTCCTTTTTTCTCTTTGCGATAATCCTCTTCTCCATGGATTCCCATGTCCATCTGCTTCAATTACCTATGCTCGACTCGACTGCCCCTCTCTCAGAGCCTCCTCTGCCTTGTCTCTTAGGACAAAGGAGCACTGATCCCCAGACTCACGGACATTTTTTCTTCAGTTGGCTTTAGGGCTCTCAGAACTTCACTCTCCTGAGAGGATTACAGGACATCTAAGTTCACGTGCACACGTAGTGTGTGCACATGTCCACGCCTGGAACATCCGGCTTTAAATAATAATGCCTATTTTATTATTAACTGTTTGGAACCACCTGGGTTTGGAAATAGGTGGAATTTAAGTGGATTTTTAAAATATTTTTATTGTGTAAAACCCATGACAGAAAATTTACCATCTTAACCACTTTTAAGTGTAGTAGTAAGTGTTAAGTATCCTTGCTGTGAAACAGGTCTCCAGAACTTTGGAAGGGGGGATTCTTTATTAAAATAAGTCTTTATAATTTTCTAGAGCAGGTTTAGGTTCACTGTAAAATTCAGGGGAGGTACAGAGATTCCCATACACCTCCTGCCCCCACACATGCATACCCCCCGTTACCAACATCCCCCACCAGTTGTACATTTGTTAAAATTAATGAACCCACACTGACACATCATGTCACCCAAAGTCCATAGTTTATCTCGGGGTTCATTCTTGGTGTTGTACATTCTATGGGTTTGGACAGATGTATAAAGACATATATCCATCATTATAAAATCAGACACAATATTTTCACTGCCCTGAAAATCCTCTGTGCTCTGCCTATTCATCCTCCACTCCGAATCCAACCCCTCCAGAACTTTTTTGTCTTTGAAAAATGAAACTCTATACTCATTAAACAATGATCCTCCATTTTCCTTGGTAATCACCGTCCCATTTTCTGTTTTTATGATCGGGCTACGTTAGATACCTCAAATTTGTGGAATCATAGAGTATTTACTTTTTATAGATGACTTTTTAGACGAAGGTTGGATGTGAGAGTTTGTTAGAAGGCAATCAGGATGTCCCTGGAGATAGAAGTGATCTTTCCGTGCTGCCTGAGAGACCCACCTGACCCTCCAGTAAAGTGCTCACGCCCCGGTGACAGAACTTGCTCTCCTTCCCACTGTTGCCCACTGTCTGTTTGGTCTGGAGAGGGCGGGCAAGTGGCAAGCGGAGACAACAAGGACGGCTCTGGGAGCATCTGGTGGGAGGTCCAGTGGAGTCGAGTCAAGACGTGCCTCCCTCCGACCGCCTCTCCCACCAGCTGGATGATTCCGAGAGCTGTCCCGGGTTATTGTCCGTCTCAGAAGGCCCCATGGCTCCCAAGTGGCAAGATAACGCCTTCCAGACACGAGAAGCAATGGGACCAAATCCCCCTTGGTAGAAAAGAAAAGAGGAGGAGTGTCATACTTTGGCTACATTTGAAGGAGGCTTTTCGAAGAAACAAAGATAAAATTCCTCTAGGAACTTCCGTCATGTGACATCACTCCCACCCCCAAAAGAGAGGAAAGCAGAATGGGGGGAAGTTGAAGAAGGTAAATGGGGTCAAATATATGGTGACGGGGGGATAGTAGGCTATGGTCGGTGAGCACACAGTGCAATACATAGAGGGTGTGTTGTAGAAGCGCACACTTGAAACTTACGTAAGGTTGTTAACCAATGTCACCCCAGTACATTTAATTTAAAAATAGAGGAAAACGATCTGTGCTTTCATCTTTGCCCAAGAAAATGGCAGGAAGCTTAATGAATGTCTGAAACTCCAGAGGTGAATCTGAAACAATTGGGGCACAATTGTTAGAATAGAGAGAGACAAAAATGTAAACCTCAAGGTTTTCGTGTATCTTCTACCAAATTAATTGGACCTATGCTGAGTCATTTCTCCCTTTGCTGAGGTAGAAGCCAAAGCGGTTCTTGTGGGATGACTGAAAACCTAGTTAACCCAACCTGACCCCATAACAAGGATTTCACTGAACTCGCCCCAGGCCTGATGGTCCCAACTCACCCCCTTGGTGACCTCTATTAACATATGTAAAGACTTTCAAAGTGACTTCTAACACTGTCCTGTTTTGTTTAAAGGCTGCTGACAGCCTCTGACTCCCGCTGTTCACCAGCCTGAACTTGTGAATTTACCACACTGCCATCCTGTGAGGACTGAGCCTGATCTAGGCAATTTCAGGCTATCAATGTAAATTATTTTAGGGATCTGTTATCTCGGTTTTCCCCAACACACACCTCACACTCACACCACGGCACCTCCTCCAGGCCTTTGCCACCACCCCTTTGGCTCATAGAAAGAGAGGTTGCTAAGGGCAAGATAGATGGGCAGCCAAACGAGGGTACTGTTTAATATGTATCATCGGAGATTAAGGACGAGGAGAAGACTGAGGTCAGCCGCCTCAACAGAAAGTCAGGACAAGAGTCAATTAAACTCAGAGTAATCCAGACAGCCCCTCCTCACCCCTGGCAAGAGGTATGTCTATACTCTATGATTCCATGTATATAAAACTCTAGAATATGCAAAGTCATCTAAAGTGACAGAAAGCAGATCAGCAGTTTCTTGGGGATGGAGGAAAAGGAGTGGTGAGAATTAGAAAGAGGCACAAGGAAACTTTTGAGTCATGGATATACTCACTATCTTGACTGTGGTGATGGCCTTCTGGGTGTAGACTATGTCAAATGCATCAAATTATACACCCTAAGTATGTACAATTTACTGTATATCAATTATACCCCAGTAAAACTGTTAAAAAAATTACTAGGGAAAAGAGACAGCCTTTTGGTTGAACTTGGAGCAGTGAACTTGCAAGCCTGAGGCTACTGGCAACCACTTTGACACTGTGGGGAGAAATCCTGCTTAAGAGAGAAGCCAACAAGGAGGAAAATAGAACCCCAAGAAGACTAGGGAGAAAAAAAACAACAACAGATTCTGGTGATCCATTGAGCTGCTGGATTCAGCTGTGCCTGAAGCTCTCCCTGGAATTTTTGCTCATTGAGACAACACATCTGTGTGTATGAGTGTGTGTGTGTGTGTGTGTGTATGTGTGTGTGATTAACTCAGTCTGAGTCGAGTTTACTCTGTCCCAACTGAAGAGCTCCACGTAATTGTGTCCACAGTCGGACGGGCGGACTGATGAGCCCTCCTCCATCGGCACGTATCTTGGGGAGGGGTCCGCTTGTGGGCTGTGGGAGTAACCAGCGCTGCCTGTCTTGGGGCGGGAAGGCCCTGCCCTGTCCCACAGTGCTCAAGTGCTAGCCAAAGGGTCACGGTCAGTTGCGCATCTGCTTTGGAGAAGTATTTTTAGCGGCAAATAGAGTGGTTTGTGAAAAAACAAATGCCTGGAACGAATCCTGAGAAGGAGGCGACTGTGCGCAGCCCACTGTCAAACTAGGTCAGCCTCAGGCACAACCACTTCTGACAGTTTGCTCCCGAAGGTGACCCGCAGGTGCTGGCTCCTGTCCCCACCAATCAGCCATCTGTGGTTTGAGACTCACGGGCCTGGAAGAGACCTGGCATGCCATGGGCTCCACGCCCCCAGTTCCCCGTGGGTGTACCCCCACCCAGCCCGAACCCAGAGGGCTGAAAATCCCTTGAATTCCACCAAGGGAACCCTCACCGCTTGGCTCTGTCAGCAATTCTAAGAGATGTCATCTTGTCTAGCAGCTACCAGATATTGAAGGAGATTAAAAAAAAAAAAAAAAAAAAAGGTGGTCTGAACCCAGACGAAATACACGGAATGTGATGGAAGGCACCAGGACTGAAACCTAGCTCAAGTCCCAGCCCTGCTGCCCCCTAGGGGTATAAAACAGCATAACCTCCCCCATCAACATGGGGATGATAATACCAAGGAGTCTGCCTCTTAGGAATGTTGACCAATGATAATAAGGATATGGAAGCGTTTTGAAATTCTAAAGCCCAGTGCAAACATAGCAATAAATTACGCTGCAAAGCTGCGCTGCCCGACACAACAGCCATCAGCCCCACGTAGCCACTGAGGACTAAAATACGGCTCATCTAAATTGAAATGCGCTGTAAGTGCAAACGCACACTGGTTTCGGAACCCTTTTAGTATTTTTTTTTTAATACTGTAAATATCCCCTTCGTAATTTTTACATCGATTACCTGGTGAAAGGATGATATGTGTGATACTTTGGGTTAAATAAAATGTTTTACTAAAAATTAATCTCACCTGTTCATTTTCCCTCGTTTGATGTGACTTCTAGCAAAAATCCAATCACACAGGTGCCTCGCATTGTAGTTCTGTTGGACACCATGAGTCCAAATTGTGTTGGTGTCGGGGCCGTCAGTCAGTCTGGAGCAGTTGGGGAAATCAGACAAACCTCGGATCAAAAAGTGGGGGTGGGTAGGACCGCTTTTGGATGCCTCTCATTCCCCTTTTCCCAACCTGCTGCCGCCATTCGCCAACCATCCACCTCGAAGAACGAACTGGGTTCAGCGGCCCGTGCATTCATCACAGTGGAAAACCTGGCAGTCTGGCTGCAGATTCTGACCCACCTGTGCTCACTGGTTTCCTTCCCTGAAACACCCCACATCTAGAAAGAAGCCCCTCTGGCTTCTCTGAGTCCAGTACGTCTTCGGCATTTCTCGACAGGGTGATATCCGTGGTCTGCAGTCCAGCGTCCACGCTCCCCTTCCCAGGAGCAGCACTCCTTGTTCTTCGCCTGGGTTCCCCCACAAAAGAGATCCCGAGACAAGGATTTGTGTGCAAGAGATTTTGGAGTGAGGGAATCTCTTGGAAACACTGGGAGGTAGTAGGGAAAGGATGGAAGCCAATAAAGGGTGGATTAATAAGACCGTTGTGGGTGGGGGGGGGCTCAGTTCCTTGGGGGACTTTGAGAAATGAAATGGAGCACGTATCTTAAGCGTCCCACTAGGCGTCAGCAGGCTAGCCTCTTCACTCACTAACTTTCATTCTTTTATGTTGAGGGTCAGTCTTGGGGTGTTAACTCTCTTGGTATTTCTGGTTTGCTGAGTCCACTCCTGAGGACAGAGCATTCCTTCAGTCAGAAAGATATAGAAAAATCTTTAAAGTATATAGGAAATATCTGCACGTGGGCTTCAGGTAAGGCTGAGGGGAAATAGGCAGAGCACAGACAGTGCCTGCTCCACCTTAGAAGACAGAGAGGAGAAATGGGAGAAATGAGATCCTCGTAATGTTTCTGATCCGCTAGATCAAGCCTTACCTGAAGCCCACATAGACTCTCATTTATCTGCTCCATAGCATACACTGTTTAAGCTGGTTCGAGTTAAGTTTTCTGTTATTGGCAACTTCATGATTCATAACTCATTTCTCTTCTAAGCTTGTTCCCACAACTAAGAAGTCTCTCTGGGTTTCAAGAAACAGGGCTGATGGGCAGGCCATGCCATCATTTCCTGGACTGGGCTGCAGTGGTAAGAGAATGGGGAGCTGCCTGTGATGCCGGCCAGGTCCTCCTTGTGCCCAGCAGCGATTCCGGTGACGGGAACCTCGCTGGGGCCCTCACTCAGCTCTCTCGAAACACTGCCAGCTCCACGTTCCAAACCGGACTCCACGCCCAATGCATTGATGTTTATTCCTCAAAACTGAATTACATCAAAAATCTTCCCGTGGAAGCGAAGTTTAAATGGGTTCTTCGATGCTCCAAGAATTCTCACAGAGCAATAAATGGAAGATACCATTTTCCATACACTATAAATACATACATTTTCTATAAAGTGTAAAACAATGGTCTCCACCAAGAATTTATTTAAAAATAACAGAAAGAAGTTAAACAGGAAAAAAAAAAAAGAAATTTATCCTGATGTTCACATCATTTCCTGAAGCTTCATGGATTCAGGAGGACAGCTGGGCTCCAGGGAAGATTTAGCATAATGTCAGACTCCCAGAAATCTGCCTTCCTGGTATCCAATCCCAGAGCCACCCGCTTGGTCAATTGGTCTTCTCAGTTTTGCTTTTGGGGTGAGTGGGGAGTTGGGAAAAGAGATACAGGTCCATTCCTAATATGGCCACAAGAGGGAGCTCCCAGTGGTTGGCTGTACCTGAAAGGAAATTACAGTCCAGTGCAGGGAAATTGACAAAGAAAATTTGATTTAAAAGGTGAGGTCTTCTCATAAACCTCAGCATCTTCTGGCTAACATGCCAAGAACTATCCCTGAATTCTTTTAGCCTGTTCAATGCATCCTCTCAGGATCTAGGAAGCATTGTCTTATTAAATCTAGGTCATTCGATTTGGGCATTGGTTTATCTTGGGAGCTGCTCCTACATTTTACAAGGTGAATTTTGGAGCAACAAGATTAAAGAGTCAGAAAGTGGGTAAAGTTAATACTGAGCCCTTGGGCCTGGTAAATTGACAATCGAGTCAGAATAACTATTTACCACTCTAAAGCTCTGATCCTCATTTCGCAATTGTTTCTGAAGAATGCCACCATCACCTCCCTTCCCGGTGCTTGTCTGAGTCTTTTCAGCTCATATTTGAATTGATTCTCTCTCCTTCTCTCTCTCTCTCTCTTTCTCTTTTTTATTATTATTATCATTCTGCCAGGGACTTTGGATCATTATGAGATTGTGGGTAATGATAGACTATAATTAAGCTTAAAACAGATTTTTCTTTTAGGAAAGAAGAATCTGCTCTAGCTGAGACTCCAGATTGCCTGGGCTGTAATTTGCGGTGCTGTCACAAAGGGGTCCTTTTTCTGCATGGTGCGGCGATGATGAGCCGGAGCTGAAGTTGAGGGGTGTGTGCCTCTCCCTGCACTCTCTCTGCAGTGAGCAGAATGGACTTCTAAATAGCTGAGTATAGCTTGAGGCTGATTACAGGCCAGATCCTGCTATTGTGCCTCATCAGTTATCATTGTTGAGGCTGCAATTGCACGGGATGTTTTCTCTTTGTCGGGCTCCAAGCTCATTTCTAGGACAGAAGTGAAACTGTGTGGTGAGCCTGAGGCCTGGGATAAGAAGAATTGTTCTTCCCTGTGTCACCCAAGGAAGGGCTTGACAGCGGGTTTGGGAGTGGAAGATGGGCTGGCTTCAGCCGTGATGCCTGCAGCCTCGGGATCAGTATGGCTCCCAGCCTTATAGATAATCTCTAATAAAGATGGCTGAAGTCATGTCTCTGCCCTCACTCGCTGTGTGAGCTTAAGCAAGCAGCTCAACTTCTGCAGCCTTCATTTTCTCATCTGTATGATGGGACCTATGATACTTACTCTCTTATTCTGAAGGCAGATTTGAGGACCCATGAAATGAAATATGAAGAGCTGAGAGATACACACACACAATATATATATATAATAGAATAGTAGATATAACAACTACCCGGCACATATGTTGTTATGGGTATTGTGTATGTGCATGGATGCTTATAGTTTTAGTAATAGGAATTAGATTACAGAGGAGTTTATATGCCAGGAGATATAGTCTGGACTTGAATGGCTAATAATAATAATGATGATAAACTTGTGTCAAGTGCTCACTATAGCCAGGCCCTGTTCTGAGCACTTTACACATATCAGAGGAGTGATTCTCAACAGGAGCTACTGACATTTGGGCAGGACAGTTCTTCCTCCTCTTTGAGACTGTCCTGGTCATTGTATGGTTGCCAAGGGTCTTGCAGGACCCTCAGAATCTCTGCTCTAACAGTTACTGCCCCTCAGTCATTATATAAGAGCCTGAAAACTCCCTTGCACTGTTTTAAATACCCAACTGAGAACCAGTTCTGTAAAGTATAAACCTGTGCCATCCAGTATAGAAGCCACTAGTCCCATGTGGCTGTGGAGCTCATGAAATGAAGCTAGCCAAACTGAGATGGGCCAGAAGTGTAAAATCAAGCACACTGGGTTTTAAAGACTTAGTATAAAAGAGGAATGGAAGTATCTCATGAAATTTTTTATGTTGATTGCATGATGAAATGATAAGGCCTCAGACATATTATTAAATAAGATATTTAAAATAATTTTACCTGTTTCTTTGTACTTTTCTTAATGTGGCTACTAGGAAAAGGTAAAGCCCACCTGTAGCTTGCATCTGTGGTTTGTGTCATGTTTCCGTTGGACGGTGCTGGTGCGGATGGTGGGACGTTATGGTGAGGGTGAGCCAATACCTGTGTTGTTTCCTCCATAGTAACAAAATCCTGATTGTGTTTGGAATGGCCTTGTGTAAATGCTATTTTCCTTACCTTCCCACGTAACTCAGTTCTTGCCCAAAAGGTACGAATGGAAATCTAACCTAAAAAAAAAAAGAGGGGACTTGGTTGACATGTGCCTTTTGCCCGTTGCTCTTCCCAGCTTTCCCTCCCTGGAATGCAGACGCAATGTCTAGAGTTGGAGCACCTCCTTGGAACCGTGAGGTTGGCAGTCCACTCTAAGAACGGTGGAAGGAGAAAGGAGACTAGTTCCCTGAACAGCGTCACCAGCCCAGCACTGCCCACCCATGGGCTGCTCGTGGTGTGAGCAGAACAAACACCTCCTTTGGTTAGGCCCCTGCAGTTGGCTTTCTGTAACATGAACTGAACATGAGCCTAACTGATCCTCATCATTACACTTAGAATCAATGCAGCGGATATTTATTGCAGTTTTGGTCTGTCCCAAATGTTTGAGCATCCTTACTATGTTTGGGGACGTTCTGACATGGAGCATTGGGCCTCCCCACAGCAGAACTCAAAGAACTCCAATGTGCAGGCCCCTCCCGGCAGGAGGCTCTATTGATCAGACCAAACTAAGGGAGACTTCATTTCAGAGAGACCGGAGTAGGGGGTTCTATGTGCTATACCCAACAGCTTTTTAATAAGGTCCTTTTCGGCTTGGTCTGTTGCCTGCAACCTCAGGGCCTAATGCACACAGTTGTAACTTGGAGCAAGTTCTGCCCTTCCCAGGCTCTCTTATCAAAATCCAATTCCCCAAGGAAAACCTTGAATTTCTCGTAGGAATGGCTGATCTGAGATCAGGCATTCCCTTACTTTGGACTTCTGCGACATGGGCAAGAGGCAAGACAACTCGTATTATCTCCACGCATCTCGTTCCCAGAGACCACAACAGTGCTGAGCTTTTTGAGGTGAAGTTATGGATGGGGAAACTAAGGCAAAAGTCCGGCATAGGGAAACCTAACAAGTGAGGAGCTGCTCACACCTCAGCCTCTGACTCCAGATCAAATGTGCTCTCCAGTTCACTTCTCTGCCTTCAGCCTAAGAAAGTGTATATAGAGTTAGACAACTTGGACTTAAATCATCGCTCCAACTCTTCGCCACTGTGTGACCTTAGGACAGTTGGTTTCTTCCTCTACAGGGCCAGCTTCTTGAACGCACGACCTGTGGGGTTACACAGAGTCCCCTCTGCTTAGCAGAGCCCCTCAGTTACTTTCATACTTTGCAGTCTGCCATCTTGAAATTCCTGATCTTTGAACAAGGGGCCCTACATTTTCATTTTGCACTGGCCCCGGCAAATTATGTAGCCAGTCCTGCTCCTCTATAAAATGGGAATAATACTTACTTCAAAGGTTTGCAGTGAAAATTAAATGGGCTCTTACGTGCTTAGCCTAGTTCCTGGAAACAGTATGTTCTCGGCAAGCGATAACTGCTAATTTCCTTACAGCATCCTTCCTAGCAGGCTATGCTCCTTCCCCCCTCCCCATCCCCATACACTCAGGGCCCATGTAGGGACAGATTTGATACACACTGCGGCATCGAGGTAGTGGGATGCCTTAGGCAACCAAGAATTCCCAGAGGCAGGATTTTGATTCGGTTCTTTCCAAATATGAAAGCACATTGAACTTCTCCTATGACTTTGATCCTGCAGATGGAATTTCCTAGAGAACTCTACAATGAGAAATCTAGGCCATGTGATTAGCCAGAAATGCCACCAGCTCGTAGCAGAAGCCCTGAGCTGCCTCTGTCTTCCGAACTGCAGACACCTGTCCGCACTGGGAAGAACTAAGGTTTGGGAACCAGACGGACCCCTCCTGAATACTCCTTAAAGTCCTCTGGGCCTCACCTTTTGTTCCAGCTGCTCCTGCAGTGACCAGTTCCCGGCAGACCCTGACCGCCTTTGCACAAGCACAACCACACACGTTGTACGGGATCTTCCACGCACCTCTGCCCTTCCGCTTTACAAGGACGTACATCCTGATGCCATCATCCAAGGCACCTCCAGAGGCTGCCCAACCCAGAAACGGGCAACAACGAATGCCTGCAAGGTCCCCCGTGGCCATCGAGGGACGAGAGCTGGTGGGCGAATGCTTCCCGCTCATCCCCTCTGCAGGCAGCTCTGAAACGCAGGTCACACGGCCACTGAGACTGTCCTGGTGGGATGGAGTGGCAGCCCTCACGGCACCGCCACCCTTTCTTCCCCTGTTTCTCACTCCCTCCGTGGATCACAGTCCCCAGCAGTAAGCCCTCCCAGCAAAGCCCTTGTCTCAGGCCTGCTTGCTGGGGACCCAAGCTAAACAATCTTTGTGACTCTCCTGAAATGAAATTCACTCATAATAACCTACCTCCACACATATTTTAAAAAAAATCAATAGAATGCTCTAACTGTCTTTTAATGGAGAAAAAATAGGAAGTAGTCTATAAAAAATAAAATCAAATGTCTTTCAATGTGTATAAGCTTAGGCAAAACTACTAGAAGATCACAGGAGCAGTGTCGATACAGGCACCTTTGCGTGGATTCACCAAGGACGTGACCTCGGGGTCAGAACCTTAGAAGGCAGGTCGGGGGACCTGGCTCCAGGAGTCAGCTCTGCCATTAACCTTCTGTGCCAGCCTGTACTCTGGGCACCCATTTCCTCAAGGGTAAAATGTGACATTGAACTGTATGACCGCTAAGGACCAGTTCTGCTCTATTTCTGTATGGTTCTCTGATCTCCTGACCTTTTCTGAGCACTTGTTTTCTTGCTCTGGCCTCCCTTCCATAGTTAGACCAGCCATCGATAACTTAAAATAATAAAGTTCATATCGAGGATCCCTACCTGCCAGGCAAAGCCTTGTTAGTATGTCAGTTACTTTTGAGGAGGAGGTGGGGGGTGGGGGTGGGGAATAGGCAACAAACAAACAATTAAACATAAAGCGTGCCAGGTAGTAAGAGTAACAGAAAAAAGTACAAGAGGTAAGAGGTTAGTGAACATGGGCTGCCAAATAAACAGATTCCTTGTGCTACTCACCCCAGAGAGTCATGGGTGAGGGGCGCCTCCCTTGGGACCCTCTCCCATTGGGATGCCCGTTCTTCTGTTACTGCTGCTGCATAAAGAATGGCCCCCAAATACAGTTGCTTAAAACAATCCTTAAGTCATCATCTCGCGTTATTTCTGCCATCCAGGAATGCGGGACGTGTGTGGCCAGGCGGCTTGGCTCGGGATCTCTCCTGCGGTCCACTCAGATGGGGCTGGAGCTGTAAGAGGGGTGGCTGGAGCCTCTGGGGGTGCCTGGACAGTCCCTTTCTTCACTTAGGCTCACGGTTTATTCAAGGGGTCTCCCTAATGTGGAGCAGTTTGAGCTTCCTCTTGGCATGGAGCCCTCTGTGCAATCAGACCACTTATAGGATGGCACAGAGCTCCAGGTGAGTGATCCAGCAAACAAAAGTTGTAATATCTTTTGTGATGGACATTCCTTACAGAGACCCCGTGATTCTTGTCCCGTAATATCTGCACCCTGTAGAATCCCTTCCCCTTGAAGTTGGCAAGAACTGTGACCTAATTCTAATCAATAGAACATGCCAAAGCAATGGTCTGTCACTCTCATGATTATGTTATTAAATGGCAAAAAGCATAAAGATTTTTCAGGTGCAGTTAATGTCCCTCATCATTTGACTTTGAGTTCATCAAAAGGCAGCTGATCCTGCCTGGGCCTGAGCTCATCACGTGAACCCTCTAAAAGAAGGCCGAAATCCTTCTTGAAGTGAGACGCTCCAAGCAGCAGAGACTCTCTCTGTCCATCGCTGGCTGTTGGGGGCTCAACTGTGTCCCCTCTAAATGCATACGTTGAAGCCGTCACCTCTGGCACCTTAGAATGTGACTGTTTGGAGACAGAGCCTTGAAAGAGGTGATTAAGTTAAAATGAGACCATTAGCGTGGCCTCTCGTCCAATCCAACCGGTGACCTTATAAGAAGAGGGACTTAGGACATGCAGAGAGACAGGGGGATGCACGTACACAGAGAAAGGACCGTGTGGGGATACAGCAAGAAGGCGGCCATCTGCAAGCCAGACCTCGGAAAAAACCTGGGGACACCTTGATCTCAGACTCCTGGCCTCCAACACTGTGAGGAAATAGAATTCTGTTCTTTAAGCCACCCAATCTGCGGCACTGTGTTATGGCAGCCTGGGAGAACTGATACACATTCCTTGAAGAAGTCAGCTGCCGTGAGGTCCCCAGTCCCAAGGAACTGAACTCTGCCAGTAACCTGAGGGAGCTTGGACATGCGCCCTTCCCTCCCTGAGCCTCCTGCAAAGAGCACAGCCCTGCTGACATCTTGAGTTCACCTTGAGAGACCCAGCCAAGCCATACCTGAACACACGACCCACAGAAAGTGTGAGATAACCATAAATGTCACGGTAAGTTGCTGTGTGTGTGGTCATTTGATATACAACACAGAAACCTAACCCCTCTTTTAAGATCAGCCTTGGAAGCCACAGCGCCACCTCTCCTGTGTTTTCCTGGGTACAAGTGAGCCATAAGCCCGCCCTGATGCCGACTCTGGGACGGGAGGTATTGCTGTGGCCAAATGTGGAAATACAGGCTGCGGCATCGGAAGAATTGAACCTTCATTTGTGGTTTATATTTGCAACTGGAGCTCACTTTCTGTGTCTATATCATCTGAATTTACACTGCATCTTTTCCGCAACTGGTCTTCACGTGGGCTTCTGCTGAGGCTCATCTGAGCCCCTCCGGAGGATGGTTATCTGTCCCGTTGAGAAGCCACCAACATACACAATACCAGCGTATGTTGTAAAATATGTTCAAATATGTTCTCCATTTTCGATGACTCTTCCGTCAGGCATTTCCTCATGATGCCTTACTAGATAGAAACATTTCTTTCTTTTTACAGTGATTCCTTCAACCCCGCTTTGCTGCTGCTCCTGTGGCCGGTTCCATTGGTTGCACCTGGGAAGAAAGCATGGGCGTGGAGAGCCACCTGAAAGTGTGTCTCGGCAGCTTGTGAAGCGTCCCCTAAATTAGGTATGCTCAGCCAGTCCCCAGGGGTGTACCTTCTCTGGGAAGCCTCCAGTGGGGACTTGCGAGGCTCCTGGGGGCATAAGGAAAAAGCCAGAACCCAGAGCCCTGGCCCCCGGCTGGAATACCAAAGGCACCCACAGAGCTTGTTAGCCTGGCTACCGTCTCAGGTAACCCAGCCAGGAAGGACCTTGGAGGACATTCAGGCATCTGAGGCCCAGTTCCCTTCTACAACATCCCCACCTAGTGGACCGGCCAGAGTGCTTCTCCACGGGGATAATAATAACTCCCAGTTGCCCCAGGGAAGGAAAAGGCAGGTTCTACCCAGAAGAAAGAAGCCATTCATCAGTTTGAATCTCTAAGCTGCCTTCCTTGACCCCTTTAGCAAGACAATAGTCTTGACAGCCGGGCAAGCTGTCAGAAGAAAAGAATTTTCTAAATTCTTCTAGTTTCATTGGCTGACTGGATCATAGCTTTACTGAAAGGCAGGGGAGAAAGAAGGCATGCTATGAGGCACAAGACAGGGGAAGTCCATTCTTTCTACTTCAGAGATAGTGGGACAAGAGGAGAGAGGCAAGGGCAAGGTCCTGGATGTGGGGGGGTGGGGTATACCATGGGGGGGCAAGAATTCTACATCTACGCTGTAAAATGCCAGTGAATAAATAATGTAGACTTTGCAGTCATAGAATCTCTATTGCAACTATTCAGCCCTACCATTGAAGCATAAAGTAGCCACAAACAATGCATAAATGGATGAGCAAGGCTGTGTCATAACAAAACTTTATTTATGAAAACAGAAAGCCAGATTTGGCACAAGAGTCTTAGCTTGCTGACCCCTGCTTAGAGTATAGCCTATGCAATAAAGAGACCATAAAGTATGGTGTTTCAGGTAAGACAGAAGCTTGTTTCTTTCTCCCATCAATGATTTAGAAGTGAGCCATCTAAGCTAGTGGGGCGGCTCTGCTCCATGTGGCCATTCAGGATCCAGGGTCTTTCGCCCTTTGCTGCTCTGTGCCTAAGGAATATTCGAAGAATAGGCTGGAGTGACTGGAGTGTAATGAGCAAGCAGAATAGGATAGGAGAGGAGGTCAGAGAGGCTGTGTGTGTGTGCGTGGTGTGTGCATGCACATGCGTGCACAAGAGGATCTTGTAGGCCATGTAGTCTTTGCTCTGCATGTGATGGCAAGCCTTGACTTTTCTCAGAGCCACATGATCTGAGTTACATTTTAACAGGATCCCTCCAGCCACTGTGTAGAGAACGCACTGGGGAGGGAGGCAGGCAGGCAGCAGGGGGACCGTGAGGTGTCCATTGCAAAGATCAGGGCAAGAGACAGTGGTGACTTGGACCAGGGTGGATGTGGTCAGATTCTGGGCATACTTTTAAATAGAAATGTGCTTGTGTTTTTTTCTGCTGAGAAGACTGATGACACTATTCAGCTTATTGAAAGTTGATCCTCCAGAAAATCATGAATGAAGCTCTGTGTAGGCCACTCACACTGGGGATATGACTACAGGCCTCTGAGAAACACTTAATTTCTGAGCATTATATAGCAAATAGCTCTACATGAGAAGGCGCTCTGTCTGTTTTGTTCGACTCTAAATCCCCAGGGCTTAGCACAGTGCCCACTACATTGCAGGCCCTTAATAAATATTTCCTGAATGATGAATGAATGAATTTCCCTAACAAAACACAAGAAAGCGTATTGCATAGCAATTAACACAGAGTCTGCCAATAAACTGAGCCATGTGTTACCTTCCACGCAGAAGCACAGCTTCTGCTCTTGAGCCCCCACTGTGTGAGGCTGAGGCGAGTACCGAGGAGGGATGGAGGTACTGGCACAGCCGGCCCACCCCTAGCTCAAGGGGACACAGCCTTGCAGGCCACTGGGCTGCGCTTTGGTAAAACACAAGGTCATGGGCTTTTACAGTCGTACTTACTTGAAACCAAGATGGTTCAAGTTGCCAATTCCTAAGAGCTGCCATGTTCGTAATCTTCTACTGTAAAGACAAAGTATAAGCAGGAAATTGCCGGGTCTGCAACCCTTGAACAAAACATGCTGTGAGGGTTAATTTTATCCGTCAGCTGGACTGAGCCACAGGGTGCCCAGATATACGGTTAAACATTATTTCTGGGCGTGTCTGCAAGGGTGCTTCTGAATGAGATTAACATTTGAATCTGTAGACCAAGTTAGCAGATTGCCCCAGCCCCCCACCCCCCTCCAATGCGGGAGCCCTATCAACCTTTTGATGGCCCGAATAAAACAAAAGACTGAACAAGAGAGAATTCAATCTCCTTGTTAATGGTCTTCAGGCTGAGATACTGGTCTTCTCCAGCCTTCTGGCTGGAACTAGTACTTATACCACTGGCTCCCCTGGTTCCCAGGCCTTCAGATTGCAGGTTTGGGGAACTGCCAGCCTCCATAACTGAGCTGAACCAATTTCTTGTAATAAACCTGTCTGTCTATCTAACTATCTATCATCTATCATCTATCATCTATCTATCACCTCCAATTGGTTCCATTTCTCTGGGCCTTGGCTTCCTACCTAAAAAGCAACAGCTTTGGAACAGGAGGCCTCCGAAAGATTTCATCCTACATGACCCACATCTTCAGACTCAGGCCTGGTCTTGGTGTCCTGCCCACAGAAGAGTGACTGGCTGGTGGCACGGAAGAGGGGCCCATGTCAGTGATTACTGATGGGTAACTGAGATGAGAGAGCGCATGGTGGATGACAGAAAAAGCTGGTCCTGGGAAGTCCTTGCTGCAGTGAGGACTGGGGACAAGGATGACCTCGTCAGCTTCTCATATTACCAACACAATAAAACAGACCCCTCACTCTATGTGTGTCCCTGCACCCCATGACCACACGCGCCACACGGGCTTTACTCTGAATGGAGTTACAGAAAAAAACATGGACTTCGGAGCCAAACACATCTGGATTAGCGCTCGGCACCTACAAAGCATGGCTTTATTGTATTTGTGAATAAAGAAGGAGCGTAGCACAGTGATGGGCATAGAGTCTTTGGTGTCAGATTTTCCTGAGTTCAAAGTCAGGCTCTCCACTGGCTGGCTGTGTGACTCCAGGCAAGTCCATAACCTCTCTGCGCCTCTGTTGCTGCATCTGTAAAATGGGGATAATGACTGACGTGTCTTGCAGGATTTGTGAAGACTAAATGAGAAAATAGTTAGAAAACTCTTAGAATAGCACCTGGTCAAGTGCCATCATTAGTATTTTCTGTGTGACCTGGACAAGTGACATGAGTGACCCAAGTCTCAGTTTCTTCATCTGTAAAAGAAGAAACAATATTGACCTGTCCCTTGGTCGTGAGGATTTGTTGCAAAAGTGAATATGTGTAACAAACCATACAGCCATGCAAAGTAAATGAGAATGGGGACCATCCCCCCAGCTGCACTTTGAGCATCCTGAAGACAGTGCAGTGGTTAAAGTGTGGTTTCCAGATTAGGGCCGTCTGATTTCGCAGGAAAAAAAATACAAGACTCTGCATCGGTTAAATTCAAATTTCAGAAAAACGAGAAATAATCATTAGCCTAGGTAGATCCCATGCAAGATTTGGGACATCCTTATAATAAAAATAGTTTTGTTGTTTATCTGAAATTGTCACCCTATTCTGGAGGTGAACTAATCGTGTTCGTATCCCAGGTACCCTTCACTATACAAACTTGAGCAAGTTACTGAAGTGCTTTGGGCCACGATGTTCTGGCTTTGCTGGTTTTTAGCTGTATGACCCAGGGATTCCCTCAACTTCTCTGTGCCTCCGTGATCTCATCTGTGAACTGGGGGTATGAGGGTGCCTGCTTCACAGAACAGTCGTGAGGATAGATGAGTTAAGGCAGGTACTATACCCTCTGCCTAGTGCCCAGCACTCAACAAACGCACACCATTCATTCGGTAACATCTTTTCAGTGAACATTTATTGGGGAACCTTTGTGGCCAGGTGACGTACTGGGTGCTGGGGAAGTGGACACGGCCTCTGGACCGAGGGCGTCCTCCGGCCGTGGCTCCCTCCACACCCACGACTTACAGAAATTCCACTCCAGTCTCATGCCCTTAATTTCCTAACAGCTCAGTGAGCGCTCATTTGCATTCACTTATTTTTCTTTGCAAATGTCCACTTTTCCCTTCCTCAGAGCCATCATGACGGACTATAAGTCATTGCCTATAGTCATTGCCTACGCTTAGAAAGAGCCAGGGCTGGCACCTCCTCATGGGAGGGTTTTCCTGGGTTATTTATTGTGACCGAGAATGCAAATGAATTGGCAGTAAACATAAGGAGGAAAAGCTACCTCAGCGGTACGTGCGGAACGTAAATGCAGATGGAAACGGTGGGAGACAGTGTCATTTTTAGTAAGTAGAGCAGATACTACACTCCGCTGAAAATACGGAATGCCAGGAAATTCTCCTGACTTTCTGTGTTACTGAAAGAAATTTAAAGTTGACCTGTTTCTTCTTTCAGGAGCCCGGAATGACATTACAGTTCATCATATTTGGTACTATTTGATGTGAAAAATATAAAACAGCAAATAAAGATCTAGAAAAGCATCGTGGGGAAGAACAGAGATTGACTCAACTGTGTCAACTCCCATCAGCTGCATAAAAGATCCTCTCTCAGCACTGGAAAATTTTCTTTGCCTTCTGGTCTATTTCATACCAAAAGGAGCTTTTCCAAGTGCTTGAAATATATTCCCCTGGTCTCTGTGGATAAATGGCGTATGGACTTAGAAAACAGGGAGCCCGAGCTCCCCAGATCCATTGAAGGATGAAGAAACATCTCTTTGTCTTGAGTTGCTGATGTTAGTGGAGTAAAGGCTTCTTCTCTATTCCTGGCGCCTCTGTCCACGTGGAGGGTCCCCAGGAGCATAACACTCCCGTCATGAACCTACGGGCTTCACTTTCCACTTGAAACAATGCAGCATGTCCTAACGGGATTGGTGAGTTAGGACAGAGACAGCTCCAGCCCATCTTACCCTCTCCCTACTGGTCTGCATGCAAAGAGCGAGCAAGTCCCCTATTCCTCCACACTGTAAGTCTGTGACCAGGTCTACTTCAGGGATGAGTTTTAGGGAGACACAAACATTCAGTCCAGGGCTGCTGGTGACGGACTGAGTATCTAGGCTGGTCTTTAGCGCCTTATCATCTTTCTCTGGGTCAGATACAATCCTCCAAACACAGGGAGGAGATTAAGAGTGAATCACGCCAGGGCTGCGCAGCAGGGAGCTGGAGCCAGGACAAGTGTGAAGACTGCTATTTTCTCCTGAGTCCCCAACCTTACTCTCATATGCCTTCAGCCCATGCTACCTACCCTTGAAAGCAAATATGAAGATGATGGAACTAACTAGGCTGGCGACACAACCTGGAATCGCTCAGCCCCGCCTCTGGAGATGCTGGTCAGGGCCCTGGGTCATTTCTGGTGTGATGGATGGGGCGAGATGACGATGGAGACCTGAGCAGGTTTCTCTCTGCCCTAACAATTGTTTCTTGCAAGGCAGAGGAACTCGGCTGTGCTTTTTCTCTGGGTTTCTAGCAGACTTCTTGGAATGTATGCAGACTTCTTGGAATGTATGCAGGAGAATGTTCCTCAGGGCTCACATATAAATTTTAGAAAGTGCTGGGGATTCTGAGGTAGCACTTTATTACTAGAGGCCTGGTTTCCTGTGTTGCTTTGGTTTGTCGTCTGGCTGAAGGCAGGAGCAGCTCAGGTTTAAGAAGAGGCTGCCTGGGGTAGTGACCACAAGAGGTGGGTTTTGTCTAAGGCTTTCAGTCTCAGCTCTGCTACCAATTTGTTGGGAAAAGTCATTTGTGCCCATTCGACCCTACTTTGTAAAGGGTTGTCCTGTCTGGGAGGCAGGTAAAAAACCAATCGCAAGAACAGGTGATCGATGAAAGTGACACATTACGTATGCCTCCAATTTTTCTGAGACAGTTAGCCCTCAATTAGCTCTCTGAGAAACAGAAAATAAGTGTACTTGCCTTGCTAATAGGCACATGGTCAGGACTGGACAATTTACACAGAGTGTTTTTGTTCCAAGATGTAATGCACCGAGATAGTGGGATTAATGAGTTTCTGACTTGGAAATCTGGAAAAATTCAGTTCTCATTTTATTCTTCTCCATAAACACAAAACAATGATTTAATGGCAAAACAATAATGAAAGTGGACGAGGCCCTTTCCCCACTTTATCCTGGTCAAAAGAGTACTCGTCTTGGCCTGAGGTTACCTTTTTTCCTATGAATTTATCATCTATATTCACAGCTCAGATTCTACTGAAATGCACTGGGCCCAGGTCAGTAGTCATTTATGATTGGTATCTATTCCGATCAGCTGGGCATCCATTCTGTTTGGTTAGTACCTGTGGTGCACACACCCTAAGGTGACCCCTACCCCATGAGTCATGTTCCTGACAATTCTATCTCTTTCAATGAGGGCAGAACTCGTAACCTGCTTCAGATCAATAGAATAGGTCAAAGGTGATGGGATATCATACCAATGAGTCCTGATAACCGTGAGGAAAGCAAGTTATGCTGCGAGAGGGCTTGTGGAGAAGGCAACCACAGCTGAAGAGAGGCCTCCCGACCAACAGTCAGCAAGAAAAAGAGGCCCTCGATTAAGAAGCACAAACTTCCAGTTAGAAAATAAGTCAGGGGGATGTAAAGTCCAGCATCGGGCATACAGGCGATAATTTCATAACTATGTATGGTGACAGATGGGAACTAGACTTACTGTGGTGATCACTTCGTAAGGTATATAAGTATTAAATCACTATGTTGTATACCTGAAATGAATATAATATTGTATGTTAATTACAATTAAAAATAAGTTTTAAAAGAAAAATCCACTGCCACACACACACACACACACACACACACACACACACAAGAAAGAAAATGAGGCTGTCAGTCCTATAATCTCAAGGAAATAAATTCTACAAACTACCTGAATGAGCCTAAAAATAGATCTTCTCCTCCTTGAGGCTCCAAATGAGAATGTGATCTGGCTGATACCTTGACTGTGAGCAGGGGACCCCACTGAGCTGTGCCAGGACTCCTGACCCACCAGAGCAGTGAACCCATGACCATGTTTTGTTTAAAGCCACAATGTGTGTGGTCACTCATTACACAGGAGTAGTAGATGAATTCGGTGCACACGCCACGCCAATAGGTAAATCTCTGGTTATTACCCGTTTCATTCATTGCACAAGGAGCCACGTGCTGCTTTGTGATGCAGGATGTTACCTAGACCTTGCAGGGTGACTATAGCTTCAGGTAATTATGCCTTTTCTTCTTAACTGGGTTGTAAGTCCCAGGAAGGCAAGAACTCTGTTCTTCTACTTCTTAAAAGGCCTCAGGCACATCTAAGTACTTGGCACACAGTAGGTACACAGCCTTATACAATTTGAGTTTTTGACCTTCATTTGTCCAGCTAAGCTAAATGGGCCTTAAAGACAGAGACATGCAGCAAAGGTTTTGTGAGCACCTACTGTGTACCAGGGCGGACCCCAAGCACACAGATAACAAGTCAGAAATCCTGCCGTCCAGGTGTTCACGGTTCAGCCCAACGGAAGAGACCTTGCAATCTCATCTTCTTACCATGCAGAATCAGGAGGCGCCCTGATTCCTACAGTTCGTCAGTCTGTCCAACGATGATTCCACAGAGCAGTAGAGAAACTAAAGTTCTTTAGTGACTTGTTGTGACTTTATTTTGCAAGTAGGAGAAGCATAAGGCCCCTGATAACACTCCATTTATCAGGGAGTAAGCTATGAGGACATATGTGCACATTCTATCTTCCTCACAGCCCAGGGCAGGCAGCCCTTCAACTCTGTGACTCAAGTGGACAGAGCCATATTCAAGCAGACCAGAGAGCAACGCCATTTTAGACAGGAATTATGTTTTATTCATAGGTTTACAGAATATATCGAATTAAGAGGCATATCATTTGTTAACTCTATTTACCAAAAAGAGCTAAATATATATTCAGCCTTAAAATGCATTCATTATAGCTTGCATACTGCAAAATTCACTTTCATATACATATAAACTATTCTTATTTTGCCTACGTTATGCATTGAAAATACATAAAAATGGTACCAAATGGCATATTGGCCTATTTTATCACAGGTCTTATACATTCCTGATAGTCAAAGGGGTTGGATGGGGAATGCAGTTTCCTACTAGAGAAAAGGTAGATTCTGATCCAAGCAATGGAATGATGTAAAGCTAAGAGCGGCTCGGTTTACATCACAGCAGCTTTCCATGTCATTCTTATTTTAACGACCGTTCTAATTGGTTCTCTTCATTAATAATTGGGATGCTGTCAATTTGTCTAGTCTCTCCACCCTCCACTTGCAAAGGAAATCAATGATGGCTTTTTCTTTCCTTCCAGTTTATTTCCATTTTCCCCAAAGAGTTTCCTCCACAACCATCTGCCCTGCTTTTCTGCCCATCCCCTTTACATTAATCCCAAGTCTGGACCATCTCACTCCCTGCGTCAACAGCCAGATTCCTGCATTCTATTCCAGGGTGCTGTTTAACAGACGCTTTGGCCACTGCCCACAAAGCTGCAAGTGAGGGACAGATACCTCTGCAGAAGAATCAGGAGCTAGCTAAAAAGATTTTCTTTAGGTGGCATGCAAATAGACTGACTCCCCTCCTGCCACCCTCCACCGCTCTTTCTTTATATCCTGGTCAAAGAAATTTCCATCGTGAGTGTTCTTGGCAGCCAAACCTCCAGAATCCCACGCTGATTTCTTTCCTAAAATATATACAGCCTCTCACTCCGTGGGGAAGGAAAATGCAGCACTGCCATTTCCAGCATGCTCCCCAAAGGCTGCGTGTGGCCGGGAGCAATTCATCATCACTTGTGCATTCAAGTTTTTCGTTTTTTTCCTCACAAGACTGTTCTTGTTTATCTCGTGGACTCTGTGACAAGAACCAGATGCATCTCAACCTTAGCATCCTTTCCATAGCTATGCGAGGAGAAACGACCATGCCAGCTAGCAGCCCTCTTCAGAAAGAAAATTATCTGAAACTTCCAAAAGGCTCGAGAGTGGGGCCTTGCATGTAATAGTGGTTCTGTGGTGTTTAATTGTTAAATGGGCCAGTTGATTGGATGGTGTCTATTCAGCACTATTTTCCTTCTAGCTATGCACATTCTGTTGCATTTTTATTTTATCCCGAGGTGCTGCTATATTCAAAATCATGATTACAAAGTCTGGAGGGCACGGCAGTGTCAAAGGAAGAAAATACAAAGCCTGCTATTCGGAAGGGAAGTTCTAGCTTTGACACCACTACTGGATAATCTTGAGCAGGCAATTGACTTCTATTTTCTTTGTCTATTTCCTTCTCTCTGAAATTTGGAGTAATGTGTGCTCTCCAATAAACTGAAGAACTATTATGAACAAAAAAAATGAGGTGAACACAAATGCACACTGGAAAAAATATATAACGCTTTGCTGAAATGCAAGGTGGTCTTATTACCCACTGCCGAGGAACACAGCACCATTTACGCCCAAGGTTTATTTTCAGTCTTCGTAAGAGCTGAGGACTCCATGGAGTTTGGGGACAAGTCCTCGTTTAAGGCTGTGTGTCTTGGCCACACGTTATGCGGAGGGACCGAGTCTGGGAGCCTAGCCACAGAGCGCATAAAGAAGAAATAAGCTGAGATGATCAACCCATCGGTGATGGGAAGCAAGACACAATCACAGCCCCCGCGAAAGCTGTCTCCACAGGGATGGTCCCCTGTGTCGCTCTGCTTTGGATTTTTTGGCGTTGTTTGTGTGTGTATGTGTTTTTGCCTTACATTATTACCGGAAGGAAGACTTCTGGCAGAAATTGTTGAAAACCTGAGGGACTCTCGGGATGGAGCAGTAAGATTCATGAAGCAAAGCTTCCATCTCCTCGTGCCAAAAACATCTACACTCCTTAAGTCAGTCGGCCAGAACAAATATCTCCTCCCTCAGCACAGGGACTCTGCAGAGTGCAGACTCTGGCCTAGTCTAAAAGTTTGAAAAAGAAAAAGAAAGACATCCCGATTGCGGCTGAATCGATTACCCATCCTCTCACCCTCTGTTCCCCTCCCCCCATCATGCTTCCGATCTGTCTTTCGTCCTGTCTCATCTGGACTCAGCACTTCCTCTTACTCCTAGCCCCGCACCTTGGGCTGCCTGATTGTCCAGGTTCTAGGCAATGGTTGCCCGCGTGGTGAGCGCACGTGCTTAGCCCCAAACCTCACCCTCACAGCCGAAGCTGAGACGCCCGGTGCACCGCTCCGCAGAGGCCGCCCCTGTCGAGAGCCCCAGCTGCCTTCTCTGCCTGAGTCGGGAACATCATTTCGACCCTGCGCGATCGCTGGGCCTGTCTCAACGCCTGCCACGCTGTTTGCCGAGCGCCCGCTCTTCACCCAGCCTTGTCCTGAGGGGCTCCCTGTGCCAGAGAGAACAGCTTGCCCATCTTGACAGCTGGAGGAACAGCAGAGCTGCCCCACTTGCAGCCTCCAATTGGGGATCTGAGTCAGTTCAAATACACCAGGAAAGCAAAAGAACGCAGAAGGAAGAGTGATTTCGGCCATACAAAAGTCAAAACAACCCACGTTTCTCCTGGTCGTTCAGTGCTTCGTAGGGAAGTTTCAAACACTAACTTTGCTATGTGCGGATGAGTTTGTTGGCTGAAATCCCTGGAGCCCTCGGCCTGCAGGCCCAGACATACCCAAGGGCACAGTTGTGTCGCAGACGCATTGTTCGCTAAGTGCTGTGTGTCGCCTCCATCGGCATGGCGGCTTACAGGCTGGACACAACAAACGCATTCATGTTTGTGGCAAAACATCTACCTACTCATCACTTGTCAACAATCAGTCAAAATAACAATATGGCACGATACGTTTTGTGCTACTTTCATGGCTAGAAGAGACCACTGTTGGCTCACTCTTGGACAGCCACCCCTAAACGCATTCATATCATATTGTTTTTGAAGAGAGCCAGCTAACCAGGCAGCACATCCACCTAGAACCTTCCAGAAAACCAGACCCCCTCGCGAGCTTCCCGATGGGCCACACCAGAGAGGCCCATTTTGAAACAGGCCTTCTGGTCCCTGAGTGCAGACCTGGGATTCAGAGTCTCTGGCTGCAAACCCAGTCTCTACTGATCAGCATGAGACCCCCCCCCACCTCCACCCCTGCCGGTCTAGGATGAGCCTCCTTGCAGCACGTGGTCCGGGGGTAGCACATGTGTTTCTCTGCTAAGGACTCAGAAAGGAAGGGGCCTGCCGTCCTGAGTTCCAGGCTCTGCAACTGAATGCCGCAGCAGATCTGGAAGTACCAGCGAATCGACAAAGCAGGACTGTTACGTGAGCGGGGAGGGAGGCAGGTGGGCAGGGAGGTAGGTTGGTATTCAATTACTTGAAATATTAAGTTGCCCAGAGGGCAAAGACATGCATCAATCAAAGGGCCATCTCTAGGTTTCAAAGGACATCGAGACTTGTGTAAAGTCCTCTTTGACTCCACAAAATCTTACTTCAAAAGTCCTCATCAGATGGAAATACCTGTTCTATTGCTCCAAAGGATAGAATAAAAAGCACCATTCAGTCTTTGGCCTGTCTGCTGGTTACCCACACACTCAAAGGATGGGTTCAGAGAAGCAGGTGAGTCGTGGAGCGCATCAAACAAGCATCGTTGCTCCGACCACCACAGGGGCCAGCTTTGAACCACAAGAAGAGGGAAAACTCGTTTGTCTCCCTCCTGGGCCTACAACCCATGCTGGACCTAGATACGTGTCAGTAGAATACGTCTTTGTAGCAGAGGAAGCAATTTGTCAAACATTATTTTGTTGACACACCCCTAACAAGCATCCGTACGAGCCAATAAAATAGCCGAGGTTCTGCTAGTAAGGGGTGGGGGCGGGGTGGCTCAGGAAATTGGGGTGGCTCAAAATAGCATTGCTGAGTGTGATCAGATTTTTAAACTTATCATCAGCAAATCTTTTCAGCTGACTTTCGCTTTAAGAATTCTTGCCAAAAAGATTGCTAACAAGGGATGAGAACGGCCCATAGTTCGGTCTTTTTCAAAAGTTTCATTATGAGAGTTGTCCTATCTTATCCTATTTTCTCCTTCTTCATAAAAAAAAAAAAGCACATTACTTTCCTAGATAGCAAGAGTTAATATTGTACTCTTTTCTCAGGAATTACAAGCTTTAAGGTATCTTTTTAAGTGGGAGAATGGACATGTCATGCAGTTAGCCAATAAACGCAATCCCTGATTAAAATGTGAGTTCTAAAAGTTTGAAATCTTCTCACTATTCCCCCAGTGCATTTTTCATGTCAGAGCTCTGAACCTGGCTTCTTTTAAATTTTTTTCTTGGTCCTCTCTTCTGAGAGTTAGTGCTACGTGTCTTTTAAACTCGCCCATCACGCCTTCACAAACTTAAGTCAACAACTATGTGTTCAAAAATCTTTGTTTTCCCTTTGAAACTGGATGCAAAAAAGAAATCTCTCCTGTCAGTGGAGACTGCCGTGAAGGAACGAGGCGCCTGTACATAAATCTCCTTAAATTTTTTGAATAGCTGCTTCTCTTTATCCCACTGGTATATCTGGGAGAATGTATAGTCACTCCCCAGGGCCAGGTAGTGATTCTCTTTAAAAGAAAAAGGTTGCAAGGTCATGGCCCCCCGGGATGGAAGAGCCTGGATCTCCACAAACTGCTTACTGTTCCACCTCATGACCCTGGAGTCCCCGATGAAGCGGGTGAGAGAGAGATAGAGGACATTCTGCATCCGGAAGCTCTTCACAGCCAGCACGTCCTCCATGTTGGGGATGTCGCTGTGGGGGACGAACTTCTTGGAACTTTTATTCCACTGGAGGATGATGGGGACCTGGGAGCGGCTGGACAGGATCAGATGGGATTTCCCATCGATGTCAACAAACTCGGCGTCCGTGTCCCTGAACCACTCGTGCAGGGACTGGTAGGAGTAGAACCCTTTGCTGTTCCATTTATAAACCGTGGACAGGCCCGCTTTCGAGCTGTCCGCGATGACAAAAAACACTTCGTCGTCGATCTGAAACAGCTCGATGTCGTTGGGCTTGGAAATGCGAGAGACTTCTATGTCCTGGAACTTGACAAACTTGGTCCAGCTCTCATCGTATCTGTAAATGTGAGAGCCGCCAAAGAGCTGGGCCACCACCACGAAGACTTGGTCGTCGATGAGGATGGCCTTACAACCCACGATGGACTGACCTGTGCTCCAAAAGAAAGGGGAGGGGATGAGAGCGGCCACGGTTAAAGACGCTCCTCCAGCGTGAAGCTGGGACCCCTGGGAACCGCTGGTGAGAAATGTCAAAGGCGGCAGCCGCTACGGCCACCGGCATGGTGGGTCCTTGGAAACTTAAGCGTAGAATTAGCATTTGATCCAGCAATTCCAATTCTGGCTCCCCAAAAGAATTGAAAGCAGGGTCTCAAGGAGATATTTGTGTACCCGTGTTCACAGCAGCACTATTCATAACATCCAAAAGGTGGAAGCCACCCTAACGTCCACCGATGGATGAATGAATCAACAAATGTGCTATGCACGTACCCTGGCATGTCGTTCAGCCTTAAAAAAGAAGAAATTTCTGATACATGCTACAACATGGATGAATGTTGAGGACATTAGCTAGTCACAGATAAATACTGTATGAGTCCACTTACATGAGGTACCTAGGTAGTCAGATTGACTAGGACAGCAAGTAGAAGGTGCCTGTCTGGGTCTGGGAAGAGGGGGAAATGGGGAGTTGCTGTTTAATGGGTATAGATTTTCAGTTTTTCCATAATTAAAAAAAATGTTACACCTTTTTAATACATTGTGCCTCCATAGAAATAGGTAAGCGCTGGTCACCCGGGCTTCTGCATCTTTAGAGACCGACGTACAATTCAGAAAATTCACTAACACGCCAAATGAACTTCAAGCTATTCTAAAAAAAAGAATTTCCCAACTCCATAGGGTGGGATGAGGCAATCAAATGGGACTTCTTCTCTTGGTGGGGGGTGCGGAGGGGGGAAGTGGGGGAGTAAAAAGGTAGGAGTCAGGTCTCCGAGGCATGAGGAAAAACCTTTAATAAGGGCTTTCAAAGACATCTGATGACCAGCGCCAAAGGACACCAAGATGGAACGGTGTTGACTCTTGTGACTCTAAACCAGGTTGCGTTCCAAACGCAGCCCCACACCTGAAAAGCTTCCTGGCCCTGAGGTTCACTCAACTCTCCGTGCTCAGGCTCCTCGTCTGTGAGCTGAGACTAAGGTTGCCGCCACCACTAACCTCACAGGGCAACTGTAAAGACTAAATGAGAAATTTCATGGCGAGGATTTTTAGTAGCTCCTGCACACAGGAAGTAGTTGATAACTAGTAGTCATCATTATTAGATCACTGAAGCAATTGTCCTGATAATCAAAAGACCTAGCGCCTTTACAGACTGCCCACTGCATAAATCCCATAGAAGAAGCAATAATGATCTAGCTCAGGCAGCACACAATGAGAACTCTGTAGGAAAAGGGGAACATTTTCAGTCGTGACTCCCCCAAAGGTCAGGGTCACCTCCTACCATCCTCTCCCACTTGCTTTCAGATCCCCAGACCCTCCCCCAACTTCCAATCCCAGCCAGCATGACATAGTACCACCCACATCTCAAAAAGTGGATCGCCCTCCATCAGGATCATTCAATGAAGTTATTTCTTTCTTCTAATTTTCTAGGCAATTTGGACCAAAGTGCATTTGTCTGTAAATGACAAGGCTAATGACCCCATTTCTGTCCTTGGTAATGACTTTGGGGGCAGCGATAGGTGGTTCTCAGGGTAGTATTTACTTTTCTCTTTCACTGATCTGGTCCTCTTGCAATAACCTGGTCCCTTTCCTTTGTTTAAAACTAATTATTACATTTTTTTCTAAGTATACAAGTTTTAAATGGTCGCCAAAGCAAATTTTTAAAATAATAGGCAACACTTGTAAACTGTGTCCTATGACCAGGTACTATACCGAGCACTCTGCTTGTATTTTCACTCATTTAATCTTATGACAACCAGATGAGGCACAGATTATTATTATCATGGTCCGCATTTTATAAAGGGTAAGACTGAGGCACAGAGAAGGTAAGTAACTCATGCAAGGTCTCATAGCTAGTATGTGGTGGAGCCTGGGATCCAAATCCAGGTAGTCTTGTTTCAGGCTACACTCCACCACCAATGTACCGAAAAGCACAAAGAAGAAAATCAAAATCGCTTGTACCGCAAATGCTGAAATGATATTATCTCAATATATTTCTGTAGCTGTCCATTTATGCTCTTATTCAAACACACTTTTTAAAATAAATTTGAGCTTATAATGTACACAGGCTTTTTATAACCTGTTTTACACTTGACTACCATGTCGTGAACACTTTCCACGTTGTTTATCTTCTGTAACTAGACTTTTTAAAGACCACACAGTATCTCACTGTGTGGATGCACCATAGTTTTTTTTTAACTAATCCCCTATTGTTGGACACTGCAGTTATTTCTAGCTTTTCATTATTGTAAGTAACATGCTTCCTCGTTGAGAAATCTTTTTTTGAAAACCATCTGGCAGCGTTCTTAAATGTTTGCTGACGCAAACACTACACGCATTTTTAAGGCTTCTGGTTTAAACCAGCAAACTGCTCTTCGAAAGCTGCACTGACTCCCACCCTGTCAGCTCTAGCTGAGAGTGCATGCTCCTGGTCCCCCTCCTGAACCACCTGGTCGCGGGTTGTCCTCACTGCCCAGAGTGTCCTACAGGTCTGCCTGTCTCAGCGGAAGGGCCGTGAGAGGCGGAAAGAACTCCTTTCTGGAGGTGCTCCATAACACTTCTGTCCAGGTAATCACTGTTAGCCTACGGAGTCGTCTGTAGCAGCAGAGGTCGTGTGTGTGTGTGTGTTGTGTGTGCGTGTGCACGCGTGCACGTGCGCATGTGTGTGTTTTCATACAGAAAATTGATTAGAAGCTGGCCATAGTTTATAGAAATTCAAAGGAGAACAAAATAAGCTGAAACAAGGAGAGCTAAGAAAATATATGGAAAGAAAGGGTGTGAGGAGCAGAGCCTTGGGGTGAATGTGACCGTGGGTTTCCCTCCCCCTTCTAGAAGATGACGGAGAGCTGGAGTTGTCGCTTTGGCACCATGCCCGCTGAGGTCACACGGGAGAAGCAGGTGCCACGCCCACTCCTTGGAGGCTCAGTCTTGCAGGGCAAAGATTGAGGACACCTGTGCCTTGCCGACTCTGGGATCGCCCTGTGATCAAACCAGGTGACAAATGAGGCGCGCACAGCGCCGTGAGGGGAGATGGCCCACGTTTACCCCGGTCTTGTTCAAGGCCAGCGGCTCCGTGCTGTTCCCTTGTGTACGCATCTGTCATCTGCCCTGCGCCTGCATGTGCAGCTCTGTCCTTCAGGCCCTGCCCAAGTCCAGCTGGCCATGCTTCCTCCATCACCAAGCGGTCCTCCTAATACTGGACCCGCCCTCCCCCCTGGCCCGTGTAGACCCTTCTCTGCCGCTCCCTGCCATTTCCTATGCTTATGAACACTGAGGAGAGATTTTAATTGAAATCAAAGAGTTAGGGTCTGTGGGGGAGAGAGACCGGTTCCTATTTTTTTTTTCACTATAAAATGGAGATAATAATATACACGTTATGAGGTTGTTATGTGGTTTACGAGAGAAAAGGCGTATACATCACTGAGTACATAAGTGTTAGCTGCCTTCCTTTGAGTGAAAAATAATGTTTCAATGAATGTGATTTGTGTTTAATGGAAATTCACGTACCAAGGGAGCACAGAAGACAAATACTTCATGCCAATCAGGTCATCAAGGAATGCTTCCTGTAAGAAGCTGCATTCAAGCCTGGAGACCCAGGTGAAGGGAGAAATTAAGAAAGTGAGGTGGTTGAATTGTAAGATGTGATCGGAAATCAACAATTGGTGGCAGAAAAAGGGGAATAGATATATTAGGCAGGCATGTTGGGCCCCTGATATATGGGTTTGTATGATATGTGGAATTCGTGAATCAAGGTTAAAAGATCTGAGGCTAGTAGCGTCCTCTAGTGGTGGTAGCAAGGAATGGTAACCAAATGTCTATTTTTATCCCCGATTGATAACCGACATTCCTGAGGATTTACTACATGCCAGGCACTGTGCTATGCGTTATACACATCACCCTGGGGCCCACGGGCCTGATGTGATGATGGCCCCATTTTACAGTTGAGAGGCACTCATGGAAGTTAAGTCATCTATCAAAAACTAGTGTGATGTCGGAGTTCATTTCTTGGGCTCAGCTGTAAAGAGTATCCTGTGGGCTTCACATCCAACTGCCCACCTCTCATTAGATTCAGACTTTGAGACGAGGGGCCCAGGATTCCCTGGAAACTAGTGGTCCACACCTGGCTCTGGCCACAGCCACTCTGACTTCCTGACCACTGCCCACCCTCAGCCCCTGTGGCCTTGGCCAGGTCCAGGCCATCATCAGCATTTGCCGGAATTCTTGCAACTACCTCTGAACTAGTAGCTCTGCTTCCGCCTCTGTTCCTCCTCCTCCACAGGCAGCTGGACACAACCCAGCACACCCTAGGCCCGACGGGCACTGCCTCTTCCTGTGCGGCCCTGTGTCCTCTGTGCCAAACCCCCGAAGGCTTCGCACAGCCCTCGGAGTAAAAGCCCAGGTCCTCTGTAGGACCTCCAAGGCCCCACGATCAACCCTTCCTACCTCTTGACTTCGTCTCCTGTAATTCTCACCTGGATCATTTCGCCCCTGGACTATCTACACAGGAAAGCGACCTCCTGCCTCTGGACCTTTACACTGCTCTTCCCTCTGCCTGGGATGCTCTTCCCCAGCTCTCCATTTCCACAGATCTCTGCAAAGAACCCTTTTTTAAATGAGGCCTTTACCAGGACCTATCTATAATTTCAACCCTCCCGTGCCCAGCACTTCAAAGCTTCCTTCCTCACCTTTTCTCCCTTCCCAGCATGCTGCTACCTAAGTGTTACGTGTATTACGATTATTTGCCTTTTTTATTACCTCTCTCCCTTATCATCATGTAAACTCCTTGCGGGAGAAGGTTTTCCTCTGGCTTGTTTATTGCTATGGTCTCAGCACCTAGACTGTGTCTGGCTCAAAGCAAGTGCTTAAGAAATCTTTGTGAATGAATGAGTGAATGAATGAATGAGTGAATGAATGAATTGATGAACTCGGGCATGCTACCAGATGCAGGTGGAGGTTAGTGCCAAACCTTCCCACCAAGGTCAACCTGGGAGAGAGACGGGGTGGGATATCACAGGGACAGACCCAGGGCTCGCCTCAGAATTCACGGTGGAGTGGCTCAGCATGCCTGCCTCCTTGACGTCTTCATCTGTAAAGGTGTCGGAAGGAAGCCAGCATGAAGAGCTGTCTGTTCTGTGCCTGGTACTCACTGACTCCGCACAACATCCACATGAGGGGCATTGGCTGCCCATGTGACAGATGAAGAAACTGAGCCTCCGGGGCCACTGTTACTTCCTAGCACACGGCAGAGTCAGGAGCAGGATCCACGCTGGTGGGTTTTCAAAACCTAAGCTCTTTTCTAGTCTGTATGCCAGCTCTCCCTTGAACAGAGGGTTTCTGTCCTTTACCTACAGGGGCAACCCACAATAATACCTCCAGCAGCTGCTGTCAGTTTCCAATGAGACAAACCAGCGCCTAGCACCTCACCAGCCTGCAACCAGCACTGGCAATAAGCATTGGCATGAAACTCCCAGCACAAGGGCAAAGCTTCACTTTGCTCCCACCTCCCACCATGGGGGGAAGGCAGAGGGGCCAGTTCATTCACCCCTCACCTGTCTTCCAAGTCGGGGAAAAAGGATGCAAAAAACCATAGGGAGTGAGTCCCTCTCTCACCTCCCTTTACCCTTTGACGTGGCTGGGCTTAGGGCGCTGAGGCCTCGGCTTCCCGCGATAGGTTCACGGCGCGGTCTGTGCTGAATCTGCACTTGGACGAGCGGGGCTGCTCCCAGGATGTGAGCTCAGCACGAGGCAGCCAGATGGCCCGAGAGCAACGTGGCTCCTCTGAAATGGCATCTCCGTGGCATCTGCACGTGCGTCTCACAGACCTCTCAGGGCTGCGAGATGAGGCTCATTAGCAGCTCTGCTCCCCGAGGGCAGAGATGACGCTCCCTGTGTCCCTACGTCCCTGCACCTGCTGAGAAGCCACTTTGTGCCAATTCCTAGGAGCCTCCCCATCCGGAAAGTCTACCCAGATACTGGGCTTCTCTGCTTCTCGCTGCAACAGCAGAATGCTGCTCTGACTCCGAGTCAGGAACCACTAAAGGAAATCCTCTCAGGGGCTAACAGGCCGTCGTGTGCTGTTTAAAGTTAGTATGATTATCAGATTGCACATGATAAATGAGAAGTCTTTGAAAGATCATTTCGAATTTATCCACTTATTTAAAAAGCAAGTAAACCATCCATTTTTAGTAACACTAAGACACTCTAATCCCCTGCCAGCGGTGAAAGAAGCATTAACTAAGTCTTATCCCAAAGGCCTGAATTTAGAGTCATTTATTCTTATTTTTTTGTATTATTAAAAGGAAGCAGTGATCACCAGGACCTGGCAAGGGGGCAGCAGGAACAGCTGGAGAGGGCACCTGTGTGTCTGTGTGGTGCATGCGTATGTGAGTGCATGCATGTGTGTGTCCACGTGTGTGCCACGTGTGTGCATGAGCACACACGCTGGTGTGTGTATACCATAGCATATTAGTCGACAATCAACTCCGCAAACGTCAAAGGAATCGTTTAGCTGCTATAAGCGGGTGCAGCCTTAGGCTGCCATAAGTGCTTAAGATCAAGGGGTCCTTGGGTGACTTGTCACCACCCCACTACATGCAACCCATCACCCTCTCCCTCTCACCAACACCACCTGAGGTTCCTGTTCTCACGTAACCGACCATGCTGAAAAAGCCAGAGAGATAAAGGTGGGCCGGAATGTGTTCCCCAAATCTAACCGCGTCAGAGAGCAAGCGGTCCCTCGGTACGGCAGAGAACGCTTCTCCTCTCCTGAAATCGGGCCAATACATCCGTTTAACGACACAACACACCTGTTATATTGTCGTAGCTCCGGAAATTCATTTCGATGTGGTCCCACTCCAGGACCATACAGTTCTCCATGCTGGGCTGGGCGATGGCCACATACACGTCATTCTTGGAGTTGAACGTATCCACCGAAACCGACTGGTAGGGCAAGGTCTGATGAACCACAAAATCTGGGCGTGGGGATTTACAAAAGAGAAAAGCCTCATGAGATCCTTTGTGGGAATTATTAGCCACCATTACCCTTCCATATTTTCCATTACCGGCTCTAAGTACGGGGAGGAGGGAGGACAGGGGAGAAGCAACACGAACATCATAGTGTGCCCGACTCTGGGAGAGCCCAGCTGGCTCTGGCTCGCACAGGACCATGGGACTGAACGTGCAGCTTCTAACACAGCGTCTCTGAGATCAAGAGCTCCCGAGTTGGCGAAAGGATCTCAACGTTTTAAACAAATCTGGGGAGACTTGGCTTTCGAGAAGACAAGACGAGACAGAAAGAACACCCCAGAGCAACGTTCCTGAAACTCTCACGAAAAATATCTCTGAGAAGAAGGGCTGCCCTGGGAAAACCCGTTTGGGAAACGCCGGTTGCCTAACCCTCTGTGAAGGGCTCGGGCAGTAAAGAAGCCTGTTCGCCGTGGTGCTTCTCACGCGTATCTGAGACCGGGATCCTTTCATCACCTGGCAGCATACTCCCCCGCGCTGCACTACCTGGGTGGGGAAAACGGCCAGGTAGGTTCAGAATGAAGCCAACTCCCCAAACGGCGCACTGCACGTTTGGAAACGAAATCGAACCCTCCGATAGGGTCCCGGAGGTTTGCAAAGCCCACCGTGCGGGGAAGTTAACCTGAGCATGCTTACGGGTTACTGGACCCGGTGCAGTGTACAGAGCGGCTGCGCGGGGTCGGGGCCGCGCTCTGCAACTCGGCAGGCACTTCCGGGAGATCTACTGGATTCTCCAGCAGCATGGAACCCGTCTGATTTGAGCACGTGTTCTGCTCCTGCGTTTAGTGGTAAGTCAATACTCCTCGCCCACATCGCTCCCCTGAGCTACCACTGACTCACTGTAATAAATCTTGGTAGGGAATGTACAATTTTACCAAGTTACAGGGTGAGGATGCTCTCGGATGCCAGAATGGTGAGCGTGTGGGGTAGCAGGAGAACCAATGAAGAAAGAAAAAAAGAAATGCTAATAAAGTTTAAGGAAAGGTATATTTTTGGCCCAAGACCCTTCATTCAATGCGCTCTGCTTCTTGGCAGGCTAAACGTGCCCAGCCAGGGTAGAGGGACAGGGGACATCTGGCAAAGGAAAGCTGTTCCTATGAGAAAATCCTGGCTTTGCTCATCTCTTCTCTCTCCAGTCCTGGGGGTCACCCCTCACTGGCCCAACTCACAGGACTCTCCCTGACATGGTGGACCATAACGGAGCATTGTCGTTTGTACCTTAATATTCACGATGCCCGAATCTCCAAAAACAGGCTCAGATTTGGAGAAATGAGAGAGATCCTCGAGCTTTGAGTCCTTTTACAGAGCCGGAAGCTGAAGGCCAGAGAAAGTGTGTGTCTGGCCATGGCCACACAGCCAGAGTGGTGTGTCCCGATCAAGGCGAGTGCTTCCTAAGGTCTGGCCTGCGTCCCATATTCCCAGAGTCCCCATAACACAAACCCACTGCCGTCACTCAAGAAAAAACTCGGACTCAGCAGCCTCATAAAGCTGACTCATGAGAAAGGCCATAAAGGGGCAGGGCACTCGGCAGTGAGCAATGAGTGACAGTGCAAAAGGAATGGAGGCAGGAAAGGAGGTAAGAGCAGCTGGGGTGGGAAGAGAGGGGCAGAGGCAGGAAGAGCAGGTGACAGTCAGAGGGCAGGGGCTGGGTGTAGGGCTGAGGGAGTGAGGGCACCAGAAGGAGCACTGAGCTCGGAGTCAGACTACCTGAAGCCACTTCCTGTACGTGAGACCCTGAGCCGTGCACTTCCCCCTTCCAAGGCCTCAGTTTACTTATCCACAGTATGGGGGCAATGACACCTCCCAAGCCTAATGGCAGGGACACATTGTGTGGTGCTGACGGAAAGGCTTAGCACATAGTAGGTGCTTGATAAATACGGACTCGAGGTCTGAGAAAGGACAGTCCCCCTCTGCTCTGGCCGCCACTGGGCTGTCACTTGGAGGGGGAGGAGGGGTTGTCCATGTTAATGGCATCTAAGATAAGATGCCAGAGCTGTGACTCCACCTTCTTGCTGAGTGACCTTGGGGGAGTTACTTAACCTCTCTCTGCCTCAGTTTCCTCATTGTATATTATGATTCATGCTCACTTGAAACTGGACCTAGCACACGGTTAGTGCTCCGCACGCTAACCTTCAGAGCTGTCCCTCCCTGTGTATAGCCGTGCTTCATAAATGCTTGCTGGCTTAATGAGTGTGGGAGGGCTGACCCATTCTGAAGACTGTGGTGGGGAGAAGAAAAAAGCTAAATGAATGATGCTTGCAGGTACAGGGAAAAGGGGGAGAAGTAAAAAGGAGGCTGCCTCTGTACCCCGACAACGGTAGGAGTGGCCAAAGGACAGTGGGGACAGGTGGGGATAGTGAGCAAGGTACCCTCTCCCGTACACCCGCAGGGAGTGGACCATCCAGAAGGTGAAACGGACTAGGCTTCGGGTTCCCGCCTGCACTTGTAGCTCTGTGACCATGGGCAAAACACTTGAGCCTCAGTGTCCTCCTGAGTAAAATGGGGGTGACATCTATTTCATCAGACTGGGCACCTAAGTATTAGCACAGACCTTGTCTATAGTAAGCCCCCCCCCACCCACACACACACAGTTATATGTGCAACTGTGTAGTTACGCAATTAGATACAGTGACAAGGATAGTATCCTCACTGTGTGAAGACTCAGGGGAGAGTAGCAACAGCTCCTAGCCCCGCCCCTCTACCAACACCCCTGAAAACAGGCACGGCTCAGTCAAAGACCCAAAGAGAAAAACTCAACCTCGGTTCTTTGCGGTCGGCACTGGCAGAACCAGTGTAGACACCGGAAAGCGCTGGCTGACGGCACAAGGCTCCGAGGGTTCTGAGTCCACGTGGAGAGACGGGGGAGAAGGGATACGCTAGCAGTCTGCTCCTGCTTCCTTTTCCAGAGTCAGAAAAGGAGTCGGAGAATACAGCTGCATGCTTTTCATTACAACCGAGACGGCTATAAATATCTCTCACATCCGGGGGCATTCATTCATCTAACCCAAGTCCGCAGAAGGTTCCAAACACGTCTGTGATGTCCGTGACTCATTCTAGTTGTCTCCCCACTGCACTCTGAATTCTCAGAAACATGAGTATCCGCTTAAACATGCAGGTCATTTCAAGTGCAGATCAAAAAGTCAGTTTTTTGTTTTTTGGTTTTTTTGTTTTTTTAATTAAAGAATCTCAGAACAAAAAGGAGCTGCCGGAATGGAGAGCATTTTACAAAGCTAGCCTTTAACGGCCTGATGTCTATTTATTTCCCCCCAAACATTGGTTTCTTCATATTTTCTATTTATTGAGTATCTGGCATGACACGGACTGTTAAGTCATTTGAATTACAAACCTAATTCTTAATAGGAGACCCTTCTCCCCTCCACCACCATCCCCCCCGCCACAAAAAAAGGAAGAGGAAGAGAAGAAAAAGAAGAGGAAATGGGTGAAAGAAAATGATACATATGTTTGTACGTACGGGGGATGGGGTGCGGAGGTAACTCGAGGAATTTAAACGTCTTCTCCCATCCCCATTTTAATGTATCTGCCACTAATGGCAAAAGCATTCATTGCGGAAAGACCTCAGGGGATACACATGTTGATATGACATCAATTTACTAGTGTTTAAGTATTATTGGTATTCTCTGCAAAGACACTGCCACTTCCATTCACACAGGATTAAGTTCATGATGTCAGTGGGACTCTTCCAATTTAGGCATGGCTCCCACTGGAATCAACAGATTTTTACACAGCTATTTATAGCACTTGCAGAAAATAAATTATACATGATGCCAACCCTATCGGGAGAGAAACTGCACATTAATGCATTATTTCTCTTTGCATTTTCATCAGCCCTGAAATAGGAAAGCTAAACAGGACCATTAGGATGCAAAATTCTCTCCCTCTAAGGAATTTAGTGAATTATCCACCTAACACAGGGAATCATGAGCAGGTAGCAGGGATTTCTGAGGTGGTTAAAAATAGACTGGAGGAGGAGGTTGTGGAAGGACTGTGATTAATCCAGAGAGCTAAAACAGTCCAGGGGTGGCTTCGTGGTGTTAATTACACCTCTGAGCCCGGAGTGGGATGGTAACAGTACCCTCCTCTCCAAGGAAGAACAGCATCTGCCTCTCCTTCCTCTACCTGAAGAACTTACTCCTCTCCTGAGAACCCAGCTAAGAGGAAAACAGTGCACTCAGAAAACGTGCTGCTTCTTTTCTGAGGCAAGGAGATGATAACAGTACCATGGCTCTCAGACTTGGGCTCTCCATCTTCCATCCCTCCTCACGTATTTCCTCCTCAGCCTTTAATAAAGCACCAGAGGATGAGGCTTGAGCTGAGCAGAAAGTAGGAACTCAAAAAACTCATAATTGATCAGCCTAAATTCTTACAAGACAAGGACTATATTTGGAGGCAGGTCACAACTTGCTGGCTCCATTTTCTTCGTGATGGAAGAAACTGGAAGCAAGAGTCAATTCATCCATAAATCTTAAAGGGATAAAACAATAGCAAAGGCAGAATCATCATCTCCTTGCTATCAGGGAGGACTGCTGACTTCCTAAATTTTAATAGGAAGCTTTTTAGCCAAGACATATATAAGAGAGAGAGAGTACCCTACAGCATTGGGGGCTCACGCTGCCCCCATGGATTCTCGGCTTCAGGACGGATTTGAGAATCTGGCTACCTGGGTTGCAAGCCCGCTCCATTCCCCCACAATTCTCAGAGCCCGGATCATTTGCATCACCATCCACAGGGCTCCAAGGTCAGAAATCACGTTTTGTCACACAAATTATCCCCAGTTTCCCAAGGGCCCTCTATAGCCCATGACATTTCTCTCACAGGTTGACAAACTTTTTACACGTTATGGCCAGGTGTGAACAGAACAATGGAAAAGCTGCTTACTTCACTTTTAAGGGTTCAAGAACTCTCTAGAAAACTAGAGACAGAGAGGACCCCCAGGGAGCTTTGGTTTAGCATTTCATACCAAATGGCCTTGAATGCCACCTTTTGGTACAAATGTCATTGACTATGACCTCTGATTTATTGCTCTGCTCTGCAATACAATAAATCACCTGCTAGTGGCCTCGCTGGCTAAAGGGTCCCTGCCAATTACACAGCTGAATGAGCTCCTGTTCAGCGATGAAAGACAAGGTCACTTCCATAAGATCTCAGGTTTTCTCTCAGATTTGTAGGGTCCCTTACTTACAAAGATAGATAGAAATAATTTTTACTTTGTGAGTTTTTGTTTATTTTGTTTGGAGGGCAGCAGCAGGACTGGCCTAACTGTGATATTTTGCTTTTGTCTTTTGAGTTTCTGAAACTATTTCCCAAGTTCTTATTTCTGCTGCTCCTACTGACATGCCTTGAGGCTCTGTACATATCAACTCTGAACTTCAGTGTTTATTTTTATAAGTCTGATAAGCAGGTTTCATACCGTGGATTGATCCACTTGCCTTTAAAATCTGGCTTTAGAAGCTGTGAAAACTCCATCTAAGACGTTCATATGGAGACACTCACCTGCTCTCTATAAAATCTGTAGAGAGCTGAGGCAGTTAGCATTTAATTTTATCTCCTAGCCTGAAAAAAACATATAAACTGAAACTTTGAGGTGGGAGCTTGAAAACAATATCAAATTTTCTTTACATTTTTCCCTCAATGTGAGTTTTTTCTCCTGACAATTAATTGTTAACTTATATTTCCATTTTGCCATCACTTATAACTTATCTCTTTTTACATGGAACTACAAAAGCAATTTGTAGATTGTAAAGTCTGGTATTTATTAGTTAAATTTTCAATAAACTTCATTATTCCATCAAGAGAACAATAATTTTGGCTTCTCTGCACTGGCTCTGCACCAGAAACCCCAGCTGATTTGAAAATGTTCTTATGCCAAATTCACTAGTTTATACTTTGACCTTTTCAAAAAACATCTTTAGATAAATTCGAATTTGGCAAAGACTCAAAAAGACTCCAAATTAAAGCCGGTGTCATTAACGAACATCTAAACGGTGGAGATATTTTTCCTACACATCGATTCGTATCTTTTACGAGGCTTGAACTTCGCCTAAAATAATTTGATAGAAAAAATGTACACCCACTTTTCTCTACTTCCTGTTGACAACCTAAAAGCAAACCAACGGGAATATTCTAAAGAACAATCTTCGGGGGCAGAGGTTCTGAATACCTGTAGTTGTGCATTCGTAGTCAAAGGTCGTCACGTCATTTAGCTTCTTTTCCTGGTATTCTGGTGGACCGATACACAGCACATCAGAAACGGTGGAATTTGTCATCTTCAGCCACAAATACAACCACTTAGCTTTGCAGTCACATTCAAATTTATTGCCCCTTAAATCTCTAAATACACAAACAGAGACACAGACATGCCTGAAATGTTTTGGCAGTAACATGAGATTCTAGAATTATTAGCATCTTGATATATTTAATACCTCCAAAAAATGGAATTAAAAAAAATTTGTATTCATACATCTTATTTCTTGTACTTATCACTGACTTTATTTAATGATCTTTACTGCTCCTGACGGTAACTGTACAGAGAGCTCTCAGAGCTAACATATCATTATTTTTCCTAACTCTCTTGAAACTGTCACCATGTCATGCTAGAAATGAGGGAAAGATGACAGAAGTACCACCCAACTAGTTTCTCACAAACAAGAATAGGACAGTGTAGGAAGGCAGTTTTCACAAACACAATCGAAACTTTTAAGGTCTTGTTAAACTATGTCCAGTAAGGAGTGACAAACACAAGAAGATAAAGAAGATGGATATGCTATCTGAGGGAAAGAGATAGCCAAATACTACAAAGTATATTCTCAAACAGCAAAACCAAACACAGTACAAACTATCCACTTTAACATAGATTTTTCGCTATATAAAAAAGAAATGCAGTAAAGGGATAGAGAGCATTTAAAGACATGATTAACTGGGGCACAGGACAAGAAGACATAAACTTGATTTTCATTACTTACAGTTCAATCAGAGAATCTAAATCACTGAAGACATCCCTTGGGAGTGCTTTTATGTGGTTATTGGCCAAAGAACTAGAACAAGAAAGTAACATTTTAATGTGGTTATTATCTTCATGCTCTGTTACTCTGAAGTCCCTTAAATAAAGCTAATGATTTAAAACAGAGCTCTAAACCTCTTCAACCCAATGTGGTTCAATTTCTGGCGTTGGTCATCGATACTGAGATAAAGAAATGTCCTGAGTTATACAAAGATAATTATATAAATGCTGGAGTACATCGTAAGGGTTTTGTTTTGTTTTTAAAACAAGCATCTGTTAAGCTCTTGATATACATTTGTTAAACCTCAGATGGCATCTCATGTTTATCAGGATAAAAGCCAACGTCCCTTTTATGGCATGCAAGACCCTCCATTCTCTAGTTTACCTGCATGCCTGCCTACCTGTGAGACCACATCTTGACCACCGAGATCCATCCAACAGGCAAGGCACGATCCCACCTTAAAGTTTCTGAACTTGCTGTTCTACTTGGAATGCTCCTTCCCCAGATACCCACACAGCTCACTCCATCACCTCCTTTACATCTCAACTATCACTACCTTCCCTAACCTTTACACAGCTCCCTCCACTGCTCTGTTCTTCACTGCATGATGGTTACTTAGCATCCTATATATTTTATTTATCTATTTGATTATTGACTGTGTATTTTCCTTATACATAACGAACATAAGGACAGGGACTTTTGTCTGTCCACATCTGTATCCTCAGCTCCTAGGAAGATAGTGACTGGAATACAGTAGGTACTCAGTGAATCTTTGTTGAATGAATAAATTATGCACTAAAATGAGAATGGTTAAAAAAAAAAAGATGTATAGTCTTGTCCCATGAAGTTCCCTAAAGGTCCATCAAAGTGAGTTCTATTTCTTATGATTCTTAGAAAGGATTTAGTAAATACCGTTTTTCCATAAAGACCCTCAGCTCTAACCCTCTGATAATAGAAAATCTTAATGAACCACCATGTGTAGGGAATGAATGATTATGATCAATTTCATTTTCTGAGAACGAAGGTTGACCAGAAACCATTTGGCACTTTTTGCTCTTTGTGTTGAAGAACTTTCTAGAATGTCCTAGCCCACTCCCCAACTCTCAGAAGTAGATTTGACTGAACACCATCAACTCTTTTCCTGATGATTCAGGATTTTGCAGTGCCCTGTCATCATTCTGCTGAAGATAAATGTCCACAGTGCTGGGCTGCTGATGTTGAAAGATGCTGGGTGTTGAAACGATGTACAAGTCTGTGGTTTCCCTAGGCACGCTACTCTAAGGTGAGTCAGCCAAGAAACCGAGGCCTGCTTTTCCTCCTACACGAGTACAAATAGCAAAACATGTAAATGATAAACATGGAGGCAATTCAGCATCAACCTCTTTGAAAGTAAGCAGGAACTTAGTCTTTTGTAGCATCATAATGACCTATCCCAGAAAGAGGAATTAAAGAAATGAGGGTTCCTCCACAGAACCAGTTAGAATAGAAAGCTTTGAGCCCCTTTTTAACTGACGAATCTTACTTCAAGATACTAACAGAATACGGGGATGCCCCTTCCCATCTAGGTAACCACAAACGAATTAAAATACCATTTCATATGGTTTTTTAAAAAACCTTTCTTTAAAGATGTTGGAAAATAGAGTGAATATGTAATCTGAACATACTCTACAAAAGCTTTCTGGCATTGACAAAGGACATGTTTGTTCTGATTTTTTTTTTTTTCTGGTTGATGGTTACTTTTCCTGAAAAGAAAAGTACAATTTTTTTTAGCTAACTAAAGGTTAATTATTTAGTTAAAAAAATGTAACTAGTCAAATGTATAGTATTAAAGTAATAAGAATATATGAAACGGTCTAGGCCCAAAAAGCAGACTGTTCAGTTTTAGATTTCAGAAAGCTGAATTATTTAGATGCACCATCCACCCCACCCACACTCAGCGTATATAACATCTTACTTTCCACTTCATTTTATCTACAAATCCATGCCACTTACTTCATTTCTAAAACTACTTAATAGCAACCTGTCCCTTGGGCTTTACAGGACGGCTGGAAAACAAATGTCCTAGATCTTACTTACAGATTGGCAGTGCTCCTTTAATGCTTTGAAACCTGATCTGTGTTTCTCTGCGTATAAATGTGAGCCCGTAGGTGTTGGAAAAGTTCATAAAAGATAAAAATCAGATATTTAAATAAGCAAATACAGATGGGGACTCCCTTACGCGCAGGAGGGAACTTCAGACAGGTGATGAGCTCTCTTTGCTTATAAATTTACAAAAAAAAACGGAAGTGAAATGGGAGGATCACTACACCGAGTGAAATAAGTCAGCGAGAGACAAATACCATTTGATTTCACTTCCGTGTGGATCATTTCATTCTTAAACAAAGTATTAAGTGCTTTAATTACAGCAAACATCTCCAGCCTAGAGGGGTCTATTTGAAAAGTCACCTGACTTGCCCGGAAGTAGGTCTGCATGGAAAGTCCAGCTCCGTAAGGAACCCAATGGTCAACCAGCAAATCAGAATGTCCTGCTGGCTTAGTCTTGCACTAGATACTGGGAGAAGAGCAGAGCTAATGGAAGATTCCCATGAGTCCTCTGCTTGAGGAGCTTTCGATGCTGAGGAGATAAAACGTGTATTCATAACATAGCACTGACCAGTATAGCCTCAGTCTATGGCAAAGTGCTGGGTGTGTGAGGCTGACAGGGAGGTCTACAGGACGGTGACAGCAGATCAGAAATGGCTCCATGGGGGAGACAGCACTTAATCTGGACTTGGAAGAAAAAGCAGATTCTAAGAGATCACGGGCAGAAGAAACAGTATCCAGGGCAAGAGGAAGGATGAGAGGAAAAGCCCAGGAGTGGGATGAGTCGGATACGCGGGGCCCACTGAGAGAGCCCAGGAGTCTGAGGAACTGTAGGATACATCTGATACATGCTGGGATGCATCAGATGCACTCTGAACACAAGCAGGACTCCTTTGTGTCCTCTGCATTTCGCACAGAAAAGGAAGTGCCTCTTACACATATGCACACGTGCTATACACATATGGTTGGTACGCAGATGCACAAGCACGCACATACAAATGCAGTTACGTACACACATGTAGAAAAGTTTATACCCATGGGCACATGTGTGCAAAGGAAATGCAAATATACACACATAATACCTCCATTTTTAGACCAAGGACCCACAGCCAATTGGTCAAATGAGAGTTGACATCTTGGCTAACTCAACCAGTCACAAGGGCTTTGCTTTAGATTCCCAATCTGCCCAGCGTCTTTGTTTAAAAACAAAGCCCCTCATTCCTGACTGCTGGGTACTGGATTTATCTGACCACAGCTGTTCGTCTCCAGATGCCCACAGCTGTTTTCTTAGCAGACCCTGTCTGGCCACCCAAACTGCCAAGGCTATTCAATAGTCCACGGAGAAAACTGAAACTCTTGATGAGTGGAGGAAGGGAACAACGTTGTTGTTGTTGTTGATGATGATGATGATGATGATGATGCTGATAATGATAATGACACCTACCATACCTTGAGTATTTACCGTGGGTGATGGACTGGGTGCTTCGCAAGCTAGCGTTAACCTATGAGGTCAGTACAATCATCCTCATTTTAAGAATTAGGAAACTAAGGTTCAAAAGGATTAAGCAATAGTAATAAATGATGGCCTTGAGATTTGAACCCAAGTCTTTGTGACTCCAAGCCCATTGTCTTAGCCTCTATAGGAGGATTCAGCATCTTGATTGACTTTGGGGGAAAAAAAATCAAGGTTTTTAGAGGAAAAAATGAAAACCTGGAACAATAATGCAGCAAGGGTCTGATGCTCTCCAGAATCGACTGTGCTGACATTTGTCCAGATGTTTGGGCCTCTCACTTCTGCCCTCAGCTCTTTACTATATGAGCTTGAACTCAGGCAGAGCTGCAAGTTGGTAGGATTCCAGAATCAAGTGTTCCCTGGGCCTGGTGACAGGCACCTTTGCCTATACCAGGGTTTGATGTAAATGGCTATCTCTTTAGATGCTGTATCAGTCAGGGTAACACATGTTGAGGGCTTTATTGCTCTTGGCCAACACCCCCATTCAAAGCCCTCCAATTTTCCAGTTCTCCCTTTTCCCATGCACAAGCTGACTAGGAAGACGAGCCGTGTTATCTTACTTTACTCAAACACAAAACCTATTATGCAAATGGGACCCAGGTCCTGGCTAATAAATGGCTTCTACCAAGGCAATGACTATTTTTACATTTTCATAAACACAGCCCCTATTTTTTCCAGTTTTCTAAATTTGCTAAGTGTGTGCACTTGCTTCATTCTGATATGCCAATTCAAATCAATTTGTTTAATTTTTTTTCTCCAGGAAGCTATTAAAGAACCCAGAGAGCTTAGCTTAAGCCGCAGATTAATCCAACATAAAAGAAAAAGCTATTTGCATTCAAATTAGAGAAACCACAAAAATGTCTTTATTTCATTTTGCCCTAATTCTGACCCTGCATTCAACATTCTTCCATGAGTCACGCAAGCCGCAGTCCCCAAATCTGTAAAATGGGGGCTCAGATTATCATGAAAGATAAAGAAAAGGCTCACTAAGAGCCCTGCCTTCTGCCTGGCACACAGTAGGTGTACGATACACGTCAGTTTCCTTCCCACTTCCTCCATCACTTGACATAAATCCCTCACATCTTGGAGTGTTCCCTACTTGACATGTACTCATGGGTCCATGATGGTGATCCAGGGTGATGGATAAGATAATCAAGCCAAGTGTGTGAGGAATCACCTGGGCTGGTGCCTGATTGACAGTACAGAAACCTCTAGGGCAACCTGGAAATTAGTTTCCTTCAGAGCAGGTTACAGTGTGGACAAAGGAGTTAAGAAAGAGAGAGGCACCAGGACGTGAACCTTACCCCACACATTCAACGACTGACAATACTTTTCATAGGACTTACAGGTGAGTCAGGTCACGGAGGCCGCGAAAGGCATTTCTTGAAATGGTTTCTATCTTGTTCCCTTCGATGAACCTAAAAAGAATGGCAGTATAATTAAACTGAATTTTCTCCGCTTAACGTCTCTTAAAAAAATGAGATTGGTATGCTTTTGGAATAAAATCTAAAAGCATTCATGAATTTGAAATATCCATCTCTGAAGGCGAGGTCAGCTCCACCAGATTCCAAGTGGGAGCAGGGCATGCATGAAAGGATTCGGGACATAAGGGTATGTTCTGTATTCTTTCCAGAAGGAGCATGGACGTCTTCAAATTCAGAGTCAGCAACATGGACGAAAACATCTTGGGAAACAAAAAAGAGTAAGACCCTCCATAAAGGCAGGCAAAGCTCATCTCTCTGCAAGCCTGGAATGCTCCCAGATGGTCAACCCTTCTTACACTTCAGAGTGCCTGGCTCTTAATACCTGTGTTAGTATCATTGTCCCTCAAGGAGAGCCCACTGCGTCGGATCTCCATATTAAAGTTTTTGCTGAGGGAGAATTCCATTAAGCTTGGCTTCTGTCAAACTTTGAGTTCATCGTGTCCTACACAGTCTAATCGCTGAACAAATGGGTGACAAGGCAGGAATCCTGTCAAGATCTCGAAGCCCCTAGGAAGTAGGAAGTATAATGTAATTTTATATGGGCCAAACTTCTTTCTCTGACTAAAAGGTCTTAGGGCTTGAGCATAGGGCCCTGCACTAATAACTTTGACCACCACGTTTTCAAGTTTTGGTAGGAAATATAGGCACTATGATTATGCTCTAGGACCACCTTGGGACATAGACACCAACAGTTTTGTTTATGGCATCATATTTCATCAAATATAAGGAGGTCTTTAATGAGATGGTCTAAGAGAGAGGCTTTGAAATGCAAGGCCATTAGTTAGTGAAACAGTTCTTGATTCCTGCACTGAGAACGTTCTGATGTCTGTTTGTTCATTTGTTTGTTTGTTTAAGCTATTTGGTAACAGACTTCAGTACAAACTAAGTTATTCTCCTCAATCACCTTGACAGTAAGATGAACTGCTCATAACAGAAACTGGTAGCTCTACATCCACTACCGGCATCACTTGTTTATGCGCTTTGACACAAAGAACCTAGCTGGACTTGGTGCTTCAGTCTGCCACTCCTCCCACGTGAAGTACACTGTCAGAGTGTCATGAGCGCATACACGTTATGTGTACTCTGGGGAACGAACTCCCCCATCGACATCCCTCCTGAGGACATAAAATGAGCAGACAGCTTTCTTAGCCCCAAAATGTGTTTAGAATTCAAACATCTACCTGTTAACTTCAGATAAGAAAGCAGAGACAGGGCTTTAAAAATCCCTCTGAATGCTCAGGAAGGAAATCCCATCTGATAGCAGGATTAATATTATTATAAAGTTACAAAAGACTAGGATGAAAGAACTTAAGAGGAAAAAAGACATGAAGCAGGAAAAGGCAGAAATCGGAGGGTAAAAGCTCATCGCTGGGGGGGACTGCACATCTGAAAAGGAAAATATAACCCTTTTTTAAAGAAGAAGAAATAAAATTAGACCCTCGTCAGCAGCTCACAAGAGATTCTGCAACGGGATATAGGCCAGCTAAATTAAAAACATGAAGTTGTATCCCCATATAGGGAGACTTCATTTAAAAATATGTAACCCTCAAAATCCTTCAGCTCTATTTCTGGCTCATCAGCAAATCCATGCCCAGTTATGAAGGGTAAAAATATCCAACGCAATTTCCAATTGTGCTTACTACATGACAAATTAAATGTCAGCAGAGAATGAATGAATATCCCTCCTTCTTTGTTTCCTTTCCCCACTCTTTGTCCCCAGCCTCCTCCTGTCCCAACATGTTTATACACAAGTAAACTATAAAAGGTCAGCACTGAAAGGAGAATAGAGTTTCTCCACCCTTCAGTTCTATAAGAGATGCTGTTTGGCTTGGAAAGCAATACAGCAGTTCTACTGACAGACCAAATGCTCAGCAAACAGACAAAGCACACAACACTTACAGGTATTCGAGATGGAAAAGCCCAGCAAAAGCATCATCCCGGATGACTGTAAATGAGTTAGAATTCAGCAGTCTGAAAAAAAAGGGACGGATTTCAATGCAGAGATGTAAAACTGGAGTCACATAGTGAAGCCTAACCTGTTTCTCTTCCTGTATTCAATCCATGGGCAAACATGGGCTCTTCTCAACCTAAGACTTACCCATGAGACGCACAACCGACTGGCTGAAGCTGATGGACAAAGGCCAGTGGATGCGTTCGGCCACATTTTCTGGTCACCCCCATTACTCTACCCTTTTTCCCTGTAGATCTCAGTAAGTATGACCTGAGAGCTGTTATTTCCAAACGTTCTAATGCTTTAGCACAACTAAACAGCCAGTGAATACTCATGATACATGAACATTCATTGAATTAGAGGTCTAAAAGGGTCTAATCCAATGCTATTTTTAGAGAAACTTGAACCCACAGAGGTTAAGTGACTTGACTAAAGTCACGCAGCTTAGGCACACACACACATCTTTCTCCTATATGATATATTCCCATGATATATTTAAAAAGTTTTTAAAAACCTCAAAAGACGCTTTAATACCATATCATTTTTAATGAGTCACCACTTCAGTCTATTTGGTAAAAGTTTATACAGACTATACAGTGACCAATTAAGTCTATTTGGTAAAGTACCAAAAATTGTATTTCTATAACATGAAAAATATATTTTAATAAAACTAGAATTCCTAAGAAATTTCAGATTAAAAAATTTAAGTATAGTGTTGTAAGTAGGTACATAGCATTTCAAGAACAAAGATATCAATATTAAGTTTATTTTTCTGCTGTACGTTGCTTTTTTTAAATATTGATCTCATCTCAAATTTAAGAAACCAATACAGGTACAGAGAATGAGAATATGGACTCACGAGTTTGCCTGTCACCGATTTGCTTTTGAATGCTGCTTTTTTGGACATTTCTTTTCATTAGTAAACATTAACTGACCTGGACAGCAGGGTACAACAGAGGTACGTGCCAAAAGTGGCAGTTAATGAGTGTGGGTTAGAATTCTGGCTGTGACTTTGGGCAAGTTCCTTAACTTCTCCGAGCCTCAATTTTCTCATCTGTCAAATGGGGAAATAAAAATACCCCCCTTGTAGGAATAACAGGATGATTAAATAAAAATGTGCACATAAATGCATAATAGGCTTCCTAACAGTATATATACTCAGTCAACTAGAAATTTCCTATTTCCAGAGTAAGTTTAAGAATTCAAACCGTAGGTTTTCTTTTCAAAGTGGAGAAACGGTTCGTTTAGGTGAAGTTCTGGTCAAAAGTCAATGTAATCATGTCCCCAGGTGCCAGCTATGGGCACTGGGATCTAAGATAAAGTCCCTGAGGAAAACATGTGCCAAAAGGAAGGACACGAGCAAAGAGCCTTGGGACTCAGCTTGTAGGCGCATGGCCAAGTCACCATGCAAGCCAGCCATGGAACATGTACTGGTTTATCATGGAGCTTGGATATTTTAGGAGGAACTGACACCAACGAGACAGGGACCACTCCTCCCAACACCACACCTCCAGGACCCCCATTTTCAGAGGGAACTTCCCATACTCACAGCAGCTGCAAGGAAGGCAGATGGGAAAACATTCGATCCTTGATTTCCGAGAACGTGCCATTTACCAGGCTCCTACGGGTAAAAGAGCAACAAAACGAGCCTGGGTGTCTTTTAGAAATGCTGGGCAGGGTGGGCTATCGACCTGATCCTCTACCTGAACTTCAGACACCACCACTCGGGAATGAGGCTGAACGCAGGTGGCCAGGGGCTTTGTAGAAGCAGGAAGGGGAAGAGTCAAGCCATGTTCCAGTGAACTGGATCCATGTGAAAAGCAGTCTGAATAACAGAAACCTTTACCATCAGTCTATTTCCTTCCACAGACTTTGTCTCAGCCAGTTTAAATCAATCTCCCCGCCTCCTTTGCTTAACTACAGGAGGCCATGGCTGCAAATGGATAATTACTTCACCTCTGCCCATGATTCTGTTTGTGTAGACATAGTGTTGATGTTGGCCGATGAAACTCTGGGGTAGGATTAGGCATTCCCCTTGGGAGCCCATCTCTGAAAGACACTCAGAGCACTTCTGATTAAATGCACCGTGAAAGCCTTGGGGAAAAACTCAGAGACACCTGAACTTGATGTGCAGTGGGAGGCAATGCCATCTGCCATACATAGCGGTCGATGTGGGGCAAGAGATTTGCTCTATTCTTGCCATGAGGTCCGTCATCTTTTCTGGCCAAAGCAGAACCTCAACACATTAGTTCAGAATTTCGTCAGATAGCATGCAGATCAGTTGAGCAGCTACTGGTCTAAAGGATTTAACAAGGGGAATTCTAATTTCTGGAATCCTCCATGTTACCCGATTTAGCAATATTTGGAACCAAAGAGCCCTTCTTCGTCTGCCCGCCAGACTCCTAACTTTCTAGAAATGCAAATGGGAAGCCCTTCGTTCCTGGGTCCAGGCCCCTGTGCCTTGCTTGGGGTGGGAGGCAGGCGAGTACAGTACAAGAGGAAGAGCCCTGAGCACAGCAGCTTCACCTGGGAATCCCCTGCCTCTGCTATTGAGTGGGTATCACCCAGCACCTTGGCCTGGAGCAAGGGAGTCGTTTCAGCAGAAAACATTTCCCAGCAGTAAAGATACAGCCCAGTAGCCCCTTCCACAGCCATTATGAGAGCTGGTCATGTGGCTTGAGTGCCTGTGTGCAGACAGGTTGAAAGCATCTCTTAGCAGGTGGATAAATGATGTGGATCCTTTCCCGTCAGTTCCTTCAGAGCAAGAAGAGCATCGAATGTAATATGTTGGGGCAGCAAGAAGCCCTTGTGAACTCAGGCTGACTTCCAGCGCCTGACCACTGGGCTGGGTGCCCCACATGCTCCAACGCTCTGCCACACCCTCTGTGCTCCTGTTTCCAGGCCATTCGGGGCAGACCCCACTTCCAGAGGCTGTGTGCCTTTACCCAGCTTCTCCCTAACCTGCACTGTGGGGAAGTGGGGGGGGGGGGGGGGCGGAGACCAACCACAGCCCCAAACCTGAGGCGGTGCCCTCACTCTAGTCCTGTTCACTGCATATACGTGCCTTTACGGCACCACCCCCCAACCACACACGTCCTCTCAAACTTTAACGCACCCCAGAATCACCTGCGGACGCCAAATTCAGACTCCAAGGCTCCACTCCAGAGCCCCTGCTTTATCCAGCGCGGGCCCCAGAATCTGCACTGGCACAAGCTCCCCCAAGTGGGTCTGATGCAGGTGGCCCGCGCGGGCCACTTGGAGAAACACTGCCACAGAGGTTTGTCCGGGTCCCCTCCATTCTGCCAAGGCCCCGAGACTCCACCCACGTCCCAGAGTCGCCCCCACCCAAACGTAAAGAAGCGGGCTGGGGCGTGGGGTCAGGTCGCGCTGTCCCAGCGCCAGAGGCAACTCCCTGGCGGCGGCGGGCGCAGGGTAGGGCGGGGCGGGGCTGGAGGGGTCCCACTCACTCACAGGGAGCTGATGTCGCCCGGCACGACCCTGGGCACCCAGGAAGAGCCCACGCAGATGATGGACTCCTTGGTACAGCTGCAAGTGGCGGGGCAGCGCGCCAGCCGCCTCACCTGCGCGCTCGGCGGGACCACGCACGCGGCGCCCAGCAGCAGCAGCAGCAGCAGCCCCCGCGCCGCCCGCCGCCGCCCCGCCGCAGTTCCATGCCGGGTGCCCGGTCCCCGCCCGGGCCCTGACCCCCGCCGCCGCGCCGCGCGCTGGGACCCGGCGCCTCTGCAGACGCGGGCGCCGCTCGCTGCTCCGCCGCCGCCGCCGCCGCCGCCGCTGCTAGCGAGGACTCGGGCGCCGCGGGTGTGGGAGGCCGAGCCGCAGCCGAGCAGCATGCTGGCCGCCACCCCCACTCGGCGCCCCACCAGCCGAGCCCAAGCTGCTGGGCGGCCGCCGCCGCTGCGCCCGCCGCACTCGCGCCCGCCTGACATCAGCACTCGCGCCCGCAGCCCGCTCTGGCCAATGAAGAATGCGGGGCGGCTGCCCGCCCCGCGGGAGTGGGGCCGCGCCCCGCCCCCACCGCGCCCCGCCACTGCCACCCCCCTCCCGGCCCTCCTGGGAGCTGCAGGGAGCGGGAAAAGTTAGGTGACCTTGGGGGAGGGGCCGGCCTGAACCGAGACCTCCCTCCCCCCTCCCGGGGCCCGGCCGAGCGATGGGGGATCAGACGCCCGCAGCCCCTCCGCCGGTTCTAAATCATTTGGGGGAGACTCTGAGCTCCTCTTGCCCGGCAAAATAAATAAATAAATAAAGTAGGGTTGATGACCGGGAAGGGAGATTTTGCCCCGGGCTTTGAAGAGTGCAGAATTTTGAGCAGCTTTCTTCATTTTTAAAAGAAGAAACGAAAGGACTGCTGTCTTTGTGTTGGGCGGGGATGGATCTTTTGCGGTGGGGCAGTGGGGTCTGGCTCCTGGCCCCACAGCACCCAGGGTTACTGGAGTCACCTTTTCTTGCCGAAGGGACGTGGAAAAGAGAAGCTGCTACAGAGTGTGCGTCGGGCTCCCCTGGGCCCTGCCTGCTGCTGCCCACAGAGAAAACCCACGGAGGCTTCCTCCCTCGGCCGGCCTGCTCTCTGGCACCCTAGCCACCCCAGTTCAAGGACAGGGTGCTTTGTTAATAGATACGGACGGAGAGATGCATTCTGGGCACTCTACATTTAATCTTCTCTTGTCCCTTTGAGCCATGTCCTGGTAATACAACTGATTTACCATCGAGAAAATTGAGCGAGAAAATTGAGGCCCAGGAAGCACCAGCAGTGGTCCAGGAGTGAATGGCAGGGCAGAGATGGGGATGGGTAACCAGGTCCTACCTTCCTCCTCTTCCACTTTGAACTTTGCTACCCTGAGCTTGAATCTTACCATAAGGTAGTGTGAACTGGAGAAATCAAAGAAAATGGCCCAAGCAGAACCAAAATGATGGGTAATAGCCCACACTGCCCAGAGTGAGGAATGCAAGTCACTGTCATCCAGCTACTAACGAAGGAAACCTGTTTTATGTGTTCTGTGAATTACCCAGAGAAGACAAGGCCCAATGCCTAAGGTTATGAGTATAGGAATGTCTGCTACTCTCGCTGTTTATGCAACCATTCTGAGCATGTACGGGCTGGCCACTGTGGGAGGCGACAAAGGAACAAGCCTTACATCCTCAGGGTGCTTGAAGTCTAGCTAGGCAAATAGCCCTAGAGAAGTCACTCCACATGGCTACCAGGGGGCACAGACTGATCAAAAAGGGGTTCAGGAATTGAAAGCAAGTGTGTCACAGTTAACCTCAGGGAGGGGATTGGACAGACATCACAGGAAGCATTTCCCCAGCACCTATCTACGTGAAACCAGTCTACATTTATCATCATTTAGTTTCCACATCTCCCCCCGCCTCCCCTCGACAAGTGGGACTTTCCATTTCGTAAATAGGAAAATTGAGCTCTGAGATATTTTTCTCTTGCCCGGGGTCCTTAGGACACAGCCAGGGGGATCCCGCTCCAGAACAGGCTGCTGTATCTAGCCCTCACTGCTGTGTTGGCATGCATTCCACAAATGCTTTCCTTGGCATGCCCAGCGCCGGCGCTGAGGACGCAGGCCACAGTCTGTGACTGGCATGCCCCCCTGCGATCATGGGTGTGGGTCCTGCACCCCTGAAAGATGCCTGCCTTAAGCGGGATGAGCTACCACTTTATGGAGAGGAGGGCTAGGAAAAGAGATGAGTTTTCCCAACCTTTATTCCTCCTTTACAATCAAGGGCACAGACAGCATGGCACAGTGGTTCTTAATCAGGGGTGACACTTGGCATTGTCTGGAGATATTGTGGGTTGGCATAGTAGGGTAGGTCCTACTAGCATTTCATGGAGAGAGGCTAGGGATGCTGTAAAACATCCTGCAATGCACAGCGACGAATGATCGCAGCCCAAAATGTCACCAGTGCCTAAGTGGAGAGACCTTGGCCTGGTGTCCTGGAAAAGCCATTGGCAAGAGGAATTTCAGAGTACAGATTCTAAGCCTGGCTCCACCATTCATTGGCAGACTTTAGTTATGTCACTCCCCGCCTCTATTTTCTCATCTATAAAGTGGGAGTAAGAAGATCTTCCTCTCTCTTCCCTGTACAAATGTGACATGCCATCATTTTTATTATCCTCACCCTCCCCAAGCAAGGGCTGACTCCAGCCCATCCTCTCTAACCAAAAACACTAGAAAGTCCCCCGTAGGAAGGGTGCAGAGAGGAGACTGGGTAGCATAGCTGGCAGGGTCGGTATTTGTTTCGTCTCTGTTAGAAACACTAAGTGAGTGCTTGTAAATTATAAGGTGCAGTTTATAAATTAAGATATAAAAATGGAAATGCAGATTACTTTGGTTTGGTTCCAAGATCTTCAGCTGTTAAAAAAAAAAAAACTTAATAGACAATCAGAGAAACACAATCTGTTTCCAGGAAATAGCAAGAGTTTTTCAAAATGTAAGAATCCTTGTTCAGATGTACACTTACTCAAGCTGTCTCCATGACACCGGCACACATTCATACCCGTAGGGGATGAAATGGTGCAGGCTGGAGTGGCAGGTGTAGGCAGATCAAAGCATTCGTTGTTCATTCATTCCTTCTCTCATTCAACCACCTGTCAGTTCATTTGGTCAATACTAATTAAGATTCTGATAGGTGCTGGGTTGAATTTAGCCTTGAAATCAAATGAAATGTCAAGAATGGCTGCCATATTTTAGCTTAAGCCAGTGGGTAGATGGAGGCACCATTTCTTGAGATGAGAAAGCCTCGAAGAGGAGAAGGTTTGGCTGGGAGAGAGGTATCAAGAGTTTAGTGTTAGAGACGTTGACTCTGAAATGTCCAGGAGACATCCATGTAGAACTGAGTTGGCAGCTAGGTGGCCAGCAGGGATGCTCAGGAGGAAATGGGGTGGGGGGGGGGGAGGTGGGAAATCTTCATACCCTAAATGAAACGTTGATTCTCCCTCAATAAGCCCTCAATGTAATGTTGGCTGATTGCATGAATAAATGAAGGAATGAATGAATGAATGACATTTTGAACATGCAGACATTAAAAAGAAGATACTTCTCAAGCACACTTAGCAAGGAACAACAGAAATCTTACAGAAGAGGGTGAATCTAGGAACACTGCAGTTGGGGATCTATTTTTAGACCAAAAAATAATCTCCAAACCATAAACCAAACTGTAAGTCTCATAAGTATCTCAGACATCTCATCATGCTCCTGACCCCCTTCCCTGCTTTCCAACCAGACTCCACTCCCACCAGAGCTATAAGCATTGGGAAGCCTTCACTAGCGTCTAACAGGTCTGGCTCTGACGCTCGCACTAACAAGAGAGGAAAAAGTCTTCATCCAGACCTCAACGGCGCTGGGCTTGAATGGCTACAGATTAGATTCCCTGGGGCAAAACAAAACAAAACAAAAATAAAACAGTCTTGTCTATTTTTTTTTTTTAATCAGAGAATCTGCCAATCCCTCTTTGACCACATAGCCCCAGTGCACCACTCTTGTGGTTGGCTGCTGGTCAAATGCAGAGGCCACTTTCTGGCTTCTCATTATTTCCTTTCTTCGTAAACTCAGTGGGTGTCACAAGTCTGGAACTCGCTCTGAACTTGCCCCAGCTGGCCTCTGATTTTCCATCATGTTCTTGAAGGGCTGACTGTGGATATCTCATGCAGTTTCCTAAATCAGTTAAAAGGCCCTCAAGACCCTGGCCATGGCTTCGGGTGACCTTTGCCACCTCCCCCCTGCCGCCAGTGTAATGGGCACCTGTGGGATATTTGTCACCCAATCACAGCTGCACCCTCTCATGACAGCAGGACACAGTTTTGCTTTGGAGGGAATGATCCTTCTAAACACTTCCATCTGTTGCTCATTTGATGAACACTTCCATCTTCCATGGCATATGTCATCTAGACTAAAGCATTCCAGAACATTCCATTCTCCCAGTCACAGTGACTCGTTTAATGGTGAACATATCACTCAACTGGAGCAATCCAGAGAAGGATGAATTCCCTCTCTGCTTGAGCTGGGACATCCATCTTCTCCTACCCTCAGACATTGGATGCTACTGTTTTTAAGCTTTTAGACTCAAATGGGGACTTACACCATCACACTGCACCCCCCCACACCACACACACACTCCCTGATTCTTAGGCCTTTGGACTAAGTGGAATTACACTACTGGTTTTCCTGGGTCTCCAGCTTACAGATGGCAAATTATGGGACATGGGACTTCTTAGCCTCCAGAACTGTGTCAGCTAATTTCATGTGTGTGTGTGTGTGTGTGTGTGTGTGTGTGTGTGTGTGTGTGTGTAAAATCATTGGTTCTGTTTCTCTGGAGAACCCTGACTAATACATTACTTTATATTTATAAGACAGAATGCCTTTAGCCACGTTCTTACTTCTAGGAGCCCAATCTTTTAGTTGGGTTGAGTCGATTAAAAATACATTTATTTATAAGTCACAGACAGTGGGTCTGAGTAAAGTCAGTCCCCTAAGACAAGGGCAGTTTTCTAAATAACAAACTTTCACGGTCTCACATTTATGAGTCAATATAATAATTTTACGGGAAATCTCTTTGCTCTTCTTAGCAAACAGACTTAGAAATTCTTCTTTAGGAGAACAAGTTACGCAGTGAGTACAGATTTAAATTTATAGCAATAGGTCTGTAAATATTCTCTAAGTTCTTCCCTTATCCATAAACAATGGTTAATTCAATGCTTTGCATCCTGAAAGGACATATATTCTCTTAAGATTCCTACTACTGAAAACTGTAGCCTCTAGTCTCATTTTTAATCAAGGCTAAATTAAAGATACTTGGGGCTTAACATTTTTTCATTCTTCATCATCTGAGTTATTGTGTGTTCTTATACTCTCTGTTCAAACCACCCCAGCCCAGATCAAAATGTATTCTAAGGGAAGTATCTGAAATGCATCCACATTTAATCCCTAGGGCTGTTTGTTCAATGAACTGCCCTTCCCAGGGACATGTTTGAACATAGCTCTCAGGAATAAACTAAACACCAAAAGGCGAAATTCAGACAGAGTCCCTGAAATCAGAAAATGGACTAAGGCTTCCACTGCTGCCTGTAGCCTGACTATGGGTCTCCCCTCTCCGCTCCACCTATGTCTTATAGGAAGAGTTGCCCTGAAGAAAAGTATCCAAAGCTTATCCTCAGAGCCTCGCCTGTGCCTCCTACTCCTGGGCTCTTCAGAATCTAATACTAAGAAACACCGGTTTAGTGAGGGGATCACGGAAAGTGCGACTGGAGGGCCTGATGGAATCCCAGTTTCACCGTGTATCACCAGTGAGACCTTGGCAGGTCTCATCTTCTATGGGCCTTGATTTCTCCTTCTGCAAATGAGAGAGGATGATACACATTGCCCTGGGCTGCTTGAAGGACAAAATCCATTGAAGAACATGAAAATCCTTTGTCAGGTAGTTAATTAAGTGGTTAGCTAGTACATCCCTACTTGTTCCTTGAGAGCCACAAATCACTGTAGATATGGATATGGCTATGGATATAGAAATGAATCTACCCACAGCCCAAGAGGAAGAATCTGTGCATTTTTCTGGAAGCTGGAAAGATTAGTTTAATTGTTCAGGAAATATTATCGAGCCACTCCACAAAGACAAATGCCCTGCTGGACTCTGGGAATGCAGTGGTGGAAAGGCAGATGTGGTTTAGCTGTGCATTCCCGCTGCCCCCAGCCTGTCCTGCTCATGCAGCAAATCCAGGTGGATATCCTGCGCACTTGGAGTAGCAGCCTCAGGCAACTGGCCAGACTCTGAGGAGCCCAGCCAGGGAACAACATGGTGGCAACACCAGCGCACATGCCCCCAACTCCCTTCACACCAGGGCAAGACCGGACCCGCCGCTGCGCTAAGTCAGATGAAGTCTCGTCTCTTAAACAAACCTCACGACTCCTTGTTCTCAATCGTTAGGATGACACTGGAGCTTAGAATTTACATGCCTCTTGAAGACTGCTAATTTGATAGGCAAGCAGGTGATCCTTCATTTAAGGACAGACAAGGGGGTGCGTCCGCTGGCCCAAATGCAAACCCGCAGGAGCGGCCACTTCAGGAGGAGGTAGTTGTAAATCCCATTTATCCTCAGCAGGCTGTCTTAGCTCACATCATCAGACAAAAGCTTGTCTTGTGTTTAAAAAAAAAAAAAAAAGTTCGGGGAGTGTTTCTAGCTCGAGGGTATTTCTCTCCACGGCAGGAGAAGTAAAGTCGCTCATAAGGATACAATGGTAAGATCTGACAGTTACACAGCAGTTTCACAGTTAACAAGGCCTCTTCACTCCCATGATCTCAAGTGCAGCCTTACCATAATCCTGGAATAGAAGACGTTTTCAGAGAAAGAAACCGAGGCATGGACGGGTTAAGTGTCCTGCCCAAGATCGGGCAGCCAAGGCCAACATGTCAAAGGCTGCGGGGGACGGAGTCGTCTTAGCCACCACAATATGCTGGAGGGCATTGCGGTGAAGGTTACGGATGGATGTGTTAGGGAAAAAAACCCCCAACATATCAATGCCTTCCGCCAGAGTCTAGGAAGCAGAAGCCCTGCCATTCCTTCCTCCACCTTGTCCCCAAGGTACTTAAACACGTATCTTTTTTTTTCCCTTGTGCACCATTGGCGAGAATGTAAAGTGGCGCAGCCACTGTGGGAAACACTATGGAGGCTCCTCAAAAAAACTTAAAAATAGAACCGCCATGGACCCAGCAGTCCCACCGCTGGGTGTAGACCCGAAGGAACCAAAATCGGGACGGGACCTCAAAGATACACCTGCAGCATAGCATCATCCACAGCAACAAAATGGAAATCATCCACGTGTCATCCAATGAAGCCATGTCTCTGATGTTCAACTTCTGCCCCAAAGCAATGGTAAATGTGACCCCTCACAAGCCCTCAGGGGGTGGGTCTCGATGATTTCCAGGCCACGCATGACCTACGAGATGTCCAAATATCCTGAGAGGCACCCAGCTGGGTGCAATAAAGCAAATGGTAAAATGAAAACCCTCTGCAAATGTCTCCTTGCTGCAAAGGAGGCCTGCCTTGAGGCAAGAATCCCCAGGAGCCAAGAGAGAGCTGCTGAAGGGTGACAAGGGCAGGGTGAGGAAAGGCGTAGTCACCCTTGGAGATGGCATGTAATCCTGGACGCTCCAGACCAAAAAAGGGGCAGCTGGAAAACCTGCCCCCAGCCGCCTTCCACGCCCCTCCCATTCCAGTGGGACCGAGCAGCGCCTCGGGTGCACAGTCCCAAACAGCACTATTTATTTTCATCTTTTATCCGCTGAGAGCAATAATAGATTCATCAATAATGTCTTATTTTTAGACTCATTTGGGAAATCAGAAAATTTGCCATGAGAATAGCATTCCCTCCAACTACTTTACTACAATATTTTGGACAACGTGAGTATAGCTGGATTTCCCCATAAAAACCAAAGCGTTTCTGGTATCTGGAAACAGCTTCTAAGGGCCAGAGAGTATGGCCAAAATTGATACTGTCAGATAAGCTCAAGAGTCTGTATTTTTTCACCTGTCGTAAATGTGCACAGTGCCTGGAAAATGAGGTCAGTCTTCCTTCTGGCTCTTCCTAGGCTCTCTTGGGACATTGGTCCACAGCGGTGTGCTGTTTGGAGTCTTTGGGAAGCAGAGGCTGAGTTGGAATTGAAAGTGGAAAAGGCTCATTAAGGAGTCACACCTCTAAAAGGGGAGAAGTAGGCCAGCGCAGGGGAGGCCCCAGTCCATGACCCCACAGCGTTCAGCCAGCCCTGGGGCGGGCGCGGGGAGGGGGTGGTCTCTGAAGCTGAGACTGCCTGTTGGAGGAAATGGCTGACCTTTGCGCCACTACCTTGCTAAATCACAGTCCTGATGTTCCCTGAGAGAAGAGTGACGTTGGCCTGCAAGCCAAGGACCAGAGGAGCTAAAAGCCAGAGACTGTCAGCTAAGCGCAGTCCTGGCCACTGGTCATCCAGGTTTTTCAGGAAGAGACGTCTGAGCTGTGATGCCCCAGGTCTGCTAAACATGATGAAAGAGACATTTGAGCTTCACCAGTTGACACAAACTGAGAGGAACATAGTAAAAGCTGTTACAGAAGGATTCTGGGCCTTTCTGGGCCTTTCTGGGCCCAAGAGACAGTTAGCTGTGATTACTTCTGAAAAATTTACTGCTTAACAGGAGCTAATAACTGCTGCTTATTGAATTCCATTTTTCATAGGTCATTGGTTGATTCAATACCTATCGAGTACTTTCTATTTTATTTATTTAGTTAATTAGTTAATTATTTTTTTATTAAAGTATAATTGACATACAATATTATATTAGTTTCAGGTGTATAACATAGCGATTCGATATTTATATACCTTATAATGTGATCAACACAATAAGTCTAGTAATCATCTGTTACCGTACAAAGTTATTATAATATTATTGACTATATTCCCTGTGCTATTACATTCTCATGACTTTTATTCTATAATTGAAATATATATTCCCCTTCACCTTTTTTTGCCACCCCGCCCCCTGTACTCCCTTCTGGCAAACATCAGTTATTGAGCGTTTTCAATATGTATCTGCTGAGCTCCTTGAATATGGCAAAAACCCAGGGTGAAGGACCGAGGCTACAAAGATTCCCGGGCTGAAGCCCTGCCCTCAAAGACCCAGCACTTAAACAACAGATAACTTTCAAAATGCAAGAACTTATATAATTGCTATTGAAAAGAAAGACACTTGAGATTGATCAGTTGACAAAAACTGAGAGGAACTTGGTCAAAGTTGTTAGAGAAGATCTTCTGCAAGGGAAGGTGTTAATAGTCCCAACATCCTGGGAGAGAGCCTAAGGCTCAGAGAGGTTAAGCAATTTGCCTTCGGTTGCACAGGCAGAGGCCGATTCAGGTTTCGAAGTCAGGTCGTCAGACTCGAAAATCCATTATCAGCCCTATGCTGTCTCCTAACCTTAATGTGGGTGAATTTGAGATAGAATGACACCCCGCTGGCCAGGGAGAGCACGCAGCAGGGTGAGAAGGAGGGATCTGGGGAGAAGAACATGGGTCCACTGCTGGGTTGTCTGCGGGTCCTCTGAGCAGATGTGCCCGGGAGCCAGGTAGAAATCTGCATCTAAAACGCGGCTGAGAGACTGGGATTAGGAAGGCGTTTGTGTTAGTAGGTGGAGACCTGCTCCTTGACCATGATGAGCAGCGGTCAGCTTAGAAAAATATATTGGTCTTGAGACTCCAAAGTTTGACTAAATGCCTTGTATTTTGAAAAGAGGAGCAGGGTATGCTTTTGCCTCACGGGTGGAGCAGGGGGCGGAGGAGTGGGCTAGAGAAATAGGGAGCAAGAAAGAAGGACAGAGACGGATGAGGAAGGTTCTGCTAGCTATGAGCCCGTCCTTGCGACTCCTCAATCTTTGGAAAAACTGCCACAAGCACACATGCTCGGGACGAGTGGGGGGTCTCTTGTTGTCGTTTGTTTGTTTTGGTGAAAGCCAGCAAGGGAGACTTTCATGCCAGGCCCACAGTGGCTGACACAGAGACTATGTGCTCAAAGCACGGGCCCAAACAACCAAGCCTGAGAATCGCAGAAGTCACGTGCAGGGCTCTGGCCTTTCACGGGCTGGAGCGTCAAGTCAAATCTACCAAGTTCTCCATGGAACAGGGAGGCCTGGCTGCGTGAGAGTGGGCTGAGGATGGAACTCTAGCCACCGCCTGAGAAACTGCAGTGTAGACCGAATCAGTGAAGGAGAAAGCAAAGGGACAGAATAGAGGATGGAGGTGACAGTGAGCAGAGGAACAGCCTGGGGGCCTGGCTCTAGCCTGAACCAAGTGTTGAGCATTAGCTAACTCAACCAAATACCTCTGGGTCTCATGGTCACCACAGGGGAGCCGGAGACCACACAACCCCAGAGATTTTCCATTGATGATGCCGTTGGCTCTGGGGAAGAGCGAGCAGGAAGGTCGGAGCAGCAGGAAGAGCTACATGTCCTGGGTACAAAGAGGGGAGACACGAAGTGGTGGCTTCCAGTGCTGCCGAGTGCTGAGGCTAAGGTCACGGACAGAGCCGCCTACTGGGAAAGGGGCAGTGCCTTCTGGGAGAGTCGCAGGGCCAGAGGGCCATTCGCCTGTCTAGGAGATTAAGTGTCCACAATTTTTTTTTTTTTAATAAGGCGCCAAGCATAGTTCAGTTGGGAAAGTGTCTCTGTACCAGACCTGAGTGTCCAGCCCTGACATGTACGTGAGGGCAGTACATTCTGTCCCGACTGCTGACCCATTTCTCAATGCCAGGTGACAGGAACCCCACTGCTCAAACTCAGGGCCCCAGGGATAATTAGGTTCTGATCATGCAGCTCTGGAAATGATGCTCTTCTCTCCTGAACGGATGAAGGACTCCCAGGAGGTGGGAGGGATGCGACCTTGTGTGGCGAGTCTCCCTTCTGTCACTCTGACTTTGACTATTCCGGCAGGCTCTCCACTGTCCCCCACTGCACTGTGTCCAGCCAAAAAGACATTGGGCAACTTCAGACTCAACTTCGTGAGCCCGGAAGGGCAGACTGAGTGACACTGAGAAGTCACTGACAAATCCCTCTCCAACTCAGATGCCACAGCAGCTGAGATGACACAGACTCCTTTGTCATTTCGTCCCTTGGGAGGAAGAATAACCCATTGCTCATCTTCACTCAGCCATGGTTCACCTCTCACTTCATTAAGATCTTTTCTCAGGTGTCTAGGTGTCTAGTCCCCAGCAAGGCCTTCCCTGCCTCCACCATCCTCCGTCAGTTCACACAGCTTTTTCAACATTGTTTTCCTCATTAGAATGTGATCTCCACAAAAGACCTTGCCTGTCTTACACTCTGCTGCCTAGAAAAGCCCTGGCACAGAATGGTCACTCAGTAAAGACTGGCGAATGAGTCGATGAGCAGATGGCATTGGGATGGTACGTTTCTGGGGGAAGCCAAGGGCAGACACCATGATGTTTGGTTCACTGTTCTAGACCCATTGCCTAGCACAGTCCCTGACCCATCAGAGACTTTCAAATATTCATCAGATGAATAAGTAAAAGCAAGCAGGAAGGACTGATATCTATCCCAATATCCACATAGTGTGACCGAGGAAAAGTCCCAGACAGCATTGGGATTCAGAGCACCTGGAATGGTCACTAATGAAGAGGAAAAACTCTATGAAGAGAACTCACAGAGAATCAAAGATGCTCAAGGCCCCTAGAGTCATTTAGATCCCGGTCTAAAATGATGAGGAGGTTCCCATCATACAGCATGAAGATTGGCTTCTAAAATTCTCCTTTACCATAGGGAAGATGGACTCTGTCTCTAACTGGCCCTACAACCTCAATCTCTCTGGGCTCTATAAAAGTTATTAAATGAATGAGTGAGTGAGCAAATGAATGAATGCTAACACTCCTGCTATAAGAACTTGCAGTGGTTCTAACTTTCAAAAGAGCATAGAGGCAGAAGGGTATTAGCCGGTATGAAAAATTAGATTGCCTCAAAGACATTCTTCCAGGAAATCTCGCCATTTGTGACAACATGGATGGACCCTGAGAGTATTATGCTGGGGAAGACAAGTCAGACAGAGAAAGAGAAATACTGTGTAGTTCCACTTATATGTGGAATCTAAAAACAAAACAAAATAAAACAAATGAACAAAACAACAAGAACAAACTCACAGACGCAGAGAATAGACTGATGGTTACCAGAGCGGAAGGGCTTGGGAGGGGGGGAAATGGGTGAAGGAGATCCATTGTCTGGTGATGGATGGTAACTAGACTTACAGCCGTGAACACAGTGTAGTATACACGGCCGTCACATTAGAATGCTGTACTCCTGAAATACCTATATATTTTACCCCAATTAAAAAAAAAATGAACGCAAACAAAGAAGACATTCTTCTAGTGCTAACCATCCACATTTCCATTTTCAAAGTGTGGAAGAAATTTCTTCTCAAGTTAAGAAAGCAGAGGTATCTAAAGGCAGCAGGGCTCAGCTTGGAGATAAATATATGGACCTGCTTCTCTCTGCCTCCTCTTTGTTCTGTCATCTGTTCAAGTAAGGTTCTCAGCTCAGAGTGTCAGGTTCGCATCCTGTGTTTGGATGGAGGAGGATTTCTCTTCTGAGCCTAGAGGTTCAAATCTGGTGGGGTTTGCTGGGCTTATACTCAATAAATTCCTGGTGTGGTTGTGGGGGTTCTCATCTCTATTAACCCAATAAAACCTGGTCCTGCTGCCCGTCATGAAAAGGACATTTGAAAGTCACAGCCACCACTAACTCACGGGGGTACACTGGAGCTGCTTCATTTGAGTGATGACTGGAGGGTATTTTAGTAATTTGAAATCATTGAATTTGTTAAAGGGCTCATCTCATCTTCCAAGTGTGCCTGAATTACTTACATCCCTGTTTATTAGCATATTTTCTTTAAGATTTCATTCATATACAATATTCCCATAAGCTGTTGACTTGTTTTTGATTCTTCTTTACTATTTCATGTCCATGGTTTTGTACTACAGCACCCCTCAGCAACCAGGGGTGGGACTGCAGGGCGTAACTGACCCCATGGGATTTGAACGACAGAGCCAGAGGAATGTTTTATTTGGACAACGTTTGGTGTGTTGTTATTGACTAAGGCTCAGGCCAAGAGCCATGTTTTTTTTGCTACCTGATTAGAATGGTTTGCACAAACCATTCCCTCTGCCTGGAGCCCATCCACAGCCTTCTGGCTCACCCCCTCACTTAACTAAGCCCTGATGATTCACTAGATCTCAGTTTAGTGGACGCAAGGGACTGAGAGAGATGAGAGGACAGAGGAGAAAGAAGCCGGCGGTATTCCTTCCCTCCATCTCCACCTCAGGTAACGTCTCCCACCACATAAGGGCACCATGGTTCCAGCTGCTTGTAGGTGACCCTGACTTCTGACCACCACCTCCTCCCTAGCAGTGTCATGGCTCCGTGGCCGCCGCCAGTCTCTGAATTACCTCTCTGTCTCCTTTTGACTTCTTAGCTTCTCTATCAGTGGTATGACAAATTCCTTGAATAAAATTCCCTTTCTATGAATACCCAAAGTGCTTTTTCATTTCCTTGTTGGACCCTGATTGATATCATTCAGGAGAAATCATTTTAAGTAGACTTTGGAGGAAAATAGACACTTATTTCAATAATACTGTTAATGTTCAAAGTAGTTCTGAAATTTCTTCTCTCTTGGGGAATTATCTTAAAACCAAATTTTCAAGCCAAAAAAGAACACCAGCCTATTAACTTTCTGGAGCTGCTACAACAAATGATCACAAACATGGTAGCTTCGAACAAAAGAAATTTCTCCTGTTAGTTCTGTAGGGCAGAAATCTGAAATCGAGGTGTCAGCAGGTCCATGCTCCCTCTGAAGTCTCTACGAGAGCACCCTTTTGTTGCCTGTTCTAGCTGCCGCTGGCTCTGAGCTTCCCTGGCTCATGGCTGCATGGCTCCAGTCTCTGCCTCCATCTTCAGAGGGCCTTCTCCTCTTTGCTGTCTCCTCCATCTGCCTCTGCCATTGGATTCAAGGCCCACCTGGAGAATCCAGGATGATCTCTTCTTGGGATCCTTAACTTAATTACCTCTGTAAAGACTTTTTTTCTAAAAAGGTCTGAGTCATAGGTTTCTCAGATTAAGACATAAACAGATATTTGGAGGAGGGGACACCATTCAACCATTTTCATTGCTTTAGCTTTCTCTGTCTGATTCTCTCTCTCTCTCTCTCTCTCTCTCACACACACACACACACACACACACACACACACACACGCACACATTCATTACTCCATTTGATCATCAACTTCATTAACCCAACTTAGCTCTCACATTTTTTGCTGTTTCCAAAAATTAAATCAAGATGGGGAATGTCTTCTATGGCAAATAATGAAAAACCTTATTATAGCAGCATAAATTGAGAGGAAAAATGTCTTGCTGACATCCACAAAAGTTGGTCAGTCGAACTCTGTCTCTCACTACGGCTGACTCTTCCAGTCAACAGAAAAGGGATTTGCGTCTCTGTACTTGAAAAGCATGCTCGGTTCACTTCACGCTCCTTCTCTGCCCTCACTCAGCAGTTGCTTTTTCTGTTTTTAATCCAAATACATGTTTTCTCAATTATTCTTAGTATACATTAATCTGCCAAGTTAAATATAGTTAAGACAGCTATTTATCAGCCCTGTGATATTTTTAAGAGTAAAGGGAGGTCCTTCACAAAGGCGTAATTTTCCACAGAATCTTCTGAAGGCTTAATTTTTATCATTTTTTTTTTTTGGTCCTGGCTCAAGTCAATGAATAATAAACAGTGATGTAAATGAAGACTTTAGATGACTTTACCAAGATTATACTCCAGTTATTGGTTCGAAGCAAATAGAATCCTTTACTGAAATATAGCAGCACTGACTAATGCTCACCAAGAATAAACTGGAATGAGCATTAGATGTAGAATAGAACAAGTAATTGCCCTGAGTTTAAAAAAAAAAAGATGTGCTTTGTAGATGAATCAAATTCCACATAATTTTTAATGTAAGGGAGAAGCAAGTTCATATGTAGAATATTTGTAGAGTCTTTAGAAAGTGGGGAAAAGGAAAAGCCAGCTTTCAGAGCTCACCCTAGTGACCAGTTAAACAGCACCTCTCCTTGTGGCTACTGCTGGGGAAGGCTTGCTTCACAAAATAGAGATACCAGAAAGAGGTTTCACAGCATTAATTAAAATGTAAAGAAGAAAAAGCCCCTAAAATCTTCTCATTTCCTTTTCTAAAATTGTGAGCAGCAAAATATGTGACTGATCATGCAAGAATATGGATTGTTCTAGCAAAACACTAATCTGACACATATTTTATGAAACTCATAATAGACTTGCTGTTGGTGAATTAAAGCTACCAGTCACCGAGGCCCTTATATTCATCTCCAATATTTGCAACAACCCTGCCCTTTTATAGATAAGGAAATTGGGATGCAAAAAACCAAAAACTTTACCCAAGGCCACAAATAGAATTACCTCGATTCCAAAATGCCATTGACTGTGGGACTCGTCATTGATTTCATAACTGCTTTACAGGGACCAACAAAAAACACACTTCATTAAATGTACAGCTCTGTTGTAAGATCAATTGCGCTTTCAAAAACATTAAAATTTGAAAGAAAAAAAGAGCATCTGAAATACACGGAAATATGGCAGAACACCAGCTCTGAGGAAAGGCTTTCTATCAAGGTCTTTCTGGTCACGAGACCCAGGCTCTCTCCATGACAGCCTGCTCCCTCTCTCCTCTGTGCATCAGGACCAACGATGGCAGGTCACTCTGAGAACCAGAACTCACACAGCGAAACCACATTTTTAGTCCTCTGCATCTCTTGTTAGCTTTTCCGTAAGCTGTGCTAGGAAGGACTTTTAAAACTTGACATCAGGTATCATTGATACATCAGCATTCTTCTCAAATGGCGTGAGCCAGACCTTGTGCCATGCCCCGGTGGGGCGGCAGAGAGAGCTCTGTCCCGTGAAGCTTATGCATGGTATAGAGGGTGTGAGGACAGCGGAGGCAGGGGCATTACTGAGTCATCATCTGGACCAACGAGAGGTAGTGCTGGGGTGTGTGGTGTGCAGGAGAAGCTCTCAGCTCCCTGGAAGCCTCCCTAAGGAGGTCTGGTCTCCCAGAGGAGACCACAGATGGCATTCCTGATTCGACAACTGGGAAGAGTTACCTTCGCTCAGAGAGGAAGGAAGAATGTGGTCAGCAGAGCTGGGTGTGTGCAAAGGCCCCATGGCAACGGCAGGAGGGGGACAAGGACTTGGAAGCGGGCCAGCCTTACTGGAATGCAGGGAGTGAAGAGGCTGGCCAGGGGCAGGGGTATCATGGAGGCTGTCAAAAGCCTCTAGGCCACTTTCCAAAGCAGCAGGGAAGATTAGACTCCAGAGCCCATCTCCTTGGGTCCAAGTCACCACTCCATCAATTACTAGCTGTGTTACTTAATCTCTCTCTTTGCTCATGTGAAATATGAGGACATTAATGGGAGAATTTAATTAATTAATACCAGCGCGTGTGTAAAACCTTTTTGGCACACGTTCATTGCCATAGACATATTTGCTATCATTCTAAGAGCAATAGGGACACAGGGCAGCTTAGTAGCAAGAAGGTGACATCACCAGGTTTGCATTTCAAAATGGTCATTCTAGACTCCCCAATGAAAATGGATTATAGAGAGGTAAAACACTGTGGGTTGGCCACAGGCTAAATTCTATCCACAACCTGTTTTTGTAAATAAAGTTTTATTGGCACACGACCACGTACAATTAGAATGGTGGCAATCATCCAGGTGAGACTGGAAAAAGAATGGTGGTGACAAGTGGACAGAAAGGAGAGATAGGGGACAAAATCAACAGGAAAGAGGGTGGAGGTCTCATCTCAGTTAGTGTCACCATTCTTCCCCCTTGACAGCCAAGACAAAAAAAAAAAAAACTATGAAAGGAAACTCAGAGACAAAAGAAAGAAGTCTATTTACAAAGAATTGCAAGAAGGCTAGAAAAAAAAAAACACGTATTTTTTTTTTTGTAAAAAACCTGCAAAACTGCCAAGGTTACCAACTTTCCATTTGTCTCTTTATGGTGGAATGAGAGCAATTTTCCGATGTGATTTTCATCTCCACATCTGTAGAAATCAGCGTTACGCAAGTCAGAGATAAAGGCATTTTGCTAGGTAATCAGCAACTGTCAAGAGATGCTCAAGGACTCATTTATTTTGGGTACTAGGACTAGACAGGATGATCCTCTCCTTTGTTGTTTTCTTTTGTGTTGTTTTATCTCAGGATGCAATGCGTTTGATATTTTTTTCACCAAAGGGGCATGATGGGCACACGTATTTATTCCTTGTGGAAATGTGCAGAGGGTCAGTTTTGCTTCTACACTCCCTGTCCCTCACTCCCTTCTGCCACCTGCGGTGCTAAGGGGCCTTCGACCCTGCACGCCCTTCTCCAATCTTTTCTGGGTCCTCCTACCATTTAGATGGTGCCCAACAAGCACCCTGTGCTCTTCTCTGGTACTGGGTTTCCTACATGCAAGGGACTTGAAATGGGCAGAATCCAGGGACATGCGGGGAAGGTAGTTGGAAAGTCTCTAGCCGTGATTCAGAGTCCTAGTAAGGTAATGTAGTGGATTGAACAGTGTCCCAAAAATTCATGCCCACCTGGAGCCTCAGAATGGGACTTTATTTGGAAATAGGGTCTTTGCAGGTATAATTAAGGATCTTGAAAATCCAATGACTGGCATCCTTATAAGATTTGAAGACACAGAGAAACACAGAGAAGATGACGCGAAGATGGAGACAGGAATTGGAACGAAGGGTCAATAAGCCAAGGAAGGCCACAAGCTAGTCCAGGAGCTGGGAGAGGCAGGGAAGGATTTTCCCTTAGGACTCTGGAGGGAGAATGGCCCTGCTGGCACCTTAATTTCAGACTTCTGGCTTCCAGAACTCTGAGAGAATAAATTTCCGTTGTTTAAGCCACCAAGTTTATGGCAGTTTGACAACTCTAAGAAAGTAATACAGATGAAGTGCTGATGCAAGGGATGGAGAGGGACTCAGAAGAAGGGCAGAGGGACCAGTGGTGCCAAGGAGAGAAAGATGGGATCTGAACAAGATGGGATCTCTATAGCTTCCGTGACTTTCAGGACCCCCTAAGCCAGAGTATGATTTCAGACACAGAAAGAAGACTGTTGAACAATTAAATAAAACTTATATGGTATGGAAAAATATCACTGTCCACTAATCCCTTTTATTTCCTTCTTCCTCTTAGTGATAGAACCACTCCTGCCACGTGTTAGCTGGGCAGATGGCCACCCACCTAGAGACTGCATTCCCCACCCTCCTTTGCAGCTGGATGTGTCCACACGACTAGATTTTTACCAATATTCAGTCCAGGAAAGTGCAACTTTGGAGTCTTGACTCTACAACAACTGGACCCATTCTCCCCTTCTCTCTTCCCATGAGCTAGAAAGCAAAAGTGGTACCAAGGAGCCAGCTTTAAGCAGGCAGACAAAGGGCGACCCTCTGAGCCTGCACTAATACAAGCATCTCTGGCTACGTGTGCTACCAAGCACTTGAAATGTGGCTTGTCCAAACTGAGGTCTGTGTAAATATATAATACACGCTGGATATCACTGGATATCAAACACTCGGTAACAAAAATATATATATATCAAATAGCTCGCTAATACTTATTTATTTTGATGACATGTTGAAATGATCAACTTTTAGACATCAGTTAAATACAATGTAATATTAAAATGAATTACAGCTGACTTGCTGTCCTTTTTTAATGTGGCTACAGGAAAATTTACAAACATATGTGGCTCGCATTCTACTTCCGTTGGACAGCCTTGCTCCAGAGTGGGGCGAACAAAACTACCACCCGCAGGCTAAATCCCGCCCACCACCTGTTTTCGTAAATAAACTTTTGTTGGCACACGGCCATGTCCATTTGTTCACGTATTATCTCCAGCTGCAGAGTTGCATAGTCACAACAGAGTCCATTTGGATCACGGAGCTGGAAATATTTATTGTCTGGCTCTTGACAGAAAATATTTGCTGACTCCTGATCGAAAGGTTGATCAGTTTCAGCAGAGAAGCACCTTGGGTCCCGAGGACCAGGTCTCCACAGACCAGAATTCCCCAATCTGCACCATCTTACTACAACTAAAGTGTCATGTGAGAGAAAAGTAAGTTTAAATCGTGTGTGAGGCTCTGTATTTTTTGGTATCATTGCAAGAGTTTAGCGTTTACCTTAAAAAATTATGGGGAGCCCACAAGATGAAGCTGCAGTGAGAAGTCCCCCAAAAGATGAGGGTATTTAGGGTGAGATAGTGGAGCACAAGATAGGAAAAAACATTTCTTAAGCTTTGCTGTGGGGTTTGGGCCCAGAATGCTAACTCACCACAGACCATGAGCCTGTGATGTAGGGTCAGAACTTCATCTGGGGTTGGCATCTAATTCTGAGAAAACCAGTGGGTAATAGGGGTCATGGAGGTTAATTGCCAGCTTTTACTCAATGGTCACACTCTTGGCATTTTAATCCCCTTTGTCACCAGGCTGCTGCTCATTTAAAGCCCTCAGTAATGATGACAGTGCTATTTAGAAACAGGCTCTAAAACGTGCAACTACTCTCTTTCCCAGGCTTAACCAGGGCTGAATGCCTGGACTCGCCAGGTGACACGACAGTGCTTCCAAATGGGAAATGTCCAGACACATAAGCTGGGTGGTCTTTTCTCTCCCTGCCTCCTAGGCCTGAGCTCCCCCTTGCAGCCCACCCACCTGCTGACTTTAAACAGAAACATGTCCCCTTCATACCACATTTGCAGCGCAGTTATTTACCTACATTCCCAATGACAGCAGTGCCTTGAGTAATAAACTCTCTCTCTGACATGCCTGAGAAGGCAGCCTCTGTAAGGCTATTTTGGCAGAATTAACCTATAAACTGAAGGCCTTATTACTGGACACAGCTTGCAGCCCTACCAGCCAACCCCAACCTTCTTCTTTTCTCTTATTACATGAAGAATGTCACAGTAATGTGTGGAACTGTTTTCATGGGCATTCAGATCCACTTTGCAAATGGTCACCTATTAAAGGGAGGCAAAATGTATGCAGGATAGAGTGCTCTGCACGTGTGCGCATATGTGCATGTGTGTGGGTGTGCATGCGCAACCGGTCTCCAGTGTCCAAAACATCCACCCATTTCAAGGAAGAGCTACTGTAGATTCACAGAAAATCCATATTTTGAGTTTGACCGCCAACTGTATTCTCTTATCCGTAGCAAATTCAGAGGGGGTATTTCATGAACTTATTTCTCCCACGTTCACTATGGAGGAAAATTGACAGAGGAAAGGCTAGAACAAGGTAGATACCAGAAACATGTGGACATCTGCCTGCCCACCTCAGGGTTTCGGGAGTGACTGAGCTTCCTGGACACATTCCAGGGAGGACCAGAGATTTCATTGTCATCGGATAAGGCCGGCACCCGCTTGGAAGGTATTCTTTCAGAATTCCTAATGTCCGAGGCAATCACTTCCCCAGTTTCCATTTTTCCTGCCTTCCTCCTTCATACCCCTCGCATTCTCCAATGCAAGTGTCAACGTTATTCTAATTATTTGTTCCCATTTTCTCAAAAAATTAAAAATCCAGAAATGAAGTCTTTGGTTATCCTTGCCTTGACAGTCCTGCTTTTTCACGCCCATCTAATCTTCCCCCGACCTCTGCGTTGGGCGGAACCTTGGTCAGCCTTGGCTGGCTCCTTGCTGGAAACTGCTGACTGTCCCTCTGCTTCCAAGATGCCTCATGAACTTCCTGAAACAGAATGACTCCTACCACAACTCTGTTGTTTGTAAATTTTAATTGACTGTCCATTGTCTAATTTTCAGGATGGCACTCAAACCCCTCACCTCAGTTGACTTCTCCCCTTTCACCTTCCCTCCCTCCCCCAACATATGTAACCTGGGTTCTTGCCACATCCAACTCCTTGCTGCTCCTTAAATGTGTCCTTTCAGGCCTCCCCACATTTACACATCTTTCTTCTGCCTGGACCTTCCTCTACCTACAAACTCCTATTCATCCTTCAGGACCCAATTTAAATTTTTGCGTGACATGAAATGCTATGATTGTCTGTTACACAGCAAAGCTGCCTAAGACAAGCTATTTTCCAATTTCAGATTTTCACTATAAGTCAAGAAGCAGGGATGCTTATCTACTTGGAATATTGAAAGTGGTATAGTTGCTGTCAATTTTGTTTTTCTCAAAACTTTTCTCTGCTTTGGCATCAGTAAAAAGGTGGATGGCTAGAATACTGGGCAGCGAGAGGGCAAGACCACAACTTCTGATATATAGATGTGAACAAAAGTTGTAAAGCTGGATATAGAGCACCAACAATACTAAGACGAAAAAGGCCAGAACGCTTGCCACATTGTGAAATGAACGGGACAGCGAGGTAAGTGCTTTTTACCCGACCATTGAAACAGAGTAGGTTAGCTCCCTCTGATGCAGAGCAGAGCAAAGGCAAGCACACTTTTCCCCTTTTATTTTCTTTTTTAGCTTGACAATATTACTCATTTCTAAATGGAGCAACTAGGGAAACGAGACAAGGAAAGGCAACAGGTGAAAAATGAACCCACAGAGGAAGGCAAGTTAACAGACTTCCGTGATTCTTCCTCGTGGCCTCCCTCTGCAGCAACCTGGGGCACAGCTAAGTGCAGGCGAGCGGGCCAGGCCACCGTGAGTCAGGCGTCGCGCAATTTCATTGAAGACCCTGAGGTGACCTCGGCCATCGATTCTGTCTTTCCCAGAACTTTTTTCTGATTTGGCCCTTTGTGAAGATAGATGGCTGGAATCCTGGACTGTGAGAGGGCGACAAGGAACACCACGGATTCTAAAACACACCAAACCACTGGGTCTCACGTTGGGCCAGATTTCCACATTAAAGGGAAAATAGCAATTACATAGAAAGATGACTTAGGAATGCTGAGCTCCTGGCTTCCACACTCCGAATTAAGATTCAGCAGATATGGAAGAGGCTTTAAGAGTTTTGCTTTGGGAATAGAAAAAGGCAGGTTAGGTTCTGATCTCAGAAGTCAACTGACTGTGAGTTCAGACAAATTACCCAACCTCCCTATGACTCAGTTTCCTTGTTCAGAGGAAGGGATAATGAAGAACACCCATTTCCAAGGACGGTTTTGAGGTTAAATGAGATCATGTATGTACAGTCCTTTACCTTGCAGTAAATATTTAAGACATCTCGGCTGCTACTATTTTTGGTGCTGTGTTATTATTATCGGGTGGGTCGACAGAACTGACCCATGCCTTTGCATGTGCTGTATTTTCCACCTGAAATGTCTTTCTGTTTTGTCTCTTTACCCTCTTTAACACCTACTTCTCCTTCAAGGCCTAAGTCAAATGCTACCTCCTCCAGGAAGCCTTCCCTGACTCCCACAGGTCTGAGGTGGCTGAGCCTCCTCTGTGTTTCCATGACATCATGTTCTTATAGCACTTGCCACATGGTATTGTATTTACCACTTTGCTTAGTGGATCACAAGCAACTGCAAGACAAGAACTGGGTCTTGTTCATCTACCTCTCTAGTCTCTAGGACATAACAGGTGCTCAAAAAATGCCTGTTGAATAAAGGAATTATATAGTATAACTTCAAGTCCCTGGATAACTCCTCCTGCTTCCAGAAGTACCTCTCCCAGTTCATTAAATTCTACTAGCAGAGCCTTTCCTTCTAGCCTAAGACTCTGATCCCATTCAAGTTCTATATATGCCTCCGCTGCCCCCTGACACCTGAATGCATGTGGTAGGTGCTCAAAAAATATTTGAAGAATCAAACTGCTTTAGAGATTGAGTCCTCTAGGAAAAAAAAATTCAGACATCAGCATCAGAGGGAAGGGGATGATGGGGAGAAAAGAGAAGGTACCTTCTTCTCACTGGAGACCTCACACTAAAACAGAAACCCAGCTGCTCCCACACAAGGCAAAGTTCAGGAAAAGAGAAGGTTTCTTCTGGGTCCTCTGCTTTTCACTAAAGTGACATTTTCTCCTCCGGCCCTTGCAGACCCCCTACTTAATCTCCTGAGCAAATTTCCTGGTGCCTTGGGCTGCTCCATGCTTTCAAGAGGACAGACTTTGCTGCTGACCAAGACTTAAGCCACAAGAAAGGTGATCTGAATAAAGGAAGAGGACCTATAGAGTTCCAGGTGCTTCACACACAATTCGCTAATGCCTCCAGTAATCCTGACATGTAGATGTTATTAGCGCCATTTTATAGATGATGAAGGTGAAGCTCAGAAAGATCAACACCTTGTTCCACGTCACACAGCAAACAAGCTGTGGAGCATACACACCACAACGCCGAACATCTAAGAGGCCCTCTGTGAATGCGGGTGTTTTATTCGCTAAATCTGGCCACCCTATTCTATTTCAATGGTTGGGTAAAAAATACCTCGCTGGTCTGTCAAGTTCAGAATGAGAAAAGTTTTCTGGCATCTTCTTCTTAGTATTGTTGCTGCTCGATAGCCAGCTTTGCTTTTCTGTTTCCAAGTTCCCAGATTTATGTGTTATCTTTCAGTCATTTTTCTATACCTTCCTCTTCAAAGTTTTAAAAAGGTTATCAAGCACAGAGCTTGCTCTATGTCTGTTGACACATGCTGTATTGATATAGAATAGAAAAGAAATACTGTGTTGAAACATTTTTTTTTAATGCACGCACACTCATTCAACAGGAGATAGTGGTGGGTGATATGCTAAGAAGAAATGACATTATGTTTAGACCAAAGACTGAGAAATGCAGCCTTGCTAGGTGACAGCCAGTCGAGACAGCCCTACCTAATGGATAGTGTAAGCATTGTTTGGGGACATTTACTGCAGAATACAATGAAGTAAAGGCATTAAAGGTGAACAAAATATCATCCTTCATAGGCAGAAACAAAGGCAGTGACAGAAAATATAATTGCTAGAGAAGCATCTCTTAAAGAAGAGTAGGTTTAAATGTCCTGACTTGAGTGCCAGAAGCTGCCAGAATTTTTATCAGCTGAAGGGATGAAGCTCAGCAGAAGAAATTTGTTTTACTTTTCTTTTGAGATGTGGCATGATATAGAGAAGGCTGGTTGGGTGTGGATACACATTTAAACGATTAGCTTCCTTTACCAAAGCAAGCACTGTCTTTTGTTTTTTCAGACCACAAATTTAACCTCAAATAAATAGTTCGGGAGCAATACGAGATAACCCAATAGTAGTTGAGTGTAACACAGAAGGACACAAATTTGGTATCAGAAGGAGCTAAGGTTGAATCCAGTGACTCTTCGCTATGAGGTCCTGCATGGTAAGTTATTTAACCCCTGTATATTAGGCAGGATGGGATAGGCTCTGCTACAGTAACAAATGTGCCAAAGAGCTTGGTTTGGTTTCTTGTTCATGTGCCGATTTGACCGATGCAGGTTGGGCACCATTCTTGTGGCTCTGCTCCAAGCAGAGACTCAAAGATTTGGCTCCTCCCAAATTGCGACAATGCCACGTTAAACATGTAGCCTCTATGACCGCTATGGAAGGGGAAGTGAGCGTGGTAAACAGTTTGGGGGTTTTAGGGCCAGGCCTGGAAAATGATGTGCATCACTTCCAGCCATTTGCCATTGTCCAGGCCCAGCAGCATGGTCCCGCCTGTCATGGAGGCTAGAAAAGGTGGTCCTCCAGTATGGGCACATAGAATTGTCCCGCCACGCTGTCTGAGCGTCTGTGCAATGCGAGGAATGCAGAAGAACCTCCTGAGATGGTTTCTGTACAGCGAGCTGCTCATACAAAGGTAGTTATTCTTATTTAAATTTGAGCCGATATAGGTACAATGAATCTGCCATAAAATTAGGTCTGGGCTGTAGTCAGATTCATAGAGAAAGTGGCATGATGGTTACAGGAGCTGGGAGCAGGTAAAGGGGAGTTTCTATTTAAAGGGCACGAGTTTTAGTTTTACGAGGTGAAAACATGCTCTGCAGATGGGTGGGGATCATGGTTGCATTACAGTGTGAATGCACTCAATGCCACTGGCCTGTGCACTTAAAAATGTTTAAAATGGTAAATTTTATGTTATATTTTGCCACAGTTTAAAAAAATAAATATATATATATATTTTTAAATTAGGTGTAGGTTAACCTGTCTCTAGAACACGGTGAGAACGGTGGTGTTTGTGTCAAATGGCAGCCAGGTTGGTTCTGGACCTAGATTTCTGAGGAAATGAAAGCGTTTTAGGTACTTTGCTCTCTTTGTGTTTTCTCTAAGGAACCATGGTGTTTAAAGTCCTCAAAGTCTATCTTGAACTTAGGGTCACTTATCAATAGGAAAGAATGAAAGATAAAGTTGTAATAATCCCGCCGCACTTTTCCCAGGCGCCCCCCTTAAACACGCTCGCGGGCTCTCCTGCCTCCCAGTCTACGTCAGTCTGGGCTGCCTGGGCCGCCTCAGGGCTTCATCCTCCATCCAGCCGAAGTTCCCACCCCGGCTGCACATCAGATTCACCTGGGAGCTTTAAAAACATACGGGTACCCAAGCCGCTGCTCAATTCAATTAAATCCGCCCCTGCAGGGTGGAGCCGGGGCACCAGTGCGGCTTTAAGAGCTCCCCGGCTGATTTTAATGTGCACCGGGCTGAGAAGCACTGAAGAGTCTGTTCTGGCTTCATCCCAGCTGCCTGTCTGCAGAGCTCCGAAAAACAGGGCACGTCAAACCAGAGTCAGGTCCCTCCTGTGTGGTCTCAGGCACATGGGATAACTTCTCTGGTCCTTCGTCTTCTCCTATGTACCCTGGGGGCAGTGAGAATAGATGGGGTTATGCGTGGGTACAGCGCAGTGCCTGGCAGGCAGCTGAAGTGCTTACTGCACGATGGAACATGTTATCATGAACGCTTCCGGGGCCTCTCACTTCCTGGGGTGAGGACGAACTTGCTGTTTTCCCACGGGAGTTCTTTAACTTGCACTTTGCCGCCAGCTCCATCAGGATCCCTCAGATCCTGTCGAAGGGGAGGAAGGGGCCTCCCCTTTTTGTCCCTTAACATGCCCCCTCCCCTGGCCAGCCACCTGCCGCTCTTTGGAACATTCTAAATCCTATTAAGTAAAACCAGACACATACATGAATGCTCGAATACAGATTTCTTCCTAGCATGCACCTGCCAAGAAGTGTGACATGAACTTTTTTAAGGGGGCGGGGGGGGGGGGGGGTCGGGGGGGGGGGGTGATGCCTTTAACCACAGCTCACTGGCGTTTGTTCAGGCTGACTTGCAGCTTAGGAAAGGAACGCATTATTGAGTTGGTGCCCATCGGAGTTAAACTGGGTTTGGTTCTTAATCTCCCTAAATAAACCAATCAGACAGGCTAAGGCAAGAGGCATGCGGGGGCCAGGCCGCTGGAACTGGTGGGAATATCAAGGCAGCTGGGACACAGAGGGGTGGAGGCTGGGAACATGGTCCAGAAACTAGCCTAGGGATGGAGTAACCTCGAACTTGGTCAGAGCAGGAGGAGAGGCCCAGAAGCAGAATTGCCAGGGTCCTGTGACTCTCTGCCTGCTCCCAGACATTGTTACGAGCATGAGTTTTATTCTTGCTTGCTTTGTTATGCTTAAATGTAAAATTAAATACAAATCTAGCCATCACCTACCGGAGTTCTTTTCTTGGGAAGGGTCCTTTCGGGGGGAAGGTGGAGGAAGCTGGAGACTTATAAATAATCCAGGACATCTCCAGAGGGTCCTTTGCTGCCCAGTTCTTATTGGACAATGCTGACAAGCCCATTGTCTGAGACTCCGGAACGTCCCAGGAAACCACGCTTGGCATGTTCCTTCCAAGGTGCTACCCACACAAAGGCTCTGAAGCGCAGGACCCACCACCTCCTGCCACCCTTCCAGTCTTTGGGAACTTCCCTCCTGGCACTTGCCACTTTGAGGTCACCCATGTAACTGCTCAGTGCCTTAGTTTCCTTATCAATAAAGTGAAAACAATTGCATCTTCCTCATGGGGTTGCATCACAGCAAAGGACAAGTGAGTTCATAAAAGCCCTTGGCTCGGTGCCTAACACAGTAAGTGCTGCACATGCGATAGCTTTTGCTAGAATTCAGAGTGCCCCCCACCCTCGACACCTCCTCAGCCCCCCAATCCCTCCATCCCTCTTCTAGCACTTAGGCTCCTAATCTAAGCTTTCAAAACCAGAGGCCTCTTCCTCTGCCCTGAGGATAAAAAATACTCTTAAGATTCCAAGCTTCCGAGCTCTGCTTCCTTTTCAAGGAAGGGAAAGACAAAAGGAAAAAAAGAAAAAGAAAACCTTTCATTTTTTTTACCAACTCATCTACAAATGCAAGGACAAACAAAAACTAAAACCTCAATATCTTTTCCAGAAGCTGGGCACCTATGGAAGAGCAGGATCCAGTTCCCCAAGAAGGAAGGCAGGGCATTCATTCACTTGTTCACTCTGCATTAAGCACCTACTGTATACCAGTAAGATAGGCCCCCCTGCCCTCAAGGTGAGCTTGGCATCACATTAGGATCACCTGGGGAGCTTTTAAAAGTGCCAAGCCCTCCAGACCCATTAAATCAGAATCTCTTGGGGTGGGATCCAGGCAGCAGTATTTTTAATGTTCCCCAGAGGAGTCCAATGTGTAGGGGAGGGGAGAGCCAGTGATCTGGTGAGAGAGGCAGAGAAAAGATGATTACAATCTGATGTTGCTAGAACAGGCAAGTGATGGAATTCCATCTCAACAAAGCTGGTAAAAGCAAACAAACAGGCAAGTGTGGGAATTACAGGAGCCCAACCAAGGAGGGCAACTGGGGGTGAGGCTAGGACTCAACGAAGAATCTCAAAGTGGGGGAGTAACCTCTCTGCTTGGATATCAGCAGTAGCCAGACATGCTGAGATAATGAAGGGAAAAGTGTTCCCTTAATTCTCGTTTGTAAAAACAGCAACCCCTCATATTATTGACAGTATAGGACACACTGCATAATTAAGTCTGTTAATGAGTATTAATAAAGTTGGCGCATTTTTTTCATTTAGATGAACACTTCTCAGGGCTCAGGAATAGCTTTTGGCGGTTCGGTTGGAGCCTATCGGGAACTCTGGGGGAAGAGGTCTGGTGTGGGAACAAAAAAAGCAAGCCCTGGACCAGCACCCCTCTGTGGCAGCTTCGACTCATCCTTTCCCTCCTCCCTGGGTCTGAGAAGCCACCAGTCCTTAAGTTAGGTCTCTGTGATAACCAGACTCCAGACAGGGCCCCTAATAAGTCCTCCATTCCCTGTGCTTGCATGCCACTCCTGACATCAGAGGTGGGGTCCGCCTTCCCTCCCCTGGGATCTGGACTGGCCTATGACTTGTTTGGATCAGTAGAAGGCTTGTGGAAGCAACTTTCTGAATTTCCAAGTTCAGGCCTGAAAAGGACTAGCACTTGCCACCTTGTCTTTCTGGAGCCCAGATGCGGCCATGCTGTAAAGAAGTGCAGGCTAGCTGATGGCACGATCAGACGATCAGAAATTATGCATGTAGAGAGTCCTGGGTGGGTGTATGGACTGAATTGTGCCCCTTCCCCTCCAAAAAAAACCTCCTCACATTGAAGTCCTAATCTCCAGTGTGACTGTATTCGAGACAGGGCCTTTATAGAAGTACGTAAGGTTAAATGAGGTCATAAGGGTGAGATCCTGATGTGACAGGATTAGTGTCCTTATAAGAAGAGGAAGAGACTAGAGCTCTTTCTCCATGCACGAAAGAAAGGCCAAGTGCACACAGAGCAAGAAGGTGGCTGTCTACAAGCCAGAAAGAGAGCCCTCACAAGAAAGTAATGCGGCCAGAAATTTCTTGGACCTGCCAGCCTCCAGAACTGTGAGCAAATAAGCTTCTATTGTTTAAGCCACTCAGTCCATGGTATCTTGTTCTGGCAGCCTGAGCAGATTAATACATAGGAGGAGAGGTCAGCCTGGAGCTCCAGGTCTAGCCCAGCTCCCAGGTGAATGGAGACACATGAAAAACCCCAAGTGAGACCAGCAGAAAATCACCCAGCTGAGCCCTGGCCAAACACATAACCTATGGAATCAAGAGAAAATTTAGAAATCACTGTCTAAGCCACTGAGTTTTGAAATCTTTTGTTATATAGCAATAGCAACTGGAGAAAAAAAGCCTCCTTTAGCACCTTTTCTTTCCATTGTATGGCACTGACCTAACTAAGCTCATTTGCTCACATCCAATTATTAGCTGGGTAGCTATTAGTAGCCTGCTAATAGGGGTTTTTAACCTGGGAGTTATAGAACTCAAGAAAGTCTGTAAACTTGGATAAGAAAAAAATAAACCCAAAACCCAAAACATCTTTATTTACATTAATCTTTAACTGAAATTTAGCATTGTCCTTAATTATGACGTAACAAGCCACACCCGTGTAAGAGTGCTTACGACTGCCATGAATAGAAATCACAGATATTTTCATATCCCATTACAATTGTTAGCAAGTATCTTAAAATATTTTTCATGCTTATCACAACCTACTGCTAGGTCTTACTAATAAATTACATATCTTATTATAATAAATTATTTATTAATATTTTGATACCTGTACTTCGATGTAACTTATTTCCTCTGTAATACTGGTGTTTTGTGTTATGCATTTAGAACCATTATCTTGCTTCATAGCACTGCTAAAGGGGTCCATGCCCTAAAAAGAAATAAAAGTCCCTGAACCAGAGGTAGGTACAGGCCAAAGTTCTCTACTCCGCCAGTTTCTTACCAGGTTGCATTGAGTCCTGCCGCAGACATTTATCAGCAAGCTGGCACTAACACAGTTCCTACAACTTATTCTGGAAGCGAGATCGAGTTCTGGTTCCATCTCTTTAAGGAGTTCCTACGGCACCACATCTGAAAAGTTTGTTCCGGGCAAAAATTCTAGTTTCAGGTTTCAGCCAACTAACATCTAGACACTATAATCTCGCCTTAGGAACTTTTCCAAAGATCATCATAAAAACAGTTTGAATAAGAATAATATGATAATGGCTAATATTTAACCAAGAACTTTCTACTTGCCAGACACTGTTCCAAGTGTTCAACATGAATTAACTCATTAAGTCCTCAAAACAACCAGGTGAGGTAGGCATATTATTATGCCCATGTTACAGGTGAGGAAACTGAGGCTCACAGAGGTTCGTAACTTGCTCAAGATCACCTAGCTTATAGGTAACAGAGCTACATGTGGAGCACACCAATTAAGTCAATCTCTGCTGGTAGAGCCCAGGTATTTTTCAAAGCTTCCTGCCCATTGATCACAATGTGCAGCCAAGTTTAAGAACTCATGAACTATTAGACTCCCTGGACTCCTGAACTCTGTTCATGCAAGAGCAAGAGTCTCTGTATAATATTTCAAGAGCATCTGCATATCAAAAATACTACTGATTTCATAAATGAAAAAATAATTTCTAGCACCCATTATGTTCATTAACAAATCCTCTGATATTGATCCAAGATACAGATAGCTGAAAACTTGTGGTAGTCACCTCAAGAGATTGGACTTCTAATCTGAAATGCTAACCAATCCCCACTAGAGCGTTCTGATTAGAACACTTAAAATGTTAATTGTCTCTAGAATATAGAACAAAACTAACCCATGCACATTTACATATCATAGTATCTCTGCTAAAATGTTTAATTAAATTGTAGACAACATTACCATCACCTTCACTCCCCTCTTTTGTTGAAAAACCTAACAATTTTCCTCACCTGCCCCGTAGTCACCAGTAATGTTAAATCACCTAGTAATGTTAACAGCTCTTTTTCAACCATCGAATCTACAACATGTAACTTCAATATCAGGGTGGTATTTCCTTGCCCCTTGAGATCCAGATAAGATCACCTCAAGCTACCCTGGCCTCCCCTTCACACTTCACCACCACCATTCTGTCAGGGGCTGGGATTGTCCTCTACCTGCAAGCTAACAAGTTAACCTGTCACAGTCCATGGATGCCAGCAGAAGACCCAAGACTCCTGGGTCAGAAACAAAGGGATTTATTACTCATAGCATAGCAAGTAAAAGAGCATGATATTGGTGTTGGTTCCCATTTCTCCAAAGTTCTATAGGAAACAACATGAAGGGGCCCAGATGGATGCTACACATACCATGGTTTTGCATCACAGCCAAAGAACATTGCGCTTAGGGATCACACATTATCCACCGTAGTCTTTCAGATCCTAAGAGGTACGTATTTCCACCAGCCTCATCATCCTTCGACTTGACAGAGGAGGAAACTGAGGCACAGAGAGCTACAAACAGTAGGGCTGTGATTCAAACCCTGTCCCACCCCTATGCTAAGCAGAATAATGTGTTCCCAAAGGTGTCCATGCCCTAATCCCCAGAATATGTTACCTTGCATGACAAAAGGGACTTCGTAGACGTGATTAAGTTCAGGATCTTGAGAAGATTACATTCTAGATTATCTGGTTGGTCCCAAATGCAAGGATCCTTATAAAGAGAAGGTTAAAATCATAGATTGAAAGATGCTATTGGCTTTGAAGATGAAGGAGCACAAGCCACAGAATGCAGGAGGCCTCTAAAAGCTGGAAAAGACAAAGAGAAGATTCTTCCCGTCTCCAGAAGGAAGGCAACTCTGTCATCACATTGATTTCAGCTTCGTTAGACTCATTTAGGACTTATGACCTCCAGAAATAGAACTAATAAATCAGTGTTGTTTTAAGCCACTAAGTTTGTGGTAATTTGTTACAGCAGCAACAGGAAGCTAATACACCCTCCAGTGACTGCTAGGCACCATGATGTTTTCAAGATGCATGTTATTTTTAAATAAATGTACACTTGATAGAAACAGCACAGAAGGCATGTAGGAGCCAGAAAGGCCCTCCAGCTACTCTGTATTGTCAGCTCCTGGAATCCTCGACTAGACAATCAGTAGAGACAGGACAGCGTGGTGGTTCGGGACAGACCTTCTGGAACTGGTGACCTGTGAGAAGTTATTTAGCCTTCTAGTACCTCAGTTTCTTCATTTGCAGATGGGAATGAAAATAGAGTAACTTCAAGGGCCGGGAGAATTAACGAATGCTTGGAGGCGTGCTCAGCATATGGCCATCAGCTATTATTATTGAAGGACTTTTGGTCTTGTAGAAGCCTGTTAAAATTTAAGTGGTGGAAGAGATGATGGGAGGTGGGGAGGCAGAGGAGAAAGGAAGGGGGAGGGTCACTTACTGAGCCCCTACTGGGTTCCAGGCTCTGTCTTGGAAACTCCAGACGCACTATCTTATCTTGCCAAGAGGTGAGGCTCAGGAGGATAAAATGCCCAGTTACACAGCAGAAAAGAGGCAAAATTCAAATCCAGATCTGTCAGATTCCAAAGCCCTGTGTAGAACCACATCGCACAACGCCTCAGCAAGAGCAGACAGAAATTGGAGAAAAACTGGCACGTTCACTTTTTTCCCCCTTTAGCCTCAGTTTGACCATCTATACAATGGAGATGAAGTGGAAAAGAACCACCTCCCAAGACTGCGGGAAGAAATTGAAAGCGATAATACGCATGAGCTTCCTTTGCAAACCATGACGCACCATTCAATCGAAAGGGGTGAGCATGGTTACTGGAGAAGTCAGCTGGGATTGGGATTGAGAAGAGGCAGCAGTGGGGTGGGAGCAAAGGCCAGCCCAAGACACTACATTAAAGCAGCATGTGGTTTGAAGGGCAGCTCTGGGCTGGGCACTGTGTGAGGAGCTGGACACTCAGTCCTCAGGCCAGCCCTGTCTTCCCTGGAGTGTTAGATTTTCTTTCCTTGGAAAAAGAAGAACAGAGCCTTTGAGGGAAGTGCGTGAGCATTTCTAAGAGCCACAATTCATTTTCAGCAACCGCAACTGAAATGCTGAGTGGAGGATGTTCGGGCCCAGAATGTATCAGCTGATGGGTTTTCCAGCAACGAGTGGCCAGATCTGTGAAGTCAGGTAGCAACCTAGTCTAAGAGCGGATGTTCTGTGGTGGAAAAGAGGTGTCTGCATCCCATGCTCCCAGGTAGGGTGACCAACTCTCCTGGCTTTGTCAGAACTGAGGGGTTTCATGGGACATGGGACTTGCAATTCTAAAACCGGGTTGCCCTCGACAAAGTAGAGCAAGTTGGTCACCTTATTCCCAGGACTCTGCCCCTCCCCTCACCAAAGCCCATTGGGAAGTCTCCCCAACCTTCCTTGGAATCAAGGATGTCAAGCCTCTGAGTTTGGATTTCTTGCCTGAAGTGGAGATTGGTCATGTTTCCAAACCAATTGCAAACACTGTCCATCTGCTAATTGCTTTACAGTGTGCAAAGTGTTTTCATGAACATCAACATGTTTAGACTTTAGAGCAATTTCATTGCTAAGGAAATTAAAAGATCGCACTATGAGGAATGCTTTAAGCTGTAAGGGACAGAAAATATAACTAGAGTGGCTTAAGCAAATAAGTTGTATTTTTTTCTTAAAGCGAGAAGTTCAGAGGTAAGCTGCTGCTAGGTCTGATGCAGTATCACCATGAGGTCAAGGTGGTTGTCTGCTATGCTCCTGGTGGTAAGATGGCTGCCATGGCTCCGGACATCTAGTTGCATTCCAGGCAGGAAGAAAGGAGAAGGAACAACACCAGTGGAATCCTACTTATGTTTCTTTGGCTAGAGCAGTGTCACATGACACTCCCAGCTGCATGACCATTATAGAAATCAAGTATTTAGCTTTGTAACCTTTACAGCAGAGGAAGGAAAGACATAAAAGATACCTATAGTATCTACCACAATAGAAATAGAGGACCACTTACTAGAGGCTGGAAGAGGCTGGAATGATAGGATATCATGGGTCCCAGTGGTTCCCAACACTTGTACATCAGAATCCCCTGAAGATCTTTTAAAATAATGATACCCTACCCCAGACCGCTTAGATCCGAATCTCGGGGGCTTCACCTGGGCACTGCTACCTGTAACAGCTCCCCAGTGGATTAAAATGTGCAGCCAGTCCTCCAGAGCAGTGCTGTCCAACGTGTAGCCACTATCGATGACTGACGTTGACATTAAATAGGTTAAAATTAAATAAAATGGAAAATTTAGCTTCTCAGTCACACTGGCCACATTTCAAACCTGGGGCTAGTGGCTATGCTATCGGACATTTCCATCTTTGCTGACAGGGCTGGGATTGGATGGTTGTTCCAGAGGCATCTGAGAGTGAGAACCTGCTCAGAATGTCAAGGTCCCTTAAATCTGGCCTGATTCAAGTGGGGCAAGTCAGATGGGCCTGACCTGAAGGCAGGGTAGAAGAGTGGTGAAGGGCATGAACTGTGGAGCCAGACGGCCCCGGTTCGAATCCCAGGTCCCCCACTTACTGGGCGGGAGACTCGGACAAGTTACTCTTTCCCCATCTGTAAGATGGGAGCGGTGATAGGACACCGTCTCCTGAACTCCAAGCTGATTTGGAAAATGTGCTGGGAATGGTGCCCTGGCACCGACTGCCTTGCCTGCTAGACATTTCAGCTGTCTTTGTTATCCGAGAGGCCTGACAGGTGGCCCTGACTAGACATATCTGCTGTGTCCCCCCTCAGCCCTTAGGGTTCCCAACTAGGGCCCTGGCTCTGGCATTTCTATACTATACCTTGTTCTGAGTCTGATCTCCCCATCCTAGACAGCAGGCCCACTGGCCGGCCCTCTGTGACCCCTGGCTGTAGGCCGAGTGAGAGAATGAATGAATGCACAAACACGAACACGTCCTTATGCGTTCACCAAGGATAAGCAGACCCTTTGGATTGTAACTGGGTCCAGATGCAGCTGCTCCAGAGGGTGTGGGGGCAGAAGTGAGCTGTGTGGTCTGGGCAGGTCGCTGGGCCTCTCTGAGCACCAGGCACCTGATCTGTAGACTCAGGGGTTGGAGCCAATACAGACTACAGCTTCTGAAGAGCATGAAATCTCTGAAACAGGCTTGTCCCGCTTTGGGAAAACTACAGCTTTCTAACCAGGACTAGCTATCGCTGGCTTTCTTCCCGGGTCTCTGATCTCCCTGAGGTGAAATGAGACTCCTTTCTCAGCTCGCAGGACTACCTCCCCTGCCTTCTCTGCCCCCTCCATCTCTCCAGGCTGTGTTAACAGTGTCTAGGAACGGGATCCTGGGTTAGGAAGATGTCACTTTACTGTCCCAGAAATTAGCAAGATGCCCCCTCTCTGCCACATGAGAGTGCTCAGAAAGTGTGTGTGTTGGGGGGGGGGGTGCCCCTCAAACAGCCCACCTCCCTGGGAAGGAAGGGCATTTGCAAATGCAGCAACCTTGAGCCTCCGCACATCTGCTCCCCGCGTGCGCAATGCATTCCATAGCGTGGCAGACACGCCGCGATGGGCCCAGTCATTAACTGGCTGTCAGGTTCTTCAGATGATGGGGCTAAAAATAGCGCGCTATAGATAGAACCGTCTCCCACGCAGGCAGGCACAGGCTGCAAATGGAAGTGGAAAGAAGGGGCTGTGCCGCTCTCTCTCTCTCCCCAAAGGACGGCTCGTGCCCATCTCCAGCCCCACCCCCCGCCGCACTTGCGGGCACTGCCCCGTGCCTCCCGCAGCATCCCTCCCTCCTGACCCGCAGATGCGCCCAAATGGTCCCACTCCGCGCTGCCCCGCGGGGCGCGCAGCGGCGGGCTTCATTTGTATGCTGCCCCCTGGATAAAAGTGATAAGGCCCCAAACACTCCAAGGAGACAGCACAGATGACACGCGGCGCTGCTCGCTCAGGGAGGTGAGCTATTTATAGAATCCAAATATCAGCATTTTCCACCCATTTACACAAAGCAATTTCAGCCTTTTCAGATGAGAAAAGAGCAGCCCGGGCAGTCATTCATTCAGGGGCTGGAATCACATTTGGGGCCAGGAAGCCCTGATTTTATAGGAAACCTCGAGGCAGGTTCGGATTAAAGATCAATGGCGACATAAAATGTAGGCTGTCATATTTTCGCTGTGAACATGTCCTGGTAAAAAAAATGTTGTTTTAGTAAATAAACTCGGAGTGATGTATTGTGAGCCGCAGTTTATCCCCCAGGCCTCACCCTCAGCGCTCAAAGCATAGGACTTGGAGAATAGGGACAAGCGGACAGCCCTGTAGTAAGCGTCCACGGCTGAGCCCACCAGCTGCCCGCAAGCCTCTGACCCTCTCTCAGCCTCAGAGCCAACGGTGCAGTGCTGGGCATTTCTCTGCTGAGGTGCTCACTTTGCTGCTTCTTTAAGAAAACTATGAAAATGCATTTCCAAGTAACGATGAGGCTAGCAGCTGAGCTGGCTAGCAGTGCAGACCCTGGGGACAGACAGATGGGGTCAAGTAGGGGTCCTGCCACACCTTTGCTATGGATCTGGGAAGCTACCTAATTCCACTGAAGTTCAGAGTCAGCACTGTTTAATGAGGATATGGTAGAGTCTGTCTGTCTGTTCATCCATTCATCTCATTGGGTGGGTGAAGACTCTTGTGCATGTAAACCACCCCCTCCAAACCTGTCTGGCATTTCTGGCCCCACCTGCTGATTTGGTCAAACCAAGCAGAGAAGGAAGCTGGCATAGGGCTTTCTTTTTCCCAGTTCCCATCTTATTCCCTGCTTCCTCCCCAGCTCACCTCTCTCCTCACTGTCTAGACTAGCAGTTCTCAAACTTTAGTGTGTCAGCAAAATTACCAGGACAACTCATTAAATCCCAGAATGCCGAGCTCTGCCTCTAGAGTTTGCAATTCAGAAGGACTGGGGTGAGGCCCAAGAATTTACATTCCTACCAAGTTCCCAGAGGACGCCTAACGACATGGGTTCCATCGGGGGCCATGCTTGGGGGACCAATGGTCTAGAGAAACTCATAGGAAAGGTGAAGGGCTAGGACCTCCTGATGTCACTCATCACATCTTCTAGAGTCTCCTTACATCTGTTCTTTAAGTCCTGCTGAGCCCGGGACCTTTGAAACACACAAAGTAAGGGTATAATTACCAAGGCAAAGGAGATGAGTGGTATGCAGGCAAACAGCCAGCTTTGAGAGAGCCTGTGGGGGTGGGGAGGCTGGGTTTAAGATCTCGCTCTGAGGACGCAGCAATGGAAGCTGGGGAGGCGTGGAATTCTCAGCGTGCTTTGAGTGAGGATGCAGAGAGCGAGGCGAGGAGCCATCAAAAGCCTGGCAAGAAGGGGGCCTCACTTGTGTCTTGGAGCCACGCGCCAGGCAGGGGAGTGAGAGGGACAGGAGAGAATACAGTAAGTATGAGTTGCCGCCCCAAAGGGATTCACTCCCAGCTGTGGCCTCCTTGAGACGCCCTGATAAGACGGTCAGAAGGGAGATGCAGGCCCCTCTTTCTCACCGTCCATCCCTATGCCTTGTGCCTCCCCTGGCTCCCTCCCTCCTGCCCTGGCACCCTCACCTCCTGCTGCTGGGTGCCTCGCCGTCCTTAACTGGTCTCCACGGTTTCAGGTGTCCATTGCTGCATGATAAACCCCAACATGTAGTTCTCACATTTTTGCGGGTGGGGTGGTTGGTTCTTTGTCCTGTGGTGGTCTCAGGGCAATTTCAAGACAGTTAGTTGGGAGCCACAAGGCCTCCCGAGGCCTTGGCACCATGACATATCTATTGTCACTTCTGACACATTCTGTGAGTCGAGGGAACCTGGAAGGCAGGAAGGGAGGGAGAGGGAGCTTGTTCCTTTCTCTTCGCGTTCTGTTCCCACCTGCGGAGCCTCAGCAAAATGCCCCAGGCCTGGAAGCCAGGGGGACACCACCTCAGGCTTGTTCAACTGCCTGCTCCCCATCCCTGCCCCTCTTTCATCGCCGCATGCCCGTGTTGCGTGGGGACACACTGAGGGTTCCACTTCCCCACCCCACCCCAGGGGCCCGCAGCTTCCCCTGACCCGTGCCCCGCCCAGTATAATAGGCCTAAACGCCATGTTCCCTAAAGCAGAGGCCCCCAACCCCCTGTCTGTGGCCTGCTAGGAACCGGGCCGCACAGCAGGAGCTGAGCGGTGGACAAGCCAACGAAACCTCATCTGTATTTGCAGCCGCTCCCCAGCGCTAGCATCACCGCCTCAGCTCCACCTCAGATCTCAGGCATTAGATTCTCATAGGAACACTGGTCTCTGGTGCCAAAAACGTTGGGGACTCCAGACCTGGAGTACCCCTGCCTATCTGCATACTTCTAAAGCTGCCTCCTCCACCAGCGGCTACCAGGGAACACAAAAGCAAAGACCAATTCATGGTCTTCATGTTATACTCACTTCTTCCTAACTCTGGCTAAGCCTTCATGACCCATGTTGGTCACTGCTCTATCCCCAAGGTCTAGCACAGTGTCTGCCACACTGTGGCGTTCACCAAGTGCACTCTGGATGGGTGAATGCCTTTGTTCCTTCCCTCGATCTGTGCCTAGGTTGCCTGGCCCATCCCCCACCACACCCCCAAATCCCCTCAGGGTCCCAAACACACTCGAGTTTCTTCAGGAAGACCCCCCTCCCCACATTCTCTCCAGCCATCTGAACAACTTGGGGAGTTTCTTCTTTCTCTTCGGGCCTCCCCTTGGGCCTCCTCCTGCCCCTCCTCTGCTTAGAAAAGATTTTGTTTGGCTATATTTTGGAGCAAGTGACATGTGCATCCTGCTCTCATTCCAGGCACGTGTTACATATAGATGAGAATAGGAGACATTTTACTGTGTTTTGTATTTTATTCCCCCATTTCCGGTGTCCGGCATCATCCTGGACACATAGCAGGCACTTACTAAATATAATTTGTCAAATTAGTAATAATTATGATTACATTGTATATATGTATACATACATTATATGTTGTCTATAATGTATATATGTAACATTATATTTTATTTATTTATGTGTTGCATATATTACATATACTAGTTATAATCAACTAGCCTCCCTCTAGTCCAGGCACAGTTCTATGTTCTTTGCAGATTAATTCATTTCGGCCTCCTAGCAGCCCTGAGGTTTGCCCAAGGCCATGCAATTCTTAGAACAGAGAGCTGGAATCTAGTGCTAGTGCATTCTAAGGAAAGAGTATTGGCCAGTAAATCCAGGAAGGCTTCTTGAAGGTGGGGGTAGATTTTACAGGACTGGAAGAATGTTTTCTTGGTGGGAGGAGGCAGAGAAAACCAAGGAAGACTAGGAGGTCCATGGATAAAGCCGTTTGCCCTTTCTCTGTTTCTCACTCATCTGGCTGAAGTCAGCAAACTCAAAAGAGCAACTGCTTTATTTGGTTCCAGCAAGAGGGCTCCAAAGAACGTTATCCTGATATGCTGACCGTGCCAGCCACCACCACTGCTGGAACAGGCACGCCCGTCTCGCCACATCAGACCTTCAGGAAGAGTTCACGGTCAGTTGATCAAGGTGCATACTTTCCGCGTAGGTATTCAGTGAATTGCAAACGCACCGTCCACTGTAGCTAAAGGGCTCCTTCTCCATCTGCATAATTCTCGACGCTGTCAGTCCGTGTGACATGTGTGCATTGGGCCTCTCACCACCATCTGGCATCACAGCTCCCCCTGCCCCGCCCCCCTTGCCCCATCAGGAGTGGGCTCCTTAGCCAAGACTGTCGGTAAGGCGAGATCGGGACGTCCGGATGCGCCTGCCATGACAGCCATGATTTAGCCGCGTCAATTGCTTTGTGACATTTCCATAGCTCTTCCTGGCTTTACCTCTGCAGCGTCCAGTTGAGACCTGCAGGGGGCAACGAGCAGAAATTGAGTTTTCCACAGTATGCTCGTTCGGGAGGCTCGTCCCTCAGTCCCACAGGCAGCTACCTGGGAAGTTTCCAGCAGCTGTTACTGCCCCAAAACTCTGCCCTGGCCAACTCCCTGGAGGGGAGCTGCCCCCACCCAGGAAGAGGAACTTGGTTCTGGGGACAGACAGGCAGTACGAGTGTGCTCTTCTGTGCGGCCACTGAAGAGCTGGACAGAGTCTTCCACTGATTATCCTGAGCAAGCGCAAGAGAACTGCCCATTGCGTTGACAATTTAGCCACACACAGAGTCTCAAGGTGTCGTGGTGAGTGTGATGGTGTGGAAGACACAGCAGCACCCACACCTGGCCAGTTCTCTAAATCCCTCAGACTCAGACAAAGGAACGTTCGCCACAGAGTTCACAGAGGGGCCGGGAAGGGAGGTGGATGTCCTTCCCCGTCTGCTCAATCCCAGGGACGATGGGCTGCTGTGAGGGCGTGCAGGCGAAGCGAGGGTGCCGGACAAACTGGGCATTCGCTTCTGTGCCAACTCTAAATCCCCTTTCTCGGACGATTTCACTCCAACACCTATGAGGTGGGCGTCACCCTGAGTGATGGCTCCTGAGTGTGGGCGCGTAAAGGAATTTCCTGGTGGCTGTGTCAAGACCTGTCCAGCCTCCAGAGGTCCTGAATCTGTTGCTTGGAGACGAGCTCAGGAAAATGCATTCTGAACACGCGCTCGGCGGTGTTCTCTCCGAGGTGGTTCTCAGCGGTGGTGGAAACGTGGTTGCTACCCCCAATGCCTTCCTCCCACGTTGACCAGTCCTCGAGATGACTGCCAGGATGCCAACTCTGGGTGCTCCGTGCTTCTCCTTGCCACCCCAGACCCTGTGTGTGCTCCCAGGACACAGCCTCTGCAGTTTACCACGTGGGATAACCCTCGCCGTCCTGTTTATCTCCCGCCTCAGGCATTGCTTATTTTTCTCCAAAGGCAGGTGCCCCCACACCGGGTCCCGTGCCGGGTCTCCCTGTGGGCAGTGCGCAGAAACCATGCCATATTCCTCTCCATGTCCGAGAACGCATAGCATGTGATGGGCTTTATAAATCTTCGTAAGCGACTGCATTACATATAGATCAAATACTAATTTTGCGTCAGACCTTAGGGTAGCTGCTAGTGAGGAGAAGAAAGAAGGCGGACAAATAATTTTAACCCAAATTGATAAATGGTGCTTAGAGTAAAGCGTAAAGCATGGAAGCTGTTAGGCTGGGAAAGGTTTAACAGAGGGAAATGCCCAGCTCCGGCAGGGGCGGGGGAAGCTCCGACAAGGTGCGTGAGATTGTACGTGTTTAGGACCGTTTCTGGAGGAGCGAGCTGGCAAAAATGACTAAAACCAAAGTGTCTCTTCCCTTTGATCCAAAATTCTAGTTCTTGGGTCTTTTCCTAAGGAAAGGTGTTTATCTGGGTTTTCCCAAAACATCTACTGAGAACCTGCTCACCACAGGGCTGGACAGCGTGTGACTCAGCGGGGGGCGGGAAGATACCAAGGCATGCCTGAGTCTGAGAGAGAATCACGCCCCTGGGGCATTTCAGAGCAAACGGCCAGCAGCAACCTGAAAGTCCATCTGTGGATGGCTTGAAGAGTCTGTTTTGATGTAGCCATGTAACAGAATCGTAAGTAGCCATTTCAAATGTTGCTGTGCCTCTCTAGTCATTGCTGGAGGAGGCTCTCTGTGACATTGCTGAGTAAAAAAATGCAAATTGGGAAACAGAAAATGTCTCATTATGTTGAGTGACACATAACTGTCTACATGAGTATATACATAGAGAAAGGTGTCGAAAACTTCACTGTCAAATGTCAGAACGTTCAATGGATTTGTTCCTGGTTGATGGGGAGTTTTACATTCTTTTTTCTACCTTCATGTATTTAAATTTTCTACAAGAGCGTATCCACAGAATGCAAATATTATCTCTGTAAACAGAATGAATAAATAAATCAGACAAAAGCAAAATAGCTTTACAATTCAACCAAGGAACTAACTGCCTGGGAAGGCAAAACGGTCTTCACAGAAGACCTGGACTCCCTCACACTCTGCCCTGGGAGGATCTGAGCTCCTGAAGGGTAGGGACCGGGGCTGGCATGGCAGCTCTCCAAAGACAGCTGGTGCATTTGGGGACTGCTGCCCCGAGGTGAGACACACTCACCTCCAAAAGCCGCATGGGGCTCCTCCAATCTGACAACTGTGGGACTCCACGACCTTCCCACACATCTTCCAACTCCGAGGCTCCCAGAAGCTGAGGCGGCTATCAGACGAGTGAAACCAATCCAGGCCCCACGCCGGGCTGGGAGTTGGCTGGCTGGCCCTGGCTCTGGCTTGTCATTTCTATCTGCTGAGGCTCCGCTGAACTGGCCGACTGATGAGGCACAGCTGAGGCAGTTAAACTTCCCCAGCAACTACACGTGCCGTCAGGGTTATCCACAGTCGCTTGGGTTCCCTGCCCAAGACCCCTTTTCCCCGAAGATACCCTTCCAACCCGACTCACGGCTAATAAGCCCAAACCCAAACTGATCTACAGCTGTTCTTCAAGTGGGATGCCAGACCCCGCATCCGAGCCAAGCTGTTTAGACTCGCAATAAATTGGGGCGATGTTTTCATCTGAGGCTTGTCATTGGTTTCAGAAACTGTTCTCCGTCAGCAAAAACTTTTTTAAAATTTGATTTTGTTTAGGGCAGTTTGGGGTTGATAAACTAGAGAGGAAGCCACAGAGATTGCCCGTGTACCCTCTGCCCCCACGCATGTACGGCCTCCCTCATCATCACCACCACTCACCAGAATGGTGCATCGTTTACCGAGGATGAACCTACGCTGACAAATCGCAATCACTCAAAGTCCATCGTTTGCCTTAGGGTTCGCTCTTGGTGTTGTATATTCAATGGTTTTGGACAAACGTATGATGACATAGACCCATCATTATAATATCAGACGGGTCTTTTCACTGCCCTAAAAATCATTTGTATTCCGCCTGTTCATCTCCCCACGTCGCCTCCCCATCCCGGCGCTCGTGGACCTTTTTATTGTTCCTATACTTTCAAAAAAGACTTTTCAGCGGAGACAGTAACACATTTTGGCAACGTCATGAGTTGGAGGACGGGCTTTCTCACTCCCAGATATACTGCCCAAAGAGGTCCCCTCTCTCTGCTAACACAGTTTGGTGCTTCCATGACTACGTGATGATTTGCTCATGAGAGAGAAAAGGGGGCAGTGAACACACCCCTACCCATCCCATCTTGGCTCTTTCATCAATTTGAGCCACAACCTCAAACGACATGGCTCAGATGTGAGAGGGAGGCTGGAAATTAAACAGCAGTTGATCAGCTCAGTACTAGACAGTTGGAGAAAAAGGAGAAGGGTGGTTATTTGGAACGAGGTGTCTGGTGGTCCATGAGGACAAGGGCTACAGACGACATTAAGGCCAGCAGTGGCACAAGCCCTAGAACCAGTAGCCACCATGGTGGTGATAACAGCGGTGGGAGAAGTAACACTTATAACAACAAACATTTGTGGAAAGGTCGGCCCTCTACAAAGCATGTTCCATATGTAATCTCATTAGCTGAAGTTGAAAGACAGGTTTTCCCTTAGATGCATCGCACCTAAGAGCCATGCAGGATCCATTCCTTCATTCATCCACTAATTCACAAACACAGAGCTCCTACTTTCTTCCAGGCACTCTGCTAGGTACTTATATTAGCTAGGGTTCTCCAGAGAAACAGAACTGATAGGATGTGTATATGTAAAGGAGAGATTTATTTTAAGAAATTCACTCACATGACTGTGGAGGCCAGCAAGTCCAAAATCTGCAGGATAGGCCAGCAGGCTAGAGGCCCAGAAAGCACTAACGTTGCAGTTCAAGTCTAAAGGCTGTCTTCTGGCAAAATTCCCTCTTGCTCAGAGGAGGCGAGCCTTTTGTTCTTTTCAGACCTTCAACTGATTGTGTAAGGCTCACCTACACTGTGGAGGGCTATCTGCTTTACTCAATGTCAACTGATTTGAATATTGATCTCATCCAGAAACACCTCAAAGAAACATTCGGAATAATATTCGACCAAATACCTGGGTGCCATGCCCAGCCAAGTTGACACAGAAAATTAAATCTGAAAATAAAGAAGGCACTGAGTTGAATAAAATCAGCCTTCACGAAGATCACACACTAGTAGTAGAAGCAATACTGTGTACTAAAAGAGTAGTACACACGGGAAGTGATGTGTGCTATGAAAGAGACACAGATAACAGCGCTAGAAGTCTGAATGCATTTCCTTTGACCATGGGGAGGAGATGCAGGAGCAAGGTGCTCATGGAAGGCTTTCTGGAGGAGCAGAACTTGAAGTGGAAGCTTCACGGGCCAGTAGAATTTGGACAGGTGCATGTAGAAGAAGGAACTGACACCAGGTAGAGGAAAGAGCATGATCTGAATCTGTTCAGGGAGCAGCCGGGAATTTATTGTAGTTGTGCAAAGAATTAGCAACAACAAGGCAATCAACTGAGTAAACAAAGGACATTACCCCCTGGTTCTTTCTTGTCCTCTTCCACCTTTCCGTTTGCTGTAGTCCGACTTATTTCTCTGTGCGGTTATAATTAACTATGAGCAAGGCAGGTTGGAGGAGGCAGGCATCTACTCTGTTGCCCCAGCATCTGCTCAATCCCATCAGTAGTTTCTCTCCTGGGAACCACGCCCTCGCCAATCTCCAGCCCATACTCCTCAGCTTGCACGCCACCCCTGGCTCGGAGATAAACCATGTGACCCAGGGCTGAGCCAATCAGTCTCACATGCTCACTGCTAGAGCGACTGATTGGTCAAGGATGAATATGTAACACCACTGAGGCCAGTTATACCCACTGAGCTGGATCTTTGACTCTTCTACTTTCGTCATGAATACGAGAGGTGATAGAAGCAGGACTAATGTCCCGGTGGAGTCAGAGACTAAAGCCCACACACTGGGGGCAGAACAGAGAAGGGAGCGAAGGTGGGCCCTGGTCCCTCCAAATACAGCCCACAGAACGTGGAGGAGGCTTCCGGTAATATTAACCACAATTATTTATTGAGCACTTACTATGAGTCAAGCACCAATATATTTTATCGGTTAGGCCTTCAACCTCGAAAGGTAGTTTCTATGATCCTCCATTCTATGGCTGCGAAAACAGCCTCAAAGACTTTTAAAAACTTCCTCAAAGACACCCTCCAAAGGCAGCAGTAAAATCGAGTCTCGAACCCAGACCTCCCCGATGTTGACCCCCAAGCTTGGTGTTAAGAAACCACGGAAACCTCAGAAATCTAGAGAGCCCAGCATTGGCATTTTCTCAAAGCTCCCGTGGTCCTGATGGGCAGCCAGGATGGAGGTCACAGGGGATGCGGTTCTCAACTCTCAGGCGTCTTCAGCCACTTCTACGAAACCATGCGACTCCAAACTCCCAGCAGCTCAGGGCAACCCCGAGTTTGACTAAACACCTCCACTTGGATGATGTGGGTCCCGTCAGCCCCTGACTGATGGAACTGCGACCTGATCTGGAGGGTACAAGTGGGGGGTGGAGGTGGGCGAGGCGAAAAGAGGAGAATGCTTCTTCCCTTTTATTTGGCCTGTCGTTTTTAGAAAACACGCTTTCTAGCACTAGGAAGTAACGAAACGCAGCTGCAGCGGGAACCTCGGGGGACGGTGGCTCCTGGCTTGTCAGCACCATGATCCATGTTTTGTTCCACTCCACTTATGAGCACACATTTCCCTGTGATGTGCGGGGCACAGTATATGCAGCTGGTCCCACCACACACTTACCACAGCGAGGGCCAGGAGCGGGCCTGGCTGTGCCTGGGCAGGAGCCAGCCCGCCACGTCGGGGGCCTATTTGGTTTTTCAGTGGTTGGAGCAGTGAGGGCTGGGGCTGGGGGTCATTTGCGTGTTTTCCAGGGGTGGCCAAATGTAATCATTCAGAAGTTCCTGTCTGAACACCCCTCCCTGCTTTAAAGAAAAATGCCTGGATTGCAGTCTTGGTTTTATGGCCTCTCCTGTGAGACCAGTTTTTATTTCAAAAATCAAACCCCAGTCCAAAAGGTGAGGAAGCTTGTGAACCTTTCGAGGATGGCTTTCATTAAAATGTTTCTGCCATTTCCATGCCTTTTGCGTTTGTTCTAAAAAATCTCCCATTTCCTGCTGATAGTGACTTGTGTCTAGCACAGTGCCTGGCATTTAGTTGGTATTAAGCAATAATAATAATAATAATAATAATAATAATAATAATAATAAACAGCAGGAAAAATGCCTACTGGCCACCTGGCTTCCTTCTTCATCGTCCGGATTCTGCAGGGAATTCAGTATTAATGAACCGTGACATGAGTACCAAACTTTGAATTTTCATGAAACATGATACCGCTGGGAAAAAATTTAAGAAAAAAATGCAAATGAAAAATTCTCCTATATGTTTTGTTAGTTTTAAGGTGCTTCTACACACAAACAAACAAACAAAATACTTCACACTATATGCAGAGGAAAAAAAAAAAACACCCCAGAATAATAGATCCAGTGCTGGGGAGGATGAGCTCTACTTCTAAAAGGCCACAGAGAGATGTTTGGTCCTGGCGCTCAGCTTCGAAGACTTTCCTCTCAAACAGGTCATGATTCAACATTCTTCGGTGACAAGCAAGATGAATTGACCTACCTGTGCTAGATAATCAGACCACTTTGCTCCTTCCTATCCAAAAGGCTATTGAGAGGGTCACTGATAAATATCTCACCAGATCAAGGTCTAGTAGGTCTTTAGAGTTTTCAAAATTCATTTTAACCCATCCCCAAAAGGGATAAAGTAGGTGGGCATGACATGTTCGTAGGGAGCCCACGATGGTACTGGGTGACCCCTCCTTGCTTCTACACGTATGCCCAAATCGTCTAATAATTTTATAGGGGTTTTTATCACACCAATCTGGAGTCTCTACAGTTCACCCTTTTCTCCTTTAAAATAAACTACGACAACTCTTTCTGTCCCTGGCTCTCTCCCTCCGTTCCCCTATTTCCTGATTCCTCATGGGACACTAACAGATCTGTGGCCATGTTAGCAAGTTTTTCGGCGTCCTGAGGGACGGGCTCGCTGAGCCTTGGGAACGGTGCTGATCTGGAGTAGCTGATAGACGTTCACCATCGTCCTGGGCTTCGGGATTGGTTTACTTATGCCCCACACTGCTGTGGTAAGGTCACGGCCCCTCTGGAGAAGCTAAAGGTGAAGCGCAGGTCGTCAGGCCGGCTCTGGGCCGCACACTCACCTGCCCACATCCCGTTCGTGTAACAGCTACGTTGACTGAAAAGCTGAAAAGCGTACGCTGTGCTGGCCATTGTCCCCGAGGGCTTTACTTACCGGCTCACACGTGGTGGTTCGTGCGACAGCTCAGCGAAGTGAGTGTAGCCACGGAGCCCCTTGTGCAGATGAAAGAGCTGACGCACAGGGAGCGTGAGTCACTTATCCGAGTTCACACAGCTGATAAGCAGCGGGGCTGACGCGCAAACCCGTGCCCTGAACCACGGTGCTGCCCTGATCTGTCCATTCTTTGTCGCGTCTTCTGAACTTGGCTTAAAAAGCCCATTATGGGAGATTTTTGGTTTTCTGTTCAGTTTTGATGAGTAGTTGTGTTTTAAAACCCACTTTAGGTGGCTGTTGCGCATCGCGGACTGTCCCCACCTTGACAGAGGCCCAGTCCTCCTCCCGCCCGCCCCTGGTTTCCCACCTCCCGATCCCAGCATGGTTATGAGCTACTCCCTGCTGTGCACACATTGCTCCCCTTTGCTGAGAAACAGTTCTACAGTCCTCTTCCCAGCTGCCACTTCTCCATTCCTCACCGGGAAGGCTGATCGGGCTCCCTTCCTGTCCCCTGACTCATTCGCCATCAGTCCTCTCAGGAGCCACAGGCCCAGACTCAGCTGATGGTAGGGGACAACGGTCCCTTCCTCCCCGGAGGTAGCGTCCACAAGGAATGACTTGGTGTTATGGGGTGCACTGGATTCCCCCCAAATTCATGTACTGAAGTCCTAATCCCCAGCACCTCAGAAGGCGGCTTTGTTTGGAAACAGGTAAATAAGATGAGGTCACGCTGGAGCGGGGTGGGCTCTGATGGAATAACACTGGTGTCCTTATCAAATGAGGAAACTTGGACACAGACACGCCCAGGGAGAAGGCCATGAGGAGACATGGGGCTGAAGGCAGAGATCGGGGAGGCGCGGCAGAAGCCGAGAACGCGGAAGAGCACCAGCCAACCTCCAGAAGCCAGGGGAGAGGCAGGGGACCGTCCTCCTCACGGCCCTCTGAAGGAACCAGCCCAGCTGACGCTCTGATCCTAGGCTGACAGCCCCCAGAACTGGGAGACAATACTCTTCCACTGTTGAAGGCACTCGGTTTGGGTGCTCCGTTACAGCATCCCCAGCAAACTAATACTCTGGATATTAAGGAGAAATATAACAAGGGAAGAAGGAAATCCCAGTTCAGGCTCCCACTGGGGCTCCATCCTGCCCCCCTTCCCCAAGTCTGGGAGAGGTACTCTTCCCACGCGCTCCCGTAGCCCCTCGTACCCTCCCCATCTTTACTTCCACGGCTCGATGATCACCCCTTTGCTTGGCACTTCCCCGCTGGCCCCAACTCTCAAGACCCAATGGAGGCCAGGACGAAGCCCGCTCAGCCAGCATTGTAGCCGCACGGCTAGTCGTGCACCGGGCCCACTCACTGTGCATCTCTGCTAGGTGGATGGTTGGGTGCAGGTGTGCATAGGAGGAAGAAAGAGCCAAAGAACTAAGACGGAGAAGTAGGAAGGGAAGGAAGAGAAGAAACAGGATATTTTTTAAACAAACAAACAAAACAAAGAAAAAAACAGTATTTCTAAGGGGTGAAGTAAAAGAGGAAGAAGGGCAAAGAAAGACTGAGAGGAGGGTGAGAGGGGTGATGTCCAGCTATTTTCTGATGTGGATTCACAACTCCTTTTGTGATATCTTGGGACCAGACGTTTTCTGTACTCAGAGGTTTGGGCGTTTTTAAGAAAGGTACCGTGGGCCATATATAGCCCCTGTGAGGCGCTGTCCTGGACACAAACACGGTGACGTTTCTGCAGCAAAAATGGAGGAATATTCACACACAGAGGGGTCGATGAAGACTAAAAAGAGCCTTGCATCGTGTGTCGAGTCAGATTTTCTTAAACTTTAGGTTTTCAGAGGTTTGGAGTTGGGATAACGTTCACGGAGCACGGCTCTGTGATGGGGCAAAGCCAAACCGAGACATGCATCTCCGCTCACGCTTCTCATTTTTAAGAGCGGAGAAGCTCGGGGCGGAGAGCTGTTGTGTTCTAAGGTCACGGCCAGGGCGAGTTTGGAGCCGGGGTTCCCAAGAAGCTGGTGGGGACAAAACGTTTGTTCAACACATAAAAAGTGCTTTGTTCTCAGCCAAAGCAAGTCGAAGAACGAGAGGCCTGGAGGACACTAAAATCCTTCCTTTCGTTCCAGATCCCTCCCTCCTTTCCCCCCCCCCAACAAACCACACTTTCCATTGTTCTCCTTTTCTGGGAAGCAGCTCTACAGTCACTTCCCAGCCGCCCGAAGCCCAGCTGTCCCAAGCTGCAGGTGGTCCGGGCAGTGTCCGGGCGGGACACCCGTCGGGGATACTGAATTCGGAAAGATGGAAGCCACGAGCTCACGGTCACAAGGCGTGTGACCGGGACACAACTGAAAGCAAGGACGAAGACCTTCCGGGACCAAACGCCCCAAACCTCAGACAACCCCACAGCTTTTGCGGACCCTCCAGGGATTCCCCTTGGCAGGTTTTCCTGGGTTTGGGGCTCGTTCCGATAACGGTAGGTTGATCTCAAAACTCACTGCTGCGTCGCCATCACTACCTCGAAGAAGGGGTGGGGACTTGTGTCGGTGAGATGGGTTCAGCTGTATGTAACCAATGAACTCACGACGACAGTTTTAAAAGTAGCACTTTGTCCCTCGAGATAAACGTGGAGGTGTGCAGCCCAGGAAAAGTTTTATGGGCCGTCATCATCAGAGGCCCAAACTCCTTCTGCCTGGCTCCGCCATCAGGCTTAGCGTGCTCACTTCATGGTCCGAGATGGTCACTTGCGCGCCAACCGTCCCATCTGAATTCTGTGGTAGGAATGAGGAAGCACAAAAATGTGTACTGCTTCTCTTTCAGGAACATTTTCAGCAGTTGCACACAGTAACTTGGCGTACGTCTCAATTGGGCCTGACCTTACTAGGTGGCTGCTGGAAGATTTACTCCATTGGAAGGGTGCCGTTATGCCCAGTTAAAGTGAGAAGAAACTAGCAGTCGCTGGCCAGTGCTCAGACAGATATTGGTCAGACAGGCAGATGGTCCAGCAGCGTCAGCCCTTTCCAAATGTGCTCTGGGAAGTGCACTGACTTGAAGGCCAGTTGGCCTGTAATTTGCGCCAGCCCCGTCCACACCAAACTGAGACTGCTGCCTGAGTGAGCGGGAGTCGGAAGGTAGCAGCCTGGCTCAGGGAGAGGGATGGGCGAGGTAGAAGAGGCTACTCTTTGGTCCCTGGTTTATCTCCTCCTTCCCAAAGGGAAGGCGCCCGAATCGCTGCCAGCACCATCGCTGGGCATGGAAGGGATGACTGACTGACGGTGAGGCTGCCTGATGGAGTGGGGACAGCCAAGGACAGGGCTGACCTTCTTCATTTGCCTTTCACCCCAGGACGCCGTCTGCTTGGTCAGTGATGGTTCTCCTCAGCCACCATCTGGGCAGGTGCAGATTCCAGCTGATGACAGGGAACTGCAGGCCAGAGAGGCGGACGCCCCACCTGGCCTTTTTGGTCCCAAGAGCCTTGCTCTCCCCTCTGGCCCGCATCCTTCCTGGCTCAAGGGTGTAGAATCATCCAAGAAGGTTGGTCTACAGAGGATTCCAGAAACAGGTGCCAAGTCACAAGCTTCTGCTTCTGAAGGGAGAGAGCAGGAAGCCAGGTTCGGGCAAAATCTAGGCCAGGTTCACACATGCTGAGGAGACAGACTCAGGACTTCTTCCTGGATTCAGCTCCTCAGCAGCCTCCTGCGCTCAGAGGCATCCCCCACCTGCGTCCATCCCAGCATCCTCTGGTGATGCCACAGCCCCGCACACCGTGGCCCCTGGCTGGGCCGAATCCTCTGGGTGCTGGGGATGGAGAGTTTCCACAGTTCACAGTCTCTTAGTCCTCAGGTATAAAAGGTACATATCTGGCTACTAGAGACTCCCCCGCCACCCCACCACTGCCATTACTACCAAGGCCGGTCTCTTCAGACCCTGAACTTGGGAGGCGGGCACAGTGAGCTGCAGACTTGGAGTTCTGCACGTGCTCTGGGGCTGTGCTGATCGTGTGCCGAGCATCGCACTATGCACTTGACGCCCAATATCCTGTTTCATCTTCTCCTCAGTCTTGTGAGGTAGAGATTATTGTTATTATCCCCATTTTATAGATGAAGAAAATAAGGCCAGAAAGCAGAAGCTCATCATCCTGAGTCTGTGTCAGGAGGCCAAATGTGCAGCCTGTTTTCATTTTGTTTGGGCCTTTCTTGTCACCGATGAGTTATTATTTTTTTAAAGACTTATCTTTGGTTTAAAAAAAGTATTTCTGTCCTGTGGGCATGTCTGGAATCCCCTTCGACACACAATTTTTCATTAGCACCAGGTGCTAATGAAAAGGCTGAGGTTGTTTTAAAGAGACCAGAATCCCCTATAAGTGTATTTTGGGAGGACAAACCACTCCCTGAACTTAACATCATTGACTCATGACACCTCTCATTGACTGAGGGCCAACTGTATGACGACCATTACGTTAGACACAGTGTAGTCACTGCAGGTCATCTTCTGGTTCCTGAGGTAGAATTCACCACCACTTTCCCCCCTCTTTTAGACACTGAGGCTTATGCAGATAATCTGCCCCTAATTACATGCTTCATAAATACAGCCGGCTCTAACGGAAGGTCAGCACACAATGGCCCGTGAGCAAAATCCAATCAGCCTCCTATTTTTGTATGGTTCCAGAATCATTTTTACACATTTAAATGACTGGAAAAAAATATTAAAAGAAAACAAATAGTTCACAACTCATGAAAATTAAATGAAATTCAAATTTCAGTGTCCGTAAATAAAGTGTTATTGGAGCACAGTCATGCCCGGTCAGTTACACTCTGTCCCTGGCTGCTTGTCAGCGGTTGCAACGGAGGCTGGGTGGCTCGCAGAGCCTCAGTCAAGCATTTGCTACCTGGCCCTTTACAGGAAAAGCTTGCCTATCCCTGCTCCAAACTGCGGGGTCTTAGCACTGTTCCAGTGTTTCCAAGAAAGCTCCAAGAACAGCATCAGAGCCCGGAGCACCAGGGTTTCTAGATCCTTCCCCTGGAAGGAAGCCAGCTAAGCCATTTAAGCCACCCGGCTTCTCTGGGGCTTAACTGCAAAATAAGGATCATCACGCCCTGCCTGGCTCCAAAGACTGTCAGAATATGGAAACAAGATAATGTATGGGAAAGCATTTTGTAATCTGGAAAGCATTCTGCAGAAATGGGAAGGAGTATTACATGATCTGATTCAGAGAAAGAAGTTGGGACAAGGGAAATAAGCCCATTGCAGGGAGAGGGGATTCTGCCTTGCTTTTGCATGAGTCGTTAATAAAACAGACCACACCTGCTAGCATGGCCTTTGTCATAAACCTGTGCCCCTTGCTCATGTTCAGTTTCTTTGGCCCTAGAGACAGAAATTATTTCTTAAACATTCAGACGTGGGGCCAGTGCCTGTGCCCCAGAGAAATGGCTCCCAGGGCCTTCCTATGTTTGGACTTCCTCCCAAGGAGTAGACTTCCCTCTGGGGAATCTTAAAATGCCAGGAAGACTTCCCTGCCCCTAACATGCCCAGTTCTTCCTGCTCACTGAATTGCAAATGTGCAGAGAGATTTATTTCTATCTTAATTCCAAACTTGTCAAAACAAGTATTTCTGGAGTAGGCTAATGTTAAACCCTGCTGGTAATTTCTATAGTGTGAACAAGTTAGTTGATCATTTGTTCAACATATTTACTAAGGTCTTCCAATGTGCTGAGGAAAAGGAGGAAAGTGAACGAAGTAGGCAAAGATCCCCAGAAAGGAGGCATCCGAAGGACAGGCAGGGGAGGATAGGAGGGTAACATCGCATCTGATGCCATCACCGCTGTGCTAAACTGACCCCAGTTTTCAAGGTGTCTGAAAACGTGAAAGGTGGCAGGGAAGATGCAGGGAGAGTTGCAGGAGGTACGGTCAGCTTTGGAACAGTTTTGGAAGAGAGAAGGCCAAGGGTGTGGGGCACATCTTGAGTGTAAAGCGATATTGGAGCTGCCACCTGGTAACTCTGGGGCAGGGTCCACTGCCACCGTGAACCCCCTCCCACTTCTGGGGAAACCTGCTGTCCTCGGGCCTCTCAACACAAAAGCCAGTCTGGAACCTGACAGCAGCCTTGCTCTCCTATGCGCCCCCGCCGCCCGTCCCCCTGCTGGCACCGTGCAGGCCTGACACTCAGCCCATCTTTAAAAGTGAGAGACAAACACAACTGTGTGTAGAATTGGATGTTTATTTCCACCATCTGCGTGGCAATACAAGTTCAAGTTATAATGGCATCCGCTCTCCATCAGTATTAGGGAACCATTGAAACATCCACAGCCATTTACTGATTATAAACACACACTAAAAAAAAGGCGGCAAGTGGCATGTGGCCCCGCACCTGCTGCCTTTGTCTGTGTCAGTCAATTTCATGCCTAGGAAGCGCTGGGCTCCATGGGGATGGCTATATAAGCAGTTTGGTTGGTTGCGGGTTTTTTTTTTTTTTTTTCCCGGCAACAGTATAAACCAAGCTGGCTCGAAAATACACTTATTGCAAATAGATGGGAATAAATGGAAAATAGACAATGATCATAAATGCAAACAAACAAACAAAAATGCTGAATTTCCTAATGTTAAAAGGTCCATTTACTTAGAATTAGTCGATTAAAAAGTGAAGAGTATTTTACTGGTCTTCAAGAAAAGTGGCAGGGAACGTTGTGCACACCCCTCATCTCCACTCCGGGCCCCTCTCACCCCCACCGACCCCCACCCCAACCCCAGAGGTTAAGTCACTGGGCGATGGCGAACAGGGCATAAACTGGACACGGTGAGAGCAGGCAAGGGAAACTGAAGAGTGCACCTAAAAGCCGTGACAATGTTTTCTGGATCGACTTTTTCTCTTGGGAAGGGTTTCTCCACCTCCTTCAGACGGGCCCCTGCACTGTCACGGGCCCATTGGTGGCTCCAGCCTCTGAGACTTGCCTCAGCCGTGTGACTTTGGGCAGTCAGTCTCAGAACCTGCCTTCTTACAGGGGACAGCTTCCCTGGGGGGGGGGAAGGCAGGTCATTAGACCAGTGTATTCCAGGAGCTTAGATGACACATTTCCAGGTTGACTTCTCCAAGAAGAGGTTTATTTTTGCTGTTTTGTCGTTCTTGTTCTGTTTTCCTGACAGCTTTCTAACTAAAAGCACTTTCTGCTTTAAAGGGCCCTTTTTACTGCCTGTGACCAAAATTTTTGGAGAGGGGGTTACAGAAAGACACTTTCAGTTTTTTGTCTGGTCAAAAGCTCTAAGTGCTTTTCTATAAGTTCCTTTATTCTGTAATGTAACCCGCAAGACACATGAGGCAGACTCTTCCCACTGGAGCATCACACCCAGCTCCTCTGATCTATCCTGCGGGCCTGTCTGCCTCCCTTCTCCTCTGAACACTGGTTTGGAGATGGCCCTCCACCTTCCACTGCTCATTAAGCCTGGCCGGCTGCAACCCAACATAATAGCTCGACATGCCTGCAATACATTTATTCCGTACAAGGATTCCCTCTGTATCGCTAGAATGATTACCCTCCCACCCCCGCCTTACAGGTCTAATCCACTTTGGGGTTCTAATTTGCAGCCTAATTTGCAGGAATTTGGTATCAAGACTGAATGGTTATTAGACGTGAGTGTGAACTCAAGTCCATTTCTCATGATAGCCAGTGAAACTTGGAGCAGGTCAAATAGTAACTTCTGTAGCAACCGAGAGGGATTGTTAGGAGTCCCTGTGGAGTATGAACAGCCCCATAAATTCAGTTTTATTAATCCGTGGAAAAACTGTTAGAAAAACACTGTCTCAAGTACTTTTAATTTCCTCTCTCCACATTTGTCTAAATTTCACTGGTTCCTCACATTCTAACATCTCCCCCCCTTTTCTATTAAAATCTACCCTTAGAGAACTGTATTTGGATCCTGATATAAACATTAAAAAAAGAAAAGGTAATGGGAAATAAACACTGATAGCATATTTGATGCTATCAAGACATTACTGTTAATTATTTTAGGTGTGATAATGATGTGACTAAAAAAAAAAATGAGTTCTTTACTTGGAAATACATATTGAAATGCGAGCTGCACCTTGAAATGATGCCTGAGCTTTGTTTTAAAATACTAGGGTGACGTAGGTGAAACTTAGCAACTCAAGTGTCGAAGCTGTGATGGAGTCTGGGCTTCATTATATGGTTCTCTCCACCTGTGTAGAGGTTTGAAATTTTCTATAATAAAAAGATTTAAAAAAAAAAACAAAAACAAAACAACCCACTCTTAGGGAAACATTTGATAAACCCATCCAAACTAAGATGTCATTAACTGATAAGGGTAAATAGCAGTTATCTATTTCCTAATGCCACTGCATTTAAATAGGAGAAAAAAGAGATAAGACAAAGAAGTGAATCCCACAGTGAGCAGTCAGGAGGGAACAGAGGGGAGGGGAGGGAGCAGGCCACTAGAGAAAGGCCCTCGAGCCAAGAGCTCTGAGTCCAGTGCCAGTCTCAGTTTGCTTCTTTCATCTGACCTAACAGAATTTAATGAAGATCCGGCCAACAAACACAGCTACATTTTTGAAGTGTTATTTCTGATGCTATTTCCTTTTCCTATGTTTTTGATCAGCCATCATTTACAATAGCTACTATCAGAGCACGCGCTATGTATCGGACTCTTTGCAAGGTACTTCATGCACGATTTCATTTGATCTTTATTTCAACCCTTTTCGATATTCCTATCCTCATTTTGTAGATGAGTATTTGTGCAAGGTCACTCGGCCACTAAGTGGCAGAGCCAGGGTGGAAGTCTGGCCTCTTAATTACTTCGCAGTGACTACAGTATCTTGAAGGAAACGCTTCCTGAAGGTTGGTCACTGGATGATTCACTCCCTGTACATGGACCACTGATCAAAGGTATGCTACATCATTCAGTCTTGCCCTATACGTATAAATAATTAGTATTCTGAATTGTGAAACAGCCAGAAAATGATGCCAGACTAAAACAACACAATAATCCGTGATGGCCAACAATGGTTATGAAACTGAAAGCAACATGGCAAACAAACAGAGACTCTCGGACACGGGCTGTGGATCAGCAGTTACTGGGTGGGAGGGGGGAGGAGATAGGGGTAAAAGGGTTACGTATTTGGTGATGGAAAGACATCTAACTTTGGGTGGCGAACACACAATGCAATATATATACAACATATTGTTGAACTGTACACTTGAAACTTTTTTGATCTTATTATATCACTCCAACAATTTTTAATAAAAAAAATTAGGCTAACGAACTATACATGGATGGTATCACTTAAGTAGTAGTAAGTAGGTGCACTCTGGAGTTTGGCAGGTCTGTTTAGGGCAAGGGCGAAGAGGGGTGGGAGATGAAAGAGACCAAAAAGTTAGGCAGGGGAGTAGAGGCCACCTTGTAGGCCACAGGTATCGCAGGTTAGATTCTTTGGGAAGCAGAGGCTGGGACCGGGTTAAGAGTAGATCTATAAGATGGATGCCTTACCACCGAGGAATTAAGAAGTACAAACTGCCAGCTATAAGTCGTAGCGATATAAGGCACAGGGAATACAGTCAATACTGTAGTGACTCTGTATGGTGACAGACGGTTACCAGCCTTATTGTGGTGATCACTCCACAAGGCATAGAAATGTCTAATCACTATATTTTACACCTGAGACTCATATATAATATTGTATGTCAACTGTAATTTTAAAAATAAACTTTAAAAACGCTTTTTAAAAAAGGGTACAAAAGGTTTACAGGGGAGTAATGCCTGTATGAGAAAGTGGAGGAGCGGGCTGGGGCAGAGGGAGCCCTCAGTCTGTGATGCGGACCCCACAAGTTCAGCCAGCCCCCAGGGGGACTCTGAAGCAAAGACTGCCTGGCAGTGGAGTTCTGTCTTGGGTGAGAAGGGCCAGGGCCCCAGACCACCATGTTGCTCAGATATTAGCCAAAGAGCTTGACTTTGGCTCAAAACCCGAGTTTTGCACGAACCCTGAGGGAGCTAGCAGCACAGAGGCTGTCAGCTAAGCAAGCTCCTAGCAGCTGGGGCCCGAGTCTCTTCTTGAAGGGACACCAGAGTGTTCCCTTTTTGTGTCTGCCATGCCAGGTAGAATTTTTGGAGCTCTGTTCCAAAAGCAATGGAACACCACTGAATAGTTTCGACCAGACTAGATGGGATTTCATGGTTACTTAAATATGTAATAATGCCCACTGAATCATTCACACGGCACATAGTCGAGTGTCCGTCATGGGCCAGGTGCCGCCTAGGTGCTCAGGACACATGAGGGACAAAACTAAGAGCCTTATCTGAGGGAGCTTACATTCCACAGAGAGGGAGAGACGACAATCATACATCGTATATAAATTACGGAGTACACTGGACTTTGGCTCCTCAGTGTGGTCCGTGCCAACGGTATCAGCGTCACCGAGGGGTTTGCTAGAAATGCCAGCCTCACCCTAGACCTACCGAATTCAAATCTGCATTTTATCAAGAACCCAAGGCGATCCTTTTGCAAGGTAAAATGGAGGCTCTGCTCTCAATTTTAACCTTTTAAGCAAGGCTAAAGTGGGGGAGACAACTACGGAATGAAAAAGGGTAGTCCAGGTAGACCGCTTTGAAAAGGGAAGCTTTGATTAAAAACATCAAGTAGGTGAGGGAGTTGGTCAAGACCTCTGGGTTGACACGTTTGCGGGCAGAGGGAATAGCGAGCACCAAGGCTCTAGGTGAAGAGTGTCTACAGTGTTTGAAGGCAAGAGGGCCAGTTTGGCTGGAGCAGCGCGGGCAAGGGTGAAGAGTAGGAAGAGAAGAATCAGGAAGATAAAGGAGGTAGGGTGGATGTCCAGGTGCTGTTACGCCTTTGGGGGCCCAGCAAGGACTTTGCTTATCCTCAGTGATTTGGGGAGCCACCGCAAGAATTTGAGCAGATAAGTGATACATGTCTTAAAAGGATCACCTTGGCTGTTGGATTGAGAATAGACTGCAAAGGAGCATGGGTAGAAAGCAAGGAAACATCTTTGTGGGTGCGAAGGGGGTACAATATTAATCCAGACGGACACTGATAGTTCGGCCTGGTTGGTAGCAGAGGTATGATCAGTTCAAGTGGGGAAGGCTGTGGGTGGACCAGGTTGTTTGGGAGATCAAGGAATTTCCCTTGGCATGTAGGAGTTGAAGTGTGTTAGATATCCAAGAAATGATCAGTCAGTGTCACACAAGTGTGGGGTTCAGGAAAGAGGTCTGCTAAAGACATGCATTTGGGAGCCATGACCGATCATTTTACTATAGTTGTCTAAGAATAGAACTGAATATAATGCACTCCTGTGCTTGCAGATTTGCTGATGATATCAAAAACTTTGGTCAGATAAAAGAACTGATGTGGTAGTCACTGGGACATCAGCTTTGTCTGTGCATCCCTCCTGGATTGTGATCTGAAATTTCAGGTGCATAAAACAGTTAATGCACTTTATATGTTTGTTTGTTTGTTTGTTTTTAATTCTCAAATGTAAAACAGAAACTAACTCATATAAACCAAAATAGAAAAACTCTGAAAAAATAAGAGATGGTCATCTAAAATCGAGTATATACCTTTTAATTCCCACTGGAGAATGGTTAAAAATTCATTGGTGACTCCCTCTCAAAAAAGAGCTCTACTAAATAAACTAGATAATGAACGTATTTTAATTTAAACCTAGAACAACTCGGTATAGTAGAGCCTTATTCAGAGCATTATAGGAGACATTAACAGTAAGTGTAATGTGTCAGGCACTGAGTTAATCATTTTACATATACTATCATCTCACTTAATCCTCAATCCTATACGGTTGTACCCATTTCACATAAGACTGAGATTCGGAGAGGTTACATAGGCGAGCTCACACGGTTAATAAGAACCAGTGCAAAGATTTAACCCTAAATCAAATGAGAACTACCTGCAAAATACAAACAGCACATTTTGGAAATAAAATCTGCTGAAGAAGAAAGTGATAGTAAGTCTATTATATTTTCAAATAAAAGATAAAGTGCTTCCTTTAGAAAAGATTAACTTCAAGGCATTCAACGTTCTATAGACAACAGATCCTTTAAAAATGTTTGCTGGAATGTTACCTCCTCCCTCTTTAAAAAAATAAAAATCTAGCTCCCCACCCCACAACCTCCTATAACTCATGATTCTCATTATAATTATAATTTTTCTTGCTGCTATCTGGGCAAGGTGATACTGATAACTGAATCAAAAAATAAGCAAGTAATTTAGTGTTACTATCAGTACCTTCAGATTTTATCTGTAACAATGACTGGGGAAAGTAATATAATGTACTGTGAATGATTAAAATTTATTTCATGTAATATATGATTCATTTTTAAACAGTCTGCAACAAAAATATTTTTGGAAACATCTTTTTCTTTTGGTAAAACAAATAGGTTAGCAATGGCTAACAAATGGCTAAAATCCCCCACAATGATACAGTCAAATATAAGCTTTCTTCACATTTCTCTAAAAGTTCAAGTTGATACCACTTGATAAAACAAGACAGTATAGACATTTCAATATTTTACTTAAGGCCTTTGATTGAACTGTAGAATATTAGGTGGGAAATCATAAAGATATATGTATTAGCCTTGAACTCAGCATCTTACATGTGCACATACTGTAATAACCAAAATGAGCACCAAAGTTAAAAAAAAATAAAGCACAAAAGGATGCGACGGGTCTTAGCCCTATATATTAATAGTGGACATAAAAGATATATAAACAACACAATGTGACAGGAAAGACAAGGAAAAAACAGTTTACAGGTTTTTTGTTTGTTTGTTTGTTTTTACTGTTAACAGTATATTCAGTTGTTCTTATCGAATTATTCAGAGGGTTATCAAACTTCTGAAATGACCAAACTTCTGTGGATTATTTTTTAGTTATAAACTAAGGCTGGCCTCATGAAATGCAAAACATAACAAAACTACTTAAGGCTTGGCAGAAATCAGTACATCTTAGAAAGTGGGAAAAGGAAACCCAATGTTTCTATGCACCAAGTATATACATACTCAAAAAACTTCCTAAGTGTAATATGAATGAGACTCATTGGGTTTTTTTTTTTTGTAGTTAATTGTTGGCTACTTCCTCCATGAAAGAACACAAGAATTTAACTCTCACAACAAGCTACTAGCTCAACATTAAAGTAACATCACTGATGAAAAAAACCCGACCTTTGTTTAATTTAAATCTTACTAAAACCAATCACAGGCCTATAGTCAAAACATAAAAGCACATCCCGTAGCTTAGGCCTCCTTAAAGTTTATTACAGGGTGGTCAAAGAAACAGAAACAAAAGTAGAGTTACGTGCTGGGGCAAAATATTAGCAAAACTTTAATTGATATTTAAATTTATCATTCTGTATGTTAAGTGCCTATTGGCTAAACAAAACTGTATTCAGTAATTCGTATTTTAGTTTCATTCAACTAATGCAAAAGGCTAAATAGAAAGATCTCTAGTTGGACACTGAGTTGCTGGAATCAGGAATCATTCATTCTCTGATAAGTGACAATTCATTGGCAGAGGGTGCAACAACCAGACGGAGTGGTGAATTTAAAGTACCTTTCCCTAAGCAACATACTGTGTAGTGACCTAAAGAATATTTTGTGTTATTCAACTTTCTTTTCTGGGCAGACTCCACAGCTCAATGACTTAAAAAAACAAATTCCCAAATTCAGCCTGATAGCCTTAGTAAGGGCAGTTAAAGATATGACGATAGAAGAGATCATCCTCATCAACGATGGGAAAATGTATCATCTGCGCCCCTCTGCCACAGTTCCAGGATAACTAAAGCCAATTATGAGGGTTACCAATTAGTACTAGCAATTTAAAATAAAGAATTGTCTGTGCATACTTTTTTTATACTTCTATATGTAAACGGGAGAGAAGAAAGCAGAGGAAGGTCTGAATATGCAACACCTACCACATCCCTTCAAAAACTTATGAATTCTATGATCTCAAGGTCAAATTTAAATCAGCAAGAATAGAGCTGGAATTTCAAAACCTCTGAAAAGAAAAGGGCTAATAATAAAAATTGCAGCTGATTTTATGCACCAGGAATGAAATGTTATAACGTATCTATCATTCACATGCGGGTTCATGTCATTTAACTTCAATAAGAATTATTATCTGTTTAGCAGCTGAAGCCCAGGAACTGCTGATACACTGCAGATGAGAAAACATTTGCTGGTCTCTCGGCTCTGGCCTTTCTTAAGCGAAATGATGATCACACAATGTAGATCACTTGTTCTAGAAAATGATCCTGGCTTACGTGCACAGTGAGCTGCACTCCCAGCCCTTCTATCGGCAACATCGCTTCATTCCCTTCCACAGACTCTAGAGGTTCTGCTGTGACTCTTCGGCTTTATCAGTGCCACAATTCCATCCCAAATCCGCATAGAAAACATTATACAACGTTTAAATCCAGGATTTACTCCTTTCAAGTGAGTTATTATAGCTCTTTTTAAAACAGATATTTAATGTATTTGAGCCCGAAAGATACAGTATTTAAAAGTTACTTTTTCAATATTTATTACATACTTATTCTCAACACAGTCTTGACTTCCAAGGTTGTCAAGCTGGTGTCTCAAGTATTAACTTACACATGAATGGCAGTGGTGTCTGAGCTCATGTTTGACACAGTTCACATTGCCAATCAATAAAGAAAAATACAATCCAGAAATCAAGGTGGCATTTCCTGCTGCAGTGTTTTTAAAAGTATGGTTAATGAATGTCAGTAAGCATTTCATTTAAAAAACAGGTTCCATCTTTAGATAAGGATACATTAAAAATGATTTCAAAGGAATTCTAAGAGCATTTAATATGCCAATAGGCAGCTGTGCAAAGACATCAAATTATTTTTCCACAGAACTGTTTATCTCCATGAGCATCTCTTAGGAATAATGCTCCACAGAGCAGGTCTTGAGAAACACAGCTTCAGCATTTGGTATATTCAGAAACTTCACTAATTCCTCAGACTATGAGACATCAGCTATTTCTTAAAATTAACAACAAAAATAACTGTTAAGCCCGTAAGTCTGGAATTTCAGACTCAGAAAGTGAGCACTTGGGCAGGAAGGGGGGATACACCTGTTTGTCATACCACTTCATTTTTGCTTCCCTAGCAAAATATGTTCAGAACTACCCATGTTTACCTACTCTTGCTGAGGGCTGTGCACAACACCTGAACAAATTAACCAATAAACAAAGGCTGCTTAAAGCGAAATCTATGGAATAAAGTTTTCACTTGCCCAAATACACAAATGCCATTTAAAATCATTTATAATTACATGTTTAGAACTAGTAACCCTGGTTATCACTTAAGAGTCTATATACTGTATAGTTAGATAATATTATAGAGCTATCTTCTCTGAAGCACAATTGAATGATTAAAGATGCTATGGAAAACTCTTTCCTTGAGTTCATTTACTTTAGAGTAGTGTTTCTCAATCTTAGCACTACTGAGATTCGGGGCTAGATATTTCTTTGTTTTGGAAAGTTGTCTTGTCCACTGTAGAAATAAAATGTTATCTCAATTGCTCCCAATAGTTATGACAAACAAAAATGTCCCCAGCATATTGCTTAGATATAAGCAGATCATTACCAGTTGAGAACCATCACTGCTGAGAGAAAATTAAAGTTTATACCTTGATTCTGCTCTCCTGGGAAATGTCAATTTTATAGGCATACTGTGACTTAAATGTATCAATAGCATCTAGTAATTTAGTAGCATTAGGGATCTTTCTAAATTCTATGTGATCAGAAACATAACGAATTTGTGAATCATAGAGAATAGTTAGGAGGAAGCAGTCTACACATTTCAAAGAGAATTAGGGGTAATTTTACTATCATTATCAGTTAAGAATTTTCTGAACCATAATGTTTAACTGACAAATATTTTAATGACTGGAAAAATGCTAATTGTATATTATAATCTGTTAAGGATCATGACTGAGGCAGTGCGAGAATAAAAACATAACAATCATCAATGGCTAACTCAGACCACATTCTATTCCTCGACTAAACATTCTCCATAAAATTCTCAATTCGAAAATCTCAAGTCTTGTCATTAAACTGCTTGCTTGCACTGTTGGCGCATCATTTCTTTCAAATGATCAAAAGGAACCTCCACATGTCACGTAGAAGAATCCTGGTACGTGTCAAGAAATACGTTATCTAGTTTCAGAGCCATGTGTTCAATGGCCACATCTTCGGTGATGTCAGGCTTGTCGACTCCAGACACGTTGCTGTCTTTATTTTGTTCTTTTCTTATTGCCTTTAAACACTTGTCAAGTCTCTTTATGAACAAGTCCACATCCTGTACCTTCATCCCGATGGCTGATGCAGCGTTGAGGTAAGCACAAGGGTAATTATTTGTATGTGACATAAAGCCTCTGAAAGTGTAGCCACTCACAGTTTGCATAGACCCAGGAGGCACAACCCTGAAAGGGAAAAGACTTACCGATTTACTATGTCTGGTGATATTAACAGAATATTACCCAGAAACGACAACAAAATCTGTGTTACTTAGCCTTACATCTACTCATTAAGAAGTTTAAAAACAGGCGTAAATCATGGCCTATGAAAGCAGACGTAAAAGAAAAAGTATACAGTACACAGTAATTTTACCAGGGAAAGTACGGCCTGCTGATCACCATTGACTTATCTTCTATTAAAGAGGTATAAGGTCTAGAAATTGCAAACACCTCTACATCTTCTTCAAAGAAGTAAAAAGAAAATGATTTCTGTTTTGTACCAAATATGGAATCTGACTTCATATAAATACACTTTAATGGAATGGTGAAATTTTTAAGTCAAACCACTTTGATTAATTGCTGTATGTCACCTCAAAAAATCAACAAACTAAAATGACACCTATCTGGTCAGTGCTAAGCAATGGAGAGTATTAATGCAAGGATCCAAAAGAAATTATGTAACTGTTTACAGTGGGGCAGTGGTCAGTAATCAGTAACATTCAGCAATGGTACAACCTTTTTAAAGCTTGACTGCATTGGCATACTTGATATAAGCAGATGTCTAAGTACTCTTTTTTTTTTAAGTCAATTAGATCAATTTAAGCATAAAGACAAATAGTGGCACGCTAAAGGCCAATAAAACCATTTTAGAAGTGTCAAAACTATGCTGTATTTTACAGATACAGTTCATCAAGGTAAAAGCTGAGTTAATTTAAGATCTTTTTTTAAGTTGTCCTTTGTTATGAAATCTTTAACCTCTGGGAGTCAGAGAAAAGTACTTTAATAGAAGAATGTACAGTGAAGTACTCAGAACAAGATATTTCTTTTCAAGTCATTTCTCTCTGACCTCATCAAATAAAAAATGAAAAATGAAATTAATTTTTAAGCCATGTACATAAGAGAGCAAAAAGTACATTTTCCAAAGACAGTCCTTAGACAAGAATTGCAAAACCTTTTTAGTTTAGGAAATGGGCTTTTCCTTAAAAACATTTTCACTAAAATTTAGTAATGAAGATGACTTATTTCTAACACCATTATGTGATGCCACTGAAGATTATCTAACAAAGGAAAATAAAAACAAAAACTTGTACAGAAAGGCAATGAAACACTGTTTCTATATGTCTATTATAACAAACAAGATTCATAACTTTCTGTGGCTACTACACGTGTAGGCAGTCCACAGGTGGGCCTTCAGATTCTCTACCTCGTAATTCTTTTAGCCCATGATGAATTCTCAGGGGCAGTTTGGCATATACTTGGGGGACTATTTTTAAGGAAAGGTATTTTATTGGAGTTAACTTTTAAAAGCCCAATAAATCCAAGCCTCTTTTACACAGACTTACCTGGCTCCAGAAACCTGTCTGGTAAAAAGCATTGAGCCAAGGTGAGTGGCAGCTTTGTCATGATGTTCATCTAGTGTCTTAAGAGTAACAGCTGAAAAAGAAAAAAAAGTATCCCAATGAGCCTTGGTTAACCAGCACAAAAATCACTCAAAAAACAAACACTTAACAAAGGAGACATTACTTTTTTTTATTGTGTTAAAATATACACAACATGAAATTTACCAATCATCTTAACCATTTAAAATGTATGTTTGGTGGTATTAAATGCATTCATCATTGTGTAATCATCAGCACCATTCATCCATTCCCATAATTCTTTTCATCTAGTAAAACTTAAAACTGTATAGTAATAAAAAATAACTTCCCATTCTCCCCTCCCCCAGCCCCTGACAACCACTGTTATACTTTCTGTCTCTATGATTTTGACTATTCTAAGTACTTCAGATAAATTGAATCATGTGGTATTTGTCTTTTTGTAACTGGCTTATTTCAGAGATGTTACTTTTTATTCATTGTCAAGAGGCATGATTTTACTTTAATGCACTTAATAAATTACATTAGGATCTGTTTGCATATTAGACAAAAATATGTTAATATAAATTGAATCGGACAGAATTTCCATATCACCCTTCTAAAGAGTGAATTTTCTAATTAAAAAGATGAAACAATTGTATGATCAATATGGAAGTTTATTCAAATTCAACCATGTTTTAAGAACTTGTAAAATGAGAATGTGGGATGTATTCCAGCACATATATAAGACTAAACCATGATCACCTCTACATGTAGAAATGAAAATTACCTTCCTAAGGTTACGTGGGTAAGCTGTACTCTAGTCATACCTCCAACAACCACTACTAGTTACCATTTCCTGAAGATGGACTTACCATACTAGATGTTCACAAAATAATCTCAATTCTTTAACAATTTTGCATGTGAGGAATCATTATCTCTATTTTATAGATCGTTACGGCTAGTACATGGCAGAATTCAGATTTAAACCATACCATATCACCTTCTATAACAGCTACATAGATTATAAACCAGCAAGGACTGACTGGGGTGGGTTTTATTATATATCGATAGCCAAATAGTTTTTCATGGAAGCCTATTTCTGAAAAAGTTTCATTTAGAGATGACTATTTCCTTGCTTTCCTCAGATACACGTGCAATATGAAACATATTACACTGCATATAGTCACAAAAGGATAATTATGGAGCTTAAAGATTACTGAAAATGCATAAAAATCAACATTTATATTATCCTATTTAGTACTCTTGTACTACCTGACAAAAATACATAGTCCTTATACAAAGGAAATTATCATAAATATAGACTTCTCTAACACTGAAATGCTCAAGAAAACAAATAATAGCATTAAAAACAATATAACAACCACCTTACCTTCTCATATTATGATGTTTTGTTAACTGGTAGAAATTCTTTAATATTTATATAGAGTTCTTAGTAGTAACTAAATTATTTTGGTTAGAAGCAAATGTTAAAGTATTTTATGTTCATTATAATTCTATTGATTTGGATCCTTTCAGTACATAGTTTTTATCTTAGAAATACATTAAAGCATTTCTAAAGCCTAACTTAACTTTTTCAAAGTAATACTGTAATAAATTCAGAAATATCATTGTAACCTGAAAGAATTCATACTCTTTCTAGTAATACCAGCTTCCTGCTGGGATGGTTCAGAAGTGTTGATTTGTTGGGTTTTTTTCCCCAAGAAAAAAAATTACCTAAAGATATGGGATTGTGAGGTGTATGCAACAGTCTTTCATTGTAGGCTTCTGACAGCTTCTTTAGTTGGATGGACAAATATGAAAATATTTCCTGCAACAACAAAATGTTACACTTAAATAAAATCAAATAAGTACTTACTGCAACTTGCCAGATTTAATAAGACAAAATCTGATTGGTGTGAAGTCTGTGCTGTAAATTAAACTCATTCATGTGCCCTAGGAGCAATTCTTTCCTTTGCTGCAATATAGTGAGATTCAAAGCTGCCACAACTATCAGAAATCACAGGATTTAGGTAAAGAAGGCAATGAACCAGCACATTTTCTGCTTCGGGGCTATTATGTATCAATCACAAATCCATCCTCTTTTCTGAACCTCCAGGGCTACTGCTCTAGTCCAAGCAGCTGTCAACCCCTTCCCTGGACCACAGCAATGCACTCTAAATGATTTCTCTGCCTCCTGTCCTGCCCCTCTACAATCTGTTCAACACACAGAGTCCAGAGTAGCCTTTTAAAAGCATAAATTAGATCATGTCCCTCCCAATGACTTCCTCCTGTAAGTATTAAAAAAACTTTTCATCTATATGGCTCCAAATGATCTGGCCCAGCCAACATGCCCAACGCAGCAACCGTCCTCCCTGCCACTGACCCCGGTGCCAGCCACACCGGCCTCCTTTCCAACAACGGAACATGCCAAGCTCATTCTAGTGTCAGAACCTTTATGCCTGCTTCGCTTGACTTGGAAAGCTCTTCTCCCAGATCACTCCATGAGTGGTCCCTTCCGTCACGTACTAAGGAGACCTTCCTTTATTACTTCCCTATAAAAGTCATTCTCAGACTCTGCCCACATCCAGCTCTCAGTCTGCCTCTAATACCTTTACCTATCTTGGTTCGTCACTATTTTTATCACAACCAGAAAGTATCTCATTTATCCGCTTAAGCGAACAATGCCTATGACGGCCTACGAAAATGGATAAACTCCTTTAAAGCACAGACTCCGCCTTCTTCACCACTGTTTTCTCAACACCAAGAAAAATGTGCCAGGGTTTTAGAACATAAGTAACTTATGAAGGAGTAGTTAAAAATGTATTTCCTTTAAATTATATAAATTTAAAATGAATAATTCCCACAACTCAAAAAATACAGCAACTAAAAACTAAAAATTGTATTCTTGACCCTACTATAGAAAGTAATGTATATCTAACAGTAGAAAACAAAGGTATATATTTTACAGGTATAAAATTTCATGTGCACATGTATGTAGAAATTTAATGAAGTTACAAATATATATTAAGTTGGCAATTGTTTGACCTAAAGTTATACTTTCTTCTCCTAGTAAGCCCTTTCAAGAGTACTGGATGAGAATTTGCCCAAAAAAGTCTGTCCCTAAAAAAATCCACTTGCACTGACCGCCTCCAGCCACAGTCAAACCTGTAAACTCTAAAGATACACACTCCTAAGAGCCAAGGGCCAACAGAGTATCCTGTTGGGGAGACAGCAGGAAACGATACTTCTTCAATTTCAAAGGCCACACAAAAGCTGCTTCAGTTCTCTGTAAGGTAAGGGTTGCGCGGTCTGATCCCACACTGGGACTTAGAATAGCTTTTTCATGTCTAAAGCACATAGATGACTAACTCCATCTTTTGTTAGGTAAAGATTAAGAGGAAAATTCCTACCAAGTTTATGAATTATTGAGTCTACTGAAGACCACAAATATTTTTACTCTCATCGACACAACATATTTTATATTCTGACTTGAAAAAATTTTAAACTAATTGCTGTCCTTAAATTTTTAGGATATGCTATGAGATCAATTCTTGGCATGTCAGAATTATGAAATCTTAGATCTGTAAAAGAAATGGATTTTTTTAATATTCAAAAAGTTATCCACATTTGTCATACCTAATGAACCTATAAGTAAGTGTTACTGATACATGTGATGAGCCTTTCTCTTTTGTTATTTAAAAAAAGTGTAGAGAAATAGTTAAGGAGGCAAATGTTATCACCGGACACAACAACAAAAAAGTTATAGTAGACATCTTTTCCTAGAAATATAAGGATTTCTGGCCCCTCCTTCTTAAACTAATATTCTGATATTCACTTCAGAAAGTAAAACAGTAAGATAATCAACTGGAATAAAGAAATCAAGCAACTGGAACAATTCATAATCTTTCAGCACCGTACCAGTGATGATGAAGAGGAGAATTTATATATTTTCATCTACTATAAAGTAACTAGAGCACTAATTTAAATGCTCTATATTGTTTTTTAAAAAGCCACATTTCAATTTATATATTAATTGCTCACTTTTCATCTATATTATAAACCACAGTCTTAATCTGCATCTGCCTAATTCTCTTACTCTCAAATTCATCACCTCTTATAAGCAGAAACAAATGTGACAGCCAGGAAATGCCTTTTACAGACTCTTACATTTTCCCTGCTAATAGTAACAAAAAAAAACTTGTTTCAGTGGTGAAGGCCAATTTAAAATATTTATCTAGTATGGCTGCCACGATAATCACCATTGTGGTCACACATGCAGAATACAGTTGACCCTTTGACAGCCTGAGTCTGAACTACACAGGTGCACTTATATGCAGATTTTCTTCAATAAATAGAGCTGGCTCTCTGTTTTCCATGAGTTCTCATCTATGGATTCAACCAAAATGGATTGAAAAAAGTATTTTCGATCCACAGTTTGGAATCCATGGGTGTGGAGGGCTGACTATCTGCACTGTTCTATGCCATTTTATATAAGGGACTTAAGCATTTGCAGATTTTGGTATCTGAGGGGGTCTGAGAACCAATCCCCTACAGATACCAAAGGCCCACTGCAGTTAAGCTTTGGGAAAGTCAGAGTTATGCATGGATTTTCTATGTGCAAGGGTTGGTGTCCCAACCCTGCTGTTCAAGGGTCAACTATACTTAATTTACACTTAGCTACTTCTAAAGAGAAAGGAAATGTTTGCGTAGTAACATCCCTAGATGGCATTTTTAAACTTATGATGCATTAAAAATACGTAGCTATTAAAAAACTGAGATTTCTCCCAATATTCAACTTCTAAAACTTCAACAAATTAGTTTTAACCAGTTCTATCAATCACTTACTAATGCCACTAGAATTCAGTTTTAACTGAAACTAGCATTAAGAGAGAAATCTTGACTATAAACATATTACTAAGATAACTAAATCTCATATATATCACTAGTATGGGAATAATTAGACAAAATATTTGAGTTAAGTTCACATCTATCTGCAAATATTTATAGTATCTCTACTTTGTGTAAAGGGTTATGATAGGTAATCCAATAAGCAAAGAAGCTTAAATTATCTTAAAGCTCAATATACTGAATCCTACAATATTCCACATATTAAGGTCCTAAATGCTTTCCCATTAATGTCACTACATTAAAATATATCGTTTAGGAGACTTGCCGCTATTTCCTACACTAATACTTAGCTAAGCAGTTTTTTACCTGATATATTAAAGGTGCTACAGAACCTGCACAATTTTTTGCTACAGTTAAATCTATAACTGACATTTATTATAAAATACTCTGTGAAGGGAGAAATTTATAAGCACCCCAAGCAAATGTATATAGAAAGATCTTACTTAAAAGAAATGAAATATTATTGATTTTCTATGTCTTTTGTGCTGTATTTAACTTAATTTTAAAAGACTCTTCACTAGAGATAAGCTGAACTGTATACCTTAATGCTAATGTCAGCTATATTTCTAGAAAATACAAAACTTTACACCATAGTTCAAGATGTTAATGGAAGAGAAGCTGAATTATATTAAGCATTACCTTTCAAATGGCCTTTTGCAAATTGATTTGCAGTCATGAAACCCAACATTCAGCCTATCCCTCCCCCTACCCCAAAGATGCACACAATTCACTACATTTCAAAGTAAAAGGTCTTATGTAATCATGTTTTTTGAAACATACTATTTCATGTTGCAGGATAAGGTGAAAATAGAGCTTCGTGTATTATTACAGTACATCTCATGTGGTAGGTAAATAAATCAAAAGGGAAACTTCACAAGTAGCCTGGTATTTCAGTGACAACATGAAAGGATGGACTCAGTAGACTAGGTGCGCATCCCTGCACGGATGTCCATACTTGAAGATAGCAGCATAAATGCACTGTGCTGCTTCTGTGACTGCGGCCAGACAAACGGACCCAGGCACACTCGGCATCCTCGCATCGCAGGCTAATGCACTGCTTTCAAGCTCTTCTGTTGAGGCCCCACATTCAGGCCTGAAATCTCAGGCTTCTGTTGAGATTCAACTACACCACTTTAGGACTGCAGATCTACTGACGCTTCCAAATTCAGCTCTGTTACAGGGTATTGTTTGCAACTGTGTCTGATGTTCTTTTAGAACTTAGTTTGTCCGCCAAGCTTCAGCTAACAAATTCCAGCCACTGAAACAGCCATTTGACTATCATTCCTCTTCTGCAGTTGTCCAATTCAGCAATTATTTTGCAACCATGATTATCTGCCTGCCCTGTTCAATAAAGCGTTCTTCTAAAAGAAAAGCTAAGCAGAATAATGGTCCTCTCTGGAAGCAAAACAGAAGTGAGGATAAATTTCATAGATTGACCTTTATTTCTGCATAGAGAAACTCAAAGAAACAGTTTCTTAAATTTGAACCCCTTTTCTTAAAGGCCTCTTCAGTTAAATTCATGGTCATTTCTCCCTTCAATAAAGCAGATGTGTTGATCAGGAAGGGCCAAGGGCAAAGAGGTTCATCTCACACACAGCGCCACTCTCTCTGATCCTTTCACCCTTCAAAACAGAAGGCTTGAGAAGGAATGGCTTCAAGCTGAGTTCTTGTCTGCCTCTACTGTGCAAAAGATAAAGCCTTTTCTGAAGAGAAATACTAGATGAAATAACCTCTAAAAATATCATTGTGGTGAATAAGGGCATAGAAAAAAAAAAATCCTAAGTTTTCTTTTAACACTCCTTTTTTAGTAGGCAATAACGCCGATAATATAAAAAGGAGCTCTCAGTGATGGTATATAAATAGCTCTGGCTGAAGCAAAATAGCTTTGCCTCAGCTTCTCCACAGCTGAACCAATAAAACTATCACGATTAAATTTTCACAGTTCAAGAGCAAGTCTATTTAAACAAAAGCCCTTATTTTTGCAACAAAGCCAATAAAAAACCAATATTTATGCTACATATATGCAATTATGGTTTATGGAGGACATCGATATATTTCAAAGAAAAGACTTGCCTGTTGGATGAAGTTGTTAAAGAACAACTTTTATTCACTTACAATGAGAGTTCTCAAATGAGCATTCTGATACTTTGAAGATTACTACTGCAGAAAGTTTCTATTGTAAGTAAATTCTATACAAAGAATTTTAAAATCAATTAATACAGTAGAGCTTTTGGAGTTTTACATACCTACACTAGATAAAGATGGGGGTCACTAGATCATCACTTTTATGGCTCAAATGCCTAGTACAGAGCCAATAAATGCTCCCTTGGTACCAGAGGCAGTCAGAGGGGAGTGGTAAAACAAAGTGCAGAGACTTCAGATCACAAAGGCCTGAGTTTCAGTGGCAGTTCTGGTACTTACATATGGTCCTTGGATAAGTATGTAACTTTCAGAGCCTCAATTCTATCTGTAAAATGGGGGTAATACCTACCTTCTAAACTTTGAATAGTATGAAATAATAAATACAATGAGCCTGATAGAGTTCCAGGCATACAGTAGACATTTGTAAAAATGTCTCTCTACCCACTTACTTTTTCCTTAGCCTAAAAAAGTTTTCAGGTTAAATTAACTAATGTTAGCTTACAGGTCTTCTATAAACACATACTAATTCCCTGTAGCTATAAACCTATTCTTGTTCTGTTCCTGTTTATTCCAAACTGTCTAGATAAAAGAAAAAGAACAAAGATCTAGATGTTGATAAGAGACTGACCTCTTGAAATCTGAGTGGAGCCATCCAATTCATAAATACCACTAGAACATAAAATTTCTCCCGTAAAATACTTATCCAATAATGAACAAAGTCCTATGAAAAGTAGAGCAGGGTTGCCATCTGAAACCATTTACCAGCTGAGCTACATACTCCTGCAGATCATTCTCAAAGCAGGTGGATTTTCGCTCATGCTAAGCAAAACATACACGTGCATGGGCCTCTGGAATCACTTACAGGTAGCTGAAAATTTTAAAGTCAAACTCTAAATGTCAAAAGTCAGAAGAATCATGTGTAAAGGAAATTCTTAGATTCCAAAATGATGTCAGAACCCCCTTAAAAATCAACAATTCCAAAATCCTAATGTAAGAAAAGTGCCGTGGAAGAGGAGCCCCACCTGGGAAGGAAGTCCCATTTCCAGAAGTACATACCTGTTACACACAACAGGTAATCACCCTTCAGGTCCTTCCTTTTACAAGTTTTCAACTATATCCATACAGGGCAATGTTTCTGTAAGAAAACCTAACTTAATGGAAGTCAGCGTCAAAATGTTATTTGCTTTCTGACTAACTTCCCAGAAAGATACTTATACTGAGTAAAACAAGGGACGACTGCACAACACTGAACCTATGCGTTCCCGAATACTCCGCAGTGGTTCACTCAGCAAACATCTGATGAGCATCTACTACGTATCAAGCAAAGGGAGCCAAGATTAGAAGGCTGATGGCAAACGCCAAGGTGCACAGTGGTCTAGACTACCCACGGTCAAGGCCCAAGTTTCATTACAGATACCTGATGGTAATTTTTTAGGCATGTGCATGGAAATAATCAGTTTGGTTTCCTAATTAAGTAAGTTTAACTACAACATCACTAAAGACATTAATTTACTATAGCAAATATTTAATGTTATTAGCTATTATTTAGTTTCAATTCAAGAACGAAACCAGAAAATGCTAAATAGTATGCTTATTTGATATTATAATAGCATATAAAATTTTTAAGTTTCTATATAATAAATTATACTCTTTAAATATCTAACTTAAAACTTTGTATCAGAGCAATTATATATTCCAATACTTAGTTTAAAATGAATTTTTACCCAAACCTGCAGAGTGATCAATATAAGGCAAAAAGTAGCTACCTTATAAGACTACACTATGAAAACTAAAAAGGTCAAAAATAAATAGCAACTACTTATATTTTCAAGCTTTGATATTTGAGATATTTGTGCAGTATACCTCGAACACCACAAAATATTATCTACCTATAAGTATTAAAGTGCTGTGACATTATGTTTTCTCTCCAAGTTTCTGTTATCAGAAACTCCGTTGCTGGTCCCTTTTCTTCTCCCAGACCCCTTAACGTTGGAGTGCCCAGGGCTCAGTTCTTGTACTTCTTTTCTGCTTAGACTCACTCTCTTGCAATTTCATCCAGTCTCTTGACCAATTAACTCCCCCAATTTTTATCTCCAGCCCAGCCCTTTCTCTTAATACAAGACTCATATCCCACTCTCTACGTGACATCTCTATCTAGATGTCAAAGGATATCCTGAATTTTGCTGGGAATTGAACTACTGGCATTCTCCGGAGGCCCACAGGCTTACCCATCTCAGTCAATGGCCCCTCCGTCCTTCCACCTGCACAAGTCACAAATCTCAGAACCATTCCTGACATCTCTTTCTCTCATACAGTACATTCATCAGGAACTCTTCTTGGCTCAAAACAGACCTAGAATCCAACCACTTCTCATCACCTCCATTGTCACTATCTAGATATAAGCTAACAGCACTTCTTATCTATCCCAACTTCTACCCTGCCTGACCCCCACCCCCTCCAATTTACTGTCAACACAGCAACCAGAGTGATCTTTCAAAATATAAGTCAGATCATGACACTCCTCTATTCAAAATCCTCCGGCAGCTCCTTATTTCACTCAGAATTGGAGGCAAAGACCTCACTATGGCTTAGAAAGCCCTGAATGATCGGCCCACCCCATCGCCACCCTGACTTCGGCTCCCAAAACTCGCCATGCTCACTTTGCTCCGGCCCTCTTTACTAACCCCGTTTACTGCCCTAGGTCCTTATACTGGCTGTCTGCCTGAAACTCTTCTCCATCACACATGTATGCTCCCTCAGCCTTCTCCATGCTGACTCAAGTGTCACCTTAAAATGAGGCCTGCCCTAACCACTGTATTTAAAAAAAACAATTCTCACCAACACCACATCATCATTCCTAATTCTCCTTATTTTACTCTATTCTTTCTTTTTCCTGGAGCACTTTTCACTTTGTAATTTACGTATTAAGCAAACTTTTATAATTTATTTTTATGTTACTTCTTTATTGCTGGTCTCCCCAATCTGCAATCTATATAAGTGCCACAGGCGCTAGCATCTCTATTTATCGATTGCTATATCAATATTAGATTCCTAAAACATAATATATGCTTAAGAAATATTTAACCAATGAGCCTTACCCCACACTCAACTTTATCTACTTCGAATTTCACAAAAGCACTGGTCCGTACTTTAGACCATGCTACCGTAAGCGGGTTTGTCACTGTTTAGATGGCAAGCCCAAGACAGCCTGCTAGGAGTGGAAATGGTTATGAGGTACTATGAAACCAAAGAGGCCATCACCTTAACATTGCAACCTTACAAAATGTCCGACTTAAAAATTACCAACGTAATGGGCTAGATTACTAAATTATAGGCCAATTATCATGATTATAATGCCCGTGGTCCAGGAAGTAGCTCTTTTAAGAAATATTCTACAGTCTTTTAGAACTAGAAGTGGCCTGAGATATCAATTGTCTCTTTCATACATGAGGAAATGAAATCTGTGAGTTCAAGTACCTTTTCCACAATGAAACAACTAGTTACTGGAGAGCTAAGACCCCCTCATGTAAACAGATGGCAGTCTTCCTCATCTATAAACTAAGGCTTCATCTGCCTTGTGGAGAAGGTTCCTGGAAAGACTTGCTGACGTCTTCCCTTGGCTACAACAATCTATGACCATGATTACTTTTTGGAGTTTATCGAACTGAAGTTCTAAGCATCTAAATTTTTTTCTCAGGTTTATTGAGACATAATTAGATACAGTAAAATCTAAGATATCCACTTTTCAGGTGCCCACTTCTATTAATTTTGACAAACATATACATTCATGAAACTACTCTCACATTTTACCATGCCAATGGTCCCCTCCCTCAAACCAAGCCTCTGGCAACCACTCATCTTTTACCTGTCCTGATATTTTTTGCTTTTTCCAAGATGGAATACAAATGAAAGCATGTAATATGTAGCCTTCTGAGTCTGGCTTATTTAACATAATACATTTGAAAGTTATTATGTTATTGCATGTATTAGTTTGTTCCTTTTTATTGCTGTGTATGTATCACAGTTTGTTTATATACCAGATTATAAGTTTCCAAAACCTAAAAAGAAAAGGCTTGTCCCTTTATCTTTCAAGAGCCTCTAGGTGACAAATACGATGAATTTTACTGAACTACAAAGAATCCCTGATGTAGGAATTTCTCAAAAAAAAAAAAAAAAAAGGCAAAGTCACCCATGCAAGATTCCTCACCATATTCATAATATCTGGATAAACGGAATGATAATGATTAATTGCAAACCACCCAGGGTGGTCCTAGATCAAAGTAAATCCCCTAGGATGATACTAAGTATCTATAATCCAAAGTGATAAACCAATAGGCAAAAACATCAATGATTTGGAGTGCTGTTCTAGTCAGGAGTATTATTTTACACCTAAAGGGAAAGCTTACCTTTCTTTCTTTTAATAGCTTCTTATAGCCATTTGATCCAAGTGATAATAAAGTAATAAGAACATCTAAAGACGGTGAGGCCGAAGCTCTTCCTGAAAAAAGAATGAACAAGTTACATTCAGGAGGGGAAAAAAGCTTTGGAAATTAAGATTTATTATAGTAGCCTATGTACAAATGAATTTTTTTAGTTATTCTTTCTGAAGAGCAATTGATTTATTTACCTGGATACATCTTGCTAATTTCCTGAATGAAGGAATCATTAAAGCCAGCAATTATAGCGCCACCTACTGGAACCATAAAATTTTTGTCCAAGCTCTGAACGAAAGCATCTATTCGACCAACCTGAGCCCCCTAGAATGAAATAACATGTAGTATGACACATTAGTTTTTAGAAGAAGAAACAAAGGCTATTAACAAATAACTATCATTAAAACAATTAGTGAAAATCAAAATATTTGTATTTCTTTGTAATATCTGTAATATTTTCAGGTATTAAACTGAGTTTTTAAACACTGTTCCTTATATGTGGAAGAGCACTTTCTAGTTTACAACTTGCTTTCAGATACAAATCATTTAATGCTCACAACCCTGTGAGGAAGGCAGGGTTTCAGTATCAGTTTGGGTGGTAACTATATTGAAACAGAGCTTTCTCCCCCTTCAAATTGGGTAAGACAGAGTGGATTCCTCCTGTGCTGTTCATCTGCGATCTTCTATTTAACAATAAAAGTCAACAGTGGGCCCTAAACTATTAAATAATTTTAAACACCTTCTGTGAGGTTAAGAGTGGCCACCATAACCTAACAGACTGCCACCACCCGTGCTGCCAATCAATTAGTTATGCATTTAAAAACCTCTCTTTGACGCTAGGATAATATATACCTGCATGACCACTTTAAGCAGTAAGTTCTGCTCCTGCTGCTACTCAGATAAGAGGAAAAAATTATTTTAAACATCAACTAATGGAAATTTTTTCTGTATACTCTTGGCAATATTTCTATATTAATTCATGTTTCCTAATGTTATAATCTTAGATGATCTCATTCCACCGCAAATGAACTTCAAGTGAAAATCTAATATTCTGGTGAAAAATTGAATACTTACCAGAAATATAAAACTAAGTTCTAGTCCCCATCCAACACAGTCTATGACCTTGTGTCTAATGTGGTTCAATTTTCTCCTCTTAAAAACAGAGATACTATCTAAATTTCAACTAAGATCGTTTTTTTCTTTATCTGTGGCTACAGATTTTCAATCTGTATTCACAATCTACATTCCTATTAATATTATAAGCGCATGTGACCTTCATCTTCACACTTTCTCTCCACATCCATATCTCAGAGAGAAGCAGCAGATAGCTGGCCTAATCTAAGAGACCAGATCCAGGAAACAGGCAGCAGTAAAAGCTGGAGAGGGGAGCTGACTACTCTGGAGGCTTTCACAGGATTGTTTAAATCTTAACCTTCCCATTACCCTTTTAATTTCCTCATAAACTATGATTGTAGAAAAATCTCACCATGTCGCAGGAAAACAGAAGCATGTAAGACTAACAGAATAATTTAAAAACATGCAAAGTAGTAGTATCTAAAAAGAATGGAACAGTTCGAGTTGCCTTTTATTAATACATAAGTATAGCCCAAGGCTTCCTGAGAGAAACATGAACCTAAACGGGGAGCAGGATTACTATGAGAACAATAAGGGCCCTCGACTTTGCCAAATCCTTTCATCACTAACACATAGCAAGCACTCAAAGGGCAGACAATGGGCCCATCTCAGGAATGGTATAGAGACCTTATTTCCCACACTAAAGTCAGACGCTATCAAAGACAGGGGGAAAAAAACTCTAGACAGATGGAAGGGCTTACGTAGAACAGGAGCACAGGAACACAGTCTATGAAGTAAAGGGTTGCCATCTATCAGTTCCTTCATTTACCCATTTATTCAGAGAACAATATGTGAACACTTATCATTTGCCAAAGACTGCCCTAGGTTCTGAGAAGAGCGACAGTGAATAAAACAGGTGATCATTCACATGACAGCCGACCCTCGAACAATGCAGGGATTATGAGTACTGAGCACCTCCATGCACACCCGAAAATCCACACGTAACTTAAGCCAGCCCTTCACATACGTGGATTCCCAACTACCTGATTCTTGGAGAAGACCCTGGATCACTCCACCTAATCTGACACCCCTCCCCCACCCAAATACGAGAGTGTTGACCAAGACCTGTCATATTTACTGTTTACTGTCTGCTTCTGCATCATGAGGATAGGATTTTGTTGTATGCACTACTGCATCCCCAGCACCCACCCTGGTGCCTGGCATACCAGTGGGAACCCTGTAAATATTTGTTGAGTAAACAATTAGGTCTGTGAATAAGTAGTATTATAACACCTACTTCTCTCAAATTGCTGTTTCCCACACTTTGGAGCTTACAATCCACTCTGACTCTTAGAATAATTAATTCTGTGTATCTTTATGTGACTCTACTACACTACTACATCCTCCGCCATTAAGCTGTCCTAAATCTAGATTCCATGAGAATCCTGAATAAGTCAGTTCAGTAAATAAACAGAAGTGTCGGTTGTTCAAAGCTAACTTCCTAGGGACTACATGTGCATACCAGAACGTTCTATATGCTCGGCATTGTCACTTTGGGGTATCACTCCTAAAAAAAAAGAATCTTGACATATTTGAGTTATAGCTCTTCGCTGACTACCTCATGACACCATCTTCTCAAGAAGGTTTTGCAGTTTAAGTACTTTGTCTTTTAGAGAAAAAAAATGGGGCTTTGAGGTCACAATGAACCAGATGGGCCATTTTGTAGCTTTCAACCATGGGCAAGTCACTTAATTCTACTGAATTTGTTTCTTCATTTGTAGAATGGGAACAATAAAAAAATGTACCTTAAATTGTTAGGATTAATAAACTTTAAGAGTCTAGCAGAATACCTGACACACGGTGAGTACTCAGTAAATGGTATACACTCCTAAAAATAACTACTGGGAAGAATTAAAGCTAACTTTTAATTTTTCAGAACATCATGGAACAGCAACCAGCACTCAGTATGATCCAAGTATTTAGTTGATTTAAAGCAAGACCACACTACCTCTTTCTGTGAGGGAAAAATAAAATGTTTGTGTACTGCTTTTTTTTTTTTTAAGAAATAGCAATTTTAGAAGGTAATACATATCTGCAACAATAGAAGAGGTACATTTAAAAAATAAATTTGCCCATCTTTAAGTGTCATTTTCTAGTTAAGTTTTAGTGAAACCACCCCTCAAACGAAGAGAGGTGATGACAAATCGGGAATTCGTGATGCACAACTCCAAGGGCACCTTTCATGTCGTACCCTGGACCTCATTTTCTTTTGGTCTTAATCTCTTAATAACGCCATCAGATTTCTTGTATTCAAAAATGTGTGAGCACTGAAAAACTGAGCACTTCTAAGTAAACAACATGTGAGTAAATGTTAAGAAATCATTAAAAGGATCATTATGAAAATTTACAGGCATGTATAGAACTATAATCTAAGTTTATATTTAAGTTTATAAATTAAATATATTTTTCACTACATTTTTAAAAGTTAATTCTAAATGTACACAATGCTTACAACTATATAAAAACTAATTGCATATTAAAAAGAAAAAAGTTGGTTCAATTATCAAATTATTAAAAGTATTTGTTAAGGGAATACGGTTATGAATGATCACCTACTCCTTCCTCACTTTTCTACACCTTTAGTCATGCTGATGTATTTTACTTTTAAATGAATTGAAGCTGCTAAAAATCAAGGAAGAGGAGAAAGGGAAAATGGGAGGAGGAATAATAATGAATCACTGGAATAAAATGGTTTTTAAGATTTCCGGTATGGAAAATTATACAACCTTCCTTTGCTACCATTCATATTAGATATAATCTAGTCTAGAACTGTGACAATGCCTTAGAAAATTAAGGAATAATAGAAAAGGATACCAAGGAAATGATAGTTTTCCTCCAAAGATCTTAATGAACCCTGACAAACTGTACTCTACCCCTGGACTTATGTTACATAAACACTTATTTCCTTATTGGTTAAGCTAATTTGAACAGGAATTTCTGTTACTTACAACAAATTACATATTTACAACTAATTACATCCTTACAACCTTTGAGTAAAGAAATTAAGCAAAGCAGCTATTATTGTCATATAAATCATATTTATATCAGAGATGATACTAGTAAACTCAAAATGATGAAAAACAAAAATATTTACTAGACAGGATCTACTGGGCCAAGGAGCATTCACCATCATGTTAGAGGAGGCCACAGATAATATGTGAATAACTTATGCACCCATAACACAAACCACATGTATGTCAAAATTGAATATGTAATGAAAATCATTATGTACACAAATTATATCTCATATCATATGTAGGTATCAATCCATATGCTAATATAGTATGAAAAATTAATCTGTAATACTTCATTTATTCAATCAATTTTTCCAGTAATTAGTAATTGACATAATTGTCAATTATATACCAAGTACTATCTTAAGTATTGAAGACATAATAGTGAACAAACTCTTTGCCCTAACAGAAATTTAATTCTAATTACTGTCAATAACTAGACGATAAATAACCTATCAAATCATGATAAGTACTATGGAGAAAAAGAGCAAGAGGCCATCAATTTTAAGAAACAAAATTATTTTATATACCACTAGGTAAGAAAAAAAATGCCAATTAACATTACAAGACGCCAATGACTATAAAACATCCCAATTTCAGAGATTTTATAAAGTGAAAAAAATGTGCACCTTAAAATTAATATAGTAAAAGAGGAAAAGGGAAATAGAAATGCTGGCAAGGAAGAGGAAGGTGTTATTTTAGATCAGGTGTCTGAGAAGGTTTCATTGGCCTAAAAAAAAGTGAGGTAAGAAGCCACGCAACTCTCTAGAAGAGCAATCCAGCAAGAGGAACGAGCAAGAGCTTGGTGGTGTGCACACATGTGGTGTGACAGAGAATCAGTAAGGAGGCACGTGTGGCGAGAAAGTTCAGCAGAAAGTGAAGTCAGAGAAGCTGCAGAGACCCGAAAACACAAAGCAGAGCAGGCCATGGCTGTGACTCTTATTCTGAGTGGGACGGCCAGCCAAGTCATATTTTCAAAATAAGACTCTAAAACAGATGTTTGGGATCTAGCTGATGCTTATAAAAATAAAACGTCATAAAATTTTTAAAAACTTGCTAACTCCATAGTTATATGCTAGAATGTTTATAAGTGAAGTCATTTCTAGTCTAGGAAAAGAGGGTAAAGTGATTCCTTAAATATTAAATATAGGACGAATCATCAACATAATTTAAAAAATACTATAATCCAGTATATTAGAAAAATGAGAATCCTGCTAATGAAACATCCTCAGAAAGCTAAAAACTAAGCCACTGAAGTATTTCTATGTTGGTTCTGAATTAAGCTATTAGTCCAACTGCTACCATACTACCAAAAAATGACTGTTAACTGAGTGAATATTGCATGTAAATTTCTAATGCTCCATAAAGTAAAAGGTGTTAGATAACAGGTTTTACTATATCAGATTGTAAGAAAAACAAATAATCATATAATATGTTAAAATCCATATTCTCTTGACACATCCTTTTAGTCCCTTACCTGCTGAATGAGGTGCATACACTTTGAAGACTGCAATCCATAAGCATTGTTGACTATATGTGGAATGCCGTAACTAGCACAAATCACAGCCAGTTCTTCTAATCTATAAATATTCAACAGGAAGACACAGTCACACTGTGCTTTTATAAATTATAATGTGAAAATTATTTTAATATTCTTAATGTACATTAGGAAAAATGACAAAACTAAAATTTCTACAGCAGTATTTAAGCATGTAATTTAGCAATTTGGAAATACATAGCAGGTACTTTAGGATAAACTTTAAAAAGGTTTCAAATTGTTACCAATAAGTGAGAAAATGTGTATTTATAAAAATCTGTATAGATGGTAGCTTTAAGTCATTTTAAAATTTCCTATATAAAAAGCAAGAAGCAGATTATATATAATGACCCCATACAAGGCTGTATACTGTTTAAATGCTTATCATACTAAAGCTAATATCTACGAAATTAGCATATTTTGAAATCTTGAGAAATCTCACATTAAACATCCTATAACGTAAACAATATATTTTCAGATTTCAATGTATTAAAAAAATACAGAACAGTAAAATGTTTCTGTACCAAAATAACATTTTCCAACAACTTGAATACTGAAGAATCGTCTAAATAACTGCTGGTTTTAAGTTCACTCTTACTTTTTCATTTGACAATTTTCACTTTCATATGAAGTCAATCTGAGAGTAACTTTATGCAAAATAAGGTAATTAGATTTCAATTAGAATATAATAAATGATATTCCTTTGCAAAATCAAATACTACTTGTGACTGAGGTCACCCCTAATGGAAATGTCTTCATGCTGTGAAGCTAAAACTAAATCCTATGGTTAAATAAAATTTTTTAAAAATATTCTTTCTATAATAAAAGAATTTTTATACAATAAAAGTTCTTTCCCACAGGATGTATTTCAAATATATATATAGTTTTCACATCTATTAATGCACAACATATTATTTATAGATGTGCATTAATGTTTTTAAAGTACAAATAGGAATAACATTATTTTGTTCCTCTGTCGGAAGTTTACGATTTACTTCGAGTTTTATGAAATAAAAACTCATTTTATCATTCCTTTTCATAAGTCTTGCAAATCAACACAGAAAACCTTTCTGTTAAACTAATCAGAGGTTGTTTTTTTAACAAAACAGACCTGGGACACACACAGTGTTTCCTTCATAAAAGTCACTTTCATATGTTTGTGAAACAAACTTTAATAATAAATTTCCTTGAGAGGAAGGCACCATAATAACATAAAGTACTATTTTAAAACAATCACTTGTAAGTAGTTTTAAATATTCTGAATTGATCAAATCTGCTAATAGAGTATATATAAAGGTATTCGACAAAAGGCAGAAACTGAAAAAAATATTTTCTATGTGAATCAAACTGTATTCTAACTTAAAAGCAAATTTAAGGTATTTATTAATTAGAAGAAATGATACACTTCCTTTTTTTTAACCGTTCCTTTGACTGATTTTGCCCTACAACGATCTCTGTCCAATTAATGAACTAATTAAGACAACAAACGCCCATTCAAATTAAGACTATAAAAGAATTAGGCTTAATGTAAAGAAATCAAATGTTTTTAAATTTAAGAAAATCAGAAATTCAACGATATTACTAATAATGGTGCGTCATCATTTTCCTAAAGTTAACTCTTATAAGAAACATTCATTATATTATACCACTAAAAGGCAGCAGATGAAAACTCTGCTAAGAAAAATATGATTTTTTCCAAAGGAAATAATACATGTAAACAAAAACAAACTATCCTCAAGGATTAATAATCTAATGAGTATAAATATCCATATGCTGTTTTTGGAAATGTGATTTATTTCCATCACATTAAAATTTCTCCAGATAGCAAAAACATCAATGAAAAATAGTTTTAATATTTCAATGTAAATTTTAAATGATTGGTAAGTAATAAATAAAGCATACACAATATAATCTTAAAATCAAATTCAGACTCATAATTGAGGCAAGGTAAATTTTCAAGAGCATGGCTTTAACATTGTCTCTTAAAGTCTGCCTATAATCAAAGCCAATATGCATTCATTACTGCCAAATGAATACCAAAGTATAATTTGATGCTATAAAAATAGTCCAAAGTCTATATAGTTTTTACAAATTACTAGTGCTTCTATTCAAAATGTTAAAATGTAACAGACTTGCTGTCGAAACTAGAAATCTGTATTCCTATACCTAAGCCAACTATACTTTCCAAATAAAAATTTGTGGCCATCCTTTAGAAAGATAAACATTTGCTTTTTTTATTTTCTTAAATATTTGCATTTTTCTCAAAATACAAAAACAACCACTATGTGCACCTAAGTGTAATCTTCCAATTAAAAAAAATTCAAAGGACAATAAATAATCCTAAAATTTTTTGTTTAAAATCTGTTAATGCTGTTATGTATCATGCTGATACTTTACAGTTTTCTATATTTGAAAACTAATATAAAATCAAAGAAGTAGAGAGTAATGAAAACAAGTAAATCCATCATGTAGCTCAGACACGTCTATTAAATAAGGAAGAAGATGCTAAGAGATCAAAAACAGAAAAAAAGAAAACATGCTCTGCATTTGCTCCACTCAGTAATAGTTGCTTTTCCTCCTCCTTTATAAAATTTTTATTTTCTCAATCAATTATGCTGTTGCCCACAAAGTCAATCTATTTTGTAATAAATTACTGACAAATGTTACTTAAGCATCTCTGAGAGTTACTACACATACATTTTTTTTTAATGATGCACCCCGCCCCCCACCCAAAGGACAATATTCCTAAATCAGTTACCGATCAGGCACTCTTGGAGCAAAACAGGATGTAGTAGAATGAACACACAGAATGTTATCAGGCCCAAGTTCCTTGACTTTGGCCTCCACTGCTTTCAGGTTTGTGTGCAGCTCGTCACCTTCTAAAATGTTCTCTATCACCACAGGCTCAAAACCTAACCAAGCCAAACAGAAGTAAGATGTTAGTGTAAACAAAAATAAAGGAAGATCATGGAACTCTAGGAAGCATACTATTTCACACAAAAACTCTAAATATTTATTTTCCTTGATGAATCCTCCTCTAGCAATAAAGACCTGGCTCAATTCTGGTATGAGTTAAAGGCAGGTCAAAATAATCTAAAGGCTAACTAGACCACAATTAGGATCACAAATCTATTTAAACTTCTTATATGATAAGAAAGACTAATTTGGGGAAGGAAACAAAACATTAAATCGATACCTATAAAAGTAATAACACAGTCATTGATCACAAAAAGGATCATTTAATCCAGTTCAATTTCAGTACACAGAAAAGTAAATCTACCCATTCTCTGACAACATTTATGTTTTACTTTAAAGTTCACTTTATTCAGAGATGGACAAAAATAATTCAAGTATTGAAACAAATCACAATCATCACCTTAATGTTTTATCTCTAAAGAAAAGTGTAATAAATTTTAGGAGCTTACAGATCACTGACCCATCTCATGGCTTACAAGAGCCTTCTATAACTTAAACATGAAAAATTGTTTTCCAATTTTCAATGGAAGTAGTACATTTAACTAGCACATAATCAAAAGTTCACCCAAATAATAACTCGTAACCTTATACAGTATTTAGGTATAATCTTAAAATGTTGCATAAACAATATATACACTAAATAATATACAGAGCACTTATATTAACCAAGTTTGTGACACTAGTAAGTACTTAGGGTAAAAGTAAAAACTACGTGTTAACTCTCAAAAATTGTATAAATATTAACCTGGGAAATTTTGCACATAAAGTTATTATGTAGTCACATCTTCAGCATCCCCAAATACCAAATCTAGCAGCAGGCTAAATTCATGGATTTAAAAGCTGCAAGGGATTTAGAAACCATTTAGCTCAACTCACTTATTTCAAAGATAAGGGAACTAAAGTTCAGGAAGATTAAGTGGCTTCCCCAAAGTCACACAGCAAGTTATAGCAAAGTTAAGGGCAAGTAGTTTTCTTTTGTGTTTTAGGATCCACGTCAAGTTGTCTATATTCTATCTACAGAAATATAAAACTTCAGCCAGTATAAAATCAACATTCAAATATGTTGATTAGAGCTGTCCAGGGTTTTATATCTATACCTTCATAGCCATTAAAACAAATATATGAAACTCTAAATTGTAGCTTCCTGAGGACAGCTAATTTTCTATTATTTCTCAAATTCTTTCAACCTGACCTTATTTCAGCTTTCAAATACTTAAAATAATAGTTTTTTTTTAAAAAGACTACAACTATCTTGATTCCTTGGAGGCTATCTAAAAAAGAATAAACTGTAAATTGTAGTCCAAATCATATTATCTTTTGGAACTTTCCAGTTTTTTAATACGACAATCTTTTCTGTAAGTTTGGTTATCAATTCTTTGGTTAACAGGATATAAATTTATGACACAATTTCATGCTACTTAATCAGTATATTTTTAAAAGCCTATCAGTTTCTGCTATATGTCCTTACTATGAATCCCTTTACATGAGTTTCTTTAGATTTATGCAGTTAATTACAGCCAATACTGTTCATTTCACGCAACAACTCTGACCATTCAATAACAACCTTAAATTCCCAAATTTTACTTGACTTAAGCAAGCCAAATACTAAAATGCTAATTTAAAGGTTTTGTCTCATCTTCACTTAATGATGTCTATATCCTTGCACTTGGATTCATGGCAATAATTTATACAACACTCATGTATATACAACAAATATTCCTAAATACTTTTTATGCTCCAGGGATTACTGTTATGTCATCCCATTTATCCTCAAAACAATCAAGTGAGGTAGCTAATCATACTCCCATTCGAAAGAACAGTAGCAAATGATCCAGAAATTCTACTTTTGAGTATATACCCAAAAGAATTTAAAAAGCAGGGTCTCAACAAGTATTTGTACACTCATGTGTGAATGATGCTGCATTATTCACAAAAACATCATTCACAATAGCCAAAAGGTACAAACAACCCAAGTATCCATCAATGAATGAACAAAATGTGGGATAATCACACGCGCGTGTAGCACACAGAGAATGGGATATCAGTCAGTCTTAAAAAAAAAGAATAAAGCATGGATAAACCTTAAAGACATTATGCTAAGTGAAATTAGCCAGTCACAAAGGAAAATATAATTCCACTTACACGAAGAACCTAGAGTAGTCAAATTGGTAGAGACATAAAGTAAAATGATGATTGCTAGGAAAAGGGTTAGTGGGGAGAGGGTGGTTACTCTTTAATGGGCAGAATTTCAGTTTAAGAGAATGAAAAAGTTCTCGAGATGGATGGCGGTGATGGCTGTACAACAATATAAATGTACATAATGTCACGAAGCTATAAAGTTACTACCACAATAAAAATAAGAAACAGAAATAGGTTTAGTTTCTTTTCATTCAGCCATCTCTACATAAAAAGTTAGAAATGTCTCACTGTGACACGAAAGACGTCATATATACCACTTCTCTTCTTTTACCTGCAGTGATCATGGATTTAAAGCAGGACTTCTGGTCTATTCGCGGCCATATAATATACTTTGCCGTTGGTCGTTTGTGTCGTAATGTTAAGAAACACAGGGTTAAACTCATACCAGTTGCCATAGGCACTACGAAGCAGTTGGTCACTGTATGGACACCTAGGAATAAGAAGTAAAACAAAATTAGTTACTCCATTGAAAAACCACCACCCTTCTTGAAATTATATACTTCTAGCAAATAAAGGGTTGACTTAGAGCTTCTTCTGTACTTGCTCTCAGGAAACTTATAGCCAAATTCATCCTCCATGTTTATACCTCTGATTCTTTACATTATTCTAAAGATATATACAACTTTTCAAAAGATGTTTATAGCCTTTTTGGAAAGAGGCATTAATACAAGAAATTGGGCAAAGGTGTGTGTGGCTAGTTAGCCAAAAGTTTTTAATGATTAACACAGTACATACCAGCCAACTTTATGATGTCCAGGACCAAAGAATTGGTAATTTTGTTCAAAAGGCTAGAACCAGCAGCTTTTGGTTGCACAGCAGAAATATCACCTGATCGTCCAATTCCATGAATAAACCTAAGCAAAAAATGGGTCAACAACTGGACAAAAATATTCAGTGTTCTAAGTAATCCATTGCATAAGTATACAAATACAATAACAACAACAAAAATACAGAAGCAATACTTGACTACTGTAGATGTATTTCATAAACTATTAATAATAGGAAAATATCCTGTTAAATTAAAAAATTCATCAATTATGCTGTTAGTTAGTATCCAAAGATGGCCGCCGCCAATTCCTTTTTTAGATGGAGTCTAATTCCCTCCAACTGAATCTGGGCTGGCCTTACTGAGTTGCTTGGCCAGAAAGAATCTAGCAGAAGTGATGGTCTGGAACTTCTGAGCTAGATCATAAGAAGTCTTGAAGCTTTCCAACTGGCCTCTTGAAGGGCTTGCTCTAGGAAGCTCCCTCTTATAATATAGATGCCATGCTGGGAGAATCCAAAGCCACATGGAGGCCATCTGAGTTTCCAGCCATCCAAGTAAGTCAACTTGGATAAACTGCCCAGTTGAACCTCTAGATGACTAAACTCTCAGCCAATATCCAACTGCAACCACTCAAAGCAATAATCACCTGCTGAGCCAAATTTACCCACAGAACTATGAGAGATAATAACAGATTGTTTTAAGCCACTAAGTTTTTGAGTGGTTTGTTATGTACCAGTAGAAAAGCAGAATATGTGCAACATTAAATTCTCTTCTTCCTTTCCTCTTCCTCTAACCAGAGCAGTGGACTAAGTTCCACTTGGAATAAGCTGTTTCAAACATTGCCTTAATTTTAAAAAAATTATATGCTCCTTAAAATGAGTGTGCAAATATACTCATTTTAAATTAGATGCTATACACTATTTTAAAATACCTCTGAGTACTCTTCCAAGTCAAAAATCCGTAATTTATAGTTAGATCAGAAATTCTTCATACTGGAATTACTACAGAACACTAGTGTTGTGCCTCATTGCCACTGAAACCTCATGTACAAAGTATTTTTTTACACACAATTATCTACAATATTATCAACCCATTTTTGAACAGGAATTTTTCTTTGAAGTTATACATTTATTATCATTAGCTCTGACTACATTTTTTTTAATTGACATATTAGTTCAGGTACACAACCTAAAGATTCAGTATTTATATATTGTGAACTGATCACCAGAAGTGCATCACTACACAGTTACGAGGTTTTGATTGAAATAAAATTCTGCCAGCCCTAGGAAAATATTGTCGTGATTTAAAATCAAGGAAAACAGTTAAGAGTTCACTTGTATTTCACAGAAAGGCTAGAGAACAGATAAATGGTATCTGAAATCACTATCAATTAAATGATTATCAGAACTGATGAAAAGTTTTCTAAAATAATGCAGAGTGATTTTAATAATTTAAAATTAAACATACTTTTTCCTACATCTATTGCAATAAAGCAAAGTATTTATAAAACAGAGACAATTTAGATGCAGATGAACGTTTTAATGTTCTACCTATTATACATCATTTTCAAAAAAACTTGCAATTGTAAAAAAGAAACATGGAAAACTATAAATAACATTAACATACTTAAACTTTTACACCAAATAAGTTTATTAGTTTTCTACAAGAAGAAACATGTAAAACTATAAACACCTTAACGTACTTTAAACTCTTACACAAAATAAGTTTATTAGGTTGAACATTCTTAACAGAATCACCCAGACCCTGACAAGGTGACCACCACATACCAGAACTTTTACCTTACTGTCTTAAAAAGCACCTACTCAGATAAATTGTTCCTATCTCCGTTGCATCTAATTTACATGCCTATTTGAATAAAGAAGTAGGTTACAAAGGGACATTTTATGATAAAAACTGCTACCATTGTTTTTAAACAAACAAACAAAAAGGCAAAAAAAAAAAAGTTTTCACAAGCTTCTCGAAAAAATACCTGTAATGACGCCGAGCAACTAATTCAGATGCCACTCTCCCTTCCCTTTCTCCCACACCACAATTGCCCAGGAAATTGTTGCTGTCCATTATGGCAAGCTCATGTAGGAACAGTTCAAGCGTGCTTTCATCCCAACCATCCTCTGGACACTTGCCCTTAAAAACAAACAAAAACTTAGATTAAAGAAAACCATCGTTCCCTAGAAGCCTACTTCAATGGCTTTTAAAACTTTTTAAGGTGTATTTTGCCATGCTCTTTGCTTTCAAAACTTCAGGCACAAATTCAGCACTATGAAGAAACCCTCGAATAGGCAGTATGTTTACCCTACACTGTATTCCAATTATGTAGATTGCGAAGTGATAAATGCACTCGATGAGATCGACACAGATTTCAAGCGGCAGTGTGTTAAAGTAACTGGAAACCAATAAATCTTAACTTCAACTAAGATTCTTCAAACCATAGTGTTAAAGTATGGGTTGTCTAAATTAGGTGAAATTAAAAGCCAGAAATCCTGGCAGGAGCAAGACCTGTGCAGTTCCGAGGCAGCGCCTGCTTCGAGTTGCTACATCGTGGTTTACATATAAGTGTTTCCCGTGTCCCAGAGAGGAGTGAAAGGCGGGAGGTGCGAACTTTGCCCTTTCCGCAAACAAATAAAAAGGAAACCCACTGAGACTTCCACACGCTTCCGCATCCCAAAGCTAAATGAAATGGGACTCAACATCCCGAACCCACACGTCCCCTAGGAACACTCTGGGTTTTGCTGGCTTTGGTGAGGGTGAGAACGAGCTGAGTGCAGCAAGTCACTCTTATGCATGTCAAGCTGAGACAGCCTCTGGGGACAGGTCCCAAGCAGCAAATAGGAGCGCGCGAGGCAGGACTCGGCACTGACACGGAGGCGGGGCGGAGCCTGGAAGCGCGGCGGCTCGGGGGTGGGGGGCTTAGACAGCGCGGTACCTTCTCCAGAAGCAGCCGTATGAGGTGCTCATGAGAACGGCGGGCCTCGTAGCCCTGCCGCACGTAAGCCGGCGAGACCAGCCGCTCGGCCGCCGCGAAGCTCTCGTGGTTCATGTCGGTGGTGGTGACTGTCCCGAGAGAACAGTCAACAGACGACTACACACCCGGAACGAGAATGCAACTGACCTACTGGACGGTACGGCAAGGCCTTGGGTCAAATAGCTACGTCTCGCTTTCGCGCATGCGCGAACAACCCCAGCTAGTGTGCCAGAAACTGAAGGGTCTGAGCATGCGCAGGAGTGTCGGCGCGTTTAGCAGGCTTCAGATACTTCGGAGAATTAGCCACTCCTCGCTGCGTCTGATTGGTCTAATTAATCACCGGTGTTCCTGAGACGGACTTAAAAGAGGGACTTTGCACTTGTGCAGAGGGGATGAGGAAAGTAAAGGGCAGCTGCGTGGTCTTCTCTGAAGTAAACTTTTCTGAGAGCACTGTGTTCCAGTCCTGTTAAACGGTGAGATTTGGGTAGTCTGTGCTTCAACCTTATTTAGACCATGTTTCTCAGATCCAGAATCTTTCATCCTTACCTTTATACATCTCAGCATTTAAAATTGCCTGACAACTCTTTATGAAATAACAATGTCTCACTCCTTTTCTCCTTTGCACTACAGAATTTTTAATCCTAACTCTCATCATCACCACCTGTTACGACAGATATTTGTTGATGCACACACACAGCTATGAAAGTAAACTCCTGCAAGAAGGGCCTTGGTTTTTGCTGCCATACTCACCCCACCCACCCAAAAATGCCCCACCCCACAACGCTGCCCAGAATACAGTATGTGCTAAATTTTTTAAAAATATTGAATTAATGATTTACTTTGACCATTCAACAATTTAGCTCTAGGTATCAGAGATATAGAAATGAAAAGGTAGGATCTCTGCCTTAGATTTCCTTGCAGTCTTCACCCTAGGTGAGTACACAGTAATTCCTGACGCTGCTCTTGTCCAGTAGTGTGCTAGAGCCCGCTTGCGCTGGTTCGTACTCACTTGTAAGAGCTGATTGTTAAATGTTCAGTAATTTTGTGAGCTGGTTTTTGAATACAGCTGCTCTTTAGCAATATATATATAACTTTACAATTAACTATTAAAAACAAAAGTAATAAGTGCTCAAACTCATCACCTCTTAGTTATTTTACTACATTTTACTATTATCTATTGACATTATTCATATCGATTGTATGTATATAGTGGAAATAGGATATAACCAGTGTACTGCTGCACATCTGTCCAAATCCTGTTTTAGTGGCATCATGTGGGAGTATTTACACCAAGGAAATCAGCAAATGCTGTAAATCAGGCCCTTACCTTCCCATCCCACCTCCACAGGAATCTATTGTTTAACGTGTACCATCTCACTATTATTCCTATTGCATGTGCTCAGGGCATCCTGCCATTTAACAGCAATGCTACTTGTCTAATTTGCATTTCAGTTGTTAATTTTCTATCTTCTTTAATCATACTCTGAGCTCCTGACTGACAGGACTGTATTTCATATCTGTATTCAAAGCACACATGAACATCTAATAGATGTCCAACAAATATTCGTTGAATGATGTAGATAATTTGAGAACCATATAAAACTATACAGAAAGGTAAATCACAAAATATTGAGAATTTAGCTTATTTTTTAGAATAAGCATTAGCCTTCAAACTTTGGAAAAGTTGAGTTCTTATTCCCAAAATGCAACTATTTTTACAACTTTTCCTTTAGGAAAGCCTTCAAAGCTGCTTTTGTCGATCACATGCAAAATGTGCAAAAATTCCAAGATCCATCTTATAACTGAATGGACACACTGGGTTTTGTGCTAGCAGGTTGTCTCATTGTTCACCAGTCTTAATGTGAAAAAACGTTTGTTTCCAAAAACTAAATCCATCAAGACATGCCTTCACTGAAAAACAAACAAACAATCCGCAGGTTGCAGAGACAGTTTCAAAAGAAGCGCTCCAAATTCTTTTCCTCCATTAACTCACCCAATGAAAAAATTTCATTGCCTTTACAAGATGTAACATGGTTAAAAATAGGTCCCACATTTGTAGGTCTGAATTTTGCTTGTCTCACTAGTTGTATGACTTTGGGTACATTACTCAGACCCCTGAGCTTTGCTTTCCTCATCTGTAAAATAGGGACAGCGAGGACATAATTATGGTGATTAAATGAGTTCTGACTTCTCAATGACATCTTCACCTTGATAGACCGATTATACAAATGGACAGGGGCCAGACCATATATGATGAGAACCCCTACAACCTACAACCCCTGTAGCAAGTAGCCCAGGAAGCCAGACCACATCCCCTGCAGCAATCTGCCCAGAGCAGTTAAGACATGGTCAGTGACGGCCAGCTTCCCAATTTTTTCACCTGCTTCCAACTCAGGACTAACCAAATATGCTCCCCAAACCAATGACATCTGACGCCTGTTTCTAGTTAGCCCACTCCCACCTTCCCCTTGCCAAAACCTCCAACCTGAGTACAGTTGAAGCCTTCTTACTTTTTTCACCATAAAGCTTTTCCACTCTCCTGCCTCCCTTTAAGTCTGCCCAATGCACATGCAAATACTCTAGCAGGCTCTGAGTAGTCTCTGTTTGTTACTTGGGTAGCCTTTTTTATTTCCACAGTGTTCCTGGAGACTCCACTGAGACACATTCTGCACTGTCCATCACCATGGACTTCAGCCTTCGACTAGATGTGGTACCCACAGAGGCCTTTCGTGCCTTGCTGCTGTGGCTTCTTGAGTCAGTGGTAATGCGGTAAGTCAGTGGCGAATATGAACTCTGCTATCATAGCATTGAGTTCCTCAGCTCTTCAAAGTCTGGTACCCAGCTTTTGTTATTCGTTCACATTTATACGGCATCCTCATTGGAATCAAGCCATTTCCCTTCATCCTTTGGCTCTCTTTTGTACTTCTGCTTTGTTCTGCGCTATCTAAAAGTATTGTTCTCATGAGGAGAATCATAGGGTAGAACACTGGCATAAGCCCCATAAGCTGTTTTCGGAGCTAGCCACTCAGACCGGTGAGTTTGCAGTTCTCACCAGACGGGCATCTATTTGGACAAACTTTTTTGTGAATCACCAGTGAACCTAACTGAGGTTCTCCTTCCATCTTGCTTTTTTTTTTGTCCTAAGAATTTGCCTTTTATTTAGAGAGAGTTTACTCTAATTTTTCACCTGCCATGGGGCCCAGATTGTCGGGTCTATGTTTGGAGGGGGCCAACCATCAGGTGGGGGGCCTACGATACAAAGAGCGCAAGCATCACTTTCAACCAACTTGTTGCCAACCTTCCTGGGGTCATCTAAGCCTAAATCCTTTCCTCCTTTAGGAAAAACTGCTGCTGCTTATGTGTTCTTATTACAATCCTAATTCGGATGCCTAGCTCTCTGATTGACATAACTTCAGCCATGAGGATTTGGGCCTACAGTGGCCACTCTGAGGAACATTTGACTTGAAGAATTTTTTTTATTTGATAGGCACCTTAAAAAGAAGGGGGATTAAGATTTATCAGGTCAATGGGCAGCAGTTTTTGACTGGTATTCAGAGGCCTCCAAAAGAAATTCTGGTTCAAATATTATTTCACTAAAAGATTCTTTAGCCAAAGCTAACGAGCAATTTGGCAAACTTAGGCAGCAACAAACTAGACTCATTTTCTAGTAAATCCTCCTTCTTCTGTCCTCCAGTTGCTTCCCTTTATCCAATATCCCTCTTTCCCTTTATCCTTCTGATTTCTCTCTTTCCTCACCAATATCATCTACTCCCTTCTCTTCCTCTTGACCAGACCCCCTGCCTTTTCCCAACAACTCTGCTAAGACCACAAAATGCTAGTTGCCTGTAAAAATCTCTCCCTCTAATGAGCCAGGTATGCAGGCAACTGTAGAATTTAAGCTTCAGACCAAGATGAATTAAGAGCCATAAATGAGGATCTCTCAACATTCCAACAAGACCAGCAACTATTCCTAGAAGAATTTAAAATTCTTTTGGGTGTATATGATCCAGCATTACCTAACCTATATAAACTTGTACACATGTTGGTCAGAACCTCAGATGCTAGATTGTTGATGGCAAAAGCTGTTTGAACTGGCCCAGAAAGTGATCTATGACCCCAAGGCTGGGACTGGTATCAGTCCATGGCCTGTTAAGAACCGAGCCGCACAGCAGAAGGTGTGGCTAGCAAATGAATTAAGCTTCATCTGCATTTGCAGCCGCTGCCCAGCGCTAGCATCACCACCAGCTCCACCTCAGATCATTAGGCATTAGATTCTCATAGGAGCACAGGTTCCTGGTGCCAAAAGGTTGGGGACCTCTGATCTACAGGGTCTCTCCACAATAAATCTAGGGTCAAAAAAAAAAAAAAGCATGATAAGTAGGGCAAAGTCTTCTTAAAAGTAGTATCCCCAAACATTTCCAATAAAAATTGGTTGGATCTTAATTCAGTCATACAAATAGGAAAAATGATAACAGAGGAGAAAAATACCTTGTGACAACATTCAGTTAATGAAGGTGCTGGTGTAAAAGCTTTCTCATTCTGTCAGTGGAGTTAAACCTGAAACTGAAAGCCTAATTCAAAAATATAAATTAGAATGGAAACAGCACCTTTGCCTGAACTAAAACACCTGTCAGAATGTTTTGAGAGGGGGTTAGAAGAAAAATGAGACAGAATCCAAAAGAAACTGTGCTCCTGCAGATCAAACAGGTGGCCCCCTTCCCGAGCAACCACTTTTAACAAGGACGCTGTCGATGTTATAAACAGAAGAGACACGGGGAAAAAAAAGTATGTCCTAACTATAAAAGGAAAACCAAGACAAAGAAAATCCCTTAATTCTGATAAATGAGGGTGCTCCGAAGAAGTAAAAACACTCCTAACATCCCAATTTCCTCTTAAGTCGAATAAACATAGTCAGCCTGATCAATTCCTGGTAGATAGGGGTGCTACTCTTACTACGTTAAACCCCTAATCTTCGCTCCACCTCTTCCTATCTCTCAAATAACTCACAGATTTTTCCTATCTCCCAGCCCTTAACTGTAACCCCTGGGCCCTTGAATGAAAAATATTTCTTCTTCCTCTCTGCCTTCCCCATTATATTGGGTGCATACCCAGATACAGGTTTTAACATCATATCTGGCATTGTATGATCTTCAAAGTCCACTGACATAAGAAAAAATAATTGGGATAGAACAGGACAGTAGGTAGATCCTACCAAAATCCCCACGATCCCTTGAAATCAGAAGGAAGGAAGTGTTCAAAGCTAGAGTTGAAGGCCTTATATCCAAGGGCTTCTCAGAGCCTGCACTAGCCCTTGTGACACTCTGGTCTTGCCAGTTAAGAAACCAAATGGATAAAGATATCGATTTTTTCAAGACCTCAGGAAAATCCACAAATTTTTGTCCCTTACTTGCCATTAGTACCGATCTTGGCATCAATTTTACCTGAAGCTATTTGCTTCGCTGTAGTGGACCTTTGCTTTGCCTTTTTCGATGAGCCAATCCAGGATACCACATTTCATTCAGTCATCATGTCTTCCTTAGTTTCTTTGGCTTATGACAATTTCTCAGCTTTTTCTTGTTTTCCATGACTGTGACAGTTTTGAGGAGTACTGGTCAGGCATTTTCTAGAATGGTCCACAATCGGTCTTGCTAATCTTCCTTTTGTTTTCTATTTCCTTGATTTCTGCTCTTTATTATTTCTGTCCTATTTTCTTTGGGTTTATTTCCTATTCTTTTACTAACTCTTGAGATAAAAATCTTAGCTCAGTAGGTTTAGCCTTTTTTCCACTACATGCTTTCCCGCCCCCCCCAATTTCTTCCACCCCGCTACTATTGACAAAACCAGCTGTGGTTTCTAAAAAAAAAACCCAGGGTAGGGTGAAAGGGGTGTCTAGGTCCAGAGGCCAGGAAAACTGCAAGGAGGAAGTGGGGGAAGTGCGGTAGATTTGCTCCAAGTGGCCAGGGAAGGAGAGAAGAGGTCAGAATTTTTTCTTTTCTTTTTTTTTTTTAGCATGATGTACTGGTATTATTTTATTTTTATAGCCATTTTTCTAGATTTATTGAAATATAATTGCTCGTGTTTACATTGTAGGTCAGATTTTCAATGGAGGTTTTGACATGAAATGCTGTGTACTAGGGAGGAAATCTCCATCCTCCATGTCCCTCTGACATTCTTAGTAAAACAGCGTTTTCTCGTTAACCCACTATGGGATGGGATCTACTTGGGGGATGCTTTGACACACTATTTCTTGCTATAAAGGTGGGTGTAGAGTGAAATAGAGGCAGCTCAAAAGTACCTGCTCCCTTCCGACTTGCACTAATAGGCGCTAACACTGAGCCTGTATGCCAGGTACTGCTCTGAGGCCTTTACCTGCAGTAGCTCATCCAATCCTCCCAGCAACCCTATGGAGTAGGTACGATTTTCTTCACCCTATTTTACAACCGAAGAAGCTAAGCCTTGGGGAAGCCAGGTGAGAGAGCACCGTTAGTCAGGGGGAATGGCCCTGAGGCACAGCAGGCTGTTTGGCTCTGGGGACTATGCTCTTAACCACTCCCCGACACGGTCAGAGCCAAGAGGCATTGCACGCTCTAGCCCAGCGATCCCCACCCTTTTGGCACCAGGGACTGGAGCTCCTATGAGAATCTAATGCCTGACGACCTGAGGCGGAGCTGAGGCGGTGATGCTAGTGCCAAGGAGCGGCTGTAAATACAGATGAAGCTGCGCTTGCTGGCTTGTCTACCCACTGCTCACCTCCCTGCTGTGCGGCCCAGTTCCTAAAAGGCCATGGACTGGTTCTGGTCTGCGGCCAGGGGGTTGGGGACCCCTGATCTAGGCTTTAGGCAGGTAATTATGCAGCCTCAAAGTTCTGTCCACTGGGTGTGGTGGATGTGTAACAAGAATATAACCAGAAAAGAGAGAGAGGACAGATAGCTGAGAAGTGTATTAAGTGATAAAGCACATTAAAACCCACGGCAGAAAAGACCTCTCCATATTGGTGCCGGATTCATTGATGCTGAAAACCCAGAAGGCATCACAGACAGCTCCGCTCCGCCGCCACTCAGATCTCATCTACCAGCGATGTTGTCACGCCCCACCCCACCTTCTTTCTCTCCACCTCCGCCACCCCGACCACCTAGTCTAGGCCTCTGTCATCTCCCCGCGGACAACTGCAGTGACCTGTCTGCTTCCACTTTTGCTTATCACTCCTTATCCCCATCCACTTCCCACTCAGCAGAGAGAAGTATCTTTTAAGTATACATCAAATCACATCCTTCCCCTACTTAGAACCCTTCAGCTGTTTCCCATCACACTGAGAGTACAGTCCCGACTCTTCACCTTGACCTACAAGGCCCTGCAGTGTCTGGCCCTGCTGACGTCGAGCACTATCCTCCCTCTGGTTGGGCGGCTCCCACCTCACTCACTGACCTTGCAGAACCTGAAGCACACCAGGTTTTTTCTCTTCCCACATGCCGTTCCTATCACCTTCAATGGTCTGCCCCTTTTCATTTTGCACAGCTGGCTCCTATTTTTTCTTTGATGTAAATGTCACCTCCTCCGAGAAGCCTTCCCTGACCACCGTACCTAAGTGGGAACCTAGTTTAAAGTAGATACTATATGTATACATTCACTTCAAATTCTTTTGAAATTCTTTTGAGTTATCATCGTGCAGTGTCTGAATTAGAAGCTTCTGGAAGATAGGAACTCTAACTTTTTAGCCACTCTTCCTAGCACCATGGCAAGTGTTCACTAACATTGTTCGGTAAATAAGTGATAAGACTGGGTCCCAAAGATTACTTACCATTCGGTGGTTACAGAATAAACCCAGATGTGGAAAGAAGAGAGAAAGCAGGGACCAGAGATGAATAGGTGACACCTCATGTTATAAGGGCGTTTTAAATTGAAGCGATGTTTTTCCAACGGTAGAAGCAAATAGGTGAACCATGACAAAACCAGTTTGTCATTGCATTCGCATGTGTTCTAAAATGTTTGGTATAGTGAAAATCCAAGTCTCTTAAGAAACATGGCAGGGTCTGGCTGTCCTCAACCTCATTAATGCCGCTTAAGCAATTTGAAGCAGAATAACTTCTGCACCAAAGCCAAGTTTCAAAGAGCAGTTGCAAGGAAGAAGTGAGGGAGCAGTAGAACCAGTAACTAGGTTGCTCAGAGAAGTCTCCTGTGATTAGAAAGAAAAAAAAAATGTAGTAATTACATTTTGCTGAGACTTGGAGAATTCAGAAAGCGTGGTCTCACCTTCATCTTCTCTATTTCAGATGGAGAGAGTTGGAGAAAAAGTGGATATGAATGGAGAAGCAAGTAATTTCAGATGTTCCCTGGAATGAGTAAAGCAATCCTCTCTCCAGAGGGAGGAGAGGTAGGTAAAGAAAGCTTCCTCTAAGCAGGAAAACCAGAGGCAGTTAACAAAGCTATAATACCCATTAAAAGCAGGAGCAAGGGGAAAGCTGCAGGAGACTTGTCAGAGTCTGTAAACTGGCCCAGAGCCTGGGGCTTGCTGACGTTTGAAAGACAGAGAGAGGAGGGACTGGTCAGAGGCCTTGGACTTAGAGGGCTGGCAGGTGTGGGGCAGTGAAAAGGGGAAGTGGGCAAGTGGTGGCAGGAATCAGGCAGGAGGAGTTTGAAGCCTGGCTCCTCTTCTTCCCGCATTAAGTTTGTGCAAATTACCTAATCTCTCCAGGCCCCAGCTTGCTCCTTCCTCTGTGAAAGGGGTATAATAATAGTGAGGAGAAGGCAGTGTGGATGAAAGGGCTCCGCCTAGCGTGTGGCGCAGAGGGAGCACTCAGCAAATGTGAGCCCATGATCTCTGCCGTTGCAGTCAGTTGTAGCCATGGTGCTGAGCAAACCACTAGACCCTGGGTGTGGAGAGTGTGGACTGGCTCGTTCAGCCTCCTTTTCTGGGCCTTACCAGAGGCCAGACAACTACAAACTGCATTTTACAGACTCTCTCTCAATGACAATTCTTAATCCTAGAAGCAATGAAGATGGCCAGTTAGATGTACTTGCATGAGCACTAGAAGGTGGAGAACATTTCCTGATTCTTTAGACTATGTGTTGTCACTGGCCAGCTACAAAGTAGAGACGTGGGGTGTTTTTTGGCCTCTCAGAGTCCATTTTCCGGCCTCCTGGCTGTCCAGGTGATACCAGGAACACAGCCTCAGCAGTGGGTTTTTTCTGGCATCAGTAGCCCTGGCGGTGACCTCAGAGGTGATGGTACCCCTGGCGGGTCAGTTCTGCAATATTCTTGAGTCATTTCTAGAAGCCCAGTCAAGAGCCCACACCCCAAGACCTCCTAATGATTTTGTAAACGTCTTATTTCCTATATTACATCCCTTCATAGTTCAACTGTTTAGTCGTGTCTGCTTCCTACACTCAAGCCTGCCTACTACAGAAGGCGTTTGTATTTCTTTCCTTCACAATCTCACTTTGTGCACCACATCTTTACAAGGGAAAAAAAAAGAATTTAAGATGACATTGCTTCCCCTATTAACATGATTTTTCCTGAGTTATTCGCACCTACACTGAGTTAGACCAATTACCATATCCCTGTATAACTAAGCCTAAGGCGTTGTCATCCCCTGGTGACAGCTGCCCAAACTGCAGCTGTAATGCTGGGAACAGAGTAATCAAAGTCAGAACAGAGTAGACGTCACAATTCCAAACCAAGAGAGTGAAGCCCAAGATTGGTGTCTGTATGGAATATTGAAAATGGAGATGTTGAGAGAGGAAAATTTCCCCGGTGTTGCCCAGGAGAGATGGAGTATCGATGACTCGATGTAAGTCTTCCTGTCATGTTGGCACATTCGCACATTCAGCATTTTGATCAGGAATGACTCACCATGCCTCACTGGTGACTGTGTGACTTAAAAATAGTCACTGCCATTGCAATGGAGAAAAGTCCTTTTTGGAAGGAGGCAGAAGGTCAACCCTCTGCAACCTTCTCATCGTAACTCCGTTTCTCTTTTGTAAAAGTTTGCGGACCACCTGACACCTGTGTTGGTGTGGTTGTCCCTTCTTTATATCCCTAGACGCTAATAAGTAAGCATTCTAGATTTTTTTCAGTCTTTTGTGAGTCAGAAATAATTTTATCTTCAATTCAGTTCTGCAGAGCCTGGAAACTGTACTACAGAGAACTGAGAACAATTTACAACCGACAGACCTGAGTCACATCTGAGTTCATCTCCGTGAGAAGCCCATTGACCCTGAGACCTTATTTTACTCCCAAAGCCTGACTTGCATTCCCAATAATTGGACAAACATACACTCCTTGGTCAGTTCTTAATTATCTGCATGTGGCATGTTCAAAACCATTTATTTTTATTCAATGAGGATAGCAGTTGAAAGGCCAAGCTCTGAGTTCAAGAAATGAGTTGAAATCCTGACTGCACCTTTTGGAATCTGTGATCTTGGACAAGTTACTTCATTTCTCTGTGTTTCACTTTCCTAACCTCCAAAAAAAGAAGGAGCCAATAAGAATTCCTACTTTGCATGAGATAAAAGATATATAAAGTAACTGCATTTAATAAATAGTAGCACTCAATAAAATAGTAGCAATTGTTATTATGTGCTGGATGCTACAAGAATGGTAAAATGAGCAAGGCACAAACAAAACTCTTTAGAAATATTTGATCTAGTAAGTGAGGATGCAGCCTGTACAGCAGTGACTGAACGAGATGTGCCATGTCTGACAATCCCACCCAATTTAGACTACAAGCTTCAGTAGAAGGTAACACTGGAAAGTGTCCAAAGGCAGGTGAGAAGCGGTCCAGGAGGAGGGAAGTGAATGAGCAATAACGTGGAGAAAAAACAAGCATGATCGGCCTCCCTGTGGAAGGCTTTAAAGGCCCGTTTGAACTTGAATAGTCAGATTGCGAAAGTAGTCACAAACGCTTCCCCGTCTGGTATCTGTGCCCGTAGGTCATTCTTTTCCACAATGATGCTGAACGTGGTCATGCAACTTGCTTTGGCCAGTGGGATGACTGGTAGCAAACATGATTCAGGTGGAGTCATGAAAAGGGCTTGCACATTTGGGCAGACCTTAATGATGCACTTGGAGCCTTTCTGCTGCCATAGGAACAAGCTTACTCTAGCCGGTTCAGTATTGATGAGAGAAACATTGGTCCAGCACTCTTCCCCATCCCCAGTCAACAGTCAGCACTGTCAAGGGAACAGCAACCCAGCTCCCTGCGGCTGACCACAGATGCAGGAGTGAGCCCAGTCAAGATTAGCCAAAGAACCACCCAGCTGGGCCCAACCCAGATCATAACCCACGGACCCGTGAGCAAAATAAATGGCTGTCATTTTAAGCCACTGCGTTTTGGGGTGGTTTGTTAATGCAGCAAAAGCTTGCCAATAACGGAGAGCCATTGAAAGGTGGGTGCAGGCGAGTGACATAAGCAGATATGTGTGCTGTCCAGATGGCTGTGCGCTTGGGAAACTGCAGGCACACCGTGAATACCAGATTAAGTAAAATAATTATTAATGTAAATTTGCTTCAAAAGAAATAAGTCAACAAGGAATTATTGAGTGCAGAAGGTCGCAATCCGTGATATCCTGCACCCCTGCTGTTCAAGATGTTGTCTGTGGACCACAGGTATCATCACTAGAGCTTATTTGAAATATGGAATCTGGGCTCCACCCCAGACCCACTGAATCTGAATCTGAATTTCAACAACATCCCCAGGTGATTCACTGGCGCTAAGTTTGAGAAGCACTGTCTGATCCTAAAAGTGCAAACTGTATCCGCACTGAGCACGCACCTAGTCTTTCAAATTCTGGTCGGACCAGATTTTTTTTTTCTACTTTTTTAGATGTGTCAGTCGAACTTCCTTCCTACCTGCTCTCTATCATAGCTTTATCCTTTGAAGTATGATCAAGAAACTCTGTGTTTGGAGATGGGAGGTTTTCCTGGGAACTTTGAGTAGGGCCCAGTAAATGAAACTGCTTTACTATCCAGGTTTCGAACCAATTAAGAAATAAGACAAAAGATAAAGCAAAAGCCAAAATGTCATCTTTATCACTGATAAAATCTAGGTTAGAGACATTGTCGAATGATTTCCTACACAGAGCCCAGAATTAACCAGACTTATCCATGATCAGTGCTGGCATAAGGCCGTCTCACTGCTGCTTTCCCCAAAGAGAGGGAAGAAGAAAGGCCTGGCTGGAGGGAAGCGTCAGGGAGGCAGGAGTGAGTGAGGGGCTGGGGGGAGCCAGGAGGAATACTGGGGACGGGATAGGTATGTGCATTGTGGTAAGAGAGGCGTGTTCTATAAAATGTGGTCATCTCACTTGCTTAGGAGTTTCTTAAAAGCCAGATTCTTTAGAAACAATCTTTAATGGTGATTGATTAATGGCATGATCATCTGTTAAGATGAATAATGAAGCAGTTTGTGGGAATTTTTAAACATGAGATTAGAGTTTAGGCTAAATGGTATTGGTAACAAAGAGCATGTTTGAAAGTTTATGAACAGGAATAGTGCCCAAACTGAGGTGAAAGAAAAGCAATGTAGATTTTTGAAAAATGTTTATGAAAATTGGTTTTTGGCCCAGGAGTAGGGAGCACGTTCCAACACTTCCACATTACCCCATGACCTTGAGTCACCTTAAGAGACCTTACTATTATTTTTTTAGTTTATGTCTAGCTTAATATGCAGTTACTTGGATGAACTCATGTTTTTACCTATTTTGTTGTAACCTGCTATTCTATTGATATTAATAATGATCATGATAACAATGGTTAAGCTCTTTGAGCAGTTACTGTATGCCTAGTACTGAACTATGAGAACAGATTTTATTTAAGTCTCATAACAAGACAGCGAGGTCAGTATTTTCATTTCTGGTGTTCTCATTTTATGGATGAGGAAATCAAGACTTAGAAAGGTTAATAACTCATCCAAGGTCACACAACCAGTAATCTACAGAGTGAGGGTTCAAACCCAAGCAGGTCACTAGTTCCTTCTTTCGACCCTGTCCCTTTTTATCCTTGTTTTATGGTCATCTGTAGTCATCACTTTATTTTTAAATTTTTATTTAAAGTGTTAACACTTGAAATTATTATTTCAAGTGTTAACACATTTTTCTTATATTTCTAAAAATTTAGAAACTACATATACAAAAAAGAAAAGAATCATCTATAATTTCCCAGAGGGATAACTACTGTGAAAATTGTGGTGTATATCCATCTAGTCTCTCTTCTGTTCACGGTTACTGGGTCTTTCGTTGTGTTGTTGTTATAGTTTTTCTTTTTTTTTTTTTAAGGAACATTGTATATATGTTTTTACTGGCATTTTATACTCAACAATGCATTATAAACATTTTCCACATCACTCTAAACCACATATTCTTCTAAAACGCCATTTTTTAAATTGCATTGTATTCTGTTGTATGAATCCATCATAATGTATTTAACCAATCTCCTATTATGGCTTATTTGAGTTGTTAAAATATTTTCACTATTACAAACAATTCTGTAATGAGATTTTTATTTGCACTCATCCTTATTTCAGACACTACTTTTTGCTTAATCCAAAGCCCTTTATTCTCCCTTTTTCTCTCCTAAAGAAACCTCTAGTTTTAGAGGTTAGGAGAGAGAGTGTCCTGTGGTCTCGACATCTCTCAGCCCCCGTTGCACTTATGTGTGGCCATGGACCAAGTTCTGGACAATAGAACATCTGCGTGAAAGTTATATGTGCCATCGCCTAGTCAAAGCTTAAAGAAGCAGCTGCACTCTTCCATCCCGGCTGTACCCATCCACTAGAGCGATACAGCTGCAACTATGCCATGCCCCTAGAGGATGGCTGTATTCGTCAAGGGGAGAGAGAGAGACAGAGAGAGAGAGAGAGGAGAGAGAGAGAGAGAGAGAGAGAGAGAGAGAGAGAGAGAGAGAGAGAGAGAGAGAGAGAGAATATAAGGAATTGGCTCACATAATTATGGAGGCTGAAAGTCTGAGATCTGCAGCTGGCAAACTGGAGACCCAGGAAAGCCAATGGTTTAGTTCCAGTCAGAGCTGAAGGCCTGAGAAAGAATCAGGAGAGCCAATGGTATAAATTCTAGTCCGAATCTGAGTCCGAAGACAGCAGAAGACCCGTGTCTCAGCTCAAAGACGGGTGGGCAGAGAGAACAAGTTCTTTTTCACTCGGCCTTTTATTTTATTCGGGCCTTCAAGGGATTGGATGAGGCAGGACCACAATGGGGTGGCTGGAGGAGGGTGATCTCTACTTACTCTACTGATTCAGATGTTAATCTCATCTAGAAACCCAGACAGCAGCACTCAGAAATACTATTTTACCAATCTCTGGGCACTGAGTGCCCTGGTCCACTTGACACATAAAATTAACCCTCAAATGACTGAGTCACAAGACGAAAGGAGTCCTGGTGATTTAATTGCCAATTGGAGGAGGAATACTTGCCAGACAGAATATCTTCCTTGGACTCTTCTGTGGGAAAAAAAATAAATAAATAAACCAATTATGTTGGAGCTGTAATGCAGATATTTCTGCTGTGACATGAAATAGACATAGAAAAAACACACATTCAGCAAAATTACACATTCAGAATAATGCTTTTAGGAATATTAAGATCATAGTCAGAGCACTAAAAATTTATGTAACTTTGTAACTAGAGCACTAACAAAAACTGTAATTGGTACCTTGAGAGACAGCTTGGACAGTCTGGGCAGGAAGCTCAGCATGACTGGAGGTTGCCTCAAGGCTATTAAAATGCTATTAAAAAACAATTGTGAGAAATTATAGAGATGGAGAACAGATTAGCTGTTGCTAGGGGTTAGGGACGGAGGTGGAAGTGGTGGGCATGGCTGTGAAGAGAGAGCAAAAGAGGGCCTTGTGGTGCTGGAACAGATCTGTAGCTTAGCTGTGGTCGTGGTTATACTAATCTGCACATGTGATCAAATTACGTGGAACTACACACACAGAGAGACACACACACGTGCACACATGCAATGCTTATAAAACTGGTGTAATCTGAATAAGCCCTGTGAATTGTACCAACGACCAGTATCGGTTTCCTGGCTTTGATGCTGTACTGTAGTTAAGCAAGGTTACCACTGGGGAAACTGGGGGCAGGGGATATGGAACATCCCTGTGCATTTATTTGTTTGTTTGTTTGTCTGTTTATTATCTATTTATTTATTTGCAATTTCCTGCAAATCTAGACTTATTTAAAAATCAAAAGTTTGAAAAAATGAGTAGAAATGTCTGTGGTTATAGAAACCATATAGATGGAAATGAAGTTCAGAGTTCTAGGCGGCTAAAGGAAGAAGTGAAGTCAGCCATGAGCGGAGGAGGAAGTATACCTGCCTGGGGAGGAAGCCCAAGGTGTTGCACTTATTTTTATTTTCTTAACCGATACCTGAAAGGGCTCTTGCCTGTGTATCAGCCAGGCTGAGAGCCTGTCCTTTCCCATGGAATGTTAGAATTCTACACCTGCTTTTCAGGGTTTGTTTTTCTTTCAATGTATGTTCATGTTTTAAATTGGATTTGTTTTCTGCCTTCGTTTAGGATGTACCTGGCCATTTAGAAAGGTATACTTGATTGCATGTGGGACATTTTCAAAATGTAAGCCATAAAATAGTTAAGGGAAAGAGTTTTCTGGGAGGGTTTGAATGGTATGAACAGACCTGCCCTTTGTGATACTCAGGTGTATTTCTGGGATCCCGTTCCCAGAGTCTGAATCATTGGTCTGGGAATGACATCCAGCAATAGGCAATGTAACAGGCCCCCCAGGCGATGTGGATGCCGCCTACCTGAGGATCTCTCTTTGAAAAACACAGGCTTTAATCCTCGCCAAGGAGGAGGCTGGCCCACAAGCTTTTAAGTATTTAGCTGAGTTCGTGCTGAAATAGTACAATTTGGCTGAATAGTGAGCTGTGGAACAGATGAGAAGAGGCAGTGCTTCAAAGACATGCTGAGCAAACTGAAAAGCAAGTTAAAGCACCGTGACATTGCTTTCAAAGCCAGGGATTGACAGCGGCTGACAGTCATGCTGGTACCAGTGTCACCTCTGAATACAAAGAACATTGGGTATTTTGACTTATTTCAGCAGGGATAAAATGTTAGGGAGGGAAATATTCCCCTAACTAGTTTCCTCCTCTGAAGCATCACTGTAGAATAATAATGCCTTATATTCATGTATCAGCCTTCCAGTCACCAACTTATTTGAAACCATCACAAGAGAGACCTTTTAAATCATCTGCCCTGAGGCAAATGGTACATTTCTCGAAATTCCTTGAATGTTGAAATACATACGTTTGAAAAACACATTCCAAGTTCTTTATAGCTTAGAAACACTTCCTTCTTGGGATGTTAGAAGATGTCCAGCTGAAATAAAAGTGAATACAACTGGAGGCAGAAAACTGGTTAGCAGATGCTTAAGATATCAAGGAAAATTCTGTGCCTGTGTAACACTGTGGCATCTGGATTTCTAAAAATTATGAGACCTGTGATTTGCCAGATATTGCCCTAAATATTCACTGAAGAACACCCCTCTTCTTACACTCTTGGAGACCTTGAGCACTGCCTGGTCCATTTTTAGAATTTGGGTTTGGAATCGTCTTGACTTCTCAAGGACAGGACCATAGCTGATTTTGTATATTCCACTTTTAGTACCTTGTCCAGTATATAAAAGATATTCAATAATGTGGAAAGAATGGAGTATTTTTTCCAGAGTGCACCTACAACCAAGGGAATAGATGGGGGTAAAAGGCAAGGAGGGAAAGGGTACCTCCTGGCCTTTTCCTTTTTGCTAATAATTTGTTCAGATCCAAAGAGTTAATGGAAGTGAATGAGGTACTAATGGGATTTATGTAGGTCAGAGAGAGCAGTGGAAAGTAAGGACAAGCAAGCATTCCCCCCAAAGCTGGAGATCTTCAACATATAAGACCAAGTTCCAAGGCAAGCTGTTCTAATTAGGCATGTGGATCAAATATAATTTAAGGTTAATAATAAAATACCGATAACTACCTCACCAGCCCTTATTTGAATTACTCCTTTTAATCCACATAATAATCCTGTGAAATAGAAATCATCATCTGTAAGGGACTGTGTTTGTGCTTCCTTATCATTCCAGCCCTAGCCACTACAACATAGTAGATGACTGAATAAGTATTTCAATAAATGAAGCAGTGAGTGAATGAATCTCCACCTTTGCAAGCAAAGAACTGATGCTCAGAGAGGAAAGGAATTTGCACCGATAGATCAACCAGTCAGTGGCAGAACTGTAATTTGAAAGTCTGCCTTCCGCCGGACGCCCACCCAGCTAACACAACTCCTGCAGCCTCGGTCCCTCACCTCGTCTCTGAAGGGAGGACGGGTGTTGTTTTAAAACAATGGAACATAAATGACTAATATTCTGGTACCCATTGACCAGATCATTTGCATATCCTGTATAAGGCTTGTTTCTTCAAATACCCCACAAGTCATGACATCGAGGGCACACTGATTGCCTTAGAAGTGATAGACTTTCCTCTGTGTTCACAGTGGCAGCTTCACTTTCAGACGCAAATCATCACTAACATACTTCACGTCATGGTTAACAGCTTCTAGCGAATTCTTCCACAGAGATGACATGACAGGAGATAAAAACAATGCCCAGAGACTGGATCCCATTGACCCAATCAGGCCAGTTTTTTTAAATTTCATGAACTCCTTTTTCTTTTCCAGTTATGCTGAGAAAGTGTAACTAATGTAAAGGAGGAAAATTAAACTTTTTCCTCGACTGTCTCGTGTTTAGTGACTGAGACCTTGCAAATTAGACTGATAACAGATTAACAGGAGAAAAGATTAATTATTAGTTATGCATTCAAAGGCCTTTGCAGAAAGTGAAGACCCAAAGAAGTGGATAGGCCGGGGAGATTATATACAGCTTTTAACAAAAATTAATAAATTGGATATGTGACTATACAAAGGAAAAGGGTTTGGGCTAGGGGCAGTAAACTGTGGGACAGTGATAAGAAACATATGGGGTAAACTGATGGAAGAAAGGGATTATTTTAGCAAGGTTGGTTTGCAGACCTATCTTGGTGCTGACTCTCTTCTTCATGGCCATTAGTATAGGAAATGGAAATATTTTGTGAACATAAGTGTAGGAAAGAAAAGGAAACTCGTGGTTCTCCAGAATATCCTGTGATTTCCTGTGGAGCACACGTGATGTGTTTGACTCTGTGACCTTCTGCTCACACCTCCATCTTAAGTCAGGTATACATCATTTTCTTTTTTCTTTTTTTTTGTTAGGCAAGGCAACTCTTAGTTGACCTCACAGATTGCAAAGACCTTGTCTGCTTACAATCCCTTATTTTTTATTTTTTACTCCTATAGCACCTGGTCTTCCTAGGTGGTCTCCCATTCAGTACTAACCAGGCCTGACCCCACTTAGCTTCCGAGATCAGACCACCATTTTCATCATGATGAAATCTCACTTGGTCTCATTCTTCCCACCTCATTTTAGATCTAGTAAGTATTTAAATTTGCCATTTCTTCTATTCTCTTTGCTTTTGCAAGCTTGGTCAAGTTTCTGTATATTCATAACGTTTCCCCCTCATTTTAGTCCCTAGTTTTCTGAACGTTCTAGGCTTTTGAATTCCACTAGTGTTTACTTTTCTCTGTTTAATCTATATTTTTCATTATTAAAAAATATTCATTAACTAGCTGTTAAGTGCCAACCTATTTGTTAGGAACCATGAAAGACATGGGGGAGAAGGGGAGGTGCTCTCACTTCTGCGGGCTTCAAGGTATTTACAGTTTCAATACTTTATGGCAGTAGCTCCCAATCAAGTACCACTCATCTTTCTACATTCCAGCTCACAAAATTAGGCTCCGGTCTTCTCTTTTCTTATTCTCTTTGTCCTTGTGGATTTACATTTTTTTAAAAAAAATCCATTTATCGTAGCTTTTAATGAGGCCTTGGTAGAGAAGAGTAAAATTATGTGCTCGATTTGCCATCTTTAACCAACAACCTGTATTTTTCTACTAATGCAGAAAAAGCAAATAATGTTTATGGCACTCTAAAAAGCTATTTTCTTGTTCACTTCCTATAGGCCTTTAGAATTTCTTACTTATTTTTTTAAAAAACTGGTCATGTAGTCGTGCAGAAAGACTTTTCTGAAATATATGGTTTCTATAGACTGATTTCTCTGACTGTAAGCTAATGAAATTATGTCAACAACAAAATTATGTCAGAAAAAGTTTAAACAATTGAGAGTTTTAAAACAATCTTTTGAAAATAAAACAAAATTAACCTGGATCGAAGAGAGAAATCAAAACGGAAAAAATTATATATGCAAATTAACAACGAGGAAAATATTTCATACCCAAGCCTATGCACACAGGTAGTTTTATTCTCAAATGGAAATTGATAGACTTAAATGCCTTATTATTTTAAAATCTGAAAATATAATGTGGTCATTTGAAGAAACTAGAAAGAGAACCAATTAAAACAAAGAAAGTAGGAGAATAAAAGCTAAAATTAATAAAATAGAAAGCAAAACAATAGAAAGAAAATACCTTAAGCTTATTTTGCAAAGAACATTGAATATTAACAAATAAATTAGCTAAGTAGTTATTAGCAAATCCAATCCAATAATATATTTGAAAAGATGGTATGCCACTTCCTTGTAGCTTTTATTTCAGCACTGCTGGAGTAGTTCAACATTATAAATATATAAGTAAAAATGTATCACATTAAGTTAAAGAAGAAAACTATAATTATATCAGTAGATGCCATCAGAACTGACCAGAGAGGCCGTACTGCTTCTAGCGCTCCTCTGGCTTTAAAGCTTATTTATCTCCTGTAATTCTGTTTTACGATGGAAATGGCAGTTGTCCTGGTAATAATAAAAGCAGGTTGCCCTGACTACAGTCTCCTTTACCTCCCACTTCCCCTCCAGGATTATTTCTTATGGAACAATAGGTGAATGTTTGTATTAACTAAAATGCTATCTCCTCTGCTTCCTTCATCATGAGTCTCCTCAGGCACACAGTGAAGGATTCCTCCGCAAATGCAAATTAGCTTGGACTCTCTGACTTATGCACAAAAGATTCTGGAAATCTCTAAATGGGGAGAATGCCCATCTCAGTAAATGGCACCGCTACTTACGCCTGTACTCGGGCCAAAAAGAAAAAAAAATGAGCCACTTTGATTCTCTCCTCACTCCTATTCCCTCATCTAACCCTTCAGTGTCTTAGTCAGCTCAGGATGCCATAACAGTCTACTATCAGGTGGGTGGCTTAAATAACAGAAATTTATCTCTCACAGTTCTGGGGGCTGGAAGTCTGAGATGAAGGTACAGTTCTGGGGGCTGGAAGTCTGAGATGAGGGTGCCAGCATGCTCGGGTTCTGGCGAGAGCTTGATTCTGACTTGCAGACAGCTGCCTTCTTGCCGTTTCCTCACTGGCAGTGAGAAGAAGTTCTGGTGTCTCTTCTCACTCTTGTGAGACCACTGATCTCATAATGAGGTCTCCATCCTCATGACCTCATTTGATCCTAATTACCTCCCAAAGGTTTCCCTCCGAAGACCATCACCCTGGAGGTTAGGGCTTCAACGTGAATTTGGAGGGGACACTAACATTCAGTCCATAACTATCAGTGACACCTGAGCCCCACCTTCAAAAACATTCCAAGGTCCAGCCACTTCTCACAGTCTCCATACGGGTCTAAGTCACCATCTTCCCTGCCCCGGACGATTGCAGTGACTCTCCACTGGTCTCCAAGTCCTGTTCTTTCTCCCACTTCAGTCAGAATGACCTTTTTAAAAACAAATCAGATCCTGTTGCTCTTCTGCTTGTAACCTTTTAATGCTTCCCATCGTGTTCAAAATACGAGACACCTGTCTGGGCTCTGATCTCACCCCATACCACTTGCTACCTTGCTCACTCGCTGTGTCCGTCTGGCCTTCCTGCTAGTCCTCAAGAACCTAATGCTCGTTCCCACGCAGGCCTTTGCATTTTAGCTGACTCCGCTGGGAATGCTCTTCTCCCAGATCCCTGCACTGCTGACTTCAGTGGGGTCCCTGTTCCATGTCGCTTCCTCAGAAGGGCCTTCTCTGACCACCCTATGACAGCTCCCCCCACCCAGAAATTCTAACCTTTCACCTGGCTTAGTTCTTCTTCAAGTACATATCTCTGCCTGACATAGTAAATTATTTATTTTTTTGGTCTGCCTCCCACACTAAAAAGTTCTCCAGGAAGACACACTTTTCTTATTCGCTGTTCTATTCTTAGTACCTGGAAGGTCCTTGGCTCATAACAGATCCTCAAAAATAATCATTGGATAAATAAATGGAGAAGTTCTATGGATTATCGGTCCCGAAAGGCAGGGGTCTCGATTTTGAGGTTTGGGTGGTATCACAAGTTAGGCTCCCTAGAGAGCAGACTCTGAGATAGAGATTAGCAGCAAGAAGTGTGTCGGCATCTGTGTGAGGAAGGGAAGAAAGCCAGACCGGGCAGAGGGACAAGTAGAGCTGCAACACAGCCTTACTAGGAGGCTCGGCTAATTCTCCTGGGAATGCTGAAGACAGGTTGACCTTCTGAAGCGGTTGGAGCTTCAAACTGGAGCAAAGGGCAAGGCAGCTCTCTTAGCCTTTGTCATCCCTTCGGACAACTGAGGGCTTGCTGTCGGCAGCACTCCCAACGTCTGGGGAGTTAGTCCTTCACTTGAGAGTGGTACAGCAAAACATCTTCCTGCACTGCGAAGGTGTGTGCTTTAACTGTGGTCATAGGAAGTCTGTAGCTCTTTACCTAGAGACCTCCCCGTTTGGCATTTATTTCCTTGGCAACATCCCAACTCTCCAGGGACGGGTTCTTGGCCTGCCAAATCCAAAATTCTGATGGTGGAAGCAGAGAGCAAATGAAGGCGTCTCAATGATAGACTCACATTAATTCAGGTTCACAGATAGCAAAGCATACAACAACCAGGTGCCGATTTCTTTCACAATGAACGACATAACTCTCACTGAAACTACAGGTGTCCACAAGACTTGTCCATTCTTTCCAACTACCTACAGCTTCCCAGGCTACATACTGCAGAACTCTAGGGGCCATTCATGGGACTCTGATGTGAATGGTACATCCGCCACCCTCACGATCGTTCAGTACACCGGCCCTGAATAACCAGAGGGTTGATCGTTGGTCATAAACAGGGCGAGGAGAATCAGACAGGCAGAGCTTAGTGGTTGCCCTCAGATAAAATGGCTTCAGGCATTCTTCCCTATTGCAAAGATAGTCTTGCAATAGAACCACAATATTATATAAAATATGTTGGTCAAGTTTCATCCCATGTGTACTTTTGAATGAGATTTACTTTAATCATGTTTATAACCAAGAGACAGGGGCTCACTTCACAGCTGAATGCATTGCCTATTTGCATGTAAGACAGTTTAGTTAATTAAATACTGACTAAATTACTAAAATAAGCTAAAGCTTATTTTTTCATATTGTTCTAATACCTAAAATGCTTTTTTGTATTTCTCAAAAAGCAATAGCAAATATATGCTAATATATATTATATTCTTATGGTCCACTGTGCTAATTTAGGTAATTAGGAGACACAAAAGTGTGTGTTTAGTTTGATGAATGAAAACTCTAGTTCAATAATCAAACAGACACCAGTTCAAGTCCCAACTCTGTCATTTAACAGCTCTCTTATCCAGGGCAAGTTACTTGGTCCTTAAAGCCTTGGTTTCCTTATCTATAAAATGCCAATAATTATAACCAATTCCCAGTGTGGCTTTAAGGTGAAATAAAACTATATGAAATACATATAAAACAACACAGCATCTAGCACATATGTCCAAAATTTTAAACATTTTCGATTGAGTCGAATCAGGGCTTAGCAACCGTTTTATAAAGGAACAGATAGTAAATATTTTTGGCTTTGAAGACTATGATGCCTCTGTACTACCAGCTCTGTAGTAGAATGTAAAAGTAGCAAATAATATGTAAACAAATGGGCATGGCTATGTTCCAATAAAACTTTATTTACAAAAATAGGCAGTAGACTAGATTTGGCCTGAGGCCATAACTTGCCAGCCACTGGACTGGATGAACTGACGGATTTCATGGCACCGTAACACTATTTATGCACTACTTTTCTCATTCATTTTGTCGTAGACTCTAGAACTGATGCTCAAGGATGCCTAGAGTTAATCTTTTTCTCCTTGCTTCTTCCTTAATGAACATGAAATAGCATCAACTGCAAGGCTTCAAGGCCATGGCTTTAAAGCCCAAGAGAAAAATAAATTTGCCATATGTCCTCACTGGACTCAACATATCCACTGTGTTTGAACAGCCACTTTATATCTTCAAGTGTGTTAATAAGTACCACATAATTAAATTTATTATCTGTTCCGCCGCATGTATTCTGAGTTCAGTGTTGTTGCCTCAGAGCTCTGCCAGTTATGGATCTTAGCAACCAGTAGGTGGCCTCCTTATGCAGTGTTAATACTGAATGCTCACCCACTTGCAGCCCTGTCCAACCTGAAAAAATAAGACCCCTCTCCAGCATTTCAAAATAGTTCTTTATATTTAATTAAGGTGAAATTATTGTGTTACCTCCTAGAATTTCATCCCAATGGCTTTTATACATGTAGTTAACATGACTATTTCCAGTCTGTAACAGGTGGACTCCTCCCCCCCCCCCCAAAAAAAGGTATGTCCATGAGCCCTAATCTCGGAAACCTATGACCTGGTTTTGTAATCAAATTTAGTATCACAACATGAGGTCATCATGGCTTCCTTGGGTAATTACTTAAATCTAATGACAAGGTCCTTAGAAAAAGTGGAGACGAGAGGAGAAGCCATGTGAAGATGTAGACAGGGAATGGAGTGACACAGCCACATGTCAACGAACGCCTAGGGCCCCAGAGGCTGGAAGAGGCAAGGAAGGGCTCTTCCCCTGGAGCCGTTGGAGGGAATGCGACTTGCCAACGTGTTGATTTTGAACTTCTGATTCCCAGAACTCGGAGAATAAATATCTATTATTTTAGGCCAACAGATCTGTGGCGTTTTGTTATAGGAGCCTTAGGAAACTAATACACAGTCCAAATAAGTAAAACCAGGCCAACAACCAAGGAGTTTGTTCAACAAAATTATGGTTTCAAACTCAACAAATTAAACACAGCATTCAACCACCTGTACCTCTTCTGTGCATATATCACTTTGAACATGAATGTCCCTGTCATTCGTTAGACACAATTGTAGTGGAAACGTGTATTTTGATTTCCTTAGAGATGACAACTTTTATGTCTCGTCTAAGATCTTACTACTTGCATACATCATTCAGCAACAGTGAGGCATTCTGTTGTCCACAGCTTTTCCCAGTGCAATGTTAGAAACACAGCAGGAACCACCTAGAGGTAAACACACAGTACGGCATCTCTGAATAAGCCATTCTTGTCTTATTTATTATGATGACCTTGCATTGCCACTCAGTCGATACATTCAGCAGGCATTTCTTGTGCACCTACCAGGTACCAGGCACGCTGCTAGAGACTGAGCAAAAATGAATGAGAGTTCTTGTGGATCAGTTGAGAAAATCACAGTCGATTGAGAGAAAAATAAGGAATCAGATGTTTTGCACGTGATGAGTGAGAAAGCACAGTGGTCAGAGCAGTACATACAGAGGTGCCCCTCTCCCAGGGGTCCGGAGGAAGAGAAGATGGAACCTGGGCTGAATCACGAAAGCTTGGTTGTGTGGACCGGAGGTTGGGACACATGGTGTCAGGTGGCAGAAGTTAGAGCATTGAGGTCTGGGAGACTGCCAGAGAGTCAGGATGCCTGGATTGGAGAATTATATTATGGAAATGCTGGAAATGCAAACATGACTGCAGTGATGAAGGGCCTTGGTAAGGGGTTCAAATTTCATCCTTAAAGCAAGACAGTGCCACTCAAGGGGTTTTCATCAATTACTGACTGATATGATGGCATTGCTTTTTGGAAACATCCATTTGCTGGTATGTGGGTGCTGGATCAGAATGGGGCAGGAGTAGCCAGGTAAACCAGGTTAAGAGGCTGTTGCAGCCATCATCCAGGCTTTTGGAAAACCTGACAGCAGCAACAGGGATGAAGAAGAAGGAGAAAAAGTCTGGGGAGGGTATTAAGGGGCTAGTTCTTACTTAGCACCAGATATGGGGGCAGGGGGAAGGAAAAATTATATTCAAGATCGTTTCATTAACTATATAAATGTCTAACCAATGTACTGTATACTTGAAATTAATAATAAAATAAAATTTTTTTAAAAGAATTACTCTCTTGAGTTTTTGAACTCCTGAAAGATTAAGTACTGTCCTTTAATTCATCTCTGTGCCAGCCCAGCCACTTGTACAAAATAAGTCTTCAATTTGTTAGTGGTTGAATCAAATTTCCTAGGTTTCTATTAGAAACTGAGGTTCCAGATACTTTCCACGGTACTCCAGATACCTTTCCCTTTCAAGTATATAAACTGTCATGAGAGATAATTTATGGCTCTCAGAAGGGACTCCTGTTTTTGTTCTTCTGCCCATTTAGTAGCTTCTTACTGGATTAATGGCCTGGTGCATGAATCACAGTGGCTACCCGCACAGAATTAAGTGCTAACTAGTGGTTTCAGGAGAGCCATCCCTGATGGCGCCTGGAGTCCCAAGCAAAGGTCATCCATGGCTGAAGCCTCCCGCCGCCCCCCACCCCCCGCCATCCCAGGTCTCGCATAGGCATCTGTAGCATACATATTTATACTCATTCTGTAGAAGGGCCTCCTGATCGTGGCCCTTTAGCTACAATCCCTAAAGAAATTCCTACAGAACTGCCAATTGAGGCCTTTTAAAACCATTCTGTGACCAACTGAGCTAGCAAAGCACTGAGTTTCTGAAGTGCTGGGTACAACTGAATCACAGACTGGCTTCTGGAAGCCAGAGTGCCTCTGATGTGCTTCAGCAGGCAGGTTTTTATATCAAGAAGAGAGGAAAACCAGAGAATTTAGGACTAAAAGTTATAGAGGAGCAGCAGAGGTAACAACAGCCTGAGTCATTCAAGAGAGAGGTGACCTGGGCCAGGTTGAGCAGAGAAAGCCTCGCAGAGATGACTTTTGAGTTAGAACTCTAAGGACAGTTAAGATTTAGCAAAAGTTTTAGGTGGGGGAAGTGCTCTTGGCGATTTGAAGCTGAATGATTCATTTCCGGCATAATTTTAGTATCCCTGACTCCTGCCCACTTGGTACCAGTGGTCCAAAATGCTCTCCGACATACATGTTTCCAAATAACCCCTGAGGGACTGCGTTGTCCTGGGTGTGAACCGCTGATGGACAGCAAAGGAGAATGTGAGAGGGTGATTCAAATGGAGGGGACCAAGGTGTGGAGGAGGCACCCTGGAGACTCATCCTCCAACCACTGGTAGAGCACTGTGATTGTGGTAGAGGATACAATAGGAAAACATTTAAAACAGTTTAAAAATGATGTCCATCATTAAATGTTAATCACAACATGTTCACATGGCCCCCAAAGACTATGTTAAATGCTAATGTCAGGTTCAATTAAGAAGTCAAAGGCATGTGGTGGATGGGATGTGAGCTCTGAACTCAGACCTAATTTGAATTCCAGCCTCACCACTTACTAGCTATTTCCTTGGACAAGTTATTCATGTTCTCTCAGACTACTTTATAATCTTCAAAATGAAGATCATACTTCCTCCAAGAGTTGGTGGAATGTCTTCAACCCGATATTAAAAATACTTGAGCCTTAAAATAACTACTTAACAAATCAATATAAGTGTTCTACCATTGTACCAAAAACTTTTTGTAACAAATCCTCTAAATTTTGGTTGTATATATTGTTCAAAATTAGTTGGAATTTTTTTCTCTTTGTTAAGCAAGGTAAAATTTACACCAGCTTTAAGGGTCTAGTTTGGTGAATTTTTGTAATTTTGTACAATCATTTACTCACTACCACAATCAAGATATAGGATGATATTCTCGTCCTAAGAAGTTTCATCATATCTATTTGTATTCAGTCATCTCCTCTTGCACCGGCTCCGGGCATTGGTCTGCTTTCTATCATTGTAGTTTTGTATGTTATAGAATTTGATATCAATAGACTCATCCAGTATATAATATTTGTGTTTGACTTCTTTTGCTTAGCATAATATTTTTGAGAGGTATCTATGTTATCGTCTATATTCATACTTTCTTCCTTTTTATTCCTGAGTAGTTTTCCACAGCATGAATACGCCACACTTTGAATGGTGATAAACAGTTGGGTTGCTTCCCGTTTGGCACTATTGTAAATAATACTGCTACAGCCACTCATGTACATGTTTTGTCTGGACATTTCTCTTGGGTAAATATCCGGCAGTAGAATTCCTGGGTTGTGGGGTAATGAATCTTTACCTTTACAACATAATGTCATGCTGTTTGCCAGAGTGACTGCACTTCTACCGGCGAAGTCTGAGAGTTTCAGTTGTACCACATCCCTGCTGACACATGGCGGTGTCAGTCTTTTTTACTTCCTGCATTGTAGTGTATAGTGGTATCTCATTGTGAGTTTAATTGACATTTCTCTGATGACCAATAAAGGTGGACAGCTTTTCATGTGCTTATGAATATTTGTAATCAAAATGCAGTTATTGGAAGCAAGATTTGCAAACAGGGTGACTTGAAATTTATTTTTTTATAAACATAGGAGATATTAAACAATGAACCCTTGAATGGTATGCAATATTAATATTGAAATTCCGTAACTGCATTTTGGAACATCTCAACTTGCAGGATGACTCATTTGCCGAAGCACCTATTTTTAATTGGATAAATTTATGTTCTGTACTGGAATGAAATGAAATTTAGGAGGCCTATAATTATGTAGAATCATAAGTAGAAACAACTTATTTGATGAGGTTTTTCTTATAAACTGTTTGTTGAAGAAAAGTATTCTAAATTAAGGCAAAAAAGGCAGCATCTGTGAAAATATTTGGGCAGAAATATTTACACATTTCAACATGCAAAAACTTAAAATTGTGAATATCCTTGTAAAAGCTTGCTAGGGCTGTCTTAACAAAATACCACAGACTGTGTGGCTTTAAAAGCAGAAATATTTGTATTTATTTGAAGTTCTAGAGGGTGAACGTCCAATGTCAAGGTGTCAATGGGATAAGTTTTGTCTGAAGCCTCTCTCCTTGGCTTGCAGATAGCTGCCTTCTCACTGTGTCCTCACATGGTCTTTCCTCTGTGTTTGCTCATCCCCAGAGTCTGTGTGTCTAATTTCCTCTTCTTATAATAGGGCCACCAATCATATTGGATTAGGGTCCATCCTAACAGCCTCATCTTAAGTTAATCGCTTCTTTAAAGACCTTATCTCCAAATACAGTCACACCTCACAGAGGTGTTAGGGATTGGGGCTTCAACATGGATTTTAGGGAAATGTGATTCAGCACCTAACAAGCCTGCATTTGGCAGACCAGTTTCTGACATCCCTTTCACTTCCACTTAACACAGAAGACATGGCCACCAGCATCTAGTGAGGGATATCATGTGAGTCATAAAGTAAACACCCTCTGCCTGCAGTCTGGAATCACCCTTGTACTGTGTTCTTTTCCATGAGTCATTATTGACCTGCCCGGCTCCCAAGTCTACCTATTTAGGCCAATAGTATCTATCTGACCCTGCCACATTAGCATATTTTTTAAAAATAGTTTTGTTTCTTCTGTTTATAAAAATAATATGTGCTTATTGAAAAAAAAATCAGACAGTGGTGAAGTATATAGAAGAAAATAAGGCTCGCCTTCCAAAACACACCACTTAATAATAACTACTGTTACTATGTTGGTTATGTCCATCAAAATGTTTTCTCTATACAAGTACTTGTATGCTTTTTAATATAATAAGTAGACATCACAACATATACAAATTTTCAGCTTTGTTTTTTCTATTGAAAATATTATGGTCATCTCTCCCTTTCAAAAAGTAGATATCTTAAGATCTTATCAAAATTCGAGCTGGCCAACCCTGCCCCACTCCAGGTCTTGGTTTTACTTAGACTCATTGCAATGAAGTGGAAATTTCAGGGCCCAAAGAGGCAAAGACCACCCAGTGTTAAGCAATTGCAAGCATTAGCCCATCCTGTTCTAGCCCTCTGCCTAGGTAGGTTGCATAGGTTGCCAAGTGATGCTCAGCCCCAAATCAGGGAGGCTCTCTCAGTGCTTTGGGAGTGAAATGCTAGCTGTCTCTGACCTCATCTTGTTCAAGCCTGCTTTGTTCCCATGGCCTTCAGGCTAATAGCTTCTACTTAATCTTGCATACAGATATGCTAATCATTAGAGGAATTCTGCTTATGGCTTGGGGAGATAAAGGAAGTGTGTATTGTTTATCAAAGATTTGCAAGAACCTTGTGACCAGACTCACAGCAACTGGCGCAATCTTCCTTGACCCCCCTGCTGGCACCCAGATGTCTGCACTGGTCAATCACCTCTTGTGCCTCCCATTTTCCCTTCCCTTGACATAAAAGAAGCCTGAACTCTGTACTTTCTTAAGATGGATTTGAGATACCACTTGGGCTCCCATTTTCTCAGCTGGCGCCTTCTTGATCAATAAACTTTTCTTGACTCCAAACTCTGACATTTGAGTTTTGGCCTTTCGAAACATGTGGCATATGGTCTTTGGACCGGTAACACTTCCTTCTTTTATTAACCTTCCTCCAGGTTGACATGTTGAACTTTGGTTGCTCCCAGTCACAAATCACTTTTCTCATTTAGGACATTAAAGAGCATCTTTTCTTCCCCTAGTTCTCAAATTGACACAGAGAAAGCAGCTCAGCATAACCTTCAACAAAGAGGAACTGTTGAAAAGGAATTTGCAAACATTAACCTCTCCTCCTTTGCTTCAAATACTCAGTCCATCTTCTGGGAACTGGGCCCAGAGGTGCATAAGAAAAATAGACATTGCCTTAGGCACTTGATTCCATCCCTTCAAAAAAAGGGAAAAAACTACAGGACAAGAAAGTCATCAGCCCAGCAACACAATATCCTTTCAAACAAGTGCTGGGTATTCCACTGCCTAATAGAAATTGTATCATAACGTATCTTGTGTTCACAGATATTTTAGCTGATTTCCAAATTTACTAAACAGCACTTTAATGGACATCTTTGACGTGTATTTTACACTTCTGCTTTAATATATTGCCTTAAAATGTATTCTTAGAGGTGGAATTTATAGTTCAAAGAGTATGTACATTTAAATTATGACAACTATTTCTAATCTGCTCTCTAAAAGTGTTATATTAATTTATATTATTTCAGTTATCTCGGGTATATATCGAAGAATGAAACTGACGGGTTTGGTAAACTATGTTTAACTTTTAGTGTAACTTCCAGAAGGCTTTCCAGAGCAGCTGTACCATTTTATATTCCATCGACAATGTATGAGGGTTCCAATTTTTCCATATCCTCATTACCACTTGTTAGTATCTGTTTTTTGATTATAGCTATCACTCTTGGGTGTGATATAATATCTCATTTTGGTTTTGATTTGCATTTCCCTGGTGACTAATGATGTATCTTCTCATGTGCTTATTGGCCATTTGTATTATATCTTCTTTTAAGAAATGTCTATTCAAATTCTGTGCCCATTTTTTAAATATGGTTAATTTGTCTTTTTAATAAGAGTTCTTTATCTATTCTGAATACTAATTCCTTATCAGATATATGACTTGAAAATATTTTCTCTCATTCCATGGGTTGTCTTTTCACTTTTTTGATAGTGTCCTTTGAAACAACAACAAAAAAGTTTTAAATTTTGATGAAATTCAATTTATCTTTTTCCTTTGGTTGGTATGTTTTATGCATCATGTCGAAGGAACCATTGTCTAATCCAGGGTCAAAAAGATTTATCCTGCATTTTTTTCTAAGATTCTTAGAGTTGAAACTCTTACATTTATGTCTTAGTCCATTTGGAGTTAAAGTTTATATGGCAAGAGGTGTGGGTCCAACTTCATTCTGTTGCATATAGATATCCAGTTGTCCCAGTACCAATTACTGAAAACACTAATCTTTCCCTCACCGAATTGTTCTTGGTACGCTTGTCAAAAGTCAGTTGACCATAAATTGGTTTACTTCCAAATTCTCAGGTCTATTCTATTGATGTATTCCTCCTGTTAGTACCACATAGTCTGGATTTCATAGTAAATTTTGAAATTACAAGGGGTAAGTCCTTCAATTTTTTTTTTCAGGATTGTTTTGGCTATTTGGGTTGGTGCCTTGCATTCCTTCCTCCTTCCTGCCTGCTTCCTTCCTTCCTTCTTTTTCCTTCCTTCTTCTTTCTTTCTTTTTTCTTCTTTCTTTCTTTCTTTCTTTCTTCTTTTTCTTCTTTCTTTCTTTCTTTCTTCTTCTTTCCTTCCTTCTTCCTTCCTTCCTTCTTCTTCTTTTTCTTTTTCCTTCCTTCTTTCTTTCTTTCTTCTTTCTTTCTTTCTTTCTCTTTCTTTCTTTCTTTCCTTCTTCTTCCTTCTCCTTCCTTCCTTCTTCCTTCCTTTCCTTCCTCTTCCTTTTCTTTTCTTTCTTTTCTTTCTTTCTTCTTTTCTTTTCTTTCTTTCTTTTTTCTTTTCTTTTCTTTTCTTTCCTTCTCATTCTTAAAATATGCCCATACTCTTTAAGACAACTAAAAGGGAGAAAAATCCTATAAGCTCTTCAAATTTATTTTTTTCTACATTCAAATAATACTTAATAAATACTTCAGAAGTACCATGCACTGGGCCGCAGTATGCTGAAAATATAATGGTGAATGACACATTAGGCATTTGCCCTAGTGAAGCTGAAATATTTTTCCTACTTTCTTTCTGAACAAAGGGATTTATGGTGGAAAACAGGGACTGGAATAACCAGGCCCCACTCCCCAAACACACAATCACTATCATTACAACTATATCATGCTCATTACCTCCAACTAGGATCAAATTTTGTCACCCCCACCCCTCCACCACTTCTTGAAACTTTGGTGGAACAAAGACAGAGGTCAGGGAAAAATATAGATTAATGAAATAAAATAAATGCTATAAAAAGTACCATAGGGATAACTCTTTGCCACTTCTCCTTCCTTCAAAATAGTCAACAGCAGGTACAGCACAGGCACTGCCCCATCTGATGGCAATCATAAACTGTTGTCCAACCTGCTATCTGTTCAATATCAGCTCTGTTTTTATCCCTCATCCTTCCAAGTGGACACCTTTCCCTGGAACTAATGAGGAAGAAATGTATTTTGTTTTGTTTTGTTTTTCTGCAAGATTTGCTGAGGAGACAAAGGTTGGCAACTATCCTCTCACCACTAGAGATCAGCCTATCTGAAAATGGAACCACTATAGAGGGAATCAGGCAAGACACAAGCATGCAAACCAGTCCTTTGACCATGCTCAAGCTCCTGGATCCAGCCGTATCTGAGGTCAGTATGGCCTAGATTTTTCTGTTATGCGAGCCATTCATTTTTTTTTTTTTTTTTTTTTGGCTAAGGAGTTAAGCTGAGTTTCTGATATTGAAATCAAGGGTTTTACAAACTCCTATATTCTTCCCCTCTTTAAAGTTCTGATGCCAAAGAAGCAATTATATGCTCTATGTGCGAAGGGAGAAAGGTTCGTGTTCAAGAAATAAGAATAATCTTGAGGAAGGCAAATGAAGCTCATGGGAGAGCATACCAATTTCCTGGTCACCCGCTTCTGAAATTATCACCCCTTCTACCCATACTCACAGCCTGCAGTTTTAGAACAGCATGAATAGCAACAGAAGGCGGAAATGGCCACCGGAATGCATGGAGAAACACCTGCATGCTGACACCTTTCTCTCCACTAAAAAGATTTAGTGCTAGGAAGCTGCAACAAAGTCTCATATCTCTAAAGTTCATCACAACCGTAAAAAGCACCGGCATGTTTTCCTGAGCTATTAAAACAAACAGGTAAAGCCCAGTATCCTTCACATGATCATATTTTTTTTCATAAGTTTGTGAAGCCACACAATTTGGTTAACTGCAATCCATTTCCGTGTACCTGATTCAGAATTCCACATTCTCTTCCACATCCTACAATAGTAAGCTACAATTTTTCTAGTCATACAATTTATAAATGACATCGATTTATTTATATCATAATATGAGAGACATCCTCTTGGTTTCTCCACTTCGCCGTTCTCGACCGATCTTTCGTTTGAACAATTCTTGATGAAACGTCTGCAAACACTGACTGGCATGGGCCTGATAATCATCTAAAGGGAGGACATTCACATGTATTCGGCACTTATCATGCCCATACCCCATTACATGTTATTTTATTCTATTTGCTACTGACCCTAACCTTTAAAAACAGGTGTTAGTGCCCCCATTTTCCATGGGAAAGCCTTTACCCAAGTTTAAACAGCTATAGAATAGCTGTGGCAGACACTGAAGTTGCTCCTCTGTAGCTATTTCCCCTCTTCTTTGCTGGTTGAACATGCTTCTCAGTAAAGAAATTTAACATGCTAAATAAAAGTCATCCCAGACTTCTTTACTGCTAGAGCATGAGCATATGACCCATCCTAGCCAATGTGGCCCACGGGAAAGTCTGCGGAGGATGTTTAGGTTCTCCTTGAAAAATAAAAATAAAAATAAAAAAATAAAAAAATAAAATAAAAGATGCACACGCACAAAAACTCTCTTCCCTCTACTTTTTGTTTTTGGATGACATCTTGTAGTGATGTAATACCTGGAGTTGTGACAGCCTTCTTGAGACTATCAGGGTACAAACGTGAAGATGAAGTTAAATACTCAACACTGTAAAGATGGTGAAAAGAAAAAGTGGTCCTTAATGACATCCTTGAACTTCTTATTTAACTAATCCTGGAACCCGTCTACCGCAGGACTTAGAACAGCGCCTGGTGCATATTAGGCACTTCACAAACATCTACGGAATGAATAAATTAACAATTTTAACTTTTCAAAATTTGTCATCATAGACAATAAAAAATACATTTATCAAAGCTAAATCTTCATCTACTCTATGACCCAGCAATTCCACTCCTAGGTATATATACAAAAGAAGTGAGTGTTATGTGTCCACCATAGACATGTGGAAAAGCTTTCAAATATCTCCAAACTGTCCATAAATGAGAGAATGGATAAATAAATGTTGGAATATTCATATATTGTAATGCTATACAACAATATAAAAAAACCAAACTGTTAATACTCACAATAGCATAGATAAATCTCACAGACATAATGTTGAGCAGAAAACACCATTTACACAAGACTGCATACTATTTGATTTCATTAAATAAAGTTCAAGAACAGGAAAAATTAATTCATGGTGATAGAAGGCAGTGGTTACCTCTGGAAAGGAAGGATGGTGATTGAGGGGGAAGGAACATGAGGAATCTTCTGGGGTGTTGTGACCCAGGAATGCTCTCTGGGGGTGTGGTTTTTTCTATAGAAATTGCCTCAGAAAAGACTTTATGTACAAAGATAGTCATTGCAGAATTTATAATAGTGAAAAACTGGAAACAACCTAATTATTCAACAGCATATAACTAAGCAAATTGTAATATATTACAATTAATTACAGAATATTACACAGCCATTAAAAATATGAAGAAAGCTGATGATATAATGTTCAATGGGGTAAAATGAAATTAAAATTGTAAAAGTTTAAGACGATGAAAAACAAAAACAAAAAAATTCAAACTTATGCCTATAGAAAGAAAAAGCCTGAAAGTGTTTGCATGTAGATCATCATCAGTGTCTGTCTCTGAAGATGTGATTTGGCAAAATGGGTGTAGGAGTTGAGGGTGAGGGGTTAGAGAGAGGACAGGGACTTTCATATTTTGCTTTATAAACTCTGTATTTGATTTTTCACAATGAATATGCATAATTTCATGACAAAAAATTATTAAAAACAACTGGAAAAGATTTATAAAATGTCAACAATGGTTGTCTTTAGATAATGGGATTTGGGGAACTTTTTAATATCTTCTTTCAGTTTTCTGTACTTTCTAAGATTCCTATGATGAGTACGTTTCTTTATATCTGAAAAAAAAACTTACTTCAATGAAATGAAGCATTTGAAAACACTTCATAATCTGTGAAGCGCTTCAATTGTAAGTTTCACTTACTGTGAAACATGCTGGCAATGCCGTTTGTAAGGGCAGAGGGCAGATCCTCTGTCCAGCCACCCAAGCACTCAAGTTTTGCCAGACCTGTCACCTTTGGAAGGTGGGAGGAAAGCCGGGCAAACTACCAACCGCCCACCCAGAACCACTGTTGTGCTTAAGAGTTTTTCTGGCAAAACCGCAGATGTTAGATTAAAAAAGCATTTCTTTGGGCTGCTGCTCCTTAGCCCAGGCTGCATATTAGAATCACCTGGGGGTAGTTTTTGTAATGCCCTACCCCCAGAGATTAGAATTCAGGGCTTGGAGAAAAACCCAGGCAGGTATATTTTTAAGACATTCCCCAGTTAGTGCTAATAACCAGGGTGGAGAATGATGCCTTTGAGTGATACCGTGAATGAATTCTCTATGTCAAATGCAGGGAAAAAGTCTAAAACTCCTCTGGGGAAGTTTAACTCTCTAACCAAAAAAGCAACCCCCCCCCTCCAAAAAAAAACAAACCCACTACATTGCTCTAAGCAACCTGGATTTTGTCCTCTCTCTTATTTTATTTTATTTTTTTTAAGATTTTAATCACCACTTCTGTATTTACAATTTACATAGAGCAGTCATGGAGATAATCTCATTTGATGATCTCATTGAATTGTGATAATGAGTATGTAAACTGCAAAGAGATGTTACTGCCTAGATACTTCTGGGAGGTAAGTAAGCAGAAACTATTATTTACATTTTGCCCAGAAGGGAATTGAGAGGAAAGAGTTCAGAAGTTTCCTAAGGTCAAATAACAGCAAGCTTGAACCCAGGTACACCTTCTTCCAACTATAACATGCTTGTTTCGAGAACTGGTTTATATCTTTGAGTCACCAATGATATTGCACGAAGACAAGGGATTTGGGAAAAAACCCTTGCTTGCCTCTTTTCCCATTGCATCTTCAGAACCTAGAAAGCAAAGTGAACATATTTTGTGTACATGTTAGGCATGGAATTGTGCCACCCAATAATTCTGCCAAGGACAGACCTGGACACAAAAGTAAGTAGATATTTAATGAAAGAATGAATGACTTTATCCTCCAAGATAACATTACCTCCATTTGCCTTAGTCCTTTTGGGCTGCTATAATAAAATACCATAGACTGAATGGATTATAAACAACAAGCATTTATTTCTCGCAGTTCTGGAGGCTGGAAAGTTCAGGATCAAGGTGCCTACAGATTCAATGTGTGACAAGGCCACTTCCTGTTTCACAGGCAGCAGTGTTCTCGATGTGACCTCACACGGCTCACTGGAGTCTCATTTGTAAGGGCATAATTCCATTTATGGGTGCTCCACCCTCATGACTTAGTCACTTCCCACAGGACTCACCTCCTAATATTGTCACACTGATGGTTAGGATTTAGCATATTAAATTTGAGAGGACATGAACATTTAGTCTATAGCACCATTTGACAGAGGAGGTAACTGAGACTCCAAGAGGAAAGATACATCCTGAGGTAACGGAACTTGTAAGAGACAGAACGTGAAGGAAAGAGAACTCAGGACAGCCAACCTTATATTCTTACCCACCGTGCTAACTTACAAACTGGGTAGTTTTTAAAGACCAAGTCTTAAGGACAACAGCCTTAGAGATAATTTATGTGACAATTCTTCTGTAGCTATTATACACAGAAATTATAAGAGGAATATTGAAAAGGAGTTGGCAGTAGTGATTTGCTATTATAGTGTTGTATTGAAAACAATTTATTTACTTAAGATTTACTTCTAAAATCCTTAGTCTGACTAATGACAACCTTCTGGAATGATTTTTTTAAGGAAGCAAAATGATTTTGCTTCCTGAAAAATTCACACAATCTAGTATATGACAGATTATCATAGTCATATATTTAGATCCACAATTACTAAATACAAATAAAAGAGCTGAGGAGAAGATATACATTCTCTTAATCAGGAAGGAAAAAGACCTCTCTAATCAGTGTCTTGGAAAAACCATTAAGCAAAGTCCTAAACTGAAGCTCAAATAATTGAAAAATGAAAATGATCCATCTACTCATGACAGGGAGATTGCAATCTTATAAAAATGTTGAAAGCACATATGGATGGAAAGTATTGACACTGCCATTTGGTAATTGGCTAAATAACAGTCATAAATAAATAGAAGAAACAACTAAGTTGAGAGCAGAAGTCAGAATTTCCCCCATCATTGTTGAGACCTCAACTCATTCATCCAGAATTCTGATGCTTAAATCGTTAGTTATGTGGAACAGGACTGACAATGGTAAAAGTCATTATAATTCATCTATCCATTGTCTGTTCATCCATTCATCTACTCATCTATGCATCCACTAGGCTTAATCACATGAAACTGCCACTATTTAGTTACCTCTGACTTATAAGAAAGGCAACTTCATATGGTTCAATATAAAATAATTAATACTTATTGAACATTGCTACCATGTTCAACACATTATGCAAGGTTGGGAGAGTAAGAGTTGGATAAGAAATACTCCTCTCTGCACAATCCCAATGGGAGAAACACATGCTGAGAGATAAGAGAGATATGAACGTACACATTGCTATAGGATTAGCATGATATGTATGCATAGAAAGAACATCTGACAAATTGTCAGTAGGGACATGGTTAGTAGGACTTTATACAATTATGTGTCCTTTTGCTTAGCTCTATTTTAAAACTTTATTCAATGAACATGCATTATTTTTTGTAATTAAAAGTCTTTTTTAAGGGAAGGGGGAAGGTAGACAGGGGAAAAATTAAAATCATTTCTTGAATTAAAAACATTTTTAAAAGAAAATATAAAAGTCTTTTTTAAATATGCAGTGCAAGTTGCAGAATTGATGGCTATTAATAGATATGTAGAAGATAAAAGATTTAGAAGTTAAAATCAATGAAGCACCCTAGATAAAATAAGTGGAGACAATATACAAATAGACAATGGCTAGACTATATATAAAAATAAAACTTTGATCCACAACCTGCTGCAGCTAACCTGGGCAACCAACCTCTTATCTATAGTAACCAGCCCGGAAGCCGATCTTCCATCTGTAAGGCAGGCCACTATCTCTATCAACCATTCTGAGAAGCTAAACAATAATCTCTGAAGCAATTGGCCTAAAACAGCCAGGACTTGGTTAATAGCTGAGCTTCCCTAATTTTTGTCCACACTTCCAATTTAGGACCAACCAGAGAGAGCCCAATATGCATCCCTGACCAATCACATAGGATGACCTACTTCCAGTTAACCCACATCCAGCTTCCTCAGGCCAATAGCCTGTAATCAGTGTATACCCTTTGTTTCACTCTAAAAGTTTCTCACTGCTCAGCCTGCCTTTGAATCTCTGCCAAAACACAAGTAATGGTGGCTGATTCCCTTACTATAGCAAACTCTAAATAAAGACACCTCGCCTGTACTCATTTGGTTGGTCTTCATTTATTTCCATAGAAGAGAAAGAAAAATGAACTCAGGAATGAGCTTAGCACACAAAATGCAAATGACAAAGGCATATACCTTCATGAGAAATAAGCATTATAGCAACTCTCCGTGTCCCGCTAACCACAGGGACTAGCTGGGTTCTGCTTAACCTTAGGAAATGAAGTTATTTTTATCTCTTTCTATTTCCTTCCTTTACCCCCTTCCAGCATATTTTACCTCCCAGCCCTTTAACCCCAAAAGGACTGGAGCCACCATATGCCTTCATTTTGGTTTGACCTTTGAAGGCTGAGTCAGAATTAGGAAGACCTAGGAAACCAGTTTTAATCACTAGGGTCTCAGCTCCACAAAGGAAGGGAGCATGTCTGTTCAGATTCTTTCCATGTGCCCAGTTGAATGATTAAAATAAACACATGGATGCATTCAGGGCATAAGCACCACAGGGTACCTGCAAGATGACAACTCAAATGACTAGATCGTATCAAAAATCTATCTTGCTTCCCTGAAGTTCCTGAATCCAGGCACAGTCAGAGAAAACCTATGGTCCAACACACCACATGTGGCCCAAATAGACTAACCACACAGGAGCCAAAGTGAGGTCCTCACTTTTTAGTAATTTGTCCCATGATGCTCAGCACTTAGTTGGATACAGCTGCACTTCTAAACTCCATCTTTTTCTCGTGCTCACTGGATAGTAAACATGAATTGCTATTAATAATAATTTTCCGCTGCACGTCCAGAACAATCCATCCAGAGAAAATTGGAACTTCTTCTTTGCTGAAGTCCGGTCCCATCAATTTGATGCTCATTTTATAGAAAGGCCATTGAGCAAAATTAATGTACCCAAACAAATAGAGTTTGTCCTTGTAACTGATTCAGAGTATGACAGGAAACAAGAGGGCTGCTGTAATAGCCTCCACTGGGAAATTTATTTTCAGAACATTGAGTTATTTCCTTCTACCCTACCAGATTACATTAAAATCTTTTTTAAAAAAAGGAAGGAAGCAAAATAAAACTTAGTTGTCTGTTTTCATAGAAATCACTTTGAGATCTCGCTTCATTTAAATTCACTTGTTATTGTCCAAGTCAAATACTGTTATAATCTCAGGGTTATTTTACTTCTTTCTATCATTCTTTTCCCCCACTCCATTTTCTTTATACCACCCCTAGCATATTTTACTCCTGGACTCTTAACCTGAAAAGGAAAATCTAGAGCCACCCTATGCCACAAATGAAGAAGCCTGAGCCTCTTTAAAATATGACTATACCTTGCCATAACATAACACTTTTGACTATTATCCAAAAACCCTGGTCATCTTTTATCTGCATCTTGGACAGGTCAATGATGGTACCTGTGTCACTCTTAGAGACCGGAAAAGAAAATAAATGTCTCCCCCACAGTCTCTGGAATATTCTATTCCATGTGCTCTGTCTGCCTCCTGACCCCCTCCATCACGGCCAATTGGACGTAAAAGCAGCCAGTTCATGGGCTAACCTGTGAAGACATGAAAACCAGGCATGAAATTGGAAAAGGCTACGATACTATATGATTCCAATTATATGACATTCTGGAAAAGACAAAAAAAAAAAAACTCTGCAGACAAGAAATGGATCAGTGGTTGCCAGGCTTTAGGGAGGAAGAAGGGATGAATAGATGGAGCACAGAGGATTTTTGGGCAGTGAAAATACTCTGTATGATACCATAATTATGGATGTGTGTCATTATACATTTGTCCAAGCCCACAGAATGTATTACACCAAGAATGAACCCTAAGGTAAACTATGAACTTTGGGTGATGATGACATGGTAGTGTAGGTTCATGGATTATAACAAATGCACCACTCTGGTGCTGGATGTTGATGGTGGGGAGGCTGTGCATGCGTGGGGACAGGGAGTATATAAGAAATCTCTGTGCCTTCTAATCAATTTTGCTGTGAACCTCAAACTGCTCTAAAAAAAAAAAAGGTCTATTAAATAAAAACAAAACAAATAAACAAAAAGGCATAAAAAGCTCTATCCAAACAGGAAAGATAGTAACAAAAGAAGCCAACCAGAGCACCTTGGTCAGAAGTTGGATTTGGAAAATATGAAGAGTCAGTTGGGTGGCAGGAAGAGACACTTAACATTTTTGAAGAGAAAGCGTGAGTGAATCTGTATTACTCATAAGCCGTCAGAAAGGCATGAACAGACAAGGAGTCGTTGGCGGGTAGTAGCAGGAGAAGAGCCGAAGAGATGGGGCAGAGCCGAGTCAGCAGGATGGCAGGGAATTGGTGACTGCTGGCTGCTGAGGGTCAAGGAAACAACCTAATGCCTGGTCAGGTTTCCCACAGACTCTGTAGGAGGGCGGTTCCTGTCACATGAGCGTCCTATCATCATGTGTATTCTTAAAAAAAAAAAAAAACAACACAAAACCCTATTGCAGGCACCTGAGTCTGCCTCTGTTTATTAATACAAAAGAGCTGAACACACACACACACACACACACACACACACACACACACACACACACACACACACACTGAAAACGAAACCTCTGGTGGATCTTAACCTTCCTGCCCAAAGAGGAGTAGCAAAATGAAGAGAGCGCCAAGGTTATAGGCAGAAGCCTTGAGTTCTAATCCAGCACTGATACTAATCTGCATATAAGGGGCTTATTATCTCTAAACCTATTACTTCAACCATAAAATGGAACTGGACCAGTTCTGTTCACTTGGTAACTATTAAATATCTGATATGTGGCAAGTTCTGTGCTGGCTGATGGGCGTAACAGTGAACTAAGCACAGTTTTTGCTCCTCGGACTTATATTCTAGATGGTAAATAGGTAAACATGTTATTACAGAATTGTATAATGTTAGTGCTATATTTAGTCTCTAACTATGTTTAGTTGATTGGAGTTAATGAAGAAGGGCACCTAATCTGGTTGGAGGTCCCCAGAAACCTTCTTGGGAACATTGTGACCTGGATGAGGGGTGGGCGTGTTCAGGCTAAACAGAGGAAGAAAAGAAATCGTCTGTGTGATGGTTAGTTTAATGTGCCTGCTTGGTTAAGTGATAGTGCCCAGTTATTTAATCAAACACTAATCTTGGTGTTGCTCTGAAGAGATTTTGGAGATATGGTCAACTTCTATAATCAGTTAACTTTTAAAGAAGATGACTCCCAATAATGTGTGTAGCCCTCACCCAATCAGTTGAAGGCTATAGAGCAAAGACTAAGGTTCCCCAGAGGAGAAATTCCAGACTACTGCATCAACTTTTGCCTGAGTTTCCAGCCTGATGCCCTGCTCGACAAATTTTTAACTTGTCAGCCCCCATAATGGGACGAGCCATTTCCTAAAAATAATTATTTTCTAGCCTATTGGTTCCGTTTCTTTAGAGAGCCCTGACTAATACAATCCAGGCGTTGAATCTCTAACGAGGTTCCCTGGTAGACAATCCAGATGTGTTGTCACAACCTGTAGTTTGGGAAGGTAAAAACGTCCTGTGTGACTCCACTGGGAGAGGGCTCTTAGCAATAAGCAGCTGGTTTGCTCTCAACTTCATCTTATGTGCCTTTTCCCTTTGCCAATTCTGCTTTGCATCTTGTCACTATATTCTGAGTCCTGTATATGACTATATTCTATCTTCTGAGCCCTCCTAGTAAAACATCAAACCAGGATGTGCTCATGGGGACTTCCACATAGGTCGTCTTGGTGATATTCGGGGAGCAAATATCAGTACTACCAAAGAGAAGTTGGAGGTTGATGGTTTTCACTACCAAATTTATTTCTAGAACTCCTTTAAGCATAATTATCCCCATTCTTTCATTTGTTTATGAATTCATAAAACTTTTGTCAAGCACACACTGTTCTAGTCACTCTCCTAGGAGTTGGAAGGAGAGAGAAATACAGAGAAGAGAACATGACATCTCTCCTTCAAGGGGCTCACAGTTTCATGGCATTTTTGAGTAGGGACATAAACTTTAGTGGGAGAGGGCTCCATCTGAGGTCAGAGCAAGGATTTGGGGAGAACACGGGACAGAGACATGACAATCTCTACTGAGGACAGTATTCAGAAGGAATTGACATTAAACTAGGAATGTGGGCTGGGTAGATGTTGGTCAAGTCAAGAAGAGGAGAAGGATATCCTGTCAAGAATGAAGACACAGAGGCACGAAATAACTGGTTCTAGATGTAGGGAGAAGTTCCAGGAGGCGGCAGCCGGGACGAGGTGAAACATAAGGTTTATGTGAGAGGTTAGAGCCCAGTCTGTGGGAAGCATTACCTGCCATGTACATTTTTAGGTTTCTTTTTGTTTCTTTGGTAAGCAATAGATTAACATTCGAAGTTAGTGACAATGATTGGAATTATGAGTTAGGAAGAACCTTCTCTATTGGTTTCCTAAGAGAGGCTGCATAATACAATGACTAAGAGAATGGAGCCAGACCACCTGCATTCCAGCACTAACTCTGCCACTTATATCTGTTTATATCTGGGTGATCTGGGACAAGTTGCTTAACGTCTATGTGCTTTAGTTTCCTCATGTATAAAGAGAGGATAAGAACCCTGTCTCAATGGCTCGTTGTGAAGTTGGATATGCTAATAAACTCAAAGTATGTGGAATGGCACCTGGCTCTCCATAAACTGTAGCCCTCATTGTTCCTACACTAAAGCAGCATGTCTTTCACATGCGTTTTATTTGCATTTAAGTTTGGGGCACAGACTCTGCTTAAAGCAAGGCCCAGTATTAGCATAAGTAGATTAGTTTTGGAAATGACCGGAAAAGTGGGAATTAAGTTTTTCCTAAATATATCTGTATTCAAATCACAACATATATATGTGAATATTGAAATGCAGCAGAATACAAAGATTTGAGGGCTTATCTAGAGGATCTCTGTGTTTTCTCAAGGTAATAATAGATTCCCACGAAGCAGAAGTTCACTGCAGCTAGCTAAATAAAGCCAATACAGATTATCGAGTGGCTATTGTCAGATTTACCCAAAGGCTAGTGTTCTCTGTTTTCCTGCTTACTGACTGCATATCAGTTGAAACATAACCTTAAAAATAGCTACATTTAATTAAGACTTTTGCCCGAGTCAAGTACTTCTTGTTTTTTACATTACATTACATCCTGTAATGTACTAAAAATCACTTTTAATGTGATTTTTTGGTTAAAAAAATTCAAACAGCTCAAAAATATATACAGAAGTAGAAGCTCCAGAATTTCCAGATAGAAGGGGTTTAGAGGTAACCATGTATTTGGAATATTCTTCTCCCAGATAGCATAAGAGCCACCATTATCACCCTCAATTCTGTCAATTCTTTCATTGAATGTTTGACTATTACATTAGCTTCTTGTGGCTTTTAGTATTCCTTGGCTTCCTCGCTTGTGCCCACATCATTTTAATCTGTGCCTTATCTTCACATCTGCCTCTCTATGTATTCTCTCTTCTATCTGTCTCAAACCTCTCTCTGCCTTTCTTTTATAATGATGCTTGTCATTGGATTTAGGACCAACCAAGATAATCTGGGATGATCTCATCCCAAGACCCTCAATTTAATTTCATCTGCAAAGACCTTTTTTTTTTCCAAATAAGATAATATTCACAGATTCTGGAGATTTGACATGGACATGTTTTTTGGAGGAACCACCATTCAACTCACCACAACCACCTGTACATAAAATAGTGTCCACCCATTCACACTACGATCTTTCTGTACTCCTCACCCTGCATTATTCTTTTTCACAGCATTTGTCATCATTTCGCATTGATATTCTATTGATTACTTTTTATGGTTTGTCTCCCCCATGAGCATGAGAGATTCATGAGAACAGAGGTGTGCTTACTCCTCTCCCCGCCCCCTGCACTAGAATAGAACCTGACAAAATTTATTTGTTAAATTAATGAATGGAGGAGCTAGGAAAATTTCTTGGGTCCATGTTTGCTGAGTAAGCATGGTTTTCTGCTTAGATTATATGTTCATCTGTGTTGCCTCGGAGAGAGCAGGTTTGCCAATGGAGCCCAACCAGTCTCCATAAGCCACCCATGGTCTCGCCATTTGTATAGAGAGTAAAGCAGATCTCATGCCTGCCCCCATTTCTAATCTCTTATTCCCTCTCCAAAGGCAAGGGCTGTTATCACATTTCTGTGTATATTTTCAAAAACATTCAGTGCATGTATATGCATCTACGATTAAGATTCATCTTCAACAGTGTTATGCAGTTGTGTATTGAGTTGATTTATTAGAGGAATCAAATATTTGTTTAAAATGTCTCTTTAAACACAACTTCTTATCCTTTGGGGAAGGCTATGGACACAGTGAATTTCTAATTTAAATCCAAACTCTAACTCATACAGCCCAGCCTCATAAGTCCCCTAAATCTCTAATACATTTTGTCATTGACTACCCTGTGGATTTTAGATGGAGAAAGGAGGGTGATCAGAGAGAGAGAAAGAGAGAAGAGAGAGAGAAAAAAGAGAGAGAAAGAGAAAGAAAAGAAAGAAAGGAAGAAAGAAAGAAAAAAGAAAGAAGAAGAAAGAAAGAAAGAGAAAGAAAGAGGAAATGGTCAAATCATCAGGAAGACATAAAAATCTGTATATCCACCTAATAAAAACTTCACAATACATAAAGCAAAAAACTCACCAAAGAAATAGACAAATCCACAATCACAGTTAAATTGTAGTACCCTACTCTCAGTGAACAATAGAACTAAATCCATAAGTATATATGTGATTTGAATAACATTATCAATACTTAACTGAATTGATATTTATAAAAGCAATTGACAATTATGGAACCACTCATCTGCAGAATGCACATTCTTTTTAAAGCACACTCAGAATGTTCACCAAGGTAAATAATATACTAAGTTATTAAGTCTTAATAGATTTCGAAAGTTTGAAATCTTAGTGTAATTTGTCTGGCCACGACAGAATTAAATTAGGAACCAATAATAACATGTAGAAAGGCCCCTAAGTGTTTGGAAATTAAACAACACACTTCGAAGAACTGTGTCAAAGAACAACTAACTCGTAAGGGAAATAAAAAACGATTTTGAACTGAATGAAAATGAAAGCATAACATCAGAAATTGCAGAATGCAGATAAATGTTTGGAGGGAAATGCATAGCTTTATTTTCAAAATAGAAAGCTTATGTTAAAAAAAAAATTAAAAACAGAAAGGTCTAATGTAATCTTTTACTCCCAGCAACTAAAGAAGAGGAAATCAAATCCCAATTGAGATGAAGGAAACAATAAAGAGCAATGTAATCAAGGAGAAAGCATCTTGAAAAGATTAAATTTGATAGACTACAGGATTGGTCAGAAGAAAAGAAATACAAACTACCAATATCAGGAATGTCTGGAAAAAAAAAAAGATTACTGCTCGTATGAACTTCTCCAGGGGAAATAAATATTAGCCATACAAAGAAATATACAGGTATAGAGTACGGTTAACGCTGACAGAATTCTGAGGTCAGAGAAGGGCACTTAGCGGAAATTAAGTTAACTCCTACGCCTGTGCGCCACGAGGAGCAACGTCAGCCCCGGCCCCAACGCCCCGCACCTCCCGCGGCCCTCGGAGGCAGGTGGCGGCCCCGCGCCCCGCCCACCGCCGCCCCGGCCCTTCGCGCAGGCGCAGGGCGGCGCGAGGCGGGGCGCGGCCAGCGGCCGGGCGGGGCAACCGCTGGGCGGGCGCGGAGCGGGCCAGCACGCTTGTGGGGTGTCCGCCACACACCCTGCTGCTGCAGTCCCTGCGATGCCGAGGCCAGGCCCGGGCACCGCGCCTCTCTGAGCCAGTCTCAGCGCGGAAAGCAAGAGAGGGAGGCCATGGCGGAGGCCTCCGAGCCCGGGCAGCTGGCGGCCGCGCGCGGCGGGAGCTCGGGCGCGGAGGAGGACGAGGAGCGGGAGCCGCTGCTGCCGCGCATCGCCTGGGCCCCGCCGCGGAAGGGCGCGCCGGGGTCCGCCGTGAGGCTGGCGGAGGCTACCCGGGAAGAGGGCGCAGCCTCTGCTGGCGACACGGAACAGCCGCTCCGGCCCGGGGACGCGCCCCGCTGCCCCTCCCGGGGCGTGGGGCTCCCTCAGAGCTCGCCCGCCGACCTGGACTGGAACCGCGCGGTGGGTTCAGGTGCGACCCGGCTCTCCCCTTCTCCCCGCGCCCTTCCCAGAGCGCCTGCCGCCGCTCGGCCTCCCCATTCCGGCTTCTCATCGAGTCCCCGCTTCGGGCTCCCGCCCTGTCCCGGCTCCATCTCGTGTCTCGCGCTGGCACTTGCCTCGCAGCAAAGGCAGTGCGCCAGGGTCCGGACCACGGGCCGAGGGTTCGGCTGACACACCTGTACACCTTGCCTTTCTCTCTCCGTTTACTCGCACGCTTTCCAGGGGTTCTAGGCTGCTTCACCCAAGCCTGAACCTTGAGGCCTCCCTTAAGAATGAGCCTAAACTTCTGGAATCAGACACCGAAGAAAACTTAACCCTGTAAAATGACTTAGTTGTTTGCTTAAGTTTTAACTTGCGTTTTGGATTAAGAACCCTGAACTATCAAAGTTCCTCGAGTTGCGAATTGACAAGGAGATGTACAGCAAGAATATCCCAGTTGCCCATGGGACGTTTCAAAAACTCCTGCTATCAAATGTTGTAATTGTGACGTTAGCCAGAGGAGGCAGAGGCAGTTGAATTTCTATACCTGTCATCTCTCTTGCAAAGTTTCTTTTTTTTGCCTTGACTCATTTCTATTCTTATACGTAAAAAACAAAAAAAAAAAAAACGTTTTCATTATTTAGCAGACTGATAACCTCAAATAAAAGAGAGGGTAATTGAAGTGATGTTGAAAGGAAAATTTAGGCATGCTACTGCAGGCGTGGATATTTGTTAATAAAGCGAGTTTTTTGGCTTGTCGACTGGAGTTAGGCTAATTTGATAGCAAAATAGAGTAGACCTGTTAGAGTCTTAGCTAGATGAAACAGGCTGGTTTGCAAAATTGTGATGATTAATATCTGATTGCTGGTGGTTGGTGTGTGCACTGTGCCTGGAGTATCACGGTACGTGACAGCTTAAAGAAAAGCCACAGAAAATGTAGTTTTCATTGATGCTGCTTAGTATTTCTGGAGCCATTAGACTTTACATGTGCTCTTATTCATACACTAATACGTGGATCCTTCTACAGTTCTAAAGAGTTTTAAATTGAATAGGTTATACAAGTAACTTAACTTTACAGTCAGACATGTTCTGGAATAAATAAGAGAGGCCTAAAGGAAATAGACTTTCCAATGCAAGTGTTTCACGAAAGCTTTAGTAAACCAGTCAAGACATGCAGGTCAGCAACCACTATGATAGCTAATGGATACAGGACGGACAGTACATTTAACAAAACAAACAAGTTGGAACCAGATCACAAATGGACCCATAATCGCCTAACTACATTTGGTTATAACCTGGAATTCAGGCTGTGAGTAACTAAGATCAGTGTGGCTACTTTGCCCTTTTCTACCCCAAGTTACCTGTTTAGCTATATTTTTTATATTTTTAAAGAGCCTAAAACCTTGCGAGTATGTTTATCTGTGAAAGTGAGGTTTTGTGAACAAATAATATTAAGGCTAGAAAAGTAAAAAGATGGGGATATAATACTCAGAATACAAATGGATTATTAAAGAGAACTTATTTTTGTAATCATAATAACATCACAGTTTATAGTTTAAGATATTTATTTTTTTTTTGTATTTTTCACTGATTCTCACAACAGTACAGGAAGTTAATTGTTACCTACCCTCATCCTTGTGAGGATCGAAAATGAATAAAACTGTAATGACTGGTAGTTATAGAACTTAAGAAGTCAGCCAAAGTCAAGTATCCAGGAAGTGGTAAAGCCCGGACTGAGCCTAATTCTACTTCCTTCGTGTCCTGCTGTAGATCCCCAAGTATTATAAAATAATTGTTACTTTTGGCTATTAATTATAGAGGTCTTGTTTTGAATGGATTTTAAAAGTTTTGAATTGTAAAAACTATTTTAAAAATTTCACACCAGCCTCCTAAAAAGTTTATGATTGAGTAATTTAACTAGAGTTTTAAGTTTGCTTATTTTTCAGCGAGTCCATTTAACTTCCTTTATCCTTACCAACCTATTTCCATGAAGCCAACTCTCTAGTTCCAAGAAATTATTGCCTTTAGATTAATGTCATTTATGACTTTTGTTTATGTAATTTATGTACTTTAGCCAGTGGAATGTCATATGTCTGTGATCTTTAACAAGGCATTTGACAGCCTAGAATCAGCATAAACCATAGTGTTATTGGATCAAAGTCAGAGTAGAATTAGTGGCATTTCTCGTTTTTGTCATTTTAATCAGTGAATTGGAGAGTAATAAAGATGACAATAGCTAATACCTACATAACAGTATATGCAGAGAATAGCTATGTGCTTCATATATATTAATCATAACCATCCCTATGAAGTACTATTTTTTATTCTCATTTTAAGGAAGCATAAAGAAGTGAAGTGACTACTCCAAGAACCCAGTTAAAAACAAACCAAGAGCACTTATCAATTTTGTTGGGGAGCCTAAAAATTAGAGAATAATGTTACAGTTCACGAAGAGCTGCCAGAGTAAAAGGAAGTGTGTATTCATAAGCCATTTAATGATTATTTGCTTATAAATGTAGAAACAAAATCATTTAAAAGTAAGAAGGGAAGATGAAAATGAGAAATAAGGATCATGAAATAACATGAGATGGAGCCTGGAATAAGAACACAAAATGCACATTAGACACCTGATGCAGGCAGCCCACAAATTTGACTTTTAAGATTACTGAGCCATCAAATTGAGAAAAACACAAACTGTGTCCATAAAGTTAAAACGAGCTGATTATTTGAACCAAAACAACTGACAAAGGATAACCTGTCATGCATTCTCTTGGAGGCTGTATGCTGAATAAGATCTTTGTAATAAAAGTGATTCATTTTGTAATATTCTTCTAACTTCCCTGAAGCCCATTTCAATAGAAGTAATTCTAATGGGTAGTGCTATCAGTATTGCTAGATCTACATTCAAGACGCTGATAATCTGGCTTGATTTAGAGGAAGGTATTACAAGAACAGATGCCTTATGTGTCTTGACAGTCCTCTGTAATTAGAATATACCTTTTCTGTATTTTCCATCTATTGCAGAGATAATGGCATTCATGAAATATTTGAGTGTCCACTGGTTGCCAGTGGAAATGGAGGCCTTGGGGAAATGGTGGGAACCAGATATGAAATGGGATGTCCAGTCACCAGCTTTATCCCCACATAGCTTGATAACCTAATGGAAGAATCGGTCACTTAAACAGTTCTAACAGATTAAATAAGTGCCTACATGGGGCAAGCTGGGGATTCCATTGAGCCATGCCCAGATTTAGGTGCCAGGGAAGACCTAGCAGAAGTGGCATCTAATTTGAGACCTGAAGGATGAGTAGCATTGAGGCAGGGTTCAAGTCACCACAGTTGTGAGCCAGCTATTTTTTTTTTTTAATAGAAAATGTTCTGTTTAGTGGGTAAGATACAGTCCCGTCAAGTGAAGAAGAGTTAGTTCATTTATTAAAATGAGAACTCGATAAGTTACCATGCATACTTACATAAAACTAACTATAAAAAGTTATACAGTGGGTCCTTTTATTTCAATTTCTATTTACTAAATAATTACCCTTAATTGTAGTTAAGGGGATAGTTTGTTAACTCAAATTTCTTGAGAGTCTGCCATGTGCCAGGCAGTTTTAGGCAGTTAGAATATATCAGAGAACAAAATAAAGATCTCTGCCCTCTTGGAACTTAGACCGTTTTTGTTATAGAGCAAGCATTACTGGTGATCAGATAGAGTCGAAGGATGAATAAGCATTAGCCATGCATGGGATGGCAGCTCGGCATCTACATGGGAAAGCAAGCAGGGGCAGAGTTTCAGAGGGTGTGCTGGATATCTTGTGAAAAGTGAGAAGCTGAAACAGGACTGGAGCTTCCCTAGAAAGCCACTGCATCATCTTAGGGAGACCCAAGGGAGTACACACATGGGTAGAATTGAGATTCTCAGAAAATTTGAATATTCTTTGATAGACCAATTCAAACCCCATAGTTTATTCCTTAAAAGGGGAGTTAGTAATTTTGACTGGAAAAAATTTAAGAAAATGTAGCTAATCATGCCCCCTTGGCTATTAAAAATCAAACCAAACAATGACGATAAACCTTCAGATCTCCATAGCACATGTAGTTTGAAAGCAGCGTAACTTTTGGGGGTGTCCTGCAAGTTAAACTCATTGCCAAATGTGCATTTAAATAACTAAAATGAAGAGAGTTGTAGAATGTGAGTTGTGAATCAAAGAAAAATTGTACTAAAAAACAATGACTTTGATTTTAGAATAATATATAGCCTTTTCTTCTGGCAGTAATTAGATAATAGGACCAGTTGTCTTTTAAGTGCCTTTCTAGATTGTGATGGTAAATCCAGGCCACCTCAAAGAATGCCCATTTTCATGCAGTGAGATTACCTCATTTATCCAAAATAAGGGACAGTATGTTCATGGGCTCCATGAGAACAACAAAGGTAGGTTCTATGAAGAATTCCTAAAGCTTAACCTATAAAGCAGTTTGATAACATTTAATAATAATAATGTCAGAGTCTGCATGGAGTTTCCAAAAGAAAGCTCAAGTACAGGTTGGGAGGGATCGAGAGCGGTCTGAGAGTTTAGCCCTTTCAATATGAATTAAAAGTATGACAGGACCCCTAAACAGCTCATGTAATACTTGTGCTGCTTGTTTTGGTGTGGTGTCAAGGCCAAGAGATGTCTTTATTCTCTGCAGTGGGTCGCTCAATTCTAGAGACTTGAAAGGAAGCACATGGAAAAACAGGCAAGAAACAAGAGGGCAACGCGGGTTCTTTGAAGGGCCATCCCTGGGAAGAAAGGAGTAGATCGCCTTTTGTTGTGCTCTAGGTGACATATCTAGGACATTGGGTGAAACTACAGGAGACTTCTGGAAAAGGAAGACGTTTATATATGTTTTCAAGCAAACAGTAGGAGCATGAAAAAAGGAGTGATCTTTGAAAGTATTTAAACCCAAAGACCACCTACTGGCACTGCTGGGAGCAAGGCTGAAATAACTCTTCAGGTCTTTTCTTGTTAAGAGCCATGACCTGTAAGAAATGTCATTTGCCTAATGTAATGATTACTGGCAGATTCTAGCACATAAATAATACATTTATTCAGTTCACTATATTAAGTACCACCCTCTTCCAGGTGCTGGAGATATACAGTGAACAAAAAGTTCCTTCATTTTTAAGAATTTTCATGAGATAAGAATTACTTCGAATTAGTGTATCAATTGTATAGACTTGACTAAAATACTTGGATTATTTATATTTTTAAGTAGATTAAATATGAAATATGCCCAATAGCCCTTTTTGTAGTTTTTTTTTCTTAGCACCAACTTTTAAAAATTAGTAAATAACAGTTTATTTCTGTTGGATCAAGGCAAATTTTTAATTAAGGAAAGTATGTTTTGAATTTTTGTTGTATGGAGTGCATGTAAGAGCTTTTAAATATCTTCAAAAGTAATTTTTGGCTTGCCTACCACTTTAAATTATTAATTATTAATTCATTCTGCAAGAGTGTATCACGTGCCTATTATGTTTCAAGAACTGTAAAAGTTCTGGGCACACAGCATGAGAGAAATCCTGTCTTCTTGGAGCTTACAAAATAAGTTATATGTTAGCTTGATAAGTGCTAAAAAGAAAAAGTGTAGGTTAGGGGAGATTGGTAGGATCTTAAGGCCATTCTAAAGACTTGGACTTTAAGGGAAACAGGAAACCACTGGACTGTTTTGTACAAAGGAGTGATAATCTGATTTACTTTAAAAGAATTACTGTAGTCTAAGGCCATGCCGCCTGAACAAGCCTAATCCCCTCTGATCTCGGAAGTTAAGCAGGGTTGGTCCTGGTTAGTACTTGGGTGGGAGACCACCTAGGAAGACCAGGTGCTGTAGGCATAAAAAATTAAAAAGGGATTGTAAGCTGACAAGGTCCTTGTAATCTGTGAGGTCAACCAAGGGTTGCCTTTCCTTTAAATAAATACAGAAATAAAAGGATTACTATAGCTTCTCTGTTGAGTGTAGAGAGGGCATGTGTGCAAGAGGGAGACCGTTAGGAGACTTATAATAACCTGGGCAAGAGTGGATAGTGACTTGATTCACATGGAAGAATGGAGATGGTGAGGTGGTTGGATTCTGGATGTTTAAGGCAGATCTATGATTTGCTGATGGATTGGGTGTGGAGGGTGAGAGAAATGATCAATAGAGAGGGAAATTTTGATGCAGGGATGAATTGCTGAGGAAATGTCCTGGAGTAGCCCCCGCATCAGGGTCTAGTACGCAGAATGGAAGAGTCGACCTCAGAGCTCGGATAGGTCACTTGTAGTGCTAGACAGATGGGAGAGGATGTGGGGGGGAGAGGTGATGCTATGGGCTGCTGATAGTCTTTTCTGATTGTTTCTCTTAGTGAAATGGAGTCTAGATCATCTGCTGAGAGAGAGGCAGCATTGGGAATTTGAGGAGAGGTGAGGGTATGAGATAGTTGTCCGGAGGAGTGGGTGCATCTGCGGACCAGGGGAGTTGCCTTAGCTCATGCCTCTGTCATGAAATACCGTAGACTGGTGGCTTAAACGACAGATCGATTCCTCTCAGTTCTGGGGGCAGTACATTCCAGCAGCAGGGAGCCAGCTCAGTCAGGTTCCCGTGGGCTCTCCCTGGCTTGCAGAAGGTCCCCTTCTCCCATGTCTTGCATGGCAGAGAGAAGAGAGAGCGCTCTGGGCACTAATCCCCCTGTGGCCCTCTTCCCTCGTGTCCTCATCTAAATCACATTACCTCCGAAAGACCCATTTCTTGCTATGATCGAATTGGAGATGATGGCTTCAACGTATTTTGGGGGCACACAAATTCATTATGCTTCCTGGGCAGCTTGAAGAGCCCGCCCACCTGAGCTTTGGGATAATTTCAAGTGAGACCAGACATTGTGGTGTTTCTCTTGTTAAGTTGAGCTGTCTGGGCTTAGGCGTAGTCAGCAGACTGTTGGGTTTAACCAGGTTTGAGATTTTTTTTTTTCTTTTTAAAGGCGACCATGATACAGGGAGAGGAAGAGAGAGATTATATGATGATTGACCATAAGTTAAGCTCATCAAAGAGGGAATTGGGGCACGAAGGCGGTGAAGGACAGTGAAAGCATGGTAGATCAATGCTTTGTAAGTCGTAGTGGGATGGAAGAATTTGGGGGCTTGGTGCCAGAGGGAATGAACGGGGGAAGTTAGAAGTTGCTTGAAATTCACAGTATGGAGAGGTCGCAGGTATTGATAAGGACAGATCTGAGATATGACTGTGCAGTTGGAGGCTGAGGTAGATTGGAGGACAAAATCCCTGGAAGAAAGGAGTTCAAAGTAATGTGAGGTAGTGTGATTTTTTTCAACAAATAGGAATCTTGTTTTCCATGTGTCATTACTTGAAGCTTAAAGAGAAGAGGGGTTAGTGGAGAAAACACAATCAAAGCAACTCATACAGCACTTGATTCCATTTTTCTAAGCCTTCATGTCCTAAGTGGATTAACCTGATCCAGTATTTACAGGTCCAATCATGAGCATTCTCCTAGCTGGCGTTCTTCTTCTTCTTCATGCGTTACATTCACATTGATTTTCTTAATGCAATAATTGTTGATTCTTCAGAGTTGAATACATTCTTGGACGATCCAGAATTTGCGAAGTTATATTGAAAGCGGAGCAAGCAATAGAATTTGGAGTTTTTCCAGAAAGAATCTCTCAAGGTTCAAGTGGAAGCTACTTTGTAAAGGATCCTAAGAGGGTGAGAATTTCTCAGACCTACTATATATAACAGAAATTTTGGAAAACACTAATTTAAATGTGAAGTCATTATGAGTTTCTGAAGATGTTTTCCTAATAAATCTGATTGCACCCTCTTTTCAGAAATAAAGGTTAGGGGTTTTTTAATTTTTAAAAATTTTTTTACTAAAGCACTGTACTGTCTAGAAATAGAACTATTCATTTGAAGTCATAGTTTGCTCTCCTATTTTAAAATTTGGTTTCAAGCATTTATTGAATACTCTCCGCTATAAATTTATTGAGTATATTCATCATAAGTCCTTATGTTACGGTAGCCTATAACCATATTAGCCAAACAGAGTAGAAGTTTAAACTTTCAAAACCTTTTCAATTTCATTTCCAAAGTGCTTGATTTTTTTCAGAGGCTTATTTTACCCTAGGAAATTTTTTACCTGTATTTTACCAGAGAAGGAGCCTGAGAAGTCTAATGTTTGAAGGCATTGGAATGTGACAAAGTAAAATAAACTGGAGTATAATTCTAGGGCAGAAAAGAGAAGCTGATATGGGACTTTGTTCCACTTAGTCTAGAATTTTCCAAAAATCGATGTTATTTCTAAAAGTGTTCTGAATGATGCATAGCCAGCAGTTCCTTTTTCAGGAGGGAAAAAGATTATAGTTTCATCCAGATATTTTTTTGCAAAGATTGAAGTTGTATTTTAAACTATGGGGTTTTTTTTTTTTTGAGGTTTAAATATATATGTTGGTAATGTCAATCTCAATATTTATTTATTCCACGTGTGATTTCTCAATTCATGCTTGCTGACTTTTTCACTAGTGGCTCAGATTTTATTGCATTATAAAGCAATTATATACCTAAAATTATAGTAAGATTTTTATTTCCTGTCTAAGATAATTCAGGCCCTAAATTTAATATAAATATACTTTTTCAGACTAGTAGTAAAGCTGATAGACTTTTAGACACCCATGAGCAAAATTTTTAAGAGAAATTTAAATTGTTCTGGATTTATTCATTTAACAAATGCTTGAATACCTACTGTATGTCAGGCACTGTTCTGAGTGCTTGAGATACAGTCCTTAGAAACTTCCTACCCTTTTACAGTGTACATCAAATGAGGAAAGTAGACCAAAAGCAAGTAAACGTGTGATTTGGATCTTTAATAGGTATTGAATAATAATACTGTTTGACCTAGAGCAGTGGTTTTCACACATTTGAAAGTCCGTGGGACCCTTTCATAACTCGGAAGTCCCATGATATAAAACAGGCGGAAGTCAGAGTCGATCCGGTGAAGTGGCATGAGGTCTTAGAGCTCTTTCTTCATCTCCCCTCTCACCTTCCCTAGGGTTTCTCAAAGATGTTTGAAAACCACTAGCCCAAAGGATTACTGATCATCAGCTATCGAATGAGAATGAATGTAAAAGTGCGATTGGAACGAAATCTGTTAATATTTAAGGCTTATGTCCAAATCTGTAGAGGGAAGAAGCACAAAAGATTTATCAGAATGTAGTTTATGGATTATTATCTCTATGTATTAAAAGTCTAATTACATTTCTACATTTTTCCCTTCTAGAAAATTATTGGTGTATTTAAACCCAAATCGGAAGAGCCTTACAGTCAACTGAATCCAAAATGGACCAAGTATGTTCATAAGGTCTGCTGCCCTTGCTGCTTTGGCAGAGGCTGCCTGGTTCCTAACCAGGGATACCTTTCCGAAGCTGCTGCCTCCCTGGTGGATGAAAAGCTTCATCTGGGCGTTGTACCGAAAACAAGGGTAAAGGAGAATTTGTTATTAATTATGGCCTCCTAATTTATAGCCCACCTCTCTGTGAACACTTTGGCAATATTTCTGTGACAGAGCCTAAAGCTGAGCCCCTTTTTTGGGACTCCAGAGTCATGAGCAACTGATAAGTTGATTCTAGTGTGGAGCCACAAAAGGAACCTCTCTTGCACGTGTGAACCAAGATGATGCTAACAGAAGGAGGAAAAAGAACGAGCATTTAGAAAGCAGATAAAGATCAGGGATCTAGAAATTCTGTTGAAGGTAGAGATGACTAATATGCTCAAAACACTGTTGTTTTTTTCTTTTTGTCCTTCATGCATTTTTACTTGAAGACTTTCTCAAAGTATTCCAAATTCTACATTTCAGGGCTATTACTTCTTTCTTCCAGTGGCCAGTTTTAGACGGCCTCTCTCAGAGGGAAGATGTGCCATTTAGCCTTTCCATTTTAGATTCTCTGAGGCATTTAGTATGGGATTAAACTTTGCTAATTTACAGCATTAGAATGAGCTTCATGGTGTATATGAATAGAAATACTTTCATGCAAATTCTAATGACTATTTTTCTAAACGTGTGTTTCTAGGTGGTTTGGCTTGTCAGTGAGACATTTAACTACAGTACAATTGACCGTGCAAAATCAAGAGGTAAAAAGTATGCTTTAGAGAAAGTGCCAAAAGTAGGTAGAAAATTTCATCGGATAGGACTCCCTCCTAAGGTAAGTTACTGTGGTAAGCTTCATTTGGGGGGCAGTTCAGCACTTATTACCTGAGCTCTATATCTAGGCATTGTGCTGTGGTCTGTGGATGTAATGGTACAGAAAACAATTTTTTCATCAAAGAGTTTATAGTAAAGGAGTCTCAATGCAATATGATAAATTGTCAGGATGGTTAACTGCAGGGAGCTCAAAGAGGATCGAGAAGGGATGTCTAACCCAGTTTGGGGGCTAGGGAATGTTTCTAAGAGGAGGTTGCATCTCAGACTTTACAAAATAATGGCTAAAAGCACAGGTGGAGAATGAGACTTAGGTTTCGTTCCAGCTTCACCAGTTAGCTCTGAGACCTTAGGCAAATTTCTTACTCTCCAGGCCCCAGTTTCTACAAAACAAGGGGATGATCAAAACTACTTTTTAGGGTATGAGGATACAATGAAGAAATTTATGTCAAGCACTTGGTACAGTCCTGGCACATAGTAAAGTGAATGGTAGTAACTATGTTTACGTACTCATAATAGATTTGTTTTTCCTTACCACTTCTGAATAAATGTAATGGATGATAAGCAGCTAGCTAAGCAAGGTCAGGGAGAGTTAATGGGAAAGGCATTTTAGAAAAAGCTCTAGGCTTTATTTGTAAATAATATATATATATATTTAACCTGTGATTGTGTTATTTTGTTGTACTGTGCATTTATCTAGCTAAAAGAATTTGAGTAGAAATTTATGATCAACCCAACTTGTTTTTAAAATTGTACTCCAAGTAAGCAGGAAGTTTGAAAAAATTTACAAGGCCTTTTATTCCTCAGATATGCTGAAATAAGTATAACTAAAAAAAGATATTATTTCATATTTATAACTATTAGGACTTAATTATAAGTGCATTAGAGAAAAACCTTTAGGAAATTGTTAAATTCCATGCCAACAAGAACATAAAGCGTTGAGAAGTAGATTTTCTTTGTGTAATTCGTCTGAATTTATGAGGCAGACTTGATTGCCCATTACCTTTGTGCCATGTGCTGTTTAAATTTGTATTTTAATAAATTTTTTGATGTTAACAACTAGTAATTTTAGTGCTAGAAATGCCTTTTATCCTACAATAGCTGCTATGCTCCTTTAAAGTCTCAGTTGAGCATTTTTTATTTGCTATGAATTATTTTTATGATTATTTAAGATTACTGTGTAAAAATAGTGTTCTGATAAATGTGGCTTACCTAAATTAGTGTTAACTATTCTATTTTTTAATTGTGTTTATATATTATATATGATGATACTGCTGAGAAAGTTAAAAAAATACCTTTGTTCTTGTACTTTCATTTCTAACTATAGTTCTTAAAATTATAGATTGGTTCCTTTCAGCTATTCGTTGAAGGTTACAAGGAGGCTGAATTTTGGCTTAGGAAATTTGAAGCTGACCCTTTGCCTGAGAATATTAGAAAACAATTTCAGTCACAATTTGAAAGATTAGTTATTTTGGATTACATCATCAGAAATACAGGTACTGAAGTTCTCTCATTTGTTCACTCAAATCTTATAAGCTTTCAAACCATATTCAACTCTTGTTATCCAAATCAAAGACATAAAATTTTGATGCAGGAGTCTTGAGGCCACTTTTTTTCTACTTGCCTTAGAACACAGAGATGTAGTACTGACTGTCCTGGCAGAATTGATGCTGCTCTAGAGATCCTGACTCATAGCAGGCTCCTGCCCAGATGATTGCGATCAGTTCCCATCCCAGATGGGGTGTTTCTTTGCAGCAGGACAAAGCCAGTTATTAGAAATGTTATCTACATAATGTGCATAATTAAAACTTGATTGTTTAAATTATTTTAAATGTTTATTTTGACTTTAGGTGATGTAGTATAGTCTCTGAATACGTTAAACTCTTAGTTTTTTATAGGCTGGAAGGGAGCAGAGATGTAGATAATGTAACATAGTGGTTCCCAAATGTGGTTCCCTGGCCTGCCGAGGTCAGTGTTAGGTGGGGCTTTATTACACGTGCATCTTCTAGGAGCCCATCCTAGACATACTGAAGCAGAAACTCTGCATGTGGGGCTTGGCAGTTTGTGGGTTAACAAGTCCTCCAGGTAATTCTGACACCCCCTGAAGTTTGAGAACCACAGGTTCAAAATGTTTGCTCATTTATATTGGCTTCTGAGAAAGCATTATATACTTTTCTAGATTTACCTTCTTAATTAATATGGTCTTAGGTTAATGTTAAAATTAGTGCAGAGTCTAAGATACTCCTCTACAGACATTAGGTGAGAGCCAGTCCAGAAATTTGCCTGGTAATGGGGGTAGATGCTTTTTCTTCGTAAAGTGAAATTACCCTGGGTTTTAATAACCTTCATTTAATAGTTCTTGACAGTAATTGTACCTACTTCACCGTGGTTATGAGTAATTAATTAATCCATATTAAGCACTTAAAATAATGTCTTGCACAGAGTAAATACTCAAAAATGTTAGCCGACATTTATGAGCTTTTCAGTTTGTGTGTGTTAGGTTGGAGCCTTTAATAGATAAACATTTATCACAGATAACCAATAAAGGTCTCAAAAATCAAGAAGTGACCAGATTTTCTCCTTGATATTAAGTTATGATATCCATAAAAAAACTAAAAATTAAGTAACAGATTTTTTTTTTGAAAGACAGGGGAAATGATAATTGGTTAATCAGATTTGAAAAGCAGAAACATAGAAAGAAAATTAAGGTAAGGAAATTTTAAAAGAATATATATATATGTATATATACACACACATGTACATGCAATCAATTTCTGTCAGAGAATCCTTGAAGTTAAATTATTCTTCATCATTTCCTCATTTCTTTCACTTAGATCCTTGATTTTTATCTCCTTTTTCTATTTTTCCTTATCTTTTTTCTTTTTTTCCTTGATGGCATTGAATTTTTTATTCTATTTTTAAAAATCTCCATGCAGCTTTAGTTTTTATATTGCATTAGAATAGAAGAGTGATATCAGATATATACTATTTTTAGGGCTTGGAAAATTTTTTAGAACCACCAGATTTATTTTGCTTTTATGTCTTTTAGTATTTTGGGTCATTTTTATATATTACTAATTCATTTCTTCCTGAGTCTTACGACTCAGTATTAGCTAATACAGTATTATGGAATATGTGTGCTTTACCTATAAATTACATTCATTGAACTTAAAAAAATGTACTTCTACTACTTATAAGAAGTTGGGTTTAATGTACATAATGGACTGCATAGACCCTTAACACTATTGGAATGATCGATTTTACATTGATTTTTCTCAACTTTGATTACCGAAGTTTAAATTTTAAATAGTTATGAGAAATATTTTCAGAATAGTTTCACTAGTTTTAAACAGTCTATATATTTTTGAGAAAGTTTTAACTAGTTAAAACTTTACTTATTATCTATGTGTTCTCATCACTTAAAGCTATTACATCACTTTAAAAAGTTTATCCTTTTCAGTGTTTATGAAAAAATTTAAAACTACATATTCATAGTACCTGGCAGTAAAAAAAGAACAAACTCGATATAGGCAGTAATATAGATGAATCTCAAAATTCTGCTGAGTGAAAGAAGCAGTACAAGAAGCTACATACAAAGGAAACATACCATGTGAACATTTATATAAATATCTAAAAAGTGCAAACTAATCTCTATGACAGAAAGCAGACCGTGGCTGCCTGCGAGTGGGGTGAAGAGGGTGAGGGGCTGCAAAGGGACACGAGGAACTTTTGGATGAAGGTTACACATCTGTCAATGCTTATCAAATTGTACACTTTAACTGTGAAGTTTATTGTTGTAAATTATACCTCGATAAAGGTATAAATAGATAAAAAATGATAGAAATAAAAATAAATGTCAGTTATAGCAAAAATGGGTTTAAAATATACATATTTATGGTAGTTCCTAAATTTATTTTATTGGTATATCTTGAGCAATAGATTTTGCTGAAAACTTCATTATTTTGCTCTTAAGTATCTTCTGCATTTTCATTGAAATGAGACATTTGATATAAGCTGAAAGAAACAAACCTGGCATATATCACTCAGACCTTTGATACTTTTAAATATTATCTTTTTCACCTTTTGTTATTTTATGTAGGCCACTTAATAATGACTACTGTCTATCTTTAAATACTAGGAAGTACTCTAACATAAAACCCTCTTGCTCCTGAGGTCTTTGTTTCTGCTACCAAAGAATATAAAAGGTAGGAATGGCCTAGATTCTGTAATCAGGAGTTTCTTGAGGTTCCTCCTATTGGACCTTATTATATTTAGCTACCATCTTTGGGGAGTTTTATTTAGAAACATCTTGTATTTGAACTAACTATTTCTATAGGATCCTAAGAAAGGCTAGATTTTAATAAGGTAGCATTTTAAGTTGTTTTTTTAAAATGTCTATATTTTGCAAATATACATTTAAGCAATGCATCTAGCAATAAATTATCCAGAGCAACACTTTAAGTTTTATAATTCCAAGTCCTCTTCGCCAAAGAGAAAAAAATGAAACCATCACTATGTAAATTTATAATATTAAATTTTAAAAAATAGTGATTATGAAATTCTTACTGATTTTGAAGGGAGTTTTTGTCCATCAAGGATGAGATTTTACTTTCCAGCAGCTTATTTTTTATATTTACAGGCCCTTCAGATAAAATGTCTTTAAACCTCAATAATTATTATAAATACTTTATCTGTTAAAACTATTTATATACAATTTTTTATCAACAGACCATTTTTCTCCCCTTTAGGAAACAAAATGTGTTGATGATAATGCATCACTTATTCAAATAGCTGCAATTGATAATGGCCTAGCATTTCCTTTTAAACATCCTGATGAGTGGAGAACGTGTGAGTACTTAGAACTTTCTATAGGTTCTATAATTTCCCCTTTTACAGAATAGGAAGGAACAAAATTTATGGGTACCAAATTAGCAGAGTGAAAACTGGGTGTGGAGTGTTATTCGTCAGGGTTCTGTTCTGGGCCCTAGGGACACAGAGATGTGTGTTGCCTGGGTCTTGCCATGTATATTACTCACCTATCTCTGGATGACTGTGTCTGGTTTTGATTTTTTGACTTGTCTTAGCCTTGTAAAGTAAGTTTGATAGCTTTCCAATTTTAAAAATATACATAAAAGGGAATTACCTATTTAATATTTTGGTAGAGCGCTTTATTTTAATGTTTTGGGTAATACTCGCTGATAAAACAATGTAGGCCTTACTTCCCCCCTTTTTAGTGAGTGATGCTTTATCTGCCTTACCAGTCTCTTCTGTGGTGAATGGTCTGATTTCTGTCTTCTTGAGCTAATTGTAGACATTTTTATTTTGCTTAAAATTGTCCATACCTTGAGTTGTAGATTTATAGATAAAAACTTTCTTTTATAGAATTCTCTTATGAATAAATTTTTAAAAAAATTCCCACTACGTATATTAAGTGTTTAGGAGTGAAATGAAATGATGTCCAGAATTGGCCTTAAAATACTTAGAGGGAGGGAAAATGGGGAAAGATTAAACCAATTTGTAAACATTTGGCAATAATTGAATTAGATTATTCAGATTATGGGAGCTCACTGTAACTTTTTTTTGAGTTTTGTTTATGTTTAAAATATATGTAATAAATAAAAAGGAATCTCTGTATCTATGACTATGCCTCTTTTAAATTTCTACTGTTTATTAGTGGGCTTTTTTCATCATTAGAGTTGCCAAAAATTTGTCTGTTGTAAAGCATTGGCCTTTTTATATATATTTATATATATATATAAATATATATAAAAAACATATACATGTTTATATATATAAATATACATAAAATATATGTATATTATGTTTTTGTATTTTATATTATATATATTTTTATATAATAAATATAAGTATATAAATATATATATAATTTTTTTGCTTTTTCAGATAATTGGCCTTTTATTGATCAGATTTTCTGTTTTTATTTGCTTTTTCTCTTTTTTTGATTTATGTTTTCTTTTCTTTTTTTTTTTTTGATTTATGTTTTCCATCATTATTCTTGTATTGTGTTGTATTCATCTTATATTGCATTCCTGTATGTTTTCCTGTATGTTTTTCCTTTGTATTGTGTTACTATTTTTCATTTATATTTTCTTTCTTTTTTTTTTTTTTTTCATTTTTTGTTTTAATTTATTTCTTTTGCTAACCAGTATGTCCTATTTAATTTGGCTTTAGATTGAGAGTGCTGCTCTATTATTCGCTTTATCAAGTTTACTTTCAAATTTTCTGTTTGACAGGGGTAATTTAGAAGTATTTTGTTTGAGTTTAAAATTTCTAGGTCAGTAGATATTTTTTTAAAACTCCATTGTTGTTATTTTCCAGTTTTATTGCTTTGTGATCTGTGAATATGGCTATGTGAAATCTGCTGTTTGAAGTTTGTTATTCTTCTGTAATCTGATATATTTGATATATGGCCGATCTGAAGGATTGTATTTGAAAAGAATGTCTTTGAGCACAAAGCTCTTTATCTGCCTGCTAATTAAAGCTTGTTAGTTGTTAGTCAATTCATATTTTTGACTTATTTTTTGACCATTTGATCTGTTAATTTTTGAGAGGAAGTTCTAGTTCAGTGTGATTATAATTTTGTCAATTTCTTTTTGCATTTCTGTATATTTTATTGCTTTGTATTTTACATTCATAAAGGCCCAGCATTTTATCTTGCTTGGTGGCTTGTTCTTCTATCAGTATGAAATATATCCCTCAGTATCTTTTTTCTTTATTTTGCCTGTTGTTACATTGCTATGCCTCATTTCTTTCTGTTAACATTTACTTAGTATTATTCTATACTTTTGTTTTAAGTATATGACTTATAAACAGCACTTACCTGGATTTTTTTGTTTTTTTTTTACCCAATCTGAGATTCTTTTACTAGGTACACTTAACTCTATAGTTTATCTCAATAAACAACTGATACGTTTAAACTTCAACTGCCATCTTATTTTTTTTCTATTTACCATGAATTTCATTTTTTTCTTTTTTTCCTTTCCTGTCTTTTTTTGAACCAATTTGAGATGTCTGCGTTCCATTTTTTTTCCTGTAATGATTTGGAATCAATATGCAAATTGCATTTTAAAAGTTTTAAGCTTAGGTGCCTACAGTATATCTGGGAAATTTTATCAAACACATAGTTGGGAATTAAGGGTCTTGAACTTGACAGAGGAGTTGGTATTGAGAATATAGTTTTTAAACTGTCACCTTAGTAGTGGAAGCCATGGTTGTGTTTGCTATCACTCAGGTAAATCATGGTAAACTGATGCCATCACTAGGACAATTTGGAGTACATAAGTACTCAGTTAATGTTTCGTAAATGTTTAGTAAACAAGGGAGAGAAGGAACTAAGTATAGAACCTGGAGGATTGGTGGCATTGAAGAGGAGAAGAAAAGCCAGCAAGCTTAAAAGATAGAAGGTAAGCTTTGAGAATGGTGTTTCCAAAGCCCCATAGAGAATTTCACAGGAGATGATAAAACAGTGCTATGTGTTACAGAGTCATTAGGTAGGTGAGGACTGCAAATGGGTCTTTGGAGAGACCCTTCTGAGATGACTGGTGTCTGTAGGGGAGAGAGTGTGAATGGTGATAGTAGACGTTGAGGGATAGGGATTGGAAATAGAGGCAGGCATAGAATAAAGGCTTTTCTTTGGTTAATTGATCAGGGGAAGGTAAAAAGGCAATTGGATATAGCTTCAGGAAGATGTAGGCCAGAGGAAAAGCTCTCTTTGGAGTAGATCATGTAGTTCCCACAGTGTACAGAGAGAGAAATAAAAGTAAGGAATGACTCCGAAGGCAGATTTCTTCTTCAGGGCTTTCTAAATAGTAGGAGCCATTAAAGCTGGAAGTTCTCACTGGATGTGTACCCACAGCGGTTCTGTGGGTGATTATATTGCCATAAGCCATGTATTTTGGTTCAGGAAGCTGAACATGTACCTTCTTCAGAAAATTCCACTACTTTACAAATCCTTCTAGTCCTGACACTGTGTAGATTTAATGGTGCTGTTGGGAGAGAACTAGAGTTAGCCCACAGTGGTAGATCTTTTATCCCTCAAAGCCATTCATCTATTTACCTACTAATGGTTTAGAACTTTAGGACACACACATACACACACACACACACACACACACACACACACACACGCACGCACGCACGCACAAAGAGTGACCAATTTCTGATGACTTGTGGCTGGAAGGGCAGGGAGACCTCGGCCACAGTATTTGATCTGGGATTGTGAACAAATTATAAGTACCTCTTAATTTCCAAACTCAGGGACCAAAGATTCAGATATTTATTTTTATATAGGACTGTTTGAAAGAGACTCATTATCAAAACTCTTACTCTTTAAAGCTTAGAAACCTAAGTAGTTCAGGTAATACCTCATTGTGTTTTGCCATCTGAGTTGAGCATCCAAACTTGAAATCTGAATAATTTAGATGGCAAAGGATAATTGTTCTCTGATAACTTCTTTCTCTTGTCTGTTTCTTTGTTTTTTGAGGACCTAGGAATTGTAGGAAAAGAACAAGGACAAATGTGGGTCAAAATAATTCTTTCCCCCACTGATTAAAAGAACATTTTTTTCTAATAGATCCATTTCACTGGGCTTGGCTTCCTCAAGCAAAAGTTCCTTTTTCTGAAGAAACAAAGAACTTGATTCTACCATATATTTCTGACATGAACTTCGTGCAAGATTTATGTGAAGATCTTCATGAACTTTTTAAGGTAAATAAAATTTTATTTTAATTATTGTGAAAATGAAATTAGTCTTAAAAAATAAGACATTTTTCTTAATAGAGATAATTTGTAGTTTACTGGTTCTGGTATCACATTTTGCAGTAAAACAACATAACAAAGGAATTAGTTTTATTCTACATGAGCATATTTGTGAAGTTACTATGAGTATTCTTTGAAGTGAGACTTAAAAACTTGAGATTTGTTTTCTTCAAAAGCTCAATACTGACAAAATGACTTTAAAAATTATAATAAATGTTTGGTGACCCACTATGATTTACTTCTCTCCAAAAATTCTAAACCTTTTGGCTGGAGTGTCATTTTAAATCCTTTCTGGAACAAGTTGGAGTACAAATAAACTCCTCTTGTCATTCTAAGGGTGTACAAAAATACCTCAAGTAAAAATACTCTTTCATGTTATTTTATTAATTAGGAAAGCTTTCTAATGACCTTGTATGCTAAGTTGAAGAATTAATTTATTTTCAAATATTTGTTTCAAAGATCTTGATTTTTGGAATTATAATGATGTTTTTTCCCTTTCTGTGATAGATTGATAAAAGATTTAATAGAGCCATTTTTGAAAGTCAGATGTCTGTGATGAGGGGTCAGGTAGGTCACCTTTTTATACTCTTATTAAGAAAAAAAATCTTTTGAAATACTAGTCACCTTTTCTCTCCATTGTGACCTAAAGATGTAATTCTGGTACTGTCTTTATGCTGAAACAAAATAGCTTAGGTGATTCAAATTGAAGATGATTTCAGTAGTATCTTTCCTTATTGTCTTATAAATTAGGCATCATCGACCTTGTATTTTGTTTAGTTACCCAGTTTCCTCCTACTGTGAATTCTTTGTCCTCACTTTGGTAACTGTTTTCCTGAGTGCAGTATATTTTTCCTTCTCAAATCCACTTGCTTAGATGTTTCAGTATGGAGTTCTGTTGCCTGTTGATTCTTACCTCATAAAATGTGTTTGGCCTTTGCTAGAGCAGTCAGTAAATAGCCAGGTCACCAAGGCCGAGCAGTGATTGTGGCGTAAAAGCACTAATTGTAACTCAGTACTGTCACCCCTTCTTACCTCCTTTAGTTAGAGATGGAAGGTGATAGGTCTGCTAGTGTGGACCTGTAGGCTGGGCTGACCTACAGAGGACATCTGGTTCTGCCACTCTTTTAATATTATTTAGATTCCAAAAGGAAGACTCGAAACAAAAATAAATTATACTATAAACATGGTCTTTTAGTGACTTACTAATTAACTTTTTCTTCCTAAAATATACATTCAATTTAAAGTAGCTGTCTGCTGTCTGCTGCCTACCTGTGGCAGCAAACTAATTGTTATATTATGTAACTTCAACAAATAAATATAATTAAATTAGCTAATCATTTATTCGCCAAATGTTTATTGTCAGAACTAGTGCCAGAAATTGTTCTAGTCATTGAAGGGAAAGCAGTGAGCAAAACCCAGCTCCTCTTCTCATGGAGCTCTTACTCTGATGAGGACGCCAGGCTCAGGGACGGAGGGCAGGCAGTTATGTGCAGCGGTCCCCAACCTTTGTGGCCAGGGACTGTGCTCCTGCGAGAATCTGTGCTCGGTGATCTGAGGTAGAGCTGGGGAGCGGCTGCAAATGAGATGAAGCTTTGCTCTCTCCTCCACCACTCACCTCCTGCTGTGACACTTGGTTCCAACAGGCCACCGACCAGACTGGTCCCAGTCCACGGCCCGAGGGTTGGGGCCCCTGAGCTAGTAGTACATCTCTGTGCTCTGTTCCATTTATACAGTGCTTTGCTGGAGTCATAAGTCTTACATAGTAAGTGAAATGGCTGGAGCAGTAGCATAGGGCCCAAAGTGCCAGAAAGTATAGATTCCCCGTGGAAGGGATTGGAACAGTTAGAGACTTAGCAGTAAAAAGCGTTATGGTGAGATTGTCATTTTTGAAGAGGCTACCTTATCCTAGGTTTCTTCTATGAACTCTGAAATCGTGCACTAAATCCTGTTTATATGTCTTTGGGCATGGGAGGAAGTGGTAGGATTTATATTTCAGCAAAAGGGATCCCTGTCCCAACAAAGAGTAAGAACCACCACAGGTTGGCCTGGACGGTGGGGTGTAGGTTCACTCAATGGATCTGGAGTCTAGGGCCCCTTGGGGACACGTTTTTCATAATTCAGGCATGAATGAAGGGCTTAGATGATCAGTGATGGTAATTATGTTGCAGAGTATTTCCATCCCAAACTATACTGAGCTAAATTTTCAGGCATAGATAATTATGCCCTAATTTGACCTTTTTGCTTGAAAGGAATTAACTTATCAATATACTCGATCTTCTGGAATTCTCTTATAACTAAATATATATCTTTAGGAATATTTTTTTAAATAAAAGTGAATAATTTTGTAAGCTTTAGTTAGTACACGAGGAATTGAAATTTAAGTTAAAAAATGCTTATCTGAAAAGATACAGAGACATTCCAGTCCTGAGGTCTGTTACAAAGATATACTAGTGTCTGTCTGCTCTTTCAAGTTTGTTTATTCATATCCTGTCTCATTCACAAAGGAATTAAAATATTATACAAATGTGTGTAATCACATAGAAAAATAACAGGATCAAGACCTGGGGAAAGAAAACAATAAAACGATACCTTTTTTACATGATTGGATGTGATTATTTTTTAAATTTGGTTTTGACCTCTTTGATAGCCAGAAAGAATAAGGTACTCTGACCATGTACATGATTATGTGGGTCCCTAGTTTTAACTGTTTTTTAAAAAAATCTTATGTGAAAAATAAGGTAGTGTTTTATATTCAGTGCTTATGAAACAGAGGCTTAATAAACAAAAACAAATAACAGTCACCTGTTCTAAACAACAGAATCTTTATTTCAGTTAGTTCCTTCATTGAGGCAAAATACTACTGTTTTCTCTTCCATCATTTATAATTATCCCTTGAACCCTCTCCACTACAGTTTTGCCAGTGAACTTCATGGTTTGTGCTTTGCACAACAGTCTTTTGTCCTAGTTTATAATAAGTCTTTAGTTTTACACACATAATCAGTGACATGCTCTAATTCTTCAAATAAAGGTGTGGAATGGAACGAGGAACTAGGATAAAGGTATTTCTTTTAAAATCAGGACTAGTAATGTTTATGAAAGTTAAAGATAAACCATGTTTTTAATTTTACATCAAATAGCAGAAGGTCATGTGAGGTTCAATAAGATCATTTCCCTTTCTTCCTGTGCCTATTTGGAACACACTAGACCTCAGAAAATATTTATGGGCAATGTGAAATACATTTCATACATGATCTGTAAAAAATGGCAGAAATAAAATAAAACTGCTTTATGAATTCACAGTGAATTCAGTGATTTGTAAACCAGAATCTCATTTGCAGATTTTGTAATAATTGTTAAAGAAAACGAACCCAGCATTTTGTACTTCCTGAGTACTTGACCCTTCACTAGATATTTTTATGTTGGTTATCCTTTATCCTATTAATAGCTCTCCATAGTTGCCTGTATTTTTATGGCAGAAACTTGGCTAAAGGGGTTAAGTAACACCTGTAAAACAAGGGGGTCTGCCTTAGCCGGCACATCTCCAACAGTTAGGCATGGCTTCTGCCTGGGCCTTTATCATCTCTTCTCTGGATTTAACGATCTTCTTAGTAGTACCCGTACCTCATTTCCCATCTCTCTCCACATGAGACAGGAACAATCACTCAAAGCAAAAATCCAGTCATAACCCTCCCATGATTCATCATTGGGCACAAGCTTCAATCCTGACTGAGCACAGTCAACAAAACCCTTCTCACCCTGCTTCCAGGCAGCCCTCCTTGCCTTTATGTCTGTCATTTGCAGCTTCCCCTAAGCCTGGGCACTCTTAAGTGCTCTTCACTCCCATTTCCATTGCCCGGTGGTGCCCTTGACGGACTGTGCCGCTCTCTCCGGTGCCTCTTCCTCTTTCTCTGGAGAAGAGGTTTCCTTCCCGCTCCAGCTCTGACTTCCCAGGCCCCTCCGTGCCGCCCGGGGAGCTGATTTCTACCGCACTCTGGGGATACCCTGGTGTCACATTTCACTCAGAAATTTGATATTAAAATCAGCATATTGGGCACATTAGTAAAGACTAGGTTAAATCAATCATAAAGTAGAATATATGTGGCTTTATGGAGAGTAAGTGGTCATTCTTATGCCCACTAACATTCGAGGACCAGTGAACTAAAGGAAAGAAATCTGGGAGTTTCTACCATCTGCCCCTGAGATAACTCTCACATCCCTGCCAAGTTATCAAGTGGCATAGATGGGAAATTCTAAAGTGTTTCTCCTTGCCTGCAGTGTTTACTCTGTTGCTAAAAATCTTCTCTGATGTACACATACAATAACACATGAGCGCTGCAGGTTGACTATAACTCGCCTGGGTTCTGCTCAGTTCTCATGGGGAAAAAAACAATAATAAATTTGTTTATTTTTGAGAAATGACAAAATGATGGTATGTAGGGGAGGGAACAGAATTTAAAGTCAAGGCATAGGTTCACTGTCGTTAAGCGCTTATCACAATATTGCTGTTATTTGTTCATACAGCTGTTGTTTCTAGAATGTGTGAGTACTTTTAGGGCTCACATGTTTTTTTCCATAGGGAGGAAGGAGTCTGTTGGGGAGTAAATATTTCTTAGCAAATAAATGCAAGATAATCAAGTGTCAAAAAAAAAAAAAAAGATAATCAAGAGTCTTCTTAACTCCCAAAGAAATATCAATAGTTAGGATAGTCTTAGGATTGAATAATTTTTGCTATTAGTATATATTTGAAAATTGTTAATCTTGTAGAATGACTTTCATTTTCTTCATAGCATTGTGTTTTCCAGAATCTGTACAACAATTATGTATTGTTTTTAGAGTCAGGAAAATATTACATGTTACTTAAATTAGTGTGTGTAGACTAACATTTTTAGAACAGAATTTTTAAAACCAGTGGAGGAAACTAAGCAGAACATTTCATTCCTTAGCCATGCTAGTGCCCACATTTAATTTTGGTAAGAACAGTGCTTACACATGTTTATTTCATGGGTTCTTGTCTTGTTATTCAAATATAGCCACCCTGGAAGATTTTAAGGGGAAAACTTAAAAAGGATTCTAAAACATAAATGCAAAAGTAACTACTATTCCTAGAAATAATTCCGTGATAAATACTTTAAATCTTGTAGGATCTAAACCATCTAGTTTATACCACTTAAAGTATTATGAAGTCTATTTATAGGTATGGCTTTGTGTTGAAACTTTTATGCTTATTGCTATTAAATAGTCTTTACAAGAACCAGGAAATGCATATCACCCACATATTTGATATTTCCAAATACCTGAAGGAGACACCCTTATTTCTAAAATACACAATAAAGGGAATTTTTTTTTATCTGAATGGAGTAGAATAGGCTGTAAGCTATGTATTGAATTTCATAACCTTATTTATGTACTCAAGTAGCAATTGAAGAATATGTGTTAACCCGGAATGTAATATATTTTACTTTTTCTAGTTTTATGTTTTGTATTTAAGAGTAAGCTCTATTTTAATTTTTTTTAATTTTTCAATTAGAGCTAGCATTTAATATTAGTTTCAAGTGTATAGCATAATGGTTAGACATACATATCATTTATGAAGTGATCCCCCTAATAAGTTTTATACCACCAAGCACTAATATAGCTATTAAAATATTTTGACTACATTCTCTGTGCTGTACTTCACATCCCTGCGACTGTTTTGTAACTACCAATTTATACTTCTTAATCCCCTCTCCTTTTTCACCCAGTCCCCACAACGTCCCCCTTCCCATCCCACCCCCAACAATCTGGTAATCATCAGTTTGTTCTCTGTATCTGTGAGTCTGAAATAAAACTTTATTTTAAAAGGCTGCCTTCCCAAATTCTCTAACCTACTTGCCCACAGGCTCTGTGTCATGTTTTTTCTTGCCACCTTTACCTACTGACATGTGGTATAATTTACATATCCATGATGTGTATTGACTACTCCCCCTGCTAAAACAGAAGCTCCATTTAGGCAGGGATTTGGTTTGTTTTGTTAGTGTTGTATCCCCAGCACTTACAGCAGAGCCCAGCACGTTGGCTTGTAATAAATTTATTAGTGGATGAGCAGATAAGGCAAGTAATTAATTAGTTAAAACCAGACTAGTTAGACTGGTATTTGTTTAGGTTCTATGTCAAGTGGAGTATATGGAACCATTCACTTTATTCAATCTCTGATTTCATTTCTCCTGAACACAGGTGCATCCTAGAATATTTTAAAGTTACCAGTTGGCAAAGTTATTTAATTTCGTGCATTTGTATAAAATACATCCATATGATATATACTTTTAGCAGTTACTCCTCATCGCAATCTCTATTGGGCATAAACAGATGAAATAAAAACTAATTATGGATAAATGATTAGGTAATGTCAGTGAACTGGAAGTTTTTATTTTTTTTGACTTGGTGACAATATCTCTTCACAGGTCTTAAACCTAACTCAGGCTTTGAGAGATGGGAAGAGTCCTGTCCAGCTGGTACAGATGCCTTGTGTGATTGTGGAACAAAGTCGAGGTAGAACTCAAGGTCGGATTGTCCACCTCAATAATTCTTTCACCCAGACTGTCCATTGCAGGAAGCCATTTTTTTCCTCCTGGTAGCAGATGTAAGAGTAAGAGAAACAAAGTGGCATTATTGTGTGGTTAAAGAGTAAAATTTATTTGCATTACTTTAGGATAATTTAAATCTTCTGTTGAGCTCCAGTTGTCAAAACCTCAAATAATATAAGTCTTTAAAAGGTTATGTTTTGAATGTAATCAAAAGTTTACAGTTTTTTTGTCCAAATATTAAATTTCTATTTCAGGGAAGAAGTGTATCTCTTATATTGTATTTTTGTAGAAAAATTGTATTTTATATTGTTGATGTTAGTTTAAAAGGTAATTTCATGGTTTACACATTCTGAAATGACTGTAATTACTTTGGAATTCCAAATAGAAAAATAAGGTATTTGTTGACTTTGAATACAATAACTTTTTACATACTTCTTAAACGTTAAGAAGAATGTTCACTTTAACTCTTCTAACATTATAAAAGGCCTTTGAGGGTGAGACTGCTCTTATGAACTCTAACAGAGTAGTTAGATAGAAAAACAGGTAAAAATAAAGTAGTGTTGCCTTAATTTTTAAAAAGCTGCTGTTTTACAACTTGAATAAATGCCCCTAAAGTGACCATTGTTCAGGACCAGAAAATTGTATCTGGGTTAAGTAACAGTTGACCATTTCTTTTTTGTACTTCAGAATATTTTGATCAATTATTTTGTTATAGTGAGACAAAAAAAATCTAAAGTTATCCCCTTTTAAAAAAAATGGTAACACTCAACTGAGACTTGAAGAGAATTATATAAAATTAAGGAAGTTCCTCAGTATTGTGAAATTCCAAATCCAAAACAGCATTAGAAATTTCCCTTTGTTTCTTGCACGGGATCAATTACTTAATCAGTACTCTAGAGTACTAATCTTGTTCAATTTATTACTTCAGTTAGTATTAAACGTCACTGAAAAGTAAAGCATGCCTCAATATCAGATTGGATTGCATTTTGGGATCCTAGGACATAAACTCTTAAAAATAATAGTAGTATTTTAGGGTACTTGAAATTATCAATGTTATTATAATTACAATCAGCTTTAGAATATCAGCCCTAGTTAAAGGGGACATGACAGAGATCACCATAAAATCATTTATATTTGATTTTGAACATCAGTATGTCTGACATCCTGAGAATTTGTAGCACTTTTAACTCACAAAGTGATTTAAATTGTGGTGAACCCAATCTGCAGGTGTCATTCCAAGAAAGCAGAAGTTTATTCTCATTCTTCGGGCTCCGGCAAATAACATCCCCATTTGAACTAAACTGGGCAGTTTGTGGTCTGGCCTTTTGTTTTTTTCCAGCTTTTTGTCTTGTGATTTTTTGTAAAATTAAGTATTTCTGTGTAAAAAGTATTTCCTAAAGGTCACGTTAGGATGTAAGACAGGTCTGCCGTTCCCCCTCCCGTCACATCTTCCTCTTGGTCTTGGTGGCTGTGATAAGTGAGAACACCGCTGTCCAGGTGGACATCTTTGGAAGCCTGCATCCTCCTGCCTCCTCTGACCCTCTGCCATCTTAGTGTGGAGATGATGGAAAACTGGAAATTCAAAACTCAAGCTACTCTCTTTAGATAAATACTAGGAATTGAAATGTGCCTTTGAAAATGTGTTGTTCTAAAAGAACTAAGTCGTTACTAGGTGGGTACTGCTTTCATAAAACAGGTTTTATTTCAGTATTTTGAGAATTGCTATATTAGTTTTTATAATGGAAAACTTAGGAAATTTGCTACTGCTTTATATCCTAAAATTAAACAGTGTGGACGTATTTTTAAATGGCCTAACCAGGCCAGAAAAGTAAAGGTGACATATTTAAGATGTGATTGCAAGTCAGAGCACATTGGTTATATTTTGTAAATGTTCATGAATTTACTACTTATTTAAATATTGTGTTATTTTTTTCAATGAGTATTTTTATAGTGTCAAACATGGTAGACTAAAGATAATAAAAATCATTGTCTTAAGACTAGGTTTCTCCTGACGTATGTATATTGAATATTTAGAATATTTGTGAACACATTTATGTTTATGAATGATGCCAAACCACCATTTTCCTACTTCTTATATCAATGGTGTAGTTTAATTCTTTATAATTCCAAAAGATATATTTAACTGGAACCTTTATAAATGGAGACATTTATTATATATAATATAGCTGCCTTACTCTCCCCCAAGTTCGTCAGCAATTGAAGACTGTGGAAACATGGTTTTTTGCAGACTTCAAAACAATTTGATAATTTTTTTAAAATTTAAAATACTGTATGAAAGGTATTAAAACTATATTTAAAAATGATGGTGACATGTTCTTTGATCAGATCACATCTTTAATTCCTTTATAGACATGTGAAGAGACAGGCACCATCTTGCGTTTTATAGCCTACCTTCTTTTCCGAAGTTGCTTGGGCAACTGTGCAAAGTTGTGTCAGAGTCTCATTTGCTCTGTTTCCAAGTCTCCCTTATAGTTAGTTTGAGGCCTGTAGCTGAGTTCTGGCCAGTGATGTGGGGACAAGTGATAGATGTGATTTCCAGACCTAGCAGCAAAACTCACTGCCATCATAATCAGTGATCATGATTGTACACTCTCCTGTCTTCCTATTTGGCTACAAACAGCTTGCAAATGGAAGCAGCCAGGGCATGTGAGTCACTGCTTGGAAAGCTACCAGGAGATCCTGCTGACTATTGAACAAGAAATTAATGTTTGTGTTTAGTTATTTGTTATTAAAGCACAGTCTGCCCTATCCTGGGCATTATAATGTAAATAGAAAGATACAAATCATTTTAAAACAAAAAAAATCAATTATGAGAGGCACAGTGGCAGCAGCAGTGGGTAGTTTTTTAATCCCCCAAATCCCCATGGACCTGTGCTATAGCAAAAGAAAAATACAGTGCCACCATCTTCACTCAATTAGGTGACTATCCCTGTGAATCAAGAATCTGAGCAGTTTGGACTAAAACCGTCAACAGCAACACAATCACATGGGAACAGCAGTTTGGAGGAGCAAGCCGAGAAAAAGTAAGGGGACTTGTGATGGTCCTATGTGCCAGGGAACCCAGAATTTGCCAGCATGTACTCAGCCCCAGAGAAGGAGTCTGCAGTAGTGATGGCAGGCTCAGCTGGTGGATCCAAAATCCACAATCAGAATGGGGAGAGGGCTCTCCAGCAGTCACTCGGCAGCTAGTAAAAGGAGCCCGCAGAAAGGTATGGAGGGTGCGAGGGCAGCCTGGTCTTCCAGGTTCTCAGAAGTAGCCAGGGAGAGCACGCAGGCCGGCACTGAGCGAAACTATTGGGCATAGAACACAGAGTGACAAGAGAAGGTCATGGCGAGTAAAGGAGAGAGGGTTCAGACACTGATAGAAGAGGGGACCACATGAGACGGAAGTCAGAAAGTACTTAAGACGTACACAGAAATCTACGTTACCTTAAACTGTTCAGGAACTATAGAAGAAAGAACCCTAGAACCACAAAACTGAGAAACTGCCCTGGCTCACTTCCGCTTACCTCCTGCATAGGACTATTTGAAAATACATGAGATGTATAAGAGAATCCATGTCACTTAAACATGACCACGTCTTAAAATATGCTCTAGGAAAACAGGATAACAATCTGTTTCACATGCCAACAGAAAATGAAGGTATCCCAGAAACATTTACAAAGCAGAGGAAAAGAGTCATGTATTGCAAAATGCTGGAGGAATTTAAGAAATCAGAAAAGCTAATAAAGAACAACAGCATGAAAACTGGAAAAGTTTGGAAATGAGATGGGTAAGCAACAGGAGGAAATGAGAGCCGACAAAGCTCAGGCAATATCGCGTTTAAAATACGTTTCAGAAATAAACTAGAAGCAACACGAGCAAATAGACAACATATCCACAAAAACCCTACAGCAAACACCCTAGTGTTGGAAAATCTAAAGCTTTCTGCATTAGTTTTCTATTGCTGCTGTAATAAATTGCCACAAACTTGACTGGCTTAACACAACACAGGTTGGTTATCTTAATAGTTCTACAGGTTCAAAGTCTGAAGCAGGTCTCGGGTTGAAATCAGGGTGTGCACAGGGCTGTGTTCCTCTCTGGAATCTCTAGGGGAGAATCTCGTTTCCTTACACGTTCCAGTTTCTAGAGGCCTCCCACGATCCTCGGCTTGTAGTCCTCTTTCCCCACCTTCAAAGCCAGCTAGCTGCAGGAGGTGGAATCTTTTTTTCTTTAAGTCACTCTGACATGACTCTTCTGCCACCCTATTCCACTTTGAAGGGCCCTGGTGATTACACTGGGCCCACCCAGGTAATCGAGGAAAATCTCCCTCTGTTAAAGCCTTGCTGATATGCAACCTTAATTCCATCTGCAACTTTACTTGCCCTTTGCCATGTAACACATTCGTAAGTTCTGGAGATGAGGACATGGACCTCTCTGGAGGCCATTATTCTGCATTGCACACATTGCTCTGAGGTCAGTTACATGACAAGGATGCCTGCTTTCACTGGTCTTACTCCGTATCATATTGTAGAGCCTCAATCAGTGCAGTAGAGACAGGAGAGTGGTAAAAGGTATGAGGATCGGATAGTAAGAAAGCTGTCATTATTTACAGATGACATAAGTATGCATGTAGAAAATGCAAAAGAATCCAATAACTATTGGAATTAATAAGTGAATTTAGTAAAGTTTCTATACCAGGAACATTAGTTAGAAAAAAAGTTTAGAATGATACCAATTACAGCAGCAGCAAAACCTCAGATTCCTAGGAATAAGTTCAACTAAGGATGTGCAGATCTTCGCACCAAACTAAAAGGATTGAGAAAAAGCTGCAGTCAATATGACGAGATGCCCACATTGTGAGTGGTAGGTGAGTGTTTTTTATAATCTCTGTTATCTTCCATGTTTTCCATTTTTTTTTTTCAATTATTTTTGAGTAAGCTTTCATAGGGGAGCACATTTACATGAATGCTTTGTTTGCCACCTTTGTTAGTTTGCTAAGGCTGCCAGAAAATACCACAGGCTAAGTGGCATAAACAACGGAAATTTATTTTATCACATTCTGGAATCTGAGAGTCTAAGGTCAAGGGGCCAGGGTCGGTTTCTGATAAGACCTGCAGTTTTGGTTTACAGAAAGCCGCCTAGTCACTGTGTTCTCACATGACCTTTTCTCTGTGCACTTATATCCTTGGTGTCTCTTCTTATAAGGACACCCCAGTCCTACATAGGATTAGGACTCACCCATATGACCTCATTTAACCTGATTCTTCAAAGGCCCTGTCTCCAAATATAGTCACATTGCGGGGTTAGGCCTTCAACATATGAATTTGGTGGAGGACCCATTTCAGTCCATAATACCACCCAAAGTACAAAACAGGTACCTGCATACGCATTAGTCTCCCTAATGTGACCAAGATCAGCCTCTGCCTTAACCATTCGTGCAGTCCCAGCCACATTCTTAGTTATATTCCTGATGAAGACAGATAATAGAAAATACCTACCTGTAAGTATTTTCTGAATCGAGGTCTGAGAGGCTATCTATCTTCTTAATAACATGTAGTAACTTTTCAGCCTAGATTTGTAATAATTATTTTGATTACCAAGGTAAATGTTTGCTTACTGCTGGGCTCTTAGTTCTGTTCTGTGTATTTGTCACCCAGAACCACTCACTTCTCAGTCATGGCAAATAACATGAATTTGCTTCCATCCTTTTTCATTTCCTTTATAAAACCCAACTCCTGAGTGGATAACAGTTTGTCTGATAGATATAAATCACTCGCTGACTTCAACAGATTCACCAGAAGGTAGCAGGAATACAGAAATCAATAAGATACAATTTCAGCTCTTGGATTTACTCTTCAAATATTGCTCAAAGGGAGAAGGAAACCAGAAAAACGGTAACAGGTCTAAAATCAAATATTTTCTGAGGAATATTGTTTTTCCTGATCTTTGATTGTATATCCTACATCTGAACATTTCTACCTTTGCCTCTTAGGTTGTAAATTCCTCCCCTACGAGGGATGGAAAATAAATGCTTTGTAAACTAAATGCTTGACTGCCTTTGACTTGAGCTCTCAACATTTTTCTTATTACTAATGGAAGCATGTTTCAATGTCTGGATTTCTCTTGGATTGTGAAGGGTATGGCTTTCATTCAGCCTCTTGGCCCATGGATCACATAGTGTTAAGTATATAACAAAAATGCATTTATCTAAGCAAATTGCAAGATTAATCAGTATCATTTTATTCAGGAAGTCTGAGCCTGTTTCAGAATCTGTGTAGAGTTCTTTAAGAAAAATAAATCCTTACGTTTTAAAGTTTTTATTCTAAGTAATGTCATAGATGTAACTTGTCATTTTAGAATACTGTACACTTACTTATGTTCTAAAATTGCTCATCTTCAATAAATAGAAAGTCTGCCACAATTCTCTTTTGACTAAGAGTTTGAGATTGGAACAGAGCTATATTTAGGTCCTGGTTCTGCCCCTTTCTTAGCTCTGTGTCCTGATGCAGAGCTTGTGATTTCCCAGACCAGCTTTCTCTCCATGAGCTAATGGTAACTTGAGGTTGTAACAAGGATGAAATAAGGTATATGTTGTGAGGAATGCATTTCAAATTCTGTTAATTATAGGTTCGGTTTCCACCTAAGAAGCCATCTGTGTGTATTAATGGCCCATTTGGATTTTGGTTTTAAATGATGAAACGAGGCATACATCTGGGTTCCTGGGTTTGTATTCTTGAGTAAAGGGAATATGTGCACACGCAGATTTCTAGATTTGATGTTGTCTTTCCTGGAGCATGGGGACAGGTTTGGAACCAAAAGCCCAAAAGCCTATTTTAAAGTTTTTTGTTTTACAACAAGGGTTGGTTTGGGGTTGAGAGGAAAAGGCACCTCAAGTCACTGGATAATAGTAAGAGATGTATCCAAACCTGACTCCCTGAGAATCTAACCGACATTTCAAAGGGTTTTTGTTCAGAATCCTGACATCCGATTCCACCCCATGAAATGCTAACCTGGCAGTTGGTGACTGGTGCCTCTGTATGTCGCCTTGAGGGTTTTTTAAGATCTGGAAACTGAAAGAATGTGATATCAAAACAAAGTGGGCTAATCTACTCTGTAAGCAAAGGGATGTGTTTATTTTTCCTTCAACTCCAGGAACCCTGGCTGCTGCATCTCAGCTCTGGTTACCCTATTCCCACCTGACACTTAAGGCTGCCGAAACCTTTGAGGCCCAAGAAAACAGTGGAAAAATCAGGTGGCCTCACCTTTCCGGAGTCAAAGTTCTATACACATCTGGGGCTGATCCCCAGCCACCCAACTGGTTTAACCAGCTTCAGTGAAGCTGAAGCCTGAATGCCTGTCAGGATGAATAAAACCGCCTTTTATCTCGGTGTGGTTTTGGGAACAATCCAGAAAGCTATTCTACCCTTCAAGTGTTTGTTTTAAATTGAGGTACTTAAAGGTAATCAGGAACTGCATTTAAACCAAGCTGCTGGTTTCCAGCAAGGTCGCCCCTGCCCTCTCAGAGTTTCTAAGCAATTTAACATCTAGCTACACCTGCTATCCATGCTGTGGGTGAAGAGTTGCACATGCATAATTCTCTGAATCTCTAGCTAAAATGCTGCCCATTTACTAGAGAGCATCCACCCTAATTTATTTTGAGGACAAACATTAACGCCTTTAAATTCCAAAAGTCTGTGTCTCAGAGAGGACAAGTGGTCATCACTGACACAGAATTTGGTATAATCTATAGAAAAATGCAATAGAAAAAGCCTCAGACTCTGAAATGAAGGGATGGAAGGGTAGCAGAATATGACACTCCCTATTATGCATAAGGATTATTTTGAGGTGAAGGCAATTAAGAATGAGCACATACAAGGAATGCTCTCTGCCGTCCCCCTGTTTGCCTAAATTAGGCAGGACGTAATTTGTAAAGAGGTCTGCCCCTCTCTACCAGGAAGGACAGAAGTTAATCAGTGGAGCCAATTCTAGACCCTCATCAGTCCAGAAAGGACACCAGAGGCATCCACCTAACAAACCTTGCTAAAATTAACCTTTATCGACCATTAGTTTCCCTATATATTTGCCTTTTCACAGTTTGCCACCCCTAGAAGCTCAAAGTCCTCCTTTGTCTTACTGTGTCTCTAAACATTTGTTGGTTTTTGTTGCTGTTAAGACTTCTGTATAAGCTCTCCTTCTCATCACCCCCTTGAGTTACTCATCTCTAAATGCTCCCCTGTGTGTGCTTGATGCACGGTTAATAAACTGGTTTTTTCCTCTTGTTTACCTGTCTTTCGTTAGCCTAATTTAACGGGCCTCAGCAGGAGAACCCAAGGTAGAGGAAAAAGATGGAGGGGGAGGATAGTCGGATTGACAAGTATTGTGGCCGGGAGATTGGAGAGAAGGGTTAGCTGGTCTTGCCTGGAAAAGGGCTTCAAAACATGTATTCATCCATCCAGTATTATGGCTGTAGCCATAGAGCAGTCAGCATCCCTAGTTGTAATTGATAAAACTAACCCCATCTCAAACAGGCTTAAGGAGATAAAGGAATTTATGCCTTTTATGACCCAAAACAGCAGGCATGGCTGGATCGAGGTGTTCACATGGGCTCATCACACATGTCTATCTCCTAGTTCTGCTTTCTCCTTCTTGACTCCTTGCTAAGGCAGGTGCTCCTTCACTTTTGGGAGACACTGCCACCAGCCACTTGGTTATCCCAGGAAGAGTGCTTTTGTGAAAGACTGTGTCATGGGCCCCAATTTTTCGCCCCTTTTTGACCCGCGCCGTTTGCCCTGTAGCTTTACAGTGGTTGGCCACGTGACTTGCTTGAGCCAAAAGAACGAGGAGGAAATGACGGGGGCAGCTCCAAACCTAGGCCTCCACGAGTCTGCCTGTTTCTCCTAGTTCTCTTGTGTTTCTGCAACCAGAGACATGCCCAGCGGGCCCCTGGACCCAGGAATGTGTTCGTTTATTAGAGGCGCTGTAATACAATGTCACAGACTGGGTAGCTTAAAAAACAACAGCTTTGGAGGCTGGAAGTCCAAGATCAAGGCGCCAGCAAGGTTGGGTGAGGGCTCGCTCTGGGTCTCAGACTTCTACTTGTATCCTCACATGACAGAAGGGATGACTAGGGAGCTTTCTGGGACCCTTTATAAGGTCACTAATCCTATTCATGAGGGCTCTACCTTTATGACCTAATCACCTACCAAAGGCTCTACTTACTAATACTATAATGGGGGTTAGGGATTTCAACATGGGGTGGGGGGCGGACATAAACATTCAGTCCATTGCAAGGAGGAGGAGAGACACATGGAGCAGAGCTTAGTCACCCCAGCCAAGGTGAACCTGGACCAGCCCACCCCTGGATAGATGCACAACCTAGCCCTGAAAAGCCTGGAGAGCAGAACCCTTCAGACACATGACAATATTATGAAGGTCACTGAGATGACAAAATCTAACTATTACAGCATCCTTTTCAGCCATTCCCAAAATCGCCTGCCCAAATCCAGGCCAGTCCTTATGGCTTTTCGTCCCTCTCAAACTACATGGGCTAAAATTAACAAGGGTTGGCTTCCCAAGGAAGTTTGGATTCTGTAACAGAAGACAGAAGTCAGTCAGGCATCTGTTACAAAATGCTGTTCCGCCTTCAACCACTTGAAGAGTGGTGGGCTTTTAACCTATTAACAAAGTCAAGGAGTGAGACATCCTGGTCCCTATGGGAAGCTCATCAGTTTGTCCACATCCTCTGGTGGGGCCGTCATTGAATTGGAGCCTGTCTTAGGGGCAATAAGGGTCGCGCTTTGGGACAGGCCGAGTATAACTGGGGTCTACCCCAGTGCTCAGGCATCAAGGGCCCACCTCCAGCTCTGCCACTGGTTTCCTCGGAGAATCCTGCTATATCTCTCAGCTTTTCACTGATTGAGAATTTTACTGTACAGTGCTCGCTTCGGCAGCACATATCCTAAAAGAATTTCACTGTACAAACTAAACATTACTAGACAATAAAATGAAACATGTATAACTTATTGTTCATATTCAGGACCTCTTTATAAATATTCAACATACACTATTTATGATACATGTATGAAATAAGGTCATATATATATTTTTTCTCCTCAAATTATCCCTCAGGAAAGAGAGAACTGCCTTATTTTTGAAACCTTCCAAGTCTCTCACACTAAGGGTTGCTGTCTCATTTACCTTATTCGACACCCTTTGTGGTACTTTTTCTGTTTGGAGACGCTTACGTGAAAGGCTGCAAATCCGCATCGGTTTGAGCTGCAAGCTCTGTGAGCTTGTGCCACAGGGTCAGAACTATTTAAGAGAGAATAAGAAAATACAGGTTCGGTAACTATGTTTGGGGGTATGACTTTATGACTTATGAATTTAATTTCGAGCTTTGTAAATAAGTCTTCTAAAGCTCAAAGTTAGACCTATCGTTTAAACGTTTTAAAATAGATGTGTTAATGAGAACCGGCAGTTAGGTCTTGAGATAAACGTTTCCACAAGTATCATTAGACATGGGGCCAGTAAGAGCCCTATCCTAAAGATGTAGACGTGCCAATGACTTGTGTTGGACAACTTGAAAAGGGGAATTGTTATGTCAAAGACCAGATGCTACAGGTGCGGGTGAAGGATTTGAGTGAAACCGTTGCATGAAATGTGCATGGACAAGAGTGACATTTCTAAATTAATGCACCACAGCATTAAATGTGTGATTAAATATAGATGAGCTATCGATTCTTTAAACACTATCAGGAGATATTTGACTATTTCATCTACACCGTACGTATTTACTGCAGCTATAGAATGTCTTGAAGTTGAAGTGATTCTTCCCACGTTATTATTTTTTTTTTCCAAATTGTTTTTAGCTCTCCTAGTTCCCTTGACTTTCCATATAAGTTTTAAAATAATTTTGTCTATATACAAAAATCTGACTGGGATTTTTATAAAAATTGTTTTGATAAAACTTATATTGTTACTATCATGAGTCATTTAATCCATGAACCAAGATGACTCTACATTTATTTAAATCTTTTATGATTTTTACCACATTTTGTAGTTTTCATACACTCCTGTATATGTTTTGTTAATTTACACCTAAGTATTTCATTTTTTTGAGCAGTTGCAAGTAGTATTCTATTTTTCATTTTGTTCAAGTAATATTGCTAGTATAGAAAAACGCAGTAGATTTTTGTATGTTTATCTGGTATCCTGCAACCTTTAAACTCAGTTTAAACCAGAGTTATTTTTTGTAGATTCTTTGGGATTTTCTATGTAGACAGCTATATGTCCATGCAGATAGGGACAGTTTTCTTTCTTTCTTTACATATATGTCAATGGATATGCAACTATAAACATTCTCCAAACGGTAGAAGATGACACTGTGCCTCTGATTTTGAAAAGAGGATGGTTTCATAAAGAGCAGACGCTTCAGTTGCTGTCGGTGATGACGCTGCCTTTTGGATTTAAACCTGACCAAGTCTTTGCTCCAAATCTCATCTCCCGGCTGTATTCTTACGACACTAGGGTACTCACAGAAGCTAAGGATGAGACAGAAAATAGGTGCGCTTTATGGCACAGGTCCAACAAGTTGCTGGCAGTCTCTCCCGTGACAGGGATCGCTTAGGTGCAACCGAGAGCTGGTGGCACTGCGTTGCAGGGCGCGGCCTCCGCCCAGGCGGCCGTAGCTCATCCCAGGCGCGCGGGGGCGCTGTGAGTCTCTGCGGGTCGTGGCGGCGCTCTTTCTCAGTCTCCTTGTGTTGCACTGAGGCTTTCGGGACGGCGGCGGGAAGATGGCGGCCCTCAGGGATCAGCTTGGAGCCGTAGAGGCCGAGGGGAGCACGAGTCACCAGGGGATCGGGGGTGGAGGTGGTGCTTCATTCTGACCCCGCCACTCCCGCCCCGCTGTGCCCTCACGGTGGGTCCATATCTGGGCTCAGTCTGGCTGTCGGGCGCCTAGGGGTGTGAGCTAGCCTTAAGGTGCCATGGTCTTTTAGGGCTCTCGGATTGTTATCAGCCTCTCCCCGACCGAGTGTGATGCCTAGAAAACGCCCCTTCCTCGGGAAGTTGTGTTTTGCAACTTAAGAAGCCGTTACAGAAAGTCTCCACTGTCGTGGTTTTGGCTCCACTGCTGTTACCTTTTATTTTTATTTTTATTTTTTATTTTATTTTTTTTTTTAGGAAAGAGGCAGAGGCCAGGCAAAAGGGATGCATGTTATCGAGTAATAATCATTGCTAAGTACTTGGGGATTTTGTTTGTTGATTTGCTATCTTTAAAAAAAAAAAAAGTTAGGGAGAACCGTAGAATGAATTTTTGCTTAGAAATCAGACCCAGTTTTTTCTCTTAACTTGGGGAGAGAGGGTATGTCCAACTCCAAAAGCTATTTTCACGGAACCGATAACAGCGACGGAGGAGGCAAAGTGGTCAGTTCTCTGGACCCCGCTCCTTGTTTTAGTCTTACAACCCTGGTCACACCATGTAGACAGCAACTGTACTGACAATAGCATTTTCTGGAGAGACCAGTTTTCAAAAATTATTTTCAGTTTTCAGTTCCTGAATGTACATTGAAAAAATTATTAAGTAGTGGATTTAATTATGTAAAGTCATGCATAAAATTAAAACAAGTTTCATTTAAGAGCGGTGAAACCTAGGAACTTGATGTAATGACTGTTGTTTGACATGTTTGACATTCCTATTCTGGAACTAGGCCCCACTCTTCTTTTTGTAAAAGTAAGCCACGGAAAAGAAGAAACACGGAGGTTTTATGCCTGCTCTGCCTGTAGAGATAGAAAAGATTGCAGTTTTTTTCAGTGGGAAGATGAAAAGGTATATTAACTTTTTGGATATATGTATTTTTTATTTTTGATGTATGTGACTTTTTGAGAATGTATGATATAAATCTCTTAAGAGATGAAGATACCATGCTTATTGGTTTAAGAGACTGGAGTTCATACTTCCTCTGAACTTACTTTGATTACTAATATCTTAAACTACTGTCTCAAAAATGTAGTTCCCATTAAGACTTTCTGAGATGTTGGTACTAGGTTTGCAAATACTGATTTCTCCCTAAAGAGTCTAGATTGTGATCATTCCAGGAAGTGTTTTAGAGAAACACTTGTTTTGAACATTTGCATTAAACACCCTTTATACAGCTTTTGGATGACTGATGAAGGAGGCACTTAAGAGAACCACTTCTGAGTATCTTCTTGGACTCAGCTCCAATTGAAATTTCTGAAAGTTTTGACTAGAAAACTTTCAGCTTTGTTAGGTTTATTAGAGAACAGTTTTGTATACCGTTCCTTTGCAGACGTGTTAAAATCACTACATGTGTTATTCTCTCAGTATTTTAATGTGTTTAATACTGCTTCAAACTGCTCTAGAATTTTCCCAGTTTAATGTGTTTTGGTTCCCCCACCGCCATCCCCAAAATGAATGTTTGGTTACAATTTTGAGTTGCTTGAATTTCTGGCTTCTTGATGTCAGAATGTGATACCATTTTTGTCTAGAATGATAGCAAGTTTGATGGAGTATTAAATGGATTTTATATCCTCTTTCAGTTATCAGGAGCTAGACTTGCTGCCCGAGAAGCTCATAACCGAAGATGTCAGCCTCCTCTATCTCGAACAAAGTGTGTGGAGAGGTACTGATGTGGTATCATTTTTATTTATTATCCTGGTGTTGCTTTTCTCCCCTGTGCCTTTAAGCTTATTATTATTATTATTTTTTGGATTTTGGTAAATATATAGAGAACATAAAATTTGCCAATTTAGTAGCACTAATTAGATCCACAAAATTGTGCAAGCATCACTACACTACTATTTCCAAAACTTTTCATCACCTCTAACAGAAACTCTCACCATTAAGTAATAACTCCCCATTTCACCCCTCCCCCTCAATCGTGGTAATTTCTAATCCTTTTGTCTCTATGAATTTGACTGTTCTAGGTACCTCAAATTAGTGGAATCATCCATATTGTTCCTTTTCTGTATGGCTTATTTCACCTAGCATAATGTTTTCAGTCCTAGCTTATCCGTGTTGTAGCATGCGTTGCAATTTCATCCTTTTTATGGCTTAATAACATTCCATTGTGTGTATGTACCCCATTTTGTTTATCTGTTCATCCATCAGTGGATACTTGAGTGTTTCCCCCTTTTGGCAATTATGAATATTACTACAGTACACATAGATACATAAATATCTGTTTGAGCCCCTGTTTTCAGTTCTTTTGTATATGTACCTAGGAGTGAAATTACTGGATTATGTGGTAATGCTATGTTAAGTTTTTGGAGGATCTGCGGAACTATTTTTCACAGTGGCTGTACCATTTTACGTTCCCACCAGCAATGTATGAGGATTAGTTTCCCCACATCCTTGTCAGCACTTCTTTTTTTGTTTTTGTTTTTTTTTTAATGGCCATCCTAGCAATTGTGATGTATGTCATTTTGGTTTTGCTTTTTTATTTCCCGAATTACTAATCATGTTGATCATATTTTCATGTACTTTTTGGCTAATTGTATAGCTTATTTGGAGAAATGTCTATTCAAGGCCTTTGTCCATTTTTAATAGGGTTTTCGGTTTTTTGAATCGCAGGAGTTCTTCATATGTTCTGGCTATTCTATCCTTGTCAGATGATTTGCAATTTTTTTCCTCCATTCTGTAGATGGTCTTTTACTTTCTTGATGATATCCTTTGATACACAAGAGTTTTTAACTTCAATAAAGTTTAGTTTATCAAATTTTTCTTTTGTTGCTTGTGCTTTTGGTATTATAGTTAAGAATCCATTGCCAAGTCCAATGTCATGAAGATTTACTGAAATGTTTCTCTTTTGAACTACCGAAAGCACCAGAAAAATTTTTTTGAAAGCTATAAACATCTATTTTTTAAAATCTTTATTGTTAAAATGTTTTATTGGGTGAACTGGAATTGAGTCATAGATTTCATTCTTTGGCAAACCTGTGAAAAGAATTCATCCCTCTCCTGTGTCACAGGCATTGTACTCTGTGTGCTGGGAGAAACTCCTTAAGAATCTCCTGGTCTGAGTGCTGATGACAAATAGGTCTTCTCTCATGGCTGCTCCTTCTGGCTACCTGGGCTGCTGTGTTGAGAAGAATTCTGAGGTCTTATCCAGGCTAAGTGGAAAGGATTGCTGGGATCTATTGAAAATGTCTTCCTGAGCATATTAGAATTTAAAGTCCTTTGATAGAGGCATTTCTTAAGAGAAATTGATTGCCTCTTTACAAAGTACTTAATCTGTGATATCTACTCAGTTTATGGGAATTCATTCAACAACAAAAAATATTAAAATGGGAAGTAATGTAAATCAAGCACTACTGTGAGCTAGGCACTAAGCTAGGTGTTTTACATGAGATATTGTCTAACTCTGCGGACCAATTCTGGTCTGTGGCCTGTTAGGACCTGGGTTGCACAGCAGGAGGAGGTGAGGGGCTGGAGAGTCACCAAAGTTTCATCTGCATTTGCAGCCGCTCCCAGCACCAGCATCACTGCCTCAGCTCCACCTCAGATCATCAGGCATTAGATTCTCATAGTCGCACTGGTCCCTGGTGCCAAAAAGTTTGGGGACCGCTGATATATATCATAATGAGATAAAATAGAATATTGAAGATATAGAAAGTAGAAAGTAGAAAAACATTGCCCGTAGTTTCTCCCTTTGTAACCATCACCTTGGCCATTTTATAGTAGTTCCTCTAGGCCTTTTTTTCCTATGCCAAAGTTTGTTTTTCAAGTTGTAGTCATAATAATTATACATAGTTTTGTACTCTGCTTTATCACTTTCTTTTACCTGATAAGCTTGTTTTTCATACTATTACATAAGGATATTGGTGATTCAGTTAAATTCTGTAAGAAAATCTAGGTGATCTCGTTTCCTTGCATAACAAAATTTTTTTCTGGAGCTAAAACACTGTTCTTGTTTTTATATTGCTAATGTATATTTTATTGATAAAGTCTTTGAAATTCATATTTTATGCTAAGTACAATATAAAAACACTGGCTAAAATATGAAGTATTAAAGAATTTTCAAAAGGTTGTTAGCTTGAGTTACTTATAGAGGTTATTTACTTCACAGAATTGAATTATTTAAAAAAGAAAAAGACAGTACATATTCAGTAAGATTCATGGGCCATAATTTCATCTGTTATCTAGTGCTGATTCTTGAGAGCATGTCTTAAAATAATCCTCAACATCTGAAATCACCTGTGACCCCTAACTTTGGATTTTGTTGCCCAAGCCACCATTGATCCATCCATCCAATCACTATTCTTTTGTTGAGGGATGAAAAATAACTTAAAATGCTAGTAGCGGAGTTGAGATATATTCAAAGGTTATACAGTGCAAAGGAGAATGTCGACAGTACTCACAGAAAAGACCGCGTGCTCTAGAAAGACAAGCGTTACAGCTAACTCGTGCCTTTGCTGTTCAATACATTGTAAGGACGTGGTATTTAAAGAGGTTTTAGAGGTTGAGTAGAAGTATTAGTTTTTTGAAACATGATATCATTGATTTCACTGCTTTATTTGTAATTGATGCTCTTATGATTTCTTACATGCTTTCTATGGAGTAAAAAGTTTGAAATCAGTCATTCCTTTAAACATTTAAAATTTTGGCTTTTTAAAATCAAAGGCTTGTGATATGTTTAAAAAGTATTTAAACATTATACCTATTCTATGATGCAAAATTCATCTGCCGTAGTAGAGTAACAATAGCTTTTCACTAATTTATTTTTGAAATTGTCAGAGAAGAATGATATTGCTAGCAAGATAAATTGACCTTTGTTACTTGAGTTTTATTATGGAATGGGCCGAGCTGCACAGACTTCTGAGTTCTGCAGAATAAGATTTGAAGACTTGATATCCATTTTTCTAATCTCACTCTTTGAATCATGCTTTATATTTCATATGTGTTTAGTTGACAGATTTACATTTTGTGCCTGAGATTTGACTTCCCTTATAGTTTTTAGCTGCCTGTTATGCTCTGAAATGTGTTATTATACTACATTGACACCTTTATTGTGACCTATGAAGTCTTAAGGAAGATGTTTTAATGATAAAATCAGTATTAATTTACATGCATCCAGAAGTTTTGTTTGGTTGATAATTCATTTGGTTATGTTTTTTTCAGAGCTCATTTAAACTCAGATTTTCAAGGTCTGCTATTAGGGAAATGCCGTAAACATAATTTGTCTACTCCAGGAAAGGCAAATGGAACATCAAATGGAGATCAATAAAAATGACATTTCAAAATGCTAGCCTACAATTTATGAATCATGCCGAGCCATGCAGCAGAATGAGTTTCTTTTTCCCCTGGGGTATGTATAGTAAGTACAAATAAGGAGGGAACACTGAGTAATTCTTAGCTCTTCATACTCTTATGTTCTTCCTACAAACTTTTAAAAAAACCTTGTGTCCAAATATTAAATCTAAAGAGGTATAATTGAATGATTATGGTGTGATTTGGAATAGAGAGAAACACATCCAAGATCTCAGTTTATCTTTTGTCAAGAGAAGTTTGGTAAGCAATAAAGCTTTCAAAAGGATAATTTTGACAAGACACAGAGATATATAAGTGGAGGTTTATTTGATAGTGTTCTTACACTTAGTGCCTTTAGTGCCTTTAGGTAGTCCTACATAGTGAGAGAATTGTCACACTAGCCCCTCATTGCCTTGAACTTTGGTTCATCTCTTCCTGGTGATTTTGCAGCTTCTGCCTTTAGCTGGCATCATAGAACCTGACACAACTCCACCTGCTTGGAGATCTTCCTTCTCTTTCCAATGAAGCCCAAGATTATTGTTATTCAACAATGAGTATTTGCTTTCCTAATATCAAATGTATGTTCTGTTGCTCTCTTTCGGTGCCTGACTGCATGTACAATAACTTTGTGTTTCGGGACTGCATCATAGGGTGACGGCAGTGACACTCCTGTAGGTCCAGCAGTGTACAGTACTGCCTCGAAGAGGTGACAGCGTGAAGAGCTAGGACCAGGTTCGCACACAGGTGGATACTCCCAGCTGCGTCGTGACCTCTGTCCGATTGATGGCAATTATAAATCATATCTCAATATCGTAGAAGCTAAAATGTGAAAAAATATGCTTCTTAAACTGATGAAATAGGGTGGTTGGGTTTTGTTTCGTGATCTGATCCAACAGGCTTTTTCGTAATGCTTGGATTCAGTGCATTTTTGTGGTGATATAACAGATATGCTTGGTCTTAGTTTTGCTGTATTATTATATGCTTTCTGTTTTTATTGCTTCTTTTTGTTCTCTTTTACTATATGGTCTATGTTTTCTTTGCTGTTCTTATTTTAATTTATATTTTTTCTATATTTTTGTTTTAATGGTTGCCTTTGTAACTTTCTATACCATATTTCATCCTTTTATTTTTTAGTCTTCATCCATTTAAAAATGACAAATGATAAATCTAGTGTATTTCTTCTTTCTCTTTTTCTACAATCACTGTCTGATTTTAGTCGATTATTATATTTTAGAGTTAACTTTTACACCTTTGAGAATTACTTATAGCTCTTTTACTTGATTTTTCAGTTTTCAATTGTATCTTTTGCCCTATGGCTCTAATACATAAGAAAGTCAGTATGTTTACACAATCTGACACTTTCTCATTCTCTTCCCTAACCACCTTTATTTGAATTTGTATTACTTATGTTTTGTATTGTAATTAGAGTACTCATATGTATTTCCGTTTTTATTCTGTGGTCAAATGGATTCCGTCCTTACTGACAGCCCCTGTCTTTAGTCCTTTCATTCATCTTCTGTTGGGCTGAAATTCTTAGTGGCTTTATTTTTTAAATAAGTCTTTTATTAGTAAAAAAATTTAAATCGAAATTTATATATGGATTTTATTAACCAATGTCACCATTAAAAAAAAAAAGGTAAAAATAAAAAAAAATAAAGCTTTTGTTTTTCAAAGGAAAAAAAAAGTTTATATGTGGCTATTATATGATTCCATTTATATGAGATGTCCAGAATGGGCAAATCCATTATATATAAGTGTGTGTGTGTGTGTGTGTGTGTGTGTGTGTGTGTGTGTGTGTTAAGTATATTAAGTAGTTTTTAGAGGCTGGGGATGGGGGTAATTGGAGACTGACTACTCATGGGTATGAGGTTCTGAGGTTTCTTTTTGAGGTGATGAAAATAGTCTGGAATTACATTGTGATGGTTGCACAATTTTGTGAATATTTTAAAAACCGCTGAATCATATACTTGAAAAGGATGATTGTATGATGTATGAATTAAATTTCAGTAAAGACATCTGTATGTAGCAGTAGAATCAAATAGTTTTGTGAGGTTTTACAAAGATCGACGCTCCTGTCTCCACCCATGCATTTTCCCATCCCCAGAAGCAACCACAGTCAGCTCTTCCAGCTCATTCTTTTATAATTTACCTTCCTATCCTTGAAATACAAAACATGTATGTCTTCCTGCTTTGTGATTCATCAGTTTTTGGAATTGTCTATTTATTTCGCATGGAAGATGAGGATTTATCTTTCCCTCCTCTCTGCCCTCCTCCTTCCACACACCTTCCCCACCTCCCGCTATAATCCATGCCCTTTTCATACCCCATTCTTATATGTTTAGATCGTGATTTTGATTAGATTCAAAATTTAGTATTTGCATTATTATAACCGTATAAGTGCTGCTCATAGCTGAATGAAAGAAATCATAGTAACTTCTTTCCTACACAGCTTTTTGTTTTCCTTGGCATTAATAATAGCCTTGGATTTTTGTTGTAGTTGCTGTTAGCTATTTATGGGCCTATCACTGATTCAGCTGCAGACTCCGCGAGTTGTCTGAATCCTTTCAGAACATTCAGATATAGCGTAATCTGGTCATTTCATTTTCTTAGAGAAATCCGTCCTGGGGCTTTCTGAAATATCCCAGTCTGGAGGTTGCCCTTTCTACCCGGCTGTCCATTTGGCTGTTTATCACTAAGGACCTAGGTTATATCACTAACTAACCTGAGTTCTTCCAAGTCCAAAATGAGGCAGTCATTCATGACAGAGATTCTCAGAAAACTAGGACTGGATGGGAACTTCCACCACCCGGTAAAGGGCATGTAAGAAAAACCCGTAGCCAACACCGTATTGATAAGAGGCTGAGTGCGTGCCTCCTAAGACTGGGACCCAGCAAGGATGTCTGCTTTTACCGATTCCATTCAACAGTGGCTCGGGATTCTGAACAATTTCATCAGTCCAGATTCAGGAATAGGATTGGACTGAAAAATATAAAAATTGCTGGGGAGAGAGAGAGAAACCACATTTATCTAACTTTTATTATAATGTATTGTTATAATTGTTCTATTATTAGTTATTGTTGTTAATCTCTTATTGTGCCTAATTTGGAAACTAAACTTTACCATAGGGATGCGTGTATAGGAAAAAAACCTGATAGATCTAGGGTTCGATACTATTCTTGGTTTCAGGCATCCCCTGGGGGTCTTGGAATGTATCCCCTGTGGGGGGCATGTAAGCTGGGCAGTTGTACCCTTCACTCATTTGTTCCTTTCTCTTATTGTTTACTGTTTGGGTTGCCAGTTGTCCAGTACCTTAAAACTCTGGTTTCATATGTTTTCTATTTAAAAAATATTTGGAGTCTACAGCCATGCCACCCTGAACAAGCCGGATCCCGTCTGATCTCGAAAGCTAAGCAGGGTTGGGCCCAGTTAATACTTGGAGACCACCGAGGAAGACCAGGTGCTGTAGGTGTAAAAAATAAAATTAAATTAAAAAATAAGCTGTAAAAATAATTGTAAGCTGACAAGGTCCTTGCAATCTGTGAGGTCAACCAAAGGTTACATCGTCTCAAAAAATAAAAAATAAATAAAAAATGTTTTGAGGGCTAGAATGGTAAATCTGGTGTCTGTACTGTCTCACTGCTGGATGTGGAAGCCTTTACCCGTAACATTTAATAATGAAAGGTAGCAGTAACAAACTCAGTATACCTGTTGCTGAAGAGTGTACTGGTTCTTTCTGCTTGCCTTTCACATCTGAGGGGCCCTTTTCTCCACTGACATTCTTACTTTGAATTACTATAAAAGTTTCTCCTAATGCCGCTTTCCTTCTTCTTTCCAGTCATACATAAAGCTGTCAAAAGAACAGTTATCATAGGAATAGAGACATAAATTACTGGCATGATAAGCTTATTTCTTGCTTTAGCCATTCAGAATATCTATTTGTCACTGCCTTCGATGCTTTGAAGTGAAACCGTGCTTAGAAATAAAAAGTTTTGAAACCCACTTTGATTCTCTGTTAAGTTCACAGTTTTTATAGTGCAGTTTCAGAGTTTCGTTCAATTGAAACCAAATGGCTCTTCTCAAACTCTAAGAATCTGTTAGCATACTATTTGACATGCTTAGATTTAGACATTCCTGACCTTCTAGGAGCCTTGATAATCTTATTTATTTTTCTTTTGTTTTCTTACTCTGATTTCATAGCTGGTATAGTATATACAAAATCAGCAGTTTTTAAAACACACTAACCATGATTATTTTCTCTCTTTAATCATCTCTAATAAAATGAAAAAAAAAAGGGGACAAAACCCAAAGTGGTGACTTTGAAATCGGTTGTAAGGATGACTTGAAAGAGATCAAATGGAATATCCATTTCTTTTTTTTAAGGCTTTGAATACCATCTTGCTGTTCTGGGGATAAACTTCTCAGAACTGCCTCCATCAGTACTGCTAAGAATAGAGGACTTTTAGAAACATTTTTTTCTTTTAGGAGGTAATTTTTCTTGCTAGGTATGCCATAAAAACTTGAAGAATGATAGTATTTTCTCATTTTAAAATGACTCATACTGAGCCAGACTGTTTAACACTTCAGAGTTAGAGCACGTGGATTTGTCAATACATTTAAACACGATAGTAGTCTCCATTACTACTAAGCTGTTGGAGTAATATATTATATTCACATTTTAAATGGATATTGATCTTCATTCAGTGACTGAATTGGAGCATCTCAATTCTTATGAAATTGCTTTGTAGGCATGCAGCCAGATATAAATTCTAGCCACCAGTCCACAGATTTTTCTTACCTTTGCTTCTTTATGCAGTACTCTCTAGGAAATAATACTTTTTGCATACTAAAAATAGCAAAAACAAATTGTCTTTAAAACAACAAACTTAAAATCTATTCCTTTGTGTTCTGTTGTGTCTCGAAGGTACTTGAAGTTCGTCGAGTTGCCGTTGTCTCAGAGGAAGTTTTGTCAAGGATGTCAGCAGCTGCTTTTGCCAGATGATTGGGAGAAACATCTTGAGCACCAGGTAGTGGGTGATATTTCTATCACCCAGTTAAAAAGGCCCAGTCAGCTCCTCTATCCATTGGAAAACAAGAAGACAAATGCCCAGTATTTGTTTGCCGATAGAAGTTGTCATTTCTTGATAGACTTACTTTCTACTCTTGGGTTCAGAAGAGTACTATGTGTTGGAACACCAAGGTATGGTATATGATTTTTAAAAAACTTCTCCTAGCACCACTACTTAAACTGTAAGAAGAAATTCTCAAGTTTCAGGATTTAGCATAAAGCTTTGCACATACAAGACAGTATAAAGCACGGTCCCTCTTAAAGAGTTTGCTGTCTGTATTCCATTTGAGAGAGACCTTTATTGATTTCTGATATGTGTTAGGAGATTCTTTCTGATTTAATTTTAAATTGCTTATAATTTTAAACTTATCTGTTTCAGATAAGTTTTGTCTTTTAAAAAATATTTGCAAAACTGAAACTCTGGTTATATCTGCAAAATTCTCTTCAGTGTTTCATTGAAATATTAGAAATATCAGGAGAATATTGATTGTGGTTTTTTATTTGCTTATTATCTATGACATTTGTAATTTCTTATGAAATTTGCTTTCATAAATTACTTTAGGTTGCATGAGTTGATCAGGTTGAAAGCATCTGGTGGTGACAAGAAGTCTAACATTAAAAGCCTTTTATTGGATATTGATTTTCGGTAGGTTTATAAAGTATAATACTTATTCTCCTTCATTGTCTCCTTTTTCCTTTTTAATGTTTTCTTCTTTATAATTGTTTATTACACCGTTATAATCCTAATTAACATTTAGAAGTAGCGGTTGGTTATGACACTTTTTTCGTCACATGTAGTCTTCCATATTTCAAACAGGCAGTAGATTTCTCATTTTGCTAGTATGCTTCCTCAGCTTTCTCTATGAATGTGTCTAGTTGTCTTTGGCTTATAATTTAGAGAGAAATTCCTGTTGAGTCAAATTTCATCCCATATACTTATTTTCAAAGATAATTCTGAACTTTCATCATGTTTTAACTGTGATAAATCATACTTTTACCGGATGATGTACATGTTGTCTTTCGCTGGCGTGAAGGGAGTGGCAGCTGGAGAAGGGAGAGGTGCCCACGCAGAGGGTTAGCAAACAGCTGGGCTTCGCAGGAGAGCTTCAGAATTAAATGGCATCTGTCATGTTGGGATAAAGAGAGATGAGACAGAAAAAGAACTACATGTTGAATCTCTCCTCTGGTGGTAATTTAGAAGATACAGACCTTTTATTTATAACCCTAGATGGCAAATATGCCCATCCATAGTCTCCAATTCTGTAAATTCCAATTGCTCTTCTTAGTTTCTGTAACTGAATTCTGGGGGTTCACGGTGAGTCTGTAAGACACCATGTTCTTAGTATCTTACTTGTTCTTGAATGTATTGAAGGAGTCAGGCTTTGTGTTTCTTTTTAGTTAATCTGCTAGAGTCTCTTTGGCCAATATTCCAGTGTTTTTTGGAGAGAGTCTATGAAAGAGCATGTTTTCTCTCACTAAAAACAAGGCAGACAGATTTTTAAAGTGTAAAAGTCACAATAAGAAGTGTAGTTTTTATAATTTATGTTTTAGATTTCCAAGTCACCTTCAGGTTGTCTAAAATAAGCAGCTATGTTTCACAGAAATAACCCATACTTTCTGAACCACGCAGCCTTTATTAAGAGGGCTAGCATGTTTACTAACAGCGGCTTGATGTAAGTGATGCTTGGCCAAATGGGTCCATAAATGACAATGCAGAATTCTTCTTAAAGATAAACTCAGGTTTTTTTCTAAATTGAGATATAATTCACTTAAAAGTTACTATTTCAGAATGCGTATTTCAGCAGTTTTTGGTATGAAAGAAACATTCACTGTGTTTTTTAACCATTACCACTACTTAATTCCAGAATACTGAAAAACTCCTTACTCACTTCCCCTGACAACCACTGATCTGCTTCTTTGTCTGCATGGATTTGTTAATTCTGGATATTTTATATAAACAGAATCATACAATGTGTGGCCTTTGTGTCTGACTTCTTTCACTTAGCATAATGTTTTCAAGGCTCATCCATGTCACAGTACTTCATTCCTTTTATGGCTATATAATATTCCATTGTATAGGTATATTTAATTTCTTCTTTTTTAACTATCATGGTTTTCTCCCCTAAAGTATTATTATTGTTAAATTATTATAAATATATTATTTTAAAGGTAGAAGTTTAATTTTTTGGTTCTTATTATAACAATGTTAATAATAACTGGTATTTATTATGTGCTTGTCATGTGTTAAGCCTGTTCTGACTCATTTGGTCCTCACAATAGCCCTATAAGATAGATGCTGTTATTATTCTTATTTTCCAGATGAAAAAACTGAGTTATGAAGAGGTTAAATAACTTGGCCAAAGTCATAGTTGTGCCAAGTCAGGATTCAAACCCAGTCTGGCTCCAAAAATTAAGTTATTTTCTGGAAATAACTTTGCTTTTGAAAAGATGTATAAGCCTTTCTTACATAGCCCATTTCCCTCATCATTCTTCTGTTTTTCTGTATCTCCCTGCCATGTTCCACAGTGGTTTTCAAATGAGTTAATAACTGGTTTCTAGATTATTCATATATTTGGAGTAAGACATTCATACGACTCAGGAATGTTTCTTTCATTAGAGTCCCAAAAATTCATTTATATCAAGGAAGAAGTGTTGGCTCATATTTCTGGAGCCTAGGATACAGCAGGCCAGGCAAGATCTTGGGCCTCAGACAATGTTGTTAGGGCCCCTCTCTCTCTCTCTTCGCCTCTCGTCTGTCTTCCTGTGTGTGCTGCCCTTGTTTTACACACAGCTCCCTTCAAACTGCCAGGGACTTTGGCTGGCATCAGCTTTAGCTCACACAGTCTCAACTGCCCTGGGAAAGAGGCCGTCTTTCCTGAGAGCTCCAGCAGCGAACCTCTAGGAAGTACCTGCTTAGCCGGGCTGGGGTCTGGTGCCCATTCCAGAACCGATGCTGTGGCCTCGCGTGCGGGGTGTCCTGGCCAGCCCCTGACCGGCCTCGCGTGCGGGGTGTCCTGGCCAGCCCCTGACCGCCTCGCGTGCGGGGTGTCCTGGCCAGCCCCTGACCGGCCGTACAGAGCGGGTTCTCTGTAAGAAATAGGTGTTTGACTGAAGGAGACGGAGACATAGGTGCTGGAGAAACCAACCAACCAACCAAAAGTCCTGTGTCCACAACTGAATTCTTTAAAGCAACATGTATCAGTTGTCAGGAGCACTAAAATCCCTGCCTTTGGAATTTCACTACAGTGAGAATAGTACAGTGTCGTCTTTCGAATAGTATGTTCTTAGTACCTTAGTACGGTTCTTTGAAGTTACATTATAAATTATATAATGATTGTGATTTCATTAAAGACAAGCTTTTTCAAGCTAGCCGTGGTGGACTGGTTTATACTTCAAGGAGCTAGAAAAAAAATCATAGTGTTTCATCTCAAAGAACTTGTTCAGAGTCCAAGGATCCCTGGTTTACTTTTTTTCCTTTTTAAGGAAACATGGTCTTTAATTCTGTCATCCAAACATCCTAGATTTTGGCTTTTTAGAACTTTTTATGCATATACAATTTTTAAAAAGTAGAATCATAACATACAATCTTTTTGTTCTACTTGCTGTATTTTAGGTATATTTTTTTTAAATCGAGATATATTTCATATATAAAATAGTGGTTTTTAATATTCACAAGGTTGTATAACCATCTCCATATCTAATTCCAGAACATTCCTGTCACCTTTGAAAGAAACACTCTTCCAATAACCAGTCTCCCTTCATTTCCTCCTCTCCTACGCCTTGGCCATCACTAACCTACTTTCTGTCTCTGTGGATTTGCTTATTATAGATACTTTGTAAAAATAGGATCATACAATATGTGGCCTTTAGTGTCTGGCTTCTTTCACTTAGCATAATGTTTTCAAGGTTCATCTGTGTTGTAGCATGTGTCAGTGCTTCATTTCTTTTTAGGCTGAATAACATCCTGTTGTATGGATATACAAATTTTCTTTATTCATGTGTCAGTTGATGGGCACATGGATTGCTTCTATTTTTTGGCTATTTAAATAATGCTTCTATAAACTGTTGTGTACAAGTTTTTGCATGAACATATGTTCATGCAACATATTTCGTATTTCTTGGGTATTGTATTAGTTTGCTAGGCTGCCATAACAAAATACCATAGACTGGGTAGCTTAAACAACAGAAACTTATTTTCTCACAGTTTTGGAGGCTAGAAGTCCAAGATCAAGGTGTCAGTAGGTTTGGTTTCTCCTGAGGCCTCCTGGCTTGCAGGTGGCTGCCTCCTCATTGTGACCTCACATGGTCTTTCCCCTGTGGGTGCCCATCCTGGAGTTTCTTTGTGAGTGCAGATTTCCTTCCAAAACGTACTGCAAAGCAACAGTCATATTAGGGCCCACTTTTAACCTCATTAGTGACCTCATTTTAACTTAATCACTTCTTTAAAGGCCCTGTTTCCAAATACAGTTACATTTTGAGGTACTGGGGGTTAAGGCTTCAGCATATGAATTTGGGGGGATACAGTTGAGGCCATAACAGGTACCTACCTACCTAGGAGCAGATTTCCTGGGTCATTTGATAACTCTGTTTCACTTCTTGAGAAATTGCCAAACTGTTTTCCAAGGTGACTGCATTTTATTGATGGCTGATGATGTTGAGCATCTTGTCATGTGCTTATGGGCCTTTTGTTTATCTTTTTGAAGAAATGTCTGTTCAATTCTTGGCCATTTTTTAATTATTTGTCTTTTTATGTTGAATTGTAAGAATTCTCAATGTATTCTGGATACTGGATACTAAATCAGATACATGATTTACAAATATTTTCTTTCATTCTGTGGGTTGTCTTTTGACTTTTGATAAAGTCCAATTGTCTTTTTAAATTCTTTGGTTGCTTGTGTTTTGGATGTCATATCTAAGAACCTATTGCCTAATCCAAGGTCATGAATATTTACACCTAGTTTTCTCTAAGAGTTTTTAATTTTAGCTCTTATATTTAGATTATTGATTTATTTTAACTTTTATATATGGCTTGAGGTGGGAGTCCAGCATATTGATGTCCATTTGCCTTGGTACCACTTGTTGAAGTGATTATTCTTTTCCCATTGAATTGTTTTGGTACCTTAGTGAAAACCAAATGGCCATAAATATATGGGTTTATTTTTAAACTCTAAATTCTGTTCATTTATCTATGTTTATCATTATGCTAGTCCCACACGATCTTGCTTATTGTTGCTTTGTAGTACGTTTTGAAATTGGAAAGTGTGAGTCTTCCAACTTTATTCTTTTTCAAGATTATTTTGACTGTTGTGGGTTCCTTGCATTTTCATATGAATTTTAGGATCAGCTTGTCATTTCTACAAAAAAAGCTAGCTGGGATTTTTATAGAGAGTGCATTAAACTTATAGATTAATTTGGGGAGTATAACAATCTTAATATTAAGTCTTCCAATCCACAGACATGAGATGTCTTTCCATTTATTTAGCTCTTCTTTCTTTAAAGTATATTTTGTAATTTTCAGTGTACAAGTCTTATACTTTTTTGTTGAATTTATTCCTATTTTTGTTGCTATTGTAAATTAAATTTTCTTAATTTTGTTTGTGTTATTCATTGCTAATGCTCTGATTTACTTTAAAAAGTGCTGGTAAAGTACTCGTAGCATAAAATTGACCCTGTTAATCATTTTCAAGGGACAGTTCAGTGGTATTAAGTAAAGTTTGTTCACATCATTGTGCAGCCATTCTCCAGGACTCTTTTCATCTTACCTCGTTTACATTTAATTTGAAAAATTTAAATGGCCCCTTACCTGTTTTGCTTTATATACCTTGTAGCTTCACCTTTCTTGAGCCTGTAATTGAAATCTTTTGGTCAGAGTAAGAAGTAAGAGATGTGGATAAAGTTCTTTTATAACTAATGGAATACACTAATTTTTTTTTTTTTTTGTCTGTAAACCTCTCACTATATCTGTATGTGTGTGTATTGGAAAAAAAGGCTGAAGGTGTTGTACTAAGGACATCCTAGCTTAGTTTTTTTGGATAACTTAGTGTTCCTGCGTCAGTTCTACAAAAGTTCAACATCGAATGGTAGGAAAGGGCTAGTTTATTGAAACACATGAGTAGCCAGAATGAACTCTGTTGCCTGTAGAATATGATGGAGTGTGTAGTTGGCTCAGATTTCTCACGAGGACCACAGTTAAATCAGGAAAAATTCCTGCGTGATATGGGAGTGAATGGTCACTTTTGGCACTTTGGCTTTGGTCTGGTGGTGCCCTACAACAGGTCTGTCCAAGGCTGCAGAGAGCTGCCTCAACTCCAGCGTTCTGTGTAGATGTGCTCAAATATCCTTGTTTGGGGTCTAAGGTATGAAGTTAACATTTGCTAAGTTGGATTTCTGTATGCTCTAATTTTAGCATGAAATGTGAAACTCTGTTTGGCAAACTATCATCCAAATAAAGTTTACAAAAAAATGGATTTGAGTGCATTTCATGAACCGATTTTATTCAGCTCTTGATTATGTTTCCTGTGTGCCCGACCATGTTTCACACTTGGTAGCTGACTCATTTAAAGAGAGCGAATGGCCAAACTACATGCGTCCTTCTGAGGAGTTTTCAGGTGCACGCATTTCCGATTGGTTTTGTTTGCCTTATTCAGTGGCGAGAATAATTCTTTGTGGCCAATTCCATTTTAAGAGGGTAATGTTGAGTGATTTTTCATAATTTAAAATATGAGTGTTTGATTGATGGAAACTTAGAGCTGAAATCTAGGCTTTTTTCTCTTTCTGGCTCTGTCTCTGCTGTCCAGAAAGTTTTGGACAACTGTGCTATGTTGAATTTTATGTAAATAAAATTTTCTCTTTTAATTTTAAAAAAATGACTGTTGTGTCATTGTGAAGCAATAAAAAAATGGAGACATGGTAGATACAGATTTTAAAAAGGGATTTTTTTCTTTTTGGTTACAGAAAGCAATGCAGGAAAGAAGAAAACCCTCAAAAGATAGTTGACTCACAGCCGTACTGTATATATGTATATAAATAATCAGCTATTTGGAATTTAGTTAATAAGAAGATATTTATTAATGGTAATTGACATTGTCCCACAGTTTTTGAGATGTTCATTAAGTTATAGTATATAGTTTAAATATTTTTCAGTTATCCAAACCTTTTGTTTATTTCTTCAATGCAAATTTACATTTTATGAAATCAGCAGATGTACTAACAGTATCTTAAATAATATTAGGAGGCATTTTACTGAGCATGGTGGACAGCTGTTCTTTCTTCTTCACAGAGCAAAAAGAAATGGATTTAGATTATGCAGAGGGGGATTTTGTTTGGACATAAACATAATTCCCTAATATTAGGGACATGAAGACATAAATTTTAGCTGGTATTTTTAAAATAATGATACCTAACATTTCAGTATTGCTATATAGCTGGCATTGTGTGAAGCACTTTATGTATATTATCTCATTTATTCTTACCAAGTCCTATGATGTAGAAACTACTATATTTCTTATTTTGTAGATGAAGAAACTGGGGCTCCGATAGGTTAAATAACTTAGTAATGTACACAGCTAATTAGTGAGGGACCCAGATCATGGTTTGAAACCAGATCATCTGACTATAGAGCCTGTGCTCTTAATCACAGTTTAATAGGAAGAAGGTAAACCGGGGTTGTCCCTTATATTAAATACTCATGGATAATAAATCAATTACAGACAGTAATGGATAACTGAGAATAGAAATAGACACAGTGAAGTGATGCTATCATGATCTGGTTGAAAAAGTTGTATAAGTAAGGATGTGTCCCTGATTTTTTTCATTCTCTATGTAGAAGGTGGTGTGATTCATATATGAGCTGTTTATATAACAAAATTGGCAAAGTTTAAAATCTTACTGAGATAAAAAAGGTTTCTGTAATATATCAAAAACTCAGAAATCAGCAAGAAAGACATTAAGACTCATTTACATAAATGGAGAAAACAGAGACAGACAGTACAAATACATTTAAGGAATAAAGAAATCTCAGTCTTGTAAGAAATCAAATAAATGCAAATATAACCATAATTTGGTATGAATTTTTCTTAGTAAATTTGCAAAAATTAATGTTAATATCCAAAGCTGCACTCTTATTTATTGCTGATAGCATTTTAAAGTAGTGTGTTACTATACCTGAAACTACTATAATATTGTATGCCAACTGTAATTGAAAAATAAATTTAAAAACATTTTTTTAAATAAAAATAGATTTAAAAAACTTTTTAAAGTAGTGTTAGATGAATAAAATGATTCAATCTGTAAGTAAATAGCCCCTCTTTCCCGGCACTAATTCAATACCTATGAAATGCACGTACTTCCTTTTTTAATATATTGAGAAGCATATTTTATAAAGCTAATCTGAAATAGGTAAGCTTTGTTTCAAATACTTTTGTTGTTAACCACACAATGTATAGCAATTAACAGAGATATATTTTAATCACCAACCCATCTCAAGCTTAAACTGTATAATAATCTATCAGTAACTTGACTGTTTATGTATACTGGTCCATAAGAACATGTATATTCTTTATAAGTAGTTGTGCCACTGATTTATGAAACTTGGGAACATAATTTAAGTTCATTTTTCCTCAACCACTGTTACTGACTCTCTGAGATTTTGGGGAAGTATTTTTTATTTCAGAAAACTAAAGAATGATGAAATTGACTTTATTTAATGTGTGATTTTATAGTTTTAAATTATAGTTTACATTTACTTATTGTACAGCTATGACTGGACAAGTATCTTCAGTAATAAACAAATTATTTTACAGGTATTCACAGTTTTATGTGGAAGATAGCTTTTGCCATTATAATATGTTTAATCATCACTTCTTTGACGGAAAGGTAAGAATTATGACCATTATCTCTTCTCTCATTGTGGAAGAACAGATTCAGGAGTACCTTCTTTGTTATTTTTCTAAAGTCCCTCAAGATCAAGTTGTGGCTGTTTCCCTGTTTATTGACATTTATTTTTGTTCGTTCAGTGAGTGTATTGAGCATCGAGAAGTGATCACGTTAGTCCTCTTACGTGACTTTTAACTGCTTTTTAGATAAAGACCCACTTTTCTATACCAAGGCCCCTGTGGCTGTGTAATCGGGCCCAGGCCACTCTCTAGCCCCTCTCCTCCCTGTTCGGCTTTGTCGTTTGTGTTCAGGGCACACGATATTCACCTCAGACTGGTCTTTCCCCAACAGGGGCTTTAACCCCTGCTGTTCCCTCTGCGATCTACTCTCTCTTTGCCTTGGTAAAGTCACTTCATCCCTCAGAGCTCTGTTCCATGTCTTCAGTCTCCCGTGAGCCCCAGACAAGGTCAAGTTCTCCTTTGCAGATTTACAATATTGTAATTAAATAATTCTGTGGTTAGTATTGTTTGGTGTCTGCTTCCCTGATAAATTTCATATCCCAGTAAGGGGGATTTATGGTTTTATTAAAATAATCCTTTAAAAACAGTGTCAAGAGTGAACCCTAATGTAAACTGTGAACTCTGGGTGATAATGATGTGTCACTGGAGGTTCATCAACAAATAACAAATGTCCCCTCTGGTGGTGGATGTTGATAATGGGGGAGGCTGTGTGTGTTTTAAAATGGAGGATATGTGGGATTTCTCTGTACCACCTTCTCAATTTTGCTGTGAACCTAAAACTACTCTAAAAAATAGTCTTAAAAAAAGATCGTGGCTTAAAAAAAAAAAGCTGCTTTCAATATGATGTTAATAATGTCACTGGGAATAAAACAACATAGCAGAGCTGATACTTCTCCTAATTTGAGCTGTCAGTCCTATTACAAAATAAAAACTATAACCAATCAAATAATCACACCTGACAGGAGATTTTGAATTTGAAAATGTTTTGAAATTATCAAGATTATTTGAAGCATATATATGTTTGTATGTGTATATCAGTTTTTTTACAAATTGCAAACCATACTTAATCATATATTGTACTTTAAGATACTAGCTCATGATAGAATGAAGCCAAGCAAGACTAAAGACTAGGCATTTAGGAAATGAAAACAAATTCTAAATTGTTGGTTGAGACTGAAAAATGAGTCTCCTGATTTAGTAAGTACAGCCAATGATGTACTCCTCCTATCAGATTCTGTTTAGCATTGGGTACATATTTTTGACTGTGATAGCCATGAAAACCAGGTATTGAATAAATAAGTTGGAATTAGATGTATTTCTCTGTTTCCCAAAGGGCTTATATAGCGGTGATAATCACTAGGATTTGAAAACTGATTAGATTACCATGAAGGAGAGAGAAATTGGAAAATCACTTGATAATAAATGTTGAGGGACTCTTCATCTAGGATAGTGGCAGTGGGTAAAAGAGGAAACAAGTAGATTCTGGCATTTCACAGATGGAAACAGGAAGACTTGGCGTAATCATTATGTTGTACAGCTGAATTAAAAAAAAAATCGTACCTCATTTAAAAAACAGAAAGACGTGGTAAGTGTACTGGTGGAGACATCAGAGAAAGCTGACTTGGTGATGAGACCTGAATCTGTATTTCATCCTTCAAAACAGGGTAGGGAAGTTGGAAGTGAGGTTTGGAAATGTTTTTTGTGGGTTGGAATGTCGAGGTGGAAGTGTCCAGGATGGCCTCTCGAACCTGTGAGGCCTTGAGCTCAGGTGCCGTCTGAGCTGGTGACGTAGACAAAGAAGTAACTGAGTTATATTTCTGCTTGATGCTGCAGTCTAGTTATGTGATTTTAATACCATACCATGATTTTGCTGCTTATTTCGAATAGTAATGAAAAGATAAGTATAAAATTACATTTAAATCCCTAATAGTTGGCTAGCAATTTCATATATTTTAAGAAAGTAACATGCAGTCAACCTTTTTTCTAGGAAACTCTATGTAACTTTTATTGGAAATTTATAAAATTACCTTATACGTTTCTAGAATAAGGGTTGGAATAAGCTGCCAAGCCTGAGCTCCACTTACCTTTCCCATCAGAAAACAGTCATCCAGCTCAGGCTGTCCCCTCTCTGTATTTTAGGAACAGCCTCTAAATAGAACTGCAACTGTAGAGATTGATCTACAGAAAACTATTGTTTTAATGATTTTATTATCAGCCCTTTTTCTACTTCCCGAGTCAAGGTTTTCAGTAGAGATTACCATCTGCAAGTCAATCACTGAGTATTTGTCTCCGCGGAGCCTGGGAAGGTGTGCAGGGTGCTGCCTTGAACCTGTACACCTCTGTCACTGCACATAAGCCCTTTACGGTCTGCTGGGCTGAAAAGCAGGAGTTTCCCGCACAGGTTTTTTTCATAGCAAATAATAGAGTCTTTTGGATGACAAAAATATCGTATGCCTTAATGGTAAAGGGGGTTAAAGTATGTATAGAACGTGGTTATTTAAAATGCCAAGCATGTTTTTAGTGATGACTGAAATGCATGATGGGACTTTACGCCATTGATTCTTTAATGTTTTTTAAATTTGGTTAAGCGTTTATTCTTAGGCATAGTCTACTTGTTTGTTTTCTTTTTTCTGCTTTGAACTCTAAAGAATTTGAAAGTTTTTCAATAACATCATCTGTACCTTTCGGTCCTTGTTCTTGTAGGCAGGTTAAGAAAGTACCAGGCAGCACTTGAAAAATGATTAACCTTCTTGACATACTATCCTTTGCTGTAGGACTTCCAGTAGGAAGTTAATAAAGACTTTCCAAGGGAAAAGGGGTTAGATGTTATGCTTTTTTCTCTCATCAGTTGTGTCTTCTAAATTGATTTAGTAGTAGAACAATATATATTTTATTATAAAGTACATATAGGTTTATTAAAGTTCAAAATACCATTAAACTTTAAAATCTTATCCATTTTGTATATTATGAGTGTCGATTTGCTTTTATAAATAAATATGTATTTGAAAACTACTACAAAATCAAATAACTGGAGTTAATATTACAGATGTATCTCTTGTTACCTTCTCCCAAAGCAAAAAATGATAAATAACTTAGACAGTAGTCGATGTTAACTTTGCAATTATTTAAAACATTTCAACCAGGTTGTTGGGAAAATATGTTAGTAGCGTGGTTTCATGGCCTGGATAAGCTTTGTTATTTGTCAGCTTTCATTTATTTACTTACCTACATGTTCAAATATGCCATCATTTACCTGGTACTCAAAAACATGTGCTTGTTTAACTGGTAATTTGTAGCTCTTATTAAGCTGAACTCATGGCAGTGGATAGACCAGATTTAAAAAAAAATGCCTTATTCGTCTTTGTGTCTCTAGTGTTTAGCAGTCTCTGCTTCTGTTTGTTGAATTGAATTTAGCATTTTTGATAGTCTTCATGGGTAATGAGTTTCTCTCTTTTAGTTACTAAATTTAGTTTTTTAATTTAACCATTTGAAATGTGTAGTCCTTTGATAGTGATGGTATTTGAATTTGCAGTTCTAAAAACCTCCTTAACAAGGAACACAAAGATAAAATCTTATAAGGGCTGAATGAGAAAGGCTTCAGGATGTCAGTGAGGGACTCTGGGATGGCAGGATGGGTGAAGTTTCAGTAAGAAAGGTGAGACTGAGCCTCATGCATTCTCCTCCATATAGGACGAAGTGCCTCACTCTAGTCCTAATTTAGAAATGAATTCTTATTTATTCCAGGCTGCCCTTGAAGTATGCAGAACATTTTTACAGGAAGATAAAGGTGAAGGAGTCATTATGGTGACAGATCCTCCTTTTGGTGGCTTGGTTGAACCTCTGGCTGTTACATTCAAGAAGTTAATTGCTATGTGGAAAGAAGGTCAAAGCCAAGGTGTGTAATCTATTATTTACTGCAAAGTAAATATGTATCTATATATTTACTTCCTGTCAGATGTTAGTGATCTCAGTGAACCAGAGCATTGATAAAATATATTTGCCTTGAGTTCTTGTCTTTTTTTTTTTTTTAAAAAAACAGGCTTATTCGATAATGTGTCAAACTATCATCATGACATACTTTATATTATCTTAATCATGTGTTTTGAAAATGGCTTATAGGTAAAATATATATACATATACACATTTTTTTTTTTTGGTGGGAATAAAGGACATTATTGAAGAATAGCAGTGAGTTGTCACTTATTTAATAAGCATTTACTGAATGGCTACTGTGTACCAGATACCATTTAGGTGCTGGGACCAGGGTAGTATATAAGACAGACACACATCTCTGCCTTGCTGACCTTACAGTCCCTGTTCCTAAAGTCCTGCCCACATCTCTAAGAGGGCACCCAACCTCTGGCCCAGAGCTCTAAACGGGGCCAAGATTTAGGTGGGAAGGTGAGACATCCAGTATCCTAACTGTGATTACCAGTGACACAGATACCCGGTCTTGGACGTGGGTTAATGGCTGAGGGTTATTCCACAGTTTAAAGTGGCTTAGGACTTCAGCGTATTTCATATAATTATCTTGTTAGTCTGTGCAATCATTTTTTTAGTTTCCATCTTGCAAGCTGATAAATCATAAGAGTGTTGGGAATTTGTGATCGAGCTTCTCCATTAATAGTACTACATAAATAGTGTGCTTTGGGGATAGAATGCAAACGAAATCGAAATCATGACTCGTAGTGTTAATTAAGTATTCCACTTATTTTCTGTTCTTAAGTCACTTATCAGAGTGGATGAAGTGTGTTATTGGGAAGTGATAGAAAGCTCTGTGGGCTTGATTCCGGTTCCGCATTTATCAGCTGCATGAGCTTGACCAGTTACTTAAATTGCGCAGCTTCGCTTTTCCCTTCTGTAAAATGGGACTATAAATATCTAACTCTAGAGGTTATTAAAAGGAGATAATTTATAGAAAGTACCCAACATTGTGCTCAGCCTATACGAGCTCTCTGTAAATAATAGCTGTATTCCCTGCCTCTCATAAAAATTAATTTTATTTCCCACTTTTTTGTTAATGTCTTTGCTTTTACATACACTATAGCGATATGTATGTAAATATGCATTTACGTACCTTTTTATCTGTGTTTGGATATAAAAGAATATTCCCATTGCTGTCAGGGAAAGGTAAGGTTGTAAATGTCACTGTGGTAAACACTCTTTCCTTTTGTATGATTTAAATGAATTGAATGATTACAGTTTCTCTTTATACCAGAGTTTTTGTGATAGCTGTTTTATTTTTTCTTTAATATCAATTTCTTATTTTTTCTCCCTTTTTTTGTGATCCATTAGGTAACAGTCACAAAGAACTACCCATTTTCTGGATTTTCCCCTATTTTTTTGAATCCCGAATTTGTCAGTTTTTCCAAGCTTCTGCATGCTGGATTATCAGGTATAGTAAATATTCTGTCTCTGGCATGGCTAGGGAATGGATATTTAGTTTAAATAATCTGATAAAACTGTTCATTGATTTTAGTAAATGAAATACTATAAGCTGTATTAAACACTGAAAGTATACCTTATGTGGCTTAGTCCAGTGGTGTCTAACATGTCTGTGATCCCTAGGGTGCTTATTAAGGTACTGAAGTAAACCAACTAAATCAAAATCAGGAGGTAAAGCCCCAAGAAAAGACATTTTACCTGGCTTCCTATGGGGTTCTGAGGTGCAGGTGTCGCCACCAGAAGATGCCATAGCACCCAGCATCATCATCATTCACGTGGGTTTTCTCTGTTCAGGGGTTGTAGAGAAGTAATCGCTTTTTCTGGTTGGTGCATTGCCATGTACACTTCATTGTGCAACTCAGGGTGCCAGGAGTTCTAAGGAGAGAGAGGTTGCCCAGCTTGGCAGGCATCAGAGAGGCAGAAATGTTGACGTCTGTGTGTGAGCATGCGTGTGCTGGTGCAGGGCAGAGTCGGCTAGCCCTCCTTCATGTCTCTGTCCAAGGCCCTCCGGTGAGAAGAGACACTGGAGGGAGGCCATGGTGGCTCCACCCTGCCCCTCAGCTTGTTCTTCTGTTTTAATGTCCACTTTCCTGTATTTATTTCCTTGGGTGATGAAGCTAACCCTGTTGTCTCTGTTATTATGTGTGGTCACCAGGTGGGCACTACTTCCTCTTTTGTAATTATAATTTTCTATTTGGGTTTTCAGAGCACTTGATTAGCCTCTGATGAAGGCTTTTCATCCCTAGAACTGTAAATGTATTCACTAGTAGTTCCAAGCTTGCACTTGGTTCTGATTTTCCTAATTATTTCATTAATAGGCTATGTTATCATTTCTCCTTTTTTTTGGACTTATAGGTTGTTTCTGACTTTATGGTACTACAAATAGCCCTGCCATAAACATCTTTTATTTATATGATTTTTTTCATATCTGGCATAACTTAAATTCCCAAAACTAAAATAGAATTCTAAAAAGTACATTATCAAATTTAATGGGCACGTTTTTATTACTATCGATTATATTAATAGGTTCCTTTCCAAAAGTATGTAACACGAGCCATTTTAACCTTGATGTTTTGAACTCTGCTTTAGGCAAAATCCATAATTATTCTTAAAGCTGGTTACTTTCCTTTTTAGGGTACCCAGTTTTCTGTTTCTTGTCTGAGGGATGCTTCTAGTATTGACATTAGCAGTGCAGAGTTAGCTGACATACCCAAGGCTGTTAACTAAGTAAACTAGTTCCAGTTTCCAGGAACACCTGCTGCTTTTGACAGTGAATGATCACCCACATGTTGAATCAATAATTGAATGAAAAAGAGCATGAACTCTGGATTTGAAAAGAAACTGAGTTTTAATCCTGGTTCCATAATATCCTAGCTAGGCACATTTTATCTAACTCCCTGAAGCTCATCTTGCCTGTTATATGAGCATAGTTGTAATATATCTGCCTCATAAGATTTTAAGAATTATATGAGATAATTCATTAAAAAGGCTTAGCCTAGGCCCTGACACAGCAAGTATAGAGTCAAGGTTATTGCTATCAGTATTGTCGTAACCATCACTATATTGCCATTTTCAGATAGTCTCAGGGTGGAGGTAAAACTCTCTTCAGGTCCTTTTTTTGTACAGTATCTGAGACATTAAAATTGCAAAATACAAAGTCCCTCAGAAACTGTTTCGTCTGCATTTAGAGATGAGTTTTTACTGTGGACAGGAGTTTGAAATGGTGAGGAGGCAAAGGCAGATCCAGAATAAAGCAGATGAGAAAGGTTAATGTAGAGTAGCCAATTACCATTTGTTTAGACAGCCTGTATTACTAGGAAGGAACTTTTGGAAATACTGGAGTTTAGTTTTGAGAAATAGTTCCAAGGTCCAAGCTTATTGGAAATAATTATGTAATTCAAAAGGCTCTAATTAGGTCATGTTTATTGGGCAGGGTGAAAAGTAGTCATTTCAATAAAGAGAAAGCCAACTTTTGAAAAGAAAAATTAGGAAAAAATCTGTGAAACAAAAAAACTTGTTTTTCATAACTCTTACTGAAGACAAGAACACTACTGCCCGTGACAAGCTCAGTTGGAGAAATTGACTTTACCATATCTCCTTGTGTATTTATTAACCTTATTTGTTGTACCTCCCCTTCGATGGTTTTTCAGTTTAAAAAAAATTTCTCTGGACTTACTATCCTTTCTGAACCTTTTGCTATTTTTTCTTTCTTTTTCTACTTTAACCTCACTTTGTGGTAACTTTTATATTAGCATTCATCAAATAAGAATTCAAAAGTCTGTTCTACCCCTTCACAGCTCTTTTCCCATAGACCTTGATTAAGCCTTCTTTCTTGACATGGCTTAAGATGATGATAAGCCCCTAGATCATAATGCAGTTAAAAAAAAAAAAAGCCAGTAAATCTCTTTTTAAAATACTTTTCAGGTATGAGCAAGATGGAAATGCTGCAAAATCTTCATAAAATATAAACGGTGTAGACTCTTGTGTGTTAAAGCCCTTGAGTAGTGCAGAATAAAATAGTTTTCAAAGACCTAGAAATCCAAGAGTTTTATTAAGGGTAGATTAGAAAGGAAGGATGTGATAATGAAAAGAAATTCTGATTTAGAGTCAGAAGTTTGAGTTCTACACTGCCTTTTAGAGGCTATTTAATCTTAGGGGAAGTCACTTTATCTTTCTAGGTCTCTATTTCCTTACCAGTAAAATAAAATGATTGAACCAGAAAAGGGATGGCAGATAAATTTCACTTTTAGCGCTAAGCCTGATAAATTGGTAGTGACTTTCTGGAGAATTTGTTGAGAATACTCAGGCTCAGTGGCAGAGAGAGCAGTGTGACTGATTAGTGATGGCCTTCACAGGGTCAGGGTCAGGGAGCGATGGCATTCAAGTCTTGTATTTACCATATCTCAGCTAGATCATCTCACTTATCTTCTACCTTAAATATATATGATCTCTTGTTTCTAATTTATCTGGGACATTTATCTGGAGTGTTAAAGGTTGAGTTCTTTGCTTTTCTTTTTAAGCTATCTTTCAAAAAAATCATCCTGTATAGAAAACTGTTTTTCAAAAAAGCTAGTTTCATGTTCAGAAATCAAGACATTTTGACAGCAGTTTCCAATGATTGTAAATTAAAAGATGGCAACTGAAATTCTTAAAACTCAGTATATAATAAATGTAAAACAATTCAATAGGTTTGGAGTGACAAGGAGAATAATATATAATATATATTATACATATATAATTATATAATGTATATAATTCTAATATGTGATAATACATAATATATATTACATATACAATTATAGATATATATAATATATAGTTCATGGAATATATTTACAGTAATCTAAAATAAGAGATTACATGGGGTATGGAGACTAAACTAAAAGGCCTATTATTGTGTGATAGAAATTGGTTGATGGAGCTGAAGAGTTCACTTGGGATCTTTTGAATATACTGAAATTAAACATAATCCTTAGGGAGTTATGAAAATATAAGTTCTCTTTTATTTACCCTTTGTTTTCTGGCATGGTGTCTGGAGCATAGTAGGTGCAAAATACATGTTTGTTGACTTGAATGTCTTGGTTTCCGTATAACTAGTTTCAGTTTCATGTTACAGAAGAAATTTGCGCAGAGATAAAATTATAAGTTAGGAAGTACAGAGATTTTGTGCTTTCCCTCATTTCTATACAGTACTTCATCACATTAATCAGTTCCATGGGAGAAATTTTCTATTTGAGAATGCCTCTCATCATCATTGTGAGTGAAATGTCAGGGATAATGATGGGAAAATGGTGTATCAGCTCTACCACTAGTGCTATGCAATTTGCAAAATTGTGTTTGCTTTACAACGGTTCCATAGGAGGTTTATTTGTGTGGATGAAGCTATGAAATATGGATGTATGTTAGAGGTACATTAATTTACCCTAGCAGCATGCATTTTACATACCATATGTTTATAGTTAATTAGCACAACAAACCCGCATTTAAAAATAATAATAATCTCAATTAGGTTATGCAAAATCAAGCAATCAACCACCTTCCTGACACATACATTTTCTGATTCCTTGGCTAACCATAAAGAAATTGTTCTTTTTTTCCCTCCCTTCCATCTGCTATCTATTATATTGCATGGAATATTCCATTTGCTAGAAATCTTTCTAAGATACTCGTTTCCAACATTTGAAAAATCTTCTTAAGGTTCTTGGGAAGACTTTTTTTCTCTTATGATGCTCATGAATGTTCAGAATATCTTTGTTGAATTTAATAAGGTGCCATGTATTTATTGAGTCTGTAGAGGAGTGCAATGGGGAAAAATGATGAATTTAAGTCATTTTAAAAGAAAACTATTTAAAGTACTATTTTAAGATGATTTTGAAGTAAAATCTACTTTTGTATCTTAGCCTCTAATAGCTGACATAGCCATAGAATTTTAAAGTTGGAAAGAAACATAGAGGTGAGTATAGGCTAACTTCCCAGTGTAATAATCCTCTCCACTAAATTCGTGACAAGAAGTCCTCTAGCCTCACTTGACTGCTTTCAGTGAGGCAACTCAATTTATTTAATAGCACGAATCGTTAGAAAATTGTCTCGTATTGAGATAAAATATGCTCCCTATTAACTTCTAACCATTGGTCCTACTTCTGTTCTCCAGAGCGATAAAGGATAAGTCTAATTTCTATTCCACATGACACCCTTGCCGTTATAAAATAGCTATCAGATCCTCCCAGTATTATTTCTTTTTTTCTGAAATAAACACCACCCACATGTTGAACTCTAAATCCTATTCATTTCCATTACTTTCAGTGGAAATTAACTGGTTTTATTAATGTCTCTCTTAAAATGTAGTCTGAATGCAGGGCTTCAGACGTGACCTGATCTCATCCTTTCCTTGTTTTGGGATTACACTTCTGTGTCGGCCAGCTGGGAGCCTGTGCCAGCTTTCAGTTATGCTAGACTGTGGACTCACCATACAGACAGTTAACAGAACCCCCGAAGGTATTTTCCACACTGTCCCTTGTTTAGCTGGGTCTCCTGATCCCATACTTTTTTTTTCCTCCTCTGCCAGAACTCATTAATCAGTCCTCCTGAATTTGTCCACCTATAAATTTAGGAAGCATTGGGAGGGCCGTGGAGAGAGCTTAGGAGGCTTCCATGAAAGGCCTCCCTTTCCATTGTCTTCAGCTCCTTACATTTTTGTGGCTTGCTAGCTTTGCGAGCCAGTTCTGTTGTCACTTCTTAAGTGTATTCTTGTTTAGAATCTAGACATTAATTACAACCTATTTGAAAATTGGGCTCTACCTGTATTGACTTCATAAAAATCTCATGGTATTCTTGTGGATAAGCTAAAACAGTGGTTCTCAAATTTCAGTGTGCCAGGAGGGCTTATTAAGTTTCCACTTTATTAGGCCTTAGGTGGGCGATAACTTGCATTTCTAACAAAATCCCAGGAGATGATGTTGCTGATGCTGACACCATACTTTGAGAATTACTGATCTGAAGAAAGATGGACTAAGTGGCCAGGTGAAATCATAATAGGTTTAAAACCAAGTTGAAAATGTGTGTGGATAATAGAGAGGTTGGGGGAGGAGACAGGAGCCAAAGAAATCATGCTTAGCTTCAGTTCACTTTCAAGATAATCTGCTGAAACTGAAAGTTGAGTTAGGGATCTTGAGAGAGAGGTAAATGTTTGAAACAGTCATTGTGGGGAGAAGAACTGTAGTTATGAGTCACTCTCTTCAGTTCCATCTGTCCATCTACCTCTACCATATGCCAGGCCCTGAACTCAGTGTTTACATATATTACCTCATTGAACCTTCACAGCAACTCTAAGGTAACCTCCTTTTCCACTGAAAATCATGCATACTGGCTTAAGGTCACATAACAAGTGAGGGGCACAGCCACTGTCTGGCCTCCAAACCTGTGCTCTGTCAAATAGTGACTGGCAGAAGGCCAAACTGAGTCCGTACTGATATTTGGTAAGCTGAAAACAGACGTGTAGTGAATTTCACACAGATAGAATGAAAAGCCGCAACCAGGCCGGCACATGTCTTCAAAGGTGAAATTTCTTAATGTCAGAGCTAAATCTAATTACATAATAGCCTTTCTTGTAAAGTCTATTGTATTGGATAAAAGATTAGAGCCGTTCTTAGTACCAAGCAGTGTGAATTTGTTATAAGAAAATTTACCGTTTTTTTATAATGAAATTTTACTGTTGTAGAGGCCTTTCTGAGGCTATTGATTAATAAGTAAACTTTTGCTTTTAAGACTTTCTTATTAAATATTTCAGTTTAATTTGTATCTTGGCATCAGGTCATTCAGTTATTGGTTAAAGAATTTTAATGAATGTTGACTCATTTGATTAAACTTTCTTTTAAAATTTTAAAAAACTTTCTAGGTAGATTATGATAATCATGCACTTTATAAACATGGAAAGACGGGTCGAAAACAGTCTCCTGTGCGTATTTTCACCAATGTTCCACCCAACAAAATAATCCTTCCTGTCGAAGAAGGGTACAGGTAAGATTACAGTGGGACCTTGAAATACACAGGTCGCTGAAAATAAAGTTCCATATATCTAACATTAAAATGCTTTTTAATATTGACTCATTTAGTTCTTCTTTTAACTTTGGCCCATAATTTTATATTGAATTGAATTTGGATTACATCCAGTTTTTGTAATGAGTGCCCCACAAACTTTTATCTACTCTGTGAATCTCAGTAAGTATACGCAGCTGATTTCTCCAAGTCTGTCTTTTCTCCTCAGATTTTGCCCTCTGTGTCAGCGATATGTTTCTCTAGAGAATCAACACTGTGAGCACTGTAATTCTTGCACATCCAAGGTATAGGTTTCTTTAAAATACATTTTTTATTCAAATGTGTTAGTTATTTTAGTTTACTGGTTTCATTATATTCATTTAATGTTATTTTGTTAATATTTGTATTGATATATTATCATTTATTATACTTCAGTATAGTAGTTTATTTCTAATTATAGAGTACAACAGACTTAAAAATACCTTGGTGAACAAATGGGTCCTCTGCTAAATTAAGCCTGAAACATCACTAAACACAGAATGACAACATCAAAGCTGTCTTTCTTTGAGCACATCATAAGAAGACAGGATTCTTTGGAAAAGACAATCATTCTGGGGGAAAATAGAAGGCAGCAGGCAAAGAGGAAGACCAAATATGAGATAGGATTAACTCCGTAAAAGAAGCCATAGGCAGGAGTCCACAGGAGCAGAGGAGGGCTGTTGAGGACAGGACATTATGGATGTCACTCATTCGTAGGGTCACCAGGAGCAGAGCCAACTCTGGCATGTAACACAGTTGGCTTCATCATCATTAATAATTATTTGAATTCATTTTTATATAGTACTGCTTATATAAAATATATATGACTGCTGAAATTACTAGTATTTCAAATAAAGCACTGAATTCTGTGGAGGACGGAATTACAGTGTTTCGAATAAGGTGTTGAACTATGAGGTACCATCACCGTTCTGAAGAAACTATAATTAATAACATGTCCTGTACATTTTTTATGTGCCAGGCCCTGTCTTAAGAGCTGCCCAGGAACTAAGTCATTCACTGCTCGCGGTAGCCCTAGCAGATGGTGCAGGTCCTCTTCGCTTTCTAGGGATGAGGAAGGGCTGCCCAGGACACACCTCCTCTGTGTGTAGGGAGGTGGGATCACCATTAAAGTTTCTCTGTCATTTTAACTACGTCTAGTCAGAAAGAAACGTTTGGCTGATAAGCACATGTTATTCTTCAAAGAGAAAGGGTGTATTTTTATAACTATTAGAAAGTACATTTTTCATAACTTTATAATTTTATTACTGATTTATACTAGTTTTTAATTATGGTAACCCATCTGATTACGTATTTTTAAAATTCATTTAGAAATTATCTATATATTATTCTTCATTTTAAAAAATGATGCCCAGATCATAAAGTTCAAAATGAGGAAGACAAAACTTAATTTTTTAGAGATGCACACATAGTGGTGAAAATAAACAAGGAAGTGACCGTCACAAAACTTGCATAGGTGTCAGGAAGCTGGGCAGGAGGGGGACTGGCTTGGGAAGGGGCACGCGGGCAGCGTCTGGGGCTGCTGGCACTCTTTCTTGACCTGTGGGGTGCATCAGTGTTTGCTGATGTTTCATGCATTTTTCCATATGTTTTACTTCACAGTTTTAAAATTACCCCAGTAGTAACCTGTAATTTCTATCTTTCTTTCTAAATTATGTGAAATTCTCAAATATGAATTTTATTAAGGATTGTGCCAGATAGACGCATAAAAACGATAAGTCATTAATCCTCTTGAACTTTTCATTGAGCCCTTCTTTATGCAGATTGCTTTGCTCTACCTGGAATGGACTTTCAAGATCATTTAGAAAAATCCCCTAGTTTTAGAGTTAAGGAAATTGGGGCCCACCAAGAGGTCATTGATTTGAGTGGAGAAAAGTATAAATTAAAATCAAAGTATGTAATTTTGAAGCCTAGGAAAGTGAGAAATAAGGAATTAATAATTTATACAGATTTTAATAAGACATTTTAATTTTTAATTGTGGGACTTGATTTTTAATGACAAATTAAACATAATTTAAAAATTGTTTTTGTAGGATGGCAGGAAATGGAACCATTGCTTTCTCTGTAAAAAGTGTGTAAAGCCTTGTAAGTATTTAGACAATATTTGAGAGCCTATGAAAACATTTGGGTTTTTTTTTTTCATTTTAGTAGGATTTTAATTTAACTGTATTTATAAAAGAAAAAAATAATATAGAGACCTGCATGGATTTGCTTGCTTTTTAATTTTTACAACTACCAAAATGTACGTTTTCTCCTTCATAGAGAGACATGACTACTAACATGTTTCAGCGTGGCATTTGGTTTGGCTTATTTTAATAGGGCTTTGTGTCACCCAGCTAGCCCCCAGTGTTTCAGTGGCTCTAAGATCATGACTCATTGGAGGAGAGCTAAATTTGGTGCCATGTATTAGAAAGAAGTTAGCTGTTTTATGAGATTCTAATCTCTTAACTTTGGCCTCTTTAGCCAAATTATAACCAGCTATGCAAACCAGTCACAATATTCGAAGTAAACACTATTCATGCTTCCCTATCATAAAGGTTAATCAAATGAAAAATTATATTAATGAACCTCTTCTAAAACTTAATTTATGTTCTCCAGCCTGGATCCACTGCAGCATTTGCAATCACTGTGCTCTTCCAGATCATTCTTGCGAGGGCCCTAAAGACGGCTGCTTCATTTGTGGTGAATTAGATCATAAACGTGGTACTTGTCCTAACATCTCTGCATCTAAGAAAGCTAACAAGTTAGTTGAATTCTTTTACTTACTAGAAAAAATATTTTCTATAGTGGTTTTATACAGAGCAGTTCACAAAATTATACTAGTTATGGGATCCAGAATTGATAAATTGTTCTTTCCAGTGTTATGTATTGTTTGCATAGATGGGGGAGGGAGGATATAAAGATGAGTCAAATAGCCTAAAATTTTACAAACTATAAAGTGGAAAGTGAGTTCATATCTAAGTTTATATCTCCTGTGGGTCATGTGAAATTATAATTTGTGGGATTAGAGTTCAGGCTTTATTGAAGGACATGATGTTTAAGTCAGGACAAATTAGATATAAACACGTGATAGCAGGTAAGGATGGAGAGTCATTTCAGATGGAATGGCATGCGTAATTCCACACATTGGAAAATGAAGTTATTTCAGACTTCTAGAAAAATATGTAGGTACATTTAACAATTTAAATATTTAAAGTTTTAATTTTTACCCTTTCTTTCCCTATGATAATTCGCCATCTCCCCCCAATACTTGGTATTGGTTATAACTCAGAGCAGAGTTATACCAAAGATAATAGCATATTTAGGGAAGCCATTGCTATTTCAACTAAGCTAACTTTAATGATTATACTTTATTTTGAACTAAAATGGATAATGGGTATTGAGTTCCCTTGTTTTATTGATATGAAGACCAGAGAGTCAAGTTAACATTACTTGAAAATTTAGATCAAGATAAAAATTTTAAGCTATCATATGACTTGTGATTTAAAAACTCTATTAGTATTAGAGTATTCGATTCTTTGGTTTTTATGATTGTATTAGAATTCTTTCCCATTTGTTATTTTATTTTTTTGGTCAGTGAAAATTATTTTTTTTCCATTAAATTCCAGCCATTTGGATTCTGCCTTCCATTTACCTGCCTTTTCCATACTTTTTATCAAACTTACTTTAAATAATTATTTCCACTAAGTAATGCAGGGTAGAAGTGGAATTTTTTAAATTAATTAAAGAGGCATATTGAAGAATCTTATGAAATGTTTTTCCTTAGAACCCTTCAAGAATAGAATACAACCTAATAAACTACTGGTCTGGAATTGTTGTACTATTTGCAGTGTATTTCCAGTTGCAAACAGAATTGGTAACGTGTCAGCCTTTGATTCTGTGATCCTACGATACATGGAAAGTGAATTTGCATTTTAGTAAAATATTGTGGGCTCTTCATTGGTCCTTAAATAGCCCTGGCTAGTCCGTTTGGTAGAAGTACATTGTTTTCATTGAGGGAAACCATCTAGTATTTTTTAGTACTAGATTTTATCAAGTTTAATTCAAAGCACATATCTTTTAGAATATGGTACTTTCTTCTCTCAGAAAAAATTGCTAAACTCCTGTTCATAGTTATCTTTTAGTATTGCTTTTTAAAAAAATAATGAAATTGACAATGCAAAATATTTTTCTGCACAACAGAAAAAACGGTTTTAATAGCCTTTTTAGCATACATGGCATCTTAAGTATTTTACTGCTCTCTCATTAATTGGTTTTCCCTTAGTTTCCTTTGGTTGTGAACTAGAATGACGCTGGCTCCCTCTTGTGGTTAAAGCTTACTTTATCAGTTACATAAATATCTATAATTTAGATTTTAGAGGACAAATTCTAGGTCAGTTTAATTTTAAGGCAAAATAATACAATTGCTTTATTTTCAATCAGTTCATCGCTATTGAAAAACTTTATGTCTAGAAAGTTTTAGTTATTCATATTACAAATGAAAATTTTCTTTGTTTCTGTTTACTGTATCATTTAGTGAAATCTGGTCGTGTTTAGTTCTTATGAGTAGATAAGCCAAAGAAAATTTGTTTAAATTTTGTATGCTGGCATGCATAGCTTCACTAACTTTGCGATAAAGAGGTTATGCTTCGTTAAATTTGCTAAATCATCACTTATCAGAACTTTATCCTACTTTTTAAAAAATGGCCGGAGGGAAAGGAGATTTATATAATGCGCACAGAACGGTATAAAGATGACTGTTGTGTTTTATTAATTGGTAGGATACCCCAGTCCATAGTGTAAAATCTAAATATGGAAAAATTTAAACTTTCCCAGCAAAATTCTGAATAATAGTCATATGGAGCTACTAAATAATAGCTCATATTTAGTAGTGACTACTATATGCTTAACATTTTACATAGCTGAATAATTTTTAATAGAGTATGCAGTATTAAGGTAATTAAGAGCACAGGTTCTAGACTCAAGCTGGTTCTGCCACTCTCTCATTGAATTTCGTATTCAGTTTCTTCCCCTAAAAATGTTGGAGGGAAGAAAAGGGAAGGATGCCATCTGCCTTGTCGCAGTCTCCTAGCTCCTTGAAGTTAAAGATTATACCTGTCTATTTTTGTTATTCTCAACACTGAGCATATATGCTGATGAACCAAAAGGAAGGCCTGAGTTTAGTCTACTGGGGGCTTATATACTGTTTATGAAGCTCCTTTCCCAGGTTTTAGTCCTGGGAAGATCAAGAATAAGCTTTTCCCTGGGATTTGTGCTTTAGGAGAGTGAACCTTACGATTAACAGTGCTGTGTAGCCATAGAAAGGTTCCAGGTGTGCCAGTGCTGGCAGCCCCAGCCCATTCCTTGGTCCTACTAGCTTGCTGAAAGAGAATGAACAGACCAGTAATCTCTCTCAACTATAGACTGACTGTAACTTAGTTCAGAGAGCACCAGAAGCAAAAGATGTTTTCCTCTGGCATGGGTTAGTGTTCTTAAAGGTGAGTTTTAACTTGTTCATTTTGAAGCTAGTCTTCAAGAAAACAGAGACCACAAAATGTGGACACCCTGCATGGCACTCATCAGGACTTTTAGATCTACGCAGCAAGGAAAATTAGCCTTGTGACTTACGAGATGGGCCTCTTTAAGTGTTGTCAGTTTTTTCTCTTGTGCTGTTTCATTTTTCTACCTCTGTGAACTGCCAGAATGTATTGTCCTTTTTCTGAAAAATGTAATTCAGGGGTTTGGAGATTGAAGTGCTGAGTTGAGCAGTACAGATATTAAAGCGGAAAAAAATCAACAAAAAAACTCCCAACTCATTGTCTTGACTATTTACCTCTGTCTTGTATTTGTCCTGAATGATTGTTCTAAATCTTTAGTAACCGTCTTCCAAAGAATTTTTTTTTTCTTCAACATTTTGCTGGGTCAGGCCTCTGATTGTCTTCTTCTTATTATGGTTAGGATTTGAAGGATTTATGCTGATAATATAGTAAATTCTTTCCCTTCTGTTTTCTTATTTGGTTAGCTGGTTAATTAAACTTCAACCTAATTGCTTTATTCACTGTGCTCATTCTACAAAATAATTTAGCACGTTGTTTTTCAGAGCTGTCAGAAAGCAGAAGCAAAGAAAAAGTAATAAGATGAAAATGGAGACCACTAAAGGACAACCCATGAATCATACATCTGTTACAAGGAAGAAGAAAAGGAGAGAAAGAGCCCATCAATATCTTTGCTCTTAAATGTCCAGTGGCTTGAGAATGAGAAAGATTTATAGTCCAGCCTTTGATGCCATTTTCTGAAAGTGCCATACTGGACTTAAATCCTGTCGCTTTCAAAGGTGTGCCCCTTTCTAAGCTAGATAATAGGCAGGTGGTATTTGCTGGTTTATGGACCCCTCAGCAGCGTCCTGGAGACCTGGCGATTTGTTCCATCCTTGGCTCTCTCTCTGTCCTTTTTCTCTCTTTAAATCTCTTCCAATCGTATTATTTTAGCCTCTTTTATCTGAAAAGTGTGCATACAGCATTCTTTTGCAGATTCCGAAGAAAATGAAAACCCGAGGTTTCATTTATATTATATAAGTATATGTTAAATAAGATAAAATATTTTAAATTAAATATTCAATATTGTACAATGGCTTAAGCCCGATGTAAAGAGAAGTACAATGTACAATTATTTTTAGAATCTGAAGGTGATGGAAAGAATTTTGACAAAGGTAGTCCAAAGATATAAAGATTATAATTATGGTTACATTATTATTAAATATTTATTTTTCAAATACTTTTTACAGTTGTCCTTTAATGGTATAGAATTACCTCAATTTTTTGAATGAGTAAGTTATTCAGAATTAGGACTTGCTCTGTCATTTTTTTTTTTTTTTTGTCTTTTAACCTGGGCAGTACGTTTCTGTCTATAAACGCAATGTAGAAGGCAGGAGAGTTTGGAGATTAAATCTCCTCATTCCTATTCTAACACTTTCTGGTTTTATGTCCTTGGCCAGGTCATTCACTCTTTAGAAGCCCCTGTTTCTTCATTATCATAATGGGGATAATAATAACTATACCATAATTTGTGATTAAATGAGCATACGCCTGGTTCTCAATTCTGTTATTGGTGACTGGAATAGTTTGAACTGAAAACAAACAGTTCATCTCCCCATTTCTCTATTAGATACCAGACATTATCTCCTTGAGGTTGAATAGTTTTGAAAGGCTTGCATTTGCATAGCGACTTTTTGTTCCCAGACACCTGCTTTAGAAGCATCATTGCTTGGGCTTACTCAGAGCCCTGTAATCGAATATTTAAATTCTGCCTGGGGTTTAATTTAGGACTGCTTGATCCCTCATTTGGGGTATTGTCAGGGCCCTCCCTGGTCAGTGTGGTAGTAGCGTGTACATTGGGTGACATCAGATGAATGAGCTAGTTCCTGGACTTAATAAGCATCAGAAAACTCTTGTCCCCTTTCCTGTGGGTTGCTATGGTGATAGTATTATCACCATGAGAGTTGTACCTTGTAGAATCCTTGTGAGTGTTCCCTCTGATTCAGGTGTGGGTATGGACACTGCCTGACTTCATGGTATCCACAATGCCATGGTAAAACTTATTGATCTCTCCCTTGGAATTCAGACATCTGAGGGACCATTACTACTGCAGAATTGGGTCTTGATGTCCAGTGGTTCTTATCATCATCATATTTCCTTTGTTTTAAGATACCAAAATTAAAAAAAAAAAAAAAGCATGTTAATGTAATCATAGCTTTTCATGGAGAAAACTCCATATCTCATTAATTGTACATATTAAATTTTAGATATACCTTTTTTGGAAACATTGAAATGTGAAAAAAGTACATTTTAGAATTGAGGAAATTGGGTATTACCTAGAATCAGGAATTATGTACTTTAAAAGTTTGTTAACTTTTTAGAAAGTTGAAAATAGGAAAACTGTTGATTCTCTTCCTGTGTTCAAGCAATACTGTATTAAGGACTTAATGTCTTCTTTCTTTTCTCAGAGAATAAACCAATAGGATAAAAATGTCTCTGGGAGGTAAAGTATGATGGGAGATGAGATCATTTGTTCTAATTAGAAATCTGCAAATCTGAACATTAAGATACCTACTCAAAACGCACCAGAAGAAAATCCCTAAAGTTTGATAAAACTTTCTAAGCTTTTTAGGACATCTTCTTAAACAATTACAGCCAAATTTCATTTTACTTCATGCTTATAAAATTTAATTAAAGTCACTCTGTAGACCCTGAAAGATCAGATTTCCGTTCTTATATTTAGTGTGATATTTAGACTAATTTATTTCTCCATGTGCCCCAGTCTTTTCATCCTATTCTCTTCTTTCTGTTTGGAATCTTTACGTCCATACAGCCATCTGGTAAAATCTATGGAGCCTTCAGGCCCTTACCCAAGTCCTTGTCTTCTGGGAGTCTTGCACAGACCCTGGTATCAACCAATACTTTCCTCTCTGAAGCACTTGGTGTTCTGCACCACATTTAAGGCACTTTTCATATATTATTCTTATGTGATTATGTTTAAAGAGTCTATTTCCCCCAAAGATTTCCATTTCTTAATGTTAGTAATCATTTTACACACTTTGTCTGATGCATTGTAGGTGCTCAATAAAAAATCTGATGAAAACATGGAATTTTATAGAGGCTTTCAGGTGGTAGGTGTATTAGATTGCTAGGGCTGTTTTAACAAAATATCACAGACTGGGTGGCTTAAATAACAATATGTATTTCTCACAGGTCTCGGGGCTGGATAGTCAAGATCAAGGTATTGATGGGGTTGGTTCTTATGAGGGCTCCCTCTTTGGCTTATAGATGGCCACCTTCTCATTGTGTCTTCACATGGTCTGTCTTCTATGTGTATGCATCCCTAGTGTCTCTTGGGTCCAGACTTCCTCTTATTAAAAGGACACCAGTCAGATAGGATGAAGGCCCATCCTAATGGCTGTGTTTTACCTTAATCTCTTTTTTAGAGGCCCTATCTCCTAATACAGCCCCATTCTGAGCTACTGAGGGTTACGGCTTCAACATATAAATTTTTGGGGACACAATTCAGTCCTTAACAGTAGGCATGCCTAAGATATAGAGAGGACTTGTTCTTTTTCTTATAAGAACTGGAAAAAGGAAAACAGAGCTCAGCAATATTGGGAGTAACTTAGAGTAGCTAGGACTATCCCAACTAACACAGAGCGTTTAAATGTTGGGATGTGCTGTGTGAGCAACACCGGCGGCCTTATCTGGAAGTCTCTAAACAATTCAGCTTTCAAGGTTATTTTAAGAAAAACACAAGTTGATGTCTGGCCTCTTCAAAGTAATTTGCAAAATACTAGGCATCTGAGAGAAGTCTGACTAATTTTCAAATATAAAATCACAGTCTACTAAAGGACCTGATCTGATGCCACCTCCTTTATAATGTCCTTGTTGGTGTCTCTAGTGAAATAGTACATCTCTTGCCAGTGAAATAAAAATGTATATGTTTTTTATTTATACTTCTTTTAAGGTACGTAAATCATGTATTAGAATGGCTTTTTGTACCTGTTTCCCTTTGCATTTTAGAAGCTCACTGGAGGCAGGGACCTGTGGACATCACTGCATGTGTTCACTGGCTCATAGCTGGGCCTTGCACACGGCGGTATCAGAGACCACTGGCTGCAACACATGTGATCTCTTTATTCCTCTGCAACCCTGCAAAGCAGGCAGCCAGGCTAACACATTTCTTTACCCTCCACGTAATAGCTGCTCAAAACTACATGTTGAGTGAGTAGAAATGCCATCTAATATACTGCTTTATGCCTCAGAACCCTAACTGTGCTATGTAGTAAGAAACTAATAGCTTAGGGCTGCCTATGTAAAGAATGCTTGCACAAAATGCAAAGGAAAATCTAATTTCATTTATTTGATATGATTTTAATTGGAACATTAGGACATGGGTTAAATTACTTGAGGGTCAGGTAAGAAGGTCATTGCAATCAATAAGGTGAAGATAAGATCTCTACCACTTGATTTCAAGCGATTTAATATAAATGTTAATTCAGCAAGACTGAGGAAATAAAACACCAAAAGTGAGCAGGCAGAGCTCAGAGCTCTGACAGGTGAGTTTTATCCCATTAGCTGGGCAATCACAAGATTGTCACACTGTTGAGTTGCTTCTTACCTACAGACTAGAAGTGTAACATCTGGTGGTCACTAAGAAACTAAGCCTGGATAGATGGACCAGTTTCTTCATCTGCAGGTGTGGAAAATGAGAGGGGAGAAAGCTAGAATGGTCCCCTAAACATTCTGTGTGCCTAAAGAGGACAAAGGAAACAAAGGTTCCTGCATGTTAACTTTACACTTAGTACATGGGCCAGGTAAATCAAAGAAAATGAAAATCAACTTGAATCCTACCACCCACAAATAAGCACTGTCACAGCTTCTGTGTGTGTGCTTCCAAAGATAGATTCTTGTATAAACAGCCATACAGACACACTTTAAAATTTCTCCCACAAAAGTAGAATTGTAAATACTGTTTTGTAATATTCCTTTCATAAAACATGTTGTGAATATTAATTTATATATACAAAAATAGTATTCTGTAGTATGGATGTATCATATTTTTTTTAAAAATCAATTTCCTGTGGTCAGACATCTAAGTTGTTTGCAATTTTTACCATTGTAGATGACCCTATGGTGAACATACTTGTAACCAAATCTTTTCTTATTTTCTTAGGATAAACTCATATGTATGAATACTGGTTCTGTAGCTCTTATTAGAACTTCTTTCTCCAGAACAGCAGCGGAAGTGGTTGTGGGAAACATAGAATGCCATGAGTAAATACAATTTAGACTCCCTCTGCCAGGATGGAACATCTCCCAAATGTCATTCCTGCCATGAGATTTAGGGGGTGGGGATGACTGACATCTCTCTAGCTCTTAAGGCTTTCTGTTGGGCATAATTCCATTTCCTTAGCTGTGATTGATTTCTGCTGACGGGTTGCTCTAATCACAACAAGGCTCAGGATTTTAATCTGATTGGTGAAAAGGTGTGTGTTCTCCCTCTGAATGAGGAAGTAGGTAGCACCAGTGACCAGATGGGGAACCAGCCTTATAATGACACACACCTTGAGCTGGGTCCCTGGTGATATGAAGCTGTTGAATCTAGCCTACCCTACAGCTGCCCTATTCCTGGACTTGCATTTTACATGAGCCAATACATTCTAGTTATTACTTGTGCCACTTTGAGTCAGGTTTGCTTGGCTGCCTAATGAATGAAACAGTAGAAGGGCAGAGAGATCCTAACATCAACGTACATTTATTTCTCTTTGTAGCAAATTTCAGTCGATTCGCTTATTTTGTATGTTTCACCTATTTTACAACTTCACAATAGACCTCTCAACATAACAGACTTTCACGTGGTGTAGGTTAGTCACATCCCACACAACTCCATCTTCTATCCCTGTACACAATGACTCCCACCTCTTTGCTCAGGCCCTGACCTTTCCCTTTCAAAGCTGCCTTTCCAGTTGCCCATGGGCTGTCACAAACTTTCACACCACACCTCAACCTGAAGGTAGTCCTCACTGAACTCTTGCTCTGATCTTTCTCACCCCCACCCCCAATCCAATGACCTCTAGTTGTCTATTCCTTGCCTCTGTGCACCCAAATATGCCAACCTCAGTGTTGACCGTTCCCCTGTTTTCATTCCCCCAATTTAATCAACAATCAGGTCTTATTATTCTACTTCATAAATGTCTCTGAAATTCCCTCCCCTGCCCTCCCTACCCAACTTTGCCTTCCTGCCGTCTTTTACCTCCAATCATTTCTTTCTAATGTATCATCACCCTTGTGACAAGGATTAAGGTCCTGAATAACCAATGAACCAGTGTGATGCTGTCAACAATATGCCCCCCCCCACTCCCCATGAATCTCTGTTGGCAACTGACAGGCTTGAAAATTCAACTCCATTATAACTCCTGGAAAGATGCCATCAGCATGGGCTAGGCCAAGGGGGTGTAGTGATCAAAGAAACAGCCTAGCTACCAAAAAGTTATTTCAAAAAAAGTTCTCGAATTTTTTTTTTCCAAGCACTACAAAGAGGATATACAGAACATGGAAATTCTTAAAAGTCTATTTTCTCTTTCATTTCTTCCCCCTTCCACCCATTCCATTCTCCATACATTCATATCTCCTGTCCTTGCCTCCTTAAAAGGCACTGATGCCTGATCCCTCGGGCTTCTTCCCCTTTCCTCTTGATTCTGTGCCACAGAAGCACAAATAAACGAATTTGACAAAGCCATGTTTTCCTTAGAGAATGGGGAAGGCAAGGAAATGGAGTGCATAAAGCCAAAGCTGTGTTAATAGCTCTTGTCCTATGGCTATTTTAGATTATTTTCAGTAACAGTACCTGCCTCCACTCCCACCAGCATACATGAGCCCCTATGGCAACAAAATCATTTGCTTTTTCCTGGCCACGTCTAGAACTCCACACCTATACTGTTTCCTGTGCTGTAATACCTTCCAAGAAATTCATACTCTTCTGTGAAGTCTTCATAATGTACAGGTAGTTACTCGCCTCTGTTCCATAACATTGAGTGTCTACCTCTATTAACAGTCCTTTTCATGTGTTATATGAGGGTTAATATTACAGACTAAGTTTCAGGAAAATGGGCATTCAGTTTTCATAGGAATGTCTAAGTGGATATTGGGCCCCCATCATCCAGATTATCCATTATTGGCACCCAGAACATTAACACTTGAAAATGCATTTCATAAATAACAAAGGCAAGTTCATTCTCACCTTAAAAATGTTGACTCCGGAAGAATGTGGGGACATGCTAATTGTAGCAAAGGCAGAGAAAAAAAAACATCTCTGAGAGGAAGCAGGCAGGGTAACATCAAGAGGTAAGAATAGTCTATAGCCATGCTACCCTGAGCAAGCCCGATCCCGTCTGATCTCAGAGGGTAAGCAGGTTCAGGCATAGTTAGTACTTGGATGGGAGACCACCTAGGAAGACCAGGTGGTCCTGTAGGCATAAAAAATAAAAAATAAAAAAAAGGGATTGTAAACTGACAAGGTCCTTGCAATCTGTGAGGTCAACCAAGGGTTGCCTTGCCTAAAAATAAAAATAAATTAAAAAAAAAAGAGTTAAGAACAGTGCCTGGCACAAAGCAGTGCCATGAATATTTGTTGCTGAATGAATTAGTTTACCTCTGTCACCTACTTCCCAGGGACTGGATCCAGACAGAGTTCAGGAAGATGGGGCTTACTGGAAGCTGAAGATTCTGCTGCCTCTTTTGGCAAGTAAAATAACTTAAAAGTAGATGGCTTTCTACCATAGATTTTAAGTTCAAGAATCACGGGATGATACTGTCACATTCTCTTAACCTGGTCATAACTGGTGGGACTTTTTGAACGTGTCGACACATTTAAAGAAGCAACAGATGGGTTCTGATTTACCTGCCTGTGAGGCTGACCTGTAGCCTGCCTTCATTTGTGTAGTCCAGATTCCTTCACGTAGCAGACAGATACTAAATAGCTATGAGAAAACTCCTAGATGGTCCACGGCCTTCATTTATTGCGGTAGGACCACTACTACCAATAAGTGTGAGTCTGAAGTGGGATAAAGAATAAAAATAATCGTCCGTGTCAGAGGTTTAAGAGCAGGGCCCTTCCATCTGGGCTACAAATTGAAATCGCCTACAGAGTTGGAATAAAGACTGGGCCCCATCCCATATTAATTTCTTTTAATTGGTCTGGGGTATTGGGCAGAGGCGTCTAAAAAAATCTCTCTAGGTGATTCTACCGAGCAGTCGGCACTGTAAACACCGGTTTAGAGACTGCCAAAGGCTCCAGCTGATCAGGGCCTAAAGTTTGCGGTCCTTTTTGTCTGTCTTCCCACGTTTCTGAGGCCTCACCCCCAACCCCAAACCTATGACTGTCCATTCACCCGCAGCAGGGAATTCCCGGAAAAGCGGACGAGACCGCGGGCGCGCACACACGTGTATACACGCCTCATCCACCGAGCGCCGTGCGGTCTCAGCGACACGCCCCCGCCCGGGCGCCCAGCCCTCCTCCAGCGCCGCATCCGGGTCCAGCCGGCGGCTGCCTCCCGCCCTCCGTCAGCCCCGCGTCTTCCTACGCATGCGGGTGCAGACCCCACGCCCTCCGCTTCCAGTCCCGCGCTTTCTTCTCGCGAGGAAGTCCGGGCGCCGGAAGTGCCCGGAGCGCGCGCGGCGCGGGGCAGCGCGGCGGTGTTGCTGCGCAGCCGGCAGAGGGAGGGAGAGGCCGCCCTGGCAGTGTGGGCTGCAGGTACGGCTGCAGTCGGAGCTCGGAAGGGCCGGGGGCGAGGGAGATGCGGCCCCCGGGCCCGGGCGGGGCGGCTGCGAGGGGGCCCCTGCCGGCTCCGACTGGGGTGTCGTTGCAGGGTCGCCCCCATGTTGCGTTTTCCGACCTGTTTCCCGTCCTTCCGGGTGGTGGGAGAGAAGCAGCTGCCGCAGGAGATCATTTTCCTGGTCTGGTCGCCCAAGCGGGATCTCATTGCTTTGGCCAACACCGCGGGCGAGGTGAGTGAGCCGGCGTAGAACCCCAAGAACTCCGAGCCCCACCGACAGCGAGCAGGTACAGCCTGCCCCAGCCTGGCTTTATCTTTCTGTGAACTTGACGGGCCACCTGTGTACCCTGCCCCTCCCTTCCAGGCCGGCTGTAAACTTCAAGTGAAAGTATAAGGGACCATATTCGGGAAAGATCATTTATATGTCCATTTTCCGTACTTTATGGCGAAAATAAGTTTTCACACAGCTTAACACAAACAGTCTGGCATCTCCAGGTCTCCTTTAATCATTTATTTGCTAACGTGGACTTTTTAAAAGCCCATGATGTGTCACTCATGAACTAGACATAGTAGTAGATCCACAGACCTTGACTGAAGTTTGTTTCAAGTTTAGTAGCAGAAGAAAAATGAGTTATTGTCAAACTAGCTGCGAATGTACATGCGAGTAGCCGCCACAAAGGATAGGTTTAAGAATCTGTATTATGTTGTTTTAAGTTTCATACTATGGATTGGATAGCCACCGCCCGTTAAAAATACCCTTAAATTAAACAAGGGAGTGATTGTTTCCCTGGATTCCTGACACAATGTGCAAGAATTTTGTCAGTTAGCATTTCATGTTCACACATTATGGTTCATCAAGCACAACCAGTTGGCCAAACTGTGCTGAGAGTTCTTATTACCTGGCAGCCATTTTATAAGGAAACCTTCACTTCTGCATGTTTCCTCGTAGGGCAGGTTTCCTGATAGTTAGTTACCTGGCCAGGTAAGAGTTGCATTGTGTGCAGCCAAGCTTGGTAACCAGATGGTAAGGAAAACCTAGCTAGGAAAACTTAGCAGCCTGCAGGGCTTTGTCACTGTGTTCACTGCCATGACCTGCTATCTAAAGTACTGAAGTCTGTGTCTCAAGGCCCTCCATGAAATCTCGTCTCCCTCCTCTGCCATGGTGCATTGGAACTCTGTAAGGGCTCTAGAGAGGAGTGCAGATAGTACAGCCACAGCAGTAGGAGGGGACGGAGATAACAAGAGGCATCAGTGTCACTAGATGGGTAGATGTAATACTGAGCACTTGCTACTTCCATTGTCTTGATGAGAAAGGAGTGAGGATGGCGAAGAAAACATTGGAAGCTTGAGGAGAAGGGAGAGCTGTGAGAAAGCTGACAGGCAAGTGGACTAGGGAGACCCAATAGGATTGCTGGTCATTATTAAGAGCTACATGAGGCAAGTTCGAGGGAAGCCGGTGAGCATGGCTGTGTGTCTCTTCTGTTCTTTTTGGCTGTGGGTGCAGGCATGACAGAGCAAGAGCGGTGCAAGGAAGTTGAAGTGTATGCAGGAGGAGTGATTATATGATGAACCTTGCCTTCTAACCTGATTAATAGGGAAGTGAGGGCACGTGTCGGGTGAGGAATAATGAATAGGAGGTAGAATCAATGCGTTGTCTGTCTCAATGAGGTTGAAGAGTTGAAGTTGGGTGTTAGTAGAATGAGCTGGAAAGAAAGAGGTGGTGATGGAAAGTAGGATGTTTGAAACTGAACTTATGGCAGCATTTGTAGTTGGTAATATACAAGGGCAAGGACATGACCCCGGGATCGACCGAAGTGAGGCAGAAGATGTGATCATTGGAGGGGAGATAGTTGAGAACTTAAAAGCTCTTGAAATCACTAAGAATGATGGTGACTTGTGTTGGAAAGCATGAGTGAGCCAGGCAGGAATCCACATCTTTTCAGGAGTGAGGGGAGTGACCTAAGGACCTAGGGGTTTCAAAGTTATTTCAGAGAAAAGGAAAATCATCTAGAAATGGCATCAAGCATCAAAGAGGAAACCTACTTCATTCTAGCCCAGTAGTAGCACAGGGACGTGGACTACAAAACGGCCACCACCTGAGAATCCTGCAGGTAAGCAGTGTCCTCAGGTGAGAAACACATTTCAGAGAAGAGAATGAACATACAGGGGATCTCTGTGATACCTGACTGTGGGTTCCGGAGGGTACAGAAGAAGGGTTTCAGAAGTAAGGAAGGCCAGAGATGGGCTCAGAAAGGAGCACCGCGTCGAGGGGATGAATGATCTTTGGAGTCCTGGCTTCCCAGTGGGGACCTATGTGACCAGGAGTGAAGGTCTTGAGATAAGGCAGGGAGTGGTAATGCTGTGAATGCGCAGTTCTGAGGAGGTATGGCGGGGTCTTCAGGCACACATGCAGTTCTGCCTTTTCTTAGAAATTTTTAGTGGTTGTATAGAGGATGGAGTAGGGACAGTCATGTTTTTGAAGCACAAGGAACCTTGACCCTTCAAGATGGGAATTTACTCATGTGGAAATTTAAGTTGGGAATGGCTAAGTGACTTGTCCAGGATTCTTGGCCATTAAGTGACAGGGCTGAAATAAGATCCTGAGTGTCTGACTCCAAATTTACTGTTATTTGACTGTATATCACAGCTACCTTCTGCTGCTATTCATGTTCTTCCCTTTTTGTCATCACCTTGGACAGCCTTTATTCCTTTCCAAAGACATGTTTCCCGTTGACATAAAAGATAGGAAAATGTAGAGGGTAGAGGGTTAAATTAGAACTGTTTTACCCATTTTGAAAGTACCTCAAGTTCACTCTTTGAAAATACCTGAAGTTGATCCAGACAGTGTTGTGTTCTAATCTTTTCTGATAGCTAAATAGTATATTTGAGATGATTTTTAATTTTTTTTTATAGTGGGGATCTAGGGTTTTTTTTATTTTGGGGAATGGAGTTTTATTTGCTACCATTATATCTGTTTTGTCTTAGGTTTTGCTTCATCGACTTGCAAGTTTTCATCGAGTTTGGAGTTTTCCACCAAATGAAAATACAGGAAAGGAAGTGACCTGTCTGGCTTGGAGACCAGATGGCAAACGTAATGATAGTGTTATAAAAAATACATTTTTATTCTTTACAAACAATATTCCGCTAAGAAAGCTTATTTCCAGAAAGAATTCATTGTCCTTATTATCTGCGAGATTTCTAAATGCCAGTTTGGGAACTTCGGTTTTTAGAAAGCTTTCAAGTATTTTCACAGAACTCAATTCTAGTGTTTAGTTTCTGGGCAGAGATATCTCTAAAATAAGATCTGACTTCTTGGTGAAGATAATTCTAAAATGACACCTGGGGGAGTGCACGGAATACTTTGGTTTTGCCCTTTTCTCTGTCTTGTGCTGCACTGGCCTGTGCTTCATCCACCACTCTCACTAGTCAGTTCATGGTCCTCTTCTCTTAAAAATATATCGTAGCATTAAATGCGCCTCATAAAAATTCCTCTGCTTATATGCTTGCCTCACTGGAAGGACTGTCACTGTCAGCTCTGACCCTATTTCTTCCATTTCTGTATTATCTTTCGCCTCTCGATGTCCTTTGTTTTATAGCTTGTTATGTTGTGGCTCACTGTGACTAACAGCTAAATTCTCTTCTCCCACGTGTTGTTTTTACAGCGACAGTTGTTATTTGAACTGTCACATACATATAGTCAGTACACTAAAATGTTCTAAATCATAGCTTAAAGTTTATCTGTATCATTCATTGGTGCTTTAAGAAAAAAACTGAATTGTTTTTTGTAAATTATGTATTCCTCATTGTATAACTTTTTTTCTATATAAATAAGTATGTAAAAATGCCCTGAAAGCCTGTCACTTACAGATAACTATTTCTGCCTGTACTCATTTTGCTCTGCTCTTGTTATATCTTATTTTTAAAAAGTATGTGTAAAATTAGAGGACTTCTGTAAGTAACATCTTGAGATCTTACAGTATTCATCTAAAAACACCAGGATTTCAAAAATAAATCATGAAAGTCTGTGTGAAAATGTGCTTAAGTAGATGATATTTTTACCACTAAAAAATATGTCTGTATTTTTGGACAGTAAAAAAGGTTTTATTAGGTATTGATTATTTCAGGATTGCTTTAAATTGTTTGGAAGAGGAGGAAACCTGGATTGCCGCACATCTAGCCAAGTTGCATGTATTGGTACATAGTGAAACTCAGCCCTCTATTTGGAAATTCTTAAATTTGATATGTCAGGAAGACGTTAATGACTTACATAAACTACATGATAATTGAGTCACAGTGAAAGGAAGAGGCTTATCAGTATCTGATGGCCTTGTTTTCTATGAAGAGTTAGAAAAAAAAAAAAAAAAAAAAAAAAGGAAAAAGCTTTCCAAGAACCAAGCAGATGGAATGCTGCTTATCTTTTGGGCATGTTAACGGGACCAATGTGTCTTGGTGATATGCTGGTGTTTATCATTTGGGACCTGTTTTGTATTTTCTACTTGGCAGCTAGGTTCCAGTCTAAAGGCTTTTTGATGTGTAAGATGTTAAGTGCACAGAAAGTAGTAGAGCGTTCTCGAAAGTTTGAGCATTTGGATGTAAGCTTAGATAATGGTGTAACTGCAATGGTATCTTTTAGGTTTTAAAATATTATTTACAGGAAGAATTTTTAGGTTAAATGAGTTCTCTGATCGCAGTGTATTTAAAATACTAAAACTGGGCAAGAAGTAAAATACCCATTTATTTTTCTCAAACATTTCACTAATTTATTCTGATGATTTCTTCTTGTTTTAGTTTTGGCCTTTGCTCTTGCTGACACCAAGAAAATAGTTTTGTGTGATGTAGAAAAACCTGAAAGCTTGCACTCCTTTTCTGTGGAGGCTCCAGTTTCTTGTATGCATTGGATGGAAGTGACTGTAGAAAGCAGGTAAAGTAATAGAAAGAGAAAAACTTCAGTTTTCACAATAGGATGGCGTTCATGAAATTTTCATTTTCTAAAATGGATAATTGGTATCTTTATATTGAGTATGTGTATATTGCATTTAACTTTAAGTTTCCAGATAAAAATTTTTAATACTTTGTTAGATTTTTTTCCAGTAATGCCCAAATGGCCAAGTTGTTTCTGTTCTTTTTAGTTGTTTTTGTAGTTTATATCAATGATTTTTACTATCACATAATAATTAAAATTTCTAATTAGCAAATTAAGGTTCTGGTCGCCATGTGTCTTGTCTCAAGCTTTGTGGTTTTGTGTGTGCACGCGCGTGTGCACCTTAGTAAATATTTTTAGAGTACAAAAAGTGCTAATCTGAGCATTCTGTATTGATGCCGCACAGGTTCTTTCTGTGTCCATGGTCCCAATAGTTTCCTTGTTTTACGAAAATAATTTTGCCTTTCTCTGTGTAGTGATATACCAGGTTTGCAGTAAAGATGGCCTAAAAGATCAGTGGGTTTAGGAAATACTAAAAATAAACTTTTTTTTTTTTGAGGAAATGTGATAATTTTCTTTCCATTACCTTTTCTCTTCTAATTGAATTTTAGGTTAATATCAAATGAATTTGTAAATTCTGAATATTAATTGACAACTTCCCTAAGGAGGGGCCTGTAAAGAATTGGATAATAAGAATCTAGCCTGGGATTTGAAATTCACTGTAGATAAAATAAAGCAATTAATCAATATCAAATAATCAAGGGTTGTCTATGGCCATGCCCTCTGAACACGCCCAGTCTCATCTGATCTTGGAAGCTAAGCAGGGTTGGGCCTGGTTAGTACTTGGATGGGAGACCACCTAGGAAGACCAGGAGCTGCAAGCATAAAATAAATAAATAAATAAAAATAATCAAGGGTTGCAGATGGTCATGTGAACTTAGGGAAAGTCAGAGGAGCAGTGTTCACTGTGTAATTTCTATCCCAGACCAGTTACCTCCTAAGGGTATTTGTAACACACTTCCTACGGATAGTTTAGTAGTTTACAAATGTTATGTGGAGATTCCAGGATCTCTTGAGACACGTAATTTGTGTTAAAGTGGGAAAAAATGCTTGCCAAGTCACCCCTTTTTCACCTTCTCACTCATTTATTTCCAATCTTAGTTGGAGGTAGGATAGAGAAAAAAAGGAGATGAATAAGTCTGTTTCAAAATGCGTAGTGTCATCTTATATACCTGCTGGGCTGTCATATCCCCAAAAGTATGTAAGCCATAGAACCCATATTAAATGATAAGTGTTCTTTAAAATTACTCTCGGTACACATATGTTTAGTGATGGTTCTTAGAGTTAAGAAATCAAATTCTCAGTATCTCTGCTCAATACATAAAATATATTTCATATGCTAAGATAATTGTTTATTAATACTTGTTCCTCTAATGTAAAGTGAGTAGGCTGGTTTTTTCTCTCAGAAATAAAGCCCATTGTAAATAATTTCCTGCTTTTCTATTTCTCGGTTGTGACTATTATGACTGTTTTACAATGGTAATATATATGTGCCATCTCTTGACTTGCTAATGTATAGTATATAAAATAGGGCATTTAAAAAATTGGTATTTTTTAATAGAAGGAGAAGTAAAATCTTTGGAGTTTTAATATTTTTTTTCTTTTTAGTGTTCTAACATCCTTTTATAATGCTGAAGATGAATCAAATCTTCTCTTACCTAAGCTACCTACATTGCCCAAAAAGTAAGTATCAGAATTAATTTTATTAGTATTAATCTTGCAGATTTCTCTTATAATACGTTGACAGTTCTTTTCTGGTTTAAAGAATATATTTCTATTAACACTTTTTTACCCCAATCTCTGTTTTTCTCTAGTTATAGTAACACCTCAAAAATATTTAGGTAAGGTGTGCCTTTTTTGTTTTCAAGTAAGATCATCTTATATTATTTGAAAGATATAGTTTAAAAATAACCTAATTTATTTTTATATTTTAGTGAAGAAAATTCTGATGAAATTATTAAGCTTTTGGGAGATGTCAGGTAAATTTTGCAGATCTCTTAAATAACAAGTCTCATTGATTAAAGTTGATACTTGACATTTGAGGCAGTTTTCAGAGTTTCTAGGGCAGTTAGTTCCTCTATTTGTCATGTTATTTTATTGCTGACAACCCCTGAACAAAATACAGACATTAATATCTGGTTTTATTGTACGGTCTTTGATTGTGTTAAGTTTAATAATAATAATATAGTGTGCCTTTGTTTATTTCAGGAAGTAAAGGAAGATTGAAGTACTAGAGTTTATAAAATTTAAATTTAAATATTCAATTTCCTTAAGCCCATTTAATATATTTAGCATCAGAGCTGTGATAAGATTAATGGTGCTTTGTATAAGCCGGAAAAAGGATTGTTTTGTTATTAACAGTATATAAATGCAATCCTTGTTAAAACAATGTATTCTTATTTTACTGTAAACAGATGTTTTTAGGCTAGAGAAAATTTCATGTTGTTCCTTTGGAAAAATGGAATAAGCCTGATGTGATTGCATATTGGGTGTTAGTGAATTTGTTCGATGTTTCATTTCCCCACGGGGTACTTTAGCATTCAGATTGTCTGAGAGCAGAAAAAATTTACATCTTGGTTTAAGAATTCCGTATTCACTGTTATCCTCAGCTTCTTGCATTATTTTTAATTAGGCTTAATATTCTTGTCCTTGGAGGAAGCTCTGGTTTTATTGAACTTTATGCTTATGGAATGTTCAAAATTGCTCGAGTCACAGGGGTAAGTTTTTCTTTAATATTTTCCATATCGTTTCTCTTAGAATATAATAGCTAAAGGATCTATGGGAAAGGAATAAACACTTTTTTTTTTCTCAGTTTCAGTTGTTGGAATTATTTGTTCTTAAATATGAAAAGGATAATTTTCTTACTAAGATAAAATAGTGGTGTTAGGTCTATGAAGATCGGTGGCTATTAGTGGAATTATTCAAGTTTTTTTATCTTAACAAAAAAGTTGTTAGGACACACTCGATTATGACTTAATGCTGTTCCAGTCTTATGGTGGGTGAGATCTGCACTTCATGATTAGAATGTGATGGAAGTCATCAGAAGCTTTTTCGTTGTTATTTTCTCGATAGCTTTTTCATCATCATCTTACAGAGAGGTAGAAAATATTGTAGGCTCTGTGGAATATGTCAGTTCCCCAGCACTTGGTTTGGGACCCTTGATATGGGTGGGAATGGGAGGTATGACCTTGCAGCTAGGTGGATACATTACCTTCGTTGGCTATAAACTGCTTTTAGAGCTCTGAATTTTGCGTCCTGTATTGTAAGCAGATGCATTATAGCATTAGTACTAAATATACTGGGGAATTTGACTATCTTACAGATTGTTGGTACTTGTCTTGCATTGTGTTTATCAAGTGATTTGAAATCATTATCAGTGGTCACAGAAGTTTCTGCCGGTGGCGCTTCAGAAGTTTCATACTTTCAGGTAAGTATTGAAACCTGATAGCAGAGAACACACACACACACACACACACACACACACACACACACACACGTATGTATGTATGTATGTATGTATGTATATAATATATATATATATATATATAATATAATATATATATATATATATATATTTCCTCCCCAAGATTTTATAGGTTTTTATTATCTGTATCAGTCTAATGGTCATTAAATCTAAAAGCAAAAAAAATTAACTTTCAGCTTCTAAATCTTATAAACAGAATTTTATTATAATGAGTACCTGCATTATTGTTTCCATGGCCCAGTATAGTTTTTTTATAAAAACAGTTTTGATGGTTTATAAATGACCATATTAATATGGTTGCTATACCAGTTCATCTTTGTACCAAGTATTTTCTTAAGGCTCCAACCCTAATAATAATAAAAGCTAATATTTTTCATTATGTGCCAAGAACTGAGTGGTTCAGTCACTACAATTCATTTAAATCCTCACAGCAACATCATAAGTAGTGACTCTTATTCCTATTTTACAGAGAAGTAAATGGGCACACGGGAGACTGTGCCTTCTTACAGAATCAGAAAGGGATGCCGAGAGTCTGGCTCCAGAGTTGGTGCTCTTAATCAGCATGTCGCCTCTGGTGTCAGATGATCAGTTAATGTGGGAAAAACCTTTTTTGAGTGTCATTATATTGTAGATTGTGGAAACTGGGCTCCCCTAGAGTATTTAGATTGTAGCCTTGCCTTTAAGAAAATCTTCCCCAAATTTTCATCTCAAATAACCCAGCCATTTAGTCTGGTATGCACGAACTCTCAAGCAAAAGTAGAACAAAAAGGATACAAGGTGCAATGTGCCTGCGATGCCTTCCAACGTTCAGAGCATCATAGAGCTCTTGACTTCTGATTGACTAGAATAACTGTTCATATTTGCTCTTCATATTAAAGTTCTATAAAACTGTGATTTCCAGGATTGCATTTGGTGCTACAACAAAGTGATTCACTATTTCTCTGAAGCTAATAATGGGTATTTTTTAATAACAGCTTTATTGAGATATATCATATACCACTGTATTGGATATTCAATTTGTATTTATTAATAGCCTGTAATTCCTTTAAAAATTTTACATGTTTTTCTGATCATTTTTCATATTTCTCATAATAGTGTTGCAAAGTAGATTATTACATTTATTTTAGCTATATGGAGGGGATTGCTAATCTAAGGAGGGTGATTTGTGTACAGTTAAACACAGTGGGTTAGGAAATTCTAAGGTTATGTTCAGTTAGTCTCCAAACTTACTCACAAAGGGAGCAGAATTCTGACAGTCTTTCTAATATGTAGTTAAACCTTGACTTGTCTAAATTATAGGTCTTTTTTTTGAACTAGATAGAGCTGCTTTTCTATTTTTAATTTTTAAAAATTTATTTTTCTAATTGAGATATAGCCAACATGTAACATTAATTTCAGATATATAATGTAATTATTTGATATTTGTACACACTATGAAATGATCACCACAATAACTAGTTACCGTCCATCTCCAATGAGTTACATGAATATATATAATTATGTATGTGTGTGTGTGTATACACATACTTTTGTGATGAGAACTTCTAAGATATACTCTTGGTAACTTTAAAATATGACTTAAAATATTATTGACTAGAGTCACTATGCTGTACATTAAGTCCCTGTGACTTATTTATTTTATAACTGGAAGTTTATACCAGGGAGGAACTGATTTATCTTTAAAAGATGTTATGTGCATTTGATTGTGACTCACTTTATTATTTTGATTTTACAGCTCGAAACCAATCTATTGTACTCTTTTTTACCCGAAGTAACTCGGATGGCCAGAAAGTTTACTCACATTTCAGCTCTTTTACAGGTATTTATTCATAGCTTGTCTTATGTGAATATTTACTATTAGTTTCTAATGTTCTACAATTGGAAACTTGAAAATTTTATTTTGTAAAGCTAGCTATCTGTGGTAGAGGTGTCTAGTCTTATAGGTAATTTTATAATGTCCATTAAAGTAAGAAAAAGAAATGTAATTGAAAATCTACTCCCACCAATTTCTGTTTCTCCAAAAGAAAAAGTAGTTTAAAACTTGTTAAACATGTTTATAAATAAAATAACATTTTGGAATTTTTAAAGTTTTATTGCAAAAAAAGTATTATGGAAAATAGTCATATCAGTTAGTTTTTGTGCATAATAAACCCAACCTAAATTAGCTCATGATTCTTTAGGTTGGTGTCTTAGTCTCAGTTTGGGCTGGGCTCAGCTGGAAGGTTCTGTTGATTCCAGGCCAGGTTCAGCTAATCTCAGCTGGGCTCGGTTGTGCATCAGTAGTCAGCTGACTTAAGTGTCCCTTAGCTCTGATGGCTGTGTCTCGGCTCCACAGCCTTCATTTCCCAGCGGGCAGCCCAGGCTTGTTCATGAAGTGGTGGCGGCAGCAGCAGGGGTGGCAAGAGTGTAGGTGGAAGTGTCCAAAGCCTTTTGAGGCCTTGGACTCACAGTGTCGCTTCTGCTTTGTGCTGGTCACAGCAAGACATTAGGCCAGCCCAGATTCAGGGACTGGAGACATTATCTCTAAGTCTGGATAGAGGAACTACAAAGAATTGTGGCCTTTAAAAAAAAAAAAAAAAAGTCTACCACAGTCACTAATTTAATTGATGTTATAGATTTCTGGAGATCGGTATCTTTTCGAAGAGCCTATTTGAAAATTGAATAGCTGACCAAACCAGAATTTTGACAGTTTATGTAAAACATATCTTATATATAAAAAGCTGAAGATACCTATTTTACCAAATGAAAACTTAAGAATGTTTGATAGTTAAGTGATTATCAAGTGTTAGCTATGGTCTTTCTTCTCTTTCTGGGGCTTAACTGAGTTAAAGTGATTGAAAATAATTTCTGGGCATCTCTGAGACAATTGACAGTAAGAAGCACATATTATTTAGTTAGCATATTGATTTAAATATTTTTTGCTATATTAATATTTTCTTCTTGTTAATAGTACATAAACCTATCACTGACATGTATGTGTGAAGCATGGGAAGAGATACTAATGCAGATGGATTCTCGTCTCACCAAGTTTGTGCAGGTAATGTAACAGGTGTCCCATGGAAGGATTTAAAGGCTGCAAGATGTCCTTATATTACTGAATGAGCTACATGAGAGAAATCGGTCTGATTTGTAAAAGGCTAATCATGATTTTTTTCAGCGGCCTTGGTCTAACTTCAAGCTATTTTCTCAAAAGATAAAGGACTCTCTTGCCACTGGCACAGCCAGCGGGGGACAAGACTGTGAAGCGGAGCAGCGGGGCTTGGGGAGTAAGGGTGGGTGTTGGAAGAGCTGACTGGCTGTTTTCTTGTAACCAATTCTCAGATCATCAATTGAAATATGGATTTGAGGGACGGTTAAGGAAAAGGAAGGGAGTTGTGCTCTTGTAATTTTGAATAAATATGGTTATCATTTAAGAAATGCATATCATGATTATCCATTTTGTCTAGGAAAAGAACACAACTACATCAGTGCAAGATGAGTTCATGCACCTGCTCTTGTGGGGGAAAGCTAGGTAATGAACTCATGACACATGCTTTTGCTTTTCCTTTTTTTAATATTTCATAAGTTACTCATTCATAAAATAGAAAATTCAGGTGCACAAGAACAAAAAAAATGTATCTTTCTAGGCTTTTCTATGTACTTTTTTAATGTAAATATGATCATTTTGTGTGTATAACATACATGTATTTTTTATATGCCAAATCAGTCCTTTTCTTTGTAGTATCTGCCTTAGCATTCTTGAAAAGGCATTTCCCATCTTAAGAATGTTTATAGATCTGTATTTTCTTCTAGAGTTTTTTAATGGTTTATGTTTTATTCCGTGTACATGTTCCAGATGTGATACATTTGGTTCTGTGCTGTGGCAGGCTGCTTTTTGTGTAGATGTTTAGATAATTGCCCAGTGGGGAGTGTCACACCTCCTCCCTGCTTTGACATGCAGTTGGGCACACAGGACACCTTCCCCCACACTTTGGCCTGTTCTCTTTGTAAGCACAGCACAACCTGAATTTTTGTTGGGCTATTTCTTTTAGTTTATTTCATTTAAAAATTTTGTTTATACTTTGAAATTTAAGTTCTAAGCAATATATTCACATTTTGGATAGAGAAAACTAAAACTACTTTTTTTTTCCCATTGTAGTGCTGAACTTCAGACACTCTTAATGAACCAGTTAACAGTAAAGGTATAGTAAAAGTGTCTTTGTATTTATAGGGCTATGAACAATTCTTAATTTTTTTAGAATGGTGTATAGTATATTGCTTGTATACTAAATATATTTTTTCTCTTAATTAGGGCTTAAAAAAACTTGGCCAGTCTATAGAGTCATCATATTCCAGTATACAAAAATTGGTCATAAGTCACTTACAGAGGTACGAAAGTGATGCAGAATTTTTTTGGTATTGCATTTACATGTTACTGGCACTGGTCATCTTTCTGCAGCCTTCACTTCATCATATGATGTTCTCTTTTTGAGCCTTTTCTATCTAAAATTATTGCATTGGCATTCGATGGGAATTTTGAAGTGCCCAAGATTTAAAGAATCAATTATGATAATACTACTTTACAAAATAATTTTTAACGTCTTTTTCACCAGATTATGCCCTGTCTGGGCTTTTTTCTCACCCAGACAACCTAGAGGTATATTTTGAATAGAGCATATACTCTCTTTTGAGCAGTGAAATTAAATATGTTTGTATATCATTTTGCAGTTTATAAAAATGCTATATTTTTGTGTTTAACACCTTGGTAAGGTGTTGGTTATGGTTATCTTTATACAAGAGACAAGTTCAGAATGGTTGTATGATTGGCCCAGAGTTACTAAGTGTCAGAGCCAAGACTTTCTCTGAGATTGTCGAGTCTCATGCTGTTTCTCGCCTGATAGCTCACTGAAGTAATTGTCAGATGGATGCTCAGCGTTCGACTTAAATTTTGATAAATTTGTTTACGCTGAGTCCCCTAACCCTTAGCTCCATTATCTCTCCCTCTGATCGCTTCAGCCTTGTCTTCCCCAGTCTGCACTGTGCCCCTTAAATGTGTTCTTCACAGTGGGTCTGATCATGTTGCTCTTACTCAGAATCTTCTAGTGCCTTCCCATTACTCTTAGGCCCAAGACCTTTCATGGCCTTTAGCATACCTGCCTCTTGGCTTCACCCACACTCATGGCCTTCCCTAACTTGACATTTTTTCTCCTACCTAGGGTTTTTATGCATCACTTTTGCCTTCTAGAATACTCCCATCATGCTCTTCACTTGTACTCAGATATTACTTGTTCAGAGAGGCTTTCCCTGCTCTCCCAAATTACATTGGGTTCTTCTGTTGGGCCTGCACCCTGTGCATTTCCTTCAAGGAGTTTATCCTATTTGGAATGCTGTAATGTCCAATTGTGTGGTTACGACTGTCTCTCCCATTAGACTGTCAGTGCCACAAGGACCCTTCGTTTTGTTCACCATTAGGTCCCCACTGTCTGGCACAGTGCCTGACCTAAAATTGGAGTTTAATAAATATTTGTTGAATGTTAAATACATAGCTATTGGGTGAATAAGATAACCATATGCATATCTTAAAAGTGCCAGGACTAACTATGGAACAATTTGATCTTAGAAAATTTAATCTTGTGGTCGTGTACTCATCTCAGTAATCATTATAACCAAATGATTCTGCTATACTATTTAGAGATAATTTTGAGAAATAAGTAGTTCTCATAGAAATGAAATTACTTTCTGTTTTTATTTCTCAAAATTTAGAAATGTTCAAGCAAGCTAGTAGCTGCCTGTCACTCGATGGTAGTGATACTAATTTGTTTCTGCCATTTTGATAGTGGCTCAGAGTCTTTATTATACCACTTGAGTGAACTCAAAGGAATGGCTTCATGGAAGCAGAAATATGAACCTCTTGGACTAGATGCTGCAGGAATTGAAGGTAGTAATTTCATTCTCAATTGAGTACATTAAATACCCTTTACTTACTTGACAAATGATATTTATTTATTTCCCTTTAGATGCTATTACTGCTGTGGGTTCTTTCATACTCAAGGCAAATGAACTTCTTCAGTAAGTATTAGAAATATCTAGAGTTATTAACCTGAGAATGTTTCATTTTCACTTATAAATAAGAACCTAGTCGTGATTTTCTTAAAGTTTTTAAGTTTTTATCAAACTTATATCTTTACATGATTAAAACAAGCCAATAGCACAGTGATTTCATAAAGTAAAGCAGTGTTTTCCTGACCCCAGGTCCTCTCTCTAGGATCTTTTAACTCTTGTAGCTGTTTCTATTTTTAGTTCTTCTGTAGGTTACCTCCATATTTCTAAACGGGTAACTATACCGCATTTCTTTCATTCATCAGTTTTTTAGAAATTATTCTTCTCTGTTTCTTTTTGTTTTTCCTAGACCCTGCTTTCTTTTTTTCTTGTATTGTCTGTCTGTATTATATCCTCAGCTCTTTCCTGTCTCAAGGGTAGTATCATATCCCAGCAATGCCCCTCTGTCCCCGGTTCCTCCTCCTTTAGCCTTCCGTCCCCACACAGTCCGGACGTGGTGTCCCAGCTCTCCCGCCGGCCACAACACAGGCATCTTTTTCATTGCTTTCCTGGGGTAGATTTGGTTTTCTAGCATCTCCTCTTTCTTGGTTCATTTAATCATTTTGCTGGAAAACATCCTCCGGTAACTGAGAAAGCAGACATGCATGGATAAACTTCTGTGTCCTTTTGTGTCTTTTCTCCTACCTTCACACTTAATTGATAGTTTCCACTGGTATAGGATTTTGAAGGGGAAATCATTTCTCATAGAACCTTGAAAGCATCTCTCCATTGTTTCTGGCCTTTTTGTTGCTAATGTAAGATCTGGTGCATCTGATTCTCATTTCTTTGTGGGGTATTTTATTTTTTCTCATCTTTCTTAAGAAAAACTTTTTCTTGAAATTTACCTTAGTGCTTTTAGATGTGGATCTCTTCATTCATTATGCTTGTAATAAGAACACATCATTTTAACCTGAATTCTATTATTGTTTTGATAATTTCTTCTTTTCTCTCTCTTTTTTTAATAGATTTTCATTCTAGAAATCTAGTTCATTAGATAATAGACTTGATGGATTCATCCTGTATGGAAAGAAAGATATGAAAAATAGAGAAAAAATTTTTCTCTTTTCTGAGAAATTTTCTTGATTTAATAATCCAGCACCATCATTCATCAATAGACATTTCATGAGCATTTAACTATGTTTTAAACACTGTTTTAGATGATGAGGATATAGCAGTGAATAGAACTAATAAAAATTCTTGCCTACATAGATCTTACATTCTAATGTAACAAGACAGACAATGAATGAATAATTAAAATATATAGTATGTCGGATACTGATAAGTAGTGGTGAGAAAAACAAAGCAAGGGAGGACCTAGGGCATGCTAGGCATAGGGAGTATACTTTTATATAGGTGGTCAGAGAAGGCCTCACTAAAAGGATGATATTGGAGAGAAACAGGAAGGAATGAGCCTTATTGATATTGGGAGGCAAAAGAGACAGCAAGGGTAAAGGCCCTGAGTTTGGAGCATGGCTCGCATGTTGGGGGACCTCAAGAAGGCATGATAAAGTGAACTGAATGACAGTATGAATTGAGAGAGGTCATAGAAGATGGGCCAGGTGGTGTAGAGCCTGTAGGCTGTTGTAAAGACGTTGGCTTTTACTCTGGGTATGATAAGAAGCTTTTAGGGAGTTATGAATAGTTGAATGACAGGAGGTATGCCTTAACATTTTAAAAAGATCCCTCTTGTTATTTACTTAGTGTTGTGAGTAGATTATAGGAGGGTAAGGACAAGCCAAGAGAGAAACAGTGGTCAGAATCTGAAGTGGTCAGAATCTGGATGTATTTTTAAAGTAGAAATTACAAGATTTGCTAAATGATTTTATGGATGACAAAATAAAGGAGTCATAGGGTAATTATGAGAATTTTCATTAGGTCTGTTCACTGCTATATCCTCAGCATCTAAAACAGTGTTTAAAAGCACCTAGAAGAGTAGAATTAATATTTAATGAAATGGGGGAAGGCTTGGAGTATATATATATATATATATATTTGTGTGCTGTATGTTCTTCAGTTTGGGTTCATCTGATATTTTTTATGATTAGATTCAGGTTATGCCTTCCAGGCCAGAATACTACATAATCAGTGGAGGGTCCCTCTCAAGGTGTCACATCCAGAGGCAAATGATGTCCATCTACATCTCCTTTGTGACATTAATTTTGATCACCTGGTCAGCGTTATGCATATTAATTTTGAAATGACTATTAAATACATAGGTGGAGCTGTTCACTACATGTTGATGATATGAGACTAACATTCAGGGGGGGAAGTCCGTGCTGGAAATGTGAATTTGGGGGCCAGCTGCCCATCGGTGTTATTTTGGGCTGTGGACCTGGATGAGGCAGTGCGCTTGGGGAAGAGGAGAGATTTGAAGACTGAATGATGGGCTTTCCAACATTTAGAGATGGGCTTGATGGGGAGCTAGCAAAGGAAACTTAATTTTCCAAAAGCGTTTTCTTGTTTCTTTAATCATTTTTCAAAGCTTTGCTCTTGCTCTGTGGATGTGACATCTCAGACCTCTCCGAGGACATCAGTTAGATTTTTTAAAAGTCCGTGCTGCTCCCTGAATTATCTCCATTTCCTGGGTCACTTTTCTGTTAGTCTCCGTCTCTTGTTGCAAGCATCCGTCTGATACCTGATGCCTGAGGGTTCACTCATATTTATTCACAAGGCAGTTGGAAGTTGTTCAGAATCTCCAAGTGCAGGGCAACCCAGAGCCAGCCCGAGTGCCAGAGTGTGTGGGGCCTTGCTGTGTGCAGCTGGTGCCCACACGGAACTGCCCCAGCTCTTCCCAGTTCATTTCGTTTCTTTGAAGAACCCTGATTCTTTGTTTTCATCTGGAAGCTAAACTCCAAGGCATTCATATATTTTGGGAAAGAACATACTGATCACTCTGTATATCAGTTTGTCCTCTTGCGTGCAGCCCCCCCCCCCACGTCATCTTCAGGTCTTCCGTTGACCTGACGTTTCTGAGGATGGAGCGTCTTTGAGGTTCTGCAGGGTGCATGTTTCCTTGCTGCCCTCTTGGCACTGTCTGCCATGAGGCCACCTCTGCTGAGCTTCATCAGATGCCAGTCCTCTGTCGATTGGCTTTTGACACTTCTAAAATTTAATTTAGTTTCTTTATTCCTTATTTTGTGTGTGGGTTTATAACATATAACACCCCTTTCTACTAATCCACTGTCATTTTAATGGGGTTTTAGACAGTAGAGTTCATAGATGCTTGTTCTCAGAAGGCAAAACGAGAGGAAAAGTGACACTGCTTCTTCTATATTTTGAATTATTTTTTGGTTCACCATATTCGCAGAGAGTAAATATAAAAATTAAGCTTTCTCTGATCATCTTTCAGTATGAATGAAAGGTAATTTTTAACTTCTTGCTCCTTTGATGTAAGTAGAATGTAGCATTTTAGGTTAAAGATGGAGAAACTGAGGCAGTGAGTATTTTGATGTTAGCCTCTAATAGATCAGCAGTTACCTGGAGTTAGAGTGAGATCAGGAAAGATGCAAAGGAACTTTTTTATTTTTCCATTTTTGCTGCAGGAGAATTGATCATGTTGCTTAGTAATGTAGATACGTCACAGTCTTTTAAGTGCAGGGTTTTATTGTGTACAGAAAGGATAGTTAGAACGACCTGCCCCTCCAGCAGTGCTATGACACTTAATGCCTGGAAGGGGCTTCAAGATGCAGGAATGAAAAGTGCAGGTGTTACTTGCTTAGAGCAATTACCTTATAGATATCAGCTTAAAAGATTTTTAAAAAAATAATACCCATCTCTGTACTCAGAAACAGTTTCATTAAAATGACGATGCCTTCCATTTATTCACTTGATTTTGGGATACATTTGTGTAAAGAACAAGGAAATTCAACTTTTGAGTTGTTATTATAAGGTTAAAAGTCAACCACCACAAATAATGTTGAGTGGTAGAGAAAGAGTAGAAACTTATGATTTTCTGTTGGAATTGATGTTTTCTTACTGACCAGTGAGTACTTTTTTAAACTAAGAATAATGCTGAAAACTGGTTTTTGTTTTTTTCTGGTTTCTTTTATTTGCAGAGTTAGAAAGAATTTCACACTTTGCTGAATGCTAGGGGAACTATTACACAGTTTGTGGCAAGGCTGTTATAACCAGTTAGAATCTGAGTTATTTGCTTTATTTTTAAAAAGAATCAGGATTTGCTCTTAAAATTGTATTTTAGGTATATGTTTAATTTGTAAAAGCATTTCTAAAGGCTTAAATGTCATCCAGATAGGATATAATGCAACAGTAAGGACTGTATTCCATGATAATTTAACAGTGTTACATGAATGCCATGTAATTTATTCCTGATTTCTTTTATTTTTATCTTTTAGAGTTATAGATAGTAGTATGAAAAACTTCAAAGCATTTTTTCGGTGGCTTTATGTGGGTAAGTTAAGTGAATAAAGCATTCTTGTTTTAATATATATTTTTAATTGTGAAGCATCAATTTAGAATATTTCATTTACTCTAGTAAACTTTCAAATCCCTGTAAGAGAGAGTGGATAGTGTAAACGAACCCCTCCTGCCCTTCAGCTAGTTGAGCAGTTTTTACTTCACGGCTGGTCTTCTCTACCCAACCCATCCCACCTCCCTACAGGAATATCTGTCACTCACTGATAATCTTTTTTTACCTTTTGATGTCTCCTTGGGTTAAAATAGCATTTTTGAATTGCTGAGATGTATTAGGCACTACTAGGTGTTAGATTAAAAAAAATAATGATAGTAAAAATAAGACACAGCCTCTGCTTTGAATAGCTTATTTTCTGTTTTTTATTTTGGTCTTCCATCTCTAGATCTATCCCTTCTCTTTGGAAGCCACTAACCACACGTGGCTATTTAAATTAGTTGAAATGTTATAAAATTGTGTATTCATTTCCTTAGTCATTCCAGCCACATTAGGAGGACTCAGTAGCCACATGTGGTTAGTGGCTATGGTGTTGAACAGCACAGGCTAGGATGTTTCGTTTCCGTCATCACTTCTGTTGAACAGTGATGCCCTAGCTAATTGAATGAAGACCACTTGTGGCCTTGTTCAGTATCTTCAGAGGATCTTTGCATTTGTAGGTAATTAACATATATTTATCAACTTGATTTAAATATTTGCTGTGCAGTATATGCGTATTTTATTTAGGTCTGTTTGTACTGTCATTTTAATGACCTCTAAATATCTTTGAAATAATCCAATATACATTTCCCTCCAACATATGCCAAATTTAGTTATAAATTGAATTTGTCCCATATTTGTTAAAATTCTGAAGAGTACAATAGAAAATAAATTACCGGAATTGTGGTAGCATCCTTTAAACAAATGCCCAGATCTTTAATTAGGATATTTTAAAACAGACTTTATATTGGTTAGCCTAATATAATTGCTTTTGACGAAATAATGAATGTGATCTGTAGATATTGAGTTGATATTTCTAATTCTTAGATTTTTCTCAGCACTGTACCAGCATGAGCCAGGATGGGGAGCCAGAGTGTTTATCAGGCCAGCCTGTTTAATTGATCAGAATTGTTAATTAGAACAAATCACAGTATCAAAACTGAACGAAACCTTAGAAATAATTTTCTTTTACAGAAGTAGTAGTTTGGTTTTACATATTTAAGTAATTTAGATAGTTTATATTCTTATTGCATGTCCTAACTGTAATAAGAAGCAAGATTAAAAGAGAAATGAATTGCTGTTCAGTCCTTATCATTGGAGCAGGACAGTGTAGAAAGCTCCAATGTTGGATTGGGGCACTGCAGACCTAACTGTAGTCTGGCTCTTCACTAGTTAGCTCTATAGCCTTGGTGTGCTCTTTTGTGAAATGCCATCTCCGTGAAGGCAGAAACTTCTTTTTATACTCCTGTATCCCTAGCACCTATAGTACACTCAGTTTCTAGATGGATAAATAAATGAATGAATGGAACTAGATTATGTCTGATTTTTCTGATAATATAGAAGTTTAAAGTAATTGCAAATGATTTCTGAAATCTATATTTTCAGAAGCAAGTCCAACATGCTTTCTCATGACCTAACACAAGGAGTGTTCAAACACTATGCGGAAGCATATGCAGTGTGCTTCATGACTTGGGTGGGCGTAACACAGAAACACAGTGTAGGTGAAGACAACCCTGTGGAGAGACAAGAGTCAACCACAGACAGTAGGTTAAAGACAGTGTGTAAATCTGTATGTGAGTGCATGTATACATACATAAGTCTTAGTGCAAGTATCTTTACGGTATTCTAAAGCTTTTGGAGGAAAGCATCGCTTGCAGATTTTAAGGGAAGAGGAATCTCTGTGCACAAAGCCTTAGTAGTCTTAGCACAAGGCAGCAGTTAGATTTATTAGTCCGCAGTAGCAATGGGTTGAGTTGAAGGAGAAAGTGAAAAATAATAGTTTAGGATGGTTGGTTCAACCTTTTGAACTTGAAAATATAAATCAAATTTAAATTCTTCTTCGCCTTTTGTATTTAGAAGAAAATAACTTTTCCTAGGTGAAAGGAAGCTGTTGATAATTGAAAATTTTGTCCAGTGAAACACATTGGTCATGGGAAAGCATCTATAATTAAAATTATGTTTCCTTTAGAAATGGTTTTTAAATTTATATTTCCAGCAATGTTGAGAATGACAGAAGACCACGTACTTCCTGAGCTGAATAAGGTACTATATAGCAGTATGTTTTCCTCACGTGTTAGGTATCTCCTGGCTGAGCTCAGCCTTGTTGGTCATTTGGGCCTTCTTATTCAGTTATTAGTTAACAGGGTGTCAGGCTGCAGACATGAGACAAGTTTTAGTAAGCCTTTTATTTTTAAAAGAAATTTACATGTTATATATATTTTGAAATCTCAGAATACCTTTATTATGGCTTTTAAATTTATAGTTTTCATGTTTGTATACAATTTTATAATCCATATAAGATAAAGTGTTTCTGTTCCTTGTTTTAATGTCCTTAGATCTTAAGTGCATTATTTTCTTTGCAAATGTAGTACTTAGATAGTTGTGCCTATGTTGATATTTGGTAAGCATAGTTTCTTTCTGACTGTAATGGATTGTGACAAGCTGCAATGCAGTCTCCTTCCAGGAAGATCTTTAAGAATAGGGCAAAATTCCCACTTGATTCCTGGAGCTTAGTCATCCTCACCCCTGCCCAAACTGTGTGATTCAGATAGGTCTTATAATTTTGAGCCTGAAAAAGTGAGCATTAAGTCTCCGTGAAACTAAATGACGAAGGAATGACAGCTCTTAACACAAAGTAGATTTTCTGTGCTGTGGGTGACTGTCCTTGCAAACTGGGAAAGTTCACATTAGCTGTTTCTCTGCCATTACTCTTACCTTTATTTTGGGAGATAAAATATGTTAATTGCTGGGAGGGACCTAAAGGTGTACTTTTTTGAGGGCTGAAGAACTAGGGTAGGGTGAGGGAAGGGTCATTGCAAGAAGCAGAGGCCAGCACTGAAGCAAGCAACAGGTGATTTGCAGCCCTTAGGTCAGGTCGAGGTTATTTATCTGGGCTAACAGTGCCCCCACTCCCAAAGGGGGGACCCTGCACACCTCGGCTTAGCACAGGCATAAAATAATAAACGTTAGGCCAGAAGGAATTCTGTAGCGTTTGGATTGGCTAGTTGGAAAATGGGTTTAAGTATTTAATTACGTTTCTCAGAAACCCAGGATTTCCTCCTATTTTCAGAGTTAAATAATCATCTGGATTTCTATTGATATTTCTTAGAAGGAACTTTGCTTCTTTGTTCTGTGGCTTTTAATACATAGTAAAAAAAAAAATCACATTCATTACATAATATTTCTTTTAATAGGAAGCTTTCTTTTGATTTGATTTTTTGTTTGTTTCTTTTTGGTTTTGATAGATGACTCAAAAAGATATCACATTTGTTGCTGAATTTCTTACTGAACATTTCAATGAGGTAGGAAATTGGTATTTTCCGTGATGCTGTTTACTCTTGATAATTGCAAAACTGTGTAACAGTAAGAAGTAATCAAATTTAATCCAATTCAAGTGAAGTTTTTAGCAATTCGGCTTTTTACACTATTGAACTAATAATGGCAGTTCTTATTTATTAAATATAAAGCCTTTAAATTGAAATAAAGCCTTTTGTTTGTATGTGTGTCTTACAGCCCATGAAAGAAACTGCCGCTAACAACTCTCTTAAACAATAAAATTTGGTTTAAATATAAGATCTTTTTTTCTATTGTGAGTTGACTTAACAATAAAGCTGTATTTATTCTTTCTAGGCTCCAGATCTTTATAATCGAAAAGGAAAATACTTCAATGTTGAAAAAGTTGGTCAGGTATGGGCTTTGGATTGAACTACGTTATTAATTTTAACTAATTTAAATACACTAGCAGTGTTAGTCTTTATTGTCCAAAGTTTATGGAAAGTAATGTAATACCATATATCGTAGCCCTGCCCTTTTCAGGAAATAACCATAGAGTAGCAGTTTTTAAACTTTGGTCTTGGAACTCTTTTACATTCTTGAAAAGTATTGAGGACTGTCAATGAGAGCTTTTAAGTGGGTCATATCTATTAATGCTAAGTATTATTAGGTATTAGACATTAAACAGAATAAAAAATTATTTCTAAATTTATTTTAAATAACCATTGTTTATTGAAAAACAATTATTACATGTTATATAAACATTTTTAATAAAAAAATAACACAAAATAGTGAAGAGTGGCATTTTTTTAATATTTTTGCAAATCTCTTTAATTTCTGGCTTAATAGAAGACAGCTAGATTTTCATATCTGTTTTTGTATTCATTCTGCTAATCTGTTATGATATGTAGTTTTGGTTGAAGTATGTAAATAAAGTGGCTTCATATAGGTGTGTAGTTGGAAAGGGGAGAAGTATTTTAATAGTTTTTTTAGATAATTGGATGTTACTTGATACTGTACCAAATACTGACAGGTGATAGAGGTTGGCTTCAATGTGGGATCTAAAATGGCATCAGTGGACTTTTTATACTCGGATACATTAAAATCCATTCATCTGCCTTGAACTTGAATGGGTCTTTTACCCATGCATGATTTCATAACATCGTGTCTTCAGCCATTGGAGAATATTGATTCACTGAGTTATGCAGATCTCTCATGTACTGACACCTTGCTTCATATAGTATCCAAAAGTCAGGTTTTATTAATGTTGCCAATTTCATCAGGCAATCTTTGAGTGCTGTGAAGCTGTCGAGCACACAGTGTCAAATAAAGGCTTTCCAAAATTTTAATTTCTGCATGAATGTTTGAATTTTATTATTGGCAACAGATACTATCAGTTGTTTTACTTAAAATGACAGGCTCATTTTATTTATTTTCAAGAAAATATCTGCCCAAATACCCAAGAATGGATAATCCTAGTTTTCCTGCAGTCATCTCTTTTAAGTAAAAGTGGAATTCTATTAACAGCAAAAAGTGCCTGGCTTAAGTCACAGCTACATTTTTATAAATGCTTCTCCCCATGATAATCATTATGCTTTGGTATGCAGCAAAGTGCTTTATGTATACTTTTAGTTCTTCACACAGAATATTAAAAAGATTTGTACTCAAAGGTTGAAATTTAATAAAAGTAATTATTTTAATAGCTTCATTAGTGTTTAGTGAAACCGTGTGTGGCAAAGAAGAATACAGTGACTTGCTGGTAGAGTTTGGTACTGCCTGGCTTTTGGTGACAGACCAGCAGGTTTTTCCCACCTGTACTTTTGACCTTCAGTGTAAATGCCATTACAGTGAAAGGGGCAAATTCTTGATATCATTATGAAAATGGTATTGACCTCAAGAGTCCTGAGAGCATCTTGGGGACTCCGGGGTCTATGGACCACGCTTTAAGAGCTACACCTGTAGAGGGCATTGTGCATTGACAGTTGACCCTGCAAATTGATTTGTAAAGTTACATATATAAGCTTTAAAAGTGTGCTTCATGAAAATGGAACACAAAATTTAAACTCAATTTATAGTCTCTACACTTACAGCATTCTAATCTTTTTAGTAGTTAGCAGTTTGTTCAGTTGCTTGGCATTTAACAAACTTTGGTCACCTCACTTAGAATAATAGCCATGTACTTTTCAAGAGGACTTGGTAGTAAAACAACTATTATTAAATAGAATAATGTTAAATATAATTTTCAAAGCTTTCCTCTTCAGTTTCTTACCTTTAAATCTTTAATTCTGTATTTCCAGTACTTGAAAGATGAAGACGATGATCTCGTGTCACCCCCCACAGAAGGAAATCAGTGGTATGACTTCCTTCAGAACAGCAGCCACCTTAAAGGTATTTCATGAACCAAGTAGAGCTTGGCTATGTTTGTATTTATTTGAGACCAGAACATCAGCTGACAGTTTTGCTGAATACTTCCTAAGTACTTCTGAGTTCTTTAGAGTTAACCTTTTGTATCCATTTCATCTGATTCTAAAGAAACAGCAAAATAACAATATATGATGTAACATTATCAAAACACTCTGATATTAACTGTGATATAGTAAGATTGCTTATTCTTAAGTATTGTCTGTTTTACACCCTATAAAAAAATAAGATGTTAGGGAAGAAAACTATAGAGCTTACTAGAGAAGTCTGTTTTGCCAGGGCTACTCTCTAACTCCTAAAAGTATAATGATGCATCACTGTATTCTCCTGAGGTTGAAGCTTTTTGGTTTACGTGTTATATGCCTTTCATTCTCTAGGATCATAAAATGTTGACATGGTAAAACTTTAGCATTATTAGGGCTGCAACACAAAATAGCAACCATTAAATGTCAGAATTTCACTACTTCAAATGAAAATATTTTTTAAGTTAGCATTTCTTTGCTGTCTCAAAGAGTAATCTGCCCACAGTTTAGTTTTTAGATCCTTAGGGTAATAGCCACATGCACATTATTACCTCCTTTAATTCATGCAAGAGCCTGTGGGGTAGGTACTTGTTATCCTCATGTTTTACTAATGAGGAAATAAGGTTAAAGAAGGCCCAAGATCATACAAGCTAGGAAGCGAGGGAGCTAGGATTATCTTCACTGCAGAACCTCAGTTGTAGCTGGAATCAGTAGTAATCTTTGCCTCTTTTATCTGGTTGGTCTTTATCTGGATGGAGGGAGGGAGGGAGGAAGGGACAGAAGAGGGAGAGAACTCTCTGAGGCCCAGAACTTTGCTTATTGCTCTTTTGTTTTAACCCTAGAAGTCCAAATTCTTTTCCAGGGTAGGACATATTTTGTATTGCTTGAGAGTCAAGATCACTAGAGAAATGTAGCAATGTAAGTTAGCTATTGCATGGAGGGAGAATAGAGGTATAGCTAACTCATTTTCTGTAGTTAATCAGGATGCCCAAAGAGTAAGGATGGTACCTGAGAAGGGCCGATAGCAGTGTGCCAGGAGTGGTGGCACCTGGACTGTATTGGGCTACTATTGATCTGGGAACTTGTTTCTCTAAAAATAGGTCCCACCCATCTTCTGTGGCTGAATAGAAAGGCTTAATCTTAACTATAGGCCTCATGTTTAACACAGATACACCAGACTTGCTGTTTGAGTTGTGAGTTTCAGCAATCTCAGTAATCTCCCAGTTTCTAAGTCTAGTATTAATAACAACTATCATTATGGAACTATCAAGAAAACTAAAAAAACTTCTAACACTTTGCAGAAATCAGGTGCTAATGCTTAGTGTATATATTTTGTTAGGGCACTTGAGAGAGTCAGTGTTCTATACTGGGTCCAAGTTGGTGCTCTGGAAACTGGATTGCTTGGGTTGGAATCACGCTCCGCTACTTCCTAGGAGTGTGGCTGAGGGCGAGTTGCCTAACCTGTCTGCACCCCAGCTGTCTCATCGGAAAATGAGGATGATGATGGGGCCTCCCTTGAGAAGTTGTGTGGATTCAGAATTAATCTATAAAAAGCAGTTAGCACAGTGCCTGGCACATAGCACATAAATCATCACTATATCAGCATCTGAGATGTTTTTACTCAAAACACTTCTGACACCGAAATGGGAGGGTTTTTTCCTCCTAAGACCAGTTCTGACACCAACTGGGTGTCCTACTGTTTAATTTGGACACTATCTACTGTTAGCACCAGACTCCACAGGTTTAAAGGCTTCATCCACAACAGTGCACCCACTTCAGACTCAGTTGCAAGTATTGGGTCCCCAGGTTACCTACATTTCTGTCCCACTTGGCTACAAAGTTAGGAATTCTCACAGTTTCCCCACCTTCAGGTTTGATAATTCGCTAAAAATGGCTCATAAAACTTAGAAAACACTGCACATGTATTTACCAGTTTATTATAAAGGATACACGTAAGGAACAGCCAAGTGGAATGGTGCATAGGGCAAGGTGTGGGGGAGGGGCACAGAGCTGCCTCCAAATGCATCATCATCCAGAACCTGATGTCGTCACTCACTACCCAGAGGCCCTCCGAGCTCTCTTGTTTAACAGTGGGTTTTATGCAGTTTTCTTTTGTAGACACGATTGATTAAGTCATTGACTGTTGGTGATTGAACTCAAGCCCAAACCTGAGCCTCCCTCTTTTTTTTAACCTGTAAAATGGAGTATATGATGCTTACTTTGTACAGTTGTAAGCAGTGAAAAATAACAGATACAAAAGAACCTAGTATACTTGGTGTCAGTAAATGCTTCATTATGTATTACTTTCTACTGATAAAAGCCTTTTTAAAAGTAAAGAGCTTATTTTCATAGCACTAGTTTCTTGTGTCTTGCTTTTTTTTTTTAGCATACTTTTCTGAAACAATATTGGGCTGTTGTCACTTCATTGCGGCAAAAAATAAAGAATGAACTTTATTTCATTATATGTCTTAGGTTCCCAAATCATCCCTTTCTTCTTAGAGCCAAAAGAAGCATACTGTTGGATTTCGGCAGGAAAAAATAGCATATAGAATAATATGCTGCTAGAACTTAGCTTGTAGTAAGGGTGGTGGTTTTTAGCGGGCTGGCAGCAGGGGATGATGAAATGCAGACAGTCATCGTGATTTTTAGTGAGGTTGTGTGAAGGTGTAATGAAGTAGCCAGGAAGAATTCCACCATCAGAAAAGCCCTGTGGGCTGGCTCTAATAGTAGTGTATTTTCTCCCAGTCATCTGGTTTACTATATCTTTTTGTTTGTTTGTTTCAAACCAGAAAGTCCTTTGCTGTTTCCTTATTATCCTCGAAAATCATTGCATTTTGTGAAAAGGCGGATGGAGAACATTATTGACCAATGTTTGCAAAAGCCAGCAGTAAGTTTGAAAGAAATGCATGTCTTTGTGTAGGAGCAAGAATATCTACAATATGTGGCTCGTTTATGTGACTGATCATAGTTGTTAAGATGAACCATATGAAAATGCTGATATTCAAATGGTTTTGATTTAAAAACTGGCAGTTTCTTCATGTGGTTTCCCCTTATATTTCCTCTTATTGTTAGTTCCTTACGTAAATTAAAAATAAAAAGATTATTGAAAGTGTTGGCATCTTCAGAATTTGTTCCCAGAACAAACTTGCTGTAAATGGTCTTAGTTACAGAGCTGATATGTCTCTTATTTATTATTGATGGGTGGATGATTGACGCTAAGACATTAGAAGTGGTTCTTCAGCCTGCTGTGTGCTTATCTCCAGGGTCCTTTACAGCTCAATTTTCTCTTTTCCTTGCTGTTTTGACTGTCATTAAAGTTTCTTGTGTGAAAGATTTGGTGATGTAGATGATATTTTTTACTAGACTTGACCAGTGATGATCAGTCACTTTCTGTAGCGTATTTATCTGTGTGTATGTAAATGTTCTAATAATATCTTTAATCTTATTTAGGATGTAATCGGAAAATCGATGAATCAAGCAATCTGTATTCCATTATATAGAGATACTAGAAGGTAATTCTTTTTACCTTTCGGGTGGTAAAATTCAGCCAATTTAAATTTTTCTTAATTTTTTTCTCTTTGTTTTAGTCAGGACTCTACACGTAGATTATTCAAATTTCCTTTTCTGTAAGTGTGAGTTTCTTCCTTTCATGTGAACAATACAATTTTGTTCTGATTGGTAGCTGAATATCATGTTTTGACATTAAATTATTTTTCTTTAGGTGGAATAATAAAACTTCAAATCTACACTATCTTCTTTTTACTATTTTGGAAGATTCACTTCATAAAATGTGTATCTTAAGGAGACATACTGATATTTCCCAGTAAGTATTGATCTGAAGTTTGAATCAGAAGAATTAAGATTTTTTATTTTTAATTATAAAATGTACAGCCTTCTCGACATTTCAGGTTTTATTTAAGCTACCTTATGACTTTAGGCTTCTCACCGAACCGTTCTTAGTGTTAATTTTCACGTCCTTAAGATGATAGTGCCAAATTAGGAAGCTATATGATCCCTTCTAATCATAGATTTTCTAATTTGTATCGATATATAGCAGTTACATGTAGGACTGTTTTAGGGTTAGGAAAAATATTAGAGCAGAACACTCTGATATTTTTCATGATTACGTATCATGAACTTGTAGAAGTCCAAAACTGAATTTTGGGTTCCTTGTAGACATTTTTACCTCAGTTAAGTATGGGTTTCATTAAACAAGAGGCTGCCCCTATAGAGGTTTCTTTTGAGATTCCAAGTAAAAGTTGTATAAGGCAAATCATATTCAGAGTGTTATTAGCAAGGGTCCCCAACCCCTGAGCTGCAGATGGGTGTCAGTCCATGGCCCGTTAGGAACCGGGCTGCATAGCATAGAGTTGAGCACCAGGCTAGTGAGCGAAGCTTCATCTGCATTTGCAGCCGCTCCCCAGCGTTAGCATCACTGCCTCAGCTCCACCTCAGATCATCAAGCGTTAGATTCTCATAGGAGCACCGGTTCCCGATGCCGAAAAAGGTTGGCGATGCTGCCGTTAGTACCTTAAGTGGTTTTAATATGAGTTTCAGGGACATTCTTTGAGACCAAGATATGCCAAAGAAAAATGAATTGGGTTGTTCCAGATGTCCTTAATTTTATAAGGTATCTAGTACTTTGGTAAGTATGAAATTTTAAACCAAGTTGTAATTTTGATGTTAGGTGTGGCTATCTGTGTTTAAACTGTTGTTAGTATTCCTTCTAGAGGAGCACAGTGGCACTGTGGTCTGGAATATGGTGTTTAGGTAGATGTGCTGACACTGACAGCCATGTTCTTTCAAGCATTTAGATTATTGCTGTCCAGATTGTTCCACAGTCTCTTTTCCCCTTCTTTCTTCGAGATCTGTGAGTAATGGACTAACTGCCTATTAAGTTTGGGGGAGCTTCACATATGCCACGACTGAGAAAGTGAGAAGAAGGTAAATCTTGAATTTTGTTCGGATGATATACACACGCATATGGTAATAAATGCAAATTATAGGATATGGTTAGGTTCAGTTACAGTGATGATAATACCTAGAGGGCCTTCCTCACTTGCAACATAGTGGGCAGGATTGGTCACATATACGTTTTATACTTAGAGAATTGATTCGACTTAGAGTTGAACAGAACCTTACCGTCTTGCAGCAGGAATTTGTGTAGCGTGGTCGTCTGTAGTTAATACTTGCGAGCTCCCTGTTTGTGCAGAAGAAAGGAATGTGGTTTCAGAGGCAGGTGACTGAGGTTCTTGGTACGACCAACAGAAATGCCAGGTGGTATTATGCTTAGTGTGGTGGGATTGGCTTAGGGTAGAAAAGGGGAACAGCACCGAAGTCAGCTCTGAGGCTTTGCAGAGGAGAGAACTGACACTAACCGTAGGCTCCTCTTTTTCCTTACATAAGAGTATTTTATGATAAGGTCTTTGAAGTTGTTATGTCTTCATATGTAAATCTTATTTTTACTTTTCAGTCTGGTTAACTCAAAATATATATACATGGAATCTCCATGGGCTTAAGGCCTGACATGATGTCAAGAGTCTTCTGAAACTGAACCAGCCTCACAGATTTTTCTTTTTTCATGATAACCTAGTTTAAGGGCCTAGTGATGTTTATGAATAATCAGTACAACAGGTAACTGATTTTAGTGCAAACTAAGGATATATTTTAAACGTTATTGAACAGAATGTCACTCGATTTTTTATTATAAAGTTTTCTACTTGGTAACGAGTGTAATGTTATGCATACAGTATTTTCTCAGTAACCGTCATCTTTGATCTAACAAAACATTTCTATTCTAGCACCTACAGTTGCTTAGATGCACAGTTTTATGATGATGAAACTGTAACGGTAGTTCTTAAAGACACTATAGGACGTGAAGGAAGAGATAGACTTTTGGTCCAGCTGCCGTTGTCTTTAGTATATAACTGTGAAGATTCTGCAGAGTATCAGTTCACTGGGACTTACTCTACAAGGTAACTAACTCATTAGTAAGATCGTCATTCTGTTATCACAGATAAATGTTTTTTTATGTATATTGTATATTCTATTCTTTAGGTATGCTAGACAATGATTACTAGGGATAATCATAAAGTCAACAGAGCAGAAATACTCTTCATTAAAAAAATGCTGTCTTCAATAGCTCTTTGGTCCCTTTGCTTTACTAGTAAATCAAGAATTATTTACTAGAACAGAGTTAGAAATTATTTGGAGGAAAGAGTGGGACTTATGTTAATTTTTTTCAGGAGTAGCATTAACTCCAGTTTATAGTAGAATTACTTTAATTGCTTTTAGTGTTTTCTTTCCAGAATTAGGACCTCAGTCGCCATGTGGAGGGTACATGGCCATTTCCAAGAGATGGCTTTAGTTGACTAAGATTTAAGTAAGCAAATTCTTTTTCTAATTTAAAAATGTGTCCATTTGTTTTGCTTGAAAGGGAGTCAAAAACCTTACTAAGATGATACTCTGCCTGTTTGGAATTGCAGTATTTTCATAGAATACTATACCCAGCTTTTTTATACCATGGCCAGTATAATGATAATGGAAATGGGAATATTGTTGGAATCAAACCCGTGGTTGACCCTGATACCACCCCTGGTAATCCAGGGAAGCGATCCCCTTTACACGTGCGGGTTGTTTTACCCTCTCTAGGCTGGATGAGCAGTGTGCTGCTATTCCCACACGAACCATGCATTTCGAGAAACATTGGAGATTACTGGAAAGTATGAAAGCACAGTATGTTGCTGGGAATGGCTTTCGAAAAGTATCCTGTGTGGTAAGTATTTACAGTTTGTTTACGGACTAAGAGTAACAGGGAAGTGACTTTGGATCTAGAAGGTCCTTTCAGTGCAAACATTTTGTGATATGTTGCTTTTATTGGTTATAAGCTTGTTAGTCGCTCTACCTGTTTAATTCTCTTGTTCCGAGAAAGGTTACTAAGCATTTATTAAAGTTCTCGATTTTATTATTTGTTGTATATGGAGATCCTTTCATGCAAAATGAAAGCTGAGCTTAGTGATTTTGTTGTAAATTGATGGGAAAATAATTTTTTTATAAAACCGTTCTTTGTTCTAACTTCTGATTTCTAATCCTTATTTATAATGTATAAGTTAAGCCATTAATTTAAAAATCCTTTATTTGGCTTTTTCTTTAGTTAAGCTCAAACCTCCGTCATGTGAGAGTATTTGAAATGGACATAGATGATGAATGGGAGCTGGACGAGTCTTCAGATGAAGAGGAGGAGGGCAGTAATAAGCCTGTAAAAATAAAGGAAGAGGTGTTGTCCGAGTCAGAGGCGGAGAACCAACCAGCTGGTGCTGCTTTAGCTCCGAGATAGTCATTAAGGTGGAAAAACTTGACCCTGAGTTAGACTCATAATCTAGCTTGCCATTGTTTTGTATGTTCTCATTATGTCAGAAAAGACATAGGAGATGGGCTAAGATGTCTTGAACCACTTTTAATTTTCTTTGTATAACAAAGAATAAATAGTAAATTTTATTTTTTCTTACCCTGTTTCATATTCTCTTATTTTGATAGACTTTATTTTTGCTGAAATTTCTTTTTATTACTATGCGCAGAACTAGTGTTTTAAGAAAACAAATTGAATGCGAAGAAAAGGTTTAGTCTTTTCTGGCAAAAGGTCTCAGGAATCATTCCTATATCAGCAAGAAATTACATTGAAATAGTCACTTATTTTAAATGTAGACATTTGTTCCTATTTTTCCATCTTCCCCTTCTAGTTTACTTTAGGTCTGTCCAGGCTTTCAAAATTGTTCTCAAATTCTTTTGAATTACTATATTGCTAAATAACCAAAGATGGATACTGTGTATTTAATGATCAAAATAGCAAAAACATTGCTTGACACCTACTTGATAATCTTTTTCTTATGCTGTGTTTGAGCTATGAATTTTGAGTCAGCAGTATTCAGAAGTGTCTTTTTCCTCTGCTTAGAATTGATGAAGGATATATGGTGGCTGTCTGTGTGGTTGACTCTTTGAGAACATGAGAAATAGGTTCAACTAAACATAATTCAGCATTATGCAGAACAGGCCACTCTTGATTTCCTAACGCTCATTCCTAAAGTGACTGGTATTCTCATGTGGCTTTTAAAGAGTTTCTATTATATATGAATTCTAATACCAGTTCACTGATAAATGAAAGAATCACTTTTAAAGCTTTGAGTACCTTTGGGCAGGAAGATATACTGTAACCAGGTAAGTGGGTAACTGCAGGAGTGCTGTCATTTGTCCATTTCATTATAGGTAGCTGTTATACTTGGATTTTAGGTTTATCATTTTTAATATACTTCAGGTGCCTCAGTTGGTCTTATCTTTATTGTCTGAAAAGAAAAATTGGAGTTTAGAACTGTGATCTGCAGAAGATGTACTGTGCTAGCCTGTAGTCTTGCACGTAACAGGCCTTAAAACAATTAATATGTAATTTATATAAATGTTTATTGCTGGTTGGTCAGTGTTCATGCATAGGGCAGAATGTCTTAAATTAGCTTTCGTGAGTGAGAAATGTGAGCTGTCAGATGACATGGAGAAATTATAGGTTGTAGATACATGGAGTATTTTAGGATGAATGAATTGCACAAATTTACCATATAACATTTAAGTAACTTTGATTGATTTGGGGAACAGATCATTATAGCTTGTTCTTGGAATGAATTATAATTTCACAATAATCAAGCAGTTCTTTATTAGACAGCAATATGTTCCATGTGACTTCAGCATTAAATTTATAAAGATTTATTGATTTGTGCACATTTGCTGCCTGTGCTTCCAGCATAGGGGTAAATCATAGCTAAGACTTCTGGTCTCTGCCTTTTTCCTGAACCGGGGATCAGAAATAGTTCTATCTATGTACCTAGCTTTCCCTTAACATCGAGTTAAGTTAGTAATGTGAATCAGTTCTATTATAAGAGGATAGTTTTTTTACTAATGCTTTTAATGTATATGACATATCAAATAGTTAGGAACTGGATTTATATTATATCAAAGTAAAAAAGTTTGAACTTATCTGAATCTCTTTTTAAGTTTTAAAAAGAGCAAATAATTTTATCATTGCATTTTTAGATATATGCTATAATTTCTATACCATTAAAAACTTTGCTTTTAATATTTAGAACCAATCCGAGTATCATAGACTATATTTAGCTTCTTAGCAGGTGCTGGGTTAGCGTTTCTAATTTAGCGAACAAAAAGTGAAGAGTGGGGATGTGGAGGACCCTGGGCAGTGGCTGCCCAGTTGCTGGGTTTGGAACTCCAGGCCCTGACCTTCTACACTGAGGATGAGTGAGTACCTGTCTCAGGGTTTGAGGGATAAATGGAGGGGTATTGGTAGGGCATTGTGGTTGGCATATGTGAGACACCTGATAAAGATTAGCACTTCATATTACAATATTTTGTACTATTCTTTTCCAGGATAAATTGTGATGTTTTAGAAATTTAAATAGCCTTTTTTTTTTTTTTTGTCAGACTTAATAAGACTATGACAATAATAGTCTTTCTGATTCTCTGGCTTCCTAGTTTTTCTCATTTTGTTCTTGATTTTCTTCCAAAATAAAAATTTTACACTCAGCAAAATGCTAAAACATTCTATCTTCTTTAGTCAGAGCATTTAAATATACATGTGAAGAAAGTATTATGGGATAGCCTTGAGTTTATAATGCCATAACAGAGGGAGTCTATATATATCTGAGTTAATCTAAATAGTTTCCCATTCTCAAGGAAGTCCAGCAAGCAGACATGTACTTATTTCTGGAGGATGCTATACTGGAATCATGGCTTGCATTTCATCAAGGGCCAGTTTCTCGGGCACCTCTTGAAGTTGACTGACTGTTTGTATTGTTAGAAGCTACATTTGATTGCCTATCATATTATTTTAGTTCTTATTGAGCAGAGGGAGATAATACTTAGGATTCTACTAAGTCAAGTTCGCAAAAACCATATAATGTGAGAGCAAGGAGTATATTAGAGAAGAAAATAGTATTTGGACTTTTGTGAGAAATATTAGGTTCAGAAATGCTCAATTATTAAAAGGTTCTAAGAAATGAATTGTTAATATGGTAGGTAATCGATGTTTTTCACTTCCTAAGTGAACTAGAATGAGATTTCCTGTGAAGTGCACATCGCCACAGCACTGGGCCAGTGATTAAAAATGCAAATTTGTGGGTGCCACCCAAGCCCACTCATAAAATGTGCATGTAGAGCCCAGCATGCTCACTTGATCTTGTGCCACTAAGACCCATTATTTTCTATGGATGCTTAATAATGAGATGTTTATCATTTTTATTTGTGAAAGTTAAAAGCTGCTCCTCTAGTCGCATTGAAAATTGGTGTATTTTTTTCTTTAAAAATGACCCTAACTGGTGGCTAATTTCACATGCTAGATGCTTGCATTTATGTAAAATCTGTATAAATGGTGGACAGATTGTAGCCCAATTTTGGATGCATTGTGACATGTAGAAATGAATCCCTCAAGGCCACATTTCGTTTTAAGGTCACATTCGGCTGAGGGGTGGATGCTGAATTGGGGCAGTATGAGCCACGTGGGTCAGTGATAGGCCATTGCAGCTCATAAATGTCACCTTTCATCACATACATGCGTCGGACTGATCTCACGACACACCCAGGTATGAAATGCTGTGTGGGTGATTAATCTGTCCTACGCACGACTAAATGACACTTGTACTGACGTCATCTTAAATGGCGTCGTTTTCAATGTTAAAACGAGGCAAGTTTGTGGTCTGTGCCCCCTGCCGTTCACCTCCCAGTGCTCGTGTGTCTCCGGCCAGACTGGAAACGCTGTTTTGCTGATTTCCGTAGTTCTGATTCCTGTTGGAGAGTTAACATGACTGTTATTTTAAGTTGTATTTTTTCCACTATTTCAGATAGTAGAGCTGGGTATTATAGGAGCCCAATTAGGTGGCTGCTGTAAACAACACTAATGAGCGTCAAGCTTTTAAGGGATGCTGCAGAACTTTCTAACACTGATAACATGTTCCTTTCCTTTTTCTTTTCCACCACTGAATTTTGTTCTGCCAAATTGTTGCAGGAAAAGGTGTGAAAGATTAAAAAACATATATGATGTGGTTTGCTCTTTTGGGATGCAAAGTCAAGATCTGCTCGAGTGCGGGTAGTGAGGAGATTGACACCGGGTCGTAGAGCCCTTTTCTCCTGCTGGAGGAGGAACCAGCAAAGGAAACTTGGGAAGAGTGGGCTGGTTGGCGGGAGGAGGGCCAGCTGCGTGGGTTGACGGAAGCCCAGTCAGGGAGCAGTCGGCCAGCGCTGCCTGGACGTGGAGAAAGGGACTGGTGGGGAATCGGCTGTTAAATGTGACAAGCCAGGAGTCAGTGGCGACCCCATCAGCCTCAGTCTCCTTGACCGTCCCTCAGGGCCCCGGGCTCTGCGCGGCCTCTCTCCCAGGGTCGCCTCGGGCTCTTGCCCCTTGCTCATCGGCTTTCCTTTCATTCCCTGAGGGTCCTTATCTATTCCAGAGCTTTGGGAGTAGAAAAGTACAGCTTTTGCCAGGAATGTCCCTTCCCCCTCACAAGGTTAATGCTCACTATTCTTCACTTCTCACCTAAACGTCTCTTAGAAAAGCTTACTGTCATTTTAGGAGTCTCTTTCAACCTGTCCTTCATATCAGTTGTCACAGTTTATAGTTATATATTAATTTGGTGCTTATTGATTTATTGTCTAAATTAGATTAGAAATCGGTAACATGTCCGTTTTGGTTACCTTTCTATACCCAAGTGCTTAGTCTAGTGCCTGCACATAGTAGGCACTCATTAAATATTTGATGATTTGATTGCCAAATAAAATGAACTGGACACTGGCTTGAAATATAAATGATGAATTATTCTGAAATTTTAACATTGCTGTGTATCAATTTGGGATACCAATGGGTTGTATTCCAAATTTTTCAAATTGGTTATTTGACACTCATTACTTTCTGTAGAGGAACTGTCATCGTTGGTCCAGGCCTGCACCCACTGAAAATAACGATTATAGATCTGCAAGCTCACCTCCAGCCAAATATTGACGACCGTAGACTTTGATTTTCAAACCAGGGTTTCCGGTTCTCAGCCTCCACATGTTGTTTAAGCCTTCATTTTTGCGAATTTAAGATAGATGTGATGCATTAAGTAGATGATTTTTAGTTTTAAACAGTCCACAGTGACACCAGCAGGAACTTTCAAGGAGCGCTGTGACAGGAGCTCCTGGATGGCCGTGGAGCAGATGCGACAGGAGGAAGTGGGGCCCCCGATGTAGGCAGCGCTCGAAGAGCTTTGCTGTGAGTGGTGGCGACGGGGAGAATGTGAGCATCAGGCTTTTTAAAAAGAGGTTGGTGCTGCGAAGGCATATTTATACATCCGTAGGAGTGATCCACTGGCAGGGAGAAATTGACCGATCTAGAAAGACGGGAATGTATGTGAGTGACGTCCTTGAGAAGGCAGAAAGGGCTGAGACCCAGTGACGAAAGGGTCAGTCTTCAGTTGGAGCAGGATGTTTCTTCCATCCTAACGGGAGGGTTTGGGGACATGCTGGCCAGTGGTGGTAGTACAACACTTACCCCCATGAAATAGGCACTAAGATTTCAGCAAAGCAGGGGGAGACGAGAGGTGTGAAATGGTCACCTCAGAAAGGAAGTGGTAGCATTGGGGGCCCACTGGAGTTTTGTGATATAAACTTAAAGTGAGTCCAGCTAACGGAATTATCTTTCTTTGGCTGCCCAGGTATGGGGTGGATTAGGTGGAGTGTTTGGTTAATCTGGATTGGGTTATTCTCAAATCCTTACAACAAAGCAGGCCAAGGGGGTTGGAGAAGGTGGTAAAACAGTGACAGGGGCAGTGGATCAGGAGGAGGAGAATTGTGGAATTTTGGAACCAGGAATGGAAAGACAGGGTGAGGTGACGGTCAGAGAGGGTCATTTGCAATGAATAATTACAGAGACGAAGTGTTGACAGGTGTAACCGTGACAGCGGTGGCTGCTGTTTGGGGAAAGCAAAGCACTAGGGCTAAGCAGGCCGAGAACTGAGTGGCCAGGGTTTTCTGGATGGCTCATCTGTGCGGCTGTTAGAATCACCAAAAAAATGACAGCAGTAATGGTGGCAAAAATAACTGAGCTTGGGTGCTGGGGTCACCATGACTGCGGAGGAGTGGCCAAGCAATAAGATGACAGCAGTGACTGGACAAGAGGATAAGGAGAAAGCTGCATGTACTTCCAAGGCTCCCAGGACTTTGGCAAGCCAGAAGGGTCAGTAAGTTACTAAAGGTCACTTAGTAAGTAGTGGGGCCGGGATTCTAACCTAGGTGGCCTACTGAGCAGAGCCGTTGCCCCTACGACCCATGCTAACTGCCCGAGAGGAACTTGAAACAAATGCCTGTGGTTACAGAGGACACGAGAGAATAAAAATAGTCAACATGCAAGCATGGGCAATGTTTTAATTTGTCAGCCATTGGTTAGAACTTCTTACATCTGGGAGGTAGATTAAAGGCTGTATGGAGGTAGAGGCCGGTTCTGATTTGATTTTAAAGCTGGACTCAGCAGCTTTCCCTGCCGCCTGTGAGAAGTGGGTGTTTATGCTTGCTGTCCTGCTAATTGTGTTCTTCGTGCACTGCTGGTTGTGGAAACAGGTGCATGTGGCCCAACTAACACCACCACTTAGGAGAGAAGGAATGAGCGAACCCCTCTCAAAGGCCGGCTCAGTGCTGGGGGAGCACGAACTGAACTGTCAGCGTGGCCCCGCGTGTGACGCTGCAGTCCAGGGCCTCAGGCTCGGGCAGGGTGGTCCACGGTGCCGAGCCTCTCCCGGGTTTTTCTCAACCATTCCTGGGGCCAGGGGTGACTGCCTATTCCAAGGGCTGTGGCTGTTTGGGGAAAAAGGCCATTCCCAGGCCCCTAGGAGATGGCACAGGGCTTCAGCTTACCACTTAGCAGACCCTGGAGGGCTTAGACCAGCAGGACCTGGGAACCTCTGGATGTGCCAAACTGTACACAGAAACACCAGTGCTTGGGCCCACAGACATTCTGGGGCCAGGCCCGACCTGAGGCTGCTTGTGATCAAAGGTGTCTCTGTCTGCTGTCGTCTCCCGCACTTGTCTACATTTGGCTTTTCAAGATTCTTTGCAGAAGTCTGTCATGGAAGAAGAACAGCTGGGAGAGGCTGCAAGGTGCTTTGTAGACGTTACCCCGTAACTCTGAACTCCGCAATGAAGGAATTGCTCTATTTTACAGAAAAGAACAAAAGTTCAGAGAGGTTCCATGTGTCCCAGTCATATAACTGGTAGGTGGTAGGGCCAGGATGTAAAACATGATCTGGCCAGATGACCATCGCTAACAACCTTTGAGAAATAAGAGCCAGGCACCACTCCACGCACATGCCATGGATAACTCACATAAGCCTCACCACAGTCCTGCAAGATAAATGCAATTATTAACATCCCTACATCACAGAGAAAGAAACTGAGGCACAGGGACGTGTTCTGACTTGTCCATGAGAATTCGGCAGGGGGGAGAGGGATGCGAAGCCCGGCAGTCTGGTGCAGAACCCTTGCTTTAACCCCCACCTGTGCTGCCTTTCTTGCTGGGGTCTGTGTCGTTCCACTGCACCGCCCTCCTCCCCACCCCCCAGCTGCCTCGCCCACAGCCGTGCTCCCTGAGCAGTCTTCCTGCAGTGGCACGACCACTGGAATGTCCGTGTGGCACTGGCTGGCACTGAGGACGAGGCTTAGACTTGCGATGAGCTTTATTCTTCACAGAGCCCCCTCATTCACAGTTGCTGCCAGCGCTGTGAGCAAGGCCGTGGGAGGTAGCGATGCCTTTTTTCCCCCCACAGATGGGAGTGGCATGTGGTGGAGCTGGGACCAGAACCCCCAAATCTGACCCCTTAGATTAGTGTCATTTCATCCAGGACAGCACTGCCCGCAGCCAGTTACATGTGTCCTCTTTGCCTCCCGGAAAGGTTCTCGTGTGTGTTAAGGTCAGAGAAGCAGAGCCATGCTCTCCCCAGAAAGCTGCCCACTGTATTTGTGCCATGGATGTTCTCTGTCCCATGTTGCAATTCATCAAGATTATCTTGCAGTTTATTCTGCAGACTTCCGGTGGGTAAAGGCTCGCACGGAAAATGGAAAGCAGTGAGCTTGGGAAGCGGCAGAGACATGATCTTCAGAATGAATACGTGGGCCAAGCAGAGGGCAAATTTGCAGTTCGCGGTAGGGAAACTATTAAAAACAGAAGGCTCCGTTGTAAACCCTGCAAGAAAGGCTGTGGCTCTGAAATACGAAACACATTTGGCTCATTAATTGGAACTATGCTAATGCAGTGTCGAGAAAATAACAGGTCTTGTGTTTTTACACAAAATAGCTCAGAGCATCACATGCCAATTATCCTATTTACTCATCCAACATGTAACAGGGACTTTATGGGGTGAGACAGTCTTAGGACGGAGCAGAAAATGTAATAATATAGTTTCCGTATGAGAAATGGAAGTTGAAGGAGCGAGTTTGTAAATTGGCTGAGAAATTCAGTTAAAACATGAGCCTTAGACCTCTCAGGCTTCTGGCCAGTGCTTGTCACTCCCCTTAGTTCTAAAATTTGTGTAATGGCCTGTTTATGTTTAATTAAATGCATGCTAATTTACAACGGGTCTTGCCCTGGGCAGCAGGCATGTGACTCTTAACACCTGATCCAGCCCATTTTCAGAAGCTGAAGGGACAAATGACAGTTTGCTGCCAGAAGGTAGTTGAGAAGATGGCACAGAATATCACTGGAAAAGAAAACAAGGACAATGTTTTATGGGTTGAAGCCAACAGGAACGGTGCTGCTCGGGGGGAGAAGTGTAAGAAATGTGTTCACCTAATTTAGAACACTAAAAAATTGTTGTCCCTTGCGTTTCCTCTATCTGTCCTAGAGTTGAATTCAAATGCTTTTTTAAAACTTCTCTAAGCCCCACCATCTTGGCCCAAGGCTGGCTGTCACCTCTGTCCTGAGAGCGTTCTCACTGGAATCTGTCTTTACTGAGCACTAACAACCACTGAGGACTGGGCTTATAAATGCACTATTGGTATTTACTTGCTCAGTTTTCTCACCCTATCACCCAGGAGAAAGGAAGCATCAATCCTTTTGTACCAAGGAGGACAGGCCCAGAGAAGTTAGGTAACTTGCCCTAGGTCACACAGCTAGTGAGGGGCAAGGCCCAAGTTCCTCACGCTGCACATCTGAGGTCAACCACCTGCTCCCTTTACTTAAGGATGACATGCATGTCCCGCCTGGGGTTTGAACACCTTGAGGGCAGGTTCAACACCCCCGCCCCCGCAGGTGCCGGGTTGCAAACCCTCACTGAGGATCTGGACCCTACTGGAAGCCCTGGGCCTGAAGTGGAAGGAGTCTGGGCACTCTGAGTCCTGTTTGGGAGGCCATAGCGCCCCCTGGTGCCTGAGAAGTCTAAGTAGACCCAAGCCCCAGCGGCGAAGGCTTCCAGCCCTGGCAGGAGGGAGCTGCTCCCACTGCTGGGCCACGCGGCTTTCTCAGGGAGCCCTGTGGGATGCCTCAAGCCAGGAAGCCCAGGCGCAACACGGGCTTCCCGACTAAGCACTGGGTCACCAGGCAGTATGCTGCCAGGCCCAGAGCCCCGGAAGGACATCCCAGAGAGGGAGACCGCGTGGGAGGGTCCCCATCAGGAGACTGGGTTCCTGAGAGCTTCTGGGCTTGCCGGTTGCAGGGCGGTTAGAAACCCCTGCAGAGGGCAGCAGTTCGCTTGTTTGTGCTGTTTGTGTTAGGGTCAGCTTCATGACGTGGGTTCTACGTGGCTTGTGCTCTTGAAGGGCCCAGGCTTGGTTAAAGGCTCCGGGAAACATAGGGCAAGCAAATGAGGCTGTTTGTTCTGAGCTTGCTGGAGCAAGAGAGGCAGAGTCTCCGAGGCAGGCAGGAGTGGGAACGCTTTACAGCGGAGGCCAGGTGGGCTCAGGTGTTCCGAGTGGAGCCTGTGGCCGGGCCCCTGGGGCGGGAAGCAGGCATCCTATGTGATTACTTAGGGGCTCTTCGCAGGCACTCTGGTTGGTCCTAAGTTGGAAGCAGGAAAATTAGGGAGGCTGTTATTGATGAAGTCCTGGCCACTGGGGCCAGTTGTTACAAGGATAATTGTTTGGATTGTCACTAGAGATGGCAGCCTGGCTTCCCACCAGAACAGTCTATATAAAGCGGCTGGCATTCCTGGGCTGGTTATCATAGATAAGGAATTGGTTTCCTTGGCCTGTTGCTACAGGCTGTGGGTCAGAGTTCTTCTATTTTTATATATATTTTGGCCATTGATTGTTTGTATAGTCAGTCTCTCTGCTGTCACAGTCTTGAAATTCTTGACAAGGGACCCCAGATTTCCATTTCACAGTGGGCCCTGAAAATGATAGCAGCCATTCCTGGGTTCGTCTTTGGACTCATGACCAAGGAGGCTTTTGTGTAGCTTTGGGGGGGGCCTGATCCAGCTGCAGTTTTCAAACTTGTACTTAGAGTGGGAGTTTGTGCTGTCACCAAGGACTGAGGGCCTCCTGAGGAACCCAGGTTCAAACCCCAGGAGAATGTCCTCAGAGCCTTGGTGACAAGCAGCTGTTTTTTCATCCTGGTATATCCGTCTTCTCTTTTCATGTACATATAAATATTTTAGCAACATTGAGACTGTACAATACATATTATTTTGTAACTTGCTCTTTTAATCGACAGTATATTGTGGCATGATTTTCAAGGGACTCTGTCTTACGTGTCTTTATATCTCATTGATTTTTAGAAAAAAATTTTGGGCCTCTTGTTCAGAATTTCTCAAACTTAAGTTATTCATGGACCCTCAAGCATCTTCGTCAGTGAACCTTTGGGGACCCAGTTTGAGAAACAATACATCAGATGGATTGATAAACAAATAGGAGCTGAATAAATGGATGGATATGGGCAGCAAACACCTGCCTTGGCAGACACCCATGTAGGGCCTATGGAAAAGGCTTCCTGCATGTTGGATAAGGGTCCTTGTGCAGTGACCCACGTTTGCAAGCGCAGGAGTGGTCAGACGACAGACAGCCACGCACTGTTCACCTGCCAGTTGCATCCACACAGTCTTCTGACTCCTGTTCCAACTCCTGTTTGTTCGTATTTGTAGCACCTTGGCTAGTCTGCATGTAGCTGTTCTCAGCTATTCAGGACTCCAGTCATCAACCAGACTGCTCAGCCAGCTTGAACATATGCCGGATTAGACAATCTAAACAATTCTAAACCACCACCGTTTAAGAAATATTTATTGTTGCCTATTAAACTCTTAGAGTCTTCAAATCCCTCATTGAAGTATTACATACATTAATCGTTTTACAATGAAAACTCCCAGCTAACCAGCCCTCAAATTAAGAAACAGGATATTACCAGTACCCCAGAAGCCTACTTAATGCCCCTCCCCAAAAGGTTACTGCGATGCTGACCACATTTTCCTTTTGCCCGTCCTTGAATTTCACATAAGTCGACCGACAGCATCTATTTTTTTCATGTGTGTTTAGTTTCGTTCAGCATTAATCTTTGTGAGATGCATCTATGTTGTACGTAGCAATCATAGTCCATTGTCTGAATAGACCACCATGATTCCTCTGTTCTGTTGCTGGGCTTTAAGTTGTTTCTAGTTTGGGGCTATTGGGAATAAAACTACTCTGACATTCGTGTACATGTATTTTGGTTAACATATGGCAGTATTTCTGTTCGTGTAGACCCAGGAGTGGGTTCTAAGGGGTCTGCCAACAGGTTCCCATAAACGGTTGTGCCAATATATACACTCCCGCCAACAGCGCATGCGTGTTCCGCCGGCACCATCTCTGTGCCAAGATTTGTATTACCTGCCTCTTCCGTTTTAGCCGTTCTGTTCGGTGTGTCATGGTGTCGCATTGTAGTTTCCCTCGCGCCTCCGTCTGACTTATGAAATTGAACACTTTTCACATGTCTATTGGCCATTTATAAATCTTCTTTTGTGAAGAACCATCCTAAGGTCTTGCCTGGGGAAGTAGGAAGGGGAGACGTGCCAGAGATAGGCCAAGGTAAAGCGGGGAGAACTTGGGGGCCACCGTTTTATTTAAAATTTTGGGATCTGTAAGGACTGGCTCGAGGGTCACTGGGAAGCAATACCTTGTTCTGAGATGTCCATAACTGCAGAATTCCTTTGTATGACGTATTGCCTGCCAGGAGGCTCTCTCTAGCTCTCAAATAATCCTGAGGGACTGTGTCCCCACCTGACTCATGGAGAGGCTATTGCTTGTCCCAGGCCACTGGATTCCTAGCTCTATGGCAGTTCTGGCAGAGCTCTACTCTATGACACCCTGTAAACCATAGACCAGGGCACTACTGCACCTGGATGAATCAGCCCCTCAGGGCCCAGGATTGGGTTAGAGGCACTGTAATCCTCTCACTTGATACTGAATCTCATTTATGTACCTTTCCAACCTGGCAGTGTTTATAAAAACGATGAAATTCAATACCCCTCTTCTCCTCTGTATTTAAATTAACCAGATAATTTCCTCCTTCCAAGTCTGTTGCAGTATATATGGAAATGCTTCCAGTGCTATAGCTAACTAAACATGTGATTTTGAGCAAGTCACTTTACCCTTTGGCCGCCCAATCTGCTCACCTGTAAAATGGGTATATCCATCCCACAAGGGTAGGATTCAAACAGAGAGTTTATGCAAAAGCAAACCATGAACCTTAGGTTACTGGACAAATGTCAATTATTATTTATATTAAATTTGGACTTGATAGATTTGGTCATGCAAACGTATGAGGGCGTGTTGGCAAAGGGTAGGCCTTGGGAGCCAGAGGCCAGGGATAATGGGGGAATGGGTGACATATGGTAGATTCTGGAAAGCCAATGACCAACTTTCGATTCCTGGCTGGCTTGCAGCAGCAAAAGCAGGAGACTGAGTAAGCTGGCAAAGTGTCCAGTGTAGAAATTCATCCAACCACTGGAGGGAGGCATAAATTTGGTTGGGTGTCAGATTGGTCTGCATCATATTTAGGTAAACCCCTCGTGCCCACAGCTTTCATTTCATACTTGTAGGTCTGAAAGAAGCACTAGGCCTAATGTTATCTCTCTTGCCTTTTTAAAGATCATCATCTCCAACATCACCACCACCATCACCATCCTCATCTTAATCCTGGTCTTTGCCCACCTCTCCAACATCTTGTTATCTCCTTGTTCTCTTTTAGGAGTGAAAAAATTGTCTTTAAAAATCATGATTTACAATTAAAATTACAATTTTCTAGCAAACCAGAGACTTGTGTCCGCCAACCAGGGCGTCTTTTCTCCATAGTAAAATTCTCTGAAACACCAACTTTTGAACTTCAGCTGGACTGATTCACCCACGTGCACCAGGACAGACTTGCCTGGAGGTGGGCTGTGTGGGCCAGGCTTGAAGGAGCTTCAGTTACTGGCGAAGGTCCAGCATGAGAAAGAATCTGTTTGTTTTTGGAGTTTCTGATAAGGCCGTAAACGGGGAAGAAAAGCAAAAAAGGCTGACCATTCAATTCATTTTACTGATGCTAATGTTACCAGCTTCTCTGGGAAATTCCCAACTTGGGCAACGTCACAGTCCTTTCTTATCTCTTCAGAGTTGCCCATGTTGAGAAAGAAAGACCGACAAGAAAGCACCATCTACACAGATTTTCTTAACTGGGGCAGGACAGGAAGGCAGATCAGGTCACCGTTCCTTGTAGAGGGAAGGGGGTTGACCCTGGATCAGTGGAATCAGCCTCAGCCGCCTCCCCGGTGGTTCTGCACACCCACCTGTGTGTGGCACTGGGTGGGGCCCTGCCAGGAAGCTGGTGGGGTCCTGGTGCTGGCACTGCCCGGGTTCCCCTACGCTGCCTGAGAGGAAGTCCTGGAAGTTAGGGATTTTACTTTTCCATGCAAGAAATATTAGCATGTACTACATTGTAATTTTAAGAGTACTATTTTTTAAAAAATAGAACTCAAGAGATTTGGCTGGTCTCAGCTGATTGCTTCTTCTATTCGACCCACACTCCCTGGTGTATCTTGGGTACCAGGTTCTGTGCCAGCTCCTGCAGGTGAAGGGGATGCTGGCCTTGCCCTTGGGTGGCCTGAGGAGGACACAGACAGACAGTACCTAAGTGAGATAAGAGTAGGGCCCGAGTAGGGGAGGTACCAGGCAAAGGCATGAGGGGCAGCAAGGCCCATGGGAGCCTGGGAAAGCTTTATTGGCAGGTGATGCTTCAGCTGAACTGGAAATATGAGGAAGTCGACCCCAGACAGACGAGGTAGGAAAGGGCATTCCAGACAAACAGCACGGCCTGCACAAAGGCTTAGAGGTGTCAACAATCGGGTCACCTCCTCTAAGCCACAGGTATCAAATAGGGTTACAGTTTTCTCTGAGGGAAACGAGAAATCTGGCCATTGAAGTGGGCAGAGGTCAGACCATGGAAAGACTATGTGCCACTGAGAAGTTAGGATGTCATTTATTCATTCGGCAAATATTTACTTAGCATCTCCTATGTGTTCTCTCATCACTGGGCACTGATGATATATATATATATATATATCGATCAATACCCAATGCTTCCCATTATGGTCTTTCATTCTAATGGAGGGGAAGGGATAGACAATAATCAACTAAACAAATGAACAAGATAATTTCAGATAACAGCACCACTTATAAAGATATGTGAAGCAAGTTAATGAGCTAGAGAGAAAGGAAGGCATTTCTCTTTGAGGTTAAGACGGCATTTGAGGAGACCCCTGAATGAAGAGAGCAGGCCAGGTGCACATTTGGGATAGATTTCTTCCTTACAGAGGGAGCAGCATCTGCAAATTCCCTAGGGTACATGCAGGGGTGAGGGGACATGGTAAGGCCTGTGAATTTTATTCTACATGAGACGGGACACCCCCGGAGGATTTGAAGCAGCATGATCGGATTTCTGTTTTAAAAGAATTGCTTTCACTGCTGCATTGGGAATAAACTAGGGGAGAAAGGATGCAAGGAGGGAGACCCGTGAGGAGGTATCGCTACAGGTCAGCGTGAGGTGACGCGGACGGGCAGGGGTGGCAGTGACAGAGTGGTGGACGCGGTTAGATTTCTGCATACCCTATCCTCCAAGACAGTGGTTCCCAAAGTGGGGTCACTGGGGCATCACCTGGGAACTTGTTTGAAATGCAGATTCTCAGGCATTCCCCGGATCTGCTGAGCCAGAGATTCAGGGGGCGAGACCGAGCATCCGTGGTTCACATGCCTTTCAGGTGATTGTGGCCGAGTTAGAGACCACTGCTCACTGGCGATGATGATGAACTCTGAGGGGCTTTGAGCCTGAGGCTGGACTGGACCTGATTTACCCCTTAGGAGGATGTATCTGGTGGCACTGTGGAGGGAGCAGTGGGGGACCCGTTCATCGGAAAGAGGTGATGAGGACGCCACGAGGGCCAGTGAGACTGGGGAGGACGCCAAGGAGCAGACAGACAATAAAGTGTAAAGTGCCTAGTGTTTGCTGAGTGTCAGTTATGTGCTGGGCACCGCGCTATTTCACTGGGATTATCCTGTTTAATCCTTGCCGTTGCCCTCAAAGATAGGTTTTATTGTTATTCTTGCATAACCAATGAGAAAACTGAGGCTTACAGAAGTTTAAAAAGAAGTGCAACATTCACAACTTGGTGGATGTAATTAATGCCACTGGACCATATGCTTGAAAATGGCTTAAATGGCAACTTTTATGATATATATTATATATATATATATATATATATATATTATATATATATATATATAATTATATATATATATTCTGGCAATTATAAAAAAAAATTTTTAAAAGAAAAACCCCTCAACAAACAAAGACCCCACAGTGTTTCATCTGAGAGCCAGAATTCAACACAGGCAGAATGAACTCAGGCCTGAACACTGAACACTGAGGTCTGTGTAAGACCTGAACTTGACATCTGGCACCAGGTCAGAGGGTGGATCTGAAAAGTGTACCTGTCAATTGATTAATTTCTGGAATTTTATGAATATACACCACAGTCCGGAGTCCCAGATCACAAAGTTTATAGGCTGTGCTTGCCGCCTTCCTTGTACTGACCCACCGCACCCAGTCGGGATCACACTGGAAAGACTTCCCGGGGTTCATGCTCTATTCCCATCCCAGTGTCAGCATCCAGCTGCCGCCGGCCGGAATTGCCAGCAGTGTCCTCACGGGCCTTCCAGGCTTCCAGCTCTTCTCTAAACCATACCTTTTTTCCTAAAATCCTGGGGTCACGCTGGACCCTGTCACTTATAAACAAAGAGCTCGACTTGGTTTCCCAAGTCTTGACGATCCCCAGGCCTTGGAGACACCAGAGTGATTCTTCTAACCAACCCTTTTCTCAAAACCCTCCCAAGGCTCCTTTTCTGATTCGGAGTAAAGACAAAGCCCTAAGCCACCAGCCCCTGAAGGAATCTGTGCCCCATCCCCCAATCCCTCCCCAGGCACTCACTCAGCACCAGCCTCATCGGCCTCCTTGCTGTGCTTAGAACTTGCCAAGCACAGTCCCTCCTCCAACCTTTGCCCTGGTCGCACCCTCTGCCGGCAACACTCTCCCTCAGAGTGTCAAGATGGCTCAATCTGGCGCCTTGCTCAAAATCTCAGTTCCTTCCCCAGGCACCTGGCCTCCCTTCCTCTGTGCTCATCCCCCGCCCCCAGGGCACACATCACCTTTGTACATGGCGGTAGTTGGAATCTAAGCCTGATTCCTCTCTCCAGTGAGGACGAGGACTTTCACTGATTTGTTCACTGATATATCCTGACCCCCCTGGCACATAGTAGGTGATCAGTAAATATTTGTAGCATGAGTGAATGAGTGAATGGCTATTTTCCCAACTTCTCAAGGAAAACTTGGGGTTGTACCATTTCCTTCTGACCTCTGCTGCCATGTAATTCTCAGTGAATCTTAAAGCTAATTAGGGCAGCGGTGGAGGTTATAGACTGTGAGTTTCAATCTGAACTTGAGTGGGGATGATACCAGTGCCTCCTTCCCAGATGGAGTGGCAGAGGAAGAAATGCCGTCACCACGCCTGGCTCCTTTACCCAGCACCCTCAGCCTCGCTCCGGTGCCCGCTCCGGTGCCCAGAGGGCTGAGCAATGAGAGAGGGGCCGAGGCAGAGCATGGCGGAGAGGAGCCCAGGTTTGGGTGGGGAGGGGAAGGAGGACGAAGACCAGGCACTAGGGTGATTTTATTTTTTTTTAATTTAAATAAAGATTCTTTTCTGTTTCTCCCACCTTTACCTTCTTTGCCTGTGGCCACATTTTCAAACCCAGCCTTGTCCATCAAGAGCACAGTAAGAGCGGAAACGAACGTTTTCGTGCTGGCGGCTTATTTGATAAAGCTGGTCATTTCCATCACCTCTTCTCACCTGCCGTGGACCTGGGCTTCTGTATCCCCTCTCTCCTGTGTGTTGCCGGCTGCTCTGGAGCTGCCCTCGGCTCCTTTGCTCTTTGCTGAGGAGGAGGTTTGCACTCAGAAGCTCCGTCCCTTCGGTGCAAATCCTAAGGTCTGGGCCATACCAAAAGGTGACTGGGGATGACCTTGTTTCCAGCGGGCTTCTACTGCCTGTCTTCACAGAGCTGTCATTTTTTCAGCCGTGATAATGCTGTGCTCCCCAGGGCTTTCAGTGGAAATCCTCAAGGCTCTAAAACTGAAAGTTGTTCGTTGTTTATTTTGGTAACTGATTTTGCATGAAAATATGACCCGAATTTGGTGGTGAAACCTCATCTGAACTGAGGCTATTAATAGTTCTTTATTTAGCCCTCTAAGCGTGAATAATTGTCTGTTTTGCTGCAGAAATATGAATACATTTAATTGTGTCATGCTATGTGAATATGTTCAATTGGTGTGTGCTGTCCCAGATACTCCGGGGCTGTCACAGACCAGGCCACCACACTGCACTGCACAAACATCCTTAAATCGGAGCCTCTGGCTTTCGACCCACAGCTGGCCCAGGATTTATATTATGGGACGGGGATCTGCTTGTGTCCTATGACAGGAGACAGCGGGCAGTAATGCCTCTTAGAGACAGACAGCCTGGTTTTAGTTTGCCGCGTGGTCTTGTCAAGCCTGGTAACCTCCCGGACCCTCTGTTTCTTCATCTGTAGAACGGCAGCCATGACAATGCTCTCACAGCACAGGGACAAAGTCAGCCCCTGGCTACCTCGCCACCTGCATCTCCCATCACCTTCGCGCAGGTCCCTCTTCCTGGACCCATTCTCCCCCCGATATCTCCATGCCTGGCTCTCACCCCGTGTGCAGATGCCTGCTCTGCTCAGCAGTCACCTCCCCAGAGAGGCCTCCCGACCCTATGGGTGAGGCGCTGCTCTCCCCCTGCCCCAGTCATACCCCCTCCCATTCTCCCACACCGCTGCTCCGCCTCGCACACGTCTCCACCTGCAATCATGCGATGTGACTATTCATTCCCTTTTCAGTCCCCTGTCTGCCCCACTAGAATGGACGCTCCACCAGGGCAGGCTTTCCTCGCCTGACTGACAGCCACCAGGCCAGCAAGTGCAGCGGCACCCTTGGTGCTCACTGTGGGCAAAGGTGCCCTCAGGGCACACAGCGACTGACGAATGAAGGGCCTCAAGACCAGGACAGACTTGCCCACCTTCCCGCACCGCCAAGGGCTCCGTCTTTTCTCCCCCGCTTGCCTCGTGAGTTCTGAGTTCTCATTTTATTTTTAGAAGGGGTTGGAGGAGGCAGAAGAGAATGTGCGTGTGTGGGAATGGGGAGTTCTGATCTAGGAATATGAAAGATGATTTTGGTTTGTCTTGTCAGGACCCAAGGCCAAGCTGATTAGATATATTTTCTGAAATGCCTTTTCAGTGTGGGTTTCCGGAAGTGACTTGGAGTGGTATTACTCGGCCCCTGCTGTGATGAAATTCTTGAAACCCTAGAGTTGGTTTTTGCTTTTGGCAAAGGCAGCAACACCCCCCCCCAAAAGCCTCCTGAGTGTGTAGATAAGCCGAGGGCTCTGGGGGAAACCTGGCCTTCTGGCTATGACAATTACTAGAAAAGCCTTTTCTTAGGGACTTGTGTCTTCAGGCTTCCTGGTGCCTAGGCTCAGGGAGAGCTACCTGGTGAGGACGACAATGTTTTCCTTAGTCCTTCTGCCGTGCTTGAAGCCTCTCCAGTGATTAAGCAGAAATAAGTCTCGTGTTCTTGGGGGCTGCTTGAATATCAGGTGATTCTTAAAACAAACCGATGCAAACACCGAAGTGCACTTGTGCTGGCTGGAAAAGTACTCTTTGGCTATCGCCCGTGGGAACATAACATTCTAACAATAAGCTTTCTGCTTCTGTACCCTCCGCTTGCACAACCGACCTGCGGGTTGACAGTTAGTAAATAGAAGACAAATAGACTTTTGTGTTCAGACAGAATGAAGAACGGGGTTTCAGGGCTTAAAAACACCTCTACATTTCGGGGCTGCTTAATGTGGGGTCTGCGTACCCCTGGCAGACCCGGCTGGCTGAATAAAGAGTGCGTTTCCTATAACTCACTGGTTTCTGGTGGTCCATGGGTCTGTCAGGGGCTGGCGGCTACAACACACTCTCCCAGACCCCGGGCAGGGGGCTGAGAACCAAGGGTGTCGCTTCCACAGCGGGGAGGGCGGGGGTTTCGAGTAGGTTGAAGTGTTTTGGGACATGAGAGGGAAGTTAGTTCATTAAAGGGGTGATTTGAAATATTGAACCCAAGGGTCCCAGAATGAGAGTCATGAAATAGTAGAGACCTTGGAAATTGATGCATGACTGCAGCAAGCAGAATAGCAGAGCAAGCGGCCCTCCGGTGCTCCGCTCTCCCTCCCTCCTCTTCCTCCCTCCCTTCTCCTCCATTCCTTTTTCCCCCGAAACAGCCTCTGAGCCACACAGACCCAGCGCCAGGTGCCAGGGAGAGAGGGTGAACAGCACTGACCCAGGACCCCAAAAGGGTTAGTTATAGGTCACCAGAGGGGACAGTTGCCTGCTGGGCTGGCCAGAGGGGTCATTCAGGTCATTCACAGGGAGGCCTCTGTCTAAGGGGAGAAAATAGCTCTGCATTCAGGCCTTACTGGCCTCCCTGGATTGCTAACTCGCCTGGTGGTCACGGCAGGGGGATTTCAGAGGAGGAAAATCATCTCAGACAACCAGCCAAGGTCCTCCGGCTGAAGAGTCAGTGCTCCTAACACTCTTCTGGGTGGCCTTGTGGCCTTTCTGGGCCCCTAGAAGGCAATAACCACTTGGCCCCTTAATGGAGCCTATGACCTCCCCAATCTCCTGCCCGTCTCTGCCGCAGAGCGGGGAGAGTTTGGGGGAGGAGGAAGAAATGAGCGCCCCCTCTCCAACACGCAGAATCGATCTTCTCCCCTTGGAGTAGGGGTCAGGCCGAGGTCCCCAGAGGGGGCAGTGGGGAGAAAGGGCCAGGAGGACCAGAGGACAGGAGGATCTACAGGGCCTAACCTCTCAGGACCCTCTCAGTTAGGTAGCGGTTGGCTCGGCGTGGGCTTCTGGGCAAGGTGAGCCCCCAAAGTTTGTAAACTCGGGTTCGAACTTGGGCCATCAAATAGATGACTTTAGAAAGATCAAAGCCACGCGGCTTTGCTAAAAAGCAAGATGAGAGATTTCTAAAGTAGCTTAGTCAGCGAGGGGGAGGGGAGGGGGCAACAGGGGGTGGCGGAGTCTGTCCTCTGGGGGGGGGGGGGGCTAACAGCAGTTACTGAGAGGGATAAAGAGGTGGAGAAGTGTCGGGAGAGCTACAAACGTTGGCTCGTTTCTCCTCCTGGGAGCCCCCTCCATGGCTTCCCTCTGCCCTAACGCCTCTGCTCCACGATGTTTTAACGAGCACCCCTGAGCACTAGGTTCTTTACCAGCAGTGACCCATTGCATTCTCCCAACAACCCCGTGAAGTCGGAACTATGGTTGGCCTTGTTTTTTAGAAGAAACAAAGGCACCGAAAGAGGCGAAGTAACTTCCCCGAAACACACACAGCAAGACAGTAGCGAAGCTCTGCGGTCCTCCGGCTGTGGTCGCTCGCCCGGTGGCCCCTTGGCCTCAGGTCTCTCCAGGCCGCTGCCGATAATGGCCCCTCCACCGTCTCCCTTATGTTCCCGAGCTACAGTGCCAAAGCCCTTTACGATGCCGTATCCTTCCTCTCACTTGGGGCTCCGCGAAGTAGGCAGCACAGGCGGCCTTATCCTCTTTTTCCAGATGGGGAAATGCAGGCTCAGAGAGGCACAGTGCCGTCCCCAACGCTGCACAGCCGGTGGGAGTTTATTACGGCAGGTGCTCCTGCTCCTCCGCCCAGCGGCAGGCGGAGCCTCCCAGCGACAGGGGCGCCTCCCCTCCCAGGCCGCCTGCTCCTTTTTCTTGGCGTCCTCCCTCTGAACCCTGCTCCTCTGTCCTGTCTTCACAGTCCTCACGTCACTCTTGCCCTGAGGTCCCCATTTCCCCCCTCTGAAATAGTTTCCATTTCACCCATTACCACTGCCCTTGCGCCCCCGCCCAGAATCGCCGGTTCCGCGTGTGTTTCTGCGCAGCCTGTGTTGACATTCCCTCCCGCCCTGCCTGGCTGACGGAGGCCTCCCAGGACCACAGGACGGTGTTGGGGACGAGACCGGCACCTTCAGAAAATATATCTGAGCTCATCCTGTCTGAACCTTTTCTGTACGGAAGAGGCTCACGGGATATCGGTTAAGAATTTAGATTCGTGGGCCCCAGATATTGAGTCAATTGGTTTGGGGACATTTTACACAGTTATCTGGAGTGATTCTGATCCGGGAGTGGGTGCCACAGTTTGAGAACCAGTGCTCCCAGCTGGGTGATTCGTGGGGATTTGGGCACAGTGCTGGGCCCCCAGCAGGACACTTGAGGGGACCCCAAGTCAGAGCCCTGATAGTTGCAGCAGAACTCTGAGCTGTGGTGGGGGACAGGTGGGGTGGCCAGAGGTGGGGCTGGGGTTTCCGGAAGTGAAGTGGCCAGTGAGTGGCCTTTGGTGGAAGCGACTGTGTGTGGACAGGCTGCTGACTGACAGAGGGTGTATGAGATTCCTAGAGCGGTTATTACAAAGGGCCGCAAACAAGGTAGCTTTGCCACAGAAATGTGTTCCAGGAGGCGGCAAGCCCAAAATCAAGTTGTCAGCAGGGCCACATTCTCTCCTGAGCTCCTAGGGAAGACCCTTCCTCGCCTCGTCTGGTCTCTGCTGTTGGCTGGCAGTTCTTGGCGTCCCTTTGCTTACAGATGCACCGCCCAGGATGTCCCCTTTGTCATGTGGCTGTCCTCTCCCTGCACCTTACTCTTACAAAGACAGCAGTCATGCTGGGTTTAATGCCCACTCTACTCCTGTATGACTTCATCTCACCTTTCAACTAAGTGCATCTGTGAAGACCGTTTCCACATGAGGCCCATGCCCAGGGACCGACGAGGGGTTAGGACTTCAACATATCTTTTTTTTTATGGGGGGGGGGGACACAATTCAACCCTCAGCAGAGGGGATCATTTTGATGCCTTTACTTGGGATGTGTACATGTATAAGAATCTTTTCTTTGCTCACGAAGCACATAGCACTAAATAGCATAAAGTATACTTTACATGATTATATAGCGTGGAGGTTTGGCTTTTATTAATGATTGGGGATTTCGGATGTAAGTTGTGTCCCTGCTGACAAAGATTCTCCAGGATGGATGAAAAAGGGGATGAAATGCACATGTAGTTGCATGGTTGTGTGTGTGTGTGTGTGTGTGTGTGTGGCTAGACCACCTGGAGGTCGGAAGGTCAAAGATTAGAAAGTGATTTCACGTGCTCCCAGAGGGCGATCGGAACACCCCTTCATTTCACTAACCCCGAAGGCACTGGAGGTAGCTAGAAATAGTCCATTCAGAGCTCTGTTGGGTTCCCAGTCTGCTCAGATTATGCAAACTCCGTGACCTCGGACAGGTTACTTAGACTTCCTTGGCTTCAGATTTACTGGGTCTTTCATCGTACGTGGCAAAATTAAAACAAGAAAATAATTGGCAGAGTTGCCGTGAGGCGTAAAAGAAATAACATGTAGGAGGTCGCTGAGTAGACACCGAGAATAAATTATTTCCCTTTCCCTATCTTTCTCCTTTCCTTCCAGAAGGAAATGCAAGACATCGAGATAGTAATCTTAAGGCACGCCACCAAGTGAAGGCCATTTTCTCCCTAGGAAATCTTGCCATGTTGATGGATGGTGAGTGGACGCCACCTGAATACATAATAATACATACTGGAGGTGGCAGCCAACAGGTGTGCCACACTCAGCTCGGACAGCTGGACACGTAACAACTTGTGTTATGCTCCAAAAGCTCTATGAGCTCACGCTATTGATTTTCCTTTTACAGATAAGGAAACTGAAGCACATGTTTATCGTCCTCGTGATCATCCAGTTATTGGATAACCACTATGTGTTGACTTTAAAAGTTGAAGGAGGACGTGCCAGGAGAGGAGTTATACCCCGTGACTCACCCTTCCGGGTGCTCTGTATTTACCCAGAGTTTTCAACTGAAGAGAGTGAGTCTAACACTTGCAAGGCGGACTCAAGACTTCCTGCTCATTGTTTTTGAGAAAGATTAATGTTATTAATTTTAATAACACCAAACTTAAGGTTATATATAAAGTAATATAGCACTTAAAGTAATACAAAATAATCTAATATAAAACGTGGTTTATAAATAAACTCAGTGGGACAGGAGATGGAGTGCCTCGATTTAAATAAATTACTTTTGGCTTGGTTGGGCCTGGAATTCCATTAGTGATGTTTAGAATCCTTATAAATACCAACCTCGCCGAGAAAGAAATGGTGACTGACATTTATGGAGCAGCCTCCGTGGTGTCGGAAATGTGGCTTGTTTTAGTGACAGAATTCGTGCCCTTCCTGAACGGTGAGTGAGTACTGTTAGCCCCTGAAACCCCGACACTGATGCTCGGCAGAGTTAGGCCATTGCTAAAATCACAGAGGTGGCAGAGTTAGGATTCCCGTCTGCTTTCCAAAGTCTGGGCGTTCTCCGCCGTGAAGGATGGGCCTCCCTGTTCTTGCTCTTCCTCTTCTGAGCCCTCACCAGCTTATGCCACTTGCTTCTTATGCCACCTTGTCTCCAAAGCAGTGGCAGAGACAGGAAAACTTATCTAAGCCTCGGTGGCAGACAACCACCTGGCGGCAATTCTTTCCAAAGCCTCTCAGATTAGAAACCTTGGCTAAGGTGCTCTTTCTGGCTTTCATCATCTGATAAGGCAGTGAAGAGGCCACCTGGGTTTGGCTGATAAAACCAGGAATCTTGCACCTAGACTGCTGCCTGTGGAAGAATGATCGTTTCTCTTATGATGTGTGTGGGTCTTCCTGGCCAGGGCTTGGCCAGGGGTTAGCCAGGGAAAGGCTGGTTCGTGCACATGGCACACAGAGCAGAGCCATGCGGGCCTGGGTGGCCCCAGGTCTCAGTGATCTGGAATAAGGGTGGTGGATGCAAATGAGCTTTATACACTGATTGTCCAGGCTGTAACATGGAGGCAGAGGGCAGGGGTTGGGACTGAAACCCAGAGTGGACGGGAAAGTCCATCCCGTCTTGATGCCTGATGGAACGATAGGTAGTCACCCTCACTGTCTGCAGCCCTCTCTCTTGCTGCTTTCTTGGCCCGTATGCATTTCTGGAACTCCCCGCTTGCTACAGGAGGGATAGAGGGAGGTCCTGGGTTCCTGTGTCTGCACGAGTTCTTTCTCACGCATGTGTGTCAGCGTGAATCAATGGCACAGCGATGGCAAACACAGTTCTGCCTTCCAGAAACAGTGAGTGAATCGAATGTTGGGTCCCTGGGGAGGGGACCGTCGGAGCTTGTTGTTGATTTGGGGATGAGCGCTTAGTCATGATCTGAGGTGGGAAAAGGACACGAATGACCCAGGAGGACCCAGGGCCCATCCCTTGGGTAATTGTATCATTCATCCACTCATTCATTGATATTCATTCCACAAGTATATATTGACTTTGGGCACAAAGCCGTGAAGGAGAGCATCCTCTTTTCCCACAAGAAAGGAACTTTCCAGGGTCTTTTTTGCAACTGTTGACCTTGCTCCAGACACTTTCCGCACTACCCCCTGGAGCTCCTTGACTGTTGACACTGCAAGTCTCTGCCAAAATGGAAAGCAGGCTCTAACTAGAGACCCCATTTCTGCTGCAGCCCTCTTGAGACAAGGGTGTCTATTTCTCACACCCTACAGCCAGGTCGGAGTGGTTGCTCTCCGCACTTCCCATCGGGTTTTCAGTCCCTTTGCGGCTCTCCCCTTCTCCTTAGAACCCACCTCCATTGCCCTCTTTCTGGCTTGATCTTTGCTGACTTCCCGGTCACCCTGCATATGTTGGTGGGGGCTGCATTTACCAAGCTCACCATTTCCTTTCTCAATCCAGATGCAGTCACTACCCAGACCCAGTTCTCTGGCCCCCTCTCCCGGAGGCCATCACACTGCTCTTCTTCCCCACAAACCCTCCAGCACCTTCCCATCTTCACTCTCAGCTCCTCAGCTTTCTGTTTCATTGAGCGAAGAGACCCAACAGAAAAGATGATCTCCCTGCCTCCCTCGCATGGCGGTGGACCACCTCTCCATGCTCTTTTTCGGCAGATCCTGCTTGCCTCTCTCTGCAGGGGTCTCTAATTTCCTGCACCCCTAGTTTTCCCCCTCTCTGGGGTAATTCCCATCAGCATACAAGCGTGCTCTGACGTTTCTATTAAAAAAAAAAAAAAGACCCCTTGACTCCCAGCAGCCTCCAGGTATTGCCCTATGTCTGAGCTGTCCCATCACGAAACTCCTGGAAGCACCTGTCTTGACTTCCTGTCCTGCCTTACTGTCTTGAACTCATCCCAAACCATCCTTTGTTCCCATCAATACCTAGCAAATGCTCTTGTCAAGGATCCCCGTGACCCCCGCCTATTATAATAAGTGTCCTCCTTACCTTTCTCCCTGCCAATGCCTTTCCCCTCTCCAAAATGACCCAAGTCACCTCCAAGCTTCCTCGTCCAAAGTTGGGGAGTTTTTACGCTCTTCTTTTTCTTTAGATCACTCTGTTAACCATGTCTTCCTTAGAATTCTCTCCCACTTCAGTCACTTCCCTGCTCAAGATTCTTCAGTGACTCCAACACCTATTGGGTGCAGGGCAGTCACTTTTCATGGTACACCGGGTACATCTCGTCTGACTCCTGACTCCTGTTAAGCCTCATTTCCTTTCTCTCTTCCCCCAACTTCCCTCCCAGACCCTGCGATTCCCCAGTCTTGACACACTCCCTCCGACCTCCATTCTTTGCAGACACGGTTTCCTCCGTCTGACATACATTCTCCTTCCTCTGCCTCTGTTTCATCTTTAAAGTCTCAGTTATCAATTTGCCTTCCACAGATGGTAATTACTTTCCTACTGTGCGCCGGCCCCACTGAGGTCACCATACTTGTACAATGGTCTCACTGCTAGTCCACACACCTTCTGCCCAGGGATTTCCATATTGCATCATTGTTTGCTTGTATGCTTTCTTCCCACGAGACCACAACTTTTCCTTTGTGTGTCTTTAGAGCCCATAATAGGTAAGAAACCAACATGTGTTGAAAGGATGAATGATTGGATGGCGTGCAACGAAGGTGGTCCGGCAACCAGGACCCTGGATGCTGAGTTTGAGGAGCTTTGTTGAAGATTTTGAACAACCTCCCTAAAATCAACAAGGATAATATGGAGCTTCTTGTTTTTTGTTTTTGTTTTGTTTTGTTTTCCTACTAGATTACCAATTCTCTGCTGTTATCCTAGCAATCTTCACTGAGGGACAGAGTCTGGCCCTCTCTAGGGTGAGAGGAGGAGCTGAGCTTGGATTTTGGATCGTCTGATGAGCATCCCAACAATGAGCAGCCCAAGAGCCAAGGGGAGTGCGGACACCAGGAGTTCTGTACTGAGTAGGGCTGAACCCAGGCTCAGGAAGCTGGGTTAAGTCAAGCGAGGCAAGTCGGCGGAACACACAGATATTCACAGAGCCGCAGATTCTCGCAACTTTGTAAACACATGAATTAATTTAGCATTCCAGACACCCACTGCCCTCCAACCTTAAACGGTTCAAGTCAACAAATACTGGGCTCCTTTGACCCTGCATGACCTATGTAGCTCAATTGCTGTCACACGAGGTTGTCATTACTGTGGACACATTTGTCCTCTACACAAATGACAGTAAAATCCCTGAGGGCAGACCCCGTGTCCCTGGTCTTTACTTCCAGGACCTCGCCGAGTTTGTTGAATGAATGATAAAGTACCAGTTACTTGTTACAGGTGACTTAACAGACACTATGAGAGATATAAAAATAACTAGGGGATAGTTCCTTTCCTCAGAGACCCTATGATCTATCAGGAAAATGAATGTGTTGGTTGGATTTAAAAACCCCATGGAACGAAGTTTTCCCAAAGCATGTAGAACCCAACCAAAAGCAAAAGCAAAAGTGGTCCACCTTAGAGGTCATTTGTTTTTTCTTCCTCCTCAGACAATGGAAAAGGGAGGAGAGAGAAAGAAGCTAAAACAATCTCTGTACCACTCTCGGCTCTTAGTTCCTGCTGAAGTTTGCAGGCCCCAGGGCTTGGTCCACCGTGATGGAGTAGGCCACGGGGAGGCCTGCAGCACAACCGCCTCTTTGCATTGTTGCCATTTAGACATCACAGATGACAAAAAGAAGAAAAAGTGCCCCAAATCTTATCATTCAGAGATAACCACTTTAATATTTTGGTGTGGTTTAGTCTTTCACGTTTCACGTTTTTTTTTTAGAAAGAAGATAAAACCTTGCTTTTTTGTGTCGTGTGTAGGGGTTTTTGTTGTTGCTACTATAAAAGCAAAGCCATGAATGGTCATAGGGGAAAGAGTAGAAAACGTAAATGAGAAGAAAGAATGAGAAGAATGATCGCCCTCAGGCTCACCCAGTGGGCACCGGAGGTAGCAGTCAGGTTGTTGCTTTTGCATCTCTGCTGTTTCCCCCATACCTATTCTCACGCCACAGATAAGCTATTTGTTTATGTACTGTACGTATGGTTTTGCTTTGTATTAAAACAATATTTTTTTTTTTTACCCCCCAAGAACCAATTTTTGCCCATTTGGAGGTGAGCTGGCCCTAGAGAATGGATGGAAAATGGCGAGTTGGAAGCCAACTTCAGTGGAGACCCAGGAAATAGCCCTCAGGGGTCAGCTGGGCTGTGGGATGGAGGAGGGCAAGGAAAGGATGGGTCCTGCATGTCTGAAATGGTCTTTCGTCTGTCCTCTCACTTTTTTGATTGCTTGACTGCACAGAGGATCGCGGTTAAAAGTAGTTTCCCACCAGAAATTTGAAGGCATTGCTCCATTGTTTTCTGGCTTCCAATTCATCACTGAGAAGCCCCATGTAGGTCTGATTCCTGTCAGGGTCCAGGGCAGGCTGCCCTGAGATACCCCATTACAGTATGTTGATTATTTCAAATTAAAATTGCCTAAGTAGCAGCAGGGGCGGGAAGAAGCTCCCCTACTCTCTTCTAAAAGCAAGAAATAACTCTTCATAATAAATGTCTTTCCCGCTGCTTGAAGGGCTGAAAGACAACCTTATCACAGAGTTATAAAATCTGGAGTTGAAAAGCTGTGTAAACCAGCCTTGTAATGCCTTTACTGATTTACTGCCCAAGCCCAAACTTCCTGCTGAGATTCCTCCCTAACAAATACCCAAACCCTGCTTAGATTCCTTTCTATTGAGCACCAACTTTCTTTGTCTTGCATAAGAGAAGGATGGTCTCACCATTCAATTAGTAGATTTCCACCTAGCACCTCTCTTTTCCACTGTGAATGGCTTTTCAACTCGGCAGCTGAGCCCCAGGCCAGGCCAATTCTGTGGCTCCACCCTATTTCCTACTCTTTCTATTTTCATTTATGATAGTGGTTAAAGCAGAGTTTCTACCTATGGAGCTCACAGACAAGTGCAGGGAATGAACACACAAACGGGCAATTACGATTCTGACGTGTGAGCAGTGGTGGGCACAGGTGGACGGGGAGCCCGGAGGATAGACACCAAAACCAAGCAGGCTTATGCAGCCAGGTCAGCGAGGGCTTCCTGGAAGCGGCAACATCGTGGCCCTGCTGGAAGGTCCATGGACAGGTGGTATTCTAGATTTTCTAGAAGTTTAGTTCCAAGGTTTGGTGGAGAGAGGTGGTTAGCTTGGCCTCTAGGCTATAGGCCTTCAAAACTCTCCTTTTCTTCTCTCCCGCTACAGGGCAGTTCTAACGGCTTTAGAGCCCCGCTGAGGGCCTGTCCTGGAAGGTCAGAGGGCAATGTGTGTCAACAGATCCCTCCGCAGACCCATGATGCCTTTACTGGTTCCTATCATGTTTCTATCAGGCCTTTCACTCATGCTCCAAGTTTCTGGGTGGGAAGGTGGCCAGAGTGGGATAGAACCCGGTCTGCGGAGCACTGTTCTGGACGCCCCAGAAAACATGGGCTGCGGAATGATTGATGAGTGTGGCATTTCCCCCAGAGTGCACTGGGGCATCCCGGAAGGCGGTGGGCCTTGCTTTCATCATGTAACAGCCTTCACTGTGTTGCACGCACCGTGCTGACTGGCTGGGTCACTCTGTTGTAGCTCAGTTCAGGGCTCTTCAGAGGACATCCAATAACTCTTCAGGCATCAGTGATGGCAGCGACTTTTCCTTGCCTGCTTTCAGAGCCCCGGTGGGTCTGTTCCTAGCCATGTACCTTGAGAGATGCACGGCAGGAAAACAAGTGTCTGGACAACATGTGCTAGAACAGGAACAGGATGTCATCAGGAGCAGTTTTGCAGACCCTCAGTTTTGGGGCCTGCTAATGACCTGGCTCAGTTAAATTGGAGGCATGATGAGTTAATATGATGAGAGCTATAGGCTTAGACTGTGTCGCCTGTCACAAACGCGGAGGGACTTGGAAAGGGCTTCAGAGATGAGCTGGAGCTCCGCTTCCTATTTGCAGATGACGATACAGCTGGAATCAACAGGGCTTGTCCAAGGTCACAGCACTGATTTGAAAGTCATGGTCTCTTGGCCTCTGGTCCCTCCTGCAGCCAAACTTAGATCTCTTTTATCATGAAGTCCATTAATGTCATCAACATAATGACAATGATACCATAATAGCTTCTGCTACCCAGTTCCTATAACATTCAGCATTGTGGGGTATTTTACATGTATATCCTTTATAAACATTTTGGCTGAATATTTTCAGGACAGATAGCAGGAGCTCTTTTCTATATCTTATAGGCCAGTTTTTCAGATATAGCACTTTTTGAATCTGTAATGGAGAAGTTAGGTTGAAAATACCTATTCACCACATATTTATCAAGCTTCAACTACATTTTGAGGCACTGGGGTGGCACTGTGTATATATATATAGAAAAAGCCAATACCTGCCTTTAAGAAGGTCATAATGTAGTGAAAATGGAAGGCCAGGAAGCAGGTGGTCACCACACAGCAGGCCAAGGGCAGGACAGAGCTAATCACAGGGCGAGGTTACGTGGGAGCACAGCACAGGGGCATCTGGACTGGGGGAGGTGGCCAAGAGGAAATGAACCTGAACTTAGTCTTGAGGAATGAAAATCACCAGATGGAGGTGGGTGGGCAGATGAGGAAGTGGCGATGGTGGTGGGAGCCATAAGGATGTTCCAGGGAAAGGAACCAGCATACGAAAAATACGGTGACTGGTGCCATTTTTGTACCCAGCAACCTGCACATAGAGGTTCTGGGTTATCTTTGTTGGATGGATGAATGCTCAAGTTCAAAGGCTTCCCTGTTCCTTGAGTTGTGCCGCGTTTGATGTTGGGGGAGGGGAGGGAGGGTGTGTGCATGAACTCGGCTGACCCAGGGGGCCCTGGGGGTTGCCTGAGCACAGCTCACTCTGGAGCGGGAAGGGCTCTGCCAAACTTCTGCCAAAGAACGTTTAATAGACATCTAAATGTTGGAGGAAAGATTCCTGCAAAACCAGTCCCAGATGTTTTGAGGAGGCCGGGGCGGGGTGGGCGAGGTGGGGTGGGGCACTGCCGAGTAGTTGCCTTTGGCTGGTGTCAGGCCCAGGGGGGGCCCTGAGGTTAGGTCCCAAGTGCACTCTGCGGGCTTGTCCTCTAGTTTGGCTTGGGACCCGCTTGCCTGTTTCTTCAGGGGCTCCCCCTCTTTCTGCCTCCCTCCCCATACTCACCTTGTGCGTTCACTGCAGCCGCCCCTGCCATCTGTGTGACAGACAAGGAACCTTGGTCTCGGACAGGCGATGAGACCTTACGCGGCCCTCAGCCGGTGACTGGCAGAGCTGGGTTTCAAGCCTTGACCTTTTGATTTCCAACGCTTGTTCTTTGAGCAGCCACCTCATATCTCTCCCAGAGCCTCTGTTATATACTGGGTTAGCATTTCTCGCAGTCAGTAATTATTCATTCATTTGTTTGTTCGTTTGCTTATTTTGTTCTCATCCCTCTGAAATACAATGCTACTGAGAGCTGGGACCTCTCTGCCTTGTTCATTGTCCTGCTCCAGGGCCCAGCACAGTTAGTGGTCCACACCACACATCTGGTAAGCCCCACGGGCAGGGAGTTTCGCCTCTTTTGTTTTCTTGCTGTCTATCCCTCACGCCTGGAATGTGCACCTTATAAACTTTGCTGAATGAATCAGTGATCTGTAGGAAGCAACGTTAGACTTTGGGGACACGAAGGCGAATAAGCTCTGTCTTTAGCTCAGGAATCTCCCTGTAGGATTGGGAGACCGGCCTTAGCCATGGACAATACGAGAATAATCGAGGGGCCTGAGATTCCCGTTAACCGACCGTTGGGCTACACGTTGTCAGCACTAAGATACTTATAGGTACTTTTCTGGGGGCTCGAGATGTGGCAGGGAACAATGCAGACAAATTCCTCTTGCCAGGAGCTTAAGTTCTACTGGCATCATGGGATTTTGGAGTTTCACTGTTAATGAGTTTAGTCGGTCATGGCTTGTGAAGGGACCAGCACACCTTCCCCGACAACAGCCAGCTGTGGGGCAGTGAGGGAGCAGAGATTGCTGAGGCCTCCCAGCGACCGAGCCTTTGCAGCATAGGAGTGTGTGTGTGTGTGTGTGTGTGTGTGTGTGTGGTGGGGGTGAGGGGGGGCAGGTGGGACAAGGGCTGTGTGCTCCTCCAGGAGCCTGGGCCAGCTGAGGAGATAACAGACCCATGAACACTGAACCACTTGGGCACTCGGACAGATGAAAAGTGCCTAGAGTCGGAACATGCTGGACAAAGTAGGAGAGGACATGGGTGCAGGAGTTTGGGGTCAGGCTCCAGGATTCAAAGCCCCATCAGCTTTTGGTCTTGGCTGCTGTACTCACCTCCTGAGCCTCAGCTTCTTCATCTAAAAAAAATGTGCGCAATTCCTCTTGGGTTGTGGGGCAGCTTAAATACAAGCGTGGCAAATCCCTAACAGAGCAGCACACGGGAGTTGCTCAGTAAGTGGTCCCGGCGTGCAGAGGCCAAGGTCATGATGGGCTATGCAGGCCAGGGGGTTCTTCAGAGCCAGGCTCTAAAACCTGCCTGCATCAAGCCATGTTCTCTGTAGAGCAGGACCAGGCAGCTGGTGGGTACAGGGCTGGCAGTCAATCTCACCCTCAGCATCATTTATTTACAAATTCACTTATTCACTACACACACACACACACACACATACATACACGCACACACACATATACATGTGTATAGGTATATCTATATACACATAAATTTATATATATCTATATCTATATACAGAGAGCCAGAGCGAGAGAGAGCGTGAGAGCGTGGTGGAGGAGAGAGAACTGGAAGCTGGATATCAGGTCCCTGTGGATAGGCATGAGAGGGATTCTTTTCACTTTACGCCATAATTTAACCATGTGCACGTATTAACTATTTATATTAGTTTTCTAGGGATGCGGTAGCAAATTACCATGAACTGGGTGCTTTGAAACAACTGAACTTTATTCTCTTACAGTTCTGGGGGCGCTGGCAGAGCCGTGATCCTTCCGAAGGCTCTAGGGGAGAACCCTTTCTTACCTCTTCCAGCTTCCGGTGTTCACGGTCTTGTGGATGTCATCCCTCCGATCTCTAACTCTTCTTCACGTTGTCTTCACCTCTTACAAGCACATCAGTCATTGGACTGAGGACTCTTCCTAAACCAGGATGATTTCTTTGCAAAATCCTTAATTACGGCTTCAAAACACTATTTCCAAATAATGTCATATCGTGAGATTCTGGGTGGACATGAAGTTTTCAAAAAAAGAAATATATATAGCCATTGTGATATAAATCAAAATTCATGTTTGCAAGCAAACAAAAATAATAATTCTTTTAAAAGTTAGCCTTCCTAGGTTAAGCAAGCATTAAAGCTGGAATACAGTGGAAATCCATTGTATAAACAAATGGGGCAGTTTAACTGAAGTCATCATGGCTCTCAGCACCATTTACCTGTCTCAGAGGAAGAGGAGAGCTAGGAGTGAGTGAGAATATTGAATACCCATTGAGCATGAAGAGACAGTTGAACGGGCTCAAATTCTGTTAACAAGGGGACCAATTAATTAGATTTATGCCGAGTCTGTTGTATAAAGCCGTGGTTTCTGTGCACCATTTCTGAGAGCATCTCAGAAGGGCTTTGCCGTAAAAGTGATGAGCTCGTATCTTAGGACCGAAGACACGGCATTTGAAGGAGAACACCTGTGAAAAAGCATTTGGGTATTGTCTTAGTCTGCTTAGGCTGCCATAAAATACCACACGCTGGGTGGCTAAACAATAGAAGTTGATTTCTTACAGTTCTGGTGGCCAGGAAGTCCAAGATCAACGTTCTTGCCGATGCAGTTCCTGGTGGGGACTCTGGCTGGCTTGCAGGTGGCTGCCTTCTCTCTGTGTCCTCACATGGCAGAGGGAGAGAGGGAGAGAAAGGGCAAATGACCTCTCTGATGTTTCTTCTTATAGGGACACTATTCCTACCGGATCAGGCCTCTACCCTATGACTCCATCTAAACTTAATTACTTCTTTACTCCAAATACAGAGGCACACTGGGGTTAGTTAGAACTTCAAAAATGGATTTTAGAGGAACACAGTTCAGGTGCTAACAGGCATTTTAAATTAACCTGGGCACTTTCAACGTTGGTAAACAGGCACGATATAAGACTCCAGTATGGATTCTGAATCAGGCAGAATTTAAGATATTTTAGATATAAACATGGAGAAACCTAGTTTATCATTTAACAAGCTACGTCCTGGCTCGTGTGCCAGAGATGAGCAAGAGATTCATTCTTGTAAGAGACACTTCCTCTTAAAGTCTTCGGGGTTAAACAGAAACGAGAATGCCTTCAATAAGGGAACTTGGGGCTGAGGGGTCTCAGAGTCAAGCACCCCAGGTCCAGCACGCAGCAGCTGTGGAATTGGGGGCAAGCTGTCTCCCACCTTTGAGTCTCTGTTTCTTCAGCTGCAAAACGGGTTGTAACAGCTCTCCTTGGGTTACTATGGAATTAAATGAGATGAGATCTGTGGCTATTATTCTTATCAATGACAAACAAGAACTGCACGGAGAAAAGTTTGCCGAATGCTCAGCAAAATTCTAGAAAGGGTTGTTAAGCAGGTGATTTGTGCCCTGAGAAAGGAAAATGCTGATTACGTGAGTTGGGTTAGGAGCAAGAGGAGCTTGTTGGCTGAGCGTGGAATGCAGGGATTGTCTCACTTACCGAACATTCGAAACTTACCATCCAGGAAAAGCAGAATTGAGAGGAATTTATGCCCATTTAAAAAAGTTAATGCATAATTTTTCACTATAATGAAGAAGAAACACAACCTTGACCGGGAATCTACACCCTGGAGCTCACAGCTTTGTTTACCTAACACGTGCTGGACCCCACCCCTGACCTTGAGGAGGGAATGCACACTAGTTCTGGGGCTCAGAAGTACCTGGTTTAACCTCGTGCACATGCAAGAAGTCTTTCACTGTGGGGCCCCCCTTGAGGAGCGCTTTTGTGCATTTTCTCGTTAAAAGAATGTGGCGGATGTCTCACTTAATGGACTGATTAAGGAATCATTCTAGAAAAAAAAAAACAAGGGGAATGAGAGAAACAGCTGACACATCCGTTTTCTTAGCCTGCTTATAGAGCCAGAGAGAATAGCCTTTAAGATATATTTCTTCACTAGGACGAAGAATATTACTGTTTTGGCTCAGAAAGTCCTTGTGTTGGGGTAAAATAATAGCCTTTCTACTTAATGTCTTTTTGATTTCTCTCTTCTTTCTTCACTTTTTTTTTTTAACCTTAGAACGTGTTAAGGGCATTAAGCAAGGGCTAAGTGGGAGATGCCATTGGAGAGTCTGGATGGGATCAAGCTCACTCGAATGCCAGAGTGAGTTTCTCCTTCATTTTGTAAACGATGAAAAAGCAGGTGATTTTTATCTGTGCAGGAGGCAGCACATATTGCAAGTGGAAGGCGTTTGGGATCTCATGAGCAGGGTGGCCTTCGGTATGACACCAGACTTCTTTGTAGAATGAGAATAATACATCTTTCACAAGGCGGATTCGGGAAAGTTGAGAAGTCCTGTGCACTGGATTGGTTCACAAGTCGCAGGACTTTGGTGTTCTCACCCATCGGTGTTCCCATTTGGAAAGATTAATCAGACAAAGAGGCATAGGCTGAGTTGGAGTGGGGAACCGGGGAGCTGGGGCAACCTGCCGGCAAGCCGTTGCCGTGATCATGGACGCGGACTGCCGAGGAGGACGGGAAGAGTGGATAGGAATAATTTTGGAGTAGAGAGAATTTGTGCAAAGTAATATCACTTGGAATGGAGAGAAGACAGCACAACCACTTCAGGTTTCGGGGTGGGTGATGGGGAATGATAAACTACGCCAGATGCATGGGACACAGAGGAGCAGTAGGTCTGGAGGCAAAGGTAATATGTTCCTTTGGGCTGGTTGAGTTGAAGGTGCCTTGGGATGCCAGTCAAGATGGACAAAGGGAAAAGCCTTGGGAGTAATTAGTGCAGGGAAGGAGGTGGTGGCAATGGCTAGAGTTAAGGGAGTGCCTCAAATCTCTGAAAAAGAGGTGGGCGCACCCCCGCCTTGACAGCCAGGGTCTGAGCACAGCCTTTGAGCACATGGGCTCAGCAGTCAGACTGCCTGGCCTTAAATCCATTGGCTTTGGCCATGTTGCTTGATTGCTCTGTGTCTCAGTTTCCCCCTCTGTAAAAATGGGGATGAAAAACAGAATCTACTTCATTGGGTTCTTAGGGGGAGTAAATAAAGTTATAAGCGTGAAACTCTTAGAATCCTGCCTGGCACACAGTAAGCACTCAATGAATAGTGTTCATAAAATTAGAAGGCTTTGTCTATTTGGAGGCTCATCATAGTAGCTCTCGTCCATTTATTATTTGGCTTGCTATTACTCCACCTATATTTTACAACCAAACACCAACCATGGGCTTATGTAGTATCATGAAAGGTCAATTAACATTCAAATGCACAAGGTTCCTTTATGAAGGACCGTCATTCACTGACTTAAGATCTCTGACATTAATCACACATTTCAGTACATCAAAGTGTTGCCCAAATCCAAGTGTCCCTCTTTTGAAATATAAGATCTGCGTAAATGAAGCATGCCAATGGAGAAGGGTAAATGCCTCAAATATTTTCATTAACCTGTGACTCATGGCTTTAATCAAGATCGATGGCTACACATGTAAAAAACACACATTTTTTTTGTGTGGTCAGATAAATTACTCATGATGAATGAATCTGGCTGCGGCTCTTCCATTCTCAGGATGCCTAAGACAGGAGCTCCGATCTTTCTCCATTGTAAATGGATGCATGTGCATGTTAAAATATTGGCATTCACAGGACATCAGCAAAGTGATTGAGCCTCTGGTGGCTGTAATCATGGAATGCAACTTGCAGGTCTTTTCCTATCTACCCAATATTTGCAATGGGTGGCTATAAGATAATGAAGCGTATATATTTTTTATTTTAATAAACAGATATTTCAGAGAAAGACATTCAAATGAATGAGCCCCACAGAATGGCCACTTGGGCATCCTTAGGGAGGCTCCAGACACTTTGGAACATATTTTGGGGACTTGCCTTCCAAATTCTTGGCACATTCTTTCAGATATCTTTATCGGGGAAAAATCCTTTCCTGTACAGGAGATATACATTTTTGAAGAGACATGAAAATCATCCAGATTTCATTGAGATGATGCTATGTTTGTTTGAAAACAAGGCGCCATTCAAAACACTGGGCTATTTTTCTTGCCTGGATCATAAACTGGCTTGGAGGGTAACTTTAGAGAGGAATTCTAAAGCAAACTGCCCAGGGTGAACATTAATCTTTTTCCGGAAATATTTGCAGGTGACCAACCTGTCCTGGTTTGTCCAGGATGTTTTCTGTGTTAGCAAACATCCCCGTGGGCAAACCAGGACAGTTGATTATCCTCTTAGGAGGCAGGCATGTTCCTCTAGTTGACAAGACTTGGACCCTGTCCCTGTGACACAATAATCCCAGGGTTTCTCATCCTGTCTTACTCTCCACTGGTTCAGGCTCCTGACGTGAGCCCTGAAGGACAACTCTGATTTCAGTGCGGGCTTTACAGTAGGCTCCGTGGCTTGTGTGTGGGTTCATTTTAAAGACCAGTTTCCTTGAACCATTTTAGGACCTCAAAGAGCTATCACTTCCCACCATTATTTAGGGCTAAGTTTGGAATTCTTCTGTGGTGTGCAGCTCCCTCCTCTTGGCAGTGTTTTGCTTCAGTTGAGCCAGGCTGTGTGGTCCAAGAAGTGGATTCAAATTTCTAGACTGAGCTCTGCTGTTATCAGCCATGAGCTTCGCGTATCCAACCTTAACTGGCAAATATGGAAAATGAGTACCTTGGCTATTTCTTTAGGTTAATGTGGGGTGAAAAGAGATAATATCTGCGAAGTTATTAACTTTTAAAATAGAATGTTCTTAAATAATGCAAAAGGATTTATTACAGTAGTTATTCAAAATGAGACCTCTGATCATATTATTATAATTATTAACTGTGTCATAGCAGCAGTGACTAATAAATTTAAGCAATTTAGATAATAAACCAGAAAGGGAGAATTATAGGATCCAAAAATATGCTTTAAGAAGATTTAAAGATTATTTGCTTTGATTTATTTTCTCTTACCGAATGGGAAGGCAACTTTATTATTCTCTTCAATCTATTCCTTTTTGTTTTAGTTGGAATTGTTAGCTTAAGTGACAGTAAATACTCAAAATAACAATGGCTTAAATAAAATAAAAGTTTATTCTCTGTCATGTGTGTGAAAGTTTTCTGGCTAGCAGGAAACAGGGAAGAAAAAAAGGAGGGCAAACCCTCTTCTAGAAAGTTAAACACGAGATGTTTGTTTATGAGTCATTAGCTAGAACTTAGTCATAGGACTATACTTAACTCAGACAATTTTTAATTATGGATTTAGTCACTATTTATTGAATGCCTGCTACATGCAAGACCTTCCAGAAACTCATAATCCTGGAGGAAAACAGATACACATACATGTTATATCTCTGTATAACTGACCACTAGGTGATGTCCACAGACCTATGAGTTATCCAAACAAGATTCTAGGCATTCAAAGGAATGCCTATATAGGAGATGCTCAATACATATTCACTGAGTTAAAAACAAATAAATTTGAGCTCCTTCCCACAAACTATGTAAATCAACTGGGCAATATGGTCAGTCAGCCCCTGTTTGCATATATGAATTAAACTTACTTTAAAAAGCATTTGAGGTGGCTCCATAAATATATATATATATATATATATATATATATGTACTATGGAATGATTTCAAAAGGACAGAAACAAATCAGATCTAAAGGAAAAAAGAGTGGAATTGGATGATAAGGCGCCGAGAATGGGTATGCAGATGTGGGCAGCACAAAGGCTGCTCTAAAATTTTCAAGGTCGGCAACAAATACACGTCTGAGCTTTCTGACAGCCAAGGCAAAGAGGGGAACATGGCCAGTTATGAGGCCTGCAGTCTTCATTAGATAAAGACATGTCTTCTGAGAAGAAAAAGCCCTGGATTTACCCCGTGGGTAAAGATGACACTGAAACCATCTGCTTTAGTATTTATGCTGTTTGGTAGGGTGACTACTTGGTAAGCCCTTAGTTATTTGGAGAGGACGTAGTCTAGTGTGCAGCCTTTCTCATCTACTACCAGAGGGGACCAGGAATTTATCCAAATCAGAAGCAGGTTAAGTGACACTCACTCCAGGGCAGAATTGGGTGGCGAGCGGAATGGAAGTAGTCGGTTCCTGTCCTTCTGTCCCCTGTAGAACCTTTATCAATCTCCAAGTTTTATCTCCACTGCTAAAGAGGAAATTTATAAAGAAATCTGGCCAAGATTGTTGAAATCTGGATCCTCTATTTGTCTCTCTGCCTTTGATTTATTCAAGTTTCTTTAAAGTATCACTTAAGTGTGAGGTTTGCTTTGGCTGATGATGTATTTTAAGAGAGTGAAACCAGGTGAGAAGGGAAAAAGGAAGTTGATTTGCCAAGCAATTAAAAGGTGATTTTGACTCTAGTAAAGGATTTCTTCTTTAAAAAAATATAAAAAGGATTTTTTGAAAAAACTAATTCCTCTGCATGAGGAAACAAAATTCAAAGAGGGCAAAAAGAGTAAACCAATAATGCCACATTTTTGTATACTATTGCAGAGATAGTAATACTTGTGCACATAAACACTTTTGTTATATAAATGAGAATTTATGATATGAACTCTTCCCTTGCTTTTTTTCACTTAATACATTTTAGAAAGCATTCCCTCTGAGTTCCTGTTAAGTTACTTTATTCTTTTAAAATATAGAATAGTATTCTGTTACATGAGTTCCATCATTGATGTAAACAGTTTCCCAACTAATGGATGCTGGGCTGTTTCACTATTACAAACATTGCTTTGATAGAATCAATGAAATTTGCATCCACATCATCCAGGGTTCTGAAAGGAAACAGTTCTGAAGCCTAGGAGGTTGAAACTACGAGAATTATGAAAGGGACTCTTTACAGAGATGTGGGCAGAGTTAGGGAGCCATCAACGGATGCTGAGGCACCGCGGAACTGTCAACAACAAGAAGCGGAAGGGGAAAATGGTGCCACCGGAGCCTCCAGAGAGCAGGAGCATGGAGGAAAGGCCACCTAGCAGGAGCTGTGTATTTCCAGAAACACAGCATCCACTGTTAGAGGGAGCAGGAAAAAAAATACCTCCACCATTCTCTCTTCTCGCTCTGCAATCTCCTGCCAGCTCCTGCCATTAGCCAAACTCAACCACAGAGGCCAGAGGACAAGGAACCCAGGTGACCAGAGTGGTCCCTCTCCTGGGCAGAGAAGTAGAGAAATGAATGTGGGTGGGAGTGGAGCATATGTATAATGTATCTATGGGAATTTCTAGAAGTGGAAATGCTGGCTGCTCAAAGGCACATTCATCTTTATTATCGTTTTGTAAGGCAGTGTTCATTTTTATTTACTCTTTCTGTGGATATTCCCTTCCTTTCTGCATTTCTGTCTTTCTACTGGTAATAATTTTCCTTCTGTCCGAAGAACTCCCTTCAGTACTTTTTTAGGGCAGTCTGCTGGCTGAGAATTCTCTCAGTTTTGCTTGTCTTTTGACCTTTTGCTTTGAAGGATAATTTCACTGAGTATATGATCCTAAGCGGGCAGTTATTTCCTTTCAGCTCCTTGTCGTCTGAGTTTTATTATTTCTGTTGAAAATTACCTTTCCGTCTTAATGTGGTTTCATCGACGCGTCTCCCTACTTTTAAGCTTTTAGCTTTACTTTTGGTTTTCAGCAGTTGGAAAGCAGTCTTCCTCTAATATGCCTCTTTGTTTTTATTGTGCTCGAATTCAGTAAACCTCTTGAATCTGACTTATATTTCATCAGTTTCAGAAAATTCTTATCTATTATCTGTTTAAATATTGCTTCTGCCCTATTTTCTCCTTCCGTATCTCTGGTTACACATATCCCTTGTCACTGTGCTGCATTTATCTCTTAACCAAAATTTTTTTTAATTTTCCATCCATTTTTCTCTTTGTGTTTAGTCCAGATATTTTCTACTCTCTTCCAGTTCACTAATCCAGTCCACTAATCTGGGTCTAAATATATTCTTATATTTTTCAGTCCTAGCATTTTTATTTGATTCTTTTTTATGGATTATGATTATTGGGTGAAATTATCCTTCATCAGCTCTTCCATCATTTTTGCTATTTAAAAATAAAACATTAACTGTTTAAAAAACTCCAATATCGGAATCATCTATATGTCTTTTTTTACTCTTCTTTTTTCCCCCTCTTGGTTTTTGGCTATTTGGACTTGTTTCTCAGATGCCTGGTAAATTTTAATGAATGGTGGACACTGTGTACGAAAAAAATGTTGAGACTGTAAATGATACTGTCTTTCTCCAGAGGGAGTTATCTTTCCTTAGCTATTCCGGGAGAGCGGGGCGATTGTAAGACAGCGACTGAGCCAAACTCCGGCTGGGTTGCCGTTTTGGAAACCTGCTGTCTAGCTCTATTCCCACCACGCACCCCCCCTCACTTTCAGGGTAGATCTTTCCAGGGGTACCCGCTGCGAATCTGAGGTATCGACCTGGGATTCTCTCTTTCAGTAGGCCATGAACTATCATACTTGAATCCTTGCCACTGAGAGACTGCCAAGACTCTGCTTTTAGTTTCTGGGGTTATGTGTCTTCTTAGCCTCTTGCCCAGACTGCTTCAGAATATAGGCATGTATGGAGATATAGATACGTGTGTGTCCGCGCACGTGCGTGCACAAGTGCAGGGTGGTGCTCAAGTGAGCATGGCTGTGGGTCATGATTCTGTCACTTGCCTTCTCATGGGCTCGTTGCTAACACTGCCTTCTTCCTTGGTTTTTGAGTTTCCTGGGTGCCTTGTTATCAGCCTGTGGCTCAGGAGGGAAGCCAGGGAGGTCTGGGCTGGGGCACCTCACTCTGGTCCTACCATGCCGCCTCTCCCCCTTTTCATTTACTCATGACAGGGAGGGAGAGCGGAGTTTGGGCGAGCCCTCTGGGACTTACCTGATCTTGCTGAGGGTGGGCTGGGCTCAGCTTTTCTGGCTTCGCCTGCCATTCTTTCTCTCTTTCCCTCTCTGACTGATAGATGTGGGCTGCCCCATATTGTCATTAGACGGGCAGTCATCATGATTTAGAATGTCCTGGAAAGGCTGACCGCTTGTTAATAAGCCTCTCCTCAGCCCCCCACAGAGGAGCTGAATGATTTCGCAAACCCTGCCCATCTCAGCCATCATCCCTTTCTTTCCCGGTCAAAACTTCCCGAGCCTTCTTACTCCTAGTCCCATGCCACGGCAAGGTCAAGTTCAACTTCCAAAAGCACGAATTTTATCACATTATCTCTCTTACTTAAAAACTTATAATAGTTCTTCACTGAGTTCTTCAAATGAGGTTCACAGATACTGTATTGGGGACCAGGAAAGAAATACTAGACATTCTATTCATATTTATTCTTAATCCAAAAAGTAAGGAATAAATTCAGCTTTGGTAACATAATACTGATTGTCCCTAGGGCCCCCACTTGGTCCACCTGTCACACGGTTTCCTGAATCATGCTCGGTGTCAGGAAGACCATGTACAGAGGGGCAGAGAGAGGAAGGCACACTTTCGGTCTGTTGGGAAGTATTGCAGTTTCCACGTGCCTGGTTACACGGGTGGATTCCTAAGTTCCTTTCCTCCCCACCCACACCCCCACCAGGATGCAGCTGAGAAAAGCTTCTTGGAAATGGAATGAGTGAGACTCTTTGGACGTAGTCCAAAGACTTTAGAAATGTCTGACAAGATTTTCCCTCTCCTGTCCCCTGACTGAGGACGAAGGCGTGGCATTTCTCCCTGACTTCAAACCTCTGGTCTGGGAAGTAGTGGGGCCCAGCTTCTCTCTCGGGAAGCCTGCCCTCTGCCAGGGCTGGAAGCAGGAGGTGGGAGGAGAGCCAAGGGGTGGAGAGTTCTTATTTGGCTGGTGCTGGAATAATCTGATGCAATGCTCTCGGATCTTGGGGAGTTTTGAAGCTGGCTCTCTTCCGTGGGCACTTCTGTGGGTTCTCTGCAGCTCCTGTGCTAGGCCCGCCCAGCAGCCACTCGGACTACCAGGCAATGCTTCCCCTGTGCCTTGCTCCCCACCCAGCCTCAGCATCTGCCTCCAGTGGTTACCACCACAGCCTCTTACCACCGGGGGGCTCTCCAGCTGTAGGCCGCCATCTTCGGAGGAGCCCTTCTAAACCAACCCAGGCCAGCGTTCTTATTGCCAGGTCACGTCTGTTCCTGGGACGTGACAGAGGGAAGTCCTGTTTTTCAGCCACCGTTGGAGGAGGAGAGCGCAGTGACTTCCCTGACTTGGCCATAGGGAGTTAAGTGGTCTGTGGGGGCCCAGCTGCCAGTGCTTCCCACTTTCTGTGAGGTCCGACAGATGCTCCCTCCCTGGGCTGAGGGTAGGAGAGTGCCCGCTTCCAGTCCCCAGCTCTGCACCAAGAGTGACAGGCAATATCTCTGCATGCAGTGGGCAGCCTGGGGCCCCATTCTACCTCCGCCCCAGGAGTCGTGTCTGCTCTCAGGGTCGCTGGCAGTCCTTGTCCCTCGCTTGTAAGTGCTCGCCTACCAGAACTATTGCAAGCTCTACCTATTTTCAACACTGGCCCAATAAAACATCAGCTATTATTACTTTTAGGAAAACAAGACCTTTTGAGTAGAATTTTTGCAATACTTTATGATGAGGTGGTGGTATCGCTGCAAGAATAACTGGTTTTTTATTTGTGGTGGTGATACGGTATATTTTTTCTTTTTTTTTGAAAATTCACCATTTACGTTTTTCAAAATGAGACGATGGAAAGAAAAATCCGAATTAGACAAAAGTGCTGGAAAACAGCAAATATCGTGAGGGCGACATACACATGATTGGTCTGGCCAGGCACTGGTCGAGCCGCTCTTGGGCTCATAGTGTCTCCCCAAGACTTCGAGCCGCCTGACAGTCATCCCTCCTCACTCAGAGCTCCCGTGGAAAGGAGTTTAAGTTTTTGTTTTTTGTTTTTTTGTTTTTTACCTAAACTTACTAACATTCTCCAAAGGTTTTTTTTGTTTTTTTTTTGTTTTTGTTTTTGTTTGTTGTTTGTTTTTTTTGATTGAACATCTTGGTAAAAACAAAACAAAAACTTGACTGTTCAACCCCAACCTATGTTTGTTTAAGATTTGTAGATTATATATGGGAAACAGAATAGTATAGTAGTTACGAATATAAACTCTGTAAACAGGCTGTGGGTTCGAATCCCAACTCTGCCTGTCGCCAGCTGTGTGTCATTGGAGGGCTCACTTGACTTCTCTGTGCCTGTAAAGTAGAAATAATAATACCTACCTCATATTGTTGTCATTAGAGGTTAAACAAAATGGTATCTGTAAGTTCTTAGAATAGTGCCTGGCATGGAATAAGAACTCAATGACATTATCTATTTATTATACCTACTATGCAATAAAATTGGGCCTATTATTAAAGAACATAGAAAGTTTAAGGTTGAGAAAAAAATAAATAGAAATAAAAGGTCACATATGTCCTTAACACTCATGGATTATTTTGTGAGCCCTGGGGTATATTCACCCCCACTCTGGAGATTGCTTTCTTTGGCAATAACAGGAACATGCCATGTCCCTAAGTAGTCTGATTCTTGAGGTACCTTGTACAGCTTGGAGGACTGTGGGTAGGTAGGTTTCTTCACACCCGGTTCATGTGAACTCTCACTTCTAAGGACTGGTCTGCACGTTAGAGATTAAATTTAACCCGTGGGCTTTGCTGCTTGTAACAGCAGTCGGGTCAGGCGGAGTGTGGGCCTGCCGAGTCCTTGGCCTCCTGGTCAGTCCTGCCCCATCTCTCGCAGGACGGAGCAGTGCCCAGGCTTTGCTCCCTGCTTTGTGGTTGCCGCCCTAGGCTGAAGCAGCTCCCACCCGGCTTAAAGCCAGGGAGACAGTGGGACAGCTGCATGTCAGTCTACGCTGGGAAACCAGCCATCACTTTAATCAAGTGCGATAACCGCTGATTAAAGCAGAGGCACCTAAAGACAGGTTTTCAGCACGCTCACGTCGGCCGAGGCCCCTGCGGCCAGCCGCTGCTCTTCTTGACACCGGGCCATCCGGAGACTTTGTAGATCCCCCAGATGCTCGGCAGTAGATCCCCCAGATGCTCGGCAGTCCTGGAAACGCTGAACGCAGCTGGCTTCATCAGGAGGACAGAATGATTGACACATAGGAGTGTCAGTTACACCTTCGGCTCTGTCCCAGGAAGGGGCCGGTGGGCGCTGTGTGAACAGCTCTGACTAGCAAACTGGACGCGAACTGGGTCTAGTTACTGACAAGAGAGCACAGTGGATCTACAAGAGTCACCCCAAATTCCAGCGGCTTTAGGTCATCATTTTAGAGTTGAAAAGACCCTACAGACCATCTAGTGGGTCCCAAACCTGGCTGCTTACAGTGACAATGGGGAGCTTTAAAATATTATAAGGAACGAGTTCAGACGTGTAAGACAGTATTAAGGGCTCATATAACTACATCACTGCGCATTTCGCCCAGCTTAAGAAGTCAAGCTTTCCGGGCGCGCGGAAGTCCCTGGGCGCCTCCTCCCAACTGCAGCTGCCTCTCTCCCCACCCCAAATGTAACTTTATCTTGAATTTGGTGGTCATCATTCCAATTAGGAAAACCTTAAAAAATAAAAACCATCTCTGAAGGTTTGGGCCCAATAGGCCTGGGATCATGCTCAGGAATCTTTTTTTTTAAGTTTTCCAGGTGCCTCCAATGATGAGCCAGAACGTGTGGGTGCCGTTATCACCGAGTTCACCTGAGTGGCCTGAGCCCTGGAGTTGGAGCTAAAAAAAGGCCAGAGGTCCAACAGGTGGAGCCTCCTCCCACTCGTGTGATGTTGGGCAAAGGGTGTATCGTCTCTCTGAGCCTTGGTTTTCTCATCTGCAAAAGGGGAAGAAAGACAATGAACTCCCTTGAGAGCCCACATGTGCCTAGGAACCTATAAAATGCTACGCAGACGTTAAAGTTTAAGGGTTCATCCCACAAGGCTCATCCAGCCTGGGGTTGGCCCCCTCCAGCTCCTAACTTTCAGAGACAGCCCCTTCTGCTTTGGGGTGCTCTGAGAGACAAAAACGTCCTTCCTTACTCCGAGCAGAAATCCGGTCCCTGAAATGTCCTGAATCTGATTCTTCTGACTGCGGGCCCACGGGTTAAACTTAATCCCGAATCTGCAGAACAGCCCTCTGAATAATTTAGGACCATCGTTCTCTTTTCCCTCCCTCCATACGTCAACTTCAAGCTTCTCAACACACTGCCTACTGAGAAGGTCTCGTTAGGCATAAGCAGTATCTCCAGAACTTTCCGCAGGCATGGCTACGCGCCAGCAAAGCCGGAACGTGGGTTGCAGGGTTAGTAAGCCAAGAAGGGCCACTTTGCCTCTGGTCCATTAAACCACTTGGTTAAATTCGCATCTAGTTTAACTGATCACCCATGCCATAGGAGCGGCTTACTCAAATATTTACTCAGGAAAGGCACCGCATTGATGGAGTGACCTTTTTGTGTGCCAGGTACTGTGCCACGTAACTCGTAGGCACTTAGGTCTCACACTAAACCCTGGAGGAGAAGTGCTGCCATGATTCTCACTTTCTAGATGAGGAAACTGAGGCTCAGAGAGGGTAAGAGCGTGCAGCCAGCCAGTGGCACAGTGGGATCTGGGCTCCGGTCGGACGCACTCTAAGGCCCACACGCACACAACCAGGGCAGCGCCTTCTGGGCCGGTTGTTCATGTGATGAAGAACATGCTGGCTCCGTTATTCGTTGGCTTATCTCCCTTTGCCTTTGCAATCTTTCTTCTCCATTCAGGTGAGAGCTAAATGCTCTGAAGCCGCGGGCGGCACCCAAAGCTTACTAATCCTCCTCAGACTCAACAGAAGTTTTGAACGTCCTTCAGAGGAAACGTCGCATCTCCCCCATGCCTTATCCTGGTCCTCCCCTCTCTTCTTAAAAGTTTAAGTTGCACAACTCCCAAGCTACTTGGAGACTTGGCGTGAGACCAGTTTGCAGAAGCCCCTCCTGTCCTCTCCCTGATGTCCCAGACAGATGGGGGTCACCTCGCACTTACTTCCCCACGAGTGGCTCCTGGGTGAGCATCCTTGATAAGGAGCCACCCTGGCTTTGGAGCAGCAGAGCTTCTGCCACCGGGCAAGAATGCTTCGAGCCTAGAGGCTTCGGAACTGGTGGCCCTGTGTGAACTGGGAAGTCACATGGTCTACTTTACATTTTTAAAAAGCCATTTTATCCAGGGTGGGGGAGGGGAGGGCCAGTGAGTTCAGCTAGGAGGCTACTGGAGGAAGTATGCTTGTGAGTAAAGTGGTGTCATCCGAGATGGGTTGAAGGACATTAATGAATTAAATGGAGGGAAGGAATAGGGCAGTGAGAGAAAGAGAGGAATCCGGAGTGACTCCTAGGTCTCTGGCTTGAACAGTGGTGGTGGGCGTGGGGGTGACAGAGAAGGGATCGAGACTTGAGTTTTGGCCATGGAGGGTATGGAATGCCAGCCAGACCGCTGTAGTTGGGGATACTTAATGGACAATTGGATATACCTAATCTGGGATGCAGTTAAGAGGCCAAGGCTGGAGACAAAAATATGTAAGTCCTCAGCTTGCTTGTTGGGGACTAGAGGAGATCACGTGGACAGGAAAAAGGCTTAAAAACTGTGTCCTGGAGAAGAACTGGGGAAGGAAACTGAGCAGAGCAGACAGACACACGCAGTCCTGTTACTATATCATCTTTACAGATCTTTAGAATTCGCTAGGGACTTTGATGTGTGTTTTGTGGGCTTTGTGACAATCCTGCAAGATATGCAGTAGAACCTTTGTTGCATATTGGTCTAAGCCAATTTGGTCATTCACAGATATTAGGTTCTTTTTGGTAAATCTTAGAGCTATTAAGAGTTAGCAGTAAGTGAAGGTCCACTAAGCTCCTACAACCTCATTAAAAGAGAATAAAGGAAAGAAGTATGAGACCAAATGTTATTCTTTACTAGCCTGTGGGCTCAGAAGACCCCTACAGAATAGCCTTTTAGAGGTTCTGTAAGCTCCATGACGTCCTAGCCCTCTGTACCTTTGTTAGTCCCAAAATACTCTCATAAAAGTTCACTTGAAAGTCTACAGCCATGCCACCCTGAACAAGCCCGATCCCCGTCTGATCTTGGAAGCTAAGCAGCATCGGGCCTGGTTAGTACTTGGATGGGAGACCACCTAAGAAGACCAGGTGCTGTAGGTGTAAAATTAAAAAATAAGGGATTGTAAGCTGACAAGGTCATTGCAATCTGTGAGGTCAACCAAGGGTTACCTTGCCTAAAAAAATAATAATAATTTAAAGAGACCACAACACCGTGCCAGGGTGCCAGGGCGGACACAGGATGGTTTAGGAGTCGTCACACCTCTGGTGCCAGCCTTGGGTTAAGGGTAAAGGATTGAGTAAGGGCAGGAAGTGTCTCTAAGATATTTTATCTTGAGTGCCACTAATTTTATCAATGGAGCCCATTTGGTACATTCATTATGTAATTAACAAGTCACTAGATACCCCAACAGAAGCTCATCTCTAACATTCCCGGATTAGCAAAGCCTCTGGGTGTGATGACTGGACATAAAACAAAAGGAAGTGCTTCTGGTGCTGTCCTCTGAGGTGGGGTCTTTGGGGTCCTGGGATAGCTCACCAGGTCTGGAGTGTTCACGCCCAATCCAGGTGGCCGAGCCTCTCGTGAATGCCCATTAACACCCCTTTTTCATATCATACTGGCTTTGCTGAACTATTTTAAAGCAAAGTATTAATGTCATAACGAGATTTGTACAATTAAAAGGCAATCTGAGATCATAGAAAAAGTCTTAAACTTGGAATAGTGATAACAATCAATTGATACTAAATACCGAATCCTTACTCTACACAGGGTGCCGAGCTAAGTTCTTTGCAAAAGTATTTCATTTAATTCTCACAGCACCCCTGCGCGTGAGATGGCTTCATCTTCATGTTATGTGTGAGAAAACAGAAACTCAGAGACTGACTTGACCTACAGCCTCTGGCTGGTGTGTGGCAAAAGGCGACTTTGAACTTGGCTCTGTCTGTTTCTGCAGCGTGTATTGTAACCACAGCACAATGCTACTTGGGCTCAAGACCTGGATTTGATACTTGCCCTTGGCAAAGTTGCTAATCTTGCTATGCTTCAGTCTCTTCATCTATAAAACGGGAGAGGGGGTGATAATGATGCATGAGCCAATGAATGCAAAGGAGTTTTGTAAGCCGTCAAAATGTTCCCGGGTGAGTCTTGCTGTTTGCAGGACTCGAATCCTCTTCTGGGTCCCTCACTTCTTAAGTATCCACAAGTCTTCCTTATGACAGGAACATGGCCGGGTGTATTTTGTGCAGTGTCCATCATAATGCCTTGGCCCCATTTTCCCTTGACCGGTCTGTAGCCCGGGATCAGAGCCCAGCACTCCATAGCCCCTAGCATTTTCTCGAAAGTCATTGTGCAGATGACACTTCTTTCCTGTTTCTGAGAAGTGCCCTATGCCATCCTCCTTGAGGGGGCAAATCTGCATCCTGGTACGAGGTGTGCCATCCATGGTCTTCCTCTGGCAGGTGCTGGACATCTGTGAGGGCACATGGGTGTATTATGGAGGCTTTGTGGAGTGGGGAAAGATGGATTTAAACCCCACCCCTGATGCTTTGCACTATGCTCGTTCATTCATTCAGCACATGTGAATTTAGCACCTACCACTAGGTGGTGAAAAAGCAGATACAGCCCTGGCCAGGGAGCTAATGGCCTATCAGAGAGAAAGACAAAAAACAAAAACAAAAACAAAAAAACAACAAAAAAAACCCACTTAGATAAATAAACTTAATGAAGCGAGCCAATAATACATATAAAGTATATGGAGAATCAATTTAGCAGTCTTGTGGAAGTCAAGGAAGGCTTCCTGGATAAAAGGATGTTTAATTTGAAGGTGTTTACCTGGTAAGGAAAATGGGGAGATGATGGGAGAGATTCATTCCTTGGTAGTAGTTTTGGATGTGATTTAGGCTTCATAAATTAGATGCCCTTGCGTGAGAAATGGAAGGCATCTGTATGGTGCCTAGTATAGTATAAACTAGTACAGTGAAGCTAGTTTTTCTGCAGTGTGTTCCAGCATCTAGGCACCAGCTTCAGGGGAGTCAAGAGGCAGAGAGCAGGCCATTTATGATTCCCTACAGTCTTAGGTCTCTTAGGTGTGCTGTGGCTCTACATCAACATTTATGCGTGAAGAGGTGTGTTCCGCGACCCCACAGCTCCAGGAATGGCTTCTTCAGTCCTGCCTTCCTGCGCGGGGTGGCAGCTCTCCTGACAGGCTGGGTCTGGAGTGTTATCTGGGCACCATTCCTGGGGCTCTTGTCTAGAGTCTGTCGCTCTGGATTTTCCAGGGGTTTTCTAAATTCTGAATTCCCCAGAGTAAATCCCTTTCAGCTTGAAATAATTGGTTTCTGTTTCCTGCCTTGAGCCCTTACTGATACTACTGAAGCATTGCTAGATTCATTTATGTCGTCAGTATTTTCTGAGCACCTACTATGTACCAGGCACTGCTTTGGGTTCTGGAAATACAACATAAAATAAGCGAAGGTCATATCACCTTTGTCATATTATCATGGCAATTAGTTTTTAGATCAGAGTTCCAACAGAAATATAATATGAGTCACACGTGTAGTTTAAAATTTCCAGAATCCACATTTTTAAAAAGTAAAAAGAAATTGGTGAAATAACCTTTATAATATATTTTAATTAACCTAATATATTTAATATATTATTTCAACATATACTTGATATAAACAATTATTAATGAGATATTTTATATACTTTTTTATGCTGTCGAAAATTCAATGTTTTTTTTGCTTAAAGCACATCTTGATTCAAACAAAATTTTCATTGAATATACTTGAACTATATTACATTTCATGTAATTTAGAGTTGAAATAGTTTTATATACCTAATATATTTCAAACATACTTAAAAGTTTTTCACTAACCAAAAATGTACCTCAAATTTTTTCTTTAATATTTGCATCCATATTGACAAAACTTCTTCATCTTTTCTAGAAGAATTGATTTGACTTTGGAGCAAAAGCATATCAATAAAGTTAGGTAAATTTACCAATTCTTAGGGTGCATAAATTGAAAAGAACTCAAAATTAATCAATGACGATGAAATGTCTTTGCCTTTTTTTCAAGTCTTTGAAGCCAATTTACACAACACCTATCAATTACTATGAAGTAATTTGCATACTGATTCAAGTTTTTAAAAAGCTATAAAATCATTATTATGGATTCATGTTATAAAAGTATCAGTTTCAAAATAAATTCTCATACCTGTCTGGCTAAGTCACAGATAAGCTTTCTTTACCTGTATTTCAAATTTAACTCGTTCATATACAGTGTGACATTGATGAGAAAACATCACACTGCCAATAATCTGTCTTTGATTACTGAATATTTGGCAAGTATTACCTTTGTTTCAAGAGAATCTTGAATTGGAGTTAAAAGTGCAGTAAGTCTTTGTAAAACTCTTCATGACCCAAAGAACATTGGCTAAGGACACAAGGTCATCCATTCATCAGCTTCTACTTCTTTCAACTGTTCCACAAACTGGAGATGCTTCGTAGTATTTAAGTGAGTGTCCCAAGCAACTTTCACAGCGACATCCGTGGTGCTTTTCCTAGAGTCTGCTGCAGGAAACAGCAGAAATATTTTCAATATGTGTCATGTAAAGGAATAATCGATAAAGGAAATATCAGTTTCTTATTTGAAAATTCCATCCTATAAATACAAATTTTTGATCTGGCATGGCAGAACTATCATTTGTGGTGACAGAAACTAATTTTTTCTTATCTGGCAGGAATCCTTTGTTGACAGATATAAAAGATTTAAAAATATCTTTGTCACGCATTATATTTTTTAAGGCTGTGAATTGCCAACATTTCTTTGTAAATTACAAATCCTTTGAGACAAAATGTACCCAAAGCATTATTTGGGCAGTGACTCATCTAAAGTTAAGAAAAAGGCTTTGTGATTTTCAAGCTTATTGATTGTTCTTTGTTATTGTTAGAAAAGTCTGGTATGTTTTGAGCAATTATTTGGTGACTGATATGAAGAACTTTCACTTTTTGTAAATATCTTTTTCTAGTCTTTTCCTGAGTTTTCTAACAATATTTCCAATACTAAAAATAATTAATTATACCATTTATTCATCTAAAAGTGTTTTTCATTTGTGCAAGAATCTAAACTCTTCTATAGCTGGCCAAATTTATAAGATGCAGATCCTGTTTAAATTTATTTAAATTTTTTAATTAAAAAATAATTTAAGTCAAATGTACTTAATTTTTTTGTTGAATATTTAATTCTGTTTGTAGGCAACTAATTTCACTGATAGTTTTTTGACTGTTGAAAGGAAACTTCTTATCAAATTCGTTACGCATTTGCTGAAAATGTCTCTTAATATTGTCCATTTTCTCATCTTAAAATTTTTTAACACATAATCTGCTGTAGCAAATTACCATTGCTTTGACATCTAATTTGCTTTACTCTGCCTATCATAGTTCTAGCTTCTACATCTCTACTTAATTCTGCATCCTTAGTATACCTTCATTTAAAAAGTTTACTTTGCCCACACCTTTTTTAAACTGGAAATTTTTAATTACGTTATAATTAAAATAATAAACATTGTAATTTAATGATCAATTATGATTTACACAGACCTCTCTGTACCTTTTCGTGTCTGCAGGAAAATTCAATAAATATTTTTATTGAATATAAGTAATGCATTTAATAAATATATTACAATGTTACATAGGTACAAAGAAAAGCATACGAACTGAAACAATTCATTGATGTGTTTATGTAATACTAGAAATGCCTACCCTATGTGCACCCTATATGCACACTACAGTATTATTCTATGTGATACAATGCTTCAATGAAATGTAGTTTTGGCAAAACAATAAAGTAATCCCAATGAGAAAATGAGAGTGTTTCTCACTCTGGTGAGACTCTCTCTCCTACAAGGCTCACCAGCCTCATTTCAAGTGCTCAGCAGCCATTCGTGGTTTGTAGCTCACACATTGGGCATTATAAATCTAGATTATACAGACTCTGAATATCGAGCTAAGGAATTTGACCTGTGTCTTGGGCAAAAGGGGCTCGTGACCTTTTGCAGAGGGTGCTGGGAAGAACTCCTCTGTCTGGGAAGGTAAGTGGCAATAAGTTACATGGCAGACCAGGGCTAGAGAGCCCAAAGGCCAGGCAGGAGCAGGGGCAGAAATCTGGGCGTGGGTTCCTAGGGGGTGTAAAGGTGACGGAAACATAGGGGACAGGGAAAATTAAGAGCTATGGGGAGGAGAAAATCACCAGGCTTGGAAGATTCCTCTTTCCTCTCTGTTTCTCATCTCTTCTCTTTTCTTTCCCTTCTCTCAATAATCTAAAAGTTTTCCACTCTGAGTAGCTGAAGAACAGAGAGATTCGTGACCTTCAGCTTGAAGTTGAGGTTCATCGGGTCCTTTTCAGCTTGACATTTATGTTTATGTCTGCCCTGTGCCAGCCCTGTATCAGTCCGTGATGAATACCAAGTGCTGAGCTGAGATGGAATGAGAACACCTATTACACTGACTCTGCGAACTCAGCCTCGGGGTAAATACTGAGGGAACAAAGGCTAAAGAGAAAAACCCTAAATAAACTTGACCTCCTCTCTCTGTCTTGAGATAGTACTAATTCTTCCTGAAGTGCCCCCAAAACATATTTTCATGCAGAATTTCCCACCTAGATGTAGTTTCTAATGGTTTGAGTTTCAAAGGCCTGGGTGGACTGTACATCTGCTACGCACACTTCTGCCCTCAAATCAAACACCTACCATGTTTGTATTTTGGAGAAAGGCAGTTTACAAGACGAGAGGTTCAGTATTCAGTTTTCTTTTCTGTCTCGTTCCTTCCTTCTCTCCTCCTCCTTTCTTCTTTCTTCTTCTTTCTTCTCTTTCTTTTTTCTTTCTTTCTTTCTTTCTTTCTTTTCTTTCTTTCTTTCTTTCTTTCTTTCTTTCTTTCTTTCTTTCTTTCTTTCGTAAAACAACATGAAACAAACACGCAGAAAGAAAAGTGTGACCGGACAGAGACTGACTCTGGGTCACGTGTTCATTGCCATTCTGGTTACTGAAACGTTACCAGTGGCGATGTCTGCCTGGGAAAACAGGACTTCCATTTTCTTTTTTCGCCCTTTTCTCAATAACGCAAAATATGCATGTGCATTTTGAGAACTGTCAGGAGAAGACAACAAAATTTAATGAAGCTCACGGAGAGAAGCCTCGCCTGGTTTCAGCCTCGCTCCAGTGCTTCCGGCCCTCCTTGGTCAGAGAGGCATCACCCAGACAGGATGTTCTAGGGGCTAAAAAAAAGAGACCCAAGTCCCGGGGGGACAAGAGGGTAGTATGAGGGGCCGGATGTCATGAGAGAGGCTAGAGAACAGTATGTGGAGAAGCTTGGCAACAAGACTGCGAGGGGGCGGCTCAGGGCTGGGAGGTAAGGGAAGGCAGGTCGCTGGGACTCAGCCCGTGGCACCTGGAGCATTTCAGGCATGGAGAGAGGAGCCACAGGAGGTTTGGAGCAATGGGCAAGAGGAGCAGAAGTAGTTTTCAGTAAGTCAACAGGTGGCCCTACCGAGGCTGTGTGTGTGTGTGTGTGTGTGCACGCGTGTGTGTTGGGAGATGGAGGTGAGAGAGCCTAGGACAGAGAGACTAGGAAAGCGCTCTGCTAAACAAGTCCAGAGCATGAATCAGGCTGAGGGGAATGTTTTAAAGACCTTTAAAGGTAGAATCAACTAGAATCGATCACCATAATCTCCCTGTGGGAGAGAAATGTGTTTAATTCATCTTTGTGTTCCTAATTTTCTAGCACAGTATCAGACACGCATTCCTTCACTGCATTCATTTACACATCCATCCAATAAATGCTAATTAGAGCTTATTGTAAACCAGGCGTCTGCTGGGCTTGGGTCACTCAGACAGGTGCCACCATCCTGGGAGCGGGCACAGACATTAATTAAACTAGTAAACAAATGGAAAACGTGATAATCTCCAATTCTGTTAGTAAGTGATGTAAAAAAAAATTAAGGGAGCCTTTGAGAGCTTACTCCCTGGCACATGTCATCGGTTTGGCTCAAATTCTTATAAAAATTCAAAAATAAATTAAAACAGAGGGCCGTGACAGTGGGTTAGGGTTGGAGATGGGAGGGGGGCCTCCAACTACAGGGGGCTGAGTCTTGAAGGAGCCGGCCACCTAGCTGTCAAGACCCCTTCTCTGCCGCCCCTACCCTTCCCTCCCTTTGGCCATCGCTGGCGTATATTTCGAGGATGTGCCCTGTGGGCAAGGGCAGGTCTCTTTTTCATTTTATTATGGTTGACGTAAAAGGAAGTAAAAATCTCATGGGCACAGGTGGGTTACTTTTTATACTTCACTTTTTTTCTTTTCTTTCTCTTTTTTCTCTTTTTTTTTTTTTTACATTTTTTTACATACTATTTTCACATACACAAGTCACCACACCCAGATTATATGCAGAACACTTCTAGGTCCCCAAAAGGTTCTCTTATGCCTTTCCCAGTCCGTACCCTAAAAGTAACCTCTTCTGGCTTCCATCATCATCAAATGCGCCGGCTCTTTACTTTGTCTGAATGAAATCCTTTAGCACGCACCTTTTTGTTCTGTTCAGCATCTGGATTCTTTCACTCAGCATTGCACTTAGGAGACAGTCCACGCGTGTGGCTCATGGGTCGATGAGGTCAGTCTTACTGCTGCCCACGGTTCCTTTCCTCAAAAGTCTATGCATTGCAAGCGTGTGGCTTTTAAGACCCCTACATGAGAAATTTACCAGCTCTTTGGACACCTATGAATTAATCTAGGTGTAATGAAATGCTCCCATAGTTCCGTGTAGCTGGGAAAACTCATAAAACTAATTCTAATTAGTTGCATCTGGGGAAGGGTACAGTAAAAATTGCATGTAATTTCCTCCCAACTCTTAATTCCTAAGTCTTGCTGTGTGCATTGGTTACCACCTCCCTTGTTTCTAGTCTGAAATTACCTTCAAAATTGATCACAGCTGAGCTTCCCATCCTTCCCCTCTTGTACAGTTGTGGCTTTCTGTTTTATTTATTTACTTACTTTTACTTACTTACTTACTTTCTTTTTTGGCTTTTCTATTTTATGATTAAAGCTCTTTCCAAAACTGCTGTGAAGAACCTCTTTGAGCTCCTCTGCTCTCATTACTGCATAGCATCTCTTGGAATTGATCCCCTTCGATTTCTTCCTAGCGATACTCTTTCACCTGATTTTATCGGCACATGGATTCATTTCTGCCTGGCAGAGTCAGCTTCACTCAATACTCACATTCCCCTCGACTCTCTCTTCTTGCTAAACTTTCCAACTCCAAGTATACCGGAAGTCTTCTTTTCCTTTTCTCTGTATTTTTGCATTGGTTCAGACCATAGCTTAACAAAATTACTAGACTTTATTTAATACCGTGTTACATTTATAGAATAACTGAGTGGATAGTAAGTACACAGAAGACAATATACCCACCCACACTTTCCCCTACTGTTTATATCTTGCATTAGGGTGGTACATGTATTACTGTTAGTGAACCAACACTGATACATTATCAACTAGAATCTACAGTGTAAAGTTTACTCTTTGTGTTGTGCACTTCTGAGGATTTTGACAAATGACATATATCCATCACTGCAATTTCATAAAAAATCGTTTCGCCACTCTCACAAGCCCCTCAGATGAAAACTTCATCAGCCTTTTTTACTCCATGCCACTTTATCTCCATCTGACAAAGCTCTATAGTTAATCCAATTAATTTTTTTTGTTATTCATCTGTGTTCCCCTCATCCCGGCCCTTTCTACATGGTAAGTCCCACGAGGTGAAGACTTCTTCTACTTTGGTCATTGTTATATCCCCAGCTCCTAGTCCATTGCCCACCGTAGTATAGCCACTCAATAGATATTTGTTGAATGAATGAATGAATGAATGATGATGAGTGATTTAATGACCACTTAGATCTGAGTGATTTAATGACCATTTAAATCTGCCCTCTTTGTTAGTTGTTGAAAGGATTGTCGCACGCTGTATTAGGATATATCAAAATAATTATGAATTCCTGCCTATCTGAAAATGGCCAGCCAGCCCCGATGCAGGTAGCTAATCACATGGATAGGTATCGGCATCTCGGGGGGCGCTTCCAAAGGACTCGTGTCATGTTTTGCTCTGAACCTTGTCCTCTAGACCGGTGTTTCTCAACCATTTTTTTTTATTATTGTCCCTGTAAAGGGCCTTACTAGATATTCTTTTCCAAATACTCACTTTTCTTATGAAAGTTTAACACCACAGATGATATACTATATATCTGTTTACGTATTATATGCATAAACAGAGTAATGTGCTTTTTTGGCTCTTTGTGGGTGATGTCACCTTTTTGGGGAATGCATGTTCTCAATATTCTTATTGATGATCTTGAGAGAAGAACAGGGAAGGCGTGCTGATGTAACTCAGAGGAAACAATATTGAGATGACAGATTCCAGATTCAAAATGACTCAGAATCATTAGATTCTCGCCAATCAGTTTTAAATATAAACTCTTGCACCACGTTTCAAAAATTCAACTGCACCGACAAGCCAGGGAAACCAGCTTGATGGGTTGCATTAATCGAAAGAGAGTTTTTCCTTCTTGGGAAGTGGTGGATTCATGTGTTCCATGCTGACATGCTGCATATAAAGAAACCTGCTCTCTCCTGGGAATGGCATTTAGAAGGGATCCCCTTAAAGTTGAAGCTGCCCAGAGGAGACAGCCTGAGACTCTGAGCCATCTGGGGATTGTGGATAATGAGATGGATTTCTCCACATAGGAGAGGGGAGAGTAAGAGCTATGATAGCAGAGTCTCGGTGCTCCAAGTACTGAGGTTTGGAAGGGGAAGTTGAATTCTTTGGCATAATTCCACAGGGCAGGCCACGAGCTGAATTGCATCCCCCCAAAGATCTTGAAGTCTTCATTTCCACTACCGGTAAACATGGCCTTTTTGAAAAGAGGGTCTTTGAAGATAATCAAGTTAAGATGGGATCATTAAGGTGAGCCCTAACCCAGTATGACTGGTGTCCTTATAAAAAGGGGAAATTCAGACATCGAGGTAGACAAGCATAGAGGGAAGATGCTGTGGACATCCAGGGAGAAGAAGGCCATCTATAAGGAATGCCACACAGAAACTAGGAAAGAGGCATAGAACAGATTGTCCCCCAAAGTCCTTGGAAGGAGCTTACCTTATCAACACCCTGACCTTGGACTTCCAGCCTCCAGACTGTGAGACGACACATTTCTGTTGTTTAAGCCACACAGTCTGTGGTACTTTGTTACGCAGGCATAGGGAACTAATTCAGGGCATAGGGGGGTGTCCAAGGGTAAGAACTTTGAGAAATAGTTCTTAGTTTCATAAAGACTGGTAGTGTAGGGGAGACTCACCTAACTAATTGCCCACAGTGTGCTTACACATTCATCCTCACCAAGGACCTCCCAAAACAGGCAATACTGGTGTCTCTGTTTCACTCATTAGAAAAGAGAGGCTCAATAAGAGAAAGCCACTTGCTCAAACTAGTAAATGTCAGAGCCAGGCTTCAAAGGTATGCTGGTTCAAGTTCAAAGCTCACACCTTCATGGAGCCCTGCTGAGTCTGGGAGACAGTCAAAGTGCATCACGATGATGAACTGGTGAAGGTGAGGACGCCTGGATCAAGGTGGAGCAGGATGGCTGGCAGGCTCATCGCAGGGAAGGGCACATGTGCTTCTGTGTGCCTGCCCACGTGCCTCTGTGTATCTCTGTTAGTCCTCCCAGCAGCGCTTTGAAATTAACAGTGGTTCCCCGTTTTACAAATGAGAAAATCCAGACACAGAGAATACACAGTTTCCCAAACATTCATGACTGAGCAGAGACACAGGGCTACTACCCCCCTGTGTGCAGTCTCCTGCCCTCTCTTGTCCTCCTCACCTCGTGGCAGTGGGATGGATGATGAGGCTCCCGCCATCCCCCAACTTTAAATCTCCAACTCGTCTCAGGGGCTGTCCTGTGATTTAGAATAAATAAGTCCCTGCCCAAAGGGATGTTTGCTCACCTTTCTTAAGCAGGCCAGCCCAATTCCCAACGCCCGAATGTCTCCCTATTTTGTGAGTTCTGCTTAGTTCCACTAGAGAGACCTTGATCTGTAGTTTTGCTAAGTTCTGAGGCTAATTAGCACAGTAGTTAAGACTGTGGCTTTGGACCCAGACTCCCTGGGTTCCAGGCCCAGCTCTGCCTCTCACAAGCTGTGTGCCCTTGGGCAAGTTGCTTAACCTCTCTGTGCCTCGGGCTCCTCCCCTGTGAGGTGAAGACTATGATGACAGCATTTGCCTCGTAGAATTCGCCTGTGGATGAGATAGGTTCTCACACTCAGATCGTTTGGAGTGGCATCTGGCGCTCCGCGCTAGCTGTTTTATTATTATCGTTTCGTGCATGCCTCACAGGCTTGGGGCGGCTCCTGGTTGGGGCCCGTTCAAAGAACCACGTTTCCCACAGTAACGATAAGGCAGACAAATTGAAAGCACGGGGGTGGAAGAAAATGTGAAAAAAACCTTATTGGAAGGGAAGGGCTCTTGAGGAGTCAGAATCCACGTCAAAGGAAATAGCTCTTGGTTAGTTTCTCCCTGTGGAGCGATTTGTCTTGAGCTTTCAAGAGGCACCTATGGTAATTTGCAGGTCCAGTTGGTGGCAAAGCCTCACGGGACTTGTCTTCTGTAAGCTGGTTTCTAAAAGACACAAATAAAGAGAACATCCCCCGGCACGACAGGATCCTTTGTGCCTTTTATTTGTGACTCCTCTTCTGAGCTGCCCACGGCCGGCCCGAGTCAGTAGGCAACATGTAATTTGATGTAAGGACCCAGACGGACCTTAACACTCAGGGAGAGAATGACAGTATTCCAACCGGTCTTGGCAGGGGGAACCAGTGACCCCAGGATTGTTGTTTCAAAGTCTCGTGAAAGAGCTGTTATAATTCTGAAGTTCACTCCAGCTGTCCTGTCTTCCCTCACTTTGGATCAGCCTGGGGCCCACCAAAGATGAGCTACAGAATCTGAGCCCTGGTCTTGTCAATGAAAAAAAGGGACTCCCAAGATCCAGTGATTCCCTTGTATCAGCTTTCCCCGCATCAGCTTTCCCCTCTCCTTAAACAGAGAGTGATTTGGGAAGGGGCAGAAAAGCCAGGAGAGGACGCAGTGAGCATGTCATGCCCCCCAGGCAGCCCGCTGAGCGCACAGTGTGCGCTGGAGGCCAAGGCCGGTTCTGAAATAAACACTAATGGGAGAATCAAAAGATCCGACCGCCTACGGTGTTATTTGGGCAACTGGCATTATTTTTCTGAACTTCATTGTCCTCATCTAGAAAACGGGTAAGTTGGACTAGATCCATTTTCTCCCCTCCTGCAACAGAACCCATTCTACACGCATAATCTCGCACATACACCCAGTACGGAAACCGGTAGCAGAACTTCCTTTCTTGGCTGAGGGGAGGGGATCCAGAGCCATATCCCCCAACCCTTATCTTTGCTCACCACGCCCTCCTCACCTTCCAGGAGCCTCGAGACTTCCACAGAGCTCACCTGGAAAACAACCAAAACCCGACCATCTCTCAGGTTCCTTTTAGTTGGAAAATTTCTCTCTCTAATCTTCGGAGCCTTAGAAAAAGGCAACCAGTGTTGCCTTTTCTTTCTTCCTCCTCTAAACAAAGTCACCTGAGAAAGGCACTTTTAAGTCACTAACACTTTAGCGTGAATCAGTGCATTTTATTGCCTGTTACCAACTTGAGATCTTCTTTCACAAGCACCCACCTGTGCCAGGTGCCCAGCTAGACCTGTGGATACAGGTCCAGAAAGAGACCACAAAGCAGAAACTCCCAATTTAGAGGCTGTGTCCTCAGAGTTAAGAGCATAATTAGAAAGAGGGCAGCTCAGGGACCCTGGGTGGAAGAAGGTATCTCTGGGAAGATAAGGGAATGGCTCCTAGGAAAAAGGAGCACTTGATCTGAGTCTTCATGTGTTAGTAGGAATTAACCTGGTAAAGAAGCGGAAGGAGAAAGTAGTTCCAGGCTGAAGGACCATCTTGGGTAAAGGCTAGGAGATCAAGAGCCCTGAAAGTCCAGAATGCCCTCCAGGTGGGTCCAGGGGCAAAATTCCAGAGTCAAAGCCTGATTTCTCTTCCTGGGAGTAGAAAATTTGAGGGTAGAGATAATGAGGGAAGGTTCCATTTTTTTTTTTTCCTGGCGAGTCTATCACATTAAAATGAATAGTGTATGTGTATGTGTATACATTTACATGTATATAATTTCTTTCAAACCCTTTAAGAGCCCTATGCAATGCCCAAATTTATAGATCAGGATCCCTTAAAGATGAATGGATAAGTTGGTCAGGATCTTAGGTATATGTAACACCACAGACCACCCTTTTTGCATCATGCCACTATGATTTATTTTTGGAAGAGAAAGGGAAATAATTAAGAGATGAAGAAAGAGATAAGATCTAAGAAGATAAAAGGTTGCCTGGGGGGTTGGAGGAAGGCTAAAAGGAGGAGGGGCTTGCCAGATTCCCACTGGGCTCTGCCCCGCCTCTGCTCAGCTCTGGCTCCAGCTGCAGGAGCCAGATGCCTGCAAAACTCTGATGGCCACACTGCTGAGCCTACCACCACCAGCAGCAGCCTGAGACGGGCTCTGATTTGCCTTCCTAGAATTTTTGGACCCATCTCCATGCTCCCCACAGCCCCCTGTGCGACTGGCACCACAAAGGCAATTTTATTGGCAAGATCCAAAAACTGGCAAGCCGGCCAGGTACAGTGCTGTCACGAAATAGACACTCAATGAATATCATCACTGAAACTGAGTGATCACCGTGGAGCCAGCCACTGGTGAGGCCATAACACAGAGGGCATGCTCTGAGATCCTGGAGATACGCTCCTGGCACCAGACACACGGCTGGATGGCGAGTCTGGAGACCTGAGTTCTTTCGCCGATTTCATAGTGTCTCTTAGACAATCCTCTGCCGCCAGTGAAAGCAAGGACCCTATGATCTGTAAAGCACCTCCCAACTCTGCCCCTTATCACTCCATAAATCACCGGATGAATTTCGAGGTGAGTGGACTTCACTGTGGACAGGTTACAGGTTAATTTGTGTGTGAGGAGAGTTGCATGCTCAGACAGGGCGGGGTCAGGATCATTAATTTGCAGAGACAATGGGCCACACATTAGGATCTGGATACTTCTCTTACCTGAGATGCTGGACCCAACTTGGCAAGTTCAGTGACAATGTGTTATTTTGAGTCTCCATTTCCCTGATGGTCCAGGTGGCCTCGCTAGGCTCAGCTAACCAAATTGCACCCCTGAAACTGCCAGTCATGGTTCCCCTTCGGATCATGTACAACCGGCCACGTTTTATGCCCTTTACTTTAACTTCACATCAGATAAGTTTCACAAAGTGCTTGCCAGGTTGGAAAGCAGGTCACTGAGGCCAGATGCATGGACCTTCTCCTACCTCTTTTCACAGGTACAAGTCCTGCAGACACAGAGGGGGCACCATACCATGTTATCTGGGTGATAACTATTTCACAACTTACTAGCTTGTCCTGATGATTTATTGTCTGAAGGAGGAGCGATTAACACAGGCCCTGGAGGGAGGTTCCTCTGGTGAAAATCCCGACCCTGCCACTCTCGGCTGTGTGACTCGGAGCCCCTAACCCTTTTCCCTTAACTGAAAAATGGGAATTATAAAACTCTCAGTGTTTTAGAAGAGTGCTCCTAGGGTTTCTGTACCTCAGGTTGTCCCATGGAGATGGGACAGTATATCCTGTAGGGATACCAAACCTCCCACCTTCCTACAGAGGGGGCTCCCTGAAGGGTAGCTATTTTAGAAAAGCTTTTTAATTTATTTTTTAAACCGAGATTTCACCTACGTATTGTAAAATGCATGCATGTGTTTACACCCATGGAACCATGAGCAAAATATAGGACATCACCATGTCCCAGGCAGGCAGGGTTCCTCTCCAGGTCATCTCCTTTCTGATTTTCTACTAGCATGAATTAGTTTTTCCTATTCTTGAGCTTGGTAAAAATGGACTCACATCTGTGGTGTTTTCGTAAATGTTTGACCACTGGCTTCCTAAAATTTTTTTTTTTAAAAAGAAAAAGCTCTGATTTATAGTTTTTGTCAACTTCCCTGGCAGTCACCGCCACTGATTCAAAGGCATCAAGGTGAGGTCTTTAAACACGGAGTTGGGATTAGATGTGCAGTAGAACACAATTATACAGTATCTCCACTATATAGATACAATAGATGTAAACAGCCTCAGTCACATAGATACTATAAGAAAATCAGGAAAGAATTCAAAGGTGAAGAGTTTTCAGTATTTATTACCTTTGTTTTAAATACAATTTACTTCAGTGTAAATTTACATAATTTAATTTTTAACAAAGGCTTACAAAATTCCTGAAAATACAACAGTAAGTTTTCATGAGCCATTACGAGCTGAATCACACCCTATGTACTAATTCTTTGCATCTAGCTTCTTTCTTTTCAATCAACATAATGTCTGTGAGTTTCGCCCTTGTTATTCTGTGTATCACTTATTTGTTATTCTTTGTTTTTTTTTTGTATTGCTGTGAACTATTCCATTTCATGGATATACTGCAATTTATTTATTCATTTTTTGTTGTTTGATGGCCATTTCCTGATTTTTGCTACTAATTAGTACACGTGCTTTGCTCATTCATGTATATATATTTTAGTGGACACATGTGCTCATTTCTCTTGGATATATACCTAGGAGTGGCTTTTCTGGGTCTTAGATAGGCATGTTTGTCTTTAGCAGAATACACCAAATAGTTTTCCCCAGCGGTTGAACCAGTTCACCCTTCTATCTGCAGTGTTTGGGAGTTCCGCTCCCTCGTCAGCACTCGGTACTGGCGGTCTTTAAAATTTCAGCCATTCTGGTCGCTGTGTCGGAATTACCTCACGATGATCATTGTTTTCTCCTCCATTTCAGAGGCATAAGTTCAGATTTAGAAATTGTTCCGGGGTGGGGGGGATCTTACTCAGCGTTGCCGGAGGCACTGGATGCTCTTCGGAGATTCAGATTCCTCCCAAGGAAAGTGAGCATTGCCACTTCTTGATACCTTGTCTGCCACCGAAGGGGCTGTTTGTCACCAAAGTGGCAGATCCTTAAGGCCAACGTAGAGTGATTTCTGGTGGCCCGTGAAGACGCCAAGGATGTGTTCCTGAAAGGAACCCCCAGGCGGCAGAGTGGTGCCCTAGGAGACAGGAAGGAGGAAGACCTGCGGTTCAGGTTCTACTTCGCCTTTTTTTTTTTTTTTTTTTTTTTAGCTATGGGACTTTGGGAGGTCAGGTAACGTCTGGATCCTCAGTTTGCTCATGACTTAAATGAGATGAGAGCTGCTGAGAGGCTCCAGAGAGGCACAGAAGGAGCACTGTGAAACAATGGGTGGGTATTAATGGTAATGCCAGTTCCCTGAGGGGTCAGCAGGAGAGAGGCAGGATCTCCGGAGGGTGCTAGAGGCGGCTCTCAGGGCCTCCTCAGAAACCAGCACGCCTGGGGAGGGTCTTAGCTGGGTTCTGTGTAATGAGCCTTCATCTCTGAGTGCTAAGCCCTGACGGTGGAAAATGCCAAGGCGGGAAAAAGCTGACTTCAGTGGTGCTGCCTGGAAGCCTCATGCCTCCAGCCAAGTCCATTCAAGAGCGAAGGTGAAGCAGGGCATCCGGGTCCGAAGGGGTCAGGCTGTCCATGGAGAATGAGAGGAGAAGACCTCAGGCTTCTGAGCATGCTACACCCTGCAGAAATTTTGACTCTGGTGGATTGATTTTGGCCAGTACTTGATAACAATGGAAAATTTGACATATTTTTCAATTTTATTTTATTAAAATTATTAGGGTGACATTGGTTAATAAAATCAAATGGGTTTCAAGTGTGCAATTCAATAAGTCATATGTATATTGACATATTTTTTAATTCTAAAAAGCATGAATGTTAATTAAAGAAAAACTTAGAAATGGAAGAAAGTATAAAAAAAAGAAAATTATCCACAATCTCATCTCCTAAAGTTGTTAATATTGTATACACACACATTTTTTCCCACTTAGCATTACAATGTCAAATTCATAACTCTTTAATAATGTATTTTTAATGGTTGCATTATATTCCATTTTGCGGATATATTAACATTTATTTCACCACAAGTGGTGTTCTTTGTCCTCCACTTAAGATTATCCAGATACTTTAAGATTTACCAGTCTGGCACAGCTTATTGTGTTACAGGAAGAAGGTGCCAGAACGTGTGTTGTTACCACTTTTTTGAGCATTACATCTCCTCCACCAACAGGACTGTCTGGCTAACATATGTATATGGACAAAGCAATGACTCTGAAAGTAAACAGGGAGAGAAACAAACGTCCCAAAGTGAGATTGCATATTTCTAAAACATATAATAATGTTAATTCATTATCCCTTATCATTCGATTGTCTCTCATTCATCATTCGGGTTTTTTTTAGAGCCAGACATATCCGTTTGCTTGACTTAGCTCTGCTGTTCATCAGCTGTGTTCGCTTGGCCTCCGGTTTCCCATCTATAAAATGGGTAACGACACCTCTCAAGGCTGTTATGAGGATTAAACCTAATGAAGCACACGGGGCACTCTTTCCCACCTGACCCTTGGGCTGCCTCTTTCCTGTTGTCGGGCGCCAGGGCGAGCTCTAACGCTTACCCGCACAGAGGTCGGTAAAGCTGGTTGTGTTGATGCGTGAAGGAAGACAGAGAATGCAGCTCAGGGAAAAAGCAGGGACACGCGTGAAATCAGAGCTAGAGCCAAAAGAACGTGGGTCTTCATTCCTTCCAATGGCCTCCTGTACGACGTTTGTCTCCGTTTGTCTCATGGAGCTCAGAGGTCGGTGGGAATTCCTGACCCCTCACCAGGCCCTTGCAATTTGAAACTCCAGAGCTGCACTTGGCAAACTGACACTTAAGAATCTGAATCGTTTTCCTTGTGACTTTCCCGATGTTTTTCAACTTCAGCAGTTTTCATTTCGGCAGGCTGTTGCTTCCTGTTTCCTTCCAGTACTTTTCTCTAAGAATGAAGGCAGAGGCCCTTCTGAGGTCTCCGACACCAACAATGCTACCTCAGTGACTTCCATGGGCCATTAGGCAGCCAATCAGCAACATTTGTGTCCTCACGACTAGCAGGATATGGAATATGGAGGAAGGAGGAGTCATTCTCTCCTGCTGGTCTGACACTTACTATTACTATGTTAGGAACACAGGAGGCATTGGTAACTGCAGCGCCCATCTGAGACACAGACTTCCTAAAAAGATTCATGTTCTCTTCAATATAAAAAATATATATATATCCACCTAGCTCTTCCAGGAAAGAAGCCAAGGCTTTGCCTACCTGACCGCCCTCTGGCCTTTGGTGCCTTTGACCCTGCCCTTTCCCTTGAAAATTTCCATTCCTTAGGCTTCATGGTCAGCAGACCTTCATCCTTCCTCTTGCTTTTGGGCAGATCCTTCTCACTCTCCTTTGTGAGTTGCTTTTTTCTGCCCATTCTATAAATCAATGGTTTTCAAACTTTTTTTTTTTTGGTAGGGATCTTTTTTTTTTTAACAAATGAAATGTTATGTACATCCATGCCCAATAAAACCAAAATCACAACTGTTTGTTTGAAATAGGGGTCAGGGTGGTTCTTAGGGACTGACTGTGCCAGGAGGAGCACTTTCCCATCCCCCACCCCCTCTCCCAGAAGCCCCCAGGGCTCCTCTCCAGATGGGCGGGGTCTCTGAGGAGCACAGCTGGCAAACCACAGCCTTAAACGTTGAGATTGTTCAGGGCTCTGACTTGGCCTCTTTACGTTTCCCCTCCCTGGATGATTTCGTCCTTCCTAGGAGCAACAGTTACTATCCTTTCTCCAAATGTGTGTGTAGAGGGCAATAAACAACACCCTTTTCCTTCCCAATGCTTCTTTCAAGCAATTAAGACGTGAAATGCAGGAGACAGACAAAGCAACAAGTCAGCTTTATTACTGACAAGGCTGATTAGGGAACACGGCTTTAAATCTGCAGCTAAATGGCCTTGCTATTCTTCCCAGAGTTAACTCACCCACCATTCTCGTCTGCACTGGACTTTTGCAAGTGTTTCTGCCTGGCTGGAGAACAGTCCAGATTGGATATTCCTTCAGTATGCTTAGTCCACTAGAGAAGCTAGAAGGCGTAATATTCTCCCTAATGCACCAATGAAAAAATCACTCCCTCCTGTGGGGAAGAAGCAGGAGGTGGAGGGACAAAGAACAAGCACTTTACCCTCCACCAACAGGGAATTCCCATTCCCTGGGCTGCTTAGTAATTGGTGGGGCGCGCAGACATCGTGGATGGTGGCCAGTGATGCTAGGCATTGCAATACATGGGGTAATTCTGCTGTTAGAGAGCTCTTCCTAATCCTGCATGACCTTCCAACGTCCGCCACACATTCTTATAGGGGATGAGGTTCAAACATCTGCATCTGGAACATGGCTCTGTTTTTACATAGTGAAAGGGCTTTTTGCATGGTTTTGATAACACATTTCATACGAATTTTCTAGAGAAGCAAATACTAAGGGAATCGAGTGCTGATTACACTTTGGTGGATTGAGAACTCATCTGAGGATTGTTACTATTTCAGAAAATGATGTCACTGATGACAATGATGCCTGTAGTATTTTCATCACCATACGGTACGACATTATTACCGTCACTACTGTATTGCCCAGTATCTGTGGCTGCTGCATTCACTGTGCTCCACATACAGGTATGAACATCTGACTGCTCCTGCTTGACTCCTGGTAAACTTCTGCTCAAATGTCTACATATGGAGATGCATTCTATTTAAAAAATTACCCTCTCTCCCTTACATTACAGTTAGGGTAGTATAATCATCTTTTAAAGTATTTTTTTTCTTCAGTGGGTGCATTCTATGTCAGGATAGCAAAAGTAGTATCACAAAATATTTCTTATAAAAACGAGCCATTGGGTCTAAAGCACTGTCCCAGTGGAGGGTCCTCATGGAAATGTGAGGTCGGAAAAATGGAGTCCTCTCCCACAGGGTGACTTTTTTTAAAATTCAGCTTCCTGGGCCCCATGTCAAGCTTGCCAAGTCTAAACCTTCAGGAGAAAGACCAAGCTTCTTCCCACGTTTAAAGGCCCCTCTCTGATGCGTCTTTACCTGCTTCACCATCCGTCTATGCTCCAGGATGGCTCGGATGCAGGCAGGTCCCTGCAGGTGTCATGCCGTCTTCTCCTCCTGGACTTTGCACCCCCTATGCCTCCCTGACTTCTCCAAGAAGCATCCCCGACGCTCCAGTGGGAAGTAAGAGTCCCTCTTCTGGGCTCCCACAGCATTTCTCTCCCTGCATTGATTCCTCTGTCTGCTGCCTCTGCCCTCAAACCTCAAGTTCTGCCAGGATAAAGACCACATATGTTTAGACCTGTAGTCCTAGGACCTGGCCCAGGTTTGAGCCTATAGGAAGCATCCCTTCTCTTGATGTTCTAAACAGGGATTTGAATATATATCTTCATACCAAAATAAACAGCATTTATTTGAAAAGCTATAAATCTCAGATCTATTAGGCACTAATGGGAACACATGGTGAAATCTCCCCGTCAAACCCAAGGTGAAATAAACGTGTCAGGGAGAAGGAAATCTTTTCACCCAAGATTATCTTGGGAGACAGTGTCTTTTATTCTTTAGTGTCCCTGACAGGAAATCAATTGTTAAATATTCATTGAGTCTGATCAGGTTATTTTGCAAACGATCTTCATAGCGCACACACCTTTATAAAAATTGACCTTATTCCTGATATCAGACAGATTTTCTATAATTTAATACTTAATTGGTCTACGAAATATGATGATGAAGAAGATGTCACTGCTTCCAGGGTACTGAGGGAATAAAAGACCTTTTGACTGGTTTTACTCTCCCATTCCCGTATCAAGTGAATAAAACTTGGAAGTAATAAAGAGACTCATGAAACGATGCTCATTTGGTTTACAGTTCTAATCCTTTAATTATCAGCATCTTAACTGCCTCTCCTCACTTCCCTTCAACTTCCCATTGAATGATAGGGTGCAGTCCTCGATCCAGAGACACCAGAAGGAATCTTAGAGGTTGTCCTTACCTGTAAGTCAGGGCAGGTATGTTAAAGGACATATATAGCTCAAACTGGCACACCTGGGTTTTGACCACATTTCATTAGTTGGTGGCCTTGGAGAGATCCCTGCACCTCTCTGAACCTTGTTCCCTCCAAATGGTGAGCTAGGAGTGAGAACGCCCACTTGCAGGGCTGTTGGGAGGTCTGAAGGAATGATGACTGACTGGCCCCTGAGACCGAGGAGATACTCAGTAAAGGTTAGTCCCCTCTCCACGGGACACACGTCCGCTGTGCTTTCTTCTCTCTTACTCTGTAAGCGTTATCTTTGGTCTTAGACCACAGCAGAATCCTCTCATTTATCCTTTTCATTAGATCCTTTGTTAGAATTTAGAGTCCACCTTAGAAAATCCGTAGGGTAGTAACTACATATTAATCCCAGCAGGATTAGAGAGATTTTGGTGTTTAATGAAAGCCATGCATATTGCTCAAAGGGCGGCAGGACCAGAGTGATGTTTTCTGCACTGAGACTTAGAATTTTGGAAGAAATTTTGCCTTATCTTTTATAAAGACCCCCGTTTTCTTTACAGAGAGAATCTGACGCCACAATCTGCCAGACTTCAAAGCATTCTGTTAGCATTTTGGTTGGCTGGGCTTAACTCTGAGTCACCCAGGGCCTAGGCCAGGACAACTGCTCTCCCCTGGGGACTACCGGCCTACACAAAGACAGGGACCACGTCTGTCTCTGTATTTCATTATCTTCTAAGAGAATATCTGATGCCCAGGAGGTGCTTAAAATATAACCCGTCCAATGAATGAATGAATGAATGAATGAATGAATCTCACCCGTTCATGAAGCCATAGTATTAAAACTGACTTGCTCCTTAGGCCATCATCAGTGATTTTTTTTTTTTTTGTCCCTCCAAAGCCTCTGTAGCCCAAACAATTTTCCACGTGTTAACCTGATGATGGCCGAAAAACTGCTGTATTTTGGTAGCCATCTGCATACAGAGCCCGGGTCACTTTAGTTCTGGTGTATTTCACAGGTCACTTTTGATTAGACAGCTAGAGAAGATGCCAGGAAATTTATGCCAGCGGAAAAAGTCAATTAAAGCCCCAATAGGAAGAATTTAATGACGTAGTAATTCTGAGATCTGAGGGCAAAGTTTCAAGCCTCCCCCTTTTTTACAGCCAATGCTTGCTTTTCCAACCTTCTTAATGTTTTTGTAATGGTTGCTGTTAATGCTGAAATTCCTAGTGAAATACTGGCCATTCATATAACTGTTTAAAGCACTTACTTTAGAAAATGAGAAAATCTGGGAAATGTCTCTATTTGTGTTAATTTTACCAGATTTATACCTTGGACAGGCACTAGGTGGAATTGGAATAAGTTGGGGAATTAAACATTTAGTGGCTGGAAGAACCTTATCATTATTACCAGCTCTAAATTACTATGGTTGTTTTCAGTTGAAATAGTACAGGAAACTCTCAATTAATTGGACGTCAGCCTCGCAGAAACTTCAAGTTATTTAATGAAACACAACACAACACAAAAAGAAAACTTAACCAGATTCCCATAGGGGTGTATAGTTGTGCTCTATGCGCAGTGAACATTGGTCTACATTATACATATTACTATTATTGATATCTATTTACGGTATTAAATAATGAGAAGTGATGTGAATCAGGGTAGTCTTGAGGCTCTATAACTTCTCAATAAACGTTCCATGATGATGAAAATGTTCTAAAACCGCTCTGCTTATGGCCACACCGCCCTGAACAAGCCCGATCCCGCCTGATGTCGTAAGCTCAGCAGGGTCAAGCCTGGTTAGTATTTGGGTGGGAGGCTGCCTAGGAAGACCAGGTGCTGTGGGCGTAAAAAAAAATAAGGGATTGTAAACTGACAAGGTCCTTGCAATCTGTGAGGTCAACCAAGGGTCGCTTCCCCTAAAAAAAAAAAAAATTCAAAAAATAAATAAATAAAACGGCTCTGTCCACTACAGTAGCCACCTGTGCCTACTGAGTGCTTGAAATGTGACTAATGTGACAGGAACTGAATTTTAATTAAATTAAAATTTAAAAGCAAATTCAATTTAATTACTGGCAAGCCCAGCTCTATAATATCTTGAGTCAATAATACACATATTTTAAACATTCAGAAAAGAATACAGAGGATATTATAAACCACCATCTGGAAAACACACATAGTTAACCTTTGGCTGCATTTGCTTTAGATATTTTAAAGGAAAGAAAACATTAAAGAGAAAATTAAAGTTTTTTCATAGCCTTCCCCTATCTACTTCTCCCTCCATTCCCAGAAGCATGTGTATCCTTCCCATCCATGTTTTTATGGTTACGTATTTAGAAGTAATGTGTAGCATTATTTGAGTGTTTAAACAATTTCGACAAATGAAATTATGCAGTATATATTGTTCTGAAACTTGCTTTTTTATTTATTAACATTTTCAGGCCCTATCCATGTTGATGTAGAAATCAATTTCATATATAAATCAATTTCATTCATTTAAAACTCTTCTAGAGAGTTCCAATTTATAAATATACAATATATTTATATAGTCTCCTAAGGATAGTAAATTTGAATTGTTTCTATTTTACTTTTTTCCTATTACAAACAATACTGTGATGAATCTCCTAGTAGATATTTTTTCTTGGACATATATGGGAGAGTTTCTCTATGGTCATTTATATTTCTTATGATTACTGATATATCTGGAATTTTTTTTACTAGCTTATTATTTTATGTACTTTTTTCTCTTCACCACGCTTTTTATTTTTTTGCTTCTCTGTTCACCTCTTTCCCCTTCATTGTGTCGAAGGTAAACATTTAATTTCTACTCATTTGGTGGTTAATTGTTAGCACACATGATTAAAAGCTTCGATCTAATCGAAATCTCTAAACATTTTTTCAAACAATACGAGGCACTCCGAATGCTGTAACTCCTAAAACACTCTCCCACCTTCAATAGTATTACTGGGTAACATTTTTTATTAAAAAAGAAAAAAAACTCTTGTTTTGGTCATCATTATTGTTATAATTTTACAGTCAGTATTATTCACATTTATCAACTTCCTCATCAATTTCTCGGTTTACTGTTGCTTTTGCACCCCACTCCCTTCTTCCGCGTTGCGTGCACCCCACTCCCTTCTTCCGCGTTGCGTGCACCCCACTCCCTTCTTCCGCGTTGCGTTTCTTTCTTGCTAAGATGTCGCCTCTGGTATGGCTTCTAGGGAATGTTACAGTAAATTACCTTAAACTTCTTTACACCTCAAACGTCTTTAACTACTCACTCCTGCATAATGATTTGGCCAGACTCCTAGTAGTACCTCCTATGTCTCCCTCCCTTTCCTGGGGGCTCCTGTCGAATGCATGCTGAATCTTTTCATCCTATGTTGCACATCTCTTAACTTCTTTATTTATACCTTCCATCTCTTCATTGCTATGAGCTGCATTATGGATGATTTCCTGAAATCTATCGTCAGTGCAGAAGAGCGTTCATTGAATTTTTAATTTTAATGGCTGTTTTTTTTTTTAATTTTTAGACGTTCGCTTAAAGTCTTTTTAAAAATTTCACAGTCCCCTCCTTAGTGTCCTGTTTTTAAAATTTTTTTCTTACTTTTATGCATTTTATTCCTTTATATTATTGCATGTTTGAATTATAGGAGGTCTCTGAGACCCTTTATAGCTTTAGTTCTTGGTTCTAATTGTTTTGCATTTGTTGTGTTTGCTGACTTTCACAGCAGTTATTTACTTTATGAATTAGAAATTTTTTTTATTGTGAGCTCATCTTCAGTGGGAGTGGTTTTCCATGAAATACACACACGTGGTAAGGACTCTGTAGATTCCTGACCTGTTTTATATAAGTTTCTCAGAATGGGTTCTTGTGCCTCATTGGTAATATGGATTCTAATCAGATGTCTGAATGAAGCAGGTTGATGTTCTTTCTTCAGAGTGGTTCTTTTATTCTCCCTGGCCCTGAAAGACAGTCAACTTCCTTTTGGCATTCCTGGCCAGTGAAAGGACTTCCTCGGTGCCTATTTCAGAGACAGAGAGCCTGCAAGCTCCCAGCTTTAGGCAGGAAGGGACTCAGTTCCAGCTCCCCACCTCTCATGGGCTGAGATCATAGGTAATTGTTTCATCTCCAGCCTCTGCAATATTTGCCTGTCTCCAATACGCACATGGACTATTTCTTTTTAGCCCTGCTCCCAATTTTGGAACCTGGGGATATTCTTTTCTTGTTTTTAAGATTGGCCACGTATCTAAAAGTTGGGGGGAAGGGGCTAAATTTTATACAGCATTTGTATATGATAGGAGTAGAAGGACATTCTAGCCTGCAAAATTCATCAGAAGTCTGGTAGTAAATGATTCCAATTTTGTTTATAGAGCTTTACTTGTTACCTGCTATTTAAAGCCCTGAACCCTTAACTGTGTATGGGAGTAATATTAGTACCTACTTAATAGGATTTTGTGAAGCTGAAAGAAAGGGATAATGGACATCAGCTAGATATTTTCTGCTCCCTTAAGTTCAAGCTTAGATTAAAACGTCTTCGACACTGTTCCACAGGGCGTGAATGGGGAGGTGGTGGTGCTCACATTCTTCTGCTCACTTCTGCTCCTGAGTTTCAGCTTCTGTGCATTCGTTCTGTTTAAGAGTTGCCTCTACACGCTGTTCCTCTCCCACACCGTGTTACCCCAGATGAGAAAATTTTACAAACAACAAACAAACAACATAGGCCACTGGTAAGGCACTGTGTGTTGTGTACCAGACATAGTGAAGAAATTGCTGAACGAAACATTGAAGACTCTCCTGGGCATTTCAGCAACTTGCGATCCATTCCCACCTCCATATTGCCTAACCCCACCTCCTTCCCTCTGCCACCTCTGTCTCTCCTCCTCATCCCTCCTCTCTGTGATTACCCCAGAACTCCACATTCTTATCACTTCCTGAGGCAGAGCAGTTGGACTCTCTCTAGCCTTGAGCACCAAATCCACTTCCTCCAACACTCACAGAATGTAACTGAACCCAGGTGCGCAGCAGAATAGGGCCTTCTAGATAAAAGACTCCCGCTCTTTAGAAGGAAATTGTTATGCTAAGTCGTGAGTTTTTCATTCCTTTGTATATGTAAAGCCCAACACACGTCAACTAACACACAGTAAACTCCACAAATGCTAGCTACACTCTTTCCACTCCCAAAGTCTGTAATTCGGCATCAGATTTCACGACTGACTAAGCAGAATTGATTTAAAAGTGTGGAGACTAAACATTGATAATTCTAAGGTTCAATTAAAATTACTTTTGAATTACTTGCATGCCTATTCCTCTGCTAGTGCATATAAATGAAGAAAATAGGGATGTTGTAAGTAAGGTATGATAATAATGAACACAGAAAAAAGATTTAAAAAAATGTATCTCATAGAGAGGCTCTCAATCTCATTCATAATCAGAGACATTCCAAATAAAACCACAGGAAGACGCCATTTTACTTGGCAAAAATTCTGCCAAGAGTCTGATAATACCAAGCGTTGGCAAGAATGTGGAGTAACAGTGACTCCCGTACATTGCTGGTGGGGTGTTAATTAGTACAACCACTTTGGTTCACGGTTTGGTATTATCTGGCAAAAGAGAAGTGCCTATCCTTCTATGAAAATTCTTAGACATGCACACCTGAAATTTGGCAAGAATGCTTTCACCAAGGTGGATCGAAACAGCCCCAAACTGGTGTCAACTCAAATGTCTGAAACGGAAGAATAAATTTTACACACCTCTTGCAGGGGCATTTCGTACAGCAGTAAAATTGAATATAACTTACAGCTGCACCTGACGACGTGGATAAATCCTACAGTCAGAACGCGAGTGACAGAAGCAAGTCACAAAAGGACATGTAAAGAATGAATCATTTATATAAAATGCAAAAGCTGGTAGAACTAAACTATGTTAACAGTCATTCAGTTCTTCTGTGCTTCTCTTTTTCTCTCATTCTCTCTTGCTGCCCTGAGTCAAGACCTTGGGGCCAAGGTCTTAATATGCTAGCACAGGCCCTGCTCTGAGCTGTGCTTGTCCGTGTGCTTCTGGTGTCAGTTATTCATACAGTCATTCGACAAGTACCAAGTTCCAATTCCATGCAAGGCACTGTTTTTGGTGCTGATAGCAAAGCAGACAAAAATTCTGCTTTGATCTTGGAGTTGACATTTTGGGGGAGGTGGGATTGGGGCCAGGGGAGCAGACAGGAAGTAAAATAAACATGCAAATTATATGGTATAGTAGGGAGTGATAAGTTCTGTGGAGAAAAATAAAGCCAGGAGAGGTTACGGTTTTAAATGGTGTGGTCAGGGAAGGACATTTTGTGAAAATAATGGTTTAAGCAAAGACTTGAAGTAGTGAGGAAGCTAGCTAGCCATGTCCATATCTGGGGAAAGAACTTTCTAGGTAGATGGAACAGAAAGTGCAAAGTTGCTGAGGTACTTTCTCATCAATCATTTTTAGCATCTTATCATTATACCCCCCAAAATCTTTAAATTTCCATTCTTGTCAGTTAGACAGTTTTTGCCACAAATATAAGATTCACACTGGGTTTTACAACCAAAAGAGACACCTGCTGTACTTTGTAGGCATGTAATTGCCAATATGCATAAAGGATAAATCTTGGGGTAAAGTGACACTTGAAGTCACATTTTATCATTTCATTCATTTATCTCAGTTCCTTTCAGCTAGCATGGGTTATCATACAGACCACAAAGGTGAGACTGGCAGACACAGGTTTGAATTTCAGCTCTGTAACTCGGTGGGCTTGAGCAACTTACTTAATATTTCTGGGTGTAAAACGATAACATAATACCCATCTCAAAAGCACTGTTGTGGAGATTGGGAGAAAATACCAGTTCAAGTCTTTGTGCCCTTTCAATAAGATTTAATGTTTTTCTTTACTTAGCTCTTGTACATTCTTTAAGTTATGAATATCCTAGATGTGTTACATTTTTGTTAAAAGGAAAAGTTCCCAGTGAGAAAAGGCAAATCACTGAATAAGAAGTCTGGAGTTCAAGTTCAGAACTGGAATAATGGCTCCACAACGTCATCAGTATTTCTGGCCCTCCATCTTTCCTCCTCAGCATCCTTAGCCGGTGGCTTTTGTTCTTGTGCTTATCACCTCGTAGTTGCAAGGTGGACCTCAGGTCTCAGGTCCGTGCAGGGAAGAAGGTTGGCACTTATGAACACTTTCGTAGCCTGAAATAGTCTTCTACAGCATCAGTTAAAGTTCCTGCCTTTGAATAAGTCTGCCAAAATTGATTTACTTCTTAGCCCATTGGAGTATGTGTCTGTTACATATGTATACATATATATGGTATCTATGTGATTCTATAACGTATATACCCATATGTGCAAATATGTCACTAATAATAACATGTTATTACCTCTAGTGATATATAATATTACGTATACATTACTGATGCTGCAGTAAGTATTTTCGTAGTGAAGTCTCTGTGTGTATCTCAAGTTATTTTCTTAGGACGAATTCCTAGGAAAGAATTATTTTTGAGTCAGAGCACATGCCCATTTCTAAGGCTTTTGATGCATTTTGCCAAATTGCTCTTGAGAAGGTAGCGATTTTTACCCCGTCAGTGAGTATTCAGCCCACCGTATCCTACATGCTTCCGTCTCAACCTTGGCCGTTGTCAACATTATTTATTCAATTGGTTTAATTTATGTATTCGTTTAATAAATAAAAGTAATATTTTATTGCTTTACTTTTTTTTGATTATTAGTGAGTTTAATCACTTAACATCTTTTAATTCAGTTTTTGATATTTATAAAAGGCTTATAAAATAGCTTCAAAGACTTACTTTTTCCTAACAGCTCCAGTAAATCATACAAAAAAAGATTTAATAAATACTATATGCTGACATTGGTTCTTAGTGCTGTGCTGCACAAAAACTTATCTGTATTACAGTCTTTAAAATCTCTCACTCTAGGATTATTAATGTCTTTGGTTAACACCTATATCATTTTAATGTATTAAGATTAGATTGGTCTCAACTATAAGCATAAAATAATAATAGTATATTAAAGTCATAATATTTTATGCTTACACAGTTTGTTCCTTGAGAGATCAAAGAGCTGGGATATTATTTTAATGAATCATCTCTGCTAACCTGCCTGTTATTTCATTAAATGCATGTCTGTACTTACACTAAAAAATTTTCTTTGTATATCTGAGGTTCGGATTTAACTGGGAGTTGTGTTCCATTTTGTTTCCTTTTCTCTAAGTCTGGCAACCCTGAGTGAGGAGGGTCTGGAGTTTAAGGACCTGGATAGGGAGGTCTGGAGGAGCTACATCTGGTAAGGTGTGAGACAATGCCCAGGAGAGGGTCCCAGACCCTCCTGTATCCCCCTGGCTCCTAGTTACTGGTCGTCCATCCCTGTGTGTGGGACTCAGGCAGGGGAAGTGGTAGAGGGTACTGCTGGTGTACCCGAGGCTGAGGCTGGCATATCCCTGTCCATCATTCCTGTCCCCTTATTCCATCCACAGAGATTCCATCTGGCATGGTGGAAAGCATTTTGGAGGCAGGCAGTCTTGGTTTAAATCCCATTCCTCCTTTGAACTAGCTTCATGATTCGTGGCAAGTGGCTTCGGCTCTCTGAGCTCCTGTTTCTATAGTGAAGGAAGGATGGCAGGGCCAGGAGGGAAGATGGAGGACCAGGAATACTGATGGCGGGTAGAGTCCTGCGTGTTAACTCCAGACTTCTTGGTAAGAGATTTCCTCGAACGCAGGAAAAAGGGCACCCTGACTCACGAGGTTATTGTGAAATCTGCATGAGTTGAGTTTTTGAAAAGCGCTTAGCAGAGTCTTTGGAACCTCGGAAGCGGCCCAGCACTGAATCTGAGCCTCGAGGCAGGAGGGATTGGCGTAGGCAGAGCCATTGCTCCAGATCACCTCCCGTCCCTGGAAGAACTGAAGACAACAGTGCGGGGGCGGTGCAAACCTGAGAGACCGGGAACTCTAGTGTTTGGCGGTCCCAGGTTTGCAGCTCTGCAAAGGGAAGTTTTTCTATACGTATTTCCCCCTGGGAATGAAACCGAATCTGTGATGGTGATGTTGGAGGCCAGTGTGAAAGGCAGCGGCCGGCCGGGGCAGCTACAAGGTGAGGCATTGTCTTGCGAACGCCCATCCGCTGGCTCTGGTTTCCCAATAGGCCGGAGGAGAAGTCTGAGCCCAGCCGAGCCAAGCCAAGCGGAGCAAACCTCCACGTGCTTGTCTTCAGGGGAAAACGAAACCCTTCACCCAGGCCTGTATAGGTCTACCAGAGCCTCAACAAGTCCCTCATGATTCAAGATCTTATTAAAAAGCTGAAGAATTAACCTGTTGGTAAATATTTTCAAGGCCATCCCAGCCAACCCCTTCCCTGTCTCCAAGAGCTCTAGCCCACAGCTTGAGTGGCTTCTAATTTCCTGGAGAAGGAATTTCCTGGAGAAGGGGCTCGTTAACAGTTAAGTGGGGAGTGATCTTAAAAGGCCAGAGGAGCAATTAGGGCTTCTGGCTGCTGGGGTCCTATTATTAGTGGGGTCAGGAGGTCCTCCTGCTCAGGTGCCCCACCCACCCACGCAGTGTCATCCGTGTGCTGACAGGGGAGGTTTAAGAGGGGCTTCCCCTACCTCTGGATTAGGGCTTGCGAAACTCACACTATCTCTTCCTGGGGGCATGGTTTCAACCCAGGAAACAGCATGAGCTGAAAAGGACCGGCTGTTTGCAGACTTCTTTCCTGACAGCTGAACCAGTTAAAGATGGAACAGGGAAGACCCTGCTAAATGGGGGCACTGATTGGGCTATTTTGGGTCGAGAGCACAATTTTCCAATGTTTGAATATTTGCATTCCACTTTAGTGACTTTTGCCAAATCTCTTTAATATCTATGTTATTGTTTGCTTGATCTTTTTAGAAATTGACTCTCTACGTTGGCTTAAATGCCATTTTTATCCTCAATTTAGGCAATACTGTCAATGAAATCATGGACAACGTGTATGGTTTCTTTCTAATATGCACTTTTTCAATAAATGCACACTCTACATTTAAAAACGCTTATTCATGTGACCTTTAAAATCATTTCATGTAATTTGTCGAGGGTTGTGGATCAGGAATTGTTCCAATCCCTTCATGAGTATGAATTTATTTAATCTTCATGGTGAGGTAGGTAGGAGGAGAAGAAGAATAATACTGACTTCTACTGCTGTGAGAGGATTAGCTGGTTGATATGTGTGAAGTGCTCAGAACTGTGTCTTCTGGAAAGAAAATATGTACAATCGTTTATTATTATTATTATCATCATCTTCATCATACAGATCATTCTTTCCATTAATCAGATGGGGGCGTGGAGGCAGGCACAGGGATGTTAGCCTGCAGGTAAGGACCTGAGCTGGAGGGAGGCTAAGCCAGGACTCAAAGCAGACACTGAGTGAAGCCCAGCCTCTGATCCATGATGTTGCTCACCTTCCACTTTTTTGGAAAAATTACCTCAGGACGAGGTCCCAACCGCTTAGAAGAGATACCTGTCACCTGGATGCAAAGGGGTGGAGCATGGTGCCAGTGAAGGAAGGGCCAGGTGTTGGTAGAGACGCAGGTGTCTGCTCAGAGATGACAGGACCTTAGCTGCTAAGCTGGCTGGTAGAGCCTGGCCAGGGACAGCCTGGGAGGAGCCTGGCCAGGGACAGCCTGGGAGGATGCTGTATGAACACGAGAATGAATCTGTCCATTTGGGACAGTCTCTGTAAACATGTTTATTTGGGAAATAAAACAGTCCCCATGCTTTCCTTAGAGCAGATCCTGAAATGATGTCAAACTGAAAAGTGGAGCCCAGTTAGAGTGACTCAAGGGATCTAGAGTGTCTCCTTGTCTGTGTCACATGGTTGGAACTTGAGCCTTCCATTAATTTAGATTTCCAGATAACCCTAAATAACGTATGGCCTATGCTGCATGCATTTTTCCAATATTCAGAAAACTCTTTTGCTGCCAGAAAGCCCTGCCCTCTCTCCTCTGCCTTTCAGAGAAGAGTATTAGTTTTAAAGATCCTTTGAAACACGCTTCTAATACTGATTCACCTCAACACGTTTAATTAATTTATCATTGACCGGTCCGAAGCAGAGTGTGACATTGGTGAAGTTTGTCAGCACTTTCTACTTCTCTTCACCCCAGATTCTTTTCATAACCTTTCTGAGGACTGTTGTCCCCTTGACTGGCCTGTACTCTCTGTGTGGCTATTAGAGTAGCCTATTCTCTGACAGGGACTTTACATAAACTATTGCAGTTCTTACTGGAGATGCTGCAATGAGGGGCCTGTCATCCCTGGTTTACAGATAAGGAACTGAGGCCCACTGCCACCCAGCAAACTGAGAGGCTGGGCTCAAAACCAATGTGTCCAGGTCTGAAGCTCCAGCTCTTACCTAGAGGTGGTTCTGCCTCCCATGACAAGTCTGTGAAGAGTGTTCTCTGGATTGGTGAGACGCCCACTGGCTTCTGCTGCTTGCTTATCAGCTACCCCACTGCACAGCCTTGGGCAAGTCCCTGCATTGCTCTGGGCTTCAGGGTCTTAGTTTGCTCGGGCTGCTATAACAGAGCACCATGGACTGGGTGGCTTGAATAGCAAATGTTTATTTCTCACAGTCCTGGAGGCCAGAAGTTCACCATCAGAGTGACAGTGTGGTCGGGTTCTTGGTGAGGAACCCCTTGCTGGTTTACAGACCTCTGTTTTCTCATTGTATCCCACTTAGAGAGACACATCATCTCTCTCTGTCTTATAAGGGACTCTGAGACCCATTATGGGACTAATCCCAATTATAGTAAGGCTGACGGGAAATAGCATTATGGCACTAATGCTATTTTGTTCGCGAGGGCTCCACCCTCATGACCTAATCACCGCCCACAGGCCCCACCTCCTAATACCATCACATGGGGGTTAGAATTTTGGGACATGACTTCTGAGGGGACACAAACATTCAGTCTAGAATCCTTAGTTTCCCTACTTATGAATTAAATGTGTCTTGTAACAGTAGGATCCCCAAAGTCTTCTTGCTCTAAACGCTATGATTCTGCTGAATCTTAATCTGTTATGATTGGGATTCTGCTCATTAATTTCCAATGCTGAGTGTATAGCATGGCACCTGGTAGATACTTGGAAAACGTTTATTGAATATATATGAGAAAAAGGCAAGAAGCTATCTTTCACATCCAGTAAAGACACACCCCCTAATGGCTTCCTGATAAGTGATTCTTGTTTTTATGAGCAGTTCAAAAATGTGATCAAAAGCAGGACCCGAAGTGTGGGTAACAGGGGAGAGTGGCCCAAAGGGAGGTTGGGGACAGAAGTTTGCAGCAAATGAGGAAACCTTTCGGTCCCAGGGCCTGGGCAGGTGCTGGCCTCGTGGGGGCCCAGAGACCAACAGCCCTGCAGTGAGAATCAAAGGGGGTGCAGCTCGGGATCTGGGAGGTGTCCCTACAACAGCTGCTGTGCGGAAAATGAGCTTTCCTCCTCAGGTTAGTGCCTCTGATCTTTGCCCCTAAATGTTTTCTGCTTGACTCTGTCTGCTTTCTTGATTTACACTCCTTTTTCCCTGCTTGGGGCAAGTAGGCAAACTCCCGGGTGGGAAAGACCCCTTCCAGCCAGGAGGAACAGTAGACGCTGAAAAAGAGTGTTTTTGTTGTTTGCTTTAAGTCAGGCTATTGAGGTGCAGTTTGTACACAGTAACATTCACATTTTGAGGTGTACAGTTCTAGGGTTTTGACAAATATATACGGTTGTGCCACTGTCATCACCGTACAGAATATTTTCATCACCCCCAAAGTTCCTCGTGCCCCGGGTCCTGGCAGCCACTGTTCAGATTTCTGCCTCTAGAGCTTTGTCCTTTTTAGAGCAGGTATTTTTATTTCTAAATAACAAGGCAGCTGTGGCTATGTTTTTGTTTCTGTTTTTAATCACACTTTCCACCATCTTACTAAAAATGTCTGGAAAGAAGCTGCTATTTAAAAATTATTTACACTCTGCACTTCTTATTCCAGAAAGGGTATCGGGCAGTAAATAAAGTCACACAGAAAAATCAACTGCAAGGACTCGCAGGCACAAAAGAAACTTGTTCAAGGATTCCCTCTCCCCCAATTAAAAAAGTTTTTTTTTTCATCTCTTCAATTAAATTCCATGAATAGGACAATGAGCACCCCTGTATCTTTCGCCTAGATTTACCGCCTGTTAACGTTTTTGCCATATTGGGCTCTCTCTGTACACCCTTGTTTATTTATGTGTTTGTTTACTTTCGCTGGACCATTTGAGGATTACTTGCAGGCATCATGATAACGTCACCCTAAATGCCAGTGTCCACTGACAACAGGGGCATCTCCCCCATAACCACACCACTTCCGTCACGCTTAGTGAATTTAACACTGATAGTGCTATTATCAAACTTATACTCATGATATCATTTATTTAAGTGTCCCAATGGTGTCTTTGACAGCCGTTTAGGTTCTTAAAAAAAAACATTTTTAATCCAGGATCCAATGAAGAATCAAGCACTGCATCTTGTTGTCTTATCTCTTTGGTCTTCTTTATTCTCGAACAGCATCCCCGGCCTCTCAGTACCTTCCTTTCAATTTTGCTGTAAACCTAAAATGCTCTTAAAAAAATAAAGTCCTTAAAAAAATTTAAAAGCACTCTAGAACCACCTCACACCCATGAGGATGGCTGCTTTCAAGAAGAAAATAGCAAGTGTCGACGAGGGTGTGGAAGAATTGGCACCCTCACACACTGCTGGTGGAATGTGAGATGTTACAGCTGCTACGGAAAACAGAGTGGCAGTTCCTCGAGGTATTAAAATTAGAAGTACCGTGTGATCCAGCAATTCCACTTCGGGTATATATCCAACAGAATTGTAAACAAGGACTCAGAGAGATGTTCGCACACCTCTGTTCATAGCAGCATGATTCCCAATAGCGAAAAGATGGAAGAAACCCAAGCGTTTGTCAACAGATGAAAGGAGAAAAAAATCGGAGATATATAGGTAGATAAATCAAATAATACCCGCCTCTGTATCCATGTATATGGAATATTATTCAGCCTTTAGGGGGAAGGAAATTGTGACACATGCTACGACATGGATGAAACTTGAGGACACCGTATTAAGTGAAATGTGCTGGTCGCAAAAGGACAGATGGCGCGTGATTCCACTTGTATGAGGAACCTACAGCGGTCAGATTCACAGACACAGAAAGGAGAGCGGTGGTTGCCAGGGGCTGAAGAAGGGGAGAATGGGGAGGTGGTGTTTATTCGGAACAGTTTCAGTTTTGCAAGATGGAGAGAGTTCTGGTGGTGATGGTTGTAAAACAATGTAAATGTACTTAATGCCACCGAACTCTATGCTTAAAAATGGTTACGATGGTACAATTTATGTTAAGTGTATTTGATCACAATAAAAAAATAATATCTAAGAGTAAGGCTTGGGTTTGTCATTTGACCTTGGCTCAAAAGAGACTATTCCAGAATCTCGAGATTAAGTGGCAGAGAAGTGTGACAAGGGTATCCCTATGCTTTCACAGAAACACAAATCAGGGCAGAGCGATTTCTGAACAAAGAGGACATCCTAACTGCAGTGTGCACACGTTTTCTCTGGCTGCCGTGTGTGGCCTCTCCCTTCCAGAGGCATAATGAGACCTCAGCATATCTTGCCTGAGGACCAAAGACAACAGTCGTCACAGGCTATTACCCACATGTGTTTCCCTGGAGAAGGCGAAGTCACTGTGGGTGCAGTCACAGAATCCTACGCCATTATAAGGTTTTCCTAAGAGCTGCCAGGATCCCCTGGGCAAGTCCCTCAACCTCTCCCGTTGAGCGAAGTGTTTCCATCTGTGTTTGGGGACAGTGATATTCATCTTCAATGGCTCTTGTAATGAATAGAGGTAATATATGTAAAACATTGGGCGGATAGTAGGTATTTAATATTAATAACAGTAATAATAATTTCACAGTAGCTACATTTATTAAGTGCCAGGTACCATGCTAAGCATGCTACATGAGCACTCTTGCATGGTGCTGTAATGGCGAACATGTCATTACGCGTTTGTCCGCACCCACAGAATGTACGACACCAAGAATGAACCCTAAGGTAAACTGTGGACTTTGGGTAGTTATGATGTGTCAGTGTAGGGTCATCCTTGGTATCAAAGGTACCAATCTGGTGAATGGTGTCGATAATGTGGGAGGCTACACACGTGTGGAGCAGGAGCATATGGGAAATTTCTGTACCTTTCTCTTGATTTCATTGTAAAGCTAAAACTGCTCTGAAAAAAATAGTCTTAAAAAAAGCCCTGAGACCTAGAATATTCTAAGTAAGTGAAATATATATATATGTACACACACACACACACACACACACACATATATACGCGTGTGTGTGTGTGTGTGTGTGTGTGTGTGTGTGTGTTGTGTTCTGGGAAGAACTTGGGCAGGTCGCTTTTGTCTTTGGGTCTTAGCATTTCCATTGATAGGATGCTGAGAAAAGACCACAACCTGCCTGGTCCCTGATGTATTCTGATAGCTCAGTCACTTCTCATCTGAGAAGTCCACCTTGGCCCCTTTGGCGCTGTCTCTGCCACAGCATCAAGAGGCATTTATTGTGGATCTAGAAAGCTCTGGCAGGCTCTGGGCCAGCGGGTGCTTACAATGAGTGGGGAGAAGGTGAGCCCTGGTTTTGAGGTGGGAACATGGTACCGGTTGAAGAACTGCATTTGGATCAGCCATATACCTGTGTGACTTTGGGCAAGCCACTTAATCTTGACCTCAGTTTCCTTTATGTATGAAAGAGCACAAGGCCGACCAAACTGGGTTCTGAGAACCCGAGAGGTTGTGTGTGTGTGGAAGCACTTTAAGACTATAAAATGTTAGATAGATATAAACTGTTCTTAACCACGTACAGTTTTGCTTGCTTGTTTGTTTGTTTGAATGCATAAGGCAGAACATTCACTGGGTCTGCTCTGACAAAGTTTGGAGGGCCACATGGGAACTTTCAAGTCCTGGTTTGATCACAGCAGAATAAATAGCGCTCATGCTGCTGAGTCACAGGCCTGCTCGCTGCTGCTCGGACAAACCCCAGGGCCTTTGCACGGCTGCCGAACACACTTCCCTCATTAGCGATGCCGGGCCTCTCACTGCCTTCAGGTTCTGCTCAGAGCTCTGCTGGTCAGAGACGCCTTCTCTGACTACTCCCTTTAACTACGCCCACCACCCTGCCCCACGGCCCACCCGTCACGTTCACACAGGCTTTATTTCCCTCACAGCATTCGGCCCCATCTAACACATTACGTATCGCCCATTGCACCTCAGATCCTCGCCACTAGAATGAGGCTCCATGAGGGCAGGGCCCTTGCTTGTCCCCAGTGACTAGCATGGGGTTCTCTCTCAGTAGATATTAACGAATGAATGCTTAAAGAGACAAAGACACTGATTTAACCCTGCCAAGGCATCACAGAAGACAGGCGGAGACAGGTTTTCAGACCCTCTGTGGTTACTTGGAAGCTCGCCTGTCCAGCCCCTGCGTCCGGGTTCCTGGAATGAGAAGGCAGCATCGCGTTCGGGTGAGCACAGCGTTTTCTTAAAGGAGCTTGACTTGGCATTGGTTTCGCATGGCCCTGACGCATCTCTGGCCTCTGACCATTCACCAGGCCATGCTCGTTAACTGCCCACTCAGCATCGAGTCATTTCTTCCCTTCCCATGAGCCCTTCCAAGTTTCTCAACGGAGGCCACAGTTATTCATTTCCTACTGTGAACATAGAACTGTGCTAAAGCTGTGGATGACTTAGAGAAGTGTAAGGCGACTATTCACCCTCAGGTAAGGTGAGGGGCAGTATGGCGTAGTGGTTAAGAAAGTGCGGGGTGCTGACCGATGACGGGAAGCCTCGGTGTACACCCTGGCTCTACTACTCACTAAACGTGTGACTTGTACACGTCACGTAACCTCCCCGTGCGTCAGAGGTTCGTACCTGCATGTGCAAACGCACTGTCTGCAGCAGCCACGGACGCTGGGCAGCGTGGGAGTGACACGGTAACCGTCGGCTTGAGGTGCCTTCGCTGGACTGCGCTGTGAAGACTGGCAAGGCACCCACGGGGAGTGAAGCACCAGGATGTGGACGGACAGTTCAGCACAGTGTTTATGCGCACACGTATATAACATATCCCCTGGTGCCGTGGAGGGAGCATGTGCTTTGGGGCCATCCGACCTGGATAGGAATGTCCGCCCTGTCTTTTACCAGCTGGGAGACCTTGAGCAAGCAACCGGACCTCCTGGGACCCTAGTTCCCTCATTATAAAATGGGGATCCGAATGTTTGCTTCGCAGCGTATCCGTGAAGATTTTACCAAGACGCTAGCTCCTTGCCCCATCAATGCCTCTCACCGTTCAGAAATCCTGACCGTGAGGTAAAGAGCGTCCTGAGTAGATAGGAAATGGGTATGAGCTCAATAGCTCCCTCGGCAAATCAGGAAGACTCCTCGCAGCTAGAATTTTAGTTTAAGATTAGAATTTTAATTAAAAAAAAAAAAAAAGCCAGAGAAACTTTCCTCTATCAAAGCAGGAAAAAAGACAAAGGATAATGACTTATCCAAGGAATACGTCAGTTCTATATTATGAACATCGTCATCCTACAAGCTGATGTCATAGAATCCTGGAAACTCGGTAGCTGTGAGGGCCCAGGGGCTCTGTAGCTCACTGGAGAAGCCACACCTGCCAAAGGGTCACCCACCTGGACTTGAATACTTGTAAGGATCCAGTTCGCTGCTGCGTGAGCTTGGCGATTTTGCTTTTGATCAGGTCAGCTCTTTCTAAAGTTTCCCCCAAACTCTTTCTTCATCTGCATCTGCAAAGCACATTTTTTTTTCATCTCTCTTCCCTGCGACTTGGCAGGGATTGGATTTGAATGGTAATCTACGGCGCAGAATACTTTACGGTGCTTGATAATAGGCCAGGATTCAGACAGATCAATACTAGTAACAGTTTACGTTTCAAAAAGAAATTCACACAGCACCCATTTGGGCTGGTTTAATAGCATTGCATTTGTAAGTCTCAGCACTGTCTGCAATGCAGAATGGTGGGACCAGTGGTTGACACTGGCAAAGATAACAGGGCTTGTATATTTATTAGTTAAAGTATATCCCTGAGTACTGCATCTTGAGTCCAGTTTATTTTCATCAGTATTATTGAGCATCTACCAGGCTATGGGAGGTACTAAATCCAACACAAGCCTGCACAGTCGCTTACTTTTCCAGGTTCTATTATCGTGGTTTAGAACCCCATTCTCAAGATGTGAGTATAAAATAATGTGACTGATACTTTTAACAAAGCCACAGGGTTCGGGGAGGGGAGACAGTTTAAATTTATGTCAGAAAATCGGGATGCAGAGCTGGGACTAGGGTGAGGAGGCTGAGGTCCCGGGGCACAGACTCCGAGGAGATGCTCACTTCGGGGGATTCTGTCCGCCTAGTCCCAGCCTTGTCTCCGTCACCTCTTCTAGGCCTGGCATGGTATGATTCGGTGCATACTAATGAGGCATGTGGTCTTGAAAGTCGTCACCTTGAAAATGGAAAGCTTCACGTTCACACGATGCTTCTGCTGTTCTCATTTTAGGAACTCTTTCCCGAGAATTATCGTGAGAGCCTGCAGTACATTTTCAATTTCAGTACATCCTCGGGGATGGCAAATCTGGATCTTTTGAAGGTGAGTTTGATCTTCGGTCATAGACATAAATCATTTGTGGTCAAATCTAGAGACTAATAGAGAGGAGACAAGTCATGTAGTGCTCTTTGGGGGTCAAAAGGAGATTTTTATGAGTGTGTTGCAAATTGGCTTTGAAAGCAGTGTTCAAAGAGGAATTGCAGAATGTGATTTGAGCTGTTGCAACACTTTCCAATTGGAACAGATTCTCCGAGGCCGACACTCCATCCATTATGAAAGTTTTTTTAGAGTGCTTACTCTAAAATTCACCCTCGTTACTCTCTAGTCAAACTGTGTGTTATTAAGCTATAGTAAATAGAAACCATTTAACTGATCACTAATCTTTAATCTTAAAGTTTGGAAGTCTGGAGAGATTACCTAAGAATAATATATTACAAAATACGGATGTATTTGCTTTATAATTCAAAAAGTTGTCCCTCAGGAGAAAATGAACGGAACCAAAACGTCTTAAGTTTTCTCTTAACTTCCCAAACATCTTGATTTCTCTTCAGGTTTGATTCAAATATTTGGCGTTTGGGAAGTCCAAAGTAAAGGGTTCTTGGCAAATCGTCTGAATCAAAGCATTTGCTAAAGTACTCTGAAGGGGCTTAGAAACAGACGGGAGAGAGGGCTTCCATATTTCTACTGCTGATCTGAAAAATCTTAGGTGGCAGAGAAAGGAAGGAAGAACTGAAGCTCTTGCCTTCCAACCAGTAAGACAGTTCCAAGAACTGACTTGTTGACTTCTAATTGTGGTCATGAAGCTTGGGCCAAAAGTTGAAAAGCAGAATTCTTGAGTTTCATTCCTGAAGACCACCCTGATTTTGCACAGGGCTCTTAATCCTTTCAGATTTGTACTCACGCATTTATACATCCTTGCCCCTCCAACTTTCCCGAGACTTTTATCCCTGGTGAGAAATCGGCAGCCTCAGGTGTCAGTCACTGGAATTCAGTCTACTTTTCAGGCCACAATCCTGTTGGCTGCTCCCTGGTGGCACAGCCTCCAGGTGGAAGTGGCCTCCAGCTGTGCTTCCTTGCCACAAGGGTTTCCAGGAAATCATTTGGTTCAAACCTTCAAAGAACTGTAAGCTTCTAAACCCTCTTATTAGTCTGTAAACTGGAGCCTGCGCACACATTTATACTCTCTGATAATTAACTGTTCGATAGCAGAGTTATAGCTAATTGTTTTATGGCTTTGCAACTACAATTGGTGGCTTCGAATTGGTGCTAAGCCAAGATCAAAGAATTATATGCCTTCTAGATATTTTGAGAAATGGAATTATTATCCTTGGATGGAGGAAAGGCCCCAAGGTTTCTGTGTGAAGAAGAAGGAGGAAGAGAACAAACACCCTTCGAGCACCTACTATGAGCCAGTCTTTGTCAAGTGATTTTCTACATTATTTTTTTTGATCGACTGCTCTAAGAAGTTAGGGCTCTTAGCTCCTTTTTTAACAGATCGGAAAGTGGAGACTCAGAGAGGTTAAGACATTTTGCACAAAGTCACAGCACTAGTGAGTGGCAGAGAAATGATTTTGACCCAGAGTCCCACTGAGGCTGGGGATTGTGGAGAGGGAGAGGAGAGGAAGAACTGTTAGACAGTGGGAACGGACAGAAAGTAGAGATGAAGAGATTCTGCTGAAGTAAGAAGTGTCTTGGGGGGGTGGGATATGATGCCTTGAGAGAGGAGCCAAAGGAAGAGGTAGAGAGTGAAGGATAATGAAACCAGAACTAACACTCATTTACTCATCATTTCCTTCAACAAACGTTTCCATTTTGAGCTGTCACATTTTGTTCGGAGCCTCAGCTGCACAAAAGTAAAGGTTGTGGCAGCAGAAATCAAAGAGCTCCCTAATGAGGTCATCGTTACAACTCACTCACAGGCATGCTGGGATGAGGGCGACAGGGGGAAGTTAACACGTGTAGTTCCTGACCTCTAACCCTCGACCTCTAGTGGCAAGATTAGCAGAATCCATATCTCAGCTTCCCCACTTCCTAGCTGGGTGTCCTTGGGCAAGTGACTCTGCTTCTCTGGGCCTCAGTTTCCTCACTTGTAAAAGGGGATAATAACATTAGCACCTACTTGGCACACGGCAAACACTTATGTGGGAGCCTGAGTTGAATTCTGTGGCCTACAGCCTAGTGTGGCTCCTGGGCCATCTTCCCCTCACTAACCTACAGTAGGAACCGAACACTTTTATAATACAGACTCAGCCCACTTCACTCTTAGCAAGGTGGCAGGAAAAGAAGGGATGTGTGTGAGCTGCTGGCAGCCTCCAGAGCAGAGCGAAGTCGGAACCTGAATTCTCTGTCCCACATACATCCCTGGACACAGAAAGTCCAGATCTGTGTCTCCCCATTCTGGGCTGGCGGAGTATATGGGATCACTGCCTAGAGACACTTCAGGGAGACATCTCTTGGTGGAAGGAAGACCCTGAGAGAAATGGGTCATTATCCCTCTTTTGGGGGACTCTCAGTGTCCTCAGCCCTGGTTCTCTGGCTATGGGTGCTGGTTATCTTATTGACGTTTGCTCTGCTTTCTGACTGAAAGGTTCTCTGTGCCCAGGATGGGAAGTTAGGTCAGCTCTGAGGACCCAGGACGCTATGAAGGAGAAGGGACTGAGAGTGTGTCTAGTCCAGCCTCCCGCCGGAGCAGCCCTGGGCCCCAGCTCGTATCTCACCCTCACCTGATTACTCAAGGGCCCTAGCGTGGCCTTTGCATGTGAGACTTCCTCTGCCTTAAACATCCTTCTGCCTCCTCCTCCTGCTATTCTAGCACTCTCAGTACTGACATTCAGCGTAGGCACCACTTTCTCCAGGAAGCCTCCCAGGATGGTTTCAAATCAAGAAGTAGCTTTGCCTGCTCTGTGGTTCTCTCTACTCACAATTTCCTGGTGGGCCACATGGTATCATCTGTACTTGCTTGTTTAATGGTCTGTTTCTCCTACACTGTAATCCTGGAGGTCAGGGGTTGGGTCTGTCTTACTCACTCCTGTAGCCCTAGTACCTATGGTGCTGAGCTCATAGTGGGTGCCAATGAATGTTTGTTAAATGTGCAAACAAGTAATGATGTGAGCAGGGTGAGTCTCTGGGCCTGAAGCAATGGAGATGGCCTAGATCAGTGCAGAATTGGGGGACCAGGGGGCAGGGAGAAACACAAAAGGAAAGGGCAACTTCTGCCCCCATCCCCTGGTGTTTGTTTCTAAGCAGACAGAAGTTTAAGAGCAATGGGGTATTTGAATAATTTTTATTTGGGGTTCCCAAGCCTTGGCCAATGTGGGTCAGCTTTGTCAGGGTTCGTGTTTGGCTACAAGGTACAAGGATCCTCTGGAGTTTCATCCCCCAAGGAAGAGAGCTGGTCTCAAGGCTCTCTGTGCAGTGATGAATGATGGGGACAGAATCTCCAGGAAAGGTAAGAACTGGAGCTGCAGTGGGGTTTGGGCTCCCTGAGAACGGCTCTTTTGGGGCTCTGTATCCAAGATGGTGCCAGGGACCTCCTGCATCCAGAAATTTATGGATCTTTACTTTAGGGTGGTCCCATCAATGTGATGGGGCTCTCCCTGCGTTCCTACCCCTTCGTTTCCTTATGTCTGATGGGGGGATGTTTCCCAAGAGAGGCTGGCAATGGCCCAGCTCATCAGCTCCACTGTCCCAGAGATGAGATCCATTCCTGGTCTAGTGAGTTGCAGCTGGTGAGGCGGAATGCAGAAAGAAGCAGGGTCATAAGGCACAGAACATGGTCCTCCATGCAGACAGAAGCTGAAGGTGGAGGGGGTTCAGGAAACATGCCCCATCCAGTCTGTGAAACCAACCTTCTCCTCTCCCCAACTCCAGGGATCCTCTCAGAGACAAAAGCCACAATACGAATTTCACAGATAGTCCTCAGTCCCACATCATAAACATCAGAATGTATAATTTATTGTCCTCTTATAGCCTGGGCGTCAAGACGAAACAGAAATAATAATTCTAAATCTCACACAAGGGCTTTGGAGATCAATGAGGTGATTTATATAAAATAGTTTTGGGCTCCCCAGGAAATAAAGTGTGGCATAAATGTAGGCTTTTTCACTGGATGGACCCCATACCAATAACTCACTCCAGTTAATGAAAAACCCACTTGGCCTTTATAGACTGCGCAGGCTGCTATCTGAGTTCAGAAGGGAATACTTTGTCCAAGTGTGAACTTGGACTAAGCATGATGTGGATACCCCGCCTCGGGTCTTTTTCATCACAGGCCAAGGCGTAAATAAATTCCAGGCACCTGTGTTTGGATCTGTAACACCGACGGACCGTCTAAATGATGCCTAGGGATCCGCCATCAAATTCGAGTTATGTTTTAGTGGCTTCTAACCCAACACTAGACCCTGAGGTTGTGTTTTTCTTGCGAATCCAAATACTTTTCATGCGAGTTACTTGAAAGACTGTCCCAACACCGCGTACCTGCCTGGTAAATGCCGCCGCTCTGTATAAACTACAACTGGTGTACCACGGGCCCACTTATGGTAAAGAATGACCATTGGTTGAACGCCACCTCCTTCTTGCCAAGAACTACAACTCTACAGAAGAGTTGTTTATGCCTATGCTCTCCTACCATCCATTTCTAGCCCATTCCCATCAGGCTTTCACCCTCGTCACTCCGGGGAAAATGCTCTTGTTGAGGCCATTGATGACCGATGTGTTCCTACAGCCTTCTCTTTCTTCATCTGACTCGACCTGTCAGATGCAGGCATTTGACACCATTTATCACTCCCCCTTGCAACACTTTTCTACTTGGCTTCCGGCACACCACGTCTTCAGTTCTCTCTCCACCCTGCACTACTCTGGGGGCACCATTAGCCGCGACCTGGGTTTGGCAAACTGCAGCCTGCCACCTGTTTGTATGAATCAAGCTTTATTGGCACAGCCATGGCCATTCGTTAACATATTGTCTATGGCTGCTTTCGTGCTACAGTGGCAGAGGTGAGTGGCGGCACCAGAGACCAGACGGCGTGCCAAGCCCAAAATGTTTACTATTTTGTGGTCTGTTGTGGAAATGCTTGCCAGCCCCTGGCCTAGGCTCCTTGGGGACCCTGGTTGTCCTTCTACCACACCAGATGTTCCTCGTTAACTTTGCTTCTTCTCCTCATCTGCTTGACATCTCAGCCCTGGAGTCCTGAGGGTTTTTTGGTCTATATTTAGTCCCTGGTGTCCCTATCCAAACCTATGAGTTTAAAAACTGCCCTGAACTCCAGGCTCATAAATCTGAACTGTTGGCGCAACATCTCCGCATAATTGTCCAGCAGACTTCTCAAATTTCACACTGACCTGGTTTCTTCTCTGAAAACCTGCCCCTCTACAGGTGTTTTCATGACAGTTAGCGGTGACTCCTTGCTTCCGGGTGCTCAGCCCAAATAACCTGAAACAAACAACACCTTTGCCTGCTTTGTTTCAACAGCCTCGAACTGGTCTCTCTCTTCTTGCTCTTGCCCCTTCCAGCCTCTTTCCTCGTAGCAGCCAACGTGATCTTTCCTAAATATAAGCCAGTTGTATTCTTTCATTGGCTTCCCGGCTCACTCATGGTAAAATCCGGACCTTCTTTCCTGCCTCCTCCCACTTGAGCACCTGTCTGCCTTTATCTCTCTTCATCCCCCCTGGACCGCTTTGCTCCGGCTATGTCGGTCTCTCTATGTGAAGCAGCAGAGCCAGGGCCTCCTGCCAGGAACCTCTTCCCCAGGTATACGCCTCACGGCCCCACGCCTCCTTCTCAGAACCTTTCCTGACACCGTAAATAAAATAGCAGCCTCCCTCCCGCTCCTGCCCGGTCCCCTCTCATCACCGTAGGATCTACTCTGCCTTTATTTATTTACGTGCTTATTGTTCATCTCACTCCTTTTTCTTATAAGCTCCATGAAAGCAGAGCTTTGTTTTGTTCATTTTGTATCCTCATTGTCTAGACGAGGGCTTGGTATGTAATAGCTGCTTGATAAGTACTTAAACTGACTTTTTACACTCTGTGTGAACCCTGTTTGACAGCAGAACATGAGCCTTAGAGGGATTAAGGGGCTTGCACCAGGTCAGCTAAGGTAGGAGTAAGGCAGAGCAGGGATGTGTCCCTGGGGCTCTCTGACTGCGAAGTCAGCGCTCAATCCGCATCCATGTGTAGTGCTCTGAGGACTGTCTTGTGGAAAGACAGTCATTACCTGGGCCGTAAAGGATTCCAGGATCCATGGATAAAGTCGTTCTTATCACATTTGTAATAGTTCCGGTTTTGACCAAGCCAGGGGGCTTGGGTATACATGTGTGAGTTCTTGAAAACATCCCTTGGTTTACAGCACCATGAAGTGATTTTTCCTTCTCATTAACCTGTACCGCCAGCATGTCGGTTTGTGATTTAGCAGTCTTTCGTGGATGACTGAATGCCTGGAATTTTAAGATTTTTACCCTTTTGTCCCTCTTCAATGTAGTTAATAAACTCTAACCATATGCTCAAGTGGAACAGAATAGTTTTCTAGTTAAAGAAAGCGGTGGTAGATGTGAACACCTTTTTTTTTTTATTGTCAAAAACAATTGATAACTTATTTTTAAACTTGAAACTGACTTCCTTCGTTCTTCCTTCTCCCCCTCCCCTGCCCTTTCTGTCTTGCAAGCTCTTGTTTCCAGACTGTAGGAGACCTTAACTTGCAGCATTTTCTTCCTATCCCTACACATATACTGTAAAAGTTCCCTTTTTCGGTGTGGTCTGAGGCGAGGAGGTCTGGGGCTTCTGGGAGGTGGGCGGGGAGCTGCACGTGGGAGTGAGCTAGGGGCCAGGCTGTGGACAGTCAGGGGAGGCTTGGTCCTTATCTCTGCTGCAGGTTTCCGTCCTCTGCATAAAATTCTGCGGTGCTTCCTCTCATCCCTGCCACTTTCACCCGGGGCAATTTCTTCCCCTTCCTACTTGGTCACTTGCCTCTTCTGTCATCCTTTGTGGTTTGGATTCACTGCCACCGCCTTCTGCTCCTTCCACCTTCCCCACTCAGGAGGCCCCTTGCAGCACGTACAAACCCCTTGCGGACCAACCTGGGAAGGCACATTGCCCTCCCTGCCCCCGCACCGCCAAGCTGGCCTCCGACGCGGCTGGGGACAGACAGGCTGTCACGGTCAAACTTTGCTCTGGGAGTTTGACTTTAACCCTCCAGCTTTGCCAGCTCCACCTCCAACCCCTGTGCAAGGTTTGGTGTGGTTTTAATCTGACGATTGCAAAGTGTTCGACCTCTCGTGGGAGTTGGAGATCACAGGGTCATGTGAAAAAGCAAGATGTCAGGGAGAGACCACCCCAGTCCTGACCCTGACTCAAACTCCTTGTCCCCTCTCGCAGCTCCAGCTGCTCCTATTCTTAATTTCAGAGACGGAGTCAGTGATTCAGAGGTAGTTGTTTCTTATCCAGTCCTTAGAGTTTCCTAGACTCTTCCTTCTCTCCCTGTCCCTGACAACATTTCTCTCTCTGACCGTTTGACTGGTGTGTTGGTTCAGGCCAGCATTCGAGTCCTGGCCATGCCACAGGCCTGCTGTGTGACTTTGGGTGACATGCTCTCCAAACACCAGTGTATCTTACTGGAGATGGATGTCACAGCACCTGCTTCAGAGGGTTGTGACGATTCGATGAGACAACACTCTCCCATTGCTTCGCCCCAAACCTGGCGTCATGGTCCTCTCTGCTGACGTGGTTGATGTTATTGGAGAAACGATGCAGCTTTCCTCCGTGAGATTAGCAGGCAGAGAGAAGCACAGCCTCTCAGAGTCAGAGGCCTCCCATGAGAACGAGCTTGGACATTTGAACAGGATGAAAATGGCTGCTTACTGAGAAAACCTGTACGTCCAGGCTGTAGATATTTATTTATAATGTATTCTTGGGAGGCATTTAAGGTAGCATCACCATTCACAATCATGTCTCCCTTTCCTTCTTCATTCCTAGAGAGCAGAAACTGCAATTGTCTGCCCATCAAAGACTCTGTCTGGACGTCTGTCCCTTCCTGATGCTTTAGTCTTGAGCTGTCCAAAAAGACTGGGGATCATGGTCTCTGAGATATGTCACTGAACACAGGGTATGTCATTCACTGGACTGAGCATGCCGCACACACCATCTCCTTTGGTCTTCACCGCACACCTATGAGGTGTTGCTATAACTGTCACCATTTTACAAATGGGACATGAGGCTCAGAGAGGTTAAGTATCTTGCCTGAGGCCACACAGCTTGTCCTGAGCCTGCACTGCGCCCCAGACCCAACACCAAAGCCCCAGGCCCTCGCCCACTCCCTCCCATTGCTTCCTGCTCTTTCTCCGAGAAGCCCCGGGCTCATACCTGTATTCACTTGGGTTGCATCCTACTTTCTTCTTATATTGAAGACTTGTCCAAAAAATGTCCAAATAAAGATCAGTTTTTCATTTTTCTTTTTCGAAAACACCTCCCGCAAATTCCCTCGGTTTATATTCTTCACACTTTCTTTAGAATTACCTTCTCATCTGGTTCACTTTTGAGTTCCTCTTTCTGTCAGGTCACTGTAACCCTCTACTGGAAAAGAGCCACAATTGGTGCCCGGAATCCCTCTGTTTCTTGTCCAGACTTGGAACACCTGTCCTGGAGGTGCACACCTGCTTCCAGCACCCACCTGCCCCCCAACCCCGTCCATAATCACTTCGTGGAAATGTGCATGCGTGGTGTTGGGGTGGAGAGGGTGCCGCATCCAGAAACAAAAACAGCAGGTGTTGGCTACCCAACTTTTTCACTCTTTGGCAAGAAAGGATTGTAGAAAAGTACAAGATCTAAGGGCAGTTATTTTACCAATGACAAAAGGCAAATATGGTGAGATGGATGGGGTGGAAGGGAGCCTGACAAGGGAGAGGAGACGAGAAAGGAAAAATCGTGAGCAGGAGAAGATTTAGAGTCAGGCCCCAAACTCAGACAGGCTGCTGCAGCTGCTCTCTTGCTCTTTAGGGGTGGGGGGGGGGCATCATCCCTGGAGCTGGCCACTCGCCAGGATGGACAGAGTACTGTGGAGAACGCTGAGTGTGGAGAAGGCTCAGACCCTGGGGGACCACACCTGCCGGAGGAACAGCCCTCCCTTCCAGTCTAGGGAGGGGCCGCAGGAAGCCGGGGTGTGAGGCCCATGATGGGGGCTCCAGCTCCATTCTTCCCCTGAACCTTCCAAGCCTTCATGCCCTCATCTGCAGTATTGGTCAATGTGTATTTTTAATGTAGAGGGTCATAGAGGAGACTCCATAAAGGAATGTATGTGAGCATATTGGGCACGGCGCCTGACAAGTTTGCCAAGGGAAAATCGTGGCTCTCCATAAAAGGGCAGATGTTTCGGAGCCTGCACCGCCTGCCAGGGACGACCCCGGTGCTTGACACATACAAACCCACTTCGTCCTCTCAGCAATTCGGTAAGGCAGCTATGTTTACCATCCACATTTTTTCTCAGGAAACAGCACAGCGATGTGAAGCGACTTGCCCAAGATTGCACAGCTAAGACTCAGGCCGTCTGTCTCTACGGTTTGTGTTCCTTACAGACATGCTGTTTTGACGTTGGGAAGAGCCCTTTTCACTTACTTTCCCGCCCAAACCCCTAAACTGTTTTTGAAGCATTTATAAGCCATTGAGCCTTTCCTTCCAATGAAACCTTGTAAGGAAATCGAACATAAAAACAGGTACGCATGGAGCAATGTTGTAGAAAGGGGGTGCTGTGGGCCGCGGTCTGGCCCCTGCTGCCTCCGCTTTCCCCAGTAGGAGAACCTGGACCCCGGAGAGGCTCCATAGGGCACTGGTTGGAAAGCAAAATATCACCCGAGTGATAATTATTTGGACTAAAGGAGTTCTTGGAATTTGGGACAGAAACACAGGATTTCTTCCTAACCTCAGGGCTGGGAACTTACCTATCCACCCTGATAATGCATACACCCACCCACACACACTCACCTCTGCACAAATACACACACACACACACACACACACACTTACACAAGGACTTAACTTCTGCCTTCTCTCTCTCACTCTCCTACTACTCCTGTATTATATAGGATTCCAGCTGAGCAAGGGGAGGCAGGAGCCCCCAGCTTTCCTAGCTCACACCTATGTGCACCACCCCCTTCACCCCCGCAGTGAACACAGGGCTGGCCCTGAGCCGACTGTCAGCAGCCTGCCCTGTCACAAACCTTTTTCCTCTCAGCTCTGTAAACAAGTTCCTCATCAAAGCCCATTCTACAGATGGGAAAACACATCATTGTAATGACATCTCATGGAGAGGGTGGCCTTTCACCTGCAGATCACGAAGGACGCTTTGCACACACTGATTAGAAGTCCCAGAGGAGGATTCAGCTCTGTTCTTGCCACTCCGTAGTCCTGGAAAGAGGAGGCAGAGGAGGAGACTCGGGGTTAGCCTGTTGGAAGTGTGTAGCTCATCCCCCAACGCAGGACCTGGCTGGCCGAGGGGCCCAGTGTGCACATCGGTAACTGGACAGTGATGCACCCAGGGAAGTGATTTAGGGATGGAGAAAAGCCTGAGGAATTTGACTTGTGATGGTCATCATGAGAGCTACTACGATCGGGTGCTTCCTGTGTGACGAGCATAGTTCCTGGAACATGCTACAAATCACAGGTGTGTGTGTGTGTGTGTGTGTGTGTGTGTGTGTGTGAAGGTTGAGGGCAATTTTTAAGCATTTCCCAGCACATGCTGCTTGGAAGATACTGGGAATTTCTCAGTCGGTGAGGTACGGTGCTTCGAGACAATGGATATGAAAGCTGTGTGTAAATGTATTGAAAAGGGAGTGCTATATAGGGGTCAGGGGCCAGCCCAGGTGCTGGTTCAGGCCTGCGGCGCCCCAGATGCGGTCTGCGTTAGAACTTGGTAATGGAAAGGCAGGTGGTTGTGGAGCTACTAAAAGCAACATGGCAACTGGATACGGGAAACACAGACAATAAGGAAGCTAGTCGCGCTCCCAGATCTGAGCTAGGTTTTCCAGGGTCTGGAAAATAAGTGCATCTGACAGTACCGTGGGAGATTTCTTAAAAACCTGATTCCCAGGGCCAGCTCCAGATTCTGATTCAATGGGCCTAGAGTAGGGCCAGACGTGGCTCCCCATGGGACCCCGGAGGACAGCCGGAGTGGAGGATGACTCTCCTGAACCCTGCTGCTCAAGGGTGGTCCACCACGGCGCTGGCAGCAGCCGGAAATGCAGGTTCTCGGGCTCCGACCCCCTCCAGGCCAGCTGAATCCAAAGCTGCATCCTGAGTGATTCTTTCACCTGAGGATCTTGTCAAATGTAGTTTCCGGTTCTGATTTAGATCTTCCTGAGTGCTAAATCTGAGATCTGCTTCTGAGCCCCCGTAGGTCATCAGTTGTCAGCTGGATGATAACTGACTTTTCTACAATGACTTAGAATTCATCAGACTCTTTCAGCAAAGCCCCCTCTTGCTCAACACCCTGCAGCTAGTAAGCAGTAATGTTGGGACTTGCAACTCTGAGTCTTCTAGCATCAGATACCAGACTACATTGATTAGGGTCACGGAGCCTCCTATAACTCCTTGCTGGTGGAATGACAGCTTACCTCGCTCTGTGATAAGGGAGAAGATGATTAGCATGTGACCTGTGAGAGGAGAAAAAGGGATCAGAGATGAGTGATTCTCAGCCTTGGCTACACAATGGAATGCTAGGGGACTTTTAAAAATACCCAAGCCTGTGTCCCGGCCCTAGTGATTCCGATTTAACGGATCTGGACGTGGCCTGTGCTTTGCAATGTTTTTAAAGCCACCCCAGCGATTCTAATGTGTAGACGAGATTGGGAACTTCTTTCTGTCTTCCCCACCATAGGACACAGTCCTGTGCCCTGAACAAAGACAGCCTTCCCATTGCTCAGATCCCTCCTCTCGGGCCCTAGAACTGTCCATTGTCCCCGGGCAGCCTAGCAGCCGGGGGTGCTTGCTGTGGAGACGTGCTCTTTTTCCACCTGCAGCCTCACTCACGTTGCCAGCTTCAGCAAACAAAAATACAGGATGCCCAGTTAAATCGGAATTTCAGATAAAGGACAAGTCATTTTTTTGTAGCGTAAGGTTGTCCCATGCAATACGTGGTGAATACTTACGCCACACATCTATTTGCTGTTTGTGTGAAATTCCAGATTTCACTGGGTGCCCTGTATTTTATCTGGCAATCTGATTCTTATTTTTGGCAGCCAGGCCTTCTGAAATGAGGGTATCTAAGGCGAAGCTGTCTGGGCCAGTTTTGTCACATGAGGCTGCTATGAGGGATGGCTTTCAGGTGCCTTTATTTATTAAGACTACCCCCAGATGGACAGACACAACACCCTCCTTGTCCTCTTGGCTGCCGAGTCAGCTTTCCATGAATCTGCCTCATGTGAAACCGGTTTCTTCTCTCGCTGGCACCAGGCAGTGTATGCCGATGACGCACCTCCCACAAGGAGCCGGGAGCCCAGATTTGAACATGGAAAGGTTTTTTTTTTTTTTTTTTTTTGGAAGCAAGTCACTTGAGCCAAAGAGCTAAATATAAAATTTGGTAGAAATGTCGTAGATAGCACATTCTAAGAAAGTTGGCTGTAGGTGATCTTGACTTACATGTGCATTGGCACACACGGCAGGCTTGCGTGCAACGCATGCTGTCTAATAAAAGTGATTGTGAGCGAAGTCAGGGTGATGGAAGTTTAAACTGCAAGGGTATAAATTAGGGCGAGCTGTCTGCTCATTCATAATTTGTTTTTAAACCTATTTCTCGTCCACCTACTGTGTGCCAGGCATTGGTTGTGCAAAGATGTGCGCCCTGCACTCAAATTGCTCCCATTCTGTTGGGGAAGACAGAGGAATGCAGGCACTCACAATGCAATGAGATGAATGCTTTGAGGAGGGTGCGTACAGGTGTTCTGAGGTCCCCTGGAGGGAACTTACCCAGAGTGGGAAGCAGGGAAGGGTCTCGAGGGGAAGATCGGAAACATGGATGTGAATTAGTGAGATAAAGAAGTACAGAGAGTCCTCCAGGCAGAGGAAACAGCACGTGCCAAAGCTAGGAGAAGGGAGAGAACATGGCATCCCCAGGGAACAGCAGATAGTGGGGTATGGCGGGAGAATATGAGATTGGGGAGCTGAGCAGGGGCCAGAGAGGGTGTGTGTTAGTAAGCCTGGATTTTGGAGTAAAGGCAAGTCATGGAAGGGTGTTTAAGCAGGAGAAGAAAATGACCAAATTTGTCCTGGTATAGTATGGAGGTTGGATTAGAAGAGGGAAGCTGGAGTCAAGGAGACCAAGTCAAAGGCTGGAATTAGGCATCCATGTGAGAGACCCTGCTGAGGGTGGAGGCAAATAAGCTAGAGAGAAGTGGGTATGCTACAGAAGCTTATAGAGGCAGGGCCTACAGGACTCGGAATTCCATAATGTATGAAGGGTGGGAGAGGGCAGTGTCTGGTATGGCTCCTGGGATAGGAGATGCGTCTGGCTTTGTAGTTGCTCAGGTAGGAGCAACCTGGCACCTGAGCTCCAAGCTCGAAGACCCACTGTCTTCTCAACCATTTGTGTGATGCCTAACAGGCTTTTCCAACTGGATGTGGCTAGGGAGGAGAATCTTTTTCCTCTACCCTCTTCAGTTCAGTATCCTGAGATTCTGCAAATTAAACTGGCGAAGGATGGATTGCAGGTGGAAAGGCATACAAATTTTACTTTATTATTAATATTTTAATTTTTACCTGTATACAAGTTCTCACGGAAAAGGAATGCAGTCAGGCCCAAGAGCTTATATGTCATTTTAACAAAGAGTGAAAAATTGGTGGAGAGATGATAAGACAAAGGAAAAGGGTGGTAAACTGTGGGAAGGTAAACCTGGGGGAAACTAATGGAGGATAAGGGTTCTTCCATAAGGTTTGTTTATGCAGATTCAAGTCCACTGTCTCTAGCAATGAATCATCTCGTCTTTCTAGCATGGGAGTGGGGACACCTTCACTAAGGGAAATTTGTGCCCTGCTTTTAGACAGAAAAGGAGAGGGTAAGGAGCTTTTCCTGCACGTGCTGTGTCTCAACTGCCTTCAGCTCAAAATAATCCTCATGCCAAAGTGGCATAGTTTAGGGTGACATAATCTAATCCCCTTCAGGGCCAGTATAGGAGTCTTGGTCTCCTTCTCCTCCCCTCCCCCTTCTGGATCTCCCTCTCCTGGCCCTCCTGATTTCCTTCTTTCCCCTCCTTTAATCTCAGCTCTGCACCTGTCTGTTTGACCTTGAGTGGGTCACACAACCCCTCTGGACCTGAGCTGCAGGAAAGTGGAAGCACCAGTTCATTCTCTCTAGCTCATCTTTGAGGGCTCCTCCTGTCTTAAAAGGTGAAGATTGGGCCTTTGAAGAAGCAGAGTGCAGAGATTATGAGGGTGGGCCTTCAAGTCCAACCAGGGGTTTATACTCAGGCTTTCTCTTCACTAGCTCTTTAATATAGAGCAAGTCACATCAACTCTCTGAGGCTCAGTTCCCCATATAAACAGTGGGGAACAATAATAATATCTACCTCTTACATTTTTCTAAGGAGATCATTTATCTAGCATAGTGCCTGCCACATAGCAAGCTCCCAATATATGTTAGCTATTAAAACATAATAGATAATTGTAATATATTAATGATAGCCATTATTATTATCTATGCACTAGTAAGTGTGGTGAGCAGGAAAGTGATCCTAACAGTAGCTGACATTTATCAAGCACTTACAATATGCCAGGAATGTTTCTACATTTCATACAATTTATTCTGTATAATGCCTTGAGATAGTCATTATAATTATGTCTATCTTATGTTGAAGAAGCTGAAGTACAGAGAAGCTGAGTGACTTGGCTAAGGTCACACTACTAGGAAGTAGCAGAACTTGGGCTTTGAACTAGGAAGTGACTTTGAACTTTTAGTCCCGGTGTGGTGCATGGTCTAATCATTATACTAAACATCTTCCTCCCTCTGCTTACTCTTTTGTAATACTCTAAGAAGTTCCTCAGGAAAAATATCAGGAAAAAATGTTGACATTTAATTACTTTAGATTAGTTTTCATCACCAAGAACTCCAAGAACTGTGTTGCTCAAACTGTGTTCCATGGTTCACTATATCTGTAGCAGTAACATGTTAATAGCAGTTCTGCCCTCAAAGGGTTCCAAGGCCAAGCGAGTTTGGGAAATGTTAGACTAGGCAAGTTTACCTGCTTAGTCAACTGCAGGCCTTCTCAGGGACTTTAAAATGCCAGTGTACACAGGGAATCTCTGTGTGGGAAATATAAAAGCAGTGTTTCTCAAACACATTTAACCATGGAACCCTTCCCTTTTCTTTTCACAGAGCATCTCATCAGACTCATGTTCCATGGAACACACGTTGGGAAATAAAAATCTTGGTGCAAATAGTGAAGTAGGGTAATAGGGAGCTGGGGAGGAGACTCGAAAGGAATAACAATTAAAATCTATAGTTTGGCAGTAAAAACCCAGAAGTTTGAGGCACTAGTTTAGAAAGAACGAGAACCTTACCTAACTCAGAGGTCACAGACAGAGCAAATCAAAACATAGATACATAGATTTTGTTTGTCCCTCACTATTAAAAAGAAAAAAAAAAGAGTGGGAGGAATTTTACATAAATATCCATTTAGTATTTGCACTCGATAACACTGGGCTCACATTCCAACATGTCAATAATTGGCTGCCCTGTTGCAATTAGGCAAATGGTCTCCAATCTGCCACAGTCCTTGCCACTCCTTATTGTATTATAATCAGCCCACTTCCATTGTTTATGCTATCTGGAGGTGTTCCAGCTTGTGACCCCTGGGCTAACTGCATCTTGTAAACCTCACAGAATCAGGAATAGGGGTATATACTCTAAACTTCCAGTCAGGTGCTTAGTTTTACAATTAGTTCTTTTTGTCATTGTAAAAATTACTCATGCTGATTGTAGAAAACTTAGACATACAGAAAAGTATAAAAATAAAACAATGGCATGCATAATAACCACAATTCAGAAATAAATGTTAATCTCTGGGATAGTTCTTCTCAAATTTTACTTGTATCTACATATCTAAGTTTTTATCATATTTTGGATATGTGGTCTGTATCCTCCCATATTCAGAGGACATTCTATTAGCTATTAAATATACTTTTTTATCCTACTATAGTATAATAGTTGAGTTTCTAAGAAAACCATTTTGTTAAAAAGTCATTTGCAATGGGACTAGAGAGATGAGGAGCTAGAGAGTTTCAGACTCTCTCACAGACACAAGAAGTCTTTTTCCTGTCAGAATGACTATCTTAGAGTGTTTTTTATAATCATAAGGGCACAGCTCTAAAAATTAAATAGTACTGAACAAATCCACCATTATATCGTTCAAAAGTGACCCTAATAAAAAACTAATGTCAGTGTATGTGAAAGGCTTGAATATTATTTCACTAAATGCGAGAATAAAAAAGCAACTTTTTAAACCTCACACATGACAATTTTATACAATGAATAAATGTAAAGATTTATGTAGCTGATATAATAAATTAAAGGTAGGAATAGACCTTTGACTAGTTTATCTCTATGCCTAAAAATTTCTATATTCGAATTGCTCAAAACCCCTCTTTATTGGAAAATTGAAGATATTCTATAGGGGGGAGGGGGGCTTAAACAGTAATTGTATTCTGCACTTTATTTAGAATCCTAGCGTTTTATAAGTGAGAGGGCTTTGCTGGTCATCCATGTCACTGTCTCCTTGAAGTAGGAGTTCCCTCCACAAGTCACAATTAGCAATTGTCCATTCTCAACACAAGGTTTCCTGTGATGGGAATGAAAGAGTGATCCAGAGCTTGTTACTGAATAATTCTTTCTCACGCTGAAGCAGAGCATCTTTGCTGCCTTCCACCCAATCACCCACTTCTGCCCACCATGGTGAAGTCTAATTCTTTTCCATATGACAGCCTTTCAAATTTTCAAGGAAGTTTTTTGCCAAGCAATTTTTTTCTAAGCTAAGCATCTTTAATTTTTTTCAAGTTTCTAATATATCATAGTTTCCAGATGTTTCTAGAAACTCAGGATATTAGGATTACATAAAATTAAAAACAAAGTTAAATGAAGATTGCTTTGGATCAGAACAGGGGCAGGCTAGGAAAAGGGAACCTAGCCTCAGTAGATATCTTTCATATCATCTCAATTAATTCTCCTAGCTACCCAAGGAAACAGAGTGTTAGTCAAGACTTACTATCCTGCAATTGACAAAAACAAACTCCAGCTCTAACTGGCGTAGGCAAAACAAATAAACAGATTAATAAGAATCTGAAATTCCCAAGGGTTAATCTTGGCATTCAGTATAACTTGGTCCAGGAATTCAAATAATACCTCTAGGACTTGGTTTCTATTTAACCCTCAGCAATGCAGAAACAAAAATAGTCAGCAGAAACAGTCTCTATTCTTGGCTGGAAATTTGGTGATTCCTTGCAGCTCCAGATTTACATCCTCCCAAGTTTAAGTTTAGCAGGAAAGAGCCCCTGAAGTTCCAATAAAAGCCTCATTGTGTTTCATTGGCTCATCATGTGCCTGCCTGTGAACCAATGGTTGGGCTGGGAACATGGGTGATCTTGTTACCAGGCCTGAGACCCACCCCCCACCCCAACCTCTGAAACTAAAGGCAGAGGCACCATCTCAACTGTATGGACTAAGGGTTGTGGAGGAGTGGTTCCCCAAAAAGAAATTTGGATGTTGTTACCTGTCAGGGTGAGGGGAGAATTCCTCCCCACACTTTTTTTTAGTTCTTTTGGCTGGACTAATAGTAAAATAGTAAAACTGACACAAGACTAGAAAAACCAATTTAATATGTACACACGAGAGAGTCATATATGATACCCAGATCATAAAATGGAGCTCAAAGAAATGATGGAACCAGGCAATTTTTGTACTATTTAGGCAAAGTAACAATAACTTTGTGAGAGATTGATGGAATGAAGAAAGTTAGTGTTCATTAGAAAGGAATCTAGCAACGTTTGGGTTTAGGTAGTAAATCCATAAAGATAATACAAGGTTTGTTTATACAAGTTTTTCCACTCAGCATTTTTGTATTTCTTGTGATAAGGTTGTTTCTCAGCCCTCAGGAGCAGGGAGGATGCCTATCATGAAGGGTTATTTTTATTGCATTTAGAGACAGGAGCATCAGAGGACACCCCGTCCCTGACCCTGCTTAAGTGATTTTAATTTGAAATATCCTGGGGTGGCCTGTCCTGGGCCGTGACATATCCGAAGAAGTGGGAATGAAGCACCAACTCATCCATGGACACTTATTATTACTTTAATCTCCTATTTAGAGACAAAGGAATCAAAGCTTAGAGAAAGAAAGCTGTTAATCCAAGGTCACACATGTAGAAAGTGGCGGGACCAGAGAGGATTTGTGTGTCCTGGATTGCAAAGCTGCTCTGTCCCCTCTCCACGATGACAGTGTCCGGTGGAATTCTGCTGACCGGAACGGAACCTAGCAAATGCATCTCCATTTTTTTATGATTCACTACTTTGGTTGCAAAGTAACTCATTTTAAGCTCTGGTATTTCATAAACTCCTGAATTCTTTGAGCTAAGCTATACGTTTTATCCAGAAGTCATGGCAAAGGTGTTGAAATCTTTCATGATTGTCAGTGAATTCATCAGCATCTTTCCAGAATCCAGGGGTCATGGTTACTGGAGCTTCAGAAGCCAGCCAGTCCCCCACTCCATCCTGATGTTCATTTCTCGGTAGCAGGTCTGATGCTGTCTGTCCCGGGGTTTGTCTGTCATGAACAGACTCAGTGCCACATCTCGGGCACAGCAGAGTAGAACCCCATGGTGATTCTACTCCAGGGATGAGATTTGCTCGGCTTTTGTGCTGTTTTAAGGTGTAAACGTGGATGCTCTAGTCACCGTAGGCACTAGTCCTTGTTATCAGTAGAGTGTTTCCCATATTTCTCTAACTTTTTTTGTTCTGCAGACACTTGAAATGCCACCCCAGAGAGACTTGAGAAAGTTAAACTATGTCCTTTATTAATAGCAGAATAAACTGTGATGGAATCATGCATGAAATATGTGGATACATGGAATACCATCTAGCTGTTAAAAAGAAAAAGAAGTGTCAGCAAATATCAGTATCGGCAAATCTCAAAACATAATGTTGAGCAAAAAAAAAAAAAAAGTTGTAGAAGCCTGTGCGAAATCAGGCTGTATTTATATTAGAAGTAAAAATATAAACACATGCAGAAGCATGCCATAGGGTTGGTTTCTTGGAGTAAGAAGGGGCTTTGACAGGGGAACAGGAAACAGGCATCATCAACTTTACTCGTAATGTTTTATTTCTTAAGCCGAGTGGTGGATACAGAAATGTTTGTCACATTATTCTCTATGCTTTAAAAAAAAATTTGATAATGAGACAAGTTCCCTCTCAGCCATGGTCAAGTTTTCACCTCTCAGACGCTGTATTGCTCAGGATTCAACGGCAGAGACATAATCTACTCTAGCCCCTTAAGTCGTTTAGGCTGAAAGAGACTTAATGGTGTTTACAGAATGATTCAGGAGGCTAAAGGTACCACTGAGCTTTCAGGAATAGCTTCGGGGAGCCATGTCACAAGACGAGGGGCACCAAGGGCTCCGCTGTCCTGTAGGATCAGGACGCTATCAGCCGGATGGGGAAGAACCCCATGGAAAGGCCAGACTCCGTGGCAATGGTGCTCGCCTGGAGAACCAGTGGGCGCAGCAGAAGTGTGGCCTCGCTCTCACTGCCTGCTTCTGGCTGGAGGAACCTCACGTGCCTCTGGGAAGCGTAGTCCTTCACCTCTCAGCCTCGGCCGTGGAGGGAACCAAGGGACACACCTGAGAAGGTAGGAGAGGTTGATCTGCCAGATCACAGATAATCCCTTCCTGACAAGACTCCGGCTGCGCCCAGCCTTAACTCTCATCTTTACTCCCACTCTGAACTGCTACTCCCAGGTTTCATAATCCATCGGGGACTGGCAGTCAGAGCACTCAGTGGGAAAAGAAAAGAAAAAAAAGAAATACAATTCGATAACTGCTGTTATAATTGGCAAGTTTATGCAACTAGAACACAAGCGCAGGGTGGAAAAAATGCATTAGACCTACAAAAAGAAAAAGGAAAAAAAAAAAAGAAAAAATCCAGGGTCACCAAGGGCAAGGTGGTAGTGCTGAGTGGTGAAGGAGCTGGGCTCTGGACTTAGATCATCTCGGGCTATTTTAATGGCCTCACCACTTATTAAAGGTGAGTGGGGGCAAGTTCCTTCATCTTTCTGCCCTTCGGTTTTCTTATCGGCCAAATGGAGCTGATGATGAGGATAATAAAATCTCCCTCACCTGGCTGTTGTAAAGATTAAATGATACAAAACTCACAATGACAGCAAACACAAACTGCTTACCAGGCACTGGGCTGAGCATGGCACATACTTCAACTCATTTAGCTTCGCAGCAATGCTGCAGGTGGGTACGTTCCTTGTTCACGGCTCACAGATGTGGAAACTCAGGTTCAAACCCAATAGTCTGGCTCTGTGCTCACGTTCGCTCTGTGATGCTGCTCTCGGGATACATGAAGGGCTCAGGACAGACGAGCACTGTGTGACCGAGGTAATCCTTTGTCGTCATTACCTGGGAGGGCAGATAGACAGGTGCACGTGGTAACCAACCACATTACTGGATCAGGCCAAGTGGCAAATCTCCTACCTGTGGTCCAGAGGCGAGGGCACGGCCAGGTTGCATGTCCCTCAGATAGGTGTGTCATCTGTCACTGTAAATCCCCATCTCAGGGCCAGTGAAAGGAGGAAGAGATGACAGCAAATGTCGTGGCGATCTTTATAGATCTTCATAGCCTTCCTTTTTCAAGTAGCAGCGGCACACCCCCACTGCCTCGATTGAAGGGGAATCTCTTAGAGATCTGTGGGAGTGCTCACAGCTAGCGCGCCCAAAGGTGCTGGCTGGGAAAACAGGCAGGAGCTGAGGAGGAACCCTGGAAGGATGGACGGCCAGTGTTCTCTGTTTCTGCTGCAATCAGTGGCCGTGCCGCCCCAGGAGAGCTTCTCACCACCCACTCGTCTCCTGGCTGGGAGCATTCCAAGTGATGTATCAGGCGTGCCCTGGAATTCTCACCAGATATTCCTGCTTGGGGACTTTCCAAGCCTGCAGCCTCCTTTCTATTATTGACAAAGGGAACATGGCAAGTGTTACGAGTTAAAGACAGGCTAGAAGCCAACTGAGACTTTCTCTCATACACACTGCGCATAATGCTAAAATGCCCCTTCAAATTAAGGAACTCTTTCAAATAATGTCCATCTTCTTAAACTCATCAATGATGACCTAGCTCTGAAAAATAGCAGTGGACACCAGATACGTAAACAGTATTCACTCAGCTTCAGATAAGGAATGCTTGATAAATATAGACAGGTACTTGGTCATTGTATTGTTCCCAGGAGGTGGAAAGAAGGAGGATCTGAGCCCCCAGCCTTCATGACTTCCATACCCACCAAGCAGACCCTCTAGCTAATTTGCAAGGCTAAGTGCAACACACAAACAAACAATGAACAGAAAAGGTGGGGTCCTTCATTAAAAAATGAAGCATTTCAACATAGTGAAGGTAGAACATTAAACCGAGTGGGGGAGTCCTCTCAGTGTGGGGTCCTGTGCACCGGCCACCTGTACATAAAGCTGGCCCTGGGTTCTCCCAGGAACTGAGCAGTGGCCCGTCCACCAGGATCCCCTTTTTTCATTCTAACAACTTAGCTGAGAAGGGAGACACGTGACTGCTGGGGGCGTCACCACACATGAAGCTCAGAGAGCTTCCCATCGCCCCTCATCCCTTCCTTCGAGCACTTAGTGAGCGTTTTCTAAGCGTCTGGAGCACTGGGAGACATGGTTCCAACCTTCAAAGGACGATTACGGTCTAGCGAAGGAAATGGTTTTACAAGCAAACAATTAAAAGACGGTATGATTCTGTCAATGTAAGAAACATCCGAACCTGTAGAGAATTTTTGTGTGTGTTTGAGCCAAACCGACGGCAGTTCTCAGGAAGTGCGATCGTAAATGCTCCATAGAGGAGGATGATAGTTTTGCCATTTCTTGAAGCATTTGGAATTAAGTCCGATTACCTGTAGGTGGGAGAAAGCAAGGTGGGGATAGGATTGCAGGGTAATTAACAAGATTATGTTCTCTAATTTCGATGCACAGAAACAATGGACAGGGGGCCTTGCTTAAGGCAAAGATAAACCTTTTACTAAAGAAGTTATATGCCTGGGGTATGACTACCACGACCTGTGCAGTTAGGAATTTATGATCAGATCACTCGTGAGGCTACTTTCTGTAGAACACCCCCACCCCCGCCCACCCCATCATTCACAATCCCTTACAAGGGAGGTTGCGAAGGGACATTTTGGAGAAGGGCCACTGCTCAGCCTGGGGGAGGCATGAAAGGATCCTTGGGCCCCTCCACGGCCCCTTCCAAAGGACTTTGCAGACCTGGGGACCCAGGATTCCAGTTGTGTTTCTGGAAAGTTGCACTGCCACAGCATGGAGGCTGGATCGGCGGAAAGCCACGCCGGTAGTGGTGAGCCTGGTCACAGGGCCACTGGCTGCCCTGGAGAGGCATAACCAGGTCCTGCAGGCCGCAGTGGCCCTAGGCACTCCTCCTGGAGAGAGGGGTGGGTTCAAGAGTTAGTTCAGGGGTGGAATCAGCTGGGGTTGGCGACTGGTTGGAGGAGGTGGATGGATTTTAAAGTCGACAGAAAATCCTAGGACGATTAACTATCTTCTCACGTTAGGCAGACAGATGCAGGAACACAGAAAGAAAGCCAGTTTGGGAGAAAGGATTATGTGTGCCAGTCGTAATTTTGCAAATCAGTACAGTATCGGGAGCGCTACATGTCACTAAATGCTTTTTTGATTTTTGCCTCATGCCTTTCCTTTTTCTCCAACACAACCCTCTCCCACAAAAATCATCACATAAACCCCCGAAAGAGTCACCAATGTCTTTAGGAAAAATATGCAGAATTGGAAAACTAGGACGTGGAAGGAAAGGAATAAATTGGTTGTTTATTCCCTCTCAGAGGCAATGAAAACAACACAACTTGGGAAAAGAAAATTTCGGGTATGTAATTGTTTTTAGTTCTGTAATCAAGGACAATCATCCTAATGAAAATACGTTATTTAAAAATAGAAACAATTTCCCTGGCTTTCATTACCAGACTACTGAGAAACTTATTTATTTACACATTTAACGGACTCTAATAGATGAACTCAGGTACTTAAGTGAAACAGTGGGGGAGGAAGAGAAAGAGAATCCTTCTCAAGTTCAGCCAAACCTTTAAATTTAAAAAAAATACCCTTAATAAGTTAATTTCTTAAGTGTCACCTTGTGTGTACAACATGGATCCTTGAAATGCTTAACAGAGAAAAAGACTGGTGGCAGCCCATAGCATTCCCCTTATTTAGAAAGCATTTGGGGCAGACTCTATAATCCAGTCTTAAAATAGTCACCAGATTCTGACTTCAGGAGCTTAAGAATATGGAAGCCGCATCACTTGAACGGTAATTAGCATTAAGCTACTTCATGTTCATTTCTCATTTCACACTATAGGGACCCCTGAGTTCTACCTCAGCAGTAATAGAGGGAAACTAGTCAGGCATTCCTATATGCCAAATCACACTGTTGTAGCCGCCAGCCCCTGATAGACACACGGACCACCAGAAATCAGTGAGTTATTGGAAACACACTCTTTATTCAGCCAGCTGGGTCTGCCAGGAGTATGCGGACCCCAAATCGAGCAGCCCCAAAATGTAGAGGTATAGGGTTTTTAAGCCCTAAACCCCATTCTTCATTCTGTCTGAACACAAAAATCTATTTGTCTTCTATTTACTAACTGTCAACCCACAGGTCAGTTGTGCAAGCGAGGGTACAGAAGCAGAAAGCTTATTGTTAGAATGTTATGTTCCCATGGGTGACAGCCGAGCAGTAATTTTCCAGCCAGCACATTCCTCACTGGCCTTAGCAGAAAATCAAATCCTTGATTCTTCATGTGGAATTTGCTTATAGCTTCTACTTTGTAATACTAAAAGTTTAATAGAATTAATTCTCTTCCTTATATATGCAAACTAGAAATTGAGGAAACAGGGCTAAAAGATAACAAGAGGAGGAGAAGGATTAAAGGTCCAGCTACAGCAGATAGAAGGGTTGTTAGCCATGGGGACCAATTGAACATCCTGTGAAACCAGTTATCTGATTCTAGTCTCTGTTTTTCCCTGGCATCTAAATTTCTCTGTACTAGACGTAAGCTCTCTCTAATTATTCCAGAGTTATTGGCGTAGAAGCAACAGGTTTCACCTAGAGCCATACATAATCCATCTTGTTCTAAGAATAATAAATCTAAACCTCTTCTATTTCGGAGGACTGCTTCTGCTAGTGAATTGACTTGAAGTTCTAGCCTGCTGAGCTCAGTTAAATTTAGGGGAGATCCTATCTCAACATAGTAAAGGGGTTTTGGGTTTAGACACAACCAGCAATCTTGTCCTATGTCTGGGGTGGTCCTATTTAAGACCTTGTGTATTGTTGCTAGCAAAGTTATTACTGTTCCTTCTGGTTCTGGTTGTGGCTGGTCCAATGCCTGGGCTAAAGAGGAAGAAACAGAGGGTTAGACTTATGTACGCTTGAGTCTTAGTCTTAAGGGCCCGTCTTCCTGAGCTGTCCACTCTCGTGCTGCCTTCACGTGGGAGAGATGAACCATGATGAGATGCCGTCTACTTTAACTGCAGTGGGCGTCGTCAGGTAGACAGGAAATGTCCTTTCCACTTGGGTTCTAGTCCCTTGGAAGTGAACTTCCGGATCCACACAGAGTCCCCAGGCTGAAACTGATGGGGAAGTCCGTCCCCCGGAGCTGAGTGGACAACACGAACCCGGGACCAAATCTCCTTCTATACACTTTGAAGGGCCTGTAAAGACTTAAGTAAGACAAGGTCACGCAGTTCTGCCTTTTGCTCATCTTCTATTCTAGGTACTCAAGGTGGGGGTTTTGCAAAGAAAATTCCAAATGGGGTGAATCCATTAATATATGGAGTACACCTGGCTCAGAGAAGAGCAAAGGGGAGAAGTTCTACCCGGCTCCCACCGGTTTCTAATCCTAACTTGACTAATGTCTCTTTTAGGGTCCGATTCATTCGCTCTACTTGGCCCAAACTTTGGGGCCGATAGGCGCAGTGGAGTTCCTCTTGCCAATTTAAGTAGCTAGCCAATTGTTGTGATACCGTTTCTACGAAGGCTGGCCCGTTATCCGACCTTAAAGTTTTAGGGAGACCAAATCGAGGGAGGATTTCTTGTCTACTTCCCAGTGGTCCCCCAGATAAGTTTCTCTTTCCCTATGCCCAGGTTCTTCTATCTTCCCCTTCTTTGGATTAACTTGGGCACAAGCTGGGCATCGTGAGGCACTCTCCTCTGTGGTTCTTCTCCCTTCGAACAAGTGAAAGTAGGAGTCTAAAGCTTAGAGTATCTTAGTGCGCCTTAGGTGTGTGGTTTGGTGTAGTTGGTGGAGGAGAGTCCTTCCAAGGGCCTGTGAGAGCCCGATTTTTCCATCTGAGGTCACTCACCACCCCTGTTGGTTCCTAGTGGCTCCCTTGCCTTGAAAATATATGTCCTCTTCCACCATATAGGTCAGAGACGGAGGCAGTTCTGGGTAAGGGGCAACAGTCAGTAGATGTGGTGGGGGCCCCACTGGCCTTGAGGCGCCGTTCTTGTCTCTGTTTTGGCTCGTAAGTTTCCCTCAGCCTCAGGACTATTCCCTTTTTGATGCTCTTTACAAATAATAGCAAGAGCCTTAGGCATCTACATGGCTTCAAGTAAGGCTAAGATCTCCTCCTTGTTCTTAATGTCTTTCCCAGCTGAAGTCAGAAGCCCTCTTTCCTTGTAGATGGCTCCGTGTACGTGTGCAGTGGCAAAGGCGTATTGGCCATCAGGGTATATTGTGACTGCCTTATCCTTTCCCCATCTTAGTGCCTCAGTGAGGGCGATGAGTTCTGCCTTTCGAGCAGAAGTCCTTTGGGGAAGAGATGGTGACAAGATGGTGCCAGTTAGAGTTACGACCCTGCCCCATCGTACCTCCTTCCTTCCTGCATGAAGCTGTTCCTATCCGTGAGCAGAACTTCATCGGCCTCAGGCAGAGGGGAGTCTTTGAGGTGAGGGGAGTCTGGCCATGAGGAACACACAGCATCAGTGAAATCTGTGCGTCATGAATGGGGTTCTTGGAGTCTGGGTCTGGCAACAGATTGGCTGGGTTGATGACAATAGCTTTGGGTTTTAGCCATATATTTGGAGTCATCCAGTGCTTCCCCATTGTTGAACACCTTCTGGGCTATCTCAACAAGTTGGGACAGGTTCATCCCTGCAAAACCTAATTTTTTTTTTTTTTTTGTAATTTACACCAGATATCAGGGGTTGCCTGAGTAGCAAAGGCTATATTAATTGCTTACTGGTTCTCAGGGGCCTCAGGATTAATGGGGTGCATACCCGGTATGCCTCATTCAAGAAACGCTCCAGGGGATTCCTGAGGTCCCTCCCTGGATAACTTCAGATACCTTAGAAAGGTTAGTTGGCTGATGAGCAGCCATCCTAATTCCCCCAGTTAGAATCTGGTGGTACCGATCTAATGCCATTCTCCCTGGCTGAGAATTGTGTCCCCAGTCTGGGTGGGTGGAGGGAAATCCCCCCCTCTGTTCCCCTGCTTCCTCAACTCTCCTCCCTCCCACAGCTATCTTTTGTGTCTCAGTCCGAATGCGTCCGCATTCTTCTGAGGTCAAGGGGGTAATTAAAAGCTGTTGGCAATGGTCCCAGGTGGGGCAGTGAGTCTGAAAGACACTTTCTAAGAGTCTCATTAATGCCTGGGGTTTCTCAGAGAAAGGTGGACTCTGCACCTTCCAGTTGTACAGGGCACTAGTCGAGAAAGGCACGTATCCCATAAAGGGCCTGTCTGCGTGATGCCCCTGGGGTGGTGCTTCTCGCAAGGGGAGAACGGCCGGGGTGGTGGTGCCGGCTGGTGCCCCGCCTGGAGCGGGAGCAGGAGGCCCATAGGGGTTACCTGCCCACGTCTGAGGAGGTGAGGTGGTGCTATTTGGCCTCTGTTGTCCTGGATTATAGGGTGGGGAAGGTCACTGTCCTCCGCTGGAGATTGGAGGACCGAGGGACTGGGCTGTCTTAGAGATTCAGTTGCTGTATGTTTCAGGGTGCCCACAACTAACACTCACGCCCCTAGAGAAAGGGCACACTGGCGGAGCCAAGGAGGGGGTCTCTGAACAAGGTTTAACCATTGATCGATGTAGGGAAACTGATTGGGATGTCCTGGGTCTCCTGTGACAATCTTCCAAACATTCCTCACTAAACCCTTGTCAAAGGAACCCTCCTCCGGAGGCCAGTTTACATCAAAAGACAGCCACTCGACTTCACACGATGTCCTTACTCTGCCTGGAGAAAACTTTATGCCATAGTCAGCTCTCTCTACAAACCCGTCTTTGAAATGTCACAGGAGACACCCCCAAGGGTGTCTTTTGTGAACTCAGGCCTCCCCCCATCGCTTGCACAGAAAACACAAAACAGACACTCGGATGAGAACAATTACTGGAGTGTAAGAGGACCCAGAGAAGTCCACCACCTACAACCTAGATAAGACCAAAGATGATAGACAGAACCCAATAACAGGGCGCAGGAGGTGGCGTCCTGGCCACGGTCCGGGAGATATGACTGCGTCCAGTCTCTCCATGGACCCCCAATGACCGGTCAACAGAAACGGAAAGGTACCTTTTATCCAGACGTGAGGCTTCGGAGATTCCTGTTGGGACCAGGAACAAAGAGCGTGTCCTGAAAGTTGCGTCTTTGACTATTGCATTGATGCCATCACGGCATTCAAGGGCCCTGGAACGTCAGGTTGGCCACCCCTTTGTATCCGTAACAGAGACAGCAACCACTTCAGAGGCCGGGCCGGTCTTAGATCCCAGGGCCACTGCCTGAGATCTCGCTGGGGCCTCCAAATGTTGTAGCCTCGAGCACCCGATAGACACAAGGACCACCAGACATCAGTGAGTTATAGGAGACACATCCTTTATTCAGCCAGCAGGTCTGCCAGGGGTACGCAGACCCCACATTAAGCAGCCCCGAAATGTAGAGGTACAGGGTGTTTAAGCCCTTAAACCCCATTCTTCATTCTGTCTGAACACAAAAGTCTATTTGTCTTCTATTTACTAACTGTCAACCCACAGGTCAGTTGTGCAAGCGGAGGGTACAGAAGCAGAAAGCTTATTGTTAGAATGTTATGTTCCCATGGGTGATAGCCTATGTTCCCTGTGGGTGATAGCCAAGCAGTAATTTCCCAGCTAGCACAATACCAGGTACTTTCAGGGGAAAAATATTCCTTTGATAGAACTTAGCAAATAAGTTCTTGGCTGTTGAAACACATATCAGTTTTCAAGTTACCCAGCGTTGGTCTTAAAGCCAGTCCTTGTCTTCCCTGCCATGTTGTGATGGGGTCGCCTTGGGTGGCCCGTCTAAAGCGTGTGCTTTTCCCGGCGTGTTTCTGGGAGACAGCCGTGGGAATTACAATGACTGAGACACCTCATTCTCAGAGCTCCTGCTTCTCGGCTTTCTTTCATAGCTTACATTGGAGGGTGCTGCTTCTGTTGGCAGTGGGCAGGGGGAAATCAAGAGAGAGTCTCCTACTGACCTGTTAAATAACTTTTTATGTAAGTAATTGCTCAGCGAATTTGGTCTTTAAGTACTTCTACCTGCAAGGCTGGGCAGCTGGGGAGGCTGATTATACAGAGAGGCCAAATGATACAACTCCTCCCTTCTCTCTGCCTTGCTCATGGTGGCTTCTCTCAGAAGCCAGGTGTCTGGTGGCACATGTGCCCCCTTCGGCCAAAGGGCCTGAGCTGGCCTGAGAGACTTCATATATCGGAACTGTGTTATTATTTCTTACAGGAACCCATCTTGGTGTGGTTTGAACCAGCCAAACCAGACTTCTCTTCGGGATAATATTTGATCAGGGAAATTTTCATCTCAGGATGGGCTGTGCTCTAGGGATTGAAGAATGACCAAATTTACTTAAGTTGTAAAAACTTAATTAAGCATCTTCCCAAATGGGATTATTCACTCCCGGGTGGATGCAAAATAATCTGCTCCAACGTTTCACTGGAAGCAGGTGTCAGTTTTGTAACCAGCCTTAAGTGGGAAGATGCCAGATGTCCAAGATGGACAAGGAAGTAAGCAAGCTTCCCGGGGAGGCAGGCAGGTGAAGGGCATGAATGTAGTCACAGATCGTACTTTGGAGCCAGCGTGAGACGGTTGCTCTGGAGGAATCGTTGAGAAGCTGCTTATCATACAGCTTTATGTTCAAGTGTCAGGCCATGAAAAGCCTGGGCCCTCAGTGTTTCTGGATGACTGAGTGCAGAGTTCATCAAAGCTGAACCAGCTTCAAACCTGCTGCTGAATTAGTGACAGTCATTGTTCGGTTATCAACTCCTGGGTGTGTGGGGCAGGAGCTTGATTGCTAAACCAGGGGGAATAAAATGGCCTTCCCCACTGAGAGCTATTGAATCTGCTGACATATTTTCTGGGCACCATTAAATACAAGTAACCCTGAAAATATATATAATGGGAAAAATAAAATAGCAAAATTATTCAGTTCTACCCAGATATTTCTGCTTGGGGAAGGTTCTGAGCCTAAGGCCTTTTTTTTTTAAATTATTATTATTTAGACAAGGGAGCTTAGCAAGTATTAGACACGTGTTAAAGACAAGCTGATACCCCAACTGAGAGTTTATCTAACACAAAATATATGCAATGACAAAAGGCCACTTAGTATTAAGGAACTCTTCCAATGAGTGTGGATTTTATTAAACTCAACAGCAACTACATAGCTTTGAAATATAGTGGTAGATAGATGTGTAAAATGTACTCACTTGACCCTCAGAAAATGAATGCCTGGTGAATATATGCGTTGTCAAACAGGGGCTTGGTCTTGCTTACAGCTGTCTGTTAGATTTCTAGGGCTGTCAAACAAAGTACCACAGACTGCCTTGGCTTAAGTAACAGACATTTGTTCTCTCACAAGCCTGGAGGCTAGAAGTCTGAGATCAAGGTGTCAGCAAGTTCGTTTCTTCTGAGGCTTCTCGGCTTGGCTTGTAGATGGCCGTCCGCTTCCTGTGTCTTTACATGTTCTGCTCCCTATGCATGTCTGGGTTCTAATCTCCTCTATATAAGGACACCAGTTATATTGGGTTAGGGCCAATCTTCATGGCCTCATTTTAACTGAATTTCCTCTTTTAAAGCCTTATCTCCAAATACAATCACATTCTCAGGGTTAGAATTTCAACATAGGAGTTTTGGGTGGACACAATTTTAGCCCCAAGCAAACTATATCCTTCCTAGCTTCTAGAAGAGTGCTTTACACATAGTAGATGCTCAATAAATGCATGTTGAATGAGTGAATGGGAGAGTGAGTGGCTGACCCTTCAGCCACTAGGAGGGTCTATGTTATTAAAAATTTCTACTGATTAAATATTGTTTAATCTTTTCCAGAATTGTTTTCATCATTGTCTATGACTACGTACTAGCTTGATTATTCATAATTTTTTTCCCACTGAACTCACAGTGTAAAGGATCCGCTCTTGCCCATTATAGACTCCTTCATTTATCCATCCACCCTCACCCATCCACCCTCCCATCCATCTATCCATCTAACCATTCCTCTCTCACTCCCTCCCTCCCTTCCTCCCTCCATCCATCAATCCAATAAGTGTATAACTAGGAGTGATGGTTAGTTGGCCCTGGCTTCTTTCTCTTGGTTTCACCTATAATTATGTCATAAGTTTGTCTGCGTATGCAATACCCAGGAATCCTTAACAGATTATCGACACATCTGCAGACCTGGATCTGGCCATGGCCTTGTAAATTTCAGGAGGCTCCACACTTTCCCAGCCTTAGCTACTACACCTTAGGACTACCTGGGAAGCTTTTAAAAACTTTTCCATTGCCCAGCCTCAACCTGGACTGATTGAATGGAAGTCCCTGGCGGGGAGAGAGGACTGGGCATCTGTATTCTGTCAACCTCCCCACGTGATTCCACTGTACAGCAAGTACTGAGACCCAAGGAGCTCCATGTCCCTCTGGAGATTAATCAGATTATGTAATGATAAAGTCCGGGGTGCCTCCGTCTCCTGAAGTGTTTCCTCCCTGCTTTGACCATCCTTATCAACTCTGATTTTCCAGCACAGAGACACACTTGTGCATCCATTCGGACTCACCGCGTACTAAATGTGGGAGCTATTGGGAGAAAATGCAAATATAATGTGGTCTTTCTTGTTTTTGTTTGTTTGTTTGTTTGTTCTTTTAAAGAGAGAAAGCTTACAGTCATGTAAGAAAACCAGAAGTACGTGTTTTTGCTGAATATCACGCTATTTATTCATGTATTTATTCATTCATCAACTATTTATTGAGCGGCTATTACATATCAGGCTGGGAGGTGAGCAAGAGACAGTGCCCATCCCTATGGATTGGCCACTTGTCAGGAAAGAGCACGTTTTAACAGTAATAAGGTGTGGTAGATATTATGGCAGAGAAGAACAGGGTAATCTAAGGACAAAGACCAAGGGATTTAACCTGGTTTAGGGGACAGAGAGCATTCCCTTCAGGAACTGATATGTAAGCTGAGATCTCAAAGATGAAACAGTCAACCAGCTCAGTGTGTAGACCTCATGAGAGCAGAAATCATGCTTGTCTTATTATACTCCTGGTGCCTGGCTCACTGCAGGGGCTCTGTAAATTTTTGTTGAATGAATAATGAAAACCTAGGGGAACGTTTAGCATGTCTGAAGCAGGGAGCGTCAGAGGGGAAAATCTCAAGGTTTACAACTGGAGGGTAGGCAGAAGCTAGATCAGGGAGTCTTAAAAGCTATAAAAACGAATTTGGACCTTATCTTGGTGTCAAGGGGAAGCCACTGGAAATTAGGCAGAGCAGCAAGCTGGTCAGATTTGTACTTTAGAAGAGTCACTTTGGCTGCGATGTGGCGTTGGAATGGAGGGGTGTGATCTAGGGAATGGAGAGAGGAGGGTTATCCAGGCAGAGTAGATTAGGTTTCCTGGTAGATTGATTAGATTTGGGGTGAGGGAGGAAGCGAGGTGCCCCCTGGCAGCTGGTTTAAGAAACTTATAGGATGATGATGCTATTCACTGGCACAGGAAGCTCTGGAGGCAGGGCAGGCTTGGGATACAGATGCAGTGTTTATCTCAAGCCCTGCTGAGTCTGGGGTGCCCGGGGGCCGTTGGAACAAAAATGTCCACCAGGCAGTTGGGTGGATGGGCTGGTTGCTCAGGAGACAGGCCTGAGCGGGAGGCAGAGTTGTGGGATGACTGTGCATAGAGTGACGGTCGAAGCCATGGGAGTGGTGAGGTCTCTGGGACGATCCTACAAAGAAAGGGAAAGAGACTGAGTGAGTTCACATTTTGCAACCACCTTCCACAGCCAATTAGCTTTTGTTCTGGTGGAGGCCTGAACAACCCCTCCTTCCCAAGTGGGGTGTTACCTAAATCATAACGAGACTTTTGGGGCTTGTGAAATCCATTAACTAGAACACTCAATAGCTACCATTTACTGAAGAACAAAACATGTATGAGACACCCTGGCATTTGTTAGCTGTGTGGCTTTGGGGAAGTTCCCATGCCTCTCTGTTTCTCAGGTTCCTAACCCTTAAAATGAGGCCAAGAGCACATCCTTCCCAGGGCTGCTGTGCAGGTTGAATTGCAGGCTCTTGGAGCATTTCGAGGAGGCTGTTAAGCACTATCGGACATTTGTCATTATCGCCTTTATTATTGTTATTCCATTCTAGCCTTCCATTTTTTTCTACACAGTAGGAATCAGTAACATCCTTTTCAGGATGAGGAAACTGAGACTCAGAGAGGCACAGACTTGTCCAGGGCCCACCCGTAAGCTGGAAGGACTCTCAGTCATAAGAAGTGGAAATCCACTCGAGCTCACTCAAAGGGATGAATGTGGGTTGTCTCATGGGACCCAAGCAGATGCGGGAACTGGGAACATCTGTCAGGACCTCTTAGTTGCAAACAGGAGAAACCATCTCTGGTTGTGCTAAAACAAAGGGAATTTATTTATTTCATTTTATTGTCTCATTTTTTACACCTACAGCACCTGGTCCTCCTAGGTGGTTTCCCATCTCTAAGTACTAACCAGGCCCAACCCAGCTTAGCTTCCCAGATCAGACAGGATGGGCCGGTTCAGGGTAGCATGGCCATAGACTTAAAACAAAGGAAGTTCAAGAAAGACTGTTGGGGCCACAGAGCTGTGGCTAACTGCAGATGGTACAGGCCCCAAGGCGGCCAGCAGCTCCAGCAGGGACTGCCTGGGCAGGCAGCCGGCACTTTAGTCACTGGGGTGAATGACCCCCATCAGTCTGTCACCCAGCTTCACGTCCTGGAGTGGCAGGCCATTGTGTTCGTCCAGCTTAGGACACGCTCCTCTAGGTGAGGCCTCTGGGATGGGCAGAAGGGTCTGGCTGCCCCCTAAGATGGTAAAGAGGGGCCCTGGGATGACCAGTCCCTGCAAGGGGACTCACAGCGGAGAAAAGGCATCCCCCTAAAAGAAATAGGGACATGTTTGAGAAGACGATGAGTGCTGGATAGCCCCAAATACACCAACTTGCACTTCGCCAGCCCTTGACCACAAACCGATCAGAGACAGGCACGTCCCCGGGGCTGTCCCCAAGTGTTGTTTTTGAGCCCTCTTTCCATTTCTGCGTCATTCATCTCTCTCTTTCCCTGAAAACTGACTTCCGCTGCATCCTGGCTAGAAAGCGACTGTCCCCGGCCTCAGGATGCCTTGACTGGTGCAGTTGAAACAGTGCTGAATCTCTTAGCACCATTTCAACTTCCCAGGTGAGGGCCTATGGGTCCAGCTTGGGTTGGGTGTCAACTTCTGGTCCAGTCCTTTGAGGGGGATGGAGACAACCTGAGCACTCAGCTGCCGTGGACTGGAGAGAGGGAGCAGCACTTTGCAGGACACGCTCTGGGACATGCAGGATGTGAGCCCCCAGTCTGAGGGGTTTGCATGTCCCTGACTGCCTTAACCTGCCTCTCAGTCTCTAGCCTGGGGTCACCCCCGTATCAACAGGGGTGCTAGCAGCCCAGCAGGAGGAAGATGACAACAAGAACTTGTCACTGTGAGTCCAGAGGCAAACGCGAACATTAACCGAGGCGGCCTGGGATGCTGACGGCAGAGCGAAGGATGATGGGGAAACGGCACATGCAGAAATGGGGACTCTGCACTCTGGGGGTGGGGTGGGGGGTGCTCCAGGAACGACGGCCCGGCCCCCGCCTTGGAGTAGCGCTCCTGCCACTGCCAGTTATCTGCGACCCTCGCTTTTGGGGTCCAGGACTGCAAAGGAGGGGGAGAGCAGAAAGTCGGAGGACAAGCCTGGAACCGAGAGATCAGCAGCGCTCAGAGGAGCGAGGCCTCAGTCCAACTCTGCCATCTCACAGTTTCGGAGGTTCAGAGACGTGGAGCTTGACCCAAATGCCCCGGGTGGGTGACAGAGCTGGGACCCGCGCTTAGGTTCCTGAATCCTTCATCAGGGCCACGCCTCACTCCGTGACCCCTCTCCCCTGTTACATTTTTCAGTCAATGCTTCACTGCGAGCTTTGTCGCCCAGCCAGAAGGAAGGGATGCCTCCCTCACGATGGCTGTGGGTTTGGTGTCACTTGTGTATCCCACGGTTAATCCCGAATGTGAGCTATTGGCTGTGATATTTCTTTTTTGCCTCCAATGAACCTAGAGAGTCGTCAGGCCAGTTATATATGACTCCTCCGCCTTCTCTGGAAATTGTCCTGTGAAGTTTGTTCTTGAGTTCGGATCATTTGGGGCCCCGAGGAAAAACTTCTGGGCCTACTATCGCTCCAGGCTTTCTGAGATTAGTGAAAAGCCATATGTCCAGGGAATCTAGAATTCCAACCCACAGAGTGAGTTAACCCTGTAGAGGCTGGCTCACCAGATCATTCTGGGGACCCACCAAGAGTCTGCTGAAACTGAATGCAGTTAGAGGCTAATCAGCTCCAGGGTTCTCTTGAAGATAATTCGTAAGTCTTTTCTTTTCTTTTTTCTTTTCTTCCTTTCCTTTTTTTCTTTTCTGTTTTTTTAATTTTTGAACATTAATGCTAGCATTTGTTTCTGAATAGTTAAATAATATATATTCAGGTGGCTCAATGTTCAAAAGTGCAAAAGGGTGTGCAGTCAAGAGTCCCTCTGCCACCATGGGTCCCGGGCAGCCAGTGACAACTGGTCATTTCCTGCCAAGCTTCCTCTTGGGGAGAACCTGCCCAATGAACACAAGTGGTTGTTGATGCAAGGAAGCCTCTGTGTGATAAACTTAGCTGGAGTTTATTTTTTCTGGGTCTTAGCTGCTGCACCAGGCACCTTCCAGAGCTGCCAAGAGGCAAAGAGCAAGAAGGTCAGCTCTGAGGGCCGCTGTGGCCCTTCTGGGATCCCCGGAGAGTCCTGGCCTTTCACTGAGCGGCCCCATCTGCAAAATGGGGGTGGAGCGAAAGAATCTCCGTTATAAGCGGCTCGAGAGGATTACATGCGAGCACACACATTGCTGACACGCTCTCAGGCAGATGTTGCACGATAGTTTTTTTTTTTTTATATCATCATTATTATTATTTATGCCTACGGCACATGGTCTTCCTAGGTGGTCTCTCACCCAAGTACTAAGCAGGCTCGACCTTGTTCAGCTTCCGAGATCAGACGCCGGGCTTGTTAAGGGTGCCATGGTTGTAGACCATGGACTGTGGCTCCACTGGGGTGCGAACCCAGGACCTTCTCCATGTAAAGTAGACGTGCTAACTGCCACACTATGGAACCACGTCCTGCACAACAGTTTTTGACATGACTTGTTCTCGGTCTGACTTCCGCACTAGAACACACACTCCTCAAGGACAAGTCTGTGTCTGAGGCTAGCACTTGTCAGATAATAAATCAGCGTCACGGCTGATGGTTTAAATTAGCGTCACGGCTAATGGTTTAAAGCACTTGCTATGTGCCAGGCACCGTATCAAGCTCAGTGCAGACAAACTCAGAACAGCTGCCTGAGGCAGTTGTTTTTCCCATTCCCACTGCGTATACGGGAGATGGAGGCTCAGAGAGCTGTCCCCAGCCACAGAGCAGCAATGCCAGGACTTAGCGTCCGGCAGTCAGGCTTCAGTGCTCAGGGCAGGAGAACCGTCTGTCTGGTCCACCATAGCGCTGTCACTACAGCGCAGGGGGAAAGTCGGCTGGGAGAAAGGATCAAATGCCGGGAACCTTCAGAGGGAAGACTAGCTAGGGCTTGGTGGCAGTTTAGAAGTTTGTGCAGAGGGGAAGGAAATATTCCACCAATGACCTAATTGTACCGATTTCTAATAGAATCAATGAGAAACGAGCAATAGAAGTGGGCATTGCAGAAACCAATAGAAATGGAAAATTTAATAGAAAGAGCAATAGAATTAAGTAAGAGCTTGGAGGTTTTGGGCAAAGGGGAGGGCACATGAACGCTGACAGTCTGGGTTGCTGGGTGGGGGAGGGCATCTCTGTGAGAGGGACCTGTTTCAGAAGGTCACTCCCATAAAAATGGGAGCGGGTGGGACATCGGAGGATGCTCCATGGCAGCCACTAGGACCTGTGGGGCTGGAGAGAGATGTGCAAGTCATTCTTGCCAAGGAGGAGGTTCTTAAACTTCTTTGGGTCACATACTCAGAAAAACTTGCATTCAAGATCAACCCAGTTGTCAAGTGGGTATGTTTTTTGTGTGTTTGTTTGTTTTGTTTTTGTTTGTACCCTTGAGATTGGCTTTTCTTGATGGAAAAGATTCTTCTAAAAGTGTTTCCGTTTTTAAAATAACATTTTAAATTTGTTCAAGTTCCAATTTTTTTAAACCTCTACTTCTCGCATCGTCTTCTTACATTCAATTTACAAATATCTTTGTACTATTTATATATCTACCAAAGTTTAAAAAACCAATTATAAGACACTTTATTTACATTTTAAACTTTATTTATGCTTTTAATATATTTGGTTTCTTTAAATTATTTCAATTGTCAAATATAACAAACTTTCTAAGATAGATAAATAATTTGTATAAATCTAAGAAATTAAATGTTAAAATGATTGATTTTAAGTTCTCTTGAGTATTCCAATATGGTTTACAAATTTAATACAATTTCAGTTTAAATTAGGAAGTCTAAATCAATTATGCAATTACCCTTTTCAAATTAAAATTACTGAGTTAGCCTATAATAAATAGTAACATGTTAAACTTTCCTTAACATTTCAAAAAATTTAAATAACAGATATGTACAGATTACTTCTATATTTATCACACACACACACAAAATGTTGACAGCCTAGGTTTGGTTGACTTTGTCTTAATTCGTTTGTCTCCTTAATTCCTTTCCTTGCCCAACAAAGGGAAAAAAGTCCCTCCAGAACTAAGCCTTCTTTTTATAGACATTATGTCAAGGGCTCCAGAACTCTTGAAGGAAACACTCGCAAATCTAGTTACAGAAGTCTACATCATCATCCAGAGTGCTACATTATCAGATTACATTTTTAAAAATTGGATTGGATTTTGCGGGCTTTTGTTTGTTTTTGTCGTTGTTCTTGGGCTATTTAAGTGTCTTTTTTTTTGTCTAATCCTGAAGACCTTGACCTTGATGCACTACTTTCTTCCTTCACGTTGTTCACACGTGCTGGCACCCACGGCTCACAGAGAGTACAGCAACGTCTGACGAGACCTCTCAAGGCTTCGCCGGAGTCACGCACAACTCGAGCCATGCCTGTGACAGCAGTGAGGCTGCATGAGGCCCACGGACCCCACGGTGTGACCTTGGGTGGTGGCAACAGTTGAATTTAAAGAAAGCAGAAGAGGGAACTTGTTCAAAGCGGGTCGGGGTCCCTCCATCAGCGGCAGCACACGTCCCAGAGGCTGGCAGGGAACCGCAACGATGCAGTCATGAGAAAGGAGGATTTGTTAAAAATGCCCAAACTACAGAAGGTTGAGATGGATGAGGGCATCAGAACGACCAGAAATCACTTAGAGCTTGGTTCCTGGACCTGACCGCTAGCTGAGCTTCTCTGATACCGGGTACAAAGTCCAGCAATCTTTTCTGGAGTGTTCCCTTTTTCTAAAAGGGGTTAGAATTTCTAGGTCCCCCACACAATATTAGAATCAAAGAGGCAGCTGTATCTTTTCACACAGGTTCCATTGTCGTACTGGGTATTTCAAATTTCTGTCAAACTCCCTTAATCTGTTATTCTAGGGCCTGGAAGAAGAACTCGATCATCCGACATTTCCTTAGGCCGCATCCGTGTGTCTCCCGAAGAGAGAATTAATTCATTTTCACACTGTGAACCTCCTAAGCAGTAGCGAGAGCAGCACAACCCAGTAGACAGGACACGGGTTTAGGGCACACGCTGCAAAGTGACAGCATCTGTTGGTTCTGAAGACAACAGAAAAACACACTAGCTCGGGAGTTCTCAGCCTCGGCACAAATGACGTTTGTGGCTGGATCATTCTTTGTTGTGGGGGGCTGCCTTGTGCCGTGAAGGACGTTGGCAGCGTCCCTGGCCTCTGCCCACTAGACGCCAGTAGTTATTTTAAGCAGAGAGGTGATTGATTCGAGGAATGAGGAGTTTTCAGAACCACAGTGGAAGGCTTTGGTTCTGCGGTAGTGACAGCAAGAACAGGCCGCAAATCCTTGGCTCGGTCCCTCACGAGCTGGGTGCTCGCAGACAAGTCACCGAATTTCTTGGAACTCTTGTTTCCCCATCTCCGAAACAGTGAATAATAGCAACTTGGACCAGTTACTTAATGCTCTATCTCCTCGAAGTGGGAATACTAGGAGTACCTAGGTCACAGGGCCATCGGGAGGATTAAATGGTAACTAAGAGTGCTGGCAGCTGGCCTCGACCGGTATTAACTATTTTTAATATTGTCAAGATTAAATAATAGCATATGCAAAGACTGATACAGCGAGGCACACAGTAGGCGAATGATAAACGAAGCTATCATCAGTAGTAATATTATGTCTAATCCACAATCGCAAGGGCTGTCTAGGAAGAGAATGTTAAAGACAATGGCCAGCCATGGGCCACATCTGGACCTCCTCTTACTTTCATCCAGATTGCAGGGCAGGTGTGGAAGAAGTACGCTTATCGTTCAGGTAGAGACCAAGGTATGGAATTTTGGTCGTGATGATTCTTGAAGTCGTTTTTCTCTTCTTCTCTCTGCAAAATGAAATGTAATGCCTTTCACTCCTCAGACCTAGCACTGTCTCCACGGAAGGTAAAGAAAAGAGGAGTTATAAAGAACCCCAAGTGTTTTAACAATTTAAATAGGGCTGAATATGTTATTATGTCTAAAATTTGATAGCAACTACCCGCTCTCCGTTTTTTTTGTTTTTTGTTTTTAAGCTGGAGGGTTATGTTTTTGTAAAAAGTCACATTTATAGATAAGATGGGTGAATCGACTCTTTCCTGCTGCACTTTCTTCTGATCTCCATCCCTGCACCCCATTCGTCTGCCCACATCTGAGCGCCTCCATCACTGTACCTGCCTGACCTGTCTGGGTCGCCCCTGCTTTTCGAGTTGGTCTTGCTCCCTTGGGAAGTCTGGACATCTTTCTCTGTTTGCATTCTCCTCTCTGCTTGTTTCTGTCTCTTCGCATCTCAATCCTTTTTTTCTTTCTCCCTTAGTCTTTTGTTTTCCTTGCCATCTTTTTTTTCTTCGTGTGTCTTTTCTTTAACTGCTGAAATACATTTATCAAATAAAAGATTTTACGGTGTGTCCTTTTTAAAACATCAAATCGCAGAACAAAACTCTATCGAAGAAAATTTGGAAAAGTAAGAAACATTCAAAAAGCTCCCTTTGTTAAACAAACTCAAAAAGAGTCTGGAGGCTTTGCTAGAAATGAATGATAATGATTTATTCAAGGGTCTTAGGGCTTGCTAACCAGAAACACAATAGGCAACACTCAGAGTATTACGTAGGAGAAAGAAAAGCCGAGGGTTCTGGGGAGGACAGACTGTTCCATGACGTGACCACTGTGGGCCAGCTGGACCCGACCAGAATGGAGAGTGCTTCTCGTAACACCCTTAGAGATTGTCTGGTTGTAATTGATATTCCATCTGACATAAATCAACATCCTTCCCCTACCTCCTGCTATGCGCTGGGTCCTGGAACAGGTTATTGTCCCGACCTGGTCAAGCATGTAAACCAATTTCCCCACCTGGTGGTATTCACGTACTAGTACCCGTGACTATTCCCCCACCCCATCCCGCCCTTTACCCCATATAGTTCTCTGACCCCTGTCAAGCGGTGCAGAGAATATTGACTTTGTCTTGCACCCCCACCCCCCAATCCCGGGGTGCGCCTCCTATATACGTTTCCTTAATAAACTGTTGCCAGGCTGGAGTGCCTTCCTTCTTTCTTCCGTCTTTCCCTGCCCTAAGCGTATGGAGGTAGACTTTCAGGTTCTTGGCTTTACCCTGGATCTGTGTGTGTTAACAGTTTCCTAGAGTAAAAGGACATTCTTGAGAAGCATCAGTCCTGCACTCTTAGCCTCTTGGATGGTCATCCTCTACGTGACTGGTGGTCTGGGCCCTGGATGTCAGGCGGTCTGACATCGAGGGGGTAAAGAGAGACTCCTCTGGAGGTTCGACGTACTTACATCCGGGCGTTGAGACAGGACTCGCAAGTTCAAAAGTTTAAGTTCCCAGTTTAGTTAAAACAAGAACAGAATTGTTTCCTCGTGCCTAAACCTGCTCAATTTTAGTAATTTAGCAGCTTGCTTGTAGTAACTCTGTGTTATTTCTTCACTCTGCTCCTCACCTTTAATCCTACCCCCACTCACACAACCATTTTTAGAAATCTGGATGCAGCTCATCTGTTTTACTTAGCTGGGTTTTTCCTCTTTATTCTTAACCACCTATTTCTGTTTTGAATTCAGCGTTTCTTTGTTATATGGTATCATAAACACTTGCTACATTGTTTTCCTACATGCTTTTTTTTTTAGAGTTGTCACAAATAGTCTTGTTTACCTAGTGAACATATAATTTATTTGTCATGCTCTCATCTTGGATATGAAGTATGCTTCTTTCTTTATTCTTTATACTGTGATGAATATAGTCATACATATATTTGGATCTTTTCCTGATGGGTCTCTGTAAGTATAATTACTAGGCCAAAGGGTAACGATAATGTTGTTTCTTAACACACATTTCCAACCTTTTCCAAAAGCTGTATCACCTTGAATTACCAGCCACACAAGAGAATATCTGTGTTTCCATTGCTCATCACCATAGGATATAACTATTTCAAACACATGCTGCTAGAAAGGAGAAGTGTCTTTGAACAGTCTTAAGACGTATTTCAAAAGATTACTGACATTCTTCAGTTAATAAGTTAGAAGCCATGTTCCCAGCCAGGGGTCTGCAGCAGGAATGACGTGGCCAGCCTCTAAGATCATAGCCTGCTAGGATTGGGATGTCAGGGGGCGGGGTTAGTTATATGTGGGATGGAAGTTCGGGGGAGGGGAGGGGTGACAATAGTGGTTGCCTAAGCCAATGAGCTGCTTTTCTGTTCTTTGTAAAATTCTCGTAAAAAATTCTCATCAAAAATCACGCAGATTAATAGATCTGTGTCTTTCCTGGTGGATTTTTCATTTATGGAAGTCTTAGTCTGTGACTTACTAACATGAATGACCTTTAAAAACACAAAAGGTAGCAACTCATTGTTTATTCTTGAGCGAGGATATTTTTTATCACTGTATTCGCTTAATTATATATCTATATGTCAAATCTATAGCTCTTTTTGTCTATTTCACTCTTTTTTTCTGGGGTCTGAGTTTTAAAGTCTGTTTCTATGGAATTAATTTTGATGTACAATATGAATTGTCTAAGTTAATGAGTTTTTTTTTTCAATTTGCTAATCAGTACACTAGAAAATTTTTCAATTATCTTTGACTTTAAGGTTGCTTTGAGATGCCTTCTTTTCAAATTTTAACAGGGCACTGTTTTCTGGACTGTTTTATTCAATTAATCTATCTTGTTGCTTTGAGGCTATGACCACGCTGTTTTGATAACTGAGGGCTTTTAGTATGTTTTGGTATCTTACAGGGCCTATTGCATCTCGTTTACTTTCTTCTGAACTTTCTTATTTCTTGCCTTTTCTATTTTTCCAGGATGGGTTTCAGAATTGTCTTGCCAGTGTCCTCACCGTGTCCCCTAGTGGGGGGCATCCCAATGGGCTGGCCCAAGTGGCAAAGTCTGTAATGCCCCCATAGCACTTGTCTGTGAGTCAGAGATCCCTGCTCAGATTGAACAGGGGCCCCGGTGAGTATGACAGAACCCAGGAACAAGCCCCAGGGCTGGGTTTCTAAGCCAGACAAGAGAGGATAAAATCAGCCCTAGAGAGGAGGCTGCCAAGATTAGGTTTAGGGAAGGAGCTGACATGGGTGGGGCTGTCCCACCCTAAGGTGGGAGCTGGGTAGAGTAGATTTAGGGAGGCTGCAGGCACCCAGTCTAGGTTATACCTCAGCTCATCCTGCATAAGGCCCAGTGTCTGTCTTCTTTCTCAGACAGCAACAGTATTGCATCCTTCCAGGTAAGAAGACTGCTATGGGCTCAGAGGGACCTAGAGCGGAGCACTGGCCTCTGGGAAGGCGGTGAAGGGTGGTGTGCCAGACGGTCCTGCTTGGCAGGGAGTGACGAAGGACATCAGAATGACTGTGTCTGGGGAATACAGCTCGGCGGTGGGTCCCTGTGCCCAGGGTAATGGTGTTCTTATGTGTCCTTGAGCTGCCCGTAGAACATCCATGAGGGATCTCGGGTTTCCTTAGAGATGGGAGCACAAATCCATGCTTATGCCTGTGAGAGGCTGTGCAGAGTAGTGCTCAGTGTGGTTTGAATTCTCATCAGACCAGAAACTAACCTTGTAACTTTTGAGCAAAACATCAGAAGCCTTTCTTGAGCCGAAGCTTCTTATCTATAAAATGGAGATTAAACGAGCAGATTACCTAGGATTGTTAGAATTAAACGATGAGTCTTGTGGCTTGCTGCAAGTTTAGAGGTGAAAAGCGGTAGGTTTTGGTATCCTGGGTTCTCTGCGTCTTGTCACTTATTAGCTGTATAATTTAGGTAATGGACAAAAAATGTGGACAATAAACCCAAACTGGTAGAAGTTTAACCCTGAGCTGTCATATATAACTCCAGGTAAATACAGTGACTTCCAAAGCCCTGTGGTATTCCAGTTAATAGGGGAGAGGTTCCTACTCACTTCCCCTCAGGCAAGGGGGGGGGTAGTTGGGGCCTGCGGGTCACCTCCAAGCTAAATTATGCGGACTTTCCCCCTCCCCTCCTTAGGTCGGGGACTTAGGACAAGGGGAAGGATAGCCTCCCTGAATGTGGGTGGGGGTACTGCACCCCTAGAAAGGTATAAGACCCTATTAAATGGCAGAGGGAACCCCCTGGTGACCATAAACCTCCGCTAGATGCAGGGCAGTCTGGGGTGGGGGGGAAGAGGGTGAAGGAGGGCAAAGGTGCCCACCATTTCTCAGCAGGGGATCCGGAAGAGGCATTTGCAAGTTGTGGAGCCAATACCTTCAAAGAATTGAATGACACAAATGCTCACATTAATAATGGGGGGAATAGGGAAATCAAAAATCAAAGCTTATGTTCAGAATGATAGCAATTGTATGAACATCTCCTTAGGCCATCTCAGAAGGGGTCTTTAAAATCTTCTGGAAAATAAACAAAATTTGGCCAGACTTACTGTAAAGGGGAAGGGACTATGTGACTTGTGCAGTGACCCAAAGTCGGGAGAGGCCCGCTTCCTGAAATCAGGTGAGGTCATGTTTGCTCCTTTCTGGCTGCCCACTGCATTTTTCTACGAGACACATTCGGTTCTAGGGGAGAGATCAGAAAGAATAAGTAACAGTTAAAGGCGGCGTAAAAACCAAACCTCCCTGCTTTTCTCAGGGGTTACAAAGCCTCTTGCCAGGGAGGAAAAGACCTGTTTTACTGAGTTCCTTTAAGGACAAAAACTTGTATTGTTCCTGGTAAACGACAGCAGTGCCCAGCACAATCCTCTGGACACCTGTCCAGTGTAAACACAGAGGGGCAGGGAGCCTCTCCTTGCCCTCTGCATTGTGACAGGAGAGAGCCAAAGGGGCGGCCACATCGTCATTAATGGCGGGAAGGCACTGGGTGCTGTGAGCATGATGCCTGTAGTCAGGTGGGCTGCTGGGGGCCTTCCCAAGATGAGCCAGGTGAGACAGGGCATGATGTCGATGGCATAGAACTTTCCTGTGTCATTTATTGTGCAAATATCAATTGAGCTCTACTCTTGAGTCAGGCACCCCTCTCGTTTTGGGGGGCACAAGTAAGAGACAAATCCCTACCTTCATGCAGTGTGTATTCTACTGTCATCAAGAGCCTAAGTTCCAGGAGGAACTAAGCAGTGACACTGGGCAGTAGGTGACGCTGGGCAGGAAGAAGTAGTGAGTAGCAAGTGGCCGGTGAGCTGCATTTGGTCTGAAATGTTATTTTGTTTGGCTCCTACAGTTGGGTTTTGGAGTTTTTTTGTGTGTGTGTTTTTTTAATTTAATTTTAAGCCAACATCAAAATATCTGAAATTTTACCTTAAGGTCTTCATTTCTGAAATGTGAGGGGGGTAGCGGCACTGCCCCTCACTCCCAAGAGCCGCCATCGGCCGAAGCTGGGTCACAACTGCTTCTCAGGAGGAAGTGGGTTACTTCACTCTTCTGAGACTTTCTGCTACACTTGGCCTTTTCCGCAAGCCTACCTGGCCGCCGCGGTGGCACCTGCCTCAGGCTTCCTTCCGTACATTCCTCTCTGCCTCTTCTTTCTCATTTATTTTTGAATCGATTTTCCTTTGTCTATTTGTAAGCTGCCTTCAACTCTTTTTGGAGCAGCATATAAAAACAGACAATAAAGTCACCTATTCCCACCACCAGAGATAACCGCTATGAACGGTTTTGTGTGTTGCTTTCCGCTATTTCTCTCTGCATAGTTAAGCGGAGTGTAAACAGCTTGTAAGTATGTCCGTCTTTGTTCCGTTCCCTCAGCAGTTCTCCATTTAAGCTTGTGCTTCCTCACACCAAATAACACCTTACCTGACATTGCCTGAATTCTGGCTCCCTCGAGGGCCTGACTGAACAACTCTAGAATTACCGACAGTGTCCCAGGGCCCTGAAGAAGCTCCTGAGAAATGCCGAAGTTCGAAGTGGTTTTGTTCAGCTGTTATTTTTGGAGCCGCTTTGTCAGGCGTTCATGGCCCGCTCCACTTTATACCCTTTACTTCGCAGCAGCTGCGGTCAGAGCACCAAGCTGCTTGCCCACTGGCCCTCAGGGTAGAGGGTGGATGCCCGAGCTCCAGGCTCAGCCTTGACAGCTGAGAGGCAAGTTGGCAGGTTACTGTCCCGTCACGGTCTTGTCTTCAGTCACCGGCAGCGCTTGCTGCCGGGGAGTTTAGTGAACAGGACGAGGCTGGAGGTTTTCTCTTCAGTCGGAGCACCTTGGTGCGTCTAGGCCTGGTGACTCAGGGTGGGGCACTGAGCCAAAAGCCGGGCCTCCTGGGTGCCCCTCTCTGGCACAGCCAGCTTCCAGGAAGAATGGCATCCTCTCCCGTCTGGACCCCCTCTCTGCCTCCCACTTTGTGAAGAACTGAGTAGATTAGGAGAGTGGCAGGAAGATGCACCAAGGGGCCTAGAGAATACACCATGTAATACCTGAATATATTCTGGCGTCAGGATGAAAAATGGTAATCTGTAGACCTGCTTAGTTTGGCCTGCTCAGTATTATTATTAAGTAGTAAATTTCACATTAAAAAAAAAAAACTGGCTATCTGGTTTCTCCAGAAAATTCCAAAGGTCTAGTGTCATCGGTTCACGTCTTTTTAGGCACAATCTGGAGCTGAGCCTGGATGGGGCATTTACTCTGCGGACTAACATGGACCGCATAGTCTTTCACGTGCCTGGCGCCCGGGTGTGTCCCCTGTCTGGAACTCTTGCCCCTACTCTTTGCTCAGGAACTTTATTTTCTTATCAGCTAAGCAGGATAGATAGTGAGCTCTCTCCAAGCACCAGCACTGTTCAGATACTTCCTTCTGCCCCTGGAAGGAATTACTGTTCCAAAGGCAGGAACATGGGGGTGGGATGGAGTAAGGTGGAAGGTAGGCATGTTTGGGGAAGCCCTCTCGGTGGGCTGGATTTCCAGGAAACATATTTCAAGAACAGCATGAGAAGGGACTCTTTAAAGTCTTCCTGTTCGCTGGGGTAAGGTGTGAGGTGGATAACAGCCCTCCTGGGGCAGGTCAGGCCTCTCCTTAACCAACCCAGCCTTGCTGGTTATGCATGTGAAAGCAGGTACCCAAGAGGGTGGAATGTTTTAAATTTACTATGCATTTCCGCAGCTTTTCAGGTAAACAAACAGACACATAACTGATAAAAATGTTTTAAAAGCAATTCTCATCCTCGTCAGTGGAGAAACACACATTTGATAGACGTTATTGGGAGTGTGAATGAACTATCCTGTTTTTCTACATATTTAACGAATGTGTGTGTCATATATAGTGTGCTTGATATAGTCCTATCATATATGTGTGTAACTTTTACAGTGACAAAGCCCTTTCCTTGTGCTATCTTACCAAGTTTTCATCTATGAGTTAGGTAAGGCAGCTCTACATGTTGCCCCATTTAACAGGTAAGAAAACTGAGGCTCAGTTTAGGTGGCTTGTCCATGCCAATGAGTGACAGAGCTGAATGAATGGGTGGATAAAAATGTAAATTTTTAATTCCAAAATTACTATGTATGGATATACTTATAACAATAAAATATCACCCTCAGATTATCCCTGTGGAGGTTGGCGTTTATTGTCAATCTTATTTCTATCCATAGCTATTCTCTGCTTCTCCAGTGGTACCCCACTGGCTCATGGTTGCTTAATATGAGGGTTTTGTTATGTATGAAACAGTAAGTACATTGTTAGCCTACATTACAGCATTATATATCTCAATGTGGAAAAGGTTGTGAAATTTGAAGTTGTGATACCAATTGCTTGCCACCATAAACATTGCCTTTAAAAACATCTAAACACACAAATACTTTGGGGTCGAGGGCTGGGGGTCATGAGGGAGTCCAGGCCCTAAAGCAGAGTTGAAGACTATTTTTAAGCACTATTGTCACACTGCTAACATTGTGTCCTGAGAATACACACACCTTTCCCCCCCGCCATAGCTCCACCCTCATTGGGTTTTGTAACTTTCACCTTTTTTTGGTAGTTGCACCTGATGGGAAGATGAGATGCCCTAAAAGGCTTCTGGGAGTTTTTGGTGCAGGCAGGGTACCTGGGAATCACTCACAATGGCTTCCTTTTACCATCTCAAACAGGACTGTTGGATCCAGACACAGCGAACAGAAGGGAGATTCAAGCCTCCGGGATGGCGTTCAGAGAGGTGAGTTCCTCCTTAACTTTAAATTATCTTATCTTTTGGAATTTAATTAAGTAATTAAGAGATCATTTTTAAACAATGTGATCAGACCTTGTAATAATTTTAAAGCCCCTTATTAGTTAAAAATATTTAAGTTGAAAGTGAAATCCTTTGACTCAGGAAGAAACCATTTTTTTGGAGGTCTATTGTTCAAAAAGTCATACAACAATCTATGAAGGAAATAAAGAGAGGATGACAATGGTTGTGGGCAAGGGAAATGCTCAGTGAGGGTCTCTGAGACCTGAATAAGGGAAAGTGAAAATAAATCCAGGAGGTGTTCCAGGCGGAGGGGATGACAAGAGCAAACAAAGGCCCAGGGACAGGGTGAGGGATGGAAGCAGAAAGAAGACCCGAATGGCAGGAAAGTCACATCTTTGGCCACACAGGACTCCCACCCAGGCTGTGAGGCCCAGAGTGACAATCTGGTCCATACCGATTATCCCAGGACCTGTATGGCACCAATTTGTCAGTCTTATTCCTAATGCGGTATGTCTTTGTCAAGTGGGAGTTTAGCGCCAATAACCTCCTCTACTTAGAACCTAGCCTAGTACTATGTAGTAAAATTTTCTACTTATCCAAAGTAAATATAAGTCTAGGCAGTAAAAGATGCCCAGAAATAGAACCATCAGACCTTTCAGGCTTACCTTACTCTTGCTTTACACACAATTTTAATGATTGTCAGCTGAATGGATGAATGAACGAGGTAAACTGTTTTCTTAGTCCACAACAGGTTACAAACAGCAGTATAATGGTTGGTGATGGTGAAGCAGGGAGGTCACTGCTGCATATAGTTATGGCGATAACTCAGAGTTTCTGTAAATGGCCCTACTGCTAACACTTATGCAGTAAAGGAAGCTTACTTGCATAGTAACATCCGAGACAGAGTAAGCCATATATAAGTGCTAGCTATGCTGACGATTATGGTAAACATTTATGTGACAGAGCCAGTAAGTGGCTCAAACTTATTGCTTCAAAAGAATTCAAACTCAGTGATATAACCCAGAGCTTACCCTCTTCCCCACACCCATCCCCAATACTACTAATTTTTTAACATATCAATTGTGAGATAGTCATGGGAAAATATGTAGAATTAGTGCGGTACAACTCAAGGATTTATCACAAAGCATGATGCTAACAACTCCCCAGAAATCCTGTCATGTTCCCTCAATCTTACTCCTCCCAACAAAGTGACCCCTTCTAGGCAAGTGCTTCTTTTCTTCATAGTTTTACTATTTAAGCATGCATTCCTGAACACTTAAGATTTAGTTTTGGCTGGTTTGGGAATTTTATACCAGTGGAATCAAACAGTGGGAACCCTTTCGTCTGGCTTCTATAACTCAGCGTTGTTTGTGAAAACGAGATGTATCCATTTCATTCCATCTAACAATAAATTGTTTGTTTTCCTTGCATATTAAGTGACCACTTTTGACTCCAAAGATGGAACCTTAACAATAGTAGTTTATTGTATGAGTGTTTTACAGTGAATATTTCATATTGTTAATGGAAATGGACATCTGAATTGTGGGCTGTGCTGCTGCGGGCATTTGTGTGTATCTTTTGGTGATTATATGGGCAGATTTCTCTTAGGCATTTGCATGGGAGCGAACTGGATTTGACAATAGCACTGGGTTTAAACCTCATTATGGTTTAATTTGCATTTCCTTCGATTGCGATATTGACTACCTTTTAACATGTTCATCGACTATCGTTTGTGAATTGTTCATCCTAGTCTTAACCAATTTGTAATTGGATTTTTCTCCCCTATTAATATAGCCATTCATTACATGTTCTAGAATAAGCTCTTCATCAGTTATGTGTGTTCCAGATCCTTCTCCATTCTGGGTTGCCTTTTCACTCTCTTAAGTGTCTTTTTTTTTTTTTTTTTTTTTTTTTTACAGTTAATGCATCTTATTTTCTGTCTAAGAAGTCTTTCCCTACTGAGTTCATGACTATTTGTCTATTTTGTCTTCTAGAAATCCTATTTTGCCTTTTACATTTACATTTTGCATGTGTATATGGTATGAGGTAGAGGGTTAAGTTTCATTTGTTGCCATTAGATATCCATTTATCAAAGATTATCTTTCCCCAACTGCTCTGCAGTGATATTGTTGTAAATCAAGTGTCCATATGCTTTTAGGTTCACTATTTTATTTCCTTCCTCTCATACAAGTCCTTGGGGCAACCAAATACCTCTAACGAAGAGGAGAGAAGAAGACAGGGGTGAAAAACTTTACTGGTTATGTGGGTGAAATTGGTACCTGGATTAACATCTTAACTCTGCCACTCATTAGTCCCGTAACACTGGGATAAATTGAATTTTTCTAGGGTCCTATTTCTTGGCCTTTACATCTGGCTTGTAGTATTATAAGGATTAATGACTTCATATAGCTAAAGTGTTTAAAACAAACACTCAATAAATGACAGTTATGAGCCCTAATCTGCAATTTGTAAACTCATGTAATGCTAAAACCTAAGCTGAATTGACATAGAAAATCAAATTTATTCTTAGTATCAATATTTACATATTTTTATAGCAAAACTATCAATGGGTTTGATTACAGAGTGCTGTCTAGGTCCCATTTGGAGTGTCTTGCATCTTTCTAAAAATGGAAAGTTCTAAATTGCGAAGCGCATCTGGCCTTGGGCCCACTAAGGGATGTGGGCCTCTATTACCTCAGTTTTGTAGCCTGGGACAAGGCAGTGGCCTCTGGGTGGGCCTCAAGTTAATTCTATCAATTCTACCTTATAACACAACAGCAGGAACAAAAAAGTATGCTGAATGCAGCAAACCGTTCCCCTAAAGGGAAAGTCTAGAGTCAGACACACACTCACTCACTCACACACGGAGTCTACCTTTCCTCCACACTTTGCACAAAAATAGAAACTACAATTCAAAACAAGAATCAGATATCAGCCCTCATCTATCACCAAGATCTATACACATTAAAAATGGTCTCCTGATGAAACCAGCATTTTGTCTTCTCAATGGAAACATACAAGGAAAACCTTTATTTTTCCACGTTTTTGGAAATTCCAATTCATCCATTAACTCCTTGTTAAAAGTGATATGGGATGGGAAGGCAGTTGGGTCCGTTCTCAATTACTGTGGGGAGGCCTGTCTGAATGAATGTCCAGTTAAGTCCTGCCTCGTGAGCCCTGACTTGGCCTCTGCAGACTGCTTGCCCAGGGCTGGAGGCAGAGCTGAGTTCAGGGAACACCAGTGTGAATAAATGCCAGTGGCTGATTACTGTCTTGAGGGCTGGCTTTAAGTCTAGCATTCACTCGCAAAACCATCATCCCTCTAAGAACAGCCCAGACTGATTCAATTTCTAATCCCCACTCTTCAAGCACCTGAGGAGTAGGCTTCGGGCCAATGTGACCAGCATCTGAGACTGAAGGAATAACCTCAAGAGTCACAAGGTTCTAGATGAGTCTAGTATCAAACCTTTGCTTTCATCTTCTCCCAACACAACAGGTTCCTGGTGAAAAATTACAGTGGTTAAAATGTACTGAACACTCATCAGGTATTATTTTTTGTACTATAGGAATTTTAGCTCATTTCACTGTAACTGACAGGGACCATTATTCCCATTTTATACGCGAGCAAGTGAAGGCAGGGGAAGTGGGGGTGGTGGTGGTGACGCAGAACAAGAAACTGATCTCAGGCAACATGACCCCTGAGTTACAGCATGGGTAGCCGCCCGCTGCTTAGCCCCAGACAGAGCCCTGCTCTCCGGGTTTCTGGAAGAAGCACTCCTGACTTCCTCCCCTGGTGGCGAGAGAGCTCTCGGTTTTGGAAGGAAACCAGCCCCTCGTTCCATTGGGGCCCTTCCACTACGTGTTAGTTGTGGGCAGATGGGCCACTCGCAGGCTGCCAAGCCTCACTTCCCTCAGCTGTGGAACCAGGACCCTGCCCCAGAGGGAATAAGACCTGGGTTTTAGAATAAGATGAAAGTTTGATCCTAGCTCAGCAAATCCTGAGTAATCCCATGTCACGCTCCCCAGCATCGCAAAGCCTCAACTAAAAGGGGAACTACTCTTACTTAGCTCAGGGAGGGCGTCCATGTGGGCATTGGAGAAATGTCTTCCAGCACATAACGGGGTTGCTGTTACGATAAGCATGGTGATGGGCTCTGCCCAGGGCAGGCCTTCTCGCACTCGGGATGGAGGTCAGGGAACACAGAGGGCAGAGCAGAAGGGGGAATAAGGGCTGTGGTTTGCCCAAGGGTGAGAGCACCCCCACCCTTCCTCAGCCTGGCTCGGCCAGCCGGCTTGCTGTCCTGTCACAGACCCAGGGCTGCTCCAGCTGGCCAAGTCACTAACTGCTGGTCCAGGCCACTAAAACAGATAAGGCTGAACAATCCCGGCTTTGTTTTGGGAGGTTTTGCCCCTGAGTTTCCAGTTGGCTTTTATCTGACCTCTTCAGCCCCACGGGCGCTACACTAGGAGCTTCGGGTGCTTGGGGAGGAGGAAGGTTGGAGACGGGGAGCCCCACTCGCGTCCGTGTGTGCCTGGTTCTCTGGCCGCCCGCGTCGGGGCCCAGGAGGGCGCGCCAGCCATCATTGGGACGCCCAGGGGAGCTGCCGAGCTTTCTCCCTGCTACCTGGCCGCCTTTCCTTCCTTGGCGCAGCGGGGCAGCGGGCGAGGTCGTGATGGGCTCATTAAGCCGGCAGGTAGGCAGCGCTCCCGCGGCGGCAGGCGGTCCTGGAATGTGCGAGCGGCGTGATGACAGCAGCTGCCGCCGGCCGCTTTGCGCAACACCTGGGCTATATATACCCGGGCGCTGCGCTTCACCTGGGTGTCTCCTTCAGTCCATTACCTGCGCAGGGAGCGCTGGTGAGTACTCCCGCTGGGGCAAGGGCGCTTCCTGCTCCCTTCTCGCTCTTGAAAGAAGCTTGATTTACTTTTAATTAATTTACTTAATTCTTTTAGATATCCCTTGATGCTGACCTCAAGGAACTTGGATGGCTTTGGGCTGCAGAAGAGAAAAAATAATAAATTTTCCGATTTTTTCCCCCTGAATGTTACTGCTATTGCTATTATTACAAGTCCTATGATTCCACTATTGCTACTGGCAGTGTTATTAATGAGCCGCACATGAGGGATTTTTAAAATTACAGGTGTTTCAGGGTCTGTGGTTTGGGGAGGAAAAACAAGGAATGGAGGTGCCAGTAGGAATGAGGAGACCTGGGCTCTTTTTAGTCACTAACTAGCTGTGTGATCTAAGGCAGGTCTCTGCGAGCTCCTGGGCCTTAGCTTCTCTTTACAAGGACAAAACCAGCTCAGTTTTGCCTGAGCTAAACAGCCTGGGTCTGTGTGGCCGCCCAGGTCTGCACACCCTCCACCCCAGCGTGACTCCCACGTGCGGTTCCTGTCTGCGGAGTTCTTTATCTAGAGGGACTGCAAGATACAGTCCTCGTTTGCTGGTCCCATCAAAGCAGGTGGCTGTCAGGCTGGCCTGTCCTCAAGTTTCTCTCGGTTGAACAGAGCCCACAATTTTCGGGTGTTTTGAGGGTACCAGGCCAGCTGGCTGGGGAAAGGGCTCGCAAGGCGATGTGCACAGGTGGAGCTGCGATGCGGGCGGAGGGCCGGAGCATCTGCAGGCCAGAAAGAGAGGAGGGATGGAGTTCATTCAGTCTTCAGATCCCCCCAGGGGCAGACGCCTGCCATGGGCGGCTGGCACCGAAGTGAAGTAAGTTAGAAGCTGTTTTCCGTAGCAAGGCGGCAGCTTTCTGAAACATGTGGGTCTCATGCAGGCAGCGCGCGCACTTCATTGCTTGGAATCCTTCTCCCTGTTTAGGTTCACCAAGACAGTTCTGTGTTGGCGGCCTGCTCGAGCCCTGTTTGTCCCCCCTCCCCCACCCGGGGCTGGAGTTCTTTATAACCTGTTCTTTGTTGGGTATTCTTGAAAAAGTTGGACCTCGTTAGGAGTGGCCATTGTTTCGGTTAAGAGTGCTTGAATCTCTGTGCCAGCTGACCACCTGATAATGATCTCTTCTTTATATTTTTTTTTGTTTTTGTAACTTTGGGAACCGGTGGCAAGGAGGGAAGGCTTTGTAAAAGGTTTGAATGTTGAAACAAATTACTCCTGTAAAATCCACCCAAATCACTCAACCATCTCACTGAAAGAAGTCTCCAGCAGTGGGAAGACGGACAGACGTCTGGATTACTGCCATTAGACACAAAGCTGACCAAAATAGCCTGAATTCAATTTAATGAAGAAAAAAAAGCTTCTTGGGATCAGTGATTTGGAATAAACTTACTACCATTTCCAGCTACTTTCCACCTCACCTTCCTCACCCTCACCCTCTCACCTCCACTTTGGGGGCAGAATGGCAGTGTCAAGCCGGGTACTAGTAGTCAGGTCATCCCAGGTAATTAATTCATCCCAGTTAATCCAAAAAAAAAAAAAAATGCAAAATAGGGCTGCAAAAAGATTACAGTGTTTATTTTTATAAATTAGCCTTTTTTAGTCCCCCAACTAAAATGTACAATAATTAATATGTTAATTACACAACTTATTTAAAATATTGTAAATACCAAGTACACTGAAGGTGCAGTTTGGCAATGGGGCCCTAGTTTAAAGAGAGGGTAAATGTCTTCTAAAATCCTATTAGTGCACGTCAAAAGTCTAAATTAAGCCATTCCTCAGCAAAAAACTGGGCCAACCGATTCCCTGTCTGCTGTCCCACACACGCCCCTCCCAGCATCACCATGTTTTGGGGGATTATATTGCCTTATGAAGGCTAAAGGGAGCCTAAGAACTCTTTGAAGCCTTGGCCACTTTTTCAAAGTTTAAGAAAGTAATACTTGAGCAGCTATGCACGTTGGAATCAGACTGAGTCTGAATTGTCTCTGAAGGCACAGGGTGCAGTCAGGTCCTTTGTGCCTTGGTGGCCTCCTATAGAATGGGGATGACATTGGTACTAAAGTATAAATGCTTTACTGAAGTTCATAAATTTGCAGAACTCTGTAAAGTGCGTGTGGGATTCAGTGAGGTAATTTGTGTACGGGGCTTAGAGCAATGCCCGCCGCAGAGCACTCAAGCATTGTCAGGAGGCTAAGTGCCAACGCTGCCCTGCACGCGTGGCCTCCGGAGGTCGCCCTCCTGTGTTCTTGGAGGCCACCACCTGGCAGGAGAGTGTGTGTCTCGGTCATCTGCAGGACACTGCCCTGTGCCACCTCCTCCTCACTTCTTTGATAGCCCCGGGCTGCTGGTCTTCTGAGAGCACAGGTGGCCCCGGACCAGATCCTGGTTGGGGAGGCCAAATGATGCGGAGCATAGGGGTTGGGTGACTGCCAGGTGCCCCACATTTCCCTGGTACTCAGGTCTCAGAAGGGCCAAGAAGTTTTCTGTCCTTAGCCTGCAAGAGTTCCTCTTGGCATTGGGTGCATAGGTCGATGCCGGAAGTTGAGCCAAAGGGCTGTCTCCACAGCCAGCTCAACAGGAGGGACAGTGATGGGGAGCAAGGGAGCAGAGGTGTGAGCGTAACCTGACCTCCTGCCTGGGCATTAAGAACGTCTTCCTGGGAATTAGAACTAAGCCTCCCCAGTGGACGGCTTTTCTGCTCTTGTGGCAGGCCGCAGCCCTGTGTGGCCTTGGGGGAAAGTGGGGAGAAGGAACAGTTGGATCATGGGTGTGGGGTTGGGAGAAAGCCTTCGCAGGAGCCCTGCTTTAAGGTCCTTAAAGCTCCTCCCTAGGGAAGCAGGTTCCAGACATGCCAATGTCTGCCACACCCTTGGGAGTAGTGGCTGCAGATGCTGGCTCCTTCCTTTGTCTGGCCCATTCTGTGTCTCCTCCTGCTCAGTCGGGACTCTTAAAGGCTTGGCGTATGCTGAATCCAGGTCTCTGGTATGCCAGAGGCTTTGTGGGAACTGAGCAGCAGCCTGTCATTAGAGCATTCTTGGCTGGCATTTCTGGCCATCCTAATGCAGGAGTGCACTCAGCCATCTGAGGCAGGAGTGACCTCTGCCGAGAGGCAAGCTCTCCCAGAAGCCCTCAGTGCCCTCCCTGAGCCTGGATCTGAGGCTCCTGGGTGCCCTGCTATTTTGAAGTCCCAGAGATTCCTCCTCCTATATCTCAGCCCCTGGCCATGAAGTCTATGGAAAGACCCCCAGCTTTGGAACCAGCTGTTCAAATCCTGACTTCTCATCCCTAGGTAGCTGTGGGACTTATTTCTCTGTGCTTTGTTATAACACTTAATGAGGTCACAGATTACATAGGACACTCCCCTGACACGAAACAAATGTTAGCTCCTTTCTCATCTCACACGCTTTGGGTTCATTTATCACACAGATATTAACTGAGGGTCCGCCGTGCTGAGCACTGAGATGAAGGTCTTATGGCCCAGGGCAAATCAGAGTTCAGGCCCTTCATTGTTCATGAGGAATTCATTTCACAAAGTTCTGAGGGCTGCCTCTGCCAGGTGCTGTGCGCAGGGCCTCACCTACGCTCACGAATATATTAGTCCTATGACAGTGAGGGAAATGGCGGCCCGTTATCAAGAAGATGAAACTCAGGCTTGCTTGGAGAGGCTCAGGGTCACACACAGGGAGCAGTAGGACTCCACAGAGCTAGCCCTCACCCACGGTGTGGGTCTCTCCTAAGCCGTGTGCCAGGCACTATGGTATTGGCAGAACAGGGGCCTGGGCTCAGGGCTGGTTGTGGGGAGTTTGCCCCAGGTCCTGCCTTTCACTCCAGATCTGTAGGGTCAGCCTGCACAGAAAGCTGAGCTTTTGATGGCCGCTGACCCGGACTGCTGAAGGCATGGGGCCTGTGTGCTTGCATTGCTGAGTATAGTGGTTGGCCGCCGAGGGTGCGCCATTTGCCCACTTCCCGGGTCCAGAGAGGAGCAGCTCTTAGGGGTGGAGGGAGCCAGGAGGGGAGTGGCCTGCAGGGCCAGAGGGTTCTGGACTGGGTCCGATGGCTCTCCCCACTGCCTACACCTTCGGCAGTGCTTAGGGTGTGGATTGTGCCTTCTTTCCTTACCTCAAGGTACAGTGAACACCCGAGAAATGTTGGAGTTAGGTGAATGCACCAAAAAATGAAGTGCTGTGTGAGGGGAAGTGATTGCTTCATCAGGGAAGTGTTCGTAAAGAGGAAATGGCCTTAAAACGAATGATTGAACTCAGATTAGGGAAATAGGATTTCCAAGGAAGATTAGAGACATTCAGTAGAAATTTTCCTTGGCTTTTTGGGGAGTAAATGAGGACCTCGCGGTGAATGAAGCAGCTCGGGCCTCGCACAGCAAGTATGCACGCGAGACCCTCACATCGCATCCTGTTCCCTTTGCGCTGGGAACCTGCCCGTCACGCTGCTTGTACTATTATTATAAACCACTTGGCAGCTGGACCAGGAAAAGTATGTCTGTATTTACTAGACACTTTGTGTTCAATCCTTGAAAGAAAATGGTTCAGAGAAATTCAGTCACCGAAACATAATTTAAATAATAGGCAAATAATCATCCTTACACCGTACTGCCTTCTCGAATGTGCTGTCCACCAGGACAGGACATCTCAGACGAAACAGGTGTTAGTACACTCAGGTCCAAAAGTCCATCCTTTCTTCCATTACACCACTGGAATAAAGTCCCCTGAGCAGATGCCCAGGCTGGAGTCACCTGAATGGAACAGGTGACAGGGAAGGCCCTGCCAGGAAGTGACATCCAAGTTGCAGTTTCATGACTTGCTCTATCCATCAGACTTTGGCCAACCAACTTGCATATAGTGAGAAGGGTCAGCCACCCACTGGTAAGACTCAGGCTTGATTTTGTTTACTAATCTTGATCAACATAGATCGAGTGCACTCCTTCAGCAAATTCTCTGTGTTGACGTCTCCATTCACACATGTAAAATGCCTACTGTGTACCCAAAGCAAGACAGTTGGTTCCTGCCCTCTACAGCTTAAATTCTAGTAGAGAAGGCAGTATAAATGTGCATGAGAGATAGGAGAATAATTCTAGAATAAATTAAGATTATAAGAGAAAGGCATCTGGCAGAGGCAGCACTCAGAACTTTGTGAAATGAATTCCTCATGAACAATGAAGGGCCTGAACTCTGATTTGCCCTGGGCCATAAGACCTTCATCTCAGTGCTCAGCACGGCGGACCCTCAGTTAACAGTTTCAAATTGTTTCTTCAAGAGCAGAGAGCCAGGGATAGGAACCTCTTGGAGGTGTGTGAGTAGCCTAGAATAGCCTGTTGCAAGCTCAAATAACTTTCTCTCCTGTTTAATTTATATAAACCTCGCATTCTATCCTATAATATCCATGCTTGTTTTAGTATGAAGCTGATAATCACATAAAGTTTATCATGTGTCAGGCACTGTTCTGAGAACTTAAAACATGACACACTTCACCATCGCAATAACCCTTCGTAGGTATTGCTGTCCTCATTTAACATCTGGGGGACAGAGAGGAAAAGCAACGAGCCCAGAGTCACACGGTAACTGGCAAAACTGCGACTTGAACCCAGGACATTTGGGATCTAAATTCCAGTCTCCTGACTTCTAGATCATTAGTTCTCGACCTCCAAGGGACATTTGGCAATGCCTGGAGATGCTGCTAGCTGTCAAAACAAAGGGAGAGGAAATACTGGCATCTGGGAGTGCTTCCTGGGCAAGAGCAGAGGCGAGGCGTCCACAAGGTCACTGCTGCGTATCAGAATTAACCAGGGGAGAGACACTGGGGCCCCAAACAGGTAAACAGCTGCCTCATTGGTCCAGGCCGGAGGTGCTGAGGCCCAGCCTGGGGAGGTGACACCAGGAACCAGAGACCAGAACCTAGATGCTCCCAGATACAAGCAGCAGATCCTGTTCCTGGCTGAATGTGGTGCTGTGAGAGAGGACTTCCAGATTCTGGGAGGATGATAGCAGGAATCACACCAACAGGAAAGTTCTGTAGCAGTAGAGAGGAAGGTTTGCGGTGCAGATAGGAGGCCTAAGGTTCAAATGCAGGTTGGATGCTTGGAGTGGGAGGTGCCTAGAGACCAAACTCATGGAGCCCTCACTTCCCTGGATTCTATCTACAGTAAGGGGGAGACTGACTTGCTTCTTCCACTGGGCATTGAAGTATCTTTTCCCTTTGCCTAGTACTGGGCCTTTATCAGATACATCTCACTTCTGATGCTAATAATGCATGACTCACTCCTTTGAGTGTCCCAGGTCAGGTAGTAATGGAAAGCCAAGCACAGACTCTGGAGTCAGAAATTCTCATTGTGCCAATAGCCTTGGGCCAAGTGGCTTCACCCCTGGGTGCTTCCCTTTCCTCATCTATGAAATGGGAATAACCCGAACCCCTCAGAGCCGCTAAGGGGTGTCACTAACCCATTCGTTGAACTGTTCTAAGTACTGTACAGAAGTAAACTCGTCAAGGCCGCCGAATGACTCAGTGGGCCATAAACAGCGTAAACCCCATTCTCTGGTAGTAGTGCTTATATTCTGGTAAGCAAAATGAGATCCATTCAAAGAAATGAGGACTCAGATCCAGGTTCTGGGAAATGTTTTCCAACCAAAGAGGTGATCAGAGCAAGGCAGGTATTTTTGATTTTCTGTGAGAAATATTCCTAGGTTTCCAGTTCCTAGAAATGAAATCACTGGGTCGGAGATGTATGGAATGTGTATGCTAACTGTTTTTCAGAGCTGCCTTCCTTGGGTGTGCTCATCTTACTGTGACTTCTCCACCATGGCATGTTATACCTAAAATTTATTTGCTACTTTAATAATTGAAACTTATCTGCATCTCTTTGGTTATTAATGAGGATGAACTTTATCTTGTACCTATGTTATGGTAACTTTCGCTTCTGCAAATTGTTTGCACATTGTTTGCTCCGATCCTTTGGACTGTGTTGTCTAAGGTGTGCCAAAGGACAAGGACTGCAAGGGGTGGACTTTCAGATGGTGTCAAGAGCTACACTTCTCCACGTAACTGAGAGGCTTTGTAGAGAAAATGGCTTCTGGAGAAGTCTCTATCGAAGCCTGTAAAGTACTAGGTTCTGACAAAGGACCATTAATCCAGGCAGCATGGCATAGTAGGATTGCGACTATCTGTTGGATGCCTGCTGGTGAGAGGCACTTTCATAGGCATCACCAGTAATCTCATAACCCTACGAACTATGAAGAATTATCTCCCTCGTATACGTGGAGAAACCAACACTTCTTCTCAGAGGCACAAAGGGACTTGCCTAAACACATACCCGTTGATAATGGCACCTCTGCGATTTGAACCAGGTCCAGTGTGTCATGCTACTCACAGAAGGGTCAATGATAGGTAGAGCAGCTAGCATGTACATGACCATATATGTTAAGACTACTGGGAGCCCCTTAGAGCATTGTGAAGACTTGGCATCCCGTGAGTTGATAAAGATGGAAGAGTTTGCATTTGCTTTCTGACAGAGGGGGAGAGATAGACGTTAGAGAAATCAAAGGTGGTGCAACTGAGAGACAGATGAGAGACTAGGCTGGAAGAACGCTGACAGATGTGGTTTGATTGAGTGTCAGCCAGTGAGTGGTCGAAGGAGGCCTGCACAGGCATGCAACATGGTGCGTAGAGTCTACACTTAGAAGGTACAGCACACCACTCTTCCGCTCCCCTCCACTTCTCCGAATCTTTGCCACTACTGGTTCTCCCTGGCATGGCAACTGAGTGCACCTCCTTCAGCGTCGGCTTCTTTAAGCTCTGTTTTCCCATCCACAGACCATGGCTCCTTGGCCTGAGCTGGAGAATGCCCAGCATAACCCCGATAAATACATCGAAGGGGCCACTAGTCAACAGTCGACCACGGCTGCGAAAGAAAAGGAGACCAACAGAAGTAAGTGCCACTCACGCAGCCCCTGGCTGGCCCTCGCGTGGGGCCCCAGGAGACCCAGGCTTGGTTCTCTATTTCCTCCTGGCCTTTTGCTGTTTGTTTGTGCAGATGGCACCGGACCTCTGTAACAAGATTGGACTTCTGCTCCCACTCCCAGTGCACTGATAGAGGAGCCAAAGCGGAACCCACAGAGGTGGAAGACCCTGGATCTACCTGAGCTTAAGCAAAAGGGTATCAAGTGGTCAGTAAAATGAGGCCAGCTGGAGCAGGCAGAAGGACTTGAGTTCTCTCTGCAGAACTTTGCGTTGTTCCGATGCCCTTTGAACGCAGACCCTGGCTAGGGTTGTCACCCAGCACTCTGGATGATTGCAGAAAGGTTTGATTTTTTTTTTTCATTCAACAAACGTGCCAGCGCTGAGGTTACGGCCAAGCCCGTCTCCTGCTGGTCTTATAATCCAATGTGTGCTGGTCCTGGGTACTGTGAAGGTTGTGCTACAGCAGAAAACAGACGAGGCCCTGCTCTGAGAGCTGGGTGGGTGTGCATCAGAAAAGGCTTCTGGAAGACAGAGACTGTATGGCCAGAACAGCTAGGGTGTAAGCAAATGCTGCATTTGTCCAGGGCCGGGTTCTGGCTGCAGATCACACAGCTGGGAGGGAGGAGGTGAGCACCGCTTTTAAAAGTGAGTGGTTTTTTAAATGGAGGCTGTGATTGCTACCTTGCAGCCACTTTCTAGAAAATAAGTCTGTGCTGTTCTCAACGTGGTTAGGAGAGCCATTATCTCTGACCCACACTTGAGCAGGTGGTAAGTGCCCTTCACGGCCTCACTCAGTGACACGGGCTCAGCTGAGCATGGAGCCTAGTTTGCCTGTCTCCAGACCACTGAACCCCTCCTCAATGCAAAGCCTGATGAGACACTTCACCATGGGTTTCAACTAAATGGACTATCGTGGTATTGCTTTGAACGGCACGGTGGCCCACTTCTGGGCCTTGCTTACAGCTCTCTGGCTGGGAAGGGGCGGGGGAGGGGTGGGGGAGTTCTGAGCTCATTGCCGAACTTCTCAGTGTTTCAGACACTAAAAGCCTCCATACCTTTTCCTCTCCCGCAGAGAGAGACACCAAAGGGAAGGTCCTGTGTGTTTTCCAAGGGATTGGGAAATTCATTCTGCTTCTGGGATTCCTCTACTTGTTCGTATGCTCCTTGGATGTTCTCAGCAGTGCCTTCCAGCTGGTTGGAGGTATGAACGAAAGGGTCAAAGTCAGGGGGGAGCGGCTGTTCTCATTGGGTCCAGACCCTCACCTCTCGCAACTCAGCAAGCCCTCTTCAGCTGCATTTTAGGACTGGAAGCCACCAGATCATGTGAAGTCATGTGCCCCATTTTGCAGAGGAAAAAACTGAGGGCCTCGCTGAAGTGGCTAAGGCCAGGGCTGGAGCCAGTTTCAAGCTTTCGGCCTCTCCTTGTGTCCACCAAGCCTGGACATTTTTCTAAGGGATCCCACTCTTCTTTGGGCCTCCCACTAAGGGAAGTATTGGATAAGAATGTTCCCTTAGGCCAGAGGAACTATAGAAATCAAAGCTGACCTTGCTGGAAACCAGGGTCCCCAGTCTGGGGTATCTTCATCCAGAGCAGGAAATGTCTAAACATCTCCCAGAACTTAGTATAAGCTGTGCAGAGCGAGGAGGACCCAGAAGTGAAATCACCATGTGCTTGGTCTCCTACCAAAAGGGGTGACAACACTGATCGCTAACACTTCGAGTGCCTCCTGGTCAACAGGCATTTTCAGCAACGCTGTCTCCTTTTAAAACCCTTTCCCATTTCTAGAGAGGAGCTGGGCTCAGAGATCGGGCCTGAGGTTCACAGCCTGTAATTGGCATAGTGAGATTCAAACTCAGGACTAATTTTTACACCCATTGGCTCATCTTTGTGACCTGGGAAGATCTGGGAGGGGAGCACTTTGTGGGAGAGCATGAGGGGAGTACTGACTCTCTGGATGCCACTTGTGGTTCCTCGGATCCGAGGCAGAATCAGCAAGAGGCTTTGCTCTCTGAGTATGTCAGACAGGTCACTCTCTGGACCTCGGTCATCTTTATAAAATGGGGCAGGAAATGAATAGATGGTCTCAGAGGTATACTCTCAAAAATGACAACCCCAGTATTCAATTACAGGCTGAGGCTGGGGCTGTGGATTCAGGGCTGGGGTGGAGGGTGAATTGAGGAGTGCCTGGAAGATAAATCCTAGGAACCGGGAATACATCCCAGATAGGAAATAGACATCAGGAGATTCACTGGGCACAAGTACACAGATGAGGCCAGTTCATATCAGGAGAGGCTAGAGGAGGGCTTGCGGATGGAGTGTTGAAGCGGGGGAGTGCACGGTGAAGGGAAAAAATGAACGAGGCTCTGGGGAGTGGGATAGGACATGTTTCAAGGCATCAGGTCAGTACTGAGAAGATGCACGAGGAAGCAAGATGCCATAGGTACCAGCAGGGCTAGAGGCTGGGCTCTCCAACCCATCGTCGGCGTTGGCCCTGGCTGGAGACTTGAGCACTTTGTGTGCCCGCCTAACCTGTGATTACCATGTTTCTTTTTATCCAGGGAAAGTGGCCGGCAGTTCTTCAGCAACAACTCTATTATGTCCAACCCCGTGGCGGGGCTGATGATTGGGGTGCTGGTGACTGTCATGGTGCAGAGCTCGAGCACCTCCACCTCCATTGTCGTCAGCATGGTGGCCTCCTCGCGTGAGTCCAGCACCCACAAGCCCAGACGTTCCTTCCCTTTGCAGCTAGGGAGCCTGGGAATTACTGGGAACATGGCCAGGACTGTCACCATTATTCCCCTTTGTTGTCCAACTATGACGTGTTCCACTCCGGGTCACGGACAGCCTCCTCTTTCCATTTTCATAACTGGATCTGAAAATAGGCCCCGATGCTTGAAGACTCTGAATTATTTAGAACTGTACTGTCCAGTCCAGCTGCCACGAGCCTATGTGGCTATTTAATTATATTTACAATCTTGATTTTAGTTTAAAATATAAGACCCAGTTGCTCAGCGGAGCTAGCTATATATGTCAAGGGGTCCGTGGTCATGTGTGGCTAGAGGCTGCCCTGTTGGGCAGCGCAGATACAGGACATTTTCATCACGGCTCTCAGTGGCAAGAATCAAGACATCTAAACACATCACACTTTAGTTTGGTACACCTGAGCTTGGGGAGCTGGCATTCCAAACTCGAACCTGCCTGATATTTGCTCTGGCTTAGTTAAGACAGACTCCGTAAATGGGACCAGTTTGAACAGATGCATTTTCAGCCCAAGCCAGCATTTTAGCCACAATTAACTCGAGCCTTTTCTGGGCCAAATTAGGACAAGTTATTATTTTAAAATACTTTCATGTGTCAACACATTGTGGCAATATACGAGTTTTGTTAGAAAAAGAAATTATACTGCCAGGAATTTGCCATAATAAATAACGCAAGTCCTTATACACTACCTTCTGGTCTCCTTGAAGGTGGCCTTGCATCTAAGAATTCAGAAAGGCACTTCGAAACCAAGGCCCACTGAAGGGCTTCGTAGGGTCTAAGGATTCCCCTGAAATTTTGCGCTAAAATCTTTTTGGTCCCCGTGCCTTTCTATGGGGAACTGCCATAGCTTTCCTCAGATTGACTGCCAGGCGCAGAGCCCAAAGAGGATAAGAGCTGCTGCTGTGGGGGGTTACCGATGAGTCCAGCGGGCCTTGGGGCACAAAGGAGCCCGACCCAGCTGCCTTCCAAAACTTGCCAACATACTGTTTTCTACTCTCCAGTGCTGACCGTGAAAGCTGCCATCCCCATTATCATGGGGGCCAACATTGGGACCTCGATCACCAACACTCTGGTGGCGCTCATGCAGGCGGGAGACCGGAATGTGTTCAGAAGGTAGGAGGCTCAGAACTGGCGTTTGCCACCATCAGGCTCATCGGTTTGGGCCAGGTTGTCGTCACAACCTTTAGCCAAGGAGAACGTCCTTGCCATCCTGGAGCGCCTAGCGCTGGCCACAGGGGAGTGCAGCTGGGGGGAAGGGATCACATCCTGCGCAGCCCCCTGATCTGCATAGCGGGGAGAATAACGGTGTCAACACCACTGTGTTGCCTAACGGAGTAAACAGTCATGCAGGTGAATGCTTAGCTAGGCGCCTGGCACGGTCAGGACTCCCTGAATGCAAGCGTGAGCTGGGAGCTTACCTGCAGCGTGGTGGAGTTAAAACAAGGCCAACTGGGTTAGGATTCATTGTCCTGCTTAGTCAGAAATAATTATACCCTGAAGCTTCTGTTTTCGGCCAGCTGAACCCACGCCACTTTTTCTTTGTTCTTCACTTGCCGGAAAAAGGCAAAATGTAGCTTCTGCGGATGCATAAGATGTGAAAATGGGGCAGGGTGGATCCAGACAAAGGGAATCAGCCCCTTTTCCGAACTGTTAATGTGGAAGTTAAGCACATTTCCTAGCCTCTCTTCTAACAGGTGACAGACTTTTTTGCTTATTAAAATAGAGAAACAATATCAGCTTGTCTACACGATGTGCTTCCTGTGTGGTTCAGGCACATGGCCTTCAACAGGCTGTGGGGCCAGCAAACGTCCCCACTCTTTCTTGCGTCCCTGAAGAAATGTGCTGAGGGTCAAATCAATACACATTATCCATGGTGTTTGCTAATCTGACCTTCACAAGCAGAGTAGGCCTTTCTATGCCCCATTTTATCAACGTAGAAATGAGGTATGAGGGTAAATGTCTTCACTGAAACATGGCTGGGACTCAAGGCGTTCTTATTCAGATTTTGTGTTCTTTCTGCTGTTACATAAACTTTTGCCTCTGGCAAAACTTATGAAATAGAAACATGCAATCTATGAAGGGACCAGCACGTAGGAATATTACTGACCTTGCTCATGCCCTGTTGGGGATATTTAAAACAGATTGCTTTCAGTAACATCTTCGGGGATTTTTTTTCTTGGTGGTTTAGATTATGTCCTTAGGTAGATCCCTAGAACATTTACTATGTAAAAAACTTGTAAGACTCTGAAGACATCCTGCCAAACTATTAAGAAATATTTATCACTTTATATCAGCAGCTTATGAGGATGTCTTAAGTCAACTTCTTAAAGGAAAACTTTTTCCGCTGAGGACAAGAAAAATGGAAATTTTGTTATATATTAGCCTTATTTCTTGTAGAGACTGTTCAAATGTTACCTCAGAGTCTTAAGATCTTAAAAAAAAAATTTTTAAGAATTCACTTGGGTAGGGCGGGCTTTGGTGTTTACCCTTGTGCTGGTCCTCACCCTCCCAAGGAAGGTTGTCATCGATGTGCACGGTTCGCCAGTGCGGTTGATGCTGAGCTTATTGTTGCCGCTGTCACACGTCTGGCTCCCTTTATCCCGGTGGAGAAAAGTGCTGTCTGATCCGAGGGGAAAGGCCCTGCCTAGCAGTGGAAGACAAGGGTCCTGGGCAGTGCCCACGCAGTGGTCGTCACATTCCCTATGCCAGCCCTGTTTCCTCCTCCGTCAGATGGAGATAGTGATAACACCCACTTTGGGGGTTGCTGTGAGAATGAAAATCAGATTGTGCACATCTGCATATCCAGATAGCTGACACCTGGCAGAAGATGCCAGTAACGGCCCGTCTAGACGGGTGCCCACTCACGCATTGACGCACGGGCTGATGGCTTGGCGGGGTTTCCCTCCATAGGGCTTTCGCGGGGGCACCGTCCATGACTTCTTCAACTGGCTCTCCGTGCTGGTGCTCCTGCCCGTGGAGGCTGCCACTGGTTACCTGGAGATCCTGACCAACCTGGTGGTGGAGTCCTTCCATTTCAAGAACGGAGAAGACGCCCCGGCACTTCTGAAAGTCATCACGGATCCTGTCACAAAGCAAATTATCCAGGTAACCTAGCTTCCTTCTGAGAAGGGGGCTCACGCCCTTCCCCTCCCCCGCGCAGCCGAGGAAGGACAGGGGTCTATAAACACTGCTGTTTGTCTGCCCCTGCAAAAGGCAAAGGAGAGCAGAACCAGGGACACTTGGTCCAGTAATTGGCCATTTTTGTTTTCTTGACCTCAACATGTGTGTCATCTTTATTGCAATGGGAGTGGAGGGTGGCGAGTGCTTCTCAAGACTCAAAGGAGTGTCTATCGGACACTTTGTCCCAACTACTGACCTCAGTGCCAGTGGTCTCACTGATGAAGGTATTATCCTACTTCTAGCCAAAGGGGAAGCTTACTGCCCTTCCCTTCCACCTCACCCCTCTGCTCACTAGGGTCTGTCCATATTATTAAAATGAAAGAAGGCTTTGTGGATGTTGCTGTGGGGAGAAAGGGCCAGCTTGGCCCTTGCTTCTTCATTTTGCCTTCTGGTTTTCTCTGTCATTCAGTCATCCAGTGATTATCTACATGCTTTCGAGATACCAGTCCACTGTTACTACAATTTATCAAGTGCTTGCTGGTCTTCCCCCTGGGAGTGCAAATAGAGTGAGTCCCAGCTCACTTCTGCAGGGGCTCAGTCTGTTCCCATCCTCTGAGCCCCTCTTTATAGCAGCCCCTGTGTAGAGCCCCTTCTTACATCCATTCTGAGATTGTGCTGTCTCTCTTCTGTGTGTTGCCTTCCTCAGCTGGATCAAAAAGTTATCAACCAAATCGCAATGAATGATCCAACAGCCCAAAACAAGAGTCTGATCAAGATCTGGTGCAAAACTCTAACCACCGTGGTAAGTTTCTAAGAATAGAGCTGGGCAGGTGAACTTTGCATTCGTACTTTAAGCAAATCCTTTCTTCAAAGTGGGCAAATAAAAGGTAAAGGAAAAGAAACATCTGGGATGTCTGAAAAATTAAAACTGGCCAGTGAGAATCCTTTAGGAATGAGTCCTTGAATGCTGAATGGACAGACAGACTACAATAAGTAGAACAGACTGCCTTTTGCCCCATTTCACACCACACGAACACTATTTCCGGCTTGTCGCTATTTTCACGTCCTTTAGCTTGTCTCTGGCCACCTCTGTTCCCATTTATGGATGGACCCCTGGAAACAGTGTGTCATGCTTACAAATACACACATCGATGTGTGTTTCCCCCGAACCCCCATCAAAAATGAATGTTATGGATGATGCACACCATTTCTCATGTTTGCCACCCAGACTCAGGTGAATGTGACCGTCCCTCGACTGAGAACTGCACCTCCCCTTCCCTCTGCTGGACAGATGGTATTCCAACCTGGACCATCAAGAACGTGGACTCACCAGGAGAACATTGCAATGTGAGTAAACTCAGCCTCAGCCTCTGGCGTGCTGTCTGGGGTTGCTGACGTGATGAATCCAAGATCTGTCACTGTCACGGAAGGAATAAATGGGATGAACAATCTGTGGCCCTGGGGAGTCCGTAACCCCCTAACGAGGACTTTCCATGGTCTCCTCAGGCCAGCACATCTTTGTGAATTCCAACCTCTCGGATCTTGTCGTCGGCATCATCCTGCTGGTGACCTCCCTGTTCATCCTCTGTGGCTGTCTGATCCTGATCGTCAAACTCCTGGGCTCCGTGCTTGAGGGACAAGTAGCTGCTGTCATCAAGAAGACCATCAACACTGGTAGGTGCATTGTCCCCTGGTCTGGGCTTTCTAGCGGTTGGCATCACTGTCACCACCTCAGGGGTCTCCTTTAGATCCTTACCTAGCAATGGCCTCTGCTGGAGTTTTCCTCTTAGATATGGAAAGCTATGGAAGTTCTAGACATTATTCACCCCTGAAACCTTCTTTGGTCTCAGGTGGGCAGGGGGCAAGCACGAGCTTCTGTTGCACATTTGCAAGGTCCTGAGAGGAGCCAGAGAGCTGTGAAAGAGGCCTTCTTTCCTGGGAGGTCTCCTATGTGTCCAGGCTTCCTTATGAAAAGGCGAGCCTATGCCACTCTGGACCCACTTCCCTTCAATTCTTGGGAAGAAAATGTGGTTCTGTGTAAATACATCAATGTTCTGCAGCAGCCAATGTAACTCCAGTGGTCAAGAGGCGCTCCTGAGTGTGGTCTGGCCAATGAGGCAACCCAAGCCAAGGACATGACCACTGTGAAAACTAAGTGAAATGGGGCTAAGAATACCTCCCAGGGCTGTCATAAGGTTGTCGTGAGGGTGAGCTGAGTGACTCTGGGTGCCTGCTGGGTACGCAGGGCTGATCCTGTGCCAGAGGTGCTGAGGTCTGGGGTTGGGAGGCTTACAAAGCTGCTGCATTTTCTTGATGCTCCTTTTCTTAGGTAGAAACACTTGGAGGGTATGCAGTGCTGGGAGACTAGGACAGGAGGAAGCACAGAGGACCAAGTGCTCAGAGCTTTGCAGGAGGCATATGGTGATTTGGGTGGTGTCTTCGCCCATTCGGCTGCTATAACAAATTACCACAGATAGAGGGGCTTAAACAACGAAAATTTATTCTCACAGTCCTAGAGGCCGTGAGGTCGAAGATCAGGGTGCCAGCAAGGTCAGGTTCTGGTGAGGACTCACTTCCTGATCGACAGATGGCCGTGTCCGCTTTGTCCTCACATGGGGGAAACAGTGGAGAGGAAGCGGGCTCTCCCTTCTGTAAGGGCACGAATCCCCTTGTGAGGACTCCACCCTCAACCTAATTACCTCCCAAAGGCCATACTTAATACAATCGCACTGTGGGGGAAGGGTTTTGACCTGAATTTGGTGGTGGGCGGGGACACAAACATTCAGTCCATAACATGTGGGTTCAGCAGCTGTAACCTCTGACCTCCAGTGAGTGTGTTTTTGTCTTCATAACATACCCACATCCTTGGTTTCGCCATCTGAATATGCAGAGGGAAAGGATTTTTTTAATTTGCTGTTTTAGACTATGGTATGGGACACTAAACTAGCTCGTGCCCCACCCCAACTTTTATGGAGCTACCAGCGAGGTTCAAACCCGAGCCTTCCTAGAAGGATTGTGACAAATCTCTCTGTCTCCCAGATTTCCCTTTTCCTTTTTCCTGGCTGACGGGCTACCTGGCCATCCTCGTGGGGGCAGCCATGACCTTCATCGTGCAGAGCAGCTCGTGTTCACATCTACGATGACCCCACTGATCGGTGAGTTTCTCCCTGGCTTCTCCGTCTGGCCACCATTCCCACCTCCCGTCATCCCCCTGGGGCTCATGTTAATAGCTTTGTGTTTCCCCACAGGTATCGGTGTGATAAGCATCGAGAGGGTGTACCCACTCACACTGGGTGCCAACATTGGCACCACCACCACCGCCATTATGGCCGCCTTGGCCAGTCCCGGCAACACTCTGAAGAGCTCACTCCAGGTCAGGACATGTTGCATGGGGCAGGGACTCTGTGTGTGTGTGTGGGGGGGGGGGTGGAGATACGATCCCTTCCATGGTCTTGCAAGCAGATGGCTTCTAACAGGAGCCAGGCTTTTTTTTTTTCTGTGACATCCAAAACTGTGATGTGGAGAAGCAACAGAGAGGCTTAACAGCAAAGCCATCTCCTCCTTGGGGAGGTAGTGAGACTCCCAGCACTGGCGGTTATTGAAATAAAGGTGGGGTGGCGAATTAATAGAGGTGGAAAGAGAATTCAGGAAGCAGAGACCACCACTTTTGCATCTCTGCCCCTTACTTGGGGAACTCTTCCTGGACATTGGGAGGTCACCTGTGGCCTTGGCTGGGCAGTAAGAAGAATCAGGGCCACCTTTCCTTCCTGGATCAACGATGTGACCTTGGGCAAGAAGACCTTTGCCATTTGAATCCTTGTCTCACCGTGTACACACTAAGTGACCTTAGACAGGTCACCTCAAATTCGAGCATCAATTCCCTCATCTGAAAAATGGGAACCGTAATCCCTATCTCATTTGGGTTATTATAAAGACCTAATTATAAGGCCATACCATCCAACAGAAATACATGTGGGCATAAAATATAAATGTGAGTCGTCGCCCATGTAATCCGAAGCTTTTTAGCAGCCACAATTTTTAAAAAGTAAAATGGAACAGGGAAAATCAATTTTAATAATGTATTGAACTCATTATCATTTCAACATGTAATTGATATAAAAAAAAATCAGTGGGTATTTTACATTCTCTTTTGAACTACGTCTTTGAAATCCAGTGTGTATTTTACACTTACAATATTCACCCGTCCAACATCTTGTTTTAGATTGCCCTGTGCCACTTTTTCTTCAACATCTCAGGCATCTTACTGTGGTACCCCATCCCGTTCACCCGCCTGCCCATCCGCCTGGCCAAGGGGCTGGGGACCATCGCAGCTAAGTACCGCTGGTTTGCCATCTTCTACCTGGTCGGCCTCTTCCTCCTACTCCCACTGACAGTGTTTGGCCTCTCGTTGGCTGGGTGGCCAGTGCTGGTGGGCGTGGGGTGCCCATCGTTTTAGTGCTCCTTCTGGTGTTGGTCCTCAAGCTCCTGCAGTCCCGCTGCCCGGGCATCCTGCCCAAGAAGCTCCAGACTTGGAACTTCCTGCCCTTGTGCATGCGCTCGCTGAAGCCCTGGGACCGCGTGGTCTCGCTGTACTCCAGCTACTGCGAGAGACGCTGCTGCTGCTGCTGCCGCGTGTGCTGCCGCCTCTGCTGCCGCCTCTGCTGCCTGCTGTGCTGCCCGTGCTGCCGCTGTAGCAAGTGCTGCCGGGAGCTGGAGGAGGTGCCGGACATCCCCGTCAAGGCCCCCGAGGCCTCTCAGGACATCGCCATCGTCAGAGAGGCCCAGGATGGGGCCCCCAAGTCCCCAGTGGATGCCCTGGACACAAGCACCGCCTCCAGGAGCACAGCCTTGTAGGGGCCGCCCGGAGGCCGGAGGCCGGCGGAGAGGCCCGCATCTCACATGCTCCCGCGCGCTCCTGGTTCTGCGCGTCTTTCTCCATCTTACTGAGGAACGTCACCGTCGTCAGTTCTGACTCTCCTTCCCCTTTGCGCAGTGCGCCAACCTGCACTGTATACTTTTTTTATATCCACTGCTTCTCCCTGGGTCTTCCACTCCCACGAGGATGCAGAATGATACTGAAAAGAGTTAGACAGTGAAACTCAACTAGAGAGATGAGCATACCCGCCCACCCCTGCACACACTGGGTTGGTCAAGAGGACTTATTTTCATATGTAACCATCTTCCGAAGTCCCAAGGGAGGAATTTATGGGAGTTTCTTAAAGGCGTACACACATGCTTTTCTAACTGACAAAACTCGGACATCTCTCCTTTACTGAAGACTGGCTTCAACCAAGGGCAGCTGCTCCCCCGTGTCCTTGCCCCAGAACAGCCCGGTTCCGGGAAAAATAATGTAATTGTCTGGAGACCAGAAGGAGACCACAGGCATGGGCCTTTCCCTTTTCAGGGCTCCTCCAACTCCCTGTCAGGCTGTCCTCATCTGGGCATGTGTGGCTAGTCCATTTCACCTGTTGTGTCCTTGAGTGTCTGGGATGGGAGCCACATTAAAGCTACAGAGAGACCAGGATGCATGTTAGCTCACCTGTTGCTCCATCCTCCTGAGAGAGCCACGGCCTGTTCTGGAGCTGGGTAGGTGGAGGGTGAGAGCGAGGCTGTGGAGAGCATGGGGGGAGGGGGGGGGATGGGTTATCTGCTAAAAGGGCCTGGGGTTCTTCTTAATTTGGCTGTTTTGGAAGCTGAATTGACTGTAGCTAAAGCCTAGTGCTACTCTGGGACTCAGGTTCTCTTGAGTCCCCTGCACTGCTGCTGCCTTGTGTCCCAGGAAGCACCTGAGCACAGGACAGTTTTACACTTCTGTCTCCTTGCTCTGTGTGCAAGGTGACTGGGTCAGATTTTGGCAAGCTTCCCTCCAACCACTTATCCATCCATCTAAGCCAGATGTGCTTTGGAGTTTTGAAACTCTTCCAAACAGTCGGCCATATGCCCATGTAGATGATCTTTCATTTCTTGCCTTCTCTCCATGCTGCAAAGCTCCAGACTTTTCTCTGAGGATGGAGACTGGAGGCTTGCTGGACTCCCCACAGATCATCGGGTGGCAGTAGGGTTCTTGCGTGTCTGTACATCCAAGGGGCATGGATCCTTGTTCCAGATGCCTTCTCGAGCCCCCTGTTGCATTTATGCCCCCTCCCTCCACTGCTCCTCGCCCCCAACAACTCACTCCCTCCTGGAGAGAGTGAGCTTCAACCTAGTCTGGGGAAGGAGGGATTGGTGGCACCTTACTTCCTGACCCTGCCCTTTCCCAACCTAACTTATCCTTCTTAACAGGTTGGGGTACCAAACTGAGCCCACCCCTGACCTTCCCTCTTTGTAGATACCAATTCCCTAACAGCCATTTATATGCCATATTTATAGCCATGCACCTGTACAGCATTTTTCATAACTTATATAGTAAATAGTGCAATGTGTTTTATGCTCTCATTTGGAAATGAGGCTGGGTTCTATGAGATGGAAAGACCACCTTTGTATTTTTTTGATAATCCACCTTTTCAATGTGCCTGTTAGCCACGTCCATGCCTCACTCTAAATATTTAAGCTAAACCTGGGCAGGGCTGTGGCCCTCTTTGCACTCTGATTTTTAAAAATTGGATCCTTGTACCTGTGATTTTATTTTTTTACTGGTTGTGGGAAGGGGAAAATAAAGATAATCAAACCCAAAAGGAGTGTGTTGCTTTCTATTATATGGAAATAAGGACCTCCTGGGTCTGTTTCCTAATAATTTTAGGCCATTTCCCTTACTTACTGTCATTATTCCCAACCAGAGCCAGCAACATAATTTGTGAGGCCCCTTGTTCAAAAAGCAGGGAGCAAGTGCCATTACAGGTATTAACAATATAAAGCTTTCCTTTCTTCCACGATCTCTCTCTCGTCTTAAAATTCTGCTATTGGCAGATGCTCTTTGACTTACGAGGTTATGTCCCTATAAGGTCATAATTGAAAATATTAAGTCAAAAATGCACTTATTAACCTACTGAACATCATAGCTTAGCCTAGCCTACTTTAAGCATGCCAAAAGACAATATCCAAATAACACTGGCAACACAGTGCACTGTAGGGTATCGGTTGTTTACCCTTGAAATTGGGTAGCTGACTGGGAGCTATGGCTTGCTGATGTTGCCCAGGACCCAGCATTTTCCTGGCCCATAAAAAAATATTAAAACCAGCCTTCAAAGTATGGTTTCTACTGAAGGCATATCCTTTTTGCACTCTCATAAAGTCAAAAAAATTGTTGTCATACCATTGTGGGTTGGGGAACATTGTAATACTATCTTAAGTAAAATTTCAATTATTATCATGGATTTTACTGTTCATACTGTGTAATGTCAGTTTCAAATCATTGAAATTATACCAGTCATATTTTGTAGCTTATATATGAATTTCCTACTAGAACAGCAGGAACCGCACCAAACTAAATCGTTTTTATTTAATTTCATTTTTTGGTGTGTGCTCATTGTACCAATACTGCAGCTTAATGATGAGTAAAGAAGTGAGAATGAGGCAGAGTATAATAAAGTTCCTTGGCTTCTTTTGTTTCAAAGTTCTAGTTTGAATGGAAAGCATGGCCTTTTGGGGCTGTCAGTGCCCCAGCTTACTCAGACATGACACTCACCTTGTGTACTTGGCTTTGAGTCTTGCTGCACTTCTATACACATAAGTCTACAGGAATTCTGTATTCCTGGGGCATTATAAGTTTGGTGTGGATAAAGTAACAAGGAACTGTGTGTACATATTACCCATTCTCTTCTGCTCACATGCATGCTTCTTTGTCTTATGAACTTCACTTGCAGAATACAAGTTAAAAGATAAAGCAGGTAAGAATTTTGGGGCCCTGGCAATAGAACATTTTAGTCAAAGATAAGACCCTTCTGAGTGGGGAGGTCCTGTGTGACTGACTGCACACCCAAGAAACTGGCCCTGCCCACCACCCCATGCCATCTTTCTCAATGTCCCTTTCCTCCTCTGGAATATGGGACAGTAACACATGGCTACCTATGATTATTCAAACAAGGTTATGCATGCAAACATTTAGCCCAAGATTGGTTTACTAAGTGCTTAACATATAGCCATGTCTTAAATCATAGGAGACTAACATGCGTGGCATTTGCACAAAATACACTCCCCATGCTTGTTTGCATTTTTCTTTCTCTGAGTATTTCCAAAGTAAAACACCAAGTCAAGAAAGTTGCTATCACCCTAAGCCACAGAGGCCAGGCACTGGCCTTGGAGTCATCATTAGGATGAACTGACAAGTCATGTGACTCATTTCCAAATGGACCTGTGGGTCAGTCTGAGGACTAGGTTACGAAACAGCCCAAGGATAACACACAAAGAACTCTTAGCATTTTGGGAAACAAATTCGCTGTCCTCTAATGAAAGAGTCATGTTATAGTCCCATTGTTTTAAAAAGGTTTTTACATGATTTTTGTCAGTTAAGAATTCAATAGTTCTAGAGAGTTTATAAGAGTTGACACTGTCATTTGCTCTTTCCCTCTCCATTCTTTATTTTCTACATTTCAGGAGCCAGGCTCATCACAAAAGTGCAGTTGACCTTAAACAACACGGGGTCAAGGGCACCAATCCCCAAGCAGTCAAAAATCTGAGTATAACTTTTGACTTCCCAGAAACTTAACTATAGTCAGCTCTTCGAAGCAGTAGATTCAACTAACTGCGGGTCTCAGAAACAATATTTTCAGTGCATAATTGGGAATACAAAAATACTGTTTTTGATCCACGGTAGGTTGAATCCACAAATGCCAAAGCAGCAGATACGAAGGTCCAACTGTATTTATTTTTAAAATTTGTGCAGTTCAAACCACTACTGTCCAAGGGCAGGTTGTACTAAGTCGGGGATTTGAACCCAGGTCCCCTAGACCTTAGGCCCTGAGTTTTAAATCTATACACTCTGAGTAGTGGATAAAATGACAGGTTCAGAAACTAAAATTCTAGGTTCAACCCAGTGCTATAATACATTTGAAAAAATTTTACAAAGGGTATAATCCTTGAGTAAAATGTAAATTATCAAACTAGAATCAAGAAATAGACAACCTAATCAAAGCAATAAGCAAAGCAATAAAAATGAAAGAAAATTTGATTGCCTCTCTGAAATGCTGGACTGAGGTTATAAGAGAACAGTTATTTTTAAAAAACCTTGGAGGAATAGATAATTCCCATTGATAAAGAAAGTGTTTCAAAACAAGGGACAGGAAACTATGGATTGTGTCATAGTTCAATTTATAAAGCTAATCAGACACAAATTTAAGAAGTATAGATAATGTTCACCTATATAAACAGAAACAAAAACTTTAAACAAAATTCCAGCAAATAAACCTAGCAACATATAAAATACTGTTATGTCAGAAATGTAAGGATGGTTTGATATAAACAAAATCTACTCAAAATTTAAATCAATATCTGTCCTCTTGATAGGGGTTTTTTTTTGAAAAAAATTTGATAAAATCCAATATTATTTCTGCTTTATTTTTAAAGAGTGCACTTGGATTTTAAAAACACTTTCTTTTTTCATTAGTATTTTTAATTTTTCAATTATACTTGACATTCAATATTACATTAGTTTCAGGTGTACAGCACAATGCTTAGACATTTACATAGTTTACAAAGTGATCCCCCTGATAAATCTAGTACCCACCTGACATTGTACATAATTATTACATTATTATTGACTATATTCCCTGTGTGGCACTTCATATCCCCATGACTGCTTTGTAACCTCCAATTTGTACTTCTTAATCCCTTTGCCTTTTCAACAACAGTCTTCCCTTTCATGATAAAGAACATCTATTTCAACATCCAATAACTAACTGATATCAATAAGAATCAACATCATCCTTAAAAGCAAAACACCAAAATCATTCCGTAAAACTCAGGAATAAGACAAAGATCCAGGTACCATCATAGTTGGTTTTTTTTACCATTGTTCTGGCAGCTTTAGCCATTACTAAATAAAATGCAAAGAAATAGAATTCACAATAGCAAGAATGCTATTAGCTACTCAGGAATAAATGTAGTAGAAATGTGGGGGGGGGGGAATCAAAATTATGTGTAATGTATATACAATATAATCTTTACTAAATCAAAAAAAAATGCATGGACAACAAGCAACTGTGGTTGAAATAAGGAGTTCTATGGAAAGTAACCTCACAGGGTGATCTGATCATAAATTCCTACTGGACAGGTTCATGGTGGTTAGTCACACTCCAGGGCTATAATATCTTTGGTGAAACGTTTTAACCAGCCCTGTCCATTTTATTTTTATTCTTATTCTTATTCTTATTCTTATTCTTATTCTTATTCTTATTATTAGTTTCAAGTCCACAGTACATTGGTTAGACATTTATATAGTTTATAAAACGATCAGCCCTGTCCATTCTTGTGTGCCTGGGTTAAGACATCTTTAAATACTAGAAGTAATACCCCTCAAGGGTATCCACCCTCAAGAGAGCACATATGCTTGTTAACTATCCGGTAACCCACTTCCTGCCTTGCTTCCCCCAATCCTCCTCCTGTCCCCTCCTAAATTCCAAATGCATAAAAGAAGCTGCAAAACTGTTATTCTCTGGAGCATTTGGGATCTTGCTCCTTTGTATGTGTCATCAGTGCGGCTCAAATCTTATAAAAATTCTCTACAGAGGTGGACGTTTCTTACATCGATATAGCTTTTTAAAAATCTCTTGGAACTTTCAATTTAGCATAAGCATAAATTTTACGATCAGAAAAAAATAAACAGCAACAACAGAGAAAAAAAGTTCCAGAGTAGGAGTCAAAACTGTGGTGAGGGTGCAGAGAGGGGGAAGCTGGGAAAGGGGTCGGCCTGGAACCAGAGTGCAGACCCTCCTCTCCCAATGACTCTTTAGACAATCCTACTTCCTGGATTTGTCTCTGCTCATCCTGAGCTGAATGTGACTGTCTCTTAGGACAGTGGAGTTCAAATTTCTTTATGAGCTAAGCTAAAACCTGCAGCAACTAGATGGCCCTAAAAGATGCCAGAGGGCAAGCAGGTTGTGTGATAAAGTTTTTCCAACTGGTTAAAGTCCTCAAGCCCAGAGACCCTACAGGCTGGGCTTCTGGCCCTCCGCCTTCTCCTGGCCCGACCTTTGCTGAAGAGTGCAAGGTCCTAGCCCAAGGCAGGAATGAGTCTTTGTTGGCCAACTTTGTTTTTCAGTGCCACTTTCCTAGGATCAACCTGGAGAGGGAGGGACAGAGCTGAGGGGTTTCTCCCTGTGTGTGAATATGCAAATGTCACTATAATCTCCAGACATTTCTTAAAAATTCACCCTCTGGGTAAGTTAATGGGAATTCTGTTTTGCTTCACCCTGTTAACCTCTGAGGGTCTCTAGAAGTACCTGCACATTCTGGTTCTCACTGGTCACCTTTCACTCCGAACTATACCTTCTGTCTCCTGCTCCTTAATGATGAGGAGCTATGGACATTTAGTGCCACTTGACTCATTTAGTGCCACTTGACTCTTTCCTTCGTGCCCCCAAAGCACTGGATTGAGCTCTTTAAAGTCACAGGCTTCTCTAAACACTTGAAAATGTCGTAGAGTGGACAACACAAGAAGGAAAACTTAGATCTTAACTCATTCTGTTGGCCACATGTGGTCACCTCGAGTTCCTTCCTGTCTGGCTTTCTCCTTGGCCTAACTCCCTGGTGCTCAGCCAGCTCCTTCCTCTCTGATCTCAGCCTGTCTTCAATTTCCCCTCCCCAAGGCCCAGAGCTCTCCAAGCGTGTTCACAGAGGAAGGCCCAAAGCGGTGAGCATCCTAGCAGGCCCAGGTGGCACACTTACCCCTTACTAGACAGAATGGCAGCGCTCTCTTCCTGCAGATGTTCAGGTCTTGGCATATGCATTAAAGAGGCGTCTGCTGCAAAAGGCAGCCCACTCCATTCCCTACCTGCAGGACGACCTCTGTGGGCCGCTTGTCCCAGGGCGTTCTTAACTTTTGGGAACCTGTTAAGATACTGAACCCCAGGCCCCATTCCTGACAGTGAATTTCAGTAGGTGGAGGGCCAGGAATATACATTTTTAGAAAATAACCCAAATGATTCTGATGCAGATGGTCATCAACTCACGCGTTATACGAACTCTGCCCCGGCAAAGGGTAGAAATTAAGCCCGTTTAGATGCAGTTTGCCAGGCCTCCTCACTCTCCCTCCCTTCCTTTTCCCCTCCTCCTCCCACTTTTCGTCCTCCTTTTCTACTTTTACCCCTACGCGGGCGCGGCACACGCACACACACACACACAAAATGCTAATAGTCATTTCTGGGGGTAAAACATATTTATAAAAGTTTTATGTACATTATATTTATTTCTATTATACTATATATTTATAATTTATATTCATCTGCATGTTCACCGAAAAATAAAAAAGCCAAAGCGAGAGGCAACAAGCGTTTATTTGAGCAATAGCTATTCGGGAAGCATGATTCAGGCAGAAACCCACATAGTGATCCAATTAGGAGGTGAAGGCAAGGGGTATTTATGAGAAAGAGGAGGGGGATAATTACGGGATAGGAGAAATGACTTTCTACGGCTGTTAAGAAGCTAAGGGAGGAATTTCTTCAGGTGCAGGTAAGCTAGCATAAAGACGGGAATTTCAAAGGCTGTCTTTGTCAGCCCCATAGTGTTTTGGAAACCGCTGCTTTAGCCCCAGACCAAAGGTCGTTCTGCCAATACCGACATTCCAGTGTACGAGGAGTGGGGTGTGCAAGGCGTTTCCTCTCGGACGGCAGCTCTCACTCCGTCTTGAAGAAGCTCCGTTTATATTCCTTTTTACTTGTAAATGAATGTATAAAAAAAAAACTTATTTTCCTGCTCCCCTCCTAATATTTCAACCATAAACTTACATTATTTGGTCATGAGTATAAAAATGTAATAAAAGAAAAAAAAAAAAAAGCACCTCGAACGAATCCCAGGAGGTGTGTCAATAAAGAAACTGGACTTGACCCAGGAGTCTTCCCTCATCAATCATCTTATCTCAGTCATCAGGGCGTTGTGGCCCTGACTCCACAGAAACCTCCAGATGGACTGGGGTGCGCACCAAGGACAGGAAGGCAAGGACAGGAAGTTCCTTTGGCCTCAGCTCTGAGCTTGGAAGGAGAAAGGCGCTTAAGGTCAAAGGTCATTTTCCTCCTGTACCACCTGATCATTTCCCTTCCTTTCCCTCTACCTCCCACCCCCAGCCCTACCTTAAGGTCCTGGAGGCTCTGTGGCACCCTGGCGAGTCTGGTCCCACCCTTAGCCCGAAGAACCATTTCATGTGCCCCTAGGGGTATAAGTGCTACACTTAAGGACATATACTGAGATTCATAATGAAAGCACCTTGCGCATTGTTTGGTGTGTGGTAAGGCTTAAATACGAATTGTGTTAACTCTCGGAAGTAAGCACAGAGAAGGTGAGAGGACCCAATTCCTTGGAAAGGGGAGGTATGAAGAAAGGCTTCCCAGAGGGGTGATGCCCGAACACAGCACTGAAGTCCGATTGGTCATCAAAGGGAGGTGCTTTCCGAGAAAAAGGAACAAAGCCCCCGAGGCAGGAAAAACTGGACCTCAGAACACTCAAGGAATTTACCTGTAAGGCAGCCAGGAAGGGGCATGAGGGGATGCATTTGAGATGATCCTGGAGCAATAGATAAACTGGCTCTGATAAAGAGTGTGTACATGCTCTCCAGGAATTTGAACTTGATCCTGACGGATATGGTGAAAACTTTGAGAAGCCATATGTTTCCATTTATGGCCTAAGAAGACCACGAAATTATTTAGAGTGGCTCAAGGTTGAAAATCTACAAGGCTAATAAATCTGGAAAAACACCTCTCACGCTTTCAGTTCTCATCCTTTCCCTTGCTACCTGGGACCAAGCATTGAGCAGACCATATGGAACTATTAATTCATTTCAACAGAAACGAGCACTTTGTTTCTGATGTAAGGGCTGTGGCTGTTACAGTCGCCATTCATCCACCTGGTGCTGAACGCTAGAGACCTGGGCGCTGTCTTCCATTCCTTCCTCTGCCCCCCTCCTCTGCCAGGGTCAGCAGCCTGGCAATTGCCCCTTTTCACTACCGATCGAATCCTGTCCTTCCCCTGCATTCCACTGCGCCTTCAGGTCATACCCTTCCGTCTCTTGCCTCAGTGCTTCGTAATCGCTCCCAACTAGTCTCTCTGCTGGTTACTTCTGGAGTCTTAGACCGGAGGTACTCCAGGATCCGAAGCAAATCCCTTAATCTCCCTAAGTCCCAGTTTCCTCAAATGTCAAATAGGGATAATGTGTTCATGTATCTGTCTCCTAGGATTGTTGTGGGGATTATGTGAGATACTGAGTGTAAAGCACTACCATACTGCATACATAGCGTGTAGTAGTTCAATAAGGATTTGGTATTTTTAGTACCGCCCTCCCCGCATTCTACAATCTAAACTGGCCTAAAAGGTTGCAAGTGAATAAAGCTGGCCTTCTGGTGCTGGTCACCAGCCTCCTGGACTGGGTTGGCGTGAGCCGGCCTGGAGCGTCAAATGTGCCTCTGTGTGCAGACTGCTGAGCGGTGTGGCTGGGGATCAACAGGGAGGAGAAGAGAGTGAGGCGAAAGAGGCACCTGGGGAACCAAATTTAAGGAGGCTTTCACGCGTGGGGTCAGACAAGTGCTTCCTTAAATTCTGTGCCCTAGTTCCAAAGGTGGGATTACAATCTGTTTTTCTTTCCTCTAGCTGAGTGGTCTTTTGCCCCAAGAACCAGATTCTCCAGCCCTTAGTAAAAAGCAGGCTAGCTCCCCTGCAACCTGCCAGGTACCCTAAGACCTAAGGGGAATTGAGGAGAGCCCAGGGGAGGTTTAGGTTACAGTGACACCACTTGGAAGGAGTATTGGGGAAGAGAGTATCAGTGTCCCAGGCACCCAGACTGTCTGGGGACAGGTACCTGCCATCAACCCTGAATAGACACACAGGTTGGCTGATAGGCTGGTACCTTTCAGTATGAAAGTACTATACTTTAGTATTAAAATGTCTAGATTTTTTCTGATCTCTAGATTAATGTTCCAGCAAGGGAACAAGCCCTGCTTCTCACCTCTTGGTTGGCCCTGGCCTTAAGCTGCTAAAGCATATGCTGATCAGCTGAAGTCATTCTTCCAGGCTCTGACCAGCTTTAGATTGAGAATGAGACAGGCAACTCTGGATCCAGATGGGGGTTTGCGGGTAGTAGAGGGCAGGGCAAGGCATCATCCTACGGGGGTGATCTGGGCAGACATCTTTGTCTTGAAGCCCTCACACCCAGCTGGAGTAGAGGCTTCTTTCTCTTCCATTTCTGGGTGATGCAGTGTGTGGTGGGGTAGGCGTGAGGTGGGAGTAGAAGACAGAGATTTCCCAGGCATCTGTCCTGACCAAATACACGCACGCACACACACGCACACACACGCACACACGTATTTTTAAAATTAAATGTATCGGGGTTAATAAAATTACATAGGTTTTAAGCATGTTTTAGAACTCCTTTCGAATCGGTTGGTTAGCAGCAAGGCCACGTCCGGCAGGCCCAGTCTGATGCTCGGGATTAAGGTGTCGTGAGAGGATTCGAGGATGTGGCCCAGGCCCGTTAGGAAGTCAGCGGGGTCAGGAGTCCCAGCAGCAGGGTATGCGCACCCCCACAGAGCTTTTCCTTTCTCCAGTGGGTCTTCCACGGGCTGGGCCCAGAGAGTGCTGCGAACTAGGAAGCTTATGAGAGTTGGCAAACGCCAGGCCCCGTCTGAACTCTGGACCTACCACTGACCAAGCCGTTTGTGAGGTCTCGGTCAGTTTATTTAACCTCTTTGAGCCTCTGTTTCCCCAGCTGCAAAGCGTGGGATGTATACCTACCCAGGAGATGCAAGTAGTGCATCTGGTTACACTCAGGTTGTTTCTGGCCCAAGTTTTTTTCGCAAGTGACAGGGTGTTGATTTTTTTCAAGCTTAAAGGGGATAAAGGAGGAAGCGGTTGCGTTCGGACTTTTTGAGGAAGGTTTCTGGCAGGTTCCTTGGGCAAGAATTAATACTAATGACGGTAGACAACATGCAGGGAGCATTCGCCATGTGCACATCCCTGGTGTAAGTGTGTTGCATGGACTGACTCTCTATTCCCCCACGAGCTCTGTGAGGCAGGAACTACTGTCATTCTTAGTTTTTCAGATGAGGAGAAATGCCCACGTCTCTTGGAGAGCATGCTCACCTCTTAATTCCTGCTAGATTGTTTGTTGGTTTATAAAAGAAGGGTTTTGGCTCTCTCGTGATTTAGCAAAATAATAATTTATTAAGGCAAAATTCCTACGATATAACATTAAGCATTTTAAAGCGAACAGTTCAGTGTCATTAGTACAGTCACAATGTTGTGCTACCATCACTTCAATCAGTGTCAAATCATTTCCACTGCTCTGAAGTCAAACAAACCATTTACCCATTACGCAATTTTTCCTCATGGTGCCCGTCCCTGTGGCAACCATCTGTCTGTGCCTTTTCTTCATAAATTTATCTAGTCTGGATATTTCATACAAATAGAATAATATAATATGTAACTTTTAATTTCTGGCATTTTTTATTTAGCATAATGTTTTCAAGGTTCATCCACATTGTAACACGTACCAGCACCTTTTTATGGCTGAATAATACTCTGTTGTATGTGTATGCCAAATTCGTTTATCCATTCATCCGTTGGTGAACATTTGGACTGTTTCCACCTCTTAGTTATTGTAGGCCCTCTGCTGCTATGAACATACCTGTACATTTACTGGTCCCAGTCATTGTTTTCAATTGTTTGGGGTATATGCCAAGGAGTGGGATTATGGGGTCATATGGTAATTCTATGTTTAACTTTTTGAGGAAATACCAAACTGTTTTCTACAGTGGCTGAACCTTTTTATATTATGTGTGAGGGTTTCAATTTCTCCACATCCTGGTCAATGTTTGTTATTTTCCTTAAAATTTTTTTTTTTTTATTATAGTCATCCTACTGGGTATGAAGTAGCAACTCATCATGGTTTTGATTCACATTTCTTTAATGAATAAGGACGTTGACATCTTTTCATGTGCTTGTTGGCTTATTTGTATATCTTCTTCAGAAAAATGTCTATTCAAGTCCTTTGCCCATTTAACAATTGGATTTTTTAAATCGAGTTGTTAAGAGTATTTTATATATTTTGGATACTAGACCTTTGTCAGACACACGATTTGCAAATATTTCCTTCCATTCATAGGCTGTCTTTTCACTTTCCTGATAATGTCCTTGCATGCACAAAAGTTTTTAATTGGGATTAAGTCCAATTATTTATTTTTTCTTTTGGTGCTTGTACTTTGGTGCCACATCCAAGAATGCACTGTCAAATCCAGTCATGAAGGTTTACCCCAGTTTTCTGCTCAGAGTTTTACTCTTTTAGCTGTTATAATTAGGTTATTGATCCATTTGAGTTAATGTTTATATATACTGTGAGGTAGGAGTTGGACTTAATTCTTTTGCATGTGGAAATTCAGTTGTTTCAACACCATCTGTAGAAGAGACTATTCTTTCTCTGTTAAATGGTCTTACCTTGCAATTTTGATCTCTGTGGAATAGTCATGGAGACAGTGAAAGAACAGCCAGGCACTCCAAGCTCTGGTCTGGGAACAAGGGCAGTTATCAGAACAGATTGCTCTGCGATGTCAAAAAAGTGACATGGAAGAAAATTTCTAGAGCCATGTGCCTGTATGTCAGTGGGGACACTGCTCCCTCTTCATGATTTTATCAAACATAAGTTGAGTGATCCTTTCAATTCATTTATAAAATGCAATGAGAAGAATGAATAATGTGAACCATTATGGTCATATTCAATTCCCAAATCAGAGCTCAGTGCATATGACGCACCAACAGGCAAGACTAATCTTTGCATAAGGGAGGCGATGTGATTTCGAATAATTGACTTCCTGAATCTGTTTGCTTTTCTGATATTTCTGAATGTGAAGAGCTTTATCCAAGCTGGTGATTATAGAATAGTATTTTACAGTTTTCAAAACCTCTTATTCTATTCATATTCTATTGCAGGAAATGGCTAACTGAAATAAGACCTCATTCTAATTCAAAATAGTCAATTAACTTGAGATTGTGACTAAAACACTTGGGAAGAACTCCACATTTATAATATATACACCACACCAGATTTGTTGCCAAACTACAAGAAGAGGAAAAGAGGATTAATTTTTTTCTAAGTATGTACTATATGCCGGCCACTCCGGTGCACAGCCTTTGTTTTCTCATTAATCCTTGCAACAGCCCATGAAATAGATATTTTAATTCTCATTTTACAGGTGTGAAAACCGAGGCACAAAAAGTTAAGCCTCTTGCTCAAGGCAGATATTTAAAAAGTATAGAAGCCAGAATTTTGGCCCAGATCATGTGGTTTCAAAGTCCACACTCTCTCTTTTAAACAGTGGAAACAAAGTTCAGTTCAATTAATTATAATAAAAATAAAAAAAGCCCAAAATGACCCAATTAATTCAAACTGGAGCTTCTCTTGCCTGTGTATATTTAAACAAATAGAACTGGAATATCACATGGGCCTCCAATAAACTAGAAACCATAGTTCAGAGACTGCCAGGGCCTGTTTGAGAATCATCTGCCTCCTTTATTTAAAATCAATGATTTCAAGAGGCAACTTAATCTTTCTTCTTCCCCCAAACAGGTCCCCAAGAGCTTTTCAGAGCTGCTTCTAACTTTGAGCTGTCAGTTCTCACTCTGGGTTCTAGAACCAGGTTCTAGATTCTAGCTAGCTCTAGGTCCAGAACCTCTAGAGTTCAGAGGATCCCAGAAAAAGCGACCTTTTCCCTCGTGACTGCTTCTGCTTTTAATCCTTCAGGGGACAGCAATAGGTGGAGAAGTATCTGATTATCGAGGGCCCCCATGCAGCAGGCCAGCAGTGGGATGTCAGCTGCTGAGTTCCTGAATGTAGTTTCGCCCCCGGAGGCCAGAGTTGCTGGGGATCCTGTCGGAAGTCCAAGCATCTGAAGCTGAGTGGTCACATCAGCCACAGCCTGAGGCAACGAACATGTACGGCAAGTCTGAAACTGTACATTCTCATTGTTCTGGCAATCCTACTTCTGTGAATTTATCCCAAGGGAATTAATATGGAAACTAGGTTTGTCCAAAAGATTCTTTTCTCAGAATTTATTATCATAACCAAATATCAGAGATAACATAAACATCTCACATGGGGGGATTGAATAAACCAAACACAATATATCAATGATAATGAAATACAATTCCATCATTAAAAGTATGGTGAAGAAAAACACAAATTTTTGACATAGTAAGTTGTTCTGTTAAGTGAACACAATAGTCAAGTCAGAAAGATTACAGAGCAGTATTTTCTCTCTATATTTATCTCTACTATCATCTGTCATCATCTATCATTATCTATCTATCATTTATCATAATCTATTTATCTATCTATCTCCGCAGCCTGAAAATGGAGCCATGGGAGTCCTCAGCTCTGAGAATTATAAAGATTTTTTTTTTTTTACTTTTCCACATTCTCCGGATTTTTCTGTAATTTACATATTACTTTTATAATTAGCAAAATATTATTTAGACAAATTTAAAATAGAGCCTGAATCTTATGGCTCTGTATGGAAAGGGACATAAGATCTCAGTGCCTCAATAGAATTTACTTTCCAGAGGATGGAACTTGTGAATCAACACACATTCAATCCATCTCACTGATCAACCTGGAAAGCTAAGAGCGGATGGTATCATGGCTGTGATACTCTGGGGAGCCTCCTTCCCCTTGACCTAGGACCACTACCTCTTATGGGAGAAGGCCCCTGTGATTGGTATGTCCCCTAAGTAGCTAAAGAGCAGGTACTGGCCAGCTCAACTAGCATGAGACAGGCCAAGCATCTTACACAAGATTCCCATTCATTATTTGCTGGTAATTGATTGGCAGAGCTACTGGACTCTCTTTAGAGATCCCTCCAAGAGCTAGGAGTGAGGTCTATCTATAACCTTCACATTCTTCATTAACTTCTTCAGACAGTGAAAGTCTGGCAATACTTTAAAAACATTCATAAAGATGCGGTATTTTCTTTTCGATGTTTCGTTTGTATCCGTACTTGGCGTTACCGCACTGGCACTGGTTTGGGGTTACTAAGCCTCCGACGTCTGAAAACTCATGCCAGAGAGTGACGCCGTGGGTTCTCGAGTAGGTAAGAACAATAACGACCCACTTCGAGGTTTGGAGAGGTGGCAGGTGCATGCTCACGGCCTGCTGTGTCCAGCCTGAAACGTGCATAACCTTGGGCAGATTACTCCTCTATCTGGTCTCAGGTTCTGCATTTTACAAACAGAATAATAATCCTCATTGTGCAGGATTGCCAGGAGACTGGAAACACGTGGCCCAAACTGTGTCTCAGAGCATGTGTTCTTTAACTGTCTCCTTCCTTCCTAGAGGTTTCATCATAAATAAGTGTATGGCGTTTTAAGATTTTTTAAGTCTATGGCCACGCCACCCTGAACAAGCCTGATCCCATCTGATCTTGGAAGCCAAGCAGGGTTGGGCCTGGTTAGTACTTGGATGGGAGTCCACCTAGGAAGACCAGATACTGTAGGCGTAAAAATAAAAAATAAAAAAATAAAAATAAGGGATTGTAAGCTGACAAGATCCTGGTAATCTGTGAGGTCAACTGAGGGCTGCCTCCCCTAAAAATAAAATTAATAAATAAATAAATAAAATTAAAAAAAATTTATTCTCCAAAGCAAGACTGCCATCTACCAATTGGATGACTTTGGGCAAGTTAAATAATTTTTCACTGCCTCAGTTTCTGCATGTATAAAATGGGAATGATAGTAAAACTACTTAATTGGGTTTTTCTGAAAATCAAATGAGTCAGAATATGTGAAGTCCTTGGAAGAGTGCTTGGCTATATGAGTGGTAACTGTTTACTATTATTAGTAGTAGTATCAGTAATAACTTATCATTATTATGTTCTCCTTACTATTTAAGAAAGAGGAAAAAGGCACAATTTATACACAATATCCACAAAACAACAATATACCAAAGAATAGAAAAGAACAAAAAGTGACATTTACAAAGCTGGTTGGCGGTAAACGAGCATTATTTCTTAATTAAACTTTTAAACTTTTTAATGTTTGACACAGTTCATTCAAATAAAAATGAACACAACAGGGATTTAGCATAGAGTATTTAAAAACCAATTTTTTTTTTTTTGTCAGGGTTTATTTTCAGCTTCACCAATCATAAGCAAGTTTCATAATCATTTTAACCTCATTTTCTACAGTTGCAAAATGGGGATATAATAATAGCGATAAGATTAAGTAAAGATCATCGTTTATGAATGAATAATCCTTGTACATAGGTAAGTGCTGAGTAAGTGTTCACCAGCATTATCATCTCCATTTAACATAGCAAAGGCAGTCTTGAGTTACTCTGACTCTCATTTCTTGACTCTCTATAAAATGAGATTTGTGCATTAAATTCACAGAACTTGTTCATCTTCTAACGGCAAGTTTGTGCCTTGTGACCCACATCTCCCCAAGTCTCCCCACTCCCCAGCCCCTGCTAACTTCTATCCTACTCTTTGTTTCTATGAGTTTGGCTTTTTAAAATTCCACATATAAGTGATATCATACAGTATTTATTTTTCTCTAATTTATCTCGCTTAGCATAATGCCTTCATGTTTCATTCATATTGACACAAATGGCAGGATTTCCTTCTTTCTCATGGCTGAGTATATTCCATTGTACGTATGTACCATTATTCATTATCCATTGGAATGGATAATCTTCATCACCTATTCATCCATTGGTGAACACTTAGGTTGTTTCCGTGTCTTGGTTATTGTGAATAATGCTGAAAAAAAATGTGAGCGTTCAGCTATCTTCCTGAGATATCTATTTTTATTTCCTTTCAATATATACCCAGAAGTGAGATTACTGGATCATATGGTAGTTCTATTTTTTATCCTTAACAATTCTGTATTATATATATGAAAGTTACCAAGAGACTAGATCTTAAATGTTCTCACCACAAAATGGAAATGGTAATTATGTGATGTGATGAAAGTGTTAGCTAACACTACAGTCATAATCATGTAGCAATATACAGTAGAAGTATCAAATCAACACGTTGTAAACCTTAAACTTCACAATATTTTATGTCAATTATAGTTCTATTTTTAAAAAAGGAAGTGAGATTTTGGTCTCTTGTCTGGATAAAATGTAATTGAAAATAAAGATATAAGCTTGGAACTATTTTTTTTTTTTAAGCCTGGTTTTAACAAGAAGCTAAGTTTTGATAAGACCTGCTAATTAAGTCTGCAAGGAGGATAATACAGTGCTGATTAATCCAGCTGTACCTGCTGGTGGAGGATCCTCTGAAATAAAGAACCGTCAAATTCTTCCAGTCGTGTGGGACACAGTTACGGGCTCAGTGTTTTGGGGCCCGTTGTCCCATAATCTTCCAGGATACCTACAGTGGCACTTACTGCCGGCTGCTCAGTAGGAAGATGGGAACCATGCGCTTGACCAGTGATTCAGTCCTTGTACACTTACTTGCTGTGCCCTTTCTCTGTACCCACATTGTGCAGGGGCCCTGGGTGCCCCAGAAGTGGCCCCTGCTTTAAGAACTCAACAATCTCATTGGGGGAGACAAAGTAAATACTAACGAATAAAGACTGAACAACAGGAGAAAGTATGTACGTATTACTTCATTGAATGGTAAACACGATGTGCCAAGGAATCCACAGGAGGGGACAGCCAACTAAGGCTGCAAGAAAGGAGCTTCCAGACAAATGGAAGTTGGAAGCATGCCCCACCCTGCCCCACGGGAGCCGTGTGCATGTCCCTGCCCACATGGTTAGCTCATGTGACTTGCTTTAGCCTATGAGACATTAAATGGAGGCAATGTGAACGGAAGGCCTCAAATATGCTTGCACAGTTGGGCTTTTAGCCTTCGCCATGAGAGTGTTGGGGAGGATAAACTTCTCCTCCACTCTCTTATGTTCAGTAAATGGCGGCCCGTGAATTAAACTAACAAAAGACAGATTAACAGGAGAAAAAGCATGCAATTTTTACTAATATTTTACATGTACGGGAATGCACAGAAGAAGAGAAATTTGAGGTGACTGGACTCAGGGGCTCATATACCATTTTTACAAAGAAAAGGGGGTTTGGGATTAGAGGAATGATGAGTGGTGGGGAAATAACTAGAAAACACATGTGAGAACTAATGGAAGATAAGGCTATGCTGGCAAGGTTTGTTCGTGCAGACTCATCTTGCTGCCTTCTCTCTGTCGCTGGTGATAAGAGTTGCTCTCCTCATCCTGGTACCTGAGAGAATGAAACACCCTCACAAAGGGAAATGTATACCCTGCTTTTAGGCAGAAAGGGGGGAGGTAGAGGGCTCCTTTTGCATCTGCTGATTCTCAATAGCCAAAGTGGCCTATATTGGGGTCACATATATGGATTCCATTCAACGAACATGCTCAAATTGCCTGATGACCAGAAGAATAAAAGACACATTGAGCATGCCTAGACCCACCTCACAGCCCGGAACTGAGCCCAGATGAGTCCAACCTAGATCAGCTGAGCCAAGCCAAGCCACAGGTTCCTGAGGCTGTGTGGTCTGTCTGCTCCTTTTAGATAGAACCTGTGCTTCCTGGTTTGCCCCCCCCACCGCCCCCACCGTGCCCACCACTCCCTGCTGCTTTACATGTAGCCCATAGGCATTTGAGTTTATAATCCAGTGATTCTCAACCAGGATAATTCCCTCCCCCACTAACACACACACACACACACACACACACACACACACACACGGGACATTTGGGAATGTTTAGAGAATTTTTTGGTTGTCTCAACTGAGGGGGTGTTACTGGCATCTAAGTTACTGGCATCTAATACAGATAGGCTGGGGTTGCGGTTAAGCATCCTACTATGCATAGGACAGCCCTCTGCAACAAAGAGCTAGCCCCAAATGTGAATATTGGCAAGACTGAGAGCTATGTGTGTACCCTGAAAAAGAATACACATATACATGTGCATATGCACATATACATATGTGTGTATACGTACACATAGGACATATATAACATTCTTTGAGAATTTGATTTTTAATTTACATAAATAGTATTGAGATATAGATCTTTTTTCATTTACAATATATTTTTTCATTTGTCAGTATATATATTTTAATATCTTTCTATGTTGCTATTCATAAGTCTAGTTCCTTCCTTTCTGTTAGTGCAGTTTTTCATTACAGCTAATTCTTGCCATGCAGCAATGAAAGCTCAGTTTTTTTTCACATTTTTAAATTTTTTTAAGAGAAGCCCCAAATCCTTGATTTTGAGATGGTAGCAACTAATTCAAATTTTTAAAAATGTTTGATGAGCCAAAGAAACCACTCACTTCGGTGTGCTTTTTGTTTCATGATCCTACTGGTCTGCATCTTCCGGTCTAGCAATGTCCCAGGGGCAGGGGACAATAAGGAAGTAATTGAATATCACCTCTGGACCCTACCCTTCCACCCCCTTTTTTTTTCCTTCCCTTCTACCTCATGTTGCCTTCACTGTGAAGGCTTCTACTCCAGCCAGCTTTGACACCAGCCTGGCGGGAATTGAGCTTAGAACTTGAGAGGTATGGGCCGGACCCGGGTCACACAACCTGAGAACTTCCAGAAGCACAGGAGCCTAAGCCGGGACCTGAATTGATGGGTGGCCGACCAGCTTCCATCATGTGAAGTGGTTTGGTGCTGGAACTACTCCAGTTCTTCCCAGCAACTGAGTATGGTTGGACGGCTGTCTCAGATCGGAAGAGTGCCCACGAGTCCATACTCTGGACCTGAATCAACCCCCCCCCGCCCCCCAGTGTCCTAGGTTGGTGTTATGGACTGAATTGTGTCCTCTCCAAAGTTAAATGTTTAAGTCCCAACACCTACTGCCTCAGAGTGTGATTGTATTTAGAGATACGGCCCTCGAAGGCATAATTAGGTCAAATGAGGTCATTTGGGTGCGCTCTAACCCCGTATGATCGGTATCCTTATAGGAGAAGATTAGGACACACACACATGGAGGGGAGACCTTGTGAAGATGCCGGGGGAAGGTCATCATCCACAAGCCGAGTGGGGGAAGGGCTCAGAAGAAACCAGCTCTGCTGACGCCAGTCTCCAAACCTACCGAGGAAGAAATTCCTATTGTTTAAGCCACCTAGTCTATGGCACTTTTTATGGTGGCATTTGGGGACTAATACACTTGTGTCCTTTGAAAACAGACTCCGAAGTGCGGAGTGTGTGTGAAAGTGTATGGGAAATCCTATATGAGAACAAGAAAGGCAGAATTGGGAGAAATTGACCTACAGTGAGGTTGCCACCCAGGCAAGGTTCTGGACCTCGGATGGCCCATTTGGGCTGCTCTGAATTGAGGAAAGGGGCCTCGGTTTTGTACAACGGTCTTTCTCAAGGTGAAGGGAGGAAGGAAGGTGATTTTGTCTCCAGGGTATATTTGGCAATGTTTGAAGAGAATTTTTTCGGCTCCCACAATTGGGGGAGGGGGTGTGGGTGCACTACTGACATCTAGTGGGTGGAGACCAGGAACACTGCTGCTAAACATCTTACAGTGCACGAGACAGCCCCCCACAACAAGAGCCATCCAGCCCCAAATGTCAATACTGCCGAGATTGAGAGAGCCTGCCTTCGGTCAAGGAGACGTTGGCCATGTGCCGCTCTGGCAAGGACGGAACCTTGGACAGGTCCCTGTGGCTATTGGCAATTCCCACTGAGGGGTGCAGCTGTGAGCCACCAGGAGTCTACGTTCCTAGCAACTCAGGAATGGGTCTGTTTACCATGAAAAGAGTCTCTAGGCAGAGCAAGGAGCCCTTTATCTGCCCCCTTGGACTTCTCTTTCTCATAAGAATAATACTGACCATGTTCAAGGCCCTGATCTGGGGATTTTCCATATGTTATCTCATTTAAGCCTCATGAAAAGCCCAAGTGGTGAATTTTATTACTCTTATTTTAAAAACAATAATCTGAGACTCAGAGAAGGTTAATCACTCACCCATGGTTACTAAGCTAGTGAATTACAGAACCATGATTTGAATCCAGGGCTGTCGGCTCCAAAGTCTGGCTCTTTTGCAAGCAGGAAGGACAGGCTTTGCTAAGACAAGGGCAGTACACACAGCACGCATGGAGAGAGAGGTGGACTGCAGGCTTAACCCAGCGAATATAAATCCAGCCTCGGAACAGCCAGAAGAAATAATGTCTGAAGCTGTGCAAACATCAGGGGGGCCAGACCTGGAGCTTGGGGTTCCCAGAGAGGGGCCTCCTGCAACTCTACACCCACAAACACAATGGCTTACTGGAAATCACCTCTTTCATAAGCAGAACTTTTTCTTTTTTTTTGCCTCCGGAGGGGAATGCACGGACCTTAGGACTTTGTATGATGACAACAGTAACTATAAAGAAGAAAAAAAAAAGCCACTTCCCAGGAGTCAATGGTATAAAAATAATTTTTATTTACTACTGTAAATAAAGTAGTGCAAAGAGTAGTTTGGACCCACAATATTGCATTACTGATTTATTTACTACCGTAGCAGCATACAGTGTACAGACAATCTGCTCTTTCTCTCACACACACACACACACACACACACACACACACCCCTACACAGACTCAGGCAGGCATAAGGGGTGGGGATGAGACTGTGAACTAAAGGCTTATTTCCTGTGTATTCCGCTGCTGCCGGTCTAGTCTAATGGGGTAATTCATGGAGAAGGCTACACGTAAATACTAAGAATTTTCTAAATGTTACTTTATGGGTTGCGATTTAAAAGTAACCAATGTCCAACCAAGTCATTAAATGATTCGGAAGCACTACGATCTTAGAAAAATTCAAGGAGAAAAATGTAAACCAATTTACAAAGCCATCACCTTTCCTGTACTTCAGCCATAAGCTATTTATTTCAAAGTGCCTCAGAACTGCGGGTGTTGGAAGTCATACTGAAATCTGTTGATTGAACTTCGAGGAGCAGGGTTGCGGCAAACACATGTACGAGAACATTGTCTAACTTGTAGAAAAGTCACAATTTTCTGTTATTTAATAAAAGAGAATGAACGAGGGGCTAGGATTCTTAAAATACATTTCAGTGTAAAAGGATTCGGATAGGCTGCAGGGCAAACTGTGACTCCCAATACACAGTCACCAGAAATACAATGACCCAGCTAACCTCCCTGACACACCCCATGATCAGGATGTTCCTTGTATTTGATAGCCTTTGGTACCACTGTCTTCTCTGGGTACCTGCTTGTAATTTGATTTAAAAAAAAAAAAAGACACCAAGTGCAAAATTTGCATTCAGTCGACAAGACATTTAAGGTGTTTATCAGTATAATGCCCTGGGCCCAGCTTGCCAATACCATCTGTTGAAAGGATTCTCTCATCTGGAGAGAACTGTGGAGCGCAGTTCACCCACGTGGCTCTGGGTTATTAGTGACTGTGGGCTGGTCCTGAGCTGAGGCATCTGCAGCTGGAGTCACAGCTGGACTTGCAGCGGGAGCAGTGGGGTCAAGGGAGGCCCCGGCTGGTATCAGGCTGGAACTGTTGGCTATAGAGACACACACATAACAGGTGGTGAGTATTCACTACAGGACACACAACCACACCTAGAACCTAGCCAAACCAGGAGATATGCAGTTATCTACTAACTAGATAAGCAACTTTGGACCCATTATCTAGGTTCTTTGGACTTTGGTATCTTCTCTAAAATGGCAGGTCGGAGTAGATATACTAGGATCTCTTGAGGGTTCTGACATTCAGGGACTCAAAATTCTGCATTTATGCTGGGACTGCCAGGTAATATTTTAATTAAAAGAAAAAAAGAAAAAAACCTCTTTGGTCTCGGTTTTCTGTGGTCTTATTCCCCCCATGGTGTTCATGCAATGCAAGCTATGCATTATACCAATCAATTAGAAAGGAGTGTTAGTTTTATTGACATCCATATTCCATTTGAATGATGTACCAATTTGGTTCCATTCATTTATTTAAATAAAATAAAACAAATTATTTTATGTAATCAATGTAATTATTAGGTTTAATTATTAGCAATCTACTTAGAGTAGGAGGTTAGACCACCATAAACCTTAGGGAGGCTTATAAACTTTTATGTTAGTGGTTTTCAAATGCGGGCAATTTTAGGGACAGTCAGCGCTGTCAGGAGACCTTTTTGTTGTCACAGCTAGGGGATGGGGTGCTACTGGCATACGGTGGGTAGAGGCCGTGGATGCAGCAAAGCACTCTGCCATGTATGGGACAGCCTCCAGGTGGCAACAGTGCTGAGGCTGACATACCCTGCTTTAGGTACTGAGGCCAAGAGGTGTCCTAGTTATAAGATTATGGGCTCTGGAACCTGGTTACTCTGCCCTTATGTTATGTGACCTTGAACAAGTTTCCCACTCTCCTTCTGCCTCTAAAATATGGAGAAAATACAAGTCCCTATACCCTATTGAACTGTTAGGATTAAATGAGCTAATGTACACAGTGTCTGGCAGGCACAGGCACTCAGTGAGTGTTAGTTATCCCTACTGGTGACTTAGTTTACTGGGGAAATGTGTTTTATTAGTCAGCAATTTCAGGTGCATGGCTTGCAGGATGATAACAGAGTTGGTGCATTTGTTTCTGGGATGCTCTGATGTTTACCTTCAGAGTGGTCTTGTGCAAATTACTTAACCTCTCTGAGCTGTAGTTTCTTTGTCTGTAAAATCGGGGTAGCAGTCTCAGTCTGCAGGGATGCGTGATGTACAGCCAGCACAGTGGCCATAGTCTGTGCAAATGATTGCTAGTTAGCTTTTAAGCAGTGATCTTAATTAAGCTTAGTGATCCTTGAGCCTTTTATGATTTTCAGAAGATGGGACCATTTAAAAATGTCCCAAAATATCCTGAAATGCATTGACTTTAAGAAGATGCCTTTATATGCTGACAATACGTCTTCTAGAAAAAAACCTTAAAGATTCCACCTCCAAGTACCTATGGTGATCTCCAACGGGCCATTCTCAGAAATTCAACAAGGGCTCCAAAGCCTCTGTCTTTTCAGGACACAGAATTCTCCCAGGAATTCAATACCTTTCAATACCTACAGAACTTCTGGCTCCCGAGACAGGACAAGGGTAGGGTGGCGGGGGGGGGGGCGGGATCCAGGATGTTACATAATGATGTGATGGTTCCAGGTTATCTAACAGATGATCTAACCCTGGCAGTGGCCAGGAGGCCCAGGGATGTAGTACAAAAGCCATTTGCTGGAGTCTAGAGGCCTGGTCTGCTCACGTCTCATTTACCTTCTACTAATAAATGACTTTGGAATAGATTGGAATGGCAGACATTCCACTTCTACAATGTTTGGATCTGTGGGCCTTTGTTTCCTCACTTGCGAATTGAGGGGGTTGGATTCAGATGGTCCAAGACCCCTTTGGGACCTAAAGTTTATCTTTCTGAGGATCTCTGAGGAAGTGAATGAAATACCAAGGCTTGCATTTTTCCTTTTCAAGCGCAGGGAAATGTTTAAATCACCATGGTAACAAGATAAATCAGCAATCAGTTTTCTGATTAAAACAAAAAAGTGCCACTGCGTAAATGTAGAAGGAATGCATAATTAGCATTGCCTCAATTTCAATCTTCTTGTCAGAGCAGAATAAGAATGCTCGCTATTTCTACAGTCAGTTTGTTGTTACCCATGTTAGAACTCTCCCTCTTCCATCGAGGGTTTGCAATCACTGGACAAGCCCCCTCCAGACCATCATAATTTTCAAGTGGCCTCTTTTTCTCTGCTCACCTGGAATGTGTGTTAATTTGATTACCGGATTACAACCAAGGTAACCGGGAAAGTAGTATGCTGTTTAAAAAATTACAGAGTGTATTCCAGAACCAAAGAGAAGTGATTTTTGGATTACTTGCTGCTCAGGGGACCATTTTCTCTATATTAGTGAGAATAATCAAGAATTGGCTCTGAGTGGTGTAGACAGACTGCAGCCCACAGGACAAAGGAGGTTCATTGCTTGTTTATCTATGGCTTGCAAGCTAAGAATGGTTTTTACATTTTTAAATGGTTGAACACAAATCAAAAGAAGAGTAATAGTTCATGACATATGAAAAACATGAGATTCAAATTTTCATGTCTTCTGTAGCATTCTATTGGAAACCATTTGTTTTCATGTATTGTCAATGGGTGCTTTCACACTATAAGGGAAGTTGAGTCAAGACAGAGATGGCCCTTAAAGGCATAAATGTTTATCTGGCCCTTTACAGAAAAAACTTGCCAACCTCTGTTGTAGACCATTGTAGGAGAAACATCTGCAAAGCCAGTCGATCAGATGGGAGCATAAAGGAAAGAAGAATGAGAGAATACATTGGGTTAATCCTGAGATAGTAAAATGTCTGCAAAGATGGAGTTTCAGGGGATGAGTGAGGGGGAAGCCCTGGAAATTATATGCTATGAATGTAGCCTATTTCCTTTGGGCCTCTGGATCTAGCAGGGCCCAGTCCAAATACGTGATCCACATTATTTAAACACTTCTTGTGAGTGGAGATACTGGGAGGGCACCAGGCTAATGAGACAGGAGACCAGCGAAGCCTCACAGTCAGATTGCTGCAGCTGTAAGGCTACTGCTTTTTTCATGAGTATCACTTTGTGACATTTGCTGTAATTTCAGTAGAAACCTCATTAATTGGAAATGTAGAGGACAGGAAAAGAGTAGGAAAAGGCTTAATTAATCTTGTTCATATCATCTTCCTCTTACACTAGGGTAACCACTTAGGCAGAAAGGATGAGTTGGCTTAAATTATGAATGTTTTGAATAGTCTGATATTGGCTTAAAAGGTTACTCAGTCATACTTAGGAGCTGGTTGTTCTGCAAATCTTTCTCCATACTGTGTATTCTACTTAGGCATAAAGTTTACACTAATGCTACTAAGGCAGGACTCCTTTTTTGAAATGTTCATTTACATTTCTTCTTCCGTTTACCTTCCTTCAGGTAGCCAGGCAGTCTCCATGCCTTTTAATCAATCAATCAATCAATCAATCAATCAATTAGTTTGTTTATTTGTTTGTTTGTTTGTTTTGTGGTGGGGCAGAAATGGAGATGGTTCTAGACATACTTTGCTTTGGGATTTTTTTTTCTCCCCCCAAAAGCCTGAGTCCATTAAGGCAATTATGTTTGACATTCCTGACAGGCAGGGGAGAGGGCGCATGCTTCGGAGATGCCGTGAGGCAGGACAATGAGACTTCTTGGCGTCTGGGGAGTGCCTGGGCCTGGCTGTGGGTCAGACCATCAGCAGAGCCCTCATGCTGCGCCTTCAGCAACCTGAGAGAGGAAGACTTGGGAGAAAAAGGGCTAACGATACTCAGCTTTAGCAAAGGTGATGGGACACCAAGTGACCCAGAAGCTGCAAAGCCAATGGACCTGGAGGGACAGTGCAGGCCCGGGGCACTGTGTGTGTGTCCTGCTATTAGACTGTGTTTTGTGTACTTGTTTTGGTCCCCTTGATAGACTAGTCAGTAAATATCATCTTTAGATGCTTTTAAAAAGCGTTTTATGATTTAGAAAGAGTCTGATGGCATAGAAAAACATAGCAGGCTCTGTGTCGTACTGAGGTAAACCAAGCTATTGAAGTGCAGACGCTACCTGGTGTCGGCATGCTTTCATTGCCAGTAAAATGCCCCGAGGACATTCCTCCTTGGAAGCTACCAGATAAACTTGTGGAATTCTAAGCACATGACATCTTATCTTATTTGGTTCTCTCCACTACAATAGGAGGTAGTTGTACGATTTCCACTAGTTTACAGATAGGGAAACTGAGGTACAGATAAGCTGCCTCCTCTGCCACAGCTAGTGGCAGGGCCAGAAGCGTAGCAGCCTGAGCCTCAAGCCTGTGCTGTTGGCTACTGTCCTGTGCTGCCAGCCTTCTGAACGTGGGACAGTTCAACGTGGCAAACACGGGTGCAAGACATCACAGAACACATCCACTCAGGGGAAATGAAGGCACTGGAGCTGAATGCAAAATGGATAGACAGCTCAACTGAAAGGTTGGACCATAAGTCAGTAATTTTTAAAAACAACGGACTGGGAAAATGCAAATCATGAAATGACAAAGATCACTAACTTACAGCACAATCTTTACACAAAGCTACTGCATCTTCCCCCTTCCCAGGAGTGGCAGGTCATGCAGGGGACCTTGCACCCCCTCATAAGAGAGATACCAGCGTTAAAAACTTTGCCCTGAGGGTCCCCCTGCAGTGGCTTCTCTCCGATGTCTACACCTCTGACACCCCTGTCCCATCTCCCTATCACTGATGGAGTACCTACTTATTTATTTCAAAGCTATTGACAGATTTGCATTTACGTCGAGGACTTTAAAAACGTGAACGTAATTTACTATATATTTTAACACAACATTAGCTCTTAACAGGGCTGGTAAACACCACTATGGGCGCACATTTTGGAAATTGTGGAGTTTTGTTTTGTTTTGTTTTTTGTTTTACTTTGAGACCCTTAAACTCAAAGTGTGCTCCGTGAAACAGCAGTGAGCGGACATCACTCCAAAGCTTGTTAGGGACGGAGAACCCTAACTGACAGAACCGGAACCTGCGTTACACGAGATCCCTGGGTGATTCATGTGCACATTAAAATTAAGAAGCACTGGGCTAGAATCACACGTTGAAATATATATTATTTTATGATAATTACGTTCTTTCAATTTCTCCTTTACATCGCTATTAGGGCATTATTTTCAAAATATATGTGTAGGCAAGCTAATTGTTATTCATTTCAGGGTACCAAAAAGGTGTGGCAAAATATTTCTTATATAAGGGGACAACAGGTTTGGGACAGCTGATAATGACTGCTTAAAGTATGGTGAGTTCGGAAAAGTTTGAAATTCTGCTGCCCTACGTCCTTTCTTGGACTTTATTTGTGATTTGGGGCAACCACTTCATCCGTTTGCCTCAATTCCTCATCTGTAGAATGAAGGGCAGAAAATTAAATTATTTGTAAGATCCTATGCAGATTTCACTAAGGCTGGTGAAGGGCGGGGGGAGGGTGGAAAGAAGGGAGATACGTGCAGGAAGAAGCAAGTGAATGAGTTTGGGAAAAAAATGAAAGAAAATGTGTAAAAGAGCAAAGATACATAGGAAGGGACATATGTGGAAGGGCAGGGGGGACAGGGAGATGCGAATGTGCAGGGGCTGATAATGAAGACATGAAGAGAGGAGAAAGAGATGACTTCTGATAAGAGCAATTCCACCAGCCCATGAATTTTCATGGCTACCAGCTGGCACGAAATCATAAAGACAATTTTCGGCTCCTCTAACGGAATTGCAATTGTAATAATCATAACAATATTTCTACAGAGTAAAAATGACAAAGATAATTTGAAATGGAAAACACTGACAAGATGCAAAATAAATGTGCCATACCTGGCAACAAATTTAGGGATGGGCCTGAATTTGCATGAGGAAAATTTATAAGCTGGCATCCCACAGGGCATCAAACCTGGAAAGGTTTTTGATGGTTCCCTGTTAACCTCCTCAGGTAAATCAAAGAGAAATGATTCTGTATTAGCCTCTCGTAACAGAGACTTCTGTCTCGCCGTCAAATCTGAGATGAAATGTACTCCTTTCACTTTCTATTATCTGCTACACCACTGATGACTGCACGAAGGCTTAAAGGCCACGTCTAGTCCTAATGGACCCATGTGTAAACGCCCCTGTCGGCTTTATGAGTGATTATGTCCTTCTGCAGTCATCCAAGATGGTGGAAAATCATAATCATTTGAGCACCTAAGCATGAGATCACAAATGACAGGCTCATGATCTAACGGGGGAGATAAGCATAATGGCTAAAAGTTAGTGAGAGGGATTTATATGCCAGATAAATGTAATAGCTAAAATTTAACTACGGTTGTCATTTGGTAAGTCTCGTGTGTATTTTTTTCATTGAACCCTTTTAACATCTCTGAGAAGTAGCTACCATTATAACCTCATTTTATTGATAAGACATTGGAGGATCAGGAAAGTGAAATAACTCTCCATAACTCACGTAGCTAATAAGTAGCCAAGCCTGGACTCTAAGCCCAAACAGAAGTGACTACTGCCCTGTACTGGCTCAGAAAAACTATAGAGAGAAGTGGAAACCACACGAAAATACATGTTTGCATTACATTCCTTCTCAAATCCTGCCTCTGAATCCTTGTGGCTGGGTATTTTTATTCTTCATGAGTGCTTGTTTATCATTCCATTTAATTAGTTATCCTTTGACTAGGATAGAAAGGATAAGACTTCATGCTGGAGGGAGCTCCAGAGCTGGGTTTTAAGGTACACAGACATAGAATTTTGATAGCAGATACATTTTCAATGGCAGAAACACTTTCGTTCGATTTCTTAAGCTTCTTATTTAAAAAATCCTGCTTACTTTGAAAAATATAACCATAATTGAGGCCAGCCAGACATTACGATACACCAGTCAGACATTACGATACACCCCCAGGAGAACCCCCTACCCATGAATGACCATCCTAACTAAAGGAAATAGCATGGCCAATGGCATGAGGAGGCAGAAGGTCCTTTCTCTGGCAGGGAAAAAGAACCACTACATTTTTATATTGCCTTGGCTTTTTATAAATCTTTACCTGAGACGGACTGGAAATACTGCACGGTCCAGGCAATCAACACGGACAGGAAGAAGGTTCCCAGGAAGTAGGTCTGCAAACATCCAAGCACACGTCAGATGACTGACGAGGGGCTGGGACCATGAAGGCAGGGCTGGCTGGAGACAGTACCTACCAGGGCAGAGTGCAGGGCAGCACCCCAAATAAGCCGGAGGTGAAGGTAGAGCCAGGCCAGGGAGCAGGGGCTCAGGGACTCCTCGCTACTGTGGCTCCAGCACCTGCAGACGAAAAGCACAGGGCATCGCGATGTGTCAGGGAACGTAGGTGGCACTGCTCATGACCAGCATTCTCAGATCTTCAAAACCACCTCCTTCTGCTTGGGGACAAGCGGGCACACTTGAAATGAGAGACAAAGGAGTAAAACCAGTTCTAACGGGGTGGGGCCTGCCCCCAAATTCTAGGATTCTGGCAGAAATCTCAGAAAAAGATCAGTCTTGTCCTTAATAAGAAGTGACCAGGTCAAGAAGGCCCCTGAAGCATGGGGGCTGCTAAGCAATCCTGTCCGCGTGTCTGCCAAAGTCCAGATGTCAGAATACCTCCCTATCTTGCAAAAAAGCACTGTCCAGGAAAACCTTGGTCAACAGTTTAACTTCAGATCAAGCTCATTCTGTATCATAAGCCTCAAAGACTGGAAGAAGGAAGTAAATTTGGGTCCAGATGAATGTTCTCTAATGGAAACAAATCCTTGGCCCTTTTTATAACAAGTGGCATTATAAAAGTAAGGTTAACTTTAATCAAAAAGCAAAAAACACCCACCTGGGTTCCACAATACTAAAGAGGCTCTGAACTTACCTTTCATATAGTTCCTGGAGAATGGAGATGTTATTTGAATGGACAGTTGGGTCAATTTCCAAGAAATCCAAAATGTGATGCGGGATTATAGCACCTTCCTCAATTAGCAGGGCCAGGTTAAAAAAACCCTGAAAAAAAGCCACAAAACAACCTCATTAACAACTCATAATAAAACCCAGACACATACCCTTCATCAGAATGTAAACTTTTACAACCTCTAGAGTTTTTTTTCAGTCCCTAAAGCCAGATGGTTTTGTCATCTTCATTGATGAATTGTTTCCCTAAATATATGCATCGAGAAATTTATTTGCAGGAGAACCAGGAGGCTTTCAGAGGATGCTGGGTCCCATCTGCTCAGAAGCCAGTCAACCGGGGATCTGTCCTTTCCTGCTCATTCTCTCAAAACAGAACTTGCTGGAAAAAGTGCCTTTGTGTCATTGATAAAATCAGAACGCCGAGTTGAAGGCCATGTCCATCACTTACGACTGTGCCCTGGGTCACCATCAGCATGTCAGAAATCTAAAATGTTTTTGTGGCTGGGGATGCTACTCATGACTGAAGTTCTAATAGAGAGATTCTCTTATATGCAGAATAACAGATGGGTGTTTGTCTCGGTTTTCCGAGGCCAGTGTGGGAAACCTCTCATGACTCCTCTTGGCACAGACTTTCATTCAGGCATGTTTCCCTACCTCTTCCTTATATACCTTGTTCTTGATCCTCAGAGGTAGGACCTGCCTTGTTGGGCTCTGAAGGTCCAATAAAATAACACAGTTAAGAGCCTGATAGTGGAGGTGCTCCATCAAGCACAGAAACTATTGTACTACCTGGAGGAGATGTATGGTCCACCATGAGCTGAGCATGTGGCCAGACCAAGAAATAAACAAAAACTGACGTGTTGCTTACTATTAGGGCTTTACAAATTTCACTGGATTGTTGCCCTTCAAAGAATTCACGGTCCTGTTTTAATGACTTATATCTTCCCTTCCACCTTCCTTTTTAGTTGCCACTGACAACGATCTAAATGAAAATCACCAATCCCCTGGGTTGTATACGCCAGGACTCTCAAAAGCATCCTATGCGATAATCACGATAAAAATAACAGCAGCTAACATTTTCTGAGTGCTTGCTCTATGTGAGGCACTGTTCTGTTCTATACATAGTCACTAATCCTCATAACAACAAACTGAGATAGGTACCACCATCATCCTCCCCATTTTATAGATGAAGAAACTGTGGCACAGAGAGGTTAAAGAATTTGCTCAAGGTCATGCAGCTGGACAGGGGGTGGAGTTATGATCCAAACACAATCAGACAGGGTCCAGAGTCTCCAATCTTAACCTCCATCATGCTGCCCAATAACCTCTAAGTAGAGAAAAGTGTGAAGTATCTTTAAGATGTGCACGCACACGCAGAAAGTAGAATATTTCTCCACTCTTTGATAGCAAGGCACTCTTAAAACTTGATGTATTAGAAGAAAGGAAAAAAAATTACTCTATAAAAATTTAGTCTTTGAAGAGTAGAAAAATAACAAGATTCAAATAAATGGGAAAATAGGCTAGGGGAATATCTGTATGCAATGTAAGAGCTTAAGGTTCATTATCTACTGGGCAAATGTATAAACAACTAATTATAATTTAAATAGAAAAAAAAAGTATCAAAACTCCAATGGATAAACAGGCAAAGATTAAGAATAGAGAATTCATATAAAAAATACTGACAGTAAGTTATCAAAGAGAAATATATGTAAAAGGGTCCACTCCACTAATAAATAAATGCAATTTAGGACAATCCAGAAGTTCAATTTAAAGTTATGCAATCAGCAAAATTAAGTCGTGAAAACATGCAGTGTAGACAAGGTTTCAGTTATCCTCCTACACTTAACCACTGCTTGGTGATGTATTAATTGGAAAATCTTTTCAGAAAGCAATTGGGCAGTAAACCGTTACTAGGTAGCCATAAAACCATTTAGATTTTTTGACTCAGTAATACTATCCCTCAGATTATAAAGAAATTATTCAAATGGAGATAAAACATGAAAATATGAAAATGTTCATTGTAGCACTAGCTATAATTACAACACAATAGGAAATGACCCTACCTTCTTTAATAGACTCTAAGTCCCATAAAAACAAGAACATCATCTATTTTTTTAAATCTTATGTCCCCACCACTAAGCACTGTCCAAGACACGGCAGCACTGAATAAATATATGCTCAATGAATAAATTAGCAAACAAACAAACAAGAAGTCCACCAATAAGATAAAGTTTCATAAATTAGTCTCTCAGCTCAACAGAATATGGAGCAGTGGTTGAGAGTCATAGAGACTGTGCAATAAAATCCACATATTCCTATAATACGTTAAAAGAGGGGCGTGTTCACTCTAGTTACCGTTACAGACACACTTGCCTGTGGCAGGGACTGAAGGGAACATGAAGACATGAAGGAATAAAGCCTCTGCCACGGGCTGTTCTTTTAAAATTACACTTTCAGGTTTTCATAACATTATCTTTCCAAAAAATAAAATCAGATTTAAAAAATGGTCCAGACCTAATTTTGAGGATCAACAAATATTGTCTAATGGAGTTTGGTTCTATAGCAAGTCCTTGTAGCACCATTTCCTATTCCATTCCAGAAGAAATAATAATAGAATAGATCATGTCCATTGAGTCAGTGTTGGGCTCAGTGCTTCCCATCAAACATCTCATAAACTCTGAGGTCAGTGCTGTTATTATTCCCACTTCACAAATGAGAAAAACGAAGACTCCATGATTTAGTGACTTGCCACATACAAATCACTATGAAGTGATAGAGATGTGAAACTTTAACCTAGGTAAAGAACCTCTCTAATGTAGTGCCTCCTTAAAAAATAAAAAATAAAATAAAATAAAATAAAATAAAAATAAAAAGACTAAGAGAGGGATGAGTTTCCAATTTGTGCTCTGTGATCAAATCCCAAAGCGCAACACCAGAAACCCACTGCCTATGAGGATAACGACTATTCCAACTTCCGTTGTGAAAATGACCCTGAGAACCTCACAGAACTCCAATTAGGAAATGCAGAAGGAATGAGAGAAACAGAGAATCATCATTAGTATACCTCAATAACTGTCACAAGAGCTACTGAAGGAAGCTAAATTAGTAGACAGCAGTTTGAGGAGAAATGGGATATTTGCATAGTCACAGACTATCTCCCCAAGATATCTAGAAATTAGAAAAATATTAACTTTACGGGAAAGAAACCCAGTAGAAACCATCTTAACCAAAGTGACAGAGATCAACCTCACCAGCGACAAGACGTCATGTACGCCTCATATAATAACTTGAGGACACATCACTTCCGTGCTATCCTTGCCCCAAAGGCATCATCTCAATCTATTCATGAGAAAACAGAAGCCAGATCAAAATCAGGGGACATTCTACAAATACTTGATAAGTATTCTTTTAAAGTACCAAGGTCACGAAAGACAAGGGAAGACTGAGGAACAGTCACAGACTGAAGAAGACTAAAGAAAAATGACAACTACATGCAATGTAGGATCCTGGAACGAAAAAGAACATTAGTGGAAAAATGAGTGAAATCCGAATAAGTCTGAAGTGTACTTAATGGTAGTGACCTGATGTTGACTTCTTAGTTTGATAATGGTATTGTGGTTATGAAAAATATCCACATTAGGAGAAGTTGGATGAAGGGAATACAGCAACTCTCTGTACTCTTTCTGTCACTTTTCTATACATCTAAAAATATTCCCAAATAAAAGGTTTCAAAATAAAAGTCACTGAGAGCAAAGTCTTATCGCTGAAGTGTTATTGGCCTAACTATACAAGCAAACCCTTTCCCATCTTGACCATATTTCCAATCTCTTGAGTTAGTTTGATGAAATCTGGTACAAAGACTCCTGAGCTTGGAGCCAAAAGACCTATGTTTAAGCTCTGGCTCCTTCATCTTCTACCTGATGGTTTGGCCTTGAGTAATGTATCACTTCATCATAGTCTTGGTATCCTCTACTATAAAATGGGTATAATAATCCCCACCCCCAAGAGGACTATTGTGAGATCGGTGTGAGAAACATAGTAGATACTCAATAAAGGAGAAACATTCATGGTCAGTGTCCTCACAGAGTCTTTGTGAGAGACTTGCGACAATGGATAAGAAATGACTTTGTAGTCTGTGAAGCGTATGTAGACGGAGGGCTGGTGAGGACTCTACGCCTTATAACCTCACACATGGGCATCAGCACATCAGCGACACCTCATCTTTGTTGTTACCTGTGAGTCTCCATCCAGTGCTGCTTGGGCGTACATCTGCACAGACAACTCGAGGTCTTGGGACTGGTTTTGGTGGCCATAGTAGTAAAGGTCACCCATTTTCAAATATGCTGCAGGACAAAAAACGCAGGTCCATTTGTCAAGTGTTTTTTTTTCTTTTCTCTCTCTTTTTTTTTTTCCTTTCTTTTCAGACTGACGTTTTAACGGTTGGCCCATTCCCATGACTGAGAGTTTTTCCTACCAGAATCCAGATACAGGACATCTTTAGTTTTTTTGTTTTGTTTTGTTGTTTTTTGTTGGTGTGGCAGGAGTGAAAAAAAAAAAAAAAACCATGCTGAGGACCCACATTCCCAGACATGTTTTCTTGCTTTGCTTGGTAGCTCTCGTGAACGGGTCTGTTTGCGAGAATCACAGCCTGCAACCTCACAGCCCAATCAGTCAAAAACTGGGGAGGCATTTTATTTCACATCAGAAATATTACAGTCTGGGTATGATGACTGAGAGGTATTTCTTTATTTTATTTATTCTAGTTTCTTTTTCCTCTGAGGGAAAAGTTTTGTTCAATAGCATATGTATCACTCAAGTGTCCAATCAGATAAACAGAATCCACATCAGGTAGTCAAAAGAGGGATTTCAGCACTGGAAGGGCGTGTCAGGAAAAGCCAAAAAGGCAAATGGGGAACAACAGACAACCCAGACATTAGCAATGCAGGAAGCTCCTACCACATCTGGGCTAAGGATCAGCTGAGACCACAGAGCAGGGACTTCCAGGCAGGAGCTGGGACCACGGAAAAAGCAGCCACTGCCAGAGACCCAGGCTGGCCCAAAGCGTAGAGGGAGAAACACCTGGGCTTTTCCCCTCAGGCCAGCCTGCAATGTCCTGTCAGGGTCTCCCAGTGGCTGAAACTAATCAGAAGCCCCAGAGCAAAGGAGTCTGGGAATTGTAGTTCCTGGGGGTAGCCCCCTACCACACAGAACAGAGCACAGGAAGACAGAGAACACATGTGAGGGTGAAAAGGCAAACCACTGGCTTAGAGAATCTCCATGATAGCACTGTCTTTTGAATTCTCACTGACCAGAGAAATGGTAGGCCCAAGCACACAACGGACAACGAACGAGGAGACATGCCTTGCAGGAGGAGGCTGAGACTTGAGTTTGGTCAGGATCTTAATAGCAGAGATTTTCACTCTCTTTCCTAATTGTTTAGCACCATCACACTTCACGCAAAGCTGTTAGATGTTCCTGTTACTAAAGATTAAAAGCCTCCAATTGAGCACCTGTTTTTCTATACATACCAAACGAAGGAGCATCAATTTGGAAAACAGAGAAATTATAGTATCGCCAAACACAGTTAACACCCAAGTATCTCGTCGCCAGGTCCTAAGGAGGTGAAGGGGGAGAAAAAGTTCATTCATTAATATTTTGGCCAAGTGACTAATTTTGCCTCCCTGAAACCCAATTCATCATCCTTAACCTTAGAGCATCTATTCTGAGAAGAATACATTTACTTACTGGCCTCTCCTCACAGATGTGTGCTAAATTTGTCTGTGACACTTCAATTCCAGTTTCTGCTGCTAAAACATAATACAGCAAAGCTTCGTGCCTAAAAATAGATGATTAATAATAAATTTCATATAGTAGCTTTTACTAATATTCACAGAGAGCTTGATGTTCAAACAGGAGGGCATGAAATAAGCAGTTTTTTTTTTAATTAAAACCACAAAACCATGAGTTTTTTTTTTTAAAAAAAATAAATACTGTTGTTAAAAATACTGCATGCACTGATTTATTTTCTATCTTAAGGCTGAAGTGACAGATAAGTTGGGAGCTAGTTGATACAACAGCTACCTCTACTGGCCGAACTGCAGGTCGAATACGGGGCTGGGTTGTCGATTAGCCTTCAGTCCTTGATTTCGTCCATCCTCACTTAAGAGGAGATAGTGGTATTAAGAAAAACTCCCGTGCTTTCGAGTCCTGTTTTGTGAAAGGCTTTATGGGGCTTAGGATTCTGAAATGGGCTTAAAGTTGAGCTTTTGTGGTGCATTAGAAGTTTGGTAAAGGAGAGGCAGTTTTCCAGAGGCTTGAAAGCAATGGTCAGAAACACCCATAGAAAGATAAATGTTTGACACTACTAGAATTAAATAATTGCAAAACGATGAGAGGCCACTTCTCATCTGTTGACAGGTGGACACACGATTCATAACACGGATAACGGCCAGGACGTGGGGAAACGGACATATTCCTAAAACCACTGTTAGCGGTTAAGCTAATTAATACAATGGGTCACTGTGGGAAGTCTTACGATTGCACAGACCACTTGGGCCAACCGTTCTTCCCATGAAGGCTTATTCTAAAGAAACAATTACAGACATGGGCAAAGATTCTGTGGCGAGGATTTATGGCAGAGCTGTTTAAAAGAGTGGGGGAAAAGAAAAACTGGAAACAATTAAATACCTGAAAATCCGTGACTAAATTAACCTACGGCGCCGCCACTTTCCAATGAGGCCATTAAAAACGTCGTGGCGGAAAGATGGCTATGCGAAATTTTTTACTCAGTGAAAATAAAAAGGTAACATAAAAACCAGTGCACTTCCATTTTCATGAAACAAAAATAAATCTGCACCCTCACATGCCCACATACACACAGGTACTTATATGTAGAGAAAAAACAAAACCTAAAAATTATCTACCAAAATGCTAACAGTACTATCTCTGGCGAGAGTGCAAGTCATTTTTGTTTTCTACTTTTGACTTATCTGATTTCCTCCATTTTCTTTGTGTCACCCAGTTTACGGGTAAACATTTATTTTAACCATAAAAGGTTGTTTTGAAAGCTTATTTTTCATTTTAAGGAGTTGACATTAAGAACTCTTAATTTTAGCTCCATCTAGGGAGTGGTATAAGGGAAGGAGGGGGAAGGAAGGTCGGGTTAGAGGGAGTAAGGGAAGCAGATTCTGAAATCATCTTTTCTACACTGCTAAGGCTGCTTCTGGCAGACCATCCCTTGGGGACAGAGAGAGGTGACTGGGGAGTCAAATTAGGACAGCAGACTTTCAATCAGACATACTGCAGGTCATGGGCCACGTGGCTGCTGAGTGGGCTGATTCTTGGTCTCCGAGACACCCAAGGCAGCTGACCAATTAGCCATGACTCATTCTAAAGAGACACAAGGCTGGCTAAGCAGTGTCCCCTGCATAGGCAAGCCAGCTAACAAGACACAACTGCAGCCGTGATACCACCACAAAAGACGCCCAGACACTTTCTTACAAGAACTGCAAAAATCGTGTGTGGGGACAAGAATCCTCAGAGCAGATGGAGGGTATGAGAGGGAGATACAGCAGAAAGTCCCTGCCATTCTGAAATAAGATCCTGTTCCAAAAGTCTCAAGTGTCTTCGGCGTCACTCAGGCTTACCAACGTCTGTTTCCCTCAGGGATGAATGAGGGATGGTGTATACGTCCCAGCCCAAGGTCAAATATCAAGCCGGCTCCCCCTGCTGCCATCACCAGACAGAATGTGACTCATGTCATTAAAATGTAACAAAATTGAGTTTTTCTTAGACAACTATTAGGATTTGGGCAGGGAGGGCACAAGGTTGACACTCGCTGTAAAACAGTCACTATGATAAATTTTAGAAAGCAGTATCCTATCTCTAAAGTTAGTGTGATGGTGGTGGAGGAAAGGGAGAAACAAATTCATAGGAAGACTCCCGCTGTCCAATTACTGGATTGGAAATTTCATAGGACCCTCCAGCATTTCCTTTGAGGAAGCACTGTAATCCATCAAAAAGATGTCTAAACACATTGATGTCAATGAAGTGCTGAACAGAAATGCACCTCTGTCTTCCATCTTGCAGAAGCACGTTCAGAGGCCGGTGTATGCCAATTCCACCACTATTCTTTTTCACGTAGCGAAGAGTGAACTGTAGGCGAGGGTCAGCACACAGAAGACCAGACTTTCTCAGCTTATTGAGACTTCTGAGACACACCGCCTCTGTAGAAACCCTATCCGCATTTGCTCTCCCTCCCAGCACTTGGTTTTACTTAATTGTGTTTCAACAGAAATTGCCCGAAAGCATTAATTATAGGTATTTCTATGTTCATAGTCATGAAACAAACCATTTCCTCAACCTTTGCTATTGCAGGAAGCCCAAAGACGAGCCACAGAACTGTACTGCCTTTCCTGAAATTTCCTCAAGGTTTAGGAAGCCAACCAGAGCTTCGCGTTTCATTTCCAATGCACTAAAGTGAAATCGTCCCCAAGACAGTCATTCTGATGGCAGTGGGGAGGGGTGGATGCAGAGAGGAGGAAATACAAAGAATGAAGTTAGGGGCACATTTGCTATTCCCCCACTTCAAAGATGGCACATATATTTATAGAACTTTCCTAATGATGCTTCTTAATAATCAATTCTCAGGCTGGCTGCAAATTGTGAATCTCACTACCTCTGAGCAGGTTCTCACACAATTATATTATTTTCTCTGTGTTCCTTTCTGCCAATGCCTGAAGCAGCTCAAACTGGAAGGATGAATAGCAATCCTGGGGTGGGATTCAGGACCCCTGCTCTGTTGCAAAAAGGTGAATCTCTTTCAGCTGGAATTTGGTGTGCCTGCTTGTCTTGCCTCAAGCCCACCATAATTGGGCTAACCTCCTGGGTTAAGTATTTGGGTGTATTTAAGACAAAGAACAATAAAAACATGTGGTTCACAGAAAAACACACGTAGGGGTGAGGCAGGGAGAAATGAAACATGACAGATGGACTCTTCTTAGCTGACTTCTCTGGTGTCCAAGGACAGCCTCAGGCATGACAATATTATCTTCCGCATTATGCCTGGATAGCAAAAAGCCCTTTTCTCAACCATGCTTCTCTTTGATGCTCTCCCACATAAATCTTGGAACAACACAAAAAAGCACAGGCTCATCAAACTGACACATGTAATTTGAAAATAATGTCCAGAATAAATTCACTTGCAGAAAATGTAAAGAGGGGATGGACCTGGGACATTGATAGATGATTTAGTTCTGTTACAGCCAAATAAATGGTGCCCAAAAAAGTCACATTGTGGGGAAGCCACACTCAAATATTTTCTGTTTCACCCCTGGGACAAGTATGGGGGGGGGGCTTGGAGAGAAGGAAGAGATAGAAGAACTTGGCCTCAGGTATATTTTGACAAAGATTCTCCATTGTAATGGGTACTAGATGTTTCTTTCTGTTGATGTGGGGGAAAAAAAGGGCTCAAATTCAGATTGAGAGTTATCTTTAATAAAACTTAGCATCAGCATCAAGACTGGCAAGGAGGCAGAGAAACGAAAATTTATAGGTGGTGGGCAGGAGAGTAAATTGATAACATCATTTTGGGAAGCAATTAGCATTACCTGTAAACTCTAACGTGTGCCCACCCTATGACACTGCTCTGAAGTTTATATTTTAGAAAAACTCTTCCTCTGTGTGTCATGATGTACAAAAAAAAAAAAATGTTTATGGCCACATTGTCCTTAAAAAGAAAAAAAATGGAAAGTAACCCCAAATATGTGTTAGCATGAGAACCAGTGAGTAAACTGTGGTATACGACAGGAGCAAAAATAAATGACCTACAGGGACATGCATCAAAATACATAAATCCCAGAAACGTAACGTTTCTTTTTAAAAAGCAGTTGAAGAATCGTATATAATAACACTCTAATAATATAAAGCTCGGAAACAAGACAAACGAAATCGATTGCTTAGATAGAGTAATACATCGCATACATCGAAAACTGTAAAGAAAGCAAGGTTCAGGATGATAGTTACTTCCGGGTACTGGGGTGGGGGTGGGTTTAACCTGGGAGGGACATGCAAGGGGCTTTAGGAGTTCATTTCCTTCAGTAGGGTGGTAGGTTTACAGGTGTTTGTTTGCCTGTTATGCTCTGGAACCTATGTATACATCCTATTATTTCACATGTATCGACTATTGTATGATAAAAGGGCAAACAACTCAAACGATTCATGCCACGTCTCTATCGCAAACGCTCTGCTCTTTTTGCCTGGATTCTTAACTCACTACCCCCCCCCCCCCCCACACTTCGGGCTCTCCCTTTTCTCCACAATCATTCACAGTCGTTTGGTAAGCATCTCAGAACCCAGCTCTGTCACGTAACCACTCTCTCTCAAAACTATCAATGGCTCCCTGCTGCTCCACAAATTAAGTAAATGTGTGTACAACCTGCCATTCAAAAGTACATAAAGCACACACACCTCTTTGGTCTTCAAGGCAAACTGGTAGCTTAATTTTCTAGACACTCCCAGAATTTCCCTCTTTGCTTTTGTTCTTGTGATTCCCTTCACCAGACATGCGGCTCCCTGCATGGCAAGGTGGACATTCCACCCACCCCTCAAGGCCACATCATCTGCCACCTCCATTATAAAAGGTGGCCTAAGTCCCCAAACCAAATAGCATCGCTCCTCCTCGGAAATGCTAATGCTCTTTATATTCTATTCACAGTGCTTAGGTTATATTTGTTCTATTTGCCTTAGTTCATTCACTTGGTAGTTTTTGAGCACTTTCCAGGTGCTGCTAGGTCTTAGGCACTGGAATACAAATCACAGGGCAATCAACGAGTAAAAAGCAATCATGATCCATGGAAGGAACGAAAGGAGTAAAGAGTCAGGCAGGACTTCTGGGCATAATGAACAGCAAGTGCAAAGGCCCAGGGGTCAGGCAGAACACGGGCCTGTGAGAAGCTGCAGGCAGTTCAGCATGGAGACTAAGAAGCAAACTTCCCCAAGTCCTAGTCGTGATGCCCCCCGCAGCCTATGACGAGGTGCCTGCATGTAAGTGCACTCGGTAAAAAACGCTGAACTGAACCCAGATTCACAGTGTATAACACACTTAATTCCCCCATCCCCCCCCCCAAATCAATCTCTTGTGGCTGAATATTCTACAAAAGATAGGCCACAAAAATCTTAATTCACCTTGACCTTCACAGCAAATTTTTAAATGTCAAAGTGCTTTGTGGTATTAAATTCCAAAGTAGGCAAGAAAGCTAAGCTACTAAGAGATACTCTCTTTATGGAAAAAAAATGTCAGACATCCTGGGGTGTGTACGCGTGTGCGTGTGTGTGTGTGTGTGTGTGTGTGTGTGTGTGTGTACTGGGGGTGTTTACAGATGTGCTCTCCCTTTGGGAAAACCCCACATAAAAACATTTTGACATCTGAATGCATAGTTCCTCCCTAGGAAGCTTAACAAGAACAAAGGGTGGGAGCAGAGAATGAGTTAAAGTCAAATTTGGGAGTTTTATGAACTGAAGCTATTTGGGAAACAAGACAAAACAGCACAAAAATTATAAGGCATATCAACTGGAAAATAATAATTTCATTAAAAATTTCTTTCCTATCATGCAAAGTGAAGCCACAGATTAACTTTCACAGGATGATGATAATAAACATTTGTATTTGGTGCTTTTTTCATTGGGCTCATTTCCCCTGCATTATCTAACTTAAAAATCTCTATCACTGAGATGCTGTCTATTGATTACACGGGCACCCATGGACCAAAGGAGATATTGGTGTTCTTTTGGACTTATGTTTTAATTTTTAATTAAGGTTCAAATAAAAATATGATTGATGATAAGTCTGATCTAATGTCTTTGAGGCAGTGAACCAATGGGATATGTGCTGATTTGCATAGCCTTTTTAGTTACTGCTGAAATACCCAGATCATTTAGGCAATAAACCAGCCAAGAAAATTTAGCCCAAGGGAAAAGTAAGATGGAATGCTAGGACTGGCAGAAGAAAATAAGATGACAGAGTCAGGTAGAGTTTGGAGAAATGTGCCCTTATTTGTACAATCAAGTAACAGCAAATGGGGGAACTGGAAGTCTTCACATACAGTGGGTGCCATAGGGTGTTTGTTCTTCATCCCAGCGAGTACAGGATGAGGTTTGCTAGCATCATCAGAAAAAGGTGAGAAAGGGGAATCTGCTTGGTTGTGACATTAGAGGTTTCATGAGGGACTTCCAGCAACCCCAGGCGCCTGGCCATGGAAGATGCAGCAAAATATCTATGAAAGGATGCAGCCTGAGACCTAAATACGCTGCTTTCCTTTCTTCTCATGAACAAGGTGGAAATCTTGGGCCTTCTGTGGCTGCCAGTGAGAGGCAGGGAGTGAGGCCAGGATCCCCTGTGCTGTCTCCAGACTCTGACACCAAGAGAAACAAGCTTGAAGGGAAGTCAACACATTCATGTGTCTCTCAACTTGATGAATGTGGATGCTCCCCCTAGAGAACTAATTTTTGTGTATAATTAAACATGGAAATGCTATGTTTTCCAATCAACAGCCAATCAGTCGGTGATACTCTGAATAGTATTGCTGAGAGGCCGTGATTTCTCTGCAAATTGCTTTCTTGGTTGCATTTTAAGATTCCATCTCATAAGACTACAGTGACAGATTGAAAGGTCAGGGCTCAGAGAGTTCACGGCAACGTGGGTCCCGAGCTTACCACGAGCCCTCCAGGTAGGCGTTGAGACCTCTGCGAATGACATGGCCCAAGTAGCCATTTTTCTCAGCTACGTGCTTTGCCCATCTGAAAAGGAAAGAGAGGAGAAAATATCCGAACTGTGGCAAATTAAATAATTGCTTGTTTCTTCGTATGATCTCAATAAATCCCACTTGGGGAATATTTTCCTTGTTCGAATTTACAAAAAGCAACAAACCAGAACTGAATGTTAAGGAGGTAAAGAAAGATGCATTTTTGAGAGCTTTGCATTCAGTGCTCTTTCTTACGAATGCTGCGGAGATGTCATTTATGGAAATAAACACATGAGATTTTCCTAATGAAAAATATCCACTAATATGGGAAAAGATCATCTTTATCAATAGTTCTAGTAGTCTCTCCATTAAAATATGTTTACTGATTTATTATAAGGTCTCTCTGTTTTGTTTCTGTTCCCTCGTTTATCTTGGAGGAGTTTATTGATAATGAACTAGTCTGTTATAATCTTTAGATTTACGACGACCAAAAGGATAGATATTACAAGAATACATAACCAACAAGCTAATGAAAGGGGGCTATAGAATAATGTTTATAAATACTTGATTAACACAAAGGAAAGGCAAGAAAAGAGAAAAAGAGCACAAAAATAGGTAGGACAAATAGGGAATAATTAGTAAAATGGTAGATTTAAAACCAAATGTATACATAATTACCTTAAATATAGATGGTCTAAATACTAAAATTGTCAGACTTAATAAAAAATATACATACAAAAAAAAAATTATATGCTGCTTATAGGAGACACACATAAAAATAAGGACAGAGAAAGACTGAAAATAAAAGAATTGAAAAAGATAGAACATGCAAATTCTAATTTAAAAAAAGCAGGTATAACTAATAACATAAAAAATAATAGACTTTAAGGCAAGGTCCATCAACATAGATAAAGAGGACATTGTAAAATGATAAAGGGATCAACTAGGAAGGCAAAACAATTCTCAATTTCTATGACCCAACAAATAACATGATTCAAAATTTATAGTGCAATATTGACAACTGATAGAGATAGGTAAGTATACATTCATAGTGGGAGATTTCAACTTACTTCTTTCAATAACTGATGTAACAAGAAGAAAAAAACATCAGAAAGCATATAGAAGATCTGGCTAACACAATTAATCAACTTGACATAATTGATAATGTATGTAGAACATTGTGTGCCCAACAAATTCAGAAAATATGTTCTTTTCAAGAGACCATAAAACATATCAAAATTGACCATATGCTGCTCATAAAGCAAGCCTTAACACTCAAAGGACTGACGTCATTCAGAATATATTCTCTGATCACAGCATAATTAATCTAGAAATCAATGAGAAAAGGATAACGAGAAAATCCATGAAATATACAAATGTTCACACAAAATATCCTAATTAACAATGATAAAAAGCCTCAAGTTTCATTACTGAGCTAAGTTTCATGACTGGGTTCAGATCAAGTTGGATTTGCTCTTAATGTCATGAAAAAACACCTTTTGGGGAGCCAGGCTAAATGTGAGGGTGGTCTAAAGCAGAGGTCTGCAAATTTTTTTCTTTAAGGGGCAAGATAGTAAATATTTTAAGTCTTGAGGGCCACATATGGTCTCTGTTGCATACTCCTCTTTGTTTATCTGCTTGTTTGTTTTACAACCCTTTAAAAACGAAGGAAGCATTCTTGGTTCTCAGAGCCATACAAAACAGATGGCAGGCCACATGTTATTTGCGGGCCATAGTCTGCCAACCCCTGTAAAACATTATCGGATATGTGTGACCTAGAAAATGTGCCTCCTGTTCACTGTACTTCAGGAAGCTACTGTAGGATGTGCTCTATCAAAATGTAGGAGTAAACCAGACAGAGGAAGAAATAGGGTCCGGCAAAGAGGACCAAAGGAGACAGAGATGAAGGGAAAGGGAACCCCCCAAATGATGACAAAGTTAATTACAGGAGGCCATCTCTGTCCTGAACAAAGACTCCAGGAGAGACACCACCAAGAAGATTACATTAATAGAATCCCTAGTGGGTCTGGACATACTGAGAAGAGATTTAGACAATTGTAGGAGAATTTGGAGATCAGGTACATAGAAAATGGTAAGAACACAGAAAGCTATGTAACTAAAGAACAATAAAATATAATGATTTCACATCAAACGCAAAGTTACGTTAAGAGAGAAAAAGTAATCATGGTAGTCACGTGGCTTAGGTGATAGTAATGGTTATAATAAAGTAAATTCCTGATAGTGAGCTAATTAAAAGAATGATATATGTATTGGGAAGATGAGAGAGGGCAGGAAGTGTGAATCTGAGGTAGCAGGAGGTGGCAGAGTGAAAGAATACTACCTCTATCTTACTCAGTGGGAAGTCATTAGACAAGGCCTATAATGAAAATATCAAGAAATAGTGGTGTAAGTATGCTATTTAGTGATAGAGGCAAATGAAAAAGAAATAAGAAGTTGAAAGCAATTTGTTTTGGGAGCAGAAAATAGAGTCTGGGGTGGAATAGGCAGAGCTTTCTTTCTTTTTCTTTTTTTTTTCTTATCAAGTTAAGTTCAATTTGTGATTAAATTTTTGTTTTTATTTTTGGTTCGTTAAATTATTTGGCTCTTTAAGTTTTGTGAACTATGTCAGGTTTAAAACTTATAAAAAATAAAAACGAAATTTAAAAAGTACATGAAAAAGGAACTCCATTTTCTCAGGCACGGTGACTGTAGTGCAGTAACCCCCTTATCCTCGGTTTCACTTTCTAAGGTTTCAGTTGCTCACGGTCAACGGTGGTCCAAAAATAATAAGTAAAAAATTCCAGAACTAACAATGTGTTAGCTTTAAACGGCGTGCCATCCTGAGTTGTGTGATGAAATCTCGCGTCATCCTGCTCTGTCCCGTCTGGGACGTGAACCCTCCCTTTGTCTGGTGTCTGGTGTCTCCACGCTGTAGAGCTCCCCACCCATTAGTCACTCAGCAGCTGTCTCGGTTATCAGATTGCCTGTCATGGTATCACCGTGCTTGTGTTCAAGGAACTCTTATTTCACTTACAAATGGCCCCCAAATGCAAGACTAGTGATGCCGACAATTTGGACACGCCCAAGAGAAGTCATAATGTGCTTCCTTTCAGTGAAAAGGTGTGTATATATAGGAAAAAACACAGTATATGTCAGGTCCGGTACTACCCACAGTTTCAGGTATCCACTGGGGGTCTTAGAATGTGTCCTCGAGGATAAGAAAGACTACTGCGGATGGCTTTCCCTTCACACACAACATCTGACAGATGCTTACACAACGGCCTTCTCGGGGTCCCTAGGGAACGTCTCCAAGTTGCCTGTTACGTAGTAGAGAGAACACCACAAGGTTCCTTCCATGTGTCCGCCTTGTGCAGCCTTATGGAAATATTCACCAGCTAACGTCTGTGCAGAAAGATGAACAAACATCATTCTCCTTAGCGAGGGATCCTCCTTGCTGGGCTAGTTTCACCAGAGCCAAGGTGGAGTGAGGTACTTAATTCCTGATATCATCTTAGGCTTATAACTTCTGATATCTTTCAGAAAGCCAAGTCAAGTTCCAGGGAGATAGCCAATCACAGAAGCCAGCCTCTGGATGTGATAACCTTGACTATAGCTATTGTGTTGATCAGGTTTACACAACAAATAAGACAACATGTAGCCACAAATATCATTGTCATCTCATTTGATCCTCATATAACCTTTGCCAGCAAGATACAAGGCTGTGTCAGACGTCACACCAAGTGAAAATTCAGACATTTGCTTTCTAAACCTTGCTTAAGACCTTTCCTCAAACTCTTGTGCAAAAACTGCATTTCCCATAGGAAGGTGAGAATTAGAAAATGACAATAAAGAAATCCACCCTCCCAGATGTGTGGGAGGAATTTAGCAATGCATAAAAATATACATGTAATTAGAGAGAGAGAGAGGGGAACAAAATAAAACACATAGATGGGTATACATTCTACTGATTACTATTATTTTTCCTAGGCATTTAAAGTTAACTGATGATTTCAAGCAGGGGCTTTGGAGTCAGACAGGCTTGGGTTCAAATCCCAGCTCTGCTCCTTACCAGCTATGTGACCTTGGGCATGTTAGTTATTCTCTCCAACCGAGAGATTGACCTGATTTTTTTCACCTGAAAAAATGTGGTGTCCGATAGCACCTAGTATGAAAGGTTGTTGTGAGGATTAAATGAGGAAACAGATTCTCGAGGCTTAGCATGGTCCTTCACAAAAAATAAGCTCCCAATTCTCCACCCTCAGATCTGTTGCTGCCACAGTCTTGCCCCATCCACCAAATGTCCCTCCACTCTTCCCCTCTCAATAAATGCCAAATGCTTCGGCGTTCTCCTGACTCCTCTCCCCGCCTCACACCTCACATCCAGTCTTCAGCAAATCCTGTCACATTGACCTTCAAACCATATCCAGAATCCAGTCACATCTTAGCCCTTCTTCTGAAACTGCCCATCCTATCTCACTTGGCTTCAGTGCATTAACCCCTGCTCCCACTCTTGTCTCCTTCAAGCCTCGTCTCTGTTACTATCCACGAGGAGCCTTTGAAAACACAACCTATCCTGCTCTGCCAAAGCTGCAAGGTTATTTGCCCGTCTTGCTCGGAGCAGCTGAGTTGTCACAATGCCCTGGGCACTGGCCTCCCTGACGTTATCTCCTCCTTTCCCTAGTATCTCTGCTTCTGCTACTCCAGCCTCCCTGCTATTCCTCGGGCTGCTTTTCAGGGCTTTTACTCTGGCCGGTCCCTCTTTCTGGAATGTTCTCCCAAGATATCTGCAAGACTCCTTTAAAGGTCTGTACAACGTCACGTTATGAGAGATGTTCTCTGAGCGCCCTTAAAAATAATGTTCCCCAAACTCCGCCCTCCCTGTCTGCCTCATGCTTTATTTCTCCCTGTAACACCCTCATATTATATACTGAATAGTTTATTGTCTTTCTCCCCATTGGAATGTAAATTTCCCCAGAGCAGATAGTGTTTTGTCTGCAGCTGGAGGCTCAGTGCCTGGCACAGGACAGGCATTCCATGACTTGTTAAATGTAATGGTGCTCACATTGTTATTATCATCATCAATATTATAATTAATAACAAGAAGCTTCTGTTTCATATGAGGATCCAGGTCCTTGCTCCATGAAGTGTATGACCCCAAGTAAGTTACATACTCCTTCAGAGCCTCAATTGCTTATTCTGTAAAGTGGACGTGATAAATAGTAACTATTCCAGCAGGTAGTTGGGGTGACATGGGACTGCACATGTAAAGCGTTTGTGAGTGTCGGGCATAGCGGAAATGCTCAAGAAACTCTAAAGATTATCGCTGTTGTTTTCATTATTATGAAGTCTCTTCGCACATCAGGTCACCCTGTCTGAACCCAGCTCTATTTGCTTCCAGTAAGATCGGTCTCTGCACTGCCTCTCGGTCTCTCGCTCATTCTCACCTGGTATTGTCTCTCCAGAGCTCCCTCCCCAGTTCAAACACCCCCCTCCATGAAGCCTGCCTGACTGCGCTAGCCTTCAGCATCTCCCCTTTCCAGAACTGTTTGAGTCCTACCAATTAGCACACACTTGGCACTTGGCTAAATACCATCCTTTGCTTTTCACTATCTTATCTGCCTGACTGGACTCTGTCCCTTGAGGGTGGGGTCTGTGTCTTGGTGGTGCTGGTACCACCCACGGCACCTCATCCGGACCAGGTACATGGTTCACCTTCACAAAGGCTTCATGACCGAGGAACTGACCACCTGGCCAGCTGGTCTCGTCCTACTCACTTGATTCCTTCCAGGAGCTCCTGGGAAAATGCCATCCAGATACAGGACCCCAAGATTGTATGAGGCATCTGGGTTTCCCATTTCCTCTGCTTTTAACCAGTACTTTGCCGCTTTGGCATAATTCTTCTTGAATTTGTGGTAATACCATCCCAGACCGTTGACTGCCTGATGCAACCCCTGGATTTTAGAACAAGAAAGAAAGAAAGCACTATTAAAAAAAAAAAGAAAAAAAAAAGAAAAAAAAAGAAAAAGAAAGAAACCTAAAGAGAATCAATTGTTGTGGAAAGCATTCTGCCTGAGTCTGAGCTAAACATGTGCCGTCTCTTTTCTAAGGGCAGATGGCATTAAAGAAAAGCTAAGTGCTACAGAACATGATCCAGCCTCAGAGTCTTCCCAGGCGGATTTCACGCGGCTGCTGCCAGGATCCCTGCTTCCAGCTCAGCAGTGATGCTGGCCCCCAAATCATCACTCGGATCCTCTGGGCTCTACGTGATGCCCTTGTCTACAAAAGGCCTCTCACTGCAGCATCGACAGTGCCCTTGAAATCCATGCGCACTCCGCTGCAACAGGAGGCCTAGAACGTGCACGGGCAGGGCGGTTTCTCGGTGACCTGTCTGCCCATCTGTTGATTACTCTGCCCTGAACACCAACAAACCCTCGGAAGGAAGCGGCTACAGTCTCCCACTTGCAAAGCACAGGTGCTTTGTGACTGCTTAGCCTCATAGTTTGGGGGTGAGGCAGAAGGGGAGGATGGTGGAGAAGGGAGGAGGGTTTCAGAACTGTGTCTGAACCTGGGGCTGGTCGCGGGGAAGGGCTGGTTCCTGTGATTCTAGTCTCGAGCCTCCTCGTTCTTGCTGACTCATGCTCTCAGGTGGCCTCTCCTGCTTTCCCTGGGTGCTCCCACCTGCTTTCACTGGCAGCCTCCAGCCTGGTTGCTGAAGGCTCAGGTGCCCTGCACAGGTGTGTGTGTGCAAACCTGGGCATTCAGTGCTCTCACCCCTCCCTTCCTACTAGACCCACAGGGCCATGAACAAGCAGTGCGAATAGGGTTCGAGGGGAAAACAGCGCCTTTGCATCTGTGAGACTTGTTAAGCTAGAGACCAAGTGCGGAACCAAGTCTCTGTCACCTCCCTCTTCTCAAGTGAAGACCAGGTGTCCCTTTAAAACAGATGCCAAGATCCCAGCCTGCAGCCTGTTTTGGTCTGCCTGGCTCCTAAAGGGCTCTGCCACCCAGGCCCGATGCTGGAATCCAGGTGTCAGGAGGACCAGGGGAAAGAAACTCACAAAGCCCATTGGAATAGAAGCGCCATCAGACCAGGGGCCTTTGTTCTGTATCCCAAGCACCTGGATTAGTGTTTGCATAGAGTAAGTGCTCAGTAGCTATTTGATAAACAAATGAAAGCCACGCTCGAATGCAGATGCTTGAGAAAATGAAACCCAAATCCTACACCCTGAGGATCCGCAGTAGGGTTCAGATTTGCAGGCCCCCAAGAAAGCTGACACTTGGGAAAGAGTCAGGGCCGTGAATGCAGTCACAGAGGCATTCTCCTGAGCCTTGCATGGTCCCAGGTGCAAGGCAGGCTCTGATTGGTCTTGCAGAATGAGCACATTTCGATGACATAATAGCCCAGGCCATCCTATAGAAAGGCAAGAGCCAGCCCTGGAACAAGTCTACAGAATGGACATATCCAAAGCCTCGCTTTGGCAGGGCTTACCCCCAGAGGCCATCGGCTTATGCAAATGTACCTGTCACCGCTCGAAACATCCACAGAACTTTTTTAGGAGTTGTATTTGGACCCAGTTCAAGAACCACATAAGAAACCTTGTTTTCTTTCTTAAGACTCATCTCTTATTCTGGACATTTACTGCTCAGTTAACAGATTTGCCTTCAAGTGACTTCTGGTTAATTCCAAAAAATCAAACTATGTGCACCCTTCCCCACAGTGCCCGACAAAGAATAGGGGCTTCGCAACTCCCTGCGGAATGAATGAGAATCATATAACACTCTCAAAGACATGACTACTCCAGGCATAAAACTGCATTTCCCCCAATACTCATCTTAGCTCCTCTAACAATACATGCAAAATAAAGCACATTAGACACCAGTTCACCACCAGACTGGCTAAAGAGATGCAAGGAAACCCCATCACTGCCTCATTTTAGGTGCTCTGGAACCAATCTCTTCAATGACTAACATTAAGCTGCTTATCTATTTCTGCCTATAATGTGTTGGGGTCAGAAGCTGGTGGGACTTTCCGTGGGTTCCCTTTTCCTGGGTCATATGCCCTCTTGATGCCACATAGGTGGGGCATGCCTCCTGGCTCTCTCACTCCATGCTCCAACTTCTCTTTAGAAAAAAAAAAAAAAAAGGCACTGAGCTCCCTTGAAGAAGGGGAGTGAGGAAGACCAGCCTTGTCACTTAGGAGTCTTCGTGAGAGGGCAACATTAGGAACCTTTGGGACAGAGGAACATTCAAGAGCAGAAGGGCTATAGGGCCTGCTAGTGTTGTAAAATGACAGTGGTGTCTATAACTCTATTTGTAAATTTGTATGTGTGTGTGTGAGTGTGCATGTGAGGGTATGCATGCGTTGGGCATGTGTCTACATGCAGGGATGCATATGCATGTGTTTGTGTGTGTGTCCTTCACAAGTGACATAACTTCTGTAGTGCTATTTTTGAAACTGGCTGATTTGAAGATAACACTGAAGAGTAAACATTGACATAACCCAAATAATTCCTATCTCAGCAATAAAACTTAATAAACAGCTCCGTTCATCAAGTGCGGAGAAGCAAGTGGGCACTGGACATGAGGGGGTTAACCTTCAAAGGAATTAGGCTTTAGATTTTCCTATATTAATAGCATTTATATCCATTCACTTTCAAGGAGCCCCCGCTGCTTGTTATCAGGGCAGCCCTGATTATAATTTCAGCCTTCTAACAAAATTGGCCCGAATTCTATTGACTGAAGGTGAACTCAGCTTTTGAATTTTTGCTGTCTGCATTGTGGCACGTTTCTGTATGTGTGTAGCTCAAAATGACTAATGCCGCAATGCTGGCGACCCCTCCCTCCCCACTCAGGCTTTGTAGGGAGACGCTGGCCATTACTCTCTAGACTTGTGGAGTGGGTGTGTGTGGTGTAAATATTCCCTTCACAATATGCAAAAGTGTTACCTTGGAAGCTGCTTTCTTCATCAGCTCTAAGGCAAGCTTCTGTTCTTTTTTTTCCTTGACCCTAACAATAATAAACAGCAATGATTACGAAGAAAATAAACCCAGCATGCGCTCAAAAAAACAGGACAGATACATCAGTATTCATTATAAATATTTGAAAATAAACCCAAGCCTTCCTAATTAAAAACCTAATCTTAAAGATTTCTATAAGCAGCGCTGTTATTTATCATTATCATAATCATTATTTTTTGCATATATTTGTGAGCAGAGGCAACAAACCTCAGCCTCCCAGCTTAGCATCCATAGAAAAGTTCCCAAGGGACTCGAGTTTTTAACCAAGTGATTCACATTTTTGTCAATCCACCGGTGCTGTTGGGGGAGTTGTGAATAGGGTTAAATGATTTTGGTCATCCTGGATGCATTCCTCTGGGGGGTTATCTAATTTTCTAGCCAGATCAAGCATTTTATCTATGTCAGAAAGTCAAGAGTTATTCGGCTGTCGTTCCCAGCCTTCCGAGGTCCTCATCGGAGTCCACGGGGTGGAACACGGCAGCTTCAGAACTGACCGAGCAGCGGTCCCACCTTTTTGGCACGAGGGATCAGCGTTCCTACAAGACTCTAATGCCTGATGAGGTGGAGCTGAGGCGGTGATGCTAGTGCTGGGGAGCGGCTGATGTCCAGATGAAGCTTCGCTCGTTTACCAACCGCTCACTTCCTGCTGTGCCGCCCAGTCCCTAACAAGCCATGGATGGTACTGGTCCATGGCCCAGGGGTTGGGATCCCTGGACTAGAGAACCAGCTCTGAAGGAGATAGGACTCTGTACTCGGTTTGCGCCAGAGGCTGAGAAATACTAACAAGGTTCCTCCAGCAAAATCAAGTTTTTCCGGCAGAGGTGGTTTGTGCACCATGGAGAAAAAATGGCTTTGGGGTTTTTGTTACAAGAGAGGAATTCCGTGGGAGACACCGCAGGACCATGTGGGGAAATGGTGGGTGGTGGTGGGGGTCCCTTGAGGTCTCTCTTGACTAAGTCTGACAATGAAGATGGCAGGCAAGGGAAACTGCTACTGCTCTCCAGCTCTTCACTCTCATTAAATACTTAGCTCTATAGTAAGTGAAGACGGCACTAGTAAATATTCCTGTGCTAATTAACACGGGGTGAGCCCCGTCCTTCACATTTGATCCTCACGGCGCCTTGGCCGAAGCGCTGCTGTCATTCCCACCTGAAACACTTGGCCAGAGTTGCATAGTGAGTGAGAAGCAGAGGCAGGATTTGAACCCAGGCAGGTGGGCTCCAGAGCCCAAGCGTCTAACCACCACTAGATTCTCCCCTGGACATTTCAGGTCTCTGCTGAGAAAGTATAATGATTCATAACCTCTTTGCAAGATACAGAAAACGTGCAAGATGTGTATTCCTCTCTCTATCTTTCAGGACCCAAGATAAAATTGTGAATCCAGCTAAAGGTTAAATTACATACCAAGTTTCTATTAGGCTTTAACTTAACAATTTAATAAAAGCGGTGAGCTGAAGCAAAGGGGAGGATGAAAATATTTTTCAGAGGTGCACCATTACTTCATTTAATTAGAGGGGGAGAGGAAAGAGAAAAGGACATGAGGCTACTTGGAATAACTGAACGAGGCAATGGGACAGACTTGTCGGACCTCTGGGAAAACACCAGAATCACAGAATGCTAGACCCTGATTGAACTGCAAGTTCATGTTCTCCAAGTTCTTTGTGTTGAAGGACTAAAACCGCGGCTCAGAGAGGTTGGCTTATACAAAACCTCGGATACTCTGATTTCCAGGCCAGGGAGTTTTCAGTATATTTGTTATTAAATCAGAAGTGGGATCCTTTCTTGCACAAAGACGACGCCCGTTGCACAAATCTGAGTAGTACTGGAGGCTGTCGAGAGAACTGTGAAGTCCCGGTACAGAGTGAATACATATCTACCAGAGGAACTGACGGAGGACGGTTGCTGCAGTCCAGGTCAAAGCTCCATCCCCAGGTGGATAGAGAATGGGATGGACGTGGCTGTCCTGGACGAGCCACAGACACCACCGTGTATCTTTGCATACAATAAGCAGAACATCCACACGACACAGGAAGCCAAGAGCGCGTTCCTGTTCTTCACACTTGGAGAGTCCGTTTTCTGTGTGGGGTTCTTTCACACGGAACGCATTTAAAGAGACCCTTTTGGCCAGAGGTAAAAATGTTCCTTGAGATGAGAGCATCCTTCATCCCACTCAGGAGAATTTAGTTAGAATGCAGGAAACCCAAAAAAGCTTTAAGGTTTGAGAAGTCGGACCCCGAGGAAACATTATGTTACCTCCAGAATAATTTCTTTACGTGCCTGCCTCTCCCTCTAGATTGGGAGTTCCTGGTGGGCAGAAGTAAAGTCTGAATTATGCCTTTCTCTTCTCTGCAGTTTGGGTAGTGGCCCAATGCTGGTGGACAGGTGTCTCTCCCCTGTGCCTGTTTCTGTCCCATCAGTGCATGAGTCACTGGAGGCCAGAAACGTGGCTCATGCATCCACATACCCCTGCATCTAGCACAGAGTCTGGCACTTTGTCAGCCCTGAATGGGTGTTTATTGAATAGACACATGAATGCATGAGCATGTGGCTAAGAGGCAAACCATGTCCACATTGATTTGACAACTTTGGAAAGAGGAAGTCCAGGCTATCGATTTGGAAACCATTAACAACCAATAGATTTTAAGGCTTTGGAAGGTGAAATGTAGCAGCAGTCATGGCTGTTCATCAGTGAGTGGTCACAGCTGTGGTTCTGGAGATGGGCCTGGCCACACAAAGCCATGTCTTTGTTTGAAGACACTTGTGACCTGGGGGCAGCTGCTTTCTTTGGGCATGGACATAGGGTCTAAGGCTTTCCTTACCAGAGCCAACAGCTCTTCACTTTTCCAACACAAATTGCTGTCTCTGTGTTTGGAAGTGAAGGTCACAGACTCTGAAGCCAGGATCCCAGTCCCAGGTTTGAAACGTATCAGTTGCGTAACCTGGGACAAGTTACAAAGCCTTTCTGTGCCCATTACCACATACAGACACAGCAATAATAACACACCAGTGTCTACCTTGCAAGGTTGCTGTGAGGATGAAATGTGTTCATACACGTAACAGGTAATAAGCGCTCAAGCACTGTGAATTATTATTACTTTGTATAAGACACACAGTATTTTACAGTTCTGAAAGCCAATTTGTCATGCTATTTCATTCCCTGTGTGGTCATCACCACTGTTCCATGAAATCAGATAACTCCAAGGACACAGCAGAAGAAGGACCTGAACCCCATCCTCTGTCTCCTGGACTAATGTTCTGCCCACCTGTCTCCCCTTCTCTCCTGTTGGCTTACAACCAAGATCTTTGTTTGATCAGTAGAACTACTGGGATCCAGCCTGAACATGCCCTTTAAGCTGTCATCCAATGACAAATTTGCCTGGTGGCAAACTCGCAGCACCTTTGGGGGTTGGTGACCATGCACAATTCATAAAACACAGGTGTCTCCTTTAGAATCCCACAGCTCCTGTGAAAGCAAAGGGAATCCGGGTGCCAAACATAAGACTAATGATTAAAAATGAGACCAGGGGACTGCTTCTGACTCTGCCTTTTCAGCAAATATCCCCTCTCATCAAGAGTGACGTAAGCACACACTGTTTCTTCAGTTACAGAAAACCTGTTTGCCTGCACACCGACAGGAAACTGCTCCAGAAGTCTGACAAGAACTACATAACCTCAGCACACACCGAGCGACCCTTACCTTGAATAACACAATGGCATAGTCGTATATTAACGCGGGGTCCTCGGTCTCCAGGGCACCCTTGGCGTACCACTCGATCGCCGCTTCAGGATTTTTGGCCACACCTTGCTGCCCCCAGAACAACATCTGGGCCAGTCGTTGCTTCAAGACAACAGCAATTTAGAATAATGACTTTCCTGTGCAATGTTCAACTTAAGGTTCCGAAAGGTGGGAAGACAAACGTGGCTCGGGATGTTTTTATACTGAGCACCAAGAATGAGGGAGACATGCATGTCACCTTCCACCTGGGGGCCAGAGCCCTGAAGGGGACTTCTGTGAATAGCAGTCCTTAACACAAGCTGGAAACGGTGCATCTCTCTGCGTGTGTGTTCACGAGTGCGTGCGCGTGAACGAATCAACTGCACCCAGGGCCAAAGCTGGACGGAGCCGTTTATAACTGTCTTCTCTCCTCAAACACCCCTTCTTTTGAGAGGCAGTGCCCATCCTTTTGGCCGGTGGAGAGTGCGGAGGTCTATGCCCATCCGTGTTAATTAGGGTGTCTCTCTATAGCACTCATTACCTCCTATCCCAGCATTTGTCCACATGGCTGGCTCCACAGTTAAACTCGAGGTTGGGAGCTATCTGGGGGTTAGAAACCTCAAGATGTTATTCGTGACCTCTTCCCTTCAGCCCCCACGCACCAGCACTCAACAGAAGCTCACAGAAGCTGCCCGACAAAGATTTGCTGAATGAAGGAAGGATGAAGTGTCCTTTGCTAGGAAGGTTCACGCGAGCTCTGAAGTACTCAGGAAGCGGATCTGGCGGTGTTTCCAGAACAATGCACTAGAATTCCCTCCTGTACTAGAAAGACTGCAGGCTAGGATAGCTGTCCAAGAAAGGAGCCAGAGACAATGTCTGCTAACTTTCTGGCCCCATGTTGGCCCCTGATCGTCTTTCCTTCTTTCTGCTTCTCCTTCCATTGCCTTCTCTTCCCTTCCCACTCCTCCTCCTGCCAGGTACTTATAACTTCCAGCGCAATAGCTCCTGAAATGCTAGAAGACCTGGCTACAGAGAGTGGAAGACTGGTTACCACTGTCTGAAATGTATGCTGGCAATGTGTTTATTCTTTTCTGTTTTCTTTCTCTTTCCATTTCTGGTCTTCCGCCTGCTTAGCAGACCCAGAGGCACTTCCTGACACTGTGTGCTCACCAGGAGCATGAAGCCAAGGCCAAATCCTTTGGGAAGGAGGTCACCCTGCTCCTGGTGCAATCAGCCTTAGCGAGCTCCCATCAGGAGACTTTTTTCCTAGCGAAATCGACAAGAAGGTGGATAGGGGACATTCTCCCAGCCTTCTGTCCTTCTAGTACCTCCTAAAGGTCCATCCAAAACACAAGGCATGTTCAAGAGACAATGCTGATCTTTTTGATCTAATATGCTGCAGGTGATTTTCTATAATTCTCCTAGCTTAATTCATGGCCTTCTTCTTGATGCCCATCTAATCTCTCCTGTACCCCAAGATGCTTCTTTTTGTTTCTACCTATACACTAAAATGTGTGATGATAGTCTGCAGGACCAATCATAAATACTGTGCTCTCTCTGGGTACAGGGTAGGACTATGCTACCAGCCCACTTGAAGTCAAGAGTGACCAGCGACTTGTTTGGGCCAATGAAATGTGAGAAGTGACATGTGCCACTTCTGAACAGAAGCATTAAGAGTCAGCCTGTGATGTACCATGGCTATTGTCCTGTTTCAATAGTTTTAGAAGCAAGTATCAAGATGGAGACTCTGCTAGTTTGGGGTCCTAGGAGCCTATGATATGACAGCACAGCCCATGTGTTTGACTTTCCTCAGACAGGCAGTGTGAGCAAGAGATAAACCAGCACTGTTATAAGCCACTTAAGTCTGGGATATTTTGTTACCATGGCATAACCTGGTCTATTGTGACTGCAGATTTCTAAGCCGATGGACTGCTTTTACCTGAGCTGCAGCATTGCCCCGGGTAGCTTCGTGCTTCAGCCACATAAAGACGTCTCCATCCTCTTTGGTTTGTACCTTGAGTATTTCATCATCTTTTAGTCGAATTGTTTCAACATATGCCTAAAAAGGAAGGAAGGAAAGGAGGGAAGGAGGGAGGGAGGGAGGGAGAGGGAAAGGAAGAAGGGGAGAAAGGAAATATCCAAATGATATGGGTATGCAAAAAATATGATAATTCTTAAACCAGAAATTGCTCATGGAAAAAATATATGAATAATTGAAATACGAGGTGTGTCCCAACGTGTAAGATCAAATTCTTTTTAAATGGGTATATTGCGTCTAATGTATCTAAATGAGTATTTTTGCACCTATCAAAGCATTTGCTTTGGGAAGACAAAATTTATTCCACTTCCACTTCTATTGCTCAAGCTTGTTCAGAAGTCCACTTTTCTGCCTCTGATTTCAGAACCAGATTACACACAGCATCAAAAAGGTAAATCAATATTTTCTAAGTATAACCTATTTTTTATCCCAAAGTGTTATTATCCTGCATGACTAACTCTTTTTTTTTAGCAGGCTTAGCTTCAAATATCTTTTGGCTATTTCCAAAAATTAAATCTACCTTGAAAAAAAGAGGGCATGTTAACGCTGAGGATGTGAGCAAGAATGTGCTGGAGGCTCTAAAGATGAACCTAAAGGGAAAGTTCGCAGAAATGTTTTGCATTTGTGCACAGCCTCCCAGGTATCCGACTCTTCTGAAGAAAATAAGACTCATTTTGATGTAGAAATTTTGGCTGTTTATCAAAAAAAAAAAAAAACCGGTCATGTTATTTCACGGTCTCCCCTTCTCCCCTTCTACATAATGAATTATATCTAACACTGTGAGAGATACTGGGAAGGGCTTCCCACATCGGTGCAGCCACAGGCAGATGGTAGTAAAATTGGGTCTGGATGAGTTTGGAGGAACAGCCTCAGAGAACAAGGGGCTGATTTCCCTCCTGACACTCTCTGTCGGTGAGTTAGGAAAAATACTTAGATTTACAAACTCTAGCCTGCAGCCCAGTTCCTGAGGTCTCTCAGCCACCTCCCTTTCAGGACCACTAGGTGGGCAGAGACTTGGGGACAGTGCTAGGTAGGACTCAAAACCAGGGGCATCAATTCCTGTCGGATGTTTAACCTCAGGAGGCCACCAAGCGAAGAGCAACAATGAGAATAATAATACCCACTGCCTTTTACTGAAACCAACTCTGTGCTGGGTGCTTAACAATTTTTTTTTAATTAAGTTGTCATAACAGGGCCATGACCCAAATAGCACTGTCCTCAATTTACAGGCAAAGAAATGGAGGTGCAGAAAGTGAAACCATGAACTCGAGGTCACATTGTAGAGCTGGCTCTGGAAGCCAGGCTGGCTTGAGTCCAAAGACAAGGCTCTGACCTGCTCCCCATGATGTCCTCTAGTGAGAAGGTTCTGGAATCCTGCCTGGACACAGGCCACTCTATCTCATTAACCCCTTGCCCAGTGGATAGCCAATGAGTGGGCACTTCAGCTCAAACTCCAGGGAGCACGACTGTCTGTGACGAGCCTGGAATGGGCAGAAGCTCGAGCTGCTCCAATAATGGAATTCACAGCTAGACGTTTTTCATACGACTGGAGGAGTTGGGGAGTTTTGATTTGGGATTGTTTTTCTTCTTTTCTTCCTTAATTTTGTCATGGGATTGAAAAGAAAGACCCAACACATAAAGACACAGTTCCCACCCTGCAGGATTTACGCTCCTCGGCATTCCTGCCACCCTCTGGCAGTGATGCCGTGTCGCGGTACCCGGTCTGGACGGCATGCTGGGCACTGCTCCAGCGGCTTTGCTCGGAAGGACTCGCTGACTCTTATAAGACAGTCGCAATCAATATCCCCAAGTCACCGGTGTGAAAACTGAGACCCAGATAGGTTGAGTAACTTACTCAAGGTCATATATTTAATTCTTCAAACTTAGGAGTCACCCAGGCCAGCTGGCTCTGGGCCACAGTCCCCGCCCAGCCTCACCACCCTGGGAAGGACTCGTGAGCCTGGGAGGATGTTTCCTCGTCCCATCTTGTACACAATGAACTCTACCCAACAGTGCCATGAGGGGGTCTTGGCAAAGGCCATGTTTCCGGAGGGCCTGGCAACCATGAATAACCACACAGAAGGAACACTTTTGTCTTCTGTATCACTGTCCCCATCCACGGCAACTCAGGCAGTGTCATCGTACCTTGCAGCAAGGTGGGGACATTAAGAGCACAACCTTCACATCAGACCAAGGGGAATGAATTCTCACTCACCACTACCTACCTGTGGGCCTTGGGCCACTGACTTGATTTATCTGAGACTCAGTTTCTGCATCCATAAAATGGAGTTTAACATGGTACCTGCTATATGTAAAGTATTCGCTCTATTGGCCATTATTTTTATAGTGCACAGAGTTAGAAAGACCTAGGTTCAAATCCAGGCCCTACTACTCATTTGCTGTGTGACTCTGGGCAAATTCTTTAGCTTCTCCGCATCTCAGTTGCCTCACCTATAAAACGGGAATAATACTCATACTGACCTTGTAGGGCTGCGTGAGGATTAAATGAGATTGCCCGGGAGATCTCAGCAGAGTGTCTGGTGCATGGTAAGCTCTCGGTAAGGGTAACTCATTACGTTTTAGGTCCGTGGTTCATTCTAACATGCGAAAGGCTGATAGCAATTTAGAACGTCAGCCCTCCTACTGGTATTTGCAGTTTCGTACAGCTCGACGCCTTGCCTCGTGGGGGCAAAGAGCCCTCTAAGAGAACTGCATGCTTTAGCAGGTGGAAGGCGCAGAACTTGAGGCGGGAGTGCTGGGTCGGAAACATCTGCGAGAGCTCACACGGTGGGCTGGGCTCCACATTGGACGGACCACCTTACTCATGCTGTAGCCACCGTGTGAGGTGCACGCCACCACGGCTCCCATTCTACAGGTGCAAAACCGTACAGAGAGGTGGACGGAATCATCCAAGATGTCCCGCCCAGTGAGGAGCAGACCCGGCACCTGGTCTGGGCAAATCTAGCCCAGCAGCCACACCCAGCCAGGCGGTTAGGGGCTTCTCCTTGTTCTGGGGTCAGCATGGCAGCAACACGGGGTCAGTGCCACAGGCCCAGGCCTTCTGTGAAAGCGAACCCCCCACGAACACACCTGATGAAGGGACAACCCTACAAGGGAACAGCATTTGGTTGTTCATTCGTTCAAACATTTGTGACCAGGAATGACGCTTCATATGGGAAAGTGACCAATCCAGAAAGAAGCTGTAGCACAGAGAAACAACAATGGGGGTAAGGACAGGGGCAGAGCTAGGTAGATGCTGTCGGGAACCCAGAGTCCCAGACTGACCAGGGGCGTCTTCTGTAGCTTCTGGGTTTGTTGTTGTTGTTGTCATTGTTGTGTTATAAATCAAGGTCCCTAGAACAATCAGTTCACAGCCTGTACTGCAGGGTTAAAACTTGCTGACCAGGTCCGAGGAGGTCTGATGTCTGGAGGCTCTGCAGGCCTCAGACCTCCTGGACCCAGTGTCAGAGAAAGCTTCACGCCATCTCAGGCCAACGGTGCCATCAGTTAAGGCAGCGGTCCCCAACTCTTTTGACACCAGGAACCAGTGCTCCCATGAGAATCTAATGCCTGATGATCTGAGGTGGAGCTGAGGTGGCGATGTTGGCGTCGGGGAGCGGATGCAAATACAGACAAAGCTTCGCTCGCTGCTCACCTCCTGCTATGTGGTCCGGTTCCTAACAGGCCACGGACAGGTACCAACCAGTCCATGGCCCGGGGATTGGGGACCCCTGAGTTAAGGTGTTTGTGGGGAATGGAGAGAAAGAGATGGTGAGTTTCCTTTGCAGTATGTCATGATTGTAGATGCAGATTGTAAGAACTATCTCAGCTGGAGAGGAAGGTTTGCGTGTCATCAGTATGTGGAGGACAGTTAAAACCAGGGGGATGGATTAGACAAGGACCCTGGCCCTCTAGCAGGTGTAGAGAGAGCAGGCTGGGGACCAAACCTTTTGGAACAGCAGGTTCTAAAAAGTAAAGAGAATCAGAGGAACTCATTTGCTATTAAGTCACAAAACAAACAAAAACCAAGCATCTTCTTTTTCTTTAACCTGAAGCCGAGTCTCACTAAATCATAAAGAAGTGATGTGAAGAGAGATTACTAATAAAGAAGATGAAATGATGTGAACCACGAGTTACATAAAAAAGAAAATGAAACAAGAATCAAGAAAGAAACTTCTGACGGAGGCTTGGTTTGTTAATTAGAGGTCTGGCTTTCCGTATCTCCTCATCTGTTACGTGCTGCTGCTGAATTAATAGAGTTCTCAACAAAAGGACATTTAAGTCAACGTATGACACCTGCTTAAATTCTCAAGAAGCCATTAATTACACATTTTTAAGAAAACGAGCTATGACACAACTCTTCTAACTATGTAATTCGTATCTGGGCTTCTTAATCATACGACTTTTCAGCTGCAAGATGGATCTTTTCTATTCATCTTCTCTGGTTCTAACCAATTAAACATTTTCTTTCATAATCATAACGTTTCATGTGCCAGATCTTCAAAAGAAAAGGAGCTTGTTAGCAATATACCGTTTCCTGTTGCTAATTTATGCCGAATTAGAATTCTTAAAAGTATAATATATACATGTAGGACATCATTAACACATTCAGGTTTAGTAGAACGATGCCAATATTATTTTGTGACTTGATTTTGTATGACTGCCCTTCATAATAATTTTTTAAAAAAACTTTGATCCATTATTAAATTCTTGTCAAACAGGGGTCAAATCTTAACACATAGTTTATACACACCAAGAGAAAATATATAATGATGATAAGAACGTGGAAGTTTATTCAAAACAAATCATTATTTTCTAAAGGGATCAGAATGTCTGTATAGACAGCCTTTTGGTGTTTTATAGCCTGACTCATGTTTAATGTTCACTGACAGCATATATCTGTGAGTCATTTATTTCATAACCAAATAACAGTCACTGTCGATTTCTTTTCTATCCATTCCCGGTCATCAAAGCACACATTTTTCACACTGTGGGTTTCTGAGCGCATAATCCAGGAGCAATGCTGGGCACAGTGAGTGGTCTGATTCCCAACTAGCTGCTCAGCCTAAGATCCCATGTCCTGACCTAGCCAGGCTGATCCCCCAAGCTCGCCGAGCATAAGCCGGGACAATCAAGAGTTTACGGCCTGGATCAAGGTCCAGTCTGGCACAGCAGTTTATGTACTGTCTATGGCTGCACACACCCAGGCACCCATTCATTCATTCCATATACTGCCTCATATATTGCAGAGTCGAGCAGTTGCAAGAGAGACTGTATAGGCAGAGCCTAAAATATTTACTATCTGACCCTTACAAAAAAAAAAAAATGCTGACTCTTGGTATAAACTACTGGCACTTCCTGTCAACTTGACCACTTCAAGTGTTATGACCATCAGAACATCTTAAATCCTTTCTGGAGAAAGAGGATATAGAAAAACACATTCCGAGAAGGTAACTACGTCACAGTCTACTCCCACTGGGTACAGAGCTCCATCGTCTTGAGGCAGCTTTCCCCGCATTCCCACACTAGCACCTTTACTTAGACCCTTTTATTCACCGTCATCCAAACAAGTCTAGAAACAAGCCATCAGTTGGGTTAACGTAACACGAGATGTTTTGGGTAGATGTCAGCCATTGGTCTCTTTGCCAATGAGTCAAAAAGATTTGGGAGCCTGCAATATTAGGGGCTAGAGTTAGTGCCCCTTGTCCAGTCCTTAAACTGGGATAGGGTCAAGTCTTCAAATGTCACCTGGTTACCTGGGAGCACTGGACTAGCAAGGTTCACATGATAGGGAGAGATGCAACAGGAGCATAGCGAGGGAGGGAGCAGGCTTCCTCATATCACAGACTGCTTGCTCATTACATATAAATGGGAGCCTTTAGTTTACTGCCTCCCCCCCCCCCCCACTCAATGTGATTAAATCCCCCCGACATCTCCGGCGCTCGCCACTTTACATGGTCTTAGCACAAAGAAAAGATGCCAATGTTTCTGGTACACATTTTTTTGCAAAATCAAAATCAATCCAGGGCCAGATCTACCTTTTGCGTAGCAGTCCTCCCACCATGAAGGCTTTCCATGCATAGATGGAAGATTGTGTCTACATTCGGCCTGAGAATTCAGTCAAGATATACAAATTGGAGAGTGAAAGAAAGCTTTCCCCTCCATTGGATTATGTTCATCCTCTGGAGGCCAGCGAATAAACCAGCCACAGATACAGACACTTTATAAAAATTCAGGAAAGCCTGGTAAAAAGGGCTATAACCACTTCCTCCCATTTTTCTTTCATACCTGATCTCCTTGTAGCGTGTGCTGATCCAGGGGTGTCTTCGTGGCAATGTTGCTGTAGTAGGCGTAGGACAGCTCCCAGTCCAGGGGGTAGTTATCAATACCTTGGTAGTGCTTGTACCCAAGATTCATTGAAGACAGCCTCTCACTGCCCTGGCCTCCAACCAAACTATACAACATGCCCTGTTAGGAAGAAATTGACACTTTTCACAAGATTATAGATAAGGGTCATAAAATCCAACCATCTGGCTCCATTCCTATATATGAGCCTACTCATTTAGAAATATGCTAATATGCCTTTGAAAAAATCTTCAGAAAAGAAAGCACAACAGCTTTCTAATGGTTGACAGATTCCAAGCGATCCGTCCTTCTAAATGTCTCATAGCTTAAAATTCCTTGACTTTTGCCCTGAAAACAGGGGCCTTCCCCTGACTTCTCTCACAGCATCTCTCTGCGTATCCACTGGCTGTTGTAAGGATCCCTGGGCAGCTTCAGCTACAGCCCAACGATCTGAAGAGAAGGCCAACTGCCGACCTCACACTCTCACAATGTTAGTGTGGGGAGGGTCTTTTCAGATAGACCACCCTCATTTCACAGTTGAGGAAGTAGAGGTCCAGAGAGATGAAGTCATTTATCTATGGCCAACCAATCACTCTGTGGCAGAGACTAGGCTAGAAGCTTCTACAGTATTCTACCTTTGTGGGGATTGACGCAGGGACTCAGGAAAGCCGGCCATCAATCATGAGCTTCTATAAGCCAGAAACACACAAGAAGTCACCGAAAAGGAAATGGAGCCATCTGGGCGTGTCTACACAGTACAATCTCCAAATCCAGTGTGTGAATTTGAAAACTTAAAGGGATTAGGAGCCATTTAGTAGTCCTTGTAAAAACGTGATTCCGAATGTTAGGCAAGTTGCATAATAAATCTGGATCTGAAACCAAAAGTAAAACCATCTGGTATGGCTTCTATTTTGATGGTAGAAGGCTGGATGCAACAATACTTGGCTTAGAGGACTCATTTCACTTTACTAAAAAGTATTGGGATAATGGTCCCACAGCCAGAGTGGTTACGAGACTTGGGTAAGAGATAACCTGTCCTTGAAGGGCTGAGTTTCTGGTAAACCCTGCCCAAACTATTCCTTCATGTATACTAATCACGTCCCCAAGACTAAGAGGGGAAACCGAAAGCAGGAGATACTGTATTTAACACAGCACTAGGGTGTTTTTCTTGAGTGGGAAGATTTTAAAGGATTCCAGGGAGCATAAACCTGTCGGGTTGCTCCTGCGGCATGAGAGCATCACTCTGCAAATATGATGCGAGGAACTGATGTCCTTGGAACCCATGAAATACTCTACCTGCAGCTGATCCCGAGGCACGTTTAATCCCGTTTCATAAAAGACTGCGAGGTAGTAGGATGCTTTATGATAGCCACAGCAGCTGGAATCCATCAGGAAGGGGATGACAGAGCTAATTTGGTGAAGACCATCAACACTAGAGAGTCTCTCTACAGCCTTTTCAAATATCCTCTCGCCGATTCCTAATACAGATTCATTTTGGTTCCTTGGCACTGTAAATAACACAAGTCACAACCCACACAATTAATTACCATGGGATCGACGTGGCTTTAGAAAGAAGAGGGAAAAGCCAATTAAACCATCTGAGTTATTAATATAGTCGTTCCGCAGAGCCTTGAAATATACCACCTTCCGGAGAGGTAAATCAAACCCTTTGGGGATGCCACAGTGTCATTCTGTAAATAGCTTTTTCTTTGGCACCAAATGACAGCCTAGTATCCTAGGAAAAAGGATGTGCCTTATATAGCTGAGACAGCGCTTCGAGAGAGTAATTTACACAATGTAACTCAGTGCCAAATCAGGACCACCAAACTTCCAGAGAGACTTTTTTCCCTCTTAGACTCTTGGAAAAAAAAAATGTGTTTTATTTCAGAAATAATTCCTAGGTGCTGCTCTAAAAAGTTGAGCAAAAGAACCCATATTTTGAGATACTTTCCTTATCTTTTGCCTCCAGTTTTTCTCGGGGGTTTCTAAAAACAATTTCAAACAAGTCAACTTTTATCGAGGGTGTACAAAATGCCAAATATTGGGTTAGGCATCTTATGTAAACTATGTCACGTAATCCGAACACTTTTACGAGGTAGGTACTATTATTAGCATCCTTGTTTTTTCAGATGAGGAGATGAAGCCTGGAGAGGTCACCTAACCTGTCTAAAGTTACAAAAAAAAAAAAGCCGGCACGTGGCTGAGCCAAGTTCGGAATCCAGCTTTGCCAGTCAGGAAGGCCAGGGTTCCTTCTCAGCCTGCTACACCTACCTCCTGATTAACAGGCTACTAGTTGTCCTAATAAGCACCTTACCATCAAATTAGAGACCTCTTTACGCAACTGCTGTAAGTTATATGATACTTCTTTTGACCTAATCCTCCCATAAATCTGATAAACATTTTAAGCCTTTAAGCATTATAACAATCAGTTATATGGTCATTTCAAGTAAGAGTTAGTCTTCTAAAGTCTGTCTAAATCATTCATATCTTGTTTATTAATTCAGACAATGAGTGTTAACTTTCTATTTTATGTTGTTACCAGAGAGCACATAGGATTGAAGATACTATTTACATTTAAAGAGAAATGATCAATTTATTCCAGACTAAAATTTTATCTGCTTAAAAATTATGTCTAATATTTTTCTTTGATTTTTCTTCATTCTACCCCAAATTAAAATGTTATTAACACCTTTCAGGAGGCCACAAGAGATTCACTCTATCAGCAGCACTCCATAAGGGAAATGAAGAGACATGAGTTTTCAATGTGGGGAAACTTGAATGGGAAGCTCTGAGCTGGGAATGAATTTACTTAAGGGCAATTCCCTCACAGAGGTCCAAGCTAAGCACAGAAACCAGTGGCATCCTGGTCTCTGTGAAACCCAAGCCATTAGTTACGAGCAGGTGCCAGCCCTTCTGGGCACACAGGCGGGATGGGCTGGCTGCCCCTGAGAAGGGGGCATGTGTCTTTGCCCAGCTGTAGGGAAAGAGCCCATCCACACCTCCACCTAGCGCTAAGAAGTCTTATCTCCTGCCTCCTGGATTCCTCACCCCAGACCTCTTGGGGTTTCTAAGACACAGCAGCTGGGTCTGCTTTATACTTTCCATCCCAAGTGGTAGTTGCTGGAAAAAAAAATCACCTTAATAAACAAATAAAATTTGCTCCTCTTTCTGTATTTTTTTTATCCCTAAAGAAATAGCTTTTTGTAAAAAAAAAAAAATCAAACAATGCATATTTTTAGAAAATAAAAACAGAAGTTCCCTCTCTCCCAATCCTACTTAATTGCGAAGATAAACACTGCTACAAGCTTGGTGTGTTGTTTCTGGGCTCTCCTTCGCACAGACAATAATTCATATTCACATCCCTCTGCATGTATACATGCATGTTTTCTTCTCAAAAAACTCCTATAGATTTTGACCTTCAACTTTTAAAAATTAACCACATATCATGAGCATCCGTCCATGGCTGTCAGAAGCTCATTCTTCCTAAAGCTTCAATAGTATTGCATTCTATAGCAGGGCTGTTTTTTTTTTGCCCAGTTCTCTATTTTTAGACTGTTGGGTTGCTTCCAGGGGTTTTGCTATAACCAACAACATGTAAGTGAACATCTTTGAACATTTCCTTCTGCTCGTCTGTTGAGATATATCTGAATAACAACACCCTTTCCACCGGGAGTCTGGAGATCTAATGTTGGTTTTTCCCTTTGCATAGTTGAGAGAATTTCACCCTACTCAACCATTTGATGAGATATAAACCTTCAATGAATGCAGTGTGCACTGCGGCACTCAAATGGAGTTGCAAAAGAAATCCTACTTCTACTTATTCACATATTTACTTTTAAATATGTGTTCATCTCAGATGCCCCTCTGTGCACATTCTGAGCAAATCAACATCAGCATTTTGCTAACGATTCATCCTTGCCTCACCTGCCCTGCCAAACACCTAACAAAGATGATGAATTTTGCCTGAGTAGCCATGGACGCAGGCTTTGTGGGCTCAGAGAGAAGAGACTCCAAACCAAAGGAAGCTCCAAATGAAACACTTGCCCTGCTGACCCCTGGCACAGACCCCCAGAAATCCTTAATGGGAGTGTCCAGGTAGCTCGGATTGCTGGAGAATAAGGAACAAAAGAGGAATATATCAAAAGCTCTAATCTTTAGCACAACTTTGCAGTTTGAAACATAGGCAGGTTGAAAAGGCTTCATGAGTTCTTTAACATATTAAAATGAACTCCCCCAAAATATTATCAATCATTATTTTCTTGGCAAAAGAGCCTAAACAATTTTCTACACTAGTGAATATAATAAAAAATAAGTCTACAGTAAAACTGCTCATTTTGCACATTCCTTAAAGTTCAAATTCTAACTGTAGCACACCATCAAAGCCATCAAGTCATTGGTGATATTGTAAAACTGGCAATTTTGAAATCAGTTTAATGAAACTGTTAATTTCACCCATCTGGTTTAGCATATGTATTTTTTCTAGTTGATCTGTAACTAAAAAACATGCCTTGTTTATGGAGATTAATGGTGTAATGAAAAACAAACAGAAAAAGGAGGCACTTTTCAATTTTCTTCTTCCTGCACCAGAAGCTAAGGAAGGGCATCAGCACTGTTCATTAACCTATTTTCCAGGTAGCATGGCATTGCTAATTTTCCTCTTTTTCTTTCTTTCTTTCTTTCTTCTTCTTCTTCTTTTTTTTTTTTTTTAGAGCAATGCCGTAAGGTCGCCATTTGTGCGTCCATTATTAAAAGAGGCAAAAAGAAAATGAGAAGGTGCCTCTTCCCGAAGGACTTGGAGTCAGCATTGATTGAGAATTCAGGAGAAAGACCAACTCACTTCTCATGAGAGGAACTGGGATATCAATAGGAAAGTCATTTCTAGTTTCAAGTTTTCAAAAAGTGTAATCCATCCAAAGTAGATGTTTGAAAGAGAAAAAACATAAAAGTGAATGGAGAAAATGTCATTTAGGCAGAAAAAGATCTTCACCAAGTCTTCTAGTTGGAAAAAAAACCCACTGCATTCCTCATTTACCTCTGGTCAGGTGAGCCGTACTGGGTTCCCGACACCTAAGAAGGTGGCTAATTTCTATCTTGGAAATAAACGCTGTGTGCTTTTCCGTGCAAATTTTCAGGTTTTATAGATGTAATTTCTCTCCTTCCTCCCTCTGCCCTTCTCTCCTTTGCCCCCTTTAAGGATTGTTATCAGGGATTCTCTGGGCTGAAGACTGCGGCCCTTTCTTTATGCTTTTGTGTATTTTGTAAAGTATAACGAATGCTTTTTAAATAAGATAAAAAAATTAAGATGATGGCTCTGCAATGAACAATAGTGCAAATCAGCTCTTAAAGGACACAGTATCCTGGCATTATGAAGGAACCTCATTGTATCTCTACAATTTCTATGCCCTGCATTTTAGAGTCTCCAAATAAACACCACAATTGTAGGCAGAAATAAGAAGAGGTGAAAACAGATTAGAGTGATGTCAGTGCAGCCAGTCCCGTGGGCACATTGTGTGGAGGCTCTGCTTCCCCTGCGCTCAGCACTGCAAAGCCTGGGTCAGGAGTCTGCCTGTTGCCCTGAAGGAACAATACAGATGGCATCAGCCCTGGGGGTGAGCCCGGCTTGGACCTGGCCTCCTCCTAAGAACCATTTGCTGGCAGACCTCAGATTTCCTGTGGCCACAGTTAACAACTCCAGTGGGTTGAAGTGCCCAGTTCAGGATGAAAGGAAGGGATCAAGCAGTTCTGGCCACAGAGAAGATGTCCAGCTCACCTGTCTCACTCACCTGTCTCTCCCTGCCTCAGATCCCACCTGCACCTGAGTGCATCCTTCCTCACTCCTTCTAGAACCAGCTCTTGGGCCACGAGCCCTGCTTGCCACTGTCATTCCTGCGGTCTCTTTCCATCCCAGTCCTCACCATCTCTTTTCCCTGAATGCCAGTGCCCCATTCAAAGTGTTTTTGAGTTCAAAGAGTTCCATTTTGACAAGGAGAGGTGACAGGAGAGCAAAAGAAATAGCCAGCACACCTCTTCAATAGTGAAAAGGCGTGCATACTAACGTACTACCATCTAGCATGAGAAAAAGCTGAAAATGCTAATAGGGCGATTTCTATGCTCCGACAGGAGCCATTTTCCTGCAGACTTAGAGGTTCCCCAGGAAACAACAGAGAGGATGACCAATCAGAATGGTCGGGAAGACTCCAGCACGGGGTCTAGTTTGGATGCCACCCAGAGCCTGGACAGTGGTGAATTTCAGGACAGTGCAGCACAGAATAATTCCCATGCCAAGCAAGGATACGGTGCAGCGGCCCTGGAATCCCACGAGGCAGGAAGGGTGTTCTGCCACCTCTATATGCACCGCATATAGCTAGGTACCCCGAGGAGCACTCCCATCTTTAATTCAAAGGCATGCCAACTCTGGGAGGCAAAGAACAAGTCTTGTGATACTTCAGAGTGGGAACCACCAGAGGGGACAGCTGCATTGTACATCAGGTTAGCATATCAGCTGTCAACATTTAAGAAACCTCCTTCCTCTGCATCCTCTCACACTTGGCAGAGTTTGGTGTGTGGGCTGGTCTACACTTTTCACAATGGTCGCCCCAGGGCCCAGCATGGTGTTCGGAGATACCCAACACATGGGTGCTGGACTGGGTTCGCGTGTACCTAAGGGGTTTTACATCTGGCCATCTGTATACCTCGGCAACTAGATTATAGATACATGAAAGAGAGAACAACGAGGGACACATTTTGAGAGTTCTTTTTTAATGGGTGTGCACAGATTAGGAAGACTTCTGGTCTCCTGGCAGACCTGGGAAACAGAACTATGTTCGTAGAAGTGTTTTCAGAGCCAGGACAGCAGCTACTGAGAGGCAACAGGCTAAGGGAGTGTGTGAGAAAACAAATAAGCCCACAGAACTCTATCAGTCTGGAGCGGTGTTATGGCTTGGTTAGTGCAGACCCTGAACTGCTGTCTCTCAGAAGCCAAACTCCTCATTCCTTCAGTGACTCACTGACCCAACACAGACTTTTTTAGAACTTACAAGGAGATCACTTACTCATTTAGAATTCATTCAATTACCCAACAAATACTTATCAAGGCTCTTCAAAGAAAACCCAGTTCCTGTTCCTGTCTTTGAAGACATCTAAGTTGCATGCCAAACAGGCAAATCAACAATCATAATGCAGTAAGGCAGGGGCGGTAAAGGCGAAAGCCATGAAATGCCAAAGGCAGCATGGAAGATGGAGCTATCAGAATGGGGGACAGGAAAGATGACACAAGGCAGCAGTATCTGAGTTGGGGCTTGAAGGCTGTTTTCAGGGCAGGCGAGCTGAGAAGCGTGGGTGGGTGAGGTATGTTCTCTGAGGGAAATGGTGTAGAAACGTGCTCGGTAAGGTCATATGGAAGAAGGACCGATAACTAAGCAGCTAATGGATGCCCAGGCACTGCAGATAACCGGAAGTGTAAGTGGGATACTTACAGGGCTGGCGCTACCCTCAACGAGCTTGTAACTGAGCAAGTGGTAGAGACACATACATATAGAATCAGATAGCTGTACCTCAAGCCAGAGTGAGACGAGCTCCATTCAGGCAACCATATCTCTCATACCCATATGGTACCTTTCCATCCATGAAGCCCTTTTGCAGACATTATACCACTTTATGAGAGCATTACTCTTCATTGGTATTAAACCAGCTTTTCCCCTCTATATAAGCCACAAAGATAAATTACGCCTCACACCCATGAGAGTGGCTCCTATCAAAATCCCAGAAAACACAAGTGTTAGCAAGGATGTGGAGAAATTGGAACGCTTGTGCACTGTCCCTGGGAGTGTAAAATGGTACAGTTGCTATAAGAGACAGTATGGCGGTTCCTCAAAAAATTTAACATAGGATTACCATACGATCCAGCAATCCTACCTCTGAGTGTATTTCCAAAAGAATTGAAAGCCAGATCTTGAAGATATATTTGCACACCTCTGTTCACAGCAGCACTATTCACAACAGCCAAGAGGTAGAAGCAACCCAAGTGTCCATCAAAAGATGAATGGATAAACAAAATGTAGGATGTACATACAATGGAATATCATTCAGCCTTAAGAAGGAGGGAGTTCTGACACATGCTACAACATGGACAAACACTGAGAACTTTATGCTCAGTGAAATAAGCCATCACAAAAAGACAAATACTGTATGATTCCACTTATACGAAGTACCTAGGTAGTCAAGTTCATAGAGGGAAGTAAGATAGTGGTTCCCAGGCCTGGGGAGTGGGGCGGGAATGGATGTTGTTTAATGGGTAGAGAGGTTCGGTTTTACAAGATGAGAAACTTCTAGACCTGTTGCATAACAATGTGAAAAGTCCTTAACGCCACTGAAGAGCACACTAAAAAATGGCTACAATGAGGAATTTTATGTTATATGTATTTTACCACACCAAATATGTGTATTTTAAACTCACAATCCATAATGAGCGAGGATGTAAATACTTGACAATTCTCTTTGCAGTGGAAAAATAACAGCTCCATCTTTGGGGGATAACTGGAAGGTGGGGACCACTCCTGACCTCACTTGGTGGAACGCAGAGGACACTCCGTTATACTCTTTCCACTCGTCGCTGACGATGCCCACGCTTCCAACTCTCAACCCTCTGAAATATTCTCACAGCTCCTTTGAAGTATGTTGTTGGCTTAGAGTGAGAGCAGATGATCTGCCTAAAATCACACAGTGTGGGGGAAAAACATTCTCAAGTCTGAAACCTGCACGTGTGGCAGCCTGGAACAGAGTCGGCCGACTATCCGAGGAGATGCTGCCAAGAAAAAGGATGCCTGTTGCAAAGAACCAGAAATCACGGGCCATTGTCTCACACTGTCTTATTTTTCAAAATGCCGGGGGGGGAAAAATTCCACAAATTAATTTCCTTTGTAGAAACTGTGGGAGCTGATATTTTTCTTTACATTTACCTAAATAACTCCCGTCCTAGCCTGGCTCACAGGGGCCGTTAGTCAACACTGGTTTTAGTGAATGAACCGATGGAAGGTGTGATATGCGTGACCTAGGATGTTCCTCACACCGTTAAACTCCTTATCTTCGTAACTACAGCTTTTCAGTTCCCACAGCGAGAATGCCAAGCATCAAACATCTGACACTTGAGTCCATTTTGTAGCTTACCTAAAATAAGAAAAATGTAATATGATGAGGACGTTCTAATAAAAGTCTACTAGTTAACAGGACTGAATAGCTCACGGCAGTGACAGAAAATGTAATGCAACCACAGTTTCTATTAACAAGAGGTGTCCAAAGCATTCCAAGCCAGTGCTTGGTGACCTCAAAAAACAAGTGACTTCAAAAGCCACGGACCTCAAAAACCCAAACCTGATCATGCCTCTACCCGCTGCCTGAAACCCTTCAACATAATTCCTAGTATCCAGAGTCGTCCAAAGCCAGCTAGACACTAAAGCAAGATGAACTTGGAAGCAAGTTCTGTGAGGAACCAAGAACGGATGTGGAGTCACACCAGTCTTACTACTGTTCTTTTTATAGATGAGAGGAGAGATATGTTAAAAACGTACACTTACTTTTTTATCCTCAATTTACAAAATCAAAATTTCTGCATTTCTCTCAGCCCTTGTTAGAAAATGGGCCCAGTATATGACACCAATCTCTCCAGGGTTCGCAGGAGGATGCTGTGATAGCCCCGAGCAAGAGCAGGGTGCCGGATGGAGATGAATTTTAATGAGGGCTCTATGCCCCGCATCTGCAGAAGCCGCCCCAATCCTTATGGACAGGGCACTGTCATCTAGACAAATAGGGGCTGGAGGCAGAAAGGGGACTTGAGGTCATAGCCTGGTCTCAATGTGACAGTTCCACAACTCCACAGCCCAGGAGGTCGAAGCATTTGGGAGCTCACGATTTGGATTTTTAATTAAATTCCACTTCCAGACCTCCATGGAGAAGAAATAATTCTAAATTCTTACAAACAAAACTTCTGAGCTGTAAAAATAACATGAAAACATTCTATTGAGAGTATTGACTTAAAAAAGAATTGTGAAAATGATTCATCCCTGTTCCAATCAGCAAAATTATATTTAAATATGATCAGAAATCTCATACAACCAATTTTGAGGTGGACATGGTCTTAGCCCATCTGCCTTCACCATGCAACGTGGATGTCCAGCTCTGCTCACTCGTCATGGGCGAGTCTTAGCTCGGTAATTAAAGCCATGACAAAACTATAGCAATGATTCTCAGCCAGGGCAATTGGCCTTCTTGGGGACATTGGCAATGTCTAAGGATATTTCTGGTTATCACAACTTAAAAAGAGAGGGGGGGGGGTGGGGCAGGTAGTGCTACTGGTAGCTAGTGGGTAGAGGCCAGAAATGCAGCTAAATATCTTATAACACACAGGACAGATGCCTCACAAAGAAGTGTCTAGTCCAACACCATGTCGATGGTGCCAAGGTTGAAAAATGCTGCTTACAGAGAGTTCATTGTGCTGGTACCATTCTAAGTATTTTATACATATTAATTCATTTCACCCAACACTAAGAGAGAGGCGCCATTATCACCCCCATTTTGCAGATGAGGAAACTGAGGCTCAGTGAAATGAAGCACCTTATCCAAGATCACACAACTAGTAAGTGCTAAGTTAAAACTGGAACCAGGTCACCTGGGGCCAGAGTCTATTCTGTCACAGGACGCCACACAGCCTCCCTCATCTGACTCTGAGGGAGCCCTTCAGAGCCAACCTGTTCACACCCGTTAGCTCCATCTGCGTCACTCTGTCCCACATCTTCTCCTTCTGGGTTATGGCAATGGACTCCCTGCTTCCAGAACCCTCAGTTCACTTCCCCCAATCTCCCACTGCTGCCAGAGTGGCCTCAAACACCCAAATCTGATCGCACCTCTACCTACTGCTTGAAACCCTATAACTGTTCCTTGTCACCTACCTACAAGGGAAAACCTAAACTCTTCAGGATGGATGCTGTGTGCTCCCACTTCTCTGCAGCGACTCTGCCTGCCTGTAATTCCCACCCTACCTTGCTTATCTGGCAAACATATACTGACCCTTCAAGAGTCAGTCCCAGTGTCACCTCCTCCAGGAAGCCTTCTCTGAACATTGCAGGTAGAAATGACCACTCCCTTCTTTTACCATTTACTTCGACAGCCTTTATTCAAATGCATTACCATTTTTCTTCACTTTCAAGTCTATCCCTCAAGGTCAGGGACCTTGCGTTATTTTACTTATCTCTGAAGTCTAGCCAAGTAACTGAATAGTCATTTAGCAAGTATCAAATGAAAAAAAAAAAATCCCAAATGGTTTGAATCCTTTCAGGACAGGGGAGGCGGTCACTATCGGTGAAGGAAATCCATCCCATTGAACACCGCCATTCTTATGGAGGTCTTACATGCAGCAGAAGTCAGTTGCCGCAATGCTTTGATCCCAGGGTCTAGCTAAATACCAGGAGTTGGCTCTGACCACTAAAACAGCTGTCATCACCACCCCATTGAGCGTCCCTTTCCCCAGGATGAACATGGCTTCAGGAGCCCTCGTGACCCCGCACGGTATGCTTCATTACTGAGCAAACCCAAATAGCGACAGGCCTAAGGAGAAGCTGGCCACATTTTGGAAGTATACACTGATTCCTGAGATGATGCTGTTTAAAGTGTACTTTAAATCAGGGGTCTCAAGTTCAAGTGCCTATGGGCCCGGGCAGGTAAGACCCATGAATGAGGGAGGCAAGAGGTGCTGCGATACAGAGAGAAGAGGCTGTGGATGGACCGAGCCTGTCTGTAACAACCACTCACCTCCAGGATTGCCACTGTAGGAATAGAGGCCCAGCATTGCCAGGTCTTTGTGTGTTTTTGAGATAAGCTAGAAATTTGCATTTTTTACACGGTGTTTTTTTTTTTTTTTTAATACTGGTAACTATTTTTTTTTTAATTGACAACAATGTGTGTGTCAAACCAACCTCATTTGGGGGCCAGCTCTGGCTGTAAGCTGTCCTCTTGTGGCCTTGGCTTTAAATAAAGAATTGCTCAAGCGATTCCTAAATGTATGTTTTTGTATTTAGTGGTGGAAATGTGCACAGATATATTGAGAGTTGTGGACAGGACAGAATTTAAATGTGAAGTTAAGCTAAAACACTGGGGTTAAAAATATGTTGAAGGCATAAATCACCAAAGAGGACAAGCAAAACAGTGGGAAAACAGGGAGCCTTCCTAACCAGCGTCCAAAGGCAAAGAAAACACGTAATTACCCGTCGACAGAACCATCTCCAGCAAGGCCTGGAACAAGCGGGGGTGCTGGGCTCTCAGCTCCTTCTCCCAGGGGAAGGCTCTGCATGTCGAAGGTCTCCCGTACCTGCACTTCAGGTCCAGGTAGGAATTCCCCAGGTCACCTGCAGGAAAGGGAAGCACAAGATACCATTCCCCTTAGGAGAGGGTAAGTCTTGCCTCTCTAAATCCCCTCTCCCTAAATGGGACCAGAAATAAGAGGCCAGACTTCATGTTACTGGATACGGGTTGGGATCTGAAATTGGTGTGATGCCTTTGCCCGGAGGTCACAAATTCAAAGCCAAGTCTGAGGGAAATGTGCCAAAGTTGCTGATGGCTGTTGAATAATTCTACAGAATGAACAGCTGGCCTCAGACTGGTCCCCAGGAGGCCAATATCTAGGCCATTTTGTTGGCAGTGTGAGCTGAGAAGCAAAGACCAAGGACCCCCAGGGAGGCGAGGCGGGAGATGTTAGGAAAATCTTCTCAATGCCCCTGAACAGATCAGCATGCAAGGCTGGCCTTCCAACTCAGACCGTCTCTCCTAAAATTTGATCAGTTATCCAAGTCAGTTTCTTTCCTATTTGGGACATTACTATTCCTATATATCTTCCCCATCTTCTGACAGCATTGTATTTTCTAGATGATTCAGAGGTGAGAACAGCATCTGGGGACCAGTATAGCCTATTCTTAAATTGAATTACAAAAAGTGTGCCTTTCCACATTTACCTGTCACCATCTCTAATCACTCCCTGGGATTGTTTTATGCAAACCCCATCGGAGCAGAGTGTGTTCAAGACACATCGACTTCTCCATGGCCTGGAATGGGAAGTCTAGCTCTGGAGATGGTGAGAGATGTGGGCAGGACTGAAGTACTCAATTTGCTTTTGCTGATGGTAATGGCCCCACAGGAACTTCTCTTCCAGAAGGAATATGTGTGACTAAGTCTAGTGTTACCACATCAGGCAAGAAGGTCCACAGCACAGAGAATCTGATAAGTGCCAGATCTAAGCTGGTACATTGGAAGACAAGACAGGCCTAAGTTTTATAACTGGTAAACACCCCATATGAGTAAAAGGGTGTCCACGCAAATATAGCAGGCATGAAAGCAATCTATTTGAAATTATTCATTCCCTTTGTTGCAAATTACCAATGTCTTCCAGAATGAGTCAATTTTAAGGATTTAAAAAATAAAAAACCTAGTCCCAAACAACAAAGTCATTGTTCAACATTTCTGAAAGCTAATATTCAGTTATTAATGGTCTAGGACAAAAGTGCTCTGGTGGGGAAACATTTCTAATGATTAATTTATTTTCCAATTCATTTTTATTTTCTTAGACTGGCCTAAGATCCCGTTATGAATGGGAATAATGAAATGCGAGGCTCAAAATACTCTCATTTGTATTCTTAAAACTAAATCACATATGGTTAAAGCCATGAGGCAGGTTGGGCTGTTGTTGGCTATTGGTCTTGAAATACAGTGGAATGTATGTTTTTACTTGCACCTATCTGTGGAGGTCATACCTGTCCCCACGGGTCAAAGTCATATACGTTCCATTTAACCCCATTAGAAAGAAGCCAAACTTGTTGATACAGATGCACAAAGCTAAAGATTGCCCTCCGGAAGCTCAATACTCACATGCTTCCTGACTCCTGCCCCCTTGCTGTACTGTGGACGCGTACACAGACACTATTTCTTGAACCTCTGCACACCTTTCATAATATAACTTGATTTGTTCAGCAAGTTGCTTCTCAAGGAGGGGATTAAAAATCTACAAGAAGAAAATCGAATGAACGATTGTCATCGAACACGCGCTGATACCCAAGAGGCTGTGTTCAGGCTGAGTTCCCTCGCCCCCGGATGACGCCCGGTGGTCTTTGTTCACAGATGATCTGCTCCAGGTTTGCAAAGGGAGGGTGTATTGCGAGGACATGCTGGCTCTAGCCACTTCCCTCTCTTCTTTAAGTAGCCCCTTTTCCTCTGCAGGGCTTCCTGAAAGTCAGGATTTCCCGAGACCAGGCCTCCACCCTCTTCTTGCCCCCCACCGCATGCTGTCCCCAGAACAGCATATTCATCTCCCCTTCAGTTTCCCAAGGATGCCAAGTCCAGCCGTGCTGTGCCAGCTGACTGGGAGCCCTTCTTCCACTTTCTTGGGAGGCTCCTACTCAACCTCGAAGGGCCAGATTCAAGGTCATCGCTTCAGAGCAACTCCATCCCACCTTCACCTGGTTCCCACCTCAATATTCCCCTGAATTAATACATACGCCGAATTCTTCGTGACTTCTCTTTTCAAGACCCTTACAGGAAGTTCCTCAAGAACACAGGCCTTATCTTAACTCGGTGTTTTCAAAATGCAGGTTGTGACCCCTTAGAGGGTCATGAAATTAGTTCAGTGGGTTGGAACCAGCAGGGATTTTTGTATAAAGTGGAACCCAAAATATCAGAGTACATTGAACATAGCAAGAGTATGTATTCAGAAAAATCTGTTTCCATTTTGTATTATATAGATGTATGTGTATGAATATATATACATGTGTATGTATATGTGTCTATGTGGGCACACATATGTACTGTTCATGATATTAAATACATGTCTTATTGTGGATTACCTTCAAAAAAACAGTTTGAAACCTACCATCTTAATTTATCTTGGACACCTGCCTCGGAACCTAGCATAGAGCCTGGTACATATTAGGTGCTCAATAAGTGTTTGCTGCACAAATGAATACATAAATTTCATTTTTTTTTCTTCTTCATAGAGGGCTCTCAATAGAAGTTCTAAGATGCACCCACGGGTGGTAGGGCTCCCCATGTTTCCTAATCGATTTTGCCTAGTGACTCCTACTTTTCTCAGAGCAAACCCCACAGGGTCACGAGAATAAAAGAAGGCTCCTTGTCCAGGGATTGGGTGCTCTCCTCACCCAGGCAGAAAACACAACTGCTGCCAAGTCCCCTTCGTGGGGGCCCCTCACGTCCCTACAGCAGTCCTGCTGGCCCTGGCCCGGAGGGCAGGACGGTTCCACCTGCAGGCGGGTTTTGGATGCGAGCATCCAACAGCAGATGCCATTCTGAATACAAAGCCCTCAGTGCTAAACCCCCAAGTGTGAGCCGAAAGCCCAAGCTTCTGAAGAGAGCAATGAACGGAACCAAGATTCTCATTTGCGACGGTGTCTCCTCTCCTGCTACTTTAAATAATAGCGTGTGGAAGAAGCTTTACCAAATAACAAAGACTCTCTCCTTTCATTAGCTTAATCACTGGATAGGCAACAGCCTGATAAAAATCTACTCTCTATAATTAAACCAGTAGTTATTAAAACAGAGGAAGTAAATGGTTTCCATTTTATGAGTACTAAATGAACCAAATGTTAACAGAAATCTATTATTACGTTAGCTGGGGGGAAAAGACTCAATATTAATAATGTTTGATGACAGAGCCGATGAGAGATCTGGCTTGGATAAATCTTTTGTTTAGAGCGGGTTCCAGGTTCCTGAGCAGCATACCCATCACGCATGAGCACTAGCATACGTGTCTTTGATTCCCTGGGCTCACCTGTGCAGGGTGCAGAGCATGGAGGCGATAGTACTTCAGGGGTCCAAAGAACCCTTCAATGCCGGCCACATACCTGCTCCCTCCAATAATGAAGTACCCAGCAGTGTCATTATAGTGGAAATCTTCCCGGAAGCTGCAGAAAAACACAAAGGCTCTGTGTTTGAATCAGATTTTTAGAGAGACTCTCACTGACCCTCACTGACTTACCTTAAATTTCCACAAGCCCTTCTCTCTGAGACCATTGTGGGGTCTGGAAGACTTGGGCTAGGATGTCAACTCTGTTATTTACCAGCCATGTGACCCTGGACCTATCCCTTAACTTCTTTGAGACTGAGTTTTTTCTCATTGGTAAATTATAGAATTGTTCAAAGAATTAAGTAAAATATAAAGACATACATAACACGTCTCGCTGGGTGCCTGGCTCACCATAAATACCCGCAAAGTACTGGCTACTGAAATTGGTGAATTGTTTGGATCATTACAATTATTTGGAATTGCTGGTTATAACTGGAAATATTATCCTCTAAAAGGAATAAAAACTTGTTGAATGGATAGAAAGTGGTTGTGGAAGAAAACTGAAAACACATCCTATTCGATAAGAACTGAGGTAAATTTAGAGTTAAGAGGAGATGACCACAGCAAGGTCAAAGGTCTTGACCAAAAACAAGAGGTCAGCACAGGTGACATGCTGCTGTAAGTCTACCTTGTCCTGAAAATCTTAAAGGATCAGGAAGGAAAATGGAAGGAGACTGGGTTGGCACAAATAAAATGCCCAAAGTTGTTTCCTGAAGCTTTGATTATTTATATTCACCGAAGACTGGAAAACTCCAGGTGTCTGTCATCGAAGACTGGCCCGCACCCACCCACTGGGTCCTGGGTGTAAGCTTTCTACTATACAGCTTAAAAAAGGGACAAGGGGCTCTGTGACTGACCTTAAGTGAAGAAAATAAAAGTGCAGAACATGAATATGCCTTTTATTTAAGAAAGAGGAGGATGGACTACGGGGAGTAGTTGCATAAAAACTCTGTAGGTACGTATGAGAAACTAATAAAACTATTTCCCTGTGGTACAGGGGTGGGGGTGGGGCACATAGGGGATGGAGTGGATGGGGCCAGAGCTAGAAGCAAGACATCTAACTGTATACCTTTTCATAGAGTTTTGATTTTTTAAACCATGTGCACTCATTAGCTATTTAAAAATTGAAATAGGAATGGGTGAACAAGGTGTGATCAGAGCATATGTGAACAGCAAGGGGGGTCAAGACAGGCATCAAGCGAGAAGCCAGGCAAAGAGGAAAGAGCCAGGGAGTGCAGAGGGCAGATGGAAGCAGAAGGAAAGAACACAAAATGTCGGGCAGGCCGCCAGGAGCCCAGAGAGCCTCACGGGCGGTGGGCCAGGGTGACGCACATGGGGCCAGAGCAAGCTACTAGTGGTTGGGTCAGAGAATCCAAGCAACTTGGGGTCATCACAGGAGAGGGGATGGACTGTTAGCAAGGAAGCTGGTCCTCAGCAGGTACACCTGGCGGGACAGAAAGACAAGAGCAAAGAAACGGGCACTTGTGGACAGCAGCAACTGAGGACACCCAGAGGGAACCCTGAGAAATGAGCTGCACACAACAGCAACTCAAATGGAAGAAAGTGCTTCCCCTTCTTATATTCCTCTTTGCAGAATATCAAGCTTAAAGGGCCATGAGAAGGTGATGGTCTCCTCCCTTTTTTCAGGTGGGACTACAAACCTACTGCCTCTGAGAGCTATGAATTGATTCTGTTTTTCAAGACCTGGGGTAAAATCTCTCCTAACAGAACTCTGCCTAACCCACCCACCAGCTCCCTGATGGCCGATCCCTACAACATGCTGGATGTCTGCTTACCGGAAACTTAGTCTTCTCATTTTATAAATGGAGAAGATATTAGTAGCTACCTACAGAACTGTTATTTAAGCAATGCATTTGGAATAGTGCCTGCCACACAGGAGACACCACACTGTTCCCTAGGTTATCATTGTCAACCTAGCCCCCTGTTGGACTTTCGCTACCATCTCAAGTTACATGCTTAGAAAGAATAAGATGCACGTGTTCTCAAACCTGTTAATGCCAGTTTGTACGGTGATTGTAATTACACAATTTCATTAAATATGTTACCCAATAGAATACGAGTGGGGCAGAAAGAATTATTCATTCTATAAAAATTAAGTTGAATATTTTGGGTAGGCTCAGTAAAGAAGGGTCACTAAAACAAAATCGTGTAATTAGGACAACTGTAAAGGGGTAGAAAAAGAAGTTGAAGAACTCTAGATGGAGTTTGGGCTCTGAGAGTTTCACAAGTGTTTTTGTTTTCTTTTCATCAAAAGAAACAGATACTGGATGCTGTTTATGCAAGAAGATCACAGGGAATTCCAATCAGTAGACCCCTACTCAAAGGAAAAGCCCTATCTAGAAAGACTGGCAAATGAATGTACATTTTAATTTTTTTATCAAAACCAAACATTTAAGTTATCTTTTTTAAAAATGGATCTTTGCTTTAACCGAAGTTTTCAACTGATCAATAAATTACTTGATCCCTATAGTACTGGATTTTTTTTAAAAAAATCATCATCATTATTATTATAAAACTAAAACGGGAGATCTCTCTAGCCTGGTCTCCAACATTTTTCTCCTCTAAAATTCTCAGTGGCTGCACAAAGATTGCAAGAGATCCTTGTACTGGGCACTGTTTGATGGCCATCAATTTCACTGACATAAAAGCTGAGCTAGACTCTTCCAAAGCCCAGGCCCGTCCCTTTCAAAAACCTCGGACATGCTGGCACACTATCTTTACTCTTATCTGGACATAGAAGAGTGCCCTGGTTTATTACTGTGGAGCACCAGCGGCTTGAAAGATAATCGCTGTTGTTAAACGGACCTCACTCAGAACTGGGAAATAGCTCCAGCTTGCAGGGGTAGGGGAGGTTAGAGACTCAAATTAGCTAGCTGCCCCTCTCACTCCTTAGCATAATTCTCACCTTCCACATCGCTTCCTCAGGACCTGCTCTAAATTCTTCTCTCAAGCCACCTTATTATTCCTTTTCTTCCCAGCATTCACCACAGTTTGCAATTTTTAATTTATTTATGAATTTGTTTGTTCACGATTTGTCTACCCCACTAGATTGTCTAGCTCCATGAAGGAAGGGACTGGCTGTATTTATTCCCAGAGTCCAGCACTGTGGCTGGCATGTGGTGGATGTGTTGGATGAATGAATATCTACTGGATGGATGAAAAGGTGGATGGATAGATGGACAGATGGATGAATGGATGGATGAATTCAAAACTGTACAGGTCTGCAGTTGTCTCCTGTTACCAAACGGTACTGAGAGCCTTTCATTCATGTACAGCACTTAATTATTGATCTTCTTACACCTACTTTGTGGGAGAGCAGCTACCATTAACGTTTGCATTACAGAAACAAAAAGGAAGGTTAAGAGGCTTTCCTTGGAACACCTATCAACATCGGAAATATTTAGTCCACTGGCTTGGCCCTCTCTGAAAGTGGAATTCCTGATATCCTACCACAGGGACCCCCGTGGGCCTGGTGTCAACCCTTTAGTTGTTCTATTGATGGGGGGAGGGGGTTCCAGGGGTTTGGGAAGGGCAGCTGAGGTGCCGGTGAGGTCTGAGCCCTGCTGGTGTTACCAGCTAAGGAATCATTTCAGTGCTTTCCCTGGAATGCTGAATTGGTATGTCCCTGGAAGTGAGTCCTCATCTCTGGGACCTTATATGACCATACTGATTTTCTCTTTTCTTAACATTTTAATATTTTGTTCCTCATGGATTCTTTACACTAATTTTTAATTTTTAAAATGTATTAAATGAGATTACTGTTCTGGGTTGAATGGTGTCCCCCCATCCCCCCGCCCCCTGCAAAATGCACATCTTAAAGTGTGACCCCCGGGTACCTCCGAATGCAACCTCATTTGGAAATACAGTCATTGCGTTTGTGGTTGGTTGAGATGAAGCCGCACTGGATCAGGGAGGCCCTTAATCCAATACGACTGGTGTCCTTATCATCAGGGGAAATTGAGACACAGACACACACAGGGAGAATGCCATGTGGAGACTGAAGTTAGGCTGCCACAAGCCAAGACATCAGGAGCTGGAGGCCTAGCACAGACCTCCCCTAGAGCCTTCAGGGGGAGCATGGCCCTGCCAACACGACCTCCGACCTCGAGGCTCCAGGATTATGAGACAATACATTTCTGTTGTTTAAGCTACTCAGTTTGTGGTACTTTGTTCCCGCAGCCCAACCCAACTAATACAATTACCGAGGTTTGTTTTCGTTTTTGTTTTTGTTTTGCCGCTCTCATTTCCGCCTGGTCCCAGCCTTGATCATACTGAGATCTCTTTGTTTATGATTCACTCAAGTCAGCCTCTAGATTTCTGGGAATTAAGAGGAAAGGCAGCCCTTACATTAAAAAAACAACAAAAAAAGACTCTATGAAATTCGATCTGTTGCCAGAAATGTCCTTGGGTTGGGAGTGGGTGTCAGGGGAGCGAGGGGAAAGTATTATTGAGGATTTCATATCCTGAAACGCAAACCCTTCAATTCCAGGGTCCCCTTTGCGGAACAGGGCACTGAAGGCATTTCTGAAGAAGTCACAATCATCTATCTGCTGCACCAAAGCGAACTCCCAGGCCTTCCTGCTCTCGAACTCTTCCGAGAAGAGCCCGCAGCCACCTGCTGTTCAACAAAACTCCTGTCCGTGGCTTCCCTCTGATTTGCCTAAACCCACCTGACGCCCTGAGACTTCTGCTCCGGTCTTAGGCCTCAGTGTCTACGCTACAATATAGCTATCAAGTCACCACTGACCTTTTCTTGTAGGCGATGGAATAACATTCTTTACCCTTTCTATAGCACTCTAAGCCTTTAATCCGGCCATGAAAATAAGAATTGTTCTCTGTGCCAGTATCTAAAAGAAATCGGCTTGACTTAACCATAAGCAGGAATGGGGAAAGGGAGTAGAGTGTATGCCCTTACTCCTCTATCTCCTCCCCTGTTTGCTCTCCTTTCTGTAATAATTGGTTTTCAAGAAAATGTGGGTGGTATGAGGACTTTTGAGTGAACGGAGACTGTTTGGAAATGCAGTTGTGTGCGTGGTGTAGTCAAAAGGGCGAAGGAATGGCTCCCTACCCTGACAGTCCTGATACATTTTTTAAAATTATACACACAAAGCTGGTAATTTTTGTTTCTGTTCTTTAGACTTATTTATAGGTATACATATATTTGATTATATATATTATCAATCTATGATGAGGTATCTTGAGCCTTGCCCCATCATTCTGCCACTATAAAATCTGCTATTTTACAGAAATAGAAAAGCAAATTTAAGAAGTTATCAAATGCAAAGCAAAGGACCCAATTCTCAGTTTCTGTAACTCTTGTAGAGAACAGTTCTATAAAGATGAAAAGTTACACCAATATCAACGGTTGCATACATTTCAAATTTAGATTATAAACATAAATATGAAGACTGTCTGCTTTTATGTTTTATACTAACCAAAGTTACCAACTATTCTCCATAAGCAACATTAACACTTTGATTTATTTTTCAGAATCCTTCGTGGAAGATAATTTTCAAAGAAAATGAATTATATAAAATCCCATGAAAGGAAGAATTTACAATGAGATCTGGAGAGAGAACGAGTTTTTCTTGCTTAGAAAGAAAGGTTGTGGAGGAAACCGGGAGAGTTTGTGGATAGCAAAAAGAAAAAAAAAAAAGTAAGAAAGTACAAAGACTAGCCACAGGGCAGACTCTTCCATGCTAGGAAAAGGTGAATAAGGAGGTGTGAGAATAAGGTTATAGTCGAGGACTAAGGCATGAAGATTCCTTAACCTTCACCCAGCAATATGTGAATCAAAAGAAAATCTCACTTACCTAATTGTCTGATTATGGTAGCTTTTCAAATCCTGTCCAATGCTGGTGATTACTACTATCTACAGTGGGAGAGAGATACAAGGATCAGTAACGCTTTAACATTTCACATCACAAATACAAGCCTGGTAAAAATTACTCATAAAATGTGCTGCATAGTCTTTTGCCTGCTCGGTTTCTGCAAAAATAAAATTAACAGCTTACTAGCCCTGTGTATATTTTAAGACTTAAGAAATCTAATTTCTCCAAATGACTTGATGTGGTAAAAAGATCTATAATAGAGTTTTTCCCAGTGGATTTCGGATATTTCAAAACTACAAGCCAAAAGGTTCATTTGGTGTGTTTGTGCTCCAAAGCTTGTTGCATAGAAAGACAAAGAAATGTGTAAGATACCACAAGGAGTTCTTGAAATTTGACTCGGATTTCATGAGAGCCTTAGGGTGGGGAAAGGAGATGGGTGCTAAATGTTCCCTAAGCACTGAGATTCTTCGCTGTCATTTCAATGATAACAATGTTTTGTCATGGATGTTAGTAGCTGTCATGCATCCTTCTCATGTCGTGCATTACAACAGAAGCCCCTGTGTTAACGGCTCCTTTCAATTCTCCCAGTGCCAGCACAGAACCAGTTTTTACCAAATCTGTGCCAGCCTACCATTTTGGAGAATCTAACATTTTATGGGTTCGTTTGTCTCACAGACACAGTGCCTTTGACACTGTGTCTGTGAGACAAACGAACCCATAAAAAACCAACCCCACGTAGCCGTATACAAAATGAAGAAAATGACTCCAACCAGTTGTTTCTCGAAACCAACCATTTACTTTAAGTCAGTTTGTCTATTTAGTCAAAGCAATGAATATCGTAGCCACACCGCAGATGTGGATTTTGTGTAGAAAAACAATTAAGTATTGTTTTGGGACCTATGTGTATTAAGGAGACCAGATGGAATGGAAAGAAAAAAGACAAAAAGTCTACTAAAAAAAAAAAAAATCTACTCCTTTCTCTTTCCACCCCATCTGGTCTTCCTAATTCTTCTCTCCTGCTTTATCCAATCGTGTGCTCTGCCATTGAATTCATCTCTTTAATTAAAGAACTACTTTGATTTACTCTTCTGCCAGAAAAGCTTCCATGACCCTGCTGCTTTACAAGTAGAAATCTAAATTCCATGATATTCAAGATTCTCCACATTCCACCCCTAAAGATAGTCTCTTCTTCTATTAATGTCCTACAATCTGCAAATTTCTACTCCAGTCAAACTGGTTTAATCTGCTCATCCACACCCCCCCCCCCCCAGCCTATGCACTAAAACGCCCCTGGCTCCTCTCTCCTCATCTCAATTCTCCCCATTCATAGGAACCTTCTCTACAAAGCCCCCTGAGTATCCCAGCATAAAGTACTGTCTCTCTTCTCTGAGTCACTATGAATCGTTTGGCAATTAAGCTTGCCTTACGATGACCCTTCACCTGCTGAATATCATGTCCATAAGTAGTCAGCTCCTGGAGCACACTGTCTTGTGTACAGCAGGTGCAAAATAAGATCCATGATTTGCTCTGACGGTTTGATACCTGTCTAAGTGACACAAGCACCGAGCTGACCTTCTCAGGAGAAACGCAGCCACAAGCTATAACGTCATCATATGTTCTCATGGAAATGAGAAACTAAAATATGGACCATAGCTATGCCACCTGACATCGTTAAAGAAGGAAACTAATGTACAAAATATCCCAGTTAACGTTTCACAGACTCTCCTCGGAAAGCAAAGACTGACCTGATTTCTTTTCTCTTTAGAAAAAGGAAATGTGATAAACCTAACCACCAAGGGAAGTCTGTGTATTATCTAATACACAAGACAAACAAGATGTCTCTTCCAGTTTTGTTACTGGAAAATCACAAATCAATAGAAAAGCTGATGAGAAAATAAAGCCACTAGAAAAAAAGTAGCATACTGACATCATGTAGACTGAAAAAAATGGAATTGTCTTCAATTATAACAACAGATTTATAATCCAGAAAACCTGTGCTATGAGAGTTTGAAACAGTTATAGTGTTTTATAGTACGAAGTAGATAAAGACCCTCTGTTCCACCAGAATTATCACTTAGGTTTGTTAACTATTATTTGTCTGTTTATGCCAAACATAAACAATTGTCTCAACTTCCAAAAACAGTAGAACCATTTCCTTACTGAACTAACCAATAAATTTCTTGCCAAAACAAACAAACAAAAAAAATTTGTAGATCTGATAACCCTATATAAACATGGCTGATGCTGTTTTAACATTTATCTTCACAAAGCCTATCTCACCAGGGGAAAAGCAATGAATTCCTCAGATAATTGTGGCTATATAGCTGGCTCTATTATTTACTCATTCACAATATGGTTGAAAGAAGCACTTTAAAAGCCAATTAAACGGGATGAGATTCTTATGATTTAATCCTCCATCTATAAAAGTTTGATCAAAAAAGCGTACAGTTGTAAAGAGTTTATCGTTTACCACAAATTTGCTTTTACAGATTTTCTTGCTCCCTGACTGTACAGCAATGCTTAATGTTAAGTGATGATGTTGATATGATTCATGGGCAGAAGTGGGGGATGTGCCCACAGATACCTGGCCTCCTCCGAGAGATATCCAGTCGAAACCACTCCTTCAAAGGTAGGATGAATTTAGTTTTCACAGCAAGGTCTTCTCCTTTGACAAGATGCATCTGAATATGCAAGTGGCCTAAAAGGAAAACTAAAGCTCATGAAAATGACCAAAAAAAAAAAAAAAGGAGTAAATGAGATAGCCACACCTTTTCAACAACTGTCCGAAGAAGTAACCAGACTAGATCATCTTCCTTCTTCCTTTCACAAAAATCAAAGCAAAACAAACATAACTTCATTCCTTTGTAAAGAAGACATTTATTTTAAGCTTCAGGACAAAAGTTTAATTTGAAGGCCACATTTGATAGCCATCGCTCTCACTAAACTTGCAACATTGGCAGTATCTTCCTTATTCTATACAGATATATTTGCCAATAGATAGAGCATAAAAAAATGACAATGTCATTTTAAAGTTCTGTTTCATACTTACCCTCTTCGGTAAGAAATACAGAAGGCGTGCCGTACATCTCATTAGAATCAACAAAGTACAAAATCCCGCAGAGACTGGCCTTGCAGTAATGGAGTAAGTAAAGCCACAATGAAACAGTAAACCTGTAAGAGTGAGGGGAAAAGATTCTGCAGATTGATATCATCCAAGAACAGGTAATTATAGTTAACAATGACCAAGTAAATTGCTTTCTTTACAATGAAGGGATGAATTTGCCTGTGTGTTCATCATGGGAGATCAGCTTGCAAAGCTTGATTTTTGAGACAAAGGAGGTAGTTACAGAAGCTGTAAAAGACAGGAGTTAAGCATCATTGTACAAAACTAGCAGACATTCTACCTTGCACCAAAAACTCTGTTCCTGTGCCTCTGATAATCTCACATGCTTACCATTTGAATTCTTGATTAAGGCTTATGAAACCAGACACAGAATAAAACTCTGGATTTTAATAAGAGGTGATTTGATAAGAAGCTATTCTAATTTCGATGATTAAAAGAAAAAAACATAATTAGGGCTTTCTGAGCAATTTTGTTTCTTTCAAAGATAAAAGCCCTAAGGTAGAAAAAATGTCCTACTCTGCAAATGGCATCACTATATGCTAATCGGGACACATATATACTATTTTAAGGCACACATTAGGTTGCTCAGTATCACAGTTCTGGCTGACCAATCTGGAACAACTAATCTAATTGTTCCATTTCTGGACTGGGACTATTTTAGTTAAAAAAAAAATACTGTACATCTGTTTTTGTGGAGTGAGGACAAAATGACAGTAGGCAACTTAACTAGGACACATTTAGCCACAATATATGATCCATCAGTCACTCAGCAAATATTTGCTGAACACTTGTTTGAAGTCACACTGTACTAGTGACCAGCAGTTCAAAGATGCAGAGCTGGAAGTAACTGAATTTTGCACATCAAACAAGAATCAAGGTCAAAACAAATGCAAAAAATTCTCCCCATCACCCCAGAAACCAATTCAAAGTTTGGGTTAAAGTATCAGCGACCTCAGATTCTTTGGGGATATATCCAAACAAGTCCTTTAGAATAGTCTGAGCTTTATAATCTGGCCTCCAAATCAGTAGTAAGATATGCAGACAGATGGTGCCACACGGCTCCCTCCTGACCCACCCAGCTGAGCAAGCTCATGAAGATAAGTTATTACAAGGAAGCTTAGTAAGAACATACGCTCAGTAAAGTGACTCAAGATCTTTCTACAGCCAGCAGCATGGGAAGAATTAAATCACTCTGCTAAATCCATCCAGTCTGAGGTGAACCAGGAACCTTTTTCAGCATCTTCGATTCAGCAGAAGGAAAAAAAAAAAAAAAAAGAAATCCGAGTTTTGCTGAAATCAACAGAGAAGATCTGAAGTAGTAAGATTTCCAGCAGCTCATCATGCAATCTTCCAAGACAGAAAAGGAGGACGAAGGCCGCAATCTGTGCTGGTTGTGCCTGGCTATGCTGGAAATCTTGTGAAGGCCTCAGGCTCCAATGCCTTGCCCCCTACTCATGTCATTCCTGGGATGGACATATAAAGTCTATGGCAAACTGAGGATTGCTAAGTGCAAGAATAACTCAAGAATACTTGGAGGTTTTCAGGTCCACAAAATCTGCCTAAGATGTACAGACCTCAACATTTTCCCAAAGCATATAACAAAAGACTTGTCCTCTTCGGGGATTCTACTAGCCTGCTCCAGTTCTCAGAGAAAAAGAACATGGCCTTACCCACCCCCATCATCTGCCCATTCTTACACTGGGTAATCTATCCGCTGGCGTCGGGTGGCCTCCAGCTCACGGTTCTGAAACCTTGGAAACTTCTTCACAATGCCTGTGTTCTCTCCACTGGAGGCATAGAGAAAGCCCAGGAGGGTGACCAAATCTGTAAATGACCAGACAGCTGCCTTTCAATTATCTCCAGAAAAGCATTGTTCCCCAAATCACATCTTCCTAGAACCTTCCGCCTAGCTTCAAACATTTAAACAAAATAGTCTGCAAATAATAGCAAACATTTATTGAACGTGGACTATATGCCAGGTGCCTGCTAAGCATTTTACAGAGCTATCCCGGTTAGTTTTCACAGCAACCCTATAAAGCAGCTTCTATTATTAGTCCCATTCTACAAACGAAAAGTCCGAGGCATAGAGAGGTAAAATAACTTGCCTAAGGTCACACAGCTAATAACTGGTAGAGTCAAATTACAGTTTTGAGCTCGGGTTTTATGTGCTCGACTCTTTTACATGCTGCCTCTGTTGTTAAAGAAAGCATTTTGAATTTATATAATAACAGTAACAGTTAACACTTCAGCAGCACTCACTATAGTCCACACTGCTGCAAAGTAAGGATAATCTTATTTTACAAAATTCATTGAATCCTCATTATTATTCCCAGTCGACAGATGAAGAAATGGAGGCACAGCTACCAAAATAATAACTAACATTTATTTGACACTTAGACTATGCCCAGGCAATATGCTAAGCACATTTCAGAAGTCATCTCATTTAATTTCACAACAATCTATGGAATAGGTTCTATCATTATGCCCCATTTACCAGATGAAACAACTGAGCCTTAGAGACTGTTACATAATAAGAAGTAGAGCTAGGATTCGAACTCAACCAGTTTGGTTTCAGAATTCATGCTCTTCAAATTGCAGGGTTTTTTTTTTCTTCTATGCAGACTTTTCTAATAAACTCAACATGTTACCCTGTGCAAATATTCCTAACCATTCCCCTTAAAACTAGAGGGCCGTCCACTTTATTTTGCTAATGTGGGAGAACTCTGTGACTCTAGAAATGAGGGTGTCCATAACAAATCTTAAAGGAAGAACTTAGTTGCTTCATCTATATTTAATACCTGCTGCTTTAAACAAGGCTAATGGGAACTTCTTATTTCCTATGCTCCCCTCCCTCCAAAGAGAAATAAATTTACTCATTTCAAACTAAGGATAAGGATCATTTTTCTCTTTCTCTAAAACGCTCCTTGGTTTAAAGGTCCATGATTAAATAGTGGCAGCGATCTATTTCCCTGGGCTTCCCAGAGAGGGAAGAGTTGATTTCTGTGCAAGTTTCTAAATGCCAATATGAGCACAAATTATGGGAGCCTCAGCCTGGGATGCTGAATTCCTCCGCTCTCATGTTTTACCATAGAAAGCAGTACCTCTGGTTCATTATAAGTTGGAAATCATAAGAGCAAAGTTTTCATAACCTCAGATTTCTGTGTGTGTGTATGTGTACAATATATGTATATATATACACACATTATAATTATGAATTAAATACGCCAAATTTTTCTCAATGCCCGCTTTATTATTCGTTTTATTGTGTAGAGATACATTTGGAAGCCCCAAAACGGTGGAGTTATCACTTTCAACAGAAACATGACGAACTTTTTTTTTCTTTATAATTTGAGCTCAGTTTGGGCACGCTGGCCTTGCTGGTCTGTGATGAGGGTAGGGAGAGGGAGTCGGAAATAGAAATGCTGCAAGGGTGTCTTTGGAATCTGGGAGAAAAAAAAAATTACCCAGAGTTTGATATCAGCCCAAGCTTAGTTTGGCTTCCCTCATGTCGAGTGGCACAGAAAAGACCAGATGGCCGTGTTAGACCCCAGGTGGCCTTCTGTTACTGATGGCTATTGAGTTATCTAGTGTGTAGTAGAAGCATTTATCAAAATGAGTGGGATGTGATTCTGCTCTACCCGATTCCACGAAAAGGAGGCTTCACAGAGGAGGTTTCCAAAGTGAAAGGAGTTAAAAGTGAGTGTTGATGAGCCTCTCCTTTATCCCAGGATCAAAGTAAAGTGGGTTAAACAGGAGAATTTGCAGCAAAAGACAGTGGAAGGAAAATCTAAGACCCAAAGATCTAAAGTCATTGTATGAGAACACATACCTTTTGTGTCCAACAAAACCAGAGCGACTGTGGTTTTTTGGGTTGTTTTTTTTGTTTTTTTTTGGGGGGGTAAAATCTGTAGTTTCAATAGCTTCATGATTTGGAGTTCTATTGTAATTTTCCCTCAGGGTTATATTGTTTTTCCAGTTAATTGTAAATAATTAATAAGAATGAAATTTTATAGCAGGAAAGGACTTAAGAATTCATCTAGCCCAGAAAAAACATATAGGCTTATTTTCCAATAACTGACTGTGGCCGCTTGGAGGCTGTAATTACTTAGTGATGGTTCTCACAGAATGGAGAGTAGCAGCTCTAGTGTTATTTACCATGAAAGAATAAACGGACAGAAAAACTGAGATCTAAAGGGGTGAAGTGGCTTGCCCAATTTTCTCTAGAATGTAAGATCCAAAACAGAAGGGACATCACTTCATTATTCCATTCCCAGAGCTCAGAACAGAGCCCAACACTTGATAAAAGTTCCAGAAGTATTTTGTAAGTAAGCGAATAAATTAACGAACAAATGAATATCATTGTGGCCTAGTCAGGATTTGAACCTCTCCTTGACTCAACACTTTGCACAATTCTGTAACATACCCCATGCTGCCTAAGCCAAATAATAGTCTATCTTCTTTCAGATCCTTACCCTAAATCAATTCCTTTTGTTTGTTTGTTTGTTTGTTTTCCTGAAACTTAGGCATCATTATGAAATAAACATAAAATGCCAGAAATACAGTTCAGGTTTGGAACCCACCCCCTTGATCATTTTGCTTATTTATTTCCTCCAATTTTAGAGCGAGAAGAGGCACTAGGTATTATAGGATGTAAAGCCCTTCATTTGGAGACAATAAAAGTGTGAGTATCTTGTTGAAGGTTGTACAGCGAATAAGAGACCCACATTTGACTCAGACCCAGTCTCCTGCTGCAGACCAATGGGCTTTTTGTTAAACCACATCACCCTTCACAAGTCCTCCTGACAGAACTAGGGCTGATGTTCAGCCGGCCTGCCCCTGGGCGGCCACACTGGTGGTTAAAACCTGGAATATGTCCATATCGGTTAGATGATTGATGCTGCCTTGAACTTCCACGGCCCCGCCACACACCGCATACCCTGTCCTGGGGTAGAGCCCGGCTCAGCAAGGACCTCCAGCACCGCCCTGCTTCAGCAGTAGGGCTAGTGCCCGGGGAGACTGGCGGGTCCCTACCTCTTCCTGGTTGTCAAGTATTTCCCATACCATCCCTCAGTGGGGTGGCTGGGAGGGTCCCATAGCCCATTGTCCACTTCCGCTGAGTGATCAGAGCCCTGACACAGACACCTTCTCTGGGGAAGGTCCCATTTCCAAGTAACAAACGCCTGCTCAGGATGTGCCTCAAACATCTCACGATAACACAGCTGAGATCCTTGGCCCATTTGTGAAGTCAGAGACAGTCTCATTGCAGTGAATAACTGTGACTACAACTCCGTAAGCAGAACCTTCAGGAAAAGAAGCTAAGGTTTTCCAACCTGAAGAAGTAGAGCTAGAGCACAGGTAACTCGATAATGCTTTCCAAACACAGGACATTAAAAAAGCAGCAGCGGCCCAGTGCTTAATTTTCCTTAAAGCCAAAGCCTGAGAACAGGACTTCTACTTTCAAGCAAGTATGATTTAGGTCAGAACTTCCCCGTCCACCCCCCTCCCCAAAGATACCAGATGGGGAAGTGAGTGACTAAGAAAGTCTATGGGATATTAACCACTAGAAGTCTTAAGAATCAATTCCATTCCTCGTAATTTATCCTCCAAACACACGTATACGTGTGCACGAAGACATGTGTACAGGATGTTTGGTGAACCCCTGTCAATAGTAAAAGGCCAGAACTGACGCACGTGATCATCCGCAGGAGACCAGTTAAATAAATGATGGACCATCGGGCCCGGAATGCTGACCAGCTATTGAAAAGAATGAGGTTGTGTAGCACGTCCCCGTCCAGAAAAATCTCTGCTGTGCCGTTAATGAGCGTGGGGCAGAATTTATAGTATCCCCCCACGTGTATACAAAGAGAAAGGGCTATCACCTTAACGCTGACACGTGCAGAGAACATTCCTGGGAGGAGACACAAGAAACTAGTGTTATTGAGTTTGCCTCGAGGACCAGGACTAGAAAATTGAGCTGGGTGGGAACTTACGCTTCCCTCAAACCCTTTTACACCATTTTCTTTTCTTTTCTTTTCTTTTCTTTTCTTTTTTTCTTTTTTTTTTTTTTTTTACCAGATCCATGTATTACTGTTTTGGCTAAAAGACAAAACATCTCCGAGCATTTCTATGCAGGCAGGGAGAGGGAGCCTGCGCCTCCACGATGCTCAATTCGCTTGAAAGAGACAAAGTCCAGTGGGTGAGGAAAACAGAATGATTCACATCGGTAAAAATTCAACCTAAAAAAAGAGTATTCTTCCTAATTTAGAACCTGGTTAGGACTGTATTAGCATATTTCAGAGAGGCGGCATAGCAAAGTCGAAGGAATCAGGAAGCGTAGACTCCAGTTAAACAAGCACCATGAGCCTGGCTTTCCTCTTGGTGAAGAGAAGACGAGAATAATACTCTTTCCCATGGGAATATTATAAGGATTAAATGAGACAATGTGCATGGAGCAGGTGTTTTGAACATTGTCAAGGGCAATGCAGATACAAAGCATTCATTAGTGTCATTACTGAAAATTTCAGACTATTGTGATTAACTAGGAAAAAAGAGGAACTAAGTCATTTTTTTCCCCTAAATGTACCAAGTATATAGTTCTTATAATTACAGAAAGTATCATCACGTCACTGACTTGGATAGTCCTGCTGCATAAACCAATATTTTGGTTTATGTCCAGCTCCAATATTTGACCTAATCTATTACTTTGTTGTAATGGAATTTTGTTATAAGAAATCATTCTTCCAATCCAATGTATCCGAGGATGAGAATGTGTTTTTAGTGAAAGGAAAAGAGAGTAGAAAAGAGGGAAACTTCCATGTTCCCCAGTTTCTAAACTAAGAGGAAAGATTAGAAAAATGTTCACATAAGGTAGACATTAGGGCAGAATGTTTACTACACCTTGGCAGAGCTCCAACCTGCTTTTGCAGTCCTATTTCCTGAATTGCCCATCTATAGTTGAGCTTCTCCACGAACAAACACCCAGCTCGAGGGCTTCTCCTCCACATTCCCACCCTGTGGCAGCCATTGGTAATCAATCCACATGGTACTTTCTTCCCAGGCACAAAACAACACGCTCTAAGTAGCCACACCCAATCACTCCCAGTTAGTGTACAAATAAAACCTCTCTGCCATTCCTAACATCAAGGGATGCAGACTCATCGCCATTTTCCCCGCAGGCTGCATCTCCTCTTCTGTGCGGCTCATGCTTTCCCTTCTACCTGGATGCCCTTCCTTCCATTCCTTTCTGACTTTGAAAACTCATCCTTCAAGTCTCTGTTCAAACGTCATCTCCTCTGTGAAGAAGCCTCCCAACATACCTACCACACGAAGACCAATCAAAAGATTTTTCAGTGAGTGATTGACTTGAATAACCAGTTCCATGACATCACCCAGCAATACAGACTGATGACTGAGTGCGGCATTTGGGAACCAAACTACCTGGATTCAAATCCCAGTTCCACTGCGCATAGCTGTGTGACCTGAGACAAGTCACTCTACCTTTCTGGGTCAGTTTCCTCGTCTGTAAATATGACAGTAGAGCACTGGGCAGGTCTAAATCAGATACTCACCTAAAGCATTTAACACAGTGCCTGACACATAGTGAGCAATCAGTAACAGGAAGTAGCTATTCCTATTGGTAGCTGTGTTTACTTTCCACATAAGCACCTAAAGAGAGGAAGGGATCCTGTCTGCATCTTCAAGCCTCTGGGCTTAAAAAATAAATTGGTATACTAATAGGTGCACAAGCAATCTTTAATTGAATTGAACATGACCCACATCATGTAGGGTGGTGGGTAACAACAGAGAATAGAGTTCATTTCTAATTGTGGGGATCCAAAAGAAAAAAAAAAAAAGATAAAGAAAAAGGCTTCGGGGATTGAGTGAGAGAGGGTGGAAATATGGGTGTAATTTTGCCAGGAAGACATAGCAGGTGGCAGTGGGGAGAAAGTAGTGGTGGGGAGTGGTGGCGGGCGCGGGGTTCAGGGAAAGCAGGTATCCCAGGTAAAAGGGACTGCTTTAGCCAAGGCATAGGGGCAAGAAATCAAACTAATCAAATGCAAACTAGGAGGGCAGGTGCACAGGGCGAAGGTGAGCTCACACGTGGTTGCAAAGGAGAATCGCTGACGGGGAGGCCGCAGCCTTGACCACCAGAGTCCAAACGGGTCGGCCTGGGAAGTAGTCGTGTATGTGTGCGCAAGCCCCAAGGAAGGCACCCCCACACCCCCACATGCTCCCTAACGTGGCAATGAAGCAGCGTGAGGATGCTGCCACTGTCTGATGGTCACACGTACGCATAAGAGAAAAAGGTCCTTGCCCCTGGGCTAAGAGCATTCATCATTCAATCTCATCACTCAATCGACAAATCACTGCACACCTGCCACAGGCCGGCACGGCGCCAGGCACCAGAACAAAACAAGCCGGGACCCAGGCCTTATGGAGCCTGCATTCTAATAGGAAGACTCTCAACAGGCGAAATGGCAATCAAGTATATTTAAAGACAATGCCCGGTGGCTACAGGGCTATGTAGGAAAATAAAGGCGACAATGATGGGATTGGGGTGGCAGGGGTGAGGCCGCTGTATTAAATACGCTGGTCAAGGAAGTTGTCTCTGATGAGACGACATTCGTACAGAGGTTTTGAATGAGGTGAGGGAGCAAGCCAGGGAGGTGACCTGGGAAGATGGAGGGAGCAGTATGAGAATGTCCCGAAGTGGGAATGGATTTGGTAGGTTCCAGGAGAAAGCAGCAAGAAGGCCTATGTGGGCAAGGGGAGCATGGCAGGAGACGAGGCCGGGAAGGGCACAGGGGCAGATCCCACAGGCCATGGTAAGGGCCGTGGGTTGACCCTCAGTGACTGCAGCGGGAGGAGCCGCTCGCAGGAGCTGAGGCGGCCCGCTCACATTGGTTGCTGTGTCAGGAATGAGGGCAAAGCTGGGCCGCCATCTGCGAGCTGTGGCCAGAGTCCAGACAGGGATCCATCGAGTGGCTGAGACCAGGAAGACAGCAACACACATGGTGAGAAGCAACTGACTGACTGTGTGATACAGTCTGCAGATCGGGGCAGCAGGACCAGCCGACCTGTCACAACAGCACATGACAGGAAGAGAGGGCCAGGGGGCCTAGAGTGCCTTGCCCGGATGGCTGATTTCTTTATCTCATGAGTTCACGCGTGTGACTGGTGAGGGACAACAGCTAAGGCCTGGTCCCCTCCCCAAGAAAACAGACAATAGAAGTGGGGCCACAGGCGTGGTGTTCCTGGCCCCCTACGGCAGCAGGAGCAGGTGTAGAGCCTGGGCACACGAGTATCCTGAGAGGCTGCCCACATCTGACCCCGGGTAGCTTTCCTCAGCAGGGTGGGACAAAAGTCTGCCACATCTCGACTGAAAACCAGACGGCCAGCCTGGCCTGGCGCGGGTGCGGAGGAGGAGACAAGCCACAGAGGCGCATGTGTGGGCACCCACAGCCCTCGCCTTGGGAGCCTAAGCTCGGCCTTTGGTGCACGGGACTCCAGCCGTCCTCACGGAAATGTCTGTGCACGGGGACTTCGGCTTGCTCTCTTTTTACAAAGGAAAAATGAAAATGAAAGCAAGTCAGGCGGTACTTCAGTTCAGAGACAGAGCCCTCACAGGACACCAGGCACTTGACACAGAAAACGTCCCCCCCACAGCCCGCACCGGCGCTGGCTGTGTAGGCTGTGACCAGACATGAAAGGCACCCCTGCGGCTCCCTAATGCCATCTTGTTGTTCTGACTTGACTCTTGTTCATCAAGAGCCGAAGAAAGAAGTCCCTGCTAAGAACAAGCCAGAGGCCTGGCCACCTTCCACCGCACAGCCAATGTCAAGAACAAAGGTTGTGGACACGTTCCACGGGGCTGTCGCAGACACTCTTTTGATTCATTTTTAAAGAGAGGGAGAGGAAATGCTCCCCTTTTATGGTGAACCAATCATAACTGTGCAAGCAGAGCTGGTTTGAGGGTGCACGGAGCTCCCCCTCTTTTCAGTGACTTTGACTCTTAGGAAAGGTTTTCCTCTGCGTTCTGCTCGTGTTAGATTGGTTTTCAGCCCCAAAGTAATCATCTGAAGAAGGTGAGGAGAAAAACCTGAGCCCTGTGAATCTGGGAAAAAACAACAAAAGAAAGAAAAGACGTTTCACATTTTAAGGGTACATTCCGGTGCCCTAAGAACTCAGCCAGTCCGTAAGTGACTTCATTTGAAGACTTCCAGCGTGCGATTCAGTCATTCTTCAATGAGAAATATGTGATTTGCCAAACATAAAATGGAATCATTAAGCCCTGACAAAATCGAAAGCAAAGCAGAACTGTGGTTGTGTGTGCCCCATGCTTCCTTCTGCTCAGCAAATTAGGTGCCCCCGTGGAAGGCATCGCAAACGGATGCTAGCATGGGGTTCTGCCTGGAAGAGGGATGCACACTGATCACCGAAATGCACGCAGCTCGCTTTCAGACATTTAATTACCACCCACCCTACCCTCGATGCACACACACAGACACGCACAAAAGGACTGTGCCTCCTTTTCATACATACCTTACTTAAAGCACCACACACACATGAAATAAGTCCCGCACAGAAGAAGGCGATTAAAACCAAATGTAGAATAAAATTGTATAGCACCACACACACACACACACACACACACACACACACACACACAGTGCATGTAAAAACTGGTGGAATCCAAATAAAGTCTGTAGCATGGTTGATGGTATTAGATCCACATCAGTTTCCCGGTTTTGATACTGTACGATTATTATGGCCATGAGGGGAAGTTGGGGGAAAGATACACCGGACTTGCTACCATTTTTGCAACTTCCTGTAAATCTATAATCATTTCGAAATAAAGATATGTTTTTAATGCCAAATGTGTTGGTTCTATGGCAAGTGGCCCCTGACCAGCTATACTATATAGTTTCCCAGGCCTTTAAGTTTTCCTTGTATGTGAAGCTGTTTTGGGGTGATCCCAGGCAACACTCACTGCAATTGTTTTTGCTGCGTCCTTAAGTCACCTTGCCTCAAACCAGTCCTCCTGAAGACAGGTGTCAGAAATGTCCCAGGGAAGGGCATGCTGTCACAGGCTCATTGATTTCCTCCACCCGCCAAGCCTGCCTGGGGCCCAGCCACAGTAACTCGAGATCAAAGTCCCACCAGCTCTACCCCTGGTCTAGATGTTCTCATGGCTATGTCAGAGTCATGGGACTGTATAAATGCTGATTCCAGGGCCCTGCCCCACAGATCCTGACTGAACAGATAAATGAATGGGGCCTGGGAATTTGCATTTGCAACAAGAGTTCTGGGTGATTCTGCAGCAGTCTGTCCCTAGGGCCACACTTTGGGAAATGCTATTGGATCTGGGTGGTGTCCAGGTTGGCTCCCTGTTGCTGGGTAGGGAGAAGAGGGGCAGGTGCTTGGCATCCACATAGCTAGGTGTCCCTCGCACCACTGGAGAGAACTTCCGACCCCTTTTTCTAAGTGTGCACAGCCAGACAGCTCCAAGCCCGGTGTTTAAGAGAAGCTGAAAAGGGCATGGGAGCCTCCCGTATGGATCCTTCAGTGGCTGTGACCATGTGGTATTTAGGATAAAATGCAGAGTTCAGACTCTATCATCCTCAGGGCTACTTTTTGCTCAGTGCCGATTATATGCTAAGCAAATTACATCTCATTTAATTCTCACGACACTGCTCTGAGGAAACGGTAATTCCTTGTCCCCATTTTACAGATAAGAAAACTGAGGCTCTGTGAGTTCCAAAGTTACACAGGCAGAAGGCAAGTGGCAGAGCCAAGATTGAACTCAGGTCTGCTTGGCTGAAAAGGCATTGCTTCACTGGAATTAACTGACATTGGAGGGGTTTTTGAGGAAAGACAGGAGGAAGATTTTGCCAATCCTTGTTTCAGTGGCATTAACTCTCCTTTCCAACTCAGAGCAGAATCAAACCTCTCGAGGTCCTCCTGTGGCCACGGCCCCTTTATCCCTCTCACTTACATCTTAAGTCCTATTCTCTCCTACTCTTTCTCCCTTCTTCACCTTTTTATATCCCTTTTCATCCCCAAAGTCCAAAATTACAGGCTCCATTTTCCTTGTCTTCCCCACCGCGAATATAAGAATTCTCTCTCGCCATTCTCTCATGACGCGGACTGTCTGAAGAAATGAGAACTAGGTCCCTAGCAAGGCGAACGACCTACCATTTTCAAAAGGACACTGGGGAATCTTGTTTGCCCGAAGGTTCCAAATATAATCCATGTTCCACTCAAGGCACACTTGATGGTCTTTGAAAGGGCGTTCAAAAGGCGGGACTGTCTTCAGCAGAGTAAAATTCTTTGCTACGGTGTGTAGCGAGTTTTCCTCCCATTTAACATTCAGGTCTCCACCACTATATCTGTGAGTAATCCAGGCACGGAGTACGACCACGGACACGGAAATGGAGTGTCTGATGAAATAATCATCTCTGTAAACCATGATGCTTGGGAATTTCACATGTACTAGATGCGTCCTGCTGGTGTGGAGATGTTTCTCATTCTTCCACCTTTTTTTGTATACGGGAATGCTACTTCTGAACTCAGATGAAACAAGGGCTTCCAAATTCACTACACAAGGCTGGGTGCATAAATACTCAACCGAGACTTCAGAAATGTTGCGAACATTTCCTTCAAAGACGGTGAAATAAATAAAGTCTTTGTGAGCCATGCTCTGCTTAGCCTCGGGTATCACCAATGTTGTTAGAGAAGTCTGCCGGCCCAAAGATGGCACAAAATTCTGAAAACGGGAAAAAAAGAAATACAGAAAGTTTAAAAATTATCATATTGACAGATACGTGACTCATGATTTTCCTGGGATAGAAAATATCCATCTACAGAAAGCAACAAATGTGGAAGATAAAAGATGTCAAAGCCACTACTGAACAATTGGAGAAAACCCAACGCACACAAACACAAATGAAGATTAGGCCACAGGAAACTCTCTCCCCAGACTCAGTAGCATCTGCTGATCAAAATGTGACTTTCAAACTACGTGGCAGTCATTCCAGAGTTGGTTTCCAAATGGAGGCGCTAGTTCAAAACACATCCAATCACAGTGACTCTGCCTTAGAGTGAAAAGAGACAATCCAGCTGCAGGCATTTCCAAACTATTGTCCTGACTTCAAATGCTGGTGAGTTGCAGCCAAATCAAAGGGTGGGAGAAGAGCTCAAAGTACACCGGAGAGGGGACATGACAGGGACACCAACCTGGCCTCTTTTCCTCCTGTAAATTCTGAGCCAGGACAAGTACGCATGATGGATGCACCAGCAGGAGGTCTCCATTGCTCCAAATCGCACACGGGCAAGCTTGGACTACAGACTTGGTTGTCTGGTTCCTTCACCACGGATGGTACTATGCGGGCCAAGAAAGATTTTAGCTCCCTGTTTATTGATCTAGTTCTCTAAACGGCCGAGGCCTCTCAGGGCGGACATTCCTTTCAGGAGAAATCTGGTAAGTTTGGTCATAAAATCAAGGCACTGTTAGGAGCACGAGGCACTGATTTATGGGTGATGAGAGAGCTCTTCTAAATCAGACTTTCGGCATTGTGTTCAGGCATCCAAAACACAATTGCAAAAAGGTTACTTTGGACCACTTCAGACCCATTACTACGGCTATTAAAAAAATAAACAAGCAAAATAACAAGCGTTGGAAAGGATGTAGAGAAACTGGAACGCTGCGCATTGCTGGTGGGAATATAAAATGGTGCAGCCGCTGTGGAAAACAGTACAGTGTTTCCGCAAAACATTGAACACAGAATTACCACATGATCCAGCAATTCCACTTCTGGGCATATACCCCGAAAAGTTAAAAGTGGGACTCAAAGAGATACGTTTCTAGACAGATATCCGTGTGTCATTCGTAATAGTTAACAGGTAGAAACAACCCGGAGTCTACCAACGGATGCATGGATAAACAAAACACGGTACATACACACAATGGAGTATTATTCAGCCTTACAAAGGAAGGAAACTCTGACACATGCTATAATTGGATGAACTTTAAGGACAGTATGCTAAATTAAATAAGCCGGTCACGAAAGAATAAATACTGTGTGATTCCACTTGTATGAGGTCCCTGGAGGAGACAGATTCATAGAGACAGGTAGCAAAATGGTGGCTTCCAGGGGCTGGCGGAAGAGGAGGAAGAGGAGTTATCGTTTGATCGGCACAGAGTTTCAGTTGTGCAAGATGAAGAGTTCTGGGGATGGATGGTGGTGATGGCGGCACAACAATGTGAATGGACTTACTGTCTCTGAATCGGACACTTAAACGTGGTTAAAACGGTAAGTTTTTCTGTAATGAGTATTTTTATCACAGTGTTAAACAAAAGGTCGCCGTGGTCTCCTCCAAAGGAGGAAGAAACAGGGACCCCTCTCTTCACTTCTGCTTTAGGGCTGCAGGAGGGGCCCAGGCGGCTAGGGCAGGAATCACGTTTACAAAGGGCAGAGACACAAGGCAGAATGCGGCCCGCGGTCCAAAGTCTAAACCAGCCCGGAAGCCGCGCAGCTCCAGGTGAGAGTAACTCTGACTGCGGCGTCTCGGACAGGCACCATGGAAGGAATGCTACTACCGCTGCGCTTGGAGGGATGAAGAGACGGTCTTTAGGTAGAGAAGCAAAGGGGAAACACTGCGAGTGGTGTGAACAGCTTAAGGGGAGGCAAGAAGGCAGGGAAACGCCAGGGGGTTGGGGATCAGCACATAGCTCGGTTTGGCTGGAGAATAGATGGGGGCGGGGGGGGGCACTGCATACACAAAGGACATGGGGATATGAAGTTGAAAAAAGAAAGGCAGTGCCAGGCCCTGGAGGACACTGAGTCCCTGCCTAAGGAATGTGGGCTTTTATTCCGTTGACAGCAAAGAATCAATAAAGGTTTCGGTTAAGGGGGACAGCGTTTCCATTTTAAAGCGCTGACAGTCAATTAGAAACAAAGCTGACAATCAAGAAAAATGAGCAAACGACATAGCTCTTTGATAAGTAAATTCTCACTCTTAGTAAGAGAAATGCAAATTGAAAGTACACAGAGATGCCATTTTTAACCTAGTAGTCACAGAGATAAAAAAGCCCAGTAAGGCATCACACTGGCTGGAGTGTAGGGAAGCATGGCCTATTACTATTGCTGGTGGGAATGATCTCTACGGACCCCAATTAGGCAATATCTATCGAAAGTCTAAATGCACCCACTCTCTGGCCCAATAATTCCTCTTCTAGGATTTTATGCTACAAATATACTCAAATTTGTACAAAACGTTGTAAGTACAGCTTCTCACTGCAGCACTGTTTATAATAGCAAAAGATGGAAAACCTAACTTCCTGTCAAAAGAGGGCTGGTTAGATTAATTATAATACATCTGCTCACGGAGTAAGATACAGCTATTGAAACGAGGGAAATTTTCATGTACAGATAATGGGATGATCTTCAAAGTTTTTTTTTTTTTAAGCAGGCTCAGAAGTACCATTTAAGTTTTTGTTTGTTTGTTTGTTTTCAACAAAAATATATATACATGCTGCTTGAGTACACAGAGCATTGATGGTTCATATGGAGGAGGAAGAGGTGACCGGAAGACAGGGTAAGAGAAAGATCTGCACAAATTTCCCAAAAATGGGGGCGGGGAGGGAAGCATCAGTCTTAAAAAATGAAAATGGAAAATATAGCTTCTCCATATTATAGAGAGAGACTAATCCCTCTGATTAGTCATGGGAAGAAATAGAGAGAGAGGAAGGGTACAGTCCAAACTATCCACCCCCATAGGGAGAGGTGTAATTATTTTATGTCTTCATTTATACTTCCAAATTACAGGGGGAAACAAAAATAGAAATAATCTTACAATTAGAAGTAGAGAATGTTAGAGCAAATGAGCCGTTGGTGATGAGCCAGCTCACCCCATGTTTTGGATGAAGAAACATCAACCAAGAGGAGACAACTCTAACATCGCCCAGCTGAGCAGGGGCAAGCCCAGACGCCCGGCTCCCTTTCCTTGCTCCCTCCGCCACATTCCCCACCCCACCGTGCACGACAGGGAGACTAGAGAGCTGCCACTTCACAGCAGCCCGAGAACTCCAGGCGGAATTCTGCCTTCGCAAGAATAGAGATATACGCAGCATTTGCCCACGAGCGGCGGTTTAAACATTCCTTCGGCCACGCGGGCCAAGACGTGGCCCCCTTCTCGAAATGGGAATCGAGCTGGTTAAGCCCACACCAGAGTCCAGCCGGAGCCAGAGAAGCGGGTGCTGATGGAAGCTGGACCAGAACAGTGGCCAATAGGTGGCTGACACGCCTCATTCTAAACACACCTGACGCTCCCCTCCCTCGGTTTGGCGAAAGGAAACGTTTGCTTAGTTAATGAAACAATAGGGAGCGGAGTCCAGGGCATGCTGTGCTATATCAAATATCACGTTGTGTTCTTTTCAAAGGATGACTTAAAACCTCTTCCTCATTCTTTTCGGGTACGGTGTGCCTTACGAACTCACCTAAGTCCAGTTCTCCACTTTGATTTTTTTTTTTTTAATCACATTTTTATTGCTGATGCTGGGGACTCTGGCTAAAGCCTCTTGTAAACAGAATGCGGGGAGGAAAGGCTCTTTGATTTCACTAGATTTCATTGCAAAGCGCAGTTAATAATAATCATGCTCATTACTTCACATCTTGTTGCTGAAAACGCACCAGCCCACGTCTCCGCATTGATAGGTGCAGTGTGCTTGCTGAGCGTGGCTTCAGTTTTGCTTGACTAAACCACAACGTTCCAGATCTCGGGCTCGTCATCGCAGAGATCACTGGTGACGGATGAGAATGAACAAGGTAAAGGACACCTGACGGCATACCTTCTCCAGGGCCTTCCCTGAAATCGTTTTTAAAAGGATCTCCATATACTTCCATGAAGATTATTTTGTTTTCACCAGCTTCAAAACCTGGTCAAAGTAAATTCGAAGTTTGTGAGTTCTAGAAGTGTGCTAGCCACTCCCGCAGCCACAAGCCACAGTAAGCACTCAACGTGGCCAGTTCGAACTGAGGTGTGCTTTAAGTGTAAAATATGCACTGGACTTCAAAGACAATACAGAAAAGGGATGTAAAATAATCTCAATAATTTTCCTGCTGAGTACATGTCATAGTGATATTAGGATACGATGAGTTAGATAAAACATGTTACTAAAATTAATTCCACTTCTTTGTTTACTGTTTTTATGTCGCCCCTAGAAAATTTGAAACTACATTTGTGGCTCACATCGTCTTTCTCCTGGATGGCGCTATTCTGGATTTGAGGTCAGCAGACTTTCCCTGGGAAAAAGGACCACATGGTAAATATTTCAGATTCGTAGGCTACTCAGTGCCCATCGTAACTACTCATCTCTGTTGTGGTATCAAGAGACCAGCCACAGACAACTCAAGAGCAAATAAATATGACTGTCGTCCCGTACAATTGTGTTTATTTACAAAAGCAGGCAGCTGGCTGGATTGCCCTATGGACCATCGTTTGCCCACCACTGTTTTCGGCCATCAAACTTTTATTCCAGATAAAGTTTTGAAAAACACAAAGTGACAGAAGACATCCCTTTTTAAGGTACTATCACATAAGAAAAATGAGATGAATAACCCAATTAGGCATAATTTTATACATGTATAGTTGATAGAGCTTGATTTGTTATTTTGCTAAGGTGCCCTGGTGGTGGTGCTGACATCTTGATATTGTTTCTTTGAAGAAAGATCTAAGCAGGATGAGAAGTTGGAGCTAGGCTGGGCAAAGAAATATAATTCCATGGACTGAGAAAGATTATTTGAGAAGCTGGAAAAGCTTGAGTAACAGCTAGGGTACAAGAGAACATCAACTTCAGGGATTGGGTAATGTTTTCATAATATGATGGGGGGGGTGGCCCCAAGAAGGATCTCAGAATTACTGTATGTAGTTTTAGAAGCATGGTCTAAATCACTCAAAGGGTTAAAATCTTCCGTCTTTTGGGCACCTATGCAATGAAGGAAGCTGGCATCTCGTGGGTTGGAGCAGGCCCAGTGGGCAGCTGCTACCCCATGAGCTGGGGCTACCTCTGTTGTGTACAAAACCAACACCGATTAGCAACACATCATACTCTAAATATTGATTAAGCTGAAGCTGATTTCCTGGCTCAAGTCATATGTGTGGTTATAAGCTATTTCCTGCCAGGAAAACAAGGCAATTAACTTGAAGAGTTTCAGCTACAGGCATGACACGTGTCCAACCTTCATAGGTATTTTCACACGCCATGTTGCATTAACATAAGCTAAAAATCACCCAAACGTTCCTTTATTTAGAAATTATGAGGTCAGAGTCCACGTCTTATTCATTGTTATGCCTCCAGCTTTTAGGATAGAGCTTGACACATCGTCCGAGCGGGGTAAGCGTTTCTCGCTGAAATGAAAGTACGGGCCTGGGCATTCTGCCAGGTGTTTCGGTGGTCCAGTTCGGGGCTCTGATCCACAGCCCTTGGGTCACCGCATATGACCCAAAGGACTTGATCCAGCCATGAATACCCACTATCATTTCCTGACATTCACAAGTTCTTTTTTCTCGGGTGAGCCGGGGGCGCGGGAGGCTCAACACTTTAATTTCCATCCAATCTCATCAACCTCCTTCCTAAGAGCCCTTTCCCGCTGACATCTCACTGGGCCCCTTGGGGTCAGAGCTGAGGTGGGGACTGTGAGGTCAGGGAAGGTAGCACCTTGGCACCCACCGTACCCGTATGGGGTAGACTTCTCCCAGCTATTCAGTCCCTCTGAACCGTTCAGACAACTGCCCTACATTCTAGAACTTTTCCATTTCTCCACACCAAAAATACAAAGTACATGTTTTTTCATGTCCTATCCCTCCGCCCCCTGTTGAACTCCTGTTCATCTGGCAAGTTCATCCGTGTTAATGGGATAATGACGAAACACTGCAGTCACGTCACATATCTGCATTTCTATACCAGCCTGGTGGAAATAATGCCTTAAAAGCCCAGGCCAAATGCACTGTAGCTGTAAGTAAGATATTTGGGATGGAAGGGGACATTTCTGTGCCTCTCGAATGACGCCACTTATGCAGCCACATAGATGTTCCACCTCGGAAGCTTCTGATCTGCTCTACACACAGTGGAGCTGGGCTCTGAGAGACGCCTGAGCCCTCAAACACCTGTTTCTCCCAGAAGTAAGCCCTGGTCAAAGACAAGTGTCACACGCAGTCACAGAACACTGATTCCTTTGTCTTTGTGTAATGTGTATGTATCGAAATGGGTCGGTGAATGTGTGCTCATGATAAAAGGCCCAAAACTAGAGATCTAAATGCATTCGGTTTGGCCTGGGAATCGAGAAACAGATGAATTTATGCATCTTCTGGATGGAGAAAAAAAAAAATCTATCAATACCGCCTAAACTTCTTTCAGGATGACTGCATCTGATTCCTTTAAACAAAATCAATAAGAAACTCTTTTCAAATAACCCTCCTTTATTCTAAAGAGCTGAGAAAACTTGGCTTTTTTTTTTTTTTCTACATGATCCACTTGTTATTTCAGGAAGGGACAGAGAGATTGGAAAATCTTAAATCATTCAAGTCTCACTATGGGAAATTCATTTACACTTACATGTGTAAGTGGGTATGTCTGATATGCAAGCAATAATTGGCTGTTTTTCTCACTCCTTCCTATTCTGCCCCACTGGTCCCCTAAGAAAGACTTGGCTCATGAGGGCTTTCTCTCCAAACTGGCTAGATCAAACTTTCCATAGGTCAAAAGGGTAATTGTATTGGCTTACAAGGCCTACTTTTCCAATTTCTGCTGACTAGAAATAAGCAAAAATTCTGTTTATGTCAACAAAGCATGCAAGTAAGCAGAATGGGCAATAATGTCAATACGAAGTTCAAAATCAAGATATATGCCTTGGGAAACATTTCCTAGCTTCCCATTACACACTCCCAAACCTGAGAGCTGGCTGGGGACACACCATCACAACACACCTAGTGTGTTGGATCCTCTGCCCCCACTAATGTGATTTGATATTCTATTTCTTTAATTCAAATCATACAAGGGTAACCGTGGTTTGGTTTGATTTGATATTTTAGAGTACCTCCCGTGTACCAGGTATTGGGACAGTCAGTCTTTCTCACTCAAATTTTTAGCCCATCCTCTCACACAGAACTTCATAGAACCTTTCCCTTCAAACCTAATCCTCACAACAGCCCCACGAGAAACACAGAATTCCAGCTGAGGAAATGAAATGGATTCAGAGAGGGCAATTAACTTGCTTGAGGTCAACCAGCTACTCAAAAGCAGAACCAAAGTTCCAACCCATATCTGCTAACTCCAAAGCTGGCGATGGTGTGCCTCTTGTCTTCCAGAAACACCCCAAATGATACCCTCAACTCACCCATCTACCTCTATACCTTCACCACTGGCCACAGGTGAGGGAGTCTCAGGACATTCTTCACTCCCATCTTGAAAGGGGGTGGGGGATGGCTATAATTCTATTGGGTCACCACACTACATCTTATGTCCAGGGAGAGCAGACGTTACACATGCACGTGCGCACACGCACATACACACACACACACACACACACACACACACACACACAGCACTGAGCCACCACCCCAGCTCTTTTTCAGGTGAGGATGGGAGACGGATAAGAGCTGCCAAATCAGAGCTGCCAAATCAGAATCTCCTCAGCAGTGCCTCACATGCTGCAGGGCCCTCCTGCCCCTCAGGGGAATAGGATGAGCCAATAAACAAGGTAACCGAATCCACTTTCGGGTATTTATGTTCTACTCAAGTCTATCCATCTTCTTCGTGAAGTACCTGGGTTCTTTATGTCTTCTCTTCTACCTTTCTTCCCGCTGCTTCTGTTCAGCCAATTTGTGGCTTCTACACTTTTACCAGCAGGAACAGAAAGGCTAGAAGATAAGAGGTAAACATCATCACTTGGGAGATTTTAAGAGCTCTGGTCAGGATGAATGTGGAAGCTATTGGCTGCCATGAAGTTTGAGGATGATCTCTGTTTTCAAATATTCATAATCACTCCTGCACAAGCTAGACAATTGTGGGCCTCTTTAACTTGTTTTGATCTTCCAGGTCCTGTGTCACACACAGAATAAGGAATTAATGAACACTTCTAGAGGGATAACCAAAGGCCACTTACAGAGAGAATTCTGTACAAGACTGTCACAGCCACCATCTGCTAATGATCCCCAACATACACCTACACTGTTGATGTCCTCTTAGTTCTTTGTCCTCTGGTTGTCTAACAGGTGTAAACGTCCACTGAACATTTCAGCTCTACAGCTGACGTCAATACTGGCCAGAGTGAGATTTGTTTTCTCATTTGAGAAAAAATTACACTTTTGAGACCAGAGTTCGGAATGGACACAATTGTCTTCTACAAGTGTCATCGTCACAGATGGGGCTGGGACAGCCTTGGGCTGTTCTAGCCAAGTCTGGAGGAAGGTAAGAGTGAATGATGTAAGAGAATAGCGAGGGGGTCTGTTGGGCAGAGCGAGTCCTGCGTGGACCACACCACTCGGCACCAGTGTGACCTCAAATGAAGCTCTCGCATTACGTTTTGCTTCCAAGGTCCTCACCCTCTCTGGGGGAGGCTCTCTATATCTTGACCTTTGGTGACCTCAGAATTTTCTGACAGCTGCCAGAGCCAGGGACCATCTTTTCAGAAATCTGCTTGGCATCATTGTATGACTTATCTTTCAGGGCCTCGTCACAATTATTCATGCCTTGGCAGTATCCTAGCTACAGTCACAGTTCCGTTCTTAGGCTGCTACTGAAGGTTACTCCGTCCCAGCCAATGGAGAGGGCGCCCATGGCCTCCAGACCCTGGCTCCAGGAAGCAGGCTTCCCATGAGGGTAGGGGCTGAAAAGCATCTGTTCAGAAAGCCACTTTCAACCTCTAGCCCTTGTGAACAAGCAAATTGGTGGGAATAACACAAAACAGGAATTAGTCCCCAAATCACGGACAATCAGCATTGGAATGCATTCCTAGGCACACTCTGCTCTGCACTTGGACACTGATTCATACAAACTCAAGTGCTAAACTCTGCCAGTCAACTGCCCCTGGGCTATATAAAGACCTGATCTTTTACCTCTCCATCACAAATGGCAAATATCTTCCAGTTTTACCTTCTTTTTTTTTTTAACCTCTTTAACATCCTGCTTCTATTCTGTGGCCTGTGCTTCCTGCTTTGTATATTTTAGGCTACTTTAGATATGACCTCACATCCTGGCCAATTGTACAGTAGTTACTAATTGCAAGAGCTTTGCTAATGGCCCATACATCTATGCATGAGGGGAATGGGTTACAAGCAATGAAGCCCAGAAGGCAAATAAACTAGCATGGCTAAGAACTGGGGCTCTGGAAGTAGATTAGGGTTTCAATCTTGGACTACCTATGTGGCCCAGGGCAACTTACTACCTCTCTGAACATCAGTTACATCACCTAAATGGGGATCACAACAGCTCCTCCCTCACAGAGTCATTGCTAAGATTAATATTAGATAATGCATATAAACAATTTAGCACTATTCTTCTTCTTCTTTATTACTACTACTACTACTACTACTACTACGGCTTCCAAATTACAGGATAGCCTTCTTCCTCTGGTGTCTACACATTCCTGAGATCCTACCTATTTTGCTCAGTTCCTACCCTCCACCTGCCTACCTTCCCTCCCTATACTGATCACTTCCTCCAGGAAGCATTCCCTAATGAGCAGAATACATCCAATTATGCATTTTTTCTTGGTTGTTTCATGTTTTTCATGCACATGTTTACATTTTCCCCAATTTGCAGACTAAACTTCTCTAAAGTCAGGAAGCCTTACCTTTTGGCAGTATCTCAGGTAGCACAAGTCTCTAGAGCAAATCCCGAGTTAAGTGGCTAGACCTTCAGAACGACAGTGGAAGCCCACCTCCCAAATCACACTTTTCTTCCTTGGGTTTTGCAAAAGATTCTCATTCAGTTGCAAAATGCCGTTCTTATCAAAGTCCTTTTACAGTAGCATATCCGAAGCCCATCTGAAGGGAACAGGCATGGTCAGGAAGCACTGACATTTCCCTCTCCATGATAGTTCCAAAATCCATTCTGTCCTTGTCTGCGGAGACATTCATCTATGCTCTAGTTATTTCCCACACACTATTTCCTATAATCTCCCTTTTCAGAGTCCTGCCTCCTCTCTTCACCACCTCTCTCTAGTCTACCCACGGTCTCATTTCCCCCTCTTTGTGACCTGTTCTCTTAAATCCCCCTTAGCCCATACAGAACTATAATACCTGCCCCACCATCTGTCTCTCTTTCCTCAGACCACTCAGCCTCTAGGCTATGCTGTTGTTACTCTGATTTCTTGAATTGTCAAGAAGTGGCCTCTTTTTGCCAGGTTTTAGGGTTTCCACGTGGAACTTTCCAGACCACCGGTACATTAATGTTCCACACAATACTCTACTACATCATTTCTGCCTCTGTGAGTAACCAGCACCTATGGACAGGGATCATCTGTTTAAACTGAAACCCTGTCATTTGTCATGGCAGTTTTATTTATGAGCCTGTATGCTGTAACCCTGTGGCATAAATATTAAATAATAATATCTCTTGGGTGAAAAAAATCATTCATGTTAACTGCCAACTTCTTATGAAAATATGAAGTAAATCCAACCACAAAATTTGGTTCAATGCGATTTTAAAATGTGAAGAAAAGCATGGATTGCTCAACAGGTAGATGCAAAAGCAGAAATACAATTAGCATTTTTACACCCTCTTGCTTCAAGAAATGAAACACCCAAGAAGTTATGAGTATTAAAAGAAACTTGAGCTGGGTGGCAAATTTCTTTGGAATCAAATTCTAATTCCTGCAAGTATCTCCTAAGCAGATTTTTGCTTCCAAGAAGAAAGACTCCGAATAATGACAACGCCACATAAATGAAAAGAATTCTGGACAATGATACTGCTCAATTTTTTTTCGCATTCTGTGAATTTCCTATTACATCAGTTTCATGATTCAGCATTTTCCATTTCATTTATTTACAGTAATATATGGCGAGATAACCCAAGGTCTCTGCAGGATCCTGGAACATAAGGTAGGCTGGACAGGAAGGGTGTCACCATCTGTAAATTTACCATTGTTTAGGAGAATTCAAAGCAGAAGAAACGCCATCAAAGCAACTGGGGGATATTTCCCCACCTTTTTCTGAGGGTCTAAATTACTCTGGTATTTTAAATGAGTTGGTTCTGAAAAACAGGTTAGTGCTATTTAGTTGACTAAAACAGAAGCCAAGAAGCGTGCAAATTGCCACTGACATGCATAAGCCAAACGTATTCTCAGAAATGACAATGTTCAAGACGCAGCGAAAGTCACCACTCTGGCGGTAAGTGTGTTACAAAGAACTAGATTTCTTTCTGGCATCCGCAACTTGGCTGGAGTGATCATGGAGGAGTTGAAGAGCGCTGGAAACGCGAGGTTCATCGCCCAGTGCATTGGCAGAAAACGGTCCGGGCCATGAGGACCGGGTGGAAACTATAAGGAGGGTCGGGGCGGGTGGCATTCGCGAAGTTGGGCACGAGAAGGGAAGGAGCGGCGAGAAGATAGTAAGGGGAGCCCAGGACCGGCAGGGAGGGGACTGGAGAGCCGTGCGGGGCGGGGAAGGAACGCGGGGTAGCGAGGCTCCCAGGTGAAGTGGGGTCAGGCCGGGTCTCGAGGGGAACCTGACCCAGGTCTGGAACGAGTCTGGTAGGGCGAAGAAGGGAAGCAAGCGAGAGCGCAGCGCGGCAAGTACGGTCCACGCTCCGCTCTCCGCGCCCCGGGGACCCATCCCAGGTGCCAGCGCGCCCGCGCGCGACCCGCGCCCAGCGCAGGGCAGAGAAAACTAGCAGCACCGCACCCGTTCCGCGTGGCGGAGGTCCCAGGCCCCCCCCCCAACACCCGCGTCCCCGGAGCCCCGCGCGGAGAGGAAGACCCGAGCAGGGTCCGGCGCTCACCAGGTAGCAGAGCAGGAGCAGCGCGCAGGCAGGGCGGCCGCCGAGGCCCGGGGGACGCCGCCGCTCGGGGGGCCATGGCTGCGGCCCGGGGGCCAACCGCGGGCGGCGGGGGTTGCTGCTGCTGCTGCCGCGGCCACCCGAGCCCCGCGCCGCGCCGCTGCATGGCGAGGCCGCCCGGATTCGGGCCGGAACAGGTCACCTGGTGCAGGGACCGGCCCCCGCCGAGGCGCCACCTTTCCGCCCGCCCCCGGCAGGGCCGGCCGCCGCGCGCGGGGCCACCTGCCGCCGCCGGACCCGCCGCCGCCACTGCCGCTCCCGCCGTCGCCGCCCCCGCAGCCCCAGCAGAGCGCCGGCTCCTCCCCGCCTCCCAGTCCCCGTCCCCTCCCTCCCCTCTGCTCCCTGCCCAGCCCGCCTCCCGGCCGCTCCCTCCCGCCCCTGGCTCCCGCCCCCCAGGGCACCCGGCGCCCACGCAGGTGGGGACGACCCGGGTCCCGCCCCTTGGCCGCGGCCCCCCGCCGGGGCGGCTGGGCTGCCAGCCCGTTCCCCCTTTCCCTTTCTTTCCTGTCCTCCCCCGCCCCCTTCCCCGCTCTTCCTCTTCACGCTCTCCTCCCTCCCTCCGTTTCCCTTTTCCCCTCTCCCGTGTTCTCGCACCTCTCTGCCTAATCCCATCGCCGTCTCCCCCCCTCCCCACTTTCTCCTTTTCTCTCTCCCCTTCTCATTCTCTTCATCCCTCCCAATTCTCCCAAACCACCCACTCCTTTCGCGGGGCGCGCAGCCCAGTTCCCGCCGGTGCAATGGGTTTTGTTCGGTTGCTTTTTTTGGCGAGGGCGCCATTCCCGCTGGGTGCGGGGCGAGTGTGCCCCCTGGAGCTGCGCCACGCAGCGGCCCAGCCTCTAGCCCTGAAGGATGGATTTTGATCCCTGACTACCTCCACCTGTCCACCTGCAGGGGTGGAGCCGCCTCCCTGCTGGCACATTTTTAGCCGGGATTGCGCCCCACCCTGCCGGCTGGTTCGCGGCACGTTCTGGATGTTTCCCGAGGGTTTTGTGCGGTGCCGCCGCCGCCGCGCTCTTTGTTTTAATTATACGGAGTATCGGCGCCCAAAGCGGGTTTGTATTTGATTTGCATCTCTGTGTCCCGGCTTCCACTTTGGACCGAAAAAATACGAACTAGTTAGGCCAATGCAATGGTACTCAAGCCTCAAATGAGAGGGGTGAAGCTCTTGAAGTGCACAAACAGCTTTAAAAATAAATAAATAAATAAAAATCCAGGCATAGCTTGGCTTTTTGGCCTTGGGGACGCAGGTTGGGTCTGGCTGTTCGCCGACCCGGACTCTGCCAACAGGGCCTGGCTGCCCAGGGGCGTGGCCGATGGCGCGAACCCCAGTTCGAGGCCGCCCTGGCTATCTGGGAAGGGCATGGCTGTGCCTAGAGGCTGAGACCACTGCTTGGATCCGGCTGCTGCTCGGAAACAGTTAATCCACCTTCGAGAAAGTTCACAAAAGCTTCCATTCGGCACTGGTGGATTTGTGTGGATGGAACTAATAATAGATTGGGAGTCTGAGGGCATAGCTCTTTCCCTGTGGAGATGCCACGACAGGAGGTCAAGGTGACAGGCCTAGGGACAGGCTGATGGTGAACATGGCATACCCAGGGTTGGCTTCTATTAGTTTTGGAATCTCTTGGGACTGGATGTGCCCTCAGCCCTCTCAATATAGGCCTGGCTACACTCAGCTCCTCGGCTGAGTCATCCCTTACTTTTTTTAGGTCGCTTGAGGGCAGCGGCCTTGGGTCAGGCTCTTGGCCCAGAGTCACTCACTGCAAGGTGATGCCTTATATTAGTGGTTCTCAGACTTCAGCCTGCTCTAAATCACCAGGGGAGCTTGTGAAAGCACAGGTGGCTAGACAGCCTCGCTAGAATTGTGGAGTCTGTCAGTCCCGCCCAGGGGCTTGAGAAGCTCCCTTCCTTTCAAGCTCCCACTTAACGCTGATGCTGCTGGTCCAGAGACCATATTTCCAGAACCACTGGCGTATGAGACAGGGTCACTTCTGCTCCTCTCACATCCAGCAGCTACCACATTAAAGCGTTTGAGGGTTTCTCTGTTTGACAGATGTCACCACCACTCTGTCCCACTTCCATTCTCCTGTGTGATGTGGAAAACCATTTATTCTTTCCGATGCCCAAGGGGATAAAAGATGTGGTGACTTTGTCCCAGATCATATCCATATTTTTGTCAGGCCAGAGTATAAACTCTACTTTTTAATGTATGTGGAGGGAAAATTGTTGGTCAGTTCCAAGGAATGGGCTTCACACTATCCGTGGGGTTTCTACCTGTCTTTCTGGGCCTTTATTCGGAGTTTCTCTCTTTCATTGCACACGGACTTGGTTGGTCCTCGGGGAACTGAATGGATCCCTCAGGTTGTTCACAAACAGGATTCATGGAATTAGAGTTTCAAAGCCTTGTGAGCTTTAAGGGTTTAAATGTACCTAACTATACTCAGTGCAAAGGACCCCCACAGGGGACTGGGCTATTTCCAGCCTGGCATATCCAGTCTCTCACTTACTCATCTCCCATTGAGCTCCTACTGTGTGTCAGACACCACCCAAGGCCCTGGGAATCCAGCGGTGGGCAGAACCATCCTTTTCTAAGATGAGCAGCAGGCATGTGGAAAACTCACCCAAACACAATTTGGTTCTCTAAAAGGGACTTTTGCTCTGTGACCCAGGGCAGGGGGTGGCAGCATTGACCGATTAATTCTGCACTGGAGAGAGTCAGAGCAAGTGGAGGTCAGGATTTCTATTCACAGCGGAGTATGACATTTTGATCCAGAAGCCAGAATGCTATTGCCCTTGCCTCCTCTCTAGCCATTTATGTTAGTAATTTGAAGGGTGTGGTCTGATTTCAGAAGGGCCTTTGCTTAAAAAATATCATCCTTTCCCATTGTGATATGGAAGGGCTTAAAATTCCGCTATCATAATGCATCGGTTTGAATTAAGTTTTGATACTCTGCTAAAATGCAAAGGCCCCTGGGGAGACTGGATTAATTTCGTATCTCTCATCACCGCCTAAGTGAGTCAGTTTATCACATCTCCTCTAAAGAGACAGGGAGAGAACAACTCCACACCTCAACACGGAGAAGGACAGAGGCGGCAGAGTCTGAGAGAGGATAGGATGGTGGACTCTCTCATCTAAGCTCAGTGCAAGAGCATCTGTGGTCTGGAGCGGGAGGGGCTGGAGACACAAGGCCAAACGTTCATTGACTGCTTGCCTCACGGGCGCTGAATACCATCCTAGGGACCAAGGCAGGTGGCAATAACCTGCCAAGTAAAGATATTTCAAACAAACAAAAAACAACACCCCAATACACTTAGAATATCTTCTATCAAAACGTAATTTCCATTAAAAGACAGGGCATCAAAAAAATTAGGAAGGACCTAATATCGTAATAAAAGATAGTCTTTTAAACTCAATATAATCTGCTTGTGCAAAACTCCCTACTGGTGTTTGTCTCATTTTGCTGTGGACCAGCAGTAACATACCTTTGGACTGGCATAATCCATGGTGACACTTGAAGCCACATTTCTAGGGAGTCAAGATATGCAGGGTACAGAGACCTGCCTCTACAGGGACAACTGACCTCTGGGTTACAGGAGGGGAGGGGAGGGTTCCATGTGGTCGTGAGGAACACTCCTTCCCACTTCCCTTCTACATAAACCGCTGGGGTCCAGGCAAATGCTACCGGCTCTAGGGAGCCATCCCTCATGACCTCAGGTTCCAACTCCATTGGTCATTTCTCTCTGCCCCACCAAGCACTGCCTGTAGCCCACGTGGCAACTGGCTAATCCTGCTTTATACTGAAGTTAATTTGTGGGCCTGGTCGCCTCCTCCAGCAGGCTGCATGCTCCTTGAAAGCAGAGGTTATTTCTTAATCAGCTCTGTGGATTTATTTCCTCATGCTTTGTATAGTTCTTAGACATAGTCACTAAACAAAATGGAATCCATCATCTTACTATTTCATTTTTTCTTCCATCCTCCTTATCTTCTTCCCTTCTTCCCTTCCTTCCTTCTTTTCCGTTTTCATTCATGGTGATCTCCTCCATCTTCTTCCCATAGTCAGGGTTCTCAGGAATCCTACAGCCTTCTCCTCTCTCTCACTCCCTTCCTTTCTGCAATCTCAGATAGTCAGAATAAAGATGAATGAACTGTGGCATTTGTCTTTTACATCAAAATAGAAGAGAATAAAACAGAAATAGAAGAGAAGGCTGCTGTCAAATAACACATTCGCCATCTCGATGAGAAAACCATGGCCTTTTTTTCTGCCAAGTTTGACCTTCAGGATCTAGCTAAATCCCGCATGCCATTTTTAATGTTCTGTACTTCCATTTTTCTCATTATGCAAGACTTTACCTCCCCTAAATCCATGTCTTATCTCTGTTCTTCCTGTTGTTGCATACTCCACGTTGACCAATTACTTCCCATGTCTCTCTTCATTAGAATAGTCTACCAAATACCATCCTCACGTCCTGGCCCTCAGACCGCATCTTTTGAGCCTCAAGACTCTTCAGACTCTCCTATGAGCCACAGAGCTCTCCCTTTGAAAAGTTGTAGCAAAGAGAAAATGGAAGCCCTTGTGTAACCTGAGAGTTTTTCCAGGTAATTCTACGGGAATACTGAGAGTTTCTGAATCGCTCAGTCTGTAGCCCTGGCGTGCTCCGAAATGAGCTGTATTTCTGGGCCTGTCAGATGAAATGCTGTTGCTCTTGGTTATTTTTGGCTCTTTGCCCTTCTGAATAGGTGCATATTCAGTTCACTTCTTCCCCACTCTGAGCTGGGAAAAAGCAGGCAGCTTCCTTCAGCCAAGGCTCCTCCCGTGTCAGAAGCTCTTGCCCTAAGCAGCAACTACCAGAAGCTCTCTGGACTCCACATGGGCTGTTTGTGCCTTGTCCAGGTGGGCAGCGGAGCAAGTGCTCGTGTTCACTCTCTGGCCACTGATGAAGAGCTTTGTGAGCTGAACACCCCTGGGCAGGTGCAGCCAGCTGCCCAGAGCCTCCTCACTCAAACATAGGTCTGCATCTTGCCCTGCTGGGCATGCTGCGAAAACTAATACTGCTATCCTTGGGTGACCTGGGATGGGGGGGGGGGGATAGTTCAGGCTCAGTGAGCACAGAAATAACTGTACACTGAGGGTCTGGAGAAAGGAAATTACCCTGGGATACAGAAGGTCAAGGGCATGTGTCTGTAGGTGGAGAATATCTTTGAGTGATGTGTTAAGAAGCACGTGTGTGTGGAAAAGGAGTGGACGGGAGAGAAGTTGGATGCACATGTGCAGATCCACTTGCGATGGAGAGCGAGAGAAAAGAGTGCCTGGGCACCAGGGGGAGGAGGTCAGTGCAAACAAATGAGGAGAGACGGGGAATGCACGTGAGATCTTGGGGTGCATGGCTTGTGTCGACAAGTCCTGACAATATTTTATATATAACTGCGTCCTGCAGCTGAAATCATGATGCTCAGGCAGGCATTAACGTCGACTTGGAGCTTTTACTGTAGCGGTAATATACAGTATCAAGTGAAATGAAATGTCAAGATCAGCTGTACCTGGTGTAGATGCTTAGCAAAGTTCCCATAAAACTAAGAAAAGCATACAGAAGGGGAAGCTAGACCAGGCTCCTACTTATCTACGTGGCTTTTTCTGAGAGATTTCTTTTTAAAGTTCTTATCAAGTATTTGATAAGTATTAATTCACTTAATACTATGGCTTCAGCAGCAGCCTCATTTTATAGATAAAGAACTGAGTCATTGGAAAGACCAGAAGTCCGTGGCCAGGAGGTGACAGAGCCGGTTTGGATTCAGGCATTTCGCTCAAGGACTCGAGCTCACACCACTACACTAAACTCGTGCTGTGAAAGTGGGTGATGGAGAGGCAAACAGGTGTGCAGGATGTCAGGGAGTCACACCTGGGATTTAGACTTAGGTCTCTGTCAGTGCTTCACCAGGTGCTTGAGGATAGAATGTCATGTCAGACATACCTGTCCAGGGCCTAATTCCACTACTTCCTAGCTATGTTACCTCAGGCAGGTCACTAATCCTTTTTGAACCTCGGTCTCCAGGTTTATAAAAAGGGGATAAAGTTACTGACCTGCCCATTTACATGGTGTCTTAGAGGTCAGGTAAGGTTGCATAATGGGTGCATGGTAAATTATCTAGTCCTAGATAAGAGTAAAGCATCATTTATGTACTATTCACATTTGCCTTCTTCCAACAAAGTTTCATAAAGAAAGATACATCCCAAATAAGACCATGAAAAATAGAAGGTTTATAAATACCTGTGTCTCCAAAGTAAACCCCACCCATGAACTATATCTCCCATTATAACCCTGGGGAGGTATTCTCACTAGGGAAGCCAGCTGCCATGTGTGAACTGTGACTGTCGGCATGTTGAGAGAGCCCAAGCTAGCTGTGTGGAGGGAGAGGGAAATGCTCAGCCAGCCTCCAGCCATGCCGACCATCTCAACCCAGGTGCCAGACATATGAATGAGCAAACTGTGTTGAACATCTAACACAGTTGAGTCTTTAGATGATTCCAACCCCAGCCACCATCCAACTGAAGCTGCATGTGACTCCCCAAGCAAGAACTACTCAGCTGAGTCCTTACTGAACCGTGAAAGATAAAAATAACTTGTTTTGAGCCACTAAGTTTGGGGGCAGTTTATTTACAGCAATAGGTAACTGAAACAGTGTCCTAGTCTAATATTAGTATTTTAACTGAATGGTACATTTAGCTTTGAGCTTCCTGGCATTCAAAGTGAAAAGGGGAGTGGGATGGATTATATGCGCTTATTCTCTTAAGGTACTATGGTTTACCTGAATGGATAGTTGATCCGACTCATTTCCTAACAGTTAAAACAAAGTGAAAATTAGACCATCTTCCTTCCGTGAGAATCTCTCCTATCTTTACCAAAATTACAGTTGTGCAAATTCCATAACGTGCTTTGCTAGAACAAAGAATTGCCATTGTCACCAACAAGAAAATGCCTCTCACATCTGCCCACATCTTTTAGACTCTAGCTCAAGCCTGTCTTCTCTTATTTGGTTCTCAGGGCACCTTCTGCCTCCTGCCTTATTCCCATCCCAAATTAAGTCACAAAAGGGCTATGTTACTCTAGGGTCCTAAGCAGCCCAAACTAATGATTAAAATAGAAATGCTGAAAATAGTTGAAACTGAAGCAAATTGAATGATTTATTCAAACCTTCGGGAAAAATTACCATTCAGCCCAGAACTGAAATTTATACTTCTGGTTCCTAATCAAGGAGAATGTAATACTTCCGTGGTGCTAACCCCCACAAAGGAAAAGGGCAATATACATAAAATGCATGCACGGCTGTCTGTGTGTCCTTAGAACCTGTGCCCTGGAAGGTCAGGAAGCATACCTGTCTTCTGAATGGTGTGATGCTTAATACCTTACTGGTTCTTATTGAAGGTTTTCTTCATTAAGTGACCTTCAAAGTCTCTGGTAATAAGAGACATAAAGACGAGCGTGAACTAGTAATTTTCACTCTTTCCACCAGCGTGGCCTTGATGAATGGGTGTCACTTGCCTGCTGGGAAGTCTGGGTTTGCACCTGAGTGTTTGAGGTCACCTTACTCATGTGGGACCTGAACTAGGTCCAGGCAGCCCTGCGAAGGTAGTGAACTTTGTCTTCTTTGCCCTGACCTCATGTTCTATACTCTTGCCCTTCATTTGTCTTTGTTTGCCCCTAAATTGGATTTCAGAGTCCTTATGCTGAAAATCTCTGTGGGTAGCTTAATGGTTGGGAGAAAGGGCCAGATGCAAATCCCAGCCGAGTCCCTTACCCTACATGAGCATAAACACTTTCCAAATCATCAAGACCTTTCAGGTCCATGTTTCAGTCATTGTCTCAACAGTTCTGTGAACTAGGTTGTTATGGGTTGAATTGTGTCCTCACTTCTGGTTCCTGTTAATATGAGCTTATTTGGAAATAGGGTCTTTGCTATGTAATCGAGTTAAGATGAGATCGTAGGGTGGCTGAGATCTTTACGAGAAGATGGAAATCTGGACATAGACACGCACAGAGAGATGACAATAGGAAGACACAGAGGGAAGACGGCTATGTGAAGATAGTGGCAGAGATTGGAGTTTTGCTGCCAAGAGCCAAGGGACATCTGGAGCTACCAGAAGCTAGAAGAGGCAAGGAAGGATCCTTGTCTAGAGGCTTCAGAGGCAGCATAGCTTTGCCAGTGCCTTGATTTTGGACTTCTACCTTCCAGAACTGTAAGACAATAAGTTTCTGTTGTTTCAAGCCACCTAGTTTGGAGCACGTTGTTCCAAAAGCCCTCGAAAGCTAGCATAGAGATGTTGTCATTTTTCCATACTTTTAAATACAATGTTATTGGGCACCTACTTTGTACCAGGCTCTGTGCTGAGTTCTGGAAATTGGACCCAAGGATACAGGTTGATACAAAGTAGGTCGAAGACCCTAAGCCTTCTGATAACTTTCCCGTGTTCATTCTGCGGTGTCTCAGGCCCTCCCATCACCTGGCTCATGCCCATTTCCACAGCTGTCTTAGAGGTAGACAGTGCTGGCTGGAACTGGAGTGACGTGGGTGGCCTCCTGCATCCATCTCCCTGGTTTCCCAGGTGTGCCAGCGGAGGATCTGAGGGGTCATGTGACCAGTAGAAAGGCAGCGTTGGACGCAACACGTCACCCCCTGACTCCAATTAATTCACGTTATGAATAAATTTAACAAACAACAAATGTTTGTGGAATGAACACTAAATTACTAATGACTGATGAAAAGAATGTGTTATACCTCCCAGAGGTATTTGAACATGAAACAACGCCTTAACCCAGAGAAGTGAATCTTCGATAGTAGAACGTGGGATAGGGGTGAGGGTAGGCAAAGCAAGGCAGGGAGAATTTGAGGGCGAAGGCAAAGGCTTTCACTGACCCTTTATCTCAAACCCCTAAAGCAACCTCTGCATCTGCTCAGGATTGGACTGACTTCCTTGGAGAATTCTGGAAGTGAGCAGAGGAAGAGCTCGTTGTCCTCTGTGCTTTGAGAGGCCGTGCAGGGCTGTGACCAGTGCCCTCCTGGATTCAGAAGGAAGCACTGGCCTCATTATATGCATGTACCACGACTGCTGTTTTAAACTCCAATACTGCTGAACAATTCAGAAATAGATCCATTATGGGTCTGCCTTAGCCCCAGGGCTTTAACACAGGTCACTAGAAAATCCAAGATTGCACAGTAATTCAAACTCTTAAGAGAGAGAGAGAAAAAAATTCTCTCTAGCCCTGCCCGCCCCTCCGTTCCTCCAGCATAACAGGAAGCATCTCTTCACTTCTGTTGTGCTCTGGAATAAATAGCTCTTACATTGAACTTGGAATCTAAATTTTTCCTCGGCTATTAATTGATAAGAGCAGCTCATTTTCCCTCTCACGCTCTGAAATAAGATTACAGTGTAAATAAACTGGGTCAGGTTTAGCAGGACGGACGTGAACTGTTCCCTAATTCCTCTTAATCTCTAGTAAAGGAATAACTAGGATTTGGACGTCCACATTCAATAAACAATTATGTCGCTCCTTCCAACACGATCTAAATTAGTCCACTGTTCCCTCAAAGACAGTCCAACAAACCTCCAAATCGTGTTCTTCAATTGCAACCTCCTTGTTTTGTTCGAGTCCATGGGAAGAGTCGAGGTTGTAGGAGGGATTTGCTTTTATTTATATTTTTATCAGCATCTCTTGTTTTACTTGAAACAGATCAGGGAAAAGGGTCAGTTAACAAGGGTTTTCTTGACTGTGGATCACCACACTGTGCTCAGCATTTCATGAGCCTGGCTTCTCGTTTTCACAGCGCATGAGAATCATTATCTAATTACTAATCTCACCCCGAGTTCTGAGAAGCTTATGACGATGGTTGAAATTAATGAAGGCTTTTACCTATAGATCTGGTGCTAAATCATTGTGATTGACCAGGTGCCCACAATTTGGTAGGCACTGATAGAATGGACAGAAGGGAAAGAGAATTAAACAGAAGGAAATTAAGAAGGGGAAGAAGAAGAAGGCATCAGAAAGGAGAAGGGGTGAGAAACCAACACTAGATTGTAACTTCAAAACACCTCATGAGGAAAATGGGGCAGTTAAGGAAGAACTCACCAAGTAATCTGCTTCAACTTTAATTATTCATTTATATATATTTATGTGGCACACTTTCTCTAGGGAACCCAATGTACTTTGCAAACGTATTAAATAATTAACTCTCTCACATCTGAGTGAAGTGGAGAGGCAGCAAATTTACTCCATAAAAGGCCAAGTGGATTGGTGAGTGATGACTGGCTGTCTCACTTTGGCGTGGTAATCCCACGTGATATTCATCAGAGGCCATGTGGCAGAAGACCTCTTCTGGGAACTAACAGGATACTGCGGTAATCCGTCCTGGTACCTGTCAGAGTAAGCAGTTTTTGTTTATATAGATAAATGATGATAAGTAGATAGGCAGGCACATAAACAGATATGAATTACTCTAGGAATCCAGTATATTTTGAGGGACAGTGTCATCAGAAGACAGTCAAATGGGTACAATTTAAAAATAAAAAATACTGCCTTTAGGACAAACATAAAAGTTACAAAGGATTTCAAAGCAAGAACATGGATGATGGCATAAAATAAAATTGTCGAGGTCAAATGCCAAGTGCTGAGCAATGACGTTTACTAAGTTCTGTTTAAACATATTTCGACTTCGTAAAATTATACCCTCACTGTACTGTTGACAGGACAACATGAAAAAAAACAAAAAAAACAAACCTGCAACAAGAATGGTTTGAACACCTCTCCGGAAGGTATCAATGTGTGCAAATCAGGGAGGACGAAAACAAACCACACACTTAAGAAACGTTGGGAAAGAAGAAATGAAAGTGGCAGCTGTTTGGTGGCAGGGAGCAAGGCGGCCGAGTGAGCGGGGCGGACGCGTTGTCACCGGGGGCTGAGTTCCTTCGTGGGCGAAGGCCTCCTGGTCCAGTACAGGGACCGAGTTCTGTTCGGTGCATCGTAAAACCAGAGAATCGGCACCCCTACATGGAGGCGGGCCGGCATGGTCCTTGGAGGGACCGGGGTCCTGAAAACCACAGCGTGCATTTGTCCACGTCCGTGCCGCTTGGCGACACATCGCCCACCAGCCAGCAGCTCATGTGGCCATGCAGCCGGCTAACGTACAGGAGGTGTGAGGACGGTGATCACGAAGAAGACAGCCTCCCTTACCTTTTGAGAATGAAAGATGACCTTACCCCAGGGCCACGAGAAGGAAATTCAAACCCCAAAAGGGAAGGATGGTGAGCTGGAAGGAAAAAAAACTTGTGTTAAAAGCAAACAAAGCCACGCTATTGATTTACAAATCCATCTGGAACCCTGACTGCTTTCCATTTTTATTTTATTTACTTTGTTATTATTATTTTTTTATTTTACTTATTTATTTATTTATTTTTACAGAAAAGCAACTCGGCGTCTACGGCGCGGCTTTATCCAGTGAAAATGATGACAGCCACTCTCAGGATTGTTCTGAGGATTAAGTGAGACGGTGGCTGGGGAAGTGCTTTGCAAACTATATAACTGTGGGGTTATTAGCGTCCTTTCGGACAGGAATGAAAGCCTGACACTTCAGGGCACCCACTTCTGACTGTCAGAATCGAAAAATTCACAGGTCTCTTTCTCCCGCCCTGTTTCACAAGACAAACGTCCCATACTCCTCCTGCCACTGGGGTGTTCTAAAATCGTGCTCCCGTCTTGAAGATGTTGGCCTCATATCTTCCTCGTTTCCCCCCTAGACTAACCCAGGTTTCGCTGGCTAATGGCAGCATTAGCCAAGGATCAGTCATCGGCCTTAATAGAAACGGACCAATATCTTCCTGCCCGACCTCCTGTTTCCAGCAGCGCAGGTGACAAAACAAAACGTGCCCTCTCGCCATGTTTCTCCAGGCGCTATAGAGAAATTCTTCTTCCCCAAAACAAACATACAGGCTGCCTGGGGTGGCTTCTGTCTAGGGCTGAGTGATAGTCGGACCAGCTAAGTGTTCTAACTCCACATTTTTCATAGACGTAGCTTATACCTTCTAATCTAAAATACAAAAAGCCTTTTTGAATAATGTAAGCCATGGCATTATTACTATTTTTAGGTGGCATTTTATTATTATTCACATTTTGAATTTATCCCAGAATATTCACTTGTTCTAGTACATATATATACACACGTATATAGTTTGAATCTATTTTAGACATTAAATATGTAGACTAAACAACTGAATTATTAGATAGAGATGAGTTGAAACTTATTTTGTATATATGTTTATTTAATTTATACGTTTTATACACGCATAAGTTTAACTTGTCTATTTCTAATCTCAACTCAGGAGATTTCAGTTTGGGATGGTTAACAGGTACTTCTGTGACATTTCTAAATCCTGCACCTCCAATTATATAAAAGGAACATCTGCTTTCCTAACCAATTTCACAATAAGTTACCTCTTGTGGAAGTGAGAGGTAGCCGTCCTCAATGACAACACCGGACCCACCCCCTCCCCCAACTGTGATCGTTAAACCTCACGACACACAGACAGGGGTTCAGTCACTGCTTTTATTTCTATTTTCAGAAAAAGGACAGTGGCGACGCAAGGAGATGTTGCCAATTGTCAAGGTCACTCACACACAGCACGGTGAAGAAGCCGAACACCGGCTGTCCCCTCGGCCGCGACAGCCCCAGCCGGGAGGCGATGTCTGTGCCGGCAGAGGTGAGGAGGCCATCCGAGAGCGCTTCACTCTCTTGGGAAATTTCGCAGAGCTTTTCCAATTCCTCTAGACTGTGGTTAAAGCATCCCAACGATTGTGTTGTAGCTTTTCATTCCCTCCCATTTCCCACCAAAGCGGAGAGGGAGAGAAATATCGAAAATCTCCAGAGCACGGAGAGCCAACACCCGGTTCCTTTTTTTTTGTTCCGCCGTTAAGAAAGAAATGGCAAAGACGTTTTCTTATTTCAAACTTAAAGCCCCGAAGTCGACTTGCAGAATCATAAGCTCAACTTTCCTCCACGACGAGAAAGGATCTGCCCCCCTAGTTGGGCGGGCAGGCAGCCTGGAGTGTCATCTTTTCTGTACACGTGCTGTGTGTCTACATAGTTTGGGAGCTATGACCGATTTTAGTTTGAAAAACCTCTAGTCACATTCCACAGGACATTACAAAAATTTTTATGGAAAACAATCTTCAAAGTATTGGTAATCCTTGTTGTTACTTCACAAAAACCACCACCAGGTTTATTAATTATGGATCAAGTATAGTAGTTCCAAGTGCAGAGTGGGGGGGCGCTTTGCCCCACAGGGAACATTTGGCAGTGCCTGGAGACATTTTGGGTTGTCACCACTGGAGGTGGGGGGTGGTATTGGCATCTGATGGGTAGAGAGGAGGGATGCTGATAAACATCACACAGCGCCCAGCACAAAGAATGACCTGGCCCCAAATATCGGTATCAACAAGGTTGAGAAACCCTGTCCCAAGCCAAGCAGTCAGCATTCAGGAAATAGTTGTTTTCCCCCTTCCTTCCCCTCCTCCACTGTCCAGAATTCTGCCCTCCAGGATTTATTGTGGTCTTAGCATGCTATGTATTACAATAGCTTGAACCAAAAAGACTTTTTCAGATCGTTCGACTTTCTGCATGTTGAATACCTGGAGTATGAAAATGACTATTACAATGTATTTTATTTTTAGCGTTATAAATCGAGTCGAGAACATTTGTATTTTGAATATGTCTACATTTAATCTCAGTTGTAAACCGAAGCCCCAGCACACAAATGCCACACATCACCTTTCAGGGGAGAGATTATGCCAGCTGGTTGTGTGCCTTGTGTTCTATTAAAGTTGAAACCAGGCTTCCCTGTCAGACTGTTACAACTAAACGCATTTGGCTCCGTGAGCAGCAAGCACCAGCTTCCTGCCCAAATGGTTCATTGTGCACGGAGGAGGCTGCAGATCTGGACCACTGGAGTGTGTCCTCTGCTGCCCCTGAGCATCCTCACTATTATTCACTGAGGCCTGGGAGACCAGCCTGCCCGGCGGCTAACAGCTGTCAGGGGACACCTGTAATTGAGTCAAGCTGCCAACCAGGGCCTCTAAAACCCTCTTCCTTGTATGTCTCTGAGTCCCACAGCTCACACTGTGAAATTGGATCCCTTCCTGTCCTCCACCTATTCTTCCCCATGTGTCACTTCTGCTCTTAGGATGAGGACAGAGCTCCTTTAGAGCCTGCAAGGTTCTGCCCAAATGCTTTGATCTCTCCGTTCCTGCTACACTGACCTTCATTTGAATCCCCATTTAAGTCATACTGTCTCCTGCCACAGGGCCTTTGCAAGAGCAGTTCTCATTTTCTTGAGAGCTCCCCTCCCTTCCCCCACTTCACCTAGCTAACTCACCTGCTCATTTAACAGATATCAGCCCAGGCTCACTTCCCCAAGGACACTTCCCAGACCTCCCTGACTAAGTTCTTCTAATGCACATTTCCATCATACCATATTCTTTCTTCAGACCTCTTGCGCTGATACAGTTCTACAATTTTTGTGTGTGATTATTTGAATAACGTCGGGCCAGGACACATCCTTGTAATCTGAGCACCAAGCATAAGCATGTAGTGGGTGCTGGGTATTTGTTGCCTGATCATTTAACTAAACAAATGAATGAAAGAACACTGAACGAATGGATAAATGAATATACAAAACTATCCTAAAACCTAGAATCAAGAGCAAAGCCACAGGTACAAAACCATGTGTGTGCTTATGTCTAGGTAACCATCTGGATTATCCGTATTTGGTATTTAGATTATTGAAGGGAACAGAAGAGAAACTCTGCCTACAAAACATGCAACTGAGAAAAACCGTACACCTCACTTAGAACATCATTAAGTTAGAGAACAACTCCCACACTCTGCTCTGGATGAGGCCAAATCCAGATTCCTCGCTGCAACTTGGCTCCCCTAAAATCTCTGTTCATTTTTTCCCCTCATCCCGCCACTTCCTAACATGAAATAGCCACCGGCCATTTCTTTACTTTCTTTTTTTTTCTGGTGAGGTTAACCTTCCTTCTTCTATATGTTGCACAATACCAAGAGGCCAACACTACCGTTTAAGATATTTAAATATGACTTTGAGAAATGAGGCTGTCTTAAATATAAAGCCTACCGTCACCACAGTGAACATGACTGCAACGTTTAAAATCTCTAAATAAAGAGATGCAGCACTTTCTGCATATTCAGTGCTGAAGTGGATATTATATGTGATTCCTGTTTTTGTAAGCATTCAACTAAGGTAGTAGAAGGGAATGTAGATTTACTTATTTTTTATCAATGAAAGCGACTTCCCTTGACCGAAGGAAGAATTGTTTCCTCTGGTATAAAGAGCAATGTGTACATGGAAGTCAGTTTTGTGTGTTAGTTTCTGAGCAGGCTTTATTTTTATGTTATTGTGTCATCTTATGCACAGTCCCCAAGTGCCGTGTCAGTGACAACCACTCATTAAATCATTTAAACTATCGTATAAAAATAAAGATGGATTTTAAGCTACACTGAGCCAGTCAGTCAGTTAGCAAATACTGATTACTCCCCACTGGGTCCCCAGAATTCTTGCAGGTGATGGAGGTATATGTATTAGAGAAGCTATGGTCCGTTTCCTTGAAAGGACTTAGAGAATAATCTAAGTGACAAATAGATGAAGCTGTAATCAAAATAAGATTATTCAGATAAATACCGTCTTGGCAAAATGAATTGAAGATCAGCAATAGATCCCCTTCACATTCAGCCAGCACGCTGCAGGTGTTATTCCCAGCAGAGGAGGAAAGCTGTTCCGTGAATACGAAACAGCCTGGTGAAAAGTTAGATGACTCCGAGCAAAGAGCCTCCGAGAGGTCAGGTTGGTTGGTCCACGGCTGAGCTCCTCCAACTGGCGATACGCGAAGTCACAGGACAAATTGGGTGCATCTTTGAGAAGTATCATTTCCCTTTTTTTGGCAAAAAAAAAAAAAAAAAAAGTGTAACATTTTTCAACAGGGAAACAAACGTGGCTATATTGTGGAGAACTTAAAATAAAAACCTTATGAAAATGTGGAGCCACAGGAACTCTCGTAGCCTGAAGGTAAAAGTAGAGGTTGGTTCAACCACTTGGAAAATAGTTGGGAATACCAACTAACTTGAAATATGCAAAACCCACCATCCAGCAATCTCCTTCTAGGGATATGCAGTCCCAAATTTATGCTCAACAGCTATTTACAAGAACATTCACTGAAGTATTAGTCATAATAGTTATTGTGACTAAATGTAACCTAAATGCCCATCAACAATAAAATGTGTAAATAACTTGTGGTTTGCTCATATAATGGACACCCGGCAATAAAAAGGAGTGGACTGGAACCACACACCGCATCGCAGATGAATCTCACCAACCTGTGGAGGGAAAGAAACCGTACACAAAGGAATCAACAGTGTTTGGTGCTGTTTACATAAAACCTCCAAACGGGCAAAACTGGACAATAGCATCAGCAGTCAGAATAGTGGCTGGTTTCCTTTTGGAAGAAGACAGTGAGGCACATATGTAGGGGGGCTCCTGGGACATTTGTTCACCTGGTGGTCATATGCCTTATGATTATGTTGTGTATTTATGTTTTGTGTACTTTTTGGAATGTATGTTATACCTAAATCATGGGATTAAAACTTTTTCTTAAAGCATGTGACCCTTTGAAAATAAAAACACTAGCATTCAAAAACAATATATTGCTTGTTGTGGGGGGTGGCAAGGGACTGCCTCCACCCCCATCCGCCCCAAATTTGCTGAAGCCTGTCTTCATCGTTTGTAATTAAGTACAGGAGGCAGTGGCATGGGAGTGGGAGAGGGGGTTATCACGTAAGACCTGGTTGCTGGAAGGTAGGTGGGAGTTGGCCAGGTTCTGTTTCCCAGCCTTGGGGGGACTCCATCAGGGACACCATTGCCTGGGGACTGTGCCAAGGCACTAGACTCTGGTTATCTGAAGCGATTGGAAACAGATTAAACAGTAGTGGAAGCAGGAATTGGTTATAAGTACAGAAGCCAGAGGGGAGAGCCACATAAGTGGCACTGAGGGAGAGACCCAACTGCTGAGGCAGCAAAGAGAAAACAAGCGGGAGAAGTTGCTGAGGAGTCCAAGCGCAGGTCAGGAAGGAGAAAGATGGGACCAGAGCTGGGAGCCAGGATGGGCCTGGCTCTCTCATGCCGCCATATTCCAGTATGAAGACTCTGAGGACTGAGAAGTCTGAATTCGAATCTGGGCTTCTGGATGGTGAAGAAGGTATATATGTCACGGTAGGAGGATACACCACTTTTTGTCAAGCAGTTTGTTAGCTTGACTTCATTAGTATTTATATTTGACATTTTTATTTTAGGCGGCAGAAATGAAACCAAGCAAACACACACCAAGGAACACTTGAAATAGTCTTGTCATCCTTTCCAGGGACACAGAAGGTAGACACTATCACAAGGAAAAGATGCTTAGCTAACGGAAGTTAAATTGAAAAGTACAATTAAAAGAATGAAGCTTGACTTCTGAAAATGCTCGGGTGTATTTACCCCCCTGTGGTAACCAATAACAGTGCTACTGAGTTAAGGTTCTTCGTTAGTTAACCATGTCGCCTCAAATATAAAAATCCATTGACAACCTAAGTTAATAGGTGTGGTCTTACTGGAATGTCTTAATCATATATTTGTCTTGAAAAGTTGTGTTTTTGTCTTTTAAAATGATAAATTGTCTTATTGTAACCACCGCATTTCTAAAACAAAGTAAGGAAAGACAGAGCTGGTGCAAGCTAGTTTAAGCCCTTTTAACTACCAGCTGAAATAAATACTTTGGTTCTTCAGGAAAGAAAATTAGCAAAACAAAAAAAAAATTGTTTCATTTAACAATTTATTTTCATAGCTATAATTTAATAGTTACATGATAAAAATACTCCAGAGGAACCAAACTATGTACCAATGAATGAAAATGTGTGAGAGACGTTCTGCATTCCACATATCCAGCCGTGATGATGAATATGATGAAATTAAAATGCTAGGTAGGACAAACTGGTCTTCAAAATACTAATTTTTTCCTTTTAAATAATTGCTAGGTCTACCAAGAAAATACTGAACATAAGCGTGTAAGTAAATAATCGCTGCGTGTAGGCTATCACAGTGCCCGTTACCCACAAGGCCACATCCACCCTGCTTCGCTGCTGCTTGTACTCTGCTGGGTTTTGAACCTTCTTTGAGTCATAGTCTGGATCATTTTTCTCATCTCCTCCTTCTCCTTTCTCATCTGTTTCTTCCCCTTCTTCATCATGTCCATCATCGTCATCTTCAGTAGCTTCTCCAGTAAAGTATAACACTGATTTGAGGATTATGTGCTCACGTAAAAAGTACAAATTTCAAAGTCTGCAGCAAGGATAGCTTCGGCATCCTTATCCAGATCTCCACTCTCAGGAACTTCAGGAGGGGCAAAACAGGTAAAGAAAGAGTTATTGGAAACTGTTTCAGTCATAGTACAAACTGTCCCATGTCCTTTGTGTTTTTGCTTCTTTTTAATGATTTTCAAAGTGACTCTTTTCCCTCTTTTTCCCCAATCTATCTGGTACCCTGTACAACTCATAATTTCTGGCCCATCAAAAGAACAGGGGTCAGAATTATCTGGTTCTGACCTCATCCTATATGTCTTTGTCAACACTTCATTTGCGAAATAGTCATTGAGTTTAAAGTGAAATTCTAAGACAAAACTCATGGGCTGGCCAGCATCTAAGAACCTCACTTTAATATCGTTTAAGTGCTTCAGAATAGGTTCATCATGTTCCTGAACTATATCACTGAGCAATTCGACATTCTTAAAAGCAGTCAAACAAAATTCAGAAATTCCTTTGGGGTCTTTTTTTTCTTCAGCCTTTTATCTCTTCTTTAATCTTTGCCTTTTCTTTCAGCTCCTCTGAAATTTCATCTTCCTCATCTGGTTTCCATTCACATTCTTCTTTCGTAGGTTCATAAATTGCATTCATGATCTCGAATCACTTACCAGATAAAGGCTGATAGAGAACAGCCTACTTTCTTTCAAGATCATGAACTTCCTCATTGAACTTGGCTTCTATCTGTGCGCATTTAACTTGAAGGCTGTTGAAAGCATTCACTTATCTTTTAACTACCCTAGGCCAGCTTTCAATGTATCCTGCTGGCGTTTCTACCAGACCATCACGTCTTTCTAGGAGCGCTACAAGAATTCGAGGATTTTACACCATCTAAACAGTCGGCTGATGTGCTTTCATTTTTGTTTCTTCACCAGTTTATTCTTCTTCTATATATTCAACATCCTCCAAATCTTGATCAAGTTCAGATTGTTCTTTGTTGTCAACGTCCACCACGTTGAAAGAACTCCAAACATTGGTGGCCAGCACGGGGAGCCAGGCAGCTGGAACTGTACAGGCAGTGACTCAGGGTAGTGGCAGGTGTGGGGGGTGGGGGCGGGCGGGGAAGGCAGTGCCTCGAGCATATGGCACTAAAAAAAAAAAAAAGAAAACATTAGCTTGACTTATGAACTTCTAAAGATTTGAACACATAGCATGCTGGCCTCCTGTTGTACTCTTGCCCCAGGACCCCTGAATGTTGGGGGTGGACCTGCTAGAGCCTTGCATGCCTCACTTAGGAGAAACTGCCTCTCTGGTAGAGACCACATTTTATTCACTGCTCTAGTTTATCAAGAATTTTTCGAGCACTTATTCTGACATACCAATGCCAGTTATTAGCTCTCTCCCACCCCCCAGCTGTGAGCAAACTCCATATTGATAAACATGGCTTCTGATTTATTTGTGCCAATAAAAATGCTGAACAGGACAAGCGTACATTGGAGCCTTGCAGGAACTGTTAGAGAGCTCTCCAAGACTGATGTCAGCCCATGAATCCATACACTTTGGGGGCCAGTGTTTGACTATCAACACAATGCCTTATCACTTCTACCCTACCCATAAGGACATGGTGAGAGGTTCTTGAACTCTTGTAATCAATATACGTGGTGTCCGTGGCAGGCTGCTGATCTCACACTCGAGGACTCTGGCAGAGAAGAAATAGAGTGTCCTGCCTATCTGGTCAAACACTGAGGCTCTCCTGGTTCCTGCCACCATTTTTGGACATGATTCTCCATGTTGCTTCCCACTGCTGGCTTGAAAAGTGCAGTTGAATTTGGCTACTTAATAAATGCAGTGGTGAGCAGTACAAAAGGTAACGAGGCCAACCTTCAAGGTTATCTTCGGGGTTTCTGGTGTTAATGGGGAAAATGGCAATGACTTTGGAGAATCAAAGGGAAGAAGCAACAAACTTTTTCTGTAAAGCACCAAATCATAAAGATTTTAGACCCTGAGGGGCATACAGTCTCTGTTGCAACTACTCAACTCTGCTCTGAAATCAACCAAAGTGGGAAAGCAGACATAGGCAATACTGAGAGGAATGAGGTGGCTTTGTTCCGATAAAACTTTATTTACCAAGTCAGGTGGTGGGCCTGATATGGCTCATAGACTGCATTTTGCGGACTCCTGTCCTAAACACTCCCTTAGATTAAGCAAAAGCCTTTAGGAAATGGATTAGTTCTCTGCGTCCCTGAGAAAAACAATGGCAACACCATGTATCACACTTCTGGCGGATCTCATTGACAGGTTCTGCTCTGTTGATCAGAGGCCAGCAGAAGAATCCATCTAAAATACCAATCGGTGTGCGTCTTTCTCAGCCGAAAACCTTCAGGGCTCACATTCACACTGGGTCTGGCCCAGTCGCCCTGGCTTCTTTCCCAGATTCATCCTTTGTCACTTTCACACAGACCCGCGGTCCAGCCACGCAGAGCCCTTCACTCTCCCCTTGTTAGATGCGCACTCATGTCTCCAAACCTTTGCCCAGCTGTTCTTCTGCTGAGAAGACTCCCCATTCTGCTTTCGAAGTCTTATTCATCCTTCAAGACACCGTCTCTGCCTTGCTGTTTCCCCTGCACCCCTAAGTTGGGTTAACATCTCCTCTTCTCTGTTCCCATCACTCTCTATACTAAGACCTGCATGTCATCGAGACAACTTCAGAGCAGTCTCTTCTAATTGATTTCTAGTGGCTTAACCTTATCTTGTTCAGCATTTTAAAAATCTTTTGGCTCCTTCTTCACTGGGTTGTGAACTTTTTTTCCGACTAGGTTATGCCTTATGAGTTTTCCTTTGCCCCGAGGTTAGCACTGAATCTGAGATGGAAAGAATGCTGAGCACGTTTTTGCACAACTGTTTACCTCGGTGCAGAATGTCATTGTGCTGGTGCCACTGGGGTTCCATGGAGTGATTCACAGTTTAGATTGTCTGCTATTTTTATAAGATACTTTCAGTGTCCTAGTAAGCAACCCTTCCTGACAAAGCACTTGGGAATGGTTCATAAAGAACAGAATGATATTAAAACCAAATCAGGTGCAGAGGTAAATATACAAATCTCTCCTCTGCCTACATCATACGCTCCCTGCAAATCAGAAAAGATAATTGTTTTAGTTGATACAGCTGTTGTATATTTATGTACATGTGCTTTCTCTTCGAAAGGTATCTCATGAAAATCTTGTGGTCGTATTAGAAATGAGACCATGTTACATCTTTTTTTTTATCTTCGAATAACTTTCCTAGATCTTGTTGATTGGATCTTCAGTTCCATTTAGAACACCAAAGTGATCGTTTATTCAGCAGAACCCTAGCTGCTCACACTGTGGCTGTAATTTTCCAGAGTACCTCCTGGATGACCCCTCCTAGGGTTAAATCTAGGGAGTATAGGGCTCAGAAATGACAGATACCCCAAGGCTATTGCTATATTGTTTGTCCCAGGAAAGGACAGATCGGTGTTTGAGACGGTCACGCCGTAAGTGGTTAGTTGAACCTGCCACGTCATCAGGTTTTCCGCAGCGCCCACTTCCCAGACGCTGCTCTTTCTACACATTAATGAGTAGGACACACGGGACAGGGGCAGGGGGCAGACGAGCAGTTGTGCTCTGTCCCAGGCTCCTTCACTCTGCTGTTAGTCCTAGCCTCAGGCTCGCCTGGAGTGGGAGGCCAGCGGCAGCCGGGTCCCCTTTTTCTAACTTGCACACAGGTGCCTTATAGACCAGGACTGGCCCCAAGGAAACCCAAGGCAAAAATTCTAAAGACGAGGCACACCCAAAGCCTCAAAAAACAAACAAAACAAAAAAACCAAAACCTTTACTTCCTCTAAAACTTCGAGGCCTCATATAGTCTTCTCCTTTTTTGCCCCAAGAATTCTTGGGAAAACATTCCATCTATATGAATCGCGCAGCTGGCCAGGCTGACTCAGTCCTGCCCCCACTTGTTGGGGGGGGGGCTGCATCATCGCCTCTGGGCCTTTACCCAGGTCTCTCCCTCGGTGGCAGTGCTGCTCCTTAGAACCTGCCGAAGAGGGTCCACGGCAGTGCACGGCAGCCGGTGGCACACAGGTCAGCGCCTCGAGGCTGGGAGGCCATGAAACAAGAGAGCAGAAAAGGAAAAGCGGTAGGAATTAGTTTCTTTTAGGCTTGTCTGATTTCCTCTGCCCCAAGTATGGCAGGACATAAATAGATAATCAAAGATTTTTACTTTTCCAAGTAAGTATTATGTAATCGGAGGCTGCTGCCTGCTTTGTGACTCTGAGACCTCACTGGAAGAAAAACCTCCTTGCATTGTCAATCACACTGGGCATTGTCTCTGTGCTTTGACATGGGAATCACAGTCAAGTCGGCAGCCACTGAAGCTAATCGGAAAAGTCTGTGTAAATTAATACACACACTGGAGTTTTAGAAATAGATCTCCTTTAAGATCCTTTGGAGTGTGTTTGTGTGTCTGTGTGTCTGTGTGTGTGAAAAGATAACACATGATGACGTGGATAACCCATTTCGGGAAAAAAAGCCTTGTTTCCTTCTCCCGCATCTGCTGAACCCAGAAACATGGCCCCCACTCTCCTCCACACCAGACCTTCAAAGATGAGAACGGGCTCTGTTCCCACACCCATTCTGAGAAGGTAAACCTTTCAACCCTTAGCACAGGGAATATGTCTTCCCTTACCGTACGACTTCTGACTCTGAAGGCTTCAGCCTCCACCGCTATTGACTCCCAACTCTACCGGGAGCTCCTGACCCCACACCCTGTTTTCTACGCCCCCTCCTGGATGTCGCTTCATATTTGTCCCCCAGGCATCTCCAGTTCCACTCGTCCAAGCTGAGCATCCCCTCTCTCCCACCCTCAGCTCACCAGGCCTGCTATCCCTGCCGCACCGTGACTCTGCGCAGTCACTGAGTGAGAAGCCCAATGCCCCTGGTCGGGAATTCTTTTCTGAGAAATGAGGCTGACTCGCACCCGCCCCGCACAGGTCGGCACACATCGGCCAGGGAAACCCCCTGCTGGCTGGTCCCCTCCATCCATCCCTTCTCCCTGTGCCCTAGTTCAGGCCCTTAGCTTTTCCCCCAGACTTCCTGGACGTGGGGTGGAAGTGCGGTTCAGAGCCTGGGCTCGAGACAAGACAATCTGGGTTCAAACCTACCTCCCCCTGCAACCTCCATTTTAGCGCTGCATCCCGAGTCACGCCAGTTAGTCCTTCTGTGCCTCAGTCCCTTATCCGTAAGGAAGGATGATGCTTATATAAGGGGAGGGCCAAGCTTTTCTTATAAAGGACGAGGTAGTAAATATTTCAGGTTTTGTAGGTCAAGATACAACATTACGGCAATTATATAGGTACTTATATAACTAGAGAGAGAATAAATTTCCACGACATAGTATATAGACAAAAGTTCAGAATATAATAATAATTGAGAACAATTTTTTTTTAACACAGGTCTGCTAATGAGAACAATGGAAATCTCTTGGAGGGAAGGATAACATTTTGCTTAATTAAGGTTCCAAGTTAGTATTCCCTATCTTTGAAATCTATTGCAAATGTTCATCTGTACAAACCATTCTTCGCTCATGGGCTAAAAATAAAAACAGGTGGTGGGCTGGATTTGGCCCACAGGCTGTAGTTTGCCCACTGCAAGGAAAGAATAAGGATATGGTGCAAAGTGCTTAACACACCATGAATATTCAAAGGGTTTGTTATTATAATTACTTCTCACATCCTACCTGCTTTCACCCTTGGCTTTAGCCATGTAAATACTTAAGGTTTCCTTGACCTGTCATCCCTCTGAACCTTTGCACATGCTGTGCCATAACTCTTCACCTTCCTAAGAATCCTTTCTTGCTCTTCTCCCTTCCCTATCTTCCCATCCCTGAGAGATTCGTCCACTCCCCGACAAGATCCTGCTCAATGTGACCCTTTACAGAGCCCCCACCCTTCTGCTGTAGCCTATGATCGTTGATTTCTTCCTCTTTAAATTGCAAGTAGAAACTATGCATTACACACAATATCCCCAAGCTGTGCCTGATCATATTATGTGCTCAGTAAATATTGGCTGAATAAATAAATGAACTTCCTACCTGAAAGACTCAGCAGAACGCTTCCTTGATTGCCCCAGTTCCAGGGAGCTCTTCCTTCTCTGAGTACCTGAAGTATTTGGTGCTCATCTATTTTCTTATAAGAGACACATTCTAGAATAATGACCAAGTGCCTTGGTCCTGGGTATAAGACCCAGCTCCATCACTTCCTAGCTTTGTACAAGTTACTTAACTTCTCTGAACCCCCACTTTCTTGTTGGGGAAATGAGGATAATGATGGTACCCACCACATATGTCACTTACAGATTAAATGAAACAAAGCACATAAAGCACTCAGCACAGTTAACACGCCGTGTTTATTGCTTTCCTCACAGTTTTTGAGAAATGACCATGGTCTAAGCCTTTTCATTAATATGTGTATTCCTCACAGCGACCCATGAGGTAGGTACTATAGTCATCCCCATCCTACAGATGACAACACGGAGGCACAGAGGTTGTATAACTTGCCTATGGTCACACAGCCACTGTGGCAGAGCCGAGATTCAAAGCTCTGAAGCTGTGCTGCTAACCGCGGTTGGTAGGCATCTTACCTTGGGTAGAGATGTGCCTCTCCCATAAGATTTTAGGCTCTTGGAGGGTCGGGATGTGTTACAGAATTCTTCGTACCCTTCCTGGCTGCCAGCGCAGCACCGTACATATGGTGATGCTCAGTTTACATCTGCTAATTCATTTGCTCATCCCATCCACTCTGATCCAGAGGAGGGATTCAAAGAATGTTCTAGAGAGATTTTCTCTTGTCCAGGCCTGACAAACTTTGGTGTCTTAGAGAAGGGGACAGGAAGGGAAAGTAATGTAAGAAAGGAGTACAGGTGGGTATCTGGGGGAGAATATTGCCTACTCAGAAGGAATTTGAGTCCATCTTGGAGAACATCATTTCCCTCTGGGGGCACCAACCCCACCATCAGTGAGCAGCTCTGAGGACACCGACTAACGCAGGCCGATTCCACTGATTGTCTATAACGTGACTGTCCCTCTTAATCAAAGTGATGTCATCCTCTGATTTCGGAAAGTGAAGGATAGCAAAAGTAATGATGGCTCAAGTGGGCTTCTAATGGCCACGGGCAGCCGAGGGGCTGCAGGGCTGCAGAGCTGGCTGCATTTCAATGATGTGTGCAGGCATTCCTTCACTAACAAGGGTGCCGTAAGTCTTAATTACCCAGAACCAAAGCCTCACCTTGCTGCTTGTCCCCTGGGAGCTCCCTGTGAAGTCAGTGGGAGCTTTGCCTGCAGTTCAGCCCAGTGAAAACTTGCCTGCAAATGTTTGCAAATTACCTTGAGCTCTTCTGATGGAAACCGGAGAGAATTGTTTATTTTTAGAATGTTGGCATAGCCTGGTCCCTGTCTCTCCCGACACACACCTCAGTGTTACTCAAATTCCACTCCCTTTACCTCTGATTAATTCTGAATTGTGGACTTCTTTTCTTCATGGTGGATAGTTGCACCTCTTAAGTCTTGTCCTCAGCCAAACCACCGGAAGTGTCCTGGTGTTCTCATCCCTTACTTAGCAGCTCTCTCTAAAAGCCGAATGCATTTTCCATCAGAGGAACTGATTTGTCTTTTCCTTTCCAACAGTGGCTTGCCCCATCTCTCTTACGTGGAGGATGTCGAGAACCCTACACTGCTCTTCTTTCCCTCTGTGAGTAGTAGTTGATTTGGTGCCCTGCCCAGGTCCCCCTGACTGGGTGCTGCTACCTGTTCATAGGGGCTCCCTTCTGAAGACTCGCCCTGGGAGAAGAGCACCAGTCATTTTCACCTGGAAGTGCCTGGGAGGTTTTGTCTCCCCTCTGGGGACAGCCCACAGCCAGGACTGCCTAATAATGAGGCACAAGGCTGCCCCCACCCCATGCTCCAGCGCTCCCCTGGGGATCCAGTGAGGCTAGACCACGTCTCCATCTGCCCTATCCATGCTTCACTCACACACTCACAGGTTTCACCTGTGAGCATTCCCTCATGGCTGCTTGCCTAAGAAGCCAGCTTAGGCTCAGCTTCTGGGTAACACAATCTAAGACACCTCTGTGCCACCCTTATTCTGCAAGCGGAATAGTCTTTAAAACGTCAGCTTGGCCCTGTGACTTTCCATCTTAAAGTCTTCCATGCCTCCCATTGGCCAAACTCCATAGTATGAGTCTGAATCCCACAGACGTAGCGCGGCTTGCCCCTCCTGTCTCACCTCCCATCGCACCTTCTCCTTAAAGGTCCTTTCCTCCAGAGGCCCACTCGGATCCCTCTCTACAGGGCCTGGAGCATCTGCGTGTGGACCTACAACCCTCTGTTCTGACGCCACCTGTAAATCCTATCATATTGAAGCTGCCTTCCTGCTTGTCTTTTTCCCCCTCTAGACTGCAAACTCCACTGGTATTCCCAAATCCCACCATGCATCTGGTCCATGTGAAACCTGCAATAATTATCTGTTGATCCACGAAATGAACTAATGAATGATTGAGCTAGATATTTTGTAATAATGTTTAATAATGACAGCCCACTTCAAGTTAATATAGCCTATAGACATTTGCCTTCCTGGGGTTTATCTAAAGTTTTCCTAAATAGTATTCCCTGGAAATGTGTTGAAAGAATTAAAGGTTTTTAATATTTACGATCTGCAGTCTTGTTAGAGCATCTAGCAAGTCAACATTTGAGAAGGCCCCCAAGTCTCTGAAGATTCCCATTTCTTTTGGACCTCAGCTTGCAATCAAAGACATGCCAGACCCACTGACCTCTGACACCCAGCAATCCACTGCTGAATTTTAAATCCCCTTACCTCTCCTCTGCCTGCTCCCAACAACAATAAAACAAACAAATAAGGTGGAAAAAAAAAACTAAAAATCTGTGCAATTCCAAGTGCCAGAATAGCTCCATTCGTCTGAGGAAGAAACCCTTCAGCATCAATGAACCATGCCTTAAAATCTGCCATTGCATGCTTACTTTTCAGAAAAGCATCACCCTGCGAAGTTGCTCCTGAATGCAAACCCTATGACTGCCAGAATCATCCAGTGTTCTGACTTGCCTAGTTCTCACTTTGGAATTGGGTGTAGTACTCAGGGGAGGTGCATTAATTCTCGGCGTGAACACAGACTGAAACACAGCAGCATTAACAAATTACCAGTGATGGATATGCAAATAGAGCAAGAACGAATATTAAAACAGCCCTATCTCTTTTTGCCGCTACCTTGTCTTGTCCAAAATTTATAGAAATATTAATCCTCCTGGCACGTTTAGCAATGGACTATGTAGTAACATTAGCATATGTGGTAACATTCTTGAGGAGGCTAATAATTATCTCTTGTTAGCGAGATCAACTTACTGCAGTCTTTCACTGCAGGAACTGAAAAATATTTTGACTTGCTATGCTAAGTCAAAACACGGTGGCAGAATAAAACAGGGCATTTAAACTAATAATAATAATAAACCACAGCTATAGTTCCCCTCTACATACAATTGATAAAAGTGACAGAACATAGACGTGGTAGTAATAGAAGAATGTGTTATGAATGATTGGTTGACACACAAAGGGACAAACTTTCTTCCAATGTTTATGTTATTATCGCTAATATTTACTAGGCACCCACTGTGCATAGCACGACTCTTATCAGGGACAAGGATAATAATAAATTACTACCTGTCAGCCACGTGCACAGTAACTTCATTATGTGACTAGGCAGCACTCTTATTAAGTCTTTGGAATATTAAAAGTCTCATTTTGAAACAATGAAGCAAGAGGAACAAATTTATGAATTGTGGATCCCTGGTATTAACCCAAAGACAGCCTCGGCGAGAAAAAAAATTCTTAAGAAAAAAATTAATTTCTGCCAAGGAAAATCTAAGAACATACGTTAGCAGACCCAACCAGATGCCTCTGGCTGTGCTGTAACAGAAATGAGGCAAATGTCTAATTTCACAGGAAAAAAAATTTATGGACTAGACTTTGAATCAGGCAAAGTCCAAAAACCTTCCTTGCCAGGTTCTCAGTCAAGTAACACAATAAATGACAATGTCCTCACACGTCCAGGATGCCCCTCTGATTTCTGACTCTGATCAGTTTCATGCTGTCACTTCCACCGATGCATCCAGACATAACTCACCCCTTGCGTTGAGTTTAATTTGCTTAGTAAACCCAGCAGATTGTTTGCAAAGTTGGCCATAACAAATCCTCACATCAACGCAAGCACATCTTTTTGCAATGTCACTTTGCACTGCCTCCTGTCAAATGATGGAGTCTATTCCTCTTTGCCTTGGATGTAGCAAGACTTTGTAACTTGCTTTGGCCTAAGGAATGCTGTGGAGGGGATATTTTGGCAGCTTCTGAGCATAGGCCTTAAGGGACCTTTCAGCTTCCACCTTCACCTTCTTAGAACACAGGGCCAACAGGTAAGGAAGCTTGGGCTAGCCATGGTGAAGATAAGACCTTGAATGGAGAAGGAAGCCCAGCCAATCGATAGTATCAATTTCCAGATTTCTGTGTGAGGCCATCTTTGACCATCTAGTCCCAATGCTATGGATTGAACGTTTGTGTTCCCCTGAAATTCACATGATGCCTTAATCCTCCATGTGATCGTATTTGAAGGTGGGATCTTTGGGAGGTAATTAGGTCATGAGTGTGGAGCCCTCACGAGTGGGATTAGTGCTTTTAGAAGAAGAGACACAAGAGATACGAACCAGGAAGAAGAATCCTCACCTAATCAGCTGGCACCTTAACCTTGGACTTCCCAGCCTTCAGACCTATCAGGAATAAACTTCTGTTGTGCAAGCCACAAAGTCTATGGCATTTTTGTTATAGCAGTCTGAACTAAGATACACAGTCATACTACCAGATGACTCCAGAAAAAATCCAGCTGAAGAACCACCCTGTAGAGCCCAGCATGAACTGCTGACCCTCAGGGTCACGAACAAATAAAACAGTTACAGTTTTAAGCCGCTAAATTTTGAAGCCCTTTGGTACACAGCAATAGGTAACTGGGCAATAACACTGTGATAAACTTTAAAATTTTGTGCCTTATTTTAAGAGTGAGTCTGCTCTAATTCCTTGTATAGAACATCGTTTCTCAGAACTGTGTTAATTTGTGAAGCTAAGGAATTTCTTCTCATTTCTTTCCCATCATCTCTTACAGAAATTCACACTGAGAATGAACTGTTTAACCTTTCTTTGTAAAGGGAATAATGAAAATTGAAGGCTCAGAAATGCTTGTTCAATAGTTGACTGATAGCTTGTTTACAGTGAGGTGGGTTGAAAGGCAGCTCCAGACATTCTCCTCTGTCTGGATCAGGCACTGCCAACCGTGCCATACCTGCAGCACCATTGCCGAGACCTTGAGGCCTAAGAGAGGGTCGTTGGTGACAGGGACCTTTGGATGGTACATTAGTTAGGTATGTATGTATAGATATAGATATAGATATAGATATATAGATATAGATAGATAGAGATAGAGATAGAGATAGATAGAGATAGAGATATAGATACATAGATATAGATATAGATATAGATAGATATAGATATATAGATGTAGATATAGATATATAGATATAGATATCTATCATATCTATCTATAGATATCTCTACAGATATACATATATATATAGATACATGTAGCTATATATGTATATAGAGACAGATATAGATATTTTATACCTTTATTCTATTTCCATATATCTGTATCTGTATCTTACATCTCTATCTATCTGTCTCTATACATATATAGACATATATGTATCTCTCTCGCGTGCGAGCGTGCTCTCTCTCTCTCTCTCTCTCTCTCTCTCTCTCTCTCTATATATATATATATATATATATATATATATACCCTCTTCTTCCAGGGAGGTCGGTCACCATTACTAACAGTATCTTTCTTTTTATTTGAATGCTGAGCACTTCAGGTACATTATCCCATTGACTCATTTGAATAACTCATCTTGCAGATGAGAGATTGAAATTCACAGAGGTTCACTGACCTTGCCAAAGTCACACAGCCAACTAGCCTTCTAATCCAGGAAGTCTTAATTACCCAAAAGCCAAAGTCTTAGCTATCATACCTGATAAAACATTCTAAGAACCCCATGGCCCAAATTAAATCTCTATACTTAATCAAGCTAACCAGCAGGTCAGAAGCACCCACTCTGTTAGATGTTCTTAGAGGTAGAAAATGAAAGGTAAGACGGGGCCTCGGCCTTGAGGTGCTAATGGTCCAGTTGACAGAAAGACACCCACTTGGGGATAATTATGACCGACATTGGGAGTATGGAAAGTTTGAGGTCATCCACAGGGAAAGCTTTAGCTATTGGGGGCCTCACCATTTTTAATGAATTGGCGTTTTGCTCTCCAAACACATCAGCAGGTGGATGCATTTTATTAGAAGAGTTCTGTCAGCATTGAGAGAGAGTTGAAAATTGTAGGAAGTTGAACCAATGCTTAAAACGTTAGGCAGCAGGTCAAAATGGTAGCTGGTCACTACCCTAGGCAAATCTCTGATGAATTCAGACTTTATTTCCTCACATCTTGAGTCTTCTTCCACATCTGTGCTGCCTACCTGACTAGCAGGAATGAATAGGGGCGAGGGCAGGTCAAATAAAAGTGCTGTCGCATCCGGCAACCAGCGGCTGTGTGCCTTCGTCATGTTATTAAGACAGTACATCAAGAAATGGTTTCAACATTAATCACAAAGGAGAGATCATAAGACCCACATCCTGGAAAGAGAACAGCTTTGGAATACAAAGGAAGAGCAACGCCCTGGTATTAGCTGTTCACTGTCTTCACACACTCGCCCGTCCAAAGCAAACAGTAGGGCCTCAAGCAGCCATTGGGGCCAGAGTGTGTTCAGAGGGCAGGTAAAGGAGAAGTTGTCATGTGGAGTGGGTCCCGGAGCTGGGCACGCCGGAACCTGGTCGCTTCACACAGCACAGGGAGCTGTGGCTTAGAGGAATCCATCGGTGAGGTGATGGAGAGGGTGGGGCTCTGTCTGCAGACATTTGTCCCAGGAGGGCAGCTGGGCGGGCCACGGGCAGAGCAATCTTAGGCAAGATTCAGACAAACATAGGTTTCCGGAGGTGGAACCTTGGATCACTATATATACTTCCTAGGGCGGTCGTAACAAAGTACCACAAACTAAAACCTGAGTGGCTCAAAACAATAGACATTTCTTGCTTCCCAGCCATGGAAGCTAGCCGTTCTAAATCGAGGGGTCAGCAGGGTTGGTTTTCGTTGAGAGCTGTGAAGGAGAATCCATTCCATGCCGCTCTCCCAGTTTCTGGTGATAGCAGCCGATCTTCGCAGACACAGCGCTCCGATCTCTTCCTCCGTCTTTACATGGTGTTCTGGTGTGTCTCTGTGGCTAAGTTTCCTTGTAATGAGGACACCAGTCATGTTGGATTAAGACTTGCCCTAATGATCTCATCTTAACTTGATCACATCTGCATAGACCCTACTCCCAAAGAAGGTCACACCCACAGATACCAGGGATTAGGGAGGGCTTCAAGACATTTTTTTTTTTTGGAGGTGGGGGAGATACCATTCAAACCATACTAATGACCCTAATGGGGTCTCCTCTTCTGGACTGTGAGCAGCTGAAGGATGGGCACTACCTTATTCATATATCCCGAGTGACTGGCACTAGGTCTGGCAAAAAACTAATGTCCATCGATGTTGAAAGAATGGAAAAGTGATAGCCTTAGCCAGACCTGTATAATAGGGATTATTTATCCAAGAAATCTGAGTGCAAAATCCTGGCTTTATTCCTACCTGGGTAGTCTTTGGCAAGTCTTTTCGTTCCTCTGAACCTCAATTTTCTCCTCTCTAATATGGATATAATACAACATGCAGGGCGGTGGTAAGAAGCCAAGAAGACAGTATGTAAAATGCCTGCCACATACTAGGTAGCTCAGCAGATGGGTGGCATTATTTTTAAAAGCAATTCCCAACTTAACCCTACCTACCACCCTGTTCCACATTCTTTACATCACCTTCATTCTATCATATCAATTCCTTCGAGACTTTCAAAAACCTAACACGGAAGCTGATATAACTGTACTGATCACGACGCTTTCAGTTGGCAGTGGCGGAAAATCCATTCAAACCCCATTCACAAAAGCATTAGCTTTAGTGGCTTCAGGCCGGGCTTGATCCAGAGTACAAATAGCACTATCAGGGGTCTCCTGTCTCTCAGTCAGGCCCTCATTCAGGGCCACCAGCAGCTGGGGACTGAAATCCTCCCAGCTTAACACCCTCGGGGAAAGACTTTGCCTTTCCTGATTGCGACATCAGAAAAGATCCAAGAAAGAGCCTAATTTGCTTTATTTGGATCATGAACCAGTCAGAACCAGTCACAATGGCCAAAGCGTGTAGAATGTGTGGATTGGCCAGTTCGGGTCGTGTGAGTGGGGATGGGCAGAACGAGCCTCTTGCAGAATGGGTTCCTGACAGAAAAGAAGGCAGTTTTAGAAAGGGGCACTGGAGAGATTTAAGTAAGAAATACCCCTCTCAAGAAGTACAAAATGTCATAGTGATGTAAAAAGTACAACACAGGGAATATAGTCAGTAATATCCTAATGACTATGTATAGTGCCAGGTGGGCTAGACTAAAGGGGGATCGCTTTATAAATTATACAAATATCTAACCTGTATGGTATACACCTGAAACTAATGTAAAATAATATTGATGTCAGCTGTAATCAAAAGGTAAAAATGAAGATTGAAAAAGAAATATGCCTGATCCCTGAAACTGCCCCTAGGACAGAAAGACCAAAGCTAAGGCTAAAAACAACTAGGTTTCTGCAAAAGTACTCAGTGTCATTTTTGAAAAACAAAACAAAACAAAACAAAAAACAGAGACTATAGTTACTAAAATAACTTGTTGCTTCAATAGCGTGACATTGATTACTGCTAGGAATGAGACGGTCTGGTGAAAGTGACGCAGACAGAGAGGCTTATCAGTGTATCAGCTGTGGACAGTGGGATGTCCCTGCTTGTAAGGGAGATTGGGACATGGCCAGGCGAGGGAACTCCTTATAACATAACATGGTCTCACAGGCCGAGGAAGTGACATAGGGCGGGGAACAGAGAAAGTTCTGTGGCAGGAATCATGGTATGCCCACACGTCCCTGTGCTAAGGACAATCCTGCCCGAATCTACTTAGGTTCGCCTCGCAGTGTTTTTTTTTTTTAACTTATTAGTTTTATACTAGTCTCCGGCTTTCTGAAAAATACCCCATAACTCAGGTTTAATTTCCCTGGGGAAGACAGATTTGAAATAACCATCAAATCCTTTTTTCCCTCTTTTTGTGACTCTAAGCAAACTGGGAAATATTTTCCCCGAGGGACGATAGTTCAGTCAGTCACATAATAATATTTTAATGCTATTTGCTTCTTCTTTTTTTTTTAATTTCCCAGCAGTGTTCGCATACAGCCCTCCCCATTCTATATTTCTACATTTTTTAATGAGTAAGATAGATGCCATGTCCATGTTTAGGATTCTGTGAGAAATTCGACTTAACTCGAATATGGCCAGGGATAGATGCAAATGATTCATCGATGAAATTAGCTGGCATTTGTGAAGTGCTTGACAATTTATCTTGTAATCTCCTTTATCATCATTCAACCATGAGAGGCATTATCCCCATTTTATAGATGAGAAACTGAGGTTAATTAGCTTGGTAAGGTACTACACATAAACTTACCCAAATAATAACAGCTGACTTTTACTGTTCTAAATGCCTTGCATGCAGTATCTCATTTAATTCTCTCAAAAAATGTGTAAGGTAAGTTAGGGTTATCATCCATACTTATAAAGAAATCGAGGCTTAGAGGGTTAAATACATCGGTAAAGGTTCAAACCCAGGTCTATCTCAATGCATCTAAACCCAGGCCTTTCCCCAGGCCTCACTTGTCTGCGAAAGCTCCAGATCAGGTGGGGGAGGTGAGACGTGACGGCTGGACCTGGTGCCACTGCATGGGGAACAGTCAGATTCGCCCCGCTGCTCTGCTGAGAAGTGTTCGCCTGCCGAGCCAGCTCTGTGGGTGAACTATTTCCAGACCTTGGGCATTCAGAAGTGCTGAGGCAACCTGGATGGAAGCCCAGATGCTGAGGAGAAGGTGCTCAAATGACAAAACACCAGAGTGAGCTGCTGCCTGCTGGCCTCACCCGCAGAAAACTTGGGAACCCCTATGTCCACAAAGATGCTGTAGACAGAAAGAATATCTGGTAAGCAGAGAGGTCCCAGCTGGTCCAGCTACCCACTGCAGCCAACAGTTGTGTACGCCTGTTCTCCCACATGCGGTGCGGACCAGCACGGATACGGGGGGAAGCAGCGGTGGGTACACAGCTGATTCCTTCACCAGCAGCTAAGGGCAGCCCTGGATTCTCTCATCGGCCCTGAGCATCCTCCTCCAACCTCCTTTAAATGACAAAGCTCCGACTTTTACAAGTTAATCAAAACCCTGACCATGGATGAGAGAGAAAAAAAGACCCATTAATTAAAATCTCAGAAGATGCCAATGGTAACAGTGTGCAGATGCTTTCTTGCTACACTAATCCTATCGGGAGACCAGACACTAGCGATCAGTATTAACAGTCACAGGTGCTATGATTAGGCCTGAGAGCACGTAGCTGTGACAGTGGAATAAGAAAGACTTCTTCCTGAAATCCCAAGCTTTGAAGGAAACTAAATAATTAATGAGAAGCAAGGCTTTCCCTGCCTTCCCAAGAAGGTTAAATTTCCAAGTATCTTCCACATGCAATAGAATCTCTAAAATGCCCAGAGAACATAAGAAAAGAAAAGAATATCTCCAGTCATTTAACCAATGTCAACCATGCGCCAAGTATTTTGAAGGTGCTGGAGACACAGTAGGGAGGTAGATAAATTTCCTGCACTTAGAGTGAAGGACAATATTTAATGTGTAAACAGGTAGGTCAAGGGTGTTGTAGAAAGCAAAGGAGGAATGGATGGAGAATGAAGGGGTGAGGTCTACTTTAGACCGTGTGGTCGGGGCAGCACTCTGAAGCAGTGCCAATTGAAATAACCAATAAAGCCAGGCCAAGGGCTGGGCCCAGGGCATTTCAGACAGAGGGCACTGCAAGTGCAAAGTCGCAGAGGCCAGATCAGACTTGACACGCTCGAGAACAAACAGGAGACTTATGCAGTGGGATGTGTTAACGTGGGAGAATAGAGGGAGTTGAGGTGGAAGAGGTAGGCGGGGACAAATGATCTAGAACCTTCTAAGGACATGGTGAAATGTTTGGATCTTATTCTAAGGGCTTGAGAAGACTTTGGAATGTTTTAGCAAGGGATTATACAATCTGATTTTAATTTTTTTAAGTTAGCCCTGGCTGCTGTGTGGAGAATAGTTATGGGGGGGTAGCAGAAAGTAGAAGGGACAAAAATATTCGGTAGGACCACAGTGCACATTATATACTATTGCCTCTGATATAGCCTGATGACATTTGTGATTGAGCTTACTGTGTAAGTACAGTAGTAAACATTTCAGAATGGATTTCTCTATTGTTTGGCAGAGTTCCATCATTCCAGACTTTCTCGGGTCTTGAGGCAGTATTTTCAGAAGCTGATCTACCCTTTTATCCTCCTAGGGGCTCAGGAGTAGACACAGACCAAGGAGAATTGACTGTAAAGAATTAAGTATGTACGCTGACCAGGCTGGCCAGTGAGAATACTTTTGTCATTCCCAAGGCACAAATAGGCTAATAATTGTGTCCTTGAAGCATTTAAGACATTCCTGTTCTGCAATGTCCAAGAATGTGGCCACCATTCCATGGTGATGTCCTTTGGGAATAATGAGCATGTGGCAGGACATTGTCAGCCCCATGAATGTGGGGTTATGGGGAGAAAAGTGTAAAGCATCTATCTCAATGTTTTACACCAGCTGTTCACATGGTCATTGAGAGTCTGTTATGGTTTGAATGTTTCTGTCCCCTTAAATTGCATGTGTTGAAATCCTAACCCTCAAAGTGATGGTATGAGGAGGTAGGCCTTTGGGAGGTGCTTAAATCATGAGCCTGGAGCCTTCATGAAGGGCATTATTGCCTTATAAAAAAAGCTCCAGAGAGAGGTCCCTCACCCCTTCCACCATGAGAGGACACAGACTGTGAACCAAAAAGAGGGTGCATACCCACCTATGCTGGCACTGGTCTTGGACTTCCCAGCCTCCAGAACCGTGAGGAATAAATATTTTGCTGTTCATAAATGACCCAGTCTACAGTATTTTGTTATAGCAGCCTGAATGGACTAAGACAGAAACTGAGGTTGTTTTTTAGACTTTTGTCCCATCTATGTCCTTATGTTCATTTAAAAACAGAGGTAGAGAGATTGTTTAATGTAAAAAAATCTCAAAATCCTCCTGGATATGAAGTTTTCACTTAGTTTAGGTTTAAGTGTCTTCTTCCCCACAGAGAGGGGCCTCGTGCACATAAATTGATAGTCCCAGGATAAGAGCAGAATCTTCAAAAACTAGGATCTCACTGAACAGAGTAGATGGTGTTTGTTCCTGATGCGAAGTAACTCTAGATTCAGTTCGAGCTGGAAGGTAGCTGACCAGAAATTCAGAGTTGTAGGTCCCTGGCCTGGGTGAGAATCATACACCTCTAACACTTATCGCAGCAGACAGAAAACTGGAATTTTGGAGGAAAGTTTCACATCGGGCCCTCAGACCCTATAAATGCCACTCCTTGCTGAGCTCTGTACACTCTGCACTCTACCTAGCAGGCTGTGAAGGATGCTCAGCACTGAACTTCTGGACCGTGTGTCCACCGGAGCCATGCAGAGCGCTGGGACAACCCTACGCCAGCGCTCACTTTCTGTACTACGTTCTTCTCTTCCTTTTGTCCAGCGACACTTCAGTAACACCAACGCAGACTTGACTAGAGCAAAATTCCTTGGTGCCGAGATTGTGAGATGGCAATAGAAAAAAGAATGAAAACACAGACACGTAAATGGGTTCCAGTCTTGGCTCTGCCACTTACCAGTTATGTGGCTTTGGACAGTGCTGGATCTTTCTTGCCTCAGTTTCTCAATCTGTAAAATAGAGATGATGTCTACCGTGTCAGGGTAGAGATTCAACGGTATCATGCGTTCGATTAGGTGAAATCGAGCACACAGTAGGCAGTTAGTAAATGTTTTGTTGTTATTGTTGTGGTTATTACATTCAAAGAATTGTGTTAAAATGTAATCTCTCATTGGGGCTTAAAATCGAGTATGTGAGATAAAAGACACTTAAATAATTGTAATATAGGCAAAAGTTGATAAATGGCCTAATCAGCATGTAGAAAAAGCACCATGAGAGCTATGATGGATTAAAGATAACTGTAAATTCTTCTACACTGCCTCAATTGAGAGAGCTGGGGTCTAGTTTCACTCCCACGTCCTACCCTTGAAACTGATCAGGCCGGTGACCTGATCTTTGACTGACAGAGTGCAGCTGAAATGACTCTGGGTGCTTTCCAAGGCTAAACCATCAGAATCTTGGTGGCGTCCTCCTGATTTTCTTGGGATGTTCCTTCTTGTAACTGAACCCCCATGCTGGAGATGTCACCTATGGATGCACTTATCACCAGCCCCAGCTGAATATCAACTGTCAGCCACAAGAGTGAGCTGTCTTAGACGGTCGGGTCCAGTTAGGCCACCAGATGACTTCAGCTGGACCAGGGCCCAGTGCATCCCTGATACAGAACGCCCAGTAAACTTACAGAAATTCAAGTTATAGTAAATAGTTATTTTAATTTTTAAGCACTAAGTTTTAGGCAGGTAGTTATGCAGCCAAAAATAATCCAAACAGGCATTTAGGAGAAAAGTCATCATTGAAGTTTTCCTAGAAAAAGTGGGATTTGAGAATGTCCTTGGAGGGAAGGATGGTGATAAGAGGCTCTTGGGAGAAGGTCATTCCCGAGAGAAGGGAGAGTTAGAGCAAAGACCCAGAGGCAGGCCAAAGCGGGCTGCATTTAGCACCTGGCAAACAGATCAGGGCTGCTGGAGTGGAGCACTGGGAGAAATGGGGTAAGAGGAAGAAAGCAAAGCCGAGAGGGTTGTTCAGGGTCAAGTCGTGGTGGCTTTGGGGACAGACTCATGTTATTGCCAGGATGGAAAATTTATTTCTGCTCTTCTGAGTCAATGGTTTTATAGGGAACAGCGGGGCTCTATGGATAAGGGAGACAGACATCTATGGAGAGAATGGAAACCATAGGGTAGCTGGATGTGCCAAAAGACACTGGGATTGGAAGATTGCCTAGGATCTTCCAGTGGCTCCCCATCACACACACAGTAACATCCTAAGGCCTTCATGCCCTGTGCGGTGCTCTTGCCCCAGCCACCTCGCTGACCTAATCTCCATTCCCTGTCTCCTTTGCTCACATTGACCACTGTTCTTTGAAGAGCAAGCATATTGTCGGCTCAGCACTTTTGCACTAAATCTGTGAGCTTGGTTTATTGTATTTGAATCTATTTATTATTTACCTCTCCAACTAGAATGTAAACTCCATGAGGGCTAGGACTTTGTCTGATGCTGAGAATAGCACCTGGCTTATAGTGGAAGCTCAAGAAAAATGGTAGAAAACAGCAAACGAATAAATGAGTCCCTGGCAGTCCTGGGCTTAAGATATCTTTTTTTTTTATTTTTTTCCTCAGCAGCAGGAATTTAGATCTTCATTTTAATTCCTCCATCGTTCTCTGTTTCCTGTTATTCTCAGGCAATTCTTTCCCCATCTACTCGCCAAGCTTTTCTCTCACAGCTTCACTGACTCATCACCATGGCTTACTCATAGCTCCCTGCTTATTCACTGCCTCTCCCTGTGCATCTGTCCAACTTCTGCTCCCTCCGCTCACCTCCTGATGCTCCCTGACTTTCCGGATGAAGTTCTAGAGGCAGAGAATCTCATTGGGTTAGCCCATCCCTCATTTAGGAAGACATTTTGGACCTTTGACTTTGTTCTGGGACATATGACCATGCCGATCCAATCAGCTGTGGCATAGGCACAAAGCATGGAAATCTGCATATACAGACCTATTATTTCACCCAGCGGAGGCGCACGGATGCAACAATGGCCCTAAATGACCTGTTGACCAAAGCCTAAGGTCCAGGCTGAGTTAATTCATACTTTAGGGAGACACTGAAGCTTCTAAGAAGAGCAGTGATCAACCAGATCTATGTTTTCAGAAGACTGTTTTGTCATTTCTATGAATGAGGCAGTTTATGATGGAAGAGATGATATATGCAAGACAAGTCAGAAAGCCACTGACTGGGAGAGCCGATGAAGCCTCAAACCAAGCCAGTGGCAGAATGAAAAGGAGAGTATGAGCAGGTGTGTCTTGAACCTAAAGATGTCTACCAGGGACATGAGGCTGGAGTTTAGCAGAAAGGCTGGGTCTAGACACCTAGGTCTGGAAGTCATAAAGATATGAGTTAAAATTGTGGCGTGCATAGTTTGGCAAGAGATAAGCCCAGACAGACATCTGGGGAACTCTCTTAGATGTAAAGAGCAGATCAAAGAAGAAAAACTTGACAAATGTTCTAAATTAGAAATATTTATACAGATGAGTAGGCACTCAGAGAGTCAGAGCACCCGGTAAAAATAAGAAAGGATTTCACCCCCCTTTTCTCTTATACTCAAAGGTACAGGTTCAAAGGATCCTGCATTAAATCTTGCTCAAGCTTCTAGTCTGTTTTCCTGCATACTTACTGGGAATCCTCAATATTCTAAAAATACATCAGCTGGGCTGCAGTGCCACAATTAGTGGAGCTGCTGTCCCATGAAACCCTCATCACCATTTTGCTTAGATCAGAGAGCGGATTAACTTTGATGTCTGTCTGAAACTCGTGCAAGACACCTGGTGGTCTGCTCCCTGCAAGCATTCAATCTTCACATCCAAGGGAAGGAGGAGAACATGCTGGATAGGAGCCCAAACCAATTTTTTTCTCGGTGATGGAGATGAAAATATGCACCCTGGGACTTCTGACATATTTGACTTGCATTCTGTCCTCTTATATCCCTGAGCTATTTCTCCCTTTGCACAAATACCTTCCTCCAGACCCAGACTCCCTTTGGCTTTCACAAACATTAGCACAGCTATGAAACCCCAAGCCCTTTGTCTATGCCATGTGGAAATTTCTGTTATCTATTAGGGCTCCTGGTGTATGCAACCAAAACTGTCTCTAACTTAAGTCCATGGGGAGTTTACTGGAAGCATATGTGGTAGCCTGCAGAATAAAACGAACAGTTGAGAATCAGAATACAAGGGGGAATGATAAAAGATCCAGGGTTATGGGCCAGTGGGAGGTATGCAAAAATCTCATCAGAATGTTGGCAATGAAATAAATCTGCAACTATATCGTCTGTCCTGTATCACCACCTTCACAATTCTTATTTCTGGGCAAAAATAAATAAATAAATAATTGGACCAGTGGAACTGTACCCGCACTCAGATGACATGAGCTCATTGACTTTGCAAGGCAGTATAGACTTATGGAAGGAGCAGGTCTCTGGAGCCAAACAGCCTGGAGTTGTATCCTGACTCTGCCACTTACTAGCTACGTGCCCTTAAGCTAGTTATTCTTGCTGTGCCCCAGCTTCCCCCTCTGCAAATGGGGATATCTATTCATGATGGTTGGTGAGTAGTGAATGGGTAAACCTGTGCTAGCGGTTGGCACAGGGGGAGTGTCCTACAGACTTGATATTAGTATTGATGAGAATGCACAAGGCCCCTGGATTTATAGTCCAACCAAGAAAGCCAAGATGAGAGGTCATCTTCTGAAAGGAATTGGAAGCTATTATTAGGGGAGGCTGAGTGGCCAAAAAGCAATTACTATCCATTGCCACATCTCTATCAGACTGTAGACGCCATGAGGACAACAGACTCTTCTGTTAATTAATTCACTGCTGCATCCACCAGCACCTGAAAAATGCTTGGCACATGGTACGTGGCTCAGTGAACCTTTGTTGAATAATGAACAAACATTAACTGCTTCCCAATCAATTTGTTCAGTGCCTTGTCCAGAGTAGGCACATGATATGTGTTTGTTAATTGAATTTATAGGTAAATGGAATTCTCAGAAATGAGGACACTGGAGTCAAAGAGATGGACTTATATTTGGTAGGACTTAGTGGCAAGAAAATGCTAAGTAACTGGTTTTTGGTGTGATGATGCTAATAAGCTATACAAATGACATAGGTGGCCTATGTCCTTTATACAGATTATTGTAATTGTATATAGTTTAGCTGCTGGTCAGGCTAAAACCTTTAAGTCAGCATAGAGGGACAGAGAAACAAACAGTTCCTTGCCACATCCCTTTGGAGAGGCGGGTGGCCCATCTGCCCCTCATTGGTCCTCTCCCCACCTCAGAAGCACTGCTGGTCCCTCATGAGGACATGCCATTCTTCTGGCACTCTCCACACTAGCTTTCAGAGGCTCTGAGGGTGGGGCTCAGCCAGCTATCCTTCCACGCTTGCTCATGGAGACAGCAAGACGTCATGGAGGAGCACATCAGACTAGGAATCGTGAGAGCTAATCTCTGGTCCTGGCTCGGCCAATGGTGTGTGAACTTAACTTCCAGTCTCTGGCTCTCAGCAATATGGTCTATAAAACAGGGTAATCTTTGACTTAAAGCTCATGGAGGTATTAAGCAAATGAAATTACACTCATGATGATTTCATCTGGAATTCCTGTTGTAAAAGACAGAACCCAGCTCAAACTGGCTTTCGTGAAGAAGGGACTTTATTGGCTCGTGTTATTGAGAAATCTTAGGGTAGATACCATTTTAAGCACAACTGGCTTCAGGAACTCAAATGTAACATCAGCACCTGATTTCTATCTCTCAACTCTCCTTCTGCTGTACTGTCCTCATTCTCAGCCTCTTAATGATGGCCCCATTAGTTCAAGAGTTTTATCCTCTCAAATTCAAACCCAGCTTTCCAGTAGCTGGGACAGACTATGATTCATTCAACATGGGTCACGTAGCCAGGAGGGTGCAGCTACATTGGATGATCAGGCCTGGAGCCTGTGCCAATAAACCCTAGTAGTGATGGGGCTTGGTCAGGCTTGGTTATATGGTTAACTCTCAGAGCTGGAAAAAAGTAAGTATTGTGGTATGGGGAGAAGCCCCACTTTACCTCATGGATTGAGAATGGGAGAAGAATGGTTTGCCAAAAGGTATTTGAGGTACTATTAACAGAAAGAGATGTGGATGCTGCTAAAATGACAAATGTGCATTACACCAGGGGATTTTTATGTCACGTGATTTAAAGCATGTATCATTTCATTCCCTCTTTGCTATGAAGTCTTCTGTCCTCACCCTAACAAGCTCCTGCAAGCCCCTGAGGAGCAACTGCCTCACCCTACTGTCATCTGTCTTCCTCTCTGAACTTCTGTTGCCCACAGGACCAAATCACTCACCAGCAACATCAAGTCATCAGTTATCTTTTTATGTCTATGTCCTGTCTCTTCATCCACGTGGCAGAATCCTAGAGAACAAGGGTCATGTCTTATTCATCTCTGTGTCCCCTGTAGCACTTTGCCTTGTGTTTGGGGCATGGATGATAGTTCATAAATCTGCTGACAGATCGAACACCTGATTTATATGCTTCCAGAACCATGGGGGTAGAGAGTAGCTTGATCCAACTACAAAACTAAAATGAAAGGGAAAACCTGTGCTCTTCCTACCATTTCTGAAACATCTCTTGTGGACTAAATAATGCTGATGGGGTCAAGACGAATATCCCCTTTGCTCCCCAGACCCCAGTTGCTGGTATTCTCACTTGAAAAGGATTAAGGGATGAAGGCCCAAGGAGTCTTAGTCTCAGCTGCCCTGTATACCCTGGGCAGGTCATATGCTGGGACAACCCACCTAGAAAGATGGAGGATGGCAGTCATTGGAAGAGGAAGCAGATGTCTGTCCTCAGTGGCCTTCCATTCCAGGCAATAAAGCAGAAGCCCAAGCTCCCGTCAGTGGGACTAGCCATTGGCTCTCTGCCCTGCATTGATCCTTTTCCTCCCCACCCTCAATCCTAACCCCAGCAAAGGGAACAGGGAGAGAGGAAGGATGGAAAAACTCAGTCAGAAATGGTCTTTTTGTAGCTTGGATGTTGAGACAGTATTCCTCTCAGGCTAGTTTTGGTCCAGAAGCCCCTGTGGCTCGGGTTTCAGAAGCCCCCTGCAGGCCATCCTGGGCCAGGCGATTTACTCCTTTGTCTCTAATCCCCTCAAACTGCCCCTGGGAAGCTAAGCGGCTTGTCCAAAGCAGGGCAGCTGAGCTAGCTGGGATTCCTTCACCTGTAAAATGGGCCGACTAACGTGAGGATTAAATCAGCGAGCTGCACAAAGCATCCTGCTGCTGGTAGACAGCTGCTAAAATCGAATCAATGGGGAAAGAACGGGAAGGCTTGATTGGTAAAAGGAGTGGCAAAAGAGGTCAGCAGGGTCGTAGATGGAACAGCTGAGGTGGGAGCCAGGCAGAGGGCAGGACAAGGGGTGGACAGGAGCCCTGGACGCCAGCGCAACAAAAGCTCCACCTGGAACCACGGGCAAGCGCAGGGGAGGAGGTGCTAGGGGGCCGAGGCCCCGCCCCCACCGCGCGCAGCCCCGCCCCCAGCCCCGGTTCCACCTTTTCCGCAGTCCCGCCACTGACTCCGCCCCACCGCCCTTTATCCCCGCCCCCAAGGCCCGGAAGTAAAAACCGCTCCGCCTTTTCCCAGTGGGGTTACGACCCTGTCCGCGCGAGCTGCGATTCTGAGAGTGCGGGGCTCTCGGCGGGCCAGGGCAATCCCTGGCGGGCGCCATGTCCCGGAACCTGCGGACCGCGCTAATTTTTTGGCTTCATCTCCCTGATCGGCGCCGCCTTCTACCCCATCTACTTCCGGCCCCTAATGCGGCCGGAGGAGTACCGTGAGTGACCTCTGACCCAGCGTGGTGATCTAGCCCCTGTAACTCCCCACCGCCAGTCATTTCCACGTGGGAACACGGAAGATCTTCTCGGGAGTCAGGCTGACCTGGGTTCGAATTCAGATTCTCTGCTGTATGTAGCTTTGTGACCGTGGACAGGTGACTCAATCTCTTGGACCCTCAGCATCCTCATCTATAAATATTTCTCTCATATCTAAAATAAAACCATCTAGCCTCTCATGAGACTCAAAGGTAGTAATGAAAGCAGCCTGCACATAGTATGTCGACACTAAATACTAATTCATACTTAGAGTTAACATTCACTGAACGCTTATCATGTGTCAGGTTAGGCACACATCGGATCGTTTAATTTCTACAATCTCACTTTGAGATGGGTGTTATTACCCGTTTTACAGGCGAGGAAACTGAGGCTCAGGGGGATTGTATAACATGCCCAAAGTCACACAGCTGGTGAGTGGCAAGGCAAATATTCCAACCCAGGCGTCTGTCTCCTGAGCTTGCACACACTGAAGCTGATAATGATGATGTTGGGGATAGGCAGATAGAACCCTAATCACCCTGAACTTGAAGGTGTTTTTACTGGTATTTTCATCTCTACTCCCAGAGACGTCTGTGGGTGGAAATGTTTCAAACCTAAACTGTTAACCTGGGTTTTGAGTTTTTCCTCTCTAAATCTTTTTTCAGATTTCTGCTGTCTTCATTTTAAGCTAGTTGCTCACATGACAATGGTGAATACCCTGGGAGTAATTTTCCTTCTTAATCATTCAAGTCCTATCATTCTGAAAACCAAATTTCCCTTCCTCGAGACCTGTACCTCAGCAAGGATTAGCACTTTGATACATCTGAAACCATCTGTCAGGGAGAAAATATTAGGCATTAGAGGCTCATTTTGTTCTCCAGGAAACCTGAATCATCGTGAAGATGGAAGAGGGCCAACCCTGCCCCTTGAGAATATTAGCGGAGGCTGAAAGCTTGGCGATTTGAAGGGGAAAGCTCCGTGTAAATGCTTCTGCCCATTACAAATGCTACAACATTTGGTTTCTGGAGGCAGAGCGTTTTAAATACACACTCAGATTTCCTTGTAACTACTTTTCATCAGGCAAGATTGAAATGGCCTCTGTGCATTCTGCTTTCCAGCCTATGCACTATGCATGGGGAGTAAATAGGGCAGTATGAAGCCCTGCATAACCTTATCTCCATCATCTTTCCTTATTGGATCCCTGCCCCTGGCTATATCGTGATGGCCTCTAGAAAGGGTTTTGTTTTGGATCGCACAAGAAAAATTTCAGTTTCAAAGATAGAGCAGTAGTTCTCAACAGGAGATGATTTTGTCTCCCAGGTGACATTTAGTTCTATCTGGAGATATTTTTGCTTGTAATAACTGGGAGTGGTGTGGGGTAAGTAGTGTATGTTACTGGCATCTAGTGGATAGATGTCAGGGATGCTATTAAACTTTCCACAAGCACAGGACAGTCCCTACCCTCCCATGACAAAGAATTACCTAGCCTAAAATGTGAATGGATGGTGGCAAGGTTAAGAATCCTGATCTAAATCAGATGATCAGGTTTGATCAGATGTGGATTTGTACCTGTATTCCAACAGCAGTCTTATGGAGAGTCTCTAGAATCTATGTTGTCTGAGTGGCTTGAGAGAGACAAATCAGGTGAACATTTAGTGAGTGTGGTCACAATATTTGCATTTTAACTGCAAGGTGGTCTATGCCTGTCTACTTTTCTGGTTCAGTTTTAATTGCTTTGGCCAACTCTTGTCTGAGAGTCATAACTGATTTCTTTATACAGACAAACAATACTAAACAGCTAATATTTATTGGAAGTTTATTATCTCTGGCACTCTTCCAAGCATTTCATATATATTAACACATTTAGTTCTCATAGCAGCCCTTTGAGGTAGCTGCTATGTGAGCATCACCCCCATTTTATATGTGGACAAACCGAGATATGGAACAGTTAAGTAACTTACGTAAGGCTGAGTCACATATCTGGGATTTGAACCAGTGCCTTTAACTGCTATACCATGGCACCATACTGTCTTTCTATAGGAGTGAGTAAGGCAGATGAGGGCCTTAAGCTAAGTACTTAACCTCACTGAGCTCAGTCTGTTTCCTCATCTATAGTGGTGAAGTTTACAGGACTGAATTTACAGGTTTTGGGGTATATTTAATGAGAGAACACGTGCAGAAATACCTAGTATCGTCTTATATTAGGCATTCCATAAAAACATTTTAAAAAATAAGGAGCTACAAGGGCAGAGCTGTGAGACAAGGTGTTTTGGGCAGGTGGACAGACCTAGGGCTGTTTGGCATGGCAGGAAACGGGGTCCAGGCAGGTGAGGTATTCATGACTGTGGGAGACAGCTGGGAGGACGAGGCGTCAGTTAATTTCAGCACATTCAACTGGCACTTATTTAGCTGCTTTTTTTATTTTTTAAAAAATATTTTAGTAGTTACTGTCTCCTGGCACTGTGTCAGGTGATGGGTATGCATGACCGACCAGACAAGACAGAGCACTTCTCTTCATCTCACTTCATCTTTGTCCAGTCCACGTCCCCTGCCCACTCCTTGGACACAAGCTGGTGTCCGTGCTTCCGCCAGGCTCCAGTAACTCTCCATTCTTTACCAGCAGCTGTGGTGATCTTTCTGGTTACTTTTTATTGCGGATTTCTACCGCATTCGTGTCTATAGTCAAAGAATGTAGGCTATATGATTTTGATTCTTGATATTGGTGAAGGTTTCCTTTGTGGCTTAGTACAAATCAATTTTTGCAAATGTTTTTTATGTGATTGGAACGATATGTATTCTCTGGTTGTTGGGTACAGGTTCTATATATGTTGATTACAGATTAAGCTTCTTAATTCTGTTATTTAAATATCTTGAGACCATGTTATTAGGTGCACACAATCTAGAATATTTTGGAGAATTGTTTCTAATTATCATTATATAGAGGTCTTATTTGTCCCAAATATTCCTCCCCCACTCTATTTTTATCTGATATTATTATACTTACCAACTTTCTTTTGGTTAGTATTTTCCTGGTGTATCTATCCTTTTATAGTCAGCCTTTATTGTCCTTAAGCCTCATAACCAGCCTAAGCTAGATTTTTTAATCTTATCATTTCTTTTAACCTTTGGATTGAATTCATTTTCATTTATTATGATTACTGACATATTTACATTTGTTTTTCTCTATCTTATTTTGTCTTTTTTATTTATTATTCTATTTCTGTACTTACTTTTTTTTTTCTCCTCTTCTGCCTTTAAGGCTTCTTTATTTTTCTCCCTCTCTACTATATAGTTTGAAAGTTTTACACTTTATTTATTATTTTATGATTATTGTTTAAAGTTAGTCAATATCTTTACCCTCTTATGAAATATACAAAGACCTTAGAATGCTTTAGTCCCGTCCCACAGGTCTTATGTATAACTTCAGTCCTACCTTGTGTTTATTACTCCCTAAATCACAGTGCTCCATAGTCATCGATTGTTTCTTTACCTACATTCTTTACTCAGCAGTCCATCTTGTATCTCATTCCTTTTTAGTTTCAGTTTTCTTCATTCTGAAATATATCTGTTAATATTTCTTTGGTGAGAATTTGTAACTGGGAAAATTTATTCTTTTTGTCAGAAAATATATAGAACTCCAGGTCTTCTGTGGCCATCGAAAAGTCTATCATCATGCCATTTGTTCTTTGAATTTGATCATCTCGCTTGATTAAAATACTTCAGTAGCCCTCTGCTGTCCTCAGAGTCCAGCTGGTGCAGGATCATTGAGGTATTTTAATCCAGAGAACAAGGTGGTGAGAGTCACTCTTTATAGGTCTCTATATAATGGGAAAGAGATGCTGAAAGGTCAAGGCTGAAGGCAAGAAGGCCAGGTACAGGAACACTGTACTTCCTCTGGCCACAGGAGAGTAGGGAGAGGTGAATAGCCTGAACCAGAGTGATGTTTATAGGACTAGGGAGTGGAGAGTAAGGACTAGGAGGTAGGGAGTAAGATTATGTGACTGGGGAGTAGGAAGAGGTGACTATAGCCTGAACCAGAATGATGGTATGGGACTGGGAAGATGTATTGAATTTAGGAGGTGTTTAAGAAGTAAATTCTACAGGGATTTGTGACTGATTAGCTATAGGGTAAGAGAGGGAAAGGAAGGAGAATAGCACTCAACTCTCTGGCTCCAGCAACTGAGGAGATGGTAATCTGGTCATTTACTAAGAAACACAAAGGAATTGGTTTTGGGGGTGGGAGGATGAACTAGTTCACTTTGGAATGTGTTGACTTTTAGGTATCAGGATTTGCTCTTGGAGATTTCCCATAGGCAATGGGATATGCTAGTCTGGAGCTGAGATCTTTGATCTGAGCGGAGCTAGAGATGCACCGTCATCAGCATTGGATGGGAATCAGTGTCATTGGAGGTAAGGGCTCCCAGGCAGCATCAGAGATTGAAACAGACAAACTGGCCTAGGACCAGAATGCTGATGAACACTGTTTGAAGAGCAAGCAGTCAGGAGAAGGGGGAGCTCTCAGAGGAGACGGAGAAGGGGTGGCCAGAGCAAGAGGATTAAAAACATAAGAAACTATAGTCACGGGCCCCATGAAGACACACCCCCTTAGGGATGTGGTCAGCGGGGTTAGACTTCTTGGAGAGAGGAAGATAAGAAATGAAAATATCCATTAGATTGATCCAAAAAAGGTAAAGGTGATAGGCCATTTTGTTAAGAACACTTTTGGCAGTTTTGTAGTAGGCAGAAAGCAGATTGCTGTGATCGAAGAGTAAATAGTGTATTAAAGTGACTAAAGATGTTTGGCTGTATGGGGAGGAGAATGACAGTGTATTTGCAGCAGGTCAAAGGGTCTAGAGGAAGTTTTGTTTTAGTTTTGGCTAGGAGAGATGGGAGACAAGAGTCTCTGAACAGAAAAGATGCCAGAGAGAGAAGACAATCTATGGAGTGGGAGGTGGTGTGGGACCTTGAGATCAGATGGAGAAGAGAGCCTTGGACAGAAGGCAGGGCACCTTCCGCCAGTTCAGGAGGAAGGGTAGGTACAGATGTAGCTACATTAGGGTGGATGTTGGGAAGTTGCAGGCGCTTCCAGGTGATGACTTCTGTTTTCTTTGTAAAGCATGAGGTCAGGTCATCTATGAGTGAGAGACAACCACCGGCCAGCCTCTCCCTCCCTGAAGCCCTCTCTTCTCTGGCCTTCTGTGACCACCCTCCCTGTCAGTCCTAGCTTTGCTTTTTTGCTCCTGCCTTTAGTCACTTCTCTTAGTCTCTTGTTGGGTCACCCTCTTCTGACTATCCCTCATACATTTGTATTGCCTAAGATTCTGGGGAGACCTAGGAGAAGCCCACAGTTCTTGCAGGGGTGGGGCAGACACTCAGTTCTTGAGAAGGAGAACCAGTGGCTGGCAAGAAAGATGCTGAGGCCATGTAGGGCTCAAGCGTAGAGTCATTATGGGCCATTCAGCTGGGCCAGCCTGACTGATGCTAGTCAGCCTGGGTGTCCAGAGTATGGGGACAGGTAGGTTCTAGGACCTCTGCTGGAATAAGTCACAAGGCAGCAGAAAAGAGGAAGAAGCCTGCTTTGGTAAAATAAAGCCAAGGAGATCTTCCATGCTTTAAAAACAGGCAAGCTACTATCACAAGACTACCTGATTGGATTTCATGTTGACATTCAGTATGATCTTCAGCCCTTTCACTAACTCAGCCAGAATTACTCAGCCTTATGTGAAATATAAGGTCAGTTCTACACGTGATATACCTTGCTGCTGAAATGAGCACTGGGGAGATGGCAATTGGCATTGGTGATCAGTGATCCCAAACCAGAAGTATGGGACCATTGTGCTTCTGGAGAGGAATCCAGAAGTTGCTTAGCTCCTAGCCTGTTGGCACAGCGTGGCTTGCCTGAAGAGCCGGCATTCAGGGATGAGTACAGGTGCTATAACTTGAAGCCTAATCTGTCTTTATATCTCAGAGCTAGACAGTGATCCTGAATATGGCCTTTAAAAAAACGACATGCATTTTAGGCCAGCCCGTGAAATGAGACTGGATAAAAGATCATTTTCTGTGATCCTGTTCATTTTTAACTTTAATTACATGTGCAGAAGCATAAAAATCATAGTTTTGCCAGAAACCGTTGCTCATTGAGTCTTCTCATTTAGGTGACTTGCCCAAGGTCATTTAGCATGTTCATTGCTGGATGGACAGTAGACCCCAAGGTAGACTCCGCACTTTGTCTGCTGCTTCATGATACCCTGTCTCACCAATGGCAAAGAGTACTTAATAGCAAAATGAAACGCCACATGGAAGGGCTGTGAGAACCTCAGTTCTACCTCTCAGTTGTGTCTTTTGCTGCACCTTGCTGCTCCCAACTAAGAGTACATTGTGCAGAGTCAGAATAGGGTCACAAGAAATCGCTTGATGTGGAAATGATTCTCACCAGAAGGACGGTTCCCCTGTTAAATGCCAGGGGTTGCTTAGAATATGCTTTTTATTCCTTTCACCATGGAGTCAAATGAGATGCACGGATAGACTAAAGTCATTTTCTAATGGATTCAACTAGACTGTCTGGTGAGGTAACAAGTGTTAGGATTGGGCGGAGCCAAATGCATCCAGTGGCCACTTGGCCCCCTCACACTCACCTGGTTCACACTCACCACCAGTGTGTATGTGGTGCTTACCCCAGTCCCGGGTTACCCCAGTGTACGTCTAGATGAGGATGTACGTGTCTAGGCAGCAGCAGCACATGGGAGTGCTGGGAAGTATTTTTAAAATTTTGTATTTGCTGCTTTTAAAAAGCTGCTTTGAATAATCATCATGGAACAGTCACAGTGTTGTTGGACTTCCTTATACTTGTTTTTGCAGTTGTGTGTTTTTGTTATTAGAAAAAAGAAAAAACAAACCAACAGAAAAGACCAAAGAACTGTGTAATAAATCCTTGTATACCCTTCACCTAGATTTACCAATTACCATTTTGCTCCATTTGCTTACCCCCATATGTGAAATATAACATATCTGTACATGCATACATGCATACATACATGATTATGTATGTCTAATAGAATTATTACTGTTGTTTCGCTGGACATTTGAGAGAGAGGTGAAGACATTGTGAGCTTTCATTCCTGAGGACTCAAGCATGTATTTTCTGAGAACAAGGACATTCCCTTACATAATCACAATCCAGTTATCCAATCCAGGAAATTTAATATGAAAACAATGCTATTATCTAATATATAGTCTGTATTTAAATGTTGCCATTTATCCAGTTACTTAGATTGTGAATTGCTTTTATTTTAACTGTTTTTGGCAGGAGGAGATAGGGGTCAGAGTCCTTAAGTCATATTTTACACCTGGACAATATGGCCATTAGATATAAAGATATGTTTTCATTTTCAAAGCCTTAATGATATTAGGTGGATTATTTTACTACCATACAAAAAATCTGCCAGTCTGCAATGCATTACATTTAATAATATACCTTGGCCCTTTGACTAGAGATTAAAACTACAAATCAAACCACCGCCTCAGCACCAGGGGGCAGAGTCGGGCTTGCTGAGACCATGCATGGGGACTTTTCTAACCTGCATTGCAAAGCTCCAGGCCCAGTGTTGCATATTTGTGTTTTAATCCTTTCGCTCCCGATAGAAACATGCTACTACTGAAAAGTCAATAATTAGCTCACCCTGATTTGTTCATAGTTAAACTCCTGACTTCTACATTGTCCTTTTCCTGCTGTTTATAGACATTTGCTATTTCCCTAATGATAACAAAATAGAAACCCAACTGTCAGCCTCATCAAGATGCACTTGCTACATCCTGAGAGACCAGTTTGTTTTCCTTTTAGCATATTCCACATTCACAAATAGTGTCTTTGTGTCGTATCATGAATTTATATAAGACTGTTTTGGCCTTAGAATATTTATAAAACATTAATGGATTAAAGAACCAGGGGATGTAGATAGGATGCTAATACCGGTTATCACTTGGTAGGAACTGGTTCAGCAAAGCGGTTTAAATTGCCTGTCCAAGCCTCCCCCCACCCCCTCCCCCCAAAAATATAGTTGCATAAAGACAGGGATTATAAAGAGATTATGGTCTATTTAAAATAAATCCTCAGCCTCTCTCCAACCTCATTAGCAATTAGCAAGAAAGTGTGAAGTCGGGGATTCCTTTCTCTTCACTCGATTCTCCATTGCATTATAAGAGGTTCAAACACAATTAGACATTTGGTCTCACAAAAAGTCAACTTCCTTTGATGTTTGGCAGCCTGCCAGCTTCTTTGGCTTTGCAGTACCTGCCTCTCAGAAAATGTGTTCTATATACCAGGATGTCTGGTCTTCTTAAATCTGTGGATCTGAAATGCTGTCTGACCATCAGTTGTTTTTTAAAAACTCATCTCTTCCGTAATACTGGAGAATGCACCTTTTTGGTGTGAGAAATTATATCTTTTGTTCTCAGCACAATTAATGATAGTGCAGCCTTTTAATAACTGGCATTTTCTAAGAGCATGTTTGAGACATGTCCGTACTTTGAGACTTTCATGTTGACAGTGTGGTAGGGCTCAGTCCTCCAGGACTTCACCTTCTTGGGAAATAGACCACCTTTTGTGTTGAGTTATTTAGAAAGTCTGATGCCCTAGAGGCTCCATTATCATCCATTCTAGATGGAATAAGTCTTGGCATATCTTGGCCCAGAGCGCCTTGGTTGCCACTCACCTGCTGCTTTTTAGAGAGGCCCCCTGAAGCCAGCGGGCCATCGCCTGTAATGGGCTTCATAATGCTCTGTCTTCTGACTCAGAATTGGACATCAAGATGCACATAATCCCTATAGCTCAATGTTTTATTTGCCAAAGCAAAACTTAGCATTGATAAAACTATCAGGTAGGTCACTTAGGATTGACTTTCTGTCACTTTGCTGGAGAAGCAAATTTAGTGAATATTCCGTTTGGCAAAACCCTATTTCTTATACCTATATGCTTGTGTAATTTTATGAGAATCCAGAGGCCAGAATAAAGAAAACAGCCTAATCTTAAATAAGAGCTAAATGTGAATTTAAAGAAACACTGTCAGTCGATTAAAACAAAGGTCTGATTACAACATTTAATTTCCATAATTTAGTAGTAAACATTCTTTGGTTCCAAGTCCTTCTCCTGAAAAGCCGCCATTTGTTTGTCAGGATACTTAAAATAATAAGTCTTTGTTTTCACAGACCTTGGGTTTATTCTCAACCACTTAGAAAGATGTGTCAGTGTGCTTGAAGCCCACAGACATAAAATGCCCAATTTCTCTTGGCCCTCGCCTGTTGGACATCTCCAAAGAGATCCGCCAAGCTGCTGTAGCTGAAACGTGCTTTTTAATTGGCACCGCACCTGCAATCAATTAGCGAAGCTTCAATTACCCAAACCAAAGCCACCCACCCAAAGATTAATTTTCTGCTCTATTTCCTATGAAAAACATAGCATATTTAGCTCTGGGCCTAGTCCTTCAGTGGAGTACGTTTTAGACATATAAACTATATTGTTTTCTTGTTAATTGTACTTGTTCCTTCAATTCAGCAGCCTTCCCCTCATAATATCACGCCCACCAGTTCTTTCAAAATTGTTCTTTTTCTGTTGTGTTGTTGCCTTTCCAGAAATGCTGAGCACACAGAGAAAAGCTGTTAGTTGGGAACTTTTCTTTTGAAGTACAGCTTTCCTTTACTGAAGATGTCCAGTCCTTTGGCTACGGGACCCAAGTTCCATAACCTTAAAGCTTTGAGTAATGCCGTCTCTGAATTTAATAGCAGTCATATGTATTAGTTCCTAATTGTCTCCTGTCATTGTCCCCTGTAAATACAAAGATTTCTACCACCACTGCCCTCCCCCCTTGCTAAAGAGTCATTTTTCTGTTGTGTTTCTCAGAGAAGGAACAAGCAGTAAATCGAGCTGGTATTGTCCAAGCAGATGTGCAGCCACCAGGTAAACTTAACAGTCTAAACAAAGTCCCGTACTGTTGTGTTGTGGCGGGTTGTGTGTTTGCTTTGCAATAGGAAGAGAGCTTTTCAGTTTAGAAGCTAGACTGTGATTGTGCTGTTTATTTACAACAGTTGCTTTTTCATAGGTGCCACCCCCAAATTTAATATTTCACTTCAGAATATTTTTTGCAAGTTTGCACATTTCTTTTTTTTCATTTGATAAGTAGGCATAAAAATGTAATGTGTGCAGTTAAATATGAAGCGTGAATAGCTGTTTTTCAGACTTATTTACTAAGCACGCTTTTGAACACTGCACTCATGGGAAAATACTGTTTACTTGTGAGCTGCTTTAATTGATGCAAATTCTGCTTTACACAAAAGCTCAGAAGTTCCCTTTATGGCCGGATGGTTAGTTACTTTGAGGTGATCCAAGTTGGCTGAGAATGAGTGGTTTCCAGCTTTTTCCAAACTCTTGTAATCCGTGGCAACATTCTTTTTTATTTAGTTAGTTTTTAACTGGGCCAGATACATATCTCCCTGTGGTGGGGCAATTTCTGAGCCATTTAAAAGTCTGCCATGGCTTCGCAGCCCTTCATTCGTTCCATTCCAGGGTTCCGGCAGCTTGCTTTCACTGCCTCATGCTGCATGTCAACTGCGCAACTGAATTCTGATGTCATTTGTTTGTTGGAGGTTCAGGGAAGTGGTAGGAAGTTTAAAAATGAATTCTATTTTTATTCATGTTTTTTTTTTTTCTATAGGGTTGAAAGTGTGGTCTGATCCATTTGGCAGGAAATGAGAAGGCTGTCACCAATTCTGATTATGAAAGTAGACATCTTCATGCTCCTAACTGCAGCAAGTCCCATAAATCACCTCTGTAGAACGATGGCTGGAGAAGAAAACTCTAATGCCACAAATAAGAGTGCTGTGTGCAAGGATTAATATTTCTTTTCTTAAGGATCAAAAGCACCCTGAACGGATTACACTATTAGGAAGGTTATCCTGATTTGGTATACTTTCTGAAAATGAAGCTGTCTCACTCAGATGTGTTTGGAGAAGACTTACTTATTATTCAGTCTGTACTGCTTACCTAACCATGCTGTGAGATGAATATAAGCAACCAGGAGACTTGGGAAGATCCTGGTTTATTTTGCCACCTTCCATATAGGAAATGGCAGTGAAAAATCACCATGCGGAGCAGCTTCATAGGGCTCTTTGAAAATGTTAAAGTTGATAAAACTTTTTACAAATAATTCAGCTGAGCTATCTTGTCAAAGGTTGCTGTGTCGGAAAATAAATAAATATGAAGCAAGTCAAACTAAATGGGAATGTGTGCATAGATGAGATCATGTTGGATGAACAAGTGAAAATGTGTATATTAAAATGATTTGTTTCCACAACAGTGTAATTTTTTTTTTTTTGCAAATCCTTTCTTACAGGCTCATTAAATTATACCAAGAAGTACTATTTGACTAGATTATATTTGACTAGATAGTTGACTGTGTAGTGTTTGTCAGTTTGTAAAAATTTTAAAGATAAATAGCAAATTTGTTAAGACAAATATTTATTGCATGTGATTCTCTACCAGGTGCCTCACCAGGTGCTGCAAAGATGTGCGTATCAATACTCATTTCTCTCTAGCGCTCTGTCTGGCCCCTTACTAGAGTCTGCTTTTGAAGAGACATGCCTTTTCAGTTTTAGCTCTCCCAGAGTGCTTTGCATTATTACTCTATTTTTTTTTTAATTTTTTTTTTTCAATTACAGTTGACACACGATATTATATTAGTTTCAAGTGTATAACATAGTGTAGATATTTAGGTAACTTTTGAAGTGATCACCCTGATAAGTCTGACACCATACATAGTTATTACAGTATTATTGACTATATATTCCCCATCCTGTACTTTGCTCCCCATGACTATTTTGTAACTACTAATTTGTACTTCTTAATCCTGTCCCAACCCCCTACCCCACATCTGGTAACCATCAAAAGGTTCTCTGTATTCCTGAATTTGTTTATGTTTTGTTTGTGTATGTATTTTGTTTTTTAAATTCCACGTATTAGTTAGATGATACGGTATTCGTCTTTTTCTGTTTGACTCATTTCACTTAGCATAGTACCCTCTAGGTCCACCCATGTTGTTGCAGGTGGCCAGGTTTTATTCTGTTTGTGGCTGAATAATATTCCATTGTGTATATGTACCACCTCTTCTTTATCCGTTCGCCTATCGATGGGCACTGAGGTTGCAGCCATATCTTGTCTATTATAAGTAATGGTGCAGTGAACATGTGGATGCATATGTCTTCAAATTAGTGTTTTGGGTTTCTTCAGAGAAACATCCAGGAGTGGAATTACTGGGTGCTTTGTCTCCTGTTACAGCCTTTGCTTTAAAGTCTATTTTGTCTCGTATAAGTATTGCTTATTCAGCTTTTTTGCTGTTTCCATTTTCATAACATGTCCTTTGCCATCTCTTTACTTTCAGTCTGTGTGTGTCTTTTGATCTGAAGTGAGTCTCTTGTAGGCAACATATGTGAGGGTCTTGTTTTCCTGTCCATTCAAGCACCCTATGTCTTTTGATTAGAGCATTTAATCCATTTACAGTTAAAGTAATTATTGATAGGTAGTTATCTTATCATTCATATTTTTTATCTTTTTCTAAAGCTTTAAGTCTCTCTAACATTTCTTATAATACTGTTTTGGTGGTGATGAACTCCTTTACCTTTTCTTGTCTGGAAACGAGTCTCTCTTTAAAGATGGGCTGCCTGATAACATAATTTTATTATTGTGAACTGGGAGTTTGCTAACAGACAACTGGCACAATTATGTCATTACTGTCGAAATAAGTCGTTCCGAAACCAAAGTCATTATCTTTGGTAGTCATTTCCTAACATTTAATTGACTTACAGTTAACAACCCAATAAAAGATATTGACTCATTTCGGGTATATTTGACCACAATTTTCCTTGGAGAGGACACCAAGAAGTTGCGTAACTTAAAGTCAGACGTTCCGTGGGTGCTTAATTGAGATTTCTCTATGACTGAGGCAAGTGCATGTACCATCTGCTTTGGAAGGTATCCAGGCCGAAGGACTGTGTCTCACTGTCATAGAGGAGAACTTGGGGGCCTCGATTGCCTGTTTGTCAGACGGAACACTCAGTTTAGTCTCGGGAGTGGGATCTTTGTCCCGGCCTTGACCCTGCCCTTGGTTCACCTTTTTGCAGAGATAAAGGGGCCCTCTATTCTGCTCAGCTGCCTTGACGTTTATGTAAGGATCACTCTTCATGTCAGAGGTGTCACATCAGACACTGCCACCCACTCTTGACAAGAGCTGGGTTGTAAGGGATGCTACTTATGAGGACTGACTAAGGTTCCTGCAGTCTGTCTGTTCCAGGTATGCCACCAGGATGCTGAGGAGAGCACTCCAAGGAAGGGAGCTTAGTCAAATACATTTAGGAAGCAGAGTTAAAGTTAATGAAGTTTATTTGCTTCTACTTTGATGATTACCAAGAGAAGCACAATATTTCCCAAATGTATTTGATCACAGAACATTTTTCATGGATTATTTTCTGAGACTAGTGACCAACAACAACCTTTTGGGGAAATCTTCCTCCAGACCTGTGGTTCTCCAAATTTTTGGTCTTAGGACCCTTTAACACTTAAAAATATTTGATAACGCCAAAGGGTTTCTCTTTATGGGATTATATCTATAGATACTATGTTAGAAATTTTTTAAAAAAATTTAATATTAAATTGTTCACGATTTCCAATAACCACCCCATTAGGTTAATATGACACATTTTTGTATTTTGTATTTTTCAAGACAAATAATTTGAAAATTTCTTTAATGCCCAGCCAAATAGAATATAGCTAGATTCTACATTCGATGTATTGCTGTATCACGTGTCACATGACCTCTGGTGAGAGTAAAAAGCAAAAAAGCTTTTGCAGTATGGCAGCAACAGTTTTGACAGTGTCGAGCCCCTGAAAGGTCTCAGAGACCCCTAGAGGTTCCTGGATCACACTTAAGAGTCTAGTTTCCCTCCACAAACCTTGGATTTAGTCAGACCTTTGAGAATTGTGTATCGGTTACATGAGTTCCCTGAGAGAGTTGCTCGTAGGGGACTGTGCATGCCTGTATTGCAGAGATTATAAGGAGAGGTGAGAAACATTTCTTATTATTGAATGAATTTGTTGGATCCTTTATTTTCAATGTCAAACAATACCTTTTTAAGGAAGTTCATGTTGACATTTTAAAAATCTCAGAACCTGAAATAGCCACATTTCTGAACAGCTGGTACTTTCATCCTGCAAACATTGATTCGTGTCACTTACTTCTCTCTTCATATTGGCTAATAGGAAGCTCACTTGTCCAGCTTTTTAAAAAGTACCTAAGACCTTGTGGAACATATTTGAGCTATTGTATTCACTTCATCCTTTTTGTCCCTGATCTTCATTTTCCTTTCTGCTCTCTTACTTCAGTTTTCCATCTTACATTGTATGTTAGACCCCTCATTTTAAAATGAGGGAGGACATAAACAATATTCTACTGAAAAAATAATCTAATAAGGGAAAGGAAGCAAATTTACAAATAAGATTAAAATAATATGGAATATTAACAGTACCTTTAAAAAGGTTCAGAGTATTACTGACACTGGACATGTGTAAACCTTTGTCTTGCAGTTCTAGTTATTTATTTAGCAGAAATGGTCCATAAGTTCATCGGAAGATGTGTTAGACTGTTAACAACAGCCATAGAAACCAGCCAAACGCCATCAACGGTACAGTGAATAAATGAACTGTGATATGTGCAGGATAGAATATGATACAGCAATGAGAATGAGCAGTACAATGAATCTCCCAAAAGATGCTGAATGAGCAAAGCCAGTTGCAAGAGTAATGCTCTTAAGATTCCATTTAAAGAATAAAAACGGTAAACTAAACCAGACAGCAATCAGGAAAGTGGGTATTCTTAAGAAAAGGGTGTGGGGTAGGGTGTGTGTTGGGGGGCAGTAACTAGAAGATGGTGCAGGGGTCTTCAGTGTGCTGATCAATTCTGTTTTTTGATCTGGGTGCAGCTTACATGGGTGTATTGAATACTCATTGAACCACACAAATTTGTGTACTTTCCTAAATGTATGTCATAACTTCAATAAAGTGTTTAAAAAGGGTACAAGATTGGCTTTAAAAGAAAAAAGTTTATGCTGCAGAGTTTTGGGGGAAGTTAGGAATACCGTATGGAAGGTGCCTAGCAAACATCTGGACCATGGCAGGGGACCGATTAATGAGATAGCTGATTATTATTAATGATAGCTGATAATGATTATCATTGATAGAGTAGCTGACATTTGAACAAGCTTTGAAGGATGTCTGGGATTCAGACACAGTGAATGACAAGGCTGAGGAGTCAGCAAAGCTAAACTTAACGAATTATTTGAGAGATGGTGTGGCTTAGATGTAGGTGTGGGAGGAGACCACTGAACCATGGGCGTCACCTGTCCTGCACGCCCCTGGCCTGGACTTTGCATACCGTCGGCACTCAGCATTTGGATGGACCCAATGATTATCTGAAAGAACGAGTGAGGGAACAAATGAAGTGAATAGTAGTTACGACCATGCTGTGGGCACCCTTAAATGTCAAGCTGGTACATTTTACTTAATTCCGAGACATAAAGTACCGTAGCAGAAAGTGATCTGAAAACTTTGACACAAAGCCAGATGCTGTTCCCAGAGCAGTGCTAATCGCCCGGGAAGCAGCGAGAGCCTGTGACCCGCACACGTGCGGTAAGCACAGAAACAACAAATGCGCATTTAGAAACGTTAACATGCAGTTCCACGGAGTAGTGTTTGTCCTCTGATTTAAAAAAAAAAAAAATCGGGCTTGCATTTTGAATTTCTAAAAAAATTAATTATATTGTATTTTACGGGTGGATCGGTGGTTAGAAACATCTGGGCTTCGCCCCGTGGAGTGTGGACAGCACTGACCTGGAGGATGAACCTGAGAGGGTGTTCTCGGGTCCATGCCAGTCCGGGGCTCGGCAGTCCTGTGTGCTCAGGAAGTGCCAGAGCTCCCCGCCTGCCCGCCTGCAGTGCCCTGTTCTGATGCATCAGCAGCCCTGGGCAGGACTCCAGGGACAGGTGATTTCACTCTCCCAGACTTCACCTGGCACCTGCTGTCTGCAGTTGGTCCTGCCTGTCGGTAACAAAACACACAGCTCATTGGTACCCCGGTGCGTGGGAAGGCAGCGGGGGCACCATGGAGCCCGCAGCATTCATGCAGTGACCATGTGCCTGACCAGGGTGCTGACTTCGCTGCCCTCTTCCCACGAGCAGGGTTCTCGGCCAGGTTGTGACAGCTAGGTCGCCCTCCCCAGGACCTCCCAGCCGACCGGAAGCAGCAATCACTCCACTTAAGACTCTACTAAGTGGTCTTTCCCAAACTCTGATTATCTAAACGCATGGCAGGGAAATGAGGTGTTTGCTCCTCACAAGAGTTGGGGAACAGTCCGTAGCAGTCTACTCTCCCTGGGGTTCTCGAGGAGAGCATACATAATTAAAAGAAAATGCAAAAAAAAAAAAAAATGAGGTGCTCTATCCAGACCCTTTTGGTCTCAAGTGACAGAAAACCGAAATCCAAACGGTGTGCAAAAAGGGAAGTCAGTCACATCACTGAAAACTCCAGAATCACAATCATTTTTTATGGTCACAAACATCTTTTAAAATACAAAAGTCATAGGGCACAATCTTTTGTGAATGTAAAAAGTAATTGCACCCAGAGCCCTCAAGAAAGAGTCCTGCTGGATATCCAGAAGGTCACAGGTTTTATCTGCCCTGTTACACATTAGCTGCTCTCTTTGCCCAACATCTTAATCCCTCTCCCATGGGACCATTTGCTCCCACCTCCTACCCCCAGTTTTGTTTGTCACCCTCCCCTTCTGTCTTCCTGCTTTCGGTGGGACTGACTTCACCCCCTGTTCTAAGAGTAGGCCTGTGAGCCAAGTTGGCCAATTGGAATATTGTGCAAACAGGGATTGGATGGGAATCAGGCCCAGCTAGAGTTAATTTTGCCAGTTGGCGTGTGTGGTCAGATGAAGGAGGGTCTTTTTTTTTTCACCAGATTTGGAGCTCTTGGCAGCAGCCTTGCCACCACAAGGGCAGAAACTGATCTGAGACTAAACCATCATAGAATGAAACGAGATAGAAGTCAGGTCCTGAGGATGTTCCCATCCAGATTCACTTGTGTCTGGTAGCAAGGATGTCTCTGAATTAATAAATAATGTCAACAAATTCCTTTTCGCACCAGTTTAGGTTGGCTTTTTGTCACATGCTACCAAAAGAGTCTTGACAAGGCACCTCAGTTTTAATCATTTTTCTGAAATGTATTCCACATGTCATCTCCACCTTAAATAAAGGTCGTTAAACATAACTCCCTATGACTTGGGCTTCTTGTGCAGTTGTGCCTAAGGGGCTGCTGTGGTGGGTCAGGCATTTACCTGCTATACCTGTGAGAGCTCTGGCTTTCCTGGCTTTCTTATCTCTATGCTACCTCATAGCCATAGGAGCAGCCTCTGGCTTCATCTTGGATATGAGATTGGAAAGCAGTTAGCCAAAATTCTGGAATCTGGCATCGAATAAAAGTAAACCCTTTCATGTGGCTGTAGAGGCTCTGGTATGGATCAATTGCAAGGGCTACACTTGATCATAGCCAAAAGGCTGAGAAACGATTAATTGCAAGGGGTCTATGACATTTTGGCTGTCCCAAAGTTTTCTTTTGGTATGTATTTGCTTTCTGTTTCTGAATTGTTCTGGATAGATGAGGGTTCCTGATGTTTCTGTTGGTCGAGATTTCTACTCTAACAAGATTTTTACACGAAAGGATTGTGCAGAGTGAGCAAATGTGCTAGGGTTTGAAATGTCTTATTACTTAGCAAAATCATTCAGCTTCCTTCAAAGAAGGAACAGCAACCCACAGCGGTATTCTGAACCTCAGGCTGACCTTTAACTTGTTTTCCTTCTTTTCTAAAGCAGCCCCTTTATTTTCAACCTCTCACAGCACACACTGACTCGCAAAGGGGAGGAAAAACAAAGTAAGCACGCTTGTGTCAGAGGGAGCGGTTTTCTTACAGCTGTTGTGGAATCATTTGGGGCAAATACGAGCTGCCAGCTTCTGAACCTTCCTGCTACGTGTATGTGCCCCGGAATGCAGCAGCGCCGCTTAAGCCTCATAAATAAGGTGCTGGACGATTGGGTAAACGTGTGTAGGGCGCGCAGCTTGCTGCCCTTGCTGAGCTGAATGAAAACCCGAAGGGGCATACTCCTCTGAGAAGCTGAAATGAAGACAATTGTGTTGAGGAAGAAAATAAAAACCGATGTCTGGTTTTGAAATGACTAGGAAAGTGACAGCTCTGGGATTGATCATGTGGAGTAAGCCAAATCTGCTTTCGAAAATGGCGATTTTTTTTTTATTTTTATTTGTGCTCCCACTCGATGTGGGCCCAGATTGCAGACATAAAATACCCAAGCACAAAACCATTATTTGGTTTTTTTAATCAAGAGAGTAAGGACTTGGTTTTTGCTCGTCCCTGCCATTGAAAGTTCGGTCTGCAGCTCTGGGGAACAAGTAAGGCTGTGGACCGAGATGCCCAGAAGGGCCACTCCTGTTTCTTCACTAACTAAACACATGACTCCTTGGTCCATTTCGGCTCCCCATTAACTTTGCAACAGCTCTTGCCAAACACAGTGGTTTTCCTTGATGACGAGGGTAATTGCACTGAGGGTGTCAGAGAACTCAGCACAGCCAGTCCCCAGAGCACATCCATGGCCTCCTGGATGTGTTTCCTGTGAAAGGACGAGAAAGACAAGGGCGATCAGTTGCTTCTCTAGCCTCTAGAATGCTTAACACGATTATACAAACACTGTAAGTGCCATGGGCTGAGTTGTGCCCCAAAAATTCATAGGCTGAAGTGCTAACTCCCAGAAGCTCAGATTGTAACTACTTGGAGACAGTCTTTAGAGAGATGATTAAAATATAATGAGGGCATTAGGGTGGGCCCTAACCCAACGTGACTGGCATTCTTCTAAGAAGGGGAGATTAAGACACAGACACACACAGAAAGACGACCACGTGGAGGCCCAGGAAGAAGACAACCGTCTATAAGCCAAGGAGAAAGGCCTCAGAAGAAACCAACCCTGGCAATAATCTTGATTTGGGGCTTCTAGCTTCTAGAACTGTGAGAAAATAAATTTCCATGGTTTCAGCCACCCTGACTGCGGTACTTCGTTAGAGCAGCCCTAGCCAGCTACTACAGTAATTACATAGTAACTCCTGCCGGAGGTTATACATCAGCTCTTGTGAATATTTCTCTAAAACAATCCCTTTGTCTATAGGATCATGGCTTTAGCTTGAGGCTGAATTTCCTTCAGGGTTTACCCTGCCTACCTTCCCATATTGCTCACCCCCTTGACCCTCCATTTTAGCCCAGCTAATCTACTAATGGCCCTCAGCATACCACTGGAGCCTTCCTGCTCCTCTCCACCTCTCTGCCTACCTTCGGTCTTGTGGAATACCCTCTTTTTTTCTCTTCACCTGTCTCAACACTACAGTTATTTCCAGGCCTATCTTAAATTTGTCCCCACCGTCAAGGCTGCCCTGACCTTGCCAATTTGAAGGGATCACTTTCCCCTTTTGCGTCTTATTGGTTCATGCCACTCACTTGGCATCAAGTGGCATGGCTACTTGGGTGGTGATTTTATTACCAGTAGATGGCAACTCTTTCCCACCTTCAGCTCAGGCTAAGGTCCTTGGTATCACCCTTGTCCTCCTCTCCCCTCACACTTAACATTCAATCTGGCAGGAAACCAAGGGACTCTACCATCCAAATAACTCCTTACTCTGACTACTTCCCACCCCCTCCACAGTTATTACCATGTCTAAGCCACCATCTGCTCTTGCCTGGATTATAAAACAACCTCCCAACAGAACTCGGCTTCTATCCTTATTGTCTATTGAGGCAGAATTCTAAGATGGCTTTGTAAACTCCCCTTCTCTGAATGTGGGCGGGACTTGTAAATATGAGGGATGTCACCCATCAAGGTTACTAATCGGTTGACTTTGAGGGATATCTTGGTTGGTCATTACCTAACCAGGAGAGCCCTTCAAAAGGGCTGGGTCCTTCCCAAAGGAAGAGAGTTGAAGTGTAAAGAGAGATTCTCCTTCTGGCCTTGAAGAAGCAGCCATACTGTTAACTATCTATGGAGGAGACAACATGGCAAGGACTTGAGAGTTGCCTCTAGGATCTAAGATCTAATCCTAGCCAACAGCTGGTAGAAAAAATGGCATCTCAGTCCTACTACCAAAAGGATCTGAATACTGCCAACAACAAGTGAGCCTGGGAGAGGACCCTGAATCTCGGATAAGATCAAAGTCCCAGCTGACATCTTGGTGAGACCCTGAGCAGAGGACCCAGCGAACCCATACCCCGACTACTGACCCAGGAAACCGAGACCATATTGTTTTTACTGCTAAGTTGGTGGAAATTAGTTATGCAGCATGATAACTGATAAATCTCACGTCAGCCTATTCTCCACACACTAGTCAGAGTGATCCTGTTAGAACACAAGGCAGATCATGTCCCTCTTTCTCCCCAAAGCCTCCGGGTGTCTCCTTTTGGCTTTGCAATAAAAACGAAAGGCCCGGGACACCCTGCATGATTCTACCTCTCCCACCTCTGACCTCAGCTCCTTTCACTTTCTCTCCTGCTATCACTGCTCCAGGCATAATGTCTCCCCACTACTCCTGCTCGTGGTTCTACTTCAAGGAGTTTGTTCCCGGCACCTTGAATTTCCTCCCGCCAGTTTTCCTCATGGCTCCTTCCATGACCCCCTTCAGATCTTTTCCCAGAGAGGCTCCCCAAACCTCCACATGGCAAACGGCAGCCCCTCCACACTGAGCCCGGCGCTCCGATGCCTTTTGCCCTCCTCTAGCACCATGTGGTGTACATATTTATGGTGAACATTATTCTGTGATACTGTGCATAATTCACGTGTTTTTCACATATATTATGTTTCCTTTTTTTCCTGTTAAAATACACGCTCCTCAAAAAGGGATCCATGTCCCTTTTGTTCTTTCGATTTATCCAAACACCTCAAACGGTGCCCAGCAATCAATACTTGCTGAATGGAGGGATACCTGTGGGACTTTTAGCAGTGACATGCTTGCTATTTAGCCTCTCTGGAAAGCTGTTGATGTCCCACTGACATCCCCTCCACCTACCCTTGAGGTCACCTACCAACAGTTCCCAACAAGCAGATGCATCCTGGGTCTGTGATGTGCACTCGTGGGGCAAGTCAGAATCGCCTGGGAGCTAACCCCGATGAGCGGCCCCAACCAGTAGGGGGAAACGCCCCAGCTTTCCTGCCCCTCCAGGGGAGGGAGCCCCAGCGGTGTACGGCAGCAGCCCACACACTAACACCCCTTAACTGGTTTATTCTTTTCCCTGTTCCACTTTCCCTTTCTCAGAGTACCTCCCAAATAAAGTACATCTCCCCAAATCCTCGTTTTGGGGTCTGACTTTAGCCTGAAGGAACCTAGGCTAAGCCAGTCCCTTGGTTTGAAGTATTACAGTTGCAGGCCACCTTCGTCAAAACAAGTTTTGGGATTAACCAGTAGATGAAACCTCAAGTATTCACCCCTGAGGAGGGTCACAGGGTTCACCCACTTAAGCATTTCAGAACAAGAGGGTTCTAGAGAGCTTTGAGCCCAGTGGGTTTCAAGACTTCTTGGGACGGGTTAAAGATGGAGTTCGATCAAGGTGAGAATGGCTATCTAACAACTGCAGTATTCTGATAGTCTGAGAGAAATCATCCATTTACCAATGACAAAACCATGTGGTCTCAATGTTAACACTCAGTATTGAGGGCTGGAGGCATCTTCCCTCTTATGGCATATTATTCTCATCAAAAGCTATAGTGGTTATGGATTTGTGATTAATTTTTACAAAGAGGAGGGACAACTTATTAATTCATCAAGGGCATTGATGTTTGAAGAAATCTTTCAAAGTAGAGGATTTGGGTATAAGCACAGTTGGAAACCATTCAACTAATCCAACCTCCTCATTTTACACAGGAGGCATCTAAGGCCAGGGAAGGCCAAGAGGCTTGGCCAAGGTCATTCAGCTGGGGGTGAAGGGCCAGGGCCAGAACCTGGGCTTCTAGCCTCCCAGTTCCACACTTCTGTCACTTCACACAGGAAGGGAATGACATATTTTGGAGAATATGGGATTGTTGTTTCATCAGGAGAATATTTTGATAGAGCCAAAATTTTCCTTAAAAAGCACAGTGAGTGAATTTTACCCATTAGGAGATGAATTAGCTGCAATGACAAACTGCTGAATATTTACAACATCTAATGAGCTTCTCTGTAGGAAACAGCTGCACGGCATATGAAGAATAGTACTAAGGACACATGCACGCGTCCCGGAAGCAGTGTAGTGTGATTACATGCCTGGCATGGTCCCTGGCACATAGTAGGCTCTTAGTGCCTGATTCTTTGACTTGGAACAAGTGACATGACCCTTCTCTAGACCTCTTTCTCCTGATGTGTAAAATGTGGGAAGGGAGAGTTCATGAGTTTCAAGTAGTGAGACCTAGTTTCAAGTTTTAACTTTGCCGTGGGTGAGTCACTCCCTCCTTCTGAGTCTCAGTTTCTACATCTGTAAATAGAGAATTGATTATAAGTTAAGATGACTTTTAGCTCAAGAATTCTGAGCCTGATGGCCCCGATGTTCCCATACATTCCTTTCCAGCTCTCACAATCTCTGATTTTATTGTATTTGGAATTGATTTGTTTCTGAGATTGATTTTCTTTTAACCTAAGTAAAAAGAAAATGACACCTCCCCTTTGGTAGATCAGGCTAATCCCAAGCAAGCCACTCAGAGATGAGCAAAAAAGTGTCAAGGAGACAAATAGAAGTGAGGGCAACCACAGCAGGGGGCTTTCCAAATCCTGCTATCTTTCAGCCAAAGGTGATCCTTGGGCAATTACTCTTATGTGTGTGATAGCAACGTAGGAAAGGAGAAAATAGCGGCCTTGCTCTGACAAACCCAGGAAAGGTTATGAGCAAGAGCATTGTTAAAATATAGATTTCCCCAAAGCCTTGTTCTCAGATTTCTTTTGAAAACAGCAGACTGTATGAGGAGGTATCTTCTACCTAACCAATACCTTCTAGAACTCTTAGCAGGATGTCATGTCACCACCCTGACCTGGCCTCTCTCAAGGTCGGTGCTCCTAGGGCAGAAACCAGGAACATACAAACATACAGTAAATCTTACACTATGATTTAATTCTTGATCTGGTTTACAATGTTTCTCTCTCTCTCTCTCTCTCTCTCTCTCTCTCTCTGTGTGTGTGTGTGTGTGTGTGTGTGTGTAAGAGGGTAAGAGGGCATGGTAGTAAAGCAATGTGATTGAATTCTGTTTTAATCAGAACGTTTAGAAGTACATACACCCAAATGACCAGGCACCAGGGACTGCCAGATCCCGACGATGCCACTCCTGGAGAAATAATTTTTAGAATTTCCCTCTGAGTCAAAGAGTACAGTCTTTGGAATTTCCCTAATGGTAGAGAAATGAGGTCTTTTAGGAGTGAATTTGAGTGTTAGAAGTAGTCTTAAGTCATTCAGAACAAGGTTTATGGATAAGATCAGTTCTCTGGCTCTTTAAAAACAGGTAGAAGAAACTGCCCGATAAGTGCGGAAGGAATGAGAGAATTAGAAGGTCATAATTTCATAATTCCCAGGGAAATAATTGATTCAGGCAATGGTCATTAACAGATGAACTCATTAGGGGAAAGAGTGGTGGAGAACTTGACCATGGGGGGATTGGGCTGTCACTACCTGAACCAATGATCAATCTCTGAGCATCACTGAATGTAGGACATAGCGTGTCTTCCAATTTGAAGCAATAGGCAGCTCACAGTACTATCAGAATGTGTTCCTGTCACGAATGCCACTCGTGCCCCTAAAGCTATCTTCTATTTATGGAAATTAATGACAGATAGGGGAAAAAATAAAATTGCTTAAATGAGATCACAAGGAAACAAAGAAACAAATTCCAAATGTGGGTCATTTTACGGGGTACCTGACCCAATTGTTGCAAGTTAGTGGTGTCAAATAAAGATGGCGGAGGGAGTATTTAAGATTAAAAGAGAATTAAAAAAAAAGGAAAGAAAGATTAAAAGAGAATGAAGAGACATTACAGCCAAATGTAATGTATGGATCTTTTTTAACAAACTACCCATAAAAGGAACACTTTTGAGACAATTGGGGGATTTGCCTATAGACTCGGCACAAGACATTATCAGAGATTTAGTCTTAATTTTGTTGGGCACAATCATGCTTTATGGTTATGTGGAAACAGTGTGATATGTGTTAGAGCTGCATATCGAAACGACCTGCTGTCCTCGGTTTGCTTTGGGATGTATCAGTCAAGAACGAAAAGCAAAGGGAACTTTTAAATGAATAAAGAGAAAGTAAATGTCACAAGAATCTTGATAATTCTTGCATCTAGGTGATGGGGATATGGGGGTCTGTCGTACTAGTGTCCTTTTTTCTTGTTTGAAATTTTAAAAATAAGCAGTGGGAAGAGAAGTGGTGGCGACTTTTAAAAGATGGTCATTCTGATGATAGGTGTCAGACCACAGGCTCTCTGTGGTCCCTTTCATGTCCGTTAACACACACATTTCCCCACAAAGGAAGGAGGAGAAGAAGAAGGTATATCTACATATATATCTACATATAGAGGGCTATAATGGTCTCCAGAATATATTTTTAGTGATAAAGCAAGAAAGAGAAAAATGGGCTTTGAATGTAGCTATTTGGGTAAAAACAAAAGGGGATTAGGGGTGGAGGATAAATCTACCTTTCTCTGGAAGGATGCCAAGGAAATTAGTGGCTGCTTCAGAAGAGAGAACCCAGTGGCTGGAACAGAATAAAAGGAAAATTCACTGATATATCAAATACTCTTTTGTATTTTTTTGAATTTTGGACAATTTGCATGTATTACCTATTTTAAAATTATAATTTCAAAGAAAAACAACCAGAAAAAGAGCGATGAATTTATTCCTCTTTTAAGAAGGGCATTTCTAGTCTAGAGCAGGTCTTATGCCTTGAAGGATTTTAGGTTTGGGGGGTATCCACCTCATTCATACCTCTCTCTTCCTCAGGAACTACCTCCAACACATTTATGTGGGTGGGATAAACTGTTTCAACGGGTATGAGAATATACTCTATTTTTTTTTTTTTTATGCCTACGGCACCTGGTCTTCCTAGGTGGTCTGCCATCCAAGTACTAACCAGGCCTGACCCTGCTTAGCTTCCGAGATCAGACATCAAGCTAGTTCAGTGTGGCATGGCCGTAGACCATGGACCATGGCTCCACTGGGGCGCGAACCCAGGACCTTCTGCATATAAAGCAGACATGCTAACCGCTACACGATGGGACCACGTCTGAGAATCTATTCTTTAACCTATGGGTTGAAATCTGGATCCAGGATAGATGTTGAAAGCAAGATGTTAAACTAGACCATCTGAATTCAAATCCAAGTGCTACCATCCAGAGCTGTGTGATCTTTAACAAGCTACTTATCCCTTCTGTTTCTTGGTTTCTTTATTAGGAAACAATGCCATCTACCACAAAGAGTTATCATGAGGATTAGGCTTGTCCATGCAGGAAACGGTGCCTGGCGCCTAGTCACTGCTTCACACACGTTGGTGGTTACTATCATTGGGGCAGGGCTGGGGGATAGTAATGCTCAGATGATCCTTTCCAATTATAGAGATAGTTCATAAAAATGGAAGTTGAAAAGAGGTTAATGAGAACAAAGATGCTATTTTCAGAGGCTTGGGCAGAGTTAAGGGAACCAATAAGGGATGACAAAGCACCCAGAGACCAGTAATAGCAGGATGCCAGAAGGGCAAGGGGAGGAAGTGGAGTTAGTGGAATCTGATGAGCTCTGTAGGGAATGAGGCCACCTTACCCGGCACTGTAGCTGTAGGGTGAGGAAGCAGTCGCTGATGACCCAAGACTTGGCAGAGAGAAAGTAGAAGCAACAGCACCTGCTCTCTCCTCCAGCTCCCTGATTTCCTGCTGGTAACTTCCTATTCCTGCTGGTGATTTCCTGGCACTCAGTTTCCACTGCTTGAAGTCAAAGGGCAGAGGAACCCAGCAGGTTCCCGGTCCCAGAAGCACTGAGTATGGATCCGGAGGGGTAAATCCTCCGTGCCCCTTCCCACAAGGCTGGTCTTACTGAGGAATCCAGGGCAACATCATGAAAGCAGTATATATTCCCTGAGCCACAGCAACTGGGAAAGAAAGATGTAGCTGTTAGCGCTCACTCACAATTTCATATGTGTCCTATGTCAGCCTGGGGCCACATGACTCCTTTGGGACAATGGACTGGGAGCAGAGATGACATGTGTCACCTACTGGCCAACCAGTTAAAAGCTGGTAAATTTTCTCTATCTCGCTTCCTCTCATATAGTGACATAGGACTCCAGAGGCCACAGTTTCTAGACAGTGCAGCATCAAGATGGAGGAAGAATGCTCAGCCTGCATCAGGTTTCACCTGAGAAGAAACACTTTGTTGGGGTGAGCCTCTGAGATTTGGGGTGCACATGTTACAGCAGCAGAGCCTGTCACATCCTGACTAAGGCAGGGGATGGCCCAGCCTGGAGATGCCCCAGGCTGTGCAGAAAAAGTTCCTGCTGAGATTTGAAAATATATTGGAAATAGTTTAAAAGGAAAAAATCGCCCCGTGCACCTCTATTCCTGGGGGCTGTTGGAAGCTGACTGTTTCCTGAGGGTCCTACCTATGTCATCTTCTGAGTGAATGGGTCTGGTGGAAGGAGAGGTTCGGCAGAGGGAGTGGGGAGACTAGACTGAAGGTGCGAAGTGGGAGGTGAACCAGCCTCGGGGGCAATAAGGGAAGGGAGGAGAGAGGAGATGGGAGGGGCATTTCCACAGTATACTCAGCCTGGCAGAGGCTCTAATTAGGAATGATGCATTTCAGCGGTGCAGCATTTTTTCTTTTAAGGAGCCAAGGTGCTGAGGTGAGCATTGTTCCCTTTAAAGATCTGTTCATATTGTGAACATCAAAGGGTAAGGAGGACCCCTTTCTGAAATTTAAATGTAAGGTTTTACCTCTCCACGTCTTGTCGGTGTTTTAAATGAATACCTAGAACATTACAGAATTCGTGAAGGAAACAAAAGCCCAGTGGGGAAACTGGACCCACAGGAAGCAGGCCCTGGGCAAGTACCAGAGGTAAGCACCCACCCTGGGCCCAGGGGTCGGCATGAGGGCAGCTTAACCTCAGGTCAGGGCCTGGAGCCCCACCTTGGTCTCCCTGGACTCCAGGCTCTGACCCAACATAGAGAGAGGTTAGGACCCAGAGATGGAATCCAGCTAGAGGAGGACCCGCCACCTCGGTCAACCTAGACCCCGGTGGGGATCTCACAGGCATGGGCAGTAAGAGATGGCCAAGGTGGAGAAAGTGAGGTGAGGCTGAGTGCAGGCACCAGAGAGAAAGTTTCAGCTGAGCGTGAGAGCTGGACTCTCTGGGAGGATGGGTGGTAGCTGGCAGGAACCCTGTCTCCTAAGTCGGACGTCATGAGCATGCCATGGCCCGCACTCTACCACACGTTGTGTCTCCTGACGTCATTTCATTTACTATTCCCACTGCTAAGCTGCCTCACTCTCTTCTGACTTCTTAGTTCAAATCCCTGAAGAGGGAATTTGATGGCTCAGCTCACCTTTTTTGCATAGAACGCTGGCCAGCCCATTGATTGGCTGTGCTAGGGTCAGCTGATCACGGCTGGCCCAATCAGCTGCTCGGAAGATGGGAGACAGGACAGAAAGGGGCCAGAAAGTTTTATGGCCAACCAGAAGGAGAGGATTGTGGAAGTTTTAGCCCCGCCCCCATTCTTTATATGAACTATTGATGATTCTCAATTTTACTTTAGATGTAACTTCCACTCCTTCCTAATCAGATTGTCCCACTAATTCTCTCCAATGCTGAAACTCTGACGCCTCCATGGGTTTTACAAATTAAGACACGCCACCTAGGAACTGGCCACTCAACTGAGCTGTGGGTAGAACCTTCCCCGGTAAAAGGATATGACTAGGAGGCCAATGATGTGTTTGACAGGGTTAGTGCCTCAAGCTTTCGTGAAAAAAAAAAAAAAAAATAAGGGTTACAGAAAAGCTTGGAAAATACGGAAAGCACAGAGAAAGAAAATAAAAGCCGCAGGAAATCCCAGCGCAGAGATAATCACTCCTGACATTTAGGTCCTTGCTCTCTCTCTCTCTCTGTCTCTGTCTGTCTGTCTGTCTCTCTCTCTCTCTGTGTGTGTGTGTGTGTGTGTGTGTGTGTGTGTGTGTGCACGCGTGCACGCACTCGTGTCTACATTTAGAGGGAAATATTTCTTCTCTATAAGAATATTGTTCAACATATGCTGCTTTTTACAACCTGTTTTTTTCGTGTTATCACTGAACATTTTTATGTGCTGTTAAATTTGCTGCTCCAGCCTCTTGCTAGTGCCAGGCCAGCCTTCAGAGAAGGCGCTTCCCGACCTGCTGAGCTGCCTTTTCAGCCCCTGGCTCCCTAGGACACTTAGTTGTGAAAGGCATCAATTTACAGGTAAATCTAAAATCTCCTTGCTTCCCGATACAAAATTTCAGCGAATCCTGTGGGACAGCTGTCCTATGGGGCGTGGACTCTCTACCATAGCGGGAGCTTCCCCAGCAACCCCCAGACTCTCAGGAGAAATCACCAGTCAGCTCCCCACAGCTTCCACATTCCCCGCAGGCTACTTGCAAAGCCAACTCAGGACACCATGAACTCAAATCATCAAAACATCCAAGCTGGAATATCCTTTGGAGATTTCCGTCGTCCCTCTGAGTTAGAAATGGGGCACCAGACCAAGGGTGGGGGAGCTACAGGCACGCTGGGCCAGGGAGTGGGTGCAAGGTGAGGTCTCAAGCTTTTGTCCCTTAGCCGAGCCCAGTCTTTCCTCGCCGTCATCTCTCCTGCTCATCCATCCTGCAGACTGAAGTCTCCATGGCATTCCTGAGCCCCAACCCAAGGATCAACCCTGGGAGATATGGCTGCCCCCTCAGGCTCCTGGATCTAGTCTGGTTTTATATCCCTGGGTGTGGTGTGGTTATGACAGCTGCCTCTCTGGCTCTCTGCAGTGGCCCTGCCATGGGCAAGTAAACATTCCAGCAGCAACAGGCCTTCCTGTCCCTAGGGCCTCGCTGGTGAAGTGTCTGGGCTCTGGAGGAGCAAAACAGACAGCAACTTTGTAGACTGTCACTAAGCCACAAAGACCTCCTCCCGGCCTCCAGGCTCTCTGAGTCACCAGAAGATTGCAGTGTTTGGAGCAGCCCCAGGAGTGTGGGACACCCCTGCCCTTCCAGCTGCACTGTCATTCAGAGATGCCCTTAGGGTCTGACCGCCAGGAGTCTCTGGTTACCAGGGGAACCTGAAGAAGGCTTTGCTTCTGTGTGATTAGAAGAGTCACAACCCAGAGTGTGCCTGGGGAACAGTTCTTCCAGCTGAACGCCAGCTCACTCAGTGAGAAACGGGAGATGATCCAGCACCCCATCTGCAGTTTTTGGGCGTCTAGGGCTCTGTGGGGCCCTTGCATGTAAGCAGCACAAATGGAATTCTGAGGCCTTATTCCCCTCTTTACTGAGCCTGAGCCCCGGCCTCAGGGATCCCCCAGGCCCAGGCCTGAGGCGGTGCTGGGGCTGCCTGCTCTTCTCACTCTGGCAGCTGCAAGGTGTTTCCTTCCCGCCCACAGCTCTGATTTAGAGCCGAGGCCACTTTTATTGGTTGTCTAGCTGGTGTCTTTCTTCCAGGGGGAACCATTTGGTGGGATGTGAGCCTTCTCCAAGTGCAGGTTCCTTTGCTCTTTTTCTGCATCAGAAAGCGCACGCCGCCTTGTTTCACCTTCAATCCACTTGCTTCTGCAGATTTTTTATGTGTGTGTGTGTGTGTGTGTGTGTGACACACAGGACCAAAAAATTCCTGGTGGCCTCCATGTGTGCTGAGAACTGACCCAGTTTTCTTATCTTCTTAGAGTCAAGAGAACAAGACAGTGACTGACCCTGGGAGAAATGACAGGGGGACAAACTCTCCAGTTTAACACAAGATAATAGATCATCCCTGACTTCTCTGATGATTGGCAGCTAAGTCCCGTGCCCCCGAACCTTTTACTCAAGCATCCCCTCTGTCAGGAAGCCTTGGCTAACCTCACACCCCACCTCCAGGCTAGGAAACCAGAATTCTTATTCTCCAATCTTTACGGGCTTCTAAAGGCTGTTCTGATATCCACTCCACTCTGCCAGAGACAGTATCTATTTTCACCACTGCAAGCCGACAAATGTAGAGTGCTTTACTACCACGGCTGTGGGGAAAGGAGAGTGAGGCCTCTGAAGGAGGGGGTACATCCCTCTTGACGTGCCTGGTGCATCCAGTCTAGACAAGGGTACAGTTCTGAGCCTGGCTGCCAAGCAGGGGGAGTCGGAAGGGCAGGGAGAGACCAAGGGAGGGGGGCAGTGGGGGAAAGGAGGTGAACAGAGAAGGGGTGCACTGGATAACCAAGCTGCAAACTCACCAATTCTGCTACGTGCAGTGGCAGACGGGGCCAGAGGGGGAACCAGGCTCTGTGGAGGTCAGCCCTGCCCGGCTCTGCCTCAGAGTGAAGGCCAGTGGTGCCGATTTTCCAGGCAGGACCAGCTACCTAATGTGTTCAAAAATTATTAAGAACTTCAAGACAGAGACTATGGGGAGATTGCAGCAGGTGTGGGGCCTCGGGCAAACGCAGAGGTTGCATGGCTGTGGGGCCTCCCCGGTTCTATGGCCGAGACTGGTGTTTCGAAGGGTCACTGGGCTGATGGAGATGCAGTTTATTGAGATTAAAAATGAATTGAGGGGAGGGAGGGACATGATAGGATTAAGCCAAGGGATGGAAGTTACATCAATAACAGCTAGTTATTGAGCACTTGCCCTGTATCGGGCTCTCTTCTAACTGGGTGCCTTACGTACGTTATCCATTCGATCTTGTGACAGCTCTAGGTAGTGGGTACCACCATCCTCCTCCTGCTCCTCCTCCTCACCATCTCCCAGATGACGAAGCTCAGGAACTGAACAGGTGAGTCACATAACCATTGTAACCCTCAGTTACCTGACAGGCTGAGTAATTGGCTCAAAGGTGTTAAGCTCCTCAGGAGGAGGATGCCGGCCCAGGGCCCCCAGCCTCAGCCATTTGACGATACTGCCTGTCTGCAACCACGGAGCCCGTCTCGGCGAAGGGGGGCCCCTACGAGGACCCATCCTCCTGCCGTAAAGAATGCTCTCACAGAGAGATGTGGGCTAGAGACATTTGAAAATAAACAAGAGGGCCCTTCGTAGAGGGAGACATGGCATTGCTGGGGACTTGGGTTCAATAACAGCAATCCTAACAATACGAGTTAACGCTCCGCAGTGGTGACGAGTCAGGCACTATGCTAAACCCTTTACGAGCGTCTTTAGAGCCCAGGATATTAGTAGCTGGTCCCCATTACACAGAGAGACGAGAAGCCCACGGTCACAGAACTTGGAGCTGGCGCTCACGCAGTCAGAGATGGGACTTGAACTCAGGTCCAAAGCCCTGGCCTTCCACGGCCATACAATATCAGGTGACTTTTAAGGTCCCCCCACCCCAAGACACTATAATTCGAAATCTCCATGGGGAGACGATACTGTACCCACCCATGCAATTTCGTGTTAGCCTGTCTTGATATTTTTTACCAAGAGCTTGGAAACTGCTGGGGCCCCCGGACTCCGTTCCCATCTTGAATCAGTCCCCTGGAATGTTGGCCCAAACCCTGGCCAGAATGTTCTGATTCTCTCTCCCTCGCATTTTACAATCAGGATTTCATCTAAGTGCCTGTGAAAGGCCTGCGCTTCAGATTTCATGTGTATTGAAACAGACGGCTTCGTGAGTGTTGGCATGGTGTCCAGAAAGCTTGCTAACTCTCACTTTCTCTGAGCCAGGAAGTCCAGGGCAGCCCCTGTATTCAGACTAAACCCCACGATGGCCCCTTGAAGTCACAGGGCTAAAGCCACAGGTTGAAGCGATTTTGGTTTAGGATTAAACTGGAGCCTTCTCCACTTTCTTTTCTCTCTCTACTTCCAAACCAGCCCCCAAGGATTTGTGATCATCTGGCCCCAGAACTACAGGCACCAGCAGATTCTTAAGGATCTGACCCTAAAAAACACGTTCTGGGACACCCATCTCTGGCTCCCTTCTAGATACTCAGCTCTTCCAGAGATTTATCATGTCATCTGTATTAGTTCCCTGCAGTTGCTATAACAAAGTATGACCAACTAGGTGACTTAAAACAATAGGAATTTATTCTCTCAGTCCTGGAGGCCAGGAACCCAAGAGCAAGTCATCCATAGGGTCATGCTCTCTCAGCTCTGGTGCAGGATCTGTTTCAAGCCTTTCTAGTAGCTTCTAGTTGCCAGAAATCCTTGGTGTTTTTTGCTTGTAGACACATCACTTCGGTCTCTGTCTGGTGGTCTCATGGGTTCATCCTGTCTGTCTCTCTATCTATCCTGTCTGTCCTTTCTCTTCTTATATGGACACCAGTCATAGTGGATTAGGGTTCACCCCTAATCCTCATCTTAACTTAATTACATCTGTGAAGCCCTTATTTAGGTCACACATACAGGCGCCGGAGTTAGCATTTCAACATATCTCCCTGGGGGACAGAATTCAACCCTCAACATCACCCATACCTCAGTCAGTGTGCATAATGCCAGGGACAATCAATTAGGTGCCATTTCCTGAGCGTGGGCTTAGCTAATCAAGTGATCCTCATCTGGACCTTACGAAGCAGGTTCTAATAACATTCCCAGTTTACAGATGAGAAAACAGAGGGTCAGAGAGAGTAAGCAGCTTGCAGAAAGTCCCACACAGCTCCCAGGAGCAGATCTCAGCAGAATCACAGTTGGCAGGCGGTGAGCAAGGGAAAAGGAAGTCTGAGCTCTTGTGTCAAGAGCTGCCCGACCCACCTTGGAGAGTGGCTGGGAGGATCAGTACCATGACTTGTGCTGGCCCCTCGGAAGCCCCATACATGCATTTATTGCCCACCCACCTGGCCTTTGCGTCCTTCAAGTCTTTGCTCAAATGCCACCATTAGAGAGAGCTTCCCCGATCATAGTATCTAAACTAGTCCCATCCATGCTACCATCCCCTTGACCTCTTTACCAGGATTTCTGACCACTTGGCATGTTTCTTTGTTTAGGATCTATCCCACCTGCTTTAGATAGCATGTAAACTCCGAGGGAGCAAGGCCTTTGTCCCTTCCGTTCACTGCCGCAGCCCTGGTGCCTACCACAGTGCCTGGCACATAGCAGGCACTCAGTAATACCTGTCAACTGAATAAATGCATAGCTTAATGTAAAGTGGCAGTTTACATTAAGCTAATGGGAGTGGAGGAAGAATAGTTTCTTACTAGAACTGAAGTTCCCTGAAAGCAGGAAATCATGGCCATTTGATTTATTGCTATATCCCCAGTGCCTGGCATAAAACAAGGTAATCAATCAACAGCTCTTAAAGGAATGAATGAGGAAAAAGGCTGCTGGATGGACAGAAACCACACTATCCCCTGCTCTGGGAAGCAAGAAGACCCAGGGAGGCTGTGCTTGAACCTGAGTTGGACCTGCAAGGATTTTGGAAGGTGGGGAAAAGGAGAGGAGTCTTCTAGCTCAGAGAGGCGAAGAGCATGGGCGGTGTGAGCAGGTGAGGTCGTGATGAGCAAGGCCTACTTGCAAAGTCAGGAGACCTACCCGATTGGAACAAGGCTGGTGTGGAAACTAGAGAGGCACGTTGTTTGCATCTGATTACCCATTACTTAAATGGCAGGGAAGTGAAACCATATTTTCTTCCCAGCTATGTGCATCAGGGACTTCCCTAATGAACGATTTAAACTGTGGAATAATGAGAGCTGTTGGGTTTATCTTGTCCTCCTCCACCCCCTCAGTATTACCAACGATCCCAGGCTGCACCAAGGCCAGGGCATGTCTTGAAATCCTTTCTTTTCAGGCAATTAAAGCACATCCAATTTTATAAGTCTGACTGTGTCAGAGGATTCTGGTACCTCCAACGTTGGGCCTGGAGGCCAATATTTCCTCATCAAACCTAATGTAATGGGCTTGTAAGAGGAGCCGACATGTGGGTGATAAAGCAGACGTGTTTTCTCCTGGCTTCTGGTGGCTGACCTGCTTCAGCCTGACTCTCTAGGGGTGCAGAATTTCAGGGCTGGGGGATACTCCCTCCCCTCCAGCTTCCTTTAATGAAGGTCAGAACCTCTCATTTCATTTCTTTGGATGAAGCTGCCTAAAATCAAACCGCCCCAGGAGAAGCAACATACTGGGTTTAAACTAATACCAACTGTGCAAATGACTAAGCTGAGAACTTTGGTCCCTTGAGGGCAGATTTTAAAGAGCAAAGAGGGGAGAGATGGAGTGCAGAAAGAGTGGATTTTGTATAGGCCAGTTTGTCCACTTACTACCCATAGGACTTGGAACACGCGAATTAACCTCTCATCTGTAATAACGGGAGAGCCCAGCTTCTGCCAGACAGAGCTGCCTGCAGGGCCCCTGCTGTGCCAATCCCCACCCCCACCTCTGCGCCATTTCTCAGGGACCTTTTGATCTGGAAAGTTCCTTTTCCCTTATTCTACCTGCCTCTTCTTATCTTTCTGCTTTCCTGAATGTCTTCCTGGAGTTGAATGGCCAACACTGTTCATATAGTAAAGTCAACTATTCACCACTCAGTGCCACACACACACACACACACACACACACACACACACACACACAACCAGTTGGGGAGAACCTAGAAGGCAGGGGCTATTTTTTGTTCTCCTTTGGGCCACCATTAAAGAATCAGCAATAATTGAGAATTACTTCTGCTAAGGAAAAAAATCTCCCAAATGTGGAAATAAAGCAAGAAAATGTCTGCACACCCTGTGTCACGCTGCAGCATTCAAGCTCACAAAAGCCTTATTTAATACTCTAAGAAAACTTACCTGTGTTTGACTTTGCTGTTTACTGTTGGGCCCGGATGCTGAAGGTTACATGTTAACTTGCAGATTTTGCCCCATAAAGACGGCAGTGATTTCTTCCTGGTAAGAAAGATAACCTATGACTTTATTGATGTGCAAAACATTAACCAGTTTTGTACCTAATGTAGAAAGCTTATTCTAACATTCTTTTTCTTTATCTCTTGCCTAGAAATACCTCAACGATGCTACAAATCAGCTTTATCATCTTACTTTTTCCCTCGTTACTTAATGAGTTGAATAAGCCTTTGATTTCTGTTCATTCCATATTTTATAAGAGCCATGTTTTCTAACTTTTTGGAAGTTACATCTTTACATCTTACAGGAATTTTAAGAGGCCTAATAAGAACAGCCCCCGATTGCTGTGTTTTCTTAAGAGCTAAGTGTTATGCTAAATTTAAACTTCATTGCAAACTTTTAAAGAGATCTTCATTTCATCAATGAAGCATCTAGGGCTCAGAGAGTCTTGGTAGCTTGATGAAGCCAGGGACACACACCATGAACCAGAAACTTTACCTACCCTCTTGTTTAATCTTTATGACAACCCTATGATTTATGATATATGTATCATAATTCCCATTTTATTAGAAAATTGAGTCTTAGTTTCTTGCCAAAGGCATTGTCGTTTGTACACGGCTAAGTCAGGATTAGGAACCCAGCACTTACCCACCACTCTACACTTTTTTTTCAATGACCGAGTGACTTAGCTATGGGTAAGTCCATGATGCCTAGCACATTACAGAAAATGACTTCATTGAGAATTTAGGTGGTAAAGGGGTGTGGTTGGGAATGATATATAGCCCCATGAAATAGTATCCATTGTCACCTTCTTCCATAATAATAGATCCCACAATTTTTTGCTGGACGCTGACCATCCCAAATAAAGATTCCATTTCCCAGTCTGCTTTGCAGCTACATTAGTCATGTGATTAAATGGGAAGTAAGTAAAATTGTCACATGGCTCTTTTAGGAACCTTTTTTAGAAGATGGTTCTTGAGGACCACTTTCTCTATGCCTTTCTCCTACCTACCACTAACATGGGTGTGATGTCTGGAGCTCCAGCTATGATCTTGTGCCCTGGGGATGACCTTGGCCTTGGGAGACTTAGAGGATTAACTAGGAGGAGCCTTGGACCCTGGGGGTTTGGCCAAGCACCACACAGACCCTGAACTTCTGATTTCCTGGCTTTCACGTGAAGGAGAAATAAACAGCTGTCTTATGTAAGGCACTGTTATTTCAAGTCTCTATTGTTTCCAACAGTCAAAAAGGGAAGAAAAAAGAAGGGTAATAAATGGAGCCACTTTAAAATGAAGCCGGAGCTGCCATGTCTCGTATGTCTTATGCCTCAAATCTTTGGAATGTTCAAACAAGGCAAAATAACCTTTGGATTGGGCCTAAAGTAACAAGAAAGCAGATGTCAGGACCACAGGACTGAACATTAAAAACGGTGTTTAGAATTAGCGTCTCTGTTAAGTCATCTGCACCAACAGCAAGGCCTTCCTTCTATTGATTTAACTGTGTCCCTTGCCTTTCTCATAACTCCCCATTGCCTTTGTCTCCTAATTAAAACTCTGTTCGGGCTTCTGCCTGCATCAGTGAGCCCTGAATAGCTAGCGATTCTTTGATCTCAAATCAACGCTCATTGCCTCTCACTTTGAAAGGCCTTTTATCTTCAGGTCGGCACAACGGAAAGTCGTCCACGACTGATACAGAACAAAGAAAGTGGAGAGAGGGTGCCTACGAGGCAAGCTTGGCCTTCCTCACAGAAGTGCCCAGGGGTGGCCGTGGTAATCAGATCTAAGCAGAAAGGCCCTGGAGAGCCCGGGCCGAGCTGTCAGGGAGACAGATGCCAGACAGGCCTCGGCCACGGCTCGCCCAGGCTTGCGTCACTGCACCCCCTGCCAGGCCTGCCCTGCCCTCCGATTTTATGGCGCTATTAGGAGCCATCTGCAAAGACATTATGGCTCCACACGGTCTCTCTCCTCTTCTCGGTGGAGAGAAATGGTGCGTCACCAAAGCTGTAACGAGGAAATTAGGCGCTGGGCTCTCTTCTCAGCGAGCGTTCTGCACCCCATCAGCAGTGCGAGAACAAAACGTGTTCATCTCTTCGCCAGACACCGACAGGGCAGGGCGCGGAGCCTCGGACGTTGCCAGAAATTTAAAATTCAGCTTTGCCTCCCCTAGGCCACTGGAGAAGGAGAAGGATTCATTCCCCTGCCAATGCGAGCAGGCTGGGGGGACCTGGGAGCGGGCGTTACCTGGCGGAGGGCGTTGGGACCCCTTGAATGAAGCCACCAGGGGGTGGGGGGCGGGGGCTGTTGCTGTCGGCCAGAGAGCGTCGGCCTCAGTCGCCAGGGGCCCCCTTCTCCGATGATGTTCCGGCTTGGTCACATACTTTGCTATGTGACCTTGGACACGGTGTTCCCCACCTACAAAATGGAAAGTATGACAGTTCCCGTGTCCAGCGAGATGTTCTAAGTCACGTTTTTAGATGCCAGGCACACAGCAAGTGCTCAAGAAAAGCTGCTTGTTACTGTTATGAGGTAATAATACTATAAGGTAGCACTCAGAGCTCCCCCATGGGCTAGACACGGTAGCACTCACTCTACATATTGTTATCCTCGCAGCTCCGTGAGAACTGTTACTACCAACCCACCCCTGTTTTATTGATAAGGAAACCGAGGCACATTGGGGGTTCAAATCCAGGCTGTTGCTCCACTGTCCGCGCCTAAAAAAAAAGGGAGGAAGGAGGGGATCCTGACTCCTGACCACCACCTGGCCTCAGGCTCCCCTGACAGCCGCGGCTCCTGCCCACCTCAGGCTTATGAAACGCTGCTGCCTCCTTCTCCTGCAGCTCCGCCTCGCCGGCCTCCGAGCAGCTTCTCAGCCATTGCGGGAGGCCAGCTTCTCCATCACACAGCCCTCGCTTCTGTTGTCGCCCTGGCTCCTTTGTAAGGTCTTGTTGATGCCACGGTTCCCTTGTTTTCTCTCTCCCTGCAGACACCACGGAGGCGGGCAGACCCCTCCCCGCATGATGTCTGGCACACAGCGGGCAGATGATGGATAGTGAAAGGGTCATTAGTCTGAGGAGAATTCAGAAAAGGGATACCCCTCCGGATGTAGCATGTCTCTACTGACCCCCGGGCCACCCGGCCCTTCCGCGTGAGGGGCCGAGCTGCTGTGATGGAGCCCTGCTACACGCCTGGTCCTGTCCAAAGCACCTCCCTGGCATCAATCATCTCATTTAACCTCACGACCAGCTAACGGGGTGTATCGGAACCTGCTCGGGCTCCCACGGCAAAGTACCATGAACTGGGTGGCTTAGATAACAGAAATTTATTTTCTCGCCATTCTGGAGGCTGGAGGTCCAAGATCAAGGTGTCGGCAGGACTGATTTCTTCTGAGGCCTCTCTCCTTGGCTGGTAGATGGCCTTCTTTTCCTGCGTCTTCAGATGGCCTTCCCTCTGTGTGTGTTCCCTAATCTCTCCTTAGCAGGACACCTGTCATTTTGGATTAGGACCCTCCCCAATGACCTTGCTTTACCTTAATTACCTCTTTAAAAACCCTATCTCTGAATGCAGTCACATTTTGATATACTAGTGGTTATAACTTCTGTCAAGTTATAAATTCCGGGGGACACAATTCAGCCCGTAACAGGGTGGGAGATATTATCTCACTTTTCAGTTGAGAAACCGAGGCACAGAAAGAATGGGGGACTCAGGCAGAGCCACAGCTAACCGAGGTCAGACCTGCAGCCCACAGAGCCTGACTCTGCAGCCTGAACATGAAACCATGGCCCGTAGCCCTCAGAGGCTCCTCAGCTCTCAGAGGCTGGTCTCGAGCTATCAGCTTCTCCCTACAGCTGAGGAGGTCAGGACTCAGAAGAAAACTCTTGCCCAAGGCCACTTAACTGACAGGTGGCAGAGCTAAAACTCCCACCCAGGTGTCCTGGCTCTGAGCCCAACTCCTCTTCACCCCTCCCCACCTCTGCCCCCCTAATTCAGCTCCTTCCCAAGGAATAGGGGATAGTAATTGGTCCCTAGAAGGTAAAGAAGAGTTGGGAAATAAAAAGCAATTTTGACTTTGGCATTACAGTAAGGGAGGTTAATGAAAATTGGTTTCCTCTAGCACCTCTGACACATGACTTTTACAAACGGCAGGAGTTGTGATGCAGAACTGCCCCAGGCAAAGCTGGGAAGAAGGCAGCGGAGTTCGGCCCCTCTAAGATTGCTTCCTGCAACCCCTTCCCTTGCAGTAACTAGTCGCCATAATAATAATAGCACTTTCCAAAGGATTACTGTGTGAGAGCGTGGTCCTAAGTGTTTTATGCACTAATTAATTTAATCCTCTCAACAACTCTGTGGGTAGGGAGTGGCAGGCATTATTATCATCCCTAGTTTATATATAAGGAAGTCGAGGCACAGCCTTTGCCCAGGGTCCCATAGAAAGTAACAGGGGAGGCTGGATCTAAACCCAGGCAGCTGGCTCCCAGCCGAAGCTCTGATCCACCCCTTCACACTGTGGGGTGGATGGCCAGCAGGAAGATAATGCGTTAACTTTCCCCAGCTACTTCTTCACTCATTTGCTGCTCTTCATTCGCTGAGAATTTATTGCACCTACTGTGCTTGCTCTGGCCCAGGCCAGCACTGGGGTCCACCCTCCAGTCCTGGAGAGCAGGGACCTCGTGACGGTGTCCAGGATGCTCTGGGGCAAATAGGGGAATTCACAGTCTAAGGAAGTCAAGGAAGGCTGGATACAGGCAGTGACACTGGTGCTTGAGGGGCAGGTGGGAGCGTGCCAGGCAGAGAAAGGGATAGAGCCCTACACCGGTATGTATGGAGGTGGGGGTGGGCTGGGTAGGAGGAGAGCCGGGGTGGAGCCGGTTGCGCCATGCTAAGGAAGGGGTTTCCTCCTAGAAGCCATGACATTTTACAGTCCCTGTGGGACTTAAAGCAACATGGTCTTCAAGCACCATCGTAGCTTCCCAAGTCCACACTGCGGCCTCCCAGCCCTGGCCCTGACCTTCTAGCCTCATCTCCTACCTCTGGGTCCCTCTGCATCTGCCGCCAGCTCTGCTTGCCTCCCTGCTCTTCCCTAAGCAGGCCGGCCATTTGACCTGGATGTTGGTCTCGCCACCTCCTCCATCTGGAGCTGTCTTCCCCTCTTGTGCAGTTGTGTTTAGTCAGCTAATTCCATTCAGCAGAGGTTTGCATGGCTCTCACGAAACACTTGTTAAATGAAGGAATAAACGCTACTCGATTATATCCCAATTCATTGAAGGTAAGCACATATATAAAGAGCCCTCAGCCATTCAATTGTGCTGAACAATGGACGAGGACACACTCGCCCCTTCGGACGCCCCTGATTGCCCCTTCCTGTCGGGGCCGGTCCACCCCAGAACGGGTCTGGGCCGCAATCAACGGGAGGCTGCTTCGCGGATGAGCTGCCCCTGGCTGCCCTGCCGTCACTGACTCCTCTCAGCAGCGGGAACAGACGCTGCGCGGTTGCCGGGATTGAGAAGCGGCTGGGAAAGTAAAAAAACCCGAGCTGAACTGATAGACAAAACACCTTCCAGCACCTCCAGCTCGTCCCAATGCTGGAAAAGCCAGAGGGAAGTCCCTCCCACTTCTCCCGACACCTCCCTTTGCCCCTGGGGTGGGGGTGGGGGGTGGACACAGGGAGAGGCAGGAGCTGCCGGGAGACAGTGGCCTTAGGACAAAACGAAACCATTAGCCCTGTTTTAAGGACAGGGGATCCTAACAAATTTGGTGGGGGGGGGGTGTCAAAATAGCAATAAAGAAAAGACAAAAAAAAATTCTATTTCTTTCTCTGGAAGCAGAGTGTCAAAAAAAAAGTTGTTTTGATGTTCGTGAATTCATTCATGCCATACTCAGCACTGGCCTCTTGTCTTCTCATCGACTTCAGAGCGGCAAGGCTAAAAAATAACTGTGGGTTCCCAACCTTGCCCCCGAACTCAGTGCTCGAATTTATTTCTCCTGTTCCCATTATTCTTTCCTTCTGAGTGACAACATTAGCTGGGGAAAGAAGAGTGACAATAACTCTGAAACAGCTACTCTCTTCTCCCCTATGAGGCGCAAAGAAAACATGGTTCGAAATTTTAAATGTGAGCCAACAACGGGTTTTGAAATAGTTATTTAGAGCTAGCAGTGGTGAGGAACTCGAAAGCAGATGTCTTCACACCTCAGGAGAGAGATTTTTCTCTTAGCGGAAACTCAGGTGGCGATGCTGAGGATGAAATTTGGATGCCAAGCTTCCTGGATTCTGTGCACGTGGTGGCTGGTTTTACTCTCCCAAAATGTGCAATTTGCGAGGAGCCCCTTGGGGTTAGGTGATTGTCTGGCAGCCTTTTCGGGCTCTACTGACAGTGGGCTCAGGAGGTTTACTTCTTGAAGATTGCAAGGCAAAGCGATTTCCCAATATTTGCAAATTGGCAAGCTGTGAAGTAAATTTTGAGAAGGCAGATGGGGGCTGGAGAGCCCCGGAAGCGATGGCTTGAAATCCTCATTTAGAGGTGCGTGCCGAGGCAGTTCTCTGTTTGAACACTAGATGGCGCCAGCAGCCTTCCCGGGCTGAGCTGCCTGCAACAGCGCGGTCGGGTCGAAGAGCTGGCTTTCCCAGCGCGAGGTCCCCAAAGAAGCGACTGTGAATACAAACCCGAAAGGGCTTCCCGCCGCCTCGGGCAAGCAGGGTGGATGTGTAAGGTGATCAGTGATGTGTCTAGTTCTGGATGATAGCACGTGGGCCGGTCAAAAGGTTAAGAACCACCGCTCTGCCTTGTTTTCCAATTGCTTCTTACAGAGAAAGGATTTCCTCATTGAGACACTTTTTTTTCTGCCTTTATCTCCTCACAGGACAGCCTACACCTCCCCCCATCCTCCGCCCCACCAGTTACCGGAGAGCTTCCCTAAAAGATGTTACTCCTCTGTGCGGCAGAAACTGCTTGCTGTCCACCAATATTTGTTTTCTCCTCCTTCACCCCTTGACATGGGGCTACCAGGCGTCACACGGCACATGGCAGTTACAACCCACAGGACGGGAAGAGGCACTAAGAGGCTCTTTGGGAAGCTCAAATCGGGGAGCTAGCCCACCTCCAGTTTTTGGGGTCATACCTGTAGTCTCAAGTCAGACATTCTCCCCCAAACTTGGGCAATGTCTCCATGTACAAAGGGCCATAAAAAATTCCCTGTATGAGACTTCATATTATCATTCATATTATCATTCTTAGTACCGGTACTTTACGTTTGTTTTTTCTCTCCTCATTCTCCACTCCCTGGGCAACTGCCCTATGTGATGTATAGCATCCTTGAATTCACGTGATCCATGGAGGGGGGACTGTCTTCTTGAACATGAATACAATACATTACACTCATGTATATGTACATATGTGTGTGTATGTGTATATACATTTGAATAGGAATGTACTTAACACACACACACACACACACACACACACACACACACCTCTAATCCAACATTAACCCTGTGAATTAGAAATCCAAAGTCCACGCACAGTAGACATAGACCCCGAGGTTTCACGTTGGGTTGGGGGCGGAACATGGCATCCATCCCAGGCATCTTGGCTCATGGCCAGTTCTTCCACCGGAGCACGCATGTATTTTTAATTCACATAAACGATTTAGTAGTCAGGATTTAGCAAGAAAATTAGAACCCACTGGAGGCCTTTCGAACCGAGGGAATTTAATATAGGGAACTGGCTAGACACGTGTTGGGAGAACTGAGAAGATAAACGTGACTAGGGCTGGAGGGACAACAGGAAGAGTGACATTACCAGAGTTTCGAGCGAGGGCTTATGAGTGAGGCTCCAAAGTGGGGACTGCCAGGTGGGATGTGAAACAACTGGGGGAGGAACCTTCCGGAAAGAACCAAAGCCACAGAAAAGGCATAGGGACTGTGGGAGTACCACAGAAATAGAGAGGGGAAAACACCCTGGCTCTCCTTCTCCCGCCCCCAGTCTTCTACCAGAGCTTCCTATTGCCTCAAGCAACCAGGAACCTGGAAGCAAGGGAGCCTGGGAATTGTAGTTCCCTGTGATACAGTGAGGAGCAGGGGAAGGGCCTAGGTAGACCAAGAACAAAGGGGCAGTTCATGGGCAGAATAGTAGTGCGCTAAAGACCCTGCTGTTATGCGCCACACTGTGTGTGTGTGTGTGTGTGTGTGTGGTGTGTGTGTGTGTGTGTGTGTAGCATAGTATTGAGGGGAAGCATGTAGACTGCCTGTGTCAAATCTCAGCTCCTCCATTTACGAGCTACATAACGAGGCAAGTTACTTGTGCCTCTCTGTGCCTCTGTTTCTTCCTCTGTACGTTGGGGATGATAATGATGTTTATAACACCTCGTGAAATTTGTGAGGACTTACACGAGTTCATCTACGTCAAGTACTTAGATGGCGCCTGGCACAGAGAAAGCATTCAGTCTCATCTACCAGGTTTTTAAAAAATGTGTCCACGTTGTATGGGTGCGCATCTAGTCTGTGACGTCTCACTGCTGTACACGTTCCTACAGTGCGTGCCCACCACATTTTATCCAGGGAAGCACGAGGCAGCTCTGATCCTCTGCCCACCCTCGCTGGAATGCCTGGAGTGGAAGATGTGGGTTGAAATCAGGTGAGGCCATATTTCAGTGACAAAATCAGAGGGCTTCGTGTAACTGCTGAGTGAGATTGTAGTAAAACCCACGATGGCCCCTTTAGGGTCAACTTGGAAGCAGGGTTACTTTGAAGCATTTGCACTTGGTAATATTCACTTGACTGAATGTTAACCTTTCATAAGTGAAAATAACTTGGCCGTGTTTCTCTGTCACAGTGCCGGTTCCATAAGAGTAGGGTCCCTGTCTCACTTTGCTGATTGAACCCCTCCCCCAACCCCCACAGCTGCCTAAGGTTTGGGCATTGCTCTCAGCTGAGGAAAATGAGGGTCCGAGAAATTTTAAAAACTTCCAGTGGCTGAGCCAGCATTGAACCCAAGCCTGGGCTCAATCGTTTCGCCATAACTGCCCCTCTCACCGCAGCGGTGGCCGGTGGAGCCGGAAGGAAGTCGCTTGTGGCTGGGAGTGCGGGTTGATTCCATGGGCCTGACACCTGGGTGATAATGGCCAGACTCGGTTGCAGACAGCCAGAAGGCCACAGGCAGAGCCAGAGATGGGGTCCGAGCAGAGCAGAGGAGGAGAGACTCCAGGTCTGGGACCGCCCAAGGGGATGCTGGGAATTCTTGCCGGAGGGCAGAGCCTTTGGGTGGCGGAGGCAGGCCAGAGGACTGAGGTCTGGGTAGGAGGAGGAAGAGCCCGCAGCTTTGTATGATTTCCTTCAGTGACGACCCTAATGCCCCATTAGGGTTAGTATAAATTGTTGCCTTTTGTAATTGAAAGCCCTGAGACCTCTTCATCCAGGAGAGCTGAACGCATTCGCGGCTCGGCCAGTTGGGAGTGCGGTTCATTTGGACGATTGCTCTGCACTGCCAGGGGCGGATGCCGATCATTTGTCTCTGCCTGTTGTCTCAGCAGGTCTAGAGTCAATGCTAACAAGAGCGGATCCATTTTCCTAAATCACCATTTCTATCGTATTGCTTTTGCTTAAACCCCTGCAATGACCCCCTCCCACACTACCTTCGGGGAAAAGGCCGAACACCACACCGGGAATGGCCTCAGTGTCCTCCACAGTCAGCCCTCGGCTACCTTTCACCTCCTATATAGAGTTGAAGTGTGTCTGGTCATTCATTTAATATTTACGGAGTACCTCCTGTATGCTGGGTGCTGAAAGGTTATGACGATTAAGATGCGAGCTGGGCTACTGTTTGCATATGTGTGCCCCCTACCCTCGGATTCATACGTTCAAATTCTAATGCTCAATGTGGTGTCATTAGAAAGTGGGGTCTTTGGGAGGAGCTTACGTCATGGGGCAGATCCCTCATGATGGGACTATCACTCTGTAAAAGAGACCGGACAGCGCTCCTTACCCCTTCCGCACACCACAAGAGGAGGACGGCAGTCCACAGTCCAGGAGAGAGCTCCCACCAGAACCCGCCCAGGCCGGCACCCTGATTTTGAACTTCCAGCCTCCCGAACTGTGAGAAATAAAATTTCTATTCTCTCTCTCTCTATTCCCTTCTCTCTCTCTCTCTTTCTTCCACCTCCTCTCTTCCCTTCACTCCTCTCTGAGCCTTGGCTTTGTTCTGCAGATTCTCCCTGCAGACCTCCCCTCTCTGTGGGCTCCTGTTTGCAGCTGCCTTCAGTAGGACCAGCCCCACCTCAACCTGAGTCTCTTCAGTTGTCAGCACAAAGTCGCTCCCTGACATTCCCCCTCTGGCATTCTTTGTTCTAATTCTCTAGACAATCTGCTCGTCCCTCAGGTGCTCATATGGTCAGGAGTGGGGCCTCCTCTATCTATGTCTCTAGGTGATGCAGTGGAGAAGAAGGGAAGCAGGGTGGGGCAGGCGAGGCCACAGTCTCCATGACAACTCTTTGGACAAATCTTTGATACAGGCACACCTCAGAGACGTTGAGGGTTCCGTTCCAGACCACTTCAATAAAGTGAATATTGCGGTAAAGCAAGTCACATGAATTTTTGGGTTTCCCAATGCATCTAAAAATTATGTTTACACTATACTCGGGTCTATTAGTGTGCAATAGAATTCTATCTAAAAAAGCAATGCCCATGCCTTGATTAAAAATACTTTACTGCTAAAAATGCTAACCATCACCTGAGCCATTGGAAAGTCATAATCTTTTTCCTGGTGGAGGGTCTTGCTCGATGCTGATGGCTGCTGACTGATCAGGCTGGTGGCTGCTGAAGGTTGGGGAGGCTGTGGCAACTTCTTGAAATAAGACAACAGTGGAGTTTGCCACATCAATTGACTCTTTTTTTTCACAATTACTCTGTAGCACATGATGCTGTTTGATAGCATTTTCCCCAGACCTTTTAGAATTGGATTCCATCTTAAACGCTGCTGCTGCTCTAATCAACTAAGTTGACGTAATATTCTAAGTCCCCTGTTTTCATTTCAACGATCTTCACGGCCTCTTTCACCAGGAGTTGCTGTCATCTCAAGAAACCACTTCCGTTGCCCATCCGTAAGAAGCAGCTCATCCTTCATTCGAGTTTTTATCGTGAGACTGCAGCGAATTCCGTCTCCGCTTCCGAATTCCAGGTCTTCTTGCTACTTCCCGCCTCATCTGCAGGTTACTCCGGTCCGCTGAGGACTTGAACCCCTCAGAGTCATCATAAGGGCGGCATTATCTTCTGCAAATGCCGTGAAATGTTGCTGTTCAACCTCTGCCCATGAATCACGAATGTTCTTAATGGCATCTAGAGAAGTGACATCAAAGATCACGGATCACCGATCACCGTAAGAAATATAATAACGCTGAAAATGTTGGAAACGTTGTGAGATTCCAGGACTGTGGACGCTGGGACACGAAGTGAGCAAACACTGTGGGAAAGAACGGCGCCGATAGATTTGCTCCAGGCGGGCTGCCGCACACCCGGAGTTTGTAAAAAGCACGGTGTTGATGAAGCACAATAGAGGGAAGCACAATAAAACGTGGCGTGCCTGCATTTCACTGAGGAAGGGAGGGGGGCCTAAGACACGCTGCTTGTTCCCCTTTACCCTCAGGAGACACTTGGCCTGTGCTATCTTCTGTTATCACTCATTTCCCCACTTTGATGAGACTTGGAAGATCTTGGAAGGCAGGAATTGTGTACTAGAGTTCTTTGCATTCTCTCTTTCTCCCTATTCCCAAACCGAGGCCCTCGGCCAGGCCTAGCTCAGAGCCGATGTTTAATGAACACTTGTGCGTTTGCGGATGCGGGCCAGGGTTGCAGATCGGTTGAATTCCTTCTGTTTCATGATCGTAGCCTGCCGTTTGCATTGTGCCAGCCATCGCACAGGCATGAAGCGAAGGGCGGGGTGCAGCTGGAAGCTGTGGTTCTGTATAATATTAATTTATTTAACAGCTTTTGAAAAAATGTGGTGAAATATATATATATACGAAATTTACCATTTCAACCATTTTTTAGTGTACAACTCAGTGGCATTAAGTATATTCGTATTCTTGTGCAACCACCATCACCATCCATGTTTAGAAATTTCTCATATTCCCGACTGAAACGCTGAACTCATTAAACAATAACCCCCATTTCCACCTCTCCCCAGCCTCTGACAACCACCCTTCTACTTTTTGTTTTTATAAATTTGACTACTCTAGTTACCTCATATAAGAGAAATCGTACCACATGTGTCCTTTTGTGTCTGGTGTATTTCACTTAGCCTAATGTCTTCAAGGTTTATTCTTACAGCCTCGGTGAAAATTTCCTTCCTTTTTAGAGCTGAATAATATTCCATTGTTTGTATATCCCACATTTGGTTTATCCACTCATCTACCGATAGACACTTGGCTTGCTTCCCCCAAGAGCTCTTTTTAAGAAAAAAAATTTAGCACTCACCATATGCTAGGCCTTATACTAAAATCCCTAGTGTGCATTATTTAATTAATCTTCCAACAGATTTAAGAGTCGACTATACTTCCTCTTTCAAGATGAAAAAACTGAGGCTTGGAAAAATTAAGAGACTTTCTCCCCAGTCAGTCAACAAGTAAGTAGCGGGTCAGTTCCCTCCGAGGGCTGTGTGATGCCAGAGCCTCTGAGCCTCCCCTTCCCTCCCCCCCTCCCTGCTCCCCCCGTGAGGTAACACCACAGCTGTGCAATCAGCAAAACCCTGAATGGGGAAACTCGACAGAACAAATGACCCAGTGTTTTCAACAAATAACACAAAAGGGAAAAAAAGAAAAAAGAAAAAGAAGGGAACCTAGAGATTAAGAGAAATCTAATAGATCAACCACATAAAATGATTGGACTTGTTTGCATCCTTATTTCAAAAAAAAAAAAAGTTGTTCAAAAAAGTAAACAATTGGGGAAATTTGAGCAAAATCTGTATATTGCTGATGATATTAAGGTATTATTATATTTTTGGTGTACGAATGGTGTGATGATTACGTCCTAAAAAGAGAGTGAGAGTCTTAGAGGTATGAATTGAAATAGAGATGAGATGTACAATGTTGGTGTCTAGAATTTGCTTCAAAATAAGATTGGCTTCGGGTCGATAATTGTTGGAACCTAGAAATTAAACAAGAATTAAGAGACATATCAACCACATGCAATGTATTGGTCCTTGCTTTGATCTTGATTCAAATAATCAAGTGTGAGAGACAATCCAGGAGGCAATAGGGAAATCTAAACTCTGAATTTTTTAATGACATTAAGGAACTATTATTGTTAATAACCTTAAGTGTGCTGATGCCATAGTGGTTATGTTCAAGAAAAAAGGCATCCCTCGTTTTCAGAGATACATACTGAAACATTTATAGAGGAAAATGGTACGATATCTGGGACTTGTTACAAAATAGTCCAAGAGCAGGGTGTGGGGAGAGTACCTGGGGAATATAGATCAAAAAAGATAGGCCATGTGGTGATAAGTATTGAAGCTGGGTGTTGGGTAGTCAGGGGTTCATTTTACTATTGTGTTTACTTTTGAATATGCTTGAAGATTTCTATAACAAAGCAAACACTTGTGAAGAAACAGTATCCCATTCTATAAATGAGGAAACCGAAGCTCTGAGAGATTGAACAACATGCCCAACTGTGCAATCCCACCGGGGCCTGACCACCGGGCTGCTCACGCTCTTTCCTTGGCATCATGATGCACTTGCACACTGGAGGGCAGTTAGATTGGGATTTTGCAAGAACTCAGGAGCCATGCAATAGTTTGGGGCGGGGTGGGGGGAGATAAGGATGTTCTTATCAAAATCATACCCTCTTTCAAAGAAGGGATGGGTCCTCCACTGTATTTTGTAGTTTCCACTGACCACAGAGCAAAAACATAGCCCCATAGGCACCCTCTGGAGGCCACACCTTCGTGCGGTTTACACTGCATACCGTGACTCACAGAAGTGGGTTTCATTTCTGTTTTCAGGGAAACGACTTCCTGTTTGTCCCCACCCTGAACCCCTTGCAAGATACACTGTCACTGTTGTTCAGCCTACAGAACTCAACTTTTTGCTTTTTTTTTTTTTTTTTTGGAACCGTCGACAGCCCTCACCTATTCCGGTAACAGTTCTCTTTCCTTTGGCAACTGACCCCTTCCACTCCTCAAGGGACTGCCAATCACATGACCCCCTTTCTAGCCAGGGAGGCAGTTTCCCTTGGGCTGGAGAGACGGGTCCATGGGTCCATGAGATCGATCAGATTTCCGGGATTTCGAGCCTGACATTGGAAGAGAGGAGCTTGCTTTCACGGAGATTGGATGATGTAAACTTGAACCTGCCTGTGGGCGTACTCACATGCTCCCTTCCACAACCCCCAAAGCCAGGCAGAGGAAGCTCATCTCCTGCAGTAGGAAAGAGCTCGATATCCCATGGCTGGGAAACGGGCACAGGGAGAATGCTATTGAGTCTCTGCATCCAGTCATGCCTGGCATCAACTCCATTCCAGGAACCTTAGTTTCTGGAGTCAATAAATATCCCTTTTGCTGAAATTGGCTTGACTTGGGTTTTTCTTGCTCGCAACCCAGAGCTCTGGCTCAGACTTGCTTCGTTGCCCAGAGGCTTCCTTATTCACGGCTTTTTTTTTTTTTTCACTTTGGCTTTCACAAATGGTAATAAGTCAAGAATGAGTGTGAAGATCTAACTACATGAAGAATGACTGCAGAATTATGTATTATGGTAAAAACTTTGGAAAAAACCTTAGATGGCCCGTTATAAGAGAGCGTTCGTCTGCACAATGACTTAGTATTCCTAGGTCTAATGAGTCTGTGGGTAAAAAGTGACATCTAGTGATATTAATGCCCTGAATACGTTACCCATGCAGGGGTTCGGCTCCACCCAGAGGTCCCCACGGTTATGTTTGGGGGTCCCCATGGTGGTGTCCCACATAAGGTCAAGCACAGTTTCACTTGTCCTTTTCAGCTCTGTTTTCCTCTTTGAGATATTTTACCAACTGCCCAGGGCTCTCCAGGAAAGCACGGCTCCTCTCTGTGGCTGCCCTGAGTCTAGACATCAGAGCTGGGCTAGGTCTATGGGGCTGGAAAAAGCAAGGAAGGGAATCGCCCCTGCACTGGGCTGTGGTTTTGGTTTCTTCTTTCTCTGTTCAATAAGCTTCTTTCTTTTCTTTCTTCTGCTACTAGACCCCATGACCCAATCCTGGCCAGTCAAGGCTCTCTCCCCGCCCCGACAACAGTGAGTGATGAAGAAAGGACATGGGACCCAAGCAAGACCCTTCTGTGGGAAAGAGTTCCCCCCTCCCCCACCCCACCCTCTTTCTTTCACCCCCACCCTTATCTCCTTACTAAATTACCAGTTTATTATAAAAGGATAACACTCAGAAGAGCCATATGGAAGAGATGCCTAGGGCAGTGCATGGGGAGAGGGCACAGAGCCCCCATGCCCTCTCTGAGTGTACCCCTCTCCCCATGTCTCTACCTGTTCACCAACCTGGAAGCTCCATTCTCTCCATTCTCTCTCTCTCTTTTTTTTTTTTTTTTCCCCTTGTGGTTTCTAAGCTGGAGCTCCTGGGGTAAACCTGTAAGAAGAAACTTAAGACCTGTTACGTAGCCTGTGTTTTACCATGTGGACAAAGGCACTAAGAAAGCCGGTTTGCAGGAAAGAGGGACGGAGCAGATGCACATAGGAACAGGGAGACACTCTCGCAGCCTCCCATCTAGCTCCTAGCGCTAGATCTTTCTTGAGGTTCTGCCACACCCCTGACCTTGGGCGTCAAGGGCACACCTTGGAATCCACACAATGAACCCCAGTTTTGGCTGAGACTTACTTTAATTGAGCGCTGCTTTCTGGCAACCCAAAGGCTCCTAACATGTACACTGTTCTCCTTTCCTTTTCAGACACCTGAACACAAAATGCCTCCCTTCTCCCTTAATCACATAAAACCAACTGCCCCTAAGCAAGCCCACACATGTAAACCAATCTCTGGGCCGCGAGCCCAAGCCTGGTATCATACCCGGGCAAATGAAATTCCTTTGGGCACAACCTAGAACTCACAATATCTACGACATCGAGTCTAAAGGTAATAAGTAACCATTAGCACACTAAATCGATCAAGGTTGTCAAATAGGGAGGAATTAGAGGAGCCAATATTCACACCTATGTCTACCTGTATAGGAAGATTTTCCACCATTTTTTTATTTTCATATCAACCAATCTTATTTCAAAGGAGTGATCTGTAAAGTCTGTTTATAGTCTGGGGAGCAAGGGGCTGAGCAGGGCCCCTCCTCCAGTTCCGCCCAGCAGCATCTCTCTAGTTTGGCTGGCCCTGGCCACCATCAGCTACCTGGCGGGAGGGGAGGTATTCTGAACCCCTGCCCCCCACCATGCTTCCCTTTCAGCTGGGGCATTGGTGGCCACTCAGGGCAGGCAGCAGGGCACAGAGCCAGCTGAGATCCAAGGCTTCTTCGAGCACAAGGACAAATGAAGACAACCCTGAGGTGAGGGAACGGAGGCTTGGTGTGAGGCCCAGGAGATAAGCCTGCTCAGAGTGTGGAGGTCAAAGGGGAATGGCGACAAGGAGAGAAAAGGGACCCTCCCAGGCAGCTGCTCCCTAGCTGGAGGCTGCCTCAGTGCCTCAGTTGCTCACAGAGGCTGGAATGCTGCTCTGCCACCCCCCACTCCCACCCCAAGCCCCTCACAGGGACTGTTGTCTCTAGGTGATTTTTCTGGGTCACTCATGAGCCTCCAAATTCAAGTCCTGGGACTGGAACTCTGATTTCTGATTCGACAGGCCTGGGGCTGCTGAGACCTGGGTCTCACCCGTGAGAGTCTCTGGCCTCCTCCGGCTCAAGCAGTCTGGGTTTGTATGATTCCTCGGATGTAAATCTCGGGAGCAGTTACTCTGGCCTTTCACACCTCAGCTGTGTGTTATTAAAAGAAACATATTCACAACTTTCCCAGGTTGCATGTGAGAAAGGCATCTGAGAAAATTCTTGCCTCTGCCAAGGATGACCACAGCCGCCATCCCTCAGTGGGAATCCTCGTTCTAGTTCTTCTTTCATAATGAGGAGCGGGCAGGCCTCGAGGAGAACTCTGACGAGAAGGGCCGCGCTCCGGCCTCCTCTCTCTGCCAACGCTCTCTCGTCACTTGCTAATTGGCTTGCAGTTCCCTCTGCTGTAGAGACCCACCCTCGACTTAGCCAGCTGTTCTTTCCTCTTACGCCAGGCCTCCTGTTTCCATGGATGATCAGTGACCTTGGCAGGGCCTTGTGCTTCCAGAGGGCCTTCTGAGCACCAGCAAACCTTGATTTCCCACAATCCTCTACAAGCCACCTCTCCGTAGGCCCAGAGAGAACAGCCGTCGGAAGGGACAGCCCTACTCCAGCTGCCGCCACGCCCCCTCACTTCTCCTCCATCCCACCTAAGTTCTTCCCATCTGTGGCCCTCGTGCTCTGACTCCTCGGGGGAGTTAACTATTATTTATGATTCCCTCTCTCCTCCCTCCTGTACCGTCTGTAATAGCATTCTCCAAAGGAACAGAACCACCAGTAGTGTGTGCGTGTACAGCGTGAGACAGGAGGAAAGGAGAGAGAAATTCAAAGAATCGGCTCACACAAGTCTGGCAGGTCTGAAATATGCAGGGCAGAACAGGCCATCAGGCCGGAGACCCAGGAGGACCTGATGTTGCAGCTCGAGACCGAAGGCCATCTAGAGGTGCAGTTCCCTCTTCCTGGAGGGACCTCAGTCTTTTCCTCTTAAGGCCTTCAACTGATTGGATGCCACCAACCCAAGATCTGGAATGATCTTTTCTCAAAGTCCACCGTTTCGAATATTAATGCCATCTAAATAGTATCTTCACAGCATCATCTGGACTAGTGTTTGACCAAATGTCTGGGTACCCCAGTCTAGCCAAGCTGACACATGAAATACTCACCACCACACCATCAGTCATAACCATGGTCACGAGTTATTGTGTGTATACTGTGACATTCTTTGTACTAAACTCATCACATACGATATCTTATTTAATCCTCTCGGTAATCCCATGAGGTAGATCCTGTTATTTTCCCTACTTTACAGAATGAGGACATTAAGTTGCATGTGAGTGGCAGAGCTGCGATGGCAACCCAAGTCTAACTCACTCAGAAGATGATGCTCTTAATCTCTGATCGCCGCCTCCCAACCGCCTTCCTATTCTGACTCTCCCTGTTCCTTCTCTTTATCCTACGATTATACACATTCAATTCTCTCTGATCAAAACAAACAAAACAAAACTTCCCCTTTCTCTTCCCAGGGAATGTCTGTGAAAGAGTTGCTCCCTCTCGGTGTCTCCAGTTCTCAGCCTTGCTCCTCCCACAGCGTGAGACAGGAGGAAAGGAGAGAGAAATTCAAAGAATCGGCTCACACAAGTCCTGGCATCAGCCTCGACCGGGAAACAATGTCGGCCAAGGTCAGAGACGAGGGCCACGCTACGAAAGCCAGTGGATGTGGCCCTTTCACCTAGGTATTTATTATAACATAGTAGCAACTGCTTATTGTTAAAAAAAAAAAAAATTAGAAGGTACTTTTGATCAAAATGCTGCTGGTGTAAATAACCATTTGTGGCACACTTTCTGCTATAAACACATAGCAGTTAACAACAACAACAAAAAAAACCCTTTAAAAAACTGTAGGCGTAAACAGCATAACTGAGCTCACAAACAAGAAAATCATCTTCGTAGACTAGAAACAGAAGAGAAACGCATAGTGAGTGAGGCTGAGCCCTGGGCCTGCGGGCACCTGGGCAGAAGCAGGCGGTGGGCCGGCTCTGGTGCCTGTGTGTAACTAAGCCAGTCTGGCTCCCAAGAAACAGGATTAAAGACATTCCAAGGTGGCAGGAGCCAGGTCCCAACTTAAGGCTGAGACTAGGACTGGTGATTTCTCCACTTGGGACAAGAGACTGATAAATCTCCTCTGAAGGCTCTAGCTGATGCAAAGCTGAATGTTTAGGCAGACAGTGACCAGGACAGCACAGGACCCAGAACCTGAACCAGGTCGCCTGTGTGCTGAGTGAGCCACCCACATTGCTAATAGGCAAGAAATACAATCATCAATATAAGGTTCAATTAGAGGTAATGCTGATAGAGAAAACTGCAAAACTCCTAGACAAGTGTGAAGAGAGAAAGAGAGAAGAAAGAAAGTGATCGAGCTTAGAAAAACTCTGCAAACCAAAAATCCAAAGAACACACCAAAAACATCTGTCTTTAACAGATAATAACCAATAAATCAACTATGACAAATTGTTCATTTCAGGTAAAACGAAATAATAAAACAGTCTAAAATTATTAAAATAAATATCGTTAAGGCGTTAAATAAGAAAGTAAGGAAGTAATATGAAATAAAAATTAAGAATTGTGTTACAAAAATAGGAAGAAATGAACTTAAAAAATATGAATATGAAAAAGAACCAGTTAGGAATCTTGGAAACAGGAAATGCAGTCCCTGAAATAAAAAATCTAATAGATTGGATAAAATAAAAACTTTGTGTGGTCACAAAAATAAATTGAATTGAAAGATAATACAAGGGAGCTCACTCCAAAACACAGCACAGAGAGACAAAAGTTTACAAGTGTATAGAACAATCAAGAAATACAGAGAGTAGACCAATAGGCTACAACATACAGCATACAGAAAAAATAATAGTGGGATGATGTTTCTAAATTTTCCAGAACGGTAAAAAGACTGAGCCCCCAGACTGAAAGTGCAGGGTGTCCAGGACAGAATCATCTTAAAGGCAACCAGAGAGAAGGGCTAGATCACCTAAAAAGGAATGACAGTCAGATTGATGGTAATTTTCTCATCAACAGTGGAGGAGGTCAGAGATAGCGATTATAACAGCTAACACTTGAATGGTACTATGTGCCAGGCACCACACCCCCAGTTGGTGTGTATTAATCAATTTAATCCTCACAAGAATTCTGACATGGGATTCTTTTTATCCCCTTCTTACAGCTGAGGAACTGAGCCAAAGAGAACTTTGATGGTTCTTGCCCAAGCTCTCACAGTTGGTGAGAGAAGTTGGGACTCAGTTGATCCAGTTCCAAATGCTCATAACCACTAGTCTACACTGCTTCTCACTGTAGAGAAATATGTTCAAGGTAATGAGGTAAAATAACAATTTCAAATTTTAGCCCTAGCTAAATTAAGAAATGTTCTGGCATACAAAGATTAAAAACATAAATTACTCATAGACTTTCATTAAGATAATTACTAATGTATATCTTTCAACAAGAAGAACAATTAACTCAAAGGGAAGGTGTGAGAGTCACAAAACAATGATAAATTGATCATCTGTTTTGGCACACTTAACTATGAAAGTTTAAAATGTTGAATTTTTTCTTTTTTATTGAGATATAAATGACATATAATGTTATATTAGCTTTAGGTGTACAACATGATTCAACATATGCATATATTGTGAAATGATCACCACAATAATAAATCTAGTTAACATCATCTCACATAGTTACAATATTTTTTCTTGTGATGAGCACTTTTAAGATCTAGTCTCTTAGCAACTTTTGAATATACAACACAGTATTATTAATTATTAACTACATAAAATATTGAATATTTAAAGAAGAGATAAAACAAAAACTTAGGCAATAACAAGATGAGTAACAAAAAATAGTTAAAATAGTTTGTTTCTTTTCATGTTTTAAAGGAAGAGAGAAATATTGAATGATTTGTTTTATAAATTATAAATATAACAATAAAAGAATGTAAAGAGAACCTAGGGCCTCTGCATCAACAGAGAAGGAAAAGAAGGAATATTGAAAACTTTTTCAATGCAGCAGAATGAAGGGAAGAAAAAAGAAAACAAAGAAAAGAATGGCAAGTTGAAAGTGCAAAATTAAATGGTAGAAATAGCTTCAAATATAGCAATAATTATGATAAAGGTAAATAAAATAAATGCACTAATTAAGAGGTAGGGATTATCTGAGAATTTTTAAAATCCTGGGTATACTGTAACCACATGGAAGGACTGTAATAACGGTAGAGAAAGAGATGCCATGCAAATATTAACAAGAAAAAAGCTGGTATTGTACTACTTTTATTGGACAAAATAGAATTTAAAGCTAAAAACATTAATAGTGACAATATTAAAAGAAATGACCCCCTAAGAAGATATAGCAGACATAAACTTGTATAGTCTTCCCAATATAACCTTAAAATATGAAAACCAAAATTGATCAAATTATCAGGAAAAAATGGATAAATTTGTTAACATAGTAGAAAATTTTGACTGACCTCAAGAAGACTGTTATATAAAGCTGATCAAAAATATTTAAGATCTAAAGTTAAGCAAAAAAATTCAACACTGTAAAATCTATATAAAATGCTCTATTCATTAGATAGAGAATACGTTATTTTCAAGTATACATGGAACTCTTAGAAATTGATTGTGTATTAGATCACAATTTTTCAAAGAAATAAAACAAGGTCCACATCCTCTGCCCACACTGCAATTAAATTGAATGTCAAACTTCCAAAAGTTTGGAAACTAAAAAATGCACTCTAAACAAAAGAAAGGAAACCATAATGGAACAGAAAATATTTTGAACTGAAGACTATTAAAAGTATTACATATCAAAACTTAAGTGTACAGCTAAAGTGATACTTTGAGCTAAGTGTCCCACCAGCCACTCAGTTACCTTTCCTGCAGGCTGCTAACGTTCCCAGTTTCTTCTAGATCTTTCCATAGATATTCGAAACATACATAGGCTTATACACATAGATTTAGGAAGGTACATAACAATGTGTACGGTATGCTACTGTTGATATAAAAAAGTTATAAGGAATATAAACAAATTTTAATTAATAATACATGTTGAAGATTTCCTTTCCTTTTTTTTTTTTTTAATTACTGCATGGCATTAATTGTGGAACTTTGGAAACATTTGCATTAAAATCAGAAATGAGACAAATATGTCCACTCCCATCCAACTATTCAATAGTTTACTGGAGCTCCTGGCCAAAGCTATGACTAGGAAAATAAATTAGCAGTATAATAATTGCAAAAAAAGAGACAAAATTCTTTTTATTTGGAGGTAGAACAATCATCTATAAGAAACCCCAAGAAAAATCCCAAGAAAATCTACTATCAAATTATAGAATAAATAAATGAGTTGAACAAGGTTGCCAGATGCAAAGTCATTAAAAATAATTATGTTTTTATATACACCAATTCAAAATTTTAATTGGAAAAAGTTCCATTTATAAGCACCAAAGGTCACATCCTCAGATCATGATGAAAGACAAGAAGAGAAGTCTATAGACCCTGCAGGCTCCAGCTGGAAAAATGACAATAAAGATTGCTTAACAGGTCGCTTCATGTGTCTGTTTGTGCCTCAGCCGGTGATGCTGGTGGGGGAGAAATGGTGATTAAAAGTCTCACACATGGTCGATGCGAGGAGGAATGGTTCTCTTAAAATGGGTGAGGACCTTCAGTAGCAAAAACAATTTTTATCTCCCATACATGTCTGTAAACAGCAAGAGGTTTAGAGCAACAGCAGTGTCTGGTTGTCGCTGAAGTTCCTGGGCTTCATGCTCTGCCTTACAAATGACAGAGCCTCCCTAAATGATTAGCAGCTGCATGAGTGCATGCAGCCCAGGGCCAGCCAGCCTGGAGCAAGCTCTCCTCTTCCCAAGGCCACTCAGAACCCCACGGTTTGGGACAGAAGTCCCTCCATAGATCCCAGCTGCATAAGTGGGAAATGAGGGAAGTAGGAGTCCACGGAGATTGAGGGGACCCCCTGGAGGATGACTGTAATCATTATTCAAAGCACAGTTGCTGGACCCAGGGGCCAGTGCTCAGAACTCTACCTCCTTGGGCTTGGCTGCCTCTGCCACCGCTAGGGGTTCTGGGAGTGTGGGGCCCGCTGCTCCTGGGCAATGCAGACACACTTCCATTCTGCGGAGCAATTTATGGCCTAAGACAAATAAGCCGCGGAGCCTTTTAAATACCCGCCTCCCCAATCCTGCTCTCGACAGCACCGAGTACTACCACTAGGCATTGGGAAAGGAGAGAAAATGAACTTTTGAATATCGCCAGATTGGTAGAAATCTTTTTGGAGCAGGACTTCTAATGTCTTTATTAAGCCATCCCTCTGCCTAACACCTCACTGCCTTCCTCCACTGCCAGTGATCCCAGGGGACGCCATCCACTACCGTGCTTCCCGGACTGGGAACTCCTATGGCGCTGTCGTGAACGTCCGATCCTTTTTTCCCTGCCCCTCACTTTTCCCTTTTGGGGACATTCCTTCCTCTCAGCATTTTGCTATTCCGATGGGCTGTCAATCAAGGGCTCGGCCTCCCCCCCCCCGCCCCCTCAACATGAATGGACATAGAACTGGAGCTGGCCAATCAGAAAGCTCCACCGTGGGACATAGTAATTGGTTCAGGAGAGGACCAAGGACCAAAACGGGGCCTGGGAAAGGGAGGGTCTCCCTCTTTCTGAAGGACCTTGGCTGGAGCCGATGGACACCCCGTTTTTCTACAGCACAGGAAAACCATGACACAAAGTGAGGAAAACGGAGGAGAGCAACGCTGAGAGATGACCAGAGAGAGTCCTGCTTAGGTCACAGGAGTGCCCTGCACGTAGCAGTCCTGAAGCCAGTGTACCCCAATACTTGAGCCAGTGCGCCTTCCTTCCTTGTGCTTGAACTGCTTTGAATTTGGGTTCCTGCCACTTAAATCAAGAGTCTCGAAGAACTCAGCCTCTAAGTTTTAGGATGACTCACTCACTACAAAACACTGTTGCCACCCAGGGGAGCGGGTTCCTCAGAATGGCCCACTTTTTCTGCAGAAAGCATCAGCTCATCTCTGCTGTGTGTCAGGGCAATCCGACCAGGCTCCTGGTTTCTGTCAGTGCAAGCCTCTCTTTATTGGCACCTTTGTCTTCCCATAGGTTTACCAGGCTTTGATACTTTATCAGGCTTTGATGCCAAGATAATTTAGAGGCACATGCTATTGCTTCAGGTAGCTTATGCAGAATTTCCACTGCTTGCTGGCTTTGTCTGAAGCTTTTCCCTCTGGGAGATATACATGTACATTTCTATGGATATGAATATCCCGATATGGATATATATGTCAACACCATCTCCTTCTTCACCTCTACTTCCAGGGAACAGGTATGCATGATCTCACCACCCCAGGCCCCAAAGGCCTTCTCAGCCTGACACCTCACTTGAAGACAGCTCTCGCAGGTCCGGAAGCCCTGCCGACAGGTCCCTGCTCACGGCCTGAGAGGGCTCCCGGATTTGAGGCACCAGTTGTGCAGCCCACGACCTGGAGCTGCAGGCGCCGCCTCTCGTAGTTCAAGGAGCTGGGGAGTGTGGGTCTCCACCTTACTTTATCACCCCTTTTATCACGTGAATATTCACTCCAGAGACCAGGATGGCTTCCTAGTGCCACCTATATCCGAACCAACCTTTGGTCAAAAACTTCTCTGCTTGGACTAGCTTCCTTTGTGAACATTCTCTCTCCACACCCCCGGACTGGCTGGCTGACCCACTCTCTGCTTTATAAAAATACCACTCATTTTCCTTTTTTTTTGTCTTTGATGCCCCTCCTATCTAGAAGAGCTCTCTCTCTTCCTCCCACAGTCCAGTCCTATGAAACCCACTTTAAATTCCACCTCTTCCATGCAGCCCTCTTTCATTCTTTTTAAAATTTAATTTAAAACAATTTTTTTCAATTACAGTTGACTTTCAATGTTGTATTAGTTTCAGGTGTACAGCAGAGTGATTAGACATTTATGTAGCCGATGAAGTCCTTGGTTCTTCCCTGAGCCGTCTCATCTATGGTTGACTCCTGTTCTGAGTAACAGCTGTTTCATAATCAGGACCGCACTGCTTTGCATCTCATTGTGGCACATTGTGGGGTTTGAGTCTATCCTGCTTCCTAACTGGGATATGTGTTTCTTGCAGGTGGGGACCATTCCTTACCCATTCGTTATTTCCCTCCCCTCCATGTCAGCATCTGGCAGGACGAGGCAGATAGTTTGGAGACAGTCGCTCACATTTAGTCGAGCATAAGCATCACTTTGGGAATTTGTTCCAGAGATACAGATTCTCTGGCTCATTTCCTAGAGATTCTGACACTAGGTTTGGGGTAAGATGCTGGGATCTTATGTTTAAAAGCACCGTGATACAGGCTTTCGTTGAGGCAAGATTGGAAAATACAGATAGGCAGCGTATCGACAAACCCTAATCGAGACACATATCTGACAAGCTGAAGCGTTCTTATGAGAAATGTACAGGATATTTTAAATATATGTTGGTTAGAAATTCCAAGGCATGAGGTTATCCTGCACTTGGTGACGTGCCTCTACGCCCACCTCCCCTTTTGAAGGTGACAGAGCCCAATGGGACGTTGGACATATAATTAACCTCTCGGGACCTCAGTTTCCTCATCCGGCACATGGGAATAATAAGAGGCGCCACTTCCCAGGATTGTGTCAGAATTAAACGAGGTATTGTACGTGAAGCGCCCAGCTCTGGGCCTGACACCGAGTCCATATTTGTTGCATACTTGTGACGAGTCCTAGTGGGTGTTACGTTACCGAAGCTGGGAAACCTGCCCGTTTGTAGGTTAGAGGAAACGCTATGTTGGTGGCGGATTCTTCATTCCTTTTGAGAAAGACCACTAGCAGGGACTTCTTAGTCCTAATGCTTGCCCACTACTGGGAGGAGGGGGCAGGGAGCCCCCACAGCAGGAAGTAACTGAAACGCAGAGTGAGAAGTTACTTGTTCTATTTATTATGCAATAATAACATAGGCACTTATAATATCGTGCTCCCAGTGCTGCATTCTTGCTGAGTTAGAGAACCCTTTCCTCCCTTCATCCATATTTATGCAGCATAACAAGTGAAAATTATTATTTATTTTGGGGAGTAGTGTATCTTCTTGGCCTGCCTTTGGTCACCGGAGATTGGAAGAACAGCTATGGCCTGAGGGCAGAGAGCCTGGTCTTCTCTGCTTCTAATGTCAAAGGAAAAACTATGACCCAGGCCTGGCCTGGGCAGGGATGGTATGGCCTCCATATGGTGTGATTTAAGGCAGAAAAACCCAGGCTTTGGAAATGCATTGGCTGCGTCTTATATGAGGCAAGGTGATAAGATCACAGCCCACTGGCTGGGATGGAGTTCCTCTTGTAGGCAATAGGTCAATTGGTCAATGGATCAGTAGGTCAATGGATCAATTGATCAATGGGGTTTCTCCTACAGGCAATAGATTCTCCCATTACCAATCATTTGGAAAAGGACAAGGTCTTAGTTTAGACAGCAGGAAACTCTCCTCTCCTCTTAGGGGCCGAAGAGTAGTTGAATCTGTACTGTAATGGGAAGTGCCATTCTCAGGGAGGTTATGGCCACTGGCACCACTTTGGGAACAGTGGTGCCACAGTCCCATGTCACCTGGAGTTCTGCCAGGCAGGTGGGGATGCTGAGCTCAAGCAGTAGTTATAAAGCCCTCTCTGGTTTGTGCTTCCGCTGCCCTAACTCTCAACAAAACCTTGCAGGGAAAATTTAGTGGTGGGAAGAATTTATCAGAGAATTGTCCTCACTTGGACTATGGATCTCAGCAGCAGCTGCAGAGAGAAGCTGGTGGGAGGAACCAGAGAGGCCTTCCTGGAGGAGGTGGTGCCGGTCTGGATCATCACTGAGACAAATGCTTGTGGTTAGATTTGGAGGTTGCCAGTGACCCCACAGTCCCTCTCTTGATCCTTAGAGTTGACACCTCTCAGTGCCTCACAGGGATGATTTTGGGGTCCAGAAAGTCGGACTCCCAACCTTGTTGAGGTCCATCATGGACTGGGTCCCCTTCCCTTCATCATGCAGCGCCATCTTCCTGGCCTTGGCTTCCCCTACGGCCATACTGCATTCTCTCTCCACATGCTCTGACACACGCGCAGAAACGACAGGGTTCTTGTGGGTTCGGCCTGCCAGGAGGAAGGTTTGCCGGAGCCATCCTGGAGCCAAGCGGTGGCCTACGAGTGAGCAATGGGGCGGCACTCACCCGAGTGTCCCAGCTAGTTCCTCCAACCTCAGAAGTGAGTCGGTGGCTGGCAGTTCACAGGAGGTCCCCCTAAGTCTCTGGTCAGGAATGCAGCTTGCTGGGGATTCTGAAGCAAAGAAGTCCTGGAGAAGGGGAGAAGCCATTAGCAGGCGGGACCATCGGCCCGTACCCTGGGGCCGTGGTCTGTCTTAGTGGATAATGGCCATCCCCTAGGCCGGCTCTGAGCTGAGCTTACTATAACTATGTATAATTCAAAATAATAAAAGAAATAAAGTAATATAAAAGGTAAAGTAAAACAAAACAAATATAAAATAAAGTAAAATAAAAGAAATAAAAAATGAAATAAAGCAGAGCCCCATCTGCATTCCAGCTGCAGCAACTAAGACCTGTCTTGTCTTTTCCTTAGTACTTACGTGGCTACTGATAATGATCATTAGGTTATAATATATATTGGGCCCATTGAGCTAAGTCGCTAATAGCAGTTTCTTTGACTCTCAGGTCATAATATTATTGCAGATATTTCCCTGCAGATTAGGGTATTCATTCATCTAAGTGAAGAATGTAAAGCGAGTGCAAATGGCCTCCCTTTCTCAGGAGTTTTATCATCCAGCAGGAGAAGCGTAAAGGTCAATGGAACCCAGAAGTTAACTTGAACTTCGGGTGGGTCTGTGTCTGCCTGGGTTTCCTCTGCTTTTGCATACAGAAATCCTGTCCCTTTGGAGTTCCACACCAGACAAATATGTTTGTGAGCAATAGAAATTGTACTGGAAACTGCAGAGCGAGGAAGGGGCGGGGGTGGGGAGGAGGGAGGCACGTGGTACGCATTACGGCCCTCCGCTTAAACAATCCAAATGGATGTTTCTGTTCTTTCCAGTTCTTCCTCCTTGTTCACCTCCAGGAGCAGGTCATTCACCCCCCACTCGCCCCTCCCTTGGGGCAGCCCCCAGCCTCACTAGCCCCTTCCTTCAGGTCCCAGATTTCTTACAGACTGTCTCTCCTCTTTGTCATGCAAAGCATCGCAGCTGTCTCTCAGCTCCCCCACATCAAAATATTTCTTCTTCTGTTTGCAAAACTAGACTCTAACAGCTTAGAAGTCAGGGTGGCAGCCATCGTGGGTGACTTGACCGTGCCTTTTGAGGTCTTATTCCTCACCTCATCCCAAGAGATTTACCAAATTATTTATTCTGTTGGTCTCCCCAAGAAGACTTTTATAAGTAAAACTTTTCTCCACCTTCTTACAGCTACTTCTACTATTAGCCATTTGAACTTTATGCAAGAGCAACAGGAAGAAGTGATACCTTGTAATGAGTGCGTGAAGGAAGGCTTCCCGGAGGAGGTGACATTTGAATGAAGCTATGATGGAACTCTTTTGAGGATAGCTATTATTTTCGCAACTAATGATTTAAAAATCCATTCATCTTTCTGATCTCTTAGCCCACTTCTTCAGGCCCCTGTTCCACCCCTGCATGTCATCCCCCACCCCATCCTCACAGTCCCCTTGACCAGCAGATTTGAGTGAAGAAGTTAATCTGAGATCCTTTTCTAATTTCTTATCAGGAGGGAACAAGAGACCAAGTTATCACTCATGGCATATGTAAAAGGTAAAAAATATTGGTCCTATAGTTTTAATTGTTCCCCAAATACTGCCTGTGTGTCATTGGTTACCCTGGTTTTTGTTTGGCAGAGATTCCTTGTTGTTGTTTTTCACATGCTTTGTTTGGATCTTGACTAATCTTGGCACTTAGATGTCCCCCTGGCCTCACAGAATAGGTTGCTTAGAATTGGTCATCAGAACAAGCAAAAGGCTGCAGAGAAATTCCTCAGTAATTACTACAGTGTTTCGTTCTTTGTGTCAAAATGAGTTAAGTGAGAGAATCCATTCATTTCCTACTACACTACGAGGAATGAGGCAATTTTTCTCATGACATTCAGAACTAAATAGATTGTCTTCTGGGCGTTCCTGCCACTTTTAACTGTAATTGAAATTCTCCAAACAAACAAACAAACAAGCAAAACAAACAAAAAAACTTCGTTTTGAGAAGATCATCCCCCCAAATTAAAAAAAAAAAAAAAGGAGTAATAGTCCACTTGGAAGGTGCAAAAAAATTAGTTTCCCACGGCATTTTGAGAGGGGGGTGTGTGCACATGTGTTTTTGACTCTTTCAGCTGCAAGATACAACAACCCTAACAAAAGTGGCTTAAACAAAACGAAGGTTTCGTTGTTCATATAACAGAAAAGTCCAGGGTAGACGGTCTTCAGTCATGACTTTATCATGAAAGATAAAGTTTTTATCTTTCTGTATCACTCAAATCTGCTCTTCTTGTCAGACGAGCATGGAGTCATTTTGACCACCGGCAGCTTCAGACTTCATTCCGCCAGCCGAACAGTTCTGGAGAAATACGTGTGCTTCTTTCCCAGTAGTCTTTGCAAAAGTTCCAGCCTTGCAACTCGGGAGCCTAAACTGGATTTTTTGCATTCATCCCTAACCCAATTTTGGTGGCTCTGTTTGGCCGGGACCTCAATCACACCCTCCCGAAGCAGGGCAAGTGAGGAGAAAGGAAAAAGGCTGGGCAAGAGCAAAAGATGCCCGTGACAATGGAACGCCTACTCAAGGGTGAAATACGTGAAAGAAGACAGCTGGTAGGTGCTGGCAAGAAGCAATGAACACGTCTATCCTGAGTGAATTTGGGTTGGCGGACCAGTTGCATTTACAATTGGTAAAGATCCTAGAGACGTCTTTTTAAATTTCACCTGAGTTCCAGTAATTGCTGAAGGTCACAGATATCACTGTCGACCAGGGTTGCTGGTCTACCGTGGGCACCTCAGTCAGCAGGCAGGCTGTCCATCAAGACTGAAGGAAAAAGTCAGGAAGCCAAGGCAGAGAGAAGGGAACTTGGCCTGAGTGCTGCACCACGAAGGAAGGAGGGAAGGGAAGAAACCTCGGCAATTTGTTTTTAATATTTTGCTTGTTCTGGATACCATGAAAGCTGCAGATATTGGCTTCTGACTAATGAAAACAGAGAGGGAGCCAGGCTGGAAACCTGGCCATGTTTCCGTGCACAATTAGGTTTGTTTGTTTAGGTCTCTTTTTATTTGTTTTCAGATGACTCAGATAGGAATACTGCAGGCCTTTCAAAGCAAAGTGTCCTTATGTGTATTTTGGGTCTCGGGCTTCGCCAAGTGCAGAAAGCCTTGGCTCCCTGAGGTTATTTTCCTATTTGAGGGTTTTTCAAACCTTCAAGTGGAGCTGGAACGATGCCCTTGTGAGCCAGGTTATTTTTCTTAGGAGACCCCAGCTTGGGGTTGTGGCGGGGATAGAGAGCACAAATAGGTACACACCAAACTCCCCAAATGGCGCATAAGGGCACCATTGTGCTGATCTCGGGTACCGCCTACCCCTGATGGCTTTACCATCCACACACTTCAGTCCTCTCTGGAAATTTCTTCATGAGCCTCCTTCTCTCCAGATGACCAAGCCCAAGACAGACTCTCCCTTCCTCTCTCTCTGTATCTGTCCATAAAGTGTTCAGCTCCCCAGATTTTCCTCTTCCACTGCCGTGGTTTGCAGTCTGACGCCTCCCGTGAAATGCAGAGATATTTACAATCTGGGGACCTGCCAAGCCCCTGGCCCAGCTCCTGAGGGGAGTGACTCTCATGGAGATGGCCTGCTGCTGGCCAGTTGGCCCTGCGTCTGAGGCATTGGGAAGGGCCTCAGGAGGGGCTGAGCAGTCGCCTGTCTCCTCCTAGATGAGCAAGATGCAAACCAGGCAACAGCGGGACACTCCAGTATCCCTCCTCGGACGTTTCTTTCCAGTAGCCCTGCCTCTGTGTGATGAGTCAGAGGACAGAGACAGCCCAAAGTGGCTCTGGTTGCTTTCAGACACTAAGGACATATGGAGGCGGTGGCAGTGGGTTTTCCAAGCTCCTTCAAAGCTGGGTCCCAGCCGAAGAGTCTCTGACAGTCTCCCCGGCTCAGCTGCCCATGTTAAATGAAGAAGACCAGACAACGCGTTGGTGGAGAAGCACTTCCATACCTGGGTCACTCCAGAAACTTATGTAATCAAGATATTATTGTTCGACACTCCTCTCCTTCTGAATGGGTCTATGAACTGTTCTGCTTTTAAGACTCTCCTCTTTGAGTGTTTGAAGGCTCCCGAACTTTTGGGAGAAAGATTTATTCTATCAAAATTCACACATTCCAGGACCCTCTTTTTCAAACCACTGTCTTCCAGAGCTGTATCTTGGAGTCAAACAAAATTCTGTCCCATTTCCTGCAACACGCCACAGCTAAAGCTGCTGGTCATGACAGGTAGTGACAGGGACAATGGCCCCTGTGCTTCAGCAGACGCTGAGACGAGGAGTAGGTACACGCAGTTTAGTCGGTGGTGAACCGGGAAGCATGTGAGAGGGAGGAGAAGTGATTCTGGGGATCCGGAGCTCAGTCTGCTGGGACCCCTGAGAGACTGTGTGGAATACGCTTCAGATTGTCCCACTGATGGGCGAGGAAGCGATCCCTCGTTGTTCAGTTTGTTTTGGGGTGTTAGCTCCCCGGCACTGCCAGACACACTTCCACAGCCAGAGGATGCTCTCAGCTGGAGAGAAGCAGGAAGCCCTAGTCTGGCGTGGAACTCTCTGGAGACCACTTTCGGGGTATGTGAGGGAATATAGGAGGGCACCAGACATTGTACAGTATACAATGTCTACTATATCCTAACATGACATAAGGAAGGGGCAGTCATCAGAAAGAGACTAGACTATTGTCACTCAACTCAGTGTACTAAGGCAGCGAAGTGGACTAATGATACTACCTCTCGGCACTAGTTGAAATGACAAGGGCTGAAAAGCAAAAGCTTTGGCCCAACACTGTATCCACTTATTTAGCAAATATTTACAGATTGCCTCCTTGCTTCAGGCTCTGCGTGAGGTGCTCAGGTACAGCAAGAAATGAGCCAGGCTCTGCTCTGCCTCAGGAGGCCGCAGTCTAGTGAGGGATGTAGACAAGCATAATGACAAGGGGTATGTATGGCAGTAGGCTGCCTCAGAGCAGAGAGAAAGGGCTCCTCCTCTAGGCTGACAGGGTCAGCCGTCCCTTCCTTAACAAGGGAGAAGAGTGTTCCACTGAGAAGGAACAAAACGTGAGAATGCCTGGAAGCAGATACACAAGGGGCTACTCTCGAGTAGGGGATGAGCGGGAACAGTGCCTGATAAAGGTGGAGGTCATCAAAAACCAGATCATATGGACCTTGACAGCCACATTAGTGTTCATGTTGCATAACAGAGCAATGAGAAATAGCTTGTTGTTATTACTCTTATTTGATTACATTTACTTATTTGTTTCATTGCCTAATGAGTCTCACCTCTTCCTTATGCGTTCAACTTCCTTCTTCCTGAAGATCATCTTTTAGTAACTTTTCACTGGTGTCTGTGAGTGGTGAACTCTCTGAGCTGAGAAATCCAGTGTTCTTGGGGCCTAAAGCTCATGCCGTATTGGGCCCTCTTCAAGAAAAACAATGCAAGCTATGAAAACAAAATTAAGAATGAAAGTAAATACTGACAATGAGAAAAGAAATCTCAACAAACTTTAGAAAGCTGTCGAATAAAACAAACATTATAAAAATCCCAAAAAATAACACTTAAAAAGTAATTAACTATAATTTTTTCCAACTTTTCCTTATGCTGGTGGCCTTGAAATGACCATGGGCCTTTTGAAGATTTGACAAGGAAGAATAAGAACCAATCTATATTGACTTCGGGTTTCATGGGATATACTATGTGGTTTGCAATCTTTTCTAGGTCTAATTCCGTCATTGTTGGGCATGCAGATTTTGGCATGGCTTCCAGAACTAGTCCTACCTTCCACATGCTGCCTTGCTTGGCACACAGCATCAAAGGTTGGAGGGAGATGTAAAAATCTTCCAATGCCCAGTACCAAAATTATGTGGCTGATAGAGAAACAAGGTTTAAGATGCATAGAGCTGTCCATAATTTTCTATTGAGGAAGATTCTTCTGACCTCAGAAATGTAAAACTGTGAGTGGTGGAACTCATTCTTATTCAATGTCTGGTCAAAGTGGAAGTTTTCTTCTATCAAGAATATATTTGGGAATGCAGCTATAAACACTATATATTTACAGTTCAGAGGTGAAAGAAATTTCATAGAGGTTTTCCCAAAATTGACAAAAATTCTGAACATGTATGTGCTATTACAAAAAAAAATAGTAAAGCTGAAAGAAAAATATTCTAGTTATCAGTAATAGAAGACATTTGTTTTAAGCACATTAGAGGGAAAACTATATTATCTTTCTATTTTGTCTGTAGGAAATCATACTACAAAATCATCACATGAAGAGGCAATTAAAGAATATGTAGTTAAAAATGAAATAAGTCTAAATGCAATATGGTATCCTGGATTGGATCCTGGGAAAGAGAAAGAACATAAGTGAAACATTTAGTGAAACTGGTGAATAAATTTGTGGATATAATCACGTAATTATTGATGATGCACAAGTTTAAGGATGCCAGGATGCCACTGAAGCAGGTATTTGAATATTTGGATTTCCAAAGACCAACAATAAAGCTGGAGCTTCAGAGAAGTTACTGGCCAGATATGGAGGCCAAAGTTGAACTTTGTTGCATCCTTTGATGAAACACAGCCCCCTATGGTTAGGGCCTTTTCAAGGTCTAAGGATCACTCCCAGAGCTGCCATGATATCAACTCATGTGCTAACCACTCTTGTTTTTAGCATCCTCTTTGTTTTCGACACGATGGCATTTAACTTTCTAGGTGTTTATCCTGTGAGGGTTTCCCAGTGAGTTTAGCCCACCAAGTTGCTGGGCTGGTTTTCAGAAAGGAAGTGGCATGGTGAACTTGACAATATAGAAGGTAACTCTGGCTACATACAGTGTGGAGAATGGATATAAGGTGTGGGGTAAAACAGAAGTAGGAATATTGGATGGAACTCAACTGCAGAGATGATAAATGACAACTTGAATAACAGGAATTGGAGCGAAAAGGAAGAGGAGTGGATGGGTTAAGACACTTTAAAGGTCAAAGGAACAGAACTTAGTGACAGGGTGGCTCTGATGGCAGAGGGAGCGCAAGGGGTCTAAGGGTGCTCAGTGGCAGGTGGGGGCAGCTGGGTGAATGGCGCTGCCATTTGTTGAAATAGGAAACGGAAGAGGAAGAGAAGGAGAAGCCCTGTGAGGAAAGATGAGTTCAGGGTTGAACATGCCGCGTTTTCGATGTCCGTGTGGCATCCATGTGGATGTAACCAATTCACAGTAGGACAAAACGGGTCAGGAGAGAGATCTGGACACGTGCGCTTGGGACTTGTAGTGGACGTGAACTCTGTGTAAAATGCTGGAATGGGGCCTGGTACACAGTAAGCACTGTGTGAGCGAGAGCTGCTGCTAATGGTCGCTGCAGTAAAGGAGACAGGCACCAATCCCATAAACCAGTGCAAACGTGCAACTGTGCTGAGCTGACCAAGAGAAGCACATGCTGTTAGGAAGCCTGTAACAGGGGGATTGGACATAATCAGGAGGGCTACGCCATAGGAAGTGACACTTGAACAGAGACCTGAAGGATTAATAGACAGCATTAGGCAACAAGGAAGAACATTCCAGGCTGAGAGCACAGCGTGTGTAAAGCTCTGTGGAGAAAGGATTGCGGGCACATGTAAGAAGTTGAATTGTTATAATGGCTAAAAAGTCCAGGAGAATTATTATGGCTTAGGAAAGACATGGTCCGTCTCTGAGAGAATAGATGACACAATGTACAACGTCCTCTTTTAAGCCTCAGATTCTGGAGTTCTGAGATCCATTTTTTTTTTTTTCAAGATAATACTGGGTGGTGCACTACATGTTCAGAGGAATTTCTCTAGTAACTAAGTATAGGAATAATCTCTGAAAATATAGTTTTGTGACCCTTTTAACTTCTCATTTTTGTAACAAGGATTCTACAGAAGAGTTGCAAGAATGAAATAACGAACTCCCATAAATCTCCATTAATATTCACCCATTGTTAAAATGTTGCCATATTCATTTTCTCCATCCTCTACTTATATACCGATTAATCGATATTATATATATAACATTTGTATATAAATATGATACACATTATTATTATTTCTGGACAATTCAAGAGTAGGTTATAGACACCATGACCTTTATCCTTAAACACTTCAGCATGTATCTCCTAGGAATGAGGATGTTCTCTCACATGACCATGATATAGTGACCTAGTTCAGGACTAGGGCTGTGATCCAGAGTTCTGTGACCTCTTCAAATACAGAGAACCTTTGACAGCAAACCTATATTGGCCACCTACTGTGTTCCAGGTACTGTCTTCTGCACTGAGTATTTGGATTGGTATGAGAGACAAATCGATAAGCAAATATTTATATTGAAACATGGAAAGAGCGATGGCAGATGTAAACAGGAATGCCAGGGGGACGTAGAGGAAGGAAATCTAGAGACGACTAGCTGTCTATCCCATATTCATCCTCTTCTTCTCACTGGCGGGACTTCCGTACTGTTGGGTAGTACCCAACTCCAAAACTACATTCTCCAATTTTTCTTTTGAGAGAACAAAGATATATAAGCAGATGTCATGGTTGGAAGCTCTGGGAAAGCTTCCTAAAGCAGCCGCTGGGAGGCACACACCGTGGCCCCTGACCCTTCTTCCTGCTGCTATAAATGTCATTGTGATAGCTGAGTTGCAGCAGCCATGAGAGAACATTAAAGGTAGAAGGCAATGTTAGGAATGGTGGAGCAGAAAAACAAAAGGATCCCAGGACCAGCATACCCGCCCTGAACTGCCCACTCCAGAGTCTTTAAGAGAGAGGAATTAACTCTCACTTCAGCCTCCATTAATTGGGGTTCCTGTTACATGTAACTGAGCCTATTCCTAACTGATAAATCACCTAATCCAGTCTTGGAGATCCAGGGACAATTCCCTGCGAGTTAGGAAGGTAAGTCGGAAATAAGTTGGGCAAAAGGATACGAGGAGGCTCCAGAGTGTAGATTTTAGCTTAAGAGAAGTAGAGGCCATTGAAAGGAGTTGAGGAGAGTCTCAGTATTAAATTTTAGTTTTAGGAAGCAACAGAGTGAAAGTCATCTTGGTGAGAGCGGCATTGAAAGGAAGGAGAGACTGAAGCCAGGAAACTAATAAGGGAGACAATGTGACATTCTATGCAAGGAATATTATCCTGAAATAATGCTGCACAACAGTGCTAAAAAAAACAAGGCTCTAATGACAGCAAGACCCGGAGACCCATCTGGGCTTTGCCCCTTATTAGCTAATGGCCCTGACCAAATAACTTCTCAATGCCTTGGTTCCTTCCTATGTCCACGAGGTGGTTAAGAGAATTAAATGAGGCCACATGTGCTCAATGCTTAGATCAGTACCTGGCACATAATAAGCATCCACCAAGCTGCTGTCGAGTTTGTGGCAGTGAAAGACAGATTCTAGGCAATAAGATAGACTGAGAGGGAATCAACAGAATGCTGAGACCAGTTGGATGGTAGGAGGAGTGGCTGAGAGAGATAAAGGAGTTTAAGATGTCTCCCAGAGTTCTGTGGAAGAACCAGTTTGGGGAGAAAGACGATGAGCCCAGTTTCGGACCTGTGGAGTTGGTGGTCCTCCTGGCTGGCCACATGGAGATGAGCCGTGTTCCCCTGCCAGGGCAGATAGGGAGCCCGCGGGGATCTGAGCTGGAGAGGGGCTGGCGTGCAGCTGGGCCCCCCAGGTGATGAGATCGCAACCCTTAGGTGAGGGCACAGCATGAAAAGACAAGAAGGCCAGGAGGGAGCCCTGTGTCTGGTGCTGATGGACAAAAAGGAGTCCTCAGGGACACTGAGGAGAATGGAGTTCAAGGTCATAGGAAACGCAGAAGGAGTGTTCCAGGAAATTCAGCTGGGGTGAAGGGGTGGGTGGGAGGAATTTGCAGAAAGAATAGTCAGTAGCACCAGATGCTGCAGGGCCGTCAAGGTCTGAGGAAAGAGCACCAGGTTGGGGCAAAGAGGTCCTTAGAGACCTCAGGGTTAACTGAGGGTCATCAGGATGATGGTAACTCGGGGTGACGCAGGGCTCAGTGGCTCAGGGGAGAAGTAAAGGAGAATGACAGGTCGGGGAGAAGGTCTGTATGAAGGCGAGGAGGGCATTATGCAGTAGTGGGAGCTAGTAAGGAGAAGGAAGGCAAGTAAAGTGCTGGGAAGAGACTTAGGAAAGTGAGAAGTGCAAACTTGATGTCTATGAGAGAACCTAAAGCTGGGCTGTGGACAGAGAAGGGCGGGGAGAGGGGGCAGTGTAGGGGCAGGGGGTAGATGGATAAAGAGAACAAAAATGAACCCATTTACTGAGCACCCACTCTGGGCCAAGCACGGGGCCAGGCACAAGGTCAGGTCTTGGCAAGCCTCCTCAGTGTCCCCCTGTCTCACTGTGAGGCCCTGAGGTGCAGGGCGCTGGAGGACCCGGCTGGGGTCTTAACCCACCGGTCTGAACTCACAGTGGCACTCTTAATTGCCAAGTGTCACCACACGTGAGGGGCAAAACAGTAGAACTTAGGAAGCAGGACGCTTCCCTAAGTGGGAGGATGGATCGAAGTGATTTTGAGTGCAGATGCAGAGGAGGAGCCGGTTGGAGCGGCAGAGTCAGGCACCTAGGAGGGGTTCGCCAGAAAGCTCGTCCTATCCCACTACACCCCACCCCACCCAAACTCCAGTCCTGAGGGTCCCGGCCAAGCAGCTCCCGCAAAAGGGCCTGCGAGCGTCTCCCAGCAGGCGGCAGCAGCGCCCCGCGGAAATCCGGCTCCGCGGCCCAGGCCTCTGAGCCGAGCAGGGGCGGACGGAGGGTCCTGGGGGACCCGGCTGGGGAAGCCCCGCTTGGGTGGGTGTGCCCTCCCAACCACCCCGGCAGGCCTGCTGCGTCGTCTGCTGCCCCGTGAGGTTCGGAACATTTTTCCTGGGTCTTGCACCCTTGGTAACCTCCCCAAGCCTTGCACCTGAACGCCTGTCTGCACAGGGCGGCGGCTCAGTAAACAGGCGTTTCTCGTTCCTGTTCACCTCCTCCACCATCTCCCTCCCACGCTCCTGTCTCTGCCCTCCTCTGTGCCTGGAAGCTCACCCTGGGGGTTTTCCCCACAAGTTTTCGGCCCATCCGCACTGGGTGTTCTGGCGTCCCGACCCCCCTGTGGAACATTTTCCACCCTCGGGGCACAGTGCAAAGACCCCGGCCCAGCTTTGGCTCTATTCACGGACATCAAACCGGCACCTTCCATTTTCCTAAGCCTCTTTCTAGCACCTCACTTTCCCATTTCTTCTATTTCCTTCTCATCGTTAGCTCCCAGTACCGTACAACGCGGCTCTTGACCTGGCCAGCCCCACTTCTGGCTCCTACCTGGCGGAGCAAGCTCCCACCTCTTCCTCAGGCCCTTCTCCACAAGGCCTGGCTACTCTGCAGGACACCTGGTGTCCTTGGGCTCTGCCAGGAAGGCCCCAAGTCTGCCTTGTAGGAACAGCCAGGAAGGGCTTCCTTACACCTCCCTTACCCAGGCCCTAAGAATCCAGCTTGTGACTGATGTCCCAACAGCTTGGAGCAGCCAGGTTGCACAAACATAACTCACCACATATCGGATGTGAAGGGAACACAGAGTATCATTATTTTGCTTAGTACTAATCTGGTCTTTCTCCTCTGAGCCCCACCCACTAGTTAGTGGGTTGGGGAGGATAAACTAAATGTCCAATCCAGTTAAAGTTTGAGCAGATATTTTAAACCTTCAGATAATGTTTGGTCTTTAGGAAAACACCCAGTGTCTCTGATATGTCTGCTCCCTCCGCCTCTCACCCTACAGGCCTGGGTGTGTGGGGGGGGGGGTGCTGGGGGTTGGCGGAGAGGTTTCTCCCATCATGGCACTGGGGGCACTGGGTTTCTTTGGTCCCACAAAGGCCCTTGGGTGTGTGCTGTCCACTGGTCTTTGGAGAAAAGTCCTCATTTTGCCTGGGTCATGTTTGACCTCCTGGCCTCCAGTACTGAAGGTGTGGCCGGTTCTTCCAGCCAGGGCAGTCCTGGCGACAATTTGGTGACTCAGCCTCAGCTAGGCCACAGGCCTCGCTCTTTCCATTGGTTCTCCAGTGTGTTAGCTGGAAGTCCACCCCTTAGATAGGACTGGGAGGTCCCTTCGCTCCAAACAGCGGACCCTTAGGTGGCCCCATTGGTGCCCCACTCAGCATCTGCACGTCATGGGGTGAGGGTGGCCCAGGAAAGCTGAACTTCAGGCCTCTCCCAGGCTGAGCCCCTTTTCTGTGGCTGTGCTCTGGGTTTTGATGGGGCAGCATGCGAAGTGGCTTCCTCCCAGGGCACCCAAGGGTGACACTCACTTCTCTAACACCTTCCCTCTATAGGCTCAGAGATGGGGACAGTAGGGCAGTTCTGCTGATTGCCTGGCTCTTCCCAGTCTGTCCACTTCCTCCTCTTTTTTAAGATTCTCAGGTACAGAACAGGGATGAGCTTTGTCTTTACTTCTATGTCTTCCTTTCTGACTCCCATGAGCCCTAAACGACTGGCTTCGGTCTCTTACTCTGTATGTCGGAGATTGTGCTTTAGGCTTAGTCTTGATCGACTAGAGGAAGAGTAAAAAAATTTGGAAAATCCCTTCTCCAGGTAATGGTCTGGCTTGTAGTCTGGGACTTTCTCATAATCCTGTTTTATGACAAAGCGGAACATTCCCTGGGTTTCTCCGCTGGAATTCCTTCCTTAACCAATATGAACCCATACACACAGATCCCAGTCCCCTGACTCCTCCTCACTGCACTCATTCCCCTCCTCCTATAGGCAGACGGACATGTAGGGTGAGCCCAGGATGCAGGACACAGAAGAGAAGAGCATATTATATTAGTGCCTTAAAGTGGATCCCCTTCTCTCCTGAAGCCTAAAAACTTTTCACATCTGACCCAATCCCTTAGCTTTCCTTTTTCTCTTACTGTTCTGTAAACCCCAGGTCTCCATCCCTTTTTCTTGCTCCCAAAGAAGCTGCACGCATTCGCTTCTCCAAGCTACCAGGTGGAGACAGCTACCTTTCTCACCACCGTGAGCATACCCCAGTCCCCACTGCAGCCTCCCTCCCACCCTGCACCTTCAGGAAAGCCCAGACCTGATACCATTCCCTCGATGTTCAGATGCCTTCCCACTTCAGCGCCATTTCACATGCTCTGCTCCCTGCCTGAACTTTCCGACACCTGACTCTTTTCTAAGGCTCATCTCACTGCCATGTCCCGTGTGGAACCTTTCTTGACTTTTCTAAGTCCTTGTGATTTCTCCCTCTGAGGCCTGAACCACTTCGAATCCCTCACATCCTGCCCTGTACTTACAGCTATGTTTGTATTTCTCTCCCACTGCACTGAAATCTCTCGGAAGGCAGGAAGGTATATCGCTCAGCTATCTATCTTCCCCAGGGCTATCAGTTAAATTAAATTGAGCATGATTATCTACAGGAATAGCCCTAGAGCACATTTTAAAATAGGTACAAACACATGAACTCAGGCAAATGGTTTCATTTCTTTGGCCTTGGTTTCTCATTTGTTAATAGTTGAGTTGGTTTCCATGATTTGTAAGTTATCTCCATCTTTGACTCCATGATTCTACCCATGCTCCTGTGACTTGTATGCGCACATGCATGTATGTGTGCATGCGTGCATGCATGTGTGGGGGGTGGGCAGGGTCACTAACAGGGAGGCCAAGTGGAGTGTAGAATGGCCCAGACTTTATATTACCACAACCTTGAGATCAACGCTTGGACACTCACCTGCTGGGTGACAGGCATGCTCCTTCTCTGAGTTAAATGGAAAACAAGGAGAATCATCCATCCGCTCAACAAACATGAACTGAGTGCCTACTCAGTGTATGCATTGGGTTGGTAGCTGGGATGTGGAGTAAATGTGGCACGTCCCTCTCTGTAGGAGACCAGAGTCCATTAGAAGGAGACAAACCTGCAAACAAGTAAGTGTAATCGATGTAGAAGTTCTCTGTGCGAGAATGTCCAGGACACAGCGGGGACACAGAAAAGGGAGAAATAGATAACAGATGCCAGAGATGATCTAGCTGGGAGTGGGACCAGGACGGCTGCCTGGGGACATGAGACAAGAAGGGAATGCCCCAGGAAGTTTTGGTGGAGGGAGAGAGAAGTGGTGTCAGGCCCGTAATTGTCATCATGAGCCTTCTCGGGCCCAGATTGATAGAGACCTAGGAATCTTGGCTCCTGCATACATTCTCAAGAGGTGGTCACAGCTGACATTTAGACTGCTGGACTGGGCCCCCAACCTGTTGGCTTCACTCCAGGCTCCAGCCCCTTTCCTTGTGGCCGATGAGTCATTCCAGTACCCTGAGGTGGCCTCTGAAGCCTCGGCTCCACAGCGGCCTGTGCTCAGCTAATTTTCCAGGAAGAGCCATGCTTGACGAAAGGTAACTAGTTCCATAAGAAGTGACCCCCTCCTCAAACCCACCTCTTTACTGGGTCCAGGGGAGATGTTTTCTGCACAGAATCCGCAGGAGCTTCTACCAAGGACAGTCTGCAAAAGCAGCATTAGCCGGAGGAAGCTGTTCAAACGCCATCCATTTTGACACTTGGCAGGATTAGCAATGCACCTCTTCCTCAGAGAGTGGGAAAGCTTCCAGAAGTAGTCCGCCGGCAGAAAGGGAGGTTGAGCAAACAGGCATATTGTTTTTCTCATAGCTGTCTCTCTTGTTAACGTTTGGTCGGCCAGCCGTGCATTTTTGGAGTGTTACATAGGCTTACGCTCAGCCTTCATCAGAGAACAATTAGGATGAGTGTGGGGAGAGGCCAGAGGGTCAGGGACAACAGATGGGCCTCCACTTAAGCAGGTTACAAGTTCATTGCTCCAGAGGAAGGAGACCCATCTCTGGTGGGGGAGTCAGGCGTTGGGCTGAAAGAGGCAGCGTGGAAAGACGGCAGAGGGCCCCTCCTTTCTGAAGTATCCCCTTTGGGACGGGTCTCTGTATCTTGGGCAGATGATTTAGTTTTCCACAAAGGAGCCTCGGCAGCCCTGGCAGAACCGAGAAGCCGAGGGCCTGGTGCCATGCTGAAATCGCACCATCACTGTGTTTCCAGCAGAGGGATTACTCCTCGGTGAGCCAGCAAGCTTGGGAACATCATTTGGAAGCAAAACTACATTTTTTTTTTCAAAAAAAAAATTTTTTTTAAAGGAAACTTTGCATGCAGTGAAATCAGGGCTTAACTCTTGAGGGGGAGTAGTACAGGGGTGGCCTTTGGTCTTGGCTGATGGAACCCATGCTTCTGGGTGGAGGGGAGGTTTCCTGTGGCGAAAGGTCAGCTGAGGTGTCTCTAAGGCGAGACAAAAGATACTGGTTAACAGGATGAAAGTGCTAGTATTTTGGTAGAAAAGGACGAAAGGCGAAAAAGAGAGTCGTATGAGTGAGTTAGTCTTCGCTGCAGAACACACCACCCAAAATTCAGCGGCTGAAAAGAGTAACCATTTTTTTTAGTCATGGCTCTGTGGGTCAGCAGCTCGTTCTTGGCTCAGCTGGTGGTTCTTCTGCTCACCTTACCTGGGATCATCTGGCTGCAGTCATTTGGCAGCTCAAAACGGGATGGGTAGTCTAAGACGACCTCGCTCACTTTTCTAGGAATTGATGCTGGCCATTAGCTGGGCCATGTGTCTCCAGAGACCTGCCTCAGCTTCTTCACAAGGTGGCCGGGTTCCAAAAGCACCAAGGGAGAGGAAAAGCTCAACTTACAATCATTTTTCCAGTCTCGGCTCGTTTACATGTGTTGTCCCATAAGCAAAAGTGAGTCTCATGGCTAAGCTCCCAGTCAGTGTGGGAGGGGCCATAGCAGGGTGTGGATACAGGGAGGGGGCTCTGGCTCCTCTGGGAGCCATTACCATGACTGTCTACCCACAAAGAGGAAGTAAATCTGAAATGGATTCGAGTACCGTAACCTCAGTGGGATGCAAACCATGCGAGTCAGGGTCCATACAAGTTCAAGCTGAGGGAAGAGAGACCAGAGAATCATCTTGTTGGGTTTTTGGAACAGACCTGCTATTTCCTGGGGATATTGGGGGTAGGGAGATGCTTGGATTAGTAAGACTTGAAGAACTCAAGTGGGCGTCAAATTTAGCATCTCATAAAATTTTATAATGTCTTCTTCCTCCATGGATATATATCCAAATAGCTATAATCTGAGATTCCTCAGGCCTCCCCAGCCTATAGGAAAGATGACGGTGTAGCTTTAGAGTCTAAACAGGAAAATAGACACCACTTACAGTTTCGACACCAGAGGAAACTTCCAAGATTTCTAGTACCTTTGAGTTCTGTAGAGTACCATCTCCTGTCCAGTGGTCCCAAGATTGAGTTTAGGGAGTATCTAAAAATAATCATGACCAGTGTGCTATTTCATACTCCCTGTTGTTGTTGCTCTTTTTGTAAGATGGGCAAACTGGAGGAGCAACTGGAGGACCATCCCCAGAGATGATAGAGCCTGGGGATCTGGAGGTGAGTTAGCATTGTGTCTGAGAGCACAAATTTTGGCACTGGGCACAGCCTTGGGGAAAAAATTTCCATATGCACACAATGCTGCATTTTAGCTGGGAGCATGGGTGATGCCAATACAAGACTCACAGCCATGCCAGGCCAACCATGTAGGATCTTAGGCAGCAGTATGGATCCAGAGAGTAGGGAGGGGCCCAGAAGGCAGGGAGACCAGTCATTGCAACAGTCCCTGTGAAAGGTGATGGGTGATGACCATTCAGTTTTGGGTCAAGGTTTCCTGCACCTGAAGGGCAGGTGTGAGCAGCACAGCTGCTGGAAATAAGGACTGCTGTTGAAGGATACTAATGTCCTTTTATTTCGCCCAGTCTGTATTTCAAGTCTGACTGGGCTGCCCACTGTGCTCTCTGATAACCAGAGTCTGATCCTGAGGGCTGGCACCTCAAGCTGCCAGTCACTGCTTTATCCCTGGCACCTTAGCAGAGTAGGTGCTTAATAAACACTTGCTGAATGAGTGTCAAAGGGATCAATTTAAAAATTCATTATAATTTTCATCTACACAAAATCCTTTTTATTACTGTGTTTGTACCGTGCAAGGTTACTAATGCCGATTCATTTCATTTAAAACATATTCTTATAACATCAAGAAAACAAAATTACAGAATGATTAGAAATTGGACGAGAAAACAATTATCCATAATGGCTACTTTCAAAGCAAATCTTATTAGGCTTCATGTTTTCCTCGCATCTTTGCTCAAGTACTTGTATAATTTTACCCATTTGCATTTATATATGTCCATTCCATTTTGTTTCTTCTTTTTTATTTTTATTTATTTTTTTACAACAGAACAGCATACCATAAGTATTCTACGTTGCTTCCTAATCTCCATATTTATTCTGCATCACCCCATTGCTTAGCTTTAAAGTCAGGGCTTCAGAAATCCGACTCCTGCATCATCCATGCTCCTCCTCTGTGGACTAAATCACCAGTGCGCACGCGCAGGAGTTTCTTCCCCCCTTTAACCAGAGCTCTCGCTTCCCATACATCTCCTCTGGACCCTACCCACGTCCCTGTTTTCTTTCACTGCAGAGCTGCCCTCAAGTGTCATCTGTCTCCCATTCTTCTCCCCCTCGTCTCTCTTCCCACTCCATTCCAGGCTCTTGTCTCCCCCATCGCCCCTCTGTTCCACAAATTGCTCTGATCAAGTCAACAATGCCCTTAAGGATGCTAAATCAAATGGTCATTTTCAGATCTCACCTGACTTGACTTATCAGCAGCACTCAGCATCATTATTACACAACCCTGCAGCCCTCTTTCTCAAATCCCTTTCTTCTCTTAAATTCCAAGAGAGTTCTTCTTGTGTCCCTGAGTGCTCCTGCTCAGGCTCTTCAAACTCCAAAAGGTGGCATGTTCCGGAGTCGAGTCCACCCAGCCTGTCTTGCCTCTGTCCTTACCCATACTCCCTTGCCGTCTCATCCACGTTCCTGCTGTCTCTGAGGCCCAAGGACTCTCACTTCTACATCTACGGCCCAGACTTTTCCTCTGAACTACAGACTTATGACCAACTGCCAACTCGCCATCGCCTCTTGGATGACTAATAGACTTCACAACCTCCATGTGTCCAAAAATGAAACGCCTGATCCTCCCCTCCAGCCTTCTTCTCCCACAATCTTCCCCATCTGAGTCCATGGAAATTCTATCTTTTCAGTTACTCGGACCAAAGGGCTTAGCATCATCTTCGATTCTTCTCTTTTCCTACTCTACATTTAATCTGTCAAAGAATCCAATGGCACCACCTAAAGATATATGTTAAATCGAATGCTTCTGGTTCTCTCCACCGGTCAAAACCACCATCCCATCATATCTGAATTACAACACGGGCATCCTAACTTCACTTAGCTTGGCCCCCAATGGTTGGTTCTCAATGCAGCAGCCAGAGTGAGTTCCTGTTAGTTCAAGTCATAGCATGTCATTCCTCTGCTCCAAATGTTCCCATAGCCTGCTGTCTTAGTCCATTTGGGTTGCTGTCAGAAAAAACAACAGACCAGGTGGCTTATAAATGCCAGAAATTTATTGCCCACCATTCCGAAGGCTGGAAGTTGAAGATCAGGGTGTCAGCACAGTCAGGTAATAGACCAATTCCGGGTCACAGGTTTCTTGTTGTATCTTCACGTGGTGGAAAGGGCAAGGGAGCTCTCTGGGGCCTCTTCTATCAGGGTGATAATGTCATTCACGAGGGCTCTGCTCTCATCACCTAATCACCTCCCAAAGGTCCCATCTCCTCGTACCATCACCTTGAGGGATAGGATTTAAAATATGAATTTGGAGGAGATGCAGACATTTAGACCATAGCACCTACCGTGACACACAGAATGAAGTCCAAAGTCCTCACCTTAGCTTCCACACCTGGAATTTGTCTCCTGCTCTCCCCTAGCTTGCTCTCCTCCTAGCTTACTCTCTACTGCACTTAAACTGGCCTCCTTACTGTCCCTCAAATGCTCTGCTTCTACCACAGGACCTTTGAACTTGCTGATTTCTGTCTGGAATGCTTTTTTCAGAGTACCTGACCTTTCAACTCCTTCCAGGATTTGTTCAAAATCAAGGCCTTCTCTGACCACCCTTGGGAAGAGTACCTAATCCCCTGCGATACCCGTTTCTTTTGCTTGTCTTATGTTTCTCCATCTGACCTACCATATTGTTTATTTATTCTCTTTTGTATCATGGGCCTCTCCCCATTAGACTATAAGACCCTTGAGGACAAAGATTCTTATCCTTTTTTTCCTTAGAGCTATATATTCAGTGCCTAGGATGGTGTCTGACACATGGTACTTGTTGAATGAATTAACCTGGGATCTAGCATCTGAGAGGTAAAAGTTTCGTGCATGTGACGTAAAAAAGCAGAGCGTAAAGATGAAGAAGAGCCTGGGGCCTCTGTGCCTCTATTGTCCGTTCATCACACAGTAATCCAGCTGTCTCCAGGTGCCACATGACACAACTGTGAGCTACTTAAGGGTGAAGACAGTGTTTTATCATTCTGCACTCTCTCTCTCTCTCTCTTTTTTTTTTTAGCTTTACTAAAGTGTGACTGACAGAACTGTAATATATTTCAAGTGCACAAGATGATGATTTGATATACATGTACCATTTCCACACTCTTCCCACCCAGCCCTAGGCCTGTTGCGTAGGAGTTGCTGTTAAATATATTGTCGAGTTTGTTAAAAAGCAAGAAAGGGCTTCTGCAACTAGAGTCTGGGAGCGCCACCCGTGACCAGCTTTATCTCTTCCCAGTTTTGCTTTGGGCTAGCTGTAGACGAAATACATTCACTTATTTACTCAATCGGTCAACAAATTCAGCTTTGCAGAGTCATGTGATTGTTATTATTATAACCAGTGTTTCTCCAAAAGAAAATGCACAGGCCAATTCCTTTAACGCTTTCACTCAGTGTTCTTGTTCCAAGGAGAAGCCTCAGTTCCCCATCCGATCAACACGAATCTCAAATGCACCAAGTTTGGCTGAGCAGACGTCATTTTTAGCTCCTCATACCCTGCTCTAGACTTTTGGAGGGCATATCCCCGCCAAGAGCCCTCCTTGACCCCGTAAGTGCACTGCCGGCTGCTCACCACCACAGCAGATGTGTGGTCACACACGGTTAAGAGGGTGAAGGCCATTAGTGGGCAGACGGCATGAAGTACGCACAAAGAGCCAACAAGCCAACAGTGGAAACCAGAGTGATGAGATGGCCGAGCCCGTCCCAGTCCCTTGCTTCCGCTCTTCATTTCCTAGTACTTCCTCACGGCAACATGAACCATCCTACTGGTGTTATAACCCCTGATGTCTGAGACACCAAGAGATAGACTGAGAAGCTCATCACGCGTGAGGGCACTGACTGTCATGGTCCCCGGCATCATCCCGCCGCCTGTGCAGGTGTTGACACCTGAGCGTGGTTACTTCATGGGAAGGTTATTCGGTAGCATTTGGCCCACACCTCCTATTCCGATTGAGAGCAGTCGGCTCTCTCATTCAAGTCTCTGACCGGAGGGAGAAATGCTTCAGAGGAATACGAAACTGCCATCTTCTACTTCGCAACCTCAGAGAGGCCTGCACCAGCCAGCTCTTTGGGGGTTTCCTCTGCATTGCCATGTTTTGCGCAGACAGCATGTGGTAGTAGTTAGGATCGTGTATGTAAAAAGGACCAAAGCGATACATGCACCGACATGTGTGATCTCCGGTGCATTATGCTAGGTCGGTGGTCTTCAACCAGGAGTGATTTTGCCCCACCCAGGGGCATTTGGCAATGTCCGAAGACATTTGGTTGTGAGAAGTGGGGAGGGAGATGCTGCTGGAATCTAGTGAGCAGAGGCCAGGGATGCTACTGAAAGTCCCCAGTGCTCAGAACAGTCCCCACAAACCGAGAACTCTCAGGTCCCAATGTCAATAGTGCTGAGGTGGAGGAACCTTGCGCCAAGTGAAAGAAGCAGACTCTGAAGGCTACCCATAGCGTGTAATTCCAGTTGTATGATGTTCTGGAAAAGGCAAAACTATAGGGGAAAAGTACATTAGTGGTCACCAGGAGTTGGGGCTGAGAGGATGTGATTGGCTTCCAAGGGGCATAAGGAAATTTGATGTTGCGTGGAAATGTTTTTTTATCTCAGTTGTGGTGGTGGTTACACATATGACGGTTTGTCTGAATACACAGGGCTAGACACTAAAAGGAATCGGTTTGACCCATGGGAATTATACCTGAAACAAATAAACAAAAACCAGTTCTATATGAACCAAAGCAATTCTGGAGAAGGAAGGAAACAAGTAACCACCCCCTCCACCCTGCCCTCAACAAGAAGGTCCACGTGGCAAGAAAAGAAATGAAGGGAAACACAAAAGGACAGATTTTTGTTTGCTTGTTTCCATAACTGAATTACTGATTTCCCCTCAGCAAATGACACTTTATCAGAAGTTACTTTGCTGTTAAGGACAAAAACTTTTATAAAACAGTTTGAGACATAATCATCATGAAATAAATTGCACAAATTTGAAATGTACAATTTGATAAGTTTTTACTTGTGTATATTCCCGTTAATTATCACAATCATAGCGAACATATCCATCCCCCTCAAAAGTCACCTGCTGTCCCTTTGTAATCCTTCTCTCCTTGAAAAATAATGACAATACTGATCTCACATGGTGGGTTGTGAGAATTTAAATGAGAGTCAAGCATAGAGAGAACCTTGTTGTACACCTTGCTTGCTTTCTTTAGGTGAGGGAAGAAGCTAGCACACAGTGAAAAAAATCTAAAAGTAGACCATCTGCATTCCATGCCCAGAAGAAAAAATGACTTCAGAGAAAAATGCTTTCCTGTTCATTCTTTGTATTGGGGTGGGTGGAGTTGAAGATTAAATAAGGGCCACAAGCAATGTGGATGTGCTCAATAAATGCTTGTTGAATGAATGAATGAATGAATGAACCAGGTCTGTGTGCTTAAAAACCTAGCTTTAGAGACAAGAACAATAGTGAAAGAAATGCAGACAAATAAAAGGCATGAGATAACCCCGTGGCACAAAATACACATGCTTTTAAACTTAAATACGTCTCAAGTCAACTTTGTATCCTTCCCCACAAAACACACTCTTCTTCCTGAAATCCTTCAGTTGATGGCGGGTCCCACCATCCTCTCTTAGTCACCCAAACCAGAAGCATCTGATGCAGCCTCAGCTTCCCATGCTCCCTCAGCTTCACAGACATACATTCCCATCAAGTCGATGTCATCTCTTGATGTCCTTGACTTCCTCTTCATCTCTGTGGCAAGTTCCAGCTCTCCCCGAATCTTATCTGGACTACTGTAGTAACCTCTAAGTTAACCTTTCACCTCTGGTCTCTAAAACTTTCCTAAAACACAATGGTACTTCCCTGCTTCAAACCTCTGCTAACTTTCCATTTCCCCTACAGCGAGTCCCACCCCCTTAGGTATCAAATATTTCATCACCTGGACTAAGTTTAGCCGACGGTCTCTCACCCACAGCTGAGGTGCTGGCCACACTTCAGTGTTCATCTTTCTCTAACTACACCACAATCATTTCTTTTATCATGTCTTTTTTATTCTTGTTAATTTTTTTAAAGTGCGGTAAAATCTCTGTAACATTTTTAGTGTACAGCTCAGTGACATTAAGTACATTTCACATTGTTGAGATCCATCTCCAGAACTTTTCGTCATCCCAAATGGAAACTCTGTACCCATTAAACAAAAACTCTCCATTCTCCGCCTCCCCCAGCCCTGGTAACACCATTCTACTTTCGATTTCTATGAATCTGACTGTTCTAGGTACCTCATGTTAGTGGAATCATAAAATGCTTGTCCTTTTGTGTCTGAATTTTTGTCACTTAGCATAATGTCTTCAGGGTTCATGCACATCGTAACGTGTCAGAATTTCATTCCTTTTTCAGGCTAGATAATCTTCCATGGTATTACATCACATTTTGTTTACCCTTTCATCTGTCATTGTTTCTATCATTTGGCTGTTGTGAATAGGATGCTGTGAACATGGGTGAGGAAGTATCTGGTTAAGTCCCTGCTTGCTATTCTTTTTCTTCCTGTGTCTTTTTATATTACATGTACTTTTTGGCACATGAGTCAGCTCAGAGACATCTTTCATCCCTGTTTCTGAAGAACTCCTATTCATTCATCAAGACTCATTTCAAAAGTCCCTTCCCTGATTTAATCAAGGAGGGTTGGCCATGCCCTCCTCTGCACTTCCTCACTCTTACATACTAGGCTTTCTTATACTTTCTTCAGCGAATCACTGTCTTCTTGCCTTACTAAACTGTAATTTAGTAAAAAGAGGGCTCACCTTGTTTATCTTTCTCCTTCAGATATCATGCCTTGCCTATCTGACAGAACTCCATAAATATTTAAGAACAAATATTTTAAGTCCTGCCTCTGTGTTCTTCAGGCTGAGCCTCTGTGGGGACTCAAAAAATATTAGTCATTGTTGACTTTTATTGTCCATTTGCACCAGGGAAAGATCCAACACAGAGGTCTGACCCCAGAAGTACTTTCTAGCTGTCGCAGGGTCCTTATACCCTGTGGGGTCTCTGAAGAGTTGATTCACCATGGTTAAATGTTCTGCAATGCAACCCCTTTTGACCCTGTTACTCATCTACCTATAGGGCCCTGATGGGGAACTTGAGCCAACTGAACTTTCCTTCACACCTTCAGCCTGGCTGACTCAGACCTCTCTGCTCGTGCCCAAGGCTGAGGACCTGGGGAGAAGTGAGTTTAAGAGTTGGAATGAACTCTCAACTTCAGAATTAAAAAGCATTTTCTCAGCTTTTAGCCTCTGCAGGCAAAGAGTTTCGTAGTTATAGGAGAGCCATGGGAAACCTAAAGGATGGGTCTTAGCTTCCCAGCCGCCCCTCGTCCCCTTTTCCTGGCCCTGCTCCCTCCCCATAAGCTCTACCTTTTCTTTCCAAATATCCTAGTGTGCACTCTCAGCCTTTACCACGTCTAAGATCTTGATTCTCAAAAAGGAAAAAGCATCTCACCTGCGTTGGATGATGATGCATGCCGCACATCCCGGTGTATGGCATTTATGTGTTCATCCATTCATTCATTCCCTTAGCATTTTGACCTCCATACCGGAGGAATCCAGGTATCTGCTCACGTTTGAGAGGTGGAAACAGTAGGGGTGTGTTCCCTTCCTTAACTGGGTTAGTATATGCCCACATGTGTGCACACATCTTTAAAGAAAGTTCATTCACTTTCTAATAAAATTTAAGTGCTATAGTCCAGCCCACAGTGAGTCTGGAGTGTTTTGAGGAGTTTTGAGTGGGCTCCTTGGATAACTTAACCCCTCCTCATGTCATATTCGACCTCTAAAATATTGGGACCAACCCCACAGCCATGCTTCAGCCAGCAAAGAGTACCTGAGAAGCTCTTTTTGTGTCCTATCTTAACTCCTTCCTAGGCTCTTCAGCTTTTAATTTTCTTTCCTGCCCTTTCCACTCTAGTCAACAACATGTTCTTTCTTAGGTGTCAGTCATTATCTGCTTCATCGACTTCCAGATGGGAGACAGATGGGACTTGGAGGGCAGGGAAGTCTTGCAGGTGGAGGAGGATTAAAACTTTAAGATGAACATCTGTTCTGATTATGGAATGTCTTTCAAAACATTTTGGGTGTGATTCCAGATGTACAAGAAAACTGGCTAGCAGAGTTCCAGCCCCTAAATATGGCATAGATAGAGGGTCTTCTTAAGTTACGTTACGACAAGGTTCAATCCCCTTAGCCTTGGAGGCAGCCACTCCAGAAAGTCTGGAGCTGGAGGTGTGGGGAGAGGGGAGAGAAGCAAGAGGAGAAGAAAAGCCCATGCCCTTCACAATGAAGGTAAAGTTCAGGAAGACAGGAGACCTAGGAGACCCCAGCAGCAATCACGAGGCCCTGCATTAAGGCGGCAGCTCTTGGCTTCAGGCCTAGATAATTGGGTGGCTGGGCTGAAAAAATTAGAGCCAATTTAGAGAAAGATAATGACCAGTTTGGGCTATGGGACCATCATATGGGACCTGAGCGGGCACATCTGCTCCTATTCCCTGAGTCTGTTTTCTGCAGGGTAGTTTGAGTGATCGCCCTGAGGGCAAACTGATCAGGCCCGAGCAGGAGCTTCTCAGTCCTCCTAACTTTCGCCCAGGTCCTCAGTGTGACCTGCTGTACCCCACACGCATCGCCCCTGCCCATTTTCCAGTCTGTTTGTTCACAGTCTGTCTTTCCCGAGAGTGAACTCGGTGAGGCCAGGGAGTATGTCTGCCTTGTTCTTGACTTCATTTGCAGTCCTTGTTGCATAGTTAGTTCAAAAGAGAGAAGTCAGAGAGGGAAAGAGAGAGAGAGGGAGGGAGGGAGGTAGGAAAGGAGAGAGGAGGAGGAAGAGGAGGAGGAGGAGAAGAGAAGGAGGAGGAGGAGGAAGAGAAGGAGGAGGAGGAGGAGGAGGAGAAAGAGGAGGAGGAGGAGGAGGAGGAGAAGGAGAAAGAGGAGAGGAGGAGGAGGAGAAGGAGAAAGAGAGAGGAGGAGGAGGAGAAGGAGGAGGAGGAGGAGGAGGAGGGTGCATATTATTCAGCTGGAAATTCTAGCAGGTAGCTTGAACAATAAATTTGGTGGCAGCAGCATGAAGAGAATAGATGAGGGACGGAAGTGAGTTCGCATATAGGGAGAAGAGATGGTGGCCTGGGATGAGAATTGAAAACATGGGGGAACGAAGACCTTTCAGGTGGCCACTTGAGTGAAGAAGGGTTAACAACCCTGAAGGAGCCTGCTGAGAAGGAGGTGCTAATGACAGAGGCAGGGAACCAGGGAGAATTTAAGGAAGGAGGGTTAAATGCTACCAAGAGATACCCATGAGAAGGACTGACAAGCATCCATGTTCATAGGCAATACGGGGGATAGAGGAGCAAGTTAAATGACACACAAAAGAGATAGTCAGGCCCCTGTAGAGCATGGGACACTGTGCAAGACAATCAGGATGATTTCTTTAAAAAATGCAATATCAGTTTTTAAAAAGTGGTGAGGAAGTCCTAGGTTAAAAGAAGCTAAAGAGACTCAACCATGACAATGCATTAGATTGTATCCTGGTTCGGGAAACAGTTTCAAAACTAAAGTTAGCTGTGTAAATATGTGGAGGAAGAGCCTTCCGAGGAGAGGGAACAGTCCATGCCAAGGCTCCAAGGGGACCCTGCCTGGCCCTTTAAGGAACCGCAAGGAGCTCAGTGTGGCTGGAGGTGGGTGAGCGAGTTTCAAAGAGGGTAGAATGTATAGGGTCGTTGTAAAGACTTTGACCTTGACTTCCGTTTTCAACATGTTAAACTCGAAATGTCTGTTTGACATCCAAGTGGAGATGTCGAGTAGGCGATTGGGTATGAGAGGCTGAAATTCAGAGGAGAAGCTAGGAAAGGAGATAAAAATGGGGGAGTCATCAGAATAGGAGATGATCCCAAAGCCATAGGACTGAATGGATCACCAAGAGCATGAGCATAAGGGGCGGGTCCAAGGAAGGCATGTTGGGGCGCTCTGCAGCAAAAGGCCAGGAGAAAGGAGGGTGAAGCCGAGGCGGGCCCAATGGTCTGGCAAGCACCCAAGAGAGGAGGAGGGGAGCCGAGTGAGGACGGTGTCCCTGCGGGGAGGTGCTGGTCCCTGCCGCTGGTGTGGGCCCAAGATAAAGCTTCAGACCTGAGTTTATCCGCACGGAGGGACCGCTGACTTTGACCTCACGGAGGGACCGCTGACTTTGACCTCGGCAGGGTGGTTTTGGCGGACTGAGGTGGGCAAATGCTCGTCTGGATGAGGTGCAGGAGGAATTAGGAAGGACGTAATTTTGACACCATGCGTACAGAGAGCTGAAACAGGAGTAAAGAGATGGGTTCACAGCCAAAGGGGAAGGAGGTCAAGAGAAGTTTTGGGCTTTTTTTTTTTTTTCCTGTTTTTGCTTTACTTTTGGAGAAAAGATAGCTGGACCATATGCTGGGGACTGAGCAAGTGAATGAGTGGGTGAAACCCGCATTGCAGATGCAGGTCCTTCGCCGCATGGCAGGGGCCTGGGCAGGTTGATACACCGAGTCCCAGGCCATGGGTGATGCCCCAGGAGAGGAGGTAATGCAGAGGTTGGGACGCTGTTCCCCGCGGCCTTCCTGCCTCCTGCGGAGTCCTGTGTCCTACCCTCCTGTTGACACCAGAATCTGGCTTTCCCCACAGCCGTCTTGCCTGGAGCCCAATTAAGGCAAAGATACGAAATCGCAGGCCGTGGCCCCACGAAGTCTGGCCTGAGGGCTGCAGCCCATTTGGAAAACGTTTTAATTTCGTTTGTGTGTTTTTTCAATTTGATTATTAAGCGCTGTTTGCACATGGACCGGGGAAGGCCTGTTTTTGTTCGCGGCGCCCCTTCCTCCCGGGCCTGCGTGCCTCCCTGGTGAGTAATGGGGAGGCTGCTTTTCTGGAACACACGGGAGAACTTCCAGCAAATTGCAAAAGCATGTTTCTTCCTTGAAACCCTTTCACACTTATTTTTGACTCCGTTTGTAAAGTGCATGAAAAGCCTCCATAAAAGCACTTTGAAAGGCCTTAACTTTCTTTGTTCTTCATGTCGAACTTTCTTTTTCTCCCTTAAGGGGGTAGGTAATTTAAAGGGGGTAATAAACAAAACATAAAGCCGGAGGGGTGAGCGGCGTGTGATGAAGGGGAAGCGACAGACTATAGAAATGTCAGGGGTTTGCAGGTTGAGGGTGCAGGGAGGAGGGGGGGGGATGCCATCTGCATTTTCAGGAGATGACAGCCTAGCGCTTCCCCGTGGCCTCTTAGATTTGTTTCTAAAGTTATTAACATTTAAGCGCAGGACTAGGGCGGCAGGGCGGAGAGAAAGAGCAAACTCGTAAAGGCTCGGGAAGAACCACAAATCCTTTTAGATACATTTCAGCAGCCTGAAATCTAAGGGGAACAGGAGATGGGAAAATAGAAAACAGTGTCATCCGTTGTGGAGAATTTGCAAAGGAGGTTCCGCTTGAAGGCGAGAGCAGGCCGTTTCATCCGGGCGGAGAAATAGGTTCTTAAAGGAACCGAGGCCATACAAGGAGCCGATCTGCAGAGAGAGACATCGTTCTGGTTCCGGTCGGGGCGTTGTCAGACTAGGAAGCTTTCTGACTATGGGCAAGGGGAAGAAGGAGCAGAGGGACTGGGGTCCTGACTTAGCGCTGGACGCTGGTGGCAGCTCCTGGGGCAGCCAGAGGAAGCACTGTGGGGGGTGCAGAGGCTGTGCTCAGGGCTGGGACCAGGGCCTTGGCCAACGACTGATCTAATCTCAGATACTGGGACTGGCCCTTGCCCAGTGTCTGAGTCCATGTAGGGCTGGCTATGTGTCCGATGTCTCTGTCATTAGCCCTCGTGGCTCCAAATGTGGCAAAGTAATGATGGTGCCCCAGCCCCCGGCCCCTCGGCCATTTTTCTCTCTCCGTGGCACCTTCTTCCCTCCCAGACCTCAATTCCTTCTCTCACCACCCAAAAGAACTCTAAGCAGAGGTTGAGAAGAGGTGGGAAGCAGCGTTTTGACAAAGGCCGGAGACAGAAAAACAGCATTTGTTTCCCTAGGGATTTGAAGACACAGAGGGTGGGCGGTAAAGGGGAAGAACGAAGGGCCCTTCCAGCCCCTGCAATCCTGGGTCCACACTGCCCTCTGACTGGGTAGAAGGCCGCCACATCCCGTGCCTTCCCCATCCAGTGAGTAGCTCGTGGGGGACGGCGGCCTGGCCTCAATCAGCAGTGTCTGCCTGGGGTTCTGGGGTGTTCCGAGGGGCCTGGGGCTCCGCTTCCCAGCACCAGCAGGCCTCGTGAGCCTTGGGTGCAGCAGAGGAGAATTAGGAGCACCCCCCACCCCTCCCTCAGGGGCTGGCTGGACCCAAGGGCCCCTCCGGCTCTGCCGCTGGGGAAGCTGCCCGCGGGCCCTCCTGCTAGCCTGGCGCTCTCCACGTCTTCCTCTCCCCAGCTGGCCAGCTGCCTCCTCTCTGTTCCGCCTTTTCCTCACCCCTCCTCTCTTTCTCTTCCTCTTTCTGTCCCTCCGAACTTCAGATTCCCTCTTTCCTTCCCCCTCCCTTTGTCAGAGGGCCGGGAGAAATTAGGAGTTAGCCTTGGTGGCCTCAAACTCGGGACTGGTTTCCTGCTATGCTGTGGTTTCCCCAAAGGCCCCTCACCACACTCCACACTTGGGGCTGTTCCCCTAAACCACCACCACGCGCTCTCGGAGGGGTGGGACAAAATTGTGCCTTTCTTTGTTACAGCCCCAAGCATAACCCCAGCCCAGAGACTCTGCTTCCTCTGATATCTGATCTTCTATTTTCTTTCCATTCTGCGAATGGAGAAACTGAGGCTCAGAGAGACAGATGTACCCGCTCTCTGGACCTTCTGCTGCCATAATTGTACCCGACTAAGGAACCACTTGCTAAATGCATCTACTTCCATTTTCTTCGTAGGAAAGATCTGGTCAACATGGTTGCATCAGGGTTCTTCAGTTCTCTGATCCAGCCACCCTCTGCACCCTCTCATTGAGATGCACGCTTCCTCCCGCTCCCACTGTCCCTTCCCTCACCCAAATTTAGCATTAGCTTCATGCATGTTGTGGCTCTTTCCGTACCCAGGCTGCACCAGAACCACTGAGAGTAAGCAAGACTGCGTTTTGACGCAGCTCCCAGCTCCTCGGGCGTCCATCGGCAGCCACTTGAACGCACAATGCGTTTGTATGCGCAGTGGAGCTGGCTCAGCTTCGCAAACGCAAGACCATCAGCCCCTTCGCAGTGAATCAGCTTCCCCGATTAACCCGGGCATGGAGACCCTGATAAAGACGTTTTCTTAAATGCGAAGAACGTCATCACTTTCAAAAGTCCTGGTGGAGGAATCTGAGCCAGCTCGCTGTGATTATTCATCTGAACGAACCGGTCCTTTCCAGGGAGATGAATGAAAGCAGAGTTTGTCTAAAGAGCCAGGAGAAGCCATCCCCTTGGCCCCTGGAAGGCTTTTTTCAGGGCATGCTGTTGCGTCTGCGTGCTGATAGCTGTTTCATATCTGGGCCGATGGGCTTGATGCGGCTGTTGCCACACATCCAGCACACGCGGCACAGCGGGGTCAGGAGGGAGTGTTTATGGGCTCACCACTAATGACTCCCGTTTACGGGACATGTGTGCAACAGCTGAGCGGGGCCGGCGAAGACAGGACATCAGTAAGGCCTGGGCTTTGCCGCCCGACTGCACGCACGGACTTTCCTGGGCAGCTGCAGAATGTTTCTCGTACAAGCTTCTGGGGGAATCCGAGGCTCCCCGGAATTCAGGCCTCGCAGTGAGAACAATGCCTCGACAGAGACAGCTTTGCTAGGGAGGCTGTTGGCCAGACTGATTAGATGAGGACAATAATAAAAATGACTGCTGTCATAAGAATGAAAGCTAACATTTACTGTTCACTCGCTTCATGCCAGACATTGTAGAAAGCACACATGTATATATTTTTTTCTTTCATTTAATCTTCAAACGAGCCTAGGAGGTTGGTACTGTTTTCTGTTTGTTTACTCTTCATTGTACAGAGGAAGGAACAGGCTCAGAGAGATGAAGTATTTTGCCCAAGGCCACAGAGCTTTAAATCCTGGTCTAGCTCCAGGGCCCAGTGCTGTAGGGGTGGAAAAGTGAATTCTAAAAGTTGCCTCATCATTTTAGGTCACAGTTATGGCAGGATCGCATAGCAGTTAAAAACATGCATTTCAGTATTTGAGCTACAGCTCTGCCTCTTACAAGTTACACAAACTCCTTAAGCCTCAGTTTCCCCACTGAAAGAGGGGATAGTAGTAACACCTACCAGTAGGGCATGGAAAGGCTTAGCCCGGTGCCCACCACAGAATAAGCCCCAGTGAATGTGTGACACTGCAGCCACACTCACACCCTCACCCCACAGGGCCAGTGAAACCCTGAGTCTGAGTGCAGACCCCGGAGGCAGGAGCATGGGCTGGGGCTCGGCTTCTGTGACTTTCCAGCGGTGAGCTCTTACATAAGTCGCCCAAGCAGCCTGAGCCTTTGTTTCCTTGCAGTAGAATGGGGCAATAAGAAGATAGATGACAATAAGACCGATAAGAATGCGGCTATCAAGGGTCACAGAGAGTGGGTGTGAGGAGCCCATTCTGCATCCTCCAAGACACGCGGAAACGCTGTGTGCTGCCTTTGGAAACCCTGGCTGGCGTTTGCCCCGTTTGAGCACAGCCGCCCGGCACATGGCACGTAGTTATAAGCAGCAAAGGAAACAGAAACCCGACCTTCAAAGTCCTTATGCGCTCCAGGGGAAAGATGGGACCAACAAAAATAAAGCATTCATTAAAAACAAAAATGACATGTCCATATACACACATACTTGCAGATAATCACTTGCAGCCGTCAGGAGACGGGCAGGGGCTGTGGGATTTTGCTGGAGAGCTTGGGAAGACATCTGGGAAGGTTTCTGGAAGAAGGGGGAGGCTTGGGGGAGAGGAAGGAGCTTGGGTTCATTTCCTTCTCGTCTTGTATTCGCTGCACCCAGCACACAGTAGGTGCTCAATGCATGCTTGCTGAATGAGAACAGGAAGTGGAGAGGGGGTTTCAGGCAGGGGAAATGAACAAACCTTGCGGTCGTGACTCAGAGGTAGGGCAGGCGCTCCACTAAATGCTGAAGGAATGACTTTATTTTTCTTTCGTGTTTCTGCCAGGGCTTGGCCTCTGATAAGCCCAGAGAAAGAGAGAGTGAGAGAGAGGTAGCCTTCCATTTATGCAGTGCTGTTATATTCCACGTTCATGTATACTTCCTCAGGAGCATTCTTCCCTTCTTCCTTGCTAAGAGCACCCCAGTTTTGTTCAAGAGCCCCCTCGGCAGGGATGGTTACTATGGTAGCTTTGTGGTGTGTCGACCAGGCTAGTCTGAAGTTTGTTTCCCAGAATCCCCCTTCTTGCATGTTTCCATTTGGAGGGCAGATGTGAAGCTCGGAAGGCTGGGGTGAGTCACCATGCTCCTCTTATTGTCAAGGTGTGGTGGCTGGGCCTGACTGCTTTACCTTTATCTGGATCATCCTCCGGCTTCTCCAATGCTTTGGAGAAGTAACGAAGGGCACCAGCTTCTCCTGCAGGACCTTGGGGTCGGGGCTGTGAGAACTGACCCAGGTTCACACCGATCCCTATGGGATCCAGCGAGCCTTTGCTCTCTCCCACTTTACACCTCCTTTCCGGTGGACTTTGAAGCCACAGCACCGGATGTAAAGACAATAGGCCTGTAGAGGTGGTGTGAGCAGTGCTCCCACCTGCGGAAGGTCAAACCGTGCAACAAGATCCGAGTGCATATTTATATGGAGAACCACTTTCTAAGGGTTCTGTCGCTCTGACTGAATCCTGACTGATATAGGTACCAGATCCCCAGCTCAGGACTGCAGGCTGGTTGTTCCGAGCCAATCGCGGTATTCCCAGTGCCCTTGCTTATAATGGGTTTAAGTGTGGGCGTGCCACCCAGTTCTAGCCAGTGACAGGAACTCTAGGAGGGGTTTCTGGTGAAGGCACCCCTGCTCTGCTGAAAAAGAGACACACCAAAAAGGTGGTGCTCTTCTTCTTCTACTGGATGTTGTGTTTGGGTATCGTGGTTGGAATTGAAGCAGCCATTTAACCCTGTCTGAAGACACAAGTTGAAGACCAAGACAGAGAAAAAAGATGGAAAGAACCTGTGTCCTTGATAATAGAATTGAGTTAATGAATTGACCTTCCTAGACGCTATCTACCCCTGGAGCTCCAGTCGTGTGAGATAATACATTTTCTTATGATTTAAGTCCGTTGAGTCAGGGTTTCTGTTTCTTGTGGCCCAAAACATTTCAAATTCCCAAAAGACGCCTCAGATTTCTTCTTGCAATGGATCCCAAAGTTTTCATCCACTAGGGGCTTTTCCAAAAGGGAAGTGGTCAGCTTGGCGTGAACCTGGTATCTGGCCTCCTCGTGCTTAATCTTCTCATAAGAGGGAAGAAAAGATGAACACCCCAGCAATCAACAGAGGATTTAAAAGTAAACAATAGAATTTAGGATTAATAAAATGGTTTCAGATTATAGTTCAAGGAAAAATGGGATAAAGCTATAATTATGGTAGTTATGATAATCAGGTCTATCGGTCAGACACAAGTAACAGAAAACCCAATTCAAACTGGCGATACTATTATGCCTGCTCTTTACCAATCGTCTCTCAGCTCAACCTTTCGTTGTGTGAGGCTGGGATGCTATTTTGCGAGCCATATTTCACAGACTCTTCTGCCAGCTGGATTAGGAGGCAGGAGAAGAGAAGAAGGATTTCATTTCTATCTTTCAGTTCGTGGGAGTGTCTCTCCAACAGAAGTAAACAGTGGGATCCACTTCCCAACTCCTTTTGGCACACGCAGCACCCCCTCACCGTGCCTCTGTAGAGGGACCAGAGCCCACCAAAAGCTACACATGCTTCCTTATCCGTTGGGCTGGTGTTCTGGGGCATCAGAGCAACCTCTGTGGGGGGAGGAATGTGAGCACCCATCAAATCCTGCCCCCTCCCAGGGGTCTGAATGCTTCCAGGGTCTGCACATAAGCAGTGTACTTTCTCAGGAATCCAGCACCAGTCTAACAAGACCTCCCTCCAAGATCCTAAGCTTTGGTAACCGCCATCTCCCCCCTTTTCCCACTAGCCTCAGGAGTATTAATCTCTGGATTACCTCAGCATCCTCTTTTTGATTTCTTACTTGTGTAACAAATTCTTTTTAAGTCCCTGTGTTTTGAAATATCTACTGTGGTTTCTCTGTTCCTGACTAGACCCCAACCGATCAAGTACAATTTATTGGATCATGTAACCTAAAAGTCCAGATTGAGAACAGTCTTCAGGCACGAAGTGTTCTACAGGGTCTGAATCTCATTAGGGCTCCATTCTGTTTTCTAACATTTTCTCAGCACTGATCTCTTCAGTATGCGCATTGTTTCCAGGAGGATTACTGCCAGGTAGCAAAACTGGCTGCAGCACCTCCATTGCTCACGACCATAAACAATCCTGACTCTGAGAAAGAAGGGAATGCTTTTGCCCCCAAATTTCTAAATAAGAGCCCAAAGTTTACTTTGGACTGGCTTTGAACATTTCCCCTACACTGAATCAATCACTATGACCAAACTCAGGCCCATTGATTGGCTTCATCTGGATCTTCTGTTCCCTTCCTAAAGCTGGATGGCTTTAGCATGGAGCCACGGGGCCCACAAATGAAAATCAGGGCTTCTTGGGAAGTGATAGACGGATGCCGGTGAGATGACAATTGTCCCCTGCACTTATCTCAGATTGTCTTGAGCAGACCCAATTTCATATTTCTATTGTTATTTTATTTTTAAATACAGTGCCTTTTAAAATAGTTAACCAAATGTATGGTGACTTTTTAGGTACAGCACCAAAGGCCAATCCATGAAAGAAACAACTGATAAGCTGAACTTTATTAAACTTGGAAAATTGTACTCTGACTAAGACATTGTCACGAGAATAAGACAAGCTACAGATTGGGAGAAAATATTTGCAAAAGACACATCTGAAAAGGAATGCTATCCAAAATATACGGAGCACTCTTAAATAAGAGTTCTCAACAATAAGAAAACAAACAACCCAATTAAAAAAGCGGGCCAAAGTCCTACACAGACACCTCACTAAAGAAGATATGCAGATGGCAATCAAATATATGAAAAGATGCACCATGTTATATGTTATCAGGGAAATGCAAACTAAAGCCACAATGAGATACCACTTGAAATGCAAATTAAAACAACAATGAGTTGCCATAGAATGGCTGAAATCTGGAACACTGACAGCACCGAATGCTGATGAGGACGTGCAGCAGCAGGAACTCTCAATCACTCATTGTTCGTGGGAATGCAGAATGGTACAGCTACTTTGCAAGACAGTTTGGCTGTTTCTTGTAAAACTAAATGTAATCTTACCATTTGATCCAACAATTGCATTTCTTGGTATTTAGCTAAAGGAGTTGAAAATTTGTGTGCACACAAAGATCTGCACATGGACGTGTATAGTAGCTTTATTCATAATTGACAAAACTTAGAAGCAACCAAGCTGTCCTTCAGTAGGTGAATAGATAAATAAATTGTGGTGCATCTAGGCAATGGAATATTATTCAACTCTAAAAAGAAATGAGCCATTGGGATATAAAAAGGTATGAAGAAAACCTTAAATGCCTATCAGTACATGAAAGAAGCTAGTTAAAAAATGTCACATACTGTATGAATCCAACTATATGACATTCTGGAAAAGGCACAACTATGAAGACAGTAAAAAGATCAGTGGTCATAGGGGTGGGATGGGAAGAATAAGTAAGTAGAACACTGAGAATTTTTAGGGTAGTGAAAGTACTTTGTATATCATAATGATGGATACATGTCATTATACATTTGTCCAAACCTATAAAATATTCAACACCAAGAGTGAATTCTAATGTGAAATACAGACTTTGTGTGATAATGACATATCAATGTAGGTTCATCAGTTGTAACAACTGTACTCTGGTGAGGGATGCAGATAATGGGAGAAGCTATGCATGTGTTGGGGAAAGGGTTATATGGGAATTCTCTGTACCTTCTTCCCCTCATTTTTGCTGTGAACCTAAAACTGCTCTGGATAAGTTTCAATATTTAAAATAAGTCGTGTGTGTATATCCAAATGTTACTTGACTTTTATTCTTTTTTCAAAATTACAAATGAGAAATAATCCTTTGGTCAACCCTGTATCCCAATTTAGATTCCAAGAGCAATATTCTCTGAGCTGTGAGAATAACACAGACTGAGGGGTTCTGAGCCTCAGATAAGTTGTATGGACCTGAGAAAAAAGACACACATCAGGAAGGACTCCTGTGGATAACTGGGCTCAGATTTCTACACAGGGGCCGAGCAGCCATTTCTACACAAGGGCCTCTCGTGTAAACTGTACTTCAGGATGAAGCCTGCACTGAACTGCCTGCCTGCCCTGTGTTCCTGCTGTCTGAGCCAGCCCCTGTTAAGGAGTTCCTGGAATTGTACTGCAGCCAATAAGACTGACACTTTCCCTATTAAATTGGAACTGCACAACTACATTCCGATCATCGTCTTCATAACCAGAGCGGCTCCGTTCTGACCAATCAGGACAGTGCCTTTTGGACCAATCGAATTGTGAGAACTTGGAGCCCTCATTTGCATGAAGATGGACCAATCAGGGACCAGGGGCAGAGACCTCTCTCTATATAAGTCAGCTCCCCCTGCCTCAGCGGGCACACTTTCCACTAATGCTGAAGACTGCATTTCCTTGGCTGGAGCTGAAACACCAAAGACAAGACACCAAAGATGTCTCACCAGACCAAAGTAGAATAGGGCAGGGCAGAGCAGGGCTGTCTAGCTGGAGAGGGGCCTAGCCCAGGGCAGCCTCACAGCTGTGCTGTTCCACAGTCTGCACTTCTTCATAATTGAGCTGTAATACTACTGAGTTGTTATGATAACCCAGGACGCGTGTAACATAATTGAGCTGTTTGCACTGAATAAACTTTCCTTTTCACCATACTCCAAAATTGGGAATTCCTGTTGGCATTGAATTGGTGCCAATGACCATCAGTTGACAACTGTCTCTTTTCTCTTGTGGTCAGAGAAGTGATAAGGAAGATGTTGATAAACCACAACTTTCAGGAAATAGTTTTCTATTTTTTAACTTACATTAATTTATGTTCAATATAAGCTTAACCTAAGAGCTCATCTCTATCTCACTAGCAACAAGCTTACCCCAGACCCTCAGGAGTTTTAAAGATAATAGATAAGCCACTGTCATCTAGCCTCTACTTAAAACATTACCTAATATTGTTTAGACCAGCCTTTCTCGGGAACAAAGTTGTTCTTTGAAATAAGATGGTATTATTGTTTTCCTTTTGTTTTTTATTCCCTCTCTCCCTCTATTTTAGCCAATAAAAGAATTATGCTCAGAGAGATTAACTGGTTTGTCCAAGGTCATATAGCACAGCTAAGACTCCTGTGAGTGAGAACATAATCTTAACTCCCAGACCAGGCCTTAGCACAAGACCATCTCGTTCCCCAGGTGAGCTTCTTCTCTCCAGAGACCCTAGGAGCTTGGGGCATCCTTTCAAAAGTAGTATTTGATCATCACAAAATGTATTTTGTCTCATTATTATCTCCTGCCTAAACTAACTCTACTAGGGAATAACATTAACTAACCTTATATGGATGGCCCTTACTGTGTGCCAGGCAGTGTTCTAAACCATTTATAGTTATTAACTTATTTATTCTCAAGCAACCCTATGAAATAGATACTCTCATTATCATCACCCAAGGAAAGAGGCCCACAGTTGCTCAGCTGCCAAGAGTGAGCTCTGAGATTTGAACCCCAGCAGCACACTCTGTTCTGCAGTGCTGCATTACTTCTGAGACTTAAAGGGAAGAAAACCAGACTTGTCAGAGGAAGGTTGAAGTGCACTAAGGAGAGGCTGGAGCAGGCAGGAGGGAGGAGCGCAGGGGTGAGGAGGGTGAGGGGAAGCTTGGCTGGTCGCGTTCTTGTTCTTATTGCGCCGTTGGCACATTTTCCACCCAAAACTTATGCTTTCCTCTTATTCATTTCCTCTTAGTCAAAGTTCTAGACTAATCCTGGCCACTCCTAGGGTGCCAGAAAGGTTCATGTCACAGAGAAAGACAGAAAGACAGCTTCACCGTCTGTCAGGGAAGGTGATGATGTTAAGAAAAATCAGTCACCAAGAGGGGTCCCTTCAGACTCCAAATGATTAGCTGGCAGTTGGAACATCTCTGCTGAGCAAGAAGAGGCCTGCTACAGGGCCCCCGTTGCCAGTGCTGCCATCATGTCGAGGTGCCAGTGAGAGACACAGAGCGTAGGATGTTACCCAGACTCATTCACTGTGGGCCACCAGCCGATTCAACTCATCTGTAGCGACTGAAGTAAAAAGCATCTTTTTCCTTTCCCTGATCTTTGGGAAGATGCCAAAACGCAGAATGCTTCTGTATACATTCTGTTTGACACCTGTTGACTGAGCTCCTAGTGTATGCCCGGCACTGGGGCAGGTGAAACTTCTGTGCATGAAACGGACTGGCCTACGGGAACCCGTGTCCCTGGGGACAAACCCCTACCAGTTAGAGCACAAGCGATAAGAGCTGTAATGGAACAGTGGACTCAAAGCTTTTGGATCTTGGGTCTCCATCGCTTAAAAAGGTTGAGCACACAAGCCAGCTGTGAGTCCTGCACACCCTCCTGACCATCTTTTCTGTTCCCTAGTTGAACCCCCGCCCCAGTGAGAGGGCTTCGCTGTGCCCCCGCCTCACTAGGCTCTGTCTTACAGAAGGAGGCTGGGTCTTGACTAAGGCTTGAATGACCCGGAGTTATCGATAGCTACGACCACGGGCCTTCTCCATGACTCAAGGGTGCCACACTAGTCCTGTGTGGTGTGGGTGCCAGGGTAGGCTCAGTTCTGGTCTGGTGGGAACCAGGCGAGTTTCTCTATTTGCCACTCCTTTCCTTTCTCTCTTTACTGCCTCTGGGAGTGAGAGCGTGGTGTTCTCTCACACACATTCTCCTACTCGGTCCAGCTGAGCCAACGCCACGCTCTCCAGAAGCACGCACCTGGCCTCCGTGCACATGCGCAGGCCAGTCCTCGAATCTAAGAAATGCTCTCCCAACTTCCTGCCTGTTGGACACCCCCCACTCACCCTGCAGGGTCTCAACCCAAAGATCAGCTACTCGCCAAGCCTTCCCTGGCAGCCCCCTTGTCCTTCTTGAGACACAGCTCCCTTCAAGACATGATCAGATTTTCATTAGAAAATGATCGACAATGTTAAGTGACCTTTTAATTCTTGGACAGAAAAGTAAGGCATTAAAAAAAAAAAATCAAAGTGGCGCATTTGTGGAACAGCCCTGGTAAATATTTACAGCTATTTTGCAAACATGAAATGAGTGGTTAAAGAAAAAAAAATCACAAGTCACAATTCTAAAAATGCTTGTTCTGAAAGACAAGTTAATTAAGTGCTGGTACTCATTAAAAGCATCGTATTTGTCTTTGCTTTGACCACTGGGATGCTCGAGCTCATAATGTTTGTGTCAGCCGCTTTCTTCAGCCTGAGTTTTGAAAAGAGAGTTTCCTTCTTGGTCTGGCTTTTGTCTTCCTGGAGAGTTTATGAGGGAGGCAGTGCAGAGGGGTGGAGAGAGCATGGGTTTTGCAGCCAGCTCCTTGCTTCTTCACTCACTAGCGATGTGCCTTGACTTGGGCTGGGTTCCCCCTGAGGATGACCTTGAGACAGAGATGTGCAAGCATATAATTCATCTGCTTGGGGACGGCAGGAAACACCAGCAGGGAAGGGAAGATGTGAGGGAGGGAAGGAAAGGAAGCCATCTCAGGGTGCTTTAAGGAGCAGGTTACCAGGCAGCAACTGAAGACTAATTCCAGGTGAGACCTCAGGGAGATTGTGTAGCACTGGTCTCAGAAAAGTCTTACCCAAGGGGTGATTAACCAGGTCCCATGAGACACAGGTCAGGGCTATTCCAGAGGCACAACGCCTTGGATGCTCTGGCCTGCCCCCAGCACAGGCTGAGCTGATGCCCCTTGCCAAAGAAAGCCCGCAGGAAGAGATGCCGCTGTTGACAGTAAGAAGCCAGCAGGGCGGTGAGTGCCCAGGGCATGAGGGAGGGGCAATGACAGTGCCTGCCACAGACCATAAAAGGAGATAATAAGAGGAGTAATAACAACTTGAATGCTAACTTCAGTATATGGCTGGAAAACTCAATGAGGTAATATGTGTGAAACCACCGTGTAAATTTAAAAGCATCATACGAATGTTCCGTTTGATATTCTTGATGGTGATGATGATGATGATGAAAACAATGACTCATAAGCTAGTTTACTCGCTCCACCTCCTTCATAGGAATCTCTGACCAGAGCTTGAGTTCCCCCATAGATTTTAACTCTTTACTCGGTAATTTTTCAGGGTGTCTGGAAGTGACATTTTCTCAGTCTGGTGGACTTTCTCTGAGTGAAAAATGAAATACACTCAGGATTCCTTGTCTCCTCCCAGCTTCAGATCTCACAGCTTTCAGCAAATAAGTGAGGCTGTCTTTTATTTTATTTCTAACATTTTAAAATTCTCCTTTTGAAATAAGTTATAAATTTGCTTGGGGCAAAATTCCCAAAACTAGAGTATGAAGTGTACGGTGAGACCATTCCTATTACTTTCCTGTGTCACATTAGAGGCTCTACGTGTGTGTGTTGTATCTTTATATTTATTTACATGTAAGTGAACTAAATTCTTACTTTCTCTTTTTTTAAACATGCTATCCTTTATTTGCTTTTGTCACTGACCACTGCCTTAACTTTCTCTTATTTTAACAGCTCTATAATACTCCTTACAGCTTTTCGTGGCATAAAATAATAATCTCCAGTAATCCATGTGCCTGCTATGGGCCAGCACTTTGCATGTGTTTTACACACATGATCTTACTTAACCCTCACAGCCCCAAGAGGGAAAAAGGAGCTCCAGTGACCATCACCATTTTACTATGAGGAACTGAGGCTCATTGGGAGATTAAGTACCTGGCATAGCAGCTAAGCGGATGCTGAACCCTGGAGGTGAGCCCGGGCCTGTCAGGCTCCATCGTGTCCCTTACCCATCATGCCTCTCAACTGCCACGAAAGCAGTAAGCTGCGCAAAGTAAGGTCAATGCCAGCGAGGATACTTCTTCATCCTGTTGTCTGTTTTTGTTTTTGTTTTTGTTTTCTTTTTCCGGGGTTGAGGGGGTGGGGATGGGATTTGGGTCGTATTTATATAATTTCCTGCATTTTCTTTCCAAGATCCCATTTGAGGCAGAAGGCGTGAATGAATGGCTGGAAGATGTTGCCTTTTTAAAAGACAGGCCCAAGAATTTGTGGGTGCTACTGTTAAGTGTACAGTAAAGTAGCTGTCCTGAGTGAGCTGAGCCCTGGGGGAGGTACATGGTGGACCTAGGGCTGTGCTGAGATCAGGGAAGGGTCCAGGGTTCTGGAATAGGGGTGCGAGGCTAAGGGAGGTGTGGGGTGGGAAAGTGGGGCTGGGGGAGCTGGATCCAAGGACAGTGTGAAAGCAAGAATCATCTGTGTGGAATCATCTGGTCCAAGGCCACGTTTCTCCAGGCGGGGAAACTGAAGTCCAGGGTAAGGCAGCAGTAGCATTCACGCGTTCACAGGGAGTGAAGCTGAATGAGACGCAGGTCTCTTGATCTCTAATCTAGTGCTCCTTCTGCCACCACCCTGAAGACAAAAGCAAAGGAAGTATGTGTGCCTCTGTGTCTGTGTGTGTGTTTCTGTGTCCCTGTGGGGTCTGGGAAAACTATAGCTGTGCATAAAACTGTGTGTGAGCATGCGGCACAAGCTGAGGAATTGCGGGTAAGAGGAAGTCAGGCAAGGAAGAGAAAAGAAAAAAAGGAACTAAAACTCAGAAATCCTTCTAATGCGCACGCAAGTCCCAAGGATTTCCAGTCTGGAATTTTGCCACCATTAATTCCATGACAGCATTTGACAATATATCTGGCATTCATTTGGGGAGTTTGTTTCTTTTTACAACTCCGGCAAGTGCAGATTTTAGAGTTCCTGGGCTCTTCGGCAGCCTCGCAGAAGTCCTCAGTTATTCGGTCATTCCACAGGCACAGGGACATGTTGCCACTGTCCGCCCAGCACCCATGTGCAGAGTAAAAGTGGAGGGAAGATGGCTCCCTAAAGACCTTTGCTAGAATTCTGGGGGAAGAAATTTTTTTCAGTAGTTGCCTAGTCTCAGAATGTAAGCCTAGGAACGAGGAGGTCTCTTTCTTGGACAATCATCTGAGGATGAAAGTATAACACAGAGAGTGATTCCAATCGACCTTTTGCACACCTGGATCCAGCTGTGCCTGAGGCAGGTTACATCTGGACTTGTATGTCATTGAATTGTCTTCTTTGTGGGCGGGGTATATACACTTAGTGATTGAGAACCAGGCAGCCTGGGTCTAAATCCTGGATCTGCCACTTACTAGTTGTATAACTTTAGGCAAGACTCTTAACCTCTTTGAACCTCAATATTCTCATCTATAAAAGGGGATACTAGTAGCATCGATTTCAGAGGGTTGATATGAAGATTAAATGAGTTAACATATGAGAATCATTCGAACAATGCCAGGCATACAGTTAGCATATTAGTTGCTATTTTAAAAAATTAATTGTGTCAGTCAGTATGCTGAAGTAACAAACATCCCTAAAGTCTTAGTGGCTTAAAATACCTGTGGATCAGCAAGCACTATGTTTATTATAGTTACTCGGGAGTCTGAGCTGACAGAGAAGCTGCCATTTCCCATATTGCTCAGGAAAATGGAACATAAAAAAAGGATAAACTGGTTATTAATGCTTCTACCCAGGAAGGGTACATGTCACTTCCACTCACATTTCATTGGCCAAACTAAATCACATGGCCACACCTAGCTTCAAAGAAAGGTTAATGCTATCCGCCATGTTCCCTGAAGGGAAAGCCCTATTAATCACATTACTATGGTGATGTTTTGAGTATTGGACACTTGCAGCTGAAAGATTTCACAGGTAAATAAGAAATCATGTTTTCCCAGTTTGATACTCATCATGGGCCAGGTGCTATGACTAAGCCATGCTCTTATTAACCCTCTTTTCCCCAAATCACTCCAACTACTTTGAAGTCTGCTGGTCCCGGCAGTCCATCATCCGGGTCCCAAGAGCACGTCACTGACACACTTGCGGGTTAAATTCCTGGAAAGTGGAAAGAAGTTGTATCATGTGCCCAGAGTTATAGGTCAACCAAAGAAAGTATGGAGGAGAAAAAGAGGGAACGCTCTCCTTGGAAGAGTTCGTGTCTTAGGTCAGGCTCCCAGAAGCACAGCTGAGATGGGCATTTGCGTGCATGTGACTAACTGAGGGAGCACTCTCGGGACAGAAGAGAGTGAAGGAAGCTAGAAAGGGCAGAGACAGGGGTTAAACAAAGATGTGGAGTCAGCAGGAACCTTGTTCAGCCTGATCCTATGGGTAGCTCCGGGAGTGTGAGTTCCACCACAGAGTGGGCCCTGCCTTAAGGCAGGGACTGGCCTTTTGTAACCATTGCAATCAGTTATGACAGCGGCTACACTCAGAAGGAGAGTGTTAACCTTCTGGGCTAGGCAGGTTCTGTTGGGTTGGTCAAGGGCAAGGCCTGGAGAAGGGGAAGCTGTGAGCTGTTAGCATCCAACCTCACAGAAGCTGGAAAAGTGAAGTGGCCCAGTGAAGGAGATTTGGGTGGAGCAATGACAGCATCTACTGCTGGTGGTCAGGAAAGCACTAATAGGACCCATCACCCCTTCACTTACCAGTATAATTGCACTTTAGATGCATGGAAAATACTGACATTAGTGGGGTAAAAAGTAACATTCAATGGTTCCCCATTTACCTCCTAGACTAAATATAAAGTCTACCATCGACTTATATTTTTAGGTTTATTTCTCAAGACAAATCTAGCCTATATAAAAAGTCACCTGGAAACTTGTTATTTCATGAATAACCTGCATGTTTTTGCTCAAACTCTTTCCTTTTTTCTGCCAAGAGTGTCCTCTCTATCCTCAGACTTGTGAAGTTCTATCCACACTTCAAGGCCCTTTCAAATGCTGATGACTTCATAAAGCCTTTCCTAATCACTCAACAGGATATAAACTTCTTCTTTGAAACCTCAAAGCCCTAATTTGCTGGAGTGGGTTCCATTTTATGAATTTGAGTCATTTGATAAGTGTTATTTTCCAAATCTTTTGTGAACACTTTAGGAAGAATTGAATCTTTTCTCTTTGCAGCATCTGTCAAATACCCTGAATAATAAAAGCACTTAATTAATATGTGTATAATTGAATAGCTACCTCGGTAAGATTAAATGTCCACACATGATCAAAGTATTTATTTTATATGTCTTATCAAAGCCTCACTCTTTATGTGCTGTGCATAAAGTATTTTCTTTGCATTAATTATCTCATTTAATTCTGTTAATTTTCTCCTCCCCACAGATAAAAAACTGAAGGTCAGGGAGGTCAAGCAACTTGCCCAAAGCCACAAAAGTAGCAAGTGGTAGATTGGATAGGGACTTAAGTTTCTCTACATTCAGAGCCCACACCCCTAGCCTCTGTGAGGCAGTTATGACAGGGACAAACACAGCCTTGCAATCAGAAGAGGTGGCTTCAAGTGCAGGCTTTGTCACTCATCTGGGGCACAACACTGAACAAACCTGGCAGAGACTGGCAAGCTGCTCACGCAACCCATTCATTGCTTCTTCACCCATAAAGTCGTAGGTAACTTTGTTGGTAATTACATCACAAAGAGGAATCTTAGTCAATATCAAATGGAATGAAGGCAATCTGGGGAAAAGGATTCTATCTCTCACCTGATTAACGTTATAAAACTCTCTCATGTCTGGGAGTGCAGGTGCTACTCAAAAAACCACTGAGCCACAGTAAATACAAAATGTTACTGGCTCGTTTAAGTCCAGAAACTCTTAGAGCAATTTAACTTGGCTGTGACATTTAAGCATGTGGTCAACAGGCCTGTCTCAGTGGACAGGGCAGTAGGGACAGTCTGGGTACTATTAAACTTGGTGGTGAGTCACACGCAATAGAACCACAAATTCTTCCTCAATATCTTGGAAGATTTCAAAAACTGGTCCTACACCACAGATAGTTTGAAAAACATAGTATAAAAGATGGTCACCCTAGCCATGTTATAAGGAAAAGCTAAGACTTTGAGAAATACATAGAAACTAAGAAATATCTAAAGGCAGGAGAAAGTGCAGAGGGAAGCAAGAGAATGGTCACTGTAAGTTGCAGTGAATCTTGGAAAGGTCTGAAGAGATGGGTCTTGAATGGAATTGTTGGCAAACATTGAGGGACAAGAGACAAAAGGGCATTTCTGGAAAGAGGAAGCACATAAACTAAGGCCTGGAGGGCATGTAAGACCTACAAAAGGCGTGCACACTCCTTGTTCATTAAACTGACATAAGACATCAAGAGACGGGGTTCTGCCATTTGGCAAATCATCATCATGATAATTATTTTGGATGAAGCATCACTGGATGATAAGAGTAGTGAGCAAGTTTGAGAAATAATAGAATATTTATATAGTCCCAAAGTATCTTCCATCCACATTCTTATTAATGGCAAAGCAAACATAGTAACCCTACGGTGGAGGAACCTAGCAACCGCCCTCTCAACTAAGTGATCAAAGTTAATGTTCTGTGTCATGAGAAAAATCAACCTCATGCACCTCGAGCTGTGATACACTGGGAAGAATACAACATCACATTTGTGTCATTCCTGCCAAAAATGCTCATGAGGACACATCAGACCAACCCCAACTGAAAAACATTCTATGAAATACTACCTTGTAATTTTCAAAAAATGTCAATATCATGAAAGACAAAGACTAAGAAGGAATGAAGGTTCAAAAAGACAGACGAGGTGACAACTGAATGCAGTGTCTGACCTGTGCTTTTCTTCTACTTTAAAGTATTTTATTCAGACAATCAGTGACGTCTAGATGAGGTCTGTACCTGAGATGATGATATTGTGTGGATGTGAACTTTCTGAATTTGATCCTCGTACTATGGTTAATAAACAATGTTATTTTAGGAAATACACACTGAAAGGGGGCATGTGTTTCACACAGTTCAGAAAAAATACACTATGGTTAAGGATATAGATATAGATGTGGATAGAGGGAGACATAGAGGTAGAGACAGGCAGAAACAGAGATGGAGGGTAAGGCAAAGTGGTCAAATTCGGAAAATCTGGGTGAACAATATATGGGGATTCTTGCACTATTCTTGCACTTTTCTATGAGTACAAAAGTATATCACGATTGTAAGGGAAGAGGAGATGAGAGGAGGGGAGGGGAGGGAGGGGAGGGGAGGGGAGAGGAGAGGAGGGAAGGGAAGGGGAGGGGAGGGGAGGGGAGAGGACCATTAGGCTGCAGTCCCCTCTTGGCCCGAAGTGAGTGAATAACTTTGGTCATCTCTCCACCCCTCTGGATCTCTCCCTGTCTCTTCTAGCCCTTCCAGTTGGAAGCCTCATGGCTTGGCCTCTCATTCCAGATCCTCACAGCTAACTTATGGATTTACACTTTCTCTTGTCTTCCTGTGTCTAATGTTTCTTTCAGACTGCACCCTGATAGCTGATCTCTTTGGCTCAACGCCTCTTGTGATCTGGGGAAGTGTTGCAGGATTCTGCCCAGTGTCCTGGCCTTGTCTACTTTGCCAATCTCTTATTATGTCTCCGACTGATCAAACTAATTAACATTTATTGATGGCCTACTATGTGCCAGGCACTGTGCTTTATTATCCCAATAACCTAAAAGGTAACTTCTCCTGAGTATAGTCCAGTCTCATCATCATCTCCATCTAAATTCCAATGGCTCCAAAGCCCTACTTCTTTGACCACAGAAATTGCAATATTTAAAGGGTTGCCCTCCCCATATATTCTTGGGAAAACTCAAGCTGCTTAGATGTGCCTATAGAAACCATTTGGTTGTCTACTTAACCTCAACAGCCCACAGAGCTAGGATTATTGGCCTCAGGCCCTCACTGTTCCATGGGCCACCAAGCTGGTAGCCCCACTGCTTGGATACCATTAGAACCAAAAAATACCTGTACCTCAAAGCCCGAGATCTTATCACCCCTGTAGTAAACAGAAGAATGTTCCTTTTGTGTTACATTCAGGTGCAGTGGGCGTTAGGGGGATCCACAATCAGCTGCTCTAATTCTAGTGCTATGGCATATGTATCAAACTTTTTTCATTGCTAGGCAGGGGGCTGAATTCTAATATCAGCCACAATACAATGTTGAAGCTACACCTCTTTGCCAACACTCAGGCCTGGTTGTTGGGACCATCTCTCCACATGAGACCACTTCCCTTGGTGAGCCCTAGCTGACCCTCTCTGCAAATTGAATTTTGCATACATCCAAGATAGACATCATGGATGTAAATAGATATGTGAAGATGGTGAAACTGACCAAAACACCTAGGGCCAGATCCTGCCCTATCAAGATACTCTGCTTACGCCTGAGGCTCAGAAAAGTTACGAAAGGTCCTAGACAGCTTCCCACAGGTAGGGGTCAAGATTTGAACCCAGATCTGCAGCACTCTTTCCAGCCTATCGCCTTGCTTCTCTTCAAAGTGGAGCATGGCCAACAATTTGGTAAGTGGAGGCCTTCCTATTGAGAGACTATTAGCTACGTTAAGGCTTACTGGATCAGCTTAGCGTTCTGGAAGTATTTTGGGCAACTGTTCATGATGATGCTGTTGCTACTGATTTCATGCTTGGATTATCTAGGCCACCTATTTTTTTTTCGCTCTTCCTAATCTCTCTTCCCTCACAAGTACTTTATTTACCCCAAAGCAGGTAATGTGAAGCACGGCCCATTTTTGGAAAATGCTTGAGGGAGGTGGGAGAAAAGGTTGCATCTACAGGCAATGTGGTTTTAAAGAAAGAGCGTGGGTTTAAGACTCAGACAGGCTTGGGTTTAAATCCGGGTTTGTTACTTACAAGTTGAGTAAATGCTCAAAAGTTCAAGGCCCTCATCTGTAAAACAGAGACAAGTCGTTTAGCTCTCCAGGTTAAATGAGAAAACTTATTTGAAATCATTCATCCCAAAGATGGGCTCAAGGAACCTCAGTTCCTCTCACCTTGACTGACCTTTTGTGGATTGCATGAGAATTTTAGCTATCTATATTTGTCTAGTCATTCCTCTTGTGGACAACCCTAACGTCAGCGTAGCAGTAGGCCTTGTTTCCATGGAGACGTACTTAAGGTAAACAAATTTGAAAAGGGGAAGCACAGACACCCATCCCCTACACCCACTCGCAACCAATGCACAGCTTCAGCAGAAATGTTTCCAAAGAAATGTCTCACAGAGCTTTCGGGGAAGGCACGAAGAGCTTTCAAAGTCCTTATATGCTTTTTCATTGTACGGCTCTTGAAATGAACAATAATTCAAAACAGATAATAATGAGCTTCACACAGCAATGGGTCAAAAGTAGAATTACTGAGCTCACCATTGTCTAATAAAATTAGGCTGACACGCTGTTGAATCCAAAAGGAGAGCTTTTTATTCTCTCTGTTCTGTATGTACACATTTATTTGAAGAACTTTTAATGGACAGAATAGTATGAGATTTTCTGGGCCCCACATGGTTTCAGCTTGAATCTAAACAGCTTGTTTTCTTCTGAAAGTCTGATTCTTCTTTTCTTTTTTCTTTTGGCATCGTTATTTGGTAAGTTTCAAAGGAGAATCGCTTCCTTGAGTGTGCATGGAAATATAGGCACATAAATCAAACACCACATTTGCTTTGCACAGAGGCATGATCCCACTGTCACTTCCCACTGAACAACGCCTTCATGAAGAAAATGCTGCAAACTGTGTAGAAGACCAGAGTGCATCCAGTCACACGACTTTCAAAAATTTCACAAAATAATGTCTCTGTCTTAAATAGCTTATTAAAACCACAGAGATTAGATAATAGATATTTCTTAGAGCTAACTTTAGAGTTCTCCTCAATCATGGCAAAAAGCAGACTACTTTATAGAGATGTAAACACTCATTTAAAAGCCTAATAACAGAGCTGTTTCCTCTACTTCCCTTCTAGCACAAGGGCCAACTTTTGATGAATGAAAATCAACTCATGTCTTATCCAGGACATCTGTCCTCAAGATGTGACACCTAAAATGATATGGCAGAAACATAAGTCACCAACTCATAAGGCAACAACTCATAAAATTACAGCTGACAATGGTACGTAGTCATTGTTACACTAGCCACATAAAAGAGAAAGGGCATCTAATAAAACCTTTACTAGTCACTATTCATCTCTACTACATGTCTTGTATTTTCCAAAGACTAACAGAAGAATTGAGTTGGCCCATACTCCGAAAGCTCAGACAGAAGATGCTGTGCTAACGCAGTGGTGGAGAGAAAGATTAGCATAATGATTTTCTCAAAACCAGAATGTCTTGATGGGTGGAAACGTGTAAGCTATCATCTTGAGATGGCTCTGTCTCAGCTAGTGGGATACAAGGAGCTACAGCCTCTATAGAGAGGGTCGCTAATTATGAACATCACCAACTCCATCGACATCATACCCAGAGCAGAGAATGAAGAGGGAATTTAGGGAATCTTTCCCTTTGTCATATAAACAAATCTGCTCGACGAGATGTGAGAAGCCACAAAATCATAGAGTTGCTGGACATTGGAGCTGGAAAAGTTGTAGAAGAGGAAACAGCAGCTGGAGGTGGTGAGATGACTTGCTCAAGGTCACAGGGAAACCACTACCACTTTTCACCACTTGTGACTTGAATGGAAATAGTTTTTTTCTGACACTGAAAAAAAAGAAAAGAGTGAGTACACTATGTATCAGCAAAAGTCATGCCATATGTAGCCAGATCATTGCCCAACAAAGGAAATGTGGATTCACAGAACTAGCTTCCTACTTTATATACTGTTTTTCCTGTAATTGGGTAAGGCTGGGAGCAAACTCTGGTCAAGCATTACAAAGACAAAGGGAAGCTCCCAGTTTTTAGAGGTGTAAACCATAGGCCCAATTAAGGCTTCTCAACCATTTATCAATTTAGTATTGCTTGAGGTATGCCCAACATGGGCTGGGCATTTTGGAAAATATAGAAAAAGCATACAACGTGGTCTTTTCCCTCAAGAAAAATTTGAACGACTGTGGCCTCGAGGTCATCAGAGATCAAGTGCAAACACTGAATATTGACAATGACCTTAAATGGAGTTCAGAGATGGGAGAAATCATAGGCTGTTAGGCAAATAGTCAAGGATGGCTTGATTGTGCCTATGGTCCCTTGAAGGCTGAGTCAGTAGGGGAATAGGTGGGGGGGACAAGCTGGGGGTATCTAAGCAGGGACGAAGTTTGTGAGGGAGGACTTAATGTGGCCCCAGAGAGTCTGGTGAAGAGACCCACCTAAGTAGCCTAGAATTTGGATTTAAGGACAATGGAAAACAATACCGAATCCATAGCGAGAAGCACATGATGCTCATAAATCATTAAGCCAACGCAAAATGAAGCCCTTGTAAATCATTCTTGGAGATCCTTGTCACACTCTGTGTTAAGAAAAATTAAATTCATAATTTTTAGATGTACACATGTCAAAATCAATGAAAGATTATATTCTTTATATCGTGACTAATATCTCGACTGCCGTACAAAACACAAAGTTAGTCTGAGCTGCATGAGAAACTGTTGACCCTTCATATCACCACTCCCCAAGAAGAAATTGCCCAGTTAATTTTAGAAGCCATTTCTAGACCCATAAGGCACTGACTCAATAAAATAAGGCATTGCCAATGCTATTAAATATCCAAAAAGGCATTGCCAATGCTATTAAATATCCAAATGCCTTTATATGCCTTTGAATATTCCTTCTCTTTGACCTTGAAGGATTTCTTAAACTTATCAACTTCTTCCATCTGAAAACCTGCGGTTTTCCTTCTATTTCCTCCAATTTCTGGAGCAGGGAGGTAAACTGAGGTCCAGAGGAATTATATGAAGCCATCTGAAAGGGAGACTATTTCAAGGTTAAAACATGGCACACCCAAACGCCTGCTTTACACAAAAGCTATTTATAATAAGTCCGATCTTAAACTTGGATTTACAGTGAAGTTTGAAGCAGAAAGCAAAATTCCAGATTGAAGAAAAATTACAGTTGGAAAAATAATTTTTAAATAAAAAAGCCAAGCAAGCCTTCCAAGTAGTTACTCAATTTGGGAATTTAAGAAGATAGAGGTTTGTGTCCAAGAGGAAACTGCTTTGGGGACATAGAGGAACGGAAAGTCTTGCTTGCAGCCTATTTTTGAGCCTGTCTTCAGCCATACACATATCTGAATCAAGAAAAGCATTCCTTGATTCCAATAAGGCACATGTAAGCAGAGTTCTCTGGTCACACTATGCACAAGCTGCATGCAAAAGTTTAAGGTGGTGAGAGGCTGTAGGAAGTGAGATATTAATCTGCAGCTCACTGTTGGCCCCAGACATGTGCCTTTCTTACCTGCCTGCTTATGCTTCCAAGATACACATAGCATGCTCCAGGAGCTGTGTGTGTCTGGGAAGGAGGGACAAGCGGTACCATGGGCAAAATTCTCTTCCTCTTCCCTTCTTACCTTGTCTTCAGTGGGAGGGAGCTTTGGATTCGTGGTTAATAGCTGCCCAGTGTAGTCATTTGCTGTCTGGAGGTTGCTGGGTTTGACCAGGACGGCAAACATGTGTGCATGCTGCCGGTCCTTCCTCACCTTCCCGCGGCAGACTCACTGATCAAGGAGCGCACTCTTGCTTTGGGCAGGCTCGACTTCAGAATCCTTCTCAACCCGACATTCCAGGCTGCCATCACCAAGTAGCCTTGGCAAGGGCTTGAAACTAATTTGTCAGCCCCAGGATAGAGAGCAAGAAAGAGAAAAGGAGAGAAGGAGGAAGGAGGAAAGTAACTTTACTAAGCACCAACTACGTACAAAGTAGTGGCAAACTGAGGAGGGTGGGACGTGTTGCTGACATGATATAATGATAGAAATTAGGCTTTAATCAGCTTGAAATGGTGCTTAAAATTTCCACAGCCAACATAGCCCCTACTGTTTGCACCCAGGTTGGACCTCCCGCGGTCCCCTGGGCCCCCTCCTCAGGCTTACTGGGACCAAGACCTCCTGGGGCGTTTCCTCCCAAATCACCTCCCAGAACAATCCGGTAAAAGGGGAAGGACTTGGAGCCAGAAGATCCATCCTTTTATCCCTGCTCCACCCTTAGCTGTGGGCAACCTGCATTTCAATCTCCTCCTTTGTATAATGGAAACAGGAAAACCGTCTCTTTCTTGTAATGAGGGTTAGGACTTGCGCAACCGTGAAAGGGCACAGTGCCTTTCGGAGGAATTTTTTAAATGTCAGGTTTTTCCTTAAATTACCTGACTGCACTGGACTGCCCTTACCTGAATTTTAAGTTCATTATAGTAATAATGAAAATGATTCATAATATACCAAATAGGGTTGTCAGATTTAGAGAAAAAAAAATACAGAATACCGTTAAATTTGAATTTCGGGTAAAAAAATGAATAAAAAAAAAAGAAGAGAAAATCCCAAATTAAATTTGGCGTGGGATACACTTATACTAAAAACTTATTCATTTCTTTAAAAAATCTGAAAATCAAATTTAATTTACTGTTCTGTATTTTTATCTGAAAACACGTGGAGTCTTAAGGTGTGCGGAATGCATAAAAGAGTAACTATTCAGGGATAAAATGTCATACAGAAAAGAATATGTCTCAAATGGATGATTTTCAAACTTTTTAAAGCCACATTCCAGAGTAAGAACACGTATTGCGTCACAATTCAATGCACACATACATATATGAATTAACAGAAATAAACATTTCATAAAATCTTTTCTGTGTACGTTGCAGTAGTCTCACATTTTCTATCTTCTTCATTCTCTCTTATTCTATTCCGTTTTTTAAAAAATTCCTGATCCAGCCTCACTTATTGATTTCCTGACCCCCTAATGCAGAGGTCAGCAAATGATGGCCTAAGGGCCAAATCCAAACAGCCAGCAGTTTTTGTATGACCTTCGAGCTAAGAATGCTTTTTGCATTTTTAAATAGTTGGGAAAAATCGAAAGGAGAAAAAGATTTCATGATGCATAAAAATTACATAAAATTAAAATTTCAGTGCCCATAAATCAACTTTGATTGGAACCTTGTCATGCTCGTCATTTATGCATCGTTCTGTTGTCCGGAATCACTTACTTTCACACTATCATGGCAGAGTTGAGTAGTTGCGAATAAAGAGTTGTGTGTTGAGTATGACCCACAAAGCATAAAATGCTATTTGTCTCTTTACTGAAAAATTGGCCTACCCACCCTATTGGGTTGCAACCTGCAGTTTGAAAAGCTCTGCCCTAAACAGTTTGGCCCTAAAAGTATCTATTTCTATTCATGTGAGTAGGCCATTTTTTGTCTAAGAATCTCAGATCTACCTTATTCCCCTTGGTTTCTCCTAAGATAAAAGCAGATGAACAGACTCTGGCCAGAGCATTTAGTTTTGGCTTCCCTTAGAGTATGGGTTAGACTCCATCAAGGCCCAGAACTTAGCAAGAGTTGAGAGGATGTCATTTAGCATTATTCCCATTCACCTGAGGCATCAACTGCTTCCAGGGATGGGTAGGATTATGAGGAACGTGGAGAACAAAACATCAATTTCTTAACCTTGAGCCATTCAGGCTCCTGACTCTTATTACAGAGTTTAGAGCCTCCAGAGCAAAGGTTTGTGATTTGCAAGAGTTAGGTATGATCCAGTCTAAAGGCCATGACATAAAGTTCATATTATACTTAAGAGAATGAAAGAGAGGAGAGGCTGGTTGCTCTGGCTTGGCGGGGAGAGGGAGAGAGGATGGCACATCCCTGAGGGCTGCTTTACTTTGCCTCTCCCCCACTTCAGGGGACTTTGGGTGGGGAGTAATAAATCCTCCAGATAGATAGGCACCCCGAGACCTGAGAGAATTTGTCCCTTGCTCCCTGGGAGATGCCTGGAGTTGGGTGGGGCCTCTCAGGTGAACATCAGTGGTCAGCAAACCACTACCCAAAGCCAAATTCAGAGTGCTATCGTTTTTTTGGAAATAAAATTTTATTGGAACAGAGCCATGCCCACTGGTTGCTAAATTGTCTGTGGATGCTTTTGTGCTCTAATGGCAAAGTGGAAGACTTGCCTGAAATATTTAGGATCTGGCCCTTTCCAGGGCATAGCTTGCCAACCCCTGTTCTCTAGACTAAGCAAGAGTGGGGAAGACTGGGCAACAGGCAAAGGAAGCAGAGGGCCTTGAGAAAGCCAGAAATCTGAAGGAGAATGTCTGAATGTTTCCCTTGCTCCCTGCCGCCCCCTCCTCTCACCCAGATGGGTGCAAGACGGCTGAACCGGGATCAGCAGACCCAAGCAGGGCTGGAAGTTGGGACAAGGAGTGTACATTTGAGATGGTGGGCTCCCTAATACCTGAGACCGGGGCAGAATGCCAAGTATGGCCATTGGCGTCCAGTATGAATAGACGCCAACTGCCAAGACCAGGTCTGTATCAAGCTAAAGATGCCTGTGGACCAGACCATCTTCTCCCCTCCTCACCACACTCGCACCTCATGTTTACACTTAAACAGTCCTACGCTCCCAGGATCCTAGCTGCAGCCCCTGGACGAAGGGAAGGGAATGAAATGTTGAATTAAATGACTGAAAGCTGAAATGACTGAGTAAACACCAAAGTGAGTGATTTTTCTCTGGAAGTTCCTATATATTAAGTTTCCTGCCACTATCAGAATGTGGGCTTAAACTAGAAATTAGGTTATAGAAAATGAAGAAAGTTGCATTCTGTATACACAATAGGCAAGAACAGGAAACTGACTTTGCCGTTACAGGAAATAAGAACGTCATTCAGAGCAATTCAGGAGACCTCAGCAGTGTAAGTACCAAAGGCTCAACTCAGGGACTCCATATAGAATTTTCTTCCTATCTCCTTCTTCCTAGAATAAGACAATTTAAACCAGTCCAAACTTCAAGATTTTCCCCATTCTACCTTCAACCTCAGAGAAATCCTGTGCAAGTCTAAATTGTCACCAGTAGGTGGTGCTAACAGAGAGTGCCGGTACCCCACCTGAAGATGAATTAGCCACACTAATTAAAGCTCCCTTCATTGACTCTTTCCTCTATCACACATATCCTCTAGTCTAATTGAGCCTCTTATTAAGTAGGCCCTGAGTGGTGTCACCTCCAGGCTAACTCTCCCTCTCCCGCATGGTATAATGGAAAGAATTCCAAGTCAGGATACATGGGATATAAATTCGGGCTGTCTTACTGATTGGATGAATTGGCCAAGTCACTTAATTTCTCTAAGACTTAGGATCTTTGTTTTGAAAATATGTGAGTTGGTCTTGTTGAATTCTTGTTTTCCAGGTTTGAAAAGCAATTGACAACCACTGTGTGATCGAGTACTCCACCCATCAAATTGATAAATTTTAAGAAAAACTCAAGATTTCAAGAAAAAGGCATGTTGACATCGTGCTAGAGGTAGTAAAAACTGGTATAAACTTTCTGGAGGGCCATCTGATAACATATAGTGACAGTCCTAAAAATGTGCCTGCCCTTTGGCCACTAATTCCACATCTAGGAATTAATATTAAAGAAATAAGTACAGACACGTGCAAAGACCTAGCTAAAAAGTGTTCAAAAAAGCAGAGCATTTTGGCTTCTCAGAGAGCTCATTTGTCTTTGTTAACTAGTTTTTGAACCTTCACAGAATCCTTAGAACTACATTGCAATATTTGCATAAGGCGACAAAGCAGACCATTGCTTAATCATGTAATGAGAGAAAAAGTAAAGCTTAGAATTTCCTGACTATTTTGTGTGTGTGTGCCAGACACCATGCTGGAGAGTTTTCTTCAGTTTCTTCTTAAATATTCTTACAATAATCCTGTGCAAAAAGTGTCGTGAACTCTATGTTACAGACAGAGAATCTGAGGCTGGACAAGTTAATCTTCTTGCCCGAAGCCATGCAATGCCTAGAAAATGGAAGAAGAAATGTACCTTCTGCTTCAAAAAGACCAAGTTCCCTGCAGGCTGAGGAAGCTTGCCCTGTAATGGAGGTAAGGGGAGGGAAATCCAGTATGTGGACTTGGATCCTGCCTGAGATTTGGATCCAGGCTCTTTTGAGCCCTTAAGGAAGAACTTTAATTTCAAAGCCAATTCTTTGGCTGCTAAAAATGGAAATCCAAATTGGTCTGTGGAGGCCAAGGCTTTCTTGCAGGGAAAAAAGCTTTTAATTGGGCTTTTGTCGGTATAAAAAAAATTCCATTCTAGAATAGAAAAGCTTAGAAGGGAGACCTTCATGTTCTGTGTACAGCAAAGTAAAAGAGTGAGGAGTTCTGCTGTGAATGGATTTGGGGGACCCTCTGGCGAGATGGAAGGAAGAGGCTTCTGGGACTCAGCATTGGGGAAGAAGGTCGAAGTGAACCCCTGTGCAGAGCTGAGAGGGAGCAGGGCCATAGTCAACAATATGTTGGGAGCCTGAAGGTCAAGGAAGGCCAGTAAGGACTGGATGAGACAAATATGGTCCCGAGCCTTGGGGTGTGGTCACAGCCGGCACTGAGCTTAAATTTCCTTTCTGTGCACTGAAATTCCTTTGACTACCTGGTCAAGCCAGAAAATCTCGTAGTGACATTTCCTCAGGGGTGAAGAAAGGCACTGAGTCCATTTTGGAGTCAGGGGCACCATTCAGATGGAAAATAATAATTGACTACCAAGACTGCTTATGCTCTCGGAAGAGCCCTGGGTTGCCTGAAGGCTTATGGGTTGGAAGCTCATGTTATTTTATTTGCATATTTTTGAACAAGGATGACCCAGGAAAGTTGTGATAAATTCAGAGATGCCTATGTTCTTTGTAGTTGTTACGTTTCTGGGAGTGAGACTTAAGCTGGTCTGCAAGACGGCTGAAACTGGGATGTCTTTTAATGGGGTTCACCTGTTGCGGGGCCTCTCCCTGACCACAAGCACTTGGCCACCAGCAGCAGGTTAGGTGATTACAGTATTAGATCATGCATATAATGGAAAAAAGGCATCTCCTCTCCCGCTGACTAATCAGCTTGCCATTTTTATTGCATGATCTGTATCCAGAGACAGCGATTCTGAACTCTGTCAGCATCCCGGGGTACATTGGCGGGACAGAAAGGACGGCTATTATTCGCGAAGAACACAGGTGGAGGGATTGGCGAACTTGTGAAGAAGGTCAAGACAGCCTGGTCCCTGGAGGCAAAGGAAAAGGCTGCTGACTCCCATCAGAACCAGAACAGCTACTGTAAGAAAGTTCCCATATGCCAAACCCTCTGTAGACAATGTTCACTTGCCTTTTCCTTCTTATTTTAATGCCCAAAGTATGTCACGCTCATTATCAATCCATATTAGTTTCCTGGGGCTACCATAACAAATTACCACAAAGGCAGCAGCTTAAAACAGCAGCAAATTATTCTCTCACTGTTCTGGAGGTCGAAAGTCCACAATCAAGGTGTTGGCAAAGTCACACTGCCTCCGGAGACTCTAGGGGAGAATTCTTCCTTACATCATCCAGCTCCTGGTGGCTTCAGGAAAATCCTTGGTGCTCCTTGCCTTATAGCCGCATCATTGCACTAGCTCCCTTTTCACACGGCCTTCTGCTCTTCTCTCTCTGTGTGTCTTAGACGAGAAACTTGTCTTTGAATTTAGGGCCCACCTGCGCAAGCCAGGATGCTCTCATCACGACATCTGCAACGACCCTTTTCCAAATAAAGTCACATTCAAAGGTACCAGGGGTTAGGGTGCAGGCAAGTCCACCCACTATCGTAACTAATGAAAGAGTTCAAAGATGGGTTTGAGGAAGGGATATAGTTCGGGGAAACCTTGGCAATGTATTTTCCCCCTTTCTATTGTCTCCTTTCTTTCCCTGCGGCCCTTCCCCGTTTTTTATCTCTGGAAAGGGGAGGTCAAATACCACAAAGGTAGAATAAAAGGAGGATAAAAGGGTAAAAAGAAAAAGCTGTTTACAAGGACAGAAAGAGAAGAGGCGGCACTCCCAGTCCCAGGAGAGGCTAATAGGGGCGAGGAGGCGGAAGGCTAGAGGAAAGACGGGAGGTTCTTTCCGGATCCCCGCCTACCATGAGGTAAAAACCTAGGTAGGGAGGAGTGAGGGGAGTCAGAAAAGGCAGACCAGTGGGGGACCCCTAGTGCTAGGGGCTCGCTGCTTCCCACTCATGCAGCTCAGACAACGGGAATCCCGTAGAGATGCCTGCGCTAGCAGAGTGTCCAAGCAGTAAGGAGCTGACCAGCATCAAGAGGCCGATGGAAGTGTGTTAAGTGTGCAGACGAAGGGGGGCGCCTCAGTCCCCATGGCCTGTTGTGCTGGCGTTTCAGTGAGACTTCACGAAGGCGACGTGGAAGTACTGATGACCAGGAGAGACCTGGAAGTCTGGGGACCAGGAGGCCTCAAAGTGCGAGGATCTGAATAAGAAGCGAAGGCAGGGGCCTGTGAGCTTCTGCGATGGGAGCCCCCCAAAATGGCAAAGGAGATTATTGAGCCAGATGCCTGGGGATGCGGAAGGACCAGGAAAGGTCGTCCCACGCCAACCCACTTGGAAAGGACCCACGGCAGAGGGAGCTCCTGAAAGGAGAGGAAATAACAGCAATGAGCTTGAACTCTGAACTGACAACAATAAACGAAGCTGTAACCTTTAATTATCAAGATATGGGGCTGTAGGCTGGGAAGCAAAGAGGCGTGGAAAAGCAATGGGATAATAAAGACAATGAAGAAAACTACCTCTGTCTGTACATTGAGGTGGCAGTGCACACGCCCATTATGAATGTGCTCTTTGTAACAGTTCATCACCTTCCCTTGAGGTACTAGGCATGGCCAGTGCACTGTGCATCTTTCCTCCCCTTTCTTCATGCTCGCAAAGACATATTTACACACACACACGCACACACACACGTATATGTATACATATGTTCATTTTTTTTTTCAAATAATGAGGATTATGCCCACTACTTTTCTTACTTAATACTATGGACAGCACATTATGGTGAATGTTATGTGTGTGTGTGTGTGTGTGTGTGTGTATGTATATATAGATATACATATGTTGTGTATAGTGAATATGTATGTGTTTACATGTGCATATGTATATATACAGACATCAATAAAATATAGAGAGAGACTTTAAATTCTATAGTATGTAATACCCACAAATCATATCCATAATTTACTGTTTCTCCCTACCACCACCGCTGTCACCCCCACCCATTTTTTGACCATCCTAAGCAATAGATGTTTCTATAGACATCTATACTTCTTTCTCATTTAATCCTTACTAGATCCCTCTGAAGTGAACGTCCTTACTGAGACTCATGGCACAGTGGCAGACCTGGGTCACGTGCCCTCATGCCATAGTCTACACTTTTTCTCTGCACCACATCCAAGCCCAGAGATGTCACTCCCTACAACTGTCCACACTACCTGGAAACGTGCCTTTGGGGATGTATCGTTTGCTATGGCTGCTGTAACAAATGACCAACAAACCGAAGGGCTGAAAACAGCAACATTTATCCTCTCACGTGTCTGGAGGCAGGAAGTCTAAAACCAAGGCACCAGCAGGTCCGGCCTCCCTCTGGAGGCTCTAGACAGGAATCTTTCCTTGCCTCCTTCTAGCTTTTGTTGGTTGCCAGCAATCCTCGGCCTTCTGTGGCTCATAGACACTCTCTTCCAACCTGGCTTCATCACCACATGGTGTTCTCCCCGTGCACCTCTTTATCCAAATTTCCCTCTTTGTAGAATAACACCAGTCATTGGATTAGGTCTGCAAGACCCTTTCCCAAATAAGGTAACATACACAGGTTCTGGGTAGATGGGAATTTGGGCGGGCAGGTGGGCGGGGTGGGGGCGGGATACTATTCAACCCAGTGTAAAGCAGATGTTATTTTAAGTTGAAGTAAAATTTTTTGAAAACTCATTTTCAAGTTCTAAAGTGCAAATGACTTGTCTCTAACGAGCCCTGACAATGTGTCCAGCACATTGAATGTGGGTGATGGGGTAGGCACAAAGCTGGGGCTGGGATACTGACGGAAACCTTGTGATTAGCCCAGATTCTTCACTCCTCCCGACTCAGCTCATGTCAGTCACCAATCACTGTGTTTAGGTCCCCTCCTCAGAATCACAAGATCACTTCCTCTTCTCCAAAAGTTGGGCCACGAATTTCTCAATCGAGCAGCAGCAGAACTCCTTCTCGGGAGGAATTTTTTCACCCCTAGTCTTGTCCTCCTCCAAACCATTCTCTAACCTTCAGCCCAAGTGACCTTTCTACGTTTAAAGTGATGAGCTTGCAAAACCTGCTGATCACCTTCGGGCATAGTTCAAACCTGGTCCAGCATGCCAGGTCCATGACCAATCTTTGCCCAGAACCCTGTGGCCAAATATCGTTGCCATTCTCAGAACCCAGCACATCCTCAAACCCGCCCCCCTTGCCTTGATGTACTCTGCTTCTATCTGAAAACTCCTTCCTATCCTTCTTCCCATGGTATAGTGGGTCAAATAGGGAACCCAGAAAGGTACATCTGTCTGTGTCTTAACTTTCAGAACCTGAGAATATGACCTTATTAGGAAATCGGGTCTTCGCAGCTGTAATTAACTTAAGAATCTCAAAAAGACGTCATCCTGGATGACCTGAGTGGGTCTACGTCCAACAACAGGTCCCCTTTTAGGAGAAAGGCAGAGGGAGATTTGACACAGAGACAGGCTGAAGAGAGGGCTGTGTGAAGACAGAGGCAGAGATAAGAGTGATGTAGCCTCAAGCCACAGAAAATGCCTGGGGCCACCGGAAGCTGGAAGGGTCCAGGAAGGATTCCCCCTACAGCCTCCCGAGGGAGTACAGCCCTGTTCACATGGACATTTTGGAATCCTGGCCTCCAGAACTATGAGAAAATGAATTTCTGTTGTTTTAAGTGAGCCAGTTTGTGGTAATTTGTTACAGCAGTCTTAGGAAAGTGATGGACATGGGCTGTGCTCAGGGTCTCATGGAAGGCTAACAGGTTGCTGACGTCACAGGGCACTTAACTGGAAGGGTGACGTCACAGGGCACTTAACTAGCTCACACGGGGCCTGTCGAGCTATAAGCCCTGGATGACATTGCCTCTGTCAGAAGTGGCTCCTTCTTCTTGTTCACACAAACGGCCTGATGGACCTGGCTGTTCTTTACAGTTCTGATCCTCGGTTGTTCTTCTAGGAAGCCTTCCCTGACCCACACAGCCTCCCTCAGCCTAGTCTGGACCCTTCGCCTACTCCAGTATCAGCTGACCACACTTGTATCCTGCTGTAGGACAACTACCTGGTCGTTCTTCTGACCCCTCCTCTGTGTCTTGAAAGCGAGGACTTCCTTATGCTTGTCTTTCCCCTATACCTACCTAGCACATAGTAGGTGCTTGACAGAGACTTATTGCATGAATGAGCAGGAGCACACAATGGGGCTTTAGTGAGCTTGAGGCAGCGCGAAGGTACAGCAGAGGGACAGGGATGGGCTGCTAGTCCCAAAGGGGTGCTGAATAAAGGCAATTTCATGCACATCACCATTTTGTCTAAAGTAGCCATCAAGTGGAATTGAAAAAACAGACCTAATAGAGAGCACCACCAGGACATTACCACTTTACAAATGCCGTCTCTGATCTTGTTTCTTGATCCTTTCCCTAATTGAGGCATCAGTGCCTCAGGATGTTTCCATTTGGGCCAAGCACATGCTCCACACGTCCATTGGGACCCAGTGCACCGCATTCCACACACACACACATGAGTTCATGCAAGTCCCAGGGTGCTCATCTGGTCCAAATTTGAAGGAAACTATTTAGCTGGATGGAGAAAAACACATCATGTATCAACTTAATACCAAACAGATTTTATGACATACTGAAACTGCTTTTCATAATTTACTAATATATCAGAAAAGCTAATAAACTAAAAAAAAAAAAAAAAAAACCAGCTAATCGTTGTATGTTTGAGATCTGGACAGTGTTTGTTGGGTTTGCAGAGATGACAGAAGGACGAAAAGATGCAGGATGCTTTGGGGAAAGTTATCTAAAAGGCCCCCTGAGAAGAAATCTTGTCTATCGTAGCAAGAGATGTATTTTGCCAATTCATGAGCGTAGACGATTTTTTTCTGGCTGAAAGTCAGAGTGGACTTTTCCAGAGATGAGGAAGGACCGTGGCCTGGACAGTCTCATCCGTGTGAGGCACAGGCAGCCAAGGATCCTGCCAAGGAAAGAGTCAAAGCTTGGCCCTCTCCCTCCGCCATCTGTCAGCCCACTGGTGGTTTCCTTGCCCGTTGATAGTTGAGATCCCTACCACGATCACTTGACTACACGGCAAAATGGGGGAAATGGGGATTAAAAATGATAAATTAGCTAAACAGTTTTGGCTGCTAGCAAAAAACCAGTTCTAGTTGGCATAAGGAAAATGACAATTGCAGGGAAAGATAATGGAGAGATTAAGCCAATAAAATGGAAAGTTAACACACATGTGAAAGGCAAAGATTGGGGCAATTCGGTGTTCTCAGCAGGAGCTGCCATTCGTTAGTGGGACAACTTCTAGTTCTGAGTGATCAGTTCTGGGAGGAGAGAAGCTGAATAACCCAGTTTGGGGTGGTACGGGACTGGACCAGGTAAGGGCTGGAGCAGGTGGCCCTCAGGCAGGGTAATCCCTGGAAGCCGGTGATCACTGGAATCGGTGCCTACTGTAAGTGCCTACCCAGGAGACATGTTGGAAAGGTGGTAGGGCATTAAAACTTTATTTAATATAAGGTGTTTGCTTGCTTTCTTTAGTGTAGAGTCTTCACCTGGGTGTGGCAGGGAATGGCGGTGGTGGGGGGCGCATTTGAGAATCTGTGGAATTCTATCAGACTCTCTCGATATCTGGGGAGAGAGTGGGCAGGGAGCATCATTGGCCCTTAGGAGGCAGGGATCCAGAAAGCTCAACATCTTACAACGCCCCCAACAAGAACCACCACATTAAAGTAATTCAGGCCATTCCTGGCTGAATCTGGATGACACTCACTCCTCATATATGATGTGGAAAAGAAATATTACTGTTAGTGATTACTTTTGTTTTGAGAGAGTTTGTTGTCATTTGGAGATGTTTTTATTTTACTGCATTATATTTTATAACATAACGAAATCATTTTGTTGGCATTGGATAAACATATATTTTCTAAAGTGCCAAGCAAGGAGTGAAGGATATTTTCCAGAGTAAAATCACTCTTTTAGATCCCACACTCACATCAGGAGCTCCAGGAGAAGGCCTTCTCCGCTTGGGCTCCTGTAGGAGATATTATAAAGGGTTCCCAGGGATCAGCCAAGCCCACAGGTCAAAAGCTGCACATAAAGCATAAGGAGGAATTGGGGACAAAAGACCATTGCAGAGCCTTTTCCTCTCTATTCCTGGGGAGAAGCAGAAAAGGAATCATGTAACCCTTCGTAATGATGTGACCCTTTCAAACATAAGAGTGAAGTGAGAAGTCAGGACTGCACTGCCCATGCAGGAAGCTCCTGGGAAATGCAGAGAATTTTTTAAAAAGGAAATTCTTAGAAAAAGGCTGTAAGAAAAAGTCCCCTGACGACTGGGGCAGCCATATTGGCAGAAGTCAAGGTGCAAACGTGATTAAGCTCATTTTATTTTTGTACAGGAAACCAGAGGGATAGCTAAGAAACAACCTCACTATTTCTGGTTCTTGGCTAGGTCTAGCTTTTAGGGAACACTCCCTTCCTCAGGCAGAGAGCTGTTTATGGCAAAGGACTCACGTACTTTTTTATTGCTACATTTAGTTTTTGAATCATGGTTGGCAATCAGGCATTCAGATTTGACTATTTACCTTTGGGACTCCTCTGGGTATGTGAAGAATTCCCCCATCTGTCTTGCTTATGATGTGGGCAGATAAAGAATTAGTAATAACCCATAGATATTGCCTCTATTTGGCTGGTGTTGGGAAAGAACCTTTGCAATCAGCCAAGGAGACGTTCACCAGTGCTGAGAGCAAACAGAAGCATATCTTGGGATCCATCTCATCTACTTCTGCAACTGTCTCCAGGTCAGAGGGAGTGAGGATAGGAAATCCCACCGTTCAAAGGTTAAAGACAACCTGTGACTTAAACAGAGAATTGTGAAAGCTGACAAAAGAATGGAAGGTTGCACCATAAAGTAAAAAAAAACAAACAAACAAACAAAGGAAGGCATTCAAGTCAACAAATAATTAAGCATTAGGTGCTGTGCTGGATGACTCACCATTGTAATAATAATAATAACAATAGCTCATGTTGGTAATCCTCCTTCCAGGTGCTAGGCCCTGTTGTAAGTCTATTATATATATTAACTCATTTAATCTTTGTAACAAAACTGTGATGTTTACACAGGTTGTATCATCCCCACTGCAAGGATGAGAAACATATCTTGGAAGGAAGGCGATGGGTTTAGTTTAAGGCATATGGAAACAGCCAACAGGAAGTAGATGGGTCTGAAACCAGGCAGCTATGATAGCATTGGAAATGTAAATTTAGTGCTTATTGGCTACAGGATGTCACAGCTAATTTCAAGGATGACCACCATCGATTTCTTCCCTTCCTGAATGCACACACCACTCCCCCATCCACAGGTGGAGTTTGTTTCCCCTCTCCTTGAATCTCACCTAGATTTGTAAGTGTTTGGACCAATAGAATGCTGTGAAAGAGACATCCTGGGGCTTAGGACTTCAAGTCTTAAGAGGACAGGCAATTTTTAGTTAATTCCTCTTGGAACAGATGCCATGCTATGAGGTAACCTAAACTATGAACCCCAGAATCATGATAATGAATATAGTTAGTGTTGTGTTTTAATCACTGGTTTTAAATGGTTTACTACATAGCAATAGAAACGGAAATTGGTACCTATGAGTGGAATGCTTCTATAACAAAAACCTAATATATATAACATTGGCTTTGGAATCTGGCAGCCGGCAGAAGCTGGGAGGGCTTTTAAAAGATATCAAGGCTGACAGGGCAGTGAGGAAATTGCTACTGAAGATTTGAGAATAAGGGAAGTGAGTTATGGCTTGGCAGAGTAATTAGTGAAATGTTGCCTACAGTTACATAGAAAGAGTAGGAATTTATAGCCAAGAAGTTAGGGTGGGAGTGGGGGCAGGGAAGGGCGGTGGCTAAAAAAATTACTAAAAAGAAACATCAGTGTTGAGGGAGGATTGTGGTTAAACTGACTTAGCAGGATTCTTGCTGAAGACAAGCCGGGGTGATCAGACATCACCCGGGGGATGGTGAAAGACAAGGAATCTGATTAGATATGGAGGGTGATCAGATATGGAGGATGAGGGATTCTAGCTAAAACAACTTAGCACAATTCTTGCTAAAACTGGACAATGCAGTTGTACATAGAGTCTAAAAGTCAGGCCTAGTTGACAAAGAGTTCAGGGAAGCTTGAGTAGAGTTTGGTCAAAGAGAGAATCTATGTCACATTTTCCCACCAAGAGGTAGAGTTTATTTTCTCTAGGCTGGCGACGTGACTGCTTTGGCCAACAGGTCATGGTGGAAGGGACATCCGGGACCTTCAAATCTCCATCTAAGAGACCTGGCAGCGTCCATCTCCTTCCTCATGGAATATAGGCACAATCTGTGAGGAAGCTTGACATCCATGAGGCTAAGACCATGTAGAAGAATACCAAGGCCCTCGAAGGTCAGCTCTAGTTAAGCTCCCAGTCAGTGGCCAACACTAATTGCCAGTCATGTGAGGCCATTTTTTAACTATGTCCCCCTCAGCACCCTAGTCAATATTACAAAAAGCAGAGGAATCGTCCACTTAACCCACAGAATCACGGAGATCATAATGTATTGTTGTTTTAAACCACTAACTTGCAGGTGGTTTGTTATAGCAACATGTAACCAAAACAGATAAAGATCAACACATTGAGATTGAATGAGATATCTCCAAGAAAGCATGTTAAATAATAAAACAGGAACAACTGTGGGGAGAACAATAATCTTAGATGGTTAGAAGCTGGCCCAAAAAGGACACTGAGAAAAAATGTTTAAAGAGATAGAAGGAAATCGAGAAGAAACAACGTGACAGAAAACAAGGGAGGACTACTTGAAAATGAAGGAAAAGGCTAATAGTGGCAAATGCAGCAGAAAGTTCTAGAAATAAAAAGAAGGATGTGGAAATGTGCCACCCGCCTTGGTAATGTGAAGTCATTGATGCCTTTTGCCAAAGCAGCTTCAGCTGATGGAAACAGGAGCCCAGACACTGGGGGTTAAAGAGATTTCTAGTCAGGAAATTTTACTTAGTCATAGACAGTAAAAATGAGAGGAAACAACAGACATCTCTTGTAACCAAGTATCTCAAAAGGAAATAAGAGTAATAGGACATTTGGTAAATGGGGTTACAGGGTCAAGAGAAGTGTGACTTAACACATTTACCTTTTCCAGTCAAGCTCTACGTTGTCTCGGATTTTACAAATGGGCATCTGCAGACTAATGTGTGACTTCCACTGTCACGTTTCTCTGCATGTTTCTGCTCGAAAGCTGAGTGGAATAAAGCTCTTATGAAGGGTGGCATCGTGTGGTGTGAGGAGCTTGAGTCGGGGTCCTAACACAGTTTGTCACTGGTTATAGCGAGTCAGTTTACTGCCAGATCTCAGCTCCTCCTCCATTGAATACGTGGATTAGATTGGAGGACCTCGAAGGCCTTCCGGTGTGAAATTTCACAAAGTGATTTTATTCTCAGAAATTGCTGTATGTGATTCTAATGCTTTTCTTGGCATTTCCTGGAAGTCTGGAGTGTGAGTCTGAGCTAAATTATCAAACGTGAGCAAAATACTTGGGACCCAAACCCTTCACCTAAAGCGCACGCAAAACTCTAATTTCTAGCCCATATCTTAGGAGTTGGAGTGTGGGTATAAGGTACTCGACCAAGCGTCAGGTTCCTCCTGAGCCCTCAGGGACAGGGTCACCCAGAGTAGATCATTCTGGGCCCCAAGGTTGATGAGCTGAGACATTCCCCTTGGCTACACCCAGGGCGGAGAGGCCAGTGAGCATGTCCAGAGATAAACCAGGCTACCAAGCAAAAAAGGAAGAGTCAGGGACATTGACCAAGTACAGCTTATTCCCTAAAACTTGGGCATTCTTCAGTTTACGTGGGTTGGGGAAATGGATTTCTTGTGACTTAAAGTGTTGCAGAGACAGGAACACTCTAAGCCTTTTAATATCTCTCCCTCCCAAGGGTCAGCATTATCCAGCTTCTTTTTTTTTTTCATATTTAAAATCTATTGAAATATATTATTTCTGCCTTCAGTTTCTTTCTTTTCTATTTTTAATTTATACTTTCATCTTTACTCTATAGGTGCCTTTGTTCCCAGGTACAATTAACAACAAAGCCAGAAGGTAAGTGGCCTTTGTATAATCAGGAAATGTATTTAATTGGCATTACCATGCTTTTTTGTTTTAGAGGGAAAAAAATAAACTAGAAAGTTAAATCTTATTATATTGCTCACAACTGCCACCCCCAATCTGAATACTTTAATATCGATATTAGTGGTGTGACAGGAGGCAAAATATGTTCGTGGCAGAAAAATAATTTCTTTTTCCCCACTGGGTTCTAAAGAAGGGTGATGACTGTGAGTGTGCAGGGTGGAAGGACGCTTTGAAGAGCTAGCTTGTGCTGCTTAAGGACACGGACAAAGGAAGAGACCAAGCCGTGGAGGGGGAAAATGAGAATTCTGGAGAGGCCAGAAATGCTGGCACCCATCAAGCTTACAGAGTCTGTCTGAGGGGGATGGTGGGGCAACAGAGCAGTTGTTAGCTGAAAAGGAAACATTGCAGGAAGGACTGAGGTGCTTGATGGGGGTGCCTATTGCTGTGCCTTGTGCTGTGTGATGTGACTCCCTGCACCACTTCTCTCCTGGGCCTCCACCAGCTTTTCCCTTAGTGGGGTGGTGGAAGACATAGACTCCGGAGCCAGATGTTTTGTTTCAGTTCCTGGCCCCACATTCACCAATGGCGGTGCCACTTTGAATGCTGTAATCTAACCTTTGCGTGCTTTGATTTCCTTATCTGGAAAACAGAGATAATAATAGCACTTACCTCGTAAAGTTCTTGTCAGAAGTAAATGTGTTAACACATGTAAAGGGTTTACAATGGACCCTGCACATACTTTACTACTGCTTACTAATACTTTCTGAAGTCTTTTTTTTTTTTTTTTTGGTTTGGGGAGAATGTGACAAAAAACCAAGTTCTATTTCATGGTAACAAGGTGAAAATAAAGACTGTTCCTAGGGACCAGTCAACATCTGATGCTTTTAGAATAATTATTACTATTGTTATAATTATTTCAGATTTCCCTCTTAGGATGCACCCATGCTTTATTACTTTTGCATGTATATCCATTCATTATTCTTTCATTCAAGGAATCATTATTTTGTCATTTATTAGACAAATATTTATTGAGTACTTACTACTTTCTACATGTCAAGTGGTGTTCCAGGTCCTGGAAAAGAATACAATCAAGATCCCTGCTCCTAGGGTATTTATATTCTCCAGGAGAAGGTAGACCACCACCATGATGACAAATTAAACAAAGAAGATAATAATAGTAATATGTCAGACAGACAGGATTGTGAGATTGACTCAAAGATTGAAACAGACTTAGGGAGAGTTACCCCTTTAGACAGGATGGTCAAGGAAGACCTTTCTGAGGACATAAACATTTGAGCTGAGAAGTGAATAATATAGAAGAGGCAGACACGTGAAAATGTTTGGATGAATGTCTCAAATAAGGGAGGAAAACATCCAGGCACATCGAGATGTTAACAAATTGGTGTGTTTAAGCAACCAAAGGGAATCCACTGAGCTAGAGCCCACTGAGTGAGGACAAGAGTGGAAGGACACGAGGCCAGAGAGGTGGACAGAAGCTACATCTGCCAGGGCCCCAGGGGTCTTGAAGGGAAGTAAATGTTTTATTCTAAGTGCAATGGAAGCCACTGAAGGGTTTTAGGCAGAGGAGTAATGGAATCTAATTTACTATGTGCAAGTAGATACTAAGTTAACATCTATTATGTGTGGGATACAGTACGGTAGACTTGGTGGAGGGTATCAAGATGGATTGGAAAAAAGTCTGACTATATTGGCAGCTGTGTGGAGAATGGATTGTGGAGGTGTAAGAGAGGAAGCAGGAAGTCCATTTAGGAGGAATCTAGAGGAGAAAAGCAGGTGCTTTGACTGGGGTAGTAGCTGGAGAAAAGTGTAGAGATTTTGACTATTATTTTAGAGATAGAATCAAAAGATCCTTTTAATGACTTGCTATTAGATGTTGGAAGAGGGGAATGAGCAATAGAGGAATTAATGACAATAAATAATACAGACTTTCCAGAATTAGTTCAGTAAAGTTGCAAAATGAACAAGCAATACAACAAATAGCAATAACACTGAACCTCGGGAATGGGAGAATCTGATTTCTAGAATCTGAATTCTAGAATTCACAACCTCCAGTTTCAACAAAAAATTACAAGACATGCAAACTAACAAGAAAGTGTGGCCTTTACACAAGGAAAAGCAGTCAATTGAAATAATCTCTGCAGAAGCATGGGTATTAGTTAGACTTACTAGACCAAGACTTGAAAACAACTATTTTAAATATGTTCAAAAAACCAGAAGAAACCATATCTAAAGAACTAAAGAAATATATAAGAAGAATGACTCTTCAAATAGAGAATATCAGTAAAGTGGCAGATATAAAAATATGCCCTTAGTCCTCATATTTACAAAGAATTTCAATAAACAGATCAATTATGTTTTCGAATCACCAAGCAGGTTGAGTGATGCACTGTTTTACAATTCTCTATGAGTTTGAATGCTCCATTAAAGCTGTTTCTCTTTCATGTATCTCTCCCTTTTCTCTCTCTCTATTAGTTATCCATTATTACATAATGAATTATCCCATGCCCTATGGTTAAAAACAACAAATATTTATTATCTCACAGACTATGAGGGTCATGAATCTGGGTAAGGCTGAAGTGGGAGCTACAAACTCAGGGTCTCCCACAGAACTACAGTCAAAGTTGAAGCTGCAGTCATTGGAAGGAGCCACTTCTATACTCACTCACATGATGATTGGCAGGTCTTTGCCGGCTGTTGGCTAGAGATATCAGCTCCTTGCCTCTTGGACCTCTAGACAGGGCTGCTCACAACGTGGAAGCTTACTTCTCCTAGACTGAGAGGTCTACAGAGAGCGTGAGAGTGATTGTGCCTCAGGGGAAGCCACAGTCTTTTTATAATCCAATATTTCCATAATAATATCCTATCAATTCTACCATATTCTGTTTGCTGGAAGTGAGTTAGTAAGTCCAATCCTCACTCAAGGAATGAAATTACACAAGGGCGTCAATATCAGGAAGTCACCTGCCATCTAACCTTCACCACTTTGGGTGGGCTGGATCATCCTTGGTAGCAAAAAAATCAGGAACATAATAGTAACAAATCACCATGATTGCTGATAGTTTAAGCAAATTTAATAAAGTCCTGGGAGGAATCGTTTCTGGTGTCCTCCATGTAAGACCACCATTGGAAAAAGTGAGGCAATGTGTATTCACCCATGTTTGTCAAATTTATACTCCCTGTCACCAAGTCAGCAAGAAACATACCAGCTCTGCATTACTCAGGATGTTTCCAAGTCCACGGTCTCAAGCCAAATTATTTGCATCTGCACTTTAAAATCCTCGTAATCGCATCCTTTGTTCAGTGTACAAATCTTCCTAAACGCCTCAGCAAACCTTTTCCAAAGTGATGTTACTTTTCCTCCTCTAATTAAAGCCTCTTTCATTTGCATATGACTTTTCTCATGACAAAAATCATTCACACAGAGGAGGCAGCACCAGGAATGCTCCATCTAGCTGAACTCCAACTGTGTTCTTGGCTCATCATACTCTTGCAAGCAGAAGAATGTAAACATTTAACAGCCTTCCCTTCCTTTCTCCTCGGCTCTCCCACAGTGTCTTGCTGTTTGGTACAAGTTCCTGAGAATTCACTAACTTAACACATTCTATGTTCATAATCTAAACTTCGTATATTTTCCTTCTCTAATGAAACATTTCTCTTCTGATTAATAGTTCCCAAAACTCAGCCTGTTTGGCATCTTCTTCTCTGGAATGGGTACCTTCAAAAGCATAGGTTTCCAGCTTAGGTTAAAATATCACAAGATCCATTAAAGTCACAAAAGAGCAATGAAATAGTATCAGGTTAAAACAGATGATAACTAGAGAATTTTCCTCATTTATGTCCTGAATTTCCACTATACCACTACCCTCTTCCCCAGTACCAACTTAATTGACAGTGTTGGACTTTACTAGACCATAATAATTAGAATTAACTTACAAATGGCCAAATCTTTTTTTTTTCCTGTGTTCTAAAGCAGTTCTCCACTCAGAGACTCTAAAAACTGATAATTATAACCCAGATAAAATTCCATTCTCCTGTTCTGCATCCCACCTAAATCATCATTTCTCAACAGTTGAACTGAAGAATCATCAACTGTTTGATCCTGGTGTTCTGGTGTTCCATATTTGTTAAATCATATTTTCATGATTTCAAAAAGTTTGAGATCCCCTACCTAAAATTGCCTTCTCGTGCTTCTACAAACACTACTATGGGCTTCCAGAAAGCTTAGTATGCTAGGGTTGGTTTGAATCCTAATACCCCACTTACTACCTTAATTAAGTAACTTGACCTCTCTGTATAATGTGGTTAATAATTCTTAGCCCTGAGAGCTTTATAGATGTGAATGAGATATCACTGATTTAACAACTATTGATTGACTGCCTCCTGAGTAGAAGGCACAAAGACCTCAGCTCCGCAGGATACAAAGGTGAGTTAGATAAAGATAATGCCCTGAAGAAGGTTAGAGTGTAGAATAGGAGATTAAAATCAGTAACTTTGATTCAGTAGAATGTGATAAAACGCCATCAGCCAGGTCCCAGAGCAAATGTCACCTCCAAGAGGCCTTCCTGAGCACATCATTAAATGTGGTCCTCATTCACTCTTTGCCACTTGTTTCATTTTCTTACAGCAATTTTATTATCTAACATTGGCATTGTTATTTAATTTCTTATTTACAGATTTTGGTCGTCTCTTCTGCGAACATGTGAGAATAGCGGCTTCTTCTGTCCTATTCATCATTATAAAACAATGCTCTGCAAATACCTGTGGACAAACCATTGAAAGACTAAAAATTAGAAGTTAAAAGAATGCATAAATGAGAGATTATTTCTATGTGTAAGAGTACTTAGTACAGCACTAACAATTTTCCCAACAGGAAAATTCTGGTCTGTGAGTTTTATATCATTTCTGGTGAAGTGTAAGGGAGATATTCTCCATCAAGAATAAGCCTGGGGAATGAGCTTGGGGATAAGACATCATTGAATAAGGCTGGAGGACAGAGAGAATTCTATCTTCCGACCATCCCCTAGAAGAAATAAGCCCTAATTCTCACCCTAGGTATGGAATGACTGATTTATGTCATCTTCCTAGAGAATAAGAAAGAAAACCAATTCTATTAGGTGAAACAGCTTTTTCATGTTGCTCCTAATGAGTTATTTAATACAATTTGATTTCAAACATGTCTATGCTATATGTGAACAAATATGTAAACATATCTAAGAACCTTTAGTCTTTAGAGTATGCTTTAAAACTAATGTATGAAGTACCTAAATAAGATAACTGCCTTTCAAAATAGAAAAAAAAAGAAGAAGAAGAAAACACTCTAACGTAACTTGATTAGACAGAGTTTAAACAACCCAGGAAATACCCATGCCTTGTCTGAAAAGACTGTAACTAAACGTCTAATAAAAATAAAATGACCTTTAATTTCCACCATTTCTTTTCTTGCTCACTGTCCTTATAAGATTAATAATACAATGCAAGTTTTTACAACCTCATGAGAGTTAAATCGCATTTACTAATAATTGCCTCCTTCAAGAAAACAATATTTCCTTCAATAACCACCGCAAGTGTCAAAATAATGTCCGCAGGACTCCTCGATTTCCATTCTGCTAGATGCTCACCACGCTGGACTCAGCTACTTGAGTTGGCAACCTCAACGAAACTGCCTTCCACCCAATGACAGTGGAAGGATGACTCTTCCTTCTGCTATTCTCCCAGGGCGGGGGGGGGGGGGCGGAAATAAAGACCTTGACACCTGTGTATTTCAGCATGGGAAATGAATTCTGAGGTAGTTTAAAAATGAATTCAGTCTTGACGTTTGATATAAATCAGGGACCTGATTCATAGGTCTCAGTTGTAGAAATTCCTCTGGAGTAGAGGTGACACAAGACATTGAGCGCCCCTCCAGAAAAAGAGCTAGAATTTATAAAATTCCTACTGCACACGAAGTAACCACAGCGCATGTCATCTTCCTAGAGAATAAGAAAGAAAACCAATTCTATTAGGTGAAACAGCTTTTTCATGTTGCTCCTAATGAGTTATTTAATACAATTTGATTTCAAACACAGCGCATGTGGTTACTTCGTGTGCAGTAGGAATTTTATAATCGAGTGCCAAAAACATCTAAAAACTATGCATTATTTAGTACCATGTGTCTTGCACTGTTCTCTGGGGATTTGGTGGTGTGAAAAAGTGAGACCCTACACTCAAAGGCTATATATTTAATTTTCACAACAACCTTTTGAGATGAGTGATTTCCATTCCCATTTTATGTACAGTGTAGTCTCCAATGTGGATTTAAGCTATGTTCGTCTTGCTGTGCCTGGCAGCGTAAGTCATCGGATGTCTGCTTGCATGCAGGGGTGAGGCACTTCATGAGAGAAAATTAACACTAACGGAAGTTGAGCCCAATAATCTGACCCAGTTATAAACTCCCTGTTGAAAGGATAAGTAAAATATCGTGTTTGCCATTGATATCCTTGAACCCACTTGTAAGGGTATTTGTCTGCATCCTAAGAAGATAAACAGATATAAAAACAAAATGAAACAAAGAGCCATTTCTCTAAAAACTGTGTGTGCCTGTGGGCCATAAGCAGTAAACTCTGGTGCTACCCGTCCTTGGCCCAGACTCGAAAAGTCTTCTACCTGACTTCTCTTCTCCTTTCCTCTCTCCTAACACAATTCCAATTTTGTTCAGTTATTCACTTTTCCACCTTAAAGAGGAAGCTTACTTTAGGGAAACCGCCCCCTCCCACTCTAATGGGAGGCTTGAGAGGCATTGAAGTCACCTCTTCCCCCCTTGCTATTGATTGGTGGAAAAGTGAGCAGGGGGGATTCGATTCAGCTTTGCTAGGGTCTTGTTGGGGGAAATTCTCTTGCATTTTTTAGGAGAATATCCGGAAGCAACTTCCTGTCTCTGGACCCTGTCGTGGTGGGCATGTTCTGAAACCGCTTCAGTCCTGTTGCTACCAAATTCAAACGAAGCCAAAACATGGAGTAGAACAAAGCCAAGAGAATTGTAAGAAGAGCAAAGCCTCCTGAAAAATGCTGTGGCGGAACCTAGCCCTCCCGAATTTATTCTCCTCCTCTTCCATGTGTTAGAACCCCCATTATAGCTGGGCACATGGCCATCAAAGATAAAGACATCTTCTCTTTGCAGTTTGGCGTATCTGTGTGATTAAGCTCTGGCTGATGATTTCTGAGCAGACATGTCATTTGGCAGCTTCTAGGAACCTCCCTTACAAGACTGTGGGTTCATGGGCATCTTTCTCATCCTTTCCTCCTTCCTACTGCAGGGAGCGTGAGTATGAGGACTGGACCTCTAACCACCATCATGGACTATGACAGGAGCGCTTACCCTTCAGAAAATGACAGAGCAGTGAGCTTGCAGGAACCTGTAAGATGAAAGTTTGTCCAGATTTTGCTGAGCACAATTGTGACAGAAACCCTGGCCCTCCTATCTCTGGCCTTGCGTATGTGTGAGAGCAACAAAGCTCACTGAAGCCACTTTTAGTTTGGGTCTTAGTTTCTCTTTACTTGATCCTCACTCACTGTTTCATAAGCCTCCTTACCTTTGGACTTCTACCTTATTGTCTCAGAGACAATAACTTCCACTTGTTTTATCCAGATGGGGTTGAGTTTTCTATTAATCTGCAACCAAAAACATCTTAAGTAATAATACATGGAGTGAGGCAGCCTCATCACTGCTTGACTACAAACTATCTTATAGCTTTGGAACCTTGAGGTATGCCTTGAATTGATGGCTGCCCCCAGGTGAATATGGTGTTAGAGAGGTGGTACCCAGCAAGACACATTACTGCCCAATGGTAGCCAGAGATGGATGACGTCCATCAGAAGGGGAAAAATGGAAGAGGAGGGTGTACTCCACATGGCAGTCCACATGATAGTGAAGTGGATTCATCCTAGAATTAATGCAAGACAACCCTAGGACTCTCAAATATTTGAGGAATAATACATCACCTAGGCGGAAAAAGAATTACTAGAATATACTTTCTGACACTTAAGTTGAGCCCTTTTTACCCAAAGATTGATGAGAATAGAAAGAGTTGAACTACATATAGATGAGGAAATAAGCTCAGAAAAATTAAATAACTTGCCCAAGTACATGTAACTAGTTCCACAATTTGAATCAATGCCAAATCCTTATAAAGGGAAATTTCAATGCCATGTTTTTTCCCTAATATTAGCTACTGCCTCCCTGTAAACAAATGTATCCTTGTTTTTTACCAAGGATTTCCTGATATTGAATGAAGAACTAAATCATATTTACAGTTAATAACAGCCACAAACTCAAGATAACTGAAAACTTATCAGGAATATTGGTACCTGGAAGTTCTATGATCCAATCCCTAACTATTATTATAAAACAAACTATATTTTTGAGATTCAATTCATATAATTTTAAATAATGCACATATTCCTCCTATAATCTTAAAGATTTAATTTAGTATTGAAAGAATTCAAATAATTTTCATTGTTGGATTGTTCAGTTGCTAAAAATTGTCTTCCAGTTTGAACCAGTCAGCCTCAGCTTTGGAACACGAGCAAATTAGTAAACCTGGCAGAGAGAAAAGACAGATAGTTTTCCAAGGATTAGCCAGAAAATGTGTGATATTTTTTTCCCTGCAGGCTGTTGGCTTACCAATTGCAAATAGTAAATCTCAAGAGATTCAGAAGCTCAATTTGAATAAACAAGAAAATATTTGGATGCTTATCAAAACTCTGGCAAAACTAGGCCAGAAATGGACCCGATTTTCTGGTGAGGTTTCCAGTATTTCCTGTTTCCAGTAGGACTGGACTATCTTGGGAAGAGTCTACTAACAACTGGAACCAGCTGGACATAACTGGAGAACACTCAAAGACTGGGAAGAGAGAGAGAGAGAGAGAGAGAGAGAGAGAGAGAGAGAGAGAGAGAGAGAGAGAGAAAGATAGTGCATGCTGTTTTATGCTGCAAGAGAGATGGAAATAATTAAAACATGACGCTGAAAATGAAGTATCTACTATTTGACTTGTCATTTCTTTTTATTTCCCTAGGAGAGAAAAATTTGAAGGGTTTTATTCTTTCTGCTTTCAGTACTGTTCTAGAAAAGAGATCTACCTGGTGGACCTCACACAAACAAACCTGTATCATGGCTTAGTGCCATGGGGGGAAGGAGGTTATTTATCTACCCTTAGCCATTACTAAGGTTACTGTGAATCAGTAAGTTGGAAGAGGCTACAATGCAATCTATGATAAATAATAGTCTGATAATGAGTCATCCTTCCTTGAGCCAAATAGGACTATCCTCAGTTATTCCAAAGAGATGGACAATAAATCTACCTGGAGAAAGAAATTCCTAAGGGCCATTGACGAGCAAGTTTACTCTTTGTGGCATGATATCCCTTCCAACTTCCCTCTGTCGTCCCGACAGCACAGAAGGGGTCAGAAAGCTAAATAGTACTTCCCAGACTTCCTTGCATCTAGAACTCTGGGTATCATTGGGATTCATTCATTGGAATCACTAGTGCAAGATTTGAGGTGGAGAGTGGGACAGATGCTATACTTTTGCTTGTGCTATTGCTACAGGCAACTACCACCATGGCAGAAATAGCAGCATCCCAGTAACCAGTGGCCAGCATTGCATGAGTCTAGTGGCAGGGGTGCTAGCCATCCATTTAGCAGGCAGGGATTCTAGAGCTGGCAAATATTGGGGGCCCACTGATCGTGGCATATTCTTGATGGTGTTGGTGCCCTGATTATGTGCCCTGACTGTACTGGCTTCCTGACTGTGGCAGTGGTGGGTGGTTCTGGAACAAGTAGCTCTAGCGGCAGCTTCCAAATTGGGTGAGCAGCTTCGTAATTATGAAAGATTTAGCATTCGTTTGGTGTCTCTGTTCTGCAGCATGGCTTTGAGAGTCGCTCCTATGAATTCGACCTTCTCAATAATTCTGCAAGCCACTCAGTGCTCCTTAATAAATCCCTTTTGGTTTTAAAATGACTAGAGTGTGGTCTGTTTCCTGCAGTGGATGCATCTCCTCCAGAAGCTGCATTTACAGAAATCCCAACTTCCTCCCAGATTTTGCACATGGATCTAGGATAAACCGAATGAGGAGTGAGGGCGGAGGAGAAAGCAGAAAGGGTGTTTCCAGGAGCTGATTAGCCTAGGGAGATTTTTACCCAGGAAACCATTTCTGAATTGATGAGTTGTGAAGGAGAGAGAAAATCAGAAGCCAGGAATTAGAGCCAAGTTCAGAACAGAGCAGAAATTAAATCCCGCATTAACTAGGAGTGGTTGAGATGAAGATGATGAGCCGAAAGGTCTGTAGCCAAGAAAGCCGTGTGGAATAGGGAGGGAGATGCAACTCTAAGCAGCCCCAAGTTTTTCAGATGATTGCGGTCGATTGGTCCTTAAGAATTAGAAATTGGCTCGAAAACCCATCCTACACACCCTAGTAAATCCAGCTTTCCTCCCAACACACCAAAGTGCCTTGGAAAGAAGCCTTGACTCATTTTTCTTCTAATCACCTCAGGTTCCTGCTTCCACTGTTTTCTCCTCTCTGCTTCACGTCCCACCCTCCAGAAGGGCTTCACCGTTCTCCAGGGTGCTGCTCTCAGGCCACCACTTCAGGCCCTTCACTTCTCAAAGTGCTACCAGTCCAAGACAGTGGGTAGCAGACTTCACTCAAGGGTGGGGATATTACATCAGCACTCACTCCAGAAAACCACAAATTAAAATGAGAGTCCCTTTCTTAAAAGTTCTGTGACCTATTTGGCCCTCAAAGAATTCTCTTTGGTCTTTCTTCCACGTGGGTTCCTGCTTCATCCTGCCATGTAGTCAAGACCCTCCTCTTCCTGCCATAAAATTCTTATTTATTTCTTCTGTTCAGCAGTTTAGATTTTTGTCCACTTCTTTATCCAGCCTGGCCTGCCCAGATGGTCCTTTCTCTAGGCAAACTGGCCCATTGAGACAGCTCGTCTCCTGACAGCTACTCCGCCACCAGCTCTTAAATCAGGGTAGAGGGTGGATTTGAAGACAAAGTAGGGAGGGTTTATATGAAGCAAAGTCCCAGAGGAGAGATGAGTGATGACATCCAGGCTCAGATGGTAGGGGTGATTCGCCTTGAACCCCTCCCACTGTGATGGGAGGAAAGTAGCAGGGGTAGGCAATGGCGGAGGGGGCAGAAGAAAAAAGACAGATCCTGATCTCGTTTTTGTAAGGCTGGGAAGCCAGTGGGCAGGTCCTTTTTCCCTTTGACTCAGCCTTGGTGCGTCCCATGGTGGTAGAACATGGCGGTTAAAAGTCTGCATGCAGCACCAGGCCGCCTGAGTATAAATCCTCACTCCACTACTTAACAGCTACGTGGCTTTCGGGCCAGTTTGCCTGACTCCCTGCATTTGTAAAATGAGGATAACAACAGCACCTACCTTGTAGTGCTGATGGGAGTACCAAATGAGGAAATTTATGATGTGCAGAGAAAAGTAACTGAAATACCTTCAGTGCACAATAAAAGCCAGCTATTACCATTTGAAGAGGAGTGCTCTCATAAAGGAACCAGACTGGGAGGGACCCACCTAAGACCCCGCACAAATCAGTTGGGCAGTAGAGTAAAATTAAGGGGCAGAACCCCCATCTGGCTACGTAAAAGCTCAGGACACTGCACAAGCTGCTTAACCTGTCCAAGCCTTGATTTCCTCATCCATAAAGTAGGCGGACTGTACCTACCTCATGGGGCTCTTCTGAGGCTAAAGGACACTAACAGTTACTATAAAGGGGACAGCACAGTGGCATCGTTAAGTCCCTCCTTATCCAGGAAGTTGTCTCCACGGCCAGGCTGATCTCTCTCATTCTTGGTCTTCCACAACCAGCCTTTGAGGATTAAAAACATCACCAATTATAAGTTATGAATGTCTCTCTTGCCTTCCTCTTTTTTTCTACTGAATTTCCTCCTGAATTCTCAACTGATTTTATGAACAAAATCAAATTGAATAAAGTAAAACTGAAGCAACAATAAATACACGTTCATAATAATAATGTTTATAATCGGCTGGCTAAATAAACCAGACTTAGCAGAAGGCAGACGGAATCTGTTTTATTCTTTCTCTCCTTGCCCATTCAGTGTGCTTCTTAGCCCTCTTCCATAGTCTGGGGTGAGATCTCAGGTGTGGTCCCATAGCTTTCCTTATCATTCTTAGATACTAGAAAGTTCTCGGGTTATTTTCAACCATTAAAGAGACCAATACAATGTAATATTTAAATAATCAAAACTGCAGGCTTTCACAACCTGGATGGGCCTTGAGGACATTATGCTAAGTGGAATAAGTTGGCAGAGAAAGACAAATACTGTATGACCTCACTTATATGTGGAATCTAAAAAAGCCAAACTCGGGCATATAGAGGGTAGAATAGTGGTAACCAGGGGTTGTGGGATGGAGGGAAATGGAGAGATACTGGTCAAAGTGTATAAACTACCAGTATCAGATTAACAAGTTTGGGGATCTAATGTACAGACGGTGATTATAGCTAATAAGACTGTATTATATACTTGAATGCTATTAAGAGAGCAGATCTTAAATGTTCTCACCACAAAAAAGAAACAGTAACTACGTGACTGGATGGAAGTGGTAGCAAATAATACAGTGATAATCATTTTGCAGTTTATAAATGCATCAAATCAAAACATTATACACCATAAACTTACACAGTGCTATAGGTCGATTATATCTCAATGAAGCTGGGTGGTAGAGCCTGCTAGCTTTCACTTGGTTAAAACTTTGCCCATCCCCCAACACGGGCTTGCAGTAGGTAAGGGGATATGGTCCATTTTGCTCACCTTCTTACTCCCTCTCCTCCCCCACTCACTTCCTGCTGATTATGAACCTTCAGATCTGGCACAGAGAGGCCAGAGGAGGAGGAGGAGCTGGTGCAAAGAAATTACTTGAATGAAGCACCTGTAAAAGGGCTTTGGTGCCTGTGGCATGGCAGATGCCCACAGCTAACTCACGGTCTCCTGGATCTGTTGTTGCCTCTTTAGAAAACTTCCTGCCAGGCACCTTCAAATCCAGCTCTTTTGTCCAAGGCAATACCTACCCTCCAGCTGGCTGTGTAGAACCCTCCCCTCGGCTCTGACTTGCAGCAGCCAACCCTTCCATGAAGGTAAGTGGACAACTGTCATTTGCACATCCGTTGCATTTTCCAGTTCCCCAGTGTATGAACCCCAGCTTCCCATGGAAGGGTCCACAGTGCAACATTTTCCAGTTCCATGGGTGCTAGGGCATGAGTATGTAACCAAGATCTTGCTAACTAGAGGCCATGGCTTCCATGCTCTGACACGAGTGACAGCAGGTGCCCCTCAGTCCTGGAGTCAGCAGAGGCCCAGCAGCATCTCTTTCCCTAGGGTGAGGTCTGAGACTTGTTCCCAGGGGACAGGCTTAAAATCTGTTCCAAAGGTTCTGTGAGTCACTTATGCCCTCTACTAAACCCCCACTGTTGCACTGCCTGGAGGGGGTACTATTGTCTATAGCTAAGGACTCTCGCCAACATAAGACCCTCCAACGGCCACCGGTCCAACTCCCTTTGAGGATAACCCCAGGCCAGCTTCCTCTTGGGGCCCCAGCCCTGGGTTCACCGTTACTAACAGTGCAGCTTGCTCAGATCCACCATCTGTCTCCACTCTGTTGTGAGAGAGAAGGTGATAAGCCCAGCCTCTGGCCTTCAGACTCTTACCTTGTGAGAGTCAGACACCAGTCCCTGTACCCCTGAACTCCAAGAGACACTTACTCATCTTGCAAGCAGCTCTCCAAAAGTTGGCTTAAGGTGAAAGAAATGCATTCGTTTTCCCACACTCCTATAGTGGATGCAGAAATGCCCAGAAGCACGGCAATGCACCCCATGGAATTTTTTTTCTCCACTGGCCTCCTCACCTCTCTTTTCTCTTCTCTTACAGCCCAGGCTTGGCTCTTGAGCTAAAGCTAGCAGAACAAGCTTGGTAGTTTCCTAGCATGTTCTGCACAGGGGTCTGGCCCCTTGCTTCTGATGAGGTTGTCCTGGACAACCATTGTACTGTGCTCAGTTTGGAAGGCTTCTGAAAAACTCTAGGATAGAAAGAGTCCTTTTTTAATACCCTGTTAAAAATAAATGGGCACAACAAACTAAATTTTTCTAAAGAAAAGCATACCAAAATTAACATTTAGTTCAAGATTCCAAATTTTCATCACATTCTTATTCAATAACATTAACCAATGCAACATTTCCGGTTTGTGCTATCAGCACTGAAAACGCACATCCTCTCACACTGACAGGCTCTAACAGACTGACTCATGGGGAGGCATCGGCAGGCTGCACTGAGCTGACAGGCTGTCAGACCAATAAATGGGCAGGGATGACGTTAGAAAAGCATTCTATCATCGCTACAAGCAGCTTGTCCTCATTACATAAAATGTCAAGTATGCTGTGAAAAGGTGGAAAAAGAAACCCTTACCTGATCTTAATCTGTGTGTAAGCCAAGTCTCACAGGGAGCACTGGCCTGAGAGAAATAGGTCACACAGTGTTTCTGTAACTTTTTCTTGTCTGTTAGTGCAGGACCCTTAGCCTTCTCCATCTTTAAATTTCCCCTCAGCAACTTCTGGGTGTCCCTTGGAGGTATCTGGTATATACTCATGAGACTGTCCTCTCAGCTGCCCTGGACATAACCGTTTTTCTTTTCTATAGCCCTGGATTCCTAGAAAGAACTACAGCAGGCGCTTCTCATGTTCACGAAGTTACATCAAACAGATGGCAAAGAGATGATCAAGCCACACAGCGTTCCATAAAGCCACTGTTTGACTGACCTCATGCTATTCTCAAGGCCACCACCCCCTGTGGCTGCTGCCACTGAAATCACTTGCTACCAAAGTTGCCCAAAATAGCCCAGCATAGCACCAAAGTATTCCACTTTCTTTGTCCCTAAGGAAAGCCCTCTGTTTCTCCTGGGGCAGCACTCTGCAATGGGGGACCCAACCCTAATGTGACTTGGGCTCCCAGATCTATTGTAACAGCCTCAACTGATAAAATGCTCTTGAGTGAGACTTGCATGTGTCACGGTGGCTGAACCAGAAGGAAATCTGAGAGGCAGGCCCTGGTACGCAGGCTGCTAGACTTGGTCTCCAAGACACCCACTGGGGACCACGTGTGGGGCCTGGATTCCCTTCTCGGAGGATGAGTTCTGTCCTGGGAGGTGCCCGGAGAATATACGAAAAAGGTACCTCATACAAGCCCAGGCCAGGCGTATGCTATGGTGAAAATAGCTTCAGTTCTGAGAACATTGACATCCCACAGATTGAAAGCTGCAACCTCTTTTTCAGAGGAAAAAGTACTATTTTTTCAGAGGACAAGTCAAACGGTGAAAATTAACTTTTGAATTTGCAACACCCTGTAAATATGGATTAAGACAGAAAAGTTGACTTCTTGCAGTGGAGAACTGCTAACATTTCTCTGCAGAGCAAGCTCATCTTCCAAAATGGAGAGAACCATCAGCGAGATTTTCCCTCAGTACCCCTGCCCACATCACTACCTTATTCCCCGTCTTCTCAAACATCTTCCATGATCACAAACAGTGTATTCAGATTCCTGCAGCCCAACCATCTCGCTCCGGGGTTTCTGGCCCCAGATATCTCACTATATTTCCCCCTAGGACCCACATTCTGACAATCTTCCCCAATATTACTTGAGCTCTTACGACACCTAACAAGATCAGGCCCCTCTACATTCCATACTCTGTAAGGCATAATATGAAATATGATGACATAGGCTGGCCAAGTTGGGAATGCACAAGTAAACTCAGTATTGCGCACATCGCATGCACTGATCACCTACTTGCTAAGTGACAAGCATCAAATAACAGAGTTGAACCAGACTGACTTCACAGGTATAAGAGTAATGACTGGTATTATTGTAACGTAATAACAACCCAATACACATAAAACACTCATAAAAGTGCGAAGCGTTTCTTAACATTTATAATAATTTTTAGGGAAGACAGACACAGACCTAACCACCTATGATATAATAAAATAAATTATTTAGCTAGTAGTAAACGTACAAACAGCTATACACAAAAATATCCTTATTTGAGCCAAATCTATGTTTACAGCTAAGATTTAAGTATACATTTATCCACGTACATCTACTGATTGCCTACAATATGCCAGACACTGTGCTGGACGTGGAAGATAGAGTGATAAGTAGGACTCATAGGGACTCAGCCCTGCACTTAAAAGACTGACTGTTTAGTTGGTAGTTAGACAGGCCTGGAGAATTAGAGACACGGGTTTACAAAATGTCTATTTGTGTGAAGATCCTTCAACATCACTCATTCAATAGATAGGACATAGATTATTGGTCAATCTATGGTTTGGTTACTCTCCAGCCATCTGTAGTCAAGTGGGTGAGATCATGTGGTACAACACATGGCTGCCACCCCTGGGCTGTAGGAAGGGCTGTGCTCTAGTATAGTGCGTAGACTGGGCCCACAGGTTGACATTGTTTAATACCAGCAGGCAGGTATGGAAGAATAGTCAAGGCTGTAGGGCAACAATGTGGCCAAGGGAACAGAGTCCAAATACAAGAGAAGAGATAGAGTAATTGATTGGTCCACTTTTATAATACTGAGTCTCTTGACTTTTTATGTTCTCCAATTTCCACTGTTGCTTAAGTTGATTCATGTATTGTGCTTGAGGGAAGGTCAAAATAAGCTCTTGACCTTACTTATCTCCCAAAATTTCCTCTTAAATTTCCAGCTCCCTAGAAAAAGTCACTCCTTTATCCTGACTTCTGCCCGCAGCACAGCCACGGTCCCCATCTCCCTCTCTCAAAAACTTGGCACTGTCTTCGACACTGCTCTTTTCCTGCCCCCTTCATGAAGTCAATTGCCAATTGACTTAAGGAGTAATCAAAAGAGTAATCAAAAAACACAACTTTTGGAGTCTTTCAGAACCGAGTGAAATTCTAGCTGTAGCACTCATGAACCTGATCTTTAACAGGTTACTAGATGACCTGCGTCTCCGTTTCATGACCCCAAATAAGACTGGTAACACCCAACATCATTGCTGGATTAAATAAAATATTGTAAGAAACTCCCCTAGCACAAGGCTTCACGGAGGGAGTGAACTCTCCGTAACTGTAAGCTCTCATTTGCTACCTTGACAGCCATTTCATACATCTATTATCTCATCTTGTTTTCTCTGACACGCCCTAGTGTGACAATAATAGCCTCTCTGTCTTCCGTTGTTTCCTTCTTCAACCCATTATATACCCAGCTGTCAGAGGCTTTAGCTTGGCATTTAAATGTTCAGGCGTCGCCTCCCTTCCTCCCTCCCTATGAAAGCCCTTGACCTACTCAGACTGTGTGAGGCAGCAGTGACCCTTAACTTTCCACGCTGCTGCTTTTCCTCACCCTGTTCTGCCCCTCTAGAATGCACTGTCCTCCTCATTCCTTTCTACCGCATTTCTATCCATTCTCCAACACTCCATTTGATTTTCACCTCACCCGTGAAGCTTTTCTGAATCACCGATTTTAAATCTACTTTCTTGCTGAGTTTCTGCAGACCATTTTAGCACCTCACATATGGTATGGGTTACCTTCTGCATTACAGCGGCATTATCAGTGTAACAGCCTCAACTGGTACAAAGCAGAGATGAAATAAAAATATCCAAGTACTGGACATGGTATGAAGCCTTAAAATGCCTATGAGTTACATAAACCCTTTTCTTCATAGCTTATATATAAGACACCATGTTCTGAATAAGACCCAACCCCTTGGCTATAAAGGATTGAATAGGGCTTTGTGTCTGAGCCAAAGGCATCTGTTTTATAGGTAGTTTCTCCTTCCAGGAAAGTTTGAATTTGAGCCACATAGAAAGAGAATAGTTGGAAGAACCAGCATTTGAGAGAACCCAAGAAGCTACTAGAGGTGCCAATAAGCAGACATCATGAAACAGAATCCGTGGAGCAAGGAGCATAAGCTCGAGCAGAAAATAGAGGGAACAAGTAGACGATGCAGACTTAGTTTAGTAGAAGCAACGAAAAGAAAGCTGAGTCACCCGAGAAATGAACCACTGGAGACCTGAAATGGTGTGATGTCCTGAGCAAACTTCCAGATTTCCATGGGGCTGATGTTGACTTCCTCCGCTTTCTCACGAGCTAAGCACCTTTACAGTAAACCCCGAGTGCTTTGGGCAATTGGGTAAATATTTGTTCTTAATAGTCTAGAAGAGTCTTCTGTAGTAGACCCAGACATGAAATAGCCCTCTCGATGCTCCATCTTTTCTTCAACAACAGATTTAGTCTTCTCTCTCTTGCCCCATAGCACATTAGTGAAACGCATAAATGCTTATGGTCTTTCATGTTGTCCAGACAGCAAACATCTTGAGTTCTGAGACCTGATTGCCTTCATCCTGACCTTGCCACCTTATTGCTTGATACCATCTTGTTTGAACGTTCTGCCACCCTTCTCTCCTAATAGCCACATGTCAACTTCTTAAACCAACAGGTTACTCAAGCACAAGCACATTATCTTAACTTTATAGAAGAGGCGTTGAGGCATAGACAGATTGAAGCCTGGCAAAGGTACTGTGGTTTAGAAGCGAGAATGTAATTTAGAATTTCTGAGATGCCCCAGCTATTATTCTCCCCTGGTCCTTATGTGATTAGACTGGGATGAATGAACATATGAATTTTAAAAAAAGAAAAGGAAAGGAAAGGAAAGGAAAGGAAAGGAAAGAAAGAAAGAAAAGAAAAGAAAGAAAAGAAAAGAAAAGAAAAGAAAAGAAAAGAAAAGAAAGAAAAGAAAAAAACCATCTACCATCTTCAAAAGTGGGTAGCAACTGAAGCCACAATTTAACATAATGATTAACTTCCTCCTGGGAGTCCTTACAAACCCTACAGAAAGTGATAGTTCCCAAACCCTTACCTGAGGCGTCAGGCTCCATGGGCATGAGCAAAGATTTAATACAGTAACAGCATGGACCTGAAGCCAGCTGGCCGCCCTACTTTTTTCCCTCTGAATTTTACTTCGTCAACAAATTTTCTCTTGCCAAATTCTCCTCTGTGTCAATAACTTGAAGGACAAATTGGCAGAGACAAATTTGCACCCAAATAATTGAAAGCCCAGAGTGGAACCAACTAGCAAGAAAGAGAATTTATTCTCAAAATAATCACGAGAGAACAAAGTCATCATCCCCATTTTAGGGAAGAGTAAATTGAGTTTCTAAAAACAACAACAACAACAACAACAACAACCCACTAAATAAGTTATCATGTCCACTCAAGAAGCAGAAGATTGGAGACTCAGATCCACATTACCAACTTCTCATACCACCTTTTGTCTACTGCTACATGATTCTGCCTTCTTTCATCCTGCTGTTTATAGGAAGTTGATGTTGTCTACATTTCATTTTCAACTGGACATTTAGACTGTGTAAACTACAGTCTTGGCTAAAAGGGAAAAAGAACTATTCACAGTTCACATAGGCTTTTTGATGTGCTGAGCTTAGTATTGCAATTTAAGCAATAATCATTTGGCATCCAACCAGACAACAGAGATCCACATTAGCCTCCAAAGAAATTTAACGTCACACCCCCAGAAAGAACCAAAATCACACATAAGAACCCAAAATTACCTGGAGTGAGAATCTATTTGTTTTTTGTTTTGTTCTGTTTTAATCTCCTGTGTTCCCTTTTCCTTTTTAGGTAATAAAATCACTCTTTCCTAAGAAAAATGTATTCCATGTTGACCTCGAGCTCCATTACCTGGCTGATCAAATCACTCCCTTCTAAACAGTGATTTGTTCAGCCATAAACTTTGACTCAAGCAGGCCAATCGGAATTGTCTCTAAAATTTGATATGTGGACACATTTATTGATTATTAGCCAGAAGGATGCAAGCTCCAGCCTTCCAGCAACATATTTTCAGGGCACAAAGAGTCCATTTAGGGAACAGATTATTAGAGATAAGCAGAGCCAAGAGATGAAGAGAAAGAGCCAATAAATTATTCCCATTAAGTCAAATTTTGGCTACAAGAAATCAAAATTATCCTACCAGATATAATATCAGATCCAGTATTTTTATAAGAGCTGGCAAGTGACTCAAATGTTTCTGGCAGGGAAGAGAATGACAATAAAAACGGTTCATATAGGGTGGAATCTAGAGTAAATTTACCCATTTCGTGCAGAGATTTTTTTTTTGGAGAAAGATTAAGTGATCAAATGACAGAAACATCAGGAGACAATAAAATATTCTGAGGTAACCAGCATTAATATTTTGGTATAAATATGAATTTATAGGTTATAGCAGGGACTGACAAATTTTGCTACAAAGATTCAGATAGTAAACATTTTAGCTTTGTGCATCCTATGGTCTCTATTACAGCCTGCCATGGTATCCATAGACAATATAAAAATGAGTGGGTATGGCTGTTGTCCAATACAACTATATCTGCAAAAACAGGTAGTTGGCCAGATTTGGCCTGCGAGCCATAGTCTGCTGACCCTTAGGATATAGGATCAGCTGCTTTAACAGAGACTCAAAATTATAGTGGCATAAATAAACTAGAAATGCATTTCTTTCTCAGGCATTTATGTTTGGGCATAAACAGCAAAGGACTGCTACGGTAACACCAATGTGTCAGAGACCCAGACTGCTTCTGTCTTGTCACTCTGCCACTCCTAGGATGTTGCCCTTATGTGCACGATCTGAGATGACTCTACGGGGACGGGGGACCTTTCCTCTTTTCCTCTTAGTTCTTCTGGCTGGTTAAATAATTAAAATGACATAAGGCAGATTAACAGGAGAAAATCAAGTGTTAATACGTGAACATGGGGGAATGTACATAAGCCTAACAATTCCAAAGACAGTAAGGCGAAATGAGGTATAGATGCCATTCTGGATGAAGGAGGAAGAGGTAGGGGCTAGGACTTCAAGTGAAGTAAGGCAACGTCTGAAGAAATGGAAGAGTTAATGTTCAGCAAACAAATGCTTGCTGGGTTATTTTTGAAACAATTGGACACAACGAGGACTTGCTCAATGGGCAGGGCTAGGTGTCTCCATGTCTATCACACACTAGTTTATTTTACACTATAGTTATCAACGATGATACCTCCTGGGGCAGGTCCTCTATCTTAAGTTCTTTTAGGCAACGGGAGTGGGGGAGGAGGTCAGAGAATTTTCCTGAGAATTTTATTTCTTAAAAATAATCAGTTTAAAATAATATTGAAAAGAGGTATATTTTGGAGGGCAAACTCGTCTCCCCATCAACTTACTATCTTGTCCACAATCCAGCCAACAGGACGGGAGAATGGCGGGAGGGAAAAGGGAAAAGGGAAAGCACATCCCTTGCCTTTAAGGGCACCAGCCATGGGGTGTCGTTCATAACACCCCGATTCACAGTCCATTGGCAAGAATTCAGTCACATGACCATATATAACTGTAAAGGAGCTTGGGAAATATAAACCATAATCTGGGCAGCTAGCTGAAAACTAGGGTCTATTTGTTTTTTTACTGTAGAAATGGGGAAAACTGATATTAGGAGACAACTAGCTGCCTGTGCCACATTTCCCTCCTGTCCTTTAACACATATATGCACGTGAGGACAGTCTTCTCATGCCCCTGTCCCCATCCCACAGGCTGGGAAGAAACCCAGGAAAGAAGTGACTGGGGAAGCTGCCTTCATCGTCAAATAATAGCATAGGTTTTGCAATCTAACCCAGAGTTGGAAGGTGGATACGTGTCCTTTAAGTATAGTAAAAGTTATATTATCAGAGGTGACATGACTATTTTATTTAAAACTTGAGATTTTTCAGCAGGAGACTAGTTTTAGCAGTGAAGGATATGCATTTTTTGTTTGTTTGTTTAGATACTTGAAACAAAGTCACGTGTCATTAGGACTGACAAATACTCCCGACCCTTCTTTCTATCTCGGGAATCTATGTTCTAATCTCTCCACCAGCAGAAGGAATGGCAACCTAGACTATCTCTTTGACTAACAGCAGGTTCCAGGAGCTGGAAAACTATAAGACAAAAAAGAGGATATGAGACTTGGTGAATTCTGAGAGAAGTACAGTATGTCCCAGAAAATGGGGCAGAGTGAGCAAGCCAGGACTTATTTTGGGAGGAAAGAGTTAAGGAGAGAGACTAAAGAAAGAGAAGGAGAGGGGGCATGAGGGTAAGACAGAGCATCTGTGCGGGGCACAGTCTGGAGCGCCACGTGGCACATCCTGAGGTTGGGGCACTGCACCCCCCACACTCTGGTGGGAAGGGGAGAGAGCCAGCCTAGAATCATAGTTGATTTTCTACACCCCCAACTCAGGAAAGTTTTAATATATCCTTGCAACAACGCCTGAATAAAGGCTGCTTAAATCCCCCTGGAAGACAGGCTTTCATATGAGGGCTTTAGAGAAGGCAGCCATAGTGGTGTCTGGAACTGGGGGAACAGTCCTCTTTTTTAGTTACCAGAAGGCTCCCTTTTGGTGGATTATAGGGTGACTGAGGATTCCATGACAACAATATAACAATACAACTAAAGGAACAGGAAGACAGAAGTCCACATGCCCGGGGCCCAGTGCATGGATGGAGACATACTTGTCCTCTGTGATGTGTCTATCACACACAGGACACATAAATATAGATAGATAGATAGATAGATAGATAGATAGATAGATAGATAGATAGATAGAGACACAGAGAGACCACTGCTTTTATGCCCCAATCGCACTTCCAGAATTTAAAGCCCCTAGGAATTGGTGGTTTATGTATTCGTCTTTTCCTTCCTGAAGGAGCTCAAGCACCACCTTTTCTATACGTGTTGATGCCTGGAATGAAAGATCTCCCAATCTGCAACTTCTTATTTAAAAAAAAAAAATCTATTAAGCACCTATTGAATGCCAAGCACCAGTCATCTGAGATACAAAAATGGAAATTCATAGTCCCTGCCTTAAAAACTTTTAGCTTTATGAGGAAAATAGACACTGAAGTGGACATCTGTTGTTTTTTGGCTTCTAGCCCTCACCCCCAACTTCCTCTTAGTAAATTACTCCCTCTTTTGGGAAATCCCCCATACTGTGTGTTTGGGATGGTAGTACTGTCTCACAACACAGAAGCCAAAGTTGCTAGATGTTCCTTATCCTCTTTCTTTTTGCATTTCTGGTACAGCCACCGGGTGGGCACAGGGTAGGTCCAGCCAGTCAGTTGCTTTCTGGGACATGAAATCCTGGTAGTGTTATAAGTACCTGGTATGACTGGAGGTTATAGTCGTTATGATGTTGGTGGCTGATCCTCTGGTCCACTTTCTAACTCAGTCTTCATAGTCTGTCTTTGATTTTGAGAACCCCTAATATCAATCCAGTGTTTATTTTTTTCCCTTAAGATTTCTAGAGTTGGTTTCGGTGGCCAAAAACAAATTCCTTGCTGATGCAGAAAAGCTATTTTTTTTCAAATACAAAGATGAGAAGCCTATCCCAACCACCTCGAATAAGTGGAGAGTTTATTGTAGGAACACAGTGAGCAGTATGGAAAGTGGAGATGCCTAAATTTAAGGCCACATATCATCAGGCTTCTTGAAGTTTGAGCTTTAAGGACAGTTCCGGGTCGAATCAATCATCAAATATACAGCAAATGCTATAGACTCTGGTCCACGCTCTAAAGAAATCGACAAGAGTAAACTGATGAGCAAAATATTGTAGTTTGTGATTAAAAATTATGAAAGAATGAAGATGTATTTACTAGAGATCCAAAATGATTCTGAGACCTTTAGCCCAGGAGCTACTATCCCCAATGTCAGCTTGTCCAGTCCTACCACCAAGTGAATCCTGGACTCCCTGCAACATATCTTTCTCCACCTTGTAGCTAATGCCTCATAACTTCAGCTTTTACGTCATAGTTTCTGCAGTGTCACAGGGGAAGTCCTCTGGGAAGCAGCCCCTGAAATGGAGATCAGCAGGTCGGAGGTTTGCGCTCTTGGGGTTCCCACCTGTGGAAAGGGAAAGAAGTCAACAGAACGTGGTGAGAGTAGGTGAGTCACAGTACAGTCTTGACCTGTGCGACCAACTTGTCTTGGTTTGCCTGAGACTTTCCAGGTTTTAGCCCTGAAAGGCCTCGGTCCCTGGCGCTCTCTTTATCTATCCCAGGCAAACCAGGATGGTTGGTCAGCCTCGTATGGACGAAGGCCTTGGCCAACTACACAGGTCACTCTGAAGCTGAGATGGCATTTCACAAGTTTCCCAAAAGATTGGCCCCACTTTCGTGTCAACCAGCCATCGGATATGAGGTTCCCCGGGGAAGGGCGCATGATCTCGGGTAGGGAGTAGGGAGGACTTGTCAATAGAGACAATTCCAAAGAGAACTGACAACTGAAGGCTGTCTGCTGGCAGCACTCCCAGCGGCAGGGAAAATAAATCTTTCCTTCCTGCATGGGACCTGGGCAGCAAATCACAGCATCTACTACATCAGGTTCTCTGTGTGTCATGCCCTTTCGGCCTCAGTTCCTGCTGCTCATTCCTGGAGTCTTTCCCAATTCGGATCCCTGACAGTGAGAACCTGACCGACCTGGCCCAAATCACAGGTCGGGAACCATCTGGAGACCGGCTCCCCTCGTCCACTCAGCTGTGATTGGAAGCAGGATCATACTGTAGAAATGGACCTTTTGAGACTTATCCCTCGACGAGGTCTGTGGCAGGGCTGGAGGAAATGCCATTGGTGGGCATCCTAAACGGCATGACTGTATACCAATAAATAATCATAATACATGCTATACTAGATGGAGCATGTGAGGACAGTTGACCCTTGAACGATATGGGGGTTAGCGGCACCAGCCCTACACAGACAAAAATCCACATATAACTTTGACTGCCTCAAAACTTCACCAGAAACCTTCCTGATAACATAAACAGTTGATTAACACATATTTCCTATGGATTATATACTGTATTCTTACAATAAAGTGAGCTAAAATAAAATGTTATTAAGAAAATCGTAAGGATGATAAAATACATTTGCAATATTTAGTGAAAAAATCCATATGTAAGTGGACCCATGCAGTTCAAATCTCTGATGGTTAAGGATCAACTGTAGAGAAGACGGAGCATTTAAGTGTCTAGTGGATGACTATATATTTATGCAGTTTGTGCGCTGTGCGAAACACTTAGGTCTGCCTGGTAAAGCCCAGAAAGTTGCTCACAGACTCGAATTCGGACTTGACAGATGAGCTAGGAGTCAGGTTATGGCCAGCAGGCAGGCAGAGGAGGACAGTCCACGCAGAGAGAGCCACAGGCGTGCAGGCACTAAGGTGTCGGAAGCGCTCAAGGAGTCCTGAAGGGGTCGGTCTTGCAGCCACCCCTGTACTCGCTGCCTCAACCAGGTGCCTGGGAGGCATTTCTGGCAGCTGCTCAGAGGGAAGCATGCCACCCGTTGAATCATCCAGGGCACTCCCTGTTCCCACCTTTCATGAGCCGGTGCCAAAGGGTTCTCTGGGCCAAGTCATACCCCACCCTGATCCTGTTTGACTCGTGTGCTCTGCCAGGATCCTGGCAAGGGGGGGCGGCGTGACCTGGGGCCCTGCTGTTCCTGGAACAACAGCAGCAAACTCCGGCCCCTCCGCACACCGTTAGGTCCCCACTGGTGTCAGCTGGGCCTGGTTGGGGGTGGGGGCAGCAGGTGTGTTAGTTGCCAGCTTGGCTCTGGAAGGCCACGCGGCTGTTTCTATTTCAGCACCGAGCATGGGAGGATCCCCGGGGCGAGGAGTCGAGGTTCCTTCTACAGTTTCCGGAGGCGCTAAAGCTTGCTAGCTTTTAAAGCATCGCACAAGTACAGTATCAACACTCAGGGAGTTCTCAGGATACTAGCTAACCGTGATTGGGCACTTATTATGTGTCAGACAGTCATTTGTTGGAATTATTTCACACAGGCCTCATAACAACCCTGTAAGATAAACACTGTCCTGTTTCTCACGTGAGGAAACGGAAGGACAGCTCTGCCTGAAGTCACACAGCTTGCGAGTCTGGTCCAGGCATCCTCTCTGCATCTCGATCACCTCGTTAACCTGGGTTCTGGTGCTTTAACTGATATCTTATGAGACGATGTCTGAAACTATGCTGATTTATTACCACAATGTTCTCTCAATTCATCTTCATGTTAGCCCAAGGAGGAAATCAAGGTGAGTGTGGTTTTCCCATTTCACAGATGAGGAAATGGAGGCTCAGAGAAAATAAAGTGAATTAATAGCCAGTGGGTGGCTGGATTGGGACCTCGAACAAGTGTTCTGTTGCCCAGCCTACAGTGTGGAGAGCCATTTCCAAGGGGAATATTTGCATACAAAATATTTGCATACAAAAATATATCATGAATATTCATACCAGTGACTTTAAGTAATTTACCTTTTGGGACCTCATTTTTCTCTTTTGAAAATCTGAGAGGTTGGGTTTTGATGAACTTACTGTCCCGACTCTTAGACGTGTGATGATGATATCGTAGGACTAGGTTGCCTAGAAACACTCAAATCAACAGAATTCCAGAATGGAGCTGCTGAGGGACAGGCACGTGTGCGGCGGCACTGGGCCCATTCACTCACAGGTGTGCCCCACCTGGCCTCGAAATGATCTAGCTGGCATGGAGGATTGCTACCTCAGCATCACGTGAATTTTTTTTTTTCTTTAACATTGGAGGCAGAGGAAGCATCTTAAAAGAATCAAAGCAAATCTGAACGTACACCTTCTTGCACAGGAAAGTCAGGCCCACATACCACACCTCAGTAGATACAATATGGGGGTCAAGGGCCTGCAGCCCATCCTCCTTCTTAGGGAGTGGTTAAATCTCCTAACTACGAGTCGTTGGAGGTAAAATCTCCCTGTTGGTCTGTTTTTATGTCGTCCTCCTAACTGGATGACATACTTGTCCACCTGAGTTTGTCGGCTGCTTCCGTTGGTAGGGACATCTCTAGACATTCTAGAAGCAGGCTGGCTGAAGCCGTTCCTCAGGCTTTCCCTGCCTGGACTCAATCCTTATTTTTCAGGTTTAAGGTTTCCACCAAAACAGCAGCTGCAATAAGTCCCGCTACTGTTCTTGTTCCTTTTCTCCTAGTTTTATCTGTTTTCACACTTGTGTACCTCATTATACTCCCTGTAATTGACGAGTGCTTCTTTTTTTAAATTTATTTATTTTAATTAGTTTCAAGAATACAGTACATTGGTTAGACATTTATATAGTTTATAAAACAATTCCCCTAATTGCTCCTTCTCTCCTCTGGTTTTCTACCTAGCCAATATATTAATGCTAACTGCATTCCCTATGCCGTGCTCCCCATTCCCGTGACCATCTATTCACTACTAATTTGTACTTCTTTAACCCTTGACCCCATTCTCCCAGCCCTCGAACCCCCCTCCCCTCTGAGTAGACTAATGTTTCTTGAACGTGGATGATGTAGTATTCCTTTTATCAGAAGAAAAAAATTCGTGTGGCTTCCACACAACCCCTATTCTGCTAGGATTGACTTGTTATTTTTCTTTCGATACCATCTTAATATATGCAAATGTAAAAAGAGGTTTTAAAACTTCCTTAGGTTTACAGCTTTCATGTGATATATAGGCCGAAACAATCTTACAAGTGCAAACAACACCACAAAAATCTTAACTAACAATATTAATTTACGCAGCGGACGATGCTGTTTTAAATTGCTGAAATTAAATTTCTGCACAGGATGTGAATGTGGTATGGGCTCTTTTGAGTTTGTCATGCGTATGCCACAGTGTGTCTAACACGTAGTGAAGACCCAATTCTCCCATCCTTCCTGCCATCCGAACTACTGTCAAGTCTTCATATGTTCACCATGCCGACTGGCCTTTGCTTGCCATAAACACATCATTTACATATTTTTAAATAAAAGTTGTATATATTTAAGGCGTTCAACATGTGATTTGACATACACATACACAGTGAAATGATTACTACAGTCAAACTAATTAACATATCTTCCTTTCACATACCTACCAATTTTTGTCTGTGATGAGAGCATCTTCAATCTACTCTCATAGCCAATTTCCAGTATTCAATACGGCAATGTTGGCTACAGTCATCATACTGTATGCCAGACGTCTAGACTTATTCATCCTGCGTGTCTAACTTCATACTCTTTGACCAACATTTCCCCATTTCCCATACCTCCCCACCTTGGTGACTCTATTCCCTCTCTGCTTCTATGAATTTGGCTTTTTTAGATTCCACCCAAAAGTGAGATCATGTAGTTTTGTTTTCTGAGTGTGGTTTCTTTCACTTAGCATCATTCCTTTCAGTTTCCTCCATGTCGTTGGCAGGATCTCTTTTTTTTAAAGCTGATAATTTTCTATTGTATATACATACACATGCCACAATTCCTTTAACCATTAAGGGACATTGAGGTTGTTTCCTGTCTTGCCTATTGTGAATCATGCTGAAATGAACATGAAAACATGTTTATCTCTTTGAGGTACTCGTTTCACTTTTTTTGGATATATCCTCCGAGGAGGGATTACTGAATCGTATGATAGTTCTATTTTCAGTTTTTTTGAGGAAACTTCTCTGGTTTCCATAACGGCTACAGCAATTTATCATCCCATCAACAGTGTACAAGGGCTCCTTTTTCTCCACATTGTCATCAATACTGGGTATCTTTCTTTCTTTCTCTCTCTTTCTTTCTTCTTTCTTTCTTTCTTTCTTTCTTCTTTCTTTCTTTCTTTCTTTCTTTCTTTCTTTCTTTTTTTTTTGATAATAGCCATCCTAACATGTGTGAGGTGACGTCCCATGGTTTTTGATTTGCATCTCCCTGATGATTAATGGTACTGAGCACCTTTTCATACACCTATTGGCCATTTGTATGTCTTTGAAACATTGTCTGTTCAGGTCCTTTGCCCATTTTTTAATCAGGTTGTTTGTTTGTTTGTTTGTTTTGATATTGAGCTGTATGAGCTTATCAGATATATGGTTGGCAAATATTCTCTCCCCATTTGTAGTTTGCCTATTCATTTTGCTGATTGTGGCCTTTGCTGTGCAAAAGCCTTTCGGTTTGATGTAGTCCTACTTATTTTTGCTTTTGTTGTCTGGGCTGTCGGTGTCGTACTCAGAAAATCACCGCAAAGATCAGTGTCGAGGAGCTTCTTCCCTATATTTTCTTATGGTTTTAGGTTTAGTCTTTAATCCATTTTGAGTTGATTTTGTGGATGGTGAAAGATAAATGTCTAATTTCATTCTTTTGCATATAGATATCCAGTTTTCTCAGCACCATTTATTAAATAGACTTTTCTTTCCCCCATTACATATTCTTGGCATCCTTGTCAAAAATTAATTGACCATATATGCTTAGATTTATTTCTGGGTTCTCTATTCTGTTCATTGGTCTATATGTCCATACCATACTGCATTATTTACACATTAAAACTTTCTGTTGTTTTCTCATTAGCCTATAATTTAGGTTTAGTGCCATTGTGATAAAGACACAAATACAAGCAGCAGAAGCTTGTGGCACTGCCAGTTTTGTAGGTATAAGGTGGTCAATGCGTTTTTTAAACTGGGTTACAACCTTATGGTGGGCCATGAAATAAATGTAGTGAGTTGCAGGAAGCACTTTTTAAAACATGACCTAGAAGAGAAAATATCAAAGGGTATCACACGGTGTTAGAATAAGTATTGTATATAGAAAATTGTTTCACACGTACGCACGTGACAGACCCAAGGAGATGCCAGCATGACCTCTAGAACAGCGCCCTGCAAGCTGACTAATGCCTCCTAACGATATGAGGTCCTAATCCTTGGAACCTATAATGTTACTTTACAATGAAAAAGGGTCTTTGCAGATGTGATTAATAAAGGACCTTGAGATGGGCAGATTACCCTGGATTATCTGCGTGGACCACACTTGTGCAATCACAAGTGTTCTCATAAGAGAAAGGCAGAAGGAGGTTTGATGTGGAAGCACAGCCATGGTGATACCTTAGTTTTGACCCGGTGAAATTGATTTCAGACCTCTGGTATCCAGAACTGTAAGAGAATTAATTGCTGCTATTTTAAACAACCCCGTTCGTGATCACCTGTTACAGTAATCACAGGAAATGACTACACTCCCCCTCTCCTCTCACCTCTGCTGGTCGTTGCATCCTGGGGCAGTTGAAGGGGTGCACCTCAGAGGCGTCAAGACAGGAAGGTAGTGGTGGTGACACTTAGGAGGCTCAGAGTTGTTTACCAATGGGCTTGGAGGATGTCCATATTTTCACAACTGGTGCAGCTGCGCTGGCCTAGATGGGCTACTCATCAGCACAATTTGTGTGAGCATGAATATCAGTGTATGGAAACTGGGTCACCAAGCAAAATGGGTTCCTTCTGTGGGTGGATGCCAGAGAGAGAGGGAGGGGGGGAGAGGGGGAAATGGGAGGGAGGGAGAGAGGGAGAGATGGAAAGCCACTAATCCAGATGACCCAGAATATATTTAGACTGACTAACTTTTTTTTTTTTCAGGTTGATATCATTATAAAAACATAAAATTAAAATATCCTCGTAGAGGATCTGTGGAATCCCAAGATTCATCTGCGGGTGCTCAGGGACTCTTGAACCCCAGTTTGAGAAACTCAATAAGAACAACTTCCCTCTAGCATCAGGCACGTATTAATTTTTTATATCTCTTGTACCTTGAGCCTAATTTGTGTGGGCTCATCCACCCATAGGCTGTACCCAGCTACACTCTCTTCTTAAACTGCTCTTGGCACCTGCTCTCCAAAGTGGCACTTTGACATGGGCCACCTGTCCAATAGAGCAGGTCCGAGGCCTCTGGAAGGCCCGCCCTTGGCTGTGCAGGCTGGGAGCCACTCTGACCATCTGCCCTCACCCTTGCCTCCTCCTCCCTCAGCCTCAGGGCCTCGTCGTCTTTTCATCCCAGTGAGCCCCTGACTGCTTACTGTCTGGAATTTCAGAGGACTGACTTATCAGAGCCCCATGTTCTTAGAAGCAAAGATTTTAAGCAAAATACTACTTTAAAAACAAAACAAAACAAACAATTCTGTCTCTGAGGCATAACAACCTTCTTTCTCTGGGGCCTGATTTCTGCTTCTCCTTGATTCTCAAACTGCTGTCCCTTACACCCCAGCCCTGATGCAAGAAGGAGCGAAGCCCTTACCTGACAAGCGAATCTGCGCTTGCACCCCAAACACCCTTATCTCAACTGAAAAGCCCATTTCTGCTCTCCTGAGTGCTCTCTGTCCTGCCCCATTGTAGGCAGATTTACTATTATTCTTATTGGTGATTCCACATTCCTTTGTGGCAGAAAAGCTTTGAGCAACCAGTACATGGAGTTCCAATCCCTGTGGCACCCTGAACCCTCACCTCTTTCCCACCCCAGGTTACCACTGAGCTTGGTTCCTCCCTTGAGACACCAGAGGTGCTCACTCACCCTTAGGTGAAACTTTCTTCTGCAAGACCCAGGTGTCCTATCTGGCCAAACGATTTCCTTACACATTCGCCAACCAAACCTGAGTCACAAACCTCACCAGAGCTGTATAGCCCTTTACACACTGTATTCATGTACATCTGACCATCCGATCCTCACCATATCTGTGGGCATTGGTTATGTTTGCACCATCTCATTTTACAAATGAAAAATCTAGGGCTCAGAGTTCAAGAAACCCATTACCCTATGCTAGTCATCTTGGTAAGTGGCAATGTTGGCTTCGGACACCCCATCTTCTGGCTCTAGATCTGATCCAATTTCCACTGCACCTCTTTGCCTTATCCTCTTGGTATAGTGAAGCTAAAATGAAGGGAAGAGAGGGGGGAATTCTCTACCCAAGTCCTCCAACAGGGGCTATCAGCCTGAGTTACACAGAATCTTCCTTTCCCTGAAGTTGAATGAGTTTATACATTAGGCTTATCCTTATGAGCAGCATAGATGAAAACCTACCTGGTGTAGTTTGAGGATGCCCAGGGAAGGCCCTCCCTCATTCTAAAACCTGACAAGGTGGCTGAAATCAAAACTCCACTATTAGAGTCCATTCTTTGAGTGTCAAAGCAATGGGGTAGCACAGTGTTGCAATCAGATACATCGGGATTCCAAATGCAACTCTGCAACTTAGAGAAGCACCTCGGTCAAGCTAGGGGACCCGAGGATGTCGGCCCAGGGGAGGTGAGTGTCTCCCCTCCGGGGCCATACCTGGCAGCTCTGCTTGGGGAGGAAGGTCAGATATGGACCCAGCTTCACAATCCAGGAAGCTGACAGGATTCCTGCTTTCCCAAGGCGCCACAGCCCAGCCTCCTTCTCCTCCTCTTTCGCCTGTACACATGCCAACAACTGCACCCCCACGCTGCACCCAGCCGTGCCCCACAAACCCTTCCTTGTTGACGTCCATATGCCCAGCCTCCACACCTGCTGTCATGGCATCTGGCCCCCCTCCTGCCAGCACTAGCCTGACTCCCTTTGGGGGAGTCAGTCCATGAGTGTTCGACAGGGTTGACCCTACCTCACCTCCAGGGATGGGCTCAACTAACTTAAGTCAATAGGAAAAACCCTCCTACTGTACGCCATGATTGGTTTAAGGAAGAACGTATAACTCAGTCTGAGCCGATGAGGGGGTGATATTCCTCAAAGACGTGGGGAGCTACCAGACGACCCATCTCCCCTCACAGACTGTGCGGTCTGACACTTCATAGCTATTTGCCCACATGAAGCGAGAGGCTAGAACTGCCAGGGGGCCACCATGTGAAATCTAAGAACGAAGCCCACACTGTGGGAGGCAGGCGAGAAACAGGGTCCTGACGACCTCAGCTGCTGGAGCAAACCTTAACTGCTGCCATCCCAACGCCAGACTCTTTAGTTCCTCATATAACTAAATAAACGTATTCCACTCTTAAGCCAGTTTGCGATGGATTGTCTGTTACACAGAGCGCTCTGCCACATCAGCCCTCCTGTTGCTCTTCTTCCTCCTCCGATGCAGGAGGCCTCTCTTTCACCGTGGTGGTGGGGGGGGGAGGATGGGGAGGGACCTTAGCAAGAAGCAGAGGAGGGAAGAAAAGAGGAGAAGGTTTGAAAGCCAAGTTCACAGATTGGGCTCCTTGGTAGCTGCTCTGCAAAGAGGTCCAACAGGAGACACTTGAAACTTTTGGGCAGAATAAATTCCACGGTTCTTTGGAATGTCAGCGCTCCAACCTCTCCCTTCTCCCACAGATAATCAAGAGCTGGCTGGGAATGCTAATCCCCACCAAACACAGCCAAGGAAGCATCACTGCTCTGGAGTCCTGAGTCTTTCCAGAGGTAAAAAGCATCCGTTCAGAGAAGTTCCAGAGCAGGGGGGGCGGGGGAGGCTAGAGGCCGCCTTGTGTCAGTAAGCCATCTGCAGCACCGCACCGTGAGCCATCCCAAAGGCACACGGAGAGCTGCCCATAAGCAGTTCTGCTCGCTCCTGTCCCTCTGTGCTGCAGCCTTACCCCCAAAGGATGAGATGAGACGAGGCCTGGGCATCGTGCTCACCAACCCGAGAGCCCGTACAAAACCGCTAGTGCGCAGCACACAGCCTCTGCTGGCAGCCGGATTCGAGACCAAGAGTGAGACTTAGTGGTTCCTCAAAGCACCAGGCAAGAAGCTGGAGATGACTAGAAGCGCCTGAGATTGCTCTAAACCCAAGATGGGGAAGGGAGGTGGCCTGAGGGATGATGGAGTAGCAGTCGACAAGCCAGGACGTCCAAAGGCCCAGGTCAGCTCAGGGGCAACGTAAGCAATTGCCAGTCCCTGAGGTTCCAAGAGAAGGAAACACAGCACAGCAGCAAGGAGTTAGGAACGATGACCAGCGCCCAAGGGGCATGTCCACAGGGGTAGAGAGCCGACCCCCAGTCTGTGTGCCCGCAAAGGATCTCCTGGAGATTCAGTTTCTCGTGTGGAAATGGGAATAGCAGTTCCTCCCTTATAAGATTGTTTTTGATAAAAAGGTCATGTTACGCGCTTAGGACGGTACCTGGCACAGTCGAGCTCAATGCAAGGCAGTTTGGGGTTATTAGAGAAAAGGGGAGCTGGGATTCAGCGGGGAGGCTGCATAGGGAAGGGGCTGTGAGCAAAGCAGGAGCCAGTGCTCATCCCTCTCTAATCATTCAACACTTAGCATCTCCCAGCTGGAGATGCAGGATGGGATAAGAGCCTGAGAGAGTCCGTGTCCTCACAGGGCCTGGGCGGAGGCCTTCCCCCCAGCAGCAGGGGAGGCTCCCTCTGAAACGGGGCAGGGAGGTGGTACTGGGAGTGCCCTCAGTGGGTCGTCATCGCAGAGCCTAGAGACACCAGGCACAGACAGACAAGCAGTAAATAGAGCGCATTGGCACTGGCTGCAGTCGGCCAAGTGGGTACTTCAGACTCTGTTTTCCTGTTCCTCTCTGGGTCATGGGTTGATCAGTGAGTTTGAGGAAAAACCGCAGGGATGACAGTCTTTGTCTCTGTGTGGTTCAGAATTTTCTTAACCAGATACCCTTGAATTTTCACTCATTTCTGTATTTCATTTTTAAAAGTTAAGGGAAATTTTTAAAAAGAGAGAGAGAGACTCTGCGTTTTGCAAGAATGTTCTTATGTCCCATGAACCCACTTGGAGCCTCTGCTCCCTGGCTGTAGGTAATGAGGGCGGCGGGGGAGAATGCTCAGAGCCAGACAGCCATGTTCGAGGCCCGACACCCCTACACTTCTGATTCGGGAGCTGTGTGACCTCAGATGTGTTCTCCAGACGCTCTGTGCCTTCAGTTCTCACCTTTTAAAATGAGTAGAGATAGCAGTAACTTTAATTAGCTAATGTGGGTAAAACATACTTAAAACTGTTCTTAATAAAAATCACACAAGTGTTTGCTACCGCTTGCCTGGACCCACATCGCCCAGCCTGCTGCAGCTGTCCCAAGCCCCTGAGCTCCCCATGTAGACAGACGCAGGGACTTTCTTCACTGCTCAGTTACAGACCAGACTGTGGCGCAAACTACACACGTCCTGAAGGTGTACGTAGCCATGAGGATTCTTTTGGTTACAAGTAACAGTAAACCTGCCCCACACGGACATCACGAAAATGAGATTTTATGAGTGTACGTCACTGAAGAGGACACGACTTGGTTCAGATGCTCAGAGGATGAGGTCAGGCTCTGGTGTCACTGGCTCGGCTTGGCTCCGCTTCACGGGCTGACTCCATCCTCAGACAGGATCTCCTGCTCTGGGTCACAGAACGGTTGCCAGTGGCGGTCGGGGCTGCATCCTCCCTGGCTAACAATTTAGTGAGGAAAGAGCACGACTTCCCCCAGGCTCAGACAAAAGCCCCCCTGCACATCTCACCGCCCCGCCTGGCCCAACTTGGTCATGTCACAGTCACCAATGTTTCGGAGGGTGAAGTCCAGGTCAAGTATCACCCCTCGAGCCAGAAACAGAGCCACGTGGAGAAATGGATGTTCAAACATAAGTTGAGGCTCTCCTCAGCTCCACGAAAACCTGTTTGCAGAATCTGAAGATAGCAGAGAGAACTAGAATGTAGAAAGGAAAAGCCCTTTCTGCTTTTTCCTTATCTCTAAGCAGTTTATCTCCTTTTTTCACTCCGAAAATGAGAGTTGGGGCAGCCATGCCATCATGGTTAAGGATCCACACTTGGGAGTAAGAGCGCCTGGCCAAATCCTGGCATTGCCACTGAATGCCTGTGGCCCAGGGCAATGGACTTGACCCAGTTGGGCCTCAGTTGCCTTGTCTGTAAAATAAGGCCAAAAATCCTACCTACCTCAAGGGGTTCTTGTGAGAATGCAACGAAAGGATCAGGTCCCAAAGTGTGTGTCTGGCCCTTAGTAAACGATCAATTTGCACTTGTGCTATGAACGAGTGGAGATTCCTTTTGCAAGTCTGGTGTCTCATTCGGTGGTGGGTTCTGAACTAAAAGCCTTTAGGTGAGAGAAGGCAAGGCTGCCCAGGGCCAGAGAGGACACTCACTGACTGACTGACCCACTCCTGAGAGTCAGGGAGCAGCAGGCCTCGGCAGAAGCCGGCCAGCGCTGAAGAGGGCCTAAGAAGTGCTTCCTACCCTCAGTTCCTAAGAAAACCACAGCATCTCTTTTTGCCTTCGTAACCCATTCTCTTGAGGGAAGCCATGAAAAACACCATCCAAATAAGGCCCAAAGCAGAGCTGGAGTTTGCATGCCGAGAGTTTATACAGATTAGAACATCTCTGTTGACTTGCGGCTTAAATCTCCCAGGCTTTGCAGTTCATCAAAGTTTAATGTTCTGTTTCATGATGTTCCTCGCCATCGCTAAGTGGCTCTGTCAGCTCTTAGTAGGGAAACTTCCCCCTTCAGGGTGCATTTCCCTTGCCCTGAGCTGGAGAGCCCCGTTGCTAAGGGCATCTGTTCTGTTTGCTTTTGAGAAGTACAGATGTGAATCGTCACCAAGTCTAATCTTTTGTTCTGCTCATCTGGCAGCCGGGGCAATAGGCTGATGTAACAGCTGCAGAACACTGGGGCTCCCCGAAGGGGGAAAGAGGAAAGAGAAAAGCCAAATGTAGCCCAGGAGGATATGCCAGCACTCAGAGGCCTCCAAGAATTGGATCTATTCTTAGGAATCTCACTCGACATCACTCCAGGCAGTGTGGAGGCTGATAAGATGCAATTCAGTTCAACCCACGTTTGTTGAGCCTTCACTGGGCAGCTGTAAGGGGAAGGTGGTAGCTCAAAATCATCATTAAGATGTAGATTCTGCCCATTGCAGTACACTCCAGTCAGGGGTGGGAGGCTCCTGGCTGGGGAAGAGCTGGCTCTACTGTGAAGGGAGCTAAACTGCAAAGTGTTCATTTGTGTCACAGCCCTATCAGAGGTGCTCAGATATTATCTCAGTTAAGTTATCTGTTCATGTGAAAACTACAGATACCCCTTGAGCATCCAATGGGTTCCCTGCACTGTGAAAGCACAAGATGAAGAATAGATGCTCAAGAAATATTGTCTAGTTGATGACCACCTCAAACCTTACACCAGAATTCAGTTCCTATATCATAATAATGCCATAAAACAAGTAGAGAAAGCATAGATGAATATTCGTCTAAATACAATCCATCTTATCCTCTCCCCTCGCTGTCTCACCTGTCCATCATCTCTCATTTGAGTTATGGCAATTGCTTCCTAATTGACCCCTTTGCTCCCACTTTGGGCAGCCCACCCCTCTTTTAGCTTATTCTCAGCACAGCTGCCACTGTCACAGAACACTGTGAACACATAAGTTACATGTGTGCTCAGAACCCTCCAGTGGCTTCCCGTCTCGCAAAGGGCAAAAGCCAAACTCCTTCCAATGAATGACTTTCCCCAACATGACTCATGCCTCATGTGAGGGAAGCCACCCCAGAGAGGCTCCTGTAGCCCCAGCTGAGCCACCATGGCTGATATCACATGGAGCAGAGATGAGCTTTCCTTGCTGAGCCTGTAGTAATTGCAGAATCATGAATGAAGAAACCATTGTAATTTTTGTAAGCTACTAAGGTGAAGGTGATTTGTTACACAATAATAGATAACCATTAAGATTTCACATTATAAAACATAGTTCATTCCCGATAAGATTTGAAAGCCACTATTGTAGAAAAATATTTCATGAAAGGATAAACTTCTGATTATTCATTAAATTTCAAAAGGTTACAAAACAGCGTGAATAAAATTTTTACAACTTTTACTATACGAGGTATCATTAAGTTCCTACTCAGATCGAATTTTTAATAAATTCACTTCCGTAATAGGTATAAACGAGTTACAAAATGCAACTCCAGATTTAAACAAAGTTGCCAGAGATGTATTTGCTCTAATTTCTTTATAGAGGGAAAGAATTCGAGGGGGGAGAAAAGAAATGCTCTCATTTATCTCTATCCCCACTTCCTTTTAAAATAGACGTTAGTCTCGAAATCCCGGGAAAGGGAGAGCCACAGCTGAAATATAAAAAGAAATAAGATCAACTAATTTGGGGCTGAGCTACTAAAAGCCCGATTCCTGACGACTTAAGAAATGTGGACACATTTGAGGCGTTTCTAAATACGTTGTGTTCTGTTTTGTTGCCGGCAGCAGAGGTAGGTGGTGGTGCCTTTGACCTGGCCCCTAGTAGGATGCATTTCTACTGCATAGCTCAGGTGACTAGACTGAGGAAGCAATTGGAATATTGGAGCTATTGGAGCAATCGAAATCGGTTCCTTGTTTTCCCTTCCTGTGAATCCTTAAATCTTAGGGCTAATGTACGCCTAAGTCAATATCACAACACTAAACGTTCAGGAAAGTAACATTTTATTCTTTTTACTGAACCTCTCTCACCCTGGCATTGATTTATTATTATTTTTTGGGACACAAAATGCAGTCGTTTATATTTTTCTGAGTTTCATTTCATGTTCTTGGTTTCAATGGTGCTTCCCAGCTTGTCAAGACCAATTGAACCTTAATTTGGATCACCTGTGATACCAGCCACTGCTATCAGCCTCAGGTCTTCTGGAAATTTTACAAGTATGTCTTTGGCGTCTTCATTGAGAAAAATGTTGAACTTTTAAACTCTTTTGGAGTAGGTGGAGATTTCCCGTAGAATTTCACAGTCATTTGGTGTTTCAAAATGCCACAGCCACCTCCAGAAGATTAAAATAGTGTCACACGAATTAGTAGGAACCATCTGAACAGGGGTTGGCTGACTTTCAGATCAAATGTTCTAGCCCCACCCAAAGTAACCGTACAACTTTCCTGAGAATCCCTTCCTTTCGGTTATTGCACTAACCCTTTCTGAGGTCCATTGCAAATATATGTCCTGTGTTTGCCAGCATCCTCTTCTTATGTGCCAACCTAAAGCAGGGACAATTTTTGTCATTTGGTTAAAGAAAATACAAGATTAGGGGCTTCTAAAGCGCTGGATGGAGAAAAATGGGATGAGTCAGAGTAACTTGGAGGAGATTTCTATAACAATGTCTTTTGACCATTTAATAAATATAACAAATCCATGAAGAAGAAAAGGGTTATTTGATAAACAATGCCAGGATATCATTAGACAATTTTGAGAGAGGAAAAACTGTTTCATCCCTAAACTCATACCAGGAATCAAATTAAATTCTAGAAAGAGTGAAGAGACAAATGATGTAAACACAAATCATTTATGTATTTCTGGAGCCTCAGTTCTCTTCCATTGATTCTTATATTTATTCTTACATTTATGGTCAAGTGATTTTCAAAAAAGTTGCCAACGCAATTCATTGGGGGAAGGGACAGCCTTTGTAACAAATGGTGCTGGGACAGTTGGGTGTCACAGGCAAAATATCAGCTTAGACCCTTACTTCACACTATATACAAAATATAACCCAAATTCAATCATAGACTTATGTAAGAGCTAAAATAGTAAAACATTCGGAACAGGAGAAAATCTTCAAGACCTCAGGTTAGGCAAAGATTTTATAGATAGGAAGTCACAAGTATGACCCATAAAGGAACAAATTGATAAATTGGACCTTATCAAATGTAAAAACCTTTTGCTTCACAAGACATCACTAAGGAAATGAAAACACAAGTAATAGACCGGAAGAATGTGTGCAAACACAACTCCTGCTCTCACAGAGTTTGTCGTCTTTAGAGGGTGTAGGGGGCACACAATAAGCAAAGCAACAAGAAAAATATCAAGTAATGATTAGCTCTGTAGAAGATGAAACCACTGAGCTTTGTTGGATATTGGCCGTTAGACTGCGTAGTCAAGAAAAAGTTCTCAGCTGAGCTATCTTTTATATCGAGCAATTTGAGCTCTGCGTACAAAGAAAAAGTCAGTCACGTGAAGATCCAAACGGAACACCCACCAGGTAGAAGCACCAGCATGTACAAAGGCCCTAAGGTGGGCACAAACTCCGCACCTTTGAAGAAATAAACAACGGCTGGTGAGGCTTGGTCAAAATGCGCAAGGTGGAGAGTGATACCACCCGAGAGGGATGTCTAGCCCCGAGAGCTTTGTGAGCTCAGGTGAGAAGGTGGTCTGTCCTCACATACAATTATTCACGTTAGTGTGTGATCTCTACTGAACCGAGAATGGGTCCCAAAAGGGAGTATCACTCAGGGTTCTTCACTGCAATAACAGCGCAGGCCCTGGCTGGATTAGCAGAAAGAAATTAATCTTTAATAATTGATCAATTATTTATTTAATTAATTTTAGAGAATTTTATTTTAAAAGAATATTGGGCAGCTTATAGAATTTTTCGAAGGACTAAAAATAAGACTCGGGGTCAAGGGTCTAGGGACAACTCCTAAGCCACAAAGAAGGAACCCCTACCGCGGAGCCCCCACTGTGATACTTCTGTGTGGACCTCAGCTTTGGAATCTGTGCCACCCTCAAACCCAGTCGGCGTTGCTGTTTCTAAAACTTAAAAAAAAAAATTTGGCAGATCTTCTCTTTTCAAGCTGTTCAATGCTGAATCAGTTTCTCAAGCATAGCAAATGGCAGAGCCCGAGTCCCCAGCTTACATCCCAGTTGCAAGAAGGTAGGAACTTGAGTTTTCTCGGTTCTAGCTTTAGGGAGTAATACTTTCAAGGCTGGAATTTCCCCAAATATAAGTACTGGAAGTCAGACTCCCCCCCCCCCTGCCCACCCCCTGCAAAAGTCCACAAAATGGAATGAGAATGAAAATATGAATCCAAGTTAGGAGACTTATGGTATTTCAGGAAGAATATTGGGAGACTTGGTAGGCTGATAATATATTATCGGATGGTGGTTCTCAAAGCATGGCTTATGACCAGCAGTATTTCTGATAACTTTGTTAGAAATGCAAATTTCAGGCAGCACCCTAAACTCACTAAATCTGAAACTAAGCGGGTGAGTGAAGCTCGGAAATTCAGTTTTAACAAGGCAGCAGCTGGTTCTGGTGCATGCTAAGGTTTGAGAAGCACTGGTTTAGGACATGGAGAGAAGAGAATTGTTCAGAAGCAGTCTGCAGAGCTTCTTGATGGATTTGATGTGGAATTTAAAGGAGAGAGAATGAAATCGAGGAAAACGTGCAGATTTTTACTTGTATGACTGGAACGTAGTAGGACCTTTCACCGAGATAGGGAGGCTGGGAGACAGCTGGTGTGGGAATGGGGACTGGGGAATTCTCTTGTGGACATGCAGAGCTCGTTAGGCATGCAGAAGGTGATGTCAAGTAGGCAGGCGGCTGTAGGTCTGGAGCATTTAGAGAGGTCAGTGATGGAGAAGTGGTATGAAAAACATCTCCATTTAGACAGATTTGACGCGAATACTAGTGAGGTCACCAAGAGAGGATATAAGGGCAAATGAGATCTAAGACAGACTTGAAAAGTCAAAGTCAAGTGTGGGAGGAGGATTCAGCCAAAGAGACTGAGAGGGAGTGGCCACGGTGGACATGAGTGAGCGTGGTGGACAACTCATAAAGTGTGGGCCAGAGGAAGCAAGGAAACGTGTTTTTCAGGAAAATAGCACAGTCCACAATGCTGGATGCTGCTGAAGGACCAAGAAAAAAAAAAGGGAGTGGATTTGGACTTTCTAACATGGAGTTTTGGAGAATTATATGGAAATTACTAGATTTTTTTTCTAAACTAATTCTTTTCTGCTGCTTAGAGGGGTGGGGAGCTAACAAGAAAGATTAGATAATATCAGCTCGGGCTGCCGTACAAAATACCACAGATTGCATGGTTTGGAAATCCATTTTCTCCAGTTCTGGAGGCTGGAAATTGAACATTGGGGTGCCGGCATGGTTGGTTCTGGCAAGAGCCCCCTTCTGGCTTGCAGAGGTTGAACCACCTTCTCGCTGTGTTCTTACATGGCTGAGGAAGAGAAAGTGAGAGCGAGCTTCTGGTTTCTCTTCTTAAAAGGGCACAAATTTCTATCCTGAGGGCTCCACCCTCATTGACCTCATCAAAAACCGACTTATCCCCAAAGGCGCCATCTCCAAATACCATCCACACTGGGGGTTAGAGCATCAGTGTATGAATTCTGGGGTGGGGGGCGGAGGAGATACAATTCAGTCCACAGTAGATAAGTTATAATAATATTAAGAAGATACCTTTTTTTTTTTTTTTTTTTGCCTCTGTGGCATTGCTACATTAGTATTCTCAAAACCTTCTCCTTGGCTTTTATCCATTCCACCCTCCCCTCGACAAGTACTTATCATCTCACATGTAGACAAGCAGCATCTCCACCCGTCCCCTGCCTCCCGTTTCGCTGCTCTGGCCTCCAACGCATCTCCCATGCCCCAGACTGACTTCACGAGAAGGTGCTTCTCCCCATGCCACGCCTTCACCCCAAACCCCATAGCTCAGCACTGTTTCCAAAATGTGCCCGATTCTGAGAATCACCAGGAGGGTACTTGTTAAATAGACCATCTGTTGCAGTTCCGAAATGCGTCTGGAGCACCCAGACTTTTACCAGGCATCAGCTAAATTGATGCTTATCATCCAGGAAGTTTGGGGAACACTGCTGCACATGATAAAGCTCAAGATCCTTGGCAGGGCACGGTAGGGCTTAATAAACTGACCTCTTTTTTCTCTCTAGCTCCCTGCCACTGCCCACCTGGGAAACTGCTTGTGGCTCCTGAGCAGCCCGTCTTCCTCGTGTCCCCCGTGACTTAGTATACACCTTTCTGTTTGGAAGGGTGCCCTCTCTTTCACCTGGCCACCTGACCACATTTCCCCTCATACATCCATCTACACTCCCAGTTCAATAGCGCGCTCCACACTCCATGAGGGCCTCCTACCTCCTCACTCTTTGTAACAACACTCTTTTTTGCACTGCTTTCTGTGTGTCTCCACTACAAGAAGCACGTCAGAGTGTTATTTTCTTATTTGCATGTTTGTCTCCCCCACCAGATCAATAGGTCCTCCAGGGAAGGGAATGGGTCTTTTCATCTCTGTATCCCTGGCTCCTTGAACAGAACTAGGTGCAATGCAAGAATGCAACAGATGTTTGCTGACTAAATAAACTAGTAAATTATACAGGCAGGACAAAGGAACTCAACAAAATCACGTATTCGTGAAGGACTACTGCTAAGATTAGAAGGAGAATGGTCATCAAGGGTGCACAGCACTCCCCCCACCACACAGGTATCTAAAGAGAAGAAGAATGCCACTCCTTGTGGAAACTGAGGCCCCTGCAGTTGCAGCCAATAATAGTAACAGTTAACTATGAGCTGGTCCCTCTCCAGGTTCAGATCCAAATGAATGAGAGATAAACAGAGGACTCAGTCATGTATGGTGAAAACACAGCATCGTTTCTGGTTCAGGCTGGAGACTGTGGAGGTGCCTATCTAAGACCCTTGGGGGATTCTGAATATCATCCCCTGATTGAAGACCTCGAGACAAGCCATCTCCCAGAAGATGGGCCAGAGCCCTGCCCCACAGGTCTGCTTCTACCCCACATGAGCAGACCCTCCCCCAGTCTCACCAGGCAGAGAAAGTTACTTCTCTTTCTAGGAGGAGGGAAGGAAGAGTGGAGAGGGACAGACGTGTTTCTTCTGTATATTTCTCTCTGGGAGTGGGGGACACATTTCCTTCTCTGCCTGCCACTTGTGGAAGTCCTTTCAGAAGGGCTGATATTTGTAGAATCAGGTTTAAGAAGGAAGTGAAAATCAGTTTTTCCAAAGTCAGAAGGGAAATGGAAAAGTTCACATCACGTGAATCTGTGGAAGGCCGAGAAGGATCCTGTATGAGAGACTCAGAATCTGAAGTTAGATACTCCCCAACTGCAAGGTTGTGCGAAGGTGGGCAAGCCACTTGACCTCTCTGAGTCTTCCTTCAGCCATTTACCAAACTGGGCTGTGGGTGAGGGATGGACAATTAACCTGTCATGCTTTCTGGTCAAGTGAGATGATGATAGAAGGAATGGGGGTCCCAATATTACCTATAATAACCAACATCACACCCAAGAGCTGGATGGCTGGGCAATCCACGCCTCTGCCAGTCTCATGGCTGGCTCTCCCTCATCGCCTTCCCTCCGCATGTTCCCATCAGGTCTGCCCACCTCAATAACCCTCTCCAGGGTCAGCTCTGTCCCTAGGCCCCAAGGGACAGAATTTATGTTCCTTGGCCCCTCAAATGCTATTGCAGTTAACATTTAGGAACTCGTCCACACTCACTTTGCTCTCTATGCCCTTGCACTCTGCCTCCAATGTTATCACTGTCTCTCGTTATGACGTTCTAGAATGTCTTGGAAATAAGCCCCTTTTATCAGATGGATTTCTGAATCCACTGAGGAAGAAATCTACCCTGGCACAAACAGGCTTCCGCCCTGCTGATGGTAAATTCTCCAGACACAAGCCCTACAACAGCACTTTCTGCCACGTGTTACAGAACCAGCAACAGTTTGACCTCGGTAAGGTTTACTCCATCATCAGGTGTATCCTAGAGCTGAGAACCACAGGCCCAGGAGGGGATAGAAACCTGGCCAAGATCTCACTGCAGGAGCGAGGCAAAGCCGAGACCTGTGTCCCCAGCTGCACACACATTCAGCCCCTCGAGGTCTCGCTTGGTGTAGAGTCTTAGTTTTTACTTAACAAGCGCTTGTAGAGCGCTGTCTGCCTGCCAGGCACTGTGTGAAGCACTTACAAACATTAACTTATTTCATCCTCATAACAGCCCAAGATGTGCCACCTTTGGGAAGCCACTTAACCTTCCTGTGTCTCAGTTTCCCCTTCCAAAAAAGGGATTCCCAAAGGCACCTCCCTCCTGGGGTTGTTGTGACGGTCTCAGGAGTCAACACACTTAAAGCACTAAGAACAGTGTCTGGCACAGATGAGCACTACATGACTAAGTATTTACGATGTAAATAAAGGGGACAAGGACAATGATGGATACAAGAACACAGAGGAGGGGCCCCTAACCAAGTCTCAGGGCGGGGGGAGGTGGGGAGGTAAGGGAAAAGTTCCTAGGCAGCCACCTATTTGGTAAAGAGCTGAGCCAGGTTCACCCTAGCGAATGAGCTGATCCCACCGATGGTCAAAAAACAAAAACAAAAACAAAAAAAACCCAGCCTCGTAGGAGAGCAACCTCCACTCCCAAGATGTAAAGACTCGTTTGCTAGTCCTCATTCTCAGATGTACTAACAACGGAAAACCCATGTTTCCCCATCTGACCAACCCTGAGAACAATGCCAAAGATTTCCTGTAATGAAAGGAACTAAAAATACTTTTTGATGATGGAGAGAGTGGAAGTTGAGCAACACTGACTGACTGAAATACGGAAATGATACCAAATGACACCCAAGCAACAAAGCAGGCAGCCCACCTGGCCTTTGATCTCTCAGTTGTGCCCCAAGACTCTGAACATCATGTCTTGTTCCAGGAGGACACGCTGGGTCTTTGTGTTTGCATGTTCCATGCAATTTTCTAGAGAAAAAATTTAGTCAACCATATCTAATGCTGAATTATAGCATAAGATGGTTGCTGGCAAATGGAACACCTAAATCATAAAACTTTCTCTTTTTTCCAAACCTTTGAAGAGCTTTAAGAACCGGGAATATGTCTGTGCTTTTGGAACTCAGCTATTCCTTTCACAGTTATTCTCAAATTATTGCGATCATCAGATATATTTCATACACTGTCATATTTTTTTGGTTAAGTGTAGCTGTTTTATTAAATCTAATATTTTGTTAAACCACCGTGGAATGGTTCTTACAGTTGAAAAAAACTCATCATATGTTGTACTTCCTTTGGCGCTCATCCCCACGCAGTGAGAGAGACTCGTATCCCCACCACCTCCATCCCCTTTTATAGATGAAGAAACGGCGGCACAGAGAGGCGAAGGAACTTGTTTGGGATCACACTGAGATGACAGCTTTCTTGAAGCACAAACTGCTCTTACGCTCCGCCCTGCTGGTCCCCTGGAATTCCATTTTACTCTCTGTTTGGGGCGTCCGTGTTGTTACAAATCTCCGTTTATTATGGCCCATCTCCAAAAGAAGCCTCAGCCTGGCCAAAAGGAACCTTCTCTTTTTCTTTGCAAGTAAGTTTTTCCTCTTATCCTGTCTGGAAAAGGTGGTTCTGCGGCCAATTCAGTAAGCAGTTCAGTGATTTAGGAACAAATATGTGGTACAGCTGAGTCTCTCCAGATGTTAAGCTAAATAAGGCACAACTGGCCTTTTTGGGTCTGACACCTCTTTAAGCCAAACCGAGACAAGACGGCCCTCAGAGCATGTGAGAGAGTAATGACAGTATTCTTATCAAGGATACCTACTATGTGCCTGACACTTTAGAGAGAGCTGGGACTCAGGATTAACTGTGGGTAAATTATATGACTATATGATAAAATCTTACAGTTTTCTTACCCTCAATTTCTCTCCTCGTAGGAGGATTTTCCACCCTCGCATGTTGAACTCAGAGGTGGCTGTATGACTTGTGTTGGCCAGTGAAAAGTAGACAGAGGTGACACATGTCTTCCAGCTTGTGGTTTGCCATCTCTCTTTTCCACCTGCCACATGGACTGGCAATGTTCCAGATAGAGGCTGCCCCGGGCCCCAGTGGGGGTGGAGAAGCCAAGCTTCGGGCAGTCCACAAAGGCCATGTGTGTAAGCAAGCACTATTTCTCTGCGGTATGGTGAGCCACTGAAGTTGTTTCAGCAGTGCGATCTAGCCTCTCCTGACTGGTAAACTCGCATGAGATTCTATAGCTAGTACATGAGCCAGAATGGTTCTCCTCCAGCATTAATGAAGTGCATTAACTACGCTAAGTGCTTTCTTTATATATCTTTGTCCTTGCAACGACCCCATCGCTGTGTGTTTTATGCCCATCCCAATGTTGCAATCAAGAACATTTCGGCTCATAAGGAGCAGATGCAGGACTTGAACTCAGATTGCCCTGAATTTATAGCCCAATCTCAAAATCACTCATCCGTGCTTCTCGAGGACACAGAGTTTGAGAAATTGAGAAATCGAAAAGAGTAAGATGAATTTGCCCACCACCATCAGACTGTCAGATGGTACTTATTCATATGAGCTGCCCCAATTCATGAACAATTACCTGATGAGCACCCTGTGTAGACGAAGTTGGTGGAAGTACCTGGAACTTCCTTGGCACACCTCCATTCCCGCTTAATGTCTTCGGTTCAGAACTCCTGCTCAGCTACTGACCCAAAGCTCCTACCTGCTCTCTTGCTCATGGACTAACGGAGATACAGCAGCTACCTGCCACTCTGCAAGCCAACAGCAACATGGCGAACAGAAACCACAAAGACTTTAGAAGAAAACAGATCTGAGTTCAAGTTCTGACTTTGCCACTTACCAGATTTGAGACCTTGGGCAAGTTGCTTCCCTCTGTGCCTGTAAAATGAAATAAATTAGAAAATGATGCCTACCTCACTGGACAATTTGGGGGAGAAAATGGATCATTCCAACGAGTGCCTTGGGCAGAGCCCGGCATCTAATAGACACTTGAAGAATGTTAGTTCCTTTAGGACTTTACCAAAACACATGGTGTAAACCCTTTTGCATTCCTGCCCTTTGCTCCTAACCTCCCCATCCTTTTCATGCTAAACCAAAATCCACTGAGTTTGGGTGGATGTGCTTCCTGATACAATTTGCACCTGAAGACACATCTTTGCCTTGAGAATGTAGTTTGGAAATGGAGATTGGGTGGCTTAACAGCTAGGCTGGGCTTGAAGAACTTTAAGAGTTTTTTTTTTTTTAAGCCACAGACCAGTCTTAGAAACTAATTATTTTTAGAAATATAATTTCCAAGGGAAAATGCAAACCAAGTTCCAAATATTCAACTCCCAGCAAACATATGGATCACAATTCTTTGGAAGGGAGAGATAAATGCATATGCATGTATGTGTTAATACCAATCATTTCCTTACATATATTTATTCCAGTTGTTAAAAAACAAGTACATGTTAACCCTTTCCAACTAACTCCTGCAGCTACTAAAACATTTTTTAAGTGACCAGCAAAGCATCATTCCCATCTTCTTCCAGCCTTTCAGCTCTCATGCTAAGGTGTGGGGTAGAGGACCCAGGAGGCAACCTCAAGCCCATGCCCTCCAGGTCACTGAGCTCCTTATCTTTTTCTTCATAGTCTCAGAGTAAGGAAGCCTTCCTGCACATGGAACTCCTTCCCTAGTGGAAGGCTGAAGGTCAGAGCTGGAAAACCTCTAGTTTCCTCAATGAAGGTGCAGAAGAAAGAAGTTCACAAAACTGAAGAAGTTGAGAAGAAAGCATGGTGTGTGTTTCTTCACCTTGTTATCTGTGTAATTCACATATCTCCTAGAGAGAAACAAATATCAATGAGAGGCTGAGAGGGGAAGTGACAGAGCCCAAGGATCAGTCAGACCTGGGTTCAAATCTTGTCTCTGATATGAACAGCTTCTGCAATGGAAGCAGGAAGTTTAACCTTGGGCTGCAGGTCCTCAATCATAAAATGGGAATAATAATTCCTACTTCATGGAGTATTGCAAAAATTAAAGATATTGTACAGAAACACCTAGTGTACAAAAAGTACTGAAGAAATAACTATTGCTGTCATTAATGGCATCTTAGGTCCCGTTGGCAATCCGGTGTTATGAATATCAACTGATCGAGAACTACATAAACGAACGTTTCTTGGATTGAAACACTATCTGTGTAGTATGAGAGTTTAGCCTACTACTGAAATAGTTCCATTAGAAAAGCATTAGAAGGATATTATATGCTAGTTTTCAAACAACAATCGGATTGAGTCTCAGGCATCAGCCTAAGGACTTATTCAGTTTCTTATACCATGCCTACATTTGAGCTTTACTCAGAAAAATACAGTTGCAATTTCTGATTTAAAATAAGTCTTCCTATAGGTTAATTTTATTACTTTAAGCAGCCTATTTACTTTTCAAGAAGAAAATGAAAAGATTTTTTATATTAATTAAGCTGCTTTAAGGAGTATGTGGAGATGGAGGTTAACTCCATATATATATAAATGGAGCAGATTGCAAAAAAAAAAAAAATGACCATAATTTCTGTAATCTATGTAGGCATTCCTCATTGTGATATGATTTTGCCACTCCTCCCATCGCAATATAGAGTTTATTTCTCAGCCCTTTTGATTCTAAGCTTGGCTGTGTGATTCGCTTTTACCAATAGGTCGATTGCAAATGTCATATAGAGAGAGGCACAGCAGGGCCTGCCTTCTCTTGCTTCCCTGAGACCACCACATGAAGGAGCTCAGGTTAACCTACTAGAGGATGAGAAGTTACAAGGAGTAGCAGCAGGTTTCCCAGCTGAGAAAAGCACAAACTTCCAGACATGTGAGTGAAATCGCTTTGGAACACCCAGCCTCAGTTGAGCTACCAGATAGCTGCAGCCCTGAGAAGGACCCCAAGTGAAACCAACAGATGAACCACCCAGCTGAGCTCAGCCCAAACTACTGACTCACAGAATCGTGACCAAGTAAAATTGTTGTTTTAAACTGGGGTTGGGATGATTTGTTATACACAAAAGATAATGAATGCACAAAGTCTTCAACAGGCAGCTCTGTGGGTGGCTGCTGGGTTCACAGTAAACGCTCATTCTCTAGGCACAATCCCCTGAGTTGCAGGTGGAGGCTCCCAGCAGCACTAATCCCTTGGCTATAGTTTCTTGGTCAAGGGTGAAGCCTGTCTGAGGCTAGACCAGTCACATTCCTTCTCACATCATGGTAGTGCTATAGATGGCTGGACCACCAACTGTCATTGCTGGGGCCTCCAGGGTTGCCCGGGTCTACTCTTCTCAAAGACTGGTTATTCTAGGTTTCCTCAGCTCTGATGAGTTTCCCTGGCATCTTTCAGATAAATGCCATTTCTCCTCATGGGAGCTAGAGGTGGGTTTCTGTTGCTTGTACTCCCCAAATTCTTAATCAATAAAAGTCCCCTTTAAAGAGTTTGTCCCTCCAGATGAGGAAAGGGTAGTTGGTAAGTGAGTGTGAATGCTCCTTATCCACAGAACACCATGCTGGCCTCTACAGTGGAAAAAAAGTGAAGAGAAAGCACTAACCTTACCTTCATGGAGTCCCCAATGTAAAAGTCCTCCTGGATCAATTTTCTGTCTGCTTTATCCAGAAAACTTTTCATTTCATGCAATGTTTTTCAGGACTAGCATTTCATTAAATACTGTATTAGTCACATAGGATAGTTAATGACAGTAACAAACAATCCCAAGCCCCAGAGGCTTAAAATGACATGTTTAGTTCTCACTCATACTGCCTGTCCTTAGTTGTGGAGATATGGGAGGAGAGGGTCTGCTTCTCTCTTTGGGCAGGAAGTTGATGGAGAAGCTGTCTAGAATAATGCTGACTTTCAGGTAGAAGAGAAAAGTGGTGACTCCTGCACCAACACGCATAATTTCAAGGAATTCTAAGCAGAGCCTATGGCATTTCATAGGCTTCCTCACAAGCATCTCCCACACACCAGACCTTTGCTCCCAGAACTGAGGCAGCTTAGACAGATCCACCTGGTTCTCTCACAGTGTCCCTGACTCTATTGAGAAGAAAGGGGCCTCCTTCTGTCTTCCATCAGCATGTTGTACTAAGCAAGGTACGCCAGCATGGAGTACCAAGTACAAGCTCTGGATCATTGTGTAATTCACGAAAATGTCTCCACATATTGCTGTCCCTGTATCTATGCTCATGCTATCAAGAGGCAGTCTATTCCTCCAGGCCTTGATCTGTGACTTGCTTTGATTCACAGAATAAGCAGAAGTGACCATTGTACCAAATCTGGGCCTCAGGAGGCCTTGTACATCTCCACTCTCTTTCCTGCAGAAGGCTGCCACCTCTATGTGACCACTATGTGATTGCTGTGCGGTCAAGTACAGGTTCGTCCGCTGGAGGATGATGGATCACATGGAGGAGAAACAAGCCATCCCCGCTGAGGCCACCCCTGATCAGCCAGCCTCAGCCACCCAAGCAGCTGACTACAGATACATGGATGGGCCTGGCTGAGTCAAGCCCAGACTGATGACCCACAGTTAGATAAATGCTTGTTGTTTGACACCACTAAGCTTTGCATGGCACGGTCCATGCAAGACTAACTGGCATAGTGATTTAAGCATGAAAGGAATTTACTGAAACATTGTATTCCCTGAAAAACCGGGACACTGTGGGACTTCGAAGCTATGCCCAGAATCGCTCTGCAGAACCGGCCTGGCCCAGATCCACTGTACCTGCCACCAGGGACACAAACACCATGACCCTGAGCCCTGGCAGCTGCCACCTGGACCTCCGTCCTTAGGAAAGGAGGTGGAGCTGTAAGTGCTGCCACTTGTCCCAGAATTAGGTCACATGCAGGCAAGATATTCTACAGTATAATAACAGGCACAAAAGCAAGGGCACTGAGCCAACAAAACGGGGAGTCTGGAAACAGGGTCCAGGAAGCTTCCCAGGGTGCTAGACATCGAGGCTTTAGTGACCCAGTCAGGGAGGAATCCTGAGGTGGCAGACAGAGCACTTGGGCAAACATCTTTTTACCAACCATTACAGAGCGTTTCAATGTCTTAGTAGCTAGTTATAACACACCAGGGCATGCCGCTTTCCCCTCTGACATCAGTCCCCAGTCAGGAGACTAGAATTGCACGCTTAGCTTAGATTGATCAAGGGCCACACCCACCTTGGCAAAATGGGGTTATGGTCACTTTTTCTGGGCACATGGCCACTCAACAGGTGAACAGAAGAATAAAATCAAGCAAGACTCTGCCAGCAAGGAAGAAGGTGAAGAGGGAAGATGAATTGGCATAAACAGTCAGTAGTGCCTATGACACACACCCGAATTCACGCCCCTATGATAAGGTAGGGAGGGGGACACAAAACAAGGCACCTCAAGACCCTGTTCAGGGGTTTCCCAGGATGCAGGACTTTCAGTGCTATTACCGGCAAAGCCTAGGACAAATGGGACAAGTTGGTCATTCAATGGCGAGGCTAATTCGTCTGTGATCTGAACGATGTTACCTAAGAGGAGCTAGAAAGGGCCAGAGAGGTCAAATAGCTTACTGCAAATCACCCTGCTAATTCATTCATCCCTGTTCTTCAACTAGCCACATATTCAAGGTTACTTAAAGTACAATCCTGGGACATGGCCATTGTTCTACACGTGACGATGTAAGCATAATATACAATAATAATAAAGATAGCCTTTACTCCGTGTCTATCATCCATCCACCACGTTCTAGGCACTTGACATGTATTAATCTATTTAATCTTTACCAAAGTCATGTAGGAAAGAGGTACCACTATTATTACAACTTTACACATAAACAAACTGAGCCACAAAAAAAGGGTTAAGTAACTTGCCGAAGTCACACAGTTATTACGTGGCAGGACGAGGACATCTTGGGCAGCCAGGCTCCAGTGCATATATGTCCTTTGTCCTACACTGTACTGTCTAGTCCCCTCTCAGACTGTATTCCAGCAGCCCACGTCCATCCTCTCCAAAGCCAGTCGAAGCCGCCTAGGCCCCTCACTCAAAGGAAATGTCCCGTTAGGCCGACACATGTCCCATTAAAGAGGGACAGACATGGAGGCTAAGGGGGTCGCAGCAGCGTGGCACCCCGGTTGAACCTCTGTCCCAGAGATCAATTTGGGTGGTGCTGCGTCCCGGAGAGCACGCTGTTACAGGTTAGAAACACCTGTGACACGGCGCTTTCCAGCACTGTGCCTCGACTCTCACAGCCACAAAGCCGGGAGTCTGGACGGAACCAGGTCAGGGCCCTGTCTACCACTGGGGGAATCCAAGTCACTCAGTGATTTTAATTCAACAGAAACCACTGAGGTCAGGAATATCATGGGAGCCATGAAACCTGCAAGAAAGTCAAATTAATCTAAAGCAGCTGTAGCATCATTTCTCTCCTTTCCCCCCTCGGTAATTTGTTTTCCAGGATGCTCACTTATATAAAAAGCAGGACTGGGATTGCAGGATAAGCTGAGGAAAAACAAGAAATCAAAAAGGTGGTTTCTTGTTTGTCTTTACAGATGTTCCCTATAATCAAAGCACTTCTGAACCCTCCACCCCACCAAAAAAAAAAAAAGGCTTGTGTCTGCATTTTTTTTCCCTTAGAGAGAATGTTGACTTTCAAGTCCTCTTCACTTTGACACTTTCACTTCCTTTGCTGAGAGGTGAAGTGGCCACCAGACTCAGGGTGCAAGAGACATCCCTTTCTACAGTATTTCATGACACTCGCGCCTCCGAGAAGAGCCCGTATTAGGAGTGTCTCTTCAGGATGATTGGACTGCTCTATCCAGCAATGTCCAGGTGAGTGAGTCCTCTAACAAACGCTCTGTGTCACATTGCCTATAAAAGTATTTAATATGCGTTAGTTCGTGATTTATGAAGAGGTAAATTGCTTTTTGCCACGGCCACTTCGAGATGTACTGAGCCAAGCATCTCCTCTGTCATTTCATCTCCACCTGAGAGGGTCCTGGTCACATCGCCTCCTCTCTGAGGCGACCTCAGATTACTCAGCAGAAGACTGAGGCAGACTTCAGGGGAGGAGGTTTCCCTTTCACCAATAAGACGTTCTCTTCTTCAGCGCCAACAACTCTGCTTTTCTCTTAGGCTCACTCACATCCCGTGTTTTTCTAGCTTCATACTTTCTTTCACTTACCCTTGCAGGGAAACACAAAACATTTTCTGGAATGAAAGACATCTATAATCCCTTTAGGTATTTAAAATTTTAGATGTTTCCTTTTTTAATAAGCTCCTCCAGAAATACATCTGGTGGTAGGCGATACTAATCAAGTGAGATGTTTATTTAAAAGCAGGCTGCTTTTTTTCAGCATGATGTTGGGTCCCGAAAGGGCCTACAACATATTTGCCGTCTTCAAAATTGTAATCTAGTTGAGAGGCAAGAGTAGCATTCGTTCATTCATACCTATATACATTCAGTGCACGATTATTGAGTGCCTACTGTATACTGGGTATTTGTGAAATCATATAAGTGTTTGTCCAAACTCTGAGCCCTAGCCCCCATGGCAGAGGTTGGGGGATGGAGTTATGATAAAATGTCACAAATCCACATACACCACAAGAACCGTCAGCATATTTCATTCCCCTCTCATTCACACATTCATCTTACAACTATTTACTGAGCATTTATAAACATGCCTGGTAGGGTAATGTCTCAGACATGTCTGTGTATTTTCCAAAGGCATTTGGATGCAGTTGTGATCGATTAAATATAAGTTAATTTAAAAGTTTTACTGAATTCGTAATGTTCTTGTACCCTTGAGCATTTTCTGTCAGTGGATGCCAGAAGTTCGACATTATGGAACTGCACAAAAAGAGTTAGCATTCAAAAATACGTTTTTATCCTGCAAAAAAAAAATGTAAGGACTCCCGTGAGAGAAGCGAATGCAGGGTCCGTCGCAACACCAGAAGGTGTGGGTTTTGCAGAAAAGCAGTAAGAAGTCTACAGGCAAAAATCCCAGAGGACTGTGAGAGCACAGAGAACATCAGGACCGCAGTTACCCGCCTTAGCCCTGCCAGTCTATGCAACGAAAAGGACATGACCCTCAATAAAGCACATTAGTTCTTTCTTTCAAAATGATTTAATGACAAATTAACTTACTTTATGTGATTACGACATATTAGATATGATAGATAACAAATCCAGAACATCCGAATTTTAGCCTCACTGGGCAATCCGGATTATTTAGCTCCGTTGCTGTAGTTTAAGTTTTGCGAAAGCAAATGTACGGTAATCCGCATGCATGGTGCTTCATACTTTTCCAAGAGCTTTCCCTGTGCTTCCTCTGTTTGAACATCACCAAACCTAGGCAAGACAGGAATGTGGACAAGACAGGAATCATTATCACAGACGAAGTTAGGCTGCTTAAGAATAAGCAATGGCTTATACAGATACAAAGTGGACAAGGATTAACTAGGTAAAATGGTCAGGAAAATGGATTATGAATAGACATAAAATGACCCTGGGACATGTGATCTGAAACTTGGGAGGGAGGGAGGCAGCTAGAATCCCATTTATCGTTCGAGTTCTAAGAATACCACACTGTGAATGCCAATCTTTTAAGACTGAAGTAGAAAACCACGTTAAGAGAGTTCAGGGGAAAATATATGTTTTTGAAAGAATGGAAAATAAAATTAGAAAAGGAAGTCCAAGAAGCAGAATGATACACAACAGGAAGACTTAAGGGCAACTGAGTGAGGTCTGAGTTGGCTAAATGGGATTACACCTAACAATAATTTCTGCTAACTAGCCTTTCATGAGATAATAATTTATGTGGCCTAAAAAAAAAAAATCCTGAAGATTAAACTAAATTGGGTATCATTTTGGGTGATGCATATTTAAGTGAAAGGCAACACTGTCAAAAGAACTGGCTTGGGGTTATTTTGCCTTCAGTGCACATCAGCCATCAGGCAACTACTTAATACTTAATCTCTCTGTACTTTGATATTTTCCATCTGTATGATAATATTACCCTTGCACCATTGTATCAAGCATTTGGGACATTGTATATAAAGCACCTGGTAAGGCACCCAGGACAGCAGAAACTCAAGCAGCAGGAGAAGGTGTGTGTGGGTGGCGGTGCTATTTTAAATTAATATGTATTCTCATGGCCTTCACACTAGACTTGAATCAAAAGACCTGAGTGTCAGTCCTGACTCTTCCACCTAGTGACTGGAAGATAATTTATCATTGAAAGTGTTTAGGTTTATTCATCCTGAATCTTTCCACATGTAAAAATGAGTATAATTTCTCTTCCTATTTTTGAGGTTCAAATTAAATGGTATATGTGAAATAGCTCTTAGATATAAATGTCATATAAAAATAGAATATTGTTGCTACTAAGTCTTTGAAAATTAATCATCTAGTGTATGAGACATGTCACACTGTATGTGTATAAAAGGTGTCACTGTGACAGGAGCATAGGGTAGAATTATATTTGTATTTTTAGAAGCCCTAAAAATAATGACAACAAAAATTCCCAAAATTATAAGAAATTCTTAGTTGGCATAAAGGGAAATCTCTCAATTTTAAGGATGAGAAAACTTTTGAAAAGGCTTACAAGGGTCACGGTGGGCTATCCTCCCTGGGGTGATAGCAGAAAGAACAGACGGCCATCTGTCCCAGGGAATTTGTCAGAGAATCAGAGTCCTAAAGTTCAGGGGACCAGACATAGGTTAGCTCACCCACCTTGTTAGACAGGAGAGGAAACTGAGGTGCAGAGAAATGAAGTTACCTAATCACGAAAACACCCACTGGAGAGGCCTGAGTGGCAAACCTGCCACCTACCTCTGCTTTGGCTTCTGCTCACTGTTTTCCATGACTACCCTGTTATTTCTGTTGAAATGCATATACCCCAGTGGCTTTAAAATCTTTGCATTTGGTAAGTGGGAAGGACTGGAGAGCAAATCCAAGGCTGTCTGCTAAGCTAGAGGATGAAGTCGCCCTAGAATGTCTCAACACAGGACTGCAGGGCAGTAAGGGACTAGAAATCAACATCTTGAAGTTCACTTCCATCCTTATGCATTTATGAGATCATCCAGGAAATATTTAAACAACATGGATGGAACTAAATGTCTTGCCAGGTGGCAGCCTGTGATATATACAGACAGCCCCTGACTCACAAAGGAAAACGACAGAGGTCCCATACATCCAAACAGCTGCTGCCATCCGCCTGGCCCCCACCACCTTGCAGCTGCCATGGACTGTGAAAAAAAAATTTTAAAAGAAAGAAAAGGGATAGAAAAAAAAAAAAAAACTTGGACCACTTGCAGATAGGGCACATTCAGAGGCGGAGGAAGAGAAGAAGCTGTGGCAGCAGGAACTGAGTACGGGAATGGACTCACAGGATACTTGTCAGTCACGGATGGCCCAAAGCAGCCTTGCTTTTTTTGCCCTGAAATCTTCTCTCAGGAGTGACTGTCCTTTCCCATCCATGCTCCCAGAAATTTTATCAATGTAGCATTTTGCCTCCAAGCCTTTAAAAAACACACACACAAAACAGGGAATAAATAATTAATTTATCATTAGAAATCTTTTTATAATAACTAATAATAAGAATACCTAATTCATGGGGTTATTGTAAAGATACAGTGAATCGATGCATAAAAAGTCCTTGGAACTGTGCCTAATATGTGATGTAACACTGATAAGTATAATAAAACTATTAGCTCTCTTTATAACTACAATTATTCCCATTTCACAGATGAGGGAACTAATGCTTAGAGAAGTTACTCTACCTAGACCACATTCAGAACTTAGAGTTAGAACCAGGATCCAAATTAAGTTCTATCACTAAATCCTATCATCTGAACTACTGTGCTATAAACAGTTTTATGCTTGATATTGGGAGTGGGGAATGGAGGTGGAGGGATATTGGGCCAATCATTCACACGTTAGCAAGAATGAATTCAGTCAGATTCTTTTACTACTGAAAACCAACTGAGTTTAGTTATATTCAAGATACAAGAATTTTGAGTGATGAGGGGGCCCAGTAGGGTAAAAGCAGGAAAGACCTGGGTGAGGGACCATAGCTAGATATTGAATAGGAAGCTTGAAGACAATGATACCCATGGAAAGAAGATGTAGGGGTGGGGAGGCAGGAAGGTAATTTGGAGAGAGTCAAAGATGAACTCTCACCCATGTGAAATTCATTTGGTCTTAACCTATACCCACAGCTCCAGATAATTTATTAGTCCTCTTGGTAGACTACGAGACAGGTTAAACAAACTTCTCTGGGCTGCTTGGCAATATTATGCTTCCACTTCCATCTGTAATGCATTTCTTTGGGGAAATGTGTGCTGAGTTTCAAACAAATGATTTGTAATTTAATACAACAAATGTATACTTTGTGCCTCCAGGGACTGGGTGCTGTGCTAGGTGCTGGAAATAACAAAGTGGGTTCAAAGCAAGGTCCCTGCCCTGGGGCAGCCCCATGGGGAAAGACGTGTGGGCAACTGTGAGGCAATGTGCCCAGTGTCACAGGAGAGGTGTGTACAAGTGCCTTGGAGCACAGAGGGAGGGAATGGGAAATTGCTTTTAAATCAACTTTTGGAATCCATCCGCGCGCCAGTTGGGAATTGCAAGCGATGCTTTAGAAGTTACGGGAAGGACACACGTACCATTTAGTACTGAATGAACTCATTCTTAACAGGACTGTTGCCTGCTTTTTTCCTGGCAAGCGGTAATATCAAGACCTATGTTTGTTTGTGTTTTTGTCTAAGAGGTTAGAGAGATTATTGGAAGGCTCAGAGTGCTCTGGTTTGAATCTAACTTTCATTTACTAGCAAATGACCTTTTCTTTACCTCTCTCAGTCTCAGTTTCCTTATCTGTAAAATGGGGATAATGAAAATACCTTCTTTATAGAGGTCCTGGAGGACTAATGAGCCATCATTGCGTGCAAAGTCCAGTGCCCAAAACAGAGAAAACGTCTCACTCAAACCTGGCTATAGATAGGACTCCCTAGCTATAGGTTCCAAAAACTTCATGAGATTGAGCTTTAGTTCTGAAAGATAGTTTTTAGTGCTACACAGAAGAGCCTTTAAAAATTTTAATAGCATATATTTCTTTTCCTCTCTCTCTCTCTATAGATAGATAAATAGATAGATAGATAGATAGATAGATAGATAGATAGATAGGTAGGTAGATAGATAGATAGATAGATAGATAGATAGATAGATAGTTAGATGATAGATAGATAGATAGATAGATAGATATAGATAGCACATCAAACCCTAGAGTTTCAAGATATTATTTTGTAGGACGAATTTAACAACTTAGAAAGTAAATTAACTTAAAGAAAATAATTTAAAAAAAAAAACTACGTAGAAAACAACAGTAAGATGTAACGTCTTCCCAAAATAAAAGTAACAAGCTGACCGTGATACTTGAGACTAGAGCAACAGAGGCCTCACTTTAAATTTTTCTTTCCTTTTACTTTCTTTCTCCTTTCTCTCTCTCTCTCTCTCTCTCTCTCTCCTCTCTCTCTCTCTCTCTCTGCATTGGGCGTGGCTCGACTTGGTTTTATTTTTCTAAACTTAATTATATATAAAAATATATATTAAAGTGTTTCTAATACAAGAAGGTGTGGGATATGGGGTGAAACAAAAGCATAACAGAGATTCGGAAATACAGGAAGTGATGGTCTCCCTTCATGTGTTTTCTCATTGTAATGAAATTCAAAACTTTCCATCTACAAGACTCCGGGAAAGGCACCATTTTCTAACGCCCAAACTAAAGAGACAGCACAGCTGAATAGCAGAAAGAATGCCTTCTGCATGCCCACACTTTCTTGGCCCCGATTTCAATCCTGGTGGAAAAATTCCCTGAAGCCGACGACAGCTGAGCTCCTTGCCTGGAATTCAGATGATCAGAAACGAAAAATTATACCCCGAGGTTAGGTTCTGGGGGGCTCCCAAGCAGCTTGTGACGCACGCAAAGGCCAGAGAGCGAACCTGCCACCTGTCCACCTCCGCCCCACGAGCTGGGGGGATTAAGCGCGAGGAGGAGTGCTCGTGTTTGGAGGATGCAGTGTGGAGGAGACGTCAGGACAGGCCTGTGTCAGTGCAGACCTCGGGTTTCCCCCAAGTCGCAGTAAGGTCGCTGGGGCACCCCGTCATCTTTACCCCTTCTGTGTAAAAATCACCTCCAGGAAAGTCCCTCTACCTAACACAAGCGCTGGCCTTCAGCGCCCGTGGGATGGTGATCCCTACATGGGGATTCTCTGGGGTCAGCACCCTGACCTGGGCTGTGGTGTCACTCACACTGACAGGCTTCCATAGAGCAGAGTGCGTTGAAGGCACGCAGGACCCGGGACATGATTTTAGGGTCGGTAAAGGTGTCAGTTCAGCAGAGGTTCAGTTTGTTCTAGCCTGTGTGTCTTGGGCTCTCTTACTCCTCTATGGAGATGTCCTCCCCTGAGCAGCCCCACCCCACTTCGCCCACCTGGTTGCAGAGCCTTTATCCCCTCTGCCATGGAAGAAGAAAGCAACGAATCACCTTGTGGGACCCGCCCTGGCAACGAGCACTCACTGGGCCATGGACAGGAGCTTCCAAATAAATCCCTTTATTTCAGCCTCAAGAATAAGATTGTTGTGTACAACGTAGGACACCCAGTTAGACTGCAACGTCAGATAAACAAAAAAAATTTTAGTATAAGTATGTCCCATGCGATATTTAGGACATTTTGTACTAATACACACACACACACACACACACACACACACACACACACACACCATACACATACATACACACACATATGTATATATATATATATATATATATATATTATATATTATATGTATATATAATATATATTATTGTATATATTATATATATTACATATATATTATACAATATATATTTATATATGTAATATACATATAAATATATATTATATATGTAATATATATATAATATATAATATATACATATATATATATATGTATATATATTATATATTATATATATTACATATATAATATATATATTATGTATATATGTATATATATTGTGTTGTTGTTGTTTGCCTCACAATCTAATTTAACTAGGGGTGGGGGGGGGCCTATAGTTTTAGTCACTAATCCAACAACTCTACCCAAAAACAACTCCATGAGGCTGGTATTATTATTTCTATTTTAAAGATGCGGAAATTGAAGCTTATAGAGATTAAGTGACTTGCCCAGAGCCACAGTACTTGTAGGTGACAGAATAGAGATGAAATGTCAACCCAGACCCACTGAGTCCAAGACCAAAGCTGGTTCCACACTACCACACGATACAAGCCTTAAAGGGAAGGGGTAGAAGGGATGCTAATGGAGGAAGCGGGTATTCTCTAAGGAGTTTGGGGGATTCTTGGATGCCTTGCTCAAAATGGAGACAATCACTCAATAAATAGTTGGTGGGTATAATTGAGTTAAATTATCACCATGCCTGGTAGCTAAAAGACTCTGCTCCTTTCCTATATAAACACCCGTTAAGAAAAGACTTGTTCCTCACTCCCAGCTCAGGTCCCCCTCCAACACTATCCTTCAGAGCCTTGAGGAAGCATTTCACAACCATGCGTATAGCAGTAGTAGATGAGGTCATGGTACACAGCTCCAAGAGAAGCCTTGAGTCATGTTACATCCATGTAACACATGGAGGAAACCCACAGGACTAAAGGAATTAGCTGGCCCAAGGCATGTCCAGCTTCTCTCTGGGCTGGACAACCTTCAGAGCTCGGCATGTGTGGCCTAGTCACCTTGTTTGAACCAGGCTACCTCACCGGCACTTGAAAATATCGATCTGCACTTTGGTCGATGTTGTTTGCGGGGAGCAGAGTTTGTGGGGACAGGAAGAGGACAGGTGCGTCCTGCTACAACTTTTCTTGCATGAAGACGGGATTGATCAGTAGATGCAAAGTTCCCTTCTGCCTGGCTTCCTTCTTCAATTTGCAAAGCTCTATGAATCTGCACACAGGAAGCTGGACGGAACGCACTCAGTTCATATATGACCACAAGGGGAGTTGCTGTGGCTCTGGGCACAAGGGAACAACTTAAGTCCTGGACTTTTACTCCAGATCTTAACTGGAGAAGCCACGGGAGGACAGAGGGTCACAAGGGCCAAGGAAAATGGTGTCACAGGAAACTGTGGACTTCAATCTGCCACCAATAGGAAAGTCGGCTGCCTTATAATCATTTTATTTTCCAATGATCAACGCAATAAATACTCATTGTAGAAAACTCCGAAAATGCTGCAAAGTATAAAGAAATGATTGAAACCACTCAGAATTCCACCACACAGAGATATAACCTCTCCTAAAATTGTGCTGTATTTTCTAAGGCTCTCAGTCCACACAGTAAACATAAGTGGCCTCATGTTTCGCGTATGACTTTATTTCACTTTTTTTAACCAAACAAATCATAAACACTCTTCTAACATCATTAAAGATGCTCTAAAGACGCTTTATGACTTAGAGAATCTTTAATACTTGCGTACATTGAAGAAGGCCATAATTTACTTACTTATCTCTTGCTTGCAAACTTTTAAGAGTGTTTTCAACATTTTCTCTAATAAAAACAACATGGCAGTAAACGTTTTTCTTCACATATATTTTACCAGGCCCTTGGGCACCTGTTACCTCATGCCTAGAATCTAATATATAGATGGATATCTGATGTGACCCAAAGATACTTGTCTTACTATGTTTTTTTTTTTGCTGTGCTTGACAAAGAGCAGTAAGTCTCTTCCAGAAGCCTCACCAACTGAACCATTTAGAGAACCACTAAGGTCAGTTATAGAACATGATCCCTTGTGAAAGGGAGGCAGGCTCCTACTCAACAGGAAGTCCAGCCCCCCTTAACTCAGGCCATAGTGAGAGAGAGAGAGAGAGAGAGAGAGAGAGAGAGAGAGAGAGAGAGAGAGAGAGAGAGAAACCCCAGAAACAATCTTCAGAGAAACCACCACACAATGTAATTCCACCGGGAACAGGACGATAAAAAGTCCTCAGAACTATGCGGCTTGGTATTTTCACAGAACCATTGCTTGCTGATTTAGTTAATGATCATGTTGGGTTCCAAATTTCCTCTAAAAGGGAGTCTTAAGTGTTCTCAACTTGGACAGGGTTCGCTTTAAAATAAACAAATAAGTTACATAAGGCCAAATTGTGGAGGATCGGGTTTTAGAAGCCGAGGCTGGGGGAGGATGGCAGCGGCCTGCCTCGCGTCTTGCGGCTGCGCCTCACGTGCGGCCGGGAGGGCGGAGCCGCGAGGGGCGTCCCAGCTGTCCCCGAAACCCAGCTTCTATTTGAGCGCCAACACCCACCAGGAATTCATGCGTAGGGCACCTCCTGGCGCCTAGAAGACAACTCGAGGTGCTTGGAAGCCAGCGAAGAGAAACCAAAAAGCAAAGGCAACTGCTGGTCTGGTAGACCGGGACAGAGTTCCTTTCCTGGCCCCTCTTGCAACGCGAGATGTCCTGAAAGGCTGGGTGGTGCTACCTGAGAGCTGTCATCTTCCTCTTGAGAGCTGGCTGCATTTCGCTAGGAAGAGGAGGGATTACTATGTGTTGCCTTTTGAAAAGCCCTTCAGGCCCCTCCAGGAAGAAGGATGTCGGGTTCCCCAAAGCGACCAGGGTGAATGGAGTCCCCACTTTGAGCGCAGCTGTGGGAACCGCTGCAAGGGACAGACAAAGCCCAAGCTCTGGTGGGACCCAGAATCTTTTGTGCACTCCTAAAGTAATGTGAACATGCGAAATGTCACACAGGAGTCCGTTTGCTCGAGCACTTATGCAACGTAAGTGTTAAGAGCTTAAGTAAGTGGAAGGCACTGAGAGCCTAAGGGTTAAAAGATAAAGCAGACCAGGCCCTGTCCTCAAATTGCTTATTTGAGAAGAGATGTTTTCACAAATAGCCAGAAAATGCTACATGACCATGACGAATGGCGATGTAGACCACGGATCTACATGGGCCTGGAATGCGACCTAAAAGCACTACTCAGTTCTGGCCTGGACCTGGCTTCCTGGCCCAGTCACAGCAACACAGGCCCAGTGTGGTGAGAGCCTTAGATTTTCTAAAGCAGGAGAATGTGATTTATCTGTAAAATTTCCTAATTTCTAAAAAACGTTGGCTGAATTATTTTTAGTACTAAACAAAACATACCTATAGGCTGGATCGGGACAAGCCACCAGTGTGAACCTCTGACATTTGTTAATACAGACAGCTGTCTACTCTGATGAAAAAAGTACTTCACACAAGTAATGTGTTTAATATGATCACATTTTTGTTTCTAACCCATGTGTTTACACGTAAAAAAAGATGAAAGGTGATACATCAAAATGTTAACAGTAGATATTCCAGATGACAGGCTTATAAATGATTTTTCCCTCTTTGCTTTTCTGTTTTTAAAGACATTTTTGCAACGAGCATGCATTACTTCAATAACCAGAATTTTCAACAAAATTAAAATTTTTATAAAAAACCCAAGTGCTTTTAGATACGGACAGATAAAGCATTATGACAGCTTGGAGAAATAAGAGAAAAAAATATATGAGAATAAAAGTTATTAAAAAATACTAAGAATGATAAATTTTGAGTAATAATAAAATTAATTGTGTACATTGAACACTTACGATGTCAGAGGAGGAGGAACCTCGCAACAAGCTTTGCAGGCATTATCTCACTTATTCTTCTCACTCTCTGTGTGGTGATGCTGCTGTGTTCCCATGCACACGGGAGAGAATGAGGCTTACAGAGGTTAAGTAACTTGCCCAAGGTCACACAGCTTATAAGAAGTAGCAGAGCTAGAATTCAAAACCCAGGCCACCTTGCCTCCAGGGGCTGTGCATTCTCCCAACCTTAAGTAAGAGAGTGCCAGAAGCAAAATGAATGAGGAAGGTCAGGGAGATGGTGGTTTTTGATCTGGGCCTCGAAGGCCCAGCAATAGTTCATCGCCCCCCCAGCCCCCCCAGAGATAAGAAGGATATAATACTACTAAAGGAATCGAGATGACACCAGGAGTGTCAGAAGAAGTCCTGATGAAGTGAGGCAAGTGGGAGGGAGACAGGCACGAGAGTCCTGCGCACCAAATGCCGTGCCAAGGAATTAGACCTCATTATGGTCAGCGGAAGCAAGTGACGTTTCCAGTGCTGGAATGAAAGGGTGTATTAGTGCTAGGGTTGCCATAGCAACATACTGGACTGGGGGCTTAAGCAATAGAAATTTATTTTCTCATAGTTCTAGAAGCTGGAGTCCAAGATCAAGGAATCGGCAAGTGTGGTTTCTCCTGAGGCCTCCCTCTTGGTTTGCAAATGGCTGTGTCCTCGCACGACCTTTTCTCTGGTGTCTTGCCTTCCTCTACTTACGCAGACACCAGTCACGTTGGATTAGAGCCCACCTGACGGCCTCATTTTAACCTAATTTCCTTTTTAAAGGCCCTGTGTCCAAACACAGTCACATTCTGAGGTACTGGAGGTTAGGACTTCAAGGTATGGATTTTGAAAGGACACAATTCAGCCCATAGCACATGGCAATGCAGAAAGAGCATTGGACTTAGAGAGTCAGAAGCCCTGAGTTCGAATGCTGCCGTTGTCACTTATTAGATGTGGAGCCTTAAACAAGACAGTTAAATACTTTGCCCCTCTTTCATTTAAAAAAAAAAAACAGAGAATGTACTTGTCTACACTGCAGGGTTACGATGAAATGCAAATGAAATAATGCTTGAGGACATACCTTGTAAATTACAGGGCCCTATCTAGCAGTCGAACTTAGCATTTTGCCAAGTTGGACAGAGTAAGGCCTCAAAGACTTGTTTAAGAAAAAAATGAGCATTACTGTGCTGACCGAGGGGGGGGGTAGGCAGAGAAAGCTTAGTAACCCCAGTAATTTTATAAAACTATATTTGTTTTAAAAAGACCGACCACTGTTCCTCATGTATTTTTGAACCAGCTTTCAAAGTGGGTTCAAAATAATTAATGCATGTTTAATGTTTTACACCCCTTTAAAATATTTTGGGGCCCCTTGATTGCTTCAACAAAAATGCATTCACATTTGAATTTATACTCTCTGACTTAATAAACATTTGTTGAGTACCTCTAGTGTGGAACGTACTGGAATAGTTGAGTTTCCCAGATCGCATTTAATCCTCAAAACCCTTCTGGTCTGGAAACCGGCTCGGCACGACCACAGAAATCGACCATTCTTCAGGGTAAAGGCCAAGGTGCGAACCTGACCTCACATTTTCTGACAAAATTGTCTTCGTCTGTTTGGGCTGCTATAACAAAATCTCGTGATCTGGGTAGCTCAGAAACAACAGAAATTCATTTCTCACGGTCCCAGAGGCAGGGAAGTCCAAGATCAAAGCCCACTTCCTACACTAGCATCTTTTCACTGTTTACCTCACATGGCAGAAGGGGTGAGGGAGCTCTCTGGGGTCTTTTTTACGAAGGCACTAATCCCATTCGTGAGAACTCCACCCCTGCAGCCTAATCACCTCTCGAAGTCCCCCTGACTAAGGCCATCACCTGGTGGGTTGGGATTGATTTACCGTGAGTTTCGGAGGGATGCGTTGAGGCCAGAGCAATGATGTCATCTATTTGCCCTCATTTCCTTCTGTACGAAAACAGCCCAACATGAACAGTAACCATCTCTACTCAGGAACCCTAAACCTTGTCAGCGAAAAACGTGTTATTAATTATGACTACGATTTTTCTCCAGATTTTCCTGCCATCTCTAATTCCATATGGCCAGTCCAGCATTAGCACCAGGTTGTATTCAAACAGGGACAGTTCGAATAGCCATAGGAAATTTTAAAAATATTTTAATCTCTGATCTGCGCCTTTCAAAACAAAATGAAAGAGGATCCAGTTCATAACCCCCAGCAACATTTAGAGCTTGTAAATTCTCCCATAGCCCATGCAGCTACTTCCGCTATATACCCTTTTCATTCTCTCTACACACTGACAAGACCAAGACTATCCTCTCTCTCCCTCTTCTCCTCAATCTCCCAACTTTTTAGTATTTAATTCCTTTTTACAGGACAGAGGACAGGGAAGAGTCAGGGCACTATAATATGTTAATAATCATCTACCCCATTATACACAGACATGTCCCTCCAGTGTCACTGATAGTACCTGACATGGGCATAGGCCTTTGTAAACTCAAACTTGTTCGTTTTTCACTTCAGTTCTATCTCCTGATGCTCTCAACAACTCAGACAACTAGAAGGCAATTTAATCTTTAGAGGGGGGAAAAAAAGAGGTTTGGGGAAATTTTTCTAACAGACTTAAGGCTTACTGGTGGCAGGGTAGGAAGTGGCTGAATCCCGCACCCTTCTTACCAAGACTCATAGCCTATGACGCTTTGATCCCCATAACAGGCTGGAGTGGGGATTGGCTCACTGCTCTCAAGTGCCCTGGATAATATTAAGGACATTGAAATGTCCGAGAATTGCCTAAATATAATTTTAGCTTGCCAAAACGTACAGCAATAGATACTAATCTATCTACAAATGCCCGACTTTTTTTTTTTTTTTTTAGATAATTGTGTTGTTTGCGAGACAGGGACAAATTACTTTTTTCAGGAGAGGTTTGTATTTTTAAAGCGGTTTCCTTCCCTTTGCAAGGTTTTGAACTTCCTAAAGTATTTTTCACCCTTCAAAGTTTTTGCAGCCTTTCTTAACACCCTCTGCCTGGGTCAGTGGCAAGCCCAATGAAGTCCTTTGGAAGGCAGTGGCCAGAGATGGCAGAAAATTGGTTGCTTCCTTCAACTGTGCCATCAGCGTAGCTTAGACAAGCTACCTCATTGCTCTAAAGGAAACTGGAAGAGCGTTTTGCCCACTCCAAAACTCTGAAACTGAAGTTATGAGGTCATATGGCAGAGGCCAGGAAACATATTTCTTGGGGTGATTTGATGCTTTCTGAGGCCTTTTACTAGTGATCTGCAATACTAATTACCCAGCCTTCCTAGCTGCATAAGACATTTAGATAATGACTCATGGCTGTGGAAGCTAGCGTCAATAAACAGGCCGTTCGAATTCAATTCTATTGCATTTCAAAACAGGATTCTTTGGATCCTCATAGGTAAACCCAATCTACTTATAATCCAGGCAAGTGTTGAGTATAGAAAAAGAAGCATGAACTACTAGACATTTGTGGGGGGAAAGAGACCGATGGTGGTCCACCAAGCATCATTTCTTTCTGTCCTCCCCATTCTTTTTTAAAAAAATATCAATGTGTAAAGAGTCCTGGCTCCACCATTTATTTGCTGTGTGACCTTTAGCAAGTTACTTAATCTCTCTGTGCCGTGGGTTTCTCATCTGTAACAGCACCTACATCACAGGGGTTTTATAAGGCTTAAATGAGTTAGTATTTGTAAAGCAATTAGAACAGTGCCTGGTAAACAATGAGTGCTGTATGTGTGTTTACTAAACATACCTTGAAAAAATTGTCACGTTCAAGCAAATCAGGTCATCTGAAGGTGATGCTGACTAACGACTGTGCCCTATGGATCTAATGTTCTCCTTCCTGTGGAATGAGCCTGAGTGGGACACACTGAGGTCAGGACTGAGCAGCCTTTTAAAAACAGACCGAAAAGCAGGGCAGTGAGGCACACCGGTCCAGGGCATTTACTTTCACAGGCCCGCTCATATCCACTCAGAAACTAAGTCAGCAGACTTCAAAATTTTTCACTCTCATACTCACTAAAAACGAATTTTGAAATCTGTACCTCGCCCACATTCTTAATTTACCTAAACTTTAAGTTACTGTTTCCATTTAAGATTAAATGATTGCAAAAGATTTGCTATATATTATAAAAATTGACGTTGGAAAAGAAAACAGTTGAATCACCATTTTAAACACATCGCATGGTTCATTCAACTGATGAAAAACATTTCACCACATAAACTAATTGTCAAACCCATCAGCCAAATTAAATGTATTTCTTATCATTAAAAGTGTGACTTTATTTTTCAACTAAAATATTCATTCTTTATTGAGAAATAAGTTACAGTGAAATAAATAGAGTGATGGTTTGTTGGGGAATAAAAACTCCAACAGAATATTAGTCTTTCTCCTCCCGCCTCTGGCTCTTGATTTCTGCCTTCTTCCTGGCCCCTTTGGATGAAGAGGTCTCGGTGGGCGTGCCGGGCCTCCTCGGGCCCTTGGGGACCTCTGTCTTCCTGGCCAGTGGTGCTGGCGCCATCTTGGATCCACTGCCCTTGATATTCATTTTGGAGAATATTATAAAAACCACTAAGAAATAAACTATGGGATGTATCATATAAAATAGATTATTAAAAAGTAGTCAAGTTTACATTGATGTAGGTCTTATATTATTAATTTTATAGTAACTGTAAAACAAAAGTAACAGTGCTGTTTCTTATTATGTGATTTGCAATCTAATGCCATACTATTTTGCTAGTTATGTTATTTATGGAGCCAGAAATATGATAGAAGGCATGGTGTTCTTATGTTACGCTGTGTGAATGTGCGCATCTAAGTCTGATGTTTGGCTTTGGGAATAAATAAATAAGAATTATGTTTAAAAGTCAGAAATAATTTCATTAATTTCATTAGCCCTCAGGCTCAAACTTTCTGTTTAATAAAGTTATTTAATAGGAAAATAATATATTTCTGTATACTACTAAAACTAATCAGGCCAGCATATATCAAATAATTAAGTACTTATTTTTGAGGGGTAGGAAATGTTTGATTTTATAAAATCAGTTCTAACTACCTCATGGAATAGCGCACACAATATCTGAAAAACATAACCTGAAATTTCTATCTGCAGGTTTTATCGAATGTATCATGGAAGTCTTGGTAATCCCAGAAACTTCCAGTTATATCTATTAAGAGTTAATGTTATTAATTAGCTGGACAGCTCGATTGTTGTCAGGCACTTTCCTTTCCAGCTAATGACAAGTCCCTGGAATGAGGAATCAAACCTTTCTTTAACACACAAACACCCCCAACACACACACCCAACCCACACAGATGAAGCCATGAATAACCAAATTCAACCCTAGAAGGAAAGGATTATAGATACCCATCAGATAATAATGGCCAACATTTAATGAGCATTTACCATGTGCCAGTCACTGTTCAAATAACAGCACTCAATTAGAACTTACAGCAATTTTGTGAGCTGAGTCTGATTAACATGCCCGTTACCAGCTGAGAAAATGGACACTCAGAGGCCACAGGGCTGGCAATTGGGGGCGACAGGGTGCCTGGCCCCAGAACTCAGGTTTAACTATCACGCAGTATCTCACTGGCACTGACACGTGAGCCCATTTCTCATTACTTCCATTCCATAATTATCCTCTATCACCCATACTAGAAACCCCTCTGGCAAGCAGAAAAACCACATCCACAGATGTACAGATCTTAATCTCCAGAACCTGTGAATACGTGGCAGAAGGGACTTTGCAGATATGATTAAATAAGAACATGGAAATGGAGAGAATATCCTGGATCATCCAGGTAGGCGTAATGTCATCACATAGAACTGTATAAGAGGAAGGGAGAGGCAGGAGAGTGAGAGTCAGAGAAGGGGATGTGTTCAGAGTGATGTGATTGTTGGCTTTGCACGTGGAGGATGGGGTAAAGAGCCAAGGAATGCAAGCAGCCTCTAGCAGCTGGAAAAAGGCAAGAAAACAGGTTCTCCCCTGGCACATTCAGAAAGGACCACGGCCCTGTCAACATTTTTATTTTAGCTGCATAAGACCCATGTATGACTTCTGACCTCCTAAGCTGTAAAACAATAAATCTGTGTTGTTTTAAGCCACTAAGTTTGTGGCCACTTATTAGAGTAGCAACAGGAAACTAATACAAACACTAAAGTACTCACAAAAGGTGTTGATCAGAGGAGGGTGTGAGCATTCGCAAACTATGTTAACACAAGCTGATCACAGAGGCACGCTTGCTGCCCAAATAAAGCCAGGAAGTACATTAGAGCCGCTAAGAAGCCACAGAATAAGTTCTTACTTCTAGACTGAAAATGAAGGTACTTCTTGTCTCAGTTTTGGAATAAGTAAAGATTATCTATGGAGGCTCTTTCTCATTTTTACTGTTACAAAATTGAAATTGGTTCTTTTTACGAAATTCTCCCTTTCTTCTTTGTTTCATCGTCAGTTTTTTTTTACTCGACGCCTTTTCAAAAGTTTCCCTTCCTGAACATTTCCTATGGGTTTTGAGCTCTGACACTGCCATTTAACTGGCTCCAGCTCATGAGCACAGTGTAATCACCAATACAATAAATCACGTAATGATCACCCTGTGTTCAGAATAAGCACCTGCTCTGGGCTTCCACAGTCACTGTTTCTACCGAGATGGTCCTGCTGCAGATCAGGCTCCACGCAGCAGCCAGAGGGAACTTCCACTCCAAAATCGGACAGTGTCATTCCTGTCCTCAGTTCTTTCCCTGACCCGTACATTCAGAAAGAACAACAGACACTCAGGCTGATATCCGAGGCCTTATGGTCTGGCCCCCATTGCCTCTCGACCTCCCCCTCTGTCTTTTTCCCACACTTTCCCATGATCCAGCCCTACCAGCTGCTCACTGCTCTGAAACATGGCAGACTCTCTCAAATGCACATTTGTTTCCTTCACCTAGGACAATAGCTGCCCCCTTTTCTGTCAGACTACTTCTGTCCCCTCCTTCCCTGGTTCAATGACAGTCAATTGTCCCAGAATCACCTGCAAGGACACAGGTAATAGCACTTGATACACACAGATGTGAGTCAAGAACTTCCATCCCATTTACCTTTGACCTATGGTTTCCCATGGTCATCTATCTCTAATTTCCTGCCTGGATACTGACCTACCAACTTCCGTTTTCTGACTTTTTGACTTTGGTCTTTCCCATTGGACAGTTGATACTATGATGCTCACTCCCATGAACCTAATCCCAATTGCAGCCTCAGGTAAAAAATGCTCCCAGCAGTTTTAGCTTCAGCTCCTAACCACTCCTCCTCCCAGTACACACACACACACACACACACACACACACACGCACGCACGCACGCACGCACGCACGCTCACACCAAGCAATTGGGTGACCTGTCCAACGTGGCACTCCATGAGACTGACCCAATTGTTCTGTTATACTGGAGTATAGCTGGGTCAAATAAGGGTATAGGTGAGGTTGTAATGACGCCAATGGTTTGATAGTGTGGGTGTCTCCTCAGCAGTTGAGGAAACGGCATGATGTGGGGTGGACAAATCAGAACTCTCCCAACTCTACCACTCATTGGCTGCCGTACACACAAGTGATTGGTATCCCTAGGCCTTCTTTCCTAAGATAAGAATACAGGCTGGATCCCTGTCACCCCTCCTCCAACTTGGTCTGAATGTCCTCTACACCCAGCACAGCTGAGGAGGCATCACCTTATGGCCGGAAATTCAACTCATTTCATGAGCCGAATGCAATCAGAGGGCTGAGGAGCCAGCTCAAGATGAATCATTTGGCTCAAGAGATGATTGTCAGTGGTCCTAGCAACACACTCCTCTGCCAATAGCCATTTCATTTGATCTCCTCACTGATGTGCAAACCACAGATTTCCTGGGCCTGCAACCTCCCAGGAAATGGAAGCCAAATAGCAGATGATTCACATTTCCTCTAAAGCAGCAAAAGAGAAACTACCTGCCTAGAAATTGCCTTCAACCCGTTCAAGGCCCTGGCCTGAGCTTCTTCCCCCATATCCTCAGCTGATGGGTATGAGTTCCTGTGGGCCCGGAGGCTGCTTGTTCTCTAACTGGTTTCTCTCCAAAAAGAGAGAGGAAAGAGGGAGTGAAAGGAGAGAAGAGTTGACTTAACATTTATTAAGTGCCCATTATGAGCTAGATTCTGGTTCCATCAGCCACTTTACATATATTATCTCGTGAAATTTCACTACAGTACTGTGAAGCAGATATTAGATGCCACCTGCCATACTATAAATTTACTTTTTCCCCTCACTAAATGATAAAGTCCAGGAGAGCCAAGTCTTTGTCTGTCTCATGGCTATATCTCCAGTTTCTAGAACTGAAACATAATAACATATAATAATTATAGGCAACACATCTTATACCAGATGGTGTTCTAAGTACTTTCATATACTAACTCAATCAAATAATAAGAATAATAATTAATAATAAGGATACAGATAGTCCTTGACTTGTGATGGTTCGATTTACAATTTTTCAACTTTATGATGATGCAAAAGTAGCATGCATTCAGTAGAAATCGCACTTCAAATTTTGAATTTTGATCTTTTCCTGGGCTAGCAATATGTAGTAGTACTATGCTCTTTCATGATGCTGAGAGGCAACAAGATAATTTTGCTCAAATGCAGGCTAAGTGTTCTGAGCATGTTTAAGGTAGGCTAGGCTAAGCTATGGTGTTCAATAGGTTAGGTGTATTAAATGTGTTTTTGACTTATAATATTTTCAACTTATAATGGGTTTATTGAGATATAACTCCATTCTAACTCAAGGAGCATCTGTAACAACAGCAACAACAACAATAATCATAATGATAATAATAATAATTGGCATTTATCTTGTGCCAGACACTGTTCTATTTCTAACAAATCTATGATGGAAAATGACTATCTCCACTTTCCGGATGATGAAACTGAGGTATAGAGAAAAAAATTGGCTGGCCCATTCTTCTATTGCTAGAGCCAGGATTCAAATCTGGGCTACCAGTTTTTAAAATTATGGTGAAATATACATAACATAAAATTTGCTATTATTTACATTTTTATCTTTTTTTCCATCTTTAAGTGTACAGTTCCATGGCATTAATTATACTCATATTGTCATGCAACCATCGCCACCATTCGTTTTCAGAACTTTTTCATCTTCCCCGACTAAAACCTTGTATTCATTAAATACTAATTCCCCATTTTGAAAAAATTCTTAACAAGGAAAAATGTGGCCAGGGTTAGACCCTAGCGTGAAAAGTCAGCGGTGTGGAACGATTTGAAAAGAGCAGTAAAGAATTCCTGCCCTTGAAATTTGCTCCTCGGTTAGGGGTCAGGAATTCAGACGTTCTCCCATCAGGGTGTCATTCTTGTGGTTTTTAAAGATCTTGAGGTCTTCATGAGTCTAAAGAGGGCGTTAGGACATCAAGCCGCTATCAGTGAAAGTATGTAGATGCAAGGAGAGTTCAACGGGAAGGTTGGAAGGCTGACACCAAGAAGCTCCCTTCCTTCCTGGCTTGCCTGGGGCTGGGAGCTGCCCCCTCTTTCCTTCACCCATCGTGATCCAGGCACTGCTGAAGCCCTGGAGACGTGCGATGAGCATTATCATAGGGACCACGGAGGAGTAAACAGTGTGAACCTCCACACTATGGAGGGAGAAAGTCTCCAACTCCCAAACACATAGGAGAAGTTCAAGAAAGATTTCCCAGCAGAAACAACATCTCAGCCATGACCTGAAGTTTGAGCAGAGGTTAGCTGGAGGAAGGTGGTTGGAGAGAGGTGGGGAGAGAGCAGGAAGAGTGTTCCAGGGAAAAGGAACAGCGTGTGTAAGACCAGACGGCACCATACCTAAGTGAGAACCTGCACGACGATCAACAAGGGGGGATGAGGCATGATGTAGGGAGAGCAGGGAGAGAGAAGCCTCAAGCGCTGGGCGGGGACCAGCTCAGGCAGGGCCTTGTCAACCCAGTGAAGGAATATGGACTTTATCCTGACAGCAACGTGGAGCCATAGAAGGATTTTAAGCTGGAAAGTAGCATAAGCAGATTTGCGTATTGGAAAAGACATGGGAAGGAAAGGAAGGAGGGACAGAACTGGGAACCGGGAGACCAGGTAGGAGCTGATTATGTGTATCAGGCCAGAGATAAGGGTTCTGTGAACCAGGAGTAGCCACTGCAGAGATGCAGATGGCAGACAGGTTCGAGAGCAACAATGGGAGCAGAATTAACGGGACTGTGATTGCAGGGAGCTGGGGAGGGAGAGAAGTCACAAAGACTCTGGGGTGTCCAGTTCGGATACCTCAATGGGGGTGGTTACATTCACCTCTCACTGAGATAAAGGACCCTGGGAGAAGAGCTGGTTTGGGTAGGAAGTTAATCAATTCCATTTTGGACAAGTTCAATTAAGGGTCCTCTGAAACTTCTAAGGGAAGATATCAATGAGTAAATCACTGGAAATGAGCTTTACAGTTCTGAGTGGATACTACTTGTAAATGTCTCGATCATAGGTATTATTTTTACATCGGCAACTCTGGCACAGACTTGCACCTCCACAAATCCTGGCAGGTGGTTTCTTTTGGGTGTGATGAAAATGTTCTGGAATCAGGCAGTGAGGCAACACAGCCTTGTGAATATCCATAAAGCCATTTTCAAGGAGTGAATTTTATAGTATGTGAATTATATCTCAATAAAAAGACTTCTTAATTTAAAAAATCCATATGCCTAAGTCCTGGCTTGTACCACTCAGTCGTAGCGACCCTGCTGGCTCTTCTCTTTTGTAAATGAGTCTGGATGGGCCAGTACCCTGTGATTTATTCCGCCTTCAGAGACTAAGGGTATTGCTGTCCACCCTCCAGTAACCTTTCCACGTACAGTTCTGATGGTTCTCATTTTCCATTCTCCACCTCAGGAGCAGAGCCTACAGACCTGGTCATAGGTACATTTGCTATTGAAGAACTTAAATGTTGTCAGGAAAATAGGGTTTGGATGAAGTTAGTAAAGCCCTTAAAAATGTGTTTTTACATTCAAAGTTATGCAACAAAACTTTAAAAGGGGAAGGTATCGTCGACCTTTTACTCAACTCCTTAGCTATGTGTAGGTGCTATTGTTAATGCTTTATAGACTTTATTTAATCATCGTATCGACTCCTTGAAAGAGGTAGTAGTAGTATTATGCCACAGTGAAACTGAAGCAGGCAATGGAACCCAGGCTCATGGTACTCTCTCTCCTTCCATATAATAGGCACCCAGAAATCACTTTCTTTTCAGCTTTCGGTCTCAGCTTAAACATTGTTTTATCTCAGAAGCCTCCTTGAGCCTCTAAGTTTCATTAGGTGCCGCTCTTTATGATCCTCCAGAGCTCGTATTTCTCCTCTCACATTATTTATCACACTAGGCCGTACTTGCCTATTTACTCAGCTGTACCGATTGTAAGTGGTGTGAGGATGGGAATCATGTGCATCTGTTCTCTTATCTATCCTGAGGGCCTGGCGTATGGATAGTTTTCTGAAACAAAACTGAATGAATGAATGAATGAATGAATTTCCATTTACCATCCTTACTCTCAAGAGACTTTTCTGGATCTTCCTGCTCTGTAATTTCAAAAATAAAAAAGTTTGGAAATTCAATTTGCTTTGTTGTAGATAACTTGCATTAGATAAAGCTCCCCTCCCCCATGGATTCTTTTTCCAAATGTTTGATGCTTTTCTAATTTTGTGACTCAGACTTGTTGACCGGCTTTTACCTCTGGGGTCCATCCTCCTGGTTTTAATTGTGGTCCTAAACTTGCGGTGAAATTGAAATGTTGGCAATGAAAGAGGATGGTGTAACTTTTACTTAACTGGATGACATAGCTGAGTAGATATTTCTTAATTCTCTCTCTGGTAATCAAATTTAACGATCTTTAGCTCTGAATTGATAGCTTTGTGCCAAAAATATGTCATGGAGCCACTTTTACAGGTAACTCTGTCCCCGTCCCCAAGAGGGCATCCATGTGAATACGGTATGGGTGGGCTTTGCCCTCATTTTCCATTATTACTCCCATGGCTTCATTTCAAAAACCTCTACCTTTCCTTTGCCTTTACCTCTGCTTCCCATTTTCACCCCAACAGGCATGACCCACAATTCACATCCCCTGGAAACAAAAGGTGCATTGAAGTAAACCTCAATGCGACAGGTGTAGACTGTTCTGTGACACCCTGGAGTACAAAATATGCCACATTTATTTAATGTTCTAAACCACAATTAAACTTATATTATGGCCTGCACTCAAAAGGATCAAGAGTAGCCAAATCCCAGATATGTTCCATGATTTATTTTTGCACCCTGCATCAAGCAAGAAACTCAGGGCTTACACAGATCAGAAATTTGGGGAAGGTCCCTGGTCCTTCACCCATCATTTCGATGAAATTCGTGTGCTGCTGCTTGCAAAATCCCATAGTATTTTTTATTTTTGTCTTCATCTTCAACTATCAGCAGCATTTGATGTGGTCGATTTCTCCCTCTTTCCAAAAGGGTTTCTTTCCCCTTCTTTGGCTTGTCCTTCCCCTTCTCTGGACACTCCTCCTTGGTGACTTTGCTCATTTCTTCTCACCTTCTCTAGCCCTGAAAAATTGGGGTACCTAGGTCTTCACCTTTAGACTTCTTCTCTCTCTTCACTCTTTGTCTAGATGAGCTCATCTGGTCCCATGGCTCTAAACACCATTACTCTGCATTGATAATTTCCAAAGTAATCTCCAGCTCCAAATTCTCCCTCAACTCTAGACCCCTATAGAGCTGGTCTACTTGACATCTCCACTTAGATGCCCAACATACATCTCAAATTTAACACGTCCAAAACCTGAATCACCTCCCCCCACCCCCAATTCAGCTCTAACCTTATTCTTTCCTGTCTCAGTAAACACAGCTTCATTGCACTGTTTACTCAGGCTACAAATCTTGGAGCCATTCCTGATCCCTCCATCTCTCTCTCACTCTCCCTCCCCGTCCCCCATCTCCCTCTCTCTCAACCCCACATTCAATCCATCAGCAAACGTAATTGTCTCTTGCTTAGAAATATAGTTTCTCACGTCCTCCACTGCTGCCACCCTAGTCCAAGTCACCAGCATATCTTTTTCTGGATTATAAATCACCTATCTGCTTCACTCCCATCATTCTCCCACAAATCTACTTTTCACACAGCAGCCAAAGTAATCCTTTTAAATCAAAAGTCAGATTATATCTCCTCTATCCGCAACCTTCCAATCATTTTTCATCACAGTCAGAGTCAAATCCAAAGACTTTACGGTGATGTCAAGTATTTACATGACACCGTTCTCTGTGATTGAAATGCTCTTTCCCAAATACTCACACGGCTCATTCCCTCATCACCTTTATGTCTGTATACAAAGGCAACCTTCTCTGTGGAGCCTTCCCTGACCACCCTGTATATAATAGTCCCCTACTCCTGTCTCTCTCTGTCCCTTACCAACGATTTGCCATAAATGCATTTACCTCTGTATGATCTGTCTCCCTCCTCTAACATGTACGCTCAGTGAGAGAAGGAACTTTGGTCTGTTTTGTGCACCGCTCTGTCCTCCACTCTGAAACAGCATCTGGCTCACGCTAAAGGCTCAGCCTGTTAAGTGAATGAATGAGTGGCCACTGCTGTTGCCGCCTGTGGAACCCACATGAAGGTGGTGGCTGCCAGCAGCCTCTCCCTCTCTGGTCTTTGCCAAGGTTCCCACGCTCACTGCCCTTCGCCCTCAGTCCCCAGGGCCTCCCACATAGCAACATTGTGCCTTAGGGGTTCAGCATTGGCAAAGGGTATAGTTCTCTGCTGCTCACATATTCTGCCCCTCCATAGCGCCCTCCTGTCTTGCGGACTATAACTTCACCGCCACCTTTCAAATATACACAGTAGCCACTTACTTCTCCCCTGGACAGAAGGAGAACGCTGAGAGGCAGTACGGCATAATGCTTAATACGCATCAGAGGCCAATTTCTTGTGTCCAGATCCTGGTCACTTAACAGTTGCGTGGCTTGGGGCAAGTTTCCTGACCTCTCTGTGTCTTAGTTTTCTTATCTACAAAATGCAGATGATAAGAGTCTCCTCTTCGTAGGTTTGTTGTAAGGATTAAATTCGTTAATTTATATTACGTGCTCAGAATCAGGCTTAGCTATAATATGTGTTCGCTATTATGTCCGTAAAATGTTGGTCTCTTGCATTGAGAGGTGACCTGTGGAGGAGGAAATGGTTTTTTCCTTCCCTAGGGAGTCTCCACCAGAAAAAAGGAAGGAAAGAGGGAAGGGAGGGAAGGAGAAAGAGTGAAAGCTGGCATTGCACAAGAGAGAAATAGATACGCGAAGTGATTTCTCTCTAACTCCCCCTGTTATGTGGGTAGAGTAAAATTTTCACAACAAGGAAACTCACGAGTAGAGAGAAATGTAGAGCTCTCAGCTTCTGCCTCCTGTCAGTTGAGGATAACTACAGGGCTGCTGTGAGAAATAGATTCATTCCTTCATCAAATATTCCCTGGCTTATCACGTGCCAGGATGGTGAACACTAAATAACGCGAAGTTCCTACAGCCAAGCACGATGTCAAGATGTAAGCCTGTGCTTAACAAATGTATTTATTCTTGATATAACAGTAATATTTTAGCCTGGGAGCAGGTGAGGAGGAGGGGCACCTAAAATCAACAATCTTCATTGAATTATTTATTAAATATGTGCCCCTTCTAACTTGCAAAGTTTTCTATACACAATCCTCACTTCCCCCAGCGCCCTGCCCTACCTCGGTTGGGCTTGTGCAGGGCCTCAGGGAGCTGGAGAAGGCCGCCGGGCTGTCAAGAAGCACCTGTCCCCTGAGTCCCAGATGTCTCAGAGGTGGTACAGCTGCTGGGAAGGCTCCACTCAGCAGAGCTCTGCGGGGATTCCTGCTCCACAGCGTGGCCTCCAGGAGCTCATACTACCCAGGCTAGGTCAGGATATCTAGGACGGGGTTCCAGACAGGGCAGGAGCCCCCACAGGGAGCACCTCTTCCATGCTCCACCCTTCACACTTGGAATAGTCTCTGCCCAGGAGTGTTTGGGGGAGGAGGGGAGCTGGGTCTGCCAGCAGGTGGGAGCCAGACAAGGGTGCATCTGGCTAGGGTGCAGGGCGGGGAATGGTGGGGTGGAGAGAAGCTGCACAGAGAACCCCAATCAGAACCAAGCCTTCGTGACTGCAGGGCCCCGCGGGGCTCACCCCATCATAAAAGATTAGGCTTTGATTTATTCTCTTCTAAGTCACAGACCAACAGTGCGTCTCCATCGTAAGTATCACTTAGCTCACTCAGGAGTAGGTCCCGGGGGAGGGATGCAGCAGGGATGGGACCAATGAGGTTGTCCTTTCAGTAATTGCTCTGGGCCTCTCCTCTCTTCCTCGCTCTACCTGAATACAGTCACGCCCCCTTATCCCTCGTTTGCTTTCTGTGGTTTTGGTTACCAGTGGTAACCCCGGTCAACAGTGGTCTAATAATATTAAATGGAAAATTCCAGAGCTAAACACTTCATTAGTTTTAGGTGACACTCCCATTTCTGAGTAGCGTGATGAAATCTCGCGATGTTTGCTTTGACCCGGCCTAGGACGTGAGTTGCCTTATCCTCCAGCCTCCGTGTTCCCACGCTGTAGACTCACCCTGCCTGTCTCTTGGTAGCTGCCTGAGTTACCCAAGCGCCTGGCATCGCCGTGCTTAAGTTCAAGTGACCCTTATTTTGTTTCATAAGAGTAGTGATGCTGGCAATTCGGATGTGCCAAAGAGAAGTCGGGAAGGGCTTTCTTTAAGTGAAAACGGGAACATTTTTGACTTACTAAGGTAAAAAAAAAAATAGAATGCTGAGGTTGCTAAGATCTATGGTCAGAACAAATCTGTCATAAAACTGTGAAGAAGAAAGAGGAAATCCATGTTAGTTTTGCACTTCAAACTGCAAAAGTTAGTCACAGCATGGTAAGCACTTAATCAAGATGGAAAAGGTATTAGATTTATGGGTGGAAGGCATGAACAGAAAGCATGTTCTGATCGATGGCAGCATATCACACTTGAAAGTCTTGAGCCTCTGTGAGGACTTTGGCAAGGGATCCCCTGAAACCAGCGACACCACGCCATTTCTGTGAGTAAGGGATGGTTCCACAGACTCAGATTAGATTTGGACCAAAAACTATAAAAATTACTGGAAATGCTGCATCTGTCGATGAAGAAGCTGCTACCTCATTTCCAGCACAGTTGGAGACGTTGATTAGAGCTTGGTAGTCCCAAGTTTTCAGGCATCCACTGGGGGTCTTGAATATCCCCCAAGGCTAAGGAGGAATTACTGTAGGTCAATTCAGTTCAGCTGAATGAGGATTTCTTGCTCCTGATGGTCAGAGAGGAAAATTCTGGTCCTGAAGCTGCCTCTCTCTTGCTGCGGGACCTCAGCCTTGTTGTCTTACCTCACTGGGCCTCTGTTCCATCTCCTTAGAATGACTGAATTGGACTGGTGATCTTTAAGAACGCTTTCCATCCCTAAGCGCTGGTGATTTGATTTTATTTTTTTAATATGGAAGAAATGCAAGGCACGTTTCTTGCACTCGGGGAGCATCGAATCTAACTGAGGGATTGTCCTCATGCCCACGAAAGACGGGACGTAGGCAGGGGCCCTGCGTGCTCTGCTCAGCAAAGGCCGTAAGAGTTCTGGAAGTGATTCACAGAGAAAGGTGGCTTGCCTGGTCCTCGTAGCAGGTAGGTACAATCCCACAACCATGTAGTCACCCAACTGTGTTTATGGGCATGGGCAGCTCGCTGGGGATGGGATTACTGGTGCGGACGCTGACAGATGTGGCCTTGCAACAAGGCAGCGCAGTGGGCAAGGTGACCTGGGTGTGTATCCGAGTTAGAAGTGACCCGCTCTGCAGTAGAGACCTACCAGGAAGGAATCCGGCACCCTGAATAACTGTGAGAGGCCCAGCCTCAGTGTGCTCATCTCAAAGCAATGCTGTTCTCACAAAGTGGTTGTCAGGATTCGATGAGAGCGTCCAAATGCTTAGCACGATGCACAGCACACAGTAAGTGCTCACTAAACATGAGCGGGAACCTTGTTTTATTACTGCTAGCGGGCGCCCTGGCACGTGCTCCCTGAGTTGGCCTGAGAATAATCTCACCCCTCGCGCTCATTTCACCCAAGACACAGGTCAGAAAACTCTGTGAGAATCTGGCAAGTGCGAAGTTGGCCACCTTCCCAAAGGTCTTGGCCTCCTCGGAGGGGCCACGTGGCTGGAAGGAGAGACCTCTGGTAGCAGTTACGTGAGGTAGGGACTCAGGGGAGGCAAGGGCACCCACTGGCCGCCAGGAGCACAGGGAGGGGTCAGCTGGCAGGTCCTCAGAGGGCGCAGGCAGTGACAGCTCTTGGCTCTCAGGCTTTCTCAGGCAGTGGCAGGCGTGCATTCATCTTCCGCAAGAAGGGGTGCAGTGGCAGCTCCGGCCCTATGCCATCTTTCACTGCCAGCTGCTAACGTAGGGGACGTTGGCCCACACTCTTCACGGTGCAGATGAGGCCAGCGCAGAGCCTGCAGGGCGGGGGACGATGGAACGGTGGCCGCGGTCCGGGGGCGACTCGGGAGTGATGATGTGGGGCTCGTGTTCAGCTCTCCTTCTTGCCCCCACCCCCGCCTTCGCAGTGGGCATTGCTCTCGTTATCACACTTAAAGTGAAAATCTAGACCAAAGGCACAGAGAAAAGGATAAATAACTCAATCTGCTGAGCTGAGTCAAGTAGGTACGATACATGCATATTTTCTTTATAAATATATGCATAAGCAAACATGTGGCATAGAGCCGCATGCCCAAAATAAATTGATAATATGATAGTCTAAAACAAAACACTAAGAGCTTTCCTACTCCCCTCCTTAAACATCCCAACCGCCACCCTCACCTCCCCACTCGCGCCCAAATGGAAAGATTTAGGATATTCTATTGTAGACAGCTCCATCGTGGCTGCAAAATGATTATTTTCTTTCAAAGCAATAGTTTTAAGTTACCAAAATTGATTTATTTTTGTTTAGTTGGGTGTTTTTCTCCCCCTCGGTGTGAGGAGTCACACTGAGGTGAAAACTTAGCAGTGAGAGAGAAGGCGACCATCCTTGTGGAATTAGAATTTGTTCCAGGTTACTTACTCCCTTTCTCCAAAGGTCAAGGTTTCTTCCTCTGTCCCTGCCAGGAGCTCACCGTGGCGGGCCACTCTCTGAGAGTTTATGTGTAACTTCCTTTGCTGCTGAGGCCAGGCTCTAGGTTAACTTCTGGAAGTATCTTTGGAAACTAATGCTCAGGCAAAACTCCAAGAAAAAGAGGCACATGGTGAGGAACTGACATAATTTTTTAACACCACAACTAGCATATTTCTGCAGGCAACTGCAGCCAAAACGGGTTGCCAAGACCAATATTGATCTAGTTCTTCATCCAATCAACAAATGCCATTGTTTATAAGATATAATTTTTCTTGGTTAAAGTTCAAAGTTAAACTCCAAGGATTTCCAAAACTATAAAAATGAGAGGCTTTCATACCCTCAGAAAAAAATTCCTGGCCAGTTTTCCTCCTTCATGGGTTTTCACAGTCACTATAAGAAACAGCCAAGAAAACATTTTTTCAGTGTTTTTTTTTTCTTTCTGAATTCTGGTAGTTTTTGAAAGGAGGATTGTCTACGCAAAAGTCTCTTAAATCTTCGTACCTCTCCTGAAAACCATAGCATGTCAGTTGCACAGGTGGCTAAGGTTGGCTTTTCTGCTCCAGGATGACCCATCTGCAGAATTCCATAAATCAATTCAGCTTTTCCCATGTTTAGATTCAAGCACCCCTCTCCCTCCCCCCCCCCCCATTTAATGTGGAAATGACAGAGTCCTTTTAAGCCCCTTGGAGTAAGGCAAAAGGTCCTTTCTTGGTTCACATCTGATTCTGAAATGGAAAACTTTAGCAAATAAATGGCGAGCAGATGGTTCTTTGGAAAACAGTTCCTTGTGGTTCTTCTAGGTCCAAATGAGTGTCCACTTCTGGATGTCGGCGGTGGCGACGAGCAGGTCAGGATTAGGATGTAGAACTAGGGTGGATAAATTGGGATTTATGAGATCTCAAGTTGGGCAGCTTCTTCTTTCAAAAAAAATAATGATGACAAAGGGCATACTTTCTTCTCTACAGCTGGCAGAGTGGCGTGTACACATGTGGTGCTGAGTATTGGCTGACCAATGAATTGATGAGCTCATTTTGGAGTGCCTATAGTATACTGGTTTATTGCTATGGAGATGTCTCTCAGTTCACTTTTCCAGTTTGGGGGATATGTGAACTGAGGATGGTGAGCCTCCATTCCTGCTGCAAATGGGTGCTGAGCATTTATCACATATCAGACCCTTGTCTAGACATCAAGGTCCAACCATGAATAAAACAGATAATACATCCCGTCCTCAGGCAGCTTATGCTCTAATGGGAAGAGAGGGAGCGGATAGATTATAAACAATGAACTAATCTCTTAGAGGCAAGGTTTATGTCATGTTCTCTCACAAAAAGACAGGCAGGGCAAACAATTGAAAGGCACAGCAAGCTGTCACTCTGTGCATTGGGCACAGCGATGGGATTCTAGAAACCATGGCAACACACAAAACACTTTGAGCCTTGTGAGACCAAGAACGTAGGGGCTAATTTTGAACACAGACAGACATCTTGTGCCAGTACTGACAGCTCACACGTGTACAGAAATTTCCAGTTGGCTGAGAGTTTTCATGGACACTCTTTCCTACCATCCTCATGACAGCCCCTCAGGGTAAGCAGAGATGATCATTCCAGTCCTACAGATGAAACCAAGGTTTCAAAACCAAGAGTGATTTACACGAGGTCACAAAACCTGCTGGGCTGGAATTCAAGCTCAGCAGAATAATAGTAATTATAAGCATCCCCATGAAATAGATATGAGTATTTTCTGCATCTTACAGATGAGACAGTTGAGGCCCAGAAAGGATGAATCGATTGCCTAAGGTCACATAGCTAACAAGTGGCAGAGCTTGGATTTGAAATCAGGTCGTTCAAACCTAAGCAGCCTCCTCCAATGGCTACAACTCAGGCCAAAGGGCAATGTATTCTCTCAACTGCAGAAAAGAAGGCTGGCCCATTGATCAACTGGCTAGGAACGCATGAATAGCCACACACCAGAGATGTCACCATCTATTACAAAGAACAATGGTCTCTCTGTGCTAATAATATATTTCATGAGCAATAGTAGCATTAAGTAAGAGGGAAAGAAACTCAAAGGATTTTTTTTTAATTGTCTAAAAATCCCTTTGCTGCAAGCCAAACGTCTCATTAGAATGAAGCGGGTTTATCTGTTACTCTTCTGAATTAACAGAGGACTATGATTTACAGGATTTTCTTTATCCAACTTGTATTCTCTGAACTCTGCTGCACCAGTCTTTACAAGACAATCTTACACTTTGCTTTGTACTCACATAATTATCCCATCTCCCCAAACAAATTATAATACTCAGTGACTGGGGTCTATCTTGGATGCCTTCACTGGCCCTTCAGCACTAACCTAGGTACTGGATCAAGGTTTATTTACTACTTGGGTGACCATCTTTAAGATGAATTCTAAGTTACTTTTTCAGAAGTATTTGTTCTTGTTCAATATTAGTTGGCTAGAGGTATTTTGTTTTGTTTTGTATTATTGCAGTTTGAACTGTAAATTCATATATAAAGACAGACTGCTGGTAAATGTTTAACAAACAGCTCTCAGTGGGGGGCGGGAGGTGGGGGGGCCTTGATCTGTGGCATCTCCCATAGTGTAAATCCTCTCACCATGGACTATTTCAAGCTACCAGCATGATGTCAACTGGTTTGCGAAATTCCTGAAAATTTAACAATTGGTTCTATTACACTGGTACAAGTGACGCCAAAACACTGCAGTTTCTGCCCCTAAAATATGATCTTTGCTGGATGTGGTGACTTTTGGTTCATAAAGGCTTTCTTAGCAAAAGAATGTATCCAGGTTCGCCTGAAATATTAGATTTCTGGTTTGCGTGCATGATGACTTGCAACTCAAGCCTTAGCAATGTAGCAAGTGCTCACCTCAGTCATTCCATGGTCAAGTTGTGGGAAAGGGTTTATATTTGTAAATTAGTGGGCCTAAAAATTAAACAACCAAGCTACAGCCTATCTCCTGCCTTCTTTCCCACTTCTTTTCTTCCTCATTCCTTTTCTCTCTTCTCTCCTCACCGTACCTCCTTTATTCCCGTGCCATTTTTATTTTTAGTGGGAGGCTTGCTCTTCCGTAGATGTTGGTGGGATGAGAAAATACTTTTGAAACCAATGATCTTGCCCACTGAAACCCACGTGATGACCCACAGAAGAACTTAAAACAACCTTTTCCAGGAGGTCCTTGTTCTTCTACTTGCACTTTTTATTCAAGGTTTCTAAAGTGTCCTTAATGAGGCAGAATCATTTTAGAGGAAAAAAGGTAATCCTTAACACAATCCCCACAGGTTCACAGTTTCTATAGCCGGGAGCGTTTGTCTTCTCTGAATTTGTAAAGATTCTACTGCCAGTTTCCTCCCCTCCCTCATTTGGCAATCATCTCTCTCCTCTTTATTACACCTCTGGTTATCAGAATTTTTATTTGTTGAGTGAGTTGAGGAAAGAGGATTCAGGCCTATCCACAGGTAGAAAGTGGCTCCTTCATAGCCCGGGGGTGGGGCCTGCCTGGGTGCAGAGAGCAGTAGAAAGCAATTACATTGCTTTGAAACGATACCCGTTGTATCAAAAACCATGGTTAGTAATTTTTTTTTTAAAGAAGCTCTACAACATGACCAGGTTTTTGAAGGAAAATAATAAAAGTCAGAAAGTAATAAAAGTTTTTATTTCAAATATCAGTGAGACTTTTTATTAAATTTATTGTGGCAAAAATACATTGTTTTGTTATACTATTTTTTTATACTAGTTCTCAAATTCTGAAGCAACTGGTGTGCTCTTTCTCTCCTTTCTTCTGTGTATGTCTGGCTCTTTTGTCAATATGTCAACAGAAAGCCTAGTCATGGGTACTTCCAACCCAAGAGCCTGCATGAAACCTTTCTCTGAACTGCTTGGATTTCTCCATGTGGTTTTGTAGTATACAATTCTTTTCTCTCTCTCCAAGTAGTCTATAAGCTCCTTGTAAGCAGAAGCAAAGTATTTCACTCCCCCCCCCCCCAGATCTCCCGTGCTCTGCGGAGCATGGTTATGTGGGATCCCATAATTTTCAGACCTAGAAGGGTGTTTGGTCATCACTTCTAACCTAGGCATGGCTACTTTGGTCCATGGAAACAGCCTTGCTCAGGGTGTCTGTGAACTCTCTGCAATGATAGGCAAAGCATTGCATGCAGTTGTGTCTGTTGGCATTTTACTGGGGAGGAACGTTCATCCGATCCTCACAAATGTTAAACCTCTGAGGAATTAGATATATTACAGAGGGAGAGACCGAGTCCCAGAAAAAAAAAGGATATTTATACAAATAATCGTTAATATATAATTTTGTGAAGGGAATGTTGGTTTACTGTTGAGATGTATTTTACATATCACAAATTCCATGCATAAGTTGTAAAGCATACAGCTCAGCGGTTTTCAGTGTACTCACAAAGCCATGCAAACACCACTGCCATCTCTCAAAGATAACTTACTGAGAGCCTCCCTGCCCTGCACTGTTCTTGTGCAGTGGCTACAGCAGTGGGAACAAGGTGAATGACATCTCTGCCCTCAAGAAATGTACCTTCCATTGGGGCGGACAATAAATAAGTAATCGCACATGTAAACAACCCTGTTATGAGTTGAGCTGTGGCTCCCCTAAAGTGTATATGTTGAAGTCCTGACCCTCGGTGCTTCAGAAGCTGTCCTTATCTGGACACAGGGCAGTTGCAGACGTAATTAGTTAAGGTGAGGTCATCCTGGAGTAGGGGGGGGCCCCTTATCTCCTTTATAAAAAAGGGAAATTCAGAAGCAGATATGTCCACAGGAGGAACGCCATGTGACGCTGAAGCCAAACACCAGCGTGAGGCCGCAGACGCCAAGGGAGGATGGCAAGAGAGAAAATAAGGGTGTTGCTCAAGTTTGGGCTTGCACAGCTGAGTGAATGGTGGTGACACTTACCAAGATGGAAAGGCTGGAGAAGGGATAGATTTTAAGGGAAAATCAAGAGTATGTTCCACTCACGTAAAGTCTGAAGGGCCTCATAGGTCCTCGAATGTATTTGCTAATTAATTTAAATGTGTTTTTATAGACACAACTATCTATTAAAATCGAATTAAACTTAATTTTGCTGAAAGTACATTTCTGAGATGTTGCAACACCTCCTGAGATAGCAGGAGGCGCATTGGAGTCTTGAGAGAACAAGGTTTGCAAATCGTACGTGCATTTCAGGGCCCCTAAGAGGACAGTGATATGATATATTGGCGGTGCCTCCGGAAATTGCTAACTTTTAGCTTTCTTAGCGCGTCTCCCAGTCCCACCTCACCCCGTTCCTCTTACTGCCTTGTCAGTCTCCTGCACGAAGTTCATTCAGAACGTTGTTTGGGGCCACCCCATCGTGCTAGGCAGCATGTTTAGCCTAAGCAGTAAGGCAGTGTATTCATTTCCCAGGGCTGCCGTAACAAATCACCACCAACTGGGTGGCTTAAAGCAACAGGGATTCATTCTCTCAGAGTTCTGGAGGCCAGACCTCTGAAATCCGCAAGGCTGTATTTCCTCTGAAGGCCCTAGGGGACAATTCTTTCTTAATTCTTCCTTGCTTCTTCCAGCTTCTGGTGGCTCCAAGTGCTCTTTGCCTTGTGGCCATAAAACTCAATCTCAGCCTCTGTCTTTACATGACCTTCTTGTGTGTCTCCAATCTCCTCTGCTTTCTCTTTAGAAGGACACTTATTAAATTTAAGTCCCACCCAGATAATCCAAATAATCCAGGATGATCTCTGGCTCCAGATCTTTAACTTAATTACATCTGCAAAGATCCCCTTTGCAAATAAAGTCACATTCACAGGTACTAAATAGACATATCTTTGGGGGAGGGAAGGCACCATTCAGACTGAGGACAAGTAGTGAATGAAAAACTTGCTCCCTCTTCTCATGTAATATTAACTGAGACCAGGTAACGTGAACTAGCAGAGTGAGGAGAGAGGAAAAACATCCAGGTGAATGATCTGGCAGGTTGAAGACCTTGAAGAGAGCATAGAGTTTTCAAAGATGTGAACCAAGTTAGAAAAGGTGTAAGATGAGGCCAGAAAGTTTAGGCAGGCCCAGATCATTGTGGCCCGGTAAACTCTGGGAAATGTTCGGAGCTGGAGGCAACGGGGAGCCACTGAGGCTACTAAGCAGAAGAGGGCCATGGCCAGGTTTGCATTTTGAGAAAAACGAGACTTGTGTCATGTGGATAATGGATACAAAAAAGAAAAACTGGGTGTAGACAACTCACTTAAGACACTCGCTGAGAGTCTAGGCAAAACATGGCAGTGGCTTGGGCTAAAGGGATGACAGAAATTTGAGAGTGGACTGGATGGGTCACAACCACCAAATTTTACTGGACCTCATTTCTTCTAACCAGGGATTTGATTAGTCATATTGAGAAAGGCCATATGTAAAAACCAAGCCTCACTGTGGCCTGGTAAAACTATTTAAAAAGGGAGTCAACCTTTGTAAATTATTTTGAAGGGCTTGAAGAAGACATTTTTAGGAGGAGAAATGAATGCTTATAATGATTGGTGCTGAACTCACCCTGAAAATATCCCTCCCTTTTCCATTCAGCTGTGCTCTCTTGCGGCCTTGAGGAGCAACACTGGTGCAATTTGGAGGTTTTAATAGCCCTTGCATGGAATATGTGGATATGTGGTTGTTGCAAGTATTTTCATTCTGGTATTTTTATGGCCTGAGCTATTTTAGCCAGCATCCCAGGCCAAGAGGACCCAAGCAGACCCCAAAAGCCTAATTATCGTCTCGAGGAATCTGAATGCCCGATAACTTGGAAGGTTGTGAGAAGCAGCTGTCCCAGGATTCGGGCCATTCGCCCTCCCTCCCCTCAGGACCATGAAGTGGGCCTCCTGATTCGAAGGTGGGACGCCTATCCTCTCTTGGACGTGTCATTTGCATTCAGTGTAAAACCAGAAGTAGATGGAAAATTTGCCCATTGGAAAAAGCAACAAAAATGTAAACCCGTATTTGGTATTTTCACCTAATTCCTTCCACTACAACACAAAATTTTTAAAAAGTTCACACACACACACACACACACACACACACACACACACACACACATCCAGCCTGCTCTGCAGCTAGGGCTATCCTCAGAGTCAGACCTGGGTTCGGACTATCTTTGTCTCATGGGTTGGTCTGATCTGTCCCCACAGTTTTCTGTGGTGAAAAAGCCCGAGTCTGTGTGTCTCTGTAGCTGCTGCAGGTTTTCACGAGTGCTGGGCACACAGATGTGCTCAGTAAATACTCATGGATGAGCAAATCAGCGCTCAAAGATTTTGGAAAGAGGAAAGGATAAAACAAAAGAGGACAGGGCACTTCCGCTTTATTAAAATGAATTAAGATCTTCTTGATGGTTGGGAATTAGAAGATTCAAGGCCCATTTCAAGGTCTTTCTAGTGGTGCGATCTTGAGCAGGAAAAGCCTTGGCTCGGTTTCAGTTTCATCTTTGTTCAAGTGAGAAGTTGGGTTAGGAGACCCTGTGCATGGCAATCCAGGACCACAGCATCCGCCCCACTGTGGCCTGTGGCTGTGTGCATACCCAGGCACTCTGTCGCTGATGGGGAAATAACTACAGACAGATTTTTTGGTGATGTAACCAAAAGAAAACCAAGCAGACAACTCTAATGACAGAAGTGAAAGTCCATCCCAAAGCTGTGTCTGCCAAGGAAATTCCCCCTGAGGCGCCCTGATGGTCTGGAGGACAGACATGCATGGCTCTGCTCACGGCTGTGCCTCTCTCCCCCTAAAAGGACTTCCTCTGAAAGTCAGAAAGATGTAAGCATTCCTACCTGGATGTGCTTCTGTGTTGGGACCAGGTCACCACTCTGAGGTCTGGCAGACCTGCTGCTTCATAAATGACCCTCTCTGATGGAGCTGTTTCTGTCCCCATGGCTGGCGCCATTACTGTCTGTGCTGGGAGTGTAAATGCCTAAGGGCTGGCCCTTTCCTTTTGTTTCTGCCATAGCCTCTCCACCTCCCCTCCGTTGGGGTCTGCAGCCCCATCTCTGCATACAGCAGGCACTCAGTAATGGCTTGCTGACTAACCTTTGAAAATAAGCCACGTTAGGGTGCACGAGCCTGGAAAAGTATGACAGAGTGGGGTGGGGAGGGCACTGAGCCGCCTGGAGCTGCAGGAAGCCAGAGCTCTAACTGGAAACAGGCCTCGGCACTGAGGAGAAGTCAATTACTCTGCTCCTCCTCTCCAGCCCTTCTCCTCTGAGCCAGCCACCTCCAGAGGCATGTTGGAGGCCAGAGCTAGGTTCTCTTCAGGACTATCCAACCTCCAACCCCCAGCTCAAAAGGCAATCAATGTATTTGTAGCCCACGTTGTTCCAAAACAGGATTTCGGCGCATCTTTCAAAGATGGAAATAAGACCGGTAGATGAAGTAAATCTAAAAGAAAAATGAGTCAAGGGAAATAAGGATGGGATCATCTAATGTGGAAATTCAGGTTTGGGGCCCAGGCTGGTTTTCAAAAGGGGACTCTCTGATACCTGGATATGTCACCACGTAGCAGTTTGCCCACTCAGCCTGCAAGTCCTGGGCCCTTTATTGAGGAAGTACGATTTTCCAGGGAAGTCGATGTTTGTGTTTTCTTGGCCACAGACATGTTGGTTGTGACAATAATCAGAGCAGTGCACTCGGAAAACACAGGTTGGTACAAAACCACTTTGTAAGCCTAGGAGCACATGTTGGTCCTGCCTGTCATCACTGAGGTAGATGGACAAGAATTCAAATCCTGCTTCTCCTAGCCTTTGTTATTTAACTTCCCTAAAGCAGGCTCTTAAAGGGTTTGTGAGGAGCCCAAAGTCCCCATGAATAAAAAAGCGAGCACGCACCGGTCTGTACAGCAGGCGTTACTCTATGCATTTTTATATATGAATCTCTTTAATGTTCTTAATGACCCTATGAGTCGGTGGGTGCTGTATTTTGCAGACAAAGAAACATCAGAAAGACTAAGTAACTTCTGAAGGTCATGCTGGCTGGTATTTGGTGGAGCCAAGGTTTAAACCCAGGCATTCTGAGTGTGTGCTCTTGGCCACTTCTTCACACTATTGACGTGCTCAGTAAATGATAGCTACCACTACATGTGCAGGCCTACATAGTAGGGAGAGGAGTTGCAATGGTATCTAATTAAATAACTGGAGGGTAGGTATTTATATCTCACCTGCAAGGTGTACGTGTGCATTTTAAACTTGGATGGATTCTGCCTCATGGCCCCTCAAAAGGTTGGACCAACAGTCACTCTCAGTAACCATGTTTGAGACAAGTATTTAGTGAACTCTTTCAATGGGCTAGGCACTGTGGTGCATACATGCGATATATTAAGAGATACAAATCTCTGCCTGACAATACATACGCTGGTGGGTTTAGACTGTGACAGTTCAGACCTCAGACTCTGGTTTCAGTATTTCCTGGCTCTCACTGGGTCCCACACATTAAAGAATTTAACCAGAGGATCCAGACTGAACAACTATCCCATGAGCTCTGAAGGACCAGGCCTTCGGAATGTTATTAGAGCCTCTGAGAGCCGTGGAGAGAGAGAGATTGCTGGTGTAAACATCCCCATTTTAGAGGTGAGGGCTGGGATCCCCGAAGTCCAGTGTTGGCTGCACTGCACTGCAGCAGTTAGCTCATTGTGAGGAAATTCACATTGGCCCAATATGTATTTTGGCCCTTAATCCTATAGCTTCTACTGATTGTCCACTTGGAACTCAGAATACATTTGCCCTAATCTTCATTTTTTGCCAGCAGAAAAGAAGAGAGACAGGAACAGAATTTTTCTTGAGGATATAGTAAGAGTGGCATCAGAGGGCAGATTGGGTCCCGGAGAGACTCAGCACTGAGAAACCATCTTTTGTCCCCACCTTAGCCCAAGGGGTACTTGAGGCTCTTATTCAAGCTGGGATCCCCACTCTACAAGTTACTAACTCTCTGACCTTTGGGCAGTTACTTGATTTCTCTGGGCTTTAATTAAGTGGGACTAATGGTACCCACTTCGCAAAATCGTTAGGAGAATTAAATGAGACAATAGAGTTTAGCAGAACCTCTGCCATTCTCAATAGATGTTAATGATTAATATTGCTTAATGGCCTTGAATTAATCCCCATTGTTGTTTTTTTTTTTATTGAGAGCATAGTGTTAGACACCAATTACCACCACCCTGTCCCTTCACCATCTCCCCCAATCTCCCATCCACGCCAGTGAGAACAGAACGTTTTTGATGACAGAATTCAAGTGACATGTGCTTCTCTTGAAGCACAGTGTTAGCATGAAGCAGTTGCTTAATACATGCTTGCTAAATTTATGCCAAGCAGAGCAGTCCGATTTCCAGAGGCAGTCCCAGGAGTGCTGGAGTGAGAAGTCTGGTCCACCTCCAGTGAAACTCCAACAGTCAAAGGAGGTCTTGTCCATCTGATCTACCTCTGCTCACCCAACCTCAAAGACAGCCCTAGAAATTAGAGCAGGGTCAAAAAAAATCTAACTAAGGGGAGATACGGAATAAAAAAACAGGGAGGAGTGGAAAAACATAGAGTTAAATCTAAACAACTGATGACAATGGAGTGGTGAGGCTTCATATATTAAGAGCTGTCCATTAGAAGAAACATAATGTTTTTTAAAATTGAATCTTATCTGAAACCAAAATGTTAACAAAACCTGCATTGAGGTAGCTGATATGAGGGAAAACAGCATTAAAAGTAGGTATTACTTTGTGGTCGAAAAGCAGGGTGGATTACAGATACTGATTCTCTATTTTGTTGGAAACATGTAGGTCTATATGTTTGTTAAAAAATCAAAGGTAACGAAAAGACAAAGAGAAACTTAGTTGCATATAACTAAGTAAGGAAGCCAGTCTGAAAAGGCTACATACTGTTTGATTCCAGTTACACAACATTCTAAAAAAGGCAAAACTCTAGAGACAGTTCTGTGGCTACCTAGGGTTGGGGAGGGAGGATGATTAGGTGGAGCACAGGGATTTATATGACCACGAAACTATTTTGTATGATACTACAGTAGTGGATACATGTCATCATTATACATTCATCAAAACCCATATGACATACAACACCAAGACTGAAACCTAACATAAACTATGGACTTATTTAATAATAATGTATCAACGTAGGTTCATCAATTATAGCTAATGCACCACCATTGCAATATGTTAATACTAGGAAAAACTGGGAGGTTGGGAGGGTATGTTTCTGCTCAATTTTTCTATAAACCTAAAATGGCTGTAAAAAAAAAGCCTAGTAAAATAGAAATAGAATAGAAAAGAATATTTTCAACTGCCATGCCACTAAATGAGGGTGGAGAGGAGGGAAATAAAAAATATGGATCAATTCAATGAAAATCAGAGGTGGAGGAACAATTAGAGAGCTAACCCACCAATTTCTCAATTCTGAAATAGGGAAACTGAGGTTCAGAATGGCTCTGTGATGGTTGTCTACCCGAGTGGGGTTACATGGGAACTACTCTGATCCTATAGGATCCTATAGGCATAGAATTCCAGAAATTGCTTCGAAAAGTACCAGCATGCTGCTCTCTGCAGTTAACGCCATTATCTAGAATGTCAGAGGCACAGAATGGCCTGGTTAATTTCATATTCTATTTAAGTGAAGGTTGTCATGGATACCATACATAGCCATCCAATTTCTTTAGAATTAGAATGCATGCAATAAGACTGGTTTAAGGAGAAAACTAAGCCGAATATAATTTTAAGGTATCCAATGTGAGGAAGGCACTCCAGGATTTAGCAGGGCCTCAATGTGTCATTCCAAATGTCACTTCTTGTTCAGAATTGCAGAGACATGGCGGGTGGGAGAGGTGGATGAATCCTCGCTGACCATAAGGAAGAGCCCTGGAAGTGGCTCTTATTACATAACTCCCAGATAGTCACCTGTGTGTGTCTCTCTCAGGACAGCAGAGAATGTTTTTTATGCAGCAACATTAAAGAATAAAAAAACCTTCTCATTTGAGCGTCCGATGGGTTGGATCCTGCGCAATTGGTGGCAGTGTGATTAGTTTGAATCCTTTTCTGTATCCTTTGCCACCACAAAGACCTGGGTAATTTTTAACTAACGAGTTCGGTACCTCAGTTCCTTGGGCAGAGTGGTTAGCTGACCAGGACCTGCCGTTAGTGAGCAGGACCTGATCTCTCCCTGCTCTGCCTCAGCCAGGCTGTGGCGACATGCTTGCTTACCCAACATCTGATTAAAATGGAGATGGATGATAACGGCTATCTCACAGGGTAGCTGTAAAGAGTCATAACAAAATGCAAACAGTGAGCTTGGCACACAATAACTGATAATAAATATTAGCAATTATTATGATCATTACAAGAGTCATCACATCCAGGAAAAGGGCCCGAGATGAGACTCTACGTAGAAATCTACGGCATGGAGTTGAATTACTACGGCCCCCACCTTGAGCGGAGTGGAATTTTGCAGTGTTGTATTTGTTTACACTTTTTCATTTGGAGTTGCTGCTGTCTCAGAATATGTGAGGAAGCAGGCCCAGGGGACATGGCCATATGTCCACTTCAGTCCAAGGATCTGCTCCCAGAATCTGTGGCTTGTGACGCGGGAACCCACAAACGTGGAGAGCCTTTGTTTTAGTCAACGGAGCATCTGGGTGCTGCTGACACATGTCGGATGTCAGCACATTTGCTCCACGTCTCCCCGCCGGCCTGGCCCTTCTCTGGCTGGCTTTGACATTCGCATTCCCAAGCATTCAAAGAGAGCGCGCCTTGGCAGCTCTGGGTTCTCCTGTTTCTGAACTGCGATTTGCTTCCAGACCCCACGGGCGGGCGGTCCTCGCGCCTGTGGCAGTCCATCCGTGGTGAGCAGGGCTTCCCTGTTCCTGCAGTTTCTGAACATGTAGCCTCAGCATCACCCTCCTCCCTCCTCATCGCCCTTTTGCCTTTCATCACGCAGGGCCTGGACATTGTCTCGCAGGTGGGCCTGCGAAAGCCAGTCTGCCATAGGGGTTTATTTGTCTGAGTTCATTTGCTTTTCAGGGGCAATCTGGTTGTAATTGCAGCAGCAGACTCCGGGTTTGGCTACTTTAACCCTCACTCCTTGTTTTGCCATTTTCTCCAGTTGCCGCTTTGCAGACTGCCACTTTCTGTTTGGGTTATTCCTTTTCAACCATATACCCAAACGCACAACTATGCACGTACACACACCCACACTCTCACCACACATAGACACACGAGGAGTCTCCGCAGGTACAGAATCTAGCGAGTTGCAGATCTAGATTTCATTGCCACAAGTATGCGTCATTAAAAGTGATGTTTTGTTCAGATATCTGTGATTTATAATGCCTTCAGTTCCCTTTCCAATTCATATTTTGTTCCACATTTCGCAAGGTTCTTAAGTCAAGCCTATAGTCTCTGATTTGCATCTTGTTTTCAAGTCTCTACAACCTCCTATTTTGAAAAGCAAGGGAAGAAAACCAACACCCAAGAACACACGACTGTACTAATCAACAAAATTCTAGGTAAAACTCAGATTTTGAAATAAAACTGGACAAAATGCAAGGAACTCTCCCGTAGGGAAAATTTTTGAGCTGGCTAGGCACGGAGACTGTGAGTAATAATGTATCAAGAGGTCTTTTCCCTCTCGCTGGGTCTCCGCGCACAGCTTGACTGGTTCGATGTAGAACAGCCACTCCCCTTTCATTCATATAGAACTTGGCCCCACAGGGCTCGGTACAGAAACTCTCCAGTTACCTTGATATTTTGAGTTCTGTATCTGAATGGTTCCTTGTTTTGGCCCTGAATTTTTTTTTTTTTGCCACCCACCTCCATTAACTCCGCTCCACAGGAGGAATCAGCACTTAATAAAACAACTATTGGCTGATGGTGCAAGTCACGGGAGCCTTACAGCTCTTCTTGGCTTTGTTTTTCTAAAAAGTGCCCCTGACCGTAGCCAAGCAAATCAGCATATACCCTTGGGCTTCCTTGGGAGAAATTAAAACAAGTTAGGCAGCAGGGAGAGAATCAGGCAAGGAGCCTAAAAGAAATTTAATAAACTCTGTGCCTCCCTTCTCTTTCCTTTTGGGTAGATTTTCCTGAATGTACTGGAAAGTTCTATGGGCGCTTGTGGTGGGCCAAAGCACTTCCTCAGTTGAGCTGGGGTACAGTATAGCTGAGCAAAATGGGAGGAATCTGTCTTGACTGGATCAGTGTGCTTTAATCTATAGGGCTGAACCCTGGCACAGTTAAGAAAAAGGTGAAGATTTCCATAGCCGGCCTCCATTTTTGCATCTCATTCCTCTGTCAGGCACCCACTGGCCAGTGCTGCTCTAAATTCAGCTATTTGAAGAACTTGTACCCCATTCCTGGGATCCACTTCTATCCAGCTGTACTTGCCTCTTAACTTTTCCATCTTACTCCACTGCAGGAGAACTTTCCTCTCACAAGGAGGCAGAATAAAGTAATAATAAAAGGCACAGACGTAAGTGTAACTAGACCTCAGTTAAATCCCATTTCTGCCACTTACTAGCTATGTGTCCTTGAGCTAGTAAGGAATCTCATGCCTCTGAGCTTCAATTCCCCTCATCTATAAAACATGGATTAACAATCATGCCAATACTGTATGGGCTTTATTATAGGATAATAATAGTAAGATAAGAACAGTAGAATAACAAATAGTAGGAAAAGAGCAATAGGATCAAATGAGATGATAAATGTAAAGCCCTGAGCGAGGGTTAGGACCAGGCAGTCTGACTAGAGAGAGGACATGCTCACTGACTGTGCTATGCCACTGCCTTAGATGGATCTTAAGAAGTCTTCTTGATGCACATTCATTACAGCACTATTCACAACAGCTGAAGGTGGAAACAAATTGTTGACAGACCTTCTGCCTTGCTCATTACTATATTACTAGGTACCATAATTCAGTCAAATTTTATGTTTTTATTATAACCCATACAAATGTACCAATAATAATAGCAACATTTAACACTTCTGTACTATGTAACAGGTAAGTGGCAGAGCCAGGGTTTGAATCTGAAAGATTCATTCAAATGAGCCACTCTTCTAACCACAAGTTCTACTGCCCACACTCGGTTGGTCTGTTAAATAAGTTCTCTTGTTCCATTGATTCGACTGACAGTTTGTTTTCATTTCCTTGCAGATGAGTTTAGTTCATTTTTAAAAACTTTTTTTTCTACAAGTAGTCATTAGCTTTCCACACTTTTGTCCAAGCATCAAAATGGTCCACAAATAATAAAAATGTCAAGCAGAGCTTTTGCATTCTGGCATCTTGTAATGAAGCATGATAAAATAGCTCCACTGATATATTTCGACACCTTGAGTAAAGTGCTCCACTTGACTGTCCCTTTTATCACCTCCCTCCTCCCACCCCACCGCCCCTCCCACCCACCTCCGCATCGTGGCAGAAATAAAGCCCTCCCCTAGACTCTCTGACAATATCCAACAAGGAAACGTATAAGTGTTTTTTATACATATCAGCAAAAGTGATGGATTCTGAACATAAAAATGTATAGGTGAAAGAAACCGTCACTTGTCTCATGTGACCTGTTCACAAAGGCCGTTTGTCGATTGAAAGAATGAGATCAATGTTTTATCTCCATCTTACACCTGAAAGAACCATAAAACCATAGAAGAAAGGCTGGACCTTCAAGGAACTGAGAGGTTGGTTATTTTAAATAGAACTAAACAATTATTATTGCCAAGAAATTAGCGTGAACTGCTATGTTCATTTGACGGAACACATTTTTTTTTTTTTTAAGATGATGAGTCGGTTCAACCCAATGGTATGTCTAGGACATGTGGTCCAAAAGGCAATGTTGTACTTGATCCCATTATTTTAAAGTTAGTTCTGATTTTCTTCCCATCTGAATAGGTCGGAAAGTTTGGGGGCAGCAATTTGCAACTGAATCAGCTGAAGTAAGAAATGCTGTATCTCCTCTCTAAAACAACAATAACCATTAATCGAGCACTGACTATAACCTTAACATCCATCATTAGAGAAATATTTTAGAGGGGCAGTTGAGTACATAGTCTTTGCAGCTACTTCCAGCATTGGGTGGCTATGAGCAAATGGCTTGGATCTCTGTTTGGTTCCCTCTGTAACCCATGACATCTGTGACCCATGACATCTATGTTATAGGATTGTTATTAGGATTAAATACATTTACGCATATAAAGGGTTTAAAAGAGTGCCTGGTTCCTAGTATAAGTTGGCTATTCTCTTTATGTTGCTAAGTGCCATCTAAGTTTTATATTATTATCTCTGTACTACAGTTGAAGTCAAGTTCAAGAGGGTAAATAATATGTCAAAGGTCTTACATTCAGAGCAAGCTGCTTTTCCTTATCCAGATGCTCAAGTAGTATTGTATGTACTCCAGAGACAATTAAGACAATCCCTTTTTTCTATATGTGACATCCTGAAATGATTAAGATTTGGGATAGCTGATGCATGATTGAGTTTTTATTTCCCCAGATGGTAAATAAAGCACTAGTAAATACATTTGAAGATTGACTATGAGAGAACGTGTGGAGCTATAAGTTGAAATACTGGAAGAAAAAAAAAACAACTGTGATCAATGGCATTCACGTTATTCTAACATTCATTCTCCAAGGCACTTACGCAACTACGGGTGTCAAAGCAGCAAGCTTCTCTGTTGCTCTTACAAAACATTTTTATTCCTCTTTGGGGTGAATTCAGTTATCCTTTAGAGAATTATACCCCTCCATTTTCATTAAGGTATTGGCTTGTCTCTGTTTCACACGTGTAACGTTAATTCATTACTCAGCAGTTGACTTTGTCTTCTGGCTTTGATTTTCTATTAAATTTTTCCCAACATCATTATTGTTAGGGTTATTAGGATATTTAACATTATTATCATTCTTTTTCATCTTCAGTCTATCTCTTCGAAATAAAAATATCTCTATGGAAAGCACTGAATCAAAAAAGGTCAGGGTCTCATTGATATGAAAACTGAGAATCTTGTTCAGAAAGAAGTTGGAAAGTGTTTCTGGGAAGTGTAACTTTTTGCAAAAATCAAAGAGGAACAAGTTATTGGCCATGAATGGTTCTGTACTTATGAATTCAAGACACCGTAATATTTAGGTGGCACAGAATATTATTAAGAATAACAGGATGTCTTTAGCTTAGGCAGGAAACCATTTTCAAAAAGTGTCAGAGCTCATTGTGCAAAAAGATTAAAATTGCAAAATAGTAATGTTGGATTCCCTTTTGAGGTTTGGAGGTGAATAAAGACAGCTTACAGACTATAGGGGTTTCCTGTTTTGAATTTAGGAGAAGCCAAGACTTTTGCAAATATTTTTAGATGTGATGTTTATGAAAGGCAAAGAATACTAACCCAGAATGTTGGACAGTACAGCTAACTGTTGGTTTGTACATTCTAAGTAATCTAGACTATTGGACAGAGTACTGAACTACTGTAGTTTTTCCCCTTCATTTCTTGCCTAAAAAGGGCAATAGTGAGAAATGACTTTAACCAAGATATTCAACAACCATTTATTAAAAGCCTGCGGTACAAAGAACATTCTGCAGAAGGCACTTACACTAGACCCAAAGAAAGCAGAAGATGAAATACACACCCCAGAGCTTTTGCTAGGGAAGAAGAAGAAATTACAAGCACGAAAGAACCCGAGAATAATTCTCTAATAATATATACAGAAGTGGTATGCTCTTCCCCTAGATAACTACATGGCTCGCGGATGCATCTCCTTCAAGCCTTGCCCAAACGCCACCTTTTCAGTGAGCATATTCCTGAGCATCCGCTATTTAAATTGCACCAACCACCCAACAAACCCTGTCTCTATCCTCCAGCCCCATCTCTTTTTTCTCCATCACCTTTTAGCTTGTTATATAATTTTGTCACCTGTCTTACAATGCCCAACATCTCTAAATGTGACAAAATGCAAGGGCGTTTTGCATTTTGTTCATTACCAAATCCATAGTAGGTAATTGGGCACATCGCAGGTGGTCAGAAAAACTTACTTAATGAAGTGTTTAGTAGTGTATGTCAGACTACGTATGTTGAACTTTTTCAAAATAAGAAAACTTGGGCAATGTTAATGAGGAAAAGCTTCTTGGAGGTAGCGACATGTGTGCCTGTCAACCCAAAACAAATCGATTTGATCGAATATAGTGATTATAACATAGGTTTTGCATTCTAGACCAAACTCTACCTCTGTTTAGCTATGTGACCTAAACCAAGATGCTTAACTTTGGTTTTTGTGGTTCTCTAAAGATATTTTTGCCTGGAGCTAAGGACTTCTGCCACTAATTGAGTTTATAAAAACGAAAGCAAACAAAAACTTGGAAGAGAATGTCTATGCTCTTTTCTTCTGCTAAAAGGTATTCCAGGTGACACTTTGCACAGTGGCGTATTTGTTGATGTGACTGAGGTACATTGGGCTGTCGGTACATTTGTGAAGAAAAATTCTTTCCCATTTACGGTGGCCGGGTCCCACTCCTGCCCTCTCCAGGTTTTCATGGTACCTTCTTGCTGTTCCAGAAACCCTCTGGGGCACCCACCCAAGCCTGCCTGCTCCTGAAGTAACTCATATTCAAAAATTATGTCTTCCTGTCCTTTGCTCTCCAAGCAAAAAGTCTGCCTCCTCTGTCTCCTGCCAGTTAGGACTGTATCCTCTAGGGTTGGGGGACAGATCATGGGCTGGGCTAACCTTCTGTTTACCTCACCACAAAAGCAAGGCCTGATGCTGAAGAAGGAATTGGAAGGGAAGGGAAGTTAAAATATCCAGCACTCGCAGCATGCACCTGGCACCTGGCACACCTGGGGTATGGTCCACGGTGCAAACCCAGGACCTTCCGCATGTAAAGCAGATGTGCTAACCACTACACTATGGAACCACCCCTGCCTGAACTTTTAATATATGAAATTATTTTGTCTACAACCAGGTAGATGATATTACTCTCTGAGGAAGTGAAATTCATGACAGGTAAAAAAAAAATGGACTCCATCATTTTCAGTATTATCACATCACCACACTGAATGAATGAGCCTAGAAATAGAATTCGGGATTCTGCAGCAGACTTCTGGGGCAATATTTTGGGGTATGAGGAAAAGAGTCCTTTGCAGTACCCTACCTTAGCTACATGAACTCTGGCTATGGGCTTGTGTGCGTAAGCCCTGTGACCTTTCCATTCCTTCACCTGAAAAAAAACAGGAGATAGTAGTAGTATCTGTATCAGTTATTTCTCAGAGTCACAATCACTCCAAATTTTACTTGCTTAAAAAAAAAAAAAAAAACAGTAGTTGTCCCTGTGGATCAGGAATGCTGGAGTTGCTCAGCGTCTTTTATGAAGTTTCAGTCAGATGTCAGCTGGGGTCTGCAGCATCTGAAAGCCTCACGGGGGCTGAAGGTTTCACTTCCAAGATGGCTCACTCGCGCGGCTGGCGAGCTGGTTTCTCTCCATGGTGGCCTCTCCACAGCCTTAAACATGAATGTCTTCATGAAACAGCAGCTGGCTTCACCTAGAGCGAGCAATCCAAGAGACCAAGATGGAAATAGCAGTTACTTTATGCCTGCCTTTGGGAGTCACACCCATCACTTCTGCCACATTCTATTGGTCAGCTGAAGCAGCCCCTAGTTGGATGGGAGGGGACCACGGAAGGGCCATCTCGGAGGCTTTCAAAACAGTATCTACCCCACAGGTTGTGGGGAGGATTAAATACAACACCCCATGTTAAACCCAGTATGAACTGAACACTGAAGAAATGATAGCTGTTATTCCCAAAGGTCCAAAGTGCTAAATGCTAACCTATCCTAAGGCTGGTAAAGTCTCTAAACTTAGCTCTGAATTTTATTTTATTGGATTTTAACAAGAGGCTACCTTCTGAAATGCTTGAGCCCACATTAGAACCCAGTAAGAAGAACCCAGAAAGCCACAGGCCTCAAGCGAGACAGCAGCCATAACAAACACCAGTTCGATACACTGATGAAGCACAGGACTTCTAGGGGTCTGGTTCCTGAGAACCAAAGGCAGCTCACCCAACCTAGGGAGCACCTGAAGCACTTTGTACTTAGTCGCTACTTCCCAGCAAGCAACAGTAACAACAGATGTTGAGCAACAGTAACAACAGATGTGTCTCTAACACTCCTGTTATTTGGCAGGTGTTACCATTTAAATAGTGTAGTGTTTGCAAACTTACACTCTGGGAAACATTACTGCAAAAAAACTGTTAATAGGTGGATCTCTAAAAAAGCTTTATGGTCCAATACATTTGAAAACACTACCTATTAAATCCTTTTTCTGGAGACTTGGCAGTGTAAAGTCTTTTTTGTGTGACATTGAAGACTCTAGGAAGTCCTATGGTTATACAATAACAAAATTAGAAAAAAAAAAATTCTTGTTTAGTTTAGGGATGACCCAGCATTCGCAAACTTGTTAGAGCACAGCTCGCTCTAACCATTTCCCCACTGCAGGCGTAAGCCTGCAATTTGGAAGCGTTGCCTACTCCCTGGAGGCATGGTCGTGGAGAAGCCACTGAAACTTTCTGGAACCTTAGCCAGCCCTTCCATCAGTATAGTGTGGGTAAGACACACTTCACAGGGCTGTTGAGAAAATTCCGTAAGAAAGGTACTTAACTTGGTATATGGGTCACACGGAGCTTGGACCTGACGGTAAGAGCTTGACCCTTTGTGTTCCCATCCCAGCGCTACCACAAAGGAGCTATTTGACTTTGATCCAGTTCCTCTAGCTCTCCTTCGGTTTTCTTGTTTGTAAAACAAGACGAATTATGGCACTTCTCTATCATTAACAAGTGGATGAAATAGAAAGGAGCATGTGAACTGTTGAGCACCTGGTTGGCACACCCTGAGGCCTCTGTAGTTGTCAGGTATCGTCGTGACCATTGTGGCCAGCCATCCCAAAGCGTGACAAAACTCAGTGGTAAGCGACAAAGGCAGTGAATAAATCCTAGGCCACCTGCCCCAGAGTGCATATGCTTTCCCCTCTGTGTGTGACATGCAATCAACAGAAACGAGACGTGGTCACTTTCAGGGTGACTCTGGGAGAGCCTTGTGTTGGCAGTTGGAGACGAGGGGGGTGGCAACAATTGCAGATGGCTTTTCAGAAGTGGTGGGGTCGCAGGGAGATATTTAAAGACAAGGGGGCAGGTGGCTGGGCAGATGGGGGCGGCAGGGTTTACACGCTCAGGACAGCCGGAACAACGGCTTGGAGGAGTGAGTGGCGGTGGCTGCGAGATGCCAGCTTTGTTAGAACACAGCAGCAGGTGAGGGCCACAGAGAGTCCACACTCCAGGCACCCAGGAGGGGCAAGGCAGAATGAAATCCTTGGCAGGGAGACAAAGGCCCCATTTGCCTTTTTCAATCAATCAGCCACTTCCTCCCCCCCCCCCAGCAATGGCTGCACAGATAATACTTGGACTTCTGAACCCCTCTCCCCTCTCCTGAAGCCACGATCAGTTGATCAGTCGTACAGACATTTACTTTTGTTATTGAGCTCCTGTTTCTGCTTTTGCCATCACCGCAGATCAGTTTGGGTGTTGTCCCCCCGCCAAGTGCTTTTCATATTTTCCAGATCACTCAAAAGTCTGTATGTGCTGCCCAGAGCAGGTTTAAGAAACAATCTGATATTTTTTTTCTCTGAATAAGCAGTTATTTGTACTTTTGTCTTGCTTTTCTTAGTTACTGAAGAAAAACAGATACATAAAGGAAGCACTGGTAACACTTAGCATCCAGCAGCACAAATGTCAATAGTAGTGACTTTGCAAATAAATAGTTACATTGTCAGGCACATAGGAGTCTCATTGAGGAAATCTGTGCTGTGACTGCCGGCAGGGTTAACACTTGAGGCACAGTGTAATCAAGGAAAGCCTGTAAGCTCTGCACAACAGTAGTGACCTCAGACTGTACTAAAAGCAAATGCCAACCGAGGATCTCAGGATCCATTTCCAGACCAGTCACAGTGCACGGGGATAGTGCGGAAGAGGGGAAGAGACAGAGACACAAAGACAGAGGGAGGGAGAGACTGACAGAAACTTTGTTTATGGGGAAATGGGGAAAGTTTCCATTACTGTGAATCCAGTCACACTGTTTCATTCTCTGTTTTCATCATAGCTCCACGCTAAGCTAACATTTGTTTTTCATGTAAAATGTGGTTTACTACTTTGCAATATTTTTCTTGTAAAGAATGTTATTGTAAAGAAAATAGAATCCTTTTAGCAGAAATTTAAGTGACTAAATACTTAGGACTTCCACCCCCCTTTTCCTGGAGACCTGGCAGATGACGATGTGGGCAAAGCTCGTCTGCCCTGCCTCCCTGTTTTGAGCTGCCAGATTTAGCAAATAAAAATACAAGGCGCCCAATTAAATGTGAATATTAGATAAAGTACAAAGACTTTTTTAGTATACGTATGTTCTGAACATCGCATTAAGACCTACTAAAATATTATTGTTGTTTATTTGATTTAACCAAGTATCCTGTATTTCCCTTGGCCACACCATTCCAATTGATTATTGATGTACAGGGTTTTTTTTTCTGGACCCTCAGTTCTAGTCTCTTAAACTATATGTCTAACTTCATGCCTGTACTACACAGTCTTGATAACTGTGGTTTCATAATAAATTTTGAAATGGAAAACTCTGAGTCTTCCTACCTTTTTTTTTTTTAAGGTTGTTTTGACAAATCTGGACCCCATCTATTTCCATATAAATTTTAGGACCAGTTGATCAATTTCTGCAAGAAAGCCAGCTGTGGTTTTGACAGAGATCGCTTTGAATCTGTGAATCATTTTTGTGGAGAATTGTCATCTTAATTGTGTTAAGTCTTCCAGTTCGCGAACATGGGATACTTTTCCACTTATTTAGGTCTTTGTTTCTTTATTTCCATGGTACTTCGTAGTTTCCAGTATAGAAGTCTTGTGCTTCTTTTGTTAGTCTTATTTCTAAGTATTTTATTCTTTTTGATGCTATCAAATACAATAGTTTTCTTAATTTCATTTTCATATTGTTACTAGTATATAAAAATAAAATTGATTTTGGTACATTGACTGCTATCATATTTAAGAGTGTAAGTGGGGAAAAAAAACCCCACTGTTCTTGTGAGATATAATTCACATCCTGATCGCCTGCTACAAGACAATAACTTTTCTGGGTAATTTCATTAGCTTGTCTCCTTGGGCTAAGGGATCATAAACACATAACCTGTTGGATCATGGGCTCAGGAAAACTCATGGAAGTGGGAAGAAATAAGCCCCCACAGGCAGCTGTGCCATCCTTCAGTACTGTTATTTCTAATTTCTCTCACTAGACTTCGAACTCTGAGAGCAATGACAGGGTCTTATGCACAATTCATTCTGCAAAGTCCAGTCCAGTGCCTGCTTTAAGTGTGCTGCCTGGCTCTCTAAGAGGAGGGGAAAAAATAAAACCACTCAAGGAGCAGAGCTCAATGGGATATGATCTTCCTTAGGGGCCTGGCATCCTGTTGTGGTCAGGCGTGGTTCATTTACAAGCTCCCTATTCATAAAAGACCATTTTCTAGAGCTGTAATACTATCATCTCTTATCTATGTGACATACTATGCTATTTTTATTGCAGTCACTTTATAGAACTTTTAAAAATATGTGGTATAGCAAGTTGTCTTCTATTATTCCCATGGAAGATTCTCTTGACAATTTTTGAATTTTTATTTTTCATATCCTTTTCATTACTGGGTCATTTAGTAGGATTTTTGACTGGATTCAATAATGTTTTTTCTATTCACTTGGAAAGGATTTTATTTTCATGATTTTTTCTAAGCCAAGATTTTTGTATGTCTCTCATTTATTTAAGACATGCTTTATTTTCTTCAGTAAAATTTTACTGCTTGCTTCATATAAGTTCTAACTTCCCTTGTTAAATTTGCTCATAACTATTTTTAAAATGTTAATTTTGTAATTTCTGCATATAACATTTTTACTAATGTAATGAGAAGTTATTGATTTTTTTAAAATATTTATCTTACATTCAGTCACTCTAACCAATTCTCAAACTGCTTTATTATTTTTATTGAGCCAGCTGGGATTTCTAGGCATAAAGTATATTATAAGCAAACAAAAATAACTTTGCCTTTTCTTTTTCAATATTTGAAATTCTCATTTGCTTTTCTTGTCTTATTACACAATAAGAGCCTCCCAAATAATGTTAAATAATAGAGGTGATATTTGTTTACTTGTTATTAAAGCCAAGAGTATTTGCTCTAGAAAATTTGTAGCCAATACAAATTTAATACAAAACAGGAAAGCAAACTATATCTCTTTGGAATAGCAAGAATTATATTTAGGACATATAATAGTGAATAACACCCTGAAAGCTGAGTAAGTCTGAGTCTCCACAGGATAGAAATAGAGACTTGAAAAAATTTTTCATTTTTTAAATTCTTAAAAGATGTGATGGAAGGGAGGAGCCAGGAAGAACCTGATGTATTCAAGATGGCAGATTAAAAGTTCAAAGATTAAGAACAGCTGGGAGAACAAGAGAGCAGAGATCAGAAAGCAGGATTTTCTTGGGCAAAAGCCAAAAACACCAGCTGGGAGGTGACCACTATATCAAAACAGTTTAATGCAGAAGCCAAAGAGGGAATATGAAGCTCTGATCGGAAAGAATCTTGAAGATTAATAGAAAGTCTTGACAAGGATATTCTAGAACAGTTTTTCAAGCTTCCGAACATGATTTATCTTTCTCTCGGTGTAGTAGAATCCTTTGCCTAGCACAGTGCCTTGTATATAGTTGGTCATAAAAAAAAATTCTTTCGACTTAATAGACAAGGACAGAGAAAAACAATAGCAGCTCAAAAGCCAAAGGAAAAGTGACAATAATACCCAAAAGACGGCTTTTTAAAAAGTCTTTTTTAAGTAAGGATTTTATTGACTGATAGCATGCATACAGAAAAGTACACCCATCATACAGCTCAATAAATTATCACTCCCATCTAACCACCACTGACAACATGACTTATAACATTACCAGTTCCCCAGAAGTTCCCTTGAGCCCCCTCCTAGCCACTACTCTCCCGAGTAATCACGAACAACATAGATTAGTTTTAGCTACTTTATAACTTTGCATAAATTCACATAGCAAACATTTTTATATCTGACTTCTTTTGCTCAACATTGTGTTTTTGAGATTTGTTACATGTAGCAATAATTTGTTTATTCTCACTGCTGTGTAATATTCCATTGTATGTATACCACAATTTGTTTACCCATTCTATTGTTGATGGGAATTTAGGGTGTTCCCAGGTTGGAACTATTAGGAATAGTGCTGCTCTGAACATTTTAGGATATGTCTTTGGATGAATATATGTAAATTTCTACAGAGTACACATTGAGGAGTGGAATTACTGGGTCACAGATTTTTGTATTTTCAGCCTTCATAAATATTATTAAAGTTTTCCAAATGTTTATACTAATTTACATCCCTACTAACAACAGAGGAGTTCCAGTTGCTCTACATCCTCACTAACCCTGTGTTGTCTTTTGCATTTTAGACATTCTGCTGGGTGTGTAATGCTACTACATTGCAGTTTTAATTTGCATTTTCACAATGACTAACAAGGTTAAGTCAACATTTTTTGGCTGCAAAATTAAATTATGTCTACAGTAAAATATCTAACAACACAAGAGTATAAAAAACAAAGCTCCTGGAGTCGGTTTCCTAGGGCTGCCATAACAAATTAGCACAAACTAGGTGGCTGGCAACAATGAAAATTTATTTTGTCTCATTTACAGAAGCTAGAAATCTGAAATCAAGTTGTTAGCGGAGCTATAGTTCCTCTAGATCCTGTACAGGAATACTTCTTTGCCTCTTCCTAGCTTCTGGTGGTTTGCCAGTAATGTTTGGCATTCTTTGCCTTATAGATACATGACTCCAATCCTCTGGGTTCATACGGTATTCTCCCTGTGTTTCTGTCTTTACATGGCTGTGTTCTCATAAGGACACAGGTCATACTGGACTAGGGGCCCACCCTACTATGACCTCATCTTAACTACATCTGCAACAGCTCTATTTCAAAATAAGATCACATTTTGAGGTTCTGGGGATTAGAACTTCTGGGTGGGGACACAATCCAACCCATAACACTCCCCTTCTTCCTTCAATCTTAACAATTTAGTACGTATCCTAGATAAAATTTTGTACGCATTTACAAATGTATGTATATATGTATCTACAGTTACATGCACACAAGCATGTAATGCATAACCACATCATACATGTTATTCGACATGTTCCTTTTTTATTTTGTAAATATTTTTATTGTGGTAAAATATACCTGCATCTAATTTACCATTTTAACTATTTTTAAGTGTACAATTCAGTGGCATTAAGTATATTCGCAGTGCTATGCAACCATCACGACTATTTCCAGAACTTTTTTATCATTCCAAACAGAAACTCTATGCCCATTAAGCACTAACTCTTCATTCTCCCTCCCCCCAAGCCTCTAATAATGTCTGTTTTACTTTCTGTCCCTATAAATTTGCCTGCTTGTTCTAGATACCTCATATAAGTGGAATCATATAATACTTGTTCTCTTCTGTCTGGCTTATTTTACTTAGTCTAATGTTTTCAAGGTTCATCTATATTGTAGCATATGTCAGAACTTCATTCCTTTTTATGGCTGAATAATATTCCATTTGTTTGTTTATCTGTTAATGGACATGAGTTGTTTTCACATTTTGGCTATTGTGAATAATGCTTCTGTGAACATTGGTGTACAGGCATCTGTTTGAGTTCCTGTTTTCAATTCTGACATACTGCTTTGCCACTTAATAAATCATGGACATCTCTTTAAGTCAGCACAGATAGTTACCTTATTCTTTTCTCCAATTACTTAGTATTCCATAGTATGATGTGAGGATGACATTGAATGGAAGTACACTTTACTTTCCCTGGCTTATTTTCCCTTTGGTGGTGAAAATGAAGAGAGAACCTGAGGCTGTATAATATAAACATAAGTTTTCTTAAAGTGGAGTTTTGGAGAACCCTAAGTTTTCAGAGACATACTCTTCTAAATTCATACAGTTTCTTTATAAAATGAAATTTTGTGCTTTCATTTGTGAGATAAGCTAATTATAGTTGTAAGAAATATCTAGATCATCTAAATGACCAGCTTCCAAACAAGTACAGCCAACCAATGTTGGTACCCTTATCTACTGTCATGTTTATGATTGAGATCATGCCAAGCTAAGGACTAACACAAAAAGAATGATGGCAAACCTGGCAAGTTCACTCCAATTGTAGAACCAATGACATCACGTGCACTGTAGGAATGAAGATTTTTAAGTGGTTTGAGTAGAGAAAAAGGTGGAAGAACATGATCATCACAATACCGAGAAGACAAATAAAAAGAATTTGTGACGGAGTAGTTAATACTGTTCTCTCAATGGGTGAGCAAAAGCTACAACGATGTGGATCACAAAATTTCTATGGATTTGAATAGTTTTGTTTGAACATAATTAAAAATTTTTTTCTTTCTGTTCTATCATTGCATATGTAAAAATTATAAAGAGTTTATAACTAGTTTTCTGTCATACATTTTAAAGTCATATTTTTTGAAAACTAATTTAAATCAATACTCAATTTTTATTTCCTATCACAGCATTCCATACATTGCTCAAGTCAGAAACACTAACCTAGCAGTTAACTCGATGCCAAATTTCCAGACCAAGGCCATCATAATGGAAAAGTGTCCACACAAACAGCCTAACAGGCCTGTGGCTGGAGAACACCAGGTTTTGAACTTGAATGTGAATTTGTATATGTTACTCTACTCCAAAGTCAGGACAAATATGTCAGGATGAAGACTTCATATTCATCTTGAATATCAAAAAGGCTGGGCCTAGGAATTGGGCTGGTTTTGCTTCTGGACTAAGCTCTACCATGTCTAAACCCCAGCTGCCTCTTCTCTAAACTAGAGATTGATGATAAAACTTGCATGTTTGCTATAAGGATTATGCTTAACATATTTAGAGCATCTGGGGAATATTAGAGGTGTTCATGACAGCCACTGATATTACAGGGACATTTGAGCTGTAGGTTTTGGGCAGTTCCATGAGCTTAAGCCTTTTCCACACTTGGGAAAATATTCTAAACTTGGTAACCCAATATTACACATACAATCAAAGCAGTATTTACCAATGCTGTTATAGGTTGAAGAAACACAACAAAACAAAATAAAACTCTTATTAGGGTCTGACTGAATTTTTATCAACTATTCCTGGTTAGTTAAATTTTTTAAAGCAGATATTGCAGCCCTCAATATTGTAAATATTTCTAAAGTCTGTCAGTCTATTTTTATGCAGTATATTTTGTGGATTTGCCTCATCATTCCTGGTTATGACTAACATCATTGAAACATGAATGCCTCTGTGGGTGTAAATGCATAAGGTGTATGCAAAATTTAGCAAAATGTGCATTGACTTCAGATCATAAACTGGAAGCTTATTTTTTGTGTTTTATGCAATTCCTGGCATCTGCTTTCTTTCTTGTGATTTATTTTATTTTATTTTATTTTATTTCATTCCAAAATTGGTGTGTAATGAGGGTAGAGATTCTGGTCCCTCTGAGTTTATAAATAGTAATCATATTTTAAACAGTTATGTGGCCTAAAGCAAGATCAGTGAAAAATAATCATGGTTAAAGTTTGGGGAATTTTGCTCTACTTATAAATTCCATCTTCCCCCTTATTGGTAATAATGACATTGAGTAATGAGGTTGGGGACATACCTAATACTCCCTTCTCTGAGCACCAGTCTGTCCACTTTCTCCCACCTCGGCAGCAACCATTCTGGTCCCTGCACCTGCACAGGCACAAGGGTACCATAGCTGGCTTCCTTGCTTGCGCTGCAGCCCCTTCCAATCCATTCTCCATGCAATATGTCATCTTGGCCTTTCTTAACTACAAATCAAGTCATGTCACGGCCTGCTTCAGACTCTCTCTTGCATGTAAATAAAATCTAGTCCATGACTATGGTTCAGACTGCCCTACCTGATACGCCCCCAGGCCTCCCTCTCCCACCTCCACTTACACCCCTACCACCTTTGCTCATCGTGCTGAAGCTTCACAGGTTCTCCTTCTTCAAATACCCCCAGTGCATTCCCACTTTAGGATCTTAGTGCTTGCCGTGTCCTCTGCCTAGAATGTTCTGTTCCACAGTCTTTGCCTGGTTACTTCCTTCATGTCAAGGCTTCTCTGACTCCTCAAAGAAGCCACCCACGCCCTGACTTGTGTCATCACCTTGTGTCCAACACTCTCCTTTATTTACTTTTGAGCACTCAATACTCTGACTTCATCTTTATTATTAATTGGGTAACTAGCTTATGCTACAGCATCTCTCCCCCTAGATATAAGCTGAAGGAGTATCTTGTCATTCAATGCCCGAAATAATACCTACACATAGAAATCTTTCAATTGTGTCACTTGAATAAATGAATGAATGAATATACAACTTCAGTAATCACCTGAGTTCTATTTCTAGCTTGGTTACTAAGTAATGAAATGATCTCTGCAAATAGTGAACCTCTTTAGACCTCAGATTCCCCTATGAATAATTAGTGAATCAGCTAGATGTTTGTTAAGGGCTCTGCTTTTTTATTTCCATACTACATATTCAAGTATTATTTCACCCTTTTCTACTGTTCCTCCTTTTCCTCCTCTGTCTCTTTCCTCTTCTGTGCTCCCTCACTTTCTCTCTCTCTCTCTCTCTCTCTCTCTCTCTCTCTCTCTCTCTCTCTCTCTGTCAGCAGCACTCCCTTGTATAGTTCTAAACCAGTTGGAGAGATTTTATGCATAAAAACAGACTTCTCAAGGATGTATGATCTCTAGACACTGAACTGTCATCACAGCCACATGTTGTAGTGTTTTTTTTTCCCTTTCCTAGCCAACTCTGTCAAAACCACACCCTCCACTGCCAAGCCACAGCCCCACCCTGCCTTTGGAAATAAAAATGAAATAGAAGGCTCCCTGGCTTCTGGGGGGAAAACTGCTGCTCAAGTTTTAACTAGTATGATGTTTCTGAAGAAATCAGGGTGCAACTTACAGGATTGATAACAACTTTATAAAAGTTCTTACTATAATTAAGTTCATAAAGATACTAAGACAGTGATTTCAGATCTTAGATACTTCCAGAGACAATTCCTAAAATACTTTTCCTAACCCATGCTTAATTACAGTAACTGTCCTTGTGCATGCCTAACTTTTAGACATTTAGTTTATAATATACCAGAAATATATATTTACAAAGAATCTAGTGGTTATTAGGTAGAAATGTTACACACGAGAACTTACCACTGTTTCTTATTTCAAATGCTGTGGAAAAAAAAAATGGTCTCAGAAAATGAAAAAGGAAATTTCTTCCATGTCTAAAAGAACTGAAGTAATGTCAGCTGCAAGGACAGACTTAATTCGCTCGTAACCGCGGATCTGCCAACCAAGTTTTAAAACCGCCTGAAGACTTAGCATCGCAGCAGTTGTGAGCCGGGAAAATATGTGGCCTTCATTTAACAAATGCGGAATTCGAAACTCAGAGAGCTCCAATGCTAGGCCAAGGTTCTAGAACCCATTCATGTTGCAGCCGGAGCTAAACCTCTGGTGTCCCGCTTGGTGCCGTTCTCATCACGTCAAGCTGCCTTTCTGAGACCCGAGAGTGGCGTGCAACTTCCAATCACATGTTCCAGCGCAGTCACGGAACACGGTAGATTCAAATGTCAAATGATTTCTCAATCCATTCACTGAGAAACCGCTTGAGGATTGATAGTATTAGTTGTTGTTACGTTGTTGTTATGGTACTTCCTAATATTTTAGTTAATGTGTCAGGTATTCTACTATGTGTGTTATACTTGTACTAACCTATTTATCCCCGACTAGCCCTATGTGGCAGGTAATAATGATAATCATCATTACTAATACATATTTATGTGTCAGGCACTTTTCTAAGCATTTACGTCTAATAAGTCATTTAATCCTCAGAATGATCCTGTAAAGTAGTATTTACTCCTATTTTATAGGTGAAGACACTGGGTCATAAAGAGGTTGAGTTAAGCTCAAGTCCAAACTCAAGTACACACCCTTAAACAAATGCATATACTTACTCTTAGTTCTACTTTCCCATCATTAAAATGTTAAAAGAAAAAATAAGTCGCAAACTTGAGTTCCTTGTCCCTGCGTTCACCTATCTTCTCAATAATAGCTGGCAGTAAAGACGTTTAAAGATAGAGAAACCAAAAAGGAGAGAGGGCCATCTGCAACCTGAATAACTTGGACAATCCAGGATTTTATTACATCAGCAATGCTCAGACTTCAACAGGTTATGGCAATGGCCCATGAAAGTATGTTTTCTGCACATGGCGGCCTGGTATAAAAACATAATCTATAAATTACTATGTGAGCTGGATCGCTCTACAAGAAGAAGCAGAGACAAGCTCATGTTATGTCAGTGTGGAAAATTTGTTTCAAGATTACATAGAGAAGTGAGGAAGGACAAAAAATGGTCTCAGCGACTGTACAGTCAGGCCTTTGGAGGGATCCTCGTTCATTTCTCTTCGGGTTGCGATATTAGCTTTAGTCATTCAACAACAGTTTAAGTTATCCACCATAGTCATGACCTGGCTTCTCTGCTAATCTCCTGTCTCAACCTACCAATTGCCATTTCTCTATTCTCCTCTCCCACCTCTCTCTTCTGCCTCTGCTCTGGGTCTCTCTTCTTCTGACTCTATTTATCATCTTTGTAGGGCTCACATCCAACTCCATGATAAAGAGAGGATCTGGTCGGGTGCACGGGAAGACCTACTGGTGCACTGAACAGATGGTGCTCCCGCTAGGCAGAGTGCTCACATCAAGGTATCTCCAAGAGAAATGTCTCAGGGTCTGTCCACCACAGCCAAGGTGACAGGATTATATAGAACAAAACATAAATCTATTTGTTTAGAAAAGAACTTTGAGCTTGGCAGGTTCTTTGTATGGCTCATCTGGAACTAATACAAATCCTCTTTGATGTACTAATGGCGCCAATCAGGACAAAAGCTCTTGCTGGAAAAAAGAAAAGGGTTAAACTTAAGGGGAGAAACCAAAAATTGAAGAGTCATTGATAACTGTGCTCTCATTTGTAGACTTTGGTTAGAGTTCCATTTGAGTTGTGGTATACTCAGAATTGGACATCATAAACTTTTTAAATGCTCTTCATCCTCAACTCTCTTACCGGTTGATTCTATACTCAAAAAGTTTAGTTGACTCAGGATACAAAAAACAAACAAACAAACAAACAAAAAACAGCTGTTATCTGTCTTTCATAATCCAAGAGCTCTGATAAATTTGATATTTCAAAATGGCCAAATAACGGAGGTTTTGAAAGTGGTTTTGTTGATGGTGTTGGCTTACACCGTGATGGAAATGATAGCACTTTGCAGTTGCAGCCCACTTTGTATTTTCAAAGTGCTGCTCATTGAAATGTCACTCTCTGACTCCTCTGTTCTTCCCTGGGGCCCTGACTCTGCCTAACCATTAAATGCAAAGCCTTCACAGCCCCTCAGGACTCCTCTCCTTTTCAGTGATGCCATCTTGGTTTTCTGAGTCCACCTCAATCCTTCTTTTCTCTGAACTTACCATCTGCCCAGTTGCCTATGCTGTTTATGTATAACATCACTTGCTATAATTACTTTTAGGAAACTATATAGTTTTACTCATTTATGATAAACTCCTTGACGGCAGAGGAAAATGACCCGTGTCTTATTCTGTTGCATATAAAAGGAATTTTTTAAAAATAGGAAAGGAAGATACATGAGAAAAGACATGATTATGCCCACTTTATAGAGAGGAGGTTAAAACATACGATGTGGGAGTTGAGGAAAATATTGCATTGACTCATGGTGGCTCTAACCCAAGGTCCAGAAGCAAAGAAGGAAACTATTTAAAGGTAGAAGAAGTGGAGATTGACAAAGAGTAAAATGAGCAGGAAAGGAAAGAGAAGAGACAGAAAAGGAAGAGATGTATCGGGGGAAAAAGGCAGAAGTCAAAAGCAGGAAAGCATCTGTATAGGCTCCTGAAGAAAATGCTTTATGTTAACCAGAAGAGCTAATTTGAGCTTTAGGAAGTAGGGAAGAAATGAGGAAGGCTTCGTCCCTTGGTCAAAGGTAAGAGAACTGAGAAAAGTAAATAGAAGATAAAGAGGAAGAAGAGAAGGAAGTGGTTCGTCCTTTTCTGGTTATTAAAATTATTCCAAACAAAATTAGTTTTCGACAACTTTGCAAAATCAAAGGAAAAAAAAACCACAATGTAAGGAACCGAAGAGTTCAGAATGTACTTTTCCTGTTACAATGGAATGTTTTACTATACATTTAAAGTTACCTTCTGCTTTGTTCTGATGATGATGTAGACCCAAAGAACACCCTGAAACATTGAATGCTCTGTCAGGACCAGGTGATTATTTGAATCAGAAATTCTGTTCAGTTTGGATAATTGTAAGCAAAACTTCTAAGGCATGAATTTAAATTCTGTCATTTTGTAAGAACTTTTGAACCATTTTAAACCAGAACTTTCCAATGACTATCAAATTAGCAATGTCTCATGACCATCCTAAGTTTGATTCTTATGCAAAATTATCAGAGAAAAATTAGTTCTAATTTTATTTAAATTAGAAACCAAAGAGAGATGTGTAAAATCTTTTCCCTTAGCGTTCATGATGCTTTTTTCATTCGGTCTCCTCTACCCATTCTGACTGCTGCTCTGGAGTTTTTTGTCTGAAGACTCCTCTTCCTAGATTTTCCCCTTATGCTGTCATTCCTTGAAAGTCCATCTTTTGCTTACAGCTTTTCTGACATCACACTATCTCCTTGGATCATCTGCTCTATTTCCCTTATTTCAATTATAATTCAGAGGCGGATGACTCTCCACACTCTCTCTGCCACATACACCCTCACAGAGCTCTAGAGCCATAATTCCAACAGTTTCTTCTCTTGATTTCAAGGTAGAGCAGGAGAAGGGGTTACACGGAAGCCCAATATTTACTTTACCTGTTTTTCTTGGGTTTCGTAGAGCTTGATGTATCTCTAAATCCAAGCCGTGCAATATAAGAGGACCTAGTTTTCCCCAAGGCGTATTTGCTTGTTCTGTGTTCCATAGCCTTGGCGTCTGCAGGCAGTGGGGCTTAGAGATGGGACCCGGCTTGTCCTGCATCCAGCCTCCCAGTGTAAATGCATGTCAGTAGCCAAAATAACAGACTCTCGATTTAGGAATTTGCCATGGATGCTTCCCAAGGAAGGATCTTTCTGGGGTTCCTCTGAGTGTTCTGGACTAACTGGCCAGGGGGCGGGGGGCGGGGGAGCAACTTGTATTCCTATGTAAATGTCAGTATTCTATCATCACCTGAGCAAGAACAATAGATTTCTAAGTGCGTGTTACTGCTAGAGGGAACGGAATGAATTTAATTAGGCATTATCATGGCAGGAAACTTCACAATTTCAATAAAAGAGAAACAGCTACTAGTAGTAGTTGAAATGAAAAGATCTTCAGACAATTTATCTGCCCAATTGCATCTGACATTCCTCTAATAATATGATTTTTTTTTAAGTGTAAGACTTTAATCCAATGCTTCTATTCCAAGAATTTGACTGCCTCTGAATTTCCTAAAACTTAGTTGAGTAATGTCTGTACGTTGTTTTGATTCTTACACGGAGGGGAGAAGGAACAGCACATGCTATGATTTAGCTTCAGTTTCCCTCTCTGCCGTGTTTTCAGCCCATCAGAAAACCACCCTCTTTGCTTGCCTCGCTCCTTTATTTTTCTAAAAAAGTATCCTCTTCTGTATAAGGTTCTGGTCCAAAATAATCAGTATTGGAAGTTGAGCTGTTTTTGCTTCATTTCTGTGGCCTGAGTCATTCTCTCCAGTACCAGGATGCCCTTAGGGAAGATACGGAGGAAATGATGTAATTCTCTTTGGTCTCTTTCACGCTTTGGGCTTTTTCTTTGGGCCTGAGCCTTAAAGAATCTGTTTTCTAATTAGCCAGCAAGGAGTACAGTGAAATAAAATGGGGATCTTCTGCTTCTCTGTTCTCCTCACTAAGGGCACACGCGTTATTTGCTCTTGCAGCCAGCTCAGGTGATTTGGCCAGAAGCAGTGCATAAATCTTTTCAGCAGGATTGTCAAGCAGCTGGACGCAAAGGGATTTTTAATGCCTACTTTACGAGCGGGAAACCAAAAAGCAGAGAGTGTCTTGTCCAAGTTCATTCCTTGCAGGGCTGAAAGGAGAGTGGCGGCAGTGAAGGGGGCCTGCGGAAGGGGGTGAATATCTGCCTCCCAGTTCCTCTGCTCCATCCCCCCAGCAATGCCCTTTCTATGCAAATGAGAAAGCCCACATCTAAAGTTAGATCTGTTTAGAACAGATTTCATAGGTTGACTTGATACACGTGTGTTCAATCCCTGGACACTTTGGATGCCGTATCATTTTATAGTTATAATTTTGCATCATCTTTTTCTCTTTTTCTCTGATATTTGGCATCTTGGGCTTTTCTCCTGGTAAACTGGCAACTGGCCGATACATGTGCCTTAGTTTGGTGGAAGTAGGGGGGAACTGGGATGCTTGTACTGGGGTGTGCCACTGTTCTCCCTTTTCAGCTAACTGACGAACCATACCACGTGGCACTGTTGAAAGCACTTTCTCAAATATCCTCCCATCTGAGCCCCCATAACTGAGGCTGGCTGGAGGGCATTTTAAAGGAGCTATGCTTACAGTTATTTTAACAGGTGTCTCTCCCTGTTGAAACGATCCGTTTAATCAGTTTGTCTCCCCAAACAGACTTCAGCTTCTTAAGGTAGGGGTTATGTCTTCAATCATTTTTACATAATATAGGGCTGACTCCAACAGCCCTAATTAATACTGAATCTGGAAATTCAGTAGTAGAATCAATAGGGATTGGGGGTGGGTGGGGGGAAGCTGTTTAGGACAAAACCTCTTTGGACAAAATTCCTCTTATTTCAGACACTAGACTCCCATTTCTAGACAAAACCAAGAGATAAAGAGAAAATGAAAAGGTTACTTGTAGTTTCTAATACGCACTACAGATCTGGTGACGGATGAACTTGCATTTTGCCTTCGTTTTTTCCAAAGTGATTCATTCTTGGTTCCTGAACACCTGCTTAAAAACAGGGCTTTCTTCTCTCTCTGTCCTCAGGGTGTGCCAACCATGTTTGAAACCATGAGGTAGGCCTAATACCAGAGAAGCGGGGCGGGGGGGGGGTGGGGAGGATGGAGGGGTGGAGGAAAGTCCTATTTGATCTCCATAATGTATTCATTGTTTGAAACCATACATTGGGCAGAAAGCTGTGGTGAGGCTTGTGGTGTGAAACAGGGAACCCATGCAAACTCTGAGAGCAAGAGTTTCCATGCCCGAGGTGAGTGTTTACATTGCAGAGGCTGGAACGCTTGTTAATGCCTTAGGTTTTCCTTCCATGAAGACAGCAGAAAGTTTGGGGTTTTCTTTCCATCCAAAATTTTTAAAGCAGTCCACAGTAAAAGGGAAGGTTCCGCCAGCAGAATCTACTTGCAACGAAGATCGTTCTGTGTTTCCCAAGGGTAGCCATCTGTAGGACTACCTCTCGCTCTCTCCCACTTCCCTTCTCCTTTGCCTCAGTCTTTTTTTTTTTTTTTCAGCTCCTTGTCAGTTAATTCACATTTCCTGATTTGGCAAACAGCCCTCCCCCCCACCACACACACACACCTCCTTTTTCTTGGGTAAAACTTCCTGAATCAACAGTAAAGAGAACTGTTACCTCACCTGAGAGTTTTAGGAGGAAAATGGCATTTAGGTTTAATTACAGAGAGCCCCACAGTAGTTACCACTTTATAAAACTCAAATGACTTTTATCCAAGCTCCCTGTTTTCCCAAGCCTGCCGGCTGACTGGTGAGCTCCAGGAGGGTGAGGAGCGCCCAGTGTGTCTTCTGGCCTTGGTTGGCTGCAAGAGTGAAGGCCTCTCCAGCTTTAGCTAAAAAAGCCAGTAGCAGAGAAAGTGTGGATTTCCAAGGCCATCCTGGAAGCTCAGAGAAGGAGGACACATGTCATAAGCCCTGAAGATCCTCTCTGTTGACCATTTTTGCCCAGAGATGCACATCTCCCTTCAGAAAGGCCAAGAGGAACCGGGCCAGGGAGCGGGCTGCTCACACAACAGCCTCTGTCCCCTCGTCTCAGAAGTGGGGAAGTGGGCAGTTGTTTTCGTCGGTGGTGACCACAGCCTCTCTCCGGGCCCCTTGCAGCCACTCTCAGAGCTTGGTTTTCCAATCATGTTTTTCCTCTTCTTAAAAGCTGCACACAGCCAAGGCTCAGCCATTTCCATTGAAACCTTCCTGAGAATCTGATTAGGCCCATGTTGGCTTCTCCCGGCAGTGTTTGTGTTATCTCTGGTTTGGAGGGGAAAGGGTTTGTTATTGATCCACTCCCTGCCACCTATGGGTTTTTGCTCAGATGGCACCTTCTCAGAGAGGACTTTCCAAACCACACACGTAGTCCCCACTCCTAATGGATCCTGTTCTTCCCTCTGCCCTGCTTTGTTTTCCTCCATAATACTGGTCACCTCCTAACATGCTTTGCCCATGCATTATGGCTTACTTCTCTATTTTCTTACCCCACCCCACGCACACTCTCAGCTCTAGAACGGAAAACGTAAGGCTCAGAAATGCGGGCTGCACCCTTGGCCCCTAGAACAGTGCCTGGCACGTACTAGGTATTCAGAAAGTATTTGTTGATGAATGAATGAATTTGGGGAATTTCTGAAACTAGAAAAAAGATACAGGGAGGTATACTGTTTGACCAAGGCGGATATTTCTAAAGTCCCAGGCCTGGAGGGGGAAGATCAGGAGGTGTGGAAAAAGACAGCACTGAAGCGATGGGGACCTGGCCACTTCGCCATTTAATGTTTACAAAAAACTAGCGCATTAGGCGTCATTGTTAATATTTCATAAATAAAAAAAATACAGGCATAGAAAGTTCACATGCTTACTCAAGGTCAAACCCAAACTCACGCAAAGAGAAAGTGGCAGACCTTAGGGATGTCTGACTCCGTGGGTGTGTTCTTTTCTACTATGCTATTGTTGGTTCCCTGACTTCTGTTTGAGACAATGCCTGGTAATTTGGCATCCTAAGCTTATACAGTTAAAAAGCACAGATTTGGATTCAAATCCCAGCTTTGCCACTCAGCCGTGTATCTTGAGGCCAGCCTCTCTAATCTCTGTGGGTACTTGTTTCTCTATGAGGAAAATTAAAACGTGAGACCTAGCAACCTATGATTCTACATACTCCTCCTAACGGCCCCATCAGGTAGGGAGAGAATGCGTATCATTAACTCCAGAAGAAGAAATTAAAACCCAGAAAGGCTATGTGACTCACATGTGGTTAAGCAACATGTCAATCAGTCAGTGGTCCAGAGAGAACGCTTTTTGTAACAAAGTATTAGAAACTGTGGCATGCGGGATAGGTCTGGGTCTGGGTTCTTGCTTGGGCCAGGCTGGCTGGATGTGAGGATGCATGCTCCATGTTCCCGAGAAAGTGCTTCTGTGAAATGACACAACCCACAGAAGTCTGTTAAAATCCAACCTATGGAAAATCTACAGTTGCCTTGGGCTCTAGACTTGTATTTCCTTTGTTGTTACACTCAGGAATGCTGTCTCTGTTGATTACTTTTCTATTTGGTTTGGTTTGCTGGATAAACACTGTATGTGAAACACTTAGAATCACTTAAATAAGAGAAAAAAAAGACAAACAAGTCTTTGCTTTGCCATGACATAAGACCTACAGTAGTGGCTTTGAGCATTTGATGTCTAATTGAGCACATGCTATGTTAAGAAAAAACTTTACTTAGGCAAACCTCAAGTGTTAGTTGTAGTGGCCCTGCATCTTTGGAAAAAGGCTATTTTTGCTGAGACATCCTCTTCTCTGTCTACCTTGCAGCAAGGGCAGAATTAAGTCAGATCTTCTTCAGTCTATGAAATCAGTTTTGCATTATTTTTTTTTTCCTTTTGGCTAGATAATATTCTATCTTTGCTGGCACAGAATCATTGGGCCATACATTCTTCCATAAGTAAAAACGCCAAACTTGTGAAAATTGGGCTCTGATCCCTCTCTGTAACACCAGCACTCACGAAAAGCCCATTTGTGGAATTCCTTAGTTTGTGATTTGGGAATCTCCTCTCCACCCCCTGCACCACCAGACAAGAGCCTCTCTCCTCTCTTGAGTCCAGTTCTAGGCTGCAAGCCAAGGTCTGTGGAGCCCGAGTGACCCTTGTGGGTTACCCTTGAGAGTTGTGCTGATGAGGGCCAGCCTGGTCAAGCTACAGGTGCCCAAGAAGATTGGGTCAATGCCACAGAAAATCTGATTTGTGAGGAGCATGATATGAAGGGCATACAGCCTCATTGGGGTGGAGGGTCCCTGTTCTTCTCTTTGGCAGGAGTTAAACCCATCTAAGATGGCAGCAATGGAGGAAAAGATGGCCAATATTAGCAGAAGGGAGAGACCAAGTTTATGCTTGTGAGCTCACATTCTTCCCTGAGAGAAATGCCTTCCTGACCCTCTCTATCCCCAAAAGCCCAGAGGAAGAGTTTTCCTGGCACGATTAGTGTTTTTAAATGTATTACTATTCCCCATAGGTTTCCATCATGCTTTTAAAAATTGGATTCAGCATCTTTACAAGTTATTCATGCAGGGTAGCTTCACGTTCCCCCCTCCCCAGTTGCTGCTTATTCATCTATCTACCTATCTATCTATCTGTCTATCTGTCTATCTGTCTATCTATCTATCTGTCTATCTATCTATCTATCTATCTATCTATCATCCATCTAGTTTTCCAAGCAACTAGTTCCTTTGGTGAATATTTCTTGAGCACCTACTATGTGCTAAGCGCTGTATATGGTATTGTGATGGACAATGCCAAGGCTTCGACATTCTAATTAGGAGCTCTCTGATGATTCTGCCCCTCCACCCTCTCTTCGCTGCTTTTGCTTTCTAGTTACTTTATCACGTACACTCATATTCATCTTCAATTTTTCATCTAAAGATAAGGTGCTAAAATATAATTATCGAAGAGGTTTAAAAAAAATGACTCCATGCAAATATAAAATGAACACATACTAAAGACTTTAACTCGCTGATTCATGAGGGAACCAGAAAAATGTTAAAGCCAGTTCAAAGGACAATGTGAAGAACAAATATATATGTAGGCATTTAGGATGTTGAAACGAATTTACTAATACGTAGATGTAAAATTGCCTGGTATGTAGTAATACTCAGTAAACGTTAACTGTTTGTTTGAAATGTCTGTCATACCTGGCAGTTCTTAATAAATATCACTAAATTGAACCTGATTGAACAGAAGGGCAGGTGGGGTGGAAGTGGGGACAGGTATCAGAGCCTAGCCGTGAAGGGGCCACTTACAGCAGAAGACAGATTCTGCCGAGCAGTCTGTTCTGCAAATGATATTTGAAGTGTTTATGCCAATTCCTGTAGTTGCTTAGACTTGCTTTTTAATTTAGGATGATTCTAAGACCAGACTAGACAAGCGGTGATGAATTTCAGTAAAACCTCCCAGGAAGATAGCAGGTTTTTGCATGCCACGTTTGAACTTCTCATTTTTCAGGTAGGGAGAGGTGAAATGGTTTTCGTGAGTGGAGTTGAAACTGTCTTTTAAGGATTAGAATCATAAAGAGTGTTGCTACTACCTGGAATGGCAGGATCAAACACAAGAAGCAGTGCTGTTTGGTGGCTAGGAGAACCCCATTTCTTCTCTGTCTAACCGCAGACAGTGGTACTTGTCCAGGTCATTTAATTCTGTGTGCCTCAGATAACTGAGTGGACCAATTTCCTCACAACTCCCTCCCCGCCAACACTTCTCTTGTAAACTGTATTTTAGATTCTTCTTTGGAGTAAAACATGCTCTTCAGCTGTTTACAAGGGGTGATTTCTGAGCTGTGCAAACGCCACGTTCCTCCACTGTACCCACCACATTCAATCTCGGCTCGCCACAGTGAGAAAGGACCCTTTTTCCTTGCATCTGCACAGGAACCTGAGCAGCAGACAGGAACTGCTCCAGGTCTGTCAAACAGATGCGTTCCGAATTTTTAAATCGTTCTGCGAGGTGCGTCAGGAGCTTTGCAAACATTTGATTTTCATTTCATTTTTTTTTACTGTTTAAAAATTGGTTATTAAAAACAAATGATTTGGTTAATGCCAGACAAGGCATTTTTCAGAGGCCCCACTCACTGCGTCATCCTCTCCCTGGTCAGAAGAACGCACGGAGCGGGCAGAATTCCTGGGGAGCCCTGCTCTGTGAGCTGCCACACGTGGATGAGGCGGGCAGGGTGGGGTGAAAAACCTATATAATGAGTTCCTGGTCTTGATATTTCCAGTGCGCTGCAAACAGTAATTTCTCATTAATGACATAGATTAGGTGGCTGATCATTCACCTGGCTAATGTGAATCTTCAGAAAGGAAGTTTAAAAAGTGTGCTGAAAAACATTAAAAATAAATAAATAAATGGTTTGGGATCATGAAAAATTCTGGAAGTGTCTAGTGGTTGCACAGCATCGTGAACGTATCCTTAATGATTAAAATGGTAAATTTTATGTTGTAAATATTATTACAATAAATAAATGTAAGCAAATATAACTCAGAGCTATACATTAATTTTTATAAATTGGAGGTTTCTCATGTGCTATTCAGTTTTTATGTAGACTTTGAATCAAGCATTTCCTCCCATCTTTACTTATTTAAAGACTATCCTGAGACCAAAAGGTGATCATTTAAAACTTGTTACTGTTTACAACTAAATTTATATAAAAATCAGAATTTTCTTGGTGGTTACTGAGTAACCAAAACTAAATACAAAAACCCGTTGGGTGATGAGGCTGTCACTATTTTCCATTAGGTCTATTTCTAAATGTTTGTGTTAAACAAAAACAGCCACTGGAATATTTTAATAAGGAGATGTTTTAATTTTAACATATAAAGATAATTTTTTGCTAAAAATGCCATTTTAATCTGTTATATTTTATGGTACTGTTAAGAGTCCCATTGCTTAGAAAAAATAGTTTGAAACCACTCTATTACATCATCTTAAAATTCTCTCTGACTTTATTATAATTTAAAAATATTTAGTGTTTGAAAAGATTTATATTCTGTGGGTTGCTTTTAGCAGCCAATGAAAAAATAATATAAGCAAGACGTATATTTATCTTCAGAGTAGGTGAATCAAAAAGATAAAATTATTCAATAAGTCTATTCTCTGTCTTCATCTGGCACATGTAAATAATCATGCACATTGGAGTTCTAATTTCTTGATGTCTGGACAGAAGGGTTATGTTAATTTAACAGTTCTTAGTCTTGATCTTATGAAGTATTTTTTTAAACCCCTTTGTTCTAATTTAATCTCCCTTTCTAGCTGAGTGATATAGCTCTTTCAGAGAAAATGATTCATCCTTTCCAAATTATCTAGATGGGGGGGACCTCCCCCTCCCCACATTTGCATGTAGTTTTCCTGTGTATGTGTTTATTTAGGGAGGTAATCATAGTTTTATCAAATCCTCAAGAGATTCTGCAAGATGTAAATAATTGCCTTCGTTCTTAATCCTTTTTTTTTCTAATGTAAATTTTGCCTATGACTCATCTAAAAGGGAATTTTTCTATGAACTGTAGGATCAGGTCACCAAGAGAAATAAAGGAACATGTTTGTATCTGGTGCATTTATTTCTTCTGGGATAAAATGCCAAAACTATGTTAAAATCCCCACCCTACTATGAGAGTGCCCTTGAATTTTAATTTCCAGTTTAGTATTAAATATAAGAACATAGAAAAAAATTATCTGAAGAAAAAAAATAAACTGGTGCAAGAGAGTTTAATGATACATTTCATATTCTAATAAATATTTAAGAAATTTAAATTATGATATCAAATGAGTTTGATATATTTCATAGTAGTTTAACATCATAATAAAAGGAAATACTTAGTTGAGACCAAGAAAATAGTGTCTCTTTGTTGTTAAGTGCAGACTCTTATTTTTAAATTAAAGATAGCTTTTAGAATATTCTAAATCAAAAAAAGGTCAGAAGCTCCTGATTTTCTCTTCTTTCCTACTGAATACTTTTGAATAAACTTTTCAATACAGTGATTTCTGTGGTTTGATAAGGCATTCAGAAGATTAACTTAGAGGTAAATGTCACTGGGCAGGCCACCTAACCCCCTAGTCTTCATTTTCTCATAATATTCAAATTAATCAATATAGCCAAATTACAGGATTAAATATACTAATGATTATTGAGACCACCTCTCAAACTGGGAAGTTCTTTTTAGCAGTATTATTCTATCATTATATGTTATGCTACCTACAAAATCCAAAAGAGAAAAGACGAAGAGAAAAAAAAAAGCTACAAAATACAAGATTACTGACCTCACCCTCGTTCATCAGAATAAGCTCTCATGTATTTCCTGAAAAGTTGTATTGTTGAATTTTTAACGTTTGTCTTCCACTTACTAACCCCTTACTGTAATTAAGATTCTTCAGCCCTGGACTTCGTACTTAGTGGAAATAAATTTTGGTTTTGCAGCTAACAATTATGTGGTTAGAAAATGACATTACCAAGTTGAGAGTAGCTGAAAGCATCTTCTCTGGTCCATATCAGCTCTTCTTTCCTCTTTTGTGTGGGAATCTAAGGCTTCTTTATGGCCTCTACCTTAGATAAGTTAAGCCTAAATGTCCCTTCAAACATGTATCTCAGTGTCCAGACTCTGGAGAGGCATTTTGTCATTTCTGCATGGGCGCCCCATTCCTAGACAAGTATTCTAAGCCCCATAGTCCTCACCACCATGATAGTACCCAGGCGCTTGTGACCTTGATCGAAGAGCATCTGCCACCTTTTTTCAGTTTTCTGTTGCTGCAAAACAAATTAGCCCCCAAACTTAGCCATTTAAATAATAAACATTTATTGTCCCTACCCCATTGCCTTCCACCCTTCACCAGTATAGTAACAACTATATCTACATCGGCACTGGTGAAACCCTCACTATCATTTCAGAGCATCTGTTCTGAGATCTCTCTGTCTTGAAATTTTAGCAAATAAATATTACAGCCTGGTTCTTTCCCCAGTTTGAAAAGAGAGAATGCAAGAAAAGGGAGAAGGTATGATTTGGTGTCAAAGACAAGAACTGTTCCCATATTCAGTACATATCTAGTAGTGGCTCCAAGGGCCGTGATGCCGTCAACTCAGAAAATCCTCATAAAACCCCTATGTAAAAATGGCACGTTGCCTAATGCAGATTCCAGACAAATGCTCAGTTCCATCTTCCAACCAGGTTGCTACCTCCTTAGTTTTACCTTACATAGAAATTCTTGAGCTATCTCTGTCTGAATGTAAATTGTTATGTGTTTGCCCAGAGTCTAGTACAGTACCTGGTGGTCAAGCGTAGTTTGTATACATGAATAAAATTACCCACTAAGACTACATTGAAGAGTTTTGTCTAAAAATCTTTAAAATACTTTTTTCATCTAGTATATTAATTTTGAAGACTGGCTTTAGACATTACCATGGGAGAGTGATTATAGGACATATACTGTGGGCTCTTGGCCAAACATATTTTTCTTTCCCACATGGAATCTCTCTGTCCTCCAATATCCCATAATTCATTGTTCTGACTGCACTTAGAACATCTTGTCTCTACCAGATTGTGAGAACCTTAAGGGCTGGAATTTGGACTTAGCTAATGTTCCTTGATCCTGTATAGTATCTTACAAACAGCAGGTTTTCACATCAACATTTATTCATTTAGTGCAATTTCCTTATCTGAAGGACACCCTTTCTTTTATAAAATGATATCACGAACTGAAAAGTATTGGTTGGCACATTTTCAGGTAAAAATAAATAAACAACAAACAAACAAATAAATAAATAAAGGAAAGAGATAGCATGGTGTAGTAGAAAGAAAGTGAGTACCAAATCAAAAATAAAAGATTTTTAAAAATCATTTTAAAAAGAAGAAAGAAAGGAAAGATGACATCAAATAGAAGATCAAGGAAGGGTCTCTCAAATTTTGTCATTTATTTAAGTGTTTTTGAGAATCTCATTTAATCTCTATACTTCTGAGTTTTCCCTTCTCTAAAAGGAGAAAATTGTCACCACCTGACTCCAAGGTGATTTCCAACACAATGATTCTAACATATTTGGACACTTAAATTCTTTTAATTAGAACATCTGGGAAGAGTAAGTTCTGCTATTTGTCCTCAGTTGTCATATCCAAGAGGTTGGACAGGTAACTATGGACACTTTGTTAGTTATCTATTGATATATAACAAATTGCCCCTAAATTTAGGTGCTTTAAACAAGAATACACATTCATTCTCTTGTAGCGTTTCTGAGGGTCAGGAATTCAGGAGCTGCTTAGCTGATGGTTCTGGCTTGAGGTGTCTCAGGATATGGATGCCAAAAAGTTGGCTGAGGGTGCAGTCTTCTAAAATTTGCCTGGGGACAAAGAGCCTGCTCCCAAGATGGCACATTCACATGACTGTTGGCAAGAGGTTCCAGTTGCACATCACGCAGACTTCCCTGCAGGACTGCTGGGGTGTCCTCACAACATGGCAGTTGGCTTCACCTGTGAAGACTGACTAAGGGCAAAAGCAAGGAAGAAGTTACAATGCTTTTCAAGACCCCATCTCACAAGTCACACGCTGTCACTTCTGCCACATTCCATTTGCTAGAAACTCGTTTATAGACTATATCCCGCACTTTAGGGGAGAGAAATTAGGCTGCCTCTCTTAAAAGGAGGACTATCAAAGATTTTGTGAATTCATTGTGAATTTTTCAACTTATTTTAAAACTCCCACAAAGATGTATTGTTTAAAATAGAGAGGATCAAGAGCTGTAAGACAGAACATGGAAGTCACAACAATGAACATTTCTAGAGTGACTCACTGTTTAGAAAGCATCTCCAACATTTTCTCATTTGGTTGTCAGAACAACCTAGGAGATCAACGGCATTAATGTCCTTATTTTAGAAATGAGAAAATGGAGGCTAGGTGACTTTTCTGAGGTTATTCAGCAAGTAAGTTGTGTAGCTGAGAGTTAAGCCCAGGTTTTCTGACGCAAAACACAAGATCTCTTCACCACCCTACAAATGGAAATGTTGGCAGGGAGGCCTCTGCACAGACAAATGTCATTGGCAAGTCTGACCGATGATTTTTCCCATTTTATTAATTGAAATTTCTATTGTCAATCTACAAACTTCTAAAATTGCTGGAGGCAATTTAGAAATAAAATATTTAAGAAGAAAACAAGAAGTAAATACTTCTAGGCACCAGAGTTGATCAGATTACATTTGGCAATAAATTTGGTTCACGTTTTTCTGGCAGTGAAGGTAAAAAGAAGAAAGATGATAGGCTACAGGGGTTTCGCTTTCTGACAAGAGCAAACGTAAGTGTTATCATTCCCTAAAGCTAAATTCGAGAAGGAATTTATCACATGGATCTGTGTAGAGATAATACCACCTGACATTGTGGTCAATATCTTGAATCATGCTATGTGAATGACATTCTCATACCAACCCTGATTATAAAGAGAGGACACATCTTACTCTCGACTGGGTGAATACATTTGAGCAAGATGCTAAGGAAAATGTGGCCCAGCATGTTGTTCTCTCATGTCTTTACAAAATTAAGGATGGAAATTGGAGAATATACATGAATGGATGGTTAATCTGTCCGCTGGACATCTCTCTTAAATGTCAGGAGTCATAAGTGGAAGTCCTTGAATGAGTTGCTAAATTGCATTTCTTTCACTTGACATCCTCTAATGGGCACCTGTAGTACAAATGTTCTATATTGTTCATTAAATTAGGAGCCTTGGATGTTTGCTATAAGGGAGCAAGAAATGTTACTATAATGTTATAGAAAAATGTAACATAAATAAGTTGGACCACATGAACTCTAAAGTCACTTTTGGGGCCAAAATGCAATGACTTTCTGACTCTAAAAGTGGGATGGCAATATGTATTCTTGCTGTAATGGAGAGCCAGTCCACTTTGGCCAGGGTGTGAGAAGCAGTACTGTAATACTGTCAAAAGCCTTGGCCATTTTTTTCCTCTGTAAGGAATTTCAAATATAGCCAAATTCCTGTGTTAGTGACTGACTGAAACCAAAGCTTTACACTGCATGACATAGGATCCTGGAATAGATAACTTTAGCCTGAAAAAAAGTTAAGGCAGGTGCAAGCAGCTGTCCAATCCTGCCATAAAAAAACTCAAGTCTAGCTCTAGTAATGATGTGCCTTCTTCCAAGTATTCCAATTCTATCGGGATCTCTCTAGTTAGCTGAAAAATACACCCTAAATAGTCCCCCAAAAGAAGATGACTTAGTGTATTTTTATTTAGATATTATAGTGCTTATTAATGTTTCTATTTATTAATGGTAATCCTCCTTCCAGGATAGAATTATAAATAAAATACATAATACTTAATAGCACTTATTTCTTTTTAAACCCGCAGGTCTTCCTCCAAGGAAGTAGTTAGATAATAAAGTCAATAATCTTTCATTTAAAAAAATTAAATCATTCTCCTTGGACATTGTTTATGTGCCCTGAGCAAACGAGTATTCACTTATAAATTTATTCCTTATAGATATTTCTATAATATCTGGTTGAGAAGTATTGCAGAAGACATAACTAATTTGCATGTTAAAAGTAAAGAGATATGAGTATTAGTCTGTGTGTAACTATCCAGAGTCCAGAAAAAGAGGCCATCAGAGTGGAGAAACTATTTGTCAGAATGACTAGTAGAATTATTCTCTTCCACACTAGTGACATCTAGTTGCCTTTCCAATTCAAAAGGACATTGTTCAGTATAATATATTTTTTACATCAAATAGAATTCTAAGTATTACTTTTCATGGCATATAGAAAATTTCAAAAGTTGGAAAACTGCTGAAACACGTTATCACAAAGTGGTCATTTAGAGTAAAAGAATAGGCTTAATTGTACAAACTTTAGAGCGAGGGAAAGAAATTAAGAAATTAACTTGTGGTGGGTGAAATCTATTCTGGGAAGTTGTATGAACTGAACAAATATCTGCTAGGAAGAAAAGCGGGTGAAGGCCCTTCTAAGCAGAGAAAACAAATGGCAAGGCAAGCTGATATTTCTGTATTCAGGAACGAAAGACATTTGAATATAACTGGAGTGCTGGACTCAGGGAGAGGAGTGAGAGTGAGCAGAAGCCACATGCTATAGGGCCTTATGGGCCAGTTAGGGATCCTTCTACTGCTCTGCTCAGGCCCCTCCTCAGGCCCCAGTCAGCTCACAGCATCTTCCTTTCTCCTTGACTGTAAGCCTCCAGGACTCTGCTACCTTTCTCCCTTTGATAGCTGTCACCACTCACCTTTTCTCTTGCATCTGAAAGATGGCGCCCCCTCAAGCTCCCAGCTTCTTTGTTGCTACAAGATAGCACAAAGCCTTTTTGTTAAAGAATTTTCAGTGCTAATTATCATGGCAAAATGCTTGAGGAATTACAGAAATAGGCAAGAGGCAATGTATATGGGAAGTTTTGATTTAAGAGTTACATGATCTGATTTACATTTTTAAGAGATCACTCTGGGGTATCCTGTAGAGAATGCATTGTGCGGGATAAAGGTAGAGTAGAAGTAGGGAGAAGATGGGACGGTAATGCAGGTACTTGAAAAGAGCTGATGGTAATGGATTAGGATGTAGTGGGGAGACAGTAAAAATTGTTAAACATGGGTTATTGTTTGAGACTAGAATCAGCAAGACTTGCCAATGGATTAGGGGGCTGATGCCGGAAAGAGAGGAATCAAGGATGAACCACTGCACACCTGAGTGTTGTCCTGTTTATCAGGCTCTGCCCTTCCTACAAATGATCTCTTCTAGACGTTTCCTCTGGACTGACTAGCTTTGGACTTCGGAATGAATTACTGTAAATAATTGAAAATATTTAAGTAGAAAATTGACAATATAAGTTTTCGCCTCTTCCATTAGGCTTATCCTTCCCCATCAGAATGCCTTTGTTTCATGATGATAAGTATGGCTGCTGTCCAGGAAGAAAGGGTGTGAGTGTGTGTGGTGTGAGTGTGTGTGTGTGCCCGCACATATGCGTGTACACATGCATGGGGAAGAGGAGTGCTTCTTCACATTCGCAGTATGAATTGCTTTGTCAGGTTAGTACTCATTTGCTTAGGAAGCAGACAGTTGGTCTTTGATGTGATGGGGAGCAGGACCAGAGAGCATCGATGAAAGGGGAGTGAGGGGAAAAGGCTGATAGTGGTAGAAGAAGTAAAAGAATATGCACCTTTACCCTTCTTCTCCCAGTCCCCTCTCCCAAAGAACTGGTTCTGTGAAAAAAAGGAAGTCTGCTGGAGGTCTGTCAACCCCTGTTGGCCATGCCACACCAAGGAAGAATCAGTCACAGAACTGACTTGGGGCTCAGAGGAGAGGTGAGGGTTGTGGATTTTCAGCAGTTGGGTCTCTGTCTGCCCAATACTCATGTGTTCCAAGGATGTTTGAAGGGAAAGAAGGAGCCTCCTAAAGGGTTCCCGCCCTCCACAATCTGAGTTGAGTTCACACTCAGATTGTGATGCCATAGAGTTACCCCTGGGCTGAAACGAGAGGAATTGCATAATTGTATAACCACAGTAAACAATTCACTTCTACAATGCTCATTTGGAATCAGTAATTGAGAAAACAGATTCTTCCCATTTGCTAGATCTGCTAAGATAGCACCTGAATTCATGAGCCCAAATGAGTCCCTAAGGGTGCAATGGAGAGAAAGTATTCCCTCTGCCTCCACTGAACATCCATCCTTTGGCTCTATCTTAAGTGGAGTTTACAGGGACTAATTTGACTCCTTGAATTCGCAGTTTCTATAATCACCAGTAGTAGTAGTGTAGCTTCCTGATGTCATTGTTTCTGTAGAATAGAAAAGTTGCTACTATTTATCACGGTGATTTCCAGCTATGATTACAAAAACACAAGACTGTCGGTCACATCCCTCCCTACCCCTCCTCTAATGATGCTCTTGTTTTTGTTTTGTTTTGTTTCATTTTGTTTTTCTTTCTTTCTTTTTTTTTCCTGGCACTACAAAAGTAGAAGTAGTTTGGGGCCTAAAACTCCACTGTTGAATATAGCTGCTAAGCATAAAGCTGTGAATGATGTCACTGTTTGGGGGCAATATTAATCAGGCTCAATACTAGTTAAGTCGCTCAGCGAAGAAGGGCAATGCTAAGGGCATTTATTTATTCATTTATTCTTCACTCTAGTTCATAAAAGTTTTAAGGAAGCTGCCATATATGAGCCATTAATATCTTATTCTTAACCTTGATGAATAACAAATGATTTTATTTTAACCAGTGACATTGTGTTACATTTTATTTTTTTCTAAGTACAGTATTTTCCTTTGTACCTAATACAAGGTTTGTATGTGCAGTTAGCTACCTACCACACCATCTCTGAAGATCAATGTCAACAATCAAAGAAAGACTTAATGCAGAGGCCATAATTCATTGTGCATTCTGTTAACAAGCAACATCCTTTTAAAATAGCAATAGTGCTTTCAAGGTCCTGTTATTATTCAGGCAAGGACTCAAAGCGATCACTTTCTTGGCGTACGTAGGAGCCCAAATGTAAGATGTGTTCTGTGGGCAACTATCTGCTTATTTTCTTTCCTAGACAAGTGGTTAACCCATTTTGCCTATCCTGTGTTTATAGAATTCCAGAAAGGTTATGTCATAGAAATCACTGGTGTGTGTGTGTGTGTGTGTGTGTGTGTGTGTGTGAGAGAGAGAGAGAGAGAGAGAGAGAGAGAGAGAGAGAGAGAGGAGAGAGATTTATAGAGAGAATGTAAACTGAAACATCTTGAGGAAAAATCCACCAGTTTATGGTGACTGAGAATGTCAACAGAGGATATACTGGCCCTCACTTACATGTGTTGTCTATTGTGTTCACTGCTTTCTGTTTTATAAGGAGTGGAGAGTAAAAGAATATATCCAAGAGACAGCAGGAGAAAGAGCCAGAGCAGGGATATCTAAAGTCAGACACAATGATTTATTAAGTCTATCATTAAGTCTTTAATTTGTTCCGAAAATCTTAAGGGGCTCTTTAATTAGCATCAGATCCTAAAATAAACAAAGAATATGAGGGGGAGGGGAACTCAAATTTCTTAGAAGGAAAAAGTCTCAAGGGAGCTTTTATATTTTTAATATTGCCTTAAAAGAGTTGCTATTATACTGTTTATTCCCAGGAACATAACTATTTTGGGGCTGTAGCGAGGGGACCATGTTAAATTCAAGGTTTTGTTTCTGATTTTAAAAATCACAGTTAGCACAATAACGAAAGAAAATGGCTTTCCTGATATCCATAACACAGATCAACTCACCCACCTAACTCGCCCACTGAATTCTACAGCCCATTTTGAAAACATTCCCTAATTCTTGGAAATAGTATGCTTTCTCTTCTATTCTTTCAAACACGAATCCTTGGGGAAAAAAACGTATCTTCTCTCATTTTCTATTCAGTGTTTGTATTGTAAACTAAGTAAGGCCTTTAAAAAAATGCAAACTTAAGTTTAACCCACAATCGAGTCTTATATCCTGTAGTCTTGGAATTTTAAAATTTCATTCAAAACACACAATATAAACAAAGTCTTCCAAATGACCATCTAGAGAGGAATGTGGCAAAGATCCAGAAACTATTGTAATATTTGGAACTAGCATAAGCACAAATAATCAGTGTGTTCTTTCAAGAGGGGATTATGGGTTGCAGTTTTACAAACCCTACGGGATTTGCGTGAGATGGACAAAGCTAAATTCCACACTAGTTGTGTGCCTCCAAAAGAAATCAAACCCTTTATAGTGAATACAGAGGAAGAAGAGGTATTAACAGGATATTCTTAATAACTAATATCTGTTCAATATAACCATAATTTGAGGAAACATCCTGGCTTAGAAATTCCTATAAAACTCAAGTTCAAAGCAATATGCTTGACAAGCTTGTCTTTTAACACGCCTGTTCTTTAAAGCATTAGTTTGGTATTATTAACAGTGTAGAATGATTCAGGGTTGGGGGTGGGGGGACTTGTGGAGAGGACAACGAAGGACAACACCAAAAATGACATCATCAAGTCAGGAAAGTCCAAATTTTAGAGGCAGGAAGGCCAATGTAGTTATTGAAATACAAAGCAATATTCTGAAAAAGCACTTGTAGGAAGTAAATCCGTAAAATGAATTTAAGGAGAATTAAGACTACCCATTTCAGAGGCTTCTGAGATCTTGACTTCCAAGGGAAAAAAAGTAAGGCAGAGAAGCCTGTATTGGTGTCTCAAAATATGCAACTTGCCCTATAGAAACATCACATTTCCCTCTTGCTCCAAAAAGAAAAAAAAAGAAAAAGAAAGAAAGAAAGAAAGAAAGAAAGAAAGAAAGAAAGAAAGAAAGAAAGAAAGAAAGAAAGAAAGAAAGAAAGAAAGAAAGAAAAGAAAAGAGAAAAGAAAAAAAAGAACTCCAAAAAAGGAAGGGAGAAATGAAATGAATACTTTATACATATAAAGATAAAAGAATTAGGGACAGGGCAGGGGAGGGAGAGTCAACTAAGAAGCTGCAAACTAGTGAATTTCAAAATGATTCTTAGCAAAGTCTGATGTTATCATACCTTGTGTGTTTCTCATTTTATAACTCAGTCAAATTTAAGTGTCTACTCAACTCATCAACTCTTCTAAAACCTGTTTAGAAATACATTCTTATCGAGGATTCACCCTGAATTTCATGCTTATTTTTTTAATATCATTATTAACATGTAGTATAGATCCGCAGACATTAGATGGTATCTAATATTTTTCTGACTATAAATAATTGAATGTGAGTAGATTTTACCACCCCCGTAATGTTTCAGTTTCAGTTTTAATGTGACATTCTGAGAATTTTTTTGGAACTAATTTAGCACTTCAGGCCGTTTTGCTTTTAATCATCACGAAAATGTATCATTTCACTGGATGGAACAAAGGAAAAAGATTTTTCATTACATACATTGTACTAGTTTTATAATATACAAACAGGAATTGCATTATCCTGACGAACGACAGCGGCTTCTCAGAAAAGATAGATAAGACTGCTTTTAAAATAATTTAGAATTCACTCCCATCACTAATAGATAATTATCTCTGAATATTTGTTCTGATAATATGTGACCTTATAGGCAAAATGAAGTGGAAAGTTATAATTTTTTAGCAATGCTGAAACATTTATACCCCAATCCATGATATACCCTAACTCCATTCGCAGTAATTTTTTAAAAATGAAAACCTCTTAACGAAGAGGCAAGAGTTTTGAAAGAGTAGTGGGAATGGTGTGAAATTATAGGCTAACTGGTGGCGTCCCTAAAAAGATTCTTGACTTGGAGGCAGTATGGCTTCAAGTCTGGCTTGCTTGCTTCTGACCTCGGCGTCCGTGGGCAAATCACTGGAACTTTGGGAGCCTCACCTCCATCTCCTATAAAGAGAGATAAAAACACCCAGCTCCCAGTGCCGAGGGTCTGTTGGGGGCAGTGGATTATACACATGAACGCTGGTTTGTGTGTTGCCCATTTATAACCGGTGCTCATAATTTGATTGCTCATAGCTTTCCTTTGCTCATGTAGACTTGACCAAAGAAATGGAGAACTACCCAAGTCTGTGCTTTTGAAAGACTTTGGTATCTATACCACCAGTCTAAAGAATGAATTTAAAATTGGAAAGTCTGTGGATTTAAAATTGGAAAGGTTGCGGATGCTTTGGGGGCTAGCTACGCTATAGAGCAAGGAGCTTTAGCTTTGGCGTAGGCAGCCTTTGCCGTGACGGCCTCGGGAGCCTGGTAGCCAAACGAGGCCAGCTCTTCAGGTGGCTGAGCGGACTTGGAGGAGGCAGCAGGGGCTGAAGTGACCAGGTCACTGGCCAGGGACACTCGCTGTGCCCAGTCAGTTATTTGGACAAGCAAGTGTCTGATACCAGTATGTAAGAGACAGACTGGATCCTGGTGGACAAACGCTTGCTGCCGGGGCATTCATTGCCATGGGTCCCCTCAAACGGACTCCCGTGAACTTCTTCACTGTGTACATGGCAGACAACACTATTTCCATCTTCTCTGCTCTGATGGTGTGCATGACGGCGTGGCCACCCATTCAGGCTGTTTCAGCTGCTTTTAAGATGCTAGGAAGTCCAAGCCAGAAGTTTCTTCAGGGTTTGGTGTATCTCATTGGGAACCTCATGGTTTTGGCATTGGCTGTTAGTGAGTGTCAGTCCACAGGACTATTGCTTATACCTGTACCAGATCGGTTAGCCTTCACTGATCGCCCTGAGAGGATAGGGTTCAGTGGTGGAGGACTGCTTCTGTGAGCCTGAGAAAAATAGCACCTGGAGTCTGTGAATTTGGACCTCATTTACAACCTTCTTCACGCCCAGTGGCTCCTCCTCAGCATATTCGCCCCTAACATTCACTCATGCTGAAAAGAATCAAAAGCGCTCTTTTCTCCGTGGTGAGGAGACACATCCTAGAAAGACAATATACGTATCATTACAAATGCAAAGAAACTATACTGAAAATAACGTAGAAAGCGTTTCCAGTAGTGAGCAAAACAACAAATAGAACCATAACTCTAAGTTAACAAAAAGAATCGTTGCTGCTAAATCAAGAAATACAGCAGCTTCTCCTTTCAGTCAATTAAACGATTGAGAGCAATGTTTTAAAAAACTGCGCAAGTTTCCCTTAAAATATTTTCCTTACTATTTCACTTCTATTTAACACAAGCTGGGACATAAAAATTCTGTTGGAGACACTTGTGGAAGATATGAGAAACTAATGCTGAACTCTGATTATACATGATAAGAAGAAAAAGAAACCGGACAAGAAGAGCACATAGAAATTGCAAAGGTTGTTGCTCTCTCCTTATATTGTTTAATCACTTTTATTACAAGAATTACACAATTAAAGTACTTTGAGGAGTTTAAGTACAATGAAAGGAATTTGCTACTAAGAGGGCAGTGAACCTAAACAGGCAGGTCCCTCTCCCCCTAGCATTTTTCGCTCCTGTTTCATTTTTCACATAGCTTTTATCATTATTTAAAATGACCTTATTTATTTATCCTTTTATTATCTGTGTCTCCATCCTTGAACACAAGTCCCCCCGGGCACAGTGATTTTTGTCGCATTTGCTCAAATCTGTTCCCCAGTGCCCGAAACAGTGCCTGGCACTTAGTTGGTGTTCAGTAAATATTTCTTTTTGAATAAGGGATGACAAGAATAGATTCGGTAAGGTGCAAGTTGAATGAGATAAACTGAGCCATCAGGGCCATGAATGATGTAGGTATTCGGTGGAGTAGAGGCTATAAGGAGACCGCTGAGTTACCTGCTGGCACATTTAGGTCACATTGAGACAGAGTCAGTTTATCTGGCCTGTGCTTCCAGACAGAGGCCTGCATAATGAACTTAAGAAATTTGCAAATTAATTAATTAATTTGCAGATCACAAAAACTGCTTAATCAATTAATTATTAATTAATTAATTAACATACAAATTTATACCCTAAAACATCCAAACAGGGAGGGGACTTAGCCAACTGGATGCCTACTTTGTCCCAGGCATTTCGTATGCATGTTACATGTGTTTCCTAAGGTTCACTACAAACATATGAGGTAGATCTTAATATTATCCTCTTTTTTCAAATGATCCCAGAGAGTTAAGGACATACCAAGGTTACCCAGGTGATGCATCATATGACCTCCATTAAGTTTCTTTAGTAACTGTTATGAGTCCAAATTAAAAACGCAAACATTGTTACCGTCGGTTTAGATTTTTTTTTTCTCAGATTCTATTTTGTGCTGGGGCTTGATAACTGATTGCTGTAAAAGAAAGCTGATTCTGGAATATTCCTGGAAAGATAGCGAAGAAACTGGTGATAGGATTTTCTTTTGAGAGGGCAGCTGGGTCCCTGGGAAACCACGGCCGGAGGGAGTCTTACTTTTCGCTGCATTTAGTGTTGCCAGCTAAAATACAGGATGCCCACTTGAATTTGAATTTCAGATAAATAACAAATACTTTCAGTATAAATATGTTTCAAATTCTACATGGGACAAATTTATACAAAAAAAATGTTTGTTGTTTATCTGAAATTTAACTGTAACTGCGTGTCCTATATTTTTGTTTGCCAGCTCTGGCCACCCTAGGTGCATTCCTTGCTTTGAATTTAAATTTTGATCCATAAGTACATATTACCCATTCTAAAAATAATAAAATTTAAAAAAAAATAAAGCATTTTTGTGATCTGTCATATATTTAATGCAATTTTAGTGAAGGACTAGAAGTAGCCATGGTATAGATGTAAGTTTGATTTGAGGCCTAAGGAAAATTTTTCTGAGTTATAAAAGGACTACATTTGCAAAGATGATTTTGATGGCATGCGTTTTGCCAGAAGAGTACAACTAAGGTCGGAGGTGGGGAGCGTCTGAAAACACACCTCCTGATGGAATTGCGGTCATTGGAGCCCTGAAGGTGGACACCTCAATCATGGATCCTGGGATGAGACTAAGTCAGAAGAAGAAATAGTTATTTGAATTCCAGGGTATCTCAGCTCCATTAAGGTAGTGCCTTAAATTGACTAAACTTTAGAACTGTAAGGAATCTTTGGGATTTTCGTTTCAATGTCTTCATTCTTTCTTCTCATTTGAAAATAAGGAAGCTCTATTTCCAACTCTGTCCCATCCCCTCCCCCATCCTCAGCTCTCCAGAGTGGCCTGGAGGCGGTGTCCTCCTGATTCTTGGGTCCTCAAGGTAACATTAGCATACCCATTATTCAATTTCCCTTACAAGTCTCCAGGTCTTTAGGTTCTTAATTCACCAGTGGTAATGAGGGATAAAGTGACCCAGCAGGCCAGCATAGGGCAGGGGATAGGGAAAGTTATAGGAGCCCTAGCATTCACATTCTAGCTTTATCTGTAACTGTTAGTGTGAGCCAAGGAGAGTTACTTAATTTCTCTGGATCATAGTTTCCTGAGCTATTAAACGGGGAGTAGGAGTCCTGTTCAAGGGTGTGGGAGGATCAAATAAAATCATGTACATAAAGTCCCTTGGATTAAGTTGGTACTCAATAATTTCAGCTATCCTTTGTATCTTAAAATAAGATCAGTCCACTTCTGAAATGTTAAGGAATCTTATCCTGTCAGAAATATAATCTCAAACTTACTGTTGAAGCTAGAGGGTAAGTCAACTGACAAAGTTACAACTATTCCTTAATTTTCTATGAAGGCTGTTATTTACTTGCCTGCACTCGAACATTTACATCAGCCTATGACTAAGATAAAGGTTATGATCGCAGTGATTTTTAAAGCATCCCATTGAATAAAGATAAATTTTAATTTTTTTCGGCATTTGTTTTTGTTTCAGCTTTATTGGAATACACTTCACATACCATATAATTCACCCATTTAAAATGTATAGTCCATGGTTTTTAGTATATTCACAGAGTGGTACAACTCTCCCACAAACAATTTTAAGACACTTTCATTACTCCTAAAGAAGTCCTATACCCTTTAGCAATCACTCACAACACCTCCAACTTCCAAACTCCCTAGCCCCCGACAACCATTAACCTGCTTTCTATCTCTATAGATTTGTCTATTCTGGACACTCTATATAAAGAATCAGATGATATGGGAACTTTGTGACTTGCTTTTCATTTAGTGTGTTTTTCAAAGTTCATCTATGTTGAAGCATGTGTCAGTACTTCATTTTTTTTTTTTTGGGCTTAAAAATCTTCCATTTTATAGATATACCACATTTTATTTATCTATTTTTCAGTTGATGAACATTTGAGCTTTTTCTGCTTTTTAGTTATTATGATGAATGCCGCCATAAAAGTTCACATACGAGTTTTTGTGTGGACATCTCTCTTCGCTTCTCTTGGGTATATATTTAGGAGCGGGATTGCTGGATCATATGGTAACTTTTATTTTAATGTTCTCAGGAACTGCAAGACTGTTTTTCAAAGTGGCTTTATTTTACATTCCCACCAGCAATATATGAAGGTTTCTATTTTCTCCATCCATGCCAACACTTGTCATTGTCTGTCTTTTTGATTATTGCCATCCTAGTGGGTGTGCAATGGTATCTCATTGTGGTGTTGCTTTGCATTTCCCTGATGGCTAATGCTGTTGAACATTTTCCCATGTACTTATTAGCCATTTGCAAATCTTCTTTGGAAAAATGTCTATTTAGATCTTTTGCCCATTTTTAAATTGAATTATTTGTCTTTTTATTATTTAGTTTTAAAAATTCTTTATTATTTATACATTTATATATTTTAGATACTAGATCCTTATCAGATATATGATTTGCAAATTTTCTCCCATTCTGGGAGGCATATTTTTCACTTTCTCGAGAATGTCCTTCGAAGCACAGAAGTTTAGTTTTGACGAAGCCGAATTTATTAGTTTTTCTTTTGTTGCTTGTACTTTTGGTGTCATATCTAAGAAACTTAGATATGACTTCCTAATGTCTTGCTAATCTAAGACCATGAAGAATTACCCCTATACTTTTGTCTAAGAATTTCACGGTTTTAGTTTTTGCATTGAGGGCTATGGCCCAGTTTAAAGCCATTTTCATGTGTTGTGAAGTTCTGGCCCAACTTTATTCTTTAGCATGTGAATATCCAGTTGGCCCAACTCATTTGTTGAAGACTATTTTTCCCCTTTTAAGTTGTTTTGGTATTCTTGTTGAAAATCAATTGACCATAAATCCGAGGTTTTGTGTCTGAACTCTCGTTGATTTATAGATCTACCTTATGTCAGCACTGCATAGTCTTGATTACTGTAGATTTGTGGTAAGTTTCGAAAAGAGGAAGTATAAAACCTTCGACTTTTTCTTTTTCACAATTGTTTTGGCTACTCTGGGTTCCTTGAATTTCCATATAAATTGGAGAAATGGTTTGTGAATTTCTGCAAAGTGGACAGTTGGAATTTTCATAGTGATTGTGTTGAATCTGTAGGTCCATTTGGGGAGTGTTGCCATTTTAATAATCGTATCTTTCAATCCATGGACGTGGGTGTCTTTCCATTTATTTAGCTCTTTTAAAATTTCTTCCAACAATGTTCTAAAGTTTTTCAGAGTATAAAACTATGCTTCTTTTGTTAAATTTCTAAGTATTTTATTGTTTTTTTAGGTTATCGAAATGGTATTGTTTTCTTAATTTTTTTTCTGAATTGTCCATTGCAAGCATAATAGAAAGACAATTGTATATTGACCTTGTAACCTGCAACCTTGCTGAACTTGAATATTAGCTCTAATAATTTTTATTAGAGTCCTTAGAATTACCTATATGTAAGATCATGTCATCTGCAAATAAAAAGTTTTACATCTTCTTTTTCAATCTGGATGCCTTTTGTTTCATTTTATTGCTGAGTTGCCTAGTTAGAACCTCCAATACAATGTTGAATAGAAGTGATAAGAATGGAAATCCTTGTCTTTTTCCTGATATTGGAAAGGATCAGTCTTTTACCTTTAAATATGATGTTGCTCCTGAATTTCTCATAGATGCTTTTTATCAGTTTGAGGAAGTTTGTTCCTAGTTTGTTTGCTATTTGCTAGTATTTTGTTGAAGATTTTTGTGTCTATATTTATAGGTCTGTAGTTTTCTTATGATATCTTTCGTGAATTATTTAAAAAAATAATTAACATGGCAAAAAATTCACAAGGGCATTAGGTTTTCTCCTGCCTTGGCCACCTGTCTTTAGCCACTCACTGTTATTAGTTCATATGATACATACATACATACATACATACATATGTACACATGCGTGTGTATGTGTGTATATGTGTGTGTGTATATAATTTCCAGCTGTTAAAAGATCTTCTTGCATTCCTTAGCACTTAAATTTTTATAATTTATCAAAATTATAATCTGATACTCTGCACATTTGACACAAGATATTTCTATCAGGTTGCAATAATAAAATAATTTAAATTTCTATTGCAAAAAATAAAGACCTCACTAACAATTATAAATTACATTTCAAAAAGTGTGACTTGTGTAAGTTATGCTCTCTGTGCCTCATCTGTAACAGGGATAAAGTTACTTACCTGCACCTTTGTCCTGAGTGCTGACTGAAATGTTTTTAGAAAGGTTTAGGATAGTGTAGACTATCATATTTATTGTCACTTCACAAATTACATATCATAGTATCACTTTAAATAGAAAGCTGATCTGCTGCGTGTTAGATTAGCATAAAATTTGAAAACCTTCTATTGCATAAAACTAAATACTTCCATTGTAATCTGATTTTCAGAAGTTTTCTTTCGGTTCTTAAGTCCTTTGTTTTTACCTATATTATGTGATTTGTTGCCTATTTCGGAAACTTGGAAAGTACCATGCAAATACAGATATAGCTGTGCTAGTTAAAAATAAAATACTTAGAGTTTGTTGGTGAAGGAAAATATGATGCTATGTAGGTAAAACTGTGTGATGAAAATCAGATCCATATTTCAGAAGCACATTTCTGGAGAACTTTAGTCTTGTAAAGTAGGAGCCAAATGCTTTTCCCAGACGATAGATTATAACTCTTATTGAAATCAAAAGTAATTCTGAGGGCAGAATTTAAGCCAAGTATTTGGAAAACTGGAAGAAAAAAAAAAGATGCATGTATAAATTTCTAGAATTTTCCAAGGTACTTAATGGAAGGTGATTTGTAGTTAAGATCTTGAGAAATATTTTTCCATTAGTGAGAAATTTATAACACCTTAAAATAATTTAGTTTACCTTCTACTGGATGCTACTCATGATTACATTTAAATAATCATTTAAGTAGAAAAATATATATAGGACAATACCAGTTATAATAGCTAAGGAATCTTTAAACATTCATTTAAATTCTCTAATGCATTTCACAAATTAAATAAATCATGAGATTGAGATGAAACTTTTCAGACACATCTACTGCATAAAACTAAGTCTGTACTCAATATTTAGTAATAGCTTAATTAAAAATTATCTTTTTTCTAATTTCACAAGATTTTAAAATTTTCACATGTTGACATGACAATTTAAAATTTATTAAAATGAAAAATATTGACATACTGACATAATGGTAATTATTCAAACTGGCAATGTACAACATTTTTTATAATGTTCAAGGGGATTCTAAGTTAGTTGTCTTTGACAGGGTTAAGTATTTTACAAGATAGGTATTGTTTAATATCTCTCACTATTTGTCAGTGCTTGAACAGAATGGTTCCAAAGTTGATCTTAGTCCTGAGTCTATTTTGGACCAGGGTGCTAGCCACAAAGGTTGATGTTAATCATTACACTATCTGTGTCACAAAGCAACACAGATGCAGAGTGAAACCTTTCTGGTAGGCTCTTTGTAAAACTGATAAAGGCCATCTGTGTCCAAAGTTAATAGTAACTTAAGCCAGAAAAGAAAATGTAGGGATCTTGTGTTCTAATGATTTGCTATATAACCACTGTAAAATTTTTACAAATAAATGAGCCAACCAAAAATAAATACAATGAATTTATTTGGAGACAATTCTATTTAATTATCTATATAATTATCTAATTTGATCTGTGTAACAAATCTCTAAGGCAGTTAGCATTAGTCCATTGCATAGAAAATTGAACACTAGCATGTGTGAGGAAATTTTTTGAAGAAGTAACATTTACCGAGTACCTACTGTGTACCCAGTTATTTCACATAATATCTCAGCTAATTCTCAAAACGACCCTAAGAAATAGATCTTATGTTTCCCATTCACAGATGAGGAAAAATTAGCTAGCCCAAATTTCGCCAGCTAGTGAAGGCAGACTCAATGGTAGAAGGAGTCCAATGATGCTCTTTCTTTCATACCTCAGCTGGTTTTTTTAAACTATGGGTATTCAACATTGCCTCAACACAGTACCCCCAAACACTGCAATTTATGATATATGGAAAAGGGAAAAGTTTAGGAAGTCAAAATTTAGATATATCCCTTTATAAATAGATCACTGGAATTTTAGGATTCATATGGTATTGTCATTTTTTTTTGTACAGATAGTGTTAATTGCCTTTATCTTGTTCATATCATAAAAAGAACAAGATGTATCAGTCACACATGGAAGCATTTTCTTCCAATTACATTAGCTATGAAAACTTCTGACAAATTCTTAGATGTATACACAGTCTTTCTCACGAAACGTGCATTTGATTCCATTCACGTTCGACATCACTAGAGTAAATGGCCCATGCTTTTCATTGCTTCACCTTCTTGAACTGCTGCACATGTTAGGAAATTAAGTAAAGCTTAACTTCAGCTGAAAAAAAAAAAATTCAAATTTCCAGGGCCAAAGAATTCTGTGAAAAATCAAACCCAATTGGAAAGAAAAGGGTGAATATTTATTTTTGTTCCTTGAGTTCTCCCAAAGCTTGTCAGTCTCTTCTTCATGTCTTGCAATCCTAAAGTTAGAGCTTCTTCTCCTTATAGAATTACACAGTCTGATGAAATCCTTCTTTACACTGTCAATCTTCCTTGTATTTTATTAACCTTGATTAACACTTAGTAGAAAATAGTAGGGATACAGTAATTTTAAAAAGGGAGGGGCATAAAAATGAAAGAAAACCATGAATTAAGAAACTTCTGTGGAGTGAATGGTTCCTAATTTCTAATGTGGGTTACCAGTAGGCTTTCTTAGGTACACAGCCATTTTATGATCTGATCACATTCGACCCCGCTTTACATCCTCAGAAGTTCTCAGTGGCCATCTAAGACAAAATATTTGGACATGTGAACCTCTTAGAAATTAAATTACAATAATAATGATATTGTCATTTCTGAGTGGGACACAATAAATGAATTAACACCAATCTGGATAAAATCATCACTGTATTTGGCCAATTTAACATTAATTTTTGAAGTTTTAAAGACATTTTGACAAGTTTTCAAGAATTTTTCCATTAGACGAATGCAAATTATAGATTTATTGAATAAAAATGATAAAAATGAACACTACTATAACCATGTTACAGGTATCATTCTATGTGCTTTAGACATAATAAACACATTGAATCCTCATGACAACACTGTGAATTAGGTGCTGTTATCTCCATTTTACACGCAGGAAAACTGAGGCACTAAATTAAATAACTTGTGTAAGGTCTTATAGCCAGTATATCATGCATTGTGCACTAGAGCCTGTAGTTCCCATCATGAGGCTGCCCAGTAAAATTTTCCATGTTTTTGGTGTCTCATCAATCTGAGATGGTATAACTTAATCTTAGAATGAAAGCATTGCTCAAATGTGTTCAAAGCACCACAGCAAAATGTGACCCTTTTAGGAATATGTTTATCTCAGTGTCACTGTTTCACATACCCATTGACTATACTCAGGGGTTCACAAACTCATTTCATTTAACATTTAAATATTTCATTTATTTGTTTTTAAAAAAGTTATATATATGCCATTACTCCCATTAATGTGAAACTCCTGAAGAATGATTATGCCTAACTCCTACAACAAAGCTTCTCAAATCTTTTTTTTTTTTTTAATTTTTTTAGGCGAGGCAACCCTTGGTTGACCTCATAGATTGCAAGGACCTTGTCAGCTTACAATTCTTATTTTTTATTTTTTACGCCTACAGCATCTGGTCTTCCTGGGTAGTCTCCCATCCAAGTACTAACCAAGTCTGACCCTGCTTAGCTCTGAGATCACATAAGATCAAGCTTGTTCAGGGTGGCATTGCCATGGAAAGCTTCTCAAATCTTGGTTCATGGACAATTTGTATCAGAATCCCTGACCAGCCTGCTGGAAATACCTGTTCCTGGGCTCTAACCCAAATTTGCTCATTTACTCTAAGGGAGTGGGCCCCACGTAATTCTGAGGTCCACTTTAGGCCACGTTCATAATTTTTGAAGACTACCTTTCTACTAGGTCCTTCTTACAACACTGCTTAGGATGCCTATCCTCCACTACCTTCTCCCGCCTCCCCCACCCCCAGCATATCTACAGGCACCAAACCCCCACCTGGAATTCTCCTGAACACGAGATGCTGTTTCACACCTCATAGCCTGAACATGCTGTTTTCTGTGCTTCTCATGTGTCCTCTTCTTACTGTCTTCTAAACTTCCACTCCATTAAGAGTCAGTTCAAAGGTTACCTTTGCAAGGTTTCCCTGGGCCCATCAGGTAAGAGTTAAGTGTTTCTTCCATTGTACTCCAATGCCATTAAACTCATACCTCCATTCTGGAATTCGCCAGGAAGTCCCCAGAGGTCTCTGACTTATCTATTTTATAAACCACCAAAGATCATGCCTGATGTGGAGTGGCAGAGCCTCTAAACTCGCTATTTGAAGAGACCGTGTATTCCATATGACCAAATGACTGGGGTGAAGTTCCACAGTTCTCAATGCTATTGAGGTGGTAGATCATGTTCATAACTTCTATTAGAAAACAGCTTTCTAGTAAGTGGATGAAAGAAAACTATTTGGTCACCTTTTCTTCTTGCATATACATTCCTTTTCTTTTCTTTTTCTTTTTTTATGTTTTACATTTTGAATAGGCAATATATGCACTTTGTACAAAATTCAAAAGATCCAAGGTAGCTGGCTGTGAGATAAGCCATGTCTCACCTATGTCATCAAACCTTTGAATCCCTTAGAGGAAAGCGGTCACTGTTACAGTTTCTACTGTGTTCTTTCAGAGATATTTCAGATCTATATAAGCAAATAAGCATATATTTATCTATCACTATTTTGCAACTTGCTTTTAAAAACTTTGTGATCTTTCCACATAAGTATATGAAAAGCAGCCTTGGTTTATGATGAATACTATTCAACTATGCATGTATCATGACTTAAAAAAAAAAAAAGACATCACTTAATTGACATTTAGGTTGTTACCAGTATTCTCTTCCATAAATGATGCTGCAATATAAGTAATTTCACACATCTAAGTATATTTGTAAGATAGATTTCTAGGAATGAAATTCTAGGATTAACAGGTAGTAGAAAGTTTTTTCAAAATGGTTTTCATAAAAATTACACCCATTTTCACTCCCATTAGTAACACATGAGGATATGTTTTTTAATATTCTGCCAATAGTGTTTTCTTTCCTGAGGTTCTAAAATGGAGAGTAATGGAAACCCTTCAAGTAAATGTAGGCTCATCTACTGGTCTAATCAGAAGTAAGAATTTTCTTTGGCAGAAAGTCAACACAGATGGCCAATCTATAGGCTCTTTTCTCCTCTACAGGCAGGCTGGCACTGGGGTATTCATTATTGATCTAACCTCAATACAGTTTTGAGCTCTAGAAGGCTTAGTGAGTCTTGAGAATAAGTTCTACTCTGCTCTAAAGTAGAAAACATCCCATTCATTCGACAAAATGTTTATTGAACGTCTATCATGCACTAGGCCCAGGCATTGTTCTAGTGACTGAGGCTTGAGAATAATGAATAAAATAGAAGTCCTTGCACTCATTAAGATTATAATGCCAGGAGGCAGAGAGTAAACAATACACCTGTAACACAAATGGTATGTTAGTTTATGATAAGTTCTGTAGGGAAAATAAAGGAGGGAATATGGAGTATGAGGAGTATGACCACCCTTAGGGTGATGTTAGGAAGGTCAGGGGTGGGTGGCAGGCCAGATTGCATAGGTCCTCATAGTGAAATGGGGAAAACCATTGGAAAGTTCTAGAGGGTTACTCTGAATGCTCTATTGAGAACAGAAAGAGTGAGCAAAGGCAAGAATGGAAGAAGGGAGAACCGTTTAAGAGACTTCCTGGAAACCAGGTGAGAAATGAGATGGGTCAGCCTGGGCTGGTAGCCATGGAGATGTGGAACTATTTGGACTGTGGGTTTTATTTTGAAAGTGGAGCCAGCATGATTTTGTTAGATTGGCTGTGGATGGGAAAGGAAAAGAAGGCAAGAATGACTCCAAGGTTCTCGGTTTAACTTAGGGGAAGGACAGTTGTTGTATACTGAGACGGGGAAAGAATGCAGGCGGCGCATATTCCAGGACCAAGACGAGTTGTGATTTGACTTGCGCTTGCTTTGGCTTTCTGTGGCTGGGGTCCTCAGATGGCCATGGTTCCAAGTTAGATTAATAGCCTAGACTAGAACATGACTGAAATGCCTTCTTGGGATAAAGGTTCAAAGGAATGTCTTGTTTGCTCATGGATATTGTCCTCCTTCTGCGCAACCCTGTTCCAAACCAGACTTACACTGAGATACTGTATTAAAAGTCCTTATATCTTCTCTTTTGCTGTGTGAAATACTTAAAGGGATAGGTAAATGCACACGTGCACGCACACATACAACCTTGGAAACAACTGAACTTCATTTTTTTGTTCACTATATAACCAGAACAGAGGATTCACTGTCTTCCAAAAATCAAAACTGAATTCTATTCTACATTTGTGGGTCTATGATGTCACTAGGACACCAGTTCCTAGACGATGCTAAGCTAACTACAGAAACTACACCAGAGCAATGTGAAATGTGCCTGATTGGAGAAAATGTAACCTGGAATTTACTGGACAAATAATCCAAAAGAAAAAAAAAAGGATGCCCTTAAAACAGTTGTCACTAAAGCATCTGATGAAACAATACTTAAAACGGAATGAATATTTCAACAAATAGAAAGGTTAAAGAAAGCAAAACCAGTATTTTAAATCATATTAGTGGGAGGACAGGGGAAAAAAACCAACAAAAAAAGAGAACAGAAACTTATATAGGGATCACTTTAAAAAGCTAAAAGAGAATAGCGGGGAAAAAATTTTTTAAAAATGTGTCCTTGAATGGGAAGCGGAATGTATAAAGGTAACAGCGCAAGAGCGCAGGGGAGCAGCTTTTTTCCATACCACAAATGCGAGGTGATGTAAGCAGGCCCGCGGGTAGATCAGATAGAAAAAACCCAGCTGCTAGAAGAGAGTAGCTACGAGAATCCGGACTTGTTTAAAAGCGAAGTGATGGCCAGACTACGTGACTCAGAGGCATGACTCAAAGCCGACACTGGGGGCTGTCAGCGCCCGGAGGCCAAGACGCGGCGTCTAACACATTTTAGGAAAGTACCAGGCTCGTGTACGGCGACAGGAAACCTCCCCAGGGGATAGGCCTGGGGCTCCTCCTACCCTAGAGTTTGACCTCTTACCATCCGCACCAGGAGGAGTTTCTAATCTCCTTGCTTCCCCTTCTTCCTTTAGACTCTCCACCCCGGACCCATTTTTCTTTCACGAAGCTTAACGCTTTGTGTATGCAGGCCCTCCAGCCCCGTCCGAGCCTCTCTCCTCCCAGCCACGCGCCCACCCGCCCCGCCTCCACGCGGAGCCGCTCCCTTCCCACCCCGCCCGCGCTCGCCGCCAGCCGCCCGGGCACGCGCGGCACGAACAGCGCCCGGAGCTGCACTAGACAAACACCTGTCCCGCCTGGGCTCCGCGAGATTTGGGGCAAAAGCATAGACAACAGTGGGCGCGTTCTCGCGAGGTTTACAAAATTTCCCACGGCCCGTGTTGTGTCTGAGTCGAGTACTGGAAGGCGGTGGGAAGGAGGTGTAGCGTGAGACTGGGCTGCCCGCATTGAGCACATGCGCAGTATCGTTCGCGCGTGCCGCGCCAGTCCTGCAGCGCGTTCAGTAGGTTTCAGGCAGCATATTCCAGTTCTCCGGGTTTTGGGGCTCCCTGTGGGAGGCAGTGCTGGTTCTGGGAATCTCTAGGAATTGAAAGGATGGGAGTAGGAGATGGGCAGGAGAAAGGGGTGCCGCAGGTAGGAGGGCGGGGTTCGGGGTATGCGCCTTCTTGTTAAATGCCCAGTTAGGCCAAGTTTGCTCGGGGCCTTCAAGGCTTAGGTCACCTAAAGTAAATGTTCGGCAGCGATCAGCGTTTTCAATTGTGCCAGCTCCATGGGATGGCCTGGGCAGAGTCTGTTCCTATGTACAACGTATGTTCACACACGGCTGGGGGCCGCAGTGAGGTTCTAGAGAGGCTCACACAGCAGGCAGCTCTGTCCAAGGGGGACCCTGGCTGGGGATTGGTGGCTAAGTCCGACGCATTTTTCACCTCTGGAGAAAAACTACGCGGCACCCTGGCGTGTGTACGCGAGGTAGACATTAGGAACGTCTTTGCCAGAGGCCTTGGCGTGACCTCATTTCACGCCCAAGAAGAAGCTAAGGAGATAGAGCTCAACTGCCAAAGTTTTCCCTTTACATAGTTCTGTAGGGTCGAACCACATTGTACTCGTGTCCATCTCTCCGCTAGCATGGGGTCGAATGAACGAAGATAGTTCCTGGTTTGCTCACTTGCCTGAAATCAGTAGCTCTAGCACCTAACAGTGACATTAGCATAAAGGAGACGTCCAATGAACGTTTGAATGAATGAAAAGGGCTGGGAACCAGAGTGAGCGGGAAGCCACTTGGAAAACACCCATTTGAGGAGGTGTTTCATCTAGGCCTGTGAAACGCGGCAGATTTTCCCAGGACCCCTCCTCCCTTCCCCTCGGCCCCTCCTCCTGACCCCTTCATTCCCCGTCCCGTTGTAATCCCCTCCGGTTTTCCTCAGTCTCCACGTACGTCCCTCAGGGCGCCTCTGAAAACCCGGATAACCGGAGTGCTCCCCATGGACCACACGGAGGGCTCGCCCGCGGAGGAGCCGCCTGCGCATGCTCCATCGCTTGGGTAGGTTTCCAGGGAAGGCAGCGAGCAGGATCCCCTACTTCGCGCGCGGCGCGAGGCGTCTGGCTCTTCGCGGCGGCTGCGAGGGCAAAAGGAGCGCGGGGACTGGGGGGAATCGAGTGAGGAAAAAGGGAAGGGGCGGGGGAGAGGGACTAGGGAAGGCGTCGGGGGGAATCTCGCGAGGGTTGGAGTTTTGGCGAGAGTTTGTGGAAGATGGCGCCTGTTGTGACAGGGTAAGTCTCGGGGAATTGGAGCGCTGGGAACCGGGAAAGTTGCGGGCGTCTCCCAGCCCGCGGCGGGCAGCGGGTTCGGGAGCCGCGGCGCGCCTGGCGTCCGGGGGTAGCGGGGGCTGCGTCGCGTGCGCCGAGCGCGGTGGCGTGTGGCCGTGCGCTGCCCCTCCGCGTCGCCGTGGCTTGGGCTCCGGCGCGTGAGGGCGGGCGGCGGCGGCGAGGCTGGCGGGTGCGGGCGAGAGTGCGGCCGGGAGCGCGGGGCTCGCAGGCGCCGTGCCCGCCGCGCACCTCCTGCGGGCTCAGCCTCCCAGCCCCGCGCAGCTTTGTTCCTTGGGGCCGTCGTCGCCTACTCGCCCGGCCGGTGCCTCCGGTCCCGGGCGCTTTGTCTTCCCCGTTGCCCCCCGCGACTCTCTACCCCCGGCCCTTTGTTTCGCCGCCTTGGGCGCTTTGTCCGACCCATCGCGTCCCGCATCCCTTCTCCATCGCCTCCCCTCAGCTGTCCTTCCTCCCGTGCCCCTTTGTTGTGCCCCACTCTGTTCGGTAGTTCAGTGACCTGCCACAGCCCAGGCACCAGATTTCTTTCTTTTAATTTTTCTCCCGTTATTTTTCTCATGTGTTGCCCTCTCACCTTCCTGTTTGATTCTTGATCACCCTTAGAGGCTTTGTCTTCCCCATCCAGTGGCTTATTCTCTTGGCACCACTGCTCCCCTCCCATCATCGGTTGATTTATCCACTACCCGCTGTATGTGTCGGCTGAACTGTCTCAGCCCAGGGGACTCCATATGGTGCTTGTACGGGCAGACAGACCCTACTGTTAGTTGTTTTTGTGGATCTGAAAGATGCGCGGGGACACTTACTTTCCTTCTCCGGCACTCCTCTCCTCCGCACCCTCTTTCTCTCGGGATTACGCGGACCTCCCCCCCACCCCGCCTCCCTTTCCCCCCAGGGGATTACAAGGTCTTCAGTTTTCTTCGCGTCTCTTTGGGCCCGTGGTTGTTAAGCTTGGAAACAGTAACCCTGGAAAAAGATCGGGTCTCTTGGTTATTGCCCCCCGGGCCCTTGGTTTCTGACGGCCTAGGCCAAGGGCAGCTGTCGTAGCTTTGCTTTTGGGTTACCTGAGAGTTTTGTAGGACGGTTAGAAGGGGCGCAAGGTTATTATTATTATTTTTATCCTGTTAGTGTGTGAGAATAGTTTCAGATATCCACATTGGATATTCATTTGCACAGCAGTTAGTGAATTTTGATGTTACAAACTTGTGAACGTTGGGGTGGATAATTCCAGCGTTTTCTAGACTTTACGTGTGGAGTTTAATTATTTTATCAGTGACTCCTGCTTTGTAAGAAGGCGTCCTGCTTGTAAATTTAATGTAAACGTTTTCTTTTTTATTAATCATTACAGTTATGCACTTTTTTGCTCTGTAGGTGTATGAGAACCCTTCTGCCCCATCTTTGGAGTTGAAAATGAGGAAAGCACTTAAGATTGCAGTTTTCTGGTTGATGAATACTAATACTAGACTCTTTGTGGAATGCATTAATGAAATAAAATGAAAAGACGTTTAATAGTCTTAAGGTAAAGGCGCTTCTGATGTTAAAGGAATTTTAAATTGTCCAGAGTGCTTTTGTCGTGATGGTGATAAAAACTTGGAGTGGGAGTGGTGTGAGTAGGGGGAAGATGGTGTGTATTTGAATGACCTGAATATTCTGGTGCTACCAGGATTTCTTGACTGAATATATAATTCAGGAGGTTCTGCCTGCCCCAGACTAGTTGATCACTACTTTTAGAAGATATGTTACCCTTAAAATCATCTGGAGTATTATTTCACTTATAAACTAAAGTTCCATATAAAGTACTACTGTTAGAAGATATACAAGATATAGTGTGAGGAATGTTGGTGCAGCAGAAAGCATTTTTTTGAAGGTTGTGATTAGTATTAGTAGTTAGAACATTGTGATTTGAATTTTAATTAACAGAAAATCATGTTTTATGATTGATATGTCTGGCTGTTGTGAAAATTTGCACAAAATTAATTTTACCAATTAATCTTTCATCTCCCTTACATGTTCTTAGTGTATAATTCTTTTGAAGGTAAAATCTTGAGCACATTATTGTTTCTCACTATAAGCAAAGTGTAAATGCTATAATAATGGAAGGTACTTTGCTCTGACTTGTGCATATAAGAATGATGGCACAAATACCATGAAAGCAACTTTTACAAATCATGTTTTTTTGTTTCTAAATTGTGACCAAGTGAAAGAGTGCCTTTACTAAGTGATATCAAACAGTAGTATATTTAGAGACATAACAGCTCTGGTTGGGAGTCTTTTATGATGAGTAAAGCTATAAATTTATTGTTCATGCATATGGTGGGTCTGCAGAAAGTATATTTTCTGGAAAAAATATGAGGCTCACTTGCAGTATTTTTACATCTATTCTAATATATTCTCCTAGGTATTAGATTTTAAGCAGATAGGTTTGTATAAAAGTTACCTCTTGTCCTATACTAACAGATTTCTATCAATCAATATCATTTAAGTAGCTAAGAAAAAAAATGGTTTTGGGGGGGAGCCATTTTTGCCAGCTGTAATTCATTAAGTCATTTTTGGCACTAGATGGATAAAGTATTAGAGGGAAAAAGGTGTGTTTGAAAGTTCTTGCACATCTTAATTCTAGTATTTGGTTGTTTTTTAAAAATAAATTTTAAGAACCTAGGACTTGGCTTTAAAACATTATTTTGTATTTTGCTTTCTCCTAATACTGATTTTCATGTTATTTCAACTAGGGGCAGTATTTTCTCATGGATTGGCTAAAAGTTGTTATTTTTGGCATCAGGTTTTGTGATTATTTCCAAGTTACTCTACTTCCCCTGGGCCAACTTCCTAACTATGTAGTGAAACGGGAATTGTAACAACTTGCCACATCTGCACAAGATTGCTGTGCTTTAGGATTTGCAGAGGGCATCCTTGGATGAAAGGTGTGTGGTTAAAGTCTAGAATTGTTACTGAATTAAGCTAATGTGAAGTAGGTCATATTTTATAGGAAGTCAGGTAGGAGGTTATGAACTAGTTCTTGGCAAGTCACAGTGGTGATAGTGGGATGAAAAAAAAAACCCAAATATGTATTATGGTTTGGGTAATAAAACATATATCTTCTCCCACAAGTTTAGAGGGAGAGGGATAAGTAAAACAAATTACAGGGTGGTGTGTATGTGTGTTGTATAAGAGTTGAAGGTCTGTCAAACTCAAATGTAATGACATTGTAAAATCATGGGATGCTTTTCTACTGACTTGTTTTCTGCGTGTAGTAATATTTTAAAAATCCCACAAAATGTTTTCACTGGACTCTGTTCTGTTAATAGTAATGATTAATTTTCAATATACCTTCTATTTTGAATGCTTTATCATTTGTTCTCAAGAATATTTTCTAACATCCAGTACCATAATTTCATATTTACATTTGGGAAACACCGTAGGTATTTATTGAACGAACAACACCTGTTGCATATCTATTTCTGGTAGGTGATACCACATCCCAACTAGTTCTTCAAGCCAGGATTCTCACAGACTAACCATTTATATTTAATCACTAAGCTGATAATTTTCTCCCCTGAAAAATCTCTTGAATCTGTTTCCTTCAACCTCACTGCCACACTTTATGTTCTCATCACCTCTTACCTGGGTTACTATAGACGTGGGCAGCTTCTTTCTGCTTCTGGCTCACTCTCTTTATCCATCTTCCACATGGTCTTTCTAAAGAGCAAATCTGTTCACTTCACTCCTTAGTTACAAAACCTTTCAATGGCTCCCCCTAGCAGCCTTCATTAAGAGAGGCAGCGGAGAGTGGATAGTTTATGAACTCACATTGAGGATTTAATTTGAAATGGGTTCCATTTCTGCCTCTGCCACTTAAACCCTCTGTAACATTGACAGATCTAACCTCTCCTTGCCTCTTCCATCAATTGCAAGATAATTATTCTTAGCTCAGTGGATTGTGAAGATTAAATGCAAGAAAATGTTTAGTAGGATGCTTGCCTGGCTGACACATAGCAAGTACTCAAAAAAATGTTAGCTAGCATGACATGGAAGTCCTCAGTATCTATTTTATTTACTTTTTCTCCAGCGGAACTGTTTGCCTTTCTCTCCCTTCGTATTCAGTCCTCCTGCCATATTTAAGAACTTGAAGTTCCCTGCATGGGTTCAGCAGTTTAATTTCTCCTGTGCTTGAAAAGTGCTGGTGTTGGTGGGTTGTTATTTAAGACTTAGGTCAGGATATTCTAACCAGATCCAGCTGGCTGGGTTTGGTGCTTCTCCTGTTTGTTCTTATAGGACCTGGTATAATTCTCTTGGAAGTGTCATACTAAATTGTAATTGTCACATCCCAAGGCTATTAGTTACTTGGAGGTGGATATCATTTCCTTCTTAATCATTTTCATACTCTTATATTCAAAAGAGTATTTCGCATATGATAGGGACTCAGTAAAAGGGTTTTTTGAGCAAAGGATTTGAAACCTTGATGCAACATGGTTCATGTAGGCAGAATTTCATATATTCTGGGAATGTTTTGATTCTGTAGGGAATTTAATTGCTCAAGTACTCAAAGGAGTTCATTCATATTTTCAGCTACAGGTAGTCTCATAACCCCTAAGAACATTATAGCAAAACTCTAGGGCAAAAGTTCTTTTTGTATTATTAGAAAATGCTGTATTGTTTGTATAAAAGTGACGAGCTTAAATTTCACATTTTTTTAATGGTTGACAAGTGTTGCTCAGATGGTTCCATTATTTTAAAGTGTTTTAAGTATTTAGATGCATAAGGATATACATTAAATCATAAGATACATTCATTAGACTGCTTTTTTGGGTGATCCATGCCATTGAACCAAATAAGTTGATAATCTTGAGAGACCAGGTCTTCTGGACAGATTACTTATAGATGATTTCTCCAAGCTTCAGGTTCTACCTCTATAAAATAGGGAATGGTAATTTTATGTATTTATCTGCCCAGCACATTGTGACTATCAAGGTAAAATGTGTGAAGTTATAAAGGGCAAATGCAACAATTTATAAATTATTTGTAAATAGTAAAGCATTCTATACATTATTTTAATTATAACAGTTGGTTTCTCCTAGTAACCTTTCACAGGCAGGGTTCAAGATGGACTTTTTATATTGCAACCTGTGGTTTGTGGGTCATGTTTTAGGAAGGCAGCAGTGTATTTAGTGCAGAGGACCGCAGCCCTTGAAATATGTGCTTTGGCATTTTGAGCAGACATACTTGGTAAATTACTGTTTGACCACGGATGTTGTCATTGAGTCACCCCCAACTTTTTGGGGTCTACTTACTGCTTTCTTCTCTGCTTGGACAGCTGTAATAATGTAGGAATGTTGAATGCCTAACTGCTACCATCTCTCAGACACCCTTAGGCCTGGCATAACACCATGATGTCGCTTATGCCTCTTTAGGCCTGCTTCTGCCCCAGGGAATGCGAAACGGTATCCTAATGGTGTGAAAAGGGTAATGTGTTTCCTAAACATAACTTACTATGGGGAAAAGCAAGCATCTGAGGCAGCAGTCCCTAACCTTTTTGGCACCAGGGACTGGTGCTCCTATGAGAATCTAATGCGCGATGATCCGAGATGGAGCTGAGGTGGTGATGTTAGCACTGGGGAGTGGCTGGAAATACAGATGAAGCTTTGCTTGCTTGCTAATGCTCACCTCCTGCTGTGCATCTTGGTTCCAAACAGGTCATGGGCTGGTACCGGTCCGCAGCCTGGGGATTGGGAACCCCTGATCTAAGGCACTCTGGCTTGGTTTGTATAATTGGTACTAATCTATATAAATATTTGCGTATATTTGTTGTGTTGAGACAATTCATGATGATAAGCATGACAGCTTTTCAGTTAGTTGGTCATGTTTATGGCAGTCTTGGGAATATTTACATTATTTTAAGTTTATAGAAATGAGATAGAAACCACTGCTTAGGTATCCTAAGTTGCAAAAGCCTTGCATTGAAAATGCTGCAGCTTTTAGATATGAGATAGAATACACTAAAAAATCAAGTTGACCCTTTTAATTCTTCTCCCATGCTACCTTTTATATATTTAGAACTTTAAATTTGGTATTAGAGCTAATGATTTTTTTGTGTGAGCATTGTTAGATGATAGAATTGTAAATTAATAATAACTTCTCAAAAGTTTATATAACTAGGAAAAATGTTTATCACTTTATGAAATCCTATTTATTAATGTGATAAAGATTGTGTTCTATAACTACAATATTAATTGGCTTATAAAGTATAGAACCAATGTTGTGGATTTTTAAAAATTATTATTATAAACAACTTATTTTGGAGCTAGTCTTGGTCCAGATAGAACCTACTAGCTTTAAACTGGTTTGCATAATTGGAACAAGTGTGTTTGTTGCTTTTTTGGAAAACTGCAGATCCATTAAAATCTTGCTTTATTTTGCTGGCATACTTTTTTTTTTTTTTAAACAGATTTCATTTTTTTGGAGCAGCAAAATTGAGGGGAAGGTACAGAGATTTCCATGTACTCCCTGCTCCTACATGTAAATAGCCTTCTCCATTATCAGTATCCCCCAGCACAGTGGTACATTTGTTATAATTGATGAATTTACCCTGATACGTTATTATCTCCCCAAATCTGTATTAACATTAGGGTTCACTCTTGGTGTGGGTGCATTAGGTTTGGACAAATGTATAGTGTATCTGCCATTGTAGTATCATACAGAGTAGTTCACTGCCAAAAAATCCTCTGCTCCACCTTTTTATTCCTCCTTCCTCTCTAGCCTGTGTCAGTTACTGAACTTTTTGTCTCCACAGTTCTCAGCACATTTAAAAAAATCATTTATCTTGGTTCTAGTGTGAGAAAATTTTTCATTCAAAAATTACATAGTTCTATACAAAGCTCCTGATACACACACCAACTGGCGGAAGCAAAAACATTGAGGTCCTCAGACACGAAAGAAGAGTTAGGGAAATGAAAAATATAACCATGCTTTAGTGGTTCTCCTTTGAAATTGTTTTAATAACATTATATTAAAGAAGAATTGAGCACTTTATAGGTATAAGTTGCTGCTATGTGTTGGTCTTAGAAAGATGGCTAAGAAATGGTCTGGTGAAGCTCATACAGTGGAAAGTACAGGATAATTATAAGAGATTCTGAGTGTTTGTATAATGATGGTGGAACACAGAAGTGTGAATGATTGTGTTAATTGAAGGAGAGTTCACAGGAAACGTGAGCGCTGATAGGGAGTGGTGGAAAATTAGACTGGAAAAGTGGCTGGACCCTCTTAGAGGATCTTGAGTGCTAAGCTCAGGATTCAGGTATCAATCAAGGATGTAGGGGGGGCAAGGTCACTCAGTGTTTTCAAAGAGGTGAATCTGGATATAAATAGGGCAAAATAAATCGAAGTCGAAGGAGACCACAAGAAAATGTGATTAAGGTCTTACCTTAGTGGTAGGCCCAGGAATAGGAAAACAAAGGAGCTGTCTCTGCGGCAGGGTGGCACAGGAGCTTTGGAACCAGTGCACTATTTCTAAAATAGATCTGTGTCTAAGTCTTGCCCTTGTCTAAAAAAATGTGAGAATATAATACTTCATGGTATTGATGTGAGGATTAAACGAGATAGGGGATATAAAATGTCTTGGTCAGTTCTGGAAGTAATAGCTGCTCAGTAAATAGGTCCATTTCCTCCCCCTTTCTGGAGTAGAATGCAAAGGATAAGATGGGTTGGGCAAGTGTGGATAAGGAATGTAGGAGAAAAACAACTGAACGATTGAAACCTAAGATGAAGTAATTAAAAATGGGAAAGTCTGAGGTGAACAAGTATAAGAGAACCTATCTAAGTGTTTTTGTTCCTTTTAGCTTTTAAATAAACACTGAATAATTAAGTTTGCATACATCTGCTGTAGTATTTAAAATATTTCTGCAATTGCATAATATATCTATTGATTATTTATCTGCCTGTGTGTCTTCCTGTCTAATCTGTCAAGCGTGTCCCATAAGGACAGGATCAATATTTTGCTTGTCTTGCATAATTATGGAGCAACTGCTGTGGGCCAGAATGTTACTTGCTAGATGACTATGACTTGTATGGATTTAATAATATATAACACTTGCCACTAGGTGGCGCTGAGTTAAAATGATAAGGCTGATATTCGAACATAGATTGGTTTTTTTATATGTAGAACCTCTGGAGAAACTGATCCCTGGATTATTATTTTCAGTTTTCTGCCATTTCTGGACTGTACTTTTTGAGATGGAATATGAAACATAGCAAGTAGAAAATTTACTTGGTATTAAAAAAAAAAACATATGTCCTGTAAAAGAAGCTGAAGGGAGGCTCTGTGAAATTCACAAGTGACCAAATTTCCCATCTCTGTATTTAAAATGAAGCCTGATGGCTAGATTTTAGGCCATGGTTTTTGTTAAGACTGTGGATTGCTGTAACAGAGGAGACTGGGAATTTGTTTCTTAACTGGCTTTAATGATAGGGCTACCGGACTATGATTCTTATGTTTCTCTTGTTTTTATTCCGGTATATTGTACTCTTTCTGTTGTGGAGTAACATACCTTAAAATGTAACTATATCCTATAACAAATGTTACAGAATTCATTAGATTCAGTAAATTTAAGAGCTGGGAAAGACTTTTTTCTAATCCTATGTTCTAAAGTAGCCTCTCATTTAAATTTAGCCGCAAAGGTAATTTACAGTTAGCTAATGACTGAGACACATTCAGTGACTGAGATGGGGCTAGTTCCTGTTTTGATTTTGGGGAGAGATTCATGTTGGTCTTACACTCTTTCAGCTGCCTTTTAAGTTGCATGCACTTTGTTTAAATTTTTTTTTTCTTCTATTTGTGGGGATGTAGGCCAAGAATATAATCTCTCAGTCCCAAGCCTGGTTGGTAGAGTGCTGTTGCCCGTATTGCTTAATAAACCATCAGTCTGCCCATTTTTTCCTCCTTTTCTGTTTTCCTGTGCTTGATGCTGACTGTGTTCTTTATCTTGTATTTCTGACCAACCAGGGTGGCCTCTTAGAGAACACAATTGTTCTCACTGCACACCTCCTCACCCTCTCTGCTTTAGTGGCCCCTCCCTACTCAAGAACTGCCTAGGATCAGTTACCCTTGGCTCATTCCATTTCTGCTACCTGCATTAAATTCCAGTTGTCTTGAGTTTCTAAAGCCTCTGGAAGAGAAAATGGAAGAATGGAAAAGACTGAGGAAAAAAAGACTGTCATACGGGGAAGGAGGCCAGAAATTGAAATTTTATACTGAAAGATGGGTTTGTTTATGATGAACCTGATGATTTTCATAGAGTGATTTTTTTAAGTTTATATGAAAAGACAGTATTACACTTTTGACTATGGAATTATTAAAACCGTTTTATATGTCATCTGTGCTTATCCAAAAGGAAGTGAATTAAGTCTATTTCAGCATTTCAAGGATAGTTGTGATAGTTTTGGTAATTTACTTACAGTTTATAATGAGTGTCATTATTTGATTAAATGAATAGTACTGAATTAGTGGGAGTTGCTGCTTCACTGTTACAATGTTAAAAAAAAAACCTGGATAGTTGTAGCTTTCAAAGGTTATTTTATAATTAATGGTAAAGAAGCCATTCTTCATCCTAGCCTTCCTCCATGATGTTCAGCGTGATGTGTACATTTTACATACAGGATTTACTGGCATTGATTCACTTAAATCTAATTCTTAGCTATAACTCCTGGAAGTTGTCAGTTGGTGAATTAACTATCTTTTATATTACATTAGAATTTAAATTCATATGGTAGCATAAGTGTGCCGTTGATTTGTTTATTCATTTCATTTTTTGTTTGTTTCTATAATTTCAGGGAAGTGACTGTCTCACTGTGGAAATATTCTTAAGAGTTAATATCATTTGTAATCACTCAGCTTGATTATTTTTTTGATTGGAAAAATATAAGAAACTTAAAAGTTATTTAAATGTATCAAGTAAAGTGAGCCACTGTATAGTCTTCCACCAGAAAAATTAACTACTGCTTTTAACATTTGGGAATATATTCTTTTGACTTTCCCCCCCAATGGGAATGCTGACATTCTATTTTATATTAAAAATGCAAATAATTTAGCAAACATAATATTAAGGGGATTGGAGAACTGACATTTCATTGAATAGCCACTGAATTCTCAACTACAAAGTGAGAGAGATGGTATCTCCATTTTATAGATAAGTCTGAGAGTCAGAAGTTTAGTAATTTAACTTGTTTTCTCAGCTTTGCTTCTGCCTTTGCCATTTACACTGCCCTGTATGTACTGATAGAGCTTTTGTTTACCTCTGCACTCGAGGTAATCTCCAGAAAGCTTCCAGGCTCTCTACCAGGTGGCAAGACAGTCCTCGATATAAGTCTAATACAAGGCTTTAAGGAAAAAGAGACTATGTTCATCTCTATTAGATTACTTTAAAAATATCGGTGTTCTAGAAATGCTTTCAAAATTAATTTTGACTAGTTTTGAACGTAAACTTTCTCTGAAAAAGCATCATTTAAGTAAAATTTTCTATTTAATGCACTCCTGCAATGTTCTGTCAGTTAATACTTCAATTTGTATTTTAATTTTTTTCTGTCATTCTATTCCTTTTCTGCCTAAAAACTAATTTTCAGGTTTTTAAATTATTTTTTATCACACTCTGTGACCTTGGGCAGGTTACATAAATGCATTATAACTTAAGTTTCCACATTTGTAAAGTGGAGAGCGTATCTCAGAATTCTTGTGAGGATCAAATGTATGTGTGTAAAGGGACTGCCAGACCAGGTCTGCTCTGTAAGAATTGCTTAATGGCACTTTCCATTCTTTGCTCTGATTCAAACCACTGCCATATTTTTTCTTTACCACTTATCTTTATATTCTCATTTATGTTATATGTTAAAATCTGGTTGTCACCCTAGGCTATCAGTAAATAACCTTCAACTGGATCTCTAAACATTTTGGCCATCAGCCTGTTTAATTTTTCTGTATCCTTTGTTTTTGTTGACCATGATGTCTTTATTCTTAATTAACAAGACAGTCATTAACTTTATCTCTTAAACATTCCATATTTTCTTTGTTACCTATTTCTCTAGTCATAAATATTGTGGTTTACAATCTTTGTCTTTCTCTCCTTATTTTTGACTTTATACCTGTATCTTCAGCTCAGACGTTTAGCTCCATCTTTCTAAAACTCCTGGTTCTCAGGAACATGAAACTTAGTTTTTCTAAAACAACTTGTTCTTTCTACCACCTAGACCTGTTTATATCATCTTATAAAAGGCTTCATGTCTGTTATTAGTGCTGTTGTCCATCTAGCTACCACAGGTAAAAATGAACTTAAGTATTTTCTTCACTTCCTTCTACTCTTATATTTTCTTGTTTTTGTTGATGGCTAAATCTTTCCCTTTCTTCTTCCAGGTTTCTTGTCTCAGATATTCTGAGCTCTTCTTGCTCACTGCCATTGTTTTATTCTCCAGGCCTGCTTCGTCTCATGGTTGGACTATTGACGTAGCCTTGTCAGCTTCTCCTCCCCTCCTCCCACCAGCTGTGTCCTTCTTTAATCTGTGGCTGTTGGTGGTTTGTTAGCATACATCTGTTCATGTTTGCGGATTTGTGGGGGCTACTTGGTAACTTAATTTTGTTGTAAACAGTGTCCATAAATTTTTTTAAACATCACAAATAAGGTTTTTTTTTGTTTTTTGTTTTTTTTTTTTTTGTCACCATGAAAGGTCTGAATTTTAAACAGATTCTTGGACTGGGGGCCCATATCCGTCAGCTCGTTCAACTTTAGCACCTGTCTCATCTCCAGTAGCTTTTCCAAAACTAACTCCACAGTGAAGCTCCATGAGTTTTCCCAATTCAAAGTTGGGCTTCTTCAGCATTTTGACTTTTCTAACAAAGACTACATGGAGAGGATAAATAGATTGGCGAGCCTTTTCTATGTCTTTTCCAGTGCTCTCTGGAATCAGTCTGTATTGACTACTTCTTTCAAGTCATTTGTCTGCATCTCTCAGGTCATAATTTCCATCATCTTCCAGATTTGGCAGACATATTGATGCTGAGCATAAGAGGTCTTTGAATCTGATAGTTGCGTTTTTTAGTAAAACCAACACAGAACAGATGAAGCAAATAGTCATTTGGTAATCTTGACATCAAAATCAGCTTCAATCATGGTCTGCCATGTTTTGACATCCTCAGTATTTAGCTTGAATTTTCTAAATGCAACTTGATCATTCTGCAGATCATCTAGGCTCCCTTCAGAAACATGACCTTTGGCCCCTTGAGAGCATCAGGTGTGATTTTGATTCCTTGAGTTCTCATAACTAGTGTTTTCCCAATATTTCTTATGTTGAACATAGCTGGTACTTTCACATTATACTAATCTTTCTTAGAAAATGGGTCAACCACTTTCTTCTTGGCTCTCTCTTTGCCACCTTTTGTAAGGTGCTTGCTCTTGCCAGCCACCATGGTGCCACTCAGAGCCAAAAGGCCGGTGTCCAAAGATTTTGATTTTGCTTTCTAGTTGCTCTTTCATGCGGAAGAGATTGAAAAACTGTTGCAGACAACCATCCTAAAATCCTATCTGAATTAAAAAAAAATCATTAGCTATATACACATTAATTGTAAAGGAAATCAGTGTAAAGCGAATAAGATAGGTCCTCTACACACCTAAGTCCCAACCCCTAGAGGTAGGCACTGTTTATTTACAGTATCCTTCCAAGCTCGAACTTACTTCTCTTGCCATCCCCCCAAAACAATATATAAATATATTGTTAAAAAAGCTCAAAGAGTAAATCTTGGGCACAGTATTTCTTACATGGTTCTGGGTATCAGTAGGTGTGACTCCCATTGTTTCTTTATGGCTGCTTTGAGGTAGTTCTCATTTTTTACATTACTGACTTGAACACATCTGGGCACAGATTAAGATATCTAAAACCTGGGTACTCAAGTGGATTCACTTTTTTCCATCTGTTTATTGGCTGTTTATATTCTTGTGAATTGTGTATAACTACCCATTATTCTGATGAAATATGTCTTAATGTCACTTTCTGAAAGCTGTGCTTTTCTCACTGATTTGAAATCCTGCTTTTACTGGTATATGTTATATTTACAAAGTTTTGTGGGCCCTTGGTATTAATACAGATTCATCTAATGTGTTTTAAATGTAATCCGTTAACTGAATATGGTGTTCACTAGCCTTGAGGTCTGCTGTTGATTTAGCCTTTGCCATTAGTCTGGTGAGGAAGGTAGTGTTACTCTGTTTCACAGAAGTTTAACCAAGTTTACTTACTAGTTGATGGAAGAGTTAGAATTCAAACTCATGTCTCTGGATTCCAATTTCCTTGCCATGAATATCTTCTAGTAATTGTGTGATCTAGTATGTGACAGTACTACTAGGCTTTCCTGATTTTCCTCCCCCATCCTTCCCCCAGTTGTGTTGTCAGCCCCTAGTCAGCCACTGGCACATGACTGGCTGTACTCACTCACCGGAAGGCACCCCTTCCCTTAATCCAGGTAGAGTATTGATCTGAGGAAGGAGGGTAAAGTCAAACAGGAAATTGGTTTATATGGCACCTTTTTGCTAAATCTATTTTTTAGAACAGTTTCATTTTGGAATTTGTCTCTGCATTTCATTACACAACTTTGGAAGAAAGGTTGTAGAAAGAATACGGGCTGGTGATCATGAAACAGATTCTGTTTACCACTAACTAATTTGCTGACAGCTGTGCTTCATCTTTTTTTTCAACGTGAAGGATACTTCTTTGATATAGGTTTTAAGTTAAATGTGATACTATACGTGTCAGAGAGCTCAATTTTCACACAATATAAATGAAATATAATACTATTAAGAATGGTTTAAGAGTTTTTGGTATTGTGGATACATTCTATTATACTGGAGTACATTTAATTTTGTTATGTGTAAAACTATAAATGTCATTTTAAAGTTTCTGCTGTCAAATTTTGTTGTTTTTGTAAGTAAGATAGCAGCTGTGGATGTGGCTTAAAACTGATGAGCATCTACAATGATGAGCCTTTTTGAAGCAATGAAAGGCTGCTTACAATTGGTAGCCACAGTTGCAGTGAATTCTGTGTTGTGAATCCCTAAGGGTGAGTATATTTGGAGGGGGGTGAGTTAGGGTAGTACAGAGTATTTCTATTCTGGTAATATTTGGAGCAGTCATTCTGTTACTGCTTTCTTTCTTATGACTTTGAAGGAATTTGGAATATTTTGCTTTACTTTTTTGATGATTTTCTAAATGTTATTCTGATATATATATTAAGGTAAATTGTAATTTTAAGATATTTATGGACATGCTTTCTGTCATCAGATATTTTTGCTCTCTGCAGCTACTACTGTGTATAATAGCACTTGTGGATGATGCTTTACCTATGTCTCCTATTTAAAGCCATAAATGCTGGCTCGTTTGGAACTAAATAGTTTCTGTTTGGTATGATTGGCCCATACATATAAACAGTTTTAGGCACAGTGCATATATCCATTTTTATTTCAAAAGTCTATGATCTTAATATGTTATTGAACAGATCCAAGTAGTTAACTGTAAATTATTAAAAGTAGTTTTATCCTGAGGTATTGAAGACCACCCTGGAGATGAGCTAAAAGAAATAAGGGAGCTGTGGTATTTTCTATCAAAAAATCTAGAAGATAAATTTCTCTAAAGAATTCTAGAAATGTTTATTTCAAAAAAAAAAAAGAAAAAGGGTGGAAGATCAATAGTTGAAACGTGAGGATTTCTTACCAAAAACTACCCATCACTGTGTATGTGGAATTATGGTCAGTTATTTCTGAAAGTCTTAAAATATATATTTACAAATCTCTGAACTGTTTATTATTTAAATCATAACAGAGTCACTTTATTTGTAAAGGCAGTGCTTAACATACTTTCTGATCATAAATGTTGAGCATTGAAGATATTTGAAAAGTATGGGTTAAATATGATGTTCAAATGAACTTGGACAGTAACATTTGTCCCTTTGTTGTGTGGGACGTGTTTTCAGGAAGGTTTTATGCACATTAAAAATAACAGTTTTTCTCGAATTTAGTTATTATCCACAGTCACTTTTAGACATAAAAGCATTCCCGGTGAGTTACTTTTGATTCATGAACAACTTTTAGCAGAGCAGATGTAGGCTACTAAAGGAATAATTAGCCAAAAAAATATATATATATATATTAAAAGGTTAGAGAGCCCTTTGTGTAACATTTAATTTCTTGGCTAGTTTATATGAATATTAAAGTTTGAAGCAGTTAAAATTTCTTCTCTGGGATTTCGCTGTTGTCACTGATAGCTATAATCGCTAGGGAAGTAGAAATATTATTTCCATCAAACAGGCTTTCCTAGCACAGGGGCCTAGAAGTTCCTATTTATGTTGGATGATTTCCTGATTACTCCAATTTGGTATACTTTTGAAAGGTCGCACCTGGAAATAGAATATGATGTACATAGTAAAATGGCTTAGTGAACTTGAGAACTTCCAAAAGTTGGAATTGTAATATATAGTTCCCGTGCTCCTGGGGAGGGTAGTCTGTTCTCGTAGTGGATGCTAATGCCTCAGCTGTCCATCCTCTCAAGATTCTTTAGCTACCTCTTCCACTTTTTGACTTTAATTAGCTCTGACATCAATGTGCTATTTTCATTTCTGCTTTAGTCAGATGGCCTGCTCATCTAGTGCTTTGAGGCACTGGTGAGTGGGTGTTAGGATTAAGGATAGGTGTCCATTGTGTATGAGGACGATTTGCAGATACTACAGTATGGAAGGGCTTACAATTAACAAAATTACATCTTTTTTCAGCTTTGATGTGGAGATTTTACTTTCTATTTATAGGATTATCTTTCACCTTTTTAATGTCTATTTTCCTTTTCCTGTTGGAAATATAAAATCATGCACAAATACATATTGGGATCCACATGTGTAGTTATGCTCCTGAAATTTAAAAAACACAACTTTGCATTTGTAGGCTATATTTATTCTATCGCAAGAAATGTTTTTTGAAGACATTTCTTAATGACATCTGAAAGGAACTCAGTGACGTTTTGGAGATAGGTGAAAACATTGCCTTTTCGAAAGATAGCATATGGGGCTTTATTTCTTTAATATTATAACTGGTTGAGGCAAGTTCTAAGAGTGAATAGAGCCATGGTGGATATATTTTGACTTTAGAGCTATTAAAAATTATCAAGGAAAAAATTCTGGTGCTTCACACATGTTTGAGGGGACAGTGGTGCCATTTGTGGAGATGAGATGTTACTGAGATAAATGGCATAGGAGAAGAGTCAAGTAAGTGTTAGGGGGTTTTTGTTTTTGATCATGTTGAGTTTGAGGTCCTGTGAGAGAGCTAGATGAAGATACCCAGTGGCCGGCTGGTTATGTGTATTATATCTGTGATTTCTGGAGCTCAGGAGGGTGGAGAAGTCAAGATTGGAATTACATACGTGAAGACTGTTAGAATTAAAACCTTAAATTAAAACCTTACGAGTGGGCAAAATCTTCGGGTGAGAGTTGGAGTTAAGCAGAGACAAACTGTTGGTGAGTATCAACATTTAAGGAATGAGTAGAGGTGTAGAAACCAGTAAAAGAAAACTAATAACAAAAAGGGTGAGACAAAAACCTATACAGTGCAGTGTCACGAAAATGAATATTTTCTAGGAAGGAAACCGGTCAGTTGCGTCAGATTCTGCAAAGAGGACAAATGAGATAAATCCAAATGTTCGCCAGATCTAGTACTTCAAAGACAGTGGGAAGAACAGTTTCAGTGAACTGGTGGGAACTGTAATGTGGTTTGTTTTGGATTGAGGAAGTAGAGACAAGTCTTTCAAGAGTAATGGCTCTGAACTTGGTGGGAGTGGAGCAATAGGTGTTGGCAGTACTGCTTTGTAAGATGGAATAGGCTTGATTTGTTTAGATGCTGATTGGAAAGGAACAAAGAGGGAAGGGAATGAAACTTAAATGGAAACTCCTGTTGTTGCTTTATCTGTAACTGTGCAGATTCTCATGTATAAATGGAAAGTCTGCATGAAAAGAGGTTTTGTTGGGAAGGGGAACACATTCAGTTATACTGTGACTACGAGGACATGCATAAGTTTGGTTAACTTCAGAGTCTTTCCCATTGACTATCTCATTTTAAGAGGGAAAATATCTGTATTGTTTTTCTTCTGGAGAGGTGATGTTGATTCTTTCAAAAATTATGTTTGGTGGCTCCAGTAATTTAGTTAATTCCTGTGAAGCCAAAGAAGATTGCCTGTACTTGGGGTCTTTATTCTTTATTCATACAGTGCAAGGGCTCTGTGGCACATGCAGCAGTTTTGCTTTGTTTTTGTACTTTATTATAGTCCTAGACTTGTGATTGCTCACCCATGTCAGTAGAAAGTTAGGTGATAAATTACAGTGAAGTGTTGTACTTTACTAATATATACACTGAAATATGTACAGAAATTTGAAATGTTAAAAAATACTGTGATAAAAATGAGGTAATAAAAATTTGAACAGTTTTGAAGAGAATACTAGAAACTCTTCACAAGAATTTTTTTTAGTGAGAACAGTGTATATTAAATATCACCTAGTTTTCTTAATTGTGATAAAGTAACAATATACTTCATTAATTTTTAAATGTTGGTTAAGACTTTATGATGGCATCATTCAAAGGGCTAGTTCCAAGTTCCTTTTATTTCTATACAAATCAAGTGATTTTAATAGCTGGATAGCCATTGTTTAAATGCCATGCTTACCATAAGTGTTTTTAATTTTGCAAATTGCTAGGTAGCATACTCCAGGAAGCTGCTTGTCTTTACAGTTAAGTAATCAATTTGGAACATTTTTGTATATGAAAAATGAGTAACTCATCAGGTTTCATAACCCTTTTAAATGCTTGCCACGAGGTTAAGAACCAAATCTGTATGGTACAAGAGATTTTTGTGGGTTGCTCCCTATCTTTTGAAGATATATGGTTTTATAAAACTAACCATATCCATGACATCTGGTAGTATACTTTGTGCCATTCTGTGGTCATTTTCCTTGTTAATGAAAGGTGAAATAAATGAGTTTCTTATGTGATGGATCTCAGTAATACATTTTTTACAGAGATCTTGTTTTTTTTTGGTTAAAGCAGATAATACTCTCACTGGTTTTCCATCAGATACTTCTATTAAATAAGTCAAAGGAGCTTCCTCCTGAAGATAACCTTATATTTTGCTTCTAGCAGAGTGCCTGTCATATAGAAGGCACTCCGAAAATATTAAGCTGTAGAATGAATTTACAGTTGACAATGTTTTCCTGTAGATATTTTCTTAAGATATTTTTATTTCGTTAACAAGCCAGGAAGTACTCTCAACTGAGGCATATTATACTACTCATCGGTATTATCGCAAATTTCCCACACTATTTAATTTTTCCTAATAGTTCTTCTATCCACACCATTTTCTTCGACACTATTTCTGTACATACTTATATACAGCAATGTACTGATAGAAAAATGCATTTTGGTTATGTCCCTGTTATTCCCCAAGTCATATTTCAATTCTTTCTACCATGACTGGAAGAACAAATTTTTTTCAAGGTATGTGGCTTCGTAACTTAAAATATTTTATAAGAAACTGCTAAAGAGGCATGTAAACATATATAGTTAAATTCAGTGAAATTTTATGAAGTGTTGAATCGAAAATCATGACTTTAAACCTCTACAGAGAGAAGAAACTCAAAACCTATAGAGATGTGAAATGTGTTTTAGGTACTTAATTTTTTAAGCATCTTACTAACGTGATTGCTTTATACTGTCGTTTACTGATACTTAGAAGCAAAATTTATACGGAGGGTGAGATTATTGTTGCTAGTAGATGTAAATCTGTATTTTAAAAAGCTATCTTGGTTTTGTCTTTTTGACTCTTGTTATATCCATTTCTGATTAGTTAATCATTTTTACTTGGTGAAGAGGGAATACTAGAGGAAGAGGTACCTTCTGCCATTTATTTATCTAGTGAGCTTGAATCGTTATCATGGTCTCCAGTATCTGTTTTGTTGCAGAAATCATCTTAAGACCTTCAGCTATTCTCTGAGGGCTCAAGTCATTAAACTAGGTAATTTGAGGTCTGCTGAAACAAATCAGTCTGTGAGAGCACCATTGTCAACCCTTTCACACTGTGGAACACTTGCTCTGCAGGTTGGGATCATCTGACCTAGGTGGACTGAGTCTTAGTGATGTTTTCTAAGATACGGGAGCACCAGCTATGTTTCAGACTTTAGGATTTGCAAGTGGACAAAAGAGACACAAAATTTCTCTAGGTATTAGAGATTACATTTTATTGAGAGAGACAAATAAAATATCTATTGAGATAAAGGCTTTAGAAGAAAAAGAAAGTTGGGATTAGGATAGGGAGAGGCAGGAAGAGGTTGCAACAAGATAAAGTACTCAAGGTCTCACTGAGATGGTGACATTTGAGCAAAACACTGTAAGGATAAGTTGAGAATGTGAGACATGTACCTTTGTGAGGGAAAAACATTCCAGCAAGAAGGAACAGCAGATGTAAAGACCCTGAGGCAGAATGTGCCTAGAGCTGATATAGCTTATGAAATAAAGATAGGAGTCAGGATGACTCCTTTGGTCTTGGCCTGAACCGTGGTAATTACAGGGTTGCTATCATTTGATATAGGAAAAACTAGTTTTGGGTATGGGGTTGAGAGATGAAGAGGTATGCGAAGGAGTAATTTGCTTGTATTGCTTCTGGATTTTTCATGGTCACAGATTTAAAAATGTCAGGCAGTCCATCTCTTGGTTAGAAACATGATTTTGGACATACTCTAAATTAGTGATACTTAAGGAAGGTGAACTATTTCCCTAGGCCAAACATAATTGTAAAGGAAGGGAACTTTTCCTGGAGTAAACAGAAGTATTTTATATATTAATTTTGGATTATCTAAATAATTATTTGAAAATTTTTTGCTTTATTTTAAAATGCATGACTGCTCCCAGTCCTGTTGATTTAAACAATAAATGTGACAATACTGCGCAGATTAATATGTAATCTTTGACACATGAAGAACTTAAGTACTGAGACTGTGTAGAAACAAATGGAAATTGAGAGGCACGAAGTTCCAGTATTTAGATTAATGGGAAGAAGGCAAAATTTTTGACCACTGTGATATTGTGATTTATAAGAAGTATATATTTAATCATTCAGATGACCAAAATATATTTCTCTCATACTATTTGGTCTTTGTCCACAGTTCCTAGCTCGCAGCTCCTAAAACACTTGGAATTTCCTAAGTCACAAGGGCAATAAAGATTTCTTTTGTTATGTTAGTGAGGTGACTTTTGGAAAGTGCCTAAGGGTAAAGGCTGGTTGCCAGTGGAGCTAGCCTTGTGATTAGAAGGTTGGAACTTTCAGTCCTCTCCCTAACTTCCAGGGACCTGAGAGTAGGGCTGTATTTTGGATCAATCACCAGTGACCAGTCATTTAATCAATTATGAATAACGAAGTCTTCATAAAAACCCAAATGATAGAGTTCAGAGAACTTCCAGGTTGGTGACCATGTGGCAATGATAGGAGAGTGGTAGGAGAGAGTGGAAGCTCTGTGTTCTTTCCACATACCTTGCATCTCTTCCATTTGGCTGTTCTTGAGTTATATCCTTTTATAATAACCAGTAATCTAGTAAGCCAAATTTTTTCCATGAGTTCTGTGAGCTGCTCTATGAAATTAATTGAACCCAAGGAGAATGTCATGGGAACCTCTGATCTATAGCTGGTCAGACAAAAGCCCAGGTAAATAACCTGGGCTTGTGTTTGTAAGGACTGACCCTTAATCTGTAGGGTCTGATTATCTCTGGATAGTGTCAGAATTTAGTTGAATTGTAGGTTACTCTACTACTGTACAGAGAATTGCTTCTTGGTGTGGGAGACCCCCTTCCCACTTTGGACTTGGTACCAGAACACATTTGACCACATATTTAGGTTTCCAGGCATCACTCGAGATAATTTTTCTGATAATCTTTTATGTCATGAACAGTTAATTCAGAGCATATGTATCAGAATATCTGCTTATATGGCCTGTTTTCTATACAAACTATATTTATCTTTCTATAGGAACTTTCTGTTTTGATAGTGTTTATGTATTTGGAAATATGTGCGTGCTAGATAGGCCCCATTGCCTTGGTTTATACAATAGATTACTCAGTAGGGGCACTCCATAGTATCATCTTTTCTAGCTGTTATATTAAGGGATGTGCTGTGTGTGTGTGTGTGTGTGTGTGTGTGTGTGTGTGTGTGTGTGTCTCCTGTCTACTTTGCCTGGGGTCACAATGAGTTGACATTGATCTTTAAGTATCAACAAAAAAATCATGTGAACTGTTTTAAATTCAAAGTAGCATTAATCTCTACTTGTAAATTTTTGTCCTAATGGTAGCAGTTTTAACACAAATTATTTTCTCTGTAGGGTTGGAGTTTACCTCCTATCTTTAAAAAACAAAAACAAAATGAAATAAACTATCATGGCATTTTAGTAAGTCCATTGGTACTGAAGGTTCATAGGGATTGTTTTGTCTAATGCATACAAGATTCTCTACCATAGTGTCATATATATCTTGATAAACCTTGAGTTCTGTAAAACTGTGCAGTGAAAGTAATAAAGCTTATGGTGAAAAAAGTGTTGGGACAGACTGCTAAAAATCCATGGAACTTTGATCTTGAATACTAACTAAAAACAACAGCAATTCTAATAAACAGACTAGCATTTGTATCTTGTATTAGCATCAGTCTTTGGAGTCTTAAACCCTGTGCTCCAGGATCCTCTTCCTAGTTGTAGATCCTGGAAGGGCATTGCTTCTAAGAGACTATTTTCATTAAAAAAAAATCCGATTCATTGTGTAGTCTTTTTCATAATTCAGTTGTTTTTAATTCAGGGGGAATTTTTTTGCAGCTTCATCTGCACAGGCAGCTTTGTTAAATAGATTAACCCAGCTGAAGAAGTAATAATTCCTGAAACCACTAAATTCAGTCACCCCTTGAAAAAAAGATCTTTTGTAGATTTTTCAGGGTTTTTTCCCCTTTAAAAAAATCATCTGTTGCTCAGTTTTATCTTTAATTGTGAAAAAATTTGTTCCCAACTGACTTAAAACAAAATGCTAGGAAGAACCGTGTATGAGGCAATATGACTTATTTTTACGCCAGCATCATTTCATTTCTACTTGCCTGAGAAGTAATTCACAGCAAAGAAACATAACACTGTAGCAGAATAGACTTTATTTTTGTTTTATTTTGATTTGATAAGTAAGATCAGTGGCTGGCAGGTGAGTATTAGTTTTGGAATCAGAAAGACTAGGCTTTGAATTCTGGCTCTGCCACTTAAATGTCACTTTCTGCAAGTTATCTGAATTCTTTAAGCGTTAGCTTCTGTATCTACAAAGTAGAATATTAATTACCATACCTACTCATAAAATTGGTAGTAAATAAATGAGATAATACCAGATAACACTAACCTTTTTTACACATTGAGTTTACTAGTAAATGTTAGTTCCTATTTGCAGTCGTCATTTATAATCCACAGTATTCTTCAGAGCATGACATAACATACACCACTGGCAAGGAATGTTTTCCAGCAAGTTTAACATTTATTTAATATAAAGTAATTACAAGAAGGCAAGATTTTGTTAACATCAAATATAGGTTACAAGGATTATATATACAGAATGTGGTAAATTAGATTTATAGTTTGTTTTTGGCAAAGATTTACACAGGAAACTGATCAAATTATCAGAAGCTGAAATTGTATTTAGACTCTGTGTTGTAAAGGAGATAAAGAGGTTTTTTCCCTTAAGTTACGATAGAGATGCACTTCTTTCTATTAAGTGCCCTTAAAAGTTTTATACTTTTCTACTTTTGCCTGTGACATGTAGTGGTTTTTGAGATTTATAGTCTCTCTTCCAACTCAAAGCTTTCATTTAACAAAATAAGTTGAAATAGAACTCCATTTAAAACTTATTGATCCTTATTTGATTTGATGCTGCCTGTTGACATTTTTATTGGGAAGTTAAACACATACTGTCTGAACTGCCGAGTATCATGCACTGAACTGTTTTTAGTAAATGCTATTCAGGAAGTCATTTCTTGAAAACCTGTTACAGCCAAGAACTGTTAACACGTTACGTTTTATAAAAGATAAGTTAAAACAGGTTGGTCTTTAGTAGTTTGAGTCTCTTAGTGGGTAATCTAGCTATTTTCATAACTATAATATAAGGAAGAACACAAAAGCTCCTATAATAGAGACATTTCTCAAGGAATGTTGAAGTAAGGAAGAAGGAACGATGAATTCAGGCGGGGTTTCAGTGAAGTCTGTGTGAAAGATTTCTTCTTCCTCTTCTTATTTTTACACTTTTAAATTCTGCTAGAGAAGATGAGTTCTGGAAATCTGGAGGCAGGGCATTTTGTCAGGAACACCTGGGTGCTCACTCTGTCCTCTGCCCTTCCCAGTCAGGATGTGGTTCTTGTTGGAGACAGATGAGTTTATTCAAAAACCAACAGTACCTAGTGTTTGTAAACATTCCTTCAAATGGAAGAAAACAGAAAGTGAGTGGAAAGGAATCCTGAGTAGTGTCCGAGTAAGAATGGTTTTTCAATTCTGCTAGAGCTGGACCTCAGGAAGGTGGTATTGGCAACTCCATAGGGAGCTTGAGCCAAGGTAAATCTGCCAAGATAGGCTGCGTGTGCTTCTGCTCTGTGTAGCTCCCGCCATTCAGTTAAGTTATATGTCATCGGCTAAACAGAATAGGAAGTAGATCAGGAGTGCGACTGTCTTGTCTTTCCATAGGTCAGGAGTGCAACTGTCTTGTCTTTCCATAGGTCAGGAGTGAGACTGTCTTGTCTTTCCATAGGCATTTCCTTTTTGTAACATATTTGAAATGTTACACAATTAATACAGGAGTATATTTCTTGTATCATTAGTTTAGAAATCCCCAGTTCTACTCCCTCTACTCAGAGGTAACCCACTGTTAAAAATTTAAGACATATTTTTCCAGACAATTTTCTGTGTATTTAAATACATATAAAAGTACATAAATGTAGTTTAGGTTTTCTTCGGGAAAGATTGAATTTGCATATTCTGTATTATGTTCACTTTTAAAATTTAATAATCTTGGGTTCTTAGAATACATTTAGGATTACTTTTTTTTTTTTATATCTGTGTTGTATATTCATAATATAGTTATTATAGAACTTATTTAGCTAATTCCCATTTGGCATACACCTAGATATAGTTCTCTTTTAGGAACAACACTGTAGTAATAACTTTGTGTACTACATATCCATGAGTATTTTTGTAGGGCATATACTTAGAAGTGGAATTGCTGGTTGCAAGAATATGTACATTTATAGTTTTGATAGATGCTGCCAAATGTTCTTCAAAAGCTTATACCCATATATAGCAGCAAGAGTTGATGAATAAATTTCATTAAGAAAAGCATGGAGACAGGAGAGCCTAGTTGATATGGTGAGGAAAGGGAGTAAAGAATGTGGTGGCTTGTGCAGGATGCTTACTGAAAGATAGGTCGGATCCGATAACAAAGTATTTTTTAATGTGTTTCTTGGAACCTTAAATTTGTACAGACAGTGGAGGTCTTTTGAAAAGTTTTCTGTGTGAGCTTTATTTTCAAAGCAATGACTATGAAGGCTAGGTTTTTGAGGATGAGAAATTGGCTGAGGCTATTACAGTGATCACATGGTATTACAAAGGCCAAGGCATTAAAAGTGAAAGAAAGAATCAGCTCTAAGTAGTGATGCAGAATTAAAATCTGTGAGACTTTTGGTGTCTTAGGATGAGAAGAGAAAAAAATTGAATGTCGTGGCTATTAGAGTGGTTAGGTGACACCTTTCACAAAGATAAAGATGGAATTAGCAATAGATTTGGGATAAAACAAGCAAAATATTTATTAAAGGATGAGGAGAAATATAATTTACTGTCACATAAAATTTACCATTTTAACCATTTTCACTGTACAGTTCAGTGATATTAAAGGACTTTCATGTGGTTTTACAACTGTCTTCCATTTTCCTAAACTGAAACTGAACTCAGTAAACTATAACTCTCCATTCCGCCTTACTCTGAACCCGCGGTAACCCATCATATTCTACTTTCTGTCTCTGAATTTGACTGCTCTAGGTACCACACATAAGTGGAGTCATATGGTATTTGCCCTTTTGTGACTTTCTTCAGGCTTCAGGCTTCATTCATGTTAATAGCATGTTTCAGAATTTTTAAGGCAGAATGGTATTCATTGTATGCACTTATCACATTTTTTTTGATGTATCCATCTGCTGATGGACACTTGAGTTGCTTTTTTGGGGGGGGGCTGAGAGAGGTTCTTGTTTTACCTTTTTTTTTTAGTTATTAGAGATTGAATACAATAAAGTTTGTGAAACAGTACAAAACACTGCACTCTTCTATAGATTCACTGTTAGAAAATAGTGTTTGTTGCCACAAGGATGATTACAGAAGATCTTACTTTGTACAAGTGAAATATATCATTGTTTTTGGAAAAATGACCTAAAATGCTTATTTTATTACTGGTAGGATTAGCAAGTATTATTGTAGTATTACCATAATGGTCAAAGATATGGTATAAAGTTAACTGGCTTTTAGAAGATCTGGAGTTTTTAATATAATTTTTGGATTATTGTGAGAGTTAAGTAATATGTACAAAATTATGTACACTTGAAGTGCCCCAAACAGAGAAGGAGTTGTAATAAATGTTCTGGTCTGATTAAAGAATTGTTTTGAAAGAATTTGAATATCAGATAGATGAAATAAAACAGCCGCTATATCTGATGAAATAAGTGATATGGATATCGTAAAATAGGAATGATTGAGTTGCCAACAAGTAGGCATTACCTGTTAATTGTGAAACTATCTCCAAAATCTCGATTACTATGTGGCAGTAACTTTATAATTTAAGTTAAAATGAGAATAATGAGGTCAGAACAAGTGTATCAGAGCAGTTTTTTCTTTTTATTCATTACTACCTAGAAAATACATATTCACTTTCCAAGTTCTCTGCAGTTCATTTTTATTTAGCAGAGTTGTAGTTGTAGGTCCACAGCCTGAAATTTTGACTCCTATTAATATATTTCAACACAATTCCATCTCAAGAAAATGTGTTATGTTTTGGCACTCATTACCATGCAATTTTTCTTGATGTTCCTTTTCTATTAAAACATACACACACAAAAATTGCTGCATACCAAACTTTCATAACAGTTGGCATTGGAAAATTGGAAAGCATGAAGAGAATACAAAATATAGATGAAGAATGGTAATGGAAAATTAAACAGATCAAAAGAAGTCCCTGAAGACTTCAACTAGTTTTTTTCTAGGATGGCTAACATTAAAGGATAGCTCTTTAGCTTAATTAATTTCTTTCAACCTCATTGTAAAAGATAAGCTAATAGAAAGTAGTGGATATTTAAATGAGATGCTTAGTATGTGGAAAGCACATCATAAATGTCTGCTAAATTTATTATTTCTCATCTATAAGTTTGAGACTGAGAGGCATTTTGGTGACTGGAGAGAACAAAATAATAGGTTACTCTTCTTAGCTGAATTTGCCTTTTATTTTTTTTACCTCTACAGTGTTTAAAAGTGGACTATATCTCCTAACTTAGTCTCTATAATTGGAAATTTTCTTTATATTCTTACCACATTATCTTTTATTTAACACTGACAAGTGAATATGACAGAGGATGGATAATTAAAATACTAAGATTATTTGATTAATACATATTTTTTCCTCATTAGCTTTAAAAAAAAATCTAACTACAAGCAAGAAATAGACTAATTGTCATGTCTCCTTACCCTTTGCAGATAGTTCTGATAAACTGTAATAAATTCTATTAGCTTAAGCATATCTAGTTTATTATGTACAAACTGAACTACTGAAACCCCTCTTTTTTAAGTCTCCTGAAGTCTCCTCATCTCAATAAGTGACTCCATGCTTTGGGTTGCATAGGCTACCTTGGAATCACTATTGCTTTCCCTTTTTTTCCTTCAGCTCCACAATTCAGTGAGTTAGCAGATGTCATTAGTTTTGTCTTTACAATATGCCCATAGTTTCATCACCTGTGACACTTCCGTTGCTTCCATCCTGGTGTAAGACACACTGTCATCTTTAACCTAGTTAACCTAGTTAGTCACAATAGCTTCCTGACCTCTACTGCTTCTTCTCATGCCTTCCTTCTTTCTCCTCTCATCAGCCAGATTCATGCTGATCTTTCTCTGCTTAGATCTTGATCCTCCTCGGCTCAGAATTTGGAGTATAAAGCTCAAGACCTTCATCATGATCTGTGGTGTCCCGGAGAACATGCATGTGCACACCCTCACCTCTACTCACAACTCAGCCTCTTCATCTCCTAATACCTTCTCCTGTGATTTCTGTGTTCTAGCCACACTGGTCTCTTTGCTGAAACACTCCTGCTTCAGGGCTCTTGGACCTGTTGTTAATTTCTCTTGTGTAGAACCTTCCTTTCTCCTTGAGTTCTTTGCTCAAATATTACTTCAGTAAGGGCTTATTTATTGCACCTCTTCCAGCCTTTCCTATCCTTTCTTTTCCATAGAATTTACCACTATCTGACATTCTGGTTACAATGTAGATTATGCTGGATTTTGGTCTAATTTATACACTGAGGTATCTACTTTAAAAAAGAGCTGACACATTACAGATGTTCAAATATTTGTTGAGCTATGAATTTCTTAAGAGAAAGGAGAGACTGTTTGAAGGCATGAATTAGAGCCACAGATTTGATCATCACATCACCCATATAATTAGAATTAATATAACTGTGAAAAAAATTCTAACTTAAAGCCTAAGTATTTTTTGATCATTAAATTAAGACATTCCTAGGAAAATGTTTTATTTTAGAGTTGTGGCATTAGCAGTCACTGATTACCAGATTTTGCCATCAAAGCCAGTGTTTATGCCTGTTCTGGTGAGCAGTGTCTTAGGTGTTTTCACATTTAAGCATTATCGCAGTTTTGTGCTGGTATTATCTGCAGAGAAGTTGTGACCGGTTAGTACATATCAAGTAAATTTCTAATCTATGACTCCTGACTCCAAGTTCAGAATTTGAACGGAACGTTGTTTATTACTCAGGACCACAATCTTTTAAGCCACCCAGGTTTACATTTTATTTTAAACAAAAAAGAGACCTAAACAACTAAGCTGAAGGAGAATGAAAATGATAAGGAGAAACTCAGTTCACCTATAAACATGTTTATGAAAGTAGAGAAAAATTTGATTCAGGCTCTATATCTTTGGTATTTCTTACTTGGCTTCCTCTCAAATACTAGAAAGAAGCTGCTGTTGATTTGCTGCTTTTCAGTAAGTACATAGTAGTGTGGATGAGCTGACTTATTTCTCTCCTTTTCCTTCCCTAACATCCTTTGCTCAGCACTTTTGAACTACTACTTTCTTCTGTCTCCCTCTCCACTATCCCCACCCTCCTGTCTTTGGTCTCACAGCAGGTACGCTAATCCGTTTGGAAGAGGATAGCTGTGAATGTGTGTATATGCATGCATGTGTCTATTTATGTTTAAATTATACCTGTCCTACTCTGCTGTCTAGAATTTCAGCAAAAAAATGCAGGCGTATTCTAGTTGAACCCTGGGTTTTTGCAACTTTAAGAGCAGCAGTCTCATCAGGCACTTTGATAGAAGTTTTTATCAGTGTTGCAATATACATTTTAGGAAAAGAGCTTTCTCAGTTGTAAAGTAAAATTAGTTAAATATTTCATCTTTCAGAATTGCTAGATCACAAGTGTCGTTTAGGTGCTCAACCTCAGTGATTCTGAGTTCAGTCTCTTGGCTATAGCTGCTTGACGTTCCCTTGCCCCAGTGTTTAATTGCAAAGAAATTGCAGTTTTATTATTAAGATGGGAATCAAACTAGTTTATGATTCTTAGATTCTTTGAAAAGTAGTCAAAATCAGGTTCAGCTTTAGATTTGAAATCCATATTAGTATTGGCAAAAACTAGTTTAGTGTTGAAATTCCTAGAATATATGATTTTCATACTTTGATATAGCAACAGTTAATTTTCTGTCATTTTATAACAAGACTGTTTCTAAGTACTTAGTTGACAAAACTTGTTTAAAATTTGTGTCTGTAGAATACATCCCCTAAATTATATATCTAATTCAAAGACTTCATCAATTTCAGTATTTTTCTTTGTAAAAATTAAGTACATTTAATAAGCCTTTGAGAATTTATGTAAAAACAACTTGGCTCAGTATGTAGTATGTAATACATTGTAGGTACTGGAAATATGTTATGGATTTTTGGGTTTTACTATTAGTCTCACCTATTTTTTTCTCCTCTATCCTTTTTATGTTATATTTTATTATATTATATTTTTAAATATTATCTGTTTCCCCCACCACTGCTCCTGCAGTTCAGAGGTGTGAGAGGATGAGGCGAAACAGCATGTACAAAGGTCCAGAGATCTGAAACACCATGGTGTATTCTGAGAAATGTACAAAAATCTATATGGCTGAAACATATTGTTATCTGTATGGATAGGGGGAGACCAGAAGCTGGATCAGACTCTGTGAGAATGTAGTTGTCCAGGTCAGCCAAACCCAGCAACTTACATTCTTTATTCCTTCTTCTTAATTTTATGCTTTTCCCTTGTCAGGACTTAATTTCTTCAGGAGCAAATTTGCCTAGGTACATTTTAAAAGATGGAAATTTTCTATATCACTTTTTTATTGTCTATTTTGAACAATAAAGCTTGTAAAATGAGTTATACAGAAGAGTTATGCAGTTATTCATGAAAATATTTTTTAAATGACCATTTAAGTTTCTTACTGTGACAGATTTGAACCCTCAGATGTAATTCTGCAATATTTTGTTTCAGAAATTTAAAAATGGTTTTCTTGATTCACCTAACATGAGTTGTCGTACATTGGCATAGTAGTTCTGTTCATCAGCATCTTCAGTTAGTTTTGGAATGCAATGTAAGTGTATGGTTTTCATAGGTTGCTTAGGAGTTTCTTGTCCTTAATTTGGGGATTTTTCAGGGCTTTTGGTTATTCCTTTATTTTAATCATATTTGAGGCATTGTAGAGAGCCGTCCATCTGCTTTTTTGTCTTTTTTATTGCTGATAACCTGACCAAATGGCCTCACCTCCCTCAGCTAATGAACGACTTCTCTTCATTAGGCTGAGACTGGTAGCAGTCTATGGGACAGGGCCAATTTGGGAAATTTGGCAGATACCCTCTTAAGGAAAATACTTTTCATGCTCATTTTTCTTTTCTCAACCAAAATTTATATTGAAAAATACAGTACTATGCTTTTCAAGTTAACTGAAAGATCTTCAAATGCTTACTTATAAAAATACAGTATTTCATTTTTAGGAATCAGATGAAGTTTCTGATTTGCATGATGAATAGAATTCTGATCCTTCTTAGTGGCCTCTTAGTGGCAAATGTTCATATAGCCTCTTGCTAAACCATAGCTGACTGAGTTTTGTGTGAGAAGCGTTAATAAAGTTAGATTATTGCTAAATTAGCCAAGTTGAAAAATAAATTTGTGTTGGACTTTTTTTTCTGATTGCTTCTGAAAGATAGGTTGGCATAGCAACCTGAGTGGGGTTTTAGAGTTGGAAATGTGACTCTGACAAGCTGTCCCACCACTTTCAGTCCCTGGTGTGATGTTTTGAGTAGGTTACTTATAGCTATCTGAATGAGCCCCAGTCTCCTCACCTGTAAAGAGGAGGCAGCTAGTCAGTCTTATGAGTGATACATCAGGATGAAATAAAATATCAAGTGCTTAGTATGGTACTTAGCATGTTGTCAACAAATGTTAGTTTAGTCTCAGTACCACTCCCTCCGGCCAACAGTCTTGTACAGCAATATTGTAGTAGAAAAGTGCTGAAATTACAGTTAGAAGATCTAGATTTAACTCCTAGTTCTTTTATTGCATGTTTCCTTGGGTCAGTCACTTGACCACAGAACCTGTTTTCTCCTGTAAACTGGAGTTCTGAAAATTAAATGAGGTAATGAGTAAGTGTGTCAGACCTAGGCCTTTATTCTTTATTATCTAACGTATTTACATCCTGCCTTATTTCCCAGTGGTTAACATTATTCTTTGTGTGCAGGGGAGGAGCTGTACTTCAGGAACATTAACTGATAGTTGTGTGGCGATGCGTTTATCTGGAGGCACAGAGTCATAGGAAACAATGTGGATGGCCTTCCAGGAAGTTGTATATATACACAGAGCCATTAAGTAGTTTAAAGCTCTAGTGGGAACGGTCAAGGGGTTGCACAAATGTGGTAAAATGATCAGTTTGAAAAAGATGGTTGTGGCTGTCATAATTTTATTGGGCCAGGGCCCTTGTTTCCGTTTTTCATTAGTTTCTTTCCACTTAATCTGGTAGAGTTCTTTCCTGTATGCAATTCTGCCACCATAATCAGCTCTCTGAAGAGTGACCTACAGTTTGTAACTTGCATTTTCCGTAACCTACAATAGATCTAAATCTCAGAAGTATGTAATTTTCTGACAGTGAACTTGAAAGGTTTTCATCATCTGAATCTACCCTTTCAAACAGGAAATAGTTTCACTTTCTCTTTACATACTTTTTAGCTCTCCCTGGGACTTTGTCATCCTGTATTCCTTGTTTACTAATCTTTATATGAGCTGTTCCACAAACCCAGAGTGTAACAGAACCTTTCTAAACTTTCTTTCTTTCCTTGGAAGTCCTTTTTTATAATTTGCTTTCATTAAAAATTTCCTGATCAGTCATCCTAAAGTAATTTTAATTGCTTTATGACATGAATGTATATGTGTGTATTGATAATTTATGTTTTATTTTCTTTGTGTAGCTTGAGTCTTATTTCTTGTAACCATAGAGTGCCAAACTTGAAGCAAAAATAGAGAGATTCTTAGATTTAAAAGGTGATACATAGATTTCTTATTTTAATGACATGTTTTTGATGCTTTTGTATAAGCAAGGTGGGTAGAATGAGGAAGAAAGAGGAACAGAGAACCTGCCAAGGCAATCACAGAGCAGCAGTAAAACTTGGTAGTTTGCTACCTATTTGTTCATTTATATGCATGCTCTTCATAGAAGTAAGCTTTATACATAGGAGTGCTTTTCAATTTAATAACTTTATTAAATTGAAAGGAGTCGCTAATATTAACACCAGGAAGGGCATTGTTTGGAGGAAGCCCTGCTTTGTCTATTAATGAATTCCCTTTCATACAGGTGTATGGGTGATTTCCAGCTCTCATTCAACAGAGAATAGAATAGTTGGTCAGTCAGAGGTGGACCTGGCACCTACCATATGTTTAGACCAGGTTTTCATTTCTTAAGAAGAAAACTGAAGAATCACTTGGGTCAGAGATTTGCAGGGTTCTAACATATCTCAGCAAAGCAAGGGATGTCACTCTGACCACCAAGCATGTACTCCTCATGCATATGAGGGTTTACATTAAAAAAAATGGCAGTGTTACATAATGGTAGTGGCATCGTCTTTGATTTTCTTAATCATGGCAGCAGTTAACACAGTGCACTAGTGACTTAATATACCAATATTTAAGTCCTTATTTTTTGTTTTTGTTTTTAAGTCATTGAAATTATGAGACTATCATTCAAATGGAAGCATTATAGTTCTTCGGAACCATTATGATCTCAAAAGGAAAGGAGAATGATACAGATACACTGGCTGAGGTGTTTTGAGGTGCATCGAAGTGTTCCAAGCTGTGACTTACCTTAACATGTTCTTGAAGTACCATGGCGTGGATTAAAAGGTATGCTTTAGAATCTCCCAGTGACCCCAAGGTAATGGATAGAATGAACATTCATGATTCTGTATTTAATTATCTTATATCTTAAGATATTTTAATATTTAGATTGTAGATGCGGTCGGATTTATGGTAGTATTATTTTTTGTTAGAAAAACATATAGCACAAGCTCAATAGATGAATTTTCTTTTTGAGATGGGTAGAGAAGACACTTGGCGTAGATATTTTCCGTAGATTTTAATGGTAATGAGCTATAATTTCTTCCACCAAATAGTTTAGGGATTATTCATATGTTAATCTGTAATTATCTTTCTGGTTTATATTATAGACTAGTTTTTCTGAAGTGTGGTCATTTCATGGTAGCCTGAACAGGAATAGTTAGATAAATTCTTCACTTGGGGTATTAATGTGTCCAAACAAAATAATTCTGACTCGGACCATATATAGTTTGTGCTTGTTTTTATTTTTACAAAAAATTTTTACTGAGAGGAGAATGAATAATTCTTTATTAATAGTGTGATTTAATGTATGTAATTAATCATTCATGTGTTTGTGGTGTATAGTCCTACTGTTAAGTTGTGGTTGCTAGTAGTGGTAATTCTGGACTTTGTATTGCCCACTTAACCATCAAAAATCTTTTAGATTTTTATGTTCATAACATTTTATTTGAGTGATGTAGGCAAAACTACTTAATTATTTAAAACCTCGGAAGCCTAATTTTGTACTATGTGCTTGCTACTAAATGATTTCCTAAGGGTGGTATAAGTGAATCAACTCAGGGAGAATGTTGCGTTCATTAACGGTTCCTCGGATTCAGGATTCGGAATTATTTGTCTTTTAGGTAATGAAGAAAGATGTGTTGGGATGGTTTAAGTCATGAATAGATAATTAATAGAAACACACTAGTGCAGCCCGTAATCTTTATCCATTAGGCTATTGTGTGTTAAGATCCTCTTTCCATGTCAGCGGTTAAATTCTTAATGGAATTTAGTTACTAAACCTAAGGTAAAACTGCTTTATGTTAAATTCTAGTCTATAATGACAGTGTTGTAATCAAGTTACCTGATAAAGTCAGCCACTTATTAACAAAGGTATTCATTCATTTGAACCAGGTGTTTTATATCTGATGGCATACAATAATAGTACCTACTGTCCACAAAGGTCTTTTTTGACATAATGTATGATATTTTATACAGTGTTTACAATATATATTTCTCTGTAATATTTGCTAATTCAACTTCAGAAATCTCTGAGGCAGCACTTGGGTATCTGCTTATTCAGTTTTAACTCCATAGAGCAGGGATCCTGAATATCCAGGCCACCGACTAGTACCAGTCCGCGGCTTGTTAGGAAGCAAACCGCACACCAGGAGGTCACCCACTGGTGAAGAGAAGCTTCATCTGTATTTTCTTCATCTATAATAAGTGAAGCTTATTACAGGAGATTTTCTAAGGAATGGAGTAGACTAGGACATAATAACAGCAGCTTTTGAGTGGTGCTGGCATCACTGCCTCAACTCCACCTCAGGTCATCAGGCATTAGATTCTCATAGGAGCATTGGTCTCTAGTGCCAAAAGGATCGGGGACTGCTGCCATAGAGGATTCTTAATGCACAGTTAGAGTTGGGAACTCCTGTTCTTCTTTGGAAGAGTTTATAACTTAGTGGTTAGCTTAGACTTGGGCCAACTGTCAGATTAGATCTGTGTTTCAGATCTAATACTTAGGTTGTTATTTTGACAGGTTATAAGAAAGATCTGGAAAATATATATAATTTATATATTAAAAATATAACATGAGTATAATTAATTTATATATTATATTTTGTGTGTGTGAAACAAACAATAATAAAAAAAAATCCATTTAGGGTTGAGTGTGTAGGAAGCCAGTGTTAGATTAAAAGTGGTGACGATTGTTAAATGCCAGAATAGGAACCTCTTTGGGGGAGTAGGGTACTACTATTACCTTTTTTCTTATCCTGAGTCTTACACTTTCTCCTGTGATCTTTCTAGAATTAAATAAACAATCACTATTTGACCAATGTTTTCAATTCTTTGGGCTTTCTCTCATCAGTGAAAGAAGATGATCACTATAGACTGGTAATTTATCTGTGATCCTCTTATCCTAAGTCAAGTGGGTCAAGAAATCGATTTAGTGAGTTATAATCAGCAGCAAGACATGTTATTAGAAGAGAAAATAATATCAGAGCATACCAAATGTAGAAAACAGTATTAAAAAAAAAACTTGTTTCAATTTTTAAAAATGCTGAAATAAATAACATATACACATTTATGTATACGTTGAGTGGATCATTTTAGTTTCCTTAAGTATCTGCCTTCTGTAGTCACAGATGTCCCTCAGAAGTGATAGTTTTATATTATTTTGCATAGCTGAGAAATAACCAGGATAGGTTACAGTCTGTGGCTTCTAATGACATGCCATGCTCTATCACCTTCAGGGATCCCCCTGCTGTCCTTTTCATTTGAAGTGAAGCTTATTACAGGAGAGTTTCTAAGGAGTGGAGTAGACTAAGACATATAGCAGTGGCTTTTGAGTGACAGTAACCAAAGCTGTTTTATCAAGTAGAGTGATGTGCATGTTTTAAGATTGTGTCTAAAATATTTCTTCCTCTCTAGAAAACAGTAAGAGAATGAAGATTTCTGGTAAATTGTTTCACAGCAATGGAATTTGTACATTAGTTTTCTACACTTGTGAGTTGAAAATGGAATAACTTCGCCAAAATAGAAGGCCAAAGATAATAAGCACAATTCATCTTTCTCTACAAGTTCTTGAAATTGAATCAAATATACATAGTTTCTGCTCTGAACTGTGTATGATATACTAAACTTAGAAATCATGTTATTTTTCAATTAGAGTTATAATCAGTATTGAAAGTATTTTTTATATTAGTTTCAGGTGGTTAGACATTTACATAATTTGCAAAGTGATCCCCTGATTAGTCTAGTACTCACCTGGCACTATACGTAGTTATTACAGTGTTATTGACTATATTTCCCATGCTGTACTTTACATCCTTGTGACTGTTTTGTAACTACCAGTTTGTACTTCTTAATCCCTTCACCTTTTATACCCAGCTCCCACCCTCCAACCCTGTCTGGCAATCATCAAAATGTTCTCTATCTATGAGTCTGATTCTGATTCGTTTGTTCATTTATTTTGTTCTTTAGAGATGGACCTAGAGGATATTATGCTAAGTAAATATCATAGTTTGAAATTACAGAAGATAAAGTAACAACTCCTTAACCAGTGGGTTTCCTGTGAACTACCCTGATAATGGTTGCTTGTCTTTGTACCATTGTGTGCAGGCATATGTTGCTGGTGGTGGAGGCAGAGAATAAGAGCCAGTGGATTCAGAGAGTGGGAAACTTGAATTCCCTTTTCCTGTGTGTTACCCTACACTGCCCCCCTCACCATCCCCACTCGACTTCATCTACTTTCAGACTGTCCAGTTCTTCCTTCGTATCAGTAGCATCACTTGGCTTTTTGTTATTATTTCAGTCATATTTCCTCCCAACTTCATCATTTTCTACCTCATGCTATTTATCCTGTTGAGAGTACAAGGTTTTCTGTGTTATATTTATTTTTTCTTCAGAACTGTCCCTTTTCTTGATTATCATCATGCAAGAGAGCAATTTGTGTTCTTTGGTAGATTTTTTTTTTTTCTCCCAAGGTGTGATTTAGAAGGAAACTTAAACTCATTCTAGTTTATTGGCCCAGAATCGAGATCAGTGGCCAGAGGCAGTCCCCAACCACATATCTAGGTTTAGAAGAAAGAGGCTAGCATAATTTACATTAATAATTAGATATGTTTCCAGTATACTTTTGGTTATTAAGTCAAAAGCACCACCATTCAAGGATGAAGATTATCTGCTTTGACACTATTTGAAAAAGATGTTTAAGATTCTAAAGATAACGGAATTTAAAAAAGCGAAATTGTTAGCATTTGGCACTTTCTCATGCTAATTTGTATTTAAAACAATACTATTTTTGCAGGTCTGTGAGATCTAGGGTATCTATTGAAAGAGTAATTTAAAACCCTGTTTTAAGTATGAACCTAAGTGAAAAGTGGAATATGCTGCATCAGTAATTGTCATGAAAATCAAGGTCTCTCTTCTTTTTGAAAAATACAGTGAAGTCAGTTTATTTTGTACTGTTGTACCCTCGGGATTATGAGGAGCGTATGTAAATGAGCAGGAAATGTGCATGCATTCTTTCTTCAGAATGCCAAACTGGTTGCTTAAATGAGTACAGCTTTCCTTTTGGATACCTTATCAATGATGCAACCAGATTCTTACACATTTCTATGAGCTCTGTGAGGCATTGGTAGCTGATGGAGGGAAGTACAAATTAAATAACATCAGCTTTAGTTGACCTCCACAAGTCCTCAGGTGTTCTTTTAACTATAATGTCAACGTATAGACAGAAAACGTGCTACTTTTATGTTTTACAACAATGGGTAAATGAAGGTGTTTAAAAATGTACTAGAAGTACTGGTGGTAGCAAGCAGCAAAACAGATTAATCAAGTGTGCATGAAATTTACCTTTATTAAAACTATCTTTTATTGTTGAAATTCCTGTGGGAAAACCTATGAGCAAGTCTAGCTCAGGGGCAGAGGCAAGTAACATAAGTCTATATAAAAATAAGGGTGACTTGGAGCAGGTAGACTTCACTGTCCTGCCTGTTATGCAGGGAGGCAATTTTCAACTCCCCTGCCTCCCAGTCCTTTCCCCTCAGTTATGCAAATTTGTTGACTCCTGTACACCCACCCCTGGAACAGTGGCTAGTCGTAGCTGGTACTCAGAAAATATTTCTCAAATGAATGAACTTTTGATAGGAGTTTTTAAGATGTCTCTCTGTCCTATCTCGGTAGATCAGGCTGTATCTTCCTTACCTACTTCTTAATTTATGTATGGAGAGAATGAGCTGATATTTAAGGAAGTAATCTTATTTTGAAATGACCTTGATCTTAATTTTTACAGTTTGGTCATTACTGAGCCCTTTTGTGAGTTGGGGTTTGTAAGTCTAAATAAAGGCCAAGAAAATCTGAGTTCATAGGCGCTAACATTCAATGAACATTGTATTTAGAAAACGCTTCTCCAAGTGTTTTACCTGTATTAACTCAGTCTTCGCACAGCTTTCCAGTTTGTTAGAATTAATGTTCCTATTTTGCAGATGTGGAGACTGAACCTCTAGAATAACTAGGGAAGGGTTGGAGTGGTTTTTGTTGTTGTTAGAAAGCCCTGGACTTTTGGGCAACAAAATTTGGTAATATGTGAATTCAGCAGATTTTTCTTACAATGGTAGATACCCAGTATCCAAGTATAAGATTTTTTATAGGACGAGAATGATTGTGATCTGTGCTCATATCCCACATAAGAACAAGCTCTGTATTTGAACTGAAACATTTCCATACTTGGAATTGACCACATCTGGTTTGTTAGGAAGTGGACAATTACCCTTTTATGGTCTCTAGACACTCCATTGTGCTCTTTTATTTTTCTTCTATTTTAATCTCTCTTCTTCTACACTTTCTCAAGCAATCTTTTTTTCTCTTCTATCTTTTTTATTGCTCTTTATGCTCTAATGTTCTTTCTTCTTTTCCCCCTACCGTCCCCTCTCCATATTTACATACAACCTGAACAAACAAGAACATTTGCTCTACATTCTTCCTGTTTAGAATAGTATATGAACAATGCTTTTGAGTCTGAGAACCAGTCAGGCCAAGTGAAGATGCTATGAAAATAGCATAAAGTGTGGACCTAGGAAGTCAAAGAAGGCTGACCCAGGACAAGTAGTATTCCTCTTCCAGAGTAAACAGCTTGTTGGTATAATGACCAGCCACTAGGATTAATTCTTGAGGAATAGAATCAAACCAAGGCATTGGTAACCAGGAAAAAAAAAAGAAAAAAATCAACACTTGAAATGACTTTGATTTTCATTCCAAAGTTAAAATTTATACTTAGCATTGAGAATTTAATTTCAATCTTAAATTTTCTTTACCTAGGAGCTGCTACCATTTTAAAAATTTAGAAGTTAGCTGCATTATTATTGTCAGCATACACATAAGGGGTCTTATATTAGCATTTGATTATTGTTATTATAATAAAATTCCCTAGGTGAAAATGCTGGAATGTGCCGCATAGTACATGCAGATTTTCCTATTTTAAACTGTAAAATCTTGGGTTTTATTGAGCTAAAAATGCTACCAAAAGACTGGTTTTGATGATGGAGTCTAAACTACCCAGGAGAAGGGCGAAAGGGAGAAAAAAGAGGTAACCTGAAAGAATTTACATGAGTATAGGCAAAAAAAGTGGGAAAAGGTGAGGCATGACTAGCAGGGTGCAGTTCACATAAGGAAATGGCCACTCCTCTAGAGTGGCTGGGGTTAGTTTAGCAGTCCAGAAAGCCCAAGTGTAAACAAGTGGAGGATCTGGGGAATGGGGAAGTAGCCACCTGGAAATTAATCCGAAATTCCAACAAGTAAAACAGGAATGCAAGAAGTCTTTTGTTAAGTTCTGTCTCTTTTGCCACTGTAATCTAATTTAGAACATCTCAAGAATTTTTTTCTTATCATTTCCCCCTTTTCATCTAGATCTTTTGAAGAAAACATCACTATAGAATGTCTGCATGATTTTCATTATATTTAAGTGGCCCTTTTATGTTCAGGGCATTGTCCCACATTGCTAGGAAGGTTTATTCTTGGATAGTGGGTCCTGTCCTACGGAGGAGGGAAATCCGAGGATTATGTCAGGTAATGAGATGTCTGAGTCCATTTATGGGCCACAAGAGGGTGAGAGTGTTATCAGTTAACCAGTGATGAGGATTTCGATTTCTTTGAAGAGTAACTTCTGGAAAAGGTATAGGTGGCTAACTCAGTCTGTCAAGCAAGCATAATGTTAGCTGGGACATGATTTATGGATCTACATAATTGAGAGAAGCAACAGATAAAGCATTTAAAAATTATAATGATCAAAAAGGCGTAGTATTGAACCAACTTGTAATAGCTTTCTAAATAATGAACTATCTCTGATGGCAACCAACTAAAAGGTTACTGTAAGCAGTTAGGCTTCTAAATCAGAGGTATTTTCTATGGAAACAAAAAAAAGTTTTAATGATTAAAGTAAATTATAAATGTTTCTGAGTCTGTAAGGCTATCAGTCAAGATTTCTAGCTATAAGGCTCAAAGCTTCTGTTGCAGGAGTGAAGGCAGGCAGTGACAGTCTGATAGATTTCCTGGAATGCAGTGATGTCAGCAGGTGATCAGGTAAACTCTGTGTGGCTTAAGTAGCAGCACCTCACTGAGGTTGTTTAAGCGTGAGCTGTTGTGGCGATTTCTCTGAAGTCTATATCAAGTCGTCTTGATAGAATAAGACTCAGAAAAAATGTTTTAGTTTTCAGTGATCACAAGTCAAAGGATGGTAGAAAAATGAAACATTAATTTGGAGATTTGTAGCCCAGTATTTAAGAAAACTAGAATTCAGAATGCAGTCCAGTTTATAGTTGAAAAATAAAACTTTAAAGACAGTTAAAATCTAATATCTATAAGTATGATTATAGTTTCTGTTGAAGCACAATTTTTCACCATCATTTAATCAAATATTGCCAAATTAAGCCTTATTTATTGCATAAGTCTACTTTCAATTAATTTGGCCTGATTATTTGTATAAACACAATAAGAATAGCAGTTGATCACATAGGCTCTTCTAAACCTGCTCAAACATGACATTCCAGTCATAGCCTTGGTTAGTGATAAAACCAGTTTCTAATTGCTTCCTTTTGTAAAGAGAATAGATTCTTACTGAATTTTTGTAAATAACCATATTTCTATGGAAGTAATACTTATTAAGAGTTTCCAAATTCTGGAGGGATCAGGTAGGGAAAAAAATATAAATAAATATGTCAGTGCTGCTCACAAAGGTATAATTTACCAAATTGCCCTGTCATAAGTAACAAAAGATTTTAAAAATCAGCAATATTTCAAAAAAAGGCATAAAAATAATTATCCTCAGTCATTCATTCCCATAATTAGTTCTTGTTTATCTTGGTCATTTGCCACTATTTCATGAATCCAGTTTTTAGAGTCCTATAAATCTTCATCTAGTTTAAAGACACATAGTCTGAAAATTTATTCTTAGACACCTGTATTTTAGAATAAGTCAGTCTTCTCCATGGATCTTTCTGAAGAGAAAACATTTGCAAAGCATCAGAGTAAAACAATGACTGTAAATGACAAAAAACAAAAAACATTAAAATGACATGGTTGCAGATATGATTATAGTGCAATTGACAAAGAAATTTGCTCTTCTTTTGACATTTTGAGATAACAGTTTAGAATTACAAATGAAAATATTATCTGTGTATAAAATACAACATAATTATTATTTATTTGACAAACCTTCCCCTATGATTTTAGTATCAAATAGGCCTAATTGGTTTAAATTTTCTCTTTTATAAGGAGAGAACAAATGGCATTCCGGAGGCCCAGAGTCATTTCCAGGTTAAAGTCTCCTTTTAAACTTGAACCCTAGGAGGTTTGTCATACTTGACTGCAAGATCATTTATTATGAAATATTAAATTATTCATTTACCCAGAGTGACAAAAGATATCAAGCAAAAATACAGGTTAACTATTGTTGGTAAAACCTTCAGTTATAAAATACAAAATTATTTTAATAAAACAATCTTTGCTTTCTAGGTAGAAATCTTTTTCATAATATTTTATCTGGAACAAAATAAATAAAGGAAATACTGTCTTTTTAACAGTGAAAAAGAACCAAACTCTCGTTTTGTATCAGCCTACTTTGGACATTTAAATTCACTAATTTAAGTGCATTCTAATCTTATTCAGCTTAACCATATATAAAATTTCTTTTTTTAAAGATTTATTTCAATGAACTTTCTATAACTTTTGTCCGGTTTAGAGTGTCTCCTTTCATTTAGGAATAGCCAGCTTAAAACTAACAACTTTTAATTCTTTCAAAATGTATTCATTTGTTAAGGACAAGAGTCTAGGTTCACAAATATTTTCTTCAGCTAATCTAAATTTAGAAGGGAGAAAATGATTCTCAATTCTAACTTGTCATTTTTAGTAAGGTTAACCTATTTAGATTTTTTTCAATGCACGAATTAATCCCATTTATCTATTTATTTAAGCATGGCAGGTGTGTTGGAGGAGTGGCAGTAGAAGTTTTGGAGTTTTGACTTCCCATAATTTAAATTGTATTCCTTGGATCCAGGCCGGGAAGTTGTTTTCCTCTTGGTAGAGTGCTGCTTCGTGAGTGGCCCATCACGGTGGGTTGGTGACTACTCTTATCTTTGGAGTAGAAAAGCCCATTCTCATTTTGCAATGTTAAGCTTATAGCCTTGGTCAGTTGGGACAAAAACAAAACCAAACCAAACCGAGAAACAAACAAGCAATAATTACGTGCTAATAGCCACAAGATATCACTATGAGCTCTCCATTATGTCAGACGAAGACGAACTACAAAGCCATTGAGGGAGTCCCCTCAAACTCATGAGTCAAATTAAGAACTAGGAGTTCTCCTTCACATTTGTTGTGCAAATGTGGTACCTTCTCACTTAGGGACACTGAGGGGATGGTGGAATGCTGTCATGAAAGAATACCTCCCCCAATAAAACCATGTGCCCTACCACAAGATGTGTGTGCCCACAATCTGGGGCTTCCTAGGGGCAGAGAAAAGGAGGAGCATCTGTGGTCTTATGAGTCTTTTGGGGTTCTGTGGATTTCACACGTCAGACTGAGAGCAGTGTCCCTTTCTGCTTCTTCAAATCTTGGCTGCTCATTTGGGTGCCAAAATTTTAAAATAAAAACTTCTAACTTCCATGCCAGAAAGTCTTTTTGTAAGTAAGGTTTTATTGAGCCGAAAACGCTAGTAGCCAAGAGACCGGTCTAAACTGTCAGCAGCATGGCTAGGTAGAAAAGACAGGATGTTAGCAGTCCCAGAGTTTTATAAGCCTTTTTTTTATTGAGGTGGAAGGGGGAAGAAAGAAGGTAGTCTGAATTGGCATGAGCTGTAGGCAAACGGGTGGGAAAAAGTGTAGGGGCCCAGCAAAGTCCATGTAAAGAAAGAACCTCTCCTAATAAATGTGGGAGCAGCAGTCTAGAAAGTGAATGTGTAAACAAGTGGAGGAGGATCTGCAGAAATAATTACCTGGAAGTTAATCTGAAATTTCAGCAGGCAAAACAGGAATGTGAGTCTTTTGTTACAATTCTGTCTCTTTCACTCTCCAGCCACTGGAATTTAATTTAGAACATCTCAGAATTTTTTTTCTTATTAAATTCAACAAAACTACATGAAGGAATGTAAACTTCTAAGGACCTCTTTTCAGGTATATTATTTGTAACCCCACTTAAATTTTGATACCACTTCTCATAGAATTTGTCAGATATTGGAGTGTCACCTTTTTGAATGTTAGCATGCCTTATTAAAGAACACTACTACTGTCGAGCAAGTAACAGCAGTAACCTATAGCGTTGTATCTTTGAAGGGTGTTCTCCATGGGGGAAGTAGATCCTTTCATTAAGATGAAGAAATAAATCATCATTTTAGCTCTTTGGACTTGGTAAAATAGTTCCTTTTCTTCCTCATTGTAAAGTTAGTATCAACTCATTAGGGGCTATATGTAATTTTTTTCTTTATTGTAGAAAATAACTTACTATGCATTTTAGATCACCTTGCTCATAATCATTGTTTAATTCACAAGAGTTGATCTAAATAATATAGTTTAATAACTATAATTCCATGATTTTTTGTTACTTTTTTGTTTTTAAATAGATGATATTATGATTCACTCACTTAGTGAGTCCATACTGTTTATAGACTTGGATTTGAAAACTTGATGTTAGTGTTGTACTCACTCGAGGCAACGTTAATGTGAATAATACAAGCTTAGAGCCTTGGCCATATTTCTCTAATGTACATTTCTGCCGTTAAAAAAAAGATTGCTCAGCATACAAGTTATATCTAAGAAATCCACTGTGCATCTCTAGTTTATTGTGGAAACAGTGGCATTTTCTTCATTTCTGGGATTCTTAACAGTTTTTAAAGCCTCTGAATTTGACTATTTTCTATAACTGTTAACAGATTGACATTATCCTGGTTATTTAACCTCGTGGCATTTTTCATATTCTCTGGTTAGATAACTGTAGCATTTCCTTCTTGGGATTAAACAGTTTGGGTTTGCCAAGAAATAGTTTACAGGTTAAGAAGTGATTTTTCTGAAACATTAAATATTTTTTTCATGTGATAGGTGGTTTGTTTTAGTGGGAAAGTATATTGGCATTGATTTATAAGTGAATTAGAAAAAAAGTCATTATTTTGGAAGGCAGAGTGGCTAAAGGACCAGAGAATGGCTTTCTTGTATATTTATATGTGGGTCTTGTTATCTTCAACCTTAATATAGTCACTAGGGGAAAGTCCTTCCTTATGATATTCTGAGCTTCAGTTTTCCCTTCTAAGTTGGAAAAAATGCCTACCTCTTAGAGATTAATGAGAATTAATGGGAGCATATATAAGGAGATATAGTCTGTTTTTGCAATCTGCCTATTTGGTGTTAAACGGAAATTTTAACTTCCACAGATGAAAGGCTTTTTATTAAAAGAAAGAGTTTATTAGGCCATTGCTAGCAAAAAAAAAAAAAAAATGAGACTCATCTTAGAGCATGGAGTCTTAACCCCTAGCAGCATGGCTAGGTTGAAAAACATGTCCCTCATCTGAAGTTTTTTAAGGCTTTTTATACATCAAGTATGGGAGAGAAAAATGTAAGTGGGTCTGAAAGAATTTACATTAACTGTATACAAAGGGGATGGGAGAAGGTGAAGTGGGCCAAGGGGGTGGGGCATTGGAGTCTGCAAAGCTCATATGTAACAAGAAGTGGAGGCTCCTGGGGCTCTGGGGTTCCATGGCTCTTGGCTGTTGTCTTTTTTTTTTTTTTACATAACCTCAGAAAGTAGCCACCTTTAACAGTTCCAACATACACTAAGGATTGTGAACAGTCTTTTGTTGGTTTTGCACTGCAATTGTTAACCAATTAACCCCATTTTCTTTTCCTTCCACCCTCTGGCCTGTTGTAATTTAATTTAGGACATCTCAGAATTCTCTCCTTGTCATTTGCTACAGGAAAACCTGGGAGATAGAGCAGGCTTGATTCCCGACCACTGCAGTAAAGTGAATTATAATCTTCTTGCTGGTGGAGGGTCTTGCTTTCAATTTGTAAAAAGTGCCATATCTGTGGAGCCCCGTAAAGTAACGTGAAACAAAACGAGGTATGCCTGTATATGAGGCCAGTTTAGGAAACTGGCTATAAGTAGCAATGAGAGCTTCATTTAACTTTATGGAATCAGGCAATGGAAATATAGGAGATAGTTTGGGAATACAGTTGACAATGGCATTTGTCAATGAATTGCTTGTGATGGAAAGCAAGAATGAGGGAAAGAAGTTCATGATATTGTAGAGAAGAGAGACTATATACCTTAAAGGAATATGTATGTGTAGAAGTTGTCAGAAAGGGAACATTAAGAAATAAGTTGCTACAACTAAGCTCATCTTTAAAGAAAAAGTATTCTATTTTCTAGTTAAACAATTTGATGTAGGGCAGTTGACTGCCAGACAGTTAGCTAGTAAATTAACTCTGTAACACAACAGTTTTGCAGTTTGCATAGTGTAAATTCATAGCACAGGAAAATATCAAATACATTGTGTGAATGACCCAAACCGAAAGTTAAGTATATACCTACTAGAGGCTTTTTACCTTTGTTTATTTTCTATTTGTTACCCTTAAGCTTCAAGGCCTTTTCCTGTACTAGTGTTTCACCACCATGTTATTGATGATCTGTATTTTAATCACTTCATGGTGATTCTGAATTCAGAACTTTTCCTTTGCCTGTACTGAGCAGAGCCTCCTCAGATGGTAGTTGAAGTATTACGCTGTCTGTAGTACCACCCAAAGCAAAGCAGTTTGCTGTCGGATTTTGTATCATCAACCCCTGTGCCTGGTGTTGTGTATTCCTCTTTCAGAGTGCCGGGGCCTCCTGTGAGGCTTGAGTGAGCAGATAACTAGCCTGCTGGGCCTGCTTTCTGGGTCCTATCAGTGCATAAAGGCAGCGTGACAGGTTAATGGCTCAGATACACTTTGGCAGAAAGCCATTCTTTAAGCTTTGAGTTGTGGTTAAGACCACTTCTTCAGAGTGGTTTTGGCTTTACCACAAATGTAGGTTTGATTATTGTAATATGATGTGATAACAGAAAGCTAAATTACAATTCAAAAGAAATTTATTGTTTTGAGTATTAACACAAGCAGAAATGGTGTTATTAGAAACATTTTGGAAAGCTCTTCTCTATTCCAAACATGAATTTTGATCATTATTTATGTTCATTGAATATTTTCTCTTTTATCTCAGTGTCCTATTTTACACGTTTTAAAATAATAATCGTCATTTTTAAATTTTTTCCTTTAGGGACAGGCTTCTTTAAAGTAGCTTACTCTTCACCAACCTGAATCGTAGCCTTTCCTTCATGCATTAGTCTCATCCATAAATGTTTTGGTCTGCATTATTTAAAGGGAAAATAAAAGGCAAATGCACTGCCAAATTCAGATACTTTAGAGTACCAAGCTGTGTGTTAGAGGTTTGGCTGTTGAGGAGATTGGCCAAACATGGTTTGATGGTGGTTAGCTGGTACTGTGTCTGTAATTTCTACCAACAGAAAAAAAGAATGCAAAACCTCTTTGTTAAACTGAAGATGTCTGTGTAGTTTCTTGGTCCTTTTCAACTCAGAAAAAAATGTACTTTGTAGAAAATGATTGATAGTGTAAACACTGAAGTCATTAGACTTTCATAGTTCCCACTGCAATTGTAGCATATTCCCCTGGTGCAGGGAAAAATACAAGAGTAATTTTCAAATTTATGACATACACGCATGTGCCCACAGACGTGTCTATATTTATTTGTATGCAGTAGCCAAGGTGTGGCTTCCAAAGCAGCAGATGTCTTTAGATTTCCTGAACTTCATATATTTATAGCTTTAGAAAACATTTTTCTCACTTTCTAGTAATCAAAGAAAAATTTCCTTTACTCATAAAATTTAGTCAGTAGCCGAAATATTGGGAAGGTAATGAAAGGTTTCCTTTCAGGTTTTTTGTTGACCCCTCACTGAAGCAAACCAAATCTATGGAACATCATAGTTTTAGATCAATTAGGGCACTTTACAATTCTGTCATAAAATTTATACCCTGGGTACCCTCTTCACATGTTAGTATCCAGAAGTGGGCTACAATTAAATTCTATTTCAATGCAGAATATATGGGGAACCATGAACATTATACTCCAGCTATATTTTGAACCAAATTCACCATTATGTGAGTTTAATGTGAGCTTGGGCAAGATAGTTTCTAAGCTGATTTTCTCATCTGTATAATGAGGATAATAGTACCTACTTTATAAGATTGATGTATGTATAAAGTGCGATATGCATGCACAGTTTGTAGCCTGATGCCAGCCCTCAAGTAGTACCACTGCGGTGTGTTCAGTAGGGATAGGGACCATGTTTCTTATTTGCTGCTATGTATTCCAAGCGTCTAATATAGTGTCTAACACACAATAGGCACTTAAATGTGCATTTAGACGATTAATGAAAGAAAAAGAAACGAGAGTCTAGGAAAACAATTATACCATTCTCTCCTTATTCATCTTAGTTTTAGTTATAGATAGACAAAGTTTTAGTTATAGATGAAGTTTTAGTTCAGAGATAGACAAAGGAATGCCAGTTTTAAAATTAACAATAAGAACATTTTAATCCTAGTACATGTTCAGTATTTTTCTGTGACACTTCATAATTAGCGATTTTTAAAAATAGATGATTTGTCAAACACAGAGGACCATAGTGATCCTAATTTTTTGCCTGCTAATTAGGAGAGAAGGTGGTTAGAATAGCTGATCTGCAATTTGGATGGAGAGGAAAGAGAACCAGTTTTGTCAGGACTTACAGCCTCATTGACTTAATATTTAATTTTTTTAAATGTGAAATACATACATCCTAGAATGGTGCAGGCAAGGACTGGAAATCACTACCTTCTAAAATTTTGGTGTTAAAGTAGAATTTGAAGACAGTAGGAATAAAGTCCAAGAAAGAGCTTTTTTTTCAAGACCTGCCATTTGTTCCAAAAACATATATAAATAAATATAAATATATTTCTAAATTAAAGTAATATGCCTAAAGAAAAGCAGAGCACGGAAGTCATAAATGTACAATAAAGCGATGTTTTCACAAAGCGAACAGACATTTGTGATCATTACACAAATGAAGAAAAAAAATATTACCAGCTCTCCAGAAACTGTTCTTGTTAGTCCATCCTAGTCTCTGTACCTCCTTATCAAAGGTAACCCATATTCTGTCAAACACTATAGATTAGTTTTGCCTGTTTTTGCATTTCACATAAATAGACTCATACATCTCTGTACCTTTTTGCATTGGCTTTTGCCAGTAATCATCGTCATTACATGTGTAGCAGTAGTTTTTTCACTTTTATTGCTGAAGAGCCCTCTGTTGTATGATTCTTTTGTAATTTCTCTAATCCTTTGACAGTGGTCATTTGGGTGGTTTCTGGTTTTGGGTTATGATGTCTGATGATGCTGTGGACCTTCTTTTCCATGCTTTTTGGTAACCATTTGTACATACTTGTTGGTATTGCAATTTTTAATAGTTTTGAGCTTTATCAGCAGTAATAATTTAAGTCATTAAGTTTTAAGGGTAAATTCTTAATGTGCCTTTCTCCGTTTTTTTTTTTTAAGTTCACCTGTATTCTAGTTTGGTGTGTGAGTGGCCTTCAGTTGATGTCTAGAGAATGCAGTTTCAGTTTGCTATTTACCTAAGCCAAACTTAATTAATAAAGAATAAAACATCTGCCATATAATGCATTTTAGAACAAAATAGAATTTTTTCTTGTTGCCTACCATTATCACTAATAATTGTGTGTAGGGTGTATGCATGTGTTATTTATATGCACTTTGGAGAAGGGGGTGAAAATGTAGATCTTATTTTTCCTCATTTAAAATTAATGCTATTAAGTGGATAGCTTTTTTGGGTGAATATATAGGCATTGCTGGGAGGTGCTATGCAACCAGCAGTCCATTCCTAATTGCACGCATGAATTTTTAATTGTTTGTTAATACAGATAATGCTTTATTGAATATCTTTGTATGCATATTTTTGCACAGTCACACATTGTCTACCTATATAATAAATTTCCAGAATTGCAATGGTTAGAGATTTGAAGGAATGTGTGTCTGAATTATAACAGACATTGCCAAAATGCTTTCCAACAAGATTGTACAAATTTAAATTCTCAGTAGTACTTGAGAGTTCCTGGTTTCTCCACTGTAAACCAACAGTGGGTATTATCGGACTTTAAATTTACAGCAAGCAATACTTAAATATTTTTAAGAACATAAAAGCTAGCCATAGAGTCTCTACGTGTCACCTCTCATTAATGTTTTTTGATAGGTTTGTCACCATACCAGTTTCTGTGGCCAGCAGCTTAATCAGATTAGTGCCTTTCTGAGGGCAACTTTTTTTTTTTTTTTAATGCCTGCAGCACCTGATATTTCTAGGTGGTCTCCCATTCAAGTACTAACCAGACCCAACCTTGCTTAGCTTCTGAGATCAGACAGATTTTTTAATTCTGATATAAGTTTACTTTACAGAAAAATTGCAAGAATATTATGAAGGAGTTCACCCAGATACCACAAGTGTTAACAGTGTGTGTACACACACACACACACACACACCACCCCCAACCACCCCCCGCCCGGCCCCTTATTTTAACTGGACTGTTTGAAGGTAAGAAGTAGACATTGTGCCCTAAATACTAAAGCTAGTGTTTCTAAAAATAAGGACATTTTCTTATATAACCCCTGTATAGTTATCAAAACCAGAAAATAAAATTGATATAATTCTGTTTTCTAATCATCTGGTTTTATTCAGATTTTGTCAGTTGTCTAAATAGTGTTTCTTATAGCAGAAGTAAATTCTGGATAATTTGTTGCAGCCAGTTATCATGTGTCTTCAGTCTCTTTTAATCTGGGCCAGCTCCTTGGTTTCTCGTTTGTCTTTCATAACTTTGATTGCTTTTCAAAGTAGAGTTTATTTTGTTGACTGTTCCACAGTTTAGGTTTGTGTTTCCTCACGTTTAGATGCAGGCTCTGCTTTTTTTGGGCGGTGTAATATCACAGAAGTGGTATTGTGCTCTTCTTAATGCATCATATTAGGAGGCATTTGTTTTTTAAATAATTTTCTTGTTTTTCAGTTATAGTTGATTGATATACAATATTATATTAGTTTAAGGTGTACAGCATAGCAGTTACACATTTATATAACTTACATGTGATCGCCTCGATAACTCTAGTACCCATCAGAGACACCATACCTAGTTATTACAGTATTTATTATTGACTGTATTCACATCATATTAGGAGGCATTTGATGTCAGTTTATTCCATTCAGTCTCTTGATAAGTGAAATTGGAGTAGTTTGCCCATTGCCTCTTCTTGTTGAGGCCACAGATTTTAAGACGCATAATTTTCACATATGATATTAATGATGTTAGCGTTATCACATCTGAGTTGTACTATCTGGAATGAGGCTTATTGCTGACTTAACATGGGAAAATCCTTTCCCAGGTATGGATTTTTGGAAAGGCACTTTTGACCTGGTAATAATATTGGAAATACCAAAAAACCAGATGCTAAGAATAGCTGGAGATGATGGTCTCAGACATCCTGTGTTTATAGCTTTCCACTCTTCCTGCTTCTTTACACAAACTGCTTGTAGACTGTTATAAATTTTTTTTTTTAGTGAAAAAAGGTAGAATAAAGGGATTTTATAACAAATGAACAGGACAAACAGACTCATGGACTGATGATTACCTGGGGAGGAGGGGAGGGAGGAATGAAAATCATTTCTTAAATTTAAAAAATAAATAAGAAAATGATTGGCTAATCATTTATAAAAGGTAATATACATGAATAAAGATAAGGAATACATGGGTTCAAGTTCACACTTATTTAACTTTTACCTGTTTTCCTTCTAATACTAAAAAAAAAAAGATAAACATAAATGTTAATAAATATATCAATCCTAACTATAAAAAAGAAGAATAAAGGGACTTTAAAAATTAAAGAAGCAGTGCTTTTCAAATGTTCTACACAATATCTGTAACAAGAAGAGGAACATGTTTCTCTACCTGATGGGCCAGTTGTAAGCATGGCTTGTCTTTGAAATCTACCCCATAGGATATTTGTTCTAATAGAAACATGTTACATAAATGTGAGAGTCCAGGAGAACACATCATGGCTCAATCATCTTTGTTACAGTAGCCAAGGACACCTGGTTCTTAAGGTTAGAGCAGGTTCAAAAGTAGTAATTGAAGTAGGAAAATAGTCGACATGTCTTGTTCAAAGTTGTGCAGCTTAATAGGTTGTTTTCTGCCATGAATAGAGAATAAATAAGTTTTTTAAAGTAAAGATAAATTACATATTTACTTTAAAAATATTTTTTCAATCAGTCAAATATTAACTTCTTCAGTCATATTCAGTAGGTAGATTATTTAGGTTGTTTGCTTTTATAAATCATGTAGATGAAAATCTTGAACATATGACAATGTCCCGCTTTTCTTAATAGCATATAAGTTCCATTAAGTTCCACATAATAGCATATAAGGTCCATTAGGGCATGGTTTTGTGTCTCTTGTTCACTGATGAATGCCAAGTACCTATACTTGGTCCCTACTAGGTGATTGAATGAATCTGGAGACAATTCTTTTCTAATTGGCTTCTTGTATTTTTTTTTTTGTGAGCAAATTACTAAACAGCTTTCTAATACCATTGTTTTGCTTTTCGTGTTAAATGTTTTCACAGAATATAGTAATAATGTAAATCACCTATTTGTTTCCTTCTACTTGTGGAATGATCATGTATACATTTTTGAGATTATGAACCAGTTTCCTAAATTTTCCCCAATTAAGTGCTGTTTTGTTTCACTTTCTTAAATCATGGTTCAAAAATCCCAGTACTTTTGAATTGAATAAAATTTATATACTGTTTATAGCAGATTTGGTTTAATTATGGGTGTGGATTGTTTATGCTTTCTTTTGTACTTTTTTTCCTGCAAATACTGCACCAGTGTTTATTACCTTAATTTATTTTAATCTTATTATTTTAATCTCATTTCTGCATTAAGCAGAAAGTTTGTAAAATACAGAAAAATAGAGGAAATTACTTTTAGTTCCACAATGCAAGGGCAGAAGAGTTTCCTACATAACTTGAGCTACCTTTTCCAGGGAGCTTTTAAAATCGTTTTTAAAATCGAAGTTCTAGTGTTACTAGACAATATTCTAGATAATATTAGATTTGTGTTTTGTAGGAGTACAATTACTAAATTGTTCTATATTCAAAAAAGCTTTTTCTTGTTTCCCTCATTTTGATTTTTCACTTGATTTTCTTATGTGGAGCATATATTAGTTAGAAAAGGTGTTAAGATGGTGAAGTTTTGATAAGTTTTATCATGTTTGTTTTCAATATGTTTGTGGTCATATACTTCATTAACAGATTGGTAAATGTAGACAGAAATGTATCTATTATGGAAGAAAACTATTACATCTCCATGGTGAGCAAAAAGGAAGTGCAAATATAAGTGTAATGTGTATACAAATTTTTAACTTATTTAAAAATTTTAATGGGTTAGAGGATAAGTGGGAATTTCAAGTAATGTTTACAGGTAGGAATTACTATGTTTAATGATTAATGACAACTTTAAAAAATTTTTTCACACTTCTAGGTATATGAAAATAGATTTAACTACAATAATTAATATTTCCCCAGCTTTTATTTTGAATAAAAGATCATTGTTATTTTAGAAAGGGAAATCTAGTGAAGATAAAGTAAAATGAATTCGCTAGCTTCAAATTATAGTTATGATAGATATTTTGGGTAATGTAAATTTTCTTGAGCCATAGTATTATATGACCATTAGTAGGTAATGATGACATACAGATTTTCGTGTGTTGTTTGCCTGGTCCAATCTGAGGGAAAAGTTTGTAGAACAGAACAAGAAGGAATGGACATGGGTTGGAATATAATCAACTTTATTAACTTTTGCTTGTTACTTAAAAAACAGGCCAGATTCATAACTTTTTTCCTTTAAATATATAACTGTTTTGATCATTACATTTAATCAGAACCGTGTTTTATTAGTATGCATAAAATTTGAGAAACCTCATGCAAATGAGATTGGACAGTCTATTATATAAAAAGATAATTTGGATAGCAGTGACTCTTAGTGTGAGGAATTAACTCAGTATTTCATAATATTGAGTGTTTTTATGGTACTTAAGGATTTAGATTTTTTTGCAATGTTAAATATACCATAGACCTATTATGAAAAGAATCTTACATAGAAGTGGTCTAAACTTGGTCCAGGCTTATTTCTGGTTCAGTTGTCAACCCAGATCATGTTGATAGATACTTGTTTTTAAAGTATAATTCAAAATAAAAATTTGTACCTGCCTGTTTCACTATTGCCTGTTGCAAGAAGGAGAGACAGAACTTAACCTTTAAATGATATTCAGTCTCTGAGTGATTGATAGCTGTTTTCATTTCTGCTGAAAAGTTATTTTAATTGTCTAATATAAATACTAAATTATGAATTTTCTTATGTCATTTGTGATTAAAGATGGACATTCTTTTTATAATAGATAATTCTTAAAGTTTGTTCGTTACACGTAAGATTAGTAGTGGAAAATACATCTTGATAAGTGCAGGATTCATACATATAGTACTAGGTTGTTAATGTGTAGACCTATGAATTTTATTAAATAATTAGAGTTTAGTTCAATTGTGACCCTAAGAATTATTCATTGTAAACCTATTAAAGGCTTTCATGAATTTTCTCAGAAAACCTATTTTCCCATTCCAGTAGATGCGGTAACCATTTAGTTTTATAAATAGACATATGATGGCATATGCATTAAAGAGAGGATTGAGATGCACACAAAAATTATTAGCTGCTTCATTAGTACTGAAGAAGCAACTTGATCTTACTAAGATTTAGAAGATCCTAGCCTGAGGATGACACCTAGTTGGAACGATGTATCATTTTGAAATGCTCAGCAGGCAAACTGTTGAGTTCTCTTGCTTATGTTTCCTAAGGGGCAGGAGGGAAGTTGTACAAGCATGCTATGTAGTTTAATTGTTGACCTTATCTACTAGGTATGTCCAAAGAAGACCATAGTTAACATTAAGTTGTGAATCTAATTTTGGAAGCACTAAACAACAATTGAAACTTGACTTTTGAGTGCAATGGGTCTCCTACTAGTGATGTGATAACACTGTGTTAATCCAGTGTTAGATCCCAGAGTGTGCTTGATGGTTGGGGTATTAGCAGAAGTTTTTGTCTCATTTGTTGACTGTCTCTAAAATTTCCACCTTTTTAAGTCCTTAGGTAGATTCTGGCCACACACCACTTTGTTTCTCTTTATGAAATATTATTCTGCTTTTAAAATATTTATGCAAAGAAGTGTTGTGTGTGTGTGTGTGTGAGAGAGAGAGAACTGGTTTAAACATGTTTGTTTTATATATCTAAATCTAATGAGGCAGTTTTATTTTTATCATATGCTATAATGCTACATTTAATCAGTTTCAAAGGTTCAGAAAACTCCTGTGAAAAAAGATTCAAGAATAGATTTTTGCCTTTGATTCCATAATTGTAATTCATGGATTAGCCAACAGTTTAGTGTTATTAAACCTATGGTCTTCAGCAGCCTTGCCAATGTTACTAGTAAAACATTGCATTTGGTTTTTTGATTTTTTACAATTGGAATATCCTATAGGATGGAATCAGAGAAAATCAATAATAAAACATTCTTACAAAAAAAGTGGGTTATTTACTCATTTTTTGGTGCTGCTTCAGTTAAAGCCACTTTTCAGTATTTCAGAGTTAATGAAAACACCAACGTATTCAAAGTCATAGATACCCGTTGCGTGAAAGTTATGAGATCCTAAACAATGTCACATAGCATTAAATTACTCTGTGAAATGAACTGCATGGGATTCGAAGACTTTTATCATCAAAGTTAATAATTTTATGGAACATCACAAATACAGAGAAATCAAGTCAAATTAGGCTCTACAGCCTATATCTGATTATGAACAAGCTACTTAACCTGTTTAATAACCACAATCTTGCTTTAAAAAGAAAATAAAAAAAATTCTCTTGGTTTTGTTTCTTCAAGTGCTGTATCTCCATCATCTTTTTCAGAAGACTTCACTTCCTGTTTTGAAGGAAATAGGTCATCACTTAAGAATTAATTTCTTCTTCTTAAACATTTCTTAACATCACAATCAACTTCTTTTGTTATTTTAGCTTAACTATTTATAACTAAAAAGAGTAATACAATTCACCCTTGAACAGCATGGGGGTTAGGGGTACCAACCCCCTGTGCACAGTCAAAAATCTGAGTATTACTTTTGATATTCTAAACTCTTTACTAATAGCCAGCTGTTGACCAGATGCCTTACCAATAACAAACAGTTGATGAATGAACATGTTTTGTATGTTCTATGTATCATTTACTGTTTTCTTAGAATAAAGTAAGCTAGGGAAAAGAAAATGTTATTAAGAAAATCGTAAGAAAATACATTTACATTATTTATTGAAAAAAATAAAGCCTATGTGTAAGTGGACCTGTACATTTCAAACTCATATTGTCCAAGGGTCAACTGTAATCACTAACATTTATTGAGCACTTGCTGCATTTCAAGCACTATTCTATGTGTTTTCTTTATATTAACACATTTAATCCTTTCAGCAACTCTTGATGTAAGTACAACCCTCGTTCCCTTTTTACAGATGAGGAAGCTGAGGTCTAGAAAGTTGGGTAACTTTAGGGTTACACAGTAAGTATACCAAATCATGGATTTGAACCCAGCCAGTCTTACTCTAGAGCCTTTCTCATAACATCAATGCTGCATTCTAATTCCAACCTAAGTTATGTTTTCTTGTCTTTGCTTGTGCATTTCTCTTTGTCCCTTTCCCAACCAGTTCTGTTCATTTAGCCTATTTCTTTTTGAAGGGTGCTGAATCAAAGCTAGTGAAGTAGTCGACATCTAGGTTTAAATTTTAACTCTGCCTTCCAGTTAATTTGCTTTGTGACATTGGGCATGTCGCTTTCTACATCTTTAGAAATGGGCCAGTATGTTCCTTATGGAATTAGTTTATAATGATTAGAGTATACTGTATAAAAAATGTATAGCATAGTGCCAGCACCTGATAAACCCTTGTGAACTCTGCACTACCTCTTGAGCTATGAGGATTTTCCTGGGTGCTGCAGATTGTGTGAGATGAAAGTCTTTGGTTGGTGGTTTTTTTGCAGGATGTCTGAAGGTACCTAGCACACATCTAATCAATGTGCTGCATACTCATAGTGGATGTGTAAGGTCCACTTAGGGTGTGTTGTGTTTGTTTAGGAACCATTTTAAAATATGTATTTTGTTATTTCTGGGTATAGATGTTTACAAGAAGATTTTTCTTCACACTGGTCTTCAGTAGGGGTGAAGTATACATTATAGAGGAGATTTCATGGTTCCTAAAACGCTGGCTGAGGAGGATTACATACAACCTATTTAATTTTTTTTTCTTATTTTTTCCAGAAAATTTGGTGAGCGACCTCCACCTAAACGGCTCACTAGGTAAGCATTATATTAGCCTTTCACTCAAACATTTCCTAAAAGTATTAGATCCTATCATTTTAGAAACTGTATTAGGTCCTCTTGAAAATAAGTTTATGAAATATTGGTATCAAGATTATAAGCTTATTATCATCTTTCCTATCCCACATCCCCCCCTCACCAAAATAAATAAATAAATAAATAAATAAATAACCCAGAAAACAGGATAAGAGGATGGAGTTCAAAGGGGGAAATGAAACCTTTGAACAATTAATCTTTGGGTGTTATGTAGTTAATATAACACAGGCTGCAATGTAAAAATAGCTTGCTATATCTAGCTGCATTTAGCTTATCACAATTTGATTTTAAGTGGCACTTGAAAGTTACTTAGTAAATGCTTTTAGCAAAGAATTCTATAGGAAACCAAAGGTTTTACCCATTTTTAATGAGTCTATAATTTAATTAATTTTAATTACAAATATTAAAAGTATTGAAAATGATTTTTAAAAGTTCTAACAATCAGTGGTTGTAAAATAAAAAATAAGACACTCAGTTCCACAGTTTTAGTCCTAGAGTTAATGCTAGCACTGAATTTTTAGTATCTTTTAAGAAAATTGTATACATATAAAACATGCCTGTCATTTTCTTTGAACTCTGACATCATACTTGACCATTGTTCTATGTCTTTTAATACCTCTTAATTGTATATTTTTTGCCTCATTCTCTACATTGTCTTCATACTGCTTTTATTTTACATTTCATATTGATAGCCAATTCCACTTTTTTCCACTTTTAAAAAGCTGTCGTACTCAGAGAATGATGGGGACATGCCAGCAGGACTCAAAGGGAGCCAGCTTGAAGAGGCTCCTTGTAGCCAAGACATAGGCACTTCGATCATCAAAATTAATAATGATAGTAATGGATTCAAACTCATATAATGACAATTTAGAAATCTACAGCAAGTTAAAATGATTCAGTAAATAGAGGAGAGGAGATAGCGTTTCCTTACAGAAGAAATCTACCTAATGTAGAAGGAATGATGGAACCAGGAAATCACACCTTGGTAACCACTACAGTGTTAATTGTTTAAGGTAAAAAATCATCAATGAGTGCTTAAACTATTGGTTTAAAATCTAATGAGAAACAAAATATTTACATAGTCTCTAAGTGTACCCTCACAAAGCATGTATTAATTATAAAGCAAAAAATAATAACATGACAGTGAAGAAACCCAGCAGATGCCACCTTAATTAAGTGATCGAAATTAATGCCACCAGTAATGGACAAATAAATATTATGTGCATCCTGAGAGGGACACAATATCACTTTTATAGGGTTGTCACTATAGTGCTTAACTATCAAACAGGCATGAATGAGGGACATTCTATAAAATTAATGGCATTTACTCTTCAGAATTTTCAAGATCATGAAAAAAAAGACAGGAATTCTAGATTAAAGGAGACCAACAAGACATGACAGCCAAATTCAACTAAATCCTAGACCAGGAGAAAAGTTTCTTTTGCTCTAAAGTTGGAGTTGGAAAACGTTTTCTGTAATGGGACAGTTAAGAAACATGTTGGGCTTTTCAAGCCATACCGAGTCTTTTGTGACTTTTCAACTCTTCATTTATCCCCCAATCAGCCATAGAAAACATATAAACGAGCATCTGTACATCTTTCTCAGCCTAACTGAATTTTGAAAAACGGTTATCCTGATTTGGCTTGATGGTGGTAGTTTCTCAATACTGCTCCTTCCCCTCCCCTAATAAAGAACATTAGTGGGACAATAGCAACATGTTGAGTAAAACCTGTGGATACAAATATTCTATCAGTGATAATCGCATTGTGATTATATAAGAGTGTCTTTGTTTTAGGAAATAAACACTGAAGAATTTTGGGTAAAGGGGTTTATGTCTACAGTGTGCTATTAAATATTTTCAAAATGTATACAATATGGTAACATGTTAACAAATTTGGGGAGTCTGGGAAAAGGGACTAGGAATTCTTTGTATTACTTTTGCAACTTTTCTGTAAGTTTGAAATTAGCTTCAATATTTTTTTGAAAAAACTTTTTTTAAAAGGTATTACATAAATATTCCAGATCAAGTGGGCTTAGAAAATATAACTTGTCTACAGGTCCGTGTAAATAATATTTTTAATTACTTATTTTTATATGTCTTGAAAGAATTCTAAGTGGAATTGCTTAATTCACATATATAGACATTTTGAAATTTAAAATTTAATGGATAAATATTTTTATTTCATTACCAACAGCAATAGGTTGGAGTGACTCCTAACAATAAAATATATTTTGATGAATAAATTAGTTACTTTAATGGATACATCTATAAAAATAGCAGTCAAGACAATGATAATAAATATAAGGAAAAATTCCTTTCCATAAATATATACAATAATATAGTTAGGTCCCATACTTTATTATGATTTCCATTTACCCTTTAAGCAGTTATCCTGTTTGGAAAATTTTAGTAGCTTTTTAGGACTGCCCGCTTCTGGCCAAGATGGAGTAACAGGGACTGGAATTACTCTTCGGCCTGAAACAACTAAAAACCTGGACAAAAGTATGTGAAACAGCGGTTTTCAAGATATTGGACGGCAGGCAAGAAAGGACAGTGATCCTTGAGAGACAGGAGACAAATGAGGTGAGCCCTGCCGTTGCTCCAGCTTAGTGCCTGGAGAGAGTTTCCAGGACGTGATATAAGGAGGGGAATCCAGGTGGAGCCTAGTAAGCACCTTGAGTTGAAGTGATGGAGTTGGGAATCGAGAGGCCAAGGTGGCTAGAGTTTCCAGGGCAGAGAAGTGGAGAGGAAAGTGCTGCACAGAGTTCCAGAGGTCTGCAGAGGTCCCCTCAGTCTTCAGCTGAGTATTGATCAGCACATGTGTGTGAGGAAACTCCCCAAGGTTGGGGGCGTCGAGGAGAACCAGCCCAAAGAATTAGAGGGAAGAATTTCTAAAGTTCACTCGGTACTACAAGTTGTACCTCTTCTCCAAAGCCAGTATGGAAAAATCTCATAATTCACAGCACATCGACTAGCGTATTCAGAAGAGTTTTGCTTCAGTAGTGGTGCAAAATTAGGCCTAGATTAAATGTGCTCTGGTTTCATCTAACAACTTAAAAGCAAGATCGGAAGGATCAGACTCTTCCCAAGTAACTGTACCAGATCAAAACTAAAACTATTTACAGGAATAGACAAATATCCAGCACTCAAAAAGGTAAAATTCATTGTGTCTTAATATTCAATCAAAATATCCCAGTCATACGAAGAAGCAGGAAAATATGAATTCATGTGAGAAACTCAGTCAATTAAAACTAACCCAGAAATAACACAGATGATAGACAAAGGCATTAAAACTGTTATATTTATCTTCTGTATGTTCAGGAGTTTACAGAAATTTTCTTTAAAGGGTCAGGTGGTGAAGTTTAGTTTTTTGTGGTCCATACACCCTCTGTTGGAACGACCCTGTTGTAGCATAAAACCAGCTGTAGACAATCTGTAAACCAATGGATGTGTCTGTATACTGGAATAAAACTTGATTTCTAAAATAAGTGATAGTTTGGATTTGGTCTTTAGGCTTTAACTGCATATCCCTGAGCTAGAGGAGAGATTGAACAATAGAGAACATGGAAGATAAAAAAAGGGAAGATACAGATCATATTTTTAGAGTTGAAAAAATTACAGTATTTAAGATGAGAAAAATACACTCGATGGGATTAATTGCAGAAATGCACCACTAATGAAAGATTAGTGAACTTGAAGACATGGCAATAGAAACTATCCAAAATGAATCACACAGAGAAGAGTCTGAAAATATATATGCTTAGTGAGCTGTGTTTTTTATTCAGGAGGATTAAGATACATGTAATTGGAGTCATTAAGGGGTGCGGGAGGGTATAACTAAAAGAATATGTGAAGAAATAACAGCTGAACATTTTCTAAATTTGATGAAAACTGTTCCAAGAAACTCAGTGAACCCCAAGTGCAAAAGCTACACTGAAGCACATAATCAAATTGCTTAAAGTCAATGATAAAGAGAAAATGTTAGAAGCAAAAGAGAAGAAAGATAAATTATATACAGAGGAACAAAAATAAGGATGACGGGAGGTTTTTCATCTGAAACCTTGTGAGGTAGAAGACAGTGGAGCAAGAACTTTAAAGTACCAAAGGAGAGAAATATATCAACCTAAAATTTTATACCCAGTGGAGGCAAAATTAAGACCTTTATAGACATAGAAAACTAAAAAATAATCACAAACAAGCATGACCTACAAGAAATGTTAAAAGAACTTCTTCAAAGCAGGACAGTCATATCCAATGGAAATCTGATTCTGTACAAATTACTGTCAAAAATGAGGAAGGTGACATCACTACAGATTTTACAGATATTTAAAGAATAACAAGCAAATATAAATAACTTTCTGCTAATAAATTTTACAACTTTTGAAGAAATGTACAAATTTCTTGAAACTAGCAAACTGCTCAAGCTTACTCAAGAAGAAACAGCCTTTATAGCTAAAGAAATTGAATTTGTAACTATATGTCTTCCCATAAAGAAAACTACAGGCTCAGATGATTTTACTGTTGAACTCTACCATACATTTAAGAAATAAATCATGTCAATCTATATATACTCTTCCAGAAAATTGAAGAGTAGGACATACTTCCCAATTCATTCTGTGAGGACAGCATTGCCATGTTATTAAAAGTAAAGCCATTACAATAAAATAAAACCATGGACCAATATTCCTTGTGAACACAGAGTAAAAAGCCTTAACAAATTTTCAAAATGAATAACAACATATTGAAGGGATAATACATTATGACCTAATGAGATTTATGTCAGAAATAGAAATCAGTGTTATTCATTATATTAACAGAACAAAAAAGGAAGATCATGGTCATCACAAGGGATTTAGAAAAAGCTTGTGACATTCATTTCTAATAAAAAGTCCAACTAGGAATAGAAGGGAATTTCCTTATTTTGATAAAAGATACACATGAAAAAAAATATTTAACAGCATACTTATTGTGAAAGACTTGAATGTTTGCTCTCAAGATCAGGAACAATGCAAAAGTGTCCGCTCTCAGTACTTTCATTTAGCATTGTGGTAAAGGTTCTATATAGTACCGTAAGGCCAGAAAAAGAAATGAAAGGCAACCAGATTGGAAAGAAAGAAGTAAAACTTTTTATTTGCAGATGTCAAGATCATCTATATAGGAACTTCTAGAGTCTTCAAAACTACTAGAACTAGTAAGTGAGTTTAACAAGGTTGTAGGATATACATGATCAATATATAAAATATACTATTTTCCATACTAGTCATAAATAGTGGGAAATTAAAATTGGAAAAATAATTCTATTTACAATAACATCAAAAATATGTACTTTTGGGGGAAAAACTAACATTTTCTAAAACTATATTGTACTAAAACTATACACTGAAAACTACCAAACATTCCTGAAGAGAACTTGAAATCCTAAATAAATGTTCTTTGAGCAGAAGACTCAACATTGTTTAAAGGTCACTTCTTTCCAAAATCATCTATGGATTCAATATAATTTCAGTGAAAATCCCATTAGGCTTTTTTTGTAGCAGTTAACAAGCTGTTTCTAAAATTTAAATGGAAATGCAAATGATCTAGAATAGTAAAAACAAACTTGAAAAAGAACAGCAAGAACTTGTACTACCTGATTGCAAAACTTGATATAAAGCTACAGTACAAGATTATTGGTGTAAAGATAGCCAAGTAGATCACTGTAACAGAACAGTGAGTGGAAATTATCCTTGAGAAGCATATTTTTCAATCAAGGTGTAGAAAGGCAATTTATAGTTAAAGGGTTTTTAACAAAGAATTCTGGAGCAATTGGATATCCATATGCTCTTGGTATTTATATACACAAAATAACTATGATTCATACCTAAAACCATACATAAAAATTAGCTCGAAATAGACCTAAAACTAAAACTTTAAATTGTACAGCGTTAAAGGAGAAAACCTTTGTGATCTTGGGTTAGTCAGATTTCTTAGATATAACACCAAAAGCATATCTGTGGAAGAAAAACTTTGATTTACTTCATCAAAATTAGGAATAAAGCACTCATATTCAGATTATGAAAGGAACTCTTAGTCAATAAAAAGGAAATTACTTATTTTTAAATAGGAAAATGATTTGAATAGATACTTCTCTAAACAATATATACATATGACAAATAACCATTAGAAAAATGTAAATTAAGATCACAGTGAGATACTATATACCTATTAGGAACCACTAATGCTCTCCTACACTGTAGTGAGTATACAAAATAGTGTAACTTTGGAAAATAATTTGGCACTTTCTTAAGTTAAAGACCCCTGACATATGGCCCAGCCATTTATTTTATTCTTACATATTTAGTCAAGCAAAATTAAAACGTGTATACAAAGATTTTGAATACAGTTGTTAGTGGTAGTGTTAGTTGTAGTGGCCATACAGGCATAACCCAAATACCCACCAACAGATGAGTGGATCAACAATTTTCAGTATATCCTACATGCATTTCTTTTCAATAAAGAGGAATAAACTATTGAGATACACAACATAGGTGAATCTTATGATGATTATGCTTAATATTCTAAAAAAAAGTAAAAGAAGAGTACATGTTGTATGGTTCCACTTTTATAAAAATCTGGACAATGCAAAGTAATCAATAATGACAAAGCCAGATCAGTGGTTTTCTGGGAATGGGGAGAGGCAGAAGAGAAATTTGGGAATGACTGTTTTTATGTGGATTTTGGTTATAATGTATACATATGTCAAAACTTACCAGATTGTACACTTGAAAATAAATGTGTTTTATTTCGATTAAATCTCAAGAAAGCTGTAAAAAATTTTAGTAGCTTTTATCCTTTAAAAATACCTGTAAAAAAATTAGTGTATCTCCTGGGGAGAGTTTGGGTGAACTTTCTTTCTTTTAAAATTTCTTAAGGAGGGCAAACTTACAGATTTTTATTCTTTATTATCAGTGCTAGAATAAACCAAATTTAGCAAAAACAGTTTGTATAAAACAATATTTTAATGTAAAATCAGTGACCAATTCTGTGAGAATTTAATTTTGAATGCAAAGTTAAAAATCAGGATGTTTTCCCTTGTGGTAGTATAGCACATTTAAGTCTCATCTGACTCTTTTTAACCATGTCTTTTTATTTCTCTTTTAAAGAGTTTTTCCTATTGGGAAAATTTCAGTGTCTTTTATTTGATTAAAAATATTTTCAAAGGAATTTTCTATCTCTTTGCATTGGGGTATGTGTGTGGGCAGGGGTGGAGAGTTTAATTCAGAGAGGTTTCTTTCCCTGTTAAACAAAAAATAATCTTTTAAACCTACCCTAGTCTGTTTTACCCCTGTCTTCCAAATTAACCAATATTGAAAAAATATCTTGTTATTTAGAGGTTGATTTTTTTTGAGATAGTGTTCTAAGCACAATTGTATCTACACAGTTTAAATTTTTGATTAAGAATAATTAACATTATGTACTATTCAGCATTACTGTGGATTCACTTTTTAAAAAAAATACTGTATTCTTTCATAAATATTTATGGTAGGAATTGAGTTAACTCTTAAGGGTGTTCCACTCTGTTGAAATAGTCCTTTAATTTGGCTCACAGGTACAACTGACTGGATTCAAAAACAAAAGAGAATAACCAGATGTTACACTAACGTATGAAAACAGTTGTTCTTTTTTGTGGAGACTTCTTATTTTGTAATTTTGAGCCTGTTGTGTCATCAATGAAAATATTAGTTGCAGTGCAGTTAAGCAATTTCCAGAATGCTGAAGGGATCACAATGAGTGTGCCTGTCCCTGTGTAAGAGTAGTTCTGAGTTCTGAAGTTATGACTACAGCAGGACTGTAATACATGCTTTGGAAATTCACAGGTGTTATTCAGCTTAATACCCCATGTATTTACTAAGCGACTTTGCCCTGTTGTCGATACCCAAAAGGTTAGACCTGGAATCTCGAAGACTCTTGTGTTATAAGCAGCCTTCAAAGGCATATATATAGTCTTAACTTTCTTCCCTCTACAACACTGCAGATTAGTATCTCATGCTTTTGCTTGAATTCATTTAGTATCAGGATTTCCTTTATCAGGGAAATTTCTTTAAGGTTCTCTGTAATCATTTGAACTATTTTGTTTTCTCTGCTGAAAAACCTTTTATCGGTCACTTGGACTAACACTTTTTTTGAAGCCCCACCCCCTGTGGGTTTCACTGCAGCCCGCTTTGCTTTCGCTGTCCTTGTACATACTCCATCACTGCTCTGGTCAGACTATGGAAAAACTCAGTTTCTGAAGTTCCTTCTTGGCTTCATTTGAAGGTTACCCTGGAGTAAGTAATAACATCCTAAGGTGATAGTTAAGAAATAGCCTCCATATCTGTTCCCGTCACTGTGGGTTATATTCATTTTGTAAGTACTGTATATTATTTTTGGGATTCCATTGACTTTAAGCAAGCCCCTGTTTTTTTCTTTTTGAATCTCTTTTTCTTCCATAGCATGCAATTTTGAAGTATTTTACCAGTGCCTAATGAGACTCTTAAAACAAACAATGTATTCTCCTTGTCTACTCTGGATTGTAAAGCTAATATTACTGTTTACTATACCTGTTTATGATTTATCACTTTCATTTGTGACAAGAGAATTGAACCATTCACTTTTTATATATTGTTGACTTAGGTCAGATTAATGTCTGTTTTGGCCCTTTTCTAGTAGTCACTTTAACCTAGTCATGGATTCTCCTTTTACTTTAGCATGAGACAACGACGAAGTAACAAACACCATGTACACTAAGTAGACATAAAATGAATTTAGATTTATAGTAAAATAAAACCATAATGTTAATCTACATTAATAGTAATGTGCGACTTCTGCTCTATATAGTATTAGTCCAGTAATTAGTTCATATGTAAGGAAATAATTTATATAAAAGTGATTACAACTAATAGTCAACTTTTCTTAGGCCAGTCATATGTTTGTAGGGCAACTTAGGGGAAGAAGAAAATGGGGTGGAATAGAAAGGGTCTGCGTGGTCCCTGGGATTCAAGGAGCCAAGTTTGGATAAACTAGGCATAAAAATCTTAACCAAGATGATGACCTCTCTTTGAATGTCAGTACCCTCTATTGTCCTCAAGTCTCAGATTTTTCTCTGCAGACTATAAAGCCTTAAGTAAGTAGTAAAATGGTTTATTTCCCAAGCAAACTTTTAAAATAATAGAACACAGAAGTGCTGGTGACCCAACCCTTACAGTGTAACCACTTCTGTCTACTTGGGAAGGGGAATGAAAACCATGGAGAGTATCAGAACTTGAAAGGATTTGTCTCTTGGCTGTGTGACAGGATTTGAAGCAGTTTGTCTATACATTTACTTCCACAGATTTATGTGAGGTTACTTTTACTTTTATTGTAAGGAGGGAATGAAATGAGATTTGCTGGTGTTCTCCTCGGGATGTGACCTGTACCATTGTTTGGTCTTAGTCACAACTAGCTGGAGAAACCTAGTGTAGCTGCCTTAATGTTTCATTAGTGTTAGGAAGGAGTTTGTTGGCAATGTCTCCAGATTATCGTTTTCACAACTAGCAATTGGAAAAACAGCCTCCTTGGGGATAAAACAGAGATCCTGGACTGGTCTAATAGTTGGGAAAATACTGCATACAGATATCTCCTTCCTGCAGATTTAAGACTGAGTAGTCCTGTGGTAAAAGAGTTGGTTTCACTGTATTTGCTCTAGTTTCTCTTAAACTTCTTGAGTTGGGTCCTCTTTGTTGCAGATCATAACTGTTGTGGAACTCACTTTGAAAAGTGTTGTCTGCGATGGTGTGAAAGACTTGTAACTGCTGGAATCTGACAGAAATGGGGCAGCTCCATGGTTTTTTTTTTTATTGCGGGGGTGGGGAGGAGCATTCTGAAATAAAAGTGAGAAGAATTCCCCCGAACCTTCTGAACTTCCAACTGTCCCCATGTTCAAATTTGAGGAAGTTTTAAAAAAGAAAACCCTTGTTAATTGTCAACCAGTAATAAGCTTGATTGGTCAAAAAATGTAGCATGTCATTCATTCTGTTTTGCAACTTTTTCTTTTAAAATCCTTTTATTTTTTATTGCCTCTGCAGAGGTCAGCAATTTTTTTTTAAGTTTATTGGGGTAGCATTGGTTAATACAATTATATAATTTTCAGATGTACATTTAATTTGACATCTATATATTGTGTGATTACCACCCAACCAGAGTCCAGTTTCTTGAAGCTACCATATATTTGATCCCCTTTACGCACTTCACCCTCCCTCTACCCCCCTTTATTTGGCCCCCTTTACCCTGTCTACCTCTTCCCTCCTCCCCCACCCCTACCCTCTGGTAACCACTAACTAGTCCAGTGTCCATGTCCCTGAGTCTGTTTGTCCTGTTAAAGCAAATGTTTTCTGTAAGGAGCCAGTACTACATATTTTAGGCTTCTGGGTCCATATACTGTTTCCACTGCACAGGTTTCCTTTCTTTTTTTACAACCCTTAAAAAAAAAAAAAAAAAGATGACATTCTTAGCTTCTAGAGAGTGAAAAAAAACTGACTGCTAGGTTTGCTGACCCCTGGCCTGTAGTACTCTACGTAGAAGTGTACTCTGTAGCTCTCTATGTTTTGCAGGTTGGGGAGAGAGAGAAATTACTAATAGGCTTCTTTACTAGATGACAGTTTATGTTGGAATGTTAAATTTGGATTTCACAAGTGACAAAAATCCAGTTTGAGAAGTATTAGGGACTCAGCCTCTCGGTAAAGATGACTGTCTGGACATCCCACCTTCAGTTGATATTGGCTATGGTTACCTCCCAACTCACTCCACCGACCCCTACACTCATGCAGAGGTCTGGGTCTGATGTAAATCACTTATTTACCCCTTGCCCCAATCACGGAGGTATATATGATTGTGGTGAGGAAGTAAGGGGTCTGTTTTCAGAATGGGGGTTAGCACCATAAGGATATTCTTTTTGTGAATTTTGTTTGCAGATTTAAAAGTTTGAATTTTATAAAGGAAAACACAGCCAAAAAAATTGACAAGAAATAATGATAGATGGTTTAAACATGTCATATTAGAATGGCATTTACTATGATTTTATGTTTAAAAATATTGATAAAAGTAAAGTTTTTTGCTTTTCTAAACAGTTAAGCTTCCATGTTACTTCTTTCAAAAGTAGTTGCTCCATAGTGTTCTTCAAATAATTTTTAATTGGTTTTTATTCAGAATGAATATTTTTATTATAGGGGTTCATTAATTGAAATTAAAAAAGAATATGCTTAAAAACTTATTAGAATAGTAACTTCCAACAAATTATGAGTTTTAACTTTGTTGTTATTTTTAACAATTCAGTAATACAAAGTAACTCTTTTGGTAATCTTACAGTACCTACCTTAGGTTTTCTAGTGATAAAATTTCCCACATTCTTTCTTAAAACAATGGATCACTTCGACATTTTGTTGGAATGTTATTGATTTTCTTTAGTCCAGTGGTTTTCAACTCAGGTGACTTCCTTCTCTACCCTTGACATTTAGCAATATCTGGAGTCATTTTCAGTTGTCACAGTTTGAGGAAGGGCACTACTGGCTTTCTAACGGGGAGAAGCTAGAGATACTGCAAAATGCCCTGCAGTGCACAGGCCATTCCCCTCACTGCAAAGAATTGTTTGCCCAGGATGCCAACAGTGGTGAAATTGAAACCTCTTCAGTCGATGAAACCTTATTCCATGTGGATGAAAAGCACATGGGCTATCATTCCATGGGCTTTACTGTTTAATTGTATTTCTTTAGTAGAGTTTACATTTTTTTAATGGCTCCTTAAGTTGCAGAAATAAGTTATCAACCTTTGATTGCTAGAGAATTGCTATTAAGAAAACAAAGTTTTTTTCTAATGAAAGAAGCCATGTGGCAAGTTACTAATACGAGACAGCTATTGTTAGTGATAACCTTAAGGTTCTAGGTGTTTGGGTTTTTTTTTTCAGGAATTTGTATTGTAAATATGAAGGGAAAGACAGAAAAACTGAAATTGTCATCTTGCATTCTTCAAACACCTTGAGATCTGAAATCATTTGTCATGATCATAATTGTGGAGAGTTACTTCCAATACAGGCAACTAGCATGGTACGAGTGCCTGGGACATAATGGGCTTTTGGTAAATCTTTAATGGGAAGCTGGATAAATGTCCAGTTTACTTGATGTGCTTGCAAAACGTGTGCCTTACAAACAAGTCTTGATACTTAACCTCCAAGTCCTTTTCAACTCTGCTCTTAAACTTCAATTGCAGTCACCTGTTTCTTCTCCTGCACCCTTTCTAAGAAAATAATAATAATAGGTAGAGTTTACTGACACTTGGTATTTGTCAGTAAGGCTTACTTACTTTAATTTTTTTTCTCACTGTATGAGGTATTACTATTTTTTTTTACAGGCTGAGAAAATTCAGGTTTAGTAAGTGACAGGAATTAAAAGATTCAGACCCCTGTTTACTTACACCAAAACTGTACCCCTAGCATGGCAAAATACCCGATAGTATAATTTTGTCCTTGAGAGCCAGACTGCCTCAGTTTGAGTCCTGGGTCTTCGGTATCACCTTGGGAAAGTTATTTAATCTCTCTCCCATTTCTAAAATGTGCCTAATAGTGCGTCTTGAAAGACTTTATAGTCTGGGAGGACAAGAAAAAAAGACATGCAATCTAACAAACATAGCAAGTAATTGCTAAATGATATAACAGACTATAAATGAAGATAGAATTTAATGTGGGGAAATACACTTACTGCTTAAAATTTTTCTTTTCAAATGTATCACAACTTTTCAAGTTTTATGCCAGGGACTGGACGTCTGTGCCATTTTTGTCAAAATAATGGCCATGTCCTGGCTTTTCTTATTCACCCTCAACTCTTAATGTCAGTCACTGACTCAGGAACTCCTCAAATCCCTTATCATCTTTATCCTCCCTAAGCTATACCTCTTGTCTAGTACCCAGCAGGTTTGAGAATATGCTCCCTCTGTTCCCACCTTGGGATGTCAGTGGGAATTGGCACCATCATTTATGGATCCCAGTGTTAGTTGGCCCTTTGACACTGATATTTAGTCGTTTTACTTGTCCATAGTCCGCTTCTTTCTTCATTACCTAGAGGATATTTCCAAGTGGACATTATAATGATCTCTCTCATTCTTCAAATAACCTGTAAGGTTTTCTGTTTGCTGGCATTTGTTAGACTTCTTACTAAAATTAAAGTGACTTTGACCTCTGCAGCATCTCATTTTTTGATAGTTCCCCTCTTTTTTTCAAGGTTGTCTCCTTCCAATGCATCTAATAAGTGTTCCAAGTTCTACTTCTTACCCGTTGTTCTCCATTCCTTTTATACATTTTTTTCTCGACTCTCCTGTCACTGCAATTTATTTCAGAGATTTCATTCACTTACGTGTCTTCATTTGCCAACTGTATTCCAGTCAACTCCGGGGTGTTGACATTGGTCAAACAGAACCTATTAATGCGTATACCCACTTCTCCCGAAACAAAAGATACCAGTCATTCTTAAGTCTTTTTTCATCTCCTCTAGTATCGTCTCTTGCCTCTTTCTTAGTTTATCAGCCTTTTTTCAAGTCTGTCTTGTCTCTCTGCTTTCTAATCCTTTCTCTATTCAACCACTAGAATTAACTAAAAAGGAAAATTAATTTATGTTTTAAAAACCTCAAGATCTCTTACTGCCTTTTGTGTAGATTGAAAATCCAGGTTCCACAGCATGGTGATTTTCTATAATGATGTAAAGATAAAATTAAATCTTTTCTCAATTTTCAAAGATAGATTTTTAAAAACATTTTAAGTTTTTCTCTAGATTTCTTAAAATTTTTATTGCTGCCATTTTTATCGTCTATCAGAGTGATACATGAATTAACTTAAACTTTCATACTTAACATTTAAGTTTACAAATGTCAGGTTGTCAGGGGATTTGGCAGGTCTTACACTTCCACTGTACTCAGTGGCTTACTTTAAAATCAAGAGAATTTGTTTCACTTTCTGACTGCCACTTATTAGTTGCAAGATATTGGGCAAGACATTAAAAAATGATATTAACAATACCTACCTATTTGGATCCCGAGGACTAAATAAAATGATGCATGTAAAATGCTTAGTTTGAGACCTGACGCACAGTAAATACTCAAGAAATATTAGCTGCTGCTGTTTTGTTGTAGTTGCCTCACTCCTCAGTCCCAACATCTCACATACCCAAAGGCGCAAGGTCATTCATGACTTCGTACATACTACGTGCATACCCCAGAATGCCTTATTCATTCCTCCCACTCCTGGCATCTGCTCCTTTCCCTTCAGAACACCTCTTCTAAGAAATTTTTCCTGGCATGTAGCCCTTTATCACCCTCCCCCCAAAACATAGATATCCCCTTATGGTACTTCTCCTCATACTTCTACTTGGATGATGTCATTGCATTACAATTTGTTTTGCTAACTGTTGTCTTCACAGGACTTGGATAGGGATTTATTTAATCTATTGGATCCCAGTGTTACCTGTCCTACCTTGCAGCTAACAGATTTTCAGTCAATAAACATAAGTGCTGTCATCTAGATTATCTTATTTGATCCCTACAACCACTGTGTTAGGTCAGCATTATTACCTATTATCAGAAAAGAAACTGAGGTTGAATGATTTGCCCCAGGTTACTCTAAGTGCTGCAAGTTCAGAATTCTCCACATCGAATAACTTTCTACTGTGTAGCTGTCTTCTTATACCTGTGCCATTTATTTATAATATAAATAAAACCGCATTTAACTTATTAAAAGTGTTTCTTGATAGTCTTTGAAACATCTTTAAATTTTGCTATGTGTAAAAAAAGAGAAACCTCCAGAATTGAGAGTCTGCTGATTAAGAGTTATTTAAGTTTGATTTGCGTAGACCTTGTGTTCTTTGTAGTATTGGTTAGCAAAATATTGGGCGAATAAATATATTCAACACTTTGAACTTTTCTTATAATTTATACACAGTAAATAGGTAGTTGGAGTACTTTTACTTGAAAAAATTAACATTGTAATTTTTTCCAAAATTAATTCAATTTTTCATTAATTCCATTTAGGCTTTCTTAAATTTTGTTATATATTTAGTAACACTCTTATGGGTAATTATGCATTTGTATATAAGTATAGTTTTTTCTCTGTCATTATGTAGGATTGTTATTTTAAGAACATGTAATAATATATTTGTATGACCTAATGATTTGTTACAGGTTTGTATTCCATGAAAGACACTCATTTTAATAGCTGGAGAAGAGGGTTGGTGGTGGTGGGATTAGATTTTTAAATATATAAAGTGTTGCATGTCGTTAATTTTTTAACAGTTTAAAACCAAATTAGCAGAGCATATAGTGATTCTAGAAGTTGTAACTGTGGTTTAATTCAGTTATAGCGTAAATCCCAAAAATGAAGGACAGTTTCATTTTTTAAGGAACAAAGTTTAGAGTTACATATGAGCATTATTTATTGCCTCATTGTATAATATTCCTTAAATTTAGTTCATGGGTTTGTGTTGCCTTCATTTTTAGGTTTGCTTGTATGAAAAAATGCTTATATGCATTTTGCTCATTACAGAGCATAGTAATATTATAAATCTCACCTCTGTAATAGTAATGTTTATATTTATTTTAGGGAAGCTATGCGGAATTATTTAAAAGAGCGAGGGGATCAAACAGTACTTATTCTTCATGCAAAGGTTGCTCAGAAGTCATATGGAAATGAAAAAAGGTAAGATTATTGCTTTTCTCGTGAATTGTTCATTATAGCTATCACATGAATTTGCAAATGATGTGTTAATATGCAAGTAAGAGGATGGTTTCTGTTGGGTTATTTCCAAGTCCAAAATGAAAAATAGGGGGTTTGTCTCTGTTGAAGAGGAGAAAGAAAGCGAATTATGGCAGATTTAGTAAAGATCATCTATCTGAGTCCCTATCACAAAATGTAATAATCCATAATTTTTCTTTTGGGCTACATGATGTTCTGTAAGTATTTATATAATACATTAGAGCATTCAAAAGTACCTTTCTTTTTGTGGAAAATGTAGTTTTATAAACAAATGTGACTCCTAAAGTACCATATCAAAAAGGAAAAGACTAAACAAATTCCTGAATTGAACTATGGAGTGATTGTAAAGAAAAGGCTCCCAGCCTCTCCAACCTTGACCCTGTGCCTATTCAGATTAAGGATAAAAAGGCAAAATGAGTTGGAACCCTCACACTGCATGAATATGGGTACTACACAAAAGATTTATAAATCAGATTAGCCAGAAATTAAATATAACAAAGTGATCTTCATGTTTAGAATTTGTCACAGGATCTTATAAATGTCAGCATTTTTGTTGTATGATTGTGGACTTTTCTTGTTTGCTTTTTCACTTAATTCCTAGAATTTCCTCGTTAACAGTTTTTCTAGTCTTTGTCTTGCAGACAGCATTTTTCTGTTGCATTTCATGGACAAAGGCTTGTTTGTGGGGAAAGATGAAAGATTTTTTTGGATTGGCTAGAAGAAAGGTACCAAACTAAAGTGGGAAAAGGAATGAAAACTCATGTTTGGGTGTTGAGTTGAAAGGAATGAGTGGAATCTTAGCATTTGTGAGATAAAGGAAACCTTAGCATATGTATAAGAGAAGGGAAATGTTAAGTATATAATTAATTAAAAGTTCTCTAAATCTGAGCAGAAAAGAAGGTGAAGATATCTAATTGATAATTTTATCTTCAAAGAGGGTGAACAAGTGAAAACATCAGTTAGGACTCATACGCCAGGTGTTCTTTTTTATCATTATTCAAGTTTACTAAATTTCTGATTATTTTATCTAACTTCTCTAACACATATTAATCATCTGATTTGGAGTTAAATATTGGAAGAAGTTGGTATCTGCAGTTTGGGACATAGAAACCAAATTGACATGGTGGCCTCTTTTTTCAAAGTTGATTCTGGAAATTGTGTGTGTGTGTGTGTGTGTGTGTGTGTGTGTGTGTGTGTGTGTGTGTGTGTGTGTGTGTTTAATAATGAAGTTGACTGTGTGTACATAGGAAGTCATCTGTTGTTGTTGTTGTTGAGAGTCATTACTTGAGACAACTCTCAAATTAGGCCACCCTTGTACTTCACAATTAATTTGAATAAGGAACAGTTTCTAAGTCATGAGCCAAGCATTGTTCTGGGAATGCTTTTACACACATTTTTAAATTTTAATCTTCAGAATAATCTTGAAAATAGATATGTTATAATCCCCATTCTGTGAGTGGGGAAACTAGAGACAGAGACTTTACACATGCCCAGATTCACTTTAGTTAGGAATCATTGTATCCAGGGTTAGAGCTCCTGGGTCTGTAATTCCAAATTTCACATTCTTTTGATTGTCCTAAATTTTCATAGCCTTCCATTTTTTATGTTTGAGTGTTGGTTATTTAAAGCAGGGCTTGAGGATGGGATGTTAAGATGCCAAAAGAACACAGACTTTTTTAAACTTTTGCCTAGGATTATCCCTGTTACCATTAGCTGAGTGTGACTGGGATAGATCCGATGGAAGTATGATTACACTGCATTTGTTGTATTGCTGCCAACTTGGGCTGCTTTTCTTCTCTGGATTTTTTAAAGATGCCTTTAGTACAGTTGGATTCATTCATTAACTCATTTATTCTTTATTTCTGGTGACCAATTAGGTGTCAGGTATTATGCAAAAGGATCTTTACTGGGAAATTTAGAAGTCATTACGTCATTGACTAGTATTGGCAGATAACAGGCCCAGTGGAGATAGCAGAAGGAAGAGCTACTCAAAAAATTACATCTAAGTCCAGATAAGGTTCCTATTTATTAGTCCCTGTTAAAAATACATGAGTAAGAAGCTGTAGTAGCTTATCAAGTTAAAATAGGTGTTCTAAGGGTTATCTTTTATTGTGGTTGCCTGTATTTCAGTATCTTTATATTATTTGGGTGTGGCCTTGCCAGTCTAAAACACCAGTCAAAAGAAAGCTGGAAGAATCTAAGCTTCTAACCTCCAAAGAATGAAGAAAAAATGATTAAAAACTAGAGTAACTACTTGCCTACATTTTTACATGTTTGAGATATTAAAGTTTCTAGAGCAGACATGTACTACTAGGTAGAAACAGTAAACTAATCCTTTATACTAACTTTTATGCCTAATAACAAATATTTGCTTGGCATATCTGCTGTCCCGTTTATATTGTTTAGTTTTGCTTTTTCATTAAAGGTCTTTCAAGGTTGAAAAATTAACGTCTAAAAAGATGTTGTCTAGAGGAAAATTTCCATTAAAGAAATGAAAAAGCTATTTGACATTAACTTTTTCCAGGGAAGTAATTAAGCAGTAGTGAAAGTGAGGGTGATACTGTAGACAACAGTAACGCCATTTGGACAATTAAACTATGATTCTGAAGTACTGAGAATGTGTGTTAATTGAGATAACTGTGGTGTGTGTACAAGCAGTTCCTTTTTTTTGTTTTCGAATTGAATAATCATTAAAGGGTAATGAGTCTGCACAAATAATGTAAATGTTGTGTTTGAGTTTCATCTAACCTGTCTTTGTTTAATATATTGGACTGAATAAAAAGTCTTCTTTGAATCTCTAAGATAATTTCAAGATTTGACCTCAGGATTTGAGGAAAAAGTTGTTGAATCATTCTCTGAAAATAAAGACTGATTGAACTAGGAAATAATAAAATCGTAAATGTGTGCATATTGCCATCAAGTGGCAGAAAAAGGCATTGTTTGTTATAGTTGCCTAGCTATAGCTACTGGGAAAGTTTAGAAAATAAAGGCACATTGTTTGAAAGGATAAGCAGCTGTTAAACTCTGTAAGCTGTCCACTTGCTTGATGGGCAAACTTTTCATTCACTAAGTGTTTGGTACATATTGACCAACCAATTGTCCAAAAAGTCTATTTCACACCTCATTGTAAAGGTATATTTAAATTTTTCTTTTGTTAATTAGGTGGCTTTTTTTTCATCCCCACTCCCTTTAATTTCTTTTGCCTGTGTTCTTCCTCTTTTTTTGTACATGTACTTATCTTCTTTTTTACTAAATTACTACTGAAGTCTGTGGAAATGAAAATTTGATTCATTAGCTGTTTTTAGGAGGGTAGTAATATTGGGATTTTAAAAATATGACTTCATCACATTATGGAAATAATCTTGGTGTTTAGATTATATTGGACTTGCTCCTTTCTCACATCATGACTTTTTGAATAGTGTTAGAATTGATTAAAACAAGGCTAGCTCAGAAGCAGTTGAAAAGTCTTCATTTTTATTATTTACTACATGATTGGAAAAGCACTTTCAGTATAGAAAGTTGGTAGTCAGTGTTTAGTGATAAAGAATTTTTTGCCAGCCTTTCTAATTTTATACTGTTTCATGTCATTTTATCATAGTACTTTTGAGAGAATCAGCACCACTCTGTCTTTTACAATTTTCACCCTCCTTATATTTTTCAGGTGTGAAATAAAAGTACCTTTTATGACAGTGCATTGAGATTTGACTGTTGTATTTTGCATTATGCTAAAGCATAGCTCTTTGAATTTTAGCTGGTATACTAACTTACTAAGGAGTCTTAAGGAGTGTTCAATAAAATACTAATAGGAAGCAAGCTCCCCAAATTGATGTCATCTCATCCTCCTGAGAATATGCCAGCTAGGTATTTGAGTCTGTGCCATGGCAAGCATTGGGTAGCTCCCAGCATTAGAGGCCAGAAAGATCCCTGGTGTAACCTGAATTGAGCCAACTCCAGAACTAGCCCAGCTAATCCAGGCATCCCTCCAAACTTGGAGTGACCTGGAACAGAGCCTACTGCCTCGGCTGTGACCTCTATGTCCGTACCACAATGAGAGTGTGTAGGCATGAAAGCTGCTCCGATGGTTTGGATAAATATAAGAAGACCTCAGACCCTCCTCACTCAGCTTGATCCCCAAGGGCCTCCTTGGCTCACTTTCCCGTTACCTCTGGCTTCATCTGTTCTCCCCTCCTCTCCACTCTGGCCACCCTGGTCTGTTTGTTTTTCCGCTCTTCATTGTAGTCCCGCTTACTTTAGAGCTTTTGCACTCGCTCTTCCCTCTGCTGCAGTGCTCTTCTTCCCAGACACCTGTGGTTTTAGGTCATGATTCAAGGTCACTTTCCTAAGGAAGCTTTCCCTGGCCACGGGCCTTCAACATTTAAGTACCCCTTCTTTCCTTTATTTTTTTCCCTTCATAGTTTATCACCGGCTAACAGGATATATGCATTATTTTACTCATTTATCTTTTTTTAAGTGTGACTTGCATTAGGACAGAAATTTTTGTCTTTTAAACTATATTTCTAGTGCCTGGTACAGACTAGGAATGTAATAAATTATCTAGTGAATTAATGAATATTAAAACCCAGTCCACTTCTTGTAAATTATATGTAATTGCCTCTAAAGTAGACTTTAAAAGTTGAACAAAAAGCAGGTGGTATCATATAGTTTGATTCAATCCAATCAGTATTGTAGTAGGCGCTGAGTGGGAAGCAAACAAAAAGTAGGTATTACTACGTTGAAGGCCTGAACACCCATTCCAGCCTGGAGTGTCTGTGTGCGCACACATACACTTATACACACGTGCAGTGTTTTTTGTTTTTTTTAAGTCTGCATATTCTTGGTTTACGAAGTGTTAAAAAGGATAAATTAGTGACCATATTTTAAAATTAGGAATTACATATAAAATTTGACTTCAGGTATCTATTGCCCAGTTGCTGGATGTGATGAACACCCAGCCCACATGCCTATAGTTCAGCATGGGAATGAATGGGTGTGTACCCGTGGGCTGGCCGTCTCCTGTTGTTTGCTTACCATCAGAGTCACGCACCAGTGGCTAATTATCATTGCATTTAAGCTCTTGAAGCTTTTGTTTATCTTACAGTGGGCTTAAAAGAATTAAGAAAAATTTCCTGTACTCATAACTATACAAAAGTTGTATTTACCATGAGGGCTGTATGTTCTGAAGGAAGGGAAGGAACTTACCTCTTTGGGTAATTAGAGGATATTCCTATGTATGTATTGTACATGTGATTCACCCATTTATATTACTTCCCTGGCTACCATGTGAGTAGGTATTTGAGCTTTCAGTTCCCTTTATGTGACATGGCATAAATGTTTTATTTAAAGTAAGTACAAATCAGCATGTGTAATTGAGCAGGACAAATTATACCCTACATAAGGACTGGATTAATGGTCTAACCTATATGTAAAATATGGGGCTTGTACTAGGCTTTGAAATAGTTTTTAATTGCTAAAGAGATTACAAGGATGTCATTCTATCTAGGTGGGAAGAATTTGTGAGGGCAGGTTTTTTTTTTAATTAAAACAAATCTGTGCATAGTCTGTGAGTTGAAAGGATACAATTATTCTTTATCCACACGTATCAGGTGTTCAGGGTGTAAGATACATAAAGCATAGTAATTCATCTGTCCATTTTGCTTTTAATTCTATTTAGTTTTATTACTGTTTTGAAAGTTTCTACTTTGGACATTGCTCTAATCCTATTTTCTAGATTAATTACCAAATAAAGTTAAGTAATATCTATACCAATAATGTCAATTAATAATACATCATTTTGAGTAGACCTTATTCAGTAATTGCACATTCTATAGTGGTATATCATGTTTTGTAACATGTTAGAGTATATTGAATTTGCTGAACTCCAATAGTTCAGAACACTCAACTATTGGAAATTTAAAGAGAAGTTCCTAAAAAGTATCTAGTCTAACCAAAAGCATAACTCCAATACAGATAAACCTTAACCCGAACAAATGTAGTTTTGTGGAAGTCTTGATTTCTTGGTTTGCATTATAAAAGGCTTCACTCAAAATGTTTCCTTGGAGCAGTTCCTTTAGGACTTTGTGCAGTTCAGTTTGATTTTATATTCTTATATTCAAGACAGGGAAGTGCTTTCTTGAATCTAATTGTATGCTTTTGTTTTTGTTTTGCTTCAGGTTTTTTTGCCCTCCTCCTTGTGTGTATCTTATGGGCAGTGGATGGAAGAAAAAAAAAGAACAAATGGAGCGTGATGGTTGTTCTGAACAAGAGTCTCAACCATGTGCATTTATTGGAATAGGAAATAGTGACCAAGAAATGCAGCAGCTGAACTTGGAAGGAAAGGTGAGATAAGGTTATGTTGGTTCTCCATAAAGGGCACCATGGTACCAGAATGTAGTTTCCTTCCTTGTTTTTATTGTGATCCCCCCCCACCCATGGCTGTTGATGACAGTTTTTAAAATATATAGATCAGAATCAGAAACAAACTTCTTGAATAGCTGTGGTCTGATCATGATTCATAAAGCTTGAACTGGTGACACCTAATGGTAGCATACAGTAAGCTTCCTCAGCTTGCTGGCCATTTTAGCAGGCTGTGTGAATCAGGTTTCCGTTGGCAATAATAAGTTTATCACTAATAAACTTATTTATCATTAATCACTCATCTGCCTGATAGGAACATGATACTCAAATAATAATGAAAATACGTAGTTCAGTAATATTTTACTCGACTCTCTTAAGCTTAGTCTTATATTGGGAGCAAAGTGATAGAGATTTGAAAAATTTTAGAAGCATTTACTTGGGTTATAAAGATCATACACACATGTTTTACCTAACCTCTGTGGTGTAGAGCTACACTATAGCAAGAACAGCCACAAAATTGGCTTGACTCAAACTTTTAGGGATTTTTTTTTTTTATTAATTTGCTAGGGAATGAAATTTATGAATTAGTTTTATTAATTATAGCTTATAAATTTAGAAAGTCATTTCAATCTGTACCTTTATGGTATTCAAAAATAGTTTTTTATTGACTTAGCATTTAACTACTATTTTGTTTTCCTTTGTTACTAAAATTTGGAAAATGGTTAGTACTGATCTTGATGACCATATGAATGCCTTTTTAAAACAGTTCATTAAAAACTATTTCTTCATTCAATAAGTCTTTATTGACTATTTTAGTGTTTGCTGTGTTGTAGTTAGCACTGGGGAAAGGGTTGGAGGGTAACACTGAGGGTGGTGAGCTGGGGATTTTGTACTCAGATTCGAGTTTAGTCATTATTACAGATAATGAGCACTTAGAAGCCTTAATAGCAACCTTCTCCAAATTTGAATATTTTATGTCATTTGTATCTTTATAATTTTTAACAGTAAGGCTTGTCAACTGTATTTCAAATTAGGTTTGCGATAAAACAGTACAGTAAAGGTTGTTTCATCTTAAAATAGCAGCAAAAAGTATTTCTAAATTATGACCCTTGAGCCAAAGGATATAATTAAGTGGTGAGTTGATCCCAGTAGGCATTAGCTATATCTCATCTATTTTCCTCTTATGTAGAAAGTCTCAGAGTTATATGTCTCCAAGCTTACATCTCGACATTTGTTATTATGAATAATTATTAGATCTAATTAGAAGCCAGGGATTCTAGCACCAATGTATTTAACTGTGTTAATTGAACTTCATTGCTCTCTTTAACCAATTCCAGTTTCTAACAGTTTTAAGGGGAGTAATACCAAACAGCATACCCATTTGCCTTTCCCAGCATCACAGCTAGTATAGCTTCAGCTTTACCATTATATCCTTTCCCCAAGCCCTAGAAATTCACAGAAGAGGAAAGGAATACTTGAGAGAGCTCAAGCATTACTATTATATTAAAAACCTACTCATTGGATAGTGCAAAGCTTATAAGCCAAAATCATATGTTAATATTTAGTTGAAATGAAAAATGCTATTAGAGAAGTCTGTATAAAATAAGACTTGTTCAGAGTCAGCAGAAGGCATTCCAGACAGTAAGAACAACATCATCATGTGCTTGGGGCATAAAGGCAAAAGAAAATGGTTATGGTTGGGGCCAGGTAGGCAGAGGTGGCCCAAGCCATGGGGATGCTTAGTTTCAGAAAGAGCACTGTGCTCCTGTCTCAAAGAACCTCTATTCATTTAAGGCAATCGTATTTTCTTTTAACAGTCTGTTACTGAATGTTAAAATTCATCATTACTGAAAAATAAGGAATATTTATTTTACATTACTGCATATTTTTATTTTAATATTCACTACATGTAGCCCTTATTTTTATAAAGGTTATGACATTTGACCATATTTTAGATCTGAGATTTCATTAATGGTGTTATTAGTTTGTTAAATATTTACTTTCTCAATTTTACATCTTACATAATTGAAGCTAGGTAAGCTATACAACATGTGAATTATTTACCGAATTAGAACACTTGTGTATTTCTTATTTTAAAAAATTACATCCCTATACCTCTCTTGCTAGCTTTATTTGTTTCTATAATTCAAATTTTACTATTTAAATATTTCCACAATACTTTTGCAGTATTAGATCTGATATTTTTCATTTCAGGGCAAATGTTTAAGTTGTTTTTCACTATTTATAAAAAGACTTACATGCCATTTTCTAGGATTTTGTTAGCTAATTTAGCCCAATGTAACTTTAGTTTTTATTTACTTTATTAAAACCACAGTACTTCTTTTTGAGTCAGCAACTTCTCTTTTTTCTTATGAAATTTGATTAGTTTGTGGTCAGTGGCCTTGTATTTCTTTTTTTGATAGTTCTAATAAAATTATCTCAGGTATGATCTTTTTTGTAATTAGGCATGTATTTCCCTTTTTTCCAAGGACATATATGTGCGTTTGCTTTTTCCAAACAAAATAAAGCCCATTGTGTGCAGGTCCAACCTTCTCTGCTTTTTTCCTTTTTTTTTTTTTTTTTTTTTTTTGCGAATCTATCTTGTTATTTTTGCAGTTTCATTATTTTTTTCTGATATTGATCATATCCCTTAACATTAACACTCAAATTAATGATCTTAACATTTTAAAATCCTCCCATTAGAATGCAGTTGCCTTCATTTAGATACATATTTCATTTTTGTTCATCTGTCTGCTTTAGAATATTGATAACCCATTTTCCTAGGCTTCATCTTACATTGCAGAACAATTTCATAGTTTAGGCTTAATCTGACCTTCAGTGCTTTTTAAAGTATTTACTCATGGCTCCCACCACAGCATCTCTGAAGCACTTGGAGATCTTTGGGTGAAAAGATCTGTGTGAATACAAAGTACTGTTGTTTTTATTTTTCTTATTACTATGTACTATGATTAGTTTTATCTTAATTCTGTCTTCTATAGAGCAGTCTCACGGCTTTTGGATTTATAAAAACTTAAAATTGAGTATAAATTATTTAAGATGGCACCTAAATTTTCCTATATATCTTTGCTTTTGAGAAATGAAATAAACTATGGCATTATTTTTGTTCTACTAAAATTGCCTGTAAGTAAAACTTAAAGATTAAAAACCTAGAACACATTAGCTTATTTCTTAAATGAGTGGCATTTGCCCTGCTTTTTAAAAGAAATACACAGCAGAGGTAGTGAAAGAGACTGATTTAGTCCAACTGCGAAGTATTGATCTTTTAAAAAATGTAATTCAGATATTTTAAATTCTTAAGCTGTATTTGAGCATCATTTATCTAATCTAGAAAAAGAGATCAGTAATTTAGTCCCTTCCCTAACTCACAGAGATCAAGGGAATAGGAAATATTTTATGATTATTAAATATGTACCAGCATTTATTTTCCAGGAAACTGACATCATATCTTGCTGTGTTTAGTTTTTCTAGTACCTTTAAATTCATTTCTTTTGGTAATACAGTATGAATTATCTCACTGGGCAAAGGAGTGCTTTAAAGTATACTCATGTAAACCATTTCCAGCATAAGATGTTTTATATGCGTCCAGTTGACACTGACATTGTTTTCCTCAGACATACTCTAGTGTTCACAGTATGTGAACTGTTTTGGGAAGGACCACTCCTAAAATTTTCTACATAACTCAATTAAATTTTGATAACATTATTTATATGTTTCCTTTACAGTAAAATTCTTTTTGTTTAAATTAACACTGTAGTATTGATAATTCTGTGATATAGGTGAAGAACTATATAAAAGAAAGATTGTTTTTACAAAGTCAGAGGATAAAATGTATCACATTGTTAGTATTTTATAGACTTGATAAGAGAGACTACTTTGTCTTCAGAGATTAATTTCAGTAATTATTATAGTAGGTTTTATCAGCTCTTCATTGAAATTATTGCATTTAAGTTTGATCAAACCAAGTCATGGCCATACTGAGTTATAGGTACATAATCAACAAGGTTTTGGTGCTATTAAAACTTTCCTTTCACAGAACTATTGCACAGCCAAAACGTTGTACATATCTGATTCCGACAAGAGAAAGCACTTCATGTTGTCTGTGAAGATGTTCTATGGCAACAGTGATGACATCGGTGTGTTCCTCAGCAAGCGGATAAAAGTCATCTCCAAACCTTCCAAAAAGAAGCAGTCGTTGAAAAATGCTGACTGTATGTTTACTTCAATTTTCTTTTTTTGTCCCTAACTTCCACCACAAATTAATAAGATAAATTGAACTTATTTTAAATTAAAAATTACTTTTTGATAGCCAATTCATTCTTTACTAATATTTTTATGGCCTCACTTTATCTGAAAATGTCAAAATCATTTATTATTGCTGCTTTATTGTCTTTGGAGTGGGGGGTGGGGGAGCTGTACATTAGAGATTTCCACACGCCAGATTTTGCTAAGTTCATTTCCTTGGTGTAATGTATTTTCTGTAAATTGGAGGAGTTAAAGAGAAACATCTTGACACTAGTTAAAAGTGGTAAAGATGGATTCAGTACTATTGCAATAGAGAAAAAATGGACAATACCTTCTGATCTAATGAAGTCATTTTCAGAGTTAGTTCTTCACTGCTCTCCAGAGGCATTCGGAGAAATGGGAGTTCTTTTCTTCTTGCTGTTAAAGTGACCGGAGGGAGTGATATTAGCATTGAGTGTCTTGGTTGGGTGAAGGTAGTTCCCTTTCCCCAAAGAATTGATCCACCAAGAATTTTAAAAGCACCTCTGAGAAACACTTGTATCACTTGGGCTTTGGAAGGTGGTCCTGAGAATGTAAACAAAATTCTTAACATGGTTACTCTGACAGAAACTGCTGTCTCATCAGGACATTTTTAGATTTCCAAAGGCAGATGCTGTTTATTTGAATTAAATATTACAACCCCTACACCCATTTTTTTTTTAATTTTAACTTTTTATTATGAAAACTTTCAAACTTGTAAAATGGAGACAATAATGTAAGGTGACCATCCACTGGGCCTCAACAGGTTTTTACCAACTCTGTTTCATTATCACCTTCGCCACCAACTCCTCTCCCTCTTCCACCTGCCAAGACATTGTAATGTAAATTTTAGACATCCTATCCTTTCAACCACCATTTATCAATAGTAACTCTCTAACAGATAACTTTTTTTTAAAACATCATTATACCTAACAACTTTGACAGCTCTTTGATGCCATCTAAAAGCCAGTCCATGTGCATATTTACCTCATTGTCTCAGAAATATCATTTTATAGTTGTGGTTTTGTGGTGGTTTTAACATTTGACTTTTTCAAAACTGGATCCAAACAAGATTTATACATTTTAATCTATAATAGTTTCTTCTCTCCCCATCCAGCCTTTTTTCCTTATCATTTATTTGTTGAAGAAACTGGATCATTTTTCCTGTTGATTGCATATTCCTCTGTCTCATATTTTCTGTAAATTGGCGGTTAGGCCTAAAGACTTTTATTTTAGAATTAGCTGGTCCTGTATATGTTAATTTCTGTGAAATCAGACGTCATATAATAACTGATTATCCCACTTTTTGTCATGTTAAGATTGATATAGTAAATTGAGCTGCTGTTAGCCTAATCCATTCATTACAAAGTTTCTCAGCAAACTCTAATGGTTTTAGTTATCCTTGGTGGTGGCAGCTAAAATCAAATATTTCATCAAGGGCTGCAAAATGGTGACTTTTCTAATTTTATTCATAATTTCTGCATTTGTTAGCTATTTGCTTCAAATGTAGTCTGTAGAGAAAAGGCAGGATAGATGCTTATTTATTAATTTGCAGAATAAGGATGATATTCTTTGAAGGTAACCAGTGAGGTTTTAGAATTTTTGTTTTGTTTGCTTGCCCTCATTTTGTTTTGTTTCATTATGAACTTACAGATCTTTATATATTGGATAGCTTTTAGTCTACTCAGTCATCGTTATTATCATTTATATTACAGAAAGTTTTAAACATACTGAAATAGACAGTTGCATAACGAAACTTACTATGTTTACCTTCTAACTTCAACAGTGATCTAACTTCAGGCCAATCTTAATTCTTCATTCTATACCCCTCCCCCATCTCCCTCTTCTCTACCCTCATTTTAGTTTGATGCACAGGCAAGACACTATATCATCTATAAATATTTCTGTGTTTCTCTGAAAGATAGAGTCTTGTTTTTTAATACAATCACAATAACATGATCACGTGAAAACAAACATGTTATAAAATAACTGTAAAAAATAATTTTATCAAGTATCTAGTCAGTGTTAAAGTTTTTTAAGGTGTCATTTTTTTAGCCCTTTATTTGAATCAAAAGTTAAATAAGGTCCACCAGATATTACAATATGTATTATATGACATGTCCTTAAGTATTTTTTATGTGTGTATTCCCTCTCTATCTCCATCTCTCTCCTTGTAATTTTATTCAGGAGATAATCATTTGGCCATGAGAGATTTCCACATACTGGATTTTGCTAATTTCATTTCCTTGGTGTAGTGTAATTTATTTTCTATAAATTGAAGGTGTCAGAGAGAAACAGCCTGACACTAGTTAAGGTGGTAAAGACAGATTTATTCAGTACTATTGCAGTAGGGGAAAGACTTCACTGTACAACTGAGCTCAGTTCCAAATACAGCAAGGACAAATGGGGATCTGTAGACAAGGAACAGAGTGAGGGAGGTCAGTAAATGGAAAATTACTTAGAGTAGACATAGGTGTGTGTGTGTGTGGGGGGGGTTTGACAAACCAGTCTAACAAAATTCTTGTTAAAGGCAGGCCTAGGATACCAGATGTAAAGATGGGGGTTGATGAGGAACTCCATCAGATAACTGAGTGGGAAAATGACAGTAGCACTCTCGCGGTAACTGGGCCAGGTGGAAAAGAGGGCTCAGAGGAGCTGTCTGAAGTTTGGTCAAGGAGAGAGTCTTTGTCAATACTTAGTTTAGAAGCTTGATCAGAGTTAAGTTTGTTTTTCTTTGGTCTTTTTTTGTTGCTGGAGGGCAAGTCTCGCATCATAGTGGTTAAGTGCTCTTGCATTAGGAGACATATAATGTCTTGTGTTCAGGCTATATCTGATTCAAATTACGGGATTTTATTTAACCTCTATATTTCTGTTGACTGTAAGTTTCTCGATGGCAGAGAACATATTTCATTTTCAGAATATTTTCCTGCTTATTTAGAAGAAATCAAAATCTCTAAAAAACATCCACAGACGGTTGCCATCAACTTTGATAAACATCTTTCTAGACCCCTCGATGAATACATTCCATATGATTGGATGTGAGCACATGGAGACACACATGCAGTCACATAAAAATATTTATTTGCCTAATGGAACCATAGTATACCTATGTGTTTTTAGTCTGCTTTTCCATTCCATCATATTCTAGGAAGATAGGTATTTTCCTATCAGGGCATTTAGATGCATGTTATTTAAATAGGTGAATGATATTGTAATTTATTTAATATTTCTACTGTTGGACACTTGCTATTTTAAAAATAATTTCCCTTTAATGAACAGCACTGCATTAAACATACTGTGTAGCTCATTTAAAAATGATTTTTATGGACTTATTTTATATCTTTATTTTATTTTATATCTTTATTTTATATCTTTAGCTTGACATTGACTTTTGGGGAGTGGAGGTATCATCTGTATTCTTTGAGGGCTAAAACAATTGTTGAAAGACTTAATTATTAAATTATAGTAAAAAATAATCATAATTCGCCATGTACAGATCCCTTCTTTTTTCCCTTCCCCTCCAGTCATGTAAACAAGAGCTGTTTTTTCCTCTGCAGTATGCATTGCCTCCGGAACAAAGGTGGCTCTGTTTAATCGACTTCGATCCCAGACAGTTAGCACCAGGTACTTGCATGTCGAAGGAGGTAATTTCCATGCCAGTTCTCAGCAGTGGGGAGCATTTTACATTCATCTCTGTGAGTATAAAAATGTGCATTTAATGTTTTTAGTGTGAAATTGTTACGATCTTTTTGATAATAAGACATAGGAATCTATTGTTGTTTTCCTTAGCAGATTAATGAATTTAAAAGACAATAATTTGATCTTCTTTTCTGCTCTACTGCAGTGGATGATGATGAATCAGAAGGAGAAGAATTCACGGTTCGTGATGGCTATATCCATTATGGACAAACAGTCAAACTCGTGTGTTCGGTTACTGGCATGGCACTCCCAAGATTGGTATGGGTCCTACTTTTGCTTTAGTAATATGTGTAGTAGAAATTAAGAAAACAGAAAAACCACAACATTCAAATGTAAAAATATACCTCAGTTTCATGCTTTGTAATTTAAAAAGTGGTATCAGTGATCACTGCTCTTTTTTTAATTGACAGTGGTACACCACCTTATTAAAAAAAATAATTTGAAGACAATTAGCCAGTCTTTATGATTGCATTCTTAACAACTTCCTGTTGTGTAATTTCTAATAAATTTTGATGCTCTTTTCCTTTTTTGGTTGTATATCTGAATGTGTTCAATAGAGGGCACTGTAAAATTACATAATGATTTCTTAATGCAGATCCACTGTATTCATTTTTTGTAGTACTTGCTGCATCCCAACATAGGACCAAGTTTACAAATGCATTGACATTTGTATTTCTTTAGAAATAATTTTTACTACTTTACTTTCTCACAAGTAGATTTATTAAAAATTAAATTGGTATTTCTAACTCTGGAAGAGGCAGTATGCATTTTGGGCTTCTTTTTTTCACTAGGAAGATCATGAAACTGTAAAAACTGCTTTTCTTAGCAAAATGAAAGCAAAAACCCCTTCTGCTCCTTCCCCATAATTCCCCTCTTTTTCTAAAACATAATACAATTTAGTTATGTTAAAGGTCAGGTTGAGAGGATTGGGTGAGTGAAAGAATGTTTGGTATTACTGTTCCTTAATATGCTTTATATTTATCTCTTTGGTGAAATATTCATTGGCTTATGTTTTCTGGGACCATTTCAGCAGGGACTAGGTCAATCTGTTCATATCTAAGTAAATGCATCATTTCTTTTGTGAAATATTCATTGGCTTATGTTTCTGGGACCATTTCAGCAGGGACTAGGTCGATCTGTTCATATCTAAGTAAATGCATCATTTCTTTCTCTTTTTTCTTTTTTTCTATGTCATGATTGTACAAGGTGATTTTTTTTCTATTTCAACTTAATAAACTAAAGTATGTGTAGTAATATTAATTTATAAAACCTTGAAACTGAGACATTATAATAAAAATGGTAAAGGTAGGGGAAAAAGGAGTGTAAAAAAGGGAAAGACACAAACAAACCAAAATCAACATTTATTCGAGTTCTACTCTTACTCATTATGTTTCACTCTGTTCTGAGGATAATGTTTATCTGCTTTGGCATTAAATGCTTATACCACAGAAGCACAATTCAGAGGCTTATGCCTCTGATCAGTAATGGCTTATATATGGATTATTTGTAGGAGTTAGACTCAGATGTTAAAAATAGTGTTTTCCCTTATAGTTTCATATAAAGACCAGTAGTCTACATTGTTTGAAAGTCATCTTTAATTGAATATTTTCAGCACTCAAAACTGCGTTGCTCTGATTATAAAAATGTTTCCATAAAAAGACTGCCTTACGAAAAGCTGAAGTGCCGTGCTAACATACTGGTAAATACGTCTTTATGGAGGCTTTGTGAGTGAGGAATTAGTTTCCTCAAAGTTGTAGATAGGCTTAAATGGACTGCACCACTTCACCTCCATTTACACAGTTTTCAGTAAAGGCGTATTTTTCACAGGAGGCGTTCTGTAACCTTCATATGCTTTTGAGAAGCCTAATTCTGCCTTAATACCATTAAAAGGTACTTTTAGTGCCTTCTAGAATTTCAGCTTCATTGGAGATTTTTTCTTGGAAAACAGTGTCTCTCCAAGACCAAGTTTCAATGTGATAAATGTTCTAGTGAGAAATCCTGTCAAAACAGGTACATTCTGTGTAGGTCTAGCCACTAACCAGAAACACCAGTCAGTCACCTACCCCACATCTGCAAGGCTATCAGACACACCAAGGTGTGGGGACATTTAAAAATCTGTTAGATAAGCTAATCAGTAAGATAAACTCGGTCAACATTTACTGGGCACTTACCAGGTACAGTGCTAAGAATACAGATAAGATATGTTTATTGTCCTTAAGGGCTGTATCTAGTTTACCTCAGAAATATGGTAAATACTATACCAACAATTTACAGAGTCAGCATAGAGGAGAGAGAGCTGGTTGGGGTAACCCTTGATGTTTAATGAATGTAGAATTCACTACACACATAGCTTAAGTTATGACATTCATACTACCTGGTTTCTCAGATTTCTTTCCTCTTAATAATTAGAAATGATCAAAGCAAGTTTTTGATGCCAAATAGTAGTGGACATTTTTGGTTTCTTTAGTGGTAAGAGCTAGGACGTTCAGCAGTGTCTCTGTGCAGAGAATTATTGTGGGGAATAAACACTGAACCCAGCGTGGCCCCTGTTCTCATGTGGTTGTTATTACTCGCTGTGGAGAAGCAGCAAGTACGCAGACAACAGTGCCACAGACAAGTCTTGCCTCGTACGTGGAGGGAGAAGCATGAATGAGTGCTTGTGCACATACAGGAAGCTTTAGACTTACTTCATTCAAAAATTAGTGATTTCTCTAAAATCCTTGTTAAATGTAAATACAGCTTTAAGATTTTAACATTGAATTGAAACATTTTGGTTAAGTTTAATTAGTCTTACAGACTAGTTTAGAAGCTATAATTGCTAACGTGTACTGGCTTCCTTTAAACTCAAAAATTCGTGGTGGTGTAAGTAGAATGACAAATTCTAACTATTAAACTGCAGAGCTAAAACTTTAAATATGAAGAATGTTAACTTAAAGATTGAGACTTTTTACAGCTGTGGCTTAGCTGAAGAAAAATCTTTGGATATAAGTGAGATGTGAATCAAGTGATAAAAGTCAGCAATAGTGCATAATATTAATAGCACTTTTCCAAGTACTTTTACATACATATTAATCCTCACAGAACTCTGAGCAAAGGATTACAGTCCTATGTGCACACATGCATTATGCAAATTATTGTGAACCTTCGGTGTGCCAGGTGAGCAAGACAGACTTCCTGTCCTCATGGAGCTTACATTTTGATAGGGAGATAGACAAAAATCAACTAAAGGAATACCCATGTAATATATTAAAAGGTTAATACAAATGATTAAAAAGGCAAGTTAGAAAAGGATAGATAATTTGGAAAGTGTTTTTGTAGTAATCAGAGAAGTTATCTTATAAAGTTCCTCTGTGTCTAGAGCAGGGCCGTGGACTGTTAGGAACTGGGCCGCATAGTAGGAGGTTAGCGACAGGTGAGTGAGTGAGTGAAGCTTCATCTGTATTTGCAGGTGCTCCCCAGTGCTAGCATCACCGCCTCAGCTCCACCTCAGATCATCAGGCGTTAGATTCTCATAGGAGCACCGGTCCCTGGTGCCAAAGAGGTTGGAGACCGCTAATGTAGAGTAAAGACTTTATATTATCTGTGTGTGATAGGAGTCCACTAGAGGGTTTTAAACAGGAAATGTCTGATTTTTATTTAGAAGGATAATTCTGGTTGCTCTGTGGAGAAAGGAACATGAGGGTGTATCAGTGGAAGTAGAGAGACAGGTGGTTGGGCTTTTGCCATAATTCGGGCAAGAGTTAATGATATTATCCTAGACTGGCATTATATGGTAAGGTCATGAGAGGTGACTGATTTGAAAGTAGACCCATCAGAATTTGTTGATAGATTAGATGATGGGGTGTAAGAGAAAGCAAGGAGTCAAGGATGACACCAAGATTTTTGGATTGAGTGAACGATAGTGCCATTTATTGAGCTGGGAGTTGGGGAATGTTCACATTTAGGAGGAAATACTGTTTTTGATTAAGATTGAGAAAGCAAACTAGACATCTTAAGTGGAACTATTGACTAAGTTAAATATACAAGTTGAGTGCAGGAGAGTAAATAGGGCTGCAGATTTGAATTTGGGAGCGGGCAGTCTAGAAAGTATGGGGTACGGAGAGAGCGGAAGAGGTCTGAGGATTTGGCTCTAGGGCCTGTAAAGGCCATTTGAAGCAAGGGTCTCCCTGAAAGGAGGATGTCTGTGTCAGATGCATCTGAGAAAGCTGCTGAGATGGGGACAGAGAAGTGCCCATGGGATTCGTCTGTCTGGAAGTCTCGGTGGCCTTGACGAGCAATGACATGGACACTTTGAGACAAAAGGCTGGATAGTTCAGGAGATTGGGTGGTGAGACAGAGGAGTATTCTATAAAGGGGAAAAGGCAAATGGGGTGGTAAGAGGGAGGCACAGAGACAGTAGACAAGGAAGGGTTTTCTTTTGATTTTAGTTATATAACATGTTTGTTGCTGTTGGGAGTGATCTTCATAATCATCAAACACTTAGTGATTACCTTCTATGTGACAAGTGACAGCTAAGGTTTGGTAGGATTATCTTTTCAGATATCCGTGTATGTTTTGTGGAATATTTGGATTATAAGCTTGTAATGTGATGGAAAGAGTTCAGGCTGGGCAAGCAGCCAGCTCTGGACTCGGTCCCTCAGCTACTAACTAGGTGATTTCGAGGAATTTAACTGACCTTTCTGAGCCCATTTCTAATCTGCCAAATGATAGCTATTGGATGTTGGATAATGGACTGCACTGACTGCTACACCCACGTTAGCTTTAGAGATGGTTTTTCCTTTGATGTTGGGTTATTTGTCATTGTATTTTATTGGAAAGGTCATCTGAAGTTGCTACTCGTATAGACCAACAGGATTAACTGCCGGGTATTTGTCGAAAATGCAGACTGGGAGGCCACACACAAGATCTGTAGGGTCAGAACAGATGTATTTTTAACAAGAACCCTAGATGATTTATAAGCACCTTAAAGTTTGAAATGCACTGATCTAGAAAAAAGTGCTTACTTGCCCTATTTTTCAGATGTTCATAGAACAAAGTAACCATTTCCACATTCTAAACTAACATGCTTGCAATCTAAAAGTATTTTTAACTTAGCCTTATTGTTTGTAAATGTTTTTGTATATGTAGGTATATGACAAATAACGGATGTATTACATAGCTTCCTGTGTACTCTTGACATTATACATAACAAAACTCTCCATATATGATGACTTTTTTTTTTTAATTGTTGAAATACAGATAATTAGGAAAGTTGATAAGCAGACCGCATTACTGGATGCAGATGATCCTGTGTCACAACTCCATAAATGTGCATTTTACCTTAAGGATACAGAAAGAATGTACTTGTGCCTTTCACAAGAAAGAATAATTCAGTTTCAGGTATGTTTTTAAATTACTGTGGAATCTAAAATGTGTAGAGTACACAGAAACATGAACCTCTTGTTCAGTATTAATTGTATCCAGATACATGAAGCTGTGTTTAGATATTTATCTCAAGTTCCAGGGTCCTTAACCCACACGGCCTCAGACATGGCAGGCATCCTACGTCAGAGAAGAACTCAATGCAAAAACGTTCTCAGAGAAACAATTAGCATCTAGTTCTGGGGGAAAGCCCTTCAGATTATTCAAAAGTCGGTGTTGGGTGTTAAGAGAGTCCGCGAGACTACTGTGCACACCTTGTGTGTAGATGCATGCATATTTTGGGAGAGGATTTATAATTCTCATCACATTTATATTGGGGTCTTCCAAGGTAGCAATGATGACATATTTCAAAAGCTGTTTTTAACTACATTTACTCAGAAGGCTTTCATCAGGACATGTACGACATGGGCAAATGATTTAATAGGAAAGTTATACTTTGATGTGAAACTTCTTTAGAAACATATGGGGACCTGTTCTAGAGAGACAGCCACACAGCCATCTCAGCCCAGCGCTGATGGACTGGTATATGTGTCTTAAGGTAGCAGTAGGGGATTTTTGGTTCATATCTTGGTCACTCCTTTAGAAAGTGCATAAGTTTCTAGCTGTTTCTGAGCAGGAGAGGCACCTATTCTCTCTCTTAGGGATCCCTAAAGAGTTTTAAGCAGCTATTCACATCACAGATAGTGATCTTTTATTTAAGAAATTATTATACAGTGCTGGTGCACTCTTAAATGGTTATTCTGAAAGGTATTATCAGTTAATATGTCACTGAAATATTTCATATTATAATAACTACTCTATGTAAGGTTTTCTTGTTAATATTCTGTTTATGTTTATTTAGGAATTGGCAAAGGACCATGCTTGGGAAGTTTATAAATTTGTACTAAATTCTCGTCATGTTAACAAGTGTTACTTGTTAAAATTGTCTTATACTATAATGCATGTAAAACTCAGTTTCTAAACATTCTTTCTTCATAAGGCCACTCCATGCCCAAAAGAACCAAATAAAGAGATGATAAATGATGGAGCTTCCTGGACAATCATTAGTACGGATAAGGCAGAGTATACCTTTTATGAGGGGATGGGCCCTGTCCTTGCCCCTGTCACACCTGTGCCTGTCGTAGAAAGTCTTCAGGTGAGACCACTTACTTACAAGTTGCCTTTTATTTATTTGCAATTTCTCTTAGCTATGACTTGGCAAATTTTATTTCAGAATAATTTTGATATTTCTCTAAATCTTGTGATTTGGGGATTTAGTTATATCTTTTGTTTTTTAAAAAAATGAAAATAATAAACTTAAAACCAACTTGTATGTTCTCTTGCTGTTTGTAGCTCACTCTCTTATAATCATGTCATTTAAAAGAAGCATTTTAATTATTCATTTTTTGCAAATGATAATTGATAAACTAATCTGCACGCTGTAATGAGAAATGAAGTTGTTTTGATTTTCTGTGAATTGCAGTTGAATGGCGGTGGGGACGTAGCAATGCTTGAACTTACAGGACAGAATTTCACTCCAAATTTACGAGTGTGGTTTGGGGACGTAGAAGCGGAAACTATGTACAGGTATTTGACAAAACTTTACATTATCCACAGTTTTTGGCGAGGGTGGGTAAATGAGATTCTTTCCTGATTCCGATTGTGATATATTAAACAACCTAGTTTCTGAGTTTCACTTCTAAAATTTGCCTTGCTTTAAGTGATACATATTTCCTCCTCAGATGTGGAGAGAGTATGCTCTGTGTTGTCCCAGACATTTCTGCATTCCGAGAAGGTTGGAGATGGGTCCGGCAGCCAGTTCAGGTCCCAGTAACTTTGGTCCGAAATGATGGAATCATTTATTCCACCAGCCTTACCTTTACCTACACACCAGAACCGGGGCCACGGCCACACTGCAGTGCAGCAGGAGCAATCCTCCGAGCCAACGCAAGCCAAGTGCCCCCCAGTGAATCCAACACAAACAGCGAGGGGAGCTACACAAATGTCAGCACAAATTCAACCAACGTCACATCTACAGCAACAGTGGTGTCCTAACTACCGTCTCACTGCCAGGACTTAAACTGACTTGAACGCAGCAAAATGTTGACAAAAAAAGAAAAAGTGAACAATCTTTTGTGGTTTCTTGGGAAAACTTTTCATACCAGGTGATATTATTCAAAAACCCCATTACCTGCAAGTGCTGATTTGAAGTACAGAAGCCACAGTAAGACAAAACAAACAAACAAAAAAAATCAAAATGTACAAACTAGTGGAAATCAATTTTTTTCAGCTGTTATTTTTGGTTGGTTGGTTTTTGTTTGGTTTTGTTTAAACGGGCAAGAAATAGAGATGTGGCTGGAATAAAAGTTAATCAGACTAGAAGACACAAATCTAACATAGTTTTTACGGACCAAGAAACTTGTATAAGCTTTAGTAAAAGGTACATTTTCACCAGACCTTTTTTGTATCACCGTATATAGTACACCTTTGTTACCAAATAGGTTGTTTCCTCCCTGCCTCTCTTCGAGCTTCTGCTCTTAAGTACATTCAGGCTCCGAGCCGGACCATGCTTGTTTAATCCAATTACCATCCTCTTCCAGGTTCTTTTGGTCTAAGGCTGGAACTGTTTTTATTTTTATTTTTTTTAAGCTGAAGTCTTAGGACTTTTCATAAGTTGAAATTTTTTTGATTTCAGCAAGTCAAATCTTGTAAAGGCCTGCATATTTTTTTTAAGATTATATGAAGTCTGTGCAAAAGCTTTAAAAAAATGCCTCTGCCTTGCCTGCAATACATGCAGTATGTACGTTAACTTAGTCTCCGTTCTCAGACATTTGGCAGTTATTTTCTTTTTTTTTTTAATGTATTTATAGTGGTGATCCAATCAGTTCTAACATTTACATGGGATTAAATGTGGCCATTTAGTCATTAATGAGTTAATGGCGCAGAATATATTGTTGTTTGAAGTGTTTGCTCCCTTTCTCCATGCTTAAGTGTATCTACATGTTCCAGGATTTGTTCAGGTTTTTTTTCCCCTCCTAATCTTGTACATAACTTGTATTATGTGTAAGTTAAACATTTTTATTTTGAACTTGTAATGTTCCCAGTGATTTCATTCAATAGGGTGTTTTTTGCCTTTTTGGCATACGACAAAAAGAAATGATCATAGAAGTATTTGCTACCAATTGGTAGATGGTGCCCTTATTGTATAATGAGGAAAATCTCAGCAAAAGCATGTTTTTGTTTACTTTTTTTTTGGTAGCCTAGGCCAAGACATCATTATAACCTTAAAACAAGATGCTCTTATTAGATGGTCAACTAAAATAGCCGGAAGACAGTACTTTAGAAACAGATAGTTGTGAGATTATAAAAATACAAAAGTAACTAACTTATCTTTTTTTCCCTGCCCCCCCCTTTTGTCTTCTCTTCCCCATTACTGAGTGTCTCCACAAATGTCTGCTACTCAAAAAACATTTGTTTTCATTCAGTTAGATTTGGTTGCATTCAGGGTTGTGTGTGGGCCTTGCATGCTAAGCTCACGAGTTTTACGTTGCCTCCATTCCTGCACTTTTGGTTATGCCTTTGTTCAGTTTCTTAGAAATTACAGCAGACTCCTTGAGCTACATTTAGTACAGGAACCACATGTGTAATGTTACAGGACACAGTCGAGTAACAATCGTCCTTCTCAGAGTAAAAACTACCTCTAGATCGTGGTAAGCTTTTACTGTCCCATAAAACAGGAGCCACAAGTACCTTACAAATGCAAAAGTTTCACGTCCTGCGGTGTTTCCATACAGAACGTTGTCTATCTTGTGTCCCGTGCTATTTTGAAAGTTTCCATTGGTGGACTTTTAAACATTGTTATTAGTAGCATTTTTTTTTCAGCTTTGCTATCTCATCGCTCATTTTTTTTTGCTCAGACTATGCCATTGTAAATATACTTCCTAACATCTTTAAATCACTTTTCCTCAGTTTCCAAGGGGAAAGTCATTTGTAAAACTAACATGTTAGTGATTAAATTGAAGTCGTGGTTTTCTCTTACTGCAAGCCTTTTTAATTACTCGCAGGCTGCACAATACTATACAGAGCCTTCTCTCTCCAAATCTGCTCCAGTCACTAGCTTCTCTGGTAAGCTAATCCTGCCTCACACGTAATCTGTTTCAGTGATCTAGGGCAGAATTCATTGTGGCCTTATCTTTCTTTGTTTTAACTGTTTACGGCTTTTCCTTACAAACTTGCTTACTTCTGAGTAGTATTTATTTTCTCTGTTGAGTCATGCAAGCAGCCTTTACACAGTGCTTTTTGTTCAGTGTGGAAATGTTTTCAGTGCTGCCACATTTTTAATGGGCCACAAGTTTCCTCCACTTCTGAGGCTTGGTATTTAGTTACAAAATTATATTAAATTAATCGATAACAGATGAGATGCTTTTAAGGAACAAACTATTCTTCACCCAATTTTGCAGCACAAAATAATTTTTCAAGTTTATGGCTTTGTTAAAATGAACTTTTGTTTTTTTACTGTTTAAATATATCTTATTTTGGCTCTTTGTTTCTTTTAGTAATTGAAATATTAGAATGTAAACTCTTTTCCTGTTTGTTTTTCTGAAAAGTCCAAGAATGTACTTATATAGGCATTTTCTCCAGCTATTTTTTGCCATCTGCCTACCACAAACTAAAGACTGAAATGCTTTGTCTGTTGTCGCTTATTATGTTATCAGTTTTGTCAGCTGCTTTAAAAAAAAAAATCTTTTTCATGAATCTATAAGTCATCTTCAGCCTATAATTTATAGGAGCCTTGTCCTCCGTTATAGTAGAGGACAGCCCTCCCCCAGTGGGGGCGTTGTTAGAGATGCTGGTCATTTTCCCTCCTAAACTCTCTTAGAATGATAACTATTTCAGTTCAAGTATAGTGCATTTGAGGTGGGTTTTGTTTTTTTTTTAAGTTTTGGTTTAGAAGTATATCTTATGCTCTAAAGAGTCTATGCAGTTTCTAAAATTATGCATAGAAGCTGAGTCTGTGATGATTTTTAGTTGCATTGAACTGGTCACATAGATTGGAAAGGCAAGCTAAAGGCTTTAAATGTAAAATGCCCTTTTTACTTTGAATGGCTTCAGAATTGAACACTAGTATAATATTTAACCTGCTGCTGACTTTTCTTAAACTGTGGCAACTTAAAGGCATCCTCATATATATATATATTGATTAGTGAAATATTTGTCACTCTTACTGCACAGACTTATTTACAATCATAAGTGGTTAGTTTTGTTGTTTTTTTCTGTTTTCTAGGGAAACTGGTACCATCTGTGCCCTCACAGAAATTTTCCAATGCAGTTTTTGAGAACTAAACTAAGTAGTCATGTTAACCAGATAATCCTTGGGGTGGGGTGGGGGTTCCGTTTTGAAACAAAATGCTATTCAATTATTAACCAAGTTACTTACTTTTGATTTCAAAAGCAGCTGTTTCTGATGAGTACTGAACAATGTGTGTAATTTTCTGTGCCAGACTTTTGACTTTGTTTTCAAGCACTGTAATGTGGGATGGATGGTTAGAAACGATAATATATTAGGGTTTCTATTTAACCCTTTCAGGACTGAACTGTATCTCCTTTTGTTAATTGTCCCCTGTGTTGTGATGAATGTTTGCCAGCATTCAGTGCTGTGTTGGTCCCGGTGTAGGTTTATACGCTCATTTTTAGTTTATTTCTTGTACCTTGCAGCATGCTCTACACACTCAGTCCTTAAGGGGTTTATTTTACAGACTGTGCGCCTGTAAGGTTTGTTAGCAATAAGATAGAAAATTGAGCAAGTTTATACCATATTTTGTAGAAAAAAAAATGAATCTGCTCAGTTCCATATTTCATCCGTGAGAAACCTGCAGTAGGGGCAGTTTCAAGGAATAAATAAAAAGGAAATGCAAACCATTGCAAAGTCTTCTGTTGGATGTGCCTGACACAGGTGTATCATCTTTGATTTCAGAATACTTCATTAAGATGACATTCAGTTTCATGTTACAGTTTGTGTATTTATGGCATTACCTTGCTGTCTACCTCACATCAAAGTGATAGCTGTGTTCTCTCTTTTCAGTGTTTTTTAACTAAGTAGTTTTTTAACTAAGTAGTATGGAAGGGGTGTTTTTTTTTTTACTTCCCTTATGAATGAAAACTGGGCTTTGTCACTTAAGGGGTGTAATCTCCCAATTCAGGAACATTTCAAGCTAATCTTGACAAAAATGGAGACTCTTACTAGGTAACAGCTTGCTTTTCCCATATAAGGTGATCATTTGGTCTGGTGTACAAAAGAACATATAATGGTTTATGCTATTTGGTGGGGGGGGGTCCTAATCTGAGAGAGAGCAAACAATCTTATGAAAGATCCATTAACTGAGAGAGTATGAGAGAGAGAGAGAGAGAGAGAGAGAGAGTGTGTGTGTGTGTGTGTGTGTAGTCAAACCCCTAGATCGTTGTCGGTGATAAAGATGGAGAGGGCAGGCTACACAAGGGTCTAGTGGTGAGTGAACACAGAAAGCAGTCTTGTCCTCTAAAAAAAATCTAGAAAGGTAACACTAAGTAGAAACCCTAAAAAAGTTTAGTGCTAGAAAATACTGAGGGAAACAGGTTAAGTGGATGCATAAAATATAAATGAAGTGATTCATCTTGACTTAATAAGTTTAAGGCCAAGAGATAGTACTGTGTGCTACAGGCATCAAGAACTGTAAGACTGGACAGTTACACACATAGTTCTTTGTGTTAGGGATGGGTCCTTCGTGTGCTTGGCACATAGGTATTCAACACATAGTTTAGTTAAAAGTGTTATGCACACGTGTAGAAATCATGACCCATCCTGGTTTATAGAAAAGGCAGGCAAAAGTGCTGTAATACAGAAAAGGGACAGGTTTTAAAGAAACATTCATACGACACACAAATAGGTTATTTTACAATTTGGAACTTACAGAATGTTTGGCTTCGGGAAGGTGGCACTTTAAATGTATTCTGTGCAAAAATTTGAAGGTAAGTATGAAGATGAGATGTGTATAAAGTTCTCGCTGGCATAATGGTTGAAGTCCCAGCTCTTCATCTCCTTATGTCCCTCCCACTCCCCTCGGTCAGTGCAGTTGAACATGTAGGTCAGTCATTGCTGGCACCTTTACTTGTGTGATAATACCTACAGGTGCTAGGCAAGTAGGGTCACTAGTACTTATTTAAACCCCAAGCTATCTACAAATACCCGCCGACCTTTTTCATAATAAAGGAGTAAAGAGTGTTGACTAGGTCATTTCCACAAGTGGCCTCTCTAGTGCTCCATGACAGCTACTCTTCCCCCCAACACAACACAAAGCCAGTGACTCTGGATTTCTGCTGCTTAAACCTTCACAACTAAGTTCTTAATATGGTTTAGGTATTATAGTGGAAAGTTGGGGGGGGGGGAACTAATCGTGACTTTAAAGACAATAATTGTTTTTAGTCACCTACAGTCCTGGAGAGAGAGGCCCTAAGTTGTCAGCTAGAATTTCCCAGCAGCTGGTAAGAAACTGAGTGTGCAAACAGTGTGATCTTCGGAAAGAACTTCAACAGGAGAGTGGAATGTGCGCTATTATTTCTGGGTAGTGCCAGAGTTCCATTAGAATTAGTTAAAATACAATGGGTTTTTTAATGGCCGGTAACATTTGAGGCCCTCAGCTCCATTGGTGTGGCCATTTCCTGAGAATTTCAACTAAGGACTTGTCTTGGTCAGCTTGGGCTGCCATAAGAAAATACAATAGACTGGCTTAAACAACAGGAATTGATTTTCTCGCAGTTCTGAAGGCTGGAAGTCTAAGGTCAGGGTGCCAGCATAGTCAGGTTCTGATGAGGACTCTTGATGGATTGCAGATGGCCACCTGGCTGTGTACTCACATGGCACAGAGAGCGCTCTGTCTCTTAAAGGCCATAAGCCTGATGAGATTCCAAGGGAGGCTTAAAGGTAGAAAAGGGGTCCAAGTCAGCCCTGGGCAGTCCCTGCTTAAAATAGCACTTCTCCCAGGCGAGGGTGTTAAATGTGAGTCTAACCGTAGGTCTGCAGGTGCAGGTCTCGATATCCTGCATTTCTAACAAGCTCCTCAGGTGACACTGATGGGTATGGGTTTAGAAACTTATTTTAATGCTGTGGTTCTAGAGACCTCCCTTTGAGTAGTGAGAACCTGGTGCATTCCCAGACAGAATTGACAAAATGCGTCTTCACTCCATAAAAGTGATTATTTTTAAAGTAAACATTGGATGATTTTCGAATCAGTCCTTACTGATTTTTAAGCACAGGGTTAAAATTTTTCATTACACTTGAGAAGGCTTATATACTAACTCAGTGGACTAGTCGGATTTCTGTTACAGACTGATAATGTGGCCTGTCTGAAAACAAACGTCGATGTGTAATTATAGTCATGACGTGTAGAGGCCTGCATTGTGTTAACGATGTGTCAAACTCTAGAGGCTTTTAGCATCCAGGACAAAATTTCTGTACCCAGAAGTTAGAGGAATATTGAATAACTTCCAAGTTTTAAAACTCTTCGGTTTGGGGCGGGGGCGGGAAATGGTTTGAATTGGGCTCCCTTACTCATTCAGAGAGACTATATTATCACAGCCTAAATGAGTGGCCTCTGCACTGCTGAGATCACAGACAAGGAGCTGTGTAAAATCCTCAGAGCTGGGTAAAAGCCAGGTTTCGCTCAAAGTGACCTGCCTTAGCCCGGCTCTAGGAAGGCCATGCTTTCTTCCCACTGGGATTTTAGATCTAAATGAAACAATACACAAGTTAGTGGGATTGTAGGCACAAGGTGAGCAGAGAAGTAAAATAAAGGGAGAGAGCCCGAGAATGACCCAGGTCCACAGACACACACACCGCCACCATACCGCTACCACACTCCTGCTCTGAAAATATTTTAGCTAAACCAAGGAATCCCTTTTTTGGGATGTGATGTTTAACATCTGTCATGTGGTTTGCACACTAGCCAAATGTGTGTAAAGACCAAAGCTCTGAGCACATTGACTGGAGTTTGGGTCATCAGGATGAGCAGAGAGAAAGGCTTTGTAGTGGGTGCTGGCGCCCGGGGCAACAGGAAGCTTTGCTGTCGTATTTTTCCACCTTAACCTTTGTAATGAATGTGTAAATATTTTGAAAGATTGAAAGCAGCATGTAAAGTCATGAAATATTGTTTTCTGAGCTGTTAAAATACTGGCAAACCTGCATTTTGATAGCTAGATGCCAAGTGTTTTTTTATAGTGTCGCTTCGAAAACTACGTCCCTTTTACTCATTTACTTGACAGGGCTGATTACGCCCCCATTTTTGAAACTTTTCAGTTGGTTTCCAGGACACCAAGCTTGCTTCCTCCGTCGGAAAGCAGTTCCTTCTCACCTCCCCAACTTATAAAACTTGGACAGCCCCAGGGCAAAGTCATGCCACCCTCCCTGTCTCGCCACCCTCCCCTTCCCCAACCACGTTCCTCCCACGGCAACCTCTCCACATCTCATGTCTCTATGGGGTTGACTCCCGGGTTCACATTTCCCGCCCCGACTTCTCACCTGAGCTCCAGATTCAGAGATAGCACTCGGCATCACAAACTGAGATCTACAACTAACGATTTCCTCCCTGCCCCTCCTCTCCCTCACCTAGCCAGTCCTCCCCTCCGGTAAATGCTGCCTCCATGCTTACAGTTGCTTAGGGAAAATCCTCAAAAACAACCTTGATTCATTTCTTGCTCTCACATCCCACCCACATCTAGTCCATCAGCGAAGCTCGTCAATGCCTCTTTGAGATGTGTTCACACCACATCCACCACAGCCCCCGTGAGCCATGCAGCCATCAGCTGTCACGTGGGTTATGACGGCCGCTTTCTGACTCCTCCAGCTTCTTCCCTTACCGTCTTAGAGCCGTGATCCATAGCAGCCAGAGCAAGTCTTTAACATGTACGTCTGCTGCCCAAAGCCTTCCCTCCGACCCCGTCTTGCTTGGGGTAAAACTCCAGGGTGCTCCTCATGCGCCCACGTGCCTTGCCGCCACTCAGTCCTCCTCCTGCCCCCTCCTGGGTTCGCGGTATCCCAGATGCACTGGCTTCCTTGTCTTTCCTTGATTTCACCACCGTGCTCAGGGCCTTTGCGTTGGCAGTTCCCCGCGTCTGGAACACTCTTCCTCGATGTCCCCAAGATCCATGCCGCGCTCACTCCCTGTAGGTTGCTGGCTCTCAACGCTATGCAAAATCGTTTCTACTCCCATCACTCTCTGTCCGCTGGACCTTTTTTTTTTTTCCTCATAGCACTTACCACCACCTGACATTTTGTGTGTTTACTTGTCCACTTGTTTATTTCTGTCACCTCCAACCAGAATGAAAACTCTTTGAGACTGGGGACTTCATTTTGTTCATTTTAACATTATGGTTGCATTACTTTGCTAAGTATAAAAAGAAACTTTTTAAAGTGGGGGGACAGGCTTGGATTTAACTAAGAAATTCTTAAACCAAAGAAATAAATTATTAATCACAAGTGCAGACCCTAGCACAGTGACTGGCACATAGTAGGTACTCAATAAACATTACCGAAGGGATGACTAAGTGTTTCTTAGTCACAGTGTTAGGTGGTGTGTCTAATTTACCTTGACAACCCAGATCCCTGCTTTAATTCAGAAGCTTGATAAAGAATGGAACACTGCAGTGACAGAAGTATCTGGAAGTGACTAACCACTCAAGACTAGTGAGACAATGCAGAGAAAAGAATATAAACATTGGGAGTGAGTGAAGGGGTTCCTGGCAGCCAAGAATATGGGGTTATAGAAAAAACTGTGGTGGGTTTTTTTAAACGAAGATTTCTGTTATTAGGTAAAAGGAAGTGGGTGGGTCTTCCTACTAACTTAGGGATAATTTGTTAGGCTAATTAGTAATTTCTAATTAATATGGGGAAATGGAATTTGTAAATATTTTCAAAGGAGATGATCATACAACTTCATTTTGTGTGACAGAATTCAGAATTTTCTTGTATACCTAATGGTACTGTTTGTACCAGCTACATGCTTATAATCATCTGGAGTCTTCACCACAACACAAAGAGAAAGATACTATTACTGCCACTTTTCAGATGAGACGTGGGCTTAGTGCCCAGACAATAAATAGGAAAGCCACAAGTCCAAAGTCTTCCCAACTGCCACCACAAGAAGTTTTAAATTTGTGGGACACACGGTGACATTTGTCAAACACCGTGTCAGCTACTACTATTAAGCTGTTTTCAAGTAATTACTTAATAAACAGAACTGTCAGGTATTTCTTTTGGCCTAAGGAACCTATGAAAAAAAATTAACAAGACGCTAAAGATGCCATGAGTGAAGAAAGTTCGGGAACCTCTGTGCTGGTGATTAAGAATTTATTTCTTTGGTTTAAGACTATCTTAGTTAAATCCATGCCTCTCTCCAGCTTTAAAAGTTTTTTTTTTTAAAAAAATAGAGCCAAGTAATGCAAACATAATATTGAAAAAAAGCATGGATGAAAATTACACTGCCTTTCCTGATCTCTTTCCACTTCTCCAGATCTAACTACGTAAAACTCAACTATCACTTCTGGCATTTATCTTTGTGTTCCTAAGTAATATGTACATACTGTGTTTCCTGACTTGTTAATTTATACATTGTCTGCCAACCTCTTGCTGTGGTTAATGAGGATTTTCCTTGCCCATACCCTTATTCCTATCCCTCTCTTTCTTTCCTCCAAATATAATTTTCTAAATCATTGGTCAATGTTTAAATAATAGTCCTCATCTGTAATATGAGGGTAATATCTGCCTCATGAGGTTGTTGATAAGATAAAAATGCAGTTGACTAGGTAAAGTGGTTGGCGTACAGTACGCATTCATGTAAGGCTAAGTTTGAGTCGGGTCAGGTGGAAACTCACCTACACTTTTTAGGGAGAAGGCACCTGCTTGGAAGAGAAAGGGCAGACTTGTGTTATGTTTGAAGCCAACTGGATTTTCATGCCACTGACAATTATCACTTGGCAGAGGAGGTGAGAGGCATCTCACCTGTGTATGAGCAGCCACCTGAATTCTGTAGTAAGAAGGGTGAATGCTCCCTGTTCCCAGGCTCCCAGAAACCACGTTTGTCATTCGGAATTAAGCTGCAAAAATTAAGGATGCCCCTGGAATAGTAGAGATTATAAAAGTTGAACTTGGAGGACATTAGGCAGATTTCTCCATCTCTGCCATAGAAATAGACCCTCTGCTTAAGGAAAGTCATGCTAGGATTTTGAATTTCTGCAAAATACAGAGGCATTTCAACCCACAGATGGCTGGAGAGGGGCTTTTTAATGGAGGAAATGAATCCTGGAGGGGAAATGAGCCTCCACTATACTCTGCGCAGTTGTGACAGGCTGAGTTATTGCGGCCAATACAGCCAGAAGGTCAAGGGCAGGGAATTCAAAGAGCCTCCAAGTCAATCCTGAGTCAATCGTGGGACCAGGAGGTGGAGACTGAACCCAGGTTCTTTGGACCCAGTGAGAGCCTTCTCACCTGCAGAGTGGGAGGCAGCCTTCTCTGGGGAACAGGTGAGGTCACCAGCCAGCCACTGTTCTAAACAACTTGATTGGCTTTTTGATCTCTGGGAGTTTGAAGGTGTCCTCGCTAGTATGAGATAAGCTGGTGTTTGAGGGTCACACAGGTGTGCAGGATCTCACAGATGCGGAACGGCTCGAATATAAGGGCCCCAGCATCGGTGTTCCCACCGGGCAAGGACAAGCAGAAACAAATAATGAAAGAAAAAAAAACAAGAAGTATTCAAAAAGCAAATGTTGACATTAAACAGAGGACTCCCTTAAACCAACAGAACATGGATAGCCAAACACAAACCAGGCTCAGCCTGAGTTCCCATCTCCGTGGGCGAGGCCATGGGAGAGTAGCAGTATTGATTGTTGGTTTATTTTTTGAGATAACCAAATTACAAGTTGATTATAAAATTGCTTCTCAGCGAGTCTCCCATCAGCCTGTCTGGGCCCGCACATGGGATGTCCTAGAGTGGGCTGGCAAATGCGCGTACTGCAGCAGACCCATCCCTCTGTGGCTTCCTGAGGCCACTGTGGACTCCTGAGCTGGGGCCCGTGACAGAGGAACTGCCCCGTCTGAACCTGGAGCCTAGCGCACAAGGAAGTGGGCCCTGGGAAGTGAGATTCAGTCCCCATTCCCTGCCCAGGCGCTTCCTCTCTAAAAGCCCGTTTACATAAATGCCCTTGACTTCCAAGTGCAGGGGTGTGGGGAAGAGGGCATGAGCCACAAGGCAGGAGGATGGGACCTGAACCTGCCTGAAGCCAGGGCAGAACAGACCTGGTGAGAGCTGGGGGCGGAGGTGCCAGGCCCCAGCCACTCAGAGGTGGACAGAAGGGGGACGGGCCACTTCCATTTTTTGAAGCACCTGGTATGTTACAAAGTGAAGGAATGGCCCTAGTCCCACGCCCAAGAGAAATGGAAGCATAAGTCTGCGCGAAGTCCTGGGGGTGTTTAGAGCAGCTGTATTTATAATTTCCCTAAACTGAAAACAACTCGGATATCCATTGCCTGGTTGAAGAATAAACAACTGTGGTCCATCCATATGTAATGAGCTGAACGGTGGCCCCCGCCAAATCATGTCCAGAACTTTTGAAAGTGACCTTTCTGGAAAAACGGTCTTTGCAGATGTGATTAAGTTAAGGATCTCAAGTGGAGATCATCTTGGATTTTCTAGGTGGTCCCCAAATCCACTGACAAGTGTCCTTGTAAGAGAAGAGGGAAAGGCCCTGAGGGGGGCCGGGGAGGCAGAGAGCGGAGGGGATGCAGCCGCAAGCCACGCTTGGAAACTCTTTGTGGGGTAGACTTTCTCACTTGGCCAAGATTTTCGGTATTCCTGATGATTGCCAAAAACTGTGACCATTTGCCAATTAAGTGTATTAAATATATATGTAGCTAAATAATTTGAAAGGCAAAATTATAAAAATCTTTCATCTTTTTTTTTTTTAACCACAAAACCATGTTTGATGTGGGATTTGGGTATTTTATTTGAATAGGGAGAGTGGCCTCCAAGAAAAACAAGTGCCTAGGGCTTATGACGTCTTGCAATTGTCCTGGGTAGGCGAGGAAGGGGTGGGGAGGAGAAAATATGTTTCTGAATCTGTTCTGGTCACATAGCTGTCTTGTTTTTACATCTGAAACATTTCTTCACTCTGTTGCTACCCTTTTCCAAGGCTAACATTCTTGCCTTTACCTCCTTCATCTCTTGCGTAGACTTCTCCAGGAGCCTCTGAATGCTTTTCCCCTTATCCACTGATCTTCCACACCACACCCACTAGGAACTTGTAAAACAGAAATTGGATCACCTCTCGTTCTCTTAAACCCATCAGCCATTACCAGATTGTCAATGTCCTAGTGTGACAGACAGAATTCCCAACAAACCAAACAAAATCCTGCAGGGTCAGGCCCCTGCTTCTCTGTCTGGCCTTCTCACTCCTTCCTCCCCCAGACGCTGCACCAACCACACTGCCTGTCAATCCCTTTTCACCACCTTTGCCCTGTCTCTTGCTTCTGTCTGAATGCCTCTCCCCTGAACCTACTTCAGCTGAAAACCCCACCTACTCTACTGAGCTCATCCCAAATATCACTTCCTCTGGGAGCCATCTGCTGTCGCTGCCACCCCACTGCCAGCCCTACCTTTACCAGCTCCCTCATTACATGTTCTCTTAGCTCCCTGTCCTGTCAGCTGTGTGTGTGATTATTTGGTTAATGCTTGATCCCCCAGAAAGTCTCGGCTTCATAGGCGAATGAGCCGGTGTCTTATGGAAGAAGGGGAAGCAAGGCGGAGAATCTCTGTCCTTCTCTTTTCAAACCCCAGGCACTTGAAAGAGTGACTAGCGCTTGGTAAGTGCTCAAATAAGTGTTAGTGAAATGGTGGTTAAGGGAATGAGTGAGAAGGAAGGAAGGAAGGAAGGAAGGAAGGAAGGAAGGAAGGAAGGAAGGAAGGAAGGAAGGAGGGAGGAGGGAGGGAGGAGGGAGGGAGGGAGGGAGGGAGGGAAAGAAAGGAAAGGAAGGAAGGAAAGAAAGAAGGAAGGAAGGAAGGAAGGAAGGAAGGAAGGAAAGAAGGAAGGAAGGAAGGAAAAAGAAAGAAAGAAAGGAGGAAGGAAGGAAGGAAGGAAGGAAGGAAGAAAGAAGGAAGGAAGGGGAAGGAAAAAGAAAGAAAGAAAGAAAGGAAGGAAGGAAGAAGAGGAAAGAAAGAAAGAAAGAAAGAAAGAAAGAAAGAAAGAAAGAAAGAAAGAAAAAGAAAGAAAGAAAGAAAAAGAAGAAAAGAAAGAAAAAGATGTGTGTGTACTCTGTGTCCTGGCGGTCCAGCGCAGACCCAAGCACAGAGCTTGCTTAGATGAGAAGCACCACCCAGCAGAGCTGCCAATTCTCAGCTTGGGAAAAGCCCTGGCCGGTGGGGTGGGGCGGGCCGGGCGGGGGGGGGGGGTGGACACTAGCTCTGGACCAGCGTCTTTCCCTCTCCCCACACCCCTCACCCATTCTCTGCTGGGTAGGTGGCTGCTTAGATCCCAGTGTCTACAGCATGTGGCACCTGGCAGCTTCTGTCCACTGTTGGGCAAGAGGCATAGATGTGGTCTTTGAAGAAAGCTTTCCTAGAAGAGCAGAGATGGGAAATGTCAAGATCACTCAGAAAAGTTGTTTTCTGGAATTGCTGCCCAGGGTAAAATTTAAGGAGGGTTAAAGAATGAGAATCCTCTCTGAGGTGGGGAGGAGAGGATATTTCTTTCAATTATGATCACTTATTCATTTCCCCCTAAAAATAAAAATGTCAGCATCCACTTTAAGCCTCCATTCTGGGAGGATACAGAAGTAGTGTGAAGTATTTTCCCAGGAATTAAGTCACTTGCAGTCTGAGGATATGAAATGCATGTGAGTGAAACCAGTGCACCATTTAGTCATTTGGCAGGGCACACCTACTATGCGTCAGGGCCCTGCTTGGCTGCAATGCTGTCCCCTAGTTTGTCCCCTTTCTGGGCGTTCTCAGCAGTTTTTACATATGCTGTAATTAAAAGCATGGACTTTACAGCTGGATGCCTGGGTCTGATTCCAGGTTCTGCCATTTTTTGGCTGTGTAAACTTGGGCGAGGTATGTAGCCTCTCTGTGCTTCTTCATATGTGTAGTGGGGACTAAGCGCACCAGCAAGCCCCAGGATTGTCACTGGGTTTGCACTGATACTTAAGTGCTTAGAATGGTACCTAGTAGAAGTTAGCCCTCCACGCATCTTTGTCGTTTTTGACCATTTGCATTTCCTCCCCAATATCCTTTCCCACTTCTTTTCCATAGCATAGCAGATTTTCATAGGCGGCCTTCCCCTCCCTCTCTCCTCCTCCTGGTTAGTGTGGGAAAGCATGTCAGTGATCTGGGGTGGAGCACATGACCCAGATCTAAGCCAATCAAAACACTGCATCGTGCCGCCTACAGCGATTGGCTCAGGGCGTGTAAAGCGAGGTAAGCTGGTCCAACCAGAGTGGTTCCCAGGAACCTGCAACAGCCCAGTTGCCTTTTTTCCTCCCAAATCTGTGTGAACTTCAGAGGTTGGGTGGGGCGTGGATTGCCGCAACCCTCTTACCTGAGATTGAAACAAATACAGTGAAAACCTGAGCTCAGACATGCAGAACACAGGAGTTTGGGGTTCACCGTGGGAGTCTCGTGACCGTTGGGTGAAAAGCCAGATCTAGTTCCCAGCTCTTAAGTTACCAGGTCAAGAAATTTTCTTCTGGTTTAAACCAGAAATTGTCTTCTTGCAGCAGGAGATCCTAATAGACACATCACATAGCGATGTAGCACCTATTTATTGAGTGCCTGCTACCCACCAGGACCTGTGCTGGGTGCTGGGGAGGTTAGTGTCTGAGACAGACCATGTTCTCAGGAACCTTGAGCTCTAGGGTGAGACAGACAGTAAGAAACCGGGCACCGTCTGTCTGCCACGCCCTCGCCGGAAGGGCTACGCTCCCGGGGCATTTGGGAAAGAAAGTCATGGGGCCCTGTCTGTTCACCCTCTGGAATCACAGAACCTCTGGCTTGATGCTGCCACATTCTCACCTGCTCAGGGGAGACAAGGATGGCGGGGGCGGGGGCTCCACTTTCCTGTGATAATGCCCCATGGGGCCGCACAGCGCCCTCAGGCGCTACACAGGACACGTGGGTCTAAGATGACAGGAATTTAAAATGCTAGGCTAAGTGCCCCCATAATCATACAAGAGAACATACACACATTTCACTGGCGACCCACACAGACACACTCTGGGTCCTTGGTTTTCTTTCATGTCATCTGGCCTTGCCCTCTTCTGGAAGATTCTCTTCTACAAGTCTCTACAATAGGAAGGAAGGAAGAGCTGCCCTTTTTATCCATGAAGACTGGTTCGGTCCCGGGATCCACTTTCCATCCTTGCTCACCCTCCCTACCCCCCAACTCTTCCAGGTAATACAGGGCACTTGATTCTTCTCATATTCGTTTGAATTCTTTGAGTCTGGACTCCACAGCCAGACTGCTTGGATTCTTTGTCTGGCTCCACCATTTGCCAGCTGGATGACCCTGGGCAAGTTACTTAACCTCTCGGAGCCTCAGTTTCTTCGTCTATAAAATGGGTGGAAATAATAGCACTTACTTCTCAAGGTTATGTGTGTGATGTGCATTTATTTCTTTGGCTCCTGAACATGCCAAGAGGTTCCCCGCTCTGGGCCTTCGCACGCGCTGTTCCTTCTGCCCCGGTTGCTCTTCCCAGGTATTTGCCTGGCTATCTCCCTCTCTTCATTCAGGTGTCTGCTCAAATAGCATCTCTCAAGGTGACTGGAATCCCCAATGGCCCCTGTCTCCTTCCCCATTTTGTTTTCTGTGTAGCACTTACTGCTCTTGCATCTGTGTATATGTGTATTGCCTTTTTCTCCCACCAGAAGGTAAATAGTGTCTGTCTTGTTCAGGGCTGTATCCCTAGAGGCTAGGACAGTGTCTGAAGAGGCTCCATGAATATTTATCAGATGAAGTAGAATGAATGAGCTCTGTGAGAGGTGTCCGGCAGGTCACTGGGCAGGTGGGGACTTTGGTAATCCTGCTAGTGAGAAACTGTCTAAGAGGCAATTCTGAAATCAAACATGTGCACGCGTGCATACACACACGCACACACATGCACATGAACACAGACACATGTGCGCAAACATGCACACACATACACACACGTGCACACACACACACCTTTTCTCCAGGACGAACACTAATTCTCAGAGATGCTAACTCTGTTTGAGGGGCAGGGGAACGTTTCCTGGACTGCAGCGTGTTCTGCCTGCCCGGCCCCAGCCAGAGCGGGCTTCTGTGTTTCAGTGAGGCGCCGGCAGCTCTGATTAGTGAAGAGTCAGCAGCCAGGCTCAGGGTGTGTCACACTAGGATTAGTGTGAAAGGTCTAGTCTTCTCCGCTAGCCCCCCTCCATTAGGGTTCAGATATATCTATATCTATATCTATATCTATATCTATATCTATATCTATATCTATATATAAAGATATATAAAGATAGATATATATCTTTATATAATATATCTTTATATCTATATATCTATATATCTATATATCTTTATATATATATCTTTATATATATATAAAAGTGTATATATATTTATATATATATCTTTATATATATATAAAGTGTATATATATTTATATATATATCTTTATATATATATATATAAAAGTGTAGCAAAGACACACACACACACACACACACACACGCACACACTGTTTGAGTGGGGAGTGGGGAAATGGACATCCTGGTACATCCTACCGAGTGGGCAGCTGCACATACCAGACTTTCCTGAATCTTTATGCTTTGGGCCTGAGTGTATTCAGGAGACATTTTCCATATTTCAGACCCAATTTTCATTTTTCCAAACCCATAGACTATAAAGGAGCAGCCATAAAATTTAGCAGAAATAACAACATTCATCTAATGAGGGTATAACATAATTTATTGATTGGAAATTTTATTGAGTTCTCCTTTTATAATCTAAGCTTTTAAAACACTTAATTCAAAAAGTTTATGTTTATTTTTTGAAAATGGAATATTACCCTAGTCTTTTTCATAGATCATGTTTCTGTAATTTTCTGCAAATGTTTTAAGTTTCACATGGGCTTTGGTTAAAATTTAAATATTTGGAGGTAAAGACAATGTTAAGTTTTGGCCAGTAGGTGGCAGCAAGTTTGAACTTGGTCAGGGAAATAGTTCAATGTGACAGATCTTGAAAGTCAGCCCTAACACAGCAAAAGCTTCAAGGCAAACAGCTCTGGACAAAAGCGTGAAGTCCTCACCTTGATGAGCATCTTTGTAAAATCCATTCCTCGCTCTATGCTTTATGGCATTTTTAAAGAAATATAAATAGGATGCCCACTTTGTGCCAGGTGGCCCGTCGTGGCTGGCAGGGTCTCTACCCTTAGGAAGTTCCGTTTTAGCAGTTACTTTGGTTATCATCCCAGTACTGATGGAGTCTAAGTCATACTTAAAACCAAGTGTATTGAGGTGCAAAGCCAAGGTGTTCCAGGGAGCTATGCGAGTCGTTTCTATTTCAGCCTGACAACCTCCGGCGAGTGCAAAGCAGGTTCCACATCTTAGTAAAGTGAGTTTGCACCAACCAAGAGGAGAAAATCCAGTTTCCGGAAGGTTTGATCATATCTTCGCAATGAAAAGCAAATTGTCATGACACCCTGGGCTCGACGTTGAATAATGAGCCATGAACTTAGACCTGGAGAACGTTTGATAGGCTAGTAAGAATTTGACCTCTCCTGGACTTCTAACTTGTTGGTTTATGCGGTAGGTGATTCAGAAATGAGGCTGCCTTCCACGATCGGAGTCCTGTTCCTTTAGATTTCCTCAGGTCAGGACATGAGGCAGGAGGATTGCCTAGGATCTCACAGGGAGCAGTGGCACGGGTCGGCCAGCCAAGCCAGGCTCAGGCTCCCATTGTGTGTGATGTTACTGGACCCTCCCGAGCTCAGATAATTGGTCCAGCGCGGACATCTAGTGGGGTGGCTGTCAGTTCACTGGGGGCTCAGCTAGGAGTGGCAGGTGTCCGAGGCATGGTCTCCAGGAAGGAGGTTAGCAGTGACGTTTGGAGGCTGAGATAGCAAGCACCAGAGGTTGTGGTCTGGGGTTCATGCGTCTGGAACAGTATAAAGGAGAGGGGACCCCGGACGAGAGCAGGTGCAACCTTTCCTAATTTTCTCCTTGATGGTAAGAATCAGCCAGGATGGGAGGGCATGCTGATGAAATAACCAGGACCCTCCTACAGAAATTTCGATTCAGTGCAGTGGGGTCTGAGTTTCTTTATTTCTAACATGCTCCCATGGGACACTGATGGGCTTGTCCTGGGACCACACTTCCCATAACAAGTGCTCAGAACCCCTTTATATTCTACAGTGGTCCCTGCCACTGGAACAACTCTGGTTTGTACCTAGTAGAGAAAGGAAGTTGGACACCAACATTTCTCTAGGACCTATCGCGCCCTTACTCTTTACAAAAAGAATTTAACTCATTCAACACCCAAGTCTCTGATTAGTTTATAATTCCCATTGTACAGAAAATGAGTGAGGATCAGAGAAGTTAAGTAACTTGCCCGAGGTTAAACAATTAGCGAGTGAAGGATTTGGGATTCAAACCAACATCAGACTAGTTCAATGTATATTAATTAATCAGTTCACTAATTCATTATTCCAACTAGAATTATTAAATGTCTATGGATTAAGCACTGTATGAGGCACTGGGACATACAGTGAGATAAACAGATGAGATGTTGGCCCTCATGGAACTTAGAGTTTAGCAGGAAAGGTGACATATAAAAAAAAATAAAACCACAGAGTGAAAAGATTCCCAAAGCTGCCACTTCTCATTGCGTCCATCGCTGACACTCTGGACCACACCTTCTTTATCTCTTGCCTAGAGGACTGCAATGATTTTCTTGCCCCTTGTCTGGGACACTCTTACTCAGGCTTTTACGTGGCTGGCCCCTTCCTATTACTCAGGAGTCAGCGCCAATGTGACCTGTGCCGTGAGGCAATGTGGTGTGTTGGGTAAGGGTGTGGACTACAGCGCCAATACCTGGTCCTCTGCCTATAGCTGTGTGATACAAGACAAGTTACTTTCCTTCTCTGTGCCTCGGATTTCTCAGGTGTAAAAAGGCAGCAATGATACCTGCCCCATGGTGTTGCTGTAAGGATTAATGAACTAACATGCGTGAAGTACTTAGAATAGTGTCCGTCACAGGACAAGCAGCATGGAAGCTCTGGCTTTTGTTATTCGCTGATCACCCTACCTATTTGTGACATACTCCTATCTATTCACATTACCACATCACTCCATTTTATTTTCTTTATAGTTCTTGTTACCAAACCGCTCATATGCTTACTTTACACTGTCTGGCTCTCCTCCTCCAGAATCTAACCAGAAGACCTGGACATTGTTTGTACTTGTGTGTGCCCAGTTCCTGGAGCTGGGCCTGGCACACAGCAGGTGCTCAATAACCCTTTATTAAAGGAATGAATGAATAAACCAGAAGTCTGGGTTCTACGGTTCTACAGGAGAATGTAGTTGTGTTCTCTAGCCCAGGCCAGGTGGTCAGGAATGGCTGCCTTCTGTAGAGTATGATTTTGACCTGACTCAGGACTATACCCCAACGTGAAAGCCTGAGCCTCTGCCATTAAGAAAAGATGATGGAAAGAAATAGATGGGCTCTGATGGACTTTGCTGACCTCATCCTTGAGTAGGTCGAGTCTCCTAGAAAATCTGTAGAGGCTTTAAGCCCAGAAGTCAAAACTTGAAGAACATCTAGTTATTGAAGGTTAGAGCCAACAGTCTGTCTCGGATCGTGTTGGTCTGTGTCATACATTTGACATTATATTTAAACATGAGTTTTTACATTTAGCACACAGAAGGGCCCTGAGAGAGTCTTTGGAGCCTTCTGCTAACATTAATCATCTTCCTGAATACATGCTGGGATATGGGCTGTGGATCTGGCCAAACTTTAAGAGAGGGTGGGGAGGAGGGGAGGTCCTTAGACACCCGGCTAGGATATTTGCTAAACAATCATTTACTCTTCCACAGGCAGCCTGAAGATTGAAGGCCACGTTTACCAACCTCACAAGGCGGCTCGAATTGCACGGATCCCTTTCAGTTTTATTATGTCCTCACAGAATTTGGACATCGAATCTCATATGGGGATGAGGGGCTTTAGGCCACGTTGCCCTCTCATACTTCCTAATTTATTTCTGCAGAGGACTTTCCATCCTTCGCCCAAAATTTCAGGGCTCAAGGTCCATTAGTCTCCTTTGGTCCAAAATTGAAATCGTACTTCCTTCTTTGGACCTTTATATTCTTGATCCAGATACTGGGGGGCCAACACCCCCCTTCCCAATAAAATACAAAAACAGCCACTGTCCAGTATACTCGAATTTCTCAAAATTCTCCTTGTAAAAACAAGGGGGGAAGGGGGCCAGGAGCTAGAGTTTCAGACTCACCTTAATGAGATTATCTTTCCCAAAGAAAATTCAATATTAACGGTTATTGCCATAGGTAAGTGCATTTTGTTATTGCTGAGCTAAAAATAAGAAATTGACAGATCAGAACTGACAACGCGAGACCTAAACACATTTTCCCCTTTGCTCTGCAGCGCGCATGCGCAGAGCCTCTCACCTTTGGCTTTGATCTCACAATCTGCTGGCAGCTCGGCATGCACTTAGGTAAACAAAATGAATGCGACCGTCAAGGGCTGTGGGACAGCAACACTGACTTCCTAGTTGTATGGTCAATAAAGCCCCCGTTGAGTCTTCTTTTAAAATATGAGGGGACGAGTTAGGGAAATGATACAGCTATCCCATAGGATCCGTTTCCCTCTGGGCTTTTATCCGAGTGACCTGGGGCTGTCAGTGTCATGGCTATTTGGGCAAACCCCCAGCTTAGGACCCTGGAGAAGAGCAAAGAGCACTAGGCCTGCCCTCCCCCTGCTTCAGATCTAAGGGCGGAGACAGGAGCAGCACTCCTGCAAGGCTTACAAACACAAGGCAACCCATACAGTTCCCCGCCCTCTCCCACAAGGGGCAAGTGGTGGTGCGCGCATGCGTAATCGCATGCAATAACGGTTAATTGAGCATCTAGTGTGTGCCGCTGCTTTTTTCTTTATAGGGCTTGCCAGCTGCAAAAGCAACAGTTCCTCTCGAGACTCGAGACTCGTTGGTGAATAATTTTAGCTAATAACGCCTTTGAGAATCTTCGATATGGCGTTTTTTAAAAAAAGATGCCTGCCTTTGTTCTCTGCAATTTCTTCAGGTGGACACTTCTCCCCATTCTATAGACAGGAGGCTGAGGCACAGAGAGATTGTTAACGCGCTCAGGGGCCGACAGCTAGCAAGGGGAAGGATCCAGAACCCCGGTAGTCTGGCTTGGGGTTGCCGCCCTTCACCAAGCCACCTTTCTCCCGGTCCCCACGGGAGCGCTCTCTGTCAACTAGGCCGTGCTGAGTGAGCTGGTGTAGCACTCGCCGGCAATGCCCCGATTCTTCCTCTGTTCCATAACATCTATGGAACATTCGTTCCCCTGTCCTGGACCACTTTGCTCCCAGCCTGTGACTCAGTCACCCCATCCCTGCCAGGGGCTCACAGGCAGGGGGCTGTGGTGAGATCTCTTACCCCATAAATCCTTGTCTTAGGAAACAGGGAGTCAACCCTTTTGAAGAACAGGAAGTTCCAGAACAGAGAGTCCAAAAATGCACCCCGTAAACCACCTTCATACATGCCACCTGGGGAGTTTATTGCTGAGCCCCACGCCAGACCCTGGGGAGGAGGCCCAGGAACATGAATTTGTGTTAAACCTTCCCATGCGCTCCTGCAAACTCACGCTTGAGAACACGTTTCTCTTCCTTTTATTCTTTTTTTTTTTTTTTTTACTAGGAAATCCCTGCTTTGGTTGGGGAAGTTGCCCTGTTTATTTAGTCATAAGGACCTACATTTCAAAGGGCAGGATGGAGTGATATCTGAGAGCTTCGAATGGCGAATGCCAAGCCCTGGTGTCCGTGTGACTGTGACCTAAGAGCGTGTTTTCCTTCTCTAGACGTAGGCCCTTCTGTCGCTGGAAACTGGCCTCCTCATGTGCTCCTGCTTCCCACGTCCCAGTCCACGGCGAATAGTTCCCTGACTGTTAGCACTTCTTGCACCTAAGAGAAATTGCCAGGAGTGTCCAGACTCAGGCACCTGTTCGGTTTCCCATAGGGACATCCCTTGGTGGGTCCTATTCCTGAGCCTTGCTCACATGTTCCTCTCCTGAAGGGGCCAGTGGATACATGTGTCCCAAGTGGGACCTCCTCCTCTGCCCTCATGAGCGATGTGGCTCTGGGCAGGTCTCTCAATCTCTTTGAGTCTCGACTATAAAATGAGATTAATAAAACCTGCCTCAAGGAGCCACGAGAATAGGGAAGGGGCATGCACATCTGAAACTTCATTCTGATGTGCACTGAGGCACGAGGGATCATGCATTTTATGAAAACACTGAGATGGATGAATACTTCATGGGCACGGTTATTTGGGCTCATTTCACAGAGAGCTGTAAAATTAGGAGACTTGAAATTTCTACGTTGCTGTTCAAATTCATACGTTGCAATCCTAACGCTTAGTACCTCACCATGTGACCTTATTTTGAAAGGGTTCATTGCTGATGCAATCAGTTAGAACAAGGTTATATCGGGTGGACCATAATCCAAGAGGACTAGTATCTATAAAAAAGGGAAATTTGGACACAGAGACACGAACGTGGGGAGAACGCCTCATGATGATGAAGGCAGAGATGGGGTGATCGATGCATCTAGAAGCCAGAGATTGCCAGCAACCTCAGGAGCCAGGAGAGGAAGCATGGAAAGATTCTCCCTCGCTGCCCTCGGAAGGAACCAGCCTTGCTGACACCTTAACTTGGACTTCCAGCCTCCAGAACTGTAAGAAAACAAATTTCTATTGGTTAAGACTCCAAGTTTGCGGTGTTTTGTTACAGCAGCTGTCACTAATAAAGTCATTATCCTAAGCGGCCGGAGTCTGTCTTCCCAGTGGTCTGCAGGTGGCGCTGTTGCTGAGATGGTTCTGAGCTCAAATCCCTGATCTTGAGCAAAAAGGACACTGGGCTCTCTCCACCCAAACTGAAGGTGACCTGGTTGAAGGCAACATTTCAAGCGGTCTTAGAGTATCAGAAACGCCTTCACAGGGAGGCTGAGGAGTGTATTTAGAAGAAGCTACACTGCTGGCCTTGAAGATGAGAAGACCATGCGGCCTCAAGAAACCAGAAAAGGTAAGCCATGGGTTCTCCCCTAGGATTTCTAGAAGAAATGCAGTCCTACTAGCACCTTGATTTTAGCCCCAGGAGACCCGTTTTGGACTTCGGACCCCCAGAATTGTAACATAATACATTCGTGTTTTCAGCTACTAAATTTGTGGCAATTTGTTCCAGCAGCAACAGGAAATGAGTGTAACTGGGATTCTTTGACGCGACTCCAAATGAGGGGATGGGGGGCTGGGACGGTGACAGTCTCCAGACATCACCCAGAAGCACTGCTTCCCTTCTCTCTAAACTGGTCCAGCACCTGTTCTGTGCCAGTCCTTGCCACGTCCTCTGTGTGTGCAGTGCTTGATCGTACTTGATTTCTCATCCTTCAGTCTACTTCCTACCCTCCTTCCCCACCCCAAGCCCCACTCACAGCCTCTGGATGCAGTTGTCACATTTAACAAATAAAAATACGACATTGCATGGGACATGCTTATACGAAAACATCATTCATACTTATCTGAAATTCAAATTTAAGTGGCATCTTGTATTTTATCTGGCGACCGTACGCCTGGAAGATGTCCAGGAAAACACCTGCCAAATTAGGTCTTGGATCTGTGGGAAAATTTTCAGCTAGACCAAGATTCCCTTAGCCACCATTCAAGTTCTTACTTGCTCATCAGGTTCCCCTCCCCCCACTACTGGCTGTTTTCTTATTGCTATGGCTGCTTCTGGGCTTGAGGGATAAAATCAGATGCAAAAGCAGCTGAGGGAGAAGAGATCTAGGACCAGGTGGGAGGACTCAGCTCCTGCTTGCAGGGGTTCCAGCTGGTGCCCTGAAAGGAGCATTTCTTAGGCTCCCATCTTCTCTGACCAGCTTGGGCTGGTTCTGGGCCTGGAGAGTGAGAGTGGCTCTCTGAGCCCTGCACCCTTCAGAGAGGGGAGGTGTATTAGTCAGCTGGGGCCGCATAACAAAGTACCACTGACTGGGCATCTTAAACAACACGTTTATTTTTCCACGGTTCTGCAAGCTGGAAGCCCAGGATCAAGGTGCCGGCAGAGTTGGTTTCCCCTGAGGTATCTCTAGCCTCTGAGGCTACCCTCTTCACATGGGCATGTCTGTGTCTCAGGTATCTCCGTGTGTCCCAGGTGTATTCCAGGTGTCTCTGTGTGTCCAATTTCCTCTTCTTATAAGGATACCTTCACATTGGATTAGAGTCTACCCATATGCTCTCATTTGAACTTAATCCCCTCTTTAAAGGCCCTAGCCACATGCTGAGGTAGTGGAGGTCCGGGCTTTAACATGAATTTTAGGGGGACACAGTTCATTACAGGAGGCACGTTGGACCTACTGTACCAGGTTTCTTCACAGCTAAATGCTGTGGTCCGGGAAGAGTTCATGTATTCCTCCTCATAGAGCCCTCCACCCCAGACCACAGGGCTCCTGCCCCTCCATACAATAAATGACAGTTATATAAACTAGTTGTATAAACTGAGGTCCTGGCTGCACAGACCCCACGAAATGCACCCTGGTGGTTGCTGTTAGGTTGAGCTGAGGTCATGAAAGCCCAGTGGGAGGGTCCTTTTGAAAGCTTCCCTCAGGGCTGAGGCATCCAACAGGCAGGAGGTGGGAATAGACCTTAAGGTAGAGGTAGTTTTATCCTCCCTGGGGACATTTAGGAAATCACAGACCTTTAAAAGCAAAGATAGAGCCAACTGAGGCTTTTATTTTTCAGCTGGGAAGATCGGAAAACTCCAGTCATGCCAGATCATTTTAGGACCCCTGTCATGACTGATAGGGAGGCCATTCTGGGAAAGGCAGACTCTTAGGATGGGCAGAGGGTTTTTCTGGTTGTAGGAGAGACAGCGACCCCCAGGCTCCAGCTGGCACACACCGGGCCAGTGCATCACTGGCAGGAAACCACACAGGGAGAGGCTGGTAGGATGTGCCTAAATGATGCATGAGGGCTCTTGTAATTGAGAGCCTAATGGAGAGTGGTCTGCTCACGCATCGAAACCAAGCACACAGCAAGTCCGGAAATGCAGGGCTTGAATTTGTGAGGCCAAACTTAATTGGAGTCGCTGGTGAGTTGTGATGGAAAACAGGCTGATACTGCAGGGTCTAGAATCACAGGAATGTGGTCCTGGAGTGGAGCTAAGTAAGTGGGTTCTAAACTATGTTCTGTGGAATCCAAGGGGTTCCACAAAGATATCAAGGACGTGTCTCAAAGCCCCCATTCCTTCAACTAGAACAACTATGCTAACATCGCTTTCCCACTGTGGGCTTCCACACAGAATTGCGTAGGGGGACAAAAGAGGTTTCTCTGTGTTAAAATTTGAAAACCATTGCTCTAGTCCAAATATTTTGGGGGTGAGGGATTCATTCATCCGACATGTTTTGAAAACCTTCATCTGCGATGCTCTGTGCTAGCTTTTGGAGTCGTTTGTCATTGACGCACAATGCAACAAAAAATGACCCATAAACCCCAGCAGACTTCTCCTTACATCTCCGTGGTGTCGTAGTCGTTTCGGGCTGCCATAACACAAACCACAGGCTGGGGGAGTAAGCACCGCGCAGCCATTTCTCACAGTTCGGGAGGCTGGGAAGCACACGATCGCAGCACCAGCAGATGCGTCTGGTGAGCACCTGGCTCGTGAACGGCCATCTTTTCTCTGTGTCCTCGCGTGGCAGACTGGGCAAGGGAGCCGTCTGGGTCTGTTTGATAAGGGCGCGAACCCCATGTATGAGGGCTCTGCCTTCATACCTGCTTACCCTCCAAAGACCCCACCGCCAACACCATCGCGTTGGGGATTAGAGTTCAGTGTGTGAATTTCGAGGGGACGCAAACATTCTGGCTATAGCAACGGGCTGAACCAGTGGTGTGTGAGAGTTGGCGTTTATTGGCGTTCAAGAGCCCATTGTTAACATTTTCAGGCAACTTGATAAAAAAAAATACTCAAAATGCCTCACTTCTACCGCTATTACTACATTTAACTGTTATCTGTGCTCTTGATGTTAATCGCGTCAGCCTGGCGGAAATACCGAAAAATGCCGGGATACAGCACATCTCTTGCAAACTCCACATTCAATGCTGTCCCCCTGGTGACTTGAAATTGTTCACGGTGGGAGTAATTACACTGTAGAAGTCAGCAAACTTGCTATGAATTAAGGCCTTTAAAAAAAAAAAACTTAGTGTGTACGTCTTTCAACATCGCTGGCTGGGAGTGGGACGTAAACTTACCCCTAACCCTAAAACTAACCAGAGGAAATGAGATTGTTAAGTGTAGCACAGATTCACCATGATTTATTCCTTGAAACTGGACTTTTCCCCCCTACTATCATACCACCAATGCCCGTATATCACGCAAACGACGAGGAGCAGGGTGGGGGCAAAGGAGCTTTTGCTGGATGACAGGAAGTGTACAAAAAAGGGTAACTTCAGCTCAGAGGAGGGAGAGGTCCTATCCGGTAGAGGAGTTGGGAAGTTTTATGGGGAAGGTAATGTGTTAGCTGAGCCATGACGAAAGGGAGGGATTTTCAGAAAGAGCTAAGGAGGAAAAAAAGGCTTCGTGAGTGCAAGGACGTCAGGGAACAGCAAACCGTTCTGCTGTGAAAGGAAGAGAAACTTGACCGATAAAGAAGGGAGGTGTGACTTTCAGTTGCTGGAAACTTCAGTGCCAAGCAAAGGAAGTGGGGCTTGTAGGCGGTGCCTAACCACTGAGGAGTCCTGGGCAGGGGGTGAGATGATCCAAGCCTCACACTGGTAAGACCAGTCGGATACCAGAGTGGGGTGAATTGCGTGCGGGGAGAGACAATTGGGGGCTGGGAGACCAGTTTAACATCTACTGTGACTTCCTGGGTGATACTTAACAAAAATAATTCTTTTTAAAAAATATTTATTTTTCAATTAGAGCTGACATTCAATATTATTTTATATTAGTTTCAGGTAACAAAACTAATTCTGATTAGGGTGTTCTCAGTAAAACTTGAAAAGACCAGCCAGGCCAGGCTAATAAGTGAAATAGATATCTTAGTTATTGCTTATCACGGCTGTCATTCCTTAAGTACCTACTGTTTGCAGACACTGTTCACATGTAACACATTTACTGAAAGATGTGGAACAATTAGGAAATAACTTTATTTTTTCTCTTACCTCTGCCTTCAATTGCTACCAGTTAGGTTATTCCCATCTCCACACCCCCTGCGTGATCTCTCTGGCATATCCCACAGCATTCACCATCTTCATTAGAACAACTCCATCTTTCAGTCTTCAGTACGATATAAATCAAACCTTTTATCTCACATCTAGTTTGAAGCTCTGTCCTTTCCTCTAAGTCGGATAGGTCCCAGGCAAGACAGCTGCAGTGGAGAAGCTGGTGGTCCGTCCGTTCTTTCCTTCCTTCCTTCTTCCTTCTTCCCTCCCTCCTTCTTCCTTCTTCCTTCCTTCCTTCCTTCCTTCCTTCCTTCTCCTCCTTCCTTCCTTCCTTCCTTCTCCCTCCCTCCTCCCTCCCTTCCTTCCTTCCTCCTCCCTCCCTCCTCCTCCTTCCTTCCTTCCTTCCTTCCTTCCTTCCTTCCTCCTTCTTCCCTCCCTCCCTCCCTCCCTCCTCTTCCTTCCTTCCTTCCTTCCTCCTCCTCCTCCTCCTTCCTTCCTTCCTTCCTTCCTTCCTTCCTTCCTCCTCTCCTCCTTCCTCCTTCCTTCCTTCCTTTTCCTTCTTCCCTCCCTCCTCCTTCCTTCCTCCTCCTCTCCTCCCTCCCTCCTTCCTTCCTTCCTCCTCCTCCTCCCTCCTCCTCCTTCCCTTCCTTCCTTCCTCCCTCCTCCTCCCTCCCTCCTCCTCTTCCTTCCTTCCTTCCTTTCCTTCTTCCTCCTTCCTTCCTTCCTTCCTCCTCCCTCCTCCTCCCTCCTCCCTCCCTCCCTCCTCTCCTTCCCTTCCTTCCTTCCTTCCTTCCTTCCTTCCTTCCTTCCTTCCTTCCTTCCTTCCTTCTCTCTGTCTCTCTCTCCTCATCCCTCCCTCCCTTTCTCTCTTTCCTCCTCCTCTCTCTCCCTTGTGCATCCTCTTGAGACTGGCAGAGGGGAAGGTAGTACAAGGACAAAGTGATGCTGTCTGTGGTTCTTCTTCAGTCGTCAGACAGCCTTTGTTATGGCGGATGTGAAAATGCTGGCTCTTCCTCCTGGGGGGCAGTTTTGTAGGTTTTCTAGACTTCCGCCCTCCCTTTGGAGGCAAACACACTGTATGTGGGCCTCCAATGTGCATGAGTTTCTGATGGGGCGATGCGTCCTCCAGCACAGCTCACTAAGGCCGTCCACGCCCACAATCTGAGTCCCCTTTAACAGTCTTCGAAAATATCATTTTAACTTTAACGGCTTAAAATTCTTTACCCTAATTTAGTTTTCACGAAAATCCTGCGAGAGGAGTGCTACAGATGAGGCCTCTGCTGCTGGGGGCCTGAGTAATAATCGCTCTCCCACGGCTGGTGAGCATTCAGTCTGGGGTAGGAATGCACGTCTTTCTGCCTCCAAGTCCACGTCCTCCACCACTTCCCGATACCACCCTTTAAAAGATGAGCCAGATTTTGAGCCTGATAACCTCAGAGAGTGAGGGTACCACTAGCAGGAAGAGAAAATCAGAAGAAGTAGCTTGGGGTATGACAAATAGCTCCGTTTCAGATATGATGATTTGGGGGGTGGGGGACATCCAGGCATCCTAGAGGTGGCCTTCGGGTAACCACAATCTGCAGATTTCACCAGAGAAAGGGGATTTGATAAAAAGGTAACAGGTAGAGGGACAGACCAGGAAGCTTTACACAACAGGCTGATGGAGAAGTTGGCTTGTATTTGTCTCCGATGATTCGGATAAAGGATTTTAATAATGTTGATAACTCTCCAAAGAGGTGAAAGCTCCATTACTGATAGCATCTCTTGGCTTCCCGGTGAAGTGGCGAAGTGTGTTATCTTCCCTCTAAAAATAAACACAGGGATGGACGCGTCCAGGACAGCAGTACAGAAAGCAGTTCTGAAATCCTCCATGTTCAGGGAGCTCAGGGTGGGGGGAGAGAGGATATGGGGACAGAGAAAGGATGTTTCTTCCTTGGGGTCATTATAGCACAAGGACGAGGCACTGTAAAGCATTATAGGAAGTGAAACGCCACTTAGAACTTTTTCTTCTTGCACACTGAAACTCTGCGCACTGAACACCGATTCTCCCTCCTCCAGACCCCGCTAACCACCTTTCTACTTTCTATTTTGATAATTTCGATGACTTTAGATATTTCGCAAGAATGGATCCATACAGTATTTGTCCTTTCCACCAATGCTTTTTTTTTTTTTTATCTGTGTCTTCCACTGTTCATAGGTACAACACCCTCCCATTTGTAACATCTTCAGTTACACGGGTATACAGGAGGAGAGGAAAAGGGGAGGGAGAGATGGCAGCAAACGCTCACACAGCTGAATCTTGGGTAGAGATAAATAGAGAGTTGGAAGAAACATTGTAGGTATTCTGGTACCATCCCCTCCCCCAAACATGTGCCCTCTTTGTTGAGCATCACTGCTGTGGATGGAAAGAGGCTCCCCCCAAAAGCACAGGAGGCAGAGCGGAAGTCAGTCACAAGATTTATTGAGCACTCACGGTGTGCAGAGTACTGGGCAAAACACTGGGAGGAAACACAGTGGAGGGATAACAGCTACTGTCACTGGCCTCGTGAAGATTGCGTTTTAATGGGGCAGTGGGGAGGGGACACTTGTTAAACATACACTAACATATGTAACCAGCCATAGAGATGCATGCACTACTCATTCACCCCTGCAGGTTTATTGTGAGAATACCACAGTAACTAGGGCACGAGAAGTCTCTGGGACACGTGGTTTAAGCAGAGATCCAAGATATACTCATGTTGTAACGGTCTGCTTTGCTGATGAGTAGAAGCTACCAGAAGACACTAGACAATACCAAAAACTTGAATCTGTCTTCTTTACTGGCCACTTTATTTCAAATTGGTAATGCATATTAGCATGGTCTTACATTAAAAAAAAGTTTGTATAGAGTAAAGTCAGCTTGTATATAGTACCGTTCTCAAAGGTCAGGCACAGATTCTGAAAGTTAATAGCATTTTTCTCCTTTTTTAAAGGGCTTCCATTATGTAAAAGACTTCACAAAAAATATAGTGAACAGGCATTTTATTGGGCTATATCTGAGAAATCTTGTTTATATTTTTAGATTTTTATGTAATTCAAAAATTATTTTACAGGAATGTATTTCAGTGCATGGGACACTCATACTAAAAAATTGTTTATTAAAATTAGAATTTAACTGGACATTCTATGTTTTTATTTGCAAATTCTGGCAACCTGTCTTTAGGTTAATATACCTTTGGAATTTCCAGAAGTTCTCAGTGATGAGGGCTCCTACTTTAACCTAATTTATATGCCAACACTGTCAGAAGGGAAGACTTATTCTTCTGGCAGGAAAATTATAGATTTTGTAAGATTTACTCAAGTGTGGGCTACATTTTCAATTTCTTACATCTTTTATCATTACCATTTTAGCAGTGTGCATTTCAGTTGGTTGAATTTTTACCTTGAAATCTTTGCCTGAGATGACGGGTTATAAATATTAACATTATATTGCAGTCTGTGGAACAGAAAAACTAAAGTCTGTCCTCAAATTCCTTGTCCATTAGCACATGATCATCTGTCCCCCCAAATGGTGACACTCATTATATCCTTAAATTATACAATGTCCCTTTCCCTATTCATGATCCCTTCTTGCTACTCTCCTCCCCTGCCCCTCTTCCACATTTTTTCCCAATATTCAAATCAGTGACCCTTATGTGCAATACAGAGTGTCAGGCCTGGATCAATGGATGGTCACAGCCCCATGAAATCAAGAAAAAGAAAAGTTCACTTGTCAGATGCTTGGAGGCATGGAAGCTACCATCTTTCTCTGTGGTTTTTGTTTTGGTTGTTATTTTACTTCCTACACTAGCATGTAAATTTTAGTCAAAAATGTCTGTGTTAATTTATTTAAATAGACAGGACAATGTTGCCCTTAAAAAGAGAAATATTGGATTGACACATTCTATTCTAGAAATGCCTTTCCCGTTATCTACATGTATAGCTCATATCTTATTTTAAATTAAGATTTCTAAATTAGAGATTTCAACACTAGTTTGCAAAGAAGTTCACGTGAAACTCCAACCGTGGTAAAGAAATGTAAAATTATAACACTTGATGAATTCCAACATCCATTCACTATTTTTTTTAAAACACACCAAATAATAAACTTGTATGTAAAGAACATATATGTTCCGTTTACACCCATACAGAAAAGCAATACAATTATGTTTAAAAACATAGCTTTGACATTTAAAAGCTATTTTGTTAATTGAGTCCAAGTGTGCTAAGTTTTTATTCTGGACCTGACTGCACAGTTCCACCTTGGCCAGGTATGCATAGGTCCAACTCTCCTTTATGCCTGGAGGTCTTTCTGGAAAAGAGGAAGTGCCAGATAAGTCTGAAAAATGAAGATGAGTCAAAGAAACCATGGGGCTTAATACCATGCTATAAAGGTGGTGTTAAGCAATGGAAACCATTAAAGTAGAAAAAGAATAGATTTCTGTGCCCCTTCTGGCACTTCATATTCTTTATAGTAAGATAGCATTTCATCCAGCTATTTGCCTTGTATTCTCTGGTATTTTTAGAAATACAATTGCATCTTTGAGGAAAAGTTTCTTCTGCTATTCTGATAACCACATAAGCATGTGTCTCTGTCCTTGACCGACCACAAGAAGAAAAAGTCAAATTGTTCTTTACTACAGAAAACGGACATAAGAGAGTTTGCTTCCTGTTCCCTTTTGGGGTGGTGATGAGGGGGGTGGCCACAGGGTGTGCATAAGTGATTAGACTCCCCAGGGACAAAGCAGCTTCCACAGTCTGCATCAGCGGAAGTAGCAGAGTATAGAAGTGTACCATTATGGGAAGTGAGAACCCACCTCGGATGTTCTAGGACCTTCTAAACTCAGTAGGGTCCACGTCCCCATTGGAACATGTGCTTGGCGTGACATTTGCAGCCTGAGCTCGGTGGGACTCCTGTTACTGGCCTGCTGAGGTTTTCTGATGGTGAATAATATTGAACATTTCCTGCCTTGAACCGCCTAAAGATCAAGTCAGGGCCCCACCCAGCCGTGTTTTCCAGAACCCGGATGAAGGATGAAGCGCAGACAAGAGTCGCCACTGGAAATGGAGCCTTTCCTCTCCCTCACTTCTCACTGCCCCCTTTCCCCTCCTCCTTCGCTTGCTTCTTCCTCAGTCTCCCCATCCCTCCTTCCGCGCTGGAGGGCCGAGGTGGAGTCACGGGGGCGGGGCAGAGGCGCTCATGTGGCTGTAGGAGTACCTGGACAGCGAGGCCCGGGTGGTCCTGCCTTCCTCCTCCTCTCCCGGCTCTCCTCTCGCCCCTGGGGCACCAGGGTGGGGGCAGCAGGGGAAGGTGGCCATGAAGCCGAGGCGGAACCGTTTGTTCATGAAGCAGTAGATGATGGGGTTGACGCAGGAGGAGGTGTAGGAGAGCAGGAGGATGAAGGAAATGGGGGTCCCCGAGAGGTGGCGTTCGGCCGAGGCCGTGTCATAGGCCCGCCAGGCGTTGGCGCTGAAGATGGGCATCCAGCACAGGAAGAAGAGGACCACGATGACCATGAGCATGCGGATCACCCGCTTCTTGGCCATCAGGTTGGCCGCGGAGCTGCTGCTCCTGATGCGGTTGACCCTGCCGCTGCCGCCGGGCGACAGGCGCTGAAGCTCCAGCTTGCGTGGGTGCTTGGCCTTCTGCAGGTAACACCCGTCACTGTCCTCGTATCGGCTGCCGCTGCCAGCGCTCAGTTTCCTTTCTGTGTGGGCAAGTGACATCACTTACCATTTGGGATGAGCCGTGCCAGACAGAAGGCATGGAGACCCCCCATCCCTTCCATCGAGGGGGCCAAACCAAACTCGAACGGAAGACCTGGGCAGGCGACCGTGGGACTGCAATATGGGTAAGTACTGAACTATACCAGTCCTTTCCTTCAAATGCAAAGCTGCTTCAATTAACAAAATAATCTATAATATATCATGTACCTAATTTGATACGTAATAATAAAATAGCATTTTAGGTATGTAGATTATAAAGATAAAAAAAAAACTATTAAAAGAATGAATATCCACTCACTTCCTTTCCCCAGCTCCTCCGGGGAAAGGTCCCTGCTTCCTTGTAAGCCTCTGACCGCTTTTACTCTGAGGAATCTAGACAATGAGCAAAAATCAATAAACACGGAAGAAGCGAGAGATTGTCCTACATGGTGAAGAACGGAGTGGAGAGGTGGTGTGAAAAGGGGAAGAAGCGATGTGGATAGTGCATTGAGCTGAATGGGGAAGGGTGAGGCTTTGCGAAGGGAGGAGATAGGATGGGGGACTGGATTACAGTTGGCTTTGGGTGCTGAAGGAGGCCTATCACAGAACGTCTGGGACACGTGGGCCCTCAGCTTATCCTTGGGATGTGTATTGTTCTCCTTTATTCCACTCAGCACCCTTTTGAGAGGAATGATTTCTCCATTGCACAGACGAGGAAATAGAGACACTGGTTTTATGACTGTCCCTTATGGCACAGTCTCATAATCCTTTTACAAATCTATAATATTCTATGGGTTTCTCTATTTAAGTTACAGAGAACAAGCTATTGTGATCTCTTGGCATAAACATGCAGTGAAAAGATTGTTAGTTACCTCTAGCAGACTTCTTCTGGCTAGCATCAAATTTTATTCCTTGGTAAAGTTCCAAAGAGATTAATCCATACTCTACCATCATTACGATTCCAGGAATAAGAAAGAGGATGAGTAACAGGAACGTGTGCCTAATAAAATAAAAGAAATCCAATAACCAGCAATCCAGTATTTCAAACTCAGATGGGATGGAATAAATGGGGTTCATCTCCCTTTAGACAGGTCTGAGCAAACACATTAATTACTAGCATTTAATTCCTTGGAAATTCCATGTCTGGAGGTTCGGTAATTAGAAGTTGTTTACTTCTTGTGTGTGTGTGTGTGGTGTGTGTGTGTGTGTGTGTGTGTTTCTGATAAAGACTTTTATGACAGGCTAGTTAAATTGGAAAAGTTTGCTGTAACTCTGCCTGACACAGGTCCACACCTATAAAACTAATGAGAGCTTTAAAAAAAAAAAGTATGTACATTTTATCTCAATAAAGCTGTTACCGAAATAATAAAACATAAGGGCTTACATTTATTAGGGACTTATTAAATGTGCTACACACTACGCTAAGCCTTTTATATAGTTACTATTACAGATATTATTAGATATTAACTCCCATAATAACCTTTGAGGTAGGGACTGTTACCATAATGCCTACTTTACAGATGAGGAAACTGAGACTTAAAGAGACTTGAATAACTTGCCCAAAGTCACAAAGCTAATGGCAGAGGTAGGACTTGAACTCAAGCAATATGATTCTAGAACCTATGCTCTTAAGTATATCAGTATACCATTTGTTGACTTTATGGCAGCAGAATAATCAAAAACAGGTGAGAATGGTGGAAAGCCTCCTTGGTTTTGCAAAACATGGCCTTCCGGTTGCTTCCTACCCTCTGACACAGAGACACCCTAACTCCAATGCCTGGTGGGGCGGAAGTGTGCTTGAGAAGGCATGAACGCAATTGATTCCTGAGGCATTCCAGCCTCCTCTTTGATGAGTCTGGCCCCTAAATCACTTTTGTAGTCTGGCATGTGTAAGGTTACACAATTAGGCCATAAATTGGTCAAGAGGCTCATGGTGGCTGGGCCATTTCTCATTTCGATTGGACATGTTTTGATAAGATTCCTTTTCAAGTCCCTCTGGTTTGCAACATAATTCTTCGTGTGTGTGTATATGTCACTGGGTTGAAATGAAAAAGAAAAAAAAAAAGAAAGGAAGGCAGGGAAAGCAGATTATCTCAGTTTTAAGTCATTTTTAAATGTCTAGCTCCCTGCTTCTAAAACAGGCTTGGAATTAGTAAACATAATTCCCTGCATTGGTGTAGGCTTTTACAAGCTATTTAATGACATTTTTCGTACACATACACTCATTTGAATTTTACAGCCACCCAATGAGGTAGATAAAAATATCTATATTATTAAATCCTTGTATAGATTTTTTTTTAAGAAAACTGTATGTTAGAGAATTTACATGAACTTGTCCAACATCGCCCAGGTAGTAAGCAAAAAACAGGTATTAGAATCTTGCTTTTCTACTTTCAGTAAAGCACTCTGTGCAAGTACTATAGCTACAGCTCTAAGAAAAACCACACGGGATCTGAAAAATCAAGTCTTAGAAAATCATAGCCCTTCAAATCATCTAGCCCAACCCCACTCCCACCAGACCATCTGGAAGCACACTACATGGTAGGTAAGCATAGAGGCTCTATCTCTTCTAGGTTTGTGACTTTGAACAATTTACTTAACCTTACTTGTCTCAGTTTTCTCATCTGTAAAATGAGGGATAATAGTACCCACCCTATAGGGATTTGAGACAATTAAATGAATTAACATATGTATGGCATTTAAAACAGAGCACTCTAAGTGTCTGCTATTACTGTTATTCTAGAACGAGGTTAGAATGATCCTTCTCAAAATGTCTTCAGGAAATGGATCCCCCAGCCACTCTGGACAACACATTCCAGTTTTATGAAAACTTCAAATTATACCAAGTTGTAGCAAATGAATGAGTACTCTGGACCCTTACCAGGACTGCTGCATAACATCATTTGGCAGTAGAAAGCGGCACATATTCGCGGTCTGGTTGTTATTTTTGGTAAAAGGCACCAAGTTGCTATAAATTGGGTACGGAGTCATGATGGTAAAGGAGAGGCACCAGGTAGCAGCAATCACCTTCAAAGCATGGGATTTCGTCTGCCAGACTCGGGACTGTAAGGGTTTGCAAATCGCACCGTATCGCTCCAGAGAGATGGCGACCAGATTAAAAGTGGATACGCTCACAGAGGTGCCTGGGAAGGAACAAAGAAGTCAGTTTTGCTGCTCTGGATCCCAAAGTTTACCCGCTCATTAGTTCAACTATATCCGATCCACACAGGTGTGATTTCAAAGGAAACAACTCAGGGTAAAGAAATCTTGTGTGTGTGTATTTTTAAAAGAATGATTTATTTCCAGCTTTGTTCCAAAAAAGATTTAAGAAAGCAGTTAAAGAAATGTATTTGCAAATATATCTTACTGCCAATTTTCAGTTAAGTTTATTGACTTTTGATTACAACCTAACTCCTTCTTGGGCAGAAGGTGCTCATTAATTAATAACTGAGGGGATGAAATGTGTTCCTATCCCACAGAGGAGATTATGGAGTAACTCATAGAAAAGCTCTAATTTTGAGCATGATCTGCATAGTTAAGTTGACCTTATCACTCAGATTCTCAAGAAGTATGACCCTAAAAGTCACTGGCGTCTGGGATAAGGGCATTAAAACTCTTCCTGAAAATTTCTAGTGAGACTTTTTAAGAGTGAAACATTACTAGATTTCAAAATGTAGTTTGTCGGGGTGGGGGCGTGGGAAAGAAAAAACAATGAAGCAGAAAAACCGCATACTATAACTAAAGGTTTTTCCAGGTGGGAAAACTAGGGTCTTCCTTATTACCTTTTTGGATTTTTTGGCTTTGTAGAATGAGCACGCATCATCACTGAGAAAGACACCAAAAACCCCAATTAAAGTCATGTACTGAGCTATAGTCAGAAAAGCTTAATTTTCCTTAATTTTTTTGTGCCGTTGTGTGTGTATTTATTATAATGTCTTATCTCATTAAAATCCCCTTTAATTCTTCATCTATGACTTCCTTCAACTCTTCTGATTAACCTTTACCATGATTTCTTAAACCTAAGAATTCATCTAGGTTTGGGAGCGGAAGTTCTTAGCTGGGGGCCTTTTATGGATATAAGTTCATTCTCTGAGACGACACATAAAAACGTTCTTTTTCTAGGGAGAATTTCCATAGTATTTCTAAGACACTTTAAGAAAGCTATAATCCCCAAACCATTAAATAAAAACTCATGTTCTCAGGCAGGATTTGCTGTGTTTCACTGGACTTGATGACATTTAAATGAGAGAGGATAGCCCTGAACTCCTCAGAGTCAAGTCTGTATTATGGGTCCACTGTAATTATAAACCCACCATCAGGCAAGCACTTTTTTTTTTGGCTGCATATTAGGAGTTTAATAAATGTTAACTGTTAGCAATAGTATTGAGGAAAACTCAAAATTAAGAGCAGAATTGAAATGACAGAATCCAGCAGAACCATTGCAATATTGCACACATTTTCAGAATTATTTTGCTTTTCATTTTAGCTATTTTTGAAACTTTTTTTTATTGAGGAGAAATTCACATAACACAAAGTTAACCATTTTCAATCATTTAGCAAGTTCCTTTTCCTTTGCAAGTCTATTTTTATTTTCAGAAAACTTGGACATAGAGTGACACTTTCTTGGTTATTTGTCCGTGGCACACAGGTTGATAATTCATCATCATTTTGTTAGTGCTAGATCTGGTTTCCTCAATTGGGAGAAATAAAGACTTTTAAAGAATTCTAGGCACTGAAGACTGCCCTAACCCAACTCAGCTATGCATATTTTGCAAGGCTTAGGGTCAGAACAAAACCAGCTCTCTCCCATTTCTCGCCTCTCCTCTTCCTTCCAGCTGGTTCTCAGAATAGGCAAGGTACAAGCAAATTGACAGAGGGGACCAAGAAGACATGTCTTTGTTCATCTGTAGTGGCTGCTGATTTGGGTTCTAATCCCAGCTCTGCGGCTCACCACTTGTGTGTCCTTGGGCATGTTATTAACCTCTCTGTGCCTCTGTTCACGCCTCAGTGAGATAGAGAAAAATAGCTGTACTTCATAGAGTATTTGGCTGATCCAGTAAGATCATGGAGGTAAAAATGCTTAGCATATCATTGGGTATATAAAAAGTACTCAAAATATTAGTTCTTGTGATTTTTATAGTCAACAGCGTCATCATCATCATCATCATCATCATCATTTGATTGGCATAGGCAGAGAGCTGCATATCTCAGCCAATCAAGGTCAACTTAGTGACCTCACAGCCCCTATGAGCAAAGTCAACTCTTCATCTAGGGGCAGAGGGCTCTCTCTGTCTCTGGGGGAACAGGCTGGGGAGTGAATCCTGAGAAAGGAGTCTAGAGCTGAGATGAAACTGGTTGTCAAACAGCCCCTGTTCCCTGGAAAAGCAAGAGTAATGACCAAAAGAGCCCTCCTCACCCTCCTTTGCCACCCCTGAGGAGAGCTCAGAATACAACCAGCAGCTTCCAGGAAGTGACAGAGCAGCTTGCTTGTCTTTCTTTCTAACAGAAGCAAGCAAAACCAGCCCCTTCTGTGATTTCTTATCAACTTACTCCTCTCTGAGAAACTGACCTCTGAAGCAGGTGACTGGGGACTGACTTCTGGAGAGTTATGAGGACTCAGTCAGTACCTGAATCCTTGCACACAGATGTTTTGATATTTACACTCAGCAGGGCCCCTCTGCCCGAGGCTATCAGGGGTTTTGGAATGTCTGGGGTTGAGTGGGGTCTGGGGCGAGTTCCAGAAATAGTCATGGCAGCAACTCACCCATGAAGTAGGTGGTGGTCTTGCAAACGGCGCTCCCGAAGATGAAATCCTTCAGCAGGTTGGGGATGAGGTTGAACGGCATGCAGAAGAGGCAGAGCATGAGGTCGCTGATGGCCAGGGACAGCAAGAAGATGTTGGTGACAGTTCTCATCCTCTTGTTTCGAATCAGCACCGTGATGACCAGCGTGTTCCCCAGCACGCTGAGCAGGAATATCAGGAATACAAGAGAATCTGCACAGCTGGCTGCCACTCTGCAAAGAGTAACAGGGACAAGACGGAGGGATGGAGGTTATGAGAGCAGAATGTTAAAATCTTAGCACATGAAGCCAACAGTTAGTTCCTCCCGATTTTTTTTTTCTTTGCAGGGGGTGCAGTCATTGGACCCAGCTTGCTATTCATGGACAGACGGCATCTTGCAGAAACAAACTGGGGCGAGCACAGAGTGATTCCGTTGCTTCTGAGAGGTTGATTCGTTACAGGATCACTCAGGGAACTACATTTTCTTAAGAACAAAGCCTCAGTGAGTAGTGATTGCTTTCTTTCCTAGCTGCTAAACATTATCTCGCTTTAATCACTTCTTCGCGCCGGATTTCCCCCAAGAAAAGGCAAACGCTAGGTTGTGACAGCACCTTTTCTGTAATGCTTGTAAGTTCGAGCGTAGACACTTGCATGCCCTCTTGCTACACTTCGGCGCCTCCTCCCACTGCTTTTGTCCCCTCCACGTCCCATCCATTAAGCCCCACTCTCCAGAGGGGGAACAATGAGACTATTTGACTCATTCTGCTTTTTTGAGCTCTTATCCGAACTTCTTAACAGCTGACTTGATCCAGCCTTGTCTCATGAGGACTTAGTTTTATTTTCTCTATCAGCCTTGCCCTTGGCTGATTGCTCCCTCAGCCTAATAGTTTTCTGAATTAAAACGGCAGTCCTCTGACGCCTACCTTTGGATGGGCGAGGCTGCTCCAAGCAGAAAAGCGTCTCATTTTTGATGCCTAGTTCGCAAGGAGGGGTGATGTTGCTTCCATTCACAAAAAGGCTGTTGACCACATCCATCCTCGCCTGCTGCTTTGCACCCAGTGCTGGTGAGCTGGCGAACTGCTCACTCCCGGCTCATTCCTCTAATGACTGGAGAGTCTCCCAGATGCGACCTGCTGTGGAGGGGCAGGGAGGGAGGGATCTCCAGGTGTGGGCTTTTTCAGCCATTCCTAAAGGCGACTTGAATTCACCACACTCAGTCCAGCTGGGCAAGCCCTCGCACTCCTGTCTTGGAGTGGCAGCCGGTGCCAGCCAAGCCCGCGGCACCGTCCAGGCCCACCCCTCCCGTTCCCGGCCCAGCCTCAGGAACCTGAGCGCAGGCAGCCTGCCTGCAAATATCACTTCCCAGAGTGCCGCTGCTTTTACACACACATGCACTCACGAACACAGGCACACACACTCTGCCTAGTACCCCTCTTCTCTGTATAGGAACCTGTCAGCATCCCCGACATAGGCAGAATGAAGCCCAAGCTGGCCGTGTGAGAAAGGAACAATTAACACGGCAACAGATACGATAATGCAGACCATCAGGACCAAAGGACACGGAGGGACTGCATTTCTACCTCCTTATATAAAAGCAATTAGTGCCTTTTTAGCTTTGGAACCCTGCCCAGCAATGTGTGTGCATATCGCTGCCGGCTGGTTGTTAAGTTGTTACCAACCACAGTGTTATTTCTTGTGGTCTCTGCCCTTGTTGACTGAAAGGGGGGGGGGCTACTTTTGAGTATGGATGCCTGGATCCTTATTACAAAAAAAGTTCCTAAGATTTCCCTTTTTTTTTTTTTCTCCCCCCATTCATCCTTCTATGCAGCACACAGTCATGAACAGGCAACCATTTGCTAGATACTTTTCTGGGCGCGTGAGCAAATGATAAGATTGTTCCAGATAATGTTAAGCACCATGAATGCAGTAGGGAGGTGTGATGGAAAGGAATAGACTGGGGGTGCTAATTTAGATAAGCCGGCCAGGCAAGGCGCCCCCAGAGAGGGGGCCGTGATCTGAGACCTGGACGACAAGGAGAACGCTTGCGAAGACCTGGAGAAAGCATCTTCTAGGCAGGTGGAACAGTATTTTTGGCTGAGGCCACTGCAAGCACAGAGACCCTGAGGTGGGAGTGACCTTGACCTACTGGAGGAACAGATGGAAGTAAGAGTGCATGAGGGGCAAATGGTGGGAGGTGAGATTAGAGAGAGGGATGGGGCTGGGGGTCTGGGCTTTCCGTGAATGCTCTGTGGCATCTGAAGGCCCCCAGTGTTCGTCATACAGAGGGGGTCACCTCAGTCCAGGCCTTTGGGAACGTGAAGAAGGCAGCGGGAGCCCTGTTTCTGACGTCTGCTTGGCAGGGCTGAGACGTGGTCTCCTTGCTAGATACTCCTGGGGCCCCTTTTGTGCTGACAACTGTCTCAGTTGACAGAGCAACATACTCTGTCTTTGCTGAATCCCTGTGAGACCCAGAGGAACTAACCCGTATTTTCACCTTCGAGGAGGCTCAGAGGTGGGGCTGGGAAGACGGAGTGGTACCTCTTTTCTTTGAAACCGTGAACATGCCGTGTTTGAGGTGCTTAGCCGTGGGAACTAGAAGGAACATTGGAGAAGGAACGGGAGTTATTGTGAGGACAGGCTTTGGCATCAGACAGACCTGAGATCAAATCCTGGCCTCACTGGTTACCTGCTGGGAACTACTGGGCAAATTTCTTAACCTCTCTAGATTCATTTCCTCCTCTGTCAAATGGAGACAAAAATGACTTCATCGATATTTGTTCTGGAGATTGACTAATTACCTCAAGCAGTGCCTGCCATAAAAAAGATGTTCAATAAATCACAGATAATACTAATAGCTATCTAATAATAATTATTTTCCTTTTAGGTACAAGGAACTGAGACTCAGAGTGGCCATGTGATTTGCTGGTGAGAACCAGGAGTGATACCCCCTCGTGGACCCTGCAAACCCCATGCTCACACCAACCAGTTCCTGTGGAACGGAGGGTTCTTCCTTAATCTGGTGTAGACAGCCCACTCCCCCTCGGAGGCAGTTCCTGTCTCTGCCCTTCCTTCTGCCCCATGTCCTGTTGGCGGAATGTCCCCAGCATGCATACAGATGCGGACACCGCCCACTGGACGACCCAGTGCAGACCTGTCCTGATCTGGGGAAGAGTAACTTTCAGGTTTGAGCCCTGAGTGCAGCTAAATCTCACCCCACTGCTGTTTCTAGAAGCTTCCACCGCACGGTCCATCATCCCCCTTAGAGAGTGCCTCCCGATTGCAGGGAGCATGCTGTCAACATGCCCTGAACTGAAACAGAGCCCAACTTGGCACAAGTTCCTTCCTTTCTCCCTCTCTCCCTCCCGCCTTCCCTTCCGCCCTGGCTTCCTGGTCTGTTCTTTTTGGCGGTGAGCAGGGTGAGTGACGGTGGGTGGAGGGGAGGAGGGCAGGTGCTAGAGGTTCTGTAAACTCGGGAGACGTGAGTGCGGCACCTTTGAGTGCTGTGCTTTACAAACTGTAGTGCACATCTGAATTACCCAGGTTAACGGTTTAACAAACGGGGATTTCCAGGCTCCCCTCCCAGAGATTCCCATCCTTCAGCCTCAAGGCCTTGGGAATCTGCATTTTTTTTCATTCAATCCTGGTGATTTGCAGGCCCGTGAATTGCAGGATTACCCACTCTCAGGAAGTCATCAAGAGCATGCGCACAGGCAATTAGTCCCGTAGGAACCTAAGCCTGGTCTTCCATCACCAGCTGTGGAATGTGAAACAAGTTATTTCACCTTTCTGAGTCTCCGCCTGCTTATCTGTAAAATGGGCATAATGTAACATGCTGCCTATAAACAAAAGCAATCCATGCAAAGCACTTAGAACAACGCCTGGAACATAGCACTGGACACTAATTGTTATTAGTGGATAATATTAATTCTAGGGATGTTCTGTTTATCCCATTACCATGGCCAGGTTCAGGGTTTGTATCTTCAGGACCGAGCACAGTGCCTGGCACACAGTATGTGGGAAACGTAAATGACTAAAGAATGAAAGTTAGGAGAGCAAATACTTTCCTTATTATACTTGTTTATAACTCTATTACATTGGTTCTTTTCCTGGCCAACCCTGGATTTTTTCACTCTGAATTTCTGAGCCAGGGTTACCGTAGAGTTCAACTAGAAGAACAGAGAATTCCAGCAGGAGTCATTGGGGCTTGCAAGGGAAGAGCTGATGCATTTTCCAGGGTGTGAGTGTTACCTCATTCCTCGACACACTCTCGTTGAATGCCATCTAAGGGCCAGGCATTGTGCCAGGTGCTGGGGGTAAGCCAGGAACTAAGTAGCCGGAAATCCGGCTCACGTGAGACTCTCAGCTCCCTTCCGGATGTAGGCGGTAGACTGGGCAAAATGGAAGCACCCCTCTCGTCTTGCAGCCCCCTCCTCCGGTCGGGCACAGTTCCGGGCAGACTGACAAAAAGTTACTAAATTGAGTTGAAACGGTGTTAAGTGCCACTTCCTCGCCTCCGAGACACACAGGACTGGGCCCAGCAGAAACCTGGGTGCCACGTACAGTCTACAAAGTCCTCTTGGGTGTTGGGGGCTCTGCTCTGGCAAATACACCAAGAAGGACAGAACACGAGCGGTCTCAGTGGTTCCTGGGTAAGGAAAGGCGTAGCTGCTCCCCCGGCCATTTCTCCGTCTGAGGAAACCGTGTGTTCTAAAACACCTGAAAGATCCATATGTCTTTATCTTCCTTAGGACATGAATCACGTGCTCATTGCGATTCTTTAAATAAAGAAAAACATGTAAGTATAAATATGATGCGAACAAATGCGGGGCTTCACATGATTTATGCCTAACGTGCGGCCACTTCAGGAGAAGCGCAGCCCGGACACCGTGGTGGTAGCAGGTAATTGCATGTTGCAGGACACCCGATTTGTAGGGCAGCCTGACATTTCTTAAAATTCTCCTTGGCAATTTACCTTCCCCTCTGCGGCTCAGCACGCCAGTCTCTAAATGCCTTATTCCTTATTCTCCTCCCAAACTCACCCAGACGGCGGCTTGCTAGCGTTTGCCTCTCTTCCTTTAACCATTTCAGACTTCTGGAGGTGACTGAGATTTCTCTCCCTCCTCACGCCGTCTGGCCACACCTGGTCTCTCTGGAGGGGGCATGCTGAGGCTCTGGGGGGGGGGGGCATCGCTGCTCCCCACAGGGGACTCTGTGCAACTGCCCTGTGGAGGAGTTCAGCCACTGGCTGTCCTTTAGGGAAAAATTATAGTGGATCGTTTCTGATGAATAAAAAACCCCTCCCTGCGACTGAGGAAGGCAAGCTGCATGTCTGTCTGATGAGGCTGTCAGCAAGCCGTAGCTGGGTTTGGGCAAGTAACTTTGCCTCTCTCAGTCTCCACGTCCTCACCTGGAAAACGGGTTCACAGAGGGAACACCTACCTCAGAGGGCTGCTGAGACATTACATGTCACAATGTGTGGAAAACACCCAGCGTTTGGTGTGTCATAAGCACTCGGTAAACGATGATACTACTCCCACTACTAACTAACCATGTTTCATGTTGATTTTAAGTGGCATCCTTATGCCACTGAGGCAAGGTAACGTTTGTTAATGGTTTGCTGACTGTCCTTCCAGACTTTCCCTCTAAACACATTTTTAAAAAGCCAATTTGGAATCATACTCTGTACATAGTATTCATCCTACTTGCCACTTTTTGAAAAATATTTTTAAGAAAGTTTTTCCCTTAAAATGAGATTATATAGTTTATGTAGGACTCTGAAAAAAAAAATGTGTCTATTTTTTAAAAAGTTGGATAAGAAACTCTATGACCCCACCGTCCAGAGAACTTAAAAGGTGTTTTATACGCATACTCTTTCGTAGCTTTATTCTCTTCACTTAGCATTATCTCATCATCATATTTCAGTACTTTCCTGATGTCTATCATTCCATTAAGAGTACATATATAACTTACTAAAATACTTCCATGCGGGTGGATACTCGGTCGTTATTTTCAGCCTTCTGCTTTTATAGGTGACACTGTAGTGAACACTTGTGCACGCGTTTTTGTGGCACTGGATGTACATCGGCAACATCAGAGCTGCCGTCAGCTCAACCCCTAGGGCAGCGCGCCCTGCCCTGGCCCACCGTTCGCAGCCGCCATGCGGCAGGCACCGACGTCTTCGGATGAAGACAAATATCTGCCCCGTTTTCCCGTGCCTCTCTATCTCCATTGCTGTACCCTTAGGCCATGCGACCCCCATCTGCCATGTGGAGGGTTATAGCCTTCTTAGCTGACCTTCCTACTTTCCCTTTGGGTCCTCCAATCTGCCCTCCAGGCAGTAGCCCCAGCGGAGTTTCTGTAACACAGGCCACAATGCCATTGCCTACCTAAAACTCTCCAGCCCAACCCATGGCTTCATCTGTACGCTCTGCCACCCACCGCCCCATTCCCTGTGTGCCAGACCTACTTTCTCCTCCCTTCGGTGCCATGCTCCAGCCCATGCCCTTCCCCAACCCACAGAGTCTTCGTTCTCTGCGCCTCGGTAACCGGCACTCGCTGATGCCGCCTTCTCAGGGAAATCCGGGTAGCGTACCTGCAGGCCAGCCTCTTAGCTACGGTTCCATGCACTGCCCTTGCATGGAAAGAACACGGTGGCGTCCTCATGATGGGATTCCGGTGGGAACCCATGGAGGGATCCAGACATATATGGATATATGTCTCCTGATAGCCTCACAATGGCCAGTCCTTGGGCACCAGCTTGCAGAGGTGGGAACTAAGCACTCAGTTCTGGCCCCGTGGGCTAGACCCTCAGGAAGCCGCCTGTGAAAACTGTTCCATCAGCTCTGGCCCTCAAATCCCACCCGAAGGCCCACCCTGGCTCTGCACCCCCTGCTCTCCCGCTGCACAGCCCCATCCAACGCCTTTCTCCTTCCTAACTTAAAAAGGCAAAACCCCAGGAATGTCAGGGGATGCAAGGAGCTGGACGTGCCTCTCTGGGGGTGGCAGGGAGGTCCCACCTCTGCCAGCCGGATGTCCTCTTACATGGTTATCATCACCATTGTTCAGTAATGTGTTCCGATTAGATCAGGATGAGGCTGCTGCACACAGTTCGGTCACTAAAAACCCAAGGTTCAGATGCCTCAGAGGGGTCGGAGGGACAGCAGCATTGCTCTTCCGGGAACCTTTCAGAGAGTTGCGCCTGGCTGGCATCTGATCCACCTACGTGTCCAATTGCTATTTTGGGATTGTTACAGCTACCAAATCCATTAACTGGACTAAAAGCGAAAGCAATTGGAAGCACAAGTGCCTTGAAATGTTTAAACACCATAATGATGATCTGGCCTAATTACTCCCCAAAGTCGGGTCAGAATGAAATTCTTGATCTCAGTCCCCTTCATGGCCTAATAAGTGAAAGGAGCAATGTCAGATTTAAGGGTTGAAAATATAATTTCTGTGTCTGTCAATAATAAAATCCTCGATCTGAAGTTCAGTTGTCTAAGGAAGGCCACGGCAGGTCACAGAGTCATTATGCCACCTAGGCGCCCAGTGTCCAGCCTTGCTCTGTGGTGACGTCATTCACAATTGGTCTGTTTCCACAATGAACACTGAGTCCCTGGAGGGCTGGGCCCTGTCAGCCATGTTTGCTGCAATTGTATCTCCAGCTGTTCTTACGATGTCTTGCGCATTATAAGCATTCACTAAATGTTTGCTGGATAAAGGATGAACAGATGGGAGGAGTGATGTCATTTAATGTCATTTTGTCATTCTTATAGTGTGAAGAAAATTTAGGAGTCTGAGATTGTGGGATTTTCCCAGACTGGATAGAATCATCTCCTTTATTCCATGTGTGATGTAACTGTTTTGAGAATGTAGGTCTCTTGAATGAAGTGCTCTTTCTGAACCATTAATAACAGCAGCAACAACCAAAGTAATAATAATCCCTGACGTTTATTGACTTCTGTTTCAAGAGCTGTATAGACCTTGACTCATGCAATCCTCACTTCATCCCAGTGATGTGGAATTGTGACGATGCCTGTTTTCTGGAGAAGGCTGAGTAATTTTCCCAAGGTCACAACAGAACAGGAACACATTCACTAAAGTTGTTCTTCACCTTCTTTGGTCTTGAAAGCCCCTTAAAATCTGATATTATGAATCTCCACCTAAGAAAGAAATGTGCCTCCTCCAAACATACACAGTCGTGCACATATTTTCAGACAGTTCATGAACTGGCTAAGATCTAACCATAACCATAGGTTAGGAACCAGTGCAACAAGGTCTTGAGGCTCTGGAGTCAGACATATTTATTTCTTTTCTTTTTTAAAAAGTATTAATTGTTAATTAAGAAGTAATACAGGAGTAATGTTCTTTCATGAAAAATCCGAACATTAGAGGTCATGTCTAAATTCCCTTTGACCAATGAATTCCAAGACCCTTTCTAGAAGTAACCATTGTTATCAATTTATTTTATACCCTTTTCCTGTACATTAAATATCTATGTGCCCATGAAATTACTTGATACGGTTGTGTGTTATTAGGGTGTTTACATAAGTAATATTAGTAATATTGTACTGCATCTTTTTTTTTTTTTTTTTTTTTTTTTTTTGCAATTTGCTTTTTTTCCACTTAAGAATCATCTTGGAGATTTTTCGGTCCATACAGATCTGCATAGCTTTGTACACTACTGTGTCGTATTCCAAATTTTGGGTATACCACATTATTATCATTTTCTTACTAAGTGTCTTTAGGTTTCCTCTATATTTTTCTTTTGCAGACAAAGACACAGTGAACAAGTGAACACTTTTACGGACACTTCTTAAGCACATGAGCAAGTGTTTGTCTAGAAACACACCAGAACTTTGGGATTGCTGGGTCAAGAATATGGGCGTTTTTTAAAATATGAAAGATACGACCAAATTTCCCTGAAGAGTGGAGGCGCCAGTTTGCTTCTCTTCTACAATGCACACGATCCATATTCATCTGCATTCAACCATTACTTTTATCAATCTTTGGAATTTTCCCCAACCTGATGGATGAAAAAAAAATTATTTTGTCTTATTTTGCATTTTCGATTACTAGTGATATTGAGCATCTTTTTGCACTTTATTAGTTGTTTGTATTTTGTCTTTTGTTTATTATCTGCTCATTTCTTTTACTCATTTTTCTTTGCATGTTTCTTTTTCATTGATTTCTGAGTGCTATATTATATTCTGATACTAAACTATTTATTATTTAAAATTTTTTTCTAAACATTTATTAACTATGTTAAAAAGTATTTTCTCTCAGTCTATCTCTTGTGCTTGTAATTCACTGTCCTAGATTGGAATCCTGGCACTAACGTTGACTTTCTGGATGACTTGAAAAAATACTTACCCTTCGGAACTTTAGAGTTCTCTTCTGCAAAATGAAAATAGCATTTACCTTTCAGCGTTGTTGATAGAATTAAATGAGATAATGCTTATAAAATGGTTGGCCCAGTGCCTGGCATATAATAAGTGCTCAAAAGTAATTATTATTCATTTTAATCTTTAAAAGATTCTTCCACATATGAGCCAAAATAATGTCTACCCTCAGCTTTTACCCATTGCTTACAGGTCTATTTTCTACAGGAAAATAAAAATTCAAGTCCAAATGATCTTTTAGGATAAATAGTAGGGAAAAAAAATCACATCTGATTTTAGTTTATAACTTCTACAAGAGGTCTGTTTTATTTTCGTTTCTAGCCAGTGTTATAGAAATCAAATTGTTAGCACAGCAGGGGAAAGCCTGAATAGAAGTAAATTTTAGTTTTCATTGAAAAACTTTTCAAGCAAATTTATAAAAACACTTTTCATAACAGCCTGGGAAGATGCAGAGAAATTCTGTCTTCTTCCCCCTGTAACATTATCTACAAAATCATTGTTCTTAAAACCACCCATTTGTTTTGAGACCAAACAGCTTCTTCTGAATCTGAACGATCATACAACCCTGTGTGACTGGGCTCTGCAGGGCATAGACCTTCTTATTGACTTGATTTCCCCAACAAACCTCTAAAATAGGTTGGGCAGGAAGACCTAGTACCTCTCAAGTTCCAAATGAGGACACAGAAGCTCTCAGGGCAAAGCCATCTGTGACCTTCCCAGTCTGGCTTGGGCCCCCTCCTAGGCTCCTCCATCCACCACGTTTATACGGCTGTCAAATCATGTTCAAGGCATGTGTAAACGTCTTCTCCAGTAGGCAGGTTCCTTGTGAGTGGAAACTCTGACTTCTGTCTGTATCCTTAATACCTGCGTAGCGTGAATGCATGAGGGGTGTACGATGGATGGATGGATGGGTGGATGGATGGGTGGATGGGTGGATGGATGGATGGATGGGTGGATGGATGGATGGGTGGATGGATGGATGGATGGGTGGATGGATGGGTGGATGGGTGGATGGATGGATGGATGGGTGGATGGGTGGATGGATGGATGGATGGATGGATGGGTGGATGGGTGGATGGATGGATGGATGGATGGGTGGATGGATGGATGGATGGGTGGATGGGTGGATGGATGGATGGATGGGTGGATGGTGGGTGGATGGATGGATGGATGGATGGGTGGATGGGGTGGATGGATGGATGGATGGGTGGATGGTGGATGGATGGATGGATGGTGGATGGATGGATGGATGGTGGATGGGTGGGTGGATGGATGGATGGATGGATGGGTGGATGGATGGATGGATGGATAGATGGATGGATGGGATGGATGGGTGGTTGGATGGATGTCACACCTGCTAAGAAGTGGTACCTAAGTTTCTTTAAGCCATATCAAGCACTCTTTTAAAAAATGTATTAAAATTTATAGTCACCCCAATTCATGGCAATTACTGCTCTGTTCTCCACCATCATTTCATCCATCAAGATTATCATATAAACGGAATCATTCGGTAAGAAACTTTAAAGACTTTTTTTTTCTTTCACTCAGTATATATGCATTTGAAGTCCACTCAAGTTGCTGTGTGTATCAATAGTTTGTTATTTTTTGTTGCTGACAATTATTCCTTTGTATGACTGTACTACATTGTGTTTATTTATTCACTTATAGAAAACATTTAGGTTGTTTCTGGTTTGGGGCAATATTGAGTAAAGCTGCTGTGAGCACTAGCATACAGGTTTTTACATGAACCAAAGCTTTATTTTATTTATTGATTTTTTTTTTTTTTTTTAGGCAAGACAACCTTGGTTGACCTCACAGATTGCAAGGACTTTGGCAGCTTACAATCCCTTATTTTTTTATTTTTTACACCTACAGCACCTGGTCTTCCTAGGTGGTCTCCAACCAAGTACTAACCAGTCCTGACCCTGCTTATTAGCTTCCAAGATCAGACATCGGGCTTGTTCAGGGTGGCATGGCTATAGATTAACCTAAGCTTTAATTTCTCTAGGGAAAATTTCCAGGAATGGTATTGCTGAGTCTTATGGTAAGTATATGTTTAACTTTTTAAGAAATTATCAAACTGTTTTGCAGGTTGGCTGTATCAAGCATTTTCACCTTCGTACCACACCTTAAAAACAAACAAACAAACAAACAACTCTCCTTTTTTGGGGGGGGGGGTGGTGGATAGGATCCTGTTCCCAGGCTTCTATTCCTCTAACTTTCCCTCCCTGCCTCCTTCAGAAAGCCAGGCACCTCCCTGAACACCAGGGCCCAGGAAACAGCCATCTGTCGGGTGTGCAGTACGGGGCGGTGGAAAGGTGCACCCCCACCTCAAGCTCTTCCTCTTGGCTTTTGAATGTCCTCCTTCTACAGCACCAGATTCTATCTTTAATCCTTGTTTAAAAAGCAAATGGTCAGGACCACAGTGGGCTGTTATCATTTATACTCTCCATAGTGCAAACCACAGGGCTTTCCTGAGTGTGGACTTAGTACTGGAAATGGAGCACCCAGGAGGTGTCGGGCCTCCAGAGAGACTTCGGGGAAGGCAGAGGGTGCCCAGCTTGTTTGCCTGTCTCAGGACAGTTTTGCTCACGTACACTCTGACTTTTGGTAATGGGTCAGGGTGACCCACACTCACCCCTTCTTACTCCTTCTATCAGGTCTCTCTTCTCACTGCAGATGCTGAATACGGTACCGCTGGTTCCTTTCACTCTGCCTTTCATACTGTTGTGAGAAGCATGGAGAATCAATCTAAAAGCGATGCTTTCAGATTAATTGATTATAAACCCCAGATACAATGGCATCCCGTTTCCTAGCTTCTTTTGTTGGGTCTAATTATGTACTCCCCCCCTCCTAATTTGACACTAATGTGGGTGGCAGGGGAAACACAGGATAGAAGATGGGAGATGGCCCTGATCCCTAAAATGTTGGATGAGGCCCACTGCCTCGTGAAATAATCTATGTGTAATATTTTCAGCTTCGTGCTCTTTATCTTATCTGTGATTTTAAACACAGCTCTGACAATGAAGTATGGTGATGTCAGACCTCAGAGCTGCAAATCATAACGTTATTTGAGTTGCTTCATTCTTGACAAACTTCGTAAACACACGGGATAGAAAGAAGAGGTTTTTTTGTCTGTCTTTCTTTGTGAAATCTCGACACGATGCAGATCCACATTCTCCTAATGGACCTTTGACCAGCACTGAGGTGGTGTGCTCTGTCAGTGAAACCCATGGCAGCATTAGTCTCTGTGAAGCTGGAGGGCCACATGGGTGGCTGCTCTACTGTCGCTTGGTCACTGGAGGTGGAATTTCAAGTAGACCCACATGCCTATCCCCTCTGACCCTCTTGCCCTGCTGGCCTACTAAGAATTCCTCATTTCAGAAAGCAAATTGTTCATATGCCTCACAGCTCAGAGAGTCATCCATGCCATGGCCTCTCCTACAATGACTGGGCAATGGGCTCACTGAAGTTCTTTGTCCCTCTCGCTGGCCATGCTACCTTGCCTCTGGGGCTTACAGACTGGAGAGCAGTGAAGAAGGAGTACCAGGGTGTAGGATGAGGGCGTTTCGGGGGCGGTGGGTCCTGGTGGGGTCATGACACAAAAATCCCATATGGGAAGGTCATGGGGGGCTACAGAATCTACTACATGCTCTTAATCCCCAGCTTTTCTGAATGACCTCAGTGATAAGGAGCAAGGACATGGCTCATGACTCTCTGCTGGATCTTTCCTACTGCTTACCAGGGAGAAAGGTGACACTAAAATGTGTCCTCCAAACAAGAAGCACAGATCAGCAAACTTTTTCAGTAAGAGACAGATAGTAAATATTTTTGGCTTTGTGGGACATGTGTTCACTGTCACAACTATTCAGTTCTACATGGAGTATGAAGGAGGCCAAAACCATATGTAACAAATGGGCATGGCTGTGTCCCAATAAAACTTTATTGACATAAAAAGTTGCCTGTTTTTAGTCTGTGAGTGGACCAAGTTTGGTGACCCCTGCTTTAGGAGATGGAAGATAAGCCAGAGAAAAATCCATCTCCCTATTTTATTAGCTCTGAATTAGTCTGTTAGGTGAGAGAGAAATAAATATCTATCTTGTTTAGGAAGCAGTATTGTGGGGTATCTTTGTTACAGCAGCTCATCCTGTCTTTGCTTGGCTCACATCCTTACTTTATTTAAAACTTGTATTTGAACATCACTTTCTCAGAGAAGCCTTTCCTGGCCACCTCCTTTGAAATAGGACTTCCCATCATCTCTAGCCTGTGACCTGCTTAATTTTTTGATTGAACCTATTAATATATAATATTAAATATTTTGAATTTTTTTTTATGTTTATATCTCCCAGTAAGTTCTATGAGGGCAAGGAAATTGTCCACCTTAATGCTGTATTCCCACAGCTGGAGCAAAGTAATACGTAGTAGGCACTCAATGAATATATAGTGAGTGAAAGATTGAAAAATGAATAACCTTAAAGGATCTGGAAAGTTCAAAATATGAGAGACTAAAACTGATGTCTACTTTTAAAATCTGTGCCCCCATCAACCAAACATTTTTGTCTTTGTATCCCCACTATAGGTCTGTTTGTTTATTTATAAATTATGTGGGAATTTTTAAAGGATAAAATAAATAAAAAGAACTTCCTAATCATCAATGAATTGTCTCATGCACACGATTTTGGAGTCCCCTGAATTAGAGGTGGTGTTAAGAGAAGAGAAAATCGAGATAAAAGTTGACATTGTGGAGAGATGGAAAAATCTAGATATCAGTGCAAATCCCACAGCGATTTATTGGATCACTCAAAAGACCTTTGAGGGCATTGTTTTTCCTCACTTTTTTGCCAATGCTGCCTCTCAGCCAGGTGAATGATTCAAGGAGACGATTCTTAACAACCAAGGTACAATCTGAGAGATGATTCTGCCCGCAAAACAACAAAAGCCTATGCACAGGTTTTCAGATCAACTGGAAAGTTTGGTGCTTTTCTACAGTGGAGGAGCTTGGGGTGGGATGGTCTCTTTTTTTGTTTTAATTTCTAAATTGTCTAGAGTGTACAAGTGCTCCTTTAAAAAAAAAAAAAACCAGTAGACTAGCTTGATTCACTTTTTAAACACAGTCCACATGCCAAGCATGGTGCTAAGCTAATTCAAAGGGTTGAATTAAAAAACAAAGCTCTCGAAACCTAGGAAGCACCACCTACCTTCCTTTTAAATGAGAAAAAAATAAAGCAGGAGGAGGAAAGCACCAATGTGGAATGATTCCTGTCACTTACGGAGCATAGAGAGCGTTTTAAAAGGCCCTGAACATTACAGAGCCTAATCTTGCTGCTGTTAGCACTGCAGGAGCAGTGAGCAGCAGATCTTCTGAATATTTACCTTGCTATCCCTTTGGCCTCCTCCCACTCCTGTCTTACTGGCAATTTATCTCTCGCAGGAACTGACTATTCAGACGGTCCCAGCCTGCTCTTACTTCTGGCTGCATTGACAAGGGCTTTATCTATGATGGACCTTTTCCACACTGTGTCTATGCTCTGGATGGCTTTCATCTTCGCTTTATTAAAACTGGATGCGCTAACATTGAGCATTTTCATCTTTATTTATTTTTATTTTTATTATTTAATAATATTTTCATCTTTAAATTATAATGGGTATACGATATATATATTAGTTTCAGGCATACAGCTTAGTGATTAGGCATGTATAATAAAACTCAAGTAGTCACCCCACCTGACACCATACATAATTATTACAGTATTATTGACTATATTCCTTATGCTGTACTTTACATCTCCATGACTATTTTGTAACTACCAAATTGTACTTCTTAATTCTTCCTCCTTTTACACTCACTCCCCCAACCCCCTTCCCATCTGGTAAACCCTCAAAATGTTCTTTGGATCTATGAGGTTTTTTTCTATTTTATTTGTTTATTTTGTTCTTTAGATTGTGCATGTAAGTGAAATCATATAGTGTTTGTCTTTCTCTGTCTGGATTTATTCCACTCAGTGCAATACCCTCTCGGTCCATCCATGTTGTTGCTGATGTAGAGATTTCATTTATTTATTTATTTATTTATTTATTTTTATTTACTTACTTACTTACTTACTTACTTACTTACTTACTTACGTATGTATGCATTTTATGGCTGAGCAATATTCCATTATATATTCGCCACCTCTTCTTTTACCCATTCATCCACTGATGGACACCCAGGTTGCCTCCGTATCTTGGCTATTGTAAATAATGCTGCAATGAACGTACAGATGCACATGTTCCTTCAAAGCAGTGTTTTGGGTTTCTTCGGATAAATACCCAGAGGTAGAATTACCAGACCCTTCTTTGTCTTTTAGTAGAGCCTTTGTTTTAAAGTCTGTTTTGTCTGGTATAAATATTGCTGCCCCAGATGTTTTTTTTCCTTTCCATTTTCCATGAAAAATGTTTTCCCCACTGCTTTACGTTCAGTCTGTGTGTCTTTTGATCTGAAGTGAGTCTCTTGTAGGCAGCGTATGTAAGGGTCTTGTTTTCTTATTCATTCAGCTACCTTACCTTTTGATAAGAGCATTTAATTCTTTTTTATGTGAAGTACTTATTGATAGATATGTAGTTATTGCCATTTTATTATTCATATGTTTGATACTTTTCTTCTTCTTCTGAAAGAAGGCTCTCCAACATTTCCTGTCATACTGGCTTAGCAGTGATAAATTCCTTTAGCTTTTGCTTGTCTGGAAAGCTCTTTATCTGTCCTTCGATTCTAAATGATAGCTTTGCTGGGTAGAGTCATCTTGGTTGTAGGTCCTTGCTTTTCATCACTTTGAATATTTTGTGCCAAGCCCTTCTGGCCTGCAAAGTTTGCGTTGATAAATCAGCTGACAGTCTTATGGGAGCACCCTTTGTAGGCAACTAATTGGTTTTCTCTTGCTGCTTTTAAGAGTCTCTCTCTGTCTTTAACCTTTGGCATTTTATGTATGATATATCTCAGTGTGGGCCTCTTTGGGTTCATCTTGTTTGGGACTCCATGAGCTTCCTGGAGTTGCATATCTATTTTTTCACCAGGTTAGGGAAGTTTTCTGTCAAATAAGTTTTCAATTTCTTGGTTTCTCTCTTCCCCTTCTGGTACCCCTATGATGCAAAGGTTGGCCTGCTTGAAGTCGTCCCAGAGACCCCTTAAAAGATCCACATACTTTTGGATTCTTTTTTCTTGTTGCTGTTTTGGTTGGGTGTCCTCCGCTACCCCATATTCTAAATTGCTGATCTGATCATCCACTTCATCCAATCTGTTGATTCCCTTCGATGTACTATTCATCTCAGATATTGTATTCTTCATTTCTGACTGGTTCCCTTTTATCTTTTCCACTTCATTTCTATGTTTTCTATCTTTTTGTTAAAGCCCTCATTGAGTTCATCTACTCTTCCCCTGAGCTTATTGAGCAACCTTATTACCAGTGTTTTGAACTCCGCATCTGGTGGATTGCTTGTCTACATTTTATTGAGGTCTTTTTCTGGAGCTTTGTTCTGTTCTTTTCTGTGGGACATGTTTCCCCCCAATTTTGCTGCCTCCCTGTGTTGTTTTGTATTAGGTAGGGTTCCTAAGTCTCCCAGTCTTAATAGAGGGGCTTTATGTAGTAGGTGTCCTGTAGGGCCCAGTGGTACAGTTTTTCCTGGTCACCTGGGCCGGATGCTCAAGGTGTGTCTCTAGTATGGGTGGTATGTGCTCTCCTGCTGTGGTTGAGCCTTGGCTGCTATTTGCACATCAGTGGGAGGGACTGACCCTCAGGCTGATTTGTTGTGAGGATTGGCCAGTGAGGGGCTGACCGTGTGGAACAGGATTCACTTTAGCAGGGCTCTGGAGCTCGCCTAGTCCACCCTTGGGTGTGTCCTTCTCAGATGCTACCCTGGATGGTGGCCTGGCTCTATCACTGGTCGAAGCAGGATGCTAGGTGTTCCAGCCCAAGGACCTCCTGAGAGGGGTGCAGCTGCAGGCCAAGTTCAGCTGCAGCCTGTGCACTTCTGGGCCACCTGGTAAGAGTTATGAGGCAATCTGTAGATGGCTGCTACCTGTGCTAGGCTTATAGGTGCTTCAAGAGGCTAGGTCAGGAACCGAGACTGGCTGTGGCTAGTGCCAGGCTTAGAGCTGCTCAGCAAGAAGTATGGGACATGCTGAGTCACATGCTGCTTTTTTGAGTTTTGTGAGCCTTTGAGAGATTTTAGAAAAATCAGCATCATGAGCCAAGACAGAGCATTTGTATGGAATAAACCACTGGAAGCAGCTTGGGTGGGCCCGCAAGTTGGGAGGGGCGGAGTCTCAGGGAATCACCTGAAAGGAGTGACCTGTGTTAACCAGGTTGATGGAGCTCTGATATGGCGGCTGCCTGTGTCCACACTCTGGGAGCAGGGAGGGCTTGACAAAGGAACAATGGATATTGCTAGCCCTTCTGTCTGGGGTAAAGCTGCCCCTCCAGCCCTCACTCTGAAGCAAGACAACTCAGTGTCTCCCCATATGTCCCTGATGCTTCCCGAACAGCTGCCTCAACACTGGAGCTCAGAGTGAGTGTGTCTGTCAGTGAGTCCACACGCGCGGGCCCTTTAAGAGGATGTCTGCAACTCCCACAGCCCTCTGTCTCACTCAGCCACAATCTCTGCAGGTTTTCCAGCCAGAGGTTGTGGGGACTTTTCTCCTTGCCATGGTGTGGAGCCGGGACCCTTTGTTCCTCTCAGAATGAGATGTGTGTGTATGTGGGGCAGGGGGTGTTCTGCAGCCAAGATAACTCTCTCGATTCTTGACCACATATACAGTTGGGGACTGGCTGATGTCATATCTCAACCACCCCCTTCTACCAGTCTTGAGGTGACCTCTCATGTATGTCCCCAGTTATAGGACTTCTGTTCAGCAGATCTCAGGTGATTCTCAGTGAAGGCTGTTCTATAGTTTCGTGATAATTTTGGTGCGGTCATGAGAGGAGGCGAGCACCAACATTCTACGCCGTCTTCCATCTTTATTAATCTATTAAAAAAACAGATGCTATTAGAAATCTTATTCCCAGACTCAGGTGTGAGTCCCTGGGGGCTGGGTCAGAAGGCAGACTGTGGAAATGACTATGGAATCCCATATAGGCTCTGATCCGCCCTCCATGCTAATCCTACTGAGCTGGGATCACACCTGTTGACTGGACTCTAGCCTAGATTGGGTGTTTTCCATGGAGGATCCTCTGTTCCTCATGCAAATAGGGTCTTGATACGGTTCTCTCAACTACTCTTCCAGATGCACCTGGATCCTAGAGTAAACGCCCGTGGGAGTCCCCACTAATACACGTGCACATACAGAGTGTACACAATTTGGTTGAAATAGCGTGGGCTTTGCAGTCAGTAAGTCTGGCCTTGAAAATGATTTCATCATGTGCTAGTGCGTGACCTTGGCCAAGTTATTCATCTTTCTGAGCCTTGGGTCCCTTATCTTCATGTGACAGAAAGAAAGCTGTTAGATTATGAATATTTGTACTTGTCTACACATACACACACACACACAATACAACTGAAATGAGTAGGATTCTTTGCCTGCTTAATCAGTTATTGGGCTTTAGGGTGAGAGGTAGAGAGGAGAATTAAAAAATCTAGAGAAGCCAGATTACATTATTTAAGAAAAACATGAAGGGGCAGTGGTGAGCAAGAAAGGAGCCAATGGGAGCCTTTTTTACAGCTAACTCTAAGGATATGGGAGCTTTGGAGCTGGGCCTTAGAAGATGCGTCATTTTGCATCTCTCTCGAGAAGCAGACCCCAAAATAGAATTAGAAGTACAGAGATTTAATGGGGTAAATGCCTGTAGGATAAAAGAGAGAGGAAGCAGGAGGAACAGAGGGACGTTTCACACCTGTGAAGAAAGCGTGGGAAGGAAGGAGAATTAAGAGTTTTAGACTGCAGTGCAGCTCTGGCGAAGTCTTGGCCAGGCTGATGGGGATCCTGGATCAAAGACTGCTGGTTAGAGGAGTCCCCTGCTGAGTAGGAATGGCTGGGCTCTAATACACTCACCATCCCCATGAGAGCAACCCAGGGAGAGGGCACCCTTACTGTAGATGCTGTGATGAATCTCAAAGGTGCATCAGCTCAAGGCTGTCAGCTACTACACTCATAGCTGCATCTCTCTTAAAGGGAGATTAGGGAGGTGTACCCCCATACATGCCTGCCACAGACGATGGAGTAAAGATGGCTCTACCCTATATGCCATCATGGCTGCCAAGCTGATGTGTTAGTTTTCTATTGCTGCTGTAACAATTACTGCAAACTTAGTGGCTTAAAACAACACGATATATTTTTTTTATCTTACATTTGGAGGTCAGATATCTGACAAGAATCTCTGTAGGCTAGAAGTAAATATCACAGGATTATATTTCTTTCTGAGGCCCTAGGAGAGAATCTGTTTCTTTGTTTTCTCCAGATTCTAGAGGCTCATGGCTCTCTTCCTCCATCTTCAAAGCCAGCAGATGGAGTTCTTACATCCTATCACTCTGACCTGTCTTCTGCAATCACGCCTCTCTCTCTCTCTCTCTCTCTCTCTCTCTCTCTCTCTCTCTCTCTCTCTCTCTCTCTCTCTCTCTCTCTCTCTCCTCCTCTCTCTTCCACTTTTAGGGCCTTGTGATTACATTGAGCCCACCTGGATAATTCAGCATAATTTTCTATTTCAAAGTCCTTAACCAAGTCACATTTGCAAAGTCCTGTTTGCTGTGTAAAGTAGCATATTCACAGGTTTCAGGGATTGGGATGTGGACGACTTTGGGGGGCCATTATTCTGTCTCCATAGTGGCTGTGAGTTTTCAGTTCTGATTATGTGTCCCAGCAGAAACACGTTCCTCACAGCCAGCTATTAATAGAGAGGGCAGAAGTCTGGCTGTGTGGTAAAGAGGTGTACCCCAAGGGCAGATTTTTATCAAGAATTACAGAGGAAGTTAATGATGGAAAAATCTTATGAACCATATCACAAAGATGTTTTGTTCAAGCAAAAATGGGAAGGGAATGATCGATTTGAGGACAAAGGTAGCTATAACAAAACTTCTTGGAAAAATCCACATGTAACAAGTTTAGGGAATGTTTTTATCTGATGTTAGTTTTTTGTTGTTGTTGTTGTTGTTTGTTTTTGTCCAACAGCCTTTTCTCACAGGGAGAGCACAAAAGTATCACCTACTGATCAAAGTTTCAAAAGAAACATATTAACAATAAAGCATAAAATTGCTAATTTAAGAAGGAAAATCTTGAAATGTAGTGAATTTGAAAAAGGTTTAATTATTTTGCTTAAGAGCAGTAATTTCATTCTGTGAGGAAATTTGTTGAGAATGAGGATTATGGGATGGCCTTCATCAATGTTCAAAGTTTTATCAACATCACAGAATTCATAATGGAATAAAAATCTGTGAATATAATAAATGTAGGGAGGTCCTTAACCATGGCTCTCATCTAACTCACCATCAAATACATGCTAGAGAAAAGATGCTATGGATATAATAAATGTGAAAGGCTTTTTTAGCCAATGCTTAATGTTTACCCTGTTGGAGAATTCATATTATGGATAAAGCCTATGAATGTAATGGCTATAGAAGGCTTTTAGCAAATGCTCAGATCTTACTAGGCACCAAAGAATTAATAATAAACATGAAACCTAAGACTAGAATGACTGAGAGAAGGCAAGGGCTTTGGCCATGACTGCAGCCTTGCCTCAAGTGAGAGAATTCATATTGGACAAAATCTCTATGAAAGTAATGATCATAAGAAGTCCTTTGGGCAGAGCTCAAACATCTATCAACACTACAGAAATTCACACTGGGGGAAAAAGCCCAGGTAAATAATGGAGGTAGAGAAGGCTTCAATAGACATTGGCAATTCATACATTGAATAAACCCTATAAAGAATGTGGGAACACCTTTAGCCAGTGTTATTCCTTACTCATCTGAGAGAATTCACACCGGGAATGAAAGTGGAACTTATCCACATTGCATCGATTTACACATCAGAAAATCCAGAGCGGGAAACCTCAGACTTTGGCAAGGTCTTTTGTTATAGCTCAAATTCATTGACAAGCAGAGAATTCTTATTGAGGGGAAATGAATCATGGAGCAAGTCTGTAATTTGAATATACAGGTAGCAAAGCATGAGAAATGTGAGGAAATCCATGTGTACATGTAAATACAAGATTTTCATTACCATTTCACAGAAAATATTGGTAAACAAAGCCAAACAGTGAAAGATCTTGAGGACTTTTGTCTTGGAATTGAAATCTGTTGAGGCCATAGTTGAAAATAGACCTCTCTTTCTACTGCAACGGGCAGAGAGGCAACTGTTTTGTTAGGAATGCCTTATCACATTAGTTTTTAAAGGGCTTCCTGTGTGTACAATAGAAATCATAAGTGAGTTCTTTCTAATGGATAAAGTTATGAATCTATTCTAAATGGCTCTGAGGAGATACTGAAAAATGAATTGCCCAGAATGAAAATTTCCAAAGGAGAGAAGTCCTGGTTCCCAGTGAGGAGGTGAGGGGTTTTTACTGATGATGAGAGTAAAAAGCAAGATGGAGGATGAGACTGGAAGAACCTGGTGATGCTAGAGTAGATAGAGTCGCGCAGAGAATTAACCACGGGGAGAAAAAACGAAGGACAAGAGTCAAGATGGAAATGTGTGGAACCTAAGGGAAGTGTTCCCTGCAGTGTCAGAAACCTGCAGAGCAGCAGGTGTGACGAACACGCATGGGGATGCGGGCCCAGGCCTTCCTGGAGGGCCGTGGCAGGACTTGCATCTCACCCGCGAGGAGCGTAAGAATTCGGGATTTTGGTACGGTTTCGTTCGAAATGAATTAACATCTCATGTGACTAAAAACGTTGTGAAAAGGAGAAATGATATTGGACTACTGCAGGGAAGGAGGATTTGAGAGAGGAGAGGAGAGAGGAACAGGAAACATCAGGTGCTAAGAAGGTTTGGCATTGTGGAGAGAAGAGATGAGGCTGGGTGGGTGGAATTCTGGGGTGTGGAGAGAGGGTCTGCAGGGGTTGGGAATGGAAGTCCTTCTTTACCACCACGTATCTCCCGGTCCCGCTCCCACCCTAATGCAACCGTGGTAAAGATTCATGTTGCTTTCAGCGCCATGAGGTCAGAAGAGTGTTCCTTTTAAGGTGGTCCTGTTTTATTTGGGGTATGTGTCACATAAGGTTAGCATCTACCTTTTAATATAAGGAATACATAGAGCAATGCATGTGGAATTGGTAGACACACGACATCCTGAGTACCTAATGTGTACCTGTCGCGATTCAGGTGGTAGGTGCAAGGCAACAAACAGGACAGTATAACCCTGGCCCTGTGGATCTTAATAGATGGTCATTTGTCTTCTCTTCCTTTTCTTAATCTCAGGGGACAGTTCAGATTAGGAGATAATGCAACAAAAAGGAAATTTTCGATTTCATTGCAATCCTGATTTATACCTGCACAGATGAGCAATCTCCTTGATTGATGATGTTGATTAGTTATAATAATAATCTTAGCTGTTATGTGTTCTTTGCATTTTAGGAGTTTTCATATGTCAATGCACTGAATCCTTAGATCATAGTATTGAGCGAGTATGTGTGTTAGTCCCATTCTAAAGATAAGGAAAATGGAGCACAGAGGTCTTGGAAGAACTTCTAAGTTTTTGGCAGAAGTGAGATTTAAACCAGAGGTTGGTCTTCAAAGCTGCTACTCTACAGAGACACCATTCTCCCACTGGAGTGAAAAGGCCTATTCCCTCTGGAGAATTAAGCATTATCTAATGACCCGGCCCACGCAGGCCTTACTAAGTTAAATGTTGGGCAAATGTTTGCTTTTCATTAAACAAACCTTAAGGCCTTTATCTTTCCAAATGTGTGTAGTGCCGACTCAAGGCCATCTAGGGAGCCAGGGAACAGAGGCAGGCCCAGTAAGCCTTTATTTACATTTTGAGAAGAGAGCTCAGCATTTTTCTCACCTGCAGAAGAACACTAACATCTGTCTTTGGAGCTCCTTTGGGGTTCCCAGTGCTGTTTGCGACTGCCGTTCTCAGTCCCTGGCTGCCAAGACTGAGTGTTCCCCTTCCTCCCCAGGGTGCTCAGACTTTCCTTGCTCCCAGTTCCAGACAATTTCCTCTGCCAATGTCAGGAGTAATTCTTCAACAAGTTGCCATGTCACTGCTTCATTTTTAAATTCGTGGCCTACGCTAATTTTTTTTTTTTTTGCTGTCATATTCATTTCTCTTGTGAATGATGCCTTTTTATGAATTCATTTCTCTCTACATTATTTTCTTTGCTCATTTAGTTTTTTTCTTTCTATTCTTCAAGATCAATAGTGATATTAATATCCTATATTTGAACAGCGCTCTCTAAATTACAAGTTTTTTTTGTTTTTTTTTTTACATTACTTGATATTTTTGTGAGATGGGTACTTACATCTGTTTACAAATGAAAGAACTGGGACCCAGGTATTTTTGGTGACCTGTCTAATGTTATTGTAGTGGACATTTACAGTTCGCCTGTCATCCATTCCCCTTTTCCAATACCACTCTGATTTTTATTGGAGTCAACCTCCCTCATCTCAGGGCATGAGGTCCTCGTGAAGCTGAGTCACCAATGGTTCCATAAGGAGCATTAGAACAATATGCCAGCTGAGCATCATTGAAAATTGGTTGATAACCTCCTCAGACCCACCCCTAGCTCATCTTGGGAGTGACTTGAAGAAGAGCCTTCTTTTTCCTAAACCTAAATCTTGAGGAGAGGCCACAGGAGAAAAGAGGTGACTGCAAACGGAGGTGACACAAAAGAATGAAGACCTGAGGACAGCTTCTTTATTACCTAGTTTCAGCTGAAAGTTTCAGTTGTGGGAGAAAAGACACGCTCCTGACTCAAGCCAGGTGAGCTGGGTTTCTGTAGTCATGTCCTGATCATACCCCACATGCTTAAAAGTGGCACAGTGGATGTGACTCAGGTCGCCTGATTCCATGACTGGTGTGTTTGCCCCTGCTCAGAGACCCCTTCAAAGGGCCAGCAGTCCCACCCATCTGAGTGTTCCTGTGAAGCCTAAGAGGCCACTGTATTATGATGTCACCTCCTCCCTACCACCCAGAATGTTGTTTATCTTAGCAGCTGCATTTCTACTTGTTTAAGGATCATCTCTAATAGCTTTCAAGTGATAAAAACAAAGTTAAAAATGTTCAGCCTGTAAACCTAAGGCCATTCTTTTTTCATTTTGAGTAGAAGGGTGACCTTTTCTCATGTTTTGAGCACTTCTTTTATCCTTCTGAAGAACTAAAAAATAATAGTTAATGGCTTTGTAGTAATAACTTCCCATTCCCTGTGTACCTTAAAATAAACGCTATCAAGCTTTTTTGAGGAGTACGTTCAGCTTCTAAATAAGCTCAATCATTCTTTCTATTTGTGGAGAGAGAGAGATTAAAGAGAAAACAGTAAAAGCTGCCAACCACAGTAACAGTATTTACTATTTCTTATGCGCTTTGTTTTGTTTTTCTCTGACTTTCATTAAAAAATTAATACATATTTCCTGCAAAGAATGTCAAATAAAGAATATACAATTAAAAAGCATAATCCCACCCTCCATTAACCCACCCTCCCCAGTCTGATTCTCCAGTCCTTACCATCAACAAATTATATTTGAATCTTTTCAGATAATTTTTAATGTACTTCAATCTTTGAAAAAATAAACACACACACACACACACACACACACACACACACACACACACATTTTCCTTTCCCTGTTCTCAATTTTCGGTACCTTAAGGTAGCAATTGGGACTATTTTACACCATTTTGCAATAGTTTTAATTTTTACTTAATATATGATAGAGGCTTTCGAGGTCAACATATATAGTTCTATTTTTTTCCCCAAAGGCTGCATAATAGTTCATAGTTTATTTATGCCATAATATAGTTAACCATTTGCCAGTTGATAGGAACTTAAATTGTAACTATTTTCTGTGATTAAAGGCAGTAAAGCAATAAATATCCACATACACATATCTTTACACACTGGCACAAGTATTTCTGAATACACACATATATTTTTGATATTGTAAAATAATGCTCCAAAAAGGCTTTATGAATCTATACTGTCATTGAAGACTATGTATGAAAGTGCCTGTTTCTCAACATGCTTGCCAACACCAGAGGTAATCAATATTTTACATTTTTACCAGGCAATAGGTGGAAAATGGAGTCTTGTCACTATTTTAAATCTACTTCTTTTACTATTAGTAGGAATTTGCTTCTTTTAAATAATTACTAACCATTAACATATCTTCAGTGAATTTCCTTAATACTGTAAATCATTTGACCATATTCCTATTGAGTCATTTGACTCATTGATTTGTAAGAACTCTTTATACTGTGATCTATGTTAACTCATTTTACTCTACTTTGCCAAATAATAGATTCCCCCAATTTTATATAGTCAATTTTGTCATGTTTTCCTGATATAGTGGTTTTCTTGGTTTCATTTCATTTTTAGAAAATTCTATCTCATTAACTGATTTTTCCACAATACATTTTTATCATTTTTTAGTTTATTTTTATTTTATATGGCATGAAGTAGGAACTTAATTTTAATTAAATAAATTGGTCACCAATTATTCTAACACACTTTCCTGAATAACAGTTTACATTTTTTTCTTCTGATCCTAAAATGCCATCTTTATTATATTTCCTCCACCTGTCTTTATTGAATTTCTTGGTTCACTGTTCTGTTCCAGCAGCAATATATTTGTATATTCTGAACCAGTACTGCAATATGTTTATGCTCTAGGTTATCCATTACATGTACTAAACACACAGACTCTGAGATCAGACTGCCGGGTTCAAATCGCTTACCACAGTCACAGTGAGTGACTTGGGCAAGTTGCTAAATCTTTCCTGGCCTTGCTTTTCTCGCCATCTGTCCTACACAATGACAGGGCAAAATTCTGCTTAAAATCTAATGTTTCATTTGCTAGTCCCAAGCAGCGAAATAACAGAAATCTCCAGTTCTCATCATGATGTTATTTTGACAACAGTATACAGAGGGTTAGACATGTCCATTGTCGGTTTCAGAGAAGGAAAAAAAAATTAGAGCGGTGACTCAGAATCTAAACATCGTGTTACTTTAAATGATATGAATAGCAGTCAAGGCAAGAACACAATTATCTGTATGTGAAATCAGAAAGCAGAGATTCACTGTCACAGTCCAGAACAAGATTTGCGGTTGTCTGCTTGCCTTCCTTTTCCAGACATTTTAACTGACTGTTGATCAATCAAACGCCAGCAAGAACATAGAAACTGACCCCAGTGTATTAAAAAAATAATAATAATAAGATGGTGTCTTTGTCTGTTCCAACCCCTATCACAGAATGCTATAACTGAGTAGCTTATAAACAACAGAAATTTATTTCTTACAGTTTGGGAGGCTGAGAAGTCCAAGATCAAGGTGACAGCAGATTCGGTGCCCCATGAGGGACTCCTTTCTGGTTCTTGTACAGACGCCTTCTTCTCCCTGTGTCCTCACATGGTAGAAGTGGTAAGGGAGCTCCTGGGGTCTCTTTTATAAGTGCACTAATTCTGTTCATGCGGGCTTCACTCTTCATAGCCTAACCACCGGCTTCCCTAAGGGCCCACCTCTTCCTACCATCACACTGGGGATTAGGATTTCAACATATGAATTTGGGGAGGTCACAAACCTTCAGTTTAGCAGGTGGCATTTCAAGTTATTTGGGGGTAAAAATAGAGGAGTATTATTATAGTCAATAATTTCTATACGAGGAATTATTTGTTTGAAAAAAGTTAAGTTCGATTCTTACCTTGCAGTGTACTTGAATTAGTGTTCTTGGTTGCAGACAACAGAACCCTCTCTATGTAATTTAAGCAGAAAATTATTAAATTACTAAAGGATATTAAGTGATCCTGAGATTCCCTAACTCCATAAGAAGGCCTGGAATGAGGCCTGAGGACCATGAAGCCAGGAATAGGCTGAATTACAGCACAAGCCAGCTTCTCCCCTCCCGAGTACCAACCTCCAGACCTCACAGCTGTAGCCAGGCAAATGCTGGTGCCACTAGAAACTTTGCCATCACTACCTCTGAGATATGGAGGCCTGTGCCACTACCCTCCCCAGAATGAGTTTCTGGAGGCCCCACTCTGCTTGTCATTGGTTTCTAAGTTGAAATTTTCCATGGATTGGTGGAGGCTTGATCACATGCCTGTGCCCCATTTTCTAAGGCAGCTGAAACATTGAGTTTCTGGTTTCTTTCATGGGGGAAATACAAATTTATAGGTAGGAACACCTCCTACACACACAAGGAATATGTCCAAGTTGCTAATCAGCCAAAAAAAAAAAAAAAAAATCCAATGCTGTAAAATAAATTCTCAGAATTAAGGAGTTAACTGTAAAAAAGGGAGCCCTAAAAAAAAAAAGCTGGAATAAGAGAGTGAATATTGAACAGATTCTGGGAGAAGGAAGGACTTTCTAAGCATAAAGGCAATAGGAATAATCGCAAAGGAAAAGATCAATAGATTCAACTGCTTAAAAATCCAATCTTTCTTACATCAAGCAAACCATAAACAATTTGATCAACCCCATGGTGGTGTTTGCCACCTCTAAAATATGCACATGCATAAGGCCAAAGTCAACTGAATAAAATATATTTGGAAGGTCTTCAGGGATCACACAATTTGAGTCCAAATGAAGCTATCTATTTTAGTCCTCTCAGAATTGCCTAAAAACCAACTCTGTTCTACTCCAGAGATTGTTTATACTTCTAAGGAAGAGGCTTTTGTTTTTCCTCATCTCTTAAAAAATGCTTTTACATATTTGGAAAGTTTAATTATTTTTATTGTCCAAATTACTTTCTGTCTTTTAGAAGAATTTAAGTTAATCCATGTCTAGACTTATGAGATTCTTTTAATTAGAAAGAAGAATAGCTTGGGTCACAACGTAGATTTTTCCTCCAGTTCCGTCAGCTGTTTACAAGATTATTGCTGAGTGTTTGACTGTTGAAGTGGAGGCTCGTGTGGGGCAGTTAAGAAGAATCCTCTTTTTTCATTTTATTACAGCTACTGGAGAACGTTGGACTTGGCTCTCATGGCTAGCTGGGGTCTGACAATTGCTTTTTCCTGCAACATAAAATATATTGCTTTTTGATTTTCCATCAGATTTAAAAGGTGTCATTCAGATGATAATAAGCACTCTGCAAAAAAAAAAAAAAAAAAGGAAGAAAAGCAAAGGAGCAAATTGGGGTCTTGGCACAGAGATGTGCTGATGGGCGTGATGCTGCTTGCTGGCCTGAGGTTGAGAGCGAGGATGGAGGGGCATACCCTCCCTTCTGGCCCACTCTGGGGTGGGGGAAGGGATGAACAACACCCCATGGGTGGGGAAGAGATAAGGAAGGACTGTCTGATTAATGTGACCTTAAGTATTTTGGAGTTTGTCATCTAAGATTAAGCAAAACAGGGAACTTGTATGTAGATATAAAAATTAAGGTCTATTCCTAGCTAGTACTTGCCACCCTTTGGATTCTTGCCCCTGTAAATCTACCAATGTGCTCGTTCCATTGCAAGAAAACAGGAAGTTAGAAAACATATATACGCCAAGTATTTTGAATAGGTAACAAAAAAAATAATTTTGCTGTTGACAATCCTTTTTTAATACGATGAGTGTGGTAGATTAAAGATGGTGCAAATTCTTTGCTCCTCCTCCTCTTAATCTGAGGTGGCTCTACCTTTGACCAACAGAAAGAGGTGGAAGTTTTTACTGTAGAACTTCCAAGGCTGTGCCTTGAGAGAGCTGCAGCTTCTTATTCCAAGTGCTCAGAATGTTCCCTCTTGGGACCCACTTGCCACGCTACAAGAAGCCTAAGCAAGTGGACAGGCCACATGGAGGACAACTGAGATGCTCCATCTAGTTCAGCTCCCAACAGAGAGCCAGCACCAACTGCCAGCCATGTGAATAAGCCATCTCGTACATCCAGCCTCCTGATGACTATCATGCCGGCTGGTACCATGTGAAACACAGGAACCACCAGACTAAGCCCAGTCACCCCAAAGAATGATGAGAGAGATAAAGATATCTTCTGTTACATGTTAAGCCAGGAGTTTTGGGGTGATTTTTTTAATGCAGCAATTGGAAACCCAAATAGTAGGTCTGATAAAATAACTGGAGAACCCTTTGTTTGCTGAGCAGTGTATCAAGTTTACATGTGTTAGTGTAGATTTCAGAGCTGGCTTAGAGCCAAAGTCTTACGGTAATAAAATTTAGATGGAATTCTTGGAGTGAAAGATCTTGTAGGAGAAGAAGTCTAAAAGCTGAGTATATGGAGTTGGGCAAAAAGGAGAAGAAAAGAGAAAGAGAAAAGGAGAGAAATATTGAGAGAGAGAAAGAACGAGAGAGAGAAGGAGAGAAGCTGAGAAGCTCAAACTACCACCCCACCCCACGCTAGCTCATCCCCTCTCGTGGCAGTTAGCAGAGAAGGAGATGGGGAAAGCTAAGCTCTTCTTCATTGCTTCTGCACACTCTTCAGAAAAGTCTACATTACTTACAAATGCTTCTGCTCAAGTGCATCTTGGGGGAAACTAAAAAGTGATTTGAGTTCTTGCGAGGGTGAGTGGGGGACAATCACACACAGCAGCTGTCCACTCTGAAGTCAGAGGACAAGGAGGCAGAATGCAGGGCACAGGCATTACGCAGCATCTCATCTTGTCTTCAGTCCAGTAAGACAAGTATCATTCAACTTATTGGCAGATGAGCAAACTGAGGCTTGGAGATCCGAAGTAATGTTTTGAAAGTAGTATCACTTAGACATGGCAGCAGAAGGATTCCTACTCAGCTCTCTCTCGTACCATTGCTTGAATTTGTTCCACCTCACCTTCCTATCTGTGCCTTTTTTCATTTCATACTATTCAGATAAGCAATCTCGAAGACTCAAACAAGGGTTCATATGCCATTAATACCTTGGTTCCTCAAGCCTTTCATTCTCTATAAATGCAATAGTATTTACATGCTCTTTGAGAGGCTATTAAGCCTAATGGTCACATGCATAAATTCTGGAGCCAGACTACCTTGGTTCAAAGCTCAGCTCTATTACTTGCCGGCTTTGTGATACTGAGCAGGCTCCTTAACATTTCTTTGCCTCTGTTTTCTCCTTGTTGAATTAGTTGGGAATTTTCAGTTCTTTGGCAGTAGGTAACACATAATAAATACTATGCAAGTATTAGCTATTGTGGTTATGTTACCTGAGCTGTTTCAGTGCCTTTCTGAAGATGTAAAATTCACTATTTTTAGTTATTCTGTGTTTGTTGCTGGTATTCTTGGTTTGCATCGAAGACGAGAAGCGGAATGCCCTCCCCTCGAAGTGAGCCTGCACTGCCTGCTCCTCGAAGTAGTCAGGTTGTCTCCAGCAAGTGAGAGGGAATTCTGACCCAAGACAGCAACTGTAAACCAATAAAGAAGTCCACTTAAAATTTCCTTTTTCTTTATTTAAGGTGAAAGAAAATAAGCTCTTCGGTAATTTAAAGAGATAGATATATCAGAAGGGCAAACAAACAAGAACCTGGGGATTTCTGGATGATACTAATTTTCCTTCTTTAAAAGAAAAGATCAGTGACTTTGATTGGCATACTTTGCTTAAGAACGTCATCCGTTTCCACCACATTATAATATCATGCCAGAGGTGTAAGATGCAATTTGGGGATTTGTCTCCAGGATTCCCTCATAAGAGGAAATGTGCAGAAGAAAAGTTTGGGAAGACTAGTCATCCAAACCTTAGTGTTGAGAAATTTAAAGCTTTTCAACTAAGATTATGTACAAAGCAATGATGTTCCCTCTCACCACTCCTTTTCAACATTGTACTGGAAGTTCTAGCAAATGCAGTAAGGCAAGAAAAGGTATGCAGACTGGGAACAAAGAGATAAAATTTCTTTGTTCACAGGAGACATTATCGTCTATGTACAAAAATCTGAAAAAATTGACAAAAAAACCCTCCTGGAACTAATAATTAATTATATCAAGGTTGTAGGATACGAGGTTAATATACAAAAGTAAATTGCTTTTTGTAGTAACAAGTGTACCGCTCTGGTGAGCAGTGTTGATAATGGGGGAGGCTCCGCATGTGTGGGGGCAGAGGGCATATGGGAAATCTCCATACCTTCCTCTCAATTTTGTTAAGAACCTAAAACTGCTCTAAAAAATTAGTCTTAAAAGATGTGGCCATCTTCATTAATGCGATTACAGCAAGTTTATCTTTTCTTTATACTTTTCTGATTTTTTATTAAAAACATTGTCACTAGAAACAAGAAAGCCATTTCAAAGGAAAAAATAGCTCAGACCTCATTATTAACTTGGGATTTATTGATTCACCAAGAAGTCTCAACTCCAGTAACAATCTTTGCTGTGCTCCCAGCCCAACCCGTCTGTCCTTGGTTGACAGAAAGAATACCTGCTAATGATGGCCTCTCCACTTATTATGATGTTTCTTCCTCTTTCCTTGAGGAAAATGACACCAATTGGTATTCTTGGTTTGCATTTTTGGTGTGCAATTTTGTTAGTGTTTTTCCTTAGAGCTTATTTACCCAACTCTTTCATCGTGTTAACACTTCCTCTTGGCAAACCCCACCAACTATTTAAAAAATTACATTTCACTGACTTCCATCGAAGCAGGTTGACCATATCCTGCAACAGGCATTTGCAGAGTCTGAAATAAAAACTTATCAGCTCACTTACCAGATTGTCTGAGAAAGGGCCAAATAAGGCACAGTCACCGTAAGTCCCCTGGTGGCCTCCAGCCTACCGCCCCTTCAGTTAGTTGTTCCTGCAACTCTTATCCAGGGGCAAGCTTCAATTTCTGTTATCATGAGACCTTGGGAGTGGAACACTCTATTGCCCATTGTTCTGCCTTAATATGATAGTTCTGATTATGATATCATCGAAAATAATAAAATGACCACATTAGAGTACATTCTTATTTGCAGGATTTATATTCTATAGAGTTGCCAAGAACTTTATATTAGTTTTGATTCTAAACCAATGCTCCTAGGGAAAATATAAGGTTAGGTATCCGTGAGCCTCTGCGAGGTCACAACATGTTCATCAACTGATTAATACCGACCTTATTTCATGTGTTTCTGTTTAAAGACACCTGAGCATATATTGTTGATTCGTTAACATTGAACTCATGGCCAACAGCACTGTAACTCGTTCCTGAACAAAGCTTATCTAACATGTGTTTTCTCTGCAAGGCACATAGCACAGCATAGACAAGGCATAGACAGTATGTCACACATAGGGGCTATTTTAACAAGAGAAATCATCAACAAAGAGCACAAAAAGGTCAAATACATGGCACTAAATAGACTGCAAAGAGGACAGACACATTTGTAGAATGAGAGCTGAAACAAAAGGCAATGTATAGCCTAGTTCAACCTTAGCTGGGAACGTGTGTTCAGTTCCTCTGTAATTTAAAGACAAATATATAGCAGAAGAACAAATACACATGCTTGATAGAAAAGAACTCTTACGTCTTCTCAATTAACTTCAGAACTTATTGCGTCCTGGCATGTACCCCAACACATGGTAGGAGCTTGATCATAGTCCCCGGAATCTGAACCAGCTAAAATTTTCATCTCTGACTCCTAAAATTATCTGAGCTCCTACCTATTTTTCACACACATCCAGTTTTCCAGACAAAGGAGATGCTTTATGACAGCAAACTATGAGAGAATACACCAAGCAGGTTACAGTGACCCTTCAGGCCTGACTTGAGATTTTCGTTGTATATGCCAGGGGTTGGCTTAACACATCAGGACCACTCACTTCACTGTCCTCATGTATGCAAAGTTGACAGGACTCCCCAGTGATGTCAGGACTAAATATTATCCAAACACCGAACAGGAACCAGACTGCCTGCTGCAAGCCAGATATGTTTTTTCTTTGTGTTGTTTCAGAGACTATTATCAGTCTTCCTGGGGTACTTTATATTCAGAAACAATCTTCCCAGAGAGCAGTAGATAGTGTGTGCAATTTGGCATGTTTATATAGGACTGGTTGGGGGTGGCTGAAATAAAGTAAAAATCTAAACCTCATTTTTGTTCCAAGCTCTTAGTTTACCACAAAATAAGCGGTACCCTGCCTACAAAATAAGAGTAGACGAACATAAAAGGCAAAGTTCAGGTTAGAGTTCTAGCAAATTCACCCTCTTGTTAGGACCTCTCTTTAAAGCTGTTTGTTAATTATAAATATATCTAAAACTTTTTTACTTATGTATTTATTCATTTACAGTTTCGAAATAGCTTGGACATATCTGTTCTAGAATAGAGCGAAGGCAGATCTTTCTCATTGAACAGTTAGCTTGTCTGAGTACAGTGCTAGATGCTTTCACAGATAATATTCTGTTTAACCTCTACAATAACTCTGTGAATTGCATATTATTACTTCATTCTACTGCTGAAGAAACCAAGGTTCTTATCTGTCATGTAATTTGCCCACAGCAGCTCAGTTAAGAATAGGAGAAGTGAAGAAGAATCAGTTTCTAAGACCAAGTGCAGGATAAGAATTTTTTTGACCCAGGTTCAAAAGAATGACAGATTTGACTACATTAAACATACAAATAAACAACAATAACCACAATCTTTTACATGGCAGAAACACCATAAGCAAAACAATATGTCAAAAACCTCTACAGTCCAGAGGGAGATGTTAGACAAGCTATTGCAGGACTTGCAAAGGGTATTTTGAAAACCCACTTAGATACCCCAGGGGGAATGATTGGGAAAGATCATTGAGGAGAAGAGAGTTGCATGAGCTGTGCATTCTGTCTTCCTTCATGAGGGCAGGGAGGAGAGCACTGCTTTCCTACCTTAAGCCAAATCTGGCAGGTTGCAAGAGAGCTTGTCATGTGTCCTCTGAGTTGAAGGAGCACAGGGATTTGTATTTGACCCACTTCTGAAAAATTCTACAGATAGGTGGCTGTGTAATGCAGCCTTGGGTGGATGACTGGAAAGGCCAAGTGGAGCAATTGTGGTTGACTGATGGGGAGCATAGATGCTTCCTGGGAGACCACTGGGGGACCAGTTGGCAGATTCAGCTTGGAGTTCTGTTGGAGTCCACCCAGGAGAACTTCTCAGAATGGGTAATGTGACCCCAGAAGAAAGAGTGGACAGCCAGATATCCACAGGCTCTGGAGGAATTGTAAGCAGCCAATGGGAGGGGGAATTCTCTATATTAAGGATGTTACCATGATTTGGGGGCATCTCTGGGGAATCCATGAAAGCAGCCCACATGAGTCAGCTTTGGGAATCTCCATGCAGTGGAGACAATACTATGTGTTCCAGCTCCTGGACATGTGGACCGCATTTCCCAGATGCCCATGCAGTTCAGTGGGATCAGTGACTGAGTGACAGCCAATGGAGGGTGGGCAGGAATGGCAGGACAGACACCTTCCCAACTAAGGTACACCCCACAGGATCCTCTGCTTTCTCTCTTTCCATCAGGAGCAGAGCAGGATGAGGCCCTAGAAAATGGAGAAGCCACAGACTAAAAGAAGCGGGAGCTTCAATGTCTTGAGGAGCAGAGTCCTGCATCCCCACCTGGCTCCAGTGCTGATCCAGGTTGCCTGTGACATGGGTGACAAATACATGTTCACTGCTAGGTCACTCTGATTTGGGATCGTTTACACTATACTTAGTGTAAATCTGAGTAGTACACTCCAACACCTAGAGGACACCATTGCCAGATCATTGTCTGTGACAAACAGCTAAGGCTTTTTCTGCCCCTTACCTTTCTTTTCTCCTCCACAACAACCCTCCGCCCCAACCCTGCAGAAACCACTGTGGGGCAGGGAGGAGAGGAGCAGGGGAAAAACAGAAAAAGCAGCCAGCCGTGCCTCTTTCCCATGGCGGACTTTGAACCCGTGGTTGTGGGGAGGGGACATCCTTAAATAGGTTAAGAATATGACAATTCTAATATTGTCCTGGGCTGGGGACCCATGCCAATGCAATAGGACCAATCTTATAATTAAAATTACCAAAGGCATTTTTATTATCCTAACTGACTGGGCGGGAAAATAGGAGAATAACTTGTGATTTCATCCGGAGGCAGATAAGAGTTAGCTCCACAATGAGTGAAAAAATAAAATTATGTTTTTATTATACCCTGTAGAATCAAGCTCATTTAACACAAAAGTCAACAGATGTAGATTGTTTTCAGTTTATCACTACAAAGAACGCTTCAGTAAATAACCTTGCACATACAAAATTTTATAGGCCTGTGAGGATAGCTGTATGAGGAATTCTTGAAATTGGAATTACTGGTTCAAATGTGTGTGTTTCAAATTTTGATAAATATTACCAACTGCCTTCCGTCAAATTGGCTTCCCGTCCACCACCCATCAATAAATAACGTGTGAGAAAATTGGTTTCCCCACACCTTCAATCATAGAATTTTATATTAGTTTTCTGAGGCCGCTGTAACGAATTATCACAAACTTGGTGGCTTCCAAGGACAACGACAGAAATTGTTTCTCCCCTAGTTCTGGAGGCCAGAAGCTAACATCAAGGTGCTGGCGTGGCCATGTCCCTACAGAGGCCTTGGGGAGAATCCTTCCTCACTTTCCTCAGCTTCTGGTGGCTCTCGGCATCCGCCGGCATCCTTGGTTTATGGCGGTGTCACTCCAGCCTCTGCCTCCATCTCCACACGGCCTCATTCTCTTCCGGCTGTGTAATGTCCCTCTACCTCACCTTTATAAAGATACTTGTCATTGGATTTAGGGCCTACTTGGATAATTCAGGATCATCTCCTTATCTCAAGATCCTCAATTGAATTAATCTACGAAGACCCTTTTCCCAAATAAAGTCCCGTTCACAGGTGTTCTGGGGACATATCTTTTTGGGACATATCTCTTTCGGAGCCACCATTTATCCCACTACAAGTTTGTTACCACTTTAAAAAATCTTTACCGATCTTACAGAAGCAAACATAGTATCTCTGTCTAGTTTCATACTCCTTCCTTCTTCAAATGCTCTTGTTCCTTGATCTCTGTGACATCGCTCTCTCGAGTCCTCTCCTGGCTCCTCCTTTTCAGTCACATTTGCTCCTTGTTTCCTTACGTCCCTTACTCATCAAACCTACTACCTCCTCTATCTTTGTGCTTTTCCCTCCATCCGACCTCAACCAGTCCTGTGGGTTTAAATAGCACATTTATGTGTCCATGCCCTATATTTATATCTCCTGCTCCTGCTCCTGCTTTTCTCCTGGACTTCAGACTCTATGTCCGGACTCAGCATTTCTCCTTAGAGACAGTGTCATGTTGAGCTTGAGGCAGAAGAAAACATGTGAGTTCCTATGGGCCCTTATGGAAACACACTCTGAACCAGGTGGTAATAAAAGTTCTCCATTTAAAAAATCTGACTACATGTAAAGCCCTGTGTTGTCTAATCAGTTCCAATGTCATTGTCAACTCTGATAAATGGGGCCGAGGGCTCCATCAGGCTGATGTAAATAATAGCTCTTGTTGCATAATAAGGCAGGGTCATAAAACGAAACAACAAGAGCCTATCTTTATATAAAATTCTGACATTTTGTTCCACAACAGTCCTTTTCGCAATAATTTTGATCTAATAAATATTGTCTTAAAATTTTATTTATCTTGATTATTCATGGGTTTTTTTTTTTGGTGCCCCTTAAATTTTTGGCCCAAGGCGAGTGTCACATTTGCGTTACTCTAATCCCAGCCTTGCCAAAGCCTTTTAAGCGGTCTCAGCCGTCACCTGCCAGCCGCTTTCTGGCTCACTCAGAACAGGCTCCAGAGTCACATGTCCTACAAGACCATAGGGGAACCAGACACCCCACCCCCACTCACCCTCTGAGCTCGGCCCTCCTCCTTCCATCTCCCCGGCACTGCTGCCATGCTTGGACCACACTGGCCTCCTTACTGTTCCTCGAACACGGCCAGCCACTCCTGCTCAGGGCCTTTGCCCTTGTGTCCTCTGCCTGAGACGTTTTCCTATAGATTCCTTGCATGTCCAGATATCTCACCCATTTAAAATCTCTGCTCCACTATCACTTCATAAAAAAAAAGGCATTTTTGACCGTTCTTTCTAAAATGATACAATCCTATCACCCCCACTCCATTCCTCTTTTACCCTATCACTTGGTTTTATTTTCTCCATAATAACTAATGACCACAGAATGTAAGATGGACAATTATACATTTGTTTATTTATTATTTTTTGTCTGTCACCTCTCGCTAGATCATAAATCCACGAAGGCAGGGAGTTTCTATTACTCAGTCATATATCCCAAGTGCCTAGAACAGGATCTGCTTGGAGTAATATCTTGGAGCTAATAGATTCAAACTTAAAATACTATTCCACCCCTAAAATGCAGTTCAATATATCATCCTTTGTTTCGTTTCTAGTTACTTACATGGTCCTTTCAAGTTTATGTATTCTAAAAGTCTCTCTCATTAAGCAAGATCAGGTCTTTCTGGTGTTTCTGTGTGTGTCTCTTTCTGTCCCCCTTAGCATTGCTTCAGTCAGTTAATGAAAATCTGATGATGATAATGATTTTCCTCATTAAATCAGGAGGATGTAGTACAAGTAGATTGACAGGTGGCTGAAAGTCACCCTGGAGACTCACACTGATTGGTACCCTAGGAGATAGAGGTCAAAATGATTTAGTTCTTATTATGTGAATGAAAACATTTTAAAACTTGTTTATATTGCTTGTTGATTACTCCACTGAGCCTTGCTGTTAACACATTGGGGAAAATAAATGTAATTCAAAGTCACCTTACCAAAGAGAAAATGATCCATCAAGAATAAAAATAAACTTCAAAAGGAGCAAGTGAGATAATTTGGGGAGGTGGGCAGACAAATGGCAGTGACTCAGGTTCTGAAAGACGTGACTGTACCCAGGACAGACAGAGGATTGGCATCTTAGTAGCCTCACACAGGACCTGACATTCCAAGAAGGTACAGCTGGCATCCACTGGATACTTTTTAAGAGACAGGCACTATAAGGTAGGTAACATGAATGCCCCCATTTAACTGATAAGCAAATGAGGTTTACAGAGGTTCGTAACTTGCCCCAGGTCACATAGGCTCTACGAAGCACATCCAATCTGACAATGAATAAATATATGACCAAGAAAATCAAAACAACCGAGGAAGCTCATCTCTCTTTAAATTAGAGCTGGGTCTAAGTTCATTCTTTCTATTTTAGATGGAATTTGACACAACCTGAGAAGGAGCCAAGATGAAATGGTTAAAGGAACAAAAATGTGTGAAAAAAGCATAAAAACCAACCTATTCATGGTAAAGGAGAGAAGTGCTAAAACAATGTTTCCTAAACCTGTTCTAAAATGATGTGTTACTTTGCAACTGAGAAAAAGACATGCTGACTGGCGACTTGATTTGAACTTATGAATGGGTATCTAATAGGAAAGGGTGATTGTAATATTTAAAAAACTGGATCGTATTTTAAAATGAAATTGTTCGCCTACACATTTGGGGTAGTCAGAGAACAGGGACACATGCCATTCAAATATTAGTTCTTTATAATTTTTAAATGACGAGATGAAACTGGAGTTATATTGTAGTGGTTACTATATCCTGTGTATATTTGTCATTGCCCTGCCACATGGTGTTGTGACTGCCTGTTGAGCATTTCCCCTGTTGGCTGTGAGTGCCGAAGCAGGAGCTTCTTTCATTCCGTACTTTCAGTGACACGTGGTCCGTTGATTTTGCTTACAATAAATAATGACCACCAACTTTTATATTAATCAAGGACAAATTAGACCCCCAAAAGCTGTTTGTGAATTGGGGTTAAGCCAAGATGTATTAGCCATAAATGTCAGTTGTTAGGAAAAGAATTTTAACTCAAATGGACTGAAGTTAATTGTGGATTCTACAGTGGGTAGTTCACAAACTTAAAGCAAGTCTTGCAGAAATCATGGCAGCTCCAGGGGTGTCTGGGATTGAAACTGGACCCCAATGTGCCAGAACTTTCTGCCATCTGTCTGTCACATTTTCTGGTCTCTCTTTGTTTATCTTCACCTGTTGATGGTAGCCTTCTCCATGTGGTATGGAAGAGGGCCACCAGCAGCCGAGTTCCATGTTTTTTTTTTTTTTTTTTAATCTCCTTGTCCTTTCAACTCCAAATGAAAAAAAAAAAAACAACAACAACAAAAACCAAAAAGCCATGTTTGCACCAACCGGGTGGCTTTCTCACCCTTGAGCCCTTTTCCACGGCCAAGGGAATGGGAGTTGCAGCCTTCCACAGAACGGCCGAAGGACCAGGGAAGGGGGTGAGAAAGAGGAATCACTCAACTGGGGTATAAATCCATTCCTCTCCTTGGAGAAGATGTGCTAGACGGGCAAGAACAACCAATAGTCTCTCAGAAACGTTACACTAATAGGTGTTTACTGAGCTTCTGAAGCTCGACACTGAGGGTTAGGTACCACAAAACTCGGAGGCCCAGTGTCTCTTCAGGTAGTTCCCACATTAGTTGGGGAGGCCGAAGGCGATTGTACATGCTGATTTCACCTTCTCACCTCAGATCCCAGCTCAAATGTCAGTTTCCTTAATCACTAAAACAGGGGCCCATCCCTTAGAAAGTTCTGTCCTTTTCTTAAGGCAACTTGCATTTACACATCTGCTTGGGAGCTTTTTTTTTGTTTTATTATTATTATTTTTTTTTTGAGTAAATGTGTGTCTCCCACCAGGGTCCAATTGATTTAAGCTTTCCACTGTATCCCCAACAGTGAGACCAATACTTAGAATAAGGGATGGATGTTGTTGCTGAAAATATCATCATGAATAATCTATTTGAGGAAGTGTGAAGAGAAAGCAAAGCCGAGAGCCAAGACGGAGCCTTGGGCAGGGCCTCCATGAAATTGAGTAAGAGCAAGGAGAGAGAGGTGCTGACCAAACAGAGGTGTGGCTCATCAAGCGTCACTCTAGTAAAGGTAAGGTGAAGTCTCAATGAAAATGGAGAGATGGCAGTGTTTACTGCAGCAAATCCGAAAAGGATAAAAAATAAATTAATTAATTAAAGCCGCGCCTCCTGGGTTTGTTCTAGAAGACAGAGATGCAATCTCTGCAATCTCTCCTGAGCCAAATCAGAACTGGTCTTCCCATGCTCAGGGAAAACTCTTCCACTTAGAAGAAGCCTGAGCATTTGGCCTTGAGCCCAGCCTATAAATTTGATCTGGGGTCACTGCAGCCTCCAAGGAAAATGAATAATTTTGAAAGCTTCCGCTTGTTATTTATTTTGTTAGAGGTCATAAGTCAGGATTCACTTCTGATGGGAGAAAGGAGTGATTAAGTCTTTAGCTATGCAAAAAAAGGATGCAAAAGTTTTATACTGGGGTTGAGGAGCTGGCATAGTGAATGGGGCAGCCAGGACTTCTTTAATCTGCCTACGCATTAAGCCACATGGGGAGCTTTTAAAACAGAACCTGAACCTGGCCCTAATTCAGAGCACAGGAATCGGAATCTCTGTAAGGACAGTCCAATCACTGGAATTTTTAAAAAGCTCCCCAGAGGACCCTAATGTATAGATAGGATTGAGAATGACTGAACTAAACTATTTTATATGATAAGGTGAAAGCATGGTGTTCCTTGAGGCCAGAGATTGCATGAGTCTTTGGAAATTTACCTCTCCCGTCACAGAGCTAGAGCCCAGGCGTTAGCAGGGTGGACAAGAGGGGGTCTTTGATCTAATCCAGGAGTAAACCCTCTGCAACACCGTGGCTGGCCTAGGGCTTAGGAGAGAGCTTCCAGTGCTGAGTCTTGTCAGTCCCATTTCTACCTGCCATGAAAGGGCATAGCCAGTGAACTTTAGGATTTTTGTATCGGATTTATGACTAAAATCATATTTAATTTTTTTTGCACCGTGAGATAATTCCTCATAGTAAAGTTGTGAGCAGGGAATGAGGGAAAGGGCCGTGTCCACACTTGGATGACGGTGGCAAGGTGGCAAGATGTACCTGATATAGCAGCCTGGTACAATCATTTTGAGAGAGGCTACAAGCATCTTTCACCCAGTAGTCTTAAAACGAATCTGGCAAGACACTGGACTTCCCACAGTGATTCAGGATGAGGACCAAAGATGTTGTTTGAATACAGACTTTTAAAAGTAATGTGGAAGGGCAATGGATTTGATTGGGCACAAGGACATCAAGGACCAGGGAAAGACTTTCAGACTGGGCGTTAAGACCTGTGGGAACATCAAAACTACCAGTTCCAGAGATGTGGCATCTTATCTGTAAGGTCTTATGAACAGGGTCTATGTGTGCACGTGCATGCTGGGGATGGTGGTGAGGACAAAAAAAAAAAAAAGCAAGGGAGGTACAATTATTCAAGCAACGTGGGCCACCATTGATGACCACATAGTTTAAAAATTTGGCCATGAGAAGGAGAAGAATAGAACCTCAGAGCACGTTAAAGGATGAAATGAGGATACTTTTATGTGTTCGATTTTAAGACAGGTTGGAGGTATCCATGCTTGACCAGAAAGGAAGAGGCACAAGGGAAATTAAAGACATTGGAGCAGAAGGGCATAGGTGCAAGCCCACAAATGTAAGAGCAATAGGCATTTTTTAGGTGACTGGTCTTGAATCTTCTGATTGTGCCAAACCTATTGGTAAAATATTTTAACGGCTTACATTGAATTCAAGCATATTTACTTACATATAAATAGCTTATATGTGCCATTGTTATGTCATTATAAAATTTGCAAAATGGATATTTTTAAATGATATAAAAAAAATGTTTTAAAATAGTTTTAATTATTTATGATATCTAAATCTTTTGTATTCAAAATATTATTTATATCCATTATCATAATACTTTCAGTGGCAGCAAAGTAATTGAATATGCTTCACTAGTTTTGAAAATCTTGATTTAACATTTTGCATTATGACAATTCAAGGGTCTGGTTCTAATTTTAGCTTAATTTGACAGTTGATTTTATCTGTCACAAGCTGAAGAAGATACCTTACAAAGAAACGTAGATCAGACAGAAACTAGTGTATCATTTTCTTTGCTTACCAAATCATGATGCTCATTTTTCATCCCCACCTATCAGTTATGCAAGGGTTGTTACTGAAATTCAGTGAGGGAATTCCATTTTCCTTGATGTCAGTCATTTGTTCTTTTAACAGTAATGTGTCTGTCTCTATATTTTTAACAAATAAATTTCAAATCCATTAATTCTTTACTTAAAAAACCACAATGAGATACCATCTCACACCTGTTAGAATAGCTATAATCAACAGGATAAGTAATAACAAAGGTTGGAGAGGATGTGGAGAAAAAGAAACCCTCATACACTGCTGGTGGGACTGCATATTGGTACAGCCACTATGGAAAACAATATGGAGTTCCTCAAAAAACTAAGAATTGATCTACCATATGATCCATCAATCCCTCTGCTGGGTATTTACCCCAAAGACTTGAAAACCTATAACTTAAAGGATATTTGCATACTGATGTTCATAGCAGCATTATTCACAGTGGCCAGGACATGGAAGCAACCAAGTGTCCTATGGTAGATGATTGGCTAAAGAGGCTGTGGTACATATATACAATGGAATATTACTCAGCCATAAGGAGAGATAAAATACAGCCATTTGACAACATGGATGGGGCTCAAGATAATCATGCTAAGCGAAATAAGCCAGACACAAAAAAATGAAAATCACATGATACCACTTATATGTGGGATATAAACCTAAAAGCGACAAACGAACAGGACAAACAAACAGAGACTCATGGACATGGATAATAGACTAGTGGTGAACAAAGGGTAAACGTGGGGGAGGAGGGGATAGGTTGTTGGGTAAAGGGAGTCAAATATAGGAGGGTAGGGGTGGGTGAAGTGGGTAAAGGGGATCAAATATATGGTGGCTGAAGGAAACTGGACTTTGGGTGATAAACGTACAATAGGATATACAGATGTCAATTATAATGTACACCTGAAAATTATACAAGTGTATTAACCAATGTTACTCTCTGATAAACTTAATAAAGAATCAAAATAAAAAGCATATTAAAAAATTGTTTTTACTTAGAAAAAAATTCTTTTATATAAAATCCACTGATCATAAGCTCAATAGAGAATTTTTAAGCAGTAGAGAGGATTCAGGGTCCACATTTTTCAAGTGTGTAGATATGGCTGCTTTCACAGGTAACAAACTTATATTCTTTGAGGTAATAACATAAGTAATCATGGAAAACTCAGCTCCGGTTTCCAAAATGATCCTTCCATAGCATGAATATATTTTTAAAAGCAATGACTTTTATTCATCATTAAAAATCACCTTTACCTTGAATGGACAGATTAAAAATATTTACTTCTTCAAAAATATCTGCTAGGTAGCATTCTAGTGGTATTCACTAGTCATCACAGACAAGGACAGCAGATTGGTAAGATCTATGTTTTTGTTTTTGTTTTTCTAAAGTACCATTTTTAAGTTCGACAATGATTTACCTTGAGATAACTGCTTTGTCTGTGGCATCTGCTGTGTGAGAAACCACCGCAAGCCCTCAGTGGCCTGTGGCAGAAATTTTTTTCTTTTTTCCGGTCTGTGGTGACTCTGATTTTGGCTGTGGATTGGTGGACTTGGCTCTGGGATGCCCCATGGATCTTACTGAGAGCCCAGGCTGAAAGGCAGCAGCAACCCAGGACATATTCTTCTCATGGCCACTGCCAGTGACCAGGACTGGCTAGTGCATTTCAAGCCTCTGCTCATGCAACAGCCTCTAACCTTCCCTTGGCCAAAAAGAGTCACTAAACCCAGAATCAAGAGCAGAAAGAACACTCCGTTCACCGTGAGTCCATGTCAAGGGTATGATGTGTAATTTTATAACGGGGAAATGAATTGAGACCATAGTTCAGTTCACCACAGGTTCCCAGACTTCTGACTGAAAGGTAATACAAACTGCACTACAGACAGTGCTATCTTTGTAATCTTTTCCCGGACTGTGTTTATTATTCCTACGAAGGCTTCTGCTCCATCAGGAGTTATACTAACACAGTTTTTAACTAAAACATCTTTTTTTTTTTTTTTCGAAAAAATGAAAGTCATATCCTATCCAATTCACTATTGAATCTTTCTATTAGATACCTTTTCTTGGAGGTTCTCACACACACACACACACACAAAAGTAATCTTTTCTCTGTTCATTACAGAGACAGAACCCCGAATATTCCATCGGGTGAAGCACGCCGGGAATGTCTGTGTTTTCCTCCAAGAGAATAGCAAACTTCTCAAATCTCTTAACTTGTACTAATACTAATTTATTCAATTTTATAAGATTTTAAAAAATATCTTCCCACAATATTTTCTGACATATGAAAAAGTGTTTGTAACCATGTTTTTTGAATATGCTGTTTTAGCCATTTTCACCACCAGGGGAAGAAGCAATGTTTTCACCAGTGGTATGTGGCTTGTTCGGTTTTAGTTTAAGACATCTCACATGAGCATGCTAAATATTTATCATTCAGCTTAACACAATGTTGTGAAGTACTAGATTGATATGACATGATTTTAAATATTGCTGAAAAGTAGTGGGGCCTTTCGTGTTTTGTCTGCTTGATTTTTTTTTTTTATGTGACTTGGTATACTGTCAAAGGAGACTACCCACAATAACTGAAGAGGATATTAAAACACTCCTTCCTTTTCCAGTTACTATCTGTGTGACACTGGGTTTTTCTCATTAGCCCAAAAAATGCAGCACCACAGATTCAGTGCCGTGACAGACTGAAGAACGTAGCTGTCTTGTGTTAAACCAGACATCAAAGAGCTTTGCAGAAATCTAAAGCAATGTCCTTTCTCACTAATTTTTGTTTCTAGAAATACAGTGCTTTGAAATAAAGCTATTTAGTTTAACAGATCATGTTTGTTATTGTTATTTTTAAGTGAATTAAGAAGCAATCTTTTTATTGTGGCAAAATATACTTAACAAAATTTATCCTCTTACCCATTTTTAAGTGCCTGGTTTGGTGATATTAATAAACATTCGTATTGTTGTGCAGCCATCACCCCCCCATCCATCCATCTCCAGAACTTTTTCATCTTGCAAAATTGGGAAGTTATTAAACAAAACTTCCCAATAACGTCCCAACGCCTCTGCTACCAGCTACTGGCAACCACCATTATACACTGTCTTTTTTATTTTGACTACTTTAGGTACCTTATATAAGGGGGTCATATAGCATTTGTCTTTTTCTGTGGCTAGCTTATTTCACTTAGCAGAATATTTTCAAGGTTTATCCATGTTGTAGCATATGTTGGAATTTCATTCTTTTTTAAGGCTGAATAATACTCCGTTGTATGTATATACATATGTATATACAGCATTTTATTTATCCATTCATCTACCCATGAACACTTGGGTTCTTCCATGTTTTAGTTATTGTGAATAATGTTGCTATGCACATGGATGCACAAATATCTCTTCGAGACCAAACTTTCAATTATTTAGAGTATATACCTAGAATTAGAATTACTGGAACATATGGTAATCAATTTTTAATTTTATGAGGAACCACCATATTGTTTTACACAGCTGTATCATTTTACATTTCTGCTGCACAAGAATTCCAACTACCTTTTTTTTTCTATAGAATCAGTAGTAATGGCTCCACTTTCATTTATGATTTTAGCAATTTGAGTCTTATCTCTTTTTTCTTAGTCCATTTAGCTAAAGTTTTGTAAATTTGGTTAATCCTTTTGAAGAACCAACTTTTAGTTTAGTTTAATTTATTGCTTTTCTATTCTCTATTTTGTTTATATCTCCTCTAATCTACATTATTTCCATCTCTTTTTAGAATTCGTTTAGTTTATTATTTTTCTGGTTATTTATGTTGTAAAGGTAGGTTGTTGATTTGAGATCTTTCTTGTTTTTGAAATGTGTTTATAAATAGCTCCCTTAATACTGCTTTCTCTATGTCCCATAAGTTTTGGTATAATATGTTTCCATTTTCATCATCTCTAAGTATTTTCTAATTTTCCTTGTGATATCTTCTTTGATCCATTGGTTAAGAGTATGCCATTTAATTTTGATAAATTTGTGAATTTCTAATTTTCCTTCTGTTATTCATTTCTAACCATTCTATGTGGTCAAAGAAGATATTTTACACAATATATATCTTTTAAAGTCTATTCAGACTTAATTTGTTGTCTAACATATGGTCTATCCTGCAAAATGTCCTATGTGCGCGTGAGAAAAATTTGTATTCTGTTGTTGATGGGTAGAATGTCCTGTATATGTCTGTTAGATATAGTTGATTTATTGTGTTGTTCTAACTTAACTTCTTTAACTATTGTGTATTTCCTAACTTAACTTCTGTCTGGTTCTATCCATTATTAAGAATGAGATATTGAAGTCTTCAGCTATTATTGTAGAATTGTCTATTTCTTCCTTCAGTTCTATTAATTTTTGCTCCATATATGTTTATGATCTGTTATTGGATGTGTAAATATTTATAGTTGTTACATCTTCATGCTGTATTGAAACTTTTATTAGTGTAAAGTATATTTTGTCTCTTGTAAACTCTTTTGACTTAAAGTGTAGTTTGTCTGATACTGGTACACTCACTTCTTTTTATTACTGTCTGCATAAAATACCTTTTTCACTTTTTTACTTTTAACTTATTTGTGTCTTTGAATAAAATGAGTCTCTTATAGACAGCATATGGTTGGATCATGTTTTTTTCTTAATCCATACTGCCAATCACTATCTTTTGATTAGAAAAATTAGGCTGATAGTAACATAATGGCAAACAATTCCTTAATAGACTATTTAAATCGTTTGTTCAAGATTAGGGTCTACTGGCAGGGTCAGAAAGGCTACCCCAAGAGGCCTGCTTCTCTTTCTTGACTCTCTGATCCAAAATTAGAGCTCCTTCTTGGGCTGGCATCTTCCAGTGAGGTGATATAGTTTCAGTCTACTTTTCAGGGTTTAAAACTTTCTTTCTTTCTCAAGGTTATGGTATCATTGTGATCTAAATAAAATGTGATCTGTACAGTACGATTTAGAAATTTCTTGATATTTTTGTGTTTGGCTAAAATTTATATCTCTGAAAATGGGCTATGACTTTTCTTTGCTGTTTATGGCAGATCTATCCATTTTGCTACAATCAGCTCTGGCAATGCTGAAAGAGTAATTTCAAATTAAAGCTGTTTTTGTTGTTGTTGTTGTTGTTGTTTTCTTTCCTTTCTGAGCTTAATAGACACCTATTTATGCAAAGATGGAGAAAGGATCTTTGCATTTTCAGGAAACAGGGAAGATTATGAGACTGCAAATAGTGGTCCCAGACAGCACAGCCGCTTAACAGCATTTCATGCCATTCAGGAAATAGGAAAGCAACATGAGCAAGGTAAAGAGCCAATTACAAATGAATTTTATTTTCTAACAAAGGGTCTGAAGAATTAGAAAAGGGACATTAAGACTCATAGGAAGAATAAAGAATAATTTGACCTGTTAAAATAGCAGAGTGAATCATTGGGAACCGAGCAAGATTTGTCTTTAGCCATTCGGTCTCTTCCTGTTATTAATAACAGGAATATTTCTAATATTTTTATAGCACTTTGCAATTTACATAGAGCTTTTCTTCGTGGTGGCACACTCCTTCTCGTGTTCTCCTCTGGTCCCATGGGCTTTCACCAAATCTGATCCTAGAAATGCATTTGCTCAATTCATTTCCAGTAAGGAGCTTCAGATCTTTTATGGAACAAGACAGGGTCAGACTGAAAGAAAAAAATCATTCAAATAAAGCTAAAGTGACTGATAATATTTAATCTGTGACCTTTCAGAGGTATTTGTATTTTACCAGAAGATAAGGTCTGAAGTTAAACAGATGAATCTGTAATTCTACGGGTCAGGCAGCAGAGAGGTTTTCAGGGAAGGTGGACATAAGACTTGAAACATCCTTTTTAATATTCTTGGAATGAAACTATTTAGGAAGCCATTTTGCTATCTGGCAATACATTCCTCTCTCTGGGTCTGGATAGCTGATAGCATACATTTCTTAGATTGCTTGAATTTAATTAATTGGAATCCAGATTTTCCAACCACCTAAAAATATAGGCTCTCAGAATTTTAGAGCTTAGAGAATCTTAGAGTTATTTTGGCCAACGTCCTTATTTTATAGATAAGGAAATTGAGGAAAAGAAAGTCTAAAATATTCGGATTAATTAGAGCCATTAGATCAAAATGTCTTTATAATCAAGACAGCTGATAATGTGAAGACTAAATGTTGAGTTGTTCAAGAAAGGCTGTTAAGATGTGTTGTTGTTATTAGACACAGGCCTGGTCCAATATGTCGGGGTTTTGTTGTTGTCACTGTTGTGATTGTTATTCCATAAATCCAACTGAACTACATCTGAACAGTAGCAGATGTCACCATTCTGGTGCCTATCAATGTTCTGTTTTCACCTGCTATAATCATTTCCTTTTGTCCCTGCATTCATTGTTACTTGCATTAATCTATAATTCTCTATATGGTCATGAAATTTAATATCTCGCAGAATACTAGAACAGTCAACAGATTCTCTTCATACTGGGTTCTTCCATCACCTCACCAAAGAAGTCCATTCTTAAAATACAGTGTTGTTGAGCTCCTGGACTCCTGTTACCTTTATACCATCACAGATTTTCAGTGGAAGATCTTTAAAGATCATCTTACTTAGTCACATCGTGTTTTCAGATGAGACACTGAGACCCAAAGAGCCTCGCGTGTAGTTTGTAGCAGAGCCAGAATGAGAGCCTGGGTTCCCTGAAACTGTGTTCAGCTCTCTGGCCACCACACCGCATGCCACCAGTCTATAAGGCCAGAATCCTCTGGCAGATCCAGAAAGACATTTATCCTATAAATTTCAAACCTGGAAAATGTTATCTGGCAGGATTCCTTAGGAGTAAATCCAATTCTGGAATAGGAGAGGAGACTAAGTTATTCTTTTCCTAGGCTTCATGAGATCACTGGAATGGTTCTTAGATGATGTGTTAGTCTCCAAGAGTTTGATTTTTCCGTTCAACATCCTTTTGTTTTGCTTGGCCTTACAAGGAAGGAAAACACTTAACTGAGTGATAAAGCCAACAATCTAAATTGGCTGTTTGTTTTGTTTTTCTCATTATGTGTCTCCATTTTGTGTTTAAAATTCAGAAGCTCATCTCAAAGAGCAAAGGGTACATTCAAGATTAACCTCAAAGAATTCCTAAGAAAACTGACTGGTCCTAAAAGGAACCTTTTTTTTTTTTTTTTTTTTTTTTTTCCGAGAAAAGCTTGATGATTCATGCTGGTAAGTTTGTTATCTACCATGAAAACTGAACATTTGTAATTTCTTGGCTGCATGTACACTGAATCTTCTGAAGAAAAATTGGAAAATAAAACAACAAAAACAAAACAAAACAAAACAGTCAATTGTCTGGGTATTTTGGCTACATATTGACAAACATATAGCTATTTGCAAGTATCTATGGCTGCCTAAATTTTTATCACGCAGATTTACAGTCATGGACACCATGTAATTCAAACCTGCATTATCATCAAGAAACAATTTGTTTCTACTTGGAATATTACTGAAAATCAAAGGTGCAATTTTTGATTACTTGTGTAATAAGTGAACATAACTAGTGGGATATGAAACAGTACAACTCAGAAAGCCAAAAAAACTAGTTAAAAGGAAAATATTATAAGGGAAAGGGCTGAAGCAATTCTGTTGCAACTTGTAATTAGCAACCAGCATACTGCTTGCATAATGAGATGTATATTAAATATCAGTGTTCTCTAAGACAATCATTTGAAAAGTTTCAGTATAATGGCAAGGTCTTTGGAAGGGAAGCCCTGATTCTCCTGATTTCTAACAGGAAAGAACATCTACACACATAACTTGCGGCTTCAGGAATTCACATTCATCTGTGTGCGAGTTTAGCAAATAAATTCCTGGTACCCAGGAAACAAGGAAAACACCACAGCAAGGCAGGAGAGAGTCGTGAATGAGAAAGGCCTGCTCTCACCCACATCTATTCATCAGTGTTGGGAAGCTTCACTGCTCAGAGCTATCAAATTGCTAACTAGTAGCGGCCTGGCCTTTTGTTTCCTTTGTTTTTCATTTGTTCACAGAAGCAGTAATTACCTTTAAATTTGTATAAACTCTTTGGATGATGAGCATAATTTGATGTCAATGACTGAGTAACCTGGGTCAGCTTTGTCAAATGTCACAGATGCCTTTTCTGACCATCCAATCTACATATCAGATACCTCTTCCTCACAATGTTTTGTTTTCTTCACATAAACCATGATTATTTAAAAATTGTCCTTTTTGAAAAAAGAATTTCGTTTTGTCTTTACTGTGTACATCCTGATGGGGTATAGACACTGTAACATCAGGTTCCCTGGTGATCCAGTTCACCGTCTGGGATGAAGCCTGGTGCATGCAAAGACACTAAATAAATGTTTGTTAAATGAATATCCAAAGCCTAACACATATGGCTTTGATTAGATCTCTTTCCTTTGAAATAAAAACTAAGTTCCAAGTTGTCATGTAAGGAAGAAAGTCCTAGAAGACAAAATAGAGAAATTGGAAAAAGTTAGGGATAACTAAAACACAAGACTGAATAAAACATGCAAAGCCAGATGACTAAAAGATAAAGAAAAAAATCAAATGATTGTTAATTGATAATTATTAAATGATTTAATTTGAATAATTTTACAGCTAACAATTCAAAGAAAAATAAAAGATTAAAAGGCAAATAGATTAAACAAAAAAGGTAAGATATTGAGTAGAAGGTTTCAACTGCAGGGTTGAGATGCTTTTTCCTGTAATCCGTGGAGAATCAAATCCTGGATGAGTGACAAGGGCAGAGGATCTAAATCGTCTTGGCATTGAAAATAAGATCCTAGTTACTGGAAACAGCTCAAATTCAAATCCTGGAAAGTGTAGATCATTCTGAGATGAGGCTTAATGGAGACAACATGGAAAGGTCTTAGCACTGTACCTGCTTCTTATTGAGTGTTCAAAATTGTCTCTTAGTTATATATTTTTAATTAATAAACAAGGTGCTAACGATCAAAGCTTCTGTGCCCTTCCTGCGGCCACCAGGTTGCTTCTAAAGGTGAAGGAGTGGCGGTTTGGCAGAGTGTCAGTAACCTCCTCCAGGCAACATTTTGTACCGTCTCCTTTCCTCACAACTGGGCACTTGAGTTTGCACTAGAACCCTGCATCAGCAATGGGGAAAGAAGAATAAGGATAAGGATTCCACTTATAAACTCTAGACAGACACATATAACTCATCCAAGGCACACCTACATCCTGTGCTGTATTTTCCCCACAATCTCTACCTACTTCTGTTAAGATGCCAGCACCTGCCACTGTGTCTATAACCTTTTCTCTTCCAGCAGTTATTTTCTTCCCGGGCAAAGGCCTTACTCATTGTTAGGGATTGAATTTTCGCCCCTCCAAATCCATTTGTTGAAACTCTAACTTCCAGTGTAACTGTATCTGGAGAGAAGGTCTTTAAAGAGGTAATTGAGATTAAAGAAAGTCACAAGAATAAGACCCTAATCTTACAGGCCTGGTGTCCTTATAAGAAAAGGAAGGAATACTGGGGATGGGTACATACACCAATGGAAGACCAAGACACAGTTAGAAGCAGTCATCTCCTTGGGAGCCAAGGAGAGGCCTCAGAAGAAACTAAACCTTGTCAGCACCTCCACCTTGGACTTCCAGCCTCCAGAACTGTGAGAAATAGATTTCTGTTATTTCTGCCACCAGTCTGTGGTATTTTATTACGGCAGTCCTGGCCAACTACTACATTCATCTATGGTGGAAATAGCAGATTGGCATTCAACCTGTCTCCAGTGTGTCTTCCTGTACTGTGGACGCCAGAGAGCTCACAATGTCCTCTTTCCGTTTCCAATGTAAATTAATTTCCCCCATTACATGCCCTCATGGGAGTGATGCAGGGGCCATCTTTGGTCCACTGTGAGTGTTGTTGAGACAAACACAGTCATTCTGGGGTTTTCTGCAGTGGCCTTCTAGTATCGAGTCCCTAGCTCTGGGTTTGTTGAGAGACAGTCGTGGTGACAAAGGGAGCCTGTGGATCACTCGATGGCAGCTGAGGCATTGAGTCCTCAAACTCAGTAGTTCCTAAAGGTGACCTGCTTCTCCCACCCAGTGGTTGTGGCAGAGGAAGTAGCAGCAATGTTTGTGGGCAACGTGGGCAGCGTTGTTCTGAAACTCAGTTCTGGAGCCCGGGTCTAAAACTCACTCCTCAAGGCTTTCCTACTGTTTCATTAGTATTTAATGGTCTGTATCAAATCTCTTTCTGTTTAAGAACACTAGAACATTTTCTGTTTTGGGTAACTGAACCCTGACAGGTGTGTTCTTCTTGTGTCTTTGGTATTTTGCATAATGCAAGGCAGATGTAAAAGATAAACCAGTGTTTCTTGTTGTTGTCTAAACCCGTGGTTATTAATCTTTGATATGAATCAAAATCACCTGAAACATTAATAAAAAAGATGAAGGCCCAGGAACATTGAGATAGAATAGAGCCCTAACCTTTGTTTTTCTATGAAGTTCCTAAGGAGATTTTAATACCCACCAAAGTTTGAGAAGCTCTGGCTTAAACATTCTCTGAGGCCTATCAGGGACCTGGCAGACTTCTAAGCACTGATACTCAGTGACTCATTTAATTCTCAATAGCTTTATCAAGTAGGAAGTAAGATTATCTCCATTCTATAGATAAAGAAACTGAGCCGTGAAGAGCCTTAGAAAGGTACCCAAGATCACACAGCTAGTAAGTGGTAAATCTTAGTATCTAACCCAAAGCACCAATGGGCATAACCACGAGACCCAAGCTCATGACCACTGTACTCTTTTGCTTGGATGAGCTCTTCTCTGTGCAGGGCCTAAAAATGAATCTGATTTAAATTTATCGTATTCCTCCAAATAACTTTTTTAACTTAACAATAACCTAGTATCTCTGATTAGATGATTTGTTACTCAAGAAAAATATTGGGCTAGCAAAAATTTTTCTAGTGAAACAATAGTCTCTTGGGTATGTGCCAACATACTTCAAAGTCTAATAAAATCTATTTAAATCAAGAAATAGCTTGGAGGAATAATTGCTCTCAAATACAAAACTAATAATTCCCTGAATCTTGTTATTATCTTTGAAGTTAAGAATATAAAAAATGACCCTTAGGTTCATCCATTTATTAGAGAAAACACTATACATTTTTAAGAAGAAGAGATCAAAATAGTATTACTTGGCTGCAGAGCTCCACACTCCTTTTTTCTTATTAATTGTGCTTCTTACATTTTCAAGATTGCATCTCTAAGGTTTAAAAAATCTTATTATTCTTCTAATGCCTAGAAATTAATAACATGAGGAAGATATTAGAAGATGTCCAAAGGAACCTCTTACAGAGATGTGCAAAAATGCACAATGAATAAAAGGAAACATTCTTCCCTTTTATACTTTGTAACCTCTTAAGTCAATAGGATTTCTCAAATTTAAATTTATCATCATTAAGAGAGAGGATTTCTGAAAACTTCTAAAGATGTCATTTTTATCTATAGTTGGATTTGTAAGACAAATATGGGATCTGAACATTTTTGAGGCAAAAATTACCCTCATTTGTTCCAGAGAGGAAATGTGATTCTAAACAAGCTGGATTCAAATCCTAGCTCTGTTATTGTACACTTTATTGTGGCTTTTTGACAATCTGCCTCTCAAGTCTCAGTTTGCTGGTCTATAAAATTTAGGGAAAATAACCCCTACCGTATAAGGTGTTCCAATGGTTAAGTGAGATAATATTTATTTTTCTCCCTCCAAGTTGAACCTCTGCAGCTCTGAAGCTAAAACAAAAAAGAAAAGAAGAGAAACTAGACAATGGCAACAACAAATCATGAAAACCGAAAACAAACATTCTAGAATCATAGGAATGCATGGGACAAATCATCAGAGAACTTGGATGTAAACTCCGCCCTCTCCCTTGTTGTGAGACTTGAAATAATCCTCTTAATTTTACTCTTGTTGAAAGGAAATGAAAATTTTGACTTCCCAGGTTTGTTCTGATTCAGACAGTCCATGTTGCAGGAACACAAAAAAGTAATTCTTGAAATTTAAAAATTTAAAAATTTTTATACCTGTGCTCATATCTTGAAAAACTTTAAACTGCTTTTCAACCACCCACATTTCCTGTCCCCTTCTTTATTTATAATGTCAAGTAAAGTTTTGGCAAATGAGTTAAGATGGAAACATTTATTTACCTGATATAACATGTCAATGATAGTCATTTAAAGTGTTTCCAGTATGTTTTGATATTAAATGACATCACACACACGTACACACATACAGAGTCTGACTGAAATTCTATACTAGTGGTGAATCACAGTCACGTCTTTCTTTACCCTAGGGGCCATGGTTTGCTTTTGCCACCTTTCCATTCCCTTAATAACAGTGCTATTTGACATGTATGTCATGTTTAGTTCCATGAATTAAACTTTGTTTTGTTTTCGGAATCTGGAGAGAATATCACGCCGTGTTTATTAGGACCCAGAACAATGGACCACTGGCCCTAGATGCCTGCCAAGGGGCACCCTGGAAGGGGCTCTGGACCCAGCTCAAGATTTCAGTTCCCAAGGATGAAGTCCAATTCTACAGGGACAAACCAGAAATAGAAGAACAATGCAGAAGTGTAAGGGGTCAAAGAGCCCCCGTAAACGGAAAATCAGAACTGAAGTGCTAGAGAGAAAGTCAGAATGTTAGGAAAACAAAGACGGGTCAACGTAGAATGGGACTTTGTGGACAGGGGTGTGACCAGGACAAGGACTATTAAAAATACATGTTAAGAAGACAAGTACCTCTTGTGATGGTTACTTATATGACAACCTGGTTAGACTGCGATGCTCAGTTGTCTGCTCAAACACTAATCTAGATGTTGCTGTGAAGGTTTTTTGTAGATACGGTTAGCATCTACAATCAGTTCATTTTAAGTAAAGCATATTGTCCTCCATAACGTGGGTGGGCCTCATCTAATCAGTTGAAGACCTTAAGAGCAAAATTTGAAGTTTCCTGGAGAAGAAAGAATTCTAATTCAGGACTGTAACCTAGAAATCCTGCCTGAGTTTCCAGCTTGCTTCTCTATGGATTTTGGACTCAAGATGACATCGTTAAATCTTACCTGAATTTCTAGCCTGCTGACCTGCTCTACAGATTTCAGATTTCCCAGTTCCCACAATCACGTGAGTCAATTTCTTAAAATAAATCTCTCTATATCTATATATCTCATCTGTATCTACCTATACTATATCTATATCTATCTATCTACCCGTATCTACCTATATCTATATCATCTATATCAGGAGATATATATATATCTCCTATATCTATATCACCTATATCTATATCTCCTATAGATATAGATATAGGAGATCAGGAGATATATATCTCCTATATCTATATCACCTATATCAGGAGATATATATATATCTCCTATTGGTTCTATTCCTCTGGGGAATCTTGACTGATAATACCTCTGGTGATATTCTTCTCCTTGAACTCAAGGATGTAAAGTCTGGAAAACTGCCGGGCTAAAAGTTTGGGCTGAAAGCTGCATGACTCTACCCAAGCAACCCACCTTTAACCAGCACTTAAGAAGTGCCTGCTGCCTTCTAGGTACCATATTAGGTACTAGACTTGATTAGGTTTCCCCAGAAAAAGACTCTGAAATAAGAACTCAAGAATAGTGTATTGGGGGTGATCTCAGCAAATACTGGTAGGGAGTGGGGAAGTGAGGCAGGGAAGGGAATAAAAATAATAAAACAGGGTATATTAATGAGTAAAGGATAGCTGTGGGCTATTAGGTTTAATGTCACCGAGCTGGTTGGGACACCCTGCCCTTGGGGCATTTGGTTGTGTGCCAGGGAGTGTGCAAAACACCAAGAATATGAATGGCACAGTAATTTGTAGATGTTCCATTATTTAAAACGTTTTTATATTAAAATACACAAAGACATATTTTGAAATACACATGTACCCTTATGAATTTTTGAGATCAAGTGTGAGAATGCAAGGGTATTTGAGCTAAAAACTATTGTTTTAGTGTAGTTCGTCTTTCCCCCCTCTCTTCTCTGTGTAAAACTTTTAATTCAGTTTCCCATTTGAAAGGCTCCTCCTTGCCAGGACACTTGCTTTATTCAGGGTCCATGGCTTTGCTCCTTCCACTGCGCAGAGCCTGTCTCAGGCTTAAGTCCTAGTAATACACCTGCCGGCTCCTTCCCTAGGAGTCCCTTCTGGTAACAGTATCTGTAGTGGGGCTGCTGGATATGCATGAGAGTTCCATGCTCTGCCCCTCACTGGCTCTTCTCCCAGATGATTGAGCTTCTGACATATGGTTTTGATCTTCTTTCTAGGTCTATAACTATAACTTGATCCTAATTCCCTGTCTGCATCCATAAGGACAAATTTTACCTTCCATAATGGGTAGGGACAAGCCCCACTGCACACTTTAATTGGATCTCGAGTACTTAATATTGGAACTGGTTTATTCTCATATATATGCTTACGTTGTATGTGTTCCTATACCTTCAGAAAAATTGGAAAAAAAACAAAGATGGCAGACATTATGTAAGTTTTCCAACAGGCAATGGAAGAAAGGCCCTGGAAAATAAAAAAGAACAATAGGAGACATCTTGGAGTGGAAGTGTTGGGTATAGTCTGAAGGAGGAGGTGAGAAAGCAGAGTTGTAATCAGAGGATTGAGGAGGAGAAGAGCTGAGTGAATCCTGCTCTGCTGCAGTACCTGAAACTCAGAGGAAATGCCTGGAGAAATTAGGACATCATTTTGCAGCAGCAAACTTTTTTGCCCCAGGAAGTACAGATTATATTAGAGAATAGACTATTTCCAATTTTATTTCTGTTTATTCAACCAGAGGGAATAACCTAAAATTCCAGTAGAGTGGCCTCTAGATATAGAGAGGCCTTAATCAAAAGTCATTTGTGAACAAACTGCTTTCTTCACAAGTCACCAGTTTTTCCTTTTTTTGTAATAACATTTGCAAATGTCATGTAATCTTTTACTCATAGACCTTACTTTCAAATGGGCCCATCTTATTTGTTTTTGTCTTTTAAAATGTCACCATGTTACTGAGAAAGTGCCACATCAATGAGTACTATAATTTAGATTCTGGGTCCTGAACTGTACACAATCCACTCTTTGTGAATGGTGAGTGATCTGGATACTGCCTAACTCTAAGTATTTTTATTTATTCATGGTCTGATTAGCTCAAATGTCAGTCAGGAATGTGCATTCACATCATTTCATAGTAACACTCTTACACTGAAGTATTCTGGACAAAATAGTAGAACCCACAAACCACTCTTCTCCTTTATCTTTCTCCCAAGATTGAGGATAAAATACCAGATTATTTCTTGCCTGCCTCTCTTGTAGCTAGAGGTGGTCATGTGACACATCTTCAGGCAATAAGATGTATGGAGAAGTCTTGGAAAAACAGTCTTTCCTCAAAAAAGAGAGACATACACAATCATTAAAAACTCTTTTATTTTGCCCAATTCATGTCTGTCTTTTGAAGCAATAAATGGGAGAGTGAAAGCCAATATTCGAAAGGTGGCAGAATTGGAGAGAGAGAGAGAGCGAGAGAGCGAGCAAGTGCATCTTTGTTGAGTTATTGAGCCAACCTTGAGACACTGCTTCAGACTTGTTGGTAATAATAAATATCCTATGATTTAAATCATTGTTGCTTGGATTTTCTCCTGTGAGTTTTACATTCTACATGGAGTCAACACAGTCCCTGAGATCACTCACGGAACCAGTAGCCCAGTTCTCTCCACTCACACATCATCGCCTAGGGCCAGCGGCATAAAAGATGGGGAAGTGGAGGAGATCATGGTCTGACACTCAGCCCAGACTCAGAAACAAGGTATGACCACCTTTGCAAAGAGAGATGGCTAGCAGAATCAGAAGGGGCTTTTTTCAAGAGGGCTTTTGTGAGCCTTGGGATTTAAGCATCTCCGGGGTTTTGCAGTTTTGGGAGCACCAAGAAGCAGCAGTTTGGACAGCGGTTTTGGGACATCAGACATCACTGAAGCAAGCAAAGCAGATCACAAGCAGACTTTTCCCCAGGCACGCAAGTGCTGCTTTCTGAAGAGTCCCGGAAGTAACAGGAAGAGACTTTGAAGAAGAGCCCACGGTCTTATTCCAGCATGTGGTGTGGCGTATGGGAGCTAACTATCCAGTGACAAGTAATTGATATCTATGAGCTCATTTGTTCCCAAAGACAGTGATACCTGTGACATTCGTGATAAAACACACATTATTTTTATTTATTGTCAATTCCTGATGGCGCACAGCTCAATCTGTTCTGCAGACATGGCCTGCTAAAGGAAGTGTCTCTTTCTAAAACAACAGCTGAAAATACTTTTTATTGTAGATTGTAAAGTTTATGCATGCCATGCTTGTGTGAATAAAGTAAGGACATGTTTCAAGATTCCCTGATGTGTGCCTCATTTTTGTGTTTGGCTGCCTAGGTGATTTTGATGTTGTCTACGTCCTTGCTTGTGTGAGGCCATTGGTCATGGTTTTCAAATGCGTCCCTCCACCCCTCACCCACAATGGAATTTGTAAATAGATTAAAGCATAGTAGGTTTGAGAAAGGCAGGATTGGGCGCAGAGCCTTACACATGTCAGCCCAGAAGTGCCTCCGCTCTGAATTTGAGGGAATTTTGCGACTTCCCTCTGCCTCTATTTCACTTTTGTCTCTGTTTATATAGTTTTAACCAGTTAGATAAGACTGGATTCCTTCTGCTATTCATCTGTTAGGCTGGGTCATGGTTCACTCTAAAATGTCAGAAATAGAATGTTTTCCCAATCTCCACTCACTCTGGGTAGAATAAGAATTTCCAAGGCAAAGTTCCCCTATGTGGGATGGAGATGGGGCTCTATACCTTCTGTTTCTTATGCAACAATAACTTCAATAATATGATTTCCAGATACACGGTGGGAGACTCAAGGGGCCTGCCTACAATGACAGCTCTTTGTGCACTGGCCTCACCATCCAGTTGGGACTAAGAATTCCTTGAGATAAGGGACCATTTCTTACTCACCTTTGTATTCCTTGCCATTCCTAGCACAGGGCAGTTGTTCTGAAAAGTTTTGCTAAATTGAATTGGAAAAAGAGAACAGAAGGCATCCTGGAACTGAATTATACTTCAATACACCTGTTTCTATCTATGTAAGAAACAATTTTTTAAATGTTAGAATTAAGATTTCCTTTTTTGCTCAGGCATGCCTTCAGAATCAAACCTAAACTTCTTAGCTGTTGCTTTAAGACTACAAATTGCTCTCTCCTTAAATAAACTTTAATTTAAAAGCCTCTATCTATGGGAAGAATTGTCCTGGCACTTTTATATATGTTGCTACATTTAGTTACTTCCCATTCATCCCCCTTTTAATAGTACGAGGCATTATTTTTATTTACTTATCTCAATTTTAATATTTAATTTATTCATATTTATTGATATTTTAATGCTAGGTACATTTGTTTCTCATAATATCCCCCCAGGTGTGCATTTTGCCCTCTTGTTGCAGATTAGAAAGCTGAAACTCTGATTGGGGCAGGGACTCATGCAGTCCCAAGGGTGCACAGCAGGAAGGGAGCTAGGATGCTTTCTGTCCCAGGCACCATGCCTTTCCTTCTGCTCCACAATTTTATCTTCTTTCCCCTCTGTGGTTTTTAACCTTCTTAGCATAAGCATCCTTATCTCTTTAGTTATTAATTACCTTACTCCTTTCAATCTCAAAAGAACTGTCTCCATAGTTTTGTTGTTGTTGTCATTATTGTTCAAAATGAGGTTTGTGCTGGGAGATTCATGAATGGGTGGGTGTTGGAATGGAGAGCTGATAAAGAGTTGAGATTTACTCATCTGTAAATCTGAGAAATTCTGAGTTGTGGGAGAATGTTCTGTAGAGAAATTATTTTTGTAGAGAAACTATGTTTTGTAGAATGTTATTAATTGCCTTTACTTTTTTCTCCCTGCCTGCTTCTTTCCAAAATTGTTTAAGTAAACAAACCTGACCAAATAGATTATTTGAAATCTGTATTAACCATCACAATGTTCTGAGCAGTGGTCTTATGAATATTGGGGTGTCATGCATAGATGTCAGAGGTCCAGTACCTTTGAGTTTCTATTTTTTGCCTGCTCTAGTCCTTTGCCATTCAGAATGTAGTCCTTGGATTATCAGCAATCACAATCCCCTGGTAGTTTCCAGAAATGCCGTTCAGCAGGCCCCCACAGGAGGAATCTTCTGATTCCTAAGCATATTAAAGTTTAATGTAGTTTGGCTAGAGTTTTTGCAGCAATCTTGATCTGTTCTCTTGGAGTCCTACCTTTGCTTTGCTTAGAGTGTATACATAGTCACATTCGAAACAAATTCTTGATTATTTTGGCAAGGTATTCTAATGTGTGTATTATTCCATAAACCTTTCCCTAGCTGCCTTTGGGAATGCCATTCAGTTGGTTAAATCGGTTATTTTTCGTTCTCCTCAGGGTCTTTGATATGTTTCCTTGGAGGCAAGAACCATATTTTATTTACCTGGGCACCCACACAGTTTCTTGTATGTAAATGCTCAATAAGGTAGAAGCTGAATGAATTTGAATACGTGATTGAATGAATGAATACATGAGAGAAGAGGAATCTTGATGGTACATTACTTGAAGATTGGGACAATGTCTTACTCATCCTCGAATTGACGATGCTTGCCAGAAAATCTGTCAATAAATGATTCCTGGTTAAGTTGTTCCACGAGAGGACCCAGTCTGTTTATTTTTGGCATAAGACCACAAAGAATGGAAGCAGGAGAAATAGAATAAAATGGCGTTCTAAGTATACTGCTAGGAACTCTCGTAATTGTTACCTCAGCTAATCCTCACAACATCTTGTGAACTGAGTATTATTTTAGAGGCAAAAACTGAATTCTGAAATTTAAGTACCTCGCCCAAATTCACGCGGCTAGTGTCAGAACCTGATAATTCTTGCAATTTGCCATGTCATTGTGCGCACAGCCCTGTTTCTGCAGAGATTGAAAGGTAGAGGAGGAATGATCCTTTATAATAAAATACAACAATGAACGACTTTCTGAGTTCCCCTCGTGCATCAGAAGCGCTGTGTCTCTGGAAGAAAGAGCTCCTCTTGCCTTTCAACTACAAACTAAGCAAGAACAATGCAATGAAAAGCTACCTCCCAGCAGGTCGTTTTCCGCAAACGGAACGCAGGTACTGGGACCTTCAGGCGCCGGGGGGACCAGAGAGGAACGGACACAAGGCCCGCAGTTGCCTGGTAACGCCCGGAGGAGTCCCGGCATAATAAGGTCCCGGAGAAGTGTCACTAGCCCTAAGTGGGACCCTGTAGCCCGCTCCCTTCGCGCCGGCTGCCTGTCTCCGCTGTTTGGCGGCCTAGGGCAGGGGAAATGTTGCAAGAGCAGTCGGATCTGTCTCTCATTATTGCTCAGATAGTCCAAAAGCTCAAGGGCTCCAATCTGTACGCTCAGTTGGAACGGCAGGCCTGGGTAAGTGAGGCCGAGTGGGAAGGGATGGAGACGGGCGGGGCTGCGGCGGTGCCTGGTGTTCTGCACCCCGCCAACCTAAGCCGGGGCCCGCTTCTGGTCACTCCAGCCCGCTACTGTGCGCGGAAGGTCCTCTCTTCCAGGTGTAAGGTCCACTTGCTCAGCCTCGCGAGTAGGGTAATAGATTTTTAAAGAAGGGTGGGGCGCATCAAGCCTTTCTTCAGGCCAGAGAAACGCTGAGGTTATTCATTTGTACTGTAGACCTTTGCCGGGCCTAATTTGTTTTAAACTGCTGGTATCAGCGGAGGTAGCTTGGACCACGCCTTCCCTCACCTTTTCTGTTCTGTAGGTGGGTTTGAGCCCCCCAGGTGCTTTTTTGCTTTCGCTTCAGGCTGTCACCTTTCACTCTATCCTACTGGCAATAATTCCCCCTCTGTCCGTCCACCCCATATTTACTGAGTATTTTCTAATATACTAGGTTCTTTGGGTGCAAAGATTGAACAGATCTTTGCCTTTGTGTGTGTGCGAATGTCATATAAATGGAACCATACAATATGTAAATTTTGTGCCTGGTTTATGCCGTTTAGCATAATGCTTTTGAAATTTATACATGTTGGTATTTCAGTGGTTCTGTTCTTTTAAAAAATTTTTTCAATGACAGTTCACATACAGTATTATATTAGTTTCAGGTGTACAACATAGTGATATTTTTATACCTTACGAAGTGATCACCCTAGTAAGTCTAGTTCCTATCTCAGTTCTGTTCCTTTTTATTGCTGAATAATATTTCATTGTTTCAATGTACTATAATTGGTTTATTCATTCATTGGTTTGCTGGGCATTTTCGGTTATACAGGTATGGGTTCTTTCTGGTTATAGAGATTGTGAATAAAGCTAATATATACACCCTGGTACAGGTTTTTGTTTGAATATTTATTTTTCCCCCCTTTGGGATAAATATCTCTGAGTAGAATTACTGGGTTGTGTAGTAAGTGTATGTGTAATTTCATAAGAATCCACCAAACTTTTCCAAAGTGACTGTAGCATTTTGCATTTCCACCAGCAATTATGAGAGTTTCAGTTGCTCTGCCTGCTTGCTATTACTTGGTGTCAGTTTTTTATTAATTAATTTCATTTATTAATTACACTCTTCTTGTAGGAGTATAATGATATACCATTGTGACTTTAATTGCATTTCCCTAATGACTAATGATATTGAGCATCTTATTAGGTTTTTACCTTCTTTGGTGAAGTATTCTGTTCAGATCTTTGGCCATTAAAAATTGTGTTTGTTCCCTTATTGTTGAATTCTAAGGATTCTTTATATATGACACAAGTCCTTTATCAGATATGCACCTTATGCATATTTCTCCGAGTCTGTGAATTACTTTTTCATTTTCTTAACTGGGTCTTTCAAATAGCAAAAAATTTTTAATTTTGATTATGTACATTTTTAAAATCAATTTCTTCTTTTACAATTTGTGCTTTTTGTGCCCTACCTAAGCATCTTTCTGTTTTGTTCTAGAAGTTTTATGGTTTTAGCTTTTACATTGAGATCTGTGATCCATTTTGAGTTGATTTTTGTATATGATGCAATGTAAACCTTTTTTTTTTTTTGGTATGTGGTTGTCTAATACCACATCTATTTCTAATGCCAATTTGTTAATTTCCTTGGCATCTTTGTTGAAAATTGATTTAGTACACACACACACACACACACACACACACACACGACTATTTCTGGCTCTCTGTTCTGTTCCATTGATCTATTTGTCTATCACTATGGTAATAACTGTGTCTTTATAGTAGGTTTGAAATCAGGTAATTAGTCTTCCAAATTTGTTCCTCTTTTTCAAAATTGTTTTGGCTATTATAGGTCCTTTGCTTTGCCATATACCTTTTTAGAATCATTTTGTAAATTACTTTGAAAAAGCTTGCTGGAATTTGGATTAGGATTCTATTGAATCTATAGATTAATTTGAGAAGAATTGGCCTTTTAACAATATTGACTTTTCTGGCCCATGAATACACTTTATTTCTCCATTTATTAATATGTTCTTCATTTTCTATTGTCAGTGTTTTACAGTTCATTACACAAATCTTGCACATATTTTGTTAAGATTTCCCCTAAGTATTTCATGTTTTTGATGCTATTAAAGTGTTGATTTTTTTCTCATTTCAGTTTCCAATAGTTTCTTGTTAGTATACAGAAATACAATTGATATTTATCTGCCATGTATCCTGTGACTTTACCAAACTTACTTATTAGTTATAGAACCTTTTTTATAGATTGCTTAGGGTTTTCTAGTTACTTGTTTCATATGTGAATAAATATAGTTTTACTTTTTTCTTTCCAATCTATATGGCTTTTATTCCTTTTATTTCTTTTTCTTGCCTTATTATACTGGCTAGTGCATCCTGTGCAATGTTGTATAGATGCCTTTTATTAGGTTGAAGATGCTCTCTTCTATTCCTAGGTTTCTGAGAGTTTTATTATGAATGAATGCATGTTGAATTTGTTAAATACCTTTTTTTGTGTGCCTGTAGAGATGTTCATGTGATTTTTCTTTTTCATGTGTTAACATGGTGAATAATACTGATCAGTTTTGGATTTTGGACCGGTTTTACATCCTGAGATACATTTCACTTGGTTATAAAGCAAATGCATTATTCTTATTATATATTTTATGATTCAGTTTGCTAATATTTTGTTGAAGATTTTGCAAGTATTTTCATAAAAAATTGTTTGTGGTTTTAACATCTTTGTCTAGTTTTAATATCAGGTAATGCTGATCTCATAAATTGAATTGAGAAATGTTCCTTTTACTCCTATTTTCTGGAATAACTTGTCTAGAATTAATATTATTTTCTCTTAAATGTCTGGTAGAATTCCAAGTAAGGTCATTGGGGCCTGGAGTTTTCTTCATGGGAACATTTTAGATAAAAAATAATAATTAAAAAAATATACACAGGGCTATTTAGGTTATTTATCTTGTCGAGTGCTCCATTTATACTTGAAAGGCATTAGCATTCTGCTGTTGCTCTTCTATAAATGTCAATTAGGTCAAATAGTTTGACAAGTTTTCTGAAGTGTTTTATATCCTTACTGAGTATGGAGACTTCAGTCAAAACAGTCAGGAGGCAGGCTAGGGTTGAGTTTTGTTATTACTGTTATTAGCTTCACTGTACCACAGGCTTCAAATATGGTGGGCTGCTGTAGCATTGTGCTTAGGAAGGGTCCTGGGGTATTAGAGGGGTTTTCTCAGAGTTTCTACTACATCCTCCACTTGCATCTGTCTCTGCTTACCTGTACCACAGAGGTCTCTCTCCTTGCTCTTATTCCTTCCGCAGCAGTAGTCTGTTGTTTCTCAGTCCTAAATTCATGGTAGGTACAGGTGTTTTCTGTTTCCTTGGTACTGTCTAAGTCCGTGTGCATTGGGAGTGGGCCTTTCTCAGAGTTTCTTCTTCTTCTCCCACTGGCAGCCAAACTCTGCCTTGTATCTGTGACAGATGATGAGTGAGAGACTCCTGCTCCTTCTTAGTTCTGGCTTACCTCTGCTTTATCCTGGTATATCCTGGGCCCAAGAAAGTTTTCCCTCCCTTTCCATGAGGTAGGTAGTTATTGCATTTATCTCACCCCAGAAGCAATGAATTATTGCCTGGTGCTCAGAGTGGTTTGGTTTCTGAACCCTCCCCTAGAGGTTTAATGTCTTTTCCTCACGTGAGAGGAGAGTTTGGGCAAGGCGGCATGGTTTCATGCTTGTTCTGCAGTGGCAACCTATCCCTTCTTGCACACTTGGGCCACAAAAAAAGGGGCTCTCTGCAGGTCCCTGATCTCCCCCCAGTCTTCCATGTGGGCATCTGGTAGAAGGCTTTGGAAAACAGCATGCAAGGAAGTGCGAGTTCCCCTTGTGTTTTGAGCTCTCAGTCATTCTGTACTAACATGCTAACCCACATCTAATCTATAACAGTTAAAATTTTAGCTGAGTAGCTGATTTCCTTTTTCTTATCTGCAAGGTAGCCTCCTTTTCCTCCTGTGCTCGCCAAAGGTGAAATAATTTGGAGTCCCAGCTGTCCTTGAAGGGGCTTGTTATTCTTTGGAATTTAGTTCACTTGATTGTCTCATCTTCAGTTTCTGATACGTTCAAAAGTTATGATTTTGTAGATTATACTATTTTTTTCTCATTGTTGGGGTGGAAGGAGACATTTCTTATACTGGCTTTCTATATCCTGATAGCAGAACTCCAATAATAGGTGTTTAAGGATTGTATCTATGTCCACGAAAAAGATTGGTCTGTAATTTTAATTTCTTATAATGTCTTTGATAAGTTTTATATTCCTCCTTTTTTATTTCTATTTGCTGCAAGAGTGTTATGAGATTTTTAAAAATTAAATGCTTGGAAGAATTCTCCAATGAAGCCTGTGTCTCAGATTTTATTTTGGGAAGTTTTTTTTTTAATTAGTGGACTTTATTTTTTAGAATAGTTGTAGCTTTACAGAAAAATTGAGCAGAAGATACAGAGTTCCCATATATTCCCTCTACCCTTGCATACAATTTCTGCTATGATTAACATTTTGCATAGTGTAGTACATTTATTGCAATTGGTGAAACAATATCAATACATTGTTATTAAAGCCCTTAGTTTATGTTAGGGTTCTCTCTTTGTGCTGTACAGTTTTATGGGTTTTGACAAATGTATAATGTCATATGTCCACTATTCTACTACTTTACTGAATAGTTTTACTGCCCTAAAAATATTCCATGCCCACCTACTCATTCCTCTCTCTTCTGCTTTTTTTTTTTTTTACTGTTTCTATTTTTTTGCCTTTAAGAATGTCATATAATTGGACTCATATAGTTTGTAGCCTTTTATAGCGGCTTCCTTCCCTTAGCAATATATATTATGTCCCTCTATTTTTTTTCTTTTTTGATGAATAGTATTTATACTGTGGATGTATCACAGTTTGTACATGCATTCGCCTATTGAAGGATGTCTTGGTTGCTTCCAGGTTTTGGCACTTATGAATACAACTGCTAAAAATATTCCTATGTAGATTTTTGTGTCAACATAAGTTTTCAACTCATCTGGCTGTACCATTTTGCATTCTTACCAGCAATCAATGAAAGTTTCTGTTGCTCCACATCCTTACCAGCATTTGCTGTTATCAGTGTTGCAGATTTTAGCCATTCTAATAGGTATATTGTAATATTTTACTTGTTGTTTTAATTTGCAATTCCTTAATGACATATAATGCTGAGCATCTTTTCATATGTTTATTTGCCACTTGTGTGTCTTCTGTTCAGATCTTTTGTCCATTTTTTAAATTGAGTGTTTTCTTATTGTTGAGTTTTAAGAGCATTTAGTTTGTGTCAGGCACAATTTTAGGCCCAGGGGATACAACAGTGAATAAGAAAATTTTGCACTCATGGATTGATGCTAATGTTACAAATAAAACAGGCTCACAATCTCTTATCCAAAACCTGGAGCCAGATGTGCTTTGGAATTTATATTTTTTCAAATTTTAGAAAGGTAATTTATGCATATACAGTATGCTATTTAATATCCCTAACATGGTCTTGCAGCACTTTGTAATTATCACATTAATATTTATGCAACAAAATGTGGATTTTCACAAGTGTGATAAATAAGGACTATAAATAGTCTCATGTCAATTCAGGTCAGATCAGATTTTGCTGTCAAATAAGTTCAAGTCAGGACATATTTGCCCCAATTACATTATGAAAAAACTTTGGTTTTAAAGTTTTTGGAATTTCAAGTAAAAGGTTATGTATCCATATTATAACATCAGACAATTAATTGCCTTGATATAATAAAAAATAGGGTAAGGGAATAGAGAGAAAGATAAAGCAGAGTAAGGAGATGATTACATGGGAAACTCAAAAACATGTATTTATTAGTTCTTAAGATAAATAAAATAACAGACTTATAGTATTATAAATTCAAAAATATAATTATAGAACTCTTTAAGATAATGCAGTTTCAGACTTGAAAAATATGTGATGACAACTTTGCTTTAGTTTATATCCATCAACATTTAATAGAAATAAGCTAACTCTTAAAAGGCAACTTTACAAATCAGCTTTGACACTATACTTTTAAACAACTGGATGTTTATTTGTTATATGCCTTTACAAATTTATTCTGGAGGGCATTTTCTTGCCACCATTATTTTCAGGACTGCTTCCATTTTGTCTGTTTGAGCATACACAGAAAGTGCTGGAGCAGTTAGGAAAAAAGTTAATTAGAAAAATAAAAGCACATAGAGCATTTCAAAGACAACGTAAATGATTTTTAGATTTTTCCCCACCACTATTGCTTCTCTTTTTGTATTATAACTAAGCATTGACTGTATTTTCATGTATCCTTATATATATTGAAGTTTAATTATTTACGATCTTAGTGTGTTAACATGGAATGTTGTGTTTCTAGAAGGGGTTATGTTTTTGATTTCTGAGTTTCCTCAGTTACTTTGTTATGAAGCCAACCTGCCTCTTAAAATTGAATATACTCATCCTCTAGACACTAGAATAAATAGCCTACATCCAAATTTGATATCTAGCAGTAGATCATCGTTATTCACATCATGCATTATTTGTACTTAAAATGGATGTTGTGTAAACCTCAAATGTCATTTCCATTCCATTAAGTATTTAATAAGTCTTTTTGTGCAGATTGTTATTGTAAGTAATAGAATTGTGAAAGGAAGGAAGCTGAAAGAAGATAGGCTTTGCAGAGAGAAGACATGATATAAATGATAGGATGTTGTCACAAGTCTGGAACTCCAAAGCATCCCAATGCTAGTATCCCTTTACTGAAAAACCTATGAGCTTATATCTCAATATTGTTTGTTTTATATTCATTATCAGAAATATGTACCATGTATACAGAATTTTGAGATCATAAAAAAGGAGAGAAGAAACTGACCACTGATTTATTTTAGGGAAATCAAAATCAAATGGATTTAATTAAATATTTTAATTAAACATATTTTTTGTAAGGCATGGATAGGTAGAACATATATTGTTATTGAAAAAAACCTGTGCCATGATTAGAGCTTATCTTTTTTTTTTTTTTTTTTTCTCTTTCTCTCTAGGATGGGGTTTGGCATATACTAGGGGAAACTACAGATTGGACCAGTGCCGTTGATATATAAATTAATAATTCAGGGACTCTGATTGCATTTGGTGTGAACCAGGGAGTGGTATCATCCTCACCAATACCTACCTTGGCTTCTGTCATGTCCTTTAATCCTGGAAAGTGAGACAGTGAAGAAATGAATTATGGTGTACAGGAATTCAAAATAAGAAACCTCTTGTCTTCATAGAATTTATGTACTAGAGGGATAAGATAACTATTAAAATATGGGTTTACTTTGTGTAAGTAAGTATATCTCTCCATGTTTTATTCCTGCACTGAGTTGCTTAGAGAAGGTCATGTAAGATTCTTGAATTAGGTAAGGCCAAGTTGAAATGAGAGGGAAAAGACAGATTACTAAATGTAAACTGAAGACTGTTTCAGGCAAGGAGGCTAAAAGTAGAGATGTGGAGTGAGGGGGTTAAGACAGCCAGTGCTGGCAGAGAAGTGGGTCAGCTTACGGACATCAGCAAAAGAAGCCAGTGAGGGATCCATCTTCAGGTGAGAGAAACCAGAGCAGGGCTCCAATTACACAACCCAGATTGAGCATATAGCACGGTCAGCTTGCACAGGGCCAAAATGTCCATTTTGAAACTACGACTTATTCCTGGCCAAAGCCATGCCCATTGGGACTATTAAAATTATAGAAACAAATCTGGTCTACAGTTTTAGAAAGATCCAAAAATTTTAGGAAGAAATGGGAATAGTAGACCTAGAAGAACACTATAGTCCTTTCTAAACCTGAAATTCTATGATTCTTCAGGCACAGAAAGATGAAGTCCAGGATTAGCATGGTGGCATAGTAAGAGTAGAGAGGATGAGCCCTCTTGAGAGGGAATTAAAGGTTCCTTAGAACCCTTTTTCTAGACCTTCTTATGCCGTGGTTCAAGTCCCTGCCTTCATGGAGTATTTAGCCTCGGTTTATCTCAGCTTCTTTGACCCAGCTGCAACTTCAGCCACTTTGCTTCTGTAGTTTCCTTTACCCACCAAGTTTAGGGATTTAAGATTGCCAGTGGCCAGTGCTTTGGATTAAGGCTGTTCTAGTAGAAGTAGAAAGAAACTAGAAAGATTCGTATGCATGCGTGTGTGTGTGTGTGTGTGTGTGTGTGTGTGTGTTAGTGTGTTAGAGGGCAGGGGGATGGAGGTGGTCATGTGTTTGGTTTAGAGTGCAGGAAGGTAAAGATGTTGGAAACGTCAGAGCGAGTAAGCGGGCGAAGGATGGGTGCACGCAGGGCCATGACTAGGAACGTCCTGCACACTCTCTTGCTAGAGTGTATTTCTGATCATATATTTTACCAGCTCTTACAGTGAGCTACAGGTATTTTGTTTAAAAGAAAGCTTAACTTTTGTCAGATATTTTAAAAACCTCTACCTCCTGTCACTCTTCCATGCCAACCTTTTACATGTCGTCCATCGTCACCTGGGCACATCTTATATTTTATAACAACTTTAATTTACATTGGATTTCAGAGCCCAAAAATGACTTTGAAAAAGTTTCTATTTGAGCCTCACAGTAACTTAGTTCAGTTAATAGTTTTCCTATTTAAAAAAAAAAAAGAAAGAAAGAAAATCGAAATACAGAGAGGTTAAGTAACTTGACCAAGATAATAAATACAGCTGAGAGATGATTCCAGGCCTTCTGATACAAAATCCCACTCTCGTTTAGTCCCACGTCGTTTTTAAACTATGCTCTGTGACATCCAAGGATTCGGAACATGTTCTAGTCATTTAGAAATACTTGATTTAAAATTACATGAGGAAACAACACTCTTTCAAATGCACTGTTATATCAAATACTTCATAATCTACTACTGTGCTTCCAAATTAACTTGTTTCTGGGTAGATCCCAGAAAACAAAAACAAAAACAAAAACAAAAACCCTGCTTCTTTCCTATTTCTTCACATGTTTGGAACACTTACAAATGTGTCATCAATGAGGAAGGATGTAATTCTGCACTGGTTTTTCAGAATATTTGGGCTTGTGCATGTCTGCTCGCGGTGCATCGTACACGTGGGGATAGCGGTGCAGGGGGGCGTGCAGTGCTTGGTATCGGCCAAGCCGAGCTCAGGTGCATCTGCTCAGCAGCCCCCATCGTGGTGCTCTGCTGAGATGCAGGCCAAGTGAGCCGGCGATGCATCATGAGGTAGTGGTACTATGGTATGCATAGTTTTAGCAGTTACAAGTGCCAGAAGTTCTTTGTCTGATTTTTGTATTTATGATAATTTTAGTGATTTGTCTTCAAAATAAAAATTTCCAACTGCTTCTCCTTCAGTTTCCCACAGCAGTTTAATTGAGGAGTGTGCTGAGATTGCCAGGACGGCTATTAAAAATGCAAACACTTATCTCTGGGAATCAAGAGTTTTATTTACATTGAGCAACCAAAACAAAATACAAAAAAAAAAAACAAAACAAAATTGTGTATCGAGGCCATAGCAGTAGAAAGTTGTACCTTTTTAATGTTAATCATACTTCGGTCAACAAAAAAAGACTCATTGTTCTCATTGTCTAATAATATCATTTTCAATGTGTTTTATGTAATAGGGCCCCTATTAGGGCTCAGATTTCATCCGGAAAGGGGTTTTGCTGCTGAAACAGGTTTGAAAACTGCTGTGCCTCACCATGCTGTCCTCTGCGACTGCTCCGCTTTTGATTTTTCCAATTTCTATAAGTAGATGAGATGATTAGTGAATTTGGTTTGCCTTTGATATAAAAAGGTACACCCAGGAGGTGTAGCAGTCTTGAAGTGTTGAAAATGTTTAGAAGGAATAACCAATTTCTCTCTTGAAGTTTTTCAAATTGTGCTACCTCTGAGTCATTTCCAAATACAAGCTTAGTAAAAGAAAACCTTTTCCCTTTTGCCACAGTGCTTTTGAATAATAAGCAGGGTTTTGCAGCTTTTAAAATCCTAGGAAAAACAGACTGTTAAACATAATTTTTATAAAGGTCCTTGTTTATTTGGGGGGGAATTTGTCAAAAAGGATATAACATGGTTTGGTCAGTATAGTTTTTTTCAAGAAACAGTGCTAAGTTAACATTTGGAATGCAGGAAAAAATAAGGTATCATTTTGCCTTTGAATTTAACAGTCAGAAAGATGAGTCGATAATCATGATAAATGCTATAACAGAGGAACAGAATGTAGTATCTTTGCAGGCAAGGGTGGGAAAGAAGGTGATATTTGAGGAATGTCTTGGAAGATAGTAGGTGTTTGCCAGGTGGTGGGGGAGCACTTATACCTGAGGAAACATGAACAAAAGCCCGGAACCCTTAAAGGTTTTGGCAGTTGGAGAATCAGTGAATATAGTTCACTGTGACTAGAGAGTAGGGTATGCATAGGGAGGAGGTATAAGGAAAGAGAGGATGTTGTTAGCTTGGTGGAGAAGCAGCTGATAAATTTGGAGAGATAAGTTGGTCCATATAATGAAGGGCTAAGTGTACCCACCCTGTTAAAAAGTTTAGACTTCTTGTGTGTGCTATGGAGGTCCACAGCCAGGAAAGACTTATGTTTTAGGATAAAAATGCCAGAGGATGGATTGGAAAAAAGAGAAATTGCTTTATTTATTTAATAAGCATTTACTGATCACCTACTTGTGAAAGTAACTATTCTAGCACTTAGGATACAACATGAACAAATGAGCAAAAGATATCTCCCCCACTTTAAGTGTAGCAAATAGAGATAATAAAGTAGAAAATAATTAATCATGCAGTATATTAGGAGGAATAAATGTTAAGAAAGAAGAAAAAGTAGAAAGAGGGTGTGAGAATGGGGGTCAGGGATAGTTGCAATTCAATAAAGATGACCAGATGTCCGTCAGAAGCCATTGTGTTGTTCCAACGAGAAATAATGAGGACGTAGACTTATGTGTGGGACTTTAGAATGGGAGAAAGGAAATGACTGGGGATATTTTTTTTTCTTTTTAAATTATAAATCAAAACACAAACTGTACAAAACAAATCTGTAATATAATGAATTATATAATATGAATGACTGTAAATCCACCGGTAAAAAAGTGAAACTTGGCATTGACCTTTAGAAATTTCTCACGTCCTGAATTTTTCTGATTACACACTCATAGTGAAGCTTAGCATATTTCTCTGTCCTTTGTTTGACTTGTAAATTGACAACTGGACTCAGCGGCTTTAGCAGACTCAGGTGGCCATGGCTGTGGCAGTGGAGTGTTTTTTCATTGAGAAGCACATCACATCTGGTTGTCTTTCGCAAGATTAATAGCTGTTTTTTGCCCTATGCCTGAATTAGTAAGTGATTAGGGGTTGCAAAATGGTGATATTCTAATTCTATCATATCTGTTTTAGTTATTAGCTGAAATACTCTTGTAAAGAGACATTACCCCTTATCTATTATTTGGTTACTGAGTGGTGCAGCTTCTATAGGAAAGGCAGGGTAAATGACTTTTCCTTTATTTACCAGTTTTCAAGGTGATAAGTTTGTTCGTTGTCATCCTCAATTTTTATTACTTTATCAATATTTTCTCCTCTGTGCGGCCTTCTCTGGAAAGTGTCCTGATTGGTCCATTTTGAGATTCGTAGATGCTAGGTTACTCCAGTCTCTTCAGACCTTGTCTGCTGTATTGGAGCAGGCAAAACTCCTCCCAGTTTAGCTCTTGTTCTAAAATTGGCTTATCATATGTTCCACTGAATACTTGTTGGCTATTATGGAGTCCTCTATCAAATACCCAGCTGCTTTTTCCTGGATGGATGGTAATACCACATAGGTCTTGTTTCTGTTGGTTTATCCCCAACTGCTCATATTTTAGGTTTGTGGGGGATATCTTAGGACCAAATTTTGTTGTACATGTTTTCCTTGGGATGTTGCTTTTGCTATCTAGTTGCCTGGTCTGTTTTTATGTGGAAATCAGAGATTAAAAAAAAAACACTGCCACCAATGCCATCTTCCCAGAAATGAGTTGAATCTTTGAAGAGTTAGTGTGCAGTTGAGAATAACACAAGTTTCTGATTTGGAAGATCTGATGGACGGTAATTGCATGGATAAAGATTAAAAAATAGAAGAGAAGGAGCAAGGTAGTGAATGGAAGATAAGATCAATTTTTGACTTACTAGGTTTGAATTGCTTATAAAATATCCTAAGAGAAACGCCTTATGAAGAAATAGGCTTCTGGAACTTGATGGAGAGAGCTAGGAGGTAATGGAAGACCCACACACTGGAAGTAATTGAAGCCATTCTAAGTTGAAGAAATTTCTACTTTTGGTAAAAATTGCAGAATGAAAAACCAGTAGACTAGAAAGCTTGCAAATGAAAGAGATACTAATAAGCATTTGTGAAATTGTAGTTTCATATGTTTTTCATAAATTTGCACAAGAAATGCAGGTTCACACTGAGCAGCAATCCAAAGATTGCTGCACCTGGGGTTTTGGTCATTAGGTGTTGATGCTGTTTATATGTTGAATATAGTATTAAGAGATTGAATTTATGAAATCTGGGTATTTTTCCTACTAGAAAAATAGATGTTAAGTATTCATAAAGATAAAGACCATAGATGATGTTAACTGTTCATAAGCTACAAGTTTTTATATTTTGAGTGGATTGTACTGTGCTGTCACAGATCCTCTATTTTAAAAATAGATGAAAATGTCTTCACTCTTGTGAGTTAGTCCAGTTAATTCAAGGTGCTCTGACCTCAACGGGGAATTTTTAAATAGCATGCACATTTGGACATTTCTTTTTAAAATTTTAGTCAGTATTAAATGACTTGCTTTTGACCTCTGTGTTTTTCTTTCTTTTTCTTTCCAAAATTAGGCCAGTCTTCAGAGACCCGAGATTAAACTTGAATCACTAAAAGAAGACATTAAGGAATTCTTTAAAACCTCAGGTTTGTAGGCTGCCTTTTCCCCTAATTCTTTAAGGCAAAATAAGGAAATACTTTATTTGAAGGGAATATTTTATCCCCAGCTACCCAATTACTCATTCAAAATTGTGAAACAGTGGCTGGATAGGTTTTTTTGGGAAGAATTCGAACTTTTATACATATTAATAACATGCTGCAAAAATTCAGGAGCAGTGGGAGATGACTCCTTTACATTGGTCAGTTTTAAATATTGTTACCTTCCTGATCAAAATACATCCTGAATGTATGAAGAACCTCCCTGGTTAAGTGACTTGTCTTTTACTTTTCATTTGTGGCTTTTTTCCTTCTACACTTCTTTTTCCTCCTCTTTTCTACCCTTTCAAAGAAAAAAGAAAATCCTACTTGTTTTTAGAGCAAGAAGAGAAGTTGCTATTATAACCTTTGCACATGAAACTGATGAATTAAGCGGTTTACTTACCCAGAAAAGTTCAGGTAGTTAGCGGCTAATCTAACTTGGTTAATTGGCGGTGCCTTATACTAATCTGCTTCTGTTGTTTAGGAGTCTACTGATTAGTTAGTTGTAACTAATTACTTGTGATCTGTTTGTCAAGCGCCTGGCTGTTTCTGCTCTTCCTTCGGAACATTCCTCATGGCACTAGCAGTACAATCGCTAAAGATTTTGGCATTCATCAAACACCTAAACAGTAAAAAAAAAAAAAAAAAGAAAAAGAAAGAAAGAAAAAAAGGGAATTTTCCTTCCATCCTGATAAAATGGTGCAATAGTTTTACTTAAAAATAATGTCATGTTGACAACTTGGCTATGCAGTGTTTGCCAAGGGGTATAGTGAATATATAGGAACTAATTCCTTAATACACAGCAATTGGCTGTTGATAAAGTTCTTTCAAAAACAAATATAATGTTACAGTTTTAGGTAAATTTAATTATAATGTATCTTTATATTAGAAACTAATATGTTTATATATTTTATTCTTTTTTAAAAAACAGGTTGGGAAAAGAAACTTCAGAATGCTGTTTATAGTGAACTGACTGTGTGAGTTTTTCATACCTATTTTGAGATACTGTCATGTTAGCTATATTTACTTTGTAAGTACCGAATACAGTATTGCTATATATACTCATTGTATTAATATATCTCATTAGTATTTAATAGCATTTCAAATAAGTTAATACTTTTAATAAGTACAGTTTTACCTGAGAATTAATAATGAATAGGTGGGGTTTTTATACCACCAAAAATTATACCACCAAAAATTTTATGTTAACAATTTATTTTCCAGTGTAATTAGGGAATAAGATGTTTCTCATAAGTTAACATTTCAGAAAACTGAAGATTACCAGCCTTTTTTATTGCTGCCATTTCAGATATTACCCCTTTTATTTGTCTTCATAAGTGACCGTACTAGACATAATTAACTTTTTTTGCAAAATCAGTATCATTATTAAGAAATCAATGTTTCTGTTTATGTGGACTTGCCCTCAGAGTCTGTTGAGGTATATAGAACTATTTGTCATTACAAAAATGTAGATTTAGAAGTTAGCTTTTGTAGTTTTTAATATTTTATTATTCATCAGTTATTTACTGAGTACCTACCATGTGCCAGCACTACGCTAGGCGCTGGGAATATGGACTAGAACAAAAAGCACAATTCATGCCCTCATGGAATTTATATATAGTCTAACAGAACTCTTATGTCCCCTATTCTTTATTTTTACCACTACCAATGCATCTGTGTCTGTAGTGTCCTCGCCTTTCTAACGCTCCCCTTTCCAACTTGCCCCTTCTAACCTGCTGTTGACCGGGAAACAAGGCGACTCAGTTTACCAGAACTGTTTCAATATAAAAAGACTCAGTGAAAGTCTGGGCACCTGTGTTTGACACACATTTTTAAAATCAGTATTTGCTTCTTTGTTTGTCACCATTTTGTCACTTGGTTTATGAAGTCTTAATATCATGTATAAGTGTTATCAATTAAAGTTGACTGTGACTATGTTTTTGGTGCTAGTCACCAAAAGAATGGATGTTTACCATGACAAGTAAGGTTTTATGTATAGAGATGCCACAGTGAGATTAATGCGAACATGGTGATTTCTCTCTCTGACAATTGCATAGAAAGCTTGTAATTTCAATGTCTTTGTCTTCGATACTGATAGAATCAAAGCATCTGTTGTGTATAATTCCAAACATTGGATTCTCATTTGATGATTGCCATTTTTGTGGTCTAATGCAATCTTGAAAATTGTTCTTGAGACAGAGTGCCTTTTTATACTTGTGGCATGACAGTATTTCATTCATGATCATATCCTCAGTACCTTACACAATAGATGTTAACTAAATATTTTTGAATAATTTTGAAGGAGTCCAGTGAAACTACTTTTCCTCAACTTTTATATCTGATAAAGACTAGGTGAAAGGCATAGCTTAGGGCGAGAGCAAAATGAGTCCTTTAATTGAACTCCAGAATTAAACAGATTTGCCCTTCCAGTTACATAGCGTGGTGAACATGTTCAGTTTATCTAACAAAATTTAAACATTAGATAAGGCATTAAACCTCTTCTGTGGTTCTGGAGAGGGGTCAGGCTGCAGGGGTAACAGAGTTCTTGTCACAGGGACCGACCCTCCAGAGTGAGGGAGAGGGGTCTCCACACACAATTCAGAAGGAGAGGGAACTTGGGGAGTGTTTCATTGCACTTTTTATTGGCAGAAACCATTAGACAGACAAGCAAGGAAAGCAAAAAGTGAAGTAGAAATATTCATTAGGTTAAATAATCGGAGTTGAAAAGAATTACTCTCATACCAAATAGAGGTGTGGACACGTGAGCTATGCAGATGATACCTAGAAATTGTTCACTTCATCTTACTTACTTTAGTAAACATTCCAAAGATTTTTGTCAGATTTTTAATTAACAAATATAACTGGAAACTTTCCATTTTTCTGTTATTTATGTGAAATTTGTAATTGTAGCCCAGGTCAGCTCTTCACACTCAAGGTTGCCACTTTGTGTAGTTACTGTGTTGTAAATAATGATTTAATATTACATTCATGGTCATTTACATTGATCAAATTCATATTTATGTCAAGCGCTGTGCTAAGCACTTTATATACATTGCCTCATGTAATGTAATTTTCATAGCAACCCTATAATATAGAATTTATTATTATCACCATTTTACAGAATAGAAAACTGAGGCTCAGCCCACTTTAGTAACTATAGCTAGTAAATGGCAGTGTGAGGGCTTGGCCTCCAGATTTCTGATTCCAAAGCACTTGCGTTTTACTACATTTCATGTATCTCTTGCCTGGATTAAAAGTGTTAGGAAGCAAGAATTGTTTTACATTAAGCATCTCCTATCGCTTCAAATAAATGCTATTTAGTTAGAAAAAAGTTATTGAGCCATTTACCAGTGCTAACACATGATAAATATTTGTTGAATTGAGGAACTCAGTATAATTATTCATCTTAAACTTACTGTAAAGAGTTCACTAAGACAGTCTTTACACTGAAAATGCACAGTTTATTTCATTGTTTTAGTCTTCATTGTACTTTGTGTAAAGCCATTTATAAAGAATTAGATGACATCATTTTCCCTTAAGGAGCATAAAGAAGTAAATAAAACTTTTTTTTTAAACCCTTTATACGTATTTAGAAGATACCATAGTCTCCTGTTATAGTAGAGATATGTAAATGTCTACAATACCTTGGAGAGGTATGAGTGTTGAACAGTGGGACAATAATGGAAAGATTTTAGATAGTGAATACCTTACACTAGACCTCAACATCTGCTAAGCCTTTATAATGTTCCTGGAGTTTGCTGGAAGAGTGCTCAGGCGGTCAACCTGGATCAGAATGTTTCAATCATATAGTTCTTCTTTGCCTTACTTTAAATGTTACCATGTACTTGTTATGTGTTATGCCTCAAGCTGGGTACTGAGGAAAATGAACAAGCTAGATAGTCTTTGCTTTCGTGGAGTTTACATCCCGGTGGAGCTGACAGCCTTTAAAGAGGAAGTTATGGTACAATATTATAAGTGCTATAATAGGGGAAGTACAAGGAGCACCTAGTACTTGACTCAAATTGGGGATGTTATGATGGCTTAGCAAAGGAAACAGTATTCATACTAAGATAAAACATTAAGCTAGAGTTAGTCAGGGGAAGGATTAGAGAAGAGACGTGCTTTAGGCAGAGAGGTACAGTGGGCTCAGATATTTTAGAAGGGAACAAGAGGCTTCTCCAATGTGGCACATTAGAGAAAAAAGTCGTATGGCTGGGTGATGTAGGGGAAAGGGCATGGTAAAGGATGAAGCTGGATGTGTAGGCAGGGCTGTGCTTCATACTCAAAGCTTTGTAGACTGGATCCTAAAAACATTTTGGTTTTAATTTAGAATTTTAAGCATAATAGTGACATGACCATATTTGTATTTTATTCATTCAGCAACATACCAGTTATCTAATATGTGCTCAGCATAATGCTAGATGCTAGAAATACAGTCAGTGTTGAATAAGAAAGATGCTGCTCCTGGCTAGCAGCCAGGCAAATTGGCAAATAGGTTGAAAATAGTGTGGAAGCAGGGGACGCTACTTGAGAAGCATTTGGATGAATTCAGCAGGCAAGAGATGTTGGTTGCTTAACGCAGAGTCAGTGGGGGAGACAAAGATGAGATGTATTCAAGTGGACAGGAAGAGTCAGGAGTCGGCAATGACGCACAGACTCCATGCATGGCTCCTCTCTGACAGCCCTCATCTCTGCAGACCAGTGTGTGAGCTCTGTGGGGGCAGAGATTTTAGCCTATTTTGTTCACTGCCGTATCTTTATTACCTTAAACACTGAGTAGCCTCTCATTAAATGTTTCTGAATGAATAAATATCTAACTTGATTTTGGTTCAATAGTAATGTTTTGGGTTGCCGCTTCTTGCTACCCGCTTTTTGGATCAATTTCTTTGAGAATTAACTCTTGAGATTATCAGGAAGTATTTTCAAGTTTTGATCTTAAATGTCTTAAGTTTTATTACATTTAGAAAGAATTAATGTTAAAATAAAAGGATTTTAGAGCACTATTTTATTTTAAATCACATATCTCTTTATAAATTATATATTGAGTTGTATGAAATATATAGCTTTTAAAACTATTCTGCATATAAGAAGGAATATTGAGGTATCTAGAGGCTATCATTTTTTCCTTTGAGAAAAATAATTTATTTAAATACACGGAATGTGGATTTTAGTGGATAAACAGCTGGAAATAATTAGTAAGTGAAACTGCTTTATAAATTAGGTAGGATAGGTTGCCTTTTTTATTCTAGAAATGTTTTTTATGGACACTTGAGCCTTTGATACTTAGGTTCTGGGATAGGTACAAATGGCCTGTTAACTCTTCACATGCTGATGTCCCAGCACGAAGAATTTCTTGAAAGTTCAGTGTGTGATTCTCAATTCTTGGCACATGGTGCTTTGCTATCGGTACAAGTCCTATGACCAGCTTCAAAAGGAGTTATATGTCGCTGTGAAAGCGCTTGGAACCTCTAAGTAAATGTTGAAAGCGATCACGTTTTCCTATCGCCTTCTCTTCTGTGGTTTCACTTCACTCCGTGCCTCGATCATTACATCCCAGCCATTCTGGCTCTCCACCTCAGCGTCTGATGCTTGCTGTCCCTCTGCCAGGAATGGTCTCCCACCATATCGTAGACAACTTCTTCTCATTCATGTCTTAGTTCAAATATTAGCTCCCCTAGGTGCCCCCGCTCTTCCAAACCACTTCTGTCTCATACCCTGCTCTCATTTTCTCGTGGCACTTATTACTACCTGATATTATTCTATGTGTTTGTTTTTGTAATTATTGACTTTCTTTACTAGAATGTTAGGTATGTATATGAGAATAGAGGATATTGTCTTAATCATCACCGTATACTTAGCACGTAGAATGACTCAAAAATTTGTTGAATAAATGTTTTCTTAGTAAAAACAGTACATGTTGAATACAAAATGTAAAGTTACTTAGAAAACAAAGAATTCATGACATTAAAATTTTGAATTTTATTGAAATTGTAAATTTATGTATTATATATTAAAATGAGTGTTATAATGGATTATATTTATATTATTATTTCAACTTTGTAAAAATATATAATCATTTGGAAAAGGAAATTGAGGGAAATGAAAAGAGTTGATGTGGACTTTTTTCAACCTGCCAAGATCTCTCTAAATGTTTATATGAATATGTTAAAATTAAGTTATGACAGTTTTCATATGAGCAGTTACAGAGCTAAATAGTTTTAAAATGACCTCAATTTATGAATTAAGATTATTATGCAACTTAGTAATTAAGTTGCTTAAATAAAACTATAGTACTAATAGGATAAGAATAAACAATTTATTAGTCTATTGCACTTTGTATAAACATATAGAACTCTAACAAATATTGTTTCATTTCTAACATGGACTACAGAGGTAAGTAATTTCTGATCAAGAGAATTAGTTAATTATCAAGAATAATGTATGACATTTAGCTGCCTTTTTTGTCCCTAGGTTTCCTTTACCTAGACATCCTGCTGCACCTCCTGAACATCTGAAAGAACCTTTGGTGTACATGAGAAAAGCACAGGTTGGTTATCGTTCATTTTTAATGATGTATTTCCATGCCAGTTATATAATGCAGAGCGAAAGATCGTTATTGCTATCAGGATCATATATTATCCTTTATATGAAAAACTGGGTAAGAACTGCTACAGTGATGTGAATAGTATTTGCATACTCTTCTTTTTTACTTTCAGTGACCAAGGATCACACTTATTTTACTAAAGTAATCCTGAAAACATTTGAGTAGAAGAAAAAAAATTATGAGTCATATTGGCCTGAAATTTAAATATGATAAATGTATTATACAACAATATTAAAGGAATAAAGTGGGAATGAACTGACTCACTCTTCCCTTAAAATCTTGGCTTTTGAAGCCAGTGTTATTGATACTGTATTTGAAATATATTTGTACTCACAGCAGGCTGTTAGGTACTAATCGTGTTCTTTTGCAGAAGTCAAATGAACCTGCTATCTAAAATGAGCTGAAAACTAACACCACTTTGAAAGAATAAAATAAAATAATTGAAGCAGAAACAATATAAAAAACTGTAAAAATAGAAAATAAGTTCTGTCACATGCCTCTGACTCTGAACTGCCCTTTGCCTCCGTGGAGCCTGGTCCACGTGCCTGCCAGGTGGCGCTGTTTGCACCTCACAGTGCTGGGTAGGACTCTGACTGCCAGGGCCAAGGCACTTAGTGGCTATCACAGAGTTACTCTCCTTTCTCCATCATAGTCTCAGAACTTACTGTAAAAATTTCAAATATACCCCCAGAGAACTACCATGAACCATCATCCAGCTTCAACGATGGGGATGGTGGTTCTGCTGTGCCTAAGAAATATTCCTCTGCCGTGAGCTACCGCCGCGTCCCACTGCAGTGGTACGAGGGGATATTTTTCAAGTTATATTTTCATTTTAAACCCCTCGAAATTAGATTGTGAAAGGAAGCAATAAAAACAAAAAACCGGGCGATATTTGAGGAAATATGTAATATATTTCTACTCTAAGTGGTACCTTTAGGGCTACAATCAGACAATATTTCTTTATTATTGATATGTCATAAAGCATAGTCATTAAATGACACATGTGTGAAAGAACTTTGATCTTTTGTTATGGAAATACAAACTCAAAAAAAAAATAAAAACGTTGGTTCTAAATATTTTTTGGTGAAATTTGAAAATTTCCAAGTTTTATAGGAAGTATCGGTTTTAGCAAATTAGGTGTAAGAAACAAAACACAAAAGTTGGTTTATTCTCTTGACTAAAAAGAAGAGATAGAGAGATACACAATAGGTCTGTTCTTACAGCTTACCACTAGTTGCTGAGCAGATAAAGGAATGGTGAGTGTACGTATTGTGTATATGTGTGGTACTTCTCTCTTTCCTTTCCCGACTTAGCCACCAAACCAGGGGTTGCACACTATAGTCATGCACCAAACCTGCCCTGCCACCTGTTTTTATACAGTTGGCAAGCTAGGAATATTTTTTGAACATTTTCAACTGATTGGAAAATTGAAAGAAGAATAATATCATGTGACCCATTGAAAATTGCAGGAATTAGTAAAATAGATTTTGTTGGAAAATAGTCTCATTCATTTATTTATGTATTGTCTATGGGTGTTTTTGCACGATAGCGTGGGAGTTAAATAGTTGCAGTAGAGACATTATGACCCTCAAAGTCTAAAATATTTACTGTTTTCCCTGTTACATAAAGTTCACCAATCCCTGTACTAAAGTATTCAGTCTTGAAGAGTAGAGACTGTTTTTTTTTTTTATCTTCAGCACCTAGCACAGTGCCACTCTACAGAACACTGTCAATAAATATTTGTTGAAAGAATCAATTCTTTAACCATCGTTACGCTGAATTTCTCCTCTACCAGTTAGTGTCTGCCTTCTTCCTGTGTTCTCCTTGAGTCATCTAGTTCTTCGGCGATCTGTTCTGTTGGGGAGTTCTCTCCTGTTTGCATGAGAGCTACCCCGTCTGGACCACATCACTACCATCCCATCGCGTTCTCTCCTGCACCTCGTACGCTCTTGTTTCGTTAGACTTCTATTCTGTCTGCTGTGCCAGTCTTGGCCTAAGGCTACCTCTACTGTCTAGTTTTCTTTTTTCCAAAACTGTTGCATACTTAAGAAGAAAGTCACGTAAGTTTTATGTTTACCATTAATTTTGTCTAAGTTCATTTATTAATCTTTCATCAGATTCATTTTGCTGCCTGCAGTCCTTTAATTTATTATTCATTATCTGCTTTCCAGGTTTTCCCAAAGTTTTTCCACACTTGTGCAGCCCGAAATTCGACCACTGTCTCTCTCATTTTAACATTTGCCACCTACTTTATTAAGGATACTTAGGTCATCTCATGCAAGCTTCCATAGCTTCCCTGTTTTCTGTCACATCTTTTTCTTTCTTTTTTTGGCTCCTGTCATCATATACACAATACACAATATGTACACTTACCATATACAACTATCTAGTGTATATTTCTTCTGTGAGAGCAAACTCACATGTCTAAAATTGAGTTTTGATGTTATTCCTAAAATGAGCATCTCTTCCTATTTCCATTAATTGCTTTCCACCATAATTATAGTAATTTAGCCTTGAAATATCTTTGGTCTCAGTTTTCCACATCTAGATAGTCACTAAGTTCTATAAATTATTTTTTGCCATAGTGTTATAGCCTCCTCTTCTTTTTTATTATCAAGGCCATTACCATAGTGATCACAATAATGATGATGATAATGGCGACTGTATTTTATTGAGTGCTTACTTTGTTTCAGGCATTAATTCACATCCTTGTCTTATTCTTACACCTTCTAACTTTCAACGTGTCTCTCACCCCATCACCTTATATAATCTCAATACAATTCACTTTGACTACAAGCAGGTGAACAGCTCTCTATCTTGCTGCCTTCTAATAAACTTTTAGTGACCCCCAATTGCCTAACAAAGTTCCTGCTGAAACCCAACATTTAAGAATTTTTACTATTTGCCTCCAGCTTCCCCTTCACCTACTCAGTCTCTGCTGTCTTAAACTGTCCTTTGTGCCCTTCCAAGTGAATCATTTTGCCTTTTCCCTCTTTCATCCTTAACATTTTTCTTATTTTGCTTTCTTGTCATGGAAAGCCCTGTCTGCCTGCTTTGCATTACAGAAATCCCATCTATTTTTCTAAGTCAGCTCAGATGACATCTCGTCTCTGATGTTATTACCCCTGTTAAAAAGGATCTCTCCCTTTTTGGTCTCTTTTAGCACACAATCATTTTATGGCTCTTATAAATTTCATTTTATTATAGTAATTTTTGTACACATCTTTCTGACTTTTGTTATAAATCTTTTGAAAGCAGTAACGATTTCAAAACATTTTGTATACCCACTACATCTAGTATACTTACCTATATGTAGCGGGAGTTCAGTAAATTAGTGTTGAATGAATAGTAAAGGCGTGTGCTAGCTCTTCTATGAATGATTATAACATTCGTTTAAAAGATATTTACTGAATACCTACTAGTGGAAGACACTCTGCTATAGGCTATGGAGATTTGGAAGTAACTTATACATAGATTCTACCTTTAGATAATTTCATGGTTTAATAGTTGAAAGAAGACTTGGATACAAGGAGTTGTAATATAAGGTAGAAAGTGCTGTGTGCTGTAGGGGTGTAGCTAGGAAGTTTTGTAGGAACACTGGGAAGGAGGTGGGGACAGGTGGTTCCTTATTAGGTTGTTCTTTGCTCTTCGTAATCAAAAATCACTTTTATTCAGTAAAGTATGTGGGAAAAATATTTTTGGAACTGCACTCTAGAGATTTTTGATTCCTTTATTTCCTAATAAAGTTTTATGAGTTATTGTAACTTCACTTAGCTCATCTTGTGTCTTCAGAGTTGGAATGTGAATCACCTCTCAGCAGTCTTTGGCAAGCTGGGTTGGTGTTTAATTTTCTGGACTGATGAGGGAAAGAGTCCTTTTATGCTGTATTGCCATTTCCCAGAGTATTTTCTGCTGAATACTAGCCCTGAGAGATGCTCCATCATAAAGGGTTCCATGGACAAAAAATTTGAGAATTGAGGCACACACTGCCTTCCTATTGGTAAATCACAATTTATTGTTTTTAATAGATTTTATTTCTATAAGAGTTGTAGATGTATAGAAAAATCGAGAGGGTAATACAGCGAGCTTTCATCGGTCCCATACCAGTTTCTCCTATTATTAACTTCTTACATTTGTATAGTATATTTGTTATAGTTAGTGAACCAGTATTAATATATTATTTTAGATAAAGTTCATACTTTATTCATATTTTTTTAGTTTTAACCTAATATCCTTTTTCTGTTATTTCTTCTTTTCATAGTGTTATGTTTTATAAATTATTTTAAATAAATGTTTACATTGATAATCAAAGAAGAATTAGTAAAATATTTTCCCATTAGGTAGCTGCATTATAATTATTTTGCTTTTCTTTATTTTTTGACAAGGTGAAGTATTTTTTAATTTTATAACTTCATAACTTTTTGCACACTATTATACAGTTTTTAAGGACTTATTTACTTTCATTGTTATAAAAAATATGATAGCTAATACTCATTTAAATATTTCAATACAATTGTGATTCTTTTATATAAATCTTTTGCTTCTAATGGCTTAGAAATTGGCCTTCTTTATAAAACTCTTGAAATCCTTTGAGTTAATATCATAGATTCCAATTATTAGGGAAACTGATTTGAAGGCAACAATAATTTCATTTGGAGAGGATATGGGTTTGAGTGAAACATAATGTCTTCCTATTTAAACATTTTAAATGTAAAAGGCCATTCATTTTCCTTTTAAATAGAATTTTAAAGCTTTATTCATTTTGTGGGTTTTTTGGGTAGAAAACATTACTTTCTTTCTATTTTGTATTAGGTTACTGTCATTTAAGAACTTATTTGCTATTTTCACTCTTTTTTTATGCTAAGTGTATATTGAAATTTTTGTATAAACAATAGAACAGGAATAACTGATTTTTTTGAGCATTTATTTTAGAAACTCAGGCTTATTTAGTCACCTCTACAAATAGAACTTGAGAAAAATTAAGTATCTATAAAGCTGGAGCTGAAGTGGGCCTTCAGTTTTATCCAGTCTAACCTCTGGAGTTGATCTCCTTTTTCTCAAGTACTTCTGAAAACACCGACTTGAGCCGTTTTGGTTAAGTCTTTCTACTGGTTGGAAAGTTTTTATATTAAATAGTTATATGATCCTTATAAGATTTACTCACTGGTCCTAGTTTGTGTGTGGCATATAAAAGGCATTAAGTGAGTGAGTCAGTGTGTAAACAACGGAATGGATGAATACCACTTAAGATTAGAGCTCTTGAGGGGACCTAGCGGAGGGCCCCGCTTGAAAGCAGCCACTCTTTTCATCTTGGATTTCCCTTCATTGTCAGGAAGTTACATTCCTATTTCTGACATCTGTGGAAATGACTTCTCTGACCATCTGACTGCAGTTCTTGCAAGGGGTAGCTTGGAAAAGCCCTGCCAACATTGTCATTGTGTCCTCAGCATGGAACAGGGCAAGGAGAAGACATGGCGAACCACTGGGATCACTTTTCTTTCATTATTTTTAGGATTTTAAAGCAAGTGGTATGTGTTCAATTGACAACAAGAAGTTTTGATCTAGCTTTCTGTTTCTTTGCTCATTCTTTTATGTTCTTTCTGTGGTTTATGATATATGGACTGATACAGCCCATTATGAACTTTTTGAACCCATCCCACATTATTTGTTTACCTGCCTTATTTTCCACACCACAAAAGCAATGTGTTTCTTAGGGACAGGGATGTTGTTTTTATTCATCTTTAATGGCATGTGTTTAAATAGATGCCTGATAAATATTTGTTGAATCAATGTCTTTTCATTATTTGAAAACTCAACTACTATACCTAATTTTCCTTTGTTCTAGCCACAAAAATCTCATTTTTTTTTCTGAACTGAATATTCTTTTTCTCTATCCTTCCTTAATTTTTAGTCATGTTCTTTCTTCTCTTCTGGGTTATTTCTAAGATTTTGCTTTAGGAACACAGAAAAAAATGATAATTGAATAAAGATTTAATCAACATTGCTTTCTTTCTCATTCTATTCTCATGTATTCTTTTTAAGTTTCCTTATTCATAAAAGGAGGGTAATGATACATATTTCACAGCATTAACAACATATATAAATTGCAGAACTCTGTTTCCTAAACTCTTTTCATTCTTTTTATTCTAATGTCTTCTTTCTGTGTACCTTTTTTTCTTAAGTATTTTTTCTCTAAATCTAACATACAATGTTAAATTTAAAATCAGTAAGTTGAAATACTTGATACAGTGGGGTACCCATTTAGGAGAACTATGATTAATTACTTAAAATTATAGTTTATAGAAATCACTTGAATGAGATATTTTTGCCAAAATCTTTTTAAAGGACAAGTTAACAAATATGTTTCAGAATATCTTGTTCAAGTGTCATTCCAGAAGGTGATATTCTATTTTGAATGGCTTTCATGTTGAGGCTTTAGACTTTATGCTATGTTAAAATTGTGTTTTGCAGTCTTAAAAATATGTATGGAATATATTATGAGCCACACATTGTGTCTGCTGTTAACTTTAATTTTGTTTTTATATGAGAGTTGTCTTTTCATCAGTTTAAGAGCCCTTTTTATGAGTGGATGAAAATGAGAATATTTTGAATCATATTTCAATAGACAGCAATTTAGTTCTTTATATAATAGGATAAATAATACAAATTCAGAGATTAGATTTTTAATCTTCATGCAAATTTCTTTTTTTATAGTAATGCTTAAATTAAAATTACTTTCTTAAAAAAATAAGTTTTTTGTACCTGATCCCACCACAATCTGGAGCGGGGAGCAAGTGGCAGAAGGCTAATTAGAAGAAATGTGATCTAAGCTGAGATGTAAAGGTTGAATAAGGTTTACCCAGATGGATTGAGAATAAGGATGTTGGACATGAAAGTGAGCTGTATTGTTGTAATTAATGTTTGATAATGAATAAGGTACTCTAACATATTTTAAGTTTTGGATCTAAGAGAAATATTTACAGTAATAAAAAGAACCAAAAATAAGCCAGTAACTGGAATTAGTTTGGGGAGTATTTAATATAATTGATTAAGAGTATTACTTTATTCTTGAAGATCTATTTTATATATTTAATAAACTAAGGCTTATTTCACACAGCTCTATATTTCTTCTATAGATGAGTTTTTTTTTTTTGTTCATCTATTGTTTAGGCCATTGTATCAGAAAACTTTAAAATGCTTATAACATTACTTCGAGTAGAAAACTGTTCCATTATTGAACATCTGTTATGTGCTAGACAAAATGAGATAATGTGCCATGATAGGTGAAGGAATGGGTGCTTTGAGAGCCCATAAGCAGTAGGCACCTAATACCATCTGGGGTGGAAGACCAGGTAAGAGAAGGCTTAATAGAGTGAAGACCTAAAAGGTGAATAAGATTTATTCAGATAAAGTAGGAATAAGTATGTTAGGGAATGGAATAGAGCATGGACAGTAAGTCCAGATAAAGAGAGTAATATAAATGTGTGTGTAAAGAAGCTATGAATGATAGCTGTAGCAAAAGCTTTCAGTTATTGAATGATTATTATCATTGTTATGTCACTGTTCAAAGTACTTTACACCTTTAACCTTTATAATAACCATATAAAGGACCTATTGTTATTATTCTACTTTTATTGATGGGTTATAACTATCTTTTATGAATAATATAATATAGTTCTCTTTTTCTTGGTCTAAATTTTAGAGCTTTGGGATTATTTTATTTTGGTTTCAGTAAGGCAGAAGTAGACTTTAGACATATTTAAGTAAAAAGCCAAACAGAAATTATGACATTTTATCTTGACATTAAAAAGAATAGTTTACTAAAAATATTCATGATACACGTGAATAATCAAATCTATGACTATTAAAATTAACTTAATATTTCAAGTTTACAAAAAATGTAGGGCATAGAGAAGAAGGTAATCAATACCATGAAAAACAGTTAAGACAAATCCAGATTATGACACATTCTAAAAAATAACTGGCCTGGACTCCTCAAAAAACTCAATACCCTAAAAAAGAAAATGACAAAGAGACTCTAGATTAACCTACACTGAAAGAGACATAACAACCAAATGTGATGTAATGAATGAATTTTTAATGGATCCTGGGTTTAAAAAATCTGTAAGAGATATTTTGGGGACAACTGGAAAATTTTGAATTTGGACTAAATATTAGATGATATGAAATATTGTTCTTGTTAGGTGTGATAGTGGTATTATGGTTTTGTAGGAGAAGGTCTTCTTAGAACATTCATCCTGAAGTACTTAGAGCTGAAAAGTCATATGTAATAATTTCTGTAAAATTTTATTTTTTACTAGGTCATTAATGTGGTTCCTGAGTATCAAACATTTATAAAATGCTTAAATTTAATTTACCTTTTTATTATCTGCCATTTTTTCTTATAATGTTTATCACCGTGTGATTTATTAATTTATTATTTTTTCACCTCATTCCATCCTCTGCTACAGTGTCAGTTTAATGAAGACTGAGATTTTCTGTTATTCACAGCACTAAGGGTAGTATCTGGCACATAGCAGGCAGTAATGAATATTTATTGACTGAACAAATGAATACTAAATCCCAACCAACCTCACCATTTCTATATAATTCATTTTAAATTTTTTTAACCAGACTTTTTTTGTTGTTTTTCTTTTTGTTTTTATCAGTTTTAGTATTGTTAACCAGAAACAATAATAGATTTTTCCTTGTTTCAGGGAAGTTGGGAAAAAAGAATTTTGAAGAGTCTAAATAGTATGTGCACTGAACTGAGTATTCCATTGGCACGAAAGGTACTTTTAACATTTAAGTATTTTATTGTGTATCAAGCACTAGGAAGTATCATGAAGTTATAACTGTTAGGCAGATTTATCTTTTTTTGGCTAGTATATTCGTTTGTTTTGAAACAAATCTATAAAAGCCAATTATGTGGGTGTATTCTATATAGATTTCTATTATATATGTTGTAATGCTTTTTGTAATAAACCTAAACTTGAGAATAAATAGAAATAAAGTATAGAATCTAATACACATTATTTAGAGATTTGGTTATAAAGGTTATAAATGCACTTTAAAGATTTTAATTACGTTTAATCTTTTTACTTTTTGGCTAATTAACACAGTTACCGTATTTTTTAATTAAAGATGAAATTCAGGCATATTGTCATTTTGTAATACAACATGGTACCATCTTTCAGTATTAACATAGGGAATGAAAAGAATGATTTGTCATCTCTTTGAAGAACTATTTAAATTGAATAGTATTAAATTTACTTAGATCTAATATTCAACATTTGTCTGTCAGTCTGGGCTTTCAGCGGGGAGGGATGAAAAAGAGAAAATCTACTTGAGGAGCATTCTGGATTCGTTACAACTGCTCATGAGTAGGGGAGAACAAGTTTCTCTCCATTTCATTCTCCCCATTTGATATTTATTCTGCTGTTGGACAGAATATAATGAATGTACTTTGGATAATGTCCAAGGACAAGTCACTGAAGACATCAGAAGGATGGTGTAAAAAAGGATAAATTTATATGAAAAACTGACTAAATATGTAGTATTGTGTAATATACTGTCTTTCATATAGGAAGATGATGCTACTGACTCCCAATCATACTCTCTTGGCCAGTCCCCCTTGCGATGCATTTCTGAGGTTGCTGGATGGGGTAAGAGGTGTAGTATGTGGCTGAGGAGCAGTTTTTCTTTGTGAAATTTACTGGCCAGTACAGGTTATTTACCTTCTCTTGGACTCATTAGCTGAGCCATTGAGACTAGATGTAATAGTTAAATAATAATAATAGTTTAAGTGTAATGCCAAAAAAGTTTACCATGTGTAATGAAATTATTTTTCCTTATGTTATAGTAGCTTATTTAAAACTTTAGATAAGTTATCAATTCTTGTTTTTCAGCTGCATTGCTGAACATCACAAAATGAAACCAATTTTTAAATTACCTTTTTTAGAGGCCAGTTGGAGAACAGAAAGAACTTCTCAATAAATGGAATGAAATGGGAACCGATGAACCAGGTATATTAAGAACTTTTTTCTACATGTGGTAGTGGGGAAAAATTTGCCTTCTTAATTATGGATCCAAAATAACAATATTAACAATTCTTTTGAGTAGATAGCAACTTTCCCTTTCCAGTAATTTACTATCATATATTTTGTTTGCTTAAACTTTTACTTTGCAGCTTAAAAATTCCTAACTTTCAGTGTTCTCCATTATTTTTAGAATACTTAAATCAATTATACTTTTTTAAAGGAGCACTTGAAAACATTTTTATAAAAGAGTAAATTAAATCATTCAGTGGATTTCTTAGACTCATAGTTAAGGTAAATATTTTTCAAGCTTTAATTACATTGAGATGTTAAAGATAGGTTAATGGATTTCTAAAATGTTTTTAAGGGCTTACTTTGGTTCATTTTAATGTTTAAAATTCTGTCAACCAATTTTATAAATGTATAATGGGTAACAACTATATATAATTTCTATTTTATTTATATATGTAATTACATAGGTAGACATGTGCATAATTCCTCATCACTCCTTAAAAATATGTGTGGGGAATTGGACAAGAAATTGGTGCCATAATAGAGGAAGCAGTATATTATAGAAATTTAAAAGGGAGAACAGTTCAAAACAACTAGAGGGATTCACTAAGAATGCATTGTTTGTATTCTATGTACTTTGAGAATTCTCATATAGAATTTTTATATTATGTTGACGCTGTTTTTTCAACTCAATTTTAAGTAACCTATTACAATTTTGTGAAAGGGAGACTCTTAACTTCTTCCAGAATATGTCATCTAAGCTATCAAGGGAAGGAACTGTCCTTTTATTTTTGTGTTCCCAGTATTTAACAAAATGTATGACAAATGTTTGAATTAATCAAGCTGCACAGCAACATATGAAAGAGTTATTAATATTTATTATTAATAAACATTCATAGAACATATTAACTGGAATTTTGTTTTAATCTATCTTCTTAATTCTAGATTTAAGCCTTTTCAGACCTGTTTATGCACCTAAGGATTTTCTTGAGGTAGGTTCTATTGGTTAAACATATGTATAGTAATAGGGGAAAGTGGAAAAGAAATGATGATATAAGAATAGCTCCAGGCAGTGGAATCACCATGTAAATAGCTCCTGAGTCATTGAAGCTGTGGAATAACATGACCATATTTGTGTTTGGAAAATGCTTTTGGAAAATACATTGGAGTGTGGAAAGATTAGAAGCAAGAAAATCAATTAGGAAGATTAAGAAATAGTGACTGTAAATCATGTAGCCTGCAGCCTGGCACGTATCGGTTCTCACTGAATATTTTCCTTTTTTATTCCCTCCCTCTTCTAAGTGGTCTAGGCGTAAACAATGTAAATGCAAAGGACATTAAGTAGCACATTATAACTGACTAGTTAGTACATTCTATCCCATCTGGATGAAGGGTCACTATAGACTTCCAGGTATCCCTGGATGTAAGCATAGATAGATAACAGCTACAAGTTAATCTAACTTTAACTGCTTCGTCTCCAACAGGTAGAACAATGTTAAGCATATACTTGTTCAATAAATACTTGTTGAATGAATGAGTGAATGAATGAGTCTTTTACATTTTATTTTTATTTCTTTTCTGAACTTATTATCTCTGATACCAGTTTGGCAGCTTTAAACATTGTTAGAAATTATTTCAGGCCTTTGGAGTTATAAATAGCCTGCTTTTGACTTTAAACACAAGTTAGGTTGGTCAGAAACTGCCTTTATAGTGATGGCATTATTTCTTTTACTTATTAAAGGTTTCTCCTAAACTCTTTCCTTTTATAGTACTAAAGGCTATGTATTTTTTACATGGTTACCTTTAACAATATTTTTTCTCCTTAATAGTCATACATTCTGTTTCTTTAAAGACTGTTGCTGAAATGATCCTTTATTATTCATGCTGAGATTTTTTTAAAATTTAATTTTATTATTATTTTCAAGTATACAGTACATTTGTTAGACATTTATATAGTTTATAAAACAATCCGCCTAATTGTTCTTTCTCTCCTCTGGCTCTTTGCCTAGCCATTACATTAATGCTGACTACATTCCCTATGCGATGTTCCCCATCCCTGTGACCATCTATCAATTACTGATTTGTACTTCTTTAACCCTTCACCCTTTCTCCCAGCACCCCCTAATCCCCCTTCCCTCTGGCCGTCACTGGATTGTCCTCGGTATTTGTGAGTCCATTTTTGGTTAGTGTGTTCTTTTTGTTCCTTAGATTCCACATATAAGTGAAATCATATGGTAATTATCTTTCTCTGTCTGACTTATTTCACTCAGCATAATAAGTATAAGAATGTGGTCCAGTTCCTTTTTTTTGCATATCTCTGTCTAATTTTCCCAGCACCATTTATTGAACAAACTGTCTTTACCCCATTGTATATTCTTGTCTCCTTTGTCATAAGTAAGTGTATAGGGGTGGATTTATTTCTGGGCTCTCTATTCTGTTCCATTGATCAATGTATCTGTTTTTATGCCAGTCTCATGGTGTTTTGATTACTGTAGCCTTATAGTATAATTTGATATTAGGTAGTGTGATACCTCCAACTTTGTTCTTCTTTCTCAAGATTTCCATGGCTATTTGAGGTCTTTAATGGTTTCTTATAAATTTTAGGATTATTTGTTCTAGCTCTCTGAAAAAATGCTATTGGTATTTTGATAGGGATTGCATTGAACCTATAGATTGCTTTGGGTAGTATAGCCATTTTAATGATGTTGATGCTTCCTACTCATGAGCACGTTATATGCTTCCATTTATTTGTATCTTTTTCAATTTCTTTTTTCAATGACTTGTAATTTTCTGAGAACAGGTCTTTTACCTCCTTGGTTAATTTGATTCCCAGGTATTTTATTGTTTTTGCTGCAATTGTAAATGGGATTGTTTTCTTAACTTTTTTCCAGATAGTTCATCATTGGTGTATAAAAATGCCACTGACTTCTGAATATTAATTTTGTATCCTGCTACTTTACTGAATTCATTGATCAGTTATAACAGTTTTTTAGTGGATTCTTTAGGATTCTCTCTATATAGTATCATGTCATCAGCAAATAACGAGAGTTTTACTTCTTCCTTTCCAATTTGGATACATTTTATTTATCTTTCTTGTTATATTGCTGTGGTCATGCAGAGATTCTTAATTCAAGAAATTTTCTATAATTATTTCCTTAGTTATAGTTTCTGCATTTCTAATATTTTTTCTATTACCCACCTAGTCATAGTTTCTTTTCCTTTTCTGTGTTTCTAAGTTTCCCATTTAATGTGATTCCTTATTTGTATAATTATGCTAAAATTGTGCTATATTTATTAGTCTGTATTTAATACCGTTGATCTTTTGCTAAATCTTTATTCTTTAAAAAAAATACCACCGATAATTTTGGTTTCAATTTGTGTTTGCAATTTTAGGAAACTTTTTGCATAATAGCACATTCCATGTTATCAGCCATTAGTTATCAGTTTATTAATGCCTTCCTCATGTATGATAGTGTTTCTGTTATCATAATCTTCTTCACTGGATTCTTGATGGTTTCATTCCCTCAAGAGTTTTAATTTTAAAATATTTTTTTTAATTATTATTATTTTGCTTGAAATGCATGTTAATAGATAGAAAAATAAGAAAACATACATGACAAAAAAATTTAAAACAAAAATTACTCATAATACCATCAAACAGCAATAAAAACTACAATTACTATAACTTGTAAAAACATAATACGTTGTGAACATTTTTTTATGTTATCACCTATATTACTTATATTAATTGAGGTATGTTACACTGTATTTTATTATGTAAATTAATCATAATTTATCTAAGTAATTCCTTCTAGTGGGATGTTTAAGTTGTTTTATGTTTTTCCATTATAAACAGCATCTCATTAACATTCTTTCTGCACTGTTTTTGCAAACATCTTTAATTATTTCCATAACTATACTCATTGAAATTAGATTCTTAGACTAGAGGATATACAGATATCTTACTTTTTTTTATTTGCTTAATTTTGAAAAGCATATATACGGTCTTTCTTGTTAGCTTGCCGTCTGAAAATTTCTTTCTTTTTTTTTTTTTGCCATGTGGGTTTGGTTTAGAGGTGTATCCTGCAATATTACTTCACCATCTTTCTAAAAACATTGTCAGTATTTGTTTCTAGAAGGATTAAAGTTGGTCCTAAAATTTTCCCTGATAAATATTACAATCAAGCATTTTTAATTTTTCTGTCACTTTCCTTGGTTTTATTTTTTCTTACCATCAAAACTTTTTCTTTAAAACTAAACTTTTTAGTTTTTCATGGTCGATCATCATTTGGAATATTAAGCCATTCTAATTAAAAACATGTTTATGGTATTTTAACTTTTTAGTAAAATTTAACAGCATTTTAGAATGTCATTAAAATATATGCATAACCCCAAATAGTTTTTAATTTTGTGGCGATACATCAAGAATACCACTGCATATTTTATAAGTGTAGATATCATATAAAGAAACTAATCAATTTCATTGGATTTGTTTTTAAAGGTATTAATTAATCTTCGCAACCCAAATTATGAAAATGGTGATTCTCTTAGTTTCAGGACTCATTTGGGTTTAATCCAAGTTCCTCTGAAAGTAAAAGACATCCCTGAATTGGTAAGTACAGGCATATAAAATAAGTTAACATATTTTAGAAGACAATCATTAGAAAAATATTTTAGTGTAGCAGATATGTAAATAGGACAATCTGCTCATTAAATAAATAAATAAAATGAAAAGCTTCTTTTTTATTTTAAATATGTCATAGAGAGAGTGAATCACTCTGCTAGTAGGACTAAAGATGAGCTTGCATTGACCTATAATAAATGCTTTTGCTTATTCCTCATTTTAGTAAACAGCATAGATTTATAAGACAGCTTGTGAGGATTCAGGTGCTTAATGTATGTCTATAAAACAGATTGAAACAAATTGTGAATCGTATCAATTTTTAAAAGGAATCTACATATTTCTGTAATTCAAGCAATCTTTATTAAGCTCCTGAGATGGCGAAGCACTGCAGGAGATAAGGGACAGTAAGGGTGAGTTAGAGACCGTCTTTGCTCTTGGAGACTGTCATATATTGGTGAGGAAGCTGGTTTCAAGATAGAGTAATAGTAGAACGGTGGAGAGGTTTCCTTATAGTGGAGTTAAGAAATTATCATTCTTTTTTTGTTAATCACCTCCAAAAAAATAAAGAACGCAGAAATGTAAATGCTGTCTTTGGTGAAACAGAAACAATTTTTAACTCTAAGCTTTAATATATTAAGATAGAGAGCTGACGGGAGAGTGATAAATGACTTAATCATGGAAGAAGGTCAAGCCTAAGTGGGAGAAAATGGGAGGTCTGGATAAGAAGTGTGCCAGTAATTAATTATCTTTCAGCTACAAATCTGTCTTTTTCTGCTCCGTTATATTAGAGCTGGACCTTATAAACATTTCTTTTTGCCAACTAGCTTTATATTGTTACACTTTGTTGATAGAGGGTTCTGGAGGGCCAGTGTAGGTCCATAGCAAGAGAAAGAGGCTTCCTTTCCTGGTTGCTTTATGTGGGAGCCAGCAGATCAGCATGTAGAAGGCCCAATAGCACTCACCTCAAAAGCCCTCAACCAACCAGCTCCAGCCTGAATCTTCTGGTGAGTTTCTTCACTGCCCCTTGTCTGTATGTTCCTGTGGAACCCACTCCCTCTCCATAGATGTCTGTGGGCAGAAGGGACCCTTCTTGATTCACCCTTCTTCAGCCCAGAAATAGCTGTCTTCTGCACTTGCTAATTCCATTTTACCGTGGTATGGTTTCTATTTCCTGATTGGACACCAACTGATATAAAAATCAAGATGATTTTCTACATAAAACTTTGGAAAGACTCAAGAATTGGAGGCACCACATGTTATAGAAGACCGTGGTGAGCCATCGGGCTGAAATGGAGATTGTGTGAAAGTCTGTATCAGGAAGGATTAATTCCCTGAGGCTCTTTCCCCTTGCACAGTCAGGCGACTCCTCCCCCACAGGAGACCAGAGGCATATTTATTAGAGAAGCAGAATCAAAAAGACTCTGAACTCAGAGACCTCAGACACAAAGCAGAACAGGAATGAGGTGCTGTATTGAAAATGGAGGAATTAAGGTGACCAAATAGTGAAATTAAAATCTTCGTCCCTTATTACCACCCATGTGCCTGCCCAGTTCTCTCCTTTCTCACCTTCCACTGACTCTAGAATCAGAGAAAAGACTAACAGAGCTTTGAGACCCTTACAAAAAAGGTAGCTGGCTCATTATCAAATTGCCTCACAGTGAAGCCCACCACACTATGCCCAATCCTTACAGACAGAACTTCCAGTCAGTTTTTTATTGCCTCGTTTTTAAATATGAACGACCAGCCTAGGATTTTCAGACATTTGAAATCTTTCAATTTGAAAGGCAGAGACCAAAACTAAAACAAACAAATTAAAAATAATAATAGCCAAAATAGCCAATTTAAGGAAGGAGTACTTATCATGACCACTAATAGTTGTTTCAGGTTTGAATTTACTTTCATGTTCACAAGATCCAATAGGCCATAACCTGGCACCAGGTTCACTTACACTTGAAGAGTGGTAAAGGACAGAAAATATAGCACGTGAGTATATCAGTATGCCATTATCAGACAGGTCTTCACCGAGGGTCTTTACAGCCAACTGGATGCTATTTACCAGGCCCCATAAGAATTGCATACACTTAGAAGTGACAAGGTCACACAAGGAAGTCTTATACACAACAGGAACCACTTCTTCTTTTTTTCCTTCTTCCTTTCTTTCTTTTCTTTTCTTTTCTTTTTCTTTCTTTCTTTCTTTTTTAATGCCTGCAGCACCTGGTATTCCTAGGTGGTCTCCCATCCAAGTACTCACTGGGCCCGACCCTGCTTAGCTTCCAAGATCAGATGAGATTGGGCATGTTCAGGGTGCCATGGCCTGGAGGCAGGAACCACTTCTTGTAATGCACATGAGCACAGCATCCAAGTCCTCTACCGGGCAGTGAAGGCCTGTGTTTTCCAATAGATTTTTATAATCCATTTACAGTCTTCCATTTCAGATGTAATTTATCAGTCAAGGGTCTTTTTTTTTTTTTTGAATAAATAACATTTCTTGATAATACAGCTGGCATTCCTATTCCCATTTTTAAGCGTGTTTGTGTGATCCAATACATTTTCAAGGCAACAGTACTGAAAAACGGTAAACCCAAGGTCAGCTTCACATAGACAAAGCAGTTAGCCTGTTCTCGAGTACTTCTTCCCAACAAAAGACTTAAATAAACCATTAATATTTTCAGAGTGAAACTATTACTCATGAAAGAAGAACGGAATTTTATTAAAATAACAAAACAAAGCATTAGAGAGGGAAAAAATTCTTTTAGTAATCAAAAATATATGCAAATATATATATTATGTATATATATATACATATATATATGTATATATATAAAAATCAGTAGAAGAGTTAAAAACAAAGGTGAGGAAATCTGTCAGAAGATAGCCCAAAAGCAAAAAGCCAAAAAGATGAAAACTAAGAAAAAAGGTTTTTTTCAATTAGAGGATCAATCCAGGAGGGCTAACATCTGACCAGTAGGGGTTCCAGAACAGAGAAACAGAGGTAAAGGAATTATTAAAAATTTCCAAGAACTGAAAGACAGAAACCTGCAGTATGAAAAGGCCCACCTAGTAGCCAATGCCATGAGTAAAAGAAGACCCATAACAAGGCACCTGAAAGAAGACTAAAAACTTTTTATTGAAGCAAAACAGAGTACATATGTAAGTGTCAGGAGTCAGAGTGTGGCATCTGACTTCTCAGCATCAAGACTGGAAGTCAGAGATTTCAAAGTAATTCCTCTAAAAATCCAAATGATGTCAAGTGCAGAGTTCTGTATATAGCCAACAGTGAATCAATTGAGAAGTTGGAGTAGAAATCTTCAGAAGTATGTGATCTAAGATATTTACTCTCATTCAGGGAGCTATTGGTAGAAGTGCTCCAAGACAAGGCCATAAACAAAAAGAGCAAACAGAGGGCCCAGAAAATGAGATTTCAACGTAAGAGAAGAATTCCTAGATTGACAGTGAAGAGAAGTTCCAGGACAAAAGGTGTATAACAAGACCATAGGGCATAGAGATTCCAGATTGGAACTGGGGATTGTAGGGTTCCAGGATGGATGCCTGCAAGAAAAACCCCAAAAGTGTAGATGATGTGACAAGTTTGACCACATGCAAACTTGTATTGAGTGCTTTTTCAGAGCTGTGAAAAGGTGTAGGAAGAGGTAAATGATTAGAGAAAGTTGTGTAAGTGAAAAAATGGTTTAATTTTCAACTGAATGAAGTAAAGTACAAGAAAGGAAACACATTTACAGCATATTATGTGGTTTAGTGAATCATATTTAAAGTCATAATAATGTAAAACTCAATATATATTTAATCAAGAATTGATATATTATTATATTGGCATAATGGAGAACGGAAAGAGAGGTACATGAACTAAAATCCTCATTTACCACAAAAATCAATAGATATCTTAAACTGATCAAAAATAGCAACATACCCTTGTTACTTGAAATACGGAAATACATACCAGGACAAAAAAAGCTGAAGTGGTTGTCCCTGGGTAGCGGGCCAATTATGAGTGTGTGTGTTTTGTGTGTGTTGGGGAGGAATGTATAACGTAGGGAACTGCTATTTAGCTGATTTCATTTCCTAAACTATTTGCTGTATGTAAAGACTGTATAGCATGGTGGTTAGGTGGTTAGATTCTGAAGTCAACTAACTTGGGTTTAAATTCTTGTTTTGCCACTTTTACTGGCTGTGTGACCTTCAGCAAGTTTTCTTGACCTTGAGCCTTAGTATTCCTATTCGTAAAATAGGGATAATAATATCTCATAGAAGTCTTGTGCAGATCAATAAGTAAAGATAGAAGTTATGGGTCGAATTGTGTCCCCCCAAAAGATATGTTGAAATCCTAAACTCTAGTACCTGTGAATGTGACCTCATTCGGAAATAGGCTTTGCAGATGCAATCAAGTTAAGGTGATGATTATTCTAGAGTAGGGTAAGTCCTACATCCAATATGACTACTGTCCTTATAAGAAGAGAAGAGATGCAGAAGAGAGAGACAGTAGGAGAATGTCATATGACAGTGAAGGCAGAGATTGGAGTGGTGCCTTTATTAGCCAAGGAACACCAAAGATTGCCAGCAACACTGGAAGCTAAGAGAGAGGCAAGGAACAGATTCTCCCCTAGAGCCTTTAGGGAGAGCGTGGCCCTGTTAACAACTTGATTTTGGACTTCTAGCCTTCAGAACTATGAGAATAAATTTCTGTTGTTTAAAGTTACCCTGTTAGTAGAACATAGTAAGCAGTATATAATTATTAACCATGACTACTACAACTTTGATACAAAGTCAATTTTTAAAAAGTTATTTCTGAAAAGTGTTAAAAGTCCTGTATTAGTAGTGATTTGTGCAAAATGCTATGGCCATACAGAGAGGAAATGGCAGATTCTTCTCCTGGAAACGGTGGGAAGTCTTCTCAGGGGAATTTGGTACTCAAGAAGCAGGGAAAGTTGATAATGTATGAAAAGGTTCAGCATGTGTGTGAGTGGGACCAATTATATTCTGTCTGTCTGAGGTGACCTGGAGCTGATGTGGATTCACTCTTAGCTATTGAAAAAACAAAAACTTGTGACTAATTTTCAAGAAATTGTGGCTATTCCCACTAAGAGTATCGTTAGTCCTTTTCTTCCTACAGTCATTAGAGATAATTGTCGCCACCTTCCCTGAATCACGTGGTCTGGAGAGACAGTAATTCTGGCTCCAGGATGCATGGTTTATCTGTGACCCTGGTCTGACTGAATGAGTATTGAACTTGGTGAGGTTCAGTGAATCTGTAATGGATGGCCCTTAAACCTAGTTCACAATGTTATATAGACACTATGTTAACAACATTATGTAACGCAATGTTATTTATCAGTGTTAAAAGGAAATTTTTTAAAACTGCAATTTATTAACTGTAAGGTGAAGTTCCCAACGAATTCCTGTTTGCTAATTCAGTCATGTGGCAGCAGATTGGGACTAGAGCTCAGTGGTGTGGTCTAATATTTATTGAGCCCCTCTGCTATGTGTCACTTAGCGTTATGCTAAACACTGGGGGTGCAAATGTGTATAAGACAGTCCCTCTCTATCCGGAGCTTCAGGCTAGTGGGGAGATGGACAGTAAAAAGGTAATTTCTGTGGATGTGATTATGTGCTTTGGTAGAGGTTGATAAAGGTAATATATGTGCACAGAGAGTTGCTTAAATCAGCCTGGAATATCAAAGAAGGTGTCCTAGAAGGTGTAGCATCTTGGGTGAGTTTTGAAGGAATACTGCGATTAGGGCTCAGGTCGACGATGTTGAGCAAAAACTAGTCCAAAGCAGTGAAATAGAAAATGGATGTTCTGTTTTGTTTATGTTCTAAACATGTAGCATAAGGATAATTCCTCATTGTGATTATAGAACCTAACACTGATAGGTTTGTTGGACTTGAGTCCCTCTGTAGTATGAAGATCAAATTATTTAAAAAATCAAATGCATTATCATTAATTCTAATGATTTTGGTGAAGGAAGAGTTTAAAATAAATGGATGACAGTGGTTGAAAATGGAAAATAACATTAAATTTTTACCTCTTTAGTCATTAAAAAATTAACATCATGCAGTGCTTTTTGAAAGTATAGATAAAAATCAAGTTTAGTTAAAAATTGAAATATAATGCAGTTATTTAAAATCAATACAAAAATGAAATGTGTTTGCATATTAGGCTGAATAACTGTCTTATGAGGGACATTAATACATTACTAACTTAAATAATAATAGATAATTAGGAAGATTAAAACTAATTTCATTTTTTAAAGGAGAAGGAAGTTTGTTTTTAGCAATTAGAATAGTAACAAAACACTGAAACAAATATTAATAGAAATATTTAATTACTTAGGGAAGAAAAATAATACAAATAATACAGGGTTGTTATGTATTTAAAATAACATTAAACATGATTACTTTCCCCAGACATTACTAGATAAGTAGAGGAAGTCTGGAGAATAAATCTAATTTATTATTTTAGCAGAGCACTTGATTGTCCGATTTTACTTAAAAATTATTCAGTTGTTTTGGATATTTGTGGTTAGTTGATTAAGAGCTGAAAAAAGTAAGTACCTACCATAGGAAGCGCAGATACAGAAGTATATATTGGTCATTTCAGACAGTGATTTAGAAGATAAAATTGACAATTGCTGCATATACTGCGTGTATATGTGTGTTTCAGGAAAGATTTGAATCTTAATAGTTCTTAAAGGATAATTATCATTCCTTCCTTTAGTAATTAGCCTTGTACCTAAACAGACAAAATCAAGAACTGTTTTTAAAAAGTTTTTTTTTTAAAAAAACATTGGCATCACATGTATTGGTGAGAAGGTATCAAAGTAAAATTTTTCTTAGGTAAAAGAAATAAGGAGAAAGAAAACTACTACTAAAGGAAGGTTCTGCATTTGGAAAAATATCTGTTCTCTCTCTCTGTCTCTCTGTCTCTCTGTCTCTCTCTCTCTCTCTCTCTCTCTCTCTCTATATATATATATATATATTCCCAGTAAGTTGTTATCTTTTCTATTCATGTTTATTTCATACAAAAATAATAAATGTTAAAACAGAAGTACTTGTAAAAAAATTATAGTTGTTCTGCTTCTTAATTTTGAACTAGTATATTACTATTTAAAGGTTCAGTAATGTTTTTTGTTGTTGTTGTTTTAGATGTTTGAATGAAACAAAGATTTGTTTTACATTGTGATTTTTATTTAGGCTGATGTGAAAGTGAAGGTGATTTTTAAAAAATAATGTGTAGCAAAGTCTGAGATGTATGTTAACACTATGTGTGTTATTTTTCAGAAAGAATTCTTTGTGGAACTTGGCTTAACTACAGGACAACTGGGTATAGATGATTCTACACAAGTGCCTCCTGGTTAGTGTTTCTCCCAAATGGCATATAATTAATGATAAGTGAGAGTGAGGTTAAGGTCTATCTTGTCATTTCCAAATTAATCCAGTAACTCTTTTATATCTGAAAATTAAGCATGCTTTTTGCCTCTCCTTAGTTACTCTTAATTATTGAATAGAATCCTAAATGTTGTAATTCTCAGAGTTCAACTAGATCTTGTCTTTTTACTTGAAGATCTTAAAAATAATTTTGAAAAGTTACTGGACATACAAAAGTCATTTTGTTGGCAAAATCTTTATTGGCAGCACTCACGTTTCCCTTTACCGGCCATCACTATTTTTTATTATTATTATTATTTTGCATCTCACTATTAAGCAAACATGACACTCTACCTTGAATAATCTTAGGCTTTAAAATTAGTATCTTTTAAATCTAAATCATCCAGAAAATTTCCCTAACTTTTCTCTTTTTCTCTGCATAAATACAATATATTTTTCATAAAAAAAAAAAATTTATATTTAGCTATAATAAAAAGGATGTAAAAATTAACTTAAATATGGGAGGCCTTTATTGTACTAGAAATAATACTATGCAGGAGTCAGGGACCTAACTGTTGTAGTTTTCTATCTGCCACTGGCTAGCTGTGTGTCTTGAACAAGTCACTTTATACCTCTGCACTTTTTCTTCCTCTATAAAATAAGGAAGTTGGCTATTTATTGTTCTTAATAATAACAATACACGTAAAAATAAACCATTATTGAGTGTTGTGTGTGTTATCTCATTTTAATCTTTCAGCAACCTAGAAGTTATGTTTATTACCACTTTTAAAACTTTATTTCTATATGATGCATATGGAAAAGTCTGTATATCATAAGAGAATGGCTCCATGGATTTCTGTGAATTGGACATTCATGAATCAATAAACTGAAGCCTCCGTGTAACCACTTTCAATCTTTATTCCCCTGCATCAAAGATAACTACAGTTCTGATTTCTACCAGCATAGATTACTTTTGCCAATTCTTGAACCTCATATGAATTCCAACATACAATAATATGTACCCTTGATGTCTGACTTCTTTTGTTCAACATTACGTGGGTGAGATTTGGCCGTATTGCTATATGTATTTATAATTCTTTTTTTTTTTTTTTTTTTTGCAGTATAGTGTATCATTGTATCAACATACCAAACACATTTGTTTATTTATTCTACTGTGGTTGGGTATTTGAGAAGTTTCAAGTTTGGAGCTATTCTAAATAAGGATGCTAAGAACATTCTAGTATGTGTCTTTTGGTTAACACACACGCCACACACACACACACACACACACACACACACACCACCCCTCCCCTTCTGTTGCGTATACACCCAGAACGCAATTTCTCAGTCCTAGGGTTTGCATAAGTTCAGCTTTAGTAGATAACTGCCAAAGAATTTTTAAAAGGTGGCAGTACCAGTTTACACTCCTACCAACAATGTAAGAGAGTAGTGGTTGCTCTGTGTGCTTGCTAACATCGGATGTATTCCATCTTCCTTGTTTTAATCGTTCCAGTGGTATATAGAGGTATTGCATTACGATTTTAATTTTCTTACATGGTGTTAGGTAGAAGTATTACCACCATTTTAAAGTCAAAGAAGTGGAAATATTAAGTAATTACCCAAAGTCACAAAACCGGTAAGTGGTGGAACCAAGATACAGAACTAAGCAGTCTGACCTCATTAATGGGAATTGGTGTCTTTACAAAAGATATCCAACAGAGTTCCCCAGCCCCTTCCGCAGCAAAAAGCCGATAATCTACAACACGAGAGAACCATCCCCCCACTCCCTGCCTCAGAACCCAACTGTACTGGCACCCTGGTCTTGGACTTCTAGCCTCCAGAACTGTGAGGGATACTTTTGTGTTCTTTATAAGCTACCAGTTTAGGGTATTTTGTTATAGCAGCTTGCATGGACTAAGGCAGATATCTTACACTTCTGTTCATGGCCAGCAATGGCCATATATAGGTAACAAAAAGAAAAGGAAATAGTAATATACTTGATATTTATGTTTTCAACTTTTAAAATAATCCTTAAGAATCTGTTTTATTAAATGATTCTAAACCTTACAATTAGCTATGCTTTAAAAAACCTATTTTTCCCCCCTTAGAGTACAGTTCTTTCTTCTTTGATTCACTCATAATGCAAATATGTGTGAGACCCTACTAAGGAACTAGAATATGTAGATATGACATAATCTTCGCTTTTAGGGAAGATATAGTAGAAAATAAAATTCAAACAGGAATCAGCCTGGTCTTTGCTATTATTATGTACAAAGGCCATTGGAGTAAAGAGCGTGTGTCTCCCTGGAGGGGGTGATGATCTCTTTAGTTGTTGCAGGTATTTTTGCTCTCTCTGCTTCTCAAAGCAGAACTACTAAAATTGGGGTTGAATATACTGTTCAGCCAATGAGATTGTTCTTAGTGGTATAATTCTTAGGTTTTGCCTGACTTGAGAATTGCTAGGCCACAGTGTTACTTGGAAAGGAAAATAGGGTCGTATATAGTATTGACTTACCAGGATTCTTTGTATATTCTGGATCTTTTGCTGGATACATGTATCACAAATAGATTTTATAACTCCGTGACTTACCTTTTCATTCTCAGTGTCTTTCGATGAACAGAAGTTTTAAAGTTTTAATTTGGTCTAGTTTATGAGTCTTTTCTTATTGATTGGTACTCTTAAAACGAACCTTTGCTTCTTTTGTTTAATCCTTTTAAATGGCATTTGTGTAGTACAATTTTACCTGTGTAGTATTAAGCCTTTTAAAAATTAGATTTGCTTTAATGGTAGATTAGAGTAGAAGTAGGACTTCACAAATGAAGCTGCCAACAAGTTTTTTTGAATTGAGGTCTAGTTGACATACATTATATTATTTTCAAGTATACAACGTAACGATTCAATATTTGTATATGTCGAAAAACCCGTACATTCTTCATGTAATGTCTAGTTAACATCCATCACCATACATAGTTACAGAATTTTTTTTCTTATGAGAACTTTAAGATTTACTCTTAGCAACTCTCAAATATGTAGTACAGTATTAACTATAGTTGCCATGCTGTATGCTATATCCCCAGGACTTATTTACTTAATAGCTGGAATTTTGTACCTTTTAACTCCTTTCACCCATTTCACCCCTGCTTCCCACCACCACCTCTGGCAACCACCCAAGTTTTGTGTGAGTGTGTGTGTTTTTTTAGAAAAAAATTAAAGATGAATGAACAAAAACATTTTTGTGTTGTGAGATGTTCAGTTTTATTTTAACAAAGGAAAATTAGTTTATCATTTTTTTCTTCTGATTAAATGTACCTAACTTGTTTTTAATTTCTACAAACTCTGAACAACTTAAAAGTGGTTTTCTACATACAAATATAAATATTCTTAGAACCATTCAGCTTAAACATGATTATTGAAAGTATCAATACCAGAAAAATATACCGTTGTCCTAAATATGGTTCATCATATTTGTATTTAATTATGTTATCTTCTTTTATCACTTTTAGAACTTTTTGAAAATGAGCATGTACGTATTGGGCATAAAGGTAAGCTTTTGATTTTATTTATTATAATTTCTGAAAATGAGACAGTCCTAAGTAAATGTCTGTATCATAACCCCCAACTGAAATTTAATCTCCAAAAAGCTAAAAACCTAAAAAGGAGTTATATTTAACTACATAGTTAGTATAAGGAATCTTTATAAAGAAGGGAATGCATCATTTTAACTTCATCAATAAATGTCAGATAAAAAAGTATACAGATGGTTCACGAAAAAGAAAATAATAAATGCAGATACACATTCCTCAAGGATGTTAGCTTAATCCATTCAGCAGTAGAATTTCATTTTAAAATCAAAGAAGCAGGTTCTTTCTCTGATGCACGCACACACTTCTCATTAGTGTTAATGGGAATATGTTCCTGCATCAGGAGAAAATGTAACCGTCACGCTTCCTGATGACTGTTCATAATGGTAAGACTTAATAACTGAAGCGGCTTCTAGTGTTCTGGGGAATAATTTTTCCCCATTTTTTGAAGATTTTTTTCCTTGTCTATGTAAATTCTGTTTTATCTTTGAAATAAGAAGTAGTACAAACAAGTCTTTGTTTCAGAATGAACCTTCTATGGCAATCATATTGTCATATTCTAAACTCCTTAGTTTAATTTATCAAATTCATATTTAAAAGACTTCATCTGTATGATTTGAATTTTCATTAAACACAATTGCACATTTAAAATGTTCATCTTTTAAATTTTATTTCATTTCTTTGTTTCATTTGATTTTGTCATTTTCATTTAATATAAGAATTTTTCCCTTTTAAGAAGAAAATATAAAAAGAGAGTACTGTTAAACAAATATCAGCAGTTGTCTAGTATGTCTTTTTGTTGTGGTGGTGGTTGGGGAGCTTTATTTCCAGACTCAATACCTGGTATTTTCACTAAAGAGAACAAAAATGAAAATGAAAGCAAAAGTATAATATATTGATTTTATAAATTTGGCTGCTTACAAATAAATTTTGGCCTTCCTAAAAGGTTATCAGATCTTTTTTGTTTTCTTTAAAGAATCCTTCTTTTCTCTTGATTTTGGGAGGCAGCTAAGAAGTCACCTAATAGAATGGATGTCTTACATCCTTTATAATTCTTAATCATAATACTCATATACCATAATACTTCCAAATACTAAAATATTTATGTCTTAGTAGAATATACATAAGAAATTTTGGGATTCTCTAGATATGACTTTACTTGATTATGGGATCCAAAAATTATATATATGCATCACTAATTTCAGATCCATGGAGCTATAGTTAAAGCAAAGTGATCTCAGGGTACCTACATTAAAAACTTTTACAGGCAGGGTAAAAGGCGGGGGAGCTTAAGGCTTAAACCTTATAGAGCTGTAATTAGGGCCATATCAAAATTCAGACAGTAAAAGAAGGTAGTCAAGGCATGATGTAATTATGAAAGACATAAAGATGAAATGTTAGCTTCCCAAAAGATTTTCAATTAACAATTTCAGCGTTATTTCTTAAATTATAAATTTTCTAATAAGATTTAATATACTTTTGCCAGTTCTAGCGGAACAAGATAGTGCTGCTGCTCAACAGTACATCAGACAAGGAAGCCCCACAGCTCTGCGAGCAGAATTATGGGCTCTCATTTTGAATATTTCCAGTCAACCTGAGGTAAGAAGGAAAACGGATGGGCCAAATTTGAACTATTTTTCAAATGCCAGTTATTCAAAGTAGAAATACTTTTGTTTATTAATCTAACATTTACCTTCTATTTGTTTTCAAAATTACTGTAGCTTTTAGTTCTAAGATTAGCATCATTTACTTACTATACTCTTAACATAAAAGTTTTTGTTATTAATAATTAGTGTGTACTTATATACACAAAGAACAATAAGTAAAATGTTAAGAAATGGAGTCTGCCCATTTATATTACTGAAGACGTGTAATGGAAACAAGGTGTTAGAATAGAGAGAAATTAAGACAGACAACTCAGTGTAAATAAATGAATTCTTTGTCCCTACAATTACTTTTGAAATATGTACTCTTTTATACGTACTATTTTATATGTACTATTTTGACAGATTATGTGAGAATATTATTTTTCTAAGTATAAGAACATTTATTTTAGGAAATACAATGAATATGAAGAGAAATCATCAACAGACAGGTAATAAATTCAGTAAAGAAAAAATTATGTAAGACTGATTATTTTTGAATTATTTTTAGTGGGGATTTTTTCCTAAGCTCATTAATCATATGAGTCATTCATTTAAATACTTTAATAAATAGAAAACTAATAGTTTCCTAGCCTACTGGTTAAAAACATGTGTTTTAAAATCATATAGACCTGGTTTCAACTCCTAGTTCTCCCAACTTATTGAAATATGTCATTGAGTGAGCTATTTAAATTTCTTCAAACTTCAATTTACCCATTCTTAAATATGGGTAATAATAGTTATATTACAGAGTGGTTGTGAGAATTAAATGAAATAATGTACATGAGTCTTTTAACACAGTGCTTGACATAAATGGACACCATTAATGGTAGTAATAATAATTACATATTGCATATAATTATGTTACAAATTAATTATAATTTATAACAATGCAGCATTTAAAGGCAAACATTCTAGTCTATCATAAAAACAACACTTCTGACCTTTGCAAATTACATATATGTGCGTGTGCATGTGCATGTATGTGTGTGTTTTTAAATCTATCTTTGAGAACAGCACTGTCAAAAATCACTTGTTTCCGTTTTGGAAGAATAAAGGATTCATTTCAGAGCAATTTTAGAACAAATGATATTGCTGATCTAATGTGGTGACACTTTAGAAGTAACAGTTTACAAAATAGATTTGAGTGTGTGCTGGGCATTTTTTGTGTGAGTGTATCAACTCTAGTAGAAGTGTATCTGATCTAACTGTGTAAATGACCTACCAACTTCACTGAGCAGGAGCTAGATAACAAATCCTGATCTGCAGAGAAACTAACACTGCCATTTCAAAAACAAATTTAGAATTTTTTCAGAAATATCACCCTAGAATAAAGTAGTAATCCCAGATAATGATTGTTTATTATAATGTTTAATGGCGTTTTTTATTCCTGAATTTTGGAACTAATAGTCGTCTTAATTTTCTAAAAGCAAAATGACAAGTCTATAAATAGAAATTCGTATTTTTAGAGAAGTAATCTTTGTTGAATAAAACACTTTCCATCACTTACACTTATTTTCAGCTGTAAAAGTGTGACCTTAACAAACGTGTATAACAGTTCCAAAATAACTGCTGAGGGTGGCACATCAGAGAGTGAGGCAGGGGTGGGGGAGTGGGGAGAGAGGGGGAGTTCTTACCTCTTACCAAGAATACCTAACCAGAGCTCTCTTCAATTCCTTGTCAATCACTTAAAAGAAGCTACCCGTGTAAATGCAGTCATTGTGAAAGAGTTAGAGAGAGAAATGGAATATTTCACACCCATAAAGCCATTTTTTAAAAATCTTATCTCAATCGAAAGACTTTGGATATAATGCTTTAAGTTCCCAGTAGTTAATTTATTCACTATTTTTACTCAAACATTATATAACTTTGATTTTTTCCCCTTTTTAAGAAAATAAGCAATAAGTTTAAAAGGATTACTTTTATGTAGTTTCTTTCCTACATATTTTTAGGTATGTGTCAAAATATTCATATTTAGTAAACATTCATGTTTTAATTTTTTTTTTTTTTGCTTAATTTCAGCTTGCTAATTAAAAGAAGACAGAAAACTTTTTAATACTTTTTTCTAGGTCCTTGCTTATTGGTAAAATAGCCAAGACTAATATTAACATTTAAGATTTGCTTTAGTGATTTCTAAATAAGGTTCTCCACTTTACCTAGGTCTATAATAATGCCTGACCTTGATTTTCCCAGTCAGCCCACCTCGTCTTCACAATGTCTGTTTTGGACCTTCACTCTCCTCAACCACTTCTTTTTAGTAATTAACTTTATAAATCTCTACTTTTACAGCTAAACACTCTAAAAAAGAAGTCTATGCTGGATGCTCTTACTTATTCTACCATAGTCTGGCAAACACCCCACTACAGGACTGTAACTGCCCTTGCCAAGGCAGCTATGCAACAGATATTCTTCTTTGTCCGAGACGACCCTGTCCCACAACCCTTGGTAGAGGGAATGTCTTTAGGGACAATCATACAGATTCTCTCTGGTGTGTGCTAATGGAGCCAAGCAGTGTTTGGACATGGGCAGAAACCAGGGCTAAAGTGCCTAGGAGATGAATGGAGGGAGTTGGAGGAACACAGGAGTCAGCTAAAGCAATGAGATATTTCTATCTCTCTTTAACACAACTGCTACCAACTTGACCTTTATTCATTTTTTAACTGTTATTCACTTTTTTACCCTTTATTATAAATTCCCTGACCAACTATTAATCTGATGCTTAGCAGTATGTAGTGTCAAGTCCTTCCTCCCTTTCTTCCTCTTCTCCATTTTTATTTTCCCTTCCCTTTTTTTCTCTCCTTTCCAGCTTCCCTCTCTTCCTTCTATTTCTTATTCTTTATTAGATTAAATATTAGCCTAATCTTATCACTGTGTAGAATGACTAATGTGTTATAGTATGATGGTACCATATTCTAATATAAAATAATAACTTCTTTCATAAGCTATATGATTGCTTTTATTACCAGGGATGATTTAGTATGCTTAAACTTTCTATTTTATAATAATTTGGTATTAGAAAGACAGTACAGAGTGGTCCTGGTTTTCATATAGGTTCCGGGGTCACGTTTTCTGGGATCAAATCATACTACATTCATGGCCTGGGACAGCAAGAACTTTTTACTCTGGGCCTCAGTTTCTCAAATGTAAAGGGGAATAATAATCACAACCATTTTATTTTGTAGGTATGGAATTAAATAAGTTAACTCATAATAGTGGGTAAAACAGTTCTTGATACCTAGTAGTTACTTAATAAAAACTGTATTTGCTATTAAAGGTAACTTGTAATCAATTAAGCAATTATTACTTGAATACCTACCAGGTGCCAGATCTCATCCTAAGTGTTGAGATTAGGAATATTTATTGAGCACCTAATATTGGCCAGGCATGGAAAATGTAGCAGCGAATAAAATAAAGTCCCTATCCTCTTAGCATTTATAGTACGATTAATGATTCTTATTTATTAAAGTTTGAGGCTGATTCACGCTTTATAAATGTGATTGACCTTTAATTTTTTTTGTTTGTTATATTTTAACTCTAGGATGTCTTATATTATGAGCAGCTTAAGACCAATGTGATACAACATGACCTTTTGGTGGACAGTCTAATTTATAAAGTAAGTAAAAGTGCACATAGTTTTTTCACTTTATTAATATCATTAAACAATTGTTGAAAGTCTTTAACATGCAGGGCCTGCTTTATATATAATGATATATATTAACCTTGAAAAATAATTTTAAGTGATTATTTTATTTGTAAAGTTAAGGTTGACCTTCAAAATTTTCAGTCTCCATTCAATGTTATCTTCTCTCCCTTTGAAGCTCTCCCTATGATCCTTTCTTCTTTCTCCCATGTTTTGATTAAGAGAACGATAAGCAATTCTTCTTTATCTCATGATTCTTTATAACCTACTGGTTTATTCTTTTATATTGAAGTCATTTGTTATTTTTAATTTCTTTTAGTTTCTAGACATATGATTAAGCACGTCTCAAGTTTTATGATAGCATACACTGAGTTTTTGTCTCCAGGCATCTGGTATCAAGTTGAGATGTAAATGCTGTAAGCATAATACAGGACATGATTGATTCTGGGTTAATAATTAGTCTATGTAAAATACTTGGCTTTAAATTTTAGAACTTGGGAGGCAGTGGAGAAGGGCATGGTATTTCAGGTCTCGGAAATGAGGGGAAGAAATGGCACACAGAGGACCTGCAGGTTTGTCTGGGTGGAACTCGACCGTGGCTGATAATGACGATCACTCATGTGTAATGACGGCTAAGTATGTGCCGCGCACTGTTCCAAACCCTTCACGTGGATTGTCATTTGATCCCGACAGCGAAACTTAAGGGTAGCAGATACCAGCAGTTAGTCTATAAATGATTTTTTTTTTCTGGAAAAAAAACCCAAAACACCTCACATTCTACAAAATCATGCATTAAAAATCATAGAGTTTATGGGGAAAATAGGGATGAGATACCTTCTGCAATTTGTAACCAGAGTACTAACAGAATAATTGGTAGCTTGGGAGATGAATTGGACAGCTCGGGCAGGCTGCTCCTGCAGGAACTATTAAAATGGTCCAAAAATAATAAAGTAGAAATACTAAAATAATGCAGACAAAAGTGGTAGGTGGGGCCACTGGAGCTATGTTAGGGCGAGCATGGTAGGAGGTAAAGCAACTGAGAGACGTACAAGGCAGAGCTGTGCCTGGAGGGGGAGCCCCAGTGCAGCCGTCCGTTTGTAATTTTTTTGAAATCTAGTTGTAATGGATCATGCTTGTGCAGCAGTTGAGCTGAAGGCATTTTCCCTTTCTTGTTATATTCTAATCCTGATGTTTTGTCTCCCTCTTTTTAAAGAAAAATTGTATATGAACCAACACAATTCCCATGTTATACTGATGCCATTCCCTTTCTCACCAGCCACATATCGACAAGTATAACAAAATAGGAAGTACTATTATTTTTAACATTTTACAGATGAGGGAACTGAGGCAAAGAAAGATGCAAGAAATGTGTTTAAATTTGCATGTTAAGTAGAAAAGCCAAGATTTGAACCTAGGCAATCTGATTTCACAAACTTACATTTAACTGCTGTATGCTGCCGGGCACAAAGATGAGAGTTAAGAGGATACATACAGTCTTTTGATGAAAAGTCTTGGTTCTCACAGAGGTTTTACACAGATTTGGATCACAGGTACTACTGTTAACTGACGTCCAATGATCATGCTTGAGGGGATTATTTTAGCAACCGGATGAGAGATCTTTTGGGCGGTAATACCTTCAACCTCTTTTCTATTCAAATGAGAGAATCCTCACAAGAGAAAGCATTTAGAAAATCAGGGAGTACGAGCTTGAAACTTCTGTTTCCCGCCAACATAATGTCAGTTTGAATCAGTAAGAAAGAGGTAAACAATTTGTGTCTGAAGAATTAAATTTAAGTTTTGGTAGAATCAATCCTGACTGTCCACAACATAAGCGTTTTTAGGAAGATGTCAGTCTCTGTTCCCAATTTGCGTTAGTTTAGCTTTGCTGATCTTGTTGGAGCAAGTCCAAACGTTATTAAAGTCAGCCCTTGAGGGAATGAGCATTTAAAAAATTATTTGAAGTTTCATTATAGCTCTCTTTGGCAAAGACTCATTTTTAATTTAACCGAAAGTAAAGTTGAGTTATTTTAGTGGTTAAAGGAGTGAATGGAAGAAGGCAACACTAAATATAGAACATCATCAAACCGTCCCTAAGATAAATTATTAAATGGTTCTCTCTGGACTGTATTTTTTTAACAAACTGGAATGTTTCTCCCCACAATCGTCTACTGTTTTCCACCAGTGCGTTATTACCCCCTAAAGAGAAAAATAACTAATTTTTCTCTAACATAAAACTTAGATACCAAAGAATAAGATTTTGTTGGGTAGGAATAAGCTTTGGAGGTCCACAAACCATTATAATATATAAATATTTTTGGTCCACAAGAACCAATTGTCACCCCCTTAGAGGCAATATCATCCCTGTTTGAGAATGCATGATCTCTGCCTCTGCCCATGGGGTCTTCTGACGTGGAAGACTGGCCTCTTTCTCCTCTCTTAATCTGTGTCTTTAAGTCTTTCAAGGCTTAGCACACATTCAACTACCTCCAGAGTCATCAGTGTCTCATGTCATCCTTCCCTTTTTACTGCCATGCTCAACAGTTGAATTTTGTAGACTGAGCAATATTATCGGAGGTTTCTGCAATATTTCCATGTAATTGTTTTCATATTTCTGCTCTGCATGTTTTCTTGCTGGTGAGATTGTAGACTTCTTGAACATAAACATCATCCTGTTTGTTTGTTTGTTTGTTTGTTTGTTAAAAAGCAATGATTTGCAAGTGAATAATTACAAAGGTATAGGAGATTTTTGGTATTTTGAGGAAACAGCAAGAATGTGGACCTGAATAGTGGACGATGAGATTGGAGTAGTAATTTAGGTTCAGATTGTTATGATTGCTTCTGAATGTTATGATTACATCTGTTTTTCCAACTTTTAAGACAGCTAAGTAGATTCAAAGCAGGTAAAACAGAAATCAGTAATAAGGAATTACTAATGGAACCTAAAAACGTGTCAGCAGTTTGATGTCAAATAATGTGTCACATACATTAATCAAGTAAATTTATAGCAGGGATAAAATCTAATTGAGACGTTTATAATCATATATAAAGTAATAAAATAATTACAGTATTCTTTCTAAATATTGCATTTATGTCTTAGTACTAGAGACATATTTATTTAGGTTCTTTTCAGTATTCTCTACTTTTAATTTCAGGATGTGAAGTTGACGGCAAGCAATGATGATTATTATTTTGTATTTGAAGATTATTTATACCAGGTAAGTTGAAAAATTAAAATATATAATATTCTTGTTTTAAGTTCTCTGACTCAACAATGCTTTGGGTGACAGCTCTGTTGTTAACCAAACCCTTCTGAAATCCAAGCCGTGTTTATTTTGTATCAAATTACAGGTTCTAAATTTAGGATAAAGTTAACTTTTGTTCTAATATGGGATTAGGTGGGAGAACAAGAGTTCCCGAATGAGTGTTTGGACTGTTCCTTTTGGTCATAACAACCAGGAGATGTACCGGCAAAGATTCTTAAATCAGGTGTCAAATTCATATTTAAGCCATCCCCAGATGTTTAGAAAAAATGTTTTACATAATACTTTTCTATTAAAAATTGAATAAATAATTAAATGTTTTAAAATCAGGTTGAAGTGTCATGATTACTCTTTGATCATTTTGTATGCTGATATTGTGGATGTTTGGATCTTTATTTAGTCCTTTTATTATCAGCTAAAATAAAAATATCATAAATAGAAATATGTAACTTCTATATGTAACTTCTACAGAATGGCCTAAATGATATTTTTAAAGATCTCACATATATATTAATAATTTGATTTTGTGTAAATGTCAATATAAATGTCATGGAGAAAATATCTAGATTACACAAAGCAATTTTTGTTTGATTAAATGTAAATAAGTCCTAGCTGTTTGGATTAGCAGTTTTCTGGTTGATAATAGTTGTAGTGGTGTGCATCTGTTTAAGAAAAAAAGACAGACTTAAATAAGAACCTCTCAAGAAATTTAATCAATCATACCTTTTAAGATCTGAAGCCTGGAGACTTTTAAAAAATTATTTATAAAATTAAAAATTGAAATAATCCTAGAAACAATTTTAAGTGAATTCTAACAATTTCAAATATGCAATTAATTTTATTTTAAAAAATAATAAAGATTTAAAATCCCATTTTTAATATAAAGTTAGTCATTGATATAAAGTTAGTCATTAATTAAAAGTTGGAAAATACAAAATCTAAAAGTTTATTTACTTGTGTAGCCAATATGTAGCCCAGTGCCTAATTCTTAGTACTCAGAATATAGATAACATTAATGCTTTATTTATATTGTAACGTTAGTTTACTGATAACATCTGTACTTTAGAAATATTTAGTGGAAAGTATGACTTGGAATGGCAGCATAAGGAATCCTGGAACCATTCTTAGTGGAAAAACTATAACTGGTAAAAAAAAAAAAAAAAGAAAGAAAAAAGAAACATTTAAAGTATTAGAAACTATCCTAAGTTTATACGTCAAGATAGCAAATAAAAAAAACCACATTTATTCAGGAAAGTTATTAAATCTCAGTAAGGACAATCTGTGGCATTTGAGCCATAATGTACTCTCCCCATCCCTTCCCGTCCAGGTCTGCATGAAGGAGGCTTCAATTCAGCTGAGTATGGCCAAGAAGGAATTCCTTTCTCTCTTCTAGTCAGGGCCACAGTATCTTTACAAGAGGGGCAGGTAGCCAGTATTTCTGTGCTCCTTACCTCTGTGTTGCAGATGCTAAATTCTAGAAGAGTGCTGTCAAGAAGTCAGGGGCTCCCTTCTTCCAAACAGCCTCCACTGACAGGGCAGAACTCTGCCCCAAGAGCTCTACTTGTTCTTGACATGCTGAGAATACTGGGGCCCCATTGCTTTCACTCCAGCTTGCTCATAGGGTGGCGGTTCCACATGGGTAGAGGCAAAGTGAGAAGACAAGGGACTGTCGTCCCCCCTCCCATCCCTGCCAGCACCCTTCTCAGAAAGTAGAAGTGTCACTGTGAAAGAAGTGAGCCACTGTCCCCATCCCTAACTCCAGAGAAGTGACTCAGATATTTTGCCCACAGCGCAAGAGGTAGCCATAAGAAAAGAATGCTCTGAAGCTCTCCTTAAAGAATGGACTTTAAATGGAGTTTTGGAAAGTTCAGGCCTAATAGGGCTCTCTAAAGCAATGGAGATTTTAAAAGTAAGCAATTAAGAAGAGGGAGTTAGCTCCATGGGAGTAACATGCTAAACTATAAGTCAGATAGTTTACCAGGGAGACCAGGGGTAGAGACAAATGGGAGGAGTCCTTAAAGTTTGGCCTCCAAAATGATTTCTGCAAAGGTTTCCGAATTAAATTGGGTATTCTTGGCTCTCTTGTTAAATATTAGTTGACTGTTTTTGTAGGTGTTTATTTCTGGGCTCATGATTCTGTACCATTGGTCCATATGTCTATTTTTATGCCAGTACCATAATGTTTTGATTACTTTAGCTTTTTAGCAAAATTTGAGATCAAAAAGTGTGATGCTTCCCGCTTTGTTCTTCTTTCTCAAGATTGCTTTGGCTATTTGAAGTTTTTTGTGGCTTTATACAAATTTTAGGAATGGTTTTTCTCTTTCTGTGAAAAATGCCATTTTGACTTTGATTGGGATCACATTGAATCTATATGTGGCTTTGGGTCTTATGGACATTTTAACCATGCTATTTCTTCTGATCCATGGATGTGAAATATGTTTTCATTTGTTTATGTTTTCTTCAGTTTTTTTTCATCAGAGTCTTGTAGTTTTCAGATATAGGTCTTTCACCTCCTTGGTTAAATTTATTCTTTAGCACTTTTTAATATTATTGTCAATGGGATTGTTTTCTTTCTTATTTATCAGATATTTTGTTGTTAATGTATAGAAACACAACTGTTCTGTATGTTGACTTTGTATTCTGCAGCTTTACTAAATTCACTGATTAGTTCTAGCATGTTTTGGATAGTCTTTAGGATTTTCTGTATATAAGATTATACCACCTGCAGATAAAGACACTTCTCCCATTTTCTGTCCTATTTGAATGCCTTTAATTTCTTTTCTTGCCTGAGTGATCGTATTAAAATACGGATCGATTCATGTCATGTATGTGATTAAAACCAAAAAGACCAGAATCCTTCATGGAGTGTACATGACACTGCGCGACCTGGCCCACCTCCCCAGCCTCCTTGCCACTTCTCCCCTCTTCTCCTGGTCAATTCCTGTTTTTCTTTTAGTTCTCAGCTGAAATGTCATTTATTCTTATATACCTTTCCTGATCGACTCTCTACTTGCCAATACAGACACATACGACAAGATTATGGCCACATAAAATATGTATTTAAAGTAACATACAATGCTTTTATGCTCTTTATGCTTTTTATGCACTTGTTTTAACTCATTTAATTATTTTATAATCGTTTCTCCCATATGAATTCCTAAGATCCTCAGTGTTTCTTCTGGCACATAATGCTGTAGATTCTGAATATTTTTCTTAACATCATATACTTTTTAAAATTAATACAGTTTCATTTTATTTTATTTTTTACTGTTGGCAAGGAAGATTTCTTCTTTCCTTTGAAAGCTTGATATTAATAGTTATTGGCTGACTAAGGTTTTTCTGTCATTATGTGGGGCTATAGATTTCCTTCAGTTAGAATTTACTTCTAGATATGACAGATACTTTATGTGAACTGACTCCTAATGGAAACAAATCAGTTAATGTTGCCTAATATTAAAGAAATAAAACAAATAAAATCAAACTAAATATCTGCTACTTGTTAAAAATTTAACTTGTTAAATTTTTGGTTCTTTCTATGTAATTATTTTGATCCTGAACGCTTAACTGCTATAACATTAAGTATATGAATACATAAATTATAACATCAACCGAAGGCCATGCTGCGTGATTTATAGTGTGCTGACTATTCTACTTCAGCGTGTGAGTACAGAAAGTGTAAATTTGACAGTTCCATCCCATGTGGTGACTGGAGAAAGGGTTGTCAGTTTTAAGTTGCAACTACAAAGGCTTTTTGGTGGTAGTAAAAGGGACTCCCCAGGTAACAAATCTGCCTCATTTGATTAACAGTCAGTAATGATATCATTGTAAATGAGAGCAGTAACATTTTCTCCAAATAATGCCAGAATTAACTGTTGAGGGTATATTCATTTTTGCCTGTCCCACATTAACTTGGAAAACTTAAAAGTGACTAAGTCTGAAAAATGGGATTATTTACAAATGATGAAAAAAAGCAGAATGATCATCAGTAAATATTTATTGAACCTTATAGTAGATGTAAATGATACCAGAACATGATACCAGGAAGACAGGACATGAACATTAAAAATGTTTTGAAATTATTTTAAAGTATCTGTATAAAGCATTGGATATTAAATTAATGTCACAGACAGTAAGTACTATAGGAGTGTGCTTTAACCTTTATTTTCCATTTCATCGATATTTTATTCTTGTATTAATTTTAGATTTCATATAGTTTTTTCAGTCATAGATCTCTGCTGTCATCTGCTTCTTTTAGTACTTTAGAAATGACACTAACTAAGCTTTAATATGTATCTTTATCCCTATAACATACATGAAAGTATACTTACAATACCTAAGTTCTGTTTTTGAGAATTATGTAGAACTAAATTTTCCTCTTGTGGATAATTACTAAGAAAACATTCTCCATGAAATATCCTTTAATGGTTTATCTGAATTAGAAAAGAGTTTGTTTTAAGTGATAAAAATATGTAGTTGTATGCATTGAAAACAATATTTTATTATCAGAAAAATATGTAATTGTATACACTGAAAATATTTTATCAGAAATTGAGTTCTGATTTTGCTCTGGGGAAAGTGTGTGTGTGTGTGTGTGTGTGTGTGTGAGATAAGACAGAAGAAAGCTGTTTTTATCATTAATTACAGGCTTTCCTTTGGCAGAGCTGCCTAGCAACACAAGTGCTCTATGGGAAAATTGTTGGTGATAATGGAGTGAATTTAATGTTTCTGGCCATGCTCTGAGTCCAACCCATTTAGTGGGTTTTGTGACTAGACTACAAAATTAGATGGCACATGGCATTGCTGTGTCCATATACAGATGAGGAAAACTACAGCAACCCCTCTTTAAGGAAAATCTGGGCCTATGTTACAAGGATACACAGACTCTGCTCCCGAGAGACTTATGGCAGTTGTTATGTAAATTTTATACACAAGAACACTGAATTTTATAGAAATAATGTTTTGAGTAATAAGTCAACCTTTTATCCTTTCCAAAGTTTAGTTTTATTTTACATGAAATTCTTAAAAATACTTAGTGGTATTATAAGCCTTAAATTATGTTAGAATTTTAAAATGTGTTCAAACAGAAGATGCACCTTATTTCATGGAAGTAAATTGGGTAGTGTGAATACTGTTTTTGGGTTCCAGTACTTAATGACAACCTACGAGTTAATTTATTGTCCAAAGTGTATCAAATATTCATAGGGAAGAGTTTCTAAATAGTAGATTTAAAATGTTCATAGTTTAATAAGACATCTAGTACAGTTTTTTAGAAATTTAAGTAAAGATGTACATAAATATTTAGCTATAAGGAAGTTCACTGCAACATCGTTTATAGTTTGGGAAAAGTGGAACTAATTAAATGACCAACAAAAAAAGCAGGTTAAACAAACTATTATTCATCTATACAATAGAATATCCTGCAACATTAAAAAATGTAGGTAGGAAATATTTTATATATTGAGAGACAGATTATAAAACAATATGTATAATCCTATTTTGTTTAAAAAAATTATGTGTATAAAACTAGTCTGAAAAGATATACATAAAAATATTAACACTGGTAAGATTATGGGTATTTTTCCTCCTATTTCGGTGACCTATGTATCTAATGTTATCATAAACATGTATTGCTTTATAGTATTTTAGAATATAATAAAAATAAATCAGTGGCAGTGGTTGGTACACTTTTCACCCTTGGGCTTGACCAATGCCCAATCTCCATATCTACCCTTTTTCTAAATCTGGCCTTTCTTGTGTCTTGGACCAGCAGTTTCTCGTTCCATTCACTGTGCTGCTAGTCCAGCCCTGACTTTGTATCCCTATTCTGTTAACTGGGCTTCTGCCTTTTCCAGTGATTCCCAAATTCTTTTCTTAGTAACATATTTTGAATCCCAAATCTTCTAATACCAGGACTCGATTTCCTGTCTCTAATTGCCATCCTGGAGATTAGCCCTTTACCCCCAAATTCCAGCTGGTGTCAGCAGTGCAGTTCCTCCTAAGACACATCCTTGATTATGATTTTCTGCCCTACCTATTTTTACCTGCAGGTAGAGTTGCCACACTCTACCTGCTGGTCAGGACAACCAGGTTCTAACCTGTACTGGGCTGCCACTTGTTCTGCTTCTGCTGCCATCCCTTCTAATAGCATGAGTTGCCTTCCCTCCCGCCCTGACACGCCCAGTTGCCTGCTGCTGCATCCCAGCAGTGAGTCTAGTTCCAGACTCCTGCACTTCCCAAATTGCTCTGTGCCACTGTAGTTTTCTAGGTCTCCCCATATAGTTTCTCATCTGTTAAAATTTTCCCAGATGTTTCTCCTTTCCAGCTACAAAACGCAGTAAAAGAATCAACTGGTAGTTAGCAACTTACATGTTCTGCTGCTGTTGTTTAAGTGGCTAACAGTAAGAAATCTTTGGATGAACTCTGACCGTCACATGAGGCATCACTGTAACACCACAGGTCTACCAATAGAGGGCACCCTTCCCATTGCCAGGCACTGTACTGAACGTGAATGATTCTACGTCAACACTTCCCAAGCAGGAAATAGCAAACCATTAAACAGTGCTTAATTTTTTTTCCCCCAATGTTCCACCCAGGTTTTACTTTGTTTTTCCCGGGATACATCTGTGTTGGGTCATTTTGCCTACAACAGTGCTTCACCACCGAAATCATACATAAGAGGTAAAATTTTAGTAACATAAAGTAATCTTTAACATGTACATTATTGGACCAAGACTGTTTGTTTAACAACATAGATTGGTGTTGTCCATTTTTTTTGCTGTAAATTACTGGGTAAGGTTTCCCTCAGATGATTATCACTGTCCTTGCACCCCCACATGAGTCAGCGCCCAACCACCTGACCACGGGCCACGTGGCAGGGGTTCCCAGCAGCCGCTTTTCGCCTTTATCTCCTGTTTGCTCTCTCTGTTGCTGTTTATGTCATATCTATTGACTTTTGTTTTTCCTTCTATGAGTTCATTTCATAAATTTTCTTTTTCTACATTTTTTAACTTTCTATATTCCTTCTCCCAAAATGTTCTTCAACACTTAAAACTTTGACACAATATATATGCTAATAGAGTTCTAATTGCTTTTTAGTGCCTTTCAGTGCTTTCTTCTCTATCACTAATAGTGCCTGCAAGATAGCACTTATTTCAAGATCCTGACAACTGAACTGATTTCACCTGGGACCCTTTCCCAGCTTATTCTTTTTATTAGTGGTGAATACCCAGCATTAAAACTATTGTGTCTGGTCCCTCTGCTGTTCCCATAAAGAAATGGTTTCTCCTGTGTGTCCTTTGTTTGACAGAGCTCCAACCCTGCCCTACCTAGGACAAGCCCATATCACCTTGTGTTGGGATCAAGCTCCCCCAGCCTAGGGGGAGCTTCTAAATTGAACTTACAGAAGCCTTTTGTTTGCTTATTTGTTTCTTTAACATCATCTACAAAAAACCTGATTGTACAACTTAATTGTCTAATGGAATCACCTTTAAACTCAGCCAAGGTTTTAAGGCTGTCCAATATTTGGTCTCAATCTTGAACATTAGGAACTGTTTTGAGATTTTGAAAATATTACCACCATATAGTTAAAGACATTTAATTTTTAACTTTTCAGCATATTCTATAAAAATATAAACTAATGAGGCATTGCAACACTTAGGACTTTCTTTAGTGAATGTATTAGAATTGTTTATAATTAGCAATACAATTCTAAGCTTATAAATAGATGCTTAAGTGCTTAAAAAGCTTGAAAGCATTTGTTTTTTAATTACTTTATGTCACTTACTTTGTCCTTAAGTTTATATTATTGATTTTAATTGATGGAAGAATTTAATAATATCAGAAGAATGTGTACATATTTTTAAATTAATTCTATATCATAAAATAAAATAAAATGAGATTTTACTATTATAGTTTTTTAAATTTCATTATTAGTATCTTCACAAACTTAGTTAATTTTTAGAATTTTGTTTATTTTACTTAATCATGCTGAAACCCTTTATGGCTTTCTCTTATAGGAAAACTAGGAATAGAAGAATATGCTGTCTTTTATCCACCAAATGGTAAGAGTATGCTATTGCTTCCTCTAGTGGGAAATAGGAAAATTACAACTTTTATAATAGGAATGACTTTCTTGTTCTGTCTTTAAATGTGTAATAATTTATTGTCTAAAATAAACCTCCTGGTGAATACTGATTTTAATGAACTTTTCGACGTTTGTGGTAGGCTTGTGCTAAGCTATGCATATCCTCTCTGATTTTCCTTGAGATCAATAGTAATATTTGTGAGAACACTAAGTAGACATGTGTCCAAGTCCAGGGCACTTAGTTTTCTTGTCCACGTAGGATCTTCCTTTTGGCTTTTTAGAGCAGTGCTCTAATGAGTGGATTGCCTTCTGTTACAATTTGTTGTTCTAATAATTTGACAACTGTAGTATTTATGAAATAAAAAGATTATGGAGAAATATATCACCAAAGTAATCTTCTTTCATTATGCAAAGTTATCAGATGTATAATGAGCTTATTAAATATTGAATATTCCTTTGAGATTATTAGATACTTTTAAGATGCGCTTCTTGGGAAGCAATGTATAGCAGTCCTTAGATAATACTAAGTTGCATCCTGAAGAAGTTCTTTTACTCCAGCAGAGTTAAGAACATGGTCTCTGTAATCCAGCAGTCCTGGGTTCAGACCCCAGTTCTGCCAGCTCACCCTATGACCTTGGGTAAGTTATATGACTTCGCTGAACTTCAGATTTGTCATCTGTAGCATATGGATAATAGATTAAACGAGATACAGTGTATAAAACAGCACAGTGCCTGGTGCGTAGTGAGCAAAAGGTTAGGAACTGCTGATCTATAGCATATGGATACCAGATTAAGTGGGATACAATGTATGAAACAGCGCAGTGTCTAGTGTGTGATGAGTGCTCAAAAATGCAGCCGTGACAAGTGTGTTTAGCTTCTTTGTTGACCAATCCCTCTAAAACTGATAGCTGGCTTTCAAGGCTCTCTTCCCTCCACGCCCCTGCCAGTGTGGTGCCCAGGTCCCTTCACGGGCCACCCTCCTCCTTCTTCTGCTCTTCTTTCCACACAATTTCCTGGGACTTTTTAGCTTCACTCTTGGCTCTGTTTATTATTTAATCTAAAATATGTATCTTCAATTCTGACCTCTATAATAATTAACTCAAACTTAACATGTCTCAAACTGACTCATTAATTCATCTTCTTATGCCCACGAGTCAAAAGAGAAAAACAAAAACAAAATTAAATTTCAAAACAAAACGAAACAAAAAAACTATGCTATTTCTCTCTCAGTTAATTATACTCTCATCCAACCAGCGATTCAGAGCCCAACACCTGGCAGTCGTGCTTGCCTCCTCTCAGTCTTGGGCCACCCTCATCTAGCACTGCACCAGGACCATCCAGTTTTATCTTTGGGACCTCTCTCTTCCTCCCCACACCTGCCACCTTGTCCTCATGAAGGCTTTACTATCCCTCCCTTGTTCATTGCAACAGACACCTAACTGGTCTCTTTTCTTCTAGTCTTTTGCTCTGTCTTTCGAAATACGGTCTGAGTTATGAATTTAAAAGGAAAATATGAAAATTTGTCATTTTTCTTCTTAAAGCTTTCTTATTGGCCCCCATCTTTACAAGTCATGGCCAAGCCTCTCGGCACAGCACATGAGGAATCTCTTGACTCTGGCCTCAATTCAGCCTAACTCCTGGCGTCATTGATGTCTCACCATTTCCCATCTCACTTAAAAAAAAAAAATCACATCAAACTGTTCATTACACACACACACCACACACACACACACACACACACACACACACACACACATACACACACACAGCCCTACATGCTGCTTCCTACCTCATTACCGCTCCGTTTTCACGCTTCAAGTCGCCCATTCCCCCTTTCCTCAGCGGGCCATCAGGGCTCCCTTCGGCACTGCCGGAAGCAGGAAGCTTTGCCTGCTCCCCAGCTTCCTTAAGGGCCCTTCCTCTGGACTCTCACTGTGCCCAGTGTGGAAGTCTTTGGTATCTTTTAGTGTTTTCCCTTAACATTGTTTTTCCTTTATTTCCCTCTCCAGATTGCAAGTTTATGGACCATATCATTCATTTTTGTTCCCCCAGTATCTACCTTTAGTGGGAGTTTAATGAGTATTTATTTGAACTACTTAGAAGCTTTTTAATTTTAATATTTATATATAACCTTAGTTATATCTATCACCCCCAAAAAATTCAATTTCAGATCACTTTTTATATTATCTATGAGTCAGGAAATAAGAAAAAATAAAATAGCTCTGAAGAGCCAGAGGAGATGTCTGTGGAGTCTAGTTCTTCTCTCTATTCACAGGGGAGCTCTTCCACTTTAATTTAAAACACATGCTAGCTTTTACAAATGCACATGTCTAACACACTTGGTTTATTAGTTCTTATTCCCCTTGTAAAACTAGAAGCATGGAAAGAGGCTGATAGAGACAAGAAAATGACTACCAGTAGAAGGCCTACAAAGAAAAATAGAAAAACTATAAGATGGCATACAAGAGCACTCCAGCAAGTCAGTCTAGGGCTATTATATTGAAACGCTAGTAACCCTATGCTTTTAAAAAGCTATCGCTGGGTTGTGACATATTATAATAATTTAAGACTTATGAACATAAGGCACCAAGAAAAAATATTGCTATAATAATAATATTAATAGTAGTCGCAACAGCAGCAGGTAACATTTTCAAGCAATGCTGTATACCATGCAGTGTTCTAAGTACATTACATGTATCAATTCGTTTAATCTTTACAAGACCCTTCCAAGGCAGGGGCTGATATTACCCTGTCTATAGATAAAGATGCGAGGCAGAGTGTTAACCTGCCCAGTTGGTGAGTGGCAAAGCCAGGCTCTAAACCCAAGCCCTTTGACATCAGAAACAATATTCTTAATTACTATGCCCTACTGCCTCAGAAAATGTTACTGAGTTCGCTATAGTGTCTTTTAAAAGAAAAGAAAGTGCTTAACATATTTGAAAAGTAAAGGATTGTATATAATAGATTCTAGAAAGATTTTCATTGAGAATAAAAGTAGTTTAATGTTAATGGAGTAAACCCACACTGGTTCATAAGCTTCATTTTTTAGAAACATTTCTTCTTTCTGGTTATTTTGGAACCTTACCAGAATCAGGGAGGACTCGCTTCTCTGGGAAATAAGTTTGAAGCTGCAGACGAGATGAGACAAAGACCAGTTGGTCTGCTGTCCTTTTAGTTTTTACTCAAGGCAACATTTTATATTACCCACTCCAGATTTTCAGCCACAGCCAGGGATAGGGTTACCTTGGAATCTCAGGGATACCTCTACCTCCGGCACTACGAAGCTGGACTCGGGCCCGCACGGGGGTTTGCACGCAGCTCACTGACACGCTCTGTCCCTGCGAGGGGGCGGAGGTTGCCGGCTTACCCTCCCACCTGTGAGCCCCTCTCTGCCAGTGGAAACGGCAGGCCGTAGTGGTATCACAGGTGACTCTCTCACCTAGTCTGAGGCCTGGTCAGCGGACAGACTTTCTCTAGCAGATCCATGAAACAGCTGATGAGCAAAATTTTTGAGCCGAAGGAGACTCCTCACAGAATTTTATAAGCTTTTCTTGTTTTTGTTCTTTGTTCAAATGTACAACTCGTCTTTGTTTATTCATTTAATAAATACTTACTTAGCCCTGCTCTGGCTCCCTCTTGTGGGTGGGCGAGCCACGATGGGAGTGCCTGCTGCTAAGGAGCTGGCATTCTAGTGAGAGACATAACAACGAACAAGTAAACACTGATGAAAATAACTTCAGAGTGATAAAGTGAACAATGAAAGGGAATAAAGTGATTATTAATAGGGGTGGGGGAGGACACAGGTGTTTAGTTAAGTGGTCATGTAGGCTCCAAGGGAACAATGACCTTAATAGTTTTGATGACCAGCATACCTAGCACCTAGAATCATGTATGGCGTACAGTCACTGGTCAGTAAACATTGTTAAATGAATGAGTGAATGAATGCGGGAATTAATATAGTAGAATATAGAGGAGCAAGAATAGAAGCAAAGAGACAAGACTTTTTTCTGACTGAGACTTAAAACATCATAATTTGCTAATTGTGTATCCTATAAGAAATACATTTGTATCCTATAAAAGAAAATAATTAATTGCCAGGAACATTAGGTAGAGGAAAATTAGTGCTCTCGAGCAGTGGTTCTCAACCAGGGGCAGTTCCACCCCAACCCTCCAACCCCCAGAAAGCATTGGGCAATGCCGAAGATGCTTTGGTTATCACCGCTGGGGGTGGGTGGGGTCGGGCGGGGAGATGGGCACTGCTGGTATTTCATGAATGCTGCTAAACATCCTCCAGTGCAGCAAGGGTTGGGAAAGGCTCTTGGAAGAAATAATGGAAGTAGGTCACTTTAAATCTACTTGTCAGCATCAAGTTGATAAATAGCAATGTACCTTGTCATCTATATTAATTAAATAAGTTTCAAACATTTTATAATCCAAGATTCATTTGATGTGTGACTTGAGACATAAATTAAAAACCTAATTAAAATTTTTATTAAAGTATGAGTTTTAGATTGATATTTAAATATTAATGTGTTCTGACATTTCGTGAAATTTTAACTGCTAAAATAAAGTTACAAAGTCACATTCTAAAGTTTTAATTCAGAAAGATAATGGAAATAGGTAGAACACAATTTAACCATTGTCCTAATCCCTACTCTTCCTGACCTGTAGGCTACATGCGGAATGAGAATAAACAGAGGAAGTGATTATTTCAACAAACGAATTAAACAAATAGTACTAAGTAATCTCAAATGAAAGAGTGTAAAAATTTGCTTTCAACTAGAGCGATGTTAAAGTGAATCAGATGTGTGTGTTGTGGTACAACTATAAATGCTAAGTATTAATAGAGAAGGTGAGGAAATGAAGGGAAGTATTTAGTAAGTGCAAAGCATGTTAATATTGGGGATGTTTTCTGAGTCATATTTACTATTTATATCTCATCTAGTTCAAGATTGATTTTTGTTGCCAATATTTACCATTCTGAGCTATGTCGAAGGCACACTAAATCATTATAAAGTCATTCCTATTGAACAGAGTAAGCAATTAACATTTCAGACAGTCTTCATATCAATAAAGGAAGGCTTGTGTCTTACTCACTCATAGCAGACCTGTGGAACTCTAGGGCCAGCTAGGAGATGGTGTCGCAAGCATCCCTATGGCTGTTAGAAGTCACACACTCTTGGATGATGGCCAGGCGGATGAAACTCAACCCTTGAAAGACTGAAGTGATTAGAGCCAAAGAAGAGATTTTGAAAAACTGCCCAAGAACATAACAGCCTCTGAGATCAAAGAAATGCTCTAGGTGGTATGTGCCCTGCAGCGTTAATGGATTCCTCGGTGCCTCTTATGCCTTCCACTCTTGTTTGCCAGAATCTGACTCGTCCTTCAACAGAGTGGACTGTGCACCCTTTTTCGGGGTTGTAAGCCCTGGCTAATCTTGATTAAGCTGAGGTGAATCCTTATTTAATACTGACAAAAAGAAATTTTTCTTAGATTTAAGCTAATACTGAAATGTGGTACCCTCTCTCTGAGAGCGTAAAATAGCTACGGTTATTGAACATCTGCTGTGTACTAAGTACTACTACGCTGCTGCACTTTAAATACATTGACTCATTGGTATTTGGTACAACCCAATAAAGTGGAGTCTTATTTATTGCCTTTTTCAGAAATGAAAATAGAGACTCAGAGTGTCACACGGAATTTGAATTTTTGTCTGTATGACTTCGTTGGCCATTTATAATTCAACACTGGGTTATTGAGCACCTTCTGTCCTGTATGTTAATTACTCATTCAAATATGAATTTTATACTTTAATATTTTATTTATAAGCCTTGATTATATATATGTATATATATACACATATATATGTATAATTGCTCAAATTTCCATCATTAATCACTATATATTGAGCATCTCACTTGTAGAATGCTAGTGCTGGATGCTGAAGATAATACACAGTATGAATTATGGCCTTTGCCTCATATAGCTTATAACCTAGCTGCCTATAGAACAGTTATAGATTTCAGAACTTGGAAATATAATGAAAGTGTGATTAACCATGAATCATCTTAATGCATGCATCCCTTTTTGTTGCTTGACCGTTCACTAATTTATTCACTGTAAGCTTCCAAATTAAACGTGCCTTGTCCTGACAAAGGTGTTCCTACACTTAGTAGATCCTTAATAAATATTTGTAGAAGATGAAAATATAATAGTAAGGTCTTTGTTTCTGACTACCTTAACCTGCTTGTACAAATGTTTCTTCAGTATCTTCATAGTGGAAGGAAAAAGTGTTTTTACAGTAAGAATATAGGGGTTTTACATAACAGCAATCTGCTTTGAGAATTAATATTTTAGAAAGATATAATATGTACTTATATTTCTGTAAGGCATCAAAATATGCCTTCTAATTATTAACCTATTTTCCTTCCCATTTTTTTCACATGTCAACATGAATATTATAGAAAGTTAGAAAAGACAGATTTTTAAATTGTTTGTTAAAAGTTTGTAATCATTAAAGAAAATAAAATGAGGCAGCAGAGAAGGGAGGTAGAAAAAGATGAGTGTTCATAGAGATGTAGTGAGAGAGAGAGAGAGAGAGAGAGAGAGAGAGAGAGACTTTGAAGAAGAAATGTGGATTTTGAGCCTCCCTTCTACGTGCTCCATGGAACTAGAGCTGGTGGTGCTAAGTGTCTTGAGGAATACTGAATCTCATCTGGTTATGAATTTTTTTCAGTTTCTAGAGAGCAAAAGACCCTTAAGTTGGTTAAGAATCTTTCCATTGGAAGATTTTCATATGCCAATTTTCTTCAGATCTTACAATTTCTTCTACATTTACTCTAGACACAGTTGTTAAATATCAAATTATACAGTTAGGTGAATTTCAGAGACAATTTTAGTCCCTTTGCAGGACAAGCAGTTGCTGAACCTCATGACTTTCCTGAGGTTACCCAGCAGGTTTGTGGTAAGCCCACCGTGGAACCCTGATCTCCTCACTAGGTCCCAATACTTGTCTCGCTGATTCTCTATTCATCATTTATTCATCCATCCACCCATCCAATTATTCAGCAAATGTGTATTCGTCATCAACTGTGTTCATGACATCATGAAATGCATACAAAGATGGATAGAACATACTTCCTGTCTTCTGGAGCAATCTGTTAAACAGGCAATTATAACACAAAATATAATGAAATTTTAGTGATGGAAATATGAACAAAGTACCAATTAAATGAAGCTTTTGATTAAGATTAAGAGATCAGGATATGTTTCTCTGAGATTGTATCTGACCTTTGTAAGTTTTGGATAGGCCGAGTAGAAAACAAAAAAGGCATTTTAGGGTATGGAATTATCAAGTTCAAAGCTACCAGCATAGGAGAGTGCACGGTGACTTCTGGTGATGATAAACAAGCTAGGGTGCTGTACCACAGTGGGCACTGAGTCAGGATGCTGTGGCAAAAGGGAGGCGGATGGGGTGGGCAAAATGGGTGATGGGGATCAAGAGGTACTAACTCTATTATAAAATAAGTCATAGGGATGCGACGTGCAGTGTGAGGACTGTAGTCAGTTATGTTGTATAATTTTCTATGGTGTCCGAGGGTAACTAGACTTACTGTGGCAATCATTTCACTGGAGATCCTCAGTGGATGTAATGTAGCAGTCTTTTCCACGGTCGCGTCACTATTTTTGGAAGCTATCCTGAACCGTTACCAAAGTTGGTCGGAGGGCTGAGAGTTTGGAGGAAGGGATCTCAATTAGAAGGCTCTTGCAGGACCTTAGGTAAGAGTTCATCGGAGCCTGAATTCAGGCCGTGGCAGTAGGAAGAGAGTGAATGGTTGGGAAATGGTAGAGGTAGATTCTGTAAGGTTTCATATATTCATTCCAGAAACATTTTATAAGTACCTATTATATGCTGGGTACTATGCTTATCTCTGGGGATAGAGATAAATAAGGTATAGTTTCTGTACTCAAGGGGTTTATTCTTTTGGGAGAAAGAGAAACAAAATGATTCCAGTACCATGCAGACCCGATGATGAGAGAAGGAACACATCAGTTTTTAAGTACTGACTTTGCATCGTGTTGTGCTAGGCACATTACATGCATCACCTTACTTAATGCTCCCAGCCTCATTAGTATGAGCCCCGTTTTACAGGTGAAGGCAGGCCTACTTCTGAACTCTGTATGGTTCAGGGAAGGAGTAAAAATCGGGGCCCACCTTCCTTAAGTCTAGATATTTAAAAGCTATAAATCAGACTAGTAAACTGATAAAGTCTGCTCTGTCTTCTTTCTTGACGAATATACCTTTATAACAATCTGCAAAGCTAGCTTCAAATTCAAAATTCAGACTCCTCGGCAGTCCCTAGCTTGTAGTATCCCTGCTTCTCATACATGGTTCCACCCAACACCTGGACAGGCTTCATGTATGTAGACCTCCTAGCCTGGGGTCCAAGCTCTGTTCACACCTTCCACCCTTTCGCCACCGCTCCATCAGGAGGGTGGCTGCCCTGGAGAGGCCATGCAGACCCTAGAATCTGGCAAGAGGCCTTTAGGCTGGGAAGTTTAGAGTCTTGGGTACCCGGGCTGTGGTCTGAAAGGAGGGATATGGACTCTGGGTGAGTAGTGCAGTCAGAGCAGGGCCCTCCCTCAAGCCTCACTACCCTTCCTGCCCCTAGGTCTCCGAGCAGAACCGTGTGAGGAGACAGGTTAATGAAGTGGCATGTGTCCACAGGTAGAAAGCAACACAGCCAACATCGTGCAGAAATGTCTAGGCGCCTAGAGGAGAAGGGGTATCTCAATTAGCCAGCTGATAAACGTACTGATTAGTGAATTGATTGGGGGGAAGGAGTAGGGGGCTGACAGGCAGATCTTTCTAGGAGGAGTGTTGTTTAAAATCTCGAAGGGCTAGGGCTGGGGCAGGGTTGGAGGTGGGAGAGAGTGTGGCTTACAGCCCTTGTCCCAAGCCGCAGAGGCCAGCGGAGGGGTGGCAATCAGTTTGGCAGGATTAGAGTTGTGCTTATGGTTAGGGAAGAGAAATGAAGCTGCCGATGTTAGATGTGGCCAAATCCAGAACAAGAGTTAGCACCTTTTGTCCTAAAGGGACAGGAAAGGAATGCGGACACATTTTGGTGTAAGGGCTGAAGGAGAACTAAAAAGCAAAGACAACGCAAAGCTTTCTTCCCTGAAGACTAGAAATAGAAAATCCAGGAGGCGCAGGATACTGGGCTTTTACAGTTGGAATTACGGGTTAGTAATGAGATGCTGGGGGAAGGAGAGAGAAAACGAGTCTAGGGAAGTAGCCGGAAGGAGTGGGCTGAAGACAGAACTAGCCCACAACAGAACACGATAAAAACCAAGAACTGAGCGGCAGGAGTTTCTGAGAGGCAGGGAGCTGGTCCGCTCAGTGTCATCAGTGCCTGCCAGGCTCAGGTTTGAGGAGGAACTTCAGTTGCTGTGGGGTCAGGCCACACGGAGAGGAGATCCCCGCATTTAGCAACCAGAAGTTAGGGTCACAGGGGTAGAAACCAGCTTTTAAGGAGTTGAGGATATATAATGAGAAAGTAAAGAAAGTTAATTTAGATAATTTTCAAAAAATTAAGCTTGGCTTCAAGGGAAGGAGAGAGATTAGAGATTTGTTTAATGGGAAAGTAGGATTCGGGGAAGAAAGTGAACTTTAATTATATTGTGGTTGTTGTTGTTGAGGGTGTTTATAATAAGCTATAATGGCCTTGGCTGAACGGGCGCAGTGGCATAGGAGGGACTAAAGACATGAGTACCGTCATAGGGCCCAACCGCCCCTGCCCCTGCTCCTCCGTTAGTAGGGGTGGGGCACAGATGCCACCACTCTCCGCCTCGAGACCAGCCCACCTCAGTAAGCTTATCCCTGTTTATGGCCATCGCCGCGTGAAGCCCAGGGCTTCCAGGCCGCCCTCATCCACTGACTGCTCTCCCTCGCTCCAGTGGCTCTTTTGTCGGTAAGGCCTTTTCCTTTCTATCTCTTCCCTCGATTATTGCTCCTCATAGCACTTACCACCATCTGACAGATAGTCACTGATTTTGTCATAGTTTTCTGTTTCTGATGAACCATGTCTAGCACATACTAGAGGTTCAAGACGTATTTGTTAAGTAACGCACGTCAAGGGGGAGGGGGAGCATTGGCGGAGCAGGATCCCAGAGCACAGGTCGGCAGACTTTTCCTGTAAAGAGCCAGATGGTACATTTCTTAAATTTTGCTGGCCACAGTCTCTGTCATATATTCTTCTTTGTTGTTTATTAAAATAATCCTTTAAAAATGAAAGCCACTCTTAGCTCACAGGCCACACAAACACAAGTCACAGACCTGACTAGTTTGTCAGCTGCTGTGAATGTCAAGGAAATAGGATTAAGAGCACTGGTGAAGATGGTAGCCCTGGGGGGCGGGGGGGGGGGGGGTGAGAGAAAGAAGAAGAAAAGGAAAAAAAAATCTTTCTCCGAACACTTCTGTAAAGGGAAGTGAGAAAACAGATGATGTATGTGAAGAACACTCGGGGTGAAGAACAGACAAGTGAGGGAGCTCGCAGCAGCAGCAGCAGCAGCTCCGACCGATTCAAACACGTGAAGAGCGGGGAGGGAGGCTGATCAAATAGAGACGAGCACAAAGGTCGGTGAGCCACGCAGGCTGCAGCCGGAGATGGACAACACGAACCTGGCTGTCCGGCTGGATCGGGGAGACGGAAGAGGTAGCTCCTGAGGACCCCAGCCTGGGAAACCTCACAGGGAGGCTGCACGACAGCCCCGGCCGCACTCGTTCAGAGCAGTCCTGCATGCTCCTCCTGCTCTTTTGGATAAAAATCACTTTTTGAAGCAATAAAGAAACATGAAGTGATTTGCGAATTAATACCAGTTAATTAACTTTTATTAAGGCCCGTGCTATTTATTTATTAATGGATAAGCCAGAGCCATCATCTCATTTAATCATATTAAGTTCTAGCATTATCTCAGACTCACAGATGAGAAATGAAGCTTAGAGAAGTTAAGAAACTTACCCAAAGGCACAAAGTGCTTAAGCGGCAGAGCTGGGTGAGCCCAATCGAGTGTCTCTGACACCGGTCTGTGCTCCTAGCTAGACAATCCGGTGCCGATGAGTGAACTACTCACCATCAGTGTGGAAGTCCTGTCCTCACTCTGTCTTGTTCGGCATGTTTACAATGCTTAGATGAGGATGTAGATAGTGTACTTATCACATTTTTCAGTAATGTGGAACCAGGGAAAGCAGGGATACATTAGATAATATAATGAGAATCCAGAATGATCTCGAACTGGAATGGTTCGCCAAAGCAGACGAGAGTAAGGCATGCAATGGAGATATGAATGCGTAACCATTTACTCAGGCCACAAACAGCTGCGCAGATGCGCTGTGTCTGAGCTGTGTGCTGTGCAGAGAGGGAGAGCGCTCAGAGGCTTGAGCCCCTCGCTTTACGGACCGGCTCGTCCAGAGGACAGGAGAGTAAGGAAGCGCTTCAGGGTCACTTTACCTGAGGAGCCGTGAAAGAAACTCATCAAATCTTCTCTGAGCAATAAAATTAATTTTTTAAGTAAGAAAGAAACTCATAAAGTCTTAGGGGAAAAAAAAGAATTAAATTAAATTAAAAACCTGGTGGTGATGGGGGTGGGAGGAGGAACAGGGTCCTCGGACATTTGGAAAGTTTTCAGAGACGTGTTAGACGTGCTCTGTGTAACCTTCGCGGTCAGTACTAGGAGTAATAAGTGAGGTTACAGGGAGGCAGAGTTGGATTCAGTATGAAAAATAACTCCTCCCAAATTCATCCCGTTCACAATCGTAATTGCTTGCATTGGAAATTGACGCATCCCCTATCGTTGGACGTGTTTTAAATGGAGACGGAACCATCATTTATGAGAACTTACTCTAGATGACCCCTTAGTCCCTGCCAACACTAGGAGTTTTTTTCTTCTGAACGTGTCAGATGAATAAAGCATTTCTGTACTATTTTTCAAAAGAGTAAACCTCTCAGCTTTCTTCTGTGCTGCGTTTGCACCCTGATTCGGTGCAATGCTAGATACACAGTGTGTGTGCATTGCAGAACTTCTGTTTTGAACCTAAACTGAACAAATTCTGATTTTTCACTTATAATGTGACAAGATGTTTAGCATACCAAGTTAGGCTTCAAGTATTTTTTTTGAAATGGATGTCTAATTTTCTTGTTTAATATCCTTGCCAAAAATTATGCTGAATTTGTACCATATTGCTGCCAATATTTTTTCTAAACCACATTCTATGATACAGTTTTTGGTAAGTTTATAAAGGAATACATCTATACAAAAGGACCTTAAAATGCTAGTTTATCTTTTAACAGATTGGATTTTAAAATACAGGATAAAGTTGTTTCAGGGAGGACATAAACTATTGACTTTCTGATATTGTTATAATTAGTTCTTAAACTTGGCTCTGTGATCTACCTTATTCTGTTTTTGCCCTGTTTTTGTAACTTATATCTAAAGTTTTAATTTTTCAACATCAATAGAAAGTTATCTGGATATATACTGAAAACCTTTAGTTTGCTTTTCTGAAGGTATCCAAAAGCCTGTCTTGTTAGTTATCATCACAAAATCATTCTAATACTCATGAGCAAAGTTGAAACAAAAATAGGAAAACTTTCTATTTTCAGTTTTAATCCTCTAAAATTTACCTAATAATACAATGGGTATACTAATTGAAAAGAAATACTTTTTCTGTTTTTTTAGGTGTAATCCCTTTTCATGGATTTTCAATGTATGGTAAGTTGGTCTCTAAAATATTTACTATTGTATTCTACTTTAGAAAATTAACTTGAAGATCACACTAAATATCACATCACCCACACACTTACCAATTGTGAACATTTTTAAATATGGTGTTTAGTATTTGTTTATATGTCCAGTGGGGTAAAAAATTGTAAGGGTCATCATAATTGTTCAAACTGGTGATTGTTTGACAAATTAGAACTGGAACATACTATGAAATGGTTCTATACCATTTTTTAATCCAGTGGAAACTATAGATACATGTTAATATTTATTTCAAATAGATGTAAAGTGAAGTTGCTTAAATTCCTGAACTAATTCTCATAAATCTTCTGAAAAAAAAATATTAGGTCAGAAAGAATGTGCAGTGAGGAACAACAGGGAGTTTGAGTCCGTGATGTCTCCAGACTGCTGGTACGCACAGCAACAATTACGCTGAAGCATTTTGGTCACCCTGAGATACACGTGGGAAACACAGGTGCAGGCTTGAGAGGCCTGAGTGCCGAAGGGGTTCGGAACAGGCCTCTCCAAGCTGTGCCACTTGGCGTGAGGATTATTTTGGGCTAAAGGCAATTGAGACCCTGTGGGCTCAAAAGAAACTTTTATCTTTCCCTGAAAGAATTTAAATTGGGGCCTTGACTGTAATAAGAGTTATTACCAGAAAAAAATTTGATGACCTATCTGTATGTCAGGGTAAACATCTATTTACTGAACATGTGCTCTCCTTACCATTCTATAAATTATGCCCTGCCGCTCTGAAGCCTTGGGCTTCATTGATCTCAGTTCTTAGCTCATTTTACCTTTGTGCCTCTGAACCGCTCATGCATGTGGGGTCTCTGACTCCCTCATGTATGTAAGGTCCTGTGTATATGAAATTAAATTTGATTTTCTCCTGTTAATACGTCTCATGCTGATTTGATGATTAGACCCCCGAAAGAACCTTTGTAGGGTAGAGGAAAATTCCTTCTCCTTAATAGCGCCTGTCTTGCCTCTCGTATCATTGAATGGAGAATGCGAGAACCGTAACGAAGATTAGCAGAGAAAGACTCTTCTATTGAATACCACTTAATTTAAAATTTTCCTGCATTACATATGAACTTATTGAAGGTTGTCGTCCCCACTAGTGCTGCCCCCCAACTTTTGTGCTGAACAGAAATACTTTAATGCTTTACTTTTATAAAAAGAATCAGCAATAGATTAATACTTTTCTTTGTAAAAAAAAAAAAAAACCCTCAGTGTCCAACATCAGACAGTCATGGTGTATGATGTAAAAAAAAAAAAAAAAAACTTTTAAAACTAGCATACAATGAAAAGGGTTAAAGTATCTAGAACTTTGCATTTTGTTCTCCTCGATGGTGTTGGTCAAGCTGACTAGATGCTTTAACATAGTCACTGCAGTGCATACCAGTAGTCTGGAGGGATGCGAAGGATAGGGCTTCCTGTTTTCTTTTCTTGCACAACCAAAATTTCATAACAGAATACATGATGTTATGGTGACCTTTCAGCCTATTTATCTTTGATAAATATGTGAATTTAAAATAGAAAACCTAAAAAGCTTAAGAATAGAAAGTTTTACCTCTAATAATAAAACGGTAGTAGTCTTTTATCCTATTTTAATAATTCCAACTGCAAGAATTTTTTAAGCAAACAGTATTAAAAAGGTATACTTGAGTGATTTGGGAGACAGTTTAGATCTGCTAACAATGCTCAGAGTACAAAATACGTCAACTCCAGCCTGTTCACATTTCTGGTCATTTCAATAGGCTAAGGGTTATACACCTGAGGGGGAAATGTTCACTAAGGAAAGAGATGATGCAAAATGTTTGGTAAAGAGTTTATATATAGTATTTTAGAAAACATGTTAAGCATCCACAAAAACTGTAGCAGTAACCCCTTATTTAGAACCAGTAGACTAGATCACAAATCATCCCCAAGGAACTCTAATTAGTACTTTATCACTTCAGTTTTAGTGACTGTATTGCTTTCAAGATACTTGCCTTTTAAAAATTAATTCAAACCTTTTCTCTAATTTAAACTTGTCTATGAATGAATATTATTACTATAAAACATTGACTTGTTTTTCACGCGTGCGAACTTCTTTTTAAAATTTGAGCAGCCCTGCAATATTATCAATTACAATTGTTATTCTTTCAGTCGCACCACTTTGTTTTCTGTACCACGAACCGTCCAAACTGTATCAGACATTCCGTGAGATGTACGTGCGTTTCTTCTTCAGACTTCACTCCATCTCTTCTCATCCTTCTGTAAGTTTATAAAAAATTGGATCAAATCAGACTCTAACCTGTTCTCCTACACAATTAAATTATAAAGCAGCACATCTTAATTTGTGATGTCAAGCAACATGTTTCTGTAGAAAAATGGAAGAGAAGAAGAAATTGATATTTAAATATTTTGGCAATAAAGAGAAAAAAGCCCTTTATTGATTGCATTTAAATGATCTTTTATATGTTAAAAGAAAAAAACATAGAAATCTCTGCATTATTCTTTGGACAAAGATGCCTACCTTCTCGGGACACTGATTTCCTCATCATCATCCCTTTTTTGTTAATGAAAATCAAATATTTATTTTTCACTTATTTTTTAGTATATTTGGCTAATTATAAGTTATCATACTAGATTTTTTTCTTTGTGTTTATTCAATAGGTAGCTCCTTTGGCCTCAGTATGAAAGTCAAGGAGAAGCATATTGGGGGTTGAACATTTTTATCTGTTTTATTTGGGCTGGTCCTTTATCCTATCTTTTTTCCCCCTGTGAGCCTAAGTAAAAGCAATGTTTATCTTATTTCAGTTATACGTTTCCACTTTGGGGCCTGCTGGGGTCCACGTCTAAGTAAATAGACTGACTTTTCCGAAGAAACTTTAAATTAGAATGTGTCAGGGCTACCAAGCTTCCCCAAAGAGGAGACTCTGTTACTGTCGGAGCCATCGGAGTTCTGGTAACACACACACCTCTAGGTCCTAGTCCCTGCTGAAGAAATGAATTCCAACTGTGAATATGAGAAATATTCATTTATTAAAAGCATGTTATGAAGTAGAAGATGGGTCAAGCCTAAAACTGGCTCACCACATGGAGATGAGGTTATGTACCCTGGAGTGGGGAAGGGGGTATTGATTACAGCCAGGGAAGATGGAGAGCTGTAATGCCAGGGGAGGGAGAGGTCTGCGTTATATTTAGGGCCCTGATGGGTGGTTACAAAGACATTCTTAGGTGATTGGCAAGTGAGGTCATTTTGATTGACACCTGGCTTCCATATAACTCTTTGCCTAGTGTGCATGTGCTTACCCAGAATTCATCTGTCATAATTAAATTCATGAACTTCCAGGCATACACATAGTATTATAGTGAAGCTTAAACTGTACGCAAATTAGGTAGTACCTTCTGCACAGGCATCTGTAGCCAGCTAGGACTATGGCCCTCCTGTCCTTTGTCTCTGGGGATGCAGGAGGGACTGATTCTCTAACTATCAATAGGATGTTCTCTGGGTGGTCTCTAGACTGGGCCCCTATCCTTTGTTCCCCTGTCGCTCATGTCTGACGAGCCACTTAACACCGTCGCTGCTACTAAACTAAGTAGCTGTCCTTTATCCCCCAGTTTAGCCCTATGCTTTCCAATTCTACCTTCCTCCATCTTCAGTTTTGCTCCCTGCATTGCTAGTGAAAACTGGCAAATAACAAAAATCCAGGGTGTCACAGATGAATAAATGAAACACCACCTATTACCTTGGGTTACTTTTCTCTGAGACAACTTGATTTAGTGTATATCTTATATTAATATTTAATCTAGAATAATCAGAAATATATGAATAATTCTCTTTCTAAAACCTCATTCTTAGCATCAAATTTCCGATGCTCATATTCTGTACCATTTTATGCTTCAGTTGCTTTTTTTTTTTTCCTAAGTTTTTTTAACTGGATGCTCAGTACACACCATGGCTTTTTCCCTGTGCAGAGCACTGAAGCTTGACACTGGGCAGTTCTGGATATTCCTCCTCCATCTCCATACTGACCCTGAGTGTCTTTTGTCAGCTCATTGGTTTGGCCAGCCCTTTGTCCAGTGGAATAAAGACTTCCAGGAGGTCCTCTCCTTTTCTGACTTGAAGACAGAATGAATATTTGGAACCATTACAGCCTTTTTTTTTTCTTTAGAAACTCAAAAAGAGGATTAAAATTTCCTTACAAAGATCAACCCTGAGGAATGCTGAGCCACAAGAAAGACTTTATTCAGTCATCAAGTAATAAACACACTTGAGAAACCATCTGCTTAAATCAGTTACTCCTGTACTCTATAAATAATACTCTTTTATAAAAGTAGATTTCAGTTAAAAAATTATCTTCGTATGAAATAAGCATTCTTGTTTGATAACTTTCTGGTGCAGATATCAAGCAATTAGCAGTCAGTCTTTCCTGTAGATGGATTTCAAAGAAAGAGTGGAAAAAAGGCAGGAAATACTTTCCCTGATGTGTGAGGCAGCTGGCAGGAAAGGGATCTATGGAGGGAGAGGGAGAGGGTGTGGCCATAGCACCAGAGAAATACCTGGAAACTGGAACGCATCCAGAAAAGACTAATTTTGCTGGGCCAAAGTGATAATACATGGCTTACAAAGTAGGAGCTTTTCTATAAAATGATGTTTTCCTTGGGCTTTCTGAATATTACATACCAAGTTATGTAGAGAACCTATTGTGTTAAAAAGGAGGCTCTTTAGCATCTCTGTAAGAATACGTTTCCATAAAGAGGGGTAAAATATATCTTTAAACACAAGTTGAAGATCATTAGTGTATTTCCTGTTTTTGGCTCTTAAGCAATATAAAAAATACTTATGTTGAAAATATTTATGTTGATAATATTTCTCACTTCCATTTGAATAATTTATTGACAGTTAAATTTTAAAAACTAAAATACGTATCGCATTTCTGATTTATCATTGTACCCAGGGTATCGTGTCACTCTGTTTGCTGTTTGAAACTCTTCTTCAGACTTATCTCCCCCAACTCTTTTATCATCTACGAGAAATTGGGGCTCAACCGTGAGTATTTTTCTCTCCTAATTGAAGAATAGATTGTTTGACATCAGAAGGCTTTTTCATCATTGTAAAGCACTTGCAAAGATGCAGTAATTTTTCAGATAAATTAAACTAACAATTTCCCTAATAAACAATTATTAAGTAGCAAACTGTTACTCTACATTGTGCCAAAAATTCTTGGAAGGATTATTTGCTAGGGTTTTTGTGCATGGTACAAGAACCACCCAGATGAACTACTAATTTTTATACATAATAAAGGCACTGGCCAAAACTAAGACAAAACTATGGAAACAAATACTACCTGAGAGATGTAATAATACTGAAATTAAGTCAGTTCAGGCTAAGTAGATCAGAGAACAACTTATGAAAGCCTTATAGGTTAAATTTTGCTGTCTTTTGTTAAAGGAAACTAGATCAGTTAACTACCAGTGGCTGTACATTGATTTGTCCTTTCAAAAATTTGAATATGTGTTCATCTATCTCAGTATGAGTTACTGGTGCATATGCAGGGAACTCTGGACTTCAGTATTATTGGTTCTTTCTCTCTTTTTTTAACTCACAATGTCTAAGGCAACAGAAGTTTCCAAATGATTTATTGAATGATTTATCGAAAATGATTTGTCATGTTTTGTTACTATCTTCTGTGCAACCATTTTCTCCTACTGAGGGAACATATTTGAAAAGACATTAACTCTTTGAGACCACAAAAGGAATTAATAGGAAATGGAAAAGTTTAATATTTGTCTTCTCCATACTTGAATCCACATCAGATGGATGGATGAGTGGGTGGGTTTAACAGACAGACCCAGATTCAAATTCTCTCTCTACCAAATTGTATAAACCTGGTACAATTAAATTTATCTAAAGAGCCTCAATTTCTCACTTTAAATCAATAATTTAATTTCCTTGTCTTTAAAATCAAGAGAATTCCTTAAAAATTGCTTCAAATACATGAAGTAAAAATATGTATAGCAATAAAGGAAGGAAAAGACAAATTCACAATTATTGTTGGAGACTCTAACATTTCTTTCTCAATCAATAGAAAAAGTAGAAAGTTAGCAAGTATATAGAAGGCTTGAACATTGTCAACAAACTTGATTTCACTGCCATTTCTAGGACATTCTGCTTAGCAGTAGCAGAACATAAATTCTTTTCAAGTGCACATGGGACATTTACCAAGACAGATCAATTCTGGGTCATATAACAAACCTCAACAAATCTAAAAGAACTAAAATCTTATAAAGCATGTTGTCTAAATGCAACAGAATTAAAATAGAAACCAATAATAGAAAGATATCAGATCTTTCCAAATACTTGGAAATTAAACAACAACGCACACTGTGTTATCCTTGGTCAAAGAGAAAGTCACAAGAGAAATGAAGAAACACTTTTAATTGAATGATGATGAAAACACAACATATCAAAATTCGTTGGGTGGATTAAAGCAGTGTTTTGAGGGCAATTGATACTATCATGTATTTTAGAAAAGAAGAAAGGTCTCAAACCTATGGTCTAACTTTTACCTTAAACAAGTAGAAAGGGAAGAGCAAAATAAAACTAAAGCAAGTATAAGGAAGGAAATAATAAATATATGAGCATAAATCAGTGAAACTTAAAATAGAAAAACAGTTCATAAGTCAACAAAACCAAAAACTGGCTCTTTCAAAAGAGAATAAAATGAATAAACCTCTAGCCAGAATAATAATTTAAAGAAAGTAGAAGATACAAACAATAAACTCAGGAATGAGAGAGGTGATGTCATTCTGATTCCACAGATATTAAAAGGCTAATTAAGGATAATTAGGGAATATTATGAATAACTTTATGTCTAGAATATGATAACTTAGATAAAATGCTCAAAGCGTCAAAGCTTACTCTAGAAATAGATAACCTGAATATTTCTATATCAAAGAAATTATATTTGGAATTAAAAACCTTCCAACATCATCAGTTTTAATTCATAAAAGTCTTTTAAAAATTGACTTTTAGCTTGACAATTCAAGTTTTATACTTTCTCCTACATAAGAATTTTAATGTTTATCATAAGTCATTAAAATAAAGTTGTTCCTTTTAATTATTAAAGTATATAAACAAGTTAGAAAAAATATCAGAATTTTAGTTTTTAGCAGTAAACTAAACATCTTCATCCTAGTAAAGAAAAGTCTGGTTACATTCAAATATTCCTTGTACAATAGTAAAAAAGAGGCCAATTTTTTATAAATTTAAGGAAAAAAGACTCTGGAACTCCACCATGCTATCACTCTGATCTTGGACTCCAGTCTCCAGAACTGTCAGAAATAAATTTCTGTTGTTTATAATCCACACAGTCTATGGTAATTTGTTATAACAGAATGAACTAAGGTACCTACAAAAAGAAAGTTTTAACAAAGATATAAATAATAATCTAACAGTGAAGATAAATTAGACTAAAAAAATACTCAATTCAAGAATAGGCAGGAAAAGAGAGAAAAAGGAATAAAGAAAATATGGAACAAATAAAATACATTTAGCAAGATAGGAGATAACGCCAATTAATATTACTTTAACAATGTCAATTACACTAAGTGTAAATGAAATAAACATGCAATTAAAAGACAAACTGCCCCACGGGGAGACCCAACTGGACTTCTGACAAGAAAGCCACATACAAAATAAAGACAATGATAACATTTTAGAAGTAAAAGGATAGAAAAGTATACACCATGCAAACTAATCAAAAGAAAGCTGGAAGGGCCATATCAGACATAGTAGATTTATTACCAGGAATAGAGATGCTATACATTTACCACCACATTGGAGGGAGGAGCTTTAGCATATGAATTGATGCGTTTGTGTGAGGGGAGCACAGACATTCAGTCTAGCGCCGTAATAGTGCCCTGAGGTTACAGTGTACATCTTTCATTAATCGCATTCTACTTTTAGATAAACTCCAGGCCCGGATGCCTTCACTAGCAAATTCTGCCAAACATTTTAGGAAGAAATAATATCAGTCCTTGTTTTCTCTGGCTGCTGTCAAGATCTTTGTCTTTAGGTCTCAGAAGTTTGATTTTGTTGTATCTAGCATGGATTTTTTGCTTTATATTCTTTGGAGTTTGCTATACTTCTTGAATCAGTAGGCTTATGTCTTTTGCCAAATTTAGGAAGTTTCAACCATTATTTCTTCAATTTTTTTTTTCCTGCACCATACTCATTCTCCTTTTCTTCTGAGATTCTGATGATACAGATATTAAAACTTCTGGTCTTATTTCACAGGTCCCAGAAGCTCTGTTCATTTTATTTTCACTCCGTTTAATCTGGTTCAGATTAGATACTTTCTATTGATCTATATTCAAATTCACTGCCTCTTTCTTTGGTCATTTTCATTTTGCTGTTGAATCCATCCTGTGAGGATTTTTGTTGTTGTTGTTATTGTATTTTTTCAGTTCTAAAATTTCCATTGGTTCTTAATAAAACTCATAGAACTGTGCATGAATAAGGGTAAATTTTACTATACGTAAATTATAGCTCACTAAACTTTATTTCTAAGAAACTGATTCTGTGCTGTATGTGGGGAGAGCACAGTGTGTGGTACTGTTGTTCTAATAAGACACTATGAGCGATCCGGCAAAATGGAACTAGTTGAAGTTAATAATTTAGACTTAAAAGTCCAATGAATTTAAAAAATTTCAAATATCCAGTGGCCCAAAGTTTCTTTAGCATCACTAAACAGATATCGTAAAACCAACCAAAAAGTTTAATTTGTCAATATTACTTTGCATTTGTTCTATTAGAACAATAGTTATCTCATATTGAGGAATTTCTGAAACTTGAGGGTCTTTTTCAGTCTTAAGAGCATATGACACCAACAAAGGTGATCTCTGAGTTCCTTTCTCTTGTTTTAAGAGGATAACCCAAATATGTTTCTATATAATAACAATCCAGAGTCTGGCTAGCACCTGTCAGGGGCAGAAAAATGATGTTTAGCTACTAATAGAACAGAAATGTGAGGAACCTAGTTTATGTTTTAAGGCATCAAAGGCAAAGAGTTCATTTCCTGATTACAGAGATAAATTGCTATTGTAACATAACCTACTTATAAATAGTGGGATCTTATACCTCTTAGAATTTTTTTTTTTTTTTTTTTTGCAAAATGGAATTCAGTTGAATTTTTCTGGTTGATCTTTAAATGAAGAGTTTGAAATCAGAAATCTATTTATGGCATTAAAACTATTTTTCTTTGACTTTTAAAAGCTCCTACCAGTTGTTTTATTTTATTCCTCCTATGTAGCCATTTGACTGAAATGTAGGAATATAATTTTTTTTAACACCTACAGCACCCGGTCTTCCCAGGTGGTCTCCCATCCAAGTACTAAACAGGCCCGACGCTGCTTAGCTTCCGAGATCAGATCAGATCAGGCTTGTGGAATAAATTTTTTGAATAGGAAAAATATTCAGCAATCAAGCACCCTTTCAAGTGTTTTGAATAAAAATTCAAATGATCATGGCTTGCTTGAAACTGTTAAGACTATAAGTTCACCTCATCAATAGCTAATTAGTACACACCCTGAAAAACAAAAGGTAGAAGGGAGTTTTCTAAAGGATGAACTATATAATATAAAAGCGGGCCCAGCAAATGTAAGTCTTCCTTTGAATACTCTGAGACCACTAATCTGAGGACTCCTGGTTCCTCACCATCGCACTTTTGCACCTTTTAAGAGAGTACTTGAGTTCGTCTGGGTGATTTCTAAGACTCACAAAGGAGTTACCTTAACAAATGAGTTGGTAGGGCTCTTCCAGCCTTTTGTAGAGAAAAAAAAAAAACTGGTAAAATTTATTTTTTCTTTGCTTACAGACTTCGCATATCATTTAAATGGATGGTTCGAGCTTTCTCTGGATACTTGGCTACAGATCAACTCTTGCTTTTGTGGGATAGAATTCTAGGATACAACTCTCTGGAAATTCTTGCTGGTAAGATTAAGTGCTTGTCTGTAAAACTCATGCTGTTTCTATAGTGAAGTCCTTTTCCTTTCTAACATCTACCATCTCTAATTAGAGTTTGAGTCTGCAGTTATCTGTCATTTCTAATTCATGACCATTTGATAGATATGTCTGCCTTAGAAGACAAGTACTGAGGTTCTGCTCTCTAGGTATGTCTGTGTAACTGCCCAACATCAGTCTGTTCCTAACCTATCTTCTTGGCTCCCAGGAAAATCCATTTCTCCTCCTGTCCCCCTTTTAGTCCTGCCAGGGCTTATCAGCTCTCAGCACCCGTGAGGTCTGTGCAACGGAGGGTAGGTATTCATTCTACTCTGGACTCCTCTGACTGTCTAGCATTTGTTCTGGGCCCCTTCTCAGCTGCCCCACAAAATCCAAACTGACACTCAGCCTTCCTGCACCAATGAAATCTCAGCTCTTCTGGACTTCAGTTTATACTGAATTCAAAACCTTTTCCTTTCTGTCTCTAACTCCTGCCATGGTGGCTGAATTTCCCTTTTTAGATATTTTCTTAAGCCAAAAATATTTCATGGTTTTTCAGGAAGCTACATTTTCACCACTTATTTAATAATTAAGCAGTTCTTACAACAGATATCACACAAGACAACTGTACGATAGCACATGGGGTATAGAATTCTTATTAATTATTTTATTTTTCTTCTCTTGTACCAAAGTAAACTCCGTTATTTTTATCATTGGGATTACCAGGAAATTCAAATAAATATTATAAGGTTTTCACAACAATGGATGGAGAGCAAAAAAAAAAATGGCAGAGTGCTGGACCGCACCTCCTCCAGTTGTGTGATATTAAACAAATTTTTAAACTGTGTTAACCTGTATTTCCTTACCGTGTATCAATAGCATTGTAAAGACACTTTGCTGGATATTGTGGAAATAATGCTTAATTGAAGAAGATCCTTTTCTTGTAGAAGATTCTCTACATACTACATTAACATACTCTTTGAATGCTCAGAGGTCTAGAGTAATTGGGTAGCATTTGAAAAGGATTATTAAAGTAATAATAAAGTGCTATGAAGATAAATGTCACCTCTGCGGTAGTCAAAGGCATCTATCGCTTACTAATGTTTTTAACAACTCCTAGTATCCTTCTATCCCATTTGTTTTTAAAGCCTATACAAATATGAGTTACAGAAGAACGGTCTGCCCTCATCCCTTTTGGATGAATAACAGCGCTATATATAGTCTAGAGCTAGAAGGAGTCTTGGAGGTCATCAGGTATAACTTCTTTTAGGCAGTCCTCATCCTCTCTGTATACTTCAGTACAGGGTAACCCCTGTCGTAACAGGTGGCCCGTTTCATTTCTGGATAATAACGACTTGCTAAAACGTGCTCCTGTTAAACCAGGGATCATCATGTTTTTTTTCCATGCTCACATCCCATCCTTTCTCCAAAGTCTTCTGTTTTCCAGACCAGATAGTCTTGCTTTCTGCTGCCATTTCTCAGACAACAGGATTTTAGACTTTCCACCAAATAATTTCCCTCAGCGTATGTCATAATTTTTTAAAAGTATTGTATATAGCTTTTATTTATTTTTTTTATCATTAAAAAAAGGTATTAGAGTAAGTTAAAGAAAGGGGGTCAGTATAAGAAAGTGCTTTCTAATAATTAGGACTTTCCAAAAGTAGAATGGGCTCTTTAACTGTCACCTGAAGGGTTAAGAGGTTTTCTGCTATGAAAGAAATGTTGAATTGGAAGCCCTTCAAGGCCTCTTTTAATTTAAATTCTCTCATTTTGTGACTTATCACCCCTCAGCAAACAGAAGTATTAGAGAGCTAAATGAATGCTGAATATCTCATTTGCTCTAAGCAGGCACAAAGCTATGAGCTCAGTGCCTTAATAAAAAACTTACTGATGAATAGGTAGAAAAGCAATCCACACTACTTTTCCTGAGAGCTTTTTTAAAATCAACATAGAAGAATTATGGAACATCTGGAAATGGAACCAGATTGATTGGAACTCCCCTACCATGGAATTCAATAGAGTCACAGGGAAGATAATTTTATATAGATGTATACAAATTGGTTTTGACTATTTCAAATATTTTGTTATTTTTTAGTCAGAGTATTTTGTATCCACCTTTTTTCCTCAAGTGAGTTATTTTATAGTTGTTAGAAATATTTTAGTACCATTTCTGGCTTTAATTGTGAATTAATTAGAGCCTTTGCAGAACAGTTTAAAGCAAAGGTGTCTTATTGTCCATGATAGAGTTGCTTAAAATTAATGAGAATGGTTTAAAAGACCAAAGGTAAAACTTGGCATTCTATATTTCCTATGACACGTGATTTTGAAAATATCCTACAGTACAGACCTTTTCTCCTTGGCAAACCTGTTCTGTGGAAGGGCTGGGCAAAGCAAACATGGCGCAGACAGAAAGGCGCTTCTGTGATGCACACCAAGATGAATAAAGGGTGTGAGCACGTAAGCGTGTTGGGCGCTGAGGCCAGTTCGTGAACTGCTCTTCCTCCCCCTTCTTACCTACATTTGGAAAAACAATTTCCCGCCATGTAAAGCTCTTTCCTGCTACAGCAGAAAGTTTGACCATCCTGTCAAGCTTTTCCCAACTCTGTTAAATTATACACACAAAAAATGGAAGTGATGATCACACTCCCTAGCTTTCTAGAATGTCTCCACTGTCAAATATGATTGCAGATATCAGGAAACTATGAAGAAGGTGCTGGTCCACATCCTCGGTTTTCTTTGATATTCCTGTGGACGCAGAAGCTCAGTGACTTTAAAGTATTTCTCTTTTGAAAGAATGAAAGGATAAATTCTTCATTCCAGATCTCTTATATGCCTTGTTACATATTAGATGATTTCAGCTGATATAACCTTTTAAATTTTATTTTACCACTACTATTTTTCCCCCAGAATTTTCCTCTCTAATTCTAATGCTTTTTTGCCAAGCTGTCCAAAATCTGTTGTCCTCTAGTAAAATGCCTGGGCTTCCCAGCCTCTGGTTGCACTCTGCCTCTGTCTGGCGAAATTAAGAGGCCTGGGTCCTGACTCCTCCTCAGCCTCACCCTCCTACCTGGGACCACCGTGGCGTCATCCTTCACACCATCTCTAGAAGCCCATTCTGAGCGACAGCAGAGAAAACGGTTCTTAGGAAAGCACACAGATTCCCATGTTAGGGATGTCTTTACTGCTTACCTGCAGTCTCAGTAATGTCATCACATTGTGGTTAGATGCTTGGGCCAGAGCCAGGGTTGTATTCAGTCTACTGTTTTCTGCCTGTGTGACTCTGAACATGTCACTCAAACTCACTGTGCCTCAGTTTCCACATTGTAAAATGGGGCTAAAAGCAGTACTTAACTCATAGAGTTGGTATTAGAATTAACTGTTATTATTATTCTCATAGTAGAAATATATATCTATTCACATTAACTATGCAGTATACTTAGGAACCAGTCTTCTAAATAATTTTGAGATTTCTTACCATGCATTTGCTAAACTTCATAGACTCATTGGGTAGTAAATGCATTACCACGACTGGTGATGGGCGGGGGTGGGGGTGGGGGGATGGGGAAGAAATCAAGAGTCATCTCCAGAGGTACTGTCTCCACATCAGGGATGCCTGCCTCCTGCATGAGTCCTTCCATAAACCCCCACGTGACTCATCCTCTCACGTGGGGGTGTATGGTAGATTCTATAATGAGAAGTATTGCATGTTAGCATTACTCTTTTATATGCCTATGTTTAATGGAAGCAAAAATCCAAATGTTGTTTTCTACTCAGAGTATAATATTGACCTTCAAGATATCCCATAATGGTTCCCCTCTCCCCTCCCCACCCAAAGTTTCAACTTTTTCCATTGCTGCAAATGTCAGGATCAATTCCATAGCAGCTCTCCCCACAGACATATCCAGTTGTGACACTCTAAGAAAGTTCAATGAAGAGTATAAAAATATAAATATAACAAAATATAATGAAGATATTTTTAAGAAAAGTAATGATCACCACATTTTTATCAGGATGCTTCCTCAATACAAATGAAACATGATATGATATATTTAAAAATTCATTCTCCATTTAACTTTTCAGAAGCCTCTCTATCGCATCAGTAAGAAACATCTGCATCAAAATTGATCTTAATTTATAAGACAGTCATACATTTAAAATTTTTTATGATTTAAGTTATAAGTATGGAAGAAACAGTTTATAAAATGGCTGTTTTAAGACCATTAAATCTTTCTTTTTCCCCAAATTGTGAAATACAGTTTCCCTAGCTATCAAACACTGTTCTCCAGAGGAGACCATTTCCACTCACCGCAAGACCCTCTCAGAATGCAGGCATGCAGTTGTGTAAAGCACTAGTTAGTTCTGAGCTCTCGTAGTGGGTCGTGGGCAGAGCAGTAACTTTGCCAGGCTGATGAGTAGGCCAGCGATTGAAATAGTGTGCATTCTTTTCCAGTCCTGGCAGCTGCTGTGTTTGCTTTCCGAGCAGTAAACCTGATGGAGGTGACATCACTGGCTGCAGCTGAAGTAAGGATACGTTTCGCTCTGATGGGATGGAAATAGTTCCTGAGAGATCGCCAGTCTCCGGGCACTTTAGTCTCAGACACATAAGACAGACTTTACTCATAACCTAATTTTTAAATTAGGTAAAACTTGTAAGTTCTGAGCTAAGTAATATTAAGAATTCAAAATTCCTTAATATCTTGAAAATAATCTTCTTGTGAAAGAGTCATAAAGAAGATTATTATAGGAAACCACTACACCCATTATGGGAAACAAGACATCTAGTAATTTTAATAGAAACTATTGGGTCTTATGTTGCTTTTTTTTTTTTTTCGTGTTCAGGTCCATGCGTTATGCTCACAGAACGAAGAAGAGCTAGTTGAGAGAGTTAAAGAGTGTGTGTTTGGGTGATATAGTAAAGATACATAGGCTTTTTTGGTTATTTTTAATTGTGGGTTAATTATTTAAAGCTGGTTTCTTTTCAGTAGTATAATTTATACCTGAAACATCTTTTGGTTAAATAGGGATTTACCCTATTACACTATCACTCATAGAAATACAAATTTTATCCTTAAAATAGTTGCTACATTCTTTGTTTAAAGGGAAGAGGATGTTTATGCGTCTTGCAACTGAATCAACATTGCTTCCATCTCAAAATGATTTCCTGAAATCAGTTACTCCTTATACCAGTACAACAGGACTAGGATTCATAATGTACGTTTATTTATAGAAGCAAGTTGAAATGTTAGACCTCTTATAAACTCACGCTACCTTGTGTATTTGAAGGAGGCTCACGGCTAAAGTCCAGGTTATTTTCTACTGCACATTTTAGCATTTTGCACATATTCTATCATTAAGATACTCAGAAAAGAGAAGGGCAGACGTAGCTTCATTGCAGAGGTTTAAGACAAATCTGAAGAACTTAGAGTCTGTGTCAATGCCGGGATTACATTGTGATGGTGTCTCTGCTTATTTCATAGGCTTAACTTTGCTGATTAGAAAACTGATATTAATAATTCTTTTGTTTGTTTGTTTCAGGCAGTTCTTGCTGACCTTTCTACTTTAAAAGTTATGCCTCTTCTTCAGATATTTTTGTTTGCTACTGTCACCTGATCTTCTTCAAGGTCACTGACAACATATTTAGTTTTTCATTAGAGATTAATCATGAACTATGCAAACTCTGCATAAAACCAAACTTAAACTTCGTATATAAGCCAATAAAGATCATGTTCCCTCCTCAGTTAAACCTAAGTAGTTTTTCACTTTTTAAAACAATAACTCTGCACACCAAATATTGCGCTGCATGCTGCTGATTTCCAAGAGAGAAGCAATAGACATAACTTCTGCTAAAGTGAGCATACTATATATATAATCCTGACTTGTAGAAAGCATGTAACAATATATGCAATAAGAACTGAAGATACTGTAATAAACTTGAAGAGGTAACGAGTCACTGGGACAATTCTCTTATGTCAGTTTGTAAATTTATCTCTGATGTACTGTTTTGTCTTATAAATTGCTCTTCACTCAGAGCCAGGGGTGGGGTAGGATGTGGGAAGACTTGAAAAAGATCATGCTTTTAAGTAGAAATTCAAATGTACTTTGGTGTTTTTAACAACTTTTCTCTCACCAGAGATCTTCTAGATCCCTCTCCACTTTATTTCTCCCTTAAACTTTTCTACTGGGGAAGGTCAAATACAATTGTGTCCATCTGACAGTATTTCATTCATTATTTTTTGAAAAAAGATAAAATTCTGGAGTGATCGGTTCAAACTTCTTAGCCTTCCATCTCTTGATTAGAAGACTTGACACTGCTAAGACCTGTTGCCAAATTCTGTTCTTTGGAAATATACAAAGATGACACCTAAGGATTCAGTGAAGGGAATGAAAATGAAAAACCATTTAATCCACTTTTCCTGAAGGCTAGTTTAACGACATTTACTTCTCGGGCAGAGCAGCCGAGAAAGACTACAAGTAGGTTCTAGACATTCATCCTAGGGCTGAAGACATTGTGCAAGGCATCAATCTGATTTTGGTCTTCATTATCAGGGAAGTGTCTAATTATATATTACTTCCTAAGGACCTATCATTTCTGCAATATGAAGTAATTGTGTATGAAAAGAATCCAAAAACCATTGTCTTTCAATTTTAGGTTCAAATTCAAGATGCTGATCATTTTAACAAAACTCTAATTCAGTAGATTGATACTCTTACTGAATTCCTAGAATTGTATTGTTTTCTCCAAATGTATTTCCTGAGTCATTTATTGATAGAGTATATATTAGGAAATGTATGAGGTTTGGCACAATACTACAACTGTGGTGGAATTTAATATAAGTAGGTATTAATTTGAAAATCTTCATTAATATATGCTTTTATTCATCTAGTACTTGTTGACTTATTGAGGACAAAATTTATTCAGTGATTGATTCTAATAAATCCTATTTTATTGCTTTTGAAGGTGATGCAGTTAGACTCATGTGCTTTGCCATTCTGTGTGTGCAGATGCACACTCATCACAAGGATATGCACACACCTATGGCTGTTATCTCCCTCCTTCCTCACTCCGAGAAGTTGAGAAAAAATATGTTTGAAAGAGAGAGTTTTAAATGATTAAGGTCAGATTTGTACAGATACACCCATCTTTGGCCTTTTTCTTTAGAAGAATGTTCATAAGCCTTTTTAAAAGCAGCAATGTAGCGGTAGAGTAGAAAATATCACTAGACTGGACAGTTCTGAGTCTAGCTGTACGTCCCTAGATAACTTAATCTCTTATCTGCAAATGTGGGGGTGGGGGGTGCTATAAGGACAGGCCAGCAAGGAAATTATTGCATTTGCTCTGTTTACCTTATTGGATTGAGTGAGACCAAATGAGAAAAAGTATTTGAAAGTGATTTTTTTTTGAACTGCAAAATATAAGATGTTGTTGGCAATTAATTTTAAATATGATCTTTTAAAAGTCCAGTGGTAGAAGATAATATATGACAAATGTCCAACCTCATTAGCATTTGAGTGACTTTATCGGATACTTTAAGACTATGTCTATAAAAAAAATAAATGGATTATGGCATAGGAAATCCTCACATTTAGAACAGGCATCTGCAGGCAGTACTAGATCTGAATCCCAAAGCCAAGCCTAGCAGGCTGCCACACATTTGCTGCTGTCACCAACCCCTCTCAGCCATGCAGCCATATGCCATGCACATTGTCTCTTAACTTAGCCGCTTGTTAAAATACTGCACTGAGGGCAGTCAGGCTGTCTTGCCCACTCCGTCTCTAACTGCACCTCCTCACACTGCTCCTCTTGGCTTCCTTCCTCCTGCATTCTCCTGTGCTGTCTCCTACATCGCCGGACACCCCCTCACATCTGCTCTGCCAGTTCTCACAAGGATCTGAGTGACCAGTGTTGCTTATGTAATTATTCCACCTATGGCATTGGCATTCACGGTGGCATTCACGACTAATAGACAGATTGTAACTGGCTCCTCTATATTTCAACTCACCCACTAATGTAATATATATGACCTTGTACTATAGAAGAGTTTATTGAACAATATTTTTTACCAGAATGTTTGGTCATGCAGCATTCTGGCTCATTGAAATTTCCAGCTTGTCTGAACTGCATAGCACCCCCTCACACTCAGCATGTATTTTTTCTTTCAATTTCATAGAGCAAATGGAGAACTTTAGGCTTGAACTCCCTCTCAACCTACCACTTCAAAACGTAGCTTTACCCTCCATATACTTCTCCCCTTCCTTCTTGTTGCAGGAAGTATCTAATCTATTCCTACAGCTCTGTATGTACAGACCAAATGGGGTCATTAAATGCTTAAAAAATTAAATGGCATTCCATTGCTTAAAGGACAAAGCCCAGGCTCTGTCACGAAGCAGGGCAAATTCCCCACAGTTTGGTCTCTCCATTCCTGTGTTCACACACACATCCATTACCCTGGACGACAGCTCCTACCAGGTTACATGCGGGTCCTCCACCAGCCGTACCACGCACGTTGTCTCTGCCAGAAGGACCTCCATTTTTCAAGGCCCCACTAAAATATCTCTATTGTGATGATATCCTGGAGCTGCAAATTAGAATTATGCCCTTCTCTTTGTTCTCATAAAACTGTTCATCCACTAACACGTGCTAGGTTTTGAATGACAGGTTTTCGTGTATGTGTTCTGATTCTCACATCACTTTGCGAGAATTTTCATTGACTCGTCCTAGGATATGGAAGATGAGGGAAGGTATTTGTCCGTAGGTATTTGTTCTGAACATTGTCAGGATCTGGTTTTTTTTTCAAGTATAATTCCTCCTCAGTATCAAGACTCCCTTCATCCATAAAGGCTCTAATTTTTATTTAGTAATCTAACCGCACACCCAAGTACTCCAGCTGAGGTTGATGCCTGCCTACAGGGCCTCTGGGTCCTGGCCAAGCCAGTCACTGTATACCATCCCTCTGGCCACAGGGATTGCTTTAGGATCCATGCAAAATCTCAGACCACTGAGGACCAGTGAAACTTGACTACAAGGCTTTGGTTTAATCTCTCAGGGAAGCTGGATATGCAAAAGATATAGAAGGTGCTGTAGACTGGGAATGGAAAGAGGGAAAAGCTGCTCCGTGTACTTTGTTGGTTCCTAGGTCACACATCACCAGTCTACCCCTGGACTGTTTTGTCATACGAGCCAAAAGATTTTTTCATAACAGAAAGGATCCTAACTGAAGGTATAGTTATTTTACCTTTTAGGTGATCCATTATATCGTGGGTATCATTATTTTGTACAGGACCTCTATGTACATACTGCTTAAACTAGAGGAATCTTTTTTACCTTTTTCAATCAAGGCACACCCTGATTTTACAAGGATGAATTCTATGTCCTAGACCTACTAAGCTACCTGAAGTACCTCGAACACATAGTATGTCTCTCTCCTTTGGCCCTTTGTGCGTATAGCACACTCTGCTTGGAATGCCTTCTCTCCCCTCTTCACCTCTTACTTGTACCTCAAATCCCAACTCAGGTGTTGCATCATCAGAAAAGAGTACTTCTCTTATGAATTCTCATACCCTAAGTGTATATCATCTGTATCATAATCATATAGTAGCTTGTTTTTCTCTTCTACTAGACTGTAACTCCTTAAGGGCAAAAATGGTTTCTTTTTTAGCTTTATATCTCTAGAACCTGGGGTAGTGCTTATCCCATAGTGGGCTTTAATAGATGTTTATTGAATGAATTAATGAAGTCACCTAATATCATCCACTCATTCCACTGATGACAAAACTTGCTCAGTTCAGAGTAATAACTTCTGGTCCAGTATCACACAACTGTTTTACCTCCTATGTTGATCTGTGGAGTTGCCTGTAGAAGTCCAAAAGGGAACAGTAATTTGAGAGAGAAACAAAGTAAATGTGTCAGCTCACTTGATGTTTTTCATTTAAATCAACTTTACTAAGGTATAATTTATATACAGTAAAATGTATGCATTTTAGGTATACAGTTCTCTTAGGTTTGACAATTGTATATACCCACATCACCACTACCACAGTCAAGAACATTTCCATCACCTAAATCAATTTCCTTTGTGCCCTACTCAATCTCCCATATACACATTCACGCTCGGTAGCCACTGGTATTCTTCTGTCCCTACAGATTAGAAGATTAGATTGGTCTTTTCAAGAGTTTCATGTGAATGGAATCTCTCTCTATATATACATATATATACTCTTTTGTTTCTGGCTTCCTTTCTCAGAATAATGTTTTAAGATCATCCATGTCCTTGTGTAATTAGTAGTGCATTCCTTTTTATCACTGAGTAATATTTCATTGTATAAATAGTTCACAATTTGTTTATGTATTATTGTTAATAGACATGTTTTCTCATGTTTTGGTGTATTATAGATTCAGCTACTATAAACATTTGTGTACAAGCCTTCATGTGGACATAGATCTTCTTTTCTTCAGGATAAATACCTAGGACTAGAATTGATGAGTCATATGTAAGCATAAGTTTAACTTTCTAAGAGATCTCCAAACTCTTTTCTGAAGTAGTTCCCCACTAGTATAGGGGCTCTAGTTGCTCCAAATCCTCACCAACACTTGCTATTACCATGTTAGTCATTCTATAGTGATTTTAATTTGCATTTCCCTAACTACTAATGATGTTAAGCATCTTTTCATGCTTACATGCCATTTATACTTATTTTTTTGTAAAGTGTTCAAATCTTATGTTCATTTTTAATCAAGATCTTCTTAAGCTGTAAGAACTCTTAATTCTGGATACACTTATGGTTTGTAAAATTTTCTCCTGGCTTAAGGTTTGTCTCTGAGTTTTCTTAAGTATTTTTCAAGAGCAAAAGTTTTCATTTTGCTGTGTTCAATGTATCTGTTTTATCTTTTATGGTTCATATTTTTGTGTCCTTTCTAAGAAATATTTTTATAACTCGAGATTTTTTTCCTATGTTTTCTTTTAGAAACTTGATAGTTTTAGGTTTTACTCCTTGGCCTATGAACCTTTCTCTTTTTTGTTGTTAATTTTTGTGCATGACACAAGTTATGAGTTGAAGGTCATGTTTTTGCATATAGATATACACTTGTTCCAACACCATTTGCTGAAAAAACTATCCTTTCCCCTTTATGCCAGCACCTGGGTGTAAAATGAATTGATCATATATATGTAGGCTTGTTTCTGGATGCTCTATTCTGTCTCATGGATTTATGTCTGTTCCTATTCCATTACCACACTGTGTTGATTTTTATAGCTTTAGAGTAAATCTTGAAATCAAGTAGTGTAAGTCCTCTAATTTTCTCTATGTCAAAAATATTTTGATTATTCTAAATTCTTTGCATTTCTAAATAACTATTAGAATCAGGTTTTTCTCTTGTACTTTTTTAAAAAGCTGCTGGAATTTGTATTGAGATAGCATCGAATCTAAAAATTAGTGTGCGGAAAATTAACAACATTGAGTCTTCCAATCTGTGAACACAGTATCTCTCTCCATTTATTTAGGTTGTTTTCATTTTATTTAGTGATATTTTGTAGTTCTCCATGTACAGGTCTTGCACATATTTTGTTGAAATGACTCCTAGTTATTTCACATTTTCATGTTATTGTAAATGGCATTTTTAATTTCAATTTATAATGGTCTGTTAATATATAGAGATGCAATAGATTTTTTTATATTGATCTTATATCCTGAGACCTTATTAAACTTACTACTTCTAGTATTTTTTTTTTTGGAGCTTCCCTAAGAGTTTCTACATATACAATATGTCATCTATAAATAAAGATAATTTTACTTTAAAAAAAATCTATATGCCTTTTACTTATTTTTTCCTTTATTCATTGACTAGAACCTGCAATAGAAGATACAGAAGTGTTGCAGCTCACTTAACTTAAAATTAAATGGACTTCTTTCTTGAATAAGTACAACTAATATTTTAAATGTATATCGATTTAATAGTTTGGCCAATTTAGATATAAAACATTGGGAGGAACAGAAACAGGCAGAAGCAGAATGCGGTGGGGAGAGATACTGACACAGTGAAGATAAACTGGGTAACTGTTGCTGATCATCTAAATGGCTTCTTCAAATCATTCTTTGAACTTAAGCAGTTGGCTTCAAGTATTATCAATGCCTTTGCCATGTTAATTAGGTAATTGTTTTTGTATTACTTCTTTGTTCTTAAAACTTTTTTTAGATATGTGGTATGCATATATATCTATTCAACAAACATCAGATGCCTACTCTGAGCAAGGTACTGTACAGAGAATTCAATGTTTCTATATATTTGTATGTTTGCTTTTTTAGTAACATGTGGTAAGAGGCAGTACTTTTTATGGAAAGAGAATACTAACACCTCTTTTTTGAAGTAATGGCCCCATCTGTCCTATGGTAAGAAAAATAATGGTTCATGTCCCAATACCATAATCCCTGAATACATTTCCTTATATGACAAAAGGCACGTTCTCATAATCCACTTCCTCTCAAAAAAATTGTTTACCATATCAACAGTAATATATGACAGTAAGCTCACACTGCCTCAATTCTCTTACCTATAAAATAAGTGATTCTACCTGTCTAGTTTCTCTCTTGTGGTGTTTATAATGAACAAATGAGATAAAATATGTCAAAGTATTTTAAAGACTATGTACTATTGTTCTGATGCTGATAGGAAAAATACCCCAGAAAGCTGGGCTTTTCTATAAGGCAAGTGTGATGGAGGACGAGAGGTACTGGGGGAAGTGTATCGCCAGGTCCTGATGCTTCCTTTCCGTGTAGGGGGAGTTCACTGCTGTTCTGCTCCTCGCTCCTCCCTGTGGAGGGGAGTGTATTATGTGGGTAATGTAGGGTCAGTGAGTGGGCCTCTGAAGCCAACACCTTTCTCTCATCTTTCTCTTGGGATCCAGCAGCCCACAGCGAACATATGTTTTATACTGCTCCTCTTTATTCTGAGTGAGTTTTAGAAAATATGGACCCTGTAGTATTGGGAGGTGACAGGGTAACAGGGGCTGGCTGCAGTTGTTCTTTGCATCCCTGAGTGGATAAGTCTCAGACTTTGTGTGGAAAGCCCATCCTCGCTGCAAAATCCCATGGGATTAACTGTATCAGTCAAAGATGACATCTTCATCTGCTTTCCTCTGCCTGGGTTTTAATTTTATCTCTTAATAACTCAGAACTCAGACGGGAAGAAGGATGGTGTTTATTGGACCTCTAAACCTCATTCAATAGGGCAAGGATGTTAAGGATTGCAAGGAAGGAACTATTATGATGAGTCATGGAATATAAAATAAGAAAGAAGAGAAACGGAGGGTAAAGAGGGATGGATAAATTGAAGGTCATAATAAAGAAATAAAAGCAATTTTTAAGGAAGGGTACTTCAAGGAACTTGGAAGGCTAGTATTTGTCGTCAGAATGAGATATTTGTGTTTTAAATTTTGATACCATTTTTGTTGATGCCAAGATCTAGGCATGATGGATAGCCGAGGTAAAGTAGAAGAAAACCTCGCTGCAAATAGGAAAAAGTCAAGGAACCAAGAGTCCATTGTTGGAAGACTCATCAGCAGACACGTTGAAGTCACCAAGGAGAACAACAGGCGTAGGGATGAAGGAGAAAACTGAGTTGCTTATAAAAGCTAGTTTTACTGCAAATGAGGAGGGAAGACCCAGAAGCTCCTAGGTGACTAACACGGAGGAGGAAGAGTGGTGTAACCAGATGGTGTGAGCCGCAAAGGAACAGGAGAGGTTTGTAGGAAGGAAGAGGGAACAACACTCTAAAATTAGTATTGAAGGGTAAGGCTGGAGCTGAAGCACTCTGGGCATAAGAGAAAAGAAATGATCCATTTGAGAGGGCTGCAGAGAAATGTGTCCCCAGGATACACTCTGTTTTCCGTGAAGTGAGGAGGTAAATAGAACTTTCAGAGAAGAGGTTGAAAAATACAAGTGTTTATTGACTTCACATTGGGACTCAGGAATCCCAAGAGGCAGAAGGAAATAGTTTACTAGGGAGGGGAAAGGGAGGAGTAGGTGGGAATTAGGTCAGATTAAGGGAGGAAAGTCTAGGTGATGGATGACAGGAAGCTGGAGCTCTGATGGAGAGTGGGATGAACAGGGATGTGTGGATGGGCTGATCCTATCAGAGGCGGCTGAGCAATCAGTTCTGCTGTTGTCCAGGCCGTTTCTCTCTGTGGCGGGGCCCCTGCTCCCTCAGGCAGCATGAGCTTGGTATGGCCGGATTATAAGTCAGCTGCTCCTTCAGACAGCTGTACGTGTACTGGCCTTCGCTCTAGCGCTGCATGAGTTTGGTGACTTACCTATGTGTTTTTTCACTTCCAGTAAATTGGGTTCCCCTCTCTCTCTCTTCTTTGCTTCTGCCTATGCACTATTTCGGCTTACTCATGGCTTAGGGAGAGAGTATTTTAATTACTCAGACAAAAAGGTCTCTCTAAATGGAATCATTGGAACGTTTTCATGAAATAGAAAGCAACACATTTTCTCCAATATACAAGTTATGTCCAATATATAATTTAATTTGCACCATAGCATGCACAGTGACAGACTGACCCATGAGAGGGTGGGGAGGAAGAATGGGAATGAGAGGATTAAATGTCAGTAGTAAGATTCTATAGGAAGAAATAGACAAGTTTTCCTCTTCCCCTCATCATTTGTTACAGGACTGTGCTTGCCTTGTCCTCAAAGAAAGGCAAATTATTTTTGGTGTTGATGGGCTTCCTTCCCTAGTATAGGAGAAAAGTTGCTGAAGAAGGATTAGGTATTTCATTTGTGTGAGAGCCTAAAGAAAATGGAAAGACCTGAATACATGTATGGAAAGAAAGATTTAGGTCTGTGGACAGGCTAGAAGACCCTCCTGAGAGAGGTCCCCAACCCTATCAAGCTGGTGGCTAAACAGAAACATTATAAAGGAGCTCTGTATGACAGACAGGGATGTCTCTGGACAGAAGGCCAGCCTAGGACTTCAGCCCTAGGACAAGGTCAGTGACATGACCTAAAGGGCAGGAACGGCACCCTTTCTGACCTTCCAGGCTTCTCGTACCAACATAAAGACTCGACCATGTGCGTACACTTCCTAGCCTTACCACGTGATACCTCTTCCACGCAGATGGCGGAGGGGAAAGGGAGAGTTCCTGTACCTGGGCTTTGTAGAAAACCATGCATATTAGAAACCCTGTGTTGGAAATGGAATAGTCACCACCATTGAAAACAAATATTTTCATAGCATTCCATATTTTTTTGTTCAGCTCTACTAGATAGACATAGACTTAAATCCAAAGCTCCATTATTTACTAGCTATGTGACGTTGGTAAAATTACTTAATCTTTTTATAAGCCTTAATGTCTTCATCTGTAAAATTCTAATCAGTATCAGGCAGAGGTGATTACTCTGAAAATTAAATGAGATGATGCATATTAAACATTTAACACTACCCACTTTAACTAGCAAGAAGAAAAGAAACTACTGTTCATGTCCCAAAGGGTCCACATTTAATAGGTCCGTAGTGTTACAATAAATAGAAAGTCCAGAATAGGAGGACCCATCAAAGGCCTTTGCCATTTTTAGGGTTTCACGATCAATACATTTGGGAAATGTTTAGTACTGCATTTTCCTTTTGAAGATTTACACTGCACATTAGTCCATTAGAGACAGAGAAGTCTTACAGTAAAACAACCTAATTACCTGTTTAACCAGAGTTTGTCAATTATATGTACACAAACTATTAACACCTTGTAGATCTAGTTTTCCTCAAAACACAATCGTGGGGAGACTGCTGCCTTGGTCCAACATGGACTGAATGTTTGTGTGGCTGCAAAATTCCTATGTCGAAACCCTAACCCTGAATGTAAGGATTTTAGGAGGTGGGATCAGTGGGAAGTAATTAAGTTAGAGGACCATGAGGGTGGGGCTCCCATGATGAGATTAGTGTTCTTATAAGAATGGGGAGAGACCAGGACTCTGCGGGCACAGGCAACAAAGGAAAGGCCCTGCGAGCTCACAGAGAGAGAGCTGCCACCCACAAGCCAAGAGAAGAGACCTCAGAATAAAACCTACCTTGTTAGCACCTTGATCTTGGACTTCCCAGCTTCCAGAACTATGAGAAATACATTTCTATTGTTTCACCATCCAGTTTATTTTGTTAGATATTTGGTTATAGTAGCCCAAGCAGGCTAAGATAACGGAGTAACTGGAATCAGATTTACTCTTCACCTGAAACAACTAAAAAATCAAAGTAAACAGACAAAACGACAGTTCTCAAGACATGGGGCATCAAGCACTAAGGGGGCATTCCAGCCTTTACAATTGTCCCCAAAAAACTTACAGCCTATAGAAAGTTTTCATGGTGCAACACAGGCAAAAGGAACCCCGGAAGACCTTGATCAGGAAGAATTTGGTCGTGTCCCTGAGTTGAAGAGATGGAACTGAGAGAAAGCTAAAGATCTGCAAAAGATTTCCCTCAACTATTCAGCTGGAAGCATTCCTCAGATCATGCAGGAGAGGAAACTACCCAAGGCTGGGCGGGGGTACCACCCCAAAGAAACCATGTGCTCCCTACAATAAACTCATTTTAACGCAAAGACATAATTAGGTTAAAAGGGTGAAAAAACGTACAGCATGCTAACACTAATCAAAAGTAAGCTGGAATGGCAATATATCAGGCAAATTAGATTCCAAAGCAAAGAACATTGCCTTAATGATAAAAGGTGAATTAAATCATCCAGAAGATACAACAGTCCTAAATGTTTATACACATAAAAGTTTCTAAATATAGGAAGCAAAATTGATAGAAATGCGAGGAAAAATAGACAAATCTAAAATTATAGAGCTTTCAGGAGGGTCAGAAAAATCAGTAAGAATATAAAAGAATGACATTATTAACCAACTTTATCTCATTACATTTATAGAACACATCATCCAACAGCAAAATTCACATTCATCTTAAGTACACATAAAATTTTTATGAATATAGGATATATTTTGGGTCATAAAATAAGTTTCAACAAATTTTAAAAGATTCAAGCAATGTAAAGTATGCTCTCTGATTACAATGGAATTATATTAGAAATCAATAACAAAGGTATCTGAAAAAATCTTGAATTATTTGGAAACTAACAGACTGCTAAATAACTTATAGATCAAAGAATAAATCAAAGGGAAATTAGAATGTATTTGAGCTGAATGAAAACACAGCATATTGAAAATTTTAGAATGTAGCTAAAGCAGTATTTAGAGGAAAATTTATACTATAAATGTCTATAGAAAAAGAGAAAGGTCTCAAATCAATGATCTTAGTTTCCATCAAAAACGAGAAAAAAAATTAAACCCAAAGTAGGAGAAAGGAAATTATAAAGGTCAGAGCAAAAATACATGAAATAGAGAACAAAAACAACAGAGAAAATTAGTGAAACAAAAAATTTATTTGACAATATCATTAAAACTGATAAACCTCTATCCAGACTGATTAGGGAAAAAAATACAAAAATTGTCCATATCCAAAATGAGAGAGATGTTGTAACTACAGGTAACATTATAAACGACTTTACGCCTACAAATTTGACATCAGGTGGTATTAGCAGCTCAAACTTTGTTCTTTTTCGAGGTTGTTTAGGCTAGTTCGGTACCTCTGCATCTTTTTATGTAGGAGTCTAGCTCCTGGCCGACAACGTGGATTTTTTTTCAGGCCTGCCATCGCCATTACAAAGGCTTTACCTGGAAAGCCTTATGGGGGTAAAACTACCCTCCCTACAGCAGACTTAGTGATAGCCAATGCATTGCATGCACCCTTTAAAGGAGTTGCAGTCATGGACCCAGGTCCCCGGGCTGGCCATGCTCTTTAGTATATCTTCATCCCTATCCCGGGCACCTCCACAGAAGCCTCTTTATCAGGGCCTTCTTCAGAGACCTTCCTCAGCTGCCTCTGTCAAGACTTTATCCGGGTGGTGGGGGTGAGGACACTTCACCCTTTTCCACTCTGACACAGTACTCAGTACTTTTCTGCTCCTCTCTCTCCTTCTGGTCCCTGGGTCCATAATGCTGCGGGAGCCCTTTGTTTGGAACTCCCTGAGATTTCAGACAATTCCTCACATCTGTGGTGATCCACTTGCCCTTTAACAGGAGCTGTTTCCTGGGGGGGGGAAAAATGGAAGAGGAAGGTGGCACTTTAGCCATTTAATATCTTACTTATACTATTGCAGTAGTGATGAAGGCTTGACTGTTAGTTTTGTTTTGGCTGCTTGCCTTCATCAGCTACTCTGTATCTCACAGCTCAGCACTCTCTCGGCCCGGCTCAGTTCTTGACATACATGAATTATAGAACCAGTTTGTCAGTTTCTACAAAAAAGACCAGGGATTTTGATCGAGATTTCATTGAATTCATAGATCAATTTGGGTAAAATTGATATCTTTGACATATTTATTTCATTCAGTGAATCTTCCAATCCATGAACATGGTATATTTCTCAAGTTACTTAGGTCTTTTTAAATTTCACTTAGCAATATTGTCACATACAGCTTTGCATTTGTTGTCAGTGTACAGGTCATGTACATGCCTTGACAGAGTTTGCTCTAAGTTTCATATTTTGGATGCTATTTTAAATGCTATTGCTTAATTTCGATTACTCATTATTACAAGTATGTAGAAATACAATTGACTTTTGTATTGTGATCTTATATAAAACCTTGCTAAACTCAATTATTAGTTCTAGTTAGTAGCTTTTTGTAGATTCCCTGTGATTTCACATGTATTTGATAATGTCTATGAATGAAGATAATTTTACTTCTTCCTTTTCAATATGGATACCTTTTGTTTCTTTTTCTGGCCTTTTTGCATTGGCCAAAACTTTCAATAAAATGTTAGCTGTTTTGTGTTGATCTTTTAACATTTCTGGTGTGCTCTTTCAATATGTAATTTCAAATATATATATTTTTAATTTCAAGAAAATTTTCTTGTAACATATTTTTTAGTGTTCATTTCCTTGTTTTGATTTTCCTTTACAGGACCTCCTGGAATGGTAGGTCACCTTATATCTTTACATAGCTCTACTAGATGGGCTCTCTTATCCCTATTTTTCAGGTAAGGAGGCTGATGAAGGGGAGATTACGTAATTTGTTCAAACTTCCACAGCTTGTAGAGGGAGAACTAGAACTCTAGTTTGCTTAACTGAATCTGAAGTCTTTCTCCCACATTGTCCTGCTTCTTGGGTCCAGGTATTGCACAGCTGGGTTTTTCGTGTGTTTATTTCACTGCCTTTCTTTCCAATGGTCACTCTAAAATGTCTGAAAACCTTGCTTCTCAAAGTAAGGTCCTTGGACCAGCATCATTGGAATCTCCTGTGGCCTCATCAGGACTGCTGAATCTTTTTCTTAGAATGACCGAATGAGAATTCGGTGATTCCTGTGCCTATTAAATTTTAAGAAGCACTGGTCTAGGAGAAAAATCTGAAGGTACTTTAGGCAGTGGTTCTCAAACTTTATTGCAGGTTAAAATCACCTTGGACTCATTTAAAAATCCTGATAGCCAGGCCACAACCCTTATCAATTAAGTCAGAATCTCTGAAGATGGAGCCCAGGCATCATAAAGCCAACTTGAGAAACAATGATTAAGGCACTGGTTCAGTCCTTAATGTTCCCACGAGGCACCTGGGAGCATCTTAAATTACAGATGTTGATTCAGTGGATCTAGAATGGGGCCTGAGGTTCCGCATTTCTGCCAAGTTCCCGGATGACAGATGCTGTTGGTCCGAGGAGTTTCTGAAGTAAAAGGCAACCACCTGAGGTTTCTTTCAACAATATTAATATGTACGAATATAACAGAATCAAGACAAGCTTCCCACAGGCACAGTCCTGGCCTGCTTAGCTCCAAGTGAGATATAATAAGGAACTCTAGGGGAAGCGAGGGGGTGCTGCAGACTCTACCTCGGCCTTCCAGGTTACTTCACACTTGGTGCTGGGCCAGGCAGCTGCACCTGGCTGAGGGGCCAGCCAGCATCGACTACAGTCCCAAGGCAAGAGGTCTTGTAAGTACACACTTCTCTCTGGTTGCCCGTGCCATCACCGGCCGACTGCCTATCTCTTCCTTCCCTCATCTATTCTTCTCTCACTTTTCTCTAGGGTCTTGTGTCTAGGCATCCCAAGAGTTCCTGGAGGACTTGCTTGGTCCCCGTGTGCTCAGTTGGGCTTTGGATTAAGTTAAAACTGCAAAAGCTCAGGCCATAACACCGAGGAACTTAAGCCACAGGCCTGAGTGCCTGAGACACATGGCGTGACGGAACTTGATTTGTTTTTCATCCCGGCTCCATTCGTGACATGCAAGACTTGGTCTGACAACTATAGCTTGACAGGATTTAACATGCAGCGTTCTCACTCCAGTTTATAATTTACATATTTTTCTCCCTTGGCAAGACCCAGGCAACTGTCATCAGCGGGTTATGCGGGCCTTGGCGAATGGGAGGCAGACCCGTCCTGGGTTCAGCTGGCGCCCAGAGTTTTGATTCAAATCCCTTGGTCTGAGGCAGAGTGGAGATGGTTGTTTGTGAAGCAGAGGCTGAGCAAGGGCTTCCCTCTGGGGAAGAGGGATCTCCTTGACAGCTCTAACAGGCCTTGTTTCTGAAAGGGTGGAACACTCACCCAGAATTCCAGGGGGCCAAAAGTTAACCTCCACAACAGAGCAAATGAATTCACTCTTCTCTAGGTTTGACAGATAAGACCATGGGAAGGGAAGGGAAAAACTGAGACCTTAGGACGCCTTGTGCAAAAGCAGCCAAGGAGGGAGGGAGTTCTTTCAAGCTCCGCTCTGCATTGCTATCACCGTGTTTTTTCCTTTTTATCTGGGGCTTGTGAACTGATATTTTTCTAAGCACAGCTTACAAGGCTTTTCACCAGATGCCAGATAAAACTGGCATCAGAACACAACCTGTTCACCCTATGGAATAACACCTTTCCTCCCCGCTCCAGATTCTTGAGACTCTTCATTTCCTGCCAGTTTCTCAGGATTCAGAGAAAGCCACTCTGAGACCTCAAAGAATGAATGTAGCTTAAAGGCTGAGCAGGTTTCTCCTCTCTACTGGTACCATAATAAATCCCTCGTAGCCAAGGGAACTTCATTCCCCAGAAGCGGGAGTTCGACAGCCCCCCCAAGAGACTTGTCCCACCTAGTGAGCAGCCAAGTACCCGCAGTGCTTGTGGGCTGGGCCCCGCCTCTCAGGACAGTCCTCGGTCTCCCATGACCGGACTATGTAGACTTAAGTTCCTCTCTTTCTTCCCCAAGCCTAATGACACCTCCATGCGGGCACTATTTAAATGTAGGCCTTTGAGGACTGCAAAGAAATCTCCTGGCCCGCCAGTGAGTAATGGCCTAGGGAAACCTCCCCTGGGGGAGTAGCTATTCAACCACTGGAGAGCGGAGGAGGAAGCAGCCCTGCAGGAAGCCCCTGCAGGCGGGGCAGACTGCGGGTGTGTGATTAGCTCCCTACCCTGGGAATTTCAGTGCGGTCTCTCAGGCCCTCTGGCAGTCTTAAGCATCCCCTAAGGTAAGGGAACTCCCTAAGAGCCGGGGCTTGAACCATCTGCCTTGGCGAGCCCCAGAGTTAAGGTCCTGCCCACCGGTTCTCAGCACAGCATCCAGGAAGCAGAAGCGACATCAGCGTCAGCCAGGGACGTGTTAGAAAACCCCTTCTCAGGCACTGTCCCACACTTGCTGAGCCCGAATCTCGGCTGGTGGGCTCCAGTAATCTATCTTAACAAGTCTTCCTGGTGATCCCGGTGCAGGGAGGACCACTGCTCTCTTGAAAAACATTATTTGTTCAACCCCTTTAAATCCGGCTGAATCAGGAGCATCCAGAGGTAAGGGGAGTTGGGTCACAAAGAGAGGCTTTCGTCAGGTTGTCTGGTTCTGATTATTAGCTCTGCGACTTCCTAGTCATGTAATCTTGTGCGTCGGTCCCCCCCAGTCTAAGATGGGGGAGACAACATGTCACCTACAAGAGGTCCTGAGTGTCTGGACCCCGCCTCTCAGTACCCGCCTCAGGTCTCCCATAACCAGACTAGTAGACTTCTGTCCCTTTCTCACGTCCCCAAGGCTAATAACACCCCTTGGGGGCACTATTTAAATGCACGTCCCCGAGGCTAATAACACCCCTTGGGGGCACTATTTAAACGTAGGCATTTAATAGGAATGCCTACATTTCTAATGGAAATTTACAGAATAAGACCTACTGTCTCTAGAGTGAAAATCTGCAAGACAGGGTATGGCCACACACAAACAGGATGCTAATGTTAATACATTTTTAATTAACATTTTTAAATGGTTCTAGGTTTAAAAGAGTTCACTTCGGCCTTTGAATCCCGAGGATAAGAGGTTTTGCGTGTGTCCTTTTTTTTTTTTTTAGCAGAAATGTTTCCCCATGCTGATTTTCATCCACATAGTTTCGAAGATTAAAATTTTCCTCACATGTGAAACTTCACTTCAAGCAATTATACTTTCTTTTTTTCTTTTCTTCTTTTTTTTTTTTTAAGAGAGGAAGAGCAAATCATGTGAGGCTTGATTTAGTTTTGCTGTGTATGTACTTTAGAATTTGGTAAAGTTAACAAAAGGAAGCAAAACGATTTGAGTATTTTCTTCTTCTCTCTTAAGGCAGAATATTTTTGCATGCTACCTTGCTTTTGATTACATATACAAAGTATATATAGCAGGAATTTTAGAAAATACAGAGAAATATGAAGACACCCATATCCTACTGCTCAGAGAAAATCACTGTTAATGTTTCAGTCTATTTCTTTGTGGTTTTGTTTTCTGCTCACAGGTATGATGATTAATATGTGTGCGCATACGAAAGCTTTTTCATAGGGTCACAGTGTGTTGTGATCCTTGCAGAGGCTTTGGAATGGACTTCCCCCACCATGAAGTTTGGTTCAGTTGTCAAAACTGATGATGCTACACACACACCAAGAGGATATAAAAAAGCTTTATTACTCACATTATGAAACTTTCTGGGGAGTGGGGAGGCTTCCAAGGAGGCCCAGAAATGTCTTGAGAGAGCAGGGAAAGGAGCTGGTCTTGGGGGTCTGACCGTGGTTGGCAGGCGGGGCTGGGTGAGGTTGCTGCAGAAAGAGGGGCCGTGATGGGTTGGACTTCCCAGGAGTGGCAGAGGAGGATGTACCTGGGCTTGCTCATCATTTTGCCCAGATGTGGACAGGTGGGCCTGAAAGTCGTCAGTAGCCAAACATCAAAACTGGAGTTATACTCTGTTACTTGCACAATTTTGCACCTTTGCCTAAAATTTAGCATTGTATGTTCTATGTTTAAGGGTGACCAAAAGCTTTATAGTCATATTAAATTTCTTTTGGTATTGGCATCTTGTGGCAATGCCAGTTTTCCCTATAACTTGATTATTTATATTCCAGAAGGATGTGTGGATTAAAACCAAATTGATATTTTTTTTCTCATAAAACAAACAAACAAACAGTCATGGAATAATAAAACATAGCATCTATCCTGAAAGTAATGCATCAAAAATTGTTTCTTGAAAATAAATACAGCTTGTTCAGGGAAGAGAATACACAGATGGTTTTCTTGCTTGTGAGTATATTTGCATTTTTTATGCTCACACATGACTCTCACTCTTCTGCAAACTGACTGCAGAATGTGAGTCATATATCTAATCTGCTTTTAAATATTGGTCCTAAAGAACGTAGGTACTTATGATCCTATATTTGGAGTCCACACCTAGTGACAACAAAAGACAACTCAAGTCAGCTTCGAACAGGAATCATAACTAACCGCAGGGCTATTTTTTCCATCTATAATAAAGGATGTTCCAGCATCTGTAATGACCGAAGATAATCCTCTGTCGTCATCTGGTGCATCTAGGTTATAAAAATATATACACTGCTTTGAAAAAAGTTCTGGTCCACTGATGTCACGTGAAGGTCAGATTGTGGAAAACTGGCATTTTTACAACGAGAAATCAAGCCTGCTTATGTTTTTCTCTCGTATTGTGAAGAAAGGATCTCACTACATAGTTCCCAACTTGAAGATTTAATTAAGAGCATGAGAAGTGATTGATTCTAGATGCTGATCACAGAAGATGACTTGCCATTCGTTAGAGAAACACCTTCTATTGAAGTGTATGAGTGAAAAAAGTCTGGTCGAAGACCTGAAAAACATTTCGAGTAGACCAGGAACATCAGAGCAAATTGGAAAATCCTATTCCAAGATTTTTTTTTAAGCACTTAAAAAAAATATGATATTTGGTAGAAACATTAGCCAAACCTTTTTTTTTTTCCCTTTAATGCAAAAGAACTTGTCATCTCCAAGAAATGAAGTGGGTCTGCGTTTTGAACTGAGGTGTAAAGATTGGCAATACAATGTCAAACTACTAGCTGGATGGGGGAGATATATGTGATGGGGAGGCGGGTGGGGGCGGGGTGCTGCACCGAGAGGAATGAATGCTTTTTCACAGCGTTTGCTTTAGAGAAGCCGTGCTCTTCCTTCGCGCTTCCCCTCAGAGGCCTGGCTCACCAGCCTTCCCTCTCCTGGAGCTTGCCTTCTGGCGGCTGCCGCACCAGGAAGCTCCCCCAGGCTTTGTACAGATCCCCTGGGAGCCAGGTCAGCGCTGAGCTGGTACTTCTCCCTCCTGGGAGCCCCGCATGCGAACCTAATTGAGGCTTTTAGCCATTCAATGGCTTTGGCTTCAAAGTGCCTCTCCTGTTTTCTGCCCTCGGTAAGAACTCTATCAGCCTTACCAGGTAGAGACAGCAACCTGAATGAGCTAGCTCACACTGAGCCCTCTCCCTTCTCCTAGGCCCAGGCCTAGATGAAGGGTGCTGGGGTGGCTGACAGCAGCAGAGCAAAGATCCCCCAGAATCTCAGGGTAAGCCCACAGCCCCGACTGGTTTCCCTAGTAGAAATCTCGGAGGCTGCGTCTTCGCAGTATCTCGTGCTCCATAACCCAGCATGAGAAAGCCAGAAAGCGAGGAAAGATATTCGTCTCACCCACTTATCTCCCAGGCCTCAAGTCGTGTAGTGACTGCTCGAGGCACCTGGCAGGAGCCCAGGGACCCGGCCTGGACTCCCAGGCTGGGGCTGGCTTCATCCTCACCTTCTCTCTGCCGGCGAATGGCGAATGCCTGGCTGTGCTGGCGAACAAGTGGGCAAACCACCTCCAGCTGCAACCTAAACACCAAAGAAAGCTTTGTTTATGAGCATTCCCCAAATCTGGCTTTTGATGCGCTCAAGAGACGTTCCACAGGCTCTCTGCCTCTGCCTCGCCTCACCTACAGAGCTCCCAAGGCCTCCGCCGCTCTTAGAGCAGGGGCTTTGTGTGGTTAACTCCTGACCCCAAACGGGAGCTTCCTGTGACCCTGGTATAGCGTTTGGTCCTGTGAATCCTGTGAAGAAGGAAGAGATCTTAGCCCTAGACCAAACAGCGTGACTGAGAATCCTCATCTCTGTAGTATGCCAAGTTCGTGTTCTAATAGTAAGCAAATTTCTGAATTTATGAGGGGAGAGAGAGTTCTGTGCCTTAGGGAACACTGGCTATTTATTTGTAGAAAACTAAAAACAGCCTTGGCATAAACTCAGGCTAACCCCGAGCTTGTATTACTCTCTAATATTAAAGGTTGAGTATTGACGAGGAAAATAACGCTTATAGCCCCAGGATATTAAATACCCGCTGTGGGACTCGGGCCGTGCTAGACGGCCGTGCTACGTTCTCCCTAGTTTTCTCAACAGCATAAGACGTGGGTTTTTTACCCGTACTTCACATTCGTTAAAACAGAGGCTCCGAGTGGCCAGGGCACTTGCCCAAGGTCACGTGGCCTGCCAGAAACGGTTTCACGTCAGGGTCTGCGGGTCTTTTACTCCTCGGCCCCTCTAGCTGTTATTTGGACATTGCATTGGCAATCTTTACAGTTCCCTTCAACAAGCTTCTATCTCAGGGATGACAAGTTCTTGTGCACTAAATGGGGAAAATATTTCTCCTAAATGCCTTCTTTCTTAAGGGCTCTTACAGGAAGACGCCCTGGGCGAGCTGCAGACGCGAGGCCGCAAAGAACTGTTAAGAGCCACCACCTCACAGAGCTGTTTTGACCGGCTTCCACCTAGGCATGTGGTGCCCTAACACAGTATCTGTCACACAGTTAACACTGAAAAATGTTAACTTACACCATGATGATGATGACGATGATGATGGGTCGACATGGTTATTCCTCTTAAGGCGTTGCCAGCCCAGTGGAGGAAACATTCAAGTAAATAGATGATCGTAATATGGTGAGGTAAGAACAATGCATGAAGTGTGACCAGGGCTGGAGAGAGAAGTCACCCTGGATGGGGGCAGGGGTGCGGGTGGGGACCGCAGCATTCAGCCAAATGCAGGCATCCATGACCTCTCGTCTGTTCATCAGTGTGCAAATAAGGACAAAGTTAAGTTTAGGCAGCTGCTGCTTCTATCATTTCCTTTTGCCCGTGCAGGATCTCCAGGAGATTTTTAATACCACTTTGGATGCTATTGGAGGTATTTTGGACTTGTGTTCCAGTCATCAGAGATCCCACTGTAATATAAAGGGACAGGCGGGATGGAAAGAAAAAGAATTATGGTTGCTTAGGAAACTAAACACTGCATTTCCTGTGATTACATTCTCAAGGCTAAAGCTCCCTCCATGCTCACTGCAGGATTTTTTTGACAGCAATGTGTACCTGTCAAAAGGTTTTGAAAGAGTGTAAAACTAGGGTTCTTTGGGTTCCAGGAGACTCGAGACTTTGATAAGAGGCCTTTCACTGTTGACCTTTCTCGAAGGGCCTTCCCTGGCCCTGTTCACCTGGAGACACAGAATCTTGGTTTCTGGTCATCTGGGAACATGGCTCTTGTCTTCTTAGCCTGCCTGTAAAAGAAGGGTAAGCCTTGGTGGTTTTGAAGCCCACTGGATAAGATTTGCCGTTCTGTCATTTACTAGCTGCATGACCTCAGGAGATTTAACTAACCCCTTTAAACCCAATTTCCTTGCCTACAAAATACAGATGATAACGCTTGCCTTGAAAGTTTGCTGAAGGAATCAGATGCAGTAAGGTTTGTGAAACAAGTGGCATTTGGCAGGCACTCGATAAAAAGCAATTATGCTTATTTATAAGTAATGTTCTAGAAAGGTCTCCAGGTGGCCCTGGAACTCGGGGCAGGCCTGAGGAAAGGATGGGACTGAGGCAGATGGAAAGGAGGAAAAAGGCAATCTGACAGGAGACTAGCATGATGAGAGTGTGTGCCTTGGAGGCTGGAGGCACATTCGGTGGCGCTAAGGGAGGCCAACTGGGGCCTGAGTTTGGATGATCTGACTGGCGAGGAGTTCTGGCTTTTCTGTGGAAGTCAGCAGGGAACACGAAAGGTTCAGAAGGAAGCAGAAAGTTCCCCTCAGGGCCCCTCTCTTCCTCAGCCTGACCTTGACAACATCCGGACTTCTCTTAAACTTGGATAGGCTCTCAGTTTTTTTTTTTAACCGTATTTATAGTTCCCCTTACCTTTTACAATAGCCGCTGGACTTCCTGCGCCCAGGACAGCTGCAAGACTCTCCCAGCCAGCCTCTCCTCCACCTCCAGGGGAGCAGCTGAAAGCCGGCTGCGCGCAGAAACACTCCCTGACAGTTAAGAAGCAAATGATTTTTAAAGATTAGCTGGCACAAAGGGAAACAAGGCCCCTTAAACCTCCTTAGTCAAATAAAAGCTACCTCTGAATCAGAGGCGCGATCTGCCGTGACTCACGCTTTCATAAGGCTCTGTGGAGAAGGCCATCTGCCAGCAGATCTGGGGGCACGGTTCCAGGCAACCGGAGACCTTTGACTTGTGGGGAGGGGCTGTGCTTTACTCGAGCAAGCAGACCACAGACGGGGAGGCTGACACAGGGACCCAAGAGGTTTCCCGGAAGGTTTCCTTCCATAGGAGGCAGTAGAGGCCAGGGAAGCAGTTCTTTCTTCACTGCTTTTGGAAAACGAGGGCATTACGGCTAAAAAGTGCCGAGTGTCTCCAGCTGATCTTTTAACTAGGAGTTCAGGGATACTCTTCAGGAGTCTGTCAACTCCTGCAAAATTCGGCGGCTCTGTGCATTTTCTGGGAAGAGGACCTGTAGTTCTAATCAGATACTTTCGGTTCTAAGACCCCTTTCCTGTCTCGATTAGGCCTGAACCTTCTTACTTTGCCAAGAGAGCATGATCGAGTGACTTGTCTGAAGTCACTCCACCAGTGGGTAGCAGAGAAGAGAGTGGAAGCAAATTCTCCCAGGGCAATTGTGCTGCCCTGGCCCAGAGACACCCTAAAATTAGGAGACATTCTGTGATATTGAACATGGCTCCCCAGGACAGGAATTAAATGTGCTTAGGACTACTTTGAAAGTCTTTTCACTGCCAGCCCCTCATGTTCTTCTGGTTAAGTCCTCCCCCCGTAGCCCCACCCACCTGTCAGGCTAGCTTCTCCGCAAGAGAACAACACGCTCCTGGTGTTAGGCATTGGCAGTGGGAGCATTGTTGAGGCCGACTCACCGATTATCACACACCTGAGGGCAAGGGGCAGGATTGCGGCTGAGTTTCTGGCCCTCTCGTCTGTACACTCAGGGGCAATCGCAGATTGAGGGTAAGCAGAAAAATGGGAGCATTCTGGGGGCCTGGGAGTCGATTTCTGCTTTTCTTTTTCATTTATTTGGACGATCGGTTACCACTTTGACCTAACTTCCATGCAACATCATCACAGCTGTGATACAGAGCCTGTACTCTGGGAGGGTGACAGTTTGGGCTTGAATCCTGGCTCGATCAGTTATTATTGATACAACACTTTGGGCAACTTTCTTAACTTTCGGGACCTTGATTTTCCCATGTGTACGATAGCATACTGGTATCCACGTGTAGCAAAGCGGATATGTGCCAGCCCTTCACGCACAGTCAGGCCGGTCTTCCCAGCCCAGCGTCCTTGCTCTCAGGTCCGCTGGCAGATTGAATTCTCTAGCAAATGGAATGTGAGGGGAAGTGATGTGGTTCATTCCCGCCTGGCAGTGAAAACTTCCCGGGTGATCCTCCGTGTTCTCTCTTATCCCATTCACTGGCTGAGGGTGCCTGAGGGGACTCTGAAGTCCTGGGAGATGATGGAACCACCTGAAGGAAGGACCTGAATCACCATGTGGAGGGCGACCTGCCAAACACCGCCCTGAACTATTGCTAGCGTTTTACAGCAGTTAGCCTACTTCATAAGGTTGTCGTAAGAATTGAATGAATTAACATATCCACAGCTCCTGAAACAGTGCCTGGAACACACACATATATATTTATATTTATAAATATATAGGATTATATTTATATATAAATATCTAAATATAGAACATATATATTTATAAATGTATATTAAATATATATGTATATTTATAAATATATATACACGAGTTATATACATGATTGTTATTATGCTGATGAATGGATAAAAAGATATATATTGAGAGAGAGGCTGCAAGAGTTATCTTTAAAGCTTGCAAAGGTCGTTTGCCACAGTTTCTTTCTTTCCAGTTTTATTGGGATGTAATAGCCATATAGCACTGTACAAATTTAAGGTGTATAGCATAATAATTTGACTTACATATATTGTGAAATGATTACCACAGTGAGTTCAGTTAACATCCATCATTTCACATGGATATTAAAAAAAAAAAGAAAAAAGTGTGCTTTTTTTTTTTTTCTTGCGATGAAAACTCTTGAGAGCTACTCTCTTAACTTTCAGTTATACCCCTCAGTGGTGCTGACCACAGTCACCATGCTTTCTATTACACCCCCAGGACCTATTTTTCTTATAACTGGAAGTTTGTGTCTTTTTACCACCTTCATCCAGTCCTCCTCCCCACAGCCCTGCCTTTGGTCATCACAAATCTGATTTCTTTTTCTATGAGTTTTGTTTTGTTTTAGATTCCACAAGTAAGTGAGATCAGACAATATTTGTCTTCCTCTGTCTCACTTATTTCACTAAGGCCAGAGTCTTATTTCTTAGGTTACCACCAAGATAATCTTTTAAAAAATATTTTTACTATACAGTTGTAGAGTTTGCATTTGAGGGGCCAAAAGATGGCATTGTAGAAAAATGTGTTGAGACATATATTAGTACATTCCTATGTGTTTTTGAAGAAAAATGAGACTATCCCTTTCCTCAAAAGAATACAGTCTGGATGAGACAGACAAAAAAACATTTTTGTCAACCAAATATAGTGTTTATGCAAATGCAAGATTTTCACCTTTCTGCTCTGATGCTTACTAAAATCATTCGCTTGTATGGCGATTAAGAAGGAAAGAGGAAGGAAAGGGAAGGAGAAGGGGACGAGGAAAGTCATACCTGAGGCTGCCTCAGAAGCATCTCTCTCTCTCCAGATGTTGGCATCTTCCCCCCTCCCCCCATCATAAAGGTTTCAACCCTAAAGGAATCCTTAGTTCTTTTCATGACTAGTAAAATGTTCTGCTACCGGCGACCCGCCCCAGTCCCCATTCAGCACAGTCTCCCAGGGTAATTGCTCTGAATCCTCCCGTGCCACCTCTTTCTCTTTCTTGCTCCAAACCCTGCCTTGTTCTGGTTGCTTCCTGCTGGGAATCCGACCTTCTTAGAAAAGACCATCATAGTAAAGGAGAACAAACTAGTGTCATTCATATTCTACTCATTGATTCAATTCATTCAAATAACGTTATTGCGTACGTGCTATGAACCAGGGGATAAAACAGTGAGCAAAACAGGCAAAAAAAAAAAATTCTGCCTTCGTGGAACTTACTCTAGAGTCTTGGAAGATAGGGAATAAATGAATCAGTAAGTTATGTCATGGTGCATTATTAAATGATGATAAGCATAAGGAAAAAAAATCAGGGAAGCATAATAGTAGATAGGAGGAGTTGGGGTAGAAGAATGCCATTTTAAATAAGGTAATCAGGGAAGGATTCACTGAAAAGTGATATTTAAGCTAAGACCTGAGAAGGTGAGGGAGCAAGTTATATGCAAAGGTGAGGAAGAGCATGGCGGAAGGAAGGAATTTGGGCCAAGGGCAGGCCTGGTGTGTTTGCGGGGCAGCAAGGAATCCAGCATGGCTGACGTGGAATGATAAGGAAAGAAAAGAGGCTAGATCAAGTGAAGGCTTGAGGACCAGCAGATGGAGGTTGGCTTTCACCCCGAGTGAACTGGGAAGCCACTGGAGGCTTCTAATTGGAAGAAGGGCTTGACCTGACTTACGTATTGAAATGATCGCTCTGGTTGCTGATAGGTGAATACCTAGAGTGGGCAAAAACAGGAACCAGGGACCAGGAAGGAGTCTAAGATAGGAAAATGAGTGGATGATGGCAACTCAGACCAGAGTGTCACCAGTGGAAATTCTGGCGTAGAGCCAACACATTTTCTGATTGAGTGAATGTGGGGTATAAGTAAAAGAGGAATCAATAATAACTTCATAGTTTGAAGCCTAAAAATATAAAAGGTGGAGTTGTGATTCAATGAGATGGGAGAAGAAAGATTAAGAATTTCCTTTTTAGGTGTGTTAAGTCTAAGATGCATATTAGATATCCAAGTAGGATGACAAGTATGCAGCTGGAATTCAAGGGAAAGGTCCAGGCCAGAGGCATAAAGTTGGAAGTTGTCGGCTTATAGGTGATATATAAAGCCATGAAACTGGAGGAGATCACCCCATCAGAACATGCGGATAGCTGAAACTAATATAAAATAATATCGAATGTCAACTGTCAAATAAAAGAAGGAAGAAATAAAAAAGAATGTGTGAACAGGGAAGACATTAGAGGACTGAGACCTGGGGTCCCCCTATAAGAAGTGGTCTGGGAGGTGAGAAAACCAGCAGAGGAGATTGAAAAGGAGTGGCCACTATGATAGATGAGCCCCTGGCAGAATGTAAGTCCTGGAAGTCAAGTGAAGAGTATTTCCAGGAGGAGAGGCTGATAAACTGCATTTAATTCTGGAGTAGTCAGATAAGTTGTGGGCAGATAATTGACCATTGGATTTAGCAATATAGAAGCTACCGGGGGCTTGAAAGAGCAAAGTAGGAGCGAAAGACTGATGGGTGGGTTCAGGATGAAGAGCACACACAGTAAATTTAGACTCAACTCTTTGAATGAGTTTTGCTATAAAGGAAGTTGATTAAAGGAGCCATAGCCGGAGGAGAATATAGAGTCAGGGGAGGGTTTTCCTTAAAATGGGAGAAATTATTTTCTAAATGTGTGTCATCAGAAAACTGAGGGTGTATTGGACAGATCAGCCTGCCACAATCATAATACAATTTCTTTGAAATCTTAAAAGGTTCACATTGGTTTTTCCTTTTATTCTGAAAAATATGTTTTACAAGTAATCTATCCTCTCCAAATCATTTAGTAAAATTGACTCCCTCCCCCAACAACAAAAAAAATGCTGTATTTGTCCTATTGCCCCGAGAGTTTGAGAAAGGATACACATGCCCCATTCAGAGAAGCTGGGTTCAACGGACAATAGAAGACTTGGAGAACCAGATGATGAGGAAGTTGCTTACTGAAGAGGCCAGGAGACTGTTTCCAAGAAGGAGGGTGTCAGGGGTAGTGAGGAATGCAGCCAAGAAAGCCAGAGATTTGAGGTCTAAAGTGTGTGGGGTGACTCTGCCAGTGGTAACTTGACCTCTCTCTGCCAAGAGACATGCAGGGACCTGTTTCTCATGGAAAATAGCGTGACATGGTCTGTGTCTATCAGGAACCCTCCTATGGTGTGTGACAGAAGCCCAATTCGAACTCACTAAACAAAAGTGGGCATTTACTCCCATAACTGGAATGGTCAAATGGGGGGTGGGGGGAATCAGCTCCAGACATAATGATCAAGGGTTCAGCTGATGTCATTTAGAATCCATCTATTTGTCCCTGTGTTCTTCCTCTCTGTTGACAACGTTCTCTGACAGGCTCTTTCTATTGGCAACAATGATGGCCTCTAGCACCTTCAGACTCTCTTGCTTCATAGCACCTGAACTCTCAGAAGGACAGTGAGAATCTCTTTCCCAATAGTTGTAGCAAGCCTTGGGGAGGGATTGGATTGGCCCATCTTGGGTCATGTGCCCATTCCTGGTGGGCAAATAGATGCAGAAGTCTGATTAGTTAGGCTGGAGTCATGTGCCTCCATCTTGAGCTTGGACATGAGGCCTCATTGACTGAGGATGAGGAAGAGGTTGTCCCCAGAGGGAAATTGCCAAAAAGAAGGGGGATGTAGGACCAAAAACAAATATTGTTGTCCATTTTACACTGCTAATTTTAATTAACTTTTGAAAGCAAAAAGTCTGTTTTAGTCAAGAATTATTATTGCTTAGCTATTCATATTTTGGGGGCTTATTTTATTCTTTGGAACTTGAAATTAAATTTTTAAAATGTAATGAGAAGGTAAGCCCAATACAACTAGAAAGATGAAATTAAGACAAAATCTAATATTATTAAAATACAAATCAACAAAACAATAAAAGGGTAAATAAATTCAAAATTGAATTACTTAGGAAGACTAATAAACAGATTGCATGAAGTTTATTAAGGATAAAAGAGAGCAAAACATGTAAGTTTATAAATAAAAAAGGAGACACAACCACATATACAGAAGAAATTAAGTCATAAATGGATGCACTACTGAAAACATAAAAGAAATGTATAATTTTAAAAAACATATAAAGTATCAAAATTAATGATAAAAACAAGAAAATCAATAAATAAACATTATTATAGAGGAGATGGAAAAGTTGACTTTAAAAATACCACTGAAAATGGGTATTAGTATGAGATGGTGTCACCGTTGAGTTTTAAATTTTAAAAATTGATCATTAGTATAAACTAATGCTATAGTAATAATCATGTTGCAATGTATAAATGTATCAAATCAACACATCATACACCTTAAAATTATGCAATTTTTTGTTAATTGTATCTCAATAAAAATAATTTAAAAAAATAAGTAAATATTACTTAAATAATTCTAGGCCTTAGAAAAATGTAAAAAGTTCTATAATTCAGTATTAAAAAGAAAATCAATCAACCAATTAAGCATGCAAAATATTTTTTAAAATCAGCTAGTAGAATTCAGCAATGAACTAAAAGATATAACATCATGACCAAGTAGCATTTATTCTCCTAATTCAAGTCACAGAAAAGCAATTCCAGTCAGCCAATGCATGTATAAAGAGGCTCAGACTCACATGCACTCGGGGAGATACAAAGTTGTCATAACAAGATATCAATTTACACTGATCAGATGGAAAAATAAGAGAGAGACAATTCCTATTGCTAAAGCGGATGTGGGAACTTCTATAAATTTCTGGTTAGAAATATGTATTAATGAAATATCTTTGGAAAGCAATATGGCAACGTCTGTTAAGTTTAAAAATAAATAAATCTTTGACTCAGAAATCCCACTCCCAGGAACCTGTCTCTTAGTAAAGAAAGCTTCAAAACCTAAGGACATATTTATATAGAAGTGGACCACACTGTAAACAGTGGTAAACAAACAAATAAACAAAATACTGGAAACAAAGTGAATATCATCTGTATAAGATTGGTTAAATAAATTATAGTACTGCTACACCATTGAGTTATATGTGGCCCTTAAAAAGAATTAAGAGGGTGAATTAAGAGAGCTTCGTCAGGTATTAGAGGAAAAAAATCAAGATACAGAAAAATATAAAAATAAAACAATGGTACATGTATATGTATCTGTGTGGATGTATTTGTGCATTGATGTTTATAGATAATTATATACATAGAGAAAAAGTAATGGAAGGATAATGTCTTAGTCTGCTCCGGCTGCTATAACAACAAACCATAGACTGGGTGTCTTAATGGACAAACATTTATTTCTCACAGTTCTGGAGGCTGAAGTCAAGGATCAAGGTGTCAGCAGATGAGTTCTTGGTAAAAGCTCTCTTCTTGGCTTGCAGACAGTCACCTTCTATCCTCATATGCCCAAGAGAGGAAGCGCTGATGTCTCTTCCTCTTCTTATAAGGACACTAATTCCATCATGGATCTCCACCCTCATTACCTCATCTAATCCTAATTACCTCTCACAGGCCCCACCTCCTAATATCACCTCCTTCAGAGTTAGGACTTCAACATATGATTGGGAAGGATATAGTCATCCAGTGGAAAACAGATAAGTCCTAACAGATAAGTAGCCAGGGCGTCCAGCATGCACTGGGGATGGTATGGAACAAGTAAAAAGGAAAAGGGGAAAAAGAAGAACATAAATCATAAGATTTAGCTGTTAAAATGAAGTTTTATCTTTTATCACCTGTCAAATAGCCGTTGCATGGAAGATTTCTCCCTGTTTTCCAAATTGGAGAAATGCAGGCAGAGAGAGGATTATTTCCTGAGCCAGGACCCCACAGCGAGTCAGTTACTGAACCATAAATACCACCCAAAGCCTCCCGACTTTCCCATGGCTTGAATCATTCCCAGATAAATATAACTAAGTCGTTAGCGTGAAATCGATGCATGCAAACACATGAATGACGGACGAAGGCTTGGCTTCACGCCCGGGGGGTTTGGAACGAACTGGCCCTCCAGCGAGCGGCAGGCACCTGGGGGGGGGGGAGGGAAGGTGCCCACCTCTGCTTCAGGAGCCCCGGGAATCAGAGACGTGGTCTCGCTCCCAGTTGTCCTCCCAGTTGTCCACATTCGTGGCAAACAGCGCATTCGGGGGATTCACAGGGAGGAGGAGTGGGCGAACGGATGCAGCAGACTAGAGGGAACCTGGCCCTGGGCTCCTCTTGGCAAGCTGGCGGGGCCTCCGGCAGAACAGGGACAGGACGGGTGAAGAAAGAAGGAGGGCCTCTTTCTTCGTGTTTGATTTTGCAGAGCCTTCTGAACAAGAATCTTCCATGCTACGTGTCTTGGTAAACTTCAGCTAAATTATAAAGAAAGGGAAGGGCGGGGGGAGTGGAGGTAGGAAAGAGAATTTTCTGAGATTTAGTGAATTCAAATGAATTTACATGGACTTCAATGGGCAGTGTCAATCTCTCATTCGGTGGACTTGTCTCTGAGGGCCCAGGGACCTAATTCCTGAAAAACAAAACAAAACAAAACAAAACAAAACAGAACAGAACAAAAAAACGAGAAACCAAACGAGCAGCTGCATTTTTCCGTGTGATCACAAAGTTCACGATTTGTGCTCTCTGGACAGTTAAGTCGATGGATCCTGGACGTTCACCCCAGTATCTGGAAGTCCAGTCTGGGACGTGACTCCATGGTTTTCACTGGGAGGGAGGTGGGGACTTGAGCTAAAGAAGCTTGTGAGAGACCTGGGAAGCGACCTCATTTCCCTAAAAGGGACTCTGACTCTGGTGGGCCCTGCACGTCAGGCAGGCTGCGGCCGGCCGGGCTCTGCCTGAGCAGATGCAGGAGGGGTCAGCCCAGGCCCCCGAGGCCTGCCTCTCGCCACCCTTGACCGGGGCGTCCTGTCCTGTCCGGCTGCGGCTGCCTGTGCTCCACTTCACCAGCACTCGAGCTGTGTGTGTGACAAATGGTGCTCTTAAATAAACGGGAAGCGGCAGACACAGTCCAAAGGGCAAGAGTTATTTTTATTTAGAAAGGTGAAAGAGGAAAAATTTCAATCTGATTTAAATATTTACTCAACTAGGAGATGGACAGACCCCTGAAACAGTCTAACCCAGACTCAGGACAAGGAGCTGAAGATTGCTTTTCCGTGGTAAGTAAGCCGTGGTAAGCAAATCCCTGGTTGAAGGAAATGAAGTGGGGAGGCGGGGCGGGGGGGGGAGATTCATGAAATCACCTTATGGTCTGAGATCACGTGGCCCAGCAACTCGATTGGACTTGCTCTGAGATGTAGGGCAAATTACTTAGCTGCTGTAAACCTTCTTCTGTTCTTATCTATAACACATGGGGCAGGGAGGGGGTATCCATCTTGTAGAATTCTTATGAGCTTAAAAAACCAAGGCATGTAAGCACTTGCACATAAGAAGCACTTAATAAAAGCAAGCTATTACTATCTGGTCTACACGAGGCCTATTAAAACTCTGGAGTCCTCCAACCTCTTATAGGAAGGCTCAGTGATTCTGAGATAAGGCTCGGGAAACTGTATTCTGAACAGGCCCTCTGGGGTTTCTTTCGGGGCCTCCAGGTTTGGGAAGCAAAGTCCCGTGACCCCACGCAGAAGTGCTCCCCCACCTACAGTGGATACCAGCAGGAGTCTCGGCTCAGGGTTCCTCTTACAGATTCAGTCCCATGGCTTCAAAGCCCAGTGGCTGCCTCACAGACACACAGTGTAAAACTTAATACTGACTCACATCATGACTGCCACCCGCCCCCATTGCCCATCTCCCCGTGACATCCCCATGCACCCAGGGCCTCAGGCTGCAAGTGAGTGATTTTCTTTCCCTTTCCCCTCCCCCTTTTTGCCCACCAGCAGGCCCTGGCAGCAGCCCTTCCTCCCAATTCCAGCCTCATCTGATGGGTCTCCCAGCTTCCCCTCTGAACACGCTGTTGACCGCTCTCCATTCACAGCCAGAGATTGCTGGCCCTCCTTGTCTGGGTTCCTTGCACTAGGCATCAGCCACAAAGCCGCCCCTGCCCCTCCCCCACCCTCCCGTTAGCATACACTCAGCTTGCACTGGACTCTGGGCTTTGGCACTGGCTTCCGCTTCTGCCAGGAACACTTATTCTCGTCCATCCGCCCCGAGCCTTCCAGAACCTTCTGCTTTCTCTTTATCCACGTCTCTACTTGCATGCCACGTCCTCAGAGAGGTATGCCCTGACTTCCACAGCCAAAGGAACTTGCTCTGTGACCTTTGGCAGGTTACTCAGCTTCACTGGAACTCAGTTTTCTTATCTGTAAAATGGAGATAATAATACTACCTACCTCTTAGGTTCACTATGAGGATTATGTGAGTTTAAATGCACAATTTTTTTAGTTTTATTTTTCCAGTTTTATTGAGATACAATTGATGTTTAACATTGTTTTAGTTTAAGGTATGTGACATTGGGTATATGTATGTATTACAAAATGATCACCACAACAAGTTGAGTTAACATTCATCACCTCACATAGTTACAATTTTTTTTTCTTGTGATGAGAACTTTTCAGATATACTCTCCTAGCAACTTTCAAATATATACTATTGTTAACTATAGTGGCAGCTCAGTTTATGTTGGGCTGACCTTGGCCTAGGCAGGGTGGTCACTGTCTCTCCATCTCTAAGTCAAGAGTGGGAAGGACTCCGGAGCCCTGTGGTGTCTCCTGAGGGGACCCCATCTGCCAACACCCCTCAGGGCTCCCTGGTAATGTTATAGGGAGAAAAGAAAGGAAGCCGTTGTCACTATGCTATGCATGGCACTCCAGAACTTATTTCTCTTATAACTGGAAGTTTGTACCTTTGACCACCATCACCTATTTCCTGACCCCCCCACCCACACTCCCACCCCCCACCTCTGACAGCTACCAATCTCTTCTCTGTATCTATGAGTTCAGTTTTTTTGTTTTTTGTAGATTCCATATATAAGTGAGATTATTCAGTATTTATCCTTCTCTGTCTGATTTATTTCACTTAGCAGAATGCCCTCAAGTTTCATTTGTGTTGTCACAAGTGGCGGGATTTCCTTTTTTATGGCTGAGTAATACTCCTTTGTATATATACCACACTTTCTTTATCCATTCAGCCATTGACAGAAGGTGTACATTGTTTAAAATAGTGCCAGGCACATAGTGAGTGCTCAACAAATGTAAAGTTAGTTCATATTTATTTCATGGAATTATAATAATTTATTTAAGTGCCTATTTCTCTTACTCGTCTTTATATCGAAGCCACTGGCAGGGTAGCTGCCATATTTTCTGAGCTGAATAGTATTCTCCCAATTTTCATGTCCACAAAGAACCTCAGAACGTGACCTTATTTGGAGTCTTTGCAGGTGTTAGTTAAGGTGAGGTCATGCTGGATTAGGGCGGGCCCTACATCCAGTGACGGGTCTCCTTATAAGAAACTATGCGAATATACTTACAGACATAGGCATGGGGGGGAGAAAGGCATGTGTTGACAGAGGCAGAGACTGGACTGAGGCAACTATAAGCCAAGGGACACAAAGGATGCCGGCCAATGCCAGAAGCTAGGAGGAGGCAAGGAAAGCTCATCCCTCAGAGCTTTCAGAGAGAGCATGGCCTTGCTGACACCTTGATTTTGGACTTTTATCTCCCAGGACCATGAGAGAAGAAACCTCTGTTGTTTCAAGTCACCCAATTTGTAAGACTTTGTTATGATAGATAGCCCTAGAAAGCTAATCCAGCACCCAGTGACTGGTGAGCGAGCGAGTGAGAGGGAGCGAGTAAATAACTTGGACACCTCCTTCCCCCTGCACTCTGACTCCAATGCAAAGGCAAAGGCTTCCTTTCACGTCTCCCTATAACATTAGCAGGGAGCTCTGAGGGGTGTTGGTGGATGGGGTCCCCTCAGGAGACACTGCAGGGCTCCAGTGTCCTTCCCAGGAGGGCAGACAGTAACCACCCTGCCTTGGCCAAGGTTAGCCCAACGTAAATGGAGCGGCCGCTTGCCATCTAGATGATAGCCTCTGTCCAAGAGAGAGGAAGGCCCTCTGCAAGCAAAGTCATTTAAACCCATCTACGGTTCCATGGTACTGACCGTGTGCCCATCACAGGCCAGGTGCCGCTCCCAGCTCTGAGCTCCCACAACCACTGCTCTGCCCTCCCTTGGAAAACCTCTTACTTCCTCTCTCGCATCTTAGCTATTTTTATATATCGAGCTGCCTCATTTTCCCAAGGGGGTCATTTGGCAAATATAAAAATGGCTCAGAGAAACCACAGACCAAAATACGTTTCTGACGAGAACCACCCACCCTTCAATGTGCCACTTGCTTGGTGGATTCATTCTCTCTTATCCACGGGGGACGTTATCAGTTTGCATGGGATACTAAAGCACTAGTCCCTGTGGGTCTCTCTCTCTGGGTCCTGGATTACTGGCCCTTTTAGATCAACCCCTACTTTCTCTAGGACAGGTCCTAGGTTGAAGGCATGAATAATCACAGCTGATCTCACCGAGTGCTTACTCTGCATGAGGCACCATGAGGGTTATTTAATGTTCATTACACCCCAGGGGTAGGAACTATTATTAAGCCTTCTGTGGTGATGGAGAAACTGAGGCACAAGGAGGCTGAATAATCTATTCAAGGTTACACAGTGATTAGATGATGGTGGTCTGGCTTCAGCCACGGCTGACAGGGCAGCTGAAGGACATGTCTTTATAAGAGGCGCATCGTGCCATCATCGAGGGCCTCGAAAATGATTCCTCTGAGTGTCTTTCCCTTTTTATCTTTCCAAAAGTAACTAGTATTACTTTCTTACCAGTAAATCACTAGAAATCTTTATCGAAGCATAAAAGAATATGGAATATGGAGTTAGAAAGACATAGATTCCAGTTCTGCACAAGATGTATAATCTAGAGCAAGTTACTCAGGTTCTCTGGGCCCTGGTTTCGCCATAGTAAAGCAATGACATGCACAAGTTGTCTGGTACATAGTTGCCATCTGTCAGCCTCCCTCTGCCTAAGTGGATTTTACAAGAAATCACATAGTTAAGGAGATATGAGCTGCCCATTGGTCAGTCCTCCCGGGCTGCTAAACAGAATACCATAGACCTGTGGCTTTATAACAACGGAAAGGACACTAATCCCATTCTTGAGGGCTCCACTCTCCTAAAAGACCCCACTTCCTAAAACCATTGTATGGGGGGGGGGGTTCAAATTTCAACCCATGAATTTGGAGGGATATAAAACCATTCCATCTAGAGCGCCGCCCTAGGTCATATCTAACTTAAGTCAGAGTATTATTAAACTAAGAAATTTGAAGCTAAAAGGGACCTTCAGAAATCGAGAGGTTTGGTTTCCGGCTCTAAGCACCAACTAAGCAATTATGAAGATGTGTGGTAATAATGCCCAGAACTCGTCCCTGCTGAGCACCAGCAACCTTATTTCCTGGGAATACATAGCATCCTGGAGTGAATGCTGGACTTTGAAGCTGAAGATAAGATTTGGACTCCTGGCCCAATGGCAAATGGGGATGAACACCTGCTCACCCTGCTGACCCACTTATTTTGAGGCAAAAGTAGTAGGAGGTCAATGAAAAGTAACTGTGATTATAAGGGGCTCACAAGTATAAGGCACTGTTGGATAAAGCTGCTTTGCCAAGAAATGGTGAGTTTCCTGGCAGAGCAGATGCTATCCGAACAGTGCAGGTTAAAGGCTGCCCTTCACGTCTCTAGTGCTGACACCACAGATACCAGCTCCTGGCCTTTGCCTTCAGTCGTGGCTGCCTCGCCTGCCTACGCCTCTGTTACTCGTCCCTTCACCTCACTGTCTTCACTTACCCCTCGAGTGGGCCACCCCTTTCCCGCCCTGACTCTAAAATCTGCTGTGTTTTTCCAAACTCTTCCCTCTGAATAATGAGATGTAGCAGATGCTCACGTCTCACCCCAACTCCTGGCACTCACTGCTCCTTCTTCGGCCACCTGCTGGTTTTCTCCAGCTGATGGCCCCTGTGGCCTCACAGGGCAGACCACAGCGCTGGGGAATTAAAGCCCCTGCGAGCGAAGCCTGAGAGGGCTGGTGGCTAATACCCCAGCCTCCTCCCTGCTCGAGTGGAAGGACTCAGGAGCTCATTCTACAGTTTTCCAGACGCCCAAGCCAAGATGCTCACAGCAATGACCTGCTGTCACTGTCTCCGAAGTGGCCTCCTGCCCTTTTCTGACGCACTTCCCCGCTCCCCTGACAGTCCTTGGGATGTCTTCCCAATTAACCTGCTCACCGACGAATCTTACCTCAGAAGCTGCTCCTGTGGGAACTCAACCCAAGAAACCAGCAAATCACATCTTGACCAGGGGGATCGAGTGCGTGCCTCATCGACACGGGTCACTTAGAGCCACCATGGACTAAACAAAATTCCATCGCAAGGTTGACAAGACCGTGATCTGCTTCAGCTTTCCCTAAGACGCTCTCCACCACACCCTCCTGCGGGACTTCCATAGACCATGTAGCTCAGTTATGTGCAGTTGTTGGAGCATATTCCCATCCTCAAGCCTCTGGCCCTGTGCCATGCTCTTCTTTTTGCCAGCAACAGCCTTCCCCACCATTTCTTCCTTCACCTCCCACTCGACTTTGAGTTTCAGCTTCCCTGACCTCCCCCCACAAGCACATACCCAGGCTGGGGGACACATCCCCCCTCTGTGCTCCCAGGCCACCTCCTTCTGCACATGGCCCATTTTGTCTGGCTAGACTGTAAGTAAACTCCGTGAGGCAGAGTTGTTTGTTTTTTTTTTTTACTCTGAAATTCCAAGCCTGGCACCATACCTACACAGAGCAGGTTTTTGAATAAAGGCTTGATAAATCGATTTTTTAAAAAAAGTAGTAAACTAAGCTTTTAATTTCGGAACAAGAATAAGATGCTTCCTCTAATACAAAGTGAGAATCACGAGGAAAGTCTAAACCGCTTTGCAGGCTGCCAGAGTGGGAACAGCAGGCACGTCCTTGTAAAAGGGGCAGCTGTAGCTTTGAAGGTCGTGAAGGAGAGTGGTGGTTGGACAGTGGAAACGAAGAAGATGAGAAGCAGGAGGAGGAATTGGTCCAGAGACAGGGAACCCCGAGCATCCTGAGGCTGGACGTCTCTGGGTCGGCCTGGGAAGACAGGAGCGGTCAGGGGCAGCCACGTGCCGGTTGGCTCCCCTGCGGGCAGCAAGGAAGGTGTGGACAGGCGTTTCCTCTGCCCACACGGACACAGTCCCAAGGCGTGTGACTTCCCTTATTGTTCAATATCCCCAACCCTCCCCCAGCGCTGCCATCTTTCCTTCCTTCCTCAGCTTCCTCTGTTCGAGGGTGAGGCTTCCTGTTAAGTCGTTCTGAGAACTGTGGTTTTCAGAGTTTTACAGACCAGGAATGCCTGCCAGCAAAATTACCACTAACGGTCCCCAATGAATGCCAAGAAAATACTCCTCGCACCGCTAACCTGGGTCTTCCAGACAGCACCAGTTCCCAGGGGACAGAGGTGGGGAGATGCCCTCCTCCCTTCCAGGGCCCGTCCTTTACACAGCGTTCAAGGCCACTCAGGAAAAGCCTGTGTCCCTCCGTTTTTTGTCAACAAAACCAAATTGTAACTACCCGGATGCTGTTATTTAAAGTTGAATCCTGCTGTGAATCATTTCCAGGACAGAGATTTTTCTGCAAAGTGATTTCCTGTGCCCTTTTATTTTTTTTAATTAATATATTTTTTAAAAACCTATATATGGTAATTTTCTATCTTTCTAGAATACGGAATAATACATATAAATAACTGGGTAGTCAAATAAAGACTATACAAAGACGATCAGCATTCATAATAACGACAATAAAATGCCATCAAGTCCTGGAGCGCCTTCCAAAAATTGAACTATTGGTCAATGGTCCCTTATCTGCAATTCCACAAATCATTTGGTAGCAAAACTTGGCCTGAACTAATGGAAGAAATTTATATCCATTATCTTGCATAGAGCAAATACTTAAACCTTTTGCTGCAGACATACGAATGTGTTTTAACACAGGGTGCTGCCCTAACCCTGCTGTATATAAACTATACAGTTTATGCACACTATTATCTTTCTAGATTACAAAATATTCTGAATTCCAGGACACATCTGACTCAAAGGACTTCATATAAGGGATTATGGACCCGAGCCGATATAAATTGTGTTCAACTTCCTTTTAATGTTAGATGTTTTTAGGGTATTCCAGTTTTGTGAAGTTGGAGTGCTGGCTGTTACTCCCTTTCTGATGCTGGTCTCCTTCCTGTTCCCTCCTGGATCCATACTCTGCTGCTCTCCTCTTTGCCCAGGGAGGCTACACACATGGATGGCTTCATTTTGTCTGACTCCCCTTCTGTCAGTGGCAGTTACTCGCTGGAGAGCTGAGGGCCAAGGGAGAAGGAGGTTGGGACGTTTCTTCCTCGCTTCCTCTGGCTTCAGTGCCCAACACTGGCTCTGCCTGCCTCCCTCCCCATGCAAGCTCCTGCTGGCAGCCCACGCACATTCTAGCTCCAACACCCTGAGAACTGAGGACCACTATAGCCTCCCCCTCCTCCTTCAGCCCATAGCAGGTAGTGATTGCTTTCCACTGTTGCAGGAGGTGGGTTCACCCAGCTCCATGATTGTTCTCTGTACCTGCCCACACCTCATGAGCAGCTTCATTAGACCCTTTGTTTGAACCATCTGGAGTGAACGCTGTCTACGGCTGCACACTGACTGATTCGTTGACAAGTCAGAGCCCCTCTAGTGCTCTGTGAAATGCACTGATCTTAACTCAGGAGGCCTGAGTTTGAGGACTGGGTAACTTTGGGCAAGTCACTTCACTCTTCTGGATCTTAGCTTTTCTATCTCTAAAAGGGGCTGAAAATGCTTTATTTCAGAGTGTGCTGTCATAATAAAGCAATCAGTATGTGGAAATGTCTAGGAAACTCTAAAGAAATGCAAAGAAATCCAAGAACCCTGAGGAAACTACAATATTCAATTATTCCGAATCTCCTATCCCTCTAATGCTTCTGGATAAAAGAGTGTTTGCTTTGTGTCTTAGTTTGTGAGGGCTACTATAACAGAACTACCACAGACTAGGTGGCTTAAATGACAAACATATATATTCTTCATAGTTGTAGAGGTTGGGAAGTCCAAGATCAAGTTTGAGACAGATCTAGAGTCTGGTGAGCATCTGCATACAAGGACTCCTTGTCGCCCCCCGTGGCAGAGAGCAGAAAGCGATCTGCTGTCTCCTCCTCTTTTTATAAAGGCTTTAATTCCATCATGAGAGCTCCACCCTCATGACCTCATTTAATGATAAATAACCTCCTAAAGGCCTCACCGCCCACTGTCATTGCACTGGGGTTAGGGTTTCGACATATAAACTGGGGGCGGGCGCAAACTTTCAGTCTATAACACTTTGTTTGAAGCAAGTGTATCTACGCCCTGCTCTGAGACCGAGGTGGCTGGAAAGGGAAAGCCTGAGGTCTGCCCTCTCTCTTCCCTGGATGTCCGTTTCTGCTCTTTGGCTACTCGAGCCTCATGTCTATCATCCACCTTGAGCGGGCATCTTGCACAGAAGCTTCTGTGCTTAGTCTTGCACTGATCAACCTACTTTTTCTTTTCCATCTTCTGCCATTCTATGATCATTTGGAGCTTCATTTTTATTTTCCCCAAATCTTCAACATTCTGTCCAGTTTGAGGTTGCTTTATGTTTTAAAGTCACGTATTTCCCTAGAGTGTAAAGTTACCATTTTTAGTAAAAACCCTTTCATTAAAATTCTTTTCACTTCCTCATCTCAATACTATCTCAAACAGGGATCTCCTATGTATAATTGTTATCAATAAGAAATTGGTGCTTTGACGTTAAAACAATCTAGATTAATTTTTTGTGTGTGCGTGTAGCTAAAATTTACCATAAAGTTACTTAACTCTCTGTTTTGATTATATAGGCTTGGCTACAAATCTGATCTTTCCTGGAGCTGGTCATGCCAACACCACATGGGTGTTCCCCATAAGAGGGAACAATCAACAAGATTAAGTTACTTTGAGTTCTTAATCGATTTTCCAGAACTTCCTCTTCCTATCACAAAACACAGCCTTCTGAACAACACATTCAAGTTAGCCTGATCATGCCCAGAGCTTTAGTGAACAAGACACATTCTGAAAATAAAAGTGATTTTCCATGTAAAGGACTAATTGATACTTTTACCCTCCTAATAACCCTTATCATATATCTTAATCTAGTGCCAGAACAGGGACTGTCTTCATGTTACACACTTTGAGAGTTGTTCAAATTCTTCTGAGCCCTGGAGTTTTGTTGTACCAAGTATTGCTAGAAGAGGACATCTTTACAGGACTTGGCAATACTTGATATACAAAGATTGTGGTCAGGCTCTTTATGGTCATTGTATTTAATTACTATAATGGTATAATTTTCCTTCTTGATAATTTATAGTTATACTGAAAACAACAACAACAACAGAGTTAAGTTCTTTTAAGGAAGACATGGCATGACACCTCTGTAGTGTGTGTGGGAACCTAAATATGGAAGCCTTACACCTGACCAGGTGCTAGGGCAGGAACACACTCACCTTTCTGTACTCCCCCCTCCCCCAGATGGACCTACAGAGCGGATAACTGCTTCCTGTGTGAGAATTAAACAGAACTGCAGTTCGATTCAGCAGAGCTTTCCCCACAAGCCTTTACCAGGCATAAGCAAGCTTTTTTCTGTAAGGACAAGGTAGTAAATATATGAGGCTTTGCAGGCCATAGTCTCTGTTGCAACCTCTCAATTCTGATACTGTAGTTCAAAAGCAGTCTTAGACAATAGGTAAGCAGCTGGACAAGGCCATGTTCCAATAAAACTTTATTTACAAAAATAGGTGTTGGGCTAGTTTTGACCAAGGGGCTTGTAGCTTGCCACCCCTGCTTTAGTTTATTACAGGGCAATTACTACATTGTACTGTGATATCTCTAACTCATCTGTCTTCATTTCTAATGAAGATTCCCCACTGTTAAACATTTTCTAAAATGAAGCTCAATCATTGACAACCATCATAAAAATAATTGATTCGGGTAAGAGTAGTCAATGGATACTAAAGCAGGAGAGTCCAATGAGAAACAAGACAGTCACATAGTCTCCATGTGTCTCCCCACAATGTACTTATTCATTGTTAAGGGGAAAATAGTAATTTACAGGGAGAAATCCAACGGAAACCCCCTCAATCAAGTAATCAAAGATAATATACCCAGTCATGGGATAAATCAATACCAGGTGCCTTGCTTCTGTGGGATTTCTGCCCAAAACAAATAATCCAAGTGTGAAAACATCAAATGAACCCATATTGAGGGATATTCTGCATAGTATTTGGCCTATGCTCTTCATAAATATCAGTGTCACGAAGGATAAAGGCTAAGAAACGGTTCAGATTATAGAATAGACAAGAAATCCGGCAAGCGAATGCAATGCATAATCTGTGATTTTCTTCTTACAAAGGACGTTATTGGAAAGATTGACGAACTATGAAAAAGGTCTGTAGACTGAAGAGTATTTTGTATCAAAGGCCATTTCCAGATTTTGATAAGTGTAAAGTGGGCGTGTCCTTGTTTTTATACATATGCACTGAAGTATTTATAGGGAAATGGGCATCACATCTACAACTAAGGACCAGTCATCTCTGTTTGCCTGAGACTTGGGGTTCCCGGATGTAAAACTTTGAATGTTACACTCAGGAAAGTCCCAGGCAAAGTGAGAAGAGTTGCTCACCCATACTGTATCTGACTCTAAAAATTCAGGACAAAAGTGTGTCTCTGTGTGTGTGTGTGAAACAAATGTGGAAAACGTGAACATTTAGGGGTATATGAGTGACAAATTTTGATACTATTCTTGCAATTTCTCTAAAGTCTAAAATTAGTGAAATAAAAAGTTGACAGGGAAAAAAGCCCAATGTAGCTTGAAGAAATGTCCTCCAAAGCAGATTCAATTGTGTTTTCTGCGTCATGGCAATAGGCTCAATGGCTGAGAGTAGAAACCACACCAGTCGGAGTCTCTAGGTTGTGGGATGTTCACACAGTGGTGCCTTGACTTCAAGCCACAGCCCTGTAGTCTCCTAGCTGGGACAGCAGACGCCTGTCTTAGAATATCATATATTTAGACCCAAGGGTGAAGCAGCCAGGAAATGACCGAAAGTCAGTAATTTCATCACCTATTCAATGTTAGGCACGATGTTATACACTTTTTTTTCAGGTAAACTCTTTTCATCCTCACAACAGTCTTGGAAAGACTGTTACTAACTTTGTTTCACAAACGCAAGAAAAAAGTGAGCCATCAAAGTGTTAAATACCCCTGACCAAGAGTACACAGCTACGAAGTGGCCAAAGAGGGTCCAAAACCAGCTCCATAACTGAAGATGGCACAAATGGCTAACAATGGGGGTCCCGGTAAATACTGTATGTTCATCCCTGCTGTAGAACAGGAAGTGACTTTTAAAATATGAGATATTGCTGCATATGCTACTGACATGGGAGGTTATCAGTGATATATTACTGAGTCAAATTATCCCAGTTACATTTAATCCGTGCTGCATGAATCCCTTTGTGCATGTGGGTATGTATTTAATCTATGTGTATGTCTGCGTGATTGTGCACAACTACACACACACACACACACACAACACACACACATTTTCTGTTAATGGAAAGGTCAAGGACAATAGCTTTTAAAACTTTAGAGTCCATAAAAGAATCATGGTGCAATTGTTAAAATGCGTAATAGCACATAAATATGAACAACTAATTGCCTATTATATTTCAATAAACCTGGGGGGAAATGCATGTTAGCATGATACTCTATGTCAGCTGAAGAAGGAGATAGAGAGAGGATCTGTGAATCTGCATTTCCAACAAGCACCTAGGCTCCGGAAGGCTGTAAACAAAGCTACTTCCAAAGGTTTCACCTAGAGAGTAGGAAATTTTTACTTCTCACTTTTTAGAATATTTCATGTTGTGTCAATGTTTTTAAACACACATGAACTATTTTTAAACTATTAAATGTTATTTTTAACCCTGGCCCTGATATGAGACCTCTTACCACAAACCCACAGCTGCCTGACAGCTGCTCCTGGACTGGAGACCCACCCCAGCCGCAGCTGATACCTGAGCCCCAGGGGAAACAGAGTGCTGTAAAGACCATCCTGTAACAGATTGTCCTGCCTGATGTCAGGCTCAAGGTAAAGCCCAGGGCTTAGCTCATATGTAGAAAAATCATCTGAGCTTCTGGAAACAATGGCTGTGGCATCCCCAAGGAAATGGACTCCAGGGAGACCAGCACTCAGCACAGCCGGTTGTGACCTCCCAGGGCAGCTGCTGGAAACAAGGACAAAAATAATCCAGAGCAATTAACTGGTTCCTCAAACAAAAGAGTAGCTAGATTTTTTGCTTCGGTGTTGGCGAGCAGCTTGCTCTACCCTTTGGGCTTCTGTTTCCTTTCCCAGGACAGAGGCCCATGGAGGTTCTGGGGACTAGAGATGATGCAAGAAGATCAGGGTGGCTAGGATCGAAATCTCTGCTGCTGGGCATGGTCGACAGGTGTGCTGAGGCTCCTGGGGCCTGAGAACACCCATTACCGCTCTGTTTTTGCTTCTGTTTCCTCTGAACAGAGTGGGGAATGTGGAGAGAGGAGGGAAGTGTCCAGACAGGAGAAAAGGAAGAATTTGAAGTCTTAATGGATCCAGTATCTTCTTTCTCATCATTTCTATCACACACACACACACACACACACACACACACACACACACACACTGGTCAAGCTGTCAGTGTCTCTTGCCTAGATGACTATGACAGCCATAGATATGGCCATCGCAATAGCAAAAGCTACGACCGATCGCCCTGCTTTGTTCTTGTCTCTTTCAGTCTGTGCTCAACACTGCAGCCATAGTTACCCTGTTCATGGATAAGTCAGATAGCGTCACACTGCTGCCTTCGATGGCTTCCTATGTCACTCAAAATAAAGTCGAAACTTTTTATGTTGTCTCCTGAGGCCCTACCCCATCTGAGCCTCGTCAAAGTCTAGTCTTAGCCTTGATGACTCCTCTAAAACTGCCCTGACCTCTTGCTCTCTCTCAAACTACCCAAATATTTCATGCCTCTGGGCATCTGTACTTGTCCTTCCCTCAACCGGGAATGCTTTTCCCTCAGATAACTGCCTGCCTTTCCTCCTCACCAATTTCATTTCTTGACCTAAATAATCCCTGCTCAGTGAGGCTTTATCTTGCCATAGGTCTGAAACGGCAAACTTCGACACTCTTTCTGCTTGACTTTTCTCTTCAGTACTCACTACCACCTAACATAGTATACATTTAGCTCATTTCATGATAGTCATCGTCTCCATCGGGCTGACGGATCCAACCGTGCAGGGATTTATTGGTTCTCGTGGCTGTATCTTTGGTGCCTAGAACATCTCCTTGAATGGAGTGGGCACCTAAATATCTACTGACCAGCTGCTACGTGAACAGGACTCACTCCACTCAGGATCTGTGGGCCCTAAGCCCTGGGCTGCACTGGGGGTGGGGATGCATGAGCCCTAACATGAGGCACGGGAAGAGAGGGCCGTTGGACTTAAACACATGTGAATAAACACCAGCAGGTTTCAGACTGTTTGAAAGAACCTCGGATCCCAGACACCCTTCCTCTCGAAGGTCTCACCTTACGTCTTAACGAATATATTTAAATGCACTAACCTTTCACTTTAAACATAATTTTGGCTGAAAAAAAAAGATGATTATAATGGTGCTTTTGGAATCATTTGGCAATGACCGACGCACTTCATTTGTAATTGGCTCTGACTTTCAGCATTCATGCACACTTGGGAGTTCTTTTGAAGTGAAATCAGATCTAGTCGTAAAATGGTTTTCAAATATAATGAAATTTTTATGAATAATCAATTCAACAGTTAATGAAATTTGGGATAATTCTATGCTTCGTGGGGCCTTCTGAAAGTACTTGTTAATTCAGGTCTTGCGATGTTCCTCGTGTATATTAGAGCTGATAATTGTTTGCTTTGGAGACTCAGCTATTTGAGCCCCTGGAATTTCATAAGACCTAGGTCTTGGGCCTAGAAAGTCCAACAGATAAAACACTAGCAGCAAAAGTCAGAAATTCAAAACAGGGAAGTCTTCCTTTATTGCCCGATAATGTAGGTCCTTGATTAGTGGTTGATGTTCTGGGAGCATGGAGGGGAGACAGGAAGCCATGGCAGGGCTCACCACGGTCGTGCTGGGAGTCTCTGGCCAGTGTGCTGTCATGCACAAGCCAGCTGGGTACCCATTTCTATGTGTGGCAGATCTCTGGTGGCCAGGTGGGCCCCCTCCCTCCGTGACCCTTTCCCTCCCTACTTCCATCATCTCCGGGGCCCTGGTGGAAAAACTATTTTCACTGACATTTTGTGATACTTTTGCAGAATTCTGTTGACTCATGGGAGACAAGATGGGGATTTTTCTGCCGAAGTGGCCACATGGGAAACAGATCACTGAGTCACGTCATATGCCAAGCCCTGCTGTTACATGCGCAGAGCATTTTTAATCATGTCACCTTCAGAGCCGCCCCTCATTTGCAGTGACATTCGCCTTGGTGATTGCCCCCAGCTCTCCCGGCTGAAGCTGTCAGTGGCTGAGGCTTTCTCATTGCTGTCTCTGGCGGGGGCATGTTTATTTATCACAGAAGAGGTTGGCTCTGAAAGGATTTGTGCAAACTTCCTTCTGGAGATGAAAAGAAAACATCTCATTTCTAGTCTTGCCATCTTTCGAAATCAAAAGTTAGTGACCATCCTAGTGGACAGATGTCATCCAACGTGGGCGTGGATCCTTTGGTTTGTTTTTCTTGCTAACCCTGAATGACTTTGAACCCACTCTGTAAATAAGAGAGACAGGAGCAAAAAACTCTTTACACTTCCTGCTTTCCTCCCAGTGTGCTGACATTTCAGAGCCCCATATGTTTCCCCTAAACAAAGTTTCATGAAAATATGTATTAAAAAAAAAAAAAACAGTTTTCAGGTTATTACAACCCAGGAGAAGAGCGGCTGCCTGTGGCTGTGAGGACAGTTTACAGGATGCTGTGATTATCTCCGCTCTGCTTGATAACAGCAGACATGTTTGAAGGGTTTCAAATGGAGATGTGTTTGAAGTCCTACGATAAATGTGTGATTCTTTCCTTAGCCATGTAAGTCATTAGCAATATTCTGCAACTAAGCCACAAGCAGGATGTAGTTTCAATAAATATTTCCCATTCAAAAATGAACAACTGGATAGAGTTGAAAACATGTCAGACCCCTGAAAGAGTTGCAATGGACATTTGCTAGTTACCTCTCCAGCATAGTTTCTTCCTTTCCCGCTTTGATTTTCCTGGGAAATACATCCCTTTTCCATCCTCCCTGGTGGTCTGGATGTGGTTGACCTCTCTCTCTTCCAGCTCCAAAACCAGACTATAATTGGCTCAAGTCAATCAATGAATCCCATTCCTCAGGCCACATAGATTGGTCAGGGATGAGCTTGGGATTCTATTTGGGCCAATGATTCATAATGATAAATGTCTACATGAAGAAGGAAAAAAGAGCTCAGATAAACATCCTAACTTTACATCTCAAGGAATTAGAAAAAGAACAAACTAAGCCCTAAGTTAGTAGAAGGAAGGCAAGTACAAGAATAAAGCAGAAATTATAAGTGAAAGAGACTAAAAAGATAGTAGAAAAGAGCAATGACCCAAGGACTGTTTTTTGAAAAGATTAAAAAACAACAACAACAAGCCTTTAAATAGACTTACCAAGAAAAAAAAAAGAGGACTCAAATAAATAAAATTAGAAATAAAAGAGGAGACATTACAACTAATACCACAGAAGAACAAAGGATCACAAGAGACCACTATGAACAATTATACACCAACAAACTGGACAACCTAGAAGAAATTGATAAATCTCTAGGAACATGCAATCTACCAAGACTGAATCATGAAAAAATATGTCTGAAGGAGGCTGAATCAGTAATCAAAAAAACCTAACAAGGGGGAAAAAAAATCAAGGACCAGATTGCTTTGCTGATGAATTCTACCAAACGTTTAAAGAAGACTTCATTTCTATTGTTCTTAAATTGTTCCAATTTGGGCCAGAGAGAGGTGACAATCACAGGACTTGTGTGGAATGTATTATCAGAGATTCTCTGTGCAGATGTGAGGCATGACACTTCCAGAGCAACCTGCTACCCGGGTATAGAGCCTAGAGTTGCCATGAGCCTTTTCCTGGAATCTGGCAATGGAACAGTCCCCACTGGAAAGTTAAAAGAGCCAGATCCTTAGGTGGCTTAGACTCACCTGAAGCCAGCCCTACCTCTGGGCTTTTCAGTTATAAAAGCAAACAAATCCTCTTTGTTGTTTCAGCCGGGCTAATTGAATTCTTTGTCACTTGCAACCACAAGACACCTAAATGATTCAAGGCTGTTAATGCTTTTCCCAGCCACGCGTAGCCAGCATCTAAAGAAACTCTGAAATCTTGTGGCGAATGTGTTTTTCTTTGTTGTCGAAGTTTTTAACCTCACCAACCTTCTCCACTCTTCTTCTTTTTTTCTTTGTTTACATAGAACCCCACTGTCTCTTAAGGAACCACCCTTCCCACATTCTCACTCCATGACATCCCGGGTGATCTCAACTCCCAGCTCCAGCCCTGGGCATTTGACCCTGGCTTAACCAATCAGAGAATTCCATCTAAGGGCCTATTTGATTGGATCAAGGATGAGTACATTATCTGAAGATAGCCAGTGCAAAGAAATACCAGGACTTTTATTTATTTTAAATCTGATTGAAAAGGCAATTGGAGAGTTTGCTGAGGGAGAGGGATTTAACATCTTCATAGAAACGTTGTCACCACATGGACAGAACATTTCTGATACTAAAACAATAGAGAGGAAAGAAAGACAAGAGATTAAAAGATGATAAGAAAAGGACAAAGGCCTAACAACATGGCCTGAGGCCTGCATCCAGCCATGCCCGAAGTTTGTAAAGCAATGACTTCCTTCTTGTTAAAGACAGTTTGATCTGCGGTTTCTGTCACTTGCATTTGAAAATCTTGATTAATACAGACCTGAAATTTTTTCCACACTAAAATACATTTTTTAAAATTTATAATAATATTTTTATTTTCTCCTGATATAAAAGTAATGTATGCTTAATGCAGAAAGCCTGGAAAGCGCAAAGAAAATAAAGCAAAATTTATTTTATGGCTGCTAAAGCTTTGAAAATTTACTCTATGACTGTTAACCTCTGAGTGTCTATTTGTTGGAGTCTTTTTAATATGGATATTTATGAACTTCTACAATCTAATTCCCAAATTATGTGGTGCACTATAATTTATTTAATTCCTTCTTTTTAACAGGTAAAGTCTTCCTTCCTTCCTTTTTTTCTTTCTTTTTTCTTCCTTCCTTTCTTCCTTTCTTCTCTCTCTCCCTCTTGCTATTATTGTGTTTTATCATGAACATCTGTGTTGATAAATCTTTGCACACATCCATGGCCATTTCCTTAGAACAAATTCACATTGCCATAAACATCATAAATTCATTAGGTCGTTTCCGATTTTTTTTTTTTTTTTTTTATGAATGATGTTTAAACGAACATGTTTATGCATGTTAAAGCTCCTAGAAGTAGAATTGCGGGGTAGAGGGCATGCCCGTATAAGGCTTTGATAGACACTGCAAATCATCCTGCAGAGGGTGGTTTGCACGTGCACCTCTGCTGCTCGCCCACACAGTCACACACGTTGGGTGTTACTGTTACCTCAATTCCTAATCAAGGTGAACATTTGTAATCGTATGTTGGTTGGCTGTTTGTATTGATGTTTTCTTGATTTGCCTCTGCACATCCAGAAATTCGGAATTCTTTTACTTTTCTTTAAGGAGTAAATGGGAACTCAGTATTAATCCTTTCAGTTAGTTTCCCAAAGATATTTTCTGTAGGTTAGAAACGCCCATTGCCCATTGCTTTGACTTTTTGCTGGTAATTGTATGTATCACTGACCTGCCATGAGTTAAGTACAATGATTTGAGAAGTATTATTGTGTAGTTGTACTAGTTAAGTAAAAGGTGTTTGGAGCTAGACTTCCAGCTCTATCACTTAGCAGTTGTATGCCATTGGGCAAATTGCGAAAATCTCTATGCCTCATTTTCCTCATCTGTAGAATGGGGATAATATTACTCACTTCATAGGCTCGTTATATCATTAACATAAGATGAGTGAAGCACTTGTAACAGGGCCTTCTCTTCTTGTAAGTTAAGCCCCCAATAAACACTATTAGTAATAGAGTGTAATAACCATATTGAGTGTTTATTGTGATACAATGATATAAACATCCCATTTGATTCTCACCAATTCTCTGAATCAATTTGTTTTGTTATGTTCATTTTGTAAATGAGGAAACTAAGACAGGGGCTAAATACCTTAGCCAAAGTTTCTTCATTCGTGTATGGGACTCGGACTCAAGCCCACCCATATTGCCTCTGAGAGAGGACAAATTGTTTGCATTTTTTTTTTTAAAAAAACTTTCTTATTTGAAGAACATATTTTTGTTATAAAAGGAAAAATTTTATTCTCACTGCAAGTAGAACTTCACATTCTGCCTGTCACTTAAATCTAGTGTTAGAGCATTTTTGCCCAGCAACCTAACACATATTTAACAGTGATGATAAGCATGAAAAGCAGGATATTTAAAAAACAATTTAAAGTATATATATATATATATATATTAGTTCCCTCACTCTCCGCTTCTAGTAGGTAACCATTATTTAGAAAAGAAAAATAAATGGCATTAATACTGTGTTTTAACTTTTAAACAAAGAGGTCATCCTTATCAAGAATTAGGGCTGTTACAACCACAAATACTTCTTATTCCTCTTCCATGGTATACCTTTCAAAATGCTCACTTTGGCAGTCATTGATAGTCGATGGCCACATATTTTGTCAGGTTGGGTTCTGTTAGATATTCAACAACTCAGCAATAAAATCCAGTAAAGCTTGGCATAATATTTCAAGGTTTATAACCCCATTGGTAGGCAGAAAGAGCAGTGCTGTTTTACTTACTAATGATCAGTGCTCTAGTGTTGGGTAGATGTTTATAATGGCTCCGGGCGTGGGTGGTGACGTAGATTGAGAGACAGAGCAGAGAAAGTGGAAAGAGAAGTGTTATGAGTAATGAAAGATAAGCCCTTCCTGAGAAGTAATAATAGTTATGAAACAGGAATGAACTTCCCAGTCATGTAGTTCAACCCCCTACTGAGATGTGGGGAGAGGCAAGTCTCTCCGCTAAACTAGTTACATAATACTTCTTTTCCTTAGGAGGGTTCACAACCTCTTTTATAAACTGTTAATGTGCTTATTCGATTGTATCATGGAGGAAGCTATGTAATTTTTAACTTTAACCAGGTTGACTTGACCTTCACCTGGTAACTCTGGTGAACCAATGCACTGCTGTGCTATACCCTAATCATAAATTATATCACAATAAATGACAACACAGACTGAACACTTTTTATTTTTACTTTCACTTGATTAAAATACTCACCTTTCAATGTGTTACTGTTCAAACGACCTCTCATCTTAGCCACCAAATCCATCATTTGGGTCAAAAACATTAGTTCGGCACTCATCTGCTCAGTCCTAAATGCAAGCAAATGTTTTGGAGGACGGGACCATTTCACTGGGCTTTGAGGTGAACAAAAAGCTCCCAACAAATCCATATCTGAAGACCCTTTTTAAAAAAAAAAAAAAAAGAAAGAAAAAAAGAACTTTGAAATGGTTCCTCTAAGATCTAGTTTGGCAGATGCTTTGGCAGCTGTGGGTTTAGAGAGCAGGATGGAAACTACCCGGTGCTGCCAATCAGAATTCCTCAGCTCTGGCTGTCATTACATACGTGGTCCCCAGGAGAATTATCAAGTACTCGAGCCTCAGTTTTCTCTTCTACAACATGGGCTTGGCAGAGGCCGGCAGGCTCTGCGTGTGCACACAAGGGATGCCCGTTGTGATTGTTGCTCCCAAGTGGACTTGATGTGTGTCAGCTGGGGTAGTTCATGTCCATCTCCTAGGCTGTATAATAGCCTCAGTGGTCTTAAATGGAGGCAACCTGACCTGTGAACTCTAGCGTAACCTGAAGTAAACTCCTCTGGCAGTTTTTTTCAGTAATTCATTATGGGAGCACAAATGAAAAGAAAGGACTGAACCATCTTTGACTGTTCCATATCATCTTGGAACTGTTGCTTTTATACTGAAAGATTATCAAAGGGAAACCATGTGTCATCCCAAATCGTGTTTTGATTAGCTTTTGCTTGGATGGTAAATACTTAATGAAATGACATTTTACAAGCTTCTGTTATAAAACGTTGCTTCCTGAATTCATGCATGCCCAAGTATACTGCATTATGGTAAAGCAGTTAAAAGTATGAACTCTGGAGCCTGACCACCTTCGAATCCTGCTTTTGCCACTTATCGGCTGTGTGACCTTGGATGAGTTACTTAACCTCTCTGTGCTTTAGTCTCCTCATTGGTAAATAGGGATTTTAAAAAAGTATCTGCCTTATAGGATTGTAGGGAGAATTAGGTAAATTGACACATTTAAAGGACTTAGAATTGTGCCTGAAATATTGTAGGTGCTATGTTAAGTGTTAGCCCTTCCAACAGTGTTAGGCAATTAGTAGGCACTGAGTAAATGCTAGTTTTTACATTACTGTTCTAAATGATAGAGACTGTGATTTAGGAGAGTGGGAAGAACTTGGCAAGGGAGCTTAGGATGAATCCATTTAGTTTATACCCCTTAGTCATTATATTCACGCCTTTTATCAAACAAATTATCTTCCTTGAGAGCTACTTAGCCTGGGCATCCAGAGATGGCCAGAACTCCATGTTGGAAAGAAACATGCAGCTCATAATAACAGGTAATTAGAAGAAGCTCACTTTGAAAAATATGTTTGCTTTTTAATGGAGCTTTAAATGAGCTCATGGGAAGTTTGTTATTAAATGCTTGCCTGTACCAAATGCCTTAATGGGAAAAGCCTTATTGCAATTCAATTCTTTTAATAATACCCAGGCCATATCTCTCCTGGGACGCTGATCCCACTGTGGGAGTCAAAGTTTCTTTGAATGTCCCAGGGCATTTCAAAACAATCACAAAATCACATTTTAGAGAGAGGAGAGAATTTAGAAATCCTTCCCCTCCTAAGCACTCCTTTTATAGCTGAAGAAAACAAGCCCAGAGGGGTTAAAGTATTTGTCTGGGGCACTCTAACATCAACACCCACTTACTTTCTTTACCTCCTAGCTCATCCCTTTCCACCAACAAGTCTCCAATCTCACAGAGGGCGGGTGGGGGAGGGGGAGGAGAGAGGAAGCTGCTGCTTGCAGATGGGAAATTCTCTTTTCTCTCTCTTTCGCACACAAAAAAAGATAAACTGATCGCTTATCTGTAGGAACAATGATAATTGTGCAGAAACAGTACCTAGCCTAAGCAATGAATCACCAAGCGCTACAGGTGAAAGTTTATTAGAGTCAGGTAAGATTTTTGTTGTTGTTGTTGGTTTATTTTTACTTCATCAGGATTAAAACCTGTTGCTATGCTGGGTCCAGGCTGCATTTTGTGGACAAAGAGCATAGCTAACTACCCAGCAGGTGGGGTTTTACACTCCCTGAACTGTTCTTGCAAGTGGTGAAACCTGACCAGGGCCAGCCCTGAGTGTCCTGCTATGACAGGGTTCTCAGGGTGGTTGGTTGTGGCTTATCTTTCGGCAATTCTTTCCGCACCATTTCTACAACCATAAAACAATATGAGAACCATCGAGGGGCCTAGGAATGGGGCCTCAGAGATTTGGGCCATTCCATCCTACAGTGGCCATGCTCCACGAAGCAGATTCCTGCAAGAAGTTGACCCTACAGAGGAATATTCAACCTCACATTTGCATTTAGCAGGAAGATTATATAACTATTCACTGACCTTGACAGTTGACCCTTGAACAACACAAATTTGAACTGCGTGGATCCACTTATGAGGATTTTTTCCAATAAATACTGTAAATGTGTTTTTTTCTTCCCTATAAATTTCTTAATATTTTATTTTCTCTAGGTTATTTTATTCTAATAAATAATAGCAGTATAAAATAGAATCTAGCATGTATACAAAATATGTATCAATTGACTATTTATGTTATCGGCAAGACTTCCTGTTAATTATAGGCTATTAGTAGTTATGTTTTGAGGGGAGTCAAAAGTTATATGTGGATTTTCAGCTGCATGGGGATCAGTCAGCACTCTGAACCCCCATGTTGTTCAAGGGTCAACTGTACTTGCAAACCATCCACTCTGTTTCATCTATGAATAAACAATGCTTACATGGAAATGGTAATCACCCACGTTTGGACAGGACTCCTGAGCTCTGTGGGTCAGCATGCCCGTGGAGACTTCACCAGAGCGTTTCTGGCTCTCATCTTTAACTTGGCTGAGTTATCTTTTAGTTATTTTAAGTATATGTGACATCTTACCTCTGCAGAGTAGATCTTTGCAAAAAAATGACTCCTACTGCCCGCTAACAAGTAGACAAAACTGAAAGAGAGAAGAGATGAGTCATCACAACTAAGTGTGGGCCCCTCAAGTTCCCCTCAGAGCTGTGCAGCATTTGTGGATATCTGGGACACTTATCACCTCTGAACTCCACATTTGTCTTCTATTATTGAGGATGCCCTAACCATCAGATTGCAACTTCTACCATTTAGAGGCTCACAGAGGTTGTTGTTTGTTACCTCAGATCACAGAGAACCAGGACCCAGTCTAAAATCTGCTGCCGAAAAACGGTTTTATAAAACAAAGTGGACTGCCCATGAGGAGTGATTTTTTATGGATGCTGGGACTGTCCCAATACCCTCCACATCTCTCTCCTCACATTGGCTTCTGACTGGAGTTCTGCCTATAGAGACTCATTCTTCAGCAAAGGAGTAATTTACCTGAACTGTACAGGCAGGCTGCAAACTTCTGGGAACTCTTGAAATTATACACGGAGTTTGAGTGTATTTGCCCACTTTTAGTTTGAAGGAGAGAATCTTTAGGTACTTGCTGATATCCAAAAATGTCAGTAACCTACCAAAGGTTTAAAAATAATTGCTTTTTCTGATAAGTCGTTTTTAAGTTATTTACTATTGAAGGTGTGTGAAAACACAGACACATGGCTATAAATTTTATACATTTTTTATATATCACAAAAGAAGGCCAACTGGAAACTTTGCCTGAGATATTTTCTAGGGGAAAAAAAAAAGCCATTCTTTTTTTCCTACTTTTCATTCAAAATAAAATACATATATTAGTGAGAGAGATGATCACAACCCAGATGCTACCTTTCCATTCTTAACTTTGAAAGTAAGGCCTGGGCACAGGACTAATGGGGATTCTGAAACCAACTCTGGAAAATGTTATTTCTTATAGCAGAATTGGTCAAGCTTATTCTTTAAAGACTCAGATAGTGTTTATTTTCTGCTTTCCAGGCTGCAAGTTTTCTGCCACAAGTTCACAACTCTGCTGTTGTGTGGAAAGCAGCCATAGACAATACGTAAACAAATAGGAGTGATGATGTTTCAATAAGACTTTATTTAGAAGAACAGGTAGTGGGCCACATTTGGCCCATGGAAGCAGTTGATGGATCCCTTAATAGTTTATAAATGCTATTGAATGAAAATAATAAGGCTCACATATCCACAAGGCTTATGTTGTATACCAACTTGAAGCCACTTTACGAGAACAAAATGCCTGATCATATTATTCTGTTAGTTGTTGTGTTGTGACGAAAGTAATTTCAACAAGTATTTCTATATGCTGGGCAAACTCTGAGTAATGTTAAACACCTAACAGTTAAAATCTAGAACTCCACATGTCAGAGTTTTCCAGGGCATAAGACAAAAATAAACTGGATTCTTTAAACCATGATTTATCTTTCCATGCAACTCAAGGAAATCAGATTTTTGGCACAAATTATGGTAAAATAATCCTTTTCCCCCAAGTCCTCACTCCGGGTGGGAAATCCATCCCTGATCCTCCCTATGCAGACTTCTGTGTTTTCTAGAAACCTGATACCTTTTAAAATCATAGGCTTCAGAATCACAAACAAGCAGGAAGTGCCTGCCAGGCTTCAGGCTGCTTGCTGCTTGTCCAATTAGGGAGAAAAGAAATTCTGGTGATTCTCCAAAAATTTGCAGTTCCTCTCATTTCCAACGCAAAGTGGTAGAAACTCTGGTCCTCTTTTTACTTCCCACGTTCGAAATAATTAGTTGTTTTATTTTCCAGTTTGATAATTAGTTTTGCACGCTGTTTGGTTAGAAACTTTCATATCTGCACAGGAACAGATAGGGAGATTTGAACAAATGAACTAAGAGGAAAAGAGAAAGGGCTGGGCTGGGCACGAAATGAGCCAGAGGGAGGGAAGTCCCTCAAAAGGCTAGCAAGGAGTCCCTCCAAACTGAAACCGCTCCTCTGGATTAGAAGATACCTCCTCAAAATGAGTGAGTGCTGAGTTACCTAGGGGAAAACAAAATGTGAGTTAGCTCTGCCCACTGTCCTTGAGGAGCTTAAATCATGGTGCAGACACACAGACTGACAAGCAAGGGACGATTTTACCTTGCTGGGCCACAGATTTAAATTGACCTGAGTCATCAGACCTCGCGTATGCCAAGGTAGGAGGTGACACAGCAGCGAAATTAGGGGCGCAGTGCATGTGCAAGAGTCGGTAAGGAAGGATTTCCTGGTGTTTTTAAAAATCGGATGATTGAGGCATAATCTGCAAGCAGCAAAGTCACCCTTTTTATTGTATAGTTCTATGCATTTTGACACACACGTTCAGTTGTGAAAACGTATTTCCACCATCACAAAAAATTCCCTTATGCCCCTTTGCAGCCTGCCTCTCTGGTCACGCCCAGACCCCGGCAATCACAGATTTAATTTCTGGGCTGATAGTTTTGCCTTTCCAAAATGTCAGATAAATTGACTCATATAGCTAGTAGCAGAAAGGGTGAGATTTCAATCTCAAAGAGAAGTTTTTAGAGATCCAATGTCTCTAAGTCATTTTAAGATGGATAGGGTAGATGGTGCTGTACCAACAGCCACAGATAGTGGAACTTGTGCAGGATTATTATTTACACAGCAACAGCCTAAAATGAATACCTGATCGTGTCACGTCTGAACTATCAGCCTTCGATGGCTTTCTATTGTCCCGAGGTGTGCATAGCCTTGTGTGACATGACACCTATCACCTCCTGAGCTATTTCCCATTCTCCGCTTCAAAAGCTGTGTGCTGGCTATTGTGCTTTGGTGCTTCCGGGGGAAGTATGCTCTCTCTCACCACTGGGCTTTCGGACGTGGTTTTGTTTCTATCAAGAGCATTTTCCTCTGACCCCTGCCTCTTTGGCTTCCTCTGGAAGCGTTTCCTGACCCTCCCAGTTTGATTTAAACGTCATTCGGGTTGACTGCGACACTTGGACTTCCCTATCGCAGTGCCTATCAAGCTACACTGTAATTGCCTGTTTAACCGTGGGTCTCCCCACCTAGACCTGAAACTCCGCAAAGCTCTAAATGAACAGAAAAGCTAAGTCTTTCTTACTCCCCTCTGTATTTGCAGCACCTAGCACCGTGCCTGGCACAAAGTGGTTTCTCAATAATTATGCTTTGACTTCAGTCAAAGAGAACAAACGAAATTCAGACAAAACTCAGAAGAGAGAAGTTTCTTTTAGCTGAGGATGGTGGAGGGGCAGAGCATGGAATTAAGAAGTGCTTCAGGAAACACAGGCTGTTTGAATCGGGCCCTTGTCCAGTTATTCGGCTGTTATCTTGCAGCCCCACCTGCCTTGCCACAGTCAGCTTTGTAGGGGCGGAGCAGGTGTCCCAAAACTACATTTCCCAGGCTCCCTTGCCAGCTGGGCCCCGGGGAAAATCCACAGGCGGCTTAAAGAGAAGAGTCCTACTCTGGCTGTCACCTCCTGCAGGTGTTAAGGAGAATAAAAGTTGAAGAAATATCACTGGGGTTTGCAGATATCAGGCTAAAGGATGGTTGAATAATGAGGAGGTAAGACAGCGAGAATGGCCTGTTTTACCATCCTCTTGTCCCTTGTACATTAATTTGCTCTGCCTGCCACAGAGCCCTTCACCTGCACACCCTCAACTACTCACCCACCAGCTCCCCTATGCACCTTCATTCAAGTCTAGGATGGGCACTTGTTGGGATTATGTCTACAAAGCTAGCTCACTGACTTGTAAGTTTAAAAAACTTCATGTAGACAGTAGCAACTTGTGGTGGAGGCCAAAGTTATTTATTAGCAGCAAAGAATGGTGCTTAAAGTAGATTAATGAGGCTTAAAGTTATGCTCAGGGGGTTTTCTTCAAGACATCTGGAAATGTATTAAATAAAAGTTAGTTGGCCTTCTATAACTTTACTAAACAATACACCAAAGAATTATACAATTCCACTCCCTTTTTAAAAAAATTTTATAAGTATAGGTTTCTTCATATGTACTCGACATGCATTCAAAGTCACAAATCACATGACCACACATCAACAAGTGTTGAAAGCTATGTATCTCACAGGATCCTTGTAAACTTTACAACCCATACTCTAAACTGTTGGTGAGAACAGACCACAAAGGGAGGGAGCAGGTTTCCTGTACTTTGACAGACTAGCAGAAGCCAAGCTAAAAATCTGATTACTTTGCAAGGATTCCAAAACTTGAACCTACATCACCTCGTAGAAATTTGTTAACAAATCAAAGAATCTCCCAGTAGCACCCAGCAGCAAGAGGCATTCAGTCTTCACAATTCTGGCAAGTTCCACTGTGAATATAGGGTATCCATTCGACCAAGTTAGATCTTTCATAAAATACAGACCTGCTAAATCTAAACCTAACTATGTTTATGATAAAATACCAGGGCTTTCTAAAATTACATTTTCGTCTGGACAAACAGACCTGTAAAACATTCCAAACAGTGGCAGAGTGGGTAAGAAACAGATGTCATCATTATTTTAAGATTAGTTTATTCAACAACGGAAAAGGGGGGAACGTTGCTTATTCTATACAACAGCCTAAGATTTGAAACTTCACCTGTTATTTAAAATTTGCTTATTCTATACAACAGCTAAGATTTGAATACTTCACCTGTTATTTAAAAAATATATAGGGCTGTCCAATGTTCTTCAGATTATTTAAGTAGTGCCTAAACTGTGTTGTTCTGTAATATAAACAAAACAAATTTTTCCTGAAACTTGCCTCAAAAAACCTATGTTGTCATAGGATAAAATAGCTTAAAATAAATAAAATAATAAATAAAATAAATAAGCAAAAAAATAAATAATATTAAATAACAAAATAGAATGAAATAGCTTTAAAAATGCAAACCTTTGAATTAGTCTGAAACAGCTTAATTTTTTTTTTCAAATCACCAATACTGGTAGCAATAAGTACTCTTGATTGGTATCTTTGAGTATGAAAAATCCCAGTTAATTTCCATTGCTATTCTTGAGCTGATTTTTTTTTTCCCCCTCAAGTGTAAAATTTTAAACAGAGATCTTGCTTCGTGTCATGTTGCTGTGCTTCTATATTTAGTTGTGGGGAGTGTGTGGGAAGATGCAGGAGGAACAGGGATAGCTGGGTGGGTTCAAACTACTTTTGCATCACCCTCCTTTATGTCAAAAAAAAAAAAAAAGCTCGAAATATTAGTCTCTACCCTTGCTGTCTCAACTTCACCACCTCCCATTCACGTCACAGCCCACTGCCATCTGGCCTCCACCCCGTCGCTCCATTCAGACTGTGCTTATTAAGATATTACCAACGTTTTCTCGCTTGCCAAATCCAACGACCTATTTTAAAGGCCCCGCTTACTTGACCTTTCTTCAGCATTGGACAGGCAGTGTGGCCCAAGTGTCTGAACTCAACGTGCCTGCAGTGACCTACCTGGCAAACCTGGTCCCGTGTAGCGGCCCATGCAGACACTGAGTGAGTCACAGGAGGCCTGTCAAACAGTGAGCATGTGCCCCTTCTCCGGGAGAGCTGCTCATCTCTGCCTTGATGAGGGCCGTGGGAGAATGTAGACACAGTGTTGTTAAACCCTTTAACTTTTCCTTTAAAGAAAAACTTGGTTTTTATGAGAATATTTCCAATTTTTAAATATTGTCCCCAATTTTTAAAATGCTTGTGGGACAAGTAGACATATCTGTGGACCACCCAGGAGGAGCCCCTGCTGTAGATGAGCCTCCATTTCTCTTGGCGTCTGGTCTCTGCCTCTCTCTCTCTCTCTCTCTCTGTCTCTCTGTCTCTGTCTGTCTCTGTCTGTCTCTGTCTCTCTGTCTCTCTCTCTCGTCTGCCTGTTCATCTCTGCCTTGTCATCACTCTTCTTTTTCCTTTCCTGCATACCTCTCTTATGTTGGAGCTCCCTAGTCTCCTTGGTCCTCTGGGTCCTCTTCTATTTTATCGCCCTCATAGGCGATGTCATAGGTCTAGGCTGGCTACGCGGCTTGGCAGCCATCGAAGTTGCAGGAGGGTCCACACTTGGGCTTTAATACTCTGCAGCTGAATTTTGATAGTTATCTTTGAATTTGTTTGTGAGTGAAACCTGATGAGCAACAGTCCTGTCTGCTCTCCCATTAAACCCCACCCCCTAAACTGCTGTTGCCTTCAGCCCTGGCAGAGATCTGAGCGCAGGTTCAACAAAGTTTAGGGTCACAGCCAGTGGCATCAGGCCTGGCAGTGACAACAATCCCTACCCCAGGTTGGCACCGCTGTATCTCATTCAGTGGGCAAATTGGCTGGGGCCAACTTTTCACCACCCTTGATCCAAATATCTGTTGCATCATGATGCAGAGTTTTTAATACCCTCGGGCCACCCGCCTGCTGTGGGTTGGGACAGCTGATCTGTGGACAGGGGAAATGACTGACTTGACTTCCCCTTCTCCCTGCTGGGGTGCGTCTCCTTTTCCGGGGCTCGTGGGAGAGGGAACACGGCTGCTGTCAGGTCCAAGAGCATGAGGACCTTGCCAGTCCCAGGCCTGAACTTACCCTGCAAATATCCCCAGATCCTTTAAGGCCCATGCTCTGCCTGCAGGAAACTTTCTTCCTCCTTCTAATTTATCCTAGTCTGGCTTGTATTCATTTCTTCTGACAAGTTTGAGGCACCCTCCAGGGTCAAGCCATGAAATACGAATTGTGTGATATCAGTGATTCTACATACAAGTTAAATGTTCTGATATATGTAGAACTGGTATTGGATAATATAAAGATGAATGGTAGAATTCGTGCCAATAATTTAAAATGTATATTTATTTACAAAAAAACATTAAATAGCGAATAAAAACCACCATGACATGCTGAAAGATTGTGGAAGAAACACACTTTACATTTTAGTAACCTAGTCCCTTTAATAACTTTAACAGCACCTTTTCCCAGATTTTTGAACAAGGAGGCCCACATTTTTATTTTTCCACCAGGCCTCACCAATTGTGTATCTGGTCCTGCCCAGGTCTTCATTTGCTGAAGGCTCCCACCTGTTTATCTTCAGCCTGGCCCCCGCTCCTCCCCTCAGACCCATGTTTCTGAAGGTGTTCTAGCCTAGTATACGTGGAGGTTTTCTGGGCAACTCACACTCAACATGTTCTCATCTGATCTCATCTCCCAAATCTGCTTCCCCTCTTACGTTTCTTTTTTCTCTTAATAAAATATCATCCAGTCACTTCTTTGTAACAGAGCCGGTGCTAAACTATTGAATAAATGAATGAAATCTTAGAAACATTTTCAGTTCTCTCCTTTCTCTCAATTTCTGATATCCCAATTGGTCACCAGGTTCTATCAGTCCTGTCAAACACCCCCCTTACACCCTTTCATGCCTTCATGTCTGCATATGATTCTTGCTGCCTGAATCCCTGTTCAATACCTGTTTAAAACCCAGAGCACACATCACCACTGTCAGGAAGCCTTTTTTCTAATTTCCCAGGCAGAATTAGTCATCCTTTTTTTCTGTGCTCTACAGACTGTTGTTACAACATTTTTTATGTTGTATTGTAATTATTCCTTTATATTTCTGCCTCCCTTGCTGGCCTGTGAGCAAATCAGAGACAGGGTCTATTTGTTTATCTGTATATTTTTATCTCTAGTATAGTATGTTGGAGACTATCTATAAATGATTAAGTGGTACAGGAAAACTAAGAATTTATGGGCACCAGAAAAAGCAGATTCTCGTAGAGGGTAACCTATTTTCTAGGAATACCTGAGCTCTGAGGAACACAAAATGGAGGCAGACCCCATATCTGGGTAGCTGGAGGTTCATTTAAAGCATGGACTTGTTATGAAGACAAAAAAGGGGAAAAGAAGAAGCAGGAAAAAAAATTCTTTGCCCCTGGCAGAAACATATAGTGGAAATTAATGAGTTCTGAAATAAGTCCTGTATTAAATTTTTTGGAAAGTATTAACATGACACTTTTTATTTTAAAAAATGTTTGACATATAAAAATAATGTATACAACTTGATGGGTTTGGATACACACACACACACACATACACACACACATATATATATATATACACATATGTATGTATGTATGTATGTATGTATATATATACCTGTGAAAAACCATCATCACCATCTGTGCTATAAACCTATTACCTCCATAAGTTTTCTCCTGCCCTCCTACTTATGTATTTATTTATTTTAGAAACATACAACATAAGATCTATCTTCTTAGCAAGTTTTTAAGTATGCAATATAGCGTCGTTAACCATAGGCACTACGCTGTACAGGAGATCTCTAGGACTTACCTGCCTTGTATAACCAAAACTTTAGACCCCTTGCTTAATACCTTCCTTTTTACTTCTCTCCCTTCAGCCCCTGACAGCTGCCATTCTACTCTCTGTTTCTAAAAGTTGGACTATTTTATATTCAACATATAAGTAATATCGTGACACTTTTTAAAGCTTCATGCTTATTAAGGGCCTCTCAGCGGGGGGAAAAATATCAATGCCACGTCTAAGTAAACTCATGTCTCCCCAGACTTTTTAGTTCTATCGTACATACATTTGATTAAGACTCCTCTGTGTTCATTACATGTTTCTTCCTGGTGTCTTACAAAGAACCCACCCTCTATCTAGGTATTACGTGTTGAGATTAAATACCTCAAGGAGTCAGGGAAAGGTGATATGGCATTGAAGTCCTCTGGTGAAAAGACTGTAATAAAATCTTGTACTGACACCAAAGGTCATCATCAATACCATATACTACATTACAATTTTATCCACATTAAATATGAAATTGGGATAAGGTCTATGTTAGCCTAAACTTTAAATGTTAGTAGTACCAGAACAGGAGTTCTTTAAAGTTAAAAACAAAATCATAAAATCTTTACTAAAATCAATACAGGTATGATCTGCAACTGCCTAAAAAATGCGGCAGGCTATTTTGGGTAGGTTAGTGCTTTCCTTCAATCTAAAACGTGAGGCTATCCACCCTTCTCCTGCATAATAGCAAGCACTGATACGATCTGAGCTGGAGGCTTGGTCAAACAGAGGGCTCATTAGCAATTCCTAAATTAAGTCTTCCTGTCTTCATTCCACTGTTTCAGAAGGTCCAGAGCAAATCATACGGGTGTCTGTTAAAAATGCCCGTACTTAAACCCCACCCCAGACCCACTAAGTTAGAATCTTTGGAGGAAGAGCTTAGAAAACTGACTTTTTAACAAGCCCTCTACCCTATTCCGAGTGATCATTAGGCACTTCCGATTTTAGGAAAATCCAATTTCCAACACAAATACAAGAATTTTGAATTGTTAAAGAACTTCATTTCTTTTTAACAATATGGGGTAAATGAGGCATTCCAGCTAAGTTAGTTTTTCACTAATATTTAATTCCGGTTGACCCCACAAGTGCTGGAACTTTTAAATGTTTAAACATTTGAATGAAAATCCTTCTAAACTGTGTTATAATGCACCATCGTCTCAAACAGAATATATTGCACAAACTGGGCATTGTTATTGGTGACTTAGGATCAGTACCACAAATATTCATTATTACAAGAACTGTAGCTTTAAAAGTTATGAAGTCTATAAAACGGTCTGATCTTACACCAAAAGTTCCAGCCTGCTGTGTTTTCTTGGGGCCGCCGTTGCTGTTTGTGTTTTGTTTAAATAATTTTCCTATTTTCTCCCTTGCTGTCAGGTACCTTATGGCTGGTACCATTCCTTTTTCTACTTCCTACGTTTCCCTTTCAACAAGCTCTGGGGAAGCATGAGGAAGACTTTGTAAGGAAAGCCCTCCTGTGATGCAAAAATCAGTTGGGAAGCGTTGGGGTTGCAATAAAAAGCCACAACTCAGGTTGGCTTAAACGATAAGGAAATTCATTAGCTCACCGTAACAAGAATCTTTGTATCTATACAAGTATTATCTTGTCTTTTTCACTTATTATATCACACCATTTCCTATGTCAGTAAAATCCTTTTAAAATATTCCTATACATAACATTTCACCCTGTTAATTAATTCAAAAAATATGTTTTGAGTATTTTCTATGTGCCAAGCGCAGAAGGTGGTGGAGATGAAGTGGAGAGCAAGAGCAGACATATTTCCCCGTGTCCGGGAGCTTCCAGTTTAAGTAGGGGAATGCCAGACTTATTTGACCATTGTTTTGCTTTTAAAGAATTGTTTTATAATCATAAATAATATTCTAATGACCATTTTGCTTAAATTTTGGTTTATTTTCATGAGAGTAGTTTCTAAAAGTGGAATTAATAGGTCATTTTAAGCCTCTATTATAAGTATGTTTTGATATTTTTTTACATACAAATAAGTTTACCATTTAAACTATTTTATCATTTAATAATAGCAACTATTTTATCACTAATAATAAATATAATAAAAAGTAAATATTCTTATTAAATGTTAACAATATTTTACTAGTATAATGATAAAATAGTATTTAACAATACTATTAATAATTATTTTACTATTTAAATTCAAATACAAATAAGATTTACCATTTTGACTATTTTTAAGTGTGCAAATCAGTGGCATTATATGCATTCACCATGTTGTATAACCATCACCACTAACTATCTCCAGAACTTTCATCATCTCAGATAGAAACTCTACCCACGAAACAATAACTCCTCACTCCCTACAGCCCAGACCCTGGCAGCTACCATTCTACCCTGTTTCCCTTTGACTCTTGCTACTCTAGGTCCTCATAGAAATGGAATCATACAAGATTTGCTCTTTTCTGTCTGGCTTATTTCACTTAATATGTTTTCAAGGTGCATCTACATTGTAGTAAGTATCAAATTTTGTTCCTTTTTAAGGCTAAATAATATTTTGTGTATCCCTTCATCTATCGATGGACATTTGGATTGTTTCCACCTTTTGGCGACTGTGAACATCTCATTCTATTTTTAAATTGCTTTCTAAAATGGACTGTACCTGCTTAAGGCTACTAAGAGTTTTTAAGTAAGTCTTTTTCACAGTTCAGGTTTCATAATTATATCTTTAAACTTTGTTAACAAGAGAAAAAAATCTTAGCGTTGTTTGGATTGATATATCTTCATTTATTAGTCAAGCAGACCATTTTCCACCATGGATATTTCCACTTCTGTGAAATCTGTCCCTGTTCTTCATCTTTCGTATGTTAGAATTTTAAGATTTTTCTTATTGTAAGAGTTCTTAAATATAAAACTATTCCCTCATTGTCAAATTTGCTGCACATATTTTTCTCAGTTTATTTTAGCCTTTTCATTTTGGTTAGGCTTCTTTTTGATATAGAGAATGTTTTTATCTTAATGGAATCAAATTTATCAGTTAGTACATTTGTAAACTATGTAATTTATTTTAAGCTTAGAAGATTCTTTCTCATCAAGGGCTTATTTCTTCACTGATTTTTTTTTTTTTTTTTTTTTTTTTTTTTGCATTCAACACTTTACCCATCTGGTGTTGGATATATGGTGTAAGATGATCCACATTTATGTAATATTTCCAATAGCTAAGCAATTTCTACAGATACATCTTATTGCTGGTCTTACTTTACCTTTGTACTACATCTGATGTTGCTAATCACTCCTTTTGAAAGTATGTTTACCTTTCTCTTGCTCACTCTCTCCTTGTTCTCCTTCTACATTATTACTTGTTTTCAGATTCCTTCCACGGTACTTCTTTCTCTAACTGCTCTTAAGATTGACTTCAACCCTTTATTCTTTTCATGTTGAATCTTCTTTCTGAGTAATCTGCTATCTGGACACAATTCCATTTTCCACGCATATGTAAATGACATCATTTTTAAAAAAAAATCTTCTGCAGGAAATCCTACTGAGTCCTAGATTTTTAGATTTAGTCATTGATTCATTAAATATCCATCAAATAGTAATCAAATATCCACTCTCTCAGACACGTTTCTAGGCTCAGGAGATAAGATCTCTACCTCCATAGAATTTATGTTCTTGTGGGTGAGAATGACAGTCTTGCAGGTACATACACTATATAGTATTTTAGGTAGTCATAAGGGCTACGGAGAAAACTAATGGAGGCAAGGAAGTTAAAATGTGTATGTGGGTAGATGTGAAGGTTGCAATTTTAAATTGTGTGGTCAGTGAAGGCCCCACCGAGTAGAGAACATTCGTACAGAGAGCCAAAGGCAGCCATTGTGGATATTTGTTGGAAGAACATTTTAGGTAGGAAAAAAAGCAAAAGCAAAAACCTGAGACAACATTCCTCGGGCAGAAGAAAATGCAAATGCAAAAGCCTGAGACAAACAAAAACATGGTTTGGTCCAGGAGGAATGAAACTGAAGGGCTTCTGCAGGTAGAATGAGGAAGGAAACAGGAAATGAGGTCAGAGAGGTGATGGCGGCAAGACCATGCAGGGCCCTGTCAGCCATTTTATGGCTTTTCTTCCAAGAAAAGGGCTGTTTGAGGATTTTAAGGCGAGAAGTCACACGACCTTCGGCAGATGTGTCAAGACTAGACTTCGGAGGGCATGTGCAAAACAGGGAAACCAACTAAGAGGCAATTGCAATAACCCAGATAAGAGTTAATGGTTGTTTGGACCAAGGTGCCAGCTGTAGTGGTGGTTAGAAATGGTCGAGTCAGCAGGATCTGCTTGCTGAGTGATTAGATGTGAGAATGCGAGGCAGAATCTCAGTTACTGACTGATGTGGGGACTGCAGAGAGAAGCAGGTTAGGGGAGAAGAACAGGAACACAATTTCTGAACATGTGAATTTGAGATGCTAACTGAATATCCAAATGGAGATGTCAAGATGAGTCTGGGGTTCACAAGATAGCTCTGAGCTGAAGAAATGCATTTGGGAGTCATTAAAATATGATGATATTTAAAGCCATGAGGCTGGATGAAATTATCAAGGAATAAGTGTAACCAAGAAGAGGTCTAAACAACCATCTCTGAACACTCACTCATATATTTAAATGCTTACTGTATATTTGGACCTGTATGTACCAAGGCATTTCAAATTAACCATATCCCAAATTCAATTGCCTCTCCTGTTTTATTCTCCACTTCTATGTATAGAACCACCATTTTGATGGGCCAGAAAAATAAAAACTAAAATCAAGGAGTAAGCTGTTATAGAAGTTTGACTTCCTATATGAGAACTAAAATCTTGCAGCAAACTTAGCTTTGAGCGTCCTAGCAGCCAAAGAATGAATGCTGTTTATCAAATTCTCAGAAGCCTTGTTGCCAGTGTCACTTCTTTCTTTTACTTTACAATAATAAGCCCCTAGCTTTTCCAAAGATCCTCTCCCACCCATTTCTGCTCCTGTGGGTGTATATTACTGTGGCTTTCTTCCATCTGTCCAACCACATTGCTTATTAGGTAGAAATAAGCTTTTCGGCTTCGATCTTTCAAATTATAATAACTTTCCAAGAGGTTCAACATTAAAACACAGACAGACAGACAGACAGACACACACACACACACACACACACACACACACACACACACACGTGAGTTTGAGGCCTCCCCATGCCAAGATCTATTATTCATTAATTGACATGCTAATGTTAAGCAAAATATGGTTGGCCTCCAAAGAGTGTATATTTACTCTTTTATAAGGAAGATTTTACTTTATTTTAAAAATGTTCAGATGCTGTTGCTTCTTATTAGAATGTCTTCCCTTTCCTCTTTGTTTAGTTAGCTTTTAATTTGATAATGGCTTCTTGTCCTTCAAAGCCATCTCAACGGTTAGCTCCTCTAGGAAGTGTTCCCTAACACCCCAGGTGGAGTGTGGTTATGCAGCATTCTGTTTATATCTTTATTATCATATTTTAACTGTAAATTCTTATTCGTGTGTCTCTATCACTAGATGTAAAGTTTTTTTGGGAGCAGGCAATCTCTCTTTTTAACCTCTGATGCCGAGCAAGTAGCAAGGGAGTGATATTAGTAATCAATTGATACATATAAAATGAAAAAAATTAATACCCTTTGCAAATAAAAGAACCATATTATCCCACAGAAAAATTAAGATTCTCTTGTTGTTGGATTGACTCTAAATCCATATCATATCAACTTTAAGTCCTAAATCATTTTCCGGGTTTTAGAGTCACTGTACACACTTATAGCTTTATCTTTTGGCTGGCTCTGAGGAAGAGTGACATTTTCATTATTTTTATAGCTAACTCATGTCTGGTATCATGTTAATGGAAAGTTCTTTTAGGAATTGGTTTTCGATCACTATTGTTTGTCAAAGCATATTTTCTGTCACCCCATAATTTGATTGCCTAGTATGTGCAGGTACTATATCGGTACTGTACTTATCGAAGTTTCAAGGTGGTCTTAAAATTTAGGTTTATTATTTTACAAGGGCATTATTATGGGTTGAACTGTGTCCTCTCCCAAATTCATATGTTGACGTCCTGACCCTCAGCACCTCAGAAGCTGACCTTATTTAGAGATAGGGTCCTTACAGAGGTCATCAATGAGGTTATTAAGGCGGGACCTAATCCCATTTGACTGATGTCCTTGTGAAATGGGAAAATTTGCAAATGGACATGCACAGAAGAAAGACAATGTGCAGAGATATAGGAAGAGGATATTTAACTACAAGCTAAGGAGAGAGGCCTGAAAAAAATCCTTCTCCTACAGCCCTCAGAAGAAACCAGTGCTGCTGACAACTTGATTTTAGACTTCTATCTTACAGAACTGTGTGATAATAAATTTCTGTTGTTTAAGCCCCTCAGACTGTGGTACTTTGTAACAGCAGCTCTAGAAAACTAATATGGTTGTATATTAATATTTCCAGTGATGAACAGAGTAGACTGATCCCATGGCTGATTATCCCTAGAATGATCCTATAAAAATGTCAGATCACATCATAATACTCAAAACCTTCCACTGGTTTCTGAACTCATTCAGAGGAAAAAGGTAAAGTTCTTACTATGACCTGCAAGACTGCATTTTCTGGCCCTGTTTCTTCTCTTGCATCTTTTACTATTTTCTCTGTTGGTCTACTCCAGTAACGTTTACCTCCTTGCAATTCCTGGAACAAGCCGCACACATAATTTCCTAAAAATCTTTCTACATGCTGGGATCCTCTCTTCCCAGGTATCTGTATGATTACCTCACTTTGTTCACTTCTTTACTCAAAAGCCTCCTTCCTTCTCCTTGCTCCCTCCATCCCACCATTTGGCACATGGTATCTAGTACATGCCATATTTTTCTTATTTATCTCATGTCAATTTCCCCAATTAGAATGGAATTCTAGAGTTTTTTTTTTAATAGTATATTTTGGCCAAATAGCACTAATTTGTCTTAGAGAACATTAAGCTTCCTCTTCTTCCTTTTGGATTTGCAATTGTGCTATGAAAACATACTCCTCCATAATTTGAACCTCCACGTTTCCAGACTCTCTGTTTTCCTTCCTTTCCTTTTCTTCTGACACAGGCTTGTTTCCAAATTCTCATTTAATCATTCCATTCCCCCAACTGCAAACACATTGCGGAACACCTTTGTGTAAATATTAAAACATTTAGACAAATGCCTATTTCACCAGTTCCTGGCAGCTGCATTATGTGAAGTATGAGATCATTTAAACTCACTTGATATTAATTTTTGAGACAAGAACTTCTTGAAACAAACTGTTTTCTTAAAATGATTTAACCAAATTTGATGGTAACAGACATTAAATGACAAAGCATGAATAAATAAATGAAATAAGTATCTACTTTTGTATTACTGTTGTGTAACTGTGAGAATTATCGGTCCTGGACATAAGGGTCATCTTATTTATCTTAGATCTTAGTTTCTAATATAGTACCTGACACCTAAAAGACATTTAGTATTTGAAAGCATAAAGGGCTTCTCTTAGTTCACAATGCCTTTTACATGTTGGTCCTCTGATGACTCTGCCACTACTATTATGTTGCACCGAATTTCTGTGTCCTCTTGAGTTTGCCTGGTTACAGTTTTCAGTTTGAAGCTACTGTTACCATTCAGGATCATTGCTACACTGCAACATCATCCTTCCAGGTGGCAGAAGCCATGTTTCAATCTTCATTGGAGGGAAGCTCCTTGAACTCTGTGGCTGCCCTGGTGCCGGTGGCTAAGATGTTGAGATTCTCTGCTTGTTCCACGTCCCTCATGTTGCTTTTGGACATGCCTTGCTTAATGCTTTGAATCCCAGCCTGTTTCCCCCCCACCCCCACCCCTCGGGGCTTTTCTCCTGCTATAGAGGTGGTAGACACTGCCTTAAAGCAGCAAGCTGGAGGTGGACAGTTGGGGAGTGCTGTTGGCTCCCTTTCACTTACTGGCTCAGCTCATGCATGGATAATGCCACTGCTGTTGAGGGATCTGGCTTCGCTGGCAGCTGCCTGGAAAGGCAGGCGGCATGATTCAAAAGTATGGGGGAGTTCACGTTTCCTGCAGTAACCTTTGACTGATAGGAGCCAGGAGCTCCATTGTTCTCCCTTCCTCTGTTCCCAAATGCATTAGTCTCCCAAGTTCTATATGGAAACATCATGTGAGACTGAGCAGTCAGCACTCTTTGTTGCAAAGCTGTGCCCAGCTCAGTAGTTCATCTCCTTCATTTTTTTCTACCTGCTTCCCTCCTTCATTTCTCCTTTCCCCTCATCTTTGCTTCCCTAAGGTTGTACTCACAAGGAATTGTTATGTAAACTTCAGGTTCTATTTTCCTGGGAACATAGATTAAAATATCACCATTGATTGCCCCCTCAGGCATATGACCCTATAAAGACTTTTATGTGCTTGCTTTTGTTGTATGTGCTCTTATATATTCTTCTTGGGCTCTTCCTTTCAATTCTCCTCTTTTGCACAATTTAACTGAAAACAAGCTCTTGTCCTTAACACCTTTAGGAGCTGAGATAATAATTTCTAACTATGCACCAGGAATTTTATAATCATTTTTACCTCACAATAACCCTGTCTAGGTATTATTACTATTATTATTTTTTTTTATGGAAGGGGACATTGAGGTTAAGATGTTTAGTAACTTGGCCAAAGTCATGTGGTTAGTAAATGTCTGTGTGAATGCCAGAATCCATATCCTTTTTAAAAAAAGTTATTAATTTTATTGAGGTGACATTAGCTAATAGGATTATATGCTTCACATGCATAATTCTATATCATTTATATATTACATTATGTGTCAAATCTTTTTTTTGCACCATGTATTTGACCCCCTTATTCCTCTTCAACGTCCCCCACCCCTTCCCCTCTTGTAACCACCATACTGTTCTCTGTATCTATGAGTTTTTCATTTGTTTGTGGCTTTGTTTTATATCCCTCATATGAATGAAATCATATGGTTCTTGACTTTTTCCATCTGACTTATTTCACTTAGCATGATATTCTCAAGATTGTACTATGTTGTCACAAATGGCAGTATTTCATCTTTTTTATGGCTGAGTAGTATTCCATTATATACATGTGTACCACATCTTTATCTGAGCATCCATCGAAGGATAACTTAGGTTGTTTCCACTATGAATAATACTGCAATGGATAAGAAATACATATATCTTTACAAATAAATATTTTCAAAATTTGGGGGTGTAGATACCCAGAAGAGGGATTGCTGGGTCATATGGTAGCTCTATTCTTAAGTTTTTGAGGAACTCCATACTGTTTTTTAAATGGCTGTACCAATTTGCATTCCACCAGCACGGTATGAGGGTTCCTTTGTCTCCACAACTTTCCAGCTCTTGCCATTTCTTGTCTTGTTGATAACAGCCTTTCTAATAGATGTGAGGTGATATCTCATTGTTGTTTTGAGTCACATTTCCCTTATAACTAATGAAGTTGAGAATCTTTTTATATAATTGTCATTTATTAGTATATATTTGTTTATATTAGTAGGCATCTGACTTAGAAGCTTAGTCTCTTGTGTCATACTTAAAAGTTTTCATGCCATCAATCACTTTTCCACTCTCTTGCTGTCAAGAGCATAGGCATATCATGTTTTACACGCTTCATAATTTGCCTTTCAACCTCACAATTGTCGTTACTGTCAAGATAGATCTCTGTGCAAACAAGCAGTTCTCATTTTTTTCATGATTTTCAATAGTGGATGTCTTTACTTTGTGTTGTCACGATTCTACCTAGTCTTACAGAATTGTCAGCACTGCTGCGTTAGCCCTTATCAGGTATTATGTGATCAGTAATATTCACGGAACACTTTAAATTAAGCAGTAATAGAAGAAACATCCTCTTTAGTAGAAATGACACCCCCAGCCCAGACTTCCTTGGCTTTGGTGGACAAAGTTGACTTCCTTTTGCTCTGTTGTGTGGCTTTTAAAAACTATGTTAGTAAGTTAAAAATTCTTAGTGAGTTTTTGATTTCCTACTCTGCATGCAGGACACATTTTAAAAGACTTCCTCCACTCACAGAAAGATGCAAGGATGAGGCTTGCCACCTTCACTAAACTAGTTGAGAAATATTCCCTGCCTTATTGGCTTTAGGGTTACTGAGTTACTCCCTTACTTCCTTGCTAATGAGTTACCTGCTAATGAGGTACTTCCTCTGTGTCACTTTTCTTTTAAGTACTTTAATTCATTCAACAATTTGAGGGCCATATTTATTTGCGGAGGCTTCATTCACTTCGGATCCTGGGGCCGATAATATCACCTTAGAGATGTTTGTCCAAAGCTCTCTGGACCTTAACCCCATTGCAAGCTTGTGTGGGAGTTAGTGGGAAAACAAAGAGGTTGGCACGCAACAGGGCTTCGACCAAAGGGAGCTCTTTGCATTCTCCAAGGGGCTTAACCGTGATGAGCAAATGAAACCGGCTCTCAGATGGTGCTATTAGCTCCCGATATTCCAGGGGCACAGAGCCGAAGTCAGAAATCTTATTTGCAACTCGCCCTTAAGGGTCAAAGGCAGGTCGGAGAAGCTCCGTGGGCAGATAGGCGAAAGGGAAGAAGCAGCCCGTCTGGTTAACCACGGCCGGAATTCCCCACTCCTTTAGCTCCATCTAGACCCGCTCTTACCCACCTACAGCCCGCCGCGTCCGCCCGCGCGGTGACGTCATCGCGCGGCGGCTGGACGCTCCGCCCACGGAGTGGAAGCCGGAAGCCAGGCGAGCGGCATCTGTTGGCGTCCCGGAACCGCGGGAGACTGAGAGCTGGCGCCTCTGCGGAAAGGCGGTGGGAGACCGCGAGCATGCGCGAGGCTGCTGGGCGGCGCAGGCGCTTTCTTGGCTTCACCCGCAGGAGGAGATCCGGTTCTCCCGGTTGGAGCGGGTGGGGTGTCCTGGGCTGTCCTGCGGGGGAGAATAGGGAGAAGGAGATGGGGAGGGAGCCCGGCACTTGGGAGGGGCCGGGTTGACGGATCCTGATGTGCGTCTGTGCTAGGCGCGCCCCTCAGAGTTAGGGAATTGTTGGAAAATGAAACCAAACCACCACGCAAAGTGCTATGCGCTTATTCTAAGCCTGGAACACACTCAGAATACACACCAAGAAGCTGTTCTCCCCAAGAGATGACAACGTACCAGTGTGCCTGGCACCGCACAAAGGCTTACCTGTTATTTCACTCTTGTACCTCCACCAGCAACTTTCTGGGGCAGGCATTTTTACATGGCCCCTAATTTCCCCTCTGGAAACCGAGAACAGATTAACATGTCTGCAGGTTACACAGCTGAAAAGGGTTGGAATTGCCATTTCCACCAGGTTTGTCTGATTCCAAAACTCAGTGCTGCCTACCAGATGCTTGAAGCCATGAATGGCTGAAAGACAGTACTGAAATTCTGTAAATAAATGGCAAATCGTGAACAGGATGTTAAGGGGTATAAACCAGGCTCTAGGAGACAGGCGGCAAGGAAAAGGGGCTCAAAGTAGATTTCGAATTGGGATTTGGCAAGAGGAAAGGAGAGAAAAAAGCTTTTGGGAGGCAAGGAAAGGAAAGCAAAGATCTGGAAGCGGGAGAGGAAGCCTGAAAAGAAAGGGAAGCGATTGCCTCAATGGGAACCTTGTGTTTATGTTTAGCTTGCAAATAGATGCAGCTGTAATTCCAGAGATAGGCTTGTCTTCCAAAGGAATGAACTTCCTTTTCTGCACAAAAGTTTGTGCTAGATGCACAGTGATAATTTACCTCTTCAGCAAGATAACGCATTCCGGCCACTCATTTCACAGTCGGAAACTTCGGTACCTGTGACAAAGATGATATGAGATGGAGGTTTTATAGCTGGACCTTGAGTCGCTTGAGAGAGGTCTCTTCAGTGCTTGCAGATTCCCTGTTTCTTTTGTGACTCCAGTAGTAAGAGGAATAAACTTTTAATCACAATTCCAAATCCAGTACCTTCTTAGTGTCAACATTGTATATCTTTGTTTAAAGGTTTGCTGCAGTTATTCGTGGTTTTATACTGCTGTTATTGCTGTAACAGTTTGCCCAATTTAGCAACTGATTACTACCTTGTTTTCACCTCTAATTGTTTAATGGGTGTAAATTTCCTGTCCTAAACAGGATTGTAAGATTCCCCAGGCAGGGACTATGTTCTCGGATCTTTAGAGCCCTGAGTACTAACTTAAATGACTTTTTCACATGTCTCGGTTGAGTCATTATTACTCATTACCTGCCTGGCACATACTAGACTCTCAGTGAATATTAAAATGAATGAAAAGTTGCCTTCTGAAGACATTATTTGTTATTTTTAAAAATATTTTCCTAGTTCTTTAGCAGAATTATGTCTTTTGTGGACATTCAGCAAACGTGTGCCTTCATTACTGTGCCTTTCACCAGGGAAAATATAATCTCCCTGTTGCTCGATAATTGCTACCTGAGCACCATGACCCCAATAAGTCTGTCAAGAAAAATTGTTGATAGATTGTTTTCTGAATTATCATCACATGTCCACAGTGAATGATATTAATGGCTATGTTGGCCAGACGGCCTAAGACATTTTTTGGGAGACTGTGTAATTTGAATATCTTCTTGATTTGAGAAAACAAACCAATAAAAAATAAAGTCAAAACCATAACCAAACAACAAAAACTCAGTATCAAAGAGGTACCTTTGTCCTTAAGAACTCTATGGGCAAATCTTTAACAACTTTGTGCCCCTGGAAGGGAGAATGTGTGTGTGTGTGTGTGTGTGTGTGTGTGTGTCCCTGCGCGTGCGCGCATATTGTGTGTGTACACACACGAAGAGTACTTAATTCGAGGTAGGTGAAGCCAAGTCAAGATCACTTTTTTTCCTGCTAACGTATTCAGCTGACAGCAAAGACTCAGTGGGGTGGGAGTGGGGTTAGGTAACGTTTGAACATAGGGGGGCTAGAACAAGTACCTTCCAGGATTTTTCAGTGGTGCTAAATCTGGCCGTCTCCCTTTTAATAGCTGTGGGACCTGGGGACAGTTTTTGTTTTGCTTTTTAACGTTTCTGGGTCTTAGTTTCCTCGTTTGTGAGTTTTATAACAGGAATACTACCACCTAAACTTAAATTATAATATGCAAATTTGCAAAGAGCTCAGCACAGTGCTTGGTATATTGCCAAGGGTTTTAAGTGTTTGACATGCAAATAAAACGCTGCGCTAGGCTAACTTCCACTTCCATACTTCTAGCCTCTTGGAAGCCGCACCTTTACTGAAATTCTGGAGACGCCGCAGTTTCCAATGACAAGGTTTTGCGGACCCATGCAATTATTTTTGCTGCAGTCCACACGGCTATAACTCGGCCAGACGACCGGATGTCCGTACTCTTCTAACCGTCCCCCATTGCCCCGCAGTCGCAGTGGGGCGTGAGTGGGTGATGGGAGCTTGTCAACTTTCCTTCCCACCCCACCCCCGCAACTTCCCTGCTCAGCTAAATCTTCAGAAACCACGGGGAGGAACCCTCCCTCCCCAGAACGCCCTCGGGGGCGGGGCTGGGGCGCCGCGCAGGCGCAGTCAGGGGCGCCGCGCCTGCGCCGTGGAAGGCCTGAAGCAGGCGGGGGTTTGGTATGCGTGCGAGTGTGTGAGGGAGGAGGCTCGGGGCCGAGCGTGGTACTACGACGGGTGCGGGCCGGAGGGGGCGGAGGGATGCGCCGCGGCGGCGGCGCGGCGGCAGCGGCGGCGGCGCCGGGCGCTGGGGCTGGTGCTTGGAGCCGCCAGAGCAGCGGATCCTGGTCTTGCTGCCGCAGCAGCGCGGGTGTCGCGCACAGCCCGAAGACGCTGTACCTCTTTGCCCCGCACCTTTTTTTTTTTTTTTTTAACTAACCGGAACCAATGAACGCAGCCGGGACCCGCGCTCTGGAGGCCGCCGGTGCCGAGGGGACCAGGCTGGCGTCCGGCGGGAGCTCGCGTCCGAGGCGGCGGGGGCGGCCCGAAGAGTTGCAGGCGGCAGCGCCTGGCGGAGCGGGCGAGTGGCAGGCGGCCCGGGCGCCGCCGCGATTTCCCCCTGTTCCTCCTCCGCGCCCTCATCCTGCCGCGACTCCTGGCCCGGCCTCGGGCTGGCTGCGGCGGCAGCGCTGGGCTGCGCTGCTGGTGCTCGGGCTGCTGGTGGCCGGCGCGGCGGACGGATGCGAGCTGGTGCCCAGGCACCTCCGCGTGCGGCGGGCGTCGGGCTCTGCAGCAGCCGCCGCCTCTTCTCCTGCCGCGGCGGCCGGCGACAGTCCGGCGCTCATGACAGGTGAGGGCCCCGGGTGCGGCGGGCGGGGCTCGGCCGGCCCTTACGAGACCCCCATCCCGGGAGGGGCTGGTGCCTCTGCCGGGCGCCCTCTGTTCAACAGCCTCGGACATAGAGCGATGCCGAGCCGGGCCCCCAGACTCCGGCGCCCTGGCCGCTGCTTCTCGCGGTTCCCTACCCTCCGCACGCCTTCCTTTTAACCGCCTCCTAGGACCCCGCTTTCGACAGAGCCTCTCGACGGCCCTCGCTTCCCCGCCCTTCAGTGGGGCCCCGGCGTTCCAGGCTGAGCAATGCAGAGGTTCTCTCTGTGCTGCAGAGCAGCCAGCAGGGTCTGCAGGGACTGGGCTGATTTTTTTTTTTTTTTTTTTTTTTTTAAGCTGCTAGGAAAAGTCAGCAACAGCAATGCGGTATTGAGTCTGTCTCTGGCGCTGCTTTTGCAAAGGCAGCTGGGGGCGAGTTTTCAGGTTCAAAGCCTCGCTGAGCACAGTATCCCAGGGGAGGCTGCTGAAGAGGATTCTTTGAGAGCCTTAATACCTACTGGTATTAGTGGTTCTATAGCAGTATGCGGAAATCTCTAAATCGAATGTGTTTTTCGAGCGGTGGGCGGAAGGCTGTTTTAAAAGATGGGAAGTATATGCTGGTGGGGAGCATCCCTGAGTGACAGCGGATTACAGAAAGCTCAGCAGGTAACAAGAAGTGTACCTGAAATGTAATCAGTGCAGATATTTGGGGCTTGTATTTGAGCAGCACAGTTTTTGCAAGACTGCACCAACACCTTTTTATAGAACGTTCTCGAAATAATTGAAAACTTGCAAACATGTTTGGTAAGTTTAGGTAGAAAATTGAATCATTTTCAAGCCTTGGGGTGTCATGTACAACTAATTTGTGTTGGTTTAAGTAATGATGTAAGGATGTTAAATGACTTTTGGAAAAGTAGTGGAGCTAATGTTTATTTTTGTACTTTATTTTTACAAGTAATTTGTAGGTTTTTACATTAATTGCAAGACTTAAAAGGAAAAAGTAAAGCGGAACAAGGTGATACATCATTAATTTCACCAAAGTGATAGTCCAGCGGACATCTATCTGAACGTTACTAACAGCTGCTGTGAGAAGCGCTCAGGAGCAGTGTTCTGTAGAGCAAAGCAGCTATTCTCTGGGTTCTGTGACAGAATGTTTCCTGCTTTGAAGAGAAGGGTGTTGGTAAACTTTGCTGGCTCTTTGGAAGTTGTAGTGTGTAGAATATAGTCAGAATATTTAACTTGCTCTATCCTGAGACATATCAAGCCCTTTTAAATGGAACTTGAAACACCAAACCTAACACTGGGTAATTTGGGTAGAATGATTATACAGAATGATCAGTATTAGGGACATAGTATAGTTTTAGTGAGGTTGGTAGGTTGGATAGTTTTATACCCGAATAATCTTTATTCTTCAAGTAAAAATGTAGAAAATAAAAAGCGGTGAAGAATAGTGATAATTTGGAAAGTAGCCTCATGCAAGAAGAGAGGGAGCAGAAATATTTGGGCTTCTAGAAGCTATAGGAGTATGGCTCTTGGTTTCTTGAGCAGAAAAGTTAGATTAAAAAATAATTGGCTAACGTTTTATCAATATGTAGTTAGTAGAAGGGCACGCAATTCTGAAAATTTAGTATTTGTTAACCACTAACAGTATGTTTTATACGTAGCGTATAGCAAGAAAATTCAGATGGAATTTTGTTGTAATAAGCTGTTTATAATCCTTTATTTTGAAGATTTAAATTTCTCTGAGTTATTGCATCATGAAAAAGGAAGGCTGATTCTTACTGGGTAAAAAGTCTGATATATCACACAAAGTGAATTCATGCTGTAGTGCTTTAAAATAAGTTCACTAAAATAATGTTAACCTGAGAATTTATTTTTTAATGTTCTTATTTCTTCCTTTGGTACAGTATAAATTTTTAACGAGTTAAGCATGTCCTTTTGAAGTTTAAGATAAACTACAGAATGTACAAGTTAAATTGTCACTTAAATAAGTTTATGTAAATATGGTCAATAGCACTGGTATCTGGTAAAAGGTAGATTGAAAGTCCATAGTAAAGTAAGAGCATATTGAAAATTTCTTCGAACTGTATAGTCTCTATCAGGTTCCTTCCTATTCTTCTGATTATATGAATAGTGCTTTCTTTTATGTAAATATTGTGCTAAACCCAGAACATAATTAATTATTCCTGCTGTAAACTTCAGGAAGTAGAGCCATAGACTGAACTTAAATATTGTGTTGTATTCTAGGTAGTGTTAATGAATAGAAATGGAGTAGAGATCATCAATAATAAAACTAAGCTTCATATGAATTCTGAAAATGGAAAATTCTCAAAAGAATTCAGAGAGAATTATTCTCTCTTCATATTAAAATTGTCATTTAACTGATTATTCTTAATAGCTCTGTAAATGACAGCCAAAATCACTTTATTTTCTCTTTTCCTCTGATTGTATTTTTAATACCGATTGTATTTTTAATACTGACCTTTAGTAACTTCACTAGTTTGCCTTTTACTAATAAAATCTAGAAAACATTCTTGTCCACGAAGTTCGCTTATCAAAAGTTTTACTTAAGATGTTCAGTGTACTTTAAGAATAAATTACCTTTAAATCATCTATTGCATACTTAGCGTTGAGCTAGCAAGTGTTCTTATAGAGACTATGACAGATCATCAAAATTAAACAGACCCACTGTCATAATGATATCTATTTATATTTCGTTTTCTTTCTTTTATTATTTTTTTTAGGTGAGGCAACCCTTGGTTGACCTCAGAGATTGCAAGGACCTTGTCAGTTTACAATCTCTTATTTTTTAATTTTGTTACACCTACAGCACCTGGTCTTTCTAGGTGGTCTCCCATCCAAGTACTAACCAGGGCCGACCCTGCTTAGCTTCCGAGATCAGATGGGATCGGGCTTGTTCAGGGTAGCATGGCCATAGACTTGTTTCAGAATTTTTAAAAACAAATTTTAACTTTGGAAATATTTGTTTCTATCATTCTTTTTAAATGAATTAACACAACCTTCTTTAGTACCTATTTAAAGATTTAATCCTAACTATAATACTTTTCACTAATTTTTAAAACATTTTAAAACATCTTTTGGAAGGATTAAAATTTCAATAAAAATTGAAAATATTCTTTGTTTGAAAGAAGTTTACTCACTAGCTTTAAACATCCTACTAGCTTTAATCATCTGTGATGTGGGGCTTTCATTAATTTAGACAAAAACATCTCACATGAACATGATTGTCATTGGAAAAATCTTAAGCTTCACTTTTAATTATGTCACCTTGCATCCCTAACAATATTTACTTAACAAATGTTGTCACCTTTTTATTTTATTAAGTTTCTTGAACGTAGTTTCTATGTATTTGGGGGAATATTTTATGGTGAATTTACACTTTATATGTTTACAATGTGACTGACAATAGTCAAACTCAGTGCAGTTTACATAGTACTAGAAACTGCTTTTCTTCCTTTTGTGAAGCTGCTCCTTCCGAATTTAGCTTATTATTTCTTAAAGCTACCTTTTAATGGGTAAGTCTTTTTCTGTATCCTCTTTCTTCTTCACTGTAGTTATTTATTGTCCTTTTTTTCCCCCAGTCTTTGGCCATTGGTGTTTCTGTGTGTTTTGATTTGTTTAGGGTTTTTTTTTTTTTCTGTTGCTAGCTATAGGTTTAAAGGATCTACTCATACTCATTTTGGTCTCGTTTGTTGTGAACATTTAAGAATTAGCAGGAATCTTATTGGTCTGGAAATATTGCGTCCGTTGGTATTTTTCTTGAGAATATCATGGCAGAACTGATTGGTCTCTGCTGGAAATCACCTGGCACAGACTAACCAGAGGGCCAGTTGGAAAAGTGGGTTCAGGATTTAGCCTAACTTTAACAATAGGAGGATCCACTTGGGAATGTAATTTGCCAAAGGCTTGAGATTGGATACTTGTTAATGGTTTTAGATTAATTTGGACTTTTAAGTAACTATATAGCAAGCATTTTGGATATTGGCCTACTCAGGCTAATAATGCAGTGTGGAACACTTTCAGAATGATGCTTTGGGATTTGTATTTATGTATATGATAGCTAAAGTATACACTGGTTAAACTAATGTTAAAATTAATAGCTAAAGATATAAGTGATATTTTGATATTCACTAGAATTTGGACCTTATTAAGATCTGCCTAGGAGATTACTTCTGAATTGATCATATTTCATCAACCAAGCAATTGTTAAGCACATGCAGAATTACTGCATGGTAGGAATGGGAGAGAATTTGAAAATGAGTAAGATGTGGGTCTGCCTATTGAGACTAAAATATATTTTTATTAAACTGTTCCTAGCTGACAGTATTGTACTGAGTGCTTTATATACATCACAGTTTTTGATTCTGAGGTTAACCCTGTCAGATAGCTGTTATCGTCATATAAGAGATGAGGAAACTGGTGCAGGATCATATTTAGTAGTAGAGTCAGATGTTGACCTGAGTTTCTCATTCCAAAGCTTAGATTAACTGGTTGTATGTACCCTTATGTACCCTTATGTGCTGGTATGTACCTTTATGCACACAACTAATAATGAGAGACACCATAATTAGTTCCAACACAGACTGTAAAATTTGGGTAAAGGAAGGCTATTAGGGAATATTACTTGGAGGAGGGTACAGTTTAAGTTGGACCTTGATGTATAGATAGGACTTCTTGTGGAGATGAGTGAAAAGACTTTCTAGGAGGAGACATATGCAAGAATAAGGAGTAAATAGTTTTCTTTAGTTAAGCAAAGGGTATATGTAGAGAAGTGGGAAATGCAAGAAGAAAGGTTTAGGTCCAGTTATTGAGGGCTTTGATATTCCCTAATTTATTCTCTATGTATAGAAATGTCAAGACATCTAAAACTGGAATGCTCAGCCATGTACTGGGGAATATGGGAAGCCACAAGAAAATCATGATGCATTTTCTTGGCATATCCATTTTACTAGATTATTTGGGAAACAAACATTAAGAATTTAATTGATGGTCACTTAAAACATTTAACAATGTTTATCAGTATTAAACATGCATATGTTATGGAGAATGTAAATTTGCTTTAATTTTTCAGGTAAAACAAAAGACTTAAAGTATTTTGACTTTGCAGAGTGTTTTGTTCATAAATTTGAGTTCTAAATCTATTATCCTGTCAGGGGTTGAGAAGTACTGTGGTTTTTGAACATGGGAGCGACATGATCTCTGTGTTTCAGAAAGGTCTGAATAGATGGAAGTGAGGAAATAATAGGGATTTAAAAAAGAGGCCAGTTAGGAAGCTATATAGAAATAAAGGTCTTGAGAGTTTAAATTATGCGATGTCTATGAAAATGTTTAGAGGCAACTTAATTCAGTTTGTTTTATTGTCAAATTAGAAAGGAAATCTGACTATAAGAAGTTTAAGAAACAAAAATTACCTTTTAATTTTAAAACTATAATGGTTCTACAAACTTAAATAGGTACAAGTTCTTGAAAATATGCAAGAAAAACATATCTTTTTTTTTATATCAAAAGTGCCCATTTAGTATAAAAATTGTTTTTGTGTAGGATTGGATTTAGGATTTACAAAGTTGTTTATATAGAGCTTTTTAATATGCCATATTTAAAAGTGCACATTTATTAACAAAGGATAACAGTTTTCACATTTAAATAAGGTAATAGGTCAGAGTTGAACTCCCCTCTTCCTCATTTTGAATAACAATGTGTCAGAGTACTGACATATTCTTTGTTTCAAAATTAACTTTTCAGCTCATTACATGAATTTCAAGCTCAATCTGTAGATGACCTAATTGTTTTGTTCTTTTCATTATTCTTCTAGATCTTTATATTAGAAGGTATTAGATATTTAATCCTTCTTGACACTTTCAAATCCTACTTTCACTAATTATACTCCTTGACTGATTTCATTGTTACTGATTTTAAGGTTGGTTCTCTCCTAGGTCTCTTGCCCTCAGTCTAGTTTTCCTCTAGTCTAGCTGAACATTTCCTCCTCAGAGAACTCCATTACTAGGAAAGTTCTAAATTGGGGTTAGGGAAGCCCCAGCCAATGATTGATTTGACTTTTGGCTTTATTTCATTTGGCTCTTGAGGTGAGACTGTATAACCATCATAGCTGCAGTCCTGAGAGTAATTTCCTTTCTGCTAGGCTTTGTCAGCCATATTGTCTAAAGTGAAATAACTTTAGAATTTAAGCTAAAATTAGTTTTAGAATGTTTAATAGTGACTTTATTCAGTGTTTTCTTAAGATAGTGGTTTTACCCCACCCCCGCCAGGACCAGGGAACCACGAAGTGTGAGAAGAACAGTTTACTTGGACTGACATTCATCTCAGAACCCAAGTACCCGTGTCTGTGTTTCTTGCAAATGAATTTGTATTTATATGTGCTATGAATATTGGCCTTGTGTAACTTATTCTTTTTCCTCTAGTCGCTTTCACTTTCTTTCTATGCCTCTCTCTTTGATCTTCCTAAATTTGTCATTATAGGGAACTGAAACACTTAAAAAAACTATTAAAGTACTATTTTTTTAATTTAGCAAATACTTGAAGTGAGTATCTTATGTATGTGATTAAAAATATTAAACTACCACATCACAAACCCTTATAGTAATAGAAGTGATTTGCAGTAGTTTCTTAAATAATTCTCAGTAAGTGAAAAAGGTTTTTTAAACCCTTAATTTGAAATTTTTATCTGCCATTCAACACACTGTACATTCCACAGGGCCATGTGATTGAACTTATTTTTTCACTACTGTTTTTCTTTTCTTTCTAAAAAATAGCTGATTTTGCGAAGTGGATAATCTTAATCCTTCCGCTTTATCACCATTCTCTAGAGATAAACTGTAGACTTTTCCATTAATAACAAGTATGCAGTTTTTTGTTTCCCTGCTGCCTGTCATCTTCAGCAGTTCTTCCTACTTTGTCATACGCATTCAAGACTGTTCATCCTTGATATTTCTTTCTTCTATATTTCTGTATACAAGATTAAAAAGAACCTACTTTAAATCTCATCTAATTGTGGGGATAGGTGCCCTTTGCCGTCTTTGAATTTGCTTTTTAAAAATATACCCTCTGATGTGCATCCAGTGTTTGTTCTAAAAGGTCCATCAAAATGACTTCTAAAAGCACTCTAGAGAACAATCTCAAAGTGAGCAATTCAGATTTCAGTGAACCTGTGTGTATGTGTTTGTACATTTAATTTTAAGCATTATTAAGTATGTTTGTGTCAGATAGGATGTGAGAAATTTGATATATAACGATGCTGAAATTGACCATTTTTATCATTGTAAGAACAGTAAAACTGGAAAATTACCCGAGAATGGATTGCATAATCTAAAAAAATATGTAAGTCTCATATTTGCTTTTTAGAAAGAAAACTGTGATAGCTTATCTAGTAGCATTCCTGCACTTATTAAAAATATCTATTAGAATATTCATTAGGAGTTTTTTGTTATACATTTGCAGTATTAAAAATAAGCCCCCATTCCCCCTTCTTTGGAACAAGGTGTGATATAAATTAACGTAGTTCTTTTATTTTTCATTAACAAAAATACCAAGCAAACAAAAAACCTCAGTAACTGTTATGTGCCAGTAACTAAGTTAGATGTTTGGAATTTCAAGACCAATAACGTAGTGACCCTGCCTTGTAGTTCAGGAAGTGAAAGACTCATTGAAAGGGTGATGGTACATTTTGATGAGGGCATACATCTAACTTTGATGTAAGAGATGGGTTATTAATGGAGAGTTTTTCCCAGAGTATTCACTGACTTGTGTAAGAGTTTGTCAGGGAAAAGTATAGCGGTATAAAAGGAGGAAGCTGAGTGGGGAACAGTATTTATCAAAGACTTTGGCATTTGAGATTGCTGGATGGAGATTGTGAATTACTAAATACCCCTGCCTGCTTGTAGTTTACCGACATCCTTTTTGCACGTGGGATTCAAATTTATGACAGGCATTTGTATATTTTATCTAATCTTATAGAATCCTTGTGAGATTATTATCATCCCTATAATAAGTTAGTATATATAATGGAGATTTAGGATTGCTCTCAAATAGTTTAAAAATCCTCTGGTGCCAAGGATCTTTATGATAAAACACAGAGTGTAATTGGAATTGAATGAGGAAACGAAGCCAGAGAAGTAGCAGAATTAAACATTCTGATTAACGTTAAATTCTGGATCTTTATTGTCCAAGGAAACTTATGATTTCCTTCTTTATTTATCATTGGTAAATAACCAGTTTTTCTTTTTTAAAATTTTGCTATTGAATATTCTGAAATCTTAAAGAGAATACTCATTTAAATTATATAATTTCCAGAGCTTAAGACAAATGGTCTTTTAAAAAATGATATCCTCAATAAGTGGGAAATACTATTTGTGCTTTTTTAAAATGAATATTCCTTAAGGATGGAATACAATTTTTAAAAAGCATAACATTTCGTATCTCAAACTTTTATCTGGGCTGTAAGTCTGTTCTCATTTCTGCATAGTGTGATTAAAGTGTCGCCTCTAGACTTGAGCATGGTTTTATGGGCTTGAGGCCTAGTCTCAGAGTGGTTTTGTAATTTTGGGTAGGTGATTTAATCTATTAATGCCTAAATTTTCTTATCTCTAAAATGGGTTTGAAGTATGAATTAATCTATGTAAAGTCTGGCACATGTAAGTGTTCAATTATAGTTGACTTGTTTTTTATCTATAGGCACAGACTTAGATAGTTGTAGAAATATGATGTATTGAGAATTATTAAGATGTTTTATTTTGCATTTTAAAAAGTATGAAAATATTCTTTTAGTCAGTTCTGTAATCTAAATAATCATTAATGGTCTGAGATTACTTAAAACTTTGTAGAAATACGAAACAGTATAGACCATGAGATTGAGCAGTACTATGGTATTTTTAAAAAGCTAGTTGTATCATTAGCGTAAGTCATTTTATACCTTTATTATTATGTATAAAGATTTAAGGCATTTTGCAGTCGAAACTCTCAGACTTAAAAACCTTTAATTTCTGAATATAAAAGTTTATTATAGAACTATTAGAACATACTAAAAAATATGAAGTAGAAAAGATGTCTTCTTCAACAGCTGGATCTAACAGCTGTAATGTCAGCTACTGTCTTTTAAAGATTTGTATGTTTGTTTGTATATAGTTAATAATGGGCTCATAGAGTGATTTTTTAAAAAATGTGAAATTACTCAATATTTGAATGTTAAGTGTATTCCAGGCATATGATAATTATTGGGGACTCAGTGATGAACAAGATGATGAGCTTCTTGTTCCGATGGAACTTGAAATTCAGTTGGGAAGATTGGGGAAAAAAGTATTTCTATTTGTGAGAAATGCTATCAAGGAACAAAAGAGATGAGCTAGAAAATGTGGACGGTTTGGGGACACATTAATTAGGCAGGCTGGTTAGAGAAGGCTTCTGAGAAGGTCACATCTAAAGTGACACTTGAAGGATAATGAGGAGCCAAGTCTATAACGAGTTGGAGAATCGCATTCCACACAGGAGTACTAATATGGACAAGGACCTTGAGGCACGAAAGAATTTGAATTATTTGAAGAAGTGAAAGGGTATAATTTTTATGGAACTTCTTGAGAGAAGGGAAGAGTAGCATGTGATCTGGCTGTACGAGAGACAAAGGCCAGGTGGTACAGAGCCTCAGAGGCCTTGTTTGGGGGTTGGTTATTCAGTGAGTGATAGGAAGCAGTTGAAACATTTTAAGGAGGGGGACGAAGTGATATGGTTTACTTTTTTGGGGGGAAAATACATCATAAAATTTATCTTAACAATTTTTAAGTGTACATCAGTAGCATTAAGTATCTTCATATTGTTTTGAAACAGACTTCCAGAACTTTTTAAGCTTGTAAAACTGAACCTCTGTACCATCAAACAGTTCTTTAGCCCTTGGTAACCACCTTTCTACTTTGTTTCTGTGAATTTGGCTACTTAAGATAACTCATGTAAGTGAAATCATACAGTATTTGTTTAATTGTGACTAGCTTATTTCACTTTCGTAATGTCCTCCAAGTTCATTCTTGTAGCATGGGGCGGGATTTCCTTCTTAAGAAAATGTATTTCATTGTATATATACCATGTTTTTATAGTCGGCCATCTGTAGACAGACACTTGGGTTGCTGCTACCTCTTGGCTATTGTGAATAGTGCTGCTATGAACAGGGGTGTCAAATACCTTTTCAAGACTCTGCTCTCAATTTTGGATATATACCCAATGGTAGGATTACTGTATTATTCAGTGGGCTTAAATCATGAACTCTTTATTTTTTTGAATTTTAATAAAAATTTATTTGAGCCAAGCAGAGGATACACCTGGAAAGCAAGATCTCAACCAACAGAATGAGTTAAATGCTTCAGAGAATGATGATGACAGTTATTTTCTTTTATGCATTTGAGATTAAGGCGGGAATGTAAGGAAGAGTACATAAAAGTGGGAGAAAGTAACTTTGGGATGGGACTGTAGGATAGTTAAGATTATGTGCTCTCTTGCAGGTGGTTATTTATTTCAAAGGTGTGTTAACCTGGATGCACACAGAAACAATCGACAGGGCTTGCTCAAAGCAAGGATAAATCTTTTACTAAAAAGTTAGGTTCCTGGGGTGTGACTCCCCACCATGACCTGCCCAGTTAGGAATTTTGATCAGATCACCTCGTGAGGTTACTTTTCATTGGCCTCCCCATTTCCCCCCAGTTCCCCTTTTTGGTCATAAATCAACCCAAAGGATGCATTTATGGCTAACCTTTTGTCAGATACTGTGGTCTCTCAGCGCTAGGAAGACTCATTCCTGGGAAGTCTCAGTATTGATGTTATCTTGTTGACCATTGGTGATGGGGCAGTACTGCAACCATAAGACCTGAGTTGAGGCCGAATTTCTTCCAGAGGTGAAGGGTGGGTAGATGGAAGGCATCAGGTCTTTCTAATGGCCTTCAGTGTGAAAAAACACTCTGGATCATTTCTATCCTATGAACTATTATGATCTGAGTTTTGCTGTCTGTCTCATTTTTCTGTATTTGGCGTCTAGTATAACATTTACATAAGCCATTTAAAGAGTATTAAAAGTTATACATCTTTAGCTTGTCAATAGTGTAAAATGTCTCCTTTCAATATCATCACTCATTCATTCCTCCCTTTAATTTAAGTCCGACTTAAATGCATTATTGTGCATGAAGGAATGTAAAACACCGACAAGATGGGGCGCCAGGGAGCTGGGAAGAACCAAATGGCCCCACGCGTGTGTTTAATTTACAGCCACTGTTTACTCATAAAATATACCCTAAAAGTTTTCCTATGTAGATGGAGATCTTTAACCCTTTAGATCCTCAGTGTGTAATGAAAACTCAAAAAGTAATCAATTAGCATTCTTTAGCTTGGATCATTTGTAACCTCTAGAAAAAATTTTCAGTTATTATCATGGACTTATTTTTGTAAAACCCAGGCAAAATAAAGACAAGTCTGTTTTACTTAAAACAACAAACGTAATAGCTTTTATTTACTAAGGATTACTCTTAGATCATGTGAACTTGAAAAATATTTGAGCTTCTATTTTTCTGAGAATTTTAAAATACCCAATTCTTACAAGCGCATACTTTTAAATTAGTTATAACAGTACCACATGGAGGTGGAAAATTATCTCACATTTATGATGTATATACAGACACAAACAGATCTTTTAGCCATGAGAAAAACTCATTAGTTTATATAAGAACTATTTCACCCTTGAGACATTTACAATTTTTATCTGCCCTTGACAAATTAAGTTTCAAATGACCTTCCCCCTTTTAAAATAAGGACAGCCATTTTTAATACCTCAAAGAATTGGGTTGACATCTAACATCATAGGTTGATCTATTTATCTAAATCCTCTTTTTGAATCTTCAAGAAACTACCAATTAAATGTCATTCTGCCTAATTTTATAGCTGGCTTTTTATAATTGTGCATGCAAAAATTAATTAAGAAGTGTGAAAAGAGCCTCATCTCGCCATGCAGTTATAAATGGGAGGATGACTGTCCCGGGCTTCGTTGGCCTCATAGGTACAATTTCCCATGTTAATTTGAGATTTGTAGAGTCTGAACAAACTTCTAGGGGAAACCAGCCCTTACATGCAGATCCCAGGATGAGCCAAATGCCATGGATATCCCTATACAATTGCTTTACACCCTAGAGGAAATTTTCCCTCAGGCAACCTCACAAAGATTCTTAGTCACGTAAGAATACCTGAGCACGGGCCAGTGATAGCTTTTGGGACACTGCCGGAACCGTAGTACCTTCCAAGGCACAAACCCCTTTCTCAGACCCTTTCTCTGGGCAAATCCATTCCAGGGCTTTGGAATTAAAGCCCTTCTTCCCAGGCACCTGCCGGTTTCTCAGCGATGGGCTGCAGTACTGCACTGGATGTCTCCCGGAGCCCAGCTCTGCCACTCTGGATTTGGGGTTCTGAACAACTGTCGTCCCCCCGTTGGCTCTTCAGTTTGGGGAAGCAAATATCCTTTCTCTCTTGGAGCTAAGGAGAGTTGTCTGTCATTGAACCAGCAAAGGTTTGGTTCATATTGTCAGTAAGTAATCCCGAAAAAGCCGGACTCAAGCAGCAAACCTATTTTTTCTCCCCTGGGTTATCTCAACCCTTATTTACCCTGATGATTTTGTAAAAACAGCTCAGATAAAGTCATGGCCTGGTAGTTAAAGCAAGGAGGTCCCAGATTCTGAGAGGAACTCACCCAAGTTCACCCTGTGCAGAGCAGCTTGGGGCACAGTGGACCCTTGTTGCTTGTTCCTAGCACCAGGTCTGGGTTCACAGAGTGGCCCGAGGTGGGCCTCTTGGGAATTCTGCTGTGTACTGCACCAAGTAAATGTTGATGTAAGAAATACCCAAACCTGTAGAGAATTTTTATGAGTTTATTTGAGCCAAATTGATGACATATGCTGGGGAGCAAGATCCCAAATGCTGCTGAACTCTTTAATTGATAAATTCACAGCTTTTTGAAAGAGTTTAGGGATATTAAAATGATGTGATTATTAATAAGGCTGGAATTTATTAAACTTGTAATCTCACAGACTTCAAAAACATTTAAAAAGCGCTGGTTAATGTGAAATTAAGAGCAGTAAAGTCAGTATGTATTAGGCATGGACTGTGAGATTACATTGTGCTATTTAGGTGAGGAATATATTAACAAATGTTTGAATGCCTGTTCTTTGACACTTTTTAGGTGCTGAAGAAATATTTGAAAACTAAACAAATGAAGCTTCTGGTTTAACTGATTTAACTTTTAACGCTTTGGTTATTTGTTGTGCAGTTAAAATTTTACTACATACAGAACATGATCTTTGAACAAATCGGCAACTTTCTTATTTTATCTTTGCCTCTGATCCCATATTCACTAATTCCCAGACTCCTTTGTAATTGAAGCCAATTAATTAAAATTTTTACTCATTTATAATATTAGTTATACAAGTCATGATAAATCTGAGTTGTATACAAAGCATATATAAATACATGTATTCTAAAATCTTCTTTAATATAATTGACCTAGTACTAGAACTCAAATCAATTAAATCCTAGTCCATATTGTTTTTTGCCATATGCTACATAATATTTCTTTATGGCATCTATTTGAAATGTCATAGAAACATGCAAATATGTTGGTCCTTTGAATTTAGTCAAACATATATGAAAATCTATGATAAGTTGTTTAAAATTGTTTATAAAATTGTCAACTAGTTTTTGTGTTGTACTGAAAATTTAGATTTACATTTTGAAGTCTTTAAATTTTTTTTCAGGTAGGTAGCTGGTAGTCCTGATATATTTATCATAAGCCTTGAATATTGAACTGTTGATAATTAGGACTGTTGTTATGATATTCTAGGGCCTGTACCTTGCAATGAAACAACATTAGAATAGATTGCTTAAGAATGAAAAGATAATAAGATAAATAAGTCTTTTTTTTATTTTCAGTTTTTTAGGCTTTCTAGATAAACAGCAGTTGTTTTGGTTAAATACAAATTCCAGAAGAATACAAAGTATGTTTATAATTTTGTTTCAATCATAGTAAAGATTTTCCTGAAAAATCTTACTTTAGTGGAATACAAAATTGAAGAACTAAGGTTTCGTGGGAAAAAAATAGGCAGTGAAGTGAGGATCAATAGCCCATGAAAGACTTTATTAATATTTGTATTTCTTAAAAGAAAAGGTCATAGTAAGTAATTGTTTACATGTTCTGAATTAGTAATTCAGAAAAGTTAATTTCCATTTATCATCCTTTTATTATAAGGAAGTATCCAGAATTTCCTTTTATAACTGTGAGATGCCTGAAAACTCATTTTAGGTTGTAGTAGTATGTACGCTAAGGAGCATATTTATATGGTACTCAGTATTCAGTCTATTGAAAAGTTAGATATCCTTTTTTTACTTGTAATTGTTGATTCTCATTGCTTAGGATCCACAGTGGTTTCAGACATGCTGATTAACTTGGATAAATAAAATGGGAAAAGCTTTGGGTAAATTTATTTAACAGGTCTTTGAACTCCCACTGCTATGGCTCAAACACCTTCAGTGAATCACAGGGTACAGGCAAAATTTGAATTCTTTTTTTGTAGGGACCTTGTTTCAGGTAGGGCTTGTGAGCCTGGGCCTTCGGAGTTGGCCTTTCTTCGTCATCTTTTCTGTCCTTCAGTGGCAGCCAGACTCTGTCTTCTATCTGAGAGAGGGCTTAGGCCAGAGAGTGCTTCCTGTCCTTTGCCCAGTGGTAGCATACTGCTATGTTTTGGTATGGGATCCTGGGCCGGGATGGTTTCTTTTCCCTCTTCCGAAGTAGTGGGCTTTTACTTCTACCTCTCCTCTAGGAGCGGTGGATCTTCACCGGGGCCCTGGGGGTGGGAGGGTTTCCTAACCCTATCCCAGAGGTAGATAACTGCTTCTCCTGGTCAATGCTTATCTCTCAGGCTTTGACTATCTTGGTTTTTGACATGTCTTTTTTTTTTTTTTTGCCATTGATTTCCTTCCAGGTTTTGGAGTCTTTTCTCTTAACCTGGCACTAACTTGTATTTCGTATGTAGCTTTTGACTTCCTGTTGTTAAGTCCTTGTTGCCTGGACCCTGGTCTAACTAAATCCCTAGTCTTGTGCTCCCCTTGTATTGCATTCAGGTTGGGTCATCAACCTTATTTAAATAAGGTACTTAAAGAAAAGTCAGTAAGCATTTCAATTATTTTTGTGATTCAGAAATTACCAATTATTCTAGTTAATCTACTTGATTGTGTATAATAGAAACCCTTTAGACCTTGGGTTGTTGTATTATTTGTACCAAAAAGTCTCTAATGAGGATTCCAGAGTTCTCCTTAGTTGATTTCACAATCTAATGGTTCATACAGTTTTTAATCTTCGTTACTCGCCCCTGGTGAAGAGTGCATGGTTTGGTAGAGACTGAGTCAGATGACCTATGTTTAAATTCCTGCTCCACCATTTCTTTTATCTGCTTTTTTATCTACAAAACATTCATTGACTGCCTTCTCTATTCTGGGTATAGAGTTATTACTATGACTTTTGGCAGCTTTAACTTGTTGAATACTGTCACCGCGTTAGTGTTTTTCATAGGTTAACATTTGACCCTCTCAACAAGTCTATGAGAGCAGTATTGTTTATAGTAATTAATTAAGGAATTATTGAGTAATTATTTTAGGAAACTGAAGCCCTGCATAGTTAAGTATCATGCACATTACCTCATGGAAGGTAAGGGAGCAAACGTTCCACAACATTAGTAGTGTTGCATCTGATGGATACTTCATAATATAAGTACTTATTCCTCTGTTATTAGAAACTCACTTTAAATTTTAGCTTTGTAGATAGTGATTCACCCAGACTCCTAGGAGCTATACTTGATTGTTCTGGGTCCTCATCTCCTACATCCTGTCTGTTAGTAAATACTATGGGGTTCTAACCACTCACATATATTTTGAGTTTCTCTACTTTTCTCTATGTCCATTGCCATCACACTAATCCAGGCTACTGTTACCTCTCACTGGAATCCTGCGTAGCTTCCTAATGTCTTGTTACTGCTTTTGACCTTCTATAGTCTGGTCCTCAGAAGCCTGTAAAAATGCACATAAGATAATTTCCTTCCTTTTTCGGTGGCTTCCCTTTGTAATTACAACAAAATAGAAACTTCTTACCCTGATCTGCAAATCTTTGCATGGTCTGGCCCCAGCCTACCTCTTCAGATTCACCTCTTTTTACCATTTCCCACACACTGACTTCCTTTCTGCTGCTAAAATATGCTGAACTCCTTCTTTTTCTGACTCTTGGCACTTAAAGTTTCTTGACTTCCTCTCTTCCTCATCAGCTTTATGCATGGCTAACCTCAGTTTTAGGTTTTATATCTTTCTCAGAAAGACTGTGGTGACTATATACGTATAGGAGTAGTCTCCTTCCTCTCCCAATAAACACACAAAGCACTTTTAACAGTTCTATACACTTATAACTAGAAATTATATTTTAATGTGTTTATTAACTTTCTATCTGCACGTACCCATAGAAATGTAAGCTTCTAGAGTATTGGACCCTGTCTGTCTTGCTGGTATCTTATGTAGGTAGTGGATGTCACAGGTAATCCACAAAACTCCTTGGATAAAAAATGTCTTGATTCATACCTTTGTGCATAAGCCTTTTTCTATGTTTTGATGCCCCCTTCCCCAGAGGTAAAGTGAAAGTAGAATTAAGCTAAAGGAAATGTTTAATGTATTTTTAACCATGTGTGCTAATTTCAGAAATGACTCCCACCCCGTTTTTAGATCTTATTGTACTTAAAATGGTTGCTGTGCCATCTTAATTTTTATTTTTTTATGTTAATAGTTTTTCTTATGAACTTAGAAAATACAGACAAATGTAGCAAAGAGAATAAAACAAATTTTACTCTTCAGAACCACTTTAGTATTGTTCCTTTTATATGCAGTGTTATATTGTTGCAGTCATCTTAGATACAGTTTCGCAGATTGCATTTTAAAACGTAACATTCTGAGCTTTTTATTTATTATTAAATAGAATAGAAGATATAAATTATTTGCTTGTTCTTAGGAATTCAAGATGTGCCTTGTGGTATGCATTGTTTTGAGCTAAATGCAACCAAGACCCTGCAGGTCAAGAGAAACTTTTGCCCCCTTAACTACCTAGAAGAATTTGAATTAGGGGCCTTGCCCATAATAAGAAATTATCAAAGATAACCATTTTTTTTTTAGGGCAAGTCAAACTACTAATTACTGAACATCTGTTCTTATTTTCCTGCAATGACCCCTGAAGCCTTAAAGTGATCTTTAGCTCGGAATGTCATACATACCTCAGTTTCCCTTTCTGTCTTGGAACCTCTCTTGTATGTGGGGTCTCTGAATCTCTTGTTTATGTGAGGTTCCCATTGATACGTGTGTATTAAATTTGGTTATTTTCTCTTGCTAATTTTCCTCATGTTTGTTTGTTAGACCAGCCAAAAGGACCTCAATGAGGGCAGGTTTCTTCCTCTCCCACAGTTTTATTTTTTGATAGATTCCTATTGTTGGATAAGTTGTTTTTAATTTTTATGTTGAAAATATTGTGATAAACAAATATTTATGTGCATAAACCTTTTATGCATTTTGGATTTTAAGGGTCCCTTCCCAAATGCATACTATTAGTAATAATACATGTTACTGCCATATTACTGTCTGGAAAGATTATGTTCTTGAGTGCCTATTGAAAAAAAGAATCTGCTGTTTGGATGAATCATCATGTTTCATTTCTTTAATTATTAGAACTTGAATATTTTCCCTTTTGTGCATTGTTAAACATGTTGTCCCTTGGAGTGGTCCTGACACAGATCTCTTACACTAATGAGAGGATGAAGACTGATTCTTTCCTGACATTCCATCATGGTGATTCTTATGAAAGTATGATCATTGAAAGGGTTGAGCTTTCCCGTAGGTTAATTGTGCTTTCATTTGCTTCAATTTTGTTAAAGTTTCAGTTGTTGGAAGTTTTTTCTTTTTCTCCTTTAAATTCTGGTTTAATCTAGAAACCTAGTTTCTGAATTTTTAATTTAACAGTTACTCAGATTTCTGAGAAGTAAGTTATCATTAATATGCAAACATTGGCTGCTTTTGTTTTATTTTGCAAGTTCCTCTTGAATATTGACCCTTTTCTCTAAACAGTGAGATGCATGATACCTAATTGCACAGTTTGTATCATGAAGTTTGTATCTGAAGTTCGTATTCTTCTTCTCTTTCTGTAGCTTGAACTGTAATGTGTAGTGAGAAAGAGGGAGGGTCAGGAGGGGGAGATAGCATAGAATAAAGGAAAAGCTAGGCTTTAGAGTAACCTAAACCTGCGTTTTAATTGTGTATCATTTACAAACTCAGAGTTTTTGTGCCTCAGTTTCTTTATGGGGGAAAAGCAGAGATAATAATCCCTGTCTTTCAAGGTAAGGGTTTTTTTTAAAATTCTCACAACACATATATAATAGTGTAAATATATTATTTTGGTGTTCAGTAATTAGCTGGGTTTTTTTTCCCTTGGGAAATAGAGGGATTGTCATAATGTCTTGGAAGCCCATATTATATGAACACGGATATGAGTTGTACTAGTATATGCTAGGACATTGCCTGAGGTGCTGAACATACACAATAAGTTATATTGTGGTGGGCAAAACAGTTTAACAGATTTGTTTTCTGTAACCGAGCTGAAATGGAAGTAGAATTAATATATGGTATGAAAAGACTGAAGGTTAATTTAAAATGAAATATCTCCGCTACATTTACTAATTTCTTTTAAGGAATCAGTGCTGTATCAAATAATGCTCCTTTTTGTAATAGAAGGAGAAAAGCAGCATGTAAGATATTAGAATGTTGATGTACTGAATGAGGTGTGTAAACCTGCAAGATTGTGTCTTTTGATAGAACATGGATAATTTCATATTAGATGCCCATCAAATGGATCCGCAACATTCATCTTAATCTCTGAAAAGTTATTGTTCACAATAGGATTATCAAATTGCCTCTTGAATTAACACCTGACAAATGGACAAACCTAGCAACAAACTAAGAAAGTTATCTCAAGTGGGACTGAAATAATGGGATTAGATGCCCATTCTTTATATTGCTCTTGAAGAGAAGGTGCTTGCTCTAAAATTCACTCAACAACCAGGTTTATGTGATACAAATTCTCTTCTTTTAATGATCCAGTTCCTGGCAAACATTCCTGAGCCCTTTCGATGTGCCATACTCTGCCAGCTCTGGGAATGGGGAGTAGAGGAATTTTTAAACTAGTAGGAAGAGCAGGTACAACTACATAAATTGTGATAAATGTAAACAACAATATAACTGGAGCCATTAAAATGAAGCTGGAGCCGCCATGCCTTGTAGGTGTTATGTCTCAAACCTTTGGAATGTTAAAACTGGGCAAAATGACCTTTGGATAGAGCCTAACCAGCCTGGTTTCCCAAAGACCTGTTTACAAAGATAACGAGATGACTACTGGGTTATGACTCCTGGGCTGAAAATGGAAATTATGTAGAATTATTTAGAATTAACGTCATGATGCTATATTATTCGTACCAAGAGAATGCCTTGCTTCTGTTGATGTAGTTGTTCCCCTTCCCAGTCTCATAAATGCTTATTGCCTTTGTCTCTAAATTATTATTTAGACTTCTGCCTGAATTAAGAATTCCCAAATAGATATTGTTATTCACTTGGAATAAACACTTGTTTGCCTCTCAATTTAAAAGGTCTTTTTATTTTGAAGTTAACATATCCGAGGTATATATAAAGAGATGTGAGAGAAATCAGGTGAAGGAAATAAATGAAATAAAATGGGCTCCGAAGTGAAATGGACTTATGCCATTTTAGTCAGGGTGAACAGTAATATACCTACTTAATAGGGTTGTTTCGAACAGTAAGTAAAATCAATATAGGAAAAATGTTTAGCACAATGTTTTCCACGTAGTAACTTTTACAAAGTGTCAGCTGTTATAATTATTTGAAATTCCTAAAGTTTCTTCCTATGATGATGATTATTTAATTTTTAAAGATATTTGGATTAAAACAAGCAGAATGAAACTAGAGTGTGATTTATTGCCATTACAGCAACTACGTTGGGAAATTCAAATATAAAGAAAGATAATAGTTAATGTCCTGCTTTATAGCAAGAGTACCGTACAGGTTATTTCAGGAAAGGGCTCTTTGTTGCATTTTCAATGCCCATCTATCAGTTGGCTATGGTAGAAATACCCTGTTTATTTAGCATCTTTGGAAGATTAAGTATTCCACATGAAGAGCCAGCATTTATTGAATACTTATTTCGTGTCAGGTGCTGTTCTAAATGCTTTATACAGAATAACTCCTTCAGTCCTCACAGCAAACTTATGAGTAGGTCTCCATTTTACAGATGAAGTAACAGAGGCCCCGAGAGGTTAAGTACAAATTCACAGAGCTGGCAAGTGGTAGAGACGGGATTCTACCAGAAGGACTCACAACCTTAACCAGTACTCTTGACTCTCGAATAATTACAGATTAACTCCTTTGAATTATAAATGTGTTGTATTGTAAGCATTTTGGAAGCAAATTATTTCTAAAATTTGTTACTTCCTTGGCTTGTACTGAGTATAGTTTAACAAGCACAAGGTAACTATTAGATCACGTGCAAAAGCTACTATTGATTTGTGTAGAGCTTATCTTTCCTGGCCTTGAGTTGCTGTAATCTTTATTTCATCATAAAATTTTTACTGAAGTGTAACAGTATAGAAAAGGGCACAAAGTAGGTATACAGTTTAGTTATTTTTCACAAAGTTAATACTCTCATATTACTAGCACACAGATCAAGAAACAACATATTATTGCTTTCCTCCCTGAAGTCTCTTTCAGCCCCTTCTAAATACTGCCTGCCTCTGCCCAGGTTTAACCGCTGTCTTTGAACTTCAGTATCATAGAATAGCTTTTCTGTTTTTAAATGTAATATAAATCTGTATCCTCACACATGATTATATCACAGTTTATTCATTGGAGAGCTTTAATTTAAAAATTTTTTTGGTTTCTGTTAAGGCTGGAAGATGGCTATCAAATCTTAAGTTGTCATAACTGTCGGTAGTATAAAGGACCCTCTTTTGAGTAAAGCATGTGGAGTTTTTAGTCTGTGATATTTGTGACAGCATTTTCATTTCTGAGGGTTGGTATTTTTTCAGGTTTATTTGCATTTTGTCTAGGTGCAGTCAAAGCTTTCAGATAAATGAAGCGTTTACTTTGCTTTTCAGACTTGAAGGAGTCTGAGAGCAGAGAAACTTAAAATGTAAGGTCCAGTGTTATTTGCATTATGAGAATGAAGCTAAATTTAGCACCTTGGGTTATGGATAAGGTATACATATATATGTAATTTATATTTACTATAGGATGTTGATTTATCCTAAGTACTGAGGAATCCCATGATAGTTTATTGAAAAATTCATATCAACTTTACTTCAAATCTGATTTTTAGATACTAGATCTCTAAACGCTGAATTCCAGGGGCCAGCCACTTTTATTTGACAAATATGGAAGTTGAGGCTAATTTGTGATTAAGTGGAAAAGAAGAAACATGATAGGTGGAATATTCATTTTCTTTTTATATTATAAAACAAATCAGTGAGGAGAACGTAAGGAGAAGTAGAAATGTATGTCAAATTTTTTTTGCTTAAAGCTTTTACTGTTTATCAGCATATTCATGTGATTAAGAAGAATTTGAAGTTTTAATTTAAGGCTAATGCACTAATTTGACATGTATTTATTGAACACGTATAGACATGTTCTAGACACTGGAGCAATGAATAAAACAAAACAATGAGCCTACTACATTCAAGTGGGTAGGACAGATAGTAAACAAGTAGACAAGTAAATATATATGTCAGGAGGTAATAAATGCTATGAAGGAAAATGAAATAGGAGAGGGACTAGCGAATGTACGGTCAGAGTGTTTATGTATTTGCTGTTTTGTATATAACTGTCCGAGAAAGCATTGGTGACAGCTGAGACGAAGGGAGGGAGGGACAGAGTGTGTGGGTACCCCTTGGAGGGAACAGCAAGTGCATTATGGGCCCTTACGTGGAACTTGGTTGGATTTTGGAGAAGCTTCCAAGGAGAACACTGGGCTGGTGTGGAGTAAGCAGTGGAGGGAGGAGCAGGAGATGGAGTCAGACGTAGCCAAGGCCAGAATGGTTAGGGGTTTGTAGACTGATGTAAGGACACCTCTCTGGGTGGGATGGTAGCCATCTCAGTGCAGGTTTTCAGAAGAGTTGTGACGTGGTTTGACTTGTGTTTTAAAAGGATCGCTTTAATTATTTTGTTGATATTAGACTAGCAGGGCCCGTCTCAGGGGTCAGGGAGACCCGTGAGAACGTCTGTCCGCGGGAGCGAGTGGTGGAGCTGCAGGGCTAGCTGTGGAGGTGGTGGAGGTGGTGCTGTGTGCAGATACTAAAGCAGTGAAAGCCTTCCTGTTCTGTTGTCCTGAATATCAGGTTCATTGTCATATAAACTTCCTCGTGGTGTAAAAACTTAGAAGCTTGCGCTATGTTATATGATTTAAGGAGTTAAAACGTTGGAACAAACTAATTACAGTTTTCAGATGCTGGTTATTATGGAGTAGTGTAAACACCGAACCAAATATACCTTTTTTGCCTCTCTCCAAGTCCCCAGTCCTGTTAAAGCATAGAGTTGATTTTAGTTTATTTTCTTATTCTTTTGGTGGTTATTGCTTTCATTCCTCATAACTCTCTTCAGTTTCTGATTTTTAGCCTTCCCCTTATGTGCTGATAAATACCTGATCTGTTTTATCTATACTTTAGTTTTCATTTAGTAGTTTATTAGATTTTTGACCTACGTTTCCTGATTTTTCATAATCGTAAATTCTCTTAAATTCATATCATTATCTCTGCTACCTACCTTAAAGTTATTTTGTTTGATTACATAACTAGAGTTTATTTCATTCTGAAAAGGCAGAGAATGAATTATCAGTGTCGAGCAGATAAATGAACTTAGTAAATGCTTAATTTCTTTTGCTTTATTCACTTTGAATTAGTTTCTTCTTACTCTGTTTATTGACTTAGCTCTCGCAAACTGTATTCGTTAGGTCATGTATACATTTGCAAATTCATACATTTGTATATCCCAGTTGTTAGTCTGTGCTAAGTATCCAAGCTTTGCTGTCAGACCAATATGAGTAGAATATCAGTTCTGTATTAGATTGTCAGGGTTTTCAGAGCCTCCCTCACCTGTGAAATGGGAAACACAGTGCCTACTTTACAAGGCTGTGAGTAGTCCCTCTAGTGGTTACTGTCTCTTTTTCCCTTATAAACCATTAGGTTAATGATCTGCATTAACAGAGGTAAAACCTGAAGTATTTCATTGAATTTTCTTTGAGTTGGTACTCTCTTTGTTTTTTTCTTCTGTCCCTTTCTTTGTTTTGGTCCTTTTTGAAGGAACAACCGAGACAAATGTAGCCTTATCTGTGGACTTGCGATAAGCATAACATATCAAATAAGGGAGCCCATTAAGAACTTGTGATGAGGAGAAGCAGAGAACTTGTTTTTAATAAGTGGGACTTGGAAAGGTTACGGTAAGAGTAGTTTCTGCTTGGGTTGAGATTTTTTTAGTTTTGCTAATGTAAAATCAGAGCATGCGTTACACAGTTGTAGACTTTGATTTAGAAGAGATGGACAGGCCTTAGTGCTCAATTTTTCTACTAATTACAGGAACCCCGATGGTACATTCCCCCATTCATTAGCGCCTCAAATGCTTTCTGTGATTGGGAGCTCACTGGCTCCTGAGCAGTCTTTTTCCATTAGGAGGCAGCTCTGGTTTATGAAAACTTCATTGTTATGTTGAGGTGAAATCGGTCAATATCTTCTGTGGGTTCTAGATCAATTTTCTGAAGCAAAGAATGGCCGCTTTCTCGGTTAATATTTTGAAGGACCTTTTATCACTCAGGCTCTCTAGAGAAATAGAAAAAAAGGGAAAATACATAAATACATTTTAAATTATGTTTTAATTCATAATTATTTAAAATTTAAATATTTAAAATAATTTTTTTAAAAAATATGTGTATTTGAAAGAGATTAATTTAAGGAAATGGCACCAATGATTGAAGGGACTTTCAAGTCCAAAAATCTGTAGTATAGCGAATTTCCTAGTACACCTCGTGGGAATTGATGCTTCAGCCTTGAGGCAGAATTTTTTTCTCAGGGAAACCTCAGTTTTGCTTTTAAGGCCTTCTAACTGATTGGATCAGGCCCACCCACATTATGGAGAATAATCTTTGCTTAAAATCAGCCGATCGTAGATGTTAACTATTTCTACAAGATAGTTTCATGACAATACCTAGATTAGTATTTGGTTGAATTAAGTGGATACTATAAGCTAGCCAAATTGACACATAAAAACTAACCATCACACTTTATCCTAGGCACTTACACATATCTCCTAAAAACCCATTGTAATCAGCAAATAAAGACAATGCAGAGTCTTACTTTTCTCTCACATGATAACAGCTATCCTGTCTGTAACTAAAAACAAGCTAGACCTTTTCTCAGGCGAGAATGCAAAGTCCTTGTTCACTCTTCAATACTCTGATGTAAAGTTAACTATTATTAATATATCTTATGTCAGATGATAAAGGAATAAGAGAGATAAGAAGACTGAGATATATTTGCTTAACGTGTAAATCTACAAATAGTTTTGTAACAAAATAAGGAAGAAATAATCATATTCATTAGCTTTCATTCTGTAACTGGTCACGTGGTTGTAGCTGGTCTTTATTTTACTACCTTCTTTTCCACTGCGCATCAGTAGTTAGTTACTTTGCCCTCAGCAAGCGCCTTAGCTGGTTGTGGTTCTTTGCCTGGTGAGGTGACCCAAAACTTTATTCATGAAGGGTGTATGTAGGTCATTTGTCTCCCTGCCTGAATTTGGTGGTTGTAGTTTTCTATTGATATCAATCACAGGGCATGGTAGTACTACGAGTCTCTTTAAGGGATTGCCTGTGTACCAGACTTACTCCTTCATACTGCTATTGAGTAATAGCAGTTCAGTTTCTCTTGGTAATCAGACTTAGTCACACCTTTCGGTAAAGTATTTTGCTTCTTTGCCTGTTAATGTGGAGCATGGAAGAGTCCCAAGTGGCCGAGTGGTAGGTTTGGCAGAAACATTGGATACAGCAAAGGCAGATTTGTACCCAGAATGTCTAATCTAGTGAGAATAAAACTTTTCCCATTATATGATGGAAGCAGTTCACTGTAATCAACTGATCACCCTGGGGAATGGTGCCATATTGGGGACTCAGTGTTGATCTCTACTGCTGGCATGTTGGTCACTCAGCAGTGGTTGTAGCCAGTTCAGTCATTGTGGGCAAAAGTTCGTGTTTCATGAGATAATGCTATGAAATCTCCTCCATGACCCACTTTGTTCATGAGCCCATTGGGCAATGGTAGGAGTGTCTGGGGAGAGAGGCTGACTAGTATCCAGGCGTACCTTGGAGATTTTGTGGGTTCAGTTCGAAGCAAAGGATATTGCAGTATTGGAATATTGTGAATATTGAAATAAAGTGAGTCACATGAATTTTTGGTTTCCCAGCACACGTAAAAGTCATGTTTACACTATACTGTATATTGTGTGCACTAACATTATGTATACAAAAAGATATACATACCCTAATTTAAAAATAATTTGTCACTAAAAATGCTAACCATTATCTTAGCCTTCAGTGAGTCATAATAATCTTTTTCCTGGTGGAGGGCCTTGCCTCGATGTTGATGGCTGCTGACTGATCAGGGTGGTGGTTGCTGAAGGTTGGGGTGGCTGTGGCAGTTTCTTAAAATAAGACAAGAAATTAAGTGTGACTCTTCCTTTCCTGAATGATTTTTCTATAGTATGTGGTGCTGTTTGAGAGCATTTTACCTACAGCACTTCTTTCAAACTTGGAGGTAACTCTCTCAGACCCTGCTGCTGCTTTATAAACTAAGTCCTTTCTAAATCCTTTGTTGTTATTTTAATGCTCTTTAACACGTCTTTACCAGGAATTGATTTTATCTCAGGAAACCACTCTCTTTGCTCATCCATAAGAAGTAACTCCTCATCTGTCCAGTTTTATTATGAGATTGCAGCCAGTTCAGCCACATCTTTGGGCTCCTCTTCTCACTCTAGTTCTCCTGCTATTTCTACTACATCCAAAGTTACTTCCTTCAATGAAGTCTCGAACTCCTCAAAGTCATCCATGAGGGTTGAAATCAACTTCTTTCAAACACCTGTTAATGTTGATATTGTGACCTCTTCATGAGTCACAAATGTCCTTAATGGCATCTAGAATGGCGAATTTTTCCAGAAGGTTTTCAATTTACTTTGCCTAGATCCATGAGAGGAATCACTATCTATGGCATCTATAGCCTTATGAAATGTATTTCTTAAATAGTAAAACTTGAAAGTTGAAATTACTCCTTGATCCATGGATGGGTACAAAATGGATAATATGTCGGCAGGCATGAAACAACATTAATTTTGTTGTACATTTCTATCAGAGCTCTTAGGTGACTGGGAGCATTGTCAGTGAGCCGTAATAATTTGAAAGGAATCTTTTTTTCTGAGCAGTCGGTCCTAGTAAAAGGCTGTAGATCCATTTGGAATAGTCTAGGAGAAAGTTTAATAGTATGAATTTTTTGCTGTGTAGCAAAAAGCCCTTCCTCAAGGTAACTCATTCTCCCCTTCATTTAGGGTGTTCTTAGCTGTAAACTGGCTCAGGTGGAATTTATTGAAGGACCTTGACTGTTTTGGTAAATCAAGTTAGTCCTTTGTTAACCTAGAACTCTTTTGCCTATCTAAATCAAGTAAGAATTTAGTAGACAGCCATCTGTTTCTCTGCTAGAGGCACCATGATTAACTAGCAGATGCCATAGACCTCTGTGAGTCAGACTGCTGTGATTACTGTTTTCACTCTGCTGCCCATTATGGTAACCATGTCCACCTTGTGTTTGGCAAATAAATGCTGTAGCTTGGCCTCTGTCTCCCCAGGATCCAATTATTCCTTTTGCATTTAAGGATCCCTGTTCAGTGGTAGCAATGATCTCACTGTAATTTCTGATCTGCAGAGAAGAGCACCCACAGAGTTAGTTGTTCAGTGAAGCTGAGGCTCACTTCACACATTTATTTTTCATAGTCGTCGTGAAAGGGATGTCTTCTGCACCCTCCCGGGGTGGGTGAGCAGGTTTTACACGATAAAACCATTTCCACATTCCAATTCTCCAAGCCTTTGGACACCTTCTACATTATCCCGAGGCATTTCAGCTTCATTTTAGGTAGGCCACCTTTTGGTACATGTTTCAGCCAACCAGGCAGTCAAACTGCTGGAGTCCTTTCTAACCCCTTGAGCTATATACAACATTGAATGTAGAATGTCTGCTTAGTGGTCTCATCAATAAAGTTGGGCTCATCGAACTTTATATTTTGTCCATATTATCCTGTATCCTTGATATCAAGTTTCACACATTCCCAAGGTTTCTTTTTGTATAAATTGGAAAAATCATGCTATTTTTTCTAAATTAAAGTGCATCTCCTGGAGAGGGGGGACAGTGGTGTCACAATTTGTTCCCCATCTTTTGAGGCCTGTTTGGGACTTGAGTCTAGCTAGTTATAGGTCTAGAAGAGTTGGTGTAGGTTCTGAGGAATATCACCTGTGTCTTGCAATGATGACCTCAAGGGAGGCCATTACAGAATCTTCCTGCAAAGCAGAGTTCACCCCCAATGAGGGTAGAAGGTGTGCTTTTGCTAGCAAAGGAGACCCAGCAGCATTTAGGGGTTCAGTGTCCCCAGCTTTATTGAGAGATCCGCACACATTTTCTCATTCCAATTTTAAGAATCTCATTTCTTCCTAATTAACACCTTTACCTTTTCAGACAGTATTATGCGAGTTTGGGAATTCAGTTTGTGTTGTAATTCAACCACTCACATGATGATCCTTTGGGTTTGTTTTTCAGAAATCTCAGCAGAGTCTTCAGGAGATAAGGGTTTCTCTTGGGGCAGACAGAGCTTTCAGGTCATTTATGTGGCATTTGAGCTAGGCATTTTAAGCCCCAAGCTTATCCTTTGTTTCCCCGCTTTATTCAGCAGTTAGGAGTCACCAGCTAATCTGATTATAATTGTTAGTTTGACAGACATTCTGGGTACCAATTGCCTGTTCACCCAGCACCTTGCTTTTTATAAGTATTTGATTAGGAGTATTTAAGGTTATATTTTGTATATCTCTATTGCTGTATTATGCCATAGAAAACCAATGCCGCCTTTATCACTTTACTGGAAATGAAGTCATTAGTGCCTTTAAATCTAATGAGAGTAGAGAACCAGTTTCAGAAATCCCAGTAACCACTTCAGAAAGCTCATCCTTAAGATTCTTTTTCTGTAGAACTACTCTTGGTACCCAAATTAGTATCAGTCAGGGAGGGTTCTTCAGAGAAACAGAACAAGTATATATGTGTATGCATATAAACATGCATGCATACACACACAAGTCCATGCATATATAAAATAAGAGATTTACAAAATTGCCTCACAAGATTGTGGGGGCTAACAAGTTTGAAATTTGTAGGGCAAATTGTCCTTGACCACCATCAGGTCAAGAAATAGAACTTTTACCAACACCCCCAGAAGCTCCCTCCTTGCACGTTTCCCTTCTTCATGACAATCTTAGTTACTGTGGAAGGTGTCATTACTTCTGTGGTAATTATTTTCTTCCTTTTCTTTTTACTTTTACCATTTGTTTATGTACATCTGAACTATATTATTTAATTTTGTCTTGATAGAATCATTGCATGCACTTTCTGTCTCGGCTTTTGCTCAAGAAAGTGTGAGTTTTATTAATTTTGTTGTATTAGTTGCAGTTCATTCCTTTTTTTTTTTTTTTTGCAATATTCTAGTTTTGAATACTCCACAGTTTAATCAACGTTTCTAATAAATATTTTGTTTTTAGTTTTGGCCTTTTAGTGTTTTGCACATCTATGTGAGTTTCTCAAGGTGTGTAACTAAGGGTGTGTAACCAAGGTGCTGGGTCAGATGTCATCAAGTTTACTTAGTATTGCCCAGTTATTTGCCAAAGAATATGTATCATTTACTTTCTCAGTATCAGTAGCATTGGTATTATACACTTAAAAAATTTCTGTGGTAGGCGTATAACATTTTCTTCCTGTGAGCTTAATTTGTTCATTGCTATTTAAATTGAGCATCGTTTTATATTACCAGTTATTTGGATTACTAGTTATACTAGTTATTTGGATTCTTTTGGAAATTGTCTATTAAAGTCTTTCTATTGGGTAGGTCCTTTTTTTCTTATAGTGTTTTCAGAATCCTTTATATTTCTGTCTTCTGGTTACAAAGTGTTTTTGGAATTCTTTATATTTTTATCCTTTGGTTACAATTGCGATCTAATTTGTGATATTTTTTTAATATACTTTATGGTATGTTAATGAACAGAAGTTCTTCATGTTAGTATTGTTAGATTGACCAGGCTTTTCATTTAAATGCTTTTTGTGTCTTAGTTAAGAAATCCTTTCCTACCCTGATGGTATAACCCTACATTATCTTCTCAAAGCTGTATAGTTTGTATTTCAAGTTTAGGCTTTTAATTTGTTAGGAATTGATTTTTGTATGTTTTGTGAGACTGAGTCTCATTTCCATTTTTTTTCCTATATGTGTATGCTCAGCCAATTCTAGAACCATTTTTATTCAACAAGTTTGAATTTTCCCGCCAGTTTGCATTGCTAATTCTGTCTGTGCAGATCCGTTTCTGAGCTCTTTACTTTTTCCACTGATTTGTCTTTTGCTTTGACAATAATCACAATGTTTTTAAGTTACTGTCGCCTTATCAGTCTTAATATTTGGTATAGCAAGTTTTCTTACTTTGTTCTTTTTCAAAACTCTCTGGCTCTTCTTTGCCCTTTGCATATTCATATAACATATAATTAGGTCGTCAAGCTCTGGGGAAAAGACCCATTGGGAATTTGACTGGAATGGCATTGATTCTTTCAAATTGATTTGGAGACTATTGACATTTTTTTAAGATCGAATCTTCAAATTTAAAATTTTGGTATTTATCTTCATTTGTTTAAATATATTTTATGACTGTCACACAGTTTTATAATTTGTTTCTTACATGTTTTACATATTGTTGTGTTTATTCCTAGGTACTTTGTTTTGATCTACCTTCCTCTAAAAACTTTTAAAGTTATTTTTATTTTTTAAATGAGATTGTTTCCACTCTTTAGGATAAAAGTATTATCAAGGATTCATGACAGTTTTGCGATTTTTTTTGTACCTCAAGAAGCATGAACTTGTAAATATTCTCTTCCTTTTCCTGAAATTTTTTTATTACGGATAGGAAAAGGCAAGAGTTTGACCTTAAGTTGGGTTTTGATAACCCACTAGGCATGAGAAATGTAAGTAACAGGAATTTGGCTCTAACCGAATTTCATTGGTTTTAAGTCACCATCTTGCTTTGTCATTTATGAAAGCCAACTAGAGTTTGAGTCCCAAACCATGGAACTCTTCTGATAGAAAATTACCACAAACTCAGCCACTTAAAACAACATACTTTTATTATCTTAGAATTTCTGTTAGTCATGTGTCTTGGCATGGCTGAACTGGGTTCTCTGTTCAGAGTCTCACAGGGCTGAAATCAAGGAGTTGGTTGGTTGGTTCCTATCTGGAGCTTGGAGTCCTCTTCCAAGCTCATTCAGGTTGTTGGTAGAATTCACTGCCTTGTGGTTGTAGTACAGAGGTGCTCGATTTCCTCATGCCTTTTGGCCACTTGTGCTCTGTCCACAACATGGCAGTTTGCTCCTGTAGGCCAGTAGGTGAATCTGTCTTACACTTTGCATCTCTTTGACTTCTTATCAGGGCTCACTGGATGAAATTATGCCTACTCAGATTAAATTCTCTTTTGAAGTGAACTGAGTCAACCGATTAGGTACCTTAATTACATCTGCAAAATTCTTTCTGCCATGTGATGTAACTTGATCATGTTATGATATCTCATTATATTCACAGGTCACTCCCTTCTAAAGAAATAGATTACACAGAGTGTATATACTCTGTTCTGTACATGAAAATTTTGCTTTCTCATATCAAATGATGCCTTGATGATTCTTCTCACCTGGATTGCTTTTTTTTTTTTTCTTAAATGCTCTTATTTTGAGTTAACTATAGACTCACAAGAAGTTGCAAAACTTTTACAGAGAGAGGTCCTGTGTACCCATCCTGATGTTGAATCTTCCAGTCTAAACATGGGAAGTTTTTACCAGTGGCAACATCTTATATAAATATAATACTTTGTCAAAATTAGGAAATTGATAGTAACATAATATGATTAAGTTGACGCAGACTTTACTCTAGTTTCACCAGTTTTTGAATGCATTAATTTTTAGATTGAGTACGTCTTTGTGTATAATTCTGCGCATCGATTCATACAATGACCACATTCAAGACAGAACTGCTCCGTCATCACAAAGGGTTCCTGTGTGCTCTCCCTGTGTAATAACACCCTACTCCTCAGCCCCTGGCAAGCACTGTTCTTCTCTCTGCTTCTATACCTTTGGCATTATGAGGATGTTATCTAAATTGAACCCTAGATTATATGACTTTCTGCGATTAGCGGCTCCTTCAGTTAGTATAATGTCCTTATGATCCATTCAAGTAGTTGAATGTAACAGAAGTTACATTATTGCTGAATTGTGTTCCATTTTATGGCTGTACCACAGGTTGTTTTAGCCATTTACCCACGGAACAATATTTGGTGGTTTCTAATTTGGTCCTATTACAAATGAAGTTCCTGTAAACATTCACGTTAAGGATTTTGTGTGAACATGTTTCTGTTTTTCTAGAATAAATATTCAGGAATATGATTGACAAGCCATTCAGAATAAATATCCAGGAATGTATATGCTTAACTTCTTAAGAAACTGCCAGACTGATTTCCAGAGTGGCTATACCATTTCACATTCTTACCAGCAAAGGATGAGGGAAACAGGTTTTCTGCATCCTTGCCAGCGTTTGATTCTGTTGGTATTTCATTGTGATTTAAATTTGCATTTACTTCATGGCTAGCAATGTCAAACATCTTTTCATGTATTTATCTGTCATCACCAGATCTTTTCTTGTTCATGCCTTTGCCCATTTTGCCCTTTTGTTTCTTTTGAGTATTTCAAAGCAAATCAGATACTTAGATATCCTGATGTTTCACTTGTAAATACTTCATTTCTATATTATAAGGATTTTTGAAAAATATAACCACCAGGATATTATCATACTTAATTTAACAGTAATTTCTTAATATCTAATACTAATGCCTAATACTATTAGTGTATACTTAGTACATATTAGTAATGTTTTTGGAATTAGTATATCCATAATATATAGGTAACAGATCTAATATCTAATACTTAGTCCATATTTATATTTTTCTGCGTTAAAGATGTATTTTAAAAGATGATTGTTCTCAATCAGAATTCACATAAGATCATGTAGTTGTATACTCTTTTCTGACAGCAGTCTCCTTTTCTTCCTCCGGCAATTGATTTGTTGGAGAATTTAGGTTCTTTGCCTCTTAGACTACTTTGGATTTCGCTGATTCCTTTTTCTTTCTGTCATTTAACTCGTTCTACCCCATTTCCTCTAAACTGATGGTAAGATTTGGCGGCCTGGTTAAATTTGATTCACAGTTGAGACAGGGTACTTCCCGGGGAGACTGTGGCATCACATCAAGCGGGAGTGTTTGGTTGTCCCACGTTTTGGATGACTAAGTTTGATCAGGTGGTTCAGGTATTTCAGCTCCATTTCTACTTTAAAAACATTTCCATTAATCTTTCACTGAATAGTTACGGCTTCCATTGATGTTTGTTGCCTAGATTTAATATTTTCATTTGGAGTTGGCAAAAATGGTGATTTTTCCAGTTTGTTATTCTTGAATTTAATTCGCTGACTTTTCAAGAACATTTATCAACCTTTCGTTTTTATGAAATACATTCATACAGGAAAGGCTACAAAAATGTTCAGTTCCGCCCCCTTCCCTTTATGTATCAGTTCTTGAGCAATCTACAGAAGACACCAATGAGGTGTTCTCTCCCCCAGCTTCTTTGTGAATCATTTTGAATTTGTGGCTATTTAAAAAAGGTGTGTGATGCTTTTCAATGATATTTTCTTTAAAATTTCACTCTACGTGTAGATATTTAGAAATATAATTGATTTTTGTACATTGGTCTTTTAATTTTAAATCCAGCAACCCTTTCTCGTTATTTTAAATTTATTTTTAGATTTATCCTCTGCAGATGGCAGTTTTTTATTTAGCCTTTCAAGTTATTTTATCTTTTTGTATCTTTTTCTTTCCTTACTGTAGTAGTATAGAATTCTAGTCTATTTGAATAGAAATGGGATAATACAATCCTTCTCTTGTTCTTTACCTCAGAGACAAGCAACACTTTTGTTATTTTATTATTAAGAGTGTGGCATACTGTAGATTATCAGATTAAGGATGTCTTCTTACATTCTGTGCATTTAATCATACGGGAAATGCTTTCCTGTATCTATTCCCATGATCATATGAGTTTTATACCTTTAATTTGTTCATTTGAATTACTCTTATTGATTTTCTAATCTTTCATTCCTGGAATAAGCTCAGCTGTGTCATGATATATTATCGTTTTTGTGGTTTGTTGAATTGAATTTGCTGATATTTTCAGATTTTTATGTTTATGTTAATGAGTGAAGCTGGCTTTATAATTTTCATTTTTACTACTGTTTTATTGATTTTGGTACTAGTGTTAGATTACCTTCATAAAACGAGTTAAGGAAATTTCTGTATTCGCTGTAAAAGTTTATATGAAGAATTGAATTCCTTTTTCCCTGATTATTGCTAGAACTCACTAATGAAACCATCTGGGTTTGGAATTTTCTTTGTGGGAAAAATTTGCAGGTGGTTTAGTTTTTAGGTGTCTGAAGAATGTAAGGTAAAAGTAGTATCTTCCTGTGGTAACAAGCCAGTGGTTAAAAGTGAAAAATTCAGTCGCTGAGTAATATTTTTCACTGAATGCTTTGAGTAGAACTCTTTTGTCTCCATTTTTTGAGGTATATACAACATACTTTTTGTCTGTAAAATAATTACACTTATGTTGAATACAATGACACTTTTAAAAATAGGTTTTCTACTATATTGCATTAATATGGTTGTTTAGATTTGTATTTTAAACTTCGCAAGTTTCTAAGATTTCTGAGTCATGATTCCTTAAAGAAACTTTAGAGTACTTTGAGTTAGATAATCCAAATTCAACTTCTAGCTTTGCCAGTTACTGTCTTAGATGTATCTTTCACTTTCTGGGCCTCAGATTCATCATTTGTGGAACAAATATCTACTTCACATAGTTTTCATAAGGATAAACTGAGAAGAGCTTTATAAACTATATAAGTGAAAGGTTTTAAAGACAGTGAAAGTTAGAGAGTTATAAGGAACTTTTGAGATCTGTGTGGACTCCTCCATGATACAGGAAGTAGAAGCTGCTAGTGTGTATAGAGCTGACTGCACAACTCAGGTTTCCTGCTTCTCAAATCATCTGGCTTTTCCTTTTTTGCCTTCCTTCAAATTAAATGTTAGATGCTTGAGAGAAACTTTGACTTCATTAGGTACATAGCTGAATGTATCATTCCCAAGAGGTTAGGTAGAAAAGTACATGTGATATTAGGGAGAAAAAGGAATTTTAAGACTTTAGTTTCTTAAGTTACCAGTAATTAAAACTGCTGTCAAAGTAGTTATTGAATTACCCCCTCCAGAATTTAGACAAAGAGAGACTTGTTATACTTTTCAGGGATTAAAATTCATCTAATACATAAGAACTAAGGCCCTGTGTGGTTGCTGCATAACTTTGTACTTGAAGTTCAGTTGAAATTTTGCTTTGAAAACCATTGCTTCACTATAACTTTAGTAAAATCTTATATTTAACATGACCACTTTCAAACTGTGTTTATGAAAGGTATTTTCTCAAAATCAAATTTGTTTAATTTCTTATTTTCTCTAAATAGTCTTGGGGAAAAAAAATTGTTTCCTTTAAATGTTTGTTTCCTTTAACAAAATTGAAAGGCTTGTTACTATTTGAGCTTTCAAGAGTCAGTATATTACACAGTATTTGTAATGTCTGCTCCGCAGGAGGGGACTGCTTTCTTCCAGTAGACTGGAGCCCCAGACTGCACCCCACTCCTTCCCTCAGCGTTGCCTCCTCTTTCCCCCTTCCCCTCCATAAGGTACAGCTGGCATTTCAAATGTTAATCCTTATCTCCAGTTCTGTTGTTTGCTCTCATTTAAGAATTTCCTCTTTCCTTCCTTTCTTATCCTTTTTCTCCTAGGAAGTATGTTTTCTGTGAAATGATGAGCGACACAGGGACACATTAGAGGGAGGAGCCCAGGTTTGCTGAAGCAATTTAAAAATCCTAAACATTTTTGGAGAAAATGTGTCCCAAATTTTAGATGAGCTTTAAAAAAAATTTTACTTAAGTCCTTTTAATCCCAGTTGTATTTTTTTTTTTTAGAGGAAATACCATCAAATACTAGATTTGTTAATAGTTACTTTGAATGAAGTTTCTAAGAACTGAGGCTGTTTATAATTTTGTTTAAATACTATTTTCTATGAGCATTCAATAAGAATTTATATAAAATGAATTATAATTTTGTAGACTTAATGTTGAAGATCAGATTTAATGTTAGTTTAGCTGTTGTATAGGCTTGTGACTTTTTTTCTCTGAAAAACGTTTTCTTTAAATAAAACTCTATACAGGTGCTCCTCGACTTACGACAGGGTTACGACCCAATAAGCCCACTGTAAGTTGAAAATACTGTAAGTAAAAAATGCATTTAATAAACCTAACCTACTGAATATCATAGCTTAGTGTAGCCTACCCTTAACATGCTCAGAACACTTACATTAGCCTATAGTTGGGCAGTTATCTTGAGTTTCATCTCAAGAGTAATTGCCTTTGTCCTCTTCTTACCAGAAGCAGGAGAGACAGGCATTTGATATACCTGATGGGATGTGAAAACACAAAACAATATCCAAAACGTGCTAGAAAACACAGTCTACTCTAGATTATGTTGTTTACCCTTGTGGTTATGTGGCTGACTGGGAGCTGTGACTCGCCGCTACTGCCCAGCATCACAGGAGAGTGTCACATTGCATATCTCTAGCCCGGGAAAAGACCAAAATTCAAAGTATAGTTTCTCCTGAGTGCATACTGCTCTCACACCATCATAAAATTGAAAAATCATAAGGTGAACGATCGTAAGTCAGAACCTTTGTACATGTATCCTCATCACAAAGGTAGACTTGTACCTGCCATAGAGAATGTTTAGTTCCTTTAATAAGTATTATTTTCTTTTAGGTTTTATGGCTTTTATTAGTAGCACTACAGTTCTTCAGGTTTTCTAGGACTGTGTTATTCTTTGTGTGTGTGTGTTTTTTTCCATTACTATTCATAGGAACTCATGAGTGTGAATATTTTATGCTAATTTTGCATCTGAGGAAATTAAGAATCAAAGATGATAAGGAGCTTGCTGAAGTTCATGGTTAGTAAATAACGGAATTGAGATTTGAGCTCAAGTGTGACACCAAAGTTGATAGTGTTGTGATTATTTAGAAAGACTGTGTGTTTATAGGTAAACAATTACTTGCAGTTATAATAGTTATGCATAAAATGCCCTGAGAATAGAGAATAGGAAATGTCAACTATTAAAAAGATCAGGGAGGTTTTATAGAGATGAATCACTGGTGAAGTGATTCTTCAAGGCTCAGAATGCGCCTTGTATTTTAAGCTGTGGAGATTGGGCTTTATTTATCCTTTGGGAGATTGGAAGGTTTTGAAGGATTTCAGTAGAGGAGATGATGTGACCAGCTTCATATTCTAAAAAGCTATGGTGGCTGTAAAAGGGGGTATGTTTGTAGTGTGGCGGTACTCCTGATAAGGAGACCATTACAGGAAGGCTGTGGGAGAAGCGATGAGGTTGTCTCTGGTGGCAGTGGTGGAGAGGTGAGAGGAGGGAACTGGATTTGAGCTTTTAATAATGAGACAGTGTACAGATGATCTCACTTACTTCCCCTCCCTGTCAGAAATACTGAGAGTTACAAGTTTGTGTTTCAAAGATGGACTCAGTTCTGATCAGATTGCTGATCTGGAAAGAACTTGGTTCTTAATTGTTAAGAGTATAGCCACATTTAGGATAGAAATTATATCTTTTAGTTACAAAGCTGTTTAACTTTAGATGAAAGCAAAATTTATTCCTGGATTATGGTAATAATGTAAATAAGACTTTTCAGTGTAGAATCTTCACAGATCATTTCAGGAAGCAAAGCTAATATTACTTAAAATGATCAGCACTGTTTTATGAATTAGTTCTTTCATTCTATTCTAGATCATTCTAAATCATTTCTTAGAAACTTCTGATTGAGTTCTGCAGGCAGGAAGAATGCAGTAATTGTCAGTCTTTTTGACAGTGTGTCCTTCTAGGCAAATTTCTGCCTATTTGGTGTCACCCTGCATCTTGTCTTTTCCTCGTGCCCTGGGCTGGAAGGGGCATCTTGCGGTGTTCTAGCCTGTCATGTGGTAGGTGGGGTTTTCCTAGATCGTCTGTAACAACAGTCTTCCTGTTGTTAATGGGGCCAAAAGCAAGTTTATAATAATATGAGTTTAGTTTTTAGTATTTTATCAATCAGGAATTTCATTTATATGTCTGGATGTATCTTTCTCTAAAATTTAAAATACAAAGGAAAATGATAGTTACCTTTAAGCTTGATGATGAAAAACTTGTCTTTTCCTGAATGATGACATCTTTATTTAGAGGAGGCATGCCATAGTGGGATGAATGGGAATTCTGGGAATTAGTAAACTTGACCCTGTAAATATTTTTGTAATTTGCCCCTTCCTCTTACCTTATAAGCACAGCCTTAGTGTAGACCTTGTTGCTTAGGGTAATAAGTGTCTCCCTACCTCCAGTCTGCTTGACTTAAATCCACACTCTGCAACTACCTGGATCTTCTCTATACAAATCTGACACCGTCCCACCCATGTCCCTATGAGCCTCTTACTACTGATGAGCTCTGCTAAATGCTTGGAGTTGTGGCATAATCAGAGTGGCTCCTTGAACATTTAATATCCATGAAGTCTTGCTAGCTCAACAGTTCTGCACTTATACACACACACACACGCACATGCTTGATTTTTGTAAACTAATTTAATGAATTTGTTTTTTTCTGTATACTTCAAGGACTTTTTTACTTAATTACTTCTTAATAGTATTTATTAAAATACCTGATATTGTTAAATATAGAGACAGGAATATAAATTTATGAAAAGATAGAACACGTAACTCATAGTAAATAAGAAAGTGGCACACATCTCTCTCAAACTATATGATACTAAAGGCCTAACTTAGCTGAGTCTTGCAAAGGTGCTTTAATAAAAGCCATTTTTGAATGTTATATTTGTAGTAAAAACAAGGAAGACAGATTATTTTTGATACTATAATGTTACTAGATGACAAAATAAAGTCAAACTCTTCACTGATTTGATTGTCTCTTTTTGTCAGGAAAATGATTGATTGAAATGGTATATCTAAGTTTTTGAGAGAGAAAAGGAGGAGAAAGAAACTAACTGTTCTCAGTGGCCAGGATATTTTCATTCTAAGATCTAAAACCAGCTATAATAATCCAGTTTTCATGATCTCTGAGTAACGTTGGAGACTAGGAATGGTATAAGAAGAAGCTGACAGGTTTTTTAAAAACATTTTTTTGAGGATAATTGACGTATTCTAAATTCTTCCTATGTAAAGTATACAATTTGATAAGTGTTAACATATGTATATACCTTTGAAACCATCACCACCACCAGTCAAGACAGTGAACCTCACTATCAACCCCCAAAGTTTCCTCATGCCTTTTGGAAATAGAGACTGAGGAGAAGGAAGAAACGTGGTGTCCTGGAAACTGAATGAAGAAGGGAGAGATCAGCTGTGGCAGATGCTTTCTGATAGGCCAAGTGACATGAGAAACGATAGTTGACCATTGGATTTAGTAATGTAGAGATCACCGGTTTTATTGACTAAGGCAGTTTAGGTGGAGTGGTGAGAGCACAAGCCTGATTGGAGTCTATTTTAAGAGAAAAGGGGAGGAGAGAAATTGGAGATGATAAGTTAGCAATGTTTTCAAGGAGGTTATCTGCAAAGGGAAATGGGGTAGTGGTGAAAGTGGGGCTGAGAATTTTTTTAAGGATGGGAGAAAAAGCGTGTTTCTATTCTGCTGCCAGTGGTCTGTTGAGAGCAAAATGCTAGGGGTGAATTTCTGGACTAGGGCTCTCGAGGGACAAATGGGATGTGATTTAGTTCACAAGTGTAGGGATTGGTGTCACGCAGAAACTTGGATATTCCATCTGGCAATAGGCCAGAGACACAGTAAGAAGTGTAGACACTGGGAGGTAGTTCAATGGATTGTGAGAGCTTACAAAGTTCTCTTCTGATCGTTTAATTTTTTTTTTCTTTCAGTGAAGTATAGGAAAGAAAGCCATCATGGTGAATAAGAATGAGGAGAAGGCATTGAGGGGGTTCAGGATCGAGAAGGTATGAAACAGAGTGGGAGAGTGACTAGACCAGGGAGTTACAGTATGGTTGCTTGGCAGCATTAAGGGTGAAACTGAAGTCTGCGGTTTTGGATTTTCAGGCATAATGATCATCTCTGTTTAGATGCATGGATGTGGGTACACAGCAGGTGGAGAATTAGATTTTTCCCAGGGTTATGGTTTTGTTAACCAAGTATAATAAAGTGAGAGAAGGGCAAGGAAATGGAGGGTGTTTGCAGGGCAGTGGCCATGGATTTGACCGTGAAGGAAGGGAAGAGAAGACAGAAGACATTAAAGGGTGAAGGACAGTAACATATGCAAGAGAGGGTAGTGACTGAGCAAGGCAGAGTGTAGATAATGTTTTGAAGGCAGAGCCAACAGATTTCCCGAGGTTAGATGGGGGAATGTATGTGAGAGGAGTGGTTGAGAAGGACCTTAGATGAAAGGATTAAGAAGTACAACGTGGCAAGGACATGATGCTTTGTCTAGGTTGGGGAATAAGTGAGAGTGAAATAATTAGAAGGTGGTAAATTAAAAAATGTCCCTGGAAAGTGGAAGGGACCTAAGCAATTAGGTTTGTATCAGATTGTCTATTTGAAACAAAAATTGCTTGAACTGAGCAATTTTTTTTTAGGGAAATTTTTAGCCAACGATCAGGGGAAACTTTTCACAGGAGTCCAGACTAATTAATAGGTACTTTTTATACGGAGTGGTTAAAGAGATTCAGAGTTCTAAGAGGTGGTCATCAATCAGAAAGGTTTTCAAAGTAAAGGCCCTTTATTTTTCTGTGCAGTATAAGACTTAAGTCATAAATAGATACATCTGCTGTGGTTTCTCGGTCATCTGTTGGTAAGGTCTGTCTTCTTTAACCGTTGAATTTTTTAAAGGCTTGAGTAAATCTTAGAGATTCTAGAGTCCTCTACCTACATTTTATAGCATCCAGGTATAGCATTGTGTATACCAATTACAGATTTACCTTTCTCATTTGTTGTTCTGGCATTAATACACTCTCAATAAATATTAGCATATTTTGGATATTTACTGTATATCAGATAATATAATAGATAATAGATTGAAATTCACTTCTTTCTAAAAAGGTATGCAGAAGCCTTTATTATTTATTTATTAGATTTTTCTGAGAAACATTCATTAATCCTACTATATACTAGGTGTTAGTGGTATGCTGGACACTGGGAACATAAAGGAATAAGACAGACTCTGCCCTAAAAAGGATATCAGAAGAGAAAGGAGACATTATTCACTTTTTGCTTTTGAATCAGATCGCTGGTTTATTGAAAAATGACACCAAAGAATTAGCTCTGAAGATTTTAGAGAAAGTATACTCTCAAAATATTCAGATTAGAGGATTTAATTTGAAAAATGCTTGGACTGTTAATGGAAGTACTAAATACAAACAGTATTTATTTTAAAAATTTCTCCCAGCGGTAGTAATTAAGAAAATCCTAATCATGAGACTCATAAACAGTTGCCAGTATGGTAAGCCAAGTTCTTGGCAGTATATGGTGTTGTTCGTTGTTCATGGTCCGCAGTCATTGGTTTGTGATTAACAGTCAGCCGGCTTCCCTCTTGTTCTTTTCTACATGAAATTTGCTGACCTTAAAGGTATTATAGGAGGGAAATTAGCTGTAAAGACTGGATTTACTTTTTCAGCTTCATTTATTTCTTCAGCTCTGATTTTCTTAGGTTTCTGAACTCTATTCCCTGCATATATTAATCGACTGTGATGACAAAATGTAGAATGTAGCATGAATATGTATTCCTTTGGTGAAGGCTTAATGGAATCACGTTTGATACATTTGCTAACTGTGTGTTATTTGGTCTGGCTCAGCCAAAAAGAAGAGAACTTTACTTTGGTTTTACCTACACTTTGGGGCCTGGAATGTCAGTTATGCTTGTTTCCTTTCTCTCACTACTTTCTGTTGTCACTTCAGTCTGACCTTTTCTTTCTACCCTCACTACCATGATTGTAGCTTATATTTTTATTTCTTTCTGCCTGGAGTTTTAGAATAGGCATTCATTGGGAACAAGCATGTAATAAAGAGAAGAAGCAATCTTCTCTAGATCAAAATAAAATTGACTATATGGGAAAGTATTTTTTGAACTTGAAAGCACTACACAAAATATACGATTTAATTTCTCTGTACAAATGTAGGACTGTAACATTTATCATCATGTTACAAGCCTGCTAAAAATCATCAGTGGCTTCTTTTAGACTCCTCTTTCTGAGGTTCATTGTCCTTCCCTGACAGAGAGCCCCAGGCTATCTTTCCAGATTCATATCCTGCTGCTCCTGCCCCTCTCACTTGCTAGTGTTTTTTCCTCCCTTTGGGGAGTTGTTGGCATAGCAGAGGGCAGTTCTTTGTTATGTTGGACTGGCTTGTGCGCTATAGTTACTTAACATCTTCGGCTTCCCTGCCAGAAGCAGCAGGGATAGGAGAGGTGAGGCAGGAGGGAGAGGGGAGGAGCACTATGTAGCACTCTCAACTGAGAAGCAGTTGGCTGGCCAAGCTGCTGTTTGTAGATCACAGAGCTCATCCTCATCATATTTCCTTTTTGTTCTGTTTTATCTTTCTCAAATCCAACTTATTAAAATCCAATTTCTCTTTTATAATGCCACCAAAAATGCAGTTACTTGCATGTAAAAGTCAGGCATAATTACTTATTAATTGTAGTAATATATAGTTATAATAATAGTAATATATATAGTGATCATTAAACCGGCTTAGTCCTTGCCCTCTTGTATTTTTTACTGCTGGAGGATAAGAGACTTGCGGAAGACTTTAAAATATTTTAAGGTTTCCATCAATTATTTTTGCATAATATGTTGTATATTTTTGTTTGATAAACATTTAAACAGTAATATTTGTCAGCGAATAAATATACTTTATACTTTAAGCTCCAGGGGGCCTCTGAATAGTTTTAATCAGAGAAATAATGTTATTAGATTTCTTCTAGCTACTTAGAATTAACTTAGGTGCCATAAAGAGGTGAGGAGTTTTATTGTCAGTTTGTACATTTTAGTCTTCTAATCAGTCAAGTAATTTCTTGAAAAGTTTTTCTCTTCCAAACATTTATATTGAAAACCAATTAGGTAAGTAATGCAGTAAACATTTTTTGAGCACTTAACTATGTGCCAGACACTGTTCTAGGTGCTTGGGAAAGAAACGATCCAAACAAAACCTGTGATCTCGTGATGGCGTTACAGTGGGGGGTGCTGGACAGTAAGTAAATCATAAATCTATAATATAGCATACTGTGATAAAGTGTTATGAAGAAAAATAAAGCAAGTAGAGAGTAAAAGCGAAGGCTATTTTGGATAGGAAGTAGGATGGTCTCTGAAGAGAAGCATTCAAGTTGGAGTGAAAAGTTGTCCAGCCGTGGGTGTGCTTGGGAGAAAGCTTTGTAGGCAGAGGAAACTGCAGGTGGGGGCTTTCAGTGAGCAGCTTATTAACATTTTTCTTTATTTTCACTTTAGGATAATCTGTTGTTCTCGCTATAATCTGGCCCTCACTGATTAAGTCTTTTCCAAATTATTAAATGGGAACAATAATGCCGACTTTCTAGGCAAAGTGAAATGCATAATATATCATTTATATATATGTATTTATATTTATATAATAGATACCTCATTTATATAATATAATAAATTACTCTGTAATTGAAAGTGTGAGGAGGAAGAAATTTTCCTCTGCCTTTCACAGTTCCTTTGGCCAGTCTAATAATTAAGTCTCTGTGAGATAGATTAACAAGAGAAAAGAACCAAATTCAGTTGTGTACATACATATGGGAACCCCACATTCATGAGCGGTTCAGAGACACAAAGAGAAAATGAGTTATATAACATTCTGAGCTAAAGATGAGGTAAGGCACTTTGGGGCTTCAGAGGGGAGGAAGGTCTTTCTCAGGATAATAAGAATAGCAGATGTTCGGTAATTAGAAGTTTGCTCCGCCTTATAGATAGTTCATAAGAAGTTATTTCTGGTGATAACTCTTACTATGGGCAAGGTCCTAAATTTAAATTCTTTAAGGGAGAGGTAAAAGTTTCTTGTGAGTCCATGAGGGCCTCGATTGTCTTCAGCTCACAAAAATTTACATGATAAAGTAGTACATCTTGGGGAGGCCTGTTTTGAACCCCTTCAATAGTTATTGTCATCATTCTTTAGTTAGTATAATAACAAATACATCAAATATACATCATTGTATATGTATTATATGTCTGTCTTTGGACTTGCCATGTTTAACTTTATTTTTACTTTTTGTATACTTGGTTTCTAATCTTGAGTGTGATATTTATGTATGTACTAGGTAAATAACTTGTATTCAGAAGTTAATCTATTTGGCTTCTAATAGTTATATATATTTAAACTATTCAATACACATGTCAATCTCTGTAGTAACAATATGTTTATTATAAAGGTTTGTTCAAGGGAGTGGGAATTGAAGATACCTTATTACCAAAAGGAAAAGTAATGTAGCAAGTATAGGTTTGTATTCTAGATTGTGAAGATCTTTCCTGAAGTGTCTGGTCCCCTTCCATGAGACACATTTATCCTTCTTGGTGCGCTCAGTTCCTCAGCCAGGTCCTAGCAGTGTCTACGATAGCTAGACTTTATTCTTCTCTGATGCTAGTGACACTGATCTATTTATATTCATTATATTGACACTTGAGCATGAATTGGAGTTTCAAAGACTTGGTTTGACTCTCAGTTCTGTCATTTCTAGGAATATGATTTTAAGCCAGTTACTGGAGTCTTATTTTCTCATCTGAATAAGGGAGGTAATATGTGCCTCACACTGGGTTGTAGGGATTAAATTATGTGCATAAAATAGTGTTGGTTTCTAGAATGTAGTAGATGCTTCTTATTATGTGAAACCATTTTAAACTGATAAGAACAAATAACTACACTTGATCTTAGCCAAAAGGCTGAGAAGCGATGGGGTAAAATTATTTTAATTCATTTGCCTGTTTCTGCAGAATCAGATTAAACATCTGTGTATCTTTGAGTAGAGGAAAACCAGGGTGGAAGTTAACATTGATGCTGATTGCTAACTTTGGTTAAGTCTTACTCTGTTTTACCTGATTCCTTTTTCTTCTGTGGAAAGTCCTGGCCTTGATCTGGAGAAAAGAAAGGAATTTTCAGAGTATAATGCTAAAAAGATGTATGACATCGTGTTGCATTTAACACAAAGTGAGGGCACAAAGTGAGGAAATTTGTCTTAGTTGCCACATTGGATGCCCCACACCAAGCAGAGGGCACATTACAGGCACTCTATAGCATGTTTAAATGAACGAGTGAAATCTATTTAGAGGAGAAAAATACTCTGGCTGTGGAGTACATGATGTACACTGGTCCATTTTGGGTAGCTAAGGTAGATGTCTGTGAGATGTTGGCAAAGGAGAATGATTTTGACATTTTAGCCATTGTTTTAGAAACCATTATACATGATTCATTATAGGCACAGATATTTTATAAAAGTTTGTATATTTTAAAAGAAATGTAGGTCAGATAATTTGAGTTAAAATGATTGCTTGTGCTGAATTGACCTAGAAGGTTAGTTAAAAGGAAAGAAATGTAGGAGATTTTAGAACAGGTATTAGATTCAGGATTGTCAACTATTCTGTTAGATTTCTAGGCTTTAAGTCATTGTACCAAAAGGACATGAAATTTTATGGGAAGAAATGGATTATTTATGCCATATCCTCAACTCCTTGTTTTGTCTTGTCTCCTTCTGCTGCTCCAGCTTGGCAAAACACCAAACCCTGGAGCAGTCTTCATCATCTACCTCCTCCGTTCCTTAGAGGCATGGACTGTTGAGTGTTGCCAGGATTACTGTAGAACTTTTGACAGCTGTGCATCCAGGTCTTGCCTCCAGCCTGTCTATTTTACTCTGTCACCAGAATGATCTTTCTGTAATGGATCTGATTGTGTTAGTCCTCTCCTTGAAAGCCTTTATGGGCTGCGCATAGTCTTCAGGATTAAAAATCCAAGTTCTTTAGTATGGAAAATCGCTTGTAGAGATCTGGTCTCTTCTTACCAATCTCCTACTTGATCTTTTAACTTTTCTTTTAAATGTTCTCTGTACTCTAGACATATTAACCAGTTGCATTTCTCTGAATGTTCCGTGTTTTTATACCACTGAAATATGATATTTTTTTCCAGGCATGCTTTTCTCTGCTTCCTGATGCCATCAACTAACTGCAGATCATTTAAAACTCCCCAAAGTTACCTCTAGAAAACTGACTTCTCTTTTCCAGTCTGGATTAGGTGCTTTTCCTCCATATTTTCATAACACCTTACAACTAATGTTCTCAGTGGTACCTAACCCAATATATTGTCCCCATGCCTTCTTTCTCAGTAGACTGTGAGCTTTTTCTGAGTACAGGATGCTCTTATTATCTCTTTAGTTCCTAATGCTTGTTACTGTTTTGCACAGTATAAAAACCTAGAACTTTGGTTAATTTATGATAGTTAATTTATGAGAGGTCCCAAATATGTCTAGCTATGTCCTGGGTATTATGAACATGTGAGAAAAGGAAGAATATAATCCTGGCCCTGTTCATAAGCTTAATTATGTGGACAGAATGATTCATAAAGTAATTACAGATTAATATATAGAGTACAACATTAAATGAGGACTTAGGTAGAATGGTTTGAGAATAAAAATATAATCAAAAATTTCAAATCCCTTGGCATTTCATAGCTATGCTTTACTCTGTTTTTCTTCTTAATACTTACCACTCCTAACATGTTACACTTTTTACTTATTTATCTTGTTGTGCTCCTCTGCCCCACGGGAATGGAAGTCCTGTCTCTTTTGTTCACTATGGTATTTCCAGTATCTGTCAGTGGTAGACACTGAACTGGTGGAATGTTCAGAGAAGCAGGTAATCACTAGGAGATGGTTTTATGAAATACTTCATGGAGAAATTATGTCCTGCAGTAGACCTTAAAAGATAATGTTTTATTAAAAAAGTTAATTTAAGTAAACAATTACCAGTTTAATTTTTACATGAAATTTTCAGGTCATATGTTCTTAATTTTTGTTTTGTTTGATTTGTACAGCCCTCACTGTTGACTTTTCTTAGAGAGTTTGACAACAAAGCCTATTGAATCAGAGTGAGTGATGCTCACCCTTTCCTTATATAATTGTTGCAGTAACACTTTCACTTCATATGTTTATTAGCAAGATAAAATGTGTGCAAAAATAAGTCTTCTAGAGGCAGCAACATATTGTATACTGATCTTTAAACCATATGTCGTTATGATACCTGAGAGCTTATCTTTTACTTTGCGTTTGTTTAAAGTAATTACAAATGAATTTAAACTCATAGGCATATCATAGGGATCATAATTGACCATTTACCTGTAAGTTCTTACATTTTAGCAGATCTTAATCAGAGCTTCAAATATTTATATATGCATATATGTATGCCACATAACTTCTTTTTCAATTTTTATAGAGTTCCCTTTTCTGTTTCTTTCCCTTACAAGACTAAAAAGATTAAATTAGATTTGGAATTTAAACTATTAAAAATGTTAAATAACCAAAATGGACAATAACTAGAACATGTAGGTGATACTGGTTTGCATTGTTTTTTAGAAAATAAAAGTATGTTGGTCTCCACTATTGGCTTCTTTTCTTGTATTTTTTTCCCTGAAGCATAAAATTCGATATTCTTAGGTTATTGTAGCTGAAATAGATCTAGTAAGTAAGCATCTAGTCTGTTTAGTAAGCATCTAGGCTACTTGCTTTTTTTAGAAATGAGGTAACTAAAACACAAGGACAAGTGATTTGTCCACAGTCAGTTAATTCATAACAGGGCCAAATGATAAACTAAATTTTAAACTATTGTTGAGATAACCAAACTGGCTAACCCCCCTATTATGCTAATAGCCACTTTAAAATTTAAGGCTGTACTATTTCTAGAAATACATATAGTTCTGGTGACATTTTAAAAGGATTTTATTTTAGTGACCTGGTAGACTAGAAGTTCCTGAAATTTGTCAATCCAAATTTGTGAAGTTTTGGTAGTACGTTTCCATTTTGGTATATAGGCTGTTTTGCTAGTTCAGTCCACAAGAGGTAATTTTATTATTCCAATTTTAAGCCATGAAAAACCCTATATTTTCTCTAAATTCTTAGTTTTTAGACAACCTGAATGTAAAGATTCACATTTTTTCCACAGGAAAAGGTTTAACCGATAAATATATAATAAAGAAAACAGGAGGAACAAGATTTTTAAAAATTTATTTTTCTTTCTTTTGGCTTTTCCTTGTTGATTCTAAGAAGTTATTTACATATTTTAAAAAGTCATATGAGTTGGCTCTTGGATTCTCTTAAATAGAAAAATGAAAAAAAAGTTTTTAAGGATCATGTGACTATTCTACTTGTATTCTTTGTGGTATTTTCTCAGCACTTACATTTTAATTAAATTGGATTATACAAAAACTAGCACCTTGTAGTATGTGATTATTAGTTTTCTCTTTTTTAAAGGAGGAATTCATATGGCTTTTGTGTCTGGGGAATAATTGGTAAATATAATAGGTTGCATGAGAAGAAAATGGTTAAAGATGTGGAAGAATGTAGACAACCTAAAGTTATTACTGGTGTAACTCCTGGTTTTAGTTGCCTAATATCAATTAAGTTGAATCATTTATTTTAGTTAATTGTGATCATATATTATACTTTTGATGTGAAGAATACTCTCCTATACCTTTTAAAGCCTCTTCGTTTGACTTAGTCTGAAATTTAATTTGTTGAGTTATTTTTAAAATATTGTATTCTCTAACTATAGCCCGTGTTTTGGTATGGCAAGTTAGTAATTACCCTTTGTTGTATTTCAGATCCCTGCATGTCACTGAGTCCACCATGCTTCACAGAAGAAGATAGATTTAGTCTGGAAGCTCTTCAGACAATTCATAAACAGATGGATGATGACAAAGATGGTGGAATTGAAGTAGATGAAAGTGATGAAGTAGGTGGAAAAACTTTTTCTCTGGTATTCTCATAAAACGCAAGGACTGAGACTGTAGTCTTAAATTTCCCCATTATTCCTCATATGATTCAGCTCCGTCAACAGCTTTAGTTTTTCTCTTTCCTTTTTAATTTACCCTTTGTATTTACATATTTTTCTTTTTCCTTTTTTTCCCACTCTTCATTTGTATACCAAGTCTTCCCAGTTTAGTAAGAATCCTTAGTCTTATGTTCTTGGATTTCTCAGTTATCTTTAAGTTCTGACTTACAGATAAGTTCTGACTTTATCAGTTATCTATTGCTGCTTTACAAACCACCACAAAATTTACTGGCTTAAAGTGACAGTAGTCGATTATTTCTTCTGATTCTCTGGCTCGATTGGGCTCGGCTGGGCCCCTTTTCTCTTCCCGGGGGCGTGGGTTGAGATCACGATGGCAGTTCCGTGTAGTGAGAGCTCTGCCCGGGCTGGAATCCCTAAGAGGACCTCTTGTCCTTCAGAATCTCTCTCCACGGAGGCTCTTATTGTTCAGGAGTCTAGCTCAGGGTTCCTTACAGCATGGCAGCTGGCTTCCAGGTGGCAGTGTTCCAAGCAAACAAGTTCCCATGTGGACGTGGTTATCATACCTGTGTTTGCCAATCAGATGGCTAAGGCAAGTTTTGGCTATGCTCAGAGTCCATGTGAGAGATTATACAACAGCACAAAATACCAGGAGATGTGGTCTATTGGGAGTCACCCGTGTAATACTCTACTGTACTCACTATACAAATAAATAATACTTTATTTCCTAATAAGCATTCTCATCTGCCCCCTGGTATGTGTCCCTTTATTTGGCTATGGTCTCATTCTAACAAAATCCCTCCGTCATTTTTCAGGCCTCTTCAACCTCTGATGTCCCTGTTGAGATGCTTCTCTTTTAGTTTATGTGATACTAAATTACATTATTTTCTACATTATTAGCCTCTAAATGTTATTTAATCATATTGTTATCTAACAGTAACAGTCTGTAAAGATTAATTCTTGACCTGCTGTATAAAGTATTTACCTTTAGAATTCTCATTTATCTTTAGGCTGCTCTCGGTTACTCCATCTCTGAGCCAGTCCAGATTCTCAACCTTCATAAATTGCTTTCTGCCTGACATCTTCTGAGGGTTTTTACTTTTGCTTTCAAATTACTTTGTCTAAACAAAATCCCAGCTCTCGTCCTTGAAATCTCTCACTGTTGAATGGCACTTCTGGACCTACTTCTTCTCAATTCTTATTCATCTAAATCAGGAATTGTCAGAGTTTTTCTGTAAAGGACCAAGTTGTGGCATGAAATCTATACCTTCAAAAAATGTATTTTGAAGTCCTAAACCCTGTTATCTGAGAATGTGACCTTATTTGGAAATAGGATCATTTCGGATGTAATGGTTAAGATGAAGACTTACTGGAGTAGTGTGGGCCCTGAATCCAATATGCATGGTTTCTTTAGAGGAGAACGCCATGTGGAAACAGACAAGAGAAGATAACCATGTGACACTGGAGGCAGAGATTGGAGTGATGTAGCTACAAGTCAAGGAATAGCAAGGATTGTTGTTGTCACACCAGAGGCTAAGAGAAAGGCATGGAACAGATTTTTCCCTAGGGCCTTCGAGAGAGCATGGCCCTGCTGACACCTTGATTTCAGATTTATTTTCTCTAGAACGATGAGAAATAAGTTTCTGTTGTTTTAAGCCATCTAGTTTGTGGTACTTTGTTACAACAGCCTTAGGAAACGAATACAGACTAGCTACTAAATATTATTTTAGATTTTGTGGACCTTGTGGTCTCTCTTGTAAACTACTCACCTCTCCCATTGTAATGTGAAGCAGCCATAGCCAGTACATGAACTAATGGGCATGCTGTGTTTCAATGAAACTTTATTTGTAAAAACAAGCAACAGGCTTAGTTTGCCAACCCCTACTATAAATGAAATTTTGTGTTTTTAAAATTTATTTCTTTTTCTTCCTTTCTCACTTATAGTTATTTGCCACTTTATTTTAATCTAGGTATTATCTTGTGCCTATATTATCATCTCTAAACTTTTCCTCTCTAATGCATTATGAATATCACTTTGAGAGTATTTTTCTCCAGCTAAGAAACTTAACAGTGAATTCTTATTGCTCATTAGATCAGTCTTAACATTTAATGTCTCTGCGTTAGCTGACTTCTTACTGAGATAATCTCTTCTCATTATGGTTAAATCATTTTGTTTAGAGCTCAGTGCCATTAAGATAAAAATTAAGGCTTTCAATTCTAAATAGTCCAGTTTATTTCATACATTTGTAGAACCACAGGTGATAGGATAATCCTATTTTACATTGTGTTTCCAATTTAAAAAGTATGCAAATATATTTGTCATATGGTAGAATGAGTGAAATGAAATTAATGGATTATTGAGTTTTATTTTTGGAAACCAACACAAAGTAGTTGTCATTTATTATGAGTCATTTTATTTTATTGCGTTATTCATTCAGCAACATCATTATTCCTTCTCCCTTTCAAACACATATACATACACACACAGTGAAGAAGCTATAAGGTTACTTTTGGTAATAATACTCTGGATTATTAGTGATGGATTCTTCTTTTGAGTCTTCTCAAGATTGCCTAAGTGGTTTATTTAGTCACCAATATAATGTCTTAAGAATTTGAATATCAAATATGGTAACATAAGTTCTGTTCACTCCGTAAATTGTTACTATCCATATAATTTATGGATTGAATAGAATTATGGAATAAATGTTAGCATATTTGATACTTTTTATAGAGGAAATTGTTTTCTTAGCCAAATAGCTTTTCTAAAATTATCGTTGTACATTTTCTTAGTCACTTAAACAGAGGTCCCCAGCCCCCAGGCTGTGGACCTGTTCCTGTTAGGAACCGGGCCGCACGGCAGGAGGTGAGCAGCGGGAGAACAGGTGAAGCTTCATCTGCATTTGCAGCCGCTCCCCAGTGGTAGCATCCCCATCTCGGCTCCCCCTCAGATCATCAGGGATTAATTCTCATAGGAGCACTGGTCCCTGGTGCCATACAGGTCGGGGACCGGTGATGTACAGTATAATGTATAAGTTTTATCAAACAAATTCCATGCCAACTCTGAAGTGAACAGTGTTTAGTGTACGAATGGCCTATGCAGTTTTATAATTATGTCCCTCAATTAAATTGGAGGTAACTTTTAACATTAAACTTTGTGGCACTGTGTTGAAAGGACATAATTTTAAGTTATTACTCTGATGGTGCTCCATTTTTCTTTGATTTTGGTATTACTTGAGGACTCTATTGTTGCTTAACATTGTATTAAGAAATGTATTAATATTGAGAGATTATTTTGAGGGGAAAGAAGTGGTAGCGGAGAGCATATATGGTTAATTTAGGAGTCTTATATAAAATGTTTGAAAAGATTGGTGTAGTTTTACTTTTAAAGCTGGAATAGTTTTAGCCACATTTCAGAAGTTCAGAATTAACTGAGATTGGTTAATTTTGTGCCTAGGATAAGACTACATTCTTTATTTTAAAAATATACATAACAAAATTATTTTTGTTATTGACATATGAAGTTATAAATACCACTACTGTGGGGTGTTTTCTGACACCAGTCAGTTCTTCAATTCTCCATCACAAACTGGGTGTCCAGCAGTTCAATTCTGACGTCGTCTACCTGGAGTAGTGTCAAATCCCACAAGTTAAAGGGCTTAGTCCCACACTTCAGATGACAGTCACAAGTCTCAGGCCCTGTGTGCTTTCAGCCAGTCTGCTCCCAACCAGGGGTTCCCATAACCCTCTTCTCAGGTTTGATAATTTGCTGGATGGCTCATAAAACTCAGAAAACCACTTTACTTATGTTTTATTTATGTTATATAATTCCAGAGCAGCCAAATGGAAGAAATGTATATGTCAAGGTCTGGAAAGAGGCCCGGAGCTTCCATGTCCTCTCTGGGCATGCCATGCTTACCTCCCACCACCTCGATATGGGGTGGGGGGCATATGAGAAAATATTTACTTTCCTAGTTTATTTATTCATTTATTATGGAGCTAATATTTGAGGGTCTATTATATACCAGATGCTCAAATAGATCTTGGAGTATGTCAGGAACAAACAATATCTCATAAATCTTTAAGCCCTCAAGCTAACATTCTGTTGGGGTTTGTGAGAAGGCAGGCTAAAGAGAAAACTAAATAACCCCTGAAAGAGGGGGATCAGGACAGATAGATGATGGGCAGCTATGATTTTAAATAAGAGTGGTCATAGTAGGCTTCATTAAGAAGGAGAACCCTTAAAGTATAGTGTGTGTAGTACTTGGACAAATAAGATATTAAATATCTGGCAATTTTCCAGAGCTATTTGAAAACCGAAATCGGAGGACTTAGGGATGTTTCAGATTAGGGACAGGATGGAAAGGTTTCGCTCTCTAGGTCATTGTTTCTTGGCCCACAATCAAAAAAAATTAGGTGTCAGTAGATGCTGAATCTGTGACTTGTTTAGGTTGAGTCATTGATCCCAGCTAAGCTTACATGTTCTGTCAGTACTGAAGATATTTTGGGGAGTGTAGTTCCTTGATCAACAAATAATTTAAATAAGAGAAATGAGTGATTTTGTTGTCCATAGCACATCAGTCGGAGTAATGAGAATTCACATTGTTACTGCTTTCTTGGTGATGGAAAAATGTGTTGTTTCTAGTGTGTGTGAACTTTGCTTTTTTTTTTTACTTTCTCCTTTTAATTAAAAAAAAGTCCTTCCCTTTTTCTGAATTTTCTCTTTATCCGTTTTCTCTTTTTATCGATATCATACAGAATAGTTTTGGAGTTTTTGTTTTTATTGGTTGGTTTGATATATAGCCAATTTAAGACCAACTTATATGAAATATCATGCCTGGTATTTCAGTTTTTCTTACATTAGTTGTGCTGCCTGAAAAACATTTTTGTCAACATTTGTCTAGACACCTCAGAAAACTTATTTAATAGCATAGCTGTATCTGTATCTGAAACAAGGAAAGTCACTTGTGAAAATAGGCAAAAGTAGGATTAGAAAAAAATAGTAGAAAATACTTTAAAAATAGGATCACTGAGTTTTCAGTTATGTGGAGTCCTGTTTCTAAAGGAATACATGCATGTGTTCTTTACTGAAATTTTCTAAATTTAAAATTTAACCTATGTATTAGTTATCATATTGCTGTGTAACAAATTTACCCTAAATGCAGTGGCTTAGAACAATACACATTTATCATCCCACGGTTTCTGTAGGTCAGAAATCCAGGTGCAGCTTAGCAGAGTCTTCTGGCTCTAGGTCTTTCACAAGATGTCAGCTGGTATTGCCGTCACTATGGAAAAATAGTATAGAGGTTCCTTAAAAACTTGAAAATAGAACTACCATATGATCCATCAAACCTACTTCTGGGTATTTTTCAAAGAAATCTTGTACTAGTTTGGTGCCTTCAATTCAGTATAGCTGCAACACTAATTCAAAAATATAAATGCCTCTTTGTTTGTTGCAGCATTATTTAAAATAGCCAAGATATGAAAGCAACTTAAATGTCTATCAGTAGACAATTGATTGGATGAAGAAGATGTGATGCATATATGCAATGGAATCTTACTTGGCCGTAAAAGAGAGTGAAATCTTACCATTTGTGCCAACATGGATGGACCTAGAGGTATTATGCTAAATGAAATAAGTCAGACAAAGACAAAGACTTGTGATTTCACTTACATATGGTTCTAAAAAACAAAATAAACAAAGAAAACAGAAACAAACTCATAGATACAAAGAACAAACTGATGGTTACCAGATGGGAGGGGGGTTGTGGGACTTGGTAAAAAAGGTGAAGGAAATAAGAAGTACAAATTGGGAGTTACAGAATAGTCATGGGTATGTGAAGTGCAGCACAGGGAATATAGTCAGTAATACTATAATAACTCTGTATGGTGCAAGGTGGTTACTAGGTTTATTAGGGGGATCACTTTGTAAGTTATATAAATATCTAACCACTGTGCTGTATACCTGAAACTAATACAATATTGAATGTCAACTCTAATTGAAAAATTTTAAAAAATAGACAAGTTTTTATTAAAAAATTGTTTCCCACACCTGTTGCATTAATTTTAAATTGACCTTAAGAGTTTCAGGTTGCACGCTGTTACAGATGGGAAGTGGGCGGAGGCCCAGGGGCGCGCGTCAGGGCTGTGTCTGGGCTCCTCCGGCTCCAGCCTGCCCGTGCTGCCAGTCCTGCTCCTCGCCGCCCTCTGCTTTCCTGGGCCTTTTCGGGATCACAGCGGGGCACTGCATTTATGTAATATATTTTTCTGAGAGTTTGGCACATTCACATATTGTCTCATCTTCTTAAAGATCTCTGAGTTTGGGTGGGTACAGAACCTATTTTCATTTCACAAATGAATACATAAAATCGAACCTTTACTGTAACAACTCCGTGCCATTATAGATAGGGTGACTGTGTAATCCATCGTTCAAACTGGAATACTTTCGAGAGTAAAAGAGGGTGCTGTTAATAATCACACCAGGGCAACAGGTGTAAAGAGAACTGTCTCAGGAAAACGGGGCCTTTTAATTACTTCCTTATATGCTTTGCCAGTCTCCTTTCCATTGTACTTAGCTTTACCTGGATCTCGCTCTTCACTAAGTTGTTATTAAATTGATCTAAGCATTTTGTGAAGATTTGTGCTATTAGTAAAGCTCAGATTTTTTTCCGTGTCGTCTGTCACCCTAAGTTGTTTTATATGATGCAACTTTTCTAGTAACAGGACGGAGACTCAGATATAGTTTTGACTCCTTTTTGTTTGTTATTTTAAATTAAAAAATAGACATTTATACAATTGATAAAGTCATCCCAGTTACTCCAGCACCCCTCTGGCACTGCACACAACCATCACAATAATATTGATTATGTGCCCTATGCTGTGTTCTAAATCCCTGGGACGGTTTTGTAACTACTAATTTGTACTTCTTCATTTCTCGCCGTTTTCATCCAATCCCCAACTCCTCTCCCCTCTGGCAATCGCCAATTTGTTCTCTGTATCTGTGAGTCTGTTTTCATTTAGTTTGTTTGGTTCTGTGTTCCTTAGATTCTGCATATAAGTGAAATCTATGGTATTTATTTTTCTCTGTCCTGACTTATTTCACTCAGCACAATACCCTCTAGGTCCATCCATGTCATTGCAAATGGTAAGATTTCTTTTTTTAATAACTAAGTATTACTCCTTTTTCTTAAATTTTTTTTTTTTGGTCTTTTTAGTCTCTAGAAACAATATAGCTTAACTGTTTTCTATATCTACTTAAAATAATACTCATTGACCCATTCTTTGACTTTTATAATTAAAAAAAAATAGTAAGTTTCCTAGCTTTCCCAAATTTTCATGTCTGAAGACTTTTATATAATAGTCAAAATTTTCCTATGGACCGATCCAGTGTTTGGCCTGCCAGAATTTCTCCCAGGACTTAGTGCTGTGGTCACTACCCACATGGTCTTCAGAAGACTGTTTTTCTCTAGAAAACTGTTTTTGTGGTCTTATGGTAAGGTAATGTGCTATATCGGGAGATTTAAGGTAAATTGTTGTTAGCCTTAGGTAAACTCACCATGTGTTGATTATAACACCATGATTTATAAAGCATCTATGCTGTCTCACAGTTATCTTCAGAGAAATTTTTTTGAAATAGGTAGGATAGGTGGTATCCTTATTTTAAAGATGAGACTGAAGTTTAGAGCTATTATGTTATTTGAGTTCCATGGTGTGTGTAAGGAGAACTTGACCAGAGCCCAACTATCCCAACTCCTGTTCACTCTCCAGAACATATTTAGATGCAGTTCCAAGGGTATTTTTGTTTAATTTTGTTTTGTTTTGTTTTTGTAATTAGTTTTGAGTCCTGGACACCAGAAGACCCTCCCTATATACATTCCTGAATTGCACTTCTATTAACGACCTCAATTTTAGTTGGAAACTTTGGACTGTTGATGCAGCTTTTTCACTAGGACCTCATACCTACTTGTTCCCTTTATTTGGTTTGAATCATATTGACTTATGTCTTGAGTGTTATCTTAAGCTTGGTTGGAGAATCCACCTTAACTTGCCAAAAAGATTACTGGTATCCCCTGTATTTAATCTAGGCTCCCTATTCTGATCTTTTGGGCTTGAAGTGTTGCTAACTTGCTCTTTACCACCCCGCCCCCGCCTTTTTATAGTGTTACTAGGTCTGGAGTGCTGAAACTCTAGGTCTGTTGATAAAGGGCACTTCTTTAAAACTGAAGGGTTATTTTACCTTGATGCTGAAAATGTATAAAATAATTATAAAAATATTTAGAACTTTTTATTTTAATTGCTCATCCTTGCCAACTGACCTTAAAAAAATATATTTTTTCTATCCCATAAGTACCTAAAATTTTTTTCAGGATGTAACTAAGGAGATATAGAAATTTTTAATGAAAATTTAAAAACGATATTTAAAATTAAATAGTTGATTATTTTTGTTCTCATTTACTGTTTATATTCTTTTCCTTGGTCCCCTCAAAGGCTTAGAATATATGCCTGCACTTTTGACTAGGGGATTGCTGGCTATTCATTAAAAAAACAAAAGAAAACAAAACAAAACAAAAAACAAAACCTAATGCTTTAAAGTTCCTATTTATATAGAGAGAGCGCTGTGCCAAATATGAGGCAGAATGAAAAAATGAGCCTAGATCTCCATGAGCTTATCATCTAGTAGGGCATATAATGCCACATATGTGTGATACAAGACACATTATGGAAAATTATGTACTAGGAATACACATGAATCATGGCAGTGCTCTTGTGTTTCGGAAGAGAGTGTGCACTTATGTTTGGGGAGCATTAAGGAAAACTTGGGAAGGAGGAGTCCTTGAGATGGACCTTTGGAAGTGGGTATGGTTTTCACAGGTGTAGATGATAGGTAGGACATTCCAAGATGAAAGTTGTTGAGGGTAGGGAAAAGAGCATTAAAGCAAGAATGTAGGGTACTAATTTACGCAGTAGTGAATAGTCCAGTCTGACTTGACTATGGTGTTGTAGGGGGTAGGATTGAAAAGAGTTTGCTTGGCTTTTCTTCTTCCTGCTTCTGGCTGTTTGTCCTAATTTCTTCATTGTTCTTGCTTTTCTTACACCCTTACGTGTACATTATTTCATAACATTTATTTTTTAAGTCTTAATTTTTTAGAGCAGTTTTAAGTTTATAACAAAATTGAGAGAAAGAAACAGATTTCCCACATACCCTCTACCCCCACACATGTGTAATTTATTTCATTATCAGCATCTCTTACCAGATTGGTCCCTTTATTATCAAGGATGAACCTACATTGATACATCATAATCACCCAAAGTCCATAGTTTACTTTAGGATTCATATTTGGTGTAGTTTGTTTGGATAAATGTATAATGACATATATTCATCATTATAATATGCAGAGTATTTTAACTATCCTAAAAATCCTCAGTTATTGTTGCAGATATTTCTTCCTTTTTTTCTTTCTTCTTATGTTCCCATTACATGTTATATCTTTTGTTGTTGTCCCACTGTCCTTATATATCTGTTGTTGTTTTTTTTTTCTTAATGTTTGTTCTCTTTTCAGGTTTTGAGGTTTCTGTTCGTATAGCCTCTAACTCAGAAATTATTTCCTCAGCTGCATTCAGTGAACTAATAAGCCCATCAGAGGCATATTTCATTTTGTTGCAGTGACTTTGATCTCTAGCATTCCTGGTCCTTCGTAGGATTTCCATCCCTCTGTTTATATTGCCTGTCTGTTCTTACATACTGTCTATTTCACTCATTAAAGCCCTTAGTATATTATAGTTGTTTTAAATTCATGGTCTGATAATTCCTGCCATCTAGTTCCAATAACTTGCTCTGTCACCTCAAATTGTGTTTTTTTGCCTTTTGGTGTGCCTTGTAATTTTTTCTTGATAGCTGGACATGATGTATGGGATAAAAAGAACTGTTGTAAATGGACCTTTAGTAATATGGTGGTGAAGTGTCAGGGAAAGGGAATTTTCTACAGCCCTTTGATTAGCGAGCCTGTGTTTCTCAGTTTTTTTTCTTCCCCCTCAGGTGAGATGGGATGGCTTGAGTGAGCTGGAGTTGGGCATTTCCCTTCTCCTGCTGGAGGAAGGACAGAGCCTGATGGAATTGAGTATTTTCCTTGGTCAGTTAGGCTCTGGCTAACTGATTTCCCCCGAGGAAAGGCTTGTTAAGAACAGAGCCATCTGGAGTATTTTGAAATGGTTCTTTTTCTTCTCCCCCTACTGGAAAGGGATTTATTTCCCCATGTTTAGGAATCTGGTCAAGTTCCTGGAGGTAGATCTCACAATATTGTCCCTTGTGGGGTTGGAAGAAATTTTCCTCTTTTCGCCTAGGTTCTTTCAGCAGTTTTAAATCTGCATGAGACAGATTAACAAGAGAAAATAACCAAATTTAATTATATATGTATACATGAGAACCCCACATACATGAGAGAGTCAGAGACTCCACACACTTGAGAGATTTAGAGACAGAAGGGAAATTAGGTATATATGACATTCTGAACTGTAAAAGAGATAAGGCATCTTGGGGCTTCAGAGGGTCATTGCAGGACAATAAAAAGAACAGATCAATGTTCAGTAACTACTAGTTTGCTCTGCCATAGAATAGGTCAACAGAGTTTATCTCTCTCTGATACTAATTCAGATTCTTTCAGGTTCTGGTGGGGGACAGAAATTTTTTTTGAGCCTTCAGGGTCTCTGTTGTCTTTAGCTTAAAATAATTTGCAAACCACAGAGGCACATTATGGAGTGACTCGTTCTGAACCTCTATACCCTCCTTATGGTTGGGTATCCCTGGAGTTTTTAATTCTCAGACTTGTCTACAGTGAACCTCCAGCAATTCATCAATTACAGTTCAGATTTTCCTCCCCCAGCACTGGACAGTGCTTTGCTCTATGTCCTTGCCTTTCTAACGGATCCAAGAAGAGTTTTTACTTTTCAGACCGTTCAACTTTTTTACTGTTAGAATGGAGTGGTGACTTCTAAGCTCCTTACATGCAGAACCAGAAACTGAAGTCTCTTCTATAAGATTTTTGTGCCTAAGGTTATTAAAGCTCAGAAAAGTGAAATGATTTGCTTAATATTATACACTTTAAAATTTTTCTTTTTTAGTTTCAGTAGAGAACAACTCTACTCAAATGACAAATGTGGTCTTTGTCTAAAGATAGTGTTCATTGTTAGTATATGAAAGTCAGAAAAATATGCTTCCGGAGTTTGGGGGTGTAGAGCATTTTCACTTTCAGCATTGTGGATTTCTGAAGTAATCTTTTGTATGATCTTATATTTTTGAAATCAGAGCAAAATCGTAAAAGTACCAAGTTAAATAATACCAAAACAAGAAAAATCAGAAATATTGAGGTAGAAAAAACATAATAATTAAAAACTTATTAGTTTCTTATAATTAGGTGAATGAGTTTATATGGGGAAAGTGGCCAGAGAAAAGGCCTGAAATTGTCAGGGACAGGATTAGGAAATGGTGTGTGAGCCATAAAAAGGAGTTTGCTTTTTATTTGATAGATAATGGGGAACAATGAAAAATTTTTATGTAATTTAGTAATACCAAGAAAATTTTAGTGCTTTCTATACTATTTCATAAAGAAAATCTTAGTACTTTCTATTTATACTATTTTAAAGTAAGATTAATAGAGGCCTACTTCAGTTTTATAAAATACTTTGGTTCTAAACACTGTAATTGAATGCCTTTAAACTATAAGTAATAGCTTAAAAGATAGCAAAACATAGAAATGTGATGCAGTAATTGAGATTAGTATTTGGTGTCACTAAGTATTTGGTAAACATGTATAAAATTGAGTCAGTATATTATGCTGTTGAGCTTAACCAAACTGCTTGGGTTGTTAGCTTTGCTGTTCATGATTAATTTTTCAACCTTGGGCAAAATACTTAGCCTCTTTGAGTCTTGGTGTTCTCATCTATAAAATGGGGATACATAACACTTAACTAATAGAACTGTCATGAAGTGAAACGACTTTCTTTTTATGTATATATGTGTTTTTTATTATAGCTATATAGATATATTTATCAAAGAATGTAAAACAATACCTGGCAAATATGTGCATTAAATAAGTACTTTTACTGCTGCTGCTGTCATGAGTAGTAGTAGAAGGTATTTTGTTAAATAAATTATGTAAACATATAAGAATAATGGTGGTATAAAATACTAAAAATGTACCAGTTATCTGAAAATCACTACTCACTGGATTTCAGATTTTATTTTATTTTTTTTTCAGTTTGTAGAAACTAATGAATTCAGGTATTTAACTTCATGTTTTGTCTTTTGTAGTTTATCAGAGAAGATATGAAATATAAAGATGCAACTAACAAACACAGCCATCTGCACAGAGAAGATAAACATATAACTGTTGAGGATTTGTGGAAACGGTGGAAAACATCAGAAGGTAAGATGGTTTTAATGATCTGGATTCCTCGCTGCCCTTCTGCCCTGCTTAGCCATTGTTAACTCACTAATTGCATATGAGCCTAAAAAAAAAAAAAAAACTTTTCTGTGAGGATATTTATATTTTACTAAGTAATTATTTTATCAAATAAACATGGATCCCAAAATTTTCTTTTTAGCTATGGAGAACAGTTTCTAAAGTCTGTAGAAGATGTAAAACTTTTAACTTTTTCTTAAACCCCTTAATGAAGTCTTCTAATAGTTGCATGATAAAGTTGTATAATTTATATTTTATTCCCTTCTCTGCTCTTGACTCCTCAAGCTGTTTTATGGACAGCAATTGTATAAGACAAGAGAAGTATATAACCTAAAACCTCAACTTGATCGCTAATACTAGAAAGCTACTAAAAAGTTTTTAAAAGCCCATTAAGCTTATTATTATTTTTTGAGTAATAGAATCAACCAGACTGTCTTTTCTAATATTTCTATTCTTTTATCAGAGTCAAACAGTTATGTCGTAATATATATTTTTCTTTGGAAGTGTGAATAATGAAATGAAGTGAGATGAAAAGGAAGCTGGGTCAGATTACAAAGTAGGAACATGAAGAACTAATAAAGTTTACTAGACTGTCAGTGATGATGTTTCGAAATGGTAAAATGCACAGTATTTTTATTAATGTGGAAGGTTTACATCTTGCTTACTTTTTTTGTTTTCACTTTTTAAAAGAGGCATGTGTTGAAATATACTATGAAGAAAAAAAGGAAAAAAGGTAAAAAAATACCAGTCAGTCACTTAAAGATACATAGACGTTGGAAATCTGTGTCTCCATTTCCCTTCCTCATACCATTTTTAGGTACTATGAACTTGGTTAGGAATAGGAATAAATAACTATAAATTTCATGCAGGAAAGCATTCGATTGGTGGAAAACTCAGCAAGACATAATCTATCTAAATGAAATATCTTAGCAGAAGGTAGCTATTACTAGAGGAATTGGAGATCCATTATAGACTTTATTGCTACTAGTTTATTTTAGATTTTGTTCATATAAGTTGAATGGAGCCCACACAACCCTGTTCGAATGAAAGAAAAGATTTGACCTCTTCTTATCACCTGTTATGGTACCACCTGGGTCAGCCCCCATCTCTTGCCTGAGTGATTGCAGCAGCCACTTAGCGGCCTCCTTGTGTATACCTGTGCTCTGCTGTGAGTCTGTTCTTCAGCAGAGTAACCTATTTAAAGTCTAAATCAGATCCGTTCAGTTCCCTATGATGGCTCAGAGTAAAAGCCAAAGTCTTTACAAAGACCTAAAAGCCTCTCTATGATCTGCCTTCTACTCCCACGCTGTTCTCTCTCTCTTCTGTCCCATCCATCTTACTGTGCTCTGTCCTAGCTGGACTCCTTGCTGTTCTGCAACTGCAAAAAGGCAGGCATCCTCATGGCCATCTCCCGCACCTCTTTTATTAAGGTCTCCATCAGGCTGTTTTCTCAAGAGGCCTTCCCTGACCGACCACTCTGTTTAAAATTGCAAGCCATACTTCCTCCTCCTCTCTTATTTTTTGGTACTCTTGCTCCCTGTGACTCAGCTTCACACTTTCTTGTTTCCCATATCGGATATCACCTCAGATATTATATAATTGACTTCTTCATTGTGTTTGCCTCCTTTCTCTTTCTCCCCTGCATCCCAGAGTGTATTCCTCAACAGGCCCGGGCGTCTTTGTCTGTTTTGTTTAGAGGGAATCTGTCTTTAGACCTCGTTTTGGCTTCCCGCCCCAGTGAGCTTGGCCGAGATCTTCTGTGATCTGTGAGAATGTTTTTCTTATTTGTGTTCAGCTTCAGGCCTTTTCAAGTTGAAAAGCCTCTTAAATCTCTTTTTCCCCCTAATTTTCACCCCCTAAGATTTTACCATTATGATAATGATAAGACCCACCCTTCCCCCTCCCCCACCCCCGAAGTCTCTAAATTATCTACTCTCTGCTTCCTTTTCTCCAAACCCAGTCTCTTACATCACCTTTTTAGGGGATTAGGGCGTGGGAGGAATTGGGCCTGTACTACAACAGCTGCATGAAAGGGAAGAGAGAGGAGTCCCGTGAAATAAACCTCCACTAGAGCTTTATAGTGACCTAATTCATTTTCTCAACCCATGTCAGACTCTTTATTTATTAAAGTGCCGTATAGAGGCAGGTCATGGAAAGGTGGGTCATTGTTGCTAAATCACTGGTTTTTACATTGCATCCTGACAAGCCCCAGGTTGCCTGGAGGTGTCTCGGGACTGGGCATGGGCATGCAGAATGCGCAGGGTTCTGCTCTTACCTGGTATATTTTGTTTCTGTTGAAGAGTTCTCTTGGGAATGAAAAATGATTCTTGTGAAAAGGTTTGGAAACTGCTGATACAGAGATTAGAATGTACCTCTAGCAGTATTATGTACTTTAAGGTTATTTAGTTGAATATGAATACAAATATACACACATGCACACACACGCACACAAACACACAATTATATTTTGTGCATATTGTTGTGTTCCTGGTACTTAGTGTAGTACCTTATTTACTTTGTTTGATATTCAGTAAGTGTTGCATTAATGAATATATACTGCCTGACGAGCACAGGATACTCAGTAGTTTAGTTCATCAAATATTCAGTTCATCAGACATCATTTGAGTATAGGCATTTCTGCCAAAATGAAAAATATGCATTCCTGAAAAACATGTTCTGCAAAATTATGAACTTAAAAATTATAGAGTTTATGGAAAAAAATGAGTTTGAAGCAGACTATTCAAAACCTATGCAACTTTGTGACCAGAGCACTAACAGTGGTAATAAAAATACTAGCACAGGTAACAAGATGTGTTAAACTTATAATCAATAGATACTATAGTAGATAAAGGACTTTAGCTTAAAAAATAAGTTAATTTAATGGAAGGAGGTATTAGGTAGGGTTCAGGTTGCTATATTGTGAATACGAGGGCAAAGTGCCGCAAGATGAGAACTGAGCAACGAACATTTCTAAGAACAGAGGCTGCGGTGAAGAAGGAGTGGCGAGGGGACACAGCTTGCTGTTTCGCCATTACGTATACTTTGTATCCATTTGTAGCTACCTGACATATGTAAAATGATAACTGAGGAAAAGTACATATTATATATGTCTGATTCCTGTTAACCAGTTGTACATAAGCTAATTCATGTTACAGAAGCACAAATAGCAGAACAGGTTGTATCTATTATGTGCTAAGCAGTCATTGGAGCCTTGGTATTAAAGATGAGTTAAACAGGTCTCTAGCCTAAGGTGTAAATAGCTGAGTTGCAAAGACAAAATAAATAATTACAATATATGGCGATATGTACAGTAATAGAAGTTAAGTGTAGAATATGGAGATAAGTCATTGGAAGGAGTAGTTAGCTCTGGTAGGATTATACATAGAAAGTGGTGTTTGCAGTAGTCTGTGAGGGTTGACTGGGAGTTTTGGAAGGGAATAAAGAGGTATACTGTAGGTGGTTAGCCCTCTCATGGCTCTTTCTTCAGTTACCTGAAAATTGGCTAGCAGTGCAAATGAAGGTGGCTTGCTATAGGAAGTGTGTGGGCTTTCAAGCCATGCAAGTTTAACTCCTGGTTGTTCTGTTTAGGAACATTAAGACATTGGGCACATTTTAAAATTCACTTGCAACAACATGGATGGATCTTGAGGTAATCACGCTAAGTGAAATAAGTCAGATGGAAAAAGTTGAGATATAAACTGAAAGCAACAGATGAACAAGACAAACAGATAAAAACTCATAGACACAGACAACAGTTAAGTGGTTACCAGAGAGAAGGGGTGGTAGACAAGAGTAAAGGGGGTCAAATATATCGTGATTGAAGATTTGACTTTGGGTGGTGAATATATGATGCAATATACAGATGATGTATTATTGAATCGTGCACTTGAAAACTATATAACATTTTTTAACAAATATCACCCCAATAAATTTAATTTAAAAAGAAAAATTTTAAAGTTCACTTATAAAATGCAAGTCGTGTGACATAAATAAGGTAGTAAAACTGTCTGACATAAGTCCTGGCAACACCTGGTAGGCAGTAAATGTTCACTGTCTTTGCATAAAGCTGGTAAACTAAAATGTTCAACTGTATTTAACATTTTGTAAGGTTTTTGACTTAGTGTCATAATATTTACTAATAAAATGAACAGATCTATTAGGCTAAATATCGTTGCAGTGTGTACTTTTCTGGAGGGTGAAAGGTGCCAGTGGTATTTATGGAATGTTAAGTGACGAAAAATAAAATTGTGTTATGCAGAAATTGATCCTGATTTCACAGAGAAAAATTTCGACGTGACCTGAATGCACTTTTTTTGGTGTCTGTAGTGAATGCTTGGTCAGTTTGCACATGGCGACAGTCCAATGCAAATGACAGCCATTTTAAAAGCTAGGATTAGATTTTAGATAGATTTTGATAAACTGGATATCTTGTTAGAATTATCAATAGCCAGATACATAATAAAGGAAAATTTAGATAGAAAATTATTGGTTATGTATAAAATTTAGGGACCAGAGTGGATTAAAAGACTGTAAGAGACCACTTGATCACTAGCAGAACCAATAGTAACTTTGGCAGCTTTCAAGAGTCCCTCTGCACGTACACAGTACCAGTGGTGGATACAGGCAAGTTCAATGCATGCACCATGTCTTTATTTAATTCACCATGATCAAAACAATTACAAGTCCAGTTTTATGCTAAATGTAACACTCTTATGAGTTCTTTCAGGTTTTCTGATACCTTAGGATGCACCTTGCTAACCGATGTAGAGAATAAATTGAGATAAAGCACAGGTGCACACACAGTCCAAGGAGCTCTGGTGGCCTGATGCAGAGATGCTGAGTGTGGTTGCTGGGGAAGGAGCTTGGTGGTGGCCCTCTCACTGCCCAAGGTGCCTCTATAACAGCTCATTGCCAAACACTGGACGATGTTTTACGTTCCGCCTTTTTCATAAAAGCAAAAATCCTCTTTGGATTTCTTTTGGTCATCAAAAAATAGGTACTATTGTAGATCTTTCATAAAAGGAAAGTGACATAATACAAACTTCTGAAAAACAGGGGTTGCCTATGTGCTTAACTTGGGTTTTTGTTAGAAGAATAGTATAAATGTTACTTTGATTTGCAAATTACTTGATGAATCTGAAAAACTGTTCTGTGTTAATCAGAATTGATTTTTGTATTTTGTGTAAAGTGTGTTCTTTATTCTTTATAATCAGATATCTTTGTTTTTATTATAAAATTATCCAAATGAGTTCAGAGCACTCAGTGTGTTCCTAATCTTTCTTAATCATCATCCTGTGTTAGCATTTCAGTCTCTGTTCCTTTCATTTCATACCTATTCATCTAGGACTGTTTTGGTTTTTGTTATTGTAGTTACTTTCTTCACTATTTCTTTTCCTCTTTGGTTGTTGACACTTTTTATTTCGGGACTCTTGACTTTTGGAGGTTTAGGGTCATTACATATACTGGTTTGCTAGGATTAATTATGCTTTTTTAATCAATGGAAAACACTTGAGTTTGAGATGGCTCTGTCTTTTCTAGATCTTTCTTGCTTTTATTCTGAAATAGACCACCTCTTAGGATGCAGAAACTGACTACACATCACATCTCTCTGTGATGTGATTTGGGCTCTAAAAATCTTGACAATTTCTGTGCTGTGAGAATACTTAAAATAGATATGATATGAGCCTCTTTTTTTCCTCAAATGACAAATTTTCCATTATGTAATTCATCATGTGATTAAAACTTTTCTTATAATTTAAGGAAGTGCTATTCTAAAAGTGTGAATTTGCCTTATTATAGTTTTCCATACACCTGAATTACTCTACATTTCTCCTCTGCTATGTTCACAGACTCAAGGGATACCTCAAGTTTGGAGTACAGTAACAGAACCTTCTGCAGAAGGTAAAAATGAGGGCTGTCCACTTTTCACTGTGATGGACTGTCTAGAGACAGTCGGCTTTCTTGAACATCTTATTGTTCTTTCTTCCCTTTCCCCACCTATTGGGAATCAATTCCATATGGATGTTTGGTAAATTTTGCTTTACCAGTCCTTGGTTTGGAAAGGGGTTGCACAGGAGGGATTCTAGTTACAGTTCTGGATTTTAAAATGTACATATTGCAGGAGATTCACTATATATTAAATTTTGGGGGGGCGTGGAACAAATATTTTATTCCTTCTCTTTTGGACAAAGGAATTGTTTGTTGATAATAGTATTCTCTTCAAAAGTGGTTAGCTTTACAAAAATATTTTTTCTAACAAGTCTTGTGTTCAGTCTTTTTTTTCCCAATTCCATTGAACATTATTTAGCAATTAAAAAAAAAGCTATAATAGAAATTTGCATATTACAAATACGATGAAAAGAAATTTAAAGATATTAGTCATTTCAATTTGAATATGAAGATGGCGTATTTCTAAAATTTCTAAACATTTCTATAGTTCTGGAACATATATACATATATGTTATATTTATATTGCTTGGGATTTATGACTTGGGATTTATGACTTGGGATGACTTGGGATGAATGATAAAAAATAGGAAAAGTCACATAACATGTAATGATGTCTCATACTTTAAAATCTTTTCACTCTATGGATGGTTACTCTATTCAAATAGAGTATTAAATGCAAATAAAGCTTTTGTCTAACTTTCTCATCTGGTTAAGGTGCTCTTCAGTAAGCCATCCTTAGTAAGCATTCTTCTAATGTTGGCCAGTCTTTTGTTTCTCTTTCTCTTTGCATCAGTGTGATTTCTTCCAGGATGTTGAAAATGGTGGGCCATTTAGATATGTTTGATTCACAGCTGCTTCCTTACATAGTTTAAAATAAAGAGTGTAGATCCGTTTGAGAAAATGAAACAGCAAATGTCAGTCTCATTGAAGGAAATTAAGTTTTACTTCTGTCATCAGTTTTTTTCCTTACCATGTAGTACATTTCTTATAAAGTATAAAATAGGTGTTTACCACTACAAGCTTCTGACTGCTTAAAGGCTATGTTCTAAAACAAGATAACAATATACAGTTTTGATTCACTCATAAAGGTATAATAGTTAAAGTCACATGAATTGATAATTTGCTACGAAAAGGAAAGAGAAAGAGAATAGCTCCTTGGGAATACTGGCAGTAAGGCAAAAGCAAAGGTTGGCTAATGAAATAAGTAATGGCGATCAGAGATATAGGAGGTGAATGAGGAGGGTACTGTGTTTTGAAAATTTAGAGAGCAGTTTTCAAGAAGTGAAGGATGGTTGTATAGTTGAGGTCATAGTACACTAAAGTATCTGTTGAGACCCTCATGAAAAATTAATAGGTTCTTTATAGATCTCTAATAAGAATAGATGTACTCCTGAGAAGATGTGAACCCCAATTTATTACATTCCTTGTCTATTTTTTGTAGCTATTTTAAGGATCTTATGTATGTTTTTGGTGTATGCTCTAACTTAGTTTCATTTTATTTCCCTGGTATGTTGATATCTTTTCTGTTTTTCTCTCTTGATATTATATTTGGCCCCTGAACATTGTGAGGGTTAGGGGTACCAACTCCTTGTACAGTCAAAAATCCACATATAACTTTTGACTCCCCCAAAACTTATCTATAGTTGTTCCTCGGTATTTGCCAGAGGTTGGTTCCAAGACCCCCTCAGATACCAAAATCTCAAATCCCTTGTATAAAATGATGTAGAACAATGCATACAGTCAGCCCTCACAACCACAGATTCCTAGCTGTGGATTGAAAATATATACTGTTTTTGATCCATGGATGTAAAACCTGGGGATGTGGAGGACCAATTATATATTTATTGGAAAAAAGATGTATGTAAGTGGACCCACACAGTTCAAACCTGTGTTGTTCAAGGGTCAACTATATATGAATCGTTGTAAGTCATTTCTTCTCTCTTTCTCTCGCTCTTGCTCTTTGCGTTCCCTCTATCTGTCCATCTGTCTGTCTGTCTCTGTGTCTGTCTCTGTCTCTATGTCTCTCTCTCTGTGGGGGATAGAGGAGAGAGATGAAAAGTGGCCAATAGTTTCGATATAGAGAAATATGATGTAGTGGATAAAAGCCATTAGATTTGGCAAGAAGAAAATCATTAACCTTCAGGAAATCAATTTAAACATTGGTGTGGGGAATTGAGTCACACACATACACAAAATAAGTCTCAAGAAAGATTTAAGTAGAAGCAACCCAAAAATTCATCAGCAGATAAATGGATAAACAAAATGTGGCATATACATACAATGGATAATATTCAGCCTTAAAAAGGAAGCAAATTCTGACATATGTTACAACATGGATGAACCTCGAGTACACTATGCTAAATGAAATAAGCCAGTAACAAAAGGACAAATATAGTGTGATTTTGCTTATACGAGGTACCTAGAATAGTCAAAATCATAGCAACGGGAAGTAAAATAGTGATTTACCAGGGACATGGGAGAGGGGGATGGGGAATTATTGTTTAACGAACACACAGTTTTAGTTTTGCAAGACGAAAATATTTCTGGAGTTGGATGGTAGTGATGGTTGCATGATATGAAGACCTAATACCTTTTAACTGTACACTTAAAATGGTTAAGATGGTAACTTTTACGTTAATGTGTATTTTACCACATAAAATATGATTTAAGAGAATGAGGTGATATGAAGTAGAAGCGGTGGATAATCTATTCAAGGAATAGGCAAGAAAATGGAGGGAAATTTAATGGTAGATACAGTGAGTAGTATGATCAAGTAAAGGGTTTACATAAGAACTGGTAGATCGGACTATGCTTAAAGGAAAAGGGAAGCACTCTACTGACCTTTTAAAAAGTTGAACATTTAAGAAAAATTTTAATTCAGCGAGTACTTTGTTCAGAAAGTACTACCGCTATGTATAGGAGTTGGTAATTAGGATTACATTATATATATCTTTCCATTTAATGTTTGCATTTAATTTTTCATGGATAATCGTGTTGGTTTATGGATTGAAATGATATTGTTCAGTTAATAAAAAATGAACTTAAGCTGATATAGGCAAGAAACTTGTTGATAGAATAATTCTTCATTGCTAGATGGCACTGACTTATAGGCATGCCACTAACCATTTTCAAATCCTTCATAGAATTTATTTCCTATGAAGGATTCGAATCACAATTTTTAAAAATAATGTCTTGAACTTTTCAGAAGGAATGGAGGGGCTGGGAAAAGGGAAAATGGGAGGGTGAGTAATTAGAGAAGGGAGGCCCAAGAAATTCTTTACTTTTAAAATTTGCTTATGTATTTGTTTGGTTTCTGAATTATATGTTGTAAGAATATAGAATTCTAACATCATTATTTTCCATGTTTTGACCAGTACCAAATATTTTGTGGCAGAATTTTAATGATAGTGCTACAGCTCTACTACAATGAATAATACTAGGTTTCTGTGTACTAGCCGCAAACCCACTGATCCAGAGCCCGTGACCTTAGCAAAGGTAAGCATATCCCAGATTGCAGTGTGAGATAGTGGAAGATTGATCTGCTTTGGTAATTGTCTAAATTTCTCTCATCTGTTTTTAATGAGCATGCTCAATTGCATGAATTTGACCATGACATTAGATTGCATTCTCTTTTAGTAGTGTAATTGGAAGCTTTTGGAAAAGGAAGAAGGTTAAGTTTTAAGTTAGTGGATATATTTTTTTAGGACTGTGTCTAGATTCTTTGAGTGGTTTTCAGGAATGCCCCAAAAAGTAATCACTCCAATTTCTAATGAAACTGCACTACATTAAGTACTCAAGGCTGAATTTATCACAAAACTAAACGCTTAATAAATTCCTTGCATAACTGACTGTTCAATATGCTTTGTTGAGTGGCTTGAAATTGAGTATATTATGTCGTCTTTTTTACTACAGAGCTTTATTTCAAAGTTTGAGCAGTTTATCTGTTTCAGTAAGTCTTTTTTAGTGGCTGAAGATAAAGAGAGGCTCAAATTACCTCAAATAATTGGCAATTTGTTGTAAGGATACTCTGTCATCAATGATATGATTAATTACAAGTGATGAAAGTCAGACTCACTTGCTCCATTCATTAGGTCATCAAAAATTTAGTTCTTCCTGTGAGATAAGTATTATTCTGGATTTTGGAGATAGAGCATTGAACAAAGTAGATATCCTGCTCTCATGGAATTATTAACACTCTTTGAGGGAGACAGCGAACAAGTTTGCATGTGAGTGTGTGGATATATACACACTCACCTAGCTGCTGGAAGAGATAAGTGATATGATAAAAGTAAAGAAGGGTAACTTTGCCTGGTAGGGCAAAGGCTATTTAAGTCATCTAGTCAAGGAAGAACCCAAAGAAGTAATGTTTGGTTATGGATCTAAGTGATGAGACCCAGGAAAGGTCTGGGTGAAGTATCTTACAGGTTTAGGGATCAGCCTAGCTAAGATCCTGAGCCTGGCATGACCTCCAAGTATTTGGAGGACTGTAGGAAGGCAGTATAGAAAATAAACAAGAAGCCAGCCCCCGGACCACCCCCTCTCCCCCAAAAAAAAGAAAAGAAAAAAGGGGCAGTATAGCTAGTCATGAGGGGTGGTGATGGAAGTAAGCGGTCGGAGACAAATAAGAACAGTGAGAGAGGCAGGGGCTACATCCCATAGTATCTCGTGGGACCTATTATAGAATTCGGAATTTATTGTAAGTAAAATGTTTGTATATTGCAAGACTAGCTTCATTTAGAAGTTTTGAACAAAGTAGTGATTTGATTTACCTTTTGAAAAATTATTATAGTTACTGTATGGATAGTAGACTCTTGAGGAAGAGTGGCAGGAGTAGAGGTGGAAGGCCTGTTGAGGCTCTTACGACCCAGGCGAGGGAAGGTAGCAGAGAGGTTTGATTATGATATAGTTTGAAGAACTAGCTGATAGGATTTGTTGTTGTGTTGGGTTCAGGAAGTTGATGGGGGATGGAGACAGGAGTTGAGGATGGCGCCTAGGTTTTATGTGCCTGTGGTATTAGATTCCTTGGAAATGGAGTGATAGGGAAAAAAGAGTCCGAACAGTTTGGGGGACCAACAATTAAAAAAAAAAAAGGTTAAAAAAGACAGATATTATGATGCAAAGAGGTCTTAATGTTGAGAGGTCAAGAAGCTGAAGGGAGCCAGGAGAGAAGAAAGAAGAAATGACCGGTTAGGAGTGAGGGGAACTAGGGGAACGAAGGGCCCTGGAAGCCTGTGAAGGACGTGTGTTAAGAAAAGTCAGCAGCAGAGCGCAGGACGTTCAAATAAGACGACGACAGAGAGCTCACCACTGGATCGGCAAAGTAGAGGTTAAGGTTGTTGACAAAAGCAGGTGCACTTGTAGTGGTAGAAGTGAAACTGTGATTGGAGTGGATTAAAAGGAAGTGAAGATAGAAAATATTGTTGACTTTCAACAGAACAGAAATGGAACTGTGATACTCAAAGATAGGTTTGATATGAAGGAAGTTAATTTTGTCTAAAAGATGGAAGATTTTATAGTGTGTTTTTATATATTAATGGAATGACCCAGTTGAGAATTAATTGATAGAGGATAAAAATCAAGCTTTTATTAAAAAACTACCCTTTTTAGTGGGAAGGTATAGGTATGTAGTCAGAGGCATAATTCACTCTGGTTATCTGTGTTTCTCTCTCTCTGCTTCTTTGTGTATTTTGATTTTATTTTTCCTATTGCATTTCCGAGAGTCTAGCTCTGTGATTGCTGCAAGTTGGAGGTATAACTTTTCCCAGGATGAGGACCAAAGGGAAATAGGAGTCTTTCCTGCTAACTCTAGTTAGAAAAAATACAGGAACTAGCTTAGGTCACATGGCCATATCTAGACCTATCACTGTGACCTCCGATATGGTGTCTGATTACTTCCTCCATGGCCCCCTCACATGGATGATCACAAGTCTTTTGTGAGAAAAAGACAGAAAGAAGTGATACCTAAACAAATAACCATAATGGATTGACGAGCAAGAGAAACTAGACTTTGAGAAGAGCAGCTAGAAGAAAAGTTTAAAAGGCTATTCTGGATCCAGGGGTGAGTGGGTGGGGTCTGGCAGCATGAGTCACATGATACAAAATATAGCTAGCTACTCCTTCCGAAAAGTCTGATATGTTCTTGACACTTGTAGTCCAAAACTTTTGGACTATAAATGGATTTTCTCATGAACTTCTTTTGTCTCACTCCAAATTTTAGGATAATTGAGTATATCATTTTCCAAATATAGATGCCCTATTAAATCTCATTTTGTTAATTTAATGAAATGAGCTAATATAGCTCTCAAAACTGGAAACTGTATTAGTAAATTTTGCTCCACCTCTTCTTTCCTTTCCAAAACCTTCCTGGCTATTACAGATTTCACTACTGCACGACACTTTGTACTTTAACAAAGTGAAACCATGACTGATTCACCCAGGATCACCAGACATATCTATACTGTGTAAGTGGAACAGAGTTGTTTTTAAAAGCACCATTGCAGAAGCAGAAAAATGAATTTGAGGTGGCAAAAGCTAGGCACTGTCCATTCTGAATTAGTTTGGAAATCTTCAGAAAGAAATGCCTTGCAAATACCTATAAATTCAGAGAATAGGAGATTGTTGACACATGACCTAAATACCCTCAAAAGACAAATAATATTTATCACACTTAAGTAATACCTAAGAATACTAACTACTGTTCCCAACTACTGTTATACTTTAGATACAGTTCGAGATTGTGGGAGATTTTACAGTACTGGGTCTTCTTGATGTCTCGGAGTTCTTGTCATTTGAGTTATGAATTTTTGCCAAATGAGGCCTTCTCAATAGGAAAAAAAATAAATATAACATTAAAGAACCAATGAGTAAAAAGTTTATAAAGGAATCCAGAAAATTGCCTAAGAGGATATGCCTTTATGAAATTAAAAAAATTTATTCAATTATAAGATATAGGTAGAATCTTAATGTTATTAATTCTAGAAAAAATACTTTTATGTGACCTAGGCTACTATAAGAAAAGTTAGTTTTATAGTTTACAGTACTTTATTTTCATGTATTTTAATGAATTTGGGTAATTTTTCAAAAATTAATTTGATGTTATGAATGTCTTTGATTTTTCTTTACACAAATAAGAAATAAGGAGCATAATTCTCTGAAATACCTAATTGGCACAGTATTTTTATTAGTAGCATTTGTGTAGACTGAAGGCATGTACAGACTACAAATGGTTGTGGTATTTGTCTTCTAGAATATAAGAATTTGTTTATTTTGCAAGTAAATTGGTTAGGCAGGATTTAGAGGCCACTTTTATTGTTTTTGGTTTGTCAACATTTACATTAAAATAATCATTACTTTCTAAATACTAATATATTTTGTTTACATGGAAAATAAGTATAAGAAAGGGCAATTATAATTTAAGAACTCTAAATTTAATTATTTGGTAATAACTTGTTGCTTTCTCTCCAACATTGTTTCACCAAAGTAAGCAGAATTACTTTCTTTCCCATTGACACAGCTCAGGCCTGAAAAAACAGTTGAAGCAGGAAAGCACTTCTAGATCTGGGAAATTAGTTAATTGCAAGAGAAGAAAGAAATACAAAGGAATAGAACTGGAAATTATTGAATTGACAATTAGAAAAGGCAAAACAAATATGAAACAGATTATTTCAACTCTGGCCCATAAAAGTAGAGAAATAGTAAAGTTTAAATGTTTCAGTAATTTAAATCAATGTAATTACCAAGTTCCTAAAGAAGACTACTAAAAGTTTAGATTATTCCTAAATGCAATCAGAGCCAAGAGAAGAAGTGGTTAAAGTCTCGTTTTCAAAAGGTATCATAAATATTTTTGTAATAGTTTATTAGCTTTTTTCCTAGACAAACTAGGAGCTTTCCAATAGTGTGAATTTAGGATCTTAATTTTTTTTTAACTTGGTACTAAATGAATGTTGAATAAGTAAATTTTTTATGGGTTCTGAGACTTCATGATCACTGAGGCCTCTCATCCTTTAGACACTGATATCTTGAGTACCTCAGGGTACAGTTATCCATTCCTAGAGAGACAGTATCCCAAACTAAGGATGGAGTTTGACTGCCTAGATTCAAGTCTCTACATAACACTTACTAGAATTGTGACCTTGGACAAGTACCCCAATCTCTTTGTCCTTAACTTCCCCATCTGTAAAATGTAGCTAATAATAGTATCCACCTTAGAGGATTGTGTCAAGGATTAAATGAGTCAGTGAATATAGAGAATTTAAAACAATACATGATAGCTAATAAGGGCCTAGTGTTTATTGTTATTTGCTAGTGTTAAAAGATGACCATACTTTCTTGAAGAAAACCACAAGCTTCAAAGTAATAGAGAAGTTAGCAATTAATAGATGTCTCTACCTATATAATGGAAAAATAATTGAAAGGTTGTTTTTTTAATTTTAATTTCTTATTTAAAAGCAATTTAAAATTTAGTAAAAAGTTGCAGGACCAGAACAAAGAGCTCTCATATGTGCTTTGTCCAGACACCTTCATTCCAGTTTTGCCGTTTGTCCTAATAATGACCTTTATAGCCAAAGGATTCAGGAGTATGCATTATACCCAGTTGTTTGGCTCTGTAGTCTTCTTTAATCCAGAACAATTTTTTAGTATTTCCTGCACTCGCATGTCTTTGGTCTCTAGTTTTAAGAAGCGTCATTTTGTAGGTTGTAACTATATTAGGATCTGTTTCATATTTCCATATGATTATATCTAGGTCATGCATTTTAGGCTGGACTGTCGCAGAAATGGTTTTAATCAATACATTCTTTTAAATGGCATATAGTGTCAGTTCGTCTTAGGTGGTGTTACCTCTGATTACTTGATTAAGATAGCATCTGCTTCACTTTTGTAACTGTAAAGTTACTTTTTCCCCCTGCTTTGTAATTAATTTTTTTGTGTGAAGACGAACTTGGAGACTGTAAAATCACATTCCTCATATCATTTTTACCTGCTAGTTTTAGCATCCATGGGTGTTTTTGGCCGAATTAATTGTTATTCTGATGGTTACCAAATTGCAATTTTTCAAATTCCATCTCTGTTTATTAATTTGCATTCTGTAAGGAAAAGACTTAAACATAGTGTATTATCAACATCTTGTCCTGTGAATATGGTGGGAGATAACAGACATATCTTGAAAACAGCAATTGGAGAAATAGAGAATCTCATAGTTTTATAACTGTTCTGAAGATTGATCTTCTGCATTTATTCATTTACTTCAGTGTGGACTCCTGGATTCCTATTTTCTTATTTTTATTCATTGAGTTATAATTTGTTATCATTACTTTAAGGCTCAAATTATCCCATATTTGGCTAGTGAGAAGCCTTTCAAGCTGGCCTCTGTATTCTTTTATATGAATATCTCCACCATTTTTTGAGCTTTTCCTTTCTGGTACAAAAAGATGTTCCAGGTTTATTTTGTTATTTTTCAGCCTTAGCTTTGGAAACAACCATTTCTTTAAAGAATCCTGGTTTGTTTTAGCTGAGATAGTATTTAGAAACCAAGACTTACACACTAGGTGAGCTTGTTGCTTCTGAGGTGGTGGTGTTCTGGACCGCTCAGCGGATGGACTTAAGAAACACATACACCTATGTTTATTTCTCTCTCTATATTAAAATTTATAAGTTCACACTGATACCTGATACCAGTTCACACTGATTTCAACACTACTGGGTTAATTCTAGCTTAACCCCTTTCCCTATTTGTAATGCCTTTCACTGACTAAAAAACCTACCTCTGTTATCATTAATATATTCTCTTATTTGCTCAGCCCCGCTGTAAGTAGTCAGTCTCCTGACCCCATTGGGCTGTTACCTCATTCAGAAGACCGCCTTGTATGGATCTCTGCTTTGCAGAGCCACCACCTCAGTGTCTCTGTTATGCAGACTTTGGCCACCACTAGCCTGTCTTCCCATCTCATATGGAATCTGGCTATTGCGGGCAATTGAAAGTTTCTGAAATGAATTCGAAAACTGGAAAAAAACTTCGGAAAGTCTGAGTGAGCACTACATAGTGACCTTGTGTTAATGCACATTATTCATATCCTTTTTTCCTCACATAACTTTAGCTCCCCCCTGTGAACGGGGTGGTTATTTAGGATTTTAATGTTTTAACCATTACGCCAATACTCACAAAACAAGCAAAATTTTCCTAAAAGTTTGCATTATAATAATTAAACCATTACTATATATAGTAAAGTGGAACCTAAATTGGAAAATGCTGTCTACCGAGTAAATGCAGCTAATAGCATTTGTGAACTGTTATATTTTTAAATGTTAAATGTACTAGAAAAATTTGCAGGTCAGACATTTCCTGAGGAAAATTATCTTGAAAATGCTTCTATCATTGAAATTGGTGAATTTTTCTAGTATAGAAGAAACTAGGATTTACAAGCTTAGAATACACTGTCTCATCTTACCTAGAGATTGCATGACAACAAGCTGTGAAAGCCTAATTTTTAGCTGTCCTTTAATTTAATACCGTTTAGAAGGAACAGATTTATTAACTGAGTCTTGTGTTCATTTTTTATTGAACTCCCTCTTAAAGTCAATAGATGGTTTTTTACATTGAGCTTTCTGCTAGTCTTGGTAATAATTCTTGACTGTGGTGTTTTACATTTATTTTATCCAGTGCCCAGTAGTAATTACCATGCACTCAGTAAATGTTTACTGAATAAAAGGAATCTGTAGTTACTTGCACAGAAAATCTTTTGAAAAAACTTTCAATTCCAAGAGGAAAAAGGTGAGCATTTTTGATAATTTTAATAGCAGAAAATTAAAGGAAACCTTTGTAAAGCTATAATTTAGAAATAGAATTTTTGTTGTTGTTATTAAACGTATTTTTGGAAAAACAGCATCCTCAGTTTTATGAAGTTAGTCATAGTTTTGAGAGTTTATTGCTTTATCTAGAAATGCCACTAGAAAGAGTGAATAAAGTTGCCATTTTTCTGGTGGCCTTGGTTAATAGAATCATTTTGTCATCCATTCACTCAAGTATTGATTGAGTTCCTAAGAGGTATCTGCTATTCCATATTTTTTAGGCATTGTATAACATGTTGGGAATATAGAAATGAATAAGAAATATTATTTGTACTTAAGGAACTTACCTTCATTTGATATGAAATATTCTCAGTTTAGCGTTTGTTTGTTTTAAAGAGGAAAGTGACTGAGGGCTGAGTGTAAAAAATGAAAGAATGAATAATCAGAGATCCACTCTGTTCCTACGGTGCTATCTTCAGTGATGACAACATAATGAGATATTTAGAAAACCTTGAATAAACATTTAGTTCCCTTATGGCTATTGAATCCACTGGTTTTGTTGAGTCACTTATAAAGAAAGTGAATTCCTTGAATTTCCTTAATTATAAAAAATGTGATTCTGTATTTATTTTATTATGATAATAGTGTACATTTGTAGAATACTTTTACCATTTCTGAGTCATTCCAAATACATTGTGCTAGTTAACCTTCAGAACAGTCATACAATTTTGAGACTCAGTGTTTCTCCAACTTGTTTTTAAGTTTTGTCTTTGTTATCTCTCACCATCTTCACAAAACTAGGTGTTGATAGTATATTCTGCTTAATGATAATAAGATTGCAGTTTACAATAGAAAAAGCAGTAATGCCTTCCCTTAGTGACCATTTTGCACCACTGCGGGAAGAGAGCAGCCTGGTAGTTTTTAAGTTCTGCGTGTTCAAACATTTACCAGCATTTACCTCGTGGGCCTAAAAATTCCATGTAATTCTTTCATGACAGAAGGTAAGGAAGGAAGTGTGTGTATGAAAGAAAGTGTGTATTTATTTCTCTTTGGTACAACTACTAATGTCTGGACTTCCCAAGTTCAGGCTGTGGCTTTTAGGTATCCAAATATAGCATGTTGCAGGGTTCAGTCCACGTTACCGACACGCTCCGCCGACAGCAGGCGGACGGGAGCTCAGGCTCGGGCTCCACGCTAAAGATCAGCGTCCGGCTGTGCTGAGCAGCTGCTCTCTGACGTCTCGCTCTGAAGTGACGCCACCAAGCCTGCAAACCGAGCTGCGATGAAATGTGGAAGGCTTCCAAGTTTTTCGTCTTTCATATTTTAAAGTTTTTTGAATGTTTATATTACATTTAAAGTTGCTTCTAGTCAAAGTCAAGCTGTATTGACTTAGGTTAATTGCATTTTTCCTGATGTTCTATCTGTCACTGTAAAGGGAACTTCTGAGGCTTTTGCAACTTAAAATCTTCAGTTGAAATTGAATTTAGAAAGGTGGTGAGTGCTGTGCCACCCATATTTTATAAAATAACAGTTCCTATAAACATGCCGATAATTCAGATATTTTTCAAACTGTGAATAGTATTTTAGCTTATATCAGAGGAGATTCAAAATATAGAACTTCTTTCAATAACCACTTCATATGGCCAACTTTAAATACAATTACTTTCATTAATAATGTTCTTAATCTCTATGACCCCCTTACCAAACCTTTGGTATTTATAAATATTTTTTTTCTTTAATAGAAAGTAGTGAGTATATATTTAATTTTACTGTATTTAACTGTGTGGTACTTTATTATGATATCAGAAGTTGATTTCTCTAAAATATAGTAGTTTGCCAAAGAAAGGGTTATGCCAACTCCTTTCTTAACATTAAGAATATTACAAATGCTTTTTTATCATAAATTTAGATTATACTGATTTTTAAAAAGTAGGAGCGCTATTAAGAAACAAATACAGAATTAATGTATCAGCATGTCTTTTTTTATCTAAAGTCTGACACAGTTGTTGTGAATTTGGCTGTATTTTGAAATTTTTCTCAGCATGGTGAGGAAGGAGAGGACGAGAAGCTTAATGGTTAAGATTTGAGGCTTTGAAGTCAACAGTTTTGAATCCTGTCTCCACTACTTACTGGTGTGTGAATTTAGACTAGTTACTCATGCTCTCTGAGTCTCAGCTTCCTGATCTGTAAACAAAGATTATAATAATACTTGAAAAATCTACTTCATAAGTTTTTGTTTAAAGAATTTTATGAGATAATTCATGTAAAGCATTTTGCATAGTTACTGGAAATTGCCAAATTCTCACAAAATATTAGCTATTGCTATTATTAACATGCTTTTATATGCACGCTAATGCTTTATAATTGGAAAATATTTCCCCCCCCCCACAGTATTTAGGTGGTTCCACAAATTATCTTTGAAGGTTTTTAGGGCAGCATGTACTTTTAATATTAAATGTAACAGATGAAAACTTATATGGTGATTCTTCACTGAGCTGTCTTGTATTTTTAGGCCTGTAACTTAATACAAGTATATGGCTAAATGCACTGAGTCATTGGTTTTATAAGATTGCCTTTTATAGATGAGAGCAGCAAGTAATATGGATATTCTAATCTTTTGAAGTTGATCTTTCACACTGATTTTTATATATCATGTTTGCTTAAGGCAGGGATGGAAAAGAAGCACACAAATTCTTATTTCATTCTACTGTCAAACACACAAGCTATCAATTGTTCAACCTTCTAACCTCCATTATGTTATATAGGTCCCTGTGATCCTGTTTTGGAGTCAAGGGTTTTCTAGTGCTGCTTTGAAATGAGATATCATGAAGACAGTATTGTTTGTCTTTCATACAACTGTGGGATAGCAAGTAGGCAAATAAAAACAAAACAGGTTCTTTAAAGAAGAGGAAAGTCAGTTATACTTTCAACTGATACTTAAATGGAAACTTTATGCTGGTCTGTATAGTAGGAATATAAGATGTAATTAAGCAAATAGTTACAAAATAAAATAGTACATATGACATGCCATTTGGTAGAAATAGTAAATAGTATAGAAATTCAGGGGAGGGAGAGATCACTTTCGGTTGGTGGGTTTCTTATACCAATAACTTAGTTTGCACAAATGAGGATGCACCTATGCATGACTCATGTCTTTTTTAGAAGGTTCCTTCACCTGGGTGGCCACAGGATGCTAGTTTCCTTACCTCTCTGTTGCTGGCTATTTCTAGCCCTTCTTGTCTCTTCCTTCCCCCCCCCCCCTCCATTCCTACAGATCCTACTGCTGTCTGAAAGCTTTCTCCCCATAGGCCCAGTTATCATTTTCATGTTCACCATTTTCAAGTGCTGGTCCAAAATATTTATATGGTGGCGTACTGACAGTGGCAAGTAGTAAGGGGAATGCAAACGGTTTTGATACAGAATCAGGAGCCTCATTCCCTATGATAGAAGTATCTCTGTCCATAGCAGCAAGGGAGAGGGATAACGAAAAGGACACTCCTCATCTTGCCTCTGTTTCCTGTGAAAATCCATAAACGTGTACACTCCCGCACATCCTACATCCGCACACTCCCTCATCTCCTGGAGATTCGGTTCTATTCACCGTCTTGTTATCACCATCTCCTTTGTCCCTGAGCCTTTCTCCAGCTTGAATCCCTGGTTCTTCAAGCCCCTAGAGCCCCTTTGTAAGTCAGAGCAGTCACCCCTGTGGTAAAGAACTGGCATAGCTCCATTGAGCTGTTTTGTTACCACCTCCAGGCCTTCAGTGGGCCACAATGTTACTTGATGTCTCTAGCGGAATCGTGAAACCGTTAATGCAATTATCTATATGACAGACTGTTCACGTGTAATGTTTGCCTCTTACGTTAGTGTTAATACTATATGTCTGGAAGGTTTGTTTTAAGAGATTTGTGTTTCCCGTTTTAGAGTTGTAAACAGTTCCAGTCTGGAGCCACCTATATTGGTACCGAACTTGGAGTCAGAAGATTAAGGTTCAAATTCTAGCTTTCCCAGTTACTAGACATGTGTGACCATGTGTGTGATTACTTAGTCTCTCTTGGCCAAACTCTCTGTACAGATTGCAGAGGTAACAGCTGTCTTTCAAATGTGGTTGGGGCAGGTGGTTAAATGAGAACGAATGTGAAGGTGCATAAAAAATGTGAAATCCTCTATCAAAGGAATGTGGTATTATGATGTTAATAATCACTGTGTTAGGTAGAAGAACCCTCTAGGAACTCATCTTCCAGGAGGCAGGACAGGCATGAGTGTGCGATAAATCCTATGGCAGATAAAAGTACAAGTGATAGGGTATGCAAGGAAGAGCAGCCGTAATCTGGGAATAGATAGATGGGGAAAGCTTTGTGGAGGGGGAATTCCTGACCTGAGCCTTAAAGGTTCAGGGAGAGCAAGCCTGGTAAAGGAGGAAGAAGGAGAAATCATTCCAGGGCGAAGGACTGGCATGGGAGAATGTGGTACATTCAGAAAGCTGCAAGTATGACTGAGCATAAACTGACTGCTCGCACTGCCTAATTTGATTATCAGGACCACTTACCTAACTCTAAAGAGCCGTGTTACTGCACAGTGGTTAATAACTCTAGAAACATACTTGGTCTGAAATAATTTACTCATCAGCTATATTACTAAGAACTTCACCTTCATAAACTTAGATTTACTGTGATGATAAAGTACTTCAAAGGTTGTTGTAATGATTATTTGAAATAACATTTTCAAATCTCCCGGTGTCTAATAAACATTATAAATGTTAGCAGCATTTATTGTTGTTGTCTTCAAGTTTTTAGAGTTACTTCCCCTCCCCCCCCCACAGTATCCTATAATCTACACTTCTAGGCTGTTGAGCAATTTTTTAAACACCAACTCTGTTATAATGGAATCATAGAAATAGAACATGAATGAATTTCAAAGATGTTCTAGCTCAGTTTCATTACTTTGTGTGTTAAGAAACTGAAACACAGTTAAATACCTGGCTGTGATGTCACAGTGAATCAGTGGCCCAGGTGGGACTAGAATCAGGTCTCTTTCCAGAGCTGTTTCCATTGGTCTTGGAATAAATTGCTCCAAATCACTCAGAGACACCAACCTATAGCATTGGCCACAGTTCATAGCAGAAACAGTGTAAGTTAACAGTGTTTTTCTGTAGCTTTGACATTTTTGTAGCTTTGTAGATAGGTAAACATTTTTAAAAGGAATACCATCCCCTTCTCCGCCCACCTTCTGGCGGAAGTGCTCTTAGCAGCAGCATGTGTGAAAGGACAGTGAGAGGCGGGGAACGGGTAATAAGGAACTGGATAATTCTTAAATGAATAAATCCTTTGCCATCAGGAATTTTTTTTATACAGACATATTTCTATTTTGTTTATTTGGGTCTTCTCACTAAAATGTGAAAATAGATTTTCATAATACTTGTCCATGATACATGTTCTGTTTTTTATTCAAGAGGATCTAACAGATCGCTTGTTGAACACCTTTTGTGTACCAAGTACTAGGGATAAAAGTAGCTTATGCTTTCGTGGAATAAACAGATGTTGAAATAATAATACAGATGAATAATTATAATTAGTTAAATGCTATATGATTTATGATCATATAGCAATGTTTGGGAAAGTTTTAACTGAGATATGAAGACTCAATAGAGTAAATAGTGAGGAGTCTCAGGGATGGAGAAAAGGGTCTCACGCTGAAGAAAATGTGCAAAGGCCCTGCGGCAGGCGTGATATATTTGGAGTAGAAAAGGCTGATACAAAATACAGGTCCTAGTCGTGAGAAGAGAAATGAAGGTATTTGCTAGGCATCACTGGAGTAAATCAACAGCACAAGAAGTGACCCTACCCCTGAGGTAAACTGTGTGCTCTCTATTAGAATTTTGTTGTTTTAAAGATTGACTATAAAGAAAATTACTTAGAACCACTATAGAATTCAATTTATTAGGTAGAGTAATGCTAAGATTTGGGCACTTTTAACTATGTATTCTTTTCCATTTGATGTTTCTTTCTACCCTGACTTGCTGGGAACTGAGGGAATATTTTGATGTACCAGAGTGTTTAGATCAGGGACTTCTGCTGTTGATCAGTTGAACAGCCTAGAAATGACGGAGAAAATCTTATCCTGTTTTCTTGGCTGAGGTTTTTGTGTGGGTGTGTGAGGTGCAGCTGCACTGTTGGTTTCTTGGCAGTCAAGACAGGGCAATTCTCTGCAGTTCATCTCGAAAAGAAAGAAATTTAAGAGTAAAAAGGCTACTTTGAATGTATTAAATTCAGTGGAAAGCACCCAGGGCCTGAACCTTTGGCTGATATTCTAAGTTATTAGTGTAAATGGATGCAGCAGCCTTAGGCACATGTCCAAACTTAGGGCAGGAACACATGAAGAAAAGAAAAAAAAAATATCATATGTAAATTTTTAAATGAATTTTTGTTAAGTTTTTATTAATGGTTTATTTGAGCTTTTTCTTTAAAGAACTCAATGAAAAGGCAAATTGTGAAAAATAAGCTTTGCATAACTGAATTCATAACTTTCTATAGTTTATCAGAAATCTTTTCTCAGATATGTTTTTATACAGATGGATTTCCAGATCTGCTTTTATTGCTCACTTGTTTTCTTCACTTTTCTTTGACCTTTTCTGTGGTATATGAGCATTTTTCTGCCCGAAACCCTCAAGTCAAGTGCAGACATTATGGAGCTCTTCATTTTTCAAGGACGTGTATCCTTTTCTTTGAATAAATTATCATTGTCATTCAAGCAGAAATCTGAGTTGCTTCTCATGCTTGCTTATATCTCCACTATTATTTAATATTATTGCTCTCAGAGTAGCATAGAGTCAGGTCCAAAGGTCAGTTGGCCTGAGTTCAAATCAAATCTGGCTGCTGACTATCTTGGTCCTATAAATTTCTCAGTTTCTCATCTCCAAAGTGGAGAAAATCATGTTAGTGCTTAAGTGTTTTGTGTGGTTAGTTGGTTTGTTTGTTTTTTATGTTTTAAAGGAAAAAATGCATATAAAGGGCTTAATTCAAAATGTCTAGGAGAAAAGATGTTAACTGTCATTTTCTTCATGATGTGGGGCTAGTCTCCTAGAATCCATTACTAGCTATCTTTACTCTTATGGGAGATCTCATTCAGTCTAAAGACCATCTGTGTGCTGGTGTCTCCCAATTTATATCTCTATTCCTAATATCATTTTTTCTTAAGCTCTAGATTTACGTATCTGACTGCTACTGTATATCTACACTTAAACATCTACTAGATACTTCAAACATAACATGTCTCAAAACAGAGCTTTTGATTGTTGTCACCTGCCCCTGCTTTCCTTCTCAGTCTGTTTGTCCCCATTATTTCTTACCTCAGTCAGTGGTACCATCCTCTGCTTTTTTTTGGCTTTCCTCTAGCTACCAACTCCCACGTATTTCATCAGCACATCTAACAGCATTATCCCCGGAATATGTCCTGAACCTGACCACGTGTCACCATATTCTCTATCAGCACCGTAGCCCAAGGCAATCAGCTTTTTTGCTTGGACAGTTATGTGAAAAATGGTCTCCTTATTTCTTTCAGTTTTCAGTCTTGCCTCCTATAACCTATTCTCCACGTTTCGAAGCTTTTAAAAACAGAGATTATTTTTACCTCTACCTTTTTCTTATTTAAATTAGAAAAATATCTAGAATTTTTGAAAATCCACTATGAGCTGGCCCCTCTCACGGCTTTTCTTCCGATCTCTCAAAAACAGCGAATTCATTCCTATCTTAAGGCCTTTACATTAGATTTTCCATTTGTTTGGGATATTTTTCTCTCAGATTGTTCCAGTGTTGGCTCCTTGTAATTTTCACATCTTGGTTTAGATCAAAGCTCCTCACAGAGGAGACTTACCCTGATGTCTTTCCTTCCTTTCTTAATAGCCGATCAATATCTGAAATTTTCTCCCCTTTCTTCTTTCTTTTATAAATTGCCCCTCCCCACTTCTAAAGTAATTTTAAGTTCCAGGAGGGCAAGGACTTTATTCGTCTTGTTTACTACCATATGCCCAGTGCTTAGAATGGAACTTGATGCTTTATTGTGTTATGTGGGTAGATGGCTAAATGCAAGGGTGATGAAAAAATATATATCTGCTAAGTTTAGTACAATTAGAGAAATAATGGATCACTTCACCCTCTGCAAACTTTGCATAGATGGTTATTTTAGAATTAACTGTGCTAATATTTTATCTCTTTAATGTGTTTGCTCTGTTCTAGATTGCAAGCCCTTAAAGGTAGGAGGTATACCATCTCTATTGTTTTTAGCTTCTCAAAGAATGCTAAATACCATTTTAGTACTTACCATTGATTGAATAGAATTGAAAAGTTCAATCTAATGTCTTTATTTCCTCTGAAGTTGTAGTAATTATATGTATGTATATATTTATGTATGTGTGCATATACAGATGGATAGAAATAATTTATCTAAGTTCTGAGAACAGGTGTGTATAAAATATGCCTTCCCCTTTTATCTTTTGTAGTTCACAATTGGACCCTTGATGATACGCTTCAGTGGTTGATAGAATTTGTTGAGCTACCCCAATATGAGAAGAATTTTAGAGACAATAATGTCAAAGGAACAACGCTTCCCAGGTGAGGCTTTATTATCCAAATGTAGGTATTCCACTCATGGAAAATTATATGCTAGATGTTATTTTTCAATGCCAAATCTATAAATTACTTCTATAGCTAAGATCTCAAAGGAAATATATCCATTCATTAATTTTTTAAGGTATGAATTTGTAAGTTTTAATCAATTTTTCTTGTCTGAATAATCAAGCTCTTTAAAAAATTTAGACCCAAGGAGTTTTGAGAATTAGAAGATGGGCCAGTTATATCTTTTTTAGATAACATCAAAGGGCCAACCTCTGACTACCTGGTAAATATAACAACAAATATTTGACACAGATCCACTGTTGTGAAAAGGTCTAGTTGAATGGATTAACATACAGATTCTTCTTAATTTGTGTTTTTAAATAATAATAATATTAGTGGCTGTAAGTTAAACCCCCAAAAAGCAAAGTTTAATAAACAAAATGTAAATAATACCAACCGTTTTAAAATGCATATTACATAGAGGTACTCTATATAATCTCATTTAAGCTTCATGGTTAAAATGAAATATTATTATTATCCCTGTTTTACATATTTAAAAAAGCAAGTCAGAGAGAAGTTAAATATTTTCCCCAAGGCAGCGTTTGAACCCAGATAGATCTGATACCAGAGTCTAGGATGCTAATTTCTTCTTTAGATGTCTGGAATTAATTGTCACTGGTTTATTTTATTATATTTTTAAAATCTCCATTAGTTAACTTAATAATCTTTCAAGATTTAAAATGTTAAAATTTGTAATGATTCTACCAGAACTTGACCCATACAAAATCACTTATGTTTCATCCTTCTTGGATTTTTTATTATATAAAAAAGACTCTACTCCCTTTTTTACCTTCTGTTATATGTAATGGAATATGCACATTGTTTTTCTGATCAATTTGCTTACATACCCTATTTAATTTCTTGCTTTGAAATTTGTATTTCGGATCAAGTTGAAAGTTTTCATATTTCCCTTAAATGTATTCTGAACATCAACATCAATATTTCTGATTTTCCTGTGCATATGACTATAGTGATGAATTATGGGGATAAGAGTCAATTCAACAATTGTGTATTGAGTTTCCTTTATGTTTATAGTCCAACTAGATGCTGGAAAGAAAACAAAGTAAAGTATGGCAAAGTTCTTGCTTTTAAATAAGACAAGTTTCTAAGTTATAACCAAATAGAATGGTAGAGCATTAAAATGGGATCAGGGTTTTTTGAGTTATTATATATTACGCTGGTTGTGAAGAACTCATAGTATTTCCTTATGTTGTCCTTTGGGAAGTTTCTTTACATAAGAACTTGAATAGTCTCCTGCATGTTTTGCCAATGACTGTTGTAGCCACTTTTTTTCTTTTGATTCAGTAAAGGTTATCAGAGACGCCTCAAATTCTGGTAGAGTTGTTGAGATACTGTCACACACTTAAATCGAGATCGGTTTTTAAAAATAGTGAACATGTTCCTACGGAAAAAAAGTTATAAATGTAGAAGCTTTCAAGTCAGCCCACTGGAGCCTTTTTGAGTGGAGGGGAAAGGAAAGCTGGAATACCATTCATTAAGCCCCTCCTGTATGAGAATTTACAGGGGCAATATCAGTTCATTGAAACAACTATGTAAGTTACAGAGCATGTAGGATAATTATAGATATGAGTTATTTATAAGAACGTATAAGAAAATGTATTACACCTTTCAGATGTACACATGTATTCATTATTATGTTTCCTTTCTGTGACATCAAAATATTGTTACCTCTGGAATAGGTAGCCAAAATTATGTTAGTTTAACCTTAGTTATAATGGTTATCTTAAGCCTTTTACTGTATTTTCTAAACTCTGTAATTCTTATTACCAGAGCTTATCTAAGGCTCTCTTCACCTGATACATGCCTCCTCATTCCTTTCAGACCTGTGTGAACTTCCCTGACATCCTCACCCACTCAGGTAGAATCACTTCCACCTCTGGGCTCATATTGAACTTTGCATTAAATTCTGTTACATAGTTTCCTTTCTACTACATCTCATTGTCTTTCTTAAAATTAGTCTATTGATAGTGTTGCTATGAATTCATTCATGCATCCATCCATGCATTCCTTCATTATACAAACATTTATCAAGCATCTACTTTTGCCAAGCACCATGCTAGTTTTGGGGATATAGAGATAAGACATAGTTTTTGCCCATCAAGGAGCTTGCTAAGTGTCATGTTAAAGAAGTAACAAGAACATACACATAAGGTACCTGTGGAGAAGATGAAGGAAGGTATTATGTAAAAAGAAAGTCAGAATTCTTTACTCTCTAAAATTTTATAGAAGCCTCATATGAGTTCCTGTAACTTCACCATGCTCAGAGGTTCTGATATCTTCCTAAGTAGAATATAGTGGTTCTTATACAGTCATTGGAATCATACATGTTTGGGTTTGAATCTCTGCATTACCTTTTACTAATTATGTAACCTTCAGGCAAGTTACTCAACCTCTCACTACTTTAGTTTCCTCATCTATAAAATGGGAATTTTAGATATACTATAGTTTTTTGTTTTTAATTATCTTAATTAAGCCTTTGACACAGGACCCGGCACATAGTACATGCTTGTTTTTATGGTCATTATTATTAACTATTATTATTATTATTAGACTTTGTATTATAAGACCTTTATTGGCATCATATTTGGTTGTTAAGAAATCGTAGGTGATTACTGGGCCACTGGATTTGAAGTTTAAAACAAAGTGATTTTATTTCCTTATTTTACCTGTAGGGGGCGTTTGCCCCTTTGGCCCCCTACAGGCTTTCTTCATTGCTAATAAAATGGTTAAGTATTTCTTATTACATAAATTCTTCAATTTACTCTCCCAACCAGTGATAACTTCTTACTTCTCACTTATGACTTAGGCGGTCTTTGTTTAATTTTTGAGCAGTTAAGCATTATAATGTGAAGTATAGACTTTTAAGATACTTTTAAAGAAAAGCAACATGATCTAAATTGAGAAATATTTTTAAAGTCTGCTGTTGATTTTCTCGTTCTTTGTGAAATGATAGCAAATTGTCAAAGGTAATGATTATAAAATGTTTTGAATTTGATAAATTCTTAAATCCTAATAAGTTAAAGCATAAAATAACAGAAAACAAAAATATCAACCTAGCAACTAAATTATTAACATACTAGAATGTTTGTACAGTTAGGTTTGCACTGAAAAGTTCTTTGATACATGTAATAAACTATTAAATCATACATAAATGAGTCTTACAGTGATCACTAATATGTAAAGTATTAAATATTTAAACTTTCGTACTAGAAATATTTTCACTTAATATATTTGTATTTTTTAAATGAACAGGATAGCAGTGCATGAACCTTCATTTATGAGCTCTCAGTTGAAAATCAGCGACCGGAGTCACAGACAAAAACTTCAGCTCAAGGCTCTGGATGTGGTTTTGTTTGGACCTCTAACACGTTAGTATTCTCTCTCACTGAGTGTGATGCAAAAGGATAATCAGTCATCTGTTTGTTTTCTAAAGAAGGAAAAAGTAAGAAAGGGGTAGTAGGCCTCTAAGAAGAATCATCTATTAGGTGTAAAAGAAATGTAATACTGTGTTAAAATAAGATTTATAGGGTGAGGTTTTTGTCATTGAAATATAGAGTGAAATTTTCAAAGCTGATTACTAATGTAAAAAGTTATAAATACTTATTGATAATTCACAATTAAATTTCTAGATTTAAATTTCTAGATCTTTGTAGCAGTTTTAATATTGACCTTATTATAGCTGAATGTTCACTGAAGAAACTCTTTAAGAATTGGTGCATCTAACCATCTGAGGCATGAAGTAATAGAACCTAACGATTTCATTAATCAAGAAGATAAGTTTTTAGCTATAGAAAGAAGCAGAGACCCACTTTGATACATTACAATGTCACAGGCTATCCTGGCAGAAAAACAAGGTGGAGAATGTTGTCTGATTGTCCTTAGATTATTTTGAAGAGGAACATTTAAGAGGTTGCACTGTCATATTTGTAAAGAAAATAAACTTGTATTTCTTTTATTTGAAAGGAATACTTTTTCCCAGAAGGAAAGTTTAATATGTTTATTTAATTTAATTTCAAATATCAGAAAACTTTGGGAAAAAGAGGAGTACACATTTTAGAGAAACAATGTTTTATTTTTCAGAAGCCTAAAAAGAACAACAAAATTAATACACGAAAAATGGCTTCCACAAATTAATCAAATAAGAGGAAACTAGTTTATTTTACTTCAATTCTTGGAGTTAGGGAGACTTGCAGGTTTCTCGATACTATTTGAGAGCAGCCCTGCTTAAAAAAGGGTTACTGGAGTGGTTGGATGGATTCCATGACTTTACTGGTGGTTCTTTCTTGGCGCAGGCTAAGAGAGCAGCTGGTGAAACAGCTGGAGCCTCCCCCTTTGTGAGGCTAGGTGGAAATGCACCGTTGGTGGAAGTTACAAACCCTAGGAAATAGAACACAAGTGAAATGCCGAGCGTTCCTCGGAGATGATACCCTCTCCACCCTTTTCCTTGTCCTAAGTTTTCGACTGAATCTATAGGGATTTGTCTTCTGTGAGATTCTCATTTTTTCATATAACCGATTGGTGAAAATGGAATTAAACTGTAGAATTTATCTCTATATACAACTTGGTCAGGATAGTATTTATATTTTATTAATCCAGGAACAAACCACCCTGTTAGCCCAAACAATATATTATTGTTTGAAACAAGACCATACTAGTCTCAAAAGAATGTTGAAAATAAATGTTTCAATTAACAAACCAGTTAAGTTAATGATGCATTACCTTTCAATGTGTTTGTCTTAGAATTATTTTTTGAGTGAATGAGCCCTACAGTCAGAACGCCCACGTTAGATTTTTAAAAAAATAGCACTGTCAAAAAAAAAGCAGATACCTTTTAAAGGCGTTTTCACTGAAATCTTTCCAGTTTGTGGCACTTACTGTAGTTTGGGATTTGTCCATGTATTTATTGTTATTTCTGGTGATTATATTTCAATCTGAACTGGGCTCATAATTTAACCAGAGCCTGAGCCGAACCTTTTAGTTTGAGCCTGAAATAAAAATAAATCCTTTTCAGACTTCAGTCTCCTGTAGTTCTTCCACCATAGGTGAGGGAGTACGCTCTACCAGTATGCAGCCCCGAGGGGCTCTGACATAGAGCATGCTGTTTATCACACTGCGCAAGCACAGACGAACCCGAGCCTTGTAAACGTGGGAACCTGCCATTTCTGTAGAACTCTTCATCTCTTCAGATTTGCAGAATGTCTTCCTGCTTGGGGCCAGTTATCTCCTTGGAACAAAAACATTTTGTATTATTTACCATTATGTCTCCTTCCAGAGAGCCCCCTGAAAATTAATACATAAATTAATACAGTTTCTAATAAACTAGGAAGTTAATTGAGTAGTGAATTTTGTGTTTGGTGTCACTGGAGATGGTAGGCCCTGGCTCCTTACTCTTTGCTTAGGAACAGTGCTGGAGGTCACTGTCATGCCTGGCCTGGTAGGGTGGGTGATCCTGTTCTTTCCTTCTAGTAACCCAGATGTCTGTGGCAAATAGCCACCTAAAATATATAACTTCTTATGGTCGTTCAACCCATGGTTTCTAAACCTTGGCACTATTCACTTTTTGGGTTGGATAATTCCTAGATAATTCTGTGTTTATCCATAGAGGTTAGGGTGGGAAAGTGATTGTCTTGTCATTATTGGATGTTGAGCAACATCCCTGGCCTCTAGACACTAGTAGCAGCTCCCCTCACCCCCCCCCCCTTCCAGTTGTGACAGGCAAAAATTGTCAAATGTCTGCTGGGGAGAATATCTCCCTTGGTTAAGAATTCCTGATGAATCTTAATTCGTTATGTGACCATATGCTTGACGAAGATGCTTTTTGGTGAATGATTAGGATTCCCATTTGTGTATCAAAGCATGACAGCTGCTTAACTTGACTGAAGGAAAGGAGTTGAAATGTTGAAGGTGATTCTCTTCATGACACCTTTTACCTGGAGGACCGTTCTCGCGGTACATGATTGGAGCTGCCGTTGCATTTTCAGGGTCCCCAGGACTTTTGTTACTACCTTCTGTACCCACAGAAGTGTGGTGCATCGACGTGGGCTTATCTCTGTTCTTCCTGTATGTCTCCTATATCGGAAGATTATAATAAGCACATTGATTATTGAAAGAGCTAGAGCTTACATATGAGAGGAACATCTTCATACTTGTTTTGTTTTTAGGTACCTACTACTTTTTTAAAAAGTGTCTCTGTGTACTGAGATTTTGTTACATTAAAACATTAATCATCTGTACTTCTCTTCATAGGCCCTCCTCATAACTGGATGAAGGATTTTATCCTTACAGTTTCTATAGTAATTGGTGTTGGAGGATGCTGGTTTGCTTACACGCAGAATAAGACATCAAAAGAACATGTTGCAAAAATGATGAAAGACTTGGAGAGTCTACAGACTGCAGAGCAAAGTCTAATGGACTTACAAGAGAGGTGAGTAAAATAAGTGATAGGTCTTATTTACGTAGGAAAATACAATTTCTGGAAATGTAATATAGGCATGTATGTACAGACATATTTAGGTTGGTACACACATCAGGAATGAATATACACTTCATTTTATATTTTTATGAAAGTATTGTTATAATTATAGATTTTTTTTCATAAAGGTATGCACTAGGAAATAAATGACTAGTGACCAGAGGAGTAAATAATATATAGGTGGAATTATATGTGTAGTTAAGTTATATTTTTAACATGAATTAAATAATTACATGTTTCTTAAAAGTCTATTTGCTGAGAAGAGCATTTCCCTGCTATCCTCATATTTTGAGCGCAAGATAACCAAAATAGCTATATGTTAGGCTACCAGAGGTTTTTGTTATCCAAAATTAAGATAAATATGAAATGCCGCAAATTTTGTTTGAAACATGTATCCTGTTGCTTATCCATATTTATTCTTCACCTAAAAAAAATGAAATTTTGGAAACCTTTGTGAGGCTTTGCATTTTTATTGTTCTATAAGGCTTGAAAAGGCACAGGAAGAAAACAGAAATGTTGCGGTAGAAAAGCAAAATCTAGAGCGCAAAATGATGGACGAAATCAATTACGCGAAGGAGGAGGCTTGTCGGCTGAGAGAGCTGAGGGAGGGAGCTGAATGTGAACTGAGCAGACGTCAGTACGCAGAGCAGGAACTGGAACAGGTATTCACGTTTAAAAAAAGTGTTAGGATATTTGTGTGGCCACTCTGAGGAGTGTTTCTGCTTTTGTTCAATCTCTGTATTTCCATTGTATTCTCTTCTTTAATTAATAAAAGAATCATTTGTTCATATTTTTAGCATTGATCAAAGTCTAGACAGCAAAATAACAAAGTAGTAACTAAAAATTGCCATCGAGTTCACTCATTCATGAAATCTTATCCTGTGCCATGTTAATTATCGCGAGCAAATTTAAAACATTTATTTTTTAATAGCTGTAATATGTTTCAGTAAAAGTATCTAATATTAAACTACTCTGCAAAGGTAAAGAATCTCTATTAAACATCCATTTAAATCCCGTTAAGTGGTTTTAGAACAAAATCTGTTGAAAATTCTGAGGTCGTCTAAAAGACTTTCCAGAATCTGCCAGTACTACAAGGGCGAATACGGGCATTCAGGTATCATACAGTCTTTGAAAAGGAGAGTGGGTGATTCTGGGAGATGTATTTTTCTATTCCTGCTATAAAAAATTACCATCAACTTGTTTGCTTTGAAACAGCACATATTTATTATCATACAGTTCTGGACGTCAGAGTCTAAAATAGGTGCACAGGACTGCGTTCCTTCTGGAGGCTCTAAGGGAGGATCTGTGTCCCTGTGTTTTCCAACTTCTAGGGGCCGCCTACATTTTCTTGGCTCAGGACCCCTTCCTTCATCTTCAAAGCATGTCACTCCAGCCTCTTTCCATGGTCTCATCTTTTGACTTTGGCCCTTTCCTTACTGATAAAGAAACTGAAGGAGAAAATCAGGGTGAGAAAACTTGCTCAAGGTTAGAGAGTGACACACTTATAAGGCAAAGTCAAGAACTTCGGTGTTCCTCTTCCCACTTTGCTTTCTGTGTTGTTGCCTTCTCAGTCAAGTGCTAAATAAGACAAAGTTGTGTGATGAATGAGTTTCAGTTTCAACTCCTGAGAAATGTTCACTGTGCATCACTATTTCCTTTGTTTGTTATTTTTGACTGAATTCAGCCATCTCTTTTGTTAACTGTTAATTTTCTTTCTCTCATATCCCAGACATCTGTTTTATTAAATATTAGTTTACTCTTGTGAGAACTCTCTGCCTGTTCCCACTGAGACTTCTAACTCTTGGTTTGTTCCGGGTACTAAACTAAAAAACTTGTTAGCTTTTTTCCTGAACATTGCAGATAGGAAAAAGCAAATCAGAAAGCAGTATGAGAACAGAGGCACAGTCTGGTAACAGCATTTTACTGGTGAATGCCTTACAGTGAGGGAGAAGATAATATAAAAGAGCACCCAAGAATCACTAACATTTTAATCAGAGGTTTTCAGCATAGGGACCTTATACTCAGTAGATCCTAAGATTACCATCATATTATGTGCCTGTACAAAATTAATAATCCTAATGAGATTGTGAGTCACTAATTACGTGGCTTTTAAGAAGAGAAAGGGTATTTAAAAAGAACACTGTCCAATATGATTACAGTAATAAGAAACAATTTTATGAATGTTTGTGTGTGTTTGTACATATTGCAAATGGTTTGCTCCTAAATTTTAATCTTCACAATACATATGTATTATCCTCATTTACAGATGACATATGTAAGGTTAAATGTCTTAATTCACATAGCTATTCAGTGACAAAGGCAAGATATCATGTCTTATTCCAAAATCCATATTTTCCCCTAATGCTATTAATAGCTTTGTTTATACAAGTTAGTTTAACTAGGAAATTAATTTACATATACCATCATGTAATCTACAGTTCCACATAATTTGAAGCATTACTATATCTTGTCTAGGGATAATCAATGTCTCAAAATTAGAAGGCAGGAAAATCTGGTACACATTTTATATAGTGTTATTTTCTCTAAAACAAAATCTTTAGGGTGAGTAGTAGTACCACTTTATATTTTGTATGGTTTAAATTCTTTTCACATAAGTTATTTTGTTTTTAAAGTCTGAAGAAGCCTAAAGTCAGGACAAGTCATAGTATCTCTGTTCTACATGACCCAGTAAGCCTCAGAAAGTAAAGACCTTGCTGAAAGTCACAGAGGTAATACATGATAAAGTTGGGGCTAGAAGCCAAGTTTTGAGGTATTTAGGCTGGTTTTCTCTTTTTTTTTCTGTGATATCATGTTTTTACTTATTGCTGTTTTATTTCTAAGAACAAAAATTAAAAAGAATTTTCATATTTTAAATGATTTAATAATTTTTATTTGTAAAAGCTATTAATTACTTGATTTTCACTGCTTTTATCCCCCTGTAAGTAACAAGACAATTCAAATTAAGGGTTGGAATTTAGGTCAAATGATAAATTTAGGAATAATAGCAGAAAAAGCAGTTAAAATAGTTGCTATTGCTGAATAGTCAGATTTTTTAAGATTTTGAGACATTAGTTGACAGTCAGCCAAAACATTGTCAGCCTCAGTTTGTGCTAGAAATATATCAATTCCATACCAGGCACATTGAGCTCTTTTATGAGAAATAAATTTGTGGATATAACATTAAGGAATATTAAGGATATAATATTAAGAAACTTGAGTGCAAGTTCTTTGGATTTTCTGTATTTCCTTGACAATGGAAATTATATAGAAATTTTAGCTTTAAAGTCTTGTGAGAAGAAGGGCCTGTAGCCCTATACTTTGTGGTGTAACATGGACCTGCATTTCACAGGACCTGAGCTCAGATTCTCTTCTCCGGAGAGATTAACAAGGACGCCTCACAGCTTAGCCAAGTGTCTTATTAAACACAGTGATGCCCCAAGCACATGGCACAGTGAATCATGTCAGGGAAATGTTGCTTAGGAATTGTTTTCAGAGAGTAAGTGCTATCTTGCCCTTCAATGTCTTCTTATAAAAATTGTCCACTAAGTGTCCCATTGTGATTTATTTTTAATTCTTAGAGTTTTAAAAACCTTTTCTACATAATTTTTTCCCTACAGTATCTGACAGCTATTCTGTTTATCAGCAATTTGTGTATAGTACTCTTCTTAGTTTAGTCTGGCACACAATAAAGTTTATTTAAATAGGTTGGGTTTGTTCAGATCGAACATTCTTTTGCACGTTAGCTTGGGAATCGAGTTTTAGTTATCTTATTTAGCTTTGAGGAAAATTAATCTGCAGTTATGGTGTTCCCAAAGCAGGACCCTCCGTAGTTCACTCATCACTCTGTCTGAAGATCTTGAGCATGTGTACCTAATTCCATAAATTCCATCCTATGTCTTTACGCAACTTTAGCTTGAATTCTTGATTGTTGAAGTGAATTATTCCTAGAATGGGTTGTCTCTTCCTTCTGTGTCCTTCACTTGGTGAGGCTCTCTTAAGAATTTTTCCTTAGCATTTAATGCCACCCACACACTAAGCATTTTAGTTTTCTCTTCATTATCTGGCTTCCCTAAAGGGCAGCCGGAAGAAAGACTTTGATACTGAAGGCTATGTATAGTTTCTCATGGAAAAATCAAGTAGACTCTCACTCAAATCTACTTTCTCAAAATTTACACTTGGTTTGCAAATGCTGATTCATGTCCTTTCTGGTATATTAGAAGCAGTGAGTTAAACAGAACTGGTAAAAGACACTGTAACAGGCAGATGTATTTGTAACATTGAGAAATAACTGGCCGTAAAGAAGATGTCATGAAAAACTTCAAAAAAATGGTGTAATTACTTTAAAAAGTAAGTGTATAGTTAAGGAGCTACAGTAAGGTTTTATGAGAAATGTGATCAGCCTTAGTTTGTATATGTCCTGGATTTTTCTCTCTCAGTGAGTCTGGCTATGAAAATATAAAAAGTAAAGATTGCAGCTTATATATGTAAGGGCTTTACAACTGTGCTTAGTGAGTTTAAGATGCACTTAAAACTTCAGCTTTAGTTTAATGTTAAAAATATATTGTTTTAAAATTTGTGATTTAAAAAGATGTTTACAAGGAGCATAATTAAAATGGCTTTTCCTCATAAATTTGGTACTAAAATATCTTATTTTTTTAAAAAAAAATTTAATTTAAATATCTTAAAGAAATTTCTCTCTCTCTTTCCCCCTTCCCCTCTCCCTGCCTCCCTCCTACCCAGGTTCGAATGGCTTTAAAAAAGGCTGAAAAAGAATTTGAACTCAGAAGCAGCTGGTCTGTTCCAGATGCACTTCAAAAATGGCTTCAGTTAACGCATGAAGTGGAAGTTCAGTACTACAATATTAAAAGACAAAATGCTGAAATGCAATTAGCTATTGCTAAGGATGAGGTACTCTCTTACATTTCAAACTTACAAAATTTCTAGAAGGGTTAACCAATTGGGATACAAAAGTGTGAATAAAACTTTGTTATTGCAGAATCTTTTCTTGAATTCAAGCTTGTTACATGAATTGACACTCAGAATCACAGGTTATATAGTAAAATTACTTTATTTAGAGAAGTCTATACCTTTCAGAATGACCTCATTGTCATTTAAAAATCACCTCTGTTGTTATTATCGTAAATGTTTTATACAGGGCTTTTCTCCTCCAGGTTGCTGCTTCATGTCTGATTCAGGTTAGTAGTTACTAGAAATTAATGTCTGACTTTATTAAATTGTGTGAAATAAGATGGTCTTAATCCGATTTCTAGCAAAAAAAAAAAAAAGCTCAGTTCATTCACTAACACCTCCATTGCAGTAGGATATAATGTCATTCTGTTAGTTTTGGTAGAAAAATTCTCTAGAACAGAGTTTTGAATTATCGATTTGCTTAGGAAAGCATGCTTCCCCCCCCCCCCCATCTGTTTTCTTTTTTGGAAAATAGGACTATATGTTGCCTAATAATTCTCCATTGATTTTATGATTATTAATATATTCAAAACAAACTTCATTAGTATATGTGTGTTTTTCTCCAACCTAGCCTTGTTTTTCTTTCCTTTGGTTTCCAGGCAGAGAAAATTAAAAAGAAGAGAAGCACAGTTTTTGGGACTCTGCATGTTGCACATAGCTCCTCCCTAGATGAGGTAGACCACAAAATACTGGAGGCAAAGTAAGAATGTTATTTTAGCTATTTGTTTATTTCCGTTGTGTCGAGATGTGTCATTTATGGACAATTTATGTTTTAATTTGTTATTTTATCATATATAATTACATAATTTATACTGATTCTAAGAGTACGTAATTTCTTCTTGAAATTGGTTAATCGCCATGATCTGCTCATGTAGTTGCCTTTTTTCAGTACCATATTAAAGACTCTTTGAAACAACAAGTAATTTACTTCCTATATTGGCTTTTCCAGGAAAGCGCTCTCTGAGTTAACAACGTGTTTACGAGAACGACTTTTTCGCTGGCAACAGATTGAGAAGATCTGCGGCTTTCAGATAGCCCATAACTCCGGACTCCCCAGCCTGACCTCTTCCCTTTACTCTGATCATAGCTGGGTAGTGATGCCCAGAGTCTCCATTCCTCCCTATCCAATTGCTGGAGGAGTCGATGACTTAGATGAAGATACACCTCCAATAGTGTCACAGTTTCCTGGTAAGTTGTGGGTTCAGAAAAGAGAGTTTGTACAGTTTTTAAAATAACTTTATGCCATGCCCTTTGTAGATCATTTACTTTGAAATCTATGATAGTTTTTTTTTCATTCTTTATTTTCTCTTTTTGTTGTTAATAACTTGTGTTTATTATTTGAGAATACTATATGAGTGTGTGTATATATGTATGTGTATATTTTACACATATGTAGTAACACAGACATCATACATGCCAAACCATTTGCACGAATGAAGTGCTGAACTTTGAGGATAATCATTATTTCTAATGAATGCTTAATCTAAACAGTAAAAAGTGAAAATCTTGGAAGACCTTGGAAACCTGAATTCCAGTCTTAGCGCTGTCACTGACTCGCCAGCTGTGATTTATTTTAAATTGAGTTGTCAATCCCATTAGGCATGTTTTTTAATATTTTGTTTTGATTTTTTCAATTGTTTTTTTATTGAGAGTATTAACTGTCTTAACTCATGAAGCATCAAATTGATTTTTTTATACAAAATTTAACTGTTTCTATTTTAGAAAATCTTTTCTATTTTTTTGTTGCTAGAAGGTGGAGCTCCTCCCAAAGGTGATTTTAATATGTACAGTTCCCATTATGTCCCTTTGTTATGCTCTATTCTTTGAAAATTTTTATATCGTAGAGAATACATTTTGGTAGGAAATGGAAATTTAAATATTTTAGATTTTTTAAATAAACTTAGATTTATTAATAAATATTTGGAATTTTTGTAAAGTTATGGTTTGAATTTAAAATTATGTATTTCATATATTAGAAATCATTTGAACAATTCTTTATCCTTATTATTCCCTAACCAATTCATTTTCCCAGTCTTTCTGACCTTTTTGAACAGTATGGATTAAACAGGATTCCAGGGAATGGAGAGTAGAATTTAATCATTGATTGGTTGAAAATTTACGTGGAAATTTTAGTCTTTGAGACAGATGATGATGGATGAGCATTTTCCAGATCGAATTTTTCTATTTAAATGTTACGGTTTTTATGAAGTTATGATTTAGAAAGGGTTCTAATTTTTATAATTTTATGAAATAATGCTCTAAGTTTACAAGTAAATAATCAGTGAGACTATGTGATTTTGTTCATTTCTGTGGTGATAGTTCCCTGATTTAATGACAGGCAAATAATGCAAGCATTTCGGGGAGGCAATAAACCTGTAAGAGGACAGACTGTAAATGTCATGGGTCCTGGAGGTGTGTGACTGCACTTTTTCCACTGGTCCCACGCTGCGAGATAGTGGTGGCTGCAAAGTTATATCTAGATAGGGGCCAGCTCTACTGTTTGAACAATGTCAGCTTGTGTCTGTTTGAATCATGTGCCTAAGCGTGCCAAATGCAACACTAATTCATAAGTGTATAATTTTGTTTGAAAACTATAGCTTTTTAAAGTTGCAATTCCTCCTCACAGTACGTAACTATTCAATATCAGAAGTGTGCGGGAAGGTGTATTCCGTAAATTAACTAGATTATTTCTTTGTTGTTGTTTCTTTAATAACTGCTTTCGGGGAAAAGATATCCATATGTGCATTAAAACACTTAGCAATAAGTGTGAATAATTATCTTAAGTTTTCAGCGATTGCGATATAGAGAGAAATTTGAACTTTTAAGTAGGAAAAAAGTACAAGAGTTGATTTTAAATTTAGTATGCTGTTTTAGAAATGCTGAGATCAGATTTTTTATCTCTGAAAAATAACTCAACTCATGCCAAAGATTATATTTTAGAGCTCTGCCTCCACCCAGTGGCACAACAGTAGTACTCTACTCTGCTTAGTTATAAAAGCATAATTTCTGAACCTGATAAACAAGAATCTCTTGGCAGTAGGATGAGGGTCTAGGATAGAATGAAGGCTCTTCATTATATACCCTCCTGAACAGTTTTAAATGTGTACCATGGGTATGTAAATTATATAAGTGTGAAATAATGACAAGGAAACATACTGGTAGCATATTAAGAATAAAGTTACAGATTCTAAAACTATACGTACACAGTATAATATTGTCTTTTAAAATTATGTGTAAAGAAAAAAGAAAATATCGTTAGTTCTTTCTTGGTAGAACAGATGATATTTTGTTTTCCTATTGGTACTTTTATAGTACTGCTAAATATTCATGGTGGGTATGTAGTAGCAATTTGTGTACCTAAAAATCCTGGAAATAATATGCTTACCTACAACAAAGGTAAATAGACTTTAAGATTTTGCTTTATTCATTTCTCTGTTTCTCTGAAAGAAACCACTACAGTTACGCCTAAGCCACATTGCCTCCTCTTTCTACTCGTCTAAAATTGTTTATCATTTTAAAGCCTGTTATATACTTTTATTACATGCGAATATATCTGTAAGCAGTAGGTACTATTGTTCATTTAAAAATTTACGTAAATGTTACTGTTTTACAACTTTTTACTCAAAGTATGTTTTAGAAATTTTCCATGCTTATATATAGATTAATTAAATTCACTGTAACTGTTTAATATGAGTTAGCCACCGTTTATTCATTTATTGTAATAAGCCACAGTTTATCCATTTTTCTATTGAATGGTTCTTTCTGCTTTTTTGCCCTTACAAAACCATACTGCAGTGAGCATCCTTATCTTTATCTCTATGTGCATAGCTTTGAGAGTTTCTCTGTGTGGACACCTAGACGTGGATTGCCGCATTGTTGGGAAGGCACCTCTTACTAGTCAGTCATCGCCAAGCTGCTCTCTGGTTCTATCGGGTTACACACACACAGTAAATAAGAGTGCCTGTCTGCCTCTGTCCTCACCAGTACTTGGAATGATCTGAATTTTTGTTTTGTAACTTGAATGGGTGCTATATGATACCTTACTGTTATTAAAAATTTTATTCCCTTGATGACTGCTGAGGTAGAGTACCATATCATTTGTTGGCATTTGTTGTTCAGATTTCTTCCTAACTGAGTTGCTTATTCCTTCTATGGATCCCTCTAAGATTTCTTACTCCTCTGTTTGTTTGTTTGTTTGCTTGTTGTTTTGTTTTGTCTTGTTTTTAAAATATTTTCTGGACATTTGAGAGTTGCAAGTATCTTCTCCTTGGCTTTGTCTTTTCTTTTTTACTGTGCTATGTAATCCTATGAGTTTTTAAAAAATATTTTAATGACAATTTATAAATCTGACTTGTGCTTTTTTTATGTCTTTTGCAGAAGGTAATAGATTATTGTTTGCTCTCCTAAAAGTTTTTAAGTTTTGCTTTAATCCTTTAGTCTTTTAATTTACCTGGAAGTTATTTTTGTTCATATCATGAGGTAGGTAGGAATTCTAAATTTATCTCTTGATGTATGGATAAACACTTGTCTTAGGCTCATTCCTGCTCTAGCTCTGCTGATTTGTGATACTGTTTTTCTCCATAGATATATAAATGCTTCCAGGCTTTATTTTGTTCCATTGGTCCCATTCTGCTTTAGTTGCTATTTATAGCTTCATAGTAAGTATTGATGTTTGATAGGTTTAAATCTTCACTTATTCAAATTCAAAATTGCTACTGTTGGCCAATTATTCTTATGAATGTTAGGATCAGCTTATGAAATTCCATGAAAATTCTATTGGGTTTTACTGGAATTTCTTTGAATTTATTGATTTATTTGGAAAGAAATGTTATTCATAAATTTCATTTGAGATCTGCTTTTATAACTTTAAATAAAATTTATAATTTTCTCTATTTAGTTATTCCATATCCTTTTTTAAAAAGATTAATTCCTACATACCTTAATAGCTTGTTTTTTTTTGTTTACATGTGTTACCTTTCTTAAAAAGTACTTTAAATTGCTTGTTGCCGATGTATAGGGAAATGGGTTTGATTTGAGTATGCTGATCATGAATACAGAAAAAGAATTCTCTTATGAGAGTCTTGGATTTTTTTTTCGTGGACAGTAATAATGAGTTGTTTCTTTTTTCCCCAGTCCTTATGCTTTTCCCTACTTTATTGTTCAATCTAAGACTTCCAGTAAAATGTTAAATAAAAGTGGAGATTGTAGGTAATAACGATTGCCATTTCTGACTTTAAAGAGAACGCTTCCAATATTTCATCATGAAGTATGATTTTTTTTGCTCTATGATTTTTGGTAGGTTATTTTTGAGTTAAGGAAATTAATTTTTAAGCGATTTTTTTAAAAAATCAGTGGATTTGTTTTTCCAAATTCTTTTTCTGCATAATTTGATGTGATCACTCATTTGATTTCTCTTTATTCTGTTGAATTTTAATCTATTTAATAAATTTTCTTAAACATCAGCAAAACTATTTTGATTACAGTATACTGTGTTTCTGAAACTGCATTTCGTTTGCTATATTTTTTAGAGTTTTTACATCTTTAATCATACACTAGGTTAGCAAATAATTTTCCTTCACGACACTCCTTGTGTAATTTTTGGTATCAAGGATATAGTATTACAGAGTAAGTCAAGGAATCCTCCTTATTCTTCCATTCTCTTCTTTTTTACTCTGAGAGGCAGTGCGGAGTAGTGGTAAAGGAGGTGGGCTCTGGAACAGGTTCACTTGGGTTTGATTCTTGCTTCACCATATTACATGGATCTCGCTTCCCCCGCCCCCCCCACCTTACAGATTAACGTCTAGTATTTTGTTTTGAATGTAAAACATTTATTATTTTTTATTTATGTAACCTTGTGGGAGGCACTCTCTCTGAGTCTCGGGTTCCTCATATATAAAATATAATCCATCTTCTGTGGTTATTTTGTAATTTACATTAAATAATTCTTAAAAACAGTACAGACCTTGGCCCATAATCATCCCCAATAAATGTTTTGAATTTTATTTTTTACCATGAAATAGTGGAAGATACATATTATTTGTTCTTTGAAGATTTTGAAGAAATTACCTATAAATTGAGCTTGACGTGTGTGTGTGTGTGTGTGTGTGTGTGTGTGTGTGTGTGTGTGTGTGTGTGTTTTGGCAGGAGGTGAGGGGATAGATATTTTAAACTATTGATTCAATCCTTATAATGGATAAAAGTCTAGATTTGTTAAGTTATATGTTTCTAAAATATTGTTTTATCTGAGTTTTAAAGTTTGTTACCTTAAAGTTGTCCATAGTATTTTATGATTTAAAAAAAACCTCACCTATAGCCTTAAATCTTTCCATTTTTGCTCCTTTGATTAATCTAGCATAATTTGTCTATTTTTGTCACTTTTATTCTTCAAAGAACTATTGTTTTTGTAGATACTCTCTATTTCTTTTTTTAACTTTTTTATTGGAATTTACTTTTTTGTTTTATTTAATATTTACACATCGAGCTTGTGAATTTTTAGTCCTCCTTTTTTTCTCTTAATGTATGATTTTATGGCTATGAATTTTCCTCTAAAAACCACTTTATTGCCTTCTCCTATTTTATAGTTTTTAATGAGCTATTTTAAAGGGATTTTTTTTTAATATGCCCTTTCAGTGAGGAAGGTAGCCCATCTAAGCCTAGGCTTTTATCTGAAACACTTACTTACAGTCCCTGTTCCTTACCTCACACGGGCCTCAAGATGTCTTTTCTATCGCCCGACGAAGACCCAAACTCTTAAATTACCGAGACCGAGAGCCTCCACAGTAGTTCCAGCATCACTCCCAGACCTCTTAGTTCTTATTCTGATTCTCTCTGTTTTTGCATCTGAGAATTTCGTCTGCTTCTTTCAAACTCAGCTGTGCATTTAAAAAGTATTGTTATAATTTATTCATCATATTGAAGTGTTGGAGGGTGTTTAAAGTGTGTCATTGGGGTGTTGGAAAATGGTGGTCAGGTGATCTTTGACCACCATATTACTAGAACCAAAAATCCATCTATGACTTACTATTCTTGGTTGGTGATAGCAACGGGAAATACTTGATTGCAAAACAAAATTTTATCTTCTCTGTCGTAAGAATATAGTTTGCAAAATAGGGCCATATTAAATCGCTATGCTTCTGTATGTAATTATTGATATCAGAATGAAAATTAGCTCAGAAATAAAGGTTTATGTAGCGAACTTTAATGTTTTATTTAACTACTCTTATAAATTGCAGGTGGAGTGGATGTCTGCCTTGATTGGGAAATAATAATAGCCTGAATGTATCATAAAATATATTCACATTATATAAGGAAAGCTTGTTACAAGGTCAAAGTGCACTGCTTTTTAATCCTATGTGAGTTTTATGGTGTTATAACTGTATGTGGCCCTGTGTAGGCCTCTTCAGGCAACAGGGAAGAAAGATCCTCAACTCTAAGTAATATAACTCTAATAGAGGGATTCATACATTTTTCCAGGCAAAACGTGTGGCAATATATAAAAGAAGAAAATTTTCGGAAAATATTATAGAGCTGTGAACAGTTTTTAGATGTGATCTATTTACTGATGCTCATCTTTGTTATATTCCTTGTTAGATTATTTAGAATTTTCCTCATAAACTATTTACTTCTTCTAAAAACTTCTTTAGGAAATAGTTTTACATCTCTGTAAGTAGTACTCATTTTTCCAAGCACTGAATCCTGATTCTGCTCAGCCCTTCTTATCATACCTAGTCATGACTGAACTTGACTGTATTTTACTGCATATTCCAGATAACCAGTGACTGATGAGAATGACTGCAGCATATATTGAGAATTACAGAACTTAATTACCTGAGCACGCTGGACATATTCTTTTAGTATTTGTAGGATATTGTTCGTTTGGCAAAATGAGAACATCAGACTAAAGATTTCTGTTTGATCATTGTGATTCACTCAGTAAAAATTTATTGTGCATCTATGTTTTGCCTGGCATCATGCTAGTTGTTAGATAGTTGTTGAGATGCATAGTTATCGCCTTCATGGAATGTACAGTTTAATAGGGGACAGACAAGAGCAATGTTTTGAGATAAGTTATCTCAGAAGCGATGGGGAAATATACTGTGGCATTGCCATGTGAGCACAAAAGACCAAACTCTGACCTCCAACTTGGAGGGTTGGGAAATTTCCTGGAGGATCTGCCATTTAAGCAGGGACCTGAAGAGAGGGTCAAGGGAGAGGTGGAGAAAGGAAGCATGGAGGCAGGAGAGAGAATATTATATTTCTGGGAGGTACAAGAGGTAGTGTCTGTAACAGAGAAGAGGGACACTAGTTCCAAAATAGAGCCTACATAATAAATATTCTAAGCCATCCTAAAGCATTTGGCTTTAATTCTAAAAGTAATAGGAAGCCATTTCAGAGTTTTAAGCAATAAAATGTCATTTCTTTTCCATTTGAGAGTGATCGTGCAATATGGAGAATAACTTGGAGGAGAAAGATCAGTTGTTAGGCTGGTCCAGCATAATACAGTATGGTGGGGATGGAGGGAAGTGGACAGATTTAGAATTAAAAACACTTTATTGTTAACTAGATACGGATTTTGATGGAGGAAAATCAAGAATGTCTGTGTTTCCAATTTAGCTAACTGGGTGGGTGGTATTGCTACTTACCAAGGTAAAGAGCACAGAAGGAATGGGTTTGGGAAGGAAAATGTTGAATGCAGTTTTGGTATCTGTGGGACATCCAAATGTCCAGTAGGTAGTTGAATATAGGGTTATAAAGTTTAGGAAGAAGAGTAAAGCTCGAGTTACAGATTTGTGCTTCTGTATGTTGCAGTAATTAATTGAGTCATGGAAATGAGTGACATTTCTTAACAGGTATACATGGAATAAGAATAGAACAAGGTCTAGAACAGAACTTTGAAGATGACTAAATTAAGGGGCAGATAAAGGAAGAGGTGAGAATGTGACTAGAGAAGTCAAGAAAGGACAAAGTAATAATCAATGTCAGGTGCTGGTTAGATGTCAAAGAAGGATTGAGATATTGAATTTAACAAGAAAGTAGATCACGACTTTGTTAAGAATTGTTGCAGCAAAATTATATGTAAGCACTTTACAATTTCTTTGGTGAATGAGTGAAGAAAGTTACATAGATAATTCATCTTCATGAAAGAGGAAAGATGTGTCAGCTGAAAACCAGTCTGAAGGTGGAGGAGATTTTTTGTTGCTGTTATGGTTGTTATTTGCTTTTTTGTTTTTGTTCTCCCCCCCCCCCAGCATTAATTTTTAAATGCTGATGGGAACTAGAAAGCGAAGATGAAAATAAATGCAACAGAAGGGATTTCCGGCAGAGGAAGGTCTTTGAGCTTGGAGTAGAGAATGGGACACATAAGTGGAACAGGATGTGTGAACTAGAACGATAGAAACATGGTTGGAATCTAAATTGATATCTTTAGTTATCATTTCAAAAGAACAATTGTGAATGATGGCCAGACAAGGCATGAGAGTGGGTCATGGTGAAATAGAGTACGGTACGTGGCTGGTGAGAAGAGATGAAAACCATAATTGGTTAAGGTGAGGGACAGGTTTTAAAATGAGATTGGTCAAGTCAATGAAAGGTTGGATGGATTGGTAAGAGAGAGTGACTGGGAAGTGACTAGTGAGTGGACGTGGAGAGTCCCATGGCTCACTACGGTGAACTTCAAAGGAGTGCATTTCATGAAAGGGTGTAGGAGTAAGGGTTTACACAGTGTCGGCGAGTGAGAAGGCCACCAACCCGAAGTTCTGACACTGCAGTATAGGAAGTGTGCAAGAATGCTCAGCCTCTTCTTGAGGAGGCGGTTCTCTGAAGAGCTGTGCCTCAGTTCCGGCAAAGAAATGGAATGTCCGTTGAATGAGACGTTAAGCACGTGTGGGGGGGGGGGTTTGTGTCCCACTGCATGGGTCTGCACTGAGACTGGTAATGGAAACGACGATATAAGGCTCCTGGTTAGTTCTGCAATAATCTGTGGTCGAGAATTGAGTGGTCGTCTGACCTCTGCCCGACTCACTTTGAGACGATGTGTGCAGCATTCGAATGACCTTTGATTTAAGACTTCTTGAAGTTAAAACAGTTGCACTATCTGAGATATCTGTTGAAAACTCCAATCTATTTTTCAATGATAATTTTCTTCTTTTAATGTTAAAATTCATTTTACAACAAAGTACAGATTCCTGATGCCGTATTGATTTTTAAATTCAAGGATTTGTTGTCTTTGCATCCATTTTTAAATCTGTGGTTAGTAATGTCAAATTTTATATTAAAGCCTCATTTGTTTATGTTCATTTCTGTTTGTTGTTAGACCTGCTTTCCTTTTTTGTTGCCTTTCGGTTTTATTTCTTTCCTGAGAAACGATATTGGTGATGGAGGATGGTAGTAATCACACCGTTACTTGCTTCAGTAAAGGCAGATTAAATGGTGACATGGTGGTAGGAACATCCGTTATCTTTTGTGTCTGTTTTTGGTGTGTCTAAAAGGAGAATTGGATTCTACGAGCTTTTTTATTTCTTTCCGTTCGGTTTGCAGGGACCATGGCGAAACCTGCCGGATCGTTAGCCAGAAGCAGCAGCTTGTGTCGCTCGCGCCGCAGCATCATGCCGGCCTCGCCGCAGTCTCAGCGAGCCCAGCCTCCTCCGCCTGCCCCTCACCTGCCGCCTCGGCACCCCAGCCACGCCCAGCACACACAGCACGCGTTGCCTTCCCCCGATCCGGACATCCTCTCGGTGTCCAGCTGTCCTGCTCTTTACCGAAATGAAGAGGACGAGGAGGCCATTTATTTTTCTGCTGAAAAGCAATGGTACTGGCAGCGAATGAGCTACAGTTTATGTCGGGCTGGGTGTGGGAGTTGGGAGTGAGGGGCGGGAGTGGTCTGTCATGTTAGTTTTCTGTTGCTGCATTAGAAGTGACTGCAAACTTAGTGGCTTCAGACAATACCCCTTTACTAGCTCTCAGTTTTCATGCTAAAGTCCAAGCTTGGTGTGACTTGAGTTTTCTGCTCAAGGTCTCATGAGGCTAAAATCAAGGGATTGGCTGGGCTTTGTTCTTACTTGCCTTTACATGAGAAACAAAACCAGAGGGAACGGGCTGTTTTTAGTCTCTTAAGTGTTGAACCACCAGAATCCTTCCAAAGTAATGACATTTTGTACTTAACTGGTCTTTTAGGTTCAATGCATTATGCACACATATGTTCATTTAAACCTCATCTTTAGCTAAGTCTTCTTATACATGCATTAAACTCATATGAATTCAGCTACACGTCGCTGTGGGGAGAAAAGAGAAATAGAAAAATACCATAAATGGTATACATAATTAAGTTCAACATTCCAAAGAATATATGCTCTAGAAAACATGGGAGTTGTTTTTTCTAGCTATACTATACCTACACTCCAAAAATTATGAAGAAGCAACACTTCAGAATGCTATTTGTTTTGGAAATAGAATGTTAGAACTGGAAGTAATGTTAGAGATTAATCAAATTCTCTTCCTTGACCAGACAGGGAAATTGAAACCTGGTTAAACTAAGTGATTTGCCCAAGGCTGTGCAGCTGATTATGCAAGGCTGGGACGGTGTTCCTAACCTAGATCAGTGTTCTTCTCACACGTTATTTAGACCTGCGGACTAGTCTTTGGATTATTTTTAACTTGGAATTATTTCACATCCAGAGAAGCCAAACATAGCAAAATAGAAAGTAATAGAATTGTAACTAAGACAGCTTTTGGCACGGGAAGCTGCACAGCTCCAGGGAGCGGTGGTATATGCCATTTGACTAATGGACGTTGGCTCCAAAAAGAAGCCCGGGAATCCCTACCAGTGACTGAATTTTCAGTCATTTCTTCCCATCTGAACTGTTTCTTGCCCTCAGTGAGCACTAGCCATTTTCACCTTTTAAAAGCATTTGAAAATTATGTAGCACATGTAACTGTGTTATATGAAAGCATTGTTTAAGTCTTGATTTGCCCAAGGGATTTTCTTCCTTCTGAGAGCTTGTAGTTTAATAAAGATGGTCTTCACATACTTGTGTGAGGAAAGCACGAGAAATGACTAAATGACATTCAGAAATCTAATATATATCTAAAATATGGAATTAACAGAATACATGTCAAAAGTAATGAATATGCATATCATCATGATAATTATAATAATCATAGGTCACCCAAGGTGAGTGATCATTCAGTTCATTCATTCTATGATGTGAATTTATTCTGCTGTGTGCTGTGCACTTGTTAATAACTTGAACTGGCAAGAGAAGTACGACAAGGTCCTGGCCTAGCTCTAGCTGATAGATTATGATCATGTCTGTGTTTGCCTTTCTAGTCTGTCTTCAGCTCTTTTCCTTCTCCCACCAAATTTTCCACTATGTTTGTGAGTCTGTTTTTCATTAGTTTGTTCTTTTTGTTTCTTAGATTCCTCATATAAGTGAAACCATACGGTATTTTTCTTTCTCTGACTTATTTCACTCAGCGTAATAACCTCTAGGTCCATCCATGTCATTTTTTTGAATGGCTGAGTAATGTTCCATTGTTTATATGAACCGTAATTTCTTTATCCAATCATCTGTTGATGGGCATTTAGTTGCTTCCATATCTTGGCTATTGTAAATTGCTCTGCCATGAATATTGGGGTGCATAATCTTTACGAATTATTGTTTTGATTTTCTTTGGATAAATACCCAGAAGTGTAATTTCTAGGTCAAAAGATATATTCATTTTTAGTTTTTTGAGAAACCTTCATACTGTTTTCCATAATGGCTATACCAATTCGCAGTCCCACCAACAATATATGAGGGTTCCCTTTTCTCTGCATCCTCACCAACACTTGTTTTTTGATTTATTGATGATAGCCATTCTGACAGGTGTGAGGTGATAATCATTGCAGTTTTAATGTGCATTTCTCTGATGGTTAGGAACCTTGAGCATCTTTTCATATCTATTAGCCATCTGTATTTCCTCTTTGGAGAAGTATCTTCTTCTGCCCATTTTTTAATTGGGTTGTTTGTTTTTTTGTTGTTGAGTTGTATAAGTTCTTTATATATTTTGTACTTTTTATTAAAAAAATTTTTTTCACAGTGTGAACAATATTTGTCAGGCGCATACATACAAAACAAGACATGATCTCTATTCTTCAAGATTTCTTTTTTCCCCTTCCCCTACTTTCTTTCCTTCCCCCCTTCCTTCCATTTATTTATACATATTTATTGAGTACCCACTGAGAGCTTGCCACTATTCCAGTGCAGAAAATACAGACGTTAATGAGACTCCCTGTCCTTTTTCTAGGGAAACCATAAACAAGTTAATATAAAACATCATTTTAGGTAGTGTAAGTGCTGGGGTGCAAACAAAGATAGATAAAAGGGAAAACAATGCTGATTTAGGTGGGATGGTTAGGGTGGCATCTCTGGAGAGAGCATTTGAGCAGTGACCTAAATGGCACGGAGACATAGCCATGTAGAGATGGAAGGGAAGAGATTGTGAAGCAGAGGAAACAGCAAGTGCTGAAGCCCCAAGTGAGTCACAAAATTGGCACCTAAGAGGGACCAGGAGGGGACAGTGGTAGGACGAGGCAGCAGTGGTAGTGCTCCCGTGCAGTGGGAGGGACAGCTGTGGACCTGATCGCACAGGGCTCTGGGACTTCAGCACAGACTGCATTTTAGCCTGAGTATGAGAAGAAGCATTCTAAGTTCGGAGAAAGGGAGTGTTCCCTGCGATTGAGTTTTTAAAAATCACTTTTAAAGGCTGTATAGAGAAGTAATAAGAGGGAGGAGCAAGAACAGAAGCAGGGAGACCAGTTAGGAAGCTGTTGCTGTCACGGAGGTGCCGTCATGGTCGTTCAAGAGGGTGGATGGTAGCAGTGGGGTGAGAAGTGAGACTCGATGTCTGCTTTGAAGGAACAGCTGATAGCATTTACTGTGTGTTGGCTTTGGTGCTGTGGACTTTGTTTTTCCACTTCTCTTTATTTCTCTTCTCTTACTGTGGAGAAAGGGAGGAATATCACAAAGGAATAAACCAGTGAGAATTTATCAAATGTCTCTTTCTTAAAAAAATCGCATTATGTCATTGCCTTTCACCTCCCATTCATTTCCCTACCCTATTATACCTCAAGTCCCTTCCCCCCTTTTTTAAATTTAGGAAAACTTATGTTTTCACTTAGTATATTTATTCCTTTCTTCCTTAGGAAGTTGTATCTCATCAATTTAATGACTTAAAAAATTAAGGGGAGAAGCGGTGACTGAAATTCATGTTTTCAAATACATAGTGTCAGCTGTGATTTAGGAAGGAAAATACTATTGAAACAAAACACAAAAGTCACTGAAATAATAAAAATCTAAAATTTAAACATTTTCATTCTCTGACAATTGAAGAAGGTATAACATAATGTTTCTTTGATTGGAAGATTTCATTATTAGTTTATGTTAAAAATTAAACACTAAGTTTGATAAGTTTTTTTTTTAAAAGTTGTAATTTTCTAATTTCGTTGAAGTGGGTATAAATTTTAGCATTTCCCTTTTTACAGTTTGCTAGCCGAAATGATAAAAGTTGTTTTAATTAGAATTAGAGTGTCTACTTGTACTCTTAAAGTATTGATTTAAAATTTTACCTTTGCCTGCCTCATCCAGGGAAGTGCCAGACACAGCTTCAGAATGTGACTCCTTAAATTCTTCCATTGGAAGGAAACAGTCTCCCCTTCAAGCCTTGAGATATACCAAACATTGTCTCCTCGAAAGATATCAAGAGATGAGCTCTCTTTAGAAGATTCCTCCAGAGGAGATTCGCCCGTCACTGCAGACCTCTCTCGGGCTCTCCTGACTGTGGAGGTCTGACGGAAACTAAGAGCATGATCTTCAGTCCTGCAAGCAAAGTGTACAATGGCATCTTGGAGAAGTCCTGTAGCATGAACCAGCTTTCCAGCGGGATCCCGGTGCCTAAGCCTCGCCACCCGTCCTGTTCCTCAGCTGGCAACGACAGTAAGCGGGTTCAGGAAGCCCCACATGTTGCCAGGATAAGCAGCATCCCACACGACCTTTGTCATAATGGAGAGAAAAGCAAAAAGCCATCGAAACTCAAAAGCCTTTTTTAAGAAGAAATCTAAGTGAACTGGCTGACTTGATGGAGTTCCATCCAAGTGGCATCTCTAAACTTCTACCCGCTCCCCCACCTTCCAGTCTCCTTTTTTTGTTGTTGTTTAATTTTAGGAATGTAACTCCATTGGGGCTTTCCAGACTGGATGCCATAGTGGAAGGCCCTAAGGGCAACTGTCCGCTGTCTGCTTATTTAAATGACTATATAATCAATTGGTCAAGCCAGTTATTCTGAAAAATCATTAAGAGATGAGACAGTTTACAGTCCTTTCTGCCTATTTATTTCTGCTTGGTTATTAGTGATGTATATACAACGTTTTGTTGAAAGCCACTATGGACTTACAAGCTTTAATGGACTAGTAAGCCAGCATGGGCTTGCAAAAATTTCTTGTTTACCAGAGCATCTTCTTATCTTTCCACAAAGCTATTTACATCCTGGACTAAATAAAAGAAGTAAAACTAATTGCACTACTGTTTTCCAGACTGGAAAAAAAAAATCTGCAAGTGAAACTGTATAAAGTTTATAAAATGACTGGATAGGGGACTGTTTTCACTTTTAGATCAAATGGGTTTTTAAGTAGAACCTAGGGTTTCTAATTGACCTGATTTCTGGAAATGAAAACCCACGCTTTTATTATGGGAAGCTTCTTTAAATGCATTTAATATTATAAAGTTCCAAGTCCTGCTGTAAAGATCATGTTGTTTTGTTTTTCCCAGGGCTTTCACTGTGATTTACTGCACCGCAGGCTGTATGATAAATATCAGTAATTTGAAGAGAGAAGGTTCTTGATTCCTTACGCAAGTGGAAGTTAAAACTTGATCAGAGGACTTAAAACATTCACAAGCTTAAACTAAGGTGGGGGATGTCGAGATTCAGACACTTGTTTACAGACTCTAACTGCAAAGGATTTATGGTTTGTGAAAAATTTGTACTGTGGAAAAGATAATAAATTGGAGATATTATTGTGCGGGGCTGTGCTGCGTTTTGTTGAAACACTCCACTAAAAACACTACATGTTTTCTGGAGAGCTGTGTAAGCTGTCTCGTTGCTTAATTGCAATATAAGATACAGTGACGTTTTGGAAGTACATTGTCAACAAATTTCTTTCTGTTTTATATTGTTTGTCATATTTTTATGTAGTTCGAAATGTTTAAATGTTCTAATATCAAGATTAACAAATATAAATTTATGGTGCATTTAGATTGTGTTGTATTAATTTGTAGTTTTGGGTTAATTAAACTGCCAGGTTGTTTTAAGGGCAGTTTTTACTGTGAAGATGGTCACATAAAGCAACAAAGTACACTAATATCTGGGAAGTTTTACATAAACAACTTCTTTTAAAAATTCAGTCATAAATAATCTGGATAATACAATGTGGATGGATGTTTGGGTGAACAACTGATGCATATTAGCTGGAATGATTTTTTAGCATCGTGACCGAAATACGTAACATCCAACCCAGTCCTGTTTGGATGAAAATGCTGATTGGTAAACAGGAAATTTATTTGAGATTTTCTCCAACAAGCACTGTATTAACAATATGAATAGTTTCCTGAAGTCTCTTGTAAATTGATTGTTTATTCTTTTTTAATACTCTGGTTAAAAACTGAAGGTCTTGAATGATATTTATATACACAGATACTTATGTTTTTAATAGTGCTGTAAGGGCAAAAATTGATCGACTGAAATGAACATAGCATTTTAGACCAGCGGTCCCCAACCTTTGTGGTACGAGGGACCGGTGCTCCTGTGAGAATCTCCGATGGTCTGAGGTGGAGCTGAGGCAGTGATGCTAGTGCTGGGAAGCGGCTGCAGATACAGATGAAGTCACAGGCTTGCCCGCACTCACCTCCTGCTGTGTGGCCTGGTTCCTAAAAGGCCATGGACTACTATGGGTCCCCAGCCTGGGGGTTGGGACCCATGTTTTAGACTAATTATAAGGTTAAGAAAATCTGAAAGGTCAGTTGCTGAGGAACATAGGCTCTTAAAGCTGTTTACGAAGGGGAAAAGTTGGGTGTCAAGAATTGAAAAGCGTCTGGAAAGTTTCTTCAGAGTGAAGGGACCACCTTATCTTTTTTCTCCTTACGACCAGATAGAAGTTCTTCCCTTTGAAAACTGCAGAAGGGATGAGAACTTTATAGGTTGCTGGATAGAAAAGGTAAAAGCCGCTGGAGCACGGATGAAGCCGGGAGGAGGAATGGCTGTAGAAGCTCCAGCAAGCCTGCTGCTTGTCTAAGGGTAGAAGGAAGTTCTAGATCGGAACCACCTAGATGCTGGAACTTGTGGTGGGGTGCAGGCGAGGCTGGCCTGAGTGCGGTGTGTGCCGTCTGAAGTCAGGGGACGCGTTATTTCTGCTAAATTTCACACGCTCATTTATAAACAGTCAACCAAGGGATACTTACGGCTTTATGTTTCTTATAATATTTACTTTGCGTTAGTACAATGCTCTGTGTTTGTAAATTCAACAGAAAATAAGAGTTTGGGAAACGATGTAATTTTTGTATTACATCATTTACATGTGAAGAATTGGGCATTCCTATAACTTTTTTAAATTACCCATTTGTTATTCTGTTTTACCCTCATAAAACCATGGTGTTTTCCTGATTTTTAAAGCAATACCTTCCTTACTATAAAAAACAATTCATGAAAGAAAAGTATAAAGAAGAAAAAGAACAAGCTTTTAGTATTTTGGTATGTTTCCTGCTAGATTATTTTTCTATATATTGATACTAAATTTATTTCAGGCCTTTTCATTTAATATAAGCATTCATTTCTCTTAATATCATCAAGAACTCTTCATGAACATTTTAAATGACTATATTATGTCATTGTATGGATTAGCCATAATCTCTAATCATCCTTTTATTAGTAGACTGTGTCTGAATTTTCTGATATGTGAACTAATAGCATTTAACATTTATTGAATGCTCTATGTGCCAGGCACTGTTCTAAACTCATATATATTGCCTTCTACAGTAGATACTTTTGTTCTTTGCTTTTTAAAATCATTTTACTGATGAGGAAACAGCCCAGGAAATTTAAATAATTTATTGAAGGCCACATAGTAAGTGGTAGAACCATGTGGTTAACTTCTAAGTTATGTCACATAAATTCTAGTCAACATTTTGATTCCTTATGATACATATTTTTAGAAATGTATAGAAAAGCATAAAGATTTTTAGTTTATAAGTAAATATGTATCTACATACAAAGTCTCACATATATACCTTGAGTATAATTACTTTTAAGATTCCCTATCCATGTTGCCATGTTTATATTCAGCCAGTAAATTGGGTGTATGAGTGCCCCTTTACTTAATACCATCATTTTTGAGCTACCAAAACTTTGCTGATATAATAGGTAAATATACCTGCTATAGTTGGAAAGTTTTTCATGTTACGTATTTTTCGTTTTAGTGAATTGTCTGTGACTTTTGCCCATTGAGTTATTGGGGTCCTCGTGTTTTTCTAAGTCTTACACAGTCTTTCAAATGTAGCTATTCTTGTATTATTTACCAACTAAAACTCATTTTTTAAAAAATCATATATATATTTTATTTTAAAATATCAGTGAAAGAAAACATTACATTTTAGTCTTACTGATCTCTTATTTTTAGGTCTTGAATGAGTAGATTTTCCTCAAATAATTACAGGTAAGAGTCAGTACAGAATCCACTTAATTCATTTAACAAATGTTTAATAGTCTATCATGTATCACATCATGATAAGCTCTGGAAGTGTAGAGACTAATGTGACAGGTACCTGCCCTCAAGGAACTAATAAGGTCGAGAGAGCGAACAAACGTCCTTGTAATAAGGACAGTGATAGAAATGTAAACCAGATCGATGTTGGGGAAATGGAAGCTAATGGGGAGAGGGGTTGTGTGCTCAAACGTATTTATTAAATTAAGGATAATTAAAGGTGCTAATTTGCCGAAGATGTGGAGAGATTTGCTAGGGCTGAAACAGAATAGGCCCAGGAGCAGGTTGGTTTGGGACTGCTCCTAACTAGCAGTCTTGTTGTGGCAAATGGACTCGCAGTTCTTAGTTCCAGCAAAACACTTTGTAAGAGCTGTGTGGATGCTTGTTCTAAGTTGTTTACCGGAGAGAAACAGCTTTTGAGCAATCTCAAGCCCTCATAATACTCATCAAAGACTGTTCCTTCCCACATCCCTAGCCCTAAGACAGAATAGTCTCTGTTGAAAGATTCTCTCCTTCAGATTTGTCCAGGTCGGCCTGTTCCTATCTTGAATCAGTTGTCAAATGGGCTTCAGGCCAAGTTCCTGGAGTTTATCCCTGTGATTGGGAGTTCTCGAAGTTACCTACATGTCTCCAAAATGGCCTTTAAAGGGGCGTCTCTATGGCACTGTTTGCTGTAGGCCCAGGTGGGACGCTGTAGAGGGGTCCTCGGGCCAGACCTTGGCTTCTCACCAGTGTGAAGGGGTTGAGACAGAATGCCCAGGGTCCTTTGTAAGTTACAGAGTTTCGACTGCCAGATTCTCTGTTATCTTGATGTTTCAGTTTTTACTGTATGTGTTGCAACGTTTTCATCAGCCTCGAAAGGTGAGGGAGCAAGCGAGCAACGAGCTCAAGGTAAGGCAAGCGGTTCACATCTACCTTGCGAGAGAAACTCTTCAGGCGTGTCCCAGGGAGTCACAGGGCTCAGCCATTCCACGTCTGCCGTCCTTGAAGCGAGGGCAGTGCCGTGGCTCCCACTTCCCGCCCTGTGTTCTGCCAGGCTCTGGTTCCCTGTAACAGCAGGACGTTCACAGTACAGGAGCCATCCCAGCGCTGCATTTCTGTTAAGAATATTTTGTGTCTATGTCTTAATTCCCACCTCTTTAATGGAAGCATCTTAGTCCTAAAATCCACGTGTGAGTATGCCGACTGTTTAAAATAAATACTACAGACCTGCAGTTCTGGGGACTTTTAGGGATTTTAGGGAGAACGAAGGATACCACCACTTAGGAACTGGAAAAGGTTTCTAGAATAAGAACGTGGCTTTTATACTCTGTTTTTGAAATAACCAGCCATTCAAGTTTTATCCTCGAAAAAGCCTTTCTATTAACACTGGAGATGTGCCTCTGTAGCTAAAAAGTATAATGACAAGAAATTAAAAGGGAGTTTGAAGGGGGAATAAAATGAAGTCCGGATGCAGCAGTGAACTACTTCCTATGCCAGAGGTTGCCTTTGACCTTCAAAGTGAAGGTAAGAAAACAAACCTGGAAACATGACTAGGCATGGGGCCTTGGGAAAGGAGGGGACGTAGGGAGGGAAAAGGTGCATTTGTCAAATGCGTCACTAAATCTTGTCCATTTCGTACCCGAGTGTCTGGGCTAATGCCTCTCCCTGCTGCCCGGGGCCTTGCCTTCTTCCTTTTTCACTTTATCAACTTCAACAAGCTAACTGAACCCTGCTCACCCTCTTTCACGTGCTTATTGGTGAGCTTTCTTAGCCACATGCTGGTTTCCTCTGATTAAAATCTTTTTATGCCTTTCCATTGCCTGTAGGATAAGATACAAACTTAACAGCGACTAGCAAAAGACCACGATGTGGCCTGGTGGCTTGCCATTATGGACGGAACCCGTTGCAGAGTACTTAATGCAGCTCCCGAAAGAGTCGGGCTGCTCCCACCCCCGACCCCCCACCCCCACCTGCCCTGGCTGCGGCTTTCCCCTGGAATGTCCTCTCCGTCCTGAGCCACTAACTCTACACTTTAAACTCAGCTCAGGTATCTCTAGGAAGCCTTCCGTACCGCCCCAAACAGTACGATACCACTTCTGTGAAAGTCCAGAACTTTGTGTTCATGATGCATTTGTCACGTCATATTACAAGGACCTTTTTTCTTGTTTGCCCAATGAACTGCACTGCTTCATCCAGCTCTGAATGGCCAAGGCCCAGCGCTGCAGGCACTGCACACATTACACGCCCGATGAGTGAATAAACGAATCACGGACATTGCTGCCTTTAAGCCGCAGATGGTTAAGTTTAATGATCAGGAAACAGATCAAGACTGTGACCCAATGCAAGCGAGCATTGTATGCTGCCTTTCGATCGTCTTATATGGAGGCTCCGGGGAAGGAAGGGACCACAATGGCATGGTGTAACTAATACGCTGCCTTCGAGAAACCTTCAGAAGAGCTGGACTCTGAGTGCCGAGTGTGGTCGGAGTAGGCCTAACGGGGAGAACCGGATTATTTCCTCAGGCTCCATCGAGGTGTTTGCTCTGTACAGGGACGTAGCCTCTCCAGTCCTGGGGCTCTGCTTCCTCTCCTGAGCTCAGCATTTAATGGTTATACTACATATCTGGCAATTAATGTGGTTTTTGTATTAATAGATCTTATTCTTCCAGTAATTGTATAATGAGAACCTATGATGGGCTGAATGCAGGACTTAACGACAATAACTAAGATAAACATAATCCTTAGCCTGGCTTGTTAACCTCTAAACAATTATTTAGATTACCATGCTTATTATTAGTGCTATGATGGAAAGGTTCAAGGGGCTATGCGATTATTTTAATAGAGGCCTAACCTCTCTTGAAGGTGAGGAGGGGCCTGGCTAAGGAAGTGACATTTGCACTTAACCCTGTGGCATTTAGTAGGAAACAGGAGGAGAGCGAGCGAGCTTCCACTGGGGAGGGGGCTGGGCGGGCGGTGGTGGTAACGTGTGCAAAGGCTGCGGGAGGGAGAGAGGGAGGGAGAGACCGCACCTTAAGGAAACTGAACGAGGCGAGAGTTCCATGGAAGGAGCGGGGCGTGAGGAAGGGGCAGGACTGCCGGGCCTCGCAGGCCGCGGCTAAGACGTTAAACTTGACCCTGAGACCAACGGGAAATTATCGACAGCGTTAAGCATGGGAAAAAGGATTCTCTTATTATATATGTTGCTTCCAGGCGGCTTGAGCGGTAAACGCGTTGGTTTACATATTTTCAGATCCCCTTTTAGCGTCAGCACGCCATTATTCAGTAAATAGTTAGCAACTTGGTTTCCAAACGGAGGACAAGTATAAAGGAGAGAGTGAGCAGGTGTTTTCAGGAGACGGGTAAGGACCCCAGAGAGACATGGGGAGCAGAGGAAAGTAAAGTTAGCGCGGTGCTCACCACCTTCGCTTCGAGGCTTTGTATTAGTCCCCTACGGCTGCTGGCTGCCGTAAGCAAAGATCACAGACTGGGGGGACTTCGACAACGGAAGCCTAAGTATTGCCCAGTTTTGGAGGCTGGAAGTTGAGGTCAAGGGCTCAGGCTGATCTGGCGCTGGTGACAGTCCTCTTCCTGGTGTGCAGACAGCTGCCTTCTTGCTCTGTCCTCGTATGGCGTGCTTTAGTATATGAGTGTGGGGGCCGGGGGAAGGGAGAGCGAGCCAGCAGGCACGAATGTGTTCCAGCCCTATCGGATTAGGAAGACCTTACCATCTCATTTAACCCTAATTGCCACCTTGGAGTCCCTGTCTCCAAATCCAGTCACACTGGGGTGACAGCGTCCACATGAACTTGTGGGGACACAATTCAACTTATAACAAGTTTCACACTGCGAACCCACTGGAGAGGTGGTTCTCAGCCAGGGTATAAGTCAGCAGCACTAGGGGAGCCTTCGCAAAGTCAACCCTCAAGTGACCTGACTTGGGAGTTTCTGTTTTGTTTCATTTTAGGCCAGGGACTCAGAACATACATCTTTCAAAAATCTTCCTGGTTATGATTCTGATTGTATCAGTGAACACACTGTTATCTCTGCATTGTATTCCTGGCCTGTAAACCAAGGGACTCCCCTCCCTTCCCCTCTTCCTCCCCTCCTGCCCATTTGGGAAATACTCCATTCCTCCTTCCTACTTTCTCTAAGACTTTATTATTATTATTTTTAATGACGAGAGAAATGTGGGAAAACCCAACGTTTTCTGGGCCTGCACAGGAAAAGCAGCTGGCCTTTTATGCTTGTGTCCTCTGTAGTGCCTGCCCTGCCGTGACTGATGGGCTCTTTGTTTGTTAAACAAACCGTAATCTTTCATAGAGGTGGCTGGGTGGATGCCAAGTACACCTAACTTTCCCACAAGCGAATTGCAAAGGCCAAATGTGGAGGAGAGGAAAGTGGGAGGCACACTTTTGACCTTTAGTTTTAACAGGAGCTGCAAGTCACGGCTAACACAACTAAGTAGCGGTTCAAAAAATGAGGGGTTTACTTTTCTTCATGTGACTGGGTGTCCAAAGGGAGGCATTCCAGGGGTAGTCCAGTGGCTCCGTCATGCCATCAGCAACCAGGCTTCTCCACTTAGCCTTCCTGAGTTGCCAGATAGCCCAAGATAACTGTGCCACGTCTGATGTCCCGTTCACATGCCAGGCAGGAAGAAGGGCACAAGCAAAATGGTGTGTGCCAGTTAACGGGACAGCCCGACGAAGAGCTTTTCAAGACGTCTCACCCAGCAACCTGCTGTCACAGCTCATCAGCCAGGACCATGCCCCAGAGCCATCCTCAGCTAGAGAAGCTCCGAGATAGAATGGTTTAGTACTTTATCTCCCTATCTACCCCTCCCACCCACCTACCCATCTAATCTATCTGTCTGTTTTTGGTATGCTGCTGCCCTTAATCTACCCATAAGAAGAGGGGATGGATTTTGAGTAAAGACAAACATCTGCCAGAGGACAAGCTGAATTCTCATGTCCAGCTTTACCGGGAACTCCGTTCTTCGGGCAGGCACACTCGCGTGAGTGCGTGCGTGTGTGTGTGTGTGTGTGTGGTTAGGGAGTGCCATTGGACATTTGCTTGACCTCGAGATCAAGTTTAAACTTTTCGACTTTCTACCATGTGCCAGGAACCATTCTAGATGCTGGAATACGACAATTAAAACAAATAAAAGGCCCCACCCTCGTGGGGTGGGGTTTCCTGTGGGGAATGCAGCCAAAGAATGAGGCGCGCGCCCTCTTAGGCGAAGGCATGGCTGCGGGACGGGTCGCAGCCTTCGCCAGCCGAGTGCTCCGGGAAGACCAGCGTTAAGAAGACGGCGCGTGAGGAAGGGCGTGAAGGCAGCGATGGAAGGAGACGTGCAAACACCTGGAAAGCAGCACCCGAGGCCGGGCGCCAGCAACAAGGGCTGCAAGACCCCGGCTGCTTCTCCGTGTTTCCCAGGTACGTTTGTGTTATGGATTCTCAATATTTTTTATCTTAATTTCTTCATGCGGGCATTGGTACGTAAGAATTGCTACCTGTAAAAAGGCAACTCTAGGAGTACCTGCCCCTTTGGAAAAAACGAGGTGCCTGAATGTATATTTTTTTATTTTTTAATTTTATTAAGTTTATTGGGGTGGCATTGGTTGATAAAATTATATAGGTTTCAAGTGTACAATTCGGTAATACATCATCTGTATATTGCATTGTATGTTTACTACCCAAAGTCGGATCTCCTCTCCCACTCCTAATCCTGTTTGTTTGTTTGTTTCCATATTCTTTAGGGAACTATATGCTATAGTAATTACGAAAATGTACTTTGGAGTCTTGATAGCTCAGAGCACAAGCCCTGAGATTTCCTGCCTGTGATAGAAGGCAAATATACTTACCCTCTTTGAGCCTATGTACTCAACTCAGTCGGGATGCTGAAGCCTCTTTTATTATTGTCATATTAAATGAAATGGTATTTATGAAGCACCTATCACAGTGCTGGGTAGCTATGCAGTATCTCCTCGTTACTGTATTTTTAGTATCCCTCTTTCCATGGCTTTTCGGTTTTGTTTTGTTTGTTTTATATTGTGACACAGGCTCAGATCTTCATTATCTTAAAAGAAAAATCCTTAATCCTCTCTAGCTTTCATATCTTACCAAAGCATCTCTCTATATAAGTGAGTCTCTGTCAAAGATTTATTAAACTCATTAACGAAGGACTCAGCAGAGTGGTGAAGCCGGTTCAAAGAAAATTTAAAAGACGAAGTATGTAAAGTCATTGAAAGGATCCTGGAATAAGCTTGCTAAATTATGTATCAAATAAACCGTAACTTGTGGGTTATACTATTTTCATTTGCATCTCTCCAGGGACAAATTTCATTTTCATTTTTATGGAGCAAGAATAACTTACATGTCTATCTGTTTTCTGCGCTTTAACTTCTACCCTTGCGGAGTCGAAAAATACCCTAACTAGGAAGTAGCAAGTCAAATAGAGGTGCAGACACCGAGGGAATCAGAACAGCTGCGAGACAGCATTCAACACGACGCCGAAACTCGCTTTTTTTCCAGGTTTAGGACACTTTTCTTAACAGCCATCCTCTTTGATCACAAAAATTCCTGAAGGTTATTCCGAATCACCAAAGCTAGCCTTATTTTATTTTGTTCTGATTCATTAGCACTGGTGCAGACGTGTCCATGAAAGATACCAATTTCCTGGACATGTGGTGAGCCCAGCCAGCGCCACCAAAAAGGCCAAAAGATTAACCTCTGTCTGGAGAACGTACGTGAAATCTGGTATTGTCTTTTCAATAAGCCAGAGAAGATTTTAGGGCTCTAATTTTCACTCCTGTGTTCAGACTAGAAAACCAAACCCAAGAAAAGCATTTCTACCGGTTTTGCCCTGGAGTGCCTGTAAACGTGAATGAATTTCTCTCCCACTGTGAGGTTCCCTGAATCTGCTGAGATACCTGGCCTGCTAGGAAATGATTCTCTTCTCACCTCATATTTCTGGACCCAAAAGCCATAGAACAGGTGCCAGAATGGGCTTCCACATATGGAGGAGGCACCGCCCCTGTTCCCCAACAGAACGTGTCTCATACCTGATTAAATGAGAGTTGTTTTCGTATGTTCTTTACGTCTAGCTTTGGTTACATAACTGATTTTTTTTTTCTAACTATATCCTGTTTAAAAAGAAAAACGACTTATTGACCCCCTTGAAAAACTACCTTTCTTTTAGAAGCAGAGACAGTAAAAAGCATTTGTTTCTAAATTTGAGGTGTCAGTGAGAACAAAACACTTATTTAAATAATGTTTCATTTCGGTTTGCAAAAAGCATAGTCGAAAAACAGGGATCAGCAACCTTTGTTTATAAAGGACCAGAAAGTCCATGCTTTAGTTTTGTGGGCCATGGGTCTCTATCGTGAGATCTGTGGCCCGCCTGCATTGTAGCGTGAAAGAAGTCATAGACTCACAGACACCGTGCACACACTGGGCATGTCATGGCCTAGATTCGGCCCGTGGTGAGCTGGGTTGGGCCCATGGATCACAGTTTGCTCATCTCTAGTTTAAAATAAGGTTTCCAAATAGATCAAGAAGAAGATGCCCATAAGAAAAGAGAACTTAACAATAATACCCATACGAATAAGTAGAGAAATAATATCCCAGGACAAACAGCCATAACTGTATTCACCTTATCAGTTCATCGAGTCCCATATGATTAACACTGTCGTCGCCCTGGAAGTTGGTCGTGCCTGCAGTCTGCGTTTTACAAAGTGGCCGCTTCTGAACTCAACACAGCATCCTGGGAACCCTGACTCAGTCCCCCGCTGCCATCTGCATTGTCTATGTGGTGTCCACTTGAGGTCTGTACCCAGGAGTCTATTACTTAAATTGTCACTAGGTAAGGATACCTTGTCCTTTTCGTGGAGGTTCTGAGGAGGCCTGTTTCTGCGGAACACCTACTTGTTAGCCTGTGGCGTATAGCAACGTCTCCAGGAAAAGCCAGAAGTTGATGGCAAATGGTGGTGGTACTTTTTATTATATATATAAATATATGTAGTCATCAACAATATTAGAATGGAGGAGAGCAAAATCATCTGTAAGGATGATGTAATGAATAAGTATTTTATAAGATTTGGATCGGTGCTGATCCTGAGGGTAAGACCATTTTACAGACAGTGAGGACATTGACAGCCCTTTGGGACCTTCCCAAAAGTTCAACCTCAGAGAGAAAATTGCCCTAGGGAAGGCAGAGCTCCTCTGTTCACTTGACGTCTTTCCATTTAGCTCTGGGGTAGCTCTCACCTTTAGTTTTACTCTTGCCTCAGTCTTTTGTCCTTTTCTTTCATCGTTTCTGGTGTTTTTGTTAATCTCTCTTGATTTAATTCCAAGTGTCATGCACTAACAAGCTGTATTTTTTAGGAATTTTGCTCATCCTCATACTCTGCCCCTTGTGCATCTCCACTCCTAGGTCTCAGAATCATTGAAAACTCAACCCTTTTAAGATGGCACTTATGGGAACATCCATTCTGGCCTGATGAAGGAACTGATCTGCCATAAGCAAAAATAAAGCGTGTTAATATGTATGAGGAAATTAGTGTCAGTCCTTGAAAAATAAGTAATGCTAGGCTACGTTTTTTGATAGAAGGGAAACACATCGAGTGAACCACAGCCACCCAGTTTTCTGGGGCACAGTTTGGACTTCAGTGTGGTGTGAGGGAGCATAAGGGTTTCTTCTGGGTCCTTAGCTGAGAGCTGGTCGTACATAAAGAAAGCCACGGTGAGGCTTCATGGGGCTTGGGAGAGAATGGGTGCTGATGGGCTCGCAGTTGTACAGTGCTGTGAGACACTGACGTTTGGCCAATCCAGAATGAAACGTCTTTAATGAACACTGCAGGCATTCACTTGAGACCTCACAAGGCCACATGCTCAGAGTAGGTACCATGCCTTAGAGGGGTTGGGAAGCAATGGCCACCGTTGGCTTGTGACCTGTTTTCGTAGGGCCTATGAGCTAAGAATGATTTGTACATTATTTAAAGGGTCGTGAAAAGGAAGCAGCAGCAACAGAGGAGAAAAAGAAGACAAAGGCCATATATCTCTCACAAAGGCTGAAACATTTACTACCTCGTTTTTTACAGACAATATTTGCAAACTCTTGCAATAGAGTAAAGGCAATGTCCTTTAATGAAGAATAAATGAGAAGTGGAATCACCCTAACGAGAATAAAACCAAGCCAGAGTAAGAAAAAAATGGTCAAACATTAGCTCCTTTGCAGAACAAAACTAACCATCTTTAAAGAAAACAACATAGTCCAGACTCATTATACCACCATAATACCCAGCACACACTAAAAAGTTGCTAGACACGTGAGGAATTAGGATTGTGTTACCTGTGATCAAGGGAACAAACACTCATCAATAAAAACAGATTTTGACATGCCTCGGATGCGGTCCTTCGCAGGCTAGGATGTTAAAACTGGCACAAATATGTCCAGCGACTGAAATGAAAAAATGGGTGGCATAACTGAAGAAATGCAAGATCTCAGTGGGGGAAATGGGCACTAAAAAAAGAGCCAGATGGAAACTTTAAAACGGAAAGGTACGATATTGGAAATGGAAAGTTCCCTGGACAAGTTTCCCAGCAGAATGGTGACACAAGGACAAATAAGAAAGATTGGAAAAATGGAAAACAAATAGCAAGATAGTAGAATCAGCCCAATCGCATGAATAACTTTTAAAGTGAACTGACTGAACTTTTTGTTTAAGAGGTAGAGACTGTCTGATTGGATAACGATGTGAGACTCAACACATGCTATCTTAGAAACGATGCAACTTAAATATACATGTATTTCAAATGTAAAAATAATTATATATATATAGTGGAATAGTACGCATAAGAAAGCTGCTGGGTCTATTTCAATTTCACACAAAATAAACTACAGAACAAAGACACATAAAGATGGACATGTCAGAATGCAGGCACAGGAATCCTGACTGTGTGTATGCACATGGTAATAGAGCTCTAAAGCATATGGAACGAAAACTCACAGAACTGAATGAAGCAAGAGCTAGACGAATCCACAGTTATAACTGGAGATTTTAACACCGTGTTTATATAAACTGATGGAGCAGGAAGACAAAGAAAAAGGCGAGAGGAGGCGCGTCCCCTCCTCTTTGCTCACCACGTACGCCCCTGTGAGGCTTCTTCCTGGTCTCTCCCCTACATGTATTTGAAATGTTCGTACCCCGCTGTTTATCAAAAGTATGTGGAATCAGCTAAACAAATTATGAAACATGTGCCAAGGTTCTCTTTGTGACAGCGTAAACCTGCGATTATTTAATCAGGAGGGAAAACAGAATGTTCAGCACCTTGGTGCAGTCGGTCAGCTGACGGGTGTGAAGGAATCACCATGTCCCAGCTCGTCTGGTGTTTTGCTCGCTACCTGCAAAAATTTTTTTGCTCAATAAGGCCACAGGCTGAGCTTGGCATCGCTTTGTATATAAATTTTTTATCCTTTTTGTTTCTGGTCACTTGGTATCATGGCCCTAGTGAATATTTTTAACTTGTTCATTGCAGTTATTTGAAAACAGTATCAGAACAAAAAACCTCTGTTTTCTTCTTTGCCCCTTGTTTCCTCTGCCTTTGGCTTTTTTTCCTAAGCTTTCTTCTCCTTCCCTTTTTTTCTCATCATGTCTTCCATCACCTGGTTCACAGTTTTGGGGGGAGATTTCTCAGAAGTAAACAAGGTTAGGAGAAAGGACCGGCCTAACACACTAATGAATCAGCATTATTGTCACTTTTACATGTGTGATGAGCTGGGCAAACAGCTTATTGCATTTGCATGTCGAAGACAATGACCATTTCATGAAGATCTATACCGCAGAAGGCTATGAATGACAGAGTGGGTAGCTAAAGCTACTGTTATGTTAGAACCTTGTCTTCCTACTTGACCAGACTGGCATTTCTGGGTACGGCACAAGTTCTCACTATATGAATATCCAAGCTGGTAACAACCTCCTAGCTTCTCTCTTCCTTTCGTGTTTGGTCAGTAGTCACCAGGAAAATGTGTGTGTGTGTGTGTGTGTGTGTGTGTGTGTGTGTGTGTGTGTGTGTTTGTATTTTCCATTTTAAGTGTCACACATCAACTGCCTGTTGAGCCAAAGTTGGCCATAAGATACGTTTTATTTAGACCAAATAACTAAATTTTTTTTGAGTTGCCAAATTAAAATATTTTGAGATTTCACATTACAAGTACAAATTTTCAGCTTTTCTTAAACAAACAAACCAAAACAAAAAAGCAACACCAGGCGTTACAGTGTCTGGGCTCGCCCATTCATTCAGGTTCCTGACGGTCCTGGTGGATATCTGAGTTTGTGACTTCTCATTTTGGTCAGCTTCTTCAAACTTCCAAACATCCCAAGGTTCGTGGAAGTAAACAAAAGTTTTGAGAGCTCTGACTTAAACCATGTTAGAATAATAGGAATCTCATTATTTATAAATTCATGTCTCCTTTTCCTGTCATTATTAAATATATCAGCAGACTCCTTTTTTTTTTTTTTTTTTTTTTTGCTTATTTTACATCTTTGGAACAAAGCAGAAAAATTTAAAAAGGGAGCTGTAGTTTCTTATTATTTCCTCTAGATGGCAACATTGTACTGGCTTTAGTTATTTCCCATTTCAGCCACCTTCAAAATGTTAATTATATAATTTTTCAGTGGGAATAATTTTTGTGCCTAAATTTATTACAGTATTTTTTAATAATGTAAAATTTATCAGTAAACAGGTAGGGTCCATAAGATGCAATATTTAAAAGAACAAAACGACAATCTCCTTCCCCCTCTTCCGGAGCTTCCTGAGTTAATTAGTAGAAACAGAACATATTGCAACGTGTAATTGTCACGATTATGCGGGCTGTTCATTTAGAGTGTGTGTGTGCACATGCATTCAGCTGCCACATTTGCAGTGCACGCTGGAAAAATAGCCCTTCTCTGTGCATTTTGAAACATCAAATGTTTCTCATTTGGAGCAATTTCTTTATTTTATTTTGTGGATAATGAATGTTCCCCATAATTATGGGAGGCAAGGGAGCAGAAAATAGTCTGTACTACAAGGGGGAGGCTCTTAGAGAGATATACACATACATAAGTAGAAAAATGTGAGCTGTGTGTCGGCCTGGTCCGTAAACAAGGCGAAGGCTGCGAAATGCAAGTTGTGTGTGTTAATTAGATTAACGGTTTGAGAACAAATCCATTTCAGAGCAGCTAATTAATATTTCGTTTTTTGAGTTATTTTTGTGTAATTTGCTTTGGTATGCAACAGACAAATATTAAGTATTCCCTTTTACCTTCAAGCACAGCCCACTAATATTTCACTGATTTAATTCTTTGGTTTTGATGCCTTGGGTTTTGAAAGCGCTGTCTTTTTACTTCTGGTTAATCCACTTGACAGCTGCGTGTGGACGTGGGATCTTGCCGGTCCCTTTGGTAGGAGCGTGGTCAATCGCATCCTGGACGAACCTAAGTAGGGTTTAAGCTTTCTTGTTGTCATCACCTTGATTGCATCCTAAAATGTTAGAGTTGGAAGAACGCCATGAGGTCCCATTCTCATCCAGCATTCAAGTGTTTTAATTTTCCCTACAGGTTGGTCCTCTAGTCTCCCAGGGATCGAGTGTCATGGGTGCCCCTGCGTCCATACCGGCCTCACCGAGGACAGAGCTAGCTGAGCGTGTTTTCCTCACAGGGAGCCAAGGAGAGGGGCGAGAGGGAGGGAATGCAGGCAGGCAGGTGAGCAGGGCGCCCTTTGCGGACCTCTGCAGGCCACTGCGAGGAGTTTGGGACCTTCCCACATGGCCCTCCAGGCAGTTACTATGATTTCATTGGAAATGGCACATGGAGTGGAACCCTTCTGCCCTCCTGGGCTTATCCAGACAGCTGAGCACCGCGCAGAGTCCTCTGTGACCTGGCCCTGCTGTTTGGAGCTTTATTTCCATGGTCCAGACTCTTCCTCTCCCCCAACCCTCCCCCTTGCTGAATTGAATGCCTTGAATCTTAGATCCAAGTAATGGCTCTTACCGTTGTTCTACTGGCGTCCCCCTCTTTCCATGTACTGTGTGGAATCTGGCTTTTGGGACAGGCTTGGCGGCACCCATGTAAGGGGTCCATAAAAATGTCATCCATAGCTGTGGCTCTCAGGCATCTCCCCTGTTCGCATCAGCCGGATCCTGCCCTGTCAGCTCGGAGCGGCAGCCTGAGCTCCTCACATCCAGCCCCCACCCCTGCCAGACCAGGAGTCGATCCTGACTCCAATCCCAGGCCCTTCGCAGTAGCCTCCCTCGTTCCTTTCCGCCTCTACCTCTCTGCCCTTCGGGGCCTAAGCGAAGACCGTATGTCCTTCACCAAGCCTTCCTGACATGCTTCTGCCTCCACAACAGAATCTTTCCTCTTTCTGAATGCCTCCACGTCCTCCTTCCACCCCATTAGACACAATAAAGAGTCCTCAGACAGGTATGGGGCCTGACTATCTTTCTGTCTAGGTTTTCAGTGGGTAAATGGGTAAATGGAATCGGAATGAGAGCATATAAATATTCACCTTCTCTGGAGCATTTAAAATTCCGACAACCTCTCTAGTTTCAAGAAAAATTTCAAGACAAGTCACCTTTTCTACGTAGCATGTGTTTTCAACACTATGAGCCTTTGGCTAATGGGATCTTGTTATAGGAAGCATGAGGTCTCCATGGCCACCTTGGGACAATCCCGTCTGGCCTCAGGTCTGGAAGTCCTGTGTTAAACCCGGCACTCCTGTCAAATGCTCACGGCGTGATTGACAGAACTTACAAAGGCTCAGGGACTTGAGGGAACAGGAAGGGAAGAGCAGGGCTGAGAAGCAGGTCTGGTGGGAAGATGTCTAGACGTAAAAGTCCTTAAAGGAAGAAGAGGTGATTTCTGAGAAAATGAAATGCAAAGGTGTTCCAGGTAGAGGGAACACTATGTGCAAAGACGCAGAAACACGAAACAGCTCACTACCTACACACGCCTTTTGCTGCAAGGCTCGGCTAAATCCCTGCCTTCTTCCTAAAGCTTTCCCTGATAATCTCAGGCCGCAGAGATCACTGCTGTTGCCCGATTCTTACAGAGCGAGACTGGAAGCCGCTGGAGACCATCCATCCTTTCCTGCGCTCTGCCCACTCCCCAGGACTGTGCTCTACGACCTCTCAGAGACTGCCATCCTGCAGTGGGGAGTCCAGGATGAATGTGATAAAAAGTTTCAGGTGGCCAGTTTCTTACTGATTCTGCAATGAAAGCAAAAAAATAAAATAAAATAAAATAAAAATCTTCCTTTGTAGAATGTCAAGGTGAAAAAAATTCTCAACTTTCTCTTGGTGGAAAACAAAACATAGTTTGCTTAAATATGACTCTGCCTTTTCAGCATGTAAAGTGTTGTTTTTCTGCAAAATGGGATTTTTAATATTTGATAAGTTTTTAAGAACACCGCGCAGTAGCAACTTTGAATTGTGGGGCCCGGTTCAAAGGTTTGTATAAATATTTCTAAAGGAGAGCTATATTAAAGAGCCTAGCGTCCCCGATTTGCACTTTAACTTCATTTCCTCTTCAATCTTCAGAAGAGTTTCTCTTCTCAACTTCACATTCGTGCAGGCTCGAACACTGGCCTTTTTATGGGCCAGGAATCTGGCCAATTTGTCTTCCTCCGGTAGCTCCAACAATAAAGCCACCCTCGTTATTGAATAAAATTTAAAACTGCCTCCCAATTGTGCAGTTGATTTGAATGAAATCTATTGTGTTTGTCCTACTACGGTGTAATTGGGGAGAGCTGGCAAGGAGAATTCGGGGGACCCTGGGGATTTTGACACTGGGCACAATAAATAGAGCTGCAACCACACAGCTATCTGTCACTATAGGAAATGAAGGTGAAGGTCTGCTACCTGAGGCTGGCATGCTCCGCTGAGCAGGAGGGACGAGGCTGGGTTTGCTCAGATTCATCACGTGATGCCTTCAGTGCAGAACCAGGGAGCAGTCCGAATTTGCCGAGAAAAATCAGAGATTTTTATTTGTGGACATTTATCTTCTTGAAAAAAATCTTTCGATGAGTGTGCATGTGTGTGTGTGTGTGTGTGTGTGTGTGTGTAGCTAGCCCCATCGTCTTACCAACATGAGCATTCTCATTTGGCCTACCACATTTTGCTTGTGGGAAGAATGTCTGTCATCTGTGTCGCCCTGTCTCCTTGGTCAGCTATGAATACAGTTCATGGGCGAACAGCTGGGCATCTTGCTTTTCCCTCCTCTCTTTTTTAAATTGGAGAGAAGTCACCTTCCCCTGGTGTGGTACCTTCAGGCTGGTCTTGCTCTTCTCACTGTTTTCCTGTTCCGACTTGGTGACGGGCCATGCTAGGCGAGGGCTGGCTTAGAACTCCAACACATTTTCTGTCCCCAGAGTCACTATTGCCGTAGTTAAGCCATACCATGCGGCTGGGGGAGAGGGGTGAGTGAATAATGATCTCTTTTTGATTTGCCTGTGTATTCGGCTCAAAGTAAAATTCAGGTGAAGGCACATTCCTTTCCCCTCAGAACACAGGATTACAGAAATATTGTGCTGAGCGGGAGGAGTGAAGACTGGCGTCCGGTTTCGCTCCAGCTGGTCACACGGAGGAGAAATGGATAGTTCGGGGCCTGGCTTGTCCTTTTTTGGCACTTTTGTGGCCTGGGGGTGATATAGACCAGGGATCAGACTGTTGCGGTAAAGAGCTAGAATTTCTCTTTGCTTCTTATACGATCTTCTTTTAAATCCTTCATTTCTAAATAGGTCAGAAAAAATAAAGTTGTCTCTGTGCGGTGTATGTGTTAACTCATTACCCACTGGTTGCCACTTCTCTGATGTCTGCCAACCTTGGCTGTTTACACGGCACGTATTTTATTAATTTACACATAAACTAACATTGGCGGCTACTCAAGGATCTACCCAGAGCCAGAGGATCCTTTCCCAGCCTCACGAGTTTATTCTCTCTTAGGTTCTTTGGAATCATATTTATATCCCTTTTTGGTAACTACTTTTTTTTTTTTTTTAAATCACCTAACATTTCCTTTTGTCTTTTTAAATATAGAGTGAATTTTTTGTGTGGCTAATTTCTGGAAGATTACTTTCCAAAATCTGGTTGTGTTGATTTGACTGTGCTTTGTAAACGTTTGAAATGATAGGATTTGATAATAGATGAGGGGTTTCTGGCTCCCTGGTGAACGTGCAAATCAATTATAATTCCTGTTCCTACCACCCACCTCACCCCACCAAGGCTGTGCCTCTTATTTCTATCTTTGTTACCTTACTGTCGATATAAATTCCGCTTCCTTTTTCTTTAAATTATTCCTCATCAATTTACAGAGCTGGTTATCACTAACTTTTCTATAAAGCCGTCTATCACCCAGGTCAAATATATAGTAGTCGTATGAGAAACGACACAGCAACACAGGAAGAAGTTGGAAAGAGGATAAAAAGAATGAACATTTACTGATGGCTGACTCTGTGCCAAGCGCTTTACACAGTTCATTTCATTTCTCTTTCACAGTGACCCTGTAAAACAGATATCAAATGCAAGCCATGAGACTCAGAAGTTAAATCTTTCGCCCAGGGTCATGCAGTGGCAGAGATAAGATTTGGCTTCACCAGCCAAATATGGCTTAGGATATAATCAAGAGGATTTAGTAGATGAGGGCAGATGGGAGGGAAGAGGATGGGTTGAAGATAATAAATTTCACTCAGTGATGAGCAATTAGAACACATGTGAGGACATACCATCATGCTGTCACACACAGGTATGCAAGATTAATCTCAGGATCAGGAATGAAAAAGGTGTTATACCTCACAGTGAGAAGAAGTGTAAGGTGCTGTTGGAGTCCCAGGGGGACCTCACGGCGGAGCCAATAGCTGCAAGTTGCAGGCCAGTCCCAGACACAAGGACACACTCCCTCCCCAAGCCCTCCCCACTGTGCCCCACTCTGCCTGCAACCCGGGCAGCTGAGGACTCATGGTGACACCACTTCTGTCCCACAAAGGGCAGCCCTTCTAACTGCACCTTCGTCGCGGCCTCCTTCCTTTGAGACGGGAGTATTTGGGGCTTCCACGAAGCCTTATTAGCATGTTTCCTAGCACAGTTCTACTTTCAAGAATGGGAAAAAGGCCATTTCCAAGCAGAGCCAAAATGGCACACAGGCCTGAAGGGGGTGCGATGGGAGGAGGAGAGGGTCCAAGCATATTAATTCGCTGAATGTTCTACTGCAGGCTGCTGGCTTTAGGGACATCTCTCCCTCCAGAGGCCCAGAAAAGTGACTTCAACAAGTAAATGCTCAGTAAACACTTAACTGAAGATGAAGGAGGAGGGAGGGAGGGAGGGAAGAAAAGAAGGGAGGGAGGGAGGGAGGGTTCCATCAATTCTCATAACGACGGCATCAGACCCAAGGAGCATTTCTCAAAGTTCCAAATGTTATAAAACTTTCTTCGATTAACTGACCGAAAGTCACCATGCTCACGCACCATGCTCAGTGGCAACCAGGTTTTTATGTCATCCAAAGTGTCTATTCTCATTGGCCAGCAGCCGGTTTCGTGCAACTGGGAGCCGGCCACGGCTGTCACTGGGATATTGCCCTCCCAGTGTCCGAGTTTTCGGTGTACTGCGTAGCTCTTGCTTCTGTGACAGGTTCTTCCTTCCCTGTACCAAATCGAACCACCCTGGCGGGTTTCGTTTGCATGTGTAGAAAAACATCTCCTTAGTAAGAAGAGACTCTTTTGAAAACAAACTGGAAAATCCTCTGGAAGCCTCCTCTGCGGCCAGTAGCCTTTTCTGCACATGTGTCCAGCTGCCAAGGGAGGTGGACTCCAGTTGACTGAGTGTTGGCGTGAGCACATTCTGTTTAGAAAAGCGACTCTGCGTTTGTCTCCTAATTGGACGATGACGCCATGAAAGCGCAAGACCCTGGTCGCGGCCCCGCGTGCCTCCCGCCTCCCCTCTCGGCCCGTCTTCCACGGGCTGTGAGCTGCCAGGCGCCCTGCTCAGCTGGGGTTGTGCCCGCTCGCCCTGGGACAGTTGCGTGTCTCAACGGAGTGCAAAAGCAATGCAGGTAGAGCCAACTGGTCACGGACCCCTGAACGGTGGATTGAAAACTGCGTACGTCAGCACCAAACCCAACAACAGAACGGGAAAAACAACCCCCACCGCACTCCCCCAAACTGGGCTGGCGAAATCCTCACGTTGGATCTGAACAGCGCAGACTTTTCTGAAACGGCTGGAATCGCAGCCCCGAGGAGTCCCTCGGGGGCGGCTGCAGGAGAGGCTCCCAAGGTCAGCCGTGGGTCGCGGGGCTGGGCGTGGGTCCAGTGAGTCTGCCAATGCAGTGACCTTGGGCAGACGCTTAACGTCACTGCGTCTCCCTTTGCCAGCTTCACACATCTGTCCAAGACGCATAACAACCCATCCTCCTCTCATGCGGGGCTGAGGATTAATTCATAAGTGATTGCCAATTGCTTGGCACTCCGCAGGGGAAACACATTCTGTGAGTGCAAAGGATTGTTGTTCTGAGCCTCCGGCTGGCTCCGAGACAATAATGACCTCAGGGGGCTGTCCGGGACCCACGCTGTGGTCTCTCTCCAGGCTGGAAACCGAAGGCTGAGGGGCGACACGCTGCCTGATTTCCCCTCGACCCCACTGTGAAACAGCATGCTCCCCACAACCACGTCTGCCCCGTCGATGGCATCCCATCCCCCACGTTATGCCAAAGGATGGCTTCCTCTACTCCTGCTGGGCCTTCACAGTAGGCAGAGCGGTTCCCCAGGGACGATTCTCAGAGCAGAGCGCCAGGCCCACGCGATGCACAAAACCAAAAGGACTTTGTGGGGGCGCCACGTATGACGCCCTCCCTCTGGGAGAGGAACGGTCCATTTCCTTGTGTTAAAGTCCTGCCAGAGTTTTTAAGAACACGTTGAACTTCGCTGACCTCTCTCCCGAAACGATCTGACAAGCCCTGTGGATGTGTATGGACCCAGCATTGGAATGTGAGTCCATCGGCTCCTCATCAGTAGGTGGGTGGATTCCTCAACTCTAACGCTGGGCAGGCCTGTGACTTGCTTTGGCCAATGGAATGTGGCCAAAAGAACATACCGGTTCTGAGCTTGGGCAACAAGAGGTTTTGCAACTTCAATTCACACTCTTGGAACCCTGCCGGCCTCCACAGGCATGAGCCTGGGCGAGTTTCCTGGAGGATGAGAGACGTGTGGCCCCAGTTCCCCCGCTGCCCAGCCAACAACCAGCCTAACCCTGACCCCAACCCCCAGCAGAGCCATCTGAGTTCTTGGCAGGAAGCTGAGCACAGACGTAGGAGAGAGACCAGCTGTGTGCGCAGCCCAAACTGTTGGCCAGAGACACTTGAGCCAAATAAATGGTGGTTGTTTTAAACCACGTACTTTTGGGTGGTTCTGCAGCAACAGATTAATAATACAATGATGGCATCCATTACAAATTCCTTTTAATAGTCCCAGGTATATAAATTTGGATTATAAATGGGTCATGCATGGACCGTTTAATGTTTTGGCTGGATCGGCTGTGGTCAGCAGAGTATCGCTGCCGCCTCTTGGTCCATTCTCGTCTGTACTGTGGGAGGAAGCGGCCGAGCTTGCCCCTCAGGTCCTGTCTTCCTATGGTTCTGGCTTATATTCAGCCAATCAGAGGCACTGGAGTGAGAGAAAGTGGAAGAGCAGGCGAAGCTATTGTCCTTCAGGGCTGTTGTAGGCAGCAATGTGGGCAGATGCTGGTGTGAGGTTTGTAGCAGCTTCTAGGCAAAAGCCCTAGAAATCACCCCCTTGGGGGCTGCAGGTAGCTGCCTCTCAGCCCCAACACCTCCTAGGTTTGTGAACTCAAGCAGCTGCTTCACTGACCTTTGCTCCCCAGAGGCGTGTAAACCTCTGGCTGGGGAGATTTCCAATTACATCAAAAATTAGAATGTGATGACTATTGCCACGAGGAAATGCCCAGGGTGTCTGTGACTGATGGTTCTGCGGAACCAGACTCCAGTTGAGAGCTTCGCCTTGCTACTTTCTTTCCTTTCTTTCTTTCTTTTAAAAAAATGTTTACTGATTTATTATAAAGGGTACAATTCAGAAAAAGCCACATGGAAGAGACGCATAGACAAGACACACAGCGGGGTGGCGGGAGAGGCGCAGAGCTTCCTTGTCCTCCCTCTGTGGGCAGGACACCCTCCCAGCACCCGGGCCTGTTCACCCACTGGGAAGCTCTGCCATCTTGCATTTTAGCTCAGTGACCTAGGGAAGTTCCTGGACCTTTTGCCTCATTTGACTCAGGTGTAAAGCGGGAATAACTATTCTGACCCCAAAGCGTTATTGCGAGGAATGAACGGGGTCACCACGTGCAGATCATCACTCCCTAAATGGCACTTGTCTGTCTGTTCAGGGTCATATCTAAATTTTCAGTGGCTGGCGTCTAAATGATGACATTGTCCTCTTTCAAATGGCTCCACTTTGCTCTCTTCACTTTTGTGTCAAATATGACACGTTCGTACAACTCAAGAAATCACCGGTAACTTTCTGAGCGTTGCCTTTGGCCCCCTCCTCCCTGATCTCTGCGCCGTGTGCAAAGCTTGCTCCTGTTGTAAGGATTGTTTTCTAATAAGCAACAGCGCTTTACTCGGGTGAATTCGAACACTATTGCTGTGGTGTTTCCCAGGGATTTGCCTTTGAAAGCAACAACAAATCAAAACGTCTCATTTCCCCCACCCCCACGCCCCATAAAGACTCCAGTAGGATTGTCTCAGAACTCACAGGCAGGGAGGGTGAGGCAGGAATGAAGAAACAATCATTCATGTTCATGTATACAGTAGTAGTTGCTGTATTGAGAGAGTCCCGTGAGGGCTCAAGACTGTATTAAAAACAAAAGATCGCAAAACTTTATTTGGTGTCTTGATGTTCTTAGCTCGTTGTTTGCTTACTTGTGGGGAGTCAGAGGGTGTTATGTTGTATGAACTTTTTTATGGAGGAAACTTCAAGGGCAACCAAGTAGAAACTCATCTCCCCAGAGATCTTAAAGTGTGGTCCAATCCCACAGACCAAAGGCATGCATTTACTTGATCCTAACAATACATGTTAATTTTTCCTATGCATTATATATTAACGTTTAACATGGAAACTAAAATTTCCCCCAAATCTTTATGGGTAACTGACACTCCAGGAAGAGGTATACACCAGGTTTATTCCTTGAATAGTAATACTGTAGAGAGAATGGACTCAGGAGTCCGGCAGATATGGGTTTGAATTCTGGCTTCCCATTTGATAATAGTGTGACCTGGGGAAAATAAATTGATTTCTCTGAGCTGGTCATCTCATCTGAAAAAAAAACCCATAATATTTCTCTGGCAGGGTTGTTGTGAGAATGAGACCAAATAACACAATGTATGTAAAGTGCCTAACAAAGTGAGTGACAATTGGCACACAGGAAACAGTAGCTGCTATTTTTATTGTCATTTAGAAGGAGGAAGGTGAAGAAATGGTTTTAATCTTCTCAATGCTGGAAGACCGCTTCACTTCAGTCTTAATCAAGGCTGAGATCTCAAAGCGAACAGTGTGAAACTTTTGCTGATGCGGGATTGAGTAAGGAGCCCGAAAGAGCCAGAGAGAAGAAAATACTGTGTCTAAAGATTGAACTCCATTTGTGTATGACTTTGATTTTCTTCTGCTGGTGTTTTCCAGTGATCTGTTTCTGAAAGGCTTGCTTGCCAACATGTTTATGTGGATCGAAATATTTACTCAAATGGTCATGTGTTTAGAACCATGGAGTTTTTATGGCACATGTCTGCCAATCCCTATGCATTTGATTCATCTTATCTGCTTGATTTCTTTGCTTGAACAGTTAGTTTTCAGACATCCAAAGTGCCTCGTCAAGTAAATATAGTAGAATGAAATTAAAAGATTTTTCTTTCTGGTTCTTATTTTGTTTCTGTCACAAAGTATTCATTGCCTCCAGGGAAGGAGTGAGATAAAGGGGGACATTAAGGCATCTCTGAATGGTTTTCAAACAAATTTCTGAATGCAATTTTAGAGATAGTAGTGGCCGCAATTGTCCGATGACCAAGCCTTCTCCTACAAAAGCTTTGTTTGGTTTTATTTTTGACAAAAGGTGTTGTGAGGCCAGAGGTTGTCATAAGCATTGGAGTGATGTGGTGGTTTTAAGGCCACCTACTTAAATGGAATACGGCACATTGGATCAAATGGAATAGAACGTGGCAGAAGCGATGAGATGTCACCCAAGAAGAGAGTATAAAAAGACTGTAGCTTTTGTTTGGGGTTCTCTCTCTCTTTCTTTGGTTGCTTGTGCTGGGGGAAGCCAGCTTCTGTGCCATGAGGTGGCCTTTTGGAGAGGCCATGGGAGTGGGCGTGGAAGTAGACTTTTGGGGTCTGCCCCCTCCACCTGAGGGAGCTTGGAAGCAGATCCTTGCCCAGCTGCACCTTGAGATGACTGATGGCAATCTTGGAGAGACTGCGAGGCAGAGACACCCAGCTAGTCACGCCCGGGTTCCTGACCCATCGAAACCGTGCGATCATAAATGTTTGTTTGGCGGAGCTGTTAAGTTTCGGGTAATTTGTTATGCAGTGATATTAACTGATGAATACACGCGGCTAATGCTTGAGGACATAAAATCAGTTTTCTTGTCCAAAGAGGGAATGTGATCTGATGGCTTACTGTGGTAGATGTGGGAGAGGATAAGCAGAGAAATGTCACCAAGGTTAAGACAAGGATGGACGTCCATCCGGGGACTAGACAAATGCCCCGCCTTCCTAGAGGGGTGAGTGGAAACTCTAGGTATGTTTGGGGAGTCTACAAAGCAGAGAAGACCTAAGCCTTGCTTTCTGAGGAGGCAGCAAGCAAACTTGCCAAAGAAGAAAAGCACATCTACTGCATTGAAATAACAGTGATTAGAAGCAGGAGCCAGTACGTTTAGAGGTTAGCAAACTTTTACTGTAAAGAATCGTTAATAATATTTTGCTTGTGGGCTGTACATTCTCTGTCACAGCTGCTTAACTCTGCCATTGTAGAGTGAAAGCAGCCATGGACAAAATATTGATGATTGGTCATGACCGTGTTCCAACAAAAGTTAATTTATAAAAACAGGCATGGGTCAGACTTGGCCTCCAAGCCCTGATTGCTGACCCCTGGTCTAAGCTAAGAGGATTGAGTCAAATCCCTAGACCCCAGCACCTGGCCCAGGAGAAGTGAGAAGAGGAGGCAGGCTTCTGGACCGGGAAGGGCTTTACAGGGAGCACAAAGACATGAAAAAGGCAGAGATGCTGAAGGAGCTATTTGGACTGGAAGAGAGAGCAGGCCTCCCACATTTCAGCTACCTCTCCAGAGGGATGAGGACTGCAGACTAAAAATTAATGGGAATTTCACATCACCACAAGTCAGCATGGAGGAATGCTGGTGACCGCAGGCCAGGAATTTCTTCCTAGATTTAATCCCTCCTTGGGGAGTGTGTGTGTGTGTGTGTGTGTGTGTGTGTGTGTGTGGTGTGTTGTGTGCATTCAGGGGAGTTTGCAGAGAGAGTGTCCTGAATTGACTGAGTTCAAACCTCAAAGTCACTGAGTTTCCTTAAATTGGCAATTTCTTCCCTCCATCAGTGGTAAATCAAGTCTCAAGAACTAAGTTGGCATCAGTTATGGGAAAATGGAAAAGGTGACATTTTGTACACCTGAGTACTGTGATTATGTAAAACCTGTGTTTGTTATATGCATATAAATAGTTATAAGAAACAATATCAGGGATATCCAGATTTGGGAGTTGGGGAAAAGCCAAAAGTTCAGAGCACCTGAATAGAAATATCATTTCCTGCAGCTCTTGGCTGATTCTAAAACTGGGCCAGCTACATAATTTGCAAGGTTCAGTGCAAATGAAAATGCAAAATACAGGTCCCCCCTTTTTTAAGCAGGAAAAAAAGTGCCATTGAAGGTAGTAAAATAAAAAGTTTTTTTTTTTTCCCATCGTCTTTTTTCAACTTTGTCACAGTGTTTTATATTTGCTCTTTGTTGTTCTAAGTAAATAAAATTAAATTTCTAATTATTAACATGAATTTTTACCATTCGTTTTTATATTGTGCAATGCTTTCTTTAAAATGCAAATATAAGCAGATTTAACTCATATGATCAGCAAAATTATACAATTCATATTTTTTAGCTTCTATATGCCTATATATTTTTTTCTTACCAGAAATTGCTGCGCAAAAGAAACTCAGCTGTTTTAAATTTCACTTCTTGATACATACGCATTGTGCTAACACTGTCTCCCTTTGGCCTAACTGAGAGTGAGGAAGGACGGAAAGGAAAAGGAATTACGAGTTTGCTATCTTCCCTTCTCTGTCATCATTTCAGCATTAGTGGCTGACTAACACAGGGAAGTTGTGTGAAGAAAAAAAAAAGAAGGATGTGATAAGCTTCCGATTCTCTTCCCAGGGCGCTTTAACAAAGTACCACACACAGAGTGGCTGAAACAACAGAAATTTATTGTCTCACCGTTCTAGAGGTTAGAAGTCTGAGATCCAGGGGTTGGCAGGGACGTCCCCATCTGAAGACTCAGGGTGGGGATCTCTCAAGTCTCTCTCTGGGCTCCTAGTATTTCCATGGCTTTTGACAGCATCACTCCCGTTTTCCATGCTGCTCTCCTGTGTGCAAGTCAGAGTCCAAATTTCCCCTTTTTGTAAAGACACTAGTTATACTGGAGTAGGGCCCACCCTACTCTGGTCAGACCTCTTGTTAACTGATCACATCTGCAAAGATTCTGTTTCCCAAGAGGGCCACATTCTGAGGTCCTAGGGGTTGGATTGCCTCGTACGCATTTTGGAGGGAGTATATGCATTCATCTCTTAACACTGGTTGTTTGTGTTCCTTAAAACCCATTGCCTTTCTTCTGTATTTAAAGCAAGTTCTGGTTGGAACAGAAGCACAGTCTTTCAGGGCTGTCACTCTGCACGTTACTCAGTCATAGATGTGAGTCTTGCTAAAGTCGCCACATTGTGAGTCCCATGACATTCTGTGCTCATGGAGAACCGTGAACATTATTGCGAATATGGTGGCAAGGAGCTGTGCAGATCTCTTCTGCTCATGGGCAAGCTCCATTGTCCCGTAGGACTTCGCTTACAAAAACCCAAGTTCGAAGATAAAATTATGAAGAATTCAAGCTGACCAAAGTTGAGCATTACCCAGGCACAGGGCTTGGTTGAGCTTGGAGCCTGTGCATCCGTGTGGGCTGCACACCACAAAGCCACCTCTCCCAGAACTGGGCCCACAACTCTTAGGCAAGCTTCATCCCAAGCTCTCCAGATCCCTAGAAACTTATCGGTGATCGAATCCAACAACGAGGACCTGGGGCCAGGATGCTTAATGCCTAACCCAACATTCCCATGGGAACAGGCAGGAGTGGTTCCCAGAACCTTGCTTGCTGTACTCCGTCACTGCCACCTGCCTCTCAGCCTACCCTATTTGCTGAGTCAGCTCAGTGTGAATGCCTACTGCACAGAGAGTTCATCAGGGTCCAGTTACTCATAAAGATGTTGCAGGACACTCCTGAGGTGTGTGCATAAGGGTCTGACCTGCTTGGCCTTCTTAGACAGCAACGGAGACAAGTGAGGAAGCGGCACCTGCATCCCATCTAAACTGAACGTATGACTGAGCCCAGGACAATAGGACAATGAGCAAAGCTGAGCCATTAAAAGGATCTGAATTTTTTCTGGGGAGGGGGCAGTGGGGTTGGGAAGCCAGAAGCAGCCTTATGACATAGCAGGGGCCCAGCACTTAGATCTGGCCTAAGGCAGAATGCTCCAACATCGGAATTGGCTATTAAAGTCCCCCTAACATTTCTGGCCTCTCTTCGTCTCAGTTAACATTTTGCTATGTAACCAACCATCCCAACATGCAGTGGTTTAAAATAACAGCATCCATTTAGCACACGATTCTGCAGGTAGCTTGACCTGGGTGCAGCATCACAGTTCTGATCCGGCCCGTCTTGCCAGGCATTGTGGCCCGTGGCTGGGCTTGCCAGCTTATAAAGGATTAGAGGAGCTTTGGACTGGGCCTTCTTCATGTGGCCCCTCATCTTCCAGCCCACTGGCTGGCCTGTCCTCAGGGTGACAGCATTGTGACAAGTACAGCCAAAAGGGGAGCTGCCAGGCCTGTGGAAACCTAGGATTGGAGCTTGCATAGTTTCCCTTCGACCACATTCTGTTGATCAAAGCAGGTCCCAGACCAGCTCCGACTCAAGGGGAGGAGAAACGGATTCCGCTTCTCTTGGGGAGGAGCTACAAAGTATCAGAGCCACTTTGCAATCCACAGCCATCACCTCTGGAAACCTCTCAGCATCTCCTGCCTTCCCTCCAGGCCCATGATGATCTACTATTCTTTGGTCTAATTCCTTTCTTTATCTCTCCTTTGTTATTCCAGGGCTCTTTATTCAGATAAAGAGCCAGATTCTTTTAGAATAATTTCTACCAGGTCATAGATAATGGAAGTGGGAGCACTGGTGGGTTACCCTGAGATCTGTCTCGTAGTAGAAGTTCTGGGCTTTTTGGAATATCAGGCCTTAAGTCAAGTCTGTCTGACTTTATGTGATCCTAAGAATTGCCTGAGGAGCTTGCTGAAAATGCAGATTCCGGATACCATCAGAGGGGTACTAATTCTGCATTTTCTGGGAGGAGCCTAGGAATCTGTATGTTCAAGTCCTGGGTGGTCCTATTGGAAACACATTATCTCAAAAGCATAAGAAGCATCCGGGCAGGAGGCAGGGAAAGCGTTCGACTCTTAGACTCTTAGACCCAGGACAACTAGACTGCGCCTTATTAATTTCTCTGTCCCCACCGTGCCTGGCACCTGCATGGTATTTGAGAATCTTACCGTGTTTGATCGAACTGAGCAAAGCCACAGTTCTCACGTCTGGTTTGTGTTCCAGTAGCATCGTTTTCTGGGAAAACGGTAGGAATGGTAGTTCCTGGGCCCCGCCACCATGTGCCTGCCCGGACCAGAGACTCCGGGATTGGGTCACAGCCCGCTTTGAGGAGCCGGGCCGAGATTCTGATGGCGGCTCAGTGTGAGAGCCGCCGGGTCAGAGGTAAGTGCGCCTGTGAGTGGGAACTGGGCGTCCGCACGTGTGAGTGGGAGGGCGCACTCTTGTCTCGGTAGGCTGACTGTATTCCCGCCAGGTGAGGCCTGCTCGCCCTTGGGCACGGTCTTCCTGTGGTGTCTGAGCTCTTTGAGGGAGCCCATCCTGGACCCCCTACACCTGCGCTAACACACTCACAATTGGTTACAGTTCTTTTTTCTGCATTCTGGATGGGGCCTCTGAACCTGCCTGGCAGGCGAGGTCTCTGCGCTGATAGCAGAATGATGGTTCCCGCTGGGCAAATAGAGCTTGAAAGTTGGTGTCAAGATTTTTTCTCCTTTACTGAGCAGCTTTTAAAAGTCTGGTGTGTTAGAACACTGAGGGTTAGGAATTGAAAAGGAATTGACATGGGGGGGAATCGCCATTCCTGCTGGGTTTCAGAGGCACACTTAATTATTAAAGGGGGTACACACACACACACACACACACACACACACACACACACACACACACACACAGAGCTTGGGGATCAAGTCCCTTGAAGCCAAGTTCTGCTGCTTCTTTATGGTTCCCTGGACAGAAAGGAGCATCGTGGTGAGTGCTCATCCCGCCACAGTGGCCGCTGGAGCTTCGCTCCCTGGGCCGTCAGGTCCCTGTGAGAGAAGAGAGACTTGAGAAGAGAGACGGGCACTGGTGTGGACATCAGGAGTCTGATGCTCTCACCCCAGACGCACCACAGATTCTTGAACACATTGCTTCGTCTCCCTGAGGTGCAGCTCCTTATCTGTAAACAGGACACATACTGAGATTCTTCCTTCCTCTAAAACATTTTTGAAGTTACTTATAAGTATGAATGCATGAAACACAGCAGTTAGAAATACATACACAGAAATGAGGAATTCTATAGGAGGATTGAACAGACATGAGTGGTTGGAACTTGGAATGAGACAATCTGAACATTAAGTCAGATTCTGAGAAGACAGAGGAGACCTGGCAGAGGCAGAATGGCATGTTCACTCTCGCCCTCTCCTGGAAAAGAAGGAAGTGGGTGGTGAGCCGGGAGAAGGTGGGGCTTAGGAAAGCCCCTGGTTAGAAGCCTCCGCCAAGGTAAACTCCTCCACTCCAACCCCTATCCCTGCCGGCCATTCATCTGACGCCTGAGATCTCCTGAAGCTGTGTGCACTGTAGCTTTCCCTGGCTTAGGGGTAGTTTAGACTTTGCTGGGGGCGGGCGGCAGTTAAGTAGACCACGGCTCCCTTTCTCGGTGAGGAGGTTTAATTAGGACACTGAAATTGTCTTCTGCATGCAATTCTGCTAATGGCCTGTCTGTTTTCAGATGAACTTCAAACGGAAAGTGAATCTTTCAGCTTGGAGAAGTAGAAAACACCCACTCTTTGCTGAATGTGCACATTACAAGGTGAGAGATGCTATACATGGGTTAACTAGTAAAGCAAGCAGCCAGTGTCGTGTAGACTGGCTGGAAGGAGCGGGCGGAAACGGGGGTCCCTCCATATCTGATGCTATGCTAACAGACGAGTCTGCAGGGGAAGGACAAGGAGGGGGACGCTCCCTACCAGCTCTTAAGACAGGTCCTGAAGCTACAGTGAAGACGGTGTGGCCCGGCAGAGCTCTGCCTGCCTGTGCCAAGACCCGCCCCATGCACATCTGGCCGGCGCTGCAGCTCAATCGGAAAATAGCACTGTTCAATGAATGTTTTTTATTTATCGGCAATTGCTTATGAACATGGAGAAAAATACAGTGACCTCCCTAGCACCACGTGGGTTAAAACCCTAATCGTAGGGAGGCTGAAATATGAAAGTCTAAACACTTTTACAAGAGCCTAGATCATTTCTATGAGTTGATGGAGAAAAGGATTTCATGATCCAAGCTTATAGTACACTAAAACAAACAAACAACAAAATTATTCAGCGACAGATACCATTAAGAACATGAGAAGGTAATCCACAGTTAGGAAGAAATAAAGTATCAATATCCAGAAGACATAAAGAACTTCATTATTCAAAGAGGAAAAGATAAATAGGTCAGCAAAAATGGACAAAATGATTATGATATAATTTGCTGGAATGGGAACATCAATTGCCACTAAACACAGGGAAAGATGCTTAACTTCCTTATTAACAAAGAAGATGTGAAGTAAAACGAAAATTACATGCCATTTCACACCATTCGTTTGGCAAAAACTAAAACATCTGACAGTGCCAAGTTTTGGTTACAATGTAAAGTAATGGTCCTCTTGCTCAGTGCTGTGGGAATGAAAATTGGTACAACTACTTTGGAGAAAAATTTGACAGCATCCAGTAAAGTTGAAGATATGCATATACTATTACTCAAAATTATACTTCTAGATGTATATGATAAAGTCACATATATAGAGATATGTGCATATCTATCTTTCTATCTGTATACACCTACACACGTATGTCAGGAGACATAAAAAGTAATCATAGAAGTATTGTTTGTAATAGTAAAATACTAGAAACTTTCCAGTGTCTATCCAGGGGAGAAATAAATTGTGTCATAGCTATAATAGAATTCCACATAGCAGTGAAAAGGAATGAATAGAGCTGCATGAGTCAGTATGGATTAATTCCACAAACATGATATTGATCAGAAGAAAGCAACTTGCAAATGAGTATTTGCAGTATAATATCTTTATAAAAGGTCAATACATGCACCAATTCTATAAATTGAATTATAAATATGAGAGAGAGGAGGAAGGAAGGGAGGTGGGGAGAGAGAGAGAGAGAGAGATGAAAATAAATGAGAAACCTCCAAAATTAGGACAGAAGTTCCTCCTGGGTAGACAGAAGAGGGGGAGGAACTTGGAGGGTCCTACGAGAGGGATTTAACTACACCGGCAATGAGTTATTTTTTCAGCTGGGTAAGAGTTGTTATTCTCCATGCTGTTTTGCCTGTCTCAAACATTGATAATATAATACTGTGGCACTGTTCATTACTGACCCAATCATGGGCCTCTCCTCAGGGACGAATCAGGATTGATCTAATCCAGTCATGGTGATTTTATACTCCTTTGCCAGACACTCACTTTCCAACATCCCTTATAGATGGGATTAGGCACGTAGCCTATTTTCAGACCTAAGAGGAAGTCAGCTTGGGGGCATGGTTCTGGAAACCTCTTTTTTCTGATAGGAGAATTATTTTCTGATGGCTCCTGCATCTTCCTTTTTAGGACACTAGATGACAACATGTTGTCTGCAAATGTGACAGCCATCATCGTGAGGTGATAAGCACCAGAGCAGAAGGCCACCTCTCCGAGATTGGTAGAAGAGAAGGGTGCTCAGAGCCGGAGTGTCTGATGACGTAATGGAACCACGGAATGAACCCCAAAACCTCTAGAACCTACAGGTTGTTCATTAAGTAATTAATTAACGAATTAATTAATTAGCTAAGTAATTAAGTCTGGGTTTCTGTTACTGGTGGACGGAACGCGTCATTTTCCTTTTACCTTATTGTCGGGCTTGCCAGTCTGTGAAAACACTCAGCACTTTCTCTCCTTCGAGTCTCAACTCCTTCGTCCAGGTATGGGGCCCCTTCCCTCCCATGAGTGCCTCAGCCCTAAGCGTTCTTCTGGACCGCGTTCTCTGTCATGCTTTCCCAGAGACCCCCAGTGAGCAGCACCCTTCCTCCTCCATGGCCCCCAACATTCTCCACCCCCCCTACATTATTGGCCTTCCCAAGTTCTGCAGCACGTTCTACCATGAGTCCCTTTCAGCAGGACCCAATGTTTTCACCTCTGTGTCTGCAGTGGGTGACATAGGGACCCAACAGAAGCTGGGTCGGATGAATGATGCCTGCCTTGTATCTATATCTTAGAAAGCAAATCAGGTCCTGAAGTGGGTAAGTGAAGAGGGGAGTGTGGGGAAGGAGATGTTCAAACAGCCTTCCCATAAATGAACACTGCAAAGTGAACCCTTTTCTTAACAGCTCTTGAGGCATTCTTCCATTCAGTCACATTCACATTAGCTGACGATTTTGTGTGTTCCATAGAATCGCACTGAAGCTCATCGGTCTATTTAAATCCTTGGCCTCCTTTAATTTCCCCATCTTAATGGGGTTTAAGTGACAATTGCTAAGGTCTTATTATCTAGGAGATAAATGAATACATGGGTGATGCTGGGCACTCACGACGCGATTGCTATCTCAGGACTCGAACTGTGGGCAAACTTTATCATTAGACAGAGACTCCTGTGTCCTGGGTAATACAGAGACATGGCAAGGCGTTCTTTAATTTTAAACATTTGCTACAGTATGCTTCTCTGAATCAGTAATCATGAGGATAGAATAGGGATTACTTAAGTATTTTTTCTGTCTTTTGAAAGCTGTTTTTTTTCCTTTTTAAGTACCTGGTGTGTGGTGTGTGTGTGTGTGTGTGTGTGTGTGTGTGTGTGTGTGTGTGTAGGAGAGTTAGAGATGAATAGAAGACAAGAAGCATTAATCGGCAGAATAACCTGCAGACAGCAATGCTTTGAAAGGTCGGCCTTAACTCTATGTAGCCAGAGTGTGGGGACTGATAACTAGCGTGTAAGCAGAGGAGGGCAGACTTCAGTCGAGAGATTCCAGCTGCAACAGGAGGAGACTGAGGCAAGGACAGATTGAAGCAGGTCTCCGTCTGCAGAGGGCCATTTGAAAAACCTCACTTATGCGGATGTAGGTGGATAACAATGGTAGCAAAATTTTATTTAAGTTTTATGACCTCCCTCGCATGTGCATGTATGGTCTCATCGAAATGTACAACTGTCATATGAGGTCGGTTCTATTATTACTTTCACTTTGCAGAAAACAGACTTAGAAAACTTGTTCAGGGCCAAAGAACCTGTAAGGCCAGGAAGTTCACATTTTCCTGGGAATAGGGTATAGTATTGTTTCGTGGTTTGACAAATGTTGCCTCTCCCTTTGAGGTCTGGGAGAGAGGGGACTTGTATGAATAAGATTCCCAGGAGCCTTCAGGGCTTAAAAGAACCCATGCTCATCCTCTGAGGCATAAAAGTTGACATTAGGGCAGGGTGATTCCACGCAAGGCCCAGGGCAGTGAGGGCTGGCAGAGCCCTTTACCATCAGACTGGAGACCCGGGGCAAAAGGGCCAGCCTGGCACACGGTCAGAAAGGAAGATGTTGGCATGGCGGTTCTGGGTTGTGGCTGCTGGAACCTGGTCTAGAGTTTTTATGGCACATAGAAGCATCTTCTGTCTTCGTATTGTGGATTGGAAGAAATGAGGTGTTTTTTTTTACCCTTGTACAAAGAGGACCTTGGCCCTTGCAATCAAGGAGATTGCAAACTATAGTCGTCTCAGTAGCCCCCGGCTCTTATCCACGGTTTTTGCTTTCCACAATTTCAGTTAGCTGCAGTCAGCTGTGTTCCGAAAACATGAAATGGAAAATCCCAGAAGTAAACAGCTCGTAAGTTTTAAGCTGCACGCCATCCTGAGTAGCGTGATGAAATCTTTGCTATCCGGCTCCATCCACGCCCAGACGTGAATCGTCACTTTGTCCAGCATCTCCACGCGGTATGGATAGTGCAATAAGCTATTCTGAGAGGGAGTCCACATAACTTTTATTACGGCACGTTGTTATAATTGTTCTATTTTATTATTGTCATTGTTTATCTCTCACTGTGCCTAATTTATAAACACTTTAACCTTGGTATGTATGTATAGGAAAGAACATAATATATTTAGAGCTCGGTGTTATCCATCCTTTCAGGCATCCACTGGGGATGTTCGGTCTATGTATAAAGCATTCCTGACACTCTTTTCATCCTCTAACATGGGGATGACAGTAGCCCTGCTCACCGGATGGGTGGCAGAGAGAACAGAATGAGGGGGCACATGGGCATCAACAAGCAATGTCAGCTGCTGCTAAAGCTCCTTGCCAGAGATGCTGGGGTGGGTCAGAGGTCTCCAGTAATTCTCATATCCTCCATGTCTCTTCACCAGAAGTGGTCCTTCCAGGGTCCTAGTGGGTCTCAGATGGTCATCTCCATCTGCACGGTGCAGAGGTGGGCTCCTGACATCCAGACTCTTCTGTCTGCCTTAGGGTGGACTCATAACACCATCCCCTTGAGCCGGTCTTCACCCACCGTTGTGTGGGCTCGGCCCCCTGTGGCTGCTCGCCTCCGTTCTCTGGCCCTTCTCCCTGTCCATCAAAATGCACCTGCTTTGGTTCCCTTGGGGTCTTATCTCTTTCAGTGTTAACAACCTTTACATACCCTTCAGTGCTTTAATTTACAAGAGGTAGTTAAGGGGATGGGACCCAGGAATTCCAGAGCAAGAAAGCAGAGCAAGATGGCTCTTTCCAGAGCATCTGACAAAACGCTGACGGCAACTTCCTGTTTCCTACACTGAAGGCCCCACTGCACTGAGCATCTGTGCAAAACAGGACAGAACAGGGCCTGATAGCCTGCTTCTCCTTGCCTTCCCCACCCTTGCAGTCTTGACCTCCACCTATGAAAAATGTGGTGAGCGGGCACAAGAGCTTTTCGTGTGACCTGTTTAGGTTTTGGAGGAAAACTGATGTTCTAATGTTCTACCAGTCCAAGCTTTCCTCAGTACACGTTAATTGAAGGAGAAGTGAGAGTAGGTTGTTGAGAAGACAATGGAATCATCGTGCGCTAAAAAGGTTTGGTGACTGGAGCTGACAGTTCTAACTCTTTCGGTTCCACACACCTGCCCTCCCCCTCCCCCTTCGGATGCTAATGATTACGTCCAGTTTGTTGATGGGTATAGATCAGAGGTTCCAGGGACCCCCCGCCCCCTACTCCTTGGGTTCCATTAATGTGCTAGGGCGGCTCACAGAAGTCAGAGAAACACTTTACTTTCCAGGTCACCATGTTGTTACAAAAGGATATAACTCAGAAGAGCCTGATAGAACAGATGCCTAGGGCAAAGTATGAGGGACGGGCTCGGAGCGGGCATGCCACTCTCCCCAAATCCACATGTCCACCAACCCAGAAGCTCTCCACACCCTGAACTTTTGGGGGTTTTTCTTTAAGATTTTTAAAATTAGTTTCAAGTCTACAATACATTGCTTAGACATTTATATAGTTTATGAAACGATCTCCCTGATTACTCTATCTTCCCTCTGGCTCTTCACCTAGCCATCTAATGTGTACTTCTTTAACCCTTCACCCCATTCTATCAGCCCCCCAAACCCCTACCCCTCTAGCCATCACCATATTGTCCTCTGTATTTGAGAGTCTGTTTTTGATTTGTGTGTTCTTTTTGTTTCTTAGAGTCCACATATAAGTGAAATCATATGGTATTTATCTTTCTCTGACCTATTTCACTCAGCATAATAACCTCTAGGTCCATCCATGTTGTTGCAAATCGTAGGATTTCATTTTCTTATAGCTGAGTAATATTCTGCTGTATGTATGAACTGTAACTTCTTTATCCAGTCATCTGTGGACAGGGATTTTCTGGAGGCTTTGTTACCCTCAAATCCCACTGTTGATTCCTCTGGCAAACAGCCCCCAGCCTTAGTTAATTTCCAAAAGTAATCTTATTTGCATAAGAAAAGATACCTTTATAGCTCTCACCTTATACAATGCCAGGGGGTTTGGGAGCTCTTTGCCAGGAACAAATGACAAAGACCAAATATATATTTCTTATTATGAATCACAATTCACAGTCACCAAAATTCAAGATTCAAAGCCCTGGGAAGAGGGCTTGGGCACGCCTCTTCACTGGCCCATCAAAGACTGTGTGTCAAAGACTGGAGGTCTTGGCAAAGACATCATAAACTTCCCATAGGTCCTTTTCTAAAATCACTCTGGATTCCAGAACTGTATGGGGATCAGGAATATATGTCTCAGTCCTTTATACACAAAATAACACAATTGTTTTGTGAAGAAAGCGATAAGAAAATAACCTTATGGAATATTCTTGTCACTGGCCATTGTCCTTTCAAGAGAGACTACTGTTCGTAAATGTTGAGCTTTATTGAGTACCAGCAAGTTATAATTCCTTCGATGCTGTTCACTGAACACTTACTATATCCTAGTCTGGTTTCAAAGGGATTTCTCTAGGACATTCTGATCTGTTTGGATGAGTCTCTTTGCCTTTCCCTTGGCCTCTGTCCTCTCTTCTCCCTGAACTTTAAAAATTTTGGTTTTACTTACTATTCCACAAGGAGAAAGGAGCCAATAATAGCACTAACCAGGGACTTGGGAGAGCTAACTACTAGCTAGGGCTTTCTCACTGGCTAATAGTGAGATGGGGAAGTCACTTCTCCCCTCAAGGCTGATTCGCCATCTGTCAAGTGAGGCCATTGAATTAGATTATTGTTGCTTTGCCTTTCAGTTCTGACATTCCTGATCCTTCTTCCTCTGCCAGTTGAAGCTTTTTATCTGTGGAAGTTCTTTGAAGAGGACATTTATTTGTTGTACATAATGTACCTTCATTATGGTAAGTGCCTCTAAGTAGTTCTTTTTTTATCGTAGATTTTTTTTTAAATGTGTTTTTTTTCCCCTGGTATAATCATATTTGCAAGAGCCTGGGTCTCTGTATGTACTGATGGAAACTGACTTCATTCTTTATACTTTTCAAGGGGAACACACATAAGTCTGGGTGCATTAGGATTGAGCACAGGCCAACTATCAAATTCTGCTCTCCACTGGCTGTCCATTCACAAGGCTGGCAGCCCACGAAGGATGTGGTAGCTACAGGGACAATGGGCCACTTAGACGTTTGAGATATAAGATCAACTCAGTGGAATTATAGGGGTATCTCCTAGGTTATCTGCTCAACATTTCTGCTTTAAGAACCACAAAACTGGGTGACTCCTTACAGCCACATCTTCTCCCTGCTCCTAACTCACAAAGGTGGGTGTTTGACCCAAGTTTGGCTAATCAGAGAGTCTCCCCTGAGAATTTAAAATTGGGGTAGAGAGAGAGAGAGAGAGCGTAGCTGGGCCACCCCAAAAGGTGATGTGGGCAGGGTGAATTCCTCCAGGCAGAATCACTTTTACCTCTGCCTAGGACTTCATTTGGCCTCTTCCTTTTCTCTGTGTCTCTTCCCTAGGTGTTTCTTATAAGAACACTTACTATTGGGTTTACGGCCCACCTGGATAATCCAGGATGAACTCAGAGCGAGTCCCTTAACTTAATTATACCTACAAAGACTCTTCTTCTAAATAAGGTTGCATTCACAGGTCTCAGAATGTAGAATGTGGATATATCTCTTGGGGGGCTGCCATTCAACCCACTGCAGATGGTGAGCAATTGTCAGGAGTGTGGGGAGTGTTACAAGGGGACTCTCCTAGGTCGCTCAAAAAAAGAGGCGCAACGGTCCCTTCTTGAAGGGGTCGGGGAAGGCTTGTCGGAGAACATAGCATCATCTGAAACCGGAAGGAAGAGCATTACAGGGAGGCAGAGCAACTCAAAGGGAGGAAGACTGGCATTTAAAGGAGGGAGGAGGCAGACTGGGACAGAGAGGGGGGATGTGTTGTGGGGTGTGGAGGGGGCAGAGGGTGGAGCAAGTGGCTAGAGAGACAGGCGGGTTTTGATCACACAGCCCCAAGTCACCTTGTGCTTTAACTTGGAGTTGGGTGATGTGATTTGCATTTTAATAAGGTTTCCTCGCCCCCTCCCCCTTCTCCCCCCTGCTTCCAACTCTCTAATTTTCTGATGATCTCCAGCAAGATCGTCAGTGGGAAATCACGGACAGTCCCAGGTGGTTTAGGTGTGGAAAGGTGCGTAGGTCGAAAGGCATCTCTTCAAAAGCCCCTCCTTATTAGCATCTAATTTGCACTGTCCCCCTCCCCCCATCCCTATCTGTCTTTTGGTTTTGCAAATTGTAAATCAGTAAAATATTGCCTCAAGCCCTGAGATACCAAAGGCAATCTAACATTGTTAAAAATAAGAGGCATCTTTTCGTTTTTTTGATATTTATTCTTCCTAGTCTCTTTCTTTTTTCCTAATGAACGTTTCTTTCTCTCCTTATGCTTATCGGTTTTAACACATGTCATTTACCACCCCGACCCGCTGATTAAGAGGCTGGGCATGGACTTACATCACTGTCGGGGAAGGAGAAGAAAAATCGCAAAGTAAATGGCAAGATGTTGTGGTGATAGCGATCAGGAAAATCTGCAGTGCTTAGGGGAACGTGGGACCCGAAAGAAATTGCGCAGCTCAGACGAGGCGCGGCTGAGTGCCCCGCGTGGTGCCTGGCGCCACGTGACTGATTATTCAAATAGCCCGATGATTAACTCGGTTTGTATTGATGCAAATAATCCTGCCTGAGCCGGCCACGGCTAATGCATTTTGGAACTGTGGTTTTCCATTGATAGCACAAAATAGTGTAGAGGAAAGCCATTTTCATAATATTAATAATGGAATTACAGAATCAGGTCACTTAAAGGAACAGCGCTGACTCAGCGAAAGCAGCCTCGACTTGAATGTGGAGATTAATACTAAGCAAAAGGAAACACAAACCTGCAGCTATCTCGTGGCGTAAAACACACATCCCTTTGCTGTTTTCTTTTAAAGGAGAAAGAGCTTTAAAAATGACTTGAGTTCTGTACGATTTTCAGATGAATTTGTTACAAAGGAAAGAACTGTCCAGGGACCTGAGAGGAGCCCCCGAAAGATGTTTTTCCTTTGATTAGATATTGGTTTACCACCTTCTCTCATGCCTGGTTTCCTGTCCAATTCCTAGAACAATGTCTGTAAATACTTTCTGAACAAATGGTTAAAATTGCAAATGAAGATCAATGAATGCCCTCTACAGGAATTAGGGCATTTGCCAATGAAGATCTAGTTGTATTGAGAAGAATTCTGTGGCGATCTCCCAAGGATCTTCTGTAGTGTGAGCCAAGGGCTTAGGGATACAATGGCAGGGCACAGGAAGTGGCCCTCTCTGTGGACAAGAAAAAAAAAAAAGCCTTGAAAATAGCCAGTGAGGGCATCTGATGATGTTCACTGCAGTGCATTTATAAAGGTGAACCAGCCATAACCTTAAGGCATATTATGATACATCCAGAGATGGAGTATTATGCAGACATTATGAAGATCTCATTGAAAGGATAGGAGAAATTGTTCATGGTATATTAAGTAAAGAAGCAGATTACAGATCTGTTTTAAAGAAGGCCAGAGGCTCTTGTCATGCTTATTTGTCCAGCTCAGTTCAACCCACTCTTCTAGGGTCTTGGTGACTTCTTGGTTGGAATAGTGTATGAGCCACTTTGTTAAGAAGCCAACTGCTTCTCCAGAAATACCTCTTCTCAGACTAAGGAGGGGATTGGGAAAGAATTATAGGGCAAGAAGGGACTTAGAAGGGATTCAAAGGCTATTGGAAATTAATGCATGTCATGCTTTAAAAAATGTAGAAAAATATGCATAACAGAAAATTTAGCATTTTAACTATTTTAAAATGTACAATTCAGTGGTATTTATATATTACCCTTGTGCAAGAATCACCAACACTCTTTCTCAGTTTTGGGGTTCCTTGCAAATTGAGAAATTTTTCTTTAATATATCCATCCAAAGAATTGGGACGGAGTCGAAAGCTTCTTAAACACATGGCTGGAGGTCACCTGCTAGTCTAGGCTGATCACTATGTGTTAGCCAAGAACTGGATTATTGTACTCTGAAGCCACCAGCTACCAGCCACAGAGCCATATTGTGGCAGGATCCTGGGGTGAAGAGCCAGGTCAATTTTCTTGGTTGTATCTGTCTCCCTCTGTGATTGTCTTGGTTGTTACCTCAGTTGTATCACTTATGAACTGTCCAGAGGAGGTCATCGAGAGGCTGTGACCTCTGGTTGACCTGAGCGCTGGATTCTGGGACTCCTTCCCCCAGGCCACCCCTGTCCTTCGAATGTGTTTGCTCTGTCCACCGTTCCCACCGTGGGAGACGTTTTGATGACAGACTTGAGAGAGCACTGTGTGGACCATCGGGACTGGATATGTGACTGAGCCAGGTAAGGGCTATATATAAACTTTTAAGGTTCGGGCAGGCAGCGAGATAGAGATCCACTTGCCTTTTGGCCACTTGAGACAAGCTTGGTGTGTAAGTGCCCTCGATGACTAAACCTCCACTTACCAACCTGGAGTGGTCTGCCTCTTTGTTTAGTCTCTCCGTGTCCCCCAGTTATGTGGGCAGTATCAGATTTCACCGGGGAAGCGCCCGAGCTGAGGTTTTGAACCAACATGGCGTGAGCCGTTCTCTCCCTCCCTGCGAATGGTGCCAGTGACCCCTCTCTTTGCTCAGCAACTCTGTACTGAGTGTCCCCTGCAGGCTGGCCTTGGACTAGGTGAGGTGCTCCTCCTGGACGAGCCTGGGGAGAGGAAGTGGCAGTAAATGCCTTGCTCGAATTCCTTGTAAGGACGCGTGTGTTTGAGCAGAGATGGTGGACAATCCTCGACCCACCCTGGATTGTCTGAGGGGCAGAAGGAATGGGGAGGGGGAGGGTAGCTCAAAAGGTAAAAGAGATTTGGCCCACTGGAGGTGTTCCTTCTGGTGTCCTGCACGGAAGGAAAATTTTATATTTGGGATGCTTTCTGTTTTAGAGCCACCAGCAGGTCCTCAGATAGTGTTGCTTCGTTCAATGTCATTTTGTTATAATGTTGATGAAATAGTGGAGGAAACTAACTTTATTTCTATCAATAGCCTATGGTGAAACTGGTGTCGTTAAAGTCATTTTGACTAAAGTGGCAGAACCTATCCACGACGTTAAGTGAGCACTGACCCGTGTCTTCCTTCCTCCTTCTTCATCTGCATCTACGGTTGCTGTTTGGTTTTTGTCCAAGCGCCTGCTGGGGGCGCTGCGTGCACACCGCACCTGGAGGTGCTCCTGGACCGCCCTCGGGAGCGCGGTCCCCTGGGAGCGTGGCTAACACAAGCCCAACCACCTTCAGGATAATGGGAACCTGGTCTCCTTATTTTTTTTAGCAACCAGTGTGGAACGCGGTAAGCAAAAGGTGAAAAACATTCCTTTACCCTAAATGGTTCACAATAATGAAAAAGCAACCTCTGTCTTCAAATTGGCCTTTTTTTTTTTTTTTTTTTTTCCCCCAACGTATTCCCCTACTCTGGGGCAGACAAATTGGCCAAGTTGGGGTGGGCAGACGTAGCTTTCCTCAGCCCTGGCTTGACGTCCCCGGGGCGGGCCCAATGGGGCATGCGGAATCTCCGGGCGCGGTGTTCCGTACACATTCATCAGGAAGCCCGCGCGGGAGGATGCTGCTGGCGGGAAGCAGCCCCGGAGAAAAGATTCACTTTTGTGAGGACAGAATTCCCAGCCGTGGGAGCCGCTGGGATGTAATCTCCACTGGGCTGGTTCATTTACACTTGAATCTGAGCCGTTAGGGAGGAGAGCAGCGCTCCTAATGATTTAGAAGGGGCCCCAGACTCTGATGGCAGGGGAGGAGCGAGGGCGTGGCTGCCTCGCGGGCAGAGCTCTCCGGGCTGCCGGCCTGGTGGTCGGGCCACCGCACCTGCTGGAAGGCTGGGGGACTGGCGCCCACCTCTGTGTTTGCTCAGGCGGGCTTTAATCTTTTGTGTAAGGATGGTTGTTTTTGCCTGACTGGCGTTTTAACTGATCTTACTCTGATGGGTAAGGCCATACTTTTTATTTCAAGGGAAGTTCGCAGGGTGAGCGCCTTGAAAAAAAAATTAATATAGTATTTCTTAGAGCAGTTTTAGGAAAAATAAAAAATTGTGCGGGAAGTACAGAGTTCTCATAGACTCTGTTCCCCTACAATTTCCGGTTCACATCTTGCATCGATGTGATACATTTCTTACAATCGATGAACCAATATTCATTCGTACACTGTTGTTTATTAAAGTCCATCGTTTATATAGGGTCACTGCGTTCTACAGTTCTATAGGTTTTGCCAAATGGGTAATGTCCTTTGTCCATCAGTCTCATATGGAGCAAGTGCCTTCTCACTATGGGACAATGTCTTCCTGGGGGCACCCTGCACCTCCTCCAAGCATTGCCCGGGCTCTGGCTGGAGCACCTGTAGGCTAGGGGAAGGGCACATGAGTGCCAAGCTGTGAGAAGTGTCACTTCTTCCTGTCCAAATGGGGAAAGAGGAGCTGGTCTCAGACATAAAGAAGAATATCATTAACCTCTAAGAGTAGTCGCTAGGTTAGGTTCCCTCTGAAACAGGTGAGGAAGCTTTCTGCACCCCCAGCTCCCAGCTGGAGGTCCCCTGCCCAACCACCTTTGGTGTCACATTTTCTGGGGCTATTGGGGGGTGTATGTATTCACATGGGACCGTTGGATGATACCAAGCAGTCCCAGGTATGGACAGGTGTCACTCTGGCTGCACAGTTGGTGGCTGAAGCTCTGTCCCACTCCTGTCCTGACTAAACCACAAGTCCTGTGGAGGCAGTGATCATCACCTGCCGTGAGGACTGGGCCTGGATGAGTCCTCTGCAGTGGTCCTTCCCTGGGTCCCCTCATTCTGCTTTTTCCTGGGTGGAAGCCTCTCTTTTGTCTTGGATCAGCTACCTCACGATCAGCTACCAAGGTTCGTGATCCCCTGGATTGCTGCTGCAGCCTTAGTCCTTCCAGGGGCCTCTGCCTGCATCCTCCTCATCCCTTTATCTTTCAAGAAGCTCTGTCCCTCTTTTATTTGTCAGTAGGGCCCCAAGATGGGGCAAGACTGGTGGACCTGGGGAGTGGAGGCATCAGATAGTCTTGTCTGCTACTGTCCTTTTTCCTACTGAAACTCATTGGCGTTTTGCTCAAGCTTTCAGTAAAGACTTATCAAACACCACGGCCTGTTACCTATGCTTGGAGGAAAAATAGGAAAGAGGCGTTTCCCCAGCTTGGAGCTCAGCAGAAAGGAGAGGGGATAGTGACTTAAAGAAATGGTTACAGGAGGACAGGAGGGGAGCAGAAGAGATGCCTGCCCTGGGGTCTGAAGCAAGGGCTGGCAAGCAGCACCTGAAACTGTTCTCTGCTCCATGGGAACGCTCCCTAAAGGTGCTCAGAAATATGAAGAGAAAAGAATCCCGTAAAAGTCAGCCTGCCACATTGGATGGGTATCGAAGTGTTAGCCCTGAAGTCTGGAGAGCCTTCTATGCCCATTTTACTGGTGAGAAAACCGAGGTGCAGGGGCGTCGAGAAACTGACCAAGGACACGTATTGCTAAGGCCAGGCACTGAGATGCAAACCTGGGACGGACTTCCATAGGCTCTGGTTATTCCACTGCATTTTGATGGCTTCTTGCCTCTGGCTCAGGTAACCAGAGGAGGTGGGATTCACCAGGCTTTAAGAAAAGGAGGTTCATAAAACGGGCAAAGATGAAAAGAGCCAGCATCTGCTGAGCATTTACTGTGTGCCAGGACAGTCCCCAGACCTTTGCTCTCCGTGAAGTGACTCTTCTAATCCTTAAAACAATGATGTCGCTTATTATGACGATTATCCCCAGTGTAGGCTGAGAAAACTGAGCTTCAGAGTAGTTAAGTAGCTTGCCCAAGTGAGCGGGTCTAGAGCCTTATTCTGGAGCCTGGCCAGGGCTGAAGCCTACCACAAAAGTTGCTGTTGGTTGAGCCCTGCTGCACATGGGGTTCGGTGCTAGACACACCTACAAACACTCTCAAATTTAAGCCTCGCCCCAGCTCTCTGAGGGAAGCCTTATGTATTTCAGTTTGACAGATACAGAACTGAGTCTCAGAGACATCAAACAACGTATGCCTGGCCGACCGCAAGCTGGAGCTTTGCCTCTTAATTCAGATCTGTCTGAATTAAAAGCCTGGGCTCTTCTTATATGCTGGGAGCTTCCATACCTGGAAAGACATCTAAATAACCCAGGGAACACTGAGGAAATACAGATTCCTGAGTGCAGCCCTGGAGATGGATTCAGAAGCTTGGGGCAGCCTGGGAGCCTGCATTTTATAGACGGTTTCCTGCTTGGTGCTCCTGCAGCCCCTCAGCTGTCCCTGTCACTGCCTTCCTTGGAGCAATGCTAGGGTTGGGGTACAGGCCACACTGCCACATTGCTTTGTGGTAATTTATGAAATTACCCCGATGATTCGAATTAACATGGAGATCCGAATCCCTGGTCCACTGCTCCCCTGGGGGGCCATTATGTAACTGAAGCCATCTTATTGACTTATCACAAACATCCAGGGATCAGGGCACACTTGAGCCTGCACACCCGCCACTATTGCATGCCAGTCCCCCCTGTTCTCCTGCCCATAGGAGAACCTCCAAGGGGACCCATACTGCCACCCAGAAGGTGCCTCGGTAAGATCTGCAGTCTGAGCTAAGGTCAGCATCCTGGTCAGTGTTTCTCAACCCTGGTTGCACATTAGGTTGCTCTGAGGGGGACCTTTGAAAGAAGACTAATGTCTGTTCTAACCCAAACCAAGCAAATTTGAGCCTTGGGGGTGGGGGTAGAGGAGGAGTATAGGTATTTTAAAAAAGCTTTCTAGGTGATTCTGAGAGGGGCCAGGTTGCAGACTGCCAATTAGAACCAAGAAACTGATGTTTACTTGCCTCTCAGATGTTTAGTTCCTTTGTTGTTGTTTTTTTCTTTATTAAATGCTGTGGGCTTAAAAAAATTACTTAGTAAACTTAATTTTTTCAGTACAGAGAGTTTCCACATTCCTCTGCACCCACGCACGCACAGCTGCCCCATCAAATGCTGTCTTCAATACAAATTTGTATGACTTGAAATAACCAAAGGATGACTCTCAGATCTTCTCTCCTGGAAAGACGCTTCCTAAAATCGCTCATGCACAAACATAGTGTTGGCAAAAGTTTTACGGCACCTGCTTGAGTGACTGGCTGAATCCCTGGCTTCTCTGCATCTGGCCGAGCTGGCTGCTCCCTCTGCCTGGCTGGGAGCGGACTTGCGGGATTTCTCTGGTGTGTGCTCTGTGGGTAAAACCTTCCTGTCTCAGCAAAGCGTCTGCAAGGCACTCCGCGTGAGAGAACATACAGAAAAGGGCTCAGAAATAGATTTTCAAAGAATCTGTTCAAATCCCCTTGAAACAACCCCCTCCACCCCCAACCTTGCCCCCCATTTCTTTCTAAAATTCTCTTCGGCTCTCTGAAAATCTTATTTCCAGCTCATTTTTCAGCTTCTTCAATAGAAAAACATTTCACTAGGGGGCACTTCAAGACTGAATAAAAAACAACCACCCAGAAATGTGGTGACAACAGATCATTAACTTGGTAAACAGTCCTGCACAAAACAAAATATAAAAAATACATAAGGAATTAAATATGTATTTAGCTGAAACTGTGATTCAATTTCTCTGGGTTGTTTTCTTGAAACGGGGCACAGGAGGAAAGTGGCATTCTTGGACTTGCGGGCAATTTTGACTTGAGATTAGAATAATAATAATGATAATGATAATAATGGTCACTTCCTCTGGTTTAAAATGGGCACTTTGCTTACTGCCATGCTTTAGTGCAACTGGGTGGTTGGTGCTTTTACTCAAATTTCTGTTTAAGAAACATATTCTTTCTCAGCATTGGTGGAGAGCATTCATGTGTCTGCTAGCAAGTCCAGGCTGCAGGATTAATGGAGGATTTTCTACAGCGAAGAAGAAATTCTTTATAGGTGCATCCAGGACCCACATTCCACACATGGCCTGTTTCTATCCAGCAGTGTGACCCTGGGCAAGTCACTGCCCTTCTTTAGACCTCAGCATCCTCATTTATAAAATAGCAGTATTGGATTAGATATTTACAATCTCTTTCCAATCTGACGTGCTGTAAGAATCTCCTTAGCTGTCTCCCTGTGGCTGGATCATTCACACTGCCTTTCTTCTGACGTGGCCTGAATAGTTATGTCAAACACAGATCCCAGGAGAAAGACAGAGAAAAAGGACATGGGTGTGAGTCCCGGATCTATACTCGCTGGCCACTGTTGTGGGGTGAATGGGTTGAGTTGTGTCTTCCCCAAAGATGTCGAAGTCCTAGTCCCCCATACCTGTGAATGAAGGGCAGTGCTGTGACTGTGACCTTGTTTGGAAATATGGTGTGTATGCAGGTGATAGAGTTAAGATGAGGTCACTCGTGCAAACTCTAATCCGATATGACTGTGTCCTTATAAAAAGGGGAAATTTAGACATAGAGACAAACACAGATAGACACATCTTTGTCATATAAATATGAAAGCAGTGATGGGGTGCCACTTCTATGAGCTAATGAACACCGAAGCTTGCCCCCAAACCATCAGAAGCTACAGGAGAGGCACGGGATGGATTCTCCCTCACAGACCTCAGAGGGAATCAGCCCTACCAACACCTTGAGCTTGGACTTCTAGCCTCTGGAATTATATATAATTGTGATAGTATTAATATTTACTTAACAGTAACTAAATTTCTGTTATTTAACCTTCCTGATTTGGCAGCCCTTGCAAACTAATACAAAGGGATACTTAACCCATAAGGATAGGATTAAAGAGATGTCATATAGGAAAGCCCCTAGCACAAAGGGCCTGGCGTCTAGTGGGTGCTCATCAAATGTTAGTTATTATAAAAAAGGAATAAGAGGAGGAAGGAGGAATGAAGAAGGAAGCTCTTGGTGTTAAGCATCTGTTCGGTGCTGGGAACTTTATACATTTATCTGTAGTTCTAACCATCGTTTTGCTGCCGAGGGAATGGGGGCTCTCAGAGGTTAAGTCATTTGCTGAAGGTTGAAAGGTAGGAAGTGGTAGGTAGCAAACTGGCCTGTCTGACTGCAAAACGTATGTTCTTTATGCCGTTATGCTCGTTACTGGGGCAGGTGTTATTTATCCTGCTATGGTAAACTTCATTCATTCATTCATTCATTCATTCATCATTCATTCATCTGCTTAAGAGTTGGAAGGAGATACAGCTGGGTCCATTCCGATGCTCCAGTGGCAGACCAGGCTCCATGGAGTGGCGGGCTTGCTGGCATGGTTGAAGTTAACTGCCCAGAAGACTGCACTGCCCTAGGCCAGCGTCAGGCTGTTTGATGAAAGCAAATCTTAGAAGCCAAAGTACGTGGGAGTGAAGTGCTTTGTAATTTATACTTCTCCAGCTTCTTTCTAAGTAAACTTCCCTGCACTCTGTTCTGAAGATCATTGACTGGTGACTCAAAACCAGCCTCATTCCAGGTAAAATCCCTGAAGAGCCAAAATCTAACCTGATTCCATATTTCCCCCTCTTTGAGTCCTCATCCACATCCTTATTCTTCTCTCCTTTCCTACTCCACTCCATCACTACCCCAATTTAGTTAAACATTTCCCTGGAATGTATCTGGTTCCAGATGCTGAGGATATAGAGGTGGGCTGGAGAGGGAGCCCTAGCAGAGATGCGGATCATTGCGATACTGTGGGATATGCCCATGATGACAAGATGTTAGAAGACAAGAAGTTAGATGTTGGATGGGGGCTACTCAGGAAAGCTTCCCAAGGGAGGGAAAAAGCAGTGATTTTGGAGAATGTCAAAGGGGCGGGCAATTCCAGGCTCAGGGGAGACTATGCACCTAGAGACCTGAGATAGCAAGTTAAGGATAGGCAACTGGAAATGCCTTGGAATAACTGGACATAAAGTATGGAGGGAAGAGGGGAATGAGAGAGAGCTGGAGAAAGCAAAAGCCAGGTCACCAAGTCCTCTTGGCATTTCAGAGCTACCCTAAAAGGTGTCCAATTCAGCCCATCCTTTCTAGAAGTCTCCTTGCTTGTGCTTCTCACAGTCCCTGATTCCCTCGATTTACCTTTCTGGGATCCAGGCCAGAGCCTCTCTTCCCCAGCTTGTGTTGAATCATGCATTCATTCGTTCCTTCAGTCCGCAGACAAATATCTGTGGGGTGCTTACACTACGAGGCCTGCTCTAGCCACTGGGATCCAGTGGTGAACAATCAGGCCAATAGTGGGGAGTGTATTATGTCTCCACCTCTTAGGTGAGGCATTTACAAAAAATTCAGAGATTATGGTAGGCTGGAGGGGCGCCTTTTGGGGACAGTCAGTCATCCTCCCCCTGATGCTGGCTGCCCAGACGCACAGCGCAGCTCTAGCCTCCTTCCCAGAGTTAAAACTCTCCCTCCTTTAGTCTCAGCTCCTCTCACCTCGGTAAGGCTCTTGGAGGTGGTGTTGTTACGATTGACATTGCCTGGACATCTCAGAAGGACGGCTGTGGTCTGACCGCGTTCTGCCCAGGTGGGGTTTTGTTGGCCACTTCAGTGCGTTCCTGTCTGGAAGGCTTTTTGGGGGCCGGTGTGGATGTTTCAGCTCATTACAGGGTTCGTTCAAGCCATCGGCCTTGGGGAGTTTTTGTTCTCACGCCGGAGATCCCACGACGTGTTCTTGGCTATAGTCACGTCCTAAGGCTGCCGTACAAATGATCACAAACTGGGTGGGTTACAATAACAGAAATATATTTTCTCACAGTTCTGAAGGCTGGAAGTCCAAAATCAAGGTCTGGGAAGGGCCATAATCTCTCCGAAGGCTCCAGTGGAAAATCTTTCCTTGGCTCTGCTAGCTTCTGGTGGCTTCCAGAATTCTTGGTGTCCTGTGGCTGGCAGCATAGTGAAACTTTGTCTTCGCATGACCGCCTTCCAGTGTGCCCACATATCTCTGAATTCTCCTTTCCTTATAAGGCCGCCGGTCCTTGAACCAAGGCCCTCCCCGATCCAGGATGACCATGTCTTGACTCGATTCCATCCGTAAAGGTTCTTTCCCCAGATAAGGTCACATCCGCAAGTACCAGGGGCTTGGACGTCAACATGTGTTTTGGGGAGACACAAGCCGACCCTCTACACTGGGTGCGAGAAGCAAAGCTTCCTTTCGAAGGGTGGTGAGCCAGGCTCCCTTTCTCAGTATAGAAAACCGAGCTCCAGGGATTGAGGCCTTCAAGTTCTCTCCCAGAGCTTTGCCCCTGACTTCAGGGATTCTGCCTGGGCAGAAAGGAAAACGAGTCTGCGGAATTCCAGGATGGGGGGGGGGGCGGGGAGAGAGAGAGAGAGAGAGAGAGGAAAACAAGGCAGTCTGTCTCTTTCTGTAGTCCCCACTCCTTCTTTCCTTTTTTGCGGAGCCCTGCAACACGGCGCTCAGCAGTTGGGTGGCGAGGTGGAGTGCCCCGTGCCCGGTTGAAGTGTACATTCCCATTTCCCGAGCGCTCAGCTCTGTTCTCTGCACCTGTTCCTTTCTCGTTTCCCCATTTGCTTTCAAACAGTGCCGGGATGGACAGTAACCAAGACACACGTGGTGCGATGCTAAGGTCTGGTCGGCAGGTGTTTCCTGACTGCAAATCAGCTTCGGGAAAGCGGAGATTTCTCTGCACTGACTCAAGACCAAAAGCCAAACCTAACAGCCAAACCTAAGAGCCAAACCTGCAGCCTATCTGCTGTGCAGCGGGTCACCCAGGGGTCTGGGAAAGTGATGATTTAGATTGACCGGTGCACTCCTAGAAATGTCTAGGAAACAGCTGGGCTCACACGAATGGTGTGAACCCCTCTGCCCCTAAATACATACATACATACCTACATGCATACATACACACTTCTGCTTCTCCAAGTTGAGTGTTTACCAGATTGTTTTTTGTAAAGCAAACTTTATTTCGATGCGGTTATCTTTCGAGTCCGCTTTGCCTAGGTTTCCAGTCATTATGTCTTCAGCTCTAAACACATCCGCTTCTCTTAGCCTTTCTCTCCAGCCTGGTGAGGAACACAAAGGTGGGTGAACTGCCACTCTGACCCGCACCCAGGGCGAGCGGCGCGGGTCCCCTTAGCAACGCAACTTTGCAAAGCGGCGGGGCCGGACGCCGGCTCGCAGCTCAGGACTCCGGGCTCCGTCGCTCCCCACGCTGGCTGGCCTGCTCCCCACCAGAGCACTTAGGCCACGCGCTGAGATGTTAAGTGCTGGCGGCCGCGGGACATTTTTGTTGCTGTGCTCGGCAAAGCCGCCTGCTTTTTACAAACACATTAAACATTAATACCTACAGAACGGGCAGTTTTATAGTGCACAAGCACGAGTTTCCAGGACACGGATTTATTTATTTTTTATTAATGTAACCTTAGCATGCCACATATTTCTTGCGGAGCGCCAGATCTGAAAGGCCTTGGCTGGACCCAATGAATACTTTATGATTCCATTTAAGACCAAGGGAACCCATAAACTCACCCCCATTTACATTTCAGTGGAGTCTTATAAGTAATGCATGCTGCACGCTCTCAGCTGTCTCCTGGACTGCCTTGAACACCTCATCACATACGTGGCCTTTTCAGGAAAACAGAGCAGTAGTCTCTTCAAACAGTTTTATTTTTCTTTCTTCAGCTACTTGAATCCCCTCTCTGTGGCCATGAATAGATAATCATAGGAAGCTGGCTTTTGGAGTCTATTGTTCTCGCTCTCTCTCTCCTCTCTCTCTCTCTCTCTCTCTCTCTCGTAAGCCTCTCATGCCTATGGTTTCAGCGGTCACCTCTGAGCAATGCCTTCTAGAACAGTGGTGTAGCCCTGAGCCAACCCGCCAACCCTTTTAGACCCGACTTTCCTGAATGGGAACGCTGTTTGGATTTGCTTGCTTCTGCCCCATGGCTGACAGTGCTCAGTCAGCTGGCCCGACGAGCTCAGGCTGTCCTTCACTGACCCCTTTCGTCCCCTCCTTCCAGGCTCCTGGATCCAGTTTGGTGCTAGCTCTGGGCAAACCCTTTTCTGCAGCGCGCTGCTTCCCTTAGCAGCCAGTGCTGTCTTTCCATGGTGTGTGGTGTGTGTGTGTGTGTGTGTGTGTGTGTGTGTGTGTGTGTATTAACGTATTATATATGAAATCTCTTGGTTCTGCTTCCCTGGAGAACCCAGACTGATTATGGACTGCCCCTTATTGACCATTTGGTATAAAAGACTACCTTCCCACATTACTCTCTGTGACGTCTATACATTCTTTGACCTTCCTCCTGTGGAAAGGTGGAGACTAATTCCCTTTGCAAATGGGCCTGCCTTAGTGACTCACGTATGTGAATAGCACGCAGTGAAAGTGATGCTTCATGAACTCTGAGGCTGGATTAGAAAAGGCAATATCGTGTCATCCTGAGGCATGCTCGCTTATGTGCCCGTGCGTGCACACGCTCACTCGCTCTCGCTCTCTCTCTCTCTCTCTCTCTCTCCCTCTCTCTTCTCTCTCTCTCTCTCACTTGCTCTTGAAACGTTCCCAGCATATCATGAGGAAGTCCATGCCAGATGGAGAGGCCTCATGAAGTTGTGCCGGACAACCACCCCAGCTAAGGTTCACCTTCCGCTAGCATCAGCTCCAGCGACGGAGAGAACGAGGCTCCGGGTGATTCCATATTCGCCTCTTTGAGCTGCCCCAGTGACACTGAGTGGAGCAGAGATGGCTTGTCTCCACTGGGCCTTGCTCAAGCGAGAGAATCATGAGCAAAACCAAATGGTAGTTATTATTTAAAGCCAGTGTTTTGTGGTTGGTTGGTATACAGAAAAAGATAACTGAAACATTCTCTATTCTGTTGTCATGTTTGTTTTAAAATGTCTTCTTATTTTATTATTATTTTTTCCAATAGTATTTAAAATTTTTTTCAATTATCGTTGACATACAATATTATAGTAGTTTTAGGTGTACATCATTGTGATTAGACTTTATATAACTTATGAACTGATCACCCCAATAAATCCAATACCATCTGACACCCTACATAGTTACATACAATATTTTTGACTATATTCCCTATGCTATGTGACATCCCATGACTATTTTGTAACGGCCCATTTGTACCTCTTGATCCTGCCCCTTCACCCATCATGCTCCCCAAATCCAGCAGCCATCAAAATGCTTTCTGTATCTGTGAGCTTGTTTCTGGTTTGTTTGTTCCTTTATCCTGTTTTCTAGATTCCACATAGAAGTGAAATCATATGACATTTGTCTTTCTCTGTGTGACTTACTCCCCTCAGGACAATACCTTCTAGCACCATCCACATTTCTGTAGATGACAAGATTTCATTCTTTTTTATGGATGAATAATATTCCATTGTATATATGTGCCGCCTCTTCTTTATCCATTTATTCATTAACAGGCACCCAGGCTGCCTCCATATCTTGGCTATTGTAAATAATGCTGCAGTGAACATAGGGATGCACATGTCCCTTCAAAATAGGATTTCTAATTTCTTCAGATAAACACTCGGAAATGGGATTACTGGGTTCTTTTTTTGTCTTGTTATAGTCTTTGTTTTAAAGTCTATTTTGTCCGGTATAAGTATTGCTACATCAGCTTTTGTTTTCTTTTTGTTTTCATTTTCATGAAATATCTTCTTCTATCTTTTTACTTTAGTCTCTGTGTGTCTTTCTATATGAAATGACTCTCAGCATATGTAAGGGCTTTGTTTTTCTTGTTCAGCTACCCATGCCTTTTGATTGAAACATTTAATCCATGTATACTTAAAGTAATTTTTGATAGATATGTAGTTATTGCCATTTTATTATTCATATTTTTTATCTGTTTACCTCTTCTTCTTAAAGAAGCCTCTTTAATATTTCCTGTAATATTGGTTTGCTGGTGATGAACTTCTTTAGCTTTTTCTTGCCTGAGAAGCTCTTTATCTGTCCTTTGATTCTAAATGATAGCTTTGCTGGGTAGAGTGATTTTGGTTGTAGGTCCTTGCTTTTCATTGCTTTGAATATTTTGTGCCAATCCTTTCTGGCCTGTAAAGTTTCTGTTGAGAAATCAGCTTTTTTTTTTTATGCTGTGTTTAAAATTCTCTTTTTGTCTTTAACTTTTGGCATTTTAACTATGATGTGTCTTGGTGTCGGCCTCATTGGATTCCTCTTCTTTGGGACTTTCTGGGCTCATATGTCTTTTTCTTTTACCAGGTTAGAGAAGTTTTCCATCATTATTTCTTGAAATAATTTTCAATTTCTTGCTCTCTTTCTTCTCCTACTGGTATCCCTATGGTGTGAATGTTGGTATGCTTAATGCGGTCCAGAAGCTCCTTAAACAATCCTCTTCCTTTTTTTTTTTGGATTCTTTTTCTTGTTGCTATTCTAATTGAGTGTTTTCCACTGCCTTATCTTCCAAATTGCCGATTTGATTCTCTGCTTCATCTAATCTACTGTCGATTTCCTCTAATGTATTCTTCACTTCACTTATTATAGTCTTTATTTCTGACTGGTTCCTTTTTTTATGTTTTCTATCTCAATTTTTATGTTTCTTATCTCTTTGTTGAAGTTTTCACTGAGGTTGTTGAGCATCCTTATAACCAGTATTTTGAGCTCTGCATCTAGTAGATTTCTTGTCTTCATCTTGTTCAGTTCTTCTTCTGGACTTTTGTTCTGTTCTGTGATCTGAGACCGGTTTCTTTGTCTCCCATTTTGGCTGCCTCCCTGTGTTTGTGTCTAAGTATTAGATAGAGCTGTTATGTCTCCGGTCTTAGTAGAGTGGCCTTATGTAGTAGGTGTCCTGTGGCAACCAGTTGTACAATCTGTCTGGTCCCCTGAGCCGGGTGCTCAATGTGTGTCCCTTGTGTGGGTTCTGTGTTCTCTTTTATTGTCGTTGAGTCTTGGTTGTCGTTTTCACATCAGCGAGATTGACTCTCGGGCTGATTTGTTGTGGGGACTGGCTGTGATTACAGTGAAGAAGCTGTTGTACAGGGGCTGACCCTATGAAGCAGGATTTGCTTTAACAGGGCTCTGGTATCTGCCCCGTCTGCCTTTTGGGTGTGTCTTTTGTGGAGGTGGTTGGGTGGTGCTCTGGTGCGGTGTGAGGTTGGCCACGAAGTGTGTTGGTTCTGGGGCTTCTTGGAGGGGTCCCGTTGCAGACGAAGTTCAACTACCACCTGTGCCCTGCCCGGGGCCATTTGGTATGAGCTACAAAGTCATCTGCAAGTGGTCGCTACTTGTGCTGGGCTTGGAGGTGTCTGGGAAAGGCTAAGCTGTGTACTGAGGCTGCATGTTGGTTTGAGGTTGCCTAGCAAGAGGTACGGAGCACGCTGGCACTAGACGCTGCTTGTTCAGAGTTTATGAAGCTTTGAGAGATTTTAGGAAAGTCTGAAGTCTGAGTCAAGATAGGCTGTTTGTATGGAAATGCCACTGGAAGTAGCTTGGGTGGGCCCACAAGTTGGGTGGGGTGAGATCTCAGGGAACCATCAGAGTGAGGCAAACAGAGATAGCTAGGTTGATGAAGACTCATCAACCTATGATGGCCTCCTACGTCTACACACTGGGTCGAGGGATGGCTCAAAAAAGGAACAGTGTTTCTGCCAGCACTTCTATCTGAGAGAAAGATGTCCCTCCAGCCCTCACTCTGAAGCCAGCCAATCCAGCCCCTTCCTGTACGTTCCTGGAGCCTTTTGCACTGCTGACCCACTGCTGGAGCTTGGAGCACGTGAGTCCACAGTGAGTAAATCTATGCATGGAGCCTTTAAGAGGAGCGCCTGGGAATCCAGATGCCCTCCATCACACTCAGCCACAATCTTCACTGGTTTTCACAGTAGGAAGTTGTGAGGACTTCTCTTCCTGGCACTGAAACCTGGTATAGGGCTGGGTCCCCCTCACTCTTCAGGAAGGATCTCCGCAGCTGAAACATTCCTCCTAAAGCTTAACTGCCACACATGGGTGTGGACCAGACTGTTCAGCATCTTCATCCCTCCTACCAGTCTCAAGTGGGCCCTTCTGTATGTCTTTAGTTATAGAACTTCTGTTCAGCCAAACTTTAGGCGATTCTCATTGATGACTGTTCTATAGGTTAGTTGTAAATTTGATGTGATCGTGAGAAGAGGCCAGCACAAGGTTTACCTACTTCACTGTCTTGACCAGAACCCATGAGTAATACAATTTTTAAAAAATTTATTACTTATCACTATTTGGAATACAAGTATTTATTTTTTATTTGTTATCTATCTCTCCATTAAAAATAAGTTCCATTAGGGAAGGAACTTATTATATTACACCTATTTTTTTTTTATCTTAGTGCCATTAAGAACACTTAGTAGTCACTTAGTAAATATTTCTTGAATAAATACTATTCCTGAATCTACCAAATTATATTCTTTCTTATTTTCTTTCTTATTTCTTTCCTTTTCTACCTCAGTCTTTCTCTTTCTTTTAACTTTCACCTTTCTTTCTCTCTTGCGTCTTCCTTCTTTCCTAGTTTTCAAATAATTTGATTTTTTTCATTCACTTAAGTGCTGCATAAATACTTTTTTCTTATAAACAATGAAAATATTTCAGATAAAACTACATTCTCCTTTGCTTACAATCTATCTGAAAACCTGTCCCTCTTTGTTCCTCACCTCACCCCTTCCCTGCTTTGTTTCCACTGCAGTGGTCATTTAGCAGAGGGGTGAGCCTCTTCTTACCTCGCCCTGAATGCCCTCACCTTCTCCTTCTTCCAACACATCCTTCACATCACCAGACTACTGGTCCCCCAACTCTGCTTTTAGAGAAACTTGCCTTAAAGCTTTCAAAGTCTCCCTGTTACTTAGAGTCGAGGTTCAAACTCTAGAACCTGGAGCTCAAAATTCCACAATCTGAGCCCTTCTTAGGACTTGGTTCTTCTCTTCTTCCTCCATGAATCATCTGCTCCAGCTGCAGTGGTTTCTTCCCTGCCTCCAAGGGTGCTCTGGTTTTCCTGCTTCTGCCTTTTGGCTGACTCTGTGCTTCATGTCTTCAACACCTACCAATTCTAGTCACCTACTCAGATGCCGCTTGCTTTCTAAGTCCTCTGGAATCGTCCTGCCCCTCTCCGAAGAATCTTCTCTTTGTGGGCTTTAACCACGTGGGGAGGGTCATGGTTATCCTCAAATGGGAAAAGGAGGTTGCGTCAAAGGAAAATGAACCAACACACAGAGAGGAAAAGAAATACATTTTAGGAAGATATCCTGGTGATATTCAATCCCCATGCTCCAGTTGTCCTAAAATTACCCCTCATCCCTCTCCTTTCCATGGTCTGATTTCTCAGTCTTTCTTTGGAGTTGAGCTTATAAATCTCTAATTTTTCCAAAACCGATTTAAACTGTCACATGCATCCTAACTAAGAAAAGATTAATTAAAATTAAATATATCAGGTGCTTTGCAGTGAATGGGCTTCTTTCAAAATAAAGACCAAGGCATGAGGATTGATGATTTCAAATCGTTATGAACTAACTGAAATGAGCAGTTCTGTGATGATCCTGGCACAGTGTCCGACACATAGCAGCCCCCATCGATGGTAATGTCCTCCCTCTCTCCCACCCCCGTATCTTTCCTGCCTAGAAGCCTATTTCAGGTTAGATGCTGGAAAGCAAAAGGGAGTTTAAAGTGGGTTTTGTGTGCCCTTTGGATTTCTAATCTTCTAAGTGGTATGAAGTAGCCCGGGTGATCTAATGCTCTCTGATGTCCTACTTTTCCATGGATCAAGCTCAATATGTCCTTAATATATAACCAAATTATATTGGAGAAATCTGAAACACAGAGGCATATAAATGGGGTGCTCTGTTACTATTACTTTTAAGAGAGTAATTTTTATATAGAATACCAATCTTGGAGGTATATAACATCTTTTTTATTATTTACTCTTATCAAACTGTTGGATTTGACATGCATGAACCTCACAGTTACATTATCTTTATCTCAAGTGATTTCCTGATGAGTTTCTAGAATATCCCAGTACCTTACCTCTTCAAGTGCTTTCTTTGTTCCTGTGTGGTCTGCCATTTGTTGCTTCCTGACTTCTATTAGTTGCATGTTTTGAATAAGTCTTTACACATGATGAAGGTTCGTCTTTGAACTAGATCTCCGTCTTGCTGGATAGTTGCTGTTACAGACTTCACAGTGTAACTGTCTATATTTGGAGCATAAAAATTTGTAGCAGGAAGGTTAATCGGTAAATAAATCAAGAACATTTGTGTATGATAAGAAATAATTGAAAAGACTACACACACACACACACACACACACACACATACACACACACACACACGGTAGTCCCTTGCTGCCCATTCTGAGTGACAACTGTTGTCAGAAAGTCAAGGACTCTGATGTCTGCATCGAAATTCCAACAGGTGCCCCGGTTTAAGCAGTGCAGCAGTTTTCATTGCTATGCATGGCTTGCACATAACAAAATAGTTGTAACCTTTCTGCAAAGTGCAAAGTCAGGAAATGTTAATCCATAGGGAAGGCATACCTAAGCCACGGCTCTAACCTGATCAGTAATTCCTCTTCTCGTTCTCCGATTCAAAAAAAAAGATTTCTCTCTCTACAGCAACCCAGCCTCTGTTATGCTGTGTGTGCATTAGTAAAATTGATCTCCATAAGAGTTCTTGAAACTGAATTACTTAATAGCATCGTTTAGGGCTGCCGCGGAGGGAGAGAAGTCAGCGGGACGGGACTTCAGGAAGTTGCTAGCGCGGAGGCTGATTAAGGCTTCCGCACTTTGCAAAACACGCCCGGCCCTCGCTTAGTGGGGAAAGCGGTGCACTGTACACCTGGAAAACAGGCCCTTTGAGCACCGACTCTTGGCAAAAAATTGCATTAAGACTATTCATTTGGAGGTGATGTGAATTTTATGTATTCGTTTCGATTTGCTCCTCTGGTTCCTCAGGGTAATGGCACAATTTGGGCTGATTTTTTCGTAGAGAGCTCTCAGCCATCCAATTCTACAGTTTTCTTTAAAATTTTTAAATAAAATTATAACAGGGCAGGCAAAAAGAGACAAAAAAAAAAAAAGAAAAAGAAAGAAAGAAAGACGACAAATCAAGTCAAGTCAAGTGTTACCAAGCCAAGTTTTGCTTTGTCTTGGGGGTCTCAAAAGCAAGGGGCTCCTGGGAAGGAAGTGTAGGTGGGACCCGCAACGGCCAGTTATGTGGGGTGCGGGGCATGGGAAGCAGCAGGGAACAGCCTGGGAAGGGGATACGGTGACAGGAATGAGACATTTGTCCCAGGCACTGAATTTAAGAAGGCGCTGAAAAGCTTGGGAATCAAGACACATAATATAATGATGCGTTATTTTTTGAAAAATTAAAATTAAGGCCCAAAAAGGTATGATGAAGAAAATACCAAAATTTTAAATAAAGACAGGCTCTTTATCTCACATGTGTCTTAGCCCTGGTCCACAGTACGTACTTATGTGGCTCCTGCCAGTGGCTGTCACCACCGGCCTTCAGAGCCCCTGGCCCGGGTGCTGAGGGCAGGTTGAAGTTGCTCACCCCACTAGTGCCTCCCACCTTTACAGTAACAGTGATGTCATCATTCACGGTTATCTAATGTGGACTCATCTTCCACTCCGGACACTGTGCTAAGTGTTCTACACCAGTGGCTTATTGAAGTCTAACAGAGGGGGCAGGTGTTAGAGTCCACAGGTGTAGAGCCTGAGGCTGAGGTGGCTTACTCGCCCCCAGCATGCAGTCAGGGTTCTGACCTGACCCGTCGGATTTCCAGGCCCTGCCCTCCCCACTGCGCCACCCTCCAACCTCAGTGTGGGCGGGGCTGGACTTGAGAACACCTTAGGGACCACCAAGGAGTCTGAGCGGAATTCCCCATGACCACTCCTTCGTCAGTGGAGGGCTGTCTACGTTCTGCTCAGGCCTTCCCGGTGATGGGGAGTGTCTCGCTCGCCGGGGCAGTATTCTGCTTATGGGCTGTGCACGCCTTTATTGAGCCAAACCTGCCACCTCATCACTTCCACATATTGTTCCCATATTTGTCTTTTGAAATAGCTGTTTCTTTGCCTGTAATACCCTTTCTTGCCATTGTCTGCTGTGTGAACACCTAATCAACCCTTAAAACCAGATGGAATATATCCCCAATTTATGGGATACATAGTTACTCCCCCATTTCTGACCTTATGGTATTTTGTGCTTTATGTTCTCACCTGTACTACATTTCATTTTTTGGTATAGTTTTTGTTTGCATTTTTACATCTCCACTAGATTGTGGATGAGAGCTATGTGTTGTTAAACTCCCAGCCGATCATTTGCACGCAATAAGCCTATTAAAAATGCTTTTGTGAAAATCAGTAAAGTTAAACAGATAAACTGGAAAATCTGGTCACGAGAGTGCCATTCTTATGCTGAGAGCCCCCTGTGAAACCTCTCCAAGGAAGGAATTTGGACTTTAGAGTCAAATAGAACCAGGTTTCAATCTAAGTCCTGTCTCTTTACTCACTAGATGAGTGACCATGGGCCATGCATTTAAACCGTCCCTTCATTCCATTTTCTGTTCCTTCCTTGCCCTGCCTCTATTCCCATTTACTCCGTCTTGTCACTTTTGCTTCTTACCTGTCCACGGGTAGCCCCTAGCAGGGCCATCACAGAGCCCAACGCTCAGCGAGTTCATATTGTCAACTTTCCCACACCCTATCTTGAGGGGCATTTTTAAAGTCTGAGGGCGACTCTGTGAAAAGGAACCTTTGAGATTGTGAAGTCCTTCTGCTTAATTTCTCAGGGGCATTAAATTGGCCCTGCAAATTCCTTCCCCAGAACCCAGCATTGGTGTTTTCTTACAATGATGCAAATTGCAGCAAACAGGAGTTGCTCAATGGTGAGATCCACGATGCGGAAATGTATTCAGTGATGATGTGGAGAGACAGCAGCAAACAACCCCTGGGCATCTGGAACTTTGAGGGCCAAGTTTGCTTGGTGTTGCCACTCGCCACAAGACCTGGAAGCAGAAATATTTTCACGCACCAGCCAGAAGAAATATTTTCACACACCAGCCCTTCCTAAGTTAGAGAATGTCCACCCTTCCTAAGTTAGAGAATGTCCTTTTGCTCCTTCAACAAGAGGAAGGTTGAATATGAAATTCTTATCATTCTTCTCTCCATCCCCAAGTTTCCGTTACATTAAGAAAAGATCTTTAAACGCTGGCTACATTTAAAGATTTTATTAAATAATACTGATCATGCCTGAATAATACTGAATTAGGTGCCAAAGAGACAGAAATACACACAAAAAAATCTTCAATGAATCTTTCAAACTACGTGCACCTCTGTCTGCAGGCTTTAATTTAGTGCTGAAGAAGCTGATTGCCCAAAGAGGCGGGGGGAAAACAGCAGCCCAAATCCTTTAGAAGATTCTGAACTTGAGTCCTGTCATTTCCAAAGTCAGCACGTTAGGAACTCTGTATTTTCAAAACTGCAGCCCAGGTGATGGAGAGCATGAAATTCAAATCTCTTGTTCTACCATCTCCTGCTGCTTTTGGGCTCAGTGAGAATTTCAGAATGTTTTTCTATTTTACGCCTCCAGTTTATTCTGCACCACGACCTGAGGCTGTACCAACATGTAAAGGATGATGCTACAGGTTGGAGCCACCATGCTTTCCCACGTCTGACAAGACAAGGGCAGTGAGAAGCTGTGGTGGGGGTGCTGGGAAGAAAGAGAAGGTGCGACTCCAAAGGGCCAGAGGGAGGTTCTGGAAAGAGAGGCTCTTTTTTTTTTTTTTTTTTTTTTTTTTTTGTAAATCTGCTCAGTGGAAATGTGTTGCCTTTGTTTGTCCAGTATCACTTTGGTGAATTGCTCCTTCTCTGCTGCTGAATGCTTCTGATGGTGTTAGTAAAACCAAGCACAGGGTCACCTCCATCTGTCCCCCTCATCCTTACTCCACCTGTCTGAGCTCTTGGTCTGCCTCCACCTCATCTTGGTGATTGATGGATGGAATAAAATGTGGCGGGGCCCTTGGGGTTTAAGCGTTCTGGACCTCCTGTTAACCCCGTTATATGCCTCACACTCCCCTGGGAGGGGCTGGCACAGTGGAAGGTCTTCACAGATGTGTGTGGGATGAAAGAATAAATGAAGGAAGGGCCAGAGGTAGAAGTTGCTGGATTTGTTGTCAGTTCTGGGGCTACCGCTTCGTGGTCCTCATTTCGGATTTCTCTCACCAGGGAACATTTGGGGCATTGAACTCTAACAGGCCCTTTCTGTCATGCAAATTTCTGAGCAATTAGATAGCTCTAACTGCGTACCACAGATTGTCACCTGTGTTTTACACACAGTAACATTTAATCCTCCAGAGCACACGATAGTGTAGGTGCTATTCTTATTCCCACTTTACAGGTGATGAAACAGAAGCACAGAGAGCTAAGTAACTTGCCTCAGACCTCTCAGCTGGTAAGTGCTGGAGCTGGGGTCCGAGACCAGCGAGGCTGGCCCCTGAGCCTACTCAGGTACTAACCATGACTGCAGGGCAGAGGAGCACCCCCACCTGTAGTCCCTACGGCTCAGGGCCCGGTTGAGCAGCCCTCACAGCTGTTCTGTGCCTCTTCTTGTCGTACAGAATGATTTGGAGCTTGGGAAGATTAAAAACTCCAAATGACATTCGTTTTTGTCTTCTGCATCAATTTTTTTAAAAAGTAAGTTGGGCGTTTTAAATCGGTGACTAGAATCATCAATGACACACAGGGAGGATGACCTTGGGCAAGCTACTTAACATCTCAGTTTTCCTAGCTATTAAATGGGGAAAAAGACAGCACATGTTTGTAGTGTTGTAAGAATTAAATGAGTGAATACATGCCAAGTGCTTGTAACAGTGCTGTGCTCGTAGTAGGTCTTCAATTAACTGCATTTTTCTCACCTCATCCTTTCTCTCTTCCTCTCTCTTCTTATTCCTCTCCCCCTCCTCCTCTCTTTCTTCTTCTTCATATCCTCAGGGAGTCCTTCCTTAAACCCTAGATCAGATCAGGTCTTCTTGACAAGCTTTTTCGTAGTGCCGTCCTTCTTTTTTTATGTCTGTCTGCAATTCGTGTTCATGGAAAACTGTGTAATTGAAATCATTCTTCTAGATCTTCAACTCCTCTAGCGGAAGGTTGGCATCTGTCTTGTTCGTAACTGCACCCTAATGCCCGTCATGGGGTTTGGCACAGAGCAGACGCTCGGGAGGTATTTATTTCTAGAATGCACACCGTGAGCGAAGTTTCAGCACTGCCTGGGCCTAGAAGCTGGCCCTTGAATCCCAAATCCAGTTTTCGTTTCACAGCACTGCTCTGGCCACAGCCCCTGGCAGCCTCTCCCACGGAGAAATGCACCTGCCTCTGGCTGGAGTCAGGGCACAGATCTTCCCAAACAGCTCTCCCCGGACGCTGCTTCTCAGCTCCACTAGCCTGCCGTCCTCCAGCCCGGGGAACTTCTTGCCTTGTTCCGTGAGCTTCTACTATTCTTTCTAGTTTCATGTGTCGCGTCTTCACTTTTACCTTTTTCTTTATGACTTGGATTTTGTGGCACGTCTTTGAGGAGACTTTCTGAGTTTTCCATTGTCAGGAAGGCTGAACACAGAACACCTTTCCACATTCTTAGGAGACGTGAAAACAACTCTTTCCCTCTGGTTCTTATTGATTACTTACTGGAAGGATCTGCCCCTCTGTCCTACTTCAGTTTTTTTTTTTTTTTTAGGCGGTAATTGACCAGGAAGTACAGTTAACAGGAACCGAAATTGATACCCAGAATCCTCAAACAGCAAAGAGCAAGGCGATAGTTGCTTACATGAAGGCAACTCCAGAGCAAATTAATTAAAAACGTTACGAGTCCTCTTTCCTTAACCTCCTCTGCCCCAAACCTCCTCGATCCACAGTAGTTCTATTCACAACTACAAGTTTGATAAGAAACGATATTTGAAAACACTGAGTTTCTCTTTTCCATACGTTGCTTTGAAAATCTCCAGCATTCTCGCAGCCTTTCCTTATCGCGACTACACCAAAATTTAATTTTTTTTTTCTCTACTTAACAGAGATGGATGTGCTCAGTTCTGCAAGCTCTCTGCTGACAGGAGGGTACGTGGATTCATGCCAGTCATGAGGTAAGGAATAAAAAGGAAATTCTTTTGCTCGTAGAGAAACTTTTATACATGCCTCTTAAGAAACCAGCCAAGACCTATCTATAACCAGAATTCCAGAGCCAACTCCACAGTCAGGAGACAAGAGTGGAGGAGAAAGCAGGCGGGCCACCCTGCCTTACCTGGCTTGACTTCCTGGCAGCTGTCAGGATGGAGTCACAGCTGCTGGAGGCTCCTTCCTTGCACTCAGTCCCAAATTTACCCTTCCCATCCCAAACCTCTGAGAACACCAGAATTTGAGACAAGAAGAAAAGCAAAACTTTCGAGAAAGGAAACCCAGGCTTCATTCAGATTCGATGCTGCATCCTCGGATAGCCCTGTTGTGGACCCTTTCCTCTCCCATGTGTTCCATCCAGCACACACGGCCTCTCAGAGGCGCTGCTCTTGGGCTCTGCTTATTCATATATTGTCTCGATGCAGCTTAAGGGAGCACGGAGGGCAGAGGGAAGAGCGCAGGGGATTTCTCCACACAGCCCCAGACGGCTCGACAGAGCAGATGCCAAGCCCACTCCAGCTTTGATCATTTCTCTAGATCCGGTCCCATTCTCTTACTCATTTTTTTTTTTATTGTCCACATCTAAGAGCAAATCAAAACATCCTGTGCGTACAGGTTAAATTTTGGAAAAGCATGGGCTTGCTTGGTTTTGTAGTCAATCTGGAACAATTTTCAGGAGGCCAGGCCCTTTCTGCACTTTCACTTTCTTTCAAATAAAAATTGTGTTATTGTTTTCACAGAGCATATAGGTAGCAATCCGCCTGGTTTATTGGCTCAGAATTCAGACTGAGGTCAAATCTCTTTTTATTTAAAATAAAATGGCTTGGACATCGCTTGCAGTTGCAGGAATGCTCTGACGTTCCTGGGGCCTCCTTCTGTTTCCCCCTGTGTCAAATCCAAGAACCAGGAACTTACTGCATCGGAGCAGTCAGCTCTGGTTACAGCTGCCCGGGCCGGGGAGAAGTGCGTAGCCTCCCGAGTTCTGCCTGTCAACTGCAGCCACCCAGGCTGAGGCTACACGTAGCGTGCTGTCCTTAGTTAAGTGCTGCAGTAACGATGGTGACTAGCAGGGCTCCCAAGGGTGCCAGGCGAGTCGCTCATCATCACAAATTTCTTGAGTTCTGCCGTCTAGGTATCCCTACAACTAGAGCTCCTATTGCTCACTCATCTGATTTCTACTGAGTCACAAACTGATTCCTGCAGTAAAAATGCGAGCACACATACGTGCATACCACACACACCCCACATAGACACGTACGTACACAGACGTATGTATCTCTCAGTAGCTTCCTTGTTATCCCCATATGGCTCCCTAACCCTGGGTTTCGCCTCCTTGTTATTCAAACTGTGCGTATGTGCCCAGCAGCCTCTGAGCTTGCTAGAAATGCAGTCTCCTAGGCCTCGCCCCCGACCAACGAACTTGGAATCTGTACTAGAACATGATCTCTGATGATTTACGCAGGCTGTTCTCTCCCTGCTGGGAGACCTTCCTTTTCCACCCATTGGCCTCATTGGGAGCCTCTATCACCGCTCATGGTCCCACCTCTGAAGACATTTTGAATACTGGTGGGTGAGTTTTATCTCTGAATTCCAGACCCTCTTTGGTCTTCTGACCCATGGCGGCTGCTGGAAGTACCTGAGTCTCCCTTTATTTCAGGGCCAATACACTTGGAACTAAAGTCTTTTATTGCTGCAGGTGAATTAATTTCCCGAGCTCTTTGCTTTGGTGAGAAGATGTGTTCGAATACTTTTTATTTATTTATTTATTAGAAAAAATTACTAATAACAATATCACAGAGTTTACTGCTTATGTTTACTTCTAAAACTTTTATGGTTTCAGGTCTTATTTTTAAGTCTTTAATCCATTTTGAGTTTATTCTTGTATGTGGTGTAAGAAAATGGTCCAGTTTCAGGTTTTTTTTGCCTGTATGTCCAGCTTTCCCAATGCTGTTTGTTGAAGAGACCATCTTTACCCCATTGCATAGTCTCGCCACCTTTGTCATAGATTAAATGACCATGTAGGTGTGGATTTATTTATGGGCTCTCTATTCTGTTCCATTGATCTATGTTTATCTGTTTTTATGCCAGTACCATGTTGTTTTGATTACTATAACTTTGTAGTATAGTTCAATATCACATAGTATGATACCTAATCAGTTCTTTCCCCCCCCCTCAAGATTCTGTGGCTATTCGTGATCTTTTATGGTTCCATATAAATTTTTGGATTATTTGTTCTAGTTCTCTGAAAAAATCCCATTGGTATTTTGAGAAGGATTGCATCGAATCTATAGATTACTTTGGGTATAATGGCTCTTTTAATGATGTTGATTCTTCCTACCCATGAGCACAGTATATGCTCCCATTGGTTTGTGTCTTCTTCAATTTATTTTTTAATGACTTACAAGTTTTCAGGAACAGGTCTTTTACCTCCTGGTCAATTTTATTTCTAGGTATTTTATTGTTTTCAATGCAATTGTAAATGGGATTGTTTTCTTAATTTCTCTAGTAGTTCATCATTGGTGTATAAAAATGCAAACATCTTCTGAATATTAATTTTGTATCCCGCTACTTTACAAATTCATTGATCAGTTCTAACAGTTTTTTGGTGGAATCTTTATGGTTCTCTATATATAGCATCATGTTATCTGCAAATAAGGACAGTTTTACTGCTTCCTTTCCAATTTGGATACCTTTTATTTCTCTTGTCTGATTGCAGTAGCTAGGACTTCCAATACTATGTTGAATAGTGTGGTGAAAGTGGGCATCCTTGTCTTGTTCTTGATCTTAACGCTTTTAGCCTTTCTCCATTGAGTATGATATTAGCTATAGGTTTGTCATATATAGCTATTATGTTGAGGTATGTTCCTTCTATTCCCATGTTGAATTCCCAAAATGTTGAATTTTGTCAAATGCTTTTTCTACATCTGTTGATATGATCATGTAGTCTTTATCTTTCAGTTTGTTAATGTGGTATATCACATTAATTGATTTGTGGATATTAAACCAAACTTGCATTCCAGGAATAAATACAACTTGATCATGGTGTATGGTATTTTTAATGTATTGCTGAATTTAGTTTGCTATTATTTTGTTGAGGATTTTGCATCAGTGTTTATCAGAGATATTTGCCTATAGTTTTCTTTTTTTCTTCTTCTTTTTTTTTTTTTTAATTTGTTTGTCTTATTTTGAAATCAGGGTAATGGTGGCCGTGTAAAAATAATTAAGGAGTCTCCTTTCCTCTTGAATTTTTTGGAATACTTTGAAAAGATTAGGTGTTAATTCTTCTTTGAACATTTGGTAAAATTCACCTATGAAGCCATCTTTTATTTTTTGGAAATTTTTTGATTAGTGATTTGATTTCATTGGTGATAACTGGTTGGTTCAGATTTTCTCTTTCTTCTTGATTCAGTCTTGGGAGATTATAGGTTTCTAGGATTGTATGCATTTCTTCCAGATTGTCCAACTTGTTGGCATATAATTGCTCATAGTATTTTCTTATAATCCTTTAAATTTCTGTGGGATCTATGGTTACTTCTCTTTCTTTTTTGATTTTATTTTTATTGGGTCTCTGTTTTTCTTGGTGAGTCTGTTTAAAGGTTTATCAATTTCGTTTGCACTTTAAAACGAACCATTTCTTGGTTTCCTTGATCTTTTGTATTGTTTTTCAGACTTCATTTCATTTATTTCCACTCTGATCTTTTTATTTTCTTCCTTCCACTCACTTTGGGTTTTGTTTGCTGTTCTTTTTCTAGTTCTTTTAAGTGTAAGGTTAGATTGTTTATTTGAGATTTTCTTGTTTCTTGAGGTAGTCCTATATGGTTATGAATTTCCTTGTTAAGACCGCTTTAACTGTGTCCTGCATATTTTGAGATGTGTTTTCACTTTTATTCGTTTCTAGGTATCTTTTGATTTCTTTCTTGATCTCATTGTTAACTCATTCATTATTTAGTAGCATGTTATTTAGGCTCCGTGTGTTTGTGTGTCTTCTAGTTTTTTTCTTGTAGTTGATTTCTAGTTTCATACTGTTGTGGTTTGACAGGTTAAAGAAGTTTTCTGTCATTATTTCTTCAAATAGGTTCTCAATCCCTTGCTCTCCTCTCCTTCTTGTATCCCTCTTGTGGGTATTTGATATGCTTGACGTTGGCCAAGAGATCTCTTAAACTTTCCTCATTTTTTAAAATTCTTTTTTCTGTTTCTGTTAATATTGGGCATTTTCAGCTACCTTGTCTTCCAACCTGCTGTTTGATCCTCTGCTTCATCTAATCTACTGTTGATTACATCTAGTGTATTCTCCATTTCAGCTATTGTATTCTTCATTTTTGACTGGTTCTTTATGGTTTCTTTGGCCGTTTTAATGCTTACTTTCTCTCTGTTGAAGTTCTCACTGAGATCATCTATTTTTCCCCTAAGTTCATTGAGAATCCTTATAACCAGTGTTTTGAACTCTATCTCTGGTAGATGGCTTGCCTCCATTCTTTTAGTTTTTTTTTTTTTCTGGAATTTTCTCCTGTTATTTCATTTGTACCATATTTCTTTGTTTTCTCATTTTAGTTGCTTCTCTGTGTTTCTTTCTATGTATTAGGAAGATTTGTTATGTCTCTCAGCCTTGGGCAGATGGCCTTATGAAGTAGGTGTCCTGTGTGGCCCAGTGGTACGGTCTTCCTGATCACCTGCGTTGGAGCTCTGGAGTGTTCCTTGTGTAGGTTGTGTGTGTTTTCCTGTTGTAGCTAAACCTTGATTGCTGTTAACATGTCATGGGTGAGATTACCTCTCTGGCTGACTGGCTGTGGGGACTGGCCACGCTCATGGGGTATGAGTTGCTGTGTCGGGGCTCACCCTTAGAGTGGGATTTGCCCCAGCAGGGTTGTGTATCTGTTGGACCATCCTTTGGGTGTGTCATTTATGGGGCTAATCAGGCAGTACTCTGTTGTATTCTGACAACAGCCTCAGGGTGTGTTGACTCTATGGCCCTTTGGGAGGGGCTCCCAAGTAGGCCAAGGTCAGCCACTGCCTTCGATTGCTCAGGGGCTACCTGATAGGCGCTACGAAGTGATCAGTGGAGGATTGCTGCCTGTGCACTGGAGGCGAATGGGAGAGACAATACTGCAAGCTGAAGTCTGAGCAGCTTAACAAAAGGACCAGCGCACTGCAAGGCCTCAGGCTGCCTGTCAGCTGCCTGTAAGACTCTGCAGCTGGAAGAGCCTTTGGGTGGTACATGAGTTGGGTGGTCCAGGGGCCCAGAGAGTCGCCAGGGTAAAGTGAGCAGATTTTTCCTGGTCCGTGCAGAGTCAGTTTTCGTGCCAGTGCGGAATCTGTGGCTTCCTGTAAAATTCTCAGATCGCAGTAAGGCCAGCCACTGCCCGCCTGAGGTCCACAGACATCTAAGACTTGTTCAAAAAATACTGCTTGGGATGGGGTTTGTAGCCTGCCATGGAAAGTCTCTCCCAGGACGCACAGGCCGTGCATGGGCTGCACAAGCTGAGGGCTGTTGTTTGCTGCCAAGTTTATAGCCCAGGGAAAGCACGGGGTAGGGCTGGCTTCCTGGGAAAAGGCTTGGCACAGGTGAATTGTGGTTCGGGTGGTGCAGGGTCTCAGGGACACATCAGGTGGAGCTACCTGTTCTTGTCAGGCCAATGCAGGATTAGAATTATTGTCCATGATGAGCTCACGTGTTACTGCAAAAGCAACAGATCACAGTGAGGCCAGCTACTATCAGCATCAGGCTCGCAGACACCCCTATAATCCAAGAGACACTGCAGTTCATGCTGGCATCAGTGGTCTGCCACCAAATGTCTTCCTCGAAACGTGTAGCCGCTTGAGCCAAGGGCCATTGACTGCGATGATGCGCAGCCCTGTGAAGGGGCAGGGCAGGGCTGGTTGCTTGGCAATGGGCCTGCGGTGGGCTATTTGCGGGTTGGGTGGGGCTAGGTCTCAGGGAGATGAGGGGTGGTGCGGGCTGATGTCAGGGCCAATGCAGTTTCAGAATCAGCTGTAGGGGGAGGGGTCAACACAGGCAAGATGGCAGAGTGCCCTGGAGGGGTTCCAGACAAAGGAACAATGGTACTGTGCCTCCAGTTTTCACCCCAGCATCACACAGTCTTGCCCTACGTGTCTCTTGCACCTCCTGAGTGGCTGACTTTCCTCTGGCACCCAGGGTGAGTGACTGCAAGCGAGTGAGTCTGTGCGTGGGCCCTTCAAGGGAGACGGCTGGGTTTTTAGGTTCCTTCTATCTCACCCAGATGGCCAGAATCCCCACTGATTTTTATGGTCAATTTGTGGGAACTTTTCCCAGGACTAGAGCTCTGGGCTGGGGGGCGCTGTGTGGGGCTAGGGACCTTTGCTCCTTCAGGGTGGCCTCTGCAGCCACACTGTCCCTCTCAGTGTTCCACCGCCATGTGCAGGTGTGGGACCAGCCAGTTTGTGTGCCACCCTTCCTACTGGTCTCAATGTGTCTTCTTCTTTATATCTTCAGATGTATGTGTTATGATCAGCTAGACTTCAGATGGTTCTACACATTGATGGTTTTAGAATTTGGTTGCAATTTTAATGCTGTCCTGGGAGGAGGTGAACCCCGCTTTTACCTAGGCCACCATCTTGACCACCCCTCCCCTTCTTGTTCAATTATTTAATAGAAATTCAACTCAATGGCTTAACCAAATAGGGGTTATTTTTCAGAGATGCTCCAGGGACTGAAACATGCCATCATACCCTGTGGTTCTATCACCGGGCATGGTGTTTGTACCACAGGCGAACACCAGGCAAAGATCTGTGCTGGCTAAGTGTTTTGTCTATCTCGGAAAAGTAATAGCTTTCTGGGAAGCCATACTTGTTGACTTTCATGTGTACCTCATTAACCCAAAGTGGGTCATGAGGGTGTGTGAATAGGAGAGAGTTTGGGATTGGATGGATGCCTAGCAGAGTCTTCACAGCTGTAATTCAGGATGTGTTACCAGGTAGTAGTTTGCAGAATTGATTTGACATGAGCGTGATTGGGGAGTATAGGTAAAGAATTCAAAAGCTGCTGTAATAGTCTGGGCAGGAAGTGAGGAAGGCCTCAGTAAGGGTGGGTAAAGGTAAGATGGATGAACTATAGGGTGGGCCTCTTCCTGACAGGCCTCAGCTTCCACTGGTGTCCTCCATACAGCAGCCACAGCAATCTTTAAAAATATATCCAATTTGGAACAAATGACTCTTGCTTTAAGCCTTTGAGTGCCTTCTTATTTCACTTATAAAACCCCACATCTTTACCATAGCCAGGGAGGCCCCAGAACAAGGGTCTCCAACCCCTGGCCTTGGACTGGTACCGGTCTGTGGCCTGTTAGGAACCGGGCTGCACAGCAGGAGTGTGAGCAGCGGCGAGGAAGCGAAGCTTCATCGTCAGTATTGCAGCCGCTCCCCAGCACTAGCATCACTGCCTCAGCCCCACCTCAGACCGTCAGGCATTAGATTCTCATAGGAGAACCAGTCCCTGGTGCCAAAAATGCCCTAGATAATCGGATGCCCGAGGACTTCTCTGACCCTATTCCCTCCCAATCTTCCATTGCCCTTTGCTTCACTCTGAGGGCCTTTGAAATGGTTGTCCTCACACACACTGCAGCTCTCTCTCTTGGCTGGCTCTTTCTCGTTTTTCGCATATCACTTTTTCTCTTCTCTGAGAGGTCCTCCTTGTCTACCTGTCTTAAGTTGTCCAGACACCCCATCAGCTACTCTCTCCTATTGACGTTTTGTCTTCTGTTTATAGCATACGAGTTAGCTGAGAGCAAGAATCTTCTCCGTCTTGTGCACCTGTGTCTCTGGTGCCTAGAAAGGTGTGTGACACACAGTAGGAGTGCCGTAGTTGTTAAACATGAATGTGATGACAGAATTAAGGACTCAGTATTACTGCAGAGGCAGAAGCTGGTGTGCCTCTTGACATGAGATGTGAGACTGAAACCAGAGGGTCATTGTCAGAAATGCCCCGGAGAGGTTTGGTCCCTGGCTAAGAAGTCAAAGGTCATGTAGGGCGGGTATGATATCAGATGGGAAGATGGGAGTCTATAGCAGCATCCGAAAACAGATGACATGACTAGAGAAAGGAGCAAACTCTGGGTGGAAACTGCATTCCAGGAGCCTGGCATGGTTTGACTCTGGCTACTTCATAGGTAGGACAGTCCTGTTTGCCCAATTATAGGTTGTCTTAAAGCCCTGCCTCGTGCATCGCCAACTTCCTTACACAGTGACTGATTAGATTGTGAGGAAACGGGAGAATCGAGGATGACGCTCAAGTTCTTAGCAGGGAGACTGTGACTTGGGTGGCTCTATTGATTGAAAGGGGTCAGAGTAGAAATATAGCTGATCCTTGAACAACATGGGGGTTAAGGCTCCCACCCTCCTGCACAACCAAAAATCCACATGTAACTCTTGACTCCCTAAAACTTTAATTACTAGTAGCCTGGTATTGACTGGAAGCCTTACCGATTACATAAACCGTTGCTTAAAACACATTTTATATGTATGTTCTATGTGTTAAACACTGTATTCTTACAATAAAGCGAGCTAGAGGAAAGAAAATGTTATTAAGATTATAAGGAAAATATGTTTACAGTATCTATTGAGAAAAAATTTACAAATAAGTGGACTCGTGCAATTCAAACCCTTGCCGTGTGAGGGTCAACTGGGGTTGGTTTAAGAGATACGGTAAGGAGCTGCTATGGTTTTATGGTGCCTTCTCCACGCCTCCTGCTCCTGGAAATGAGGGTGAGTGAGGGTGGTTGCTCACCTCTGCTGTGTGCCCTACTTTCTTTCCCTTCTCCTCTTGCAGAGTTATTTCTTTCTTTTCATGCTGTCTGTGTAGCGCTTCCCTCACACTGTGCTCCTTCTGCCTAGTGACGCTTCACCTGGTCCCTTCTGGCTTCCTGTGTGATAGATCTATGAGCCATATGTTTCTGGATCATACAGAAGTAAAATCGGGAATGATTTTTTTTTTTTCCAGTTGTGAATTCTGGGGTGATGAAATTGCCTCTGTAGGAAAAAATAAAGACTGCCGACGTAGAAATGAAAGCCAGCCCTCTGCCTGCTACTGCAGGCTTAACCTTGCATTTACATAAATCCTTGCATAGAGGAATTCATCAGGCTTTATAGGCTACATTTAATTCACCTCCTAGGGTTCTGAAAAGCAGGAGGAGGGCACAGAACTATTGGCTTTGTTGTGTAACAGATGAAGAGAAACTGGAGGCGCTGTGCTTATTCCTGTAAAGAGGTCAGTGAGACAAGCCAACCCAACCTCTCACCCTGAGTTCATGCTCAGAACAGAGAGTGGGGCACCACAAGGAGCTGCAGAGCTGGCCCCTGGAGACCTGTGGTTCCTGTCTGCAGTTTGCCTACTCCCTTACCTTTGCATCGAGAACCTTAGGCCTATCGGCATGTGAATGAGCTGAAACCTTAACTGTGGTCCAGGCTGGGTCAGTTTTTAATAGGAGCAGCTGATCACAGAGAGCATCCCTGGAATGGCCGAAATGCCTGTATAAGGCAGTTCAAATTGAGCAATGATGAGGCAAAAAAAACCTGAAGAATTCATTGGGTAGGAAGTTGGTGGCACAGAACCAAGATTATTTGGTGACTAGGTGTTTCTAATCACTTGGAGCCCCTAGAATGATACACTTCTTCCTGGTTTCATGCTCTGCCTGTATTTGCCTTTGGCTGGGACACAGTCCTTTTCCTTTTCCATCTGGCGCTTTATTCATTCTTCAAGTCAGCTCATGCTTTATCTTCACAAATTGTCCCTGGGCTCTGGTTGGAGGAAGTGCACAGTTCCATCACAGCATTTGTGTACTTGCTGTTCAGTCTGCCTAGAGTCTTTTGCAGAGGTATTTGTCTGGCTCACTCCCTCACTTCTGGGTCTCAGTTCCAGTGACATCTCCTCAGAGACACTTCCTCTGATCACCCTATTTATACTAGAACCTAAACTCATCTCTCACCCTGCTTTATTTTTTCTTTAGAGACATTAATATTATTTGACTATCTCTCTCTCTATTATCTATCTCTCTATTATCTATCTATCTGTCTGTCTGTCTGTCTATCTATCTATCATCTATATCTATCTTCTATCATCTCTCTATTATCTCTATCATCTGTCTCTATCTATCATCAATCTCATCATTTATCATCTACATAATTTTTTTGTCTGTCTCTTCTATAGAAGTATAAGCTCCACGGGTAGAGTATAAGCTTACTGGTCTTGATCACAGTGAATCTCCAGCACTTAGCCTAGTGCCTGGTACATATATTGTTCACTATTCAAATATTCGCCAATGAATGAATGAATGCCTGAACTCTGTGTGCCCACGGTTTGCTCTTTTTCTCTTCTGTTATTGCACTTTCATACACTGTAGTTTTTCTGTCTGTCTTCCCCTTGAGACTGTAAGTCTTTTGGAGTAGGGAATGCGTTTCTCCTTCCTTTAACACAATTGCTTAGTCCCTTTGCTCAGAATCTGGCACAATGTAGTGCTCAAAAATATGATGGATTGATGATCAACGGACTGGATGTCCTGGTGAGAGACAAGGATGGACCAAGGTTATTGCTGTGAAGACAGAGAGGAGGGGTTGGAGTCTGTGGCAGACTCCGCAGCAATTGGGGACAACTTGTATGGGAGGAGAAGGAGCAGAAGAGACTGACTGACAATTTCAGCTAGAGGGATAGTGTGGGAGGTGATGTTAACTGAGATATCAAACACAGGAGAAGGTTAAAGTTGTTAGGAAAAAATGGGAGGTAACTTGTCCTAAGTCATTTGCATTATATGACCTCAAATAAGAGACAATCTCTCTGTGTTCTTTTTCTCACCTATGAAATAAAAATAAATTTTCTTCCTACAAAGAATGTCATTTAAAAAATTGAATAATCTCGTCATACAAATGTTGAGTGCTTATGATGTGTTGAACTTTCTGCCAAGACAACGGATAGAACAGATGCTCATGTGCTTCACACTCTGTTTCTATTTAAGTATCATGTCCTGTATCTTTTCTTTTTATCTACTTTGTGAAGAAAAATTATCACCGTCAAGGTACCACTGAGTGTAGAAACTAGTCCAAGGGTTTCTTCTAAGACCCCATGGGGCTGGCAGGAATTTGGGCTCAGGGAGAGTGTGACTCAGTATATAAAACTGCAGTTGTCTGAAGTGGACCACTCTGGAGTTGAACTGAAATGAAAATAGAACTCTTGCCTCCTCAACAAGAGGAAATGCATATTTCCCAAGAGGAGATGTGCATGGTTACTTTCTATCCCAACCAATAACTCTTCTGCAATGGTAAAACTTCCCTTTGGGGATCCTATTGACTAAGTCAGATTTTTTTCTTCCCCTGAACATATTTTGTAGCATAGTGTATATTCAAATATAGAGGCCAAATGAGTGTCATTGGGTGACTGGGTCAGGCCAAGTACATTCCATGTTCTAATGGCATTAATCATTTTCACTTGGAATCCCTTTTATTTAGATTTCTTTTGCTAGTGAAGTGCTTCATTTAAATTTCCTTGAGGAAAGTCCACCTTAGAAAATATAAAAGAAGAGAAGCTGTTTGGCTTGATGCTTTAGTAGCCTTGGAGAATTTATTATTCCTTGTTCGCAGTCACATTTTTGCTTTGTTTCCTTTCTCTGGACTCTTACAAAGGAAATACTGGTAGAACTGAAATGTAAGAGCATGAAAAGGACGAGAAGCAAATATGATATGAATGTAGGCTCAATAATTATTTCAGCATCTGATTTGTCTTAGAGCGTCCTGGTCACCAAGGCAAAAAAGGGAAAAGGAATAAACACACAGTCTATTAGAGAAACACTCTTGCTCTTTAGAGGGGACTTTTTTTTGGCATAAAATTCTTGGAGAAAAACATCTTGGGAGGGATAGTATGTATATGCTAAGAATTTTAAGATGAATTTAGAAGTAATTTCCAGTAGCTGCTTTTGTTTGTAATGATCAAAGTTGTAACACTGAAGTCCAACTTAGCAAATTGCTTGTGTCAGAGAGAAATCAATATGGGGTAATCAGTTGACGTGGGTTGTTCTAAATGGTCTCAGAGATAGAACTTGAGATCTCTGACCTTCAAAAACCACCACTGCATCATAGTTACTCACAGGATCAACACCCAACCTTGTACAGTGACCCTCCTTCATCTATGGTTTCAGTTACTGAAGAGAAACTTGCTACAACTGTCTACTAGCTTTAACTTTCAGAATGGCAGAGTAAGGGCCTCTGAAAATCTGTTATTCCATAGAGGAAATGTGAATACGGTGAATGCTTTCGAAATCAACTTTTCAGAGCTCTGGAAATTAACTAAAGGCTTGCAACAATCTAAGGCATGTTTGCTCATGAAAAACAGCTGAACCTGGTAAAAACAGTAAGCCTTGTGATGTTTTAACTTGTCCTAATTACATCCTTTTTCGTTTTTGTAAGCTTGAGAACAAATAGCCTTGCAACCATCAACATGTAAAAATCAACAGCTTAGTAATCACTGGAGAAGGTGGAATGAGGTTGGAGTTCCTTAAAAACCTCATTGTCAGTATCTGGCCTGCCTGGCATCTTTCTTAAATGGTCCATTCTCAGGACATTATTTAGCTTGACTCAAAATTCACTCTGTAAATTCACAGGTCTACTTGCAAGGCATTTGTTGAAAATAATCAGAGACAAGTGTTTAAGGTGGTGTTACCAGTTGGGGCTAACAGGAGGCTGATCACAAAACTTAGAAAGAAAAACTGGGGAAGGGAAATATCGTAAGGGGCTTTGGAAAGCTCTGACTTTTGGGACTCTAGAAGCCATGCCTAGGAAAGACCTGAGCGGCTTTCATTCATGACGAGCTCGAGACACTGTACAAGTAGTAAATACAGACTGAGGTAGAATTGTAAACTACCTGCAGAAACACTGAATATGTGTCCCAACATCCAAAGAGAGCCCTTAGGCAAAGACTGGGACAGAGACTGGTTCCAAGAGGTTAAAAAATCTTTTTCCAATAACTAGCTGACCCCCATGCAACCTAACAGAGACTTCAGTGGGTGCATATGACAAAAGAATTTACTTTACAGAATTAGTCCAAGAAAGTCACTAAACCAACAAACATCATCAGTAGCAGCATCAACAACAAACCAGGGTGAGGGGAATCTGATTATCAGAATTGGCACATTATATTATTTAAAATTCCTGGTCTTCGACAAAAAATTATAAGATACACAAAGAAACAGGAAAATATGACCAATACATGTGAAGTAAGTAATAAATAGAAACTGTTCTCAGAATTAACTTACTAGAAAAAGACTTTAAATCAGCTATTATACATACGTTCAAGGAACTAGAGAAAATCATGTCTATAGCACGAAAGGAAAGTATGAGAATAATATCTCACCAGAGAATATCAGTAATGTAATAGAAATGACAAAAAAAAATAGAATTTCTGGAGTTGAGAAGTAGTATAACTAAACTAAAAATTTGTTATAGGAACTAAATTTAAACTGGATGAAGAAAGAATGCGTGAACTTGGAAGACAGGTGAGTTGAAATTATCTAGGCTGAGGAACGATAAGAAAAAAAAAAGTGAACAGAGCCTCAGAAACCTGTGGAACATCATCAAGTGTATCAACACGTGCACGTGCATGATGGCGATTCTAGGAGGAGAGGAGAGGAAGAAAGGGGCAGAAAGGGTGTCTAAATAAATAATGGCCCAAACTTCTCAAATTTGACAAAAACATGCATCTCACATCCAAAAATCTCAATGAACTCCAATAGGATAAAGGAAAGAAACTCATACCAAACACATAGAAAGGAAACTGCACACAAAGGCAAAGAACCTTGAAAGCAGCAAGAGAGGAATGACTTATCATGTTCAAGGGGTCTTCAGCAAGATGAACTGAATTCTTTCCAGGATGGTCAGAAAGGACATAGTCAAAACATTGAAAGAAGAGAAATGTCAACCAAAAATTTATATCATGAGTAGGAATGCTATGTTTCTAGGATTTGACATTTTCAGTGATTGAGAATTACTGTATTTTATAAATGAAGTACCACTACTAAAAACAGAGTGCTATAAATAGAACGATGCCATTTGTTTCCAAAGACTGTGGGTATACGAGAGCGATGTTAAAATATTGGGAGGAAGGCTAGACATGTAATCTGCTGAGTTATCTCTGAGTAAATGCTGCAGCAGCAAGCACTGCTGGTGAGTATTCTCTGGGCAAACAGGAGATGGGTTAAAAAAAAAAACTTATAAGGGAGTACTACGGATAATCGCATGCCAACAAATTGGATAGTGTAAATGAACTGGACAATTAACTAACTCTTCACAGATTTTCTTGAGTCAGTTTCAGTAGTTTGTGAATACACTACAAACTACTGGGTTTTATGCTGTAAAGGGGTGAACTTTAATCACATGTAATTATATCTCAACAAACTGTTATTTTAAAAAACAAGTGTTTTCTTTTTGCTTTCTTAACTGCCACAAAGACTGAGTGATAACTTGGACATTTTATAGGGTATGGAATATCTCTATTATGAGCCATTTCCGCCCCTTTTTGGGGGGAGAGTAGGAGAAAATGGAGAAAGGTTTGGAGAATGGCGAAGTCAATTACTTTATGTCTTTGCTTCACATTTCTTTATCTTTTGTCGGTGTCTCCTATGATCCTCTATTTTTGCTTGTGTCATATTCTGTCTGTCAAACTTTGAAGAATTATATTACTTCCTGGTAATTTTAGGTATGTTTTTGAAATACACCATCAAAACTCTGAACACTTTTCAAAATGTATTGTTTTTAGCTTATTATGTGCTAGTTTTATGAATCCATAAGATATAGAAAAAATGGCTCCATGAACAGATTTGGCCTTTTAATCTGAAGATGAATATCTATATAGCTTACAAAAATAAGTTCAAGGCATTATTCTGCTGAGGGAGAATGATCCAGATTATAAAATTTTCACTTCCACTCCTATGTTAGTTAATAATGTATTAGAAACACAGACCTTAACATCCCACTTTTTCCACTCTTATGTAGTACAAATTGTTTCCCAAATTTTCTACTTTCAACCTGAAATATTATGTTCATAAAACTCTGAGGAGTACCATTTCTTTGCAACTCCTTTTCTGCCATCACAGCTGCTGTGCATAATTTATATAGCATCTCTGATATTCTTTGTGCTTTGTGTAGCTGAGATTCCAATGTCAGGTATTTACCCTGAAGAGCCTAGAATTCAGAATCTAAAGCTCCATGCATTACGAGCAATAAAGCAAGAAGTGACGGTGATGGGTGGAGGTTTCAAGGTCTCTAAATCTTCTCTAATGAGATCCTTAAATCATCATGGAATGGGTCCTCTTTGTACTCAGTAGCTGGAATAAAAATGGGAACTTGGGTAACCTCAGATCCTTTACCTATAGAACTATGATAACTTGTCAGGCTCAATTTTTCTAATTTTTATGAAAACCTGTCAGGTGGCAAGTTGTTTAATTCATAACACTGAATATCTACTCCTAGGTACCATGATATGTGCTATGTTATCTAGCATGTAAATTTCTTGTGGGACTAGCCTATGTGTTTCATATTTTGAAACTACTTTAACAGTGTTAGAAAAATAATTGTGAAGTCTTATTATTTCAGTGTAGAGTAATGAAAAAAAAATATCCCCAGCCAAATGTGTTTAAACAAACACAAAAGGGAATTTATTGACTTAAGTAACTGAAAATTTGAGGAGGTGTCACCTTCATGCGTGGCTGGATTCAGGCTCTAATGATGATGCAAATGATTTTCAGGTCCTGGATTCTCTCCGTTTTTCAGAACGACTGTGCATGGTTTGTTTTTATGGTTATTAGCTCAGGCCTGTCTCTCTTGGTGGCAACCTGAGCTAATCCAGGCTAGAAGATGAGAAGATAACAGAGCATATCTCTCTGTTTCTCGGTCTCTGCCTATCTCTACATTCCCAGCTAAAGTCATTGGTTTGGATTTCATTGCCTCACCATCCCTGACCCATCACAGTAGTTGAAGGATGAAATGTTTTCATTAGCCAGACTAGATGTGATGTTAATATAATCTCAACATCATCATGTGAGAGTGAGAAGAGTATTTCACTGAACAAAATTGGACTGTTGCTTCTATGTAAGAGTGAGGCATGCTGGATAGTCCATCACAATATCTCTTGTTGATAGATAAATCTAGATCATTTTAAATTTGGACTATCATCTGGATTTATCAAACCCTCATCAGAACCTGTTGAGAAGAAAAAGCAACACAATTATTTCTATTAAGTCGATATCAATTAAGAGTGTTTGCTAGTGCACGATTGTTCAGAACCTTTGGTATTAACCATAAGAAAGTGACTCTCCAATACACACGGTTTTCATAGCTCCCTTTAATCAGTGATCCAGATCAGTTTATCTGTTTGGCCAGTGTTTGGGGGATAGAATCTGGTTTCCTCTGCTTTGTGCAACAGTATTTGGGACCTTGATCATGGTGGTATCCAATATGCTATTGAATTAGAGGAGTTAGTAGAGGTCTCTAGAGTTCCTGCTTTCAATGGGGGACAGCACAGTACCAGACTGGTGACAGGGCATGTCATTGCTTCGAATATGTTCCACCACTTCTGGTTGGTTTTCTGTAAGTTAAATGAGATCGCCTTTGCTCTTCTTCCTTTGGGACATTTCTTTCAAGGTAAGACACTTGTTTTTGACCTTAAGGAGTCATTACAGGGACCTGACAGTGCCTTCAGGGAGCAACCTAGCTTCCCTCCTTTGTGCAGCCTTCTCTGAGGTCCCAATTCCCCATTCACTAGTTAAATTCCAACTTCAGGTTAACTGCGCCTATTAATTTGTAGACAAAAATAACAGTTAAGTAGCAAGAAGGAAGCATGCCCTTAAGGGAATACCTGAATGCTATCCTGGAATCTCGCTGGAACCACCTGCATCAATTTAAAAACAGTTTTTTACCAGCACAGGAAGAATTTTCTGCAAACGTTTGTGTTTGTGAAGCTTGTTTACCTCAGCTGGAAATTGCAGCAGATTGCAATTTGAAGAGTGTTTACTTTTTCCCCCTAAATCATACTCAGTGGTAATTATTGGGATCCAGATTTTGTTGTTGTTTGAAAATGGTGGGAAGTAAACTTGGATTGGATTCAGGCTCCTGAGACTTAGATGATATAGGGTAGGTGTGATTCCAAATGACTTCTGGAAGAAGAGAACCACTCTGAAAGAGTTCCATGGTTTGAGCTCCTCAAGATGCAGTCTCTCCCTTTGTCTTGGGAGGGGTAATTCCCTCCGAGTAGAGTGTCATGTTAAGGATGAAGACCCTCAGGTGCTATATGATTCAGAATATCAGAGATTCTTTTATGTTTATTAGACTCTACTTAGTAAGTCATATGGTGTAGAGATAGTTCAGGAAGAATTTGTAGTCAAGATTTGGCATAAAAATGTTCTTGGTCTTGGTGCTGCAATTGACAAGAATTTTGGTGTCCCAGGAAACCTTTTTCCTTGATAATCCCCAGGGATCAAATTTTTATATTGCCTGGTAGGAGGGGTTGTGGTGGTGCCAGAGCTATAGTATATCTGGAATTAAAGCCACAGAATGTTAGATTTGGGATGCATCTTAGGGGGCTTCTTTAGTATTTTTATGCTGTGGAAATTGAAAATAATTTTAAAATATTTTCTTTGCACATAACGCTGGACATAGTAGGGTGATGTGCAGCCAGAGAGAGCCACCTGGTATACCTCTAAGAAGCATAAGAGAAGCTTGCCACAGTCCAAGAAAGAACCTTCAAACTCATAAATTTAGTTTCCCTTTTTGAGTTTACTAAGACAAGAGTCTTTTCCTACCCATGTGAATTCACATTGAAAAGATGTAGTAGTGAAGGTAAAGCTCACAGAATATTTCATTTCCTCTCCTCGTTTTCGTTGCCCTTGCAGTAAAGCAAAGCCACACTGACTATTTTGGCTGGTGGGCTCTGAACAGATGTTGCATTTTTCTCTTCTTGCTGACAGAGGAGATAATGTAAGATATCTGTGCACTCCCTTTGGCTGCTGTAATGCAGGAGGCCTTGTGTTCCATAGGCTACAGCTATATCATGGTGGACTTTCAGTCCTTGAGTGAATATGAAGAGATTATCCTCTACCAACACTTGATGGGCTTGTAGCATGTTAAGTCACTTAGATTTTTGGGTTGTTTATCCCTGCAGGTAATCCTGCCTAATATATCGAGTGCACAAAATTGCTGTGCAGAAACAGAATGCGAATTTTAAAATGCACAATGTGAATGTGACTGTTTAAGGGTTAGACATCTCAATCCTTGGGTCAGTACATTCTTTTCCTTAAGGCAGACGTGTATTCATTTCCTATGGCTCCTGTGACAAATTAGCATAACATTGATCTCTTAAAACAATAGGAAACTCTTTTCTCACAGTTCTGGAAAACAGAAGTCCAAAATGAAAGTGTTGGCAGGACCGGTTCCTTCTGAAGGCGCTGGGGGAGGTCCTTTCCTGTGTCTGCCAGCTTCTGGTGGCACCTGAGTTTCTTGGTTCATGGCTGCATAACTCCAATATCTGTTCCCATCTTCATTTAGCCTTCTTTTTTGTGTGTTTTGGTGTCTCGAGTTTCTCTATCCTTTCTATTATAAATCCATGACACTAGTCATTAACCCTAAATCCAGGATGATTTATCTTGAGATCTTTAATTACATCTGCAAAGACCCTATTTCCAAATAAGGTCACATTCTCAGGTCCTGAATGTTAGAAGTTAAGTGTATTTTTTGGGGCGGGGGACACAATTCACCCACTATAGACCACTTAGGAAATCAAATTACAATAAAAAGGCTACTTGTCAACATGGACCATGAATTAAGGGATTTTGTGCATAAATAATTCTATTTCCTTAAGTTGATTTTGCGTAATTTTTTCTCTGATCCCTTTTTATTAGTCTTAAAGTCATAATGCGAATCTTATTTTTCTTATTTCTAAATTCTTGGATGAGTCCTCACTAGAACCCCAAGTAATAAAAATATCAAGAATTTGCCTCAATAATGAGACAAATTTCTTGACCTTGGAGCTAATTCCTCCATCACTTTGTTCCTAGCCCATTTATTACTATGTAGATTTAATGGGATTTTTTTTTGTACATCCTGAAAATCTTGAGATTCTTAAGAGAATCTATTAATAAGGTATTGATAATGCTGGAAGTACTGAATAATATATCTTTCTTCACTTTAAAAAATATTTTCTGTTGCTTCCTGAGAGTTTTATCAATATGTAGGATACATTTTTGCCTTTTTCTCTCTACTGCTATTTTTTCCCTTATTTTTGACAGCCTTTTTGGTATAGTTGCCTCTGGCATAAAGTCATACCAAAATTACTGTTTTCTCCCACTTCATACTATGTAGGAGCCAAAGTTGAGAGCAGGAATCTGTACTAGGTTTAGGACCCTTGACTTTTATTTTATAGTCGTTGAAAGAATGCTTGTATTTAAAGTCCTGGACATTTATTAGTAGAGTGAAATGACTTGTCCTTCTCTTTGAAATCAGCAAAATTATTATCAGTTTGGATGTGGACACATCACTTTTTTAGTCAGGGGAAGATTAATTTATGGTGGACTTTATCTGGTTTTATAATTTAATGACTTTCTCCATTGAGTCAGAAGCCGGAGGGCTTGATGACTGAGGAAGCGGCCTGGTAGCAGCAGTTTTGAGCTGATTATGTTAAAGAACGTGGCCGCGTTAGCATTTCCAGCATCATAGTCATGCTATGGAGGACAAATGTAAGCATCGTGTGAACAAATATAAGTTTTCTTAAAGAAGATCTATTTTTCGGCTGAAGATAGAGTGGGAGTGATGGAAAAGGCTTAAAGCTAATCAGAAAAGTGGATTAATCATCAGTCTAGAAACCTAGCATTACACTCCTCCATGGTTACTCTAACTGCTTTCTCCTAAAGACTAAAGAAATGTTTCTTGGTCCAGCCGGTCAGGAAAAAAGAGCCTTTTCTTATTTGCTAGCTTTGGACTGGTGTTATGGTCATTATGCAATTAAAGTTGGGGTTCCGAATGCCAGTGGATTCCCCACACCCTCAGGACATCATTAATCTATTCTGCTCTTTCCCACTGAGGCGGGACCAGCCCCAGACTCCTCAAATCACGGCTGAGCCCCACTTGCCAAGCTGTGGTGAATAAGTTAGAATATATTAAAACCAGTGGGCAAACTTTTGTAAGACAATTCCTTCATGTGTGCAAATGAGGAGATAGGAGATGACTCAATAAAGTCTTCACAAAATGCACTGGAAGCAGGAAAGGTAAGGGCAGCATCCTTCCTTACATCTAGGTGAGTGCCGGTTAATGCTTCTGTGAGGTTTTGGGGGGTTGGGTGCATGGCTAAGATTCGACATTGAGGAGGAAGGTCGTTGGTGGGAGTGTGGAACTAGCAAAAAAGAGTTGGAATTTGTCCTTAGACTGGATCTCATGGGTGAGGATGACAAGGACACCTGAAGGTCAGTTTCTGAGATGCAAGAAAGGAGCCAGCAAAGGCCCCCATTGGTTTCTTACAGCCCACGCAGGACTGGGGGGCAGTTTATCGAGAAGGGATTTTGAAGTTCTTTTTTTTTTTTTCTTTTTTCAGTTGTGATTTATTGCTATGATTAGGATCATAGACCTATGCTTTGGAGACCCAACTATTTTTACACCATTTGCATTTCTGTAATTATTTCTTTTTTCTCTCTTAGATTTTAATAAAGCTCTTTACAAAAATGTCAGGCTGTCTCAGAAATGATGTGTTTGTTCATTCTCAGGTCACAATTTTAAAGGCAGAACCACGGAGGCCTCTTTTGTGGGAGTTAAGTCAAAGTGAGAAAATTTGAAAGAAAAAAAAATCCTGTCCTGGATTTTGAGAATGTTTATTTCTGTAATTCCACATTGTACCTCCTTTTGCTTTCAGGCATTATCACACCAAACATATATTGGGGAAGAACAGATTCTTTGAGATTCAAATGCTGTTTTTGAGAAAAGAAAGAAAAACCGCAGAAATACTTCCTTCCCTCTTGGGGGGTGGGGAGCCGTTGCTAACCAGCCCAGTACTAAGGGCCCAGTGCCCTCCTCTTGGGACCTTATCTTTGTCTGCAAGATGTGAAGGAAACTTTGATAATGAAAAATCAGAGCCTGAGGAAGCAAACTTCCTCTGTCTGGGTAGAGTCCCAGTCTAAAATACTAGATGGGGAAAGGGAACCCCTGGAAAGCAGGCAGCCACCCCCACATTCCATGTCCTGTCAGACACTGCTGCCTAGTTCTGGTACTTTCTCACCGATCTTAGACCAAGCTTCATAATTCCCAACATAGTGCTCAGCACAGCCATCATCAGTCAATAAGATTTGAAATGCATGGGAAAAGTAATTACCATTCCTGAAATAGACTGCCTCTCTTTTCTGCCTCCAGAAGGCAGAAACCAAGTCTTGCCCTTATTTGTGTCTGTCATAGCACTTCGCTGAATTCTTGACCTGAAATGTTGCGCAGTGAAGTGTTGTGAATGGCATTGGGTTGGGAGAGTGTCAAGGATGACTTGCTAATTGCCTAGTCAAGTCAATCATGGCCAGTTCACAGATAGCTGTAAGAAAGTCCCTCCAGATCCCGAGGATACGATCTTGGTTGATTTCTGGAAGGGACTTCACTGTTGCAAATTGTGTTCATACTATTCTGAGGTTCATTATTAAGAAAAACTATGACATCCATTTCTTTTTAGAAATATTATTCAAATATATTGGTGTTTCGTTACTACTAATAAATAATTTTCTACTTTCCAGCCAATAGACTTGTTCACCTTTATATTCCCAGTGCTAAGTAGAGGGTCAGTCACAGACATGATGCTCAATTAATTATGTATTGGATTGCCATGTTTTTCAGAAGTTTTTTGAACTTGAAATATCAGTGGCCAAATATCTCTTGTTTCCCTCGAGACAAAATGAGAGAAAAGTGAATTAACTGCAATGAGACAGACTTAGGTTAACAAAGGCAGAATTCCTTTCTAAGGAGAGTGGATGAAATTGGAAAGGGTTACTGAATGAAGTTCAAATTTTTATTTTTTTGGGGACAGCTTTTAAGTACATTCCAGCCTGAAGGCCAGAAGAGACTAAACAACCTCTCTAAGTCCCTCCGATCCTGGGGACACAATCTTTCTAGGGAAGAAGAAACCCTGGAGGGCAATGACTGGTACAAGCAATTACTTATATCGCAGAGCATTGTTATCCCGTGACCAATGGCTAATGGGAACAGCGTAAGGACTCTCAGGGGCATCTTGAAAAATGTAAGTAAAATCTTAGAGGTCAGGGAGTTATATCCATTAAGTGTGGTCTCCTGGAGATGAGTGAGTGTACTTACAGCGCTGCTAATATTTTATCCGGAGTTAAGGGCCCATTAGCCTTTCCATTTGCAAGATAGGTTTGCCTAGATCCTGGCGCACACATGTGTTCCCCTTGGCTATTATTGCGTCTGCGTGTCTGTGTGCGGCTCTGTATGTTTCTTGAGCTTTTATTTCCGTTTTGCATTCTCAGCCTCAATTGTTAGGATTTAGTGGCAGAGTTTCAAAATACAGCTATTGATTTTTTTTTTTGTAACTGACTGTGATTCCTTAAGTGAAAAATCTTGCTTGGTTAGAGGATTGACTAAGAGAAGGATTTGTAATTTCAATTTATAAATCTCTCTTTTAATTTCTTGGTTCCTTGGTTGCCTGGATGAGATGCTAGTAATTTTTTTTTAAAGCATATGGAAGAGACTTTCCAGCTGTTCGCCAAACCCATATTCTCTTCTTTCGTAGCGTATGTTTAGACCATACTTACCACACCCTCTCACAGTTATGTACAGCCATATTACTGTGTTCTGGCCAATAAATGTCAGCAGACATGATACATGCCACCACTGCTCAACATGTACCCAGACCAGCAGGGTCAGCATCACTGGGGAGTGTGTTGTAAATGCAGATTTCTGAGCCCCAGCCCAGACTCGCTGAGTCAAGGTCTCTGAGGGTGAGCCCAGAAACCCGTGTGCTTGCCCTCCAGGTCATGCTGATGCATGTTACATTTTGAGAAGCCCTGATATATGCCACATCCAGGCCTGCTCCTTGAAGACCTCCAACACGTGATAGTTCAGGTCTCTCCCTTTCTTGGCTTGACGTAGATGGGTTTCGGCAGCATCATTTGCAAGAGAGTTGCTTATCAATTAGGAACACTATTTTGGATTTTATGAGAACAAAAAAATAAACATCCTTGATGTAAAATCACTAAGATTTCGAGGTTTCATTTTACAGTAGCTCATGTTACCCTGTTACAATGGTAGATGAGAAAATGATTTGTTTGGATAACTTGAGCGAGTTACTTTTCATGTAAGAATCTCTTGGTTTGGGGTTGGATTTTAAGCCACTTAGAATTCACTAATCATACTCCATTCGTTTCATCTCTAATGAATATTAAAATATCCAATCATGATTACAGATTGAAATTCAATTCCCTGGGTAGCTATCTTTGCTTTCTTATCCTGCCCCCTTGCTTTAAAAAAATTCTCTTCTGTTCCCAGCCTTTTGGGAGGCAGCTGCAGCGAACCTGGTGAAAGCCTAGAACCCGCCTCCCCCTTCCTTGCATTACCGGAAGGCTCAGTGTACCTACAAGGGATTTCTCTTATCTTCTGCTCTGCTCTGTGACTTTGATGTGCTACCTCCATGCCCTCAGAGAAGGCCTTTGAGGAAGGCTTAGCTAGTGGTGCAGACTCATTCCGTTGCTGAGGCCCCTTAGGATTGTAATCTGTAATGCTGGCCCATGTGTGACCATTAAAACTTGGTGGAAAGTTCATCTGGTTTTTACTTCTCTCCCTCTATTGCCAATCCTTCCCCCTCTCACTGCTTCACTAGGGATGAAGGCAACTGTGGTGTCTTGTCTCTCACAAAGGGCTTTCCACTTTCTAGAATTTTGTTCGTTTAGGTTTCTATGCATCTTCAATTCTTATGTTTTTTTAACTGTGATTTTGTATGTATCTTATTTTTTGTCTACTTTTGTTACTTAGTGTGAGAATGGTGCTTTTGCAACTTTTCATGCTTAACCAAAAGAAGGAGACTTTTTACTGAGTTTTATGTAGAACTAGCACTAATGTGAATTGCCTGGGTATTGCCAAGCTCCCCAACTAGCGGGGGTCACATGGCCCTTTACTGTTAAGTTAAATGAGCTGGAATCCTAATGGCCTAGATGCTGGGAGACCCAGATCACCCCCTAATATCCCAACACAGTCCTGGGAAGCTTATCTTTTCTTCCACTCACTTCTCGCTCTCATTTCACGTTTCTGTTCAATTCTCTCAAATCGTTTGTATCTCACTTCTTGCTGCTGTTTGCTTTGACTCATGTCAGCCCCACGTGGATGAAGGCAGAAGACTTCAATGGGAGGGAAAGAGTTAAAAGGGTGAAGGAATTAGGGTAAGGGAAAGGAAATATGAAGTTAGGGAGGCGTCTGTGCTTGGCTGGTTTAGGGAATGACCAAATGGAGAGACTGAAAGATGGTTATGAGATCCTATGTTCTTTGTTGTTTTAATCATATAAAAGAGATCAATTTAGACTTTTTACTACTGCCCCTCTCTATTTTGAGAACTATGATTTTATTTTGAAATCTTTGAGTAAAATGCTGCTTGAGCTCTGTGTGTGATTACTCCTTGTGGGTAATGATCAAGCTAGTAATTATTGAAAAGAATGGTGTGATCCATCCAATACCCCCAGAAGCCCATCTTCAGCCTACTGGTGGGTGAGTGACCCACTTGAGGAGAATCTCTGATTGGAAGGACAGTATGGCTCATCCTCTCTCCTCCTCTCCTTGCTGTCTGGAGTAAGTCTATTCCAAGAGTCAATTCCTCAAGCTTCACCATAACTGGTTCTTATAACAAAGAACTTAAGAGAAAACTTTGCAGGAGAATACGTCTCTAAGTGATTCAGAAAAAGTTCGTCTTAGGGTATAACTTAACTGTCATTTAGATACAAACTCACTGTGGGTTTGAAAACATTAAATGTGACTAGAAGGTAAGATTCATCTTGTGGGGTAAATTGCACACGGGCATCTTCATGGGAAAGAAATAAAAGGAACAAACCAGTTGATGCATTAAAATGAGACAAAGAAACAGGAGACTACAAAGTTTTCTCAAGGACAGCTTTGTCCGCAGTGTCTTTAATGGACTTGAAGCTGAGGTTAAGAGAAAAGATCGGCTGTATGGCTTGTGGCTTTGTCACATCACATTCCCACCTCCAGCCTTCATCTGTTCATTCTTTGCGTGTACAGATGCGATTGCTCTTGGAGTTTCTGTCCTAACAGAAGGGGCAGCTGCAGCATCCAGCTGATGACTCGGAGGACTCTCAGAACAGAGTGAGGGCACACAGAGTTTTTCCTCTGGGGTCCTTTGCTGAGTCTGCTGCTATCTGCACATTTTCCTCCAGCTACCAGAGAAATAACTCATCTCCTCTGAAATACCACAGCCCCTTTGTTCAGACATTTATCATAGTGTTTGACACTTTGTGGTGTATTATCTGTCTCCCTGCTTTGCCTCTCCCACAAATCTGCACTTTTTAGAAGAAGGGACTGTTGTGTTTGTGTAACACCCCCAGAGCCTAGCACAGTACTTGGCAGGTTGCCATTGCTCAATGAATATTTGCTGAATGAATGAATGTACACATAAAAAATTAATATATATGTAATATATTGAACATAATTTTGGGAATTAAAAATGCAACAATCCCCGAATCACTAAAAAAATGCAAAACAAGACTTTGATCTCTAACATTTTTATAAGTTTGAATTTAAAAATTCCTTAAAAGTAGTTCACCAATTGTATTAGGTAGGAATTTTTGTTGGACCACTTGGAACAGAGAGCCGACTATATGGGCTTAAATAAGTTGGGGGTTAATTCTCCTGTAAAATAAAACCCAGAGTTGGGGAGTTCTTATCAAGTAGAGCAGCTTTCTGATGTTGCCAGGGACCCAGATTTTCTTTTTCTTCACTCTTAGTTGTTTCCATTGTCAAGGTTACCAGAGGGCTGCTGGAGATCCAGCTAGAACATCTGCATCAAGTCCAACCTTCAAGTCAATTTCTTATTCTGCTTAGTTTTAGCTAGAGGACTTCAATGCTTGGGTGGAGCAGAGCTTCGACCTGGGCCTCAGAAGTTGTAGAGAATCAAGACCAGATCCTCCAGTAGACACTTCTCATCCCACAGGACCAGGAGAGTGCCAGCTTTCATACTTGTGCTGGGGAGTGTGATTGCCCAGCATCCTTGCCTTGAGTCAGGATGAATTCTGTGGTATAATTTATACTCCAGAACAGCCCTGAGGTTTCAGAATGAGGTTGGGACTTGACCTGAAATTGCATTCTTGCTCGGCTCCTTTCTTCCTCAAATCTTGTTTGGAAGCCTTCTTAATAAACTGCATGCACACAAATCTTTGTGTTAGGGGAATCTGACCTAAGATGATATTCATGAAAAGCTGAGGCAAGGTTCAAGGTCAAGCACAAGTAACCTGCATCCTAAGGCAGTCTCTATGCTGGGTGAAGGTATAGGCCTTTGCTGAGGGGAGAAGAGCGGCCCTCTCTTTCCTAACCCTTGTGTGGCCTGTGCTGGGTGAGGCCCCCTCCTGACTAGGGTCTTTTGGCCTCTGCTTTTGCTGAGGCCCTTGGCTCCTAGCACTTTGAGGAGACCCAGATATCTTTGCTTTTGACCTTCCATGTAGATCCTGCCATGTGGAAGAAGCTGCTCTGAGCAGTAATGATCTGCACTGCCAAGATGCTTAATGCCTGCTGGTTTGGCCTCAGCAGTTAAAAACTCAGCACATCTGTAAAAAAGAATTGTATGGATCAAAATAAACATTTTTAAAGCAGCAAGATAATAACACTTGTCCTCACATATCCTGAGGCCCATGACAGGGTGCCCTTGTACACACCAGAAGCTTCGACAAGTCCAGGAGGACGTAGTTGCCCCATATTTTATACCAGTCTATTTCCCATGTTTCTGGCACATGTACTAGAAGTTAACTGTCCCCTGAATTGAATGTACCCTTCCTCCTACAACTATAGACTCTCCTGAATGGTGTCCTGCCCTTGCCACATAAGAAGCAGGAAGGCATAGGGGAGATCACATGCTTCTCAAATCACAAGGAGGGTTGGGGGAAGGGGTGATGGGCCTGTGGCAAGTTTATCCTCCCAAACTTACTGGTCAAATACATCATGCCATTCCCCTTCTCATCAACCTGAGTTGAATGAATTTGAATGTAGAGAGGGCCTAAGAGCTTCCTACTAATGGAACTCCTACAACATGGGAAGAAAACATGAGGCTTGGGAAGCAAATGTTCCCTCTTATATTCTAACAGAACTTCATCTTTTCAGGTATCTGTTTTCTTCTATGGCTACATACTTCAGGGATGCTGGTCCCAGTCTTTGTCCTAGCCGGGGTGGAGATTCCATTTGGTCTAAGCCCTTCATGTTGTTGACTATGGTTGGTTTAGAAAGATGGATGTTGGTGAAGATCATTCCTGCCTTTTACTGCCAGCTGAAGACCAAATCCTTCTTTTAATCTGAATATATATTTCTATTGATGCATATGAACTTTTCCATTTCTGTTACTATTATTTTTTTAGCTCATGTCAAACTTATATAAAACTAATACTCCTAGATAGATAATTTTTGCATGAATAGTTATTAAACCAGATTACTATCTTTCATACTAGTGCCGGTGATTTTTCAGAACTGTGGTAATCTTTCTTCACTTTCAAAATACACTAAAATAGGGTGAAATCTACTTCCATACATCTGTTTGATAACTGTTGGGATTTTAGTTTCAGAAAAACCAGAAATGTGTGGATTGTGAGTCACTTTTGCTGGGGATAATTAAAAAGAGAAAATTGGGAGTCGTGAATAAAAAAGAGAAGGTAAAACAGATGGCAGAGGAAGGATGGAGATTTTTGCAGTGAATCCTTGGGGAAGGTAAAGGAAGATGAAGCACAGTAAATACAGAAGGATGTTCAGGTGGCATCTGTGAGAAAGAGTTTTGGAATCCAGAGCTGGAGTGTGAGAGAGAAGATTTCACAGGCACGTGATCCAGAAAGAGGTTAGAAGCACCTCCTGAGTCATGTGAATCAGGAAGACATTGATCATTGGAATAGAGAACCAGGAAAAGAAAAAATAAATGGAATTTATAAGCACTTCACTGAAATATTAAGAAATTCTCAAAAATTTCAAGCAAGAAAGTTAAATGAAAATTAAGTTTATAGTATCCATTATTACTAATTTAAGGTTAATATAATGTCTTTATTCATTTATTTTTGTGGATGAAAATATTTTAAAGGGCTTTTGTAAGTTTCATTCTTATATCAGTTCTTTGAATTCTATTTTTTACATTATCTTAATTTTGCAACCTCAAAATCTCTGATGAGGATTTTCTAAACTTTAATTCTGAATTTGTTCAGAAATGACAATTTTACATTTATCTTTACTAAATTTCATCTTATTAGCATTCATAAAGGACAGATTGATAGATTTGATCACTTGAAATTACAAACTCCTGCATAGTAAAAATGTATCCTAAAAAGAGTAAAAAATCAAACAATAGATTAGGAGAGAATATTTGCAACACATATGAATGGCAATTGTTAAGATCCCTAATCTACAAAAAAGCTCTTTTGAATCAATAATAGAATGAAATACAACTCAACTAAAATATGAGAAAGAGGTATAAATGAGCAACTCAGAAAAGTAATGATATGTGGATGGTGAACTCGAAAAACTTCTCAACTTCCCTAGTAATCTCAGAAATGCAAATGAAAAAAAAATGACATACCTGTATTGGTCAGGAGATGGGTAAAACTTTTAAAAATTGTTAACAACTATTGCTGGTGAGAATATGGGTAAATAAGATGTCTCCTACATTGCTGGCGAGGTTATGAATTCCTATATGCTGTTGAAAATGTATTTATTTTAAAAATGAGTCTGTTCTTTGACCCAGAAATCTCCCACAATCTCACGATATTTCAGTCCACAGAAATACAAGTAAACAGTAACTGAGAATATATGTACAAAGATGTTTGTTTCAACAGTTTTGTAATGGAAAAATTGGGTCATCGATTAGGGAGTAGATGAATGAATTGTTGGGCATTTAGATCATGAAACTTCAGTAAGTGATTAAAAATAATGGTGTGTCGATTGAACATATTTTGCATGTTGTCCCAGAAGGCTCTACACCCAGATCATCGCACAGCTCACACTCTCACTTCCTTCATGTCTTTACGCGCTGATTACCTTGTTTTGACATTTTAAAATCTAAAATCATTGTCTAATCACTTTATCTCCTGGTCCTGCTTCATTTTTTCTTATTTTTTAAAAAATTTATTTCATTTTTTTTGGTTTGTTTACATATAAATCCCTGACCTTAAGTTATGTGTCTGTGTTTGTTGGTTGTCTTTCTCCTCTCCTAGAGTAAAAGCTTGATGTGGGGAGGGACTTAGGAGATTTTGTTCATGTTGTATCCTCAATAGTTAGCGTCTGGCACACAGTAGACTTTCAGTGAATTACGTTTTCCAGGAGTGAATCTATAACATTGGCCTAGAAGACAATGCTTCCTCCTCTTTCCTTTCCCCCATGCTGTCCCTGAGAATACTCTCCAAAGAACTTCTGTTGGCTCGTCTCCATCTCCATTTGCTTTGCTGGAATTCGCTCTACGATAATGTGTACATACAGATATTAAGACTCTGTCTTTAAAAATGTAAAAATATGATAATATACTTTTCTCCTCCTCTAGTTCCTAATCTGAAGGACTAAATCAGCTCCAGATCTCCCAGTAGATTCAGTTGAATCTTTGATTGAGACTTAATCATAAACCAGATTTTTCCTCTGCCTGATACTGTTTCATTCTTTCCCCTCCACACAGGTTGACTTCTCTGAACCAATATGTACGTTTATTCTACATCGATTCTGCCCTTGTGCTTCTGAAACATCAGTAGGGCAATGCTTTCTTCCCTTATTAGCTTTCTGGCCTTTACCTACACATCATAATCATAAATTGCTATCAGCCCTATTCCTTCATTCCAGCTTAATCCCAAAAAGGATCCCTTTCTTTCATAAAATAAGGCTGAGAAGCTATGGGAAAATTGAGCCAAATCTGAGATACGTTTGTAAAAAAGATGACATTGGCTTTCTAGTCTCCCTAATTTTCCTCTTCATTCTCTATGATGTGAGCATCCTTGATCAAATATGAAACTGCTGGGGTGTAGAAAAAGTGGAGGGAGATTTAGGAATAGGAAGGGTGCTGAAGGAAGGCCCAAGCTAGATGCACTTAGGTAAACATTCTTATGGATGACTTTATTTTATTTCTCTATTAACGAATATGCAAACTAGATGAAGAAATGCATTATCTATATTATGTATAACATCTATAGTATTTTCCAGGTTATACACTTTTTTTTTTTTTTTTGGATTAAGACATCAGAAGAAGCTGGAAGCTGAGTCACATATTCTGCCAGTACTTGGCTCTCCAGTCAAGACAATGAGGCAGAAAAGTAGCAGGACAGAAAGTTTTTTTAATAGATCAGTGTGGCAGGCATTAGCACGCGTGCTTAATAAACACTCATTATTGTCTTGCAAATGGAATCAAGGCTGTATTTACACTTACAAGGAGAATGCTGCTTCAGCATATTGTTAATTAGGACACTACCTGAGGCTAGTGCAGATAAATCTCAAATATGCTTACTGTATGGAGTAATCACGATTAATTAGCACATAAGATTGGGCCAAAATGAGAGGATTTGAGGGGAATCTTGTTTTGTCGCCTGTTGGATAAGCAGCAGAAAAGCTTCCAGCTGAGGCAACCTTTAGCACGGACTCTACTAGCTCATCCTAATAGGTACCATGGTGTTAGGTGATCAAGAGATGATAAATAGACAGCCAGTAATACCCTTTCAATTACCCTTGTAAAGCTGCTGCTTAGAGACCTCGAGGGTATTGGATCAAGACACCAGCAGGCTAATGGGCAAGATGCCTATGGAGCAAGCTTGGCGCTTGAGAGCTGAGGAACTTAAATTTGCTCTGATGTCTGACCGTCATTTGGTTGCACTGACATTTCTCCCTTAATTTTTCGGAGTGCTTGCCTGAAGGTGACCCACTAGGTGTACCTGGGGACCAGTGTTGTTAACAGTAGGCTGATTTTGTTTTTTAATATTTCTGCAGACCTTCACGTGGTCGTCTTGGGCACTGTCCTATTATAATAGCATGGACTGAACCTGCATTAGGCGCAGCTGTGTGAGCCTGTGCCTCATCAAGCTTTGTTTTCCTGCATCCTTCCCTGGATCTCATTCTATAGCCAAGTGCTGCCGCTCTTTCATCATGGTGCCAGGTGTTCTGTGAAATAGAACTGTGAACAAGAATTATTTCTAGCCATTGGAAGCTACAAGGGTGGCTTTTGGGAGGGGGCTTTACTGTCTTTCTAATACTTACCACTCTCCTAAAGCCATCCAAAGTCAACATAGAGTGTGTATTAGGGTTCTCCAGAGAAATAGAATTGGTAGGATATCTATCTATCATCTATCTATCTATCATCTACATCTATCTAAAAGGCAATCATGAGGAGTTGGCTCATGAATCTAGAAACTGAGAAGGCCCACAATCTACTGTCTGCACGCTGGAGACCCAGGAAAGCTGGTGGTGTAATTCAGTCTAATTCTGAAGGCTGAGAACCAGGGGAGCCAGTGGTTTAAATCCCAAACTAAGGGCAGAGAAGATGAGATGAGATATTCCAACTCAAGCAATTAGGCCAGAAGCTAAAAAGGAAGAATTCCTCCTTCCACCACCTTTTGTTCTCTTTAGGCCCTCAACAGATCGGACAATGCCCACCCATAGCTGAGGGCAATCTGCTTTACTAAGTCCATCCATATCAATGCTAACCTGATCCAGAAACACACTCACAGACACCATCAGAAACTATGAGTTACTTGGGCACCTCATGGCCAGCCAAGTTGTCACATGAAATTAACCATCACAGAGTAGAAGTAAAAGTGGGAGCTTGCAATGGAAGCAGCTTCAAGCATCTCCAAATAGTAAATATAATAATAATCTGAGTAGAACCAGTGAGCTTGCTATACAAATAGAATGTCAAGCTAAGTCCCCAGCCTCTCTTTATAATTGAATTATCACCCCTAACCTATCCCCCACACCGACCTGAAATTTAGGAGCCTCAGCTGGACCCTTATGGGAGTGAGAGTCTGGTGGAAGGAGCAAGCAATGCTCAAATAGCCTCAGTCAAAAGCAGAGTGTGGAAAGGACTCTAATTTAGATGTAGGATAAGGGCTATGAGAGAAGAAAGAATGGGTAAAGAGCTTTGACTTTTGTCATGGATAATATGCAAAGGTGAATCCATTGATCTAAAGTAGAGTTTCCTTCAGGAGCCACAAGAAGGATCTTTATAGAGGACTATATTTTGCTGGCTCAACAGGAGAGCAACACAGAAACTCACAGAAGTTAGCTTTAACTAAGCCTCAAGGAACCCGAGCTGCATTTCATCTTAGAGTACCCAAGGAGGGCTCAGCTGTCTGGGTCAAGTTAAACCAAGGGTGAAGAACTTAAGCCTGAGGTTGAAGCTGCAGACGCATTAGTTGGGAACTAAAGCCTGAAAACAAAGCTGTCTGAGCTTGGGCTGAAGACCTGGCTTATGACAGCGAGCTAATAGACTCTCCCCATGCCTCTGTCAAGAAGGGCCTTTCCTCAGTGAAGATGTGGGATTATGTACCTGGGAGGTTATAGAGCTTCTCTAAGGGCAGGAAGTAAGTCAATACTGATGCTGGCCACAGAATCACGGAATTCCAGCGACTTGTAGTGGTATCTCAGATATTATCCTGAGAGCCATGGAGATACCCCAGGTGAAGAATGGTGTGTGTGTATGTGTGTGTGTGTGCATGCATGTGTGCGTGCGTGTGTATGTGCACTTGTGTGCATACACGAGGTATGCAAGAGCTCTCTCTCCACCCTTCTTCTGGTTTTCAGAGCATTCTGTGTGTTTATTGCGACTTGTGCCCTTTACTGCAGTTGATTATACACTCTCTATGCCCTCACTGGATGTGAGCTCCACTGTGACAAGAAAAGCAAGTTCTCATTTTGCTTTATGACACTCACAGTGCCAAGCATGTGACTGGGTACCAAGTAGGTGCACAGAGTAATAATGGCCATGCAATATCTTCCCTCACTGGATGTGAGCTCCACTGTGACAAGAAAAGCAAGTTCTCATTTTGCTTTATGACACTCACAGTGCCAAGCATGTGACTGGGTACCAAGTAGGTGCACAGAGTAATAATGGCCATGCAATATCTTCCCTATTTAAACATTAAGGTGATGATAGACATGAGAAACAGCAAGTGTATCTCTAGGATAGATGGATGTAGAGTCATAGAGGGATATAGGTATTTTACTAAGCATACATAATACTGAGTCATCCATGTAAATCCTCCTCATATTCTAATAAGTCCTATAGCCCTGTCCTGTTCAGCAATTTATTAAGTCTGTGTTCATTTATATATGACAGATACTGTCTCACAATATAAACAAACTTGAGACTTGAGGAAGCATTGCTCTGGTCACTAAATGTTATGAACTGAATTGTGTCTCTCGACCCCAATTCATACATTGAAGCCCTAACCCCGAGCACCTTCAAATGTGATGGTATTTGGACACTGGGTCTTGAAACCGGTGATTAACTTAAAAAGGGGCCATTAGAATGAGCCTGATTCCATGTGACTGGTGTACTTATAATGAGAGGAAGAAACACCAGGGATGAAACAGAGAAAAGACCATGCGAGGACACAGTAAGAAGTGGCCATCTGTAGACCAAGGAGAGAGGTCCCCAAAGAAACTAAACCTGCCAACATCTTGGATGTTCGGTCTCCAGAAATGTGAGAAAATAAATCTCTATTGTCAAACTACCCAGTCCATAATATTCTGTAAGGGCAGCTCTACCAAACTCATGCATTGTTTTTAATATGTTTAGCTGAATATTTTCATAGGGGAAAACAGACATGATTTAGAACAACCTTCTACGTAATTAGCAGGTAATATTTGGTATAGTTTTGGCTATCTACAGCTGCATAAGAAACCACTTCAAAACTTATTCTCTTAAAATAAACCAATTACTATTTCTCATTTTTTTGGTGGGTTGACTAGACCCAGTTGGACAGGTCTTGTTTGGGATGTCTCTTAAGGTGACAGCAGATGTCAGTGTGAACTACAGTTAATAGAAGCGTCATCTGGGTTAGGTGCCCCAGATGACTTCTTCATTGATATGTCTGGCACCTGGACAGTGAGGGCTAGAGAACTGGAAGCTGGTTAAACATCTCTTTTTTAGGGGCTTCTCTATGTGGCTTTTCCACAGGGCTTCCTCATGTCAGGCTGGTCTCAAGGTAGTCGAACTACTTGCATGGTGCCTGGCTTCCACCCAAATGAATGTTCCAAGAGACCAAGAGGGGAGATGTTAGAGCTATAAAGGGCTGTTTCCCACTACCAAGAAATGATGCTTTTATTCCATCTTTAATATTATTTATAACATTTTTGTAGTAAGTATTTCCTACTCCTTTCTTCTCCCTTCATCTTTCTATTACTATACATCCTTTAAACAGAAAAATTATCTCTCTAAAAACTTTCCTAAATATCTTGTTAGGAGACAAAATCTTTAGTTTTCTATATTTGGGCTGATATTTGTCTTGATATTTTAAATTGTGGTTTTCCTTTCATATCTGGAAAGGGTAGATTCTGTGTGTTACAGATGGTCAGTTGTTTGAACTTCCGCCTTCCGTCAGCTGTTTGATTTTTAGACCTCAGTTTCCTTATTGTTACACCAGTTATAATCAAATCTATCCCATAGAATTAGTGTAGACATTTGATGAATGCATTTAAACTATCAGCCATTTAAACAATAAGGCATTCGGAGATAAACTTCTCTATCTTTCGCTTTACCTGTAATGCCGGGCCCTATGTTTTAGAAATGGCTTGTATTCAACAGATATTTGTTGAATGACTAAGAGAGTTATTAGAAACTAATTTTCTAAAGGTTTTTCAAATAGGATACACTTGAGTCTGCTTAGTCTTCAGATGAATGACTTCTCTACCTGAAGGCAGAGCTAAACTTTTAATTTTATAAGTTAAAAATAAGACTAAACTATATTAGTGTCAACCACAATATATGGTACATAATTTTTTCTTTAATAAATATTTAGTAACTAAATAAACTGTTGTTTATACAGCTGGATCTGGTATGTAGGCTTGTCGCATCACTAAGAAAAACATTTTATTTGTGGCAATTTATTCTTTTAAAAAACAGCCTTATTTGGGTAGAACTGATATACAAATAACTGTACACATTTAATGCATATATTTTGATGGATTTGGACATATATATATGCAAAGACCCTTGATCTCATCACTGCAATCAGGTGACAGACACATCCAACGCTTCCCAAAGTTTCTTCGAGTACTTTTTATTTTGGTGGTAAGAGCACTTACCATGAGATCGACTCTCAACAAATTTTGGAGTGCAGAGTACTGTATTGTTAACTGTAGGCGCCGTGTTGTACAGCAGATCTCCAGAATTTATTCATCTAGCATAACCAAGACTTTACGTCTATTGAACAGCTTCTCATCTTCGTCACTCCAGCACCTGGCAACCGCTACTGTTTTCTCCGCTTCTAAGAGTTTGATTATTTTAGCTTCCTCATGTAAGTAAGATCATGCAGTATTTGAAAGTTTATTCTTGATGCCACAGCACCGGCTAAGCTGTATGGTTTCATAAACCGTTCCTGTTCAACTTTTGTTTGAAGCATGTGAATTGTCGGCTTGACCTCCGCTTCTTGTTGGGGTCCCTCTTGGAGCCTCATTAATGCGTGGGTCCAAGTGAGACTGGTGGGCGTGTGTGTGTGTGTGTGTCACAGCGGGGAGGAGAGCAGTGGGGGACAAAGGAAGTAAGAGCTATGCTTGATAAAAATATGCTCTATGCTTTTGCTACTGTTCGACTTTTCCAGATTCCTGTTTCAGTACCTCACCCTGCCCTGTTGAACATTCTAAACTTATTTTTTACCCATTTCCAGGCCACACTATCTTATCTTTATATTCCCACTTAATTTGAATGTAATATAAGGTATCAGAACTCGCACACACACAGTGCTTTCTTTTTCACATATCCATGTGTATTATCCTATTTAGTTATCATGACTGTATGATTTCATATAATCCTCTCTGGACATGTTTTATTATTATTCCCATTTTTCAGATGAAAAACAAAGATACATACGGGTAAACGTGATAGGTTAGGGGTCTCAAGCCAGTAAAGAATAAAGAGAAGCAGTATTTGGAATTAAATCTTTTATTCAGGATTAATTACAATACTTGTCTATAAATTGCATTATTACCTTTATAGCAATGGCATTGGTAGCTTGTTCTCTGATGATAATCTGTCTCTGTCTGTGTTTCTGTCTGTGTCTGTCTGTCTGCCTGTCTCTCTCCTTTCCAGTTCCAGCTCTCTGATCCAATCAGTCCTGGTTGTTATTTTTGATAGGCTGTTTTAAATTTTTTTCCCTTATTGATTTTGTTATTAGAGCATCTTTCAATTTCTCTCCTAGAACTGGCCTTTTCTGAAGGACCGCTTAGGCGACAAAAGTTCCCTCTCCAGCCCATCTTCTTTTTCTCTCCATAGTTGCTCTGCTTTTTATCTTAGTTAACTGGTACACTGTCCAAGGGGTCATCCAAACCAGAATCCTCAAGGTCATAGTAAGTTCACAAGAAGAACTTGATTTGTTGTGGCGGTAGATGTTGAACAATTGATAGAGAGAGAATCCACTGTGAACTCTCCATGGGCCAGGCCTCGTCTGAGGCATTTAAATGATAAAATCCTGAGATTCTACAGGATGGACTGCCAGTGTGGCCGGCTCTCATCCTGGAAGAGGTGGCCTTTGAGATAAACCTAGAAGGAGGGGGATTTAAGTAGGCGAAAGGAGTCGTTAGCAAACCAGGTTACTGCTAAACAAGGACTTAAGAGCCAGGTAGAAAGACTGGTTGCATTTCTTATGTATTCACAGCATAGGTTTTGTGATTAATTGCTATATTCAATAGATAAGATGGGCTACTACAACAGAGGCTCGATAGTACAATAGCCTAATGAGCAAATAAGTTTATTTATTTCTTCTTAAACAGTCCTGATGTGAACTGTCTGGGTCGGCAGGGTGGCTACTTCCCCTAGGGTGTTGCCATGTTCTGCATGATGGAAGCTGGATTGATGCCATATTTGGGTCACAGCCATGGGAAAAAGGGTGAGGACACACGGAAGCGGGACATCCCATCCTCTGACCTAGGCTGACAGGACAAAACGAGGCTGGGGTTGTCATCCCGCTTGGCAGAGCCATGTGCTCACCTTCGCCTTTGGAAGATGGAGAGAATGAATTCGGAGGGCAACCTGCAGTTTCACTGCTCTCCCACTGTTTCCCCTCACTTCTTTTAAAGGTTGTTGGGAGGGACAGTGGGCTCACTGCAGCAGGGCGGGGTGGCTGGAACAGGCCAAGGGAAGACAGGTCCATAGCGGTGCCGAGGGCCATGTGTGGATTTTACACCGTGTCCCACCGACCTCACAGAGCCGCTCTACCTCTAGAATCAGACAGGAAATGGAGGCATTTTCTAATTTGTAGAAACAGTAAAGTTAGCAGTTAGGTTGAAATGTTTACAACTTAAAGTTATCTTCCTGTAATTTTTAACGAAAATGTGTGGCGCCTGCTAATGCTTCGATGCAGACAATGTGACGAGATGAGACGGAAGTTGAACGTGTGATGTATAAGGGGATGTCGATGCAACGCGCTTTCCCAGAAGCTCGCCTCCCTCCCAGACCAAGAGTTCATATTGTATTCAAGGGCCTGTGTGTTTCTGGTTGGGATTTTACTTGGCATATTTATCATGTAGTCATGTTCCCTGCCAGAGAAAGCGTTTCCTATCTTGTAAGATGGAATTAAGCACATCATTATTTTGCACAGGTGGCAAAACCCTATGACTCTCGGGCGCTCCTCCATCTGAGTGTGTCTGAGAACTGTTTGTTTAGGAGACAGGGATGACGCGCTGCTTCATTAGCTTAGAATCATCTCACCATCTGCCCCTGATGGCAGGCGATGGGTGGGGGAAGGTGGGCAGGTGAGGGGCCTTCCTCATGAAGATATAGGCTTAGAAATGCTGCTAGAATCTGTTCACAAGCAGAAGAGAGGTGCGTGCACGTGTGCACATGCACGCACATGCCACGCACACGCACACACACATGCACATACAACCACATGCACGTGCACACACGTCACATGTGCACACACATGCACACACACCACGCATACCACATACATGTGCACATGCACACACACACTTCAATACGTCTGACAATCCAAAGTGGATGCAGGGTGAGCCTGGGTACCAGCTGGTTTGCTCCCACCTTCTCTGAAGCACATGCCAGTTGGTGGCAGTTTGAAAGTTGGTACTTAAGAAGCTATAAAAAAATTTTTTTTCCTCCCAAAGAGCAAGAAGACTCCTGTGGGCTGTCATCTTCTTCAAATGCTGCCGGGTGGGGAAGAATCCTTGTAAAAATGAGCCCCAGACCATCTCTCATCATGCCTGCGAGGGGCAGGGAGGGGACACTTCGCTGTTCTGCCTTATGAGCGTTTCCCTCAGGGTCCCATCTGCCTCATCTGATTCCATCTCTGACTCAGACACCAACCCCTTGGGAGTCGCTCTCAAATCCACAATCAATAAGCAGAGCTGTCAATCACAGCGGGCCTCTGGTGCTGCGAGGTGCTGCCTTTCTTGGCTGGGGATTTCGGGGGAGCCCCAGAGCGCCCTCTTCATAGCAGCTCACTTGGCTCTCAATGAAGTTTGCTAATTCTCACGATTAATTGCCTCATTAATGAAGGAGATTCCCACAGTACATATGCTTTTAGCAAGGTTGTCAGATACTTTTGAAAGGGTTTAATGTCAATAAAAGTTTCGACGTTGCCATTAGTTTCGTTAAGGAAGCATTTAACAACTCTACTTGGGCGATCGCTGTTCTGGGAAAAGATACAAAGAGGTTATCTGCTCATTTCGAGACTCCATAGGGATGTCACGTTGGTATGTGAGGCCGGGGAAAATGGGAGAGGCAATGGAAAAATGAAAATGAATAAAAGCCTGATCAAGCTTGGACATTACCTATGCATTACAGCGTGAGATTAAGCATGCCTGCCGTCTGACTTACTGAATCCCTGGTTCAAGGCTGGAAGCTGTGGTACTAGAATGCACTGTTACCCTTTATCACCTAATGTCCTTCCTGACTCAGGGCATTTGTATTGGCTTTTCTTTCTACATTGATATTTTTCTTCGGGTCCTTGCATGGGTACCTCTTGCCCCTCTTTCAATTCTTGATTTACATGTTACCGTGTTGGAGATTCCTTCATCACCTTTGTGAAGATAGCTCTACCTGTCATTCTTTCTCTTCTCTTTTTTATACCTGATGTGGAAACATGTATGTCTCGCCGCTGGAGCAGAAAAAAGGACTGGGTTTGTCTCCTTCACTGCTAAAATCCCCAAACCAGAAACTTCTTGTTGTATTATAAGTGTTTAATAAATATGTGACATCTGGAAAAAATGAAGTACTAATAATAGCAATTGTAATAATAACAAAAACTTCCCAAATACTTTCATCCAGAAAAAAGAAAACACCATTTGCATTAGGAACTCATTATTCCAGTTGTTATTCTATACTTCTATAAAAATAGGACACAATTTTTGGTGCTATTCTAAGAGAGTTTTTAATTTCATTTGAATTGAACAGAAGGAAAAAATGAAAAAAAACAGGTGAAATTTTAAATGGATTTTTTTTATTGTAAGAGAACATGGTGTCCTCAATGATTGCACTAAAAAGATTATGGAAAACATTAAGAAGTTGGCATCACTCTCATTTTTCTAAAACTACATTTAAAGTTTGAGCTTCTGCCCCGAACGATTAGTGTTTCGCAGTCCCTCCTTCCCAATTTTTGTTGAATACATTATTTCTTTTATCATGTCTGTGGTTTTCTTTCTTCTTGGTATCTGTAATTCATACAACCGTCCAACATTTGTGTACCTTAAACGGAGCCCCCATCCACATCAGTCCCGTCTAACGTGCTCCTCCATTCCTGAGTTTTGAGTTTTGTTGAAAGCCTTGCCTTGATTTCTCTGGCAAGTGGATTTCCCCAGCTGGCCCATAGGTGGCACTGTAGCATTGCTGTTAAGATCACAGTTTCCCATTAACATCTCAGCTCTGGCCTTTCCTAGCTGTGTGACCTTGGGAAAGTTACTTCCTTTCTCTGTATCTTCGTTTCTTTATTTGAATAATGGGGATGATAATAAAACCTGCTCCATAGGTCGTTGTATGGAATAAATGAGATACTTCAGTCTTCACACAGTGTGTGGCACACAGTAGGCCCACCTGACTTACGCCCCTTGAGAGAGAGATCAGTGTTTGCAGTGTCATCTGCCCCCAAAAGAGCTCTCACCCTGATTAACTGTGGGGACCAATGGATCAAAATTTTTTTCTCTCCAGAGACCTCACATTGAAATTACACAAATATTGTTGTTTCTTTAAGTCCAGTTCCCTCCAACGAGGACTTGTGAGTTCAAAGACTATGACCACTGACGTGTAGAGCCATGACAATGACTGGCAGGAGACGTCGCCCAGGGAGGCCAGGGAAGGCCAGGCCGGTGCTGTTGGATCACTTGTGAATTGTTCTCGTGAGCCAGCCAGCCCAGGAGAAGGTCTGTAGCTATGATTACAATCACAGCCTGCCGTGGATGAGTTTGTTTCCACCGTTGGATGTGATTTGCCTTAATGCTGATATCCCTCCTGCCAAGGTGCATGCTGCTTGCTCAGATGTTGGTCACATTTTGATAATCAGTTAACCTTTATTTACGGCGCACCCCCGTGGTATAGGCAATCATCTCTGGCTGCCAGAGGAGGTCCACAACAGTCAATGTAGAACCGGAGGACCCTTTCCCAGTGAGACTCCTCCAGAGAGATGGATGTGTCAATGTAAATGCAAAGTTCCCTGCAAATCTCATTTGTAGATAGAACTGGAATTTTAAATTTCCATCAACTAAGAAAAATGGGGGAAATTTTTTTATATATTTCTATTTTAGGAATTCTGATTAAGTCTTCTTCTTCTTCTTCTTTTTCCCTTCTTACTATTATACCTATATTTTGGTCATTTCTCCATCACCTAACCCTTAACATAAAGATGCTTGAGCTCACCTATTTCAATAACTGGATGAGAGAACAGGGTTTAAAGAGAATAAAATAGTGCAAAAGATTTTCAAATTTCCTGGTGAACCTGTGCCCCTATTAGTAAGTGCAATTTGGGTTTAAATTCAATTTATATTATTTTTTATCTGCGAAATCTTTTTTAGGCTTTCATGTAAGGGTTATGGTTGCTCAATAAAAATAATTAGGATGCTTTCCATATTCTTTTGTTTTCTGTTTAAACAGTACTTAAATAGTATTAGAATTACATATTATTTCTATTTGATCCATGAGCTTTTAAAAAGTAATCTTTTCATTCTAAAGAGAACTTTGTATATTTAGTTCTTTTCACCAAAGACCTAATTCTTGGATGTACTTATCAATTTTCCTCCAAGGGACGTTCAAAACACATGGGTTTTCTTAATAAAAAAAAAAAAATGTTACTTAAATTTTAGGTTCTTGCCTATGTATATTATCTTCTTTAGTCCGAGAATAAAAACTCAGTCAGGAGAGATAATACAAACAGAAAGTCAATGGAAGGGCGTTCTGAGAAGTCCTTTTATTTCAAACCATTGGAGAACAGGATGAGTGGATGTCATCCTTCTGCTTAACACTGAGTAGGACTTTGGCATTGTGCCTTCCCCACACGCCGAGGAATGTCCTCAAGAACTCAGCCTTCTGTAGGGGCAGTGCTGAGGACATTCTATTCTGTATTACTCAGTATCCTCTATATGAAGACTTAGAAAAAGTCTTTCTGTCCGACCTGTACTGTCTTCACGTGGCTACTGAGCACTTGAAATATGGCTGGTGCAACCAGGCAAATAGATTTTACTTAATTTTTAATTAGTTTAAATTAAAAATTAAATACTCAGCCATTCGAAAACTTTTAAATGTATTGGAACAACTTGGGTAGGTGAGTCTACTTTTTCAACTGTACATTTTATGAAATGTAAATATGGATTGAGTATTTCCAATGAAAATTTAGTGCTTCTATGGAGGTGTTCTGTGAGTGTAAAATACACATTATATTTTGATTACTTAGTAGGTAAAAAATATCTCATTATTAGTTTTATATCTCTAATACATTGATATACTGAGTTAAATAAAATGTTATTAAAATTAATGTCTTTTTAAAAAAAACATTTTAAAATATGATTATTAAAACATTTAAAATTACATATGTGGCTCACATTATATTTCTGTCAGACCTCTCTGGTATAGACTAAAGATCCAAGAAAAAAAATCTGTTTCTTCCAAGAAACTTGTATGTATTCTTTTTTCTTTTCTTAAGAAAATATGAATATTATAATCAAGTTCATTTATCTAAAAAGGTAAATTCTTGGCCATCAGAACCTTACAGCTCTACTTTTAACTCAGTTTTATTTCAAGATCTTGTCACATTCATGGCACCATTTAATTTTCCCTCCTGGCTTTATCTTCCTGTTGTGTCTGGATTTTCTCTTGCTGTGGTTTAATTTAGTTTACCTTTGTCTAATTGATTGTGTCATATGTATTCTTGTGATCACACTACAGAGAGCATGTACTTCCCTGTGAATCTGTCAGGACACAAACAATGGTCTGACGAAACCCTTCCATTTGAAAGGAAAAAAAGGGAGCAATTCAAGGGATTGGCGTTTTGAAAGCCCAAAGCTCCATCTAGTTCAACACAAGTCTTCTATTTCTAAAAGCCATTCAGGTTTGTGGTCCATTTCTGGAGCTGTAGAAATCTTTCCTGGAGTGTTTTTAATAGAAGGTCCTAGGCTTTCACTAATTGAATGTCTCCAGTTAACTGATAATGTCAGTGTTTCTGAATGTTATCATAAGGAGATGATTTTCTGCCTCTGGGTAAGGCTGAGGTGAAGCTGAAATATATGAGTACAACATGAAAAATGCTGATAATATGGCCACATAATGCCACCATGATTGATTGGTTATTATATGGAATTTAAAGTACTTCTATCTTTTTGCCTAGTGAAACCCAGCTGAGTGGTTCACTAGAATGATTATATTTTGGGTTATATTAAAAGATCGGTTAGTCTTATAAACTGGGCTATGATACTAAAATGACCCTGAATTTTCCAGTCACGAAAACTTTTATTTATTTTATTTTATTTTATTTTTTGCATTCCAGCACTTTCGTTTCCCAGCTAAGTGACTTTTTTGATAAATTCCAGAAAGCCCTCCCGGACCTCCCTTTCTCATCTGTGACACAGAGATGGTGATAGTTTTCTCTCATGGCTGCTATGAAGTCATATGTGAGTAGAATTTGAGGCTGTGCCTGGCACATTATAGGTGTTCAAAATCACATAATTCTCCCTTCTTCCTTCCTTGCAGCCTGTCATTTTTAGGCCACCATTTCTTATGTGAATTTCCTGACTACCTCCACCTCCCCTACCCCCACCATCATTTTTTGAGCAGTTAACATCTATGGAACATTCACTCTGTGCTAGACACTTTTACTTTTATCTCCTCACAGAAGCTTTTGAACAGATGAGGACATGAGAGCTTAGGGAGGTTCAGTTATTTTGCCTGGGAAAATTATTCTTCCTAGAGTTAGAAAGAAATAGAACCAAAATTCAAAAGTGTGTCTGACTCCAAACCATATGAACCTTTCATCAAATACATTAGTAGCAATAATCTATTGACTACAATTCTCTTAATCTATGGGATTTTGCCTGCATTCAGGGAGTAGTCACCCCATGATCAGTGGGGTTCAATCTGGTACGAGGCTCAGCTTACTTCTTTCTAGTGAAGACTGCAGAAAAAGAAAAAGGAGCATGTCATTTTAAGAGATAAATGTTTTATTTAGAAAGCGGAACATACATCAGCTAGCCTTAACTGTTATAAATGTGAAATTCTTCAATTAGAGTTAGGGTTAAGAAATCGCAATTTATTCAACTCCAGTTTTAGGACTCAGTTTATACTAGCATATGCTCCTCTCTTTAAATATTACTTTAAAAGGCAAGGACAAAAGGCTGTGCTAGATTCTTCCCTGTCTAGTGAGTGTAAGATTGTTGGTTCACAAACTAGCCCCCATGAGCAGAGGGCAAAAAGAGACCAAAAAAAGAGGCAGACCACTCTAGGTGAGTAGGTGTCAGGTTTAATAAGCAAGTAAACTTACCTTTAAAGCTTGTTGTGGCCACAAGACCAGTAGATCTCTGCCCCTACTCACCAGAACCTTAAAAGTTTTTTTTTTCCCCCTTGAACTGAAGGAAATAATATAACATTTATTGAGCTCCAAGCAGATTTTTTTTAAGCATTTTATTTTATTTTATTATTAGTTTCAAGTGTATAGTGCATTGGTTAGATATTTATATAGTTTATAAAAAGGTTCCCCTAATTGCTCTTTCTCTCCTCTGGCTCTATACCTAGCCATTACATGAATGCTAACTGCATTCCCTGTGCCGTGCTCCCCATCCCCGTGACCATCTATCAACTACAATTTGTACTTCTTTAACCCTTCACCCCTTTCTCCCAGTCCCCCAACCTCACGCTGACCCCAGTAGTCACCAGATTGTCTTCTGTATTTGTGAGTCTGTTTTCGAGACTTAAAGGTTTATGTAGAGGCCTTACCTGTGTTCAGCCACAGAAACCATCCAGATGGTCTCAATGACACATTGCCCTTTTGAAGCTGCATCCTTTAAAATGGCTCTGAATGTGGAAACAGTGGGCAGAATGTCAATTCCAAGGACGGGGAGGGGGCAAGGAGCCTTTGATTGTTGGACTCCAGCTCGTGAGTCAACCAGTGGTCATGTCCTCTAAATGACTTTCAACAGAGATGTCACCATCTATAATTTTATGGAGTAAGAACCTCTTCCAATGCATATCTTCCACCTTTTTGGTAATCAAAATTTAAGTGTCCAAAGTAAAGCAAAACAAACCATGTTAAACCCAAAATTGACATAAGAAACAAAATTTTGTTTGGCTCTAGATTTTCTTATCTTGCTGTCAGTCTCTCTCTATCCAAATGTATGACTCCTTTCTAAAGAGAAAAGCCCTTATTCTTGCTTCTTATTTTGAGAACATATTGACAGGGTAAAGTTTATTTGTTTATTTAAATAGACACGGTAAACTTTATTCATTTATTCATGAATCACAAAATACATACTGATGACTTATATGAAAAAAAAAATTATGTACTTTATAATATGAGCCATGCCCGGCTCTAGATGCAGGAGATAGAGTAAAGAATAAGTGGATATTGGAGCTTTTCCATAAATTAGGTTTTGAGGGAGGAGAGTATAAATGACCAGGAGTGGACATGAACAGTCTGATGAGCAGGGATGGTGTCACAGAGCAAGGGCAGGTGTTGCAGGGATAGCTGGAGTCACCAAGAACGTGTGTCTCACTTATCACAGACATTCCGAAATTATTTGTTGCATAGATGAATGAATTTCATCAAGAATTCACTCTTTTCCAGGAATATGCCCCCCAATAAGGCCTGTCATTGAACTGCTTCCCAATCCCATTGAAGGTATCTATGGTGCATAGATCAAGGCGGCACTGAGAACAGTGAGAACACTTAAAGATCCTCTCACCTGAGTGGCTTTGAATATCATGGTCAAGGAGACAGCAAGGTTGAGAAGATTCTTAAAATGCTCCTTTGTAAAAACTACAGACGTAAACATCGGTTTTCCTTGCCTAATGCTGTAAATCTTGTTTGCTGTTTTAAAATACGGATTTTGAGATCTGTGCGTAGAGAACATTGGTCAGAAGCAAGTCTGACTAATTCAAGGTTCTCTCTCTAAGGGGCGCTGCTCATAAGATGGGGCAGCAGAATTAAAGTCACTGCCTCCTTCAACATGTTCTGCAAAATGCTTGCCAACATCAGCTCTGTTGTCAGGATTTTACCTCATAGCCATTTCTTGTTCGTCGTCATGTGGATTGTGTAAGGTAAAACGGTACGCTTAAAATTCTCATCATGGGTTGCCAGGCCATTTTTAATTACTCGCTATCTTTTTCGAAGCCAATATTTTGTCAGTTTGAAAAGATATTTATGAGTCTAAATATATTCGCTTATGATCGTCACTTTATTGCTTGGGGTGGGGGAGTTTATGTAAAGCATTTAAATAAAAACAGATCGATCTCCCCTCCCCTCCCTCATCCCCCCCCCCCGCCCAATAACATTTTGCTATAAACCATTTTCACCGCAAACCTTGGAGTGAAATTCTTCTGGTGTTTCTACTGTCTTGAATGAATTTAGATTATACTCATAACTTGGTTTTTGTCATTTCATTAGATAGTCTTGCTCAAGCTAAGTCATGTGCCCCCTTCATCATGGAGGAACTTTACAAGAGGAAATCATTTCTTGCTGTGTGTCATGATGCATTGTTATGTAGGATGCAGAGGAGGAGGCTTGATGCAGGAAGTCACCTGTAAGACCACAGGGACTTATGTGGGTCCCGCAGCACATGCATCACCATGGTAATAGGTTCCCACCGGTTAGAGAAAGTCGACTCCGAGAGCTGTTTCAGTTAGGGAAGGTGACACTTAATTGACTTTTCTTCTTAAAAAATCATTTTTATTGTGGTAAAATATAGCATAAAATTTACCATTTTAACTATTTTTAAACACACAATTCAGTGGCATTAGTTATATTCACAATGTTGCGCAGCCATCACTACGATTTCCAAAACTTTTCCATCACCCTCCTTTAATAGATACTCTGCAATCATTACACAGTAACTCTGTGTTTTCCACTCTCCTAGGCCCTGGTAACCTTTAATCTGCTTTCTGTCTCTGTGAATTTGCCTGTTCTAGATAATTCATATAAGTAGATTCAGACAGTATTTGTCTTTCTGTGACTAGCTTATTTTACTTAATATGTTTTCTTTGTTTGTTTGTTTTGTGTGTGGCTTAAAAACAGAAATGTATTTTCTCAAAATTTAGGAGGCTGGAAGTCTGAGAAGATGTCGGCAGGGTTGGTTTTCTCTGAGGCCTCTCTTTGGCTTTTAGATGACCGTTTCCTCCCTGCGTCTTCACATGGTCTTCCCCTTGTAGTCAGAATAATGTTTTCAAGATCCATCCATGTTGTATAAAGCAGCGGCCCCCAACCTTTTCGGCACCAGGGACTGGTGCTCCTATGAGACTCGAACGCCTGATGATCTGAGGTGGAGCTGAGGCAGTGATGCTAGCGCTGGGGTGCGGCTGCAAATGCAGATGAAACTTTGCTCATTCACCTGCTGCGCACCTGCTGCTGTGCAGCCCGGTTCCTAACAGGCCATAGATGGGTACTAGTCCACGGCCTAGGGGTTGAGGACCCCTGGTATAATGTAGTGAAACTTCATTCTTTTTTACGGGTGAATAATATTCCAGCGTATTACATGGCACATTTTATTTCGCTATTTATCTGTTGATGGACATTTATTTGTCTCAAGCAACTTGAGTTGTTCCTTCTATTTGGCTATTGTGAACAACGCTGCAGTGACCATTGGTGCACAACTACGTTTGATTTTCTGCATATACAACTGTGTATATAACTAATTGCTGGATCATATAATTATTCTCTTTCCCTTTGCGAGGAACTGTCAAACTGTTTCCACAGTAGTTTCCATCAGCAATGTAGGAAGATTCTGATTTCTCCACATTCTCACCAACACACTACTCCCCCCCCCAATTCTAGCCATTCTAGTAGGTGTGAAGTGATATCTCATTGTGGTTTTTATCTGCATTTCCCAAATGACTAATAATGCTGAGCATCCTTTCATGTGCTTATTGGCCATTTGTATATCTTCTTTGGAGAAATGTCTATTCAAGTATTCTGACCATTTTAATTGGATCTCCCATTCTGTGTATTTTCTTTTCACTTTCTTGATAATGTCCTTAGATGCACAGAAGTTTTTTTTTTTTTTTGAAATCTAATTTATCCCTTTTCCTTTTGTTGCTCTTACTCTTTCTTAATCTAAGAATCTATTGCCAAATCCAAGGTCATGCAGAATTACCCCTATGCTTTACAGTTTTAGCTTCTATATTTAGGTTATGGATCCATTTGAACGAATTTTTGTATATGGAATGACGTAGGGGTTCATCTTAATTCTTTTGCATGTGGAAGTCTAATTGTCCATGCTCACTGATTCTTTACTCTGCTCAGAAATATTTTTTCTTTCTTGTCAATATCTTTAAAACTTTAAGAATTCATTTTAACCATCACAGAAAAATCAGACTCCTCATTACCTCACCCTTCAAGGGTTAACTCCATTTCTGACAGGTATCTGTTTCATAGCGGAGCAGCTTCTTCTCAATAGGCTTCTTCTCAATAGGACCTGAAAAGTGCTACTACTCCCTTCTCTGAGGGGACTTAGCTGTGACAGCTTGTTATAAAACTATAAACTTTTATGGATAACTTGAAATAGAGGTTTTCCAGTATTCTTTAGGGTTAGATAGTCACCTGTACAGTCTCTTCGGAATGTCAGAAATAAGCTTGACCTAGCTGTTTGGAAGCTACTGATATCGCGAGGTTATTTTAGCATCCAGAAGATAATCAATAAGTGTATGCTGACTGATGGACTTGAGGAGAGATGCCTCTGGCAGAATCTCAGCCCTGTTTTGATTTGACAGCTCAGGGCCCACAACTGTGCATGTTCATCTTTCGACATTTTTTTTTCTTAATGAAATTTGTGGCCTTTCTTTTTTTGTTAGAAATTTTTCCTTAATAAAGACTTACAGTTCCTATAGGAAAGTTGCAACTTTCCCAACTCAATTTATTTCAAGAAAATATAGTGAGCGTCTATCATGGGTTAAGTGCTATGTTAGGCATTGGGAATCCTAAGAAGAATAAGAAGCAATTCCTGCCTGAGGGTAACTTAACCGTGCAATGAGGGAGATAGATATGTATGTATCAGAAATATGAACTTATTGACGATGGAAGATAGTACTTTCCAAAAGTACAAGAGCTGTGAAATTTGATATGAGTGGTCTTCAGACCCAGAATGCTATGGCTCAGATACTATCTCTGCCAATTACTGTGTGTGTAAGAGCTGGTTACTCAACTTCTCTGGGCCTTGGTTTCCCGTTTGAAAAACGAGGGTAATTGTATCTGAGAGGTTGTTACAATACAGTAGAGATGCAGAGATACCATAGGTGAATATTTCCGGTGGGCACACAGTAATCGCTCAAGAGCTAACGTTTATGGAGCGCCCGCACAGTTCCAATTTCTCCATAATCATCTCAGATAATCTATTGAGGCAGATATGACTCCCATTTTATAAGTGAAACTGAGATCTAATGCAGATTAAATTGTTTGCACCAAACCCCATAGCTAGCCAATGGTGGTATTGGAACCTGAAGGCAGGCCATTTATTCGTGGAAATTGTACTCCTAACCACTTTATACTGCCTTTTTTGCTGGAACAAGCAATGTCTTGTGGTCACACACTTGAAGGAATAATTATCTAGAGTTGGGATAATCACGGAAGGCTTCCTGGAGGAATTAGACCTTGAGCTTGGCCTAGAGGTATAATAGAAAAACTTTAGTTATTCTCTCTCTCTGAACTCCAGTTTAAACACACCGTGTTGTGTTAACACTATGTGGATAGAGAAGAGTATTTTGATTTTTTTAAATGCCCTAGGGTTAAAACTTATCTGCCAGCTTCCTCCTGATATTTATTAAGCTTGATGATGCTGCATTTCTCTAACCATCACATTGCACTATTCAATACCGTGAGTGACAGCATCTCCCACAAGAGCTGTGGTGCAAAGGAGAGGATAAGGCTACAGTCCAAGGCCTGTCACTCAGGGTTAGTGCTTTCATCACCTTCAGCAGGATGAGAAAATCAGAGGTTAAAAGGGGGCAGAAATTGAATTTGCTTCTTCGAGGATATACCTAGTTGTCTAGTAAATACTCTTGATAATGGAGAGATGTCAAAAAAGGTCCCCAAACTTTGTAGTCTGATAAAAATGACAGCTCATACTGCTCAAGTGAGAACCCTGACAAGCTCTGAGTCCATCTGTTTACTTGTTGATAATATGCATAGTTCATGATGATAGGAATTAGACCAATTTGTACCCACTACGATTGTGTGAGCATATTCTTCTAAGATGATTGACAGTGCACAATATATCGAGATCTTTTTATTCCCTGTATTAATATAATATGAACTGTGAGAAGATTAAAGCCTCATTTACATAACCTGAGATAAAAGAAGGTGAAATATTGTAATTATCCTTTCAAGCGAAATTTTCACTGCTATTAAATTAACCTAGGCAAAGAGCAAGTTAACCCTGAGGAGAGCTCTTGCTCCATAAAATTCTACCTGTGAAATCAGGACTGTTTGTAAACTGGTTAGTCAATTAGCTATTTGCTTGAGATGCAGATTGAAAGCTGAAAATGATGACAACAAACCAGAGATTGCTGTGCTGCTTGCTGCAGGGCATTTAAATTTTTTCTCCAGTGATATTCCATTTTTATTTGGGTTAAATGGACAAGATTATTACAACCAGCCATGCTTTCTTGATTTTTCAAAGTAGTGAAATGGAAAGAAAAATGACCATGAGTCAGAAAATGCGTGTTTTGGTCTGCGCTCTGCCGCATATAATTCTATGACCACATGAGAATCACTTTACCCTTTTGAGGTTCAGTCTGTTTAAATTTCGGCTGATCTACACAGTATCTATACACTCTAAAATGCTGTGATACTCAAAGAAAGCTTATAGATGTCTACCAGAGAGAGATATAGTTAAACTGATATTTTAAAATCTACTAAATTATATAATTTTTAAAGTCAAACATTAATTTTAAAAATTCTGAAGTTTCCAAGTTATATAAAAACCAGAATGTTCTAATGGTTATTTTCATTTTAGCATTAGAAGAATCAACAGAGAACAAGAAAGCTGTAGCTTGTCTGATGCTTCGTATCTCATTACAAATAAAATATTGAAGTAAAAATTAGTTATTTTTTTATGATCCTGAAAGTCACAGTTAAATCCTCTGGGGTTAAAAGTTCTAAAGATTTTTGTTTTAATTATGTGTTGCTATATGTTTTAAGCCACAAGTTAGTGACTTAAAATACCAACATTGGTTATTTCACAATTGCCATGGTTCAGGAATCTGGGCATGGCTTATCTGGGTGTCTCTGGTTCAAGGTTATGTGATCGAAGTCATATTGTCTGCTAGAGCTGTGGTTTCATCTGAAGGCTCAACTGGAGGGAAGGTTTATTCTATGCTAATTTATGTGGTTGGTGGAAGGATCTAGTTCCTTGCAGTCTGATGGAATAAGAACCTCAATTTTTGGCTGGTGGTTGGTTAGAAGCTTCCTTTCTTAATCTTTTGCTTTGTGGGCTTCATAGGCAGCTCAAAACATGGCAGCTAAATTTCTTAAGGTGAGCAAGAGACTGTAAGAGAATGAACACTCAGGACAGCAGATTTTCTATAACCCGATCTCATAAGGGACATCTCATTCCTAATGCCAAATTCTATTAATTAGAAGCATGTCAATAATTTCAACTGACCTTTTAGGGGAGGGTATTATATCAGGGCATTAAAACCAGGAGGTGGGGAGCTCTGGGGGCATGTTAGAGGTGTCTGCCACAACACTTGATAGTTTTTCACTTTATTTATTTCAGGAAAGTAATTATAAATATAGAAAATTGTTATTCTGTATCTTTTACTGGGATGGAAAATGATAATCTTTATAACTAGTTGCCATTTATTTAGGGCAGGTGAATTCCAGCTTGACCTTAAAATATGTGGAATATTGGTAATTTCAATGGCTTTAGTGGACTGTAGATATAAAATATTAATTATCATACATCAACAGTATAAAGGAGAAGCAAAAATGGGTTACCTTGTAAATTGAGATAAGTCATCTAGGTTGGCAACAAGTAGCTTGTAATCACAGTTTTCAATCTTCTTTCTGTTCAGAAGTCACATGAAAACAAATTTCTTTTAGCCTGGTTATTACTGCAGCCTTTTAATATACTAGACATGGTGAAGAATGGACTATCATGGACCAAACAGATAAGTAGACACAGTTGTCTCTGTGCCTTTGTTAACTGCCCTCTTTCCCATTCTGGTATTTTCATCACCTCTGCCAACTCTTACTGGCAAGAAGAGATGTGAAACCTGCAACTTGGAGTCACACCAAAGCATGAGCTCACTCAACGGTATTTGCATTTTAAGCCTGGCTTTGTGGAATGAAAAATCTTGTCCCCTGGTGAAGGAATTTCAGTAAACAGGTGGGAAAGATGTTTTCTCTCCAGAGGGAGCATGCGGAGGGAAAATGCCTCAATTTATATTTAGTGGGCAATTGCCTCCCCTCCTAAAGGTAAAGCCCTCTTTCTGTTCCCAACCAACGATCGTGGAGCAGAGTGCTGAGCCGAGGGTCATATGTTTCTAGGGCACAGCAGATATAACCTCTGTTTCCTGGTGTGTAGCTCTTATGCATTGTGAGGGAGAAAAGAAAGGGATCCTATTTAACTGCTGGAGAAGAGCTCTGTTTGTTCTTTTATTCAGCTAAGTGAAGATTCCTAAGAGAGAAAGAAATTGTGGGGAATAGGGAATAAGGTGGGTTTGGCGAGCGGGTTTGGAATGAAGAAAATGGACATAAAGCGTGTGCTGTGCACTTCCCAATTTTCTTTATTTTCATCTTTGGAAAGTAGGTGTTATTATTTCTAGGTTTTTGTTTTTTGTTTTTTGGTTTTTGTTTTAACGAGAAAACTTGTGCTGAGAAAGATTGGCTGATTTTTTGCATCCTTAAAATGAGATGATGGTAGTTCTTATTTCATAAAGCCGTTGTAAGGGTTAAATGGAGTAACACGTAACAGTTTTTGCTAAATGCGTGTTGTTGTGCTCATTTTTATTATTGCTATTTCATAAGTTCACAAGTTAGGAATTAGCACTGTAAGACTTTGAACCACGATCCCTGACTCAACCTTTTCTGCTTCCTCTACAATAAAGAATTTGATAGTGATGGGAGGTTGATTCAGGTGGGTGAGAGAGCAAGGAAGGGAGATAAAGCATTGCAAGCACCGGGGAAAAGAATGCTGTGAGACCCTGGTAAGTGACAAGAGCAACCGAAGAGTGTGGGAGTTGATGTAGGCAGACATGAATTGCTGGAGGGTTTTAAAGTCAACTGTGATTTATTTGAATTTGATATGATATTGAGTGTCAAGGGAGGATGTTGGGAGGGCGCATTATTTGGTGAAAGCAGAGGTGGGGACGAAGTTTTAGAGGCGATATTCTCAGCTATTGATAAGAAAAGGAGGGCAGGGGACAGGAGACTCCTTTAAAAACAATGAAACAAGACCGGAAATAAGAGGGAATCGCAGGCAGTCGATACCTTGAGAATGGCTTAAATACACCTTGGGCTGCAGAGCGCTGCCTCAGTTCAGGGTGAGTTCTATAGAAATAGTGGGCTTGGTACCTAGGGTGGGCCATCAGCCCCGGTGGGCGTGAGTTGTTTTGCAGGAAGCCAGAAATCCAGTGAGACTCTCCCACACATCTTCCTGGTTTTATATTGTCAGTACTGAGGACCAAATGAGGTGTGAGCTCCTGGGAAAGGCTGCATCAGCAGCACAGATAAGGTTTGAAGAAGTGGAAGGGTGGCATCACCCACAGAAACAGGGCGGTTACCAGCCTGAGAGTGTGGTGGAAAAGTCTATATGATTCATGGCCTCATGACTTGGACTGGGGCCAAGATGGATTAATGTAAATGAGGGGCAATGAAAAGTACTGTGATGGAGAGAGGGAGTTGTCTGTAGTGACAGTGAGTTCTAGTCTTGAAGGGGCCTTTAAACTAAGCTACATGTTTGGGCTTTGTTTTGCGGAAGAGAGTGGTGAATCTAAGCTCCCTATCTCTGTTCAGTAGAGAATCATCAGCTCCAGTGGAATGAGAGGGAGGGGGTCCTCCATTCGCATGTCCTGATTGTGTCCTTTCGGAAGGGGACAGCACCTTCTTCCAGCAGCGCCACAATTTTCAAGATGCTAGGCCATAGGGAAGTGTGTTCTGTTCATCTGTGACTGCCGGACGGTCTGCTAGATTGGGGCAGTGATCTCTTTCTCCCACCCTCAGTCCCACCCAGTTTCTGAACTAATCTAGACCTAGGTGGGAGATGTGTCAACAGCCTCAGCTTCCTTACCTGACGGGATCTGGAATGTGTCTTGCTGCTTTGAGCAGAGTACCCCAAGCATCAAGGATGAGACCTTCCTCACTACCTCTGAGGGACCCTGGTCTCTAGCTGGGTGTCCTGCGAATCAACAGATTATCAGGAACCCGTGATAACCATCACACTATTCTCAGTGGAATCATTTGCTGCCTTACTGAATCCTTTCAGAGACTGGCAACTGCTTGAATCATCTTCTTTTCTGTATGTTTTCTGTCCTTGCCAGTTGCAGGGTTCAGATTGTAGAAGTTTCAGAACCTGAAGGTACCAGAGTCCACTGGGGTTATGAAGAGAATGACAAGGAGTGGGAATAGCTTATTCTAGGCCCCATGGCGCCTTTCAGACTATGATAATATTTGTGCTGCCCAGGCGTGCTGGGATAAACAAACTAATTTATCTGGAGTTTCTGGTTTCCCAAGCTCAACCTTTGAGGAACAATGAGATTAATATTGTGTAATGGGAATTAATATTCACATTGATTAAGAAGTTGTGAAACTAATATAATGTTACATTTCAATTATATTTCAATTTTTAAAAAAGTTGTGGCCTATCTTATCATGGTCAATGTTATTTAGAGAATATGGCCTAAGGTACCTAACAATTTTCTCCAAGTGAGCATTTATATATTTGAGACTGTGATGTCTTAAGCGACATGGTTCTGGAGGAGAAATTGATTTTTCACAAGATCAAGCTCCAGCAGATTGGGTACTGGTGAGGGTCCTCTTCCTGATTCATAGACAACTGTCTTCTTACTGTGTCCTCACATTGTGAAGAGAGGGAGGGAGGGAAGGAGGGAAGGAATAAGGGCGGGGAGGAGGAAGCAGAGAGAGAGAGAGAGAGAGAGAGAGAGAGAGAGAGAGAGAGAGAGCAAGGTCACATCTCAATCCCATTCACAAGGGCTCCACTCTCATGACCTAATTACATCTCAAAGATCCCATCTCCAAATACCAACACATTGGGGATTTAGACTTCAACATCTGAGTTTTGAGGGGACGCAAACATTCAGCCCGTGGCAAACTGAAATAGTTTTGGCTGCAGTGGGAGGCAATTCAGAAAGAGAACATGGTTGGCACCAGGTGGGATTAAAGTTAGTGAAAGGTATCCAAGCAGTGTGGAATGACCAGTCTTGATTTTCCTGACCCAAGCCTGTGGGGCTGCCCAGTGTGGTGTGTCCTGTGTTCCAGCTTGGCTGTGCTGGTGACTGGAGTGGATGAGGCAAGACGGGCCACAACATGAACATTTAAATGTCACCCGTATGCATATACCAATAAAATCCTCTTGACTACCTTGCAGAGATAGTGTTACTGTCATTATTTTCAAGATGAGGACAGTGAGGTTTGAGAGCTAAAAGAACTTTGTAATCTAGTTTGAAATCAAGAAGTGTGATGTCTCCAACTTTGTTCTTTCTAAAGATCGCTTTGACTACTTGGGGTCTTTTGTAGTTCCGTACAAATTTTAGGATTGTTTGTTCTATTTCAGTAGAAAAACGCCATCGGAATTTTGACAGAGATTGCATTGAATCTTTAGATTGCTTTGGGCAGGTAAATTTGTGCAGCCACTATGGAAAACAATATGAAGTTTTCTCAAAATAAAATTTGAACTGTCATCTGATTCAGCAATTTTACTTCTGGATATCCAAAGGAAATGAAAACAGCACCTCAAAGAGATATATATCTGTACCCCATGTTCATTGCAGCATTATTCACAATAGCCAAGATATTGTGTTCATCAGTGAATAAATGGAGATATATATATATATATATATATTTCCCCCCCCCACCATGAGAAAGAAGGAACTCCCGCTATTTGCAACAACATGGATAGATCCTGAGGGCATTACACTAAATGAAATAAACCAGATAGAGAAAGACAAATGTTGCATGGTATTACTTTTATGAGGAATCTTAAAAAAAAAAAAAAGTCAAACTCATAGAAACAGAGAATCGAAAAGTGGTTACCATGAGGGTGGGAAAAATAGAATGAAGTTGTCAAAAGGATACAAACTTTCAGCTATAAAATGAATAAGGTCTTAGGTAACATAAAACATAGAGAAGATAGTGGATATCATTATATATCTATGTGTCTGATATGTTATATAACTTATTATCTATCATATTATATATAATTTGTATTATATAATTAATTTGCTAAGAGGAAGAACTTAAATGGTCTCAACAAAAACAAAACTAAGTGAGATGATGAATGTTTTAATCAATTAGATGGCAGAATCCTTTCACAATGTATATGTATATGAAATAACCGTAATGTATACTTAAATATTTTATAATCTTTTTTTTTGGTCAATTATACCTTAGTAAAGCTAAAAGAAAAGTCCTTTTTTATTTTAAACTTTTTTTATTGTTGCATCACACTGTCTCCTTGACAGCAGCTGAGCCATCAGAGATAAATTACATCAAATAAATTCTGCTTGAAGATATAGGCAAGGAGGTAATACATTTTACATGTACTTAAACAAAAAGCTGACACTTAATCATGTAAGCTTTAGTTATCTGGATAAATTGCTTAGGTGGACTAGACAGATAGAGAAAAGCAGCCACTGTAATGCTTTGTCATATCAAGTGGCATCCAAAGCAATTACATCAAATATTGAATAGTCACTTTTAATTTTGTCACATGAGAGGTGACATCAGCCTTTCGCATCTCTCTCAGTAGAGATCTGTTAACTCTGTCCTGCATCTTTATAGAACTTCTCCACTCATCGTTCAGATCCAAATTTATTTTGTTTCTACAGTTTATGGGCTTGGAAGTCGTGACGCTTTTTTAAAAAACAATATCAAGAATATTCAAATTTCAGTAACTCACTATTCTTAGGTCCAGAAATGTGAGTTCTACAACACAATGAGAATGCTTTTAAAATCGATCTGTGACGTGTAGGACGACTCTATGTGTTATCAGCTTATAGATGCTTATTCTGAATTTTTAATCTGATGTCATAGGTTGATCACTTCTGTTATGTCAACTCTCTTTTTCCCTTTAGGTTGTATCTTTTTTTTTTCTGGCATAACATCAATTTTTCGGCATTACATTTGTGATTTATCCATGAAATAAAGGCCTATGCTCTTTTAAACAATCCCCCAGATTTTTTCCTTTTGTGTAAAATGCTTTGATTGTGTCTAAAATCATTCTGAGGATCTATAATGTGTCCATTCCATTTGTCCATGAACAATAATTTAGATAATGTTCTAAAAACATGGAATAGTAAGGATGATTACAAACCTACAATTTTTAGCAAAATCCAAATTCTGCTGGGACATATTATTTCAAAGAGTATTTATATTAACTATTAAAATAACAAAGTATACTATTTTATAAAAAGCCACTTTGCTTTTGAAAACAGTGTTTGAGCCATTTTCTATTTTCTACCTCGATTTTCTCTTTTCTCTCTTTTACCTCCTTTCTCCCTCCTTTTCTCCCTACCTCCTTCACTTCCTTCCTTCCCTTCCTTCCTTCCTTCCTTCCTCCCTCCCTCCCTCCCTCCCTCTCTCCTTCCTTCCATAAGTAGTAATCAAATACCTACCCTGTGACAAATTCTGTTCTAGGCTCTGATGTGTTTTGGGAAGAACAAGAAGGTCAGCCTGGCTAGAACAGAAAAGCAAGGAGAGATGGTAGGAGATGAAGCCAGAAAGGCGGAGAGGTGACAAGAAACAAGATCCCAGAGGGCCTTACAGGCCCTTGTGAAAACATCAGCCTTTGTTCTGATAATATGGGGGTCACGGGAGGGTTTGGGCAGAGGAGCACATCATCTAGCTTGCAGGATCACTCTGGTTGTGTGCTGAGAATAGATTGTAGAGGGAGCAAAGATAAAAGCTGGAAGACGAGTTAGGAGATTTTTGTAATAATCCCAGCAGAAAGTGATGATTCTTGGACCATGATGAAGATAGCAAGAAGTCATCAGATTCTGGATAAATTTTGAAGGTAGAATCAACAGAATTTGCAGGTAGAGTGGATGTGGAATATGAGGGGAACATAGGAGTCAGGGATGATCCCAAGGAGTTTGGTCTGAGTAATCACAACAACAACAACAACAACAACAAGAAAGAAAAGGAAAGAGTTGTTCTTATATGAGGCAGAAAGAATAAAAGTTCAATTTTGGATAGACTGGGTCAGAGATGCATCTAGGTAGAGATGTTATCTACAGAATGAATCTTTAACTCTAGAATTGATTAGTGAGTTTGGATTGAAGAAATACATTTTGGAACTTTCCATCTATAGTTGGTGTTTAAAGCTGTGGGACTGGATGAGATTTCTAAAAAAGTGACGGATGCTAGAGAAGATAAGAGGTTCAAGGACAGGTGTGTGGGCACACCTGCGTTTGGAGGTTAGGAGGACAGAAAGAACCACCCAAGAACTCTGAGAAGAAGTGGCTGAGTGAAGAAAGAGTTTCAAGGAGGAGAAATTTCAAAACTATGTCACATGCTGCCATTAGGTCTATCACGATGAGAGCTGAGAACTGCCTGTTAGACATCGTGATGCAGAGAATCGGGAGAGATGGGAGCAGGCGGTTGCACTGGGGTGTTTTGCTGAAAAAAAAAGATGCAGAAAACTGGGTTAATAACTGCAGGAGGGTGAGGATTTAAGGTAAATTGATATTTAACGAAGGACATCAAAATGAATTGCAGTAGAAAATGGAAATCCGAGTGACCTAGAACATCGTGACTGCTTTTCATGTTGTCAAAGAAAGCTGAATACGCTGTATACTCTCTTCATTAATCCTCTGAGATTTGCTGATCATCCAACTTGGACTTTCAGGTCTAGAAACTTTTATGATGAAAGAATTCTGCTAAGAGACTATCTCCATGGTTAACTAGATTATTAGAGCTCAATTTAATTAGGATCCTGATAAGAAGCATTAAATTTGTTTCAGCTATTTTGATTGATTTTTTTCATTAAATTACGAATTAAGTTGTTCAAAAATATTTCTTGAACACCCACTATGTATATGTGAGTCAGTTGCTAAGGATAGAAAGATGCGTGTAGTCATTCTGAAGGGAAAAAAATGGGAATTATTGCCAGTTGATTTGGGTGACAGCAGAGGTACACGCAGGGCTGTCGTCACAGTAAGGAGGAGAGCACAGCGGAAAGAGTCGCTCAAAGATTTCTAGGGCAACTTAAAGGAGAAAGGAGATTTAGCTCTCCAGTAGGGGTTGGACTTGGAAATGCTGAGAAGTCCTTGAAAACTTGAACTTCATGAAAGCAGTGCATGCAGTCCTCTAGCGGAATGAGGCCAGAGAGGGTGTGCTCCCCCGTGTGTGTTAACAGCGCTGCCGTAAGGTCGGCTGATGCCCTCCAACGGTTGTCCCTTGGCCCTTCCATTGCTTACAATAAAGAGCCGAAGCGTCTGTTACAGAAATCAGAAGTTGCGTTAAATGCTGGCGAATTCAGCCAGTTGTGTTTACACTTAAAGGAAGCAGAAACTTATTCTAAGAAATGAAAACAAATGTGATGTCTGAGGGACACCTTCAAACCAACATTTTAAACTTTAATCACTCACCAGGTCCAAGAAACACACTTTTTAAAAAAGCAATGCAGATTAAAGCTGAACTCGACAGATAAAGACAATGATAAAAAATTCCACTGAAGTTGAGAGTAACCATGAAAGTGGCCATGCTAGCGGGGAACAAAACCTCCGAGGTGCCTCCCTTCCCTTCACTTTGTGCCCTAAGCACATGCTTATTTCGTTTAATGGTTAATTCAGGGCTAATGTTTAATGCTGGCAGACAGCAACATGAGTTGGATTTGAAGCATGGTTTAAGGAGGTAGTTATTATACATGGCTGAGCCCAGAGGCAAAGTCAGGATAATCACGGGATGGAGTAATTTAAAAGGATGCAGATCTGGGTAATAACAAGCCACTGTTTCCTGTTTTATGCTAAGAGCTCAGGGCCTGGCAATTACTGCTTTGGACAACAAAAGCACTACAATTATAGGAAGAGTAGGTATTAACTTTGTATAGAAAACTACATATTTGACACTGTGCTATGTACTTATCATGAATTATCTCATTGAATTCTCATAACACATTTATGATGTAAGCAACATTGCTGTCCATACTTCACAGATGAGGAGATTGAGAATTAGGGGTCAAATGGAACTGGGATTTGAATCTAGGTGCATTTGACTCAGTCTCTATGCTACAAAGTTATTTCTGCCCATGATGCATCCTACCTGTCACATTGTAAACTCAGTGGAAATATATCTAATTGACCCCTGCAACCCTCTAGCTGCCTATCATATTGTCTTGTAGGGTAGTAAGTTTGTTGAATGAAGGAATGAATTACAAACACTTTACCATCAGTAATAGGGTTTTGTAATTCCTAAAGTATTTTATTTTTAACAAAACTCTTGGAAGGCAAATGATAAAAAAAACTATCTAAAATCTTAGTTTTATCATCATTTTGTTCTGGGATTTCCCATTTAAAAAGGGGAAATTTTCATTAAGCAAGTATTCTGAAACAAACAATGTGATATATACATATATATTTTTTTCTTTTATGTGGTGATACTTTGGGTGTTAAATTTTTATCTCTAACACAGAATTACATTGTTTAGTGACTTGAAAATTGAAAATTTGCTCTGTACCAAGACAAAAAGTATTATTTCTGGACTAAGTGTGAATAAATGTTCCCTGGTTATCACTTTAGTTCTGCACTGGTCAGATGTCAGAGATTTGTATTTTCCAGATTAATTATTAGTGTAGGCAAAGACTATGTGCTGTCATGCTTCACAATTAATACTCAGACTGTTTTGAAAGAAAGATAATTTGGTGTTTGAAAGGGAGATAATTTTGTGTTTTCTGGCTCATTCTTCAGAGATAAAAATAAAGTGGAGAATATGCACTTCTAGTCTTTATTGCAGTGGAGACAGCGGTTGATTAATTAAGTTGTCACCTAACTGTAAACAACCCATGTCAGTTATTTTACAACTTTAATAAAGTTTTTAGAAATTTACATCAAAATTTTAATCAACATTACATGTATTATTTATAATACCCGGGTAGTTATCAGTGTGGTGTATTTATAAGCATTGTGCACTGGTGCAGAATTTCAAACTTGATTCTTCATTAAATTTTAATTCCCTAACTTAACTCCTGTAGGTGAGCACAGGAAAGAAATAGCAAAGTTCTCACTCGTTTTGGAGAAGAGGATGCTTCCCAGGGTGTTCAGGGCTTCCTTGAGCCTGGGATGGGGTTTGCGGGGGTTGGTGGGGGGGGATGTCTAATGGGTGGCCCCCAAAGCTCCCAGTGACTTTGACCTTTCTTTTCTTTTTTGCCTGTTGAATTGCTGAGTTACCAGTAAGCTTATATGCTCAGCACTGTCTCAGCTAACTGGGGGGGGGGGGGGTAAAAGTCCTTTACAAAAATACCAAATACCTTGGAGGAAATAGATTATCCAAAGTCAAAGGATGGCGAGAGAGAAATGCAGAGAACAGCAGGAAGAGATTGAGTAGGTGGGGAGGATATCTGACATAAAAAATTCATGCTGAGCCTTCCTAAGCAGCTCAAATGAAAAGTGATTAAGTCGAAACTAATGTCTTCATGTCATTTAGAAGAGGAAAGACATACTTTTTAGAGCTGACTTTAATTTTATTCTTAGAATTTATGTGAAGGGAAGGAAACGTGGTGAATGCAATTAAAATAAAATTTCGTTCAACATGTACTGTTTAGATTGGCGCTCATATAAATTCAAAGAACAGCAAGATTATCATCAAATATTTAGCGTCCTTTTGTGTGAGTATAACAAGTTCAGTAAACACAGGCTCTAACTTTTTGGAGTTATCTTTCTAAGGCAGAATTAAGATATGGAATGCAGAAATCTGACCATTGAGAGACAGGGACAGTATTCACTATGGCTTGCTATGAGCAGAATAAACTAATCTACTTAAGCAGGAGCTAGGTTTGCTTATTTCAAAAGCAGAACTTTTAAAGCCTGAATGTATCACAAGCCCACTTCCCATAGGATCATTGTTGTGTTCATTTAAAAATAGCTTTGGGATGACTAAGGCCCCTTTTCAAAGATTATTGACACGTTGGTTAATATTGAAGAGCCAGAAAAAAATGCTTCTTGAATTTGCCAGTGGGCAAATGGTTTCACTTTTAGATTAAATGATGAACACTTTTCCTAAGAGGGCACACATGAATAATGCTTTTGCTCTTTGTCAAATTTAACTGACTGGTAACCGCCAAATGCTCGAAGGCTATAACACTTCCTTCAAATTTCCCCTGAGGATATTGACTGTCCCCTAGCAGCTGGCGGCCACATGGCCCTGGAGATGTATTTTGTTTGGCCCACAGAGGACTCATGTTAATTTTATTTTAAAACAAACCAACATTTAAAATTGGGAAACTTTTTCTGAATACCTAGATTTATGCTTTCCCTTGAAAAATGTGTCCAGGCTATGTTTTCACACAGCCACAAATCAGTTGGAGCTAAGAATTTGCCACCCCCTTAGATACTTACGTTCTGTAGTTTCCTAATGTTTCTCAACATTTTTATATATATTTTTGCTCACCCAAGAAGCCTTTGGAGACATTTTTTCCCCTTCTAATTGCCTCCCCATCTCTATAAAGTTTTAGTGTCATGGAAATACTGTGTATGACTATGTACCGTGGTCCTTGGGAAGACCACAAACCATTGTACATGCGTTGCCAAAGCAAGCACGAACCATCGTAATACCTGAGGATTTTACATCCTCAAGAACCAGTTTTACTCCCTTGGGAAAGACATCATCCCCCCATGGAGAATGCATGCTGCCTAAACCCTACGGCTCTCTCCAATACTGAGGCCGAATGTGTTTCGTGAGACTAAAATTAAAATATGACAAAATTGGAATGCCATAAAGCCTGTACCTCCCCTGCTTTACTCTTTGATGTGCCCAGCCCATGTGGGCAATTAAGTTTGCAGCCTCTGATCTATTTAAGATAGAAATAAATAAGCTCTGAGACCTCTAAGAGAGTTGAAATGAGGCCATGTGCCTGGGAGTGCCCTGTGCTGGACAGCTACGGGCTTCTACAGTGAGCTGTGGAAGAGCCATTTCCTTCAATGATTTCCTTAGGTGAATGCAAGGGCAAGGTAATTTTTATTTCAGAAAAGAGATAACTGAGAATGTATTCTCATCTTGATTGAGTGAATTTCTTCATTTAACTGTTAGCTGGTTGTGTTCAACAAATGTTTACTGAAACTTACTCTTAAGCCAGACACAGTGGTAGGTCACTGACCCTGTGTGCTGAGCACAGTTGTGAATTTGATCATGAGATTCTTCTTCTGGTTCCCCAGTTTGACCAGTTTGTTTGGTAAAAGTTATTAATGAGGGATTTTAAATTACCACTTTAAATGCTGAACATAGAAGTACCAGCAAAAATCAGAGGCGTCTATTAATTTGTTGATCATTGATGCAGGTTACTAGGTTGATGCAATTTGTCTGTGATATGTTTTTCCTTGCAAACAAAGCTGGTATGTTTACCGAGACGAGAAGATACTCACGGTAAAATGGTAATAGCAGGAATTTAGATATTTAGAAGAAGTACTTTTTCATCTCGTGAAGGCCTGGGTGTTTCGGCTGTTGGGGTTCATTTGATAATTAGGTAATGGGCTAGATCAGAGGGGCTAGTGCTGAGCTGGATGCAGGATGCCTACCAAGGGCTTTTGTTAACAGTACTGCTTCTTGTCCCCTGCTCTTGTAGGTTCTGATTCTGGAGTCAGGTGGTCCAGAACCTACTGGAATGGAAATCACTGGGCTAATGAACTCTTGCAGTTCTAAATATCAGCTCCCAAAGGATATATTTTAGGGCCTGAAGAAATAGTCCAGCTGAAAATTCATCAGATTTCTAAAGCAGCTGAATACTTTGTACCAGCTAGTAACTGTTAACTGTATATTTTGATGCTTAGTGTCTGTAAAAAGAGGAAAGGAATACGATTTGGGGAGGATTTTTTCTCTGTCCACGTGTACTACATTTTATAGTATAGATGACATGAGCAAACCAATTCTCAGCTTTAAATAGATTAAGTACAGGTCAACTGCTATTGCAATTAAATACAATAAAAGGACACATTTAGTTGTTGGTGGCAGGATATCAATTGAAATAACTTAAGCAAAAAGGGCAATAGTGTTTTGAAAAGGGGAGATTTGGATCCAAGTATCACACATTAGGTTTTCACTTTCTCTATTTTTCAGTTCTGCTTTCCTTTGTGACAGCTTCATTTTCAGGCCCGTCCTCCAACGGTGAGAAAGGTGGCCTCTTGCAGCTGTGCTTTGACAGACCTACTGGCTTAGCAACTCCAGACACAGAGAGTTTCTCTTTCCCAAGATAGTCAACAAAAGGGCCAGAGCAGGTTTTCGTTGCCCTGCTTGGATCATGTGACAAACCCAGAACAAATCACTGTTGTCTGTGGAAATCCTACTTTGACTGGCCTGGCAAGAGTCATATATCCAGTCCTGCGGTTTAAAGCTTGTATTAGCTCAACCTGAAATGCGTGGGCTAAGAATGGGGAGTGCCCTTCAAATGAAAATTAGGTACAGTTGCCAAAAGTAGGGATAATGATTACTGGGCAAATAAAACCCAAAGATGTTCACCATAGATATCATAACATAATAGTAAATACCATCTGCGAGTTTTCTGAGATTATAAAATCTACCTTTAATTCTAAGAGAACTTATTAATATATGGGTAGTAAACTGGATTTAATCTCTTTTTATTATCATTAGTGAAAGATCATTTCAGAATCATGAGTTTATCTGAGGAATACAAAGTTCCCTATTCCAAAACAGTGACCAAACTTACCCTAGGAAACTGAGTTAGTATCTGAAAACATTTTCACCAACTTCCTGTTGGTGATGCATGAGTTAGAATGCAAAGATACTCTTTCTCTTCTTTGCAAGATGATCAGTGTAAAGCCTGAGAAGTCTTAAAGCAAATCAGGACCTGAGAAGTCAAGAATTTCAAAGCCTAAAAGATAACTGTGAAAACCAAGAAGCATAACTTGGACACATGTTAGAAATATCTGGAAAGATGAATAATAATAATAAAGTAACAGATGGTCACCTGTTCAAAGGGACGAAGTTGGAAGACAACAGTGAGAGTTTTTCTGAATATCTTTTTATATTTTTGGTGTTTTAATAATTGTTAACTATTTAAAAATTTATCGATAAAAAATGAAAGGTATTAGTCTATGACAAAAAAATCCTTCAGGTCATCATGTAAGGGACACGTGACCTATGTCTGTGCCGTGTTGCTTCTGATTGTGCGCCTGTCTGTTGCACAGGCAAGTAGTAGTTTTCCTGAAGCTTCAGACTATGCTTCTTCTGCCTGCAGAACACCAGAAAGTTCCAAGTCAGCCTTTCCAGGTCCCTTTAATGATAGTGCTTTTCTCAAGGAAAATAGAAATTAGATGGCAACCTGGTAAGACACTCTGCTCAGAGAAGAGATAAACTGACATTGCCTGATGGGCAGATCAGGAAACCCTGGCTCGCAAATTCCATTAAAAATCTGAGGAATTTCTCAGCTTACAGCATCTATGCTTTCTCTCATGGAATTCTTTCTCTCTAATATGAATTTATCCTGAAGAAAACTAAGGTAGACAAAGCCCTCAGAGCATTCACCTGTTTATATAGGGAAATGCCATTTAAAAAGATCTTTGAAAATTTAAGGTGTAGGAAAGTCAGCACACACAAAGGGCTAGCTTTCATTTATGTGGAAAACTTGGCCAAATTATTCATTTGGGATTCTGGAAAACTGAGGCTTGGCTATAGGGGTGTGAGTGGTTAGTGTGGCTTCTTGAGCTTACTTAGATGTCTTCTGCATTTGAATCACTGTCGTTTTAATTCTGTGGGACTACTTCCTGATTGCATGTTTTTCTTCGCTTTCCTTGATATCACATACTAAACACTGATAATGCAAATTGACAAATAAAACTAAAGCAATTTGGCGGAAGAAGCAAGATAAACCTCCAGCCAAATTAAATTCGTGTTTGCGAAAGACACTTTGATGAGGTTACTGCTGGCTCTGAAGTCTTCTTGGAGTTGGGTTCTCAAAGGATTGTGTTAACCTTTACTTTTTTGAGGTCTATGAAGGCCTCATGGCTGAGAAGTCATATCTAATTTTATTTTCTATTCATAAAGCTGATATACCTCCTTCTCCCTGTCTTTATTTTGCAGGCTCTCTGTTGATCTGGCACAAGTGTGCAGGTTTTTTAAAGTGATGATGTTATCTATTTACTATTCAAATGTAATTTTAAATCGTTTGGCTCAGCATATTTGAATCAAAAATCCTATTAAAGATGCAATATTCTTCTGCTACCTTTTTGCTGAGCTCATTCGCATGGCATTCCTTTCTCAATCGGAATATAATACTATATACCTGTTCAGAGTGATGTGATTTCCAGCATTGAATTTGCAGTCGTTAAACAGACTGTTCACCTTCCTATCATGGAAATTTGGTATTCATGCATAATTTTCTCCCTACATTTACAAAATGCATTATTAGCCACGTGATTTTGCCCTTGCTCCGCTCTATAGCCTTTCATTTGAAATCTAACTTATTATTTTTGCTCCTACCATCTGATAGGATTCACAAAATTGCTGAGTTAAGATAAACACCCTCTGTTCCTTTCCTCCTTTTTTTTTTTTCCTAAGCCTGATTGGAGATGGGTAGAAATGAAGGAAGAGGAATGAAGAAAGAAGAAATCAATCACTTACTTTAAAGTAAAAAGTTCTGATCACTGGATTGATGAGAAACATGTTTAATTGTAAGGATTTTTGCATCTCCTTAGCTGCCTAATTGCATGGGTAAATGAGCTGTGAGGGAAACGCAGCTGAAACCTCAGATCAGTTTCAGCTAGTTCTAAAACGCTGACGGGAACACCAGAGACTGCATTTCTCTTTTGGTAAATTTTAGACTTCTGCGGAGGGCACTGTTTATTAACTAAGGCCGACGTCCTGCTTGGGCAGCGTTTTCCAATTACAGAGCCTTCTCTGCAGTACCTGGAAATGGCATCAGAGACTACACGTGTGTTCCAGGCCATGCCAAGCAGCGCAAAGCCGGCAGCTCCGCTGCTCGGCTTCCTTTCCTCAGCGTGCTGCAGCCTAGGGTTGTTTTCCAGTGCGTTTGACATATTTTCTGTGTGGCGAGTCTGTGGGAGCAGGTTGCCTGCAATAATTGGCCAGCTGGGATTGCCTAGGTGAAGCTCCTGGAACTCACCCACCACAATTGCATCAAATGAAATAGTTATGTAATTGTCGTTCACAAAGTGTATTTGTGTGTGTGTGTTGCGCACACGTGTGAACACGCATGTGTGCACATGTGTGCGCATGGCTGCTCATATTTGTACACACACAGCTGTGGCTACTTAGGACGTTATCTTTTTAAAGAGCTGGTAATTTTCTAGAAATCTGGAACTAAATCATAGTGGCATATTTATCAGGGGAAGGAAATCCATCTGGGGTGCCTTGAAAGATAGCTAATGTGGGACAAACTGTTAGTAGGGGGTTTCAGCATTCGTTAGGCGATAGCTGGACAATCTAGCTGTGATAATTACGAGAAAGACAAACAGAGCAATACAAGTAATATAAGAAGAACAACAACGACAACAGCTTAACTTAATGGGCATAATCTGTGCCAAGCTTTAATCTTTCTTGAACACAGTCTCAGGCAATGGCAGGGGCATGGATTCTGGAGCCAGACTCTGAATCCGAATCCTGGCTCTCTCATTTACTAGTGACGTGATTTGGGGCTAATCGATTAACTTCTTTGTGCCTCAATTTGTCATCTGTAAAATGGGAATACTCATTATATCTAACTCTACCACAGGTCTTGTGAGCTTGATGTATCTATATACCATCCTCTAAGTCTGTGCAGAGAAGAAGCCGGACACTACCATTCCTAGAATATCCTTCGGTGTATGGCTTTGGGTAGAGTCTGCCAAGGAAGAGCAGGTGGCAGAAGATGAGTGGCCATTATGGTCCAAGTGGGCAGTTACAGGCAGAGGTGTGGGCAGGAGGATGTGAGGTTCAAAGTGCCTTTCAGGTGAGCCTATTGAGCATCACCCGTCTCAGAGCTGCTGGCCTGGATACAGAGTGAGTTTCCCTTGACATGTGCAGTGGTCTCAGGTTCAGTGTTGAGCAGCAGTTCTTGGTGGCTTTCCTGGGCTCCATTGCCCAGCCCTTTCAAAAGACTGTGTAAGCTTCGAAATTCCCTACATTGGAATTATTGACATACTTGGAACATGCAAAGTAACTTCTGCTTTTCTGACCAAATACTGACTAACATACTATTTCATAGGGTTGTTTTAAAAGGTTACGGGTTGAAACAAACGCTTGGACCAGTGCTTTTCATTGCAGATCATAGTCCGTAAGTGCTCGCTGTTTAGTCTTCACCTCAACCCCCAGGTACGATGGTGGGTAAGGATGTGGTTGAAAGAACAGGTTCTAGAGCCACATGATCAGGGTTGGAATGTTTCGTTCATTCAGATACGGGCCCCCTTGGTTGGGCCTGCTTGGACAAGTTTGCATAAACACTGCAGATAGGAATATGCCGCTTGCTTCATAGGATTGTTGAGAAGATTAAGAGAGTTCATAACACATAAAACAGAAGTGTCTGCCACAGAGCAAGCCCTTAGTAGTAGTAGTGTGTCTGACAACTTGTCCAGAAGATTGGCGCAGAGATTATGGCTTCATCCATCTCCTTGAGTCACCTGGAAGCCGGAGACTTGCTTTTGCCGACCACACCTAGGTTTCCCGTAAGTTCTCCTTCCACATTTGCCTCCGTGATCATCACCTTTACTTGCCACCTGGTCCTCTTTGCTGGACTCCCTGCTGTTTCCCAGCCTGTCTGAATTGCCTTTGTGATCTGCCATTTCATGCTCCAAAGTCCGGCTTTGCTGGCTCATTCGAGCTTCCTCCAGATTGTCTGTGGTACGCTGAAATTGACTAGAGAACCAAGAAATGCTTATTCCCCATTGACCAGTCACTGCCCTGTGTAAGTTCTTTAAGGGAGATAGTTGTGCTGGACAAAGCGAGTTAAGTAATTTTTTTTCTCCCTATCTGGGCCTTAGGGCCCACACCCAGGAGAGAACTCCATGGAGTGTGGCTGTACCTTGAGGAGATGCCTATCTCCTTAAGCTGGATTGGCTCATGTGGCCTGGTACCAATGCTGACCTAACCAATGCAGACCACTCCGGAATGCTCGATCATTCTAGTACAATCTGGAGAAAAGGCAAGTACACTCTCCACTTCAGCTGCCTCTTTCCTGGTGAACCCGGACAAAGTGAATCACCACCATGGCTAATATACAAAATGATGACTGACCTTTGACTGATAAGACGTTACATGAGGCCAAAGATTGAGTACAAACTTCAGACAGAAATTTTGGACAACAACCTAGAATAGTATCAGACCTCTTTCCAAAAACAAAGGTATAGATTGACATTGGAGGGCACTGAGAAGTGGAGCATCTGAATCAGACACATGGGTTAAAATGCTGGCTTCGTGATCTCACTTAGTCTGCTAACCTTTCGACACTTTAGCTTTCTCAACTATGAACATGTAGATAATTATATTTCTCTTCCAGAATTGTGGTCGGCATTCGAAAAACCACATCTGTGAAAAAGCCAAAAGTATAGTGTGTATTGAATAAATTTGATTTCTCCTTCTAGCTAAATAGTTTGTCCAAATATCCTCCTCAATGGTAATGAGGAACATAAGATGTGGGAAATTCATAATTATACATTTTAGAGGTTTAGGAATAAATCATGCAGCTTGACTTGAGTGACAATGTCAATAATGATGGGAGCATTTCTAAATGACATCTTTTCTAAAAATAGAAAAGTGAATAAATCTTCCTCAAAAATGGAATCTTTACAATTAAATTGGAAGGATTTTCACACATGTCACACTCCTGCCCTGAGGCTTCCTTTAAACCTGGTCAACAATTTTAGAGATGCATGGGTAGTGCGGGTAATTTACATCACGGTATAAAATTTCAAAATGGTGGCTGAGACACAGATGATTCTATACAAACCCCTGAGTTTTTGTCATTTGCCATGGTGACATTTTTGAAGTTACATTCCTGTAAATACTGAATAATAACATGTCCCAGCAGAGCCCTCCGGGGACAGGAGAAGAGAATGAGAATGGAGCAGAATTGAAACTGACGGGAGTGGGAGACGGCCCGTAAGATAAATAGCGAGTGTGGCTCTGTGAGGTGAGCACCGGCTGCAGAGCTGTTCAGATGATTGCGTGATTGATATCGGCCGTGGAGGAAATGTCCAGTAATGTAGCAACAGATCGGTATTGAGAGATAAATCATCCTGCAATTGTACACTGCTATTTCAACACTAATGGGGTTGAAAAACAGTGCAGTTTAGAGGGAGGTCCTGAGATCTTTGGTTTCTCACAACCTGTTCCCGTGTATTGGCAAGAAAGTTAAATCAAACTCAGGACAGCACTGCAATGCCTCTGGTATAAGGACTCGGAGAGCAACAGACTTTCACCATTGAATTGGAATTTCAACAGTTCTTGGGTTATTTGCCAATCTAAAGGCAAGAGAGCCTCTTTTGGTCGCAAATAGAATTCAGATAGAAGCCAAACCTCTGCCTCACTCTCCCATCTTCCTCTTAAATTTCGGTGGCAATTTCCAGAGAAATATCCTGCTGTAGCCCACAGCAAGTCTACAGAGACATTAGGAACACTGTTTAGTAAAGAATGCTAATCATGACCTTACTTGAATGATTATAGAAAGGAGAAAGCGTCAGAGAGGAAGGATACTGTCATTTATTGAGCGCCTACTGTCCGTGTGGTAGGCACGGCGCTTAGCTCGTGTTAACTTCAGGAGTAGCGAAGAATAAAATCAGATGGCTCAGTAATGAGCTGAATCTGTGAAGGTCCATTAAGTAAAGGCAAAAGGACTTTATCTTATGAGCATACAAATCCTCAGCTCCTGATGCTCAAAAAGGGACTGGGTGAACATTTGTCCAAGTTGAAGAAAGTATCATCAGACAAGGGGACTCTTGAGGACTTTCTAAGCATAGGCTTCTATGAATTATGGAATATTCTTATGTTACTTCTTGTCCACCACAGTTTAAGGGTAAATGCTGCTCAGAAACATGAAAGTGATCTCAATGACATCTTACTACTTGTTTTAATATGAGTGACTATGTTGGGTTAGCCAAAACCTAACCTGATAGGACTTGAGAAGCTAAAGATAGTGGTTTAGAACCTACTTTTCCACAATATATTCCTTGAGTTTTGCATAGCATCTTTCACATTTTGAAATTCTTTTTATATCTAAGAATGTGACAGGCACATGGTAGGTTCTATATATAGAGAGATATTTTATATAAATAATATATGTATACGTTTTTATAAGCATATACACTCTATATAAAAAGTTTTATCTATATAAAATATAAGGATGGAGAAATATAAAACACACACACACACAATTTTAATAAAGACCAAGTTTATTTTCACATGACCCTGGAAGTTACATTGTCTGACCATTTTAGAGATGAGGCTATTGAAGTCCAAGAAATTAAACTTCTTCTCCAAGATAGTCTTAGAATTGGGATGGGGCTCCCCCTTCCCCCCCACCCCTATTTTTTTACTTACATTCTTCCAAAGAAGTGACTTTTTGTGGTGCGTGATCCTTACCTCCTTCTATGACCTTACCCATGGTACCAATGCACCTAATGGCAACAAAAGTCTATTTTACCTGAAATACTTTGTACTCATCACTCTGCCTAATCGCTAAAGCAATCCAGCTAAATGTTGTTGTGAACAATATCTTTCCAGAACAGACTCTGGGCTTCTCTACTGAAGTTTCTGAATTGAATTTTTTGGTACTGGGCTACGTTTACCCAGGCACTGAGACAAAGTATGCTGATGCTTAATTGAAGGGAGCGGCTTAGGTTTAGATTAGATCTTTGTCATTGTTGGGACTATAACAGGACTTGACCTTGATGTTATTTTTATTTGTGGACAGATATTTGCAAAGAGCTCTCTATACCTTCATAGCATATCTTCAGATTGATTTTTAATCCTAAAAAAAAATGTTAAATTTTCTCTTAGATGATTAAAGCCAGAAGGTAATTCTTAGAGATGATCTAATCTTGTGAATTTATTTTATAGGTATGAAAACTGAGGGCCTATAGAGTTTTTAAAAAATCATCAAAGGTCATACAAAGGATTGTCAACATTTAACAGCAGATCTGAAACTCAGTCCTATGTCTGGTTTGGAGCCTAGTGCTAACTTGTTTCTGTTTGCCCAAGACTTTCCAAGTTGTAAAACTGCAAGTCTTGAGTCCCGAGGACCCCTATAATTCTGAGTGAACTGGGAAGGTTGGTGGTGCTGTCTCCAAGGGGTCAGTTACTTATTTCACTGGCATAAATGCAAAATGGACAGAGTGAAAGGGGAACCACAGCTGTAGTTATTGATAGTATTCTGTAGTCTTCTAGAAACTGGACAGACAGATCCCAAGTGTTCTGTTGGGACTGTCTGGCATGGAGTAAACACACCACAAACATTCCTTGAATCAGTGAGTGAATAATGAATGCGAACCCCTTGAAGTAGGCATATCACTTGTCTATTTTTCTCATTGTCATTCTAATTCCCATCAACAGGGCAAAATGATTTTTTTTTTTTTTTTTTTTTTTTTTTGCTTTCTATCCTGCCCAGGTTTTGATCTTGAGTTACTGGGTAAGATTAAGCCACGTGTCACCTATAGGGCTGCTGTTTTGAAGATTGAAAGTCCCAAGGTGCTTTTCACAATGTTTTTGAATCATCTTGCCAAATATTTCAGGGGAAAATGGCAAAATGAAGGCAAAGAAAAGCTATCATAATGAGAAGTGACAGGAAGGCAACTCCCTCATACAGGTTGTCAGGGAAAGAATTGTTGAATAATTCAAATAACAGATTTACTCATTTTGAAGCCATTTCCCATCCCAGCTTTAGAAACATCTGTAGAATAGTTCTGGACTAGAAATTACTCAAGACCTAATTTCATTACTGTCCAGGGATCAGTTGAAGGGATAAGCTTCTTCAGGTGGCTTGGGGAAATCACTGTGTTTTGAGGTCACTAACAGAATTTTCTGGGTTGGCAGGCCCTGGTTGCTTCTTCCTTGCCTTGGGAAAATGTAGACAGGGCCAACACACTATAGGCCTCTGGGAACAAAATGCACTGAGTTCTCTCGGGTAGATCGGTGATTTTTATGTCAGCTGCTGTAGCACTGCCACTGGTTGGTCTTTGTTTTTTTTTGTAGGTGGTAAACTCACATAGGTTATGAGTCCAGGTTAAAGTAATTTGGCTCCTTTGAAGGAATTTCTACAGAAGTTTAGAGGTCATAATGGTGAAAGTTATATTTTTAGATAATCTGTGAAATCCATTTATCCATATTATCCCTACCTTGTTATCACAGGTCACTGAGGGTTGGTTCTACTTGCTCCTTATCTGCCCTAAGAGGACTTGGGGAGGATTTATTATCTTTTCCCGCTAAATCCCTGACCATATGTATATCAATTTGCCAACCAGACTCACATATGCTTGGGGACATCCCTGAGAGATGTCTTGTCATAAGGTGTTTCATAAGTTCTTACTGTTACAAATACCACCTCGCACTGGAGAAGCTTTTACCTTTTTTTCAGGGTGATTTTCTAAGTATTATATTTTTATCCACAAAACTCTTCAAGGAATAAAAGTGGTATTAATATTCCACCTCTGGAAAAGAAAACTGAGCAACAGAGAAATGAGGCGGTTTTTTTTCAGAAGTTATTCATGTCAAAGCTTGTTCTGGAACCTGGTTTCCCATCACCCAGCTCTGTTGGCCACACGTTACACAGGGACCAAGAATTTAAATGTTCATCTTTTTCTACTCCTCTTTGTAAGTCCTCTAATATTACTAATTGAATGGCAACCATTTGATGAAACAGATTAAAAGAAGGCTCTTGCTTTGTTGAAAGTTCTTAAGCCCATCAAACTGATACAAATCTAAAACACAGTCTACGGCCGTGCCACCCTGAACAAACACGATCCTGTCTGATCTCAGAAGCTAAACAGGGGCCTGGCTAGAACTTGGATGGGAGACCACCTAGGAATACCAGGTGCTGTACGCATAAACAAATAAAAAATAAGGGACCGTGAACTGACAGGGTCCTTGCAATCTGTGAGATCAATCAAGGGTTGCCTTGCCTAAATATATATATATATATATATATATATATATATATATATATATATGAAAATAAATCTAAAAATTAAGAGCTACTCAAATTAAGTTGAAGAGGACTTTGTGTTTATTAACACTTTTAAATGTTAGTCACTATGATAAATGCTCTCTGTACATTATCTCCAATATGTGAGGTGTTTGTGCCAGTGTTTCTATTTTGCTTTAAGATAGGTAAAGACACATAGGGGATGTCTAGGATGCTGTGTGGCTATTAAAGTACAGCTATTGTAAACCACTTGGTTTTGTACAAATACACAGTTGTACAAAAACATATATACTCAAGTCATAAGCCATTTCAATTTAAATAAGATTTGATTGATAGGTATAGGATGGGAACTACTCATTGTTCCGGGCACTGAATAAAACATAATCCCCTTCCTCAAAGAATTTGTAGTCTGGTGAAAGAAACAAAACACTAATTAAAATATAGATAAAAAGGTAATGGTTTGGCAGCATGTAGCAGAAACAGTCTATAGGAAGGTAGGCTTCACAAGGGCAGGAGCCATGACTGTATTATTTAGGTCTATATCCTCAGAACTTAGTTATTTCTTAGATTTAGTGAATGAAAAACATAAATGAATGAATAAGTTATTATAGAAAAGCATATCAGAAAGAGATCTGGACTGTTCTAAAAGAGTTGGGGAAAGTTTCATAGAAGACGATGGTGGAGCGTCATATTAAAAGCTGAATAGGATGCCAACACATTAAGCTGGGAGCTCCTGGCAGGCAAAAAAGTAACGAGAGAAATATTGCAGGTGCATGCAGCATTTGGGGATTCAGAAGCCGACAAATAGACCTTGTGGGTGAGTTCTACAAGGCCAGCAGGAATGAGGGAAAGTTGGAGAGATGAAGCTGAAGAGGTAGAAAGTATCGAGATAAGGCTTTAGATGAGCTTGTGCTACAGAGAGCCATCATGTATTATTAAGTAGTGGAATGAGTTCCAATTTGTGCTTTAGTAAAACCATCTCCATGTCTGTGTGTAGGAGAATTCGGAGGTGGGAAAGTGGGGTCAGGCCAACCATGTACTCAGTTAAGAGGTAATGAGATCCTTAATTGCCTTTTCAGCAGTCATGGGAGTGGGAAGTTGGGGGGTAGATTCTAAAATCCTTGGAGAGGCAGACTGGGTAGTGTGTTGACTCACTGGATGTGGGTGGGGAGGTGAGGGTGAAGGTAAAGATAACTGAGATTTCTTGTCAGGCTCTTGGGTGGATACACCAAAACTTCACATTTAAATAGTTTGTGGGTTTCTGAAAAGAAAAAACACACACACACAGTGATTTTAAACCCTGCTAAGCAGATGAAAAAGTCTTAAATTTAGAAGTGTAATTTCAATCCTAAATCCTGAGTACTTTGTCTTGCAGCTTTGCTATCTTTGGTTTTTATCAGTATCTATGTTTTTTTGTTTTTGTTTGTTTTTTTTTTTTTTAAGGACAAGATGGTGTCTCTCTTCATTTTGTGAAGAAATCAGGGATAGTAGTAATTTTTGTTTTGACATTTGTACAGTTTAGGCATGTCCCACGACTAGCTTGAGTAACTAACGCAGTGACCAGAGCTCCAAAATGGAATTTCAAAATTTCCAAATGATACCCAATTTAAAGGTGTTTTGGTGGGGCGGGGATGAGAAAGAAAGAAAAGAAAAGAAAAGAAAAAAGAAAAAAAGCAAACTTTACTTTGAAACATACTCACAGTTCATTTCCCAAAGATAGGAAAGGAGCGGCAACACCTTCCTGATGTTAAAGCTAAAAGTATTTGACTGAAGCTGTAATTATAGGCAAGGAAACTATGAAATAGAGGTAGAATTACAGGCAATCACATCATATGCATCAGGGCATGATGGGTTTGTGGATTTCTGTCAACCATTTTGCTTGAGGCACACAGATATACAGAGTGCCAAACTTACAAAATTCAGCACAGGAGAAAGACTAGGAAAAAAAACTGCCTCCACAGGCTATTTTAAAATATAAAACTCAGTTTATCTAAGGACAGTTAGTTGATCACTCTGGTATTTTAATTAAGATTACACTGAGTAAATGAGAAACGCAGAGTCATAAGGCTTCAAGTTAGGATGAACTTTAGAGTTAATTTATTTTAATCGTTTTACTGAGGACACCGAGGCTCAGAGAAGGTGAGAGACTTTCCCATACCTACATAACTGGTCAGTAATAAAACGCAAAGGAATATGCATTCTAGATTAGTGGCATAAGCTTCATCCAAAATAGTAGAATTGTATTGGCATAGTGTTTTTTTTTTTAATTATTATTATTGTGGTAAAAAAAAATAAAACAAATAACATGAGATTACCCTCAACAAATTTTAAGCTTATTGTATTGTTAACCATATGCACACTGATTTCTAGAACTTTTTATCTTGCATAACCGACACTATGCCATTGAACACAAATTCCCCATTTTCTCTCCCTACTTCTCTATTCAGTAGTATGTTGAACTGAAGAGATGTATGGGCATTCTTGCCTTGTTCCTGATCTTAGGGGAAAAGCTTTCAACCTTTCACCATTGAGTATGAATACTAGGTGTAGGATTCTCACATGTGGCTTTTATTATGTTGAGGTACATTCCTTTTTGCCCAATTTGTTGAGAGTTTTTATCATGAAATGCATTGAGTTTTGTTAAATGTCTTTTCTCTGCATCTCTTGAGATAATCATGTGATTTTATCCTTCATTCTGTTAATATGGTGTATTGCATTGATTTTCATATGTTAAAAACATCTTTGTATCTCAGGAATAAATCCCACTTGGTCACGGTGTATAATCTTTTTAACATATTGTTGAATTCGATTTTCTAATATTTTGTCGAGAATTTTTGCACCTAAATTCATATAGTTGGATTTTTTAATCCATCCTTCTACTCTAATTCTTTTGCTAGGAGAGTTTAATCCATGTACCTTTAAAGTAATTAATGATAGAGAAAGACTTACTATTGTCATTTTATTCATTGTTTTCTAGCTGTCTTGTGGCTTTTTTTGTCACCATTTTCATCTCTTGTTATCTTTCTTTGTGATTTTTTCATAGTGACATAATTTGATTCCTTTCTCATTTTCTTTTGTGTGTCTTTTATAAGACATAGGGATTACATACTACTTCATATGGTCATAATAATACATTTTAAGATAACTTTAATTGCTTACAAAAACTACTTATTTACTCCCTGTACTACCACTTTAGAAAGATGACTCGCTGACTGACTTTTGCTCAAAGCCTCAGCATTAGCACTCGTCATTCCTGGTATTGCCGTAGTTTCTTAACTGCTGTCCCTGCTTTTCTTTATGCTCTCCTTTACCCCGCTGACCTCCTCACCTTGCCCAGTTATTCTCCACACGACAGCCAGAGGGTCCATCTAACAGTAAATCACATTATGTCATTCATTTGCTTATGATCTATCAGTGTCTTTCTATCTCATAGGGAAAAAAAAAAAGCAGCAAAGCTTTTCAATGGTTTCGTGTGTCTGTACAATGAACTCCTGACTTTTCACCTCTAAGGTCGCTCAACTTCAGCTACACGGGCTGTTTGCTGTTCCATGACCATGCATAGTGTTCTCCCTCCTCAGTGCCTCTGTGTTTGCTGTTTCCTCTCCCTGGGAATGCTCGTTCCCATATCCTTTAGGTCTTTCCTCAAATACTGGCTTTTCTGGCCACCTTTTATAAAATGGCAATTCTCTGTCTCTTCTACACAGCTTCAGTTTTTCCCATAGCAATTATTATTCTTTAGTTCAGCATATATTATTATTCTCTTGTCTAACATCCTACTATTAATGTTATGGTTATCATTTGGTTATCTCCCACAGCTACACGGTAAACCCCACGAGGGGCTAGAATTGTGTTGATTACATTCGCTACTCTATTCCCAGCACCTCGAACAGTGCCTGGCTTCCATTAAGTATGAAATCATTCAGTAAATACTTGTTGAGGAAATGAATGAGATTCTTAATACATGGATGCTGTTGGATATAAACTGAGGTGTAGAGTTGATTTCGGAAGAAAGTGGCCAGGTAAGGAGAAAGTAGCCAGGTTAGAAAATTTCAGACCATAAGAAATTATTGTTGATCCTAAACATAGCCGATTTTCTCTTTATTACTTAGAGCATATGTGGATGCTGAGTCTAGAGAAGAGAAGGCATGGTGAGTGGCTTCACATATTGGAAGGGCTTGTTCTTGGAAGACAAAGGAGTAGTTATTTTATAGAGTCCAAAGACCAGAACCCAAACTCACAGGAAGGGCAATACGGAGAGACACGTTTATGAAATAAAAGGAAGAAAGCACTCTGTGACCATTTGCGCCTTCATGAAATTGAATGAACCACCTTGCTCTAGATAGTGAGCTTCCTGTCATCAGAGGTGCTCGAGCAGAAATCGGGTGAGTAGTGAGTGGAAGGTGGAGGAAAGATCCACGAGACCTCTGACGTCTCTTTGAACCTTGAAATCCTCCAATTCTAGAAACAAGAGGGGGAAAGCAAGAGCGTCGCTAACAAAATACCTTACTGCACTGTGATGGCCGCTTATTGCACACCATGTACTACAACACTTTTTCATAGCTGCAGACCATCTTTTGAGGCACCAGAAAAAGTTCACAACTTTATAATGCTAGGCATTTAATTTTTTTCATATTAAAAAAGCATTAGACCTGGATTGGCCCCTGCATAGGACACACGTACTATCACATTCGTCAGGAGGATTCTTAGAGTTTTTTAGAGCAGCACTCACTCAGGCAAAACCAAGAGTGGGTTCTAAAAGTCTTTATTGTTTTTGGTTGCATCCTTTCTCTTTGTTGAATATTGCACATCCAATGGCCGAGCCCGAATCTATCGTGATGAAATAATGTGGAGGGGAAGTTCTTTGGAGCCCTGAGTTTTCTCCATGTTTCTCAGGTCAGAACTTCTCATATTTTGTGTGCACACAATCACTGGGTTTTTGTTAAATGGGGATTCTGGTATAGTAGGTCTGGTATGGTCTGAGTTTCTGTGTTTCTAACAAGCTGTTGAGGGAAGCTGACCACATTGTGAATAGCAAGGTCCTAGTTCATATTTTTAAAGGCGCTCTCTGTGAAATTATCTCTTTTTGGAATCAGAGGCAGCAAGTATCATCCCAAGCCTAAACACATGCTGAATCATTATGATGTTTATTTTGCATCAAGAAAAGCAATGACAAGCGCTTACTAATGAATATAAGCTGTCGAAGAGAACTGTCAATTAGATAGAAACAATTCATCTTGCATCTCACTATCAAGGACAAAATTAATCATGCATGGTGTTTCCAATAAAAAAAAGTGCTGTAGGTAAATTATTTAGTATTTAGATTTGTAGTGGTGCATGCCTAATAAAATCAGTGGTTAAAGCAGATAGTTACAGCATAATGCTGGCATCACCCAGAATCTAGACCTGCTGCCCTGTGTGGGAGTTAGTGTATGAAAAACTCATCCCACTAAGAGCAATGTCAACTGATGACTGCCAAAGTGTCATTTCTTTAGTGCTGGGCTACTTCGTGTCAGTTAGCCTCTGATGAAAGCGACTAGTAATTCTCAGTTTGACATTTTTTTCCTGCCCTGAAAAACCAGAAAGATCTAAACAAACCAAAAGCAAGGAAAGACCTTAAACAAATAAAATAAAAATTGCTTGTCTCTATGTTATGCAAATTTTATTTCCTTTGCATTCTGATAAATATAAAACCTAATATCAATGGGTAATATGGTTTCAGAGATGATCGCTGGAACACTAGCCATAAATGGCTGAAATTTTTTTTAAAGTAAGAATTTTGAAGATTACAGTATCAGCCAGATATAGCTATTGAAAGATATAGATCTATACATGTAAATATACTATATATACATGTATAGATCTATATATAAAATATACAGAGCTATATTTTTCTATAAGATATAGGTCATAGTCATTCAAACCAGACATGTGTATTCAGACTTTCTCATGAGCTTCAGACCCTCATTTTCAGTAGCTGTCCTATAGCACCAGGCGTTTGGCATGTCCTAAATGGAACTCACATTTCCCTTCTAACTCGTCTCCTTCTCTTACTCCTATTCTTCTTTCTGCTGTGATGATGATGGGAGTGAGCACCTGCATGTTCATCCAATTAGGAACCTGAGCAATAGCTAGATTCTTTCTTCTCGTTAAATCTAACTGGTTTTTATGGTAGACACTGCTAGTTATCTCCTTGTAATTCATTCTTCCCATTTTTCTTACTCAAAATGACAATTTTGTTTTGTGTGATAATATGCACCAATCAAAATACTCATCCCACAGACTTTCTCGCCTCTAGGGGTGATGTGTAATCCAGTATTGGCCAGTGGGATAAGAGAGGAACTCTCTTTGACCTTCTGGGAATGCTCTTGTTTTCTTGATGTGAAAAGCTACACTGAGTTGGCTCATACCTTTTCCTTCTCCCTTTCTCATCTCCCTGCCTTAGCACAGATACAATGCCTGTAGGCAGAACGCCTATTTTTTAGCTATGAAGACAGAGTCACATGCTAAGGATGATAGGGCAAGAAACCAGGAAGAAGCTAACCTTTGAAGACTTCCTTAAGCTGACTCAGAATCTTGGATTGTCTACACCCAGACTTTCATAATGTAAAAAAAAAATACAACACTTATTTGGTTGAACCACTGCAGGGGCTTCCATTACATGACACCTAATGCAATTCCAACTACACAACCCCCAAATTTGTTGGTTTTACTCACGTATTATCTTTCAGGTCTTTCTGCTTCTCTCCATCCTCACTGCCATTTCTTTGGTTCAGATCACTGCCATCTTTTATGAGGTTTACTGTAATAGCCTCCTAACTATTCTTTCTGACATACTGTTGTTTCTTTTCGGCACTCTCCTTCATGTGGCCAGAGTGTTTGAAAGTCAATATTAACCATGGATATCCTGCTTAGAGAACTTCAATGATTTCTCATGAATTTGTATACAAATCTGAACTCTTCACCATGGCTTAGGGACTTACACATCTTCTTAGACTAATCTCTTGCCACTCTCTGCTTCAAAGGGACAAGATCAAGCAACATCTGATGGTTCAGGAAAAGAGTTTCTGGCAAAAGACTTATTCTACTGCATTGTACTTTTTGTTGTTTGTTTTTGTCAATGCTTAGAGCTGGACTCTAAGCTTCATGGAGCAGTGTTCATGTCTGTTTGATTTACTCTTATATTCTTGATGTCTAGGAAAATGCCTCATATATAGTAACTGTTCAATTTAACTTTCTTCAGTGAAAGAATAAACATGAGTTCAAATCCTGCCTCTATTATTATCTGCATGACCAGTACACCTCAGATTATCTTCTGTAAGAATACTAAACAAGATAATTTCTAAGATTTCTTCCAGCTCAGATATTCTGATTCTAAGATGCCTGTGGTCTTACCCAGTAAGACCATATCCCAGATTTTTGTATCTATCTTGTGATTCAGATTTAGTAAATGCATTAATTAGTAAATTAGAAAATGAAAATTTTAATGTGGTTCTGATCTGTAACTTTTCATCTAGTCTTACAGTTTCCTCATCTAGGAGTTTTGACTTCTGAGCCCCTACAGCCCTTCATAGCTTGAAAAATTCTGTATTCCATATACACTGGAAAGGATGCTAATAAGAGCTAACTTGGATTTTGCACCTTTTGTGGGCTTCACACCTTTCCAAGTCATTTCTTTGGATTATCCATTTATTCTGGACTGAATTGTGTCCCCCATATATTCATATGTTGAAGCCCTAATCCACAGAACCATAGAATGTGACTACATTTGGAGAGAAGGCCTTTAAAGAGATGATTAAGTTAAAATGTTTTTGTTTGTTTGTTTGTTTGTTTGTTTGTTTGTTTTATGGTGAACCTTAATATGACTGGTGTTTTTATAACAAGAGATTAAGGAAGGAGGAGGGGAGGGGTGGGAATGGTAGGGGCGGGTAGAGTAAAGATATGTGTGTACACAAATGAATGACTATGTGAACACACAGAGAGAAGGCAGCCATCTGCCAGCCAAGGAAAAGGCTTCAAAAAAAACCCTAAACCTGCTGACACCTTGATTTTGGACTTCCAGCCTCTGAAACCATGAGAAAATAAATTTCTGTTGTTTAAACACATCTGTGGTGTTTTGTTATGGCAACACTCGCAAACTAATGTATTATGTAATACATGGGAAAATCCTGTGAATTTGGTACTATTTTCTCACCCGCATTTATAGGTGAGGACACTGAGTTCAGTGAGGTGAGGTAACTCACCAACAAAATGTTGCCGTTTGCTCATGGTCCCCATTACAGCTTTAATTGAAGCAATAAAAGTGGAAGTGAAGTAAGAAAACAAGCCTTTTCACCCTAATAACAATTAACATTTGCTCAGCCTTTGGCAGGCAGAACAGTATGTCCTTGATATGTATGAATTTATTTGTCATAACAATAGCAGTTAGCTATTGCTGCATAGCAAATTACCAAGAAATATAATTGTTTAAAACAGCAAACATTTACTATCTCACAGTTTTTGTGGGTCAGGAATCCAGCACATCCTGGCCGGTAGCCTCTTACTCAGGGGCTCTCACAAAGCTGCATTCAAGGCATCAGCTGAGGCTGCAGCCATTGCGGGGCTCGGCCAGGTCCTACCTCACTCGAGTGGTAGTTGGCAGGATTTAATTCTTTGTAGATTTGTGCACTGAGGACCTCAGGTCCTTGTTGGGTGTTGGCCAGAGGCCACCTTTAGTTCTTTGCCATGTGTACCTCTCCACATGGCATCTCTCAACATGGCAGCTGGCTTCCATCAGAACAAGCAAAAGAGAACAGAGAGGAAGGCAGGACAGAAGTCTCTGTCTCGGTGTAACCTAATCTCAGAAGTGGCATCCCATCGCTTCTCCACATTCTCTTCATTAGAAGCCAGCCCATGTGGAGGGAAAGGGGTGCACACATGGATGAATACCAGAAGGTGAGGGTAGTGGCTGCCAACCACAGATGTACAAACAGAGGCAGAGAAATGGTAAACAACTCACCCAAAGTCACACAGCTGGTAAGTGGCAGAGTCAGGGTTTGAACCCAATCATCAACTCCAGGACCTGTGCGTTTAAGCTTTGTGCAACAGCGTTTCACTAGGCAGAGTAGATCAAATGTTACCAGCAGAGAGTATGTCTTAAAACTTCTTTAGACTAGAAGCGATGGGCCAAATCCAGAGTCACATCATACTATCTAAAAGTCAGTTACAGTGTTTTGGGTACTGAGGAGTCTATTGTCTAGATCAGGTGTCAACAAAACAGTTCGTTTGTAAAGAGCCATTAATAAGTTTTAAGCATTGTGGGCCTTATGGTTTCTGCTACAGGAACAGAATAGTTAAATAACTGGCCATGGCTGTGTTCCAACACAATTCTTTTTTTTCTTTTTTCTTTTTTCTTTTTTAACAAAAACAGGCAGCAGGCTGGATTTGACCCTTACACTATTGTGTGCCAACTCCTGGTCTGAATCTCTGTGGACACACAGATGTACTAAGGAATTCTTAATGTTTTAAAAGCTAGAGTTAGATACTTTAAAGAGATCTCAGGAGTCACTGAACCAAACGATGGAGCAGAAGCCATTTTGCAGCAATAGAAGCCGAATAGGCTGATGTATTATTCCGAGTTCCCCTGTTGTCAAGACACCTCTTAAATGCATTCACTGTTGCCACCCCTAGTGTCTTGGACAACTTGTTTGAACTTAATGGAAAGAATACGTCCTGGGCTTCCCTTTGGACTTTCATCCTTTTGTATTTTGTCTAGTCTTTCTTTGCCAATGCCGGAGTCCTTTCCTCTTCTTATTAACTTCCTTGCCCTAGGCCTAGTAGTTTTCAGGTTGTCGAAAACTTTTTATAATATCCAAGATTACTCATGCAGTTCGTATTATACTGTCTTAGGTGGAAGGTGTCAGTGGTCCCTGGGAGTTCCATAAACTTGGAAGTTTTCTTACTCCTGAGCACGAATGTTTGCAAACTCAAGGAGACACCCTGGGCAGGAGCTTATCATAGAACTTTCCTAAAATTAAGAGTGAGTTCTAATTTTGGAAGATGTCTTTATTGATACGAACAGGATAGAGGAAGCATGGGGGTGGGTGCTTTACCTCATTCGGGGAGCACACCCAAGAATGTGAAGTTTCCTGAAGCCCACAACTACCTGGTGAGCATGTACAGCCTTACAAAAGAGCCTCAGAGGACTTTTAAAACGTAGTTTAAAAAGTTAAGTACTTATGTCAGGATCTCATCAAATAGCCAACCAGCAATTCTATTTTTAGTTATGTTTTCTTTGTCGCTGGAGAAATTGATCTGCTAGGAAAAAAAATATTTGCAGCCTCTGACGGAGCCTTTATTTTTTAGTGCCGGTAATGGCTTCAGTAGTAATATGATCGACGGCTTCCTAGCTCTTTGCCTAGGGCATTCTTAGTCTTTTATACATATTTATTTTTATTTCATTTTATTTTATTTTCTGTCTTGGACCTTCTGACACTCAATAAATATAATCTACCTTGATTACACTGCAGATGGGACTCTCCCTTACCCAAAGGAAAAAAAATGAATGCATTTAATTTCAGTAGAAGTGTGCAATGAGACACCAGGTAACTCAGCTAAGTAAAAGAAGGGTTTTAATTACACTTCTAAATCAAATTGTGCTTGAATACCCCTCTGGAGTTAAATACTGCAGAAGTTAAGGGCAATTGAGGATTGCTGACTCAGTTTTCCCAAACTGTAAAAGGAGGTTGGGGGAGAGGAGTGATCTGTATTCAACACACTCTGAGTTTGTAAATATTTAAAATTAATATCCACTACTATTCCTAAAGTATAGTGTTTAGGGATGCTTAACAATGAATGAATTTCTTTTTCTCCCCATAGACAGCTTTGGAATTCCATTCAGCATCACCTGCTGTTTTATTACATATTTTCTCATAATTGCTTTTATGTAATCAGGGTTTTTGGGCTAAAGAAAAAATGACTAGTCATATCTCAAGATGTGGAATCCAGGGTGCATCTCAGCATTATTTTAGAATTATTTAAAAATGGATTGACTGCATGCTTTTTTCTTTCTCATAACAATATTTTCTCATTACAATGGATTTATTATCACATTTCTTTTCACATTGTCGTTTGTGACATGAGAATGAATTATAGACCTTTTTAGAGAGACTTTTTTAAATGACTAGATGATTCTTTCTCCCCTGTGCCATTTGTTAGTGTCACCGGGATGAAGAAATCAACTTTATAATGATTTTTCTTTCTGGGTAAGAAACTGAGATATATTTTGGAAAAAGAGAGCATCATGTTTTCAAGGGGTCAGGTCTAATTACCAAATGTCAAGGAGGAAGCCAGTTACTGAGAAGAAGCCACCACTTGACATATTTTGGTGAAAATTGTAATTTGGAGGCAACGGACTTGGTTGATGAAGATATTTCAGAAACTTTCTGTCCACCTGATTAGAACTAAATTGGAATTTTTGAATTCTGGAGTTTAAGGCGGGAAAATAAGAGTGAATAAATTTGGGGATGGTCGTGAGTTGAATATAAGAATACTAAACTAAAAAGTAAAAAAGCTTTCACCTATAAATCTTGAAGCATACTGTTGACTTAAAAAGAGGCTAATATTCTTTTGGAGCAAATTGAAAATGCAGGACAAACATCATAATGAATTTTCTAATTGTAAGCCTTAAACATGATGGAAATAGAGATTCAAGAAAGAAGACAATAATGGGTTTGAAAACACTATAGGTTTACTATGACCCTGAGAAATGACAAAATTTGAAAAGAATGAAAAAAAGGATCCATTCACACACTGATACCCAGAACATGGTCCATGGATAGACCAGCACCATTGACATCACCTGGGAGCTGGTTAGAAATGCCCAGTCTTGGGCCTTACCTGAAACCAATTGCATTTTTACAAAATTCTGGAGTGATTTGTGTGCAAATGCAGGTTTTAGAAGTATTGCTTTAAAGTAAGACACAACAAAGATTTTCTCTACATGAACAATGCTTCAGCAGCTTCTCTGTGCTTGGTACCACACTATTTGATTCTACATTGCATAATACTTGCCTGAAAATAATAATGAGAATACTGTTTTGTAATTTTCAGTTTGTGCATTAATACATTGGTAAAGCTGGTACACTTGAGATGAGAGAGATAGAACAATGGAAAGGTTATACACCTTGACAATTTAAACTGACAGCAACCAAGGAAAAGGGGGAGGGAGGGTATAGAGTGGAGAGAAAGAAAGATGAAAAAAAAAGATAAGTAAAGGGAACAGTTTTCTCACATTTCATAGCAAGGAGTCAACAGATGCTGGTTCAAGTTGAAAATCCAGGGAACAGGGTTTATTTGTCATTTTTCAAGTCACATAAAAGAAATGAATTTAAAAATATAATCAACAAATTGATTGAGGGGGTTGAGGCAGGGAGGGAAGGTAGAAAGCAGTATAAATGAACCATATTCTCTGTCTTTCACATCAAGGAGCCAATATAGGTGCTATCCAGGGTTGACAAGTCTTGAAATAAAGGCAGTAGCATGTAGCATCTTGTTCCAAAAGTCCAGGTGTGTGAAAAATCTCACAATCTTCATTTCTTCAAATCTAATTAGATTGAACTACTATCTCTCCCCTGCCAATCAGGCAAGAACTCAATCCTAGCAAGGATTTGAGTTTCTTTCCCCGCCTATGCTCATGTGGTTTAAGATCACTTCCTCTTCCTCTGGGACACATAGGTGGACTGTGTTTCCCAGGCTCCTTAGCAAGTGATTATGGCTGTGTTGCTGAGTTTTGGCTATTGGAACGTGAGCGGAAATGATATGTGTCACTTCCTGGTTAGTCCCTTTTATTCCTCTTCCCTCTCTGCTGGTTGAATCTAGAGGCCTGTAAGGTCCAAGGGGAGAATGAAGCCACAGAGGGAAGGAGGCTGGGTGATTTGGAATGCTGATTGAGAACATCCAGATGGACCTTACTTGAGCAAGAAATAAACTTCTATTTTATTGGTCTCAGATCATAAAATCCTTTTGTCATTAGGTTAACCAATATGAATTACACAAAGATCATGGAGGTTTCACACAAAGCTGAATGGTGAGGAGTTCCCACTTGCCTCAGTTCACAAGTCATTGTGGTCCCTCAATGTCAAGCATTCATAATTTTTAATGCCATGCAAGACCATGGACATTTTTTTCTCAGTCTGAGAAACCCAGGGACTGGGGACTAAGCTAAAAAAGAAAAAAATGAAACTGTTAGTCTGAGAAGACTGGATGACATATGGAGAGAGAATTTACCCTTTATGCTCTGTTATTGCTTTAAAAAATCAAGCGCACATGATATATTATAAGACTATCATTAAAAATACTTATCTCTAGTTATAGTACTTTGAAGTTTAGAGAAACCCCATAACAAAGACTTAGATGTATGAGATATCAATGGCAATGATGTGTAAAGATTCTGATCTAGTTTAAAGTTTTCTCCTGGAAGAAATCCAACAAGTGTGGAATAAGCAAATTACAACATGTACAAGAAGAATTGTATAAGAAGGGACCTTATATGAGAAGCTGCTTTACACCTCTGAGCTTCAGTTTCCTCTCTAGTCTGATAGTCATGCTACTATTAGTCTGTCCTTTCCCAGAGTTGCTGTGAGGATCGAATTCAGTGAAATTTACAGAACATTTGCTTAGGATTTAACAACAAATCGATATAAAGACACAGAAATAAGTACTACCAAGCTTCTGCTTACATGCGGCAAAATTCTAGTGGATGGGAATAGGAAGACCAATAGAAAAACAAACGAGTCCATGTATGTGAAAGAATTTCAGAAACTGAAATATGATTGTAAGCTGTTATTAATTTTCTCTAAAATCATCTTCCTGCAGAATTTCTAGTTATTAAGAAATAGAAATATATTCTCATTCATGTAAATTTCTTAGTTCATAATCTAAAGTAAAAAAAAAATTACTGTGACATTCTAGGAGCATTCTGACTGCTCCTAGAATGAACAAATAGTTCAGGGATAAATTTCTCTTGAGGGTAAAGGGAGAAACACTCTACTCAGTTCAGAATTATTTTTAATTCCCTTCCATTTAGGAGAAAAAGAGTCACTCTTAAAATTATGATCTTGCTTATTCACTGAAGGAGACAGAAAAAAGAGGTATCATCCTTTCATCCTTTTACAGTCTTAGATTCTCCTTCTGGTCAGTATCAACTGAACATTTTCTTTTTTTTAATGTACCAGGGTTCTGCTGGGTCTTCATGAACGTTATTAACTCATCAATGTCACTCGAATTGGGGCCAGGAATAATAGGTGATGTAGCTGGAAAACAAGGTGGGGTTGGACCATGGAGGGCCTTGTGTACTGTGTTGAGCAATATACACTTTACTTCCTAGGTATTGAAGAACTGTGGAAAGTGTTGGGGACAGGCAAACATATTAGTAAGGGCAGATGTGACGTTCCATCCCAAATAGACCATAAGAGTGACTTAAAGTTGATACATGTTGATTTCCTCTCATTTTACTCAAGTAGGCAGCTAGTTTTATATGATTGTTTAAGGTCTCAGCACTTACTAAGTCATTTTCTTGTCACCCCTTGGAGCATTGTCTTCCACATGCTCAAAGCAACATTTTGGGTCCCAGTGAAGAAAAAGAGGAAAGAGAATGTGGAGGAAGTACCCCTGTCATCCGACGTCCGAGACACTTTTCACAGTCTTGTGATCACATTGTGGTCTGCCTGGATAGTTAAGACCTGGCCACAGTTATATTATTAGAGGTGACTTTGGTGGACACCTAGTCATCTCTGCCAAAACAGCAAAGTAATCAGATCTATGTTTTAGGGAAAAAAATTGGATTTTTTTTTTTTTGTATTCTCTAGAACACCCAGGACAGAGCTGTCTATGTGGTAGGCTTTCCATCAATAATCATTAGGTCACTGATTGACTAATAAATTGATAAACATAGAATGAGGCCTGAGGCTATATATATATATTTACTTATGGTAGCATGTAAAGATCCATTGATATGACCTGCCAAATGATGCTTTTCTAAACACATTATAAGAAACGGGCTCTTAAAGGTTCCATTCTGTTGGTGTTATATGTTGGAAATTTATAGCCCTTGTGAGACAAAAGGGAATGATTCAAGATCCTAGATCAAGAGGCTGGGAAACAATCCAAGGTGCCATTGTACCTATTACTAAGAAAGGGGCTAACAAAAGTTGTTGTATTACATTTATACTGCTACATTTTATATTCCCATATAAAATAGAGAGATTTTATATGGAGGTCAAAATAAGTTTTGTGTTTTTTAAATTCTTTTTTTCTTTTTCTTTGTTTTTTCTTTCTAATGGTGAGCCGAAAGGGTGGTGGTGACGAAGGAGGGGGAATCCTGCTCTATATGGTTAGAAGTATTTTATTGGTGATATTGTTTAGAAAAGACTGACTTTAAGTCAGTTTTTTTTTTTAATTGTTTTAAAACTCTCTGTAGATAATACACCATTTTCTGTCCGCACCAGGAGAGGACTTCTCCCACCTCCCCTACTCCTTGGTCCACCACTCATTTCCATTTTTGTTCCTTCTTCTTTTCCTATTCTCCTTTGTTTATGGTTTTCATATCATCACTCTCTCCTACATCCCTCTTCTATTCTCCCCTAAAGCTCTATCTGTCAGACTTTTGCTCCAGCCAGTTCATCCCACTAGCTCTTGCCAGGGTCAGCAATGACCTCCCAGTTGCTAGGTCCATCTGTCAATTCTCAGTTCTTCTCTTACTTGACCTATCAGCAACACTTTTCATGCTTGGTCACATCTTCTTCCCAGAAGTCTTGTTTCTCTTGGTTTCCAGGGCAGCGTCCTCCCAGGAGGGACCTTGGGCTCTGCTCAAAGGTGTTTTTTTTTTCTTGATTTCCTAATGTCAGAGTGCTCTGGGACTCAATTCTCTTCTCCACCTACACTCACTTCCTTGGTGAGCCTATCCGGTCTCATGACTTTAAATATCACACATAAACTGGCAATTCCTAAGTTTCTATCTTTAACCCAGACTTCTACCTTGAACTCAGATTCACACATCCAACTCCCCTACTTACACCTTCATTGAACAAGTGCCTCAAACCCTACAGGTCGACACCTGACTCCTCATCTTCCCTACGCAATACCTGCACTAACAATCTTCCCACCTGAGTTAATGGTAATTCTAATTGTGCAGGCCAAAAATATAAATAATTGTCGATGATTCCTTTGTTTTTCATAAACATATCCAGCTGGTCAGGAAATTCTGGAGGCTCTTTTTTTAAAAAAGCACCAAGAATGTGACAGTTGTTGCCATCTGCAGTGCCATGACCAAACAGCATTATCTTTCAGCTTTCGACAATAAGTTACAGAAGTCTTCAGATGGTCTCTAGATCCCATCCTCTTCTACCTCATGTCTAGACACAGAAGAGAGTGGGGGTCCGACTAAATCAATCTTCTGCTCAAAACCTTCCCTTAGTACTCGACATCCTCATGACTATTTCATAACTGCCGATTTGTACTTCTTAATCCCTTCACCTTTATATAGTCAATAATTTTGTAATAACTATGTATGGTGTCAAGTAGGTACTAGACTTGTCCAGAAGAATCACTTCATAAGTTATATAAATGTCTAAACACTATGCTGTATACCTAAAACTAATATAATATTGAATGTCAACTGTAATTAAAGAATAAAAAAAAATGAAACAGAATAAAACAAAACACCTTTCCCTTGGTTTTTCTCTTTTACTCAGTAAAATTGCCGAAGCCCTATGACCTGTCTTTCCATCATAATCTTTCCCGTCTCACTTCTCCATTCTTTATCTCTCTATTACTGTTCAACCACGCTTTTTTGTTACCCCAGTGCTCCAGGCATTTGCACTGGCTATTCTTGTGGACATCAATCGCCTATTTCAGATATCTGCAAGGCTTGCATCCTCAACTTTTCAAGACTTTGCTCACATATCGCCTCAGCGAAACCTTTCATTATCACACTCTATAAATGGACATTTCCCATTTTCCTTGCTCTTCTTTGCTTTCATGACACTTCTCACCTTTTAATGTGCTATGTACTTTACTAATGTTTTATATTGTTGACGATCTTCCCCCTCCTCCACAGAATGTAAAGTGTATGAGGGCAGGGATTCTGGACTCGGTAATCCCGATGCCTAGACAGCACCTGGCATATGATAGGAGTTCAGTAAACATTTGTCGAATGAATGAATGGTGCCCCACTTCCTGCTCTCTTGCCAGCCATCCCCTTTTCAATTCCTTGCCTTCCCCAGTGCTTTCCCTCCAACTACTTCTGGTAGTTATCCTGTTATGCAGAGTTTAATACTGTCTATCCATCGATCTGTCTCTACAACAAATATTTACAGAGCATATTCTTTGTGTCCCAAACTGTGCAAAGAATCAGCAGTGAGTGAGAAACAGTTTCCTCCTGTAGGCTCATTGCCTGTGAACGGCTATGGACATCTGGAATTTAACCTCGGCTACTAGTGAGGGTACCTGTCAGACAGTAGACTGAGTTCACCATCTCCTTGTACCTTTCTGGAAGCTGTTGTCATAATTGAGTCAGCAATAGCTTTTGGCTCAGTTGGGGAAAAAAGGCTGAGAACCGTTTGTTTTCATTTAGAACAGAGATGCACCTTCAGAAAATGCATGTTTTGGAGCCTCGTATTCATCACCCGTAACTTTGGCTTGAGTAGGAAAAAACAAGAGGGACTTCCTTACTCTTTTGGTCAGGCCAGGTAATCTCATGTGTGCCCTTGCTGGACCTGGGGCTTTGGGGGAGCCCATGAAGATGCTATTTTGTCACGAGACAATGCCATTCCCTGAGCTTCAGGTGCTGTGAAGTTAATAAAGTTCATGCAAAAAATGAAGATTCTTCTGCTCATGATTCAGGTTATTGCTCCTCCCTTCTCACCTTCCTAGCTCTAATTCATCCCTAGAGGCCAAGTAGCCTGTAATATGTGAGCTGAAATAAGGAGCCTCATGCAGGGTGGATCAGTTCCCCATCTGCTTATAAACCTCTCCATCCAAAGGTAAGTTTTTCATTCTTAAGGGAAAGAACATGACCTTTAGGATCAAATAAATCTAGGGTTGCATACTGACTTTGCCATTTTCTGTTGGCCTTGAGCAAGTTCGTTTATACTCTTTGAGCCTCAGTTTCTCTGGCTATAAAACGGAGATAAGAACCACTGCTTTATTGTATTGGGAGAGGATTCAATGATTTGGTGCTTGCAAAGCACTTACTTCAGGGCCTGATATGTAAAAACCATGAACTATATGATGGTTATTATTATTATTTTAGAAGTTAGTATTATTCTACTTACATGAAAAGTTAATTGTTTTTTATTGCACGAGTAGTCAATTATTTCGAAGGTTTCTCAGAAGCAAGGTTTATCATTGCCACAAAACAAAAAAAACAAAAGAAAAACAAAACAAAACAAAACAAAACAACAGCAAACCATCCCAACAGGCCCAATGCTGATGCTGATTTTTAATCATTGTGGCTGTAGAAAGATGAGGCCTGTAGGGTACTTTTTCTCCTGTGGCCCCCAGGACACTTGGACCACCTTAAATACCCTCCTGTGCCGGGGGAGCAGCAGCTTCCCTCCTCTTTTTGGCAGGACAGGAGGGCTGCTTCCTGCCCCTGCTCTCTACACACCACCTTTGTACTTAGCTAAATGTCCTCAGCCGCTCTTCATGCTTTGGGCCTGGTTTCTGGGCATCCTGATCTATTTATAATCCATCTCAAAAATGGGCTCAATATCTGATTAGAGTCCAGTCTTACAAAAACACCTTAAACACCTTTTTTTTTTTTTCATTGCTAAGGTGGATCTCTGGCGTAGAGCGAAGAGTGGCATGATTTTTGTAGTAGAAGGGCAAGTCAGCCCTCACTGTGCCTTTCTCTATCCCGGGGTTAGAGCCCAGGAATCCTGAGCCCCGGCCTCAGAGGGCGAGGAAGAGGAAGACCTTGGGAACCCTCTCAATCTCTCACTTCACCAGTTCCCACACCTACCCTTCTCTTCAGTCACCAGAATCTTCCTTTCTACATATTCCGTAGCAACATTAGCTTTGAAATGATATGGCTATTTGCCAGACACCAGAAATATTTGTGTTTTGTCTTGCTCACCCTGAAAATTGTTAGAGCTAGTGTGATATGATAGAATACTTTATACAGGAGCTGGTTGGGCATTGGTTCAAATTCCAGCTCTATTACTTTCTGGCTGTGTTTCCTTAGGCAAGATACTCAACATCTCAGAGCTCCAGTGATAACATGTGCCTTCAGGATTGTTTAAGGATTAAATAAGATGATTTATGAAAGGTCTCAAGAAGCATCACTTTCTGTTATTTCTTTGAATTTCTGTCAAACCAAATTCCTTAGAAGAGGAGGGACCACAGGTCGGCTAGAATAAGGACAGAATCAAGAGAGGCATCGTGTGAGTTTGCCAGGGCTGCGGTAATGAAGGACCATAAACTGGGTGGCTTTTGACAACAATTTATTGTCACAGTTTCGAGGCTAGAAGTCCAAGATCAAGGTGTCCGCAGGGCCACACTACCTCTGAAGGCTTCAGGGAAGAATCGTCCCTTGAGTTTTCTAGTTTCTGATGTGTGTTGACAGTCCTCAGTGTTTCTTAGCTTGTAGACACATCACTTCAGTCACATAGCCATTTCCTCTTTTTGTGTGTCCACGTCGTCTTCCTGCAGTGAATTTCTGTCTCTGTCCAAACTTCTCTTCTTGTAAGAACACAAGTCACATTGTGGCAGGACCTACCTTAATGACCTCCTCACAACTTCACCATCTGCAGAGGTCCTACGTCCAAAAAAGATCACATTTATAGATATTGACTTCACTATATTTTTTAGGGACACAACTCAACTCTCAGAGGTGTTAATATATTGTTATATTTTATTTCCTTTGTTTTGTTTTCAGAGTAATGTAACCTACTTTTTTTTGGTTTACTCTTGGCAATGGTCCTTATTTACTCCTTCTGGGTAGTGAAGAGATTAACCTCTTAATTAGACTGTTCTAATCTGTTTCATAATTCCTCTCCCTGCTCTTGTCTAACTCTTTCTGTATCTCTCTCACTCTTGTCTATCCTATCCTATCTATCTGTTTATCTATCTCTATCTATCTATCTCTATCTATCTATCTATCTATCTATCTATCTATCTATCTATCATCTATCTATCTATCATCTCTATCATCTATCTATTTTTTATTTATCTACTATCTATTTATTTTTATCTTATCTACTATCTATCATCTATCATCTGTCATCTATCTGTCATTTATCTATCTATCTATTATCTATTCATCATCTATCATCTCTCTATGTATCTTCTGTCTATATATCAATCATCGATCTTACTATCTAAACACAAATTTCTTTTTTCACTTGAAACTTTCCTTTTCTTCACGGATGACATATATATGTATGAACTCTATGAAAGATTAACATATGTTAGACTCTTATTGGAGGGTGAAAAGACCCTGGAAGTAATAATGATAGTTAATTTCATTGAAGAAAAATATGCTTTGCATTAATCGTGAAGATTCTTTTCATTTAAAAGAATCTTTTATTTCCTAGTGAAAGAAACAGCTCTATCAGTTGAAACAATGTCATTTGTGAGCAAATTGTTCAGCAACATTTCCTGGCCAGCCAATAACATTGGTATATACACAGCAAATCATTTCAATTTAACAACTGTTCTGAAATTATCCGACCAAGCAGAAAACATTAATCCGAATCCTGTTACAAATGGACATTGAAATAGGGTCATGATCCTCAAAGAAGATGAGGAAGAGTCATCTTCTCTCTGATTTGAAATGGCCTCTTTTATCATTGTTCAGTGTTTTTCCTCTTTTTATTTGTAACTAATGGCATACCACAGTTCAGGTCTGCTGGTCTTAATCTACAAACTAGGCCATTAGCAGCCCCAGTCTGCATGATGGCATACCAATTAAAATTAGGAGATTAAAGAGTAATGTTCCTTGCCTGAGACCAGTTTGCATACCAATGACAATTTCCCCAGCCATTGAATGAAGAAATACTTAAACGGCAGTGAACTTGATATCATTCAATTTAGGGAACATTGAATAGTGTGTGTGCATGTGTGTGTGTGTGTGGGGGGCATGTAGGAGGGAGCTGGTCTGCAGGAAACTGGGAATTAAAAGCCAGAAACAGTTTTAATACTTATTTCACTATTTCATATTTATCCATTTGTTTTCACTTTCAACAAATATTAAAGCTCCATCTAAATTAAAAGATGGTCAGGCTGAGGGAAAAGATTGTTAAATTCCATATTTCCCCATTCCAAATAAAATTCCAGAGTTCTGGTTTCTCTCTCTATGAAATAAAAGCAAGGATACCTAGCCCTGATTACAGCAAAGGGCGGAGAGATGGTACAGCAAATGAAGTAAGTTCGGGATTCAATCTTGAAATTTTTAAGATGATATCTAAAGAAGGATTCAGAAAAAGGAATTGGAATTTTCCGAATTTAGCTTTAAAACACAGAAAATTTAATGTAAGCTTAACTGTTATTAGTCTAGGGCCCCTGTGTTCCATATCCTTTCCGTCATCTCTAAACCAGCACAGTCTAGCACCAAAAACACATTAAACAAGAATATTATTTTTCTTGGGTCTTTCATAGATGATTTAAAATAACCTAATTTGTAAACCATGGCAACACTTTTACAAAGCTCTCTTTTATTTGTCTTGACCTCCAGACCTCTCCAGAATCTTTCACTTCAACAAACCACCTCAGGAAGCCACTCAGTGCTCCCAACATTTTTTCTCTTTGTCCATGTTCTCTGGCTTTTTTTCCTTTTCTGACTCAAACCAGCATTCTTCCTAGTTTCCCCTCATCTTGCCAGAATTTTACTATGCTTTCATTTTAAAAGAAAACTAGTTAGCAAAGAGATAAACTTTTTTGAAGTACTAGAAGAGATGGAAGGAGAAGACTAGGAGCATCACACATTAATGTTTCTGGTCTCTGATGCCTTGGATCGTTGGGAAGTTCTAAGGAACTGGAACAAAGTCAGACAACTCTTTGACCTCTCTTGTTCTTGGGTGTGTGATCTATCATTTGTGCTGTAGATCTGCTTGTTTTTCTCTGTAAAAATCCAGGTTCTCTGTCATTCACCTTCTGCTATAGTTATTCACAATGGGCCACCTCAAAATGGTAGCCCTCAACCCTTGTTTTTAAGAACTTTTAGAATGAACTGCCTTAATTTTTCCCAGGGAGATATTTCTTGAGTGAGAATCTAATAGCCCAGTTTATTCAGGTATTTACTTCTGGTCTAATAAACTATGGTCAGAGGTACAGGGATCATGTAGTGTGTGCATCCAGGTATAATATTCTGGTGGCTTGGCAAGGTAGAGAAGGATATGTGTGTGGTGGGGTGAGTAACATGGTATACCCAGTCCAGAAGTTACAATGAACTTCTATAGAATATTGTAGTTATTTCAGATTCATTTTAGATATTGGGCTTTGTACTGGGTCCTGATTCTACATTGGCTATTTTTGGACACAGACACCTTGTTTACTTTGACTTGACTTAAACGCCTTTTTGGAAGCATCCCTACTCAGGGATCTGACCTGCTACTATCCTGCAAGATTATGAAAACTCCTGTGACAGTTTCAGGGAATTCTATTTTCTTGGAGGAAACTCTTGCGAGGAGAAGACAAAGTTAGTAAAATGGGAGTACTTAAAATAAGGGAAACTCCAAACCTCCAGCTGTATGTTCTCTGCATAAACTGATGGTTTGATTTCTCTCCGTCTGGAAAATATTTTTATTAAGCCCATTCAGTTCTCTGAATTCCCTTCAACACCCAAAATCAAAACAGGAAACACTTCCTATTCTACATTTACATGATTAATGCTATCTAATTATCCAAGATAGAGAGTGATGAAAGTAATTTTCCAAGATCAAGTTACGATGATGGTGATGATGATGATAATGGTTGTAACTCAGACCATTGCAATAGCCCTTTAACTCTTTCATCTACTGCAAGTGTTATCTCTTTCAATTCATTTCCAGCATGGACCAGAATTATCTCTCTGAAATTAAAAATAAAAAGTCTATGGCTCCCTATTTACTAAAGGACAGTGTCAGTACTGCTTTATAAATTCCCTTCATTGATCTTAGCCTGACTAACTGTCAGAATCTCTTATCTCTCCTCACCTGTCACCTCTTTTACCCTTGTATCTCTTATTCATTGCAATATCTCCAGAAAAATGTCTGGAACATAGTAGGCACTCAATAAATTTTGTTTAATGAACTTTTTACCATTGCCATTCTTATCCTCTTTCCTTTTTAAAAGAATCTTTCTCATTTTTTTCTTTTATATGTCTCTAAGTCCTTTTGTTCTTCTCTTAATTCTAAATATGTTTGTGTTAATGCATGGTCTTTTTCTCAAGTTCACATATGTGTGTGCCTTTACCTCTGACATTATTCTAGAACCCCGATAAGAAAACATCTGATTGAATCTTCCTTAAGATTTGTGTTACATTTCCAAGGAAAATAATGGGAATGTGTTCACCTGTAAGGTCAGTTATATGACCATGTACTGATATCATAGGCATGACTATGAGGCTCAGACTAGGTAGGCTGGGCTGCACCATTGATTGATGAGAGAGTAGATACTCTGCCTACTATTCTGAGTGTCTCCTGATCTGAATTTTACTCATCTGCTGTTGTTACTTGGCTAGTCATATACTTGTCTAGCTTTTAATCTGTTCCTGTGGTTTCTGTGCCTTCTAAAGTTGTTCTCAACATGGTGGTCATTTTGCTGGTGCAGAGAGGATGATTTTTTTCCCCTTTCAGTTTTAACTTTTCTGTCAGTCTCGTGTAGATTTCTAAGTGTGACAATCATTTAATTAATGACCAAGAGATTTGGCTTACTCTTTCATTTCCTTAGAGCCCCCACTACAAGAATTGAGACTGGTACACCTTGGGTGGAGGAGACGCAGTATATATTCTTGAACAAACTTTAGTTCGGTTCCTCTAAACCCTCTTCTCAATGAGGCCTTGACCTTTGGACTTTTATGTCCTACTTTGCATCACCAGATTTTAGCAAAATTTTATTAAGTTAGATTAGAAAGAATCCTCCACCCTCAGTATCTGATTATCCTTGATATCTGGTCAAATTCCTCACCCTGCACAACTCCACCCCCCAACCCCCAAGGCAATATCTGCTCACTCTGGTTTGCCTTTAGCAAGAATCCTATTTAGTCTGTTTAACCAGAATCTCCCCACTCCAACCCAATCCCTACTGTTTCTTCTCGGTAACTTTTCCTCCACTGACATTTCCCTCTGCTTCTTGGCTATATATCTTTACTTTTCCTTCTTGTACTTGGAATTGAGCCTAATTTTGTACTGAGGTCTCTTTTCCATTATTGTGATAGTTTATGAATAAAATCTGTTTCAATCGCTTTCACTACAATCTGGTTCTGTTTTTTCTTTAACAGAGGTCACTTGTGTAATACTTTATATGGTTCCATCCAAAGTATCCTCTACAGGATAGCCAAATGGAATGGAGACTAAGCCTCTTGGTTATCTCAGGGTGGTTGCCCAATCCCCATGAGACACTCTCTAACTGTTCATCTTATTCTCACCTCTAGATTTTAACTGGGACACTGAATCCTATTGATCTGGGCCCAATGACTCAGTAGTAGCAGATAGAAACCATTATGGTTATTTTTAGCAGAAAGAGGTTTAATATAAGGATCTAGGTGCTAACAAAATCTTTAGAAGACTATGGGGTTCAGATGTGCCTAGACCCCTGGGAATGACCTCCAGAACAAGCACACTAGACTGGCCTAATAGGGAAGCTGCTCCCCTTGCCAGAAATGTGGGGAATCAGGAGACTGCCACGGGAACTGTATCCTCAGGAACACATCTCATTGGCCAGCTTCCTGACTTCCTTTACCCCCACTCACATGAGACTAGGGGACGGATATCAAATCTTGCTACAGTGAGTTCCAGTGTTTCCATGACTGTGTTTGCAGTGGCAAAGTCCAAGCAGAAGGAAGAACTCCACCTCATGCTCACCTTCTAAAAACTTCTAATTTAGTGGAAAGTAGTTTATATTCAGAAATCTCTCTTCAAGGGAGTCTGCAAAATGTAGCTTTTAGTTTTCTGCAGCACACAAGAAAATTAGAATGGATGGTGAATGAGATGATCCACCTAACACATCACAAGTCCATGTCGAGCATCAGGATTATAGTGCCAGTTCTCAATTGGAGTTCAGAATTCTAAAGGTGTGGCTGGAAAGTAGGCTATAGTTTTTGTAAGTAGGAGTATTATGCTTCCCAGCTACAGCTAATTGCACCAGGGTTTCCTCACTTCCCAAGACCACTGAACCTGTTGTTTCCCTAGTAGCTGATCTTGGGAAATTGAACTAAGATATGTAGATGGTAGTTTTGACTAAGAGAACCCAATCTGAAAGATCAGAGGCTGAGGTCCCCAATTTAGACGTGTATAAGATGAGTAAACAGAGAAACTTAGGAAAATAAAAGTGGAAAACAGAGGATATAATCAGATATAGAGATGGGCCCTTGAGAAACAGGAAGAGAAGACTCAGTTTCTGCATTTGCAATTTCCAGAGAAGCTCAACTATGTTTAATTTCCTGCCTTTGGATGTTCAAAGAATGCCCATTGTATCCTTGCAGCAACACCCTCCCTATTGTACCCTCCTCCCCATTTTTCTCAAGCTAGTTTGATGGATTTCTGTTTTTCACAATAGAAAGTTGATTAGAGTAACAATTCACAACTTTTAGATGACACTTATTTAAAAATTAGCATTAGTGTTGGGGGAAAACTGATTACATGTATTTTCATCCTCAATTTTCCAGGTTCTTTCTACTCCCAAAAAGAAATCGTTGGCTAATAGAAATATCAGGCCAGTCTACATTAATGGTATATGCAGAAGTCATAGATACTACGTGAGGAGGGAAATCTTAGACTATTTGAAAAAAAAAATCACTTTTGGTAGCAGATGAAGGTGAGAAAGTATAGAGAATGGGAGAGAACATATTGGCGGTGTGGTGGGTTACAAATGAGTTTGAAGTACTTTTTAATGACTTTAGTAATTGTGCTGTTTTTCTTTAGCGTGTTCTGATAGCTACATCCACAAAGACCACATGCTTTTGTAGAAATATTTCTATTGTATTTTGGCTCCATATTAGAATATATAGTATATTCCAAGAATATTGGGATATTACACACATACACATGCACACACACTCTCTGAACATGCATATCACAGGGTTCTCTTGAAGGTAGCAAGAATATCTTGGAAGTTCCCTACCCCTCCCCTTCATCCATAGAACATTGACTTGACATTGCATTGGTGATGGATTGTGGGGAACGTTTTTCTCTACATTATTGTAGACTGTTCTGCAGGAGATGCGCAATTCAAATGAGTAAACTGGCTTTGTCCATAAACATGATTAAGTTCCATAATAATCATGAAAACATAATTTTCAATAGGAGTTAATTGTGGCTTAGAAAGGTATTAATGCTAGTGACTGGATAAGCGTATCCCCTTAAGATAAATGCTTGTATAAACAATAAATAAGTACATCTAAAAGCCATTTCATGGGGAACTTTTTTCACTGAATCATTGCTAGATTTTAACTGCATGCAAAAAAATACTTTAACCCTGCACCTTGTGTATAGTTATTGAGAAAAGTTCATTATCCTTTGCTTGGCAGAGAGACAATGTGCTTTGAAGTAAAAAACAAACAAACAAACAAAAAAGCTGATTCTTGTCTCTTCTGTCAAACAAACAAACAAACAAACAAACAAACAAAGCTGATTCTTGTCTCTTCTATGTGATACACACTGCATATCAAAACATACAAATCCTTCATTGTTTTCAGAGCAAATGACACACTTTGGCCCATCTCTGGTATCAATTACAAAGAAGCATCTACTGGGAGAAAGGCTTTCAGAGTTTCTGGAAGGCTAAAGGTAGAGATATTGTTCACTCCCTGGTTGAAGAATTGGCCTTTTCCAACCTCAGATAGGTTTGGTTGAAGAACCAGGGCAACAGTGTTTATAAACAACTCTTTCAAAAGTTAGTTCTTTTGAAATGACAACAGAAGCAGCATAGTGAGGTATTTATTTTTTAATTTTAATTTTTTTTTTTTTAAGAATAGGAATGTCATTGACTTTTTTGAATTCTCAGGGGCAGGGGGAAAAAAAACTTCTTGCTAAAAAGCCTTCCCAAATTCTGCATCTGTGCACCCCCTGTGCAGCCTCTTGCTTTCCCCCATATCTGTATCTTATGTTGTGGTGAATCAAAATGGCTTTGAACTACTTTTTAATCACTTGGTAGTTGTGCTATTTTTTTTTAATTAAATGAGGTGTTCTGATTGAATCACACGTTTCCAGATTAATAATGGCCAAATCTACAAAGACCATTGCATAATGCTTCCATTGTTTGTTGCTGTTTGTTTTAAAAAAATTATTAGTTAAGTTTCTGGCAGAAAACAAACAAATAAACAGAAATCTCACTTGCTATTTTGAAGATGATTTAATGACGGGGATATTGTAGACATGTGGGCAGGGTTAAGAGTCCCAACAGGGGCACTGATGTGCCTCAGAACCGATAAGGGGCACCTGTTGTGCCCCTGGGCCTCAAAGTCCAGGCTGGATTTCCCAAAGCCCAGACTGGCTGTGGAGCAAACCCTGGGCTGGCCGCATGCTGCCAAGCCCGGAGCCCAAGGAAACCTAAAGTGTGGTGCTTCCAGAAGAAGCTGAAACCCAGAGCCAGGCAGAGTCTAAACCAAGGAGTCAGTTTGAAGAGAATTAGAAGAGAGTTGAAATCAAGTAGGTCTATGGCCATGCCACCCTGAATAAGCCCGATCCCGTCTGATCTTGGAAGCTAAGTAGGGTTGGGCCTGGTTAGTACTTGGATAGCAGACCGCCTAGGAAGACCAGGTGCTGTAGGCGTAAAAAATTAAAAAAAAAAAAAGATTGTGAGCTGACAAGGTCCTTGCAGTCTGTGAGGTCAACCAAGGGTTGCCTCAACTGAAAAAGAAAAAAAGAAAAAAGAAAACAAGTAGGTCATGAAAGGGTAGAATGTTGACATTTTATTTCAATGATAACATGGGATGATTCCTGTGGAGATTTTCTTAGTCTTTGTAGAACTGAAATGATAAATATTTATAGAATGACGGCAGCCTGTCCTGTGGTTACTGAAAAGATCATGCAGGTTTGGACATAAAGTGTTGGAAGTTGGCTAAGCCTTATTGTCAATGATTGGTTGAGCAGTATGTCCTTTGCAGGGTTCTGACTGTGTCACATATCCCTATAATTTCTTGTTCTGGATCCATTTTGATGGCCTATCTTATTCTCCAGTTTTTGGCTTTCATTTTGAATGGATATAGATTAAGAAAAGGACTTATTGTGTGCTCCCAAAGTCTTCAGCTGTCTCTCCTGAGGGCCTGTGTATTGGTGGTAGAATGAGGTAGTAGGAACTAATGCTACTTGCTGTAACAAGAAACCCTGACTATTAGGGATTGAACACTAATATGTTTCTTTCTTTCCTCTACTGCAGTGTAATGTAGGTACATCGGCTCTTCATTATCTTTTAGCTATACCTCTGGAATAGGTGGCCACCAACATAATTACAGAGAAATAAGGGGTTTCTTGTGAGATGTTTTTAAGCACCAGGCAGCGAAGATGATTATCTCATTCTCATTCCCTCTACTGGCTGGAACTCATTCAAATGACCAACTGCAAAGAAGGTTGGAAAATGCAATTTTTCTGAGTGTTTCAGTAGAGGAAACAGTGGGTCACTGCCATAATCATGAGCAAAGAAAGCTCAGGAAACTGGAAAAACTCTGGAAGAAGACCTCTTTCTTAGAGAGCTACCATGTATGTAGCCTTGACATCTTTCAGCAAGTCCTTTTGGAGTCAGCCATTAAGACCAGAAAGTAGCAGTCAGAACAATTTAGGTTTCATATAACAATAGTTAGGGACTAAGTACTGGCTAAATACTGACAAAGAAGAAAAACCATACTACTGAGATGTGCAGTATTGAAAAACTAGTTTGTAGACAAGAGTAATAGGTACATGAAAAATTATCATCAAGAATGTCAATCTGGAAAGACATAAAGATAGTAATTTCTATGTCTATGGTAGGGAAATTGTGACGAAGCTGGACTTATTGAAGTAGAAGATGATGAGATTGGTTTTTGATATATTGGCATGAATTCCAAGCAGAACTGTCTTGGGGACACTTGAAAAACTATCTGGGGAGCCATATCAGTGATAATTTAAGCCATGGATGCAAGTAAATACTATAGGAGCAGATGAAGGCATAATAATTATACAGGGAGAAAGAAACTGAGTTTTGGGGAACATTCTTAGGCAATACAAAAACACATGGCATGTCACAGGTTCTGCTTGTAGGAAACTCTGAAAAAAAAATGAGAATGTTTTCAATAAATTAAGATTTAAAAATTTTACTTGTTCATTTTTTTTGCCATTTTAATCCTTTTTTTTTTTAAACTAATATCTCTTTTTTAGCATTTGGGATACACGATACATATTCTTTTTCAGGGTAAAGCAGCTGGTATTTAATTTATGAAATAGTTTGATATATTCAATAAAGTAAAACAATGATTCTGTTATCCTAAAGCAAATGATTTTTATATAGAGCCTTAATCTGTAATCTATGTCTATATAAAGCTGCAGATATCTAATACTAAAGAAATCACATTTCTCATATCTACTTTATACACTTTTTAAAGAAGATATTTTTAAAAATTCCCAAAATCACTCTTTTTTTTCTAACCAGACCTTTAAATAACCATCATTTTATTAAAAATAATTGGATGAGTTATGACAATGAAGCAGGCTTGCGAAATATATTTCCTGCCTTGAGTTGTTCATTTGCTCGCCTGACTTTAACGTGTCTTGAAGGCAGATTAACAATAATTAACAATCTCAAAGGAAAAGTTAAATAATTAATAATGAATTTTAACAGATGGTACTATAGCTAAAGTGTGGCAGGAGGAAACAGGAGGGACCGGTATTTAAGAGGAGATAATTTTGAGACACTTCATTCATCTTGGCATGTTGCATAACTGAAAGACTCTTTCATGATAGACTTTGAAGAAATCCTCTTAGTTTAAAACCTCTGATAGGAACGTACAAGTGGGCTTCTTTAACCACAGACTCTGAACTATATCTCTTGGTTTTTCTATAGAAAAATATCAGTGAGGATTTAATAAAAAAGAAGATTATAAAAAGTATTTTCTGACATGTTGTTTCAAAAGAATGCGGAGAAACTAGGTTCAGGCTCAGAAAGGCCACCCTCCAATCATTCTCACAAACTCGGAGAGTTTCCTGAGATACCCGACACGTAGTAAATTATTTATTCCTGTACTTTTGCTTGTCAGTCATTGCTTAGCAATGGAAGCTGATGTGTTCAAATGTGTCGTGATAGTTATTAACTGAAAATTTTTCCTGGAAGGTTGTCTGGTATGTGTATGTATGTGTGTAAAGAGTTTAAAAGACTCTGGGATTCAGGCACTATTATTACATTAAATATTATCAAAAAGATAAGATGCTTTGCTTACTTGTAAAGATAATATAGTGTCATCTTTTGGTTACTTGTAACCCAAAATAATCTATATGTCAAAGAGCAGTGGAGGAGGTTCAGGTAATGTGGTTGAAAACATAGAATGCAATATGTACAGGATTTTATTTTATTATTTGCCTTTTAATTGAACAGGTACTTAACAATCTATGAGTGTGACTCTATCTCTCATTCTGATAGGTCAACACTCACAAGAGTTCCAGTTTATTTACCATAAAAACAAAGAGAATAGAAAAGATTTTATGAAACTGATTTTAGGAAAGTATGTGGAAATATCTTCCAATAATGAGTTAAAAGAGGGCTTGGTGTCTAGATTTGGCCTTCAGGTTAAAACAGTTTCAATTTCTTTCTTTTTCCTCTTTTTTCTTTCTGGCCATTGGGAACATCTGGGAAATTAGAGAAACTCTTTAGCCTTTCTGAATGTGACAGAACTTGTGTCTCAGTAATTAGAAAGTCGAGCTGTGCTAATGAATGGGGGTGCCCTTGGCAACAGTGATTTGTACAAAGTCCTCTGGAGGTTAGGACAAGTCTCAGAGTGGGGAACTGTTCACCTTTGTGGATGCTGCTTCTAAGACATCTCCCAGAAAAGAAGGAGAAGGGTCCAGGCAGAGCTGGGAGGCTATTGGATCAACAGAGCACATATAGAGGGGGAAAAATGGGGCTTTGGATATCATGTTGCTGAAAGAATTGGCATCCGATTGCTGAAGTATTTAAAGGGTCGGTGATAAAAAAAAAAAAATAGGAAAAACCATATGTGCCTTGATAATGTAATATTATACTTACAGAACCTAGGAAGGATGCTGAGAGCATCTGAGCTTATATTATTACTTCACAGATCAGGAAACTGAGGATAAATTTAGAGCTTGGACTAGAACCTCAATCTACTGGCAAATTTCATTTTGCAACGAGGAATTAGAACATTCAGTAAAGTGCTTCTGCATATCCCGCACCTGATTAGGATCAGCACTTATGTTCTAACTAAAACCAGTGGAAGAAAGATAAAGAATTTCAGTGTTTGAAACCCTATAGATGAGAGTTCAAATGTTAACAACATCTCTGGAGAATAAGAAGTCATAGAAAAACAAGGAGTAAACAGTTGTCTGAACTTTTTATAATGTTCAAATTCAGGCTGATGCTTGACTGCTGGGATCCTGGGAGTTCTGGCTGAGCGTGGATGTAGAGCCGAACTTGACACACGTTTGTAGAATGAGGAGCCCAGAGGTCAGGAATTTGATATGATTGGGTGATGCTGAGTTTGAGAGCACACACAGACATAATTCACTAAATCGTCTAACTGAAGATATTGGTCTGAGCAATAGAAATTAAATACGAGGCAATTGGGTAGCAACTAAGCACAACAGAGCAAGAAAGAATAGGTTAGCTGGAAGATTAAAGGTTAATTACTGGTTGATATTCAGAGACTTTCAAAGGAGAGCGTGACTCCAGAAAGTAGTATGGGAAATCTCAAGGGTGATAAGCCAGTTTGGACCTCATTGCCTATGACTTTAGAGGAAGCTGAGTCATGAGATGGAGAAATGTGGCTGGAAATAGGTATCCTAAGATTTTCTTTCGTGCCTAATTTAGGAAAAGTGCCTTCTTGCTCACCGTATAGGTTTGTGTCAAGAGTACAAGATGGTGACTGGGAAGAACTGTTGACTGCGTCTTTTGTTCAGACAACAAATACTTATCGAGCACCATTTTCTGCCACTGGACATACAACTATAAACATGCAGACACGTCCCTATCTTCATGATGCTGGTTATATTTAGAGAATAACAATAAGCAAGTAGATATACATATAAAAGTAAGTAAAATTGTGCTACAAAAGAAATAAATAATAGGGTATTGCATGTTCGAGGAAATTCTTTAAAGAACATTTGGGAAGCCCCATCTGATAAGGTAATGTTTGAGCTAATGAGAGAGATTTATCCAGTTAGAGAACTAATGAAAAGCATTCCAGATTTAGAAAAGAACAAATAAAAAGAAACTGAGAAAGCAACTTTTCAAGGTGTTGTAAGGACTGTCAGAAGATCATGTCACTAGAGCACAGTTTGCATGGGGAGGGTGGCCTGAGGTGAGTTTGGAGAGGCGGGCAGGGAAGAGATCATGTTGGGTGTTAAAGGTCTCAGGAGAGTGTGGTAGCCAGCCTCCATGAAGGCCTCAGTTATGCTCGTGTGTGGTCCTTTCACACAAGACTACCAGGGTTAGCCTGTATGACCAATAGAATATGCAGAAGTTAAGATGTGTGACACCTAAGATTAGGTTATGAAAGACACTGAGGTTTCCATTTTGGTTGTATGTTCTCTCTTTCTTCTCTCTTTCTTGGATCTCTTGCTCTGGGGGAAACCAACTGCCACCGATCCAAAGATGTTTACGTGGTGATGAAATTTAGCTTTGCATCAACAGTCATATGGGTAAGCTCCATTCCCAGTCAAGCCACCAGATCACTGCAGCTCCAGCCGACAGCTTGACTATACCTTTATGATGTATCCTGAGCTGAAATCATCCAGCTAAACCACTTAAAAACCATGTGAGGTAATAAATCGTTGTTTTAAGCTGTTAAATTTGAGGTCATTGGTTATGTAACAATAGTACTTAAATATAGTATGGAATTTGGAGTTTGTCTAAGTACAATGTCTTCTGAGCCGCAAGAAAGGGGTGGTTCTTGGCAGCTCTCATTGGCTCAAAAGTTGACTGAGTAACCTCTTGAGATCATTGTTCAATTACTTTTTGCTGACCCCCTCCTTATAGATAGTGATATATTCAGTCTCCTTGCGTTTAGGACTCAAGTACCAACAGAATTAAGAAGTCATTCTATTTGCAGTCACCTTGAAAACAAAGATAGAACTACGTTTAAGTTTTTATAAAATAAAAATATTGTCAAAAATATTATCTACTTTCAGTTAAGAAAAAGACATTAAGTGTATTGATGTCTACTCTAATTCAATCCAATAAATATTTGTAGAGTAACTTTGAGGAATAGTTCTGCACTCAGCGTTCTGAGGCAAGGGATATGACCAGAGTAACAGTTCCTGTCCCTGGTGATATCTAGGGAGAGACGGATTATTTTAGGTACTGTGCAAACTGGTGATACCTCTCCTCTCTTGACCAGAAATTCCTATTGATGACAAGGAAACTGAAATTTCAGAATACTAAAAGACAAAGACTGGTCTAAGGGTTTTCCTTCATTTGTTTCTTAACAAATGCCAGGTACTATTTGTATTGTTTCCAGACCTATGTAGAAATTAAGACTTTCCTGTCTGGAGAGTACTGGCCCAAGGGTTGATAAGGCTTTCTTTTGTGTTGGATGGGTGCTGAGGCACTTATTCTGAAGCTTATAACCACGTCCATGTAGAAGCAACTTGTGACTTATCTGAGGCCAGGAATGTTCTTACCCCATTTAATGCTTTGCTTGAGGCACAGAAACTTTGGGTCCATTGTGACATCCAGTCACTATTTTACATTATCATATTTAGGACATTGAGAAACAAACTTTTCCCCAATTTTAAATATTCATAAAAAACAAGAAATCATGGTTTTAAAACAAAGAGGCCTTGAGCAACTACCTGCATCTCTCTTTGTTACATACAGTCTCTCTCTTATTGGCAGACAGAGGCCTTTGCACATCACCCTTCAGAAAAAAAATAGATCACAGACATTGCATTTTAATTTTTTCTCTAGGAGAAGCAAAAACCATTACCTGGCATCGACAGGAAGGCATCAGGCGGCCTGCAGGATTTGTTTTTCAAGGGTCTCTTAACACATGAACATATCCAGAATGAACACAACTATAAGATAAGCCTGAGAGGTGTGCCATTGGAGGTGCATATTTCAAGGTGCCTTTGAGATGCGGGGACTTCATTTTGGAATTCTGAGCGTCTTAATAAGCAGGTCTATCATCTCAGTGAAGAAGGGGGTCAGCTGGGTGCACTGAGGCAGAACTGATTGGCTAAATCGCCACTGGCCGCAGAATGATCCAGCAACAGCCCGTGCCAGGACAGAAACAGCTGTGTCCAAGCTGCACTGAAATCTGTCTCTCATTACATTCACCCAATACAATCTTGGTTATTTACCATGGGAGTGGGGTTTATTAATGGCGCTTACAGCTTTCATTCTTCTAAATAGTTCTGCCAGGTTTTTTTCTTCCTCTACGTTGGAGGTGCCAAATGTTGAGAAAGCCCATTTCCAGAATGTCCTCTTTCTTGCCTGATGCAATGTAAAATCATCTAGAATCTGCGAATGCTAAAGGGGTGTTTACTTCTTGAAAAAGAGAGTGAGTGCGTTCAGCAGGGCACAGGGGCTCTGCGTATCCATGTTGTGCCCCAGGAAGATTAACTGGCCAAAATTCTTCATTTATCTGGTGGCAGCCAGACGAGGTTGACTGTATGTTTCTGAGTTACTCCCAGGGATTGCCACAGGTTCCCACAGCTCCGTTGTGGATAATGCACTACTCCATTAGTATTGGGAGTGACATTAAGAGGTCAGCAAAGGTCTCATAAAGTGCCGTGTATGCCAACGTCAGCGAGCACGTAGCAGGACACTGGTGATCACTGAACAGTCGGGTCTGCTGAAGGGTGTTCATTTTGGAGCATTGTCAGTGTATGTTCCTAGCAGGTGTGTTACCACCACACATGGGAATTGTACCATTTTCTGAAGCTTCAGTCTTAGCCCAACTGCCTGGCTGTCATTTGAAAACTGACATTTAGCAGTTTCTGTGGAACATAGTGGTTACTGTGATCAGCTTTGGGACCAGACATTGTTTCTTATATAATGTGAGCACGAGTTCCTTAATCTTACTGAGCCTTGGTTTTTGTCATGTGCCCATTGGGGATAATAATACAAATAAGGTAAAAAGGGAATATCTTTTCACCATTGCCGGTTCCAAGGGAGTATACACTGGCTTTGGTAATATATGCAAAATGCTTAGAATGTTGTCTGGTGCTCATTAGGAGTCAGTAAGTGGCTGTCACCATTCTCGGAAGGCTCTCTGACCTCCTGTTTACTAATAGGGAAGTTGAAGGGCGGCTGGCATTACCCTGGTTGCTCTATGAATTCATTGTGAGGGCAGGTTGCTTTCCAGTCCAACGTGGTTTTCCTAACACTTTTTTGTCTTTGATACTGAAAAGATCTGTGCAGGGGGCATCTTTACAGATTTTATATTAACAAAACAAATGGAACATTTTTTTTTTCCTCTCAAGCACTTTACATAGGCCAATCTACCTACTCCATCTTTCCCATCTTTTCTCAGCCCATGCAGCCTTCCCTTCACTGTTTTTCCTCTTGAGACCGAAGAGCTGTTGACCAGGGTCTGCTGACCTCCAGTGCTCCACTTTTCTTCATTAGGACAGAATCCCCAACAAAACACCCTTCAAAGGAGAGGACGACGAAAACACAGAATGCTGTTTTGTTTTGTTTTGTTTTCAGTTTGCTGCCTGATTCCTTTCCAACTCATTAAATATATTGGTAAGTCTGAGAAATAGGTGAATAGGTCTCATTTTCCTTGCCAGTCAAATCAGTTGGCAATGACTTTCTGGAGCATTGTCTTCTGAAGCCTTCAGATGATGTGTCTGTGTTCAACAGTGAAAAATTATAGCGGTCAATTTAAGATGACTCCTCTGAGAGCAGAAAATGAAGGGGGATGGTGGTGGCATCTGTGCCAAGTAGTTGGCATTTATGTCAACTACTGGGTTAACAGCAAGGCGGGAATTCTTTGAGGCTGAGTCATTATTGATCCATCTCAATTCATCCCAATGTACATTTGTGCTTTGCATTTTATTTCTCAAACTTATTTATTCAGCAAATATTTGTTGAGTACCTACAACATTCTAGGAACCTGATTAACCAGAAAATTGGTTTCCACTGACAATACATAAGGTGTACCAAGTTCCACAGTTTACTGTCAACTCGTTCTACTTCTGCCTCTTCCTTTCACTGCCATTGTCTCAGTTCAAGTTCTTATTAACTTGACTTGGACTGTTATTACCATGGTTTTCTAGGGAAAAAGGAAAACACTCTACTCTATCAACTACAGCTACCCAAGGTCTGGAAAACACATTTATGAGTCTTTCAAAAGGAATGAAACAATGGTGAGAGAAGAAAGAGAGAGAGAGAGAAGAGTCAGATAGTAAAAGCATGTGGATCGATATTACCACTGAGAGATTCTGGTAGGAGAGAGGGAAAAAAAAACTTTATTTGAAGATAGTCTTCAAATAATCACAGACACCAAGAAAGACATTTTTTTTCTCTTGGATTTTGGCAATAGGCTCTTCTTGTCTTTTCTTGTAAGCTATAACAGCTTATGAATACTACAGTCTCTTAAATGATGTCCTAACCATCATCTTGCCCCATTCATTCCATTCACACCAATGTTTCTAGAAAAAATTTAAATATGCATCTCCAGTCACATCACTCCTCTACTTAAATCCCTTTGATGACTTCTATTGCCCACAGAGAAGTTCTTTGTCAAGAACTATAAGTGTATAAGGATAATTTCTAAAGTGTGAACTGGAAGTCTGCTACTAATTGAGTTAAACTATTGAAGATCTATAGTGATTTACTATTTAAATATGAATTCTCAATTTTGAACTCTAATATTCTTTTCTGAATGGAATAGAAAGAGATTAGGATGTGTATAATCAATGGGTAATCTTTTTTAGGTCATGGGGTATATAATGTGGCAACCGCCATCAATGATATATGATGTCATTATTTTTTAATTAAAAATCTGGGATTCTCTAGGGATATGTGTCCTGCCTTTCACCATAAAACTGTCATACATTTTACAGTAGAAAAGGCTCTGGTACTGAATAAAGCCCAAATTCCATAAAGACTGTATAAAGAATTCCCGATATCATTTATCATTTTAGACACATCTTTGAATACCATCCTCTTCCTCCATCTCCTTATTCAATCTACTCTCTATCTGAAATGTTTTTCACCCTTCCCAATCAATTTGGTAAACTTCTCAAATATTTAAGATCATGATTCATTTCAAGCATTACTTCCTCTCTACCTTGATACACTCTCCCTGCCTCTGGTAGAATTGAGTGCTTACACAATTGTACGAATAACTGGAACAGTGAGGTCTTTTCCCTGTGCATCTCTCTCCTTTCATTTCTCATTCATTTCATCAGGTCCAGGTAGGAGGTATCTATTGCATGGGTCGAGATAGCTCAGGGCCTGCTATGGGACAAAACAATTCCCAAATCTCAGTGGCTTACAACAACAAAATTTTATTTATTGTCCACTGTGAATTGGCTGGGGTCTCTTTCTACACCATCATTCAGAGGCTCAGGATGAGTGAGCAGCTATTATCTTAAACATAGCTGGTTACCGTGTCAGAGGGAAAAGAGAGTTTCACATAATCCATTAAATCCCAATGTTACGTGTATTTCTGACCTATTAATTATAACTAATAACATGATCCTATCCAAACACAAAAAAAGCCAGGAGAATCAGTACTATCTTGAGCATGTAGGGCAGAGAGCCAGAAGTATTTGGTGAATCGCACTAATTATGACCATACATATCCAACATAAAACCAATCATGGTTGTCCCTTAGTATTATGGTAGGGGTCTATTTTCCTGGGCATAGTGACATGAGATATTTAGAAACAATTGACATTTCCTTAGCAAGGAGAAGTGTTGGCTGGCTGCTGCTTAGGTAGCCAACAGTGTGTATCACATCTTATACCTTCAACTCCTGGAGCTAAGTTCTGCAGTTAGAGGGTCTAGGAGCTCCACAGAGCACAGTATATTTTTACTCCTGTGGAGAGCTATGATAAGCTTTGCATAGCTAAATACCCTGTGAACTACTGTTTTGAGAATTTCCTGTGTAAGATCTCACTTAGAATTTAACAGCCCTCTGAGCTAGGCATTGTTTTCCAAGATGGAAAACAGAAGACTAGAGAGGATAAATGCCTTGCCCAAGGTCACAGAGCTAAAATGTAGAGGAACCAAATGTAATGCTAGCCTGCCTCCTGACTTTGGAATGCTTGCTCTTTTCTTTATTTCTGCACTATTGTATATGAAACTCTTGGAATGATGTTAATCTCTTTGAAACATATTTTTAAGCTGTACCCTCTACCATCTGAGGATACTGTAAGTCTTGGGTTTGTTTCCTGCTATGTAAAACACATTTCTTTTTGTTTTAAGCATTGCTCTGTTTACAGTTTCAAGGGAGGGTATGGAAGGTTTATCTTTGTAAACAGTCCTGTTCTGACAACATGAGGACATTTTGCAGTGAAGTGTGCTTTAATTCAGAAAAATAGATGGAAGAGTGGTTCTCCTGCAGAAGGAGATTTATACTTAGTTCCTCCTCTTTGTTAACAAGATTTATTCATAGGCCGGGAACGCATGCTAAAGGCTGCATTTTCTCTTTCCTCAAGCCCCTCAAAGAGCTATTGATATTTAATAAAATAATCATTGTTATGACTTGAGATGTTTGCTATAATCAGATCAAACTAGGCAATCAGGTTTTATTTTTTAAAGCTGTGAAAAGTAGTTAATTTATTGTGCCTTTTAGAGAGTTTAGGTGGGGGTTTCAGCTACAATGATGCCACTACATTGTAAATTTCCATCGCTTAAATAGACTGTAATTAATATTTGATGACTTCTTCATTGATATCTGACATTTTTTTTTCATAGGCAGACTCTAATAAAGAAGTCAGTTAGAGCTATTAGACATATTTTAGAAGAATCTTTTGATGCGTATCTGCACTTAGATTATGAAATTTAAATCATTGCTCCTATCAGTGTGAATGCTAATGATATAGCCTGCCAGATGGAAACCTTTCATAAATTTTCACTTTTCTCTTACAGTCAGTTGTAAATCTTAAGTAAATGATTTCTTGGGTGAACTATGTTGATGTCAGCTTTAATTCCTTATGTCCACACTGATTTCAATGTCATAAGTACCTGGAAGACAGGCAACTCTTAATTAAATGTCATTTTCTTTTTCCATTATTGAACTAGAACAGAGAGCAGACTCTCCTTATATTGTCTGTGGCTTACTGGTGAATAGCTCAGCTTGCTTTGTCACAAGTGAGTTCTTTGGAGCTATTTAAATGCTTTGGTGTCATGCAGTTTCTCCTCCTTAACTAAAACTGTCTTCCTCAATGTGTCTTTTGGATAGTAAAACACTGTTTCCTTACTCTTTTGTTCTCCATTTTGACCAAAACACATCCTGTAGGTTCTTGCCTCATTTTAACAATTTTTCTCTCCTGCTGCAATTGATGTTTTAGTTCTCTTCGGGAGTGCTAATCTCCATATGAGAACTATGCTGCATAAAACTTCCTTTTCCCCTATGGGGAAACATCAGTATTCAGACCAAATCACCCAAAAGATTTTTTTTTAACCCATTATGAGCATCTTCCAATAGTTATGATTGCTTATCACTTAAATTTCTTGTGGAGCTTTTTTCTTTTATTTTCTTTTTAATAGAGAGACAAACTTTGAAAGGCATTACAACTTTAAAAAAAAAACAGGAGACAAAACAAAATGAAATTAAATGTACAATTGTTTAAACTTTCTAGTTTTGGGAAACCCAAAGGAAAAAGATGATTAAAAAAAACTCAACAAAGATATTTAGGTGAGTCAATAAATATTCTCAGTAGAAATCTTAGAAATCCTACAGGTAAAACAATTTTTTCCAGTTATTGAGTTATTTTTTTCACAAGTTGTTTATTTATTGATTTGTTTTGCCATTAGACCTACGAATCAAGTGATAAATGTGCTTCTTTTGTTGTTACAGTGTAATGCATTGAGCTCTCCTTGAAGCTTCATTAAAATTATATCTAAAGCACCGATTATAAGAAAATGATTAATAATACAATAACATAGAAGAACTATTCTGTGGAGCTGTTTGGAGTTGTGAGCTTTTTCATCAACATTGTTCTGTTCTCTGCTTCCATCCACCCAGGGAAGCCAGTGACTGTCACCGTTTTTTTCATCAAGCAACAAGAGCCATCATTCTGTAGAACAAAGGCACCAACAAAACATTCTAAACCATTAAAATAATTTTCCAACATAGTTTTAGTAATTAGTACATTTCAGTTTCAACAACTGTAATTAAACCTGACCTTTAAGCTAATTATATCTTGACATTTATGATTTAAAATTGCCTTTCTCTGTGGTGAGGTTGTGTTATATTCAGGTTCTAATGAATTGTTTTGTAGTATTTACCCATTGTCAGAGGGGTCTCTATTCTGGCTTGGAGGGAACCACTTCACTCAGCATCCTGACATTGGAGGCATAATGCTTCCACTCTGAAGGAGCATTATCTGCCATAATATCAGGTTGATATTGAATTTTTGTTGAGTGTGTTGATATGATTTTAGGTACAGTAAAATCCCCACTGGAAATTTTTAAAGAATAGGCCAAAAATTAACCCAGAGTTTGAATGTAGACAACATGGGCTTTCTTGGGATCTAATAATTTGTAGCAGGTGAATTGGCTGACACGAGAGAAAGGCTGAGTGAAAGAAGAATCTGAGAGGGAGGAGAAATCAAGACGGTGGGCCTGGTTTTGTTGGCTTTTTTAAGCCTGATCAGTGGTGGGGTCTTTCCCTGTTCTTTATTTTCTCCTATGTTACTTCCAAGTCAGTTTCTTTCTTCTTGATAATAATAACAATAACTGATATTTACCAAGCACTTACTATGTGCCAAGCTCTGTGTTAAATGCTTTATATATTATTATTTTAAAATTTCATTGGCCCTATGAGGTAGGAGCTACTCTAGTACTTAGCGTGGTAAATACATAGTCCTTTGATTTTTCTTCAAGTGTTAAATGCCAATATCTTGTAAAGTCAGATAATATTTTAAAATATTAATGTCTGGTTTTTTTCTACTTCCTTTATATGATCATCCCCACATCCACCCTATTAATCAAAGGTATCCACATTGTTTTTAGGAACCACAAGAAACAGTCATGTTTGCTTTTAGGACCTCCAAAGTGGGTCCTAAGAAAGGAGGGCCATAACCAGAAAGCTGGAAAGAGGATAGAGTAAGAACCAGGAAGCCAGGCTACTCCTCTCCCTACCCACTATAAGCAGGTAGGTCTCTGCATGAAAGAGAGGAGGAGCAGGAAGAATGGTTGACCTTAGTTGAGGGGAGGTAAGAGAGACATGAATTAATTGGAGATGGTGGTGCAAAGCAGGCAGAGAGGTGGTGTGGGTTAGATAATAGAATGGTCAAGCAGTGCACAAGGGTTATCCCCAGAAGCCCAGCCATCACAGGTAGACCATTTGCTACCAGGGAGGCATACTGTGCATTATCAGGTAGTCAGAGAAGTCATGCTAGTGGAGCCATTAGTCTCATTAAATTTCTCACATGTGGACTTTCCATGGAGAGTTGCCTGCAGGTAGCTCATGGATCGTCCAGAAGGAAGATACCTGTGAGGGACCTCAATGAGGCAATCTAACTGCTCTTGGGAGATATCCACTTTTTTTCCTGTGGCCTCTGGGACATATGCAAGAGTCCCAAAATATAGGATGGGGGTTATCATGTCCAAAGAGGCAGAGGTGTTATAGAAAGGAGAGCCCAAGCTTCTGCTCGAATGGAACAAGAGGGTGAGGGAACCCTCTCCTGTTGCATGAATTGAAATGTAAGTTATCACCAAGTATTTATTTTTAACTGAGTGATTTTGGTTAAAAAACTAACAAGCAGACAAAAATACTCAACCAATGGCTCTTTAATGGTAGAATTAGAGACTCAACCAAATGGCTCCCTACTGGTAGAATTAGAGGCAGAGGGATACTTGGGTTGAAAACTTGCTTTCAGTTAGGTTCTATGAGTTTCTTTCTCTTTCCATAATATAAGGATGAATCTGCTTTCTAGGTAGCACAAGAAAGCAGAGGGAAGTGCAATGTGTTTCACCACAGTGTGGTGTGAAAAAATAGATTAGACTAGGTAGTCCCACTGACCAAGCAGTGGGAATGGGTTTGAGGAGTAGGGTCATAAGGTTGAAGGGCACCATGCAACTGTAAAATAGGAAATTAGGATGCAAATTTAGGCAAAGCTATTCTGATTTCAGGATTCATTGGCAGTCTTCCTTAGTGACATCTTCTTGAAGATATGGAGCCTCTATTATTGACTGTAATAAACCAAGTTTACTTCAAGTTACTAACCAAGTGAATTATTAACCAAGTTACTAACCAAGTTATTAGAACATTGCTTGAAGAGACCTTGGCCTTTGCGCTGCTTTCGGTAGGTTTCAGACAATTTCATTTAGCTTCATTTTAATCAGTTCATCCGCATAGGAGAGAATTGATGGAGGCTTATTGGTGACTCGAAACTATCGTGGTGAGAGAAGAGAAGGACACTGATTAGAAAAATATTAAAGAGTTAAAATCAACAGCCATTAGAATTTGGTGTTGGCTCTGGGGATTATCTTAGACCAGTGCTTAGGTGTAGTGCCCTGCATGGCTTAACTGTTTGCTCACATGGTTAGACTGTGAGTGATTTTTAGACTGCGAGTCAGGGGTGATTGTTGGCTTTGTTCGAGTTTGTTTTGCTTTTTTGTCTGCAATGTTTGGAACTGGTCATAAAAGCTTCAGGTTGAGTAAGTCCAGCTTTTGAAAAATATTTCCCTTTTCAGGAAAGAGCAGTCCACCTGTGGCCACTCGCTTCCTTGTTCTAATCACTTGCTCCCTGTTCTAGTGCTTGAGAGGAATCAGTTTTGGAGGCTATAAAGACTCCAAGAGAGTTGACTTCTTGGAGTTTGGGAATCTCCTGTGCCCGTCAGCATGTGGACAAAGTAGAGTAAAACAACTGATGACTCTAGGTGCACCTACTGTGACAAAGAACCCTAAGCCACTGGTGCCGTTGGCTTATAGAAGAATTTGGTGGATAATTTGTTCTCTCTCTGGGTCTGCTACACAACAGCATCTTATGGGAAACAAAGAGACAAATCCTATGAGCACAAGTGTATTTTGTGGGTCAGATATCTTACATGATCCTGTTAGCTCTGCCCCTTGGTGGCTTTATTATTGGGTCATATAGTCTCTTGGCATCTTGAAGACTGTGATCTGTAAAATGTGTGGTTTATAAAACAGCTAGCCAGATTGCCATTTCTGACATGTTATTGGCCTGTAAGTCTGCCAAGGAAGCTCAGAAAGCCATAAGTCTGATGTGAATTTACAGTGGCAGACTGAAATGTCGCCAATGACAAGATGCCCCATCACTTACTAACAGAAGATCACTAACATTGAGACCCACAGAGCTGGTCTATAATGAGTTAAAAGTAACATCCAGTTTAAATTGTTCCTAACCCAGGCTTGCTTTAAATATTCACCATGTATTTATCTACCTCTGCAGCTCAGAGCCTTTTCCGGTCCAGATCTTTACATTTCTGTGCCGGCAGTTCATTCTTTATCAATAATGATCTTTCCGGAACCATTTGATTTGCTGGTTGCAGAAACACATGATATTTGGATAAACCTTGATTTATTTTTTCTCTGGCTCTGCACATGCAGTTCAGTGACATGTTTTACAGGAGATCACCTATGATGAGGACGAAGGTCGGTAGAAAGCCATTCAGACAGAGAGGTTTAGCCTTGAGGAGCCCGTCTGAACCTCAACTCTCGACCTGTTCATCGACTGTGTTTGCTAATTGGGTCTTCGGTGCAAAGCAAGAAACAATGCTCAGTGTTGTTAACTGTTTGTTTAGCCAGAACATGAAAATCAATCTACCAGTGACCAAAAGGGCTCGGCAAACAACATCCCTGTGGAATGGGTGTTTTTGGCCTTGGAGTTCAACAGATGTGGTCTGAGAGCCAGACCTTTGTGGGCAGAGTTTATTAAAGAATCCTGAGTGGCAGGCATCTCTTTTATTTTTCACCACTTTGCTCCTTTCTCAGATACTTCATGCCAAAGTAAGTATAAAACAAGATAGCATCGTTTAATCAGGAGGATATTTTCAAGGCTTGCAACACTAAGTTACATTGGATCTATCCAGGAAGATGTTTTTCTTACTAATGGCACCTCTTTCTTCTGCTATGACTGTTGAAATTTATCCCTAACCAATCCCACTTCACAGATTTTCTTTTTAAGAAAGGAAGGGAAGAAGAGAGAGAAAATAAAGAAGAAATAAATTGGCCATAATGTGGCAGATGCCTTTCTCACTGCTTATAACTGTGTAAAGAAACAATACAGAGCAGTAAAACCAGGCGGATTTTATTTGGTTTATTATTTCTGACTCTCAAGCTGTTTCACCACTCCAATTTTAGACAACGCATGACATCATAATTGCTTCTGGCATTTTACAGTAATAGATACTGGTGAGAGTTGTGTGAGTCCCCCCTTATTCCCGCCTCATTTTATGGGCACTTCTTTGGAAAATAGCAACCTCTCATTTGCAGAGTATGCACATTTCGACTAAGGTAGTTTTCCACTACGCTGCCTACAAAGATATTCTGCCCCATTTAAGTTTGGAGGCAGCTTTCTCCAATCAACCAAGAAGACTTTCATGGTTTCTCAGCACACCAACCAGCTTATTTGGTGCAGTATACCTTTCCAGGGTCCTGAGCTGGGGAGGTCCACAAACTTAGACAAAACCAGGGCTATTAGTGGGCTAATTCACACACTCTCAGAAAATCCAGATTTCTAAAGTGACACCTTGAACCACTCTGTTAGTAGTCCTGAAATATAATGAGAGATTTACTTTCTCCTGTGCAAATGACCTCTGTTATGGACTGAAGGCCCAGCTAATGAACCAGGGGCAGGAATGCGGCTAAATGAAGTGACCAAAGCAAATGAGAGTGTGTGATTGACCCAAGCACTGGAGGATCAGGACATCTTTATAAATATGTGAAGCTGATGCAGGCTTTGACTGTCACGCCGCAGATTAGCATTGTTAAACTATGTCACGGTCCAAACAGTGCCTGGCTTGAATATTTATTATGTTCCTTAATCTTGCTGAGCAAACAGACTATATTTGTCAGCAAAGGGAAGGAGTTCGCCTTTCAAGGGCCAGTGTGTCCAGGAAAAGGCTTCATAAAGACATTCACTGATAGAGCTGGCAGGATTGGTGGAGCGCTTCGAGCCCTTCTTTTCCATGCAAGGTTAGAGAACCAGAGATAGTGAGTGACTTGTCCAAGGTCACATAGCTGTTATGTAGAGGTGCTGAGGCTAGTTTCCTAGTGTTCTGATTTCTAGTGAATCATTTTTTCTCAATGATAGAAGCTCCTTCATAGCTGAGGAATAGCCTGTGAACTGTCAGACCATTTCTACTGTCCTGCAAAGTCACATAGTAATGGTTCCGAGTTACCTTACATATAGTTTTCTTTCGGATATAGCTTAGCACCGGCCACCGGGAGTCATAACACATATTTCTCTGGCACTCCTGCTGCCTGTGCCACAATTGGCATGCTGTGATGTGACCTTCTCTTTGCCTCATTCAAGTGCATACATGGCTCATTCCTTCAAGATGCCCCCTTCGCTTGTGGCTGTAAAAGGTGTGGGCACGAATGATTGTATGTTGTAATTTTTAAGAACTGTCATGAGGACAAAATGAGATAACAATGCAGAGTGCTTAGGACAATGCTTACACTAAAAAGGTTAAGCCAAATAAGAATGATATTTGATTCTATCCTATAAAAATGGCAACTTGATATAGAAGACTTGGTAAAAGTTAGATCTCGCTTTACGAGTCTTGTCAGTCTTGGGGAGTTAGGTAAGGGTTGTGGGGAGAATCAACCATGGATACAGGCATAGGACACTGGGGCAAAATGTGGAGACAGACCTGGGTGTTGACCCTGCTTCTACTATGTGACCTTGGGCAAGTTACTTACTCTTGTTGAGATTGTCTCCTTACCCTGTAACACGGGGATAATAATGTGTCTCCTCCTGTTATATTTGAGGGTTCCATAGAGCAGTGGTCCCCAACCTCTGTGGCACCAGGGAACGGTACCCCTCTGAGAATCCGTGACAGTCAGAGGTGGAGCTGAGGCGGTGAAGCTAGTGCTGGGAGCGGCTGCAAATACAGACGAAGCTTCACTCGCCCCGCCAGCCGCTCACCTCATGCTGTGCGGCCCGGTTCCTAACAGTCTATGGCCAGTACTGGTCTGAGTCCCTGGGGCTGGGGACCCCTGCCATAGAGAATATGAGCGCCTACACAGAGATTGACATGCCACGTGCACACGGTCAGCATCCACAAGGGGCAGCTACGCTTTAGCCCTTTTGTTCCCATTGGTTCTTTGCTTGCTCATGCTTATCCCTGTGGCTCACATTCTCCTGCTTCTGTTTCCGGTGGTTAAAAAAAAAAAAAATTCACTCTGCCCTTCTGTGGACTCCCTTGGAGTATTTTGCCTCCAACTCAGGCTTTTCTTTTCCCTGGGGTCATCTGCCCACCCTCCTCTTTTCCTACCTCTGCAGCTTCTCTGCTCTTAGCTCTGGCCGCCCCGTCCCTCGTGAGTCTCTCTCCTCCAGTTACTGTGTCTCTCACAGAGAACTGACACCTTTGGCGCATGTTTCCTTCATTCAAGGGACTTGAGACCAGCTCCAGGCCCTGTAGGACACTGGGTCAGCACCACCCTCCAAAAGTGTCCCTCAGTGATGGCCCTGAAACCCCGTGACGCTAGGTGGAATCTGGGTACCTCGATGCTCCTCTTCTTAGGGTGCATATCAGCTATGCGTGCTCTCTATCCCCACTTCCTTTCAGACGTTCTCTGGTCTCATTTTTGTCTTCCAGAAGTCTTTACGCTGATGTCTGAGGATCTCCCCGTCTTTCCTAAAATTCTCTTCTCATTTCTCCCCAAAGTCCAATCTGGTTTTATGCAAAGGGAGCTCTTAGTAAACAACCTTAATATGCTAAAATTTGGGGGAAGTATATATAACTTTAGCACTTCCCACCCCCAACCTCCCATTCAGAGTACACAGACTTTTGCTACATGCTGCACTTATCATTTTCTTAGAAATGTGATTGTGGAGCGGGGGTGAGGAAACAACTCATGAAGATAAATGTATTCTTTTTCTTCAATTTTTAGCATTTTTGCTGGTGACAGCAGGCTTTGATATCAATTAGAATTGACTGGGGTCTCAGGCTCAGGAAAACTTCTCCAGATAACAGTCAGAAGATAAGAATTCCTTCTGCTATCTCAGCTGCCTCAGGTGGCCTTTCCTGCATGTGAGATGAGTTGCAAAATTCATGTTTGTCTGGCTTCATAAACATTTACTATCCTCAATTCACTTCATCAGAGAATAGTAGGTTAAAACTTGTACCTACATCCTTCTAACATCTCTGAGAAAGTTTGACTTTTTTTTCGTCGAACAGGAAGCTTCCCCAAGAGGTGGTAATGAGATATCTGACCCCACAGGTATGCACGTCCAGAGATCACAGAACAGACTGCACAATTTAAGAGCACGGCATTGAACATTCATGCTGTGCTCAAGGAAAAGCAAATTTAAGAACTAAAATCCTGAACAGATTTTCCTCAGTACTCATCCATCTAAACAGCTCTTTGTTTCATCTCAGCTTTCACCCTCGTTAATTCTTCCCATCAGAAGAGTTTGGTCTTGTAATTCAGATGTTTTGGTTGACTTATTTTGTATGTGACTGTGGAAAATGACCTAACTCTTCTGAGCTTTAGTTTACTCCTTTGTACAATGAGGATAACGATAAGTATATCGTAAGGAAGTTATTGACGATTGACAGTTACTGAGTTCTGACATGCACCATGTATTTTGCATGGGAGTAGACTTCTATCATCTCGAGTGATATGTAGCATCCATTTTCCTTTCTGCTGATACCATTCCATTTCCTCTCGGAGACTCACCCAAGATGTATATTCTTGATGGGCATATAGATCCAAGAGCCTCCTTTCTTACCACTGGAGTCCCTTTTGCCAGATCTTTTTTTCCTTCACTCAATATACCTAAAGGGAATTCACATAATCCAAATATGCTTACTCAGACTTTCTAGTTTGGGCAAAGTAACTGGATATTGAGCAAAGTAACTGGAAGATATAGCTAGAATTCATTCACTGGAGAAGCGGCTCCACTGTGTGACTGCAGAGCGCTTCCTGCCATGAGCACTTTCTAGGTGTCTCCAAGTTCCCTTCTGGTGAGAGCCTGGTCCTTCAGCTTTCTCACTAATCTTTTTACTCCCTTCATATGTTCTCCAAACATTTTTCCTTTGTTCTTTTTAGATTTTGTTTGCAAACCTCCAAATCCTTTTAAAATATACATAAGCATCATTTTATTTGTTCCAACAATAATCCTAAGAGGTAGGTACAATAATTGCTCCCATTGTCCGTGTGAAGAGACCAAGGCTCTGAAGTGTCGTCACTTATCCATGCTGTGTAGTAATAGGAGAAGCTGGGATTTGAACCCATCTAAGGAGTGAAAGAAAAAAGATATATATATATCACCATTTGAAAGCACTTTGCACACTCGTTAGCTCCTAGTAAGCACTTATCAACATTACTTAATTCTAAAATTAATTCTGAATCTTTGTGCTCACTAAAAAGAGACTACCTATGATAAGGGGGAAAAAAAATAACATACCCAGTATAAGAAAATGTAAAACAAGGTGGTGACTCGGTGGTCTGTAATTTTACACCTAAATATATTGTTCACGTCTTCGTTCATTTCTTGAAACTTGGGCTTTTTAAGGGCAAGTTCTCTGCTCTGGAATTTCATTGCATTTCCACAGAACATTAGGAAATTTGGGTACTTTGGCTGTATTGAACAAGGTCTATTAGAAACAAGCCACAAGGTTTAGACTAAAATCCTTTTCTTGCGGCTTAGTGTGGCCTAGACCTTGAAATTGCCACTGCTCCAGCTTAAAGATCCCGCTGGCACCTTTGTTCTTCAGTAAGCAAGAACAGTCGCTGAGCCATCACAAGCATCCCTTGAAGAGCATATATCACTAACAGTCTGGAGAACATTTCCACGCTAATTATTTAACAGAAATTTCACAGTATAGCAGTGACTACTCACCAGGTGTTTGAGACTGGTGAAAACCTAACAGCATGGCAACCATTTCAATAAACCCTGTTATTAAGTTTATCTGGACTTTCCTCTGAATTTCTCAAGAAGCCAGTTTGATTTCTTTTCAGCCATATTTTCATTCAGGCCACCTCAGTTTTCAACGTATTTATTGCCTATACTTGGCGCTCTACTGATACACAATAAAACCGCAGGCCCTTGAGTGTTGATTGTGCATGAAAACATATTTTAATAGAATGAATTCCTAGGGGAAAGTCAAAGACTGTTCTTTCTATTTCTTTCTTTATGTGTTTTCTATTTTTCTTTTCTCTTTGTTTTTATTCTTTGTTTGTATTATTATTATCATTTTTAAATCTGCGGCTAACACAGAATGGACTGCAGACTCCCTGTGGGCGATTGTGTTAAATTGAATCTAACTGCTTCCGAGTGGTCATTCTGGTCATTTGGAAACGATGAAGGATAAGTGGGACCCAGGCCTGTGCTTGCTTTTACCAGTAGCACTATGCTCTCCGGCTTCCTTGCTAGGATTTTTTCTATTGCAATAAAGCAGTGTGGACTTGCAAGACCCAGTCAGGCATGGCCTGACTTTCTGACTGTTCTGCCTCGGTCAATACATCAATAATCAGTGGGGGGGCCTGTTCTGTCTAAGTTAACCCCTGGCCTTTGCACATACTCACTCCTCACCTGAGTCCCTGATCGTGCTGGGATTGGCTTTCACATGCACCTCTCGTTAAGGTTGTGGCTGTGTTTTAAAATAACGAGACCCATCTGAATGCAGTGCTCTGGGAAGTGAGCAGGCTTCTTCAATGCTCAATAATAGTTAGGCTCGGGCTCTGGTGTTGTTATAAAGTTCTTTTTAGAATTTCATTGCAGCCTGGCCTGCCATCAGTGCTGAGTCTCCTCTGATGGGGGAAAGTCTACTTTATTGGATGGGTATCCTCAAACATGGTTTAAAGGGCCTTTCTGGAGGATCTGCTGGCAGAATTGTAACATACGTTTGTCCCCTGATTAAAAGACACTCCTTTGGGGATGATTTATTCTACCGAATAATTTTCCCAGAGGAACTTGGGAAAGGACTTGAGGCAGTTATGTTCATTCTCTATATGAAGAATAAGAAATATCCCCAATTATGATCAGTGTACCCAAAACATGTCTTAAACCAAAATAACATTATCGTCATAGAGCTCTAAAGGAATGTTAACAATTTCTCTGTATGCAGGGAATTGGAAACACAGATTTTGTTAGTTTTCTTGAATGTTAACTTATTACCCTGAATTTAAGGTGTATCTATAGTGGTTACAAAGGATAATTGTATCTATGACATAGGAAATATAAATACATTTAAGGCATTTAGCATAGTAATCATGCAATGAATGTTTATTGTTATCATTGTTATTTCTCTTTTGAAAGATAAAATATGTTGAGAAATGCCATTGAATTCATCATTAATTATTATATTTGACTTTTAAACACTAAAATAACATATTTTAACAATTTATCAGATCATCAAATCCCAGATGTTAAGTGACTTGACCAAAACCAATGTGGTATTTTCAAAAACTGTGTTGTAAATTCTTTGACTTTCCTCCCATCAAGAAACAAACCTAATTCTTTTCTCCTTGAATGTGGACAGGACTGAGTGGCTTGCTTCTGCTGCATGGAATGCAATGGAAGTGAAAGCTACGTGACTTCCCAGACTAGATCATCAAAGGCAACACATCCGGCTCTCTCTATCTCTATCTCTTGCACTGCTTCCTCTTGGAATCCAGCTGCCATGCTGTGAGGAAGTCTAGGCCATATATAGGTATTTTGGCCAACATAGCTTACTAAAGCCCCAGGCAGTAGCCAGAGTCAAAGCCAGACATACGAGCAAGGAAGTCTTTGAGATGCCTCCAGTCCCAGGCACCATATGAGAGGAACTGTACAGGAAACCCCGAACAGAACCCACTACTGAGGCCTGAAACTTCCAGAATTATGAAAGGCAACATAATAATTGATTACTGCTGTGTATACCATGAAGTTTGGTGTGCTTTTTATGTAGCAACAGATAACGAGAACAGATAACAGAAGCACCAGAATTAGAACTCCATTACATTGACTTTTGTTCATTGCTTTGATTGTTCCATGATAATAATTTCTTGACTTTCACTTGGTTTAAATGAGAATTTACAAAATGCTTATATTTCAGGTATACTGAGCATCTTAGACTCTTTTCAGAAAATGAAATAACTGGGAAGCACATCAGAGATTATTTATTTGAAACTCCTCATTAATAGATGGAAAAAATGAAGACTCAGGGTTCATCATTTAGGACCATTGTGAGTGGTGACATGCGGTGCTTGTTTAAAGCCCTTTGGGTGTCTAACCATGGCATTGTAGGTGGCAACGATAACAGTCCTAAGCAATGGCGCTCAACCAAGTTGTTTCAAACACTGTTGACTGACGATGTGAGGTGAGTTATTATCAGGTTCACTTGATCAGATCATTTGGGTTTCCACTTGCATTTTGGAAGGGCTGAATTATGCCTGAGAAATGAATTTACTTTCTAGTATCCACTTCATTTTGTGCTTTGTCGACAGAATCGAAAGACTCACTTTAATGCATACATAAGTGCACACGCATTCAGTAATTCATTTGTATACTTTTACATTATAGTTTGAAAGCTTCTCTCCTTTTCTCTTGAAAGCGATTGGAAGAAATGGATTAGAAAATTGAAAAATAGAAAGGACGGAATTGAGTGTGTGACTAGCAGGATGTTTGCTGAAGGAGCCAGTCTTCTGTGGCTGGGTGAGAGAAATACTTATTGTGGCTGCTGACAGCGCCATGGTCTGGGAGAATCCTGGGGGAAAATTGCAAAAAAAAAGTGGTGGGTAATTTCGGTTTTTTTTGCTTTTGCCCACTCTGCATATATCTGCCTGAGGGAATAGAAAGTTAATCTCTTTCCTGTTGCTGCCTGTGCTTTTTAGCTGCTGCAGCTCTGCTGGTTCCCTGAGGCTGATTGAAAGAGGGAGATTTGGGAGGCTCAGGTGCCCCCACCTACAGCATTTGTTACACTAAAGGTAGAGCCAGCCCTTCTCCCCTGTCGAGTGCTCCGGGGTCTGGGTGCCTTTTATCGGTGCCCAATACCCCCTTTTAAATGACACATTCTTAAATTGTCTAAACCTTTTACGCTCTTAAGCTTATTTTAGTTGACTTCATTGTGGGTTTTTAAGTATCTTTGTTTCCACTTTGGTTGGGATGTTAATGGATTGATTTCTGATTTTCGCCTGGTCCTCAGGGAGGAAGAGATATCCCTGAGAGAGGACACTATAACTTTCCGGTGTGTCCGGGCGTTAACATAGATAGGCATGGCCGAGTAGGGGAGGGACTGGGCTGTTTTCTTCTTTTTTTTTTTTCTTGGTCAGTGGCCAGAAAATGGCAGAAGTATCTCTGATTATTAGAAGAAAGTGAAACTAGCTACCTTTGTTATGATCCTATGGTTCAGAGAGTAGAGTCATTTGAGAAAAAACTACTGATGTTAGGAGAGCTAGGTTCATTCCCAGCTTCATCATTTATGAGACATGTATGTTACTTAACTTTCTGGAACCTCAGGTTTCCTGTTAAATGGAAATAATAATAATTACTTTATCATTTAAATGAGGTATCAATCCAGCATTTAGGATTCTTTCATTTGTTTTTTGTTGTTGTTTTCCTTGGCTTCTCGATAACATAATCTAGGCCAAAATTTTTAATTTAGTGTATTTAATATAGCGATAACCAAATCAAGGAAGAGAAAATAAGATAATTCCATTTGTATTTTATGTATAAAATAAAAATTCAAGTTTAAAAAGTTTTAACTAATAAAAACAGAAATATTATGTCTGAATCTTTGTTGTGCTAAAAGTACAGTTTCGGAGAGTCTTTTTAAGAGTGCCTTTTACCCCCTCCCCACCCACACACAATTTCCTGGGCAAAGTGATACTTTAACTCATTCTGAATAAATTAGTTTCCAATAAACTTAAAACAAGTGGTATCATCTTTGTTCCAGAAGATGAAAGTGTATTACTATAGTTATGCTAAATTTTTTTTTTCAAAGAAATTACTCCTGCTGAGTTTTATTATTGCAAAGATTATGTTCCATCTCAGGAATGCTGCTGTAGGTTTTATGCACTAAGCTCCTTGTGCAGGATAAAGACAAGGTAGTCGCTAGGACTGGTGAACAGTGATAAACACTCCTTTTCATTTTTCTGACACATGATTGCACTCCTGTAAATCAGGGGTCCCCAACCCCTGGGCCACAGACTGCTACCAGCCCATGGCCTGTTAGGAACTGGGCCACACAGCGGGAGGTGAGCGGCTGGTGAGGGCAAAGCATCATCTGTATTTACAGCTGCTCCCCAGCACTAGCATCACCGCCTCAGCTCCACCTCAGATCCTCGGGCATTAGATCCTCATAGGCGCACAGGTCCCTGGTGCCAAAAAGATTGGGGACCGCTGCTATAAATCATTAAAATGCAATCCAATGAAATCTAGGGTGTGAAATTAGAAGGTCTGATCTGTTGCTTTATGGGTGGACTGAAGTTTCTTCCAAGCTACATTGAAGATCCAGGAAGGAAACCCTGTTATAGAAACTCTAAGAACCACAGAACAATGGCATTGCATTTAAGGTGAAAATCTCCTATTGTTAAGATTATGCTTGAAAATCCTAGAAGGCAGCTCACTGGAGACTATCATCGGTGTGAGGAAATGTCACTGCAGCCAGTTTTTCCTCCAGTGTGGAAGCAGTTGGCTCTCGCTTTGCTTAAGCACCAGGGGGAGGCACTAGCTTGCATCTGGGGCCAGTTTGTGTGAAAAAGCACCGCCTCTTCAGCCCTACATCACACTCACTGATTGAGGCGAGAGCTCACATCGAAGAGACATATGGAACTCTGCTGAGGGGTGGCCGAGCCACAGCCCCATGTCACACCCATCCCCAGAGCAGAAAGTGGAATTTGGGTTGGAATCAATTACGTTCCTTGTGTAGTTATTTCTGTATCTCCCTATCTCTCTGACATTCTCTTTTTTACCTGAGAGCATATAATTAAACACTAAAAAGTTAAATGTGCCTATAATTGAACTCCGCTGAATATGCATCGAACTTTTCTCATTATTTTTAAATTCCTGTTTTCAGACTCAGGTTTTATTAGTGGTTCTGATTGACTTCTCCTTTTATCCCTAGAGCTCAGAGTCACAGAGGCTGATAGAGGATGATACAAGTTTGCTGAATGGCTGACGTACCGTCTCGGTTCCCTGAGACATTGATCCTTACTGGTGTCTGCTCGACTCCACAGGGGACCACAGAGCTTTCTTAGGTGGTTGGGCTGTCTCTTTTGTTCAAAAATGTTCAGCCTTTTCCTCTGTCACAGTGAATAATTTATTTAATATAGTCAACGACAGTCAGGCAAAAAAAAAAAAATTGTGTTTTCTCAAAGCAGAGACAAACTCTCCATTCTGGTAAAGATTTTTTTAAACAGTATTCACTGAGAAGAGATGTATGTGTTGGTTCAGGATGTGGACCTTTGATACACTAAAGTCGAACCTGTGAACTCAGAAGTTCTGAAGCAGCGTGGAGCAGTGAAAAGAGCACAGGGCTTGTAGCCGATTGAGTGTGACACACACCAGATTGCAGGTAATGAGACTGATACTTACAATAAGCCAGATCCTGTTATAAAAGCTTTTCATATATTGGCTCATCTTTAATCTCCTGCCAAATCCTATGAGGTAAGTCTTTATCTCTGTTTTAAAGTAATGGAAACATAAGCACAGAGAAGTTACACAACTTGCTCCAGGCTACCCAGCTTGGAATTAGCAGATCTGGGATTCGAACGTAGGCAATTTGGCTCAGGGCCTACGTACTTAACTGCTCTATGGTTTCCCTCTATGTCATCTAATCTTTGTCACAACTCTGCAATGCAATCACTCTCATTTATAATTCACATGTGAAGTTACAAGTGAGCTCAAATTCACCTGCTTTTAAGGGGAAGATTCAGAACTTGGGTCTACTTCTCTTTAAAAAGTAATAATTGTCAAAATACTGTTTCAAAAAGGGACCTGAGTTTAAGCTGTGGTCATGCCTCATACTAGCTCTGTGACCTGTCAGTCACTTATCCTTCTGCAGACTGTTTCCTTATCCATAAAGTGTAGATGATGATATAGCTCTGCCCACCATGCAGGTTTGAGGATAGGAGCAGATGAAGTAATACCTGCAAAAGCTGGTTTCTTTCCAGTGTTCCTGGCAGTGAGTAAGGGAGCCTGTTTGGATCATTTCTCTCTTTAATTTTCTGAGAGGTGATGTAGTAAGGTGCAACCCAGAAGAGTTCCTGTCCTTTTCTAAGCATAGAATTCCTATCTAGGAGGTGCTTGGGCACCGAAGTACTTGGATCTACTTCATTAATCTATTTGGTAGAAAAATTTCTAATTTTTCTGATTTTGAGAGCCAAGGCTCAGATAGAACCTGGAGGAAATTAAGAAGGTACTTAAAATAACATCAGACATTTTTGCAATAATGATAAAATATTTTGAGGAAGAAACCTGTCTCCCAAAACAAGTGACCGTGGTAGTTCCTCTTGATGAAGAAGATTTATTCCCATGCCACACTTATAATTTTATAATCTGGGCTATTAGAATACGGAAAGCCTAAGAATGCGATTATGATGTCATATAAGAACTGATGTTATTTAAAAACTCATTAAACTGAATATTGACAAAAATTATCCCAAATCCATAGAGTATGACTCTACGAGTCTTGGCATGGAGGAGGCAAGGGAGGGCAGGAGTTGAACCATGATTATGAGGCATGGGATTTACAAGAGTTAATCAGGTAGCAGAGGAAGGAACTGTAGTGGTAGACTGGTTTGTAGGTACTAGTAAGAGGCCATTCAACTGGAGCTCTACTTGCTCTCAATAGCTCCTGGGACTGTGATTCTTTAAATTCTTATTTCGGTTATCAGTGCTGCGTAATTTTTTTTTGGGTTGACTGGGTGATGTTTCCGTTGGGTTTGCCTTGCATATTCACATGACTACACGGAGCTGGAGGGTTGGCTAGAGGTCAGCTCAAGGGACCGCTGAGATGGCCGTGCTTCTTTCTCTGTATGGTTTTTCATCCTCAAGGAGGCTACTCATGGTGGGGGCAACAAAAGGAGGACAAACCCCAAACATATAAACTCCTTTCACATTTCTATTTATTTCATATTTGCTGATGTCTTATTGGCCAAGGAAATTCATGTAGCCAAGCTCAGAATCAAATCAGGAAGAAACTCAACCATGGTGTGGATACTGGGAGGTGAAATTCACTGGGGGAGATTCATTTAACAGTCCGTGATAGTCTGCTCTCTGCTCTTTCGCATATGCAAATACATGCATCCCTTCTAAGATTCTCAGAGTCTCACCTAATCATAACATGATGTGAGAAGCTTATGAATTCATAATTTACATCAGGTCTAGATGTGGGTGGGCCCTTTGGGTCCCATTCCTCTTGATCTTGAGACCTGTGAACTAAAAAGATAAGTTAACGTTATTCCACTTACACTCAATATTTAATGGTGAGACGGAGGACAGAGTCAAGATACTCACAGTAGACAGTCTCATTCGAAAAGGAGAGGGCACAGTAGGATGTGAGGACAATTTGGCTGTGACATCTGTCACCCTATTGATCGCCAGGGTCATCTGTTCTGCCCCTGGACGTGGCTCCCTAATCCATTGTTCTCTGTGGCCCCGCCTCTATCGTTTGAACTTTCGTTTTCTGAAAGGAATGGCTTGTGTTTGCAGCTAAGTAGCTTTCTCAACCTGCTTCCTACGCACAGAAGGTCGGGGGCCCAGAGCCTCTTCCTTTTGAACTGCCTCGGCCCCTTTCCATCCGAGCTGATCCAAAACTTTTACATTTGACCACTCAGTGGGAATTCTGTGACTCAGACTGGATTCACCTCGTGCCCCTACAGGCCTATCCATATTCTTTTTGAGACAGTACTCTCTCTATTTTGGTCTGCATGTCAGGGTGCAGCGGGATATAACTTTGAGAATTTTAGAAACTCTTTATTCCAGTCAAGAGGGTCTAACTAGGCACTCTGCTAAGTCTTTCTGAGGTCTTAAAAGGTCTTATAAACTTTTGATTTGATCTCAGCCCTGAGGTCATTTCTTATGTATTGAATCATCTACTGACTAAAAAATAGTGAAAATGGGAAAGAGTTTTGTTTTTCTATCCAGTACATCCTGGTTCTTTATATTTCCTTCAACTTCTGCTTGGAAACTGAATAGTTTTATCTGTAGCCAACTTCTCTCTTCCTTATATGAGAAAGTAAGTGAGCACTTTCCACATTCTCCCTGGAAATCTTAGAATGATGCACAAGGCCTTTTTCTATCTTGCAAATTAATATTGGCAATAGTTTTGCCAATTGATTTTACTACACACCAGAGCTGCTATCCTTCCAGCCTCCAATGGCAGTTTCCTCACTGTAATAAACAGAATAATGATTCCTTAGTGTGTCCATGTCCTAATCCTCAAAAACTGTGATTATGTTACCCTCCATGACAAAAAAAAAAAAAAAAAAAAAAAAAAAAAACTTTGCAGATGTGATTGAATTAAGGATCCTGAGATAGGAAAATTAGATTGGATTATGTGTTATGAGTGTAATTGTAATCACAAGTGTCCTTAGAAGGTGAAGGGAAGAGAGAGACAAGATAGGGAGAGGTAAGGAGATGTGATAATGGAAGCAGATGCGGGCAGTGGAGGGGGGGGGGTGAGAGAGAGAGAGAGAGACAGAGAAAGAAGGAGAGATGATACTCATTTAAAGATAGATTTGAAAATGGAAGAAGGGGCCACAAGTCAAAGAATATAGGTAGCTTCTAGAAGCTGGAAAATGCAAGAAAATGTTGTTTTCCATGGAGCCCCAGAAAGAATGCAGCTTGATTTTAGCTCTATAAGACCCATTTTGGACTTCCAACACTCAGAATTGTAAGATTATATATCTGTTGTTTTAAGGTGCTAAGATGATTTGTTACAATAGGTGATTGAATCCATCCCATTTAATGAGTTCTAGTAAAAATAAGTCTGGGTTGAGAGATTTCCAAGAGCATCTGAATTCAGAGAAACAAAGTTGGCATTGTCTTTCCTTTCTTTTCCTTTTTTTTTTTTTGAAACAGTTCAAGTGTTTTAGTATCCTGCTAAAACTTCTATGAGCTACTAGTCCTTAGTTAGATATTTTAAACATTTTCTATACACCTTGGTTCCTATTCAATTTTTTTTTCATAAAAAAAAAATTCAAAAAGATATAGCCTGGCATAGAAAGTACTAAGATCCATGTATGTTAGCTTAGTTAAAATTTGTATTATCTTAACCATGAAATTTTAATAAATCAATTAACAAAGGAGGTTGGTGTGATAGAGTCATAACCTGCAAATCTTTTGTCTTTCAGTTTCATGCTTGGGTGGTTATTAACGGTGGCTATTTGATGCACTCATGAGGAAAGACAGTAATTCATGGCAGAAAAGTAGCAGCTCTCACTTAGGACCTGACCCTGTGTTTGTGGAATAGGAGCCAATCAACCCACCTGAATGCTATTTAGCATTACTGGGGCCCAGGTATCAAGGATGCTCTTACAGGTATACTTTGCTCACTAACCAGAACAACTCAAAGAAGAGCCACAGCTATTCTGAAAACTTCAATGGTTTGACAAATGGACATGTGAGCAATTTATAACAAGTTGCTCAGAGAGCTGCTAATTTAATTTCTTATTTTAACTACTGTGAGAGTTCAGGGTGTCAATATGTCTTGGGAATACTCAAGTGAAAATGAAAATTTTAAGTAGAATTTTAGTCTTTTCTTAGGATAGAAGAAAATGCCTATTGTCCATGAATCTAAGGTTAGTCTTATTAATTAATAAAGAAATACTTCTTGAATGTTCCTTAAGAGTATCTGCACTAGCAATGCTTTATCAGAGGAGGTGAATTACTGGGTTGTGGGCAAATGTGTGTGTGTGTGTGTGTTACATGCGATTGAGTCAGCTCTGACTCCTGGAGCCCCCATGAATGAGTGAGCCCTGCTCAGCTCCTGTGGACTCCTGTCTGTGGCTTCTTTTAGAGAGTCAATCCACCTCATATTTGATCTTTCTCTTTTTCTGCTGCCTCTATTTTTTCCAGTATTATATCTTTTCCAAAGACCTTTGCCTTCTCATGATGTCCCCGCAGTAAGATGGCTTCAGTTTTGTCGTTTTTGCTTCCAGTGATAGTATAGGCCTGTTATGCTCTAGGACCCACTCGTTCATCTTTCTGGAGCCCTAGGGTATCCTTAGAGTTCACCTCGAACACCATATTTCAAAATGAAGCAGTGAGGTACGGTAAATGTTTAACAACTGGCTTTTAGAGGGCGGGGGAAGGCCCAATTAGCAGCACCTGCCAGTTTCCACGATGTAAAAACCCTACTATGGCCAACTGAGTATCACTGAATTGTGTTTGCCCTGTTGACTCGCACCAGCTGGTACAGTGTGGCATCACCACTAAGATCACTACAAAGAGATTTTAGGAGCAGAAGGGACACAAAAGTGATTTCTTTTGGGGCTCTTCTAAACAACTGCATTGGGATTTAAAACATTGTAGATATGATGGTGAGCAGTTTAAGTATTTTTTTCCCTTCCTTCCTTCCTTTCTTCCTTCCTTCCTCCTTTCCTTTCTTTCTTTTTTTTCTTCTTTTTCATATGAAAAATAATTTAAATTTACACTGATAACATGAAGGACAATGATATTATTCTTCCTAAACATGTCTTATATAAAAGATCATTGAGTCTAAATCCCGAACTGCCTCAGACATGGGGATGCTGACAAAAGCAGCCACACCACACGACAAATCCATGTAGGTAACTGGAATACTTGCCGCTTTCTTTTTCTTTCTTTCTTTCTTTCTTTCTTTCTTTCTTTCTTTCTTTCTTTCTTTCTTTTTTTGGTGAACTGCGATTCCAGTTTTAATTTTTTTCAGAGACGTGTTATATGAGAGATTAAAGGCCTTTTTTTTAGTGATTCATTTAAATCAATTATGAATAAGCTGACATCCCTGGGAAGCCTTTGAATATTTTATTATGTGTACCAATGGTGCTTCTAATTGGATATAGTTATACTCAGCTGCTTCAACTCGCACTTTCCCCAGTGTAGCCTCCTAACCTCATATATCTTAGAGCTGCTCTGTTAAAAAGAAAACATTCAAAGTTATTCAAAACAGAATGAGAATAAGAGAACCCTATGACATGATCTCATTGTTCTGCATCCCTTAAGGTGGAGGCTGGCAGCATCAGTTCTGACCTAGATGCATTACAGGTTGGGGTGGAGTTCATCTTATCAGGTGGCCCTCGGGCTGTGCTTAGTAGGGGTGAATCAGCTGATCTGTCTGGGAAGCATGTGCTCTGTGTGTTCCCCACAGCAAGTATTCATACGCAATTTGAGGATAATAATTCTGTCAGAGCCTCTGAGGACACCTAGAATGGCCCAGCTCCTGGGAGTTTATTGGATTAAGTGGGTGGTGCTATACTTTCTTTTACCCCAGGCAATAACCCAGGTCTATATCGTTTGTTTTAATCTAGGTACTAAAACCAGGGACTGGGGTAGGAGGGTGATTAAGCCGCTTGCCCACCACTATGTTTAGAATAATGCACAATAATGTCTGTTCGATCATGCTCTTCTCAGTTGCTTATAATAATAGCTAAGGCTGTGGAAACCCTGTAAATGTCTTCAAATAAGAAACTAAAAAAATTAAATTATAACTCAGTGGGATACAATGGGATTCTATGCAATCACTAAAAATATATAAGTGCATATTGATGTATTAGGGTTCTCTGGAGAACCCTAATTAATATATATCTGTGCATATAAATGTATATATATTTGATATATATGTATGTACAGTAAGTTCGCACTTAACTGTTATTTATAGCTTTTTGGAAAATGGTGGTGAAATGACATAAAACAAATCAACTTTACCATAGGCTAATTGATATAAACGAAAGTTCTTTTGGCATCTCATCAACATTATAAAAAAAAACACTGAACAAAATAATGTTATTAGAGAACCTTTCGTGTATGTGTGTGTGTATGTGTGCAGAGAGACAGAGGAAATTGAAAGAGACAGAGAGACAAAGATATATTTATTATAAAGCATTGACTACAATTATGGAAGCTGAGAAGTCTTATGATCCGCTGTCTGCAGACTGGAGGCTCGGCGTTTCTAGTGCAAGTCTGAAGACCTGAGAACCAGGGGGCCTGTGGTGTAAGAGTCAGTCTGAGTGCAGGAGACGAAAGTCCCAGCTCAACAGTCAGGCAGAGAGGACGAATTCTTCCTTCTTCCACCTTTGTTCTACTTAGGACCACAGTAAATTGGGGACTGGGTGAAGCTCACGTCTAGTGGGGAGGGCAAGCCGTCTTACTCATTCTCCTCGCATCTGGAAATGCCCTCCCAGACACATCCAGAAATGACCTTCAAACAAATATCTGGCCACCTTGTAGCCTGGTCAAGTCATCATATACAATTCACCATCACAATTTATTAGCCCCTAATGAATGGATGATGTATATAATTAAGTAAAAAATCATTTATAGTAGATCTCATGTATGTAAAAGATGTATATATACACATATACATATGTAAGTAACGGAAGGATTAAGGGATTTGAGGATTATGAAGATCCTTCTTTCTCTTTTGTCTATATTTCTACACTGAACAGATGCCATGTAATAATGAAATAACAGCAAAAAGTTAAAAATAAAAAGAAAAAAGGGTTTTTTTTATTTTTTATTTTAATCAACACTCAGTGTAAGAAAGACCTTTATAAAGCTCTGGCTGTGGCCCTGTCTTCCTGGACTTATTTCATTTACCCCACCCCCCACCCCCATTCCTACGTATATCCCTCTCCTCTACCATTTTCACCCCCTGAAACTCCAGGCAGTAGATTGAACGGTTTTGCTTCCTACACCCAAGGATTCACCTCAGGACCATATTGTGCAGGTAAAGACCAGCACACAGGAGTTTTCTCATGAAGGTCAGGGAAGATGGAACTATTTTTAACTTCAGCAGGAAAGAGGGTCACTGCTGGAACCTAGTGGCCGACATGCAGGTGATGGACCATCCTGACTGGCATCTCACTGACGCAGACACTCAGGCCGCAGTCTCAGCCTTCCTTGACTTGTCTTCTATCCCTTCCAGTGACATGCTCCTGCCACAAGAGACGGCAGAGCCTGGAGAAATTCTCAAGTAGCTCATCAGGATGCAGCTGCCCTCTTGTCTCAATCCTACTTAATGTCTATGTCAGCATATCCCTCGCCTCCTCTAAGTCTCGGTCTGAGAGCTGTGTTTTTAGCTTTCCTAAATGGAAGCATGTCTCAAGAGGAGGATTAGCCAATTGGCTAAAGAACAAAGAATCAATTTAGTTTAAAATAGTTCCTTTAATGGTGGTATTTTGCATCCACAGTAACTTTCCAAGGCACTGTGTGCTTTTGGCTGAAATCCTCTGGGAGCCCAGAGTGGGCTTGCTTTTCACCATTAGGCAGGGAGGGGTTGCAGAGGACCCCCTGTTTTCTGTTGGAGGAGAAACTGAGACAGAAGAGGATATAACTTTTAAACTGTCTGAAATGCAATGGCAACTGCTTTGGGTGTTTCTTGGGTGTTTTAGTTCAATAAAAAGAAGAAGGAAAGTTATTAAAACCTATAGGGAGAGGATAGATAAAGAATTTATAGCCTTGCCTATATACCAACTAATTGATTACAAGAAATGATCTAACGAGGTCCCCTGGCACTGATGTATATCTCTAGCAACACGGGACTCACAATTATTGTTTTAAAGTACAAAGTCTCATTGCATGGTTAGCCAGATAATTAGGACGTGTCTCTTATTTGAAGTCGATAAATGAATTTAGGCAACATAATAACTAAAATCGGGAATAATACCAAATTTTGAGATATATGGAGAAGGTGCTGATTAATTTTTTAACATCACCACAAAATTTACCCCCCACCAGGATTAAATGACACATGTGCTTTTAGCATTTTTGTTTGTTCGATTTGTGTTTCCAAGAGTTTAAAATATAAAGCAATACACATGCTGATAAAGACAATATAATTTTCTAAGTGCTAAACACCAGGTAAAAAAAAATATTTTTTTTCCATACAATATTTGTGAAGTGAGGCCAAGGAGTATCATCTTCCTCCAGATCGTCCAACTAAAAAGTCATGAGACAGGTTTTGAACTTTCTAGTTTTAAAGATGTTTGGCTTCTGACAAGCCATGTGATCTTCCAGATATGTAAACAGCACCCACATATAGAGAGTTGCTTTTTTAGAAAACCTAGAGGCGAGAGTAAAATTATCTAAAAAGAATTTGTCGAGTAGGCGAATGTGAGGCGAATCAAGTCTGGAGGCTGGGGAAAGGGTGATGGGCTGCATCCCGAATGCTGCCACATGCCAAGGCATCCTACAACCCACAGAGAATGACTAGGCTAGACACAGATGGAAAGGCCAGGGCGAGAACCCAGACGAAGGGGTTAGTCATGAGTTCTTTGGAGACTGTTCCTCAGTGCCCAGGACAAAGCCTTCCTCGTATAAATATCCTTGGTGATCTCTAAATGTTTCCCAAATGAAGGAAGAGAGTAGTTCAAGACAGGGGCATTGAGGACCCAGACTGAGGCTGAAATTACCAGGATACAGAGTCCCAGCCTTTCTGTCCCAGGCCATTCTCATATTACCTGATGCCTAGCTTTATTTTATTTAGGAAAAAAAAAAAAAACCCAACCTAGGAAATTTTAGTGTGGGGGTTCGGCAGCAGAGGTTCATATATGGATAGGCTTGGTTGGGAAGGTAGGTCTCTATGGGGGAGGGTGGGTCTATTGTAGTGTTTATGCATAACATGATTTTTAGAGTGTATATATATTTTAATAAGGAAAGAGAACTCATAGCCTTTTTTCAGATCCTGAAGGAGGACTCTGAATTATATTTTAAAAATGGTAATAATAAAATGAGGTAAGGGGAAGACAAAATTCAGAGACTGGTCTTTCCATTCGAATTCATTTCCTTCTCGCCATCTTCAAAAATGCCAAAGTTATTCTTGACTGCCTTCATTTGTTTATGTTGTCCTCCCTTAAGTGCTGTCACCTAGACATTTTATTCAACTACCTCCTCCACATCTTTTGGGGCCCAGAACTTTCATCAAGTCTTTTCCGGCTGCTTTAGATGGCATTGATTTAATTTGTTCCCGCTCTGAATGCCTATAGAATTTGTGGTGTATCGTACCCAATGTCTTATTGAATCACATACTGTCTATCCTGATCGTTTTATGAAGCTTCCTCTTCAATGCTAATAGGTTAATAGATCCTCAGGCACAAGGACCACATTGTAGATTTGTGGCTTAGAGCACACACTTGGCTGAGTCTTTTCCCCTTACTGTGTGCCCTTGAACAAGTTATTAAATCTCAGTATCTTTTAGTTTTCTCCTCTGCCAGAATGATGGTAATAATAGAACCTACACAATTCAGTTGATGGAAGGATAAATGAGGTCATGCATAAAAGGTGCTTAGCATAGTCTCTGGAAAACAAGAAACGGATTGTTGCTCTTCGAGCATATTCATTATTACCTCCTACTTCTATTTCTACTTCTACTATGGGAGCTTTTCTCCTGCTCTTGAATTCCGAGACATTGGTAAAGTCACTTAAGTCTGTTCTCTCTCAGTTTCCTCATCTTTGAAACAAGGCAATAAAATTTGTAAACAGGTTTCTTGTAGGGTTCAAAGAAGATAATGAACACAGACTTGCTTTAGGTCTTAAGTTCACAACAGCCCCAGCCAGGCTGTCAGTCCTTTCCTGGATTTTCAAACTGAAGCATTACTCTCATGTTGTGATCACGTAAGGGTCTCAACCAAGAACTTCCAGGAGAAAATTACCAAACTTTCTTATTGAAGTTAGGAGAAAACACAGTGATACCCAGGCAAAAGCCAATCTGGGAGGGAGAGAAAGGTTTGGGTGCAGTAAACCCCTGGGTCTCCCGACTCGTGCTGTTTCTCTGCCCTTGTTGTTTACTGGAGTCATCGACTTTGATGCCTCTCCTTGCCTCCATGCCATGATTTTCCAAAAAAGTTAATTTGAGACAGGTGACTTTCTGGGCTTCTAGAGTAGCCCTTGACTAATATAGAGGGGCAAGAGCAGAGCTAGATATTCAGCAAGAGAAAAAAATGTCCGGGCAGACGTGATTTTTACCTCTCCTCCTGTTTCTTTTCCAAACAAGAGAAATGGAAGAGATCTTGGAGAATTTAGAGAGAGAAGCAGGAGGCATGCATCCCACAGGAGCTTCCTGCCGCTGTCCAGACAGAGCAGAGGAGACGCCAACATCCTTCACTCCCTTGAATTTGAGATGAGCATATTCCCCCAGATCATAGAGCATCCAGATATTAGTGAGAAGCACCCCAATGCAGCGCATGGTTTAGGTGAATGTTTGCTCCAAAGGACTAATTCCTCAGGAGGGTGGCACAATTGTAGCTGTGTATGTGTGTATGTGTGTGTGCATGTGTATATGTGGTAAGGGAATCACTGATTACCAGATGTGGCAGCTCTTTGGGGAACAGCCACCTGACGCTGAGAGGTCCCAAGGCAGAGCAGAGCATCAGTGAAGGAGTGACTGGCAGAGCCTGCTGCAACAAGAAGAGTTCATAATTCATCCCTTCTACCTGGTTAAGAATCTAAAGTTTTGGGGGGTTGGGGAAAACTGGGGGTCTATCAGTTATGCTGACAGGAGCCTTGTTAAGACACATTTGGTTTTGGGCCCATAGAAACAAGTTTACATACATCTTTAGAATCTAGGGCTTAGATTGCCTTTCCAGCCAAGGAACACATGTTAACTAAATGCCTCAGCTGACACCCTGAATCTGCAGTCACAGCTTTTGCACATTATGTACATATATGTACATAATATGCAGTACATTATGTACATATATAGTTATCTCTATATCATTGTATCACGGTAGCTACAGAGGTGTATAAGACTTAGTCTCATACAGCCCCTTGTCCCCTGCTGGTAGTCATTTTATCGAGCTAAGGTTGTAGCAATCACGGGAAGGCCGCATTTTATAAAATCTAACCTCTTGGAGGCAGGGTCTCGGGGTCTGCTGAGGAGTCTTCATTTTTATACAACTGATTTTCCAATAAATGATTATGAAAGTAATAAATGTTCATGTCAGAAAATCTTAACAAAGTGTATAAAAGGCCAAAAGAGAAAATGAAAATCACCCGCAAGGAGACCTTTCTTGAGAGGAAAGGGATCTCTTTGGTATTTCAATATAAACTCCTTTGCATTCAATTCAATTGGAAAAGCATTCACTGTGCCCCGGAGACCTCTGTGCATACTGGAATAAACACAGCCTGGTGGAGGACCTGGTGATGGAGCAAGGGCTGTAATGACGCTCCTTATGAAATTCTATGCTACCTCGGTGACTTGTAATGAGGTTCCCACCTAATCACACTTGTCATATTTGCCAAGCCACTGAGGGCTTTGGTGAAGAAAAGAGGCTTTTAAAACTCCAATAACTGGCTAAATAAGATCTGAAAACAGCCTTTTATCCTTTGTTTCTACCATCAGGCTCCAAATGACGGAGTTCAGGAGTTAAGACCAGACCGCATTGCAGTAAACATTGAATGGCAAAGGTGCACTAACTTGCCTTTTCATTCGAAAGGCTCGGGGAGGAGGCCGTTGCCAGAAAGATCTGATGCAGATTGGGGCAGACTATTAACCAGCTGGGTGTCTCCCATGTGTGGGTTGAAATCATCTTTACCAAATTGCCCGAGACAGGTTGTACAAAAGCTATCAGCCGCTGCTTGTTTTGACTTGCCACCGGTTTCTTCTAGTCATTTCTTATTATTGTCTTTGTGCATAAATGCATCTGTACAGATGACTGCATTTGTTCTTTGGGTTATAAGTGCTCAAGAGGAGCTTCTATTTTCAGGGGACAATTTGAGGTAGAAGGGTGGGGAGTGGCAGCCTGGAGGCTACAAATGAATTTGGCAATTATGGGCGTGCATAAGGCAGCCATGTTTCCAAATGATTCCAGGAAATCAGGCAGCATCCGCACCTTCTGGAGCTTGTTTTTATTGCTTCTGTAGTGGGATCTTTGCTTGGAGGTGATGGTGCTGGAGATGAGACAGGTGCAGTGCAAATGTCTCCACGTGTACCCACTGCATCCACCTGTACACCCTACGTCGAGCTTGAGCAGAGCAATCAGAGAAAAGACACAACATAACAAATCAAAAAAAAAAAAATGCACACAGTCATGAAGAAAATACACAAGCTAGGAGGATTGGCAAGTGACTGTAATGATGGGTTTCGGGTCAGCTCTGTGTTTTAAATTAAAGTCTGAAAATAAATTCCCACCAGTTTGGAAGAGTTAAGCAACTCCTTGCGAATTTTTCCACAGCTGCTCAGATGCTGATTATCTTTCTTTTCTGGAGGCATTCTGGGGAAATAAGGAAGGAAATGAAATAAACCTCATTGTTTAAAATGCTTCATTTCATATACGCCACCTTGTCATCAGGACGTAAGACAGCTTGCTGTAGGGAGGAGAGTTAAATATTTGGGCCTTTACTCACAGTTTACTATAGCCATTTTGCCCTGTGAAAGTTGAAGGTCATCACTTAATGAGATCAAGGGCACCTTTCTCCTCTAATGATTCAGCATAATGGGCTGCATGGCTGCCCATGTATCTTTTGGCAACTGGAGTAAGTAGGGTCCAGTCCTGGGTTCTGTGGCCTTGGTTCTAAGAGGAACCCTGAAAGCTCACATCTCATCTTTGCATCCATTCCAGGATTAAATCCTCCTGGATTTAATTTCATTTAATTTTTAAAAATTTCTTCCCTACCAGATTTATTTGAGGTATTGACTTTGGACTAAGTTGTGGCTGCGATTTTTTTTTTTTTCACAGCTCTTGGACTTCTTTGTCTCTTCCCTCCATCCCACACTTTTCCAATCTTGAGTCCTTCGGAATACACCCTCCCCCTTGAGTTCATCCGGGTTTTTTTCTTGTGCAATGAGAAGTTGACCATGGGAATGAACGATACTCCAGGGTCAGAAGGAAAGAGCTGGTTCTAGTCACTGGTGTGCTAGATCCTTGTCACCTAGCACAACCTCTTTAAGCTCAATGCCTTTTTTATTTATCTGTAAAGTAGAGATTATTATCTCCGTAATGTAGATATGTGAGGATGGTGATACATTATTTAAAAACTGATGAAGATAGAAGTAATATGTCTCTGTTTTGACTCAGTTTGATGTTAGAAAGAATGCGGATTTCTCCTAGGGATATATCTGCACTGCCATAATTTTGGCTTCTAGGTTCAAGTTGGAGCCCGGGTTAAATGAGGCTGTATTAACCACAAGACTCCGTGTAACTTCCTTGGATGTGTATTTCTGGGAGACCCCTGTATTTTTTTTTCCCCCATTTTCTGAGCCTGGTAAAAAGAAAGCTATGGACTGAAGATAATTTTTTTATAGAGCGTACTTCAGACAACTCAAAATCAATAGTCTTCTTTGTTGAAGGCACCCAGGAAAGTAGAACATAAGGAATCATAGGGGTTTACTATTGCTCTTTGGGACTGATGATAAAACTTTATGGTATCTTCATAACATATATGGTCCAGTACAAGTGAAATTGTATTTCATTACAGTTTATCATTGTCTGATGATAGATAACACTGCATTTCATAACACCTGACATTTAACATGTACTTGATCAAAGATCTAAACTCTTTGTTTCTTTCCTCCTAGTGGCTTAGGATTTGTAAAAGGAGCCAGAGGAACTAAGGGTGAGATTGATCAGAAAAAAAAAAAAACACAAAAAACAAAAAACAGACTATGTGAAGGCTGCTGTGGCTTTTTAGAGACCAAAGGATCCAGAAAAAAAATATTTTTAGTGATAACCCCTTGCCTAGAATGCTCTTAGCATAAAGGTGGGTAGTGGTAATACCAGTAGTAATAGTAATAGTAATAGTAATAATAATAGTAATAGTAGTAGTAGTAGTAATAATAATGATAATAATAATAATAACTAATGCATATTTATGAAGCACTTAGAATACACCAGGATTTGAGCTTACCATTTTACATGCTGTGGTCTCATTTGAGCCTCATCTCACAAACTCCCTGTGAGTTAAGCACTGCTATTATCCCCATTTTACTGGTAAGAAAGCTGGTCTGAGATAAACTAACTTGCCCAAGCTTGCCCAGGCAGTTGGGGAAAATCTTGTTTCAGTAGAGTGGCAGAAGATGGTGAGGCAAGCCTGTTTTTGTGTCTCCTTGGGCACAGAAGTTTTGCATTTCCCAGCTTCCCAGGCCATTAGGTGTGACCACGTGACAGAGTTCTAGATGAGGAGATGAGGGGCAAGTGACGTGCAGCAGCCCTGTCAGTGCTGGCCTGCATGACCTCTAGTAATCCATCTTCTACACCTTTATCCTATTTGCCACCTGGATTTAGAGAACTCTGACTTCAAGTGCTTAGCAGAGACATAAGACCAAAAGAGCTGGGTCTGTGAATAACCACTTGGTGGAGAGCCGCCTGCCAAGAGGAACACTTGCATCCTAAATTCAACTCTGCATATATTAGAAACTTTGATTATGTTAAGATGTTGAAATGTTGGTGCTTATTTGTTACAACAGCTTTGTAGCATTTATCCTGACTTCCCCAATCAATACATACCCAGAAAATATATCCAATTGGACAGCACATTGCTCTCTACTTCCACATATGGTTATACAAATAGATTTACTTATGAGGAAAAACTAAGTTAACAGATAATATATCTTCAAAATGCATATGATGACTGAGAATCATGATGGTTTTGTCTGTCTGAATTCAACATGTTTTATTACAACATACCTTACTTAGTCTTCTGTTCCATCCTTCTCTTCCTCCTTTCTTCTCTTCCTTCTTGTTAAGGGCCCATTGTGTTCCACCTACCATGCTATATGGGGATACAGAAAAGAAGAAGATAAATAAATGCAATTATTGCCGTAAGGAGCTCAGAGCCAAAGGGTGGGCCAGGATATATGCCTGTGATTATGCTATGATGTGGTGATGACAGAACAGTCCTACTATGGCGGCACCGAGGAAGGGCATCTGAGCTGACCAGGGAGAAGCAAGGAAGGCAAAGAAAGTAAAGACTGAGGTGGAGAATTTCCTGAGAGTGGGTCTTTCAGTGCTAAAACATGGAAATTTCCATGCAAATCTGGATGAGTTGTCACCTAGGTGGAGATAACCTCAATTATCTATTCTCAAAGGATAAATAGATGGTTGGGGAGAGCATTCTAGACCATGGGACAATGAGCAAAAGCAAGGAGGAGACAAACAGCATGAAGAGGTCTGGGGAATGGTAAGCAATGCAGAGTGGCTAGGACAAAGTGCAAGATGTGGAGAATGAGGCTCAAGAATTATGTGCGAGGAGACTGTGTGCGGCCGTATAAACTGTATCAAGGAGTATGGGAGTGTTTTAAGCAGCCGAGTGAATGATGGCAAAGACTGAGGGCCACACCGTAAGTACAGAAGCCACTGCTGAAGTCTAGCCTGAGTCAACAGAGAGGAGAGGTAGTATTTAGAGTAGTATTTTTGAGTAGTATTTAGAAAGCAAAATTTTAGTGCTGGTCATTGATGAAACAAAGGGATCCAGGAAGAGAGCAGATCCAGGATGGCCTGCCAGTTTTGAGAGGAGAATTTCCTAGTTACTAAAACTTGGCAGAGAGCCTTCCTTGCTCCAAGCCCCTGTGCTGTGCTGAGTGCCAAGTCTGTGCCCCGGAGGTCTGGCGACCGGCCAACGAGAGCAGCCCTACCATCAAGGCTTGGCAGGGTGCCTTTCTGCATTGCCTCTGGGCAGCAAAGTGCTAGTGCTCCATAACCACTGAGGTCACTCGAGGAAGGGGCTAAAGAGCTAACTCAGAAGGCGGAGAGAGCTAAGTAAATGAAAAAGAGGAATTGATACACATAGTGGACGTTCATAGAGATCCTGGCTTCGGGGAAATGAACCTATTTTGGCTCTTGCTTTGGCCTCCCAGAGCCTCCACAAGGACAAGGACACCCCCAGGACTTTTCCTTCACTTCAGAGTGTTGCATTCCCAGTCGCCCATCATAGTAATATTTCTACCTGCCACCCGCAAAAAGTTGCTCTTTCCTGCACTTCAAATGTCTACACATGGGGGCTCAATGTCCACTGTCTTCAGCTGGGACTATTGGAGCACTCGCATCATACCAGATTTTAGACTTATCCTTTCACAGGTGCGATCTTATTTGAGCTTTATCTCACAGCCTCCCTGTGAGGTCGGCACTAGTCACAGGCAATTAGAATCACAAACATTAATGTAATACTCAAAGCAGTTACAGATTTTCTTTACCTGACTATGAGCTCCTTGAGGTTAGGAACTGTATTTATTATTTACTTTCAGACCTGGCATAGTGCCTCGCCCATCTTAGATGCCTCAGGAATGTTTGCAGGATCAGTGGGTGGATTGTTTCCTCCAGAGAAGATACAACTAAGGGCAGGAAGAGAAGATAGCTTCGGTAGCCAGTTACCTAGAATCATCTTAAACAATGCAGAGCTGGGGAAACCAAAGGGCTGTCTTCCCAGGTTTGGGTATTTTTCAAGATTAGACCAAAGAACTATGGCATCCATCATATTCTCTGTTTAGATAAAATAGCATATTTGCACAGGAAAGTGTCGTAAGGTCTAGCTTAGTGCAGAAAAGACAAAAAAAAAAGTTTCAAGTGCAGAGAAAACTGAATAAGAATTGCTCTAAGTTATGAGTCTCATTGGATGATGAAATTAGGCCCAGAGCTTGTGTTATTATTTGTTTCCTGTGGCTGTGGCTGGAGCACGGTCCTGATTCACTATTCTAGTTCCACAGACTGGACTGGGTCTGGGACGCAAAATGGCAACCTGCTCCATGAGTTCAGTCAATCGAGTATTTAATAAAAATGTATTGAATGCCGATTTCATTGATAGAAATATAAAGAGGGAATGAGAGAAAGAAGACAAGTATAGTCTGGATATTGGCCTTGAGGAAGATACATTTTAGTTGGGATTTTAAAGAGTTCAATGCATTTATTTGAATCACTATGTCTCTTAATTTGGCTTTCATTTTGAGATGAACTTTGATGGACAATTCATATATTGTATAGATGTTTATTTTGCTGTATTACTAAAGTATATAATCATGTGATTAAAGTTTCTTTTGAGCCTATCAGATACAGACGAGGAGATTGAAATATGGAGAAAATTGATGATTAATCCAAAAGTCTGCGTTAGAGTAGAAGCTAATATTTCTTTTGTTCAAATCTAAAATTTTCTCGAAGTCTAGGCATAGTAAACTATCATTAATGTTGAAACTAATGGGCAGTCTTCTGGAGACTGATAAAATGTTTGTAATCAAGAAGTGTGTATTATCATCAAGTCCGTTGTATTACTAATTCTTGCACAATCTTAGAAGTAAAAACAAAAACTCTATTTTCATTGGCTTCAGCCTGTTTCCGATTTAAAAACAGAAGCACACATTTTCATTTTCATAGACATTTTGAGGATATACCCTGCTTTGAAATACAAAAGCATAATAATAATAATAATAATAAAAGAAACCTACACTATCAGAAAGGGGGAAAAATAACCTATAAAACAAAAACAAGCCTAAGAGTAAATCGTTATGACTTTTGCCAATTACAGATTCTTCCTTTAGATATATATATATATATATATATATATATATATATATATTATATATTTATTAATTTGGTGGCAGCAATTTCATTTACTTCCAACTAAATGTAAATATAACATTAGTTACATATTTTGAAGTTTCAAATTAATCAGCCAGACAAGTTTCAAACCAGATATTTCTCTAACTGTGGTCGTTGGCTGTAAAAGATGTAAATTACTAATTCGAGTTTGTTTTGAATGATTGAAATAATAATAGGATCAGGGAGCAAATCGACAGAAGAAATGCTGCAGGGAAATTAGCTGAACAGGTGCTGGTTTACGAGGGAGCGTTGCTGCCCTTGGAAGGAAAGTTTGCTCCTTGCGCTGGCAGGGTCATTTCCTAGTTTTCACTGGTCACAGGGGGAGTACCATTCCCCACGTTCTGATGATTTCAAACTCGGTTTTCTCTTTCTAAAGGAGTCCAGGAAAAAGTGGAATGTGGTTAGTGCCAAATCAGTTGCTGTTCGTGCCTTTAAAAAACATCCTCAGTGATTTGCTCAAAGTACACAATCAGACCAAGGCTTAACAGGACCAAGAGAACATACGACAGGATAAGGTGTGAGAGAAGCTGAAAACCTCAAACTTTCACAGCAAAAAAGGGAGACGATGGCTCCAGGAGCAGAGGGGTAAAACTCCCACGGTAGCATCAGTAAGACACTGTGGTGTTTGGAATTTACCGGGGTCATGGTCCACCATAATTGTAGAGTCGCAGCACTGTGTAATTTTCCTTTATGGTTCTGTGTGTAATATCTGCCCCCATTCCACAACAACATGACTTTGATTTTTCTTAACCATCCCCTTTCTTCTCTGGCATTATTAGAAGATCTCCTCCTGAGGTCTCAACCTCTCATTTTGCCTTTCTGTAAATCCATCCTCAGAGCTACCGGGAGGATCTTTCTGAAAATGTAGTCTTGAACGGACCACTTTCCTGTACAATAGACTTCAGTGTCAGACTCCCCGGCATGGTATAGAAAGTTCCTCACAGAATGGTTCTTAATTACTTTACTGGTCTTATCTTTTACCCTTTTCTTTCTCATGCACAATCTGGCCATTTTAACTACCTCTGAATGTATTGTAACATTTTGTCAACACTAGTCTTTACATTGTCATTCTCTTCTTGGCCACCTAGAAAATTGCTCTCTTCTGGGAAGCTTTCCAAGCAGAGGTGAATAGTTCTTCTCATAGCTCTCAAGCCTTATCATCCTGAACCTCTCTGGGGGTTGGAGCAGGGAGAGGAGGAGATGAGTTTTCAAGAGGAAGTCCAAGACCTCCTGCACTTCGCTGACAAGCAATCCAAAGGGATACATTAGAAAAGTCACATCTTCTGAGAGCCAGACCTTTAACTGTTTCACTAATCATGTGGGAACACCACCCTCCAGCCCCAGTGCTAGTAAGTGATGAGTAAGACCTTTTATAATTATAATGATGATGACTAATCATCACCTTGCTTGCTATGGGCTAGGCACTGTGCTGAATGTTTTTATATGGACCATCTCCTTTCATCTTCACAATCACCTCATTATGTCATTCTTATTATTACACCACATTGTATACACGATGAAAGTGGGATTAGAGAATTTATATGACTTGTCCAAGGTAACATAGCTAGTAGGTAGGGAAGTAGAAGTTGACTCTCTTTGTCCAACTGTCCTCTTAATACTATGCAATAAAGCTTTTTTATTTTAATCCCTCCAAAAAGGGATAAAGGAGCTGCTTGAATTCCTTACAAAAGTTAATATCTGCCTTCCTTATTTAAATATATGGACTACACCTCTTTCGAATTTGTATTCCCAGCACCTATCATTGTCCCTAGCATATGCAAGTAAATGCATAATTGAATTATAAATGAGGACTGGCCAATATAAATCTTCTGCCATTGTAGAGTAAGTGGAGATTAGGGATATGTGCTACACATCCCTAATCATAAAAATGTTTCTATCTTAGGACAGGAAGCTTGAACAAAATGATAGAGAGCCCAGAGGTTTTACAGTCATTTTTATTCATTTGATTTTGGTTGTATTTTTATTTTGAGACCTGTCAAAAGAATTAACATCCAAACAATCTCAATGTTTATAGCTGTTCTCAATTTCCACCATGAACTTTTAGAGAAAGATAAAGTTTTCATAAGGCCTAAGGCTTTAAATTTATTTTTAGTATTTTACTTAAAACTATACCTAAACTTCCTGGAGTGACTCAGTCAAGGAATTGTCACACTACTGATTCCCTTGCTAACACTGAGGCCCAAGTTCACACTGTGGACCCGATGCTAGGGAAAAAAAATGTCTCACTGAGATCCTAGAGATTTTCAGTGGCAGTAATGATCCTTCAAGAAGAGTAGCTTCGAGTGTTCTGTCCTGTAATATGAAATATCACTCAGCAAGCTGCACTCTTCAATAATTTTTATAGCAAAACATAACACACTTTTCCAGCAAGGTCTGAAATATCAATAAAAAGGTACAAATGGACTAGCCTGCGATTCTCAATTCTGAAGAGAGTCTGATCTCTTGAGCACATTGGTGCTGAGGTTTGAAAAGCAAGTATGTTTTCAAAGGGACTCTGGAGACTGCCTTAGACTTTTAACCAGGGCACTGCCTGTAAAACCGAGGTGTCGTCTGGGGGCCAATACAATACTTTGACTTCGGCTCAAAGATACTGGCACATTGGGAAAGAGCGAGTTGTATAGCGACCACTGGTTCTACCTTTGGTTTGGGTTTGGCAGTGTTAAAAAGGATTTGGGGGGTAAAAAAAGAAACTTCGCATGTTACTAAGGGCCTGTATTAGTTTTCCACTGATACATAGCAAATAACCACAAGTGAAGTGGCTTAAAACAATATTCATTTATTATCTTACAGTTCTGCAGGTCAGAAGTTGGGGTGGGCCTGGCCGGGTTCTCTGCTTAGAGTCTTACAAAGCTGACACAGAGATGTTGGCCAAGCTGTGCACTGATCTGTAGGATGTGGAAAGAATCCACTTCTAAACTCTGTGTGACTAGATTAGTTCTTACCAGCTATCTTTGTATATTAAGGTCAACTGATTTGGGACTTCAGTGACATCTGTAGAACCCCTTTATAGCAATACTAGATTAGTGTTTGAGTGAATAACTAACTGGGTGCCAGCAACCTTCAAAGTTCATTTTAGAATTCTGTCTACCACAAAACCAATGTGAACCATTTGCTTTGCAAATGTTATTTAATTTAAACTTCAAAAATCTATAAGCACACAAGTTAATTGCTTAATTCACTCACCCAGTAAATGATGCAGCTGGCATTTGACCCCAGCCTATTCTGACTCTAACATCTGTGCTATTCCATAGCAATAATAATAACAATATTAATAAGAACGTTACTCTCTTGTGCCAGGAACTGCCACTTCTCATGTACTAACTCATTTAATCTATACAACAACCCTGTAAGTAGATATAATTTGGTCTCTTTTAGATGAAAAAGCCATGGAGGAGACAGCCAGTTATCAACAGGACTTTATTAGGATAATTCAACCACTTTAGTTCATCTCAACCTCTTTTTATCAGTGGAGCAAAAAGGAATTCAAAGGGGACGCAAACGTCTTACCAACACCCGCTCTAGGTGCTCACTTGGTTACTTCCCTTTCAATTATGTTTTCCTCACTTGCACAACAGAAAGTGACAGCTTTTAAGACTTGTATTATGTCAAAGCAAAAATTGCATGGGACAAAGGTTAACAGACAAGGGAGACTTTATTTAAGACTCTTGTAACAGGGAAGAGAGGCCAGAACTGGTTCTGAGCTTAATTCTGTTAAAATAAAGGGCTAGAGAGTTTTTAAGAGCTGGGATGGGCAAGGGTCGGTGGCGGGGGAGAATATAGGCCATGTGTTTTTGCTAATTGGCTTCACCTAAGGAAAAATAAACTTTTTCTTATCCTCATGACAGGAGGTAGTTTAACAACTTGGAGCGAAAGTACCTGCCAAAATTAGGTCCCTACCTTCCTGCAGAAACTCAGAGAGGGGTATTACCTTCCTCCATGATTAGATTTCCAATGAATGGCTCCCAGGTCCCTGAGAAAGACCTTCTTGGGTTGTAAAACTGGCAAGAAGCTTTTAAAAAGATTTACATCTGAAAGGAGCAGATAAAGAATTTACAATCACAGGTTTTCTAAAGTAAATGCTCTAAGAAAAGGGAGGCCAGGGCTCAGAGTCAGAATAGAATTTAAAGTTAAGTCAAGTGAGGGGAATAGTAAGGCCATCTTAGCCTAAAGACTGAGACCAAGTGTGAAGACTAAATAGATAATGCGCGCTATCATGTGTTATAAACTGAAAAGTAATGTTCAACTGTAACTTCCTCAGAGAACCTCTCCTTGGCCCTTTATGTCTAGATCCCAAGCTCTTCCTCTTGGTTCCAGAGCTCCCAAATCCTTCCTCTGTCATTTGTAATATTATGTAAAGTGCTAAAAGCCTAAGCGCCCCTCAATAGCACTGTAAACAGACATATGAATAAATAGCATGTATATAAACTATAAATATACTACTATAAATAGCAGTATAAACAGATAATGGTACCTCTCTGTACACAAACATTATAGTTATTAAAGATTACATTGAAGAAGAAATTTAATAACTTGAGAAAATGTGCATAGTAGATTGTTATGTTAAATAAGGGCAAATTATAAAACACTACCACAAATGTGATCTCAATTAAGTAACAAAACAAACAAACAAACAAATTCTCCTGGAAGGAGATACACCAACATGACAGTATTTATCTGGGGGTGGTGGGGTTATGAATAATTTTTATTTTCTTCTTTGTGCTTTACCATGTTTTGGCTTTTCTACAATGAAAATATATCACTTCTGTCACCAGGATAAAAAACACAATTTTACACAAAGAACTATGGACAAAAAAGCCACCAAGGCATTTTTTATGACTCCCCAACTGTAATCTAATGGAGGCAGACACAGTGCTTTGTAATATATCCTGTGTAATTTCTTGTCTTTTTGTTGCTACACCCTTCTGCTGGTCCACATCTGGACAGAGATCAAGGTGACAATAAGGGCTTCTCTCTTCTTGTGTCCACAGGCTGCCAGCCCTGTAGGAAAGAGAGTTTGAGGGGAAGGATGTGCAAAAGGATTGTGATGATCCTTTCTTGCTCTGGCTACATCTGCATCCTCAGCCTTGACTCGATGTTGTTAATTGATCAATTAATTCGTGGACACGTTTACTTCTACCAATTGCCCTGTGTGTACCTGGCTGGGAAGAATTGTTCAGAAATGGCATGTGCTGTATTGATAGATAATGAGTTTGCCATCGCAAGAGGTATTCAGGCAAAATCTCAATGGTCACTTATTATGAACGTGATAGAGAGACTTCCAGCCTCGTGTAAGCCAGCTTGGTCACCTTTGTGAGATCTGAGACCTTCCTTCAAGTCAGTTCGAAGACAAGGGGATTTGGTGGCAGGATCCTTCTCCAGTAATCTACGGATGGAATAGGAAGCAGTATGGGAACAGGGAAGGCCACTGAGAGCCAAGTCGGTTGCTCTCTCCATCAGGGGTCGCAGGGTGTCTCTGTCCTCTGATGTCCTCTGAGGTTAAATCATGCACGATCTTTGCTAACCCAACCTCTAAGCCACAAAATCTCTCCTCCAGCAAACTACCAGAAACAGTGTCCCTAGGTAAGATGAGAAAGACAGAGACACAGAGACAGAAACAGAGAGATGCCAATGATAGATTCGTCATGGTCAAGGGGGGAAAGGATTGACAGTACTATCACAACTTAGAGTGATGAAAAATATATTAATTGGTAACTAGCTTAAACCATTCAAAAGAATATACCTGTACGTGGGGCAAATTTTCACAATAGTTTCTGTTTACCAGAATCTTCTTCGTCGCCTCTCCTTTCTTGATCAGAAATGTTTTTGAACTGCAGTGAAAACTGGAAAATTCTATTCTGGCACCCACATAACTGATTAGAAAAGCATTCCGAAGTTGGCTTTCTGATTTGCTATTTGAAAAATACTATCTAGAATCCAAATGGCTTATCTGAATATTTCAACTCAATTATTCTGATAGGAGTAAATTTGTTTTTACATTAATCTAAAGTCATTTCCTGTATTTATTCAGTGGGCAGAGGCAGCTAACTAGGGGATCGAAGACATCTTTGAAAATAGAGAAACCATTAATAAATATAGAAAACACTGGGAGTAAAATCCCTCTTTTTTGTGTCATAGCGAGGCCTCAGGGTTACGGTCGCGGTTCATTCTATAATCTTTAATGATATCCAGCCTCTTCCCTTGGTTGCCTTTGCCTGGAGCAGCTAGCGTTTCCTTAATAATTGATGCCATGTTTTTCATTTCTGTTCACTTCATCACTTAATCAGCAGAGTTGTAATTCCTCTTCCCCTCATATGTCTTCATTTTCGACCCCATTACCTGGAGGGGCTCTGAAGGCTCACCCGTTCTTGGCGTGGCGTTCCTGGTCTCTGGCTGCTCTCCGGGGTCTCCGGGCATCTGCTCCCTGCTAGCTGGTGCAGCTGGAAGGAAGACGCATCGTACACGAGGGAGGAAGCAGATCCTCCTAACACGAAGGGGGCCCTCGGGGACCAAGGCACTTTGGAAGCTGCTTTACCTCTGTCACAGCGAGAGAGTGATGTATGGAGTCCCGTTTCATGACATTTTTCTTATCCTTCGAAGTGGTGTTTCCAAAGCCTACACTGCTGGTGGCTCACCGTCTTGAGGTTTTAAGCAAGCTAGAATAACAATTATATCACTTATTGACCCTGACTTAAGGGTAAGCACATTGCACAAATTAATTTATTTTTCATCACAAGAAATCTCTGAGGATCGTATTATCATCCCTGCTTTGCAGATGAAGAAACTGAACCTCAGAGACATAAAGTAATTATTAGTTAAACGATTTAGTCCATTTGGGCTGCTATAACAGAATACCGTAGACTGGGTGGCTTATCAACAACAGAAATTTGTTTCTCACAGTTCTGGAGTCTGGGTAGTCCAAAACCAAGGTGCTGGCACTCAGAGTCTGGGGAGGGCCCACCTCTTGGTTCCCAGAAGGCTGCCTTGCTGCGTCCTCACAGCAAAGTATCCTCTGGGGCCTCTTTTACAAGGCTCCGCCCTCATGTCATAACAACCTCTCAAAGGCCCCACCTCCAAATACCATCACACTGGGGATTAGGTTTCAACACATAAACATTGGGTCTATAGCACCACTCTAGAGGATGGCTGAGTCAGGGTGAGACCCCAGGTCTATCTGGCTTCAAGGAAGGAAGAAAAGGCAGAGCCAAGGTCTGACCCCAGCACTGCACTGCTGCAAATCTCCCTTCTTTTCCCACACATGCTGCAGAGCTGGTGATGTTCCTTTTCCAGCAGTGAGGACTGTGGACTCCTCTCTGCTCTAGCGGATACATCGCTTCCAGAGGTCTCTTGACATGTTTTCAATTACGATGCTGGGCTTTGTAATTGTCACCTGAGTTAGGGTCTCCAGTGTCTAACTGTACCCATCAGTATCACCAGTGAGGAAATAGTACCAACTTCATAGATTTTGTATCAAGACTGAATGACAAGAAAGATCTAAAATGCCTCATCCATGGATGCATAGGAGGTATCTGGTAAACGGTCTCCGTTATCATTATTGGGAAATATGATTTTGTTTTCTTCTATCTCCAAATCTGAGCTCAGCACTTTACATTGAATTAAATACAAAATATATGCTTGATGAATAAATGAAGAATGTAAGACGTGATAAGTTAACAGCTAAGAGTTTGGAGACCTGAATTCTAGTCCAGGCTCTGCCATCACTACTGTGAGACCATTCGTCAGTCACTTACTATATCTGGATGTGAGTTTCCTTTCTTGCCTCATAAGGCAGTTGTCCCAAATGACCTCTACAATGCCTTCTAACTAGAGGTTTCTAAATTATTTAATCTGGAACCAATAAAACCTGGGTTAATTTCCTGACTCTTATCATTACTTAGGGACCCTATCTGATGCTCACTTTAGCTGATACTATAAATACACGCTTTCTTGCTATCCATGTGGGTTCCTTTGTGTGTAGACTGGGTTTCACGTTTTGGGCTTTAGGATTAGAAGGGATATCTCTCCTTTCATTTTATTTTATGTTACCGGTCCTAAAATGGGGCTGGTTTGGCCCCTCAGGAGACCTTTGACAATGTCTGTAGACAGTCTTAGTTGTCACAGTGGGGAATGGGGTGCTACTGGCATCGAGTGGGTAGGCCAGAGATCCTGCTAGTGTTCTTTGATGTACGGCTCAGCCCCCTCCCCCCATACAATACAGAATTATCTCATGCAAAATGCAATAGCGTTGACATTTCTCATGAGGATGAGAAGATCCATTTTATGTGAAGAATATATTTGTAAGAACTGAACCTCACCTAACACCAAGGTTGAGAGCACTGCTTCCTGTCATCTGCCCTGGTAGCAGGATGCTTGAAATTGGAAGTCTGAGCTTAGTGATTAAAAGTGCACACAAAAATTCCCTGGTGTTTCAAAGATTCAAAGGCACAATGAGCAAGCCTATTATGGTACATCAGACTCCTGTACAGAGCAAATGCTTTTCCTACCTGAACGAAGGATTTCTGAATAGATAAGCACTACAGCTCCTACAGGGGACTACTTTAGCCGGGGGCATGTGGATTTTAGCTGCACGAATAGTATCAACATTAGTGGGAATCCTTACGCCGCCCTGCACTGGAAATTTACCCCTGAATGGGTCGCAATATCCCACAGATGGGAGCCGTTGAGAATTTGTTTCGCTGGCAGGGTGCATGGAGAAGGATTGCGTGGGAAGCAACGTTGGTTGCCGGCTGAATGGCCTGTGTGGGGAAAGAGTAGGGCAAACAGGGCAGCGTTATCCAATGACCAGTATGAACCTGGGTGATGCTGGGAACAGGCCATTGGTCTCGGGTGCACCCCTCCTCCCCTTTTGGAGCCTTTTCTGTTCATTTCATAAGTGGTCCTGTCATTTCCCTAAGATCACAGCCTTTCTGCCATGGCCCCTGCCCCAGGAAAGTGGGCTAATAAACTCATGCTCTCTAAGGTATCAGGGATCCAAGGATTACTTTCTGCAGGATAATTTCTGTAATTTAAAGAAATGTCATCACGCAGCCCTAGGGCATAGAAATTTGTTTTTCTGGAGGGTCTGTAAGGATGTCTCTGAGGATATAATCTGCTTTTGTATGAATCCCTCAGGTCTTGACTGAAGCTGCTGAGGAGCCATTTCTTGCACATCATAATATCCAGAAGCTCGCTATTGTTACAAAACAATATTCAGCAGAGTAAATTTGAAGACCTAATTTGCTTTATTAGGTGATTCACGCATCAGGCAGCAAGCCACCTAGCAAGGAGAACGGGCGTTCTGAGGTGTCGTACAAAATAGAAGGTTTTTATAAGAAGAAAGGTACTGTGGGGGAGTTATTAAGACAAAAAAAAAAAAAAGGATTATTTAGACCAGGATGTCTTTCTAGGGGGTGAAAGGAAAAGCAAAAGTTTTAGCATGCAATTTCCTCTTCTTCCATTAGGGCATGGGGAGCGCCTATGTGACAGCTTACCTTCTGGGTGTGGACCGGGTTGATTAAGATTATATTTTTGGAAGAGATTGAAACTGCAATTAAATCAGATATCAAATCTAGGTTTAATATCGTGGACTTTTAGCATGAGTGACACCATTTGGGGTCTGTGGTTTTCTTTTTAATGCTACGTAAAGCAGTGAAGAAGTGAAAACGCTGTGTTGGAAGTAGGGGTGGGGTGTCTGGGAGTTGGCCCCTGGCCTCCATCTCTATACCACACCGCTGGGTCCTGAAGCACCTCTCTTAAATAACTTGGGCTCCACGGAGCAGTGATCCTCGTTTTTCCTCATCATGGAAGATTTCAGCCACCATGTTAACTGGCACCACATAGTAGAGTGAACAGGATTGAGTTGATTCTTTAATTAATGCATTAAGTTAATATTCATGGAGTACCTACTGTGTGCCAGCTACTTCTCTAGTTCCTGAGGAGACAGAGGTTAACAGATCCCTGCCCTTATTTATCCAAGAAATCCAAAACACTAGTTCGAAAAGACACTATGCATCCCTATGTTCATTGCAGCATTATTTGCAATAGCCAAGATATGGAAGCAACCTAAATGCTCATCAACAGATGATTAGATAAAGAAGGTATAGTACATATAGACAATGGAATATTATTTGGCCATAAAAAAGAATAAAATCTTACCATTTGTGACAGTGTGGCTGGATCTAGAGGGTATTATGCTAAGTGAAATAAGTTAGAAAAGACAAACACCATATGATGTCACTTGTATGTGGAATCTTAAAAAAAACAAATAAATGAACAAACAAAACAGAAATGGACTGATAGATACAGAGAACAAACTGATGGGTTGCCAGCTGGGAGGGGTTTTGGCGGCCTGTGTAAAAAAGGTGATGGAATTAAGAAGTACAAATTGGTAGTTACAAAATAGTTACAGGGATGTAAAGTACAGTAGGGCGTACAATCAAAAATATTGTAATAACTATGATGGTGCCATGTGCATACTTGTGCACCTGAAACTAATATAATAATGAATGCCAGCTGTAACTAAAAAATAAAAACAAAAAAATTAAAACTAAAAAAATCAAAAGTTCTTTATAAAAAAAAAACAACAAACAAACAAACACAAATCCTTCCCTTCGAGGAGTTCATATTCCAGTGAGATGGGGAACAAGTAAACCATAAATAATTAAATAAAATATATAATCAGTGGGTTTCATGAAATAATGCAGGATGAGGAACTAGCTTCAGCGTGTGTGTGTGTGTGTGTGTGTGTGTGTGTGTGTGTGTGTGTGTGTGCAGGGAGATATTGCTAAGAGAGTCAGAGGCAACCATGTGAGACGCTGGTAGAAGAAAGTTCCAGACTCAGAGCATGGGAGTTGGGATGAGGGGGGTGCAGGGGAGAGGTCCTGAGGTGAAGATATGATCAGTGTGCTCAAGAAACAGCAAGAAGCCTGAAAAAATTTTAATCGCCCTTGCCAATTTTCAGCCATTTTTGAGAATTTCTATATTTTCTGAATTTGATCTAGGGGTTTATAGAAATCTATCATTCGCCATTTTTACACATGTTAAAATGAGGCTTAGGGAAGTGAAATGTCTTTGGCCATTCCATGATGTTTGAGAGTGTAGAAACAGCAGGGTTAACCACAAAATTTGCTGAAATTTTGTTAACTCGTCTTTACCTAGAAGCCAAAAGCTATATGGAGATTTACAGACAGATTATATTTCAAGCACTTATTTTTAGTTATATTAAGAACTTCTAAAGGAATGATTTCATTTATTCTTCATAGTAACACTATGTGGTAGGTACTATTATAATTCCCATTTTATAGGTGAGGAAACCAAGACACATCAAAACCTAAGTAATTGGACAAAAGCAAAACTAGCAAATGGCAGAGGCAGAGTTTGAACTTAGGCAGACTAGCAGACCAGCCCCTAAGCCCACATTCTGAAGATGACTAGGTTCTTCGTGTGTTTGAGAATTTTTTCCTTATTTGAAAGTCAAGAGTTTCGATGAAGCCACTAATAGGTCTTGCTTAATACTGACATAGATCTACCAAAGCCTTCAGGAAACTTCTCAGTGCCTCTGTGAATTTAAACACAAGACCCGGTGTCTGTTTTCACTGTGAGGCAGGCTTTACTGCCCGCCGATAGGGAAGCCCTGAACATCACTGCTCAAGCCACTCTCTACCCACCAAGTCTATTTATTGGGATGTGCGAGGAGTGGAGGATGAGGAGACTTCAGCGTTAAAGCATTGAGCTTCCATTTCCTTTGAGTGGACCCGCTCAGCCCCTTGTACATACAAGGAGCCTTTCCAGAGGCAGAAGTGACAATCTCACATTCCGCGATGACCTTTCCTCATCGCTCCTTTGTGGTGTCACGACAGTGACACATCCAAGCCTTGTGATGCTCGGCCTCTAGTTCAGAAAAGCTGCAGACTTCCCAAGTCTTGGTGTGTGTGGCATCAAGGAAGAAACTCCTCTCATTCTTGTCAACCCCTCCTTCGTTGTGGGGTGATCAGAGTTGGAGTTCAGGAGAAACTTCCGGGGTCTCTTGGGGTTAAATTCTGCGCAAGGGCCCCAGGTTGGTAGCTTCGAAAGAATATGCCATTATATCAATATCAAAACACACAGTATTACATGAGAAGGAATTCACTTCTATTTGTGATAACCAGAATACTTTTTCAGAAGAGACAGCACATAAACCTGGTCTCCTAAAATAAGTCAATTTCTTTAACAATGTAACTTTGCAAACTACACCTTTAGAGAAGGAGACATTAGGCAGCTATCTCCTCCTGGGTAGCTTCCACCAGGTGATGGCGATGCTCTGACATGCTTTGGGTACCACTGCGAGTTCTTATCAAAGCATAGAGATAATTTGCCATCCATACTTTAGTTATTTATGCACGGTCCCTTACAAGCTCCATGGCCTTGGGAATGTGTGACTGGATATCTCTAAGACTAAATTTCCTTGGTTATATAACAGGAAGACTAATACTCATGTCAAAGGATAGATTCTTGCAAAATGAATCAGCCAAGGTTCTGAGTTGTAAGCAACAGAAACTAACTCTGGCTGAGGTCAGCAGAAATGGAATTTATTAAAAGAATCACCTGAAGGAAGGAGGAACCAGGCATGAAGGTGGTGCAGAGAGAACAGCAGCTTCAGAGTCAAGTCACAGGCCCGTCTGGAAGGGGACAGTCATGGACAGTGCTGGTCTCCGTCTCTCACACTTCCTTGCTCAAGCTCTGGGGCAAGGCACGACTGGTTGCCTGAAATGGAGCACAACTTGACTTTGGCTGCAAGAGTTACAGCTTTCAGAGTGAGGAAGGGTCAGGCTGTGAGCAAGACTCATTGGGGGAGAATTACTTTAACATAAGAAAGAGAATTGGATGATGAAAAGCCAGAAATAAACTCAAGTGTGCATGCTGTGAAAATTAAATGATATGTTCCCAAACAGTACCCAGCACACAGTCGGTGTGAATAAATGTGGGTCCCATTTCTACCTTCCTTTGGGTCAGTATCTTTACTGTTGGTGGTGGTATTAATGGAATTTATATAGCACATTCAAGTGATTTGTAGCATTTATTCACTCATTATTTTCTTGCCTTTTTTTTTATAGCTATTTAAGGAGAACTGGGCCATAGGCCCCTAAAAAACAGTATTCAAGACTATGAAAACAGATTCATACAAAACTTGAAAAATATCAGTTTATCTCATTTGCATGATTTTTAGACTGTGCTATAACTTCTGAAACTCTGCCTTTATTCTCTCTGTTCACTACACACAAAAAATCCGCTTACACTTTCAGCATTCTGAATATGACAGGGTTTTAAATATGAGCCTTATATAAGTTCTGATCCATGGACAAGGATACCTTGAAAGGCGATTTGTGTGTCTAGTTCTTCTCTGCTTGTTTTCTTCCTTAATAACAAAGTCACTCCTTGGAAATAAATGAGTCATTTCCAGAGACACATGCAGACTCTCAGGCCCGTAGGTCGCTCTTTTAGTGACTGGAGAAAAATAGGCTAACTGTGCTGGTGTTGAGTTCAGCCCAACTCATTTGCTCTGCATGCCTCTTTAGCTACTGGTTTCTTAGGAAGCAGGATAACTTATGAGTGCGAGAGCAGAGCCGAGTTCAAATTCTTATCCATCACTCACTAGCTGTGTGACCCCAGGCAAGTTATTTAACCTCTCTGAACCTCGGTTTTCTTATCAGAGGGGTATTCTGTGAATTTTGTAAAGCACTATCTATAAAGTGGCTAGGAGAATGCCTGGTTTGTAATTTAGTCTCAATCAGTGGATGACATAGAGACCATTGGGGATAAATTTAGATTCTGTTCCAATAAATCTATTGTATTTTCTCTCCTTTCCACTAAAGATGAGCGATAACAGTGTAATAACAGGAAACACCAACCCTTTGAGGGCAGGGATAGTATTTAATTTGCCCTCCTGGGATCAGCAGAGTACTCTGCACAGAGAACAAAGTCTGTGCCCGCTTAACAATAGATGATGTGACTAGACCTCAAACGGATCTTTAGGGGTGATTGAAAAAAATTTTGGAGTTTTAAACAATCATTCAGCAGGTTCCAGACGAATTCCATAACATCACAAGGTACAGTTAAGAAACATTTGGGAAATTTATAAAACAAAGTTAGCAAGAAAAGAAAATGCACAGTCCTGAAATCTTTTCTTAGCCCCAAGGACAGGTGATCTCGGACCGAGGACCCTGCTGAACAAACTGTGGGGATAAATATCAGGGCAGGAAATGTGTCCTCTATTACTATGCCCTTTTTGGAGCGCTATAGTATGAATGTCTTTATCCCCTAAAGTTTATATGCTGAAATCCTACCCCTCAAAGTGGTGGTGTTAGGAGATGGGACCTTTGGGAGGTGCTCAGGTGATGAGGGGAGAGCCCTCATGAGCGGGGTTAGTGCTGTTACAAAAGAGACCCACAGAGATCCTTCCTCTCCTTCTGCTATGTGAAGACAGGTATGTACCAGGGAGATGGCTCGCCACAGAACCCGACCAGGCTGGTGCCTTGATTTTAGAGTTCCAGTCTCCAGAACTGCAAGAAACCAATTTTTATTGTTTGTAACCTACCCGGTCTATGGTATTTTGTTATAGTAGTCCGAACAGACTAAGCCAGAAAATCTAACGTGGGAAAGTGTATTCGTCAAATGGGTGTGGTGTGGAGGGAGAAGACATATACTACTTGGACTCCAGATACTTTGGAGTTGGGTGCCGCTGCCTACGGGCTGTCTGGGAAAGCTAGCTTCCCAGGATCTGGAGACTTTGGGGACTGCAGGTCTTTACAGGCCCTCCCGCTGCTGAAGGAGGAATATGCTAGTCCCAAGGGCCGCTGAGTCATAGGGAGCTCTTCTCGCTGAGAGATAGGGTGAGCCCCAGGGCTAGCTCATTGTTCAGACAACTCAGAGAAAACCCTTGGAGTCATTTTCAGACAATCTTCATTATAATGACACGGAGAACTAACTACAGAATCCACATTTAGACTCTACTAATGAGTTAGTTTAACAATAACAGTAGTGCTATGGTTGCTTTGTTGCTTTGATAATATTAATATTTTATGTTTCTTTTCGAGCGCTCTGTTTCTTAAGTTCCTCTTTTACATTCTCTGAAGATTTTACCAATGACTACCATTTTCTAGGCTCCTACTTTATGTCAGTCACTTGACATAAAATTCTCCAAGAGCCTTGAAAGGCTCACAGTATTAAGTCCCTTTTGGAGATGAAGCACAGAATTGAAATGATTTGCTAAGGTCCCCAGAGCTAGTACCTGGTCAGGTGGGAAGTGAAACCTTGGTCTCTGCTCCTGCAGGTTAGGCTCTGCCTGTCTGCTAGGGAAGAGGGAGGAAGAGTTGTGCTTCTGTTGGCTTTTCCTTTTGTCAAGAAAAGCAACATAATTCAGTGGTTTCTCCTACTTCTGTAAGGCTCAGAAGAGTGAGGATACTTGACACACTGGGCAGTCAACACCGAGAATGCTGGTTAGCTGGCATGCCACAAGAGGAAGCAACTGTGTTCATTTTGCCCTCATGCCACAGACTAGCAAGAGTGTGGATTAGAATGCTATAGATAGCAACCAAAATTATTCATGCATATCTACAGGCCTGTTAGTAATTCGCTAATAGTCCATTTGATTCAGCTGATCTACCAGATTAGTCTGAGGATGCTATCTGCCACACTAGTATCTTCGATCATGAATGAAAAAAATTGGATATCCAGAAATCACACCAAAAAAAGTAGGCATCACTATTTTAACTTAGCATAAATGTTATAAATTATGTCCATTGTTTTAGCGTGATCCATTTCCTGTGTGAACTTCAAACTGTATCCTAAACTGGACATTTTTAGTGTCTTATGATATTGAACATCCTACCCCGAATCTTGGAATTGCTGCAAAGCCTTGACCTATTATTAAAAAGTTCAGTCACTTACATGAGAACCTTTAGCTAGTAGTGAGAGGGACAGGCGAGGTGACCAAAGGATACGTTTTGGGTTTGGAAAGCATTACACATTAGCAAAACTCCACTCTGTTTCAGCAAATTATTGTAATACATGGGGCGGGGGAAGAGAGAGAGAGAATAGTTTCAGCAATATTTCTGAACACTTGAACATACAAAGGCAGAGATAAGAAACTCTTAGTCTCTTGGTTGGTAGCTTATTGATTTCATGAGCTGTTCACTAATGAGCCAACTTCAAGAAAGCCAGCTCCAAAAAGTTTCTATCCCCAAATGTGCTGACATGTTTAAAATGGAATGGGTGTTTGCAAGGACGCCATGTGTGAGAGAGGGGATAAAACTCCTTGGAAACTGGGGCTTAATTCTTGAGCTCACAGTCATATATTATTCATGCTGATAATGAATCGCAAGGACTATTCACATGACAAACACGGAAGAGGCAGAGTTCAAAAGAATGATGGACGTTCACTGCCACAAGTAAGTGTTTCTCTAAGGGGAGAAATTTGCTACTTGGTTTTTCTGACTTGTGCTGTGCCTGGGAATAAATGGGCGAGGTAAATGTCTCAAAAACTAAAATTTTGGCAAGATCATTGTGCTAGAAATTATGAGAGAGACAGGTCGCCATTTTTTTGAACCACGGGTCAAAGAACTGAATTGGCATTGTGTCGCTGTGGAAAATAACATCTTGATTCCTCTAGAATATAAAAAGTGAAGCTAAAATGTGCACACGAATACACACAAGTTAATGAGGCGCTCACATAGCAGGGTGACTGCTGAGGAGGAGCTGTGGAAGGGAGCCCCTTTATCAACTTCCACTCTCTGGGACCCCCCGCCCCCTGGGCCCTGTCCCTGTGGGCTGGGCCAGGAGTGATGAGGTCTTCAACCTGAGAGTGTAGCCCAAATGATGTCTGCCATAAATCATATCTTAACTTCCATTTCTAGTTAATGTCTAATATAAAATGCACATGATTATATAGATATTAGAGTACCAGTCAATGAGCTCATCATTTTATGTTAGTGAACTAATTCAGTCCTCACAGTAGTCCTGGGAGGGAGGTGCTAGCTCCGTTTTACAGATGAAAAAACTGGGTCATAGAGGGGACACGTGTTTCCTTTCTACATGATAATTCTAGCGTGACACCTCCTGAATGCTCAGCCCACTTTTTATACTTTATTCTGCAGTTCTCACTCCAGAACCTCGTAACTGACCATCACTTCCCCCCAAGCAGTATGAAAAGTCATCACAGTATTAGGCCTTTTTCTGTTTCCAGGTGAAACAGACATAACCCGAACTAAATAAAAATGAGATTTTTCTCTTTTTTTTTCAACTTATATAACTGAAACGTTCAGGTGTCAAGCCAGGCCTAGTTTTAGACTTACCTGTTTCTAGATGTCCCAAAGACACTGTCAGGATGCTGTCTCCTCCTCTTGGAAGCACCTTTTTCTGAGATGCCTTCATTCTCAGGCAGGATATTTTTCACAGGTGGCAGAGAATGTTTTGCATTCCACCAGCTGAGCTATGCTAGCAGAACCTGCTGCAAATTAAAGTTGTCTTAATAGTTCCTTCCCCCACGCAATTTCAAGTGAAATATGGGATAAGAACCTAATCCTGGAAGGTTTGTTGAGGTTGTTAGAGGTTGTTGTATTCTGAAAGTTCATTTATGACAATCCCATTAAGTTCAACTCTTGTTTGCTGCTGATGAAATTAAGACAGGAAGAAAAGACCTGGTGGAATTAAAAAAAAAATCTGGATTTGGGGATCAAAACAGTTGTATTGTTTCTTATATAAGTGACCTTCGAAAAGTCTTGCTATATAAATGGGATCATGATAGATGATTCATATGAGATGATCCCCAGGTCCTTTTCAGCTGTCAAGGTCCACGACTCTACACAAGATGACATGACCGAAGAGGATTTTGGCTATTCTGTGGAAACATTTCAAACTGTTACCCAGACCTTCTGGTTGCTAGTCCCATGTACGTTACAGAATCCCAGGCACCCTTTAGAGTTAAGAATGACAAGAAGGCTGTGAGTGGGTCTCTGCAGGAGCTGCAGTCAGGAGATTTCTCTCTGGGGTTGAGAGAAAGTATTGTAACTAAGTCTGGGGAAGAGATGGTGAAGAAAAAGCAACAAAATAATGAGACATTAGAACCTCATTCTAATTGGTCACCTTCACTACCTCTTGCTTAGAGGCTGAGTCTGCCATTATCCGGTCTATGTCTCTTAGTAGATGAAAGCAGGATGGAGAATCGGGCACTGATGAAAGAGGTCTTGACCATAGTTGTGTGCTGGCGATCTAAAACTTCTAAACTGGAGGGATGAGGTGGCCAGTGGAAACCAAGGTGTGGTCGAGGTAGACGGACAGTGGAAAATCAATAACTCTAAGGAAGAGCATAGCATAAGTGGCAGACAAGATGAAAAACAATCCCCAGGCAATTTCAGACTTAAATTATTCAGATATACTTCATTATTTTCATGTTTCTATAAACTTGATTCTGATAAATATATTTGCATAAGGAAACTCAGGATCAAGGAAGTATCAACTGGTATGCTAATTTGAGTAATTTACCAAGCTAAATTTAACTACCAATATAACTAGACTAGAATGCTGGCCAATCTATTCTGGAAGTGAATTGAAAATTAGAAGGTTGCCTGGTAAGCACAGCACTAGAAAAAAGGAGTTAGTTCTAGGTCAAAATGCTTAATGGCAATGAACCAAGAGAGCCCAGAATATCTTCTCCAAAAGAAGGACACACAGTGATTGGAAAACTCCAGGACGTGAGCCAAGAACCTCTCGTCCGCCAACACTAGGCTCTCCAACCGTTTTTCTAAGCCCCAAGGACCTCCTTTTCTGTGCCTTCTCCTTGGCTCACTCATTCCTCAGACAAGCTAGTATCTTTTATTATGAAGCATTCACTTTGATTATCTTGCTTATTTACTCCAAACCATTTTGTCTCTAAGGCATCTTTCCGATATTTTATCTCTCTTAAACTATTTGACTTTATAGTTTAATTCTCAGAATCCAGGCTATGTGTTGCTGTCATCCCTGTCTATTTTTGTCACTTGTGAAGAACTTTGATCAACCAACCACTCCAGGAGTTCATGACTGATATATGGAAAGGAAAAAAAAAATAACCTAGAGGCGTTTTAGAACTGTCCCTCCCTGCTGTCACCTCGCCAAGGAGAATTTCACATCCCGTGTTTGCCCCTTGCTTTTTGAGGGAGGTTCTGTTGTTGCCAGATTCGCTCCTTAGGTTGCTGTCAGGCTACAATCACCTTTGGGTGCATGACATGCTTGTTAGACTTAGCTTCTTGATTAGCAGCATGGGAATTGGGAATTAAGGCATCAGAGGAGTTTTTTCTTCTAGTTTCAACATGTCCCGTTTCTGTGGTTCTTCTCTTTGGCTGGGTTTATAATAGAGGGTTTTCAAATGATATTTTAATGGGTCATTTAGAGAATGAGAGGGACTCTCATTCACCAGATGCTTTTCTAAAAGTGTCTGGATCATCGTAGCATATGAGTGTGTGTGTGTGTGAGTCTGTGTATCTGAGGTGGAGGGTGGTACACGATATATCATTTATGGAGAATTCATGAGAGTTGCTTTTCATTTTGCTGACTAATCGCTTTTAGTAGTCATGCTCCAGTAAACTTGGTCTGGTAAATAGCATGACCGCAGTGATGTTATTGAAATGAATTGGTTCGTTCTCAGAGACCCCAAAAGAAATTGTTTTAACAGTTAATTAAAACAAAACAAAACAAAATAAACAGCAACAAAAATCTCCCACTTACATGGAAATCTTTTCTGACATTTGTATTTCTTTTCTATTGAAGAATTTTTACAGATCCTATTTTCAAAAAATGAACAAGACTTATAAGAAACATCGAACCTCTACAAATATGCCCACAACTCCATTATGATAACACAATTTTAAGATGACGCTAGAAGAACATTAGGTTGATTCCATAATGGCTGTAACATCCTCTTCCCGGAGGAGGAAATGCCAGAACCCCAAATTACAGCCGCTGATTGCGACAACATGGGAGCAGATTATTAAAATAGTCAAGTGACAGGAAAGCGACATCAATGGGTGGTATTAAAAGTAAACCTTGACAGCAGTGCAAAAAAAGTGTATTCACTCGAGAGAACACACACAACTTCTTTCCTATGTTCGTAAAGTAGAAATAGGAGAACTCGGTGACGAATCCAAGAGCTGCTAAAGGGTCTGTATGTAATGAACGACCAGGTACGCTCGATGTCCTTGGAACCTCCTCGTTTCTCCACGTGGCTCTCCGCAAGGGAAGCATCATGCAAGTGGCTTCCTCTCCCTGGCCTTCGATTTCCCCCATTTATAGACCCCGACTCTCAGGCCTCTCCTTGTGCTGAGAACCTCTGAGGCTGACGTGATGTTCCCAGAGCCTGACGACACTCTTGGATGCAAGACAATGACTTCATCATGGTGAGCACGCTTACTTCCAGGTCTACACCTTGACGGGCCCGGAAGCTCAGGATGCTTTGCAGAGTTGCATGCTGGCAGGTGGCCCATTCCTGATCCGGAGCAAGTCAAGTGCAAAGTGGTTTGGGAGAACACGATGAGAGGGGCAGAGCCAGCACTCAGCCTCCTGACAGACGCCACAACAAGACAGCATGTGTTTAAGGGTTCGTTCTCTGTCTGCTGCCCTTAGACTGCTGTTTAGAGAGAACCAGCAACTTGCCTTTAGGTAAATATTTTTAAGGTTTACTATTGTTGCTTAAACATTTTTTGGTTAGACATGAGCACAGTGCTTGATGATATTCACCTCATATCTCATTAGTTCATTAAGGGTAGGGGAACGGCTTTCCATAGAGAACTATTAAGGAAAGTAATTTTTTAAAATCCTAATTATTATTTTAGGGCATATAAATTAATATTTGTATTTGTGAAGTGTTCCCTCTCCCTGCTTAGGATGCTGCATTGACAATTAAAAAATAATAAAGATGATTAATAATGAATAAACATAAAATTAAAATATCATAAAATATGCAATTAAAAAACACTAAAAAAATCCTAGCTGAGCAGAATCATTAGAAAAAGCTAATCACGACTGGAAGAGAAGTGCTTCTGGAAGACGATGTTGCTAAGCATTATTTAACCACGGAGAGTTTTTAAAAAACTGCCTAATTCAGGACTTATCAGTGATAATAGTGTGAATCTTGTCAGACTCTTGATGCCTGAAATGAGCAAACCAAAAGGGCCCTGGGTGGTGCCCTGATATGTCATGTGAACTTCCAGTTATTTCTGTGTCACAAAAGGCCCGTCTTGAACCTGACAGAAAGTGGCCAGGTGTGTTGCCAAGCACATACCTGGTAATAATAAACTTCAATATTATTTTATTAAATACTGTTTATGTGAGTATTGACATGCATGCATTATTTAAAAGAGCTCTCTGAACAAATAGGCTAGATAACGTCTAACATCCTTTCCTGCATCAAAACTGTACCCCATAGTGGGAAGTAGGGGCCTGTGATGTAATATTAGAACATTGAACGAATATTTAAGACATCTGGGTCTGATGGTTTTGCTTTCCAAGGCATCAGTTTTCTTATCTGTAAAATGGCAAGTGTGATAGCTTCCTCATGAATGGCTGGGAGGGACAAGTAAAAATGTATGTGAAGTATAAGAAGTATCAGTTCCTAGAAAGAATATGAACACTTTTACTTTAGCTGATGGGACACTCAGATTCAGGTCTGAGGTTTAGGCTGCATAGCTCTGGACGATTTTTTGGAAGAGTAAGTTGTTGATTCCATTTCCTTTCCTGATCTCGTTTTCTGTTCCTTTTGAAAAAACTGATCTCACAATATAGTTGCCTTCATTTCTTGACAACCTCACATTCTCTCTGAAAAGAAATTAAATAAAAGTAAAAAGTTAAAATGCTATTTTCATTGTTTTAGGAAAGATTTGATGCATAGAATATCTTCATCAGGATAATAACCCATCATGGTAGGGAATTTTATATCTTTCTATTAGAAATTGATAAATTTTTTTTGTTTTTTTAAAGATGCTTTGATGTTTCAAGATGCAGTTAGTAAAATGTCTGGGAGAGAATAACACTGAAATTCTTGCCTATGCCTTTTATGTGCCAGAGAGGAGAATTTTGCCTTCTCACTGAACAGGTAGCTGAGAGAGTAAGGCTGTGAGGATATGAAAATAACAACCTGCTTTGTGCCTGATGTTATGTGAAGTGTCCTGCATAACTTGTCCCCGGTCATTATCACAATACCGAGATGCTGACATTGTTAGTCTTCTGTCCACAGAGGGAAATACAGGCACAGGGAAGTTAAGTTACTCAGTTTACGTAGTTGTTGGATTATATAACCACTAAGCCGGGACACTGAGGTCCAGAGCAGCATCTTAGGGAGAGAGGAACTTCCACCAAGTAGGGAGAAAGACAGGCCCTGACCACACCTCTGTTGCCTGGGGGCACTGCTGTTCATATTTGATTGACATGGCTAGACTGCATGGACTGGGAAATACATGTTTTTCCTGGATAGTGTTTCTGGGGTATTAAGTGGTATTAGTGCTCATCCCTCATCATGGTGACATTTGCTGCGTCATTCAAGAAACAGGGTAAAATAGCTGTTACTCTTCCACTTGTAACTCTTAATTGCAAATAGTAAGAGCACAGAATTTTTACTCCAGTGTTCGCATCTATGAAACATAAATATCAGTAGTACCTCTCTATTTAGAAGGTTTCAATTCAGGAATCTATGTAAATGCTTTACCTAGCACCTGGGGAAAACAAGGGTTCAACAAATACTAGCTGTTACTACTCCGATTTTCTCAACTACTGAGAAAAATTAAAGTGCACAGAACTTGGGGTTTCTGTGACTGAACTCACAGTAGCTTATGAATTCTTCCAAGGTCCCCTATGGCATATTAAGGACTGTGAGTCACCTTCAAATTCCTATGTTGACATCCCAATCCCCAATGTGATGGTATTTGCAGTTGAGGCCTTTGGGAGGTGGTTGAGTCACCAGGGTGGTGTCCTCACAAGTGGGATTAGCACCTCTATAAGAAGAGAGAACAGCTTGCCGGTGCATTCTCTGCTCCCCAGCATGCGAAGATACAGCAGGAAGACAGCCTCCTACAAGCCAGGAAGCTGATGTTTACCAGACGCCGGATCTGCTGATGTCTTGATCATGGACTTTGCAGTTTCTGGAACTGTGAGAAATAAATTTCTGTTGTTTATAAGTAACCCAGTCAATGGTATTCTGTTATAGCTGCCAGAATAGACTAAGACATGTCAGAAAACATAATCCTGGGCTACAAAGTTCTACTGGTTTAAAGCTTGGTGTCCTTGGGGTTGATGTTTCATAAGATGCAAGAATCTCCCCCTTCCTCTTCACTTCCTCCCTGGGATGGCATCCAGGTTAGTGAGAAGGAGGTTTGCACGTGTGGTTCTTTTCCTGGATTTCTGCTGGCTGCTGCTTTCCACATCATCTCTGGGTTGGTCGCCCCTGTGAGTGTTGTTCAAGGCTGGCAGCAGGAGCTGGCAGGGGACCAGAGGCGCTTGCCACCTCCATCTGGGCTGGTTTAATGTTGGGACTCACAGCTGGATGGTGGTCTTGGATTACGTGATACATGCATGCCCCCGACCCCCACCCCTCCCATCTGCGCTCATGCTCCATTAGCTTTCAGCTTGACTTCTGCTTCCTGGGAAGAGGGGCTGTCGCTTTCCAGTTTGGGCTCCGCCAGCCCTGAGTGCTTGCCTTCTGGATTGTTGTCTAGAGCAGTGTGCCAGCAGGATGCCTCTGTGCCTCTCCATTCGAGGTTCCAGAAACACATATTGGATGCCCTTCAGTGCCTCCATGATACAGGAAGTGAAATCGGGGTCCTTTTTTTTTTTTTTTTTTTTTTTGATGACACACACCTCAATCTCCTTCACACCCACGAGGAGGATTAATTTGTAAGCCTTCCATTTTTAGACATCTTTAAATGAGAAGTGAATGCCAGTTCCTTATTTTGAAAGCACCAGCACCTCAGGGGAGAGTCTCTTGCCGCCCCCACACCTCCGGAGTTACCTGGGAGTGCAGCAAGCACATCCTCTTCCTCTGCTTCTGCCGTCTCCAGTCAGCTCTTCTCAGACTTGGCCCTGCCTTTTGTCCAGGAGAGGTTGTGGGAACAAGGAGCGCTGGACTGTCTCTACCTTTGGGGTCACAGTCGCTGTCTATCCCACTTTGTTGTCTGAAGGGGTGTGTCAGCACCTGAGAAAGGAGCTTCCTTCAATGTCAGGGCTGAGGATCGGAGTCCATTTTTCATTTTTCTTAGCCTGCTACGATGTATGAGATGCTTGCCACATGCCACCCATTGAGCTCCGTGCTTCGTTGGCAACACGATGTTAAACCCTGAGAGCCCCTTCGAAGAAGCAGGCATGAGTACTCTTCTGCTTTTAGGTGATAAGGATGAGGCTTAGACAAGTTATGTGACCGGGCCAAGCCAGTTAGCGGTGGACCTGGGGCTCACGCCCTGAAGAGCTGGCTCCAATAGCTCAATAAATAATTGAGAAGCTGAGTATTTCATGTGGGAAAGCACTATGTTGTATGTGCACACAGCATCTTCTCTCTCTCTCTCTCACCTCCATGAGGGTTCTGCTCTTAAGCCCCAATGAGTTGATTATTTTCTATTGCTTCTTGTGGTTCTTTTTTTTTCTTTCTTTCTTTCTGGATTTTCCTCGATCCGGAAAGCTCCAACTCACTTTCCAGTTCGTTTTAGAAGTCACCTCCTCTATCACACCATCCCCTACATCTTTCTTGCAGGAAGAATTGTTCACTCACTCGGTGCTTACATGAGGCATTGTGTGTGCACATTATTATAACACCTGTGTTGTGATTGGCTGATCTCTTCTGACTTCTTCTCTCTCCTGGAGTCTTTTCCTCCAGGTTAGAACGATTTTGAAATTTATTTGTATTTCAAAATGAAGATGTGCATCTAATTTTGCCTTTTTCCTGCCCTCCCCATTGCCAGTGTCATTTACATGTTTTTCAATAATGTCATCTTAGAATTAGTAAATACGGCCAATGCTTACCTTTTAATCTTGCCTGGTGTATTGTGAACTCAAGAGTGCAGTCATAGGTGAAATAATTTTTCATCTTTTTAGTCCTAAGTACTTGGAAATTTGTCTTGCATATTATAAGCTATTGAATAAGTGAATGAGTAAATGATATACCAAAAACGTATTTAACTTAAATGTATTTAACTTGTGGCTTTGTAGGGTATTAGGCATTTGCTTAGAAGTTTTCTTTCAAATTTCTGTGACTTGGAATTTTTCACTTCAGGGATCCAGACAACTTTTTACTAACTGTTTGACTCCCCACATGTGACAGTCACTTCCTAACTATATATATTTCTGTACATCAGTTAGTTAAACCTCAGTTTTCTTATCTGGAAAGATGGGATAATAGTATTTATGTGCATCAGAAGTTTGGAAAAGTTTATAAACTGGTAAGTATTATGCCCATCGAAGATATTTCTCTTAGGATTACTATAACCTTTATATGTCACAGAGTTAACCTAGGTGGCTAATTAATCATTGATGCTCTTATTTCAAGGTATCGATGGTTCCCTTTCTTCCCCATCCCTAGTATACCTTTATTTTAGGTGTTCACCTCCTCCAATGCAGCCATTTGCCTCAGCATAAGCTGAGCACACTCCTATGAGGTAGCAAGGAGGCTGCCATTTGCCTTGTGAATAACGTTCTGGGAAAAGACATGGAATACAATCGAGATGTGAGGGGAAAGGATTCTGAGAGCTCCTTGGAAAAGTTTCATTGCCAATAAAAAAGAACTGCAGGCTCTGACTCGAAGAATTATGTTTGCTCAGGTTCAGGGAGGAAACTATAGTCAGGGGATTACAAGCCTCATTAATAGTAATAAAGAGCACGCATTCTTCAAAAAGAAATTAACAACACATACATAAATAAAACATACAGAGAGAGCCATTGGGAGCGATTGTCTTTCTTCTTCCTGTGGGCATTATTCTCTGGATGTGACACTTGCTTCTGTCATTGTGCTGAACATTCAGAGGTCATATCAATACTGAGGATTCTACAGGGACAAGAGTTAAATGGAACGTGGACCTATGACATTTTGAGTATCTGAATCACCCAACCCAGAAGCCTACCTAGCCTGAACTACTAATTACGTCACAAAATATATTACCACGTTATTTAGTGCAGCTTGAGTTAATATTTCTGTTACCTGAGCCATCAGCAGGCATCTTCACTCTTATATATCCTAACTGCTATTATCGTCTCCAATAAACAACTTACCTCTTGCATCTTTTTGCCGTGCACGCTAATATTCTCATCCAGAAAGGACAGTCTTCTTTTTGTAGCGTCAGTGACTTTTGTACAATCCTCTTTCCTACTTAGCTCAGTGTGGCTCTATTTCTAAAACAGTTCTCGGTCCTTCTAGGCACCCTAGCTATTCCTCAACTCAATAAGAGTCCTGGCAGTGAGGAGGACACATGGCTGTTTATTGCTCAATGGACTCTTATATTTTGGCTCCATGTTATTATCTTGGTAAATTTATTCATTTTAAAATTAATTTCTTAATTTACAATATGTATACAATAACTACAGGGGTAGACATTAGGTAAGGCTCTGGGTATACTACAGTTGACAAATGGAAAGATCCTTACTTGGAGGTTAGTGCGATTTTTCTGGCCAATCATAGAGGAGGATGGGTTCTGAGGAAGTTTAAGAGAAGGCGAAGCATACATTTGCTCTTGAATGATGTTGCCTCAGGAGGAACCAAGAGTTTTCTAATTATACATAAATTTTGGAAGAATGGCTTAGGTGAGTAGTCGTTTCTCTAGTTGAAACTAAACTCATTTTCTTTTTCCTAAATTTCTGGAGAAAGGAACACCTCTGCAGGATTAAAGCTCCCAAACCAATGCAGAAGCTGGAAATCAGCAGGAGGCACGTATTGTTGGTGTTTATAATGACTTAGATATAGGACACAGGAACACCAGGTGAGGAGTTAAGGACTGGGATAAAGCCCTCACAGGCTTCCACCCGGCTAATAATGCTTTGAGGTAAGCCACTGGTTCTCTCTGGGTATTACATCTTGAAAAGTGTAGGATTGGATGTTGTTGCCTAAGCTCCCTCTGACCTCTTGCCATATGAAATTTTATCATTATGATTAATAAAGTTTAGAATCAATCATGAGACAATGAACACATATCCCCAAAGTTCACCCTAGGCAAATATAAGGAGAGGATTTAATTGATAAGTATTTAGAGACACCATTTTTACTCATTAAGATGAGGAATGCAGGAGTTTTATAAATTTGGTCATTACTTTAGGTGTCAAAGTCCAGGTTTTAAGCAATGGTGACCAAAGTTCATACGGAATCTCAAAAAATCATTTACTTCCTTTCAGGTAGCTCACAAATCAGTGCTGATTGGCCATTTTCTTGATGCTTAAAAGTTTTCCCACCAGGCTTCAGAGAGAGAAATGGCTATGACCAGTAAGTGCTTCAGTTATGGACCCATGGGTCTTATGACTTTCTCTGTGCTCAGTTCTTTATGCATCTTACTGTTAGGAGCCTCTTGGGTGCGGCCGTTAAGAGATGGCATGAGTGCCATCTTCCCAAGTTCTGCTCATCAAGCCATGAACACATGTCCATTGACAGCAAGTCCATATAATGTATTGGTTCAACTGGGGACACTCTGGAGAGTGAATAAGGACACTATCAATAATTACGCTGGGGCTAGCTTGAACAAACATAGTCTTGTACACACCCTATCCTTTAGAGCATCAGCTCTTGAGAAGATATGGAGACACGGATACCTAACCAGGTCACCACTCCCAGCAAGTCACCATAGTCCCCACTAGTCAGCACAGCAGTTTCCAAATGCCTCTGCACTCCATCTCCTACACTCCATGAGGTCTTTATAAATCCCATTAAACGTCTGATTCACTTGTTTTGTTTGAAACAACAAATGTCCAACGGCTAATTGCCTCATAGGAAGTCCTTTCAATTAGTCACTTTGCTAAGAAATAAATAAATAAATAAATAAATCGTCCCTGCTTTATCCCCTTTTAGATATAATTAATTCTAATCTTTTGCATTTTCATTTCCCCCATGCTTAATTCCATCATTTAAAAGACACAAACAGAAGAGAACTCTTTTTAAAATTGGTAGAATAATTGTGCTGCCCATGCCATTCTGTGAAAAGGTTGCTGAAAAAATACCACAGCCCAATCTCAAACATTAAATGGTTTAGAAGTGAGACCTTCAAAACCTGATTGAAGGGATCACATTGAGAATTGTTTTTATCTTGGCTTCTATGCTTTCTGATATGTTCTATCTCCCCAGCACAGCACTTTACTCTTGGAGAATATTAAGCATGGATTTCTAGTTAATTAGTTAATATGGATAGCAGCATTTTTATATTTCCAACTCATTGTTTCTGGCATTCAAGGGTGTCATAAATAAACTTCAATTTTACAACAAATAATCTGACTATTGAGATAACGTGAAAACTGTTTCAGTAATTGCCTCTATGCATACCAACCTTGTCACTACCATGGAGGAAGAAGATATTTTAGGGTATTTCAAGTCACCCAAGTTGAAGAAAAGGGTCCTGATTGTCCTGGCTCATAAAGCATAATTTGCAGAGTCTGCTTGATCTAAAAATTGTAAGTGCTTTTTATATCTATATGCTCTCCTTTCTAAGGGGGGCTACCACTCCCTGGTGGTAAGGTATTCATAGAGACATTACATATAGTAATTATAATAAAAATAGCACTCCACATTTGCATAGCAGATTATAATTTACAAAGTAGTTTTGCATATTCATTATCTCATATGACCCTCTTTACAACCATTACAGAAAAGGGTTTTTGGCAGGGAATATTATGAGTTCATAATACCCTATTTCTTTTCCTCCTGGGAAAACACAAGATATTTCCCAGTCTTCCTTGGAGTTAGGTATACCCATGCTCTGGCTAGTGAATGAGCAGAAGTGATATATACTATTTTTAAGCCCAGTCTATTAAAAACTACTGCCCATTCCTCTTATACTGATTTTCCACCATCAACTAGCTAGTTGCAAAGAGTCTAGATGAAGACTTTAACATTCTAGAGCTGGGATCAGAAAACTATAGCCGGTGTGTCAAAGCTGGCCTACCACCTTTTTTTATATATAAAGTTTTATTGAAACTCAGCCACATGGATTTGTTTACCTATTGCCAATGGTTGCTTTTGAGCTACAATGTCAGAGTTGAGTAATTACAACTGTACAACATGTTTGCTTTCTGGCCTCTTACAGATAGTAAATGGATGATAGATCCACAAAATAGGAGAAACTCGAGTCCTTGAAGCACTGTATAGAGGCTGCAGGCTAAATACACATTCCAAATACCAAGCAGTTATATGAACAAGAAATAATCTTGTGTTGTGTTAAGTCACTAAGGTTTTAATGTGTTTTTTTTCAGTCACTATCCTACCTTTGTTGACATGATTGTCTTATATTAAATTTATTGATAAAATAATAAAGCTCAGCGAAGGTAATTTACCTATTTAGGCTCACAGATTTTGAAACTAGTAGTGGTAGACACTCTAGAAGTTGAACGAACCTAAGTATTTTAAATTCCAGGGCCAATGTATTTTTTCAATACATCTCAGATGTCACTACTGAACATATTGTACCAAAGCATTGATACATGATACATAAACTAAACTAAATACATAATCTTAAAGTATAGTAAGTCTTTCATGGTTCAGAAGTATTAATGTGCTCTCAAACTATCCAATATGATATGAAAACCATACTCCGTACTGGAATGTTGCAATACCCTCATTTTATAGACTGGTAAGATTGGGGCTTGGTAAAGTCAGTTGATTTTCTAAAATAATGATACAGATTTTGAGAATTGAATGATATAGGGTATTGTGAATAAACATTAGGTCTTCAGATTATCTTCAGTGCCACTCTTTCAGATCACCTCTACAGAAAATGGACAAAAAAAAAAAAAAAAAAAAAAAGAAGAAAAGAAGAAGAAAGAAAAGAAGAGAAAGAAAGAAAGAAAGAAAGAAAGAAAGAAAGAAGAAGAAAGAAAGAACATCACAATAGAAATCAAAGTAGAGAAACATCCTTAGATAAGAGAAGACAATCAAGAAAATCTCTGGACCTACAACTACTGAATGTCTGGATTTCACCATTTTTGAAGAGGAAACTCTGGGATTTGGGGTTTAGGGAGCATCTTGGTCATTTGTACATGTTGAATTACTGTTAAGTGGTAGGTACCTTCTGCTGGATAGATTCCTGCTAAAATCTAATGTCAACCATTATTTGACTCTGTCCATTTGGGTCCTACAACTCTACTCTTGTTCAGAGGAACTAAAATTGATACTGGGAGGAAATTTTGGGGTGAGGAGTAATTAAGGCAATGGGTATAATGAAGCAGTGAAGACACGGATTGTCAGAATGCTGTGTAGAGCTAGCAACAAAAATCCGAGACCAAATTATGCAATAACTTCCAGGGCTATAGAGGAATAGGGCAGACTAATTCAACACAAAACATTTTATGTTACTAGTCTTTCTTATTGTACATCATATTAGCTTAAGCTAAATAAATGCTGGGGCTCCACACAGTAGGGTCGTAGCCAAATGATTATAGTTGAGTATTCTTGAATAGTAAAAATAATTATACTTTTATTTGATATTTTTGAATACTGTCAAAGGAGCTGCACTTCATCAACCATGACAGTGTTTCTTAAATTTCGCCCCCATTCCTGTTATTCTACTTGCTTGCCACAGCATCTGTCCACATATCAAACTCTGTTTTCTTCCTGTCTTTGAGTTTTCCATGAAATGCTTTTCCATATCCATTTCTGTGAGATTTATTTTTCTGTTCCCATCCCCTTTTCTTTGAGAACCCTGTAAAATGTTTCCTTAGTGGGTAGATGGGGGCTGGGTAGAACAAAGGAAAGTGGAAAAAAAAATATATATATATATATATACACTCATACATCTCATACATGAATTATCTTTGCTTTTGTTGTATAGGAAAGACAAGAATGGAAAGAAAATATTTTGGAATAAAAATGTAAGTAAATTATAAAATTTTTGTTTAAAACCAATATTAAGAAGTCATTAGCTTTATTAGATTGAGAAACAATAAGCCTTGATCATCTTTACTTTCAGGTACATGGCCTTTGCAAGTTCATCGAAGGTTGTATCAGGGTTGCCTGAATGCACTTGTTAAACACCTAATGCTTTTTTTTTTTTTTTTTGTAAAATAATAAGGTGCTATGACTCATCCTTAGGTACACTCTAAACTGTCTACACACCCATCACCTATTCCTGACCACCCCATCAGCCTCCTGTATTCACTCTGGCATGGAGACTTATTCTAGCCAAATGAACCAACTAAGAGAGAACGTTTATTCAAGCCAGCCATGAACAAAGTAGCTCTGAACAAATGGCATTGGAACTGCCTTGCTATTGCCTACTGTCACAAAACACTTGTGGGATAAATAAGATTAATATATCCTGAAAGTAATGTTTAGGAACCTTGGCCTTGACAGGCATGTAAGTACTCATGAGAAAGTTGCATCATTGGAGGTAATCCAGTTTAATTAATTGAGGTCTACAGTAGCTAAGAGACCATGACACACTCAAGGTAAATGCAATGGTACATAACAAAAGCTACGTTTTTCCTTTTACCAGCCTTAAAGGGAAGTAGGCTTGATTTGGGAACATAGTGTGTTGAATCACATGTAAGTGGTTAAATATCAGGAATTTCATGTGGTTCAGGCTAATGTGCATTTTCTTCTTGGTTGAAATAGTTTGTAAGATATTTAGTAGTGATATTTAAATGCTACATTTGAAATTCGAATTTAGCGAAGCAAGCACACTGCTAGAGGCTGAAGCCTAATCCGTTTATGTAATTCTTATTGTTTTACCTTGGAGAAGACATTCCCCCTATATTTGCCTCAGTTTTCTTTTTTTGTGAGATGGAATTAATATTCATAGGAATTATAGGCTATGAGAGAGGGATTAAATGCAGTAACCTGTGGGAAATGTGCCTGGCATAAAACCATAACACAAGTAAACCTTCCCAGAAATGTGCTTATTTAGGCTAAGACAGATGACTGCAATAGGGTCACATATAGAAAAAGGTGGACATCGCACGTCATCAAGCAACAGGATCTGGAGGCTACTGAGCTCAGTTCAGTAAAATGAATACTTCAGGGTGTCTTCTATCTGCTAGGCATTGTGTTAAGGGCTGGGGATGGAGCCAAGGTCATTGCAAAGTGTCAGTCGCTTTCTTTTTAGCTTCAGAAGGTACTTGCTGGAATTTTTACATGCACATGATTAATATGTAGGCACTAGGTATCCAGGAAGCACACTTAAGAAATATTAACGAATCCTGCTTGATTTGGTTTTAGAAAGAGGCATTGATTTAAATGGGACAATTTTTTTTTCCTCTCAAGGTTATGTTTGTGAAGTATTAGGCTACAAAGCATTGGCGTAATGTCATACATTTTACTCATTTATGCATTTCCCAGATGCGGCACCATGTGTGACCTTGCTCAGCTATCCAAACTGTAAAATAAAAGATTACCCAAACACTACTGGATATGTATAAGAAATTACTTTGCGAGTCACAGTTGATTTCTCAGTGCTTGTTTTTCTCTTTCAGCTGAGCTGACAATTTTTTTTCTTGGCCTGAAATCCCCTAGATGGCACTAGAGAATACTATATTTAAGTGGTTTATATAATACCTAAGTAGATGAGGGAAAGTAATTTTTATTTCTTTGCAAATAAACGTTAATAAGAAGTTGAACAGGATGGAATGGAATGTGCAAGGGTAGCGTTTATGGATTCTGTATTCAAAAGGTATACTAGATGCTCCTCGAAAGTGAAAATTGGCCATTTTAGCTGTGGCTGTTTCAGTATTGGTCTTTGTATTTAATAAGAATAAAATTCATTTGGTGCAGACCGAAAGACTTGTAGAAACAGCAGAGATTCTGAGGGTGATTGTTGACCCCAATGATATTTATATCAAAGCCATTTAACACCACAGGATCAGTGTCTCATAGGATAGGAAGGAGTGGGTAAAATGGGGGCCCTGAACTCAAATGGGACAGGATATAGGGAGGTGAGATGATGAAGAGGCCTAGATGCAAGATAATGGTACTTGGTAGCATCTGTGTGAGAACTACACAGGTATTAGGCACATGTGCCAACCAAAATCAGCACACCTGCAAGACCAGTGAGGCTCACAAGCTGTGACCTGACAATACTGTAAATCTAATCCTGAGAGATTTTAGGTCAGAAATCTAAGGCCGATTTAATGCACGTTACCCAAGGCCACAGAGTTATTTAGTGATTATGTTAGGGCTCAAATTCCATTTCCCGGATTCTATTCTCTTCCTCTTTTAATTGTACCATATGTGCCAAAGTTGTCTCCAGCCCCTCACACCCTTCCCATTGTTCTTTCTTGCCCCTCCTTTCAGTCTAGCGTCCTTGTATCACATGACAGTGTGGGTGCTCTGAGCAGCAAGTAGTCCTAGCTCAAGAGGCTTAAGCAGTAAGGTGACTCTATTTCTCCCTAACAGGAAACAGGTAGCATGGCTCCAGGGTTTGCTAATTGGCAGCTCAGTGATATCATCAGAAACCCTGGATTTTTCCATATTAGCACTATGCCCTCTTTTCATTCCACATTTTTGTCCTTGTGGGTAAATAATAACTGTTGCAGCTCCAGACATCACATACAGGCATAAACACATCCAGTGGTGAAAAGCAACACTTCCCTTCTTGGCTCTCGTATAGCGTGAGAAATCTTTCTCAGAATCCCCAGCAAACTTCACCTCACGTCTCATTGGCCAGAACTGGGTGACCCTGTCCACTAAACCATGAGTACCAAGGTGAGGGGAGAACCCCGACTGTCTGGCAGGTCTCAGTTGGCCAAGGTGCCCTTCCCCCAATGGAAGGATATGAAAATGTGCAAGGATATTCTTGGTTTACAAGGTGACTCAGTGCTTGTGTGAGGTATTGAGCACCCAGGACACAGGACTGAGATATGTAGTCAGTCCCTAAGGACCAAGAATTATCTTAGCCAACCAGCAGTGTTATGTGGGCTGAGAAACACTAGAGCCCAGTCAGGAGGTGCCGCGGGCCACAGGGGAGAGGAGGGACCACGGACCCAATCAGGACTCTGGCAGCAGGAAGGAAGGCAGGTGTGAGCACTGAGTAAACCATTAACACCTGCTTCTGCTCCTGCTCGGGCCCTGCGTTACCACTTCCGGAATTATGAACAGGTAGCAGAAGACCAAGTGCTCAACGCAGCTCCGCCTCCCCAGGTCTTATGGTAAAAGACTGCAATAAAATCAAGTAATATAGTAATTATCAGGGGTTTACTTGGATAACATGAACGGGGAAAGAGCCGTTATTCCACTCCAGATAAAATAAAAATAAAAGCAAATATGGTTTGATTCTGAACACCAAAGGTTTGAACTATGTGAATCCACACTGAAATGCCACTGAAAAGTTTTTCAGTTAATACATACGATGCTGTAAATGTATCTTCTCTTCTTTAGATTTTCTCAATAATGTTTTTTTTTTCTTTTCCGTTTAGCTTACTTTATTGTAAGAGTACAGAATATAATACACATAACATACAAAAATGTGTTAATCAACAGTTTATGTTATCAGTAAGGCTTCCGGTCAATAGCAGGCTATTGGTAGTTAAGTTTTTAGGATGTCGAAAGTTTCATGAGGATTTTGATGCTCCAATTCCTCACATTGTTTCAGGGTCAACTATAATGTTTATGAGAACAGATGGGTTAGTTGTCATTTTGATTTTTGCGGGGTGGGGCATTTGAGAGGTCACTTGGAGCTAGAGAAGGGCACCGGATTTTTTTCAGGTCCCCTAAGTGTCATGGGAGAGAATTAAAGGTGAGACATCAACATCATTTTATGGAAAGAACTCAGGCTTTGAAACCATAGAGATATTGGTCACCAAATCCAGTCTGTGAACTATATGATCTTGGGAAAGTCACCAAAGGTCTCTGAGCTACAGTTATGCCTTTACAAAGATAGTTAACAACAATATCTACCTGGCAAATTGTTACCATAATTACATGAGGGAGCAGGGGCAAATTCCTAGCATAGTGCTCAGTGTGTCAAGTGTCAAGTACCATTTCGTTTGCCTGAACTTGACATTGTTATTTATTTACTCACCCTTTCTCCCTACTTAGGGCTGCAAGATTTAGCACATAAAAATATAGGACTCCCAGTTAGTTAAATTTGCAGATCAGATAAAAAAAAAAACAAAAACAATGAATGTGTTAGTATAAGTATATCCCATGCACTTTGGGATATACTTATACTAACAAATTATCTGTTCTTCATCTGAACTTCAAATTTAATTGGGTGTCCTGCATTTTTTCTGGCAGCCCTCTCTCCCTCTGGTTTTCTCCAGCCAAAGAATAAATAAATGAAGCCTAAATTAAATATCACACTCTCATGTGCTTTCACCTTAGTGAGAACTTGGCTGACCAACGGACAGCACCTTCGAGTTCTTTTAGTGAACTTGAAGGCTCAGGAGAGCCCCCTGCCTGGGCTGAGACGTGAGCAGCTCTCAGAAGCCATCTTCGTCTATCGAACTTTGTGGTTCTTCTTCCAGAGTGTTTTCTTCACAGTTGGCTGTTCTGTGTCTGCATAGATCTGCAGTAAATACTGTACTGCACTGCTGAAAAGGGAGGAAAAACATTACCATCTGCATCTACAGCTTGCAAATTACAGCTTGCAATCACCTGCTATTAAATAAAGACACTTTAACAATATTTTGGGTTTTAAATTAGCAATTTACATCACAAGACTCTGAAAATACTAGTCTTTTAATACTGCAATTTTCTTTCCCTTTAACCAGGCATCAACATGTATTGAAGTTTTTTAAAAAGCAATACAAAGTAATGTTTATTTAAACAATGGCCACCAATGGTATGAGACACACAGATGGAAATCCAGTAGTTCCTCACTCAGTGGGCAGCTTCATTAGGGGACCCGAATGAGGCCGCAACTGTCTAATTTATATCATGGAGAGAATCTAGGCTAGGCATTGCCTTTAAAAAAAAAAAAAAAGCTGCTTGGCCACACAAGGCTAAGTGTCATATAAGAAAGTAGTCTCAAGCAGGGAATTAGAGACAAAGTCTTTGTTCAAAAGACATGAAGCAAAAAGGCTGAAAGGGAGAGAGTTCAAGTGGGAGTATTTTCCTTTGTCACTTGACATCAGGCTGAATTGGAGGGGATTGGCATTTGTACAAAGCACGCTGGATGCAAAACGGGTTGGAAAGGGAGAAAGATTAGGCAGCGTTGCGCCTCAAGGACACTACTTGTTTAGACAGAGGGTTATATCTATATCCAAATATAGCAGTTTGTCTTCGAGTTCTTATTATTGGACCTCTACCTACCCCCACCCACCCTTTCTCCTGACATCTGAGTTGGGGAACGGGGAAAACACCAGGAGCTGGCACGCACTGCAGAGAGATAAATATACGCTTTTCAGTGTGAATCACTGGATGGCAAATTCCTTCCAACAAACAAAAAGCATTCTGGAGCATTCTGACTATTAGCAGGCAGCCTGCTTTCCTGTGTGTCCCTGGCTTTTCCAGGCATTCAGCTACTTTTGATGAACAGTTGCTTCTCACAGTTCTCCCAGATTTGGGGCTGCTTTTAAAACGGTTTTTTCTTTAATCCTAAGGGGCATAAAAGAACCCTTCCTCTGTCTTTGTTGTTCATGACTTGCCATTTTTGCATTTTTTAATCACTCAGGACACCCTGCCTGGATCTTACATTCTTTCCTCTTTACGGTGTACTAAAGTTTGATTCCGACACATGGTATGTGCTCAATAAATGTTAGATATTATTATTTTTAGTAATAGTAAAGGTTTAATCCTGTGACATACAAAATTCTAGTTTGGAAGAGAAAGCGTTTTTGAGAAAGAGGTACAGTTTAGATTTCAGCTCATTCCGTGAGCATGCAGTGGGTGACTGGGCTGGCCGTGTGGAAGCCTTAGATCCTTCCCAGATTCCGTTAATTATGCTGTTCAGCTTCACAGGTTCAGTCATGAGTCAAACCAGACACAGCACCGGTAGAGCCAGCTTGTGGCTGTTAGTGATTTACTTGGGAAAGCAGCAAATTGAATGACTCTTAGACTTTTTCATTCCTCCCAGGCTTATTGGTCACCTCTGATGCCATTTATCACTGTATCTTGTTATCTCTGCTGAAGTCTAATGTTAGTCCCTCTGTTTAAGGATTAAATTGGTTTCAATCTAATCTCCTAAATAGAATTCAGATGATTTGGGGTCCAGCTCAACTGTTTCCTGGCCAGAGGGCTTTGTGCAGCTCCTCTTATTAGGTGCTATTTATAGTACCAATTGCTGATAGAATCAGGAGGTAATAGATTTTTATTTCATGTTCATTAAATACACATTCTTTTTAAAGGCTTTTAGAAACTAAATGTACAACTTATCACCAAAGCGTAACACTGGAGTCATTCTCATTTGTTTAAATACAATCTGCCAAGAATCACATTCTTCTTTTCAAAGTACATACACATTCTTGAGTGGCATAAAAGCCCTCGAATGGTTATTGCTAGATGTTCTGGATTCATGACCTATTGAATGTCTTTTAGTGAATATTCTAAGTGTAGAACTTAGTTGACGTTGTCTGAAACAAAACACTCATCAGCATCATTGGATGGTTAGACTTTGAATGTTTTCTCAGTGGTGCATGTTGTCATTACATCTGTGTTGGTCAGAGATGCCTCCTGCGGTACGAAGAACACAGTCAATGCTCACGTTTTGCCCTGAGTGGTTCCACAGGGTCTGTAGTGAGGGTAAAGTAAGATAGTTCTGAAAGCCCTCTGCAAACTGTACAATGCTATTTTTTTTTAAAGTGATTCAAATTACATAATGAAAGTCAATCCTAGCATTGATGTCAAGGCCTAAAACCAACACCTAATTTTACTAGCTATTAATCTGTAATATAAGTCTGTATACACACACACACACACACTTGTGTGTGTGTGTGTGTGTGTGTGTGTGTGTGTGTGCAGGAGCACGTGCATGCATGTATAACCAGGTTTGTTTTAAATGCTATTGAATTTTTCTCATAAATAACATTTTCCGAAGTGCCTATTATAATTCCTTTCCAATTATGAGACTGCTAATTTCTTGTATCTGTTTCCATGAGATTTTCTTGAATCATTTTGAGGAAGAGGAAGAGAGAGAGACAGACAGATAGAGACAGAGAAATAGAGAGAGACAGAGAGACAGAGAGACAGAGGGAGAGAAGAAATTTAGTGAGAGAGTAATGTACTAATCTTTATTAAGACTTTAAAACATTTGTATGTACACTTCCTTAAAACACAATAGTTACTTATAACATAATAGTTTGCTGGTCTTGACATTTTACAAATCTTTGGATACTTGTTATCATTCCTCATATCCCTTTTTATGGTCTCTTAGCTGGAGAAAAATGGTTTACCTGTTTTAACTATCTTTAAGCTTTTAGCTAATTAAGCAAAAATAATGTCAGGTAATAGGGTTTGCCATTGAGTTTATACTTTAAAAAGCCTCTCACAATCTACCATTCGCTCAGGTTTTACATAATGAATTTGGCTCTGTAGCTGAGAAAAGCACATTTAAAAGCCATGGTAAATGGGAAGATGCAGAATGTTTCAATTCTCAGTCCTTAGTTTTACTAATGCCATAACTGTTTTAGCCCATCTCTCACCTACGAGTAGTCAAATTGATTGGTTTTTCTTTCACCTTTTAAAAATGTCCTCTTTGTCTCCTCTTCTGGGGCTGGTAATGATCAGAGAACCATAGAATTTCAATCATAGAAGGTATTTTAAATGTCATAAAAATCCAATAGTTCATCCCATGCTTGAATCTTTTATAATACTTTCCCACAAAAGAACTAGCCAGGCTCCTCTTGAATTCCTTTAGCCATGGGACACTCAGTACCTGTCAAGGGAGTCTGTTCCATTTCAAAACAGCACTCATGGTCAGAAAATTATTTGTTATGCTGAGAAGAAATTCTCCTGTCGAGTTTTGCTCTGTTCTCAGTGGATAGACAAAAAAAAAAAAAAACAAAACACAACAAAAAACAAAAAAACAAAAACAAAAAACAAAACGTGCAATCCTTTTTATTCCCCATATATCTGAAGACAACCATGTCTCCTGAATGTTTCTCCATGCCAAAATTAGGGATAATACAAGTTCTTACATGATGAGACTTTGGTTCTAGATATCCTGGATCACTCGGCTGCCAACATGCCATAAGTAGTTGGCTGGTAAGAATAATGATGAAAACAAAAGCCATCATACTGAGCTTTTGAGAGGTTCCAGATCTCTAAAAATATTACTTCTAATACCCACTGCGATCTGAGTTGCCTATTGTCATTCTCATTCGATAAAGGAAACGAAAGGTAAAGATAAGTCGAGTAGCTTTCCCAAGGCTGCACATCTAGTAGTTGGCAAAGCCAGAATTTGACCTGATGCCTGCACTGACTCCAGTGCATGTTCTTAACCCTGCATTCTAACCCCCTTTATGATATGTGATGACAACACTCTCCCCACCCCAGGAAGTAAGCTGACTGCTCCTGGCCTGGTTTGAGCAATTCAGAGTATTACTTTCTAGAAGTGATGCAAAAACGAAGAGCTGGTAGCACCAGGCCAGCCAGAGAAAGAAGGAGGGAAAACAAAGGACCTAGATGATTAAATGTATGGGTTATGAACAACTGAACAACTGAAAGGGTGTGTCTGGCAGGTGGAGAGACAAACCCTACATATGTAGTGGCTGAAGTGGGAAGTCGGCAGGTAAAAAGCACAGTGACATGGATGTTGTTGCACAAATCCTCAGTTTAGGCTCCAACCAGAAATTCAGCTCTGAAAAGCACGTTCTCTGGCAGCCTTTTTAGGGGCTGAGCTGCAGAGCATTGTATGTCTGCCCATTGTTTCTGCAAGGGGGACAATAAAGGCTGGGGGTTGGGGTGAGAGGCAAATGCCAGAACTCAACGTCTTACCTGCCTGTCAGTTTGCTGGACTCCTCAATGGATGGCAGCCATCAGTCTTTTAATGTGGAGGGGAGGGGAAGATGTGGCTGTAAAAAAATAGTCATTGAAACTAGGCATATTCATTTTCTTGAGAAAACCGTATCTGTGCCTCCCATGGAAAGGTATAGTGTTCTCAGGAACACAGAGAATTGAAAGTGGCAAAGGAAACCTTACATTCATAAATCTCTTTAGCAAAGAACAAGAGTTGATTAGAGTAAAAAAAAAAAAAAAAAGGAAGATCTTGGTATCTTTTGCTTATTTCTTAATGGACTTAAGCAGACCACTAAATTAGGGGATATGATTGCTAAATGGACTTAGGAGATTGTTTAGTTAAAACATCTCATTTTATATATGGGGAAACAGGTCCAGAGATGAGAAGCATCTCATCCAATGCTATGCATCCAGACAGGACTGAGAAGAGGGTTTGATCTAGGTCTATTGATTGCAAGACCAGGACCTTTTTACTATGCTTTCTCACTCTTAATAGTCCTTTGGTGAAGCAAATAATAACTTTTCCTTGGAAAAGCACTGACACAATGAACAGTTGCAAGATAGAAGCTTGCACTGGAAGCTTGCTTCGTAACACGATACAAAGTTCAGTGTTTGATACATCGTTGTTGGGGATGTTGCTGAAAGTACTGGGGGAGGAGGGATTTTTGGCAACGTTATTTCAACTAGCATCATGGTTTCCTGTATCTTATGAAACCGTTTTATAGTGAATCTGGTTTTACTCAGTGTTGAACTTTGAAATCAGAATCATAGGGTTGAGGTGGGGATTTATTCATTAAAAAGGCGCGTTCTTAGGCTTATGAGCAGACAATGCACATCAGAATTTTGGAAAAGTGGAGTCTGGAAATTCAGATGTGACAAATGTCCCAGATAAACTCATGCATACCAAAGTTGGAGAAATAGCTATGTTGTCCATAAGGGTATTAGTTTCCTATTGCTGCTGTAATAAATTACCACAAATTTAGTGACTTAAAACAGCTCATATTTATTATCCTATAGCATGAGGGTCAGAAGTCTGAAATGGAGATCCAATGCAAAATGGGTTTCCCTGGACAAAATCAAGGTTCCAGTAGGGCACTGTTCCTTTTGGAAGCTCCAGGGGAAATCTGTTTCTTTGCCTGTCCAGTAAGAGCTCTGGAGTCTTTTCCTCTTCTTGTAAGGGTCCCCTCCCTATCAGATTAGGGCCCCACCCTTATGTCCTTGTTTAACCTTAATTACTGCTTTAAAGGCCCTATTTCGAATACAGTCATAGGGAAGACTAAGTGTTCAACATATGAAGTTTTGGAGGCACAATTCAGTCCGTAAACTGTCCCTAAGGCATCACAAGTGTTTCATGATTCCTTCAAGATCCCGGCCATTTCATTACAAAAGATGGTTCACGTAATTATGACGAGGGGAGGAAGTGGAAGCATGAACAGGTTTTTAAAACTCATATCTTATTCTTTGTTTAGAGAGATTAGTAATATTTGCTCCTTTGCAAACTTCCTACTAGATAACAGAAAAATTCTGTCTTTAAGACTCCCTCAAAGTCAAGACAAGCTGTAACCAGAGGGAATCATCGTCCATCATCCAGACCCCTCTCCTCTTAGGAAGAAGTAATCATATCACACCCACAATGCTGGCTGCTGCTGATTTTTTCTCTTCTCTCCTCAGATGAGTCGGGTAGGGATAGGGTCCTTTGCTGCTGGAATTTTGAAATTAAAAAGAGAACTGATTGAGAAGTGGTCTTAAGGAACCAGTGAGGACGATATTGATCATTATTCATATTATCTTTGTGTAAGAGCTCCTTTGATATTTATCTCCTGGCGTTCTCAGCGAAGTGGGGTGGGTGAGCTGGAACAGGCACAGGAAACTCTCTACCGCAGTGCAGGCGTGACTCTTGCAGAAGGAGAGCGGGGAGAATGAATGGTTAAGAAGGAGGAGTCTCAGACTGCTGTGCAGCTCTGGGAGTCTTGGCCGGGCTGACGAGTCTCAGGGCAGAGACTGCCCATCAGTGAAGCTGCATTGGGCAGGGGTCCAGCTCTAGTCCTCTTGCTGCGCTCAGTCACAGAGAGGCAACCCCCACTTCCCAAGAGAACATGGCCAAGACAGAAACGCCGTAGCATGGCTGCAGGTCTGGCAGCCGTAGGCTGTCCCCTGCCTATGCTCCTCATAACAGGTTCCATTGAAGGGTGATCTGAGAGTTACACCTTGATGGACAACTTAGGAGTCTTTCATGTTCTACATTATAAAAAGAACCAAGTGATTAATTAGAGCATGGCAAATGGAAAGGCACCTACTTGGATCTCTGGCCAGAAATTTCCAAAATAATTCTTTCTTTCTTCCATCTATCTATCTATCATCTATCTATTTATCTACCCATATCATCTATTTATCACTGTCATCATCATTATCAGCATCTATCATCATCATCATCATCATCATCATCATCATCATCATCATCATCATCTATCTTCTACCTATCTATCATCTATCTATCTTCTCTATCTATCTATATCATCTCCCTACCTACCTGACATCGATCTCCTACATTTAAGTAGTTATCTGTTGTAAGGAGGAGACCAAACATTATGCTTGAATAGAAAAAGAAGTGGCTTTTAATCAGTCTAAAAATCTGTTTCCCAGTGTGAATTTTGCTAGTCTCCAAGGAAATTTATCACTACAAAGAACTAATGGGATTTACCTGTCTAATTAATTTACCTATTAATGTAAATAGTCTTTACATTAAACTATTTGTAAATCATTTGCATTAAAAAATAAAAGTAATTTTTTGGGGGTAAACTTCCTGTTCAAACTTTTCTATTTTAAAATCTCCTTCCCTTTGTCTATTTGCATAAGCCTCTAAACTTGCCACCTCACTACTGAAAATAGAACACACAAAGGGAATGAAACCAAATCTATTGTTGACCTCCTTTGACTCAAGCAAACAAACAAATGGGCATCTCTGTTTCATCTTTGTACCTTTAGTATTTAGGACAAATTGGCAAAATATGAAATAATATATAAATGCTTGTTGAATAAATTAATAAATAGATGAATGGATAAATAAAAAAATAAATTTGATAGTATGTTTTTAGAGTGGGGGAAAATAAGTGAATTAAAGGGAGAAATAATTAAATTTATAAATTCAAACAATGTCATCTCCAAAAGTGGAGGAAATCATGGGTTGATTTCTGGTGGTAATATGAGTGATTTCATAATCTGACAAGAATACTCTGAGAAAGAACCAAAGAACCATTACCCAAAGGTGGTCAAGAAAAGGCTGGCCTACCTTGGTTGGGTCTTATAAGAAATATGGAAAGCAGGTGAGGATTGGAGTCTGACTTTGCGACCAACCAGGTTTATTCCCTGAACAATTCACCTCACTTCCTTACACTCAGTTTTCTCATCCTCTTGGTGAGATTAAATAGTCTCCAAATCCCCCAGCAGTCTAGAAACTGTGGAACTGAATTGATGAGCTTAACTCTTGTTTAGGTGGGCTGAGGGAGAGCCCTGGAGATTACACCTGGGCCTTGCTATAAAGTAAGGAGCCAGCTAAGAATAATGTGGACAAAAGAGACAATTGAAGACCTACTTGAGGAAATATTGCAAAAAGCTGCCTAGAGAATCTCAAAGTGATTTTCAAATAACACCCAAGTATTCCCAGGGATGCTTGGGGCAAGACAATGCTCTGCTATTTCAGAAAAGAAAAATAATATGTTCTGTGAATTGAATATATAGTCAAGGACATACATTGTAATTGTGTGCCAAACCAGCCTTGTCAGAATAAGGTATTTTCTGGGAACAATTCTTTTCTAGAACAAAGCTCTGTGAGGTATGCAGGAGCATGTAGTACTTTGAATATTATCTTTATGCTAATGTAAGGGATTTTTTTTGTACAAGTTTTAACAGAATTAAGTTCAGATATTATGAATATTATGCATGGTAATGGAAATCTTTAAAAGTCATGTATTACCTTGTGTTTTGGATATTATGATGACTTTACCAATTTATTACAAACCTCATTTATTCACCAATGCGGTCAAGAAGAAATCTTCCTGACTTATTATTTTTTTCACCATTGATTAGGTGCTGGGTGACAAAGTCAATAAGACAGGTTTCCACATATAGCTGTGAAGAATGTTAGTCTAAAGCAGCTGCATTTAAATAAAAACATAACCAATCATTCAAAAGTTTATGTACACTGGAGAACTGGAGTGATCAACCAGAGCTTTTGAACTCTTTAGCAGCCACACTTCGTGCCACAGAAATCCCAGGGAATAAGTAAAATTACTACTCTTTTTAGCCTTTTAGGTGTTCTTAAAAGAACAAGTTCTACCTACAAGAGCACACAGTCATGAAACATGAAGTAAGAAGAAAGACAGAGACCACATTTCATTATTTATTTTGTGGACATTTCTTTCTTGACTTAAATTAGGGTCAAATTATCTTTGCAAATGACTGACTCATTTATAGAATTCTAGTCCACTGAGCACAGGCTTTCAGGTTTGAAGGCCAGGATTGTTTTTGCCTTTCAGTTTAATCTTTTAGAGATTCTGCTCACAGATTTGAAGACTAGCTTTGGTACAGTCAACCAGTCTCATGTTAACTTGACCTCTCATGGCTGTCAATTTGGATCACTCCTTGGAGATCTATTTTCCCTTGCTTCTATGACTTCTCCTGATCCTTCTTTGCCTCCTGATCCTTTTCAATATTTCTGGGGGATTTTTCTTTTTTTTCCTATTTCCCACTTTTTTTTTTTTTGTTTTGAAAACAAAAAAGGAGTCTTCCCATCTAGACTCCTTTTTGGTTTTCAAATCTGCATTAGTTTTCTGCTGTTGTCATAACGAAGGACCACAATCTTAGTGGCTTCAAACAATATAAATATATTATTTTAGAGTTCTCTAGGTTAAAAGTTTGACTAGGCTCACCAGGTTTCACCAGGCTAAGATCAGGTGTCAGTAGGACTGTGTCTCTTCCGGAAGTCTCTAGAAGATAATCCATTTCCTTACTCATTCAGTTTTTGACAGAATTCAATTCCTTTGATTGTAGGACTGAAATCTTTGGTTCCTTGCTGGTTATTGGCTGAGGTCCCTACCCAGCTTCTAGAAGCCACTGTGGCTCATGACTTATGCCTCCATCTTCAAAGCCAGACATGGAGGATTGAATCCCTCTCACATTTCTATCTCTCCTCCTTCCATTTTGTCTCTCTCTGACCATAGCTAGGAAGCTAAGAAGTTTCCATTCTTTTAAGGTCTCATACAATTAGATTGGGCCCACTTGAATAATCCAGTATACTCTCCCTATTTTAAGGTCTATAGCCTTATAAACACCAGCAAGGTCCCTTTTGCCATGGAAGGCAATGTATTCTCAGGTTATGGAGATTAAGGTGTAGACATCTTTGGAGAGCTATTATTTTGTCTTCCACAAAGTCTAAACTCTAATTCATTATTAGATTCTATAGACTGTACCTTTGTCCTGCTTTCATATCAAAACTCTACTGTATATATCAAAGTCTGCTACTTGTATCAGGTATCATCTTGATGTTCTTGCTTTGTTACATCTCTGCAATTTACTGCAAATATTATTGAGTCCCTTCTCCACTAGAAAACTTTCAATGGCTTCCACTGCCTACAGGATAAAGTTCAAAACCCTTATCAATGTCTAAAGATTCTGATTTTTTTTCTCCCTACCTTTCCCTGTGGCTCTCCTCCACTCCACCTATTTCTTCTTCCATGTCTTTTATCTAGGCTGTGCCATGTCTCAGTGCCTTGATTTACATTTTTTCTTTTCATCTGGAACATGTCTCTTTTCACCTGTTCATTGAGTGTCGTCTAAGTTTAAATACTCTCTGAACTCGCTTCTCCCTTGTCTTTGACTGCCATCTCCATACCAATGTACTGGTTGCTCACAGAACACAGACTTCTGCCTCTGCCATAACATCTTTCCACTTTACTGTCCTTTTTTTTTTTTTCTTCGTCTCTCTCTTGCTATTTTTCTGTAAAGTCACAGAGCATAAGAACTTGAACTTATTCAATTTTGTATTCCCATTTTCTAGGAGAGTGCCTGGAAAATATTTGAGGCCCAATATATATTTTTGAATAAATGACTAAATGAGTGAATGAATAAAACATTTTTTTCCTTAAGAACTAGATATTTTTTAAAAAATAAATTTTAAAATATTTGTTTATAGTTTACAATTTATTAAACACACCCGCTAGGTATCTGATCTATGTATGACAATTGAGTCATCAGATTTGTGACCTATAGGTAAACAAACATATTGAACTGTATTTTCCTCCAAATGCTTAACTCTGAGTTTTGTACTTAGAAGGCTCTCAATAAATGACTGTTAAATTGAATTCCTGCCTTGCTTCATTGACAGGAAGGAAACATTAGTTGAAGGGGCTGGAATTATGGAACGCTGTATCTCCTTCATCCTTATCATCCTAAGGATCTAGTTTTCTGAGTTTAGAGGGACAAGTTCTTGAAATATGAAAAGCCTATATTTTTGTGGATTTGATTTCTGGATTCTAGTCCTGCCTCAGGCACAAGTTGGTTATGTACATGACTTTAGTGGTCACATATCATTGTTCTCAAGTGCTTTACTATTTGTAAAGTAAGGGTTTTAATCATGTGGTTTTAAAAACCCCATCAAATTTTCTGCCCTTTGATAAGAATTTTTTGATCACGATTTTGTGATTGGATTGGGTTAGGGGCTCAGAGTGATGAAAAAAAAAAATCAATCGTGGTCCTTGCCTTCAAGAAATAATCTAGTTCAGGGTCCAATGTGGTTTGGTAGAAAGAGAGGTGGTTTGATAACAATAATAGGTTTGAAGCACAGCCTTAAGCATGGAAAGAATACTTATATTCATTCTTGGCTTTTATTCTCACACTTTACCACCTACATGAGAAAGCAAGACACTTGGCTTTTAGCTCGCCCCTCATACATAGGTGTGAAATCTTGAGTTCAGAGGGTGGAAATGTATATTTACAGCAGTGGTGAGAGAAGTCATTGTGTGTCTGTGGGGTAGGTGTCTAACTTAGTAGTGTGGGCGTCCTACAGAGAGACTAGGAGGTATGGTGGGGACTCAGCAATGACTCAACACTCTGGAAATAGCCCCAGAAGATGAAGGATCAGGAAGGCCTTCCCTCATCTTTCACAGCCTTGAAAAAGCTATGGCCAAAATCTATTTCAGAAGCAAATAAAGAAATAAATACAACAAGCTTTCTTGCTAGCAGCAAGAAAAAGGAGAACAGAATATCTACCAAGATTTAGAAAGCAAAGACAAACAAATTGAAGCTCTGTTCTCATGGAATTACATAGACAAATTAGATCCTCATCCTCTCCATTTTTATAATATTGTTTCGTTGTTCATCGTGCTTGATGGAACTATTGGACTGGTCCAGCTTGATTGGAAAGGAATACTGCCGACATAATTGTTGGGTGGCTGAAAAAGTGCATGGCAGATATTCATAATAAGTCCACTCCTAAAATCCAATTAAAAGCACACTTTTTATAAAAGATGGTGCCCACATAATCATAAAAGTATCCTTCCTTTGGGAAAAGAAGCGAGGTAGAGCCGAGTAAAATAAAAAAGGCTGCGAAGTAGGCAGCTTGAGAGTACACAAGTGGAGAGGAGGAAATCATTGTCATTAGAAGGAAATGGTGTTTTTTCCTCATGTTTAATTCAACAAAGGAAACTTGATGAATGATTCTCTTCTCTTGGTGGTGTCAGATTGAAAACAGAAAAAAGGAAAAGACTCACAGTGATGATAATACTGCCTGTCAGAGGGAAGCAAAGCCAGTGCTTTGATCCAGGTATGTGCCTTTTCTGCTTTTCACAACCTGTTCCAGGGTCCTCTCATTGGAACAGATAATTGGGAGCTAACTGGATTCATGAGATCTATGTTGCAAAGCTTCATCAATTCCATAGCCGTGGACCTGGCAGGGAAAAAGAGTAAGAGACTTGGTAAACAAAGTGGTTTGCCTTAATAGCGCTACTGTAGTAGGTATCACATTTTCTCTGGTCAACTTTCCCTTTCGACATAGATACTTTTGATTCTCATAGACACATAAAGTCCTCATTTACTTAAGGGTTTGAGTATATCTGTATTGGAAACTATTGGAAATTATTATTGGGGAGCCACTGTTCTTCTCAAAGCCAAATCAATTCTCCTGGTTTTAGAGGTAAGACAAGTTTCTCCCATTCAATGGTTCCTTTACCCCCTTACTCAGCTCTATAAGCAGGAATTGAACTCCACCTGCCAATTGCAAAAGGTATTACCTAACTCAAAGCACTAAGGTGACTTATGTTTCCCACACCAGTTAAAAGCTTCAAGAAAAGCAGAGAACAATGATTATTGCATTTCTCTCTGCTTGGGCTGGAGATAATGAGCCGCTCGCTGCCCTTTCACATGCATAATGCCTATTGATGTCACCGAGAGCCTCATGGTGTGCAAAAGCCCTTAGATCACATGTATCATCTGAAAATAATAAGGACAAAGGGACACTTTTTTTTTAAAGTTGGCAAAGACAGACTCTGTGGTTCCAAGCCTCTCTAGATGGTCCCAATTAAGAAAAAATAATTTTCCTCGAGTAGAGTGGTTACCACTGTTTCAAGGTGAGCTTTTCATGAGGAAAGGAGAGAGCAGTTCCCAAGACTGTGTCAGGCTTCCGAAGTCACCTCTCCTGGGACAGATGATTAGGAAGTGCAGCAGTCCTCTTGGAAATGGATCAAACCCCTGTAACTTCTGTATGTTGGAAGGGAAACGAGCAAAGTTAAAGCAAGAAAGCAAAAAAAAGAAAATTCTTTCTCAATTATAGGCAGCAAACTGCTTTTTTTTTTTTTTTTTTTTTGGAAATTACTTAACTCGTTTGAGTCCTCCCTCCGCCCACCACCGCAACTTTTATAATGAGGAATTGGGTCTAGATCAGTGTTTGCCAAACTTAGCTTATCATTGCTATAACTTTGGGAACTTGTTAAGAAAAAAAATAATAATAGGTTTATAGTCTCTTCTCAGAGTAGATCTGGGGTAAGTTCTATAATCTGCATTTTGAACAAGTTATTTTGATAATTATGCAAGTTTGTGAAATATTTGTGGTGGTTTCTGATACTTGAATCTTTCTCCTTTTAATATTCTATATGTTTAGACTATAGACTGGTCCAGCTTAGTTAAAACTGGACATATTAGTGGAAACCATACCCTGGCCCTACGTCTAGTTACTAGCCACAGGGGGCATTAGGAGGACAAGTTTCAGAGGTTGGGAGACAGTCTAATCTGGCAAATGGGACACAACATTAACTGTTACAGCCACAGGTAGCAGACACAATTCTAAGAAGGTAACAGAGCTGTCCAAAGAGGTAGAGAAGGACATGCTGATCATTCACATTTGGTATATTGTGAGCATTTGACTTTACCGAGATCTTTCTACACTTTGTACAACACAAATCACTGTCCCTACATGATTGTTTTCAACAAAAGCTTAGAATTATCCTTGATTCTTCTCATACTCTTACATTGGAAGGTAATCCAGCCTTCACAAGTGGTATGTATCTATCCAACTTCTGACATACATTCTGGATTTGACTGTTCACAATCTTAAGAACTACAATCCTAATCTAAGATTTTATCACTTCTTGACTGAATTACTTCAACCGTTTCTTAACTGGTGTCCTTTCTTCAAATCATGCTTACTTGCCATCCTATGCAAAGAAACCAATGTAACTCTTAGAAACATAAATCAGGTTATTTCACTCCCCTACTTAAACTTTGATTAGAGCTTGTTATAAATTTCTCTTAGATATAGGTTATAGGTAGATGGTTTATTTTTATCAATTGAAAAACCAATTTAGAAAGCTTAAGTGGCCCGTAAAAGATCATCCAGTGACTAAACGACACAAAAAGTGTCCCTTAATCCAGAAAGATAACATTTGTTTCTGATTTCCTTTCTGCTGTATTGCCTTTGCTGACTATTATTAACTGAAATCTCTGCATATAAAAACCTTAATCTTTCTCACTCATATTAAATAAACTCTGGAATCTAACTATGCCTATTGCTTTTCATAAATGCAGTTGATGTCCTGCAGGTTTTTAGAGGAACTTTCTCAATCAATTATTTATGGTAACATTTTTTTCTTAAAGCCCCTTTTATTCACTAAACATTGGATTAAATGATTCTCTACTAAAAGTGAGTCAGCGGAGCATTAGCGAATGGCATTCTAGAAAGAAGAACAGTATGCCTGCAGGCACACAGACATGTGTGAGGTAGCAGGCCAAGTTCAGGGCAGCGCCAGTCATTTGATGTCCTCTGACTGAAGCAAAGAGTGCTCTTGGAGGAACAGAAGGAGGTGAGGTTGGGGATATGGACAGCGTCAGATCATGAAAGTTCTTGTGAGCTGTGTTAAAAAATTTGTATTGTGAAATATGTGGAAAGCCATTGACTATCTTGGGAAAGTAGAAAGATAACATCTAATGTGTGAGAAAACCTCTCTGGCATCATTGTAGGGAGGGATGGTGGCTGATGGTGTGAGGCAAGACAAGACAGAGAAGGTGTGTTGACAATACACAGGGAGGAGGTTGAAAATCAGCAGCGAGAATTCTTCTTGACTCTACTTTCAAATTATAAACAGAATGTGATCAGTTCTTATCCGTACACCGTTACCATCTTGGAGTAAGACATCACCATCTCTCCTGGATCACAGAAGTCTTATAACAGATCTCCCTGCTTCTGCTCTTGCCTCTCATCCTTCTTAGTGTATTGTCAGCATAGTAACTGGAATGATATCTTTAGAACATAAATTGTACTACGTTGCTTCTCTCCTCGAAACCCTCCAATGGTTTCCCATCTTACTAAGAATAAAAGTCATTGTCATAATGACAAGCCCTATGCAGAATAACTTCTAGCTATCTCTGTGATCTCATTTGATGACTGTCCCTTGTTTCCTTGCTTATCTCTACTAAACCCTTACTGTTCTTCCAAAATACTAGGCATGTACCTTCCTTATGGCTTTCACAATGGCTGTTCCGTCTGCCTGGAATGCTCTTCACACCGATATCACATACAGCTAATTCCCTGATCTCTACTCAAATATCACTTTTCTAAAAAAGTTGATCTTGACTCCTCTTTTAAAATTGTAACTTGCTGAAACTTCCTACCTTGGGCACTCTAGATTTACATTATCTCGCTCTTTTATTTCCCCTAACACCACATTGCCACATACTATGGGATTTACTAAGCTTTTGTTTTATTATTCATTTATTTACATATTTTGCTATGTGATGAGACCCAGGAGAGAACTCCAGGTGGAAGGTGGAATAATGAGTGTCCAGGCCGAGGTGCACCGAGGATTGCCAGCAGCTATCAGAAGCTAGGAGGGAAGCATGGGACGGATCCTATTTTTTGAGTTTCCAGGAGGAACAAACTCTGCCGACACCTTGGTTTCATACTCATGGCCTCCAGAACTGTGAGAGAAGAAATTTCTGTTGTTTCAAGCCACTGAGTTTGTGGCAATTTGTTATGGCAGCCTAGGGAACTAATACGATCGCTTTAAGTATATATTTAGATAGCTAGTCTTGACTCAGATCATTCTATTTATTCTTCTGATTATTCATTGTCAATGACATCAGTTTATAGCCATAGGTATCAAGCTTCCACATGAGACTGGTTATTTTATTTTTCCTCAGAGAAACTTAAGAAGTCACTTTACCTAGCCGTACAAAGCATGCAGCTCGAAGCCATTAATTTGTGTCTCATGCCCAAGATGACTCACTGAGCCTTCTCTACCAAGTGCATACATAAATGCTATGTGCTGTTTGCCAACTTGAATGGCAGTTTCAACTTATCTTTTATCAGTGTACTGTGATAAAGGGAGGCTCTAAATTGCTTGCTGACCTTTGCGAGCAGGTTTCTTTCACCATTGAAATAACCGTTCTCCTTCCATACAAAGCTGCTGCTTAGGCTCCCGGGGTGGCACCATTTCACACCCAGGGAGAAGATAACATGGTAGGTGGACTCATCTGAAGCAAATTGACTGGGATTATTTTCTCAGTGACTGCTTTGTTGTTTTCTGTAACACGTTCTTAGATGCTGATGAAGTTGGATAAAATAAACGTATGGTGTTCCTTACATAAAAGGAAAAAGAAATGTCTTGAAAAATGCAATTTTACTTTTTGCTTTATGTCACACGTCCGTTCAGGAGCAAGCCCGTTTGCCCAGGAAGATCATTTTACTGAGGTCTTGGCTTAAACTCTCCTTTATTTAACTTTCTAAAATGCAGACTCATTGATACAGAACGCGGGAAAGGATTTAGGCATAATTCATCAGCTAGACTTCATTCACCCGCATGGTGTCATGTAATTATTTTTAAAATTATTTTCTTATGCTTCTGTAACCTTAAAAATGATTTAAGATGCCTTCCGATTTTTATGCTTTGTTTTACTTTTTGTGTATAAATTATTAAAATCGTCATAAACTGGGTTCCTTTGAAGTGCACGTTGCCACTGAGGGGCTGCTGCACCAGGCGAGAGAAACTTCTATGGCAAAACTTTTTTAGAAATGAAGTAGCTTCTGAACAGATTCAGATAATGATTAAGGATTTGTAATCGCTGTTTGCTGCACTGTTCCAACCCTGGCTGTTCGTTCACATGGTACTATAAAGGAAAGTTTTTACAGAGTATTTAGGACCAAGGGCGTATATTTTGATTTTCTTTTCTTTCTTTGTTCTTTGATATACTCTTCTCTTTAGTCAAGGGATGTTCCTTGACTAAATTTATACATACTAGATGTATGAATAAATTGACCTGTCAATTGATTTATACACCTAGTTTATTATTTTTAATAATGTAATCGGCATCTGTGAGACTGTCATTCAAAGCAGAAGCTAAGACCTCGAAAATATCTACGTCCAAATGTATGTGGCACTTTTTTCATTCAATCCCGCCAAACTCCCTCTTTCTGAATCGTGTGTTCATTCTTTTGCTTTCATTTTTATTGCTTCTGTTACAATTTCTAATGGTGTGTCTATTTTAGTTATTTTTGGCTTGTAAAAGAGGATGTAATGGTTCATGTAATTCTTTGTGATTCAGAACTCATATATAACTAAGATTAAATTAGTGTGTTGTATGACACTGTAGTTAATTCATTTCGCTGCAATATAATGTTCTATCATGGGATTATAGTACACTTACTTTTCCAGTCTCCAATCGGAAGTTGAGTTATTTCCAGGTTTTTGCTATTGTGGACAGTACTGCTGTGAATAGTCTTGAATATAGCCTCTATTATACTTCTATAAAGGATTCTCTTATGTAGACAATAGGAGTTGAATTGCTAAGCCTTCAGATATGTGACATTCAGTGTTAAACCATAAAGGCAAACCCTTTTCCAAAATGATTGTCCTCATTTATATTCCTGCCAGCAAAATATTAAAGGTCCTGTGGGTCCTCTTTAACTCTTGGAATAGTCATTTTAATTTACTATTTGAAAGGATGTAAAACCGTATCTCATTATGGTCTTATTTTCATATCTGATATTGTGAATGACTCTTTATGTATTTATTGGTCATATGTGTTTCCTGTTTTGTGAAGGATTCTAACATTTATTTTTGCCCATTATTCTTTAATTTTATTTGTTGTTGATACTAATTTATATTGTATTATGTCTTTTTTCAAGGGCATTTTTTCTGAACAAAATTACTAAGTTTTGTAGCATAATTTATCAATGATTTACAGTAAACATAAGAAATCCTTTTATATCTCAAAGTCCAAAAAATTATAATCTACATTTTCTCCTAAGAGAAATTTTTATTACTGGTATTTCATCCTAATTCATATGGAATAGGTTTTTTCATTACTATGAGAGGCAGGAATCCAATTTCATCTTTTTCCATATGGATATTTTTTTTTCTTCTTTTACTTATTGACCAATCTCTGCTTTCCTCAATGATCCCGTATATCTGCCATGCCAAAAGTCCAATCATGCATGGTCATATTAGCTGTCCATGATGACACAGCTTTGTAATAAATTCTAAAAAACGGTAAGAAGAATCTTTCCCTTTGTTCTTCAGACTTGTTCCTGGCTATGCCCTTTATCTGTCATACAGATTTAGAATAATCTTTTAAGTTTTTTTTGGAGAACTTTTTATTGTTTAAAAATCATAATGGAAGCTTCAAAAAACATACGACTCAACACACGTCCCAGCTGCAATCCCCTACTCCCGGGAGGAGAGCACCGAGCTTTTCCCTCCCATATCGCCGCTTATAGCACCAGCCAAGACCCGGTCCTGGGGAGGCCTCCTGCCCGCCCTCCTGCCCACTGCTAAATAACCAGCTGGGAAGGGGCCCTGGGGTGAAGGAGGCATGGCTGGCTCTGTCCACCCTTCCCCTTCCTAGCACACATCAGTCTAAGAGATGTGTGTGAGGAAACAGGACAGTTATAATCTTTATAAAATCCATAAGTTAAAAAGTTGTTTGAAATTTTATCGACCTTATAGATCAATTTTTGGAGAGCTGACATTTTCATGATATTAAGTCTTTCTATCCATAAACATGGTTTATATCTCCTTTTATTTGGGTAATCTTTAATACCACTTTATAGAGTTTTATACTTTTTTCTTTACAGATATTGGGCATCATTTTTTGGGGGGAATTTTTCGTGCATTTGATACAGTTCTAAATGGAGTCCTCTCTTTAATTATGTTTTCTAGATTTGTGCTGCTGAAGAATAGAAGTGTATATGACTTTTTTGTTGTATCTATCCACCTTGCTAAATGCTATTATTTCTTAATATTTTTTCTGTTCATGTTTCTTGGGTTTATAGGGAGATGATACCTTCTCCAATATGACAGTTTGATGTCATCCTTTCTAATTCTGTGACTTTAATTTCTTTTGCTAATTTAATTATAGTAGCTATAATACAGGGCATCACTTGTAAAATTCTTAATCTTTTAGCAGGAAATGATATGGGACATATCTTGAAGAGTTCTTAATCTTTTTAGTAAATCTAGTTAAGTTTTCTTCCTCCTTTCTTTAGGAAAAGGCCCTCTCCCTCAAATCCCAGTAATTGCCCGAAACCGGTGACTGGGATCCTCTGGCTATTGATAAGGGTCATCAACCCATTGTTAGCAGAAATGGTGTTAGGCTAAACAAGCCCTTAAGAGTCTGAGACAGGAGGGGACTTTAGGCCAAAGGTCTTTTTTTACTCTTTAAGAAATATACGACCCTTCTTAGCAGGAAGCAGATACAGAAGAAGAGACCTCCCGTCCCTCAACATCCATACTACTAATAAGGGGGTTCATGGCTCTTAGAAAACAATTAGGCAGTAAGGTTAGTTAAGGGGTTTTGGGTCTGCCTGCAAAGACACTGAGGTCATCCTATCCTAGAAGGGGTCCGCCCTAGTCCGCCCACAATTAAGCAAGCCAGAAGGCATTTTTAGGCTAAAAGTAACTTTCACAAAGAAAGAAGTAAGCAGAGAATTAAGTACCAGTTTAAGCCAGTCACTCACACCTGCACAATGAAGACCCCCAAAGACCTTTGACTCACCTGAGCCTTATTATTTCATCATTATAATATGATGCATATGGCCAGAAGTTCATTAATATCATTATAACAGACTGAATTCTGGGAATGAGCATGCTGCAGAAAGCAAATGATGAATCACTTGATGAGTCCTGTCAATCTTAGTTGTCAATCAAGGAAGGCTGCCCCTCTATAAAAAGTGACCACCCACAGCAAATAGAGATAAAAACCCCAAAGGCTTTGTTACCAGGCATTTGAGCCACACTTCTCTTGCTCGGGTCTGCTTCCATGTTTGGAAGTGTACTTTCCCTTCTAGTAAAGCTTTTCTTTTCTGCGTATTTTGGAGTCTTGCTCATTTCTTTGTTTGAGGCATCAAGAACCTGGACAACACGCCAAGAGGATCCCCACTCTCAGGTAACACCTAGGACATTCAATGTGCTGTTGGTTAGAAGCTATGATAAATATGCCTCCTTGCTTTGTTCTTGATTTTAAAGCTAATGCTTTAGAATAATGTATTTTTGTAGATATGTCTATCAGGTTAAGAATATTTCTTTCTATTTCCAATTTACTAAAAACATCATGGATGAGTTTTGCATTTTATCAAATTTCTGCTTCTATTGAGATAGTTACATAATTTCCTCTTTTAGTCTGTTACTGTGGAAAATTAAATTAATGGACTTTATAACATAAACTATTCTTGCATACCTGGAATAAACCCAATTTGGTCATAGTGTATTATCTTTTCTAATGCACCAGTAGATTAATTTTTCTTTTTAAATTTAAAAAAAATACTTTTTAGAAATTTGGGTTCTATATTAATATGAGTAAAACAGGCCCATACTGATTTGTCTGGTTTTGGTATCACCCTTACATTGAGTTTATAGTTCAAACTGAGGAGTAATCCTTTTTTTCTTGTCTAGGAAAGTAGGTACTGAGATTTGTTAAGTAGTAAGTAGTAATGTGCTAATCAGCCCTGCAGCTAGGCCAGGAGGACACCTGCAGAACAAGATTTCTGCTGGGATTGCTAACAGCTCATTAAGAAGAAACAGGAACCAAGAGTCATTCCCTATGGCTAAAACCATGGGGGACCTATGGATTAAGGGCTAGGAACTGCCTGCAGGCCTTTCCCACCACATACTCTTACCTTTTCACGCTACAAATCCTTCCCCTTCCTCACTGTAAGTCCATATCAAAGGAAATGGGTTAACAAAGTCTTTTAAAGAATAACTCACGGGAACTAAAGAATGATATATAAACACTCGGCCTTGCCTCTACTCACTATCTTTCCTAGCCTCTCACTCTGTCTCAGAGAAGACCACATTCTGTCTGTGGAGTGTTACCCCTTTCCTCTAATAAACTTTCCTTTTGACTCTAATGTTGGCGTGTGTGTGTGTGTGTGTGTGTGTGTGTGTGTGTGTGTGTGTGTGTGTGTTTTCACTCTCTGCCAAAGGACCCTCTTCTCTCGGTACCAGGCTTGGTCTCCCCATTCCTTGGGGGAGATCTGCCCTGTCCTGATCAGTAGCACTTGTCTTTTGAAACCAGCTGGTGTTATGTTTACAGAAAGAGTTTTTTTGGCCATGGCTTCAATTTCATTAATGGTTGTACAACTATTCACGATTTTAATTTCTTCTTCAAATTACACGTTTTTTTTTTTTTTGTAGGGATAGCATAGAGTTGTTAATAGTATTCTCATTTTATTCTTTATATATTATCTGTGATTATATTGCCTTTTCTAAATAACATTGCTTCTACTCTCTCAAACAGAATTAACAAGGGTCAATTTATTTAGTTAAAATTTTTATTAAAAGAACCAACTTCTTTGATAACATATTTAAAATTTTATGAATTCCTGTTTTTATATTTATTATCTTTCTATTTTATTTAGGTTTATTTATCTTTTTAAGGTAGACCACCTAACTTAGTGTAAATACTTAGCTCATTAATTTTGAGGCTTTTAAAATTTCTAATGTATTTGAAATTATAATGTCCATTATGATTTCTTTAACTTGTGAATGATTTAGAATTAAAAAAAAATTTTTTTCCTCCTGAAAACAGAGTAGTTTTTGTTTCCTCTAATGGACCCTGAAAGATACACAATAAACTCTATTTCCTTATCTGTAAAAATAGGGTCTTAATAATATGTACCTATAGCTTTGTTTTGAAGATCTAATTAGTTAAATAAACCATGTATACCATATAACACAGTGCCTGGAATTTAATCATCTATTACAAATATTAGTTGGGATTATTTTTTTTTTACTATGTATTTATGAATCATGGTATTTGTCCCAAATTGGAAAATTCTGGACTTGTAGAGATGCTCTTAGTGTGCTTAAAGATAACATGCTAGGTAAATTTCTATGTGAGGAAATATTTTGTATTTAATTCCACATTAATGGAAAATAAGAATTTGGAAATGTTGCTACATGGACATATTATTATATTTTCCTCTAACTTAATATGCTTTTCTATTTATAGTTAAAAAAATATTTTGTTCTTAGTAATGCAAGAGATAATCCAAATTCAGCAGCTATACCCAAAAGAAAATAGAAGTCATACAACACCATACCATGCCTTAAATGAACATAAAATATTTCTAAATGATGTGCATTTATACATTTATCTTAACTGAATAGCTACAATCTGTAATCAGAGAGCAGATAATCGGAGGACATAATGCTGGTAAGAATTTAACACAAATTTCCGTGTGTGGATTTAAATTGCAGTGTTTCTATAATAAAACAGAACAGCTACCCTTTCACTTTTGCAGATTGTTAATTAGTATCCTCCCTCTACTATGAAAATGCTCTCGCTATAAACAAAACCCCATTCTGAACAAAATGCAAATGTCTTAGCATAAAAACAATACATTTGTTTTGTTAATTTAGTTTTCTCTATTTGGGCGCAAACCATAATTTTAAAAAACTATTATTTCTACGGTGCCTTCCAAATATCAAGACCTCTTCCTATGCACAATCTCATTTGATCCTCACGATTTTTGGTGAAGTAGATGTGGCAATGCTGTGTTACCTTTTGTGTAGATGAAGAAACTGAAACCCAATCATATTCAAGAGAAAAAGATATAGACCATGCCTCAGTGGAAGAATGGCAAAATATTGGTGGACATGTTTTAAAACTGACACATGGTTCCTTAAATTCCATAGAGCGTAGTCACTTCTTTTATTCATATCTATATAATAAATATTTCTGTTAGGGAGGCTTTGCCATTTTTAAAGAAAATCTTATGAACAGTTTGAAAAAGTACTCAGATAATCTGTAATGACCACTAGTTAAACCATGGCTCAATGCCAGATTTGTAGGTAAGAAAACGAAATCAAAGAATAACATTGAAGTGGTTTAATTGTGGTAGAATTTTGGGTAGTGAGAATGGAAAGCAGTATTGCTAACTGGCTTCTTATCCACGATATCAGGAACTATGCCAAGCTCTTTGACTAACCATACAGCTCATTTCTGGTTCAGTAGCTGTTTTTTAAAAAGTATGCTGTAACTAATTGTTTCTTTTCACAATACATTTAGACATTTGAATAAATACAAATGGGTAGGATTTCATAGAGAATGAAACCCAGTTCAAAACCCAGTTCAACTGCTTACAAGTTACCCTGGAGCATGTTACACTGTTTTTCACATGCTTAATAGTTACTCCATCATAAAATAGGAATAATGATAACAGTAATATCTCTCCTGTAGTAATGGCGTGAAAATTAGAAATAACATATATAAAACATGATCAAAAAGTAAATGTTTACGTAATCATTTTTATTCTTGGACAAAAATTGCTTTGAGATCAAATTGTTTTCTTTCTCTAAAGTGCATGAAAATATCATCACTACCAAATTCACTTTATTTATTCATTCATTTTTCAGACCGTTCATAAGAAGGTTTTCTTAAAAAATGATGTAATCTCCATAACAGAAATATGTAATTATACAGACATGAGTAGAAGAAGTGACTCAGGGTATAAGGAATTTAAGATACCATGTGTCAGTTTTAAAATATGTCAGTTAAAAAAAAAGGAATTTAGGAAACCATGTGTCAGTTTTAAAACATCCACGAATTCTTTGCCATTCTTCCACTGAGGAGCGGTCTATGTCTTTTTCTCTTGAATTTGAGCAGGCTTGCGAATGCTTTGACCAATGAAGTATGGTAGGAATAATGTTATTTGACTTCTGAGGTGAGGCCATAAAAGGGCATGAAGCTTCTCTCTGGTTCTTATGACACACTCTCTTTCTGGAAATTCCCTCCATCTATTATCACAGTCACAGGGAGAGGTTGTATGATAGGTGTTCAAGTTGACAGTCTGAGTTGAGCTAAGCCTTCAAATCATCCCAATCCAGGGGGCAGATGTGAGTGAATAAGGCAGCCTAGAAATGAATCTCAGTCCTAGTTATTAGAACTTACAGCTGTTCGAGTTATCCTTGGCTGTTTACGTCTTCCCATCTGAGGCCACAAATATCTTGGAGAAGACACAAGCCATTTCCACTGGGCCCTGTTGAGTTACTGACCCGCAGCATCTGTGAACATGATAAAATTACTTTATTCCACTAAGTTTGGGGATGGTTTTTCATGCACAAATAGCAACGGGGACAACATTTGTTATCAGAAGTGGGATGCTGCTGTAACAAAAACCTGAAGCATGTGGCTTTGACATTGGTGATGGGTAAAGGTGGAAGGCCTTGAGGAGTTTGTTAGAGGAAGTCCGAAAGGCCTACAGGAAGTTGTTGGTGAGGGCTTAGAGGAGGTCAGACAAAATGCTATTGGAGACCTTACAATATAGCAGTTCAAAAATTTTAAATATTTTCACCTGTAGAAACATGAAAAATGGCTAACATTCTTAATGAGCAAACGAATTTGGCTAAGGATACTTTCTGAAATAATGTTAAAAGTGCTATCTGGTTTTCTGTAGTTGCATATTGTAACGTATAGAGAAATGAGCTAAAAATGAGCTATTCAGTTTTCAAATAGTATCTAGAAGAACTATGAAAGGTCCAAGGCTTTCTATGTTTGAAAATACAACTATTTATCACCCCAGTCTCTCCCGGGGAAGATACAATCCAGGGCGGTGTCAGGAAAATGTGGTTTTAGGCTAAATAAGTTCAGGGTAGAATTATAACACCTTTTGTTAGGACCTCAGAAATAATGATGGTATTTTGTAATTCCTCTCGGTCCAAAAGGAATGCTTCTGGTTATACCTGACAGACCCTCACTGTCCAATAATAGAGCTTCCAAGAATCTTAAGGGAATTGTCCCATAGCAGTTTCATATCCAACCCTAAGTAGAGCATATCTCAGGAAGAGATTTATGAGTGTGACTTTTACATAATGGAGTGGATTATAAATTAATACATAAGACACTGACAAAGTTTTTAAGAAAACTATATTGTCAGAAATACCACCACCAGCTTGGACCCAAGTGAGAGACACAGAACACAATAAAAAGAGGTTCTTGGATTTCTATATTTCAGAGGACAGAGCGGAGGTTGAGAAAGTTCTCAGCAAACAGAGAGTCATTTTTATGAAAAAAGAGGGTGATTAAAAGGGAGAATTCAGAATTGAGAGGTTGAAGCTAAGATCAATGGAGTACAATTATCGCAAATTAAGACAAGACTGTATTCTAGGAACTGGCAACATATGCTTACCTAGATTTCAGAATTATTATGATCTGGAGATAGTGATGTGTCTCCAATTAGCCATTTATAACACAAGAATCTATGTTTATCCTATAACTATCTCATCATTGCATATTGGGTGGTTGGACAGCAAATAGCTGGTCTCTTTATTTCAGTAGTTTTTAGATTAAGAAGAACTATGTCTAATAACTCTTCTCCACATTTGAACTTAATGTAGGTGAAAAAATTAACTTTGAGCCTAAAACTGATATAGAATGAGATGATCCTTTTGAGCCCTATTAAAAGAGGTGTATGCATTTTTCATGTGGAAGGAATGCAAAATAATTGGTGGCCAGAAGGCAGAATGCGGAGGTTTGAAATACTATATGTATTTGACGTTACTTTCTTCAATAAATGTTGACTATGTCCCCTCCCTTGAATCTGGGGAGTCCTGTGATGTCTGAGGAGAGGTCATACAAAGGGTTTTGCAACTTCTGTCAGATTCTCTTGCAAAACTCCCTCTCAGGATGCTTTCTCTCGGAAATGATTTGTCACACTGTGAGTAGCCTGTGCCACCTGGAGAGTTTGTGTACAGTAGCACCTGTCAACAGTCTCAGCCTAGACCAGTCTTCATGTCACCTTGGCCAGATTCCAGATATGTGGGTGAAGAAGTCATCTTGGAAGTGGACCTTTCACAATTGTTCTCATTCCCATCTCTTGGAACCATCCCCAGCTATATGGTTTCTCCTAGCCGAGGCCTCAGACATGGTAGACTAGAGACAAAACATCCCTGCTGTGCCCTGTCCAAACTTCTGACCTGCAGAATTCATGAGCAGAACAAAATTGTTTATTATGCTACTGAGTTTCAAAGCATTTTGTTACAAAACAACAGAAAACAATAGTAACTTGGACATTATGAAAGGGTGGTTCTAAAAAATAAAATTATATATATTTGGAGTTCCATAGCAGCTACTTATGTTGTAAGAAACAGGGGCTGTCATAAGCATAATTGATATTGCCCATAAATTTTGCACATCTGGCATCACAATAAAAAAGGAATTTTGGTAGACATTGTATAAGTTTTAAATATTTAATGGTAATCCATCCAGGCTGCCATAACAAGTACCACAGCCTGGCACCTTAAACAACAGAAATCTATTTCCTCACAATTCTAGAGGCTAGGAGTCCACGATGAAGTTGCCAGCAGTGTTGGTTTCCTCTGAGTTTTCTCTCCTTGGCTTGCAGATGGCCATCTTCTCCTTGTGTCTTCATATGGTCTTTTCTTTGTGCTTGTCTGTGCCCTAATTTCCTCCTCTTACAAGGACACCAATCATGTTGGATTAGGATATACTTCATTTAACCTTAGTTACCTCTTTAAAGACTCTATGTCCAAATACAGTTATATTCTGAGGTACTGGGGATGAGGACTTTAGCATACGAATTTTGAAGAAAAAAAACCCCCCAATTCATCCCATAACACACTCTCTCTCTCTCTCTCTCTCTCTCTCTCTCTCTCTCTCTCTCTCTCTCTCTCTCTGTCTCTCTGTCTCTCTCTCTCCTCTCTCTCTCTTTCTCCCCCCATCCATTTATCTATCTATCTATCTATCTATCATCTATCTATCATCTATCTATATTTATCTATCATCATCATCATCATCTATCTATCCAATCAGGAGAGGATTAAGCACTTTAAATTTTGACTTTAGCTTCATAAACACATTTTAAAATATCTCCTCTTACATTCTCTGAGACACTTGATTTTTATTCTCTAGGAACAATTTCAAATCTTTGCTGAGAGTGACATCTTAAAAGAACAGTATCTGTTTAATGATGATGCTTCTAGTTTTACGTTTGAGGAAAGAAACAAGAAAAAAAGGATGTAGCATTCTTTCTATTTGTTACAGCTGGATGTTGGACACCAAAATACCATCTTACCAAAAGGTTTTGTGAATTTTTTGTTGTATTTTGATCACAGGGGCTCAGGATCTGGTCACCAGACATCCTAATTTATGTATCTCAACATTCTGAAACTCATCAAATTCAGAGTATCCTTGGGAAAAGAGTCCAGAGACTTTATAGAAAATATTTGCGCTGTGTATTCTATTTAATTGTGAGAGGAGAAACACAAAATATTCACAGAAAAAAATAGGAGAGGATAAAAAATATTCCTTAGAAGTTTTTTTCCTTAGACATAATAAAAGAGAAAAAAATTTGATGTTTTCTTTGTTAGAGGAAAATGCCTACAGACTGGGAATATGAACTGTTTAGATGATAATGCAATGTGTGAGATATCAAAAGCTCTTTTTATATTAGTTGTGAAAGTTTCAGAATCTCCTGAAGTAGAATTACTTTGTGGAGTAAACCACGGCTCTGTCTGTTTGAACAATATGTTGTACTCTTGCATGGAACACCATTAAAAATAATAAACCACATCAGTGTCAAAGGCTAAAATAAACTTTAGCCAGAGAGAAGAGAGTGAAATTGGGATAGTTCATGTCCCATGACTCCAGGTCAGCCAGATGAAAGTTTCCAAGGCCAGGCATTCTTTCTTGATCATTGGCCATTTTCTCCCTCTGTGGTCTGGGTCTCTGTTGCCCACTAGGAATAAACTATATTTTATATAGTAATGTTAGTATGCACAAGCAGGCTTAGCAGGTTCCTGGTGATGCTGGCATTCATCTTATCCCATGGGGAACAACTGACTGAAGTCAGCTTTGGTATTCACTCACAATGTTTAAGGAATCTGTTCATATGATCTTTTCAACTCTCCTCCACCTCCAAAAACAAATAAATAAGCAAATTAAATAATAGATCTCACTCATGTCAGTTTGCTCTCTCACTTGTCTTGGTGAACAATTTGCATGTGAGGTACCCAGGTAGTTTGTAGGGCTGGCTTAATTTTTCTATGGACATTCTGTACTTCTTTGCCAGAGGCCTTCCCTAATCATCTATGATCATCTGAAGGTTTGCCTGATCCCTTTCTTCCCTAAGTGTTTTATCTCCATTATGCTTATTATAACTTGTAAGTGTTTTTTTTTTTTTCTGGCCTATGGTTTGACCTATATACCTACTGCAATAGAAACTCTATGAAGTCCAAGACTATGTCTTTCTTGTTTAACTTTATAGTCCTAAAGTATATATTAGTGTCATTCATATATATATATATATATATATATATATATATATATATATATATATAAAATGAAGGATTATGAGAAAACAATGTGAGGTTTCTTTTGCAGTCGTTAACTTTTTTCTGATCAGCAACATTTAGTCCTTGCCAAAGGTTCTGTCTTATGATGGAATTCAGAAGTCATAATATCTACCTCTCGATTTCAGGGAGAATCTACTATAAGAATCACCTTCCTTTTCAGATGACTGGGCAAATCTCATGTTCTTTAATGTAAAACAACTTTGCATTCTCTTCTATTAGCATGATTTCACCTTTTTCATTTTCTTTGACCCTAACAAGGCAACACAGGTAGATTTTCCAAAGTTTGTCTCATTATAGTTAAGCAGGCACCTTTGTATGACTTTTTTTTTTTTTTTTGGCATAAATAGCATAAAGTGAACAAGATGCATAATTTGGAGTATGTTGAGAAAAGTATATAGATTTGGGATTTGCATAGCATTTTGTCTAAAATCAAATGTAAAAATAAAATAAAACAAAACCTTTATCTAATGTAGATAACATTAAGGAACTCCAAAAGGATCTTTTAAGAAAAAGCAGGAGGTTTAGCCTTAGTAGTTTAGATGTCTCGGTTTATCTGAATCCTAAGTTTAGGTTGTACGGGCTTGATTTTCAAAAGTGTATTTGTTCTGAATTGCAAACATAAATTGTGATTATAAAATTTTAAACCTGGCTTTCCCTAATCATTGAAACTACAGAGCTATGGTGACACAAAAAGTTCACAGACTAGCTTTTTTGATATTCATTAATTCAAGAAGGGATTGTTCATTGACACTATAAGCATGAGCAAGAAAATTCTGGTGATACTGAGGACTCTATTTCACATCATTCACAAACATTAATTCCGTGTGGATCACAGACCTATACCCAAAAGGTAAAACAATACAGCTTTTAGAAGAAAACAATACAATATCTTCATAACCTTGAGGTTGGTAAAAATTTCTAAATATGTTCAAAAAACACCATAAAAGTAAAAAATGATAAATTGGTCTTCTGTGTATCATAAAACATTATTTAAAAAGGTAAAAGGCAAGCTACAGACTGGGAGGAAATATTTTCAAAATATTTATCTGACAAAGTACTAATATCAAGGATAGATAAATTCTACAAATCAAATAAGAAGAAATATAGAGAATTCAATGTAAACAATGGCGCAGTCTTGAGGAAGTACGAACAATCATAGGTCAAGGTGTCCACCATCATTGCATAGCAAGCATGGCAGAATTAAAAGGACTGTTAATTACAAATGTTATCTAGAATGTAGAGTAATAAAAAGTCTCCATTATTGTTAATACAATGATTAATTGTTTGAACCACTTTGGAAAAAAGTTTGGCAGTATCCACTAAAACTAGAAATAATACCAACTCTATGAAATTCTATTCTTGGGTATACATCCAAGAAAAATGAGTGCATATGTCCATGAAAAACATATACAAGAATATTCACAGCAACCCAGTTACAGAATGGACAAATACGTTTCGGTACATTGATATTAGAAATACTCCACAGCAATAAAAAATAACAAATTCTGATAAGTGCAACCACATGGACGAATCTTAGAAAGACAATGTTGAATAAAAGAAGACAGACATAAAAAGAGTTCATAATGTACAATTCCATTTATATGGAATTTATGACAGGCAGTTCTAGGTCATGGAAATAGTGATCATAATAATGCTGACCTTTCCCAAAGAGGCAGGTATTAACTGAGAAGGAACTCAGTGGAATTTTTTGGAGTAATGGCAATGTTTTAACATTAATTAGCGTAGTGATTACATGGGTGTAATTTATTATGCTGTACACTTAATATTTGTTTATTTTACTGCAAGTTATAACTCAATAAAACTTATGCATTAGCTATATTTTCTTATTTTCTATATTTTTGATGCTCTGGCATCTGGGCTCTCACTGACAGGTGAGAGACTGCTTTATGCTTTAGTACTCAGAATGGCAGATGATTGGCGCAGGAGCATGACCTTCATAGACAAACTAACCCATCCAGAGCCCATATTCTGAACCATTTCTTCGGTCTGGCTTTTATCCTGCAGGAGGCAATGTTTCTCTGTTTGAATCATGCCAGGGCCAGGCATCCGGCAACTAAAAACAGCCCCTGTGCCCCAGAGGGGCTATACACAGCAGTTGTTCAAACCTGCCCATCCTAAGCCTGCCTGCTTCTGCTGTGCTCTGTCTTTCCTATAAAGACCACAATAAGGTCTCCTGACTTTGCTTTCCCTTCACTCCTTATGCCTCCCGATGAACCCTGTGCTTCTCCATGTGGCCCCTTGTGGCATGGCACACACCCTTATCTAGAGGATATGGGTAACAAACTATCTTCAGCGGCATTATGTTCCCGCTCTGTTGGCCTCACCAAACCTCAATAATAATAAAACCTATGTTTTAAAACACAAACAAAAACTGTAGTGCTGGATGTTTTTGTGAGTTATTCTTTTGAATAATCAGAATTAAGACATAGTTAGTTCCACAGTTTGAGTTGGGCAGAAAGACTTAAATGAATAATCAATCAATCAATAATAAATAAAAACTCTTAGAAGGACTCGGAGCATGTGACTACCAGGATAGTAGGTGATATTGGGTGGCAAGAGAAAATGGCATAAAATAAATGAGTACAAAAATTTTAAAATGGCTTTTTGTGTCAATGTACCATTTACAATGTGTATATTTTATATAGAATCTCTAGGTAATCACTGATATGGAATAACAGTATCGTTAGAACTATTTCTATATTGCAGGCAATAGAAAAGGCAAATGAAAGAAAGAAAGAGAAAGAAAGAAAGGAAAGGAAGGAAGGAAGGACGAAAGAAAAGAAAGAAGGAAAGAAAAAAATAAAGGGAGAAAAAGAAGGAAGGAAGGAGGGAGGAGAAAGGGAGGAGGGAGGGAGGAGGGAGGAGGAAGGGAGGAAAGAATGGAAAGGAAAGCCATTTTCTGGCTGACAAAACTGAGCCAGCATTGGGGGTGGAGGGTAGGTTGGGATTCAACATCCCAAAATAATATGGGCAGCATTACTGGACACTCAATGTCAATTAAGTCATTTACCAATAGAAGAAGACAGGGAATTGAGGGGGGTGTGGGAACGAGGGTTGAGCTGCTATTCAAAACAACAAAATACGCATTCCAAAGTGGTGCTTGAAATATCTCTTGTTTCCATCTTTTCTGATATCTTTACTTATTTAAAAATCTGAAAGGCAAATCAGAAAATCTCACCACAGTGTTTTAAAGGTATTTGGTGATTTATGAATATACACATATATGACAAAATCCATTTTTTCGATTATCGAGATTATGGACAACACTGTGGTCTTATTCATTTTGACAAGCTAGTTTAAAATGCCTGAAGGTGTTGTAAGTTTTCCATATGTACTTTCTCAGTAGCTTGCCCTTCTGTCTTCTCACCACAGTTCCTGGGGTTTATTCATTTAGCCACCAGGAAAGATTGCAGGTGATGACAGATTGATACAGATGGGGAGGATTGACTATCCATTCCTTGAAAGACCACCAGGATAAATTGTTAGTAAAGCAGCAACATGATAAGTTCATTAAACCTACTACAGTAAGGAGAGTATCGCCAGATCAGTCTTAGCAACATCTCAGGAGAGTTCAGGGATAGGTATTATAGGAGATGAGCCATTTAAGGCAGGCCTGTCAATGCACATATCTGATTATTATTGGGTAAAGTTTATGCTGCAGTATTTTTGGTTTGGTGGACATAGTGACGCAAGAGTCCTAAAGGGAGTTTAGATGAACAGCTGTTGGATAAGTGAGCTGTATGGCCAAGTGAACGACCCACTGTTCCTAGCACAGGGGCTATTTGTCCAGATGAGCAAACTTAATTTAGATTCATTGGCTTTTAGGTAATTCCTGGATCTAAGAGTGAAGTTATTGTTTTACAGTCTTGTCTTCCTGGCCGAGAATCTCCTGGAGCAAACAGGAAGGCTTCAGATCTCAATCCCAATAGTTAAAGCTGTGTGGGTTTAGGTGGTCTCAGTTCCCAAAATTAAGTGCATAGGATGCCATTTTGCTGTCGGGACTCTGGAACCATTGGGATGACATGTAGGTTGAAAGGGGTCAATCAAAAAGAAAGTCAATTCTGAAGATGTTTCAGGTGCATGCTAAGATTTAAAACTAGTTTAAGACTTCATTGAATACCTATTTTTTATCCAAGCGTATGTATTATAATTGGCTATTTGATTTTATGAAATCCAAGAACTCCATTACCTCAGGATATTAGGAATGGGAGTCTCCCATATTCTCACTCAAATGTATGATCATGTAGAAAGTCATTGTCACTTGATAGTCTGGCTTCTGAGGTCAGTCCTTTACATGGCCCTGTTTTCATTCATTCATTTGTTTGTTTTACTTTTTTCATCAATCCACATGATAATAGTAGAGAAGAACAGACCATTCTGCCTCTGAGACTGTGGGTTTTGACCCTAGAATATTACCACTGGGTGGCTGGCTCCTCATCATAGTTTTTCTTTCCATGACTCAGCAATTAAATCACAATTGGCCTTTGTTCCTATATGAGCCAGTTGATATAAAGGTAAATTCTTGAGATTGGACAGAAGAGTAAGTGTCTTCTACCTGAGTCTTACTATAACATTTTGATCACAACCTATGCTTCTGAGTATCGAAGAGTTGAGCTGAGTTGGGTCAGGGTTAAAGGTAAATAGCTTTTGAGTCACTGAAGGGCTACTGTTGCAGATAGGGACAAATACCTTCCATTTATGAGTAAGTAGTTTCAAAGTGAAAGGTGTGTAAAACTAGAGAACACATGAAAGGAAACAGTTAACCAACACTGATAGTCCCTGGATTCTGTTAGTTGTTTTGGGGAACTCTTATCCTGATACATGATACCTGTATGACACCTCTCAATATGCTTGCTGGTTAGGACTGACCTTTCTGAGATTGCCTAGAGACTTACTACAGGAAGTTAGGAATTATTCAAACAAATGTTTGGAATGAAGTATGACCAGAGGAATAAAAAATAATACTTTCTAGTTAGAAAGCGAACACCTTGTCTAGATGGTCTCCTCACAGGAGATAGCGTGCAGAAAGAGTAGTGAGAATTTGTATTCCCAGCTCTTTTTAGATGTATTACAGTAACGTCACACATCTCAGAGAATGAACCGGAATTCCAGGTGCACTCTGGAAGACAGTGTCTGCAGCGAGGTCCAAGCTTCTTTCCACTCCCACCTGTAGTCCCTCACTCGAAGGCATGATGGATAGCTTCAACTTTGATTGCTCCCTCTGCAAATAGCACATTTTACTTTTATCATGTCATTTGGAGGATATTTGCAGGTGGCTGGCTAGATATGGGGCATGAGCCATAGTTCTCTGATCTATTTCAATTTGTCAAAATACTAGAAAAGAAAAATAAAACGATGGCAGAAAAATGCATGGCATATACGTTTGCCTCGTTAAAAGTATCTTTGCAACATTTAATATATTTGACTTCTATCATGGATGTATGTTGCCTTTTCCAATCTCATACAATATTAAGGTCTTTTAAGTCCACAGACTTGATACATTTATACAATTTTTAGAAGGTGCCAACTGTATGACAGTTCTGTGATAATTACTAGGGAAACAAGAAGGAAGACATCATGTCTGTCTTCAAATAGCCCATTTAACAAATCTGCATTTTTCTCATGCATTTTACTTCTCAAATCCTTCAGATCTTATCTTTTATACTATACACATTCCATAAATATATTTAGTCTTTAGAGTTGATTGAAGCCTTTACTATTTAAGAGCTGGGACTTTAATGTCATCATATCTGAGTTTGTATCAGTTCCTTCAAGGCAATTAGGGACCACTCTAAAATTTGGTACCCATTTTATGTTTTCACAAATGTAAATGAAATAAAGCACATATAAAGTTATTAGCATATATGTGACATTTAGTAGGTGATTCACAAATGTTAAGTTTTATTAGTTATTATTATATAGTTGAGAGGTTTGTAAAATTCTGTAAATATTTTTAGCTTTCCTGCCAAATGGCAACTACTCAATTTTGACACAATAGCAGCTATAAATGGTCCGTTAACAAATGAATGTTCAAATGTTGTGTGTGTGTGTGTAGTTTGTCTTCTCATTGAGTTGTAAGAATTCTTTAAATATGGTAGATGCAAGTTATTGTGTCCTAAGTATTGCAAATATTTTGATCACATCTAAGGCTTTACTCAATTATTTTTTACATTTCTTAATGGTGTCTTTCAAAGACCAGATTTTAATTGTGATAAAATCCAGTTTATTTTTTCTTTTTATATTTCATGCTTTCTGTTCATTATCTAAGAAATCTTTGTCTGATTTGAGGTCAGAAATATCTTCTTGTTTTCTTCGACAAAGTAGAAAGAGTTAGCTTCTAGTTTAGGTCTATAATCAATTTTCCTATTTTTTCATGTAGTTACCTCATCATAACAGCATCATCTGTTGATAAAGTTATTGCTTTACTATTGTGTTATATTAATATCTTGGCACTTTTGTCAAAAATTAATTGATACTATTTATGTGGGTCTATTGTACTCTTTACTCCATTGATCTCTATGAATATCCTTATATCAATAACATATTGTGTGGATTACTATAGCTTTATTATAAATCTTGAAACAAAATAGCGTATATTCCAACTTTGTTCATAGTTTTTTCTTTATTCTTTTTTTAACTTTTATATATACATTATGGATGTGTTTGTCATTTTTTACAAATAGCCCACTAAAATTTTGTCCACGATTTCATTGAATCCATAAATCAATTAAGGGAAAACTGTCTTCTTAACAATATGAGTCTTCGATCATAAATATAGTATATACCTTCATTTATTTAGGTCTTTTAAAATTTCTCTTTAGTAATGTTTTGTAATTTTTAATGCATAAGCCTTACAATTATTTTATTGAATTCATTTCTAAGTATTCTCTGATTTTGGATATTTTAAATGGTATTTTTAAATTTTCTCTTTTCAAAAGTTTATTTTCAGTATATAGAAATAAAATTGATTTTTGTATATTGACCTTATAAACTGCAACAATTGTTCAATTTACTTACTAATTCTAGTAGGTAATTCTAGTAATTCTAGTAAGTAAATTGGATTTATGAATTCATTAGAATTTTTTATATACTTATTATATTATCTGAGAATAAAAGAGAGTTTTACTTTAAAAAAAAATCTGTATGCTTTTTATTCTTTATTTTGCCTTACTGCACTAAGAACTCCCATACAATGCTGACTAAAGCGGCAAGAGAAGACATTCTGTCCTTTTTTCCAATCTTTGGGTGAAGGTGTCTAGTTTTTCACCAATGTGAATTATGATAGCAGGTTTTCCACAGATGCCAATTATTAGCTTGAAAAATTCCTTTTTGAGTCCCAAAGTGCTTATTTTGTATTGATACTGACATAATCCATCCCACTTTATTCTATCAATATAGTAAACTGCATTGTTTCATATAATAAATAAACCTTCCATTCTTGAGGTAAACTCCACTTAATCATGTATTTTACTACATATATAATATATACTATTTTTATAATATATATATTGCTATATTTGATTTACTATTTTTAAATCTTTCAAGGATATTGAATTTTATTCTATGAATAGCTAAATTATGTGTGGATTGAACTGATTTTTTAATGATTCTTTTTAAATTTTTACTTGGAGAGTTCTAGAGTACCCTTTATTCTAGGGCTATTTTAGTCTTACAACTAAAGTATGACCATATGCCAGGAGTCCAAAAATGTCTATACATTTGGTTGGATGGAATGTGAACATGTTCAAGTCCTGTGTGATCTCTGGAAATTGTTTTGTTTATAGACCTGCAGTGTTTTTTTCTTTTTCCTTCCCCAGCTTCCTGGAGTTTCTGTATGCATGTGTAACTTTGTACTCAGCAGCAGACTTAATGGGTTATTTAGGTTTCTAGAACTCCATTGCTGCATAATTTCCCTTCCCTTTTTGCTACTATTCTGTGCAAACTGAGTCACCTCAGCCTGCCCAAAAGCTGATCCTATTTCCTCATTTGTGTGAGATCACCACGTTCTGTTTGGATTTCTCTTTATTCTGCAGCCCTGAAAGTATCTTTAGGTGGAAACTGGCTTATTGTAGGTCACACCTCATTCATTTTCCTTGTCTGAGGGATCACAATTCTGTGTCACCTGTTCTTCAGTGTCTAATGTTTCTTTTAAATTATTAAAATAATAGGTAATTTAATAAAAATTATCATCATTAGTATTTTCAAAACACAGAAATAAAATATATACCAATAACATACAAATAGACAGGAGAGTAAAAGAAGTTTAAGTGGGCTAAATGTCTTTAGTTCCTGGAAATGAAGGAAAGGTATTAATTAAATTTGGATTTTAAGAAACTATGCATATTGTAATTTTAATAACATCAACCTATATTTTAAATCATTTTTTTTTATTGGTTCATTAGAAGCTCAAATTTCAGGTTGGGCGATATTGGTCACAGTGTGAAGGAGGAAAGGGTTAGATATGTTTTAGATGTTTTCATGAATATCACAGCACCTAATCTTTGAGAAAATGAATTTAAGAGATGTAGGAAAGAAGTAAAATTCTTTCGTTTCACAATTTTTGCTATTATCTTAAAACTCTCTTCTTAATAATATTCCTGGAGAATTACTCTATATTCAGCATTTGGACCCCAAGAGCAGGCACTGAAATTGGTATAAGAAAACCAAAGTAAACCTTGCTTTCCTTAATCACAGATGAAAGTTGGTGAAATGACAAATCTCAGTAACCATGACCTTTTCACACCGTGAATGTAGAAGATTGCCACAATCTTCCTTCATTCACTATTTGGCTGTTCTGCTTCATATGTCAGCCTGTGTGTTTGTATTGAACTCAGTTGTGGAGTAAGCATTTGAGTCACTCTGTTCTTGCATGATATGATGGCCTCTCGAAAGAAAACAAATGTAGCTAAAATTTCTTGGAAGGGTTCCCTGAACTACTTCCATGTTATTACTTGCAATCCTCACAACCCTCAAAGGGAGGTATTACTATTGTCAACCTTACAGTTAAAGAAATTGAGGCTCAGAAAGGTTAAGTGAAATTGCACAAGGGTGTGCAACTCATAATGTTACAGTTGGAACTGAAGACAAAAGGAAATATTTTGTTCCTGTTTGTTGGCTCCCCAAAATCCTTTAAGTATGTAAGTCTAATTTCTAAGGGCAGAGACACCAGCAAAGTCTATAAGTGGAAAATGTCCCCCAGCATCTTATGCAGGCTACATGGGTTCTAAATGTATTTACATAATTGACAGATTGATAAACAAATAATTTGTTTCATGAACTGTCCCAGGGACACTGCAAATGTCCCATATGCTTTATAGAATTTCTATGAGGATCAAGGAAGGTCTTTTATATTAAAGTGCTTTGAGAGGATTGGGCCACGTGGTATGGGAACCCTTGGAAGTGGAGTTTTTGTCATTCCTGGATTTTTCAGGGAAGAGGTGAGGGAGAAAGGTATTGTATATTCTTGTGATTTGGTACTTTTACGAAAAGACAAAGGTACTGATTTGAGATTTCACTGGGTTTCTTATGCATCTGTGAGAGAGTTCTGGAGGAGAGATCAGCAACTGGTTGCTTCCCAGCTGTCCATTGTAAAGGTTTAGGTCAGTAGGGACCACAGCCAAATAAGTTGCTACTCTCTGAGGCATTCAGCATCAGGAATGAGGTAAAGATATGAAGACTAACTGTTTTGGATATTTAATTGGATTTTTCTGAAGGGAAGGCTACAAAGAGTTGTTCTAAACTTCAAATGGTAACAAAAACAAGAAAAATAAATATTTATTAAATTCTTAATATGTGTCAGTATGCTAAGGTTTTTTTATACATTTAGTCTCATCTCCTAAAACAACTCTATGTGGTAGGTATTGCTATTATCATTATCTGTTTTCAGAAAAGAAGGTAAATGCAAAGGGCTAAATGTTTATGTCCCCCAAGTTTATATGTTAAAATCCAATCCCCAATGTGATGTGTAAGGAGGTGGGGTCTTTGGGAGTTGATTGAGTCATAAGGGTGGAACTCTCATGAATGGGATTAGTATTCTTTTAAAAGAGACCTCAGAGAGCTCCCTTTCCTATTTTTGCCTTGTGACTAAAACTTAAAAAGCATTAAGTGGCTTGCCCAGAGTTCCACTGTGAGAGACAGACCCAAACTTAGGTCTACCTAACTTTAATAACTGAAGGTTTAATCGTTAGAGGACATTCATTCATAACAATTAATTAAATTAGGCAAATCGACCAATTTAATTAATTGTTTTTTATATGGCAGGTATTCTCTCTTATCAAGGAGAGTTTATCTATTACATGTCCAAAAAGTAATTATAATAGAGGGAATTATAAGTAGAGAGTTCTAAGTGCTATGTTACAAATAACCCAGAGACATCTGTGTCAGTGAGGGTTCAGCCAAAAGATTGTTTATATGAATTGATTCGTTGATTGTTGCATTTACTGATTCACTGATATATGTATGTTTGTATGTATGTGTGTATGTATTACAAAGAATTGGCACATGCAGTTGTCAAGGCTGGCTAGGCAAGGCTGAAATCTGTAGAGGAGGCCATCAGGAAGGGGCTGGCTGGAACTCGCAGTCATGGGTGACGCCGCTGTCGACAGATGTTATTTCTTTCACAGGGAAGCCCCAGCTCTGCTGTTAAGGTTTTCCATTGATTGAATCAGGCCCACCCAGATTATCTAGGATGATCTTAAGGTCAACTGATTATGGACTTTAATCACATCTACAAAATACCTTCGCAGTAACACCTAGAATAGTGTTTGATTGAATAACGGAGGACTATAGCCAAACCAAACTGATGCATAAAACTGGCTATAACAGCTGGTACCTAACTAGAAACAGGAGAGGGAAATTTTGAGGAAGAATTTGTTTATAAAGTGATTCTTAAAGAATAAGTAAGAATTTGTCAGGATCGGAGTGGAGTACAGGAGTTCCAGCTCGCTTTTCTGATTACTGGATTGTCAACTCCAGGAAAGAAGCAGGTCCATGGCTCTTTCTGCACCTCTGCTTGACCAACATCTGGTAGACAGTGGAGTTAAAAAACAAACAAGCAACAAAAAAATCTCTTTCAACCGGAGGCTTCAAGGAATGATGGCTTAGATGGGCTTTGAAGAAAAAAATTTAGAAGAGCGGAGAAGTTTGGGTGGCATTTCAGAGAGGGCCCCTAGTGATGACCCCCGTTAACTGTGGCTCCGTAACCATGGCTGGTGTAAAACTGGCTGCTCCTTCACTCCCAGCACTGCCCTCCCTACCCTCTGCCCCCCCCGCCGCCGCCACAGCTTTCTGCTTATGTGCTTGTACTTCTGGGTTCCATTACTGTGCCGCTGTGACTGCTGCTGTCTGCTGTTTCTGTTAATGTTGTCCTTAAAACCGATGGCTGCCATGCATGCCTAGCATGTTCTGTGCCCTGTGCTGTGATTCTAGAATTCTAGATGCTCACACAGATCTTTACGATGAGCATGGAAGAGATGTTATCTTCATTTAACAAGTGTGAACTCTGAGGCTGAGAGTGGTTAAGGGATGTGTCCAAGATTGTGTGTGTGTATACGTGGTGTGTGTGTTTACTATGTCATTAGAAATCATCAGAATTTCTCATTTCTCTTGCCATTAGAACCAGACTTCTACCAGCATGACATGAGTTTATCAAATCGTCATGTAGTCGAGTGAACTGTGTATAATTTATTTCTATTTTAGATGTCCATCAGCATACCTGGTTTAAAGCTTCAGATCTACCTACCAATGTAGTAGGGTTGTGATTTTAGGTGTATAATAACAATGTTTCTGGCTCTTACTTCCCAATTATGTTAAAGGGGAGTGGTAACTCCACCTCTGCCAGTCTGACTGACCAAATGAGACAGGATCACAATTGCCATACCGCCACCACTATTATTACTGCTGCTCCACGAATCACAGCAACAAAATAAAATTCCTTGGGTTTTATGTGAGCCAGGCTCCGCAAGGTACTTTATATCACACACTGACCTTCGAGGTAAGCCTAATATTTTTAGGTGATGAAATCAAATGAAATAAATCAACAGCTTAAGAGCACGCAAGTCTAAAGTCCTGTGTCAGGATTCCCATACTCTCAGTTCTACTCCTGTCTCTTCTCCTCAACTCATGGAAGCCTACCCCAGAAGGCAGTTTTCCCTGAAGGTTAGTACCATGTACTAATAAACCAATGATATTGTCTCTATACCTTTGCATCCTGTCTTCAAGAACAAAAATTCAACTGTCTGTCTTCAGAAGAACAACGTAGTCATTTTGCACAGTTTACATGCCTTCACTTTAACCTTTGGCCTCAGGCAGATAAAATGGCTGCTTGAAGTTACTGGTTACAACTTATACTGGTAATTCAGAGGGAACACGGTAATATTTGTCACGAAGATGAAAATGGAAACTTCCAAAATTTATCAAGGATAATCTTCAAAGACTCCAGGACCCTTTTTTGTTATGTATTTTTCACAGTGGCTGGCAAAACAGGGAAAGTTGATCATCAATGCCCTTGTTTTAAGATGTACACACTGATTGCTGAGATAGCAGATATGACTTTTTAGTCTTTTCATCGAAGCGTATTACACTGACATCCATGAATGCCAAAGGAACGGGTGAAATATATACATAAGAATAAAATCAAAGTTTTCTGAAAATGAAAATGGATCTACTTTAAGATTCTGTAGCAAAGGCAGCCATCTCATCAAGATGCAAAGAGTTGGAGTTTGAAGAGTAGATGTTAAAATTTTTTAGAGATTTCACCAAGTTTCACTAAGGTCCTTATTCTCCAGTGATAGTCATTATAATTTGAAATTTATTCAGTTCTAAGCAGGCAGGTTTTTTTTTTCTTTTTCAATCAGTTTCTTCAGTTTAAACTGTAAGAAGGATCACTTGGTAAAATCTGTCCGATTATTAAAAATATGCATATGCTTTGATCTAGTTTCTTCTATGATGTTATCCTACTGACATACACATATGTGAGTCTGAGAATTTAGGTATAAGAATATTCAATGTAGCATCATTTATAATAGAAAATATTTAGAAACAACCCAAATCTTTATCAATAGATTTTACAGTATATCTTCAATATATGTCAAAAATAATTGACAGGATTTCAATGAGAAATTGACTATTCAAAAATATTTTAAAATTTTTAACATATTTCCTCAATAAAAATTGATCAAATAGTAAATTCTTCAGGCCCTAGGTGATCTCAATAACACAGGAAGGGCCTGCTCCAACAAATATGCACAAAACATTCAACTCGGTGTTAGTGATAATACAATCTTTTCAAGCACAGCTGGGACCTTTGCAAAAATTGATTATAGAACAAGCACAAACAGAACTAAATAAGTATTGAAGAACCAGAGTCAACCAAATATCTCCTCTAGAAATCAATAAAAAAAAATTAGAACTGAAAAATCTGACAATTTGGTTTAATATCAGGATGGTATCAAGAACTCAAAAATAAACAACAAAAATAAAACAGCCTAATGCATAAATGAACAAAGAATATAAACATGCAATTCTCAGAGAAGGAACTGGAAATCTCAATAATTATATGAAAGCAATGCTTGGCCACACTAATAATAAGGAAAATTAAAATATCAATAAGACACCATTTCACAGATTTACAAACTTTAGAAAGCTAAGTATTTGCAAAGATGTAGGAGGAAAAGAAAGATATTCATTGTTGGGGAGTGTTGGCTGGTACCATGGAAAGGCATGCCCTATTTAGCCAGCAATATTGCATGAAGTTTCTATCAGAGAACAGTTTACCCTTTCATTCAGTCCATGTAGAAAAGGCTCACCATGGCAATATTAGTAATATTGAGAACATAGAAACAATGTAATTGTCCCACAGAAGGGGAATGCTATACTCACAGTTGGAAGACGTTTAAAAATGCATTTAAAAATGAATCAGATATTTAATGCATTGGAGAAAATCTAAAAAATATATTGTGTAAAAAAGGAAGTTAAAAAAATGTGTAGAGTATGATACCATTTATGCAGAGTTTAGAAACAAGAAGTTATTCTTATCCAATAAATTATTTCTATCCACAAATATATTTAGTAAAAGTTTTTAAAAACACAGGGAAATAATATATATCAATGTGAGAAATGTGGTAATATCTGGAGAGGAAGTGAGGAATAATTATGAATTTTTTAGGTATAAAGTTTTCCATCTTTACTTTCTTCCTTTCTTCCCTCCCTTTCTCTCTTCTTCTATCCTTCTTTCTCTTCCTCCTTTCCATAAGAATTCTTAAGCAAGTGTGGCACAATTTTTATACTTAAATTTCTTTTTGTTGGTGGACATACAAGTTTTGGTTATATTGTTTGCCATATTTTATTATATTTTAATTATTTCATAATAAAAAGTAAAATATTAAACATCACTTGCCTATAAGGCTTTTTTCTGCTCACATTTTTCCAGCCCGAGCCAGGCCCTTAGTAACTGGACAGCTTATCACCGCTGAAGCACTTTTCCAAGACCCCTGGCTTCCCATGCCAACTAGCTTACATGTCGCTTCCAGGATATTCCTCAAAAACTGTGAAGTAGGTAGACCAAGCATCAGTAAGTTATCGATTTTATAGATGAGGAAATAAAGCCCTTTTGCTCAAGGCCTTATAGGCAGCAGCAGGACTTAAACCACTGGACTCCCGTCCAGCGATCATTTTGTTATTACACACTGCTTTAAATTATTTTATGTCTTTTCTGTGATAGCCCAACATCCCTGTGTATAGTATACACATATGATGAAGATCAGCAGCAGAACAAATAGATTTCACATCTTTATCAAGCCAAATTCCTTAGTACTTCTTGTCTACATCATGAATTTGTGGTGTTCAGTGGGGATCAGCAAAAAAATCAGGTCCTGATTCTATCTCTGGAGCTGGAGACACAGTGCTCATGGCTGGTATTTGACAGCACAGCCAGTGCCAGCCACATGGAAGGTATTCACGTAGTGGCGATTCCTAACTTCAATGTAAGCTATGCCTGTGCTTCCTTTCTCTTGTAACACTCGTGCAGAAACATGCACATGACAAGCATGACTTGCCTCTTGTCTGATCTGTTTCAAACTTTGAACCGTGACCTGATGTTCATAACTGTTATCCCACGGAAGAGCTTGAGGCCTTGCTATGATGCGTGGCTGGCCCACAAACAGTTCAGTGAAATCTTTTATTGATTCTATTGCAATTTCTTCAAATCCAAGAGAGCCATTTCCTCCCTGAGAAGTACTGACTTGATCCAAATCAAGCGGCCAATCTACAGGTGACTCATGGTATTTCTCAGTGGCTTGAAATTATACCCAATGCTATGTCAGTCAGCTTTAAGCAGAGCAGCTGCAGTCTGCCAAATTAAGTGATCAAGCCATTTCACTTGCATTTTTCTACGAATTGCAATTTATCTTTCCCCTGTAATGTTCCAACAGTAGTAACCTAACAGAGTCAGTCATAGCTTCCCAGATTGTGTTTCCTTTCCAGGTTGTATATGGAGAGGCTCTGAAAGTCTCAGCCTCAGCCAGTCATTGGAGTGACCTGCCTTTGTCAGGGAGGATTCTGGACTCCATGTCCCTATTAACCTCTGAGAGGCTCAGCCAAGGCAGCAGAAGCTGGCTCTGAAGCCTTCCCACAGGGAGTGCCTCCTGAAAGCTTCTCCCCTCAGTGAGGTGCTCCGTTTCCTCTAACTGCTCAGCGTAAAATCCAGGGTGTGAAGTCTTGCACTGTTGCAAATCTCTCACCATCTATTTCTATTATCACTGCTGAGCACAGCTGGCCTTAAAGATCTCTTGCAGCAAAATGAATAGGAATGGAGGGCCATACAGAGCCAGTAAGAAAAGGATTATGATGTCTTTCTCCCTATAGCAAACACTTCAAGAGCGAGGAAAAGAGGTAATTTCTTTTTTATTCTTACAATGAAAACCAAGCTAATAAACCGCAGGTCCTAGATACTACAGAAAAGAAAAAAAAAAGAAATTACAATAATTCCTTATGTTTAGAACTCCCTCTTTCAAAGTAGCTCAAAGCTCTTAATAGGCCTTTTCTCAACCTCCAAATCCCATGCCTTGGGGAAGACTTCTTGAACCATGTGTTAAAGGATTATATTATTTTATTGGTTATTTTCTTATTCTCTCTTACTCCTGAATCGTATGGCCCGCAGACGCTAAGTCTTTTACAGCGGAAACATTTTGTTCCTATTTATTCATGAGTATTGATCTTTCTGCTCCCTTGGCACTTAGGATTCTTCGCTTGGTTTACGTTGAATGTTCTTCTCTACGAATATGACTGAAGTTCTCTAAGAACTGACACAAGCAAGACAAGCTCAGACAAATGGAGAGCGAGGGCCTCATATTTACAAAGACTTTGGCTTGCGTCCCAGTTTTGCCACATATTATTTGAGTGTGAATAAATTAATTTAACTTCCTGGAATCCTTGTTTTCTCATCTGTACATGATATCATTTGTGCCTTTCCAAGTACTATATTTTATGACATGATGGCGCAGAAGTCTCAGCGAGCCCCATCTCTTGTCTACTCCTTGCTCTCACCAGATCCAATCAAGTTCCTTGTTCTCCAGGAAGCTGCTCTTCCCTGCCCATCAACCTGTCTTTCTTGTTGCCCCCTGTGTATAATCAGTCGTCTTAAGAGTTTTTTTTCTTATTTGAGTTATTTATTTTCCCTGTCGATGATTAGATAAAAAATGAGTAAAATGATTTGTGAATTGAATAAAAATGATTTGAGTACTTGATTGTGTGGTTGTGGTCTAGCATGTAAACTCTGTAGCTTCCTTTGGGATGGGGATAATTAGCAATGCCCCATGGTGCTCACACCATTTCTCCTGGTTATTCCTGAAAAGGTGTGATGAAGCTTGGTGTTCTGCATCTACATTCTGAGATCTTTTTACAGACTGAAGGGATGAATGAAGGTTTTCTTTTTGTCTTGAAGATGTACTTCAGTTAAACACAATTGAATAAAAGAAGGAAAAGTTAAAATTACTTTCAATTTTTTGTTGTTTTCATGTTTTCCCTATACATTTTTTTTCCCTGGATTTTTAAACCAGCTATGATCATTCTGGAAGGCTGCTGTCTTCAAATTGTTTTATAAAGTATATTCTCATTAGCATTTGGAGCATTGCAGGGCACCTGTCTTTTGGAAGAGATGTGGTTGCCTTTTTACTTTTTCTCTCTTTTGCCTCCCCCTGAAGTGTGGGCTGGATCTTGGGGGAGAGAAGAGCACAGGTGTCCAGATGTCTTAGCCGACTTGGCAATCTGGAAAATGGCCTTGTGCATGTAGGGCCTGGCAGATCTTGAACAGTGACCCTCTGTGGGTACTTGTCAGAGTTGTTTACCAGCTTCCCTGCTAGGCCTTCAGATGTGGAGAATGTGGTTTCCTCTGGATGCTGATTGCCTTTGGAAATTCTGTCCACACAGACAACATTTAATAGCAGAAGCCAGACGAAAGGGCATCACGCACATGTCGATCTGAGGAAGACACAGAATCCCATCTGGTATTATCCAAAGTTCATTAGCTAATTGGTTTACCTTTTTTGGGTGGGAGAGTGTCAAAAAGGAGACTCTATTGGAAGAACAGAGATACATTTGGTTTCATGAATAACTAGAAATAGACTTGAAGGCTCAGGGACCTTCCTTCTTCATCCCCCAGATCTGCTTCCTACAGATCTATGGCCAATGAGGAGTTGGTTGATAGTAATCATAATATTAATACCATCTAATTTGTTTTTACATTTTTAGAATTAAAGACTTTATGTTTTCAGAGCAGTTTTAGGTTCACAACAAAATTGAAGGAAGGTACAGAGATTTCCCAAGTGCCCCCTGCCCCCACACATGCACAGGCTCTCCCATTATCAACATCTTCCACCAGAGAGGGACATTTGTTACAACTGATGAACCTATACTGACACATCACAGTCGCTCAAAATCCATAATCTACATTACGGTTCACTCTGGGTGTCGTACATTTTATGGATTTGGACAAATGTATAATGACACGTATCCATAGTTACGATGTCATACACAGTATTTTCACTGCTCTAAAATACTCTGTGCTCCACCTGTCTGAGTGCCTTCAAGTTGTAAGCTGAGAAACTGATGTGAACACAGGAAGTCAGGCTCCACATCCTAAAATCTCCAACTTTTTCCTAGATCCAGTTTGAAAACAATTAGGAAAAGTCCCTGAAGGTCCCTTTTGACTTATCTGCCTGTCACTGGGCCAATAATATGCACCCAGAGATCCAGAGTCAAATAAGGCCATGAATGTCTCCATGGGAAACCTGTGGTGGTAGGGTGATGAAAGTGTCATACAGAAGAAATGGGGAGGAATGCTTGGCGGATAAAACAGTGGAGGCTTCTACACTCCCTACAGGCTTACGGAGTAGTCAAACGGCGTTTGCTTAAACACTTTCACGATGGGAAAACCGCTGCCTCCAGACATAAACATTCTGGAATAATATTTCTGAAAGTTTCCCTCTGTGCTTTATATCAGATAGGAGATTCTGTTTCATTAGTTGAAACACATTAAACCTAGAATCCTTTGCTTTCTCAAGGTCTTTGAAATGGCAAACCAAGCCGTAAGAGCAGCAGGACAGAGGGATTTGGAGAGCCCTTATGGTGCATTCGTTGCCAGAGAAACTGAAAAAGAGGATCTGGAAATGAAAAGACCAATGGCATAGTATTTCCAAGCACTTGAACTCCAAAGAATTTTGTTTATGAGAACTTTGTTTTTCTTCTTCTTCTTCTTTTTTTTTCTAAATAAAGGCTCAAGGTCAAGTAATTCAACTACCTTGGTTTAAACAAATAGAGGGAAAAAAGCAGAATTAATTTTTTATGAATGTTAAGGAGTATATTGTAAATGCAGCGAAGGGCTTCTGAGTACCTTTCTGCCAAGAAATCTGCGTTATGTCTTACTCTGTGTGGTGGGCAGAGGGTACCAGAAGGATGAGCAGGGTAAACAGCCACTGAGGGGCAGGGAGAGGAGAGAAATGGGTGTGGTGGAGTAATATTTGGATTTGCCCTTCTGAACATGACTGTGGTCTTGATCCCCTGATACTTTATTAGAAGCAAGGTGGTTCTCTGTACCTTTATACAGGGCCAAGAATAGGAAAAATTGGAAAGTGAGGGTTTCTTTTTTTTGAAATCTGTCATTTTAGGAAAGCACTAGACTCTAGACCAGGGTCAGAAAACCCAGATTTGAGCCCTGGTTTTGATAGTTTACAATGTGGCTGGCTGGCTTTCTTTCTTTCTTTCTTTCTTTTTCTTTCTTTCTTTCTTTCTTTCTTTCTTTCTTTCTAAGTGATTATAATATGCCAGATAGCATTCTAGACATAATTACATATTTACATAATTAGTTACAGATTACAAATTTCATCCCCAAAACAACCTTTGAACATACTATTTTGTTACTCCAGTTTAGAGATGAGGAAACAGGCACAGAAAGACAAGTCCCTGTCAAAGACACAAGTTCAGTAGGAAGAGTCAGCATTCAAACTGCACTGTGACTCTAGACACCCTCGCTCAGCTCTATACTGTTTTTCAACAGTTCGATTTTATTGAGCACTTACTACATAACAGGTATTGCCTTATGTAGTTTATTTAATTTTCACCATAATCTTAATTAAATCATGAATTAAACTATGAGTTCAATGAAATAACATGATTCAGTGGGGGTAAAAAAGAAGTAAACGCAAAACATTATTAAAATTATTACATTTCTAACTTTAGAGAAAATTTATAGAGTAATATTACATTCCTAATTTATACAACTAATATTTTTTATTGTATGCTGTATATAAAAGTATAAAATTTTGTAATTTTATATATTCTTATAACATATGTAACTAAAAAATTTGTTAAAGCGTTATATATAATATACAAAATTATATAATCATATTAGGTTCTATTATGTTTTATATCTAGTATTCATATAATCTTAATACTACCTGTGAGACAGCACTATTATTTTTCCCAATTCATAAATGAGAGACTAGAGGTTCAGAGATGGGACAAGAGTGTCAGGATTACTCACTTGTAATTCCCAAATCCAAGCTTTCAATTGTTCTGACATTCAGGCTCCCTATCTCTTTTCACTTTTTTGCTATCAAAATTGTACTTTTTACTTATGAAGTACAGCAAGTTGATTCAGGCCGAAGTGTTCAGCACGTTCAGGGGATTCATGAGGCGCTGTCCGCAGACTGCCGCCATGGGTGAGGACGGCTGTGAGTTACTGAGCGCTGATTATGCACCGGGCAGTTTGCTAAGCGCCTTAAATGCATCAACTGAAAATCATCAGAAAATACTATTGACTTTCTATCTGTATTTGAGGGACCCGGGGCTCAGAAAGTAGAGGTGTTTCTTAAGGCCACCTAACGGGAAAGGACAGAATCAGCACCCAGAGAGGAATCCCTGCTTTGCCTACTGCCAAATTCATTCACTCCCACATTCTTCCTTCTCTTCTGTAACAATGACAGCGCTTTCCTCCCTCCTCCAGCCAGCGCTCCACCTGTGCTCTGTGTTGCATCTTCTCGCACTTACTCGAGGCTTTACTTGTGCAATTATCCCACTTCCTTCCTGCATCAACAATTTCTCCTACGTTAGATAATTTCCATTAGCACACAGTCATTTTCTAGGGTCTTTCATATTTAAAAAAAAAAAAAGTCTTCCTGTGATCATATACCACGTCTTCCTCTATTTCTTTCCTCGCCTATAGTGATAGAAGTTTTGAAAAGGTTTGACAAGAACCTACTTCTTTAACTCTTTTTCTCTATCTCACTCCATTTGAGCTTTCACTTTAACTGCTCTAATTAAAGTCGCTGAGGACTGGCTATTTTCAAGGCCACTGTCTCTTTTGCATGTTCATCTTATTTGATATCGGGAATATTATAACATTATTTAGATAAGAAGTATCTCTTGTGACAGCAAAATTACAAAGATGGCAATGTTCCCCATATTTGTAATTTCGCCTACACTCTAATGTAAACGCTGTCAGATACCAAGCTGATAACATTTGGACATGGGTCAGATTTTAGGCTTGTTAGTCTATTTTTATGCTTGTTATCAATACTGTTCTTTTAATTATTATAATTTTATAGATATTCTGGATATCTGATGGAGCGAGTATTTTTTTCCTCAATCTCCTTTTATGTTGTTTTTCTCTTCTCATTTTTCCCTTCTAAGTCATACTCCTTCTTATTCCTCTTCAAATACCATTTTGTCAAATCTAACTCTGTTTCCAAAATAATTTTACGATGGGTTTTAAAGTTTAGTGAAAATCCTTATGAGAATTTTTGTTGAAATTGCATCAAATACAGAGATCAATATGGAGAACATTGCCATCTTTGTAATTTTGCTGTCACAAAAGATACTTCTTCTATAAATAATAATATTCCTGATATCAAATCTGAGTGTCTTCTTTTTTGTTTTTAGATGAATCATACTAGAAGATTGCATGTTTTATTGTTGTTAAAAAAATAAATTTTATAATGATTTTTCATTTCACTAATTTGTTGTCCTTTCATTACATTCATTCTTTTACCCAATTTATTATTTTTTGAGGAATTTTTTAATTAAAAATTATTAGGGTGACACCGATTAATAAAATCAATTAAAGTTCAGGTGTACAATTCAACAGTATGTTGTATATATATTGCATTGTGTGTTTGCTTCCCCAAATTAGATTTCCTTCCATGACAAGCATGCCCATTTTATTTTTTACTGTTATTCTTTGTCTAACTTTATCAGTTGAATGATAATTTCATAATTTTTAGTTACCCTTTTGTGCAAAATATGCAATTAATATTACATATTCCTGTCTCGCTATTTCGTTATCTATATCCCACTAAATTTGATATGTCATATTTTTACTTTATTTCAGTTCTAAATATTTTTAATATCCATCATAACATTTGATCAATAAATTATTTAAAAGCATGAAATATATGTATATTATATTCTTATTTCTATTTTATCATTAATTTCTAATATTGTTGCCTTGTCAGAGAACCTGATCATGGGATACAAATGTTTTCACTCTAATCCTGGTCAGATAAATCATTTTGCCCTAGGGAATTAAAAGGGTAAACAAATGCCACAAATGTTAAAATAACAGTTTATCTGTGTAGCAAAGAGATCATTTGAAAGGGGGCAGAAACATCCCCAACACACAAGTATGCCAGGTTATCCAAATGGACATTTCTACACCTGCTTGTGAAGTCTCCACTTTCTCACTCCTTTCTGTTCCTTCAGAGAGGGAGGAATGTGTGAGGGCCAATAGAGAGAAAGCAAGCAAAAGTGTCTTTATTCAGACTTTTAATATTCTCAGCGTGTGGATGAGAAAGCATCCGTGTGACACATGTGAAGCGAATTTTCTCTTAATGAGCATTTCTTTTCCTCCTCACTACCTTTCCCCTAGAATTTTACCCTGTCACCTGCAGGAAAACCTAAGCTGATAAAAATTGCTTCAGCATCTGGAGGAAGAGTGACACTTTCCAGCCAGAAAAAAAAGGAAAATGATTCAAATGGATAAAATTCTGAATTTATAGAAAAGAGAGTTTGCTCTATATCATTTGTAAATCATCTTACTATTGGGAATGTAACCTACCAATCAGCCCCCAGATGTGCTGTCTTTTCATAATAAACTCTGTGATGCAGATGTGAGAGCAGAAGTACTGTGAAAGGTAAAGACAGTGGCTTCTTTACATTTCTGTAAGGCCAGGCAGATCCCAGGCTTTCAGAGTCACTTTTGCACTCCTGAAACATCACTTGACTTAAATGGGACAGGGCTGTGTGTGTGATTAAATCCATCTAGCGTTATTGGATGTACTAGAGCATCTGCAAGACTATAATATGAGCACGGGGTGGAATGAAAACCACAGAACATTCTTTGGACAGGTCCACTGTTCTGCCATCACTCACTTTCACTCCAGGATAGATAATCAAAAGCAAGGAGATAAGCTCATCTTTTCCCAGACCCAGTTCTCCATAGGCATTCTTCTGGTATCTCAAATAATGGTCTTATTGACCAAGCCAATGGTATTTTGGACCCATAATTATTTAAATATACAGACTGCTAAAGGAATCTGCCAAGACTTCTAATTTATGTCTCATAATTTGAAAGCTACAAGGGACCGCATTATTGCTACTGCATATGAAGAAAATGTAAGTTTAATAATACCATCTTTCTAATAAAAATCACTTGGCACTCTTACTTAGCATAAAACACTCTTTGGCATGATTTACATGACCCTGAAAAGTTGGTCTTGGTTCATTCTTAAAAACTCATGTTTTCATGTCCCCTACATTTTACTTTATTCAGCTCACCTTGCCTCTGATCTTGCTAAAATATTTTTCCTATTGCCCAGAATTTATTACCTTCTTCTCCCAAATGCTCCCCCCACCCCTCACCTAGCTAAATTCTACTCATTCTTAATATCTCAGTTTAAATGTCACATCATTAGAGAAGACTTCTTTGATCTCCTACGCTAGCTTGGGTCTCTGCTGACATATATTTCTTTGCTAGCATAAAACCAACATTTTTTTCAGCAGTATTATCTTTTGACTACATAGCCAATTTAAGACCAGAAACTGTAAGGAACCTGAAACTGTGTCTTATTTAATTAAAATTGCATTTCCATTGCTTAGAACAGTGCCTAATGCATTACAGGTATTAATACATAACAGGTATTAAAGAATAACTGCACAAACATGTACTAATATCATAATAACAAATTTGCTAACACCTTAAATCACATTACTGGTATCAGTGAAGTAACAGTAATATTAATTTCTAAATAATCATCATCAAAGAAATAGCCTACAGGAAAAAAGTATATATTATAAATGAAATATATCTGAGAAAATATATTTCAGGAAGATCCTTGAAGATATAATTGTAACTTCCTATTCTGATTCCACTAGTCATAGGAATTTATAGGCATTTTAATTTTGGTTTTGATTCATTTGGATGGTAACAAAAATAAGAGCACACACACCTTGATGAAAGAATGTGTAGATGCTACATTCAGGAAATGGCCTGCTATGAAAGTTTACCCGAGTATTTCTTTACATTTTTAAGCATACAAATTTTCCTAATGGTTAATATCAGGTATTAGAAAGCAATTTATTAATCAGCCTTCTTTATAATGTTGCTACTAATATGTGGGTAATTATGCTATAGATTTGATATAGAGATGGATTAAAGCACAGAACTTAGTAGTTAGTGTCAGCCAAAGTATGGTGGTAATTACAATGTCTATAAATTTTTCTTAAAGTTTATGAGTTTCTATTTTTAAATAAATCAATCTAAAATTTACTCTGGCTGTGTATACCTGTTTCAGCACCCAGGTATTATAGCCAATTATTCAATATCAACATTCTGATCCTATTTTTATTAAGATATGATGTGTCTAAAAAGCTCCAAAGAAATAATGATAATAAAATGAAGTGACAAAAATAGTAGCTAAAGAATTGATAATTGGCATAACTATAGAACAAGATTTACCTCAGTTTTGACATATTTTATCTTTATATCTTTCACATATCTCATTAGAATTGTCCTGGAATGCACAGAAAAAAGAAAACACATTTGGGAAGTTGATTTTATTATTATTAAGCTGTCACACACAATAAGATTTATAGTAGAACGAGGTATTATATATTAAAAAGTTGGGCATTCTGAAAGTTTTAATTGCTTTACCCTTTTAAAAAAGTTTTACCAAGATCTGTTTTATGGTGAGTAATTTAGAAACTTGTGGTCTTAACTACTAACCTACAATTAGAGTAAAATATCTCAAGCTGATAAATGCTTAACCTATAAACATAATAATAAAAAAAAAGTTTAATTTTTCCTATGGAAAAAGAGAGTGTCTTTTTCCTTTTTTATTCTTTCCTAGAAATATGTATTATCATCTCGTGACATCATAGCCAGGGTAAGAAAGAAGAGCATCTCTGTAAGTTTGTCTATTTCTATAGTATTCAAAAGTATTCATTTATTTGTTCTACTATCTGCATTCAATAGCAAATTAAATATTCAGTCTTCCTTGTTTGGTTGCTGCTGCCATTTCTTTCCAGTGTTAGATAATAAAATATATCATTCTGGCTTTAAAACTGTCTCTATTCTCCGTCTCTGGTTTTTGTCATTTTTTCATTATTGTAACTATGGTGCCTGAGATTCAGAAACTGAGAACTCATCATGTGCCCTATTGGATGTAGATTTGACTTCCTCCACCACAAAATAATAATAATTCAAACACCAATAAAGTCCCCTGGCTATAAAGATAGATCTTGTTAACAGCTTACTTTCTCAGTTAACAACATGATAGTTTCTTGGTGGTGTGGGTTGCCATTTTGAACAAAGATGCAAAAAAGCGAATCACAGAATTTTGGATTTGAGAGAGCATGTACCCACTCATCCAGTCTAACCACCTTCTGCTTAGAATGCAAGACCATCTATGCCCTTCCTTGACATGCTGTTTTGTTTTATTGATGTCTGACAGGGCTTTTGGAGTGAAAGAAGGGTGACTGATTAACATTAACAAAAGCTTTATCCTTCTTTTTTGAGAAACAAGATATAGTCAATGTCAAAAATATTATAAGGTGAGCTTAATATAGTCTATAAATATTATTCAGCCATGAAAAAGAAGGAAATCTTGCCATTTGTGGTGACATGGATGAAACTTGAGGTCATTATGTTAAGTGAATAAGTCAAAAACAGAGAATGACAAACACTGTATGATTTCCCTTATAACTGGGATCTAAAAAAAAGAAAAAAGTCAAACTCATTAAAATAGTAGAATGGTGGTTACCAAGGTTGGGGGAATGAGAGAAATGAGGATATGGTGATCAAAGGACAAGCTTTCAGTGAGAAGATGAGTAAGTTCTAAGGAATCTAATAAAGTACAGCATGGTGACTATAGTTAACAATGCCGTAAGATGTACTTGAAATTTGCTGAAAAAGTAGATCTTAAGCGTTCTCACTACACAAAAGGAGGGTAAACTGTGTGAGGTGATGGATGAGCTAATTAACTTAATTGTGGTAATCACTTCAGAAAGTATACGGATATCAATTATTATGTTATAATTATTTATATTATTTATAGATTATACTTCAATAAAGTTGAGAAAAGAAAACTGACCATTCTGTGAGTGAGAGAGAATTTTTACTGGCTTCAACTGGGACATTGGCTTGTTCCTGCTTTTGAATGAGAACTGAAATATCATCTCTTCCTGGGTCTTCGGCCTGCTGGCTTACGGACTGGAATGACACCATTGGCACTTGGTTCTTGGGCCTTTGGATTCAAACTGGGGCTAAGCAATCAGCTCTCCTGGGTCTCCAGCTATATATGGAGATATCTGTATCTATATCTATCTCTATAGAGATAGATATAGATACAGATAACGCCATCCTATTTGTTCTGTTTCTCTGATGAATCCTGGCTAATGCAGATTTTGGTACTGAGAGTGGTTCTAGAATTTTAGGGATGAGTTTACTGAATTGGTTCTTGGATTCCTGGAACTGGCTCTCAAATGCGATCGGAGAGAGGCACGCAGAGATAGTCTTTCTGAGGAGATGGATAACTTGTTCCAACTGGTCCTCCTATAATCTCAGTGACTCTATTTCTAGCACTAAATAGAGCACTGATAATCCACAGTGTGAGTTGGCAGTAGAGGTATGCAAAAACGTCAACGATGGATGTTCCTAATCATCCACTTATAAGAAGCAAGGGTCTGGGGGTCTGGGTGACTGTGTATATGATGTGCGTGAACATTTTTGTCAAACTAGCAAATATAATAAGATAGATTGGTTGCTCCTAATGTCATTGATAAAGTGGAGAGTGAAATGAATGAAAGGGAATTCACTTTGACCTTCAACAAGATACCACACTGGTGAATCACACTGGTGATGTTATGTGGATTGGACCTAGTGAGCAAGAGAGGGATGACTGACTTTTCACCAGGAATTAAGATGCCCTTTTAAGTAAATGGAGAAGGAAATGAGGAATTAAAAGGACATGAAAGGGAATGGAACATTCTTTTTTCTGTCCTTGATGTTAACTAGTTTCAAAATCTGAAACGCTATCCATACCCTACTATCCTCCAAATACTATCTTCATCCCCACTTTGTCCCTAAATTCCACACATACATTCTCACCTTTGCCCTTGGATATCTAACGTATATCTCAAGCTTACAAAGTCCTAAACCAAAGTTGCTATATCTTCCCTTCAAAACTTGCTCCCTCTCACATTCTTTCTCATATCAGTAGATGACAAGCCCATTTTTCTTACACAATATAAAACTTGGAGTCACGATTATCTTGCTCTCACACTTCACAATCTCCATTTACAAATATTGCTGTACTTCTCTCAGAAAATATCAGATCCTGGCCACATCTCATTTCACCTCCACTGCTACCACATGGCCTAAGTCAACATTATGTCTTATCTTCATCTGTTCTTTCCAACTTTATACATTATATTCTAAAACCAAGTCCATAGAAAGCGTGGTCTTTTAACAACACAAATCAGTTCATATCATTACTCAGCTCGAAGTGTGTCAATGGTTTCTCACCTCACTTGGAAAAATAGCTAAGTCTTTAAAATAAATCAGTAGGGCTTATATTTCTGGTGCTTTCATCTGCTTAATGCAACACTTTCTGCTCCTACCCTCTGTCACTTTCTAGCTTCCGCTGCTGACTTATTTTACTCTATTTAACTTGTGTGTGATGCACAGAATTCAAATTTTGGCTAAACGGCCTTGTGGTTAGGGCAATAACTGATCAAAGCTTAAATGTCACTAATATAGAATAATAAATCTGAATTATATACAAATATGATTTGGTTTTCCATTTTAAAATTTTATTAATAGAAACATAGTCATCAGTTTTATAAAGATTGACCTTACCTTCCCAGTACTGTCATGTGCTGGCTGTTTATGTGATACCATATTGCATCTTTGTGATACTAAATAAATACTCACTTTCAAAGATAAGAATTTTTTTTTTTTTTTTTTTTTTACCTACTCTGCTCATATAAGGTATTGTGATGGGGATATTCCCAATAGGTTTTTAAGTGTTCATTCCTCAACATGAGTAAAGACTTAGATAAAGATACCTCATTTTCACCTCCTAGGTCCAAAGATTTTGTCAGTGATGATGATGTCAATGGTAACTTGTTTCATTGAAATGACCTCATAAAGTACACCGTGGCATACTGCTAGATAAAAAATATTTAATGAATATTTTGAGAAGCAAATTTGAGATTGTTGCTCTACTTACTATTTTTTATTTCTGATATTTTTGCTTTAAATGATATCTTAGGAAAATTTAATTTGTTTACATAATCACAAGAAAACATACATCTGGAAATATGGAAAGGAAGTAAAAATGCCTGAAAGATAACTAAATTTTCTCAGATTCAGTTGGTGTCTCAGCTTTCATTGTATGAACACTAATTTTAGCTTTTGCTCTGGTATAAAATGCTGTAGAAGTTATCAGGTGAGAAGTACATACACTGTCAAGGTTTATCAAATTTATTTGTAGTTTCCAGCGAATAAACTGTTGCCTCTGCAAACAAAAGCTTATCTACTTCATTGTTATTATGTGTTAAGTACAGCACAAGACATTCTTTTGCTTCAGAATCTGCTTTTAAGGAATAATTGTGGCTGTTCCATCCCGTTAGAACTTATTACACAAAAGCATAGCAAGGCGATAACGAAACCCATTGTGTACTAGGAGTTTATCTTTAGCTGAAAATAAATGTGGTCAACTGCCTCTCTTATAATGACCAGTTGTTTATTTACATTTTACTGAGCCATCATCATTTTATGAACACTCAACTGAAGGGTGTTATTTTCTATTCTGTAAATATTTTCCTATCAGAATTATCATGTGGTTATCTATGTAAAATCCAGAAATCTCTTGGCCAGCTACTAAAAAAACAGCTTTGTTGAATTTATCATACATCCATATGCTGTCAAACATTAAAAAAAAAAAATCATCTGGTATATCCAAATGACAAACTGACCAGACTAAAAGAAATGCATTTAATACTATCACAGACTTTTGTTTGTATATAGAAGTATAATGAAACACGAAAGATGATTTTGGTAACTTGTTTTCCAAAAGGAACTTTGAATCTAGAATTGATAAGTTTTTTAAATTTCCAAAATTCTTTCTTTTTAAGGTACTAAAAGAATTTTCCAGTTTTTATCATTTGAATACACAAGGCCTTAATATTTTAGTGTCCACGTTAAAATGTTAAAATATTTTCCTCCTAAAGCATTTTTTGAATGTGACTATAACAAACTAAGAAGCTTCTGCATAGCAAGAGAAACCATCTACAAGGTAAAGAGGCAACCATCTGAATGGAAGAAGATATTTGCAAACAACGCCTCTGATAAGGACCTAATCTCCAAAATATATAAAGAACTCATAGAACTCAACAATAAAAACAATTCAATCAAAAAATGGGCAGAGGACCTGAACAGACACTTCTCCCAAGAAGACTTACAAATGGCAACAGACATATGAAAAGATACTCAATTTCACCAGCTATTAGGGAATTGCAAATCAAAACCACAATGTGATACTTCTCACACCTGTTAGAATCACTATTATCAACAAGACAAATAATAACAAGTGTTGGACAGGTTGTGTGGAAAAAGGAACCCTCATGCACTGCTGGGGGGAATGTAAACTGGTACATCCATTATGGAAAACAGTATAGAGTTTCCTCAAAAAACTAAGAATAGAATTACTATATGGACCAACAATCTCTCTTTTGGGTATTCACCCAAAAAACTTGAAAACATTTATCTGTAAAGATAGATGCACTGCAATGTTCATAGCAGCATTATTCACAGATATCAAGACATGACAAAAACTGAAGTGCCTTTTGAAAGATTATTGGATAAAGGCATGATACATACATATAATGGAATATTACTATCGACTCAAACCGAACATAATTTTTAAAAGTTTTATAACTAATGAACTCCATTAATTTTGTAATAACTACAAATGTGTTTACCTATTTATTTTGCTAGTTAAATTTTGCTTTTGTTCATAAAAGTTATTGCTATCTCAGTAATATTTAAGTGTTATAATATTTTCTACTTTAATAATAGACTAATATGTAAAATGTCTGAGAATAACAACTGTCATATGAAGTAATTTTTATTCTGACTTAAATATTGAATGCACATCTATACTTACAATTAAATATTCCCAATAAATTTAATTTAAAAATTAAATATTAAGATATTAGCAATAAATTTGAATTAAATTCTCTGTTCATATCATAGGCACTGTTGTGTGCACTAGATAAAATGATAACCTAAATAATTACATAATAATTATCTATGTGAATTTCAGTGACACTAAGAATTATACTGAATGGGTTATTCTGTTATTCAGTTTTTAAAGACTCAAAGCTCAAAACTAAATGCCAGATTCGTTCATATGCTAGAGCTGGGGATGAAATTTTGTGTGTTCTTATCTAAAACCATGAAGATGTAATATATGAAAAATAAAGGCATATCCTTATTGATTATGAAGATATAAAATACATATTTTTTTATTGCTACTATATTTCTGTCACTGAAAGTAAGCAATACCACAGGAGTAGGTATTTTTATTTGTTTTGTTTATTTTGCCCTCCCTAATGCTCAGAGCAATACCTGGAATGTTGATCTGGCTCAGTAACTATTTGTTGAACAAGGGAATAATGAATAAATGGTTTATAATAATCGGCCACCGTTAGGCCTGAGGAATGTGCAGACATGAGAAGGCTCAAAAGAAGAACATGGAAAAATGGTGGGATAAAAATACTAGAAGTACATATGGAGTTCAAATATTTTTGGAGATTGGTTAATAGAAGTAGAAAGCTGGAAAGATAGGAGTTGATGATTTTGAAAATAAAGCAGTTACTGGTAATGACAAAATCTAGGGTGTGACATGAGAACAGATGTTTTGGGGGAAAGTAAGAGCCAAAGATAATTTGAAGTAAAGAGGTTTAGAAACTTATAAGCCAGGATCCTGGGTGAATGCATTGTGCTCTGGGGATATACTAGGCTCTCGATTATGTCACAATAGCTTTTTGAGATTTACAAGAGAAGCACATATGTTTGATGTCACTCACTGTGTGTTGCTTCAGCTCCAGATATTCCAGACTTCTGCTTCCTCTGCTTCTACGATTATCTTCCTCACATTCTGAGTCTAGGTAAAAAGAAAAAAAATATGATAACATGACAGAGACAACTGTTGGTGAGAATACAGATTTATCTGCTTTAAAAAAATATTCAGATAAAATGCTTGAGTAAGATGGAAGTTTATTTGCTTCTCATGAGTCAGTTTAGAGGTAGGTGATTCAGGAGTGGTAGAATTCCTCTGTTCTCTGAGGTTTTCTAGGAACCCAAACTAACTTGGTTTCAAACTCTAGTGTTGCATCATTCTGAATGGCATGATACTATGTGTGATAGGTCTGCTTGATACCCGGAAGAAGATGGGGAAAGCAAGTTGATGACTGCATACTTTCTAGTGCCACCTAGAATTATAGTATTTTTGTTTACATGTCAGTGGCCACAAATATCTCAACTACCTGTGAGGGAAACTAGGTGTGTGATCTATAGCTTGATAACTAAGTTCTCAGCTAAAATTTTGGGATTCTGTTTCTAAAATAAGGTAAGAATGCGTCTTAGGCAGTCTTGGTTTTGAGTTGTTAATGGCTATGGGGATGATGGGGCCCTCAAAAGTGATAGAAGCCAGGTGGTGGCATTTAACTGTCAGAGCCAGAGAGCCACAATTAGTATAACAAATGGCTATGATGAGGGGCAGCTAAGTGGGTCTTTATCTCTAGAGATCTAGAGATGGTCAGCCAAAGCAGGTGCTACATGCTACTTTTAATCAGAAGAAGGCAAAAATGGAGGATTGTAGGGTTAAGGGCAGTTATCCCAATAAAATGTCATGATCCCTTATTAAGTTCCTGGACTATAAACAATTTTTAGATTTGGACTAAATGAGTGAAGAGGGACCCTGCAACACACCAAGTATTTACCATAATGATTCTCCCAAACCTTCTTCAGAGGCCTCTGATAATTTAATCAGGTGACTGTATACTGGGAAAAAAGATCATCCAGGTATATTGAAGAATGTTAGACACAGGGTTTAAATCTAGACATTGAAATTTAGATACCCAAAACCTGTTCATGATTCCCCTGTTAGAGTGGGGACTTAGAGGGGAGAGATAATAAATGAAATCCTGACTCATTTCATCTGGCTGTGATTCTGCTATGTTCCTAGACCCACAGATTATCATTTTTCTGGTCTCTAAGAGTATAATTGAAACAGACACATTTAGCAATTAGAGCCAAGCCTATATTAGGTCCTTGGACTGTGGGGTAAGAGCTGTCAAATTGGGGAAAGTCAAGTAGAAGTTTCTGCAAATGCCCCTTGATCTCAGCCAAAATAGCAAAAAACAAAAATAAAACAAAATTAAACAACAAAACAAACCCAATCCCCAAAACAAAAACAAAAAAGACAAACAAACTCAATATTGAGTCATAGGAGTAACAGTTGATATTAGTGCCACCTTTTCCTAAAACATCATTTAATTGACCATTCCAGCCCCTGCAGAAACCAGATATCCTCCTGAAGACGACTATAAACTACCACAAGCTTAACCAAATAGTGGCTCCAGTTGCGAGCTGTTTTGTAGGACATAATATTCTATTAGAGAGGATTATTAAGGCATCAGGAACTTGGTACGTGGCCACTGATTTGGAGAATGAATTATTTTCCATTATTTTCCTAACTAGAAAGAAGATTCAGAAACAAATTGTGTTCATCTGGGCCTGCTGAGTCCCAATCAGTACCACTTTTGAGAGACCTATGGTTTCTTTGGAAAGTTAAAGAATGCTTGATCCGTAAGCATGGATTTGCACAGAACAAAACAATTTCTGAAATTAGTTTTTCTTCATTTTGTAAACCAAGGCTTAGATGAAATGTTTTGCAAATATGTTTTTATCTTAGTGTAGAAATCGTATCAAAGTAGTTCAAGTTAGTTGTCAGGATACTAGATGAAATGTGCTTATGAGGTGCTGATATGGTCCATAATGTAATATTAGGATAGTCATATTATTGATTAACAAAAGAGGGCTTTAGTATACTCCTATAATCAAATGTTAATATTAATTACAAAAATATATTTTGTATGTAAAAATAAATAATACAGTAGATTAATAAGGGCATACATTGGCACATAATTTATACATTCAAATTTAAGTGAGTATTATCTCTATTTACTCATTGATTTTCTGTGTATTGCTTTGTTAGCATCATGACTAGATTTTCCTTCATTCTACCATGAGGATAGCAGAGTACCAATTTAAACTTTTCCAAATATTCAAAGTTTGTGATAGATTTCAAAAAATGGGGGAAGTTAAAATGAAGATGAAAATAGCTTCTAGACCATTTAGATAATGCAGATGTCACTATAATTGAAGTCAGGGATGAAATATGTACTTTACTTGATTAAATTTAGCTCTGAACTTACTGGTCAAAAGGACAAGAAATGGAAATAATCTTACATAGTTTTCATTGATTATTAATTAGAAATATACAAGATTTCTATAGTTTTTCCCTCTCTCACAATCCTTTGAGTTATTACATAAGCTATAAAGAATAACACATTCTATCTGACATTTTGTGTTTCTCCTGAAAATTGTGTACCAAAATCTATTTTATTCTGACAGTTACCTTGTATTGGTGTAAAATATCACAGACTAGGTCCACATGGGTGGATGAAAGAGTCTTTCCAAAGGTGATGTTCCAAATAGACACATCTGTGAGCATCAGAGATTCTTTGTGTTTATGTTGTCTCAAAGGCAGTACTAAATATCCCGGAGTTAGATACTGGTGGTCGTGGTTTTATCTTTATCAATTTTGACAAATTATTTGACTTCTTTGAGGCTCAATTTCCACATTTGAAAGGTGATACTAATAATATGTATCTTAAAGGTTTTTGTAAGGATTATAACATAGTAAGCTACTTAAAAAATACTTGTGAATCAACAAATTTTTGAAAAATGTATATAAAATTTTAGCACCCAGACTTTGAAAAAAGTCTACTTTTAATAACTGTTCTTGCCTGCTAAGACAAATTTGTAAATGCTATAGAAATAATATTGACCTGCTGCACTAATATAAATTGTATTTTGTGGAAGAACAAGCCTTACAATGATTTCACTTAGTTTTCTGTGCTTTAAGGTATGTTACCATTGGGACTCTATAAAGAGGCAAGCTTGTGATACTGAGCCCCAAACACTGCAACTCAGGAATCAAAGAGCTTCCCTTGTTTGTTTTGCCATTTTCTGACTGCTTAAGTGATATCAAAAGACCTTCCTCCCACAGCCTATTTTGTAAAAAGAGCCTGGAATGTTGGAGAGCACCTGTGTGAGAACGTACACAAGCCACCCATAAATGAGTCTAGGGATCAAACTATTTTCTATACTTTTTTGTATGCTCCAAATACTGTAGTGTATTTTGTAACTTTCTTTTTTTCTTAGAGGCTAAATGTTCTGATGTTCAAAGAATGATATTCTGGGTCTAGCACCACACAGCTCTCTATATAATATAATTCTCAATTTCTTGTTCTCCTTATTATTAACTCTTATTATCCTTATGTTTGCGAGTGGCTGTGCTTCCAAGACTCCACTCAGATTGCTGAACAGAAAGACTCCTTGAGAAATAAAATATTTCATGCCAATTTCTACTGAAGCTGTAGTTCAAATGAAATACCAAAACATAAGCTATAGCCTCTTCCAGGGATTTTTTCCCAGAGCCTTTAAAATGGCCATTATGAAGGTCACCAAGGCCAGATGAACTTTATCTTGTTGCATCTGAGTCTCCCATACCTCACAGTAACCTTGAAATAGCACTGAGGAAAATCTGAGTTTCTCTAAACTCCGCATTTGATCAGATTTATTCCTAAGTGCAATGTTATAATTCTTTTATTTCTACTTAAATCAAAACTGCTTTTTGAAAAATATTTTTTAAAACTGTAAATCTTCATTTGTTATGCTGTCTCTTAAATTTCTAACATTGTTCCCTGAGTCATTTTATTAATTGCTTTAGAACTCAAGTTCAGAGAAGTGAAATTGTGTATATAGCTTTATTAATCCTAGTTTTTCTTTTGTCTTGTTTTTTTTTTTTTCTCATGAGATAACCTCAAACCTTGATTAGTTATTTAAAAATCAATATCTTATAAGGGGAAAATTGCTTTTATATCTTTACAGTGTTTGCTACCCACAGTGTTATTGGTTTAAATGAAGAAATGTTAACTGTTTAAATCAAAAGTAAACTTTATACATGGCTTATATACAGCAGACTCAGGAGGCTTGGGCTATTGCATGACAAAGAAAAACACATTAAAAAAGTAGTTTATTATTTACTTATTCTCCAAAACTCATTTAAAATTAGGCTCAACTGTGCTAATTGACAGTTTATTGTGCTATCCATTCATTTTTGTGCTTTTTAAATTTATTTTTTAATGACACATGATTTCATAAGGTTGGTATTCAGAAACTTTTAAATTTCCAGAGGTTACTCATTTCATGATTAAAACAGTGGCCTGTCATCCATTTATACTGATTATGTGTGTTTATATCTTTATGTGTCTTCTAGTAGGAGCTGAAGTCATAGACTTAAATCTTCCTTTCCTTTCTAGCACTTACCACATGAGCAATGTGCATTTTCTTGTTTTCTTGTCCTTCTCGATGTAAACTATGTCTCTAGGCATAGCCTTGAGTGAAGTATAGTTGTTTAGGGTCACTATATGAGATTTTATAAGAGGTGAAAATGCACTTCTGGTGGTAGACTCTTTAGGAAGACAGTGGAGGCATCTTACAGTTAGAGTCCCTTTGTATGTAAAGCACTCACTGATTAACAAAAGATGCTTGACCTGGGGAGGACCCATTCATTCTTCAAAGTACCAAATATTTGGGCTCTTGGATGATGATGTTGAAATATAATTCCAAAACTTATAGAAAAGTGGGCAGAATATAACATAATGAGGTTAATGAAAGCAATACTGAGAATGTAAAAATATGCCAAGTTAAAAAAGCAATTTTTGTAAAGTAAAAAACAGCAAAGAAAATATCCTATTTTGCACAAACTGGACATTTTTTAAGTTTTGAGGTACATGTACTACTTCCAGAATGAAGGCACAAAGGAACTGCTGATTGTTTGTTCTGTAAAACAATTTATGATTATTCTGCTAACTGATGTAATTACATGATTATGTCTAAGCAGTGATGATGATGATGATGATGATGATGATGATGTGGTGGTGATGGTGATGATGATGATTTTACTCAACACGGAGTGTGGTTCTGATGTAAGGAAGAGGTATGATAACTAAACGTTAAATCAGGCTATATTCAGAGCCTAAAATGTGCTGCCAGAGACCTACAAAACAAAGAAAGATTCTTGTGGGGGATTACTAACAAACAATTTACCCTCGTGGTAAAGAGAGAACAGTCTTTAAGTAGTCCCCTACACAAAATAAACCCTGCAGCCAGACCATAGGGAACTAATAGAACAAAAGCTGGGATTGCTGGCATGGCTTTAACTCTGCATATCTATTCGTTCACACTGCATACCCATATCATCAAAGGAAAATAGGTAAACAAAGTCTTTAAACTGTAATGCATAGAAACCAAGAATGATACATAAACTGAATTCTCCAAACATTTGGGGTCCCTCTCATTGTGTGTTCCTCTCAATCTCTCTCATTCTGTCTTTGAGAGGAGATCACACTCTGTCTATGGAGCGTAATTCCTTCTCTAATAAATTGAGGTTTACAGTCAAGCTTAGGTTTGAAACTCAACTCTAAAATTTGGCAGCTGTATAAATTTGAGCCTCATGGGAATAAACTATCTTCATTATGTTATTGAGAAGACTTACAAAAGGCAAATTCACCTTATGAACCTGGAACAAAATGGAATTAGATGGGTACTAATTGCCCCTTTATCCCTCTTCTTCTCTATTAGAAAAAAAAATGCATTTGATTTACTTGGTCAGAGTGGAAACTAATGAAGAAAAGCTGAGGTATGACTGAGCAAGCTAGAAGGTTGATGGCTTGTGTTACTCCAGCCAGAAAAAGCTGATCCACTAAAAGGAGCTTAAACTAAGCAGAAACTGGTTGCTCTGAAAAGCAAAGAGATCATGGTCATTCAAGAAATAGTAATGTTTAGAAACTTAATGACTTGCAAATAATATCAACATGGGATTTAAATATACTAAAACTGATTACTTTGAACAGCTGAGGGAGAGGAAACAAAATAAACGTTAATAGCAGTCAAGATATAAGACAGGCCCACGCAACCTTTAATATTTAAAGGATTTTTTTTGTCTGTTACTACTTAATAGGATGTAATTTATTTACGTCTGAAAAAGTGAATGTGTTTTAACGCTCTGAAAGTCTAATATTGGGTTGTTTGTTTTAAAATAAGCTTTATGTGATGTTTATCTTGGCTCCCTGGAAATTTTATGAGTTTTCTAGGCTTTTCTAATAAGAAGCACTCCATGGATTAGAGATAAGGGCATGCTACAAAATGAGAATTTAAAAAATAAAAGAAAAAAGAAAAAAGTAATTTTTTAATAACATTGGTGATGCTATATTTTTCAATAATAATAACTCTACTACTGAGTATTGTGATTATCACACTTTACAGGAGAAATGGGATTAGGGATATTAAAAATAAGTAAATAGCTGTATGTAAAATGTGTAAGTGCTAGACTCATAGGATGCATGCTGCAGAAATAAGAAGAATTATGAGAGGCATTTGTAATATAAAGGAGAGAAAAATGAACATGGAATCTCTAGACCATTGTTTAAATCCTTACTCTACTACTTATTCATGTAATCTCTCAGAGGTAGGCCAACTGTAAAAAAGTATAAAAATGCATACTTCATCTTATGGCTTCTAGCCATGACAGAATTACTGGAATCAGATTTGCAATTCTTCTAGTAAACAACTGTAGAGCTAAACAAAATAAAACTGTTTGTACATATTTAATGACAGGGGCCATAATATGTGACCCCGAGAGAAGAGAAACACATGAATTCCACCCCATGTTATTTTGGGGCGCAGTTTCTGAATGTCAGCTCAGAGTTATAAAACTCAAACAAAAGACAACAGTCTAGTTGAGTTAAGAAGACAGAGTGGAAAACCATATGATGTCACTTAATTACATGGGATATAAATCTGAAAACAAACATGAACAATACAAATGGAACTCATGGACACAACAGCAGTTTTAGTGGTTACCAGAGAGAAGGGGGCCAGGGAAGGCAGATAAAAGTCCAGGAAGTCAAATATATGTGATGAAAAGAGATTTAACTTTGGGTGGCGAACACATAATGCAGTATACGAATGATGTATTGTAGAACTGTATACTTAAAACCTATAATTTTATTAACCAATGTCACCCCAACAGATTTTATTTAAAAATATATCAAAATATTTAAGGATAAAATCACCTGATATTTTAGATTTAAAATACTGAAATATACCAAGAGGAGGAAAATGGATAGTCAAAACACATTTGGCAAAACAGTTGTTGAAGATGAGTAATGGTTAGGTGGAAGTTTCCTGGACTCTGTTTTTGTGTACGTTTAAAAATTTTCATAGTAAAACCAATTTTTCCGTAGTAAAAAAAAATAGATGATCAAACTTGCTGGTGGGTATGTAAAATTATACAACCACTTTGGAAAACAGTTGGCAGTTTTTCATACAAGCATACCCACTCCTAAGTATATATTCAAAAGAAGTAAAAATAAATTCATTTACATTAATTTTATTCAAGAATAGACTATGTTGTAGAAATCAGAACAATAGTTACCTATGGGGGTGAAATAACTATAAGAAGACATGATGGAATTTTCTAGGATGTTGGAAATTCTTTATATCTTGATGGAGTGTTAATTATACCTGAGTATATGCCAAAACTCATCCAATTGTACACTTATGATTTGTGCATTTCATTCCATGTAAATTTTACCTCAATGAAAAGTGCATCTCTCACAAAATTTTATATATAGAGAGAAGCATATAGCACTTAGTGGAAACTATAATGTTTTTCTTTTTAATTTTAATTAAAAAGCTATTTACACTGTAACTAATCATAACATAGAGGATTGGGGAATGTTTAATTTCACCCCTATCATTAATGTCACATGATGAATGGAATTCCTCTAATGTAGTTAAATTTAGTTTAATTATAATATATTTTATGATTACTGTGACAATTAAAAAAACCCAGTAAGACACATCCTTAGGTAGCCAACATTAGAAACATATCTTAGTAAATTGTGGAATTGAAAACATATACAGATAATTTTGCCAAGTTGTAATATTGAGTAAAAAACAAAAAACTATATATAGGATTATACTAACAGTGTGAATGTTTGATTATGTATGTCTGTGTGTGTGTGTGTTGTATGGGTGTAAGTACAGTCAGAGAAGTAAAAAATATATTATTATATCATTACCTCTGGTTAGTGGGATTATAAATGAATTGAATTTTCTTTTTTATACTTTTTGGTATTTTTCTAATTATTTCTTAAGAAGCATATATTATTTTTATTACAAGAAAAACAGTATTGAACTACTTTTCAAATTTTACAGTACTGTCAAATTTCAAAACTTTCTTATATGCATGAATTTATTTAATTATCACAACTGTTTGTTTTAAGTAAGGTAAGTATAATTATTCCCATTTTACAAATGAGAAGTTTTATAAATGCAGCTCAGAAAGGTGAAGAGAGTAAACCAGGCTCACATCATCTACTAAGTGGCAGGGCAAGGAGTAGAACACATGTGTTGGAATTTCTGATTTTTGTTTGGTGTTTTGTTTTTCTATATCTTGTTGCTCCTACTCATCAATGGTGCAGTGGTCTTATAAGGTGTTTGTATGGAAGCTTTGAATGTAATTAAGCCTTAGTTGGATATTGTAGTGGAAAAAAAAACAAAAAAAAAAAAAAAAAAAAAGAAAAAAGAAAGAAAGAAAGAAAGAAAGAAAGAAAGAAAGAAAGAGAGACAGCAGTTCAGTAACAGAAAAAGAAGCTGATTTGTAAAGGTACCAGTGAATTTCCCATGCATAGGAGATAGTTAAAGGAGTAATCACTAAAATTAAAAACAAACACACACACAAAATCCTCATTGAGTACTAGAATGAAAAAAAAAAAAGAATGTTGTTAACTGATTTTATTTTCTAATTCTTAGCTATATCCTCTTTGCTTTTAGCAGGGCTTTGCAGTATTTGAGATGAATGACATGCCATTTCTCCAAAAATTTTATTTCATATTTTCTAAGCATAGTCACTGCCAGGTGCTTTGGGGAGCCAGGGGAAATACCAAGCTGCAATTAATAGCCATCTTAAAATTCAATTTTGCCAGAACATAGTATTCACTAATAGAACTCAGAAGAACAATTTCATCTTTGCTCAATGTATTCTTCTGACAAAAGAATCCTTATTGTTCCAGAATTTGAATCTCTCAAGACAGCAGTGTTCTAAAACAAACTTTTCTCCAAACTTTCTGTCTTGGCATTACAGCTCTTATTGAAACCAGTATATGTTGTTTATTCTTGTTAACTGGAGTAGAGCTATTGACAGTGAATACATACTTTATATTATTTCATTTTATTCTGAATAGAATTTCTGTTCCTTGGTGCTTAAGCAAACTACCTATTTGCTAATTGGTTCTTGGTTACTCTTAAGATCATTAGTTTTATTTTTTTCTCTGATAAACATAAGAGTTTTAAACAAATTAAAAGATGTGACATGTTTTTGGAAAGGTAGATAGCATCATAAAGAAGTCAATTCTCCCACAATTTGTTTTGCATATTTACCACGGTTTAAATAAACTTACTAGCAGGATGTTTTATTCCTCAAGCCACAGAAGTTATGGCTTGAAGTCCATGGTTATGAGGTCCATTGGAAAAAATACATGAAGTAGCCGCAGGAGGAAATCTAAACTTGAAGGGCATTGGCATTGAGGATCAGCCCTACCAAATATTGAAATATACTACAAAGGCTGCATAATAAGAAGCACATGGTATACGGGTATGAATGGACAGAAAGCACAATCAAATTCATTAGAATATTTAGAAAGAGATTAGAGTATATTTGGAAATTAGTACTTGATGCAGAGAAAGATAGATGTTAAAAAAAAGATGTTGAGATAACTGGATCACTGTTTGGAAAAATTAAAACTAGATTTATACCTCACATAATGTGTACTTGAACAGATATCAGATGGGTCAAATACCTAAATTTTAGAAAATGTATTGGTGAATTTTTTTATGACTTAGGAATGGAAAAAACCTTCCTGTTTTTCCCCCAAAATTTCAAACAATAAAAAAAAATGATAAATTTGTTTTAAAAAATAAAATACTTTTTCTAGGGTTGAGAAAAAGACAGGAACAAAGGTATGAGACTTACAAAAGGAGTAATAATATTTGCAACTTATATTACAAGAAAAGGGCTCATATCTCAAATATATAAAGTTACTAAAATGCCTGCTGGCCCTCCATTCCATTCTTAAAGTTTAGCTAGCCTTGCCAAGCGGACACATCACAAACCATCACAGAGTGATCACTCTTTCGTGTCTATACTATAATGTCTCATTGAGGTTATCCTACTTTATGGGAACTTTGTGTCAATTCTGACAATTTGAACCAAGGGTATGGAAGAATACCACCCCCCTCCCTGCCCCCCGCCCGTCCCCCTGCCTTGGCTTCCTATGAAGCAATCGCAAAGATGCACCACTACTTTGGTCTAATTATTAAAGAGTGGAAGTGAATGAAGAGCCAATTTTCAGGTCTCCAGTTATATTTGAGTTCAAAGAGAGACCACTGGCTATTCTGGATTAGATTGATACTTTTACTAAGCTGACAACTTAAAAGTCATTCATAGAGTCAAGGTTCTTCACATTTTGGTGACAAACTACCTTGAATTTGATATTGGTGGAATCCATTTTTAAAAAATAGAGTTTAAGTCACATGTCATGAACATTTTATTCTTGGTCTTTCTTCTGACATTGCTATCACGGTGACAATTAACGTCAGTTAAAATCTGACAGGACATTTAAATGCCAAGTACATGCTTTTAACATCAAATTTCCATAATGCCTTGGCTGTTGAATTATGTACTACTCTTGTACTGGCTTTTTGAAAGCTAAGCATTGCTGGCCTATCCAAGATAACTTGCAGGCAGTTGGTCGATTAAAGAGAAAGCCAATGATTGCATGTAATGGTAGTTTTGTTTAAAACCTGATGGCTTAAGGAAGTTTGAACAGAATGAAATTACCTTCCTTGCTCAGTAACTTAGACCATTCTCTTTCTGCAGTGACACAAATCCTGGAGCAACTGGGCACAAGAATTACCCAAGTAAGAGAAAAGTTGAAAATCAGCAACTCTGTGGAAAACTAGTTGGATTTTGTTGGGCTCCTCTGCAGTGTAAAAAGAACCAAGTTAGACTAAAGTGTATTTATTTAGAGTCTGACTTCCAGAGGACTTCTTATATTAGCAAACTCCTATTCACCCAGCTTTCAGCTGAAAATATCATTATTTTCAAAGGAGAACATAGTATTGCATGCTTGTCCTTTATCAGTGGTGATCTTGAGGGCGACTATGCATTCTATTACATAGCCAGAATCCATGCCTGAAAGGCACTTAGAATGCTTAGAGTCAATTGGATAACAAGCCTTCAAGTACATATGTTTTCTTTGGTAGAAAGGCATTTTTTTTTAACACTATGTGGGAAACATAAGCTAGGCTTCCAGATTAATAATGCAAAATTTAAAGCTAAGTTATTTTTATTTTTGAGTGAGAATAAAATAAAACATGCTGAGAGTATTGGAAATGATTGATATTAATATTTGAATAATGTAAGATCAAGAGCAGATACATCCTTTTCTTTTTAACATTGACAGTTATAAATAACCTTATATTTGCACAAAATGATATATTAAACAGTCATTGTTTTTATTTAAATATCTACTTCTTAAAAAAAGTCTTATTTACTTCAGAAATAGCAGTAATATATATATATATATATATATATATACATATATATATATATACATAAATTCAGCACTATGTGAATGTAAAAGTAGTGAAAGAAAATAATGCTCTGATGTTGAAAGCACTGAAAATAACTATTTTAGCTTATGACATATTTTCTTTCCCATCAGTTTTCAATCTATGCTCATAAAAACGAAAGGTAATACTGAAAACTGATTATCATTATCATTAAATTTTTGGACTCTTTTTAAATGAAGCAGATTTACAATTTTCCTTGATAAAGAAATAGCAGAAGATATAAAGTAACAGAATCTTCATAATAGCTTTCTAGTAACTGAATTATTCTTAAATTATCTTCCATGAATATCTTTTTATCTCACTTTTATTATCTAGCCAGGTTGGCAGTTGAAATCTAGGAACTTTCTATGACTGTCAATGATTCATAATAATGAAGTAGATTCTCAATTATCTTCTAGGCTAATCATTTTCTTTCCTGTTAGTTTATCCTTTGCTTCGTTTCAGTAATTCAAGTGTGGATTAAGATTTTATATTTCATAGAAGTCTCTGTCTTTTAAAATTTTTTTGCTTACAACTTTAGAGCATAGTGTCATTAAAAAAGCAGCATTGTACTTGTAATGAATGTAACCATATACATTTTCTTGGGTTTCCTTTTTGTCTCTATGAAGAGTGCCTACAAATATAAACAACTCCAGTGTCACTGTAGCAAAATCAGAGAGTTCCTTTGCCAAGGAAAAGCCCAGTAGTCTGCCAGAAGAGTACTCACAGGCAGCAGTGATTACACTGTAGATTTTCCACGGTCCAGTGTCTGGTCCTCCCGCACTGCAGTCTTGTCAGTTCCCCAATAGTGACTTGATCCTGTAGGTACAGATTCACATTAACCACATCTAAAGACTGATACACAATGTCAGAAGACATTTTAAGCCAGAATCCTGCGAAACTCTGTGCTGGACGTATTTTCTTCCTGAAGGTAGACCCACATAGGAAGCCAGGCTCTAAAGAAGATGGTTGTTGAACATTGACTCCAGATGAAGCATGTATTACAACTGGAGTTTCTGCAACAGGCAGAAATTACCAGAACATTCAGATGCAATGGGCTGAAATTGCTTATGTCCATGTCACACTGAGGATTTCCTAGCCCCAGGAGAGGGAGAGTCCTTTTTCCAGCAAGGCTCTCTCTCCGTTTGTTCTGATAGGCCCTGCCTGACATGCTGTGGTAACTTCGCTTCTTTTAGTGGTCAACAATGGTCTAAACAGCCATCCTCTCTGACAAACTGCATTTAAATGTGTGCATATTTAATAAGGATATTATAAAGCTTGGCTGGTTTAGGGCCATACTATCTCTTGAAGATACCTGTTTTGCTCTATTTTGTTCTGCTCTATTTATGTATGAATTTTTAGTTTCACTACAAAAAATTTGCCACAAAAAGACAACTTTTTCTGCAAACTTAGGAGGTATACCTCTCTCACGGTGTACTTGGTTTCCTGACCACTTCTCCACTTAGAATTACGGATATTTCTAGTAGACATTGGAGGCATTTAGGATTTGTGCTTAACAAGAATTTAGTTATCACATCCGGTCTTTCCATGCTTTTCCTCTGTTGGTAATCAACATTTAAGCGAATGCCTTAAAGTTTCTACTATTTTTTGCTGAACATTTGTGTCTTGGAAACTTGTATAGACATAAAGTGTTTCCAAAAATTACAGAAAATACCAGAAAGATCTGTTGAAATAGTCAACTTAGAATTTCCAAGGCTATTGTAAAGATATTTATGATAAAATACCTAACTTATTACTCAGAAAATGAAATTGTTAAAATAACTATTTCCTCTTTTTTTAAAAAATGTTGGATTTTATAGCATAAACTTTGTAAACTCACTTTCTCTGTTAAATGCTTTTGTCTCCAAGGCTTCTTTTTAAAACAGGTAACTAGGAGAAAAGCAAGGTTTATCTAAGTCCATGAGGTTGGGGCATATCATAAAACCAAATTTCTGCTCTAGTTTGGATTAGTAGCTTTGTCTCACTGGAGAAAAGTGCGGATATTTTAACAACCATATTAAGAGAAGATAGGCATTAAAAATATGACAAAGATAAGGGAAAGGCCCTGTTTTCTACCTTAATAAAGGTTTTTCAATCCAGCTAAGGGAAATCTTATCATCATAATTAAAACCAGGCAGATAAATACAGTTGTATTTTTAAATTGCATTAATCTTTCACTAAAGGGAAAACTTTTCATTGGTCTCAACATGGGTATACTGTAAACAACTGTTTGAAGACAGCCATGTGATATGATTGTGTCCAGAATCATCGCTATCACAGAATATAGATCTTAACATTTCTTTCCAATCTATTGTTGCACTCAAAGTCTTTTATTAAGTATAGGGGATTGTAACTAATTCGATGAGTTAAAATTCTTATGCAGTAGATATTAATTAAAGATATCATGTCTTTTAAGTAATTTTATCATTACATATAGTAAATATAGAAATATATTGAAGTTTTCCAGATTTCCAGATGGAAAATTTACATTTTATTTTGGGGAGCATGCAATGTAAGGCATCTGGGATGACCACTTTCATGTAGTGCCACAAGGTGAAAATTTTTAGTCTTTTGCCCTTTTAGAGTGCAACTAGCTCTCTTAGCTAGTTAAGATAAGACACCCCCTGCCCACTTTTTTTTTCTTTTTTTTTTTTTTAACCAAGAGATGGTGATTACTCTGCTTACTTTTGGATATTTGTGGAGAGTGACAGATTTGACAAGAACATCAGATCTCTGTATTGCTTTTATACAATATAAACAGCAACAAAATGTAATTTCTTTTCAACAATAGAGATAGTTTTCTTTTTATATTCTCATATTAATCAATTTAAAAATATGCCATGTGGAATGTCACATACGTGAGTCAATAAAAGCTTCAAGTAAATGTCACATTTCTGTAAGGTTTTAATGGAGATTGATGGAGAACACTTAAAAATAATAAACTTTCTAATTCTGAAAATGCAAGTTGTTCTAAAATAGTAGTGAAATCTAATTATAGCAAATAATTTTATTCCAGTTCAATGTTATTGTAAATATCCTAATACTTTGAAAACTAAGAATAGTAATATTGCTTATATATCTTTATAAACAATAGGAAATGTTCCTAGATTTTCCTTTTCAGTCTTGGACTTCTTGTAAATTCTACCCCTTTACAGTCACTCATTCTTTCTTTGTGTAATTATTTAAAATATCGTAGATGGCTACTACATGCTAACCACTGGTTTGGGTACTAAAATAGAGCCAGGAATGAGAGAAAGAGGTCAATGTTCTCTTGGAGCTTGTCTTCCTGGGGTAGAATGACTAAATACCTAAGATGGTTTCAGTTTCTGGTAAATGTTATAAAAAATAATTGGACTCCTGTATTAGTTTGCTGGGGTTTCTGTAACAAAGTACCACAAACTGAGTGGCTTGAAAAACAGAAATGTATTTTCTCATAGTTCTGGAGCCTAAAAGTATCAGACCAAGATGTGACAACTTTGGTTCCTTCTGTGAGCTGCAAGGGTAGGAGCTGTTCTATGATTCTTCCCAAGATTCTGGTGGCTTGCTAGCAATTACTGGTATTCCTTAGCTTGTAGAAGTATCACCCCAATTTCTACCTTTGTTTTTATGTGTTCTCCTTGTGTGTATGTCTCTGTGTCCAAATTCCCCCTTTGTATACACCATTCATATTGGATTAAGGTCCACCCCAATGACCTCATTTTAACTTGATTGCCTCTATAAAAACTCCACCTCCAAATAAGGTCACATCTGAGGTACTGAGGGTTAGGACTTGAACATATCTTTTTTGAAGGCTACAGTTTAACTCATAGCAGTTATTTACTACAGACTAACTGGTGTGAGATGTTGAAGTGAGTTTGGTTAGGATGGCACTGGCCAAGTCTTGAAAAATGTCAAGAGCCAGATGAGAGAAGTTAAGGAGTTAGAGCTTTCCTTGAAGAGCAAATATCAAGTGCAAAGCCCCTTGGGCCAGAAGGGGACTTGGCAGAGTCTGAGGAGTAGACAGGTTGCTATGGCTGGAATATCTGGGCCAAAGGAGAGTTGTGTATAAGACTGAAGAAGTAGGCAAGGCCCAGGTTATAGGGCTCTCTGGAAGTCACAAGAAAGAATTTAGATTTATCCTAATTTCAAGACTCAGCAGCCAGAAAGTTTTAAAGAGGGAGTGACATGATCAGATAAATATTTTAAAAGATCACTCTGGCTGACATTGCTCTTTTCTGTCTGTGAAGGCCACGTAATCACTTCAGCTCTTTCCAATCACTCTTTTCTCAACAGCTAGATCATTTATTGTCTTTCTCACTCCATGGATGTGTTAGCAGAAGTACAGGAATCAAACACTGTTAGGTGCTGTATGCACCCAGACGGTTCAACTGTCATCTTTATAAAAAGATCCTTCTTTCAAAGCAGTATGTTCATTGGTTGCTACACTTGGTATCATTTCATTTTATATATATTCAAAAACTTTAGAGATTAAAGTCTTCATGGATTTTTAAAAAATAACAGAGAAGAGAGAGCCCATCCTTCTAAATCCAGGCTAAATCTCACCTCCTCAGTGTTCTCATTACAGTTATTGCTTCCTTCATAGTTCAAACCTGCATTTTAACACTTTTCATATTTTATTGCAACTATTTGTTATCTGGTGCCTCAGATAGTCTGTGAGCTCCTTTAGTTCAGAAACTTCGATTTATTTTTTTATCTCTTTACAGTCAGCATGTTGCACAATCCCTGACAACAAGAAGAAACTAAATGCATTTCAATTATGAGACCTTCCTTAGAACTGTTCTCTAAAAGAACTTTATTTCCCACCAACCAAAAAAGTTAAAGGTACTCAAAAACAATGAGATTTTAATTACAGACTTAAGGTGGTTTTATCATATTAACTTTAGACTTATATATAAATTGTCCACATTTAAAAGCAACTTGCTTTTGTTTAATCTGGGCTTTGTTATTAGCACAGATTGGAATCTCTGAATGCTCCTGCAGTGGGTGCTTCTTAAAACAACTTTCACTAGAGAACTATCCTCCCTTCATGTCCCAATGGAGAGGGGAGGTGACATTCAGTATTAAATTTTTCATTTATAACTTTTCAAGACCATCTGTTTATTATGCATGCTGAATTTCAAGTTTGTGATTGTACCTTTGTAAACCTGTAAAATTTGTAAACTAAGCTGCCTCCATTAAAAAGGAGAAGATTGAATTGTGTTTTTAAATGCTTGTGCTGTTACTATTTTGTTCTTTTGGGTATGTTGACATGAATGAGTGACTCTCTGGTAACGGGTAATTCCACAAATGACACTTCTGCCCATGAATTTCATGGGTTTTGCATGCTTTGCGGTTTATCTTAGTCTTTTAACAACTCTTTATATCCATAGAGATGTTTGTAATGAAAATAAATACAGTGCTAACATAAATGAAGATGAAGATTAATTGATCCAAATTTCATTGAGTTTCCACAGTGTGGTATGCACAGAGAGGCAGGAATGAACGCACAGAGACTCATCCACATGTGCGCAGGACAGTCCTAGTGTTAGCCCTGAAAGTCTTGTTCCCTGGGGAACCATCCAGCCCCAGTCACACTGGTCACCCTAGATCTGACAGACTTTTACTTAATTACAAACACTAACACTCATTTATTTATTAAATTGAGATATAATTTATATATGACATTATATTCATTTCAGATATACAACACAGATTTGACATACGTATATATTGTAAAATGATCATCATAGTAAGTCAACTTCCATCACCACATACAGTCACAAATTTTTCTGATGATGAGAACTTTTAAAATCTACTCTCTTAGCAATTTTCATACATACAATGCAGTTTTATCAGCCATAGTTGCCAGGCTGTACATTAATTATATACCCAGATTAAAGATTAATTTTTAATTAAAAAATTTCTTTTATTTTTTTCGTGCCTTTTTCCCCCCAAGACAACCAAATAAAATATTCCTAAAATGTACATGAAGAATATAAGGGTAAGGAATATTTAGACGAAATTTGTTTGGTGAAATGAGTGCTCTGGTCTCATAACCTTTCCTTGAAGCGGGTAGCAAGCCTACCCCTGAATTAGCTGACCATTGACTCTCTGGGCCTTGTGTAGAAACAAGAGCAAAACTACTTTTGAGGCAAAGGGGCCAAAAATATAGGGTTATCCTGGGAACTCTGCAACAGTGTGGATTTAGGACACTTCTATCCTGAATGTCCTTTCCCCACTTTTTTTTTTTTTAAATGTCAACTCTTCTCTCACAAAGACATTGTAAATGTAAACACCATTTACATTTTCCTGCTCTATGTGAACTTCACCAAGGTTCTGTTTTTCTTTCTAAAGTGTGTTTTCTGAACTATTAAAGGGAGGAGGCTTATTAATTTATTGTGAGATTTAAATGGCATAACATTTCCTAGGGCATCTGTATCTAGACAAAAATAGATACTTAATAAATGTTAAATAGTAGCATGAGGCCCAACCCAAGTGCTACCTTCTCTTTGTGGCCTTTCTGAAACCCTAGAAAACCCATGTCCTCTCTCTTCTCCATGATCTAGCACGGCGATTCCAGGACTGCATTCTGCTGATTTATTTATTACACTTAGTACTTCTGCTGCTTAAAAAGTATGTGAGCTTCTTGAGAAGACTGACTAATGATTCTATGTTTCTGATGCTTAACACATATGCTAGGCACATACTAGATATTTAACACATTTTTTGACAATATCTAATAGATGAAGAAGTAGAGAGAATGGTGATGGCAGAGAGGGTCACCCAGACAGTGAGGAATTCAGATCTTAGGCTTAAATGGTTGAGAAAACTCAGTTTTAGTATTATCATCTCTAATAAGACTTTTCTGACTTACACCCAACCCTACCTTTCAAGGCTAATTAAACATATTTTTGTGTGTATTCATCAAAATTTTGTCATTCCTTCTTTCTCCCTTTTTAATAATTGTCAATTTTCCCTTGCGACTAAAACTCATTCATGGAAGGAACAGGGACTCTTATTTCTTTATACAGTGCCTAGTATATAACAGGTACAAAATAGTTTTTGAATGAATGCCTTTGAATCTGAAATTGGTAGCATTAGTGGACCTTATACTCTGTTTCAAAGGAGCTATATTCTCCCATGGTGTACAGAGTGAATGGTTATAATATACTCCGAGGTGCTGTAGCAAGGCCATATGATGGAGTTTATTGATTATAGATTTAAAGTTTGTTTGTTAGCAATATACTAGGGTTGTATTGATCATGCCCATCCTCTCAACTAGACGCCAACCACTGTCATCTTTTGGTTCAAGGTTGCACGTGGTAGCTCTTGCCTGAGGCGGAGTACACTGCCTCATTGACAGAATCATCCTCTTCTAAGTCAGTGACCTCGTGATGAGAAGATGGTGAAAAACCAGGTGAACATGCTCTCATTCCCTCTCGCTTAAATTTAATTTATACCTTCTTCGATTAAGGTCAAACTTTACACCCGTGAATTACATGTATTCCTATTTTATACGCGTAATTGCCTGTAGACCTAAGTAAAGAGATCACTAGACTTAGAGACAGGAGTACCTGTGATTGAGTGATGCTCTGTCCGGGACTGCTATTTCATCAGGGGAATGCTGACCAGACTCTTTATCCATTTCCTCATCTGTAAAAGAGAGGTAAGAATTCTCGCCTCAGAGGGTCATTAAAGGAATTAAATAATATTGGTATATATATAAATAATAATACTTATAAAACAGAATATGCACATTTTGGGATTATATCTAAGTTATTCCTCACCCCTCAATTTTTTTTTCCAATTTAACACTCAAACCTTCTTTTAGACCGAATATTTACATTTTTAGAGCACTTTTTTTGTGTGTGTTTATTCTTGAAAAAACTGAGCTTGTTTCTTGTGGTTTTAACATTCTGGTCCTTTGAGTTGTCATTTGCCTGTGTGATGTTTATAAGAAAATATTCACTCTTTTTGATCTGTTCATATAAAGTTATATGGATTCCTTCTCTAGCATCTCAAAGGCAGTGATGACCAGCCAAAAACATGCTTATATTGTTGTGATCGCCAAAAAATAGGTGGCTGTGAAAACTGACCTGAGATCGTGTGATTCTAAGACATCTCTCCCACTGTTAAAACAAAATTACAGGAATTAAGAAGCCTGAAACATAACTGAAATGATGCAACATTATATTTTTTAAAAATCGACCAGCACATAAAGGGGTTCCAATTAGAACTACACAGTTACTACAGGATGTGGAAATAAAAAAGACAGACTTTCTAAGCTCAGAAAGAGATTAAATCAGAAAACAGCAATCTTAAACATTATTAGCATTCTATGATCATGATAAAACCAAAGAAACAAAGGATGTAGGCAATAATAATAATAGAAACCAGTATATGACTAGCTATCAAATGAACATATAAAAACTTTAAGAAGAGGAGAGGAAAATGCTTTTCTCAGGTGTGAGTAAATGATTACCATCAGGCCTGGGTCCTGCACGACCCTAGTCTTCTCTGGCAAAATGATCTCAGATCTACCTGTCAGGGCACTGTTTGCATGAACAGGAAAGACTTAAGACAAATGAGAAACGATGTATTCTACAGGATAATTGTCATTCTTGTTTGCTGGGCAACACGTAACATATGGGACTGGAATTGGCCTGGGGTAGCTCTGAGTTGGCTTTGAGACCTTGATTCTAGTAACTGGAATCGCATAAAAGACAGCAAAAAAGGAAGGCAGCGGCTTCTCCACATCAAGATGAATCACATACACTTGGATTTCATCCCTGATAAGCATATACACGCTTGTGGGTGAGTTGGGGGTGTAGGGTGAGATGAGAAGTTGTACATGGGTAGCTGCTGAACCTCTCAATGAAGTAGAAGATGCTGAATTCTTTGTTCTGTATTCTTCCCTAAAGATAAACCAATATGGTTGTAAATTAAAGGCCCATTGTGTCTCATGAGTGCTTCTGCTAAGCATGAACTTGGTGGTGTTTTGGTGAGGTTTTACGATGGGTGTAGATACGGAGATTTGAGAAGCAGATGGAAGCATTTCACGTAGGTGCAATGGCATGACTTTTGTACTATAAAGTAGTAAAGGTAGAGATTATGAGCATATTGGAGAAGGAGTTTGGCTGGAGTGAAGTGGTCATGAAATTGTATTGCAGCTCTCATGTTGAAAAGTATCAGGAGAGAGAAAGGGCTGAAGAAGTGGGGTGGAGGATGAGATGTGGGTGGGAGAATCGAGAAAGAGGGCCCAGCATGTGCAAGAAACAGAGGCTTCAATATGCGCGGTGATTCTGAAGAATGCCATAGGAAAATCCATTGTGGTTAAATGGCCTTTTCTAAGGCCATTAAGTGAGAATTTTTTGCTGGTTATCTCTGATGTGCTTTTTCCCCTATTATTTCTATATTTCAACTTAAATGACTTTACTGCTTCTTAAGTATGAATGAAAAGGAGTTAGAATTGTTATCTTTGTTCTTTAATCCAGAAATTGCAGTTTTATGAAAAATTACGTTTTCACTCAAAATACCCCTCTTGCATTTGAATATCTGTAACTCTCAATTTTCTTAATTATTTCTAAAGTATTGAAGGTTAAAGGAAGGTTCTACTATCCTAATAAGATAAATGAAACTAACGGAAACCCTGGATTCTGAGTGAGGCTTGCCCCAGTGATTACCAAATACATGCTCTATAAATCCATAGAGACTGCTCTGCTGAGTTTGTTTCTGTGATGATAAATCGATGTGTGACACATCTTGCTATAGCTGTTCTAACATTTGGATTAGTTCCCACAGGTCTTTTGGGCCATTGGGACATGAAACAGAAGCAGGATTTTAGCCAATTATCCATAATTAATTTGCTGTCTTTTGGAGGAAGTTCTTTCAACTCTCTGGGATTCTTTTTGTTCATCTGAAAAGTAGGGACAGAATAAACCCTTGAAGTGAGACAATGCATTTAAAAGCCCTAATGGCTTTGGCAAGGATAATCTATTGGGTAGATATGCTGTCTTTAGAACAATACTTATATCACTTTCCATCTTAAAATCAATTACTTACACTTTTATCGAGTGATCTATACACAAACATAGATACTGACTAATTCAGTTTAATGCTTTTTTTTCTATTAAATATGCTACTTGTTTGATTTCCCCTCCTTTTTTGTTTGTATCTTTTAAAAATGTACTTTTTTGTCTTTCCCAAATATGAATTAGAGGCTTTTCTCGAGGGAAACTGTAAGTTTAACAATGGATATTCGAGGTAGCATTTTTAACTGAGGGCTGAGGCAGGTTTGTAGCCTGTACACAGGATTTGACCTGGTATCTGTGACATGTTCATGTTTTTCACCATGACAGTCTAATAAAAATTTCAATAGGGCATAATAAGTGATGACATAATTTGTTTAAAATAATCACAAAATTTATAATCAATTTGAATTTTAATTTTTATACTAACATTTTGCTTTTATACCAATATTTTAAATTCTATAGTATGTTCATATCTGGGTTATAAAGACAAGAAAGTGCTTTCTCTTAAGACTTGTCAGTTTACACAAATGCTTACTTGGCCTGTGTCTAAAACAAGACACCTGAAGTCCCTTCCCAGTCTCTAAATGTGAAGTGCTCTCACCCATCTCAGCTTTCCCCACTATCCCCAAACTCAAAGATTTCTGGTAGCCTATTAGGTACTAGGAAACAAGAAAGTGAGTAAAACAAAACTGGGTATAATCAAGGTAAGTCCGTTGGATTCATTGTTTAACTGCTTTAAAGACAGGAAAAACTGCACAATTTCTGGAAGAACCAGGCTGTGTGTTTCCTTGCCCAGGACAAAGACATTATAATATTAAAGTAATTATTCTAATATCCCTCTGTAAAGGGAGAGGGGCCAGGATACTTCTTGGCTATAGGTGAATAAGCTTAATGGAAGGGTTTTATTGGAATACGTACAGAAAGTCATAAAGATTTAAGTTAACTATTAATTGTCACCTAAGAGGTTGATACATAATTAAATTCAGGGTCAGAAGATTTTTGAGCAAGAAAATAAGAAAAAAAATTAATCAACTTATATTCGGATTTTAATTATGTTCTTGTGCCTAGGTAGCATAACTCTAGATTTTATTTCCTTGTATTTTGGGGAAAACCTGAAGGGAGAATAAATTATTTGGTTCAAATGTTCCTCAGCAGACAGTTCTGCAGGTAATTTACCATTTTTCACTTCAATATTTGCTCTGTTTGGGGTGAGCAGAATTAAAAATATTTCTTAGAGACAGATGGAGAGTAGGTGTGAAGCAATTTTCACTTTATTAACACATTTCTTGACCAATCTGAGATTGGTCAAGAACTGTTAACAATTTAGGGAACTGAGAAATGTATAACCTGGAGGTGGTTCAGGAAAAACCTAAGAGGTATATGTGCTTCTCTTTAAATAACTTTGATTGCTGTCAAAGGAGTTCGAGTGAAAAGAATCACTGGAAGTAGGCAGCTTTAAGTCACTTTATGTTCAGTTAAAAAAAGAAGTTCCTATTATGAAAAATGCAAATATTTACAGGCTATACTGAGAGGATGATTTTTTCAAAGGCAGTATTTGGTAAAAATGTTATTTCCGCTGTGATGGGCATCTTTAATATAACCTAATTAAATGCAGTATCTTACTCAGAAAAATCGATTATTCTGGCTTCTGCTTCTCCTACTGTCACCTTTGTTTTGCATCTGAGAGTGTGGCTTAAAAAGACTCAACACAAAAAATATCATTCTCATCCCACAGTATATTCTGCTGCTGGATATTTTTTACGTGTGTTTCCTTTTCAAGAACTCTCAAATATTTTTCTGCAGCCAATTATCTGGAAATAACAAGGCAGCTTTTACAGGTATATGGGATACATTTTCTCATCAAGTCCCATAAATTTTTGAAATGAAAACTTTCTATGAAGAGTTTTATAGCACTTTTTTTCTTTGGGACCAGCTTTGGTAAAACATGAGACAGCTGTAGATTGGTAATTTTGTACATAAAATGGCTGCAGATTGCTAAAGTTAGAAAGTGAAAAAAGTGAACCATTCACCAAAGGGCCCTTTAATTGGTTTCCCTCTTGCTGCTGGGTGGATATTGTCACTAATTTGGTGGAAAAACCTCTGGACTCAGTAAATTCCTCTTTCCAGTGAGCCACATCGATGAGAGTAAATCTTCTGCCCAGTTTCAAAAATGGAAAATTGGATTCTTCCTGATAGCCTTGTCTGAGTGTCTTGGCGTAAACTGTGCCATAGACCCACTGGATTAAAAACAGCTAGACAATTCAGATTGTTTCACTTCTTTTTACTGAAGAGGGAGACAGGGCAGGCAAAAGACCAGCATGCATACTTTACAGGTTATGTATAGGGAAGTGATCAATGTCTAACATTGATAGAGTGTGTGTAAATTTGGATGAACAGTAAAGGAAAACAGAATCTGCTTTTATGTGACGGTAACAAATTGTTAGAGAAATAGATCGAGTATGTATGCAAATAAAAGGATATCCTAAAATTGTAACTGTGACTTTTACCAGAAAAAGTGACCTGCTATGGGAGATGTCATAGGTACTCATTAAGCTGGGATTTACCTTAAGGGTTTAGTTTTTTTTTTTTTTTGCTTTGCTTTGGTTTTGTCATTGAGATAATAGATCAAAAATTTATTTAAACACCCTATGTATTTTAATAATTAGTAATAAATGTGCTTAAACTCCTACCTGTCCTAGAATCATGGCTCTGGGATGAGAGGGATGAGTAGTAAAGGAAGGTGGGCTAGTGATTTAAAAAAACTTCTTTTCCCTTCCTAAAAATGTTCCTCCATTATCTCCAATAGGCTAATGTTTTCTTAAGCAGTGTTTTACTTGATCTCTGGTTGGTTAGTAATAACAACTATATACTTATAATAAATAGTCTTATTCTGATTTTCGAATCTCAATATTTTCTTTTGATAGATTAAAACTTTTTTTTTCAAATAATGTCTTATTAAAAAATTTTGGTAATAGAGAAATGTACAAAAAAGAGTGTCAATCATTCAATAATTTGCTCTCCAGAAATAACATAATTTACATTAAAGTACAAATCTTATCTCTGTCTTAATTTAGATCATTTTTCCTTCAAACTGTGGTTTCAAACTTGTTAAGAATGATACTATGATGGGCAATGAACATTAAAACAATGAAATAGAACAGAAGAGAAAATGTCTTGTATGTAAAATGGGTAAATGTATTGATAAAACTTTTGTTTTAATTGTGTGTATTTGTGTGTATACTGTTTGATGTAAATTTTATTTCTTTTTGTAGTTAAAATCAAACATTTGAAAGCTAATGACTTAGACAATAACATTAATCTTAAACTGAGAGAGAAGAGCTAGAGACTATTGCTGTGTATAATTACAGTTGAAAATGAGACATGATCAGGAGCCAGAAAGGAAAGAGAAGGTGCGGTTAAGACAGACAATGAGAACAAGGAGAAAGGGGGTACAAATAATGGAATTCTGCTTAAGATGCACCGCTAAAGATACTCTTCTGCCTTAGATTAATTTCTCAGAGACATAAGACAGGCAATGAAAACTGGGCATTCAACAAGAGTAGGGGCAGCCTTTAACACAGGTAGAATGCAAGGTGGTCTGAAACGTAAGATTTTAGCATGTTCTCCTTCACCAAGAATCCTGTCCTGGAAGATGGCACAGTGAAATTCACTCTAAGTTTCATGTCCTTTTAAAGCCTTGTATCCTTTATAAAATGCATGCACTTCCAGGTCAGGCCACATTTCACGTTCATACCAGTCATCTATATCTGCTGGAGTCATTTCACCTGCTTGGGACTCAGATTTTCCATTATGAAACTAAGATGTTGGGTGAGATGACCTCAAGATTCCCTTCTAAATCTGGCATTATACAGTTTACATGTGGGATGACAAAAAGAATGAAAAAGATTTTGATTGGAATAAAGTGGTAGCAAGCTGGAAGGTAGAAACACATGTGTAGGTGGGAAGATATTGAAACGCAGAGTTTAAAATGGGTTTCCAAATTCAAAACTTTTCCAGGACTGACTAAAGAGAATATGGTGCTGACACCACTCATTGACTATTTGCTGTTTGTCAGATGCCATGCTTATCTTCTCACTACGTTTTTATCCACTACTCACAATAACTTCTGTGCTATAGGTACCGTTAGCCTTGTATAGCTCCCTGGGATACAAGATAACTCAGTGATTAATAGAATCATAAGATTAAATAATAGCATTGTCTGTTATAAATCTTTTGCTTTTCACCTGGATACCATGTCAAGTTCATAGTTTGAAACCTAATTAGGATTAGATTTTATATTGTTGAGATTATGTCCTGATGATCTTAATATTCGAAATGTTAAAGCATGTGCTTTATAATGGGAAATGCAGTGACTAGTTTAGCACGAAGCACAGAGGGGACAGAGTCAGAACACAGGGACTTCAACGTTAGTTGCATTTTCTACTGGGAGGAGCTTTGATGGGCTGATAAACCCTTGGATTACAGCTTCTTTATCTTTAAAAGATATTAAACACATTTCTAATAACCTGTTCTGTGTGCTTCAGGGTTGCAACTAGGATAAAACAAATTAATCTATTGAAAACATTTTGCAGTGAATAAACAAATAATATATTATTTAATTTATTCTTGAATTTACCCATTGTTTGAACAGGAGAGGGATTTTATGTTTCCAGTTCTGTACAAACTATTAAGCTTTTTTATTATCCATTTTGCATCTGCATAAAGAAATAATGGAAATGATGTTAATTTTTAAAATTGAAAAAATGGCTGCATTACAAACATCCAAGTGAGGTACATGTGGTTTTCTGTGAAGGGCTGCTTGACAGGATGTACTCTGAGATTTTAAGAATAAACACAATGAGAAACAGCACAAACTGAAATGAGAAGATGAGATCAGATGACTTGGATGACTGATGGCAGAGGCAGTTTGATAAAAGGCAAGCAAGATAAAAGATTGCAGAATTACAGCAGAAACTGTTTATTCTCAAAGATGAGGTTGCAATGGCATTTTGAGCACGAAAGAGGTGGTTGTTATATAAAAAAAATCCATAAAGGACTTCAAGCCAACAGTGTTATTGTAGGACAAGAATGAAACAAGTTAGAGAATTTTATTGTAAGAGATCTGAAAAGGAAAATCAATGTTTTCTTTATCAAATGCTGGTTCTCCCACCTTTGATTTCTGTGTGAAGTACTAGACCTATGTAGAACTCTACCCAGGGTTGTAAGAAAGAGTTCAGGCTTCAAGGACCTGTGTGGGTGAAAAGTGTTTTCTCAGTAACAGTGACCATTGCCTAAACTAAACTGAATTTTGAAAATCAAGTATCCAGAGCTAAATTAGATCACATTCAGTGACTTTGAAAGTAAGATTCAGAATGCAAAAAGTTATCGAGTATTTAAGCAGTTTTGATGCAAAATGCTTTAGAGATTAAAAACTGGGGTTCACAAACAGGTAGAAAGATGACTATTTACATTTTAATGGTTAAGCAAAAGTATTCACTGGCAAATTAAATAGGAATTTGACATTGGTAATAACTCAGTAGAAGCCTTACTGAAAGGATGTGGCCATTTTATGATAGAAACAGTAGTGGACCAGAAGGAAAGGGTTCAAAGGGGCATTGCTATTCATAAATAATGTTTATAACTACTATAAACCACTGTAATAACTAATATAATTATAATAATGTGTCAAAACAGCTCAGTTATTATCTTCTTTGTATAAAAGTTTGCAAAAATACTTTGCATACACTAATTCTATTGATCAAAACAACCACCCGAGGTTGATATTACAATTTTCTTCTTTCCTTCCCCCATTCCCTCCTGCAACTATTTTCCATCTTCCTTTCCTTCTCCTCCTTCTCCTCTTCCTCATTATCATCATATTTCTTCTCTATATACTCTACTTTCAAAGGAAGAAACCCATGACCTCACAAAGGTGCAATCAGGCAGTATATGGAAAAGGCATAGAATCGAGAGACAGGAACCCTAAATCCTAACCTTGCCTCTTTCTTTTAGTTAGTCTATTTGAATCATCATATGCAATAATATTTCTGAAACAGGCCTTGTTAATGAAAGGGAAAAAAAAATGTCTCTGATTCCAAAGTGTTAAGGTGAAGACAGCGCAAAACTTCTGGATCTAGGTTTATGATAGATAATAAAAACAGACAGCCCTCCAGAATCAAACCCTCCAGTACTTAGAACTGCTACATAAAGTGTAACATTTAAAAAAATGCATGTTATACATTAATTACCAACAACCCTCTCAACTCCAGAATTGGGTACATAAATTTAAAATAAAAATTCGTTGCACTATTTAATAAAGCATTACTAGTAACTTTTATTTAAAAATGGACACTTTTAAAAATTTTATCAAGCTTTCGAATGAGTTGGCTATGGAAATTTATAACATGCATTTAAAACTATATATTAACTGATATAATTGAATATGATTTGAGGAAATGATTGAGAAAATGATTCTAAAAACACTCCCATAAACTTTCATAATCTGAAACAGAAAAATGAGCTAACCAAATGTACCAATGGGGGGAATAGTTTTCTAATGAAGGCCTAAAGATATCTGTAAAAAATATTCTTATAATATTCTTAAAATATTACAAGAGGATCAAGTTTAAGAAGCTTAACAAAGCAAATGTTACCTGAGCTAGAAAGAAGAAAAAAAAAAGTAATGAAGGCAGAAAGGAAGGAAAGAAGGAAGGGCCTGGAAGGAAGAAAGGAAAGAAAGAAGGAAGGAAGGAAAGAAGAGAGGAAGGAAGAAGGATGAAGAAAGAGAAAAAGAGAAAGAGAGAGAGAGAGAGAGAGAAAAACAGAGAAGAAATTCTTCAAGTGCCAAAAGCCAAGAGAGAAATGAAAACCAGAGCAACTAGGATTAGAGCTCAAACCACAGATGCATCTGGGGCGGGATGGGTGTTTTGGGATATTGTCTTTTTCATCAATAGCCTGGGTTTGATATCCACTTGGGAAACAGAAAATTAAGTCACAGATTTTTACCAGGAAAGGAGTTAAAACCAAACTCCTTAAATATCTGCACTTTTAGTAAAATGTAGACTAAAAATCTGCCATCCAGGTCAGGGAGATGATGAAAAGCAAGAACAGCTATAACCAAGAGAAGTTTTTAAAAGTTTTATGTTTATCTGCTTGCAAGTTAAAAAAAAAGTTTAATTTGAAAATTAGAAAGCCAGAGTTTCAACCTCCTTTAAATTTATGGTTTAATTTTTCAATGCATGCATATTTTTAAAACTTTCATAACAAGAAGAAAAAGCGAGAAGCTCTCTCAAGCAGGTGAAACTTGAAACTAGAGGGAGGCTAACAGAAGTAAATAAATGTAAAATTTCTCTTCTCAGGAACTTGAATAAGGGATTCTCAGTCCCAAGTGCTTAATATAATAGGAATATATTCAGAAATATATAGTAAGCATGCTCACAATTATAAAAGAAAGAAGTTGAAACCCTAATAGGGATACGATCAATGAAAAAACATAAAGATTTGGAAAATACTGAAATAGACCTTATACAAATTTTAAAAAATCACAATTTAAATTTAAAAAAGACATGATTGAAGAGGATTAGTGCAATTGAAGTTGATATGAGGCAGTTATACAAAATGAGAAACATTAAAAAAATCGAAAATATTGTAACACTAAGAATCAAGGCATAAAAACAGTAGATGTTACATATTTCTAATAGTTCCAGAGGGAAATACTGTATTTAGAATATATTTTAGAAGAAAAAATGTAGGGAAATCATGGTGGACAATTTTCCAGAACTGACAAAAGACAGGAATTCTTCATTTCGACAAATAAAATATCTTAAGCAGAACTGATGAAAATAAACACATTTTAGACACATCAATGTGATCTCTCAAACACCAAAGTCAAAGAAACATTTTAAATACAACCAGAAAGGAAATACAGTCTACTTATAAGAAGCAATTATTAGACTAACAACAGATATATCAAGACCATCATTTCAGGATAGAGAGGCAATGCTATAGCATCCTTGAAAGGTCAAGAAGACAAAGTAAATATGTCCCCAATACCCAGCAGAAATTGTTCAGAAACAAGGACTGTCTTAGGCTGGTTTCTGAAAAAGCAGGTCCTAGAATAACAGTTTGATTCAAAGTGATTTGTTAGAAAGTTTTGCCAAGAAAAAATGGGTAGGACTGGTAATAACAGGAATATTTTTAAAAATTTTAATAAATAGTGCTGGAAAATCAAATATCCATGTCAATTCTAATCATTATTAATCCAGAACATAATAGACCTAAATATAAATGTTAAAAAGCTTCTAGGAGAAAACGAGAGAATATCTTTATATTTGTGGGTAGATTTCCTAAACAGAACATAAAATGTATTAACCATAAAAGAACAATTTAATATGTTAAACTTAAGAGCATCTGTTCACAAAAAGAGACCATTAATCTATTGAAAATGTAAGCTACACACTAGGAAAAAATATATACAGTATATATATCTAATAAAGAGTATACAAACTTCAAAAACAGGTTTTTTTTTTTTTTTTAAGTAAAGAGGTTTTCTTCTAGGAACTTTAGCAGAAGATATTTTTATTATCTCTTGACACACTGTGTAATTTGTATCTTATTTCCTAGAATTTAGTCAGATGATCAAAAACAGCTACAAGTACAGGTGAGAAAAGTACACTTTATTTGGCCACGAGTCAGATGCAATTCAAGATTTTTTTTTCTTCGTAGGTTAGGAAATGTATAATTAAGAAACCAGTAAACCTTTCAAAATGATTTTGATGTATACAGTATGACTATAATGTCATTCAACAAATTTACTGAAGATGACTTTTATGCTCTTTTTTTTTTCAAGTTCCAGATGTGGAACTTTTGAAATTAAAAGCTAAATAAAAAATTGTCCTTGTCTTCAAGGTGTTGATAGTCTAGTAGAAGAGAAAGATACATAAATATTTGTAACATTTTTTCATTAAAATGTATGGATAATTGAGTTCAGAAGTGGAAGAGTACTTCCATGAGAGTCTTGAATAACTTAGGAAAGATATTTTGAGGTAGAGAAAACTTATGGACACAATCATAGAGCTGGGGAAATTCAAGGTAGGGATGGGAAAATGTAAGTAGTTCAGTTAACCTGGAGTACTATGAATGCAGTAAGCCTTAATTGTTGGCTTTTGGCCTTTACACATTAAGGAATGAGAACTCATCAAAATTTCTGAGCAAAGATGCTAAATGTTTTGTGTGTGGCATGCTAAATTAGTTATAATTTGTGTCATATCTTATTCTTGAAGTCACATATTACAAATTCTTTTAGGATTAATGCCGTGGTACATATACTATACAAACTAATGAGGTCTTTAAGTTCCAATGATACTAGTTGGCTAGACTTAGAGATGGAACATTTTTATACCAATGTCTTTCCTTGTGAAAACATGTCATCAAAAGTCTCAACCAGATGCTCCCTGTAGAGTGCATATTATTTTTATAATCTACTTTTTTTTCCCTCCTGAAACTGCACTAAATTCATAGCAATGGGATGATGCAAAAATAAACCTACAACTATGAGAGAATAGAAGACACAAAACAAAAAGATCATGGAAGTTAGAAAATATGTAGATAATTAGAAAATGACACGGCAGACCTCAAAACACTGAGTTCCAAACCGGCAGTGGGAAAGCCGCGTAGCAACTGTATTGACATTGCAGATTTAGGAATTCACAACACCAAATATCTTTATGAAAAGCTGAGGCAGTAAGGTAGGTCAAAAACTGATTAAAGAAGTTGGATCTTCATATCTTTGCCAGCATTCTGTGTACCTCAAAGCCTGTACCCCCATTCCTTTCAAAGGACTGAAGGTTTAATCTCTGGAGCAAGGAAAATAGAAAGTGTATGGACTGGATAACAGAGCAGCTATGAACAGCTGGCTGGATGCTAATATCACAAATTCTAGTTGATTTTTTCTGGGCAGAGCATTTCCCAAGAAACTCATGGATACTAGGAATTAGATATAAAAATTTAGATACAAAACTCTAAAAATTCTTCATAGGGGAAATAAAGTCCAAAGACTCCACTGAAGCTCTTGTTGTTCTCAAATGGTTTGTAATTTCCCACTTCTAAGTATGAGAATCCAGTCCAGGATTAGCATGCAAGTAAGTAATGCCTCTCTGTGAAATATAAAATCCACACACAGGAAAAAAAAAATCTATTTGGAGGAAAAAGTCATTTATGGAGATAAAAATTCAAAAAATATATGAATATTTTCAGAGAAGCAACAGAAGATATTATAAATATGTAACAAGAAAATGAAATGCAGAATAACAGAACTCTTTGGGAAAAATATAGTAAAAATGAAAGCTTAGTGCAAAGGTTGAAAGATAAGTTGTAGAATATACCAGAAAGTAGAGCTCCCCAATATAGATAGATAGATGATAGGAAATAAGAAATAAGAGACAATAAATTATGGAACCAGTCTAGGAGGTTCAATACAAATAAATACATTTCAAAAAAAATAGAAAAAAATTATGGAAGAAAGAATAGTCAATAAAACGAGAAACAAATATCAAGGTAAAAGAAAAGAATTTCCAGATTGAAAGGGGCCAAGTGCTCAGAACAAAATTAGAAATTAGATACACACAAAGTACGTTATGATGAATTTCAAATCTCTGAAGCAAAGAGAAGACCATATAAGCTGGGAATGGAGGAAGAGAATAAAACAACCACAGCCACAATAATGAAATAATTCACACAAAATGGTTAAGAATTAAAATGGTATCAAGCTAGAAGCTTGAAGTTGATGAACACTCTAAAATTCTGAAGGAAAGATATTTATTTTAGAATTATATATCCAGTGAAATTATCAATCAAGCATGAGATAATAGCATCAAGTAATGCGCATCAAGTAATAAGTACTTCCAGGCACATAATTTAAAAATCTGTATCTATAATCTATATACCTACATCTATGTCTATGTCTACCTCTACATCTGTATCTATACTTATACTAAATCTGTATCAATATTGATATACTTATCTGTCATCAGGAAACTATTTTAGAATGCATTAAGCCAAAACAAAGTAAAATAATATAGAGGAAAGGATGAAAAACAGGAAACTGGTCTTTCAATACAAAAAGCAAGTAAAAGAAATCCCAAGAACAAAGGTGAAGGAAAATGCCTGGATGATAGCTGTGAAGAATCCTTAGCGAGCAGCACATCAAGACTGCACATCAGATAACACTGTGAGATTTTTCTCTAAGAAGATACAATGGATAGGATACTTGATAGGTGTCAGTGTCATTAAAGAAGACAATTGGACAATAGATTGGGATTGACTTAGTGATGACATAGAAAAGTAAATTAACCAAAGTGGTCCAATTAGCTACAGTTTTACATAGTCATCATTATGTTAATACTGAGTTAATAGCTATGCTGTGGATTGGAAACTTGGGAAAGATATGTATGTGTGATGGGGGCAGGAAGAGAAAAGAAGCTAAAACCTCATCCTCTATTCTGGGACATCAATAGATCATGCCGAAAACATAAGCATGTCATACAGAGAAATAAAGATAAATATCAAAAGAATTATCTAGTAGAATCAAAGTGGTTGTCTTTGGGGAAGGGAAATCAGAATGTGAGATGGCACATTACTACTTCTGAAACAAACTTTGTAAAACTACTGAACTCTAAATTAAGTACAAAATTAAAATTAAAATTGAAATAAGACATTTCAAAAATGACTTCGGTAGTGCATGGTAATTATCAAGAGCTGGCATACACTGGAGAAGGTACATAACTTATCAGCTAGAACCACCAAATTCAAATACCACTTCCACCACTATTTAGCTAAATGGATTATTAGCCATTAAGCCAGTACTCACTGTATACTAGACAATTTATAAAGTTATTCTTATCACCTCTAGTTTTTCATAACAACACTATTAAATAGTTACTATTATTACCCATATGTTTCAGAGGAAAATGTGGGCCTTTAGAGAATTGACTGTGTTATCTACATTTATGAAGCTAGGAAGGGAGAGGTCAGGTCAAATTAGACTTGTGTGTTTCTGAATGTAAAACTCTTTGTAACAGTCTGGAAAGATTAAATGTTTGATTTAGTTTGGGATTTTCTCCAAGCAGACCCTAGACAAAGATTTGAGAGTAGATGGTCTAAGACAGAGCAAGGATAGAACATAGGGAAGAGATGGCAGGCGGCCAGCAAGGTATTTAGCCAGGAGCAAATGGTGGGTCACTGGAGCTTGATCCTGCTGGAGAAATTCTGGGATCCAGAGAGGTATCCCACAGTAGGGTCCAGGGAGAGAGGTTGTTTTGCACAAAATCTCATCAGTCAGTGGTTGAGGGCTGATGAAGAGTTGGAGGTTGCTAATCTCCTGGAATTTCTGAACGTGTAGGCTTTGATGGCCAAAGAGCTGTCAGGGGAGATAAAAAGCAGGCGTTCTGGCAATCGGAAGTCAGGCTAGAGATTTCTGAAGAGCATAGGGCTTAGAGACATGTGCAAGGCACTAATAGCATTTTCTAGAGACTGCTAACAAATAACTCCCAAATCTCAGTTAATTTACAAAATTTGTTTCTTTTCCCCATCAGAACATAATATAGTAGGGAGGGGTAGGTGTGCACGGTTTCTAAGCCACAGTCCTTCACAACCATTTAGGTGCTCTGCAGTATTCCAGAGTCCCACAGTCTCCTGGGTCTGGTGCATATAACTAACCCATATACCAAGAGAGAGTGGAATTTTATGGCAAGTTCTGGAAGCACCACAACATTTCTGCTATATACCACTGGCCAAAATCAATCACAAGACTGCATCTCATTGTCAGGAAACACAGGAAATGTAGTCTAAATGTTTGTCCTGGAAGAAAAAATCCCTCACATTTGGTGAGGATCAATCATAGCCATCTAATAGTTGCTACACCATAATTATACTCATATGTTCACTTTGATGTGCTTAATAAATATATATGTATGAACACATATACATATATACATATTCATTACTCTGCCAGTAATTGCAAGGTATTCAGTAAAAACGAACTCTTAAAGAAAAGATTTTTACACATAGACTCATCATTTTTTTTTTCATTTCATATTAGAAATAAACACATTGTATTTAAATTTCACCAGATAGCATCTATGTTATGGTTAGGTAACTCATAAGGTATTGTTTACCTCAGTTTGTTCAGTAAATTAAACTATAACATTCTAGAAAGGAATTTATCTCCATGTTACTTAACAAAATTTTATTTGATGTTTCAACTCAAGAAATCAGCAAAATTCTATTGCACACGTTTGTTTTTTCCTAAACATTAAAAAGGAATTAAAATTATGTGTTAGGCTGAACATTTTTGAAATGAATGGGTCTGCAAACACTTAAAAATGTTATCTGTATATAAGTGGAGACACATTTTCCTATATTAAAAGTTTCCCCATATGCCAGGTCATTATCACATTACATTGAACATATGTATTTTGACTGTTGCTGTCAGATTCACCTTGTGTGGAAAGCCTCATGTGCTTGAGCATAAAAATATCTGAATTTCAGTGAAGTACTGACCTTAATTTTTTTTTTTTTAGTAAGTTAGGTTTATAATGAAAAAAACATGTATAAGCCATAATGAACTCTTGAATTCTTACAATTGTAAAGTTAATTTTAAAAAGCAGGAAGGTAGCATAAGTTTTAGAAAAATTATATGATTTTAACTTCCTGATTTGGATATCAGGTAGGCAAGTTTCACATATGGGACTATTATTTTACTGAATTCCTTCTTTTCTTTCAACGTTTAGCGATAGAGAGATCCAAAAGAGGATAGAAATATAGAAATTCAGCTTGTCATACCCCAGTGAACTCTTGTCTTCCTCTCTTATGAAAGAAGAGGCCAGATGGAATGAACACACAGCTAATTTTCTCCTAGGAGCGAATCTATTTCATTCATCTCCTATGAAGGTAGGTCTAGCCCTGGGAAAAATATATGAATATTATTGTTACAGCCAAACCCAATAGTTTTCTAGCCTAATGAGCCAACAGGCCAATCCATGAATGACTAGTAGGGTAAATAATGCTATCACATCATGAGTTGCTGTAGCTGGGCAATGCGATTACGGTTAAAGCACTTTGTGTGTTTATTTGGATGTCCTAGACTAGTGGCTCTCAACCAGGTGTGATTTTCCCTCAATGGGAATTTCTAGACATGTTTGGTTGCTAGGACTAGAGGGTTTGCTTCTGGAACTTAGTGGGTAGAGGTGAGGTACTGCTAATCATCTCATAATACACAGGACAGTCTTCATAATAAAGAACTGTCTGGCCCCAAATGTCAATGACACTGAGGTTGAGAAATCCTGACTCATAACCATAGTTTTTGGTATATGATATATGAAAATAGTCCCTATTTCATGTGAGGAAGATTAAAAATCAGGGCTGAGAATCAATTTATCAGGTCCTACTTGAGTTGTAAAATAGTTGACAACTGATTATGCATCAGGACTGAAACCCATTCTCTCTTGCTTTAATCCCTTCCACAGAGAACAAATTACTTATCATTTAATTCTCTTTTGTTTTGCTCTGTTTATTTCATACTGTCAGTTTTTACTACCCCATATGCTTGACCCTCTTGGCACCAAACCCTCTCACAGGTGTGCTGTCCATATATTACTCATGGACCATCTGCCTACAAATCAGTGGAGTGAAGACCCTGCATGGTGAGTATGAACTTTCATTTCTCTAGGTTTGATCTCCAAAGTTCTTCCAGCTTATTTTACTCTATCAAGCAGCCACAGTCATGGGAGGATGGGGAATACATCCGATAGACCAGATGGCAATGCTCTCTCTGGTTTTGGTTGTTGATTCCTGCTGTTTCCTATTGCTTCATCCCTTGGCTGGCAGGTCTCAACGGGGGTTCTGATTTTGCTGGTGTGTAACTCTTCAGTTTACTTACGAATGATGAGCTTGCTATTTAGTATTAATGATTTCTATGAGCAATGCTGCTTTGTAAAGTTGGACAGATTATCAAGTTGGAAGCCTAGTCAGAAACTGAAAGGACATGTTCTACTTTAAGATTCTTGATTTCCTTCATGTTATTGAGAACCTGAAAAGTTCAGGAACTATCTTCTAGGTTTTAATGTGTTACAAAACTTCATATCATGATTCAACTAGTTGAGGTCAATACCCATGAAACATTCTAGAAGGCAATTTGAAAGCTGGGGAGAAAACTTGTATAATCATACTATTTGTGTTCAAAGTGTTATATAAACACAGCTCATGCTTACATCATTGAGGAAGTCACATCCAAAAAGTAACTGGAACCTAAGAACTGAAGTTTTATTATTTGAGGAAGTAATATTTTGGAAGAGGAACAAGATGTAGGCTTTGAAGTCAGTGTTGACTTTAAAACCTATTTTTTCTACTTTCTCTGACTCTACAATCTAGGGAATGCTATTTAACCTTCCCGACCACCAGGATCTGCATCTTAAAACAGAGAGGGTAATTCCAAACTCATTGTGCCATAAAGATCGCATATTTATATATATATATGTACACACATACACCTCTCCCCTAGTGCCATATAGCTGTCTGCAAACCATGTTAGTTCATTCTTACCCCTGTAACAGAGTGAGGTATAAAAGCCAAGAGAATTGAACAAATACTGAATTAGAATTAAGACTGAAGAAAACCTCAATTTAGAGCCCTTCTCTTTTACTTCTTGACTGTCTGAGCTTATAAAGTCAGCAAACTTCTCCGGGGCACAATTTCCTGAAGGTTAAAAAAAGGCTACTGGAATGTTAAATGGTTTCTGACCATTTTGTGCTTTTAGATGACTAACCATTGGGCTCTGTCTCCATATTGAAGCTCACTTAGAAACCAAATGTGTAAAATCGATGATTTGTGGAATTCTTTAATTCAAGAAAGTTGGGAAAGGCCTTTCTGTGGGCTCTGAAGGTACAATTTGGAAATCACTAGGTTTTATGTCTCTCAAGGATTTTTCAGTTCTAAAATACTATGAGTAACAAGTCTTAGCTTTGACTTGGTCCTATTTATAGATATGGACTGATTCATATTATCATTCTAACTTGATCAACCAGAATTGTATATGTGTATATGCTACTTTAATAGCTGAAACAGGTCTAAATGTTGGTAATAACCTTAACTTTAGAAGTTCAGGTACCATGTTTCTGGTGTAATTCAAGCCAATCACTAGCTATGAAAAACATACAAGATAAAACACATAGAATTCCTTTGAAAAGTCGAATTGTCTGTGCTTATATATGCATGTGCATTTGTTTTTGTTATTTCTCACTCCTTCTATCCCTGTATTATTTTCTTATCCTTAATAAAGTACTATTGCTGGATTGTAATAAAAATACATTGGATTTTGTTATGGGCTGAGTTGTGCTCCTGAAAATCCACATGTTCAGCCCTAAGCCCCAGTGCCTCAAAATGTGGCTGTATTTGGAGACAGGGCCTTTAGAGAGGTGATTAAATTAAAGTGAGATCCACCCCACCCCTCAGGGTAGACACCGATCTGGTCTGACTGGTGTCCTTAGAAGAGAAAGCTGCCCACACAAAAAGAGACACCAGGAATGCAGATGCACAGAGAAAGACGCTTATGAAGACACAGAGAAAGTGGCTATCTGAAAACTAAGGAGGGAGGCCTCAGGAGAAATGAATCCAGCTAATAACACTTTGTAGCCTCCGAAACTGAGAGAAAACAAGTTTTTGTCATTTAAGCCACCCATTCTGTGTGTGTGTGTGTTGTGTGTGTGTGTGTGTGTGTTTTTATGGCAACGTTTGTAAACTAATACAGGTTTTGTGTGCCACTTCAAAATACCCAGAGTGATATTTAGAACGTGGCCATGTCTGGTTTGAGTTCTTAGATATAAAATCAGAATTTAAAATTCAGAAGCGATTATGATTGAAATCAATTAGTGTGTATTATTTTCTCCACAGCACTGTGTTTTCATTGCAGTTCATAAAATATGAAATTTGATTTTTCATTTACTTATTTTCTATAGCTCCATCTAATTAATCTTAATGAAGGCAGGGAGTATGTAGTTCAATATTTTCTCAGCAACAGTTAAGAGAGGATCTGGAGTAAAATAAAAGTTCAATAAAATATTGTTGAATATTTTAGAGTTTTGAATAACTTATCATAAGTAAGTTGGGATGACATGATTTACTTTATTATGAATCAGTTAACCATCAAAACAATCAAAATACAACCACCAGAGGCCATCAATTATTTATGATGGTGGCTATTCAGGTATGATATTCTGCCTTACATAGAGTAGGAAAGATTTTGAAGGGTTAACAATGGTTGAAATACGCTTTGATATCCTTTTAAGATGCAATGTGTTTAACTACACATTTGTGGAGTGTGAGATTCAAGGCCATTGCCTGAAAATCCAAAAGCACTTTAGGGCTTTTATAAATGTCTGAGTTTTGGTAAATATTTTTGTTCAGTCTCTTGAGAAATTATTCATCCAAGTTCCAAGTGACCTTTAGACCCAACGAACACCTCTTGCAAGTGTATTCTAGTTTACTTGAAGGAGAAAGTACATAAGCGATACATTTTTTTTTTTTTTCCAGCTAGGAGAGAGATGTAGCTTCCTGGCATGATGTTAATTGGCTGGTAAAAATTTAGACTGGGCCCCTTCAAAGAATTAATGTTTCAACAAGTGTTCAATATGTCAAAATGTGACTACATTTGAGAGGTTGAGTTTAAAATCCTCAAGGAACATAAACTACTTGTAAAAACAATGATGAACTTCTGTTTTTGTCTTTGTAACATAGAAGAATTTTTGTGACAAATTTTGAAAGATAATTTGTAAACTTCACAAACTGGATTTTATTTCCAAGTGTATATTGTATTCTATTGCATTACACAATTAGCATGTATATTTTAATTACTTTTATTGCATTGTTTATATATATTTTCTGCATAATATTTAAAAGTATAGTTTCAAATTTAGGCAACTACAAGTGAAATCTCTGCTCTGCCACTTGCTAATTTTATGATCTTGAGCAAGTTACTTAACTTTTCTAATCCTCAGTTTTCTTATTGGTATTTATTATAATAAGTCCATATAATTCATAGTAATTGAGGAATAAATTATATAATGTATGTAATGCTCTTAGATGATATTACCTGACACACATTATGTGTTCAATATATTTTAACTATTTTTATTTTTGTAGGTGTTTCATTTGTGTGTGAGAGAAAGCTACTGAAGTGCTTAATCCAGCTTTTGGGGTAACTGAAGTTCTAGCACTAGTAGATGCTAAATTAATGTCTCTGTTTATTTTGTTCAAGAATTTGCTAATTTGCTCTTTATAAAATGAACACATTATTTTAGGCAATATTTTACAAGTTGTTATTTTATTTATAAAAGAGTACATGGTCTTTTCTATGTCTACCAAGAAAACAGCTTGTTTATATCTGGAAATATGTAACACACAAAGATTTTGACTAATATTTTTAAATAAGGAAATTCTTACTTTATTTTAAATGGTAAGACTCTGCTTTTGAAACCATGGCCCAAATCTATGCACAAAAAATCTATAACCTCTATAAGTTTCCTCCTGCCCACTTTAAAAATTATTAGTTACTTTTTTTTATGATAAGAAATTACATAAAATCTACTTTTTTTTTTTGAGGCTATTAAGTGAGCAGTTTGTTTTTAACCGGTGGTAAATTATACACTTTTGTATAAATCTGCTATAATGGATTGGGTTTTCCAGGAGGCAGATTATGAGATAGAAATCTACATGCAAAATGTTATTCAATGTTACTCCTTGGGATCAACAACAGTGAAAGAGGAGCAAATAAAACAGGATTGGGCAGTGGGAGATGTGAGGCTGGATTAGTAACAATAAAGGTTTTAGCTATTCCATGGGCCTTTGTAACCGTGCATTGACTAATCATTGAATGGAGGCTGCCCCAAGAAAGGAGTATGACCTTGGACACAGTGATTCTCTTCAGATGAGGGCAGTTACTGAGAGGATGGAAGCTTGAAGCTGGTACAGAATGTGTTAGAAATCTGGATTCCATGTTGATGTGTCCATGACTGTACCTTTTTTGTTGTCGAGTGGCTTTAATGCAAAGATATTTAAAATCTTCTGTCAGTGGACCAAACACTCCATTATTCTTTGAATACTGGTGCTAGCTGAGGTCCTTCTGGGAGGAGAGACAAAACAACACCTAGCATATGCATCAATGCCAATCAAAAATAATTGCTCTTTCCAGAGCAGAATATGTCTGTCTAGTGGAGGAAGTCTTCCTCCAAGTGGCAATTTAGACTTCTGGGATGGTGCCATATTGGGGAATTAGCATTGGTCTTGGTTGCTTACAGTTGGACTTTAGGCAGCAGTATTGGCTAAATAAGCTTTGGTGAGAGAGGACTCATGTCCTTGGACCCAAACATCTTTGGTAGCTATGGCTATCCAGTTCATGTGTCCATTGGGCCAGTGCTAAGGTAGCTGATGGACAAAATCCGAATGATGCCAACTGACCTAGTCAATTTATTTACTTAGTTCTTCTTCCATGGTGGATGTTTTTTTGGTGGGTATTGGCATGTGATACAAAGATCATCACAGGTCATGCCTATATTTAATATCCCTATTTCACAGATTGTGTTGTCCTCTCATCTGAATTCTTCCAAGCCCCTTATCCCTCAGCCACTTACCAATGTTCATAAGTCTACACACATTCTAAAAAGTAGACACCTCTCTTTTTACATAAACTGGATGGCTAGGTTAACCATCCAAATATCTGTCCATCGAAAGGATTTCCTCTTGCTGTTGTTTTTCAGGGTTAGAGTGGGGCTGGGGAGCAGCCAAGTCCATTTAAAGGTGAATCATGGATAAAATAGAGGCAGATGACATGGAGGTCCTGGCCATCTGCTCATGCCCTCTCATCCTGCTCATGTGTAACCCTGAATGAACCACTTCTATACTATAATGGATTGCTGCTGGCACACTTGACCTTTTGAAGCAGTGGGCCTGGCAAAAGCCGGGTAAGTGATGGTAAATTCATGTGTCAACTTGGCTGTAGTCCCATTTTGTTCAATCAAACACTAATTTAGGTGTTGTTTTGGAAATATTTTGTAGATATAATTAACATCTATGCTCAGCTAACTTTAGGTAAAGGAGATTATCCTAGGTAATCTGTGTGGGCTCGACCTAATTAATTTCAAAGGCTTTGAGAGTAAAACTGAGATTTCCCTGAGGAAGAAAAAATTTCCCTATGGACTGAAGCTTTGGCTCCTGCCTAAAAAATTTAAGCTACCCTTCCTGATAGCTTGGCCTATAGATTTCTGACTTACTTAGCCAGTCTTCCAAGTCATACAATCAATCAGGATTGTGCCATAATCTGTTTTTTGAAAGGTATATAATTCTCTGATATAGATGGCATCACCTTTATCTAGAATTTTAGTAGTCTATACTGTGACACTTTAGGGCTCACCATATACTTACACAACCTTTTCCGAACACAGATATCTTCAATACTACTCTACTGGGTCATATGGTCACTTGGTTACATTGGCAGGGCTTCATGCACCAGAGTATGAAAACACATTCCTCTTATGTTCTACTCAAAGTCAGGGGCATTTTGTCATCTGATATATGAATCAGAGTAGTATTCCCAAAGCTGGAATATCCTATCTATAAAACTTAAAAGGTCTAACGAGTATTGTACTTCATTCTTAGTGGTAGGAAGTGAAAAATGCAAAAATATATCCTTTACATTGGAGATGTCCTGCATGTCCCAGAACTCCAAACCTGCCCCAAACGTCGCGGACATAGTCAACCTTCTAATATTTATAGGGATTTTTCTCCAATTGTCTGTAGCATATTTGTCTTCCAAGAATTACAACCTAGTTGCCACTTTTTATTCACCTAGTCTCATTAAGATGAAGTCACCTATCTGTGGGATTTCCACTTGGCCCAGTTCCCTTGAAAATATTTGTTACCAGGACAGTAGTGTTACCATAGGCCTGTAGCAAAAAGATGTATTATCTGTTTTAAGCAAATACTTAGAAATACTATTTCTGATCTTAAATCTTGATAAGGACAGAAGAGAATATATTTGCAAAATCTCTGGTTGCATACCATGTATCTGAGGCTGCGTTAATATACTCTAGCAAAGAGTCCTCCTTCCACACAACTGCAATGGGGGTTGTTACAAGTTCGAAATGGCAGTAGTCAGTGCTGTCCTCCAGAATCCATCTGGCTTTTGAGGAGCCAGAAACATGAATTAAATGGAGATATAATGGGCATCACTGCCCCAAGAATAGCGCTTATCATTTAATATTTCCTCCAGGTATAATAGTGTTTTTTTTTTTTTATTTTTTATATTTTTTTTTTTATATTTTTTATTTTTTATATTTTTTATTTTTTCCTGTTTTGGCTGGTGGAGGAGTGCTTTCAGGGGCTACAACTTGACCTTCCCTATTATGTTAATTCTTACACCACAGGTCAAGGAGCCTGCCAACTACCTAGTATATCCATTTAATTTTTTATTTGGAGCCTAAGAAAATTACTACAATGTGAGTTCATAAATGCACTGAACCTACTGTGAGCCAGAAATAGTCAAGATTACATTTATTACCTGTTTTCTATAACCTCCACTATAACAAAGAAACTGATGATGCTTTGGGTCCTAGATTATCAAAGCCAGTTTGGATTTGTGCATGAGTCCTTAGTATCTTTGGGCATTCTGCTTTCCCTGTTGCATAGACCCTGAAATCAATGATGATAGGTTCATTTGAAGAAGGAATGGGGGATAATGGTCACAGATCCTTGTCATAGTGTTGCAAGGTCCTTTCTTCTGGGTACTTGATAACTTCAATACATGGGTTTTGGGTCTGAAAACTGGCTCAAATTCAGAAACTAGACAAGGTTTTGAAACTTTTAATTGGGTAGCTACTCTTAGCTTCCCTTAATTTCTTCTCTTTGCATAGATTGAGAAATACTTTTAATATCTCCATCTTGCTCATAGGGACAATATGTTCTATTACCTAATTCCATAGCTCTCTATATTTTATATGGAAATCCTAATGGTGCACCAAACCTGTTGGGTATAAGAATTCAACCTTCTCAACCTTTTCTGAGATTTTGCTACTTTTATGATTAAACTTTATTTTTTCTGTCCTCTGGAATAATAAGATGGGATCTTCTTAAATACTGCTGTAGGGGACATTTTAGGATCTAATTGCTGATTAATCACATTCAGTCTTTCATATTTTTTTCTCCAAATCATCAATTTCCCTGAAAATAACAATCCAATTCCATCGTCTATAAATACCATTTTGATGTGCTTTTTAAAGACCTAATACATTACTCCCTTCAGCGCGTTCCCTTCTAGCCCATACCGGTTGCTAAGAGTAAAAGTTTAACAAATTTCCATGCCACCGCATGCCAACAGATATCAGTATTCTGCCTGCAGACAGTAAAGGCATCCTTGTTGGCAGCTGGCCCCGGACCATCCAGTCTGCTTACCTGTACCACTTCTGGCATTAACTATTGCAGATTGTGTTTTCCCAGCTTCTGACACAGAAATTTGTGTACAGGAAGCTAATTGGGTAGTGCCCTGGCGGGCAGGCGGGCGGGTTGGGGGAGCGGGGAGGGTCAACAAAGCAAAGCTTGCAAGAATGGGCAGAAGGAAACCTTAGGCTAGGCTGGAGTCATAGCCAAGACCAACTCTGGAGCCTGGGAAAGCCCTGAACAGAAGTGATTTTCTCAGAGACCTCTCGAAAGGGAGTGTTGTTACCTTTATAGGAAGCTGGCTCTCTTTATCCAAGGGCAGTTGTTGGGAGACAGGAATCGGCTGACACCTGTTTAGCTGTTAAATCCACAGCAGCCAGGAGGAGGGATGTTTAATTTCAAAGCGCGCGCTCCTGTGTACGCGCGCGCCTCCGCCTGTGCGTGTGCGCGTGCGTTCTCGTGCGTGCATGCGCTCTCATATGTTCGTGTTTGGGCGTGAGCTGGATGTTGCGCATCCGGTCCGTCTGCTAGTCGTTCGGTAAGTACAGGGTGTGATGGTAAAGCCCTTTGTTACTTTTCACTCTTCTTTGTCTCCTTTTATTCTAAAAATTGACCTTCCAAGTTACATTAAGACAAACTAGGTAATTGTAGGAAGAATTATAAAGAAATAAAGTATAGTTCTATGTGCCTGCGATTTTGCGCAACTTCTCAAGGTAGCGGTGTCCTCATTTCGATGCGTTCCTGTCTATGAATTAGGACAAGGATAAGGAAGATGAGTTACTCTAAGTTTTATACAAGGTCTTTTTAAATATAGTTCCAAAATATATTGTATTTGAAACTTTGTTCATCGGCAGAAGATGATAAAATCTCATTAAAATTTAAGAACAGATGCTCATTCCAAATTCATTCAGAACCCTTTTTAGCTCTTGAAACTCAGTTATTTTCCATTAGTGTGGACTAAGCTCTGACTGAATGTTGAATAAAGTAGTGGCGATGGAGAGGAAGGTTTAAAATGCATAGATAGTATCTTCTGTTACCTTTATTTTGTAAACAATATGGGATTTTACAACAGCTTATTTTAAAGGTTCTTGCTGAAATAATGGGCATTCTACCCACCCCTTCAGAAAAAGGGAAAATTTTTCTGACGCTTGGAGTTTTGGATGCAGGGTGGTGTATGTAGTATTATCCTTAGATATAGTGTAGATAATGTAGGTTAAAGTGACTGTAGACCTTATTTGAACCACTTTTGTACTAAAAGAGGTAAGAATAGTTTATTTTTTTCTTCTAATGCAATCAAGTTGCAAACTAAATTCAATATGAAGATTCATTTGCATTCACTTACTATGGTAGATGACACGGACTACTTCCTAACTTCCATATGTGAGATTCAAAAAGGTGAACACTTTCATCTTCAGTGCTGTCATAGGTATTTGTGTCTGTGAGCATCTTTTGGGTTCTGCCATCAATTTAGCAAGTTACCTTCAATGCCAGTGGTGGTATTTTATCATGTTGCTTCCCCACGGTAAGTTCCAATCCTGTCTCAGTTGTGACCACCTGTTCTCTCGCACCTGTTTCAATTTATAAACCATATGCTGTAGTCACAGCTGAGAACCACTGTAGACATGATGTGATTTCTCATAAATATTTTATAAACTCAAAAGTTTCCTGTACTTCGAAATAATTTGAAGACATTCATTTTACTGAGACTAACATAGACTAATATAACTCTTATTATCACCATTATTTAAGCAAAGAAAGATGAAGTTTATAGTCTTATAAAATAACCTGCATCAATACTAGAACAGCACTACTTAATGTTTTTTAACAAACACAACTGCAGCCTATGATAAAATAATTCAAGTGCAGTAATTGGTCTGAAAAATATATGTGATTAGGATTTCCAAGGAAACATTTTTACATTGCATTTCCTATATGGAATAAGAGATACACTTTACAAACAACCAAATATTCACCAAAAAGCAATGTATTCTAATTGACATAATGATTTTATCATTTTGAGAATTTAACTGAAATTTTACAAATCACATTTGCAATTAATAAGAACCTAAAATCAAACTTTCTTAATAATTAAGAAACTTGTCTGGCTTATTAATTGAACAGATAAGAGATAAGAGATAAATCTGTTGAATTTCAGGCTTGGGTTGATTCAAGAATAAAAGAATTATGGCCAGGACTCTGCTTTTCTATCTCCACTTCTCAGCTTTGTTTCTATAGGATGGTCTTTATATTTAGGGAATAGATGCTATTATTTTCTCAGACTTCATTCTTTCCTGTATAAGTCAAGTGCACAAGAGTTTCTTTATGGTAACACCATAAAACAAACATAAACAATAATAAAAACCAAAACAATAACAAAGAAGAAAACTTTCTCCCTAGAAATCTTAATAAACATTTCCTTTCATCTCTCTGATTATACTCTAAATGACCATTTATGAAAGTAATGTTTTGGACTGAGGAATGGGGCAAGTCAGTCAGGATCTAGCCTTAGGAATTAATTCCTCTGAGGCCACCCTCTTGATGATAGGGAAGGGGAGAATTCCCTTATGTATGGAGGGAGGATGAATGTGGAATAAGTCAATTTGTATCTGCATCTCTCTATATATCTACAGATATATACATACACACAATACTGTATTGTTCTGTCATGTTCTTTAGACTTGGAATTTTATTATGAATGCTTTTCTATGTTAATAAGTCTGCAAAAAACTAAGACTTTCATTTGAAGTAAAGAACAAGGGTTATTGCTAAGTTGGTCACTCGTATTGATAAATAACATAGAACATTTTTATCCTCCTTACCTAGAATTTTTAAAAAGACATGATAAAAAAGAGTAGCCAAAAGTTTTGATGTGCAAGTATATCTATGAAATAAGAAAACTTGACAAGAATAAATGTAATAGCAATAGAGCACTTACATTTTCCTTTCATTGTGGTAATTTTTTTTTTAGTGCATAAATTCCTATTTTGTGGAAGAAATATAGTTCATTTTTTTTTTCTAATTTCTTTATTTGCTTTATTTCTTTGGCCATAATTCTTTTATTCTTGGTTCAATCCAGGCTTGAAATTAGGAAGATCTACTTCTTGTCTATTCAGTTAGTAAGCCAGCCAATTTTCTTTATTATTTAAGCCAGTTTAATTTTAGATTTCTGTTACTTGCAAAGCATAATTTGTAAAACTTCTTTAAAAGTCTCAAAAATGAAGAAGTGTACTTTGAATAGTGCTTATCACTTTGGCAACAGCGTGCCCAACACAGACCTGTTATGCAAGTTTTGTGTCTTTTAGTAGGTAGATATAATTGTGGAATATTGGATTTGGAAAGTTCCCTCAGAGATCATCTGGGCCAGGGACCCATACCTAGCTCCTTGCTGGCCATAACTGACTTTGCTAATTCCTCTTCTCATTTACGTACCACCTACCGCTGCTTTCACACTACAAAGGCAGAGATGACTAGTTGTCAAAGAGGATGTATGGCCTGCAAATTAAAAATGTTTACTAACTGGCTCTTTATATAAAATGTTTGCCAACACATGTTTCAGATTATGGGTGGCAAATAGATTTTCTATTACTGGAAATCTTGGGAAAACTCATGGTAGTTTCCTTTAGAGCAGTTTGGATGTTTGGGGAGGAGTATAATGAACAACTGATGTTTGCTTGTGCATACCTCTGTTTATACTAGCAATCACCCTCAATTTAAAAATAATGGAGAGAAATGATTGGATGAATGGAATGCTCTTCGAAGAAATGGTGAGTTTGTTTCTAGTCATTGCTTTGTGTCTCTGGATAAATCATTTAACTTTTTAGTCAGTGTTTCCCCTCTGTAAACTAAAAAAGCATAACAACACCCAGCCTAATGATGCCATGAAGTGAACACCATGGTCAAATGTGAAAACATGTGAAGTGCTTTTAGTAGTACTGGGCTAAGAGAAAAATACTAATTCCTGTATTGTAAAGCTTTGTTGGAAATGGCCACACAAATAACATCTCTGTACCAGGCCACTTTTGACTGTATGTTACTTATAGGATTTATGATCTTAGTGCTAGAATTATTATACTATATATATTTTATATTATGTATATATATAATCTTTGTTCTAGAATCATTATACTATATATACATATGTGTGTGTATATATATACACACATTCAGAATCATTATACTATATATGTATATGTATATATTAATGATTCTAGAACAAATAATGTGTTTGTACATATTATTCTAGAATAAAGAGTATATACATATACATGTATTTGTATAATTTTAATGCTTCTTGAAAACAACAAAAATAATGAATAGAACATTTGTATTGCCGATAAAGATAGTAGACTAATACAAGTAAAAGTGACCCTAAAAATAAATGGTCAGAATGGATAGAATTTCTCCTCTTCCCTAAATGTATTTATTTATATGGAAGTGTGAGGTTTATAACTAGCATTCATCAAATACTTAATTAAGCCAGAGCAGTATGGTGAGCACTTCGCATATGCTGGCAGATTTAATTTCCTTATTAGTCTGTACTTTAGGTGCTATTATTATTCTAATTTGGCATATGTAAATCCAAATCATCTGGTACCAAAGCCTTAGCCCTTTAGTGTACATTACTACCACTTAAGGAGTGTTACTATGTCCAGGGCACCAGAGAAGGAGCATCCAAAAGGTGCTGGTCAGAAGGCCATCATTCATATATAAAGTGGGCATGTTAACAAGAACCCCAACAAAGATTCCTCACACTTCTTGGAGCCAAAACGTACTCATGTCCAGGAAATACTGTATTTCTTCCCTTATAAGACACAACTGCATAAAAGAAATAGGCATAGAAATTTCAAAACCCTGAGCCAAAGACAGACCCAAGCCCAAGGGCTTTAACTGGCACAGGGATGAAGCTTGCTCCCATGTTTCCACAAAAAGTTTCGACTTGCATCGAAGTAATGAGTTTGAAACGATCACTGTGAGGCTATGAGCTACTCTTCACCTGATAGAGCGTGGGGTAGTGGGGGAAGGGATTTGGAAGGGGAGGAATTTGGAAGGTCATCGTCAGCAGGACTGTAGCAAAAAGTGGCAACGATTTTAGAAAATATATATCATAACTGCAGTTTCAAATATTTCATATTTTTTTTCTATTTGTGATATTGCCATTCCACAGTTAGCCACTATGTTGTACTAAAAATGTTTTATTTATCCCAACTCCCCCTGCAGTGGTATTGTACTCCCTCAAGAGCCTGCTCATTTATCTTAAGCATGCTTTACCTTGACATTTTTAAAAAGAATACTCCCCCACCCCAACTTTTAAAAGTACATATGCACAATGTGTAAAACCAGAAGCATAAGAAACAAAGAATACAAAATCATCTATGATTATAAGCAGTCTATATTTTGATGTATCTTTCTAGTATCTGCTGGTATCTCCATATGTGCAAGCATTTTTTTTTGCGTGTATACATACAGTGAGGTCTACATTTTTATGATGATGCAGTATATGTCAAGAATTTTTTCATATCATGACTATTTACTAATTCAGAGCCCCAAACCAGGAGTAGTTTGATTATCAAGAATACGCTACAGTGCAACTATTAGAAAAAAAATGTAATCTAGCTTTTTGTAGGGACAATAATTTCTTAGAAAATTATAACAGATGTCTGGATAGAGGTTGGCTGAGTTACAATTAAAATACTGTATTCTTTTAATCCTCAATTTAAAATGAAACACAGGGCGATAGAGTATATATAATCATATTACTTCTAGGCAGTTTTAAAATTTACGCTGTTAAAATACTAACAAGAAATATGTTGTTATTTAATTATTTTAAAATCTGTTCATGTGGTATGGTCAAAAAATTCACCTATAAACTGATGGCTATAATCAAAATGTAGAAGTGACACACCTGCATACATCCCTTCTCTTGTACTTCCTTTTGCCCTCTGCTGCTTTCAAAATAATAATAAAAAAAGGTCTTGATGCGTATTGCTCAGAGATGATTTAACAATTCCATGTTCAAGATGCTTTTATATTAAATATAACAAAAAGATATTTGCAAGTGGTTCATTCACTTGTTCTGTTTTTGGTTATACTTTCTTCAAAACATTAAAAAAACTTAGAGTGCAAAATAAAGGTAGAAATTTGTCCACAGTATACACAGGTGCTTTATTAAAAAATGAACTTCGGAGTTATGTTTATAATCTGAAACACAAGAGAGAAGCCATGTGAAGATGGAGGCTGAGGTTAGAGAGAGGTGTCTGTAAGACAAAAGAACATCAGTGACTGAAAACCAGCAGAAGCCAGGAGAGAGGCATGGGATAGAGTCTCTCTCTGAACCTCTAGGAGGGAACCAACCCTGCTGACACCATTTCAGACTTCTGGCCTCCTAAATGATGAGAGAATAAATTTCTGAGGTCTTAAGCCATCCAGTTTGCAGTGATTTTTATTAGTCCTAGGAAACTAATACAATAGTTCATTTATTCCAAAATATTTATGAACACCTAACTTGTGCCCGACTTGAGCCTAGGTTGTGGTGATGCAATGGTATACAAGACTGTCTTCATGGCACATATTGTGCTGGAATGTCAGTAAACATGTACAAGTAAGCATGAGACACCACGTTAATGGGCAGTAACAACTATAAAGGAGTAAGGCGGGGTGCAGCAGAGAGTTACCGAAGTATACTTTTTGTGTAAGGTAATCCCAGACTTTCCGAAGATGGTGATATTTGGTAAGAGACTAAATTGAAATGAAGAATCAAAAATACGTATACTTGAAACTAATTTAAATAAATAAATTTAAAAAATATGTGAAGATCTGGAATAATGGCATTCTAGACCAAGAGAACACACATACAAAAGCCTTGAGGTGTGAACAAGCTTAGTGTATTTGAAAACAGAAGGCTACTGTGTCAATAGTATAATGAATGAGTCAGAGGAAATTATTTAGGAGAAAAAGCATGGTGATGTCACAGTGGCCCTCTTACAACTTAGTAAGGAATTTTATTCTAATAATTGTTAGCCATTGTAGATTGTATACCTGGGGGAAGAGTATAATTTTTAAAATTCATATTTTTAAAACAACATTTGGCTTTTGTGTGAATAATAAGTGTAACAGGCAAGTATGGAAGTATGAAGATCAGTTTGCAAGGCATTACATTAATTTCGGCAGGGTATCACCATAGCTTGGTCTAGAATGTTGGCAGTGGAGGTCATGAAAGAAATTTAAGGTCAGGACAAATTTTTGATGGAAGAGAAAACAGAATTTGCTGCTAGATATGAAGATATGAGCTGTGGAAGAAAGACAAGGATGAAAGACAAATTCTGATTATTCAGCCAAAGCAGTTAGTAAATGGCGGTGCAGTTCACAGCAACAAGTGAAAAAAAGAAATGTGAAACAAGAAAAGCCTAATTTCACGGCTGCGATTAAACTGTCTGTAGTATATTCAATAGGAAGGTCAACTAGATCGTTGGATATTAGTGTCTGGCTCTTGGGAGTAGTTTCTCTGTGGAGACAAGCAGAGAAATGGGATAGTACTTGTAGGGGAAATGGTATTTTGGGAAGTTAATTATATTTTTAGTATAGAACATATCACAGCATGTTTGTCTGATGATGGGCATAGTCCAGAATGTAGAAATGTAAGAAGGATGGTAAAATTGCAGAGGCATTGTCAGTGAGGCAAGTAGGAAGGGTGCAGTGGGCAAATGGAAGGGTTGCACTTGGCTAGCAGCAGTGTGTCGATTTTGCCAAATTAACATTTGATAAGTAGAGCCCTGGGGTATCCAATGGTGAGCCATGCTTTGGTTCAACAAGAGACCACAAGGCAAATTTAATGCTCATAGTTCCTAGAAAAAGTATGTGGAATGTCTTAAGAGTCTACACGGGAGGTCAGGCTGGGTGCAGGAAGAGAGAGTGATGGGACCCGGGGCAAATGCGTTTATTAGGGTCTGTGGGTAGAGGCTTTAGAGTTCCTGGGCTAAGGCCCCATTGATCAATTTAAATTAGGGAACATGATTTTGGTAAACTTCGTGCGGGGCCTTATCTAAAGAGCGTACATGGGGAAATTCCTGGGGGAGGGAAGGCTGTTGCGCTCACAAGGGCTGCTGGGAAAGCCATATCAGAAGCTTACATTTGCTTGTGACTATGGGCAGTTGTTGAGAGCATGTGCTCCTTGGCAGGGCTAGTGTCCTTCAAGGCCTCTGCAGCCTGCTTAGTCACACAAAACAGATGTCGATGCAGCAAGAGCATCAAAAAGTAGTTTAGCCAAACCATAGATAAGCAGAGTCAGTAAGTAGACCCACTTTAGTAGAAAGGCAAAATGGGTGAATGTAGCTTTAGGCTGTTGGATCCATTCGCTGTCACTAAATTAAGTGATTTTCTTCTAATTGCTTCTATTTTTCTTAGGGATAAGGATGTTTAGAATGAAGAGTAAGGGAGAGGGTTTAGAGTTTTGAGAAGGGAAAAAGTTATTTAAAAATCATGTCAGAGAGTAGAGAGTTAAATATGAAGTAGACACAAGATGATTCCATCGCCCGGCATGCTGAGGGCCCACTTAGGATCTGTGGTTGTAATTACAGTGAGACCAGCCATTGGGGTTCGTGATTTTCTCTGGTTATACACAACTGCTTAGGGGAGGTAAGGAAGAGTTAGAGTTTGGGTTGAGCTGGACTCAGATTTTGTGAAGTCAGTACAATAAAAGGTCAATAATTATGTACGCATGCAAAATGTCATGGGCTTTGGAATTTAAACTGGTAAAGGGGAAAATAAGGACATCAAAGTAGTAGGACACATAAGAAGTTATTAAAAATGGCATGATTAATTATTGGAGGTTCCAGTGGATAGGAAATTTGTTAGACTCATAGATGCTAAAGTGAGCAATCCAGATTAAAATGTCAGGTAGAATCTGCAAAATAAATATAAACTAAGCCAATTAAATCGAATTCAAGAAAACAGACGTATTGATTAGCTGATAAATTAGGGAAAATCTTCAGACGCTATTAAAATATCTCCTCTAAAATTTATAAAATAGAAATTGGTTTGAAATGAATGCTATTTTCCTGAGGTTTAATTCATTATGTTTTCTTGCTCTTCTTAATTTAAAATTGTAGGGCATTCGGGCCAAAACTGTTCAACAGCATGCAATGTTTTTTTATATAATACTCATAAGAAATACCCACTTCTTCACATACAAGTAGGCTTGTGATTATTCTAGAATTAGAAATACATATAGTTTTTTCATAAATCCCTTGATTTAGTTTTTGTTTACCTGTAACAGTGAAGGAGGATTTCATTTTTTTGTGCAACAACGTTATTGCATCATGAATTAAAGTGGGTAAGAAATAACTCTTTTACTTCCAGAAATAGCCTTGATCTTATTTTGATTCAGCTCCATTGGAAATTTTTTCTTTTCTATTTTCATACTTATTCTTTAGATGTTTTAGGGAGAAATTTAAATATGAAGTCCTAGGACTTAGTAAATATTATATTAAATATTTGACAATGGAGAGGGAAGTTTATTTTCGTTGTTTGATATATGCCATCGCAAAGCACTAAAAAATCATATTACTGTGTTTTGTCTGTGCATCGTATATTTTTATCAGAGTTAAAGATCAATTTTATTATCAAGAACAGCTAATTAGTAGGTTATATGTTTTATGCCTTCTCTCAACCTAATGATTTATTTATTATATTAATCTCTGTTTTCCAGATAATTGGAATATCAATATGAGGTTTTTTTAAAATGCCCTTCACAATCATGTTTTACTTTATTCCACTTTTATTTAATTGTTTTATTTGAAAATTAAAGTTAAGTCGATAATTTCTAGGTTTTTTTTTTTTCAATAATGTAGCTAATTTTTAAAAGGTTGTTGTTGAGACTTGTACTTCAGCTTAGGATGTAGAAAACTACAAAAGACATTGTTTTTACAACAGGGAGAAAGATGGATAATCTATAAAATCATATGTTTTTCCTTGAGCTCATCAGAAAACTAAAGATGCAAAGAAACCAAGTACAAAGAGGGACTAGCCCCTCGGATGAGAGATGGGGCCACAAATGATCTGACCCTTAGCAGAGAACAGAGAGATAGGTTCACTTTACAAGTGGATAACAAGAAGTCAACTAAAATTTTAATGAATTGTTAAAGGCCAAAATGTGGGTTTGTAATAGCAGAAGGGAAACTTGTCGTTGCTTTCAGGCTTTCCCATAGACCTCAACCAAGGAACCACATCAAGGATAGGGAAAGAGGAGAGAGCCCTCCTCCATGGAGCAGGCATGAATAAAGAATGAAGTGATTGGTGCCCGAGGAAGGAGGAAGATAGGGAAAGAGCCTTACCTACATCACAATCTCTTTCTTTCTTTCTATAAAGTAAAAGCGGTAAGCCATCTGTGGGCAGGAACTGTACATACTCCAAGATATAGGGCTTAGGCAAAATTCAGAGTTTCTAGGGAAGAAAGAGAAAAAGAAGCCCATCTGCCTCTGGCCACTTGTGTCTGGAGGAGGGATAGAACACTATCCCAAGACACAAAAATCCATTACCATTGGGGAAAGGGTAGAAGCAAAAAACCCCTCCAACCCTAAGAAAGAGTCAGGAAGGTGGCTAGTTCCCACAAGGAAACCATGTAGAAATACATACGTATACATCTACACCTACATCTACACCTACACCTACACCTATACATATACACATACACACACATACACCTACACATTTATACACACACATGTATACATACATACATACACATATATACACAATGTACACATACATATACACATATACATATAAAAGCAAGAGAGAAAGGTGGAGAGAGAAATCTCAGTAGGTGCAGAAGTATTAGATAAGAGCCAATGCCATGTGTGATAAAAACTATTAACAAACTGGGAATAGAAGAAAATTTCTTCACCTTGATAAGTGGCATCCATAGAAAAAAAGCTGTAGTTAATATTCTCAATAGCAAAGGAATGACTGACTGCTTTCCCCCTTAGATGAGAAACAAGGTGGGGTCTTTGCTCTTACAACTCCAATTCAGTAGTGAACTAGACACCTTGACCAGTGAAATGATGCAAGATAAAGAAGAAAAAGACACACGAATTGTAAAAGAAAAAATGAAATGGTTTTTATTCACTGATGGCATGAGTACTACATAGGAAACCTTTAAGAGTTTATAAATAAAGCTACAGAATTTGTACGTATTTTATCAAGGTCTCAGGATGTAAGGTCCTCATACAGAAATCAGCTTTGTTTCTATATACTACCTAAAATGAACAAGTAGAAAATATTTAAAAAATAAATGTCAATTATAACAGCATCAAAACTGTGAAATATTTAGGAATACATTGAACTTAATGTATGCAAGAAATGCAGACTAAAACCTAGAGAAATATTGACGACAGCAATCCAAGGAGACACACAAAAATGGATATTACATGGTAATGCTTCAAAAAAACTCAATATTGTTATGATAGTAATCCTAACGGTGCCAATTAAAATCCTGTAGACTTTTTCTTGTAGAAATTGAAAAGCTGATTCTGAAATTTATATATGAATGCAAAACACCTAAAATAACTAAATAATTTAGAAAAATAACACAGATGACACACTACTTGATTTTTAAGGTTTAATATAAAGGTATAGTAATTAAGATAATGTGTTATTGGGAAAAGGATAGACATATACATCATTGTAATGAAATAGTCCAGAAATAGACTAACACGTAGTTAATTGATTTTTGACCAAGTTGTCAAGATAATTCAATGAAAAAAGGATAGTCTTTAAATGAATGAGCAGGTGGACATGCATTTGTAAAACAGGAACTTCAACCCATGAAAAATTAACTGAAAATGAACCATAGGTACAAATGTAAAACCTAAAACTGTAAAACTTCTCAAAGAAAATATAGAAGAAGAATTTTGTGACCTTAAATAAGCAACAGTTTACATCAAATCCTAAGCTATAAAAGAAAAATGAGAAAATACATTTCTGTTGTTTAAGCCACCCAAGGTGGTATTTTGTTATGGCAGCCTTAGCAAACTAGGACTATATCCATCTATTGGGATGGTTAACATTTTAAAACTGACAAAACCAAGTTTTTATGAGGATATAGAGCAACTGGATTCATATATAGTCCTCTGTAGCCTCAGGGGATTGGTGCCAGGACCCTCCCCCTTCACCAAAATCTGAGGATGCTTAATTAAGTCCCTTATATAAAGTGGCTTAGTATTTGCATATAACCTACACATTCTCCCATGTACTTTAAATCATCTCTAGATTACTTATATACCTAATGCAATGTAAATGCTGCATAAATAGTTCTTATATTGTATTGTTTACGGAATGATAACAAGAAAAATGTACATGTTCAGAACAGACACAACCATCATAGGCCTAACTACACAGTACTTGTCAGAAACAACATTTAAAAAAAATATTTTTCATCTGAGGTTGGTTCAATCTGTGAATATGGAGTCTGTGGGTAAAAGGGCCAACCGCACATGGCTGGTGGCAAAACCAAATGATACAACCGCGTGGGAAACCTTTATTATCATGTGAAATGTGCACTTTATGCCTCGACAGTCCCATTTCTAGATATTTACTTAATAGAAATGAAAAAAAATCTGACCACACAAAGACTTGTACCTAAATTTTTTATTGCAGCTTTATTTGTAATGGTCGAAAAGCATGAATAATCTAAATGTCTGTTGACTGGTGAATGGACAAAACTGTGGTGCATCTACCTTATGGAATATGATCGAGCAATTGAAAGGTGTGAACTATTAATACATGCAATAACATGAACAAATCTTTAAAATACTATTCCAAGTAAAAGCCTGATAGGGAAGACTACATACTGTATGATTTTGCTTGTATGACGTTCTTGAAATGCAAAACTAAAGGTAGAAACAGAATAAGTGTTTAAAGGTGCGAGGGTTGGATTGAGGACTCTGATTACAAAGTACTACAAGGGAAGAGAAATTTCACGTGTGGTGGAGGAAATATCCTGTGTCTTGACTGTAGTACTCATTATGACTGTATATACTTTTCATCACTCCTAAAACTATACATCAAAGAGAATGATTTTTGCTATATGTAAATTATACAGTAAACATGATTTCTTAAAAAGAAAAATAAAATGTAGAGAATAAAATGAAATAAAAAAAGTCTAAGAACTATTATACATTGAATAAAACATTAGCTTAACAACTGACATAATGATAGCATTTAGAAAGTTTGTATACTTACTAATTCAAGTAATATGTATTAAATGCATAATTTGACATAAGCATTCCATTAAGAACTTCATAGAATATAGAAAAAATGTAAATTAGAGCCTTTGCTGCTTGTAACAATCTATTGAGAGAAGCATTCATGAATACAAATAGCTGTATAACTATAGATGTGATATTTAAATTATTCTCTAAGTGCTATAATATCACTAAAAATTGAATTTTGATTGAAAATACTTGGGAGGGCTTCAGTGAGGAGGTGACATTGAATTGAACTCTTCAGTTTTCTGTTGTTTACCAGTCTCTTGATAGCTGTAAAGTTATATTTGCATGATGCAAAATTCCAATGTATCTCCATGTGGTTTTTTTACATATATAAGGCGTTTAAAGATGTTAAGTGCATTTGCACTTGCATTTTGCAGTGCAATTGTGGGTACCATTAAACCCTTTCTTTTCCAAAGGTCATATTGTTTCCATAGTAACAAATGCATTTCAAAGTGAATTGCAACTTTGGAATTACTCAGCTAGTACTCATAAGACTCTGCTAAGATTCTGCTAAGAAAAATATTAATCTGTATTTCTTTTCTAGGCTATATCTATCCATCTATTGTCTTTTCTGTAAGGACATATTCAAGAGCAGTGATGTCATCTATGTTATTAACATGGATTAATGAGCCAGAAAAACACTTGTTTCTCTCATACATTAGGCAGGCACAATGGTTTTCCATCCATGCCATGGCACACCATTATTTTATTTATTAACTTAATACATAGGGAGAGCTTACCATATACTAGGCACATAGCTATTATAAATCTTTACAATTACCTTGAAGTAGGTGTTATGAATTATATTTTAAAGATGAAGAAACAGACTCAGGGAGCTTATGTCATTACTGTCATTCCATAAATAGAGATGTTCTTTTGATCAAGGATACAGTATATATTTCTCTTATTTGGGTAGCTGCTCTACTGGAGTGTGGTTTCTGACATCTGAAGATTTGTCTTTTGTTTTATCTAGATGCCAATCTGTTTTGGTTAGGGTTTCAAAGTTCAATTTGAATACCTATTATAAATGCTGTTATGAAGCTGGGAGAAGCATTTGGCCATTAAGCTGTAACCAACTAGCTTTTAAAAATGAGAAAAAATTTAGAGAAAAATTTTGCCTTCGATCTGCTGGTTATTAAGAGTGGGATTCTCAAAGGATCAATGCAAGGGTTCTGCAGACTTATTTAACTACCTTTTAATATAACAGCTCTGGAAGACAGAGCACTTAATGAGATGATCAAGTTTACAGATGAAAGTATGGCCTTCTGAGCTGAGAAATCCCAAGCTGATGTGAATAAGACTTCATCAATTGCTCATGAGGCTGTGTGAATGCTCAGAGCGGGGTAGATGAACTTGAGAGAAGGCAGGCATAAAGTTTTTTACTTTTAGTCAAAAATAATTCAGACCAAACAGATGAAAATAAGACCTCTAAGTGGTTCATATGACCTAGGAAAAGATACTTTCATTTGCTATTAGCCCAGGGTATTTTCTCTGAATAAAAGAATAACTTTCTCTTGAGTATCCTTAGGGAAGAAAAATAAAAGGAAGCAAGAAAAAAAATGAACCTATTGCTTTGCTTTGCTCTTGATTTCTGTATGCAATTTTTGTACTTCGAGAAAGAAAAGGCCTTGCTGAAGGCAACTGAAACAACCGAGAAGTTTAGAATGATTTTTTTTTTCCAATGGGAGTATTTAAACCAACATAAACATGGGCTGTAGGAGCACACTTTTAGAAGTAAAGAATAAATACCTGTGAATGCAACATCACCCTAGGAAAATTCAGCTGATTAATTTCAAATTAAACCCAGAATTTTAAACTCGTGAATTTAATATTTAAGAAAAATGTGATAGAAACTCAAATAATTCATTCTAATCTTCTATTAGCAAAAGAACCCATGCAGGAAAAAAGGGCATCTATCTAATTTAGACCATTCACCGTGACCTCACTTAAAACTCTTTCACAACTCTGGGAGGTAGGGATTCTTATTCCCTTACAGGAAGTTAGGACATTAACTTTCAAATAGGTTAGTTGAATTTATTCTCATCAAATAGGTAGACAGGGATATAGCGAAGATTTAGACTGTTTCCAATCTGGTGTCCGTTTTTCTGCACCATGTACATTGTATTAAGTGGAGGGAAGGTGGGAGTTTCCAAAGCAAACCTTTTTCACTCAGTATAAGCTTGACTGGACTTGAGAGGAAAATTGTGAATTATTGAGACAATAGAAAGGGACAGAAACTCACATAGTTTTAGTCCATATTTACATCACTGTTGATAAGAAAAGCTTTCTAATTCAAAGATTAATATACTTTATTATTAGAAACTACATATACCTATATCAAATAATAGCAATATTTATTGATCTATTGAAATACTTAAATCAGTTTCTTTAATTTTTACATTAATCCTACAAAGAAGTTATTTTTATTAACCAAAAATCTGAGTGATTCTTAATCTCAATGCTTCCTCCTGAATCTCTCTCAGATCTTTATTCTTTCTGCATCCACAGTGCTAATTCTCTTGTATTTATAACAAGGCTCCTGCCTGCAATTATGCCCCATCCGACCTTCTTTCACTTTCTGTCCATTTATCTAAAATGCGACTCCTACACTTACTTGAATACCTCATGCCCTATAAAATTAAGTCAGCATTTCTTTTTTAAAAATTATTTATTTTAATTAGGTATACAGTACATTGATTAGACATTTATATAGTTTATGAAATGATCCCCCAATTGCTCCTTCTCTCCTCTGGTTTTCCACCTAGCTAATATATTAATGCTAACTGCATTCATTCCCAGTGCCATGTTCCCCATCCGCATGACCATCTATCAGCTACTAATTTGTACTTCTTTAACCCTTCACCCCATTCTCCAGCCCCCCAGCCCTCCTCCCTCTGTCCATCACCAGATTGTCCTCTATTTGAGAGTCTGTTTTTGACTAGTTTTTTCTTTTTGTTCCTTAGATTTCTCATATAAATAAAATCATATGGTATTTATCTTTCTCTGTCTGATTTATTTCACTCAGCATAATAACCTTTAGGTCCATCTATGTCATTGCAAATGGTAGGATTTAATTTTTTTTAATAGCTGAGTAGCATTCCATTACATATATGAATCATAACTGCTTTATACAATCAACTGTTGATGGGCATTTAGGTTGCTTCTATATCTTGGCTATTGTAAATTGTGCTGCCATGAGTATTGGGGTGCAGAGATCTTTATGAATTATTGTTTTGGTTTTCTTTCGATAAATACCCAGAAGTGCAATTACCGGGTCAAAAGATATATCCATTTTTAAGTTTTTGAGAACCCTCCAGACTGTTTTCCATAGCAGCTGTACCAATTTGCAGTCCCACCAACAGTGTGTGCAGGTTCCCTTTTCTCCACATCCTCGCCAACACTTGCTGTTTTTGATTTATTGATGACAGCCATTCTGACAGGTGTGAGGTGATATCTCATTGTGGTTTTAATGTGCATTTCTCTGATGATTAGTGACCTTGAGCATCTTTTCATTGGCCATCTGTATTTCCTTTTTGGAGAATTAACTGTTCAGGTCTTCTGCCTATTTTTTAATTGGATTTGTTTGTCTTCTTGTTGTTGAGTTGTATGAGTTCTTTATATATTTTGGATATTAACCTCTTATCAGATGTATCATTAGCAAATATCTTCTCCCAATCGGTTGGTTGTCTTTTTTTTTTGTTGATGATTTCCTTTGCTGTACAAAACTTTTTAGTTTGCTGTAGTCCCATTTCTTTTTTTTTTTTTTTTTCTTGCCTGGGGAGATATATCCAAAAAGAAATTACTATTAGTAATTTCAGAGAGTTTACTGCCTATGTTTCCTTCTAAAATTTTATGGTTTTGGGTCTTACATTTAAGTCTTTAATCATTTTGAGTCTATTCTTGTATATGGTGTAAGAAGGTGATCCAGTTTTTTTTCTTTTTTTTTTTGCATATATCTGTCCAATTTTCCCAACATCATTTATTGAAGAGATTATCTTTACCCTATTGTATATCTTACCTCCTTGTCATATAGTAAGTGAGTGTATATATGGATTTATTTCTGGGCTCTCTATTCTGTTCCATTGATCAATGTATCTGTTTTTATGCCTGTACCATGCTGTTTGATTACTGTAGCTTTAGTATAATTTGATATCAGGTATGTGATACCTCCAACTTTGTTCTTCTTTCTCAAGATTGCTGTGGCTCTTTGGGGTCTTTTATGGTTCCATATAAATTTTAGGATTATTTGTTCTAGCTCTCTGAAAAATGCCATTGGTATTTTGATAGAGATTGCATTGAATCTATAGATTGCTTTGGGTAGTATGGCCATTTTAATGATGCTTGATTCTTTCTACCCATGAGCATGGTATATGCTTCCATTTATTTGTATCTTCTTCAGTTTCTTTTTTCAATACATAATTTTCTGAGAACAGGTCTTTTACCTCCTTGGTTAATTTGATTCCCAGTATTTTATTGTTTTCTGCAATTGTAAATGGGATTGTTTACTTAATTTCTCTTTCTGAATGTTCATCATTGGTGTATAAAAATGCCACTGAAATATTTATTTTGTAACTACTTTGCTGAATTCATTGATCAGTTCTAACAGTTTTTTGGTGACTCTTAGGGCTCTCTATATATGTATCATGTCATCAGCATGTAACGAGAATTTTACTTCTTCCTTTCCAATTTGGATACCTTTTATTTCTTTTCTTGTCTTATTACTGTGACTGACTTTCAAAACAGTGTTGAAGAGAAGTGGTGAAAGTGGCATCTTTGCCTTGTTCCTGATCTTAAGGAAAATGCTTTAGCCTTTCCTTGCTGAGTATGATGTTAGCTGTAGGTTTGTTGTATATGGCTTTATATGTTGAGGTATGTTCCCTCTATTCCCACTTTTCTGAGAGTTTTTATCATAAATGGATACTGGATTTTATAAAATTTTTTCTGCATCTATTGAATATGATCATATGGTTTTTATCTTTCATTTGTTAATGTGATGTATCACATTAATTGATTTGTGGATATTGTACCACCTTGTATCCAAGGAATAATCCAATTGATCATGGTATGATATTTTTAATGTATTGCTGAATTCAGTTTGCTAATATTTTATTTTTGCATCAATGTTCATAAGAGATATCGGCCTATAGTTTTCTTTTTTTGTAATGTCTTGTCTGGTTTTGGAATCAAGTAATGGTGGCCTCATAAAAGGAGTTAGAGAGCCTTCCTTCTTTGAATTTTTTGGAATAGTTTGAGAAGAATAGGTGTTAATTCTTTGAATATTTGGTAAAATTCGCCTATGAAGCCATCTGGTCCAGGACTTTTGTTTTTTTGGGAGGTTTTTCATTACTGATTCTATTTCATGGTGGTAATTGTCGGTTCAGATTTTCTGTTTCTTCTTGACTCAGTCTTGGAGATTGTATGTTTCTAAGAATGTGTCCATTTCTTCCATATTGTCCAATTTGTTGGCGTATAATTGCTCATAGTATTTTCTTATGATCCGTTGTATTCTGTGGAATCTGTAGTTATTTCTTCTCTTTCATTTCTGATTTTATTTATTTGAGTCCTCTCTCTTTTTCCTTTGATGAGCTGGCCAAGGGTCTGTCAATTTTTTTTATCCTTTCAAAGAACCAGCTCTTGGTTTCATTAATCTTGCATTGTTTTTCTAGATCTATTTCATTTATTTGTTTCTGATCTTTATTATTTCCTCCTTCTATTCACTTTGGGCTTTGTTTGCTGTTCTTTTTCTAGTTCTTTTAATGTGAGGTTAGTTGTTTATTTGAGCTTTTCTTGTTTCTTGAGGTGGCCTATATTGCTATGAATTTCCCTCTTAGGACTGCTTTCGCCGTGTCATAGATTTTGAGTTCTTGTGTTTTCATTTTCATTTGTCTCTAGGTATCTTTTATTTCTTCCTTGATCTCATTATAACCCATTCATTGTTTAGTAGCATGTTATTTAGCCTCCATGTGTTTGTGTATTTTCCACTTTTTTTCTTGTAGTTGATTTCTTTTCATCCCATTGTGATCAGAGAAGACGGTTGATAAGATTTCAGTCTTCTTAAATTTATTGAGACTTCATTTGTGTCCTAACATGTGGTCTATCCTGGAAAATGTTCCATGTGCACTTGAGAAGAATGTATATTTTGCTGCTTTGGGGTAAAACTCTGAAAATATCTATTAAATCCATCTGGTCTAGTGTGTCTTTTAGGCCCATTGTTTCCTTGTTGATTCTTTACCTGGAATATCTGTCCATTGGTGTCAATGGGGTGTTAAATTCTCCTACTGTGAGGTATTACTGTTGACTCTCCTTTTATGTCAGTCAATAATTGCTTTATGTATGTAGGTGCTCCTATGTTGGGTGCATGTATGTTTACTAGGGTTATGTCCTCTTGATTTATTGATCCCTTTATCATTATGTAATGCCCTTTTTGTTCTTATAGCCTTTGTTTTAAAGTCTATTTTATCTGATATAAATTGCTACCCTGCTTTTTTTTCATTTCCGTTTGCGAAATATCTTTTTCCATCCCTTTACTTTCAGTCTATGAGTGTCATTTGATCTGAAATGAGTCTCTTGTGACAGCATATGCATGGTCTTGTTTTCTTATCCATTCTGCTTCCTATGTCTTTTGATTGGAGCATTTAATCCATTTACATTTAAAGTGATTACTGAAAGGTACATAGTTACTGCCATTTTATTATTTGTATTGCTATTTCTATTTTTTTTTACCCCTTTTTTTTTACAGAAGTCCCTTTAACATTTCTGTAATACTGGTTTGTTGGTGATAATTCCTTAAGCTTTTTCCTATTTGGGAAGCTCTTTATCTCACCTTCCATTTTAATTGAAAGCCTTGCTGGGTAGAGTATCATGGTTGTAGATTCTATTTTTCATGACTTTAATATTTCTTGCCAGTCCCTTCTGGCCTGCAAAGTTCCATTGAAAAATCAGCAGACATTCTTATGGGGGTACTCTTGTAAGTAACTAGCTGCCTTTCTCTTGCTGCTTTTAAATTCTTATCTTTGACCTTTGGCATTTTACTTATGATGTGTCTTGGTGTAGGTCTTTTTGAATTCCTTTGTTTGGGACTCTTTGTGCTTCCTGAACTTGTATGTCTAATTCCTTTGCCAGGTTAGGGACGTTTTCTGTCATTATTTCTTCAAATAGATTCTCAATCCCTTTGCTCTCTTTCTCCTTCAGGTGCTCCTATGATCTGGATATTGTTCCAGAGGTCTCTTAAACCATCCACATTTTTAAAATTCTCTTTTCTTTTTGTTCTGATTGGGTGTATTCTGCTACCTTGTCTTCCAATTTGCTGATTCCATGTTCTGCTTCGTCCAATTTCCTGTTAAATCCTTCTAGTATATTCCTCATTTCAGTTATTGTATTCTTCATTTCTGTCTGGTTTTTTATGGTTTCTATGTCTTTTTTTTTATGCTTACTATTTCTCTGTTGATGTTGTCATTGTGTTCTCCATTCTCCCTAAGATCATTGAGCATCCTTATAACCATTTTTTTAACTCTGTCTCTGGTAGGTTGTTTGCCTCCATTTCATTTAGCTTATTCTCTGGAGCTTTCTCCTGTTGTTTCATTTGTGGCATGTTTCTTTGTTTTCTCATTTTATTATCCTCTCTGTGTTCTTTTCTGTGTCAGGAACATTTGTTTCGTCTCTCAGCCTCCTTGGCCAGATGGCCTAATGTGGAAGGCGTCCTGTGTAGCCCAGTGCGCACTCTCTCTGATCCCTGTGCCAGGGAGTCTGGATGTGATCTTTTTGTGATCTTCTGTTGTTGCCAAGCCTTTCTTGTTGTTAGTAGATCAGTGGATGGGATTAACACTCAGGCTGACTAATTGTGGAAACTGGCTGCACCCACAGAGTAAGAGTTGCTGTGTGGGGGTGACCCTACTGACCCACTGAGTGGGATTTGCCCTAGCAGGCTTGCGTTGTGTACTGGTGAAAACCACCTTTTGTGTGTACCGCTAATGGGCTAGTCAGGAGTTGCTCTGTTGTGGTCTGGTGCCAGCTTCTGGATGCGTTGGTTTTGTGGCCCCGTAAGAGGGGATCTCCAGTAGGCCAAGGCCAGCCGCTGCTTTTGATTGCTCAGGGCTACCTGGTGGGAACTACAAAGTGATTCACAGGTGGTTGTTGCCTATGTTGGATCTATAGGTAAGTGGAAGAGACAACGCTATAGGCAGTGGTCGGTTATCCCCTGTCCCTGACCTAGGGCAGTTTAGAAGAGGGACCAGTGCTCCTTGAGTCCAGTCAGTTGCTCCTCAAGTCTCTGAAACTGGAAGAGTCTCTGGGTAATATGCATGTTGGGTGGCACAGGGACCCCCGGAGTCTCCTGGGTCTATTGAGTAAATTTCCTCCTGCCACTGTAGTTCAGTTTACATGCCAATGATGTCTCTGTGGCTCCCTGTACAAGTTTCCAAGGTCAGCTGCTGCCCACGTTTATGTTGGCAGCAGTGTTCTGCTTGACCTGTCTCGGAAATGTGCAGCTCACAGTGCTGGCCACCAGCTGCCGAATGCTTGGCTCTGAATTGGCACAGGGTGTGGCAGCCATTCAACAACAAAAGCAGATTGGGTAGGGTGGGCTGATATCCTCAGGCCAGAGCTTCTTGATGGCCCTGTGGGAGGGGTCTGCACAGCCAAACTGGCGTGGTCTGTAGTTTACCCTGTAGGAGGGCTGGACTAAGGCACTATGGTGGCTGCTCTTCTAGCCCTCATTCCAGTGCCAAGTAATGCAGACTTTCTCCGTATGAATCCCGTGTTAGCCTCTGACCCACTGCTGGTGTCCCAGGTGACTGTCCGCAGGTCAGAAAGCATGTACGGGTCTTTCCAAGGGGTGTCTACGGTTTCAGTCTCCTGTCTCACCTAGGCAGCCAGAATACCTTCTCGTTTCTACAGTCAGAGTTATTGGAATCTCCTCTTCCCTGCACTGGGGAGCCCCCAAATGAGAACAGGAGAGCCTCTGCAGTCTCACTCCTCCTCCGGTGACCCTTCACCACCCGTGGGTACAGGTCCGCCTGGTTCATGACTTTGCCCTTCCTACCGGCTTCAAGGAGGCTTCTTTATGTTATCAGATGTGTATGTTATAATTAGCTGGACTTCAGGTGATTCTCCACATTGATTATTTTATAATTTGGTTGTAATTTCAGTGCAGACCTGAGAGGAGACAAACTCTGCTTTTTACCTAGTCCACCATCTTCTTCCCATCCATCAAGTCAGCATTTCTTATTATGAACTCCTTTTCAACTCTGCTCATTCATGTCTTAATAGAGTCAGTGAATATACATTATTCTTTCAATTAGATTGTCTGGGAAGGGAAGGAGCAATTTGATTTTAGATTGTTGAGATGTAGCACTAACACGGTTTTGTATTTCCTGTTGTGGGTTCAGTGTTAAGAATCAATGGAGAAGAGAGGATCAAAATAATTGACGAAATAAAGTCTCATAGGATCCATATGAAGGATGGAAGTAGGCTACTGTCATTGTATGTGTAGATGCAGGTAAGATGCGATTGATTGGGACTCAGCTATAGAACTGCTTAAAGGAAAACAGCTTTAAATAATTAAGTAATAGAAAAAGTTCTAAAATCACTGACCTAATGTTTTGTCTTTAGAAGCTAGACTAAGAAAAGCAATTAATATAAGTAGAAGAATGAAAATAATAAATAGAGCAAACATGAAGCATATTTTAAGGTTAGTGGAAAAAATAACAAAGCTATTTGTATTATAACAGCAACAAAATTACCATACCCGTACCTGGACTAATGAAGAAAATAAAAGATGAAACATAAATGGCCAATATTAAGAATCCCAGATCTTACCATTATTAGAGGGATAAAAAAGAATATTATGAATAAATTGATACAATCGAATATGGAACTTAGATAAAATGGTTAAATTCCTTGTGAAATTACTTACCACAATTGACAAATGACGGAACAGAAAACTTAAATTGCTTTATATCTATTAAATAAATTGAACTTGTTATCAAAAAACTCGCAAAAACTCCCAATCCATATGGTATTACACTTATGTTTACTCAAATGTGAAGGAAAGATTCATGCCAAATTCATACAACCTTTTTCAAAAAACAGAGGTGAAACCCTGCATGAGTCATTTCATGAGGCCAGCACAACTAATACTAAATTCTGACAAAATTACAAAAATAGAAAATTAAAAACCATTATCCCTCATGAACATAGGTGTAAAACTTTTAACCAAATATTAGCAAATAAAACAATATGTGAAAAGAATAAACACCATATTTAAGTAGAGAGTACCTTAGTAATACCAGGTTGAAAAACAATGTAATTTACCATATTATAAAAATATAAAACCTTATGATATTTTTAATAAATGCAGACAAAATGTTGACAAAATTTGACATCAATTAAGATTAAAAACTCAGCAAACTAAGCAATGAACCTCATTCATCTGATGATGATCATCTTTGATGATCATCAATAGCTAACATAGTATTTAACACAGAAAGGCTGAACTCTTTCCCCCTAAGTTGGGAATAAGGAAAGTATGCTTGCTATTTTAATTTCTACTAAACATTATACTGGATGTCCATAACACTACAATAGGGCAAATAAATAAGATAGACAAAGAGAAAGTAAAAACTCTTCTTATTGACATATGGTATATTAGTTTACATAGAAAATTTTACTGCATTTACTTAACAACTACTGGAATTAATGATATAACGAGGCCACAAAATACAAGATTAATTTGACAGTTGAAGTTTTAAAAATTCCACTTCAAATAATTCTAAAAATTAAAAAAAGTATTTATGAATACATCTAAGATAATATGTACAAGATGACTACACTGAAAAATAAAAACATTGCTGGAGGGAAAAAGACAAAAATAAATGCAGAGATACATCATGTGCTTGGGTTGAAATAAAACAGAAAAACAGAAAAAAACCTTCCAATCTTTGGTATGCTTCCAGACATAGTGAACACATTGCTTTCAAAGGAAGTGACTATTCCCGGGAGTCAGTTTCTTAACTGTAACACAGCAAGCTGGGAAACAGTGGAGTCACATCTATAGACAACTTAGATGAAAGGAACACAACCCTAAATCCCACAGACAGGCAAGACGTTACTTGTCATGGAGGAAAAAATTTGTCTTTGTAAGAATTCAGAGATTATATCACTTAAATGCCTAATCTAAAGATATTCTCAAAGATGGAACATTAACTGTATAACAAACTAAAATGGAGACTTCAAAATAGTGTTAAAGGCCAGGGGAAAGAGTTGTGAGAAATGATCCATAATATGAATTTGATGTTAACCCACTATTAGAATCTATCTCCTTGAAATAAATGTACCAGGAAATAATGGCAAATGAACAAGAATATTCATAGTGTAATAGTAAAAACTGACAACAGTGAATTTCCATTAGTAAGAGAATGGTTGTAAAGATTGCAACATATCCATACCATGAAATTTCATGCACCCATTACTAAAAGAAAGATAGATGTATAAGACACTATTGGGAAAGATATCTGTGATATATACTTATCTGGGCACATCTAAAGCAAGATGTAGTTAAACATGCATTTAATATATGTTGTTTAAAAACACCATCAAAATATAACAGCAATTGGGCAATGTTCAGTAAAGTTGAAAACATATAGGCAATATGAAAACTCAATTTACATATATGTTCTTAAGAATTTTTTGCATGTTTTTACAGTGAAACATGGCTAAATATGTTTATTGCTGCATCTTATTGTGCAGAGTGAACAATTACAAACAACGGGTTATCAACAAACTATAGTATATCATGTGAAGAAATAACATGCTAAAGTTAAAATGAAGTGAATGTTTCAGGTACAGGTCGATCCCAGGTAATAATTCTGAGTGGGAAAAAGTAAATTAACAATGATTTTAGTATTTATATTAATGATGAAACACATAAATAGTATGTTGTTTTTACATATGACATATTCTTGTATTGCAAAATACCAACCACGGACGTGACGATACACACTATTTGGCAATGATTGCCTCTGGGACAGAAAGGAAATGAGATGAGGAAGAAACAGATCTTTGACTAAATTGTGGTTTATTCCCTTCTAAAGACTTTTGAAGCAAATGTGATACAGTAATATTTTTAAAATTCTGGGTGATATTCAAAAAGGTATTTATTATATTATTCTTGTTTGGAGATAAGATTTAAAAAAACATTGGATTCTAGTCTTCTAAGCTGCTATAGTTATAAAAATAAAAAGTGATCTAAGAAAACTTTGATATAAAAAAATATTTATTTGATGCATGCCATGTTCTATGGCATGTAAAATGTAATATCTCAGCTAATCCTCAGAATAACCTTATGTGGTGGATGATATTTTTGTTACCACTTTATAGGTTAAAAAAACTGAGCTGTAAAGAGATTAGACTTATTGTCTCAAGTTATAGATCCAGTTAGTGGTAGAATTGGAATTAGAAGTAAAGCATTGTGACTCCAGGATCTGGCTTCTTAACTTTTATGTGAGATTCTTTTTTGGACTTTAAGTCCATTGTTTCCTGAAAAGTAAATCAGGAAATTTTATTGTATAAGTGAGAAGGCATGAAATGAATGGATTGGAGAATTTGGGCCCTGTTAGGTGGGGTTTGGTTGTTCTAAGGGTGCTCATACAAGGCAATGGATATTAAATTGAGTATGGGAATTTGGAAATTAGTCCAGAGGGAGTGTGGTATGTTAGAGGATTACTTGAACTCAGACAGTTGCTTTGTTAGAAGACTGCTTGTTATCATTTACTCTGGCATTGGATAGTAAACCCAAAGCAAGGAAATACAGTGAACTCAATTATTTTGCCCAGCTGTGTTCCTTGAGTGGGTGAGGAAGGATGAGAAGAATCTCTTTTCGTGCTCACTTTGCTTTCAGTGTAAGAAATACTACATTAGTAAGACGTGCTTTTATCCAGCCCTGTTCCCACAGAGAGAAGGAATAGCCACTTCTCAGGAGAACAGAAAGGAGAGGAGAATACTTTCAACCTCCTTGCTTCTACTCCCACGGGAGGGCTAAATTCTTTAAAGAAAGTTGTGATTTATTTAATTACTTAGTGTATCATGAGGAGAAAGAAGGTAGATTTCATTACTTTTGCACTCCTTTGTAAATAAGTTTTAGGCAAATGAAGCTATAAAGCCTTTTAGTTATAAAACTTTAAGGATTGATATTTTATAGTAAAGAAAAAGTCAAACAGTTAATAATTTTTGGTAAGATTTTACAATATACAGGATGATTGTCAACAGCATTTCTCTTAAAATTTGGTGTTTTTTGAATGACTAACAGTGTTGTACAACTCACTGCCACATAATCTTTATTACACTTACTCCAATGAGTGCACCTAAACCTCACAAAATAAACTTTTTAAAATAGTGTGAATTATGAACAATAAGTAAGCTTTGATAAAGGGATACTGTTTGAGATATGTCCAAACCTACCTCATGGGTGGTCCAATTGTGCATGTGTAAAGATCCAGGTAATAAGACCTGATCCTTGATTTGGGACTAGAGAAGGCAGGTCAAGAATGGAGACCAAGAAAGGAGGCAGAGGGTAATGTATAATTAATATCTTGAGTAAAGTTCAACAATCAACTTAGAAAAATTCTAATATGTTCTCCTCATTTGGACCTCCATTACATCTCTGTCATCTCATTTAAAAGCATAACATCCTAACTTTTATAGTATTTCCTTGTATTTGTTTTATAACCCGTATAAACCAAGTCACTTGAGCTCAGAAACTGTATCATACATACCTTTACTGATAACCTCATCTGCGACTGAGTAGAAAGCCTTTTTTTCTCGATAAAAGTCATTAGCTATTGATTGAAATAATGAAAGAAAATGTTATCCTAAAATAAATATATGGCATTGCCTCCAAACTATGCCTGTTCCATATGGGCACATATGCAGAGTGAAACTTGTTTTACCAGAGCACAGAACCTTATTGCCAGTGCCAATATTCCCAGCCCATCTTGACCAGATCATCTTTATTCTACATTGAAGTCATAGGTGGCAAACCCAAGCCTAGCTAGGTTTATTATGAATATACATTGTTGGTATCTAGAGTAAAAAAGAAGATTGAATATACAAAATAACAGTCCTCACTACAACTGGAAATCTTTAAACACTATGATTTGTTATCTCCTTTTATATAAGGATATCACATGATTGTTAAAATTGACAAAACCGAGATCTCTGTTGGAAACTAGCTTAAAAGACTATAGACTAGCATTTCAATAGAACTTTACGTGATGATGCAAGTGTCCCAGATTTGTGCTGTACCGTATGGTGACCAGTGCCCACATGTGGCTGTTAAGTCCTTGAAGTGTGGCTATTGTGACACAGGAACTAAATTTAAAATTTAATTTTTAATTAGATATAAACAACTACACAGGACTGGTAGCTATATTTTGGATAGTGTAGTGGAACCATTTTGCAATTCAAACTGCAGACTCTAGATTACTTATGCCTCTCGAATCTCCGAGGGACAGACTTTATGCCATTTATAACTGTGAAGCAACAGAAAGAAAATAATATTTAAAGATTAGGCATTGAAAGTCTACAGAATGTATCATAAGCCAGAACCTATAATAACTAAGATTAACTTTCTATGCACCAGACATTGATTAAAGCAGTAACCCGTTTATATATCATAACAACCCCTTCGAAATTAGTGCTATTAGCATACCCATTCTATTGGTGAGGAAAATGAAGCACAGAGAGGTAAGTAACTGGCCCAAGGCCACCCAGCTAATAACTGTTAGAGTCTGTATGCAAGCAGTTTGCTCAGAATAGAGCTTTCCAGTATAGCTTTCATCTTTCCTGGAGCATGTATTAGAATTTACCAAATCTAAAATGCTATTAATTTAAGATCCTCCATTATTTTATCTACCCCTAAGAAAAGAAGAACAAGCATTACCAATTAATGGACAGGCCCCTAATTATAAAATGCAATCAGAAATGTTATCACATGGAAAAAAATCTGACTTAGAGGATATATTTTAGCATTGCTGATAAGATTTGGGTCTTTTTAGCTAAAAGTAATAATGCACTTTAGAGTAAAATACACGAAGTTGGTGTGGTTATTGCGGCCTGAAGATAAGAGACTAGAACAAAATAAGATTGCATTTGAATAAAACTCTTTCAGGGGCTATCCCTTTTGCAAGAAATAAGGACAGTGGAAGTGTGCGTTAAGAGCTGTTTGTCAACCCTGATTATTCACCATTTCATCCATGTGAGCACCAAACTCTGCATACTCAATACAGATGTGTCAACCGTATTTTCAGGGATAAACCAGGACTATATTCTCCTTGATTCTGATAGGATAGCATTCTGACCTATTTCTGCCTCTTCACAGACTTGCCAAAAACAAGGAGTGGAGGAAGCATTAGGCAAGTCAATGTCAGTGAGGAATCAGTCCATTGTGGCTGCTAAAGCATAAAATATTTTTATAAGAAGAAACTTGGAAATGTTTCGTAAATTTAGTACACTGCCATGATGTCTTCTTAATGATACCTAGATACTTTGCCTGGAAAGCCTTCCTGTTCTCTCTAAGCTGAAGTGTATCTTATCCTAAACTCTGTTGGTCTTTACATAAGAATGACGTCATGGTGTTGTAATCCTGTATTTCGAAGGCTAGCTTTCTTTTATACAGTATGCTTTTCATGTCAGTGGTTGTGTCTTTTCATCTTATATCTTTAGTACCCAGAAAATGCCTGCAACATATTAGAAAAATCACTTGTATTAAATAAGCAAAGAGTTATCCAACCATGGTCACCTAACAACTGCCCGGCAAAGAGAAGAAAAATTTAGCTTTCTTAGGTGTCTGTGTTGCTGCCTAAACATATTCAATGCTCCGGAATTTCTCTAACAATTACTGCTACAGTAGCTAACATAGTGTGTACACGTTGCTTGGTCTGGTCAGAACCCACCCTCCATTCTAATGAGAGAGGCTCGCTCTCTTTGATGGGGTTGCTGGCCTGGTAAGATGTAGATCTGGAGCTTTTTATAGGCTTTTGGCTTCCACACAGGGAGAGTCTGCATGAGAATGAAACCATCACAAAGAAATAGAATGAAGAAGAGTGCAAAGAGTTCTAGTAGCCTCATTTGCATACTTGCATCTATCAGTAAATAGACTTGTCAATTACATAAGCCAATAATTCTTCTCTTTGTCAAAGCTAAAAAAAATTTTTGGTGAATAAATTGTTGAACTGGAAGGTCGCCCTTTAACTGATGCTGTATGGAAGCAGAATACTTCATGTGCCTTTCTTCAAGTGGCATTAGGTGACTATTTTGTGCCAGTATTTTCTTGTTCAAAATATGGAAGATTTTATTTATTGGTCCCAATACTGAAGTCTTTAACATGTCTGAATTACTATTCAGTACTCGATTATTAACTATAAATGTGGTGTTCCCTTGCTAGGTTTTGGTAGAGCAGCTACATGCAGAAGTAGAAATACCACAGGAATGTCAGGAATGTACTGACGTACATTTCACGTGATGTACCATGTCCTGTGGAAGAGCACCACTGCTCATCGTGTTTAGCTAATATTTACTTAATTCATGTTTTTTTCCCAACATTATGAAAGAAAATATTTTCAACACCCGAAAAGGAGTCTAAGATCTAATATATATGGTTTAACTCTATGGCTTTAAAGAAAACAAAGCTATTTACAAGTTTTTACTAGCCAATTAGGAGATATATGTATGCTTGAAATCACGGCAGAATGGAGTAAACACTTGAATTCTGGTCTAATTTTGAAATTACCATCTACAAATCAGGCATGTTGGATAATTTGTTTAGTATTTGAGGTTTTTTTTTTTTAACATGCATGTAAGGTTAGATTATTGGGGATTTCTTCAATCTCATGTAATAAAATGTGGAATGATAACCTTAAGAGGTCATCTCTGGGAGTCCTCTGATTCTGAATAAAATTGTAAGGAATCTCGCATCCCACGTTATAAGTCTTAACTCTGACCAATGTAGTCCATTCTCACTAAATGAGACCATATTCCTAGAGTTGCTAGAATATTCTCCCTAAACCAATGCTAACCAATTTTTTACTGATATTAATACTGTGTTAGTAATATAGTTTATGGAATTAAACTAATACTGGAAATGGGATTAAGAAAAAGCTCGGTGTATAATTTACCTCTGAAATGTTCTGTTCCCAACATTAATACATTTTATCTCTGAAAGACTAATACTTATCTTAATTAGGTATTAAACAAATTAAGTATTATTAGATGATACCTATCTGTTTCAGGCACTGTGCGAAGAATTAAATGAATCATTTAATTCTCATTCTAATTTATGATAAATGTACTACGTAATGGATGAAAACATGAGACTATTCAGTGGTCACATCAGAATTCATTATTTTGCCTGTTTGCTCAAATTTAAACTTAAGTTTCCAAAACAAAATTAGATCTCATTAAAATATTTTTCTTATTCTCATAACTTACATAGGTTTAAAAATATGCTTTTAAAATTTTATTTATAACTTCAGAGAAAACCAGGGGATTGGGCATATGCAAATTCAGATAATTTGTTATTTTGCTAGTAGAATCTCTCATTTTGGAGTGCACTGCAATACTGCTTCTATGTTATAGTGCCACTATTATTTATTAAGGATGGGTTAGATTATGTCATGATAATCAAGAACAACCTCAAACATTTTGATGCTACATAGCCAAGGTTCATCAGTCATGTAAAGTCCACGGTCAGTCTGAGCCACTTCCCAGGAGAAATTGTCCCAATGTGGTCCAGGCTGAATAAGCTTTCAGCATCCTGTAGCTATGCTGTCTTGGAAACCCCTCTTAGTCGTTGTAGCAGAAGAAAGTTAACCACTAGCAACTAAATTCTTCCATCTAGTAATAACAAGCATAACTTTAAAAAGAAACTCATTGACCACGACTGGAAAAGGGGATTTTGAAAATAGAATCTTCCATGTTTCTGGAGAGGAAGAAACTAAATATGGGGAACACTAGTGATGTCTTCCCAAATCATTATCAGCACCAATTTCCAAAGTCACTGTGCATGTCTGTATCAAGTTGGCAGAGATGAAAGGAATAGGACGACTCATACATGAGAAATTGGTTTCCCCAGGCATAGGCATGGCACTTCAGCTCAAATTCAATCATGCCAAACTTCAAGGGAAGCCAGGAAGTGTAATCCAAATGTGTGACTGAGAAGAAAAGGAAATGAATTTGGAAATGGACTAGTGTTCTCTGTTGCATGGCATGGCCAGTATTTTTCCCTTTCCTGGGCCACTCTCTTCCCATTTTTTTTTTAATTGAGGTATAATTGGCATATAACATATTAGCTTCCAGTGGATGAAATGTGATTTGATATTTGTATATATTGAAAATGATAACAACAGTAAGTCTAGTTAACATCTGTCACTATCCAGTTACATTTTTTTTCTTGTGACGAGACTTTTAAAGATCTACTTTCTAAGCAACTTTCAAATATATAATATAGTATTAATTGTAGTTACCACGCTGTACATTTTATTCCATACTTACGTATTTTATAACTGGAAGTTTGTACCCAGATCTTAGTGCTTGCTTCTCTTCAAGCCAATGCAAATATCTACCCCAGCTATCCCCCTGTATTCCAACTCATATATCATATTGGGTATTTCAAAATCATGTCCAGAACTGAATATTCGATTTCTCTTCCTATACTAATATAGTCAAATTAGCTCATTCTCTTAGATCTACCTTCGAATTATATCCAGAATTGAAGTAATTCTTATTACTTCACCATTGGTGGGTGCCTAATCCAAGCCACCTTCTCTTACTTGCTTACTTGATTACAAAAACTTCTTAACTGGTGAAACTTGCTACCCTCTCCCATGACATTCAGTTCCCATGACAGAGGCAAGAATGATCTATGTAAAGCATTTTCAGACTTAGGCTGATGATATTCCTTTTCACTAATTGTTACATGTCCCTCAGGCAGTAAAGACATCTCTTGACTGTGTGCTGACCCACAGTCAAGATTAGTAGACCCACCTGATTTCTCCTTGTGTTTTTCTGTGATGGTTCATGTTTCCCACTTTTACTCCCAATGTAATTGACAGTGATTATATAGAAAATAATGTTTTTTTTCCTCCTTTGCAACATTGGATATTAGCTGCCCTCTATTCTCTGACAGTAATGTTATAAATTATAAGGTATGTAATAATTCTGAAGACTTTGAGCAAGCCACAAAAACTGAGAAGCACCTCACGCTTTATTGTAATTCGTATGTCATATAATGAGAAAGCAACAGCTCAAGCCTTACAGTGCTATGTTTTCCTGGCAGCTTACAAAATTTGCCATATGTCTTTCATGTGAAAGTAGATGTCACAAGGAACGTAGCTATGAGTCTGTCTTGTGTCTTCTACCATTGCACTTAGGCAGATGCACAAACATATACACTTGCATGCATACATATAAATATAAAATCTTCCGCCTTCCATTTATAGTATATGTTTGTGTATTTCCAGCATGTTTTTATTATAAGATATTGCTAATGTTTAATATTTCTTGTGATATGCATTATATCTTGATATCTACAGATATTATTTTACCACTTTTCTTAAAAGGGATTTTAATCATACAGTATTTGTATGCATGTGTGTATTTTGCTTTATTTTTGCCTTTTCAGTTTTTTCCCTTTATTTTATTGAAGTTTCAAAGACCATAAAGCTCTATATGGGGAGATAAAATATAATTCTTTGCAAATATCAAACATTGTTTACTTCTTTTTTTTAACTTTTAAAGTTGCCAATACATTTTTACATTTGCCAATTTCATTTGGTATTTGCTACCTCATATGAAGTATGATAGATTTTTTTCCACTGAATTATTTTTCTTTAAAAGTCAAAATAAGCCTTGTACATGATTTTAAAAACCACTTAGTGTGTGAGGAGTTATAAGAAACTATTATTTTATTTTCTCCAATCTAGAAGATAGATACAGGTTAGGCAAGTGTCACTTTTAGTTATATTCTTGAGGAGCCAGTAAGAAACATTTTTTCTAATTATGGAACAATTTTCTTTTTATACACAGAACTATGTTGAAAGGTATGTAATATATGTTGGAAGATTGTGTTTTTGACAAAGGTGTTGGAGTTGCATGCAAATCATAGTTACTTTCTAGTTGATGCAGTTATTTAGCAAATATGCAGAGTGTTCGCCATGAGTAAAACTGTGTGTGGAGGCTTGCTCGTGGATAACATGACAATTCAGACTCAGAGTCTATCCTCACTGGATTTGTAGTCTAGAAGGGAAATGATAAAGAAAGTAAAATCCATACATGAAATCTTGCTTGATCCGACTCTTCCTACCAACTGATCTCTTATGTTTGTTTCTGGTTTTGTCTCTTCCTCTTGAAGAACAATGTTCTGTATCAAGTTATCATTAGTTGTTCTGGCATTCTCTAAAAAACTTAACCTGAAGATAATTAAGGGTTATATTTGATTATATCCAATAATAAGTGCCAACTATTGATTCTCAATAACATTCGTGGAATCAGTGAATGGTCCCTGTTCAAAAGATATGTACTTATTTAAGGAGATTTTGATAATGTGCAATGGTATTCTAAATAATAGAGGAATCGGACTAACATTATTTGTATCTTGATAAGAAAAGGAAAGACAAAAGAGAAATTATTTCATTAATTTGATAAAATATTTACGTTTTTTACATAAGTAGTAGTAAGTAATGCTAATCTGCCTTCTCTATGGAAAAATTTCTTTGAGGATTCTCTTTCTCTTCCTCATTCTTTTACCTTTGAGCTGGGACCACCTGTACATTCAGACTTTTCTACTAGGCAACCATTAAGGATAACATATGGCTACTTGAAAAGATCATAAATACAGGCTCCTTATTTATTATGGTCTTTATGAAACAAATTCATAGGAATGGAGATCTCCTAATCTAGTTTAATCTAAATAATTTGATTGATATACTAAGAACCATATACATTAATAGACAAATTTATATCTGAGGTTTCCTTCTGGGACTGACAAGGACTTTTGATGAATTGATATATTTATGAATCGAGTCCATGGAAAAGTCTCTAGGCGTAACAGTATGTTTGCCCATTAACTGATCTTCAGATGAATGCTCAATGTGAGAGGTAGCCAGATGACTTGTTACCATGATAGTAGCCATTTGAACTAGTTTCAACTTTGTATAGTGACAGGTGTTATACTATTTAAAATTTTAAATAAAATTTTAAAGAGATTTTAAATAAAATTTTAAGAGATCTGTGAATTTAACTGAAAAACCTGAAATTTTTACCGTTATTGTTTATTAGTTTGAACAACATATAGATCTCTTATAAATGAGATCTCCTAACATACTAATCAATATCATGAACCTTGGATTTAGACACTCTAGCCTGTGCTTCAGTTTCTTGTCATTTTGATAAGATTAACAGTACTTCATGGCATTATGTGATGATTAATGGCTACATTTTTGAAAAGCATTTAATATAGAGTCTGGCCCATGCTAACCATTCCTACTTGTCATAATTGTCATGATTCTCATCGTTATTATTATTATAACACTTACAAGTGTTATTTGCTTTTTCTAAATCTTGGTTTTCTTATCTGGATAATTGAGACTGTGCTATTTATACTAAAGGGTGTTTTTTGTAAGTAGAGATTAGTTATGGCTAGCTCATCAAAAGCATTATACAAATCAAAGCCAATATTTTGTTTTATTATTAAAACAATCACTACTATAGTATACAATGTGAACCTTTGGCAAGATTATTTAATCCCTCTATGCTTTAATTGCTTCATCTGAAAAAGCAAGACAACACAATAGAGATTTTTTTCATAAGGACAAATAGAGCTCATAGTAAGAATGCAGTAAATAATGGCTACAATTATTTTCAAGTTGTTGTTGCTATCACTGTAATGATTTAGTGTGGAATAACTACCCATAATATAAACCAAAATGCTTTTCAGTCAATTCTCTGAAATTCTATCCATCAAATAGTCAAAGAGATTCGGTGATTGAAGATACCACATATGCTGTCTTTCATAACCAGACAATTTTAATATTATACTGTGAAGTGTATTTTATTTTATAAACCACAGGTATTTGCCATTGGATCAGATGGAAATATTTTCCTTTCATTTGCTATAGCAATTATGTATCACTTGTCACTATTTTTCAAAACAAAATGTCAGCTCCAGTGGGAAGATGAAACGGAAATTTCAGATGTCATAATTGTCAGGAGAGTCATAACATATTACATAAAGATTAAAAATGTGCTGTGCTAGAAGGTAAGGAAAATAGAATCATCATTATCTCAGGAAGAATTCAGTCTGCTGACACATAATGCTTGCCTGTTGGATAAATAAATGGCTGGTTCAGTCTGTTTTATGCCACCTGCCATGCATAGTTTATCTTAGCTAAGGACACTAAAGAGCTATTTTGAAATTTTCAATAGAACTTAATCAAAATTTTAGATGAAATCATTCTTTATGATCAAGTATCTAATATCAAGGACTAATACTGAGTAATGAATTTAGAAGAAGATACATTTTTTATCTTACATTTTATTTTCAATGATTTTTGGAAGTAATCAGTTTTTTCTTATTCACGTGACTTATATAGTCCTTGTTTCTAAGCTGTGAAGAATGTACAGTCAAATCAAATGTACACTCCAGTGTACATTTTTTCTCTACAGATGAGAAATGATAGCTTTATAAAAAAATTAAAACCTCTCACATTGAGCACATCTGTTTAGAACTAGAATAAAATTATGGAAAATTAAAAATGTGCTAATTTGTAAAAGTTTATTTGTTGAGAAAAATATGCAAGGAGAATTGAGCTAGTGGCATGTTTTACCTGTTTTATAGTACTGAGAAGTATGTTAGAGAATGGCACGCTCATACTGAGTTTGCCTGGGATAGTCCTGGTTTAAACCTTGTGTTACGTGATCATTAACAACACAGCCTTCCTTCTTCAAATTGTCTTGCTTTTAATGACATATGACCACTGTCCTTAAAAGAGATGAAAGCTGAACTATATTCTGAAAGATGAGAAGTTACATAAAAAAGGTTGCAAACTGGGAAGAATATACAAGAAGAGGGAATCACATTTTCTAAGACCCACAGCAGTGAGCATTTTTGAGGAACAAGTTCAGTGTGAGAGGAATGTAGCATTTGAAGGAATGAAGCATTGAGAATTAAATCTAACTGTGAAGGCATGAGTCATTCTAATTCCTTCTTATGGAAGACTTCAGTTGTTTTATTTTACTTTAATTATTTTGTTATTTTTAAATTTAGATTTGTCCCTGATCTCCACCATCCTGGTCCTGATCACTCAGCTGGTTTCCAACAGCAGACATTTTTTAAGACACGGATTCTATCACAAAACAGGTTTCTTGCCTACAGTTTTTCATCCTTTGTCCATGACATCTATATAACCATGAGGTATAGACTAGATGTTTGTATCCCCCCCCACATTCATAAGGTGAAATCCTAACACTCGATGTGATAATATTTCAAGGTGGGGCCTTTAGAGGTGATTAGGTTATGAGCCCTAATGAATGGGATTAACATTCTTACAAAAGAGACCCTGGAGAGCTAGCTCCCTTGCTCCTTCCACCATGTGAGGACACAAGAAGACAGCCATCTTTCAACCAGGAAGTGGGCTCTAGCCCGGCATCAAATCTCTAGGTACCTTGATCTTGGACTCCCCTGCCTTCCAGAACTGTGAGAAAAATGTTTGTTATAGCAGCCAGAATGGACTAAGACATACCTGAAGTGTAGTTTTTAAGTTTTTTTCCTTCGCACCTGTTACTCTCTTATTAATTAATTTGTTCCTCCAGTGGACTTTTTAAGAAGTACAGATGTCCCATGCTCCACTGGCATGGTTCTCTCTAGTATTTTAAGTGCACTTTTAGCAAGAATGGGTTTATCTTGGTTGCTGAGTGCCCTAGAGAGAACCTTGGGAATGGAAGAGAATGAGTTAAAACTTAAATGGAGTTTATGATTCTTTTTGTTATTTTATGAATCCTCTGCCTATAAATCATGCTTACATGTCCCACCTGTCTCCATAAAAATTACCTTCTTCTTGAAATGACACTGTATTGCAAGACATTTTGAATTGGAGAGTTAGGAATTAAGGCTTTATTCCAGCCTTCTTCCGATAATTAGCCATATGCCAAATCAATCTTAGCCTCAAATTTCTTTTTTCCACGGTAAAGGAGTTGAATATACAATCACTCATGCCCCCTGGGCTCTAAATTTCCACAAGATTTAGAAATCTCTTAAAATGTCCCTATGCCCTAGGGAGAGCCTCAAGCGTGCAGACTGTATTTGGCCTGCTGACCCAAGCACAAATCATTGCCTACAGCTACCAGGCCCAGGATGAAGTGTGCTTCTCTGACAGCATTCATGATGAATCCTGTGGCAGTCACAAAGCTCACATGACAGCGCTGACCTGTACTATAGGCAAGAAATTTGTCCTTCTCCGCCTCACAAGGTGACGACTGCTGCTCTTGCATTAAAGTCATAGATTAAGGCCAAATTCATAGAGAGCAACCAGAACAAATGACTTGAAATCAATAATCTCACATGGAAAACCTCTGCACCAAATAGTGAGATAATAGCCTTATCAATATTAGGAGTCAAGTTCTTCAAGCATCTCTAATAGAAATTGAAGAAAGGAGCTACATTATTTTTTTCCTGAGAATAAAATTAGCTAGGACATTCTTAAGATTCCAAGAGACTTAATAATCTTTTTGTGCATTTCGTAAATTGTTGCTGATAGGACCCATGCCTAAACTTGTCGGTGGGCATCTTTTCCCATAATAATTCACGTTAGTTCCCAGTGTACTGCAGGTGTTTTTAAAAGGAAAGATCCCTGGAATTTCTTTTGTTTCCTGACTCTTTACCTGTTTAGCAGGTGGAGTAGAGAGGAAATGTTCTGTGCTGTATTGACCATCTGCATTTACTTCTTTTTAGGATCTGATTTTAGAGATTTGTGTTTAGCAGTATTTGAGCACATATTTTAAGCCAGGACTCTAAAATATGATTTCATTATATATATATTTTTCAGGATTTAAATCCAGATCTCAAAAGGCTTATGTAAGGTTATCTCCCCTATGCCACAATGCCTCATACATATGTGATGGATAGTGGAGAAAAGAAATATTTTTTTGTAGCAAATTTGAATTTAATGTTAAAGAGTATCATAGTATCAATGATAAAGGTGTTGAAGCATTTCACAATTGACTTAAATCTTTATTTCCCCAAAATAAGAATTCCATGTGTCTGTATAACATAAGGACTCACTAGGCTAATGATGGTGATCTTAAAAGTCATGGGATATGTTTGAAAATTAAGAAGGATAACTAAAAGTCTTTGTCATTAAAAACTTCCCTCTTATTTTTGACAACAGCCACTGTTTCCAAAGAGACTTTCACTGTTGAAACATTTGCTTCTTTACTTTGCCGTGGTCCTGAACAGTCAGGTCCCAAGTTCTGTTCTGTGGATGTTCCTCCTCTGATAATTTCTCTTAAAACTGGAATTGGTGATTTATGGACTTTTTCAGCCATGTCAACACCTTAGAAATAAACATAGTAAAACCTATTATTCACTCACTCATTTACTCATTCATTTATTCATCCAACATACATGAATTCTCCTCCAACCAAATAATGCTAGAGACCCTGTACACGGCCCAGAGAATGCCTTGTTCCACCTGTCAGCCCATGCGTTACCCGCGGGACACAGGATCGTTGGTGCTTCTGTTGCTGTCCATGACACATGTTCGTATCCCTGGTTTTTAAGACAGTGCTTGGCACAGAGCGTGCACCCAATACTCATCTCCTTACTCATGCTTACTCTTCTCTGGCGCCCAGCTTTACCACATAACGAAATGCTGGAGTTACAAAAGGACTACATTGTTTATCTATCCAGATGCCCGATTCTTTAGAAGAGAGAAAGCTATCTATAAAATGAATACACACAGAGAGAAACATGTTATATCCAAGGTTACTCAGATTAGGAGCAGAGCTGGGGCAAATATATTTGTTTTTTTTTTACTGCCTATTACAATAGCTTCCTTACATTATGGTCTGCATTCCAAATTCGAGATGAAGTATAGCATAAAATTAGTAGTAATACTTATAACTCAAAGTCCATTATGAACCATAGTTACTAAAAACCTGATAAAATCAGATGCGAGGCTTTCAGTCCATAAAATTTTCATTGGTGCCTCTGACAGGTATAATTCTAGGGAGAAACTCGGTTTCAATTCTGTAGGTGTTAACTCACATCTGTCCCCAGTCTCAGCACAATGACCGTCCCTGGGTATCGATAGAAAAACTGAGTTTCACAATTAATCTCTTTATCAACAGTAGAAAATGACTCCCTCAGATGCCCTATTTGAAATGTAGTCTGGCAATATATTTACTTCTTGGCTCAAGATGAAGCATTTAGGGGAAAGAGGAGTATAATTTCCTTATGGCAGGCAGAGCACTGGTGTTCGGAGGCAAATACCTTTAACCAGTGGATTGGATAGAGATTAAAAAATGGTAACTGTGTTCCTACAAGTTTACTGTTATAGCCACATACCAGTTTCATTTTTGCTTGTTGGTTTTAAGTAGTCTTGTCTACCTTTTAGAGCATTTCCCTGTCCCTGTGGGTTAAGGTGATGTGCTATTCAGAGAAGATTAGCTGTGACATTCCTGTGTCAAAATCTGACCCTGGGCATGGGCATGGTTTGTTCTCACGTAGCAAAAGCCATCGGTTGGTTATTCCTGAGTACAAATAGTTGCAGAAAGTTCTTTTTAGTCTATATGACAATGAAAAACCTGGTACACTAGAGTTTCACGATGATATTAATAAAAATGCAATCTCACATTTATTAAGGATTTATTCTGCTCCAGATTTAATGCTAAAAGCTTAAAATCAATTTGTATTTTTAATCCTTACAACTCTAAGGTAGATTACATTATTATTTGTATTGCACATGTGAGGAAAATTAGGTTTAAAGAATCAAGGCTGAAACACATTGTTCACTTGGGTAGTTATCAATTTGCAACGATAAACTGACCTTTATTATATAAACTTTTTTATACATTCAACCAAAATGACCCTATGGAGTAGCCACTATTATTACCTCAACCATATTAAATTGAGAAATAATACAACTTGCCTAATCTTATTGCTAGTAAGAACCACTGAGGTGTTGAGATTTTGACCCATGCAGTCTATGAATTTATTGTTCACTTGACATGATGCAGGTATTGGCTGAATATGGTATTGCTGCAAATATTGTGTGAAGTGCTACGTAACTTATCTCTAATACATTAAATAAAATATAAATAGAGTATATGCTGAAGTTTCATCACAAAATATTAGTAAACTTTTTAAATTTAAAAGGCTGGATTATGGATAAATAGAAAATAGTTGTAATTGTTACTCAAATTCTAAATTAATTTTATTCAGTCACAGTATAGATTAGGATATACTTTTATCAGATTGTTTATAATCATTATCTCACTAAATTATAAAACATTATTGCTTTGAATAAACTTTGAAGTTTTTAATAAATAATAATTTGATAGAAACACCATACAAATTATATATTACTTTGTGATAATACTGTTTACACAATAGGCATTTCTAGATTTTTAACAGTAATCTACTCTTGGAAATCAAATATTCTGCATGAAATATTTAACAGGAAGCCAATTTCCCTTTATTTCAAGTGGGAAAAAATTATCGTGTATTTAAACTTCAACTCAAACTTTCAGTCAACATTCCAAAATGTAACTAAAACACAAGAAACCAATGTTTTATATATAAGTAGCAAACTGTTATTTTAAGATACAATATGCTTTCTGATCACCAGTTAATATGGTTTGTTAACTATTGTTCCCCACCCTCCCCTGCCCTTTCTTTTCTTCCTTCTCTACAATTTCCTTTAGCTCCTTCTCAGCTTTTTAGGGACCCACTAGGAAAAAACAATAGTTAAGTAAGAAAATCCCTGTGGAAATGTACTCAGGATGAGCACACAATAACAGAAAAATTTTCCTCCTGATTGTAAAACTATATTGCCCTCATACTAATATACAAGGGGCACATTTTTTGGGGGAGGGGGGTGGAAGAGGGGGCACTTAGTGATCTTTTTAAATGCCTAGATATAATTGTGTCTTATGACCAGTGGTGTTTGAAATATAACTTAAGGGTTTACTACAATCATTTTGTGATAAAATTCTATTGAATTCAGGGGATATAAATGCAAAATATTTTAAAATAAATGTTAGCTTAATAACATTTTGTTAAGATACAGGAATGTCTGGAGCACTGGATATCAAATACTAAAAGGCCTTCTGCCAGGGAGGCGTTTATTTGGAAGAAGTTCTTCAGTATATGCCTGCATTTCAGTTTGAGAATTAGTGGTAGGCATTAACATATGTTTACACGGAGTGCCTGTATGTCTGTCTATCTAGCTCTTTGATGATGAAATAAAACCAGAGACTATGACAGTCGAACATTTTCTATTGTATTCTCTTAGATTTTTTTGTCCTAACAGAGAAATATTTTTTCAGTGCAAACTAAATCCTGGAATTGCTTTGGGACTTTTTGAGTTACTCTACCATAGTCCTGAGCAAAATTCCCTTTGCCCTTGTGTAAATGCAGATGAGGGAATATAACCTGAGATGGGCCACAGAAGAGTGTGGGCAGCATTTATTTCTGAGGCTAAAGATGAGAATGCAAATTTCCTTATGTTTAATGAGGTCACAGGTTCCACATTCTGAAAATGTGAGCATTTAGAATTGTGGAATGATGTGTAGTAAAAGGTGGAATAAACTAGATTTGTATGGTGATTTACATTTGTCTGTGTAATCTCTGTGTTGCAATCTTACAGCAAGGAACTCATATACTCTTTAACATCAGCGAGGAAGCAAGCCTCATAGTAGAAGTAGTGCAACAATTACAATCGACCTTGCTTTCAAGGAGTCTAAGAACTATTATTGTACCGTAGGTGGCAAATATTATCATCACACTTATGCAGATTTTGTTTTCCTTATGAGTTTGTCTGATGTTCAAATCTAAGGCAATTAACAATGGACAAGTGCTTAATGAAAGTATGAATGGAGATATGTACATTTTATTTTTTTCTACTATGACTCCTGGATAAGATAAAAACCTGTGACTGGAATTATGGACTTGATTGCTTTAGAAACAATATTTCTTCAGAATCATTCCTAGCTGTCAGTCTACATGTTGAGAAAGTTCTGATTATTATTTTTTATTCTCAAAAGATATCAGTAAGCAAAGTTCACTGTGAAATGTGATTGAAACAGGACATTCACTTGTGTATTTTACTAATTTTTTTTTTTGTTTTTCAATTACAGATGGCATACAATATTATATTAGTTTCAGATATACAACATGGTGATTAAATGTTTATATAATTTATAAAGTGGTCACTCCGAGAAATCTAGTACCCCTGACACCATACATACTTATTACAATATCATTGACTATATTCCCTATGTTGTACTTTATATCCCCATGACTATTTTGTAACTGCCAATTTATATTTCTTAATCCCTTCCCCTTTATCACACCCCTAACTCCCTCCAATCTGGCAACCATCAAAATGTTCTCTGTATCTGTGTTTGTTTTTGTTTTATTTGTTTATTTTGTTTTTTTTTAGATTCCACATGTAAGTGAAATCATACACTATTTGTCTTTTTCTGCCTGACTCCAATCAGCACAAACCTCTAGGTCCATCCATGTTGTTACATTCACCTGCTCTTTATATATTTTTCATATATTTCTGAATTATATATTAATTAAAAGTTTTAAAATGTGTATCTTGATTATATATATACACACACAAACATGCCCACACACGATACATACAGTTTTATTTATATCTAGTCAAATCATTTCATTATCCCTGAGTTTTTATATATATTTTTTAATTAAGTGAATTTATTTGTGTTAGAACAATTTACCAGTTACTAAGCTTGAAAGTTAAAGGCAACTTAAAGGGCTATAGAAATATCTTAGGTTAGGGTCAATAAATTTAATTATATGGACAACCAATTATTAATTTTAACTTAAAAATGTTTCTCGGTATATTTTGCCTTTTCTAGAAACATGTCTCTGAATATTTTTGAGATGTTGCTCTTGTAATTATTAAAAATAATCTGCTTTTATCCTAAATACAACTTCAAATCTTAGGTTTAGAAATTTTGTGATATAAAGCAAGCCGTTATGGATGGCTGTGCTCTATTTATAACTCAGTGTTTGCTGTGACTAAAGATAATAGCCCCAAAGCCATGTACACTGAATCTAAATTTAAGGAAATGTCATAAACTCATACATTCCTTATTATTGCTTGAACATGCTCCTTAAAGAAATCATCAGAGTAGATGATTATGGATTTAAGGTTTAGAAATAACATTAGCAAACAAAAAGCAATAGCTTATGTTAATTAAATCTTTTTGATGACAACATATAATGGTATTCCAATTTCATAAAAGTCAACTCCTCAGGCACCTAACTTTAAGTTGGTTCATCATTTTGGTAGCATAACAATTCTCAAATATATTCTCAAATATGATATTAAGTCACAATATTGGGTTAAGGAAGAAATGAGGTAGATTTACAGTTGGGTTCCTGGAAATTTTACATAACGTGATACTTATCACTGTAGTACCCCATAGTGAAAAATAGTGAATGTCGGTCACACAGGTGAACGTTATCTCTGAGGTACATCACATGAGGGAAGACAAATTTGAGAACCACTTGTATCAGAGAAAGGTCTTATTCCTAAAGCGTCTAATTTCCTCATTACCCATCCATCGTATCTGTTGTAGAGTGCCTGTCATTGTGCATGGATTATATCACATCCTAATTCTACATTTAACTGGAGATCCTTAATGCCTTGTAATCTCTGCTCCTGTTTTCTCATCTGTGTAATGACAGAATTCACTCAGATGATCAAGATCCTCTGGTTAAAAGGACCTTCACTTTCTAAGTGACTCAATCAACTACCTCAGCAATTTGAGAACCTCCTTTATTTTCCTATGTCTTGCTATTTTATTCTGTACCATTCTTGCCCTGAAAAAAAGCTAAGTTTATAGTTTTCACTGAAAAATTAACTATTGAACTTTACTGTCTAATGGCATTTCTAGACCTAGTAAATGTGTGTTCTATGAGTTTAAAAGAAAGCCATCTGTGGACACCATCCAGAGCAACATGGTTGAAAAGGCAGAAGTTCCCCATGTTTATAAACTAGCAGAATATATTCAAGGTAGTAAATAATCAGAAGTGTAAAGCATTAACCAATCAGGATGGAAACCTAAGCAGTATAAGTGTCCATAGATCACTGTGCTCTTTGGGTGCCTGAGAAGGGATTTAATTAAAAAAAAAAATCTAATATTAATCTTTAAAAAATGAAAAGTTGTGGATGATTATGTTTATTTACAGTGTATATTTTATTTCTTGCTAAACAATCTTGTATCTTTTGCTCTCAGTTTGTGTTAGGTAGAAACTCCAAGGCAATCAAGTTGTCTTCATATGTAGCACTAATTGTTTTGCATAGCAACTTTTTGATTGTGGGCATGGCTTCACCCATGGGTGCCTTTGCCTGAGGCAAGGTGCTAAACGGAAAACTTAACAAAAAAACCTGCCCTAAACTTTGCAGCATCATCAATGACAATTTAATGAGTTTTTAAAGTAGAACACACTGCATGATGAATTGTGTGTTCCCAGACTATTTATTTTTTATATTGAATGGCAGCTTATGTTAGAGAAAATGATGAATGTTTTTAAGGACTTCGTGCTTACTATGTTAATAATTATTTTAAAATAGTTTTAATGACACAAGAACTCATGTTCTCAGTTTCCAGAGAAAGCGGCATTCATATATTTTACTTTGCTATGTTTTAAATTTTATTTTATTATTTTTTTGCTTTTTCTTTTTAAAATTTATGCCTTTTGGGATGGTCTTTATCAGATACTTGGCCAAATTTTATGTTGTATAAAAATCAATACACAATTTAGAAATTGTCTTTTAATTCAGTATCAGGCTCTTGAGCATACTGAAAGCGTATTACTACATGTAGAGGGGAAGATAAAAAGACATTTTCCTTCTGCATTGATTCATATTTTCTCATTTCATTTTGATATCTAGCCTCTTAAGGAACTAATTCAAAGAAATAAAGCTTACCACAGTAGCCATGACAAAAGAAAAATCCTAACAAAGCTTGAATCAGAAGGTGTTTGAGGGTGAATGCTTAAAATGATTTTAAGTTTTAAAATATAGAAACTGCAATTGATGCTTAAGTTTTCAAACAAGCTAGGTTTTACAGATTTTTCACAACTTGAGCAGTTTGAGCAAGTGACCAATTCACAAACTTAAAGTATTGAATTCCTGGTATGAGCAATGGAGTCAGACTGTGAGTGCTACGTCTTCGTGCTTTTTCAGGGATTATGTACTGGGTCACCTAGACCACTGGTTTTCAAAAGCCAGCCCTCAAGTCAGAGGTGTAAGAAACATCTGGGTTATTTAAGTCTTGGATTTCTGTAACCCACTCAAACTTGACCAGCCCAAAATCAGCAAGCGTGGGTTCTAGATATTAATATTTAAGAAGTACTCCAGATAATACTGTTCTAGATGCACTGCAGCATGATTTTTACAAAATCTGGCATGAGGTATTTCAGCCTTGTTTTTATATCTGATAAGAGAAAGAGGGAGAGGTAGAGAGTGACAATTACTTTCTCATTTATGGTGCACAGTGCACAAAGCTTCCTGCCAGCGTGATCTCAGAGCTCCGCACCAGTTTATCCTGTATCATTACTCTTCCTAGCCATCACTTGTTATCTTCTGGTGAACTAATTCTGTGACTTGAGGGGACAAAGATGCCCTCAAACTGTGTAAATAACAGTTTTAGAAGTTTTTAGCTGTTTTTCTCTTTGCTGGGAGTAGTGGAATTTCTCAGACCCCCTTGACTACTCTTGCTTGACAAAATGACTCAATAAAGAAGATTGATATCAAGGTTTTTTAGATGATTGTACAGAGAGGCTTCAGGAGCTATACACTAGCTCTACTATATTTGTCAACAGTTAAGTGATCTACAAAAAGTCATTTAAAACAAATGACTCCAAATTTATTTTAATACCAGTGTTTATAAGGGCATTAAGCACTAGCTTAGCTTAGCATCATGAATAGACTTTAAATCTTACATAGTACATGACTGTTAATCACAGCAAAGAAATTTGGAAAAGAGGTAAAGAGTAAGGGAGTCAATTTATTCTGACTGTAATGAGTCAGAGAATAGAATAATTTGTTTTAAAAGGAAAACACAGTCAAGAGGCCTCAATTCTACTCTACTTAATTCCTCTAGAACTACAAATTCATTTTTTTCTGGAGATTTAATCCAAAATATTTTCCATTTTCTTTCTTGTATATCTTAGCTTTGCAGACCAATTTCCTACATGAGGAAAAGGAGAAATTTAAACCAAGTTTTTGTACTAGTGACTGTTATTTTGTTTTTTATTGTCCTGGAATATCATTTATTAGGAAAAAAGTAAAATACTTTCACTTTCAACTGATTTTTTTTGTCTTTTAAGTCTGTGTACTGGAATTAGACTTCAAGATTACTTACATTTTTAGTGCTACAATCGTAAATTGTACATGTCTAAAAATGTATGTTTCACCAAGAGTACGATGAGCAAGTTCAAAGAGATTTTTTGATTATTACCTTTCCTCCTAAGTGAATTACTTGTTTTGACATAATCTATAAACATATTACTCTTTTAAAGAGCAAGCATATGTTTGACTACTGTCAAGCATCATAAACTGGAAAATATAATGAAATACATACCTTTTAAAAATTTATAGACTATATACTGTTATTTGAACAGTTCAACATATATTTTAGATCTTCTGTGAGCACTCTGTTAATTTCTAGGGTTATACAATACTAGTAGAAGTGAATACCAGCTTCAAAAGATTTCACAATATAATACAACTTCATCTTTTATATTCAGTGTTCACAGTATCCAAAGATCACATGGTCAGCCTTGCCCTTGATATTTGAGGAGTACGAGTAAGGCAGGAGTAAAATTGGAGGTCGAAATAGTTAAAAGTTCTAAGTCATGTTTAGAAAGAAGAAATACTGTTTCCGCCTACTTTGAAAAATATCTGTGTAATAACCTAGTAGTCTAGGTGTGAATTTAGACTTCTCTGAGTTAATGGAGCTCTGTGATGAGAAATGGCCCAGGGAGAGCTGGCCTTCGGGTTTTGGGGTGTCATCTTCCTAATTCTGGCTTCAACATGTATACAAGAAGATCCACAGGCATGTGTGTGGATGGCCAAGATTTTCTGCCCCAACTTTAGTAATGGCTATACCTCAGCTGACCTAGGACCTAGGGCTGTAGACACTGGCAAGACTGTCTACCCACGAGCCTTGGGAAATAAGTGTGCGTGATTAAATAAACATGAAAAGATAAGGAAGGATAGGAAAAAGTTTCTTAATTTTATTTAACTGTTAGAGACAAAGGTGAGGTAATAAAAATACTATGAAGTGACTGATTAAATATAAACTGTTCATGACAAAATCAGAAAACATGATATAATTAAAAGAATGCATATAAGTACACAAAAAAGCATGAAAGTTAGCTATCAGTATTTTGGGAGGTTATTTCAGGATTGTGAGATTTTTAGATGATTTTTTAAAATAGATATTTTTAATAATAGATCTTTTCATTGTTAGAAAATAGAATATATTCTTTAGAATGAAATATATGTGGGTTCTGTACTTATTCTGGGTAGTAGTTACTAAGTCTTTCTCAGGCTTAGTTACCTAGAAGGTAGAATGGATATGCCATTGACTCTTTCTCACAGAATTGTTGTATGAGTTAGCTAAACAGAGCTCAGCACAGAATCTGGCATGCGAGATCCAGTAATGAAAAGTTTGCTGCCAATGTCATCATCATTATGTTAATTAAATAATGAGAATTTAAATTCTACCTCTGATGTAAATGTATCTCAGCAAGATTAATGATGATGGCAGAACAGTCAGTTTTCTCATTTGATTCTGTTCACCTGAAGCTAAGACTGAATTTGGCACCAGAATAGCACAGCCATAGTTCTGCCACAAACTAGCTTTGTGACCTTGATTGGACATGACATCAACTTTGGGCCTCCCATTAACCCACATTTTACACGACAGCCCAAGTGGTATTTTGAAGATGGAAATCTTATCAGGCCATTTTGCTGCTTATGCCCACCCATGCCCTTGGAATACAATCGTAATGTCTCATCACTGCCTGCAGTGCTTTGATAAACCTAACCCCTAACTCTCACTGCCATTTCATGTAGAGTCACTGCCCATTGCTATCCATGCTCCAACTACATCAATGTCCTCCCTCTTACTCAAATAGTTCAGGTCCTTTTCCAATCAAGTCTTTGGAGTAACCAACTTCTTCCAACTAAAATGCTCTTTTCATGACCCATGATTTGCTGGTTTTTTTTCACTCAGCAAGTCTCATCTTAAACACCATCTCCCTAAAGGAGCTTCCCCAACCACTTATCTAAAGAAACACTGTCTGCTGCTGCTGGCTGCCCCAGCTTGTTTCATTTTTAGACCCTTGTTAGGTTTCTACATAACACTTTACCCGATTTTGTATATTTTATTATCTTGTTTATTTTCATTTTCCCCCTCTAGATTTTTTAGTTTCAGGAGATGAGGGATTGTTTTAGTCCAGGGATGTTTTCTGTCCCCAGTATTTAGAATGGTGACTGGCAATAGAAGATGTTGAATAAATATTTGCTGGTTAGATGAATACAAATAAAAGGATGGATAAATGAATGGTTAAGTAAATGAATAATGAATGAATGAGTGCATTAGTGTATATACACACATACTCTGTGATTTGGTAATATTCATCACTATCATTTAACTTGGTTCTGGCAGGCTTTTCTCTTTAACATAAACAAATTTCTAAGCTACAAGAAGGCTGGAGCAGGAAAGGGACTATAACTGCACTGCATTTTCCAGAGGGTGGATGTAAAAAGTATCATACTTGTTTATTACTTGAGTGGGAATTTTCTAATAAATACCAAAATCATGGAGGAAGAAAGGACTGTTGACCTTATCAGAGTTTTGGATTCATCAAACATCAAAACAATTTCAAAAGCTTGGGGTTTAATATAACACTAAACGCATTTTGCCAGCTATTGTCGGCTTTCATTTCAACATCCATGTTAGGTCAGAAACTTTATTGTATCTTTTACTCTCAAGTCAATTAGACACACAGACCCGACTTTACCTGTGTAATTACAGCTGACCTTCCCTGACCGCCCTGTTGCCTACTGCTGCCCTCTGTTGTTGACAGTTTTGCTGGTGGAGTTCAACATACATGATTTTTGTCTGTAAGACAGAAGTTCCAAACCATGATTGATCTTATATAACTTTTGCTCATGTAGGGAGCATTATCTGTGCCCTTCAACAAAATGTTCTGTCAGGTGGCAAGAGCCATTGGCTATGTATATTAAGGCTTTGTAATGTCCTATTTTCTAACAGTGTCCTTCATGTCCCTAGAGAGGGGCATGGTTATACCTGAGAACTTGTTTCTATTGGCAACATGAGTAATGTCCAGTTTTTTAATTCCAAAGAAGTCCTAGAATAACCAAGTTTTCCTCAAGGTATGTCTCATGAGGCAGTAATAGGAGGGAGATGTTCAGTTCTGAGCTTCTGTACGCAAGGTATTTTGCAACACTCTTTACTTATGTTTTAATAGTAGATCTTATTAGAATTTAAGCCCACATTGGTGAGGTGTATTTCTGTAATTGTGTCTGATATGGTATCAGACACTATTATGGCTATAGTTGTACAATTTTTTTTTGCAGATGGAGAAACTGAGTTTCACAAGTTTAACAATGTGGCAGGTCAAGATCCTAAAAATTGTGAAGCCCGTGTTGGGTCTGACTGAATCAGAAGATCATTCTTCTTTCATTATGTCACCTAATGGCAAAACAAAGAACTTTGTGTTTGAAAATATCCATGGAATATAAAGTAAAAATTACTGCTGACTAGGCATCAAATAGACTGTAAAACCGTTTTTTAATAGTTCTGAAGTTGGTAATTTTATGCAGAAATACCACAATCTTATTTTTTGTATGTCAATAAATCTCTCACTAATTAGTTATTATCCCTGGAGATGTGTCAGGCATGCTGTTCATTACAAGTATAGAACTAAATAAAGCAGTGTCTCTTCCCTCATGGAACTCTCAATTATGCTTTACTTTTATTTTTGTGTGTGTGTGTCTAATGTGTGAATGGAAAATTACTCTTTGGATTAATGTATTTAATCCAAAATTTTATATAATTTAGGTTTCTGGTATCTATATATCTAATTTAATTTTACTGAAATTTGTGACAATTTTTAAAAAAGTAACATTTTTATTCCCCCAAATAAAAATAAATTGTGTACCACAGCTCTAGTTGGGCTTAAACATTTCTATTAAAGCACTGGCAAAGGAGAAGAATATACCCGCCTCTGCACACACACAGATGATCCCCAATTTAGGATGGTTGAGCTTACATTTTTCAACTTTATGATGGTGCAAGTTCTGTGCATTCAGTAGAAACCACACTTTGAATTTTGATCTTTTCCTGGGCTAACAGTATGTGGTACAATAGTATCTTGTGATGCTGGACAGTGGCAGCAGACGCAGGTCCTGGTCATGCATGAGATCACCAAATAACTGACATTCTCTACAGTACACTGTGTTGCCAACGTTTATTTTGGATATTGTGATTTTTGTTTTTGCTTTCCGTCACATCTACAAAATGCCCGTCTGTGTCCCTGAATCTAGTGAGATGAGGAAGGTGATTGATTACTCTTGGGATGAACCGCAAGATAATTGCCCAACTGTAAGTTAACGTATATGTTCTGAGTGTGTTTAAGGTAGGGTAGGCTAAGCTCTGATGTTCAGTAGGTTAGATATGTTAAATTCATTTTTTACTTACAATATTTTCAACTTACAATAGATTTAGTGAAATGTAACCCCATTGTAAGTTGAGGAGCATCTGTATGTTTGTTATGTAGTCTGAGTAGGCCAGATGAGATATTCGTGACCATTTGCTCTAAGTGTTCTTTTTTTTTTAAAGAAAAACTGGCAGACAATTTAATAGTTGATTAACAAGTGATTCAATAATTAATGCATCCCTTCATTTGCATTAGACCAATCCATTATAATCTCTAAAGTATAAGGATAATATGTGCTTGCCATATCATTTCCACCTTGGATGTTATTACTTTTTAAGAATATATTTTTACATTAACATCTTCCTACTAGCAGATCTGCTCTTGAAAATAGAAACATTTGCTGTCACTTTCCCTCCCCTTAAGATTGAGTTAGAATGTCATGATTTACACTGCATGATGGAAAAAATTAAGTTATTTTGAATCATTGCCAATATAGGTGCCAGAGATCTTTTTGAATAACTCATCAATGATCTGGCAAATGGTGACACATTGCCCATATGGTACTACTTTTTCCTTAACACATCTCAGAGCAAGTTAAGACTTTTACTTATTTTACACCCCTTTAAAGCACCACTTACTAGCTATGTGGTGGTTCTTGGGTGGTTCATTCAACATCTCAGCGTATATTTCTCATGTGTTTTGATGGATTATTATCTGCCTTAGTAAACAACCTCAGAGCATTGTTTGGAGAATTGAAGGTTATACTTGTAAGAGTGTTTCATAAGCTCTAATATCACATACAAATAGTATTATGCCTGTAACTCTGAGAAGAGAAGATGATATGCTGTAAATATCATGTGTTGGGAGGCTTATTATTTATGATGAAACCATCAACCATTTATTAAGTGTCGGTCTTTAGTTTCTGTATTCTGGATACTGCCTACTTCTCCAGTCATATCATGTGCCATTTTATTTACCTACTCTATCTCACTGTACTTAAGTCACTCTGAAGCTTGATACAGTTCCTCTAAGATTCTCTACTTCCATGCTTTTGCAATATTTTTTATTGGTGTGGAAGGCTCTTTCCCTACTATTCCCATCCTTCAGATGTTAGCTGAAATGCATTTCAACAGAGTGGCATTCATTGGCCATCCAGTCCAAAGTAGTTTACCCATTCCCCATTTCTATTTACTTCCCTATCTTACTCTATCATTTCAAAGATTTTAGTTCTCAATTTCTCAACTACCTGCATATTTGGAATAATGGGGAAAAAGTTTAACTGTAAGCATGATAACAACTGCCAATATTTAGTGCTTATTATGTGACAAGTACTAGGATAAGCTCTTTCATGTGGCATTCTGTCTGACCCTCCAGACATTCCAGAGAAGCAACAGTGATCATCCTCATTTCATAGTTGAGAAACTTAAGTCTTCATGATGATTGACAATTACTCAAGATCTCACAGTGAGCCTATAGTAGTGCTAGAAGTCAAACTCAATGTGTTTCACTCCTATGGCAAAACAATAAGTGTTCTTGAAATAACCCAGAGTTTTCCTACATTTCCAAATATTTTGAAAAATTAGACTTCTTTCTATAACTAAGTTCTGGAAAATTAAAATATGAGAGAAGGTATCATCATTTCCAGTTAGGCACACTTATTAGAAAGAGGAGAGTTTCCATTGGACTGAGTGGGTTTTTTTTTTTTTTTTTTTTTTTTTTTTTTTTTTTTTTTGTCTATTCATTGAGGTTCAATGCTTTTCTGTGGTGGTATCTATAACTTACTTACCCTAACTAGTACAACTACTGATCATCTTTTTACCACTTAGTTATACTGTCTCCAGGGAAAGAGAATAAGAAGTGGTTTTAGGTCTTTGGAGGTGCCTTCTACTGTAGAAATATTTGTGATATCTTATTTTTAAAATAGGGCTCAGAAAATATTTACTTTGGTAAACAAGCAGATTTTGTTTGTGTAAAATGATATACTTTATATAACTCCAGGTTTTTTAACAGTGCTTGAAAGCCTTATAATCTTAGTTTTGTCCTTTTATTTAAGAATATTAGAGGAAAAATGTACACATTTTACTTTAGTAATATAGAGAAAAACAGAGAAAGCATCTGTCATATTATATATTTTTCTTCTTTCTTGCCTTGAATGATGATAGGATATCTGTAAGTGGTCCATATTCCATTTCCACTGTGTGTGTGTGTGTGTGTGTGTGTGTGTGTGTGTGTGTGTGTGTGTGTGTAGGGAGGGTGATATGGCCTGAAGAAAGGAGATTTTGGCTCACACATTTGCTGTGTGTCAAAAGGCATCTTTGTTCCTTGAAGATCAGATCAAATTCCTCTATAATTATGTATATAATTATAAAGGGACAGAAAAATGGGAAACAAATTCATGCTTAGGTTTTGGTTATCAGAGATAGATTAAGTAAAATCAGAAGGGTATCTAATTAAGAAATAAGTCTGTGCCACATAGCAGTGCATGCTACTTTAATTCTACAATTCTTGTGGAATGTTGCAATAAACATAATTTGTCTCATTTTTACCCAAAATGAAGCCCAGAGAAGTTGACTCGCTTTCTAAGGAGAAGAGCCAATTAGTGGGAGAAATGATAGAAGCTTAAGGAAATGAGAACTGCTGCTGGAAAATTCTGAAACTTCTTCTCTCTCACAAACTGCCTGTCAGTTGAGCACATGTGTCTGTGAAGTAAAACTGGCTGTTCAGACTTTCGTTAGTGCTGTACCTCAATAAACGTTTCTTCTTCCTTTTCTTCTATCTTGAAAAATGTGATGATTAAAGGAGGTAACACACACAATCTAGCAGAATGTCTGGCTCTGTGGAGCTTGACAACCAATGATAGTCCATCTTCCTCATACTCTCACCATTTTTATTTCTTTTTTTATAAAGAACTGTAGTTCTCTTCTATCTTGATTTTCCAATAGCAGCAAGCCCAATTTCTTCCATTCTTTAGGTGTTTAGGGCTGTTCATTCCTTTATACTTAACAGTTGAGATGCATTCTTTTCCTTCCATTTGCGTCCACCTACATTATTTTATTTTCTCTTCACAACCTGATGACTGGGTATTTTGCAAATTCCATTTGAGAAAGAAAGAAAAAGATCTAAAGAGGTAAAATGACTTGCTCCAGGTCACGAAGTAAGTGGCTAAGCTGGGACTAGAATCCAGACATTAATATTGTGATTCTTTTGAATCCTGATGCTCTCACTATATTAAGGAGTTGCTCATCTTGCCTCATCCTCTGAGAATTTCCTGAGTAACTTCTGCATTCAAATACCCGAGTGCACAAGCAGAGTCTTAAAACATGTTTGCATGGTTGATCTTGCTCTCTTGTAGCTCTTCATTACATGCCTTTGTCATAGGCAACTATTGCCCCTTTAGCTTGGGCCCTCGCAACAACATACATGGAGCAGACCTGAGCCCAACCCTTAACGAGAAACTAAACCCGGCTCAGATAAGTCCATCTTGAAGCAGACTCGCCCACCTCAGCACAGCCAAGACCATCCATATGGGTGAACAAGAATAGATGGTAGTCGTTTTAAACTATTGAGTTTTGGGTGATTTATAAAACCTAACGTTAGTTGGAAACACACACAAATACACACACACACACACACACACACATCACTGTCCTGGCTAACCTTAACAGTGAATCTGTTTTGAATAATTAAAGAAAAAGACTACAATGCTATCAGGCCAGGAAGGCTAGATTCAAGACCTTCAATAAAATCTAAAATACAATAAGTTTTGGAGCTTCCATACCTAAGGACTATCAGTTTTAAGCTACGGAAAACCTAGAACAATTTGGTTTAGCAAATAATAGTACACAAGACAGACCAACTCAAAGGAGTATCTGTTTCCCAAGAGAACTTGATCAGTGACTCAAAGATGCCAGCCAAATTTAACTTAACAGCTGTTTCCTCAGATAACACTGAATCCTCAGGCTGCAGGTAAAGATCCTTCTGAATTTCCAAGCTCTTGCTACTGGAATGCAACAGCATTGTCTCACACCTTAAATCACCAGCTTCAGTGGAGATGTGAGGGTCTTATCTCAGAGCTCCCACCAAAAGTTCTAAGATTCAGCCTGATTAGATGACCCGCATCACATGCCTACACCTCTAAATCTTTATGTGAATTAGCTTAAACTTGAAGCTAAATCTTGAAGCTTCCCATGTGATTAATCCTATTCAAATTACTTGGGCAGAAAATAGGAGATTACCATTCCAATGTGCCTGCTACCTTTTTCACTTAAACTCTCTATAATATGAAGAGAAAAAAATCCATCGAAATTATGACTGCGTTCTACCAAGGAGTGGCTTGAAGAGGAGAGAGGAATTGATTGAGATCACTATTGATTTGCACAGAGTTGAGTATTTTCTAATTTGGACAAGCTCCACAGCACTTTGCAAACACTTTGATATAATTGAAGACCACAAGACAGACTTTTCAGGGTGTCCAGACAATTGTTTTGACCGTTATTCCCATTTGAAAAGATAAAATACTCAAGCCACCCTGGAGGCATCCAAGTAAAGCCAAATGGTTTTCTGGGATGATTTACCCATGGATAATAATCAGTCAGCTTAAAAGTGACATGCTACTCACTGAAGCCATGCCACACTCTTCCTGTGGGTGCTGTGGGATTTAGGGAAACAAGAATCAAGAACAAAAGGCCAGATTCATATTCATCAAATATTATACCTACAAAAAATTAAAAAACACCAATATCCATAATAAAACTGATAATGACCCCACACTACCAGCTAGATTGTTAGCTCTCCTAGTAAGTGCTCTGCGTCATTATATCCTCATAACAGTGGTATAATTATCTTCATTTTTCATGAGCAACTAGTCAAGTCATGTGGCTAAGCCACTAGTGGTAGAGTCAAGATTGAACTATTGTTTCAAATCAGTCTGTCTCCATGATGCACTTATTGTCAGGGAGAACAAGCTGTTATCACAGAATAAAGTGGAAAACTATGTAGAATGATTGAACTTTTAAAAGCTTCAACATAATATATTTTGATTCAAGTTCTGAAACCATATTCGATATCAGTTTAGGTGGAGAATAAGGGGGACTATAATTGGCTATCTTAATTGCCTGAAAGTAATCAGTTTCTCCAAATTCTCTAATATCTTTATTAAAATATTATCCAGTTGGGTTTATGTTCACCATGGTAAAACCTTGTTTAACAGTGCTTAATACTTATTTGTAGAATAAAGGTAGTATTCAAAATGGGTTAATCCGTTTAGTAGAAATTCATTTTTATTGTAGTCCACCTGGTATGAGATTAGCTAAATTCTTAGAATTAATTTAAAGAAAATCTCTGAATTTTTTGGTAAAATTTAAATTTTGATGAATTATAAGTTGCTTGAAAAACTTAGAAAGTAAAAACTACTTCTAAAACTTTTGTTAAAATCATTTTGTTGAAATCCCAAAAATGTATACAAATAATTGTTTAGTACAAAAAATATTTATTAATGATAGAATTACAATATAAATATATTTTTAGTTGGAAATAAATTTAAAATATCATATTCTATACTTGTACAAAACCAGATCAATTTCAATATTACATTTCAACATATTTCTCTTTCTACTGATCAAAATGTCCAAAATGCATCAAGATCACCCTGTAGAAATCTATGAATATATTTGTTGTTATTGATTGTTTTTAATTATCGTAGGTTTTTATTTTTTGTGCCTTTGTATATCACATTGTACTAACAGACAAATCTGTTGTGTTTTCAGCATTTGATTTTGCAGTGAAGATAATTTCTTAATGCCTTGCCACTTCCTCTCTTTTACATTTATTGGAATAATTTGAGGACCATGATTTTCCTCTTGGTTTCAAGTTCAATCTTTTGTTGCTCTTGATAATCCTAGCATTTTATACATTAATTCCAGAGCAAGATCTTTGATATAATGCACAACAGGCTTCTTAAAGTAATTCTGATAGACAGGCTTAGTGCTGTATTTTTTTTCCCTACAGAGTCACTTCTTGTCTTACCCATAAAATTGCTTTGCTCTGCATTTTATTAGGTTCAAAGTCTTAATACTCTCCTGCTGAGAAATGAAGAGGATATAGTTCTCTGGATAAACTTATCTGCTGGGAAGGGAACATAGAAATGTAATCTCCTAACTGGCCTCATATCATTTGGCTGTGCTCTGCACAAAAGCATCTGAAGACTTTTATCTGACTCTGAAGCTGATATCTTCATGAAAGTGGGTTAGCTCTCCTAGATTCACATAACTAAGTTTATATCCTCTAACCAAGGGTGACTTTTGAGTATTAAACCAGACCTGTGGGTTAGAAGAAAAGTGGCCTGAAAATAGTTTAGATTTACTGTGAATGGTAAAGAGGTGAGCAGTGCAGAGGGAGAGAAATGGCTGTACAATACTTCCTGCTGTAGAAGAGCCTACCTTGAACTTGCTGATTGAGGAGAAATAATACAGTGCCTTGCAAATAAACCATGCTGATGGATGTCTTCTGCTAGAGTGGAACTCACTGTATTTACTCTCTTTCTTTTTTTATGTCAGCATCTTATTACTCAGCAGGAACTCTGCTCTAGCTAACTGTTGAAATAAGTTATTTCTATTCAATAATGAATGCTTCTCTCACATATTATTATTAAAAATGCCATGGTTCCAAATGTGTGATCGTATGGTATAAAATTCATTTTATTCCTCTGCAAGAGTTGGATTTTCTTGTCATTAGAGCTGAATTATGTGTCGACACTGTTACTTTAAAACATCTAGAATCCTGACCAAAGGCAAAAAGTTGCGTTGAAATATTATACAATTGCAATTGAGCAGTGGCTTATAATCTGCGAAGAGCTTTTAGAGTACCGTCTTTGGAATGTTTTGTCACTCTAAGGAAAGCATACTTATTTTTATTCCCATTTCAGCAAAGAGTGGATTTAAGCATGGGGAATTTAAGTGACTTGCCCAACATTATCGCAGAAGCGGTAATCGAGAGCACCAGGGCTCAAACCCTGAGCATCTCTTTCCAAATCTTCATGTTCTTTCTTTTCTTACTCTGAAAGTAAAATACAATTATCTGGAAATTACTTGTATATTTTTAATAATAGAAAAGTTGAAACACAAAGTCCATGATGTTAGAGTAACTAAAAACAGCCCAGAGAATATTAGCTACAGTATCTTGGTTCTGTTAGGTCGCACAGATAGATGCAGAGCGGTGTAGACAGGACTTAAGCAAATTTATGATTTGTTCAAAATTGCACTTTATGGTGTACATTTAAGAATAAAACTTTTTAAGAACCTCTTGCATCATCTTTCCTCATTTTAATACCTAATTGTCATGTTATGTGATGATTAGAGCTGAGCACGGTTAGATTTTTGTAGGCATACACTCCAATCTTCATTGTTCTAGGATCATGGATGCATATAAAGAAGTGTATCCTTTCTTCTCCTTCCTTCTTTCCTTCCACAATTTCTTATTGAGTACCTAACTTTAACCTAGGTACATTAAGCAGTAATCATTGTTTTTGATTTTAGGTGCATATGTGATATTCCATCATATCATCTAGGGAATTTTTCTCCTACTATTTTGAAGAAATTGTTTTTCCTGAATACCTATTTTTCCTGTTATGCCAGCAATCCTGTCTGGAATGAGTCATAGAAATAACAATCCATTCTTACATGCATCAGACTACCCTCCTATACGGATGTTTGTATTTGGCATAACCCTGGGTTTAGTTAGACGCTGATGATCAGAATAACATCACACGATGGGCATAACATGGTGACAAACATTGACAGAATTGTTACAGTGAATTTGCAGTTCCATTCCACTAAATGGTTGTATTCAATTTAGCAAGGAAATTATAGGTTCACTTTTGTAGAATAGATGCTCCTGGTAATAAAAAGATGTTTGTAAATAGAACAATCTAATTTAAAAGTAGGGGAGTTTTTTTTAAGCAATGCTTTGCTACAGAAAAAAAGTATATACTCTTTATATTTCATATAAATCTTTATTTTCAAGGCCTTAGTATTTTATGTATGAGAGTAAGTTCAATTTATCTGTTATCTTCCTATTTAATCTTTATAATAAGGCAGGGGTCAGATCTGTCATCACTGCCATGTTTTAATGGTACCCTTGAGAATTCTCTCATCCCTCAGAAATTCTGTACTTTTGGCTTTGGAGATTCTACCACTAGCACTTAGGGTAGATTGGATTATTGTTCACTATTCCTCTCTTCTGTGATATAAGAAATGCATCTACTTGTCATGTGGCTCTACCTTCCTCTAGTAAGCTGATTACTTTTTCCTGCGCCAGTGATATTGACCAGTGATTGGCTTTGGGCACTGACTGTTTGCAAATGTAATTCCTGCAGAGGCTTTAAATATACTTGAATGATTCAATTTGGTCTCTTGTCCTTCTGGCATCTACCATGAAATGAGCATATTCACACATTACTATTGGTCCCCATGAAGAGACACCTGAAGAGACCTAAATTAAATTTATAACCTACAGCAAAGGCCGCTGAGGCTAGCCAAGCCCAGAAGAGCAACATTTAATTTACAGATTTGTGGGTGAGGGGAAAAAAGATATTTATTCCTTCAAGCCACTAAGCTTTGTGATAGTTTTTTGTTTGTTTGTTTGTTTGTTTTGTTTGTTTTGCAGCATTACTATAGCAAATCTAACATCTCTGAAGAGTTTCCTTTCATGTGCTATTGGAAATGTAATTTTATTTTATTTTCCTAGATTTTCCTATGCCTTTTTGAATGAAAACATCTATATGTGCCACGTGTTTGTTACCAGCAACAATCAGCCCATCATCTATAAACATCTACATTAGACTCCCCGACAGATTTTTCCAGCCATTGTTGTATTGGTGAGTATAAAAAATCCATATAACTTTAGAAAACCATCTAACAATAAATATTTAAGGATGAAGAGTGACTAGGTTGAAGCTAGCTTTAAGGATTTTCATAGATCATTGATCAATACTTGGGCAGAAGTGCTGGGATTGAAGATCTCTCTTATTAGTAGAAACATATATAAAGAAATATATCTCGTTTTTCCCCACCACCAGTAAAAAAAGTTAGGCTAGCCTCTGACAGTATTCATTTTCTCATAAGGGAAGAATAAACACCTTTTCCATCCACTTACCCTCAAATATGAGATCCAGTGTCTTATTCACTTTACTTTCTAGTAAAATAGCTTTATGTTCTGAATAAACTATATTTAATGTCAGTTATTTCCCTGTAATGATCCCACATGTCTTAAAAATGCAAGGGATAGTTTGCTTTTTCCCTGTCAACAGCAATGCCTGGAATGCTGTATTCTGGATGCTCTCGAATGCTCTGCCTTTTTGCTGTCACTTCCTGTTGAATGTAGGCTGAGCACATTGGCTTTTACAGAAGGATTAATGATGATGTAATTAGTTCTGGTGAATTTATATTGTTTTCCTAGTTTCTATCCCTTAGGAAATGTTTCACAATCACCAAACTTAATGATAATCTTTTGAAAAATCTTATTTTTTAAAGTTCCTTTGGTCACTAAGTAATGTAATTAGTAAATCTCTTTTGTTTCTTCTTTACTAAAATGTGCAAATGGTATTCAAACAGTTTTCAGTTGTTTAGCCAAGAGAGAAAGAAAATAGAAATGGGACAAAAATACTATATATTTTATCACCACAGCATTCTATGGCCTGTTAAGTATGTGAAGAAATAAATCAGATTCACCTGTCCTATGTCTGGTCTTTTTTAAAATCTCTGGAAGTTTTCAGACATTAAGTTGCACGTATCACACATATAATAAATGGATGTTATAAAGGCATAATGTGACAAAATTGTAGTCATGTCACTGCATGCTATTGTTATAGGAAAATAACATCTTGGGGTTAATTTGGAGTTTAAAAGCTGCTGGAGAAGTTTATCCGTTTAAGTGCAAATTCAGCTCACTATTTATTTTGGCCTCTTTTAGTTCCAAATAAAAATTTGAGTCTGGGTCATGGACTCACTAGTTTTCGGCCCCTTCTTCCTGAGAAACAGATCTACTTGAAAGAAATGTCCAGCTAAAGCTTGGTTACAGGGGCATCATTTTTAACATGATCATGACGTGGGCGTTAATATCAAATGGTCTATTATGGTTACACATAGACAATGAGTGTTTGGAAGGCCATGATTTTATTATATTGCTTATATTATTACATGGTTTGCTTATATTACTTTTCACTGGGCTTTTTAAGACTAGTATCACATAGGAATACTAATAAAATACTCATAATCTAAGTATTTTAACTTCTCTATAGTTGTCTGTCGGGGCTTTCAAGTCATTTTCAAATCAGACATTTGTTGAACAAATTGGAACAGAAAAGACAGAATTTGCTTTTAATAAAAATTCTAGATTTTCCTCTTTGCCTTTATTTTACATTTACTTTAGAAGATAGAAATTATTCCAATTTGTTGTTATTTATTGATTGCTACTATTTTTTTTTTCAAATATATTTCATTGATCTTGCTTACAAAATAGGTTATTCAAGACATAAAGCTAGCCTTTTTGTGTGTGTGAATCATTTGAATTCCTCATTTTTTGTTTGTGAATCATTTTTTAATTCAAGTTAATTCATCATAACAATGCTTTTTAGATTCCTTACTGAGTCAAATAAAGTCTACACATTATCTCTTTAAATCTCATATGGTAGGTCTGGCACTCTGATGCCATTTGAATGTGTCAGTTACAATTAGGTTGAAAGTTCTCTGAGGACAAATAGCTGCCACAAAGCAGGGAGAGCCCTTATGATACCATATCTTGAGGCAGACTTCACGGTAGTCCCCATTAAGGTCCTTTGGAAAACTCCATTATCCGTGCTTAGGCAAATAGATCTTTTAGTACCTTTTGGGATAGCTGTACTTTACATTGTCAAAAATCAAAAACATGCAGTGAATTTCTTCCTTTTAGAGTTATGTGTGTGTGTGTGTGTGTTGTGTGTGTGTGTTGTTGTGTGGTGTGTGACAATGTGCATGTATGTATATATGAGATATATCAAACATGAATGTATATTAACCATATGTGTACCACTTACAAAATTATGAGATAAACACTCAAGTCAGCTTAACAAATGGATGAGTACAGATATTATTGTTACCCTCTTTTAATCCCTGTCACCTCCTGGAGAACACAGTGGGGTACTATTTGAACCCAGATTTTAGGGAGCAAAGACTGCCACAATAGCTCAGCTGATTCTTATAGCTTCCGCTTAGAAAGAAATAAAAGAAAAGAGATATAATATATATATATAGAAAAGATAAGAGGCAGTCAAATGTTGCATCAAAGAAGAAATCAGAGAAGACAATTTAAAGAAAAGAATGACAGTAAAGAATCAGAGTAAAATAAAGAACATTGTTATTAAATCTGTGTGTATGTGTATAAGTGTATGTGTGTGATGTGAAGTATGTGTTTGTGCAGGTTTGTGTATGCTTGAATTTCCCAGTTTACCTTTCTTCCCTTCTTATGTGCATGGCTAGGGAAGTTATTTACAGGCAAATCTATAATCAAATAGGTTTTTAGATATTCCTTTTAAAATAGATTGGCTCAGAATGTGATTGATTACAACTCTGACCCCCTCATTCCATCTGAAGTACAGAAGATGCTTCAGTAAAGGTTGGTTTGAAAAACATTTCTTAGGACAGAAGGTTAAAAGAGACTTCTTCAAATGTAGATTGTCTAGCTATGTGGAGCACATCCTTGTCTGTTGCTTAGGTTAATATTCCTTCCCTCCTGGTCAGTGGCAGAGAAGCTGGTAGATGGACAATAGAGCGTTTTTAGCTTTCCTTTCAGAAGACAGGCTTTTGGGTGTGCTTACAATACAAAGAAAAGAAGTGACAGAAAGGAGGAATACTAGGCAGGTGCCTTTAAAGGGGCAGTATGAGGCTTGTATCAAAATGTAACTTAGTCATTTTCAGGTCCAGTGGAGAAAGTGTCGGTTCTTCCTTCTGAGTAGGGTGGACAAGAAGAGTTATAAGTGGAATTGTGTCCTCCACTCTATAGGCAAGTGTAAACCATGGGAAGAGGGCAAAACCATTTGCATGAGAGTGAAAATTAGTGATAGCTAGATAGATATAGGTAGATAGATAGATAGATAGATAGATAGATAGATAGATAGATGCACAAATGGAAAAATGATCGTTGGAATGGTAATGGGATTGTTAGAGCTTAATGACTATTGATTATACACTGTGTATTTCTGTGTGTGGGTGTGTGTGTATGAGAGAGAGAGACAGAGAGACAGAGAGGCAGGGAGGGAGGGAGAAGAATAGAGGGAGAAATATTTGAGACATCCTTTTGTTCTAAATGTTAGAAATTTCTCCAAGTTCGTATCACTACTCTAAACACTGGCTTACTAAGTTTTCTTTCTGTTATGCAGTGGTGCTTCTTTAAACCCTTGAAAGGTGTGCTCATCAGTGAAAGGTGATAGTATTTTACTATAACATGTCGTTAACCTGTGCCATGCCTTTATTTATTGTGCTGTACCACCTTATTTATTCCTTTTGTTGCACTAATGTGCTTTGATGATAAAAGCAAAAAAAAAATACATGCAAAGATAATGAGCTTCTGGTCAAAGGTGAAAAATGCATGCTACATTCTTCTGCCTACCTGACATAGCAGTTGTCAGCATCATATTAATTGGATCTTATTATGAGATCAGACTCTTGTTTACATCAAAACAAGATTATATAAGACATTAAAAATTTCGGTACATCTTTGCACTTCTTCTGTGCCATAGGACATTTTTGCTTTAGAAATCTAATTCCTAACACAACCTGCAAGATGAGCAGTTCACAGATTTCAAGGGAGGCTTCAGGCAACTACTTGTTAACTTAAAACATGACCATTCACTTGGATTTTTCAAAGACATTTTCTTTCTTTGCCACAGAGCTTTTACCTGCCAACATTTTATCAACATGTTTTCAATGGGAAATTTATTTCACACTTTCTCATAACGACACCTCAATAGCCCACACGTCTCCAATTTGATAGGTCAGAATGCGCTGCTTGTGTACTGCTTTGATAAGGAAAAATATCCCAAAATGCCAGTTTGGACTTTTTCATTCTGGTGTACTGAAGACAGCATTTTTCCCTCTCATCATTTGTTGGGTATTATAAGTTGAATTGTAAAATAAAGTTTAGCAAGAGGATATTCACCTCAATTAGAGATCCTCAGAGCTATACTACATTTGCCATAGAAATGTTTAATTAACTAAATAATAAAAATTTAAGATTATTAAACCATACAGCAAAAGACCATTGTTTTTTTAAAGAAAGTATTGAGATTAAGTTAAAATGAATATGATTCTGTTTTTCTGAGTTATTCATAAGGAGACTTGGGCCCTGGTCCAGGGTTCTGCTCCTTACCAGCTGTTTGACTTTCATCAAGTCATTTAACTTCCCTCCGCCTCATTTCCTCCATGCAAAATAGTGCTACTAACCCCTGCTTTAGGTAGCTCTAGACTTGTATGAATCAGAGGTGATACTTACTTGAAAATCAGATAGCAAATATGTTTTTAACTTCATTACATCCAAAAAAAAAAACCCAGATAATTTATCTGTTTCATCTCATTTAATCCTTCAAATAAACCCAAGCAGTAGATGGCAAGTGACAAAATTAGGATTCAAGTTCAATGGCCTATGCTACTGCTTTCCTGTTTAACTTGAGCTAGAATTTAATGCCAACAGCTAAAACAAAGAAAACATGTCTCTAAGAGCATCAGGAAGGAGAGGATTCTGGGAAAATGTCAAGCGACTCTCCTCCATTAGACTTGAGATTCCAGTTCCATCTATCTCTTCTGAACCCGAAGGGCCACATAACATCTAGACCTATATTATATATAGATCTGTATGTGTATATTTATTAGAAAATAAAATCCAAGAGTTCATATTGATACCTGTAATTCCAGCCTAACACCTCAGGTTTCTTTCTAGTTTCTCTTTTTCATGCTTCTATAATGTTTCTCTAACACTGAAACCCCTGGTTCACATTAGAATCAATATTTTTACTTATTATTTGATCATTGTACTTATTTGTTTCATGTTACTTATCTCCCAGTCAAGTCAGCCACCTCGTTTCATGGCCTCTGAGCTCTCTTTAAGCTGCGTCCTAGGCTATCAGACGCCTGCTTCATGGGCCGCCTCCTCTCCACTCACTTGGTCACTGGCAACACCATCAAATCCTTATGACCCACTGCCCACTGTCCCATTTCTTTGCTGCTGCGCACACTGTTGCCTGTTCACCATGCCCTGCTTTCTTGGCCAGCAAGAGCACTGGTATCTGTAGATGATCTTCCCTGTGTCCTGCTTCCTTCCACCTGCTTCATAGTCTCTGACACCCAGATTTCTTCATAAAGGGGAGGAAAGGAAAATATAAAGGTAAAGAAGTGAGGAGAGAGAATGGAAGTAAAGAAGAGAAAGGCAAGGAAGAGTGGAGAAGGAAGGGAAGAAAAATAGGAAGAGAAAAGCAGGAAGGGAAAAATTCCAAAGGGAAAAGCTCTCCTGATATTAAATTGCATAGTTTTGTTTTGTTTTGTTTTTTTTTTTAGTATTTAAGACTTGAACACATTTATAATTTATCCTCATATATGAGAGATAATAAGTGAACATTATTATTTCTTTTCCAGGTGGATAAACTTTTTTCAATTACATTATAAAATAATTCATCTTTCTTTCAATGAATTGAAATATCCCCTTGTCCTTTATTAACTATTTAATATTTGGGTATCTATTTCTGGTCTGTTTTTAAAGTTATACCATATTAATTTGAATTATATAGCTTTATAATGTTTGATATATAGTAGGTTAAATTCTTATAGTTTTTCATATATTTTAGGGGTTATTTGAGCACTTGCAAACTCTAACAGCACTTTAAAATAATACTTTAAAGTACCTCAAAGTACTTTAAAATTCTAATATTACTGGGTTCAACTTTTGAAGAAAATAATACTTTTAGTGATTCCACTTGGAATTGCTTTAAGTACATATACAACTTTTTGGAGAATGAACACTTTTCTGGGTATTTCATTTTGAAATAGGGAATGACTTGATTTTGAATACTTCTAAAAATTCTAGTCAGTTAATATTTAATTACAGTAGTGTAGTATTTTAGGGCAGCAATCTTTTATTTTACCTATTTAAATATATCTTCATTAAAAGAATTTTAAAAAATTTAAACAAATATTTCAATTCGCCCATGTTTAATTTGTATTAGTTAAAGATTGGTTGGATTCAGCTAGCCTGAATTTTTATATAAAATTTTATAAACTAGAAAAAGAGAAACATAATACTGTTTATATAGTGTATTATAAATTATAGAGCATAGTGCAGTACAGTCTATTTTAGGTATATGTTCAAATATCTTTTACATGCTACCTGAGACTTTTCATTTTAGAAAACTAATTTAGAATCATAAAGGGAATACAAAGGCCATTACAAGTTTTCTATGATAATTATGTCATAATTGAGTTCTAGACGATTTTATCAGGGACTAAGTTTGGCCTAGAATACAGGTTCCCTGATTTGAATTTCAATTCTTATTTCATTGTGGCAGTTTATTCTGAGTTGTGGCGAAATTACTATAGAACCATTTAAAGCCTAAAGTGGAACTTATTAACACACATTTCTCTACAGAAATATAACCACCAGGAAGACCCTCACCAGCATCACTCTGATTCACATGTACAATCATGGGAGCTAAATTTGAAAAGAATGTAAACGAGTGACCCAGGGAACATGAGAGTCAAATGATTCCCGGGCTGACTATAGTGTGTCACAATTTATAGTTGTCTGTAATATCCTGGACACGCCTGACGGTGACCACTCGTTGGGTAGGCGCTGAGGAAACAGGATGAAGGGGACATGTCCTTTCTTAGTATTTCAACATTTATTGCAGGCTACCAAAAATAATAGAGAAGCAGTCTGTGTATGATAAGATGCTTAGACTTTATATCTTAAGACTTTGCTTTCTGGTTCTGCCTCTGCTACTTAAGGACACATGCTAAGGTAAAATCATTCAAATTTTTTTACATCCCATTTTTATCATCTTCAAAATAAGAAAAATAATATTCCTACTGACCACGCATAGGGATTTAATGAGAATAAAATAAGTAATGTGTGTAACCATGAGAAAAACATAATATTATAAGGTGATTTCAGATAGTTTTGGGTTTTAGATTTCATTTTCAGAGGATAACACCTTAGCTTAGAAAGCATTTTGACTTTGCAAGCAACTTTTACATGAGTCATCTCATTTAATATTACAAAAGAATTTTGTATTAAAATAGGTCTCTTACTATCTGAAATGCTTGAGTTGGAAAATCCAAGTATTAAATGTATAGTCAACAAGAGAACAGGGTGAGACCCAGATGTTTTCATTTCAAATCCACTGCTCTTTTATGTGTTTTTATTCAAAGAGCATCATTGCTTCACAGTGTAGATCTTAATACCACTAGAAATGAAAAGTCTCTTAACCTAACTCGTATAGTGGTTTTCTTTACTCCTCCAAGAAAAACTGATTACTCTGTAAGTACACAATTATCTAATGTTAGTAACTCTAAAGTACTGCTAGCAATTTCCCAAACAGTTAATTCATTGGCGTTTTTACAACTCAAATACAAAACTGAAATAGCTTAATAATTCAGATAATGTATCCCACCCTCCTCTGTCTCTATTACCCTTCTGAATGTGCTTTCTATTTGCAAATTCATATTCCATTTCACATCTCTCAAACTCCCTTCTGCAGCCTTGACTTAAATGCTTATATTTCATTCTCTAGTGTTTCTTATTCTTTGAAGCGAGGAATCATGTCTTATTCGTTAGTGAAGTTGAAAGTAGTGAGATCTCTCTGATCTCTTCTTTGTAAACACTCAGTTTTGCACCTAGGATGATATTTACACATAATGGAGAAAAGTAGCTACCGTTGATTGGGCAATTATATGTGTAAAGATGTATTTCATAAATGAACTCACTTAATCCTCACAATAACTTTATGAGCCAGATACAATTGTTATCATTCCTATTGGATAGATAAAGACACTGAGGCTCAGAAAGTTTAAAGGATGTCCCAATGTTCAAGGTGCTAGTAAGCACAAAACAGGATTTCAACCTAGGCCATCTATTCTGAAGTCTTTCTTATAGCTGCCATGCTACATTATGTCCTTTCATAGGCAATTACTACATATTTATCAATAAAAATTGAAAATGGTCAAACCAAAGTCACACCAGGTTGGTTGGTTTATGATTCAATCTAAACATTCAATTAAAAAAAAATCTACAAGCTAAAATGAATAGAGAAATTCAGATGCTTTGCATCAGTCAATAGTGTACACTGTACAGCTTAGGAACTGATAAAATAATTCTAACCTAATGTAATAGGAAAAATGTCTGAATCATAATATTATATTTTGAAGTCCTCCAGATTCCATAGATGTTATTTATTACCTTAAATAAGGAGTACAACATCACCACCTCATACCTACATCTCCTGAAATAGATTATCTATTATTATTTGCATTTACTTTTGCTCTTTTTATAAGGTACTTACTCTCCTTCTAAGGAGATTTGTAAAGGTGATTTTGAATCCCTTCCTCTAATTGTAATACTGTTTTTCTCTTGAGTTTCTTTTGCTGCATTTCACACCCTGGTCTCAGAAGTCTGAATTATTATATTTCTGGCTGTGGGATTCTGCCAAAGTACTCAGGTACACAAATGAGAATTGATGCCTGAACAGGGGGCTCTGGGGGTGGGGATGGAGACAGACTTCTGGAGCACCCATCCTTCATACAACAACTCTGAAAAGTTGGCTGGGCATGAAAGAGAAAAGGAAGGACTTATTTGACGTTTTCCCACTTTGCATAGTTAGAATGACCCAGTATTAGTGCCTAGATACCTAGGTCTACCTTTCTTCTTTGTGCTTGTGGAAAGGTCAAGATTCAGCAAAATCGTAGTTTAATCCCAGCCGTAGCACTTGCTATTTTAACAAGGTGTTATGAAACCCACATTCTTTGAGATTTCTAAAGATAGTCAGCTGTTGGTAATGGCCCATTCTTGACAGCACACACTTGACTATATTGACACCTTCTGTGTTTATGATAAACTCACTGCTGCTGTTAATTTTCCATCTAAGAATAGATTTACCCATCAGTGACTCCACATAGCAATCTCTCTCTTTTCCTATGGGGGAAAAATTTGCTGTAGTAAAAAAACCTGATGGAGTATAGATTAAGTTTCATGTTTGACCTGCCACCTACTGCCCATATAACTTTTAGGCAGATGATACTGTCTCCGTCCTCTTTTTACACAAATTAAATAACACAATTTTTGTGTTCTCTAGCAGTGCTACTGTTCTTTATTTTTAAATCAGGAATTAATTGCACTTGCACATTATAGGGAAATGGTGCAGTCTGTCTCATGCTTGTAATTTAGGTCAGTGCATTTGCATGAAATGTCTTTATGTGTTGACTTAACAATCATAATTTAAGTTTAGAGCTTGATTTTTAATGCCTTTTTTATGGTTTAATACAAAAATTAACTCTATGTTGTTCAGTTTTCAGTTAGCCAATTCTGCAGTTTATTCACATGTCACTCCCTCTGGCAGAATTGTTTCCATTATCGACAAGGCTTTATAGGCAGCCCACAAATCATTATGCTGTTTGGAAAAAACTTTTAGTTTAATAAGATAAATCTGATTTCCCTTGGCCTTCCTATACCTAAAATGGCTTTTCTGAGAGTCATATTTGTGAAAACCATTTCGTCCATAATTTCTGTTTAAAAACATGAAGGTAGCGTGTCCCTTAAGTGAGAATGATTAGGAATATAGGGATCGTGCAATTAAGTTTAATTGGATTAAATAGAGCAGACTGACTTTCATAATTAATTTAGTCTCATGATTGGCCTTTGGTGTGACTATCCCAGATGAAAAAGATGATTGTGGTGGAAGTGCATGAAATAAATACTTCAAGATATAAACCAAGCCACTGATGATCCAGTTATTTAAAAGAATAAGTGATTATAGTACGGACATAGAATAAAGATGCATACACAAATGTCAGTTGCATTTCTATATACCAGAAACGAACAATTGGAATTTGAAATTTAAAAATCTCATACCATTTAGCACCAAAATGTGAAATACTTATGTGTAAGTCTAAAAAGTATTTACAGAACATATTTTGGAAAATTACAAAATCCTGATGAAAGAAATCAAAGAAGTAAATAAATGAAGAGCTATTTCAGTTCATGGATTGGAAATTCAATATTCAATGTATCAGTTCTTACCAAATTGATCTGTAGATTCAATGTAATCTCCAAGTCACAATCAATTTGTGCATATCTACAAATTGGTCCTAAAGTTTAATGGAAAGGGAGAAAAGACCCAGATAGCCAATACAGCCAATACAATATTGAAGAAAAAGAACTGACTCGGAGGACTAATCCTGCCCCACTTTAAGACTGCATAGAAAGCTACAGTAACCAAGGCAGCATGGCATTGGCAAAAGAACAGACACATAGATCGGTGGAACAGGTAGCCAAGAAATACGGCCGCACAAATAAACGAATTTTTGTAAAAGGAACTAAGGCAATTCAATGGAGGATAGGCTTTTCAACAAATGTGCCAGAGGAACTGAACACCCACATGCAAAAAACCCCAAAAAACCAAAAAAACAAAACAAACAAACAAAAAACAACAAAGCCCCCCCCACCAAAACCCAACAACTTTAGAAAAAGATGTTATAACTTTCATAAAAGTTAACTCAAAATGGATCATATTTCTAAATGTAAAACGAAATGCTTTTAGACTTTTAGAAAATAACAAAGTAGAAAATCTAGTAGAAAATCTTGGGTTTGGCAATAACTTTTTATATACAACAGCAAAATCATAGTCTGTGAAAGAAAAAGTTAATAAGTTGAACATTGCAGAAAGACTGGAAAATAAAAATACTGAAGAGATTATGACAGATGATCAAATGATTAGCAGAACTGCTTAAGCCATGAATCTTTTGATCCTTAAACACAAAATTGCAAGCAGCAGAAAATAAAAATCCATATTTACTCTTGTCCTGGTTAACTGCAAATACCAAAGACAAGGAAATTATCTTAAAATCAGTCTAAGAACAAAGTTATATTATCCTTAAAGTAACATTAATTCCATTTAAAACAGTGATAGAAGCCAGAAAATTGGTAATATTTTAATAGTACTGAGAGAAAATAATAATAAATCTACAATTGTATACATAGTGAAACTATCATTTGAGGACAGTATTGAATCAAAGGTATTTCCAGACAAACCAACCTGCAGAATATTTCCAAGCTCATTAAAATAATTTGTAAATAATTTATTTAGAGAAAAATTAAATGCAAAAGAAAGGACTACAATGCAAAGAAGAATGAGAAGTTAAAAAGTAAACTCTTATGTCTAATTGTGACAATACAAAATAATAATATATAATTTGAAGGTTTAAAAGAAATAAACGTCAGAGTAATGAAATATAAATGCGAAGGGAAAATAATTGGTTTTCTAAGGTTTTTACATTTTTTTACAGGATTATAGCAGTATTGACTTATTTTTAAAATTTGTATGTAGGCATACAAAGTAAAATTTAAAGATAACCTCTAAAACAGAAATAGTGTGTATGACGATGAAAATAATGGGGAGTTTGAATAAAAAATCAATATAAAAGAAGATGAGAAAGAAAAACAGTTTCAAATGGCACAAAATAGGTCAGTAGAAATTAGATGTAATATTTCAGCAACTATGATAAATGTAAACTAATTAAACTTGCAAGTTAGAAAGGCTGAAAATAAAAGCATAGAGAAAAGGTAACACAGCAGGTACAGACCAGAAGAAAGCTTCTGTGTGTATATTAAAATAGGTGCTGTGAACCTGGTGACTGCCAGAGGGAAGGGTTGTTGGGGACTGAGAGAAAAAGGTGAAAGATTGAAGAAGCACAAATTAGTAGTTAAAAAATAGTCATGAGGATGTAGAGTACAGCATAGGGAATATAGTCAATAGTATTGTAATGGCTGTGTGTGGAGCCGGATGGGTGATAGAGTGATTGGGGGGATCATTTCATAAACTATATAAATGTCTAGCCAATGTACTGAATACCTGAAAGTAATAAAAAAAAAATGAGTTCTGTGAATGGGGTCAATACCTAAGAATAAAAAAGATCGTCTAGAAAATATAGGAATTCTAAATAATCTAATAGTACAAGTAAAACTATGCAATTATCATTTGTAGAAAACATAGTCTTTTCCTGACCACATGAAAAAATTATGAAAATTGACCAAGTATTAAGTCTTATGGCTATTTCGAAAAGTTTAAAAGAATCTGTAAGTTCTTCTGCCATAGGTCTATTAAATTACGTATGTAAAAACAAAAAGATAACAAACTGAAACATATAGAAATACAACAAAATAACTCACTGGTTAGAAGAAGATATGATAACAGAGATTATGTAATTCGAACTGAATTTAACAAAATGACACATGTAAATATGGGTGAAAGAAAAAAACTATATACTTTTTAGACATGATTATCTACATAGGAAAACCAAGTATTTTAGAATTGTTAAGATTGGAAGGTCACTGAAAGAAAATCAATATACAATAATTTATTACATTTACATAATGGCACAGCAGGAGTACAAAAATGTCATTAAAAGAATATTTTTGCTTTTTTGCAACAAAAACTTTATATAAGACTGAGAATTACATTATCTTATGACAAAAATAATTTTAAAATATTAAAACACATAAAAGACCTAAAAATGGAGAGAATATAGCTATGTATAAAGACTCAATATAGAATTGACAGAAATGCTTCCCTATTTTAGTCAAGCTGTACACACAAAGCAATTCCAGTAGAGTTCCAACAAATATTTTCAAGAAAATTGACAGTTTATAAAATTTACATGGAATTGCAAAGGGGCATGTTATAGTAAAGATGAATGCAGTGAAGAAATAGATGTGAATACTTATGATAGAAAATCATGACATTATAAAATACTTATGATAGAAAATTGTGACATTATAAAAATGCAATATTATTTATGTTAGATAAATAGATTAGAATGTATTTATCTAATATAAGTAATATTAGAGGATTTGTTATAAAATCCACAAAATTTTTCAAACTTAGATGAAAAAGCTGGACTGTAGTTCTATATTATTTTTAAATTATTATTTAAAAAAATCCTCGTGAAAGAATGTCCTTCTTGTTAAAGATCATCCTTCCCACTGAGAACTAGAAAATTTCACGAAAATATTTTAAAGATTAGTTTGAAGCTATTGTATAACTATAAGGGACAAATAAATAATACCATAAACAGTGAGTAAGTTTACCGAGTTTTATTTGGCATAATGACCACACCAAGGAGATAACCTCTTTTTTTACCAATAATTCATACTTCCTCAAAAAGAGAATTTGATTTGCTCACATAAAGCACTCCCATTGTATAGAGTTTCATCCATGTCAGGTCAAAGTGGATATCTTCTCTTTAGCAAACCCATTCTTATTTGCCTTTACACCTTCACAGATCCTCAGTTGAATCAGCTGTGATAAAAAATGCAGCTTTTATTTTGAATAATTAGCAATCTTAAGCTTAGCATATTTTTTAAGGAAGAAACCATTTAAGTCACTTTCTTGAGATTTCTGTTCCTGAAATCCAAATAGCTTTGTTTAAACCAAGGAAACATAAATATAATAATTTTCATTTCTATTCAAGCTCTTTTATGACTAAAAATGTTTTCAATTTGATCACTGTCCTTCTCAATTCAACTCAATAAACATGTTTTATGAACTCTTGTATGTTAATTAGTGTTCTTGGTCCTGTGTGAGTTCTGAAACCTGTATGGAGTTACAAAGTCTGTAACTATTACACAGGGCAGCATATGAAAATTGCCTATGAAGTATAGTCTTACTGAAACTAGGGTGTAAGCTCTCAAAGGATCAATGCAAGTTAAGTGTCCTTAATAAACATACTGGAATTTCTTGGAGTCTATGTTTCTAATTGAGTATGAAACCTGAACTCGTTTTATTGTGATAAGCCTAACAGGAATTAACATTAATTATCGACTGAGAATGAGTTTACACTTCTAACAGAAATATAGCAGCAGTTTTTCTCAGGGATGTCTTCTTTTCCCATCGCTTAGGAATTATGTTCTTTCTAGCATGTGTTGTCCTGGAATACTCCACTTAGTCCTGATGCTATCTCCTATTTTCTATGTATAACCTTACCTTTGCTTTTGTTATGTGTCTCAGAGAAGTCTTAGCAGATTCCGGTGGGGAGGTCCCTTGTTTTATTCCCCTGAAACCCTTTTATCATTTTGATTCATGTGTACCCCTCTCCATCTTGGTTTTGGCTTATACCTGCAGCCTTCCTCAGAAAATTTTCCATGTGTTGTTGAAGGTACTAACTACTTCATAGGCCAAGGTATGAAGTCTTGGCACTTTTACCTCAAGGCAGGTACGCTGTGTTGCAGTTCATACTTCAGAGATGCCTTTTGGGTCAGCCTAAAGCTAAACTTTCTCTAGTGGTTCATGTTTGCATAGCTCCTTTCCTGGTGTATGCCTCTTACACTCATATGCTCTTTTCCTAAAAGCATTCTTTTATACATCACTTACAAAAATCTCCATCCCTTGGCTCTGCTTCTATGGAACTCAGCTAAGACAAGTAGGAGGGCCATGGTCTGTGTTGCATTCATCTTTGTGTCAAAGTACCAAAAGTGGAGACATGTTGTAAGCACTGAAAAATGAATTGTTAAATGAATGGATCTGACAATTACGTTTGATAGGATACAAGTATACGTGATAATTTTAAACCAGAAAATAATTAACATTTATTAAATATTTACTGTGCTGTAGGCATCTTGCTGAACTTGTTACATGTATAATCTCATTTAAGCCACTAAAGATCTCATCAGGCAGATTGAATGTTATTTATATTTTACTGGGGAAACCGGATCGTAGAGAATTTGATTCTTTTGCAAAAGACCACCCAGTAAGAATGACCTATACAGTTTCATTTAAGGTTTTTGTTTTTGGTGTTGGTACAAATCTTGATAATCTGGATTTCATTAAGTGAAATTTGATTATTTTAGAAAAGCGTTCAAAAACTCTGGATAGCAAATGTATAATGTATTTTGGAAGGTACTAACAGTGGAGCCCGATGAACTGAGTTATTGAACAACTTCATTAAGTTTATGTAGAAATATTTGATTTATGCTCTAATATTCATACTAAAAAGAAACATTGTCCTCTCTCTCTTCTTCCAAACATGAGGTAACACCACATTGTTCATAGGCAGTACGCTGAGTTTCAATTTGGCATCTAGATTATGTAAAGCATAATTGGATTTACTCTATGCAATTAGAATTGGGATTTTTTTGCTGCCAAAGCAAACTAGGTTGCAGTTTTTGCTGGGAAGTGATTGTTAAGCATTTTGTTTGGTACTTGGAAAATCCGCCTTGACAGTGCTTCATAATAGAACCAATTATCAGGTATGCTGTTACACATAGCCTTCCAGACCTCAATTTAAATAGAAAGTGGTGACAATTCCTTTTGTGAAATAGTCTCCATAACACTAAAAATCAACCAGAATGTGAAGACCTACATGCTTATCAAGGTGACAAAAAGGGACTGAGAATACTTGTTACATAAACATGTACTATGAAGTTATGATGATTGAATTGCCAATCAAGACAATGACAGATATTAGCACTCTCTTCCAAAGTCTGTTCTTGCTGAGTTTTAAAAATGGGTATTAGCACAATTTTTATACTCTACTTGTATTATTTCTCTAAAAGAAAAAAATAATTTTATTGACAGAAAGAAGGTCAATATACTTTAACATACTCTGAAACAAAACATATTTTGATCTTATATACATCGACATGTAGAGCATTCAAAAAAATTGTCCACTCACTAGAGAAGCAAGTAGAAATGTGTGAAGGCTGTGTACACTTAAACTCACTAATGAGATGTGCTACTGTTTATCTATATCATATGCAAGTAACCTTCCCCTGAAAATTACTAGACAACTTTTATGAGTAATTACTTATATATCACAAAGGGATGTAGCATTGAGGAATAACTCTCAAATGCAAATAAGCAAGCCAGTGCTTAAGAATTATTTGGCCTTATTTCCTGAGATTTTATTCACTAGTTTTGAAGTAAGAGCCAAAAATCTGCATTTTAATTTTAACTCTCTAGGTGATTCACATGCATAGCTATATTAGAAACTAACAGCTTAGTACTTAATACATAAATTTATGAATATTTGCAGATATTACATATACATATTCTGACTTTTGATATATACAGTTGTCAACATATCTGAAAGTAATTATGAACATACACATAGAATATATTCTTAAACTTTGAACTTTAGGAAAGCGTGTCGTGTTTTTATTTATATATTGAATAGGTTTTGAATATTTATCTTTAGGTCTTTTTTAGTATTTTATTGCTGAAAACTATTCTGAAGTCTCAACATGCCTATTCTGTCACCTCAAAACAAAACTATGTTCAAGTTTCAGGTGAATTAAATATTGATGGGAGGAAATCCCATACCTACTATAAGATCCTGATTATTTTAGTGAGCTAAGGCAAACAGGAAAAAAATGCAGTTTATCTTAGTACTATGGGCATAAAACTACCATATATTTGCACCTGGGAGTGCACAAAAGAGTTTCAGGGATACATATAGTATTGAGGGATTCAATACCTAAATTCTCATCACCTATATATACTTTTGCCTACAACTTATGTGTCTGTAGGGGCCTACACCATTATGCAGATTCACATTTTCTATCTCCTCTTTAAAAATCATCCTTCTCACACATCACAAAACAATGGAAAACCTCTGCTCTGCTACTAATCTATTATAGTAGATTGTGTTGGGATGTAAAAATCTCAGAGGCACCAAAGGAACAGTTCGCAGTATTGATGTAGGTGTTAAGAAAAGTGAATGATTCAAATAACTGTGTAACAAACATTTGTGCAAATCAGTTTTTTATTCTTTTCATTTCTTTGTTTAATTGATGTAAAATTGACATACAATACACTGTTCATTTCAGGGGTACATCATAGAAACTCAATACTTGTGTATATATAATGAAATGGTCCCCACAATGAGTAGTTATCTGTCACTATACAGAGTTATTACAATATTATCAACTATATTCCCTATGCCGTACATTACATTTCCATGACTCATTTATTTTTCAGCTGGAAGTTTGTTTAATCCCCTTCGCCTATTTCATCTGCCCCCCTTCTGATAATCACCAGTTCTTCCCTACATCTATGAGTCTGTTTCTGTTTTATTGTGTTTGTTTGCTTTTGTTTTCTGATTCCACATATAAGTGAAATCATATGGTATTTGTCTTTCTCTGAGTTATTCACTTAGCATAATACTATTTAAGTAAATTCATTTTGTTGTAAATGAAAAGGTTTTCTTATTTTCCATGGCTAAGTAATATTCTATTGAGTAATAGTCCTTTATCCATTGATGGATGAATGGATAAAGATGTAGTGTGTGTATGTATATATATGTAAGTATATATATGTAGTATATATTATGTATTTTTATGTCCACTGCACTACATAGATACTATATCTTCTTTATTCATCTATCAATGGATCCTAGAATGATTCCATATCTTGGCTATTATACATAATGTTACAATAACATAGTGATGCATTTATATCTTTAAATTACTGGTTTTGTTTTCTTCAGATAAATACCCAGAAGTGAAATTGCTGGATTATATAGTAATTCTATTCAGTGCAATCCCCATCAAAATACCAATGGTATTTTTAATAGAACTATAACAAATAATTTTAAAATTTGTATGGAACCACAAAAGGCCCCAGATTACTAAAGCAATTTTGAGAAGGAAGAACAAAGCTAGAGTTATCATGCTCTGTGATTTCAAACTATCTTACGGAGCTATAGTAACCCAAACAATATTGTAATGACACAAAAACAGATACATATATCCATGGAACAGAAGAGGGAGTCCAGAAATATACCCATGCATATATGATCACTTAATCTACGATAAAGTAGGCAAAAATATACAATGAGGAAAGACTGTCTCTTTAATTAATGGTGCTAGGAAAACTGGAGAGCTACATGCTAAAAAATGAAACTAGACCCATTATTTTACACCATTTACAAAAATAAATAAGTGGATTAAATTCAATGTAAGACGTAAAACTATAAAACTCATAGAAGAAAACACAGGCAGTAAGCTCTTTAGTATTGATCTTAGCTATATATTTTTGAACAATCTCTTCAGGCAAGGGCAACAAAAGCAAAAAAGAAGCAAATGGGATTGCATCAAACTAAAAAGCTTTTGTACAATGAAGGAAACCACATACAAAACAAAACAACCTACTGAATGGGAGAAAATATTTGCAAATTTTACATTTGATAAAGGTTTAATATCCAAAATGTGTAAAGAACTTATGTAACTTAATATATTTTTAAAAACTTGATTCAAAAATGGGCAGAGAACTTGAATTGACATATTTCCAAAGAAGAGATACAAATGTTCAATAGGTATGTGAAAAGATTCTCAACATCACTAACCATCAGGGAAATGCAAATTAAAACTGCACTATAACCTCACGTCTGTCAGAATGGCTACTATCAAAAAGACACAAAATAACAAGTGTTGGTGAGGATATAGAGAAAAGGAAACTCTTCTACACTGTTTATAGGAATGTAAAATGGCGCAGCCACTGATCTTTGATGGTAGGTCATCATGTGATTTTTAACACAGAGATAGTTCAAACAATTGAAGGATATATTTTTTCCTGTCAATCTACTCATTAATGTGAACGAGGTATATTACTTACATCTATTTTAAAAGACTGCATGGGTCTAGTGATAAGTAACATTTCATTAGATATTTAAAAACAAAAAAGTTCATTTTTTGAATTCCAATTCTAGACTACTTTCATAGTCTATAATCATACTGAAATATAAGGTCAAGATGAGTTAATCTCAAAGTATCCATTTATAAATATTTATTTGGAATATTGATATCTTTATAATAGTCAGTTTTCTAATTCATTCAAGTGTTATATTCCTTGATTTATTTAGGGCTAATTGAATTTTTCTCAATTACCTGTTCTAGTTTTCAGATTTACTTCTAGCTATTTAATAAGTTTAGGTACTTTTATAAAAATTATCTTTTTTAATTAAAAATATTAGAGTATTTTAAGGTTCATAGCAAAATCAAACAGAAGGTACAGAGATTTTCCAAATATCTCTTTCCCCATACATTTACAGCCTCCCAAATGTCATCACCCCTCACTAGAGTGGTACATTTGTGACGTGATGAACCTACACTGATACATCATAGTCACCCGAAGTTCATAGTCCACATTATGGTTCACTCTTACTATTATATGGTCTATGGGTAGCCTATGACTACCCATAGTGTATGACGACCTGAGTACATCATTATGGTTTCATACTGAGCATTTTCACTGCCCTAAAAATTCTCTGTGCTCTGTCTATTCATCCCTTCCTTCCCTCAATCCCCTGTCAACTGCTGATCTTTTTTATTGTCTCCATAGTTTTGCCTTTTTCAGAATGTCGTATAGTTGGAATCGTACAGTAGCCTTTTCAGGTTGTCTTCTTTCACTTAGAAGTGTAGATTTAAGATTCTTCTATTTTTACATGGCTTTATAGTTCTTTTTTTTTTAGTGTTAAGTAATCTATTTTCTGGATGTAATGCTAATTATGTATTCATTCATTTACTCAAAGACATCTTGTTTGCTTCCAAGTTCTGGCCCTTAGGAATAAAGCTGCTATAAACATATGTATGCAGGTTTTTGTGTGGACACATTTTTAGTTCCTTTGGATCAATAATCAAGGAGCACAAATATTGAATTATAAAGTAAGAGTGTGTTTAGTTTCACAACAAACCACCAAACTGTCTTCCCACATTTTGTTGGGAAGTTTTCTCAACTATTTTGCATTCTCACCAGCAATGAATAAGTTCCTGTTGCTCCACATCTTCACCACCTTTCCGTGTTGTCACAGTGTTCTGGATTTTGGCCCTTCTAATAAGTGTGTAGTAATTTGTTTTAATTTTCATTACCCTGATACTCCATGTGATGTGGAGCATCTTTTCATATGCTTATTTGCCATGTATTTATCTTCTTTAAAGAGTTGTCTGTTAAGGTCCTTAGCCCGTTTTTTAAAAATCCAGTTGTTGATTTTTTATTGTTGATTTTTTTCAGCATTTTATTTTATTTATTTTTTTAGTTTCAAGTATACAGTACATTGGTTAGACATTTATATAGTTTCTGAAACAATCCCCTGATTACTCTGTTTTCTTTATGGCTCTACACGTAGCCATTACTGCTAAGTGCATCCACTATGCCGTGTTCCCCATCCCTATGACCAACTATTATATTGTTGATTTTTAAGAGTTCTTTGTATATTTTGGATAATAGTTTTTTATCAGATATGTCTTTTGCAGATATTTTCTCTTGTCTGTGGCTTGTCTTCTCGCTCTCTTTTTTTTTTTTTTGACATTCTTGTTAGTGTAGAAATTTTACATTTGAATGAAATCTAGTTTATCAATTGTTCCTTTTATGGATTATGCCTTTAGTTTTATGTTAATCTAAAAAGAAAGCACCATACCCCAGGTCATCTAGATCTTCTCCTATATTATTTACCAGGAGTTTTATAGCTATAATCCGTTTGGAGTTGATTCTTGTGAAGAGTGTAAGCTTGTGCCTAGATTCATATCTTTTTTTATTCTATGTGTATGTCCAGTTGTTCCGCACCATTCATTGATAAGACATCTGTATCTATTGTACTACTTGTCAGAGATCAGTGAACTATATTTGTGTGGGTCTATTTCTTGACTCTAATTTATTCCATTGATATATTTAGCAGTTCGTCACTATTACCACACTGTCTCGATTACTCTAGCTTTATAGTAAGTCTTGAAGTGGGAAAGTGTCATTCCTCCACCTTTTTTCTTCTCCTTCAATATTATGTTAGCTATTCTTGTTTTTTTGCCTCTCCATATAATGTTTCAGAATCAGTTTGTTCATATCCACATACAAAAAAATTGCTTTGATTTTGGTCGGGATTGCATTGAATTTATAGATCAATTTGGGAAGAAGTGACATCTTGACAATATTTTTTTTTTATCCATGAACATGGAATATACCTCTATTTATTTAGTTCTTTTTTGATTTTTATTCATCAGAGTTTTGTTGTTTTCCTCATATAGATTTTATAGATATTTTGTTAGATTTATTCCCTAAATATCTTATTTTGGGGACCACAAATGCAAATAGTATTGGGGTTTTAATTTCGGATTTCACTTGTGTATTGATTTTTGTGTGTTAGCCATGTACCTGCAGCCTTATTTTAATTGCTTATTAGTTCCAGTTTTTTTGTTGATTCTTTCAAATTGTTTATGTAGACGATTAAGCCATCTGCAAACAAAGTTTTATTTCTTTCTTCCCAATCTGTGTATCTTTTATTTCCTTTACTTGTCTTACTGCAATAGCTAGAACTTCCAGTACAACTTTGCAAAGGAGTGTTGAAAGGGGATATCCTTGCCTTCTGTTAGATCTTAGTGGGAAAGCTTCAAGTTTCTTATTATTAAATATTATGTTAGCTGTAGACTTTTATAGATATTCTTTATCAAGTTGAGGTTCCCCTCTGTGTCTAGTTTTGAGAGTTTATCATTAATGGGTGAATTTGTCAAATGCTTTTTCTGCTCCTGCATATGATTATATTTTATTTCTTTTAGAGCCTCTTTATGTGATGGATGCATTAATTGACTTTTGAATGCTGAACCAGCCTTTATATACCGGTGATTAATTTCACTTGGTCTTGGAGTTTAATTCTTCTTATACAGTGCTGGATTCGATTTGCTAATATTTTGTTGAGGATTTTTACACGTGTGTTTATGAGAGATATTAATCTGTAGTTTTCTTGTCATGTCCTTGGTTTTGGTATTAGGGTTATGCTGGCCTCATACAATGAGTTAAGAAGAATTCCTTCTGGTTCTATTTTATGAATCGGATTGTAGAGAATTGGTATAATTTCTTCCTTAAATGTTTGGTAGAATTTACCTGTGAACCTATCTGGAGCTATTACTTTCTGTTTTGGAGGGTTATTTTTTTGATTCGATTTTTAAAATAGATATAGGCTTATTTAGATTGCCTATTTCTTTTTGTATGAGTGGAGACAAATTGTTTCTTTCAGAAATTGGTATTTTTTGTCTAGGCTATCAAATCTGTGAGTATGGAGTTGTTCATAGTTTTTTTTTTATCCTTTAAATGTCCATGGGATCTGTAGTGATGTCCCTCTTTCATTTATGATGTTAGTAATTCGTGTCCTCTTTCTTTTTTTCTCAGCTTGGATAGAGGCTTATCAGTTTTACTGATTTTTTTTTTTTTTCATAGAACCAGCTCTTGGCTTCATTGGTTTATTCTACCCATTCCTTGTGTTTAATTTCATTAATTTATGCTCTAATTCTTTTTACTTATTTTCTTCGATTACTTTTTATTTAATTTATTATTCTTGTTTCCTGAAAGTGTGTTTTTGAATTTAGATCTTCTTTTCCAATATATGTATTCACTGCTACATATTTTCCTCTAAGCACTGCTTTTGCTGCATCCTACAAATTTTGATAAAAAGTTTTCACTTTCTTGTTCAAATCTTTAAAAATATCTCTCGAGATATCTTTCTTGACCCAGATGTTCTTTAGAAATGTGTTGTTTAATCTCTATGTATTTGAGGACTTTTCAGTTATCTTTCTGTTATTGATCTCTAGTTTCATTCCATTGTGTTCTGAGAGCAGACATGGTATGATTTTTATTATTTTAAATTTGTTAAAGTGTGTTCTGCCTTGGTGAACATTCCCTGTGATGTTGAAACAAATGTGTGTTCTGGAGTTTGGATGAAGTAGTCTTTAGAAAATTATCATTAAAAATTGTAATTATTAATTTTTGATGGCATATAGTCATACGTATTTTATGTTGCTCTTATAACAGTTGTCTAATTCACTGGTTAATACTAATAGTTTTTTATGTTCTACGTATACAATCATGTTATTTAAAAATAATGACAGTTTTATTTTACTTTTTAAGACTTCAAGTTTATTATCTTTACTACTCTCATATAATAGGCTTTCATATAAGAGAGGAAATTCTTTTTTGTTTCCAACAGCTGGATTGAAGTTATAAAATGGAGTATATCTACTAAGTGTAAGAAGAATTTCTGAAGAGTAATAAAATAGGGCTTTATTATCTTTCATTATTTTTTATTTCAGTGCATATAAGCTGTCTGTCTAGCATCCAAGTAACTTAACTATACCATGAGACAAGTCTCAAAAAATTTTTAGGAGTAACACACACACATACAACTTCAACAACAGAAACACCAAATTTTCTGTTTTATCCAGTACAATTAACAAGAATGAAAAATAAGAAAATACGACACACGAGGAAAAAAACACACAAAAGTAGAACCAGATTTGACATAATAGAATTAGCAAATATGAATGTTAAAACAGCTATTATAAATATATGTTATATGCTCAAGTAAGCAGAAGAAAGCATGAGCATGCTAAGGGGAGAAATAACAGATATAAACAGATTCAAGTTAAACTAAAGATGAAAAATAAAATATCTGAGATGAAAATATATAGGATCAAGAGGAGACTAGACTCAGCAGAACATTAGTGAATATAAAGATGTAGAAATAGAACAGACACAAAATGAAAAGCAGAAAAAGACTGAAAAATAAAATACTCAGAAACAGTGAGCTGTGACAAAATATTAAACAACCTAATGTCATGTATTTAGAGGCTCACGTGATTGTGCAGGTGAGCTTGTTAGTAATATGATAGTTGGTTGGTCTAGAATTATTTCAGTTGAGATGATCCTTCTCTGGCCTATGTGGTCTCTCATTCTCCAGCAGGATAGTTTAGGCTTGCTCAAATGATGGTAGCATAGATCCAAGAAAGTGAATGAAAGTGTGCATTATCTCTTAACACCCACATTTGGACCAGTGTCACTCTCATTTTAGACTCATAATTTTTGCCAAAGCAAGTCCAAGGTCAGCCCAGATTTAATGAGGTTGGGAAATGAATTCCAGCTTTTGAAGGTACCACATTGCAGAACTTGTTGGTACAACAGGGGAAGATTAGAGGCATTTTTTGATAATTTGTCTATCATATGTTTTTTTTCTTGTATTGTTAGATATTTTAAAATTTTTCCTTATTAGTTTCAAGTATACAATACATTGGTTAGACATTTATATATGATTTAATAATAATCACCAAACCCATGTTATACCGAGTGGCACTTTGTAGCCTCAGTGTTATTCTCCTACTTCTGTTTGAAACAATGAATAGGTGGTTCAGACATAAAGAGAAGACATGTTCTCAGTAATACTTTAATTTTCTGAGAGTTTAACCTGCAAATATATTCCACTTTGGGTTGTCACTATTTTCCCCACATTTTTCTAATATTTCAAACTGCTATCTACTTAGAGTGCAATTGCACCCTGAGATACTTGCTAGTTTTCATAACATCTAGTTATTTTGTAAACCAAAATTGTGTTTCCCTCAAACAACCATACAGTCAATATTTGATTTGGGAATAATTAGAAGGCATTTTACTTTCTCCCCTAAGCAAAGCCACTTTGAGTATGAGATACTATATAAATGAATTGTTTGAACAATAACATTTCAATGTAATGCTGCAGTGAGCTGATAGCTCATGACTCAAATCTCTGAATGCCAAAACCCTCTAGGCTTGCTTTGAAAAGCTCCACATATACTATCATTCATGCACTGTAGAAGATAAAATAGAAGAGCCCAAGAGTTTCCTATAATTATATAATTTATTCTCTTTATCTAAAAATAAAGCCAGTTAGAAAGAGTTTGAATATTTGGAGGAAAATAGCACATTTAAAGACTTAATTGGTTCCTTATTAGGAGATGATTTTCAGCAACTTGGTATAATAAATCTTCATTGAATAATCTAAAATGGAGAAAACTGATAATTTATAAATGCTGAATAATTTACCAGTGTGGAAGAATTAGCAATGAGATATTTTAATTATCATTTTAATATAAATTACTTATTATTTTACTTTAAAATATTTGTGTTACAAATATTTTATTTAATCCTATTAAATCTAATGGACTAATGGATCTGGACTTACATTTCCAACTCTCAGGTACAGAATGTAGTAGATATGCATTTGTTTAGCTACCCATTACCTTTGAATACCCTCTCTATTTTTGTTTTTTGCCTAGATTGTGAATCTTGTCTTCCCAAGGCAGAAAACAAAGCTGGTGTTTCTAGGTTCCCATAAAGCTGGATATACACATATGAGTAAGGTTTTACCATCACATGAACTAATAAAACAGATTGATTGGTGAGCAATAGGAGAGCTAATCTTCTAGCAAATGTGTTATAAAATCCACTTGGTTCTTTAAGGGAGACGTAGTACAGGTTTGACTTTCAGTTTTGATCCTTATAGGCGTCCAGAAGTAATGACATGTATGTTGACATTAGTAAACTCCCTATGTGCTTGTTTGGGCTGCCAGATAAAATACAGGATGCCCGGTTAAATTTGAGTTTGACATATAACAACTTCTTACTATATGGATGCCCCAAATATTAAGGTACTTTCACTAAAATAAAGTATCTGTTGTTTATCTGAAATTCCATTTAAGTTGGTGCCCTGAATTTTTATTTGCTAAACCTGGCAATCATATTGCTTGGGCACTTCTGACTGCTTAGACTCAGAGTGGGTTTATATCTCTTCTTGATACTCTGCCTGCTACCTAAAATAACTTTATAAAATTGTTTTTTGTTTAGCTAGAATTAATTTTATTACTTAATAAAGTTGTAATGACAAAGACTCTTTAATTATAATATAGAAGGAACTGAAAGAGTTACAGAAATAGGAATACTTGAGTAAACTGTATGTGTGCAACTCACTTGTTTTTTTTGCAGAAGGCAAATAAAATAGTCTTTTCATCCAGACAATGGGAATTACATTTTTCAGCGAGGGCTAGCATCATTGAGAAGGGTTGCAGCTGCTCTCCGTTAGTAAGACAAAGATCCAGTCAGCAGGTTGTGCCTTGAAATTGACTACATTTTAATGGGGATGATGGACTTTGAGGTGACAGAGGCCTCTGTTACTGTGGCTCTGAAATCTGCTTGAGTAATTACACCCTCCTGGCCACTAGTGTTAGGGCCACAAAGTGGGTGTAGTCCTGCAAATTGGTTTCAGACAGGATGGCAACCAGAATGACCAAATCCACAGAGCTCTTTGGCTGTGGCTAATTTATCATTGGTACCAAGCACCAAAAGAGATATGACATAAGAAAAATAAATCTCCAAGAAATTCGTGCAAAGAGATCTAACTAAATTCATTATCAAAGAGTCTGAGATTCTTGAGAATTTCTTAGAAGCAGTTTGGAAAAAGGCAGATTGACTAACCCTAAGGAAGGATTCTGGAATAATGTGCAAATATACCATAAACCTTCCAGCTAGCTTTCTCCAAAGGGACCTGTAACTAGGCTAGTTCTGTCCAGAGAAGAGCAAGGTACACAGGATGTTAGCATTGACACTAATTCTGAACTAAACCTGATTCCTGGTTTAAATGTGTTAAACTGTGTTTTTTAGGTTTATGGAGGTCAGGTAGTAAATGAATTTGGCCAAGTATCCATCAGAGTGGCCCATTTGGTCTATAAATATATTCTGTGGTTATATTTCAATTTATGATGTATGGTTAGAAAAATATAATTGGCAACTGCCAGTATCTACATTGGCTCTTTAACTTATGGGATATAAGCAACCAAGTGGAAACATCTGGAGTGTCTTTTTTTTATATCAAAACAGTAAACCAAAGTCAAGGCTGCACCCCTGATAAAATGTAAAGACCGATACTGACATTAAAAACTTGAGAGTTGCAATGTTCATGATTCTGTTCATATTTAAACCTCAGTAACTCTGGGATCTGATAGTTTATACTACCTAAGGACACAACACAGGTCCATTTAATTAGCCAATAAAAGTTCTGCCTGGTTATTTCAGACTTACTGGCTCTGGAATAAAAAGGAAGAAAAAGGTTATTGTGTCAGCTGGGTACTTGATTTTGATTATTAAGGGGAAATAGGATTTTTAATAACCGAATCTGGGAAGAAAGATTACAAAATAAAACCTAGAGGATCCTTTCAGATACCTTCTAGTACTGCCATGTCTTTTGTAAAAGTTAATAGATAGTAAGAGCATCACAATAAATGTAAAATAACCAAGGACTTCCTTAGAAAATTCAGTTTTGGGTCACCCTTACAGGTAAATAACATTGACCAACTGAGCCACTAGCTGATAATAAAAGAACATGAACTATGTAATGGAAAAAATAGTCTCAGTACCAACTACAGTCTTTTAATCAGTTGAAGAAATAAGGAATGTGATCTTTCTATCTATCATATATTTAATCTATCTATCACTCCATCCCTCCATCTGTCTGTCTACCTAAATGTTTCATTTATATCCTTTCCTTCCTTTTCTGTTCTATAATGTATCTATTGTATAAAGATTAGTTTTATTTCATCTACATATTAAAAAATACAGAGACTCAATTATGATTGGTCTATAGGAAGAATGAATATTACTCAGAAATCTTGGACATATAGATTCAGTAACTGAATTGACTTCTTTATAGGAAAGAGTGATCACTTTTTGTACCGATAATAGTTGTGTTATATTTGGATGCATGCTGTTATGTGGAAGTTTAGGGAAGATGTGTGCATATTGTGCATATTAATCATATGTGGCCAATAGTAAGACCTAGGCTCTAATGGACATTCATGATTTGCAATGGTCTAACATCTTTGAACACTTTGTCTATATTTGAAAATAATCCCTATTTTGAACCTTGCCTTGCTAATTTATAAGCATGAAAATTTTTCCCAAGAATCCCTTGCAGCTCAGACACAGGGTGGTGATGCATGTTCTGCTAGTGAGGTGTGCTTAAGATTTGGAGGTGAAGGAAAATGAAATGATGGTCCCTTGAGAGGTAATAATTGCCTTTGGAAATGTGCCAATGGACATATCTGATTCTTTGTGAAAGGAAAGAACAGTATTTTTGTGTTCATTGTTTAGCATACTGTTATCAAATGAGAGTGGTTAAAGGGTGTGGACAGAAAAGCCAAACAGTGCCATTGGCTATAGATCCTGCCTATCTAGGCATTCAGAATCTGGAATTTTCATTCATGTAAATTCTTGAGCAAGTTAGTCTCTTTCAATAAATCTTTTATTTGACTGTGGATTCTATTGTTTTTATATAAAGCCAGATGGTTGTATGGTTATCATCTGTCAACACTCAAATTAAATTACTCAAAAATGATTCTACGGTATTCTCTTTGAAACTATCTCATCCTAATGAATTTACCAGATATATTAATTAATGCTGCCAAAAGTTAGAGAAACAGGGTTTTAACTTCAAATTTGATATCAAATTTACCTCCTTTTCTGTCTCTTCATACCAATTGATACAACTTGAAGATTCAGCATGTTTTTTCCCTAAAAATAAGAGGACCATGTCAGAACCACCTAGGAAAGCATTCCAAATTACATACACACAATAATGTTTAGAAATTTTGCCCATACTTGAAAATTTGTACTAAGGTAGGTGGATATAAGAGTAACATACAACATAGCTTATGAAAAATCAAACTTCTCAGGTAAAATAAAATAATGGTTATAAGTTTTGGATTCCAATTCAAGAATTTGTTTTCAAAACTAATACTGCCACTTACTTGTATGCTTGGATAAGTTCCTTAAAATGTCAATATCCTTATACATTCAAAGATAGTAATACTATCTACCTTATATGGTTGTCATCAGAATAGTAAAATATTTAATTATACCAGCCCCTCCAGTGCCTGAAACCTAGAAGGAATTCAGTAGGTACCTCTTTCCTGTGTCTCCCCTTGCCTTCTCCTATTACCAACATCTTTTTTCAAGCCTCAATAGCTCTTTGCTAGACCATTGCAAGGGGCTCTTGATTTGTATTTGTTTCGTTTCTTTTTATTATTCAAACTGTCATGTCTAATGTTGAAAATATAATCAGCTCGAAGTACAGTTGTAACATATTTCTCTTATGCAGTGTTTCCCCATTGTCTCATAAATAAGAAATGTTTCATAATTTAATGATCTCCAAAATATAGTACCATTTAAAATTTCCAGATATTCCTCTTACTACTTCCTTATATATGACTTAAATTTGTCTCTACCTACTGTGGTTTGTCAAATGGGCAACCAATTTTTCAAGTGTGTGTCCTATATGTTCTTTCTAGCCAGTTGCTCTTTGGCTTTGTTTGTCACAGATCCCATCCATTGTCAAAGGTAGACCATCAGGAAGCCTTTCTTAAATATCCAAACCCAATGATTTTTTTATTTTGCCTTGGTGTTGTATTAAGGATATCTCTGCTTTTGACTGTCAAAATCCTTTATGTTTTCTATCTTTGCTTTTCATATACATTTTCATGTTAAATTTCTGAAATCTTAGACCTTACGAATTGGAGAATATATTTAATTATTCAGTCTTATTAAACAATAAACAATCACTTCAAATTTTCTATCTAAACCTGAGTACAAAGCTACTATGTACTGTACTCCTCCCTCATCTGCAGAGGATACATTCCAAGACCCACAGTGAATACCCGAAACCATGGATAGCACGAAACCCTATATATACTCCGTTGTGTCCTATACATACATACCTATGGAAAAATTTAATATATAAATTTGGCACAGTAAGTAATTAACATCAATAATTAATAAAATAGAGCAATTATAACAATATAGTATAATAAAAGTTATGTAAATGTCTTTCTCTTAAAATATTTCATTGTGCTTTACTCATGTGTTTTCTTGTGATGCTGTGAAATGATAAAATGCATGATTACATGAAGTGAAGTGAATGACGTAGCTGCTGTGATGTAGCATTAGGCTATTTAGTGACCTTACCATGTACTAGCACTTCATGGCTTCTCTTTGGCATGTTCCAGTTGCCAGCATCACTACTCTTTTGCCTTTGGGTCATTATTAAGTAAAATAAGGGTCATTTGAACACAAGTACTGAATACTGCAGCAATTATCTGACACCTGAGACTGCTACTAAGTGACTAACATGTGGTTAGCATCAACAGTGTAGATACACTGGATAAAGGGATGATTCATGTCCCAGGCGAAACAGAGCAGGGTGGTACAGGATTCCATCGTGATACGCAGAATGGCATGCAATTTAAAACTTATGAATTGTTTATTTCTGGAATTTTCCATATAATATTTTCATAGTTGACTATGTATAACTGAAACTCTAAAAGCAAAATCATGGGTAAGTTGTAACTACTGTGTTCTGAGTCTGAAGCCCACCTCTATAATTATTCTGAAAAGGATGCCTTTGTAAATTGAACTAAAAATCAATATTCACATTAAGATATATAGTTTTAACATCTCACTATGTCTCGTAATAATTATCTAGTCAATTAAAACTAAAACTTAAAAAAAAACAAAGCCAAGACCCATCACTTTACTAGGTACTCAAGCAGTTGCTTTGTTGGGCCCACATGGGGAAATGTAAATTTTCTCTGTTAAATGTTCTCTTTATGAAAGCAAAGAAGGTTCTTGAAACTACACAACATTCTGAAAATATTTTAGTATATTTACATAGACATATTAAAACAAACTAAATATGATTTTTAGATTAAAGGTTAAATTAATTGTATATACTTAGATAATTCATTAAACTGTGCTTTGAAAAAAGATTAAATTAAAATCAAATAAATACGGTTTTTAAAGGTTTATGACTTCTCTTGAAAGATTAGCTTTGCAATGCTCTACTACCTATATCCGTATATTGAACAATATACTGTAAATAGATCCTAGACATTCATCAAAGTGGTTTTTTATCAGTTCCCACTGGTATTAACAGTGAATCTTCAGTGTACTGTACCTACATAATTATTTGAGGGATTGAGGAGTAGTATAGTGGAATGTTGGTCATTTAGTAGTCTAGCTCTAAAATTTAAGTTTATGGATAACTGAGATACTTTGGTTTCAAATGTTTACTGTATTTATGACTCCCTAGCATCCTCTATTTGCAAGATTACTTACTTTGCCGGTCAAAAACAGTGAACCCCAGAATGTGCTATTATTTCTGAAGAGGGCAATAACACAAATTCTTGCATTTGAGTTGACATTATTTTCTCCCTGGTAAATTCCAAAGGATCTTAGTTATTAGACCCTTTAGAACTTCCCAGGATCTCATTTTCCAGGCCAAATTGCAGAGAAAACCCATAAAAATGGAAATTCATAAAAGAAATAACATTGTGCTGCCAATATTCAATGGGAAAGAACTGCTTGGCCAGCAGTCCAAACACAGGAATGAGTATTTTACAATATTATATGTGTATTGTCCCTATCAATTTATATTGAGGACAACTAGAGCAACAAACAAAAACCCAGCCATTACAGCAGAGATGCAGGAATTAAATGTTAAGAACATGTTTAGAGGGCTGAATTTGAAGGGCTTTAAATAGGTCTTATTTAGCTAATATTTTAGAACATTTGAATTAAATAAATATGGCTCAGGGTTGAACTCTTCCCTAAGGATCCAAATTAGGCACAGGTAGCTTATCCAATTGACACTCTCTGACCCTTTTTCAGAGAGTGTATATGAAAATCTGTATATGTGCTTTAACTGTCAACTGATATTCCTTCTGGAAAAGTGCAATTTTAAGAGGACTAAGTAGTATATTTAGTGCTTAAACGTCTGCCATATAAAAAAGTGACTTAATATTTCCTACATGACTCTAGAGAACAGATCTAGGACCAGTGAATTACACTGAAAAAGCAATCATGTTTGGCTTAATATACAAGATGTATACCCTTGGAATTGCTCATTTGCTGGAATAATGTGTCTTGCAAGGTCATAAGCTCCCTGTCAAAGAGATGCTTAATATGTGTAAAAATTTTGAATTATATGGAAGCACTATAAAATTATTTCAAGTCAAAATTTCAAAGATGTACTTTATTTTGGCAGGGTTAAGCTAAACATGTAAAATTTTAATGGATGCCACAAAACATTCAGATTTAATAAGCATTAAATTTTCTTTTATATGTAATATTAAGCAGATTAATTTGAATGTAGTGTCTTTGAATTTAAAGTAAACGGGCTAAAATTTTAGATAACATTTTTATGTTATTAATTTTTAATTAGGAAAAGATGGAAACCAACATGTTAAAAACAATGTTTTTATATACTTAATTGGTTATAGCATTATATGTATTCCCAATCTTATGATACAATCACACATATACACATATAGAGCTTCCACATTAGTAAAAGTGATTTATCATAGAGAGACCTTCGATAAGAAGGGCTAGAGTAAGATAAAAAGAATAAATTGAATAATAACAAGGCAATTATTAAAGTTTTTTTTTTCCCCTTGGATTTCTGTTCTCCTCCCCCACCCCCCCCAAATAAGTTATTCTTTTAAAGCTCAATTTCTCCTTTAACTTGGTGGTTCTTCGATATCCCAGAACTGGATCCCATTTTTATGTTTCTCTTCATAGAGTTATATAAGATGGATACGTTTGATTTGTCTGTGAACTGATTTTTATCAAAGGAGAACAACCAATACATTTACTCAAAAACCCAGAACAAACTTTGATCAGAAAACCAAAGAAATAGGTAAGATTAAGTTTAGACAGACTTGCTTCTGGAGGCAGAATTCTAATTAAAAAAACAGCAGAATTCTCACACTGTTGTAGATACTTCTCTTTAGTCAAGTTATTCATTGTGTGTGTGTGTGTGTGTGTGTGTGTGTGTATGTATGAGAGAGAGAGAGAGAGAGAGAGAGAGAGAGAGAGAGAGAGAGAGAGAGAGAGAAAGAGACAAAACCAATAAAGAATGAAAAATGAAACACTTGATATGGTTGAAAGTCTTTTTGGTGAATCTAAGTGAAATTAAAGGCAGTGATACTGGCCCATTCAACAGGGAATGTAATTTAAGAATTGGAGGAATTAGTCTCTTTGTGACTTCTGCATAGTTCCATCATTTGCAATCATGTCTAACTTTAAAAGAAATTATCATTGATTTTATAAAATGTAAAATTTGATATAGCCACAGATATTTCACATTAATGAATGTGTCATTGAATCATTTGTGTAGGACAAAATTTAAACAGGGAAAGAATACATTTTTGTATGGTAGAACTTTTGTAGATAATACAGTATTTGTGTATTTAAGAAACACTTCTATAGAATACCCTCTGTGCCACACATTTTTCAGCATGCCTTCACAAAGATAATGCACCTACTGCTCCTAACATCCCTATGAGGGAGGTATTATTTTTAGTCCAGTTTTACCAATGAGAAGACAGGCACCAAGTGTTTAAATAAGTTGCTCAGATTTATAGGCCGATAAGTGGAGAAGCTGGAGTTCAAATGCAAGCAGCTAATTCTAGAGTTTTGTCTCCTAACCATGACACTATGTTCTTTTATGATATTTAAGCATACACTGAATTTTTCTGAAACTCAATAAAAATCCGAAATAATGTTTACTCACCACCATTAGTTACAGAAATTTCAGACAAGTCTACAAGTTAAATTTACCTACTTTCAGTGTCCTCATCATGTGTTACGTTGAAGAAATCAAAATCAATTATTCTTTCCAAAATTATTTCTAAAAAGATTAATTATAGAATACTTATTATGTATGTTTCTGATTTTCCTGTAGATGATACAAGAAGTAATTTTTGAAGAATTTATAGACATAAATTCTAGAGAATAGTTTCAGCAGGTTAGGGAGACATAATTTAAGTGCTTAAACAGTTAAATAATAGAACAGCATTGGGAAGGTACAGAATGATTTACAAAATTTATGCCTGGTTTGAATTTTATGAATTTTCCTATTGATCTATAGAAATGAGATCTCATATGCTCTGATATGATATTTAGCTGTATGTGTGGCATGCCTTATGTTTGTAATAAATTCATTGTGTAGATATAAAAGAAAGTCAAAGAATTGCTTTTCAGGGAAAATTCATTAATTTTTGAATGTTCCTGGGAAATGTCACTGTAGTTCACAGATAAAGAGGGTATAACTTTGAAATTAAATTAGCAATATAGATAACTATTTTCAGTTATCAAATTCATTTTGAGACACTGTTTGTAATGTACTCATTTTCTGACTTTCAGTAAATTAAAGAGAGTTAAAATATATTTAATGTATATGAAGTTGAAGATTAATATTTTACATTTTATTTTTCTTAATTTATATATTAAAATTTTCCATTAGATTTTTAATCCACTAATGTGCATTAGTTACTGTAGTTTGGAAGCACTTTATTAGCTGACTAGGCTGCCATAACAAAATATGACAGACTGGACGGCTTACTCAACAGAATTTATGCCCTTGTAGTTCCAGAGGCGGGAAGTGCGTGGTCAAGGTGTTGGCAGGTCTGTTTTCTTCTGAAGCCTCTCTCCTTGGCCACTTTCGGCCACATGGTCTTTCCTCTGTGCTTGCATATCCCCCGTGTCTCTATGTATATCCCAATTTCCTCGTGTTATTGGGATGCCTCTTAAATTTGATTAGGACCCACCAACCCCAACAGCAGCTTCATTTTAACTTACTCGCATCTTTAAAGGCCCTATCTCCAATTACGGTCGCATTCTGAGGTGTTGGGATTAGAGTAAATTTCGGAGGGACACAGTTCAGACCATAACCGCTTATTTATGCTCAAGGCTGTATTAGACTCTGCTTGCAGGTAATACAAATGAGAAATAAGACATGAATCAGGGTTCTCAAGGTGCTTATGGCATAAGATGAACACATTAAGCATGAATCACATATCAGAACTGAAATGATTTGTAGGACGTATTATTACATTGTGGATTTGGGCCATCCTTTCAATTATGGAGTATAATTGCACATGGGTTTATGGGAAGCTATTTGTCACTTTGGTGCATGGCCACAGAGACCTAAAGAAAAAGGAATCTGAAGCACTAGCAAGTTTAGCTATGTAAAGAGAACTACTTAGGTGACAACATGCCGGGAAAATTTCTTGAGAAGTTGTGGAATTTTCATCATAGTTTTTCAAGATTATGGCAAAAGAACTACCCAGGAGGCTTTATATGTTTTTGAAGTCTACAGATTATTTCTATGACACACTCTTTTAGACACTCTGAACATTTGATTATATGAATATTAATGTCCACTGGCAGACTCTAGATTTGGGCATTATCAAGTCAATGTTAGATTAATGCAAAAATATACCAACTGATAAGCTGTTCAGATTTCTTCTGATCCATTTTATTCTCCATATTGTTGCGAAAATTGATTCACTAACGTACTTGGGAATTCCAAAGACTCTTGTTTTCCATGACTGGGACAAAACTTTACCAGATACTTAGTTGTCTCTGTAATGTGTTTATACTTTATCTCTTGGTAAGTCAAAACTCTCATGTCATCTTCTATCAAAGCAGCAACTTCACAGTTCCTGAATTGAACCACATTCCTATTGTCTGGACTGATTCTATGTACGTTTTATGATACAGTGCAGACTGTGTCTCTCTTAGGACATTTCCCTGGATTGAATTGACATATGGACGTATCGTCCTTATAGATTTCATTTATAGTCTTTTGCTGCACAAAATAAGTTGCTTTTCCTAGTATTTTATATTATTTGATAGTTCATCTTGGATCTTCTTTGTAATAGTAAAAAAGTTTGAAAGCTTAAAAAGTATACTTTAAAGCAACCAAAACATGCCTTTTAATACTATCCCTGTCAATGATGAGTAATCTGGGGACAGTCTCTCAATACCTCTGATGCAGAGTGTCTTCTTAGTTAGAAATTAGAGAATGAGATACCTGCTTCATATGGTGGATTGGATATATATTTTCACACAGTGCCTGCCATGTAATAGTTGTGTTCATCCCTATTTCTTCATCTCTTTGACTTCCTTCCCACTTTTCAAGATGTAGTTTAATTTATTTTATTTTTTTTAACCATCATGTAGCAGCCACTCTAAACTTCTTTCCTTTGCTACCCTGTTTGTACCAGTCAGATGCAGTCTGGAGAATAGTCTAAATATTTTCTCGGAAAGGAATTTAATATAGAACATGTGTTATGGAAGTGTTTTAAATTAGAAGGACTGGAGGAACAAATATAAATATATAAGAAAGGTGTTGTTGCCCAGAGTGTACTAAGAGCGAGAAGTGGTTACTATCCCCTCGGCATGCAAGAGAAATGAGAAGAAGGCAGTGCTATCTGTGCATCACTAACTGTAGGAACCATAGGCTGAAGGTATGGGTGAGAGACGGTAGTACTTCTGGGAGACTAGGAACCCACATTTCTTACGATGAAGGGACCTGGGAGCCACAGTTGTGAATGCTGTTGCCAGAAGTAGAAAACTGCCCTTTTATTTTCTGTTTTCTAATTTCATGCAAGTACCTCCAGCTAGCAGTAGATAATCAGAAACCAGCTGGAAAGTATCAGGTGAAGTGTACTTTTCAGGACTTCATTCTTGCAAGTGCAGGACTCTTGTCGGTTTTTAAGGTTATAGTACAGTACACAAACAGGGTACCAGGGGTGAACAACAACTGTGGTGTATTTCCGTCCGCCTTACACGTAGACAGCTTTGGTGTGGTAGACGCTCGCTTCATGTGCCTTCCTCTCCAGGCTGCCTGAGTAAAATGTATTCTTGGTACACCTTTCTCAGTATAGGATGAAAGAGCAGGACTGCTGGTGGGAACTCACGTGGCTTTTAAGATTTCTGCCTTTCACTGGTCGTGTCATTTGAAATCGCATTTCACCAGCCAACCATGTCCTATGGCCAAACCTTACAATGTGGCTGGTGAGTTTCACCCTCCATAAAGGGAGATTAACTAAAATTAACATGACATGGGAAAGGCTGTAAGCTCTTCTCATAGGTAAACAGAGGAGAGCATATTTGGGAATGATAACTCCATGTACTACTACTGTCTGTGGCTTTCTTGGTCACAAATATTCGCTTGCATCCTTCTTCCCTCTTGATGCAAAGTATATGCAGAACTCTTCATGGGAAAGAGAGTCTAAAAGCTTTATTTAATCTTAGCCATTGGCTAAAGACCCAGGGGTCTTTAATGGTCTCTACATCAGCTACATCTTGATTAAGAAACCAAAAATTTGAAAAGAAAAAATTCTGTCCCCCAAACACCTAAGTTACATTGATAAACAGAGATAAAATGCAACAATGATTACTCCCTTTCAGAAACAAGAGGAACAGGAGGCACATATCAGTTACTTGTCTATAAAAATTATAAAGTCTGGTTCATGTAACAGCCCTTAATCTTCAGAGCAGGGGTGTTCCTTAATTCGACGTGGTTCCTGTCCACGAGAATAGTTTCCCCCTTGGCTCATGATCTTGACTCTACCCTCTCAGAACTCCTTTCTTTCGGACTAAGTTATTTAGTCCTAAACTCAAAGTTATCACTTAAAACTTGAGAGTTTTTTTTTTTTTTTTAGTTTTCATTCTGCCATGGAAACTTGGCAGCCCAAAGGTAAGATTTTGTATCTCACACAGTCACAATACCTTTTAATTCAGCTTTTTTGAAAGTGTAATTCACTCAGAAACTTTGCCAGAGTTTATCTGATTCCAGTCAAGCTAATTGTCCTAATAGCTTGACCCATAATTCTTTTATGCATCTCTCTCTAAACTAAGATACAGGTCATTTGAGTTTATGAGTCTTTATGTATATTTTCCCTGATACATTTTGCTTTGTAAAAAGATTCTAAGGGTGAATTAAGTGTGCCACTTCTTTTTTTTTTCTCCTTTATAAAGTCACTGACAGCTAAATCCTGGATTTTGGTCTTTGTCACATGACTGAAACTTCATTCATCTTTTATACTTTTCACCCTGCAAGCCCTGACATTTCTGGATCCTCCACTTTTCCCCTTCTTATAAACCCGTCCACTCTGTTTCTTGTTGCAGCTGGTTAAATTAGCTAATAACAATTGAATATCAACTGAAGCATTACGTATTCCGACCTCTTTATAACAAAAACTCATTTGGCACATTATCTGCTGTAATCGTCACAGGTGAGAGTTTTATGAACTGTTTTGCATCTTTTAACGTGGTGTGACTGTTTCAAACATTCAGTAACAGTTTTGGCCTTATCTTCCTTCTAAGGACAGACTCCACTGTCATATAGTTTAGGCTTATCTTATGAAAACACCCCATTTCCATCACCAACAAATCTCTGTGGCTCATAAGTACACTGGTATATTTCTCATTCATATTATATGTTAGTAGTTGTGAGTTTCTTGTGCCTTAGTTATACATATTTCCTCTTACTGAAACTTGATATAAAAGAACAGATCCTATCTGAGACATCATATTCTCATGGCAGAGAGAGAGAGAGAGAGAGAGAGAATTAGCAAAAATACAAAATAGCTAGTTCAGCTTCCACTTGGAATGGATTCGCATCGCTTCTGTCCACATTTTTTTTTTTAACAAAGAAAGTCAAACGGCCACCCTTGACAATGGAGTCATGCACTACACTCTTCTCACAGGACTTCCCCATCAATCACATGGCCAAGCGAAGGATGCATATTTCTCCTACAAAGGAGATGTAAAATTTTCAGTGTAAAGATGCAAGCTTTTATAAGAGCACACCGTAGGAAGGGGTTGAGGACCTAAGAACCAACAGTCAAAAAAACCTGATTTTTAATATTTTGTTTGAAAATTAAAAGACTCATTCATATTGATTGTTTTGCGGAATGCTGCCACAAAACTCAGGTGATTTTGTAATTGGAAAACATTTGGGAAATCAGTTTTTCAGTGAGCAGTTTAATGCGCAAGTTCATTTGCGTGAGGTCTTCATCAAGTGGCATTGGTTGAGTGAACTGGAAAAGATCACAGAATAGTGTTTGGCTCAAGCCAATATATTTTCTTTTACTGCTTCCATCTCTGAGTTCATAAATATTCATGACATTTGAGCATGGAAAGGAAATAGGTTCTGCAGAGCTAGTGTTCTAAAGTAAGTATTTCCTGCCATATTTATTCAAATAAAAACAGGTAAGAGAGTTGATTATGTTTAGATTCATGCCAGTTATTGTAATAGAAAAAATAAGCAAGACATAGGGTTATAATGCACTTAAGGCTGAAAGGAAGAGAAAAACCTTCTCCTCTGAGGTGCCAGTTCCAAGTTACTCCCACCCAGATTTTCTTACCAAAAGTGGATTAAGCTTCTCCACTGGAGTTGTGGCAGATTCCGTCTGATGGCGAGGCGCTCTTCAAGGGCCAAGGATGAGGGGCTCCCTCGTCTTCCTTCTGTAGTTAGAGCTGTCTGAATGAAGGGAATGGTTAGTCATCACTGTGGCGTGCTATGCACGGTTAGTGAGAAAGATAGGAAAGGCAAAATAGGTAGCCAAAGAAGGCAGACACAGAAAGCAAGAGATCTAATAGAGTTTTTTAACATGCTAAAATAAACAATGAAATTTGAAAGCAACATGTTGAGATGGTAATATATCAATTTTATAGTGTTTGTACGCATTTGATGAAATAGTTATGTAATGCACCTAATTGCAAATGGCATGTTGAGGCACTCGATAAACCTAACCTCAGCCTCATTTAAGATGCAACTGCTGAAATGTTATTTATATTTTGGGGTCCATCTTAGTATAACAGGACATATATTTAGCCAATTTCTATTCATATTGGCTGTGGATGGTTTTTAAGTGCTAAAGTATTTTTAAAATCAGAATATTATTATACTAGTTAATAGTCATTATCCTTATCTCCTTGAGAATGGAGTGATACAAATAGTCCAAAAAATTGTAATAATAATAAGGAAAAAAAAAAACATTGATTTTACATGTATCTTTTTCCAAATAGACTAAGAAGTTTTGTGATAAGTTGGCCATTAGCCCTTGGAGAAGTCAAATGGCAGTCACTTGGTGAAAGAAAATAAATTTATGTATATGTAGAATCCCTGAGTCAAATATTCAATCATTTGAAAAATATGAAGTATTTTTCCTGCTTTTTGAGGTGTTAACTCTTTTTAGAAGAGAAGGAAAAATCCTTCCTTCATGAGATATATTTTATACTCTGTATAAGCTTTACTATTCTGACATTATTAATTTGTATTATGTATTATATTATTAATCTTCATTATAATGATAATAGGACCATTTCTATGTAGTATATAGCTGTGGGTATATAAATTCAGCAGATGTAGAGTTAAGTGTATTGATGCAAAAATGATATTTTCTTCTTGTAAATAAGTCTCATCAAGTAATACTTCCTTTTGTTAACATTAGAATTGCAAAATCATCATTTCCTTTTGTAAAGGACTGTCCTTCATGGGGTTGTCAGATATTACATGCTGCATTTGTTACTTAGTAGTGGTTAGGAAATCATTTTTGGGAGGGAGAGTAGAGGAAAATACAGAATCAGTGTGTTTGACTATCTGAACATGCCCCAAACCTCCATTCTTTCTCTCTTTCTGTCTTCCCCTCCTTTCCTCCCTTACTCTTAACTCTTTGTCTCAAACAGAGAAAATAGAGAAAGAATATATCATGCATACATTATTCATTAATGATCACCACATGAATGATCCCTTCACACACTTGAAAGATTAATTAAAAAAACAAACAAGAAAACCTTGTTTGCTCATGCCTGGGGGCAATAAGGAAGCTGTGGATATCAGACACCTTCTGAGCCATACTCGATGTCCTGCTGGCCAGTGATTTCTTCTGAAGTTTCTTCCTTCCAAAATATTTGGATTTAAGCTATTCATTTTATATTAGATGCAGTTGAAAAAACAATAAAGCTGTTGTTTTCATGTTTATTTCTGTTGTTTAATTTTGTTTTGTTCATACTTCATTTAGTCTTGAGACACAGAGGGAAATTGTTTGAAATTTCCCGGACTTATACAAATATACCTATATGTTTTAAAGCAAATTAATATCCTTATGCTAAAGACATTTTTTTGCTTGAGTCCATGTACTTAGTAGCAATAATTTACTGCTTTTCCACGAATGTGCATAATTGTTAGATTCACATTATCTTGCTTGCCAGAAAGCTCACTTCCCGCTGCCTTGCTATCTGAGCAGCAGAGAGGTCCCTCGTCTCCCTGACTTCTTCAGTCTAATTTACTCTACCTCTACTCCCACCCGGTGAAACTAAACTCTCAACTACCAGAAACCGCTCTTGACAGTTTGTTTCTTCAGCTGTTTTATGATATGATTGTTGATTGATAAGAATTAGTCTTTCCTTCCCTTTACTTAACTTGCACACTCTTTGAAGAAGAAAATTATTCTTTATTCACCACAGTGTCTACTGAAGTGCTAATAACATGTTTAATGCCCCATATATATTTATTTGCTGTATGATTGGGAAAGCAGGGATTCATGTCCATAATTATCAAATCCAGGCCCTCAAAGTCTAACATGTTTACCCTCTGGTCCTTTACAGAAAAAGTGCTGACCCTGATGCAGAACCGTGGGCTGAACCCTGCGTTAGCAGAATTTTCTCAAATTATTAGCAAACACATGTTCCCCTTCTCTTTGTTCCAGACTAAATCTAGACTTTGGCTTTTCTACTTATTTTCTTTTCTCCCGTTATCCATGTGTATGTTTTGTCTTGAGTACCATTAGCTCAAAAAGTAAGCCTATAGAAATGCAGTGTTACTCAGGGAAGGGGTATGATGCAGGACTAGGTGTCTCAGAACCATTAGAGAGGAGCTAGAACATGGGGAAAACAAAGTGAAAGATTCCAGGCTGAGTTTTCTGGGAAAAAAGATTTCAGGTTCTATGCCTGTCTTTTAAGGAAAAAAGTACAAATATCATAAGATGTACAAAAATAGAATATACTTTCTGTTATGTGGCAGTGAATCCAGAAACTATGAAGAGGATTGTCTGTTTTCCTGCTAATTTCAGTGAACTCTACTACAAAGCAAATAAACTATCAAATGGCTATTTCAGAGATTTCAATAATACTGAATAAACTTGTATTGACTATCAAAAGAACTGTGAGCCTTGATATGCATCTAACTAATAATCTCAATAGAGTTTAAGACTGATCTTTAGTTAAACATTTTCCTGAATCAAAACTATAGATCATGAAATTTAGAAATTGGGGTTTAGATGCAATTATTGCTATAAAATATGTTGTCGGCCAAGAAGAAACTCTGGACAAAGGAAATAATGTCATATTAAATGAGGTTGCATCCAAACCTTCACAATATGTATTTAGGACTCAATGTAATGTAAAAAGTATACCTTTATTTATATCAGTGTGAGTCGTTCTTATTTAAATTCTAAATAAAATAGGTAGATAAAACTAGAACAGTTCAAAATCCGTCTTCCTTACATATGTACAGATTTTAAAATCTAATTTTTAAAATACATGTAATTTAAAGTGATTTAATCAGAAAGCTATGGGCTGATTTTTATTTTGATATTTTTGTACATTTTTACCAAAACGTATAAAAATATATTTTATACATTTTTTAAAACTTTAACCTGTGACATTATTTTACCTTATATTTTATTATTGTATTTTTCATTGGTAAGATGGCCAGTTATATTTTCCTGGACTGTGGTTCATTTTTCAAATTAATATCTCATGACTCCTTTTTCATAACACTTGGTTGGTTCTTTTGCTTTTGTCCTTCTATGTTTATAGCTACATATAAGATAACTCAAAAGAAGAAAAAGAATAATAAATCTCTCAAAGGCACACTTGACCCAAATATTAATGCCCCTAAAATAGATACTCAGTCTTCCACCAATGTTAGGCAAAATTTTATATCAAGTATTTTATAAGCTATTTTGCTGTAAACTAAACTTAGAAATATTATTCAATGAAAATTACTCCTATCCCAATAAAGTGTATTTGCATACAGTTTTCACTCATTAGAATGTAAGATGTATTACATTTGTTCAACGGCATTTTTTTGTCTTCCTTGGAATTGATAATAATTTGGTTAATTTATCAGTTATTGATCAAGTTGTTAGTTGTCATGCTACTCTTATATAAATACATTTCAGCCAAAGCAATCATATATATTATTTGACCAGGGAAAAGTAGAGGAGGAAAGAGTTTATAATTCTGGAAGATGACCAAGTAATAAAAAGATTCATATAATGTTTTTATAAATATTTTTATTAAATCACAGAAACATTGTCTGCTATATATCCTCTATGAGTTCTATATATGGAATCCTGTGTTCACCAGTTTGATTATTGTACAAAACAAATTGAAAAAGTGAAAACTATTAAAAAATTATCTAACTGTACTTTGTTGCCAAGATATTCCATGAGCCATAGGTTCATTAATAATTACCCTTAGGGATGGTTTGGGATTGCTTCTAGGAATTTTATCTACCAATCCGTACTCAAAACAATTTATCCCTGTTTTAGAAAAGCATGGAATATTGATTAAAACATAAAAATAGTTATTTAAATTCATGTCTCTAATCTAAAACTTCAGTTTGACAGGTTATCATTAGATTTTCAACTGGAATTTATACAAATTTATGTAAATAAAAAATTTTATCAAACACCTAAATATTGGCCAACAAACTGGTTATGTCAGTACAAGTCAAACCACGAAGCTTTGGCTTCTTCATTATCTGGTCTCTACCTACGTGGACATCTTTATTGCCTGATGCTGTTATCTGTTACTTCCTACAAATTATACATAAAGCAATACTACAAACTCTGTAGACGTCCTGAAATCACAGGTTTTTACATGATTCTTTCCATGCATAATTCGATACATTTTATTGTTTCTTCTTTGTCAAACCTGTTTGTATGTAGGCCACCGTCACCCTTCATATTGTCTAAAATGTCAACACCTTCACAGGCATTCAGGATTTGCTCCATTCCTCTTTTAGAAAGACGTCATCACTCCTTTTCCTCGGCCGCATTGTTTGCCGTACCTGATTCTGTCTTCTCACTGACTGCATTAATAGTAACCTGATTGAATGTGTTTACCCCATTAGATTTTATGCTCTTTAGGACATTATTGGGTGCATTCTTTCAGCCAGCTAGACCACACAAAGTGTGGGATAATTTATTTTAATTGAATTTCATAAAGAGGGGAAGTAAAAGTGATTTTAAAAAAGCAGTAATGAGTGAGAAAAATAAGTGAACAAACTGGTTAAAATTGATAGGAAATTTCATTCTAAGGAACAGAAAATAAACTAAAACAATTTATAAAGCAACATCTAAGTCATTGTTATAACAGTGTTGTAGAGTAAACCCTATCTCATATACCTTTTTTCTATTTCTAACACATACTATTTGATGCTTGGAAAAATATAGTATCAGTTATTAATTAGTTCATCCCACAATGATTATTTGAATCCTTATGATGCAAATCCTTTGGAAATATATGCAGTGGATGTGAAATATTTAAGTCTTGAAGGAGATAAGGTATAGTTGGAAAAAATTAATATATAGCAGAAATGTAAACAGAAATATGGAAACTGCCATTAGTCAGGTGTAACAGGTTCCTTAGGTGAGGCACAGAGAAAGCTCCTAGAATAATTAAAGGAGGAGTGATTTGTGTTCCAATAACAGGACCTGGAAGGGCTTTGTAATGGGGTGTTGTTACTACACCTCTATGTGCCTCAGTTCCTCATCTGTAAAATGAGGACAATAATGGTACCCACCTCAAATGGTGTTCTGTTAGATGGACTGATAAATGTAGAGCTTTTAGAAGAGCACTTGGCAAATAGTATGTGCTCAACCGAAGCAAACTGGAATCATTAATACTACCACTAATAGTATTATTCAAGAGGGACCCCGACAGATATAGCCCAGATTTAAAGAGAAACATGAAGAAATAAAAGATACAAAAACACAAGTGTATTTCAAGAAATGGTGAAGAGTAGAGTTTGTAGAAACAAACTGAGGAAATGGAAGAAAACATCTTAATTGAGAAATCTGGTTTGACAGGAATGTAGGTTTTTAAAAATATATATTTACTTTAGGTAGCGGAGACCTGCAAATGTTTTTAATCTTTGGTTGAGGCCCTCGATTACTTTATTATAGTCCTTCTTAAGCTTATGTGTGTGTACACATCACAGAGGGATCTGATCGGATTCAGATTCAGGAAATCTGTGGTAGAGCCAGGGACTCTGCATTTCTAACATCCTCAGATGATACAATGTTGCCATTCCAAACACAACATTTTGAACCTGCTTGTTTATTTGTTCATAGCCCCATACACACCAGAGTGTAAAGTTGGTAAGAGCAAAAACTGTGTCTGTCCTGTTCCTGTGCCTCACACTGCTCAACACATAACAAGTGCTCAAAAAAGAAAAAAATTAATGAATCAACAACTGAGGATATGAATATGAAAACATGAAGGCATGGAAATTTTAGATGTAAGTGAGAGGATTGGTTAATGGAATATCTTGTCAGGGGATGAGAAAGTGAGCAAGAGAAAGAATACAGTTGGTGTAGGTTAGTTTTGGCCAGGAAAACAGACACAAACAAACGAACAAACCAAATAACCTTTCTGTAGGAAAAAGAAAAAAAATAGAAGAGTGCTCTTTTGAAGTATAAATGAGAGAAGGAAATAGAAGTCTCATAGAAGGTTCTGGATCAGCGTAGAAAATGAGATTCAAGATTCTCCCTGCCTAAACCCACCCACAATGCAAAAAAGGTGAAATCATCTTGAGCTTTGTGGTGTGACTCTGGAAGCTAATCTCAACCTAGTCAATATCTGGTATTGAGATTCATTTTTCAAATATGTACCCTCAAGTCCACTCCAAATCTATGGGATTAATTGACAGCTTTAGATGAAAGCCCCTGGAAGATACATTTAAATACCTTTACAATGATTACATCAGCTAGTGTTTAGCAGAATAGAAATCAAAATTATTATAAATGAATCTTTTAATTATTTTACATTTTACCTCATTGCCTTGGGAAGAGTATTTAGAATTTAGCTAGTACTATTGCTAATACACTGATGATATGATTCCAAATAAATGGACTGTCCAAACCTAATAACACTAGTCCCAGAAAAAGAAAAATAATAAATTAGAAAAATTGGAATCAGTAATGTGTTTTACAAAATTCACCCTAAAACAGATGCCTTCTGTTTGGGTTTTCTTAACTTGTGAATGCTGGTCTTTGTTGATCGCTCAAAAAAAAAATGTAGTTTATGAATGCTGAAAAGCATCATGAGCACTGAAAACCATTTGATGGGGAAAGTATGCCGTTTTGAAACAAATAATTTGTCTTGTTGGAACACTATCTCTATGGCGTAAAAGTAGCCTGATATTTGAACTTAAATTCTTCTAATTTTAAAGAAAACAACCTAATCAATAGAGTTCAGATGTCTGTGATATAGAGTGCTGGATTGACAGATTCCTATTTCTGAAGGTACTTGATGGTATTTATCTAGCAGTGCTTTAAAGTGAACCTGGAGGAAAGCAAGGAGTTGTAGAATTACTATATTTCTTGTTGGTTTAGATGAATTAAGTTTTTATTCTTAAGAAAATGCCGGAGTAATATTTAGATATTGACTCAGTTAAAATGCTTTTAAGAAGAGGAATTGAAGAAAAGTGTAGGCATTAAAATTAAGTTGTGATGTTTGAAGTAATTGATTTAATGTGGTTCTTTCTAACCTCCTAAAAAGAAAGAATCATTTCTTAAAATGTCGGTGCTATTTTAGATTACATGTGTTTCTCTTTCTGACTTTGTCAAGAGAATTAAATTTATATTACTATTTAAGATTCTTGTTCCATTTTCAGCATAAGGACATTAAATTCAGAAAATCCAATTAGTGAAAAACTGACCTTGTCTTGTCTATGGAGTCATCAGTATAGATAATTTTCTCTTCCTCTGTTTCCTATCCCTTTTTCCTTTATAGCCAAAATGTGTTAGTTTTTCACTACTATGACTCAATGAGAAAATTTTGAATAATGCTATTTCTAATATTTCATTGATTAAGTTCTCACATATTACATCAGTAAAAAATAATTTTGTATTAGAAACTGTTTTTAAAAATGTCGTTTTTTTTCAGAGTGTGCTTTGTCAAATTTAACTCTCTAGAGTTAAATTTAGAAAACAATTTTTAAAAAAATTTCTTAATCACTGCAAACATGAAAAATAATTTTTTAAAGATCAGTAGATTAACTTGATCATTTCAGTGTATCCAACAAATTTTATTCAATTTTAGCTTTGTCTTTTATCATTGGACGTTTTATAAAAGTGCACTGTTTTAGTTGTTTACACTGTTGATTTTATTCAGGAAAATTTTTCGTGGCCAAAATTTCTGCTCACATTATTTACAGATTTTGTTTGAATTTGTTGAGTGCTATTTTGGGTTTAATGTTTCCCAATGAGAATTACTTGAATCATTAGTGAAGTAATTCACATTGACAATGTACTTTAAAATATATTTAATGTTTTAAACAATATTTAGCATTTAACTATTTAATATTTAATATTTGCTTCTCATTATTTCCTCTGTGCATTTAGTGGTTCTGATTGATGATACACAGGACCAGGTTTTAAGCCATTGTCAAAGTTTTCCTAATATAAAGAGACTAATAACTTAAGTGGTATTTTTTCCATGACATTTACTGAAAAACTTTAAATTATTGTATTAGTTGCTAGGGCTGCTATAACAAAATACCATAGACTGGTGGGCTTAAATAACAAACTTATTCTCTCATAGTTTTCTAGGCTAGACACCCAAGATCATGGTGTTGGGGAGGTTTCTCATGAGGCCTCTCTCCTTGGCTTCCGATGGCCACCTTTTCACTGTGTCCTCACATGTCTTTCCTCTGTGCACATGCATGTTTATGTCTTAGTCTCTTATGATAAAGATACTAGTCATATTGGATTAGGGCCTATCCATATGTCCCATTGTTATCTTAATTACCTTCAAGGCCCTATCCCTAAAACAGTTATATCTGAGGTATAGGACTTTAACATTGGTATTTTGGGGGACGTAATTCAGTCCATAATGGCCATCTATCAGGGAGTCTAGTCTTCTAAATATCATCTTTTAAAATAGTCACAAAATCAAATTACCTTTATATGCCCAGGTAACATTGATCTAATGATTTTGACAGTGCCGGCAGATGATTCTGAGGCTTTGTCAATTCTGTATGAACAATCTGAATATTGTATGAAGCTTCTCATTGAATCCTTTCTGGTATTAATGGTGATGTTCCTTACATGGCAGTTCAATCAATGTGTATATAGTAAATCTCTAAGAGAAAGAGACATTGAGACAATAGCTAAATGAGGTTTAATGTTGTTAAGTAGAATAACATGTAGAAGCAAAGTGTCTACAATGTAATTAAAAATTAGCATTGCTTTCCTGGTTATAGGTAATTGCTTCTCATTTGGAAGAACTGTTTAGAGCTATTCCATTTTTAAAACAAATTATGTTTTACAAATCAATTTTTTTCTCTTTTAATATTTCATATTTCCAGAAAAGGAGCCATTCTTTTTAAAATTGTACATTTTAGATCTTATAGGAATGTCTCATATTGATATACATAGAAATCCTTTTTTTTTGATCTGTTGTTTTGTTTTCTTCGAGTAAATTAGTTTTTTGAATGAATTAAATACTGCTTGAAAATAAAACTGAGCTTTCATTAATGAAAACTGCAATTGATCTAATAATCTTTAAATTTTGTTCTTAATGAAATAGCATAATTTGTAATATACTTTATTGCATTGCTATTTAAATTGTGGTCTGAAGCTTGTCCTATGCTTGAAATTTGTAGCAAAAAGAGAAATACAGAACTTAAGAGTAAAAAGTGAACATCAGTAAAACCTTTATAATCTTCGAACAGGTTATTATTGTCTGTAGAGTCTAGGAATAAAAATGGAGAGGATTGCATTTTGAATTCTTCCATTTTTTTTTTTTTTGCAAGTAACTCTTCTCTTAATTTTTCTTTTGGATTTCGTAAAAGTGCAAGTTTGCGAAGGACTGAAGTTGCAAACAAAACAAAAGAAAACGAGCATAACCTTTAACACAGGGAGTATGAGCAGCAGTGGTCTATGGAGTAGGGGTAAGAGAACTCAAAATGATTTGGATAGACCTGAATTTGACCTTGCCTCAACCACTTAAAAAGTATTGGGATTTGGGTCAAATTATTTACAGTCTTCAAGCTTATGATACAATATTTTGTGTTATAACAAAATCTGGAATTTTGTCTGGTATAGTGCATAGGCTCTAAATCAAGGTATGTCAGGCTGAGCACTACTGATATTTGGGATGAGTTAATTCTTGGTTTTTAACATCCCCCATTATAAGTGCTTGTCCAGGGCATTGTAGAATATCCAGCAATGTCCCTGGTTTCACCCACACTAGATGACAGACTTGACAATTGAAGGAGCTGCCATTCATTGCCAAGTGTCCTGAGTGTGGAGGCAGGTTCATTGCCCCCATTTGAGAACTACCGGTCTCATCTCACTACATAAGGAAACATTTGCATATGGTTAACCTAACTCTTATAAGTATCTTAAGAAATGAGAACATTGTGATGCACTGTATCTTAATAACTCCAACACAGCCTTTTTTTTCCCCCCAGCATTAATTAGATTTCAAGTTTTCTTTTTTTTAAAAAAAACACATTTAACTGCTGCAATTTTTTTTTTTTAGGTTGAGTAGTAGGTGAAAGTTGAGTTGCATTTACAAGCACATCATGTATATATATATGCGTGTATATACACATATGTAGGTACACACACCTAAAATACCCACATATATATTACCATATAATATGCATTATAATATAATTGCATATAACTACATATGGTATGATGTAATAGGCTTTGATGAGGAAACAAAAAATTCACTTTTGCAATCATTTCTCATTGTAGAATTGTGGTGTCCAGTACAGTAGCCTCTAGCTACATGTTGGCTACTTGAAATGTGTTTAGTTTGAATTAAGATGTGTTGCTTATGTAAAATACACATTAGATTTTTTAAGACATAGTATGAAAAAAAAGTAAGAAAAAAGAATATTACATTAAAATGATAACATGTTGGCATTTTGCTAAATAAGATACATAATTCATTTTAATGATTTTACTTTTGTTAATATGATTATTTGAAAATTTAAAATTATAGATATGGCTTGAATTTGTTTCTTACATTATATTTCTGTTGGGCAGCACTGCTGTACAACCTGTAGCCTTTGATCAGAGTGTTAGATTTAATCATCTATTGAACTTATGTTGTTTTTCTTTCTCTTCTTTTTATTTCTTTATAGTGGTATGTAATGAGTTAAGGTAAGTTAAAGGACACATATGACAAGACTGTCTCTCAGTGTTGAATTTAGTGAAACCAATACATGCAGGTTACCTAGGAAATAAAATCATTAAAATATTAGTTCTTCTTATTATCACTTATTGTTCCTATTACATAGTTAGGATTGTTGTTCTTTAATAAATAGTGAAATGGAAGAGGAGGAATACTTCAGGGCTCAAACTCTTCTTATAATACACCTTGCTAAGCAGCTGTGAGTCCCTTTCATTTCTAAATAAGATACGAATTGAAAGCTCAGGACGGAACGCTCGAGTCTGCACACACGTCTGTTCACCTGTATGTTCTTTGCTCTGGTCTGCAGAACCCCACAGAGTGCAGAGCGAGGTGCCCAGGATATTTCCATTGAATATTTCTACCGCCTTACTAAAGAAACATAAAATTAGAAAATCAGTGCCCTCATCTGAATTTCTAATTAATTTATTCAAGCAATTTGTATTAATGGTTGTAATTTTTGTAAAAAAAAAATCAGAATGACTTTTCAACTCAATTGTGTGTATATGCACACACTCTTTAAAGAAAATAGATGAAGGTGTTTCTTTGTGTATTGAGCACATTGATTGAAATGATTACAAGGATATATGCAGAGAAAAGACTGATTTTACTACTTTTCTGAATTTCCTTTAACCCTTTGATTTAAAAAAATGTGCTAATAAAAAAAGAAATTTTTTTTTAAACCAATATTCTCTGTGGGATAATTAAGTAGATGTTAATGCCCTAAGTACTCATCATATGGAATTAATTAGCTTCTCTCCTTGCATCTAAGACAGTACAAGATATGTAACAACTTTGGAGAATGGAAAAAAAATAGTAATTCCATCATTTTCTGTGTTATCATTTATTGTTCAGATGAGGAACTTTGGATAAGTTTCTATAGGCGTTCTATTTCGGTATTCAAATATTTGTCTTTATGTAGTATCAGGCTTGAAGGGAGAAGCTGTTTAAGAGAACCAAGAAACAAAGCAAAGTGACTGGTCATTTTATTAATCAGAAAACATGAGCGCAGCATTTTGCTTGTGATTACTGTAAAATCTTCAAAGAAACAGAAGCCATACTTAAATATAAAGTGCAAGGAAAAGGTAAAAACAGTATACACTGTGAAGCTGGGAGATGAGGCAGTAGGCAGCAGTAATATTCAGGAGCATCACACTGAAGTTCCAAAGAAGAAATAGCATTGGTGAGAACAAAGCAAAAATGTCAAAATACAGTAATAGTAGAGAGCAGAGATAGCCTCTGGAGGATATTTAAAATTCTACATTAACATTTAAGGTAACTCAGTATATGAATAACAAGTACTGTAGCCTGTGGGGGCAATTAGCTAGCTCAGTCTGACTCTTCTCCACTCTCTAAAGGTATTAGTTTGCCATCAAAAGGGTCACATTAAAAGAAATAACAAACAATAGTTTGTTTCCACTTGAGGAAAGTCATACAGTAGTTTTAGTACAAGGAAAGTAAGGCTGGGATTGTGTGGATTCTGGTAATGTGAATATTGAACCATACAGAAAAAAGACCCGAAAACTAGAAGCAGCAGTGGAAAGTATATATTTAAATATGAATGCTAGAAGAAAAATATAAGCAAGATAAGAACATTAAAAGAGGAAGTAGAGACATAGATAATTTTAAAAATAAATTTCAGGATAATAAGAGAATAAAACAACTAATGATGTTTTTAATTAACTTGGAATTATTGATTTCTAGGTAATTTGATATATATGACTGTCGTGTCATATTGTATTTGTTTATATTAATGGAAAAGATAAGAAGGTGTCCACAATTCATTAGTGTATACATTCAATCAAAAATTTCTGTAGAGCTCCTGTTACATTCCAGGCACTTGAGTAGGTATTTGAGTGGTGGTCAAGATAGAAAAGGCCTTCGTGTAACTGTATAACTAAACATGTTCCAGATAATGACCGGATGAAAGGATAACATTTACGCTCATTCAGGTATTAATAAATACTAAAAAGAATAAGGATACAGTATAAAGGGGTAGAAAAAAATGAAGGGATGTTTAGATTGTTTGATTAAGGAAAACTTCCAGGAGGTAGTGAACAGGGACCTGAATGAAATATCTAAAACAATAACTGAGAAATATTTGAGAAACATATAAAGCAGGTGGAAACCTGAGGTGAGATCATTTGAGGAAGAGGAAACTACAAATGCAAAGACTTTGAGAAGGAAATGAAGTCGTGGCCTTTGATGAATGGCAAAAATGCCTGTGTCTGGGCTGGGCTGAACAAGGGCTTGGGAAGAGCAGGGATAAACAGGTGGAGCCCAGAGGGTTTGTAAGACAATAAAACTGTTCTATATGATAGATACCATAATCATGGATACATTTGTTCAAGTTCATGAAATGTGCAATATCAAAAGTGAAACCTGAGGTAAACGATGGACTTTGAGTGATTATAAAGTGTCAAAGCAGGTTTATCAGTTGTAACAAATGCACCACTCTGGTGGGGGATGTCGATAACGCAGGAAGCTGTGCATATGTAGGGGCAGGGGGCATTTACAGATCTTTGTACCTTCCTCTTCATTTTCTTGTGAACCTAAAACCTCTCCAAAAATAGTTTATTAAAAACATATATGTAGGCAGAAGCCAGATCTAATAGGATCTTTATAAAACATTACAAGGATCTTTATTATTGTTCTAAATGTGAAAGTCTCTGAATAGCTTGAACACAAATGTAGCATAATCAGTGTTAAAGATAGACAAGGAAAGATGTAAAGAGAGAGACTTGTTGAAAAGCTATGGCATATACCCAGCTAATTGATGATGGTTATTTGGATAAGGGTGGTTTGAGGAGAGGTAGTAAGAAGTGGTTGGAGGTGACGTGATTTACTCATAGACTGGATAAAAGGATAAAGAAAGGAATAAGGGATGCCTCGTAAGTTCTTGGTTTGCAACAACTACGTGAATGACATTTATATTATTAAAATGAGGGGCATTTTGGAAGAATCAGGGAACCAATGGATGGTTTTGGACAAGTTAAGTTAGATATGCCTAATAGAGTTGTCAAAGAGATTGTTGTATATATGAAGCAATCTCAGGGAAAAAGTCTGGGTTTGAGATAAAATTTGGGAATCATCAGTATAAAAATATATTTAATACCATGGTCTGGATCAGATCATCTAGAAATATTATATAGATAGGAAAGAGAAAAAGGGCAAAGTTAACTCTGGGACACTCCAATAATTAAAGGTCAGAGAAGGGAGTAGAGTTTGTGAAGACCATGTCACTAAAATATAAAGAAAATTAGAAAGTTGTGGTATCCTTAAAGCCTAGTATATTTAGTGATTCAAAAAGGAGGAGGAGTCACCTGTGTCAAATCCTGCTGAGGAACTTGGAGGCCTGATAATTGGTCATTGAATTTGTCAAGTCACAAATTGCTTTAGATCTGACAAGTACATTTTCAGGAGTTTGATGAGGATAAAGACTAAATAAAAGGTCGAAAACAGAATGCAAGGAAGAAAGTAGAGAAACCAGTAGTTTTAACTTTGGAAGCTGTGCAGTGCATATATGGGAGGGAGCATACAGTTGAACAGAATGTATCCAAACTTTGTGTCAATGACTAGAAGATAAACAATAGGCATAACTTTGGGTCAGTAACTGGAAGAAATGGGAGGGACAAGGGAATTTCTTTTTAATAACAAAGAATGGAGCGTGCCTGCATTCCGATAGGAGGGACATTGATAATACAGAGAGGGAGCAGATGACGAATGGAGAAAATTTTCAGACTGCAAACCAGGGAAGAAGTGTTAGCACCCTTTGTGGATTTGATTTTAAGATGATCATAGACACAATCCATCAGTTCAAAAGTCAGAAGGTCAAGTATGTAAGAACAGATAGAAGTAGTCTTACATTTTCTCAGTGGAGAGTCAAGGACAGAGGGTGATGTTGATCATTTGAGAGAAGAGTAGAAAATATGATTTCTTTTCTTTCTGAGAATGAGGAGCAAACTATGAAACAGTATGAAAATGCTAGGCGCTTCTGAGGGCCCAGCTGATATTGACACAAAACATCTTAAGTGTCATTGGAAATGCTAACTTACTTTCATGAATACATATAGTTGAACGAGATGCTTCTACTTTCAGATGTTATGACTTTGACCTCGTTTTAAATTTAGATAATATACTCGCCATTTATTTTAAAGAATGGTTTGACCTGGGAAGGATATTTATTCTCTTCATAGCTCATCTCTATATCAGGAATAATGTTATTTGTCTTACAGGGTAATTGTGAGAATAAAATGATATAAAACATTTTAGCACAGTATCTGGCAATACTAATCATACATCTTTTTTTAATTTTTGGCCTTATTTCTGTTATAAAAGCATCAATAACCAGACATTTTCTGTAGGCCCAGTGCTTGGAATTCAATGAAGGTATAGTTATTAAGAATGCAACTGGCATTAATAAACAGAAAATGTGCTTACAGTGTTTCAACCAGGTTGAGGCTTACTTTTCTAATTGACATGATGACAGTCATGGGTGGGCTCAGCTGCTCTAGGATGCTGTCAGAAACCACAGCTCTTTCCATCTTTTCTACTACCATCTTAGCATGTGGCTTTTGTGCTTGGAGTTGCAAGGTGGTTACTATCTATGTAGGCTTGTGTCAGAGTTCCATGTAAGAAGATAAGGGAAATGTAAAGTATGAATGGCTAATGTGTGGGCCAGGGAGAGAGAGAGAGAGGAAAAAAAATAATCTGTTCACATTCTCTTCCTTCTCATTGGCTTGAACTTCATGAGATACAAGGTAACCTAGAAAGGTATTTTATCAGGATAGATTGAATCCTGAATAAAATTGAGGTTTTCTTTTTCAAGAAGCACAGATTGTGTATTTGGTAGGCAGCTAACCGTGTCCACCACAGAGAGTCAAAATGAGTTCTTTTCCCCCAGAATGAAACACATTTGTGTTTAGTGAAGGAGACAAACACATAAACCAGCATTCACAAATAGAAATGTGTCCAGGGCCAGGCAGAGAACACAAATCAGTGCAGTGGATTGAATGGCCAATTACAGAGCACATGGCATAATTAAAGATGGCAAGAATTGCCTAGATCTAGTAGATTGATGCCATGAGTTCTATGAACTCAAAGTGCTTAGCTCTTTTACCAAATATCCAAATCTGGATTTTATGTTAATTCTTCCTTTTTATTTATTTTTTTAGAATTACAAACTAGATTACTATTTTTAACTTCAGACCAATAAAAAAATTACCTATGACCTAGATTCAATATAGTTTACCTCTGATTTGTACATTTTGATTTTAAATTATAATAAAGGCTTCAACATGGATATTTGCAAAGTTATATGGGAGCCTCGTGGACAAAGACACTCGTAATGAAGGACCACATTTTCCTTTAACATTGTATGAAATGCGGGACCATAGAATCATAAATCTTTACAGTAGAAGGGACCTAAGTAATTATCTATTCAACTCTAATTTTTATATGAAGACATTAAAACCCAGAGACATAAAATCCACATCAAGGCTATACAAAAAGCTGTAGAATTCCGCTTTCCCATTTGCTGGACCAGGGCCCTTTCCACCTCAGCCTCTTCATACAAGTCAGGCAGAGGAGTGAGTGGGAACTGACAAGGGGCTTGGCTCAGTCCACTGGGCTTGGTGATGCAGAAATAATAGGTGATGTTTTAAACACGCCTGTCAATTCACCTTGGTGATAATGCCAGAGAAGGAGAGTTTTTAGAGATCATGAAAATAACTCAGTTGAAGGCTGTTTCACAGCCTTTGAGTCAATAATTAATTCTGCCAACAGGTAGTCATGTTATCTTTCTCTGAAGGTTATAACTGTTGCTCATTTTTTATTATGATTTTATGAGAATGAAACAAGTGACCCCAAATAAGCTCACATCAAGGACTTTCTTAATATAGTTTAGCATTCAGATTGGTTTCTTTCTAAATGATCCTATCTGTGAGTGAATCTGGATCTGAATGCAGAGAAAAATACAATATTTGAGGTCTTCAAATCATGGAAAAAATTATCAAAATCCCCATTTTCCAAGAGCACAGGATAAATTAAGTTTGTTTTACAGGGTTTACTCAAGCAGGAAGGCTGAATATTTTTCATCAGAACATCTTAAATTTAGAAAATAATCAATTAACTAGTTTCAGGAATTCATTATTTTAAGAAGCACCAATTCAGAATACATCGTTTTTAGAATATTCCAGGTTACTATTATTCATGACTTCATCTGATTAACCAACCCATTTGGCCTCAGCGATGAGAAATTTAGCACCCTGCTTTTTTTTTTTTTTTTACATGGCAAGTTTTGCCCTTAAACATTTCGGGAACAAAAAATTTAGAGAATACTTGGCAATTAGTTAACTGGATACTCATATGTTTAACCTGAATACTTCTTTATCTTCTCATTCCTAACTCAGAGCCAGTGCTTTTTGGTTTTCAATTTAATTGTTTTGTAGTTCATCCCTTTTCAACTTTGTTCTTTACATGATGTTAATGCCGGTATAACATTATTTGTGCCCCCCCCCCCCATTACTCCTCTAATTTGGGCTAGGCATCACCAAACTGCATCACCTAAACATTCCTAGACATGTATGTCTAGTTGTTGTTGCTGGTGGTTTTTTTTTCTTTTTTTTTTTTTTTTTTAAAGCTCTCCAGAGAAGAAGATCCCATAAACTCCCTTGGTATCCAATTCTAGTGTTTAATGGAACATGTTCATTCATCTATAATAATATTTGTAATTATACAGCACATTTCTTCAGAGTAGCTCTTGGCACTTTAAAATAGTATTTCAATCCCCAAGACATTCCTAGAAGTAGGTGGCAAGCTTCATTATGCTCCTCGAGGGTACAAACAATGTCTTTTTACATGTTAAATTCAGTTCTCAGTACATTGCGAAGGCTTCAGAAATGCTTAATAATCAGAACAGTAATTTTACAGATGGATGAATTGAGAGAAAGTGAATTTAACTCCTCTCCCAGTGCCCACAATGGGGAAAAAATGGAAAATTTCCGACTTATTGGTCAGATATACTGGGTGGGCTGCAATATCCTTTCATAAGCTTCTGCTCCTTTTTTTTCATGCTTTGATTAGAAATTAGATACTTTTATGGATCTTAAAAAAGTAAATACTCCTCTCCAAGAAACTTGTATGCAAGTTGGATATTATCGAGTGGGTTATTTTGAGTTTAAACATGCTGGAGACCAATAAGCTATGAATGAGATAAAGATCATTATTAGAATTTGTCATGTTGGTGTCTCTTTTCTCAAGGGACCTACTAGCTGCATCTGGTTCCCCATTATGTATTCCATATTATATATTGGACATTCCTCCTCTAAATAGAGTTCTGAAATTTTCAAAATTTTGTTGCCAATTAAAATATTCCTTGATTTGCATCTCATATCTTTTGAGTCCTGGTAAGTCTCCATAATGCTATTAAATAGATGCGATTTCCAATATGTCCTGGATCATGAAATACCTATACAGTTTATCAGGGATCTTTTGTGAGCATAGTGATTAGCCCAAAAAGTAAAAGGAGATACTGCACAAAAAATGTCTTGGGCAAGTGGAAGAAATATTTTGGGGCTGCTAATTTTCTTAGTTAAGGCCACATGAATTATATTGTGTAGATAGCTATCTACTCAGTCTTTGAGTAGAAGTAGTCATGGGCAACTGTAGTTATTAATTTGGAAGACTTTAAGTTTTCATTAACAATTAAATTTTACTGCATTACCAAGATCAGTAGAGTGGAAGCTTTGTCATGATCGAAATAGTGAGTAGGCCTAAAGTGGGTGTTCTGTATTATAATAGCCTTGTACAGTGACAGATGGTTACTAGACTTTATCGTTGTGATTGTTTTTTAGGTGTATAAATATTGAATAACTATTATACACCTGGAACTAATATAATATTGTATATTAAATTGTTTAATTAAAAATAAAGTAGATAGTCTGTGGGATTCGGATGGCTCAAATCACATGACTGGTAAAGCAGCTTATTGGTTACTTTTCTTATATGTGGATATATGTTTTCAAAAGTAAATGTTCTAAGCAGATTCTGAAAATTTGTCTGAATCGAGATGCTCATATTTAACCTATTTTTCTCAGCTGTTTGGAAATTTAAGATTAAATCTATCTGGCTTTGTAGAGAGCAAATATATTTAGATGAAATAAAAATAGAGGAGAGATAAAGAAAGCAAGACAGAATGTTTTGGGCGGGGAGAGAAAGAGGGACAGACAATCAGAGAGAAAGACAGAGACAGCGAAACAGGAGAGAGATTACCTCTGAGTGCTCATTCCAATAACAGGCTGAGTTTTTAGAGCGTCATCGACAAGGTTGTAAATGGAACTATTTTAACATCTCGCTGGGGAGCATGTGTTATAAAGCTTTTAAGTACCCCTTTGAAGGAGATGTTGTTACTGAATGGAAAACATATTTCACTCAGATCTGTATACACTATGAAGTATCAGAGGTCCTTACAGAGAAACAGGGGAAAGAAGAGTTTCATAGACGTGTCGTTGAAAGGAAACATTGGTGAAGTGGGCTGTCCTTGGGAGACTTCGCCTTAGTGCCTGATGCACGGGAGTCTGCTGGTGGTGAAGACTCTGTGAAATGTTAGAAATCATTCTGAATAAAGAATGAAGAAAAAAAACATGATTATTTTTTAATAAAACAATTAACTGCGTTTAAAATAAAAAATTGTCATTGTGGGCATGTCACATTTGAGGTCAGTACTAGCATGATAGTGAAGGACTATTATAAGCAAAGAGACAAAAAGACATATCGTCAAACAATAATACTAAGCTTGACGTATAAGCAAAATTTGCCATCCAACTCCTCACGTATAATCACTAGATTCCAGAGGAAAAAAGAACATATTGTGCAGCATATCAGAATTTATGTTGTAACAAATTATTTTTTTAAACTTAAGTGGGTCACTGAATATTCATTCCACATGAAAGTTGCATATATTAGCAAAATATAATTTAAAATATAAGATAGAGTACCTACAATCTTCAGAAAAAAATATGTTCTATTTTTCTAACTACATTTCTCCCTTGAAATATTCAAACCACCTACAAATGTCAGTGACATGGTACTAGCTCCTATAAATTGAAATGGTAGGAGTTGAACTTGCATGTATATTATTCAAATAATGGGATGCAGGTGTGAATGGAGTGTATCATCTGATTGATAATCTTGGCGCTGTGAGGAGATAGGTAAATTGTCAGCTCTGACACTAATGAACTATTTGGCTGAGTAAATAGCTTTTCTATGTGCAATGCAAAGCATGTTGTCTTTAAGGGTATATTCTTATTTAGATGTTGCCAATAATATGGGGAAATCTTATATACATTGCCTAAGGCACATCAAATACGTAATGAACTCAGAGAAAATAAGGTTCAAGTTTCAGACAATGACTTTCATCACAAATCCCGTTCTATTACTTCCACTCTTATGACCTTGGCTAGATAATTTAACCCAATTAAACCCAATTTATTATCTAGAAAATGGGAATAAAAATTCTTACAGGGTTGTCAAGATGATTCAGATAGTGTTAAAAAAGTATATAGCCTGTGTCTATAGTGTAGTAAGCTTTCTGTAAATGGTACTTATTGATAAAACTCAGAAAAAATATTTGAAATACAGTACTACAAAATTTTTTGGAAGCTATAAACACTGTGTACTAATAGTAAGTTTTAAAAGAAACTTCTTTAGTGACAAGTCAGAGTTCATATAGTTGTAATGGGTTTTACACAACACCATGTATAATAACAATAGTAGGCATTGCAGATAAAAATCCTGTGGCTCTAAAATTCCCATTAAAAAATTTACAAAAACTAAAATCTGGAGAATTTGAGACAGGTCTGATCTGATGATGATGAAAATAAAATGAATTACGCCTTTAATATGAATGTTGTTTTATATTTCTGAAGGCCTTTTAAGTACTCTAAACTTATTATATGTGCATAAGATACTCTAAAGTCAAGATTTGAAAGAAGGTGGTTAATAGAACAAAGAGGCCAAATATAACAACAAGGCCTCTGGGCTTGTGTCATATATTTTACTTGTAAAAATTTTAAAGAAACTATTAAATTTGTGCACTGATTTTTAAACTTTTTAGTTGATTTATTAACTAATTCAGTAATTCAACAAACATACATTGAGTGACCTCTTTGTTCTAGGTGTGATGATCCAGGTAAATGAGGGAAGCGATGGGGTGTAAGTGAGACTCTAAGTGTCACTATAGGACCATATATGGAAGCACACAGAGAAGAGACTTTCTTTTTTTCTTTTTTCCTCTTGTTGAAAGTGCTCTCCATGTACAATGTGAATATTAAAATTTGGAGTCATTGTCTCATGTCCCTGAGTTCTGACTTTCTTCCATAATCTTCGCATTCTGTCTCGAGAAACTGGAAGTGTTTTTCCTTAGGTGTATGCTTTATTCTTAAAACTTCAGTCTCTGTTCTGGTCACTGCGTAGAGGAACTCTGGAATGCTTGGTTTCCTAATCGTCCTGTCTCTGAACCATTTGATGTTCAGGCCTCCTCCGCTTTGGCGATGGTACATAGAATTCTCCTACCACAGCACTTTTCGGTCTGGTGCCTCCCCTAGAATGTAAACTTCTTGCAAGACAAGGCCACTTCTTATTTACTGCTGCATTCACCGTGTCTGTCATCCCGGGAAATAACTCATATTCAGCAGCAATAGGAAAGATCAAAGTCATTGTTAGCGAACATAAGCCTTCACATTTCTATAGCTACTTCTGATCTCTGTTTCCTTGGATGAATTAAATGATTTTCAGTAAACTGCCTTTTGTGTTTTTCCACATGCTTTTCTAATATTTTCTTTTATGTTTGTTGGATGAATAAATTGTTGGCTGAATGAACTAGTGAATAAATAAAATGTTGCACCTGCATATGTAAAATGGTATTTTTTAGAGGCCGTTTCAAAAAAACAGAAACCAAACAATGAACAATCAAACATAAACACCTAAAGCAAAAGCTTTTTTATATGTATAAGCACAGGAATTGTCAGCTGGCTTTCGGGATAGTTGGGGGCTGGTTGTCAGACTTTGTCGTTTTGTGCCAACTCCCATGGACATTTCTGCTGCCATTCTTCTAGTTTCTTTGCCTTACTGTTTTTCTTGTGGCAGTTGTGGTTTTTGGGGTGTGTGTGTGTGTGTTTTCTGGATGCCTGTCTCGAGTTTCTCTGCATTTGAAGATTGGATTGAGAAAATCATACTTTTATCTATAGTTTTTCAATTAATGTCACTGTTCCTGGGCCCGTGTCTCACTCACTACCAGGGCTCTGCAGAGCTCACCAGCTTCCTCCTCTGCATTAGGCATCTCTGATCTCTAACTTTTTTTTTTAACTGGTTACATTAATCATCAATATTCAGCCCTTTCTCTCTGTCTTTAATAAATTCCAGTTTCTTAAAATCTCTTAGACGGGGATCTTCCTTCATTTCTAGATCCCTTTGCTTTGATTGTTTTATATATTTTATTATTAGTTTATTATAATTTTAGCAGGTCTTTGTATAAGACAGTCATACTTCCATTTTGCTCAGTCTTACATATTCTAGAATTCTCATCCCTTCTCAATATTGTTTACACATTTGTACAAGCTTTAGAACAGGTGGGGGATCATAATAAAAATCACAAACTTTAGATTGAACATAAAACCAGGAATTTATCAATACTCTGATCATAACTGATAATCTTATTTAGAACTTTTTTCCAAAGCTTTTCTGCTACTAATACCTAGATTTCAATAGTCATTGTGCCAATACAGATGGAGATAATTTACATGGACAGAGTACAAGCAAATTTATTTCGAAATTACTTTTTCTATCATCCATATTGAGTAAACTGGTCCCAAATCTCTGTGTTCTTATTTCAGTTTTATTTTATAATTTTCCAAAATGTACAAATTCTTGGAAGACATATTAAAAGACGTGAAATGTAGATAGTGTAATAAATTCTGTATTATTGGAAACAACACTACGCCATACATTATTTGTTTTCAGAATTTCAACAGACATGGACTATTTTCAGGAGATCCAAATTGCTGATCTCAAGACTGGGGATCAGCCTATGGTTGCAGAGTAAATTTACTCTTTTACCCTACCTACAGAGACTGGTTGTGGCTAACAAAATGTTTGTGTATTTGTTTTTAATTTACCACCAAAGGCACAGTCTCCTTGACTGGAAAGAAGACCAATTTATATTTCATGTAGTATAAATTACATTCTGTGTGAATCAGACATGGAAATCTAAGCTACCTGTGCGTTCATTTGGGTTTATTCCAGTGATGTTTGTGTGTTTGAGTGCTGCTTTTCATATGATGTCCCAGAAAGCTGATGGCTGCTTTTTTTTTTTTTTTTTTTTTTTTTAAACCTGGCTACAGGCTCCAACATAGGATATTTAGCTCTGGCCCTGCAGTTGATTTCTGATGCTTTAATTCTGATGGAAGTGAAAAATACTTATTTCCACTTGTTGCCAGTTTATCTCCTTCAGATCTCCCTTTCCTTTGAAACTATAGCTCTCAAAAGAGCTTTCATGTCTCTTCACAATTGTTAAACAAGCGAAATCACAGGGCCATTGTGCGTTTACTCACACTTTCCCATGCAACAGGACACCTATTCATCCTGGCTCTTGTTGCCATCTTTGAAGAGCTTCCTTATCATACAATGTCCAGTTAAAATTTATTCCTTCATAAAATATCTTCTAGTATTCCTAGCTGGAAATAAATACTTGCTTACGACTGTCATGGGAATTTTTGGTAGAATTTATAATGTTGTATTATAACCAATTGAAAAGATTTGATTTCCTCTCCTAGGTGACAAGTCTCTCAAATATCAAGATCTGTCTCATTATCTTTTGTAATAATAGTAATAATAATACCAACAATTACATGAACAAATATACACTGAATGATTTCTCAGTGCAGACATTAGGCTCTATACACTTTGTCTTGTTCAATACTCATAACCCTGTGAGTTAAAAATTAACATGATCCTTTTTTACATACAAGAAAGTTGGGACCTGGAGAAGTTACAAAAGTTGCCAAGAGTTTTACAGCTTCTAGACTTTATAGCTCTTTTCAAATCCAGATCTACTTTAATTCAACTGAGCATTTGTCCCTCCTCAAACATATAGACAAATGGAGGACTTGCACGTACTACATGGTTAATGGGAACCCTTTGTGTAAAACTATGAGTGACTTAGTGGCTTTTTTTAATGAGCAGTTTCGATCAGAATTTTTCCAGAGAACCCAGCAGAGTAAATTTTACCTACTTTCTGTAATATTTCCTCTTTGCAGTGAATTACCCAGGGTACACATGGCATCACAGAGACAGTCCTTGTTTAACACCCTAGAGCAGCGTTGCTGTCTATTTAGCATGTTCAAGAGTTAAGACCCACCTGTAAAAGTTTGTAAGGTAAACCCCTTCTGATAGCACTCCTATAAACAGAATTTGAGGGAGGTATCTTTGCCTGTACAAATAGACATTGCTTTCTTAGGATATCGAATTGCCATAAAGCAGAGATCCATACTAAAATTCACTTAAACAATGTAGAAGTTCATTTTATACTCACATTGAAGCTGAGCTGGTGAGATGGCTCTGCTTTTCAGAGTCATCGGAGACCTAGGATCCTTCCATCTTTTTGCTCTGCTGTTCTAAGGGGCTCTACTGGCCTGCATAGCCCAAGGTGGTTCACTGTCATTTATTCACAGCAGCCAGTGATGGAGTCTGAGGGCACAGCCACACTCTTTTCTTTTAAGGGCACAATCTGGAATGTTTACAGGCCACTTCCCTTACAATCCATTGCTCAGCACATAGTGATATGACCATACCTTGCTACAAGGGATGACAGGAAATATAGTCTTTAGGTGACCATATGCTGAGCTAAAGATTCTAGTACAGTGAAAGGTGTGGGCAGGTGTATATTGGATGATAAATGGCAGCATTTCCCACATGATCATATCATACTTGCTTTTATATGCTTGAAGAAACTTGCTAGAATCTCTGTCATTTGTTTTTTCTTTAATATATACAGTGACAAACCTTAGATGTAATATAGAACTTAAATCAGTTGGAAATGTATATTATTCATTCCTAAGTACATCTTAGGTATAAGGTGGATTTACAATTGGTATCTAATGTTAGGTTGAAAGAAAATAACACCATTACCTAATAAATGTTTCAATGCCAGCGAGTCCTGCCTTCAATTGCTTCTTTCAGGGGCTACTTTGGTACGTATTCATAAACCTTAACCATATTAATGGAGATGAAAAATGCCAAAAAATGTCTAGATGGCAGAAAAGGTAGTGAAGGGCAAAGTGAAATTTTCAGAATTGTATGTAAGTTTATCAAAACTAAATGGATAATATTATAAAACTAAAAAAGTTTTCTATTCATAATGAATTGCCTCTTGTACCTGTTTGTTATGACAGTTTATTTTTGCACATACCAAATTTCCTATTTCGACATGACTTTATTCAATCAGTGCATATCACAGCACCTCTTGCAATTCATTCCTTGCATATGCGTTTGGCAGATGAATTAATGAGAGACCAGCTCACTCTTGAAAAGCCACAGGTTTTTAAAACAAATATATGTTTGATAGTAAGAAAGCAGACACTTGAGAGCAGATCAAGCTCCAGGTATAAGCTTTGAGGAAGGCCGCCATTCTACCCGGTGACAGTAGATGGCGGTGGTGTACCAGAAGAGAGCCTGGGAGGTTGTGGCTGAGGCCTGCAGGAGGTAGTTTATGCAGGTGCATGCTAAAAAAGACACTATTTTGTCTGAGGAACTGTAAATTGTATTCATAATTCACATATCATTATTAATTCATTTTGTATTCATTATCATACGGCAGATTCATTTGGCATTTAGGCAGATGTCAGAGTGTAGGTACTTACAGGAGCTATCTGTGCAGGTTCGGAACAGGCTGTGTGCAGGTTTTCGTGGCGTGGAAGTGGAAAGAAGAAGAAATGCTTTTTTTTTTTTTTTTTTTCCTAACCACAACACAATTTGGCTGTAGATTGTACTGGGGATTGCCCAGCTAATGGCTTTCAGTGTCTAATTCTATAACTACTATGTATGTGTGTCATTACTTCCCTTTGCATATTTTTTGGCAGATTAAGTCTGGCAGATGAGAATCTCCTAGTTTGGAGTGCTCTGAATGAGATAAAAATTTAATAATATTAATGCTGACCCAACCACTAAGGGTGGAGCAGATAATCCTTTAATAATGCACTTCAGAAGCCTGGTTTGCATAACCAGAGACTAGGGGCGACCTGGTATAGCGGAAAGAGAGCCTTTGAGACAAGAAAAAGATGGGTTCTGGTAGTGGCTCTGTCACTAACTAGCTTGGGGACTTCAGGAAAATCAATTAACCTTCCCAGGTCTCAGGTTCTTAATCTATAAAATGAAGGGATTGCATGAGATCATCCCAAAAGTCCTTCTTGTACTAAAAATAGCAAAAATTTCCTGATAGAAAAAAAATACATGCCAGATGGAGTTTTGAAACTTGAACACTTCTTTGTGACCTACTTCAAATCAGATGAGTTGTAAGGCTTTGCTCTCCGTGAATTGTAAAATGTATATCATCTCTGAGTAAATGCACCTCGGGTGGTTACAGGCATGATTTGTCACCACGGCTGGTGCAGTATCACATGGAAGTGACAGTACTTGGTCTTGAAACCTCTCTTACATCTCAGAAATGACAGAAAAGAAACTTTAGGAAGGAGGTCTAACTTCAGGACTGCTTTCTCACAAATGAACACAATTTGGCAAATTGCATGTCATGCCATGGCACACGCTTCACGAAGGTGCAAAGAGACGATCCACCTTGAAACATCTCCAAACTCTGACCCAGATTTCCCTTAGTGCTCAACTCCCTCCAGAAATAAAGCAGATACTCAGAGAAGTTTATTAACTCTTTGAGGACAGCAGGCATTTCTCTCCAATGCAGGATGGAAATCGAGTTCTCCAAAGTGGTTTGTTTATATGCTCTCCTGTGCTGTCTGATTAACACAGGGAAGAGTGGGCCAGTTGGTGGATCCCCAAATAAAAAGCACTGACAACTGACCACCAGGTTTTTAAGGGAAAACCATGTTTGACTAATCATTTTTTAAAGAGATCACTAATAAACATGATCAGGATTCATATTTATAATTTCAAAACCTTGGGCAGGGCTTCAGAGGAGGGGTAATTCTTTCAAGAGTAGAGGTCAGACAACGGAGATTATTTTTCATAGATCTCACACTTCCACCTCTGGATAATAAATGGATGAAGGAAGCATGGAAAGAACAACCCCTCAGGCTTCAGAGTTGAGACTCCTGGTTTCGTCTGATTTTCCAAGCTCAGGTGAAGGGATTCCCACTGTTCCTTAGGTCTGCAGGAGATTCCAAGCTTTTCGACGGTATTAAATAGTGGTCAGGTGGGATAAGCTCTGTGAGTGTTTCATTAGAGTAAAAGGGCTGAAAAATGAGAGGGAGCTTCATTCTGCAAACACTAAGCAATTACTGTCTGCCCAGAGCTCTGCTAGTGCAGGAATACTGAGATGTTCAGAAGCAGTTAGGAAAGCAGATAGATATATGTTCAGAAAATTACCATGGGCCACTGCAATAAGCGCTACCCTAAGAGCCGTTGTGAGTAATGGGGGCGGGGGGGGGGGCGATGGGAGGATCTGCAGAGGAATCTAGAATAAAACAAGACAAGACTGGTGAATATCTGAAGGATGGGCAGGAATGATCTAAGTTAAATGCAAGAGAAATGAGTGGAAAGGCATGGGAGCCTTAGAGAACATATGGTATTTATTGAACATTAATTAGTGTGATATGGCAGAGGGAAAGGAAGATGCCTGAGGTTAAGTTGTAAATGTGGTTAGGGTCGGTGACACGGTCGATTCTTGAGGAATACATGGAAACAGCAGGTACTTTTAAGTAAGACAGATTCAGTTTTGATTTTTTTTTTTTCCCGTCATTTACTGTGTCTCTCTGAGAAAGTTCTTTAATTCTGAGTAGCAATTTCCTAATCTTAAAGTGAGGGTAATGATGTTAACCTCAGGGACTCATTGTCAAGTCTCTACTGGTTGTCTGTAAAATAGAGATCAACATCTCAGCTTTCAGCTTGGGGGCATGGTATTGGCAAAGGGGGCTCTGATCTCCATTAGCAGCCCTCAGCTCGCTCTCTATCCACAGATTCTGCAGAGAGCAAACTCATCCAAGCATGGCTATCAGTTTCCTTCCCTCTCTCTCACACCACCCTTTGAATGAGTGAATGTGGTTGATAGCATCACTAGGTGTGTGACTTTTTATATGATGACAGAAGAAATCGCTCTTAACTGTCCCAGGTTGTATCCCCTTAGTCCTTTTGGCTTCAGGATAAAGGTTCTGGGCAACTAAAGCTGAGGCTCTCCTCTTTAAAAAACCAGCAGTCTATGAAAACATCTCTGCTCCTGCCTTCTGAGAACATTCCCACAACACCAACTTTATTCATATTCACGGACTGCTAGCACACAGTTAACTTGGGTCTCAGAAAACTAAGAAATGACGAGTTTACAAATTAAAATAACTCCTAATCAAAACTGAAGCCTTCTAAGAAGTTCACTTCCTATTCCACATTATATGTAATATATGACCAGTCAGGTTATCCAATATAGCATGCAGGAGGCATGGCAATATGGGCTAATGACAGCACAGAATTATTCCAAGTAATACAGTTCTAAAAATATGTTATAAGTTGGATATTGCCTGCTATTATTAAATTCAGAAGAAATCAATGCCCCCAAATTGAACTCCCCATTTTAAGTTAAAATGGAATTGAAAACTTTAAGTTAAACCCCAAAGAGTCCAAACAAATGTGTCCTTTTTATTCCCTCCTCTTTAATTTCTTTCTCAATCTGTCATATAGGACTTGGCCAAGTCCCAGGGGAGAAGAGGCTCCATCAGCAGCTATAGCTTGGGCCAATTTACTGGAACGTTGTTCATTCAGGACCTCTGAATTTTGATGCTTTACTCAAAGTCTTTCAAGTGCCCTAGTTTTCAAAGTTCAAAAGATGAATAGGCCACACAGGATTTCCACAGTGCTGGTCCCAACCCCTCAAAATTTGGAGAGTTATGAAATGTAATCATTATTCTTATAAACCCAGTACTTGGTTCAATTCAGACCTAAATTAGAGTTTGGAAATGTACAAACAAATCTGGTTTTGTTAAAGACCAAAAGCAAAGGGTAAGTTTTCCCGACCATCTCCTTAGCAGAACCTCAGGCAGCCTAGCCCAGCTGCCCACAAGCCTAAGACCTGCTTGCCCTAAGTCCACTCCTGGACATGTTGGCATTCGTGACAGCTCTATTTATCAGAGAGGGAGTGAGGGACCTACCTATGCACACCGACTCCCATTTCTCAGCGTGATACTTGAGACATTGCAGCTTTCTTGAAGAATTTGCAAATTTACTAGTGATACCTACCTACACTGGTTTCTCTTTTTCCCATCCTCCACATTTTGAAATCTATTCAATTACTCCATGGATCTGAAGCAACGCTCCTTCTCCTCACATTTGTTTTATCTTCGGGATCAGAAACAGCGGATCTCTGACCTCAGCGGATAGCCCACCCCTGACCTCCATTCACTCCAGGCCCAGGGATGCTAAGACCGCTGCATGTGCTCACAAGTTACCTTTCCACCCCTTCGCTCCTGGGTCTTTCAGAATTAGAGTAACTTGTATTTCGATGGCAAAATACATCTTTTCTCCTACGTCGTCTTTATCTGCTGCGGTGGACTTTGGGTCTCCTGCTTGACCCTCTCCTGTTTCTCTTTTATGAACAGCCCTGCTGAGCATTTTTTTTTTCCTTTTTGTGTTGACTTTTTATCTTTAATAATATCCCCATGATTGTTGCACATTTTTGATTGTTTAAGATTTTTTTTTAATTATGAAGACTTTATCTTTTAGAGTAGTTTTAGGTTGACAGCAAAATTAAGAGAAAGGTACAGAGATTTCCCATACTCCTCCTGTTCCCACACACACAAGCCTCCCCCATTATCCATGCCTCCCCCATCCCCCCCACCCCCCGCCCAGCAGATTGGTACATTTGTTAAGATTCGTGACGCTACACTGGCACGTCATAATAGCCAGACTCCATAGTTTACTCCATAGGGTTCACTCTTGGTGCTGTCATTCTATAGACCTGGACAAATGTATAATAGCAGGTAGCCATCAGCTTGGCATCATACAGAGAATTTTTACTGCCCTGAAAATCTGCTCTAACTGTCCATCCCCTGCCCCAACCACTGATCTTTATATCGTCTTCATAGTTTCACCCTTTTAGAATCCTAAACTATGTAGCCTTTACAGATTGGCTTCTTTCACTTAGTAATATACATTTAAGGTTCCACCATGTCTTTTCGTGGCTTACTATCCCATTCCTGCATTGAATGATCATTGTCTGAATGGACTACATTTTATGCTGTGCCCTACTAAAAGGACATCTTGGTTGCTTCTGAGTTTTGTCAATTGTGAATAAAGCTGCTCTAAACATCCATGTGCAGGATTTTGCACGGATGTGTTTTCAACTCCTTTAGGTAAATACCAAGGAGAATGACTAATGGATCACATGGTAAGAGAATGTTTAGTTTTGTAAGCAACTGCCAGACTGTCTTCCAATGTGGCTGTACCATTTCGCATGCCTGCCAGCAGTGAATGAGGGTTCTGTGTCTCCACATCCTCACCAGGATTTGGCGTTGCCAGTGTTTTGGATTTTGGCCATTCTTATAGGTATGCAAGTTTTCCTTTGTTGTTTTTATTTGTATTTCTCCGGTGACACATGATATGAGCATTTTTTCACAAGTTTATTTGCTATCTGCATATCTTCTTTGTTAAGGTTTTGGCCTGTTTTTAAATTGGGTTGTTTTCTTATTACCGATTTTGTATAAGTTCTTGAGACTATATTTTTTTTCCAGTCTTATTTGTATTTTGTAAATATTTTTTTCCAGTCTGTGGCTTGTCTTCTCATTCTCTTGACATTGTCTTTCACGGTGTAGAAATTTTTAATTTTAATAAAGTCCTGTTAATTATTTCTCTCATGGATCGTGCCTTTGGTTGTGTATCCTGCTAAGATTTGAACAGTCTTGTCTGCTCCCTAAACTAATTGCTTCCCTTTTCCATCACGTGTCAGGTGAGTTCTGCTTGTAGGATTTCATTGACTTCCTTTTTAACCTTTCCTCTCAGAGGTCTGGACTTTTCATTTCCTTACATCGTCCTGTAGGTATTTTATGGCCAGTCTCTCTAGTAAGAGACACAGTGCCGGACCTGGGCTCCCATCTGTGCTGTGCTCTCTGCTTTCCCTCCACCCCTCATTTTTTGTGGATATTTTTTTAATATACAGTTTTTGCTTCCTGTTGAGTCTTATCAGTAAGGCCTTCCTTGGTCACTACCCTTTTCTCAGTGACACTTTCTATTCTTCCCTGCTCTCTGGCTCTCTGGTTTTCTTATCACTTATTACTCTCTCTCATGCTTCATATTTGCCTATTTATCTTGTTTATATTCTCTCTTTCTCTCTCTCTCTCTCTCTCTCTGTCTCTCTCAGATGTATGCTCCATGGGTATAGGGATTTTTAGTCTTTGCCAAAGGCAAGAACTGTACCTAACAAACAGTAAATGCTCAAATAGTATATTAAATCAACTTTGGGGGGCAATATCTATTTTTTCAATTACTACAATGATCTTGAAACAAAGAAAAGGTTTAAAGTGTTTTTATGATGTCTAGTTTTCTCCTCTCAAATGTGCAAATAATCTGTAACTGCTTCATGTGGCTATTCAGTCTTCATGAAATGGTTTTCCTAACTGCTGTTGCTACAAGCTTTTTACTCGCTGTTATGAGATGATGCTTCTCAATGCTTTCTTGGATATGAGCTTCTTCCAGGAAGAAGTTTACTATTGAGTAATTTTACCATTACCAGAGGATGAGCATTTGTTGTAAATGTAGCTCATTTTACCTTTCATTTAGTTTTGGTTTGGTGGAAATAGATAGATAGATAGATAGATAGATAGATAGATAGAAAGAAGAAAGAAAGAAAGAAAGAAAGAAAGAAAGAAAGAAAGAAAGAAAGAAAGAAGAAAGAAAGAAAAGAAAGAAAGAAAGAAAGAACGAACGAACCTCTCAGGTATGTCTTTTTCTTTCTCCATGTCTTGAAAATCTGCCTTCTGCTTTTTCCAAAGGTGAAGACATTTCCTGAGCCATAGTCATTTAAAACGTCTACATTTCTCCATATTTTATCCTATTTGTTGATAATTATTTTTAAACCATATATCTAGGATGAATGCAGGTATAAAATGTCTTTGCTGAATTTTGAGTTTCACTTTGTGATAATCTTCTTTTATATCCTTAAACTTAGGTTCAAGTAAAAGCCATTTCCAACAACTATGCTTATTTCCCTTCTTCCTTATGTGTTGCTTAATAAAATCCACCATCCTTTTGTGCATCAATTTGGTCTGGACCTTGGAGGTCTTATGTCATGTTCATAGGCCATTCAGTTACCAAATCAGAGTCACTTTAAAACTATGTAGTTAGTAGAAGGTGAATTTAGAGATTGCAAATATGTGGCACAAGTCCAAGAGATTAGCATGTCTCATCTTCACTGTTTTTGGATTAGGATGCCCATTTAAGTGTGGCAAGAAGAAATTTGAAGCAGACCAACTAAACACTGACGAAAAGCTGACAATGCAAAGACTGAAACCTTCCCCAGTCATATTGCAGCCCACATGGCTATTAACGGCCTTTGTAGATTGAAGCCTCAGCCAGCTGAGGATGAGAAATACTGCACAGAACAAAAATTATTTCACCCTTTAATGCCTGCAAAACCTGCATCAAGTGAGCCTTAACTGGAACTAAAAGACTTCCTTTCCCTTGATAATCTAATCCCTATCTCATTCATGCCTGCTAGGTCAAAGCTGCGCCTGCATCAGTCAAGGTCAGCTACAGAAGTCAGTGTGAGATGTGCTTACCGAGCCCTATGCTACTTATAAAATAGCTGTTAAACATCATAAACATCTGCTGCAATAAGCTGCTGTGACAAGTCACTGCGATGCTAAAAGGTCAAGGACCAGAGCTGCATTTGAAGCATCCATTTATCCACATGGTATTTTGTTTCATATAACGCCAATCCATTGCTGTTTCTTTCAAGGTCTCTGGTCAGTGTACCAATATATTGAAATTTTAGGGGCTTAGTAAATAACAAATATGTCTTTCCTTCTCTGTGCTAGGCACAAATTTGAGAAGATAGACAAATAAATTGCCAGGTGGAAAAAAATATGGCAGTTTTATTATTGAAAGAGCTGTATTGGAGGGGAGAGTTAAGTTGCATGCTCATTATAGCACTTCAAAATTCCATCCTTTGTTAATTGAATTTACCCAAATCGATAGGCTCCTTTGCTAAGGACTGAGGTCACCTAAATGCAGTGCAGGAGGAAACAGAGAGTATATACATGAGGGAGATAGCGCCATCCTACACAAACCTGGGAGTCTAAGATACACACATAGCCTAATGCTAACCAATAATGAAGCAAGGGCGTGTGTGGAAAAGGGTCAGTGTGTCTCATACTCTCCCCTCTAAGGCTTGGCAGTGGGATTATGCTGGCGATACTTATCACCGCAAAGGTCAAAGTCTAGTGAAAGAAATGGATACCTGAAATTTAAACAGATAATTCCGGGTAATAATCATGTACAAAGAGGTAAGGATAGTTGTTTTTGAGCAAATGATATTTCAGATGTCACTTTAAGTATGAGTTGGAAGAGATGTTCCATTTAACCTAGAGATTAGAACAGAGGAAATATTAACATCAGATCATACACGGAAACAATATGACAGGAAGTAAACTGCACTAAAATTTAAAAAGCAAAGTTAAAAAGACTATGAAAAAATCTGAATTTATGAAATTAATTAGGTGATAGCACAAAACCTTCTTAATATCGGTTCCAGAAGAATGTCATCATTAACAAAAATTGGTGCATCCACTGTTTTTACACAGCTAAGGGAATGATGTAAGCATTTGAGCCTGGGAGAATGACAGTGAATGCAGTTAATGTAAGTAATTTATGTAGTTTACATCCAGAAAGAATAGATTATATGTTTTGATGTCTCTGAGTTCTGGCCACTTGTAATTTGGTTCTTTATTGAATGTTAGGTGCAAAGCTTCTCCACGTTGCTGGCTGGACAGATGTAGCACTGTGAAAATAACACTGTGCTAAGAAACAAGTGTCCTAGGTTCAGATTCTGGCTTACCACCTACTACATGTGTTACAATTACCAGGGTCTTCAAACCTTCTGAGCTGGTTTTTGTTTTGTTTTTTGTTTTTTAATAAGAGAATGCTAATGCCCACTTTGATTTTATTGATTCATTCAGCATTCAGTTGTCTCTAATCTCAAGAAGAGTTTTACCCAGTGAATGTGTAGAAAGATAGTTGATGCACAGGCACAGTGCCTACTTAAGTTCAACAGACTTCCGGCCTTGATTGTTATAATTTAGCATCCGTATTGTATTCCATGTTATTAAGGTGGTCTTTCAGTCATTTTCCCATGAAGGATATCGAAACAAATAATAATTTTGCTGATAACTTAATGGGCAATAGACTAGGCAGGGAAGATATTTGTAGGAACAAGAATAAAACATCAATTAAAGACATAAGAGTATATAGGGCTAATATATAGTAATATAAATAAAATGATATTGGCTCAATTTTTGTGATCCTGAATGATCATTGCTTGTCATTTTTGTGTACATAGGAGTATGAAAATACGACAATGTGGCAGAATAAAAGAGGCAAGGACTTTGGGGCCAGACTGCCAAGTCTCATCATATCCAAGCTCTGTGGCTGGGTAAGATATAATCTCCGTGTCCTAGTTTTCTCATCTATAAAATGAGGATAGTAGCATACCCATCTCACAGGATTTTGTGGAATTTAAAAGCTTTACTATTATGAGATTCTAAACATCATCTAGTACATTGTAAGCACTACATGCTTAATTATGTTCTTGATATGGTGTCTGGACTTCTATTTATGATCAGATTATAGCATGAAACTTCAGAAATATAAATGACCTCAGAAAACTATCCAAGAGATATTCGACATTTAACATCTGCAGATATTGAAGCATTGAGAGGTTGTGTGTATTTGTCAAGGATCTAAGAGCTTATGGCGATCAGATTGGGTTGGAACAGGAATCTCCTCATTTTCGGCTCAGTTCTTTTTCCATTTCACAAGTACTCTTCATTATGTAAGTAGCAGACTCTGCTCCTTGTCAGTATGTCGAATGTATCACGTAAACAGTGCTTTAAGGGATAAGAGTGAGAATAGAATGACCTAGATGTTTTACATCTGAAGAGCACAACTGGCACCTCTCCTTAGAGTGATGTTGACATAAATGTGCTCAGATAAATTAATGTTCTTATCTCTACTGACTCACTAGGCAGAATCAAGTTCACCTGTCAGTTGAAACAGAGATAGGAGGAGAATGACCCAATCAAGGTGATGAATAAAATTAAACATCACGGGTGGTGAAGGGAGAAACAGCATTTTCAAGATGCCAAATTCAGAGTTGGTTAGGGTAAACGAAGCGAACAGTACCAAACACTGACAAATATTCTTTTCATTCGTAACACATCCCCTTTCTGTTTTTGCTTCCTCATCTCGTGCTCACATTAGTCTCCTTAATATTTTATTGTGAAAATTTGTGTAATTTAAGAAAGAAATATTTCCTTTGTCATGTTATTAAATTTTTATCTAGTTTTCCAGCAGAAAATGTGGTTAGATATTTTAAATTCTTCACATCCTAAAATATTAATAAATATCTATTAAATGAAAGTGAACAAATAAAAATCTTGGACACCCTCTCTGTCCAATCTCAGATCTACCACCACACTAAAATGCCCACATTTTCTAAGATTTGGCCAAATTTAGTTAAATAAGTAAAACCCACAAACAAGCAACAACTCCCTACTTAGGTGATTGTGAATAGAACAACTGTAGTAAATTAACAGATCTGTGACTTTCTAAGTCTCCGAATGTAAGGGATTCATTTTCATGTTGGTATACAGGGAGACTGAATAAGGCCTCAAGATGTCAGTGTTTGAATTGCTAGACCCTGTGAATATGTTTGTTTTATTTGATAAAAGGGACTTTGCAAATGTGATTAAGGGTCTTGAGATGGGGTTGTTATCCTGGATTATCTGGGTTAGGCCTACTGAAGAAGATGGAGATGATGATGTGATGATGGGAGCAGAGACTAGAGGGAAGCAGCCAGGAGCTGTGGAATGCTGCAGCCTTTAGAAGCCGAAAAAAGTAAGGAATAGATTCTCCCCTCCCCTGGAGCCTCCGAGCGGAACAAACCCTGCAGACTGCTTGCGTTCATTCCTTTAAGACTCATTTTGGACTTCTGACCTCCAAAACTGTAAGATAATAATACATTTGTGTTGTTTACAGCCATTAAGTGCTTATTACAACAGTGAGAGGAAACTGATACAGTGTAGCAGTGTCAATTAGAATTAAAGCAGGATGAGCACTTCTGGTATCAGTCTGCTAAACCCTTAACACAGAGACGATAAAATTTAATCTTGAAAATCATGTGAGGCAGATAGTAGTATTATTGTTACTTTACATAGGGCAAACTATAGCATATAGAGCTTAAATAATTCACTCGTCGCTAGCACGGTGTGACCCAGAATTCAAGCATGCAGCCTGGTTCCCATCTTATTTCCCACAGCCACAGCTTTCTTGCCTATCCACGTTCATCTCTGAGATTCCTGGTCACAGGCTGTCAGTAGAGCCTGTGGTCACAGGAAGTCATTGGTTCACATGAAGTTAGAAACTGCAATTGGTTTGAAATTAACTGAGCAAATATTTAACAATAGTACCCAGTATATAGCAGACATTTGACTAGACAGTTGACCATTCAGGTAAGATAAACATAGCTCCAACCTTTGAAAAGTTTATAGTCACAGAAGAAAATGTGACCCTCTTTAATGGGACTTATTACATTCCCAGTCAGTGCTTTGTTTTTCTTTTTGACTGCTTTATAGCTGATTTTTAAATCTTAATAAGTACATTACCAATGCTGGGTCACTACAAATGCAGTTTTTAGAATATTTTCATTTGAAGCAGTTGGGGAAGGGTGTTTTAGGAAAACAAACAGAGAACATAAATATATTTTTCTTGTATGTTGCCATCGAAGTCTCTGCATTGTAGCATTCTTTACTGGTGGTGAAACTACTTTTAATTTTCATTTCCTTTACTCCACAGAAGGCAAAATGAATTGAGCAGTATCTCCATTTGTTTTTAAATATGAAGGAAAGTTTCAAGTGAGGCATTTGGGAGCATCGAAAAAAAATTTAAATGAGGCAGCAGTGAGTTCAGGGACAGGTTCAGAACCAGGGAGAAAAACAAAAGAATGCTTTAAAAAACAAAGGGTTTCTTCTTTACTCCCTCTCATTTTCTCATCTTAATATTTTCATGAACCAAATATTTTACAACCTTATGTTAAATGGAAACAAAAGGCTTTACTGCATATTATTAAATATAGATTTATAAGAATAATTACATAAAATATATTGCATTTGGATTTCCCCCAACTCTTATTTTTCCAGTGAATTTGAGCTTATTATTTTCAGCTGGATCTATTGATTCTATTTCTGCAGATTGTTAGTGATTTCTTGCAGTTTATCCATTGGTCCTCTTTTAATTAACAGAGGATCTGTAATATAGCAGTAGGCAGTCTTTATTCCATAATATTAATTCTGTACCTGCACAGACAACATGATGCTTTATGCTAAACAACACAGCTAAGCTGCATGCCCTACTAGGTAAAGCTCTGTAGGGTGTGATTTTCTACTGGGAAATGAGAGTTCTGCTTCCATACAGGTTAAATGAATCACTTCAACTATGTGGGCTTCAAACCCCGCTTCTGTAAAATAAGGATCTCTAGGGTTCCTTTCAGCACCTATGCATCAGGTCTCTGTGAACACTTTCTGGCTCATGTATTCTCCAGTACGCTCTGGTAAGAGACAGCTTTGAGCTCTTTTCAGGTACATAGGGAAAATTTACCTCCCTGAGTGATAGACACTGAGATTCTGGCTGCTGGAGCTTCCAAGCATCTCTAGTCTCTAAAGGAATGACGAGTAGGCTCAGGAACCCCGTCCTGTCCTTATTTTCTCTTTGCTTTATTGGATAGCAAGTGTCAGACCACCAGGTGGCAGAATGGCTTTGGGTAATCCCCCCAAGGGTATATGCATAAATTCCCATATCCTGGTTCCAATTTTAGAGCTTTGAGTTTTTAGAATCCTTTTTCAGTGTTTTCACGAAGTCATCATAACTGTCACATCTAGATGAAGGAGGCAGTCTCTTCCCAAATGTGTCTCCAAAATCTTGTATCCTAACGCAGAGCTTTCTTTCTTGGTAGGGAAGAGACAGTATGGGGCATTCTACAGGTAGGTTTAGGCTGCATGAAAAGAAAAATTTATATTGCATTGAGGAGCAAAGAACAAAATGATTATAGATTCCACGTAGTTACAAATGGCAGCCTTTAACGTGAAGCACGTTCAACAGTCTTGTGCTGTCTCTGAGTGCCTGTTTGGAGCTGTAACTGGGTGAGGGGAAACAAATAATAGCAATTATGGCAATAATCGTTCTAAGTGTTTGTACGTTTTCAAATCCCCTTCAAACTCCTCATGCTTAATCCCTAGTACTTGTGTCTTTCGAACAGTAGTGGTGAGCACTCCATCCGATCTAATCCTCACGACTGACAGTTAGCTTTGAGGGCAAGGGAACTGCTGACTTGGAGATGACTCTGAGAAGACAGGGCCCATTCGCTCTCCCTGTCCCGCACAAGTTACCTCTTCTTACGTGAGAACCGCGAATGAACGATTACTGCCACTTATAAGTCTTCATGAGAAATATATTGATAATAACTTTTCTTCCAATGTTGTTATGTGGACAAAACAAATGAGGAACATACGTGCTGAGGCTGGCATGTGGCAAGCACTCACAGGATGGCAGCTCTTGTAAAGCAAAATGATATGATTTGGTTGCTTCTAAGCAAAGATCTCATATAATTTCTTATTTTTTTTCAAGCAAGCTCTCCCAGCCCGAAAGAGGACAGCAGAGGGAACCACAAATTGACCCTCTCACAGTCAGACAGCAGTGCCATGAGATAAGGCACCATACTGCTGAACTTCCAGAAAGCAGTTAGCTATGAGACAAAAGTCAGAATTCCAGAAAAATAATTATGGGTAACCCTGCTAAATGCAAGGATTTTCTTTTAAACGCGGGCAAAGAGGTGCCTTCCTTATTGTCTTTTGGGTTAGAAGTGAGAAGCTTTCTCATGTCAAGAATAACAGATGGATTTATATTCTAAGATATAAATATCACTTCATATAATTTCTCATATGTACCCTGTTATATATACTTTAAATGATTAAAGAGATGCATCTTGAAAAAAAAAACTGTATAACTAAGTTAAGTGAAAAATGATGAAGTAATGAAACATTAATTAAAAATTTAGTAGAAGAAAATCATCTTTAATTTGGGAAATGTTTCAATTCCTTGTTAAAACTAGAAGCCAACATCCATTCAATAACACTGATTTTTATAAAAGAAACAAAAATAATTTTATTTGTCAGTATCATTAATGCACTACAGTAGCACACTTTGTAAGGCGAAACGTTTTCAGACTGAGCATCATACCTGCAGTGATGTTTTTCTATGCTCAGAAGCAGATTAACTGCGAGGCTAAAGGAGTTTAGCTCTAGGGTCTGTCGTTTCATGTAAGCTGTAAAAGCTGGAAGTTGCTGGGAGTTGCCGAGTTCTGCAGGCAAGGAGAAAAATACAGGTTTAATCAGAAATATTTCTATGAAAGCATTTCTTGTAAATTGCCAAAAAAAAAAAAAACCTTAAAAACAAGACCCCACAGAAGATTTAAATCTCAAAGTAGTCAGGGAGATGATGTGATTTTTTTCCCCTCTTCATGCTAAACATTCATTATATAGTGTGGTAGGCAGAACATGGTCTCCAGAAGATGTCATATCTTAATACCTGGATCCTGGGAATATGTTGCATGGAAACAGGGACTTAAGGTTGCAGATGAGATTAAGATTGTTATCATCTGACCTTAAAATGGGGGCGATTATTCAGGATTATCTGGGTGGGTCTAATCATAAAGTCCCTAGTGACAGAGGAAGGCAGAAGAGTCAATGTCAGACTGGTGACGTCAAGATGGACTAGCCACTGCTGGCTTTGCAGAGGGGAAGCAGGTCTCAAGCAAGGAGAGTGGGCCCTTCTCCAGAACCTTTGCAAAGGCAGAAAAGTCTCCCCTGAAGCTTCCAGAAAAAGAAACAGCCCTGCTGACATCTTGATTTTATCTCCATGAGACATATTTTGGGCTCTGACCTCCAGAACTGTACAATAATAAAGTTGTGTTAAGACACTAAGTCGATGGTAATGTGTTGCAGTAGCAATAGGAAACTAATACAAGTGCCTATTTTTGGTTTGCAATTTAGTGATTTGCTTTCTGAAAGAAGAGTCTGAGTTGTATAGGTTTATACACCCACAGAACCTGGCTCCATCCTTAAATCAACCCTATCCATGAATGTTGATTTTATTCATATGTCTGTATTTTTTCCACAACATGTATTTATTCGTCTCTTAGGGATATAGATATATTTTATGATCTCATTGGCATTTCCTGTGGGGACACTGGCCCCTCTTAATGTTAGCAGAATCCCTTGTCTTCCCCTAACCCAACTGTCATAAAGAAACAAAGGAATATTAGTGATTTTATAGTATTTTGTGCATTTGTAATCTTTAACCCAATTTGACCTAAGGAGATACATAGTCTCTGCTCCAGCCTGCTGTTTTCTATAAAATGACCACTAAAATAAAGTCCTTTAATGTAATGATTGGGATTCTAATATATTTACACTGTGTCTGTGAAAATTGTTACAGCTGTTGTCTTCCCTTTTACTAATAGCCAGTGACATATTCCCATTTCAGTGCATATTTGTCAATTATCTACTATAGTGTTGAGCACAAAATGGTATCAGTAGGCATTTCATTAGATATTTGTGATATTAAAGTAAGTTACAAGAGAATTAAAGAAGGGAAGATTATATGGTTTGAGAGTTTATATTAACCACATTAGTATATATTAACCACTCTTCTGAAAACTTCATAAACCTTTTGTCATTTCATTCTTAAAACATCACCGTAGGTTGGATAGTCTCATATTCTCTTTACAAATGAAGATATTGAGCCTTAAAATGACTTCTTTTGCTGCAGGCCAAGTAATTGGTAGGCAGCCAAATTGGAATGTGATTTCAGTTTTGGTTTGTATGACCTAAACCTCATAAATTTTGAAAACCAGTATCATCTGTTTCTACCTATGCCTGAACTTGACTTTGGGATTCCAGCCAGTGTGCACCTGTGTATAGTATGTTACCTTATTTCAACTGTCATAGTCTCTCCTTGAGCCCAACATGAGCTTTCCCTGACTCCTGTACCCTCTCCTCAGCCTCCTCCCCACTGATCCTGGCCTTGCTTCACTTCCTCTTCCTAGCTCAGGAGCATCGCCTCTTGAATATTGCCTGACGTTCTCCTTTGGGTAAGCTGGGTGCTCTCTTAAATACGCCCATGACTCATAGTGCCTACCTTTCTCATAGTGACCATGCTGAAGGATAGGTGCGTGTTTGCTTCCTTGTCTACCTCGCTAGACTCCTTGAGAAGAATAGCCATAGAATAAATATTTATAATCCTAGAAACATCTAGAACCTAGTTATGCCTAGTCATTATTGAATTAATAAGTATGTTCCCTGGCTTTGATGTTTCTATAAAATACTTTTCTAGAAACAGGAAAGGATTGTCCTGATTGTGTTGGCCTTGTGAAAATTGATAACAATACCAACTTATTATGCATATTTTAATAGGCTCTTTTGTTTATATTATACTTACTCCTTGTGTGAATTCAGCAGTTTTATCCTCATTTCATAGACACACAAACTAAGGCTTGAAGTTTAATAATCTGGACCCAGGTTGTGCTGGCTTAGGTGATATTGCAACAGAGAATTAGCCATTATTATTATTATTAGCTGAAGACATTCTTTGGGATAATATGCAGTGCAGCTGCTGCCTTCTCCTTTGGGAGTGACCTCCCAGCAGCATCTGGAGAGAGGTGGACACTTTAGGAATACTGAGATCTCTAACATGTTCCACGTGAGGGAAGCTGCTGCCCTCTATGGATCTTGTCATTGAAACAGTCTGTCAGGGCTCAGCAGAAGTTCTGACCAGGTTAAAGTTGTGCCCTTCCTCAGCTAGTTCAGATGCTGGGCACTGTGAGAGCAGGTCCCAGAGAGTGAACCCTCAGACATATCCTGCCCAGCTCTGTCAAGTAGCAGTCTTTTAAAAGCACACAGATTTATGGCCCAATAATATATTCTACAATTGGGAATAGTTCAGGTGTCTATCAACAGGAGCATGGAGATAATGGAATATTATTTCTCAGTAATAAAAGAGGACAAACTGCTAATACATTCAATTGTATGGATGAATCTCAAAAGATTATATTGATTAAAAGAAGTTTATTAGTTTCTTTTTGCTGCTGTAACAAATTACCACAAATGTAATGGCAAAAAACAAGACAAATGTGTTATTTAACATTTCTGGAGCTAAGAAGTTTAAAATGAGGCTTACCCAGGCTAAACCCAGCAATGTTTGCAGCTTGTTCCTTTCTGGATGCTCTAAGGAACAATTCATTTTCTTGCCTTTTCTAGCTTCTAAAATGCTTGTGACATACCTTAGCGGTGGCCCCTTCAACCTTCGCAGCCATCGATGTTCAGGCAGCTGTTTCTCAGGATGCTGCTTCCCTCTTTTTGACTTTTCTGCCTCTCTCTTCACCATTTAAAGACCCTTGTGATTTCGTCGTTCCCACCCAGATAATCCAGGATAATTTCCCTGTTTTAAGTAAACCTGATTCATAACCATAGTTCTGTCTGCTACTTTAATTGCCCTTGTCCCTTTGCCATGTACACAGCATGTGCACAGGTCTGGGAATTATGATGTGGACAGTTTTGGGGTAGAGGGGACATTATTCTGTTTACCATAAGCAAACCCTTATAAATTGTATTTGTGCATAAATATTTAGAGGAAAGTTCACTGATATCTTAGAAGCATACTGACAAATGGATTAGTGGGCAAAAAGAGAATGGATAGATGAATAGACGTGGTAAATGAAGCATAAGAAAATGTTAGTTTTAGGTGGTAGTACATGAGTTTTAGGTCTGGATTTAGTAAAATTAAAAATTTTACTGTAAAATTCTTTTAGTTTCTGTATGTTTAAAAATGATCATACTGAAATGTAGATAGAAGAGTGCAGAAGATTGGGGTAGTGAGCCTGGGTAATAGTTCTGTGTCCTATCCTTTTCTTTTTTTAAAATTATTATTTATACCTACAGCACCTGGTCTTCCCAGGTGGTCTCTCATCCAAGAACTACCAGGCCCACCACTGCTTAGCTTCTGAGATCAGAAATCAGGCTTGTTTAGGGTGGTATGGCCATAAGACAATGGACCATGGCTCCCCTGGGGCCCGAACCCAGGACGTTCTGCGTGTAAGCAGACGTACTAACCGCTACACTACTCTCTGTCTCTCCTCGTCTGTGAGCACTGAGATTGGACCTCACTGTCACACTCAGATTGGGAGATGCACTCATCCTTACTAAGTTTAGAGCTCTCTGATACAGCTCCCTCTTACTAATTTCCAAACTTAGATATTGAGAGACTCTGAAAAAAGAGTTAATTCCATTTCACACCCCTACCCATACAAATACAGTAAAGGCAAAAGAAGTCCTTTTGACCCTCAGCCCTGGCGAGATGGCGTGTACGCATGAGGGTGGTGTGGACGGCTGGTGGAGTTGTGTGGGTGGGTGTCGGGTGCATGTGGATAGTCAGGAATTCACTTTGGAACATACAACACACACCCCTACCGTAGCAGAATCTCAGATCAGATGCGATAGCTGTGCTCTGACTAAAGGAAGCTGATTTCTGTTATCCTCCAACAGAAACTGTGTCCAAGAGGAGAAAACAGAAACCCGTTGTCTAAATGGTGATAGAAATCCCTGTCGCTTTATCGCATCTGGCCTCTTTGAGGCCTGCGTTCAAACCCATTCATTTGTCACATTAGGCTCCGGTGGAGCGTGTGAACAGCCCCTGACACTCCCGTGAAGGATGCCGATCTTTTACCCTGACGCAGCCAGCAGTGCGCTTTGGATGTGCCCTTTGAAAAAACCTGAAATGTGCCCTCAGCTTCAGATCCTCTCAAGTTCCTCCTCCAAACTCTGAACATTCTCCTTCTGTGGTGGATGCGTGCAGGCTTTTCTATACGCACACACAGCTTCTCATTATATATTTATGGGTGTTTCTCTATATGTACTGTCAGTAGGACTACATTACAATCTGATTTAAAGAAAAAAAAACACAGAGTTGTACTATTAATATATATATATATGTTTCTTTTAAAACACATTTACTTTAGCTTGTGAGGATTCAAGATGTAATCTTAGCGTCCTCAAGATCCTCTGGCCTAAATTAGGCCCCAAACGTGGAAACTAAAAGGTCAATAACATGGAGCTCCTTAAAACCAAGTTCTCATTTGTCGCCACTGTGGCTACGGGCACTTTTCCTTCCCCACGCCTCCAGACGGTGACAGACTACAGCAGCTGAGATAGCAGCACTACCACTAACATGGGGTTTTCCCCTTGACACTGAACTTAGTGACTCTCCACAGTCCAGGTAAATTCAATACTTTTATATGAAAACCCAGGCCCGGTAGAAACACAGCCTCGGCATGTCCCTGGTGATGTTCTCCTTGGCAGTTGCTTGTGGATGATAAATTGCTTTGATTCCAGAGAGTGGCACTGGCTGCTATTTAAGTTGAAACTCATGAAAATACCAGAACCTACTTTGCTCACACGCGGTTAATGTCTAATTATTCTTTGTTGGCCTCTTTTTTTCCTTTGTCCCTCAGTGTTTCAAGCAACATGTTGACTTTTCTACTGTTAAATTGCTAATCCAGCAATGCTGATAATATTTGTCAGTTTTAAGTTACCTTTCTTAAATGACTGATCACTTTGTTTATATTTCTCCTCAAATTCCTTTTGGTTTTTATATTCTTTCTTTGGTTGGAGTTTTATTGCTAATGAAACTCTTACTCATTTTTCTCTTGTTGCTTACCTTGTTTGTAAGAAGCTTAGAAACAATCTCATGGTTGGATTCAGCAGACTCACCGATTTTTTCCTTCATACAGACATATGTATCCAATTTAAGTCATTGACTCATTCATTTCTTTTATTGATTTGACATTCAATGTAATCATCATATATGCACTTGCTGAGCACTTTGAAATATTTACAATTCCTTTCAATCGCATTAACAATAAACTTAAACAATTGTAATACTCTACAGACTATGTTATGATATAAAAAGTGGTTTATATCACTATAGTTCTATGGGAAAAAGTATCACCATTTGTATTACTTAAGCAAGTCATCGTATTCTTTGAATTCCAACTTCACCATTTTGGGCAGATCCTTTAGCCTTGTATCCTCCAATTTTCTTTTCTTGAAAATGGAAGCACTTAAAATTTACATCCTGGTCTTAGTCTGAGGAAATACTGGCATGCTACATAAAACACTGTAACATTCCAGGGTCACAATACCTTTTTGACATAACAAAAGCTTAGTTTTTGCTTTTAATTTGATATTATTTTGGCTTTGTGTCATCTGATTTACATATTAAAGTTTTGTTCCTAAATAAAGTTCTATGTTTGGTATGTTTGACAATGTGCTACTTATATGTGATTCTGAACTCTCACTCACTCTCTTCCTCAAAGAAGTCTTTCCAAAAGAAATTCCTATCTCTTTCCATATTTTACCCTTATGAATTCTTGAGATTCCTACTAATTACATATCTTTGATTTATTTACTCTCACGCATCCCCTTAGGACTATATGTATTCCTCTTTTATCATTTTCTATCTTTACTTCTCCATATGCTCAATCCTCTTAGGTGCCAAAATAAATATTTATCCTCTTCCTTCCTGAGACTGTCTTCCAATTTCCCCTTTACTTTGCTAGCTTCATTCTCTGCAGTGTGCATGACTTACTTACTTTGCCTATGTTTGATCTTCTCAGAATCATTTCCATTATTCCACTGAAACTACTCTTACAAAATCCATAATAAATACTCAAAGGTCAAGTCCTATAGCATCTTCTTGCTCTTGTTCCTGTGGACCATCCATAGCTTTTAATATTACGGACCATATTATTTCTTGAAATTATCATCTTCTTTGCCCTTTAGGATACAGAATGTCTCTTCATTTCTAACTTCTCTTTTCTGTTTTCTGCCCACCTCTTTCCCCCTAATTGCAGATTTTTATAATTAAATCTAAATTTAGTCAAGGTTCTTCAGAGAAACAGAACCAACAGGATCTACCTCTCTATCTATATTTTAAGAAATTGGCTCAATTTATCATGGAGGCTGAAAAGTTCCAAGATTCACAGTCGCAAGCTCGAGACCCTGGGTAGCCCATGGTGTAGTTATAGTTCAAAAATTGGCAGACTTGAGACCCAGGAAGATTTGATATTTAAGTTTGGATCCAAGGCAGGAAAAGATAAGTCCCAGCTTCAATAGTCAGGTAGGAAGAGTTCCCTCGTCCTTGTGGAAACCAAGAAGACTCCCTATTATGTTTCAGAAGAGAATACCTAGAAATAGTTTTGAGCCATTGGAAGGAAAGATGTAAAGAAGTTCTAAATGAGGAAGCAAATTATGAATTCAAATGCTGAGGCATGGTAATATGTATGAGATGAATTAGGACAAGTGGATGAGGGTCAGTGCTGTGCCCAATGTAGGGTCACAGGGCACCACTTATAGATAAAATGAGGGGTATAGCAAGGTGGAATAGATAAGGCTTAGATAGGCCGACAAGATCATATCTCATCTGCCACAAATGCCAGCCACATTAATTCATTTCTTATCAAAGAAATCCCATGCTCTTATATTAAATACATGTGTTTGTATTTTTATGTATGTAGCTTTAAATATCATTAAAATTATACCGTTTGCTAATTAAGACACTCAGAGAGGTTACTTCAGGTCTCTCAGTTTATTTCTTTATCTATCAAATTGGAGTAATAATATCACCCTTGCAATGTTGTTCTGAAAAATAGTTAATTGGACTAACCTGAATGACTGTGACTTCGTACCCATTAGAATGGCTATTACACAACACACAAACAAAAAATGCCACATGTTGGTGAGGAGATGGAGAACTCGTGCACTCTTAGTGGGATTGCAAAATGGTGTCTCCACTATGGAAAACTATGGGGTTTCCTTGAAAAATTAAAAGACAGATTTACCATATGATCTAGCATTTCTACTTTGGAAGATATACCCAAAAGAAGTGAAAGCAGGGAGATGAAAAATATTTGTAACTTAATTCACAGTAGTAAAAAAGTGGAAACAACCCATGTCCATTGGATGAATAGATAAACTAAATGTGCTATATGCATATAATGGAATATTACTCAGCCTTAAAAAAGGGGGGGGATTCTGACAGATGCTGCAAAATGAATGAGCCTTGAAAACATTATGCTAAGGTAAATAAGCCAGCCAACAGAAAGATAAATACTGCATGATTCCACTTATATTCGGTACCTAGAGTTGTCGAATTTATACTGACAGAAAGTAGAATGATAGTTTCAAGAGCTGAAGAGAAAGGAGTTTGTGAAGTGTTTGTTTAATGGGTATATAGAGTTTCAGTTTGGGGAGATGATAACAGTTCTGGAGGGATGATGGCGATGGTTGCATAACCATGTGAATGTACTTAACACCACTGAACTGTACACTTAAGAATGATTAAATTGGTAAATTTTATGTTATATATATCTTACCACAATAAAAAATATAGGCTTATGTAATACATATAAATCTCTCTGAATCAAGATCCTCATGATTTAGTCACTGTCTTAACTCTATCCTACACTTCTGTTATTCTGCTCTACACCCCATTCCCTGAATGGGCATTGTATGTTCACAGCCGTGGACATTCCCTTAGGCTGATTTCTCAGTCCATGATATTTGTGATCTCTCTCCTCATGTTGAAATCGTGGTTTACCTTTAAGTCCCAATGTTCACAGTAAAGCAGTTCCGTATATCCCATTTAAAATCAATTACTCCTTCATTTGTACCTGCACCATGCTTACTTATTCCTTAATTTACATCACATTTATTTTTTCCCCCTTTGTTATAGATGGTCATTGGCACTTGGTGTCACTTGGTGTCCTCCATCAGATTACAAGCACTGAGAATTAGGATATCTGACTTCTCTCTCTGTGCCTAGTCATTCAATCAGTATTTGATATGAAATGGGAGGGTCTCACTAAGTAACCCTTAAGACTGGTTCTTATTTCCTCTTGCTTTGAAAGAGGCAGGTAAAACTAAACAATAACTAAAGGGTGTTTCCTCTGGTCAAAATGATTTTGAAAAGGTTTTACATTTCAATTTATGCAGAAGTTTTTCTATTGTTTTCTACTTTTTTCTTTCTCTAGCTTTTAGGCATTTTTACTATTTTCATTAGTGCTACTTAAAAAGCTTAGCGTCGATTTTGTATTTTCAATTTGAAAAAAAATATGGAGACAGTATTTTATTCATTTTTATATTTGCAAGAATTCATGAAGAGAACAATTTTTTTTTCTCAAGTGTGTTAACTAATGATGATAGAGTAAGTGGCAGTTATAGAACAGGCAAGCTATTAAAACATCAAACATTTAAGGTGCACACCACCACTTACCTGATCTCTTTGTTACATGAATTGGAAATCCTATATAGCTAATGATGCATGGCAGAGACACAAGCTTTTTCTCATTATCCTCTGTAAGTTACCTTTACCTAGAAGAAGTAAGCTATACAATCCTTAATGCTGGCTCTTGAATCTCACATTTGGTGGCATTGTGGTTCTAAGCATATAGAGTGACTGAGTTACTTTCAGTAAGAAATGCTTTGATGATGTACTAATTTAAGGGGAAGTCATTCAGTACATTAAGATATTTCTCTAGCCCTTTCTGAACTCACAGGTCTAGGGAACTCTAACTCAGCTTTGGATAGCCTCCTATTAAAGAACAAAACCAATCAAACTACTGGGGCTTGTCAGTTCCATTAGTGCCCTCCTCACACCAACAGACATGAATGCAGAATCCTTTTTCTCTCTCGACTTCATTGCTGTAATAACCACTCATGCTCTAAAACGCACTTTGTCACAGTCTTTCTTCCTAGTTTTGTTTTCTCATCCTCTAGAAGAGGTCCACATGTTGGGACAAGGTGGCCCCACTAGCTACCCATCAGTAAGTCAGAAATTCTGTACAGCAGGTTGTGGGAAGAGAGTAATGATTGGTTATAGCTGAGCTTCTAAGCCTCATGTCCCGGACTGACACAGACTGTAAAAGACCCTTCACAATGCAATTGAGCTACTGAGGGAAAAGAATGACTCTTTTACAGGCAATCCATAGTTCAATATTGACAGGAGCATTAGAAGAAATTTCAGATTGCCTATTTCTGCTGGCTAGAAAGTTCTGTAATTGTGGCAGGCAGGGGGCAGAATGCCTTTGGTGGCTGACAGTGGAAATATTTGATCCGCGCTCTCAAAGCCTTTGTAGGTTTTTCTATCTGGAGAAGAGCACCGGGGCTGCATTAGCTGAGTCCTTGAGACGGAATTGAGGAGGCGACGCTATTTTCCTTCTGGCTGAGAGAAATGGCAGAGCCTCTTTGCAACAAATGATCATAAATTGCTCGAGTGTCTCTGAGGCAATGAGAGGGCTTGCATGTTAGAGCTAATGCAAGCTGCTCTCATACTTTTGAATGGTGCTTGCTATTGGGAAGAAATAAGGGCCTGAGGATAAAGCTACCAAGACGTATACTGTATGCCTCAAGTGAATATAGATGGAAGTGAAAGGCTTTCAGCTCACCAGTTACTTAAAAAAACATATCTTCGAAATTCAGTTATCGATAGAAGTGAACCAAAGCCAGAAACTAAGATCAAGTGAAATTTGGAAATAGGAAAGTGAGAGAATAAACAAAATCCCCAACCAGAGTTAGCCCTGTCTTGTGTTTGTTATTTGTTATTTTTTTTTCCCTTTAAAATTCTGTATAAGGCTATCTGAGTCATAGAACTGTTATTAAAAACAAACAAAAAACATGCATATATTTCAAGTTGAAATTCAGAGAAAAGTTCTAGCTCTGCTTAAGGCCATTTTGGCCAATTTTGAAATGATTCTGGTATACAATCTAGGTCATCTTTAAAACTTTTTGATTGAGTGTTCCCTGCTTCTTTGCAGATCATTTTGTTGAGTATACTTCAAATATACAGTTTTAGAGTAAGTGACATTTGATGTACTTAGATTGTGCTCATACCTGTGGTTATAAAATTTCCTTAGAAGCCCTGAAATATGATATGTATTTCTAGAAAACATCTTCGAAAATTGGTTCAGACAGGATTTTGCTACCTGGTAATCCTATGATTTTTTTAAAACTTAATTGTGTTTATTTAAACATTTCATGTATAGAAACATAATAACCTAAAATATCAATCACAGGGACCTATTTAGAAAATAAACGCATTAATGGATTATATTCACTAAGCTATTTTTTAACCTGCCAATAATGCTTCTGTTGATGCTGGTGACAGTGCATGTTCCTTCGGAGGTATTTACAAGGTGTAAGATACTCTGCCAGTTATTTACCATAGATTATCTCATTTAATTTTCTCAACATTTTAACCATAATAATTAACTTATATTCTTTGAAAAAACTGAGGCTCAGAGAGGATAAGTAATGTCATACAAAGAGTATATGGAGAATGATAAACTTTAATTCATATTATTCTAATTCCAAGTGCAAATTGCCAGCACAGAACAGAAAAGGCACGAGTTATTTGTTGAGTGATTTAGGGTAAAGTTTACACTCTCATGTTCTAGCAGTGTGCGTTGACTATCATTTGCCTTTGAGATTCAGCACAGTCTAACGTATTCTGAAAGGAATACCTTAATCTTAGTGTTTTGTTATAACACCTCTTCTAATCATCAGCCATGTAGATGGCATGCCATTTGACTCATTTACCAGCTGCAGGTGTTGTTAGGCCCTATTGGTTGAGCAGCATATTCTGGCTCCAGGTATGGATCACATATTTGCCAGAGCTCTAAGGAAAGGAATCAATCTCTCGCTTTCTTGTTCTGCAAGAACTCCCGAAACATACATTGACATTCATTGTATGGTATGGTGTTGTTTGCAAATATGAGGTTTCGAAATAAGACAACTATTTGGACATTGTGGAAGAATGAGTCAAAACTCCCTGTGGCCATGCCCCCTTACAGTGTGACTTTTCCATATCTTTCATCAGGAGATGGAGGAGCTCCCCCATCTCTTGAACCAAGGCTGGTTTTCTAACTTGCTTTAACCAATGGAAGATGAAAAAAGTGGCATCGTACAACTCTGAGGCTGAGCCTTTACAGCTTCTGTTCTTGCTCATTTGGAACCCTGCACTGAGACTACCATGTGAGGAAGCCAGTTTAGTCCACTGGAGGATAGAGATCCATGATGATCAAGATGACAGCCAACTTCAGCTGTCAGATCTGTGAGTCAGGCTGTCTTGGGCCTTCCTACTCAACTAACCTTCAGCTTAATGAAGCTACACAATGAGTGCAGTAGAGGAGCCACAGCCAGCGAACGTTATTATGAGAAATAACAAATCGTTGTCTTTTAAACCACTTAGTTTTGTGGTGGTTTATTAAACAGTAACAATAAAATGGTGCAGTCACCATGGCTGGGGAATTGGAAGGGCCAGGGAGAATGATTACAAAAAACAAAACAAAACAACACACTTTGTTGATGTCCCCACATTAGTTGTTAAATCAAGCCTTAGATGAAGTCTGCCCTACATCTAGACTTAGCATTTGGGAGAGACTCCCCCTCCTCCTTAAGCCCCTCCCTACCACTGTTTTTTGCAGGTGGTGGTGTGGGAGATGGTTTAAGCCAATTATATTTCATTAAGCTACAACATACAGTAATAAATTACGCTAGCTGCCACAGTTTGTTGTTGGCTAATTCTTATAAACATTTAGGTTCCAAAGTGATTTTATCATCTCTGAGTCTATTCTCCATCGAAACGATTAACAGATCATTGTGAAAAAATAAAAATTTAAAGCCAAGATTATCCAAAGTTTGAATAGGATAAAGTGCTCATAGCTTTAGTAACATCTTTTCTTTATTCATTTTGAAATGGATAAACCCTTAACTGACTCAACCTATCTAAAATAGGTCCTGTAGCAGAAGCCCAAGGTACTTTTTAAAATAACCTGGTAAACAAGGTTTCCTGGTTATGAAGTAGGAATTTTTAAATAAGCAATCACTTCTATCTCTTTCTCTGCAAATAAGGTTGTACATAGTTTTTAATCTGAAATCACAGATGAGTACTTCACTCATGATGTAAGGCAGGTCTAACAGTACAAATATCAAGTAAAAAGAAGAGGCAGAAAAGAAAACATGCACCTTTTTTGTTTTTAACTGATAATATTAAAATGTAGTTGTATATCTTTCTGTGATATAATTAAAATGATCTTTGGAAATCTCTAACCCTTTAGGATTCATTAGTTAGATCATCTTTGACGCTGAATTTTGGCTTTCAACCAGTCCTTGTTTCTGGACACGGGCTTCTAAAATATATCAGTTACAAAAATATCTCCCTGCGACATCGAGTATGAGGATAACATAACTTGAGTATTAAAAATGATGACTATCGATAGAAATGGTTGATTTTATACCCAAACCAAATAAAGCAATGTTATAAAGACCTAAAGTTTAGCTTTATTTGTAAGAAATGATCAAAATTGAGTATGGTATAAATCTTGTTCAGCCCTCTGATTAAAAGATTCCAGGCATTCTGAGAGCCATTCATTTACTTATTAAATTTATCGAATACCTACAATATGTCAGGCCCTGTGCTGAAAGGCATGAGGAATGGTAAATTTTCTCAGAGAGCTCATAATCTCAGGGATGAGCCAGGCAATTTTTCAGACTGCACAGTAAAATGACTCAGGATAATGAGAAGTGGTTGACAGTGCCGAACAAAGAGACATAGTTAATTGGGTGTTTTCTTCAAAAGAAAATGCCAGCCATGTTGCCCAGACTTGCCACCTTAGTTAGTGGGATGCATCACCTGTACTGTATTTCTGCAGTGGTGCAAGGACTTGCTCATGGGATTGAGGTACAAACGAGAGGGAGTCATCAGTGCTAAATAACTCCATCTGGTTCTTCTCTTCTTCTAGTCATCTGGTAGGGTTGTATTTGCTGACCCTCTTTTGGGTAGGTGGGACAAAGCGACTAATTCTAGGCCACAAATCAGGAATGGGATTATCTTATGCCACTCTAGTGTGGAGGTTTTAACTCACAGAGAAATCCTCTGCAGAGCTGTCTCCCTTCAACATTCCAAAAGACAGCGACTCTGATTTGAAGCAGGAAAATGTGCAGAGCGCCCCCTGCTGACATGCAGTGGACCTGTAGAAGGGGTAAGGTAGCTAGCTACCTTTCTTGACATGAGTCCCTGAGATTTTACTGTTGTTTATTATTAGAACATTGGCCCGTGCATTGCTACTGGAAAAAAAATAAATTTTTGCATACTTTTAAAATTGTTTTTGTAAAAGACTAACCAAGTGAAAAAGGAGAAGTTATAGAGCACTCACTCAGTCCCAGCCCCTGTCCCTAGTTTTCCAGATTTAACCTGAATATCAGTTCTTGCATCGTGAATCCTCCTAAGCAGGCCCCAAGGCTACAGATTGCATGCACATATGTGCACCCCCCACACACACCACACTCACACAGTTGGCTTTCTTCTTTTTATTTAATATGTAATTATTTACATGATGGACTCTGAAGGTTTTATGAGGTGTTTGCTGGTTGGATGACACTTCATGTCATGAATGAAAATAGATATTAAACAAGGTTTCTTTTAGGACTTTGGAAAATTTATTTTCCCTAACTTAAGGCTTATATGTAATAGAAGTGAATACTCACAGATCTTATGAAGAACAGGAGAACATGTCGATCTAAAAAAATTGAGGATGGATATGTTAGCTTCCTGCCAGACAGGTTGCATGGTTTTGTGGAAAGTTTTAGTGGCTATGTATACCTCTAAATTTTTTCCTACAGAGTTTTTCTATGGAGGAGTTTATATTTCTAATATAAACTTTAATACAAGAGCTTCTCTTTCTATTTCTGAAAATTCTTGGGATTCTGTTTACATAATGATGTTTTAGTGATGTTATAAAATGCTATAGATTCACATTATACTTATCTGTGATTAATCCCTCTTGGGCTGAAGATGTGATGAGATTCTTTCCCTGAGGGTGCAACTTGAAGTTTCTGCAGTATTCATGTAAAATGTGATATGACAAGGATATGTAGCATAGAGAATAAAAATGATGACTGTTCTAAAGGTCTCTTTAGGAAAGAAACTAAAATAAGAATTTCATATGTAGAAAAATTAAGTAAGTCTCAAAAACCTAAACTTCTACAACATAAGCTTTTTCTCGAGAATATATAAGGTACTTTAGAAGCTATATTAATTCTTTCAAGATAAATTATCTCTTAGCATTAAATAGTGCCCTAAGAGGCCACATTTCCCCCGTTATTTCAAACAAAATATTTGGTTAGTTAGAATACTTTGGAACATAGGTCTAACGGAAATACAGAATGTGGTTTCCCCATCATTTACTTTCTTGAATCTAGGCACTGAAGTATCATTTGTGGTAATAATTTTACTAAATATCTGTGTGATTTACTTATAACACTTAATCAGTTTAATGATTTGTAGCAAACTTATTTTACTTTTCAGTCGTTTGGCTTGCATTTATTAAGCACCTCCTATAATGCAGTACATAACACCGGGGTGTCAGTGATGAAGACAATTCCTTGAGGAATGCCATCACATCAGGACACAATTACATGAACAACGGTTTTGAGTGTAATCCAGAAAGTCAGTAGCTGTACCATATTAATTCTCCATACGATTTTCTGAGAAGGCATACTTTCCTCTTTTTATTAAAGGTCGAGGTATGTGAATATTGTTTGGTACTCTTGCATAGAATGGATTTTATATGCTGCAGCTACCAATGTAGGGAGTGGGCGCGAGCACAGAGAATTCAGCTATAGCACAGAGTAATTATGTTCCATTTATACCTACAAATGTCTCTCTGTAGATGCATTTGCGCTAACTGGCGCCTGGCCGTCTTTGAAAATGTTAGTAACTGAAAATATATATGATGAAATAATAATTTATAACATTCTTATATACAAAATATTTATTAGTATGACTGACATGGCATAAATATTGTTAAATGGATGATGCTGAAATGGTGAAATATAAAGTTCTGAAGTTCCTGTGCTTTTCTAAAATTTTTAAATCTCTGATTTGAACAAATTGGCATTTATATCTTCCAAAGAACACATTACCTCTGCTGCGTGAAAACCCATATGATCTACACTGTCAGATTTTATTATTATTGTGACAGATACTTTAGCATATAAATCTTAAACTAATGAAAAAATGTCATCTTCTCTTTGGAGCTAAGTGTTCAAAGTGCGTCAACTATTCGATTTGATAGACATTTCTTCAGAAGGCTTGGAGGAATTACATATTAAAAATACGTTGCATATGAAAGTTTTATATTTATATCCACCTCCTCAGTAGATAAACTAATTGTAAACCACTTTTGAGAACTGGACCTAAAAAAAAAAAAAAAAAACTTTTAACCTGTAGAAATGGAACTCTAGAAATGCCAAATGATATTTCTATGACTTTCACAGGATACTAAGGAATTTCTTTTTGTTTATTGGCTTAATATCAAAACCAGAAGAGCCACGTACAGCCTTTCAGAGCAGACGCGATGCCCGACACATTTCTGGAACCATCACAGTGAAAGGCACACTATGTAGTCAACTGAGCTAATATCTAATTGTGTCCTTGGTCGGCCTGTGCTTTTGGACAATTTTTTAATGAGACTGACAATTAGCATTCTTGGAATAAGGAAAACCTAGTGTAGTGTTTCTCAAAATGTCATATGCATTTGCTTATCTGGGTGTTTATTAAAACTGCAGATTCTTAGACTACATCTATAGAGATTCTGACTCAGACGGTCTCCAGTGGATTCTCCAAAATAATTCTCATGTTCAAGGGATATGTTTGAAAAAGGAATGATGCAGATTATTCAGATTTATTGTTATATGATAAGAACGAAAAATGCATATTTAATAAATATCACCTCCTTTAAAAGTTTCATTTATTTACTAATTACAATTGTTTATAAAGGGATGAGCAGACAAAAGTTTAATGTCCAGAAATCAATCATTAACTTTTACTTTTCAAAGTAATTTTCCTAAAAATGTTCTACCATATAATATAACAGGATATTAAAATATTGCAATTCTGAACCTTTTTTTTTTTTTTTTTTGCTCAATATCCTCTAGGTCTCTCATCATATATTACTCTGAATTTTTATTCCCAGGGGCTTAGTATCAGTGTAGGTAGCACTTTGCTCTATTAAGGTACAGGCCAAGCTATTCTTTGATAATCCAATAAGAAGTATAATTTTTTCCTCTGGAGAAATCATGGCATGCACTTTGTTCTCTTAGGAAGGCAGTGGTCACAAATCCATTCTCCTGGCCTTCATTCAGCACACACTCAGAAAAATGAGTATTTGAGCCATAACTTTGAAAGAAGGTGAGGACAATTTTCATTGTTTTAATCGTTTCTAATCACTTTAATACAATGCAATGTGTATCTTCTGATTTATGTTTAATCACTTTAAGGTAAAATATCCTAAATGATATTCACCATAGAAATAGAGTATTTTTGATCCTAAGAAAGCTCTACATTTAGCAGAATTTCACACTGCATTTCAGGCCATATTAGTCCATAGAGAGTTCCCTCTAAAAATTGGTTTCATGGTAATATGGCAGAGCTTGTATGCCATACTGCTGCTTTTAAAGATTCACACAAAATATTAATATATTAAAGGTCTGGAGTTGCCTTGGGAATAATAAACTTCTCTAAAATTGTTTAAATCAGTATTTCCCAAATTAATTTGTCTATATAGTACTCTTTTCACTTAAACACCTTTCGATTCTAGATGACAATCCATTATATAGTGTAGCTTTATCCTCTGGAGAACTCACGCACTATGTTTCGTTCGCAAAGTCACACGCCATTTTCCTGGCCTTTGCTCAGTGCACGCTCAAAAACATGTCACCATAACAGAGAAAGAAGGTGATAGACATTTCCTTTTCAATTTCAAAATCTCTCTAATCTCTAATACAGTATAAACATGAGCTAGCTCTTTTTGAAGAATTATTTGTTCATTTTCTCTCATCCCATTTCTCTGTTCCTCCTATATAAAATTAGATCCCACATCCAGTTAGTTGATCAGTTTCAGAGCAGATAGCTCCTTTCCAGTCTTAATGCCACAAGGCTAAACCATCACATCTCATCTAAAAACACTGTAGTCTTTTTCCAGATAGTTCTTGTGTCTGTGTTTTGTTTCCGTCTATAGATGCTACTAATAGTGCCATCTCCCTATTAAAATATTTTTAATGTCTCTTCCTTGTGTAAAGAATACAATTTTAAGTCCTTGGAATTTTATTAAAAGTTCTTGTGATATCATCTCAACTAACTTTTCTAGTTTTATGGCCTTTTATAATTCTACATTCATTGTTCATTACATCTAAAATGTCAGATGTTCAGATATTCAGCACTCAAGTGAAAACTAGTGAGATGGTTATTCCAGATTTCCTCTTTTTAATAGGAACTGGAGCCTTTTATCCCACCCTGTTCACCTAGTTGCCCCCACAGGGCTCAAGAAGCCATCTTTCTTCAACGTGATTTTAATGCTTTAGAAAAATTGCTTGAATCACTAATGAAACCTGAAACAAAATAGACCAATGAACATTTTCCCTGGGGGATTTGGAAATGAGGCTAAGCGATTCCATCCCCAGTTTGGTCAATGATTTAATGAGGAAGAAATAAATCCCAGAGCTCTGGAAGCCATGGAGACAGGAAAACAAGGGAAGCTCATCTTCAGCAAAACATAGAATGAAGCAGATCTGCTGAAAGGAACAGAAATATGAGGCAGAACAGGAAGGTTCGTAGTATGTAGGCACCTCATTCCAGTTGGTTCCTGAAATTTCACCTGCTGCAATCATATCTTCAGAAGGTAACATTTGTTCTTTAAGCAAGTTTTTATCAGTCTCTATACCTATGCAATCAAAGTGCATCTACATGCGCATCTACACGTATTTACACCACGTTACTTTTCCTGTGCTGAGAATGTTTACCTCTCTGTATTTCTACTTGTTAAAATCCTATCATCGAAAAACTACCCTTTCCTTTAAGCTCACCCTAACCTGCCATGCACAGACACTCTGTCTATACCCATGGTATTTAGAATACTTTTATAACACATTATTGCATTGTATGTATTTGAGTGTGAGACTATGTCAAAGCTATCTTGTATAAAATAATGCTTGTACCTAATAGCATGTTATAAACATGGGAGGCACTAATAAAAATAATTTTGAATTAAATTGAATAAGAAATACTCCGTATACCTACCTATTTTCTCTACAGATACAAATCTCTTGATAGGAAAAAACTAGCTTGAAATAAGCTTCATAGCAGCCATGATGATAATTTCCTGAAGAGTACACTTGTTTTCCTGTTGTTATCTCAGTGACTGCCTCAGCCCCAAAGATGATGAAGCTTTGATTGTCTATCTGTAAGTCTCTAGGAAGGGTGAGAAATCACATCCAGATTGTTGGTAAAAATATGAGAAATATCCAAGGCAGGTTTTTGCAGGGATCTCAGAGATTATGATGAAGGAGGGAGTCTGATGTTTGAAGAGCTCCCAGCTGTTTTTAAAAGACCCTTCCAATGCATAAAGGATAAATTGCTTTTATATGACACCTTCAAAATGTATGCATAATGCAAATGAGTAAAATCAGTCGACATTAGCAAGTTGAAGATGAATAATTGTTAAATATGCTTTCCAAAACCTAAAGGTCATCTGAAATAATCATAAATGGTATTTAACATCTGAATTGATTTTTGACAGTTTAAGTAATGCACCACATCAACCAAAAGCATAATTAATGTGAAGAAATAAAATTATTTGCAGAGCACCTAACAGAGAGAGTCAGCTTCTCACCTCCGCCTCTTTAACTTGCAGAGTTGGGTCCCAGAGTCTGCTCCAAGAGGGTAAGTCTTGATAAGAGGGAACAAGTCCAACGCTAGATTGGTTGACAAAATTTATTCCTTGCAGTGAACTTTACCAAGAATTCAATTAACCAATATTTATGTTTTGTAGTAGGCATTATTCTAAGGAAGTGGAAGGAAGGCAAGCCAGGACAGGAAATGTGAAAGAGAAACCATTTAAATATCCATTAGGTGCCAAGAAAACATTAATTGCTTCACTGGTGTCTCATTTAATATTTTCAATGTAATCATTCTAGAGTGTATTTGAAATTATAATTGACACCCATGTAGGGTTTCATTATATTGGAAATACTGATATTGATCATTTGATAAATTAAGTAGTTTTTCTCAGGTTTGACCCACTCTTTGTGATGGCTCCAAGATTTATACTGAAGTCTGTGTTCTTTGAACTGAACACCCTGTGTCTCAATTCTGTGAATTCTGCTTTGTCTACTGATATCTAAGACCTTTGGTACTTCTATTAAACCCTGTACAGTAGTTAGGTTTGGACTTAATTACTATTTTCTTTCAACTGAGGAGTAAGCCGAGGGCTTTTTCCCACTATACACAAGACTTGAAACAAACAACATTATGAGATTGATTCCTTCATAATTATACAATTCTAATTTGGAAGTCCTTTGACAAATAGCAGCATTGGTAATGTTCCTCAGATGGTGATTATGATAATTACATAATATAATTTAAGTTAAAGGTATTAAAGTGTCCAAAAAGGATAAAGGACCTGAGAATGCTTTAAATGTGAGAGGCCAGAGTATTGTATTTTACTCTAATTTTCTGAGATACTGTTTAATGATAAAGAAGAAATCTCTTTAAAAATAACAGACCTACACCATTAAAAAGAACAGGAAGTAGGTCTTTAAAAGACATTTTAACAAATTTTTGGAAATAAATGAGTAGAGGAATGAAGAAACTGATCGAGAAAAAATTTAGGTATGCTATAAAGGCAGAGCAAGCTACATTTATGCTTTAGGGAGCTGATGCTCACAGATGCAGCCAGAAAGGCCTGGAGCCTAAGATTTTAGGTAAAAGAGAGCATAATAGTGAAACGTGGGACTGAAAATGAGGGGTTAATTGAAAATATACATGCAAAATGTTGACTCGTTACAAAATGTTAACACTCATAGTCACAATCACATTCCACCAGTAACACCAAATTCTAATGTACAACAGCCCAGCATTTGCCAAATTAAAAAAAAAAAAAGTAATTAAATAAAACAATGGGCACTTCCTTTTTTGGCAACATGTTCATTTGAATATACATGACTTCTCAGAATAATACACCTAAAAATGTTAGAAAAGACATGTTTACAAGAAGTTTTTTATGTGAGGAGCTGAGATGGTAATAAAAGTAAAGATAATTTATTGTGTCAGGTTGGGGCCAGTCATAATGCTAAGAGATAAGCAGCTTCTGAGTCTGGACTCTGAGAGCATCTGCTGGTCTGTGCTTGGGGATGCTAGAAACAAAGCACAGGGCCTACGCCCTGTGGAAAGCAGTAGCAGAGATTCTACGTGCTGCCAAGAACCACAAGAAGATATGCTACCCGTGTATGAATTTGGAGGAAATAAAATCTACCCACTGAGGAAGACAGGAATTCTGTTTGCTCTAACTTTCTTGGGTGAGGTAAAATGGTATACCTTGAAAAAAAAAAAAACAATAAGCCAGTCCTCTCCGAGGGTCTCCCTCTCTCTGTAGTCTGAAACTTGTAGGGCAGGAATGTTGTTGAAAGTGATTAATGGTTCCTGTGTCCACAGATGCCTGGCAGAAGCAATAAAAAGATGTGACCTATAGTTACATATGTCACATAAAAAAAAGTGTGTTCTGTGAAAAGTAAGTCACAGAAGAAGACACACGATATCTCCACTTAAAAGAAGCTTACAAACATGTAAAAACAAAACAGTGTATTATTCAAGGACACATACACATATTGTGAAACTCTTGAAACCTCTGAGACCAGCATGGGCTGTGATGCTGTTATTAAAGTCACACTGGGTGCTTCGAATGATAGTTAAACATTCTAATTTTTCACCAGATTGGTGCTGATAGAGATGTTCTTTTTTTTTATTATTATTATAACGTGTAAAGTTTTGTCGTACTACAGATACTATTGAACATAGGATATACTATAAGTACTTAAAAATTAATGACCCGAGAGTCAAGAACATTAAAGTAAAATGGTGCTTCCATAGCTTCTTGCCATAAAATTGGACCTGCTAGTCAAATAGCCTCCCTCCTACCCATATTGCCAGAGCTTCCTGCTCAACACGCTTCCTGCTTTATTTGTCATCATGATCAAACTACAAAACTTCTTCAGATGTTTAAGAAAAGGCTGGAACCTGAAAAAAAAAAAAAGGCCAAGAAAAGTAAAGAGAAAAAATGACCTCAGGGTCAAGGCGAAAGAATTAAATTTAATGAAAACAAATAATTTTGTTTCAAACTCTATTAACACTTCAAAAATTTCAATAATAAAAATCATCTCTAAAGTGAGAATGCCCTGAAAAGTTACAATATGTTGGAAATTAACAACAAAATTCCCGAAGTTAAATATACTTGCTATATTATGATTATAGTACAAATTGAGATAATCTAGAAATTAGAGCCTAAAAGGAAGAAAAACATAAAAAAGTTAAAAGATAAAGATCAGTCCATATTCATCATTTTATTAGTAAGTGGACCAGAAAAAGAGAAAAGATAAGATAGACCAAAGGAAATTAAACACAAAAGAGAAATTCTCAGAACTGAAGAAAAACATTTACTTCAGGCAGGAATGTCTCATTCAATATTCAGAAAACAAAACAAAACAAAGCAAAACGAATGATCAAGAACCACACCTATTTACAGCTTTTGAAATTTTATAACACCTCTGAAGAAACTGTCAGAAAGCACTTGAACAGAAAACAGACTGTAGATTCAGCTCAAAAGAAAAGAAAACCAGACTGGAATCAAAATTTCTTAAACAAACTAACAGTAGGGAAACATCACCTTTCATATTCTGTGATGAGAGTGTTTTTAACTTACAATTCCATAACCATTCAATGAGATAAAACTTTGACAGTTTATCACTCTCATATTCTTTCTCAGGGAATTATTTGAGGGTGTGCTCCAGAAAAAGCTGGGAAGAAATCATAAAAAGGGGGATGTAACCCACGATGGAACATATGAGAGTAGTGACATGAAGTCCTTGGAAAACAGGTGTGAATCTATTTTAGAAAGTGATCAGAGCAGGTAAATGATGAAAGCAGAGAGACAGGAATTTTTTTGAGGCACGTGTGTGGAAAACAAAGGAGAAATCTAAAGTTTTGATATTAAAAAATAATAAAGGTGGAAAATGAAAGGAAGTTTAATAATAAAAGAAAAACAGAGCCATACAGATAATAAATGCAGTCATAGTACATAGACACTTGGTCACTTGGTTCTATAGTAAATGTCTTAATAAAATTCTAATAATGTAAAAAATGTTTACAACATTTTCAATATCAAACATAGAACAGGAGATAAATATTACCAACTTGGTGCTGTACTGGGGAACAGTTTTCATCTGTGTCAGAATTCACCTTGCATTACTGTCATCTTGTTGCCTTCCATGTCTGTATGAGATTTAAACTCAAAGGTAGGGCATTTTCTTCAATTAATACAGCAGGCTGACTAACCAAAGTGAACATTTCTTCTGTAAAGTATCGGCGATATCAGTGGGCAATAACATGTAGCAATGAAATTAGCTTTGGCAAGAAAGAGAAAGTCAGGGAAAGTATCTATTTCACTCTGGTCATGGAGAGTTAGTTTGCTGAAAGAAATAGAGATAGAGACCCAGAGAGGAAGGAGGGAAATAAAATATTTACATTTGTTCATTCATCATGCATTTAGCACATACTGATTGAACACATATTTGTTTTAGGCAGGGTTCCAGGTGCTGAGGTAAAAGCACTGAATAAAATGCACAAAAACCTCTCAAGGAGGTAAATTCTAGAGACTAGCGAGTTATCACCACTCTACTATGCACAAGGCATTCATAGCATTTTACATATGCTGTGTGATGAGAGTTGTCCGGTACTGACAGAACCAGGATTTAGTGATGCGAGTATTAAATACACTGAAGGAAACACTGAAGGTAGGAACTCTCCTCATTTCCCATTCAGAGGGATATGGATTGTGAACTGCCTCACCCCCCAAATAACCCTCACCTCAACCAGTCTGAGGCATGGCCACACTGGCACGGTTGGCAAAAGGAGGCAGTTTAGTTCTTGCAGTCCACCCTCACTGTCCTTGTGTCCTTGTGTATTAAATCAGGATAGACTAAGCTGCATTCAGAAGCAGTCACCATGGTCCAGTGGTTGAGCACAACAGAAATTTATTTCTCACTCATGTTTCATGCGATGCATTAGTTAGTCTCTAAGACATACAGTCACTCAGAAACAGGAGGCTATGTCCTTGGAAACATACAGATCCTTTAATTACTTTGGAAGGAAAAAAGGTTCTGGAGAATTCTGTATGGCCTACTCAATGCCTCACGTTGGAAGTTACTCATATTTTTTCTTCTTATTATTGGACAAAACCAGTCACATAGCCTAATCTAACTGCAACGTTGAGAATTATAGTGGATAATGGAAATATTTATGGACACAGAGTAGTGCCTTCTGCCACAGCTACACCATGACATTGAATTTCGAAAGCAGCAAATCTGAGAGCCAGCAGGAGTTCCAGGGTTTTTCTAGGGAACAGATGCAGTGAACCAAGTGGTGAACCAAGCAGAAGCTGGAGGCTTGTGGTAAAGCAGCAGGCACCGGGGCAGATGGATGATAGGAGGTAGACTCTGCAATGGAAAGAGCCGAGATGGCACAGAGTTAGCTGCTAGATGTAGATTGCTGATACTGGGTCAGGGCATGAGATATCAGATCATGAGTTCCATCAAAAACCAACCTCATCATCGAAGTCCCACAAGGTACCCAGAGCCAATGACATTAGAAGAGTTCTGTGTGCCCCTCAGACGAATTTTAAAAATCTCTTAACTTCCTGTGACTCCCCCACTGCTCACTTCCAAATGCATTAAGACGCTTTCTCAGAGAGGAGGAGCAAGACAGGGGTGTGGTGGGCACTTTTCAGATCCCCCTTCAAGAAAGGATGTGCCGTACAGGTGTCCGCAGACAGCTTCCAGATGCCAGTTCTTTGTCTCAGGTGGAGAGCACCTTGCCCGAGGGCATTCTCTACACCAAGCGGCCCATGTTCAGTGAATGATGCAGGTTGGGTTTAAAGACCCAGGCACTTTGGTCCAACACAGGAGACTTCCGATGGGCCACTTTTGCTCCAGAACTCTCTGAGGAATTAGCTGTGGCTTTTGTAGTCCAGCAACATAATTAGACTTTTCCCTCTGCCCAGTGTTGCTTTCTCTCCTTCCCTTCCTTAAGCGCTGTTCCCTTCGAAAGGCCTTATATACCACATTCCATCTGAGCTCCTGCTTCTGGGGAACATAACACATAATAGCTAATGCCAGGTGTGGTTCAAGAAGGGAGTGACACAGTCCTTACAGAGCCGAATTACTTTGCACCGCAGTCACTCGTAGTAGGTGAACTCAGATGGCATTGCCTGGCTCAAGGTAGCAGTTCAACTGTTAAAACTCTCGCCGACTGTACATTTGGATGGTGTGCAGGTGGAAGGGAATGCAAGCTATTGCCATTTGTCAGATTTTTTTTTTTTTTTTATTACAAGCAAAGAGTAACAACAGTGGGATTGGAAGGCTTTTGCTGAGTGCCATTGCCACCTAAGTAAAGATGACAAAAGACCCCAGGGATTAATGAGCAATTAAAAAATGAGTGTGAAAGCCAGAGTGTCTTCCTGGTATCTTACAAAAGAAGTTTCACTTCTTAAGCAGAGAGCAGAGAAACAGGACCAGGGCTAAAACTTAATAGAGTGGCCATATTCCAAAGTATGGTGAATGCCCAAGCAAAGATGTCTGTTATGGCAAGGCCAGAGACCTAGTTAGAAAATGAATAGAAATAAGGCCATTTAGATGGATTTCCCCAAATGTGTTGAATCACCTGCTAGCATCGAAACTTCCAGTTAGCACTCCTTCCTTGTCTTGAAGACAATTCAGAATCTTTGCCGTGTCAGACACTATATCTCCCTCAGGGTATGCTCTCCTGTTCTCCTTTTTGTTAAATTGCTGGTCAATCCAGCTGGGCACATGCTAAGCCAAATGCAGGAGAGAAGAGGTTATGACCTCAAGAGGTCACAGACCTAACCATGCCATGCTGGCAGGATCCTGGGGTATGTGGGCAGGATGTGGGAAGGGATTCCCAGGGGGACTGACCAGAGGGGCTGCATTATAAGATTAGGTAGAGGAGAATGTGCTGATTTTTATACTGAGTCCTCCTAGGACACTATGGGATGTGGTGAACTTACCATTAGGGTGGCCCCCAGAAGCAAAGAAAAAGCAATGGCCCATCGGAAGCAAAGCCAAATGCGGAATTTCTCTGTCACATGGAGAAAGCATGTGTAAAAGAGATGTGTAAATGCTGGAGTGGAAGCATAAAGGCCAGACGCCCACCCGTGACAGTGTAGCACAGGAACACCTGGAAGGGTCACCATTTACCACATGATAAGAAACACGTAGGTCAGAGTCACAGCAGAATCGCTACAAAGTTTAATGATCAAGGTCTAATTTGTAGCACAAGGGGGCCAAAAAGAGAACCGAGGAGGACTTCACAGGGGGAAAAAAAAATTATCAAAAGAGTTCTGTAACCTAAGGGTCATCCAAATAGATTGATCTACTCTGAGATCTAAAACTAAAGATAATTGTTCTCTGGGAAAAACAAAAGCTCCAGAAGCAGTGAGTAAGCCAGGGGTATAAACCAGGAGAAGCCGTTAGAGGACTAGACTGCCTGATAGTAATAATATTATTGGTAATCAATAATATTAATGTTATTACTCTATTAATAGAGAATAGGTTTCTGAAATAATAGAGGACAATATTTGTTTATCCAATAAGATACAAGCCCAAATAGATGACCAGGAAACTGAGAACAGATGTCCCCAAAACACAACTCATCCAGTTCGCAACCCGGACTCACTGACTAAAGGGGAACCTAAGATTTCCAGGAGAAAGAACTCTAGAGCACTGTGGCAAATATTCATGAAAATAATTTCTCTTTTTCTTCCCCAGAGGACCCTGTGGTCCAGGATGGCTTCGTAGCAGTATATGTGGTTTTAGAGCTACGGGGGGTGGGAGGGGTGGGGGGAATGTCCTGTGACACATTGCAATACTCAGGTTTTAGAGCAGAGCCATGCCACCTGCAGTAAAATGATTTGTCTTTCATAGAACAGCTTCTAGAATGCTGGGCCATGGCAAAGGCAGAATGCTTGACCATGAAAAACCAAATGACCACATATCTGGAACTTGCCGTTACTGTTTGGGTTCTGTCAGATCCACAAAGGCCAGGTGGGCCCACACGCAATTCATCATGTGATGGAAGAAGTGCGTCAGAACTGAGAACACAGGGTCAAAAACCACATGAAAGCTGTGTGAGTAAGTAGCTAAGATTCCCACTACCAAAGCAAACGTACACCTAAAGTACACCTCTCTCGGCTTACATCTCTGTCCGTCAGCTATAAGAGGAGAAAAAATGCCAGAGCATGATTTACACTGGGTCAGTTTGGCATGTTTTTTTGGAAGCCCGAACCAGATGGTGGCTGCATTGCAACCTCACACACTCGAAGACAGAAAAGGAAAAAGCCTCTCAGCCTGGCCAGCCACTTGGTGTGGGAGAAGTGGCTCTCCAACTCTGGCCTCTAAAATGGATGTCAAGCTATAATATGAATATTATATGAAGAAATGAATGCAGTTGGGAAAAACTGTAAAAATATCTAAAAGACATAAGTTGAAGTATGTGAAGTTTGATTTCCTCTTGAAGTTACAAACTGATTTGTATCAAGAGTTGGAAAATCATGATCTCTGCAAACCATTTATCATTTAAATATTTAACTAGTGCCTGAATTATGCTGATTAAAACACACACAGATGCACACACACAAGCATAGCACCTGCCAGTCCCCCTTGATATTTTACCTAAATCATGCCTCTTCTACTTCCCAAATGTATCAAATGTTCAGCATTGGTTCTTAGTCCATAATATATATTATTACTGTGTCTACTCTTACAGCAGCTTTCTATATACTGCTGTCTGTCCTCTTTTTATCACTGCTCTGGACGTCCAATCTCCTTTAGAGTAATTTTCCAAAACGACCTTTTAGTCGTAGTGCTTGCTTGTTTTATTACCTCCAGAGCGTCCTCTTACAAATAAAGTTCAAATATATAACATACGGTCCACACTTTGCTTCCTCCCCAACCTCTCAGCCTCAGCTCTCGACAGACTTTGGACTGATCTTCCTCTTCAATCATTCGGAAACACTTTTAATTCTTGGAGTATGTCATTTCACTTACATAAATGGCATTCCTTGAGGATGTGTGTCATTCCCTCTGCCTCCATCTCTTTAGGTCCTCAATTTAAAATGACCTTAAGGGCCATCCTTCCTATGCAAGGCTAGGTTGGAGCACCCTGCCATAATTCTCTGAGCATTTCGTAGGGTCCAGTGAGCAACATGCCATGTTCTTTAATTACTTGTTAAATACACATCTCACTTCCTAACGCAAGCTTCCTGAGGACAGAAGCAACCGTGCCCGTAGAGATGTGTTATGTATAATATACTCATATAGATTGTATATAGTCATATATTACACACATATGTTCATGTCTGTTTATTTTGTATGTGCACAGGTGCTTAGAATAAATAAGCGTTAAGACCAGTTTTGATTTAAATAGTGAAATTCTGAGAAGACTTGAAATTAGAAGCAAAGTCGCAATAAACATAAAAGAACTAGCTTTTAGAGGAACCATAGTGCTTTTCACATTTGTTTAAGAAGTTCTAAAATAAAATAATCATCGACGGTATGTTGTGCTGGGTAAGTTTTTGATTTTCGAGAACTCCATCATTTAGCTCTTTAAATCACCTAGTGAAAAAGCATCCATCTGGAGAAATACATGTTCTAAGTAAAAAAGTTAGTAATATTATACTAGATATAAATTACCCATAATGACCTAAATGATGAGTAGACCAAGTCGTTTTATAATGTTCTTCAAAATAAACAGTTTTACCTTCCCGGAGGATGCAACTGGCAGGTATAATCGCATTTAATTTTCTTGGTTCACTAAAAATGGAGAAACAAAACAACAACAACAACAACAACAAATCAGCAAAAATTGGCCAGAGTTCTCTCACACCAGGTGTCCTCAATTATTTAAATGGGATGGTTTGGGAATGCAGAGCTTTCTCTCCATCAGAACTGCCCCACCTCACAGCCAACAAGCAACAGCAGAGCTTTTATTTACTTTGATTCTATTATGTGCCTCGTCTCAATCTATGAAAAGCCTTAGAGAAATATATGGGCATCATCACTAATGCTTGTTATTATAGCTTTCACTTCTCTTTAGCTTGGTAAAACAGCTCATATTTATTTCCCCCTTGCTACATTGCATACATAAATGTTATTAGACATATCGCAAAGGCAGGATTTACATTTTGTCTTTTCTTCAAGTTGATTTTTAATCTCTTGCATCAGTTTCAGTTCCGCAGTCTTACCTTGTCTGTCCTGTACTGACTCCTTCAAAGTAGAACACAATAAAATATGTCAGAAGAGTCTTCAGTGAGGGTCCCCTTTGATGGGAATTTTAGCCCTGTCTTGCTTTGCTTTTATTTTTTTAATAACATTTTTGCAAGATTTGCATTTGAGTTGAAATTCATGTTTTTAGGGAGTACAATATCCTTGGTGATTCTACTGAGCTCTGATCCAGCCTCATGGGTCTGTGATAAGATATGTAAAGCAAAACAATTTCTAATGTGTTTCTTTTAAAAGCGTATTTTTCACAGCTAAGGAAAAATAAAGTCTGAGCAGCTAATTCAACTTCAAGGAGGATGGGGAGAAATTAAATTTGGCCATTTATGAATTTCTTGAGTGCTTATTATGTTCCCAGTACTTTGCTAGCAGTGACTTTTGATAGCATTTCAGCAAGGCGGTGGTCATGCTGCAGATGTCAAGACCCCAAAGTGAATATGCTGATCTGTATTTTTGGAATAGGCTTCTGAAATATTTTTATAGCAGAAGGTAATTGGTGTCTCTACTTCAATTTGTGTTATGTAGAAATGGCTCCAGGGACATTTAGTATTAAAAAATTTATTTTTTTTAGAAAAATCACACAAATTAAAATAATTACTTTGAAAGAGTTTTGTGGGAATACATTCTAGGGTTTTAAGATGTTCTACACATTCTGAGAAACCAATAAACTTTGCGATGCCATAGTGAATACTTCATGATATATAATGAAATAATATGGAGGATATGATAGTTGTAAAATGATAACCCGATAGAGTAGAATCAGTAAAATGTCAGGATAAAGCCTGGCTTGTTCACTTAATGAGCCTTAGAGTCATGTGACAGGTTAAAGGTCACTGAGCCTTAGTTTCTCCTTATCTTAAATGGGAATTATGTCACCTTACTTCCAGAGCTCTTGTGAGTGTAACTTAAGTAAAATAATTGTGTCAATCTCTTGTTTGATAGTAAGTTGTTCTATAAACATTAATTAGTTCTTCTCACCAAGATTTACTGGTTCCATTTTTCTGGAAATCATACAAAAGAATTCTAGTGATTTAGTGACTTTCTTGGAAATTGATTTTTCCTTTCATGCGGCTTTTTAGTGACTTCCTAAGGCTGCTCCCTGCTGGAATAATGTATCGCTCTATGCATCCTCACGTGTTGCATCCAGGCACCCATGCATCAGGTGTAAAATAACTGTAAACTCCTTCTGGTTCCAGCTGGGCTGGGATCCCACTCTCCCTAAGAGCTCAGCTTGCAGTAATCTGTTGTCATAGGTATCAGACCAGACTGACTCCAGAATTTGTAAAATGCCACTCTACATGTGCATCAATTTTATTTAACTATTAATTATTTACTTTCCATGTGTTTCAGAAAGTACTTCATACAAACATTAGAGTTACATTTTATACATACTCAGGTGTGCCATGCACGTGACATATCTCCTTTTTATCTCAGTTTCTTACAGGAATATAGGAAAACTGAAAGAGTGAAAAATACCTGAGTAAAGTTGGTATACAAATCTACTTAATGTCTTTATGCTCCTATGAGCAGGTTGTAATATTAAACACATTATTTAGTTAAACTCTACTTTTCATTAAAGCACTTTTTCATTATATAGGTACTGTAACATAAAAAGTGGTTAATAAGTATCAAATATCCAAGAAATAGGCTCAAATGAAGTTGGCTGTAAGAAAACATTCAGCAAATGAGATATTATACCAGTTTCCATAGAAGGTTTGAGCATTTTTTGGTGTAGTTTTTGGTTGGATGTCAGTGACTAATAAGCAGAGAAAAAGCATATATATATACATATTTTGTCTTATACTAATTTATTTGATCAGTCTGGTTAAGGTGTATCAGTTTCATTGATCTTTTCAAAAAGCCAATTTCAATATCACTGACTCTCCCCCCTGTCTCTATATATTTAAATATGTATATATTTAAATGTACATTATTCTTTCCTCCCTGTTTTAGTAAGACCATTTCCATATTTTCCTGATGATGTGTTCATTATATTCTATTTAGCACTAGAGGACTTGACGATGACAAAGGGCAAGTATGTGACTAAAGTTAGACCAAACAGTCTGCTTCCAGGATTAGGTACAATACATGTATGTGTGTAACGTGTGTTTGTGTTTATTGAACCAAACTTTTATGTAGCTTTGATCATTGGAGACTTACCTATTTTGAGGACACAGGAGTAGTTCATTTCTTTTTATTGCTTTGGAATAGTATTCTGTCTGAGTCTTCCACAGCTTAATCTATTCAGTAGCTGGAGGCAGTTTGCATTTTTTAGCAGTTATGAATATTGCTACTATAAACAGTTCTGTGTAGATTTTTGCTTGAATCTGTGTTTTTATTTTTATTGGGTAAAATTCATTGAAAGGCCCCAATAAAGAATGTGAAATACTGAAAAGTAATATATGTATACACAATATATTAATATATAATATAAGGCAATATGATATTATATATATATATATCTTTTTCAAGCTATCCATTGCGTGAACTCTATGAACTTCCTTAGTTCGCATTGCTCAAGGAATTTGTTGACTAGATCTGCGTTGTCAAATATATTAGCATAGGATTGTTCATGTATCACCTTTTTGTATCACCTTTTTGTAGTTGCTGCCTGTGAGATCTGAAATGATGGCCACTATATTGTATTTCTTATATTGGTAATTTATGTCTTCTCTTTTTATTTTACCTTATTCTAATTTATTTGATCAACCTAGTGAGAGGTGTATCAGTTTCATTGATCTTTTCAAAGAGCCAAATTACAGCATCACTGATTTTTTTCTAATATTTTTCTATTCAGAATGTCATTGTTTTTGTTAATTGTCTTTATTATATCCTTCTGTCTATTTGGTGTGGGATTAATATGCTTTTTCCCATGAATCTATAGTACCCAGAGTTTCTCTGTTGTCTCAGTAGCCCTCACTCAACCTTTAGCAATTTGTTAAAAAGTTTCAATTTTTCTTACCTACTTGAGTGGAGATGCTATATATCTCCTGATGCCTAGGTGAGTCAGTACCATGTTCTATTTCTTCTGGGTCAGCCTCATGATATCTAGGATTTCAGGCTATTTAGTTACTGTGACCTCAACTCTGATAGGTTTGAAAACATTAGTATGTGATTTTAGCGTCTTGTATGGTACTGTTATATTGTTTTGCATTTTAATAACTTTCACACATTTTTACTTTAGTTATAAAGTAAAACAGATACTTTAATAATTTTACCCAACTCACTTGTATTTTCGAGAGCGCATTTAAATAGACCCGATTATTTCTGTGTTTTCAAAGTTTATTTTTTCTGACATAATCTCTATGTCATTTCTTTATATAAATCCAACAAAAAATTAAGTTGTTTAAAATTTTCAAACTTTAATGTTGTGTGATTTATTGTGAATATTATTTTACAGTTTTATTTTTCCAGGTCAAAACTTTTAAATTTAGACTTTTGTAAAGAATATTAAATTGTTTTTTCAATTTCTAGGCCATAGTGATTTTATTTTGTGCTCTATATTAGGTATAATCAGTATCATTCTATATTGATTATTTCTACATGTAATTTTTTATAATATTTATAAATTTGAATTGCAATAAATGGATATAGATATCATTGTGCCTATTTCTCTAGTATATTTTAGTATATACATTTTAGCTACTATTATTTTTCTTACTTATTTTTACAGTAATATTTATTAGGCACTGGATAGAAGCTTATGTTTTTGTTGTCAGAGCAAGGAGCAACAATCATAAACAGGGCAGAAGGCATTCAGTATGGACTACGGTATGGTCCGATACACATTACTCTGGGGGGGATGGCTATAGAAATGGTATCCATAAGCCTGAGAGCTGGCAATAATCATCAACCAATGACAGGGTAAAGTGGAGTAGGTAAAGAGATCAACACTAAAAAAATAATGAGGTAATATTGGGAAATAGGAGACAAGCTCAATTGCAGATAGATTATTAAATATTTCAAAGTGGCCTTTAGAGATTGTGAATAATAATTGCAAAATGAGCCATATAGAGACATTGTCTATGTCGAAATCTCAGTAGACCCTTCCGTATTTCTTAGAAGTCTGCGGAGAGATCTTCAAGCAGTATTTTTGGAGTATAGAATTTCTTTGGAAATATATTTCTTCTACAAATATGGACCAGCAAAATAAAGTATTTGCTATGCATCTTGTGTGAAAGCTACATGCTTCTGTCTGAATATTTGCTAGCAGTAGTGTTGTATCCACCTATATAGGAAATAATAATTAATGTGAAATTTTTAAACATGTCTTTGAAAGGTTTGCAATGCTTGAATATAGAGAGAAGTAAATCTATTTATACATACAAAATTTAACAAAAGAAAACAAGGATTTTTTTAAAAATTCACATCAACCAATGTAATTATGTTTGTGTTTGTATTTTAGTTAAGGTAATTGCTGAGCAGCAGTTAAATCAGATAATAAAATGTACTATCTTCTCATATTTTTGAGATCTTCGCTGCAAATATACATGTCCATCAAGCTTGTAGATGTGCGTGTTTTGATTACATTATAAATACCAATGTCACCCTTGATGCTTTTTAGTGTCAAAAGAATGGGCTCCATCCTGTGTTAAGCCAAACTCGGAGAAAAATATTTCCAAAGATTTGTGGATGAATTTTACTCAGTATTGACTTTTTTTATCATCACCCTGAATTTTTACCCCTTTTCATCATGTTCCTTTTATTTCAATAAAGAATAGAATAACTAATTACAAAAATAAATAGAAAGGAAATAAGCTGATGTCTATTGGACATGTGGGATTTTTATCTCCTTCGTAAATTCAACTCATCCATTCATTCCTTCATTTGAAAATATTTACTAAGCACCAGAAACTAGTCTAGGCACTGGAGATATGTCAGTGACTAAAATTGACTAAATCCCTGGCTTCAGGAATGTCACATTCTACTTGAACGAATAAAGTATACAATATATTAATTGATGGTAAGTATAATGGTGGGAAAAAAGTAAAAAGGAGGATGGGGAGTGTGCGTTATGAGGGGCCATTTTATTTGTCACTGAAGGATTAACTGAGAATGTAGAATTTTAACAACATCCTGATGCAAGTGTGGGAGCAAACCACTCATATTTTAGGAGTTTTAAGGCAGTGGGGGAAAAAAAAAGTTTTGGTTTAGAAGCATGCGTGACTGCTTGTAAAAAAAAGTAAGCTATTATAAGAATTTTGGAATTTGGTTTTGCGAGGAAGATTTTAAAAGGCCTTCGCATAGGGATGAAGTGATATGAATGTTTCAGTGGGATCACCCTGGTAGCTTTATGGAGCACAGTCTGTTGGCAATGAAGAGCAAAAGCAGAGAACATTTAGCTAGTTAATGAGCCGTGGTAATGTGTTTTAGTGTGTTTGTGTGGGGGAGAGTGAGAAATGGTCAAATTCTAACTATATTATGAAGAAAGAGGCAGCAGATTATCTTGATTGGTAGGATGTCAGAAAAAGTGAAGAGGATTTAAAGGTTATTTTTGTTTGTTTTTCCCGAGCAACTTGGAAGGTAGAGTTCCCATTAACAAAATGGAAAAGACTATATAATAGCAGGTTTGGAAAGAAATATCAATATTTGAATTTTGCATATTAATTTTGAATGCTAAAGGTGAGATAGATACAGGAGATAAGCAGGTGGACATACAAGTCCAAAATTTCAAGAGAAATCTAGACTGAAGGTGTGAAGTTTGGTGTCATTATCATCATCATCATCATATACTTCGTATCAAAATCATTATACTGAAGAATTTTTAGGTTAGTGAGTATAACTTTTCATGTGTGAGATGAAATCATCTGGAGGTCTGAGGGCAGAGCACATTGGAAAGTCAGAGAAAAGAATAACCATCAGAGGATAATGAGAAGGAACGAAGCAGATTCTACTCACTGTTACTTTTAAATTACCAACCATTTTCACATGTGGTTAACTTTAATCCTTAAGAAAGTGATACATAGGAAAGAAGATTATCTTCATGATATAAATGAAGAAGATAATTTGGGGGGAACTTCTTACTCAAGGTCACATATTTTAAATAGTGGAATTGTATTAGAATCCTGGTGTTAGGATTTCAAATCAAATAAACAATCTATTCCACTAAGTCACAGTCCCTTCAGCATGTGTGACTTTGGATTCATTCACAAGATACAAACACCAACTTTAAACAGTGGCTTAAATATTATCAAATAAATGTAGTTAGCATTGGCCAAAACAATTTAGTAAACGTCATTTGAAATAATACACAAAACAAATAAGGCATAAGGGGGGTGGGAGAATTTGAGACAAAGTAAAGGCACTAGGCTGGCAGGATGAAAAATAGGGCCCTGCACTTTGAAGCAGGCTTGAATGGGTGGCTGAGCAGAATTCCTGGGCTGTCAAGGACCAGGACGAGGCACTAAATTCCTGAAGTGTAGAAGAATAAGGACATGACGTCTTTGTTAGATGTGAGATGAATTGGAAAAAAAGGGCAAAGACCCCAAATCAATGTTAACAAAAAGCTGAATGAACACATTAAATATCTGCTAGTATATAATACAGTCCACGCTGGCTCAAAGATACAGATAATCTTATGATGTGACACATCTCTTTTTTTTTTTCCTATTAATCTTCAAGTGCTGTATTTCTCTCCTTGAAGGAATTTCAGAATTTCAATTTTATCCATTTCAGAATTTTCTCATCCCTAAATTTTATTTAGTATTTATAACATAGAATCCTAATATTATGATATATATAGCAGTAAACTAAGAAGAAAAAAAGAAAACCTTTTATTTAATATTTTTTATTATTGCTTAGGTTCTCTTGTCAGAATAACTTATAATGCTAATAATTTGCATCATGGATATATAATTTTGAATAGAACTATTATACATCTCACATATAAACACGTGTCTAGAATTTAGGCCTAAATAGATTCCTGGGTGAAAAAGAGGAGTTAGCAAAGTTATAAAATATCTAATTTCCCGTATTTGATATCTATGTATAATATTATCATGTTTTATAATATCCAATTTCAGATTATTTCATGGCAAAATGCTGTTTGATAAACTTTATCAATATTTATAAGTAGATTCTAGAGATCATAAAACTTGCGAAAAGATCACAAGTACTATATACAATAAAAACATTTCGGAACAGAGGCTTAAATTGCGGGACAAGCTATGCTATAGAAAAGCCTCAGGGCTGTTGAGAAAAAACATGGTTCTAGAGTTCTTAAAATCCTGGTGAAAGTATGTGTGGGTCATGATGGACCCACAGCATCACCAGTCCTGTGGTGTTAGAAACACCTGAGGAAAGGCTTTCCTGTTCTAATTCTGCTTGACAGTAGTCTCCACCTGAAGTTACGGAACCCCTGATTCGGCCCTAATTATTCGTGTCAGGACAAAAGCCTGAGAGCATTTGACTTCCAGATCAGAAAGGGACCCGAAACCCATCCAGCTGCTGTTGCCCTAGCTTTGCGTGAGTACTTTTCTGTTTTAAGCCAATAATTCTTAAGTGTAGTTTATGAACACTGGAGGGGTCCTTAAGATAAATTTAAGGGGGTTTGAAGTTCACATTTTTTTCCCCATAATGATATGAAAATAGTATTTGCCTTTTTATTATGTTGCTATTTGCACTGTTGGTACAACAATAATGATGGGGTAAAAAGCTGGTATGTTTTATTTGCTGTTACTTGAAAAAAAAAATGACCGAAAAACTTTGGTTACTCAAACTTGAGATTTTGGTACACATTTTCTCCAGATGGATGATGTGAACTTCTCGGCTGGCGGTAGTCATTGATATAATTCAGCTTTTAAGTGAAACTTAGAACTTTGAAAAACTTGAATCAACCGCTGTGTGGTTGACAGCTTTTCAGTACATGTACTAGATTTCTATTGCTGTGTAACAAATTACCACAAACTTAGTGGCTTAAAATAATGATTATTTATTAATTTATAAATCTGTAGGGCAGAAGGCTGCGTATGGCACAGCTGAGAGCTTAGAGACTCACAGGCTGAAATTCAGGTGTCAGCCAGGTTGAATTTCTCTCTGGGACTTTGAAGTCCTTTCCTCAACTCGTGTGCTCATTGGCAGAATTCAGTGGTTGTAGGATGAGGTCCCCATTTTGCTTAGTGTCTGTTGTCCAGAGGTCACCGTTAGTTCCTAGAGGTCACTTTCGAGTCCTTACCATGTTCCTTCTCCCTCCATCTTCCAAGCTAGTAATAGAGAATCTCTTTCCTATCAAATCACTGTCTCCAGAAAGAAACTATCTTTGTAAGGGTTAACCAGTATAGCTCAGTCTCACCAAAGATAATCTCTCTTTCTTAAGGCCATTTGTACCACATAATATAGCTTAATGATGGTAATGAATCTCTCATCATATTCATAGATTCAGCCCATACTCAAAGAGAAGGGTATATACAGGGCTGTATACTGATAGCTGGGTATCCGCCACCTGGTAGGCTTAGAACCACATCATCCCTGAGCATAGAGAGAATTTACATCTTGAGGTATGGAAAACAATTTCCTATTAACTTTCAAAACAAACTTATGGTACTGCTTCTTGAGTTATTCTCCAGTCTCCTTGAAAAACATTACTCTCTTCCCCCAGAAAGCTTATCTCCTCCCTTCTGTGAAAATAGTCTACCTGCGGATGAAGCTAAAGGTCCCCAAGTCCACAATATCCAATCTTACTCTCCTTCTGTGAGTGCCCTTTTTATTGACTTCAAGATAGTTTTCTGATATCTATATTACTATGAAAAAGTAAAGGACAACCGTAAGTAAGTACCCTTGCCATTAGGATTCCTGAACACAAAAATGTGTCTGAGCAGTACCCCCACTCCCCAAGAGTCTGACAGTAAGGTAGAGGATAGAAGTCAAAATTATCCCTGCCCTAGCTTCCACACTAGCTCCCACAGTTCCTATTGTATACGGAGATGATCTGTCCACACACTGTAATGCTATTTATTGAGCACTCACACATTGCTAGATGCTTAATAATGATGAAGATGAAGGCAATATGAACCACATAGGTATTACATTCTTTCTTCAGCATTATATCCTAATTCTGTATGCCAGTATTACTGTAATGGTATTAGTATTATTCCAACGTTACAGACAGGGAAACTGATGCACAGAAGAATTACATATGGTGTCCAACACCTACACTTTCACAGACTGTAAGGGACAAAGACAGATTTACAATTCAAGTAGTCTAGTTTCTGTGACTGAAGTCTTTATACTTCACCATCTCTTCTAAATCTTCAAAAATTATTCAAAGATATAAACTTCAATATAATAGACACTATATACACAGCTATTATTTATAACATCAAATGTCTAGTGTATAGACATTTCGATGTAGAATCTTTTTATGACAATTCTCAAGGATGCTTTGGAGCTTCACTTAGATGGGAAGATAAATGTCAAGAGAAACATGGTTAGCTATAACCATTTCTTGTGAACTTAGCTGGACACTTTTATAAGCAGTTTCTAGCATTGCTTATATTCATACCCTGGATTGTCTATTAATCTCCTTGAATATAATGTAGGGCTAAGGGTCCAAATTTATTTTTTCTCTCTCCATCCTAGAAGTTAATCAGATAATCTCTTCCCAGGATGTCCAGGATAGATCATTGGCTATACAAAGGAAAATCATTCCTTTTATATCAATCAAAGCAGCATTTCACATTATCAGTGTCTTTCCTGTGGTAAATCTCCATCGTTATAGAATTGAGGAACTGGATGTTAATTAGCCATCTTCAGAAAATGAAATGACCTCTCAATCTTTTTTTTTTAAATTTTAACATTGAAGGCTAATAATTTGGCTTTGATTATTACAGCATCATGAAATGTCATTAGAAGAGACTCTGAAAGCCATGTGGTCAACATGACTTAGAGACACTGAGACTCAGTGTTTAGGTGAGTTGTTCAAGGTCACACAGCTAATTAATTGCATAACATGGATTAGTACGTAGATCTCCTGATTCAAAGTCTAGTGATCTTCATCAGGATTATGTGATATCCAACAAAGCTAGCATGTATTAACATAATCACATTTCATGACCCTTCTCCATGCTGTGGGTATCTGACAATAAAAACTAAATTTTAAAATTTATTCTCCTTTCCCTTTAACTTTCTTAGGGTTGAAGTAAAAGAAAATTATACTCTTTGTTTTTAATATAAAGCTTTCATTGACTTGAATAACAGTCATAAAGCTGTAAAAACAGAAGCTCTTCTTAAACTTAATTATAGATACACTAGTAGTTTTTTGCAGTCAGCTCTTCATTTGCATGCATTATCTTTTCACATTTAAATGTATTAAAAGAAAAAAAATGATTGTTAAACAAGTCTACATACATTAAGCAGAGCTTCCCTACTGCCCCCACCATACTTTGAAAATACCCCACTCTGTATTAGGGTTTAAATAAATAACAATACTTGTTAATTCACAAAGACTTACATAGCTTTGTGATTATGAACAAGGACAAAGATGAGAAAAGGCAAAGTTAACAATAACAAAAAATTCTTAAAGTAAGCAAAATTTCTGTGTCAGTCAAAAACATTAAAGCTTGATGCTTTGAAACTCCAATCGCTTAAGCCTTGGGCATAAAACAAGAAAGCAATGAGGTTGGTTGAATAAAAGGCATACATTCACCAATAGTTGGCAGGTTTTGAAAAGGTTAAGATATGAATGTTGGGCTTTAATACATACATATAAATATGTATTAATTCTTGTCTATAAGTATTTTAAATTACTTAGAGGGTACCATTCGTCAGGAAAATAGAAAACATAAAAAATATTCATAAATCAAAAAGGCAACAAAAGAAACACTAAATGCAGTATTTGGGACAAAATATTGACACTTGTGATGACCACTAAATATTTAAAACATGTTAAAATTGACATTTCTTGACATTGAATATTTAGGTAGAGTCTGAGATTTAACTTTGCTTTTACATTAAATGCAGAAAGGCATTTCCTCTTTCTTAATCAAATGCAGTTTTAAGCCTACCAAGCAAAGCTTAGAAACAGCAGAATTGTCATCAGAAAGCCAATTAAAGATGGGGAGGCTGAATTTCTACTTGTAGAGAGAGCCTGAGAGGACAAACACAGGATCTTGTAGCAAGGATTTTAGAGATAGACTTGAGAGAAAAAGCTCATTAGAGCCATTATCAATGCAATGTCACTTTGGTAGATTTCAATTAGGACTGTCATTCTTAAGAGATCTTTATTTACTTATGCCATTTATTCAATTAAAAAAATTATCAATGAGACTTAGTCTGGTTGTACACCTAAAATTATTACAATTTTATGTCAATTATGCCTCAATAGAAAAATGAAAGAAAAAAATTGATCGAGACAGCTGTAGAAAAGTGCTAATTTAATTGCTTTCCATCCAAACGAAGAATGCTCTGAAAGGTGTTTTATTATGTGGGATTCTCACCATGCATTAGACTGACCCCTCTTGATTGTAGTACCACTCCGTGTTACTGCCTCTTAATTCCACCTACCTTATTCTTACTTTCTTTCTTAAATGTGCCCCCTGTTCCACTAGTATTTATTTGTCTACTGTATCCTCATAGCTTCCTTCTGAGATCGTCTCATATTTAAACTGGTCCTCTAGTTCAGTGTCCTTACAAAATGCTGTTAATGCCATATTCCTAGCTAGATATGTAATGGGATGAATGGACATCATATATGTCCCATAAATCCTGTAAGTTTGCAGGAAAACTCAGATGATGAGCACTATGTTAAACTGTGTTTACTATTTTTTTTCATATTTTACTTTATATAATTTCATATTTCACATATCAATTTTTAGATTCTTGGATTCTTGGATTCACTGGTGTTTAAGTTCTTACAGATTAATAAGGAGAATTTCCAGATTAAGACAACAGCAACAAAGTAACTCTGTCTTTGAATCTATCTTCACATAGTTGGAAAAGACACTATAGCTCGTCTAATCTATTATCGTTCCAAAGTAGAAACCCTTCATCACCTCACAGAGGGTCAGCAGCCCCTTTGTGAAGGGCACACATTGCAGAGATTCTAGTACTCCTCAAGAAAACTTGTTCTTTGTATTGGTTTACTTATAAAATTTCCATTTTTGATTGTACGTTACTAAATGGAACAAGATGCAACTGGAACACTTTTAGATTATTTGATTGTAGTTAGAATGCCTCTATTGATGTCTCGATTTTTCCCTAATCCCTGATGCCTCTATATTTTTGGTATACTGATGCAGTGAGAGTTTTATTATTGTATAATTATGTTAACAACTGGCACAGTTCGTTTAAATTAGAGAACTCTCTTTATTTGAAAAAAAGAATAGTACCTTGATAAATTGTCAATTTTAGGAGATAGGACCTCAAGGGCGGTCAGTTGAAAGAGAAATGTTTGCAGCTGCTGTGCACACAAGAGAGAAATGTGTTGTCCCCAAGGAATAAAGCTTTCACTGGGTGGAGGAGGGAGCCTGCAAGACTGAGAGCAGCTGAAACATGTGACATAAGTGCCAGTGAACTATCACTCTCCTTCCTACTCAATGCACTGAATAAAGGCCAAGAGACATTTTGAGAATCACGATGACTTCAGTTTACATTTCAAAATATTTTCAGATACCAAGTAAATCTGATTTCTGTGCTACATGAGGTTTTCTTTAAATTGTGCCATGTGTTCCTATATAGTGTAGGTATTGATGTTTTGTTGAATATGAAGTAGGCGCTGAATAGTACATCTGGGAATATTTTATGTAACAGGCAGAACATACTCATATCAGGAAGTTAGAGAAACCATGTGAATATGAGTGCACTTGAAACTTGTAGAAATGTTATGAGATGCTAAGTTTTCATATTCCATGGAATCCACCTAGATTTTTAAAAAATATAAGCATTATACATAACATTATTTTTTAAATCCATGTTTTCCTTTCCTACAATGTAGCTTACAATGTGGTGCACAGAAAATAATGGAAAAGTGAAATAAAATAAGCCAACTGGTTCAGAGATCTCATTTGCTCTGCAGTTAATTTATCTCATTTATGCTTCCAGATGTTGAACTCTAAAAATCCAAATATATGAAAAAAAGCCTAACAAGTTTACATGATTGCTCTCTTTTGAAAATTCTTAATTTACCTTTTTCAGCTTCCAAATAAGTTAGCATCTCTCACAGCCTTCATTTAAATGATCAGTGGATGAGTTATACTTTGAGAATGCAAATTACTCATTCAGCAGATATTTACTGACTGCCTGCTCCATGCCAAATACTGTTGTAAATGTTAAGTTTACAAAAAGGAAGAAAATATATTTTTCATCCTGTATATCCTCAATAACCAGTGGAATGATAAGTAAACAATGTTTTTTAGGCACATTAAAGCACGTTTTAGAACAATATGTATCGTATAATCTGACTTGTTAAACATTTAAAAAAGATATAGATGTGACTTTGTATGGAAATGCTGAATAGGTATATAATGCACTGTAAAGAGTGGGGCTGGGGTCAGGAAGGGAGGGAGCAAAACTACTTTTCACTTTATATACTCTATAACCTTTTGTAATGTTTGGATGTATTTTTGGTCTGTGTATGTATGTGTATATATATGCCCACACATGTATATATCTATTATATGCCATATATATAACATATGATATAAGTAATATATATTACTGTATAATACATAATAACATTATATAGAGAGAGAAAACCATGAATAAGTATGAAGCATCACATTTTAAAAATTAATTAAAGTATGTGTTTTACTCATACTTTCTTAATTTTTCCCTAATGTCCTTTTTTTTTCTGTTTGAGAATACCATTCAGGATATCAAACTGTATTTAGTCATCATGTCTTCTTAGGCTCTTCTTGGCTGTGACATTTTCTCTGGCTTTACTTTGTGACTTGGACAGTTTCGAAGATTACGGGTCAGATATTTTATAGAATGCCCCTCAGTTGGCATTTGTGTAATGTTTCTCTCATGATTAGACTCAGGTTATGAATTTCGGAGGGAAAGCCACAGAGGTAAAATGCCATTCTCATCACAGCATGTCCGAGGTACATGCCATCAGCATGGCATCACTGTTGATGGTAATCATTTTGCCGAGGTAGTTTTGTTAGGTTTCTCTGCTTTTGTGAAGTTACTCTTTTTTACTCTTTCCTTAATGGTGTCTTTGGAAGAAAGGCAGCATGCGCAGCCCGCCCTTGGAAATCCGGGCAATTCCTGAAGGTGAAGGCCAGAAAAGTGTGTGTGGGGTGAAGGGCTAAGACTCTGGGTCCCACGAGTTTCTCACTGTCCTGTAGGTCACACTTCTGGCAATTTGTCAAAATTGCCATTTCTGTTTTTCTGCTAGTTGATGGCTCTAACCATTTCTGCTCTGTGTCAGCAGCTCTCAGCTGTGACTCTCTGGAGTCCTCCAGCTTTCTAGATTTCTCGTTGTGGTTTTCCTACCATCTCAGTTTGTTGACAGGTCTGAGAAAAGTCAGAGTTTTGGTTTGTCTCTTACTGTAAGGGTGGTGTATTTATTTGCTAGGGCTGTCAGCATACAGGACCACAGACTGAGTGGCTTAAACAACAGAAATTTATTTTCTCACAGTTCTGGAGATTAGAAGTCTGAAATCAAGGGGTTGGGGATGTTGAATCCTTCTGAGACTTTCCTTCTTAGAATATAGATAATGGCCATCGTCTGTCTTCTCCGTGTCTTCACGTGGTCTTCTCTCCACACATATCTGTAATCACCTTTTCTCACAGGAAACCAGCCGCTCATACTGGATTAGAGCCCATCCTAATGATACCATTTTAACTTAGTTACCTTATCTGCAAATATAGTTAAATTTTGAGGTACTGGGAGTTAGAATTTCAACATGTGAATTTTGAGCACACGTAGTTCAGCTCATGGCAATAACAATTTTTAAGCTCTTCACATTGGAGCTGAAACCAGTATGTGTCAGTAAGTGAACGTCTAATGCCAGTGTTTTATGTGCAATGCTGTGTATGCTAAATGTTGTTAGCAAACTGTCCATGGTGAATTGTGACTCAAGGGTCTATATTAGTCAAAGTTTCCAGTGAAACAGAACCAATAGGAGATATCTATCTATCTGAAGACATTTTTTATAAAGTATCAGCTCGTTTGATTACAGAAGCTAAGTCCCACCATCGACCCACTGCAAGCTGGGGACTGTGCTGTAGTTTGAAAGCCTGTGAGCAAAGAGACAGTGGTGTGGAGTCCGGTCTGCGTTTCAAAGCCTGGGAACCAAGACTGCTGAGGGCACGAGAAAATTGATGTTCCAGAATCAAAAGCGAATAATAGATACTGATTATTACCGAACCAAAGAAGCTAATCTCTTCAACAGGAGAGGCATGCGACTCTGTACTGCCAGGAGCTCAGCTGAAGGGGGAGAGAGAGCTAAGTTGCCAGGTGGCCAATGAAAGCAACAAGTAACAAGCCATAAATGAACGGATTTAGCCTTTGATCACTTACTAAAACAGCAGAAGAGTTATAACAACAACAACAAAAACCGAAGAAACGCCGACTCCATTTTTCCTCATAAAGAGATCTGGGAATGAAAGGGGCTCGATTACAAATGCAAGTATGTGAAAGAGTATGGCAGGCTAGGGACCTGTTTTCTTCAGAGACTGTGATGCTTCCTCTGTGCTCCGTGCCTTGTGTGGGGAGGACAGATTCCCCCTGTGTACCCTGCCAGATAAAGTCTTTATAGTTGCCTATGACAATGCTCAAAAAATCACAAGTAGGTTTTTAACCAGGAGTCAGATTCCTCATAGACCAAATTATCCCTAGAGAAAGTGTAACTTCAGAATAAAAGCAACTATGAAGCATGAATGTTAAAACAGTTTTTACAGATGTTTGAAAGTTTTGGTTATAACGTATTGGATGCCCTAATCAAGTGCATGTATGCATTCACATGAGACAAATTTACTAAGAATTTCAGAATAGCTTTCTTTAAAGTCAATGAAGACTCAAACTGCTTTTCATTTGGAATTGTGAAGGAAATTTGAGGTAGTTGCAGAATCACTGAGGGAATAAAGTAAACTCAAATAGGAATCTGTTTATTGTGTCAAAATGGGAAAACAAGGAAATTATATTTCAAAAAAGTAGTTCTCAAACTTTACCTAAGGAAAGCTAACAAAAATGCTTTTTACGGTAACAAATTCCAGACTTTCTAATTTAATATGTCACATGTAAAGCCTACATTTCTGCATTTTTAACAAGCTGGTTGAGGTAATTCTTATTTATATGGCCTTTAGAGAAGACTTTGAAAGATATTTCTCTATGATTAATTTGAAAGGAAATACTTTATTATTGTAAAATGAAGGGAAATAGTTTGATATGGTGAAAAAAAAAGTCTGGGAGATCTTTTAGTGTATTATCTGAGGTCTGCCATTGAGTCTTGCTAAAAATCACCTAGATAATCTTTCCAGCTCTCAGTTTCTTCATTGTTAGAATATGTGCATTTTATTACATAATTGTATTGTTTCCATCAAGTTCTAAAATTATATATAGTTCACTAAATTATATGTTATTACTATGGAAAAGTTTTTTACTACTTTTAAAATCAAACTCACAAATGCTCGAAGAATTTCAAATGTTTAATTGATGCAGCTTTATTTAAGTACTTCTCCGATCTGAGGGATATTCTCAACCTTACATACACAAGGGCTGCATTCCAGGAAATGAAAGTGTTCACCACTCAATGGACTCTTCTGTTTATGTCAGGGAGGCCTTTGTGCTTCATTTTTGTAGCTAAGGTGGATGACAAAGTTTTTATAAAAGAGCTTGACATTGAGAGATTTATTAATTGGTCATAACATTTGGAGTGAAGACTATCTTAGGTTTCAGTTATATGTTCACTCTTACTAACAAGTGAATTACAAGCCCACATGAATAAAAATGAGTGTTCTGTACAATATGAGCAAGTTTATTAACTGGAATTGTCCTGTGTTTTATATTTTAAAAAACAGTAAATCCTATTTAGGGGAGAGGAGAGGAGGGGCAATGGGAACTATCAAACTCTCCATTCTCATTTCTGAAATCAGTAAAAATTTAGCTTAATTCCTGTGCTAAAGGACCCATGTCATGATAATTCATGGTTATTTATATCTTCATTACCTATAAGATGCTTATTCATTAAAAAATAATAAACTTGGATCATTTTTTAAAATAAACTTATTGGAGTGACATGGGTCAACAAAAATATATAGGTTTCAAGTGTATAGTTCTATGTCACCTGTGTTCACCACCCAAAGTCACCGTGTATTTGACCCCCTTTACTCTTTTCTACCTCCCTCTCCCCTGTTTACCTCTGGTAACCACTAAACTGCTGTCTGTGCCTATGAGTTTTTGCTTTTTGTTGTTGTTGTTGCTTTCAGTTTTATATCTCACATATGAATGAAATTAGATGGTTCTCAACTTTTTCCATCTGACTTATCTCTCTTAGTATGATAGTATCAAGGTCCATCCACACTGTCACAAATAGCAGTATCTCGTCTTCTCTTATGGCTGAATAATATTCCATTGTATATCTATGCCACATCTTCTTTATTGGAGGACACTTTGGTTGTTTCCATGTCTAGGTCACTGTGAATAATGTTGCAGTGAACATTGGGGTGCATATATCTTTATGGATAAATGTTTTCAAGTTTTTTTGTTTAAATACCAGAAGAGGGATTGCTGGGTCATATGGTAATTCTATTCTTAATTTTTTGAGGCTTCGATACTGTTTTCCATAATGGCTGTACCAATTTACATTCCTACCAGCAGTGTATGAAGGTTCCTTTACCCCCTCCCCAACCTTTCCAACATTCATTATTTCTTGTCTTGTTGATAATAACCATTCTAACAGGTATGAGATAGTATCTTTTTGTGGTTTTGATTTGTGTTTCCCTAGTAGCTCATGAAGTTGATCATCTTTTCATATATATCTGTTGGGCATTTGTATGTGTTCTTGGGAGAAGTGTCTGTTCAGGTTATCTGTCCTTTTTTTAATTGGATTTTTTCTTTTTTTTTTTGTTGAGTTGTATGAGTTCTTTATATATTTCAGATATTAGCCCCTTAATGAAGATGTTGTTTGCAAATATCTTCTCCAATTCGGTTATGTTGATGGTTTATTTTGCTATGCAGAATCTTTTTTGTTTGATATAGTCCCAATCATTTATTTTTGCTTTTACTTACTTACCTTTGAGGTCAAATTTATAAAGTCCTCTCTGAGACCAGGGTTCTTAGTTTAGTACCTATTTTTTCTTCTATGAATTTTATTGTTTCAGTTCTTATATTTAGGTTTTTATTTTGAGTTAATTTTTGTGCATGGTGACAAATAGTCTAGTTTCATTCTTTTGCATGTTGCTTTATATACAATGGAGAAGAGAAAAGCTCTCCAATAAGTGGTTCTGGGATAATTGGATTGTTTTTGTTTACTTATATTTGATAAGAAAGTAGTGATGGCAAAAACAGGACTTTTTTTTTTAGTGAATTCTTGTATAATATACTATATACTATACTACCTATATATGTATATATGCTATATATACATACAATACACATACATATATATAGTATGTATATGTACTATATATATACATTCATATATTTACACTCACACATAATGTCATAATGCAGTATTCTGGCTATTCTAGTAAATGAAGTTATAAATTTTACTTTGATTATGATCATTGATGAAAAACTGCCAATATTCTTAGAAGAGTTTAACCAATGGGCTAGTACAAGCAATAACATGTTATAGTAAAATTAACACCTGCCTGGTATCCAGAGACCCAAATTCTAATTATGACTGATACCAAAGTCTGTGTGACTTGATCAGGCAAATAGCTCCTCTGTGTGGTTGTTTTCTTATTCATAAATTAAGGGCTTTGGAAATGTGTAGTTCAAAATAGATTTTTTTCCTATGGTCCTATCAGCATATATTGTCTAAAATTTATTAGTATAAGTTTAAGAGTTTTCAAGCAGAGTGTAAATTATTCTTAAATGAAGTTTTCCAGGCAAGTTATAAAACAATGTTTAAGGTGTGGGAGTTACAAAGAAGTCTAAGGTTGAATTTTAAAATTTAAAACAAAGAGCAGAAATTTTAAAAAGTAGCAGAAATTGCAACAGATGACATTAATGTGGGTGGAAGAATAAATAATAAAAAAAAAACACAGCAAGCTACATTAGGACTTAAATCATTTAAATGCTAAAAGATGAAAGCTAGTTCAAAATAGCTCTAAATTAGAACAGTGACACATCTCTGCCAAAGGAAATATCAAACAACTGTATATCATTAAGTCTAAGGTATCAAAAAGTAAAAGTACAAAGGTGATTCTGTGTACATTATTAAATGTGAGTGATTGGTAATAATAATAAAACTTATAAAGCTGTGTCATATGGTAATTGGTATAGTGGCTATACCAATTTACTTTCCCATTAGCAGTGTATGAGGGTTCTTTTTTCTACATAACCTCTGCATCACTTCTTATTACTTGTTGATAATAGCCATTCTAACACAAAATGAAGTGATATTAAGATATGACCCAGCAATCCCTCTTTTGTGTATCGACCCAAAAAATTTGAAAACGTTCATAAAGATATATGTACCCCGATATTCATTGCAGCATTATTCATGGTGGCCAAGACATAGAAACAACCAAAGTGTCTTTCAATAGATGATTGGATAAAGAAGATGTGCTATGTATATTCAATGGAATATTACTCAGCCATAGAAAAGATGAAATACTACTATTTGCGACAATGTGGATGGATCTTGATAATATCACGCTAAGAGAAATAAATCAGACAGAAAAAGCCGAAAAGTATCTAATTTCACTCATGTGGTATATAAAACTGAAAGTAACAAACAAACAAAAACTCATAGACACAGGCAACAGTTTAGTGGTTACCAGAGGAAAGAGGGGAGGAGGAGGTAGAATAGGGTAAAGGGGGTCCAATATATGACGATGGAAGGAGATTTGACTTTGGGTGAACACACAATGGAATATACAGACGATGCGTTATCGAACTGTACACTCGAAACCTATATAACTTTATTAACCAATGTCACTCCAGTAAATTTAATAAAATTAAAAGATAAGTTGTAACTCTGAAAGAAAGAGCAACTATAATAAATTAGGGCAGAAGGAATCTAAAGAATCACTGACTATTGATAATCTCAATAATAGAAAAAATATGAAGAACCTAGGAGAAAGAATGTCAGAAATGTTACTACTAATAAAACCAGAAGTGATTTTTATTAGGTATAATTTATTTTTTTTTTTTAAAGAAAACTTTGTCTACCTGCCAAAGTCTAGGTTTCTTCCTAGAAATCATTGTCCATATTCTTGTTTAATCTCAGACCAATTGAGTATGTGGATATAGTAGGAAAGCCCTGGCTCTCCTGTGTTCTGAAACTTGATTCATGTATTTGTTCATCTTTCACTAGTTTGGAATATCAAAGACTAATTGCTGACAGCTAATCAATTGGAGGCTGTGCCTCTACCAGGTCTTACTGTTCAATCATGCAGTCTTGTACCCCAGATCCTTCCTAGTATAATCATCTAAAATATATCAAGGGGATGAAGGGGACAGACACTACCAGAGCTGACATATGCTTCTTCAAACTGTGCTTCTATAATTTTATTTTCTCTCCTACGAATGTTGCTTTTAATATTAATTTAATCTTAGTTCATTTATAAATGTGCATGCATGGTTTAGTGTGTACATGTGTGTATGTTTGGGGAACTAAAATAAAAAATTTTAAAAGATGAATTTTCCCTGAAAACTTTTATAGCTACTTATTATTTGGAGATTAGAGATTAATCATTTCCCTGTTAAATCACTCCAGTGTTTTGAGCTAATTGAGAAATAAGTTGTGAGGAGCAGATAGACAAAGATCAATATATGGATTGCATTTGGGATGAAATTAATTAAAGACTAAGACGAGGATCAGTAGGGAAATGTGCTTCCTAATCATTGCTGTCTGCCTTTTTCCCCTTCACTACCTCTGGCAGATCTGCATATGGCTAAGTCATTGGAACATGGGAGAAGGAAACAGAGGGAGTCAGTAATGTGGGTCCTCTGTCCAGAAGAGTGAGTGTTAGAGGAGGCGGAAAATGGCCTTCCCAGGCAACTTCCCTGAGCAGTGGAATAGGATTCCTTTCCAACTATGAGAAATGTGAGATAATTTCTCACCTCGACTTCCCAAAATTTAGGACTAGCCCACTTTGGGAAATCTCAAGACCCCAATACAACATAATAATAGCATTGTCACTCGAATGAATCTGACTCTGACTGTTTTGAAGTTCTTATTTTCTTTTTATTTTTTAATCAGTTTACTTTTAACTTTTCCAGCGCCTGTCAAGTGTGACTCCTTCGAGGAGGAGCATTGTTTTTCAATCACATCTGACAATGGTTGTCTAATTATAATAGTCATTTTATTTTCAATGTAGTCAAAGGGTTTTGACCCCTTTCCCATTTGCCCCGAGATTATTCCCCGGCAGTGCTTGCTGCTGCAGTGTTTACCCTGAGATAACTCACGGATTACAGTCCTAACCCTACCCCAAAGTTTGCCATGAAATATCTTGCTTTTATTATTATTTTCACATCGCTGTACTATCGATAGTCTTTGGAAACAAATCATATCGTTCTATTTATAGCATTCTATTTCTAGTAGTTCTATCACTGAAAAAGTCAAATCCTAGAAAATATATAGCATTCCTACATGTGATGTTAAGTGAATACTGGCAGTGAGCTACACTTTTTTCTTCTAAACAGGAAAATGGTTGATTTACCATCTTCGTTGTAATTTTCTATTCGGCTCATATGTATTATGTCCCTTATTCTCATCTTTCTCATGTTGTTATTTATTGAACTTATTTGTCATTGTTATTTCATTATTGCTCTCAAATAGCTTGCTAGGCTTACATTATTTAACTATTGTTTTTAATTATTGTTTATCCTAGAGATTGTAACATGTATACTTGGCATATTTAGTGGTAATATAAAGTAGCACTTATACCACTTTCTAGATAATTCTAGTAACTTAGAGCAATGAACTTGGTTTATACCTCTCTTGCTTTTCATTTATTATATCATGATTTTAATCCTACATTTATTTATTCCATTTTAGATACATTATCATTTTATAGTTAATGTTCATTTATATCCATCCACATATTAACCTTTTATTTTTTAATTTATTTCTACATTTTCACATTTCTACCTAGAGTTATTTTATTTCTGCCTCAGGGGACCTTTAAGTATTTCTGTTAGAGTAGATCTGCTGGTGATAAATTATATAGATTTTTTATTTATCTAGAATCACCTTTATTTTGTCATTGTTCTGTGTAATATTTTCCCTACGAAGATTTCTAGCTTGGCAATATTTTTTCCCAGCACTTTAAAAATGTCATGCAATTGTCTTCTGGATTTCATTGTTTCTATTGAAAGGTCATTTTCTCTTTTTTAAAAAATATATAATGACATGTATCAACCATTGTGGTAATATACAGAATAATTTCAATGCCCTAACAGATTTTTATGCTCCATCTATTCGTCCTACCCTTTTCCCTGGACCCTAGCTCCTGGAACCATTGGTCTTTTTACTAGTTTTGCCTTTTCTAGGATGTAATGTAGTAGGAATCATACAGTATGTAGCCTTTTGAGATTGATTTCTTTCACTTAGCAGTATACATTTAAGTACTTAAGCAATATGTGCTTAGCAATATGTCTTTTCATGGCTTGATAACTCATTTATATTTAGTGCTGAATAATATTCTATTGTCTAGATGTATCACAGTTTATCATTTACTCTGGATGATATCTTGCTTCCAAGTTTAGGCAATTATAATTAAAACTACTGTTAGCAGTTGTCTGCAGGTTTTGGGGTAGACATCATGTGTTTAACTAATTTGGGTAAATACTAAGTATCAAGATTTTCTTTGTAAGAAGTGCGTGTGTGTGTGTGTGTGTGTGTGTGTGTGTGTGTATTTTGGGAAATTCTTCTCATCTATTGTTTCTTTCCTAGTCTCTCTGAACATTCTTTTCTGGGACTCAATTTAAATGTGGTTTTGGCTTTTTTACTTTGTCCCAAATGTTTGTTACACTCTCCACCCATTTCTCTCTCTCATATTTAGCCTGTATATTTTCTACTGACCTATTTAGTAAATGATAACATTTTCTTCTGTGTCAGGTCTGCAGCTAAACCTGTCTATTGAGTTATTTCCAAATGCAGACTTATTTTCCTTAGATATTCCATTAAATTAATTAATTTTTAAAAAGATGTAAGTTAGTGAAATTTTTCCTGTCATTTATTCTCTTGAACATATTATTACTATTATTTTAAATAACTATGTTTTCTAAACCTAATACTTGGGTCACCTTGGGTCTGCTTTTATTTTCAAATTTTAATTTTTTTTTTTTTTGGTGACATGAATGACAAATTTTATTTGAATGTCTAACATTATGTATAAAATCTTTCTAGTGTCTACATGTATAATACCTCTCAGGAGTGAGTTTATCCTATCGTTTAATAAGCAGGTTGAGTAGGTGATGAACACCTTAATTTTTATAAGACTGAGTTGTGAATAGACCTAAATGTTCATAAGGCTTGATCCATTTCTATTTTCTTTATACCACATTGTCTCTGGCTCACTGTCTCCAAACCAAAAGAAATCATAAAATTATAAAATGTTATATATGGGAAGTACTTTAGAAATCATTAACCAAATGCTTTCAATTTTACGGTAGAATGAATGCCAAAGAAATGAGCATTTATTGGCAAGATTTTGCACAAATATTAAGTGGAAATCCAGAACTAGAACGCAGATTATTCATACCTCTGTGCCTTCTTCTTAAAAATCTGCCAAAGCAGTCAATTTTGTGCTTTTATCAGTCATCTGTCAAGATCTTCTTGCCTAATTTCGAAATAAACTCTGTTAACATAAGCTGATGCGTACTTTACTAGAATTTTATATTCTAGCTCATAACTGACTGAAAGTCTGAAGAGTATGGCTCAGGGAAGGCTCAGGATCTAAGAAAGGGAGCAGAGAATTCAGACAGCATCAGCTTCAGGACCATCCAGTTAGAGATCATTGCTGGTGGCTCGAACAGTGGACCTTATGGACCCTGCTGGATGCCACCACAGTGAACAAACTTAAAAATTTTTAGTCGTGTTTGCCTTACTCACTCACAATTCGGAATTCTGGCCTAAAGTGCCTTATTATTGCAAGCTTTAGTCACATGTCTTTTCTAGAGCAGTCCAGGGTACAGAGTAAAAAGAATTATAAGATCATATGAAAATACATTTATATCTGAACCATTACTTTAGTGTGGTGTACAGAGATCTTTCAGTGAAGAGACTTGGTTTTTGATCTAGAACTAAAGTATTAAAAAATTGAACAATTAACAGAACCTCAATATGGCTTTCTTTTCTTATCTGTAAAGTAGGGATAATAATCCTTACCTTTTCCTAATAGAGATATTGCAGAAATCTTAAAACTCAGGGCAAATGGCATATATAAATATAATTTTTTGGTATATGCTACCACAAGATAATAATAGCAGTGTTACTAAAATGAATAAAGACATAATTTTTATAGCTGTCTTACCTATAAATTAAAAGTAATCTTTTTGGCAAAATCAGCAAAGCTTTACAAAAATTGGAGTGATAAATTCAAGCAAACATAGTTGATTTTAAAAATATGTTTAATGCATGCAAAAACCGTAATCTGTGGTTAAACCGAATGTTATTTGTAGCTGAATGAAGTTCATAGTTTTAGTTTTGTTTGAAGTCCCATGTTTAAAATTCTTTTCATTATTAAGGAAGTATTATATCAATTTTTGGATTTTATTTTGTTCCATCAGTTGCTAGTAAGAAATCTTAGCTTTTAGGCCATCATTCTTAGGTTCTCGGTACATTGTCCATTATAAATATGTCTGTGTGACCAATTGCAAAGCAGAGTAGATCTTGTGGCATTGGCATATATATGAGATAAGAGATTATTCGTGTAGACAGTCTCTGCAAAGAGGTCAATAAGAAATTGAATATTAGACTGGATTCTTTTTTTTCTTCATTAGGTGTTTGCCATGTTTCTAGACAGAGATTCATCAACATTTTTGTGAAACAAAATTATAGTACCATGGCTGTAAGTTGGTTAGTAGTTACTTTTCAGATTCTTATATTGAAACACATCTTAAAACATTCACATACAAGAACACTAACATGTATCATCTATTCTGGGTCAAAGTTTTTATCTGTATTTGGAATGATACCATGATAGGCAAATCTATCTCCTAAAAATATATTAGTATAATAAACAGGTGATTTTAGATGAACTTTTTAAACAAAAAATCAGACTCCAAAAGTAACAGTTTAATTTCCAAATTCTGCAAGAAAGTTGTACTATATTTCAAGAAATAATTTATATATCATGATAGTTAATTTTGTGTCTCAACTTGACTGCCCAGATATCTAGTTAAACATTATTTCTGGGTATGTCTGTGAAGGTGCTTTGGGAATAGATTAGCATATGAGTTGGAAGACCAAGCAAAGTGCATTACCCTCTCCAGTGTGAGCCCACATCTTTCAGTCCATTGTGGGCCTGGATAGAACAAAATATTAAGAAAGAATTTGCCATCTCTAGGCCTGACTTTTGAGCTGGAACATGGATCTTTTGCCCTCAGCATCACTGGTTTTCTGGCCTTCAGACTCAACTTGGAGTCCATACCATTGGGTCTTTACCTCTCAGACCTTCAAACCAACCACTGGCCTTCCCGAGTCTCTAGCTAGCAGACAGAAGATGATTATGTGATGACTTCTTAGCCTTCATAATTATGTGAACCAATACTTTATAATAAATACTATATATTTGTAATAAATATTATATTTATATTATATATAATATTATATTTTATTTATATGTGTGTGTGTTTGTGTGTGTGTATTGGGCTCCTCCGGAGAAACAGAAGCAATAGAATATAAAGCATATTGCTTGTTTCTCTGGAGGACCCTGATACACATGTAGATATTTATAGCAGCAGCTCAAAGCCATAGATGATAAACAAAATAAATGGCTTAATTTTCTCCTTTTAACCATATCTTATTATGTTGCAGAAAAAAAGAAATAGAAATAATCAAATAATAATTTACTTTTTATAGGCAACAAAAGTTTTAGTTCTCCTGTGTAAAAATTTTCAAGAACTGAAAGCCATCATCTCAAAATTATCCTAAAATGAGAAACAAATAATATGAGTTGCTGAAGTGACAGGAAGGCATAGATATAATGAAATCCATATTATATTAACAATTCTTGTTTAATATTTGACATTATGACAACAGTGAATGCGTTTCTTCCCCAAAACATTAAAATATCTCCACTGCATTTTTTGAACAACATGGATAAAATTATTGATATATTTCATTTGTTATAATAAAATATTGGCAACATCTTGATTTCATTAAAAAAATACTGTGAAACAGACTTATTGGAGAAACCAGTTGAAAATAAGAGCATGTTTTTGCAAGCATGGAGGCTGCATTTTAATGTTTAGTGGTAATATAATGATGCATCTCATACTTAGTATAATTCTCAGAATACATATCATAACATATAGGTTCCAATTTTGGAGGTTAAAGATAAACTCACAAAACAGCAAATCCAAAGACAAATTCAAAGCATTATTACTAGTAATGTCTCGTGATGAAGTACATATAAGCTAAGAATTTGTCTTCTAAGCCTCACTGCATCAGATTGACCAGGTCTTACACTTGTCTACTCATTTGAAGCTACAATTATACTTTCTATGTGTACAGAACCAGTTCTAGAAAAAAAAAATTGTAAAATTATTTAAAATTCAAAATATTCTAAGTAATTGTATAATTTACAAATATAAATCTGCAAATGCTACTTTTATTAATGACTGGATGGAATTCAAGCCCTTTAAGAAAACAACAACTTTAGGTAAAAAGGCTCTAAATCCTGAAAATATCACTGGCCCTAAATTTGATTTACTACACATACAATGCCAGGGAAGTCTCTTCATCGTCCATTGAATGACCTTATGAATAAATGTAATTTGTGATTTTATAGAGATTTTTGAACTGAAAATGGTCCTCTACATCACTGTCAGTTTGGGCAACATTGAAAAAAATATTTTGGACTACACCTAACTGCAGACTATGGCCCGCTCTGTGGGTGGGATTGCCTATCTTAGTCCTTGCCTCTGTCTTTACTTTGTACATATTGCAATGTTTTGGGGATTATGTTCTAAACATTCAGTGAAATCATACATCTGTGAGATGAGGAAGTTTAGTGGGATTTTCCTGGTGGGATTTTCCTATAGTATATAATGAGATTTCATCAAATTTCTTGGAGGTACTAATGGTGCATGTGTTTGCATAAGATTATGTTCTGGGTTTCATTGATCCTCGGATTATGAAAGCAATTTGCCTGGAGAGCAAGCAATACATGTTTAGGATCTAATGAATCATGGTTGATCTAGTAGAGAATCTACTTTGCATTTTAAGGGATTTTCTGTCTTGTATACCTTTTAACTCAATAGCTGAGGAAAAATGGGAAAGACTGAATGAATTTTAAACCCTTCAGAAAAACTAAAATGAATATTTTGCTGTTCTAGTATCTGATTTTTGCATGTGAGAAATGCTCATGTCTCTGGGATAGGTGAAAAAATAATATAATTTTGAAATCTTTTTAGAGACATAATTCATAATCTGGGAATTGTGGATTGTGAAGATACTCATTAGATCTGGCATGATTTACAGCATTGAAAATATTCAAAGTGCTGGTTTTCTTTTGGGTGTGTAAGGCAATTTTCTTTTATTGATTAAATCTATTGGGGTGGCATTGGTCAATAAGGTTATATAGGTTTCAAATGCATAATGCTATACAAACAAACAAGAACTTGTGGTAATTTTCTGATACTGTGTTTTATTTTGAGGTATAAAAATGTACACACAAATACCCGGAATGTAATCATTGACTTGACTTCACTATAACAGAATTAGCAATATATGGATATATCTCAAACACCAGTTTCTCAAGTTACATGTCTATCATACTAAAACTCTGAGAGAAGAAATGTGGTTGTAATTGATTAGCAATTCAGGTTGGGGCAGTGGCTGAAGTCGGCACAGGTGCAAGAACCTAAGATTCAGAGTTCAAATTAAATTTCTAGCTCTTTTTTTTTTTTTAATAGAGAAGTCTCTTAGTCAATATGAGCTTCAGTCATTTGTCCAGATGAGATAGCTTTCTACTTTCTTGGGTTGATATGAATATCAAATATATTGACATATATTTTAACTGAAGAGCATCATACGATTGTTATTTATACAGCCATAAAAAACGAACTTTGGATATAATATAATTATATGGATATCAGTACTGTTTAACTTTTCATTCAATCATCAATAAGATTAAAATTAACCTAAAATCCATAGTTAATCTCCTGAAATCTTCTGACTGCCATCACTGGTGGTTTTGGCTTTTTGAAGCGTGGGAGTATTCTCAGACAATTTGATTAAACAAACATTTATTGAACACCTTCTAAATATTAGTAAAACCTGAACTAAATATGAGAAGAGAAAGAAGGGAGAGAGAGGGCAACAGGGAGAAAGGGTGAGAGAGAGAGAAAGGTTTCTTAGCATAAAGATATCTGGTAATATAGAACCCAAATAGATTATGTTAATACAATGATAGAGATAATAGCACTAGTTTGTATTTACTATGTACTTAGGACCAGGAAAAGACCTAACTGTACTTTACTTTCATTATAACCCTGATTCTTCACAGTAAGTCTATGCTAGAGGTACAATATCTCCACATTCCACAGGAGGAAAATAAAGCACAGATATAATTATTTAAATTGTTAAAGATTACACAGCTAGCATGAATAATTAAATTGTGTGGGTCGTACAGCTAGGGAGTGGTAAAACTTGGTTATAATCTCCAGGGTAACTGTCCCATTCAGTAATTTTGGTTTGAAAGTTCAAAGGTTAGGGTTTCAGAACCAAGTTAGGAAAGAATTGTGAAGGGGTTAATATTTACATTTGACTCTTAAAAAACAATAGACAATGTGTAAGGGTAGGATTTTAAGCTTGAAAGTGTATGTATGAGTAGAGACACTGACTAAAAGACAAATAAGTTTAGATATGCAAAAACAAACAAAGAAAACAAAAAAAGAATACCACAAGTTGCTCGGTGCTACCGTGCTGAAGTGGGGAGGCTTGCGTGGTAGAAAGGTTTGCCAACGCTGGGTTATAAGGTGGGTGTGCCCTCACCGGAAGTTTCTGCTTTAGCTCATGGGTGTTAGTGAGTTTAGAATGATTTTATGGCAGAAAAGTAAGAGTTTAATTGGAATATTTAGATCAAACCTGGCTGTTTCAGGGAGGATGAATTCAAAGGTGATGAGAATGGAGTTAGGCAACATTTAGAAGGATTTCACAGCTATCTAGTTGAGAAATGCCAGGAATCTAAGCTAAAACAATGATAGTAGACATGGGAAAAAGAAAATGAATTTGAAAAATAGTTAAGTCAGCAGGACCCAGTGATTGTGTTGGGGAGGGTGCTCAGCCTGGGAGAAAGATCTGTGAAAGTACTGTTATTATCATCTAAAATATTATGGTTTCCACTCCAGTAACTTATTTGGAATGTCATTCCAATCCTTTAGAGTCTGTTCCTAATTTTGTATTCACAGTTTAAAAGAAAAAAAAAATCTCTTGATTAATATTACTAGCTTAAGAAACTTAATCACTTCTATTTATTTAATAATTTTTTTAAAAAGCTCCTTAGAACTTTATGCAATGCATACGCAAGTGGGGACAATGATAGGCTGCTTTATAAATGTATTTGACTACAAGACCATTCTGCCCAGTATGCTTATTAAAATCTCAAGGAAACACTGTTTGGGAACATTACCTAAAGCCACACTAGAGTTGATGTGAGCATTTTTTCGCATTTCATTTTCAGTTTGCTGGAATATATCTACGTGTAAGGTATTGAAAAGCAAGCTCTTTAAAGTGTTGTGGGTATGAGAATAGTCCCAGGAGTAAGCTACCTGGCCGCAAATCGTGACTTCACTATCCAGTGTTTGGGTGTGCTGTAGCAAACTGCTTAGCTATTTTGAATTTAAGTTTACTCACCTGTAAAACGGGCGTAATATAGTTTCTGTTCCAAAAGATTGTTAGATTCAGCAGGGAAATGCAAGTAGAACAGCTTAGCAGGTGCTTAGCACACAGTAAGCATTTGGTTAAGTTCTACTGTGTAAATATTGTGAGCTTAGTCCTTTTTAATTAGCTTTGTTTTTGCCTGTGAATCCTGAAGTGTATGTTTACTTTTAAGTTTTAGATCTTTTGAATGTATAGACACATATAATTAGAAAAGAAATAGAAAACAAGTGACACTCCTTCTGGGACCCTGTTTGAGTCGCTACTAGGATCTGGCCCAACCGTTTCCTCGCTTTCACTCCCAGTGACACTCTCAGCTCTGCGTACTTTTATAGGTTCTCAACTTTCATGAATAATTGTGTTTACTTCCCTCTGTTCATTTGTTTTTGCTAGGTTATTGCTTATAGTCATTTATTTAAATTAAAATGTATACCTTTCAATTAGCTTATAAATGCTATGAATCTGAGAATAATTCCATTTTATACTTTGGTATTTATTCATAACTTCAAAGTTGATTAACATATGTAAATGTTAAGTACTTTTCAAAGTAATGGCATAAACATCTAAACCTTGTAAATAGTTTCCACATCGAATATACCTATAGAGATATTTTGCATAGCTACATTTTCTGATTCTCAGCTTGTCAGATACCAAAGTACTTAAATCATTGATTACATTGGAGTCTGTGCTATTACACTATAATAAGGAGAGACGTGAGAATGGAATTGGTGTGAGATATGATATGGCTTAGAGTAGGATTTTAGAAATGAAGATGGATATAACTGGAAGAATTCAGGATAAGGTTTGGAGCTCAAGTCTCAGAGTTTTTTTTTTTTTTTTTTCCTGATGAATTTGATATAAGGCAAGGAAAGAGGGAATCCTATATTTTTAAAATTTTACTTGAGTGACTAGATTGACGTTGTATCTTTTACAAGATAAGAAAGACTAGAAAAGAAGCACTTTGGGGGAGGGATGAATCAGGCGTTCTTTTTGGTACTGTTAATTTTGGGTTGCCTATTGAACACCCACGTGGATTACTCAAGTAGACGAATGAATGTGTTAGAGTCTGAAATTCCAAGCAAAGTTAGGGCTTGAAATTCGGCTTTTGGAGTCATTGGTGTCTGGATAACATTAAGTGCCACAAGTTTGAATAGTCACTTAAAGTCACTTAAGTATTCACTACTTTATGCATTGACTAAAGTCCTATGTGAATGCTTTTCCAAAAACTAGAGGCTGGACAGCAGAAAGGTAACTGCAATGAAACTGGAAAATCACAGTCAGTAACATGGATAAAACAAAAAAGCTGAGGAGTACGGCTTCACAAAAGTTAGACAAGAAATGTGTCATGGAGAAGAATGTGGCATTATGTATTAAATGCTCCATAGCATTTAATTTGAACAGATAACATTTGAACAGAAAGATCACAACTGGATTTGACCACATTCATCTCATAGGTGGTCTTGAGAAAAGTTGTTTCATTGGAATGTTTGAGAATGAGGTCTGTTTGGAGAAGTTTGCAGAGAAAATGTGAGGTGCAGCAATGGAGATAACAATAAAAAAGACCTGTTTGTTCTTTTTCAAGAAGTTTCACTATGTTGTGTGCTGGTCTCAACCTATAGATAACCAATATTGTGGCCGCACCAGTCTTTGTGGTTCTGAAGTATGATAGCAAGATGCCTTCAGTAATAACCATCAGGAAACTTGGAAACAAAAAAGGATTATTCCTCACAAGTCCTAGAAATTACATGGCACACAGTAGACCAGCAAAGTGAGTGGGGAATGAGGGAGAACGAGTGTGCATGCGGCCTGGGCTTCTGCTTTTGTTGGGGTTGAGGGTGGGGGCCTAGAAGTACTTGGGCTCACTCTTTATTGGTGAATGTGAAACATAAGAGCCAGAATGTAAAAGCTCAGGAAGAGAAAAAGAAACAAAGCATCCCAAATGCTCAGACATCAAAATCATCCAAGATATCAAAAACATTGGAGGCTGGGGTGTGGGAAGAGGGGATGGTGGAGGGAGGCAGCCTGGCCCTTCATCTAGTCCTGTGACTGACAACATGCTTATTGGAGATAGACCTCCCTGAAGTGGATGTCTTTTTGGAATAGATGCCTGTCAATCAAAGCTTAAGTCAGGCACTTGCATTACAAAAAGAGACAACACAACCATCAGGGCTTAGACTGCACAATATGAATGTGAATTGGTATGGTTAAGAGATACAGGATGCCAAGGTAAACTAGAATTTCAAACAAAGAATAAATACTGTTTTTAGAATAAGAATGGGACATTTACTTATTTATTTGTTTGTTTGTTTATAGCATGTCACAAACTTACTGCTCTATTTGTATTTGCTAAGTTTGGCAACTTTAAGCTAAGGATGACTTTTTCTTTTTGTAGGTTACGAAATAATAAAGTGTGTATTGTGATTAGAGGAAAGAGAGAATGGTGAAAAAGTAGATATAATTTCAGAAATTGGATCTTTTAGATAATCAAATGGAATGAGACCTAGAGCACAAGAAGAAGTTGGCTTTGAGAAGAAATGGGGCATTTCTCGTGTGATAACCCAAAGTAAAACCAAGTACAGGACCAGATGCAGCAAGACATGTCATTTGGGTGGTGGGAAGATGAAGTGCCTATCTAAATGTATTATTTTTCATTGAAATATGGCCAGAGTCATAATTAATGTTATCTAAGAATAATACCTATGAATCAATAGTATGTCGCATTAGCTTATATAATTAAAACATATTAAAATAAATGTATATGTGATTTAATTGATATTCTTATAAGACAATTTGCTTGGTACTGGAAGTACTTCATCTTGGAAATCAAACTCTTTAAAGCGTTGCTTATAGTCAACAAATTTGTTTTACTTGTGATGTTTATTGAAGGGAACCAAACTTTGTGACCCCAAAACATGCTTTTTGGGATATCGATTTTAAGCTGGTTATTTTTAAGAAACAAAAGACTGAAAAGAACCTCTGATGCTCCCCCTTTGCCTGGTTGAAGGAGATTCAGACAGTAAAACCCACCTCAGAAAGGGAACCTTGGCATATATGAATTAAGTGCGGCAGACAGGGAGAAATCTAGCAGCCTGTTTATTGGACTCTCCCTCTCTGCTGTGTCTGGGTGACTCAACAGGAATTTGTTTACCACACATTTGCTCTTTCTCACCTACCTATGAATTGCCTATTTTTCCTCTGAAATCCCACACCCCTGCCTGGCCCTATGCATCCTCTGGTCTCTTATTCTTATGGCACCCCTTTTATGTTCACATATTAAATTTGGTAATTTTTTTCCTATTAATCTGCCCATATTAATTTGATTATTAGCTCAGCCAGAAGAGCTTAGAAAGATGGGAGGAAAACTATTTTTTTTGCCCCCACAAAATGTCTTTTCACTAGTTGGTTAAATTTAAATTGCATACATATGTTTTTAAGAGTTTAATGTTTGCACATTTTGTTGCATTTTAAATTGTGTATATCAGCATAACACACTAGTGACTTCATGAATAGTGTACATATGATTCATATATATTATAATATACATGAGTATTCATGGAGATCAATAAAATCACCAGCTAGTGTTTATTACTATTTTTATCATACATTTACGGGGAAAACAATGGTAACCATCACAGGTTAAACCAGTCCACTTAAATATTGAGAGGCTAAGGAAAATAAATGCTAGAAGATTGTTTATTGAAGGGAAACAAAGATATTTGCTTTCACTAAATGTGGAGTTTACCCAGTTTTCCCATGTGACTAGTACTTCCTTTTTAGGTCAAATGAAATTCCTTATATACTTGTATGTTGTTAAACAGAGCTGAGTTTGAAACCTGACTCTTCTAGAGAAATTCTCTGAACTTCAGTTTTCCAGTCTGTAAAAGAGGTGTGAAAACAGTTATATAGGCTTAATTTAAGGATCACAAAAATAACAAAGGAAGAGCCAAGCGGAGTACCTGGCATCTAAATCGCATGCAGCATCATAAATAATGTCAGTAATTACTAATCAGAGTCTGCTAGGGGGCAGCTACTGCGTTACGTACTGCATATAAATTAATTTAAGCCTTGTACTAAATCACTGGACTAATTCTGTACGGACAGAAACTGACCATTTGTCTATTTTTGCCCTGGCACATAATAAAATGTAAGTTGGTGAATGAGTTATCGAAAAAACAAGCCTGTGGAGGAGGCATTGCTATCAGCACCATACAGAGGAGGAAACCAAGCACAGTTGTTACCTTTGGAGGCGATGTGAACTTGGGTGTTGCCCCATTGGCAGGGTGGGGGATAAAGGCGCAGAAGGTAATTAGCATTTTTCTTCCATTTTTCCTCATTGACGCAGTGAAGAAACACAGGTCAGTGAGATTTAGAAAAGATTTATTAAAAGTATGTTTTAGAAAGACAGAGCACGCTCCAATGAGGAACATGATTTCGAGGGAGAGAGCTATAACAACCCAGAAATTGGAATCTGAATTATATTTGGGCCGTGATGGGTGGTTACAAAGGCGTTTCTAGGTGATTGGCATGTGAGGTCATTTTGATACACACTTAGCTGCTGTATAACTCTTCGCCTAATGCTCATGTACTTACCCAGAATTCAGTCTGTTATAATTAGATTCATAAACTTCTGGGCATTATATTGATGGTATTATAATGATGGTATAATGAGTCTGAGGTTCTGCCAGGCATCTGTGGCCAGATGAAACCAACTATAGATTATGGTTCTCCTGTCTTTTGTCTCTGGGTATGCAGGAAGGATTGTCTAACTTCCAGTAGGGTGTTTTCTGGGTAGTCTATAGGCTGGGTCCCTATTCCTTTGCTCCCCTGTCGTTCATGTCTGACTAGCCACCTAACACAATGATAGAGCAAAAATCTAAAAACAGTGTTAGCTCACTCCAAAGTTTATGGTGTTCACCACCTTGCTAATAACTGCACAATTAATAGGAATTATGGTCACCTTTTAGAGGAAATTTACTTGGAGGAATTTATTAAGAACAGATAATACTACACCAAAATAAAAAATGAAACAAGCATAGTTCTATGGAAATTCAAGCATCCATTTCCATGCATGTACAGTGCCTTCATTTTCTCCAACAATGCTCTCAAACATATTTACAGACTGTGATAATCTTTCTTTTCTTTTGAGAGGTGTGGGGTGTTTGGTGGGAGGTGGAAGGCTAGGCGACATTGGCGATGATGAGCTAGAAGGTTCTCTTTCCCCAGTTTAGCCAGTTATGAGGCCTTTTTTGCTCTTTTCATTTCTGTGACATTTTTGAATTGTACTAAAAATTGTATCCTGCCCAGGAACATTCAGAAAATATGTTGCAAGGTGCACAAGGGGATGTTCAGTTAGTTTAGTTTTGAGTAATGGGAATGGAAGTGGCTTGCTCTGGGAACCTTGTCTGTATTTCAGTTACCTGATTACCATACTGTTTATAAATTGCATGCAGGTAGGAATTTGAAATCCCACGGCCATATTTTTTCACTTACCCAGTGCCCCCTTTTTAATCTTTCTTGTCTCATGCTCTTAACCCGAGACATGAGAGGCAGTATGGCATAACAAAGAGCATATAAACTGTAGAGTTACACAGATGGGGACAGCACATTTTTTAATTTTCATATTGACGATGGGAAGCAAGTTTTTAAAGTACATGAGAGATTTTTTTTTTGTTGTTTTCAATACACATTTAATCACAAAATAGAGAGCCAGAGTTTGTCTGTTTGGTTTTCTATTGGTTTATTTATTTGGCAGTTAGAAAAGAAAAATTTAGAGTATACTAGGATTTGGCATTTTGTTCCTAAATATTTGTTTCATAAGCCCGTAAGAAATATTGTAAGGGCAAAGTCATAGCGAAAATACACTAGGATTACATATAATCGGTCATCAATCAGCAATATCATTCCCCAGATATGTCAGGTAAAATCATTTCTCTTATTCTTAGATGAACGTTATAAAATATTTCATATTGGTGCAGCCCTGACAAGAAGATAGAAGGTGTGTTATTTATGCACGCACACACACACACACACACACACACACACACACACATTCACACATAGCATTCTTCATACACACACAACAGATTAAGAGGAGAAAATGAATGAAGTCATTTAACCAATGGGTTATTTGGGAATCGGTGGGTTACTAATTGACAATTTAGTTGTTTGGTTTGATTCAACTGGTTATCTTCAGAATAAATGCTTACAAGTCAATCTCCATTTTTCACCATGCTAATTTTTGTGTTGAGACAAAATTGGAGTGCAAAACTGATACTCAAACTTGACTGAATTGGCTACTTAATTACTTTGCTCTGTGACTTTGGAGCATCTTTAACCTTCCTAATAATTAATGTACCCGGATAATGTAACAATGTGATTAGTAACACAGTCATTTTGCCAGGGTGAATGGATCAATAAATCAATCTAATAATGAATATTTCCTGATTGATTGACTTAGGTTTAACACTGTGCATGAGATATCATTGTCTTATTTAAATTCTCCTCACAGATCAGCAGGGAAGACAACAGAGGCCCTGAGATTTTGTTCTCACTTTTCCACGAGCTGTGTGATCTTGTTCTGGTCATATATTTTTTGCATGTTCTCAGTTTTATCAATAATTAAATATTAACCTGTGACAAGACAAGCATAGCCTTTTAATGTTCTGATATTCTAAGAGATTTTATACATGATAATCATGATTATGAGAAAGATAATAATAGAAATAATACATACCGTATTAGAAACTAACACAAACTAATACATAGAGTGTTTACTCTATGCAAATATTATAATAAGTATTTTACATATATTTAATCTGCACAAATATCTTAGGTGTCAGAATTGTTAGTTTTCTCATATTATAGATAAGGAAACTAAATTTGAAAAAAAAAACACTAATAATTTAACAAATGTTTACAGTTAGTAAGTGCCAGAAGAGGTCATAAACCAGTTTCTGCTCATACACATTCTGTGTTGCTCTCTCCATTGTACAGCCACTTTTCACAAATACTATCTGCCACGTATCCCCTTGTTATAGGCATCAACAAGACAGAAGTAACTGTCTCAAGACTTAGCAAAAAATATGAAATAAAATAAGTCCACATTAACTTGCCCACGGGGATAGTGGCTTTTCAATTAGAATTAGAGGAGTAGAGAAACTTTCACAAGTGGGGTAGGAATTGCCTCTGTGCCCAACTTTTACCAAATGGGCATTATTCAGAAAAGACCGACGCCTACAGAATTGGTACAGGCTTGGAAAACTTTAGAAACCCAGTCACAACTGCAGGATTGCAACTCATTAAATTTAATGATGTTAACCAAGTGATTTGACCACAGCTCCTTCTTAAAACTCAGACTAATTAGGCCAAACATAAGGCTTCTTTATAAAGAAGGCTTTCTCTGCAGTACACTGCTGATCTAGAATTTGAAAGGTGCTTCAACATATATTGGCTCTTCAGAGCAAACTTGATTCAACTGATGTATCTTTCCTCCTGTGCACAGGGAAGATCAGCATAAAACCCAGCACTTTTGCTAATCCCCAATGGAGCACAGGCACCTTGAAGAAAGACATGATTTTTTTTACCACCTACAGGTCTCCACTGGGAAGTGGGGAAAAGAAATAGAACCACCGAGACCGAGAGGAGAAAACATTAATAAGTGCTGCTGTCATTTCAGGAAAAAAAGCTTTTTTGAAACAAACACAATAAGAAGCATCTCTAGGACAGTCGTGCAATATTCTTTTCTTCTATTATAAAGGAAAAACATGACAAAGCAGAGAAGCAAAAGAGGACTGGGAAAAGAGATAAATAAAATAACAGGTCAAGCTCCTGGAGTTATGTTTTAAAAAGAGAAAGAAATAGTGAAAGGAGAAGAAAATTTAGTCTATTTCTTAATGTATTATAAATGTACAGGTATATGTGACTGGGGCCATTTGTATACTATGTATCTGTAGAAAACAGCTCTGGTTATAAAAATAAATTATGCACACAGGAGCTTTTGCATTCCAAGTCACTTGTGTGCTACAGACTGTCAAGTGTAGGCTCTCTGAAATACAGATTCCAAAGCGAGACTGTAAAAAGAAAACAGTAATCAAGTTATCGATTTGGAAAATAGAAGCAAAATGTAATCCTTTTTAGTACTCCCTACTAATGATCTATTATTTATATTTTTCTTTGGCATATATTAGTTTTTCCCTCAAAATATAGTTGTTCCTCTCTTTCTCTTTGTGTGTGTGTGTGTATGCATGGGTGTGGTACTTTTAAAAATTGAGGGTGATTGATTATATTATTTTGGGAAATTGTACTATGTGAAAATGACTTAGTATGATCATTGTTATATTCATTTTAACATAAACAATCACTGAAATGTGTTTCCTTTCAACATATACTTTTTTTTTTCATTTTTAGAGGATATCCTGAAATTGTCATTAGAAAGTTTATGTATGCTTCACAGAAACTAGTTTTTAAAAAAACACTCATATTGATAGAATGAAATAAGATTTCCATATTTAATTTTTAATTACCAACTTTTTTTCTGTCATCAGCCCACAGTGACAGTAGCTCTGTTGACACATATTAGGCAGCCTGTCTCTGATGTTATTTTTAAAAATTAGAGAACTATGTCTGGTTCAGGTTGTATACCCCTAATTTTGCACATTACACTTTATAATAAATTTCATTTATTAAAAAAAAATGAAGTGACTTAAATGATAGTCCTAGGTGCTGCAAATAATGATCTCAGATGGAAGAAAAATAAGCTACCTGAAGCCTTAAACACTTTTTTGCTAATTTGCCCACAGAAGCAATGCTATAGAAAAAGTGACACTCCAGTGATTTAATTATTGCTCTTCATTATATATGTGGCTTAATATAGTGTACAGAGATGACAGTATAGTCATGTTCTTCCTGTTAAAATCTATAGCATACTCATAAATAAAGCTCTCAATTTATTATCGTTGCTACCAAAATGCCCACATTTCTCTGGAAGGAGAATGTGATACTCAGACATTGTATTGCCAGTTTTACTAACATGTGGTCCGCTGAGGGAATGCCTACACATTTCAGTGATATTTTAAGTATTTGCATAATAAGAGTCAAAATGTAGCCATGTAAGTATGTCCTTAGGAATTATCATAGCACTCTAGAATTGTATATTTGCAAAGGACATGAGATGTTACCGGATCTTTTCTATTTCTACATAATTGAATGACAGGGTTGTGAATATACCCTCAGTAATTGATACCACTTACTAAGCACCCTTCCTGTTTATACCTGCACTTTCTCATGTTGGTACTTAAAACTTATTTCCTGACTTCCAATATTTGCAAATTATTTGCCAGTCTGTCCCAGATTCCTCTTTTATATTCATCTTCCTAACAAAAGTTCTTATAACACTACATTTTATCAAAAAAGAAACTGCTTTTTCAATGCCTACTAAATAAAGCAGTGATGATTATGCTGTTTCACTAGCCTAGAATTTTCAACTGTCTGCTTCCATAGCTCTTTATGTGAGCAAATCCAACCTTTTCTTCAAGATTCTTTCAAGAGCAACAATCATATTTATTCTATGCATTAATTTAACCAGCATTCGTAGGCATCTATCATGTGGCAGAATACACAGTGACAGTGCATCAGGTGAATTCAGCCCTCGTCTGGTCCTTACAGTCTAGGACCATTTCCTCTCAGCGGGTTCTTCTTTCTTGCATTTTTCTAGCATGTATTTGTACTTTTATAACCCTTTCTTTCTACTTGTAGTTCATTTTGCTTTCTTCTATGTGCATTATGCAACACACTACATGTATTATATAAATTTATATTAATATTCCTGTTTTAATCCTTCGTTTCCACTTACATATTGCTATCTAAAAGACTGCTCCAAAGCTATGTTCTTAAAACTTCAGTCACTTTCCATTCATGATTTTCATGAAACAGGAATTTGGTCAGGGCATAGCAATGATGGCTTATTCTTTTGTTATGATATCTGATGACAGCTGAGGTGGCTAAAATGCCAAGGGGCTGGAAAATCCGGACTAGCCGAACACCTTTTCTTTTCTACAGAGTCTTTCCACAAGGAAGTAGCCTGAACTTCCTCATAGCCTTGATACCTCAGGGAAGCTGGAGTTCTTACATAGTTGTTCAAGTTCCAAAGACGAAACTTCCAAAGTCTCAAGTAGAACAGAAGCTTTACAGACCTGGCATCAAAACTCACTCATTCCACTACTATTGTTGAGGCAAGTCAAGGTAGCAGATTTAGGTATTTTAATGTCTTAACAACATCAATTACCGGTTTTTGGTTGCCCATGTAAGGAGTTTGGAAGTTGGCAGTCTGTCCTGATAATAAAAAGCTGAACAAAGTCATATAATTTCAAATCAAAAAAAAAAAAAAGAAACCAGACAAAAATTACTGATAAAGCAATAATAATAATAATATAATAATAATAATAATACAATAACAAATTATCTATAGGGGAACAAAGACAGCATTATATTTGACTTCTCCTCAGAAACCAAGAAGAGTAGAGTGAAATATTTAAAGTGTTAAAGGAAAAATCCCACCACCTAGAATTCTGTACCCTGCGAAGTGATTCTTCAGAAGTGAAGGAGAAATAGTTTTCCCAAAGAAAAAGTGAAAGAATTTTTGCCAGTAGACCTGCCATGCAAGAAAAGTTGAAAGAAGTTCTTTAGAGAGAAGGAATAATATAGTTCTGAAACTCATATTAGGTAAGGAAGAGGAACAAAGAAGGAATAAGTGAAAGTAAATAAAAACTGATCTTTCTGATTTTTGTATATCTAATAGATAACAGTTTGTCCAAAATAATAGCAACCATATATTTAATTATGTATGCTTAATAACGTTATATATACATGTGTCTATGTATGCTAACATATTAAATGACAATAATTACATAAGGGACAGGGGGAGAAATTAGAATTATTTTGTTATTATAAGGTACACTGTCTGTGAAATGGTATAGTGTTTTTGAATGTGGTTTTAGATTAGCTGTAAATGCATATTTCATACTCCAGGGCAATCACTAAAAATAATTTTTAAAAAGTATAAATGAAATGCTAAGGGAGAGAATATCGAAACAGAAGGAAAAATAAAATGATAACAAATGAAAAACAATAAAGAATATGCTAGATATTAATTCAACTATATTAATAATCAATAATTGAACATCGAAGGTCTAGATGTACCGTTTAAAAGACACAGATTATCAGAGTGGATCAAGAAACAAAGACTCATTTTAAATATGAAGACACATATAGATTAAAAGTAAATGGATAGACAAAAATATACTAACACAAAAGGAAAGCAGGAGGAGCCATATTACTTTAAGGCAGAGCAGACTTTGAAGCAGAAAAAAAAAAAATGTAAAATGGAGAACTGTGGAATTCCCAGAAGTTAATATAGGAGAAAACCTAGATGACATTGGTTATGGTAGTGACTGTTTGGATATAACACCAAAGGCATGATTTATGAAGGAAATAATTGATAGCCTGAACATCATTAAAATTAAAAAATTATGCTCTGTGAAAGATTCTGTTAAGAAAATGAGAAGACAAGACACAGTCTGAAAGAAAATATTTGCAAAAGTAAAACTGAAAATAGACAGCTATCCAAAATATGCAATGAAATCTGAAAACGCAACAATAAGAAAACAACTTCATTAAAAATTGGCCAAAGACCTTAACAGACACCTCACTAAAGAAGATATACAAGTAGCAAATAAACACGTGAAAAAAATGCTCACATCATATATCGCTAGAACAATGAAATAGAAACAATGAAGAACCACTACGTACCTATTAGAAATGCCAAAATCCAGAACACTGGCAACGCCAAATGCTGGTGAGGATGTGGAGCCACGAGAACCCTCATTCATTGCTGGCAGGCATGCAAAATGGTACAGCCACAGTTTTGGCAGTTGCTTACAAAACTAAACATTCTCTTACCATGTGATCCAACAGTCATGCTCCTTGGTATTTACCCAAAGGAGCTGAAAACTTACGTCCATACAAAATCCTACACATGGATGTTTAGAGCAGCTTTATTCATAATTGACAAAACTCAGAAGCAATCTTTAGTAGGGCAGTGCATAAACTGTAGTCCTTCCAGACAATAATTATTCAGTGCTGAAAAGAAATGGGATATTAAGCTATGAAAAGATATGGAGGAACTTTAAATGTATATTATTAAATGAAAGAAGCCAATCTGTAAAGGCTACATAGTTTAGGATTTTAAAAGGGCGAAACTATGAAGACAATAAAAGGAACAGTGGTTGGGGTAGGGGATGGATAGTCAGTGCACAGATTTTTAAGGCAGTAAAAATTCTCTGTAAAAGGCCAAGACGATGGATACCTGCTATTATATATTTGTCCAGGTCTATAGAATGACAGCACCAAGAGTGAACCCTATGGAGTAAACTATGGGCTTTGGCTAATTATGATGTGCCAGTGTAGGTTTGTCAATCACAAAAAATGTACCAATCTGCTGGAGGCATTGATAATGGGGGAGGCTGTGTATGTGCGGGGCAGGGAGTATATGGGAAATCTCTGTACCTTTTCCTTACTGTACTGTGAACCTTTACTTACTCTAAAAAAATATTTTAAAAAATCAATCATTTTATGTCATGATTTTGTGGAACAAGAATTTAGTCAAGGCACAGCACTGATGACTTATCTCTTAATGATAAGAGCACCAAACTGTTAGCCATCCTTAAACAACTATTGTCTGGATCTTGTGTTTCCCAGAAGACAAAACATCTCTGAGTGCATCTTTGTGTTACTTCAGGGTGAATGTTAGTACAATTAACATTAGCTCTCACCACAGAGTTCACAGTCCAAGTGGCTTAACATTACAAAGTTAATTTTTCATTTACGTTAAATTCTAGTGCCGGTTATGAGGTTCTTGTGATTGTTCTTCTCCAAGCAGTGACTCATGTATTGGGCTTCTTCGGTCTTGTAGTTAGGCCATCCAGAGCATGTGGTCTCTGTGTAACCACAGTAGGAAGATTATTTGGCATATCTGGGGCATATCTGGATGTTGCTTATATCATTTTACCCTCATTCCATTGGCCAAAATATAGCCATCTTTTCTAATTTCCTATTTTCCCAGTGAATAGGAGACTGGAAAATATCAAGGAACACTCAAATATTTGAACAAGTGATTTCTGTTACAGACCTTTTCCTTCTTTCTAAATAGTCATTGTATCTAATATCAAGATCACCTGGGTGATTTCTAATCCTTTCCATTAGCCTAATCAGTTTGTAAAAACTCGTTCCTCCTCTTAATCCAGTTATTTATGAACAAAAAATGGAACATGGTATATGTCTCTTCTCACACCCCATACATACAAGTAATATATACTGATGGAGCAGGACAATTAACTCTCCCATATGGGAAAGTAAGTACGAGAAAGAGTTAGGGTTAAAAGTAAGAGAAAGGGTTAACACGAGTTAACCCTTTTGCTTCTTTCTATCTTAGTGGTATCTGGCTCTGGTCTGAGTCCTTCCTTTGCTAGCACCCATTTTAGCCAAATCTGGAGAAGGGGTGGGAGTTCGTGGCAGACAATGTTTCATGCACATCCAGTATTTTTCCTTCCCCAACCTTTAGCTGAATCATTTTTTCAAAAAACTCGAGTTCCTTTCAGTGGTGAACAGTATTTAGAAACCAAGATTTGGGCTCTAGTTCTGCTCCTTCTAATGAGGTTCATGATTTCGTTTTTCAATATATTTTCCTATATAACAGAATAGGCTTCTGATCTACTTGTCTTCATTGAGTTCCATGTGTCAGTAACCAAAATTTTTTCAGAGACATATTTCTTAAATCTTTTTTTTTCTTTATTGACATTAAACCTCTCTGTGAACTTAATGGTGGCTTCTTTAAGACTATCTAGTTTAATGATGATGTTAATATCAACAGTGTTATCTTTGCCCTGATGACACTCTATCCAAATGAAAAATTTTATAAGGATTTTTATTCAAATGTGATTTATATCATTGTTAAAAGCAGTAAAATCTTACAAATCTGATTACTCAGAGTGATCAGATTTGTTTTACTTTAATTGAATTTTAGTAAACATGAAGAAAACTTCATAGGACATAAGTATATATAGCTTTGTATAATTTTGAAAATTGACCATGTCTGTGTAACCACTACCCACAAAAAGAAATGGAACATTATCAGCTCCTCCAAAATCCTTCCTCATGCCCTCTTCTGGGTATTATCCCACTTTCATCCCCAAAAGTAATCATCATGCTGACTTGTAATATTGTATAATTAATATTGCTGAATTTTGAACGTTACTCAAATGGAATCCAACGAAATATTCTCTAGTGTCTGGCTTCCTTGATTCATAATTATGTTTGTGAAACTTAGCTATACTCTTTATATGTAGTAGTTATATAATAGGTATTATGCTGTATAATATTCCATTTTGTGAATATTCCACAATGTATTTGTACATTCTAATGTTGATGGACGTTTGGGTATTTTAGTTTTGGCCTATTATGAAGGCAACTGCTGTGAACATTCGTATACATGTATTTTGATGAACATATATATGTTCTGTATGGTATATCCTTAGAAGTGAAAATGCTGAGTCATAAACATATGTATAATCAGTTTTGTAAAATATTGCCAGTTTTCTAGGTGGTCGTACTAAATTACACTCCTCTAGCAGGGTGCAGGAGTGTTATTTCCTTCCAGGCCCTGAGCCTCTGTTTTCAATAATCTCTTTATTGTCTTCGATTTCTACTTGCACTCAAGACAATATTTCCTGGTCTTATTTGTTTTCTTCAATACCTTGCCAAATGGACCAAAACATATTACAACATTCTGTTATTTGATGTACTTTCCCTGGATCTGCTATCTCAGAAAGTGCATCACTTGTCTCTGCCTTTAGAACAGACAGTGGGTTTCCCAAATGTTTGTCCATAGCTTACCACAGACGAACACTTTGTAGCTGCCGATATCAGTCGCCTCACCGCACACTGTCTGACCACTAAGCCAGTGCACCATGTTTTAGTTTTTAAAGCAGCACACAACTTCAAGGGCTGATTCCAGGACTCAGCAACAAACCATCATTTGGTACCACAGTAAAGAAAATCTGAAATCATAGTAGGTTAACTTAACAGAAGTTTACTTTTTGCTCACATCATACACTGATTCAAAGCAAGTTGGCTCTCTGTCTTGGAGCCATGTGGCCCCTGTAATCACCAAAACTCGAGGTTCACGTAAGATATTTTTTGGATTGTTTATAGTAGCGGCTTTTATCAGTTTCGCCTAAACCCTATTTTTGAGTCCCCAGACCCACCAGCTGCAACCTGAGTGCATGCTGTGAGGTTGAAGGACCTACAGATATTTGGTAGCAATAACGATCTGCACAAAGCAGCACTTCAGAGCTTAATGAGCATGAGTCGAATGAGTGGACATGAGAGCAAAAATGAATCCTCTGGGTTATACCTCAGCACAGGTGTGAGATATGAAAGAGAAGCAATTTCTCAAATCACTCACTCATTACCGCTCACTTCTAATTTTCTATACATATATGTTATAGAGATATTTATATGTTTGCTATGTATTGCATATTACATGTTATAGAGCATACATCTCAATATCAAGTAGTTAACGATGTATCTAAATTTCAAATGATGACATCATGTTGACTTTATTGTTTTTTCCACAGAAGCAGCCATTAATTATGATTCCCATAGGCAAATAAATTAAATCAAGGAATGTTCTGGCCACTTATTACTTCTAAATTTCACTAAGAGGGAATTAGTGTGAACTGATCTCAATTAATGAGATAGAGTCTTCTGGATACTTTTCTTCATGTGCTACCTCTAGGAATTAATTCCTACCTCCAGCTCTCTACCTAATTGGCAGAGCCAGCAAAGTTAATGGCTCTTTTATAATTTATTAGTCATGTTTTAATTACTATTTGTCAATACTCACACAGTTTGTTTAAAATAACATTATAAATAGCTGCTCTTTATAATTTCTATTGGTTTTACTGGTGAAGTCTTCATTATCATTGCGGTTTCTTCAGTACAGCTATGTTTTAATTATTAGTTATTTTCACCTTCTAAGAATTATTCCCTACTATAATGTGCTAATGCTTTTCTTGATTTCCTATATTTTTAACCACTGTGCTGCTTACCCAATGGTTCATCAAAAAAAATGTTGAATTGAAAGGAATATAAAATAAGGGTTTTATATGTATTTGCCAGTTTGTATGATTTAAATTAAATTCAGTTGCATATAACCAAAAGAAGAAAATCAATAGCAAACACACATTTTTGTTCTCTCTTCTAAGATGGCAGAGATAAGTAGTCCAGGGTTGCTTTGTCAGTACTATAGATTTGTTCAGATCTTAGGCCATTTTCTTCTTTCTACTCCACTTTCCTTAAAGTGTGGCTCTTGATCATATGGTTTAGGTTGGTTGGTAGAATGTCAGATGTCAAATCTGCTTTACAGCACCAGCACAAAGATACAAAGGGGAAATAGACAAAAGATTCATGCAAACTCTCTTTTGAGGTTGTCCAGAAAAGGCCACACACATTCTACTTACATATTTTTGGACAAAGCATATTTACAAGGTAATACCTAGTTCCAAGAGAGTTTGGAATATGTAGTATTATTTCAGAAGATCAATGCTGGGGAAAATGTGGGGTTTTATAGCTGAGGAACAGAGTTTTGTACATATGCAGATCTAGGAAGCCTTCAATCTTTGCCAAAACTAGAGGAAGAAAAGCTAGAATCCCTGAGAAGTTCAGAATAATAGTTCATGATCACTGGCTTAGAAGTCAGAATGACCTAGGTTTGAAATCATGCTTGAGTGTTTTTTAACTGTGTGAAGTTGATAATTAGCTCTTCCTTAAGTTTCAGTTTGCATAATGTATAATAAGCATAAAATTTCTCTAATATTTTTTCTTTTTTTTTTGAGGTTTTAATAAGATTATATAAGGCCTAAGTTTTAATCACTCAAATGAAATTTCTCAGTATCATTATTGTTTTCTTACTTTTACCAGCAATTGCTTTATTTAGTAGGATAAAAATGAACTTGTAGTAAGAATACATGGTAAGATTCCACCAATCATACTGTCTTCCTGAGGATCAGTATTCTTATCTGTATAAAACAGGTCATTCAATAGTCTTTCTTATTGTTGTGTTGAGAATTAAATAGAATATCATACATTAGATTTTCCTATATGAAATACAGACTTAGTATATATTGGTTTATTTTTTTGTCCCCATTTGAAATCATATATATTTAACTCTTCTGTGTAAATGGATTAAATATATTTATTGAACCCCCAAAGCTCACAAATAGATTTATTGAATCCCCCAAATCTAGAAATATATTTATTGACTCCCCCAAACCCAGAATATGCTGAAACTTCAGTGGTGGCTGCTTACCGGACTGATGTGCAGATATTTAGAGTGGATTAGGTCTATCGAAATTTACTGTTCTATTGGGGCTTTCCTCTGAAATTCAGTAGCATGAGTTTTAGAATAGAGTACGTGAGTTACTTCTTATCTTGCCTTTGAAATAAATTACGATTAGAGATCAAGAAATGACCTTTACTACACTAAGTTAATATAAATGTGCAAAAAATATGAGGAGAAAAATACCTGATATGGCACTTAGTAGGGGCTCAGTAAATATTTGATGAGTAATTAATTAATGATAGGATAGATGAATGAATATATTTATGTCCTCTTCATAGCTTCATCCCTTGAGTCTTTTCTACCTCGGAATCTTCAAGAACTGATGATTTGGCCTCTGCATGGTTGCAGTTATGTTTCTTGTGTTTATTAGATTCTAAGTCATACTGGCAGCTCTCCTCTTTACTGTTAGGTTTGGTGAATGTTACAGATTCCACTAAATGGACCATAGCAAATATACAATGAATCTTTGCCAAGGGGATGGTATAAATTGGGACAATTACTTCTTAGAGGAATCAGTTTTTCAGTAAAAATCACATAGCACTGGTAAACTGCAATAAAAAAAAAAAAAGGCTTGCTTTCCTGAAGACTATCAAAGTAACTTCATAATCATTGGATTGTTGATTAAATTGACTTGAGAAATCTGTATCCCTTCTTTCAGTTTGGTGGTTTATTAATGCCTTTTCTAATTAAATTCTTCTTGATATTAAGCAGATAAATTAACTTCTTTGGTTCTAGTTTCCCATCTGTAAATGAGAGGAACACAAGTATATTATCTGCAGTTCCTTTCTTCTCTAACATTCTGTGATTCTAACAATGTGTTTGGGCAACTCCATAGTAGCCCTAAAATCTAATCTTCTACTCACTGCAGGAATCCCTCTCCTTTTTTTTTTTTTTTAAGTGTTTGCCTGAGGGTTATGCAGTTTCAGCTTGAAAACTCTCTTATTATAGAATACCTTTTGGGTTGGACAACTCCACTGTCAGCTTCTAATTATGAGACAGTTCCTCATTTTGAGACACAGTCTCTTCCTAGGTAATTTCTACCCATTTGTTAAGTTTTGCTTCGTTGGGGAAAAGTATAATATTTCTTTGCTCTGTCAGGCTATCAGTTATCCATACCTGTCACATCTACCCTAGCTTCTCATAAACTTACATGACAAGATTTCTTGTCCTCTAAGATTTGATAGTCTCTTCTAAATCCAGGATTAATGAGCTTCAGTAGATTTGCCATAAATCTGTGCCCCCCTGCCCCCAACAAACAAAAACCACTAAAAACATAGCTCAATGGCATGGGCAGCAAAGATAGATTATTTACATATTTAGTCCTTTTATTTTGCCAATAGAATATATTGTGATTTTGAAGGTAGAAAACTAAATCTTGATTTCACTTTATAAAACATAAATTGTGAACTTTCCCAAGTCACTTAGCCTATGAATACATTCCGAAATATAAGGTCATTGTCACCATTGTCATCATCATCATCATCACTATCATACATGTATCTGTTATTATGATACAGTGTAAAATGATTTGAAATTTTAAAGTTTTATACATGCACAACTGTAAAGCTTTAATAATAATTTTTGTATTTGTGCATGACATCATTGCCACATAATTTTCTTTTAAAAACATATTTAAAAATAAAATAAGGATTTTTCTTCATTCAATAATTTCTAAGAAGGAGGAGGGAGTGTTTAAACTGTATATATACATATAAACACTGACACACAATTCAAAGTTTTAATAAACATACTTATTTTATTTAGATATAATTGAGAATCACTTGTCATAAACAGCTAGGTTAACAATGGTCCTAGAAACAACAATGTTTATATTTGCTTTTAAAAATTATAATGATGGCTACCTTGAATCATATACAATAAATGATTTTTTTCCCTGCAAATTTAAAAGTTCAGACAATTATGCAGGTAGCATGTTAAATCCACTGAAGGAAAGGGTTTACAAATTCTATGTGGGTGAATTCTTATGAGATGTGTAGAATATAGTCCATATTTTGGGCATAAGGACCATTAAGAAGATTTTACACTATTTGGTTAACACCTGTCTGTTCTCTTGGCAGTTTACAGCTCAATGAGGGAATAAAAAATTATATTCCAAATTTCTTCCTGGTTTCTCTAATAAAACTATAAATATAGCTGCCAAAGGAAAGAAATGTTGTCCCTTGAATATCAAATGATCATAGAAAGTAATAGAAAATGATATCAATATTGCAGTACATATAGTAAATGTATTTACTGAGAATTCACACTTGACTGCTAAACTCTTATTGTAACATGTTTCATAATTTTTATTCTTTGTGTAATATTTTTGCCTATAAAAACATTTAGATTAAAAAAAAGCCATGCTTCAATTTTTTTCTTATTGTGCTGAAGCCATCAGTTGGTCTTAAAACAAGATGACCAATTTGTATTAATGCCCCAAATGGACCATATATGTAGTTTTGCTATTTAAAAGTTATTTATAGTACTACATTTAGAGTGATTTTGCTGTTTTGCAGCCTGTTCAGTATGAGAGTTTGCTGTATGCTAAGAGCAACAATGAATCACTTCCAGGCAAAAATGAATCAGTTCTATGACAAGGGCTAGAAAGAAACTTGGGACAGGAGCTGATTCTTGAGTTTAGATAGTTAGGTTTTCCTTCAGAAAATGGGATCTCCATTATCATTTTAAGGCAATCAGCCCTTTTTAAGATATCAGCAACTGACACTTAGTACATTGTGAACCCACACTATTCATTTTTCATCAGATGACATTGTCAAAGCAGTTACCTTCCAGCAAACTCATTTTGGTACTTAACATCTTTTCATCTCAGCTGCTGGCTGCAGAAAGCCTCTCTTTTTCTTCTCCCAGGAGTCCACCCGCTGGCAGTATGTCTGGTTTGGAGATGTTTTCTGAGGGTTCTATGGAGGTTTACCCATCCCGGTACTGCACGGTTTTTCTCTTGGGATGACTAGAGAAAATGTACGTTGTTATTCACCCATATTGGTGTATAGCATCTTGCCAGGTGTGACGGAGGTTTGGAAGCGGATCTGTGTACTGAGAGCCATGTACCATCTAGGAAGTACCAGTCTGATACAGTAGTAGAATGGCCTGTTAAAGCCACTGAAGCACCAAATCAGGGCAATATTCTATGAAGCGTATCTTCAGGATGCAGTGTACACACTGAAGAGAGGCCTCTACATGGTCTGTGTTCCCAAGAGCTGGACCCGGGAGTAGCCCCTTTACCATCACGCCAGCGACATGCTGGTGGTCTTTCTGCATCTGTCCCATGTGTCTGGGCTCTTGCCAGTGTCCCATTGCACTGCAAGCGACTTACCCTCTTTGGTTCTCATCAAATAAGAAATTAACTTTCTACCTGAGTTTGCTGTGAGAATTAAAGTAGATGAAGTATAAATGATATAAGACAGAGGAGGCTGTTCAGTAAGTATTGGTTTTCATCTTTTATTTGAAATTACATTTAATAAAAAACATTTGGAAACATACTATCAAGACCATTTGATTTTATTCTACTTAAAATCTGTTATTTGGTTTGTAACTTAGAAAGATTTAGGAGAAATTTGAACTCACTCTTTTGTCTTAGTTTATACTTTATAATGAAATTTTGAGCAAAGTGTAAAATTTAGGAATTCAAGACTAATTTTTCTAGCTCTGCTGTAAAAAAATGGTTTTGTAAAGCTATTTTATAAAGGTAATTCTTTTCCAGCTATTGAAGACCATGAATAATCTCTGTTCTCTGAAAAAAATAACATTTGTATTTGACTGAAAAATGCTAAGATATTATGCATATATTAGGCTCTAGAACAGCTTCTAGAAAAAGCAAATATGTAAGTAATAATAAGCAGATTTTTACTATTTTACTTTATACTGCCCTAGGTTGTAATCATAAAAAAAATAAAAAAGAAAACTTCTTTCTATTTTCACTTGGGAAAAATCATTTATGAAGGATAAATTAAAAAAAAAAAGAGTAAAAGAGAACGAAGGGATATTTAGCATTACTCCTAAATTTGCATGACCTTAAACAACCAGTTCTTTCTGTTGAACACCAGTGTCTGTGGTGGACATCTGGTTTCACTCCATTTTTTCAGTGAAATGTTTTCTTTGGGGTATCATTACTTCCTCTACTCCCCCCATCTTTTCGATTTAGCAGTTAATACATTTATTAGATGCCTACAGTTACAAAACACTAAAAGCTGCTATATAAGATTATAAAGATGTATAGGGGATGAGCCCTGCCTTGAAAGAATTTATGTTTTAGACAGTAAGTCACATGAGTAAGTTGTGGCAGTATTGCTTTGGGTGACTTAAACAGAGTTCATTAAAATGTTCACACCCTTTGGATATTTATCTTTTCAAATATGTAAAGACCCTTTTCAGTGGGATATCCAAATAGTGGGGGGAAAAATGTCTTAAAAAAAAAAAGATTGGTGATTTTGGCCTTTCTTATGAGCATCCTTCTCTTGCTCTCTCATCACTTTCTTAGAATCATTTCCTAACCAGAACTTTGTTTGGAAAGAACCTCGTGTTTCCTGAGTCTTCATCGGGGTTTCCTGATTGTTTGTGAGTGGCTGTGCAGTTTGGCCTTGGAATGAATTGCAGTTTTTTTTTCCTTCAACAAATCAATAGTTTGATTTTAGATGTTGCTAGAATGATACACTTGGCAATACGTGGATTCAAGGGTGGGAGTGAGATGCAATAAAAAGGAACACAGGACAAACTTTTCCCTTATTCTAGGCATTTAGTAGTATACTTACACATTATATTCTGTAAAGATATAGAGCAAGTTATGAACCTCTTTCTGTTTTTAAAATTAGAGTGAATTTATGCAAAATGTATGTATGATAGAAAAAAAGTCTGAGAGTACAAAACTCAAAGGAATAATTAGGTATAAATGTGTGTGCTTGTGTTTGTATTTTAAGACTGTATTTTTAAAGCAATTTTAATTTTATTGCAAAATCGAGGAAAGTTGCCATCATTTCCCGTATACTCCTTGCCCCCACACATGCACGGCCTTCCGCACTATCAACATTCCCCTACCAGAGTATTACATTTGTTACAATTAATGAACCTACGCTGAGATATCATGTCACCCAAAGTCCATAGTTTATATTTTAGTTCATACTTGGTGTTGTACATTTAGGAATCAGATACCAGGACAGCGGCATTAACCCTCACACCCACCACAGGTGCCCTGTTGTGATCCATGGGGCTGAGTAAAAGAGAACATAATTTTTGGGTGAATTATTCCACTACGTTCTCAGAATAATGTAGTTTTGAGCAGGATGAGGTGCCATATTATTTTGAATATACTGATAAATTTTATCTGTCCAGGATTTTAATCGTCTTTGAATCCAACAGGCTTAAATCATAGAAGTATTGCTCTTTAAGTAGGCACTTCAGGAATTTCTCAGACATAGTGGGGTCTTTGATGATGGTCTAGAGCCTTAGCCATGGTTCTTTTCTCACCTTCTTATAGGACAGTTCAGCCTGCTCAGACTGAAGTAGTTGACCAAGCCTTTAAATTTCTCTTTGACCTTTGTGTACAGATTGTCCACATAGGCCTGGAAGAAGTGATGAAGACTAGTGAATTTGTCATTACTTAGGTATTCCAGTGCTTTCAAGGTGAGGGGCTTTAGTTCTTGTTCAGTATCAGACAAATTCTAATATCGCCTCATATCCTTAGGAACCTTGAAAAGCTTCTTGCACTCAGCCATTGAGTCATGGCTAGATTTTTCATTCCAATCTTTCTGATCTGGTTTGCCCAAACTTTGTTTTATTTGCATTGCCCTTGGAGAAGAATTCCCTCTCCTCAGGGTATTGAGTTAGAAGTAAAGTTGACTGAATCATTGGCTTTTCTTTTACAGCTGCTGTGACATTACCCAGGAAAAATAAAAGCATCCGTAGAACCTTGCGTTTCTCATCGCGCAGGAACATAATGATAGCCTCAATTGCCTGGAGGTATGGATACTTGGTCAAATATTGGCAGATCTGTAGAAAGGTTTCCAAGAGTTTGTCCACCATTAAAACCTCAGGAAATTTTCCAAAGCATTGCTTTAATCTGTCTTCTACATTAATAGCACCCAGCTCCCTTGTAATCTATGACACTTTTATGTATCTGGCACAAAACCTGGATCTGGGACTTTACCACCTGCCCTTTAGCAGTCCATGTGGTTGACATGAAGATAACACTACTCCCAGATGCCAAGAGAGTATATGTGCCCCAGGCCTGGACAGTTGAAGCATTGTATATATACCCTTGACTTGAGTTTGTATCCCAGAAATTTCCGTGCCTTCATCTGGGACAATTTAAATAGATTAATGTAAGTCCTGATACTTTAACAGAAACATTTAGGAATAAAAAGTACTTCCTCCTTTGGGATTGTTTAAACAATTAAAGTGATAAAATGTATACAGAAAGTTGTCAATTTGGCCACCATTGGGGAAGAACTTGCCTTCAGTTAAATAATAGATCTACATTATCATCACATCATGTCACAGCTGAAGTATAGAGAAAAAAAGGGTCCTAACCATATCTTTTGAACTCTTGTTCAAATCATATTTGAAGCCATCGCTGCATAGGGACATTCTAGTAACATGAGTCAAAAAAAATGGACTCTAATTTAGGCGTTTGAGTGCTCTTCTTTGTGATTTGCAACTAAAAATATCCTAACCATTAGCTTGCTTGAATGTATAAGAATAATGTGATTTGGTTTCTCCCTTGTTAAGTTTCCTTTTTGCTCTAAACACACACACTTTCTATGTGCATAGTTGCATGTAGTACATAAATATGTGGGAAGCTACTATGGTAGTTTGAGACATAATCTCATTCCCTATGACCAAGGTCATATTTTTCAAGGAGCTTAGATTTGAAGTAAGAAGGATACATCATCACACATGAAACAGTTTGAAAAAAAAATTACTAGGAACCATATAAATAAACATATGAAATGAGTAGACAATATGGATATTAAACAAGGCAAAATAGATCATAGGGTAAATAGTTTAAACACACACACATGCGCACACACAAACATTTTAAGTAAGAGGTTATTTGCAACTAGCCTTTGAGGAATATCGTCACTCAAGCCAGTAGGTAGTTATTGTGCTCTACTAAATGTTTTTAAAAAGCTCATTTTTATGTAAATGCATGTTTTCTGCACAAAAGCTGCTTGGAGTCTAGGGGGAAAATAAGAAATAGAAGCATGTTCACTAGTGTGGCTTAATAGTTGTTGTCTGTACGTATTTGCATCGCATGGTTTTGAGCCAGGTTTATTTACCATTTAATACTGGTTTGCCGATTCCGTAGGTATGTGTTATACCAATTCTTTAACCTTCCTCAGCTTGTGCTTTTGTTTGTAAAATTGGCAATAATATTTAAAATAATATAATATGTGTAAAGCGCTGCTTTCTCTTATTAGTATTAGTATTCAGGTTATTAGTATATAGTAAATATTAATATTCAGGTTGCTTTACCTTATGTCTTAGAGTTATGTCTAAATTTTATGATGAAACAATTCTACACATTGGTGCAAGATAGCAGAAATCTTAAAGAACGGTTTTCAGAAGAGTGTTTCAGCCAAGACAAATGAACTCAGTTTGCATGTAGGATAATAAATGCGAAATAACCCTAATAATATGAATATGACTAATATGCATATCAATTAAGTAGATACATTTCAATAACTAAATTAATATAGGTTGATTAACGATGTAATGAATATATGTGCATATAAACATGTATGTTATCTAATGATAAATTCAGGTAAATAAGTTTAGACGTGTTATTCAATATGTTACAATTCATGTATTCTTTTTATTTATATACTTATTTTTTCATCTAAAGACCTGGCACTCAATCAAAGCCACAGACCATTCTGAGGTTCTGGTGTCAGTGATCCTGCTTGCAACATGAAAATAAGCCAAGAAATGGCATAGTGTTTTCTCTAAAGTTACCATTATCCACATGGGGCAAAGAGGGGCTGATTATTGGACTAAAGAGAGCATAGTCATAGATTCTGATAAATATTGTCTAAAAAGAGATTGACTATTTTATGAGGTTTGTTTTAAAAAAGGGCCCTCGTCCGTTTGTGTGTTTTTTATCTAACTTATCAAATAGCTTTTGGGTTTGGTAGAGAGCTGCAGCTCTGAGTGTTTTCCTTTAGTCTCTTAAAATGATAGTGTCCTTGGTTATTACCTTGGGAGCGATAGGACAATGTTCCTTTAGATAACATTTCAAGAAAACAGGAGAATCTTGCTCAAAGTCTAAAGTATTATACTAAGGAAACATTTACATTTATTTTTATAAACTTATTTACATTTACATTAATATATTTAATAAGTATATTTATTCCAAGGAATCTCTTGGAGTTGCCTCATTGGGATTTTGTTGTTATGCTTAGAGTTTAGAAGTACGGATTTCTCAGGGAGGATCCAAACACAGTAGAAAGGCTACCACTTTCAATTAGCTATTTCCCAACTCACATATTTAATGAATTTTCTAAAAATTCAAACTCTGTTTTAAATGTTTTCCCAGTGTGAATAGGAATAGTTTTGTAAGGAGAGTCCCCATAATTGATAAATAAATACGTTTGAATAACTAAATCTTTTATAAAAGAACACTAGTATTTATATGGTGCTTGAAGAACTTTAGAGTTCCGATTTATTGTACATAGTAACACTCTGCAAATCCCCTTTCCTTTTCTCCTTATTTTTTTCATGGTATACAATTGTTCCAAGTTATTGACTTAATAGTAAGTCCTCTAAATACTCCCAGTAACTATCTCATGAAACATTTAACATTTCTTCCTCTGTTCAGATTTCCAATTCCTTTACTCCCAGCTCTTTCCTGTGTAGATAATTTATGTTTTTTAGTTAAGTGATCTTCCCTCCTTTATTTGTTCTGCCTTGTCTCTCTCTGGGTAAATAAAATTATATTTAGATGGGAAGGGATCAGAGCAGGGAAAAGACAAAAGCAATGGAAAGTACTCAGACATTAATAAATCATGTTATGATCAGATGTATTTTAATTCATTTTAGAACAAGAATTTTTAAAAATGAGTGGAAATAATGTCAAGGAAGTGAAATAATTCCCAGTACATTGGTATTTTATCTTTGATAAGATTTTCTATACCATCAAATAAAATTCACTTATTTCAAAATGGAGATATTCTTGGTGGGTTTTTTTTTTTTTTTTTTTTTGTATTTAAAAAGATACTGTTAAGTGTCCACTGTGATTTTGCTTTGAAAGTTCATGAATCAAACCTTAATGAATGTAAAAATTATAAGTATCTCTTAAAAGCCTCATAACTCTTTTAATGTGTCTATTACACTATATTTCAGTGATAATCAGTATCTATAACAAGAAACTCATCTCAATATCTCTGCCTGGGGCCAGGTACATCTCACCTCCACCACTGAATATTGTTATACTTGGTAAAAGGGCAGTCTAGACAAAGTAATGATATTTTTTTCTCCTTTTTTTGTGTCAACTTGAGTTTAATTTATTTGAAATTAGTATACTTTCTTTGTCAATAAGGAACTTCATAATGGTCATAATCCCAGGGTTGAAGGAAAATAGAGTCTGAAACATGACACTATTTATTATATGCTTTCATTTTTGAAGGTAGTCACCTCTAACTTTGTAGAAGTTAAAAAAAATAAATAAATGATCCATTCTCAGTAAGGAGAACTTCAAATATATTCCAAATTCTAAAGGAAAAATTAGGAGGGTTAAAGTATCATGAAAAATAGAGTGTAATAGTTAAAGAGTATGGATTTTAGAGTCAACAATTAGTGTAGTTGGGATTATAACTTAAATAATAATAATAACAGTTTATTGAGCCATTTCCATGATACACACTGTGCAAAGTCTTTATGTGTATCAAGTCATTTAATATGTCTATCAATCCTATGAATTTGCTATTGTTATTTTGACTATAAAATTAAAGACTGCATCTTAGGTAAAGATAAGTTACCCATAATTATGTAATAAATGAATGGAAAAGAAAGAGTTTAAACACATTTTATAATTCCAATGCCCATGCACTTATTTACTAGACTAAATTGCCGCTTTAATCTTGTGACTTACATATCAGCTGCAGAAAACAGAATGCTTCCAGTTCATTCAAACAGAAAAACAACTGAATAAAGTGTATTGGGAGGCTCACGTCGTCTCCAGGAGTGTCGGAGTCAGGCTTAGAAGCTACTCATTAAGAGTATACCAACCACTCTGTGGGAGTTGCTGCGAAGACTCACCCAGCCTCTGTTGGGCATAGACAGTGAAGGTCACCACATTCACCTCTTTCTTTACTGCCACTGCTATCCCAAGACCAGTGGATTCTCTGCGTGCCATTTCTTCATATTGTTCTGTTCTGATTAAGTCCCCATTCAGGTGTTTGAGGGAGTTTAGCTTCAAGGGAGCCCAAGGGGGAAAAAAAAAGTTTAGGGGAAAGCTTTCCAACTTCTCCACAGCAGCATTTTTTTTCTCAGTCCCCCAAGGTCCTTTATATTTTGTGCTCAGAATGTCCACTTTGGAGTAAAGCAGACCTTTGTATCCCCCAGTCAATTATGAAGTATTTAGTCCAGGACTATGTCTAACCATCTTTGCCTCTCCCAGAGACCCTATCATAGTACCTGATGCATAATCTATTTATTGTTGGTTCTTTCAGTGCGTAGAACCAAATACCCCTGTTGGAATGAGGACAAAATGGAGCAGAGCTACTGAAATAATTCCTGCCAGGGAAAATGGTGAGTCACATCTCTTGGTATCTGTTTCACACCTCTTTTGCTCATGTAATACCAAATTATGCTAATTGGATAAAGACATTTTGCTATCTTCCTATTCACAGGCAGAACTCCCTTCTTTAGGTTTTTAGTAGAATATTTCCAATTATGTCATTAGAGAAATGGGTACATTGTCTTTATTCATGGCCATTGAAAGTAGTGATAGTCGGATCTCATTTGATACACTTTATTTTGAATTTAAAATTATAGACTGTTGAGGCTATAGGCTAACAATTATTTATTGTAATGTTTCTCATTTAAAAAATTGAAGAAAAAAAGAAAAAAACTGAATCCAAGAGATTATGAAGTGTCTTTGCCTCCAGTTCTGAATGAAGCAGGGATGTTGGCAGTTCCTATTACACTTGGTATTCATAGTGTGAAAGCATTTTCCACTGCCCGTTACATTTATCTGGTTGGTAGTTTGTCACATACACTAGACTCAGAACTTTTTGAGGTCAGGGATTGTGTGATGTTTGTGACTGAAGCGCCATCACCTAGGATGATTCTTGACTCATAGTAGGTGTCAGTAAACCAGTGTTAATTGTCGATGAAAACAACACCTTTGTTTTGGAGGGCTTAGGATGTATACCCATCACTTGTCCTTTTGTTTTTAAATAATTCAAATCTCAAAGGTCACTAATTATAAGAGATGTTATCTTAAAGAGAAAAACATAGTCATAGACATTAAAAGATCTCTCCCAGCTCTTCTAATATCACAGCTGGAAGATTGTTTGATTACAGTTAGTTAATGGTAAATACAAGGGTTATTCAAACCAGGTTAATTGTGCCAGTGGTGGTGAGAAATTTAGGATTCTGAATATGTTTTGAAGGTAAAGCTAATTGTATTTCCTGAAGAATTGATGAAGATTATGAAAAAGGGAGAAGAGTAAAGGATAACTCTGAGATTTTTGGTCTGAGTAACTGGAGCAAGAAGGCATTCATCATTGAGCTAAAGAAGGAATACAATTTGAGAGGAAGTTTGGGAGTTCAGCATCAAATATGCTAAGCTTTTAGTTTCTGTTAGAAAATTACTTAAGTAGATATGTCTAGGAAGCTTTTGCATAATGAGTTGAGAGATTAGAAGAGAGATCTGGCTTCAAGATACAAATTTCAGAGCCTACAGCACACATTCATCACTATGAGAATGGATAATATGTATAAGAACCTGTGTCTAGATACAGAACAGGGGAGAGGGAATGATTCTCAGAGTACTCCAACATTAAGAGGTTGTAGAAAAGAGGAGAAACATGCAAAGGAATAATCTGCCAGTTAGGAAGAAACTGAGTGTGTCATCAGAAATATAAGCAAAGAAAGAGTTTCTAGGAGGACAAGAGATTGTGCGAAATCCTACATATAGGTCATGTAATAGGAGGGCAGCATGTTGATTATTTGACTTTATAATGTGGAGGTCTTTAATGACTTTCAAAAAAATAATTTTACTACAGAGATAGGTCAAAATACTTTCTGGAGTGAATTTACAAGAGTGGCAGGAAAGGAAATAGAATCAATAAGAATAGTAATTAATTAGTATTATTTTTTTGCCTAATATAACATCCCTTTTCTGCTGCCTTCTGCCTATAAAAATTTTTCATTTTTAAAGTTATATTTGTTTTAGGTATACAGTACAATGGTTAGACATTTATAGAGTTTATGAATTGGTCTCCCCAATTACTCTAGCACCCACCTGGCACTACACTCAGCCCTTACATTACTGCTGACTACATTCCCTGTGCTGTACTCTACATCTCCGTGACCGTTTTGTAACTACTAATTTATACTTCTTCATCCCTTTGCCTTTTTCACTCAGTCCCCAACCTCCCTCCCCTCTGGTAATCGCCAGTTTGTTTTCTGTATGTGTGAATAGGTAACTCTTTTGAAAAGTTTTCATTGGATGATGGAGGTGTAATGGGTTAAGAGAATTTAGCTTTTTAAAAAAGATAAAATAACAGCAAGTTAATGTACTGATGGAATGACACACAGAGAGGGAATCACTGAGGACATAAGAGGGAAAGAGAATTATGACATTAGGATGGGATTGCATATAGTGTATAATAGGAGGGACTGGATTTATACAAACTTGAAAATTGTTCATCTATATTGGAAGGAAGAGGACACTGATAGGGTTAGGACATGCTACCTCAAAATATGGTGCCTGGCATACTGAGAGCTTTAAGCTGAAGGAGTTTGAAAAAAGAGCAGAAGCAGAAAGGTCACTCTGACCTTCTCCCACCTCTTCCTTCACCCCTGAAACATATAACCCTCATATGAAAATTGTCATCCTTATACCCAGGGAAAAGGAGCATCTTTATCTCTGAAGATGAGGGAACACCAGGAGAAAGCCTAACAAACAGGCCTTGCCAAGTTTTCCTCAGTTTAATATGATTACCTCATACTCTATATTCCTCCTTGACTGTCTACTTTTCATCAAACCTAGCATAGAATATAATGGTCTATTTCTTTGGGTCTTCATTTCCTTATAAAGGGCCCCATTCATGTGAAACTTATATTAAATGAAAGCGTATGCTTTTCTCCTGTGGCTCTGTTTTGGTCAGTTTAATTTTTAGACCCAGCCAGGGATTCTAAGAGGGTCAAGGAAAACTTTTTCCTCCCCTACAGTTTGTTTGTTTATGTTGACATTGCTGGGCAGTGGATGTAGTGTTAATCTTTGCAGAGAAGTAGGAAGCAAACTGAGAATGATGATGGAAGAAAGAAAGGGTTTGGAATTTTGAGAAAAAAAGAAAAGATATGACACAGTTATCTATAAGAAGGAAAATGAATGAGTCCTGAAAATCTAGTTTGATTATTAGGCAGCAAGGAGGGGCCACTTGAACTTATGGTTGTGAATTTGGTAAAACTAGTCATTATGGTTATACAGCCATATTTAGCTCCATGGGAAAGGCCAGTTTGTAGGTAGATAAGCAGATTTTACTACTATATGTGTTCTTTCCCCCCCCAAATGAATACAATTATGAATACAATTATGAATACAATTGAATACAATAATGAATACAATTTTTTTTCCAAAATGAATAAAAGAGAAACATGGGTTTGGATGGTTCCAGCAGATGAATAATTAAAATAATAGACAATGGAATGAAATTTATTAAAGTGGAGAACAAGGGCATTAATATGGGTAATGTATGATTACTAGTAAAAGTAGTCATTCAGGTACAGAATATGGTGTGGACATGTACTGAGGAATTGTGATGTTGAGTCAAAGGAATATAGAACAAGACAAACTTACTACAACTTTTAAATACTATGATGGTTCAAAAGCAAATAAAACATATACTTGTGCAAGCATGCACACATGAGTGTGCATGCACACACACACACACACACTCTCCCTTCCTACTAACATTCTTTTATCATCTTTATCTTTTTCACTGTCTCAAGATATTTTTTGGAAAATTGAAATTGTGTATAGTCCTATTTACAGAGACTATCTCATATCTTTTTTTTTAATGAGAAAGAAAGACAAGACACTCCCACCATCACATCTAGATGAACCGTTTGAGTGGTGGCATGCAATTGCCAACAAAGAAAGTGTACGAATAAATATATCTTTGCAAAAAAAAAAGTCCAGAGAAATAAATGCTCAGTGCTGCAGTTGTTACATTTCTTTCATTTATCATTTCAAGCTGTGTTATTTTGATGGTTTCTCAGCTGTGAGACTATCTGTGCTGATGCAGAGATAATGAAATACTGAAAGCTTCAAACAACAGAAATGTCTGTGACTGGTAATGGGCATCCTCCTTCAGTTTATTAATTCTAGCTGTGATGCTTGACTGTTTTTGTGAAGAGGTGCCACATGAGGTGAATATTGAATGGAAGATAAAGTATCTGATATCAGAAGCAACTGGATCACACGAAACCTGTATTACAAGATAGGCAGGTTGAGGAAATTCTTCCCCACCCCCTTGAAACACAGCTCTGCGATCATCAAGACAAAACGTTTCCAATATGAGTTCCTTTCCGTGGAGGTGTGTCAACCTGTGTTCACAGTGGCACTTAATAATGAAGTTACTGAGTATGTGCCCAGAGCGTGTTCTGAGTAAGATCCCAGAATATTCAAGGTATCAACATGTGATTGAATATTTTCTCATAGTGATCGAATAAATTCAAGTAATTTTATGTACAGTAAGATTGAGAATGTTTGGACTTTACTCTTTACTTTTTAAAATGATTGTCATTGGCAATTTTAATTATGTTAAAAATATAAAAAGAAAGAAAGAAATGACTTAGGGAACTGGAAAGAGTGTTACTCCCAAACTTTCAATAAAATAGCCGAACAAAGAGTCAGTTTACAATGTTTCTTGACCTCTCAGAGAGCTGAAGGTGCAGGAAATATACCTCACATCTGTTAGGATGACTACCATCAAAAAGTCAAAAGATGACAAGTGTTGGTGAGGATGTGAAGAAAAGGAAACCCTTGTACACTACTGGTAGGAATATAAATTGGCATGGCCATTATGGAGAACAGGATTGAAGCTCCTCATAATGTTAAAAACAAAACTACTACATGATCCAGTAATTTCACTCCTGGGTATATATTCAAAGAAAATAAAATCACAGCCTTGAAGAGCTGTCTTCATTTCCATGTTCACTACAGCATTATTTACAGTACTCAAGGTATGAAAACAACTTAAGTGTCTATCAACAGATGAATAGATAAAATATATATTACGTATGCACAATTACACACACACACAATGGAGTATAATTCAGCCTAAAAAAGGAAATCTTGGCATTTTGACAATGTGGATTAACTCAGAGGATGTTAGGCTAGGTGAAATAAACCAGACACAGAAAGACAAATACTCCATGCTCTCCCTTATATGTGAAATTTAAAGAAGTCAGATTCATAATAACAGCAGAATAGTGGTTACCAGAGGTTGGGGGGTGGACGAAATGAGATATTGGTCAAAGAGTACAAACTTTCGGTTATAGGTGAATAATGTACAACATAGTGACTATAGTTAATAATAATGTATACTTGAAATTTGCTAAGAGATGAGATCTCAAATATTCTTATCACACACCTACATAGACACATACACACACACACAACTAGACGAGGTGATGGAAATATTAATTAGTTTGATTATGGTAGTAGTTTGAATATGGTAGTAACTATGGTAGTCTATATATATAATCAAGACATCATGTTGCACACCTTAAATATATACAATTTCTATTTGTCAAACATACTTAATAAAGTGTGAAAATAAACAAAAATTAAAATATATACTAAATAAAAAATTGAAATCAAAACAAGTATTTTCAATAGAACTAAAAAATGAAATATTTAGCTCTAAATCTACTCAAATCTACCCAGAATTTTCATTTGTATATCGACAATTACAAAACACTGGTGAGATAAGTCAATGAATACCTAAGTAAATGGAGCAATATACCATGTCCTTGAATTAGACAGCCCAGTGTTATTAAGAAGTCAGTCTCCCCTATTTGCTTTGTAAAGTCAGTGCAATCCCAATAAAAATCCCAGCAAGTCTTTTTGTAGATATTGACAGGTTTGTAAAATTTGTATGAAAAGGCAAAATAATTGGAATAGGCAAAACAACTTTGAGAAATAAAAATAAAGTGGGAATGTTCATACTATGTAATATCAAAACTTACTATGAAGCTACAACAACCAAATTGATTTGGTATTTTTGATAGTGTAGCTATGAAGATCAATGGAATATAATAGAGATCGCAGATAATGATCCATTCATATAACAGTCAGGACATAGAACATAGCTAACACCAGTGAGTAATAAGTCTCTCGTACCTACCATTTTGCAAAGCGTGCACAAATTAGTCTGAGTATGGTAGCCCTCTGTGCTCCCTGAATGAGAAATCTCCTTTAAACTCTCCAAAACATTACTTTAACAAGAATCCTGAGGTTTTCTAAATTACCCGTATGCTGTTGGATACTCTCTGAAATGACTGATATATTTGATCACCACAATCATTAGAAAGTATGGAGAGTTTTTGAGGGTTTTCAAGTCCTGTCGACATAATTCTTTTTTTGTGTGCAAGTCTTCTGCCTAACTTTCTAAGACCCGTTTTAAAAAACAAACAAACAAACAAACAAAAAAACCCCAAAAAAACAAACTAGTGAGTTTGCAACTGATATCCTTAGCAAATTTATAACTAAGGCTACTTTTTTTTTTTTTTTTTGCTTTATAGGTGTTACTCTTCCAGGGTTGTTTTCTAAAAGTGAGAGGTGAGAGGAGGAACACATTTTAGTTCCTGTTACTATGAAGAAGCTTAATATTCCCACTTTTCTTTCTTTTTTTCCCCCTTCCCTAAAACATGTTTTTCCTTGCATAGATTTGGAATGTTTTGACTCTATTTTCAATACAACCAACATTCCCCATAAATGTAACCTTTTCCACTGAAACTTCTTTGAATTCCCCAGTGGGCACTTGTGCCTTTCTAATGGTGCGTATTCTCTTCTTGCTGCTGTAGGTAAGGAGATACAAATTTTGATTCTTCATTGGGTTACGAATTCCTTAGTTGTAACTGTCCATATTCTGTTCAACATACACCACATATGATGTCTTGAATATTGTTACAGGTCCGATTGTTATTGAAAATAATGAAAGATGAACTACATATAGGTTTCTTCTTGATATATATCTTTCAATAAAGAGGGATAGCATTTGCTTTTATTGGACAACAGTTGCCACTATCTTCCACCCTCTGCCCTATATCTATACTCTTTGCAGTGTGACCTTACAGCTCCTCTCACCAAGAGGTAGACTGTATCTTCTTACTCTTTGATTCTGGACAGAATTTGGGGTATACTTTAAAAAAGTCAAATTCAGTGGAAGCGACAGTTCCAGTTCCCGATCATCACAGGACTTGCTCTTCCACTTCCTTTCTCTCAGAACCCATGCACTGCCTTGAGAGCAAAACCTAGCGAACCTGCTGGAGGAAGAAACCGTGTGCCTCAGAGAAAAGCCAAACCAGCTGAGGCGATGCTGAGCTAGTTGCATGAAGGTGGCCAGCCCAGATCGGCTAAGCCCAATCATGGTAACCACATTGTCATGTGGAACAAATCATAAATATTGGTGTATGCCACTGAGGTTTGGTGGGTGGTTGTTATATAGCTTATTGTGATAATAGACAACATACAGACATTAATTTTAATAAATATTTCATATTATATATATTTTAAAATGTATGCATTTATATTATTTATACTATATTTTATATGGTATATAGTATTTCATATTATACATATTTATTAGTTTTTTAATAGCTGACTTCCTTCTCAAATATTCTTATTATAATTTCCCAGTCAATAAACCAGTACCATATGCTAGAACTATAATCATACTTTAGTCAAAATGTAATACAAATGTTTATAAAAATTTCCATTTAAAGGTTTAAGTTTTGGCACTGAAGTTTGCATGTATTCCATTCAATTCTCAGAATACTCTCTTTTTTCATTCAATTTTCTCCAGGGTCTTTGGCTAAGTTATACATCTCATGTGCCTCTAGCACACCATGGATTAAAAGATGATGATGACACAAATGTAAACTTCTTTACACAAAGGTCGTACTAAAAGTCATCGTAATTGATTAGGTGGCATCTGCTGGCTCAGTGGTACAAGATTGCTTTCATTCACACCCTGCAGGTTTATGTCACCAGCTTTCCAAGCAAGGTACTTCATGCGCTGACCTCCTGTCTGAAAATTCATTTGAAATTCTTCACCTGACTACAGTCTGTCAAATGCAGTCAGATAACCCTAGCCTAGTTTTAAAAAGGAGAAAAAAAAAAAATCCGACAGAGATGAGGACATAAAGAAACAGCTTCGAATAAACATTCAAAAAGTATTGCTCACTGTGCCACTTAGAAGGAACTACATTCAGTTGGAGAGCACTGAAGAGATGTACAAAATTGAAAGTGATTTAGTAAGGTAAACGACAGTTCGCCTTTTGTCCTGTTCTTATATGACTGTCAGGATTCAGATAGTGCTCTCTCACCTTGTTTTGTCAAGTATCCAGATGATTTAGTGAGATTAGATCATTATGACCCCAGCCCTAGAACAATGAAAGGGTATTATTCACTACTCCATCAGTACAGAGCTGTTATATTTATAAAGTATGCGAACAGCCTTGAATATCAGAGGTTACAGAGGCTTAGGCATTGTTATAATTTTAAGAATAGCTGTCATTGGACTAACATTTTATAGTTCTCAAATTTTTCTAGTGCTCTTATCTTTCTTGGTTCACGCAGAAATATGATGAGATAGGTGGTCAGGGAATAAGGTGAGGAACATAAGAAAATGAGGTTAAATTTGTGTCTGAATGACTCCTGCTCCCAATCAGAGTTTCTGAGCATTAGGGTCTGATCAGTGTGACTGCTCGACCCACCTGAATCTGTCTTCTAGTCATTTATGTGTTATTATGAGTCTACCCAGCACCAGGTAATATGGTCACTTGCATATCCCATCTTGGCAATGATTCTGTAAATTTGGTATTATAATTAGAATATATGAGTAAAAACTGAAACTAAAGGTTAAAAAATTAATGCTAAAGAATAGACTAATAGTTTCAAAAATGTACTTTGTTTATTTAACTCATGAAGATATTGAGGGCACAAAATATTAAATAATTTGGCCACAGTTAAATTCGTATGTCTTTGTTTATGTAGACTGGACAAACTCTTTAAGTTACTTATTATATCTCTCTGGAACCAAATTGTCTCTAAAAGGCCCTCTAATATATAGCGACTAAGATGTGGGATGTATCATCATTTACCCCATTCGATATAATCCCTTGATGCCTATGTTCAATTATAATTGTCAGAAATAAATTAGTTTGAATGTTTGATACATCAAAATCTTCACCTTTGAAGAAAGCAAGCACACTGATCATGGTTCTATAACTAAGTATATCTACTAGAGGACATTGAATGCCACCAAACACTCCCCTTACTCTGATGTGATGTCCAACTATCAGCATCATCCAGTTTATCTCTCTGTTTCCCTATCTGGAATTCATCTATATATCGTTCCCATTCTAAATTTTCCATAGGTCAGTGTCTCAGCATACCTCTGACACTTGCTTATGTTATTTTTTTTTCATTCTTGTACTGCCCTTCAAGCCCTACACCCAACATAAAGCCATCCTCAGGCACGTCAGCTCCTGTAGCACCTGTTCTCGGCACTTCGGTAGTACTTTCTCATACTTCCATGGCACCCAGGCATGTGCTGCCTGGTGTCATTTTTTATTTTGTACCTGATTCATATTAAATGTAAATTCTTGTAATAGATTAATAATCATTATTATTAAATTCTTGTTCAAGTGCAGTCTCTGACATGTAGTGAAAAATGATATTGAACTACTTCTATTGCTAAACACATTATGTAAATTATTTATTTAATCCCAGGAGGATTATATTATTTCTGATTTAGATTTGAGAAAACAGAATATCAGAAAGATTAAATAACTTATCCAAGATCAGACAGTAGTGGCCAAGTGTTGATATGAAAATTTTATTTCATTTTAAAATTATCTTTCTAGTTATCTTATGGTACCACCTCAAAGGTAAGGAGAGTGCTTTCTATTTTTTGAGTGCTCACTGGAATAGTAATTCATATAGAGTCAATACTCACTAGAACAAAAAATAAAGTTCTATTATGTTTAATATCTTATTTCTTCAACACCTGAGTATTTAAAAAGCAACACAATATGATAGAAAAAATGAACGAGTAAATAGCTGTATAAGCATACCCTAAAATTTCTCAATTGGTAATCTATTCCAAGAAAGTGATACTGATTAGGGAAAAAAAAATAGTGTAATGGAGAAATATATGTTCATCCCAGCCCTAATTAGTTTTAAAAGTTGAAAATATACCATTCAATAAATAGGTTCTAAATTCCATTCACAAAATGAAGGAAATAACATGAAAAAGTGGGATAAGTCTGGTGCCTTTATCATTGTGAAAATATATTTCTAAGAGTTATTAATGAAATTACTTAAAATAAAGCTTCCAAGTCTCTCACCAACTTCTAATACAATCGTTCGTTCTGTCATATCTCCTAGTACCACTCATGTTCATGTATCAACTTTTCGGTCCAGCAACCACCAAGCACCCTACTCCAGGGCTTTCCTGCTTTAGGTATGTGCATCAACAACCAGCCAACTCCTACTCTAGACATTCAAAGCTAAGCTGTGCTCTCTCCACTTATAATGCCATTAATTCGGCAGCATGCCATGTATTATTTAATTGTTCCTTCCCAATAACCTTGTAAGGTATCTGTGAAAAGAGACACTTCTAATTTTCTTTCGAGCACACAGGAAATCTACATTTATAAACCTTATATACAATTGGATGGAACAACATGACTGTGTTTGGCCAATAGACGATAACCAAGGGATGACGCATATTACTTCTTCAATGGTCTGCAAAACATCTTCTGCAGTTTTCTGTGCTGTCTCTTCTCCACCTCTGGAGACTGAAAGCAAAGGACTCCAAGAGATCATAGTCGCAAGAAGGCAGGAGGAAGGATCCCTGAATGCATCTCTTAGAGGAGAGCCACCCAGGAGAGGTGTCCCATGACAGATCACCGAGTCAAATTTTGTTTGAAAGGAAATGAACATCAGGGTTTATTTCTGCCATGTCATAGTCTAGCCTTTTATACCCAATGCATTATCATTATCCATGTGCTTCGTAGGCAGAAACTGAGGTGTAGAAATGCGAAGAACTGTGCAATGGCATATAGAAGTGGCAAAGCTAGAATAAGTCAGTCTGACATCAAAACTTGTGTCTGTTCCATGATAAAAATCAGTACTGTCACTTTAATTATAAAGTGACACTTTAACGATAAAATTATAATTATACATATTATGTATAATAATAAAACTTGGCCAAAATTAAAAGCTCAGTTATTAAGAGAATGGGAATATATTTTGTTATAGCTAAAAAATAACATTGCAGGAAACTGTGGAAATCAGGTTTTAAAGAATATTTTATTTTAAAAGACCCAATGTTTATAGAAAAAATGGAAAACACAAGCATGTATTTATATGTACGTGTATGTGTTCTGAGTTCAAATTTGATTATATATAACATAGAAAATAGCTTGAAATCAAATCTTTTATTGTTTACAGGTTTTTTTTTAAACAATGGTAGTAAGGAACAATTTCACTTTTTCCCTTTATTATATATTTTTCAAATTGCTTGAAATAATTATGTGTTACTTTTTAATGCTACACACACACACACACACACATTATGGAAGACATAGACAAGCTATACCCCTTTTGACCTCAGGGCAATGCCTAAATCACAGGTCCATTCATAATCCTGTGTGTTTCAGAAACACCTGAGTGCATGAATGGCAGGCCTTTTTGTTGTCCACAGCAGCCATGTTTGCAGCTGGTGATATTTTTCTATAAAGAATTCATAACTTTTCTTCCGTATTGAGACACCTTTCTAAATGGTTCATGATGTGTGTCATGAATAACCTTTATTGCTGTGCCTTCACCGAACCAAAATGGATTGCTATTATTTTAATGTAGTCAATATGTACAATTTTTTCCCCCCAAATGATTGTGACTCTTTCAGCATATGTATTATTTGGATATTTTTAATTTTCAATACTGTCTTAAACGTTATACAAGCCTCTGCAAGCTGTTGGGATGATTTAATTTCTACATAAAACATTGTGGGCAACTTTAGTGCTGACAAACTATCCCAGCCAAAAGCTCAACAGCAAATCAGTCAAAACTAATCCATGGTTCATTAATCACTTAATATGCAGAACGAGCTTTCCTATTTCTGCAGTCTACAGAAGATGGTTAAAATGAATATTCTGCTGTTTTCAATGCCTGATCCTTGAGACTGAAGAAAATATACAATATTTCTCCACAATCAGTTTTCAGGCAAAAGACAAAACAACAAATATGTTATTTAGGAAGGATTTTCTGATTTCTCTTACACATGTTAATATTCTGATAATCTAAGTTAATTTCTTTTAATAATATGAAGCTAATCTTTGTTTTTATTATATTGTCATCAGAAATGTTTGCCATTAAAAACAGAGTCAGCAGATGTTAATCATGAAGATTAATCTTCAGAAGTTCTCTCTGGGTAACATGAAGGTGTTTATGAATTAAATCAACCAGGACCAATTTTAGAATTTATTAAAGGGCAATCTTTCATTCTTTGAGTGAAATACTGCACATGCAGCTGAAAAATTAAAGGTCTGAACTAAAAGTACAGACTGTCTTCTTCATCTTATTTCTAATAGCATTCTATATCTATTAATTTATTCAGTTCTGTATTTGGAGATTGATACTTTCCGGAGAAATTATTTCTTTGAATGTTGTGTTTTGTTTTTAGGTTAATATATTTTAGGGGGTTACTATTTAAACATGTTATGCTCATCTCAGAGTTTTGGGAAAATATCTAGTTTTGACTTTATTAATTGAATCAGAAATAAGTAATGTAGAGGAGACAAATCTTTTTCTCTACTCTTTTAGGGTCTTTGGCTGGGCCTGAGAATTAATTGACATGACGGGAGGAAAGCATACACATTTATTTAATATGTTCGGGTGTGAAAGTGGGACCTTCATAAGGAAAGCAAGACCCCAGAATGTAGCAAAATTGAAAATGCTTTATATATTGAGTTGAGCAAAAGAGAGGCAACCTGTGGAAAAAGTTACTAAAATACAGGAGGAGGCCTAAAGAATAAGCGTTACTTTAGCAAGATCTGTTTGCACACAATTCTCTCAGCCTCAACTCTCCGTTTTCTGGTATTAGGATGTTTTTTCTCCCTGGTTTGAGGAAGACAATTTTCAAAGGTGGGAGTTTTATCTCTGTCTTCTGGGGCAAAAGGGGAAGTCACCATTCCATTCTTATTACCTGCCTTTTTTTTTTTTTTTTTAAGCATCTTTTTAGAACAAAATAATCTTTAGGTCAAAATGGGAAAATTTGAGGGTGGCATATTCCGCTTTAATGGCCCGATTGCTAGTGTGCCTTTTTTTTCTCTTTTTCTCCCTTCTTCTTTTCCAGGTTTGCCTTCATTCATAAACTTTGTTTCTCAGTCAGTTTCTTTCTTGAGTCTTTAGAGCAGATTTCTTTCCTATCAGTTCAACAAACTCTTGTTTCTTAATTAGAAGCCATACTTGTTTCAATCGGTTAGAAAACTATATTGCTTAACATGATAGAAAGCCATGGAACACAAGTGTCTGGAGATCTGGGCTTTAGTTAGGAAAAAAAAGTGCTTGTGTCTTGCCTGTAACATGTTAGTGCAAAATTAGATCTAGTGGTTATTTAACTTCTCTGAGTTTCAGCTTCATTATTTATAGACTGGGGATAATAATTATGTCCATGTTATGAAATTATTGAGATAAATAAAATAATGAATATAAAGTGCTTCTTTGTTACACACATGCTCTAACAGTCTACACAAACTGATTTTTTTATTGTTCATACGCTATGGCCAAAAATCCAATTTTTCTTCTGAATACTACATTTTTGGACTATATAGCAGAACTGTTATAAAATAGATTTATTTAAGTATTCAGACATTCTGTTTTAGACTTTTCATATATTCATTACTTTCCTTCAAATAAATATATTAAAATAAATTAATGCTTAATTTGTACAATTTTGAGAATTCATTAAGTGACAATATGTAGAACTGTCATGACTGTGCATTGTAATTTGGTGACCTGATAATTAATAGAGATTTTGAGTTGATGAATTTCAAATCAACTGGATTTTGCTGCACCAATAATCCTACTAAATTCCATTCTTGAGACCAAAAACGCAGTCCAGAATATATTGTTTCAGACAAACCATGAGGAGGATTAAATTCAATTAAAAACTTTACCACATGGTATCATAGGTGAATAAAAGAGCTTACCTGTCTTTTCTCTGTATTAATCTCTCTTAGGTTTCCAGAAAGGGATAAACCAAGCTTTCCTTGCATTAGCAATAAACAAAGAATGTTATCATGAACACAGATAATGCAGGAATATGTCACCAAATAGAGCCTTGTTAAAAAATAAACATGGGAACTACTAATTAAAAATAGTTGAACAGAGTTTTGTTTTAACTCTAGACTAATCAGTATCTTTAATTGATTCAATTGAATTGTAACTCGAATTATGAATTTATTGTTCACTTTCTGCACATTTCTACTTTATAACGTCCAGGACTAGTGTCTGTGGGAAACACTGGATTATCTGAATATATTCAATTTTGTACACAATTCAAAATACATATGGAAGTCTTTGTATTTGTTTTCAGTGCTGTGATTTCAGTGATGAGCAAGGAAAAAAAGCTTTCTGCTTACAAAAACTTATAAACTAGTGAGAGAGAAAGAGAGGTAATTAACATGTTTTACAACAAATGAAGAAAATAAGTTTAAAGAGTGCTGAATTCTGAGAAGTAAATGCAATTGTAAAGTGAAATCTAAAGTGACTGGAAATGATGGGAGTCAGGCAGCCTTACACAAGTTGAGTAACGAAGATTATAATACTTTGGGCAGAACCTAAGTGGAGAAAGGAAACCTGTCATGTTATGATCTATTTTAAAATTATTGCAGGAAATAAAAAATAGTAACTTCATAGGTCTTTATGCTATAAATGTTTGTTCTAAGGATATACAAGATAGCCAGAAAGCATGGGAATTTCTCTGGCCAATGATACAGCCACTCGGGGCCTATAGTAAAAAATTTATCTTTGAAATTTTTTCTTACTGTTAGACCCCTCATAAAATTATGCACCTTGAGAGCAGTTTTTATAATCTTTGGTCATAGTTGACTATAAGTGTAATAAACACCTGGCCAAGATGGGCCAATATAAAGCGTGGATGCCGCATTTTATTTGAATTGAAAGGCCAAGGAACTCTAGGGCTATGTTGGCAGGCCTCTGAGCCAAAAGGCCACGTATGCGCATGCAGCAGCATTTGCTGTCCAGATGGTAACGAGCAATTCTTCCAGTTTTTTATGAAGCTTACTGGACACTTAAAACCTAAAGCACTGATATCCTGTTTTAATTAAGGATTTAAAAAATTTAATTACAATAAACAATCGAAACTAATGAAGAGATCTCAAACTACATATATAAATAGGTTTTGGCACAGACATCTAAAACAAAATGAATGGCAGTTGCACTGAAAAAGAGAAATTCAACATCAAAAGATGTCTCCATCTTTTGTAAAACTACATAGAACTTTTCAACAAATCTGATGTCCTGTAGGAGACATGTATGGGTCTTGCGATCTTGATCAAAGCTTTCGACACTCAAAATTAGTTAGAGATCTAATGCTCCCAGCCGATCTTTGTCATATTCTCTTTATGCACATATATATTTTTTTAAACATTTGTTGTAGAAGAACATTAAACTTGAGATCTAGCCTTTCAACAGAATTTCAAGGTCACTATTTATAATCATTGATTAAATGCGCAACCACTATTCCACTCTTAGACTCAAAATCATAGACTCAGAGAGTGGAATGGTGCTTTCACATGAATTTTATACTCTAATGTTAAGAGTCACTATTTGGTAATATCTTAAGCCAGGGTACACAGAGATGACCTCTCTTATGCCCATCTAATCCTTATTTGCCTTTGGTTCATGTACCCATACCAGTGCCAAGAGGTTTTTTTTTTTTAGCCCATCATGGTCACGTGGAAGAAGGCAAAGCATCTTAGAAAGAGGCCTGAGAAAGCAGTGGGAGCTGGATTAGCCCTTGCATCTCATAGTCACATCATTATCGTGTACTTCCATCTCGTGCTTGGGGAATGTACTAGGTATCCAGACAATAAAAACCAAAGCTAATTTTCGTTAACCATATAACTTAGACTAAATGGTGCTTTTCTGATTTAGAGTATCTAAAAAACTCACTCAGTTCTTCACTTTGCCTAGTGTGTATAAGTCTTTATCCTATTCCTTATCTCTAAGAACTTCATTTATTTTCTCAGAATATTTCGAAAAATAATTAATTGACAGGATATAAAAATGTTTCTTTTTTCTATTTAGATAAGTTCTTACATATTCAAACATAGAGGCATATCTCATTTTGCCAAATAGATACTTTCCTGAACAGTTGCCTATAAATCAAATTCCTACATATTAAAATTGATTTTCTTATTGCCTTTTATTATAAACTTAGATATGCCTGGAGATGTACTCCTCTAGGGAATTAAAAATAAACTGGCCCTAAAATGACTGTCAACACTGCTGCAAAAAATGTTAAGATGCAGACATTTAAAGACACAATGTAGTTATTTTATATTTTATATATTTATTTATATATTTATATATATTATATATATATATATATTTTAAATATATTTATTTTAAAATAATAACCCAAAGAAAATTTTTACTTAGAGCATGATTTCGGGTATTCCACATCTTAAAAGTTGGAAGGCAAAAGCAAGATAAACTACCTCAGAAAAATATAAAATAAGAAGTCCCCCTATTTTTTGCCAGCCTTCCTTTTCTTTATCATCGTAAAAGAAAATGGAACCTATTTAGTTCCAAAAACTCGATACAAACTAGTAAAGTATGTTGAGCTGGAATAAATGGAGACTAGGAAGGACTCTATTCAAAATACAGCAATAAGTGAGCAACATAAGCACATTCAAGATCATTTGTGATTACTGATAAATTGTGTATAACAACTTGTGTCTTGACAAGAGAGAGGAACCCACAATGCAGTGCCAGTCACTTGCAAGTAGTTCTTTATCCTGGTTAAATCAAAGAGCTTCACTAGTATTCGGTTATCTTGTCATCAAAGACAGAGTTTTGGGGTAAGGGAAGGATAAAAGGTAGAGAAGGAAGAAACAATAATATTTATTAGATGTCTACATGAAGAACAGTGCTAGAGACTTTACATATGCCACATTCCATAACTCTCACCACAGACCTGTTAGGGAGTTATAATTTTCCCATTTATTGTTGAGAAAGCCAAAGCATCTATATAAGACCAAATAGCGAGTATACAAATTTATTATCATGAGACTGCTTATTCTATGTTCTTTCCGTAATAGAGGCTTTAATGTAATACTTCTGACAGGCAAGGTGCCATGCTAAGTGCTAATCCAACATTAGTTCCATATCTTAATAGAGTGAGGAACCGAGTCCAGGGAGGGTGACTAAACATGTCTATGGCCAGAAGGTGGGATAGCTATAGAGTGTCTCTGAGTGTGGAATCTTATGTTACAAACACGATTTTCCTTCAATATCCACTTTATACAAAGCTCATGGATTCTGTGACTCAAATTAAGTATGAGAATAACATTTAATGACATTCATAGGAAAAGAGACAAAATTGATGCTTTATAATAAATTTATTAAAATATGTAAATATGAATTTCTAGGTATTGAGATTTACATGATGAGACATATATATACTGTTATTATTAATCTGGGTCATAAGAAATAACTTTGGTTTTATGCTCTCAATAATTTGTTGCAAATAATTCTTTAAAAAAAGCATTGTTTTTTTTTAAAATAATCTTTTTACAGTTTTATTTCCATTATTCAAAAATAATGAGGGCAATTTATTTAAAATGTCTTACCACTAATGATAATGGCTAGGCCATATGCTAGAGGCAGCTTTAAAGTACATATTTTGTTATTTATTTGTTTATCTATCTATCTATTTACTTATTTATTTATGAATAAAATCCTCAAACTATTTAACCTTTACTCCTGAAAGATATAATTCATTCTAGGTATAACCTGCTCTAATTATAATTTCTGAAGGCTCCTAAATTATTGTTTTTAAAAATAATCTTTTTTTTTTTAAATTTTTATTTTTCAATTAGAGTGTACAATCAGTATTTTGTATTAGTTTCAGATATACATCATAATGGCTAGACATTTATATAATTTACAAAGTGATCCCCCTGATTAGTTCAGAACCCACCTGGGACTATACATGGTTATTACAATATTATCGACTACATTTCCTACGCTGTACTTCATATCTCATTAACTATTCTGTAACCACCAATTTGAACTTCATTCTCCTTTTTTACCCAACCCCCACTACCATCTGGCAATCACTAGTTTGTTTTCTGTATCTATGAGTTTGTTTTTGTTTTGTTTTTTTTCATTTCTGTTGTTCTTTATACTCCACATATAAGTGAAGTAATATGGCATTTGTCTCTCTGTCTGGCTTATTTCATTTAGCATAACACATTCTTGGTCTATCCATGTCATGGCAAATGGTAAGATTTCATTTTTTATGGCCAAGTAATAGTCTGTTGTCTGTATGTACCTCCACTTCTTTTATTCAGTTGTTTATTGACGGGCACTTAGGTTGCTTCCATACATGGCTGTTGTAAATAACACTGTAGTAAATGTAGGGGTGCATTTATCTTTTTGAATTAGTGTTTCGATTTTCTTTGAAGAAATACCTAAAAGTACAATTCTGGGGTTATAAGTTAGTTCTATTTTTAATTTTTTGAGGAACTTCCAAACTATTTTCCATAGTGGCTATACCAATTTGGAATCCCACCAACAGTGCACGAGGGTGCCCTTTTCTCCACATCCTCACCAACACTTGTGTTTTGATTTATTGATGATAGCAAAAGGACACATTCAGTACTTCTATGTAGCAGATAAAAATAACCTACTCATCCTACCAGAAAAGAACAGATAAGGGCTGCAGATACTGCCTTCTCTTTCGGAAAAGAAACATTAGACATAGAAAGCGTTAAGTAAGGACCAAAGAGAAATTAGCCTGCCCTCACTTGAAAGGTTGGCGTGGCTAATGGTCTTGTATCATGATTGTTAGACTACCATTGTATACATGTTTTATTTCTGTCATGGAAAAATGGAATCATCGAGGAATTAAATTATATAGCATAGGCCCATGGGAAGACCAAAGTGATTTGCCAAAATAAAACAAAACAAAAAAACGCCAGAGGGGAAAAAAAAAGTAAACTGTTCCTTTCTCTATAAGGCCTTGTATCTCAGAGGTTTTTTCCTAATCTACCTTCCATTTCTGTCTTCCTTTTAGAAGAGAAACATACACTGTAGTCATTATATACTTTAGAAATCTTGAGAAATGGTTATTTGACATTATTTTAGACTTATTCTCACAAAATATTTATTAGAAAATGGGAAATGTAAGATTTAAATTTTATATTTTCAAAAATAAATGTTTTTCCTTTTGGCAGTAATACTGAAGAATCATGAAATTTTAAAATAGTACAGTTAGTTGGGGCACCTTAATAATAAAACCAAAAATATATATGTGCTAAGCATAAACAGTTTGTTACATTGGCTGAAATGTGAGAGAAAACACATTGGCTTTATTTTTTGATAGTATGGCTTGGTAGGGAAATTAGAAGTCCCTCTAGGAAAAAAACTAATATTCTAGTAATTAAGAAAGTAATAAAAATTCATCCCTGAACTGGCATGAAATTTGGAATCAAGAAAAGATGAAACCAGACGTTTTATGAGATAGCTAGTGCCAAAGATGACTTTACCATTGAAAGTTTCTTCTAAATCTTGAGATAAAGAATGTATGCCCTGAATTTAGGATTTGTAGATAAGAGACAAAATCTTAAATAGTCAATGTGGAGAATTTCAGTGCAATGTGAGGGAAGAGACAGAAAGGAGTCCTGCTGTGAAGGATGCAACACTAAAAGACTTTTTGTCTCAAAGTTGGCACTAGAGGAGATGGAAAAGATATATTTCCACTGAGAATTCATAACCATGGGCATCCCATGCCTTTGCAATGAAATTCAAACTTCTGTTTTCCTAGAAACCTCAAAAGTATATTTTAATTTAAAACAATGCCAGGGTGGTGGAGCCTACAGTAACTGGCAGAAGCAAACACAAATTTCTCTGAAAAATTTATTTTCAATAATACTTCCCTACTTTCCTTTGTTTTGGATTAATTAAATATTTGTTTTGGACCATTTTTCCCCCTATTACTTATTTTTAACTTTTCTGTTATTTCAAATATTACCATAGAGCTTTGTTAGATGCTTTCCTAGAGCTTTGCCACTAGCTAAACATCTGATTAAAATTAAATTTGTTAAATTAAATAAAAGTAAAAATTGGCACAAAGCAACATGTCAAGTGCTCACTGTGGCTAGGCAACAGCATTGAACAGTACAAATATGTAACATTTGTATAATCACAGAATGTTATATTGTGGAGCAACCCTAGAAAATTGGACATGTATCATTGTCATATTAAGGTCTAATACAAATTATTTCTCTCTGAACTCCTCTGATAATGACAGGCATTAGATATATTTAACTTAATTCATATTTTCTATATTTTGCATTGTTGTTTTCCTGCTTTTCAAATCCTATATGTACATAACTTCATAAGGCAATATTAGTACTATTTTGTAGTTTAAATATTCATTTATATTTATTTTTTCAAGATCTTTCCTTTTTGTGTTTGATTATATTAGAATCATTTTCGTTCTGCCTTTGGTTTCTTTAACTATAGATCTTGTGGTGATGAATAATCTGTTTCTGTCTGCCATCATTAAATGACCTAGTCACTGAGCATTAAAAATAATCTTTACAAGGTAAGCATTAAAAAAAGAAAGCTAGAGAGGCTACATTAACACAAATGTAATGGCTCTCTGATTGAGCAAGGAGAAAAACAACAAATGAGCTGTCTTCTTCCCTTAAATTTAGTCAATAGGATAAATTTTGTTGATATTAAATTGTATTTTAAAATATAATTAAACAATGTTTTTTGGTTAAACCACTTGTTTTTTAAGCTTTTATCTAATTTCTAATGTTAACAATTTTTGTCGTCTTAAGATGGCATTTTCTTTTGTTTTTGTTTTTTACTTGTTTTATTGCTATTTTTTGCACATTTCTAAGAAGACCTTTGAATAAATGTTGTCTTTTTATTAAAATTTATTTTGTATTGTGTCACATTTTCTTGGATTGGCTACTAACAAGAACAATCTTTGGAAAGGGCTTGGGGAGCCAGTAGAGTTCCCTCCATTTCTTTATAATTTTTGTACTACTATTTATACAGTTAAAAGGCTGTTTTTGTTTGTTTGTTTGTTTTATTTTTATTTTTAATAATAATAACACCTCTTAGAAGGTATATTTTCTTTGCTTTTCAGAATCTGGTGTAAGGCACTTTTCTAGCAACATAGATAGTCCCTGATTTCTGTATCATCATTTTATTGATTGGCTCAGGCTCTTTTATCAAGGGTGATTCTGTCACTTTATAAAAATGAAAACTAATGTCTGAGGTTTCTCACCTCTGCCTTCTTTATTTACCTCTCACTGATTACATCTATTTTATCACAGCCCCGTTTATAACAGTTTCCACTTAGGAGAATGATATTTGGAAAATGGCAGAAATTTTTACCCAATAACCAAAATCTATTAACTTTTTCTTTCTGGGCACAGAGCTACACTAAATTCCCCACGTGCCTTTCCATTTATATGTGCTCAGCTGACTTATTTTCAGCCAGAGCAATGTTAGTGGAAGTGATGGGCAACACTCCCAGACCTGACACAAGAGACATTCAGAACTACTCTCTATCACCTTTTCCCCTGCCAGCTGGATCCAACAGTGATGTGAGGTCACTTTTAGAGGCCAGTGGCAGACGATTCCAGAGACTCTGCCAACCTGGTCTTGCATGTGTTCCTTGAGGAGGACTGCTCCGTAGACAGACTTGCCTGTTTGTGGCTGTCGTGAGCAAGAAGGAAACTTCTGTTGTGACCGTGCTGTTGGGAGTGGGGTGGGGGGTTATTAGTTGGAGTAGTGAGCCTGCCTAACTGATACAGGTAGATGTTTCATTTTACAAACTTTATTCTACATCGTAGAGAGCAAAATAAGAAGATCATTTTGCAGATGGAAAGAGTGAATATCAGGATATGAAATCATTTGGTTCATGAACTTAAGTCACAAAGGAATTGCAGGTTCTTCTCCAGATTCTTCCTTCAAACCAGAGTCTATTGTTGTGATTTTTGTAAATATATATGTAAATGTAAAAGAGTTGAGAGGTACCTTCTTTTCCTTTAGAATAAAACACTTCCTTCCTAAAAATTTAACCCATTCCCCTCTGTGTGTATGAGAGATCTAACTAGAACAGAATTCAAAGATAAGTATAAGCTGTTCTTCTAACATATTTTTTTTTTGGAAGAAAGAACTATATTTCAAGAATAGAGCCAAATATTAAATTAAATATTTGACTTTTAATTTTTATTGACAGGAATATTTCTTTAAAACTTTACAAGTAGATAATATAAGTTTATCTCCCCTGTTAGTTTTACAATAACCATTCTCTTGTTAATTAGTTTTGGGGCATTTCAAACAGTAATTTGATCCTCATCCATCCCCAAACCCTGAACACATGGGCTACAGCCCCAAGGGGTTCTCTTGTTTTTATTTGCCTTTTCATGCCAAGTCGTCATTTTTCCCTTTCCATGTAAAATCAGTCTGTCCAGTCTAATATTATATATTATGCTTTTAAAAAGAGGTCTACTGAAATATTTTTTACGGACTATATATGCAATTTATCCTCTTAAAGTGAAGTGGTTTTCAGTGTATTTCCAGAGTTGTACAATCATCACCATAATTTTAGAACATTCTAATGTTAGAACATTTATGTAACGAGCCAAGGGAGTGGTATCGCCACTCATGATCCTTCCCTAACCTATGCTTCATCCTAGACAATCACTAATTTACTTTCTGTCTAAATATTTGCTATTCTGGGCATTTATGACTGACTTCTTTTACTTAGCATAACGGTTTTAAAGTTCATCCATGTTGTAGTATGCATCAATACTTCATTCCTTTTTATTACTAAATAATATTTCACTGTATGGATTCTATTGTACGTGCATTTTATTTCTCTGTTCATCACATAATGGACATTTGGGTTGTTCCAATTTTTTACTTTTATGGATAATGCTGCCATGAACACTGATGTACACATTCTTTATGCAGACATATGTTTTTATTTATTTGGGATATAATCCTAGGAGTCAAATTTCTGAGCCATGTGGTAACTTGACATGTAAAATTAACTTCACGTGTAACATTTTGAAGAACTGCCAAATTGTTTTCCAAAGTGGATGCGTCATTCTACAATCTTAGCAGCGATGTATGAAGATACCAGTTTCTCCATAACCTCGTGCATATTAAGCTCTTGAATGCTTGGCTTTATGACATACTGAGGACATAGCAGCAAGTGGCTCTAATATTCATCTATTCATCAGAATTTACACCTCATCTTTTTAATGCCCTAGAATCTTCAACATTCTTTCGTTTTAATAAACTGCCATAGCAAAGAAAAAGAGCAATGAATAAAATAAGTTCGTATAGTTGGCAATTTGCCTAAGCAAAGAGTAGTACGTGGGACTCATGTTCTGACTGCTATCCAGGCCTCTTTCATTCATTCTATAATATGAGGAGTTCGCGTATGACTTTTTTATTTCCTACTTGTTATTTTTATTATCTTATTCTTACATTTTGGTAATTATGGATTCAAATATTCCACTTATGTTATTTAATCTACTACTGACTCTCAAAGACAATTATTTCAGGACAGCAGGTCAGATGGGAGGGGAGGGAAGACTGTTTTTCACCTCTCCAAGAACACAAGCTGGTGTATATATATATATATATCCACCTCAATAAAAGGTCTTCATTGTGTTAGACTAATGGCAGTGTTACTTATAATTTCATGTAAATAATGTATAGTTGAAATACCTAACTATTTTGACATTTTACCATCTCTTTTTAACTAACACTCTTCTTATACAAAGTACTGTTGAAAGGGGTATTAAAGCAAAGGTGAAGAAAATACTTGATTGTATATTGTACTATAGAGAGTAATTATTAGCTCTTTGGGGGAAAATGCTTTGCTTTTGATTTGGAGAAGTTGCTTTACAAAATAGACCAGCATTTTTGTATCCTAATCGTTTATTTCTTCCCCAGGTGGTCATTTGCTTTTGGTAGACCAATGGTTCCCAAACTTTAGAATCATCTTGAGAGATGTTACAAATATCTTTGCTCAGGCACCATCCCCAGAGACACTGTAAATTGGACTTGGGTGGGTTTTAGGAGTGGAAATTTAGAAAAAAATTTCTCTAGGTGATTCTAAATTGAATACAGGTATGAGAATCACTGGTTTACACCTCTGCATATGGGAATTAGATGACAGATGTTTCTAGTGAATATCTTCCTAAGGATATGGCAATTATTAATGTAAATATCTTTTAAAATATTTTTTATTACAAAACTAGTCCCAATACTAAGAAATTAAGTGGTTGATTAGTTTCATAATTGTTTTTCTTTTAAAAATTATTTTGTTATAAAACTCATATTTAATAGGAGAATGGAATTTTGTGCTTCATCACTTGTCTTATATAATTAGATTACTTAATATTACAGTCATTTGAACTTTTTGAAATCTACTTGATATCAGATGGTCCTTTCATTTGACCTGTTTCAAGTTGTTTCACCACTGAGTTAATAAAAAATCATGCTGTCTTTTTCACTTAAATAACTCAGTACTTCTGAAGGTCTACAAGTGAATTAGGATATTTACTAATAAAATAATAGCTTGTTATTTGAAGAAAAATAAACTGATTTAATGAGAGAAGTAAATTGGGATCATAATTCATATAATTTTAATATTGTTAAAATGAGCCTTTCCTATAACTGAATATTAACATAAATATGTTCAAATCTAAATCAATATTTGTAAATTTAACCTACATGTACTAAGCAAAATGTAAAATTAAGGAATAACATAATATGCTTAGAAATGGTTTATACAGGAACTGTCATAAATGAGGACTCAATCAATGTGTGCTATTGTAATTCTTAATTTTCATACCTACTACTCTTTTATCTGAAATTTATTTTCTCTAATTTATCTAAATCAATCTCCCCAAGGAAATTATATCCATATATTATAATAGACTGGTTTATGAATCTTTCAGAACTTACTCTCATGTATTATTATTTGAATCTTTGAACCTGGAAATGGGTGTTTGGGTAAATGTAGTGAAGTAATAGAATAAAGATTGACCTGGCCCTGCCCATTGCTTGCAGTATGGCCTCTTTCAAAGGACAGGGTCTGCATCTGTACATTTGGGAAATGGTATGTATTCTTCCTACGTCATGGCACCAATGGTAGGAAAACATAAGGAAATAAGTACATAATCATACTAAAGGAGCAGATAATGCTTAATATAATAGAGCATTTTCATCATGTGAGCAGGAGGCTAATATACACATGTTCCTTAAACACAATTTATAACACTTTTACATATTCGCTAAAGTAGCTCTAACTGGACACTGTGTAAGGACAGAATTCTGTTCTAGGCTATTGTATAACACATTCTTTCATTCCTAAGCGTGACAGGAAAGATCATTTTCAAGTGCATACTTAAGGTGAATCTTCTTTGCAGAAAAAGGAATTTTTATGTGGAAAAAAGTTTTTACTTACAGCATGTGTCCTAAACCTGAAAAGTTTTCACATTAGATAGAGGCCAACGAATAAGAAAATAGAATCAAATCTAGAGAACATCAAATATTAGCTTTATGAAACAAATATTATAGGAAGAAATTAAGCTATATTATTTAGGGCAGAGCTAAATCCCAATGAACTTTATTTTTTTATTATTAATTATAAAGGCCAAATCCATTATTGGGTAATACAAATATTATTAAAACTCTGTAGCAGAAACTCATTTCTGCCTTTAAATATACCTGTGCTAATACGGTCTTTTCTCTGAGCTTTTTCTCTTCTCCAAATCACAACACATTTAAACATTTTTCTTTGTATTTGAGAGTGACTCATATCTACATCTTATTATCATCATGAACACTTTAATTTTGAGTGAACTTAATTTTGAATAAACTAAGAGTATGGATCTTCTAATTCAGGCACAGGGACATATTCAACCCCGTTTCCAGACATTCTCCTCTTGTAGTTCTTATCACAGGTCTCACTTTATTCCTCACTAATTAGAGAACTTGGAGAAATTCTGCCTGGCCAGGTCAAATCCAGACCCTAACAGCCAAGTCACCACAGGCATGTTTACTCTATATCTCATTCTACTTCTCAAATAAATGTGAGATATATCTTGGGGTGGATTTACAAATTACTCAACACTCAAAGCAGAGAAAGATTTTTAGCTAAAAACATAGGTGTGAGCAGAAATATAATGCTAGATTATTAAATCAAATGTTGCGACTTACTTGAAATTAACCATAGCATTGGAAAGTATAGATCCCAAGATTAGTAGATAGGCAGAAACATTTCTCCCATCCTTATTTTACTTAATAAAAAGACATTTTTCCTGGTGTTGTATTGTAGAAGACCTCTTATTCTACTCTATCTGGTATAGTAGCTTGTTGGATAATCAAATAGTAACTAAAGCAAGGTATCATAAAAGGATAATATGTATGTACCTTAAAGATTTTTACTTGAAATATCAAAATAGAATGAAATCAGTCTTCACTAAAAAAAGAAGACATGGATACTTTAAATATTTTAACGAAAGCATATCATAATGAGCATAATCTGTCTTAATTAATCTCATACTTTACTCACCAATGTTCTACTCAGTCCTTCCTCTAAAACATGATACACTCACAATGTTGACTTTTCTAGCTAAGTAAGAATCTCTGTACTTTGCCCATGTGTTTGTTTCCAACAGCAAGTTAATAATATTTTATATTGTACTTGTAATATTTTGCTGCATTCTATGTTATATTTTTATACTTCCATATCTATATTCACAAGTAAGACTGGCTATGGTTTCATTTTCTCTGTTTTTTTAAATCAGGTTTTAGTATTATCAGGTTCTTGTTTGCTGTGTAGAATAAATTTGATGTCTCCACATCTTTTCATACTCGTCTAGAAAAACAAAAATGATATAGTTGCTTAAGAGAAAAAATACATATAAACTGTGTGTAATTATACAGATATAAGTAACCATCATTAAAAATAACATTTAATGTGAAAACAGTCTAAAATTATTAGATATAGAATATAGTCTCATTATTTTCTCCATTCTAAGTTAAATAATCCTTCTCTTTTAATTATTTTCTTGTTTAATTAATTTATAACCTTATACCTCTAAGTTACCTTCATGTACTAATCCTGAACAGCTCTCTTCAGATGTCTGTAATCATCTTTTACTTGTCTTTCTTTTCTGTTTGTAAAGTTAGGAAGTTGATTGATTAAGAATCAAACATCATCATAGCCAATGCATATGCTTGTTTTTCACTCCAGTACTTTTTTATTATGACCAGTCTTCTCAAATTTTAATACATAAACTACGGTTAGTCATAACTAGAATATTTTCCTCGAGAATCTTGGAAAAATACAGTAAAGGGAAAGTTATAAAATTCATCCAATTATTTTTGCTTTTTAACAAAGGCAGAATTGGTGTGCTGGAGCTGGGTCACGCTATCTCATGAGGAAATCTTTACACATCTCTTCCTGACACCACAACTAGTAATATCTTGTTGGTAACTTGAAACTGGCCGTGGTGGGAGTATTTACATCATGAAAATGGCAAACACTGCAGGTCGTCAGCAGTCCTCCTTGTCCTCCTTGTACTGCATTCCTCTGTGTCTGCATGTATATTTGCGTATCTGTGAGTTATGTAGTGTTTCCCTATCTCTGTATGGTGTTACCAAATTAGATTATGTGATTGCTTACAGGGGCTCTATTCGGATTGATTTAGAGATAAATAAAAACTTAATATTACTTGAATATTACTAAAATGTTTCACAATTAGGAGAATTAAACTTCTAATCTAAAAGAATATTCCTTTAGAAACTAATTCAAATGTTTTAAGAATTCAACTTCGCATAATTTAGGAAAATCTTTGACAAACAAGATTGTTGGTTAAATTAGAGCAGCTGTCTTCTGACTTATAATGAATGTCAAGTAAAAAATAAACATATATTTTATTCCATTTGGATATGTTCTTCCTAAACTTATGCAACTTTACTCTGAATAAGTCAACATTTAAATTAGATGTTTATGATTTGGAAAAATACTAAATTGTGCTTAACTATATTAATGCATTATTATAATAATTTTATTTCAACAATCATATTTTAAGATGTCAACTTGAAGATAATTTCCAAGATCTTTAGATAACTTAGAATCTCATACTTAAGCTAAATTAAGTAAATTAATGGATAGTCATTAGATACCTAGATCATTTCTAGGAGAGAATACTGAAATATTAAATAGTAAGCATAATTTGAAGTTTATGTACTTTTTGCCTCTTAGTTTTATATCTTTCAGAGAGAAACTACATATATTTGGGTCTATTAATAAATGTGATCATTTTGCCACCTTGTATAGTTGCAGTATAAGGAATGTATATGGCTTTAAAAAGTTCTGAGATATATATTCATAAACTAAGCTAGTCTGCTACAAAATGCTGATGTATGACAGACAGTTCACAATCAGCCACTTATATGTTTTCTCTGTGAAATAAAAATTACTGTGGTTAAAATTTATGATTAATACATGAGCATGGGAGCAGTAATACAGAGCATGCAAAGTATGAAGGATGCATTAAGGAAAAAGAAAGTAGTATAATCCTAAATTAATGCTGGTTGTTCCAGAATGACAAAGAAGATAGTGTAAGATAAAACCTGAATGCATTTAGAAAGTCTTAGAAAGTTTGGAGCAAAAGAATTTTATTTGTCTTTGGCAACTATGGCTATGGTTTGATGAGTTCGGCTTTAGTATAAAATTTATACTGATACAAAACTAAATTTAGTTTTCTCTTTGTTAAACTGAAAAAAAATTCTTGGGTGTTTTTGGCCTGCTCTTAATAGTAAAAGATTTTCTTTTCTCTCCTGAGTAATCTGTCTACAAGGCAAGGATTCCATGTCTTATCAGGACAATTTCAGATAGAGAACAGTGTTTTCTCTCTTTAACTCTTGAAAGAGTTAAAATTGTTTATAATGTACCTCCTCCTGTGTTTGCTTTTAAATATTTTATTGCCACTGTAATAAAATAGGTAGCTAAGTATATTTTCTCAGTGACCTATGATTCTATTAAATCAAATGTTCAAACCTTCTGAAAACATTTGTAATTTTTCCATCCCAAAATTAAATTCTAAATGAGGAAAGAGCTCCTGGAAAATCACAAAGATTTATTCCTTATGAAAACAGACATGTTAAAATTATTAAATTTACTTGATATGTTACTGAGTTGAATTGAAAGCAGTGTGGAATCATTAAAAATAATAATTATCCTTATTTCTAGGTAAAATTTATTGGTAAATGTTATTTATGTAAATATTTTAGAAATGCTGTGAAGTTTTTAGAGAACTGTTATTGCCCTTGCTGTCAGTGACATCTTTTTGTTTATCAGAGTCCTGATAATGCTTTGTGTGAAAACAGATGATAGTATAGTGTTATCCTAATTTCAGTTATTTTTTTAAATGTTAACTTGATTGCAACTTTGCATCTTTAATTTGAATCTAGTATACTCTAAGTCCGTGATTTTTGATTGGGGATTCATATTACTTGTCTATAGAGTTCAATTAATATACACGTGTTTAGAACCTATTCCAGACTTACTGAATATTTTTACTTTATTGTCTTGTATATTATTGGTATATCCTAACTCTATGCTGAGTATATTCATAATATATTACATCAAACAAGAACCAAAGCCACATCCCATCCTCTGTTATCAAATGAATTTCATTCAACTTCCCAGATTTCATGAGTACAAATACACTCTAACCATAGTCTGCATATTTTCAGGATGGTTAGAAGCTTTCCCTTGGAAACAGGCTACTACCACCACTATAGCTAAGATTCATTACTAAGATTCAATTCTACTTTTTTTCTTCTCACAATAGACACATTCACTTCACTGGTAAAGTTATTCAGGATGTTTGACAAGTATTTCCATTTTCACAAACACTGCGGTGTCCTTACCACAATCAATTCTGTGGAAAAATAGAATGAGCCAATAGCACTCCTAAAAGCAGACTCGAATTCTCTAAGGAATTTAACCTGTGCTGGCCCAAAGTCTCTCCTTTAGCTGTGATTATAATTTGATTCTCCTCTTCCTGTCTACATAGATCATCCTGGTGTACATATTAACACAAGGCCCTCTTGGACTTTCTCAAGATCTTTAGAAATTTCCTATTTCTAATTGGATATCTTTACATGCTGCCGAGGTTTTATTAAATACACTCATACTTAATACAAACATATCGATTATGCCTTTCCCCCCAAATCCCACCATAGCCCTTACACAGTCTTCAGATTGGAGACGCAGCCTTCTGGAAAAGAATCCACAGGAAGACTAATCTAGACTTTATGCTGTCTCTTAACACCAATACCTCTGCAAAAGTACACAGATTACATCTTCATGTTTATGTTTCATGTTCAAAAACATGTAAGTCTAACTCTGATGAAAGTCTGCTACAACAGGAAACTTTAAGGCTCTTGTGAGAGCTCCTGGAAGCAGACAACAACATGAACAGACTGCTTTTCCACGTCCCATAAAACAAGCAGATGATATAAAGTAATCAGCTTCCACCCAGGAAATTGAGACAAGATCCTCCAAGACTCCTCTACTTAATCTCTCATAGTTATTCTTTGTCATATTTCTTCTTTGTGTCCAACCTCTATCAAAACTTTTTCTTATTATCCAGTATCCTAAGGTGATTATCCTCACTCTCCTCTAGCCTCTCTCTTCTTTACTTCCACACCAAAGGGGGAACAAACCCCCCTTATTCACTGTTCTCAGACTATTCCTACCACTCTCACCTCAGTGATATGTCACCCCCCACCCCCACGTGAACAGCATTTAATTGCCATTCCTCAAAGCACATACCAGGGAGGTTTTCCTCTCAATGGTCCATATTGGTATATAAACTGTCTCCACATCTTCAATCCCAACCTCTTGCCAGGGAGTAACTAGACTTAACTTTTGATGTAATGCTTCTCTCGAAATCTCCTAACTCCCTAACTCCTCTTCCCTTGGATCAGGTATTGAAAAAAACATAGAGGTTCCTTTATTTCCAATGGCCAGCATTTTCTCCATTTCAGTCAGCCTTACAGCCTTTGTTCAGTTCTATGCAAAGACTCTGGCCTCCTGAGTTTAACCCCAAACATTATAAATAATACCTACGCAGCCATCATTGCTGTCCCTCCCCTCTCCCACACCTGATACTACCTTGTGTAGGGTCAGCAAACTTGTACCTGTCTTTCACACACCATTTTTTCCTGTGTCTTGGAATCCTTGGCAACTATTTACCATGTGACCTCCTGGAGATTTAAATGACCACTCCAAAGGGAAGTGACAATAGGGCAACTGGGAGAAATCCCAGGGGGAAATTGTCAACTCTCTATGTCCGCTTTAAGAGCCATTATACCCATTATGAAAATTAAAAATGTAATTCAAATGGAGGAGTTACCTTTTCGATTTGAGTATTTTGACAATACCAGGAATAGGGAAACTTGCGTTTTTATTAATGACTTAAACCTGACTCAGACATGGATTTCTTATAATTCTTTATTAATAAGCTAATAGAAGCAAAGACCTCATTCAAATCAAATCTAATTACTCCATTTGCGCAGTGCTCTGGGACAGTATTTACTGACAGAAGAAAGAGAACTCATTTTTCAAAGTTTTTTTTTTGACAAATAAGATCTCACAAGAAAATGACCCTCTGAGAACAGTTTTCATGTCGTTTAGAATTAATTTCATTATTAATATTCAGTTGTCCTAAATTAGAGCAGTTTGAGTGTTACGCTTATCTCTAAAGCTTCATTATTGTAATCGGATATTGCTTTTTCAGAAGTGAGATTAAGATGCTACTAAAAGCTTGTTGGCCCAAGATGGAAACTAGTCACGTAGCAATTTCTTAAATTGTATTAAGGAAATCCATTTCATAAAGAATAAGAAATACTACTTTATTTTTGTTTTTGTATGACAATTGTATGTTAAATGTATGTTTATAAATATGGCACAGAGAACGTCTTCCACATGTAATGGAACCTACTTGAGAAGCAGCATTATATAGTTTTGAGGACGTAAATCTCAACACACTGTGCTTAATCTGTTTTTCTACTTTTTATAGGTTTTGAGAGTTTTACTTACTTATAGTTTAACGGCAGTTAGAGCATTTGGTTTTGGCGTTTTATATATGTTGCAAAACATTAACCCATTCCACCTTTAACACAGTTGTTTGTAAACGCTTTCAAGCAGAACTGAAGTACCTATAACAATTCAACTCCCTTTCTCTATTAGGGAACAGTACTTCAAGGAAAGGTAACTTTGTTGTAAAACACAACCGAGTGCTTGTAGTTAGCATCCATTTGTGAATTGAAACTGAGTCCTTAAAGATACGTTTATGAACCATCCTTGTAAATCCTCTGCAACTATCACACTGTGTTTTGCACACTGAGAGCCTTGAAGCTTTGCAGGTGTGTGTGGCTTCTCTTCCACGGCGCCATCTGTGACCTCTTTTTCATTATCACCTGATCTTTCTCCTTCTCTCCCTGCCACACACCTACACCCACACAGTTCTCTAAATTTCTTTTCTCCCTTTATTGTCTTTCTACATTCTTATCCTTTCTTCCTTTTTTTTTGTAGTTTGATGCTCAAGATTTTATAGATATAATAAGATAAAATTTTCTTTTAGACAAAGCACTCAAACTATTATTATGATCAATAGAGCAATGGGACATTAAAAAATTAAAACCAAAGCAAAATAACTTATTTTTACCAGTCTTACCTTCAGGTTTTTACCCTCATATGACTACCTGCTCCAAAATCATGTAGCAAGGGCAATACATTTGGGACAATTTATCCTTGAGCTTGTAGTCTTTTCAATTAATCAAAACCCAAGGGACAGCTACCCCTAGCCAAAGTCTATAATTGTTTCATGTGGGGGAAGGGAAAAGTCCTGTGTGTAACATATTTTTCCATTGAGACTATTCAAGATGTTATTGGGGACCTAAGATAGCAGAGAGTCAGGAGACAGACATCACATCAATAATTTGAACAGGAAAATTTAGTGAAAGGTAAACAATGATGAACAGGGGTAAAAAGGATCCTGTGGGTGCAGAGTAGTGACTGAAGGAGCAGATACTATTCCAAGGCTGAGGGGAAAGTAAATATGGAAGAAACTTAGAAAATTCAGAGAGCCTGTTCCTGAAACTTAAATTCAGACTTCTGAGCAGGTGAATGGTTCCCTCAGAAATGTGTCACCTCCTGGTAGAAGAGAAACTCACCTGAGAGCTCAGACTTGGACTCAGTGTCAGGGGGTGTGAACTGCAGCTGGAATACAGAGCGAGTGGCTGCTTAGTAGTGGAATGAAAGGGCTGAAGCTCAGCGCTGAGGGCTGCCACTGTAGCTTGAGAAACTTGCAGAGAGGAGGGACTACGGCCACACACACACACACACACACACACACACACACACACGGATACTACTGTGGATGCTGTGCTGAAAAATCACACCCTGGGAGAAGGAAGGAAAATCCTTCCTCTTGTTCTGACCTGGGCAAACTTCCACGCACATTTTAACTGTCAAACATAATATGTGTCCACTTAAGAAGAGGAAACTGCCCTTTGTATTCGTGAAGTACTAACCCTCACCTAAATAAAGACATACATACTTCGATGTTATTGTACCCATTGTAGGTTATCTTCTTTTCTATTGAAATTCATTCACATTCTCACTGAAGATTCCATTATGTAAAGATTAAATTATAAGTTTATCATCAAACAACCTATATAAAATAGCAAGAGAAAGGAGAAAACAAGAAAAATTAGTTAATAAATGCAAATAAATATATACATCAATGAGCCAAAAGAAAATATGCAAAACTGCTACTATCACTTTTTGTAATTTATCACAAGATCATCATGATATCTATGACCTGCTTCTTCCACTACGCATTCCTTATTTACATTGCCGTCAGCCAGAACCTCAGGTGGTTGGAGTTCTTTATTTGGAAGGGTTACGAGCAAAAATTTGTATTGAAAGTCCCAGACCTTGATAGACCTGTCTTTTGTTGTTCTTGTTGTTTTTGTTTTTGTTTCGGTTGTTTTCCTTTAACCTCGTACTGAACTTGGAGGTGAGAAGGGATGTCCCAGAGAACCACCTGGGTTCCAGATGGAGTCAGCCCTGCCCTCATTGTGTAGCAGAAAAGCATCTTTCCATAGGTAAGCAGCATCTATTATCCCAGCCTGGAGAACACCCTCCTTTCTTTGCCTGTTGCTTTTAGTGATTTTCTGAAGCCATAAGGTCTAAGCAGCTGCCCTGGGGGATATATAAACTCTATGAGAACCAAGAACTCTAAAATGAGGACTCAAAGGTACATGGACGGGAAACAAACATTCTTCCAGGGAGCTATTAAGTGTAATAGGAAGAAGAGACACCACTACTTCCACCTCTTGATTCCTGGAGATGTGTGTTCCGTCAACAGGCATGACAGGCACGATGGCTTCTGACACAAAGCATTTTCTGCATTTGTAAGACAGAATCCCAGCCATGCAGTGTTGCCTTCTAAGCGTTACCATAAATGAGTGTTCAGTAAATTCTTTGGGACTTCTAACAGATCAGCCACTTTTGGGTGATGAGATATGCGATGAAGACCAGTTAACTAACTGGGCACTTGTTCATTGCCCAATTCATTATGAAATGATTCACTGTGAAACGAATTCATTGCTCAGAAGCAATGTTGCACAGAATAGCATAATGGCAGTTAAGTCAGGTCACCCTTGGTAAAGGGAAGTCAATTTCGTTGAGTTTATACATAGCCTGTGTCCCTGCCATCACCCATGGGCCCAGTGAGCAGACACAGAGTGGCTGGGGAAAAAGACTGGCTGAAATCCACAAGGTATATCATTTTGTCCACCTGCAATTGCAGCTTCCTTGGAAGTACGTGCATTTTGCAAACATTAACATGAAGCACCATGACTTCACAGCTTACGCCCGCTTGAAAGGCCCATCTTTTCCCAGATTCCTTTGCACCAGGTTTCCACGCCTGTTTCACCTATGCCTATGAACATTTAACCAAACCATTAGCAACCACCGATAAGTCAGTGAGTAACAATACCTCTGGCCATCTCTCCATTGAGACAAAGCGGACAACAAATGTATAACTCAGTGGTTTTCCCTTTGGAAGGATTTTCCTCCACTGCTGTTCTTCAGTGTCACCCTTAATTTGTGTTGCAATGCGGCAGCCATGCATTTGTGGATGACACCAGAATGTCACACAGACTTATCAATCAACCGGGCTCAGGGTTTTTCTTCTACATTCGGTCAACTGACAGAGGGGAACTTTCCATGAAACGAAAGGTGCCATGATCTTCTATTGCCAGAAGCTCTATATACTATTCTTATTTTTCACAGGTACCATATATAAATGAATAGAATATCACTTAATTTCCCTTGTTTTTGAAGTATGTAAAATTACATCACAGCACATTGCTTTCCTGCGATTTACTTTTTTCACTTAACATTATAAGATGATACACATTTGGTGATTGTAGATTTGGTTCAACCATATCCACAGATATACGCTATGCTGTCAGGTACATATGTGATAACTTAGCTGTCTGATTACCATCAACGGACACCTTGGTTGCTTCCATTTGTCTCCTCTGAAAATCCTTGTACACATCTCCTCGTATCTAAGGTTATTTAACATTGTTGATGGGTGCTATTGTACATGGGCTCTGATTTATCATGTCCTAAAAATGTACTTATATATTTTATACAAACATATATTTATACAGGTTAATGCATGCATGATGTATTAGCAATTTAAAATATTAAATATTCACTATGCTAAATCAATAAATAACCTCAATTATGTTTGTATTTATAATATAACTATTGTATTCCTACTGCCATGTAATAATACATATATTTAAGAGATTGTTATATATTATTGTGCTGAAAACTTCTCCCCCCCAGAAACCTCTCAACTTAATTAGATTTTAAATTAAAAAATCAAACAATAATTAAATGTAATGTTATAACTACAGAATCAGTAAAGTTTAGAAATCTGAAAATAACAAGTGTTGGTGAGAACATGAACGAAAGAAAAGTCTTACACCTTGCGGTGAGAGTACAAGCTGGTATTCTTACTTGGGAAAACAACTCAGCACTATAGTGTGAGGATAAATATTCACGTACTTAAATAAAGGTATATATCCTACAAAAAACAAGAATCTACAAACATTCGTCTACTGGAGCATATGTGCCAAGAATGAAATCGCTGATTTGTAACTTCTGCTTAATGCTTCACTGGGTAATGCTAAAGTGTTTTAGAAAGTAATTTTAACAACCTTCACTCCTCGCAGTGTTCAGTATCATCACTTATATTTATATATTCACACATTAATTATTATAAATCTGTTATACTTTATATAACATAACTTTTATTTTATTTTATTATTATTTTTAATGCCTACAGCACCTGGTCTTCCTAGGTGGTCTCCCATCCAAGTACTAACCAGCTCAGACCCTACTTAGCTTCCAAGATCAGACGAGATAACTTTTTATGTATACATAAATTATAATTTGACATAATGTGTTTTCACTGAATTTTCATGGCTTTTAGTCAGGTTGTGCATTGTTTTATATATTTGTGATTCATTATTGTTTCCTATTGTTTGAAATGACTTCATTTCCTTTGTCTTTTTAAAAATCTTTTTTTTTTTTTTTTTTACTGATTTGGGGAAATTGTATATTTTGGCAATTTCCTTATTTTATTCCTTATTAGTTATATTTCATATATAATTCCACTGTGCTTGTCTTTCTGCTTTTGTTTAAATGCCTTTTTATAACCTTTTGATTGTTCTTAATTTTAATGTACTCATATTGATCTATTTTTCTCTATGGATTATATTTTTGTGTCTGGTTAAATAAATTATTACCTTCACTTAGTTTTTAAAAATCCTGTATATTATCTTCTAAAAGAGTTTTACATGTAAACTCTTCACAAGGCTTTTATTTCAATTTTTGATTCATTTTTTCTTTCACTAATTTGTATATTTATTGTCATGAATTTTCTTCTGAGTACTTCTTCATCTATCACCTAAAATCCTCTTGGGTCAGTTTCCTTATTCTTATATTCCAGGACATACACAATTCCCTTTTTTAAAATTTGTTTTTATTAAAGTATAGTTGACAATTCCCTTTTATATTTTCCCTTGGACTCAAAAGTTATTTAATAAGAAATCGATCTAATCTTCCAAATAGAAATTCCTTAATTGTTTAATAGTTTATTGCATCATGTTTAGAGAATACCGAATGTTAGTATTTCTACTTTCAAAGATTAATTGTCTTTACTTTTCTGGCCCAATATATCTCCCTGGTATTTGGCAAATATTTCATGTGTCTTTGAAAAGAAGATGTTTTCTCTATTATCTGTGTACAGTACATAATAAATATATCAGGGTTTGAGGAGGTGGGTGTGTGTGTGCATATATTTATTACATTTACATTATCGATTATGTTGGTTAGGTTTCTATTTCATGCTTTTTGACCTACCTGAATCATCGAGGACTAATATTTATTATTGGTGTGTGTCTTTGTCTGTGTTTGTTATTGTCTATAGTTTCTGCTGCATGCAGTTTGCAGCTGAGCTGTTTCAAAAATCTATTTTGCCACTGTGATCCTGGCTAGAGATATTTTTATATTGATTTTTGTGTTTGTCAAGATGGAGTATACATTTAGAAAACATTTTTCTATATTTATAAGCACATATTTTAAGCTCCACTTGAAAGTTTCTTCCTTTTTACAGTGATTTGAAATACCTTCTCTCATGTGAAAGTCCATATGTGTACGGGTAAGCTTTAGGCTCTCTTTTTATTTAATTGTTCTGTTTATCTGGCCTTCTGCCAAAACCCACAGTATTAAATCCCATAGCTTTATAACAATTTCTTTGTTAGCCTATTATAAGTATCCTTTCTCTGTGGCTTATCTTTTTACTTTTTCTACAGTAATATTTTATGAGATTTCAGTAGTGCCTATTTCTCTACCTCTTGAATCTGGATAGGCTTTGTCTTGTTTTGGCTGAAATAATATGGTGGAAGCAACATTGTGCTAATTCTGAGTCTGTGTCTCAAGAAGGCATATCTGTTCTGAGAATGCTGCCGTTGAAATGTGAACATACCCATGCACACCTGCTGGTTGATGAGATACAAGGCTCAGTCAATAGCTTTGCCCTAGCCAAAGTCAGCCAACTATTCATTGGTCCATCAGTTTACTCCCAGATATATCAGTAAGCTAGATTCAGATCAACTGAGCCTGGCCAGATAAGCTAAACTTCCTAGTTGACATATAGACTCATGATTAAAAATAAATATTTATCATTTTAAGCCACTAACTATTGAGGTTGGTTTCATTCAGCAATCAATGGATTGCTGATAAGTTAAAATCGAATATGATAATATTTAGCAGTATTTTGTTCTGTGCCTTGCATAGTTTATTTACTTTGAAAAGTACTATCTAAATAAAATGCCATAAAATATTCTTTCATGTTTTATAAAATTTTGACACACACATTTCTCAATTAAGGTTTAAAAAAACAAATTGATTTTTTGTGGAAGATATGAGGTAGGGCATCAATTTAATTTTTTTTCTAGTATGGGCAGTTAATTGTCTCAGCAAAATTTATTAGTGATTTCTTTACTTATGTATAATGCTACCTCTTTATACTTGTTAAATCGCTATATAAGTTTGTGCTCTTTTGGCCACTCCATTATGTTCTGGTTATCCTTTATTTTCCTATCCCGATTCTAGTATCACCACGTACCACCACCCCATTGTTCTTCTGCCTGAGTATATTGCCTATTTTGAGCAATTTCAATTTATACATAAAATATAACATTAGTTAATCAAGTTTCTCAGAAAACCTTGTTGTCATTTTGATTGGAATTACATTGACTATGAAGATGCTGACATTGTTCCTATTACTTTTTAGCATCTAAAATACAGTATGTGTTTGATGTTTGTTTCCTGGTAAATTTTGAAAATCATTCATGTATGTGTGTGTGTGTGTGTGTGTGTGTGTGGTGTGTGTGCGCGCGTGCATAATGTATGCTTAAATTATATCCCAAATCATTTTTTTCATTTATCATTCATTTTACTAATTCTAAATTTTCCTTCAAAACACAATTTGTCACATATTCCAAGTAACATTTTTAGCCATCTGCTTTATTACTTATATATTCTCTACTTAATGTTCTCAATACTAGCCATTTTATTATCATACTTATTCTCCATTTCACCTTGCTTCTGATCTGGACTTTACAGAATCACATTTCAAAGGATAAATTAACAATTGGCTTTCAGGTAGGCCCAACCAAGAGAAGAGTAAGCAGCGGAATGTATTTCTCTTATTCGGCCTCACCTAGTGACTCTGATGTGGACTGTCATCTTGCCTGTGTAACTATAATTACATCTCTTGACAGTCCCAAATCCCATCAGATCACTTCCCCTACTCTCCAACTATGGTTCTAGGTCTCCCTAGTTTGTCCTGGTTACTGGAGTCAGGTCACCCTGTCCCTCCAGTAGACACTAACCCTGTTATGGAATTGGCTTCTTGATGCTATTGATAGCCAGATTATCTCACTGAAAATCTTGGTTAATCAATATAGTAACTAGTTGACTATTGTGAACTCTCTCTGTTTGAAAGATCTAAAGTGATTTCCATGTTTTATGACTTATCCTCATTTCACTTTGGGTCTGCCTCTCATATCTTTTACTTTAATAAATGGCTCAGTAACTCTTCTTCTTATTAGATTATCAGCTGCTTGATAGACATTCATCTGGATCATTTTTTAAGACAATACCTAGCAAAAATGTTTTGCTGATCAAAATGATATGATTAGAAGAATATTCTAAATGACTTACAAAGTCGAATAAATTTCATGTAACATGCATTAACCTTTGATGGTTTGTTCCGTACTCTCTTTTTGAAGCCCACACAGCGTTTATGTCCCAGCCGTGCCGCACTCTCCCTGTTTTTCCAAATCGTTCTTTAGGCTCCGGTTCTTCGGAACCTTTGCTCCTGATTTCTAGTTCTTACTGGACTGTCATCCTTACCTGATTAAATTTTATCCTTAGATATTGACACCCTCTGTCCTTAATTAGACTTTTCTCCTGGGAGTCTATATTAATAATTATGTAACCAATTTCATGTTCTTTTTATTAATATTTGTCAAAAAGTTATTTTCTTTCCAACTTTCAGTTTTTCTCTACTAATATTTTAGGTTTCATTTTGAAAATAGCATTCGATGGGATTTTATTTCATTTCATTATATAAAATCTTACCACTCACTTTTGACTATTTACCAAATAGCTAAATAAGAACTATTTTATGATTTCTATTGAATTTCTCAAATTGTCTTCATTCTGTAATTGCTTACTATAAGAAATTATGCATTTTATTTTAATCATTTTAGAAGTTTTTCTTAAATATTTAACCCATCGACATGACCTTATATTTTCACAGTTAATTTTATCTATCTTTTCACACTTGAAGCATATAGATGTATATATATATCTATAGATGTATATCTATATATATATATCTATAGATATATATGAGCCGATGAATCACTTTTTTTGCAAACATACACTTAAAAATCAGAATAACAGGTAGATGTTAATATAATGTAAAGTTCTGAGCTAAAAAGATTTAAAACTTGATCTTGATTTTATTATGACCAATAACTTGCATAACATAGCTTATCTGACATATTACTAAATAATTTTTATTTCTTTAAGGGTCTAGTTCCCTTAGTTAACATAAGCTTCATTATTTTCATGCACAGAGATTGGCTATTTAATGTGTGTGTATTCCTGGATAAGCCATAGTCCATATTGACAGCTTTATTATTGTTCTTTTTTTTTAAAAAGAAGACATGGAAGAGGAAGGAAGGAAGGAAGGAAGGAAGGAAGGAAGGAAGGAAGGAAGGAAGGAAGGAAGGAAGGAAAGAAGGAAGGAAGGAAGGAAGGAAGGAAGGAAGGAAGGAAGGAAGGAAGGAAGGAAGGAAGGAGGGAAGAAAACTAATACAGAGCAATAAAGAACAAGTGATATTTAGAACTCTTCTCTCTGAAATTAAGAATAAATTATTATTGTTTGTTTTAAAGACAGCATTTAAACCACAGGGTTTAAAGGATTTGAAATTTTAAATAATAGTAAAAGTGCTTCTGAAAAAGCAGCACATATTTTGATCAGTTATTACAAATATTGATGAATCGTTGGTTTGATATCATTCAGATCATTGTAATGGCTGAGAAATTTTTAATCTTTCATCAGCAAAGAATAAACTCACGAGAGCCTCCCCATTTAGTACAAAAACCTTGCAATGTTACACGCATCAACCGTTTTCTCTTAGTAACGAAATCCTTTGAATGTGTTTTCAGGAGAGCCTATTCTACCTCAATTCCATCATTAGAGCACCCTTCCTTTTAACTAAGAATGTAATGATTCAGAAGAAGTTATGTGATTATAGAATACTATAATAAGAGCTGGAATATTAACTGACAAAGGTAAACATCGTGAATTATTTTTAAATACTACTTTTGTGAGGTATTAGAGTAATAGGTCAATGACTGAATCTTATCATTTTAGTGAGCCTGTGTTTCTGGGCTATGCCTTTTACAAGTGTTAAGCTTCTTCTCTTGATGAGACAGGATGGCTGTTTGGGACTAGAATTGGAGAAGTGCCCCCTTCCCATAGCTTGGACAAAGCTCAGGTAAAGTCTTTTCCCCTTGGGAGGAGGCCTCTGTTGTAGAGAACACTGGCCGTATTCCACGCTGGCTACTTTTCCCTTCCCTTCCCAGGTACTGTAGTCTTTTTTGACTCTCCATTGTGAGAATCTAGTGGGGGTCTTTGAAATAAAACCTACAAATCTGGGGGTTCTTCCCTAAGCCTCACAAGAATTTCCCACTCTCATGGATGTCCATACTCAGCTTTCAGGAATTCTTCGAAATTCCCGAATTTCTGTTCCTACCAGTTTATGGCCCATGGCTTCTGCTCCGAGTAAGGATATTTCGGATGTGATTTTCTGGATCCTCATTTCTCCAGACTTCAAGGTGGTGGTTTGTCTAGTGGCCTCAATTCTCTGATGGGTCCAAGAAAAGTTGTGGAGTTTTAGTTGACATAGATTTTATTAAGAGCTGGCTTCCAAGCTCTTAATATTTTGTATCTATAAACATTTTTTGATAGCTTATACTTGCTTCCCACAAATGAGAGCTGTGTGTCAGCACTTTATCACTTGGTGGACTGGAGGCTGTTTTGTACCAGTGAGTATTATGCAAGGATATTGTATACCTTTTATAAAATTGACTTTTTAACTTGGCATCTTGTCAAGTCAGCAGCACAGTTATGTCTATGTTATCCACACCCCAGAAACACTCTGCAACATGCTGTTAAATTGAGCATCAGATCCAAATCCTTTGAGAAGGTGTGTGGGTCATTTCCATCGTGGTATTGCAGAGTTAAATGGCACTTAGAATTAAATTGTGCAGCTCATCATCATGGCAACAGCAGTAGACAAGTGCCCAAGAACCCCAAATTTTTAGGTAAGATTTCCCTGAAGTTTAACACTTACACAATGTGTGCTACAGAGAAATTATAGAATCAGAGATTAGAAGCTATATCTTTATAGTCCAGTTCTATCACATACTAGCTAGAATATCATTAAACAAGCCTCCTGCCTTATTTAGTAGCTTGTTAATTTCCTTTTCTCAACTCCGTTAACCTCTCTTCAGCATTTACCTCCTTTTAAAAGACCTCCTTCTTGGCTGTGTCTTTCGTTGGTTCTTTAATTTGCCATTCCTTTTCATCTTAATGCTTCATAGATTTTCAGTCTCAGTCATGTTTTTGTCTATCTCTACACACTATGTTACTATTAAAATCTCACCTGCTCCCATCATTTTAGGCACTTTCAAATGCTGATAACTCCAAACTGTGCCTTGACAGAATATCTCATTGCTGAGCCCTAGTCATCCTTCAAGGACTTCAACATTAATATGTTCAAAACTGAGCTTCTTATATTTTTCTTTTCTTTTTTCTTTTTTAAATTTATTGGGGGTAACATTGGTAAATACATTATATAATTTTCAGGTGTACATTATAATTTGACGTCTGTGTATTCTATTGTGTGATTGTTATCCCGAGTCCAATTTCCTTCAGCTACTATTTATTTGCTCCCTTTTACCCACTTTACCCTACCCTCAACCCCTATATTTGACCCCCTTACCTAGTCTAACTCTTCCCTCCTCCCCCACCTCTTACCCTCTGGTAACCACTGGTCCATTGTCCATGTCCCTGAGTCTCTGTTTGTCCTGTCATTTGTTACTTTTAGGTTTATATCCCACATTTTATATTTTTCTTAACCTGATTTTCCTTCCAAACTCAATTACTTGTTTCAAATATCCATTCTCATTTCTCACTGCTTTTGCTCAATTCCAAGACAAATTATTTTTCCTTTGGATCAGTCTTCTAGTATACTAATCTCCATTTTTTTGACCTTGAAATCTATCTTTCACTTTGTTTGATTAATCTTTCTAAATCCTAATTCTGATTAGTCCACTGTCTTAGATACAGTGTTTTTTTGACTCATCATTGCACCAATATGGCTACAGCCTTACCAGTGACTTGTCTTCAGTCAGATTTTTCATAAGTACTCTTACCAGAACCATATTGAAATATTTAAATTTCTCTGAAAACATTGTTTTTATGAGTCTAAATTTTTGTACACGTTGTTCCTTCATCATTTCAAATTGTTTTTCTTTACTATTAACTTAGCTAATTCTAACTTTTCCAGAAAAATCCTTTAAAGATTCATCTTTGAGGAAAGTTTTTTGCTCTGTTTAATTATGTACATATCCTCTACTTCACACCCTAATGTCATTTTTCCTATAAAATTTCATATCTGTTCTCTATATTCCCCTGGCTCTGATCAGTATTCCAGAAAAACATGTATCTTCTTTTTTGTTCATCATCATCAAGAGATGTCTTTGGTATTGATTTCCTTTGTAGCCCTAGATCCAGCTGGATAATACAACCTCAATGGTTTCAAATCCCGTAATGCCACCTTGCACGTAGTGACTCTACCAGATGTTCTTGGATTCTGGGTTCTGCTATCCCTGTGGCTTCCCCTTGTCCCTTTAGCCATATTTTGATAGTGCTTTTTCTATTACTTTTCATACTGTTTAGTCTCTTAGCTATTTAGTCACTGGCATAACCAATTGCCTATATTGAACTCCTCTATTTGAAAGGCCTACAGTGTATTCTGTTTTTCTCATTAATCACATAGCCCATTAGACATCTCTCTCACACTTCTATACCACAGTATCTTATTCACTAGTTTGCCTTCCTCCCTAGGCTGTAAGCTCCATGGTGGGAAGGACTGCATTTGTGTCACAGACCTTTGTTCATTTTTATTTCCACTATACCTAGTAAAACTTTTGGTTTTAAAACTGTATAGGTATTTTCTCAGATTTTATTCATGAACAACTTCTAAATTCTTTATTTTCTGCAAAATATTGCCCTGGTCAACTTGGTAAGCTCTATTCTCTATCTTTCCAACATTCCTTGACCTCAACGTCCCAAGAAAGTTCATGGTTCAGCCATGCCACTCTTCTGTCATTCCAATCACATTTGGTAGTTTAGTTCCTCTGAACCTTTGCTCCTGATAACTTTCTCTCTTCCTTTTTGTGCTGATTAAAATTCCCTCCTTTACCAGATCAAATGTCACATTTTTCTCTAAAGCTTCCCAAGAAAAAAGTCTGTTCTTTCTCTACGCTGAGGTGTCATTTCATGATTATAGCACTAATCAGAATATTTGATTATCTGTCATGTGTCTAAATCACTAAACAACATCAAAAAGAGGGTGCTCTTTTTGTTTACTTATGAACAAGTAATTTTCAAAATTATAAATGTTAAATTGGCTTTGTCATTTTCATGTTTCTTTCTCACTGGATTTAATTCTCTTAAAAGTAAGGATCATCTATATCGTCAGTTAGATTCCTACACAGCATTTAGCAATATTTGTATGTTTTTAAATTTGTTTATTAAATGTTATTGAAATATTTGACCACCTTTTGGATGAATGCACTGAGATAATACAGGTCATAAAATACTAAATGGTAAATACACAATTTCTTTGAAAGCCTGATCATGTATTTAGCAAGGCGGTATTTTATAATATCATAATGATACATTATTATAAATTCAACATATTGTAGAAAATGTAACAGACAATTAAAACAAGGAGTTTATGTGTAAAAGAGCATTGATGACTATAATGGCTTTTTGAGTGCAGGAGTGATGTGCACTGTTGATATTGGCAAAAGACAAGTTCAGGCTAGAAGAGAGCAGGGGAGAGGGAGTTTCTCAATTATTTATTCATCTATTGACTCATTTAACAACACTAAGCACTATACACATAGGCAATGACGATTGTAATGTAGGAAGTCGAGAAAACCTCAATTAAGAATGACCCTTACGTAATTATTATGCTTTGAGAATAAATTATGTTTAAATTACGATCAAAGCAGCATATATAATGCATGTCAAAATAAAACTCATGCTTATCAACGGAAAAGACAAACCATTTTATTTCTTTGGTACATTTTTTTTTTTTTTTTGCCAAAAGTTTCCATTTTTAGTACTTATACTACTGTTCTTATTATGAACAGTGAATTTTGTCAGTAATGTTCATTTTAGTATTAAGAGACAAATTTCAACAGTGCTGATCATTTTAAAAACACTAACCACTCCAGGGCATGTTTGTACTTTATTATTGTTCCGTGTAGCTGTGGAAAGCACTCCGACTTTAACCTTAGTGAGATTGGGCCCATTATGTTGTAATGTGCACCCTGAAGAGCATTATGTTATAATTAAGTCTTGACCTCGTTTAGCATATAGCATAAGCTAGCACATGAAAATGAGTGAACCGAGGAGCTTATCACAGGAACTTAAACTTTGTGTTCTAAGTGGCGTACATTTGACTCTAAAGCTGTGCATTAAAGCACTGGAACTGGGTCTCATCTATATTTCTGCCATCTTAACCTAATTACCTAACCATTCTACAATGAGGTAATATTTTCAACTTTATCGTAATTAAAATTTTTTTAATTTCCACATGATTATACGATTTGAAGGAAACAAGAATTTCTTGCTATGAGAAATTATGGCACAATCATTTATCTGAAATTTGGATCTTTTGATACAGCTTTTAGCATTAGGGAAAGTATATTGAACCAAGGAGAAAGTAATAGTAGCTTGGCCTTTAGAGAGATACTTGAGTGTATGTACATAATAAGTCTCCAAAAGAGCTTCAGTAAATAAAGCTGACTGATATGCTATTCTGATGCTGCTCTGTTAGCTTGACATTTTTCTCTAGTCAAGGGAGAAAGTCCTCCATATTTAAATTTACTTACAATCTCTTTTTCTTCTTCCTCCCTCCCCCTGTCCTTCCCTCCCTCTCTGACTTTCTTCCACCCTCCCTTCTTCTCTTCCTTTCTTCTCTCTTTCACTTGTTGAAAGGGAATATATTGAAATATTAAGGATATAAATTTAAATAAAATAATTTTCATTGATAAGCCTACAGTCTAGAGGAGTAGAAATGCATAATAGAATAAGTGTAATTGTAGAAATATGCACAAGATGTGATGAAGCCTGCTGTCCAATATAGGTGCTGAAAATGCCAGATACATTCTCAGTCTTCTATGATTTTATGACATAGGCATGTTAACCACTCCTAGTCAATGATACAGGAGGAAATGACCACTAAGGATCTACTAAGAATATTTTTCTCTAGTTAAAACAAATAACCAAAACAAAAACATAGGAGTATATGTTCATCTTCTTTGCCCAGATTTTGTAGAATCTATATAAGGTACCAGAAACTGGGACAGCTGTCACATATCCTGATGGAAGATTTAAGAAGTAAGACAAAGTACTGAGAATGGTTGGAAGATAAGGTGGAAAGGCTAGGTCATGATTACGCTCACTGAGTGCCCAGCTAACCTGCTGCACCTGCCCCAGCCTTCTTATTATCTGCTGAAATGAATTGAGCAATTTTCAAGTTTGATTTAGCTGGGTATTTGATTATTAGAGCAAAACCATATGAACTGGTACCTTTCCATGTCTTCATGGAGTTCCAAATTACTATCAATGGCAGGTTTCCCCTTAAAATTTAATTGTTTATAAAAGGAACCTTAAAATATAATATTCCATTATATGTTCCATTGTCTATGGTACAATAATTTTTGTTTTTTATTTTTTAATTAAATTTATTGGGGCAACATTGGTTAATAAAATTATATAGGTTTGAAGTGTGTAATTCAATACTGCATCATCTGTATATTGCATTGTGCATTCACTACCCAAAGTTAGATCTCCTTCTGTCATTATATATTTGACCTCCTTTACCCTTATTCATTGAAAATGCTTCTATTCTATTTATGTACTAAATTACCCTTTTACTCTATTTTGTGGAAATCATGTGCTTTCATGTTATAGCTATTAACTTGAAATTTAATTTTCACTAATAGGCCTGAAGTAGATAAAAGAACAAAATTAAGTTTCTGATTTCATTTCAGATTCCATAGTTCATTGAATATTGCAGTAAATGCTGTTTTATTTACTGCATTAGAAGGAAATGATTCTTGTTATTAGGGGATGAGGCACATGGAGTTGTGGTCCCAATTTTTATTACTGTTATCTCCTTATTTATAATGATACATTTCAAGAAGTCTGTACAATGAGTCTGAGTCCTACTCTTCTCTTTCTAAATATTTTTAAATATTCTTTTAATTGATGTGGTTAACAACCTTTTAGCCTGATTTATATGAATTCTAATCACAGACTTCATATTAATTTTATCTGTGGTTGGTAGGCTTCTAGGTGCTTGCATTTTTATTTGTAAGTACAAACAAGAAAAGCACTTACAGAGAAACAGGTACTTATTATGCTAGTTATTTGGCCTATAAGATTATAGAAGATATAGTTTTTTCCCTCACATAATTTACTATGTTGGATCTAGAACCAAGGTGAGGTGAGCTAAAATATAATGTGATAAGTCAGCTTGATGAAGCACATGAGAGAAAAAATGTATTCTTTCTAGAAAGGCAGTATATATTTGGGCTGAATTTTAGAGAGTAAATAAGATTTCACTGAGCATAACAGTTACAGTTAGGAAATAGTATATAGAGGCATATATTTAAGTGACAGGACTGAGCATTTTAGGAAAAATTGATTTTATTATGATAGAGTATGGTGTACTTGAGAAAAGATTGAAAAGGTGAATTTAAGACACATTATGAAGGAGCTTGCATGTCCTGTCTAGGAGTTTAATTTTTATTCTGGAAAAAATGAGGATCACATAGAAAGATGATTCTTTAGAGTTGGAGAGAGGACGTTGGCTGATGATTACACTATAGTTTCAGAAAAAAGTTAGGCAAAATATCCAAATGTGATCCAATGAAATATTCCAGACAGGAAAACATAAGGGATTTAATTGCAGCAAGCTTGTTTCATTGAATGAAGCAAGAAAAATGACTGTGAGGTCATTGAAATTAAAAAAAAGAAAAAGTCCTGTTTCAGATTAATGTGGAAGCTAAAATGGGCAAGATCCCCTGAAGAAACCTGTGAGTTGTATTAATTAGGCAAAGTCCGAGCTGCTGCAACAAAGAGACTACAAAATACAGAAGCTTAAATAAGACGAGTTTATTTTGCAGACGCGTTGTATTCAGGCCAGCCCAGGTTAGCGGAGTGGCTCGTTTCCACGTGCTTTCCTAGACCCAGATTCTTCCATCTTGTTCTTCCACTATTCCTTTGTTACTCTACTGTTCCCTATAGGTAGGTGCATCAGCTGTGTGTTCGATGCTGAGTTACTCACATGTCTACACATTCTAGCCTACAGGAAGGGAAAAGAAAGACTGTGCACGGCAATATCACAAAACTGACTGTATGCAAGTGGAAGATGTCACTCTATCTGTTACTGATATTGTATTTACAGCTTCAGCTCAAATTCTAATGGTGAGAACTTAATCACCTGGGCAACAGTTGATTACAAAGAAGGCTGAGAAAGACATTCTCTAGCTGGCTGGCCTGATGTTCAGCTGTTATTGCATTACTATGGAAAGAGGAGAGAATGGATTTTAGGGATATCAATCTGTCTGTCACATATTAGTCAAGCTTATGTTCTAGGTTTATGTTCTGGGAAGCTGAGTGAATAGTGACGATTCTTCAAAGTCGAAATATGTTAGGGACAGCAGATCGGGCAGTTATGAGGCAGTGTGAAAGTGCAAGATGAGAAGTAATATTTTGAACTCATCGAATTAGAGAATCTTGGGGTATTCAAGTTAAAATAAATTCTCCCTCTCTGTGTATGTATGTAAATTTTATATACATAAAACAATGGGAATAGATGGGTTCATTGCAGAAAAGAGGGTAGGATTAAGAAAAAAAGATTGATTATATAATTTAGTTTTTCGATGACAGAAGCAGTGTCTGGAGATTAACTTGACTACACGAAGGGAGAAAATGATTGCTATAGCAGGATGACGTGTGCTGCATCAGATGATGGGTTTATGTACAAGCTGGATGAGGTAGTGGTCTTGGCGCACAGCACAAGGGAATTGAGGAAAATGTCCACTGTGTCTTCCGTTTTCATATTAGGTGTATGAGAGATTGCTGCACCTCTAATGAGAAAGGGTGCACAGAAAGTGTTCCCTCAAGTAGGAGCTACTCTTGTTAATTAAAGCAAGCAAATAGATTGTTTGTGATAGAACCGAGTAAGTTAGAGGGTGTCTTTTAGAGGGGCATATGGAAAGGAAGAGAAAAGCTAAAAGCAGCTGGCTGGACCAAAAAGCAGCTCCTAGGAATATGTGGAAAGGAATATGTGAGATAAAAGATAACCAAAGGAAATTATATTTTTTTGTGTGGAAAAACCTGGATGGGAAAGGTGTGATATATAGGTATAGTAGCATTCCTCAGCAAATTAAATTAGTTTCAAATAGTCATCTGCTTCAAGTCACAAGCAAGTTATTAGCAATTTTAAAACTCAAACCCAAGTCTTTGGACCCAAATCTAGAATTTTTTTATAAAACCATATCCCTGAAGGCTGTGAAAGTTACAAAGGATCTCTGATCCTGGCGCTCTCTCTCTCTCTCTCTCTCTCTCTCTCTCTCTCTCTCTCTCTCTCTCTCTCTCTCTCTCTCTCTTATTAAGCACACAAGTTTGGCTGAATTCACATTAGTAGGGCATAGGTTGAGTAAGACTGGGCAGTCTGGAGAACAGGCTGTTGCAGGAAGAAACATATTTGCAAAGAGAGGAGAAAAGTGACTGTGCTTTAGTTTTAGTGCATCTCCTGTGGAACATTTGATCGAAATTGTTGGTGAGATGCAACCTATTTGATATCTTCCTTCTGTATCTATGTTCTGCTTTTAAATGACAGTTACTGATGAACTATTCCATAACTTATACACTATAAACCAGCAAGATTTTGTATTTATGTATGACTGCCTAAACTATTTGGATTTCAGTGTCCTAAATCTTGTGAGTCATTTTGATTTTTGTTTAAAAATAATAAATCCATTGGCTTGTAGTTTTGGTAGATTTTTGTTAGCATTTAATCTGAGAATGAGTTTATTCAGTGTCCTTCCTAACTTTTACTGTATGAACTAATATTTTTCTCATGACTGTGTATATGCCTTTCATGCTCTAACATATTATAGTTTCTCCAAAAGTGTCAGTGTAGAATTCGACTTATACAAAGGTAGTTCAGGATCCGCAAGCCTGCACACAACCTCGAAATCAAAAACAATTTTTAATTAAAAATGATTATTTTAAAACTTCCCTGATTTTCTCTTAGAAGAAGCTTTCTTTTCTTTTGAGGCAGAGAATTGAAAACAGTCTTGCATTACCGAATTAATGAGAGAGTTGGAATGTATTTTTATTAGACCTATTTACAGAAGCAAGAATGGGAAAAAACTAGGATATAAAATCTAGATTAGAGAAATACTGATTACTGATAAATACAGGCACAAGGAAATAAACCCTCTTAGTGCCAATATTCCTGAACTGATAAGGACAGAACACATTTAGAAAAATAATAAACCATAGATAAATTTTAAATAATGCTGCATTTTCTACTTAATTGACAGACACTTAAAAATCACTGTATACACACACGCACATGCGTACACACACAAACCCAGTGTTCTAGAAAAGGTCATCAAGAAGACATGAGCGCTGGTTTGAACTGCAGCTGGACCCAGGCATTTGGAGGGTCCCCACCTCCTCCCCTGTGCTTGGATGTGCATTTTGCTTGTCTTCCCTGTTCCCAGGAGCTGTCCCAAGGATACAACCTTGAGACAGAAATTGCGGTGTTGAGGCTGTAGGGACTGAATACTTGATAAACCTAGTTAGGGCCTCCTGTGTATGTGACCAACCCCAGTTAAGTCCTGTATATGAACTTTTTAGATGTGGTGGGTGAGAGCAGAAATCCACTGCTCTTGCAGCCAGCCAAGCCTCATCAGTAGGCGCCCTTGCTTATTAAACCTGCCACCTACCAATCTGAAGGAGTGTGCCTTTTTCTCGGGTCTCTCCCTGCTCCCCTCAGAAGGGGGTGTTCTCACATTCTGCAGGGTTACCACTCCACATGAAGAAACCTAATGAAATGGCCAGTGACTTGAGAAAATTGGTACCCCTGCGATTACATTAAAAGTTTAGCTATAATAAACTATTATTTATCATTTTTCTAGAACCGGTTGGATAATATAACCTCTTTCACACTGGGGGTTAAATACTTAAACCCCAAGAGAAGTCAATATTTAGAGTATTTTTAAACATGAATGTTGTAGGTAATGTGAGCCACACATTACAATAAGAAATAAAGGGTTTTTAAAATGCATACGTCTTACTACTGTACATCTTTTAAAATGGCTATAATAAAAAAAAATTTTAAATAACAAGTGTTGGTGATGTGGAAAATCAGAACCTTTGCTCATTGCTTCTGGGAATGTACAGTTGCTGGTACAGCTGTTGGTGCGAATAGCTGGTTCCTCAAAAAGTTACAGAATTACCATATGACCTGGTAATTCCACTTCTCTAGATATATACCCCCAATCATAGAAAGCAGACACTCAAACAGATACTTGTACACCTGTTTTTATAGCAGCATTCTCCCTCACAGTCAAGAGGTAGAAATAACCCAAATGAATGTCCATTAACAAATGAATGGATAAACAAAATATGGTACTATATCCATACAAGGGTATAATATTCAGCCTTAAAAAAAATGACATTCTGACACATGCTACAACATGGGTTAACCTTGAAAACATTGTGCTAAGTGAAATAAACCAACCGAAAAAGGAAAAATATGATCCCACTCATATGATGTACCTAGAATAGGCAGACTTACAGAGACACAGTACAGTAGCAGTTATCAGGAGCTGGGGACAGGGAAACGTAGCGTTGTTGGATGGGTACAGAGCTTCTATGTGGGATGTTGAAAAAGTTACGGAGACAGATGGTGGGGATGGTTATACAACATTGTGCATGTATATAACACCACTGAATTGTACGCTAAGAAATGCTTAATGGTAAATCTGGTACATATTTTACCACAGTGAAAAAAAAAAGGTGTGTATGTCTCATAAAAAAGGATATTTACTATAAAAAGCAAATAAAGTGAAGAATATAATTGTCATTATAATCTGTTAAAAATTTGAATGGTATCTATTAGATAATATTACTTAAAATTCTTCCTATTTAGCAATGAAAATACACTGTGTACATTTATTTATAGATCCTTGAACTATTTAAATTAGAATTTAAATGCATACCTTCAAAACTGTCCAAAGATAAATTATAATAAAATTTATTTGTAATTTTTATTCAGAAACTATTTGCTGATTTTGATGAGATAAAAGTATTTTCAAGGTATTTTAATATCTTGTTATACTTATTTTCAAATTTCTCTCATAGCCTGTAGTGTTTCCTTCTTAGTATTAATTGTTTTAGTCTGATGAAATGTTGGCAGCTTTAACATGAAGAAATAACTTCCAGTGGAGTTCTTTTGGTACAATTTTTATGATTTGTATCACTTTGTTCATTGTGAGTCGCATTACCAACTGGTCATGAGAGCCTGCAAGAGTACATCATTACCAGAGCTCTGTGTCTGGCTCGTTCTGGTGACTTTTGTGCCAGAAGAATCATTTTCAGCTTTTGAGTGCTGTCCCCATAAAGGGTTATAACCACAGAGAAAAGGAAAACATATGATAAAGTTCAGCTTTTGGCAGGAGCTCTGGGGTGGTCTCTTACCAAGATCTATGAGAGTAATAAGTGATGCACAAAATTAGAGCAGAAAGACTATTGGCCAAGAAATCATCAGACAGAAAAACTTACCAGCTGGAACACCCAACTGGGGATCCAGAGCAGGAGGAAAGCAGAACTGACAGAAAGGGTCATAAAGCAGTTGTCAGTACCAATTTGGTAGCAGTGGTGGTGATGTGGGGGTCAATGAAGTGATGGGTTAACTCTCTTCTCAAGGCCAGGGCAGTGATGGATCCTTCTGTGGTCTGTTGCGTTCACTGCGCTGGTGGTAGAGCCAGATCCAGCACTACAGAAAACAATATGGCCAGTAAATAGCAAGAGTCTTTCATTTAAGTTTAGAAATACTATGCTAAGAAATTTATCCTGCAGAAATAATTTTAGACAAGAAAAATTAAACCTTTGTTTAAAATTATGTTCATGTTAGCTTCATTAATGAGAGGAAAAGAAAGTGGAAAATGGAAAAAAAGTTCTAGTAAATTTCGGAACCTCAGCAAAATCAGAATATTACCTAGGAAGTTAAAGCGTCCTCATGGAAACAATATAGAAATATGGATATGTCTGACATAATATTAAGTGAATAAAAGTATGTGAAAATGACATTTATGGAGCACTTCTGTCATTTAACACATATGCTGGCATGTTTCTAAGAACTGAATGTCATAACTAAAAATTAGAAAGCTGCATTAGAGTGGTAGGATAGCTTTACAAATGTCTGTTATGTCACTACGAATATATGCGTGTACATATATGCACATGAATATACATATACACATATAATCATCACAGTTATTTTTGTAACAAAGTTCACAAAGGTACAATGGATAATTTTTCTTTCACTTAGAATCAAGATTCCTCATTTTTAAAAAGTCCCCACCTACAGTAAACTTCTGTCACCACAGATCAGCCTGATTAATTGCAATGGAATGGAATTTCTTAAAATCAGATGGGTACTTCTCCAACACCATTGCTGAAAAGGAGCAAATGGAGAAGACCCTGTTGAGGCCTTGGATCAGATAACAGGAGAACAGATTCTCCTGTTCAACAGCCAGGCCCCATCTAACACATTCCAGACAATTTTTCCTCACTAAGTACGAAAGCGTCTGAGGAACAAAGACATCTCCAGTTTTTTTCAGTGATCAGTCTTCCAAGGAATTCTAAAAAAAAAAAAAGAAAAAAAGAAAAGCATGCAGCTAAATTGCTAGCCTCACCAGAAAATGTCACTTTTAATTGGATAGGAATTATGCAGTGAGGTGTGACAAGGAGGAAAGGGTTATCATGAGCTAATAATTTGACAGAAATGCAGCCTCATGCTTCTAATCCCTCCAGAGTGTTATCTCATGATTACCAAACACCCTGCTTAGATATGCCTTATTAGTTTCTCTTTTGGATATCTTCATTCTTAAGAAAACCATACTTCCGTGTGCTAGAATATGATGATGTTAGCGGTTTAAAATATGAGCAGCTGCTTCAGCTGAACTAGTAGTTCACAAAAATTAATCTACCCTTTACATTAATCTGTGCACCAATCAGAATGCTTCTTTAATCCAAGGAGTTTTATAAAATGCAGTCTAAATCACTCTGGTCCAGGTGCCTTCTGCTACTTCAAGAAAAAGTAACAAGAAAATTTAATCTGAAGATTATTAAGTATTTTAGGCCAGTCCTGGTTGGTATCACCTAGCAACTATAGAACATACTGAGCAAATTTAACAAATCGCAACTCATCCTTTCTGTCACTGCAGATCAAATAATTAGGAGAGAGTAAGTGTGCTTGCTGATGGCAATAAGGAAGATAATGATAAGATGCAAGAATTTTAAGAAGACAAAAAGTGGTTTGAATTAACAGCCTGAGGCTACTGACATTATTAGGATGATGATTAGCTGAGTAACATTCATGGAAGCAGTTTATAAGATGACTTTGAGGTTTTACAGGTTCAGGGTTATTGAAACTGAAGAATACGGCATAAACCAGAAACAAATGAACTCAATTAAATAATCTACTGCCAAGGAATTGTTATTGGTTAGGTTTACAGAGAGAAGAGCAAAAAGTTTAAAATTTCACGAGATAAGTTATAGGCTTGCACATCTTATTTTCATAAGATTACATAAGATGGCTGTTTGTGGCAATTTCTGAACCCTTCTACCATTCTCAGGTCTAAATTGGACTGTTTCTGAGCTTATTCCACTGTGGGCTTAGGTTTCGTTTTATAAGTGTCTGAATTTTCAGCAGGAGATGGCAAAGTGCAGTTAATCTGATAGCCAGCTGTTTTGATAAAATTTTGCTAAACACAGCTGTATTCATTCGTTTTTGTATTGTCTATGGCTGCTTTCATACAACACTAGAGGAGTCGTAGTGTTATGACAGAGACTGTGTGGCCCACAGACCAAACATGTGTACCATCTGACTCTACAGAAAGTATTTGCCGACCCCTGATCTGGAGTGTTATTTATTAGTTATGCATTTATTTTACAGCTGACAAAATTTCATTTCCCTCATTTCCTCTCCTCTGCCGTGTTTGTCCTTGCAGATTTATTTTTGTCAACCTTTAATATTGTTTGTTTAGATTTCAGATCGAAATGATGTTAAACGCGAGGGTTCAGTCTGCCAACAGGAACTGAAGGCTCCGAGCACTCTGTCATCACCACCTCGACTTCTTGATCAGGACATTTCGATCTGTCCACAGGAAGTGGGTCTGTCCCAGGTAAAGCCACAGAGGAGTCCCGTACCCTTTTCACCTTTTCTGTTTCTATGACTGAGTTTTATACCTGTTAAATCTCCTCTACATTCAAGTTTTTCATGCTACTCTAGATTTCATCAGTTATAAAGGAAAGCAGCATGATCCCTTATAAGAAAATATTAATTTAATTTTACATAATTTCATCCAGAAGACATTTATGGAACAGCAAATATGCAGGTCGAATTGCGTTTAATGATTAGAATGCTAGAACAGTAATAATAAGAATAACAACAACAACAAAGACAACTATAAAAACACAGGTTCACTGTTCTCACAAAATGTAACCTGGTGAGGGATATTGGAATTAAAAAAAAATTTTTTTTTAATCAAAATAACGTGTACTATTTTAGAGGTAACAAGGGCCGCATAGGGAGTTGATTTGTCTGTGATAATGATAAAAAGCTTCATATTGAGTAATAAATAGACACTCAAGCAGAAAGAGTACTCACGCCAAAAGACAAATATGCATGTAAGAAATAAAAATAGTCTCAAAGAATTGGCCCATAAAGTTTCACCTATTCAGCTGTGTGACCTCTGATCAGTTATTTAATATTTTTAAGCTTTAGTTTCATCATCTGCCAAATGAAGATAATGTTAATACTTTCCTCATAGTTTTGCTCTAATAATTATATGAAATGATACACTTGACGTTTAACAGAATGCTGGCCCGTAATCAATGTTCAGCAAAAGGTAATTATCCATGTTTTTATTATAATTATTTATTTTTTGTAAAGAAAGAGTAACATTTTAGCCAAAGGAATGTACCTGTGATAGTATTTCAAGCATAACGGTAGCTGTTGAGAAAAGATATTTTTGGAAGTAACAGCTTCCTAATCATCCTTCAGATTATAGAACATAAACAACTAATTACTTTTTCCAACAGAAATGGGCCTGATAAGGGATGATTCACAACTGGACATTCTTTGGTTAGAATCAAGATAACCCAAATTCATGTTCATCCCAAATTATTTTCACAACTTTTCTTAAAGATCAATAATTCAACTACTTAACAATTTATATCTATTTCTCCGAGACAGATCTTATCTATCAACTTGGGTAGCATTATGTGAAGGAAGTACATCAGTGTATTTTCCACAGGTGCTAGTAAAACTATGTTTTCTTTCAGTTTGCTTGGTTTTTATTTTGAGAGGAAAAACTTAGCAATAGCAAATAGAGTTTGATGTTTTTTTAAAAAAACATCATTGCAACATTTATTGACCTACAAGTAGATCTAGATTTAAAAAAAGACACACATGACATAATTTGGTATACTATTGATTTAATTTTTTCATATTCAATATCATTACCTTTTTATAAAAATAGACATTGATACTGGAGATCTGGCATATTTTTAGAGTTTAGATTAGTGCAATGTTTACAACTACGATATTCCAAATTAGACAGTACCTGAGTGGTTCTATTTGGATCTCTAACAATCTGCTGGAAGTATGCACAAGAGTTTTTTCAGGACCCATGGGAGCAAATCAGTGGACTTGTGTGATTGGAATGTTTCTATTCTTGTGCATTAGGTGTTCATTTCTTCCGTAAGCTCAAATTATGCTTCATCGTATAACCCTTGACCTAAACATTTGCAGAAAATTTTAATAGGGTCCCCTCTATAAAGTTTAGAATTGCCCTTTTTGATAATTTCCTTTGCAGAATTCTTGTGGCAAATGCTTTTCTACGCTTCTTATTCTCTGTGAACACGGAACAGCATTTTACCCATATTTAAGATAAAAATCACTTTCCATTTTGTCTAAGAGAAGTTTAAGCCAATGGAAAGGCTACAAACTGAGCAGATATTTAAAGAGACTTAGTGTCAGTCATTGAAATGTAAACCATTGAAGGAAAACATTCTTTTGGCTTCTGTAAATGTCATATTGGGAGCAGACTCTGGGGCAAAGCATGCAGGAAATAAATGGCACCAGACTTGAAGAGAAAAAGGACCGGAAATGGATTGGGGCTGACAAAGCAGACTTAGTTTCAGAGCCTGGTCCTTATGAGTGCAGCTTAGAAGCCTAAAGCAGGTGGGTGATAAGATTGGCAAGCTCATGCTCAGCAGTGTACTCAAGGGAAAGAGGTCATGTCCATGCAGCATTTATGACATGGCCTCAAGGAGTTTGCATATGATTGAAAAAGTATAAACTCATAGACTTATTTCTTCAAAGTATTCACTTCCTTTAGAACTCACATCATCTTGGGAGACCCTGTTTCTGCTTAGTGTTGGGAAAATGTATCTTGCTAATTTAAGGTAGCTTACTTCAATACAGCAATTCTTTTTTTTTTTTATTCAAATTTGTGATTTATATTTAGTCCTGTTCCTTTCTAAATTCCATCACCAAGCTTCCTCCACCCTTAGGTGGACTCTATTGCAGCAACAATAAAAAAATAAAAAATAATAAAATAATAATAAAAAAAAACTTGGCAAGCTCATGCTCAGCAGTGTACTCAAGGGAAAGAAGTCATGTGCATGCATGATACAGCCTCAAGGAAGTCCCTTGGGTGACTACTGCAACAAAAGCTTTCCCAGCTATTGGCAAGCCTGTGGGATAGTGTATGTGTGTGTGTGTGTCTTGTGACTATCCTTGACCTTGATCTCATCTGATTATCAATCCTGACTTCCAAATAATCAACTCTTTCAGCCTCAGCAATTCTTGATGGCTTTCAGGGATCTGTCTCCCCTCCATGCCATGGCACTGGGGACTCGGTAGCTACCAGTCCCTCACTTAAAAAGGGGTGAACTCACATTTCTCCACAGCTGTGTTCTTACTCTCCAAGTCTGTCCTGGTGTGGGATAGTAGACTGTGTCGTCTTTGTTATACTCGGAACTACATCAACCAGAGTTCCCTTCCTTCTATGGTGCCAAATCAGAGTTGGCCACAGGAGAAACCTAGTTCATGGCCTCAACCCCAGTAAGAATGCAGCAAATTCCATTTTTGAAAAAAAAAAAAAAAAGATAAGATCACTCTGCATATATAACATTGGTCACAAACAACTGATTTTTAAAATCCTTTATTTGTATTTTTACTAAATTTCTCATTTAGGATAAAGGGAAATGATTACCCTATGATGTTAGCAAATCACTATGTAGTAGACCATGAGGAAAGACATGGGACATATCATTTTAATTCTCTTCCATCTGGTGATATCAGCTCCATCATTCTCCAGCTCATGCCCTTCCTATGCTATAAAACCTCTGTGACATTATCAGACCAAAGCGGTTACTTTAATTGTAAATGTAATAGAAGGATTACTTACCCCACATAATCAGATACATAATAAATGCTGGGTGGATCAGCAAAGCTTTGCGGGAATATGTGAACTGCAGCGTTTTGGTGATATCTGTCTGTTGTAGACTATTGATTTCTACAAAAATGTACAACTTCTAAAAAGAGAAGAAATATGTGAACCAATCCTTTAAGATGAAAATAAGTCCAGTCATGAGATGGCATTCGATGAAGAGAATGTTTCCTTCTTCTGGGCTTTTATAAGAGATCCAGTCTGCTCATACAAATCAATGGTATTGATACAACTTCTCACAGCATACAAACATTTGTTTTTCAGAATTATGATAATTGTGCTAAGTGCCTTACATACATCATCACGTTTATTCTAACAATCTCATGAGGCAGATATTATTACATTTCCCAATTCACACATAAGAAAAATGTGGTTCAGAGCAGTTTATGAAATACCCATTGATAACCAGTCTCCCAGCATTTAGTTCATATGTTCCTGACCACAGAGTTTATACTCTTAAATACTATTTCTGTATCATACTGTGAACAGGTAAAAGCTGCTCAGTATTGTCTCTCACTGTCTCTGAATTTATTTGGACTAATTCCTGCCCACTGCACTTACCTTCCTTTATTCTTTATTATTGTCTCAGTTGGTTGTACAACATCCCCATGATGATGATTAATTTTATGTGTCAACTGAGCCACAGGGTGCCCAGATATTTGGTCAAACATTATTCTGGGTATATCTAAAGTGTTTTTGGATGAGATTAACATTTAAATCAGAGCACTGAAGAAAGCAGTTTGCCTCCCTAAAATGTGTGGGCCTCATTCAATCAGTTGAAGGCTTAAATAAAGCAAACAGGGTGACCTTCCCCTGAATATAAGAGAATTCTTTCTGCCTGACTGCCTTTGAACTGGGACATTGGCTTTTCCCTGTGTTCAGACTCAAAATGAAGCATAAACTCTCTCTGAGTGTAAGCCTCCTGGCCTACACCGTCAGCTCTCATGTTTCTCTGTTTCTCCGGCCTTCAAACTCAGACTGGAATTAAATCATCAGCTCTCCTGAGTCTCTAGCTTGTTGACTCATCTTGTAGATCTTGGAGTTTCAGATTTCTAAATCAAATCAATCTCTCTCTCTCTCTCTCTCTTTCTCTCTCTCTGTGTGTTTGTGTGTGTGTATGTGTATAAATTTATCCTATCAGTTCTATTTTTCCAAAGAAGTATAATTACTGTATAATTAATATACATATGATCTAGAACCTCAATCACAGTAATATTGCCAGCTCTTGCATCTTATTTGGATATACTCTAGTTCCGTGTTGACACTACAATACAAAAGGGTCTTGCAAACACTTTATGGATTTGAAATAAATAGTAAGAGGGTGAAATTAGGTCTGTGTTTCAGTTACAAAGTGTCATGTAGACAAACTAAAAGGCAGTCACAGAGCCCAAGAGCACAAAAACAGAGTAAAACACCACAGACAGGTTAATCTATTATAAGATCTTAAATCAGTCATTTTACTTTTGGTATTTCATCATTTTATTTCTTAATCCTTTCGATGTTATATATAGGAGGTAGTCTTAACACCAAAGAGCTTGGAAGTCCTAGTTCAATGTTTCAGGGAATATCTTTGTGACCCATAGATTATATTTGCATCCAGACCTTAATTCTCGAGACCTTAATTTCATCCAGACCTTAATTTCAATTTAAGAATTAGTCAATAAAATAGAAATCCTACCCTATTATAACTATATTTTCTTACCTCTGGTCTACTGCAGTAGCTCCTAATTGTCTTTTCTACTTTTGCATCCTTATAATTTATTTTTCAAGAAACAGTCAGAATGATGTGTTAAGATTTAAGTAAAATTTAGCTACACCTTGACAAAACCTTCCATTGGCTTTATAGTAGCTTCCTATTGCTTCTGTCACAAAATATCACAAAATCAGTGACTTAAAACAACACCAGTTTATTATTTTATATTTCGAAGCTCCGAAGTCCAAAATGAGTCTCACTGGGCTAAAAGCCAGGTGTCAAACTGCAGTCTTTCTGGAAGCTCTAGGGGAGAATCTGTTTCCTTGTTGTTGTTGTTGTTGTTGTTGTTGTTGTTGTTTTTTCAGCTCTTAGAGGCTATCTACATTTGGGGGGTCTTGCATCCTTTCCATTTTCAAAGTCAGCAGCGGAATAGCAAGTCTTTGTCAGTCAATCTCCATCACTCTGACACTGACTCTTCTGCCTTCTGCTTCTACTATTCAGCCCTTATAATACATTGAGCTCACCTAAATAATGCAGGATAAACTCCCTATTTTAAGATCAGCCAATTAGCAACCTTAATTCTCCTTTGTTATGTAAAGTAACACAATCTGAGTATTAAGCCAAGTCACCCTTGAGCCATTATTCTGGTTTATGAAATGATTTTTAAAAAGATGGAAATCATTTTGTCAAGTCCTGAATTTCTTCTCTACTGCTTGGCCCCTGCCGAACTCTCAGTTTCCATTTCAGACAGCCCTCTCTTTCGTTCACGAGGCTCTGGTCACACTGGCATTTAGTGGACATCTGGTCTCACCAATGTCACCTGCCTCAGGACCTTTGCACTCACTGTTCCTTTGTGTGAAAGGACATATCCCCACATGTTCACTTGGCTCGTTCCTATCATTTGTTCATTTCCTTCAACGGATTTTTCTAGCCACTTCATATAAAATATTTCCTAATGTTACACACTTTGAATGTATTCCCTTCAGAGAACTAATCACTAGCTGAAGTTTCTTTATTCATTTGTTTTCTTGTTTAATGTCTTTTATCTGCTAGAAAGAAAGATACATGTGCATAGGAATCTTATCTGTTGTTTTAACAACTTTACCTCTGCAGTTTACAACAGGGCTTCGGTTGTAAGTTCTCAATATATATTTTCCAAAAAAATGATTAAATAATTTTATGAATAAATTTTAAATGAATGTAACCAAACCAATCATGTGCTTATATATCTTTTCTTCTGGCAGGAAAAGGATTTGTCAGCCTTTGTTCCATCTCCATAGAGCTAGCTGTTATTTCAAAAGGAAGAAATTTTCAATTTCTTGCTCCCTCTGGGGTACCATGCATCATTCCTGAGGGCATTTTTAGCTCACAACAAAGTTGTCTTTATTCTGCAGTTCCTTAATCCCCTTTTCATCTGATGCTCTGGGAAACAAAAAAAGGTAGCTGCTCTCGGAGGAATGGACTAGAAAATTTCATCAATTTAGAAAACAAGAAAATTCACCATGAGGTTCTGTAATCTAAACGGAATGTGAAGGTCACTCTGTGCCTCTTCGTAATTGTATAATGTGCTTCTCCCATTCTCACTTGCATGCCATGCAAATTTGGAAACTCAACAATCAAATGCTGCTCCAGATATATCTGAGGCAGAAGCTTCTGCATTTGCTCTAACAGAGCACCTCTGCGAGCTTGACCCAACCCTTTAAGGATCTGTGCTGATTAAAATGTGAATTCTTTAATGTCTCTTGTTGAACATTTCTCTTGTTGTGGGAGCTTTCAAGATGAGCAGAACAAGTTCATTCCATCTAAGATCCTGGAGCTCTCATTCCTAATACATGCATACCCTGTAAGGTGCTCAGGTTGTAAAGAAAAAGAAACTATTGTCATTTCTCATTTGGCTACATGTGTTATGTAGTTTTAGAATTCAGTGTAGGCAGAGGCCATCTATTTCTTGCTTAGCAGTGTATTCTTAGTAAATAACAGGTACCTATACTCAATTAATATTAGCTTAATTAATTAATTGCTGTCTTTAATACTTAGCATCTTGTGAGACTTTGGAAGAGATAAAAGTGATTGATTTGTGTTCATGGCCTTGCCACCCTGAACAAGCCCAAACCTGTCTGATCTTGGAAGCTAAGCAGGTTCGGGCCTGGTTAGTACTTGGATGGGAGACCACCTAGGAATACCAAGTGCTGTAGGCATAAAAAATAAAAAATAAATAAGGGATTGTAAGCTGACAAGGTCTATGCAATCTGTGAGGTCAACCAAGGATTACCTTGCCTAAAAAAAAGAAAAATGATTGATGTGCTTGTTTCTTTAAAAGGAGACAACTTACTCAGATTTGTTATTAATCATATGTTTTACTCCAAACTATACATAAAGAGCCACATTTTTAATTTTGTTCATGCTATTAAAAATAGATATACTAGCTTCCTGGTGGCACAAGCCTATCACAGACACTTCTATTTAGTTCTAGTTGGAAACAGAATGTGGATATGAAAGTCATGTTTTATCGGTACAGGTAGGACCTTGGCATGACACACTACAAATTTTCCAATATCACTTGTTTTTCACTAATCTCAATTTCACTGAGACAGATTCCATTATGTGGGTAACGCCCTGAAGAATTTGAAGTCTGGGGCAATTCTTTTCTATATATTTGGGTGCAGTATATGATATTTATATAATCATACTTTCCAAGGAGCTCAAAGCACTTGATAAATATCATCTCATTGATCCTGTTCACTGTTCTGAACAGTAAACAACAAGAATTGTGGTGTCACCATTTAGCAGTGAGAGAGAGAGAGCTCTAGGAACTAAAATACAAAATGATTTGAGAGACCGGTAAGAGGGATGGAAGTATTTGGTCAGAGTGTAAATAAAAGCTCTCCTGAATCCCCCAAATTTATCTTTTTGCTCAACTGCATTATTTCTTTAACTCTAATTCTTAAAGAAACAGTTTTTACCCTACATGCTTTGATTTTTTTTAAAGAATATGAAAGTTAATTTTAAGTCATCTTATTTATTACAAGTATGAAAAATATTTAATTATTCCTCTTGCTACGTGATTTGTCTCTAACATCTATCTCATTCTGCCTTTCCTTCTTATGTTCAATTAACAATCACAGTGAAGTGACTTGAAATAACTTGGAAAGTCATTGACCCAACTCCTAATATTACCAAAAAGAAAGGAAAGTCTGAAGTAAGAATAAGATTTGCCCATAGTCACATTGCTCAATAAGAGAAGAGAAGATACTGGAATCAAGAGTTTCTGACTTGAGTGACTTTTATTTTTACTACACAATGATTCAGAAACAGGAAGGAATTATATTTAAAGGCCATTTGTGTAACAATATGGTGGGGAAAGATATTTCAGACTACCTCTTGCTTTAGGTGGGTTTTGTTATCATTGCTCTTGTGTTTTTTCCGCACTATTATATCTCTGTTACTTAGCATAAATCTTGAATGAATGAATGACACCTTGTTGTTGTAGCAATGAATACTAAGATAGATATAGATATAGATAAGATATAGACAAGAATAGACATAGATATAGATAGATAGATATAGATATAGCTATATAGATGATATATATTTTACATTGTTTTTGACATCCTAAAGTGGACACAATAACACTGTGGTATAGATTAGCCAGAACTATTTCATTTCTGATAAAGAGTTTTGTTAAATCTGCTCATTGTCCCTTGATTCTCAAGATTATTTCAAGTAATCATCAGTCATTTCAAGTAGGAACTAGAAGAATACTTAGGATACTTCAGCAGGGCAAATAATTCCTCAGCAATTTCACCAATATATTTTAATTCAGATGAAAGAAGATCACAGAACACATCTATAGCATCTTCAAAATTAAAATACACACACAAAAAAAGACATAGACTAGTGAGTGCATTCCTTTTGTCCACCTATATGTCCACCTCATTAATTGCTACCTGAGGAACAGATGATTCAGAGTCATTTTTTCCTGTGTGTTGTTACTGAAATCAACAGTAAAGATCATTTCTGTGATTAACTCACTGACAATAAACATTGCCAAATTCCTGACGGTGAATGGGATCTGATACTGATTCATATTATTTCTCTCCTCTCTTCTCCCCTCTCTCCTCTCTCCCTCTCTCAGTTTTCATTGATGTACATCAGCATGTAGAATGGTATCACTCAAGTCAGATATCAGATATCACTCAAGTCAGAACCCTAATGCTGCCTAATCTATTGATATCTCTCACTCCTATTTTCTCCAAGTGTTATCTAACACAGTCTCATTACTTACTTTTCCTCTGGAGGAATCTCATACCCATAAGGCTCTGTTCTTCTAAACCAGCGCTTTTCAACCTTTTTAGCACAGGGACTGGTGCTCTTGTGAGAACCTAATCCTTGATGATCTGAAGTGGAGCCGAGGTGGTGATGCTGGCACCGGGAGGAGCTGAAAATACAGATGAAGCTCCACTTGCAAGCCTGCCACTTACCTCCTGCTGTGCAACTGGGTTTCTAATAAGCCATGGACTGGGACCCTGGGACCAGGCCTGGGACCGGTCTGCGACCCAGGGCATTAGAATACAATACATAGGGAATTGTAATACATAGAGTACAATGAATTCCCCCGCCACATAGAGTAAGAATTACATAAAATACCTTTATTTGTCCACAGCATAGGAAACTGGAAACCTCAGAGAGCAAAACTATACCGTGCGAAAATTTATCACATCACCTGACCTGCAGCATTCTCTTAATAGACTTTCCGTGTTATTATTTCCCAAGTCCTTATTTCATTTCCACTCTGCGTCAAGAGCCTTCCTGTTTTGAGGATCAGGTTACCTTTATGCTTCTTTGCCAGCACCATTTTCTGATTCCACATTATTCCATTTTCACTGAGCATTTTGGCATCAGGCTCAAGGTGTTCTATTCAACTTGTGCCATATACATAAGGTTTTCAAAGTCTACCTGGACGCTACATCCATGAATCTAACTGTCGATTTTACTGATTTTCTATTCCTGGTATTTTTATTACTTTTATATTACTCTTATTTTATTATCACCTGGGATTCCACCACTGAGAAATTAAATAAAAATATCTCAATATATGAGCACACATTTCTACCCTGACAGTTCTTCATGTCTTTGTTTTTATTCTATTATTTATTTTAAAGCACTGGAGCTTCCAGTTCTTTTTTCACTTCTTTAGCTCAAACTTTTAGACTTCTCTTAGTTTCTTGTTCTTCATTCTGTATCCTAGACATCATGGTCAATTATATTTCAACCATTACACAGCAACACTCACGGTTTCAATTATATTTCAACCATTACACAGCAACACTCACGGTTTTCTTATATCCTCCTCTTTTTACATTATTTTGTTTATTTATGGGGTGAGGGAGGATCTGTTCTAAAAATCTCAAAACCTGTGAGTTTAACATTATGGGAAATAATAAAAGAAGCATAATTACTGATGGTGGTCAATCCAGTTAAATAACAAATGTATGCATGATGGTATATCCAATTAGTCAAGAAATCTATTCGATTTCACCTTTACCTTCATTCCTATCCTGCTACTTTAAGCTGTTACATCCAGGCTCGACTTTTGAAGTAGGTCTAGTTTTTATTTCTGTTTATGCTCCCTCCTTCCTTCAGACAACGCTCCTCCATACAATGGTTGAATAATTTCTCTCCCATACAAATATAAACATGTCATTTCCATGCTTAAAGTATGTGGTTTTCTTTTTGTTAAATAATTAAATTTTTAACATCCATATGGAACACAATGACTTCCCAAACCACATCCAGTAAGAATTAACCCCAAATATTTCCTTTTTTACATGAAATCACACTTATTTGCCCACTGCCTCACACTCAGCTCCACCTTCCATCACTCCACTTTGTACATATTTTCCCCAAAATGATATCTTTACCCTTCTCTTATCTATCCACAGAATATTCTCTCTACTTGGAAGGCTCTTTTCAGTAGTGTCTGATTGAGAGATACAGTGTTATTCAATTTCCTGTCAAACGTTGAGTGAACCCGTTATCTACCCTTGAGACCTCAAGCTTTCATTATATATGATGAAAATATTTTAAAATTAGCCCTATGCTTATTTAATAAGAATTCACAATGGACTTATTACGTACTTTAACTGCCACCTTAGCACATTTTGGGGTGTGTGTGTGCGTGTGTGTGTGAGTAAAATTAAAAACATCCTTCTTTATTAGCATTTGTGATTCTGGAACACAGACTCTATCTCACATTACCCTTTGAGATACTGAAACATAGCTCAGTGTTTGGCATAGAACAGGATCCCATGAAATGCTTACTAAATAAACCAAATTAATAAATATTAGCTAAGTTGAATTCGTATATATGACATAATTTCATAGATGTGTAATTTCAAACGTTTCTAGTCATGGTAATAATGGTTTAATGCCATTTTATTATTAAATCTAAACAAATGCAAAGTTCAGCATTCACAGTGAATGAGAAGACCCTTCACAGTGGGTTCCTACAGCTTCTGCCTCTGAGTGATCCTTTACCAGAAATGGATTATGCAAATCTCAAAGGAGGCTTTGCCCTGGGTGCTACAGGAATTAGATACTTTGTACAGGGCTGTAAATGCCCAACTTCAATTTAGGTTTTCAGAATGTATCAGTGTTAAACCTGCTGGGTAGTTGCCCTTAGGAAAAGAAAATCTTACGAACTGGATTGTGTTCAAATATGATAGGTGGGAAAACCAACTTCCTCTTATTACTATTTTTTGTCAGTATCAATAGGTTTTCTAACTACTGTCATACATTCTAATTTAAAACCACGTGTTTCTCCCAAAAATGAAAACTGAGAATGAAAGGCAAGTTTTAAATGTAGCGTGCTTTACTCTGAGAATTACTGCTGAGTATATAGAAAATGAAAATGCTATTTTAAAGTCCAGGAAAGTGTCTGATAAGAAATAGAGGTCAGAAAATAGTTTCTCCCGATAAGCCTATATATTAAATGTATTTTGTATGTCAGTAAATTGCCTGGATATTAAAAAAAAAAAAACCATAATGCATTACTCCAAATTTGTTTCCCATAATTGTTGGCTTTGCAAAATTTAACTGGATTTCCATATCCCTGAATAAAATTAGCAAACTCTTTAAAATAAAAAAAAATCAAATAGAAATAAAAATAATAATCTTCCCCCCATCTCTCTTTTCGTAGATGTGTGCACATGTGTATGTGTGTGTGTTTGTGTATGTGATATCAATATCTTTTAAAAAATGAGCTGGAATTGAAGGTAGGTTGCAAATTGCAGATCATTATTTTTTTGTCTTTGCTTCAGTTTGATAAAATTTGAGAAAAAATACATGAGCATGTTTACTCGATCACAAGGAAGATATGAATTTTGGGTTTGGTAATTAATATCTCTATTTGAGTGACACATCTGGGAAGGAATCCAAGGTGTCTACCTAAGGGATGATGGCTTGGGTCATCTTTTGTGAAGGATAAAATTAAAGTTTGCTCAGGGAAAGTTTCCCATTATACATGTATGTTGCATGTACCTAAAGTTTCATCCATTATTTCAAAACACTTATTGAGTCATTTCTGTGGGCCTGACACTGTTGAAACAAAGATAAAAAAAGTTAGGTCATCCACAAGAGCCTCTTAGTTAACTAGGAGAGAGAGCAGGTACTTTATTTACTGTAAGTAGCATAGGATTGACATATAGGTATAGATCAAACCTGTAGTGAAGGTTTGACCTAGTTTGTTTGCAATCATAGGAAAAAGATACGTAATGATGTTTTCAGATGCTACTATTAAGGGAAGAGAATCTGGAATATGATGTTTGGCGTTTGAACCAGGCAACTCAAGCAAGGGAAACCATTGTACAAGGAGTCAGTATCATGTGCAAGGATATGGAGTACAGAAAGATCAATGTGTTCAGGAAACACCCTTTCGTTTGAAGTAACAGTAAAATCTGGCATATATAAGCTATAGTAGAGGCAGAGATAGAATGGAAAGCAATTAGGTAAAGAATGCTATTTAGATAGTATGGTGGGCAGTGTGGATAGCGGCGTATTGGCAGACCCGAGGCAGGGGTCTGTCTGCTCGTAGGGAGCTTTGCATGTCACAGCAACTTATTTCAGCTTATCCTATGAATAAAAACAGCCATGAAAGCATAATTAGCAAAGGAATGACATGGTGAGGTTTGTAGTTTGGGAAAAAACATTTAGATAAGTATACAGAGATTGGATTTAAGAGAGAATACCAGAGTCAGGGAAACTAATTTGTAAGCTATTGCACACGTCCTGGCAGGTGAATATTAAGATTTAAACAAGTGAGAGTGATGATGGGAAAAAAAAAAAAGAGGTATATTTGTCATGCATAGAAAAATCATTCTACACAGAACTTGACATATGTGTGCATGAGGTGAAGGAAAATGAAAGAGTTACAGATCTGTGTTTTTCAGTTTGTGATTTTAGTGATTGGGTAGAAGATGGGGTAGTAAACAGCAGGATTAGTGAGTTTAAGAGAATTGTAAATGCTTTCTGTATTTCCATTTGGGTTTCTATAGAATTGTTACTCAGGTTAGCGTGATGTCTTTGGCATGTACTTAGAAGGTGTCAGTGTATTCATTAAAACCACAAAGATACTTAAAATAGCCTAGAAAAGGTTTTAGAGCAGTGTTTGTTAATTTTTGATTGTTGTTACAAATAACACCTTTGAGAATTAGAGTAAATCTATGACATTATCACGGGCAAGAAATGTGGCTATGGAAGTAACACCCTTGGATGTGTTTCTGTCTTTCCATAATGCCAGGTTTGTTGAGTGGAACCTTTTCTGACAAACTGATCAGGTACCCATGCAGGTTAACACACAGCACACAGAGAGGGGAAGTGCAGAGTCATACATGACAGAGCAAAGGAATGAAAGTTCTTAGTATCTCCAAAGCAAGCTCTGTTGACTGGTGGTGCAGTTGGACCAAGGCAGCAGCTGCAAAGGGTCAAAAGGTCAGAGTCCTCTGCTCTAGTGCACCTGTCCATGATGCTTGAGAGTCAGGCTTGAGCATCATCTGTTAGCTTAAGGGTGTTTAGCTTACATGGACTTTACAAGGTGGGATTCACATGCTTTCGGCTCCTGCAGATGGGGGTCGACATTTCTATGATTTTAGGCATTCCAGTCACACCCTAAGGGCATTCCCATTATGTGCAAGTTGACATTAATGTCATGGATCCCATAGGATCCATTTTGTAAAGTCCCAAAAGTCCTCATCTCTTATGCCCTATACACTCCTACATCCAAAATTTTGCATTCGATACCAGGGAATTCATGTTCTCCTAAGAGCATTTGTTGGCCCTAGGTTAAGAACTTCTTGAGTTACATAAAGAGAGAGGACGAATAGTAATAAAACCCTTAGGGAAACTACTCAGGAAACCATTAAAAAAATTGATTTCGGTGTTCACTGAAAATGTTTTTTTGTAATGAGCTCATCTCAGTTGGATATTTCTCTTAAAGAATAAATCAACCATTGACTCTGTGGATTAATGAATTATTTTGTGTATCATGGTCCTGAGATGTACAAAATATAATTTTAAAAAGAAAACAGCAAAATTTATTTTCAAAGTCAAGGGACTGTTTTTATTTTGTCATAAATTATAAGATCTTCAGGAAAATTCATAGTTACTTGCCTGAAGCCCGAGCTACATTTTTTAAAGCGTATATAAATAACATTGCTCTTTGATGCTTAATTAAGACTTTTGGCATGACCACTACCACTAAGCTCCCTGCCAATATAATACAATTTACTCCCTAGCTAAAACTAGCTCTGACTAAATTGAAATTGACAGACAATGAACCAGTGATTGGAAAGTCTCTTGAATACCATGCCCCAATTTTGTTAATGAAGATATACATCATGCTCCAGCTGGTGCATTATTTGTAAAGGCAGAGATGGTTCTAATTTCTATAGCTGGTTCTGGGGTCTATAATTTAGTCATAAAGAGAAGACACATGCTGCAGTCATGTGCCTTCATGAGAGTGGGGAATCCTGAACCCTGGGATAGAACTGGTCCAGGATGAATGTCCACCAGTTTCTAGGTCCCCTTGCTTCACCATCCTCTCCCCATTGCATTCCAATCTTATTAATTCGAATAGCATTTCCCAAACACCACAAGTCATAGATAACACTAGTGAGAAAGAAGGTGTGAAAGCTAACTAGCAATCTTTAGGTGACATTCTCCTTACTATTTGGTTCAGTTGTCTCTTTTCATAGCTGCATTATTGCTGTTCTCTGACTTGGAGAGTCTAAGATTTCAGTATATTTTTTTTTTTTTGTATAATATCTCTGCCAATAAAAATAAAAATGTGGCAGTAAGATAAAACTGGATTAACAGTGAAAAAAAATAAGTACTTTTAATTTTACTCATTAAAAGTTCTATGGAAGGTGATTTTAGAGATAGCTTAAGGATGGCCATACTGGACCAGGAGTGAAGATAACTTTCAAAGGTAGGAGATACAAGCATTTGTCCTAAAATCTAAATATCATTATATGAATTAAAAATAACACTTTATTCTAATTTTTATTAAATTTAAATTTAATGTATACACTTACAATTGTTTATAGCATTATTGCTCTGATAAATTTTAAGCTGATTCAAATATCTGATCATGTAATACATTATGCACTAAAGCAATAATTTATAGGTTTACATAATTTTTTTAATTGGGGAGCCTTTATCAAACAGATAAATAATATTCATATATAAGTAAGAAACCCTTATTTCTCATTGAAAGAACCCAAACATATATGCTAATTCAAGCTACACATTTGGAGCATATAATCTTATAGTACATACTTACTCTAAAAATAATGTATGTATTTAAGAAAGATTGCTTTGCTTTTATTTCTAGGAGATTTAGTGAGAATATTTATATTTAGTCTATCATTTGTGTCCAAGGACCTTTATGGATAGTTTGTATTATATTCAGTCATGATTATATTACTCTATCATCACTAAAAATATTTATCTGTGATAAACACCAGTAAAATATGAATGAAAAATTGCATGCATATTCTAACATTCAATTATTAAGTTTTAGCAAGTCTACCTAATGGTAGTTACTGTAAACATTCATCATGACTCTTGTTTCATACTGTTGCACAAGGAAGAATTAAGATTGCCAGTCAATTTTTATGTAGACAAGAAGAGCCTATACACATTTTGTACTGCTGAGGAATGACCCAGTATAGTAATCTAACCCATAAGAGAGTAGCGATCATGAATCTAAGCTCTAGAATCACATAGCTGAATTGTAATTGTTATTTGAACTTGGGAAAGTTACTTAATTTCCCTGTGCCACAGCTTACTCTTCAGAAAATTGCTAGTAAATCCTCATTCTTTTTCTTCTTCTTCTTCCTTTTTTTTTTTTTTTTTTTTTTTTTAAGAATTCAAGGAGCTAATAAACATGAGATTCTTAGTACAGAACCTGGCAATAGGCAGGACCATGGTCACTCTTAACCATTATTCATTAGCTCATTAATTATATTATGTTGTCACTGGCATTAAGGAGACCTTGGCCTTGTATATTTCTTTTAAAAAAATTATTGAGATGTAGGCAACATATAACATTATATTAGTTTCAGGTATACAACATAATGTTTCTATATAAGTACATATTGCAAAATTGTGACCAAAATAAATCTAGTTTAACATCCATCACCATACATAGGAACAAATGTTTTTTTTTTCTTATGATTAAGATGTTTAAGATCTACTTTCTTAGCAACTTACAAATATGCAAGAGTATATGGGTACCATACTGCATGTTACATCTCAGGACTTATTTATTTTATAACTGGAAGTTTGTAACTTTTGACCACCTGCATCCTTTTTTTTTAATCCTAGTTTCAATATGTATAAAAGGCAAATAATATTTCTGCTTTTCCACTCCACAAGTTTACTTTGAAAAGCAAATACAATAATGGATGGTGGAGGCAATGCGGGGTAGTAAAAGAGCCAAGCATTAGAGCTAGACAGACCTGGTTTCCATTCCCTGTTCCTGGATTATTTCCTCATGGAGCAATTTGAATGAGGTTGTAAAAATGCAAACTTGATCTTATCATTGTCCACTAAAACTTTTCATTATCTTTCTACCACCTTTAGACTACAATCAGTAATCCTCAGAGTTACAATTAAAGCCCTGTGTGAAGTAGCCCCTTCCTATATTTTCAGTTCCATCTCATGCCATTTTTCTATCAGCCACTAGACTCTAGTCCCACATGCCCCCTCCCACCTTTTTTTCTTGTCTTCCTCAGAAATTTTCCCACCTTAAGAATTTCAGTTAGTTTCTCTACCTCGATTATTTTCCTCATATACAGTTCATCTTTCTGATTTTATTTATATTCAGGATCTCTTCTCAAGTGTCACATTCTCAGTTATACCTTTTCTAATCCCCTAAATTGAACACTGTTTTGATTTATCGTGGTACTATTTATTTTGCTTTATCATACATCACAATACGTTATTATGTATTGTTTGAAGGAATATTTGTTTGTCTCTTCTCCTCTATAAAGACAAAAGTATGTACATTTATATTGCAGGCGCAATATCAATATATATAGACTATCAATATATAATATAGAAAATATTAACATAATTCTTTGAACTTATAGTCTTTGCTGGAAAAGATGGATGTTAATGATACCTACCTTGCAAGATTGTAATATATGTATAATAACTTTCCTATAGTGGCTGTCAAAAAAAATGTAACTATTATTAATGATATGTATGTAATAGTTTAAAGTACAGTACATTTTTAAATAGTGTTATTTTTGTTATGTTGAAATGGATGGGGCCACACTAAGAAAACGCACACAAATGTATGACTAGTTCCCTACCGTAGTACAAATGTAACATATTTTTTTTTTTTTTTGGTGGGAGATTTACAAGAAGTGTAGCAGAATGCATGTGATATCCCAAACTATTATTGTCCCAAAGAGGAATACTTAGGCTGGCCCGGACAGACCACAGTGAAGGTTTTAGTGGAGAACTCTGTACATATTCATGAAAGGTCAGGAATAATCTAGACAACTATGCAACAATGGAAGCTTTGTAGTGAGGAAGGTAGCCTCGTTAAAAATAGAGAGACTTCAGAGCCTGTTGCTTATTTTTCACCTCATTTTCCATTAAATTAATTCACTCCTGTTGAGCTGATTCTTTACAGAGCTACCAAAGGCGAGGAGAAAATTAGCTATCCACTGATATCCACATGCCGACTAGTTAGTGTCTTATGAGTGGAAAAAATGTTACAGAATTCTAGATGGATAAGTTTCTGGAGTTTTAGTCATGGCATCTGACTTACCTTCAGTGCTTTCCCTTTATCTCCACTACTTGGTCATCCAGAGTTCTTTCTCCAAATCTCTGTGTTTATCATTATATTTTGAATCCTCAATAATAAATGCCATACTTAGAATGAAAGAGATACTCAATGCTCGTTTACTGAATACAGGAAGTGTGAATCATTCAGGGAGGTGATAAAGTGTGACAGTTCTCATTGGAAGTGAGACAGACCAGAGCTCAAACACAAGCTGTGTGTTTTTTTAGCAGCCTGACCATGAAAAATCAAGCTTCAATTTCTTAATTTATAATGATGCTAATAATCCCTAATTCTTAGGATTGAATGATAAGTAGAAAGATTTTTAAAAATGTTTAATAATATAAATGAGATATGATAAGCACTCATTAGTATTATTCATTTTACTTTTATAAGTTGTTATATGAATACAATTCAGGGAGAGTCTGAGGGTAAGATTTGGTAGACAAGAAGGATGGAATGTAGCCAAGAACTACGTATACTATGAATGTCAATAAGGAAGAGGAGCGTATTGGAAAGGGAAGGTGAAGAGAGAGAATCCAGACACAGAGGTGACGAGAATAGGCAGTTTGGAATTGACTTAGTAATTGGAACATAGTATGGAATCTCTGGACTCTGAAAATAAATAGTTAAACTGATGTGTTTTGTCTTTAATCAACAAGACGTATCTCTTCTCAGCTATTAATGACAAGTTACCTGGTGGAAAAATCGTGAAATTGAATGACAACCTTTAGTTCAGATTTTTATTAACTTAATACACAAATCATGATTTAAATTTCTCAGATTATTTTACTAACTTCTTCTGAATATGTGCTGTTTATTACATATGTTTATTATATGTTAGATTACTTTTTGAAAAAAGCATAGCCAACTTATTTTTGTTCTTAATCACTAAATTATACTATGGGTGAAGCAGTTCAAACAGGTCTGCAGTTTTCCAGCTTCATGATTTTATCTTTAATAGCTGACACTGTACTGTAGAGGCTGCTATTGAGCATATACTGATCAAATACCTCTGTGTCAGTATCCTTTATTTTTTTGTATCATAATGGTTAAATGTATGGTTTCTAGAGTTAATCTACTTCTTTGCCGTTAAGCAAAGTCCTTGACCTGTCTAAACCTCACTTCACTCATTAGTAAATAGGACTGATAAAAGCATTATTGCATTGTTTTGTAGTGACAATCCAATTAGATAATGTGAATAAAGTACCTGGCATTTAGTACATCAATTATTTTTGGTCATATGACCTAAAACATTCTTTTACATTGATCATTTAATTGTTTAAGGTAATCCTTTGAAGCAAATATAACTCATACCCCTATTTACAGAAAAGGAAACAGAGGTTTAGAAAGTTTATCTTATTTTTGACCTGATTTATAGGAGATGGAAGAAATAAGAATTGACCCAAGTATAAAAGCCATGATCCCGTGATTTTTCTACATTAATACCAACTCATGTGTGTTTGTGTTGCTTCCTTTTGTGCCTGAGGCAGTGAATCAATAATTGGCAAGTTTGTTTGTGGGAAGAATAAAGAATGTATTGATGATGTAGTTTAGTTCAACTAACTTTTATTGAGTATGTAGTATATATAATGGAATAAATATCTGAACCACATAAAATCCTTAACCAAAAACATCTCATCATCTATTGTGTAAAATAAACATTTACAGCATAGATATGTGTTCAGACAGTATCGACAAATGAAAACAAGAGATTCACTGTCCGGGTGGGAGACTTGGTAGGATGAAGCATATCAAATCTTGAGAAGAGTCATGGAGAAGGTTATGCTAAAGTAATGTCTTAAACAGAGTTTCTCATATGAAAGCTCATCCCAAGTGGTGAGAAAAATTGCAAAGAAACAGAAGAACATTATGATTTTGAAAATAATAAAAAGCTCAGTATCACCAGAATTGAAACTTAAAAATTTGGCAGCAGTGGTAAAAAGGAGTAAGGCTAGTAAGATAAACAGGGGTCAAAACATAAAAGGCCTTTTATTGAAATACAAGTAAGACCTACTGAGAGACTGTGAATAACTCCAAAGAAGAAGAGGGTGAATATTCTTTCTGCCTTAGCAATTTTCAAGCAAGGAAGAAATTATAATCATGGTTCAGCCACTCTGTCCTAATGTTGGAAAAGTCCTGGGGTATAAGGTTAAAGATCACTGTGTCTCATGACCAAAACGTCTTTTCTCTTTGATTTACCACCTAAAGATGGTCTACCTCATTTTACCTCTTGAGCCTCATTTGGGGAATTAATGGTGTGATGCCAGTCATATGGATGCTGATGACAAAGAAATACCCAACCTGTGAATGAGCTCTCTCAATATAAAAGGTAAGTGGAATTTGTACAGTCTTATTTCTAACTAGCCCAACCTTGGGAGGCTGCGAAATCCCTTTCAGACCACCAGTGTAATAGAAGTCATCTAATTAAAAGCCCACTAAATAATACTTGTTTTAGCAATTTCTTTAGCTTAATTGAATATATGTCATTTACTTTTCAAGGACTTTCAACTACTGTCCCAGTTGAGACTTTAAAAAGCAGCTGTTATTGTGACACAATCTGGTAAGATTAAAGACATACTGAGTAAATTAAACATGTAGGCCATTTAAAAATAAAAGCTTATAACTGTATTGAAACTAATTATCGTACAATATTTTATAGCAGTGCTTGAAACTAAGCAAGGTAGAGATGCAATCACTGGGGATTTTGAATCTGTTAGAGTCCCATTTGAATAAAAAAAAATGCCAGTTCCCCACCTCCAAGGGCTTCAGGCATGTATCTGCTCCTTCACACTACATAAATATATCTGACTTTATCAGATAGTGCTTCTGAAACAAAGCATTCCTTGCCTAACAGCGCTGCATTGCCATTCATTAATATAATTCTTTATGTTTATCAAAGGATTACTGACATGACAATAAGGGTCATTATTTTCAGAAGTGTATGGCTATGTGGAAAGGGAATTAAATTAAAAGAAAAAAAACCCGATGCAGTCCCTTTAGTAGTCATGCAGCAACAAAAGGTAAAGATCAGATATGGTTATCCTTCATTAAACAACAAATCCGAGATCTGATTACAATTGATGGATATCATCTACAAAGGATAATACCAAAGTCTATGCTAAAAATTCTAGCTAAATTAACTAAAATGTATTCTCAATGTGTATTTGCCATTATATTGAATGTATAAAAATCATTCGGAATTATACAATATAAAATTGTATTAATGCAGAATTGGATAAGCTCTAAGATTATTTCTTTCCGTGCCAAGTTTGTTGGAAAATGGTTGAGAATAAAATCATACTGTTTATTTAATCAAATTGAAAATTTTCCCTGTACACATCTGATAATTTAATAAAAAATAGTTATATACATACAAGTACATATTTTATGAGTTTTACCACTCATATATCTTGATTATATTATTGACTCATCTTTAAGGCACTCTTGTATCAGACTAAACCATTAGGCATAAACCGTATTGATGATGGGCTTATAAATTACAAAAATACAATAGATGTAAACATTGTGTTCAAAAGCTAATCATCTTTGACCTCTAATGTGGTTAAGACATTTAACATACATTACAGAAATTTTTGTCTCTTGACCCAGGTCTTAGCATATGTCCTAAGTCTTTATCCAGCTTAAATATCTGGATTCCTGCTTTAGATTTTTGGGCTCTGAAAAACACCTCTATCTCTCTCTGTCTCTTTTTATTCTAGTGTGTATTTTAAAAATGTGCTGTAAATGTATTATATCCAATACCCTTGTGTATTTTGCAGTTTATCTTGTGTTCACAAGATTTTTATAGGGTAGTAGTATTTATTGTTTCATGAGTTGACTGACCATCTAATTTTAGCATATGAATGAATTTTTAGGGCTCAAAATGTGATAGGAAACTACATTTGTTCTAGAATAGTTTTTTAACCTATACATTCAAGTACTATCAGCTCATATATATATAAGTTGTTAATTTTAAAAGTAAGCACAGTATTGCACAAAAATTGTTATCACAAATATCATAATTTATTGCTTGTATTTGATCTACTGAATTTATAAATATTAGGAGAAATTTGTCTCAACAATATGAAGAATTGAGATATCTCTTTAGTGAGATGAACAGAGAACTTCCATTATTAAACACAGGTAAAATTCAGTGTGTTTATGGGAGAATTTAAAAATAGATGAAAAACTGAGAATAGAGAAAATCTGCTTGGGCCCCATGGTATTACTGATGTTTCTTAACAATTTAAGCCTTTTTAAAGGTATTAAGAATTATTTTCTCAGAAGTTACTATACTACTGATCAATGTAATGCACCTCATTAGCAGTTAAAAAAATTTAATTGTGATTATTTTCAAAAGATTTTTTTGGATAAACTTCAATATTCACTCACAATAAGACATTACCAAATTGAGATCAAAAGAAACTTTTTATTCTGATAAATATATCTTCAGAAAAATTACAGCCAACCTCACATTTAGTTGAAAGGTTTTTCCTTAAACTCACCAACAAGAAAAAATTGTCCCAATCTCTACTTCTAGTTACCTTTGTACTGAAAACCTTGACCTTCTTATTAAGGCAACAGATGTAAATAAATGTTTAAGGATTGATTGAAAAGAATCAAAGTTGCTACAATTTTTAGATGATATGTGTATAGAAAAATTTTAAAAAGTCAACACAGATATTACTAATGTTATGAGAAGTTTGCAAACTTTCTAAACACAAAATATTATAGAATAATCAATTGAATTTATGTATACCAATCAAAAAAACCTAGAAAAAAATTTTAAAAAATAATTTATATATCATAAAAAAAAAATATATATGGGAATAAATATATGATGGGTAAGAACTCTTCAAAAATTATTAAATTTAAAAACAATGCATTAGATAATTGAATAAATCTATTGATATACCACATATGGATAGGAAGTCTTAATATTGTGAATATTTTAAGTCTCTTCAAATTGACTTATACTTTTAACATAACCTGAACCCATCACAATGCATATTTTAGGAGAAATCTAATTCTCAAATTTATACAAAATCATTTGCAAAGAGTCAATAATAGCCAAGATAGTCTTGAAGAGAAATACTATAGATGGATAACTTGTTCTAAGAAATATTATTATTATTATTGTTACTATTATTAGTTATTATAAACCTATATAAATTTTGCAAAAGCAGTGTTGGTGCAGGGATAGATAATAGAGATCCTGGAAATAGATCACACATATACAAATGCGTGGTATATAGCAAGGGTCACTGAAGAGTAGCTGGGAAAATAGGGTCTTTTCAATAACTGGTGTTGCAATAACTGAGGATCCAGAAGGGGAATCACAAGAAATTTGATCCCCACTCAAATTTCTTCCAGATGGACTAACTACCTAATTAAGGAAAGTAATGCAAAAAGTATTGGAGGGTAGTATATGAGAATATCTTTGTGACTTCAAGTTAGCAAAAGTTTTCTTAAGACTCAAAACATGCTACTAATGAAAGAAAAAATTAATATATGTAACTACATTAAAATTGAGAATATCTGTTTATTAAAAGACTTTATTTTTAAAGGCAACCATCTTGGAGAGCATATGTGTAAAACATGTAAGATAGAAAGATGTAACAATAGAGAATGTCCAGAAAATGCAAACAAAAATATTGGCCAAACTATTTAAATAGTTACTTCACAAAGGCAGATATCCAAATGGCCGATTTATCACCATGGAAAGATGTTGAACTCACTGCCAGTTGGGGAAATGCACATTAGAATGACAATAGGTTACTGATTTAAACATCCAGCAGTCTGGCAAAAATAAAATACTGTATTTGAAAATATTATGTGTTGGCACATATGGAGATATGGGAACACTTCACTCTCACACCCTTCACTGATGAGAAAGAAATTAATTCAAGCACTTTGTGAAAGAGATAAGCATTATCTAGTGAAGTTGAACACATGCATACTCTATTAACTGTATTAACCATATGCCGATCTCCTGGGTACACACTCTAGAGAAAACTGTGCATGTCTACAAGAATAGTACATAATAGTAATCTTAATAAAAGTCGTAAAGAAACAATCAAATATCAATTGATAGAGAAAGAGAAAAATAAATTACCATATATTCATATAACTGAATATTATCATTGAAATTAAATGAAATATATCTATCAATACATAATGATGTTAATTAATCTTTAAAATATTTTGAGAACAGTCACAGAATACATAAAGTCTATTTATTTGTAGTTTTTAAGAACCTTACTATAAAGACTTTATGTACACATGCTTTTTGGTAAAAATAAAGAAGACTCTAAAAAGGTTATGCTCATAGGGAAACATGACTCCACTTTGAGTCTTGTATTTCTCAGAGGCAATCCTGATGTTTAGAGATTTGGAGTAGTGCCATGGGGAGTCAGATGCACTTTAGGTTAGTGCATACCTTGTTGAGGATGTCCTGCTTTTTATGTCACTGGTCAAGTGACTACTAAAGTGACTACCAAAACAAAAGTGAACCAAACTAAAGTAAAGGAACACTATCTTAAAAGTCTATCACTATAAGCTGACAATTATGTCATATACCTGGGTTCTGTTTTGAATGTTTTGTTTTTTCTAATCCTGAGGAAATCTCTGCTACACTCTCATTCCTTGAACTTTTGCATTTTTGTCCATTGAATGGCCTACCACCTAAATGTTTAGTACATGCTTTTTCCTAAGAGAGAATTTTTTTTTTTTAAGTGAAACAACCCTTGGTTGACCTCACAGGTTGTAAGGACCTTGTCAGCTTACAATCCCTTATTTTTTAAATTTTTTTATGCCTACAGCACCTGGTCTTCCTAGATGGTCTCTCATCCAAGCACTAACCAGGCCAACCCTGCTTAGCTTCTGGATCAGACGGGATTGGGCTTGTTCAGGGTGACATGGCCATAGAGAATTTTAAAGGGATCTGTGATCCAAATATGTAAAACCACAGCAGACACACACACACACACACACACACACACTGAAATAAACAGTCAATTGAAGAATAGTTCATAGCTCATAATTAATAATTAGTCAATGAATATGTCTTAATCAGTTCGACCTGCTATAACAAATAACCATAGATTGGGTAGCTTAAGCAACAAATTTTATTTCTCACCATTCTGGGAAGTCCAAAATCAAGGTGTCCAGTGAGAGCTCACTTCCTGGTTTGCAGATGGTTCTCACTGTATCCCCACATGGCAGAGAGCAGAGACAGAAAACAAGCTCTCTAGAGTTTCTTATAAAAAAACTAAACTCATCACAACGGTTCTACCCTCATGACCTAATTACCTCCCTAAGGCCCCATCTCCAAATACCACCATATTGGGATTAGGATTTCACAATATAATGTTTGAGGGGATAAATATTCACTCCATAGCAGATTACTTACGTATTAAGTGAGCCTTATGGTAAAGACAGTTAACTTTCACGTAAAGCATTTCGGTAAGACTCATGAGTTTTAGTTTTCTTGTCTTTTAAAGGAAATACTAATGGCAACCTAATCAGTAGTTGTGAAGTTTAAGTTATGTGCCTACATCTACAAGATCAGAAAGTGGCAAAATTGATACTTAATTGTACATAATTTGAATTACTATGGTTTGACTTTACAGGTGGTGTGGAATGATATACATAATAAATTACATGAGATATTCAACACTTTTATTATAAAACAGACATTGTGTTAGATGGTTTTGCCCAACTGTGGGCTAATGTAAGTCTTCTAAACATGTTTAAGATAGGCTAGGCTAAGCTATGATACTCGGTAGGCTAGGTGTATAAAACACGTTTTAGACTTACAATATTTTCAACATACAATGGGTTTATCGGGATGTAAGTCGATGAACATCTGTACAGATATCATAGATGTTCCCTAATACCAAGGAAACTATGTATGATGTGCATACATAGGATATTTTAAGGATGGGATACTACATGGCTCACCAGGAGTAAAGAGAGGGAGTGTACAGAAACACTGTCTTAAAATAGTTACTATTTTGGGAGCATATGTTCAGAGATATATCCCATCAGGTAGAATTGTTAAATTCTCTATTGAATATTTTTAGTCATAGTTAATGAATCAGCTCTGCATGATAGGTTTACTTTTAGCTACAAAATAATGGAGAACAAGCAGAACATAGCACAGAATTAATTTATTGGGCAGGAAAGACAGTAGAAGAATTAATAAGCTGGAGATAATATCAAAAATAGTTCATTTTGGAGTGATAATGAGCTTTGCATTAATAAATTCTTATAATCAGGGAAACCGAATGACTGAATGTCTAAGGTTAAACTCTGGGAGACACAGCGCTGGGCAAAAGAAAACATGGGAGAAACCATGAACAATCTCTCACTGCTCGATGTTTGGTATTTGAGTGAAGTTTTTGGTCTCGAAATGGAATGGAATGCATGTCAGGGGCGTGGGCAGAATTTTTAAACACAGTAAGAATTGATGGATTAGGAGGGAGCAAGATAATTTAAAAGTATAATAGGATTTACCGAGACCATCCAAAAGCCATAGTCCTCTGTAACTTATTTGCCAATGAGGAGTTTTTTAGAGTGATACAGATGCAGTGCCAAGGTTGAGCCTTTTATTTAAAATCCTACTGGACTGAGATGGGGAGCAGAAGCTATAATACCTGGTTTGCGTGTGAGAACTTAATTGCATGAACACTACTGATAGAGAGCTACATGTCTAACTTTGAGGAATTGGATATGGCTTTGGGAAAAACAAAACAAAAAAAGGCAAGGGATGAGATGATTTAAAGTTTCTAGCTAACGTTAATGTGCTATACCTGTACAATTTTAGATATCCAGAAACTCTCTTTTGATTTTGATTTATCTGCCACATTACTTTTCTGTAGTTAAACTAAATTTCCTTCCAGAATGGATATTAAAGATATATGGAAAACTTGATCTTAAACAATTTTATTTTCAACTTTTGATTAGTATTTCAAAACTTCTCATTACTATTGATTTTTAGTGCAAATACATGATTTTTTTGGGTGCATTTGGGGCTCACCTGGGAACTTAGCTACCCATAATAGTGCTCTTTATCTGATAACATTTATTCAGAATTTCAAACGAGCAAGTTAAAAAGTACCTTGGAGGAACTACTTTTATTTATTTATTTTTATTCGTGAGTTCCTTGCAAGTGGTATTACACATTTCAGAATTGTACTTTAAATGTTTCTAAGGTATTTCTAAGATACTAGCATTCTACATTGTCAGAGGACATTGGAGTAAAACTTGAAGCGAAATGAGAATGTAACAAGCTAGTAGCCGGACATGTTAGTAGAGAGCTATGTTATAAAAATGGAACGGCATAAATCATCTTTCATAAAAGCTGGCAGTTTTGCTCGGATCATCTGTCTCCTAGCTGATCATAGTGGGCTCCTATACTTCTATGAAATATGATAGCACACTGTCAGGGCATAGCCAAGTGGATGGGTTAAAAGTAGTTGGATTAGGCCAGGATTGGGATTTAAGAATTAATAGTTTAGTGATTTTTAAGGGTAGCAGAAGAAAGTTAGTAGTTGGAAGTAGTAAGTGAACTAGTGCTACTTTTATTTGTCCGTTTTCTACTTTCTTACATTTTCCTGTGAAGATAGATAGCTAAGTCAAGAGGATATCAGTTTCTTTTTTCTTTTTTCTTTTTTTGCTAAAATATGTAAGATATTATATCAGAATGTGTTAAAATGAGTTTAAATCAACAAGGTTTTAAAAATCAAATTGACTCACTTTTAAAGCGAGTTAAAATCAAAATGAATTATGATCAGAGGGAGGCTGAATTGAGTCATGTTAATAAAATGGAAGAAACGTGAACAACCTGATGAAGGTTGGCAGTTTCATCATCACAAACATTCCCTGCTGAGATAATGAACTTGACAATAACTCTTCTTATTCTTAAGATATGATAGCACAAAGTCATTGTACAAAATCTCAGAATGAGGGCAGTTCATGCTGGCTACAGAATCGTTGCATAGTGACTAGGAGAGCCAGTGATTGATGTATTATTATAAAGTGAGCTTCTGCATTTTTACAGAGGAAGGACAAGAATAAAAATGACACAGTTCTTCTTACAGTATCTGGGTGATGCAGCCATAGATCTCAAGTAATGATGGATGACTTGCAGAAGCTGATAATTTGAATTAATTTACCCAAGTGTTGAAAATGACAGTGAAAATCTCAACAGGAAAGGTTTCTTTCAAAATGACCAGTTCAGCAAGATCTCGTTTACTCACCTCACTCCTAAGCAGCACTTGGGTTTATCCAAAAATTTTTGAAGCATAAATTAGTTTGCATCACATTTTTTTCCATCACTTTCACCTCCCATCACCAATTCAGGAGGACTTCCCAAAAGATAAACATATTAGATGAAATCCTGTGTGTTCGCCATTTCGTCATCTGCTTTTATGGTAAGAAAGGTCCAAATCTATCTAAAATATCTATATTTTGAATATATAAAATTAATTATGATAATCTCAAATAAAGTTAAGCCTATGTTATCTAACCTCTAAAAGAAATATGAGTTATCATTGGTCAAATATTCTGGTTGTAAAACCAGAGTTAACTGTCAAACCTATTGAACCCAAATGTTTAGAGCTTTTTAGGGACCGTGTGAGGATCACAGGCTCCCAAAGTATCTGTCTGCCTATGAAAATAGGTGGCAGGGTTGGAGGGTCATGACTAACGATCTAAGTCATATGCTTATGATCCTCAGTAATCTTGTGTAGTGATGAGAGATTGATTGAAAGGAATGGAAAAGCCATATGTGATGTGCTTAATTGCCCTGGTTCATGACTGTTTGAGAGATAGCTATGTTACATGCCCTGCTTAAACCGGGGTGCAGAACAAGAATAAAACTGGCGTTGCCACAACATGGATGGACCTAGAGGGGTATTATGCTAAGTGAAATAAGTCAGAGAAAGACAAATACCATATGATTTCACTTAAATGTGGACTCTAAAGAACAAAATAAATGAGCAGACAAAACAGAAGCAGACTCATAGATGCAGAGAAAAAACTGGTGATTACCAGAAAGGAGTGGGGGTTGGAGGGCTGAGTGAAAAAGGTGAGGGAGTTAAGAAGCACAGATTGGTAGTTGCAACATAGTCACATGGCTGGGAAGTACAGCATAGAGAATATAGTCAATAATGCTGTAATGACTGTTTGGTGCCAGGTAGGTACTAGACTAATTGGGGAATCACTTCATACATTATATAAATGTCTAACCACTATGCTGTACACCTGAAACTAATATAAAATAATATTGAATGTCAACTCTAATTGAAAAATAAATATTAAAAATAATGAACGAAGAGAGGCTAAAACTGGCAACCTTCTGAAGCCAGGCCACTTGGGGATGGTGTCGTGATACAATGTTCCTTCCAGGTTCCAAGTACCCAGCCACAGTTTGAGAGACTAATATAGTCTCTGCGAGGGACACACCATAACACCTGTATTTCCCAAGCTGAAAGAAAACAGAAGTCGGAAGTCTCCCGGAGGTGCTCTGCCAAATTCCTAAGTGGATATAGAAAGAAACGTCTGCATCCTCCCTTCTTTAACTGGTACCTCCCTTTTCCTGAGTTTGTACCCTCCCTCCAGCGTTCCTCCTGTTGTTTCAGAATGTCGGACAGGGCAGAAGGCAATCCGCTGAAAGGGAAAGCGAGGGCACCAAGCCCATCCCTCGCTTGATTTCCTAAACCATACCACTGAACACAGTATTTTCTAGCGGAAGGCACTGTTTTCTGATGCAGAAAATGTACGGTAGGCCAGGAGAGGCCCCACTCGTGGGTACAAGTTACTTATTCTCCTTGAACAGTAAGAAAAGCAGCTTCTGAGAAAAGTTTCTTCAATCCATAGGGCTTAGTGGAGGCTGCCAATCTCTGGAACACATCCTCCTGAACGTGGGGTTGGCCTGTGATCCGAGATGATCCTAATGTGGTGTTCTGTTTGCTCTGCCATATATGTTGCTCCAGGAAAACCCTGGGATCTAAGCTAGGCTGATCCAAGTCTTGTCTGGGATTTCTTAAAATTTTGATAGGTGGACATGAGCTTTATGTGAATTCAGAATCAGTGCTGGTTATCCCTATCCAACTATGGGCCTCCCACCACTGCATATATATGTACTAGTGTATAATGCTTAAAAGTATGGACAGCGACATTTGAAAAGTCTGCCTTTAAATACCAGTAACACTCTTGTTATGGAATTAGTCGCTTTAAGTGAGTTATGTTATTTTTCAATCTATGACTCCCAATATATATGGAGATGATTTCTTTATCAGAGGCATGCAGTGTTGTCATGATTATACCATCCCAGGCCTACAGTGATTTTTCAATACAAATTACCAATTATTATTCTTTATGACTTTTGCAAGGCATTATAAATGCATATTTAGTTGAAAGGCACAATTCCTTTTTGCCCTTGTATCTTTGAACCCTGAATCAAGATATGTGCTATTGTTAATGTCATTTTATTGTTTTTAACTTACTGGCACAGATACCATTTTAACAGCAAAATGTAGGCATTTAAAAAATAGTGATTTGCCATTATTGAAAATTATATCTAATCTAGCTTGTTTTCTATGTGATTTATAAATATTATATCATTGTAGTTTTACCAAAAAGCTGTGCCATGTGTATTTTTATTGTCCTAACAGACTAAATTGTCCAAAATGATGCATATTACACTACATTAAGCATTTTAACTAAAGCTTTCTAAATCCAGAAGCCATGTTCTCTGTCACCATGATCTACTGCTTATTATTACCAATATCTATGTATTGCCTGAATGAAATAACAGTCTTCAGCATTAACCTCATTCTTTTGAATGAATTAAAATATTTTCCATGTTTTCTTTAGGCAGAGTTTAATTATGACAAGGAAAATTGAATATATTAATAATGTTGAGATTTATGTTTTGATTGATATAATTAGATCTTCCCGAGGTGGGCAGAATTTTCCCAGGATGGATGGAACACTGTGAAAGAGCTCTCAATTTGGATTTCAGCCCGAATGCAAACACTCATATAAATAAACATTAAATATTACTGTTAAACATTAGAAACACACACGAGACTAGCAATAAAATCTCATAGGAAACCTGACTTTGAGTTATAATCAGATACAAACTCTTCAAATACATAATTAAAAGTGAATCAATTGTGTTTTTTGGGTAAAGGAGGCTATTGCAGACAAATACATTAGCATAGTATGGTCATTAATGGTGACATGGATATTACATTTTCTAAATTATTTTAAGTGTAATTACATATCATGTTTACAGATACTTAAGAAATCAACAATATGCAAATTGGTTTGCTAAAGCCAGATATTCTTTAACAATGTAGCTAACCAAATTCATTTTGTGTCTTTCTTCTCTCTCAAGAGGAGAGCTTTAAGCTGGCAAATACAAAACAAATATCAGTAATAGGAAATTAAAATCTATGATTTACAAGATTGTAGGTAAGCCTGTTGTTGCTTAAAATCAATTCTAATCTCTTGGTTTTGAGGAGTTTTCTTCCAGGGGAATCTGAAAACTTCTCACATACACGAACACCAAGTGGCTATCAGTAAGCTTCCAGAAGTGCTGGCTAATGTGCCTACCAGCCATGTTCAGTAAGACTGACAGTTATTAAATGTTGTCCTGTTTTGTTTTTGTTTTTGTTTTTCAAACAGAGAGTGATAACTTTTTTTTTTTTTTTTGAAAACTGCATGTTGGTGAAATTTGCATCTTCCCCATGCAGAATAAATAAATAAACTATTAATGTGATAATTTAGGTAAATTATAAGAGAAATAATGATCACTGGGAACACTAAAAAATTCACCAAATATTTGTGAACAAATGCACTATTATTTTCTGAGATGTTTTCTTAAATGGACTCACTTTCGTTTTCAAAATATTTAAAAAGGAAACTTGCTGATAAGAAGGAGTGAAAATACATTAACAGGAAGAAAAAAACATATCTTCAAAGAGAAAGTGCTGTAGTCAGATGCAGAGGACAGTTTTAAAATGCTAGAGGCAGCTGGAGAGAAATGAGTCTGTGACAGAGGTCCCAAGGAGCCTAGAACAAATGTTGTCCGGTAGATAAAGGGAACAGGTAAGTGACAACTAGTACTGAGATGTCTTGTAGATATATAAGAAGAGAGTACAGTTGTGGGCAGAAAAGTTGGAATAAGGACAGAAATAAATAGGGCAGATATCTTCCAATATTGGGTTGCAAGGATAATGGGGCAAATCTACTTAAGGGAGTAGCAGGGAAGCTATTGTTCCCCATAAGACTACTTCCTAAATTGGTTTTGGCGTTGATATTTAGTGTGACAGTTGTTAAATTATGAAGAAAGAAATTAAAGGAAGCATCGTGAAGATAGGACTCTGAGACAGCCCCATTTTGCCTCTATTCTAAGGATGTCAACGTTTAAAATCTATTTGATATTTCATCAACCGAAGGCAGAGGCTTTATCCTACATTCTTCTGCATGACCTTAGAATCCGGCTTAATGCTGGTTCTGAGTTAATGATACAAGGTGAAAAGAGGGAGCTGCTGGCTGAGAGATACATGCAGCTGCAGAAACAGATGCAGGGCGAGAACTGGTATGTTGGAAAGATTTCAGGGGAGACAGCATGAGGACAGAGATCACGGCCACGGGCAATCCATGAAGGAGGGTTACAGAGTTGAGGGGGAGCTCCTGGAGCTGGGAGACAGAAATAGTCACTAAGAATGTTAAGGAAAAATGAGATAAAGGGGATCCAGATATGAGAGGTGGAGAGTTAATGGAGGCTCAGCAATTGGTACCATGGGAAAGGTGGGGGCTCAGAAACATTTGGGGGTAGAAGCTAGGAAATGGATGCAAATGAGCTCAGACCATATAGAGTACATAAAGAGAAATGAACAGGTAGTTAGAAACAGTGAGATACGTAAATTGTCTTTCTAGACTGGAGGCTTCTTCGGTGCTCTGTAAACACATGAAAAATACTAGGTTAAAAACTTTAGTTGGACACACAATAATCTGTTGTTATCCTTTTAAGAAGTAAAGAAAACTGGACTTTGTAACAGGACAGTTAGAGAAATCTGTTAAGTATTTTTCCAGAAAAATTGGAATGATATATTGGTTAGTGTGCAGTAAGAAAGAAGAAGAGAAACCATATTTTATTTGAACAGAGATAAATATAATAGGAAAACTGGTTGAATGAATTTCAGAGAAATTAAAATTCAAAAATGAAACACTGAGTATTATATTCCTAGGGATGTTAGCAGGAAGCAGCCAACATCTCTGAGAATGGAAAATAAAGTGAGCCTTTTCAAGTTATTAGTAACTAGAAGCTTGGAGAACAGGCTCTGTAGAATAAGGCAACAAAAATCTTTGAGGAAGTGATGCTGTAAAACAGGTGTTGATGTCTCAGAAACATGAAAAAGAGACCTCGTAGAGTTAGAAGTCAAACCTCAGAGGAGAAAGTGACCGTGGCTAATACCAGCACCTCTGAGGGGACACAAGAAGGCCAGTTCTAGGAGTGCTGAAAGTTCCAAGGGACCAGCTGCTGCTGGATCGACTGCTGCTGTCCGCGTGAAGGTCCCCTTGTTGGGACGATATAGAAATGAAGCAAACAGAAACAAGTAATTTTTTTTTCATCTCCCCCCGACTTCCAATTTTCTCTAGGTTTTTCTGTTAGTAAAACCTAACAGCATATCAGCTGGCAAAGGAGCAAGTTAATATGCAGAGTCCTAGCTCCAACTTCACTCACTCACACACACACACACACACGCGCACACGCACACGCACACACGCACACGATGGATTTGGAGCTGAGAGACAAAACCTTAATAACTTATACAAATGTCAACTTTGAGACATTTTACAATTGCTTTCTCAAGATTTCTGTTCTCAGTCCTTCCTCTTCAAAATTTTCATAAATAGTTTGAATGATAATATGGCTGACATTATAACTGTATATGACTCAAGTATGGAAGCTTTTCTTGCCATGATGATAGCATACAGAAAGGATCCATAAGCATTCTTGATGGAGTGAAAGAGCTTAAAATTTTATTAATATAAGATTAAGGAGCAAATATAAAATCCAAAACTGGCCTAAACTTGGAAAGGAAACTTCTGACTGTTAATGAATAAGTCAGTAAAGTGAAGTGACTGTTAGATAAGCTTACATAATTCTGTTTTACTAATGATTCCCTTAGTGGCATCATTATGGTAGCGAATATGTTTGAATATAATACTCTATGTGCCGAGTATGGTGCCAGTGGTCGGTACTCTCTAAGGGAGATTCAGTTAGTATCTCCATTTTATTTATGAGGGAATGGAGGCTTATAATGGATAAGTATTTGCCCGAGCTTACACAATAAATGGTGAAAGGATTCAATTCTAACTTTATGCCAAATACTTAACTAGTATGGTATATACTTGTGATAATGGAATACCAGCCCTCCTTAAATGCCCATGCCCTAATCCCTAGAACTGGTGACTATGTTACCTCACATGGTGATAAAGATTTTGCAGATATGATTTAAGATCTAGAGATACAGTAATTATCCTGGATTTATCTGAGTAGACACAATATAATCTTAGGGGTCCTTATAAGTGAAATAGGGAGGTAGAAAAGTCAGCATCAGAGAAGAGGTGAAGAGTGAAGCAGAATCAGAGTCATGGTGTGATAAAGACTGTACATGGCTCTTGCTTGCTGTGGAAATGGAAGGGACCACTAGCTAAGGAAGGCAGGCAACCTCTAGAAGCTAGACAAGGCAAGGAAACAGATTCTCCACTAAAACTTCCAGAAGAAATGCAGAGTGACACCTTGATTTTGGTCCAGTGAGACCAGATTTCTGTCCTCCAGAATTACAAGAAAATATGTTTGTGTTTTTTTAAGCCTCTGAGTTTGTGGTAGTTTGTTACAGCTGTAAAGGAAACTAAACTACTTTATTATAGGACATATCATAGATTAGACATGGTGTTCTCTAAATCTTCAGTGTCTCTTTAAAAAAAAAAAAAAAGGACAAACTGATAAACACCCAGAGGAGACATAAAATAAGCTCTTTTGGTTCGATTAGGCAAATTGATTCCTTTCTCTCACATTTCACATATGATGGCAAATCCTGTCAGCTCTTGATTTTCAAATATATTTGGGATCTGCTTTTCACGCTTCTTCCTAATCCATTTGATATCATCATTTTTTTCTTTGGATCATCACAATAGCTTCCCAAATGTTCACTCTGAATCCTATCTTGCCCCTTTCAACTTATTTTCAATTCAGTAGCTAAAGTTATCTTGTTGAAACCAAAATCCTATACTATCTTTCCATTTATGCAAGTACACCTTTACATTTTTGTGACTGTAGATTTATGAGAACTATTATTTTTGTAGACTTATTTATTGAATTGTCACTTTACCAAAATTACTATAGTTTTCATATTGATTATTTGTGTTTCCAGAAATGTAATCATATTAACTTCAGATATTTCATCTTTTCACTTTCAATTCTTATGCTTTTGAATGTTTTATCTTGTCTAATTGCAATGGCTAATATCTCCAATACATTATTAAATGGTGGTACAGAGAATTGAATTACTTGTCTCATTTCTGACTGTTATGAAAAAGTATCATGTTTCCTCATTAACTAAAGTATTGGCTGTTAGACCAAAGTACATCTTTTAACCCAAATGACAGTCAGCACTCAGTAAATTTACATGATCATGTATACATTTATTGTTTGTTTTTCTGTTTTTATTCTTTATCTTCTATAGAATTTGTTGAAGATCGCCCTGTGGCTTAGATGTGGTCAAATTTCATAAAGAATTTATATGTATTTATTATATATTTTCAAATGTTAGAATACTAAGCATGTAGTTATGAGTATGAGGATGAGAGGAGATATTGATTATAAAAGACAGCATGAGGTATTGTTTAGGTGATTAAACTGCTCTATCTTATTTGTGATAATGATTACAAAGCTATTTGTCAAATTTTGTAGAACTATACACAAAATAAGTGATTTTAGTGCATGTTAATTAAAATATAAAGTTGAAAAAACACCTAACCATAGCATATACGAAGTGGCAACTTTATCTGCTTTTCCTCCCTTTTTTTCAATGGCTCAATTAAACTTCTGTCTCTCATACCAGAGCACCCCATATAGAAACACATATCTGTATTTATTATTTCAGTTTTCCAGTCCCAGTGACTTATTTATGTTTCCTTTGTTGCTTTTTATTGATTAATCTCTTCTTCTTTTACTGATTGTTAAAGTTTTTCATGAATTATTTTATGTGTCATTTCAGCCAGAGCCTTCTCCTCCATCCTAAGCCAGGCAAAATGCCTTTCCTGTAGGCTTCCATACATCCCTCTTACACTGTTCATTTTAGTAAATTGTAATTGTTTACTTTGTGGAACACTCACCAAACTAAGCTAATCCATTTATTGTAAGTGTTAGAGGAGAAAAGGCATTTGAGAAAGAGTTTGAATGGCCAATAATAAATAATAAAAGCCATTATTTGGCATCAGGTAATTACACACACACACACACACACACACACACACACACACACACACCATAAATCTTTTTTTTTTGCCATTTTGTCTAGGAAAAAGTTACATAATATATACCCACATTATATGTGAACATGTTACAACTCAATTCTAGAGCCTACCCCTGTGAAACATGTTTTCCTATTTTTTTTCCCCCTGTGGTAGAAATCAGGAAAGCGAATTATCTACTCTAAGATAAATAGATTATTTTTGTGGCTTTGGAAATGTATAATTTAGAGATATACTTCTAAATACAATCTAAACTTTAACTCAATGAAATACTTTTGAGATTTTTTGGAGTTTTACCACACAATAAGGCTAGAACACAAATAACTACTTCTCCAACTTTAAATTACTTTATATATTTATTGAAAAACTTGGCAAGGTTCATAGATAAATTTTCAATCTTCATTTTGTGTATATCTGACAATGCTCCCAGACTACAGAATTTCAGCAGAAGATATTGGGTCCTCACATATCTTGGTTGGAAGTGATGTTTCTGAATCATTCTCTTTTTAAAACACTCATTCTGGGTAACTAAAGTTATAATCCAAGGTCAACATTATAAACACAGTAGAATGCTCCTTATTTTTCAACTTGATTATAAATTGACTCAGGATAGGCAAGTTTGAACTTGATCAGCAATTATGATTTCTCCTATCTATATTTAATCACCTACAGCAACAGAAATAATAAGTTAATACTAATGATTTTATGTTTTAGAATAAAACAACAACAACAACAACAACAACAACAACAACAACAGCTTTTTAAGTAGCATATCCTAACACAGGGAGGGAGTAGGGAGAGACATGCATAGATATGCAACAAGACATTCACCTTTTTAACTTCAGTGAATGTGCAAGAAAAAATCTATGGTTTTATTCCCAGAAAACACTAGTTAAAAAGAAGAGTCTAGTATGGTAAATGTAATAGATACCTATAACTTAATTAATATAGTTTAATTTTAACAATTTTGCATTCTTTAGTTTAGATTCCATAAAGAGTATTTACTCTTTCTTGCATCTAATTGTGCCATTTTAATACTAACATCTAAATAGAGGACATATTTACCAATTATCTTTGAACACTTATATATTATTCCTTAATTAAAAACAAATAAACAAAGAAGAAAGAGAGAAATATTAAATTGAGTGGAAAAATTTTAAATGACATATATGGAATTTTACCAGTATTGTGAAATGCTAGGGATTTTGAAAATTGAAGGTAGCCTTAATAAGGATTAACAAATGGAAAAAGAAACTAGCAGAAACCCTCTCTCATGGTTGCCAGTTGCTAATAGTGTTTTAACAATATTACCCATAGAAAATAATAAAAACTTAACATTTCTGATTATGTAGTAAATGCTGTATAAATTGGCTACTATTACCATTTTCAGATACCATTTTTTAAGTAGGATCCACACCAAGAGAAAAAATTTGTACTCATTATTAGCCAGACTTCCTATCCTTTATCTTACTCTTGTATCAGCTAGAATGCTTCTTGCAATAAGTAGCAATACCTGATAAAATGGAGGGTTGAATAATTTAGCATCTCAGTTATTTTATGTGGTATAGCTTTTCTGTAGTTCCTCAAGACCATCCTTATATTCAGAAAATGATGGGTGCATATCTAAAAATTACATCTTTCTGAACAGTATCCAAAGACCAGAAGGGGAGGGAGTAAATATATTCCTCTTGAGTGTCTTATCAAGAGAAAATCTTTCCTCAAAGTTTTACCCCAACTCCCAAGGAACTCCTCCTCCACCTTCCCCTTATATCTAATTGAATTCAACTACTTTACACTTAGTTTCTAAAAATTGAATGACATTTGTATGCTTGATCTAAAACAGTTGGCATTGATCAATATGGTTTGTCACCTAAAGCTAGACAAAGAATCCAAATTCCCTGATAACCTTGACAGCCTCATGTTTGAAACTCATTTCCCATACTTAGGGTTTTATTTCATCTTTGTTCCTTAGTATTACGTTCTCTGGCTTAATTTCTGTTTCTAAATTCTTATTTTCAGTACATCAATTCTGTACTCTAAGAAACGAGCATCAAGCAGGGTGGGTCATGTAAGAGATTTATCAGGAATAAAACATGTGAAAGATAAATGGTGAGGGAATAAGACCAGGTAGGAAAAGCCGATGCAGATATGGCACCTTTGAAAAAGTGAGAGGGAAAAGGATTTGGTAGGAAAAGCCTCAGACCACAGGTAAGTCTGAGAAGTCTCAGCCATGCATAGCAGGGGGACCACAACAAAGATTGCCTGTTGAAGGATTCCTGCATCAGGCAGGACTGAGCCACCTCCAGTACCCCCCCCCCCCCCAGTTCTCAGCCATTGACAGGGAGCAGAATGAGGACAGTCTAGTCTTAGCATGAACACCACAGTTTTCTTCAAAGAGGCAGAAGCTGACAGAAGCTGTCAGTCCATTGTGTTCCCCTAGGAGTCCTCCAGAAGAAGATCAGAACAGCACACCTTCGTGAGCACCCTGGTTCACCAATTGTTCTGCATAGATCCACTTCTCCACCCATATTTTGGAGCAGCTACTTTATGCTTCTCTAAGGGGGGACGTATAAGACAGAAATCAGTGAGGTGAATTATAGTCACTCCTACTGCAGTTGTTCTTGGGAACACTTGACTGCTTCTCATTTGATATTCTAAATTGTCTGTACATCTAAAATCTTACCCTCAGTTATCACCTTCACAGGTTTTGGTGGCTTATGTGGTAGTGTGACCTACTCCTATATCTGCTCTGCTGTGAAGAATGTTCCCAGTCAGAAGCTATGTCGTGTGGGATTATATGCCAGGGGATCAGGTATACTATAAATCTTTGCATGGTAGACTGGCTGAGGTTCTTTGAGAAGAAAGGTAAATCCATCTATTAAATGCTCACATAGAATGAAGATAAATCTTTGGCCCTTCTATATGGAAGGGGCTTAACATAATCTACTTGTCACCAAAGGGCTGGTTGGTGTCTTTGAGATATAATTCAGTACCAGAGATTTAGCATTATGTAGCATTATAAATGATGTAGAGAGTTAGGCTACTTGTTCACAAAGCTTACATGTGCTCTCTGGTCCTATTCAAGCTCAATGCCTATGTTGGTGTGATGGTTGAATTATGTTCCCTTAAAATATATGTTGAAGCTGAACCTCCTGAATAGGAACTCATTTTGAAACAGTCTTTGCAGATGTAATCAAGTTAAAATGAAGTAATCAGGGTGGGATCTAATCCAGTATGACTGGTATTCATGTAAAAAAAGGCGAACGTCATGTGAAGACAGAGACACAGAGAGAATGCCATGTGATGACAGAGACAGAAACTGGAGCAATGTAGCCGCAAGTCAAGGAATGCCAAGGATTGATGGCCAATGCCAGAAGCTAAGAAGAGGCAGGGAAGGATTCTCTCCTTCAGGTTTCAAAGGGATCAAGCCCATGCTGACACCTTGATTTTTTACTTCTAGCTTCCAGAACTGTGAGACAACACATTTCTGTTGTAAGCCACTCAGTTTGTGGTACTTTGTTATGGTGGCCCTAGGAAACTAAAACAGGTAGATTTATAGAATATCAATTTGGCTCGGTTGAGCAGTTTCCCACAAAAGCCTTCCCTGTGTATTTCAAATTGGTAGGCCACAAGAGATGTTGTACAGGCTTTGTAAGGTGAAAAGGAAGAAGCAGCCAATTTGTTCTTTTTACACTAAGAAGATCAGCAGAGACCATGTTTAGTGTACACACTTTGTCATTTATTTGCTGGCTACTCTCATTGGTTAGCCAGGCATAAGCCAGGCTTGTACCTACTACAGCTTTTTCTGGATTCTCCTTTAGCTTCATTGACTCGTGGATCTATCTGTGTTTAGCTCTGAGACAAAGGATGCCACATTTTCCTGGACGACATCTGTATTGTCAAGGTTGGAGGCAGTGAGAGATGACACAAGTTCCAGTATGTCCTGAGTCACACAGCTCATACTCGTGGTTTTCAGCTCAGGCATGTAGATCCCAGCTTCTCTCCACTATAGGAGAACAGCTCCATTATAATGCCCTGGCAGGTTTGCATATCTCCACATTGGCCATACAGGAACAATTACAGCTGCCTGCAAACTGGAAAAACACCCTGTGGCATTTCTAAAATGTGAGAACATGGGAAGCTTGTGAGGAACTGCTACAAGGTCGTTTTTCAACCACCACCTATCTAACAAGGAGTTTCTGGGTCTCACTCTCACTCAGATACTGACGAACTATGAGGACTTTTGCTTTACCAGCCTTAAAATGCAGCTGTAGAACATAAAACTGATCAGCTATCGCTTGGCACAGTGTTTTCAGCAACCGAGTGCTCTGCACCTTGTTGTTTTGTCATACGGTCCTTTTGGTTTTGGTGTTACCTTGTAGGACAAAACTAGCACCTTTGGTTACTCCCTTTATTTTCCAAATAAGTAATAAACTCTCTGAATCCAGAAAGAGAGGTTTTTTTTTTTTTTTTTTGTATTGTTTTGTTTTTTTGTTTTTGTTTTTGGACAGCATCTGTAAGCTGTGCCACAATTTGTCAACACTTACTGTCCTCATTTTTCCTCTCTAGTTGCCTTCCCTATGAACCATGAACCGTCAGACACAAAGATAACAACATTATTATATAAGGTCAAATCTGTGTTTTTAAAAACAACACACACACACACACACACACGGACAGAAAAAGAAAAGAAAAATAACCAACTTTTTGAGGATTCTGATTTTAGACACTGGCTGTGAATTGACACTAATCACTGGAGATCCACAATACCGTTTTGGTCCACTATTCAGATTAGGGGTTTATAGGGATTAAATAAGTGATCAAAAGATTTTTGACTCAGATCATTCTCACTGTGAGACCACTGGCTCCTCAAACCCCTTTAGTGATTATTTCTTACTGTGGAATGCAAAATTTTAATAAACTTCCTTAGCAGTTGGCATTGCTATAGGTTTCCTGAGTCACAGAGTGAAGCTAATATTGTAGGAAAAGCCATGTGAAAGCCACTTGAACTATCTCTACAAACAAAAATAATAAGCCAAAAGCAATACTGTATTCCTTGGGAAATTGCAAAGATTAGTGCCAGGCACACTTAACTTGAAAGATGAAGGTCTGTGATTCCTACTAATCTCCATTCAGCTCACTTATTTGGCCTGTGAAGAAGACAACTAAGCTTGGAGAAGGAGAATGGATTATTGAACATGGAATCAGTTGAGACTCTAACTACAGCTACTGTTCCAGCTGTACTTTAATTGCTAGAGCAAATCTACTCATCCCTTGGCACTCGCTATGCAGGCACTGAACTGGCAGCTGCATTTTTATCTATACCTGTTAGTAAAAATTATCAAAAGCAGTTTTATTTCACCTGACAGGGCCATCCTTAGACTCCCTTGTCCTACCTTAGGATTATAGCACCTGTCTGGCCCTAAGTCATATCCTGGACCACAGGGACCTTGATCAACTTTCCATTCTTCTAACCCAAGAACAAAAGAAGGCTCTGCAACAGATCCAGCCTGACATACAAGATGATCTACCATTTAGCCGTGTGAATTAGCAGATCTGATATTGTCTGAGATATCGTTGTAAATAGCAATGCTTTATGGAGCCTTTGACAGGGCCTTACAGATAAATCATTGAGAAGACCTTTAGAATTTTTTAGCAAAGCTATGTTATCTTCTGTAAATGACTACTCTCCTTTTGAGAGATAGCTTTTGGCTTGTTACCAGGCTTTGGTAGAGACTGAATGCCTCACTCTAAGATACCAAGTTAGCATGTGACTCGAGCTACCCATCACAAACTTAATATTGTCTTACCCTTTAATCCATGAAGTTGGGCATGTACAGCAGCACTCCACAAAATAAAAGGTGTATGTATGAGATCAACCTCAAGCACATCCTGAAGGCACAAATAAAATGCAAGAGGCAGTGCCCCAAATGTTTATTGCTTATATACCTGGTGTACCGACTTCTCTTTCTCAGTCCACACGTGTGTTGATATTGGAGGAGGTCATCAAGACAGTGTGACCTTTGGCTGACCCATGAGCTGGACCTGGGCAATCAGAGACAACCCAAAACACACCCATCCTAAGAATGGGCATTCTAGCGTGCCTTCCCCATGCTAGAATGTGCCTAAGGACATAGCCTTGAGACAGTAATGTGACATCAAGACCATCTGAAAGGCATATGTGACTGAGCTTAGGCAAGTCCTCTATATAAACTTTTAAGATTCTGGCAGGAGGATGCAGAGATCTACGTGTTTGTGGCAACCCAAGACAAGCCTTCAAGTAAGTTCCCTTGCTTATTTTATTAAATATGCCACCTACCAATCCGGAGTGGTCTGCCTCTTCGGTTTCTTCTTGCTCTTCAAGTATGGTGGACAGTTTGTGAAACAACAGCTGAACATGGGACTGAAGAAGAAAAACTCACCCTTGTTTCCAGATGGTTCTACCCTATATGCAGACATCACTCACAGGTGGAGAGCTGAAGCACTACTGCACCAATCCAGGATGGTGCTGGAGGACAACACTGATGGAAGATCTCTCGAGTGGGCAGAACTTCAAGTAGCACAACTGGTTATTGATTTTGGCTGGAAGGAGAGATGACCAGAGATGTGGATCTCCACAAGTTTCGGGACTCTGGCTCTGCAACTCCAACCATTTGACAAGGGATTCTGAAGCTATATGGGTTCATCTCCAGTTATTAAAATTGAATGGGATTATTAAACATGTTACTTCTGCATGTTTATTATTCAGTTATCTTCTCTATATTTTTCTGTTGTGTTTAACAGTAGATACTTAAAATAGGAAGTTTACAAATTAATCTTTTTAGGAATTAAACATGAATAGATATTGTGTTTTATAGCCAAATTGAGGATGGAGTAAAAAAACCTCAAGAAACATCTTAGATTTTGGTAGATAATGAATGAAAATAAGAATGGAAATAAGAATAATGGCAATATAACCAGTTAGCAGAAGTTTAGTTCATTAGAGTATAAATATGGAAACATTTTAATTGTCAAATTTCTTTCAACTGTGCTCTCTTGCATCTCTTATCTGTACTAGTTTGCAGAGACTTATACTTGAGATAGGTTCCACAACTTTTCTGCTCCCTTTGGCTATTAAAATTTAATTTAGTCAATTCTTTAAACTTTAATCTCTTGTCAAATCTAAAGTTCTCTTCCTCTTCGCCTCACAGGGGAGGGAGTCTGATGTCTCAGAGCAAATGGTATCTCTTACATTCCTACTTTATTTTGTAAATTTATTCTCCTCTCAGATTCTGAAGTTTTAGAGAACTTTATACTAGAACTCAGCCTGGAAATGAAAGTAGAAAAAAAAAAAGAACAAAGATGGAAAGACTAGCTTCTAAACACACTCCAAACTCCACCTGTAGAATGCTTATATAGTATTTGCATTTCCCTATCAACTAACTGCCTCTCTCTCTCTCTCTTTCTCCCTCTCTATCATCCCCATCTCCATCTCCATCATCTCCATCTTCATCTTTATCTCCATCTCTATCTCTATTTCTATCTGTTGTTCTGTTTCTCTCTATCTCTACATATCTATCCATCCATCCATCCATCTTTCTGGGTCTGCATGGAAAACTGGGATTATAAGTAAGGTAAACAAAAATTTTACAACACTTATGCAATTTACTCAGTACAACTTTTTCTGATCCTCATTGGGATCTGAATCCAGTTATACATGTAGCACTCTATAAATACCAGTGTGCTATGAAGTTTTAAAAAACATGGTGATTAATCCTTTCATATTGTACCACTGTAGATTTTGCATTGGGAATAAAGAAATATCTATATGACTACAGTAGAACTTTATCTTTAATAAATTCTCAAACATATTACTGGGGAATTACCTGGGGTCAAAAAAAAAAAAAAAGATGGAGAGCAAAATCTAGAAAGGAAGACTTAGCAACTAGGGACTTAAATTCTCTCTCTCTCTCTCCTCCGCTTTCTCTCTCTTTAATTGTAAACTTTATTCATGTCCACTTTGCAGTGACTTCTTTATAGGAAAGTGTCCTGAACTCAGATTTTCAGAGCCCCACAATCAAAATGAGAAGGAATTATTGTGACAAGCTTTAGTACAATAAAACAGAGAGAAAGGACACACATTATTTTATCTTCGGAGGATTCCCACCAATTAACTATTTACTGTGGCTGTGTAACTTGGGTAAGGCAATGAGAAAGCAGCTTCTTTTAGGTCTCTACTTTTCTAGAGTAATGAAGAGTGGTTTCCAAAAGTGGCTGGGCTGGATACCCTATAGCCCCTGGAAGAATCACTATGAACTAGACACTCCTTCCCAACCACTACCACAATTTGTTTGCTAATCTATTGAAAATAATGCTTTGGATAAAAGAAAATGCTTAAGGTAATCATTAAAATGGCTTCCTAGACCATAGACTACTGCTTATATTTTAGTTACAAGCAAGGGACAATTTCACTGAAAAGTTTTCTTCATTTGATTCTGAAAAGGTCATTGATATTTATATTCCAAATGGAGTCACAAAGCAATATGAGAATGCTCAGAGATTTAGAGTTGTGTGAATGGTTTTAAATATCCCTGCAGAGTATAACAACATAGCTGACAGAACCCTCAGGCCCCCTGCTAGGCACAGCCCCATTTATTCCATGCCGCATTAGGGATGAAATAGTAAGCTTCACATTAAATTGGGGGGGGGAGGGAAGGAAAAGGAATCAATGGTGAACTTTCCTCTCACGTATTGCTGCACATTTTTTTAAAACTTAAAAAAAATTTTCATATATTTTTAGATCAACTTAAAATTAACATCACAATTGAGGGAAAGGTCGAGATTTTCCATTTATCCCCTGTCCACATATCCTCTCCCATTATCAAAGTCCCACCAGAGTGGTAAATTTGTTACAACTGATGAACCTACATTGATATATAATAATTATCCAAAGTCCATAGTTTACCTTGGAGTTTACTTTTGTTTTTATACATTCTTTGAGTTTGTACAAATGTATAATGACACATATCCGTCACTACGGTATGATATACAATATTTTCACTGACCTGAAAATCCACATGCTCTGTCTATTTATCCCTCCTGCTTCCTCAACCCCTGGCAACACTGATTTTTACCGTCATGTAGTTGTAATCATACATATGGCTTTTTTTCACTTAGTAACACATTTAAGATCCTTCCATATTTTTTCTTGGTTTGATAGCTCATTTCTCTTCAGTGTTCAATAATATTCCATTGTCTGGATGTACCACCAATTATCTATTCTCTTACTGGACATCTTGATTACTTCCACATTTTGGCAATACAAATAAAGGTGCTATAAATATCCATATTCAGGTTTTTGTTTGTCATACGTTTTCAACTCTTTTGCTTAAATACAAAGAAGAGGAATTGCTGGTTTGTATAGTAAGAGTATGTTTAGTATTCTAAGAAACTGCCAAACTGTCTTCCAAAGTGGCAATACCATTTTGTATTCCTACCAGCAATAAATGAAAGTTTCTATTGCTCCACATATTTGCCAGCATTGGTGTTGTGAGTATTCTGGTCATTCTAATAGGTGTGTAGTAATAACTCATTAGTGTTTTAATTTGCATTTACCTGATGATATACATGTATGCATCTTTTCATTGCTTAGCTACCCTCTATAGCTCTTCTTTAGAGAAGTGTCTATTAAGTCATTGGCTAATTTTTTAATTGGATTATTTATTCTCTTATTGTTGACCTTCAAGAAATTTTTGTATATCTTAGATAACATTCCTTTACCAGGTATGTCTTTTACCAATATTTTCTGTCAGACTATGGCTTATCTTCTTGACCTTGTCTTTCACAGAGCAACACGTTTTAAATTTAATGGTATCTCTTGAGTTATCAATTGTTTTCTTCATGGATCATGCCTTTGGTGTTGGATTTAAAAAGTCATTACCATACCCAACATCATCTAGATTTTCTCCTATGTTATCTTCTAAGAATTTTGTAGTTTTGCATTTTACATTGACTTCTGTGGTTGATTTTAAGTTTGTGTGTGTGTGTGTGTGTGTGTGTGTGTGTGTGTGTTTGTGTGCGTGCGCGCGAAAGGTATAAGGCCTTTTTCTGGATTAAATTTTTTGCAAGCAGATGTCCAGTTATCGCAGCACCATTTGTTGAAAAGACTATCTTTGCTCCATTATATTGCCTTTTTTCCCTTTTTATATATCAGTTGATTGTATTTTTATGGGTCTATTTATGGGATATTATGTTCTGTCGATCTGTTTTTCTGTTCTTTCACTAATACAACACCGTTTTGATTTTTTTACAGTAAGTCTTGAAATTGGGTAGTGTCAGTCCTTGAACTTTGTTTTCCCTTTCAAATAGTTGGCTCTTATATTGGCTGTTTTGGAATATTTTTTCTATATGACTTTAGAATCAGTTTGTTGAGATCCACAAAATGAATTACTGGTATTTTGAGAGAGATTGCATTGAATCTATGGATCAAAGTGAAGAACTCTCATGTTGACAACATTAAGTCTTCCTATCTGTGAACGTGGATTATTTCTTGATTCATTTAGTTCTTCTTTGCTTTCATTCATCAGTTTTATAGTTTTACTCATATAGACCTTGTCCATATTTTGTTAGATATATATCCAAGTATTTCACTTTTTGGGGTGCTTATGCAAATGGTATTGTGTTTTTAATATCAGATTCCATTTGCTTGTATATAGGAAAGTGATTGACTTTTGTACATTAAACGTCCATCCTGCAACCTTGCTATAATTGGTTATTAGTTCCAGTAGTTTGTGGGTTTTTTTGGTCTATTCTTTCAGATATTCTACGTAGACAATCATGTTATCTGTGAACAAAGACAGTTATTTTCTCACAGTTTTTTATGTATTTTATTACTTTTTCCTGTCTTTTGCAATAGCTAGAAATTTTAGTACAATATTGAAAGGGAGTAGTGAGAAGGGACATCCTTGCTTTGTATCTGATCTTAAAAGGAGAGCCTCGAGTTTCTCACCATGAAGTAAGATGTTAGCTGTTTTCTTGTTTTTGTTTTTGTTTTTGGTAGATATCAATTTGAAGAAGTGCTCTTATATTCCTACTTTAGAGGGAGTTTTAGCATGAGTAGGTGTTAGATTTTGTCAAATTCGTTTTTTCAATCTATTGATAGGATGTGAATTTTCTTTTTTAGCCCATTGATGTGATGGATTACATTAATTGATTTTTGATTGTTGAATCAGCCTTGCATACCTAGGATAAATCCTGATTGGTGCTGCAATCAGGATTTATGTTTTTCTAAATATGTAGTTAGCTCTCTGAGATAAGCACAATTATTATTTTGGCAAATAAAGAAGACATTTAATTAAAAGTAAATAAAAATTAGCTTTATATTTATGATTTTAAGTTAAACAAATTAAAGATAGTGTAAGAGTCATGTAAATTTTAAAATTTATTGGCTACCTCCCTGTTACAGACCCTGTTGCAACTACACTGGTTTTCTTGATGCTATTGCCACACTTTAGGGTGATTCCTGCTCTTATTTTTTTTGTACATGGAAGGTCTGCAAGATGTATTTATGGCTTGCTCCCTTACCATTACACTCCTTAAGATCTGTGTTCAAATATCACCTTCCCTGTAAGGCATTCCTTGTCAACTGTATTCAAAAATGTAACAAACAACAGACCACTATTTCCAATCTACATTTCCTAGTTTGTTTTTCATAGCACTGAACATTTTCTAACATTGTAGATAAATGGATAGTGTAATGGTTAATTTTATGTGTCAAATTGATATTGTCCCCACATTATTCTCTATGTGTCTGTGTGGGTGTTTTGAGATGAGATTAACATTTAAATGAGTAGGCTGGATAAAGTAGATTGTCCTTCTTAAAGTGGGTGGGATTCATCTAGTCAGTTAAAGGCCTGAATAGAACAAAATGTATGATCCTTCCCCAGGTAAGAGAGAATTCCTCCTGACTGCCTTTTAAATTGAAACACTGGCTTTTTTCCTGCCTTTGAACTTGAACTAAAACCTGTTGGCCTTATAACTAGAACTACACCATTAGCTTTCTTGGGTCTCCAATTTGCCAATTCACCCAGAAGATCTTGGGTCTTGTCAGCCTCCATGATGATATGTGCAAATTTCTATAATAACTCTCTTTATATCCTATCTGTTCTGTTTCTCTGGTGAATCTTAACTAATATAGATAGATAATCACGCGTATATTAATGTACATGTATATACATATATATAGTTTGTGTATTGTCTGCTTATCCCTTCTACTAAAATGTAAGCTGTAAGCTCCAGTGACAACATGTATTTTTGTCTTCTTTGTTCATTGCTGTATTCCCGGGGCACCATATGAGTGTATGTGAATGAATGAATGAAAGGGTGCATATGTGTCATTATTTGCAAGGATATTTATATACAATGCTAGAACAAACTTGTAAACAGTCTTCAATTTGATGTCATTTTTGCTCAGTTCCACCAAACCAAACTATTTGGGAAAGTAAAAAATGGAGTTATATGTGTTATAGTAGAAAAATTTGGATATAGTCGCTTCAGTAATTTTGATCATCTTTGCACTAATCACCCTCACAACATGGGTTGTGTAATTAATTGCCTAAAGCTGGGTTTCTGAAGCAGCTGAAAAGAAATAAAATAAAATGTCATAAGCAATTCTAATAGATCACACAGTCATGGCCAAAGGGAAAGGAAACAAATATAGTTGTTTATGCTTTGATGATGTAAATAGTCAATATTTCAGACTTGAATTAATTGTTTTCAGCAGCAGCAGCACTGCCATAATTCATTAAGAATCTATCTAATTGTGTGGAGCTTCTGCAAACCATTATATTATTACTATTCTTAAGGATTTATTTCTTAACAACTATGTGGTGCATTACTAGGGAGAATGACCTGTTTGTATCACCTTGCACATAGCAGAACCTCAAGTTTATACTGAAAATGGTAATAAGGTATATAATAAATGTAAATTCTGTGCCAATAACCATGTCGGACCTACTGTCTGCTTGAAATCTTCTAAAGTCTTTCTTACCAAGGAAAGAACAAATTACTCTGCCTTGTAGCCAATGCCCGCTTCAGCTCTTCCTCACTTACATTTCATGGTATATATCTCATCACCTCCTTTATTTTCCTAATGTATCAACATAATAAGATGCTTGTTTCCCGAGAATGATTAATTTTTTGCTTTCTCTGTCATTATTCACTCCGTCCTTTCTGCCAAAAAACAAAAACAAACAAGCAACAAACCCTTTCCTGTCATGTATACTGAAATAATCTCTTGATGGTAGGAGGCTATATTGAAAGTTATGTCCTCAATCTTTCCAAATCCTCTCAACAAGACTACAGTCCTTCCTCTTTGAATAATCTGAAGAATTTATACTATTCTTAAAGATAATTTCAATACAAATATAAGAAATAGCTACTTAATTAAGGCTATAAGTTCTTAAGAATAGAATCTATATTTTGAAATTGCAGTATAAAATTGGGTGCCAACAGATAGCTTTGAATTGAATTGAGGAAACAATAGAGTTATCTCAGTGCAGGAGAAAAGTTTTCCCAATAAAGAAAAATTGCTTCTCTTTGGTTTTGATGGACATTTTACAACATATATCAGGAGACTCACAAAGAAAATTCATGTTTACAGAGACATTAATACTGAACAAAAATGTAAGCAGGACTTTGATGTTTTTAATGTATCCTCTTTTTGTTTTCTTCCTAACAAGATTTTTATTTTCTAATACTAGAGCATTTACCAGTGCGTACTAAAATGCTCACGATTCTGGTTGCCTGACTAGATGATAAGCTAGTTGACACCACACTATTTATTTGTTTCTTCTTTTCCATTTATAATAACTTTCCAGTCATGTATATGCCCCCTCCATTCTATATTATTTTCACACCTTTGAACTTTTTCATATATTATTTCTCCTACTTGGATTCTTTTCTGTCATCTCTCTTATTTTTCCTGGTTAGCTCCTCTCAACCCTTTAAGACTCAGCACAAATGACATTTCCCTACCACTTCCTGCCCAGTTAAACAACCTGACCCTGCGGTCTAAGAACACTTTGAACAGGCCACTAATATTTGTATTCGTGTTTGTTTTATGCCTTTCTCTCCTTCCATTCCATTTATTTTTTACTGCCTTTCTCTCCTCCTGTTCTTCTATCCTCAGGAAGTGCAGAGCCTTATTTTCATTGTATCTACAATACCTTCTGAAATGTCAGTTGTGACTAGGTTTCCACCGAAAGAAAAATAGTCTTTGAAATTATGCAAGTTATTAAATAATACTAATCACTACCTTTTTCTAAAATTTTGTAGCACTTGTCTTAAATCCATTGTTAGATACATACATGAGACATTCTATTCACTTCCCTCCCTATAGGTCCTGAGGGATGTGCTTTACATAGAATATAAAATTTGATGTAAATTTAAATAAACTCTCTAGTGTAAGAAAATTATGTTTAAATGATATTTTAATATGAAACTAAATGTTCACATAACATTACAGAAATAAAAACAAATCAAATTCTATAAATAAAACCTATATGAACAAAAAGAGCCCTAGGGTATTTCTTTTCAATGCTAATAAATAACCGGTCAATTCACTTAATCTGCTGAAAACTCATATAACCATTTCCCCCTCAAAGGATCAATAGCCTGTGAGGCAGATGGCAAAAAAAAAAAAAAAAAAAAAAAAAAAAAATCAGACAGCCTGGCCAGAATCCATGTCTTTAAAATAATAATTGCTTCATGTAATCCAAGATGCTGTCACAGGAGGTAATACACTACAGAATACAGTTGCTTTTTTAAACGTGCCCAACGGTCTCCCAAATTATGTTTAAATTATGGCTGCCATTTTATTTATAGAAGAGCTTCCTGAAAGCAATGGATCATTATAATAATTACCTGCCTATCTCTTAATTAATCATGCAAAATACAAATGGCTTTGGAATTAATGGACTTGTGTTGAAATCAAACTCCTACTAAAACTGGTTACTGTGACCTTGGCTAAAATTACTACTTTTTCCAAGCCTCAGTTACTACATGTCTCATGAATGTAATGGGCATAATAATAATACCTCTAAAAATTCTGGGAAATATGAAATAAGCTATTATGCCACTGGGTAATCTTTCAGGTGCAAAAGAAAATCTCAGTATAGAGGGTAAAAGAGTGTCGATGCATGAGTGATTGGAATGAAACTGAACAGATTGCGTCAAGCTCTGATCTCTGTGCAAATTGCCATAGCGCCTAGCAAAACAGACTCGGTTTACTGGCGATAGCCTGGGTTACATGTTCTTCTACACCATTCAGGATTCAATCGGAGAAACATAACCGCATGACCAATAGGATATAATAATCAGCGATTAGCGATCGGGCCTTGCACGTTGTTGGAGTGAATTAAGCAGTCTCTGTAAAGCTGTTGTTTCCACATCTGGTGATGATGAAATCAGAGGCTGAGCGGTGAGGAAGGTAAGATGAATGCGCGGAACAGGCTAGAACACAGGAACACGAACCAAAGTCCAGGAGGAGAGATTGAAACCTCTGTCAACTTTACTTGCCTCTAGCGTTTGGCCGAAGGTCAACGACAGGAGGCAACTTCCGGTTGACCCGAGAACTGGATCCGGGCGGCGGACCCTCCTTACTCCTCCTCCGTCTCTGGAAGGTACCTTCTGCCCAGGAGGCGTTTTCAAGGACTCAGACTTGAGAGAGGAACGTGTCGTGGAGACCATCTGGACCGTATATGAGACTGAATCCAGGTAAGGCCTCTGCATGAACTTCCACGCTGCTGGCGGGCGGGGAGGGACCTGTCCTCGAGCGGCCCAGACGGGCCTCCCGTGCGAGCTCCCGTGCGCGTGAAGCCGCCCCACACGTCCCGAGAGGCCGCCTCTGCCCCGTCTCTCCCTGCCCTCGTGTCCCGTGTACCAGCCAGTTTGCTAACCGGCCATTGACAGCCAGAGGGAGACCCACGCATCAAGTGGGTAGGGTGGTAGGGTTGGGGCGGGCGGGGGGGAGGCGTCTGCAGGGAAATCCCGGTGGGCGCGGGCTTCTCTGCCGGGAGGGGCGGCCTGTGCGTCGGATGCTGGTGCACTGCCACCTTGCGTATGGGGACGCCCCCAGAATGCCCCAGCAACGCCGGCTGGTTTAATGCGCCTGTTGGAGGACCTGGGCCGAGCGCTGGGTGGTAAAGAAGGGCTGGCCTCCCCTGTGAGCAGCCGGGCCAGTCGCTGATGCCCAATGAGCGGCTGAAGCCCGAGGGAGAACGTTGGAAGGCCCGAGGTCAGAGGAGGACGTGCTGCTCTGCTGGCTTCCGGGCTGGCAGACGAGGTGGCAGAGCGGGGTAAGGGGGAGGCCTCAGCGTGCTGTTTGGCAAAGCTAGGAGGGAGCGGACTGCTATGGATTAAGGTCTGAGTGCTTGTGGCCAAGCCCGATTAGAACGCTAAGAGGTGGAATTCCTGGGAAAGCGAGGAGAGCGAAGAGGAGGATGTTGTGGTGATTAACAGTCAGACAGATGAAACTCATAATGCCCTCCGACCGTCTAATGCAAAGGAAAGCGAACATTGACACCAGTAGTTGTCGTTTCAACCTCAGACTTCTGTTGCTCGGGTCGTGTCTAGTCATGAATGGCTAGCTGATAGAAATACCTTTCCACAGTGGGCCCACTTGTATGCTTAGCAAACGAACCAACTTGTTTGTTGTATGGGTATAGTGTAGAAGCCAGAGGTCTTCCTCACTGAGACACACCCACCCACCTACTCGCCCACCTGGCCCAGGAGTCAGAGAAACTACAAGGGTCCAGCAAATATTTGAGCAGTTGCAAACTCTAAGCTGTTTTCAGCTAAAGAGGTGAGTCAGTGGACCAGCAACAAATTGTGTGGGCAACAGAATGACTGTTGCTTTATTACTGCTTTCCAACTCCCAAGACTCCTCCATGTTTCCACTCTGTCTGAAAATACACAATATAAAGAACCCTGGGAAATGTAGTTAAGCTTAGCCAAGGAAACCCATTACAAAGCTTCCACACTGCCCCTGAGCTAGGATAGGAGGCCAACACCTCAAATCATAGAGATTGAGACCCAGAGAGGATGATGTTTTTACTGTAAGAATGGTTAAGGTGGATGTGGTGGCCAGACAGCAAGATATCTGCAGTAGATCTATTTTAGTTATCCAAGGGTTGAGCCTACCACATAGGTAACACTCTGTGGATAAAATGAACAAAACAAAAACAAAAACATTGATTTAAAAACTTTTAGGCATCTAAAATGTATTCAGTGAATACTATGTATACACTTATGGACTTCATGCTACCAAAAAAAAAAAAAAAAACCACTGGTTATTAAGATGCAGGAATGATTGTGTCATTTTAGCTATCCTACTCTAACCCTGGTTCATCATGGTGTGATGCCCCTCATTAATGTGACTCAAATCTTAATTCATTGAGATGAAATATAAAGGACGAAGTGAAGGTTGACACTGGTTATTTTCCTCAAATCTCCTGGATGCTACAGTTAAGCAAAAGCAATAAGCAGTGTTCATAAAATGTTCCATTCTTTGAATTCCCACAAGAAAACAGGCGTTTCATTTCATGGAAGTCTTCTTCATAGCCATCCTCTCACCATGAAAAAAGTCATTTGACACATTAGTACATGTTTGGTCCATTATAAAACCTAAACACTTCTGTTAGAGAAAAGACCTAAAGTGATTAAGAAAAATGTTCTTTTCTTCCAAAGCATTCTAAATGGAACACTCAGTAGTAGAATATGTTTTAGGTTAATTACTTTAATTCAGTTTTAATTAAGTTCATGTTTCCATGCCAACAAATGGTTTTTAAATTGTTGAAATCTTGATGTTTCAGAATATGACTAAATTAATTATCTAAGAGCATTTGACTCAGTTTTTTGGAAACATGTTGTGTAGTTTTAGCATCACTCTAGCAATTATTTTAATATTAGCAACAAATAGTGATAAGAACTTGAAAAAACTGCACTGTACCATAAGATTTACTTTTATATTCTAAATTTGTGCATATAACTTTTCTAATGCACACCTACTTAAATTACACATGGATTTACAAAAATAACATTAGATACACAGGGGGATACAAGCACAGGTAAACATATGCCAACAGATATCAGCCCCAAATGATACCCATTTGTCTATATTCTGGCAATACTGTACTATGCTTGTACATCCAAATAGAAGAGTAAGATCAACAACCAAACAGGTGGCTTTGACTTAAATTATAAATCCAATTCTCTCACTGATATGCTTAGAAAAGAGAAAATGTTCTCAATCTGAATATAAAACAAGCATAACTTTTTCCCCAGAAAATGGCAAAAAATTTTCCAGAAATAGGAATATACCAGTTGATGAAAATTTTTGTATAATGCAGAATTTTGTTTTTGTATTTTTATTGCCTTTTCTTGAAATATTCTTGTTTTTGTCAGGATCAAGTAGGAAAATTAAAGGAATTTTAGTTATTTCAACGGAGATAATTGTTACATGGATGTTTTTGTCAGGATCAAGTAGGAAAATTAAAGGAATTTTAGTTATTTCAACGGAGATAATTGTTACATGGAGATAATTGTTACATAGAACACTGAGTAGTTCATAGATAATACTTGCAGTTGTCCTGTGTAGGGATGGAGAAGAAAGGGATGAGACTGGGATTAACAGAACATAAAGCTGGGAGGAGCTGCCTTAGATAGCAGGGGCTCAGAACTCTGATGAGAGAGTGTTATCTAGTTGCTGCTGGTACCTCTGAAGGAATGTCCTGTGTCTGGTTCTGGAAGTGCCGAAGGATGCTGGAGGCTGGAACCAACTGATGATGCTTTAGAAAATTGTTACTGCTGGGATAAAGTGTTGCAGCTCCTAGATTATCCTGCTACAAACAGCATAAAAAAATAAGAGAAAAAAAATTCCTTCTCTCCTTTGCTTTCTTTTTATTTTCCTCTATACCTGTTGGCAAAATAGGCTAGGAGAGGCTGAACCACCTTTTGAATAATGTAATGAGGTAACAACAGAGAAGAATCACAGTTTGCATAGTATCAGCTACACCGTCTCAGAGTGATGACAAGGGTGAATTTGAAGATAATAGGTAAATGGCCTATTGCACATTACAGTTATAGTTTATTTTTCTTAATTGATTTGTTAGTCTCTGGCACTAAAACCTTCTCTGTTCTTCTTGTAGTTTTCCAGGTGGATTTAAATCCCTCATGTCAAATTTTTTACTTTACCTTGCAGTCCCTGATCTTTCTCATCTAATCAATGTCTAATGGCCACTCTTTCATTTCATTTCATACATAACTACATTCTGGTTTTTCCCCCCACCTTGGAACCTCTACCCACCTAAAATTTTCAAACACTGGTAGAAGAATCCATCACCCCTGTCCTCCTTCAATTCAAATGATAAGATGGGGAAAGCAGGTTTACAGAGGGAAAAAATTTTAAATTTATACTTATTGAGAAACAGAAAATTGTTGAATGCAACTGATGAGTGAGGCATGATGTTAAGTGGTTCTCTTATTTAACTGGGTATATGGCAATGACCAAACATTTGAACGTCTTCATTTTAAAAAGGGGGTAATAATACATAAACTGCTTTGCTCATGGATTGTTATGCAGGCTAAGACAAATCAAAGCTTCAGAAGTGTGTTGCAAACATTAGGAACCCAATAGAAATGATAGGTGCATACAGGCTTCTGTGGAAATGTTTTGGAGAACGATTACATAAAAACTTACTGGAGCTCACTCTGCAGTAATCAACATAGAGTTCCTCACCTGGGAGAAATTCCAGCACATTGACAAATTAATGCCTGAAATTTAGTTTATCTCTTCTTGTGACTTTTAATCTGCGGCTCATACTTATATTACAATGCTTTCTTTGCAATAACCACGATGTGTGGCCTTTTTCATCAGTACAAAACCACATAGCCTCACATCGTATCTCAGTTTCAGTCTGGATGATTATTAGCTATTCTTGGAGGTGTAGTCCAGAAAAATCCTGAAGTCAATTTTGCACATTCTGTGAAAGAACCTACATCAACTTAGGTTAGCCCAACCATACCATGAGGATTTGATGATAGTTTACCTAGCCATTTTTACCTGGTATAGGAATAAACAGTGTGACTTATTAATATTGATTGTTGCCTTTAAAAAAGAAAAGCTAGTAAATATCGATTCTGAAGAATAAGGGATTAACGAGAAAATAAGTAATGTAGCTTAATAATAGGATTTCCCCTTGCTATGTCTTAATATACCAGTATAGAAGAAAACTTCCAGAATCAGAAATCCTAAGACAGTTTCCCAGGAAACCTAATGAGAAGTTTATTAGTCTTTTAGAGAGAAAAGTAAACTTCAACACTGAACACAAGTTAAAACACAACTTATCCCTAAGTTTTGTGCTATATCAGTATTGTCAACTTTAGTATGTATGATGATCGAATGTTCAGGATAAAGAAGGAAATGATGGTACTTGATTTCTAGGGGAAAATGAAAGTTCTGAATTGCAACTTTCGAGTCCTAAAATAGAAAGCCTTGTGAAGGCACTTGGCTTGGGTCACTTGTAAAGCATGCTCATAAGAAAAGATAAGATTAATGTGCTTATTTAAGAGAAGCCTCTCATCTGCACCAAGCCCGAATATTAATGAACCTTCAGCTTTGCTGTCTTCATGGGAATATGTTTGCTTTAATAGTTCATTCCCCCAGAAATGTAACTTGTATCCTGATTGGTGAGACATCTAAAGAGCTAAGTCAGGGCCATTGCTCTCAATGGAAGCATTGCCTGAAAAGAGACCACAAATTAGGACAGTGAATATTTGAGAGGGACTTATGTATAACCACTTCAGGAATAAGCTGACACATGCCCGCAATAAAATCCAGAGTCAAAAATAGAGTCAGATCAGCATTATGCTAAATAAAATAACTGCAGTGAAATACGAATAACTAACAATGTGATTGGAACAAGTTGACCTTTAGGAAACATGGTTTTAGTGAATTTGCTCCACATCACAAAGGCATTTTAATATCATAAATTATCAAATTTAAATAAAAATATAAGAGCAAGCAGAAAAAGACAAATAATACCTTGGACATAGTGTACTATGAGTTAACCTTTTGTGGTAAGGTATATTTAAATTTATTGACCTACATAATGTCCTGTCAAAAAAGCCAACTAACTACAGTATTTACTGAGGAAAAAATTAAAAAGTATTTACAGTATTTCTTGTACATGCTTTTTAAGTTGAGGAAAATGTTTATTTTTTTCTGTAGATTTTCATAAAACGGAATTGTACATATTCTATGTATCTGGGAACAGATAAAGGCAATCACTTGTATAATTGAAGTATAATGGTAAATTTTACCTTAGAAACTATGCTGGTCAGTTCGAATTTAAACTAGCCCTTATAAAAATATAGTCCAAAGAATACTGGTTCAGAAAGAAGTTGCAGGTACAAACACACGCACACACACACACACACACACACACGCACACAAGCTCGATACTTTAGGAGTTACATTGTATGTCTACACCTAAAGCTCTTAAAATAACACTAACATTAGCTTCTATAAATGCTTGGATTAAAGGAATATTTAACTTATTAATTCAGTATACAATTAATTGTGCAATGAAAAAGTTGGTCTCTATTCCCTTTTATATTTGTTAAGAAATACTAGTTGAACCATTTAGGAGAGAGAATTTTCAGGATTCTCCTGGAAAACCTCAGAGATAGAGGTCTTATATGATTGCCTGATAGTCCATCTCATGAATTTAAACTCACCCCCTTTCCCCTCAATTTAAAACTCCTTTATTTGGTATTCACAGGCCAAGGAATAATCCAGTTATTTCTCTTAACATCATATCTCCCATAGTCTTCAAAACCAGAAATGTAGTAATGAAAATGTCATATTGCAAACTTGTAATTACTTCTAATGGAAAGCTTTCTTGAGATGATAGATTGACACACAACAGTAAGAAATAATAGAGTAATCTTGTATACACTTTACCTACATACCCTTTGTAAACTATTGTATAATGCCACATTAAGGGAATTGTCATTGATACGATCCACCAGTGTATTCTTACTTCCTCAGTTTTTCTTGTACTCATTTGACTATATATTTAATTCCATACAAGTGCGTTAAATGGGTGGTTCATGTGTTTGCTGCTGTGATCAGGTACTGGCTAGTTCCATCATCATAGATGTCCTTCCTTTTGTCCTTTCAGAATCATGCACCCAGCTCTCTCCAGCCCTTCATATAATTGCCTGGAAACTTATCCAAACTGTCATGTAATCCTTCTTTTGCTTAGCTTTAGATCCTAAAGATAATCTGTTATGTTTTTAAATAAAATTTTAAAGCTTTATAGTTTTAATTTAAGTGTCTGATCCACTTTAAGTTGACTTTTGGTTAAGGTATGATGTTTAAGTCAAAATTAATTTTTTGTCCATGGATGTTCAGTCACTCCAGTATCATATAATAAAAAAGTCTATTCCTCCATTTTTAAAATGCTTTTGTTCCTCTGTCAAAATTCAGTTGGGTATATTTTTGTAGGTCTATTTCTGGGTTCCTTGTTCTGTTTCATTGACATATGTTTCTGCTCCTCTGGTTAGAGTGATTCTTACCACTTCATTCTTCTGTGTCAAGATAGTTTTAGATATCCTAAGGCCCGAGCCTTTCTATGTAAATTTTAGAATAAGCTTTCCTATGTCTGCAAAATAATCTGTCTAAATATATTGATAAGAATTACTTTACTTTAAATCATAGACCAGTTCTTAGAGAATTAATATATATATTTTTTATGTTGGGTTTTCCCATCTATGACCACACTATGCCTTTCTGTTTATTTAGTTGTTTTTAAATTTCTTTTACTGACATATTCTAATTTTCAGCATATAGATCTTATATATATTTATGCATACGTATTTCATATGATGGTTTACTCCAGTAGTGCCAAACTCTGTGGCACTAGGGACCGGTGCTCCTTGAGAATCTAAAGCCTGATGATCTGAGGTGGAGCTGAGGCAGCTGGAAATACAGGTGAAGCTTTGCTACCTCTCCTGCCGCTCACCTGCTGTGCAGCCAGGTTCCTAACAGGCCACAGTATGTGGTAGGGGTTGGGACCCCTGCTTTACTCCTTTCCAATCAGTGCATCTTATATTTCCTCTTGTATTATTGTAGTGGCTAGAACTGCCAGTATTATATGGAGTGGTGAGAGCAAATGTCTTTGCCTAGTTCTTGATCTTGAAAAGAAAACATTAAGAATTTCACCATATAGTGTATATTACTTATAGATACTCTTTATCAAGTTAAAAAAATTTCCCGATGGGTATAATAAATAATGCCTAAAATATTTATCGTAATAGGTATTGAGTTTGGTAAATGCTTTTACTGAATTGATAGGATTATATGAGATTTTTGTTCTTTAGTTTGTTCAAATTATAGATTGAATAGATTGATTTTCAAATGTCGAATCATCTTTACATTTCTAGAAATAAACCCCAGTAGATTATATTGTAAAATTCTTTTTACATACTATTGAATTCTATTTTCAGTATTTTAGTAACAATACTTGATAATGGTCTGTACTTGTGTTGTTGGTTTTTGTACTTCTTTGTTTTTGCTATCAGTATAATCCTGCTTTTATACAGCAAATTGGGAAATCTTCCCTTCTGTTTTCTAGAAAAGATTGTATAGAATTGGTGTTAATTCTTCATTAATCATTAGATTGTCCAGTAAAACTATTTTGATCTGAAGATTTGTTCTGCTGGAACTTTAAAATAAATATGTAGTAATTTTAATAGTTATAGGAATATTTGGACTATTTTATCTAGGTTGAGCTTGGGGAGTTTGTGATTTTTGAGGAATTTCCTAAGTTGTTGAAATTAGGGGCATACCTAGTATTCCTTTATTATATTTACAGTGGCTGCAGAACCTGTAGTGATATCTCTTATATCGTTTCTGAGATTGGTGATTTGTGCATTAATGTCTTCTCCATTTTTTCAATGTATTTTTTTGTCAGTCTTTCTAGAGTTTTATCAATTCTATAAATTTTTTTTGAAAAACAATTTTTTTAAATTTGCTGTATTTTTCCTATTTTCATTTAAATTAAATTTTGTCTTTTTCTTCATTTTCCCTTTATTCTACTTGGTTTGGTTTAATTTGCTCTTCCCTTTAGTTTCTTAAGTATTTTGTACTGGGAATTTCCCTATTTCCTTCTCAGAACTGATTTTGCTGCATCCCACATGTCTTGATAGGTGTGTTTTCAGTTTAATTTTAATTCTGTGTACTTTTTGGTTTCTTCGAGCCTTCTTTACCCATGGATTAATTAGAAGTATGTTTAATTTCCAAATGTTTAGAAATGTTCCTGTTCTCTTTTCACTTACTGGCTTTTACTTCAATCCCATTAGGGTCAAAGAACACTCTCTGTGTGATTTCACTTCTTTTCAATTTGTTGAAATTTGTTTTATAGCCCAGGATATGGTTTATCTTAGGGAATGTTCCATAAGTACTTGAAAAAAAAAAAAGTTTACTTTTTTCACCTATTCTACTATTTTGGGTGGAGGTTTCTAAATATATTAATTGGATCCAACTTGTTGATGTTATGTAGTTCTTTATTCTTGATGATCTTCTGTTCTTTCAGTTTCTAGGAAAGGGGTGTTGAAGTCTGTAGCCTTAATTATGCATTTGCCCATTTTTCTTTTCGCCTTCTATCAGATTTTACTGCGTCTATTTTGCAGCTCTATTATTAGATGTGTAAACATTTAGGATTACTATATTTTCCTGGTGGATTGGTCCTGTTATCATTCAGTAATCTCTTTCTTTTTCTAGTCATTTCTTCACTGTATGCTTTACCACATTAGATTTTAAATGAAGCCACCCCACTATCATTGGATTGATGTTTGAATGGTTATTTTTCTCCTACTTTTATATCAAGCTACTTATATCATTGAACTTGAAATGAATTTTTTTAAGCAACATATAGTTACCCCACTTTTTTTTTTGTTATTCACTCTCACAGTCTCTGTTTTTGTTTTATTTTTTGTCTCTGTCTTTTGGTTGATGTATTTACACTATTTACATTTAAAATAATTATTGAATGTCAGCACCAAAGTATGCCATTTTATCAATTGTTTTCTGTTCCATTCCTCTGATTCTGATTCCTTTTTCTTATTTCCTGCCTCCCTGTGATTTACCTGAATACTTTAAAGATTCCATCTTGATGTATTTATAGTATTTGTGAGTATATGTTTTTGAAATCTTTTGCATTTGTTGCTTTGAGTATTACAGTATATGTATGTGACATAATCTAATATCAACATTTTACTAATTTGGGTGAAATATGGAAATTACAGATCCATTTGTGGGTTACCGTCCCTGCTTTTAAATATCATTTTCTTCAATATCAGGCAGTGTTAAAATTTTTGTTTCAGTCATAAAGTGTGAGTTACAAAATTTATGTTAATAAGGATAGACTTTTATATATTCATGTTTCTGCACTTACTTAGTCCTTTTTTCAACCTGATGGTTCAAGCTTTTACTAAGTATTAGGTGACATTCTTGCCCAGAAACAAATAATTTGCATACATTATCTCATTGTCCTTGTAGTAATACTGTTAAGAATTTACATATGTGAAGCACTTAAAACATAGAAAGAGGTATGTTATCAGGTTTAGCTTCTGTTTGCGCTTTAATCTCCTCTGCCATATTTCGTTATTATACATAATATATCTTCAACATTAAACAGTGTTCTGTATTCCATTTATGTCAGGCTTCTTTATGTCATGTTTACATAGCTTCTTTCCCTAGTCTACAACATTTTCTCATTTGCTAAATTCTGATTCATCTTTCAAGGTTATTTTACCATTTGTCTTATTATAAGTAGTGCCTCCCACAATAATCTAAACCAAGAGATTGAGTGAAGCAGAGATTCAGAGACCTGGTTATTTTGTTTTGCTGCAAGGTAACGCTGATGGGCAATACTTGAACTTCTCTTTGGATCGATTGAGGCTTTGTTGATTCTGCATAGAAGTTTGATTTCTTTCTCTCACAAATTCCCCCCCCCCCACCTTTTAGACGTGTTTATCACTAATAAACAAAGTCTCTCTCAGCTTTTATTTTCAGAGGGCCCAAACTGTGACAAAGCGTATCATGACTTTAGTCAAGTGATTTGTATTTTAGGCAGTGCAACAATAACAAACAATTAGAAAATCAGGAAATTAGACAAGACAGAATTTCAGTCATTCAGAAGCCAATAGCATAACAGGAAGAAGGCAGGTAACCTAAGTACATAAGGGCACAGGAATTAAACCAGATCTTAAATTGTAAATAGGGTTTCTAGAATCTTCCAGATAGTAAGGTTCTGATGTGTTCGATTTATCTCTTGATGATAAGGATATTGGTAAGATAAGTATAGGAAAAAAAAAAAAACATTTTGGTTTAGATTAAAACAGAGCATTTAAACAAATTAGTATACTTAACTATGATGGGACTGGTAAAAACCAAACCAAATCAAACCAAACCAGAACAAACCAAAACAAGACAAAAACAAGTAAGCCATTGGTAATTTGACTGATGAGTCTGCTTATGATGATCATGCCTGACATGAGAACAACTGGAGTCAGACAGGAGTGGGCAGTGAGCAATAATGAACACCATTTTTTTTTCAATCTGTATGAAAATAAAATTTTAAGAAAATGTTAATAGTCATTTTATGTGCAAAAGGAAAGAGATGGGATACAATTTTAATAATATATTGAGGTAGTCTTTTGGCTGAAGAGGAAGAAAAAGGAACTTATTTCTAAAATAAATGGAAGAAAGGAAGATGAACTAGACTTTGACATTTGGATATAGATATAAAGGGAAAGGAAGAGTCATATTGGGTTCATAAAACAAAAATAGGAAAGTTAATGATGAGAGGTGGCATAAAATAGGGAAGTGAATGCAGTCAATTTTGGTGTAAATTTTTTGAGACTATATATTATTTTTAACTCAGCTCCTTCAAAGAATATAGCTCAGAGTCCTGAATGTCATGAGTGTTCAAATAAGTATATATAAGTTTGAAGAACAGTGATGCATCCAATGGGAAATCTCGTTGGAGATTTAATATATGCTTGTTATTAACATAATGTTAATAACATATTAGCAGTTCAAGTTAGAAGTAAACAGAAGCAGTTATTCACAGCATTATAGAGATAACTACTACCACTAATACTTCTCCTCCTCCTCCTCCTCCTCCTTTTATTTTTGAGAGAGAAATATAATAGAGAAGACCAGAGTAGGCAAATTATCAAAACCTGTTAATTCCTTGTTTAATGGAGAAAGAATAACCTCTGCCTAAAACAATGATGATAGGAGAGAGAGGGAGGGATAGAGGGAGGGAGAGAGGGAGGGAGGGAGGGAGGAAAAGAGGGGAGGAGGGGAGGGGTGGGGGGAGGGAGGGGGAGAGAGAGACAGAGAGACAGAGAGACAGAGACAGAAGGAGACAGACAGAGATGGAGAGAGGGAGAGGGAGAGAGAGCGCGCACGAGTGAGCTAAGAGAGAGGGGGGATGATGGATCCAGCTGAAAAGTTTTCTGACAAACCCACCCCATCTTCAAAAATGTTAATGTTATAAAGAAAAAAAAATAAAGCCTTTTGTATTGAAAAATAAAAGATTCGTCTTAAATGATCTTATTAACCATGAAGAGAATCACCTTTAAAATTGACATACGAGGAAATCCAGTATCTTAAAATAGGTCCGAAGTTAACATTTGTAGGTCCTGAAGAAAGATTATAAACGTGGTCCATGTACTGTAAGTCTAGTTAGTCATAAATTAAAGTAAGCAACTATTTAGGAATATGTATCATCTTCTTACCCTGACAAAATATGTCAGCAGTCTCAGAATGCAGGTTCAAGTTTATATTTCACACAGAGATTTGTGATACAAGAGAGCTGGCCCTCATCCTCTGGCTTAAAATTCCACTTCTCTTCCCTTCAATTCTTGCACTGTGAAAAGTGTTGCACGTGTTCATGTGGACGCTCTAGTCCACATCTCCAAGCGTCAGCCACAACTCCAGAGAAACAGCCACACCTTAGGCACTCTTGGCAGGCATGTGGCCACCAGATCCATGATGCACCCCTGGCAGGGTGAGCTGGGGAAGATGCCCATTGGGTTACTGGAAGAAGGCTTATCGCACTATTCAGGCAGAACAATGCAAGGTCCTGGATGTCTGGGACAAGAAAGGGAAGCATGTAGGCTCTGAGTGGGCATGACCTCTTGGTTCCTTGGTCTGCTAACTGTTGTCAGCATAAGTCATAGCGAGTATAGGGCCAGAGCAAGGCCCTCTGAAACTCCTAGAGGAAGACTTTCTTTTCTTAGTCTATGGATAGCCTGAGTCTGTGTGCCAATACTCAAGTAATAGCTATACCAGAGTTTGTCTCTCTGCTTTCCTAAGGACAGAATTTAGTCAATGAATAGAACCTTTCTTCTTAATTCAAGTGCTTTGAATAAAACTAGAATATATAGTTGTTTTTTTTTTTTTTTTTTTAAGAAGTAAGTGTGTTTGTGCCTAGCTCCTTTGGTGGAATTTTGGGCCAGATTAGCCCCTGTTCCCAGTGGGAAATAGTACAGATCTATTGAGAAAGTTCTCCAAACCATCTGGAGTGTTACGGTGATATTTACTTTTGTCTAATTTGCTCTCAGTGTGCCACTCAACTTTCTCTGTTCTCAAAGGACATCCCTGAGTTTTAAATTAGCTGTTTTCTTTATTCATTATCAAAGACTAACATTAAGACAACACAGAAAATAATGTCGCATTTCAAAGCAACAGCTGCGCTGTCGACAGTGCTTTATTAAAAGTCTCTAAGTTGTATACTACATTGAGTTTTCAACTTTTCAGAAAATGACACCAATTTTTATCCACTTCCCCAGATTTTTAATGAGCAGCTTTTCCCCTGATGTCTGTGTCAGAGGGTGGAGAGGTATGGTTTTTGGTTTCCGGCTGTTTCAATTAAGGAGTTGATCATTATTTTGTGTACTCTAACATCTCTAATAAATCCGATTAGGGAAAATTCTGACACAGAAAGTGGCTTAGTTGACATTGATTTTAAAAAGGCATTGATAATTATTCCAGATTGATAAACCTTATCTGTTTCAAAAACAGATGCCTTTTTACAAGAAGCCCACACCATAATTTATCTTCATTTTTTTTCTCTTGTCTTTTCTACCCATCCTATGCATTTGGAGTGTGTAGGAATAAATAATCTCCTACAGAACAAAGGGAAGAACAGCAGATTCAAATCTGAATCAAGTCATCAAAGCCCCTCATGTTGCACAGCGATGCAAAGCTGCACAAATCATTATTCTAAATCTATCAACACTTCCATGCTGTTTCCTCAATAGGAATAATTGGATGATTTAGATTTCCTGCTGACTTTTAAACATGATTGTCAGTGAATAAAACAAATTAGTTTTAATAAGAACTTTCACATGAGCACACAGCAGTGGAGTGACAGGAACAGTAAATGGAGGTTTCAATAAGTGTGTTGATGGAGCTGCACCAAAAGAATATTCAGATAATTAGGATGATTAAGCAATAATGAACATTCCACTGATTACTTTTATCCTATTTCAAAATATCTAATGAATTTATTAACGAAAAGCATACTTTCTTTAAAATAAATGAGTCCCTTTTTTTCACCAGTATTGAAATGTTATACCGACAAAAGTGAAAGCTAGTCAGACTTGTAAAAATCATAAGAAGCAGACCCCACCGATTCATCTGAAATATGTGTTTTTTTAATGAAATAAGTCTTAAATGAGTTTTGCTTTACTAAAATAGTTGATTTTTATTTTTTAAATTTTATTCTTGAAAATATTTTGAAAAATAATAAAGCATAATACGTATAAAGCTAATTATTGTTTTATTTTGAGTGGGTTGATGGAATTACTTTATTTGTTATTTTATACAGATTGTAAATGATGACAGAAATAACCTGACAAATGGATTTTATAAATATTATTTTTCAAAATATGTAACATTGTCATGGAGCAGAGAGATTATTTATATTCACATGCATAGACCCTGGTCTGTGACATAGAGTGAGTGGTTGAAGTGAAATCAGGTAAATTAAGGTGGTAAAGTTGGTTGGGATCAAATTGCAGGTTCCTTTGAAAACAGAATAATGCTGACAGGCTTCATTTGGTGGGTAGTGTTAAGTTATTAAATAGTGAGAAAAATGTGAAGAAAAGCAATCTCTTCTCAATACTGCTGTGGCAAGATTGTTGTGATAAGATTAAATCACTGATGTGTCTATATGATAAGCTTTATTTTCTGGGAATCTTTTAATATGAAATAGTTAAGTTAATATGTTACTGACTTATCTTCATTATATGAAAATTCAGACTATTAGGAGATAATACAGCTGGTAATAGATTCAGAAATTTGATGATTTTTCTTAGATATTATTAGATATCCTATATACTAATATATATAACTAAATTATTTGCAAAAAAGACTTTTTATATATTTTTATTAAATAAGTTACAAATTACTTTATAAATGCATTATTTCCTTATTGTGACATTTTAAGTTTCAGTTGAAAAATTTAGCTTGTCAGATTCCATGAGCAAAAAGGCTCAGCAATGAACGTTAAAGATTACTTTTCAGTTTAAATGGAGGAATCAAGGGAGAATAAAATCTTTTGTTTATTACAGGCAGCTTTTTATTTCTGAAAATTCTAAACTTAATGACAGCCTCAAATCTTCCTTTTGAGAGGCACAGAGGGTGCAGTGAGGTAAGGTCTTTGCTACATCTGCTGCCTCTGTCTGCATCGCCTCAACCAAAGTGGATCGAGAGGCTCTTGTCACAGCCAGGGTGTATGGAGAGGATGGGAGAGGATTGTAATGAATAGAAATTGACTTACCTACCTGCAAAATCCTCAAACAAGCCAACATTTTTTTAATCACACTTTCATCGAACCTATTCATTGAACAGTCCTCACCAAGAACTGTGCCAGTTAGAAAGAGACACTATTAAGTTCAACAAGGATCAAATGGTCAATAAATAAAGAAACACTCACTAACATGAAAGATACTGCTTCATAGTTCAGATATAGAGGTTATATCTATACCTATATATGAATACATATGTATGATATATACGTGTGTTTGTATGTGTGTGTAAGTTCTAGAAGGATATAAAGAAACTAAGAAAATGATTACTTTTGGAGAAGGTGGGAGAGGAGCGGTATTTCAAATCGTCACCAAATCAGATCTTAGATATTATATTTTAACTTTTTACTAGAATATATTATATATTTATGTTCTATTTTTTAACAAAGGTCTTTGTCACATGAACAGAAGTCTTAATCACCAGTCGAGTCTCTAGCACAGTTCAGTGACTCCTTTTGATTTGATGATAAAGCCAAGAAAAAACAGAGGCACATACTGCCCTCCACAGTTTTCACTGCTGTCTTATGATGCCCATACGTATTCCTCCTGTGGGGAAGACCTCCCAGTTCCATGTGATCTATGTGATCTGCGTCTGCAGTGCCTTGGTAGTGATTCGTTCTTGGGGTTACCAAGGCTTCCTCAGAGTTCTTCCTTCCCTCTAGCAGAAAATGTTAAGACACATCAGTAAATTGAACAAATGTTTTATTCACATATTTACATCTAATTATTTTGCAGGATTCAGGTCAGAATCCATAGGGACATGGAGGTCAGAATATTGAAATATAAACAAAACATTCATTAAATATGGCAAAGCTGTTTCAGCATTTAAGGAAAAAATGCACTGTTTATTCTTTATATGAATATTTAAGAAATGTATCAAATTTTATTCCTTTACGTATTTGTCTGCTTTTCTTTTTAAATCAATTTATTATTTCTATGGAGCAAAATATACTAACTAGCAAGATTTTTTAATCAAGTGCTATGTACCATGAGGGAATTTAAAACTAAATTAGTAGGTTCCTGTCATTAAGGACCGTATTACCAAATTAGAGAAATAAGATACATGCATAGGGAAATTTGAAGATGAAATAAAAGGTATTGTGAGATCTCAGAGATAAAGATGCATTCTGGAGTAATGAAGAACCTCTTGTTTAAACTGGATATAAAATATATGAAATATCAAATGTTCCTAGCCTTAGAATTGCTTATAAGTTGTGTGTATATAATACATTTATATACAAATATGGATATTTAAGTTATTCATATATATGCATGTTATACATATCAATATGTATGATATGTATAAAATATATATTTATATATATTTAGTGACTTCAGTATTCCATGTAATAAGACACAAACTTAATATATTTTGTGTGTTTGTTGTTTAGAATCACATCATTTATCAGTGAATAAGTTTAGCAGCTCTATCTAGTATAAGCATATTTTGGTCACAGATCCCACAAAATAACTTTCATTAAAAAAAAAGAAAAAGGAAGATGTTAGTAGTCCCCTTGTCAAAATAAGCCCAACCAAATACATACACTCACAAGTAAGAACAAAAACAAAATTTGGTAATGGAGTTGAAAATTTAGAGGTGTCTAAAGGAGTGATTATTTTAAGGCAAAATTTAGATTTTGTTAAATAATGAATCAGAAGAGAGTCAAATTTTATGAAGGCTAAGATATTAGAAAGGAACAAGACCTCCATGTACATTTTATGACATTCAGAAACAGTAATTAGTTAAGGTATTTTAAGAAAAGCCCCAGCTGGGTCAGAATTTTCTCATCAAATTAGAAATGTTAGTGAAATTTGAAAAGGCTTAAGGTGTAATATGATCAGTTTATATGCCAGTAGGCAGAAATAAGATTTGAAAGAGATTTTGGAGCTCAAGCAAATAATCAAAGACCTTCAAATATGTCTTCATTAATATTAAGGGTATGCTGTGTAAACCTGCTGAGAAGCTACGACAGCCAAGAGTAAGAAATATGGAGTACAGGCCAGAGAGTAGAGGGTCTTAAAACTCAAAAAGATTTTGGGAGGAATATGGAATACTGTCATAGCTTAAACGCTTACAGTTTAGGTTGAATTATAATGAAAATTATGTAAGAGTTAAGGTGTTCAGTTGTATTTAGCAGTTTTTAAATATCAATTCATACTCTTGCTAATTCTCATTTTGACAACCATATGCTTATTTTTCATGTTGCTAGACATTGTGACAAAAAACAAATTATAAAGAAGCTAGTTTGTGAATGTCAGCGTTCCTGGAAGTGAATGTAACTTGCACAGTGGTTGAAGGAGCAAGAGCGATGCGTGGCTAGGAAAGACTGGGAGGGTAACACAAGCTGGAATCCTGAGGCAGCTGCTGGAATGGAACCTGACCTTAAACTTACCCTAGTCACGCCCTGTTTCCCTGCAGGGCTTTTTGGTGAAATAGAACTAGTGTCATCACTAATTTAAAATTTTATGCCCTAAAAGCCTTTCATGTTAATAAAGTGCAAGGAAAACATCCGATTATTGAAATGTTAAAAGATTTGGGCTTAAGTTAAAAGCATCTGGACGTGAGAGTTTTAGGAGAGTCTCAAACCTGCCTTCTTTGAAAGTGGAAGTATGGTTTTGGTAGGAACGCTCATGGGTGGAAAGCTGCTATGAGAGACGTCCTTCCGGGGCCAAAATGACGGGAGCTAAAATAAAGACCGGGAGCAGGGGAAATGTTTTTCTGTACAGCAATTAGGGAAAGTAAGAACTTGTACTTCATAATTCCCATTTTTAAACAACTGAACACCATTCATAATGGCTTTTTGAGAGGGCATTTACGCTAGATGCTGTATAGGTGCGTTACATCTATTCTATTTTTGTAATATAGATCATCAATATGACTTAATTTTGTCTGGTCCAAAGGTGATGCAGCTATGAGATACCCTAAGTGAATTTGTGATTAAGAGAAATAAAGATATTCTGTGAGAACTAAACCAGTAAATTCCATACATGATAAATGAGCAGATGACCACATATAATAGAAAAATAAGAATATATCCTTATTCCTTTATGTCAAGGTAAACATTTCTTCTGAGAGAACTCTGGTGTTCCAGTACTGCCAGGGACTTTTCTGATCATACTATTCAGTGCAATTTATTTTAATACCGTGTTTAATTTCTATTTTATTTTATATAGTTTGAAATTTATGAAGATAAGAATGTGTCTATCTTGCCTAGGGATAACATTATACTCCTAGGGACTAAAATAATTTTTATACAATGAATGCTAAATAAATACACTTTGAATGAAGGATGCTAAACAAGTGGTCAGTTATTGTACAGCTAAATAGCTACAGAACAAAAGAGCTACAGAATTCCAGAATTCCAGCTAAGGTGACTCAGGCATAGTCTAAGTGTGGAAGGAGTAGATGGCATGATAATTTGATCCGTAGTTATATTCATCTTCCTAGGAGAAAGAGTGTATAGACAGAAGGCAACATACTGGTTAGGTAAAATAGAAAAGGACAACTCCAAATGCCAAAGGTAACAGTGCTAAGCGGACTGAGTGTACTGTTTGTTGGGTCAGCATGCCTGTCTGCCCACCAAGTGGGTCTACCTGGCAAGAAGCCTGCATCCGGTTATCAGAACTTGGCACTCTGACATAGGAATTATAAAGATAACTCCTTGGTTAGGATTCAGAGTACATCAGTAAACCATTTGATAAACTGAATCCCCATGTACTTTTTTTTTTTTTTTTTTTGCGAAGAGAAAATATGCTGAACAGGCTATTGCAAATATCCAGCCCACTTGACATTTTTATTCTTCCTCGAATTTCATAAATTGAGATTCTTGATGTTTTTTAGGCTTATGAGTTTTGTTAAGATACATTCCAAAAACCCCAAGTTCCTAACTTGCAGTACTGAGACTCTGAGTCTAGTTTGTTGAGAATTATGCAAGTGCAGTATCACTTGTGAGTCTTCCTGCTCCCGTTGGCCACGTGAGACGACATCACTTAACTTCACCTATGATCACCGTGACATTACCTAAGAAACCATAAAAACCTTTCTGTTATGAGGAGTCAGGTCCTGATTGTGGCCAAAATGTGGCTTTGCATTATGATGGGATTAAAGTTCATCTCCAGTCTTAATTGCATTTAAAGCATCAAGATGCAAAAATTATCAGATCACACAGATATGTCTGTAGGCAGCCCAAACTACTGATCAGAAAGTGAGTAGATTGAATAAAATAGGAAGAAATAGGAAGTTTGGCTTTTGTTCGTCCATTGGAGGAACCTGGAATTTGCAGCAGAAAAAGAAGGCTTTAAATACTTTTAAGATATTTTACACATTTATATTTGTGTCGCACAGACCCAGACAGATACCAGAATTTGGGGTAAAACTAAAAATAGCTGTAGACTATTAAAGTTTGTGAACCCTCCCCCTTTTAATTGAAAGGATGATTTATTCAATTATAATAATGTCAGAATGCTGTGAATAGATTTGGCTAATATCTTGAGTACAACTTTTTTTTCTGCTGATTTTCTTACCATGCCCATTAATTTTGCTCTTATGGCAATAAGTAATTTCTTGAAAGTATTTCTCAAAATGATGCCAGCAGCTGACCTTATCACCCTGTCCTTCCACAAATTGGACAAGGTGAGTTATCATTTCCTCTTGCAAGAGAGACTTAACCTTGTGTATTATATGGGCTGCTTTCATTAGTAGAAGCTTCAGCGTATGTTATTTGTGGAATGCTGATAATTCGTGTCATTTTTCTTAGTGAATACCTCTTAAAATTCTATCTTAGATGTTGCTATTTGCTGACTTTTAGCCATGTAAGTAGGACTTATTGGCCTAATGCCTGTGTGTTTTGGCAAAGAATGGTAGCAGGTGAAAAGGCAATGAAAAGGAGGCATATTTTAGATGATGACACCTGGTCTCCAAATCTACTAATTTGCTGGGCAATAACCAATCAGTGATAAAATGGGTGATTAGGTAAGCCAATTCAGTATTTAGAAAACTGAAATAATTAGTGTGTTTCCCAGTGGTTCTGGCTGAGCAGATATTTGGTGAGCTAAGATTCAGAATTACACAATTGATTAGCACTTAGAGCTTTTTCGCTAAGGTTGGCATAAGACTGTTGAGATACAATTAACTGCACAGAAATGACTATTGTGAAAATTCAAGTGATCTTTGCTTCTCTTTCTGTGTTAGCTTGTCCCCAGGCAGCGGAAGATGTGTCAAGCTGTTAGCTGGCCATTTCCCAATGCCACAGCAGTCCAGTGTGTCTTATCTTCTCTTTCATCATGGAAATTATTTATGTTTTATTAGGTTTTTTATTGTTGTTTTGTTTTTTGGCTTTTTTTTTTTTTGGTGTGTGTTTCTTTTGTTTGGAACATATTCCTTTGTTTCTTCATTTTGCTCGACTCTGCGTGGAGGCTTCTTTGCTTTAGATGAAGCGGTTACCTCTCCCAGTCTTGAATGAATGGCCTCGTGTAGGAGATGAAACTTTTGGTTCAACCTTGCCCTAGTTCTTGGTTGTCTCTCAAATCTTTGTGATCGTGCAAGCAGTCTGTTTTATTTTTAATAGCATCCAGTAGTTGAGGGTGTGTCAAGATCCGTCAGTATTCCAAAGGGGATCTCAATCAGCACCTAGATTTAGGCTGTTGGAAACCAGTTTTTCAGGCAGCAGTTTTAAAGAATGCAAATATATACAGTCCTATGGGACTGCACGTGTAAGCCCTGCTGGCCTCCAGAGCCAGGCAATCTGGTGGTGTCCTCAGGCAGCAGCCCTGAAAATCAGGGTGCCAGGCAAGGGTATAAGCTCGTTTCTGGAAGACACCAGTGAACTGGAACGAAGTAGATGCATCTACTGGCCTCCATTCCCAGACAGCATCACCATAGGCGTCTTGCAGTGAGCCAGATGGGCGAAAGCCTGCTTCTCAGGCCAAAGCTCCTGGACATGCAGATAATTCTCTTTCTCAGAAAGACTAGGATTATGTTTCAGTCTGCTGTCTGTGCAGTGCCCTGGGAGTGGTAGTGTGCCTAAAACTGTCCTTTCAATTGCTGCAGTCACGTGAGATCCAGGAACACAAGCCCCCTTTGACTCCAGAGCTAGGACATCAATGGGCTTCCCTGAGACACAGCACAAAAACCAGATCACCAGATCAGGTGTAAAAAACGGGCACCAGACACATGTAAAAAACTCCCTTCTTGTAGATACTGACTCTCTGGATGAAGGCAGATGGGGAGTGCAAGATGGCACCTGCCAGAAAGAGAAGAAAAAAATAGAATTAAAGAAAATAAAGAAAGAAAAGAAAAAAAAAATCATGTCCAAAGATGTGTCCTGCCAGCTTGAGCATAAAGATGCCACCTGCAGAAGTGAGGGGAAAATTATGGATTAAAAAAAAAAGAAAGAAAGAAAGAAATGACACCTGTTGCAGTTGGGGAGAGTCTAGAGTAAATAAAAATGTTTAAAAGCAAAGAGAAAAAAGCGAGAGAGAGGAAGGACGGGAGAGAAGAGGAAAAGAGGGAGGGAGGAAGAAAGGAAAGAATGAGAGAGAAAAAGAGGTAGGAAAAAGGAAGGGAGGGAGGCAGGGAATAAGAGAAGGAAGAGGAAGGGAGGGACGGCAGGGAGGAGGGAGGGAAGAAGAGAGTAAAGGAGAGAGATGGCGCTTACCCGTCTCCCTATCTGGAGAGTAACCCTGCAGACCCCTGCTCTTCAGTAGGATGCTTTAATACTAGTAAATAAGCCTGTTTCACATAGAGTCTGGCCACTCATCAACGGGTGCCTCTGTGCTGGGCCCTGGGGTGAGTGGGAAGGTGAGTGAGCCATTAAGGGCCTTTTCTCAGTTTGCCACAGTCCCACTCATGAGTGAGGCCCTGTTTTCAAAGTTAGATTTTTGTGGGGCTCATCTCTCAAGTGTATGTCTTAAAAGTCTGGGTGCCTAATATGGGGTACAAACTCTTTAATTCTCAGGTAGAAGCTCTAGGTTTTGAGTTCTCACTCACTTGTGGTATTATTGTTCTAGGTATAGGGGAGGGAGAAGGGGTTGTGGCATGGTGGTGGGTTTATAGCAATATTGTCTCAGCCTTTCCTCTATTGGAGAGAGAATTAGAGAGAATTAGAGAGAGAGAGAGAGAGAGAGAGACAGAGAGAGAAGAGAGAGAGAGAGAACAGAGAGAGACAGAGAGAGAGAGAGAAGAGAGAGAGAAGAGGAGAAGAGAGAGAGAGAGAGAGAGAAGTGTGCCTGTATTCTCCTTTGTCTGATGTGAAGGAGTTGTTCCACTAGTATTTAGGTATTTTTCAGAGGAAATGGTTTTGTAGGTAGATTTAGTTTGTGGGAGGGGGTGAGTTCTAGGTCTTTCTATGTTGCCATCTTGAACTGGAACCAACCTCTTCCCTTTTAATAGCTATAGATTTGAAGTCAATATTATTGCTCATTATTGGAATTTTAAGTGCTAACCACTTTCAGGTAGGATGTTTATGTTACAAAAGGTCTAAGTCAAATTACTTTAAGTTACCTATCTGTAAAATAAGGGAATTAATTTATAAAATAGGTAGGTGATAGTATCATATATAGTTGTTGAGAGGATTAAACAAGTCGGTACACATAGATAATAGAGAATAGTAGATGTTATGTAGTAAATTCTCAGTAAATGTTAGCTGTGATCACAGAAACAAAAATGATGTTGAAGAGAGGTTGATGAATTGACAGAAATTTTATATAACCTTTAAGTATTCATGTATCTGTTGGTTTTTGATACTTCAAAATACTACCAGACTCTTTCCATGTTAAAATACAATTTTCAAATCCTCACTAATCAAGGAGAAAATATGGCATCTCAAGGAACCTCAAATAGATATGAAACTGCATTCGGTCTCATGCGGAAAGGCAGAGGGGGCAAAAATCACATGGCCTACCTGGTCATCTGGATATTCAATCTAATAGCAGACTTAGAAACATTTTTCTGAAGAGAAAATTAGAAGCGATAAATTCCTATAGAGTAATTAAAATAAACACAGGCACTATAAAGAGTTTATTAGTTTAAAAATTATTTGTTGAGAACGAAGCCCTTGTATTTATGGAAGTTATATTCTGTGAGATGCAGATGACAAGCATGAAAATTTTGAATGCATATTTCTCATGGAAATAAGTGGTACTGAGAAAAATACAACAAGATAAAAAAGATAGGCTTGGAGGGGATTGCATCTTATAATGACGGGTATTGAAGAAGGAATCATTGAAGAGAATAGATGATCAGAAATTGGAAGAAGTGGGAAGCGAGTCATAGCATTGTCCAGAAGAGCGTTCCAGATACTGAAAACAGTAAGTGTGAATGCCGTGAGTCGTTTAGGATGTGCTGACACCCATTATTTACTTCATCATCATCAGTCATCATCATCATCATCATCATCATCATCATCATCATCATCATCAGTCCATCCATCATCATCAATCAATAATGTATCCTATCATCATCCAATCATCAATCAATCAACCAACCAGTGTGAGTCCAGCTGAATTAACAAGGCTTGAAGCAATAGAAGATAATGCCAGATAGGTAGCCACAGACCAGTTTATCCAGGGCCTTTCACGAATTAAATGAAAAACTATTGACAGATTTTGAGCACGGGAATGAAATAACCGGACTTCATTTTTAAAGGAGCACTCTGGTGCTGTGTTAAGAATTCACCGTTAGGAAGGAAATCGCTTTAGAAATCTGTTGCAGAACTTAAGCAAGCTGGTCGTTGCTTCGACCATGGTAGGAGTAGAAGTATGGAGAGCTACTGGATTCTGAATCTGAATGTATTTTCAAGTCAGAACTGAAGGATTTGTTTATGAATTGAGTATATGTCATCTAAGGGAGAAATAAGTGTCAAGTGCTCTTGGTGGAGAAGTTTAGAAGGTTGCAACTGCTTTAGGGGAAACCAAGGGAACAGCGATTTGGTAATGGTGGTGACGGGACTGGTAAATCAATAAAAGATACTGAAAAGAATATATACACAGAGAAAAAGAAAATAATATTAGAAATGGAATTTTTAGAGTAATTGTGTTATTCTTGAATATTTTACAACCAGAAATTGTTATATTATAATTTAAATAATTAAAAATAACCTGTATAACAACAGAATTCCCGTGTATACTAAACATAAGTCCATGTAAAGGTCAGCTCCCCTTTGCCCCAATGGGGTTCATAACACCTTTGTTCACCTCAAAACAGAGATCCATTATTTATGATAGTGATTGGTCCTCTGTGGACACATAGAGACTGTCACTATTTCTTACGTGCATTGTTACATTTTAATTTCAAAATATTTTCTTTAACAGTATCCAGAGGGTTATAGAAGATTTTTTTCTTTCAGTGTCAATTTTTTTTTTTCTTTCAAATGTGATTCAGGTTGAAAAGTTCCACACTTAATCCTCTTCTCCAGGTATCGCCTTCTGGACACAAGGTGTGCTCTCAGCAGAGTAGCAGTGGTCTCCAACAGAGGACGCCAGGCCAGGGCATATTTAAATTCTTTGTGGGTTATAATTTTAAATAAATCCTTGAGGGTACATGTTCCTTATTCAGAATAGCTGTTCTAACATTAAATAAATTAGAATAAATTAACATCTTTCTAATTTATCCATTCTCAAATCCAGGACTAAATGTGTTTTTATTTAAATTATAAGGTATTGTCTTTACAGGTTTTGGTTGGACTAGCTTCCCATATACATAGTAACTGTGGCCTTCATAAACATTTGTGAAATTCAGATACATTCCTTTTTAAAAAATCTTTAGCAGTAGCAAATAAAGAAAAACATAATTCTTTTGTTTTAATTTTCTAAATAAATCAGTATTTTCTTCGTGCTAATCCTACTTTTATATTTGTTAACATATGTGTATGTTTATCAATATAGCTCTGTATTTAATCACTTTATCTGTATATACAATCAACTTAACTATATTACTTTTATCATAGTGTACTTAAAAACCATAATATGAATGAATGGTAAAGTGAAAGAGCAGTAGACTGATTGAGATCGAGCAAATGTGTTATCCACGGTACTTTCTAGTATAGATAGGCATATGAAAGAGTGAGCTTGTGCTATGTACATACTACATAGGGAATAGAAAAGAGGCAGAAATAATTCCATTTTGGATCAAATGAAACATAAAGATCACATAAAAGTCAAAATAACACAGGAGTTCTGTACTGTCATTCTGTATTACATTTTGTTTAACATCTCAAACACTTTAGATTCCATTTGTAAATTTATATATACTCATTTTCATGCTCAAACTAACTAAATTTTTTCTCTCTCATTTGTTGTCATCAGCTCTTGCTTGAATTGGCCATATAAGAGCATTTCAGGGCCAAGGTCATTAAAATAATTCTAAACAAGAAGTAATTTTCCATGAAATCTCCAAGGTGTTGGATTTCAAACCAATACATATATTATGGTATTTAGAACTCTCTGATTTTCATTTATGAATATCCCAGTCAGCATATGATCGCAGCTGGAAAAATGAGCTCGAGTAATGAAATGAGATGCCAGAGCAATGGGTCTTCTTAGAACGAAGGCCATTAGTTTAATTGCCACAGATGGATGATAATCAGGTCTCACAGCCCCGGTACTTGGAGTTGTCCTTTAAACCCTAAATATAAATATAATAGTTCCTAATATTCTTTGAATAGTCACCAGAGTAAAGCAAGAAAATACTCATGCTAAAAAGTAGTAAATTTATCATTTATAATTTCTAAACAAATATTATAGGAATTCTGAGTCTCAAAGTGATCACTCAGACCTTTAGAGCATTACATGCAGTATGCAGGATGTGGTGGGTAGAGATGTTTACACAAGTTCTTCACCTATGAAATGGATATTATCATAGTCATCATCATGATTATCATCTTCCTCATCACTGCCATCATCATCATCACTATCATTATTATTATTATTATCTCTGTCTAATAATGTTGGATGTATTGAATTGATTTAAAGCATTTACCATGTCCCCTGGTAAGTAGTAACCACATGAACATATTCTTAATGGATTCTTAAATCAAAGTTGTATAATCTTGTTTAAGGCTCAGAGTCCTCATTTTACAATGAGGATTACAATGCCTGGTTCTAGGTTTTCAACAGTATTAAATTTGAATATTGTATGTATAGTACTTAAAAATTATTTGGGGCATAAATTACAATGTATAAAACTGAGTTCAATTTCAGTTATCAGAAATCTTCTTACAAAGCAGATGGTCAAGGCTATGTCGAATCAGTTTGTGGACCATTCATTCTCTAAAAGTGAAAGTCATTGGATATATATTCTTTTACTCCCCATTCTTTACATTGTAATGAATCCTGCCCACTGGCCCATTATAGATAAATATAATTACCTATTTTTATAAGGAATATCTCAAAACAGTAGATCTTAAATTTTAAAAAATTCAGTGAATGAGAGAAGAATCTAGAGTAAATCTAAATATGATAACTTTCTATATATTTTCAATCTTTAATCCACAACCTCTCACCTTCTTAGTGCTTTTGCATGTTAGTACTGAACTTTGCTTTAAGAATACTCATTTTTTATCTCTGAGAGGTAGACTGGAGAGAGCAAGGACTTAGGAGTCAGACTAACCATATTTATAATGCTAGCACTGCTATGTAAAAGCGTAAAATGTGGGCAAGTCATGTGAGTTCTGTTCATTTATAAAACATAGATAAAAGTACCAATACTGTAAATTTCTAAAAAGATTACTTGTAATTATGCAAAATGCCTAATATTAGTGAAATGCCTAGTATTAAATAAATTGTAGCTCTATGTTAAAATATACCCCATTCTCCATTTGTGTTCTGAATTCCTGGGACTATAATGAAGTTTTACTTCCCTTCCCTCCATGCCTTCTTTTCCATGGTTTACCCTGTCCTTAGAATATTTTCTCTCTTCGTCAACCCTGGTCACATCTAGATGAGACCTCTTCTTCCTTCAGGCCTAGCTTAGGTTCAATTCAGAAAAATGATTGTTTGTTTGTTTTAATTGGGAAAATTCACTTTGATCTTAAAGCTCTCTCTTTTTTTTTAATAATAATTGTCATAGATCTGTTTGTATGCACATTTATCTCTCTCATGGTATGTCCATGAGAGCCAGGAAGAGTATGTGCATTTTCCCCTTTAGAACACCAGCACAGGGATAGTATCACATACACTCCAGTCATTTTATGAATAGTTGATAAGTCAACAAAGGCAGCAGAGGAGAAAGGTCAGCTAGGAATGCCAGTGATATAGCTGTTTCTTAGGTGTCATGTGATTCATTTGTTCTTTAACTTATCTTTGTGGTACAGTTACAATGATAACTGTTTTTTCTTCTCTCATAAAATAAAATCAAGTAATGAGAGAAGCTTAAAATAATATTCTAGTAAAAATTACTTCAACTAAAATATAATTCACTAAGTATAAAACAAAATTATATCGATCATAGTAATTTAGTTTTATCTCAGAAGGTCAATTTCTTAATCTCTTTGGAAATTTGATTATTGTTTTTATCAAAAGAAGTAAAGAAGAAGATGCCCACAAAGACCAATTACTTTTAGCTGTTGTTGTATTCACAGCTCTGCCATCTACTCTATGATTTGGGGCAAGGTAATTAATCCCTCTGTAACCAAGCCTTTGCCTACAAAATGGAGAAAGAATAGAACCTACCTCATAGAGATTTTAAGAGGCTAAAATTATTCAGTATATATAAAGTACTTAGAGTATTATAATTGTTGGTAAAAAAGCAAAAGCAATAGCTGAACAGTATTTGACACAGTACCTCTTCCATTCCTTAGAGATGACACTTATACCATCAAGGAGCCATGCACCTTGTCATTTCATCTCTCTATTTAGTAAAAATACATATTAAATGAGTCAGTATTCACTTTTTAATAACTAACTTGCTCATGGTAGTTTCAACATTGTTTATATATATTTTGTTTTAAAATATAAGAAAGCTTAAAACTCAGAAAAGTTTTACCCTTTTCGTATTATAGGTAAAATAAAATGAAATAGTCTGGTTGATTTTATTGGCTACTATAGAAAATACCAAACCTGATTCTTTATAGAGGGAATGTTTTTCCCTTGATGAGCTTTCATGAACAGTTCGGTTTACCAAATAGCAACCTAATAGATGGAAAATCTCCTCCTGTGGTATCTGAAAATCACACTGTATTACAGAAGATTCTGAAACAACAGCTGTACCAGTCAGCAGGACATACCAAAAATGCTAAGAAAGTCTAATGAAAGTTTAATAAGGTCTATTTACAGAGACAGATACAGGAGGAAAGGATCCATCAAGGGATGGTGAAGCATGCTGGCACCAGCAAATGCTGGACGCCTTTATGACCTGTCCACCCAACGGGCAATTCAATATAGAAAGTGAGTGGAACCAAACACTTGGCTTGAGCAGCAGCTGTGAGAGTTTGATAGTAAAAATCAGCCTGGCAAGAAGAAGAGGAAGAATCCAATTATCTCTGTCTCTGTCCTTCCCTCTCCCTCTCCCGGTCTTCACTCTCTCCCTCTTTCTGTCTCTCTGTCTCTTCAGCTCATCAGGTCTGTGCTGCTGCCTCTGTTGGCCAAACCCAAACTGAGAATGAAGGAGTTGTAATAAGGGGGATGGAGCAGCTCATGGAAGTCAACCCCCTGTAGCCCAGAGCAAGGTGTAGAAGGAAGCCTGCAAGAAGAATCTGAAGAGAAAATGGAGACTAGTTAGCCTGGTAGCCTTCTGGATAACTTTGTAGTTTTAAGGTACTCTTATACTAAGTGTCTTGTTATTTTTCTGCTTACAGTAAAATTTGTATAATTAAAGTGAAGAGAAAGAAAATAATGTCTACATGTATTTATTACTTAATGGGTATGCTTACTTTCTGTGACTAAAAACAGGAATAATTTTATTACCTGGTTAAACTAAAACTACTTGCAAATGAAATTCATTTTTTTCCTAGTTATATTAGTATTTTAAACATACTTGCTGTATTATCCTACAGGCCACTATCTTACAGTATTATTTTCCCATATGTGGATAAGCATTTACTTCCCTGGTCTTTTGGTATTAAGTTAAATATAGTAGGTATTTATTGCGAGAGTGCATGCTATCATTATGCACAACATTGCCCTTTACTGTTCAGATCTGCAGGTATTTTCATTATTGATTGAGACTCAAGACTATCAATGTTTAGGTCCAGAACAGTTTAGGAGGCAAGTGGAAAATACCTACATATTTTCATGGTTATTGTGTATAGTTCTAATGGTACTATAATATCAAATTCACATAATTTTTCTTTGGGATTCCATGGCAAAGCCAATTTCAAATCATAAAAACAGAATTCAGTTATGTGAATACTGTTATCTAAATATGTTAATGATTTATTTATGATATAGTATATATATAATCTCTTCTTGAATATATGCGTATATTCAATCTGGATTTTTTTTTTCCCTATGAAAAGAGATTATAGGCTAAACTTATATGATGGTGGTGAGTGCCTATGGGTAGCCGTTTTGTCTGCAGTTCTTAAACTTTTTAGTATTAGGACCCTTTCTACTCATAAATTATTGAAGATTCCCAAAATGCTTTTGTTTATATAGATTAAGTCTACCAATATTTTTGTGTTAGAAATTAAGACAGAAAAATTTAAAATATTTTATTAATTTATTTAAAAATTATAAACTTATGTTTTAATACCTATAATATATTTTATTGAAAACATTTCACAAGACAGAAACAAAATGACGTTAAGAGAACAATGTCATTCTTTTACATTTTTGCAAATTTTTTAATACCTGGTTGATAAAAGGAACCTGGACTCTCACAAGTACTTCTCCTTTCAGTTTGTTGTGGTATGCTATTTTTGTTGAAGTGCGTGAGGAAAAGCTGGCTTCACAAGATAATGTAGTTAGAAAATGCAGAACCTTGTGGACCCTAAGAGCTCCTAACACACCTGGAACTTTAGGCATTTCTCTCAGTAGAAATAGTGGAAAATGATGGACCGATTCCCATGAACACTACACTCTGGCAACTGGTTCAGAAAAAACAACAATGTTATAAGAAATGTATATGCATTGCATGCTTAATAATCATACCACTCTATGAATAAGATCAAGATGATAGTGCTGGGAGTTTAGGTGCTGAACTAGAGACACACAGAGGCACATCTTAAACTACAGTTAACCTGAGGAGAAGCAGGGGTTTGGAATCATGTCTACCTGATTTCCAAGGCCAAGATCTTTCTACTATATCATCCTAAGGGAAATTCTGTTCATAAACATCATTGACTGGTGGAAGTTGAGAAGGGAATAGCTTCAAGTGTCAGTTGTGTTTTAACTTTCATGTTATGATTTTTTTCCATAATACTTTAGAGTTATATTGCTTAGATGCTTTGTATCTGTTATTATTGTTGTTATAATTTTTTTCAGTTTTATTTTCAAAAGAATATTCAAGCTGTTTGTATAATAAAAGATTTGTCTTTGGTGAGCACAACTCTGTTTTTGCTCTTAGTTTTGAATATTCTTCAGTATACTTCATTTCATTGGACATATCATATGCATAAATAAGTTAGAAATGAACTTTTTTTCTTCGTTATTGACAAGCAGTATTATCATCAGTTATCTCTCTCTAATTGTATCCCTAATTTGCAAGATTATTGCAAAATCCTGACTTTTCCTATTACCGTGCCTTGGGAGATAACTTTTCTCAGTGCAAAAGACTCCACTTTCCATGAGCATAAAAATAGCTACCCCCCATTTGAGGAAAGAGAATGTACGGTCAATTCCTTAGTCTAATCTTAGTGACGCTGTCCTCCCAAATACCTTCCTTTGTACCTGGTTTCATAAGCTTTCAGTCCTGCCACTGATATCCATTCTTGATAATTGGATGATTTTCCCATTAAAACACAGATGTCCATGAGGTTTGAAGGAGTTAGTTGTTATTGGTCATAATTGACTATTAGAATTCAGAGATATCATTAAACTTTTTGATTCTTTTTATCTTTTTCTTCATCCTTGGTATGTGATTTTTATCTCTAAAATCACACGATGGCTGCTTGGCCTTCACATTTCACATTCTTATTCCAGGCAAGGAAAAATTCAGAAATTTCAAAACCCTTTTTTCCTGAGAAGGTATACCTTTTATTTGCAAAGGAATCCCTTCTCACCAAACATCCTTTATGTCACCGACTAGGACACCTAATATAGTCACACCTCACTGGAAGGTAGCAAGGAGAACTGAGGATTCATTTTTTAGTTCCTCTAATAGAGAAAGCAAGGTAGAAAGTGGTCAAGTGGGCAACCCCTTTTATTCATTCATTCTTACATATTTATTGAATGACTACTATGTTTAGACACAAAAATATTTTTATCATCATAAAGCCTACATCGTCATTGTATGAGACATGCTATTAAACAAATAAAATAGTCAAAATGGTGGTTAACAATAATTGTTATGGTAAAAAAGATAAGCATAAAAATGGGATTGAAATACTAAGGGGGAAGATACTATTTTTAAAGACTATGATGAGGTTAGATCTCAATAATAAGAAAATGTCTAGATAGAGCCTTGGAAATGTAGAAAGATAAAGCCATTTGGATTTCTGAGGTAGGAAGGAACATTTCAGTTAAAGGAAATGGTAAATCAGAATTCTGAGGCCAAGTGTCCATGGTAGTCAGGTCAATGATCTGCATGGACAGAGATGAGGAGATGGAGGGAACTAAAGGTATGGTAATAGGAGATATGGCCAGAGGTGTAAAGGGCAGATGGAATGGGGCTTTTCAGGATATTTTAGAAGTTTGGCCTCTCCTACGAAATGATAGATTATTGAGGTTAGGAGAGCTTGAAAAAAGTTTCTGTCATGTTGTGCTATATAACATTAAACATGATATTTGAAATATTTTACCTTGTAGTATTGTTATCTAATTGTTTCACTTAGCATTTATAATAGACAAAATACGTAGATAAGGCAGATATCATCATTCTCTCTCTTTTTTTTTAGGGAGGAGGTAAAGCTCGGAAACATATGACTCATAAAAAAAAAAAAATCAAACAGCTCACTAATAGCAAAACTGGCACCCAGAGCCAGGTGCTGTGCCTTCTGATCCAGAGGGGTTCCCACTGTGCTCTGCCACCATGTTTTTTTTGTTTTGTTTTGTTTCTCAATTTGGACAGTGTCATTCTACCTTTATTTTTACTGTTTTGGAAGTAAGTAAAATATAACTTTATTTCTTGACTCACATGTTTGCTAAAAGATAAACTTACTGAGACATATTGAAAGTTTTAAGTTTACTAGAGCAACAGTTGATTCCAGTCAGGCAGCACCAAACCAGCAGTGGCTAGGAGGCTCTGCCGCCAAGAGCTGGCGAGACAGTTTTATAGAGAAAATGTGGAACCAGAATGAAGACATTCATTGGCTATCGCTTAAAACCTAGTTGGCTATTTGTGATAGGCTGTCCTTAGGTTTCGCTTTTGTAACCTTGAGGTGTTTGCAGGCTTGGATTTTGGTTTGTTTAAGTGGGCTGCCTCAGCATTAGAGCCTCCTCAGTCTAATGGTCTCCTTGTTTAATTCACTTGTCCTTTGAAAGCTTTTCTTTCTGGAAATTCAGGCACTGAGTTAGCAGCCCTTGAGGCTAATGGAAATTTGTTGAGCTTCAACTTTATTTTCTAATGTAAAAATATCTCCATGAATAAAAAGTTTCTTCATGTTCGCATGAGTTCAATGCAAAATATCATTAATAACCTGCTTAAACCAGCTGAAAAAAGCAACCTCTTCATCCCTATCTTCATAGCTTCTGACCTCAGAATACAAGATGTTGGCCCCATAACACACCCTTAATTCTGGGCCTACACTCAAGTGGGAAATATCGCCAATCACATAGAACTCTTCTATGTGCCAACATCCTTGCACAACTGGTAATTTTGATATCATCCTTTTTATTCCCTTCTCAGAATGTTTGGTGAAATGTCTGCTTTAACATTAGAAATATTCTGCAACGTTCAAAACATGTTTTGATTGAATATCTAATGAGTTTAGATTCTAAGTTTAAAAAAATATTTTACCTGTTATGTAAGTTATATATGATTACCAATCATTTTAAATACTCAGAAATATAAAGAAGAAAATCTTTCATCATCGTTAAACGATTACATTAGAATGCTCACATAAGGAACGTACACGCAAATATACACATATACTTGAAAGATATTTTAGTATATCTTAAGTTTTTCATTTTAATTTTTTTCTCACCAAATGTTTCTTAAATATTTTCTGTAATTTATTAACTTTCAAACAATGATTTTTTAAAATATTGGTATAATATCCCATCCTTTGGGTGTATAGTGATTTAGTTAAGTATAATATATTGAGAATTTTATAAAGATAATAGTAGAAGGAAAAATAATTTTGAATATTGTATCTTCATTCCCCAGTGCCTTCTGATAAAGTTTGTAACTACACTTCCTCTCAAGTGAAGTCTATGAGAATCCTGTCTCACTGTATCCTCGCCTCTGGTATTGAATATTGTCAAGCAACTGGCTTGGATCTTCATGTTTGTTGGCTTCAGGAAAACTGCTTCACTTTTAAAATTCTATTTATATTTTGGGCAGTTAGAAGAAGAAAGTTAAAAAGAAAACATATGTATTAGCTAACTGCCCACAGTATATACATATTTTTTTTTCCCAGTAGATACCTAATCATACCAAATAGAATCTTATGTCTATTCTAAAAGAAAAGAGACCAGTCATTAAGTTGGCAACTATCAGTTTCTGCTATGGAAGTCAGTATTAGCTAGTGACCAGACAGAAAAATTTGCGTTTCAGTTCTGACATTCAGAGCTGTGTCTTTTGTACAAGCAACTTCATTTCTTTAATCTCAGTTCTTCAACCACCAAATGGGGCGAATAATGGTACCACAATCACATGATTTTAAAGAGAATTAAACAAATTATTGTAAAAACATGGTTGATCATGTATCTAACATTTGCAGGCATTCATTAGATTTAGCAATGAAAAACTCATTACTGTGTTCATTGAGATTTTTAGATAAAATGATTTTTTAAAAATAGGGATATTAATATTTTATATTTTGATACTATTATTAGGAATATTCACCATATCTTCTAAGTGATTAGAGGAGGAAATATAGGAAGACTATTGACTTCTGTATATTTCTTCATAAATTGCAAATTCTATTTAGACTTTCTACATATTTAGTCTTAACATCTCTTCTTTCTCCAAAGTTTATAACTTAATTTTCTCTGTGATGCATTATTACTTTGGACTTTTCCCAAATACTATTATGACATGGTGTAGATGAACTTCTTGTCTTGCATTTATGGAATGTCACTATATTTTGTTATTAAGTAAAATGCTTAAACTGTTAGTTTAAGATAGACATTTTTCATTATACTAAGATCATGTTTAATCACTTGAATTAGGAATGAGTGTTTAAGAGTTCCTTTCTTAAGCATTCTTAATACCACTTGATGCATGTGTTTTATGTATTATGTTTTTATATCATCTCACATCAAATGAATCTTTCAATCCTAAAATAAATATTACCTAGACTTTTGTCCTTTAATCTATTCTGTCTCTCATGTGTGATTTACTGATTCTTTTAGAAGATGTGCTACTATTTAAAACATCTGTAATAATATTACTCAACATGCATCGTTTCATTTAATCCTCAGAACCTTTCTATTAAAAAAGTACTCTAAGTTCCTATGTTGAGCAGATGCTTAAAGTGAGGCTTTGAAAAGTTGGATGATTTGATCATAGTCAGCACTAGCAAAAGGTGCAGTTGAGATTTTCCCCAAGTCTTTCTCATTCCAAAACTTTTGCTTATAAGTATTTGCTACATTTTATTCATCACAAAAGTATCTCTCTATATACTTAGAATTTACATGTGTAAAAGATGTATTATTTATTCAGTTTGTATTGGGAAAATACAGACCTCGAAGGCCCTTTTGGAGGCTGCACATCTGAATACTCGGTGCTTGCTTAAGCCTTCATTGTATATTCTACTTGTTTTTATAGATACATGAGCAATAAAAATGTAATTAATTGAATTTTTTTCTTTTAAGTTCAGAAATGAGATTTTAGTGCTATGAATATATCTTTAAATAACTGTGTCTACATCCAGGAATATTAACATATGCTACTTTGGTTGTCATAGTCTCTTTGTTAAAAAATTGACGGAAAAGGAAAAAATTTTTTACTTTCAGTTAGCTCAGAATTTTTAAATGATTTTTCCCTTTTACTTATTCTTACATTACATTTTACTCAGATTATAACCTATATATTTTAGGACTTGGAAAATTAATTCAGTTTTACTTTGTGGCTAAATGTGCAATATATTGTTGACAAGCAGCTATATTTTCAAAATCAAAGCAGCTATATTTTCAGTAAAGTTCAAAGACTTAATTCCAAATCAATAAACCAAAATAAAATAGCAAAATTAAATTGAGCAATATTGAGTAAATCACTAATAAAGATAAAAGCAGATATTCATAAATTAAGATCATATGATATTGATTCAATTAATGCCAGTTGTATTCTTTGAGAAATTCAATAAAATAGATCCAAATATTACAAAAATAAAAAAAAGGAAAATAGAACCATAAAATTGGCAAAAATATACTACACGGTAAGCATATTCATTATGAGATAACTTAAAAATATAACAGACCAATATATAGAAAATGGCATTGAATAATTTGAATATTTTTATAAATAAATACATTTTAGATTTTAAAATGTTTAATGTAAGAAGAGTAACTATATGGATGGACCTAGAAGGTATTGTGCTGAGTGTGGTAAACAGTGAAGAAAGACATACCATGTGATTCCATTACATGTGGAATCTAAAAAAACAAAATAAACAAAACAGAAACAAACTTAAAGATATATAGAGAGAATATTTTTGACGATTGACAGATGGGAGGGGGTGAGGGTGTTAGAAAAGGGGAATTAATTAAAATACAAATTAGTATTTACAGAATAGTCATGGGGATGTAAAGTATAGCATAAGGAATGTAGTCAATAACATGATAACTAGGTGTAGTGTCAGATGGGTACTAGATTTACTTGGGTGATCACATCGTAAGTTATGTAAATGTCTAAGCACTGTGTTGTGTGCTTGAAACTAATATTGTATGCCTTCTGTAATTTAAAAAAATTATTTAAAAAATAGAGTGAATTTTTACAGTAAGCAAAATTCTAGATGTAAAAATCAGTACAGGACTAAATATATTTTGTTAATAAATTCTGTACAACTGAGAGTATCTACAATAATTATGTTAAAAGAAAAGCTTCTAAATTCACTTTATGAAGCTTGCATGATTCCATTGAGGAGGGTCATCAAGAACCCTTGTCTGCTAATTTGACCCACGAGCTAGACATAGCAATTGGAGATTCTCCTCTCCTTCCCTGTCTTTGGAATGTGCACTCTGCTTACTTTCACTGAGCTATAAGTTGCCCAAGGACACAGCCTTGAGACAGAAATGTGAGTTAAGACCATCTGGACTGAGTACATGACAAACCTGTCAGGGCCCCCTGTGTATGTGATTGAACCCACTTAGGATTCAAGGACTTTGAATTCTATGCTAATATGTTGAAAAACTATTAGAATGTTTTAAGCAAGAAGGTATCATGACCTATTTATTGTGTGAAGAATGTGTTATTAGGGGGACATGGACAGCGGAGAAGCCATTGAGAAATGATGTCTAGACTAAAGTGGTAGTAAGAGAAACTGAATGAATGTTCATGAGGGTGAAATCTGAGACCCGTGTGATTTCCTTGTGGGAGGCCTGTTTTAATGTTGTTATTTGCTTTTAGTTTCTGGTTATTGTTATTTTTATTTGTAGAAATTTTTGTGGATTATTTTTTTTCTGGATACCTCTGGTGTTGGGAACTACTTAAGTTGAATGGCTGATTAATAAATTCAGACTATGTATGAAATTGGGGTGAAGTACTATGGGCACAACAAACTTGAATATTTGAAAGGTTGTAGAACACAGTAAAAACATAAAGGAAGTGGATTTACATGGCACAAGGAAAAGACCTTGTTTCTCTGATGGAAATACCAGGTTTTTAGATCTTAAAATAGTTATATGTAAGAAATGTATGACATAACTGTTTCATTCATCATCTATGTGGACTTCAAAATAAGGTGATGGAAGTGAAAAATTGAAAGGGATGTAAAACTACTCTCACATGAAAATAGGAACAAATATTTAACTCATTGAAAAAAGCTAACTATATAAGTATTAGTATGTACCATTTACAGATCATTCTGCTGGTTATGCAATGCTTTTTAAACATCGAAATCATTAATTAAATTGAGTAAAACTGTAGAATAAGTAATAGCTAAAGTTATTATCGCTATACCAAAGATAGGAGGAGAGACATATGAATTTCAGAAGAGTTTATTGAATGAGAAGAACAGGTGCAAGCCTGGATGTGGCATTGGTGAGCAGGAGTACGCAAAAGTGTTAAAAGATTTTGATCTTTAATATGTATAGTGTAAGAAAATGGCAAAAAAAAAAAAACCCACAGTTTTAAAAACTATAATAGTTAGCATATTGATTTAGTTTTTTATTTTTTTAATAAAAAGAAAGATGATTCGTGTCCCGAATCACCAGGAGACAACACTTGATCTAAATTAGAATTTTTAAAAGTTGGTTAAATCTAGTTCTAGAGGCACAAGTTTATATATTGATGCACAGCATAAATGAATTACTCTCAGGCCCTTGCAATTGAGTATGCAATAATTATAGCATAATGAGATAATGAAGAGACTCTGTCAGGCTTTTTTAGCAGAGAGGCTTGAGGATACAAATATTTGAAAACAGAGAATACCAATTAGTTTTCATGCTACCCTATTAGTAGGACAGAGAGTCACATTTTGTCAATTCTGCAGTGAAATGAAGGCAGGAGGAAAACAAAATGCAGCTTACATCATGGTGCTTGTGTTAAACAAGTCATGGCCATTAAATGCTGGAAACAACAGAGTAATTAAAAATCAGATGTCCTTGCCAGCAAAAGGCCCCTCTGAACTGTGACACAAGTGATGTAAAGGACAACGTTGCTGCCTAATTCCTGTATTCTCTCTATTTGCTTGAAATTAGGATCCCAAATGTGATATTTATCAGTGCTTATGTAAAAAAAAAAGTATCTTAGCATCAATTTAGGGTAATTGCCATTATATTTATTTCCTAGCTGTTTAATCTCTACCAGGCCTGGAAGGGTCGATTAAACTGTATTTAAATTTATTCTGCTTCGTAGGTGTCCAGTAAAATGAACACTTATAAGTAGCTGTGCTCTAAGGTTAATTTGTTCTGTAAAATTACCCATATTTCTCCAGAGTATTCATTAGTGGAATAAAACAGAGAACTAATCTAGATGCTGAAGGATTATCTTTATTGCCATCCAGATAGCTTTGATAAAATTCCAATTGGGATTACCTTCCAGGGTCTGAATAAACTAAGTAGAATCTGACAAAACTCAGCTCTCAAAAAGCACAGATAAAATTGCTGAGAATTGCAGGCCAGTCAGAACATTAGTAAGCTATTTGCTGCAGTAATTTATTGAATAGTTTCTCAATGACATTTCGATGCTCAAGAAATAACTACAAAGTGTTATTAAGCATAAATTAAGCCTAAAATTCTATTATACCACTGCAAATTTCAACAATTAAAATGCATTTTCAAGCAACTTTTGGCCTTTTGAGACTGAAAATAACTTAGAAATTGATAGTTCCTATAAAAAAAGTATATTAGATCTTTAACACATGTATAGACACAGAGAAATAAAATAAAAATAAAAATTATTTTAGTATATATCCCTTTTTGAAAATGGACATACCATAAATTTTTCTGTAATTTCCTATTTTCTTTAATTTTTGTTGTATTTTAAAACTATTAACGCTTTCAGATAATTTGTAGTTTTTCATTTAAATCAAGGTGAGAGAACTCTTTAAAGTCTCAAAATGATATTGAGTGATAGTGGTTGATTAATGAAAGGAAAGCTTCTTAAATGTTTTGTTTTAAATGCTCCAGCTGATAAAATTTTCATGATTACTGTTCATTAATGCTGATTTTCTCTTGGCTACCAGACTTGTGTCCATGGAACTGCTCTGGCTCTGTACACTGGTAATTACATTTTCTTTAGAAGCTAATTTATTTAGAATTTCTAGTATCTGTTCAACTAGACTGAAAGAAGAGATACTTCTAAAAGATTGTATGAAAATTAAATCAGCTGACTCTGCTGATGATGTTGAGAAACCTTGTGTGGTCTACCAACCCTGATGAGAAAAGTTCATATTTATATCATTTTCCCACCACATCAAACTTTAAATTGTATTTAATTTGTGTTTCTCTGTTAGTTAAGGTTCAGTCATGGATTTCATTCATAGGGTGGACATGGATTAACTCAAAGAAGAGAGGAAATGATTAGAGGAATACATGTGTATCTTCTGTCACTGGTGTTTTTGATACTTTTTTCTTTTTCCTCATGTCTTTAAAGGTATAAATTTTCTTCTCTTTCTGTTTTACTAGCATTTTAAAGCAGGGAGAGGTAGGCTGGCGTAAGATGTGGCTTTCTGCTATAGCACCTTCTAGAGAGTATGTATCTTGCTGTGTTCTGCAGACTTGTGACATGTAGTAAAGTGGGTACATTCTGCTGGGATGGTTAATTTGTAGAAGCCTTTGCAAAAGATATTGGCATTATGTAAAAATAACCTTCACTGTGTAGCACTTGATAATGGTAACTCCACTTTTATAAACTTCCCTTAAGAAAACATTTACAATTTTGAAAAATAACACTTGTGTTTTATTACGACCAACACAGATTTATAATAGAGATCATGTTAAACTAACCTAACTTATATACTTAGTTTTAATAAAATATTATAAAGTCCTTTGATATAATTTTTAAAAGATGGCATAATAATCTAAAAAAATACATTATATGAAATTAAGATTGCATGGGTAGTATGGTCACAGCTGTGAAAATATTAGATAATGTTAGGGGAAAAATCAGCAACACGCAATAATGTCTTTATGTAGGCATTGTTAAAATGACTGATTTAATTTATCTGCTTTCGAAAAATATTTTTATATATTTTTATACTTTTATATATTTTTATATTAAGTATTCATTATCCTTTTTTATATTAAGTACTTATGATTCTTTTATGAAAAAATGTGCAGTAGATGTTAATCAATCTTAAATCCCCCCTAGAAGAAATGCAGGTTAAAAAATGCATTGTTAGACATTTTGATATATTAGTAAGGATCAGGGCTCTGATACTAAGTATAGTTTTGAACCTTCTCACTTCAAACACTCTAAGACTTTGGGCAATTATTTTACCTACTCAATGTTAGTTTACTCATCTAAAAATACTTACTACAATAATGTCTAATTTATGGGATTACTGAAAGGACTAAATGAGATAATGCATGAAAAGCATAGAGCACAGCATTAAATTGTCTCAAAAAACCCCCAAAAAGTTAGTAATGAAGTAGTCAATATGTCAATGATGTTAGTAAATAATCATAATTATGCTTCCAATAGGATGAAAAACATAGTTAACTTTCCTGAACCCAATTTTTAACCTATAGGAAAACAACTATAAAACTCCTTACATTTTTGACGTATTGAAAAGAGAATAAATAGATGAGTGATTTTTAATAGAAAATCTAAGTATCCATCTTGGTTAAAAAAAATGAATAATGGAATAATAATATTTGTAAATAAATCAAACTTCACCACCCTAGATCAAGTAACTAACTGTATTGTGAAGTGTAGCGCAACAACACATACAATTCTTTTCCATACATTTCTAATTCTGTACCACTGTTTAGTAAACACTGTGGTTCTCCAAATAGGATTTAATAGAGAAATTCAAGTTCTCTGAACTTTATTTTTACAGTTGTAACTTCATATATAGTCATTTAAACATTTATGCTTAAGGGTCCCTTGATCTGATTATTTCTGCATGGGTAAATTCACTTATGAATCATTGCAGTTGGTTCATTGCTCTTTTTTATTGTGAAAAGAGGATCTCAAGGAAAGAAAAAGGAAGAGAAAGGGTGGTGTGTAAGGGATGGGGGTTATGTGAACTGGACAGAAATCCAAGGATCCAGATAGAGCAGCCTAGCTCCATTTTGTTTTTTATAAGTTGACCTTTCAAGTGAGAATTTCCTATGAAGAAATGTTCTCGTGTCACTATTTTAAACCAGTGGTCCCATCCTGTGCACTAGGAGCCCCCATGAACAAGACCTTATTTATATGAGTTTTAAATCCATGTTCACACTAGGTGTTGTCTGAAGACTAAAAGAAAAATTATGTGGTCTACATATGTATAATATGATTTTCTCCTTTATCGAGTTAAAATTGACTGATAAAATTGTAAGATATTTAAAGTGTACATTGCGATGACTTGATGTACATATACATAGTGAAAAAATTTCTCCCATCTAGTTAACTAACACAACCACCACCTCTCATGTTTATATTTACATAGTATAAATACATATTTAAATATATTTATAAGCAATACATATATGTATATAAATATATAAATATAATAAAATACATATTTTTGGTGAGAATCTACTTTTCAATTATTCATAGATGATATGTTTAATAAAGTATTTATTTATGCAAATTTTGGTAAATAGATATTTTCTAAAAGTAATACAATTGTAAAGTAAATAAAGGTTGTAAAACTTTAATATTTTTTGTAGGGAAAAAGGTATATAAAGAAATCAAAAAAATCAAGAGCCTACTGTTCCAAAATTAGTAGATAATAATAGATTTTAATCTTAAGATCGTCTTCTCTGATAAAAAATTTTATTTCGGTGATGAGAAAAAGGCAAAAAGTTGGTATGTGACTGAACTGATAGAATGGGAGGAATGACTGTTTTCTAGTTTGCCAGGTTTCAAATGGACTCAAGTTGGTATGCATTCCCACCCACCTCTCCCTCTTCTATCAATACACAAAATCGTACACGTGTGCATGCACCAAACTCTCCCACCAATTTCAGTACCTGTCACTGTACCCCCAATACATGTGTGTTAAATACAGTGTTTATAATACAGATAATACATATATGACATTTTAGAAAACACTGATGAAGATCCGCAAAAGTAGTTCGAAAACTTTGAACATCAAAACATTTTAAATTGGGTGAAAGGAGAATAAAGAAAGAACTTTTTATCTGATTTTGTTTATAATCCAAGTTATGAGCAGCAGACTGGAGACAGGCCCAAAGGAAAAGTTCGTCTCTTGTTCTAGAAGGCTCACTTCCACTCTCTTGCCATGCAGCCCTTTCTTCAGCACTGTTCGTTTTGCTCTCTGCTGCAGTCACCTTTCATCTTGCTTGCATACTATGGGCCGTGTTTAAGACAATGGAAGTTTTCTGGCATCGGATAATTCCTCACAAATCTACTGCAGGATACACTGAAAATGGGACAAATGGCTGCAACGTTTTTTTTTGTTGTTTTTGTTTTTGTTTTTTTTTAGCTTGGAGATCATCCTAAATGCACATGTTTTTGATCTAGTTTTTAGCAAACATTGCCAGGGGATACTTCCTCATCTTCTGAGAGGTTGAGGTCAGAGAGCCAGTTAAGCCAGTTTCTCTCTGATGAGTAATTTTAGTAGTGAAACTTGGTAGAAGAACATACTTTTATTTTTCTGCCTGGTGTGATTATTTTAAAAAGCAACAACCAAACTCAATATTTTATTTAACTATGAAACCTAGGAAATCCATCCTTCATTAGTGTCAGTGCTAGCAGTCCTCACAGACTTCTAGCTCTTTCAAATTAAGAATATAAATGATACGTGGTTGATTTTTCTGAGTTTTAAAATTTCAACCTGAATATACTTCAGGCATTTTTTATTAAAAAGTGAAGTTCAAGCAAGATAATTAGTTTTAGCTCATATTTCTCAAAAAAAATTCATTATAATGAACTCCAATTTTATTTCAAGCAGTTCTTCTAAAGTGACTTATTATGAAATAAAATAATAAGATTTCAAAATAAATGAAAAGTGCTCCTAATTGATATATTAATTGATTGTACTGGTACACAATGTAAAATACTTTATTTTTCTTTCAGTGTAACAATTATTTTATCAACCATAATTTCTGTTCTTTTATCTAATTATAATTCATCAGTATAAAATTGTTTATTCTTAACTCAACTGAAATAATAAAATACTAGGAAGAATACTTGAAAAAGCACTATCATCTAGAGGTAAACACATCGATGGCTCTGTGAAGATAATAGACTTATACTCAGATTTTTCAAATTATAAGTTTTTAGTGTATACTTTGATACTTTAACAAATACTAGGAAAATAATTATTACATATGTGCTTTTAAGGAGAGTTAGTTCTTCATAAGCAGCATGATTTTTATCTTTACTTTTTTATACATGTGAAAACATTAGACAGATATACTAGTTATTAAAATTCAAAAGTAGATAAATAAGGAACATGTTACTTTTTAAATAAGCCCAGTTATTTCTTAGAGTTAAAGCAAAAGGAAACCATTAATTTTTAAAGACTAAATATATAAGAAAAAAGGAAAGGCAGAATCATTTAGGAATAAAATTGCTCACCAGATAATGAAGTTTTTGAGTATACAATGCTGTCTTAAGATAGGTAAATTTTTAGGCAAATCTAACTTTCTGTAGAGTTTTAAAATAATAATCTGAGGATTTACTTGTGGAATGGTGGTGTGAGTTCCCCAGACAAATAACAATAACTTAAAAGTGACTCATTGACAGTATTTAAAAATATTCAAAATATTTAAATGCAACCATTCACAGTTTCTGGAAAATTTACTAAGGGCATACAGAAAATAAAGAGACATTTATTAATGAAAATCTACTAAATATTAAGAAGGACAGTGAGAGTCTGTGGCACTTGTGCCACAACCCACACCTGAGTTCCTCCTCTTCCCGTGTGCATATCAGAAACTCCCTTTGGAGTCGTAGAGACAGTGAGATAGGATTCCTCTCCCTCCAGTTTCTGAGATGGGGAGTTACCAGTATTTTTCATGCTTCCCCCCACCCCCAACACACCCACCTCAGCTCTCTATACCCAAGGCTAAATTTCAGGCACTTACGCTCAATAGGTCAGAAGCTCCCTCTTTTTGCAGTCCCCACTCATAGTATGGAGGCTTTATCCCACAGATGGCAAACCAAGAACACTGGAAATCTTTCTGATTTGTAGTGAAACACTTTTCTGTTTAAATGTTTATGCATCCATTTAGCAAACATTTATTGCACTCCTATGATTCATGTGTTCTTTCATTCAACAAATATTTATTGAGCACCTACCATATGCTAAGTGCTGTGCTAGGCATAAAAGAGAAAGTATAAAAAAACCCCAAAACACTAGTTCATTCTGTATGTTTTCATTTTAAATAGACCTGTGGAGTCATATAAGAAGGTCAAGATCAGTATGGTAAAATTTATCACTGTAACTTAAAGTAACTAAACTTAATCTTAAGGAGATAAGTGAAGTCATGTAAATGCACACTCAATAGTTGATTCAGTGATACCATATCATTCCATATATTGCATTAAGGACTTTATTCTGGACACAGGCTGTATGTGATTACACAGAAACTCTGTCATACACTAGTTATAATTTGGGAAATACTATTTAACCTCTGTTGCTCACTTTCTTCTTCGAGCGAATTAGCAATAACATCTCTGTATCAGGTTGTTGCGAGGATAAAATGTGATGTAATACAGATATAGCGCCTAATAGATAGTTGCTGTTGTTTCTCTTGTTATTTTTCTTCAAAATTCTGCTTTAAAGAAAACAATTCTAATGACATCATAGCCACCACTATGCTTTGTGTACAGGCATTTTCATTCCTGAGATTTATTTGTTTCTGGTCCCGCTATAGAATTGCTTATGCCTATGAAACTCGTCTCCTGGGAAAGTCCCATCTTTTTTTTTCTTGTTTTTTTCTTTCAAGTGGAGAGTTGTCCTTCATAGGTTTCCAGACTTAAACTATTATTGATAATCCTGAAACCTGTGACTCTATTGACATGATAAGAACCAGTGTGGTCACATGTACATGCAATTTTGTTCCCCAAACATTGATTGCATTTCCTCAGATAGAAAAAGTCCAGATTTCGAGAAGCATTTGGTTCTGATATATATACACATTTTTCTATAGTAATAGTATATACTTATACTTTGGGGAAGGCTGAGTTGATTTTTGGAACAATTGTACCTTCAATTTGAGCTGAATCTTTTCCTTCTCTATCTTGCTAGAATGGTTTGTGTTTCTTCTCTTAAATTTTTCTTTTCTTTCTTTCTAAGTCATTTATTTGTCTAACATCCTGTTCTAGATTTTATCTAGATGATTCTCTCATGGTGAATTATATGAAATCTTTGTTTGGAATCATGCGAACCTCTTCAGTTCTTACATTTAAGGGGGAAAATACTGAGGCAAGGCAGACACATGAGATTAAATATAACAACAATATTTTAAAGTAAAAGTCCTAGCTAGCAAGGGAGTAAAGGATAACCTCAAGATCCTAAAATGAACCACAATTTGAATGAGCATAAAGGTGATAAGCTGAACAAAAAAAGGAAAAGTGATGAGATTTTTAGCCCAGTTATTTAGCCAGGCTAAGGTTCTACACTTTCACTGAAAGGATGAAGCAAAAATAAAAATAAAAATTGTCCACCAACAAAATGAGACAGCTAGGAATCTTATCTGCCCCCCCTGGACCCTGGACGGAGCTCTCTGAGATGGAACATGTTCGGGCATTTCTGCTCTCTCCCTTTGTGGGAGACTTCGTCATCCCCTTTTTCATAGTTGCACTGTCACCTCTTCCTGCTTCAATTCTGCCTCAGTTGCTTTGGCTCACATGCATATGCAATTTAGAGTTTATATTTTTATTGTTTCTCGGCCTAGATCTAGTGACTTCATTCTCATCCTTCTAAATATATTCCTGGAGGAACGGTGGCGAGAATCAGAACTAAGCTACTGACATGTGCCTACCAGAATAGGAAGACCCTAAATGAGGATTGTCAGAGATAACTAGCCCAGTCTACTGCATTATCTCCAAATCAAATACCTCTCTTATTTTATTTGCATTTTTCCTCTTGCCACTTTAATACTGTCTCCTTCTTCAGACACTCTGTATATATATATTTTTTGCCTGGCTTTGTTGTTCCCCAAACACATTTTTGGTTTCTTTTAACTCCATACTCGGAAGCCAGGCTAACACTTTGGACTGGTTTACAATAACAAAACCTATGCCAGAAGCTCTGCACCCCACTTGTGGAAGAAAAGATTTGGGGGACTAAATACTTAAAAAGCGATGAAAGGTTACTACTTGGAATATCTAAGAACAAATCAGGCCACTTGTACCTCATTTCCTTTATTATAATAAGGGTAGTAGAATGTAAATTTTCAATTGTACCTAATCTTTTCAGTTCAGGTAAAAATGACAGTAATCATGCAGCTGTGTCAGGATATACTGAAAGTTCAGTTGACCAGCATCTAGCACAGACATGTTCCTTGGGGGTACATTGAAAGTCCATGGAAAAAAAATTTGGGAACTTCTCCCACAGAAAACAGACTCTGTAGTTCAATATGAGTTTGTATGATTTTAGTTACATAACAGATTGCTATAATTAATTAGTATATTCAAAACGTTTTGAATAAATAACTTAAGACCATGCTTTGAAACTTCTAACTTCAGCCTGGTCGTTTTCATTTCTATGAATGTGCAATCATGTGGGAGAAAATAGATCTTTTGTAAGAATTTAGAGGTCAGGGTGACTTAGTCTCACAAAATAAAACAAAACAAAATTCCTGAGAATTGAACTGTGAAAATAATTTGTACTGAGAAAAAAGCAAGTTAGAATATAGATATGTAAATTATGCCATTCAGAATACATTTGCTAATCACCTACACTGGCAAGTCACTGCCTCATGGAATTTGCATGCTAATGAGGAAGAATAGAAGATGTTCAAATAAACGAGATGCACAGAAAATAATAAGTAATGATAACTACTGTGCACATAATATTCCTCAAAAATTATTTCATGAAGTTGAGAACGTTTTCTATTTTCAGTATTAATGTTTCATAAGTCATTTTTTCTTTACTGTTAATTTTGACTTTTAACAGTGTGTCATCAATCGCTACATTAGTTAATTCGACTTTATTTGACAATACTTGGAATGAGAGAAATTTTATTTCTATCTTATTTCCAAAGAAGTATTTTTTTCTGCTGTTCTGAAAGATGTTTTATATTCTATTTATTTTTCTTTTTAGGATTAGTTTTAGGTGTTTAAGGCCTATTTCTTGACTCTATTTGCTAGGTACAACTATCTTATCTTTTGTATAGCTAATTCAGATAAGCAAAGAACCAATTTCCAGAGGTTTTTCCTGGAAAAACCTTGAATTGACCCTTGAAAAATACATCTTATTTTATATAAGTTCAGCTATCTTGAGAAAGAGAGTTGCATGCAACCAATTCTTACAGCATTTCTAAACTAATCATATGCAAATATGGAAATGAGATTCACAGTGATTTGTTCTCTGTCAAGGAACTTGGCAATACAAGAAGCAAACCATGAAATGTAGAATCGCATGTTGTTTTCACCTTCTAGAAGCAGAAAAGACCCAATTTCAACATGGTCTCCAGTTCCAGCTATATGTCTATATAAAGGAAAAACAAATATAAAACATGATATCTTTAACATGTAATAATTGTAAGTTTATGAAGAACTTAGAAAATAGCTGGTTTGCAGACTATAGAATGATTCCCAAGCAGCACGGAAACTGGCTCTAGTTCACTGTGAAATGCAGTTCACACAGATGTACACACACAATACACATATATACGTACAAGTGAATGCATGCTGAAATAAATATATATAGAGGCATGAAACAAAAAAATGAGTAATGAAAGGACAAATTTGCATGCTAAAAGAACATTTCTCTTAAATGTATTATTGTTTTTTAATGTTGAGTAGATTTTTTTAGTTTTCTGATTGTAAATTGGTATATATTATAGAGATCTGAATAATTTCAGAATACCCCACAGAAGAAAGTAAAACAGCCTTTAATCCAAACATGCAGAGTTAATTGGAGGATTTGACTCAAGTATGTGTATGTGCACATATATGAGTACATGAATACAAATGTAAATTAGAAATTGCCAAATCACCAACATATTATGGGTTTTTTTCATGATTAAGTATCCCCCACACTTTTATGCATGTTTAACTATCATCTAGATAAACCTATTTTATTTTAGCAATTTATCTATCGCCAAGGTTTTAATTTTTTCTAATACTTGTTCTATCTAAAATAGCTCTGTAGTAATTATGTTTATCTATTTTATGGTTATCATAAGAGAGAAAATTCCTAAATGTGGAATAGCTGGGACAAAGAAACCATATTTTAATGGTGTTTGATGTAAACTGCCAAGTTTGTTTCAGGGAATCTAGAAATATCATACTATTCTGCACTTGTAGCAGCAGCACTGGGAATTGTTGATTTCTTCTTGCACCTGCTATTATTGGAATTTAGGATTGTTTTAATTTTTGCAAATTGGATTAGGGCAATATCTCTTGGCATCTGTACATCTACTTTAAATTCCCTGGGTTTTTTTGCCCACATTTATTGGTTTCTTCATCTTTTCCTTAATGATTTATAATTCTCTACTATTGGGTATATTAAGCAAGATGTGCATATATGAAGTTAATCCTTAATTTTTGTTTTCATTCACATTCTAACTTTATATACTGTTTTATAATGCGGATTTTAAGAAATGTCCCAGTGACATAAGATAAATGCACCCTGTATTTTGGCTAGTTTGCTAATTATGATACTCTCTCTACATTTAAAATATTTTTTGAAGAATCAATTTTTTACTTTATTTGATTTAACACAGAAAACCAACTGTCTACATATCATTTGATCAGTGTTCTACCTTTTTGTATAATCTTGAAACACCATCATTTGTGTGCAAATGAGCAAACACATGTAGGCAGTTATGTACAAACCCTTGCACACAATCTTTTAAGAAGCTTTTTGTTCTGGTTAAAAATCTATTTATATGTACTTCACAATGTAAAATATTTTAATATATTTTTATATCCAGATAATGCAAATCTCTCTTCATTACTACTTTTACAATTTTCTTGACAATTCTAATGGAAATTATTTTCCTCACATGAGCTCATATCATTTTGCTTGGTTACAGCAGGATATTGGGACTTTTAATTAGACTGTAATGAATTTAGATACTAATCTGTGGACAACTCATAGAGGTTTCTCAGAACAGTTTACTACAGTGACTTAAACTAGAAAATTTTAAATACGATAAGACTCTTTGGCATCTGTAAAGATAAGCTTTTTTTTTCTCCTTTACTATGGCATATTCATATAATAAATATTATTACTAATATTGACTAATATGTAATAGACAATCTAATATTTTGAAAAATAATATACAAAGTACTTAATAGTATCAGCCATCTTAAAAAAAAATGGATGTTGATCTCATATTTCTCTACTGACAGAGTTTAAGTTACAGCTTTGTTTTTGATAGCATTTGTCTGAGCAGGAGCCCCTGCCACCCCCACCCATCAGCCTTTATTACCAACAGCTCCACAAAAGTGCCCTTCAAGATCTTATGAATAATACAGGGGACAGATCTTTCTGAACCCAAATACTAGTTTTATGTGCTCATTGTAACCTCTTGTCAGCATTCCAGGGCAAAGTTTTTCCATTATACCCCACTTAATTTGACTTCAACCTCACTGGCTTTTATCTTGATCTTCTCTGACTTTTTCTCTTCTTCAAGTAGGACTCTAATTTTTGGAATGCTGAAAGTTTCTGGCTTCCCCCTACTCTTTTCTGTTGTCAATGATCTTATACAGTGTCAAGGTTTCATATATTTATGTCTTTTTAGTTTTTTCCCCAAACCCTGAACTTCACCCTAAATTTCAGAGGCATAAATGTTATATATTATTTTAAGATATTAATGAGTTATACCTGTCACATATATTATTTAGGGATTTTTAAAACTCTATATCCTCAATATTGGTCTCTGAGCCTTTCCATGTTATATTTAGCATGCATGTTTTTGAGACTATGTTAATTAAATACAGTTTTAAAAATTTGTATAATGCTCTGTAACAATATAAGTAGTATGGAACTTATCTGTCAAATTAGGCTAATACATTTTTAATAAAATAGATAACTCTCCAGAAAATATGATTTGGTAAAATTTACTTAAGAAAAAGGAACAATATGAAACTAGCATTTAATTTTGAAATTAAAGTACTATCAAAAACTTTTCCTCAAAAAATTTTTTTGGTCTCAAATAAAAAATTATTTTTATATTTAATTACAGTGTGTTAGCCTATCTATATTATTTTTCACCTTTGAATCTATGATTGATTTGTAAGAAATCTGGCAGGAGATAGGCAAGGAAAAGATTACAAAGGGCATGTTTGAGCAATCAATGCCAAGATAACCATTATCTTGATGGAACAAAGATTCACTGAAAGTTATTAAATATCAGAGTGATGAAACAGGTTTATATTTTACAAAGGCTTTCCCACAAGGAGTTGTAGGATGGGCTGATATAAAAGATAAGGTTTTTTTCAGGTAACAGTAAGAATTGCTTTGTACATTGGTATTGAAGGAGAGTTCTAATTTCACAAATAATTTCACAAATATATACCATTTAATAAGAGTAATTGTGCCAGGCACTGTGTAAGTGCTTTAATGTATTGTCTCATTTAGTCCGTTGAATAAGTGTTGTTATCATTTGCATTTCCTAGATAAGCAGATTTTAGTACAGACATTTAGGCCACATTTTCCAGACCACATAGTTACTGAATATAGATATAGGATTTGAACCCAATAAACTCACCCCAGAAAGCTCAGTTTGATGGGTGTAAATTCCAGTTCTCCAGTATATCTTGGCAGGGGGAAAAAGAGAAGTAAGTGTATAAGAAGAGGAATAAGGACTTAGGTATAGGAGTGGGGAATGTTTGTTTAATTGTTCACGATTATTAATTGAGCACTTTGGTTATGCCTACATGCTAGAATTGCAAGCCTGTACTTCTTGGAGGATGGTGAAACAAATCATCAAGATAGTGGAATTTAGTAGGAAAAGATTCATTGCATTTTCAGTTGTGAATGTTGAGTTATTCATGGGAAGAAGTATCAATCAGGCTATTAGGTAAACTACTCTCATCTCAGGAGAGAGATATATCCAGAGGATATAATTTACAAAGATATCATCATGTAAAGTAATAGTTGAAATTGTGGGCATGGATGAATTTTCTATGAGAAAGAATTTAGGCTAATATGAAAAAATAACCCAAAATAATGTTTCTAGCAAACAGACATGTAACAGGAATTGTACAAATGTAACTATTAGATATCATATTATGAAGTAATTGAAAGATGTTGATAAATAAGATAAAGAAATAACTAAGAAGAAGAATATGAAAGAATACAGAATATTCCTCTCATGTCTGAAAGGAGTATTCTAAGACTGGAATAAAAAGTGGACTTTAAATGTGGAAAACAGGAAAGATATTCTGAGTGACCTTTTGCAAGATTATTTAAGAGGAGTTGCTTCAGAAAGCTAAAGCCACATTAATTAGTGTTAGAAGGGAATTACACTGAGAAAAGATATCTAATTGTCCTTTTGCAGATGCTGTGATTTTATATATAGAAAACATGAAATACCCCATAGAAAAACTGTTAGAACGAATAATCAAACATGGTAAAATTGCAAGATACAAAATAAACATAAAAAATCAGTTGTGGTTCTGTACACTAACAACTAACTCTTTGAAAAGGAAATTAAGACAATTCTAGTAGGAGGATGAACAACATAGAAATAGAGATAAATAGAATGACAAGTAAATATAGGAGCCACGATGAAAACATAAGGCCAAACTATACAGTGCGATGAGGGCATACTTTATTGAGGATTTAAGGGTAGGTGACCATAGGAAGGAGCTGTCTATAATAAATAGTCACCAAGTGTGAGAATCAGAGGGGCTCAGAAAAAAGTCCAGGATGAGTGTGACTTGAGTGTGTGAGACAATCGAGGATTTATGAGCATTGAAGAGAAAGGCTAGGCAGGGACCATTCCATGCAAGGCCTCACAGGTAAGAAATTTGTCTTTTATTCTAGTTGCAATTGAATATAAAACAGTTTAAATCAGAAGACTTTGTAATTACATATCTTATTTGATTCTGTGGTTTCTAAAGATGTATATTAATATTTATAATTTTGCCTTATAAATGAGAATGTTAACAAAAGGAGTATTATTAGAACAAATAACAATTTAAAACCTAATTTACTTTTTGTTATCTCATGGAAATTGAAATAGAGTTGTAATAATTTGGGTATAAATAAGGAGCTCTCTTACTTTATATATTTACCACTCTGCTACTACATCAGCCATTTATTCAAATCATCCAAGTAAGAGATTGGGGTCACCTCTTAACGAAATTAGTCATCTATAGCACAACCAGAGCTTAAATGCTTTAATACTGTCATTGAAATAGTTTTCTAAAAGAATATTCAGAGGACTAAGAAGGGTTATTTGCTCTCTTTTTTTCCTTTTAATCTTCATAAGACTGTAATAACTAAAGAATAGCATTAAACTTATAAGAAATGGAAAAAATATTGGATTTAACAAGATAAACATCTCCCATAGACCCCAAAACCTTGTAAAGGTTTTCATATTTTTTACTTTGGGGTATGTGTGTGTGTGTGTGGCTGCATTAGGGTACAGAATTGCCCAGTACTGGATGGATTCTTATCACACTAGAAAACTTCTCTTCTTTTTTCTTTTTTTTTTTTTTTTTTGCTTGGGACTAAAACTCTTTGAAAAGTGTGTTAGGATACATGATGTGTGCGTTGCTATATGAAAATAAATAGCTTTGCATCATAGGCACTTTTCCTTTTGAAGTATTTTATGGAACTTCCAAGATGGTCTAACAACAAATTTATCTCACAACAAATATGTTAGAGTATATTCTCTCCTTGAACTGAATGCATAATACCAGTTAATGTGAATTAATGTTTACAATGTAAACTTTTAAAATATATCAGTTACTGTAAAATAATATGCAACAAAATGAGCATCTTATGAGGAAAGTATTTGGGATAATAAAAGAGATAAGAAATGAGAATGGATACATAGTAATTTCATGCCAAAATATTTCCAATAGTTTTTCTTGAGCAAAGCTGTCCTTTAAAACTATTTAAAGATTAAAGTAAGGATTTGTATGTGTGCGTATGTTTGTATGTGTGTGCATGTGTGGCTGTTCTAAAAAGCTGAAGTTATACCTGAATCATTTTCTTTAAAGAACAGCAGAAGCCACATTAATAATTTATTTTTCTTTCCAATTTATCACAAATATACTAGTCATATAAATAGCTTTGAACAGATTTGGAACATAACAGATGTTCTAGTCCACTTTAACTTCTTAGAAAGATATAAGTAATTTTTTTTTCCCCACTAACGTTATCTGATGTACTTTTCATGCCATAGACAGATTCTTACTGGGATGTGGAAGTGCCTGCTTGGACCAATTTATTTTCTCTACTGGCTTATCATATTATCCCAAATTCTCTTTATTAAAATCCCTTTTAAAAATCAAAGCATTGTGACTCTAGAAAGATTCTGAAAGCAAGATTAATGTAAAATCTAAAGGCATTATTTTGTCTCTTATACTATATTGCATATGAAAATGAGCAACAGAAATTAAAAATCTTCACACCTACCCCCCAGGCCGTGGAACTAATAAAAATTGTCTTGTGATATGAGAAGAAAGGTTGGCTCATGAAGGAGAAAGCAGGGGAAAGAAAGAAGTAAATGTGTGAGGAGGTGTAGGTCCAGGTGAGACACAGCAATCACATTCTTAAGCAACAACAACTAATCTTTTTGCTTTTGTATTTTCACTTTGGGCAAAGCATGACTACTCTGAGTATGTGTCGTATTTGGTATATCTGAGGATATGTGGATGAGAATATGTGTGGTGCGAAACTTTCTCCATCCTGTACTCTGCCTTTTCCATCTGAGGAAGCGAAGTTTAGCCATGCAAATATTTGTTGTTGTTGTTTTACCCTCAAAAAGAAGTCAATGAATTGTTGAAATTAAAAATGGTAAAGGGGCCCCAGCTATCTTCCAAATGGGATTTCTGGACCCCTGAGCATGCATGAAAGTCTCTCAAGAGCAAAGATTATTTTAGGATAGAGCTTCTTCATCTCAGCCCTATTGATATTTGGGGCTACGTTATTGTTTGTGTAGGATGAAGGGGTTCAGAACAGATCTCCCCAAGATGTGCCACTTTGGCATGTGGATTATTTTGAGCTAAAGGCAATTGAGAACTTGCAGGCTCAGGAGAAACTTCTTTCTGCCTCTTCCTTAACTATTTAGAAGAATCTAAATTGAGAATCTTACCCATAATAAGAGTTATAGCTTTTATAACAAATAATTTTTTAGACTTTTTATATAGCAGGGCAAACATCTAATTGCTGAACATATGCTCTTTGTGCTGTCCTGCAAACTACCCTTCTCTCCTCTGAAGCCTTCGGCTCTTACCTCATTTTTAGTTTAGAATGTCATGTATACCTCATTTTACCTTTCTGTCCCTGACCTTCTCGTGTGTAGGGTGTCTACTCTCTTATGTATATGAGGGTTTCCATACTTACATATGCAATTCAGTTTTGTGATTTTTCATTGTTAATGATTTTCATGTCAATTTAATTATTAAACTTGCTAAAAGAACATTGATCCTTATGGGGTCTTCTAATCTCCCAGTTTGAGCTATTGGTTCCTGCATAATTGTGGGTTTAATGATAAATCAGACCTGCATTTGCTGTCAGGGAGCTTTTAGTCTAGTTTGTAAATCCAAAAGCTCAAAACCAGATCTTGATTAAGGGTCATAAGAATTATGACAAACTAGCTTTTAAAAAATCACAGGAGGAAGAAATTACTTTTATAAGAAAGAAAAGAAGAATTGGGTAGAAAAAAACACATTGTAGAGTGGGCTGAATTTAAACTGGATTTAGAGGTGAATGGGGGTAGTTCATAATGAAAGACAGAAAAAAGGAAAAGAACCACATCAAGCAATAGCATGAACAACTAAATGATAAGAGGAAATTACCCTCATATACTTGAAAGAGGAACGAAGTTAAGAAAAATGTTATTAAAATATATATTGAAATGACAATACTATAGGGATACAGTTATAATTGGTCAAATAATTGGCCAAAAAATAGTGCCTGTTGCATAGTTGAGACTAACTTTCCATTTTCTTATTTCCCATTTATTAAAAAGAAAATCATATGTTTTTATTAATAATCTTAATAAAATGGGTCAGACCATATTAGAAAGCCTTATTAAATATCAAATTTAATTTGTGAATACAGAAACATTCATGTGGCATATATAATTTAATACACTATAGAATAAAGAAGTTTATCTTTAGTACCTCAAGTTATCTCCTGTCCTCTAAATGTCTATTTCATACTTGTTAGCCTGAAGAACATTGAGATAAATTTTTATTCCTTTAAGAAAATAAACAGGTAGTGGGATTATTATGAATTTATTAATTTTTAGAAGATCATAATGAATTTGTCTTAAGGGTTTAATTTTTTTAATAACACAAAAATTTTTAGAGATTGTTCAATCTTTCACTTGCTGTTTAGCATGTAGTTGCCTGCCACAGTAGTTCATAAATAAAACATTTCAATAAATTCTTCATAAAAGGGTATTTCTGCATTAATATGTGAGCTCAGGATGGAGCTTTTTTTAATACCCATTCATTGTTGAGAAGGCACTTTCTCATAATGCATTTCTTTGACACACAGTAGTAGATAGAACTCTTTTTTATCTTGGGCATGCTAGTAACTAGTGAGCTCTCCCTTTCAAAACAGTCCTAGGAGAAAGACAAAACATGTGAGAGATCTTACATCATTTGTAAGTGGACTCGGGGGGAGGGGGGAGGGAATAAACAAACAAACAAACAAACAAATAAATAAATAAATAATAAAATTTTGCTGATATTACTGCTTACTAATATGGGAGCTTTTTCAGATTAACTATTAAAAAACACATAATAATCCAGTTTTTATGATCATCATTGTGTCCATTGAGATGAGACAAGTTCTTTATTATTATGCATACATATATACAAGATCTTATATTTATATTTCTACACCATAAGTGAGCTTATATACTTCAGAAATTCAAAGAGGGAAATTAAGGCCAAGATTAAAGTATTAAAATAGAATAAAATGAATCTTTTCACATTTTATATGTGCACAGAATATTTTGAATACTTAAAGTCTAAGTACATTAAGCTAACCAGGGTGGGTTACTGTATCAATTTATATTTTTGAATATTGAATATTGAATTCAGTTGAGAAATAGAGCTGTATTAGTGAAATAAAATATCGTTATCTCAGATAGAGATTGATAATCACATGACGCTATATGTTTATGATCATTATGACCTCCATTACATGAAGTTGCTAGATTTTAAATGGCATGTATCTATGATCTCCTTTATTTACTTATTCAATCTTTTAAATATAAATATATAACCCAAATGTGCAGATTAATGTTTGTGTGTCTTTTTATTGAACTCTAGACTCCTAAAGGACACAGACCACAGCTTTCACCTTCATACTGAGTCTTTTTAGAATGCTTGTGACATAACAAGTACTGGATAATAGAGTTGCTCTAAATAATTGATATAAGAGAATAAAGAGCAAAAGGCAGTATTGGAATAAGATAATATAGAGAGAGACACACTCACATAACTTTTATTACAGTATGTTGTCATATTGTTCTATTTTATTATCAGTTGTTATTGTTAACTTCTTTTCCTAATTTATAACTTAAACTTTTTCATGAGTATGTATATATAGGAAAAATACATAGTATAATTAGGATTTGGTACTACCTGCGGTTTTAGGCGTCCACTAAGGGTCTTGGGATGTATCCCCTTCATGTTAAGAGGGGGAAATACTGTACACTTTCTAAATACACAATTTACCAAATAGATATACACATCTAAGTTGAATATGCTTAAAATATGTATGTAAAATTATTATAAGAGGTAGTGACATATAAAATAGGTATAGCAGGGAATGATCAACTCATAATAATTGATCAACAATATTTTTAAAAGTATGAGCATATGTATTTTGAAATACACAGTTCTCATTTCAGATCTAAAAATCAGTTATGAAACTTAATATCCCATAATTAACACACATGCTTTAAAAGTCTTGGAATATTTATATATTTCATCAAATTCTACACTCCAGTGAGGTCTCAAAACATATCAGATATCCAAAATCAAATATTCTGATCTAAATGCAACTAAAAGGTGTTCACAGAGATTTATCTAAAATATAGTGGACAAAATATTTGGAGCCATAGTGGAGATAAATTTACTAGAAATAAGAGTGAAAGATCTTAATTTGAAAGGGCACATAGTGTGCGAAAGAGGAGATTTAAACAACTTAGAGCTAGATGTGGTGATATTTTCAAATATGCAAGGAAAGAGTAAAATAATTTTAAAATAAAATTTCTCCAAAAATATATACTATCATTTATAAAGGAACAAGGATAAGATGTACATCAGATAGTTTTTTTAGCTATACCAGTGGATGTAAGAAGATAATGGCTCAATATTTTTTCAAATATTAAATAGTACTTAGAATTTCAAATTTTTTCTAGTTATACAATCAAATCCAATAGTTTTTAAAAAGAAAATTTTACAACCATATTGTCTTTATTCTATATATACAAAAAATAAATTTATAGATTTAATTCTCACATTAACAAAAGACAAATACTACAATTGTTTAAATAGATTAAAAAAACATAATAGGACAAAGGAAAGCAGTTTTAGGCCTTCAAGATGGAAAGCTGTGGGAAGGTAAATATATGGCAGGAACTAATGAAGTAAGTGTGTGTTTGTAGATTCTTCTGGTGCCACTCTGTTAAAGAAGAATTTATATCCTCCTTTTAGGTTGAAAAAGAGTAGAGAGAGCTTTTCCTATATTTGCTACTTCTTAATTGCCTTGAACTCAAAATAATTTTTATATTAGAGGCATATTTTGAGGTAAAATTGTGATTTTCTTCAATTCCTTCTTTAATACCTTTCCTGTCTTTACGCAGATTCAAATTTCTGACATATCATTTCCCTCTCCCTCAAGAACTTTTAACATTTTTTGAAGGACAGGTTTGCCAATGGTGAATTTCCCTCAGTTCCCTTTGTCTAAGAAACTCTTTATTTCTCCTTTACATTTGAAAAATAATTTTGTTGGATATAGAATTCTAGTTTGGTGAATTCTAGTTTGATGAATTCTTATTTCAACACTAAACACTCCACTCTCCTTTCATGTTTTCTGATTGGAACGCCAACATAATTATTATCTTTGTTTCCCCAAAGGTAAGATGCCCTGACACCCAGCTTTTTAAAAAAATAATTTTCTCATAGTCTTGAGTTTTCAAGCAGTTTGAATATGATATGCTTCATTTTTTAAATTTGTTTTTGTTTGGTGTTTATTTGGGGGTGATATATATATTTTTTTGTTTGCAGTCTCTGAGCTTTCTGGATATGTGGTTTGGCATCTATCATTAGTCTCAATACACTCAGTTATCATTACTTCAAATATTTCTTCTGTTCTCACTTTATTCTTTCTCTGGTATTGCAAAGCTACATGTTAGAACTTCTGAAATTGTCCCATTGTTTTTGGTTGTTTACTTATTTTTTTTCTGTCAACCTATCTTCAAGCTCATAATAAGCCCATCATGGCAGTCTTCATTTCTCTTTCAGTGTTTTTGATTTCATGCATTTACTTTTAATTCTTAAAGTTTCCATCTTTCTATTTACATTGCCGTGTGTTTCTGCATGCTGTCTACTTTTACCATTAACATTCTGTGGATGACAAAGGGGTGCTGTAATAAATCTAACTGAAGTAAACTCAGTTAATAAATCTAACTGAAGTAAACTCGCAGGGTGATCTGATCATAAATTCCTAACTGGGCAGGTCATGGATGGTGATGTCATACCCCAGGCATAACATTTGTTAGTAATAGGTTTATCTTTGCCTTAAGCCCATTCCATTCTATTTGTGCATCTAGGTTAACACATCTTCAAAATGCCTCTTTTTTCGACCCCTTGGAAGGATAACCACCCTCAGGATAGCACATAATCTTTTTAACTATGCTGTAATTCAGTTCCTACCTTGCTTTCTCCCACCTTCATGTAATTTTTATGTTTTTCCTTTAGTTCCAAATGCATTTCAAAAAACCTGCAAAACTGTCATTCTCAGAAGCATTTAAGGTCTTCCTTCCTAGTATTGTCAATTTGGTTCAAATAAACACATAAAACTTCTCTGCAAGTTTGTACATTTTTTTTTTTTTTTTTTGTCAACAGTGTTAACTGTTTTAAATTCTGTCTGGTCATCATAACATTTTTATTGTACTTTTCTGGTTTTGATAATTGCTTTTTCTCTTTAGACTTTTATTTCTTCACTTTTTATCATGCCCTATAATGTTGGGTAAAAGTCAGACATGTTGTATTAGGTAATAGGACCTGAGGTAAATAGAGCCTTAGCAGCATGAGGATTTATGTTAATGTGAGTATAAATTGCGATGCTTAATATTTGTAGTAAATATAGGCACCAGAGGCTTCGAATTCTTCTAGCATCCTTGCCTTTGTCTTCTCTTCTAACTTCGGGCTTCCTTTAGTACATCTTAGGGAAATGCTGTGTCTTGTCACTTTTAGCCAAAACCTGCAATTAGCATCCTGGAGTTCTGCTGGTATAGTGGTGAGATGTGGGAAACAGGGAGCATTCTATAATTTTTAAAAAAAATAAATCTCAGACATTAGTGAGACTGTATCTCGGGGGTACTTTTTCACAAGCATTTTGCTAACACTGTAGCTTTTTCTCCCTGCTCTCTATTGCTATGCCTGACTCCACCATTCTAAATGTTTCCTGGATGTTTATACTCCTTATTACTATGCTCCCCCCCACCCCATCCCTTAGATAAGATAGGAAAAGTGCAGGAGGTGGTGGAATGGAAGGGAACTCTTTCATGCTTTCTTCTGTAGAGTAGTTCTTTGTTATGGAAAATGTTCTGGCTGTATTTCACAATGATTGCTCACTGAGGGAAGCAAAAGTCCTATTTTCTTGTCCATGCTCTCCTGGAGTGGAGCTTAATTAAAGTTGAACTGGAGGCAGGAAAAGAAGAAGTGGGTCACTGGTCAAATGCCAGAGACTCACAGTGTTCTTACCATGCTTTAGTAAATTTTCTTAAATTATTCTTCATTTGCTGAATGCATAAATCTGAGTCTTTGAATGATTTTTAAATTTCACCGATTTTGCTATAAAGTGATTCCAGAGAGCTCCTCATGTTTCAATTCAGCTATAAAAGCAGAACTTCTAAAATTATTTTTATATCATTCGTATTGAGTAGAATAAGTATACATTACTGTAGGTGGAAGACTGGTGAAAGTATGAAATAGAGAGATGAACACTGTCTTTGAAGGCACACACAGTTAGATTTGATAATCTACTCTGCTGTCTACCACCTGAGCAGCCCAAGGCCAATTACGTATTAGGCCCAACTTTGCGAAACCGGCACTGATTTTTTTCGATGGCCAATAATACTGCAATTAACCTCATTGAACTATCACTTAAGGATATGTTCCATGAGGCACAACTTTTAGATCATAGGTGTGCACTTACTAAATTTAACTAAGTGGTAGCCAGGTTTCTGTTACATTTTACAATCCCAAGCTCAGAATAATTACAATATATTCTGCTATTTGTAAAATGCAAGAGAGGTAAATTTGTCCACAGAAACTCAAATACTATGGGCAGATGTTGCAAAAGCCCAGCTATTCAGCAAAGGGGAATAATGCTTAATTAGACCCTGGTTCTTCTGCTCCCTGAGAGAAGCATCCACTCCATTGATCTCCTTAGCCTGCTGCTCCATCTTCTGAGGTTTTTCTATATTCATTATCCTACTGAGAAAATATCTGATTAAGGCAATGTTTGGTAGCCCATTTTTATTCCTTATAGTGGACTTTTTAAAATCATTAACTCACAAATTTTTAAGCTTAGAGTTATGGATTTCTTAGTAATACAAATCTCTTGTAAACTTAGTTGGCTTCTTTGTATTTGTTTCCTGCGAGCCAATGTGCAAACATTCATGTCTGTAGTTCTTAATCCAGACATTCTTCTTAGATTTGTTACATTTCTTTGTTTCCTCGCCTTCCGGCTTCTGTTCTCTCCCCACCAAATCACGGGTAACTTGGATCATTTATGGAGGAATGTAGCTACATTCCTACTCTGCTTTTCCTGAGCTACTTTGTTTAACTGAGAGGGTCTACTGAATACTAACAGTTCAAAGGGTTTTATCAGTGGCTGTACAAGCCACACTTTATATCTAATCTTTGATTGGAGACCAATTTTAATTTTTTTTAATGTCACAAATTGTTGTTTTCTCTTTTACTGTTTGAGGTAAAGAAACGAGTCTTGTCTTTCTAACCCAAAAGTTTCCAAAATTAATGAATTATATACTTCCTTTCTTGTTTGCTTCAAAACAGCTAGTTCTTTTCTGAGCTCAGCTTCTAATAATACAGTTTGCCCTTGAACAATGTGGGCTTGAACTTCATGAGTCCGTCTATACACACAGTTTTTTCAGTTGCCCACACAGTTCAAACCCTCCTTGTTCAAGGGTCAGCTGTACTTGCAACATGCAGCCTACAGTAAACATCACCTAAGTCCAACATTCTGTTTTGTAGCCTTTCCCTCAATATGTAATTTCATTAAGGTGGCAATTTTACCGGATATTTCACCATTATAGAAGTTTTGTCAGCATCCTTTCAGATTCTGATAACAGTGTCCTTTCCTCCTCCTGTTCCCTAAGCTAGTTCCACATATCTTAGTATTTGCGTTTGAGTGGTACCCTGGTTCTAATGTCAATTTCTATACCAATCAGGATGGCCTTGGTTATGCTCAAGTAAAAAGTCATCATCAATGACAATGGCTAAAAAAAACAACAGATACGTGTTTATCGAGTATGTTACATATCCATGGTTAATCTGCCAGAAACCGTTCTGTTTCCTTATTCCACATCTCAGATGGAAAGGTCAGTCACTGCTTGGAATATTACTAATGGTGGCAGCAGAAGGAACAAATCTAAGGTCTCGAGCCAGCAATTTAATGTCTGGTCTGAAGTGACACTTCCCATCTGCCCACAATGTATTGGCTAGAATGAGTTTTATGGCCACACCTAAACAGAGGACCCAGAAATGAAATTAATCTAGGCATTCAAAATGTGGAGAATTATGATGAAATAACTGGTGAACGGTTGCAAAGTAGGGTCTATCTCATGAGCGTAAAGATGGTTTAGCTGTTCAGAATATCTAGTAATGTATCAGTCAGGTTTCTGTATAGAACACAAGCTCCTCTGCATATTAAATGTAAAATGTTTTAATACTGGAAATTGGAAGTTCGCACAGTTAATAGAAGGGCTGATAGAACAAAGGTTAGAGAAAGCTCCACAAAAAATCAGCCAAAACTATTGAATCAGGTGGTTTTTAAGAACTTATTGATGACCTCCTGTTTAATCTGAAGAACCATTGAGAAGCTCTTCTAGTTTAACTCAAGATGCATTAACAAAATAATTCTCAAGAATCTCACCTGGAAGCTACTTCAAACACCACATCTGAGGAAGTATCTGTCTGCAAATACTCAGAATAATGGTCTCTCCTCTTATACCTTTCAAATCTCTTATGAGGTCCTTTCACTGTCAGTTTATAATCCAGAACAAGCTAGATAAAGAGGATTATGAGAAATGATAATTTATATCTCTCTTTTGTGAGGCAAAAGGGATCTCAGGAGATGATTGTGGTGCTTAGTTGACAACGAACAGTTCAGCATGTAAATAAATCTATATGATCATATTATTTGATACAGAAAAAGCATTTGATAAATGACATTCATAATGTAAAAGAAAAAGCCTCAGGCAATAAGGAACGATACTTCATAGATAAAATCTATTTATTAGAAATCCTTAACAGACATAATTCTGCATGGTGAAAAGGTAGAAGTATTTACTTTAAACAAGAAACAAGACTGGGATACCCGTTATCAAAATAACAATTTGACATTTGCCCTAAGGGCCTTAAACGTAAATGTCATCATGGACCAGTGATCCATTCTAAATATCTGTGAATTTCAGAAGTTGTTAGTTAGCCTATTTAATATTTTCACTTGGATGGTTAATGGCCATCTGACATTTAACACATGAAAGTTAAATATTTCTTTCTAACCCTGTTTCTCCCACTGCTCTGGTTCTCTGTTGCTTTGTAACAAGTCATGCTAATACTTAAAAGCTTAAAATAACACTTTATTATAATTTACTCTGATTATTATTATTGTTATTATTATTTCATGTCTTTGTGAATTGACTAGGCTTAGCTCGGTGTTTTCATACGTGAACTCTTGTGGGTTGCAGTCACATGGTGTCTGGGGAGGAGACATTTGAAGGTTTCTTCATTCATATGTCTGGCACCTGAGTTGAAATAGTTGGCAATCTATGGTTTTATTGGCTTCTCTCTTTCTTTATGTCCTCTCAATCTGATTTTTTCATATTAAAAAGGTCTCTTGCATGGTGACTGGCAATTCCCAGAATAAGTGTTCCAAGAGACTCAACGGAGGCTGCAAGGCTTCTTATTACCTAACCTTAGGATTCCCAGACACCATTTCCATTATATTTTAGTATTCAATCAAGTATCAAAGACTTGCCCAAACTCAAGAAAAGGAGACTTACATTTCACCTCTCAGGGGGAATAAACACAAAGTATTTGTGCCATCTTGCATCTATTTCACCCACAGTCTTTTCCATTTTAATATGTGGTGATTCCAAATAAGTCTAGATATACTTTATCATTTTCCTCATGCACTTTACTTTGAATCCACCAAATAGAACTTTTGAGTTTACCTTTGAAATAGATCCACTCTGACCATTGTCAGCTCTTCTACTACTTACTGTATCATGGCCCAAGCAATCATCATATTTTGCTTAAATTATAATAGTCTAAGTGTGGATTGTCATTATGTAGTCTATTGTTCACCCAATAGAAATTTGAAATTTAATTATGTCTAGATCCAAACAACTTCGGTGACTTACCATCTTACTCAGAGAAAATCCATCTTATAACTAGCTATAAGATCCTAAATTATCTAGCTACTTGCCAGTTTTCTGAACATATTTTCCCACTGTTTCCTTTGCTGATATGACTTTACTCACACATGACTCTTTGCATCTCCTCACACACACCAACCCATTTTCAATTTAGATGCTTTCCTTTGCTGTTGTCTCTGCTTCCGTCTCGTCCCGGATGTCTCTTCACTTTTGAAGTCTTTATCTCTTCTTTTATTGCACTTTAGTCTTCTTTTTGCCTGGAGCAAAGCCTAGCACATATTGAACATTGCATACGTGTATGTGAATAAAAACAGTCATACTCAATATTTTAAAATATGATTCGTTGACTTGTTTATTTCACAGACATACTTGCTGAGCAACACTGATAAAGATTGTTTTTTCTCATTTTGAACTTTTTATCTTGTATTTTAACATTTTACTGAAGTACACTTGTTATTTTTGAAACAATAATTATTTTGAAATGTTTTTAAATTCTCAAGTGATGAGTTTTGAATGTACTTAAAATAATATATAGTTTTTGTGAATTACTATTAGAGAATTTGAACTTTACAAATACATCCTTTTTGAATCATAATATATTAATATATATTTACTAGGTATTGATAAATGTTTTATGAACACTTGACCAGTTTTATTTTTCAAATATATAGCTCAATATAGAATATAAATATCACTTTAAATATAGTAGTGACACTATGGCCATCTTAATGCTACATGATAGATAAATCTCATAATTGTAAATTAGCTGAATTTATTGCAATAATAATTGACAGTTCTAAAGTTCTGAAAATATTGATTTGTATAATCATTATCCATCTTATCTATAAATGAGTAATTAGTTTGTTCTTTGTTCAGTATAGTAATAAAAATAGTAAATTCCACTTTGTACTATGTTAATATCATATTCATATTTCATTTGTCTCAAGATAATTTTTTCTTAACATATTCATAAAGTGAGAGAAACATTTCTTTAATGTGTATTATTTTTTCAAATATAATTAATATATTTAATGTACAATCTTTATAAACTGTAGTAATGAGCAAAAAGAAAGTCATCCATTATCACAGGGCATATTAATATAAAACATTAACTTTTAGCATATTTTCTCTAGGAATATGTATACATATGTGTGTGTATAGATGCATAATTAAAGGATATATATTTGATAGTTTCTAGTATGTATTTTCATGAATTTTATAACATTTTTAGTATATCAAATATGTAGTGAGGAATGCATAATGTTGTGTAATATTATTGGGTTCTCTTATTTTATAGTAATTTATTCAGTTCTTCCTCCAATATTGGACATTCTTCCTGGTCCCAGAATTTTGCTACCATATTAAATAATGCTGCAATACACATTCTTATGCATAATTCATTGCATATATATCTGATTATTTCTTTAGGACATATTCCTAAAATGGAATAATTGGGTCAAAGAGTATGAGTATTTTAATGATTTCGATAAATGTTGCCAAATTGCCCTCCAGAAAGTTTCCATACATTTGTATTCCCACAAGCAGCATATTAGAATACCATTTGCATTTCTTTAATTATAAGTCATGTTGATATTTTAATGTGTTCATTAACTATTTGCAGTTTTTGAGGTTGCTTGCATGGGTAGAGTTATGGAAACTGTTAATTTATTAATCTTTATTTTTCTTATATATTGTGTTAAAAATTTCATTCTATGAGTGACATATATAGCAAAATATTTTCCAATTTGCCATTTTTACAGTTAATTATCCATATTTTTAAGATATACATATTTAGTAACATATATGCTCAAACATTTCCCATTTCTTTAATTTTAACTTTCTATGGTTAATAAGTATTTCCATATCATAATTACATATCTGTTTTTTTCTTTTTGTTAATTTTCATTTTATGGTTTTAATTTCACCAAATTAACATTTTATTTTAATATTCTGTATAACCTACTATTTATGCTTTCTATATAACTCTTCTTTCAAAGATGCATTTATTTTATTGATGGAATTTATGGAGATATTAAGACTTATGATATGGATCCTTACTGGGATATGGTATCTTTTCACATTTATGATTGTGACTCTGTCAGAGAATAAACAACAGAGGAACAAAATAAGATATAGTTTTATGGGTGCAAAGATATGACCTCAGTTATTTAACAACTATTTCTAAACCGTCAGTCTCCATTTTTGTTCAGGAAACTACTCATTGGAAGTTAGACTGAACGTTGTTACCATTTTTAAAGTATTATAATTTCTCAAAAGATTACTGACTTTTTGTGGCAGATAAAATTGAGTCTTACAAAAAAGTGAGCATGGTAAACATCTCCACGTTAGAACACAGGACTCAATAATTTACATGCAGAACGCTGTGATTTTACTCCATCGTCAGTATTTCCTATAATGTTTCAATGTCTAAATGAAATCACACTGCATTTTGTCCTCCTCTGCAATGATGTTATCAACCAACTTAATTTCAACCTTTTTTCTTTACATCTTACAGAAAATTCTTTAAGCATGATTATTGTTTAGCAATGGGTTTAATCTACTCTTGATTGTTAAAACAACTGAGATTAATATGGAAGACACAATCACAATGAAATGATCTTATTTTATGTTAAATTTGAAAAGTTTTGAAAGCATAACCTATGAAAACTTTCATACTTTTGATGCATCATTTTTATTGTTTTACCATGGTCTGTGATTCCTAGCATTAGCACCAAAGTCTCATATTAATGTTATTTTTTTTCAAAAGGCACCTGTATATTTACATATTTATAGTAGGTCCCCAATAATCTGTCCATGCCAGTGAGGCAAAAATGAAGCAGAATTTATCTAAACTACATCTTCCCCATCTCTTATAATTTTTCTGATACCTTGATATTAACAGTACATTCCAGTCCTCTTTTAATTTTGAGTTTTGGTTTTTCCCTGAATTGTATATACCTCTTATAAAGCTTGCTGTCTGTTCATCATTCCACTTTTTAATTTTCAGTCATTTGATTCTTAATTGTGAAACTGTATGTATATTTGTCTGGGATAACTCTGAATTTCATCTTGAATCTCTTTGTGCCAGGATGCTAGAAACACATTCTTATTAGTGTTTCTCATAAGAAATACAAGTAAAATCACAACATATTCAGGGCCTAACTCTTACTGAAGATTTAGTTCATTAGATGGTTTCTTAGTTCTTTGCTGAGCATAGACACTTGAGATAATTACCTATCGAGGGTTAAATTTTCATAAATTAGTGAAGGGATGAAGGAAAGTATGTGATCTTGGCTCTGTCAGACATCCTTTGCATATAATTTTTATAGGGCAGAGAATGAAATGAAGAAGAAAGAGGGTGTGAAATTCCATGAGATTACACTTTCTTCATTTTTAAAAGGAAGAAATTGAATGAATGATTCTGGGATAATTTCTGTTTAGCATCTTTATCAGTATATAACAGAGTTGATGATAAACATCCCTTTACTTCAAAGATAGTTTTCCTACATCTCACCTCTATTAAGACTGGATGCGGTGGTTTTTTATTCAGGTGAAACTTTCACAGGAGCCTAGAGCTTTAGATTCTTTTTTCTTTATGTCTGCACATCTTCAAAACCTAAAAAATAAAAAATTAAAAAATTATGATGTATTTTATTTGGAACAGATTTAAAATACGAGGAATAATGGCTCGTGTTATACTGCATAATTCCAAAGGGAAGAATGATCTTTCTCCTACATTGATAAAGCAATCCATCTTGTAAGTGTCCAAATTTGTCTAAGCATCTGGTATATCACAAACTTTCAGATCGACTTTGAACATTTTCCCATGTTCAATGTTAAATCATCTTTGTGTTAAATCACGATGCTAAAAAGCAGGCATAGGGTTACTTTGTGTTAAATCACCATGCTAAAAAGCAGGCATAGGGTGGGGCCTCTTTTTCTATAGATCTTCAAAATGTCATGAAGGCTTCCCTCATTCATCAAGATGCATGATTTGGCAGGTAGCTCACTAATTGGTCTTCGAAGCTGCTAGCTAATTGTGCTGTTTCATTCTCCAATGTAATGGGAATGTAACAGCATTTGAAATTAACTGCCAACTTTCAGATAACTCTGTGGACTCTGAAGCTGACATCTATCTAAGGCAATCTGGACATAAACCTCTAATATTATATGGAAATAATACTCAAAAGTTTATCATTGTTTATTTTTTAATAACTAGCAGAGATAAAAAAAATATATTTGCCTCATAGGCACATTATGAAAAAAAGATTAACTGTAGAAAGGCACATAGATCTCAGAAGTTAATTAAATTTGGGTTTGTGAAATTATTTTAATGTCTGGATATCACTATCTTCCATAGTTTTCAGAGTTCACACTTTTATTAATAAATGTAAACTTGTCTGAATCAAGTACTCTATTTTGTAGGATTTGAAGGGTCTGTGAGACTTTATAAAATCTGTGCATGTGCCACACACACACAAAAGATATCTTTATGACGATTATGTCAAAATCTATTTTTCGTGTGTGTGAAACATGGTGTGGAGCTCTAGCTTTGTAAACTATTATAAAGTCATCACCTTAGGATATTAAGACTCAGTTGTATTGGTCTCATTTCCTCTTTAAAAATCATTAGGGAAAAGAAGAGCTATGGAAATAAGCATTTCACTTTTTTAAATGATGCATATTACTCATGTTAACATAAATCACTTGCTAAAGCAGATGCACATAATCACATGAGGAATAAAGACAAAATGTACAGCAAAGAAGCCAATTGTTAAAGCTGAAGATAAACCTAGAAAAGATTTTTTCACCCTTTCCTTTTAAAAACTAAGCCATCAAAATAATTGTACTCCATTTGACTCAGGTGTTATTTGGAAACGTATTATTGCATTTCTAAATATTTATCAAGTAATTTGTAATTATATGTTTATTATTGATTTTTAATTCTTGTGTCAGAGGTCATAACCAAATAATTTCATTTTTAAAAAATGTTTGATACATGCTTTATGACAACATGTCAGGTTTTTAAATGTGCTATGTACAGTTTTAAAAATTTCAGCAGTTACTAGGTACAGTCATTTAATCCTCCCGCCAATCCAATTAGGAGGTTATTATTATAATTATACTATTGTTCCCATTTTACAGGAGAGACCATTGAGACAGAGGGGTTAAATAATTTGCCCAATTCACATAGCTTGTGAGTAGCAACTATACCTGAGAATTATAGAGTATGTCCTCTTAAACCTAAGCTATGTTGTTTTATTTGTTGTATAATAGTGGTACAAATATCACATTAAAAAATGAAGTACAGATAAAATTAAACTTCTGGGTTAAGTAATATAAAGACTTGGTGAAATATTTAATCATGTGAAAGAACTAGGTGTTTTCCTGTGTGACACCAAGGACTGTGCTGGGAGTAGTAAAGGGAACTTTCAAAAGAACAAAAAGAAATCACGCTAAAAACAACTTCCAAAATATAGTCTCCAGAGAGAATGGACTTCTTTAAGAATCATGCGACTCCCCTAACCTAAAACTTTCAAATGAGCTGAAGGACCACTAAGTATAGTAGAGAGAATATCAAGAGCAACTGTGCTTACAGACCACATACGTTTTAGTCACTCTTAGTGATATCTCTCCAGTCAGGAGATTGTTTGACTGTCAATACTGGCGCAATACTAACATTTCATATTCTTACTGATCCCTTACATTGCCCTTGAAATATTGGTTTTCCTGGAGAAATAACATTTTAGTTGATAGCATTATGGTAGATCATCAAACACTGCATTTTTGTCAAATGTTAAGTACAAGAAATATTGTGTTTATGTGTTCTGCCTTTTAGTCAATAATGAAAGCAATAAAAATGATTAAACCTTAGGAAAAATAGAGTCCCCAAAGAAAGTTGAAAAACAACATATATCTAAGGGAAGAGCAAGCTGAGGAGAATCATGAGAGAAGCATTAAATATTAAAAAATAAAACAACTCATAAAAAATATTAAAACATTTCTTTTCTGCTCATCTACCCCCTTCTCTTAGTCACAGGTAATTCGGGTTTGCCTTGATTTAGAAATACAGACTCAGTGTCTGAAAAGATTGGCAAGCATCTGACAGGAGAAAATTTAAGGAGAATCATGTACTCGAATAGCTGATACCAAGAGAGGATTAAGGATTTACAGGAAAACCAAACTAATATGCCTTGTAAAAATGAGAAAATCATCTATAACACATCAGAAGTAGCTATTAACTTTATATATAACTATTAATTTACCAACATTTTATCTCCAAAGGGACAGTCAAAATTTGTGTTGGTGTTTTGTGAGGCGAGACGGTTGTGGTGGCTGAGACTCAGAAGGGTGTTACAATCCACCCAGACTTGAGGAGTCATGGAAGTACAAGATTAATCCATGTACCCTCCATTGTTCACCCTGCCCAGTCTCTTCTGATCTGGCCAGTTACACCAGCTCAATTGATTAGGAGATACCTGGGATCACTGACACTATCCTCAATATTACAGCCAGACACAGATCCATTCACTTAAACAGAAGCAGATAATTGCCACCCAGAGGTGCCAAACTATAGCCAAAACATGGTTGTGTATAGATAGCTCAGAGGGCCCTCTGGTTAGCAAGCTATGAAGGCTTGACCTGGCCATTTTACAAAGCTAATTTTTTTTGTGATTGAAAATTTGGAGACTACTAGTCATGTTGGGATAGAGTTACCCTGTAACTAAAACTCGAGTTCTGAAATTGATGTCTCAAGCATGTTCTTACATGTCTTTTCCCTTTTAAATATACATATTTAAAATTTGGTACTCAGACTCCAAAGGAGAAAGAGCACTGCGAGTGAAAAATGATATTGGTCAACAATAATTGCACTTTTTATCTTTTCATTTATTTCATCGATATTTTCAGTTCCGGGGGCAAAGAGGCTATTCAATGGCTTTTTCTGTGAGGAGTTAAAAATTACATGGTGATTGTGAATTAATGTTAATATAATTCAAGAGTGTGCCAATACAATTGCAAAGTATTGAAACCTCATACTACATTATTAAGATATATTTTCTTGAGATATTAAAATAATAGTCTCACTATATTCCAAGTACTTTAGGCAAAGAGCACCCTGTGTTACAAAGGACTTTGAGAAACTTAAAAATCTCTAGCAGGTTAATAAGCAAGTCAAGGACCTAAAATGTAATAGCTTATAATAAGATTCAGTGGAGACATTTAGGGAACTTTAAAAACATACTACGTGATTTCAAATCATGGAAGTTCTGTTCTGCTCAGGAATGAATTTTCTGTTCCAATTGGAAAAGCCATGATCAGTAGGCAGATATTCCAGGAAGCAAAATTTTGGTTCAAAATAAGGAAGAATTAATATTAGAACAACTGAAAATGTGAGTCACTGGAAACTGAGGCTTAATGGCAACTTATTAGAGTAGATGCAGTTATGCTGCTGTGAGTTTCAGGTTGAACCAGCTTTACTATCATCCTGTTTAACTCCATGTTTGTGCTACTTTCTGAGTGATGTTTCATAATGGGACTGGAATTAAAGTAGCTAAATCTACTCAAAGTACAACCAGGGAGTATATAAACAGCATTTCGCTTTTCCCTGAAGTCAACACAAAAGTTAAAAAAAAAAAAATTCTATGATAGCTTTGTTTAAAAAAAAAAAAGCACTATGTGAAGTCACAAGACTTGTATTTTATTTCATAAAATAAGGAAGTAAAATTTGATTCTTTCAAAGTCTCAGAACTGCAAAAATCTATAAAATGCTTTGACAGTTACGTTAACAATGTTAGTGTTGGCTCAGTTCATACAAGAGGAAGATGAAAATTGGATGGTTGCAGAAATCAGTTTTTGTATTAGGGTCAGGAGAATGCTCAACTTGTTGCAATGTTTTTTGCACCATAGGAGTTAAATTTGAATTTTGAGGGCCCTGAATTACCATGTTGTAATGAGGACATATTTATGCAGATAAAGAGATCTTGTGAAAATTACTGAATATCATGGTTGGTTATTCTTCAGATAATTGCCTAGGATTGCTAACTTTCTGCCACATGTCAGATGAAAAAATAATTCTTCAGTGAGTTATTAGAACAATTAGAGAATCAAAGGATATTGGTTCAAACTGCAACTTCAGCAAAATTCTACAGGTTATATTTTGGAAATTAATTAATCATTTTAATTTCCATTTCTTACTTTGGAAAATTCACATAATAATAGTCTCTGTCTACCATTAATTCTTGTAAATACTATATAAGATAATTCAAATAAACATACAGTGTTTATTAATCACCTTCATTGTTATCTTTCAATGTTCAGATGACTCCAGTAATGGAGTAGCTGAAAGGGAAAACAGCAAGTCAATTCCTCCACCCTCTTTCTCCCCTTCCCTTTCTCCCTCAGTCCCTCCCTCCCTCCCTTCTCTCTAAACCCACCAGAAACTCAACTACAGTAGTTACTTGATAAATATTTATCAAGTAAAATTGAATAAAAATGGATTCAGTTTTCTTTGCAGCTGTGCTTTAAATAAATAAACTATGGGATGATTGGGCAAATAATCTGAGAAAAAAAATCTAAATTATATATTTTAAATCAAATGACTCATTTTAGTTTTCACATAGCTTCATCATACACTTACTTCTAAGCCATAACAATTCTCAGTACAATTTTATAGCATAAGCAATGTTCTGTGACAATGAAAGGACGTTCAGGTTTTTCTGGGATTCTTTTGATTGTTGTTAGTGGTGGTTTTATTATGGGATACTCTTTTCATCAATATTTGCTTAAATAATCCTGCCAAAATCTCACTGGCTTACAACAGCATACATTCATTTCTCATCCTCAGACCTGTAGATCAGAAGCAGAAGCTGTGCTTCAGGCTGCAGGTTGGTTCAGGTCTGATTTTACATCCTCATTTACCCATCCAGGAGAAAAGACAGCTGCTGCGTGGACTGTGCTTTCCTTACTGTAGGTGTGAGTGGGCCAGAAGCTAAGGAATACCGAGCAATAGCCCATTTGATATACGTCATGCCAACTCACATTTCACTTGTTCAAAGCAAGTCACAAGGCCAAGTACAACTCCCATAGGGTGAGAAAGCAAATTCCTCCCATGGGTATCAGAAGTCAGGTGAATGAATATATGCTTCTCATTAATACTGTCTATCAGAGTTACATTTTATAGGCTCTCTGTGCTGTCCCAGTAATATACTTCACATATATTGAAAAATGTTTTTAAATGATAGGAGTAGACAAAATTCTTGTCATCAAGCTATTGTGATAACGGGACTTATTCAGATTACATTTTACATTATGTGTCATGTTATATTTGCTAACCAGTGGGGAAAAACTAACATTATAGGATTAGCTTATGAATATTATAACATGAAATTTAAGTATTTCTTTTTATCTTCTAAGCCAAAACTCATTTAGCATGAGAATTATACTGTAAGCTTTTATATTTCAAATTTGATTTTTAAAAAATTTAGATTAAATGATAATGAAAGATTTTGGTCATCAGTTTTCATACTTTGCAGTATTTAACTTAATAATTCAGAATAAAATGTTTAAGGTAGTAGGTTGTATGACGTAAAGAATATTAAGAAGTTAACTGCCTGCTGTATCATATCTTGTCTCTTTGAACCACCATGATCAATTCTAGGTGACATTTATGCAATAGACTCCAAAAAGTAACAAGTAGAAACATGAATACACCATAATATTAATAATTTCTTCAATATCATTAAGCTTTAGCTACCTTAAAGTATATCAATATAAATTTTAGAATTATTTAGATTTTCTTTTTAAAATTTTTATCTTTTCAATTAAAGTTGACATTTGATAAATATATTAGTTTTAGGGGTAGAGCATAATGGTTAGACATTTATGTAACTTACAAAGTGATCCCCCAGATAGGTCTAATACTGCTTGGTACCGTGAATACTATTACAACATTGTTATTCCCTATACTATACCAGAATTATATTGATTTTCAATTTGTAATCTTTATAGTGATGTTATGTACATATTCATTATATTATACCTGCTATTTATAACATTATTCATCTGGATACTAAATATATACCTACCAGATATATATTTAACAGCTTGTCTTAAGATAATTTATTTCAAATTTCATTGATGACAATTTTTAAATGTTTTCAAGAATGTACATTTACTTTTATATATTTTCTATGAGTGCGTGTGTGTGTGTGTGCGTGTGTGTGTAGAGAGAGAACATTTATAGTCACACTGAATGTTTTCTTAGGAAATACATTTTTTTAAATCATCTCCTAAATTAAAAAGGATGCACATTGGCACTCTACAAATTATTTTTATGAATAATTTTAGTAGTTTCACGTTTTGTCTAAAAATTGCATATCAAATTTGAGTTCTTTACATATTCCTAAATGAATAACATTTTTTATCCAAGATCTTTATATCAGTGGACCATATATATTTTGCAAATATATTTACATGTAATGTTATTGGCATGAATATATAAATTTAGCATGGATTCATAATCTTTCTCCATCAATTAACATTAGATCATGGACAGATCATTTATAATTATTTCTTTTTTGAGATATATAAAATGTCTGGTTGACTTACCTGTTTCTCATAATACTGTGTTTAGAATCAGTCTATATTTTCTGTGTGAAAAAATTGAATAAAAGCTTTACTAATTATAAATATATTGTATACCATTTTAAACACTATTTGTTTAGATAAAGTAATTGAAAACTTTCAGTAGTTTTCTAATCAATCACAAATAATAATTAATTTGATTTTTCCAGTATTATGAGAATTCAAGTTAATACTTTATTTGAAAATATGAACATTAATGGTTTGTTATTTTTAATGGAGATATTAAGATATCATTTCCAGAGTAATTAATTAATGAAAATTATAGAAGAGAGAAGGTCTATGAAATAATATTAAAGGAACATTTCAAAAGCATGCCCATCTTAACTGAAAATATGCTTCAGGAATGGATTTAATGATTTTTAGAATTTTCTTTAATTTTACCTTTTGTTTTATTTTTAATACTTGATCTGTTGAAAGAGAAGTTGGTGATCTTGGGATTCAGAAGTATAAGATGAAGTTCTTGGGTATAATATTGCCTTTGGTAAAACTGAATGAATGAATTCTTCCTTAACCTATGATTGACATTTAAGAAATGAGAGTGCACTCAGGGTACTAGAGTTATGGTGTATAAATGGAAATAGGATTGATATAAAAATGCAGTCATGGTGGAATTTGACATCAAGGCCATGCATGCCTAGACAAACAAAAATAATTGCACAACAGCCTTGAATATGCTCTTCCTGCCATTTAATAGTCCATTTGACTTTCTGTCATAATCAAATAAAGCAATATCACAGTATGAACTACGGTATGTGAACTGACATAACTGAAAACTAGTTCTGACTTTAAAATGTTCAAGTAAGACTTCATAACTCTTGATAGCTTGAGAGCATTTAATACACCTTTTTTTTTCCTAATTTCAGTTTTTGTTGCATGATCTTATTCTAGGTTCTGTTCCAGTTGATTTCTGTTGACATAAGAATTCAGTAGTGTAGGCAGAGCTATTTGATTATGGACGAATTTAGCACTGAAAAGAATATCTCAAAATTACAATTGTTAAAATTATTGTTAAGGGATATTCACATGTGTCAGGAAAATAAGAAGGAGGAAACATGCAAAAATAAAATTAAAATGCAATTGAGTACCAAATATAACACATCACTATCAGTAAGTCCTTACGGATGTTTTTGTTTCTATATAATCCATTTCTAGATTTTAATTGCTCAAAGTATACCCATATAAGTATCCTGTCAGTGGTACTATATTTCTAATGAGAACACTAGTATGCATTTGCTTAGATACATTATTGGTTCAGAAAAAAATTTATCTGGGTTAAGCTCTATTTTTCTTTTACCGTTAGTTTTATTTTCAATGTTTGGACAGACACTCTGATTTTTTTGGCATTTCACCACAGTGAAGTGGTGAGAAAAAAAAAAAAAAACTGTTTTCTCTGTGGCTTTTATATACATATTACAAAAACAGTGGCATTAATAATGGGTAACAATTTGCCCAAATATTTACCTCTTATTTCTATTATCAAATTGTATTTCCCTTTCCCTTTGATATCAAATTGCTCATGTAATTTGTTTGGTCAATAGATTGTGAGAAAAAGCAGCTCTTTCTCATGGAAGCTTTTGTAGCTATTATTCATTTACTCATTTCTTTTTTTCCATTGGTCGTGATAAAAGCATGGCCCAAAGAGAGGTTACTTTTTCAGCTTAGGTCCCAGTATGAAGGGGACAAACAGAGCAAGACTTTAGCCAGTGTTGGGCATAAGCAAGACATAAGAATTTGTTATTATTAATCAGAGAGATTTGGGGATTCTTTATCACCACAACATAACTTAGTAAGAGAAGGTTGATGCATGGGAACATTTGAGATCTTGCTGCTCAGCATAGGTCATAAGTTTAACTCAAATAAATGCTTATAAAAATTTTTTTAAAGGTTGATACCAAGGTACAGAAGTTTTAAATCTGTCTGAGAATTTAAAAATAATTTTAGATTCATCTTCATCCCAGAAATGAATATTCAATAATTTTTAGGAGATTCTCAGATTTCATAATATTTCTAGTCCACCATGGTGACATAAGAGGGTCCTGATCTCATTTCTTCCCATGGACATACAGAATCTACAGCTACAAATGAAGCAAATTCTTCTGAAAGAAATCCAGAAACTAGCTGAGCAACTTCTACACATCTGGAGAATGGCAAAATACCCACATTGAAATGAGTCTTGGTAAAACCTTATTAACTACTGGGAACCAAAGAGGATAGCTTGGAGATGAAGATCAGTGGTTTACTTGACAAAGAGTTCACAATAATGGTCATGACACTCATTGATGTTAAGAAAACAATGGATGAACAAAAGTGAAAATAACAGAGAAAATATAAGAACTTACGAAATGGAAACGAGAGCTGAAGAATATAATTGAACTGAAAAATTCAATCGAGGGTTTCAGTAGAGGGTTTCAGACTAGATCAAGCAGAATAAAGGATCAATGATCTCGTAATAGGGCAGTGGAATTTATCCAACCAGAGAGGCAACAAGAAAAAAATATATAAATAAAAGTTATTTTATGGGGATTTTTGGAACACCATCGAGCAGACCAATATTCCCATTACAGGGATCCCAGAAGGAGATGAGAGAAAGAAAGGGATAGAAGTCTTATTCAAAGAAAAAATGGCTGAAAACTTTCCTACACTCACAAAAAAACAGTTATCCAGATCCAGGGGGACCAGAGAGTTCCAAATAAGATTATTCCAAAGAGACCCACACTGAGACACATTATAATTAAATTGTCAAAAGTTGAAAACAGAGAAATTTAGGAGCAGCAAGAGAAAAGCAATTTGTTACATACAAGTAAACTCCCATAGGACTATCAGTAGGTATTTCATCACAGACTTTGCAGGCAGAGGGAATGATTATCTTCAAAATGCTGAAAATTAAAAACTGCCTAACGAGAACATGGTACCCCTGCCAAATGAAGTTATCCTTTCAGAATTGAAGGAGACAGTTTTTAAAGCAAAAGGTGACAGAGTTCATCCCCATTAGACCAGTTTTACAAGAATCATAAGGAACTTTTTTTGAGCTGAAATAAAAGGATTCTAAGTAGTAATGGGAAAATATCAAAGTATGAATCTTACTGGTAATGGTAAATGTATATTAAATTCACAATATTCTATTGTAATGATTATGGATAAAATACAAATTTAATATGAAGTTTCAAAGAAAAGTATGAAAATAACTAACTACAATGATTCATTAATAGACACACAAGGTAAAAGGATGTAAGTTGTAATAACAAAAACATACGTGATGGGGAGAGAGTAAAAATGTAGAGACTTAGTATGTGTTTGAACTTATCAGCTTAGAGATAGTCTGGTTAAATATAAGATGTTTTATGTAAGCCTTATGGTAAATACAAAACAAAAACCTATAGTAGTTACACAAAAGATAAAAAGAATGGAATCTGAGCAAACTACTGCAGAAAATTATCAAATCATAAGGGAAGAGGAGAATAATGAAATACCAAACAGCTAGAAAATTATTAACAAAATGGCAATATTAATTCCATACTTGTCAGCAATAACTTTAAATGTAAATGGAATAAATTCTCCAATCAGAAGACAGAGTGACTGGATGAATTAAACAAAACAAAATCATGACTCAACCATATGCTGCCTACAACAGAGTTACTTTTTTTTTTTTTGCAGGTGTTAATTAAAGAGTATTTCGTTTTTAATTTCATTCGACTTGTTCACTGCTGGTATATAGGAGAGCTAGTGACGTTTGTATATTAACCTTGTATTCTGTAACTTTCCTATAATTGCTTATTAATTCCGGGAGGTATTTTGTTGATTCTTCAAGGTTTTTTACATAGACATTCATGCCATCTGCAAATAAAGAAAGGTTTCTTTCTTTTCAATCTGTATACCTTTTTTATTTTTTTCTTGTCTTACTGCATTAGCAAGTTCTTCAGTGTGATTTTGAGTAGCCAGAGGATACATAGTTTACTTGTTCCTGATCTCAGTTGTAAAGCTTCCAGTTTTTTACTATTAACATTAGTCATAGTTTATTGTAGATCTTCTGTTTCAAGAAGATATTCTTTATTTGAAGAAGTTCATCTCTGTTCCTAGGTTACTGATAATTTCATCATAAATATGTATTGGATTTTGTCAGATGATTTTCATGCCCCTGTTGATATGATCATGTGATTTTTTTTTTGGCCTATTGATGTAATGGAGTACATGATTGATTTTCAAATGTTGATCCAGGCTTACCCAAATGGTATACATCCCACTTAGTTTTGGTGTATAGTTATTTTTATACATAATTGAGTTCAATATTTCTAATAATTTTTTGAGGTATTTTGCATCTATGTTTATGAGAGATGTTAGTCTGTTGTCTACTTTTCTTATAAAGTTTTTGTTTTTAGTGTTAAAGTAGCCTCATAGAATGAGTTAATTGGCAATCCCTCTACTTCTGTCCTCTGAAATAGAATTCAGAGAACTGGTATAGTTTCTTCCTTAAATGTTTGATGAATTCAGCAGTGAACCCATGTGGAACCAATGCTTTCTGTTTCAGAAGGTTGTTAATTATTGATTACAATTCTCTAACAGATAAAGGCTAAAAAGATTGTCAACTTTTTCTTGTGTAATGGCAAGTTGTATCTTTCAAGGAATAGGTCCATTTTATCTAGATTATCAAATGTGTGACCATAGAGTTCTTCATATTATTCCTTTGTTATTCATTGATGTCTGTAGGATCTGTAGTGATGACCCTTTTCCATTTCTAATATTAGTAATTTATGATCTCCCTCTTTTTCTCTTAGTTACCCTGACTACAGGCTAATCAATTGTATTGATCTTTTCAAAGCTTTTAATTTCATTTATTTTCTACTTGAATTCTTATTTTTTTCTTCTTTTTATTTTAGATTTAATTTTCTCTCTTTTTTAACTTTCTAAGATGGAAACTTTGTTCATTTTAGGTTTTAATTTGACAGAGGCAAACATACATGGAGGAAAGGTAATGTGAATACACACAAGAGAATGCCATGTGAAAATATAAGATTGGACTGATATATCTACAAGCCAGCAAACACTAAAGATTGTCAACAAACTACAGAAACTAAAAAGAGGCAAGAAAGGATTCACCTATAGGTTTCAGAGGGAACATGGCACTGCTGACTCCTTGACTTTAGAGTACTAGCCTCCAAAACCGTGAGAAAATGAATTTCTGTTGTTTTAAGCCACATAATTTATGGTACTTTGTTATGGCAGTTTTAGGAAGCCAACATAGTAATAGATACTATTGGAAAATAATGACTGAAAAAGTTAATATCCAAAATACACAAGCAATTGTTTTTTCAAGCCACAGGGTGCCTACAAGTTTCAGATTTTTAAAAGAACACTGGGTTATTATTCTGACATTTTTTCTTCCAAAATATTTACTGTAATTTTTCTTAGCCCCTCTATTTACTTAGACACATTCCCCAATGTAATAATAATATAATATTATATGATAATTTCTCTCTGTGAATATTGTTCTTTTTGCTGTTATTTTTATTGCTTTTTTTTTTTTAAATCAAACCTCTCTCTTTCTTTCTCATAATTTTTAGATAGTCAGAATCATGGAGACTAACTTAAGTTTGCTTTTCTAATAACCCTTTTTTAGATTTAAAAGTACTAATCAAAATCTTTTCTTAGAAAATATATATTCATCCATTTTCTATCCAAATATTTTAGTTGTGAAATTCACTCCTCTTATGTCTCACTCTGTGTTGGTTGATTCCTTAAAAACAAACAAAGAAACAAACAACCTAAACTACTAGAGACCTCAAGCTTATGTAAATACTGATGAAAGAAAGTCAGGAAGTTTGAAGGTACTTCATCAAATTTTTTCAGTTCTTATCATCATAGTATGGTTTCAGATATATACTTCTAAATAACCAGATAGATTTGTACCAGAAAAATAGTAAAGCAAATACATTGTGAGTTTGAAGTGACTGGTATTCTATGGAGATTATGTAGATGATAAATTTCTTATATCTAAAAGTTATTTTATGCAGCCATATAATTTAGGATTTTGAGATATGGGGTAATTTGCATCAATATTTACATTTGTATAAACTGAGCCACAAAGATGTTAACAGATGTAGCCAAAATCATCCAGGTGCATCTTACATTGGTATGGAATCATCGTATGTGAGAAATTATTACTAACATATTACTTACATTTTAGAAGAAAAGATTAAACATTGTTAGAATTTAATTTAGATTTTTGATCTGTTTTTATATGACTATCTTTTTATAAATTCTGATGAAATTTCTATCTCTTTATTCATATTTTAAGTTATAAATATTTTTACTTAAAGTTTTATTTAAAAGATATATCTCCTAAACTTGATAAATCTATAAAATGGGCAAACAAATATCTCAACTTTAGAAAATTCTATCAGAGTGAAATAAAAGATTAAAGTATTTTTTTCTATTCTTGTTTTTTTGGTTTGGCTTTTTAAAAATATATATATATAATATAGAACATTTAACTTACTGATGCAAATAATGTAATCACAAAGAAAACATACTCTTTTCTCCTTCTTGTTTTCATTCTTGAATTTTGCTTCATAGATTTATATATATTTCATAATTCTATCCAAACAGGAATATTCATGATTGATCACTGTATTTTCTTTTTTTCCACCACTATAAAATTGCCTCCTGACATAAAGTTCAGTTAAAGGAATCCTGTCTGGAGAGTTAAGAAACCTGAGTTTAATCCCAGGTTTAATTTGGAAAAGCAAATTAACCTGGAATCTGTGTTTCTCAGTTATAGAAAAACATTATAGCATGTATGTTTTCCTCAAATGTTCAGAGCAAGTAAAAGGACTTTAAAAATGTAAGATTGTTAATAGAAACATATTCAAAATTCCTTTCAATTGCTAGACATTTTTCAGGAAATGAAATTAACTATTCTCACTCCTTAACTAAATAGAAAATATACTTAAGTTATCCCACAAGTATATTAAAAGAAACATTACCTGAGGGATTTGTCTGCCTGACTTGGTTATTAGTTATTTGTCTTGGGTATTACTTATGTTAACCTAAGGATAAGTGCTTTCAAATGAGGATGAAGTAAATAAGACAACAGAGGATTAAGAAAGAAAATGATATCACTATGGTATTTAAAACATTAAGTACCTGATGGAAGTTAGAGTAATATCTAAATCTGTTAGTTAATTTCTAGGTAAGCCATGTACAAGAGAAAAGTCTCCAGGAGACGACAGGAAATAGAAACAGAGAACCATCTTTCACAATCATCTAATTCCACTGGTACCACTTCAGTTCTCTGTGTTACATCACTTGCTCAATAGTATACTTGACATATTTTAAATACAATTTTTTCTACATGTGGAGAACTAAATACAGAAGTACAGAATTAACCTCGATAACTTAAACCATGTAGCCTTACATGTATCCTCCTTTTGCCTTGGTATTGCCTCTTCATTCTTTATTCTCACCCTTTCCTGATCATACTCTGAAGTTGGTCTGCTCTGCTTTGTCATTTGTCTTCTTTTCACTAATTATTAACTTTAATTGCTTATTAATGTTCACTTGTGTAATATTCAGGCTTCTCAAGATGTTGTAAGTACCATAACTGAAGAGACCATGTTGATTTTCTTTATTAAACCCAGTGTGCAGGACTGTATTTGAACAAGTAGACACCAAATGAATAAATGTGAAATAAAAAAAAAATAGTCTCTATAATTTTTTTAAGGCACTATTCACTCATTCATTAAATAAATATTGAGTGTTTACTGACTGGCCAATTGGAATATGTCAGTATAAAAGACATATAAGAAGTCTTCCTTATTGCACTTACATTATTTAAGGGCAAAGAGACCATAATAAATAATAAGCCATAAGTAAATCATTTTATGATATATTAGAACTCAGCTGATGATGGTAAAAAGAAAAGACGTTGAACTAGTATAATAGAGAGAGAAATTTGGGGCCAATGCCCAGGGCAGCTCATTGTATTCACAGGCTGAAATGCATGGTTCATTCCTGGGCTTCACTACTCAGTAGCCTATGACCTCATTTTCTAAGGCATTTCTACAAAATTAGATATTTGAAGATTTCTCCAAGGCACTTAAAAGTATAATATTCTATAACTATGTCTAAGGTAAACAACTCTCACAAAGAGGATAAATCAGTGACGTTACTGATTGTTACAATCCAAGAATACAAATGTAGGTATCGGATTAAATTTTTAAAAAACTAAATTTGATAATACGTAAACAAAACACATATGTTATTGTTTGAGATTCAGTACTAATTTTATTCATTATGCAGAACCTCTTCATATAAAAAGTTAACTACGTCACAGAATTTCTTCAGTTATTAAAATAATATAATGGTAAGCACAAACAGAATCACAATAAAACATGATTAAAGTAACATTTTATAATGTTACATAATATAACACCATGTTATATTTATGGTGTTATATAATGTCAGATTTGCTTGGATTTTGGGGATACAGAATTATGATGTAAAAAATGTTAGATACTCATAGTCCAGGTTTAAGTGCTAGATGTACTGCCTGTCTACACTTTTCTAGGTGGTTCTTCAAACTAAAGCTTAACTACTTAAGAATTTCAAATGTGACAAATAGCTCTTTGAAGTTGACTTTTGAGTGTGCATCAGAGAAACACAAGATGGAACATAAATAAAAACAACTCTCAGAAACAAGGTTTAAAGTCTGACATTTCTAAGCAGCAGGTTTCTCTGTCCTCAGGGAGATAAACAAAACCATTGAAAACCCCATTAGGTATATTTATAGCTCAGGTTTAATGTCTGGGATGTAAACTAAGATGCCAGACTGCCAGCTACCAACTTCAGGATGGGAGAAAACGGCTTCTCAGAGCGAACATTTTCATCCTTTTCTCATCAATATTCCAGAGACATGACACCTTAATCTTTTATACAGTGCAGGGGGAGCTTTCTTTTAGATTACTTTCCATGAAAAATTTTATTTTTATTTTTTGTAAAATGTCGTGTGGAGAAAATTCACTAACCTGTTTTCTATTATCCTTACTTATTCTTGAATATGGGGAGAGGGAGCCGGGAAAGCCATGTTCAGAACTTTTCATGGCTCCTCAAATGGAAAAGAAACACGTGAATCGATAACTAATCCTGAAGGAAATGTACCAATGAACTGTCTTCAGAAGAAGAGTTACAGCTGCTGTATGTGAAAGCCAAATAATATCTGAGAAACTATTTCAAATAATTTTAGTTATAGGGTATCTGAAACAGACTTTTCCATATAGCTTCAAAGGGTCAAACTACTATATGTTGTGAACTGAATGTTTTTGTGTTCCCAAAATTCATATGCATAAACCCTAATCCCCAGTGTGACTATATTTGGAATAAGGAAGTAATTAAGATTAAATGAGGTCATAAAGGTGGGGCCCTGATCCAGTGAGATTAGTGTCTTTGTAAGAAGAGATACCAGAGATATAGCACTCCCTCTCTTTCTCTCTCCCTCCCTCCCTCCCTCTCACCGGCTCAACCCTCCCTCCCTCTCACTGGCTCAACCCTCTCCCCCTCACCGGCTCAACCCTCTCTCCCCCTCCTTCCCTCCTTCCTTGCACACACAAATTAGAGGCCATGTGAGCACATGAGGTGATGCCCACCTACAAGTCAAGAGAAAGGCCTGAGAATGAAGTCTCCTTTGCCAGTATATTGCTCTGGGACTTCCAGCCTCCAGAAATGTGAGAAATAAATTTCGGTTGTTGTTAAGTCACCCAGTATATGATATTTTGTTTTGGCCGTCCAAGCAGACTAATGTAGTATATAAGATATAGGAAGAACAATTTCATTTCTATATAAGCAAAACTTTATAAGTCAGTATTCTAAGGCAGAATTTACTGTTTTGAGAGAACAGTGAGTTCCCTATCATTAGAGGGCAAGAAAAAGCCAAAGAATTCCTTGAGTGATTCATTGGTATGGATTGGATTCTGGCATCAAACAAATTACTGGATTAAATTGTAGAGTTCTACCAAAGTTGGATGAAATGCTCTGATTTTATGGACTGATTGGTATTTTTGATCAGGAAACATATTAATAAAAAAGTGTTAGTCGCTGTAATTGTGTACTTTTAAAATGTGAAAAAAGAAAAACACAGTTAAAGGAGACTTAGGAAAAGCAGTGAGTTCTAGTGTTGATGAAATAGGTGGAATTGAAAGGGATTAAGTGACACTGAAATATGAAAAGAAACTGTAAGATATTTGATAATACAGGTAGGATTGCTGGGGTTTCCATGATTTTACTGACACCTGGCCATAATAATGGCTAAGGAAAAAAATGATTACTATTTTATTTTGTTGTTTCATATAAACCTATATATTTTTTGTTTCTTTTCATTTTTTTTTTAAATGATGAGGGTTCCATGTAACTATTTAAAGGTGATCTTTAAGAAAGGGATCAAGTCCCATATAGACAAGATTACAGCATATTGATCCCAAATTGGGAATGGTTTTAAAATATTTCTAACAATAATTGAAGCAGAAGGTATTAATTTTAAAACATTTGGTCACTATTAAAGACTGTCTCTAAGTAATAGCCTTAGACATGCACAATTATTGTTACATTTTTAAAATGTTTTCCAAACTCTTCTATCCGAACTTCCTTTTCTCCTGGACTACTCCATGCAGTCATTCTCATTGTGCTGAATTAGTATTTGTCTCAGAGACACTCTTAATATAGCATGGAAAATAGCCTGGAGAATTCTACTACCCTGTGGATTAAACTAACAGTCCAAGAATCTTGAAAAGTAAGCAAAATTCACATTCAGATAAAATTTACATATTTATTAGCCTTTATAGGAGGAGAAACCTTCCGTCTCAACTTTTTATGCATAAGTTGCCAGTTACTTAAAATTCTTTGCAGCTGTTATGTGACAACTTAAAAATAAAATATTTGACCTTTTGTTTAGAAAGCTGTGAATAAGAATATAGCAAGACATTTCTCAGCCGAGATATTTAACAGGCAAAGTTTGGTTCAAACCAATGTTTGGCAAAGGTTTTTACATTCTGTCTTTGCTTTGGCAAAGGCAAAAATCTGAGAACTGGTTTCTACAGATTCTATTTGCCAAGCCCTCAGCAAATGAATGTCAAATCTGCTGTAGAAGATGATCAAATGTACTTTTCCATCTAAGATACTAAATATTTTTTATTATTACATTTGTCTATGAACAAAGCTAATTGGATTTTTGAAAATATGGGTTTTTTTTTTTGATATTTGTGATCTGATTTATCAGACTGTTTCAAACATCAACTGTAATTTCGGTTTGCATTTTTTTTTTTTATTCCTCTATTGCAGCTATCTTGTTGTTGGCAAGGACGTCTTTCAAAAATACAAGTTTAGTTGTTTTATTGCCAATTTCAAACAATTCATTATCACTCATGAGAAAAAGCCCTTCGGATAAGTATGTGTGTGTGTGTGTGTAATGTTAGGCCCATGTCTATTTCTCTACTCTCTTTAAAAACAATTTTCTACTGAGGCTGCTAGATCACTTGTAGTTCTCAGAAACTGCCACAGTGTTTTTATATATATATTTAATATGTATATATATTTTATTGTATATATTTATATATATATTTTTTGAGATATATTTTTTGAGATATCTATTGTTTGATAAATATATATTTTTATATATATTATATATATATTTTTTTTGAGAGATTGAGAGAGAGAGAGAACATGTGCGAGCCTTGGACAGCATAATCCCTACTTTCATTTTAAATGTCTGCTCCTTCTTTGCCACCAATAGCCTAGCAAACAGGCTAGAATATGCTACATTATTTTCAAATTTTATTTCAAAGTTTGTTTATTTATTTCTCATATTTTGAATACCTTCCTCTGCAAGAAAAAAATATTCAAACTGAACTTTGTAAAGTTTTCTTATCTAGCATTTTATTACATTTATTTATTTTCATTGTGGCTCCTTCAAAACCAGTGACTCTCAAGAATTAAGGGGTGTATATGAATATTCGTGTTAATGTGAGGTGATAGAGATGAGGGAGAGTCATTAAAATCAGAGGTATAATTTTCTTTACCAGTAGGTGTATGCCCCTAGCGTGAATCAACTTGAGTCAAGGACAGGGTCTTTTTTGTCTTTTCATAACTAGTGTTCAGCAGGTGCCTGGTAAATATAAGCTGCATAGTAAATTCTTATTATACAAATAAATGGATGCTTACTCATGAGAAGGTTACAAAGATATCCTGCATGTATGCACATTTTTCTTCTTTTTCTTAAAATTTTAAGTTGTGAGATAGAAAATAATCTTTGCATTAATTTACGTGAAGATGGAGGAAGGCCTACATGTAATTTTATACACACACACAGGCACATATAAAACTATTTGATATGTGTACATGTTTACATGATGTGTATTTATAGGTCCAGTGGAGTCTGAACTCTGAAAAGGTAGAGTCATGCCTATTTTAGTTATCTTTGGATTTCTCAACTTTTATCAGAATCTCAAGTAAGTGCTCAATGAATACTTGTTGATTAAATGATACATTTGTTGATGTGTAGTTGGATGGGAAGGAATTGACATTTTAAATGCCGCCTCTATTTTTACAGTTGCTGTAAGGGATGGAGATAACATTCATCTTTGGAAAGACAGCTTCTATTATTAAAGAAACAAGAAAACAAAGTACACACATGCATACACACACACACTCAAGTGTGCCTTTTAATTATGCACAGGTATAGACCACTGTCTAGATTTTATAGTCTAGATTGAAGAAGAGCTAAATTGCTCTTCATATTAAAGTAGAATTATTGCTTTTGTCTTACTGCTAAGACTGTGAGTTCAGTGGAATTTTGTTCATCTTTATTTGTGTAGCCCTGAGCATTATTTTTGGCATTTGATGCTTGCTTCATAAATCCTAGTTGTCCTGAACTAAATATATTGACTTGAACTGATTTAAGGTCCAACAAACAGCAATATCCATCCTTTCTATATGTCTAGGTATATTTACATTACCATACAATTAAGTCCAAAAAACTCTTTGATGTACTAAACCATAAGAATTAGCAGACAGTGTTTATTTAAAAACAAAAGATTATTTCCATATTTGAATTGAAATTATTTGGAAAACCACATAGCAATAACTTCCTGTCAATTACTATGTGATAAACAATGGTCAAAAACTGTAAACATCATTGCATTGCATCTTAGAAGTCACTGTTATTCCCATTTTACAGATAAGGAAATTGAGGCTCAGAGTTTAAGACTATCACAATATGGCACCACTAGGAAATTTGCCCAATTTCACATCATACTGCCTTTTTTCAAGGTTGGTAATACAGTACTGAACTGAAAATAAAAAGACAAATTTAGTGCCTGAGGATAAAGACATTGTCTTCTGCTATTGAAAATATGCAGTGCCTTTTCTAATTTAGACATGAAGGGGGAAATGGAACAGCAGACAGGATTTTTAAAACAATTATATACATTTAATTTTTTTTCTTTGAATATTTGTGTTGAATTCCGAATAATAAAAAAACTCACAACTATGCTCTTCCTATATTTTACATTTCTATAGGATAATTGTCTCTTCATAATAAAATATAAGGATGTTTCTGAAATTTTGATCACTATTCTTTTTCCAATTAGTCATGACCCTACACATGTTTTCAAATTGTAAAACTGACTTCATCATCATTTATATTAGTATTTGAAAAATTACTTGCCTTTAATATATCTAAGGCTAGAGTACAACTAATTGCTCTATTTCACAAAATTGCAAGGCTCCACAAAAATTCCATCAGCATTAAGAAAATAGCAGTATGCCCAGAACACTGTCCAGGCATTTTTTAATGACAAAATTTGGTCCCGTTTTGAGTTTTTTCCCACAATATTTAATGTGTAGTTCATGGCTTTTCTCCTCAAATAACTAAATAACTTCATCCTTAAGTTCTCTCTTTCATCTCTATTCCTCTTTTTTCCCTCTCTCCACTGTCTCTCTGCTCCCCTCACATCTTCATGTGGAAAGTACTTAAGCCATTATTGAGTAAATAAATGTGTGTGATATTTTATATTTTGTCTGTTCATACATGTACATTCTAAGAGTTACAGAATAACATGTAGGAAACTTAGCTTGGCTGGTTGAATTTAAAGCTCTGCTTTATGACTTAATAAGTGATAATCCTAATAAGAGCTTAATAACATTAAACAAATTAATGTTAAGAGTTTTATTTCTCTTTTAATCAGTATAACCTTGTAAATAAGATAATGCTGGCTGCCGAACAGTGTTCTACCTCTAACTGGGCAAGTATGCCTAATCAGTGATATCATATATGACTTACATTAGCTACATCTGTTAACATTCATTCATTCCTTCACTTATACATTCACAGTAAACATATTATTGAGATCCTTATGGTCCAGGTACCAGTCAAGGTTCTGGAGATAGAGCAAAGAGGGAAACAGATGAAGTCTCAGCCCTGGAGTTTAAATGTTCTCCTTCAATAATAACACGAATAGGAAAAAAGCCATCTTATCCTTTGCTTCTGTCATTTATCCTCATCCCCCAGCTGTTTTTCTAACTGAATTAAAACAGACCTCAGCAGGTGTTCTTGTTATTTCAATCATCTCAAATTGCACTTTAGCTAAAACCAAAATAAATGGGCCACAAAAGGGTCTGTTTGTATCTCAGTAGGCCACAAGTACATGTAGAAGATTGTGGGGCATGCATTTCATGTCTCTGTAAGTATCTTCAGACAACATATTGTGAACCAGAACTGCTTTGGTAGTAAGTGTTGAGTCAATAGCTTTCCGACTCAGATCATATAACAGAAGGCTTTTTCATGGTCTGTTGTCAAGCAATCAATGTATCAGCAAATAGATTAGCTAGAAACGTATGTTGCACACTGAATAAAGGGCAGCTAATTTCAACACTTCCACATGTGTTTTTTGTTTGTTTGTTTGCTGCAATTATCTAACTAAAAGAGAAATACTTGGACTTAATAATCCCAATAATTAAATTAGATATTTAATTAACCCTTATATCTAGATAAATGGTTCTTAATTGGGGCCATTTTGCTCCCAGGAGAAACTAGGCAACATTCAAGACATTTCGTCAAAACTGGATGGATGACAGTGGCATGTAGTGGGTAGAGACATACTCTACAATGTACAGGACAGACCCCCCCCCCACAACAAAAAATTATCTGGTCAAAAGTGTCAGTACCATTAAGGTTGGGATACCCTGATCCAGATAGAATGTGAAAACAATTTTATTTCTAAAATATCATTTATTTTTGGGTAGGGTTGCCAGTTTAAAAAAATAAAAATATAGGATGTCAGTTAAATTTGTATTTCAAAAAATGAACCTTATTTATTTATTTAAGTATTAATGTGTCACATGCATTATTTAGAACATACTTGTACTAAAATAAAGTAGCATTAGTTGTCTATCTGAAATAGAAATTTAACCGCGTGTCCTATATTTTATCTTGCACCCCTGTTTTTGTGGAGTAGTCAATATTTATAGACATTGCCCCTTATGGGCAATGGTACAAACTTTGTCATTTTGTCTATCAATGTCGCACTTAATACATCTCAGTCACATGTGTGACAGAATACAACCTAATGTATGGTTTTGGATCAGAAAATAATTGGTGACCAGGAAGATGGTCAATTGGAATGAGCAAAATTAGAGAAAATTAATAAAATCAGCAAATTTTTTCAGGACCAAGAAGCATCTCTAAAATATCCAGATAATTTTCATGAATAGTTCCATGAATTACAATGAATTCCTTTATAAGAAGGTTTGTGACAGTTTGTGATATGCATATTTTTACTGAATTTATATGATCTTGAGTAACATCATAGTGGAATAGTCCCTCTTTGACTAATTATTATGTAAACACGAGATTGACTGTAAGTATCAGTTATATCCTCCAGCTGTCATTAGAATCCCAGAGGTGCTGTTTCCAGAACCCATTCTGTGAGGCTAATGCACCCATACTTACCTGGTTGCTGGGGCTTTACTTGCTGTTGCGATTAGACACCCTTTTCTCCTTTCATTACTTCAACAGAATTCTGAGTATTGATCTAGACGGTTCTAAGCTAAGTCCCTCAAGGAAAACTGCTTGGAAGAGACCAGGCCCAACTTCCGTGTTTTCTCTCTGCAAGCATCCATTAGTGGTTGGTCATGTGCTGTGGGGACTGGCCCCCTTTCCTCTGTGAGACAACTAGGAAGGGCCGGCTGAGACATCCTGGAGGAGCACCAGAGTTCTCTTTCACAATTTCAGTTTGATGCCGCCTTTTACTCATTGGAGCTTCCTTACCTCACCCACAGAGTTGGTCCCAAGGGACTTCTCAGTAAACTTTCTGTTTAAAAACTTCTGTCTCACAACGTGTTTCCCCAGTGGCCAAATTAAGTAGTCAGATGGATTGTTGCCAAGGGCCTTGACTGGTAAAATGTGAATGTTTGAATATTCTTTGCTATAATTTTTGAGTCGTATGTGCATGTGTGCATATATACACAGATATACACTTTTTTTTTTTTTTTTTTTTTTTTTGCATATCGGGGAATGCCACACTTCTCTATTTTTGCTGTGAACTAGAAAATAGGAGATTTGGGCATATCTTTGTCCTGTCTGTGTAACAGACAATGTAGTATTTTAACCTTCATTTTATCTCCCAGTCAATCAAATCATTCTTATTGTAGATTAACTACAAGCTTATGTACTCTACTAGGCACTGTGTAATCCAAGCTATAGATGACCCAAATAATAATTGAAGCGAGTGGAACCAAACATTTTTTATTTTATTATGATTAGTTTTATTTGTAATAACATTTATTGACATTATGGTTAACAAGGTGCTTTCACATACTTTTCCTCATTGTGTATATTCTCATAAAATTGTGTGAGCTGACAAGCGTTATCATTCTCTTTTACACAGGATAAACTGAGATATGTTAAGATTATTTTGCCCAAGATTGCCTGGGTAAGAAGTTCCAGGACAGGCAAATCAGGAGTCCTGGTCTTTCTACTGTAAACCCAGCACAGAACAGGTCACTTCAGAACCGAATCTGCTGCCAGAACTGAATCTGGGACTTTAGACCTGAACCACTGCTGAACTCTGGAACATTTTTGTTTAGGAAGTGGTAGGGACAAGACTATGGGTAGAAAGAAAAAAAGGCAAATGGCAATTTTGAAAAGGTTCATCCTCTGAGCAGACTTAGCATATGGAACGTTACGGGGCTGCCGGCACCTGACACTCAGTGTTTAGCACATCAATCAAAAGTGGGAAAATGTAAATATGACATAACACAAAATATGGTGTAACTGGAAATTATCCACAGGCCTAGTGCATAACAGGTCTCAGTAATTATTTGTAGAAATAATTAATAAATTTATAGCGAATGTGCAGATTCAGTCTGATCTAGCCATCTGGTAAGGTCATGTGGCCTTCATTTTCTGAAGGATCAGTTTTATGGATGCTCCATGTTTTTACACAGTGGAGTGTTTCCTTGGGATTGATGACTTAAGCCTCCTGGTAATAGTCCTCACTTGCGTCCCAAATGCATGGGTTATGCAGTGGTGAGTTGGGTGCAAAGACCTGAGGTGGCAGTAGGTATGTAGTATTAGGGGCCGTGCTGAGGAGGGAAGTCAGTGCTCTTATACCTAACATCCTGCCTGAAAACAGACCCTTTGCTTTCTGGAACATAGCCAGTTCTATACACCTAGCTTTGTCTTGCCATCACCTCTATGCCACCGTATTCCTTCATCACAGAAGTCTGAGTATTAATAGACTTACTAATTCTTTTTTATAATTTGCTCTGATTAAGCTGTAAGACCCTTGAAGGCAAAGATAAAGTGTGTTGTGCTTTAGTATAGTAGTCAGTAAATAAATCTCTTTAAAAAGGCCTACTGAAACGCAGGGCTTCAGTAATTGGAAGAATTCAGATAGTAGAGACCAATGGAATAGGTGTCCATGACGCTCAAATGCATAAGTAGATTTTGAACTCTGCTGAAAATGGTGTGAAAAATAATCAGATTAGAAATCATTAGCAAATGATAAAGACTCAAGGGAGAGAAAATTAGGAAACATGTGACCATATTATACAGGGTTCTTTGCTAGGAATGTCTAATTTCCACATCATTTTTTTTTAGAAAATTGCAATTCTTTAAGATTAAGTGAAATTTTACAAAGTATTTAAAATCCACATAAAATAGAATATATCTCTGATTAATAAATATTTAAAGATGATCAGAAGAAGACCTAGGGCATAGTTATCGAAGGTCCTGAAATACTTCCAAGTTTCCTAAATTATCATGTATGCAGTTATCCAATATTTTCTGATTTATGCTCATTTTTTTACAAAGATATATTTTTGTCTCATCGTTAAGAAAAGATAGATGAGTACATATTTTCAATGATGCCTATTAAAATTAGTCCCCAATGATGTTAGATAAAAGTCTCCTTTTTTTTTTTTAGTAGAAAAGAAGCAGATCTGAAAATTCATTCAGTTTATGCTCCAAGGCAATCATATAACTGCTTATTTTGGTTAGCATAATATTCTGTTGTACAGTTAAGTGCTATTAATTTATATCACCTCTAAACAATTTGAATATTTTTTCTTTTCAATTGGACGATCACAGTTACTTGTTGTGACTGCCCCTGCTTACATGTGTTTATGACTGTTTATCAAAACATTTCTCTAAAGGCTCGCACTGTGCTTTTTGCTTAACACACCCAATACAGTTCTGTGGATAGATGTTCTGGTGAATTTTCTGAATATAATCTCAAATCTCTGAAGTTTTCAGCTAAGTAATGCTATCTTCCCATAGCATTTACTTCTCTTCAATGCCATTACCAAATTCTACCTTATCCAAGACACTCCCATATTACATACATAAGAATAAAATTTTCATTTATATATCTGTTACTCTCATAGCAATTTAAATATTTATTGCACTATGTATGTGAGTCTGATTTATATTATTAGCAATTCATAAATACCTCACCTACTAACATGAATTCCTGTATATTGGAGGACAAGGGGAGATAGCAGTGGGGAAATATATACCATTGATTTTTAATTTATCACAGTGTCTTAAACATCGAACTTGAATACCCTAAGCTACCAATAAATCTTTACCGAATTAAGTAAAATATCTGAAAGCCAGTTTTAATCATTTTGTTTTGAAAAACAGTTATTGATTTTTATAGAAGAAATCCTGTCATAGATAAGAATTAAAGAAATATTGTATTTGGTGGACAGCAAAAGGTAAAAGAATGACACCTGTCACTTGATTTGTGACCTTGATGAAGTTATTTTGGGAACACAAAACACTGAAATTGGATCCAACATATTGGTTTTTTTTTGTTTTTTTTTTTTTTTTTTTTTTTTTTTTACTTTCTATTCTGATAGCTAGGTAATGTTTGAAAATGGCTACCTGTGAATGTTAATTTTGCCAGTTAGAAAATTAGAAAAACAATAATATCTAATTTTTCTTTCTTCATGGGGTCAATGTCAGTACCAATACAAATGAGTGAAAATTCAGGGTATGGTAAAAATTGAAGTCATTGTTAGTACTCTTCTCTATTTCATGATCTATTTTTGATTAATAATCTCTCCTCTTGCCTTTTGAAAATTTAAAAAAGATTTCTATAAAACAATGGGTTTAGAGTATTTTATAATTTGTATATCATATTTATGTATATTATCTCAATCCTCACAATAGACTTGGAAGATAGGCATTATCTACACACTACTAAAAACAGGCTATAAAACAAAATTTTTAAATCTTAGCTCTGCTTGTATTTGTGTTGTGATTTGTCTTTTGTCCTAATAATTTTACATGATTGTTTAATTTTTGGTTTTATTTTATTTTTTTTATGATTGTTAAACATGGTACAAATAATATGGATGCACAATATATAAATAGAAACTACTTATCACATTATTGCTATTTCAAGCAAAAAGAGAATAGAGTGACTCAGTATCTCATCATAAGAGCCATTGGTCATCATTATATTTGGATCATTGAGAAGCAATTACTGGACATCTATTTTGTTCAAGTAACCGGAAGATTTCACATGTGTGAAATAATTCTTCAACACTCCTCTTGAATATCTTCAGAAAACTGCACATTTATATAAGCATATATTTTTGAAGATGTTAATATTAATCTTGTTCGAAACTGTAGAAAAATTCTAAACCCTTAGGCCTATTCCTTATGACCTAACATAAACTCAGTGAAGAAATTACACAGTTTGGTTAATTATACTCATAAAGTAAGATTTCCAAAGCCTGAAATGTCATAACTAGATAGAGTAATTCTTCTGTTTTCTAGTATGGCATTGTTAATGGTGCTTTCACAAAGATTTAAACAGTCCAAATGATCTGTATTTAGCAGAGCTGATTACTCACTGCATAAAATCTTTAATTTATGCAATATTTGATGCTCTCTTCCTACATACTTTGAAAGTTAGTTCTTTAAATTCTTACCCCCTGGCTTCTAGGCTCATGACAAACTTGAGTTTTGTTTTCTAATTAATTATTTTGGTCTTTTCCATACTTTCATCTCTGACCTTCTTCCAAATTTTTCTTTCTCGTTTAATTTGTACCGATCATATTATTAACCTATTCCTACAGTTTAATTTATTCTCTGTGTGTGTGTGTGTGTGTGTGTGTGTGTGTGTGTGTATATATATATATATATATATTATATATATATATAATTATATTTTATAATCTGAAATCTCAAAATTTAGATATGTTATTTCAACTGTTTGACATCACCTCAAAGATGCTGCAATATAACCTTTATTTAAATAGATCAAATAAATGTTTTCACTTCAAAACTATCACTTCCTTTTCCATATTCTTGATTTCTGTTAATTATATAAGTATTACCCTAGCTATCTCCAGTATTTCAAATTAATTCTGACATAGACATGGTTTTTCTCTCATGTTGTAACAACTGAGCAAATTATATGGATTTTGCTTCCACACTATATCTTGTATTTATTCATTCTTTTATTAAGTTTGCCATCCAGTCTTCCATCCAACAAAGATTTTTCTTTTGTCAGTAATTAAATTTTATTAGCAATATTCTGAGACAGTCTTCTATTTCTCCTTTCTGTCACTATTTGAAGCCATTCTAAACTAACAACAACAACAACAACAACAACAACAACAACAGGATTAATATTTAAAAATATAAAACATAGAACTGATCACATCATGAGCTGATTAGCAAACTTAAAGGTTTCCTGTTCAAGATTTCCAGCTTAATATAAAAGTTTTACATTGGCCACTCATATTGCTAATATTGAGTCAATTTATCTGCCCAAATTTCCCAGTGCACCTATACATATGATCTCTCTTCACACAAAACTAGATCATCTACTGCTACCTGAACGTTGCTGTGGGTCTGTGGTCATAATAGGCTTCTTCTTAGTTCCATCACCATTGCCCATCCACATGTGTCAAGGCTTAAGCTCAAATGCTGTTCTCTTAAAGAGCACTTTTGGATTCCTCATAACTCAGTGTTATCTCTCATCCTAGAGGTCCCCTTGAATCTTTACTTTCCATTTGTTTCTGAATTTATTATAATCTGTGGTTTCCAAAGTGAAATTCAGGAAGCTGAGGGTTTCCTCAGAGATGCTACAGACATTATCTTGGAGAGCCAGGGAAAGAAGAAAGTGGGTACAGGTTCAAATTGTAAAACTGAAGTTCGAATCAAAGTCATTGTATGTTTACTTTATATATAGTGTATATCAGCATGCCATTTATCTTGAGGATAGTGTTTCTGTCCCTTGAAAAACTAAACCTCATTTAATTTAAGTTTTATGTATTAATTTAGTGTGACTCCATTTAAACTGTAAGATTAAGAGCAGGGGTTATATTATATTCACTTTAGCTTCCTGTTCCATCCCACAGTGTCAGACACAGCCCCTGAGGGAGTGAAATAATGGAGTACTAAATTAATCTGGCTGTTCTTTCAGCGGGTTTGCATAGCATAAAAAGCATATTTCTGAGTCTGGATAGTGATCCATCTAGGAGAGAGCTGAGTCGAATCAAAAGACCTTTGTTTCTCATGGAGGAGGAGTTTATAGTAGCAGTGCTCCAACAAGCAAGGCCTCCAGAGACACCCTGGTTTCAAATTCTGTCTCTGCCACTAACTAGCTAACTGATCATAGAAATTTTACTTTTTGTTTGAATTCTCTCACCTGGAAAACAATGGAGGATAATAAAAGTACTTACATGACATAGTTCATGCAAAGAATAAGTGAGTTAAAATACATAAAGCTCTTGGAACAGTATCTTGTACATGGTAAATATATGTGTCATTATTTATATATTTGCATACATATATAAATAAATATATATAGTACATTTTATATTTATCTATTAGTGTATATTTGTCACTTTTATCTACCCAGCATCTGGGTCCCTTTCTACCTGATGAACTCTTGCCTGATAAGGACCAAAAAAGCTGACTCTTAACACAGGAGAGCAAGCTTCATTTGTATACACCCTGCTCAGGCAGGCACGTAATGTGAGCTTAACCAATCAGATGCGTTATTCCCGTGTTTTGACATGGGAGCTAATGATATAAGCAGCTTGTTGAGTGGAGAACCTCTGGATGGCGCTACCAATGACAAAAGTCCTTGCTTATAATATCCAAGAAAAACTGGCAGTTGCCTGGCATTAATAGCCTCAGATGTCATGAATTCATTCCAACTGTGGTTCTAGAACTTTTTCTTCCCGAACTTTTTCAGTCCCTGTTTTGCCAGTCATCCCTATGCTATTGGGAACCACCGAATGTCTCCTTAAATCATATATACATAACAGTTTTATTAAGATGTGATTCACCTACCATATAATTCACTCCTTTAAAGTACAGTAAGTCCTTACTTGATGTTGGTGATAGGTTCTTGGAAATTGCAACTTTAAGTGAAACAACATATAACAAAATCAATTTTAACATAGGCTAATTGATATAAATAAGAGTAGAGTTTGGCATATTTCCATCACAAAAACATCACCAATATTCCAAATAAAGACCCAAAACTCTTCTAATATTAAACATTGAAATATATGTGAGCCATATATCCATTTAAAAAAGAATAAGTAAGAGACTGATTTTTCCAATCTGCTTATTCCAGGTCAGTGTCTCGGGTGGACAGAGCCTCTCACAGAGTGCCAGGCTGGCCTCACGCTGGACAGGATGCTCTTCCATTGTAGGGTTCATCACATACATCCCCACACTCACTCAGATTAGGAAAATGTAGACACACCAGTTCACCTTGTGCACATCTTTGGGATGTGGGAGGAAATGGGCAACCCTGGAAAACCCAGGCAGATGCAGGGGAAATGTGGAGAGTCCACAGAGACAGTGGACTTGGCCAGGAATTGATTTTGTTTGTTCTCCTCAATGTTGTAACAAAAGACTGTTGAAGAAATTACATTATTCAAGGACCTGCTCTATGCAATTCAGTGGTTTTTAGTATATTCACAGGGTTGTGCAATAATCAGTACATCAATTTTAAGATATTTTCATTACCCAAGAGAAAAATCCTATAGCTAACAGCAGTCACTCTTTCCTACCCCACAAGCCTAAGACCCCCTGCACGAGGGAACCACTAATCTACTTTCTATCTCTATGGATTTGTCTATTCTGGATATTTCATATAAAGAGAAATATACAATATATGATGTTCTGTGACTTGCTTCTTTCTCTTAGCATGTTTTCAGAGTTCATCCGTGTTGTAGCATGTATCATTTCACATTTTAGTTTTTATCTATCGGTTAATAGACTTGGGTAGTTCCCACTTTGGGGGTTAGTTTTTGAAACCAGCCTTGGAGATTTGTTTCGACTGCAACAAGGCTCTTCTCAGCTGCCTCTTTTCCTGGTTCTCTCTGGGGACTAGCTGGCCTGTGGCTTAGCTTGCTGCACCTGTAGAGCTAACAGACTCCTTTTAATTGCTTACCACCAAAACCTCCCGTCTTTTATTCTGCCCTTAGATTTGAATTCCTCATACTTTGTTCAAAATAAAATCAATTTCTTTGGAGTGAGCTGGAGAACTCATTGTTCTTAGGGCATATCTCTCTGCCTAAGCAAAGCCTGAGCTAGAAACAGGAAGAGTAACCCACTTCTCTCATTTATATCTTGCTTTACCAATAGGGTGCCTGGGGTTGGTTAGGGGGTGAGGCAGCCTCTGATTTTCTCTACAGGGTCTTCCAGTGTGGAACTTCTACCCTGCGAGCGACTGGGTATTCTTTAGTTTCATTACCCTAGCCCTGCTATGCCTAGGGTAGAGCCTCCTACCTTATGCACTCCGGACCTCTTGGAGGGACTCACTTGGAGCTCAACTTTTACTACACAAAGATGAAAGGGCGTGAGCAATGCTGTTGAATCGCCACCCTCAGGTCAACACCATAGCCCTTGATTGGGGGGCAGAGAAAGCTTCCATCTTGGCAACACATTCCCAAAGTGGTGCTTCCATCATGCAGAGCAGTGGTGGGTGGGGGGAAGGAGGTGGGCTGTGTTCAACTACGACAGACTTGGTATTTTTACTTGAGTTTTAGTTTCTTCATTTATCCTATGCCCTTAAACCATCTTTAGAAACTTTTTTTTTTTCATGATTTTTAGCATTTGTGATTATTTCACTGGGGAACGGTTGTGTAGAGCACCTCCTACTGCTATTCTAAGTCAAACTCTTCAGTGCCCTGCGCAAAAATCTACTTTCTTTTATAATCCAATTTTAGTTTCAGTCCCCGCCCCCGTATCTCATTGTATCACAGAACACTAGATAGTGTCATACTGAAACTCTGTGGTCAGACAGCTAGACAAGCAAGGCCTGCTGTGGAAATGGCCTGCATTCCTCTCTTGAAAAACGTGAAAATGGGACTTCAATGAATGTAGGAAATATAATTAATTTCTACCCTGAACTTAAACAAATCTGAGTGCTTTCTCCAGTGGCATAGTTTTTATTTCCAAATTTGGATATACTAAAAAAGTACTCTCTTAGCCCTCTCTTTTACTCTGCTAGTGAATTTTTGTAATCTACATTGCAACTCTTTTTGCTGAGGTCAAAATTCAAATGCACTTTTATTAATTTTAACATAGAAAACTACTTGCCTATAATTAAAATATTGTAAGTGAATCTTCATTTAAAATTCTTGAATTCTTAGTTATATATCGGTTCTTAAGTTTGAAAAACACTGTATAGAAATATCTCTTATATGACATCACTCAATATTTATGAAGATAAAAGATATAATAATATAAGTGTATATTTTATTCCTACATTACAATTCCCATTCTCTAAAACACCAGATTTTTCTAAAGAGGATATTTAGGACAAAGTGTTTGGAATGTGTTTGCTTATTAAACAAAATTCATATTGGAATAGTCTGTATTTTTTTCTGGTGGAATTACCTTGACAAAGGATCTGGGTTGACTGTGAACCTAGAAGGCAGATGCATCCGTGAGTCCCTATCATAAGCAGAGGTCTCAGTCCCCACCGATACATAATGGTTAGTTATGTAATAGAATAACACATCACCAGACTGAAGTTTTACATCCTAGATTGCTGTATTCTAGTTATTTCTGTACTTGTACTTTCCTACTATTATGCTGTAAGGTCCTGGTGAGCAGAAAATGTTTTATTTTATTTATCTTAGTATGCATCTTCAGATCTTTTCCTCTAATATTTTTATTGTGATAAAATACAAAAACCAAAATCTATCATTTTAACCATTTGTAAGTGTACAGTTCAATGATATTAAGTACATTTGTAATATTTGGCAACCATCTCCACCATCTCTGCCATAACTTTTCATCCTGTAAAACAGAAACTCTGTATCTTTTATGCAATGATTCTTTATTTTTCCTCCTCCTAGTCCCTATTGAACACCATTCTGCTTTTTTCTCTGATTTTGACAACTCTAAATACCTCATGCAATAGAAATAATACAGTATCTGTCTTTTGTGACTGGCTTATTTTAATTAGCATAATGTCCTCAGGATTCATATTATATCATATGTCAGAATTCTCTTCCTATTTAAGAGTGAAGAACATTGCATTGTATGTATATAGCACATTTTACTTACTCATTTACTGTGAGCACTTGGGTCGTATCCATATTTTAGTTACTGTGAATAATGGATGCTGCTTTGAATATGGGCATACCAGTGTCTCTCTAAGATGCTGCTTTCAGTTCTTTTGGGTATATACCAGAAGTGGAATTGGTGGATCCTATGGTAATTGCATTTTTAATTTTGGGGGGAACCACCACCCTGTTTTCCACAGCAGATGTAAGGGTTCCAATTTCTCCACACCCTTACCAAAGCTTGTTGTTTGATGTATTTATTTATTATTTATTTATTTATTTATTTATTTATTTATTTATTTATTTATATTGATAGAAGACATCTTAATAGGTGTGATGTGGTGTCTCATTGTAGTTTTGGTTTGCATTTTCCTAATGATTAATTATATTGAGCATTTTCTCATGTGCTTATTGGTCATTATTCTGTCATCTTTGGAGAAATGTCTATTTGGGCATTATAGGATATTCTATGTATATAATAACTCTCTACAGGTGAATAAACAACTGCTTAAAATTCTGCTAACACTGGGGTGATGTGAAATCAGGCGTCGCCCCAGTGGTGTGGAGGGAGTCCTTAGTTCTTTCCTGTTGACACAATAAAGAATTATAGGTCAGCGAGATTTAGAAAAAGTAAGATTTATTGGAAGTACACTTTAGAAGGAGATGGGTCATGCTAAGGAAAACTGCAGCCCTGTGGAATTTGGGAAGTGAAAAAAATAAAAGATAAAAGACAGAGTATGCTCCAAGGGAGGAGTAGGTTTTCATTGAAGTGGACTGTAATAGCACAGAAGGGGGAAGGTCTGTCTATATTTTGGCCATAATAGGAGGTCCTAGATGATCCATATGTGAGATTTCTTTGACTGATAGTTGGCTGCTATATAACCCTTTCTCGCTGTGCATGTGCTTACCCAGAATTCAGTCTGTTAGAATTAGATTCATGAACTTCCGGGCATAGGCGCAATATTATAAAGATGGTATAATGAGGCTGAGGTTAAGGGTGGGTTGAGGTAGTACTTTTTGTACACATGTTTGCGGCTGGTTTACCCAGCAGCTTTTATGACCTTTGTGCCCTAGAATTTGGGGGTAATTTATAACCCTAAAAGTGAGGTGTTTCTGGGAGGTTTTTAAGGAAGGTCTTCAAGGGAGATTTCTATGGTCAGTATTTCATGCCCGACTAACTACTTAACAATTCTAGCTCTAATTTTCTGAATAGTAGAGTTGTAAAAAAATTTTCCTTTGCTAGTCTCTAAATGACAAGAGCGGAAGAAAAAAGACATACTACCACCACCATAATTCAGTAATTCTAATATATGGTTAATGTGATGTTTACAATCTGGGAAATTAGAAGAAGCATCAGTTGGGAGGCAGAAACCTTGAGCCTAGGTACTTTTCCACACTGATATTTTAGATATGTCACATATTCTCTCATTATTTGCAAAATGAAATTATTTACCTTTGCTCATTATTTTCAGGGCAGATGGCTATAATTCTGCCTTTTTAATATTCTAGTTGTAGTCAATACTTTTCAGTCAACCAATTCTTAGTAGTAAGAATTTGTGTGTGTATGTATATACATACATACACACACATATATATCCTAGTCTTCTCATTTTCTAGAGTACTTAATATATCTAGTACCTATGTGAACAAGAACTATATTTCTTAATTCTTTGATCACCATCTTGAGAAATTAATCCTGATACAGACTGCAAATAAAGGAAAAACTAAACTTTAAATAAATTTCCTAAATTTACCAACCTTTTCTAGAGGGAACTAACTAGCTTGTGGAGTTTTGCGAGAACATTTGTCTGTGAGTCTTTGATGAGCTGAGAAAGTCTTGTACCACAAATCAATTCACAAAATAGCACTCTGTATGAACATATCTCTTGTGCTTTTTTTTGTGCTATTATAACAAAGACATATCTTTAAAAAATGCTTTTCAATTATTTAATGAGTCCATGCATACTTGTTAGGTTTTGTTTTTACTTTAGCTTTTTATATAAAGGAAACAAAATTATTTGACCACTGCTTATCATATCAATTTTTTTCAGTAAGTTAATGGCCAAGGAATGTCTAAATATAAATTAATAAATTAATAACTTAATATTAATATTAAAGAGCAGTTTTAAGGGAATTAATCTCATATTTGCTTAAACATCCTGTTTAGATCATAAATCATGTAGCATACCATGAATTTTATATACTTAAATATCTAGATCATTTTTATGTCAATTACAGTCATATAAATGTTCTCTACTTCCCTGTTCTTTGTTCAAAGTCTATTAATGTAGGAAGATGGTTTTTAAATAATTATCATACAGTACATGTTCCATTAGCTAGATCAAGGTGTTCCAATGCTATAATTAAATAATGAGTCTTCCCAGTTTGTAGAAAAAAAATATCTAATGGAGATAATTTTATTCTAAATTTTATGTTCTTCCAAATATATTGTCTTAGAACGTTGACTCTTGTATCTTACTGATTTCATATATGTGTAAGATGATATCTGATTTGCCACAAAATTGAGTATTTGAAATTTAAAGGCACCTTATACTCAGTATCTCAGTATTTCAGTGGTGATCCACAAATAGCCCTGTGATGACTTGCAATAGCAAACAAAACAAAAGAAACAAAAACAACTAATTTTGAGATTCACTGATACAAGAATTTAAAAGAAATATTATAAATGTAGGAAAGAATAAGTTAATATTCCTCGCTAAAAAAAAAAAAAAAACAAACAAAAAAAAACCTTTGATTACTACAAAATTCACTGACCCATCTAGTGTAAGTATATTAAATCATTCATTGAGTGCCCTTAACAATTTTCTAGTAGAAAATCGTTCTAGAGATTGCCAGCCAGAGTGAATATTAAAACTTAGTCTCTCTTTATTTGAATGAAAGTGCTTCTCATGAAAAACTTCAACACATTTATAAAAGTTAATTTACTAGAAGTAATGGCCGTTCAAATACTGAAGCTAATTTTATTTGAATATTTATTTTAAAAAGAACAGAGCCTTGTTTTGATAGCCATACTGCTGCAGAAGAGTTAGAAATTTACTTTCATGATAAGAATAGGGACCTCTGTTCTCAAGCTACAAAATTACAATGCGGGAGATAGAGAGAGGGAGGATGGAGGGGGAGAGAGAAGGAAGAATGGAAGGAAAGAAGGAAGGAAGGAAAAACAGTCAGGTTTAAAGAGTACTCTATGGGACTGTGCTAGAATATGAGTTATTAGCCATATTAAACAATGATGTCTTAATGCAGACAGATTTTTTAAAGTTTTAAGCATTTTTCTTTAATTAACTTGATCTTGACCCATTAGCGAAAATAATTTAAGAATATAATGTCATTATTTGCATAATGAAGAAAAAGAATATTCTTTCCTCCCTCTGCAAGCCTCTGTGCATGATAAAAATATATACTTGGAAAAATGCAGACATCTATGGAAAGTTTCACAATAGGGAATGACAATAACGTGAAATACATTTCTATATTCTTCTGACATTTAAAATGTCAAGTCTAATGAATTTTTGTTAAAAGTCAACATTTAAATTTGGCCATTTATTCAATCATTTTTAAAGTAACTTGAGGTTAAATCGTTCACCTCTCATGAATAGTTTTTGTGTATATGTTTTTTAGATTTTACCTAAGCTTGGTCAAGTATACCTCCTCTTGCTTTCTGGATGACACAATTTTTTAATGAATGGATGTTTTCTCCAAACTTACAAAGTCTTGTGGGTAAAATAAACCATTATCATGGGCTATAGGTCAATATTTGAGGAGACTGAGAATATTAAATTAACATCCATTCAAGAGTCTTCCTTTCAATACTGTCCAGTCTCCTTTTACTATAGCACTATGCACAGCTATAGAATGAGAGAAATTCATATTTTTGTCTAAGATATAATATTGCCTTTTATCATGGAGCAATAAGAGCAACCTGGAAGAAATTGGAATGTGCCTTAAAAAATGATGCTAGATTCCAAGAAAAAAGTATCTATGAGTGTACTTGAAAATTTAGGGAGCATTAGAAGGACCCAAATTAGTCATCACTGCCTTAGAATTAATAATTCTCCATTAATTTTCAGACTTTCTGCCCTTAAATCCTAAAAAGGACCCAATTACTCATCAGATTAAATAAGAAACATTATAAAATATTTCACATATATCTAAAATGTTCAAACACTATCCCAGAATATAAACTTTGTAAAATACCAAAAAGGAAGTATCGAACTCAGGTAAAAATACAAATTGCTCTAAATATTGCTACTTGGTCTCCAGAATATTAATATGATTACCAACAAACAGTTGTTTTATATGCAGGTTCATGTTCTTCTCTCTGATAATAACTTTTCCCATTTGCTTTGCTTCTTTCTATACAGTTTTCTATGATACTTTCTCAACTTCTTTGGGACTCATTATACTAGGTAATAGACAAAAATGAGCGTTAATATAAAGGCACAGTAAAATCATGCTGATGAAAACAATATGGCAGAAAAAGGCTCATATTGTGTATTTTGCCAGAATTACCTCTGTTAGGCCCACAACATGCAAAACATACTTTCTAATCGTTGAGAATTCACAGGTTTTTCAAAACATCCATATGTAAGTATGACATTCTACCAGTTGTCCTTGAAATGAGCCTCAATATTTTCTCTCATATGATTTTATTTTAAATGTTGATTTAGAAGAGATAAATTTTTAGGAAGCAAATATAAACTGTTCTTTAGGTACTGGCTGGAAACCATTGTATTGAGAGATATACATAAGAGAGAGTTTAGAGTTTAAAAGCCAGGGGTGTTTTATAAGGAAAATGTTTACCTGTGAGACAGTCTGCAGATGTCTGGCCAAATCTATATTTGGATAACAGGAAATTAGCACAGTTTGCTCAGCCAATATACAGTAGAGCCGTCAGAAAATTCTGAGTTTTCTGTGCAGCGTGGAGGATATATAGATACTTATTATGAAACTGAAACAGGGAAGGGAAATAATCTTAAAATCTTTGTTCCAGATTTTAGAATTTCAAGGTATTTCTCTGAATAAATATATTTATGATGTAGTTTAAGCTTATTACCCACCCTGTAGGTCCAGTGTTTGATAAAAAGTTGATGAATGCCACTTCAAGTTTATTCAGTATCATACCTACTTGACCTACTTTGACTGCACTAAGAACAGAAAGCTTCTGTATTTTAGGTTTTTAGCCTTGTTTCATGATTATTTATCATGCTGTAGCAACACAATAGCAGTTCAATTTAATTAGCTATATGGTTTTAAAGACAGATGAATCAGGACCTTCATTTTTCCACATGGGATTTATGCCCTTAGAGAGGCAAGCTTTTTCCAGATGAAACTTATTTGTGGTCACTCCAAGAAAAAAAAAAAATCAGAATAGGAACATAAAATATACATAAAAATTTAATAATTAAATCCCAAACTATTAAATTAATGATTGAATGACTAATAGAACTATGCTACCCTTAATTAATGAAGACATTATTTAAATTGTAATTTGAGCAAAATAATTAAACTAATTGTGATAGATGCAGTCACCATCTGTATTTAGGAATGTTTGAAAAAGGAAAGGAAACAGGTATTTCAATGTACTTTTGGAGATAGTTATCTATCTATTGAGTACCTTTAATTGATGACTCTTTATTGCATCATGTATGTAGTTACCAAACCAATCCACTGTTCACTGTGGATCCACCATTTTTCTCAATTCCACAAGTTGTACATATGAATGGTGACTTAATGCTTATGTAAAAACAAAACAATGCTTATAGATGATGTATAGATAATATGTAATAACTACATATGCATTTCATACACATGTATATGTGACATATATTATGCTGTATGTAACCTATAAATATTATGATCTGTGGACATAAGTTTAAGCTTTTGTATCTTCATTTGGTAGCCATTCGGTACTCTTGAAACTTTTGAGGACTTCTTTGAAAAAAATGGTGACAACAATAGGTTCTGTTCTTCTTCAGTTTTGTTTATGGTTTTAAATTTTTCATAAATCTATATCTAAAGCACATCCATAGAAACTCCAGATTACTATCTTTCATGTTTAACCATTTGGGGACAGGTATAGAACCTGTGGTGTTTTAGGAACAGAGGTCCCAGACATACTACTAAGCCTCTCGGAACGGAGGGTTCTCTGTTTTCCTTGGTCTGACCCATAAAAATTTGATTTTGGTCTGGATGACACTTTCTAAAAATGCACAGTAAAATCAATCCCTGTCTCTTGAAAACTTTAACATGCATAAAGTAAAAATCTCCCCCAAATAGTCCATTCAAGATTTATAAGTAATTTTTTAAGCAGAAATTCTTCCATTTTAATTGCATAATATTGCTAACTAAGGTCACTCTGATTTTTAATTGCTCGTTTAATTAATGGTATTTCTTATTGTTTTTATTGTACATAACTGAGATCATTTTCAAGAAAAATTATACTCTTACATAGCTTGTAAATCAGAATATAAGCAGTTTTTAAATATTTTTTCCCTGTATTCTATCTTTTGTCTTGCTCTAAAACACCTGGTTTTATTCTTTCAATCTATTCACTTCCCCATGTTTGTTATTTGCATGGATTTAAAAGCATTCCAGACTCTTGTCAAATCTCTTTTTATCTGTTTTTCTTAACCTAAATCTGTTTTCCTGTACTGTCTGTAATTCTGCTTCCACATTCTTTTATTCCCCATGAATTTATCTCTAATTATAGACATTTTTTTTCCTGCATAAAACCTGAAATACCCTATGTTACTATTCATTCTGTATGATTCTCACAGATTCAGTAGATCAGCATTTTATTTGTAGTTGAGGCCACACAGATCTATTTTCGCAGTTAATGGCTTTTCCTATAAGTATCTCAGCCAAATGGAAGTGTCTGTACAAAAGTTTATGTGATAATTGTCACTGTTAATATGTGTGTGTGTGTTTAGTAATTAGCAAACTATTATCATTTGCATCAGGAATAATAAAAAAAAAAGATTGGACTAGGATGCACTGTTTGCTGCCTTTTAACCTGAACCACTTGATTCTAGGATTTGTGGTTCTCTCCTCAGTTTAAGACACTTGTTTCATACCTACAGACACAGCTCCAGTATCAACATCTGCCTTAAGTCAGTGATTTAGAGAACTACTTAAATCAGCAGTCTGAAGACACACTCAAGTACTTATGAATCCAATTCTGACCTTGTTTCTCCATTCCAATTTTACTGGCTTTGGAATTATCCACCTGCCAGAATTCTCAAAATTGCAACATGCATAATATCTTTTTTTATTTTGCAGGACTTTAATCTTCACTGACTCCTCTCTCTCTCTCTTTTCTCTGTTAGGGAGCTGAGTTCTGATACTAAAACCCAGCTTGTTAAAAGTAGGACCATAGCTCCTGATGGCAGAATTTCTTATAGATAATTTTTGCTTCTGTATTTGCCAGAGCTGTGCAGTAAGACCTGTGGGGAGATCCTTTATTGTGTCATTGTCCTTTGAGAAGCCACTGCTGTGCTACATAACACACATTGCCTCTTCCTCCAGCCACTTAAGAGGACAGGGCATGTATAGTATGCCTATGTGGACTTCTCACACTTCCTTCAGCTAGTTTCCCGAAGCCTATGTGGTCATATGGAGGAGAATTCCAAGTGCTCCATTTAGCCCCTGACATACTGAATTTAAATGGCCTTTGACTATAAAAATGGCCATTTGGACACTGGCTACGTCTCCTGTATTTTTCCTCTTACATTGCTGATATGTGTAATATGTACTTCCCTGTTAGTCATCTCCCTGTCTTTTTCTTCTTTTGGCTTTAGCATCTCAGTCAATTTCTATTTCCTTTTAATTCTTATGTGATTTAGGCCTTAGTAAATGATTCATTCATTCATTCAACAAATATTTAATATACACACATGCCTGCACTGTTCATCGTACTGGGGATGCAAAGGCAGATAAAACAGACCGCTCTCACTAAGATGACAGTCCATAAAAAGTAAATAGGTAAAAATCACAATAATTTATGCTTGCAATAAGTACTGAGAAAGAAAGAAAAATGGCATGATGTGAAAGAACGATGAATGGGGAAAGGAGATACTTTACATTGTGTGGTTCTTATAGGAGTCTTTTAATAAAAACCCTGATGAAGTGAAGAGTCATTCAAATATATAGAAGATCAATGTTCCACAAAAGGTCAGAGAGAACCAAAGCTCTGTGGTAGAAAAGAGTTTAGTTGTTAGAAGAACAAGACAATCCATGTGGCTGAAGCAGAGTGACTACACAGAAGCGTGGGCATGCAGTGAATTTGTAGATGTTACGAAGGCCTTCTGAGACATAAATAAAAGTTTTTATTTTATTCTTAATGAAATTAGAAATTAAAAGAGGGTTTTAAATCGGGAAGTTCAGTTAGCTGGCTTATGTTTTAAAATGATTGCAGCCAGTGCAGCAGTCCAGGTGAGAAATGATGATGTGTTAGACCTGGGCTGTATTAATGATAGTAATAGAAATAGACAGATATATGGGTATATTTATAGGTTTAGCTGACATATCATCCTATGACTCTTTGGGAAATTTTGTTTCTCAGTGATACTTTATAATTTTTGCATTTTCATAAGATAGCCAAAGGTTTTCCTTCACATGCAGAATAATCCCGGTTACATGTTCAAGTTACCTTCGGTGACCAGTTATTGTCTGGACAGAATACGGTTATTTAGGAATCGAAAACAATATTTATATGTAGCTAATTTGATCAATAGGAGTATTGAATGATAGATAGTCCAGTAGGAGATTTGGTTGTTGAAAATGAACAGCAAGAGTTAGCAATAAAAATGGCAACATTTTAAAGAGGAAGTATGTAGAAACTGTATATAATGATGCATGACATGAAAATGAGTATGAAGTATTTGCCTTTGATATGAGATGCTATTGGGAAAGCATTTTAAATATTGCCACTTTAAGCCAAAATAAAGAAAATTTTCTAAAAGGTAAAATGTGTTCTTTCATGATTCCTTATTGCTTGTAGAATATAGGAGTTAAAGCTGCAGTGTGGTGTACAGGCGCTTTAAAATCTATCCTGCTTACTTTTATTGGTTACTGTTCTTAAGACACGGCTCAAGCTTTTGCCACACTTAATTTTAGGTAATTCTTTGAATACTTCATCCTTTAAAAAAATGCTTACCTTTGCTGTTTTTCCTGCTTGGAATATTTTCCTCTTGTTTATCCAACACTAAACTTACTGTTGTAAGTACCACTACAAATATCACTGTGATGTTGCCAGGGACTTTCTCCTTTATAATCCCATAGCATTTACTAATTTAGCACTCTAATTTATGTCTAGATAAGCTTATATCTTTCTCTTTCACTAACTTAGAAGCTGCTTCTTGAAACCATTTTTTTTTTTTGTACACTAACTCTACAGAACAGCAGTCTATCGATAAATATGTAGGGAATTGATTTAAAGTCCTCTTTCATATAAATATAATCTAACCCACAAACCACAATAAAATTCATGTGTAGTTTGGACTGAAGGCTGAACCATTGTGTTATAGCATTTCTAGGTTTACCCATTAAGACAGGCTTATTTGGAGTTCCATAGAGACTATAGTGGTGTTTACATGACATGCTTTCTAAGTTTTTATTATAATAATTATTATCATTATGAAGGCCAAGCCATATCAGATACTTTGCTAATTATTCACCTGCATTATCTCAATCCTATAGCATTAGTTTTCGTAAGTAGTTGCTAATTCTGTTTTGAGGGAGAAAATAAAGAAGCTGAGAAGGGTTAAACAACTTTTCCAATATCTCACAGTGGGGAGATATAATCCCAGATCTATCTGACCCCAGAGTACGTGTCCTTTCCTCCGCATTACACTGACACACGGAAACAAAACATCCTCGTAGAAAGTGGTAGGTGTGCATGTTAATTAAGTCTGTTGCCTGCTCTAAGAAATAGAGGAGAGGAGGGCCTGCACGCTCTATTTACCTATAAACCTTTGATGTTCAGTAGGTGTTAAAAAAGGTTTGCTATTGGCCAGCCACTAAGGGGCAGTGATACACAACAATCAACTAATTGTGGCTCTGAGCGGTGAGTCATGGCAGCTCCAGGTTCGTTGCAGGGAAAAGAATTGAATCCTCTTGGTTTTATTTCTCAGCAGAGAACTGGAGCGGAAACAAAGCAAAACACTGTGTCTCCCTCCAGGATCTAGTTATACCTTTTACGAAGACAAACACATCACATTCAGTTCTCCTCTCCCTCTACTGATGAGGGAGAGATACATTTAGAGAATCAAACTGGGCAGCCAGATTACTCTCACAGAAAAATAAATGGTGGCTTTCTTTACAGATCTCGTGCTCACTTTTACTCACTGTCCTATGCTCATAGAGGCAAGGGAGTAAATATCTAGAATGAAAAGATGTTCTCTTTTTGTGACTGAAGCTTTAGATTTCAAAGGGGCTGTAATGTCTGAATGCATGACCTCCAGCAATTAGTGTAGTGACAGCTGATGTCCTCTGAGCTCTATCAGCTCCAGATCCTTTCTTTGCATAATACCCTCAGATATTGCCTTTTACACTGGACAAGATTGGATGCAGTGAAATTGTTATATACAGGTTACGGGGAAAATCCTTGCACTATAGTTGACATGCTGTATTGATCTAGTACAAAATCCAGCCATTACTGAGACAGATGGGGGAGCTCTGAGACTCTCAATCTAAAAATTGCCTCAGCTATTGCTGATGCTGCTGCACGTGCTGACAATAGCTACAGCCTGAAAAGCTGGGTTTACATGCCTGAAATAAATTGTTTTGATTAGAACCTTTAGGAGAGAAAGTCATAAGGTGCAGTTGTATTGACTACTTGCCAGACAACACAGGGCAGTGCACTGTAAGCTTGTTTTGCTCATGTAAGTCAAGCACCAACTAGACTTTTATTTTCTAAGGTTATGGACTTGGAGTATAATATATTATCATTTACTCTAAATTATTGTACACATGGCACCTGAGGAGGTGGAATTAATTCTCAAGTATTGCTGACCTCTGTGTATATGTTTGTTTACTAGCTTGGTTGCTCGTAGTAGATGTAGTCTAATTTTATGTGATACAGACTGCTTTGATTTCTCTGTAATCCTTTAAGTGCTGTGACCAACAAAGTGAGTTCAAAAAGTTGCCACTGGGCTTTAAAGAAACAAATTGTAAAGAGAATAATCATATAAGTAGCCATATTAGTGATGCCTTCTCTCCTTTTCTGTTCTTCTTCCCTGAAGCATGTTTTTTCTCCTGCAGAGAACTTTCTTTTAATCTGTTGCTGTTTTTCAAAAACAAGACAATTCAGTGTAATCAACCAAACAAAATGTGAACAAATCATTGTAAAATGCAAAATAAGAAGCCAGCATGCTTTTTTGTTGTTGTTTAGTTGTTCCCCCCACCCTCCCAAAGCTGGACCTGTGTTCATTATCTCCCTAGAAATCAATGCATTGTGGTACCCTGTTCCCGGTGAAATGCATGGAGGTGTGTGGTTTTCAGAGTTGGTTACTTGAGATAGAATTGAGCGTATATAAGGTTTATTACATGTACTACCTGTAATCACACCATCCTGGTGTGTCTGTTGTTTCTATGTGAAAATGGATATATTGCCAACAGGAGACATTTTGTGTGTGTTTTCCATGCATACCTATTCATGAGAAAGTATAAAAGGAAACCATATATATTATATTGACTCTGTATTGTGTATTTAGCATATACTATTTAGTTTTACATCAAATGTATCAAAAAACAAACAGATTAAAAACTCCAACAAATATATACTACTGTAACTATTAAGTGTAAACTTCAGTTCATCAATCTTCTGGTATTTACTAATCCTACTACATTCTAACTTTGTGTCAGGTTAATTAATCAATTAATAAAATGAATGTAGAACATAATAACGTCCCTTCAGGATTTTATAATCCATTCAAGAGTTATGAATCGTGGCATTCCATTGTTAGCTAGGAAATGCTAAATGTCAAATAGTTATTAAAGCTATGTAATAAGATACCAATAAGGGCCAGATATTGCTAGCTGAACAGAACAATCATTTATTTCATATAACAAATGCCAATTTAAAAAAGAACATGTATTAATTAAAATGGCAACACCAGTAGATATGGCTAACATTTGACCAATAGTACTGCATATTTCATAAATTGTCCTTAATATTTGCTGACACCACCAGATTCTAAAGTGTGAGATTCAGGGTCTCAATTTTTAATAACTCATTTGAATGACAAGCTGCCTAGCTTTCAATTTATATGCTGTAGGAGAGCTAAAGGTGGAATTAAATCTGCTAGAATCTGCACCTTGTATTTTGGAGTTAGCTCTGAAATATAGGACCACACATTATAATTTTCAATATGAAGTCTGCATAACCAGACACTCCCAAATGCTAACTGTAAAGTACCTGGCACTTTTTTAAGTGGCATGAGCATAGTATTGCTGCAGCTTATCCCATGGAGCTTTTTTATAACTATTATTACTACATAAATAAAAAAGATTATTACATGAAATTAGTAGGCAGTTCTCTATATGACAGAAATGACGGCTGTGATTGTATGGAGTTTGCTTATCTAGACAACTTTATCCTGTCGTCCTCTGAGAATGGAGCCTCTTATAGGTGGCGGAAATTTGTAGTAGTTCAGCCGCACTAAGCGTCCAGTGCTGTCCTTCTGCTCTTAAGCAGTCAGGAGGGTCACAGGCATTGCTCTGTCTCTTCCACTCTGTTTTTGAGAGAAAGTATTGGCGCTTCTTTGCAGCAGATTTGATATTCTGTCCTCTGAGGAAATGCTGTCACTGGCATTATTTACTCTCTGAACAACAAATCCTTGTAAATTATAATGGTTCTCTAGACAGCCATTTACAAATTTAATCAGGGATGATTTCCTTGCTTTTTTCAATTATCCCCAAATTATATTCAGGCACTGTAGTGTACTAAGTCCTTTACCATATTTATTCCAGAAATAGACTACAACAAAGCTTCTAATCTAAAAGAAAGAATATAGATGAAGATACATCTACTTTATCTGGCCTATTAAAATATTATTTCTCTTTCTTTAAAGTATTATAAGTATAGCAAGAGATTCTAGGTCACCTTGTCTGCTAAGACCCTTTACTGCTCCCCATGGATAACATACACCACCCAAATAACCTACAGTCATAGATTGTTAACATGAACTAGAGCCTCATCCCTCCAGCCTCGACTTTGAAAACAGACAGACATGAATTTGTGCTTTGCCTACACCATTTACTAGATATGTGCCCACAGGAATATTCTACCTTCTCCAGGACTCAGTTTCTTCAAATGTAAAATGGAATAATATTAATACATCTCTCATACAATTATTTTGGAGCTTAAATGACATAATAAATATAAATAACCTAGAGGAGTTTAGATACAGTCAGTACTTAATAAATGATACCTATCATAAATAGCTCACCTTTCCTTTTTGAATGAAGTGACTAAATCGGAAGGAATTTAGATAGCTGCCAAGGATCATATTAAGAATTGAGATAGCCTCAAGGTTTGAACATATGTCTTCAGTTTTGGATCACTGTCTATTAAACCCTTTGCTGCAGCAGTTTATAGAAAGCATTCAAGTGTAAGTAATTTCATGAACAGTTTACTCGTTTACTGGATATCCTACTATTTTTTGTGCCATTTTCAAGTAAGGATGTACAGGGTTAGTGACCTGTCACCTCTGGACATCGCTCTAGAGATTTCAATGACATTTTAGGATTATCTCAAACTGCTTTTACATTTGGACGTGGTACCTTTGGACACTGATACTAGATGAAGTTGAGCTGCCTCAAAAATCAATACTCAGCAAGACTGAACTGATGTTAATAAGCTAGTAAAGGACCTTGGAGCAAGGGCCAAGACTAGGGCAGCCTCACAAAATCAGAAGAGTAACATTTCCAGGGGTGGAACATGAGGAGAGGATCACAGCTGGGAGTCGTATTTATTTTTCTCATTTTGCTTATAATGATCTCTGGAAGCTAATACTGGGAGACAAGAAAGAACTATGTGAACACGCAGACTGAAAGCTAGACACACAACTACATAGATCTATTTTGTTTTAAACAGATTAACCACTAGTCAAATCGCAACATGCAAACATTAATAGTTCTCTCAAAAATAAAAATAATAATTTATAATTTCAGTATCAGCGATCCTCCCAAATCTTCTGAATTTCAGAATTTAGGAAGCCAAATAGATGAACTTTTAAAAAATATTTAGAAAAATTAAAGATAAAAGATTTATGGAAAAAAATCATTAATTTTAACATGCCATAGTATTACATAGAATTAAATTGGGCAAAATAATAAAATAATCACACTCTACTCCTGTGTCATTAATTTTGTCTCTAGGATTATAGTTTGATCCTATTTCATTGATTGGGGAAGAAAAGGTAACATTCAGTCACGTCCAAATAAGAAAGAATTCAAAATATACAAACTTTCAAACATTGAAGTCATTTTTTTAAATCTATGAAAACTATGTGTTTGTAAGTTTGTTTTTATACGTGAATTGATGAATACTGGTAGGTATCAAAGGCAGTATGCTGTAAGTTAAGTATATATTAAAAAAGAGCTGAAGTCTCTAAGGTATCCCCATAAATAACACTCCTCTTTGCTCACGTGCTTTAAATTGATGTATAGAACAAAGGAAAAGGAGATGGAGGAGAAAATATTATCTTCTCTACTGATAAAGACTATGCTGGAAAATGTCAATTAGTGTGGGAACCGAGTGGTTCTACTAAATAACCCCCAAAATAGAATAGATACAAAATAGAATTAATATGTCTGTTATCCCATCACTGCGAAGACCTTTGGTCTCAGTATGACTCTTACAAAACTACATAGGCTTGGCTCTTTCTAAATCTTTATGCATGTGAATGTGAATGCTGGAATGTCTAATGCGCAATCAAGAATATGAAAATAAGTGACTTTCTGATAGGAAAGTAATACAGTATCTTAATAATTTAATTCAATAAGAGTTAGAATTTTTGCCTCAAATAGCTGACTATCTCAGGGCCTATAATACAGTAACATCATGTCTCTTCAGTGTGCTGTCCCTTTTTCACTTTAGTTAGAGATTGTCTTATATAATTGAAGCATTTATATTCCACTTGTCGTCTGCCCAGTCAATGTGGACATGTCACGTTGGTTTCGCTTTAATGAGCTTTACATATAGTATAAAAGATAATTTCTGTATCTGTCATGCTTATAATTTAATACAACTCCAAGTCTATTAAACCTTAAATGCTTCACCTTTGTGATCTGTTTTACACTTTTGATAATTTTGCACATTTGAAACTCATCCCCTCTACTACTAAAAAAATACATATGTGTGTGTGTGTGTGTGTGAGAGAGAGAGAGAGAGAAGGAAGGTGGGAGGGAGGGAATGGGGGGGGAGAGAGAGAGAGAGAGAGAGAGAGAGAGAGAGAGAGAGAGAGAGAGTGAGAGAGAGAGTGAGTCTCTTATCCCAGCATCGTTTTTAGCAGAATATGATCTTGTCTCTGTTCCAAATCTCATCTGAAGAATATGGAGTTTTTGCATAGCTATCTTAGTGAATTTTCCTCATTGATTTCTGAATTTCTTTGTCCCTCCTTTAACTGTCCCTCTGTTAACATGTAAGACAAGCAAAGGCTCATGAGGACAAAACATAAGAACAACTTTTAAATGTGCCACTTTTGCTGCGTATCCCAGTCCTTCCTCTTGTCATGTACCTAGCATAATAGACAAAGGAATTTAGAGTTCTTCGACTAGTTGTTAAGTATTTAATAATAATGGCTAATACATTATTACTTGTTGTCTTCTTTTGTAATAAAGTTAAAAGAATGCTCATGTCAAAAGGTAATATGAAACAGCTATCGTCCCATCACCATTTACTCTAATACTCAAAATGGGACCATGTGGTTGAAACTGAAAATATTGAGATAGTTCATTTACTTCCTCCCAAATATGAGTATGGTTAGAAATCTCGATGGGTTATTGTTACTACTACTTTTTTTTTTTTTTTAATTTCAGTAAATAATAGTAGTACTTCCAATAGAGTAAAATGTGGGCCTCTCTCTGTCCTTAGATTCACTTTTGCTCACGAGATGAATAGTAACTTCTCTCATGAGTGAGATTAAGAGACCAGAATTAACAGGTATGACTCAGCCCAGTTCTCTCTCTCTGATACGCATGCTGGAAAAAACCGTTTACTCCCTGTGACACCTTCCTTAAGGCTTTATATGGGTAGCACCCCATGGAGAAGCCCTGTAAATTCCCAGGAATGCTTGAAACTGGGTGGGCAAGTTCAGTTTCAGAGTGTAGTGAGAACAAGCCCACATGGCTAACAGGCTGAAGACAATTTCTACGATTTAGGTTTTATTGATATTCTTGGTGCTCTTTTGATCTCCATCTGTCTGATCCCTGTTTCTCTTAATTGATTCCACTTGAGCAGAAAAAGAAAGATGCTATTTATTGTTTCCTCCTTAAATTGCAACAAAAGCTCACTTTTATTGGTTTATTTGAATTTTATAAATTTACATCGCTCATAAACTCCACTGCATTATGATTCAGCATTGCACAATTATTTACCTCTATAGCAAAGTTATAGGTTTCATTATTTTATAATAGCTGTATTAACTTTTCATTACTTAGATGCAATCGAACATTAATAAAATCTCAAATAGTGATCATAGATGGAAGATTTAAGTGACAAGCACCAAGAAATACAGAAAAAAATCAACTCAAATAATATCTAAATTTACTAGAAGATTTGGAAGCAGAGTGTAAATTGCCTTGTATGTGTTTTAATTATGTCCACCCCCAGGAAATCACAGCACTACCAGATTTTTAGTGAAAGAGTTCCAAGTTTTTTAACTGTTGAATATTACTGGAGATTTTCCAAGTTTTCCCTTATTTTCCTAAAATACCTTAAAATTATTACCTTGGTATTTCCTTAATTCTTTGTAAATTTAGTCATATAGACAAAGTGTCCTCTACATAACATTTTAGTACCAGAATTTATCTGGGTACAAACCAGTTTCAAAGTATCTTTAATTTGTCTTTGTTTAAGACATAAATAAATGAGTCATCAGGACTCATTTACCCATAGCCATGAGTTATTGTTCTTTCTCAATTCTTGTTTACCCTTATATTCTTTTTATTAATTTTATTTCACATTTTAGCTGAGCTTCACTGCCATTCCCCCAACCTCAAAAAAAAAAAAAAAAAAAAAAAGGAGAAAATGAGAGAAGAGGAATTTTCAGATTCCCTTGACTCTTTATACCTTTTGTCCTTCAAATATAAAGTCATACATTATCTGTAGGCCAAGTGCTTTGAGTTCATTTCCCATTTATGAAAATCTAAGCATGCAAATATCCCTGTGCTCTCAGAAATGCAAGCTCAATTTAAGCTATGTCACTGAGGAACAAAGGCAATTAAATTAGCCTTCCCTGTTCTCGATGCCTTTCTCCTGACCATACCACTTGACTGATAATTTGCTTCAAAAATCATGTCAAGAGAGCTCAGATCAAACTTATATGATACTCACCATCATAAGATTTACTTCACCTCTGGAAGAAAGAGCCTTAGGTCAGACTGACTTTTCTTATTTACTTCTTACTCTGATGAAAACTTTCCTTAAGAGCCCTGGATCTCTTTATTGACACTGACGTGCCCTCATCCCAAACTTAAACTTTTATTTTCACTTTAAATGTCATTGAGGCAACCTTCTCTACTGAAGCATAGTAATTAGAACCAATAAGTGTGCCTAATATTACCATTAATTTACTTTCGCTGATTGTTATCCTTTTCTATCTTACAATTTTAAATCCAGAAAGGATCTTTACAAAAAGAATAAGTAAAATCACCGTGTTATTTCGTGAACAACATGCAACCATTTGGTGAGTAATACAGTCAGTCAGTGAATACCCTGGGTGGGAAAGTTACTTAATTAGAATTTTGGAATAGTATCTAAGCTATCTAATTAATGTCGTATATAAGAAGAGGAATATAATTTTAAAATTCAGAGTGGTAATCATGAATAATCTTAAAATTCTATTCTGAGTGGTTAACACTTAGAAAGGATTATAGTCCAGATTCTTTATAGACTGTTATATATAGCCAACCCATACCAAAATGCTTCATACATATCAACATATGTTGATTAATTTACCACCATTTTTCTGGTGATAGATTTTTTTTTTTAATCTCTCCTAAATATTTGATGGAAAAGATTCGTGCTATTTCCCAGTAGTCTGAGAGTACTTACATGTCTTCTCTGATGTTTGGGAAACTATTATAAAATATGGCAAATATAATCAGACCCACCAAGATATAACCCTTCATTTCAGAACTGGGAAATAAATGCTCATTCACTGCAAAAGTAGGCAATTGCACAAAGATTAGGTATTCATAGTATTGTTACTTCGGTAGATTTAATGTATGAGAAACTGGTTATTTTTATTATACAGTTTTATGTAATTATTTTTTCTTTTAAAATATAACAGAAGCAATGTACCTTGGATGATAATGAAAAACCGTTATTAATACTGAGAATTCATATTCATACATTGGAAAAATAATAAAAATCTAAGTGTTGCTTTAAGTTCGATCAGGGGATGCTGAGATGCTTAACTGTCACTATTTTTCAACCTTTGTCAGCCAACTTGTGTGAAATAGGAAGAAATGTCAACCTAGGGGCACTGTCCATCAGGCTGTGGCATAGTACAAGCATCTGGTGAATGTGTTAGAGCCCCGTGGGGAATCACTTGGGACAATGACACTTTATCTTTTTGCACTTGCTAAAGGCAAAATTTTAAATGAAATTCATGCAGGTATTCATATATTCCTTACAAAGATCTGGATTACTTGGGCAATGATGAAGCTGAATGACCAGGAAAACAGGAACAGGTATATAATGATCCTTCTGCATAGGATCACACCAGAGTATTGATCTCTTCTCTTCTTGCTGAGAGGGGCTGTTCCACGTGATGCCAGGAACAGCTGGCAATTCTGCAAACCGTACACAGTTGGAGGAGGAACATAGCTAAATTCTTCTGCCCCGTCTTCTGAAGAGGTTGTTCTTGCAAGCAGTAGCTTTAGCAATCCACTTCAATTTAGAGGAAATGAGTTTTTGTTACTTGATTACCCCATTCTCAGAAATACCTTTATCTTGTCAATCAGAAAGGTCCATTTAGGTTTCAGTCAATGCATAAAGAAGATTTTTCAGTCACAGGAGATTCTTACCTTTCAAAAGATTTTCTCAGGCAATTCGCAGGCTCTCTCTCACAGTGGTATTGTTTGAAAACCGTTACCCTTAGTAATGGTGTGAGGATTGTGATCTAAAACTTGACTGGAACCATTTCAAAGTGCCAAAGTTAGTGGTAATGCCACCTCAGTGACTAAAGGGACACCACTGAAATGAAATGTTCTCTTGTTAAAGGAAAAAAAAAAAAACCTCTACAACTCAGGGAGCATGAGCAACAATGACTCCCACAATGCTGAGCTCAGCAGGGAGCTCTCCTACACGTATAGGTAGAAATCATCCTCCTTGGTCACCTTGGGGATGCATTTCTATTAAGAAGTGATTTGGGTCTTTATACTGTAGGCTTTTGCGCCTCAAAAGGAATAAAAATTCTTTCCTGGAAAACCTGGGTACCATGAGATAAAAGATACCTAAATGACCTGGGGTGCAAATATGACACATTTTTTAATATATCAGAATAGAATCAGAATTTGACATTCACTTCTAAGTGGCGCTAATTCAGAAATCCATTTTTTAATCAACTTGGCTATTTCCATATATCTGTTTTTTTTTTTATTTCTTGCCTGTGAGTCTAATTTAAAGTCACTTTGAAAGGGGTTCTATTTTGGGTTTCTATTACTAGTCCCTCTCTATGCCTTTGAGTTTTCTGTCTTTTTAATTTTATTATAATCTCAATGAGATATGAGAAGAATGGATATATGAGATTGTGCCTTATACACATTGGAATTCAGGAAATGCTGACTGTTATAAATATATAATTCATATCATTCATGTAATTAATTGTGACCTCACGATTGCAATAGTAGCTTGTCTGACTCTAGATCAAAAGTCAGTATTCCGGAAGAATCAAATCTCTTGCTGGAGGGCCATCGATGCTTTAGGTATTCAGTGAATATTAATTGATGGTAACAGAAATATTAGTGAATTGTAAAAGATGATGCTGTCTAAAAGGAGGAGATGATATCTTTTAACTTAAGTTTTAGATTTTTATATAATAATTGATATGTAACTGTTATTTGCTTAGGGAAAAAAATAGTACTCCCCACCTAGATAGATCCTTTTTTAAAGAATATTAATTCTCAGTATAGGGAGTCACCTAAAAACAGGAAGTTCTATCCCTTATTGAAAAATCTTTTTCTATAATTTTTATCAGTTTAATTCTGAAATAAATCAGCTTTTAAATTGTCAGGAGGGTAAATTTCTACACATATATTAAGCTGTTGCATTAAATTCAATAACCATTCTTTTAAAATATATAGTTTAGTAGACTTGCAGCAACTCTCAGTTTTCAAAAAAGCATATAGGTAAACTTTCTTGTTTTTATTTATGGGGTCTTAGAAGAAATAATTGCTGTTATAAGACTCACAATAGCTATATTCCAGATTTATAGTGCATGCATATATCTTTCAGGATGGAGAACTTTTGCACAGTGTGATATGCACTATGGGCATGCATCAAAAAAATTTTCAAATTGTATATTGGCATGTGGAAAGAGAGGGCAGATTACCAGTGATATTGAGATGTTAATTATTCAGTTTTACCGCTATGCATTATGAATAATGTATATGACATTCAGCACTAGAACAGCAGTTCGTATCGGCATACAATACACTAGAAACATGCAGAGGGACACCAGGGTAGTAGTAATATTACTACTGTAAGTGATTGGTGCTGGATGGCAGTATGAAAACTTCATTTTAAGACTAGTAGGACAAGCCTGTGTTTTCATGTACCTCTGGTTTGGCCCAGCAGACGAGGGCCAAAGATAGAGTCAAATATGGCGAAGCAGATTAATTCTACTCGGGGAGAGAGCTTAGAAAAGTTTGAACTGTGATCTGCAGCAAACGGATGTAGAGAAAAGAAAGTTTCCTTTTTCTTTTCTTTCTCTCTTAGTTTCCTTTCCTTTTCTTTCTTTTTAATTTAATGCTCTTACTTGTTATCAGGAAATGTTTGCCAGTTTTTACTTAGCACCAGAAATCAGATTTTAGTGGCCACCAGCTCAGATTCTGGGGCAATTCAGAGCTTGTTCCAAATGCAAGCTCTGGGGTCAAGGAAAAGTTATTTTTCTACTACTCTCTTCACCTAAAAAATAGGGAAAATTATATCTAAACTAACAGGTTGATATGAGGACTAAATTCGATAATTCTCAAGAACAAAATGCTGATGAAAATTATTATTGTCATTATTGTTTCAGAAAATGTCCCTTAGTTTCTACATGGCATGCCAGATGCTATAAGAACCCTCAAAGATAAAGTATTGCCTAAAAATAAGAAAAAAACAACAACACAATTTGGGATTAAACAATAAACTCAGAAAAATTAAATAGTGAATTCAAACTTATTAAAAGGCCTATGAGTATATGGGGAATAAGCTGTCTTTTTCTGCCATTCCAAGTTGTCAGGGACATCATAAGAAAGATGATTAAGGTGAAGGCTCAAGTTTCATGCAAAGATGACTCTAAGCAGTTTATGACACTCTCCCCCAAATTCAATTCTGGGAAAATTAAAGGCGAGAGGGAAATATGAACACCATGAATTAGCTCATCAAGCAAATAATAACAATAAAATATGGGTAACCAAGCAACAACACAATTAAGACATTCATAGGAAGAGAAAATATTGCCTTGACCTGCATTTAGACAGTGCAGGGCTACAGTCTACAAAAAGACACCTTAAGCTTACAGAGAGAAGACAGCTTGGAGAAAATGTTTTAGATTTTGTTCCTGCGGTGGCTCATAATAGCCTTTTCCCCTTAGAACAAAACCCCAACAGTAGCCAAGGCTATTTGTGCTGGTACCCTTGAGGGTATATGGTACATTGAAAAAGCCTGTAGGAGTTAAGAAAAACAGGTGTGAATTGAATACTCCTTGGTCATTACTGTTTCAACCTGACAATAAGACTTATTTATTTATTTTTTTGATAGACTGGAATGATCAAACTGGCTAAGACTGTCATATACATACAAAAAAAGGTTCTGACCTTGAAGCATTACTCAATCTATGTTACAGACCATTTCTGATACCCAAAAGGCAACTTGAACCCACGAGCCAAAAACTAGATAACCAAGGGGGACAAACACCATAAAAGAAATTGACCAACATAAATATGTGAATGGCAAAATTATTGCAAGAGGCAGACACAAATTTTTAAAAATAATAACAACAAAAAGAAATAATTTGAAATATATAGGAAAAATATAATGGTTGAAATAAAAGCAAAACAGATGAAGTTCATAACAGCAGGGATTCAGTAAAGAAAAAGTTAGTAGATTGAAATATCATATTGGAGAACTCGCAGATGACTTAAAGAAAGACTAGAACTGTAAATATATACAAGGAAGCCTAAGACATATAAGACTGAACTATAAAATTAATAGCATTTTTCTACGCCAGAGACATATATCTAAGATATACCACAAAACCCTAGTAATAAAAACAGTACCATTTGGTTGAAGAAAAAAATAAATAGATGGAATTGATTACAGGACTTAAAGACAGACCATATGTATGGGGACATAATATCATAAATATGTTACTGCAAATCAAAAGGACAAGGGCAGGTTGTTTAATCTATTAAAAAATGACTTACAATATAAAGAAAACTAAAACTATATGCGATAGCAGTTAACTCCTATTGAATTAATTGCCTAAAAGTAAAAGGTAAAACCATAAAGTTAATAGAAGATGTAGAATATATTTCTTCCCTAGAGAGAAGGAATACTTATGCAAAACTTCTCACCAATAGACTTTTTAAAAGGACTAATCGAATTTTACTATAACTAGAAACTTCAGTGAAGAGCACTAAAAACAAAATTATTAGGATACCAGAATGAAAGACAATATTTGTATATCCAAGATTGGCAATGGGTGAATAACTCTTCCCTCCCCCCTCCCCCCAAAAAAGAGAGGCCCTGTAAATCAACCAGAAATATATAGCAATTCCAACAGACAAATGAGCAAAGGTTATAAACTGTGCATGGGTATTAGAATACGGCAACTCTCAAGCACTGGTGGTGGCACTGTAGACTGTGAGATCTGTTCTGGTTAGCAACCTGCCAGGACACACTCAAATAATACTCTTATGCATACATTTTGTCCTAGCAATTCTGTTTCCTGGAATTATAATGCAGAATTCCTTACACAGGTCTGAAAGGGGGCGTTTATTGGGATGTTCAATGCAGTGTCCTGAGTTGTGGCAAAAAAATTAAAATATAAATAAATAAATAAATAAATAAATAAATAAATAAATAACAGGCAATCTGGGTTCCCGTTACTCGGAAAGCAGATGGAGATATGGATGCATATCATATAACAGTTAGAAGCAAGAAATAAACCCACATATAACGGAACAGCATGGCTGGATCTCATACATACAGATCTAAGTAAAAACAAAACAACAAAGACAGATACAGAAGCCACTATCACATATAAATTTAAAATACTTGCGTATAATCAACATACATTTTGAAAGAACGCATGAGAATTCAAAATAAGCATATTGGAATTGCCATCTCTGGGGGAATAGGAGAAAAGTGTCTAGGAAACAAAAGAAGAAAGGAAAAACAATAAATGAAGGAAGGGGGGAGGGTGGAAAGGAAGGACAGACACACAATGGGAGATAGGAAGGGAAAAGCAAAAGAGGGGGCTTGAATGGACCAACAATGGTAAGGTGTCATGAATAATATGAGTAATTCGACTCCCTTAATTTGAGGATTTTTTTTTAAAGGGACAAATAATTTGGAGGAAAACGTCTTTCCCCTCAATGACATATATACACACACAAACACATGTCCATTTTGTATAAACATATCCCAGAGTTATACACAGGTGAGTAAAGAAATAAGAAGAAAAAGATGGAATCACACTTTTTCTTCCTGAAATCTATGACTCAAAAACTTTGGTATCATGTATATGACATCTAATAGCGTAGTTTCTGATAAGTAGTAGATATTCAGTAGGCATTCATTAATTAGATAAATTATTTACACCATCATTGGTTTAAAAGAAAAGGAAAAACTTTATTTCTGCTTTTTTATATATTTTTTTTATATTTGAAATTATATAGTACCAGGGACTGGATTTACCTTCTCCCTGGAAACAACTAAAAATATAGGCAACGTATATGAAACCATGGTTTATAAGACGCTGAATATCAAGAAGCAAATTCTGTTTATTTCAAGATTTTTTAAATTTCCCTTTTGATTTCTTCTTTGACCCATTGGTTGCTCGAGTGTATCATTTTAGAGATGCAGGGAATAAGCTGATGGTTGCCACATTGCGGGGGGTGGGGGGCGTGGATTGTGGAGCAGGGTGAAAAAGTAAAGGGATTAAGAAGTACAAATTTATAGTTACAAAATAGTCATGGAGATGTAAACAAAACATAGGGAATATAGTCAATACTATTGTAGTAACTAAGTATGGTGCCAGGTGGGTTCTAGTCAGCCAATCACTTTGTAAATTATATAAGTGTCTAAGCGCCGTGCTGTACATCTGAAACTGATATAAAATAATGTTGAATCAAAAAAGAGAATGCATTGTTTTATTTCCACATACGAATTTGCCAGTTCATGGGTGCATGGATATGTCAAATCTTAATAAATTATACCTTTAAATATGTGTAGTTTACCTCAATAAAATTGCATTTATTAAAAAAAATGTAGTAAGATATAAAAGTACAGTTGAAAAAAATCACACAATAGTGTTACTTTTGTAACACGACTTACAGTGTTAAATGGAGGGGGGCGGTCTTTATGTAACTTGAACAAATGCCCAGTTAAAAGCAATACAACATAACCCCAAGTGGCATGTCTAAAATTTGATGTAGGCTCATTAAGGTATCATCGTAGGCCTGTCTCCAAAGCCCGGAGTCCCCTACTAGCTATTCCCCTGCAGAGAACATGAGGGCGTAAAGCTCTTGACCTAAACTGATCTTTTCCTTACCTGTGTACTCTCACTTCCTAAAGCTTTCAAGCCACAGGCGCAGACTCTGTATTTGATATGTATGTATGAGATAAGGCTCCCTTTCTCTAAAGTACAAAGGAAAAAAGTACAAGCAAGAAGTATTTTAATTTCAACCTAATCATTAAAAAAAATAATATAGTTTTAACTACGTGACTCTTTCCTATTTGACAGGTAGAAAGTTCAGCTTTTGCATAGGCAGCAGCAAAAAATGCGAGGGGCCCCCTCTAGTTCTTGGCCAATAGGGTGCACTAGTTCCCTCTCAGAAACCTACAGGTCCGTTTCGCATGTTTCCCTTGGTTCCCTCTGCCCTCGTAAATCTTTGCCAAGGCTGAGAACCATGCCACTTTTTCACTTTGAATTCTTGATACTTCCCTAGAAAATCTCTATAGTTCAAAGGGTACCCTTGATTGTCCTAACTGTGAACGGTACCCCAACTCTCTCTCTCCAGCCTTCTGATTCTGTTTTTAGCCTGAAAGGAATCCTTTCTGTTCATGTTTCTTTCAGTCTCTTCTCCAGGGAACCTAAACTTATTGCTTCAGTGCCTTTTGGTTTTAGGAAACAAATGCCAAATAAGGAGAGTGTCATGCAGACAACTTCTGATTTTTTTTCTGCTAAAAATGCCTCTGTTAGGAAAAGGCAGCCCAGAGCCTATTATCTGTAAGACAGAAGAAAAGAAGAAAAAGTACAAAGAAAAAGATATATTGATGGCTCAAACATTTCACAAAGACAAAAAGTATTTAATTTACAAACTGATTTTGTAGTATTTACAAAGATATTTTCAGTAGTCTAATCCAGTGAACAAATTTAATGAAGGCTGCACTGCGTCACAAAGCATCGCGCTTGCTCTGCGTCATAAGCAAGACAAGCAGAAGTTAAAATAAGCCAGATAACAACTCTAAGGTTAGGCTGTGAGCATTCACATGCATTTGTGAGTCAGTGTGTGTGTGTGTGTGTGTGTGTGTGTGTGTGTGTGTGTGTGTGTGTGTGTGTGTTTGAGAGACAGAGACAGACAGGCAAATGAATCAAACTGCATTGTGTATAGAACAATATGCTTAGTTTATGTTGATTATATTCTCAGGTACTGTACTACTTTATTCTCACTTTAGCCTTATGAGAAAATATTTTAATTATAATTTCTGTTTTAAAAAGAATTTAACCTTAGACCAGTTAAGTGACTTGTCAAAAATATACAATTAATGTGACAGAGGTGGGGTTTAAAACCAAGTCATTAAGTCTTCTCTCTCATTTAAATCTTATACTATCCTAATGTTTTCAGCAGAACTGGATTCAAATTCTGGCTTGGCAATTTGCTTGCAAGATGCATTCTTCTTTTCTATCAAATGGAATTAACCAATTAGGTAACCACTCTGATTACTACCCATGAAGGAAACATACCCGCATGCAAAACAGGCTGGTAAACCAAATTTGTTAACATGACTGATTCCTCTGCTCTCCCTGGAGAAATTGTGAAAGTATTTCCAAATCGTTTTGATGGTGTTTACCCTTAAAAAATATTAAAATGTTTTGTCTATTGGGTATAATTCCAGACTTAATATTAACTAAATTCATTTAATGACAACTTCTTTCTAAAAGAAGTTATTATGTTGTTGTTTTAAATCACTTACCAACACTTTTTTTGTGTGCAATTTATAATAAGTAAACAAAGACTACAGATGTAGAGGAGAAAGTTAATCACATCACATGACAGCTAGTGAAACAGTTAATGGTCGTGTAGTAGATTTCTTCCCTTTGCTTCCCCAGACCAGACCTCTACCGCCTCCTCATCTTTGCTTTGATGGCTGACTCACAAGAACTGTATAACCTGGACCATGCTTTCTCAGGATTGATTTTGTTGGATTGAATTAATTTGGTTCCTTGTTGGAGAAAGGAGAAAGGAGAAAGGAGAGTGAGATCAAGGTCCTTATTCACTAAATTGTGTTCTGAGATTCAATTTTCAATCCCAGGGAGGTGTTCCCAGCACCTTCAACAAGCAAGTCTAAGAACACCCACTGGGTGCTGGGATTCAATTCTGTTCTGAAACTCTCCACCCAGAGACAACATCAGATTCCACAGGTTGAGGGCTCAGTCTACAATACTGTTCTCCACCCCCAACCCCTTTAGACTCCAGCCACAAGCCCAGGCTGTTACCTGTACTTCTGACCAACTAGCTATAAATGAGAGGTTCTCACAACCCTCTTTTCATGTTTGTTTAATATGCTAGAGAGGCTCACAGAGCTCAGAGAAACATGTTACTTACCAGATCACTGGTTTATTGTCAGTGTAACTCAGGAACAGCTCGTGGAAGAGATGCCTAGGGAAGGGTGTGTGGGAGGGGGCACAGAGCTTCCATTCTCTCTCCAGGCATAGCAGTGTCCCCAACTCTCCATGTGTTCACCAACCAGGAGTCTCTCTGAACCCCATCCTTTTTGTTTTTTATGAAGGATCCATTACATAAGCATGGTTGATTAAATTATTGACCATTGGTGATTGAACTTGAGCTCTAGTTCCTCTCCCTCACCTGATTTCGGAGGGTAGGACTAAAAGTTCCAACCTTCTAATTACATGATTGATTCCTCTGGTGATCTGTTCCATCCTTAAGTGCTTTCCAAGTCACCTTATTAACATAAATTTCAAGAGTGTTAAGAGCCGTGATCCAGGAACTATGGACAAAAACAAAATACATACGAGAAATATATTTTGGTCATCTGAATGACCAAATGTATATTTATAAGTCACAGTATCTTTTACCTGCTGCCTACCAGTGAGAGTCACTTAGGTTGTCAACGTCCCTTAAAAGACAACATGTTCTATAAGGTTCTCACTCTTTGTGGCCTTTGGAAAGGGACAAATTATTTTTCCCTTAGCTCTTCAGGCTTGGGATTGATAACAGTTCTGCTGTTAATAGTCAAGGATCTTGCACTATCCGTTCCTTTCTGTTTTCTAAACCTATCCACACCTTTGTAATTATTTTTTTTTTTTGTAAATAAACCTTTAAATTAGCTTAATTTGAGTGTGCCATCTGTTTCTTGTTTGGATCCTGATGGATATAAATTATTATGTAAGCTTCTAGAAATTTCCTTGCATATAAAAGCTTATATTCATAAATATATAACTTTTATTTTTTTTCTGTACAGTTAGTAGTAGTCTCTGCACAACTTGTTTCTTTCAAATAATGGTATATCCTGTAGATTTTTCCATGTTAATATAATAGAAATTTACCATGTTCAAATAAAGAAAGCTTAAAAGAGTGTAAAATTTGGATGCAATCAAATAAAAAGTAAATATTATCTATAATGGAAGTGCTTATGGTCACAAAGAGTTTACTCCACAAATTTTTAAAATGATTTTTCACAACTTTAGAATCTACTGAATGAGAATTCATTTATTTATTTAATTTAATTAATTTATTTATTTTAAATTTTTTAATATAAACATGGGGTTTTTTTTTTTTTTTTTTTTTTTTTTTGGGCTCTCAATTCTGTTCTACTGGTCTGTGTGTCTGTTTTTCTGCCAATACCATGCTGTTTTGATTGCTTTTGCTTTGTAGTGTAATTTGAGTCAGGCAGAGTGATGTCTCCAGCCTTGTTCTTTTTTTCTCAGGATGGCTTTGGCATGAATGAGAATTCAGTGTCACCTCAAGATTGAAGATTCTTTGTGTTTTGAGAAAAAAAGTCCTTGTTTTCTTTCAATGCCATGTCAATGATTTCCTTCAAAATAAATTCTTTCATAGATAACTAGTAGAGCACAGTACATTTACTACCTTAGTAAAGATTATATCATTGAAAGTATATATATATATATATTACTATTCAGTATATATATATCAAGGAGCAGTATAATTATAGGTGGGCCTCATTGCCACTAGAATGAAGGTTGACCTATATCAAATCAATACATTGTACCCTTTAAACTTAATGTCATATGTCAATCAAGAAAATAACTTTAGATACAAAACATGTTTTAAATTACTTACATTAGAGTCTATAAAAACACTGCTAATATCCCTGATATCACTGATTTTCCATAGAGTATTTTACCCTTGAAGAAATTTAGAGTCATTTGTGTGGCGTAGCGGGGAGAGAGTGATGCATTTTTCTCATGTCACTACCCTCCATTTACGTTACTCAGCTTCGTGGGACTTCTGAATAAACCCACCCACAGTTTTCCCATATCTTATTTGTAACTTCATCTCCCATTGATATATTTTCATAAGAATGCCCTAATAAAATCATTGGAATGTATTTGCAATTACATAAATATTCTGGAGAAGTGTTAAATAACATTAACAAAGGAAATAAACTATCTTGAAATTTAAAATCAATAACATAATTCTGAGCAAAAATTGTATTTTCACAGAAAATAAAACCATATGGCAAAGTGAGAACCACTTTTTTCGTATTTACATCATCTCATTATTAAATGTTCCATATGCTATTGTCTGGGAGAGTGGAATCACATTATGTTTAAACAGATTCAATCTATTCATTTATTAAAAATAACAAAAGAGGACAATTGTTTATTTCCAAAAAAGCATACTATTTTTTTCCCCCATGATACTCTTTTTATCTGTGGATTGCATCAGTTTTTGACTAGAAAGTGAGTTCTCTCTTTCCTGGAGGAATCTGCTTTATTTTGGTTGGCAATTAATTATCCCTTTCTTAGAGTTTATTTCAGCACTAGGATTCAGGAGTCTAATGGAACCTATCTCTATGCTCATGTAATTCTTTTTACCATTTTTAAAGCTACATTAGTCTTTTTAAGCCAAAGAAGAGTGGTCATTCTCTGTGAATCTCAATCTTAAAGTATATTATTATAAAGAACATTGATTTCCTACAGAAACACATTAAAATGTTGAATACAGTTCTTACTAGGATTGGAATTAAATATAATAGAAATAATCATAAATGTTATAAAACAAATAATTTGACAATCAGACTTACATAACTACTGAAAAAAACTTAATCTTGAAGATAAAAATACACTTTGGTATAACATGCACAATAATTCTGCCAGAGACCAGTATATTTAAATGTTCACACATGGTAAATATAGAATTATACTATATATCTTAAATTTGACCTGAATTCATGATAGTGTGGTAGGCATAATAATTTCCCCCCCCCAAAAAAAAAAAGTATTCACACTCTTATCTCTGGAACCTGTGAATATATTACATATGCATGCTAAGATGTTATTAAGATTACTGACATTGAGATGGGGGGATTGTGCAGGTTTATCCAAGTGAACCCAGAGTTATCGCATGGGACCATAAAAGTGGAAGAAGGAAAGAGAAGAGTTGAGTCAGAGGGATGCAACAGAAAGGGGAAATAGAGGAAAGATTCAAAGCATGAGGACGGTTGATCATTACTAGCTTTGAAAATGGAAGAAGGAGGCCACCAAGAATTGGAGAAAGACTCCCGGCAGACAGCCAACAAGGAAATGGAGGCTTTGTTTCTACAGCTGCATGGAGATCACTGCTGCCAGCAACCTGGATATCCCTGGGAACTAATACTTCCCTGGAGCCTCCCGAAAGAAAGGCCTTGATTTTGACCTGGTAGGACTGCAGCAGACAATCCAGTTTCACCGGCCTGTATAACTATGAAATGATAAATTGGTGTTGCTTCAGCTATTGAATTTGTGTTAATTTGCTAAGTCAGCAAAAGAAAACTAATAGTGTAGGTGAGCTTTGCTTGTGATAGTTTTGATGGCCCAGATTCTTTTAAATCACCTGATCATTGTCATTTTAAATCATTTTCTTTTTCTAATTGTATCTATCTTCAATAGGCAGAAGGAAGCCATGAACTAAGATGAGTCACTACCCAACTGAGGCAAAAACTTGAGTCGATAATAGACAATTGAGTGGTCTTCCAAACTACAGTGTATAATTATTTTTATTTCATCTACATGGTTTCCTAAGGAGCCAAGATGTTAGTACAATATAGCCTTTTGTGCCCAGTAAATGGCTGTGTAACAAAATGGGGCCAATTCAAGGCCCTACCCCTCTGACTACAGTTTTTGGGCCATGGGGTAGAGATATGCTTCAGGTTATGGGGGAAAAGAGAAGGAAGCTGATATGCAGAGAAACAACACAACAAAGCCAGAGATGCAGAGAGCCTAAGGTACTTGAGTCTGTTGTCCTCAGGCACTTTTCTAAACTCTATGTGGGATAATACATTACTTTGTAAAGCTAGACAGAAATGCGTTTTTGTCATTTACAAACGAAAAGGATCAATGTTAAGTACTATATTTTCTGTTGCTACTATAACAGATTATCACAAATTTGGTGGCAAAAAAACAACATAAATTTACTATCAGCTCTGTTAGTCAAACTCTGACAAAGATCTCACTGAGCCCAAATCAAGGCCCAGTAGAGCTATGTCCTCCTCTGGAGGCTCTCGGTAAGAAGCTGTTCCACATCTTTTCTGGCTACTAGAGGACACCTCATTCCTTGGCTCCTGGCTTCTTTCCTCTATCTTCAAAGGCAACATTGTACTTCTGGATGACTTCCTTCATGGTCACACCTCTCTCTAACCCTTCTCTGCCTCCTTCTTCCACCCTGTGATTACGTGCACCCACTAAAATAATCTAGAATAATCTCTCTTAGGGTCAGCCGATTAGTAAATTCAATACCATCTGCAACCTAAATTCCCCTTTTGCCATGTAACCTAACACATTTACATGTTCTGGGAATTAGGACACGAACATCCTTGTGGGGCATTATTATGCTATCATAGGCAGTGAGGGCTCTGTCAGGGCCCAAGACACGTCTGACCCAAATACCCCACAATGGCATATTGATTGCTTTGGTTTGGGGTAACTTGACAAGCAGCTGATACAGGAGGACACTCTTACTTCTCTGTTCCCTAAAAGAAGGAAATAAATCTTATTTGTAAAAGGTCCCCTCTTTGCTCCAACAGGGCTGAGGAAGACATCCTTATCACTAGAGTTAAGGAATCCAGGACCAAAAAGCCTGAATAAACAAATACTATTACTTCTTTACTAATTTACTACCTAAGCCTAGTCTTTGCTGAGACTCCATACTTATGAGCACTCAAACCCAAGTTTCTTTGTTCTGTCAATTTTTCACAGATTTATTGTTTCTTTATCTAAAAATTATATGCTTGCTGGCTCAATCACTTCTCTAAGCATCATTTATGATATAGTGTACGCATACATTGAATTGGTTTTTTTTTCCCCCAGTTATTCTGGTCTTGTGTCCATTTTCTTATTAGTCCATCTATAAGAACTCAAGAGGAGTAAAGGGGAAAATTTTTTTTTCTCCCTGACAACTCACAAAGTAATGGTCAAGAGAATTGGCTTTGAAGTACAGAAAAATGAGGCTCATATTGTGCTTCTTTTTTTCGTATGACCTTGGGCATATATTAATGTATGCTGATCCTTAGCTTTCCATCTGTAAAATGAAAGGAATAGAAGCTACTGTTACCACTGGGGTGATGTGAAATCCAATATCGCTCCAGCGGCATAGTGGGGGTGGAGGGGTCCTCAGTTCTTCTCCGCCTGTGCAGCAAAGAATTACAGGTCAGTGTGATTTAGAAGAAGTAAGATTTATTGAAAGTGCATTTTAGAAGGAGACAGGCCAAGCTAAGGAAGGCTGCAGCCTGTGGAATTTGGGAGGTGAAAAGATAAAAGATAAAACAAAGTATGCTTCAAGGGATGAGTGTATTTTCAGAGAACAACAACTCAGAAGAGGGAAGATCTGTTTATATTTGGGTCATGATAGGGCATCCTAGATGATCTGTATGTGAGGTTACCTTGACTGACAGCTGGGTGCTGTATAACACTGCTTACTGTGCATGTGCTTACCCAGAATTCAGTCTGTTATAATTAGATTCATGAACTTCTAGGCATAGGCATGATATAATGATGGTATAATGAAGCTGAGGTTAGGCAGGTTGGGTTAGTACTTTTTGTGTATGTGTCTGTGGCTGGTTAAGCCAGCAGCTTTTATGGACTGTGTACTCTAGAATTTGGAGTAATTTCGTAACATAACCTAAAGGGGGAAGTGTTTCTGGGAAATAAGGAAGGTCTTCGAAGGAGGTTTCTATAGTTACAGAGCTGGGCCTTCACTCCTGTCACTCATGCCTGCCTATCTACCTAACACTACCTCATAAGACAGTTTTGAAAATTAAGTTTATGTAAAGTGTTTAGAAAAGTGCTAATGCAATAGAAATGTGATAAATGTTAATTATTATTATAAGTGTTGGGCAAGAGAGGAAAATGTCACCAGAATCCTGGCATAGAGAAAAGGAAGCCTGTAACCATGATAAAGCAAAACAAAACAAAACAAAACAAAGCAAAAACAAAACAAAACAAAAAACAAACCAAAAAAAACCCCACAAAGGATTCTTCTAACTTCTTAGTATTATATTACTATAGAGAAGGGGCAGAGAGAGAGAGAGAGAAAAACACCATCTCTTTACCAGTACTATCATTTAAGAATGTCTATCAGGTGAGAGCTTCTAGGCCTCCAGTTTCTTTGGTGAGTTAAATGGTCCTAAAGGGAGATTGAAGAAAAATAAATAAATAAAAGAAGACTGCTAGTGGAAGTAAAAATTGATTTAGGGATATTTGGTAGTGTCTAATAAAATTGAAAAATGCACATTCTCTATTAGTTTTCTAGGGTTGCCATAACAAAGCATGAAAACTGAGTGGCTTAAAAAGAAATTTGTTGGCTCACAGTTTTGGAAGCTAAAAGTCCAAGTCAAGTAAGTATTTATGAGGTTAGTTCATTCTCAGGGCTCTGAGGAAGAATTGTTCCCTGCCTCTCCCCTAGCTTCTGGTAGTGTGCTGGCCATTTTTAGTGTTTCTTTGCTTGTTAAAGCATTACCCCTCTCTCTCCCTTCATCTTTGCGATATTCTTCCTGAATGTGTGTGTCTCTTCCAAATTTTTCTTTTTTATAAGGACATCAGCCATATTTCATTAGGGTCTGCCTTAATGACCTCATTTTAGTTCGATTTCTCTCTAAAGACCACGTCTCTAAATAAGGTCACATTCTGAGATACTTGGGTTTGAGAATAACACATAAATTGTGGAGGGACAAATTCATTAACAACCTAGGAGAGAATTTATTTATTTTTGAATATACTACAAAAAGTATTGGGTAAATGTAATAGACTGTAGTCATAACAATATGTATTGCTACATTGCTTTTTATAATAAACTATTGGGGAGCAATGTCCATTAGTATTATCCTAGATAAATAATTATTTTAAAATTTATTTGCACCATATGCTATCACACATATTATCAAATATGTTCAATGTGGATAGATCACTGAAGCATAATGACTATTAAATGGAAAAAGTGAGTTACAGTAAAAGACTTAGATATAATCTTTAAACCATACAAAAATATGACATGCATTGTTTATAAAGCATAAATATATTTTTAAATGATGAGGAAACCAAAAAATGTAAATTTGTGAAAATTAAGCTGGGTCTGGATAGAGAGTAAGTGGACAGGTGGAGAGAAACAAAGACTACTCTTTACTTGAAATGCCTATTTCTTTTAAAAGGCTTGTACCATTTAAAAAATTCTATTGGTAATTCTAATGTATTTATTTGATATCTAAATTGTTATATTATTTAATTATTTTTCTGAATTTTTAAACAAAGAAAATGTTATAGGAGAAGAAAGAATTACATTGCTATTTACAAAGTTGGAATTATTAGGTTAATGTTTCTCAGTTGACATAGAACCCATGGATAAGCCATAGAAAATGAGCAGGCCCTTAATACCATCATTTCTATTTTAAAGCCAACAGATGTTTATGACAGCACTAGGTAGGCATATTTGCATTTTATTTTACATAAATATACATATAGATTTGGTTAATTTGCCTACTATTTTAAAGGCTTTAACATTATGTAAGGTAAAATAAAATGCTCCAGCTTTACCAACTAAATTAAAGTCCAACTTTCAAATCCAAAATTAAAACAATTTTAGAAGAGTTCCAACTAAATAGTATCTGGAGAGGTGATGTGACAGTATTTCTCTTCTGGATAACACAACTGAGAGGAAGAAAAAGAATGAATAGATCATTCGTGGGAAGTTAGGAGGAAGTATAATGTAACGGTTGAGCACATGGTGTTAGGACTCTCATCTAACTAGGTGCTAAGCCCATCAGTTTTATCATCCATGAAAAAGAACTAATGAAGATGTATAAGTCTTGAAGCTATAGACAGCCATATAGAAATAGTTTGTGTGAAGAACCTGGCACATGATCAATCTTTTTTTTTAAAGTCGATGTTGAAATGTTCAGTTATTTTTCTGAGAAACCAGGTCATCGTTTTCTAGATTGTGGCATATTTAGGGTCTAAAGAATATCTAGGGGCTGTCAAATTAAAAAAAAAAAAAAAAAAGAAAGAAAACTAGTCTGGATGTAGGTATGGAGAGATTTTACTCAGACTATTTCAACAGGAGGAGGGGGCTATTGCTATAGGGGGACACTCCTAGGGTAAGGTCTATGCTTATCTTGAAGATCAGGCACAAAGAGCTCTTCAGGCATAAGTAGGAGTAAATTAGGCTAGAAAGAAATGAATATGAGGGCGTGGATGAACAGTTGGAAAGACATTATGATACTTTATTTAGTAATGTTTTTCCCTGAGGACAATTTTGAGGAGAGCCCATTAAGCAGAAACCATTTCTAATAACACTTTCTTATATTCAAGGGTGACTCATGGTCCAAGGTCCAAGGGGAAGGGAGAAGACTGACTAAAATTTGGCCAAGTTAAGTCAGATAATATTTTGTCCAAATTGGTCAGGTCAGATAAAGCAAGGAGCAAAATAATCAAAATACCTTTTAGCAGAAGCTAATTAATCCAAATATGAGTGTAATTGATTAAAATTTGGAAAATACTTTTTTTAAAAAATAATTTTTTATGTACCTTTTTAAAAAGCAAACAACATTTAATGAACACAGATTTGCTTGTTAGCAATAACACTGGCTTTATAGTCCATTCAGCATGTTTACATGAAAAGAAAAATGAAGGTAATTTGTTTTTTAAATGTTGATTCCAACATTATTGGGTCAACATTTATTATAGTAGAGACTTAGTAAAAATGCATCGCGATTATTTTATTCCACTTCATGCCACTTTAAATCTTACACTCTATGTCAGACTTTTGTGTCTGATTCCTAGGTTTTCCACTGGTATGTTTTATTTTGTTAATGATATTATATCATCACTTCTGTGTTGTGTTTTTACAGACAGCTGAGAGGAGAAAGAAACTGGTTTTGTAAAACATAAGCCTTTGTTTAAACGTAGAGAGATTTAGTAAAGAAAGTAGTAAATGCTAGCATAGTTACAGAAGCATAACTAAGGTAAATGGAGCTAAATAATTTGGGGATGTTCTCTCTTTCCCTCCCATTGATAAACTGAAAAAATATTTAACTCAGTGACTGTATTTTATTTTGCTTTTAAATTTTATTTTCACAATTAAAATATTTTAATATTAATGGAAATAATAATTGATGTATTAGCCAGATAGTTTATTGAATTTTAAAAAATATATAAATAAACTCAATGCAAATGAAATTTCCCAGTAGGAGCAAAAAAGGATATAATTATTCTCCTATTACAAGCAGCATAAGAGATTATAAAAAAATAAAAGTATACAAGGAGGAATAAAAAATACTAGTTGTATGTGTATAATCAGAGTTTATTTTAGAAAAATATTCAGAAAGGTAATTTTCACATTTTAGTAAATGCAAAATGCAAAATGGATTTTCTAACCATCTCCTTTTTCCATCTTGACCTTGACTTCTGAAATCCTAGCTCTATTTTAGGATTCTAAAACCTAGCTCTATATTATTCATGTTTCTGTTTTTTTTTCATTACTAGTTCAGAATAAGCCTATGTGATTATATAATTTTTAACAAGCTATTATATCACATTTGAATCCTAAACATGGACTTGCTAATGTTTTATGATGAAGGAATTATAAAACTTAACTCTCCTTTTTCTCTTAGAATAACTTTCTTTCACTAGTAACTTGAATTTTTCATTTGTCGGTTGATTTGTTTGAAACAAAAGCAGAAGTGGTAGCAGTGTGAGAATAAAAGCAAACGAACCCTAAGAGAAAACCACTTAGTTTTGTAGATTCAGGTCACTTGGTGCCCAACTTCCCAGTCCCCTTATGTAATCCTCCTTTAATGCAAAACCTTTGTAGCTAGTTTCCTTTGAATAAGCAAAACAGAAATGAAGTGGACTAAAGGTTTTCTCCTAAGTGTATGGAGGTATGATGGGCAATGATGCCTTAGAGACCTCTTGATGACACTCAAGAAATAATCTGGCTGAATGAAAAGAGTCTTGAATTTGTGGTAAAATATTCAATGTGGAAGCAGCCACCTTCAGAGTCTCAGATAAATCTATTAGGGTCTCTACCTTGGGAAAGCCAAGGCAAGCTTCGGAGGCTGGCAAAATGCCTTATAGATTTATTTCTAAAAGATCTGTACATGAGATGGTTAGCTTAGCACATAAAAAGTGGAAAGTGTATCAGCCTCACTTTTTCATGGTAGTTCAATATTTATTAAAAACCTTCTATATATAGACACTAATAGGTGCTTGATATCATAATTTAGTTCAGTTTAGTCAAGTGTAAGAAATAATTGTAACAAAAGAGACTTCTAACTTATACAATATAAATACACAGTTTACTAAGGAAGCACAGGATAGGCTCCAGCCTAACCTGTAGAGTAGGGGGTGGTTTTCTGGATGAGACGGTGCTTGAGGTGAAGCATAGAACAGATAGATAGATAGATAGATAGATAGATAGATAGATAGATAGATAGATAGATAGATAGATAGATAGCTTTTCAATTACTATAATTAACTTCCTTTGTTATTTCTTAATTGTTTCTGTGACTACCATTATACAGAAAGTGCTTGGCATTTGTAAGTGTACTGTGTATAAATGCGGCTATTGAGGAGTGACCTCAAGTTCCTTCTCCTAAAATATCTCCTAAAAATAAAGGTAAATTGCTTTGCTAGAAATAACTGAAAACCCAAGTGAAACCAGTTTAAATATTAACAGAAGAAATTTCAACATACTTTGTTTTTGCATTGCTTTATTAAGCTGTGTGCTCTGACTATTTTGCTGTGTCCTCTGATGATGTCATTTTCTATATTAGTATTTCAGACTCAGGTGGCTTTTTCTGAGGGAGTAAAATGATTTCAACTACTTCAGTTCACGCATTTGTATAGCAAACCATTCAGAAGAAGGAAGAGTTTCTCTAACCATCAAATATAAATCTGGGACATCAAGATGAATGTTTCAAATTGGGTCCACCTGTCAACCAATCCCTTTAATGAGGCAAATACACAGAGTTATTAGATTAAGTCTACCTTAGTACCATCCCTGAAATAATCACAGGAAGAAATGAATGGGTACATGCTAATTTAGATTTGTCAGGATTTGCTCTAGAGCAGGACCTGGAGTGAGATGCAGTCTGCATAAATGAACATTAGTAGAGGAGAGGGATGTGTTAGCCCCTGAAAGAACCTAGGGAGTTGTCCAGCATCTTCATGGAAAACTCTCTTTATTATTCTCTACTGATCTTCTTGATTCAGCACCTATCAGCATATATTTTCTAAGCTTTTGTGTATGCAAACTAATATCCTGCTTTGGCATATGCAAACTAAGATTTTGGAAGGTCTCCAGGTGTGTATCGCTTATGAATAATTCTCCAGTTCTTAGTGGATGCTGACTGGGTGTTCAGTATTTTACCTCTGGTATTTGTATCCAGCCCCAATCTAACTTCCATGCTTTCCCAGACATGTACCATCTTATTCTAGTCAAAATGTTTCAAAGTAATTTCAGCTCTTTCCTGCTGTGATGTATGATTACAGTAATATCCCATAGTTCATACTTCTTTTTATCTTTCTTGGGTAATCCCTTCCCATAGTGACAGGGTTTACCATGTTATTTGATTTGGCTATTGGGCAACAGACAATGTGTTACAAGCAGAAGCTTAAAAAGTACTTGCACATCAGGATTTGCCCTCTTGTTGCTCTTAAAACTCCGGTGCTGCCATGCGAATAAGCCTGGGCTAGCCTGCTGGATGATGAGAAGCATATGGTGACTCAGTTGCCTCCATGGCACCCACTGACAGCCTGCCAAATAGCAGACCTTTGAAAGAGACCACATCAAATTATATAGTAGTCAGCTGACCTGTGAGTAAACATTGGTACATAAGCAAGCCAAGTTGACATCATTACTCAAATCTCAAGAAGAGAATGGAATTGTTACTGATACATGAACAAGTGACTTATAAATTAAATTGAGTATTAGAGGAATGGTCCATTTCTGGGTCATGTTGATATCAAAAAGGTTATACAAGGAACAGAGAAGGAAGTAACTGATTCATTTCATTGAATGAACAGAACTTGTATTGACTGGAAGATATATGGTTCCTTGAATGGAAGGGATACTAGATAAATGAGTTACTTATCCATTACAGTTGCTCATATTTTTGGAGTTGAATTTACAATTTGTAGGTTACACTCTAGTGTTCGACATTATCTTAAGGTAACCATATTAAGAAAATAGATTAAAGAGATCTGGTCATATTTCAATTAGATTCACAATCTAATTCATAAATTTTTTTTCTTAGTGCCTCTAAATAGGGGCTGTGCTTGCAACCCTTTTGAGGACAATAGAAGAGCAGTGATTTCTTGCTAGTGGACTATTGCATCAGTGACTACATTAGGAACAGTAAGATAGACAAAACACATTAATGTATAGATGGGTTTTATCTAGTATAATCTGCAATACATTCTAAGTTTGTGCTTCGAAGTATAATGCAAGCCTTTCTAAATCTTAAATATTTAAGACTTACTTACAGATCAAAGCCTCCCTGTTATGGACTGAACTATAAAAATTAATGGGTTAAAGCCCTAACCCTAATATCACTACATTTAAAGATGATGCCTTTAGGGAGGTTATTAAGGTCACTGAGGTCATAAAGGTGAGACCCTAACTAATCAAACAGGACTGGTATCTTGAAAAGAAGAGGAAGAGACACCAGTGCTATCTCTTTTCACATGAACGCAGAGGAAAAGGCCATGTGAGGACATAGCAGGAAGGCAACCACCTGGGATCCAAGGATCTCAACAGACACCAGCACTGCTGGTACTACGCTCTTGGGTTTCCAGTCTCCAGAACGATGCGTTGTCAAAGTCACGCCATCTGTGATACTGTTTTGGCAGCCTTAGCAGAGTTAAACTGGGTCTTCATACTGTCCCCATCACGGGTTCGTGCTTTTTTACCCATCCTCTTTTACTTTACTGTATGATGCTTGCCTTCCTGGAACCTAATTAGAGTTTATAAATCATTTTAATTAGGTCTTTTAATGAAATATTGAATAATGAAAAATTCATAATCACCAGATTCTAAAAATGATAATTAAAAATGCCCCGATCTTTCAATAATATTTATGCTTGTTTTATGTGTTTAAAATAAACTAAATGATAAGTATCATTTTTAAAACTCTAGCGCATTTTGAACATTGGTGTCTAGACTTAGAAAAATAGAGAATAAATGGAAATGGAGACGGATTTCTATATGAGGAACATTAGGTCTGCATGGTTATGCTTTGCGTATCATTGCACAGGAGAAAAAGCAGTGAGACTGTAACGTAAACTGTAAACTGTGAATGATTATGATGGATCAGTGTAGGCTCATCAAGGTGCTTAGCCCTCTGGTGAGGGGAGGCTCTGCAATATGCGTGTGTGGAGGCAGGGGCGTATGGGAATCTCTGTTACCTTCTCAGTTATTCTGCTGTGAATCTAAAACTGCTCTAAAAAATAAAGATATATATTTTTTTACTCCAAGAAATTCACAAAAGCAATTAACAGTCTGATAATGACAGTAGCATACATTGATAATGTTACATTTTTATGGGTCAAAATTAAAAAAATGCCATAAAACATGGAAGCAGGGAGCAATAGGTAGTGTCATTACTACCATACAGATGAGTGGATGAGCTATTAGTCCTAGAGTGGTTTTGTCACTTTGTTCATCCTTAAACACATATTAAACACCATGAAATGATATCAAAAATGTAAATTTCTGAGGTGGCCGACCAGGTCTTACTGGGAAGAAAGATGAAGTGGGTTAAAAACTGAATTCCTCCTCAGAGAGGTTAGAAATGTTCTGAAATAATGAGAATGATATATAATTTAAATGAAAAACATAGAAATACAGGAAACAAAGGGATAGCTTACTTTTAAATCAATGTGGAAAAGTGGCCTCCAAGAGGAGAGAGAATCCCTGAACGGGTCGGTGTGTCAGGACAACCAATAAGATATGGGAAATTATGGTTAAAGGGACTTTCTTTGCAGAGGAGAGAAACTGATAGGCATTGAAGTGATATATACCAGAAGAAAAAGAGTAAGACCCTGCCTAAATTTTTGAGTGATTAGGCAAGAGAAATTGGGTAGAAATTTGATACAAAATCAAAAAACAGAACATTTTCAACCCAAGGTTCTGAAAAAAACCTTGACAAGGAAGCACTGCACTATTGGGATCCAATGTTTCCTTTTTGGAGTAAATTTTTCTCTTCTATATTTTTCAATATCCTATGTATAAATTTTCTTAGATTCGATGACATTGTGTTGAAATATATATTTGTAAATACTTATCTTGCATAGGGTCAACACTTCTCTAAATAGTAATGATTAGGGTTTATCTGGCTGTCTTTTCTACATACACATTGGGTGCTTAATGAATGTTTATGGAAGCAAAATGTAAATTCATCTTGTGATTAACTAAAGAACTATTTCCCCCTCAGTGGACATGGTATAGATAAACATTATTTTTATAAGATTTCAAAACATTAGATTTAAATAACGCAAACACCTAAAATCTAAATAATGCTAAAGAAATGTGAGCAGTATATTAAAAAAATATTTTTAGTCATACCATTTTAAGCCTTTATATTTATTACTTTATTTATTGAACCAAAATTTTTTTTTGATTTTTTAATTCTGAATAAACTTCTTCACTAACAATCGATTTAATTATTGGCTTTTTATATGTATGCCTGCCTGTAAACAAATATAAATCTCTATTTGTATTCTGGGCTTCTAGCACTTACTATCCTTTTGTTAATATATTGAGTGAACAATCAACTAGCTTAAGTACTTAAATGTCAGGATCAAGTCTTTCAGGGCATTAATTAAAATTAAAAAAAAATCTCAGACCATGTAATTTGTTTTCTTTAAATTTTGTCTGAAATGCAAACAAACCCACTCATTTTTTAGAATCAAATTATAAGTAAATGGAAAAATACTTATAAAAAATTAAGAAGAAATTTGTGGGTCTGTAAAATTAAATATACTATAAATAAAGGCTTCCACTATGAAAAAGAATATGCCATAGAATGATTTAAAATGTTTTTATTGCTGTTTGGGATTTTTAAATGATACTTAAGGATGTAGAATATATTTAATTGCCCAAATAATACTGCTATGATTCTGCTTGAACTATAGAGGAATTTTTTGGTGAGCCAGGTATGTACTGGCTTGGTTCACAAAGTTTTTGGAAAAGTTTTAAGAGAGAGAGAACACACACACACACACACACACACACACACACACACACACGCATATTAAAGACCTTTTAATTTGAATATTTTTTTATTATGGACTTTTCTTTCCATATAGAAAACATAAATCAATTTTTCAGGAAAAGGATTGGTTTCTATTTATTAATTCTTACTATATTACTTTGCCAGGGGCATGGTACATAGAAGGCATACTTAAGACGGATTTGAAAAACAGACTGTCAAATCCTTTTACATTTAGAAGAGTATACAGATATATGTTTCTTTACTCTTGCCTAATAAATAAATATGCCCGATAGATTAGCAGGTAGGTTCCATCCAGTCTCTCTTTAAAAAACAACACCACCTCGCTACTTTTTATGGCAGTCCTCTTCAGATTATAAAATGTTCTAGATTTTTATAGAATGGTGAAATCTGTTTCCCCTTTCATTTTTTAAAAATTCTTTATATATTTACCTGTTTGCTTATATACTTTTATTTCTTTTCTTGTGAATATTTCAAAAATGTCCAACAATTATTTATGATATAAAAATATTTGTACTATACAAGTCCTCTAATATTGTTTCAGATTATGTAAAGTTTGTGTATGTATGTGTGCGTATTAATTGAAACAAAACATACAAAAATAGGAAGAGAAGGCCAGCTGGGCATCCTTTCTTTCTATTATTACCTCATTAACTTTCTTCCCAGAATTAACCATATCCTACATTTGTTTATTATTCAATCTGCCATAACTTATTTATTCAAACGAATATTTGCAGAGTGCTTATTACAAGCCAAGTGTTTTGTTAGACACTGTATAGAAAGAGTATATACAGCATTTACAAAATTTACAAAAAAGAAATTTATGTATTTATAAAAATGCAGTCTTGTTTTCATGGTTTTGAAATATTTTAAATTATAACAGAAACATTTATATATTTCTGTTATATTTTCAGCAACTTTAAAAATTTTTACTAAATATAAAATTTTTGAGATGACCATTGTTAAAACATGTAACTGTATAGAATGCCCATGTAAGAATAGATCACATATATACCCTACTACATGTATTCATTATATATCCAGCTTTTCTGTTGATTATTTGTTTCTTTTATTACAAAAACAATGCTGCAGTGAACATTCTTAAACATGTCCTGACAGACCGAACTCTTGGTTTTGTTAGAATACATATCTAGGAGAGGAATTTCTGGCTCAAGGATATATACGTCTTCCATATTAGCTAATATTAATAAAATGTTCATCAAAGAGTTTATACCAGTTACTCTGCAGGTAACAGTATATGTGGGTTCTTACTCTGAGACATCTTTGCACCAGATGCTATTGTCAAAGTTTTTACATTTTTAAGTTCGATAATATAAAATGCTATGTTAATGTGATTTTTAAATTGTACTTTTTTGATTAAAAGTGAGTAGAACATTTTTTGTATTTATTGGTATATTATCTATGATTGGATTCTCCGCTTTCCTATTTTGATGATTACTCTTTTGATATTAGTATTTAGTAGTTATAATCATTGTACACTATTAGTTGTGAATTTTCATTTGGTTTTCTATATCTTTTATTGAAAACATTTTAATTTTAATGAGGTCAAATTGATTTTTTATGCTTTGTGTTCTTGCTGTCTTGCTAAACCAAGACCATAAACATATTATCTAAAATTTTATTCTTAATATTTAAACTTTTTGCTTTTCTTGGCTAAATAATCTATCAGCCAGCCTGATAATTCAATTTTTGTGTACAATAAAAAGTAGAAAATTAATTTCTTCTTATATGCATAGATAATTCCTTGGCTTAATACTACTTATTGAACAGATAGTTTTCACTTCTCAGATTTCATTTCATATCTATAATATATCACATTTCAATACAAGCATGAGTTGTTTATAATTGCTTTATGTTATTTTCATTTGTCTGTTGATTTATCCCACAGTCTTTTCCCTAAGTTTCTCATCAGTCCAAATAGATGATCCATATATTTTCTTGCATTTTCTGCAAGGGTAATATCTGTTTGAAATATGTTTGGGATTTTCCTGTTTTATTGCTTTGGCTCTTCAGAGCAATTTTAGACATAGGCAGCAATACAAGTCAACAATATAGGGTACATTAATACATTTTGGATACTGAACTATCTTATAATCCTGGGTTCAAATCCATGTGGACATGACACCTTTTTTTAAGTTAATTGTTTGGCAGGTGAGAATGAGTAAGTTTTTATTTCTTATAATATCCTTATCCAGTTTTTCTATTAAGGTGAGCCTAGACAATAAATTAAATTAGATAATATCCTCCCTTTTCCTATCTGTAAAACATTATATAGGACACAAATTATTAATACTCATGTATAAAACTACTTGATCTAATAATTTTTTCCATTTTGATCTCAAAACTTTTAGGAAACTGTTATTTCTCATCCAAGTAGTTTTTCTTTGTTCATCGTACGTAAATATTAAGAAATCTGCATACAAAATCATTCACTTATTTAACAAATGTTATGAGATACTTAGATCTATAGATGAATAGAAACTTTAACCTCCAAGAAAAATGTCTAAAACATACTAGATGCTCAATAAGTTTTGGGAAAAAAAAAAACGAATGAAATAACAAGTCATGGGGCACTATGACTGGAGAGATAAGCAGAGAAAAATCGAGGATTGTTCATTTCCAATAAAGTTCATAGTTCATCTCATAGAAAATGAATTTTGTGGTCAATGGATTTAAAGTTAACAGTTAAGACGCTATTGTGATCATCTTGCTGAGAACTTGATCAATTAAACTAGGTCCATGGTAGTTTGGATAGAGAATAAGTTGTACATATTCTCTTTACATATATTCGCACATGTACAGATAACATGCATAGATAAAATTGAAAGAGCTGAACTTGTTTCTTGATTGAATTTAGGGAATGGGAGAGAAAAAAGAACCAGGAATATGTGCCAGTTTTCTAGTCAGGATGACTGAGTGAATACTGGTAATACCACCTATGGAAAGATATTGAAGTAAGAGCAGAATAATGATGTGATAAATTCTGTTTGGGACATACTGATTTGACATAGACTATTCTAACTAACTATATCTGTACATGTTAGAAAGCTCAAGTGAGATAAGGAATATGAAAAGTTTTAATAAATTTAAGACATGAAAATAATCTAGGCATATAAAAATATTGTTCTCAGCAGAAGAGGAAACAGAAGTAATGTAAATTATTTTCTTTTTACATGAGAAGAATGGAAAAGAGAAGTGAGGTGTATTGCCTAGTAAAATTAAGGTGGAACTATATATCAGTTTAATGAGTTTGTGTGTTTTATTCTCAGACCATGAGAGTTTGTGAATCTGTTTTAGGCCTACATATTTTGAATGTTATCCACTCCATAAAGTCTTGAATAATAATTTTTTCATAAAATCATTTAAAGAGAACATCGTAATAACATTTTCTATAGACATCACCGACTGTGGTAAAAGTACCTCACTTTGATGAGAAGATATCAGCCTATATCGAGTGTTAAAAACTTAAAAGATTATTATGAAACTTGATATCTACTGTAAGGAAACTACTGTAAGCCTATTTTTATCAGTCCCCTCAAGGAAAAATATTTGTCCAAAGAAATAATATTTCACATTTATTTAACATATATACAATCCCAGAATAATGTTAAATTTCTTATAAGAACTATCTTACATAATAGATATTAGTATATTCACTCAGGTAAGTTGAGAAGACCAAAGATTAGAAATTATTCTGTGGGAACCCATTTGGAAGCCCATAGTAGGTATGAAGATTATTTTAACATGACGACATTTGGAATTCAACAGATGCAGGAGAAAGACTTCTCAGAGCTTTTCTTATCTGACTAGAAGTAGCACCTTTTGGAAATGAGGCTACTATAAATTCCCTCTTTAGAGTGGCTACTCCCATGAGGGGAAAACCACATGAAATCTATCACAGATTCCTTCTCCAGGGAATTGTATGGCTCCTAAGAAAATGGAAAGACCACTTATACCTATGTAGACAAGCCATCACAGACTTTCTTTTCTCCCATTTGTTCTCCTAAAAAACCCATTCATCTTTCCTCAAGAAACTGTAGGAGTATTTTCTCTCTCTTCTCTTTACTAAGTTAGGTATATAAGCTCTTAACTTACCATTTAACAAGCTAGCTACTTCTTGCTGGCACACTGTCATGAGTAAGGAAAGAAGCTACCCAAGTAACAACTTTGGGTGCACTTCTGTCTTTCCACAATGCCCGGTTATTGAGTGGAACCTTCTCAGATAAACTGATCAGGTATCAACGCAGGTAAACACACAGCACACAGAGAGGAGAAGCGCAGAGGACTTACACAACTGAGTGAAAGGATGAAAGTCCTTAGCGTTTTCAAAGCGAGCTTTGTTAACTGGTGGCACAGATGGTTTCACAATGGTCCCAGGCCAGCAGCTGCAATGGGCAGAAGGTCAGTCTTTGGCCCTGGGCGCATCGGTCCCCCGGATGCTCTTGGGTCAGGCTTGAGTGCCCTCTGTTTGAGATGTTCAGCGGATGTGGTCCTTAGAGGGTGGGATCTGTATGCTTATCAGATCCTACATTTGGGGGTTGATGTTTCTATGGTTTGGAGCATTCTGATCACACCCTAAGGACATTCCCATTATGTGCCATATGATTGTGTCATGGTTCCTGTGGAATCCATTTTGTAAGTCCTCAATCCTTTATGGCCTGGACACCTGCACATACATATTTGTTAATATGTCCATTGTCAATTTAATTCACAGGACTCAGCCACTAAACTAAGAAGGTAGTGGGAATGATTTTCTTCCTTCTACAGTTCTGATACAGAAATTTGACAATTAGCAGAGATTTGGCTCAAACCCTACTTATCTGGTTTTAGAGTCTGTGTCTTGAGATAGCCACATTCTTTTGGTTTATTGTTCATTTCTGATCACTGTTTTTGTTTATTATTTTTTTTAGCTTTTAAATTTTAAATCTTATTACCCTATGAAAAATGTCATAGACTATCTCATTGATTGCTAGAATATTTTGAAACAAACCTGAAATTTACCTCCATAAAATAGATAGTTCAGAAGTATCCCTATCAAATTCCTATCAGCATATTATCTCAATAATCTCTGTTTTCTTATTAGCAAAACAAAATAAAAAGATAGTACTTCCCAGCAACTCTGAGATTTTTAGTTTACTCTGACAATATAAGGATTGCTGTTCATGGTATAAAGCCAGGAACTTTCAGCTAGACTGAAGGTAATAAAATGTCAGTAGTTTTAAAAGTTTGTTGTTGAAATAAATAGCAATTCAAGGCTTACAGGTAAAAAGCATTGCTATGGGAAGTGAGTGAGTAAAGGAAAAGAGTGAATCTGGCCATACGTGTGGGCCCCGTGTGTATATTTTGTCCCTGTTGGAGAGTAGACACGACAGCATGAGAGAAAGCTGTGTTCATCAGTTTTAACACATACTCTTTTAGGCCCCAATCCTGGTACTACCTTGGTTTATTCTTACTTGTTTCCATTTGTAACTTTTATTATTATTTTATTACATTATATATTTTCTTATAAGTGGACTTAAAATATTTCTAGAACTAAATGAAGTGGAAAAGTAATAAATTAAGCAATTACATACATTTTTGTACATAACCTCCCCCGTTTTTTTCTTGCCTCTCAAGGACCATTTCTGTCATGGAGAGTCACACTACCCAGAGATATGAAAGGACCAGATAGGATCATATTACTTTTAATTTTATTATTACCTGACTGTTTTATTACACCTATATTGGGATGGCTATCACAATAGTGATCAGGGACTCTTGGCTACTAGTCAGCAAGAAACAGGTTAAATAATACCTAATATACACAGGATGATTTTCAGCTCTGTTGAGAACAATGACTTCTGAATGTTTTTTATTTTTAAATTTCATAGGCTATTTACTATAACTCAAAGCTATTTTTTAGGGTTTTGAATTAAGTCATTTACTAATATGAATATATGGGTAATTGTCAGCTTTTAAACTTATTCTTTAAACAGTACAAATCCACATTCTGATTAAATAAACAGGCCAAAAGGTGTGAAAAGAAATCTTAATTGTATGTGTATATGGGCAGTTTCTTAATTATACAGCTGGTGAAACTGAAGGAATTGTCTGCTTTTTTTTTCTTTTGTAAAAAAATTTTGAGAAAACCAGTGACTGCAAAACAAAGAGCTGATTACATGTTTAGTTAATAAATAAAAGAATGTCTGGTTCCATATTTTGTTCATTTATTTCCCCAGCTACATTTACAAGGTTTCCTTTGAAATTGCAGTAAAATGAGATGGTCTCCAGATAGAGAATAGAAAAAATAGTGTTTTCTCTTTTTCATAATGGTCCAGCACTGCAGCGTGTGACATACAAGCAGGCTCTGAATTGCTAGGAGATGAGGGCACAAAGGAACGGCTTCCTATGGTGGAGATTATGTTCTTCTTTAAGAAGGTTTTAATATGAGAGGAACTGGCCTGTGTGTGTGTGTGTGTGTGTGTATGTGTGTGTGTGTGTGTGTGTGTGTGTGCGCACGCGCACGCAAGGGACAGACTGTAGGAGGTGTTAAAGGAAAAGTTGCTAGAAAATGTGCAAATTAGAAAAAAAAGGAAGAAGTACTGTGACCTTTGAATTTTTACCCTTCTCAAGGATGCTATTCAATGTATGTCCTCATATATACATTTCTTTTAAATTTTCCACATCATTTATATAAGAAAATCAAGTATGCCAAAACACATGGACCTAATCAGGAAAAGTGTCTAGCCTAGACAGGACCTCACCCTAGCTCCCTCAGTCATTATTTACCAGAAGAGAGTGTCAGTCTATCACTCTGGCTTCCTCGGGGTTTTGATATCAGGGTGTTTATGTCTGGGAAGAAAGCATCTGTGACTGACTCATTTGCAGCCGAATGAATTGTGCTTGAATACTGTGCTAAAAAACTTACTAGTTTTCTGCTACTGGTTGAGTTAAAGTGGCCCCCTCAGCTCTCAACAACTCTTCATTTGAAAGTGGAGTAAGGAGACAAAGGGTCACTTTACCAAAGTAACTTAGTCCCACTACAGATACTGAGGTTCAGCATTTACACTCTGCACTGGAAAAGACCTGGGGAAATGACCCCACTATGACTTCTAGAAAGACTGTAATGGGTCCAGCTTACTTCTTTCCTGTTTGGGAAGAGGTGTCAAAAAATAAACAAAAATCAAGGTCTTTACAGAAAAAAAAAAAAAAAAGGTTGAAAATCTTAGCATCTTGTTTGACCAAAAAAACCCCCACAAACTGAGCGATTCAGACTGTAAGCACTCACAGGCAGACACCCGCAGACGCACACATAGGCAAACACACGAGTGCGTTTTCCTACTTAGATTGTGGCAGCGCTTTTAATACACATCTACCAACATATTTCCTTTATCTGTTTATTATGATTTCTATTCAAGAGGTATTTTCCAGGGTGACTCAAAATTGAGAAAAGAAAAAAAACATATACATACTCAGAAGAATATAATTTGGCTGAATATTTTCAATATTCTAGTCATCAGAAAATATGAGAGAATAATTATAAGAATACTTTTTTCCACATTTTTTTGCGGGGGAGGGTTCTTTTTCTTGCCCTCCCCTCCCCTTTGGATAGTAGACTTGCTCTTTTTGTACCGTAGGTTCTATAAGGAAAATTCTACATATCTCAAATGTAATCAAAGGACTCATTTGATAATATGCTATTAGGTTTTTAATTAACACACATATTCAACTCAATATTGCATGTTTGTTCGTAAAATTTAAAGGATTTAGAATTGTGCTGGATTATGTTTCATAGATGGTACATTTAAAATGAACCTTTGGAACAAAAACCATTGTATCATAAAGGCTTCTGTAGTTGGGATCTGAGATCTCAAATTCATTTTTCTATATTTTCGTGAGAATCAAAGATTTTTATTCTGATTCAAACGACAATGACAAAGATGACTTAAGGGTTTCGTTTTTTGACTTTGTAGGGAGTGCTCTTTTTATTACCACAGCCTTAAAGATCTCCCTTCCTATAAATCTGACAGTAGATTATTTGCCTTAAATCTAAGAGGCCTAACCATTTAAAGCTTAAAACTCCTGCATCAGTCTGACATGCTGTCACACTGGGATGAGTCAACAGGTCAGACACTATCTCACTGGGAAAGAAAAATTATCATGTCTGAGTATCTAGAATAATGGTTCTAAATATGAACAGTTCCAATTCATTCAACATTTCAATGATGGCCAAGTGACACATGCTGGGCAGGCTCCACGTCTACAGCCAGAACCTTCGCTCTTTGGGAAGATGTGGCCATATAGATGTTTTTGAAGAAAAATGACATAAAACTTTTTTGAGAATGAATGAAATTTCCAGCTCAGACAAGGACCTTTCAGAAATCTTAAAAATTGCTTTGTTTTCTTTCTCTTAACTGTTTACTTCTCTTCATCTAACGAAAGCCACTGGAACACACTCCAGCCATTGCCCTCACACATAATATATTCTTGATGTTAATTTTTATATTTTTACTTTTAAAATATCACAAATATCCATATTTTATCTCCTTTGGCAATTACATTTGCATTTTTTGTGGAGAACTATTAGCAATGGAAAAGAAATTGCTTTAAACAAAAATTATATATATAAACATCTATATATAAAGAAGCAATTCTTAGAACTACATAAAATAGATAATACAGTGTCTTCTATTTATAGCTCCCCACAAAGGCAATAGTTAAAGTACTATAGACAGAGTCAACAAAAGCCAGATAATATATTACTGTTGCCAGCATCTGTGGTGTTACCTAATTGGCTACCTTTCACACCATTGTCATAAGAGAAGCATCTCCAAAGGTATATTTCTGTACTTCTCTGTCTCAGAAACCCATGGGGCGCAATTAAAGAAATTTATATTCAAAGAAAAGAAGGGTCTGACAAAATCAACAACACAAAGTTTTTATAATCTATTGTCAGATATATAGAAAGGAAGATAGATCTTTAAGGCTGTTTTAACAAAGAGAGCACTCCCTGTAAAGTGAAAATATGAAACCTTTGTCACCTTCATCATTCTCATTCGAATCACAATGAAAGTCTTTGCTTCAGTTTACATGGTCTGAGAAAATAGGATGATGTGTTGTATATATGCAGTAAATTTTGGTATCTCCTTGGCCAATCACAAAATAAATTCTGTAGCATTTTGTCTAGAATCCTTGTAAGTTGAGACTTGTCTTGTGCCAGTGATGAATAAAAGTTTATATATATATGTATGTATAGATGAAGAATGTACACACAAGGTAAACCCAAAGTCTTAAAAACCAAAGTAGTAAGTTCAAAATACAATAAAAATGATAATCTCATTAGTAATTATTGTTCAGGCTTTATTATTATTCTCTTGTATTTGTAGAAATCACAAAAGACTGATTCTGATTGTGTTAGGCATATATTTATATGTTTTGTTTCAAATACAGGGACCAATCAGTAACTAGTGCCTAAAAAAAGACGAAATACTAGCAAAAAACAGGTTTAAAAAATGCTAATTTAAAATATGGCTCACTGATGGACTTGTATGAACTATAGTTTTCAGATTCCTTTGCTACTTTAACCTACCTACCATAAGTTTCACTATAGGAATATATTCAGATTGATATTTCCAATTTACTTAACATATTTTTGTTTAGCACCAATTGTACATCTGGCACAGTGAAAGACATAAGGTATATGGAAAAACAAATATAAAATGGTTTCTTTGAGATTTACATAGAATTACATTTTACTTAATACTAATAAAAATGAATACAATGTAAATTTTTCTGATTATGAAATATTTACAATCGTTATCTAATTGAGTCTTTTTATGATCTATGAAAAAGTATAAATAGTCATTATCATTATTTTCAGTTTATATATGAAGGAATAAAGCTCTGAAAGCTTAAGTAAATTTATAAATATTTTGGCTTATAAATAGTGCATAATACTTTGCAATTGTTCTCTGAAATATAAAGAAATACTTGTTCACTTTTTAGACTTTTGTACTTTTTTCTCTCTATTCTTCCTTTAGCAGAAAGTTTCAGTAATATCTTCCATGCTACATAAATAGTTAGGTATTTAATAGAATTTTAATAAGTTAATAAGCAAAGTGATTCACAGAATTATAGGGTAGGAAGAAACTGCGTTAAGTCTGGTCTAACTCACTCCTTCAGATAAGCAAAAAAAAAAAAAAAAAAAAAAAAAATTAATAGACCCAAATTCTAAAAAGTTTATCTTTTTGATTTTCTCTTCTGGAATTTAGTCAAACTTGGGAAGAAAAATTAATCATTCTGAACAATTTCTCTAGGTACAACTGAAATCCATTATGCCTTGAATTAGAGTTGAGAATGATTGTTTAAATCCTGTTAAATGATACCCATATCTCTAGGGCCAGATAAGTTTCATCTTTGATGACTCCAAATGTCAATAATCTATTTTCTTTAACGTTGAATGTTTATAGTGTTTCTTAAAAGTCTATATTACATAAATTGAATACTATAGGTTGAGTTCTATTTTATGTTTATCATTAGAGTTTCATGTGCTTAAGTCCATAAATTGCAAACTTATGAAGGCTTTGTATTTTTCTGTATACATCTTTGACTGTATGTTATGCAGAGATAACGTTTTGGTTGGGTGGTGTCTCAAATGGATTACATAGAGGCTGAAATCCAGAATAATATTAATTTCTAATTTTTCTATTTTGGCTTTAGGCTAAGGTCTGTTATAGCCAGTGGTTAATGAGAAAATCTTGGAGGCAATACCTCATTCTAACTAATGAGCTCATGTACAGCTATTCTCCATAGCTACCTTGAATTAATATCATTCAGTTTCATATCCTAGACGTATACATCTCTAAAATCAGCGTGTTCCATCTCAAAATGGTACTTGAAATTATTATAACTATTTGGTAAAGATTATATTGTACATTACTGCAATTAGGCAATAATCAAGAGGTAATACATGGTAGAAAACTTTTAAGTGCTAACAGCAGAAATACACAGTTTTGGAAAGAAAGAAAATGCATACGTTTGCATTGATTAGAAAAGATTTCATGGCAGAGCTAGGAGGCAGGCCTTGAAGGATAAGTAGGACTGGGGTAATAGTGAGAGATGTGCTGTACAGGAAGTGGTTGTGATTGCCATTGATTGGTGTGACAGGATTGTAATCTTTCATCCCCACTAGTTTTCTCTTTTAGTCATTATGCCACCATCCAAAACATGGAAAGCTGCTCCAGTAGTACATGTGGAGGAGCAGTGATGAACAAGAAAGCATGATAGAAAGTCAAAAGAATTATTTTGTTCTTGATTTTATTTCTAACTAGACTTATATTTGTTAACGTGTATAGGCTCTCCAAAATTCAGTTTCCACATCTACGAAATAAATGACTCTATGTTTACTAACCTTGCACCAGGATAGTCAATGATTATGATTTTGTAAAAAAAAAAAATATATTAAAATTATGTTTTCCGCTTTTCTCCTCTTTTTAATCTAACTTGATATGTTAATCTTGGGGGCTTTGTCATTTCTCTTTTCACATGTCTGTACATAAGCCTGAGTTTAGCAATGTTTGTTATTTACTCTACACTATTCCAATTTGACCCATTGGGACTGAGTCAACAGGAAATAAGAAAAGCAAAAGGGTGAGAAAATCAGGATGAGTTAGTTTGTCATTGGAAATATTTTCGTGAGGCTGGCTTGTACGAAATTAGAGATGCATTAAAACAGAGCAGGCAAGCAGGGACATAACATGTCATGCTAAAGAGTTTGGATTTAATTTCCAAGAAATAGAAAACCACTGAAAGGTGTTAAGTGGGGGAAATAGCATGATAATATTTGTGTTTTAAAAGCTGACTTAAAACTTTCTTCTTCTTGGCTGAAAATCACTGCTGCATCATGGCAACAAGTAAAAAGCTGAACAAATTAAAAAATCAACAACTCTTAGATGCTTAAGGGAAGTGAGGTGACAGGGCAAACTGCTGACTCCAAAATTGAACAGACAGACACCCAGATACAGAAAATCAAAACTTACCAGAACAGAAACACAGCAGCAGGAACCTCCCCCGGAACCAATGCCAGAGTAGGAGAACCCAAACGGTCATTGATGCATTGCTGGAGGCTCAGTCTGGACAGGTCTGAGAGTCAAAAGCCCCAGGTGGACTCAGTGCACACACACGTTTGTGGATTTTATTTCCAGAAACTCAGCCAAGGTTCGTGCAGTGAATGTCAAAAGCGAGGATAGAAAAATCATCATTTTGAAAAGTACCAGAGCCTATTTTCCTTCACAACAAGGCCTGCTCGCAAGAGAAAGTATTTAACCAGAGCCTAACCTACCTGGGGGGAAGGAAATGACCAGTTTCAGCCCACTCTGGCCGTTCTGTGTCACTTAAGAGTTGTGCTGAGGAACTGAGAAGCACCACAAAGTTCACATTCAGAAGACACAGGCACAGTAAACTACTGAGACCTGCTCAGAGGACTACAGAACACTTTCCCTCACCTAACCTTGATCCACCCTGATTCTAAGCTCTTTTTAGAGAAGTTCCTCTTACCTAGTACATGTCCAGCTATCAAGAAATAAATCACAAAACATACTAAATGGCAAAATAAACAAACAAAAAATCCAGAGTTTGAAGAGATATAGTAAATGTCAAAACCAGACTCAGATATGGCAGAAATATCAATTTTCAGAATCGTAAACCTACCAAGACTTCTAGGTGATGCTGATGCACACTTAAGTTTGAGAGCCACTGATCTATAGGAGCGATTTGGATATTGAATTTTCTATATGGATTTTCTGCTTTGTTGTTTGTTTTGTTATTTTATTTATAATTCTACTCATTATGGATCTCAAATAATGTCTATTTGTTCTATTTCTGTTGTCCTTACTTATACGAAGATACCATAACTCCTTTGAGGGGTATGCCATATATATCTTTTATATCCTTTCATAGCGTAGCATAGTGCTGCTAAAGAAAGATTCAGTGAGTCCTTAATGAAAGAAAAGTCAGTAACTTGACACATCTACTACGTAAAGCTGGTTTTGCAATCAGTCTGGGCTGGATAAAGCTCTGCTTTCTAGATGATGCTGTAAATGTCAGCGTGAAGACCTCTAAGTTCCATAAACCAGAAATGGCTTCCATTGATCCAGAGACATACTGTTCCATTTAAGATTATCTAAGCCAGGAACTCTTGTTCTCTCATTATTATACAGAAAGTATACAGAAGGGAGAAGAGAAAATAAATCGGGCATATTGGAATGTTGCTATTTAGTATTAGTCCTGGTAAAAGGTTTGTTGGAAGATGAGCTGTGAGTGTTTGACAAAAATTAATGGTCCTGACTAAGTAGTTGGTACATTTTATTCATCAGAGTTATTCTTGTAGCCCATTGGAGCTGACTGAATATAATTTAAGGTATCATGGAGGGGGGGGAAGATAGTTCAGGTCAATCCTACTCTTGTCCTGAAGTTCCCACATGAGTATTTACTTGTATCTTACCCAGAACATTTGGCTGTGGAAATCCTGAATCGTGTAAGAACCGATGAAAGCAGCTTTCTGGTGTAGAGATGTGGAAGAAATTATAAAAATAAATCGAACTTCTAGAGAGAAAACATGCCTGAGATTTAAAAAGATTACAGTGCTTGGATGAGATGGTCACAGATTATACATCGTAAAAGAAAAGATTACTGAACTTGAAAACATAGTAATAAAAAGTATTCAAAGTGAAACAGAGAGTAAAGAGACAAAATAATTAACAGGCTAAAAACAATTTCATGTGTATTAATGTAAGTTTAACAGAAGTTTGCCAGGGAGAGATTGGAATTTAAAAAATATGTGAAGATATAATGGGAGATCCAATAAGTTCAACATGCCCCCAGTAGAAGAAACAAGAAGAAAACTACATAAACATGAGAAAATATTAAACATAGATGGTAAACACAAAAAAACGTGCACACATAGACACATACATACACACACTATGTCCAGAGGAACGAAGATGACTTCATATTTCTCATCATAAACAATGCAAATCAAAAGATAGTATAAACAATTTAAAAGACAGAAAATAGTCAACTGAGAATTCCATAACTGGCAAAAATTTCTTTAAAAACAAAAGGGAAATACAAACATTTTCAGATATAGAAAAGCTGAACTAGTACATTACTATTGTCTAATACAGGAAATGTTATGAGCAATCCTTTAAGGAAAAGGGAAATTATAAGCAATGGAAATCTACATCTACACAAAGTAGTAAAGAACACTGAACGTATTAATACACAGGCAAGAAAGCAGTAAATTAAATTTAAAACATTTTCCATATATTTTCAAAAATACATTTGCCCTTTAAAGCAAATATATGTAGATGTAAAATATGAAAAACAATAGAAGTGAGGAAATGGAAGTATTATTGTAAGGCTTTTTTGTTATAATTAAGGTAGTATAAGCTTACGTCAAACTGTATAAGGTTAAAGATGTATATTATGAATTATAAAGGGAAAATATAAAGAGAAACTAATAGACTAACAGAAAAGATAAAGTAAATTCATAAAAAAATAAACTGAAAGGAGGCAAAGAATACCATGACAACAAAAAATATAGAGTAGAAAAAAATAGAAAAAAGTATATTAAAGCACAACCTTGCCAACAATCACAATATGAGTGGTCTGACATCATTTGAATGGCAGGATTCTCAAAATTGATTTTAAAAAAAGCAAAACCCAACACATATAAAAAACATATATAAAGATACAAATTGTTAAAAATTATTGGCTGAAAAACATATGCTAACACAAATCAAAGCTGAAATGGATAAAATAGTATCAGACAAAGGAGACTTTAAGGGATAAAGAATGATATCTCATACTTATACAGGGGTCAAGTAATCCAGAGTACAACATATTCATAAGAGTTTTGAACTTAATAAAAGTTTCAAAATACCTGATGAAACAGTTTATTGAATTGCAAGATTAAGTAGACAAATAAATGATTACAGTAAGATTTCAACATCTCTTTCTCAATAATTGATGGGAAAATTAGACAGAAAATCAGTAATGATAGAGAGGATTTGAATGATACATAGGACTACTGATGAGATTCACCTAACAGTTAGAAAATACTCCATCTACTAACAGCAGAAAGCATATTTTCAAGTGCGTGAGACATTTAGTAGTACAAAACATATATTAGCCATAATAAAAGTCTCGATGGATTTTAAACTATTTAAATTACACAAAGTATGATATTGACCACAATAGGAAGATAAAATCAGTACCAAAAAGATCTCTGGTAAGTTCCCAAATATTTGTAAATTCAATAAAACTACTCTAAATGAATCATAGCTTAAAGAATAAATCAAAAAGAAAATTAGAAGAAATTTTGTAGTGGAGGGAAAATAAAAACATATTAAAACATTTGAGTGCTAAAGTAGTCCTGAGAAAATGTTATGGCTCTAAATATTTTAGATAAAGATGACAGATCTCAGATCAATAATCTTAGCATAATAATTTTAAGATTCATCTGTAGCATGTATTGCGTTTCATTTCTTTCATGACTAAATAATATTCTAGTGAATTGGTACATCACATTTTGTTTATAATTCATCAGTTTATGAACATTTGAGTTACTTCCACATTTTGGCTATTGTAAAATTTGCTGCTATCAACATCTGTGTACACACTTTTTTGAATGCTTGTTTTCATTTCTGGTGAGTGTATACCTATGGCGGAATTGCTGCTTCACATGGTAATGTATGTTTACCTTTTTGAGGAAACCACACTGTTTTCCACCAGGGATGTGCCATTTTATATTCCCACTTAGCAGTGTATGAGAATCCTCATTTCTCTAAATTCTCATAATTTTTCACTGAAAATGAGATATCTTGAATAGCATGGCAGCTGTGGAAGTCATATATTCACCCTTCCTCAGGGTTTGTTGTTTCTACCTTTTGTGGGTTTAGTGAATTTTCTAGCTATTTTTTGTGAAGTCTATATTCTTTGTCATATGTGACCACTCGAGTCCTTGTTCCATTATATTAGTGGTAAGCTAGTGATTTGACAAAGATTTTTTGAAATACCTGGAGAAAGAAAACAAAACAAAAACCCCTTTTGTAGATTGCCTCTGAATTGGTACACTGCTTCACTGCTCAGCCAGGCAATTTACAGTTCTACCATATCTTTCACTTCCTACATATTCCTCCTAATATCTCCTGCCTCACCTGTCCCTTACCCCCACCCCCCAGGATTTTTAATCTGACTTTTATTCATTGCCCTATGTGGCTATGGGTAATGCATTTGCTTAAATAATTTTGACCACGAAGCTACTCAGCTCAGCTTATTTGTTGCTTGTGGAGTTCCTCCGCTGCCATTTTCAGAGATGTCACTGTTACTTTTGTCATTTTTCACAGAGCGTAGTCCTCTCGACATTTAGCCATGTTACTGTGTAGATTTCTTTTCATTATTGAGTAATATTCAGTGGTATGGATGTACTACAGTTTATTTAGCCAATTAACTATCAAAAGAACTTTGTGTTGTTTCCAGATCGAGGCTATTTACAATAAAGGTGCTATGAACATTTGTATATGGATTTTTTAAAGTAATTTTCCTTTACTCTGGGATCAACTTCTGGATGGTGTGGTAGTTGCAGGTTTATTTTTATAAGAAACTTCCAAACTGTTTTTCAGCGTGGCTTTACCATTTTACATTCCCACCAACAATATTTAATTGATCAAATTTCTCCACATCTTCACTGGTATGTAGCATCACCACCTTTTAAATTTTAGCCATTCAAATAGATGTGTAGTAACATCTCATTATGGTTTAATTTACATTTCCCTAATGGCTAATGATACTGAACAACTTTATATATATTCTAAAAATATATATATATCTATATGTATAGGTATATGTGTGTGTATGTGTATATATATGTGTGTGTATATATATACTTTTTATATTAGTTCTTTGTTGAAAATGTAGTTTGCAAGTTTCTTCTTCTTCCATTTCTTCCTCTGCTTCCTCTTCCTCCTTTCTCCTCTTCTTCCTCTTCTTCCTCTTTTTCTTCTTCATTCTCTTACCAAAATCATTCAGAGAGCAAGGTAAAAATTAGTTTAGATGAAGTCCAATTTATCACTTTTTCCTTGTATGGATCATGCATTTGATGTCAAGTTTAAGAACTCTGTTAGCCCTAGATTCTGAAGATTTTCTCCTATTTATTTTTTCTGTAATGTAATAACATTACATTCAAGGCTGTGATTTATTTTGCGTTATTTTTTTTGTATAATATGTGGGATTAGATTGAAATTTTGTTTTTTTTGCCAATAGATATCCAGTTTCTCCATACCACTTTTCAAAAAGTTTTTTTCCTCCGTTAAATTGCTTTTGCAACTTCATTAAAAATTAGTAGAGCATATTTGTGTGGGCCTATTTTTGTAGTCTATTCTGCTTCATCAATCTTTGTATAGATCCTTAATATTAATACTACACTGTCTTAATTATTGCAGCTATATAGTAGGAATTACTATCTTATAGAATGATTCCTCCTTTTTTTTTTTCTTCCCAAGATTGTGTTAGCTATTAGGGCCTATACCATTTCATATAAAGTTTGAATAAGCTTGTCTGTGTCTTCATAAAACCTTGCTGGTGTTTTGATAGGAATTGCATTAATTTATATCAATTTGGGAAGAATCGATATCTTTACTATGTTGAATCCATGTGCTATGATTTGTCACTAGTTTCCAAAATTAGCAAATATTTTAACAAAGGTAGGAGTTTGGCTTTTTATAGTAACAATCTTCAGCAAAAAAAAATTATGCAATTTATGCATAAGGAAATTATCTCTGTTATACAGTTTTGGCACTTTGGTAGGGACACATGTTCCCTTTTTAGAATTTGGCTTATTTAAATGAAAGAGATAATGGGGCAGTAAGATCATCTTGTCTAACATGAAGATCATGTAATTTTTCAGCTCATGGATCAGACATATCCTCCATTTATATTTTGCATAACACTTTCTCTTCTGACAGTGCTATCAAAGTTTCCTTCAGCAATTACAATTGACCTACTTCCTTGTTCTTCCATCTTGCTCTATCTAATTGTATTAAAATTTTTGGACTATCCCTATAGTTCCATTTGTTTTAGAGCGGTTGAGCCATCTGCACGTAGCTAGAGTGCAAACAACTTTAAATGCCTGAAAATGCTTCATGTTTTTCTGCCAAATATGATTCTTCATATATTGCTCTTCCACCTATTTAGGAGCATAAATGGTAGTTTATAAACTACCATTTATGCTCCTAAATAGGTGGAAGAGTAATATATGGCATATCCTCAGGCGGGCTTCTGGCCTAAAGAGGTCAAATCAGATGGAAGGAGAAGGCTGCACGTGCTCGGGGAGAGTTCTGTCTCTTTGTCTGTTCCCCTTATTCTTTCCTATTGAACAAGAGACAGTTGTCTCAGTTCAGAAAGCCTACTTGTGACTATGAAAGAAAAAGATGACACAATAAGAAAGGAACCTTTCTTGATTGATGTGATCAATAAACCCTGAAAATGTGACACCCTGTATTCCTTGTTATGTGAAATTATAAATTTCCAAATTTTCAAGTCTGTTTCAGACAAATTTCTAAAGCTTATTCCCAATAGACTCTAAGGATTAAGAATTCTTAAATGCCATTGAGGGAAAGATAAAGTCCCAATAGAGAAAAGACAGATGAAGAAAACAGATAATACATACAGGTAGAAGCATAAATAAGTAGTAATAATGATAATGAGTCATGTGTTTGTGTGTGTGTAAGAGAAAGAGGGACACAGAGAGAGAAGTGGATGCTAAAACCAACAATTAAAATGTTTCAGAAAATAGAAATGTGAACACTGCCAGAGGACATCTCCATAGATTATCTGAGAATTGCAAAGGCTAAAAATAAGTGGGCCTTTCCTTTAAAATTTCTGGTGGTTATTTAAAAAAAAAAAAAAAGTGATCAGATTTAACATTACCAAAAGTTGGATCCTGATGAGGAAAAAGAACTATAAATTTTGAGGATAAATGAAGAAAACAATGAACTGATAGTAGATGGTATTAGGGAATAATTGTTGATTTTCTGTGTGAAATGAACAATTGATTGAATGAACTAAAAAAAAAAAAATCCTATATTTTTAGGAGATGAATGTAAAGTATTTGGGGGTAAAATGTTAATATTTTTATAACTTTTAAGTGATTCAGCAAATGTAAGTGAGATGGAAAAAGATAATGCAATAAAATATTAACAGTTATTGAACATAAATCTTTCATATGAAAGTGTTTATTGTATTATTATTCTAAGTATAAGGTATACAGCTGCTTAATACTAAGTGTTTAAAAATTAGCATACAAATAGAAAATTAAGAAAAATACTGATTCATTCTTTAGTTGTAGAAACTAAATATTAGGAAACATTAAGATTAGTCATATATAATTATATAAACTAAATTATTTATTTACCACACAGTTAAATATAGACATAATAAATAAAGAGTTAAATTTACGAACTTAAACAAACAAAACATTTGAAAATTCATTAAAAATATAGATTCCAATAAAAATGAACATAGTTTACAAATTGGTAGTTCATAAAATAAACAGTAAAAATTGTATTAAAAAACTAACCAATATTTAGATTTATTTAGAGGAATGAAAATCAAAACCATAAAAACTACCATTTTTACCTATTAAGCTGTTTTAAAGATTGATAGCATTCATTGCTTTTAAAAACATGTATACACATTGTTGGTAGAAGTGTATACTGGAACAAACTTTTGGAAAAGAATACGCCTGTATCTACTAAAAGTAAATTCGGCTACAAAACATACAAAAACCCTACCAGATTAGAATATTTATAACAGCATGTTTATTAAAGCAAATTATCTGTCACCAACCTGAATGTCAAATAATATGGAGTTGTTCAGTAAATTATACTAAATTTGTAGTTAGAAAATGAAACAGTTCAATAAATTATCTTGTTATTTATGTATTATGTATTAAAGTATGACTAAAATACATTATTTAGCAGTGGATAAATCTGTTTTTGTAAAATATAAAAATGGGAAAAAAACCTTTATGTGTGTATATATTTTTATTTCTCTGTGTCTGTTCCTATCTTTATCTTCATTTCTATTTTCTCTCTTATCTCTTCACATCCATATCCATATCTATCTTTGTGCAGGTTAAAAAAAAGTTAGAAAGCAGAAACTCAAATGTTAACCCTATTTAGCAAGCCGCAAGGTAGATGTAGATGGAGGGGAGTGGGTAAGACTGTTGACACCTAACTTAAAAATATCTCTGTTATTTGAGTTGTTACAAACATGTATTATTTTTCTAATTAAAGGGTAACAGTCTAGACAGCTTTGTCGTCCTGAGCGTGCCAGATCTAAGCTAAGCAAGGTCGGGCCTGGTTAGTACTTGGATGAGACCACTTAGGAATACCAGGTGCTGTAGGCATTAAAAAATAAATAAATAACAATACGTCTTTTTAAAACACCCTCAACAATAGCAACAAAAGAAATTGCTATTGAATGATTCTATCTATTCAGGCACAAATTATTATTTTCTAATGTGCAGAAGTTTGACTGTAGGCATATAGCAAAGAAAGGATTTATAAATCTTTTCATGTAAAATTAATGATGTAGTATAATATGTGGTCTTTTTACTTTAAAAGAAGGTATTACAATGTGATACTCTATTACTATTCCATTTTAATTGCTACATCTCTGTGTGCTTTATTATGAATATTTTTGGTTTTAAATTATTGACCCCAGGCAAATCATTATGAAGTAAGTTTTCTTTTCATAGATTAGAAAATGTTACAAATCAAAGGATAAATTATAAACACAATAAATTATAATTCAAACTCTTAAATTTTCTCATATTTTTCTCTTTATCCTGGTGGAACAAAGTGAACACTCAATAAGTTAGTGTGAAATGAATAAATGAAAGAAAGAGCTGTAATTTTTCTTAGAAAGAAGTTTAGGGGAAGCTGTCACTTCAATTAGTAAATTACAGAAATCACGAAGCAAATTATCTCTCTAAGGCTAAAACATAAAACATTACCCAGGGCCTAGAGAAACACTATGCTTTATTATCTTATAAAAACTAAAGAGTAAGTATGGCGTATAGGATTAATAGTCCTCAAACCCCACAATAAGGACATTAGAATAACACTGTAAGAACAATAATTATAAGGAAACCACTTATACTAGGCCTTTTAATTTCCCTATTATTCTTGTCTTTCAAGACCTTGCAGAGATGTAAATCAGTTTTGTGTTTACTCACTGGCCAGGGAACTATGCTTGGGTTTCATTTTTCTCTTTTGTGTCTTAAGACACAAGATTCATACCCATTTTTGAAGTCACCGTCTGACCTGGTACCTCACTCATTAAACTGTAAAAACTTCAGAGCAGTTATATCATTAATATCGGTAACTCCCAAGATTAAGCAAAATACCTGGCTCATTTCAAGTGTTGGACAAATGTTTGTCGAATTTAGTGAATTAACATATATGTCATTGGACATTAATCTACTCTTCTCTCTTCAATTATCTTTTAATCCCTTTTCCCATTTATGTTTCATGAGAAAAATGAATACATTCCCACTGGAATCTATCAAATCTATCTCCATGTCAATTGCAGTCTCTGCTTTTCCTCTGCTCTGTCCTTATTCCTATCAAAGAGCCGTCCAGGAGCCCACCCAGAGTCTGCTCATTAGAACAAAAGATACTTTTCTCATCTGGGAAATTACAAGGAACTGAGGAGCCCTATGGGTCAAAGGAACTGGTGTCAAAGACCAAATATTAGAACAGGAGATGATCCCAGTACTCTTATTACTTAGGGCATTCATTACAAGTTGTCAGGAACTTGGTGCTGGGAATTGGGGTCAGAGACTAAATGAGAGAACAAAAGATTGCTCTAGTAGTCCTATCACAAGTTTTAGGAGCCTTGCATCAGGAACCAGGGTCAGAGACATCTATATATATTACATAGAGGGAGACATATATATTACATATTCTATATATAAAACCAGGGACAGAGACATATATACGTATATAATATATGTATTGCCTCTCTTCTCTTTCTATATAATATATATACATATATATTATATACATATATATTGTGTGTATCTATATTATATATATACATGTGTGTGTGTGTATATATATATGTATTATGTATATAATATATACATGTATTATATGTAATTTCACAGTTGCCAGTGATAAAATTCAAGATCTAAAACAAAAATTAGAATTTTGGAAAACTTGCATTTGCCAGTCTGAAGTTGACAGCTTTCTAAAACAGATTTTCCTGGTGAGGTGATGTGAATAATTTTTATATTATATAATAAAATGAGACTTATTTTGGCAAATCTATATGTCAGAGATGAATGACATTATAAATGCATGCAAAGGTAAATACTCATTTTAAGTTTAAAATAAACCAATGGATTTTAATATAATGTGGTCTGAGAGTTTTTTTATATGATTTCAGATGCCACATTGCAAATGTTAAAAAATGGGACAACAGGCTCAAAATGGAGTAGCTTATGCTAAGTTTTTTTACATCATCTAACCAAGACTTAATTATAGTTTTGACTTTCCCAGAAATGGAATCTTAAACCAGTCAATCAGGAATCACCTGACCAGCACTTAGTTGGATAATCTTCCTGATAGGTCCTTGGCATTTCCTAAAGGGAAGTAACTTTGCAATAACCAGCCCACGTTTTGCCTAATATAACTTCCTGTTCTCGCTCCCTTCTGCTTATAAAGTCTTTCATTTTGGGCAGTTCCTTGGGCCTCATTTCTGTCTGTTAAGATTAGATGCTGTCTGATTTGAATTGTTTTGTTCAAATTAAGTCTTAAAAATTTTAATATTTCTTTCTTTCTTTTTTTTTTTTTTTTTAGCACAAGTAACTTGAAGAAAGTATCGTTGGGTAGTTTTGGTGTAGTGTCAAAGAACATCCAAAATTATCCAAAAATGCTATTAAAATATTCTGCTGTTTTCAAAATACTTATCTGTGTGAGGCTTTATTTTCTTTATAAACCTTAACTCAAATAACATTTCATTTTATATTCAAAGAAAATGCAGATATGAGAATCTAGCTTTCTCCTTCCAAGCCATTAGGGAGATCTATAAAACATGGGACAGTGCCGCTCTTCTCAGTTATTTGCTTTGGAAAATATAGTTATGTTTCATAAACTATATGTATTATTTACATTATCACCTAATGACTGTGATTTTTTTTTTTTTTTTGTAAATTATTTTTATTTTAAATCATTAAATTTTTTTTTTTTGGTAAATCAGTTTTAATTTCTAATCTGGTAAATATCAGTGAGTATAAATATATACATAAAAGCTCTGTGGGGTCGTCAGTAATTTAAAGAGTGTAAAAAGTTCCTGAGAATAAAATGCTTGAGAAACACTTGTCTACAGCATTTTTAAACTCCTTTGGAGTTTGGTGCTTTTTGTCCCTCCAAATACAATCATACTTGAAATTCCAACAAATAAAAAAGATTTTGTGGAGCTACTCTGTTGAAAGTGAGACAATTCTAGCAATATTATATATTCATAATAACTAGATAGATTAAAAATATGTATTTATGTATAATATATGTATTATCTAGCTCCACAAGTATAAATCTACATGGATATATCTCCTACACTCTTGTTTGAAAGAGATTAAACAGATTGATGGCAAGACTAGTACAAGCAAGTTTGCATGGATTATATGAACTAACATGTATACTATGTGCACTACGTTGCTGGATGACAGTGATGTTTAAATTCACTGTGAATATGAACTGGCAATTATTCCACATCAGCTGGATTACAGATGGCTCAGCCACGTTGTATATAGGCAGAATGAAGCTGTCTGAGAACAGAAAACAAATTGATGCAGGAATTAAATGATTACTTTATCAAATACAAATACAACATAATTTTGCTTGGTGAAAAATTAGTAAATTAAAAGGATTAAGTTGGTAAAATTTGAAAAAAATATAGAATTTTTTTCTACTTTTACTTACTGTCAACATAATGCATATTTTTAATGTAATCAATTCTGGATGGGGAGACAGGGTGTTTCAATGTTTTATTTTAACATCATAGAATTTTAAGTTCTTAATCAGGTTGCATATTTCTCCCCAGAGGATTGTCAATGTATAGGAGCATGGATTATAGAGAATACACTCAGAGGTATGTAACTAGGTGATGTCTATACAGTGTTCGTGCAATGCTTTCTGTTGGCTCACAGAAAATTTTGCTCCACTGATTTGATGGCAGGTTGGCCTAGGTCACATTTTAACAAGTTTCATTTCTGCAAACAGATGTGTTCTCATTCTCAAGGGTTTTCTTTTTCTGTACAGCATTTTCCACAGAATATGAGTGTGAGTGTATGTGAGAGTATGTGTGCATGCGTGTATGTGTGTGTAAAATGCTACTCTTTCACAATGCTGAGTATTCAGTATGCAAGGTCACTTTTAAAAGCAGTCCCTTTAGTATTGATAAAGCTCTCTGCTCTGGCTTGTTTCTCTCAAAATATTGGCTGATAGATGTCTACAGGTGATTTTTAAAGTAAGAGCATTAGTCAGGGGTTGGAGCATCACGGCCTCCCTTACCTGTGTGAGAAGGTGCAAGTCTGATGTGTGATGGATGGTAGTCTGTAACGTTAGGAACGCCTCTCTCTGTCTATATACAGTGTCTTTGGGAAATAAAATCAATATACAAGGTAATATGATAATGTAGCATGGGCCTATTAGAAAACTTGTTAACCCAAAAGTTTTAAATGGTCTCTATGTAACAGATGCCACAAAGCAATTCTAACAGTGTAATTTTTTAGTCTTCAGAATGGCTGGTATAACTGTCATTTGAGAATGGAATGGGAAGAGAGCTCAGCCTAGTCTGTCTTCAGAGGAGCCACTTAGGGAGATTTCTTCCTAATAGGGTGTTATTGGTTGAATTGTATCTGCCCTCCCCCCCCCCATAAGTATATCTAAAGTCCTAACCGTTAGTGCCTCAGAATGTGGTCTTATTTGGAAACGGTTTTATTTCAGTTATTAGTAATAAAGTTCAGATGAGTGATGTAGGATAGGCCCCTAATCCACAATGACTGGTGTCCTCATAAAAGAGAGTGCTATGTGGTTATACAGATACACAAGAGAGGAAGATGATGTAGAGAAATAATGCAAATGCTGAGTGAAGATGCAGGTAGAGATTGAAGTGATAGATCTTCAAGCCAGGGAACGCCAAGGATTGCCAGGTGTCCCCGGAAACTAGGAGAGAGGCAGGGAACAGATTCTCCCTTAGAATTTTCGGAAGGAACCAACCCTGCTAATACCTGGATTTCTCACTTCTGGCCTCCAGAGCCATGAGAGAATAAATTTCTGTTATTTTAAGCAACTTAACTTGTGGTATAGCAGCCCTAGACATGGGGATTCTGAAATGATTCTTGTGGAAAGGAGGAATGGGGCACATAATTTATTAAAACAATCTTTAATTAAGTTATGACATCAATATAATCTTTTTGTGTGGATGAACAGAGAGAGTTATATGGAGACATTTTCCTTTGAAGAGCTCACAGTACAATCTGGATTAAAAATCACAAATATTGATTATTTTATTCCTTTTTTTTTTTTTTTTTTTTTTTTTTTAAGGCGAGGCAACCCTTGGTTGACCTCACAGATTTCAAGGACCTTGTCAGTTTACAATCCCTTATTTTTTTCATTTTTTATGCCTACAGCACCTGGTCTTCTTAGGTGGTCTCCCATCCAGGCCTGACCCTGCTTAGCTTCCGAGATCAGACTGGATTGAGCTTGTTCGGGGTGGCATGGACGCAGACTATTTTTCACTTTTATTTACATGTGTTGACATAACATATGTAAAAATATGTGAACAGGTCACAGAGATCTTATGTCATCTGCAAATTCGTTAAATAATGGACTACATGAGGGAGGAAGTAAATGCTAAGAAAAGTTGCGGAAATAAACAGGTGATCACCAGGCCTTTTATAACATGGACCAGGATAGAAGTGTGACACAAAAATTCCATTAGTCAAGAATGACAGGTAATGAGAAATGTATTCCTTTTTTCATAGGTATGGGTAACCACACATCTGCATTCTCCCAAAAATTATCAGCCGGCACTCTGGCAAAGTTAGGAAGAGCCCCTTCTCCCAGAAGAAATGTCAGCTTCTTTCATTAAAGTGGCCATTTTCTGACTGGTGCATGCATGAAGAGGGCATGTCTTTGAGGGGATGGGGAAAAGTGGGAAAACATTCAGAAATCAGAAGTTAATTTCCACTGGAAAATATCTGAGAAGCTATAAAAGTAGAACATTACTTTTGACTAGAGAAAAATCTTTGATTTTGTCATTAGCATGGTGCTTGACTTACAGAAGTTATTTAAATGAATAAATAAATTAGTTCTTTGATTTAATTAATCTTTTTTTATTAAATAAGGCTGTATGGTTTTTTTTTTTTCTGTTTTGTAATTTAATTTTCCTAATGTTTTTCTGAAAGGATGATATTTATTGTGAATAATTAATTAAATCACCAGTGCTTCTCTCTCTTCTCTAAATAGAGTTGGCTTTTCATTTAATTTTATTTCCAGCACTTTGATGAAAGAAATCTCATAGTCCTCTGGGAACATGGTATCGAGATTTTTTTTTTTTTTAATACAGTCCCGATCTTGCAGAAAATATAAACATCCCATTTTGAAGACCCTCACGTTCTAAATATTAGAAACTATTCTGGAATAAAACTTTTAGCTATAGATAGGCAGACTTTGGAGATCACCTAGTTCATTCCCTTCATGCTCTAGATATAAATGAATAGCCTGGGGCTGCAAGAGGAATGAATGCAGGCACACTGCTGATTATCCACAGTGTGATCGGCAGTGCTTATCAGGAAACTTACTCATGTTTCCAAGTGATCCTTAATACAGATGTCACGATCGGCAATTTATAAAAGTGTGGACAGAAACTCAGAGAAGTTAAGTGGCATATAAGGAGCCACGTGGACAGTAGTGGCAAATTAAACCCAGAGATTCTTGTTTTTCCATCCTCGGATCATGAAAAACATTATAAAAATATTAAAAAGTGAAATAACCAAAATAATCAACAAAACAACCCTTTTTATTTCTTTTCTTCTGTCTATATATCCTCTTTTTGATATTTAAATAGTTGTAAGCATAAGGAAATTTTTGTTTATGTTTTCTGTATTTCCTTTATATCAATATACTATCACTTTCATACCTATGCTCCTAAAATGAGATATTCAGTCTGTTTTAGATGCTCTTTTATTGAAATCGATATTATATATGTATATGTAATAGTATGTTTCTTTATAGTACTTTATAATTATCATGTCAAAATATGGATAATGCTTCTGGTTCATATTATTTTCAAAAGGATACCAAACTATGAGTTCTGAACTGATTTTGCTAAATATTAAAGAAACTTTGGTACTTGGAGGTTTTGTTTTTTTCTAAGAACAAAATTATACTTCTTAATTCTGTTATTCATCATCTGTGTAATTCCTTATAACTTGCATTCCCTAGTTATTTTTTTTTCTGTGTATTTTGTTTTTTTAGCCATTGAGCACTTGATGTTTTCTTAGCATAATATGTGCCAATTGTGATGTAATTTTATATTTCTTATTACATAAGATAATTTTAAGAATTAGGCATTGTTATATTTATATTTATATTTCAGATTGAGATGTGATGTCATAGACAGCATTTGAGTATAACTGCATAATACCAAAACCTGTTGCATAATATACTCTAAAATACCTCCTTCTTTATTTTTCTATGTAAATCAAATATCTAGGCTGGCCTTGAGGGTTCCAGAGATCCCTGAGAAATTTATACGTACAGTTACCTATGCTTCAGTTAGTTCTTGAGGGCTACTAATAAATCTAAGTTCTTTGAAACATAAATTTCTATCGTAATTTTAGATTACAATTTTATGGTAATACTAATCCTATTTTGTTTCACTAGGAGAAATTTTTTAAATTAAGTTATTGTCTGAGGGGAAAAACACACTGTGCCCCTGACGTATGAACTCTCAGCAGTGTATGCACTGCGTATTTGTAACTGACAGTGCCTATGGCTCCATTTAGGTCTGACTCATCAGTCATGTCATCCTCTAAAAGTACTAGAAATAGTGGCAAAACGGGAGTGCCTTTTGAGATGTCCTTTCACACTTCCATAAGGTTATTGAACATTCATTAATACAGATGACAAAGGAAATGTCATCTGAGTTGAGTGAATAGATGCCAAGATGGTGAAAGTTCTATTGTCTCAGGTGAAGGGGCAAACGTGCAGCTTTGGGAGATGGAAACTTTCGATTCTCTATCTTATGTAGTCACACATGATGCACATTGTCCCTATAGATTTATGGGAAAGAGGATCATCAACAACCAATAATATGACATATATAACCAGACCTTGAAGTTAGGCCACATTAGTCTTCATCTGTTTCTGATTGATGGTCTCTATCTTATAATAAATAGCAGTCGCTTAGAAGTATAAAGCCACAGTGGGCTCAAATAAAGGCATACTTAGAAGAACATGGAAAAGATGTCTGGATGCTGTTCGTGATATTACAACAGAGTTGGTAGAATGGAAATGTGTGCTGGTTAGGAGGCATGCGTGGGTCAAAATGATTCTGGTTGAACAAGAATTTTTTATATATATATATTTATATATGTGTGTGTGCTATTTGATTTTAACCTAATAAACAATAGCAGTTTGAAATAGGAATACTGTACATAAAAAAATAGAGATGATAGAGGAGAAATATACTGGAATTTGTAGTCTCTATTTCTTGGGTAAAATGAGCAAAAAGCCCACAGAGCTAAGGGGAAAGAAAGGAAGCCTAAGGACCTGCAGTATCTAATCCAGTACCCCTGCCCCCGCACCCCAACCTCCCTACTAAAAAACTCATTTGATTTAATGGCTCACCTTTGGAGCAATTTAAAATTTAGAATTCAGGTCCCTCATTAGAGCCAATGAATTTGAATTATTAGAGATGATAAATGGAAATACTAATTTGAAGCAAGATCACAGTCGATTTTTACTGAGATCCATTGAGCTAGACCAACCACTGGGTGCATGGTCTCAAGCTTTCCTGAGCTCAGTTATTCTTTCTTGCTCCCATCCATCTTTTCCTTCTATTTTGGAACCTGTTGACATAAGAAACTTCCACACCTGCAGAGAATGTTTTTGAGTTCATTTGATCCAAGCTGAAGACCTATGCCGAGAGCAAGATCTCAAATGCCCTAGAGAATAATAGTTTTGCAGCTTCTTTTATGCATTTGAAATTAAGGAGGGAATTTAAGAAAGAATACATGGAGGTGGGAAGAAGCAATGCAAGGATTGGATTACAGGGTAGTTGATGAGATTACGTGCTCTCTTGAGGATGGTTATGGCTTATTTCAAAAGATGTTAACCTAGATGCACATAGAAACAATGGACAAGGCTTGCTTAAGGCAAAGATAAACCTTTTACTAAAAGTTATATTTATTTTATTTGTCAGCTTGGCTCTGGCTAGGGAGCTTGGTTGTTTGGCTAAATACTAGTCGAGATGTTGCTGTGAAAGTATTGTTTTTTATATTGATTAACATTTAAATCAGTAAACTGTAAGTAAAGCCGATCACTGCCCATAATGTGTGTGAGCTTCCTTCAATCAGTTGAAAGTCTTAAGTGCAAAGAGGTTTCGCAAAAAAGTAGCAGTCGTGCTTTAAAGTTGCAACACAGAAGCTCTACCTAAATTTCCAGATTATAGATTTCGAAACTCAAGACTGCAGTATCAACTTTTCTCTACATTTTCACTTTACTTAGCTGGTTGCCTAACTCTGTAGATTTCTACAAATTTGTATATAATTATACTATCTCCACAACTGTGTGAGCCGATTCTCTCTCTCTCTCTCTCTCTCTCTCTCTCTCTCTCTCTCTCTGTGTGTGTGTGTGTGTGTGTGTGTGTGCGTGCATTTTATATGTATGTATACACATGCACACATACACACATATAGTTTCCTTGACTAAATCAAAAAATAATACTAAGAGATACTAATTATATGTAACTCATTGAGTGGGTTATAAGGTTTAAACTGTTAATAAATGTAAAATGCTTACAGTGGTACCTAGTGTAAAAATAATAATATAGCTACTAGTTAATATTATATATCTTTCTTCAGCACTAAATATTGAGCCAGGAACAATATTTGCTCAAGTATGAGCTGTACTAAATTTTTTTTATGTGAACCTACCTTGATCTAACTAACTTTAAAATTCACCTTAAAATTTCACAACTAATAATTACAAATTCATTCCTCATAATTATTTGCTGCCATAAGAAAGTAATACATGATGATAAAATTTAAATATTTCTATGCTTTCACTATCTTTATTCGTTTTACAGTAGGAAAAAACAACCAGACTCTATTAAATTATGTAGACACAGGACGGAATCTTATTTATTCACATAGAGTAGTGTGGCTTTGGGAAATTCAAATTCCTTAGGTTGTTTTCTCATCTGTAAATGGTTATCATAATATGTACCCCATGGTGGTGCCATTGTGAGGTGCTAGGTCCACACATTAGGTATTCAATACTTGATAACATTATGTTATATTTTATTTATGAATTTCTAGATTATTCTGAACTAGTTTGCACCAAGGGCCATTAAACAAAAAATAATATTTTTGCATTTATAATCCTTTTCTTGTGATAGCTCTAACCAAGTAAATAAATTTTCCAGGGAGCATTAGGTGATATGTATAGGTCAGATAATTTCTATTAATAATACCAGGTGATTTGTGAATTATAAATAGCAGCTTTACATTATAGAAACAAAGCATTATCTTAAAAAATCAATTTGGTCTTTGGCTCAAATGACCCACTCAGTATTTTACCAGGCATTCATGGGGTATGCATTTTTAAATAGATTTCTGCTACAAATGTTTCTCAAACATACTAGCTTTACATAGAAGTACTCTACCTTTTCATTCAAAAATCAATGCACTTTACCATGGCTTTATTAATAGAACATTTTTAGTAGTGATGTGAATTGACTTTTATGGACATGTACTATCCAAACCTTTCAACAGAGCAGAAACATATTCCTAAGACTTATCACCTCATTTAGCACTTATATTTGTATAGCACTTTCCATCTATTAAGAGCATGGCAATAATTTTTATTAGTTAACAGTGAATAAGGTCAATATTATTTCTCCCATTTTCCAGAGAAAACGTTTAAGTCCAGAGAAATGAAATAATTGCAGCCATGCAAGTAAGATTTGTGAGTTCCAGTGTGAGCTTTAAAGATATTGTTAGATTATTACACTCACTTAAATTGCCAACTAAATATTTTCTGCCGTTCTCGTAAGAGAATGGGGGAAAAATGCAAAAGACCACGCTTATAGCCCTTCCTTTTATAGACCAATAATAATTTAGAGAAAAATAAAATAAAAAAAAAACTAATACCAAAATCTAAATACGCTATATTGTGTCTTCATTATACTTTTATTCTTACAGATATACCTAAGATGTCCTATATTCAGTAGGAAATTAAGAAGCAGAAAGAGAAATAGGGAAGTAGATAGTCGACTGAACTATAGACTAAAATGTGCATGTGTTAGATGCACATTTAAAGCTTTAAACATTTTTTAATTACTTAATTTCTCTAAATTTTAGCAAAATCTTTCTAAATGATATAGATAAAATTTGCTTTTGATAAGAAGCTACTGAATGGCTATAAGCAGAAAATAGTAATCAGATTTTCATGTATCAAAATGTGGTTAGCTCATGATTGGTGTTGGTGAAGGACCATAATCATATATAACACTTCAAGCAAAAACAATAATCTCAACAAATATTTCCTGGTTTAAAAAATAATGAATTAATTTAATATAATGGAAGATAGCTATAGATCTTAGAAGTAAACATCAATATTATCCAAACTCAGAAGCAAGGTTTCCGGAACTCTTTAATACTCTGTGACAGTTGTGTAGTGTCCGCTTATCTAAAATTATATTCATCATATTAAGACACTCATATACTTTAAGCACTTACTGTGCTGTCAGAATCATTTATAGGTAACAAACAGGTAAGTAAAATTAAGGTTAAAGTTAAGTATATTAATGTATGTAAAAGCATGTTGGAGACAGCATTATTATAATCATGTTTATTTTTTTTCACAGTCTTATTTATTTAAGTAGTCACTATTCGTCTTGCACATATTTGGCTAACACTTTGGGGCACTAGGGATTTGAAATGAAAATTTATCAGTAGGAAATGTGTGGTCCAGAATAAAGAAGAGATCCTTGAAAGTCAGATAATCACCATAATTTTCATATTAGTCTACATAATTTAATTTTTTTTGTATATCTATTTTTGATCTCCTATAATGTAGAGTTTATGGTTCCTCTTCCCACTTTCACATCTTCCAGAGAAACTTTGGAGTAGTAAAAAGGGGTGAGAAACTAAATGCTCTCTCTGTCACAGAATAACCAACTGACCTTAGGCAAATCACTTTATGTAGTAGAATTTCCATTTCTTCATCTGCTGTATAGAAATAATGGCACCTGCCATGGCGCCTGGGGCTTTAGCCTGGGGGTTTATGGTAGTTACCCTTCCTAGTATTTTGCTTTTCCTTCAGAAAAGGGGAAATACATTTTAAAAAGAAAAATGTGTGTGTGTGTATGTGTGTGTGTGTGTGTGTGTGTGTGTGTGTATTCCTACTTAATTTGGTGATAATTCTTTTAATATCACCAAAGCTATTAACGGCTTATTATAGTCACCACCGCTAAAGGCCAAAGTATTGACTTGGTGTCAAATCTGCCGATATTTAGAGAAAAGACCAGAAAGAAAAACAAACAAACAAACAAAACCTTAAAATATATTGTATGCTAAATGTTTTACTTGAGACAAAAAGGAGCTATTGAACAGCTTTAAGCAGGGAAATGGCAATCAGATTTTCATGTATCAGTGGGAGAGAAAATTGCAAAGGAAGGAAAATCAAAAGTCAGGAGAATGTTGCATTGATCCCATGAGAGATAATGATGGCTTAATGTAGGTCATTGGCTAGGAACTGGAAGAGAAGGAAATGATAATTAAAAGATAGAAGAGGTAGATTGGACTGTACTTACTGATAGGTTGGCTGTGGGAATTAAGGATGAAGAAAGAGTAAAAAATAATACTCAAAGTTCTGGTGTGGGTCACTGGTAGTGCTTTTCATGGATGGGGTAAGAGGAAGATCAGTTCTGAAAAGAGGTATAAATGAATGCATTCAGTTTTGGACTTGCATATTTTGAGGTGCCCATAAGAATATCAAGTGAAGTTTTCTAGGAAAGGTGTCTATATCTGAATATGTGTATTTGAGTATACACATATACTTATATACACACATATGTAATAAATATAAATACACACATACCTGTACACACACACATATATATATATGTATGTATATGTATATGTCTCTATATACATGTGTATGTATGTGTATATATGTTTGAAGATAAGAGAGTGGTATGGGCTAGATCTATAGAATTGGGGATTATAATCATATGAAGAATATTTTTGGCCTTAATGGTGAAGGAAGTTCATTCAACAAATTTTTGATGGCTGTCTGTTATGTATAAGCCTTAATACATATACGCCATCATGGAAAAACAAAATATGGATATATCTTTTGTTCTCATGATTGTACCTGGCATCAGGATAAGAGTATAGAGTAGGAGAATATGACTAGGAGTAGAATTATGAGAAGGCCAAAATTTTTGTTATTGAGAAAAAAATAGTTACTTGGCATACTCTTTTTACTTTATTTTCCACTTTTTGTCTGAATTTAAAGTAATTATTCGTCATTATTTTAGATTGAAGGTTCAGAGATCCTGTTAATTTACTACTTTTTTAAACTACTCATTCGTTTTTCCACTCAACAAGAATTATTGAGTACCTCTAAGTTTCATATTAGACATTGTCCTAGGTGCTGAGAATATAAAGCTGACTAAAACACATTCTCTGAAGTTGAAACATGTGTTGAAATTATGTTATCTGTTGCAATTTTTTCTATCATCATTGGGATTTTGGTAGCAGAAAAAAAATTGTTCATATGCAGGTGATGTTTAAATGATGGGAGTAATGACAATGGAGCAGAACATTTCTGAAGGAGAAGGAGAGACTTGAGATGCCCATCACTGCTATTCAACCTTATTTCTGATTCTCCTACTGCGCATGCACGTGGCAGGACTGCTCTCCCTCACTCCCTTGAAGTGAGGCACCACTCTGTGATTTGCTTTGGCTAACCAATGTGGCTTTAGTGTTAGCCCACAGTTTTACACACTCTCTTCCTTTGTCAGCATTGTTCCACATAGTGGAGACTCCGTCATCTTGAATCCCCAAATGAAGACAATATGAATTCTTCCCTACTCAAGATGAATCTGTAGCATGAGAGTAATAAGCCTTTGTTGATTTAAACATCTACATTGAGTAGGTTGTAGTAGTAGCATGTGCTAGTCTATCCTGATGGGAAAAGGAACCAAAGTACAAATTGAAACAAAGGTCAACTCCCGAACTGACTTTTATTGTACAGTTTTTCCTAGTGATTTCTCTGTTTATGGTATTGGTAATGAGGAGGTAGAAATAAAATGAAGAAGGGCATGAGAGCCGAAATCCTTCTTCTTTTTATCCTGTACATTGATGATTGACTTTAGAGATATGCCATATCCTCCACAGACCTCATATTGAGCTATTCCATTTGCCTGTGACAATGGAAACGTGAAGAACATTAAGTTGAAGTGTTTGTGGAATCATTTCTTTGGTGTTCTTCAGAGATTGAAATGCACTGAAGAACTAGTTGTATTTTTTTGATTATCAATTATTTGAAGCATTGTAAAAGAAAAAGATAATAGTTCTTGGAAAGTTTTTTTCCCGTATATGCTCTATTTCAATTAATGAGTATGACATGTCCTGACAAAGAGAAGACATTATTTTTATTTCATAACTTTGAAGGTCTGCACATCAAATGTTTGACACTTGTGCTGTGATATCTTGACAATTCCGTGTTTGTTTGACTCTGGGATAAGCTATCAGTCAAACATCACTTCAGAACTGGATAAAATCAGTGAAAGCTAAGTGTTTATTTCAGCGACTTTTGATCATATGTTTCCTTTTTAACTTGCAAGCCAATTTACCTCAATCGCTTGGCAGTTTATCACCTTTGTACTTAAAATAAACAAAAACAGTATTTTTAATAGTGAGTGATAGCAGAGATATTTAAAAAGAAGCAGAGAGCACAGAAACATTAAAGCTATGCTCATTAACTTTAACTAGGGCAATGTACGGCTACTCACTGATGTTTCATCTTTTCATTCTGTTGTGTGGATGACAGCAAATCTTTAATGGTTGAAATCAAGATAGAAGGGAGGGAATAAGAAGCCTGAATGACTCATGAGAATAGTTGATGAAAAGTTCCAAGTCTTATTTTATAAAATGTCAGAATCTTCTAGAACACTGATTCCCAACTGTAAAGGATTTTGCTCCAAGGGGACATTTGACAATGTCTGGAGACATTTTTGGTTGTACTAGTGGAAGGCTGGGAGGAATGCTACTGGCATCTAGTGTGTAGCTCAAAATGACAGTAGTGTCAAGATTGAGGAATCGTGTTTTAGACCAAGCTCCTCATTTTATAGTAACTGTATCTAAGACTTATTTATCTATTTAAAAATTATTTACTAAATGTCCATTGTTAACCAAGGGCCTGTGCCGAGGGTATGGATTAGAAAAATGAGCTAGACTGTGCAAATCCTGCCATCAGGAGGTTTGGGGTTAGAGGAGAAAGAGATGTTATGTTCCGTAAAAATCCTTTCAGCAGAAAATATCAAATAAAACATATCTGGAATTTTTGAAGTCTGGAATTTTCCTGAGTTCATGTTTATATTCCCCACTTATTTTATAAGGCCTGGCTTCTAATAGCCTAATAAATATTAAGTGAAAGAACAAATAAAAAGAAACTCATTATCATTCATTAAAATAATAAAGCCTAAAGTGTAATTATTCAGCTACTTTTTTATAGAACAATAATGAGTTCCAAGCACATCTCTAATTATTGGGCATATTGAAGTTAATAAAAGAGGCAAAGATCCCTCATCTCATGGAACTTATGTTCTAGGGAGCAGAAACATAAAAAACCAAATAAATAAGTAAATATATATAATATTTAGGGCACTCAGCATAAAGAATAAGTACTAAAGAGAAAAAAGAGAGGTTATTTGCCTAAAGGATTATTTTGTAGTAAATACTTCCACAACAATTAACTGGAGTTTCGAAAGTATTTATGCTTAACAGAATCTTTAAGCTTAAGATAGAAAAAATAAAGAAAGAATGATAGGGAGTTCTAAGGTGGAGATGGAGTTAAAATGTAAAATAGCATTGTCGGAGACAACTCACTGAGAAGGTAATATCTAAGCAGAAGCCAGAAGGCAGTGAGCTATGTAGATATGAAGGTGGGGTAGGAGTGGGGCAGGGATATCCAGAAAGAAGTGTGGTATACAAATGAGCTAATGTTCTTGGAACAGAATAAACAGTGACAGACTAGACTAGGAAGTGTTTTTTTTTGTTGTTTGTTTGTTGTTTGTTTTTTTTTTTTTTTTAGAGATAGATGGGCTGCGGCACTGGGAGGTGAAGTTAGAATCTCGCAGCTCATTGCCAAAGACTCTGGTTTTCACTCAGACTAAGATGGGGAGCCACTGGCAGGTTTCAGTGGCAGAGTGACAGATCTGACATATACTATGACAGAACAGCTCTGACTACTGTGTTGAGGCAATCCAAGGCAGTGTGAATGGAGGGCCAGAGAGGAAGAAGTGAGACAAGTCGGGAGGCTACCGACATCATGCCAGTGACTGATAATGGTGACTTGGACCAGAATGGTAGCAGGGAAGATTATAAGGAGTGTCCATACCTTTTGATAACTTTGAAGGTAAAGAGAATGTTCAAGAATGCAAAGTCTGAGAGAAGGAGAGGGGCATGGATGACTCTAAGGGTTTGGTCCTGAGCTATTGGAGGTTTGGGGTTTCCATTTACTGCGATTGTGAAGAGAATTGAAGGAGCAGGTTGAGCTGGGAATAAGCAGGTAATATCAGGAGCCTGGATTTAGGTTATTTTGGGAAAAAAGAAAAAGCACGTAGGCTAGCAGGCTTCCCACAGCAGGTCTCTAAAACGTATGTGCTTCATAATTCTCCCTTTATCTTTTACTTACTGGACCCCAACTATCTGTTTTACATTCTTTACAGAATAGATGAATTCTCACATACAGTTCTGGTTGTGCCTTTTTGCATCTCTCAAAATTTAGTTCTGGCACTTTTTTCAAACAATATAAAACATGATTGCTTCAAGTTTCCTCGCACAGTGAGATTATAAATACTGATTAGGGCATGAACAAAATGCTTCAGAGGACCTGACAACGCATATTGTTTAACAATAGCCCCGGAATTCACCAATTTTGGGATAAAATAATCTGACAGATGGGATACTGTATTTTTGTAAAGACACAAAGAATTGCAAACCTCTTTTCCTTAGTATCTAAAAACATCTTTAATAGCAAAACAAATTATTTCATGAGTTTAGAAATATCAATTCGAAGGAACATACTATTATACAGATAAGAAATCATAAAAATTGAACACAAACAATTATATCATCATGTACTACTTTGAAGAGTGTACAAGCCTTTTATTTTTATCCCTACTATGTCTGAGGTTATATATGTGCCCTTTTGTCTGTATGTTTGTTTTTATCTTTTGTTTGCCCTTTTTTTTTTCTTTTTTCTTTTTTTTTTTTATGTTTGTCAGGGCTACATGGATACTCAGAAAAAAGTGCAGTTTAAGAAGAAATCTTTAAAACCTTTAAGTGTACCTTTATCTACCGGAAATATATAAAATTAGCATCTGTCTTATTACTTATTATCAGTCTTCATGTTTTACACGATGTTCAGGGTTAATGGATTCATGCACAACTTGCATAGCTTCCACTCCTGACTCCGCAGTTCTTCTTGCCGATCCTGCCTAAGGCTACGTTTCCCCACTTCATAGTATCTCCTGTCTAGTGCTGGTGGGTGTGATTGCACTTCCTAGTTCGCCCTTTGAGAATGGATGTGGAGGGAAGCCGAAGAGGAATCAGTTTCAAATGTTGAACTCACAAACGTTAAAGGATACAAATTATCCTCTGCAGCCTGTGAATTGCAGTATACTGTCTTGCATGCTTTGTTGAATTATTGATTCACTCTCTTCTATTCCTAGATCTCATGTTTCACAAGCATAAAGCTGACCTGTGTATTAGAACCTTTAATGACGATCATCATGAAGAAAGAGAAAGAGAGCAGATGAAATTTCCTAGAGGTTTCACACGTGAAAATATACTTCAAAAGCAGCTCATGGATTCTCATTACATACCACATTAGAGCTTTAAAAGCATCTTAGACACCACAGCATTATGCCTTGACACTTCAGGTCAATATGAGTTTTCTTCTGCGTACCTGGCCCTGCTAAAATCTTACAGAGAGCCTGGTTTGGATCTCTTGGCAGGGAAGGACAAATGGGGAAACTTGCAAGCTAGTAAAGATTCTGTAAGTTACGAACCTGCCTTAATATTGAGTGGGAGAACCTTAAGGCTCTTCATCTTAAGTTTTGTCTACTCTCGTTTTAAGGTAGTGTGTGTGAATACTGTCCCTGTAGGGAAGTGCATTTTTTTTAGGAAAAATTTTCAGTAACAATTAGGGCTTTAAACTCACCTCCTCAGGCCTTCTGGCTAGTACATCTTCATTTGTAGACTTGTATCTGTTATATCTGGATGTTGTGAAATATCGCGAATGAGGAGAGAATAAGGAGAGAGATTCAGAGAGATGTGGAACAGTGAATGTGTTGGGAAATCTCTATGGAAGAAATAGTGTGTGGGTTATAAAGAGGAAGCAAGTTTGCATACAATCTTTATTTATACTGAATGCCCAAGTCACGCTTTGCTAACAAATTAGAGGCTGAGATTTCTCCTGACAAGGCCAAATCTCTGCTGGTATTTTTTCCTGCTATGTTCAGCTGTGGGAGATCTAACAGTGCAACAGCAATGCAGTAAATGACCATGAGTGGGAATCAGGCCCTGCTAGGTGTATTAGTCTGCATGCTTGGGCTTACAGAAGTACCAGAAGACTCCTGCTTTACTAGTTTTTACTGGTAATTATAGTACAAAGGGGCTAAGAGCAGTTAATAGTAAGAAAATAAAACCAGGATAATGAGCTAAGTTTGGCCATATCTAACACATTCAAAGCAAAGACAATAAAAGTCTGCAAGAACAGTCAAAGATTGTGTGTCAACATGCACTTTTTCTTATGGTGCTTCTTCAGACTGTTAATGCTAATTAATATCTGGCCATCACTACCAGGTACTTATGATACAGGTTTAGGATTTGTACAGTTGAAAAAAAAATGGGTGCTGGCTGAGCAAGAGACAGTTCACGCACAAACTCTAAAAAATATATAGTATCGACCACTACATTTGATGCTAATGTGCATCAAAATAAACATCCCTATTTCTCTTGTATGGAGACCTCTCAATTGTTTGAGGGGACAATTAGAATATGGTACTGCTGATTTCCACCTTTGTCACCACTCTGATCGGAAATTCCTGGCATGATTAAGTTAAATTTTCACTGCGATGTCTTAAAACCATTTGGAAACTGGAACTTATCCCTTTTCTTATAGAATCTTTTCTTTAGAATTGAAATATTCCAATCCAGTCATGTCATAGATCCATTCATATCCTCAGAAATGGGTTTAGTGACATTAAAATAGAGAAAAGCAATATTTTGAGCCAAAATTCATTTATTTTCTATACACCATTATCTAGCACACGTGGCATCGGACACATAGTAGTCACATGGTATATGTCCAAAATGCAAGATGTGTCTATGGCCATGCCACTTTGAACAAGCCCGATCCTGTCTGATCTTGGAAGCTGAAGAGGGTCGGGCCTGGTTAGTACTTGGATGGGAGACCACCAGGAAGACCAGGTGCTGTAGGTGTAAAAACATAAAATATAAGGTATTGTAAGCTGACAAGGTCCTTGCAATCTGTGAGGTCAATCAAGAGTTGCTTCACCTAAAAAAGCAAGAATGCACATATGTTTAACGGCTTTTACAGTGTTCATAACACTTATGTTTGCTGTTTGATGAAACTTATCTAAAGTCAGTGTTAACATCACAAAACTGCTTCCTGTATTTATTGGAAACTCCCCATAAAATGGCAATGCCTCAAATGTATGTAAATGTTTAGTTCCTAACTTCAATTCATGGCATAGTCTCTTCGGTCAAATAAAAATTTCAGTACATCAAGAATTAGGTATACATATTGCTTTAAGCATTTATGACAGCTTAAATAAAATTAAGCTAAAGAATTTTGGACTGTTTTACTATCAATGTGTTGTTATTATTAAAGAAAAGTGATGATATATATTTTATTCGATGGGGCACATATTTTGAATTTGAGGAGAACCTAATCAGAGATTAAAGCAGAAATGCAGTGTCTTTTTTTAGAAGCTCCATTCACAATTCCAGGCTAGAGAACAAGATTGTCACAGATCTGGCCCCGGTGAATTGTTGGCAATGTGAGGAGGATTTACTGCGATTACTCATGCTGTGATTTAGATTAAGCCACTGGCAGCTCCAGTTCTCACACACTTATGATCATTCTCATTCAAATTTACTTAAAAGAGTCCCTTTAACTTCAGACTGTTGTGTTGGACAATCATAGCAGCCCATTTACTTTAAATGCTGGATAAAGGAAACTCTAACATAACCTTTACCAAACTACACAAACGCAAAATAAAATTATTTTGCTTCTGAAATTTAGTAAACATCGGTTCTTACTGGATTTAGGTGAAGTTGGGTTTATTAAAAATCATGGGATATAGTAAAGGTACATAATACAAATATTTATATTATTACTCATCTCAGGAAAATAATGTAGTTCTTAATTTTGCGAAAAAGAATTCTTCTGTGATTTGAGCCCCTTCAACAAAAGTCAAACAAACAAACAAATTTTTAACAAATTCATACATTTCCGGGGGTTCATCAAGGGTTTTCTCTCTTAAACTCTGAAGTCAGATGCCGTGTTCTCTTTGATGTTTTCCTCCTCAGCTATTTCAGCAGCCCTGGGTGTGTGGGCAGCCTGGCCAGCGGATGCCTGCAAGCACACCCTTGCTTTGCCCCGAAATGTGCTGTTTTCTCTGCTCCAGAAATTAAGCCTATGCACTCCATCAGCATCACCCGGGTTGCCACTGTGACCAACAATGTACTGAAGCCCTCCACAGGAAAAGTCTCCAACTTTTGCCATTAAAGTGAAGAGAATAGTGAACTGCTGTCCTGGGGTGCAGTGTGTAGTGTAGACCCCTAAATTTAAATGTATGCTCCCTGGATCTCACAAATATTACGGACAGAGATCTTTTAGCTTCTAGGCCATGGCGTGATTGGACATGGGGCAGGATTGAATGAAAAGCCAGCAGTAGGTGCTTCACTTTCTTGCATATGTTCTTGGATAGATTGTGTGCTTTAGGAGCCTAGGGATAGCCTGTGACTTTTTTGCCCAAAAGAATGTGAATTTCCAAGCTTAACAGTGAATGGAGTCTGTAAGTACGCTCGCACTGTGGAGAGGCATGGAGAAAGCAGATGATCGACAACAGCATCGTCAGTGATGAAGGTTAGAGTGAAGAGTTTTGTCTTTCTTTTTAGTGTGATTGAAAATTATTGAATTGTTTTAAGTAGAAAAGTTCTTTATTCTATAGTTCTAAAGATCTGGTGGTAGCTGTGTGAAGATTAGGTTGCATAAAATTTAGGAAGTCTAGTTGGAAAGCTATAACTCTTCATGAGGGGATGATGTAGGATCGCTCCAGTGTGATAATGAGATTGAGGAAAAATAAGTAGGGTTGAGATACAGCATGGAGGCATGTCAGTAGGGGCTATATAGGTGGTATGCAGTGAATGAAGAAGAGAAGACTTAAAGCATCTCCTTTAAGATAAAGATCATTAGGATTTAAAGTAGACCTTTTTATTGTTTACATTCCCAGTAGGAAGAAACGCTTGTCAAAATCTCTGTGTTTATAGTTTTTGATGGTTTAAAAAAAATGGTATGATTCTAAAGCACCAAGTCATAAACAACTTTTTAAATATTTTTTTCCAAAATATAACATATAATGTCTTCCTATATTGCCATAATGTCTCCTTTTGCAGTTTATCTTTTTTTAAAATACAAAAGTAAGTATTTTGCCTCTTTGAAAGTTAAATCTGTACTTATACCTTCGTGTCCATTATTGTTTACTTTTTCTTCTTTTGTTCTCCTTTCTCAAATTTTCTTTTCCACATTTTTTTACTTGAATGACTCATCTGTTGTCACACCAAACTTTCTAGTCCGTTCCCTTCGTTATCTCATTTCTATCTTCCCCTTCGTCTACCTGCCACGAATTTTGCCTTTTGTACTTTGCATCTTATTTTCACATTCTTACTAGATTGGGAAACACTCATTAAGTATTCTGCTAACATATAGGTTTTGAGTTTAGTCCCATTTAAGAGAAGCGGAATAAGGAAGTCCATCTAATTATCTTTATTCTAGAGTAGATGGTAGTTTGCACACTTTTGGAGAAAAGTCAGTTTACTTCCTAATTTTGTGGTGTGGCCCAGTCAGTTTCTAGCCTGATAATGCGCAGCGTGGTGTCCGGGGGAGAAAGAGTGGCAAGATGCACAGTACCATGGTCACCCCTATTTTTTCTTATGTTGCCTTTTCGTCTGTTATACACTACCACATGTAACTAATCCGTGTCAGTGCTAATGTCGACTAACAGTGATCGTGTGTAATACCTATGCCATTCTTTACCTCCAGTTGTTGTAGTGAAGTATTACTGCCTATATTACGGATATGCATTTATCCCTCCATTTCTTTTGTTATGATTTTAGAGACAAGAAAACAAAACGAGAGTCAATAGAGAAAGAATTACTTTAAAACACCCACATATGCAATATACACCATATCACAGCCCTATATAAGATCTAACCTTTTTCTAATATAAAACATCTATGTCAAAACTATTTCTTTATCAACACCATTTTATTGAATCCCTACTATGAGAGGGACTGTACTGGGTGGGTGCTAGTGATTCAGAAATGAATAAGACAGACATGGTTCTGTTTGTATTGGTTCTTAGGAGTGGAGGTTTTTTCTTTTTTTTCTTTTTTCCCCATTTTGTTCTTTGCAATTTGGGGGGTATAAAGACACATTCAGGCCAATGAATCTTTCTCTTTGTGAGTTTCTAAATATACTCACATGTCCAGAACTGAATGTGCAGATTTTCTCACAGTGCTGTCAAAGAGAACAGGCACGTCTTAATTTAATACCTAAGAAGATCCTAGATACTCATTATCCTTTGAAGCCTGGCTCACTGAGCCCTTTTTTTACAATGAAGTCCTTTCACTAATCTTTTGCCATCTGAATCAGATACAATTTTCTTGCACCCTTAATGCTTTAATATGAGCAATACCAAAAGGGAATTACAATGCAAATAACACCATTATGATTTTTTCATTTTCTATAAATATTGTCATAAAGGATCATGTTATATATTATCTTAAAAAAATGTTTATTTCTGTCTGTGCATATAAGTCAGCTTTGGAAGATAATATGGTTAATATACTCCCATTTGATGTTTTCCTGACATTGAGGACAATAATCTATTGTTTTCAAAAGAGTAGCAATCAAAGGGGGGTAGAAAACATTTTCTAGTGTTTAATTTCTTTTTTAAAAGGAGGCTTTCCATGAACTTTAATTAAACATGTAATAGAGATTGCAGCCTGAAAATCTATTTTCCCATTGAATTTAAATGACTTCCCCTGAAGAAAACAGCGTGAGTGTCTAACAGGGTGGGTCGGATCCTCCAGAGAGTTCTGTCTGTCTCCTTCCTTTTCAGAGTGCTCACTGACCTGTTATTAACACTTCAGGGAAAATCCTTTCCCATGATTTACATTTCTGGATCACTGTCTCCTTTGTGTGCACCTACACTAAATACAGGATTTATTTTTTGTTCGGCTTGTTGCAGGAACAGATACTTCAGCTACTAATTCTTTGTCTCTTTGGAGCATTAACAAGAAGAGAGGCTAGTTCCTGCACAGATCAAGGCTGCCCCTCAGCAGCAGAGCCTTTCACACACCTTGGAGAGATGCCATTTGAAAGCCTGTCCGTGCTGGGCGGGTGAATGGAGGAGGTTTTTACCTTCTGACTTAGGTTCTTTCTGCAGGTCTTTTGAGTCTTCTCAACCAGCACTGTTCTCATATTTTCCAGCTTCTGTCAATTCATTAAATGCTGATTTAGATTTTTATGGCAACATTTGTCTCAGATGACAGTTACAGTAAAGTTCATCATTAAACCTTATAATTTTTAGTGCTGTATATAATTTATGGTTCCATTTTAAAATCAAATCCACCATAATAAATTGTCTTAAAATTTTGCAGATACATCATGTAGTTAGCTTTTCCTTGCAGCCTCATTTATAAAGACGGGATATGACTTTATGCATGAGGAATATATTTTATGTAGAGCACAACAATGCATTGATGGATTTGTTGTAAATTATCTCAGAAGAAGAGTATCTCAGAAGAATAGTAACATGTCTAATGACTTATGTACATAAGAAATGGCACCAGGAACATTTTGGAAACATAGCAGATATTCAGGAAAAAGAATTTAAAAAATTCTTTTTCCTACTTAACCTGAATGGTATCATTAATTGCTACATGAAAGGTCTTTCATACTTTGGGTCTAATTTGCCTTTTGTGTCTAAGCTCCAATTTTGAAACAGTTCTTTCTTATACAGTTCTACTAAGGGACTCATTTTTTCACCTCTAGACAACATTTTCATGACTATTCATCTATCCTTCATTCTTACCCATGTCCAAATCCATTCTTAAATTATAATCAGCCATGTAAGGTACAATTATGATTATGAACCCCCAGTGCTTCTTGAAGTATTCCAGTGGCTTTCCATTGCTTACAGGATAAGGTTCATTCATTTGTAACAAGACAAGGATCTTTCTTAATTGGTACCATTATTCTCCTCCAAATAATAATAAAAAAAATAATCCCTGTTGTATGAATTGTATTTAATACTCTAACAAGATTATATTGTGTCTTAACTCATTATTTTATGTATCTCATTTTTCCATAAATAATTATTGTGCACCAACTCTGTTGGAACTTTGTGCTCTGTATTACGTGCACAGAATTTGATTGGACCTGGTCTCTGATCTTGTGATTCTAACAGTCTGGTGGAGCAACAGCTGTTAATCAAATAATCATGTAATGAAATATAAAATGGCAACTCTGACAAGTGGCATAAAAGAGAGGTACATGGTTATATTCATACTTGTTATAAAGGTGTTTGATCAAATTAGGGAGATCAAAAAAAAACTTCCATGGGAAAGAATTTCTCTGAGCAAAGATGTGAAGGATACAGATGCTTTCTTTGCAAAGAACGAAGGAGAAGAACATTGCAAACAGAAGGAACACCATCTACTTTGTTCCAGGCTTTCCTTGATTTCCTTGAGCTTTTCCTCTGCCTGAAGTTGCTTTTCCTTCATACACTTCTTCACTTGCACTTAATTTATAATTGGCATTCCCCCAGAAAACTTTACTTGCTCCTCTCTTATCAAATCAATGAACTTCCTCTGTGTTCCTCCCCAAATATCACATTATCCACATTATATTATGTCAGTGCTGAGAGCAGAGGAGAGGAGGAGAAGTCTGAGGTGGGGCGGGAAGGAGAGACAAAACTAATCATTGCTGCCCAATAGACACTTTTGTTTTTTTCTTAAAAATCTATTCATTATGATCAAGTTAAAAAAATAAATCTAACTTTCTTTATAAAGGCATTTTAGATTTTCTAAGCCAGAGATGTTTTCTTTCTACTTGAAACTCCAAGTATTTAGACTTGTTTTATGGGATTATTTTATTCTGATTTGTGTCTTTTTAAAAAATCTACTCTAAGGTATTTCAGAATCCTTGAGGTTAACTCATCGTTTAATTCGGTATTTTACATATTTTTATTAAATTTGTGAGATTAAATTAAATTATTTCTTTCTTCCTCTACTAATCATTTCTTCATATTTTAGTCTGCCTTATGTTGAAATCTCTAAATGCCTTTATTGATTTCTGAAACTTTTGCCTGTTTGAAGTGAAACTGTATAAATACAAAGTACGAGTCACAGAATCAATTTCTTGGGCATGTTTCTTAACCAGAGTGTTTTAACCTCAATGCTATTGACATCATCATGGACCAGATGCTTCTCTGTTGGGAGAGCTGTCTCATGCATTCTAAGACATTTAGTAGCACCCCTCGTCTCTACCTGCTATATGCCAGTAGCACCCTCCTCATCCTCCCACTCAGACAACCAGAATGCATCTAGACTTATTTGCTGAATGTCCCCTGCCTGAGAACCACTGCTTTTAACAATCAAAGAGTCCTTGCTTCCCCAGATATAAACTAGGAACTCTATGGATTTTCATGAGGCTCTAATGTTCATAGAATGCCTACAAGTCGGGCACAAAGTAGATGCTCCATGTTTATTATTCTGATTATTATAATTCTTTTTATTTTCTATATCTTTTCCAGTGAGACCTGTTATACTATTCTTTTATGCCAATTACCCATATTGCTCCCATAATTTAAGAAATTATCTTTAAAGGCTTGAAAATTTTTATTGCTGTTGACGGGATGTGGGGAAGCGGAGAGTATCAAATTAGCTCCCTCAAATTTTATGCTTGTTGTTGTGATTTCAGTTATTTTACCAAAACGTAGGACTCTGAACTTCCCCCTATTGTCTGCCACATTCCTACACATTCATAATGATAGTGAGATTTTGGAATGAGTCCTAGTTGACTCAATAGTTCAGCATGCGGGAGAGATTAGAATCATTGGCAAGCCATATTCACATTCTCTTTTTTCTAGATCATTTATAAAAATGTTAAATAAGGCAAAACATTCACTCAAGTGTTAATTACAATTCTTAAACAGTTTGGGGCACAGAAACTTGTGTGATATGGCTTAAAGCAATCATCGATTCCTCTGACCATGTTTATGTCCAAGTCCTCAAGGTACTGCCACTACAAGTGCACACTGTTAAGGGAGACACTTAGCCTGTGCTCTGTTTTCATTAGAAGAGTCTTTTCCAATCTGCAATTAAGTAATTCCCTAATCTTAAACCAGTGTGCCAGTTCTGTTCTACAGTGTTTACTTAAAACTACATAATAATTGCTTGACAAGATGTGTACCCTTACCTTCCCAAAATGTGTGTGTGTTTTCTCAATTTCTGTAGTTAAAAACTTATGTGATTTATTTTAGATTCTCAGTATCTGTTTTCATAAAATAAATGCAAAAATAATAGCATAATTTTCCTACTCTTTTGAAACCCCACAATTAAATTTAAAGATATCTATATCGCCTTTGTTTAAATGTGAAGGATATAATTTTAAAGCATATGCCCCCAAATTGGTGGCAAATATAATTTAATAAACTTAGATAGATATTAGAATATGTTTCACCAGTTACTAATTATGGAATCATTTAAATACATACAAATAAGAGTTTTTACATTAATCCCAGAAATTTAACATTTTTAATCTGTATGCTAATAGTTTGCTTTCACTCATATATGTAATTAAACATTTTCATGCTTACATATTTTTCTGATTTGATTCTAGACTGCTCAGCAAAGTAAAATATTAATTAAGATTAAGAAAATTTCAAGTAAAGATACATTAGATAAAATAAAGACAAAAACATAAATGTCTTAAAACTGGGAAAAATATTCTAGATCATAGATCCTATCCACTCATTAGCAAATGAAACAACAAAGAGTGTGAAAAAATTACTTTTAATTGGTTGCACAACTACTTGATGATTACTACTTACATATCATCTTGGTCTCTTCATTTATATAGTTCAGTGATATTTATAATCCATTATCGAATCAAACAATTTTGGAGATGCAACAGACCTACATATATCCTGATCTAACTCTTTTCTCTTTTCGGGAGCTTTTTAAAGAACAGATCTTCAGTCTCTGAAGATGCAGAATGCATCTATTTGTTAATCATATTTTCCATATACTCCAAGCCTTTTTATACATTCTTCTACTGGCTTTAGTTTTGTTCTCTAGTTTGTTCTCTAGTTCAATATAGGAGGTCTTTAAACATTAAAAACAACCATTGGAGTAGATATCTCAGATTTCTTCAGTTGCTTTAGATAACACCAGTTTCAATAATTCAGCTAGCTAATTCTTTATAGGAATATTCTAACTTGACGTTATTCCTTCTGTTCCTCCAAAAGGGAGGAATAGAAGTTAAACACAAATTTTCAGGCATGGTCAAACATTTGACACATTGTTGCCCTTGTTGTAAATATTGTAATTATATTTATGAAGGTACCCAGAGACTTTATTAACTTGGAGAATAAGTCAATTTAGTTAATTTGGTAGTATTAATAGAGACTAATCTACATTAGCCATTGCACTGATAGTAAAAGTTAAGAACTGAGTAAAACATGAATTTTGCTTTCAGATGTACAGAAGGGTTAATAAAGTAAGTGAAAACTAATCAGGAGAAGGAGGGGACTAATTCTCACTGGAAACTGAATCAAGAATAGGTTTTAACATCAGATCTGATTTTTGCTGAAAAATGTGATTTGTCAAGAAGAAAAATAAGTGAATTTTTCTATGTTATGGAAATAACACACAGTAAAGGAAATAATACCATAAGTGTATGATTTATTTAGTGAAACTATAAGTAGTTACCTATTTTCAGATCATAGGTTATAAGGGGATATAATGATAGGAAACTAATGGAAGGAATTTTTTTTAATATGTGAACATTTAGGAATCTTTTTGTTGAAAATTTCAGAAAATGAAATCTCGGCTGTCGACTTAAGCAAAAAAAAAAAAAAAGGTCTGTAAATGTTTTTAGCTTGAGGAACACTTCATCGAGATTCTCATAAATTACTACAATCCGATCTCAACACGTCTCCGTTTTGTTCTCTTCCATGTTACTAGAACCTACTTGATAGCAAGATGGCTAATAGTTTAGACCTACATCTTTTCACTGTCAAACTGAAAATGAAGGAAATTCTTTGTCTTTCAGAAATTTAAACAAAAGTCTGGGCACTCTCGTTGGATCATGCAGGGTTAAGTTCTGCTCCTTGGACCAGTTGCAGTATTTGTGGAATAGAATGCACTGTTTGACCAGGTCCCAATTTCATATCCATACTCACAGATAAAGAAGGAATAGGGTAATATCAACTTCACCTAGAACACAGAAACTGAAGGTTAGGGTAAGTTTATCCACCCCAAACCCCCAACCCTGACATCGAGTTTCTGATGGGACAAGAAAGAATGGCTGAAGGTATAAGGGGGAGAGAAAATGTATATTATAGTGTTTTCTAGTAATATGCTAAAATAATCTCTGTTGTATGAACAACTATTTATTTGGTAATTATATGGTAGACATTACTCATTGTGTACAATCCTCACTAGTTTTCTGTAAGGTATGTGGTTTTATCTTCATTTGATAATTGAAGAAAATTAAATCTGTCAGTGTATATGAGGAGAGGTGAAATTTGAACCAGGCAACTTTTAAACTAAAATTGATTATTTTTCTATACATTACAATGTTTTCATAAAATGATTATAATTATATTTATTTAAAGTAATCTTCAGCTCTACCTTCAAAGGAAAGGATCTAGATCAGTGTTTATCAACCTTGGCTGCACGTTGGAATCACCTGAGAAGCTTTAAAAGATACTGAGTTCCAGTTTCTACTTTTAGAGATATTGAGTAAAATTGGTATTTGATAAGGCCTGTCATATGATCCTACTGTGTTTAAAAACCACTGGGAGAAAGAACCAAAGGAAATGTGACATGCGAATCTCACTGTATTTTGCATCTAGGGTTTATGAGATTCTGTGTTAATAAAAAAAATTAAAGTCATGATAGAGAAGTCGGATAGGAACCATACCTACTTCTGTGGCACTTAGTTTGACAAAATGGCCCTTATACATGATTACCACCATTAAAACCTATACTTATTTCTTTGTGTGGTTATTTACTAAGCAAAGCTAAATTAAAAGGAGAAGATATGGTCATTGCCATATATTGACTTATCTTTCTGATCCTTAGAACAGTTCCCACTCTCCTCTAAAAACGTAATAGTCGACTAAGAGAAATCTGAGAAAGAAGAAGAAGTAGCAGGGGCAAGACTTCTTCTTCTTCTTCTTCTTTTTTTTTTTTATGTTTTTCTCAGCCATATGGACCAAGTCCCCTTCTTCCCTGTGTACGTGGCCTGAATGCAGAGAGCAGGAATCTGTCTACACAGCATTCCTATCTCCCCTTGAGTACTGCTTCACAATTTCTATCACACACAATTCCTAGCTCCCTTGTAGAAGTCAGTCCTGAGACAAGAGAGATTATCATTCCCTGAAGTCTGAAATGGTGTGGCCTAGTATTTTCCATCTATATTAAGGGGCAGAAGAATGTGCCCAAACACAGTAATGTCAGAAGTAGTTGGTGAGGAGCTCAGCAGTGGAATAAAGTCAGACTTGGAGATCAGTCCACATTATTTTATCGCGGATAGAGTAACATGTAAAACTCCTTGGGTCAGTGCCTAAAAGCCATTTACATTGTCACTAAAGAACAAAAAAAATAGGCAGGGCTTAGGTAAAAACGAGCCAGTTTTATTCTCAGATCAGTGTCATTTTTAATAGGATAGAGTTTCAGAATATATTCTTTAAATATATTAAAATGTATGCTACTATATGGCATATTAAGGGACATTCATCGTCTCATATAAATTCTTATAATAAACTACAATAAATGCTAAAGTTTAATGTATTTCTTCTTTTCCCTATAGACGCTATTTCCACAAAGAACTCATTCAAACCTTTTTAAGGTGTATAGGCCCTTTTTAAATATTTAGTGGAGAGTGTCACTTCTTTCTGAGTCTGATAAAAGACTTTTCTTTAGTCTTTTAAGCAAAAAACCAGCAACATCACTGCCATCGTTTTCACCCTTAGAAAAGTATTTTCAAATTGTCAAAATGAAAAACCATTTCTTCTTTCACAGAACTTAGTCTACTGATCCTGAAAACAATGTGAACCACATACAGTATTTTAATATCATAAAGAAAATTTTTCATAGACTGTAATTATTTTCACTTTCCAGATCAAAGATTATGTGCCCTAATTTACTAAGAAGTACCTTCAACTCTTATCCACTGAAAATATTCCAGGAAATGCAATTTAAAATGCAAGATTTAAAGTACAATGTAGAGAATGCCAGTTTCTTTAGAGTTTCAGAATTTCCTCTGTGTGACCAACAAATATGAATTGAGGTTCTTAACGTGGACCAGGACCCAACCTAGGCACCAAAGACCCAGGTGGAGTCTTGAAGGCTATGTAAGGGGTTTCCATGTTATTTCATGAACAAAAGGTAGCCATGGAGTGTTTTTCTTTTCTTTTCTTTCTTTTTTCTTTTCTTTTCTTTTTTCTTTTCTTTCTTTTTTTTTTTTTTAAACAAAAGAGCGACACTAAGTTATTGGTACCATAAAAGAACATTCCGTTATCTTGGTGGACAATAGTTTGGAGAAAGGCTAATATAAAAAATGAGAATTTCTTTTAAAATGACTTGGATCTTCCAAGAACAGTGACCTCTCATGACAAGTTAATTTTTTACATTATGTGATTATTTGTTTCTTAAATATTTCTATAGAAAGCATCCTCAAGTGTTCAGAACAATCTTAATGTTAAACGACCTCAACCAATGGAGGCTTTATATGGGAAAAAAATATAACAAAACAGTGGGATATGGTGGAAATGCATATCCAATTTATTTTACATATTTAAAACTTATTAAAATACTTTTTTATGTTTTTTAAGTTACCATCCAAAATTGAGACTTAGAGAACCAAATAATTCCTTGAACACAGACAAATTGCTCATAGGTTGTCTCCGGCAATCAGACACAAATAAGGTATAATTTATCAGATAAAGAATATAGAGTCGATGTAACTGTTCTCAAGAAACACACTGTGCAGTCTGTGGGTTATCATATGAAAAGGACAGAACTGTTTCCAGCTATGGGATCTGGAAGGAGTGCCATTCATAGATCTGTGAGCAACTATGCATAAATTAATTGTAAAGGGACCTCCCAGAGGAGATAACCTAGAGAAAAGTTGTCAATTAATTAAATCATTAATCACATATGTTGTCTCTAATACGTGCCTAGCTATGAGCTGGTTGAAGAGAATACAGAAATAAAAGACAAAGAAATGATGATTGTAGAAGTTATTTCAGGAAGGGAAACTTACTATCTTCTTTCCTAAAATAATAATACCAGGGCCAGGAGCCATTGTATACCCAGCTAATGAAAATACTCTTGTCTGTGAAGAAACAGAGGCCCTGGCGGGGGGGGGCGTGGAGAGAGAGAGAGAGAGAGAGAGAGAGAGAGAGAGAGAGAGATTTTTTTGAGTACATCCAACAGAGAAATATTTCTAGTCATAGACCTTTATTCCTGGATTCATTTTATATAACAATAAAGCAATTTTTTTAAAAAAGGGTCTAATACTACAAGGATAGAAATACTGTATGGGTGTATATTCCCAAAGAAAAATTGCACCAGCCAAGGCTAAACAGGCAAGGGAGATTGTTGTAATAGGGGGAGAGAGAGGGCCCCCAGGTCCTTGATAAAAAAACATTACTGGTTTGTAAAAGTGACAAGAGGCTGGGAGAAGAGTTACATCTCAAAGGAGCAGAGTAAGAATTTATAACTGTAAGTTTCTAAAGTAAATGTTATAAAAAAAAAGATCCAGGAACTATAGTCAGGAAGAGAACCTGTTACAAGTTTTGTTAAACTGAGGGGAAAGGAAGGCCATATTGCTTAGTATATGTGTGTATAGTTTTTTCTTTCTTTCTTTCTTCTTCTTTCTTTCTTTCTTTCTTTCTTTCTTTCTTTCTTTCTTTCTTTCTTTCTTTCTTCTTTCTTTCTTTTCTTCTTCTTCTCTCTCTCTTTCTTTCTTTCTCTTCTTTCTTTCTTTCTTTTCTTTCTTTCTTTCTTTCTTTCTTTCTTTCTTTTCATTTTGATACCAAAAATCAAGCAATGACAATGTAAGAAAGGAGCTGATAAATCAATTTTGAGTAAAGATGGATGTAAAAATACTAGATCACTAATTAACAAACCAAGTCTGACACTATACAATAAAGAAAGGAAGACAGAATCGGTTTATATCTGCTTTGAAATGAAATGGCTCTGTTATATTATAGGCGCTTGAGAATGTGTAAATTGTTATCTTTAGCTCTGTTTTTCTTCTGTAAAGTCTGGTAGGTTTGCCTTCCTTGCATAGTGGTTGTAGAATTCAGCTATGTTGTGTATAGTGTCTAGCACAGTGCCTAGTCAAATTAAAAAAAAAAAAAACTCAGGAAATAGTTGTTAATGTTAATTAGAGTATGACTTCACCAAGAAGATATTATGACAGTTAGAAAAAATACTCAAATATAAGAGTTATAAAGTAGCACAGTAAATTTGGAGACTCACAAATAAGTTAATGAACTGTAGAATAGAATAAGAATGACAGTGGGGTCAAGACAGGTATCCAAAAAAAAAAAAAAAAAAAAAAAAGACAGAACCCAACTGAGGATGGTAGAATATTCTGTACTTTGGAAACTATGTAATTTATCACGTGGCATTAGAGAGTAAATGAAGGATTTAAATAAGAGAATAACACAGCAAGTTTCAAATTTTAGAAAGAACTTCCTAACAGTAGTTTAGAGGGTCAGGATGGCAAATTGGAGGCTTCAACAATGCATTGGAACATAGTAAACAATCAGTAGAATCTGTGAAATGGATAAATGAATCTTGCCATTATGTGCTAGTAGTGTCTTTATTAATTTTTTCCTAAGCCAAGTAGGCACCAGAATTATTTTAAGATGTTTGGAATGGCATCAGGAATGAGATCCAGACTCTTGTCTTTAAGACTTACACATTCGTGACCATCTGGAAAAGACTATAATAAAAAGCATAGGGCAAAGTTTCGACTCATGAAAGCAGGAGTGAAAGAATAGAAGTGGGAGAAGAATCATGGCAAATTTTAAAATATGTATTCCACATGTTTTACCTGCCTAAACCATATTCCATTTCTGACCAATTTTTCCTTTCTGTTTTTGCCTTGGAAAAGTAATTGTTTGAGGGAAGAGAGTCGTAAGAGGAAGGATATTGTGAGTCCAGTGTAATATATTTAAAAATGGAACTGTTTTCTTAACTGTTAAACATTTAACGATTTGAAGTTTTCAATATGACTTAACTTTCCTCAATAAAGTGATCATATAAACCAAAGACAATACAAAAGAGGTGTCATAGTAGAAGCAAGTAGTGCACACTCTTTTTCCAACATCATTTGTTATGTTTTTTTTGCCATGACCTTGGATCTAATGATGCTCCAGTGAAGCGTATTAGGAGGTTAATGCAGGTGCTCACGTAATTATAAGTTAAAAAAATGTCTGTGCACATTGTATGCATGGTAATAGCAAGGAATATGACAATAGATCTATTTCTTAAGGGAATAATGTGTGTGTGTGTGTGTGTGTGTGTGTGTGTGTGTGTGTGTGGTAGAGTCTTCCTACAGTTTATGAGGCGGTATCCACTTTTGGATTTTGCCTCGTATATTATTTTCTGGTCACAAGACCAGCAGAATAACAAATGCCTTTCTATTAGTAATAGTGTAGTAAAAGTATTGTATCTACCAGTTATAAAATAATTAAATGGCTTGCTTAAGATCATACTGCTAATAAGTGGTAGACTTGAATTTTACTCAAAAATACATGTGTTATTACCTCTATTTTTTAGAAATTATTTTACTCATAAACAGGAAATGATTATTTGCTTTTAAGAGAATATTTGATAGAGTTCCTATATGACTTAGTACTAGTATCATAAAGCAGAATTAAATTGTATGTAGATGTCAATATACCTTGAAGAAGGTTCGCATGGTTTTCATAGCACACATATATTTATAATAATTTATATCTTGATGCTACTTGAGGCATTACATTGTTTTATATTGTAATGAAGAGTGTCTAACAATTTTTTAGCCATACATTTAAGTGCTGATCGTATGAAGGACTGCCATGTGTAAAAGAGGATGCGCATATTCTTACTACACAGGAGAGTGAAACTTAAAGTAATGGTTGGAAGTTAGAAGGAAGCAGACCTCACCTCACCTGAAGGCATGGTCTAAAATAAGGATGTCCTTATAACTGAAGTAGTTGTTTAATAAAAAGATGAGCAGAGAACTTTTAAGCCAAGAGCTTGGGCATATTTTTTTGTAAAGGTAAGACAAACAATTTGTGTAGGGAGTTCTGGTATTTCCATATGGAGTGCAGTGTTAAAGCTGGAAAATAGAAGAGTATGTTCCATGTCATACTTAGTTCACAGCAAGTTTATTCATTTTTTACATTGTGAAGTTGCAGGATGTGGTTAGTGCAGTTAAGAAGAGGTTGTGACAAGAGTCTGAGAGCATGCAAACTACTTACTGAAAGCAGTTAGCTAGAGAAAGAAAAGTTTTGAGGAATGAGGTAACCAGATGCAGACATCTGGATAATGTTGGTTGGCAGTTTAATGGCTCTTCTTTTCTCAAAATTAGCCATCCAGGGGCTATCCCAATTCTTTCTTAAGATGTTGGTATATACAGTGTGGGAATTCCATGGAGGGGAAATCTAGTGAGAAAACGGGAGTGTACCAAATTCTGGGATTTAGGAACAATTGAAAAAATTTAGCATGGAGGCTGTACCAGTCAATATCCCAGCAAGGAGCACACGGCATGCTCAAATGAGGATAATACTCAAAGGGGAGCTTTATAAAGGATCTTTAGTAAAGGGTAAGGGCATCAAGATGGAAAACTACAGGGTTGCACAGGCCTCTGCCCTTAACATCAGAGCTGTTCTCACCCCTATGCCTAAAACGACACAGCTTAGAAATGTATGTCAGAACTTGGAAGGAGAGAATCATGTGCAGCAGAATTTCTCAAACCATCAGTAGCAAGATTTCCCAAGAAAATACATATAATATTTGAGACAGATTATGCTAAACATATTATTATTTTTCTGAAATTCAAAATTAATTGGTATACTATACTTTTAGTTGCTAAATCTAGCAAATTTATCTGTGAGGAAGAGCCAAAATTTTTGTATATGTTTATTTTGTTTACTAATCCTTAACAGGTATTTTTGTAAAATACAGTAAAAATAAAATACTAGTAAAGTGAAATTTTAAAAAGTTCAGGCTCTACCTGTTAAAATTTAAATCCAACAGACATAATTTTTTTTTGTAAAATTATAATAAAAGTTTCCAGATGCATCTTGTCACTAGCATTGGTCCATGGACCGCACTTTGAGTATCGGTAATGAAGCACATGGGGGGAGTTGCGTTGCAGTGAGGTCTGTAGAGCCTCTGGGGGAAATGCTAGGGAGAGAAGTCCTGACCTCTCTCTTACACTGCTCTTCCTCACCTGCTGCAGTTTTCCACTGGCCAGAAAGCAAGAGTACCACCTGATGTAGCAACACAGGTCTCCATCCTGGGATGGAGAGTGAAGTATAGAGGAGTGGAAAATAATAAAAAGGAAAGACTGAAGATACTCAATGCGGGATCCATAGATTCTGTCATAAACTATGTAAGTACTTGCCAAATGGATATATTCTATTAGCAGGTACTATATGATCAATAGCTCAGACAGCCATTATTTAGAGAAATTAGCTCTGGCATATCTCTGGTTTTGCTGAAAGACAAAAATAAAGAAATTGTTTTTACTTAACATCTGGGGTAATTCAAGGGTTTAGACATTTTTCTTCTACTAAGTGAAGAAATGGTACTAACAAAAAAAACTGAAAGTTTTAGAATGCCCAAACATGGACTCACTCACTTTAGTAACATACTAAATAGTGCCATACTCTTTAGATTCCTGGCCAGAGGGTGACATTCATAGAAAGAGTAGATGTGCGTATTATTTAATAAGTGTCTGGGCAATTAATGGCTTACTGCGCCTTAACAATTAGAAGCATAATTGTGAATATCATATGTTCCTATCCATTCACAGATGAATTATGATTATATCAGTAGTGGGTTAAAAATTAAGTGAACCAAGATCTTCAAAAAGATAGACTGTAGGCTGAAAGCAGGTCCTGTATTTATTGTTTGTTTTGTTTTTATTTATTATCAATTCTTTAAAATGATACATATATGTTACACAGAACCCCATGCTAGCAAACAATAATCATCTGGAGCTGGATACCAGCTGCCCCTAGTTTAGGAGAGACTAGATCCCACTCTCCTACACCTGACTTGCTTTACTCATGAATATTGCCTTCTGGTCCCTATAGACACTTCCATCAGGATTCTTGAAATTGAGGCAAGAACAGCCTGTCTCTCTTTTGTTGTTTCACATGATCTTTTAACATCACGAAATAGTAGGAGGATGTGAGGAATAAAGTGACCTAAAGAAGAATTAAATTTACTTAAGAATAAGTGTTCCTAAACTAGGCTATATACCGATAAATTATTTAAGAAAATTGTTAAAAATATAAAGAGCTGGGCACCACCACCTGCAAATTCTGATTGAGTATGTTCAACATAGAAAGCAAGAGTCCCTTTTTTTTTTGTGTGTGCCCTAGATATTTAAATCCAGTTGCTTTGACCTGTTGTCTGATCACAAGATGTCTCACAGTATTAAACACAGTTATACTATTTTGACATGCACTTTGCTTATGTGTGCAACTTCTCAGTGGTGAAAGTTATTTTTCCATCAAAGCACTTAGTGACTCTCTCATATATCTAGCCCATAATTTCTGAACTTGGACATTCATTCTGAATTTGTCTGAATCTGGAATTCAACCCACTCCCACCAAATCTAAAATAAAACAAAACAACTATTATTTGTGTTTCATTGACTGGTATCAGTAGCCCTACATTTACCCAAGTCAGAATCACCCCAGGCACCCTGGTGTATGTTTTTGCCTAACTCCCAATGCTTCATCAGTAACCGAATTTAATTTGGACTTAGGCCTCACTGAGTGAATAGTTTCAAGATACCAATTCTAACATGAAAATGCTAACCATTTAACTAATCTTAACTATTTATAGGATTATGATCAAACTCTTTTCATACACAAATGAAATTTCCAAACCATCTTCCAAACTTCATGTTTTGCCAAAGCACACTACATTACAGCACACTTGATAGTTTTCTTTATATCAACATTTTTTAAATTCACATATTTACTTCAGCCTTACAGCATGCATTACAAACTTCAATGACAGTTTATATGTATTTTTTCTTACGTCATATTGAAATAAACATATTTAAAAATATTGCTCTGGATATCTCCTAAAATGATCTGGCATACGTATGTCAAATATCTGAAAACAAGAGAAAATAAGACAAGTGTAGTGTTTTCCTCTTTCTTTCTGCTCAGTTCTCTCTTTTCCTTCTTTACATCTGTTGCATCATAACTTCTGTGCCATTAAACTATCCGCAATTCCTTTATGATGCCAGATTATTTTATACTTGAATCTTTTGCTCAAGTTGCTTTTTCCATATGAGCTTATATTCCTCATGGGCATGGAATTATTTTTGAAAATCCCACGTCAGAGTTCTATGCTATATATAATAGTCTCTTGATTTGTTTTACTTAGGTCAAGGCAGTAGATTTGACTTCTCGTCTTGCTTTGCCCACTTTTTTAACACTGGCTCTTTTACATAGTAATATAGTATTTGTGGCACATTTTTAGAGGTCTGTTTTATCTATTTTTATTAGTACAGCAAGATATGGTACTTGAGACATTTAAATCCAGATTTAGACTGTGTGGTTTCAATTCTCAGATCTGACAGTTACTAGCTGTGTGACATGGAGGGTTACTTCTCTGGTGCTCAATTACATCATCTGCAAAATGTGGTCCATAACTTGTTTCCTTGGTTATGAGAGTTAATACATGTAATAAGTTTATCCTATTGTCAAGTTTGCAATAATCCATCAGTATGGCCAACAACAATAAATTATTATTACTTTACTAAAATAACACTATAATCTACCTAGAGGCTATTGTGCATGTCTTATTGAATATCCAAAATCTGTCTAATTATTAAATTTAATAAGTATTTAGTTCATATTTACTTAAAGAACAAATTAATGGTTCTCCATTAATATGTTGATAGAATAAAGTAACAATAGACTTCTTGTATATGTTTATATTCATACCTATGCAGATGTCTAAACTTACTGAAAAAAATTTGAACTTGCAACAAAGTATATATTCACATGAACCTCTAAGTTCCTAAAGATAATCAAAGAGACTGAATTTATTCAAGTTCAAGTTGGATTAGTAATCAGTGATTGCAGAAGCTTAAATTTGAGATCAGGGTACAAATTTCCAAAGAGACAATACAGACTTACAGAAATACAGGCAGACACTCATAGGTGTTGTTTGATTAGTTTTTTTTATAGATAGATATACAGATAATGAATCTGAATAAAGGGTATGAATTCTTTTGACCCATAAAAACATCTCTACCCCAATGATTCTGATTGGTTACTTAATATAATCATGCACATACCTGTGTATCAGTTTCAAATTAGTATTTTGTTTTTTCACTTAAAGATATAGGAAAATATGTTTGATCAAATGCAGCTTTGTGCTTGTCTTTCTTTTTAGAGGTCTGTATCACTTGCTAAATCACATTCAAGTTGGTGTACTGTTTGTTGAAATTTTCACTCCACGTACTATTTGAGTTCAAATGGTCATAACATTGTAATAACCTGATGCTTGTTCTACAATTGGCCCTTCCACTCTGAACTAATAAAGGGTGAATTACAAAACAATAAATGAATAAGCACAATTACCCTTGTGTGGCATAATTACTGCTTTTAATTACTTTAAAGCAAGCATTTGAGAGCCAATGATATGAACTCATTGTTTAATAAACACACTGGAAAAACAGAAGCTCTCATTTTGGCTTTTTATAAATTTGTGAGGTTACATTAATGGAAGACCTTAGTCATACATAGCCTATGGTAATGGAGTTGTGTCATCCTGGGGGTAACTATATAATGATAGTAATAACTCAATAGAAACAAAATGTAATTCTTCAACCTGCTTATCTTGCTGTGAAATAGCCTAAGATGCAACAGGAACTTTGATGAATGTATCTTGGTAAGTTCTGATCCTGAATTCCAAAGTTATTCACTCTGTACAAATACAATTATATTAACAAAGTAGATAGGTAATGTATTTGCTTTGATGAAAATAGAAGAACACTTATAGTATCACTGTTTCTTGATAGGGATCAAGAACTGTATTCATTTTTGCTTAACTAACCCATTGTACCAAATTCTCCAAATTTGATGATGACGATGATGATGATAATGATGGTAATGCAATATGTGTATACATCAGAGAAAGTAAGCCTTTTTCTACCATGGACCCCACCGAAAGCTCACAGTTGTGCTCTGTTCTTCATGATAAGAGATGCAAGTTGTAATAATTTGCTTTCGACTTTGAGGACATTTCCTGGCTTGTACCTGTATACCATGATTATAGATATTCTATGGATGTAGTAATCTCTGCATTTTCACATAGTTTATCTTTTACCCATTTAGGCATATAGTTTTTAGTAAGGCCCTCTGAATGCAAGGCATCCCACGCTCCCACAGTCCATTCAACTTAATATATCAATGCAATTGATCCATGTGATGTGATGTTCTATGGGATGTTCACAGATATCTCTGAACTTTTATAATGAAGTGTTTGAAAGTTACCACTTTCCTAGGGGAAAAAATGTAAATGTATGTTATTGTCTATTCTATGTGAGTACAAAATTTTATCATTTGTATGTATTTAATATTGAGTTAAATTATAGAATCAAAATAAAAATAAATGAATTGTTTAAGACTAAGAAATAGGAAAAATATTCAAAAAGAAACATGCAAAAGCCCAATTTTGGTAACTCTAGGTTAATTAATTTTTTTACCGCAGGCACTCTCTGTGTGTTATTTAGTAGCTGTCAAGATTATCATATACGCTGTCATCGTATCACATTGCTTGTGTTCAAGTAATGCTTTTTAAAAACTTATTAATTGCCCAAAACACAAGTGTAGTTTAAACTTTATCATAGGTATGTATGTATAGGAAATAAAAAAGTACATATCAGACTCAGTACTATCTGCATTTTCAGGCATCCATTGGGGATGTCTTGGAACATATATTTTTTATGTTTTTTTTCTATGCATACTATCTATAATTAAGTTTGATTTATAAATTAGCCACGGTAAGAGATTATTAACAACAACTAAAAATAAAATAAAACAATAATAACAATATGCTGTAATAAAAGTTATTGATAACCAACGTGATAACCAAAAGGGCAACTAAGTGACTAAAGGCTGGGTACCATATGCAATGTGAAGATATTGGACAAAGGGCTGATTCACATGTCTTGGGCAAACTGGGCAGAATAGCACCAGATTTTATCACACTACTCAGAACAGCCTGCAATTTAAAAATTACGAACTGTATATATCTGCAATTATGCATTTAATATTTTCGGACCGTGCTTGCCCACTGGTAACAAACTACAGAAAGCAAAACTGAGGATAAGGGTGGACTGCTGGAGCTACAATGCTGTACAGGCTCTCTAGAGTTTATCTGTATTGTTTAACTAAAACTTTATGCCTGTTAATTAATAACTCACATTTCTCCTTCTCCACCATCTCCTGGTAACCATCATTGCAATCTTTGATTTTATAAATGGTTATTTTAAATGTTCATCAACATGTAAATGAATAAAAAAATCTGATAAACACATATACACACACAAAATAGAATGCCATTCAACTTTAAATAAAGATGATGCACAACATTTTTAATGCATTGCTTATTTGGCCATCTTTCTCTTAATATGGCACAAACTGCATCATCATCATCATCACCATCATCATGTGAAAGTGAAGAATCCCTCTAGGCTGTGGCTAGAAAGACATGTAATGATGGAAGGATAGTCAGAGAGATGCTATGTTGCTGCATGAAAATGGAGGAAGGAGGTCAGGAGCCAAGGAACACAGACAATTTCTAGAAGCTAGAACAGGTAAGGAACCAGATTCTCCTCTAACGCCTTCAGATAAGAATGCAGCCCTGCTGACACCTTGATTTTAACCCAGTGAGACCTTTGTCAGACTTCTGACCAACCAAACTGTAAGATAATAAAATTTCAATTCCACTAATTTTGTAGTAATTTGTTACAATGCAATGAAAACCAAAAACAGATTTTGGTACTATGAGTGAAGTGCTTCTGTAACAAATACCTAAAAATGTGCAAGTTATCTCAGAACTAGAGAGTAAGCAGAGGCTAGAAGAATTTTTGGCAGATACTGGATGCTGCCAGAATTCATGTGTTAAGGTCCTAACTCACAATACCTCAGATTGTGATAGAATCTTTAAAGAAAGTAATAAAGTTATAGTCAGGTCATTAGGGTGGGCCCTAATCTGATATTACTGTTGCTCTTATAAAAAGAGAATATTTGGATATGACAGGTGCAGAAGGAAGAGCAGGTAAAGACATCATCTGTGAACTGAAGAAAGGTTTCAGAAGAAACCAACCTTGCTAACACTTGATCTTGGACCTAGCCTCCAGAATTATGAGGAAATTAATTTCTGTTGATTAAGTCACCCAGTGCGTAGTACTTTGTTTTGGTAGCCTTAGAAAACAAATATCTGGGAATAAAATATCCTGATTTTATTAGAATATGTTTCAAAAATTTATTGAAAATGCAATTTTTTGTTTGTTTTTGAGCTGGAAGGGACATTTGCTAAAACATTCTCTTCTTCTTTGACTTAAGTGGCAGTTTGAAGACATGAGTCTAAATATTGATTTTTATTTTTAGAACCTGAAGTGAACTTTTGTTTTTTACTTTATCATTGTATTGTTTCACTTAAAACATGGCCTTTTGAAATATGAAGGAAAGCAGAGATAAATAAGAAAAAGAATATAATATGGAAAATTTGAAATTTTTATTGTGAATTACTAATCAACAAATAATTTATGAGCTCTATACAACTCAAAGCAAAGGTACACACAAAGATGGAATTATACTTTACTGAACTCAGAAGATTTAAAGAAACTGTACATTAAATAGATTTTAATCTATGAATACTTAAAATGGATAAATATAATTGCTTTGTGTACCTCATAGTCATAAGATAGTTCTATAAAGATAATGTACTAAGGGAAATCAGATGAGAGTTTAACTAAAATGTTGGGTTTTGAAAATGTGCTGAAACAATAAGACATTTAGAGATCACCTCTTTTCTATAAATTAAAAAAAAAAAGTTTTATGTTTAAATTATATACCCCAGCTATGCCTTCTTCATCTTTTTTAACCTCATTTTCGAATCTCATTTAGAACTAGTCAAACTCTCCATTTTGCCCATGAATCATGAAGCATAATTATATAAACCTCTTACACAAGGGCTTGCTATGTGTGGACTTGCCCATGGGAGAAGTAGCTCAATCACAAAACACTTTTTTAAGAACATGTACTTTTACAGCTCCTACGTAGTACGTCTCCTCTCCATAATATTTACAATAAATGGGCGAGCTCTTCCGACTTTCAGTCATCACTGCTTTTGGTGGTTACTGTTACCATTCGAGGTTCCACTTGTATACCTGCTCAAAGAATTTTGTATGCACTACACAAACTACAAATCAGTTTAAGGTACCCAACCCATAAATTCCAAATTTGATGAAAATATGTTCATTTGTTTTTTAGATATGATTGTAACCAATCAAGAAAGCTTATTTTTATTTGTACATATTTCTACTTTCAACATTTATTATGAAATTTAATTTAAGTGAACATTTAATGATCAGAATCTACATTAGAAGAACTGACTCGGCGTTATTGGTAGTACATTCTGGATTGTGTGATACGTGGGTGGGTGATTTATTGGAAAGTGGATGGTACAACCATCAGAATTTATTTATATAATCTATACATCCAAAAGTAAGAAAATATTAAATTACACAGAATCAAAGGACATCAGTTTTATTTGTAAATGTCTGTAAGAACCAATAATTTTTCTTAAAATCAACCATGAAAGATATTATAAAAAAGTGCTATGTGTGTTTTGATGGATCCAGTAAGTCAAGATATTTTGTTATTAATTGTGATTTTAAAAATGAATTTTTATGTGGATAGGTGATTGCATTTATAAATAATAAATGTATTCAACTTAATTGTTGAGGCTAAGAAAAAAATTTCCTTCTACCCTTTTAAGTTCTAAAAATAAAAATGGTCTAACCAGATTAACAGGAGAAAAACAAATTTAATAATGTACATACGGGAGCTCCGCAAAGACAATGAGACCAGGGCAAGGCAGACATCCCAAACAAAGGAATGGGATAGTGGCAGGGGGAGGGGGAGCTTCAAAGGGAGGAGGGCAGTTCACAAGACAGTAAGAAAAGCAGATGTGTAGTAATTAGATGTTTGTCCTGTTATACAGATAGGTCTTTCAGATAGGAACAACGACAAATATATATATATATTTCTGTGAATAACTCAATTTCTAGGCCAGGCCCCTATCTAAATTCTTTAGATAGTTAAAGGTGAGGTAAATGTTTTTCTTGAGTCAGCTGGATCTTGATTGGCTTCAACTCAAATAATCCACATGGGCACATTTTGGGGAAACTTGTTCTGAACCCCTTCAGTTGTAGTTCAAATTAATGGTGGTGTTTAATTTTATATAAGCTCTTACAATTTTATAAGCTACCTGGGAACTATTTACTTTTAGCAAATTGTGTGATACTATGTCACTATTAGATTTGGACGAAAGAAATGAATTCTGTTGTTTAGTTTAAAGTTTAAGTAAAGTCACTTCCAGATTTTGTCATATGGTGTTAAGATCTTATCCTCCATAGAGGGAAAACTGAAAGATAATTGCGTCATTGATTCTCTTAATTAAGCTTTTTTTCCACTGAATACCTTTTAACATGAGAAATACAATAACAATTACAGTTGCTCACAAAGGATTATAAAATGGTAAAAGGGCAAGCTTGAAAACTCCTGTTTTTAATTTTCCAGAGAGAAACTATACTCTTTCTTTTCTGTTGTACTTTAGTATAAGAAATCAATGACAGGTACATCTCTCTTTGGAATAACTTTTATAACCTTCTCTCAAAAAAAAGTCTCTATTCTCGGCATGCCACCCACAGTTCACTGACTTTGAACTAGTCATGTCCGATCCCCGTCCCCAGTAGGTTGTATCAGCTATCTCTGGTGGAAGGATCCCCTGAGAATCTTCTACTGAAATGTTTCCAGTTGCTCTTCTCAAAATAAAGATGACTTTTTAGAGGCAAGTTGTGTTATTTGTCAAGTGAAGTTCAGGGCTTAGTTATTTTCTTTATTAACATTTTGAAGGTCATATCAGTTTGCTAGTATATATTTTTTTAAAAAAAATAAAGAATGTTGCCTAATGATTGCTTCTTTTATCTCTGTTTCATTTTTTCAGAATTCTTATGTAATTATGTCTTACACCCTTTTATTATTCTGCAAATGAGAGAATTTCTCCTTTAGGAAATTGTAGTACTTTCAGTCATGACTGTAATTAGTAACACAATGGGCTCCTTTATTATATTATTTATCTTAAGTAGTTAAAAATAAAGCACTAAAAATCTGACGAGGAGGATGTATTTTTCCTGCCATTGCAATACAGATTTTCAGGCCATTTTATATTTTGTCTTTCTAAAGATTAATTAAATCATTCAATAAATATTAATAATGAGTCCCTACTGTGTGGCAAATAAAAGCTAAGAAGGATCATGAACTTGGGGTGCACCTATAAATGGGAAGAAAAGAAGGAAAGATATAAATAGGTTCACTACATAGTATGATAGAAGATGAGGGATGCTAGTGAAAACTAAAACATGATAAGTAGTCTGAGGAGTACATGAGGATTTTTTTTTTTTTTTTAAGAAATTAGGATGAAAATGAAGGAGAAGGTAACATTTGAGCACAGCATTTCAAACAGAGGGAACAAACAGTGATACCACCCTGAGACAGGAGCACAACTGATCTATTTGAGAATGGCGGGGAGGATGGCGTGGTGAATGTAGACAGTGCTTGTGATGGTTTCATAGTTTTGACTTGAGACCTGGACTATGCCGAGCATGTTGGGCGTTTGGGAAGCCACTGGTTTTACTCTGAATAAGATGAGAAGCTGCTGTAGGGTATTTAGCAAAGCAGTGACTTGATGCCACCGACATGTTGAAAGGATCGCATTGGATACTGTGTGGAATCTGTGGGAATAAGAATGGAAGTAAGGATCATAGACTATTATAAGAACCTGAGGAAGCAGTAATGGTACCTTAAAGAAGGCTTGGGAGTGGGGCAGGTATTAAAAAATGGTTAGGTTCTATGCATATTTTGAACTAAAGTCTGTTTTTCTGACATAGCTGTGGGATATAATGAAATGTTTCAAGGATAAATCAGTTTTAGTTGTTGTTGGACTGGAATGATGGAGTCCAGTAGTGGGGAGAATGTGTGTGAGTGGAACAGGTTCTAGAAGAATAACACACAGCTTTGTTTTGAGCATTTTGAGTATGAAATGTTCCAAGTAGACATGTTAAGTACCCAGTTGTATATTGTTTTACAACTCTTTGGTGGAGAGGTCTGTACCAAAGATATAAATTTCAGATCCATTATTACATAGATGGTAGTTGAAATTGCAAACAAGAAGAAATCACTTAGAGAAAAAGAAGATAAAGATTCAAATAATGATTTCTAGGTCACTCCAAATTTAAGAAGTTAATGAGAACTGAAATTAACGGAAGAGACAAAGTATGACCAATGTCAAAGAAAAAAAAACAGAGGAGAGAAAAAACAGTTAGGGAAATTGTTTTCTAAACTATGTAAGTGTCTAACCAATGTACTATATACTTGAAACTAATAAAGTAAAATTTAAAAAAAAATTAAATTTTAGATGTATACTTCTTAATCACTATTTGATTTCGATCCCTGCATATATACAGAGGTCAGCTGATCTGGAGAGAGAACTGAGTTTTCAGGTCTCAGAATAAGCATTAAAGTAACAAACCAAAAATAAAATTAACAATCAAAGCTTTAATCACTTGCTACAATAGCAGAAGGAGCAACTAAAACCTATTCCATTTTCCTACATGGAACAGCAGGCCAATGGGTAATGAGGGAATTCTGAACATAAGGTCCTGGTGGTTTCCTGGACTCTGGGTCTGTTTCCTATGATTAGAGCTTTTCGTGCCCTCTCTAAACATTTTTCTAGCCCAAGATTGTAAAAACAATTACCTTTATTTTCATATAGAAACTTTAAAAGAACTGCTTTTATGTTTTGCTATATGATCTGTTGCAAATAGCTTTTTTGTATGATGTGGTATACACAAAAAGTTTTTTTGTTGGCATTTTTAAAATATGATTATTCCAACTGTTTTTTTCCATCTCATTGCATTGATAACTTTCTTAAAATCAGTTGATCATGTATCTATTACAAGTGCATTTCTGGACTCTATTCTATTGCATTAATATTTTTTATCCTTAAAAAACCACATTCTCTTGATTATAACAGTACCTATTGTTAATAGATAGTATAATTTTTCCAAAATTGTTTTAAGGATTACAATATGTTAACTTTTTATATTTTACTCAGATTTAATGTTGTACTTCATGCGAAATATAAAACAAAACAATATCATTTTATTTACTTCTCCAAACCATGAGCCTTTCTTGTCTGTCATACATTTTATTTATACATGTTATAATGTTATTATTTTTGCTTTAAACAGTAAGTTGACATTTAAAGGTATTAAGAAAACAAAACAAAGACAATTTTATATTTATTCTTGTATTTTCTATTGCCAAGCCTCTTTTTTTTTCATGTGATATCCTGGGCATCTGATTTAGTTTCTATCTGGTAACATTTCCTTTCAGCATAAAAAACTTTTTTACGTATTTGGGCAAGGTTAAAATAAAGAAATTTCAGATTAAAAAAAAAGCTGAAAGAATTAGCATCTGCTGACAACTAATTTCTCAGTTTCTGTTTGTCTGAAATTTATTTCAACTTCAGCTCCATTTATTGATAATAATTTCTTTAGATGTATAATTATAAGTTGACAACATATTTTAAAGAACATTGCAGATATCCATCCATTTTCATCACTGTTCTGATAATTCTGCTAGAATTTTTAATATTTCTATCTGATATTTAGGTGTGTGGGGTGTTTTGGTCTTTTGCCTATTCTCATGTCTTGTTTTCAAAAGTTTGATTATGATATGCATATGTGTGGTTCTTTATATTTATCTCCTTTTGGGGTGGCTAGGCTTTCTGCATCTGTGAGTGCATATTTTTCACCAGATTTGGGAAATTTGGAAACCAATATTTCTTTAAAATTTCCCTTCTTTATTGCTCATCTTTTTAGAGAGGAGTTCAATTGCATGTATTACATTTAATCCCTTGGGTGACTGAGTCTCTGTTTATATATTTCTCCAGCTTTTTTTTTTTCTCAATTTGAATAATTTCCATTAATCTGAATTCAGTTCACACATCCTTCTTCTTTTAAATCTATCCTATGACTTTTTCATTTCATATATTTTATATTTGAATTTTTGAGAATCATTAGAATTTGTGTTTATAGTTTTATTTTGTTTTATTTTATTTTATTATTTTATTTTATTTTATTTTTTTTATTTTATTTTATTTTATTTTTGCCCAAATTTCCCAGTGGTATTCTATTTTTTTTTCAAATCCTGGAACCTACTTTTAATGTTTGTTTTAAAGTCCTCATCTGCAAATTCCAGCATCAGTGTTATCTTGTGGTCTGTTTTTATTAGCTCTGGTAGAAGAACACAAACTTCTGTTTATCTTGGCTATAGAATACATGCCTCTGTTTTTCATATTAGTACTTATGACTGCAATATTGTAACATGACCGGATTATGTTTCTTCCTTTAAAGTATGCTCTGGCAGACAGTTAAATGAATGATTGATCACTAAGACTTCATTTTAGGCTTTGTTTGGGTGGATCTGTTTCAGTTTTTACTTTGGACGCATGGCCTTTCTGGACTTCAACTGCATACTTGGGTTACTCAGCAAGAGTCTCCATTCTAACCCGGCCATACTGTCATATTTCCTAGTACTGCACAATCTCCGTTGTCTTCATTCAGTTATTAATCCCCAGCAGCTACTTTCTGCCAGGCCTTAAAGTCTCGCCTTGAGCATTCATAGCCTTGCCTTCGGCCAAGGAATGCTGGCTCAAAAGTTTCTTCTCTGTACAACTCTCCTTTTTACTCTTCTGCCTCACAAAGTTAGTCCACCTCAAACTCTCTGAACTCATGTTTCTCTTTGCTTCATTCGCTGGGACTGCAGCTGTTGGCTTAGGTTCCTCTCTAATATGATCTAAAAGCATCTCCTAGGCAGGAAGTCAGGGGGAGTGCGGAGCTCGCTTATGGTGCTCCTCTTCTTTCACATAAAATAGCCTCGCACTCTGTTGTTTGTTGCTTGGAAACAGTTGCCTCATACACTTTTACCCCCTTTTCATACTTGTTCACAAAGGATGCAGGAGTCTGATATGGTAACTGTGTCATGGCTAGAAGTGGAGATCTAAATATATTTTATTTCTACCTAGATAAAGAAAACTTGAGGCATTTGGTTTGCTATATTTATTTCAAAGCAATACTTTTGAGGAAAGTGCATTCCACCTTGCCATAATCTAAAGGAGAATTTAGCTGATTTATTTGAATGTGTTGGAACTTGGTCTAGAATGGTACTATGGAGACAACATTTAAATATTCACTTGGATTTTTAGGCTGATAAAACATCATCGTCATTGTCATCATTATCATCATAGTTAGCACAGAATATTTTTTACATGTAGCACATTTTTCACTCACTCAATACTCATGGCAACCTTGTAATTCAGTAATTTTTATATGAGGAGACTTAGGCAACAGATTAAATTATTTACCCAAAGTTATACATAGAGGATGTGTTGGAACCAGGGACCTAATGGAAACAGCCCTGGTTCACACTCTTAACGAGTGTGTTTTTACCACTCAAAAGACCAGCCATTTCTCTTATAATATCAAAAGACACGTTTTTCTCCATTTCCTGCTATACTCCTGCATCTAATCCACTGCCCTATAAAATAGGACTAAACTGAGGCATGTAGAAAGGTGGAGAACACGGGCTGAGTTAGGATTGTTGATAGTAGGACTTCGAGGGGCAGTGATAATTTCCAGGAAAGGACATTTTATAATCAGAATTTTTAATTATAGACCTAACTGTGTATTCTCGCCCCAAACTCTACATTAAGGCACTGACTATTATTTCTATTTCAAGAGGCAGTTTAGGTGCCACTTCTTCTGTGAGGACTGCTAAATACTCATTCTCATCTCACCCACAGAGTGCATGGGGGGATGCCTTCCTTCTCTGTGTTGGAACCGTTATCCCAGGATGTATGACAATACTACAAATGTTGCTTTACTTATCTACTTATGGACACCATATCCAAAAACTTTCCTTAAAAGCTAGAACTTGTGTTATTCACTGCTCTGTCTCCAGATGGGAGCACAATGCCTTAAAACAAACAAACAAAAAGGGTTCAAAAAACTATTTTAAATTTATATGCATACCTTACACAATTAAGAAGGTCGAAACAGCTATACATGATACAGTCAAGATATGCTTTCAGAAAACAAGATGACTTCCACCTTTGTCATCACTCTGATCGTAAACCCTGGCCTGATTATGGTATGATTATTTTTAGCCTTCTGAAAGCTTTTGCCAGTGCTTTACACTGTGGAAGATAGGCTTATATTCCCCTTGAGATAGTCATAGAAAGACCAGCTTCTTCATCTTAACTGTAACTGTGAAGAATTGTTATTTATCAGGGGTAGAAGCTACTGAACTTTTCATAGTCCTTTTATTATCTCAATAAATTGTTTTAGGAAATAAATGACAGTTGAGACATTCAAAGCACATATATGTGTTAAATGTAGAAGAATCATTTAACGGCTTAAAATTTTAATGGATGATTCTTAATTAGCAAGTAATACTTTCTTTTTTATACAGATGTACAATTAGAGTACTAAAAAACAATGGCAAAATTGTTTTAAAGGGTGACATAACCTGTGTCACACATTTGGCAAAATATGATGCTTTCAGGAAAACAGTCTTACAAAAACACCAAATTAACTTTTAGCTAAAAATAACAAGATTTTTTTTTTTTTTTCTGTTCTACCTTTTTATTTTCTACTAGTGAGTCTCACTTAGTAAACTGTTTAGGTTGCCTCGGGATATAAAATCTGTCAAGAACATTATTGAGACATGGGAAAGGTTGGTAGAATCTTCTCCGTCAGAATAGATGACAACTAATTATAGTCCAGAAACTGGAAACCCTTGGGAAAGAAGTAAAATCTGAGTCTGCCAAGATAAGATTGTTTGAGGCTATTTTTGATGGTGAGAGTATTTATGAGTTGTATTAATAATAGATGAACTAATGTTGTAGCACTAAAATGTGAAAACATTCTTATTTGACTACTAGGAAGTTGCTTGCTTGTCAACAACAATAAAAGTAAAATAAGTATTAAATAATAAATTACTTCTTTCAAAGAAAGTTTTCATGGTATTCTTTAATATTCATGAGGTTAACAAATGTTTTTAGATCTTTATAGTGTGGCACTCTAAGACAGGTGAAGAAATATGTTTTCCTTAATTTAAGAGATGCTTTGTGATTTCTTTTTATAATTACTGTACTTTTTTAGTGTAATATTGTTTTCTTTGTATTCTCTATTATTAAGCAATTAATATTGTTTATAATCAAATGCCACTATTAGTTTGTATCTCTGTCATCTAATATTTAATCATTAGGTAATGACCTTTGAGATTGTATTCTCTTTCTTGGTAAGGGATAGAAAGGGGCTTCCTGGTTTCTTTCTTGCACCTGAATGAAGAACTTTCTTTGAAGTCTGCAGACCTGGCAAGTACACTGGAAAAGTACCACTGGTGTACTTTGACCTAAGTGGTATTAGGTAAACTTTCAGACTCTGAAGCCTCAGTCAGACCTTGGTTCCACAATACCTAAAATTTTACCGGGTGTATCAGAGCACTTGTATTAAGCAGTGTCCCTTTGCTTTAGGCTTTAGTTACAAATTCAGATGTGTGCATACGTGGGAGAAAACTGACAATGCTACCACTTTGGTGTGAATAAGTTCATTAGGAGCTTTGTTACTAGGACTTGAGTATGTGTGCAATAGATGGTAGAAAAGACACGTGTGGAGGAGTGAAGTCATATTTTGTTTTCTCCTTTGCCAACCCTATATGTAAAACAGAAAAAGAGAGACAGGTAGGTAAATAGATCAATAGGTAGCTAGATAGGTAGGTAGGTAGCTAGCTTGCTAGCTAGCTAGATGCTAGGTAGGTAGGTAGGAAGATAGGCAGGGAGGTAGATAAATAGATAGAGTAATTTACCTTTTGTGTATAATTTGAATAATAATTTTCACTATCAAGATAGGTAGCAAAACTAGGAAAAAGAGAACAGTCTATTTATTTTTTGCTTTGTTAATTCCCTATGGTTTCTACTATTATAATTGCCTAACAGTGGCACACAGTAATGGAAAACTGTTTTTGGAAACTTAGGCAAATAGAGAAATATAGTTAGGATAGGAATGGGTCTAGAATGTCATAATTTAATAAAGATTTTTAAACATATATAAATTCCGTCTTCTGAGTAATTTGAGAACCTTTGCAATAAGCTCAAATACTACAAAAGCTAACACTTACTACAATAAAAGCCATAGGAAAGTGTCAAATTCTAGGAAGATGGTATGAAGAGCATAGATAAGGGGAGTCAGAAAACTTAACCTTGAGCTTCTTCAGAAACTGACAAAGAGATGCAGAAGAAGAGTGCATAGTTATTCAAGAGGAAGGCGCTTTCATAACTTCAGCCTCTGGACTACTTTACTTGAGTGCATAATTATTAAACAATACTGAACTCTCTATTGAATGCTGTTCTTGATAGCAGCTGTAGAGAAAAATTCAAGAAGTCCTCTATAATGGCATGTGTGAAATTATTTTATGAAATCCAAAAGCATAATTTCAACTGTCATAACATACAAGTAGGTTCACAGGGCTCAGAATAACAGTGTCCATTTTCAGAGTACTTGAATAATGTGCATTGACAAGAGGAGAAATGTTGGAAAATCTAGAAAGAGATTTTAGACCCTGATGTCTGCTGGCACCTGGTATATAACCTGGTATATAATGAGTAAAAGAAACTGGTATTAATAAGAATTAACGCCTATATATCTGCTTAGTATGTGCAAGGAAGGCTTATTAGCAAATTTAGCAAATAAAAATACAAGGTAACCATTTAAATTTGAATTTCAGGTAAATGAACTTTTTTTTTAAATTTATATATATCTCACACAATATTTGAGACAAACTTAAGTGATATTTAGGATATCTTATGCTAAAAAATATTTGTTGTTTATCTGAAATTCAAATTTAACTCGGCATATTTTATTTGGAATCCCTGTTTAGCACTTTGAACTATTAATTTATTTGATTCTTATAATAACCTGCCCTCAGAGGTATTTTTACTTTTAGTGCATTTGCAGATGATAAAACTGAGGCAGAGAAAGTTTGAGTAGCTTTGCCGAGTTCACAGAGGTAGTGAGCGATGGAGCTGAGGCTCCAAGCCATGTGCTGCAGAGACCGTGACCCTAACTTCTCTTTAAACAGCCTTTGTGTTCACCCAGGGCTGTGGCGAGAATGGTGCAGACCAGACACAACTGGAGAAAAAGAAAGAAGTGGTAGACAGCAAACTTCACATAAAGTGCTCGATAGAATAATTCCGGGTTAGAATCTCTGTTTCTAGTACCATATCCCTGTTATCGCTCTGTCACCCTGTCCCCATGAGATTTTTCTAAAATTTAAAAATGGTCATGTTACTGCTTCAGGTTCCTCGGTGCCTCTTAGACCTCACAGGGTAAAAGTATGTGCCTTCACATGGTAGACTAAGGCTTCATGATTTAATCCCTGTCTATCTTTATTTCTTCACCTCTTTTCTACCTCTTTTATTTCCCTGATTTTATATGGATATGCATATGCGTTATGCCTGAGAAATAACGGATTACTTTAGTTTTCTGCCAGACACAGAGTGTCAGTGAATTTTCTGGGATGTAAATGAGCCTCAATGTAAAGTTGATAGATGGATGAACAAATGCCTTTTCATCTCCCCAGGTGCCATTACACCACATGTGCCATTATACCATTTTTTCTTCACTCTTTCCTTTGGCAAATTCTTACTATTTTTTACTCTCTGATTGAATGTGCTCTTCCTGGGAAGCTGTGCTTGGCTCTCCAAGGCCGACCTCTTTATTGGCCATGACCTAATTGCTCAAGGCATGGTTAGATTTGCTTTTCTTGGCAGTCTAAAGTAGTTTAATTTTGATATAAAAATTTAAACAATATGAAAAAAAATAATAAATGCATTCCAAAGCTTTATTACCCAGTCAGTGCTTTTAGTTACCTCTTGTGCTTGCACAATGTAATCTCTCAAAAGTATCTGTTGATTGACTGATCTGCTACCTGCCTGTTATCTGTAAATGGCCTTTTAAACAATGAGTTGTGAAAAAAAAAACTACATCTTTGCATAAAGTAATTCCTGATGAGAAAATTGAAATATAAGTGCATGTTTCCAGATGCAGTGTATTAAAAGAATTTAATCTGTAATCAAACTTTATTTGAAATATTACTGAATTTTATGCTGATGTTATGCCAAACAAAGTTTAAGATACATAGTCACCGCTAATAAGTAAACATAATATATCCTGCAATAAAAAATAAGTTTCAAGGGTGAACAAATTATGCATGAGACATATTTATACTACCAAATTACTCATTATTAATCTTGAGTTCAAATGCAAGTGAGTCTGTCAATGCTAAATTTTATCTGATGACCCCTAAACATAACATACTTGCCTAAATGCCATAAGTCACACCTTTAAATCAGTGTTGGCCCGCTAGCACACTTAAATTTGGCTTACTGCAATGTTACTCTGGATTGGCAGAAGAGAAAAAGCGAGTTTGGGAATTAAGAGTTAAGTAAACCTCATAAACACATCAATTTTTGAGGCCCAGCTTTTAAAAACGCCTATTTATCCTGATGTGTTACCATTAAATTATCTTGTCTTCAACTAGCAAATGCCTGAGATTTAACATTGGTGTATAAGTCAATTGCTTGGAACTTAACAATTATGCCTTTATGGAAGAATATTCTACAAGATTGTTAGTTCTTCAGGCCACATCACAAAAGACTGCCATATAATATAGCTGAACTACTTGTTAAAATACCTTTTGAATTATGCTTTAGAACTCAGGACAAAGTGAACACATTTTATTCTTCCTTCTGTGATACTGGAGAGGGAAGTTGAGTGGCTGCTTCTGCTACAGCCCTCATGATTCCATCCAAGAAAAGATGTTTGACCTCCCAGATGAAATAGCTTCCTGTTTTGTGTAATTATGGGTTTTGTAAATTTAGTATTAGTGTCTCAAGGTTGTTCTCTCTTCTACAGAGAATAAATTTTTATCTGCTTCTCTTTTTTAAATTACCTCTTATTCTTATCCCTTGAGTTATAATTTGCCTTAAAGCTCTCTCTGCTGATTTTCACTGAATTTTTTTTTTTTCACCATTTACTGAGAAGGTGGTATGGTTATGAAGATGATGAGGAAGGAGAGGAGGGCACTAACAAACAGTACTGCCATTGTTAATTATGTGTTAGAGTACCAAGAACTGGGCTAAGCCCTGCTATCCATGCATTACAAGTAGTATTAATTCTTACATCAGATCTGTGAGTGAGGTGATATTTCCATTTTGTAGAAGAGGGCTATGAGTACAGAATGTTTAGGTAAGTTTGCATAGCTGCTAGATGGTGGAGGTAGGATCTAAGCTCGTGTTTTTCTGATTTCAAAGCACCTGTTTTTGTTCATAATGCTATGGCTTGGACTGTAAATCCTATAGGTAGAGTAGCTAAGAACTGAAATATCTTAGCATAAGCAAGCAATTAGTTGAAGTGACAGACCCAGATAATTTGATTGAAAATGTCTTGCTAAAAATAGACCTATAAAATGAATCAATGGGACATAAAAATGTCATCCTAAGTTTCACATATTTACCTTCTTTGTTTGTTTCTTGTAACATTTACACCTACACTTATAAGACCATATGTAATTTGGAGAATGGAAACGCCAAAAAATTAACTTTAAAAAAGCACTAAGTAAACCAGCAAACAAAAAATAGCCAAAGAGGAAATTACACTCTCAAATGTGTGTCTCCCAATCCCAACCTGAGTACAGTACTTTCTCCAGTATACTTTTTTCCCTAAAATACTATTGTATCAGCATTATTTCATATTAGACTTGTCTTAATAAGAGTTTTAAATTGATCTATTATTTTCCTGATTAATCATTTTAAAAATAAAAATATATAATTCTGTAAGATATTTCTTCTCCTGATTCAACACATTGCAAAAAACTGCACAGCTTTATAAGTCATATTTAGTGCATCAGATATTTTACAGTGCTTCTTACACTGTGAAAACCTCAAAATAACAATAATAAAAACAAAAAAAATATTGGATAAATATACAACTGTATGCTTTGAATGATTACTATGGGCCAGTGGTTACACTCAGACATTTCTATGAATTTTTTTATTTAATACAGTGAAATAAAATTAAAAAAAAAAACAGCATGGCCAGCTTTTCTGAACCAAGTTATTGCAGTAGTCTTTCTTGTACATTTAATAGTTTCACCAATACAAGATTCCTTTTTCCCGTTAGTTTTAGACGATTTGTGTAAAACAAATGAAATGTCACAAAAACAAAAACAAAAACAAAAAACCCAAAAATACAGAAGCACAATATTGCAAATGATCAGAAACACACAGGAAGATAACAGTAAATGAGGCGTTAATACTGAGTGATGTTTCATTGGAACAAAAAAAAGAGTTTACCTCATTGCTCCATTATTCACTCATGAAATGACAGCCATAGACTTCTGAGAAATGTCATGGAAATTTTAGAATGTCTTGTTCAACCTCCGCGATTTTCATTCCTCTTTATACTAATGTCATAGTCACTTCTTTCACAACCTCATAAAAAATAACTCAATCTTGTTACCAAGAACAGAAAAGGAATTGCAACTACTAGATCTTCCCATATGCTTCCTGGAGTCCCACAAAAGGACTGCTAAAGTTGAATCTGAACTCTGTAGTGTTCACACCCCACTGTGGAATCTTTAATTCACACTCTCTTTTTTGATGTATCTTTTCAATATTAATTCTCCTTTGCTTTTAATTTGCAAATAACTGTGTTTCAGGTAGAGAGATGCAAGAAGCTGGTTGCCAAATTTAGATCAATGCCAAGTACTGACAGGTTTGGCTTTGGTCACAGCGGCAGAAAATCTCAGGAAAAGGAACTCTGGGGTAGCTGATAAAGCACAGACTCTTACTTCAGATGAGTGTGTTTTAATGTTTCCATATTACAGATACTTTGCTCCTACACCTCAGTCTGCTACCAAACCCTTGCAAAAATGCTTCTTCGGCTCGGAACACCATTTATTACTTGACTAACTCCTACTTACCTGCTTCGTGGTCACCTCTTCCAGGAAGTCTTCCTTGGCACTCCCCATCTTGAATAGTGTCCTCTTTGCATTCTTAGGGGACCCTGAGCTTCTATCACCAGTGTATTTCTCCTGGCCTGATGGACACTCTTATCTGTGAGTTCACAGTTCTCTGTTTCATGCTCAATACCTTCGGTAGTTCCTAGAAGAATGTAGTTTCACCAAATGCGGCAGTTCCATTTGTTGTCGAATGCTGCCAGCTATCCGTGACTGACGGGGCTCTCACCATCAGTAAACCTACCACTGATGTGGCTACACTTTGCTGTGCTACTCAGAGAAAGAAGCCCGGTGTCTTGCCTGTGATGCTGAGGGCCTTCCTCTGCCCTCACTCTGGAGGGTGTCCTGTCTCTCCCTTTCTTCACTCTTTTTGCACCAGGATGGGTAGTTTCAGAGAACAATGTTGGCTCCTCTTTTTCCCCAAACAAGAATTTGTTACTCTTCGTAGTGTGGCTACGGGAGTGCTGTGCAGGACAGGAGATCAACTGATTCATGAAGGGTTCCTGCGCCAATGTACGAAGATTGGGTTGTCCTATGGTTCGGGGTAAGTCAATGGAGGATGTTAATGAAGAGAGTGATTTTTGAGTTTAGGGAGATCACTCTGCTGGCTCTACAGAAGATGGATTTATAGAGAAAAACATTAGGGAGTGTGGAAATCAGTGATAAGGGTATTCAGTACTGCAGAGCTCTATATGAAGGGTCTATACAAGGAAGGGATCAACAAATTTTTTTCTGTAAAGGGTAAGATAGTACATATTTTAGGGTTTGTGGGTCTTATGGTCTCAGCATTGTAGAAAGTCAACCTCTGCTGCTCAAAATGTAGACAAAATATAATAAATGAGTATGTCTATGTTCTAATAACTATTTATGAAAATAGAAATTTAAATTTTATATAATTTACATTTGTCATGTAGTGTTATTATTTTAGTTTTTTGTTTTTGTTTTCCAGTCATTAAAAATGTTAAAGCATTCTTCTTTGCTGAGCACACAAAAACAGGCAGTAGGCCAAATTTGGCCCAAGGGCTATGGTTTTCTGACAACTGGCCTATTCCATTTGTAGGAGAAAGGAAGGATTTAAAAAAAAAAAAAAAAAAAAAAAAAACAACAAAAAAACAAAAAACAAAACAAAACAAAACAAAACAAAAAACCTCAAAAGGTACAAAGCTTTTATTCATTGGTACAAAAGCTTTGATTTCATGAGCTCTTATAACTAGTACATGTCAAATAGTAGAAAATTAAGTATTTTTAAGATGAAGGGAAATATAGCAAAACTTGGTTGTATTGTTTTCTAGTGAAGAGTGAGGTAAAAATAGATATCATAGTTTAGATTTTTGTGACTTAGATGTTGGGTGGGCACTAACCATTATGGAGAATTCTGGAAGAGGAGTTGATGTGGTGAGTTGCAGCAGAAACTATTTGTCTTTGTTTCTGCTTGGCTGGTGCTTCTACTAGGGACTAGGCATTAGTTAGTTTTAAATTTATTAGAATTGTCTTCTTAACCTCCATGGTACCCAGAGTTCATGTACAGTTGCTTCCAGAAGTCTCTCTGGCTGCAAGATTCTTTTATTTATATATTTTCCATAAGATATTTATACATTAAGTAGTGATAACTCTGAGTGAGCTCTTTTCAAAAGAAAACTCCCATTGGAGAAAGGAAGAGAGATATTTTTCAAAGAATTTTATTTTGTTTTTATTATTGTCATCATCATTGTTATCATCATCAATTATCTTGAAATATAGCTGTGAGTAGTCATGGTAGCCAGCTGAAAAAAGCAGGTAGAAAACGTATGCCACTTACAACATTATTCCATTCTCAAAACCGCTTTGTCTTAGTTTTCCAAAGACCAAAGTGAAGAGCGCCATCAGGATCCCTTCTCGCATATTACCTGCCTTTCTCTCCCATTTCCTCCTTCTCCCATTTTGCCTCTCACATATTTTGTTGACTTCTCCAAGCTTGTAAATAATACTTCTCCTCTCCCTCTTCTCTCTTTCCCCACTTCCTCCTTCTCATTCATGGTCATTAATATCTTTGAGACTATAGCTTACAATTAAAAGTAATGACTAATATTTGGAGTAAAACTTAAGTATTTTATTTTTTAGTAGATATATAGTAATATATTCAGAATAGAATAATTTACCCTGAATCAAACAATACAAAACAAAACAAAACAGAGAGAAGATGGAGAGGAACATGCCAAATACAGCATTGTAGAAATTTATCTGCCAATTCTCATCTATGAAAATCGTCCGAGAAAAAATGTGATGTCATTTTGGTGCAATCAGATATCAAATAGAGTTCAGTTTAAACAGTGGAGGACCTGCATTTTGAGGATTGTCTCAAGAACTGGGTCTCACAGAATATGACTTTTATAAAATAAGCAGACTTTTAACATATAAGAGATCTGTGAAATTTAGAACTAGAGAAAAGTTCAAAAACTTCTAATTAAAAAATGGCATAGGGGAATCCTAGAGTCTGATTGGGTCGATTGCTTTCTGGCCTACTTTCATGAATTGGAATTACTTCTGCTTACTAATGGCATTACATAAATGTTAAATATTTCTACAAATCAAGGTTATAGAAGTTAATAAGAACAGAGTCTCCAAGCATCATTGAATACATTGTTTATGATATTTGAGCAACTATTCATTCAGTAAAAGTACAATAAATATGACATTATCATCGTGTTTAGCATTTTCTATATAAATTATTTTGAAATTGTTTCCAGAATTGTTTTTGTTTCTTTAATCTTTTCAGTCATTTTTTATTTTGTTATCCCTATTCTGACATATTTTGTTTTTTCTTTTTATTTCTATATTTTTTCTCTTTTATATAATGCAAAAATTATTTTTAAATTAACAATTTGTGTTAATGGATTAGAATATTGTATACTCAGAATTAAAATCAGAAGCACAAATATATAATTCCGAAGATAACCCTCCCCTTCTCCCCAGCATCTGAAACAAAATAGAAAAAGAAAACAAAACAAAAACCAGAAAACAGGGTTGAAAGGCATATAGAACTCATCTGGATACTGACTCTTGTAGTTCCCTCATTTTAAAAATTTAATGCAAACTGGTTTAAAATCTAATAATGTGTACTTATTCTGGTTAGAATTAGTGGTTAATCCTTTTATTAAATAGGGCATTTATTTTTTCAATACATATTTATTAAATTCTTATTATGAAAAAAGGCATTATGGTCATTATCTCCAGTGATTAAAAAAAAAAAAAGATTCTAAGGCATGTGATCTGCTGTTCAAGACACTGAGGAGTGGATGATATGTATACATTTAAAGGTGCACATCTGTATATGATATAGAGCAATATACAATGGAAATATAAATGCCTTAAAAGATGAAAAAAGTAAATATTGATCATAAAACCATGAAGGTATTTGAATAGATAACTCAAAATGGACTTTTGAGAGAAATATCATTTTATTTTGACCTTCAAAGATAGAATTCATAAAGACAAGGATTAGCGGCAAGAAGGAGAGACGAAAATGTATTTATTCTAGGATTCCAGGCAAGGAGAAGTTTATGTAAATGCATGAAGTTTGAGAAAATAGAGCCAATGGGATATTAAGAATTTATTTTGTAGAGATACAAACACAGTTTGTAGAGGTTAATCTTGGAACTATGATGTGGAGAGTGAAAACACAGCAATTGAGACATTAAGATGGTTGTTATATCGGTTCTATTTTCTTTCTGCATCTAGCCAAGCATAATGATGATATAATAATAATATATTAACACAACAGCAATGATAAACATTTTTAGTTCTGTGTGCCAGACCCTACTAATAAGCTGCAAATAAACCTATAAGTTAAGTACTATAATTTATCCTATTTTATAGATGAACGAGTTGAAGCACAGAGATACTGAAAAGGTTGCTCAAAATAACACAGCTTCTAGCAAGTAGAGCCAGGATTTAAAAAAACAAAACAAAACAAAACAAAACAAACAAAAAAAACAAACAAAAAAAACATGCCGCAGTCTCTTTGGCATTTGGAAAAGGATGGAAATAGGTGAAGAAGAGTGGAATACTGGTGAACAAAACATGTCTAAAACTGAAAACTGAAGCCACCAATTTTTTTGTTGTTCTCTTTGTGCTTCTAATCTCAGCCAGTAACCTAAAAGCAATCCTTTACTCTTCTCTCTCTCTTTCCATTATTTCTATGTGTTCTACACTTTCATCATTCTTAAGCCCCTTCATTTGCTGTCTCTTGCGACAACCTCACATTAGTCCCTGATTATCTCTTGCCTGACTCACTGCCATAAGTATCTAACTGTCCCCTTTTCAAATATTCCCCATGTCTCACAAACCATCCACCACTCTGTAGTCAGAGTGATCTTCCTCACATGCAGTTAAACATGACCCTGTCTTGCATAAAGACCCATCTCGTGTCCCTTAGAGCCCACAGAATAAAGTCTAAATTCCTTCCTTTGGCATAAAAGACTCTACGTAATTAATGTCTCCTTTTTGTTCTACTCTAATCTCCAGTCATGTGTAGACAATCACATGTGTTTTCCAGAAATGCTTTAAATGTAGTTTATTTCTAATGATCAAAGCTCTTTCATATCTACAAACTTTACAGTTTTCATGCTTTTACCTGAATCCACCTACCTGGTGAAATATTACTTTCATATAAACATTCAAACCAGGCCTGACCTCCTTTATGAATCCTTCCTGAACCCAGAGATAGAAACCTGTTTTTCTATTTGCAACCATAGAACCCTATACTGACTGACTCTTAAATGGAGTACCGGTAATACTTCAAAGATTCCTTCATTTAAATCCTGACTCTGCTGGTAAGATCTTGGAAATCAGAAACACCATCTTATTGTTCCTGGTATTAGCAGGGGTCTAGCACAGAACCTGGCTCCTAGTTGGGGGTGAATAAACAAAACATGAGTGAGTAAGGAGGGTTGTATATGTAATTAGGAGATCTGGCTCCAGTAGTTTATTCTTTCTATAAAAGAAAAGAAAAAAAAAAAAAGAACATAATCGAAGTAAAAAATAAACCACAGGTCTCTCATCAAACCTTTCTACTGTCCGATTCATGGTATAATTTAATTATATCTTGGTCAAAGAAACCACGTAGGATTTGACAGAGAGTTCACACTGTGCTTGTGCCAGTGTTTGAGCTTTAATCTAATATGTGAACAGGGAAAAGTCTGAATTAAAGTTGTTGAGAACTGTCACACATGGTTGTTCTGCGCTCCCAAAAGATGCCTGGAAAGCCAGATTTGAGGGGGTGGGGGAGGAGGCAGAAAGCAAGGCAGAGATAGAGGAAGGAGGGAGCGGGGGCGACGTGAGAATAATCCAGGAGGGCGGAAAAGAAAACACAAGATAATTAGCAGCCACAATTAAAAGGTTTCATTTTTCAAATCGCTTTTCAATCTAATTCATACTATGTGAAATGTTAAGATCTATTCCTAGGCTGAATAATATGCTGTAGTACAAAATTTGGATAAATAGTTACCTTTCTGTTTTATCCATAAAAATATTAAGACAGAGTCATTTAATTATCATAACCATGCATGACTGGGTGCTGGTTCAGCCCTGAAGGGGGTTGCCACTTCCTGCCCCACCTGGGAGTCTGGCCTGGAGCCTCATGTGTGAACACCTGGGGGCAAAAGCTGGCCTGGCCCCTCCAGTTCGCCCTGGAGCACAGCATGTCACACTGCTCATTTTCTGATGTGCAGGCTTTGCTCTTCCCTTAGGGAATGGGATTCTGACAGGCACTTTATCTCAACACATTGAGTCTCATGAAATTGTCACTTTCTCTTGCCGCCTTGCTAGTTAGTTCAATACCGTGACGAGATACACAGAGTGAGATTTTATACCAAAGCCAAACCAGGAGGCTGTTGTTTTAGGGAAGTTCACTGCTTTACACACATTTCTGAAGATCAGGAAATCAAGGAGGACAAGGGGAAAACATCCAAGCTGGGCCTTTCCACAGTAAGATGGAAGTGTTGTGTTTGAACAGCTCTTTGTGTGTTCACATGTATTATCTCGGCTAATCTCTGCAAACTATCAGAGAATCTTATCACATGCCTCATTTTCATTATCAGGAAAATGAGGTTTTGGCAAGGAGCTGAGACCAGAGCAAGGCATTATTTTGTAGGCACACTCCTCTTCGTGTGATATTTCAGCTGATAAGAGAGTTAATGAAAGTGCCAACAGATAAATGCTGATAAACAAAAATAATTTAGATGATTAATCCAAAAAACCTAATCATTACTACATGAAGAACATTCCAATTCATGCATTTTGGGGAAATATTCATTAAATTGTATGTCATTATGTGATGACCAAACCAATATTTTATGTAATGGTCATTTCCTCTTGGCAGCTGCTCTAGCTGGTGCTTCAGTGATTAGGATTTTATAGAAATGGAACTTTCCCACTGTTTGGAATGAGGTGCACAGAGCATCTAGACACCAAGTTTTGTGTGCCACAGTTTGATAAAGTGGGGGTGGCATTTATATCTTTTAATGTCCTTAATGGCCTCTTTTTCTCTTATACTGGAAAGAATATTTATCAGATTTTGTTACTGATTGTGCATGCTTACTCCTCCTGCCTCTCATTAAAAGTACTGTAAGCAGATAAATAAAGGGATAAAGCCAGGAGGACAAATAGAATGAAAAGGAAGGCAGTGTAGAGACCACAGGGATGGTTACCAGAAGGGAAAGGTGAGTACGCGTGACAAGGGGAAGGGGAATATAGTTAGCAATAGTGTGATAAGTTCGCACTGTGACATTGTAAGGCATAAAAATGTCTAATCATTGTATTGTACACCTGAAACTAATTTAACCAATATAAGATTGTATGCCACCTCTACTTAAAAACAAACAAATAAGTAAATCAAAAGAAAAGGAAGACAGCAGCGCATTTAAAAGCTACAATGTAGACAGATCAGTGGCAACTGACTTTATGGAAAGAGGTCCCAGGAACTGGCCCAGAGGAGAACTGGAAGCCGGATGATTGGTGTCAATAACGTCAGGAATGGGAGCTGGGGCTCCACTTACCTGAGAAGTCAGTGGTACAGATGGGGCTAGAAACAGGAGACTTTTCAACTATTTGAGAAAGAAATGTTGGATGCTTTCAACCCCTCCCCCACCACCCTAATGACTCCCTGACCCTCACCTCACAGCACCAAACTACTGCAAACCCTAGGTTTGCTTATTGGTGACATTAAATTAGCAATACTTTGTTTTAGGAACATTAGACACATTTGAGTGGGGACATCAGAAATAAAATCTGGGAGTAATGGAAATCTCTGTATTGAATAAATCATCCCTTAACCACTTTCGCTGCTGCAGGAAAGATTTCCAGGCAGGTGGCTGGGTGACTCCTTTCTGATAAAACTCCCAACTCCATATAAAATACTTACATATAGGGAAGGTTGATGGGCAACCGGAAATAAAATCATCATGCTTTCTCTAGATTGAAGTACACCAGTTAGCAATCTCAACAAATGAACCTAGAGACTTCAATTAGCATTTTGTTTCCTATCTCTTTAATATGAGTTGACAGCCGTGAATCAACAGATATTGGATAAAGGGAGAATAAAACAAAGCAAGTTATAAAAACAAAACCAAAAAAGCAGACTAAAACAAAACAATGTAACTGCTAACATGCCATAAGGGCCTGGATAAACCAAATTAAAATAATAATAACAATAAATAAAAGCTCTTAAAGTAGAGACAATAGAGAAAAAGAAACATTTTTAAAAATGGTACAGTCTTCAGAAAAATAAGAGGGACTGTTATAGCCATGAAAGAAGAAAGGAGAATGAAAAGCACAAAACAAAACAAAATACACACCCAAAAAACCATTCAGAGACCCAAAAAGATGTTCAACACACATAATAGGAGAATGTTTTTTTTAAATAGTAAAAGAGTTGAAAAATGATGATAACAATTCATAACATCGCGCAAAAGTTAAAAATAACAATAGAAAAAATGGAAAATAGGAAAATAAAAAAAATTAAAGGATTAGTCCAGAAAACTTAATATTTGGACATTTAGAAATTTAGAGAGAAAATGGACTTGGAGAAATTATCTTAAAAATTCCCATGTTTGAATGTCATGAAATTGTAGATTTTTACAACTTAAAATATGTTCAGTGAGATGGATGCTAGAAGACCCACCCAAGGTCCAAACTTTCCTCTATGTTTTGTGAACAGGAAACCAGTCATTTAGAAAAGTGTGCTTTTCAGATGGCATTGAATTTCTCAATAGCATTGCGATCCCAAAGACCATGGGGCTTGCTTCCATTCAGATAATTTCAGACCCAGGCAAACATTAATAAAGGCGTTTTCATCTGTATAAGTTCTCAGTGCGTTTATTTCTCGAGTACTGTTTCTCAGGAAGATGCAAAGGGACCGGCTCCTTTCCTCTGATGGGAGCTGAACCAAGGAAAAAGAAGTGAGACTCAGAAAAGATTTTCCAACACAGAAGAGAGGTGAAAGAATTCCTCAGAACGATAATGAAGAGACTTGCACAGGATCAGAGTTTTATATCAAGAGAAGCAACCACTCTGGACTGGAGCAAGAGACAGCGATGCCTGAAAAAGATGTCTCAATACAATCCAGTAGTAAGGCCCAGGAATTTTTCAAAAAATTTAAATGTAGTCATAGTGCTCTACACAGCTAAGCTGTGAATATTATGTGGACACTGTATATTCTCCTAGCAAAGAATTTTGAAAGAGGGGGAAAACTGGAGTTTGCTCACGAAACTAAGTTGTATAAGTAAACTAATCACACAAAATGAGAAATCAAGAAGTAACAGAAAATGTACTTCATGTGGTAACATAAAGATCAGGAGAAAAACTAAACTTTTTGGAACGGATTTCCTCAGAGGAGAGAAACTTGGAGTTAGAGAGAGGCAGAGTCTGTTCCTTTTCCTTATAAGCCTTGCAAAACATTTTGCAATTTCTAGCTTTATAGAAGCATAATCTTGACTTATCAACAAGTTAAATAAAAATGTTAAAAATAGTATAGTTATAGCTAAGTATATAAAATACCTAGCTTATGTGCCAGGCACTGTGTCTAATCCTTTATATATTCATCTCATTGTTAACCCTCAGAATAGTACTCTGACATGAGTACCACTGTCTATTTTGTAAGCAAGTAAACTGAGGTTTAGGGAAGTGAATCAAATTCTCACATTTCGAACATCTTCACAGTACCAGAACTGACATTCAGGTCATGGTAAGCCTCAATATAAGGCAAATATGGAATGACTGTTATTCCTCTGTAGCATTGAATGAATGGACATACAGCTTAGCAGTTCTTCCTAAAATTTACCCTTACCTTGACCATGACCCTCCTACCTCGGGCCAATGCCTTATAATGTTAGAACATTACAAATGAGCAAGTTCATCCTTATAAATCAAAAAGAACAAGAAACAATTGATGAAAATAATTTATTATTTTTATACTTCTGTTAAACTGAATACAGTCATTGAATTCACATCTGACCCAACCTCTGCTTTTATAAACAAGTAACATACATCAACAAAAACAAATTTGGCTCTTGAAACCTCCTTTGCTATTAGAGCTTTGACCATCATTTAGAAGTATAACAATCATTGCTCTCCAAGTTATTTGTTTATAAGTGCTCTTTGAAGCATGTCTTATGACATAATTAATTAGCTGTGCTAATTATCTGATTTTTGCAACTAGAATAGGAAAACCACGGTTATGTATTGAATGCTATTAAATTAGACTACTTGTCTCAAAACAGAACAAAAAAAAAAAAATTAGGCTGTTTTTACCTGCAAAATTCCCACTCTTCAAGGAAGGCCAGCTACGCTATGTATTCATCAATCTAGAAAGTCAGAGCCATCCATGCTATTCAGCTACTGTGTATCCTATTAGCAAGATTTTAGTTTAGTATTGGAAGGGAACTCAGTTTGAAAATAATCGAAGCTAACTCTATGTAGAGCAAGGATGTTCCAGGAATGGTTTCAAGTGCTTTGAATTTAATATCTTGCTCTTTTTAACCTCACAATACCACATAGTGGGTATATTGTTGTTGTTCTCACATCACAGAGGTGGACATTAAGGCAGAAAGAGAACAAGCAACCCAGCTAAGGCTACCCATCTGGTAAGGAGCCGGAGTTAGGAGTCAGTCACACATTGGCACTCAGGCTTTGGGGTTTGTGCCCTCCATATATCTCTTGGGAAAAAAATGGGAAATTGTGAAATAGCACATGTACAATACGATGTTGGTGCCACATTTGTAAATTGAGTGACTTGAGTTAAATACTTTGACTCTCTGGGCCTCCATTTTTTTTTATCTGTAAACTTGGGATATTAATGATACTTAGAGGACAAAATGACAATATATGTGTGGGCAATTTGTAAATCCTTAAATCATGTAAAACACTTTTTAAGGGAAGAAAGTTCACATGACTGACATCTTCGGAGGCATAGGTTACAAACTAAAACACAGACTGGCAGAAGAGCAGGAACATGTTCATAACTTCTGACCCCAGTAATTCTACAGAGCTGAATTTAAGGTTCCTTTTAAATTAGGGACAATTGAATGACAGTACGCGCTGCAGTGGGGATTGCAGAGTGTGGTAAGACACATCAATAAGCTCACCTATGAGCAATAGAAATTGAGAACTTGGAGAGTCAATGAGATTTTCAGGCTTAATAGGACAAATGTAATTAACTGAATATTAGGTCTTCTTTCCCACAGGATTGCAGAGGAAATTGGCCTTTGACAGAATAGCAAATTCAGTCAATAATCACATTGAAGTGAGAATAATTCAAAGACGAGGCCGCAGTGAAATGCACCAGAGAACGTATGCTCCTGAACACTGTGCTCATTCTCTTGGCTCGAGCATTGCTAAGTGATAGATTTTTTCATAATTCACAAAATTCTTAAACTTAGAAATTATAGCTTTTGAAAGTCCTGGGTGGCTATGTTACCCTCATAATGAAATACAGCTCTTTCAAGCTCAGGAAGGAAATCTATATTTTGGAATCTCCCACTGCCAGGTGTATTTTAAATAAAAATAAATAAATAAAATAGCAAATCCAACTTGAATAAAGAGTTAGGTCTTTTAATCACTGAAAACATATTACTTATTTAGTTAATTAGCAGCTGGCACATCAAATGATATTCGATGCCAATTCTGGTACAAAACAGAACATTGAAAAATAATTTATGAGTAGGTAGGAAAAGCTTTTTAAGTAAATAAAGAACAGTGAAATTCTGTAATTGGTTTGTGGTTCAAAATGTGTCAATTTAATCTGATTTCAGCATAGAATTATGTCAGCTCTTTAAGAATTATAATCATTAATGGATGGTTCTAACACTTCCACTATCAAAGCCTTCAATTGGCAATGAAGCAAAGGGGAGAGAATTAGTATGAGATTCAGTATTTCACTGTTGGCTCAATATTTGTTTTGAGTTCAGAGTCCATAAATAAGAAAAGCTATTTTGTATAATTTTATTTTTTTACATTTTCAGCTTTGATGTCTTGCTGTTTATGTATATGGTTGCAATCCCTAAGGACTAAAAACATTCTTAAAAATTGTTAGGTACAAAGATTATCTCTATTTTCTTAAGATCTTGTGTGTGCTGGTCTTGCCAGCATTTTACCCACAATACCATGCTGAATTTGCAAAAGCGAAAAAGGTATAAGAACAGATGGAAAAATAACTAAGTTGTGCTAAACTAGGCACTTAGGAGGAAGCTAGCAGCCGAAGGTATGCCAAAAGCTACAAAAAATGAAAAAGCAAACTTACAGAAATTGAATAGAATACATGGTATCTGTCTTCATGGTCAAAACTGAAAGGAAAATTGAAGAGAGCATCTAGGTGTTCTTGAAATTTCCAAAAGCAGATTCACAGTCTTCTCACTTTTAACTGTTTCCCACTTAAAAAAAAAAAAAAAAAAAAAGAAAGAAAGAAAGAGAGAAAAGAAAGAAAGAAAAAAAAGGAAAAAAAGAAATTGCTTTAAAAAAAAATCTGAAGAAAATACGTTCTTGAAGATGTAACCCAATTTTTAAATGTTCTTAATTTGGTTGTGTGAAAACATGAACCTATTTTTTGTTGTTGCTGATATTTGGGTGATACTCTGTGTGTCTCTATTCTTGTTACTGACAAGTCAGAAGGCTTCCATAGCAATTTCAGTTATTGAAAATGAAATGAAAAGTTGACATTCCAGTCATATGCACACACATTACCTTTCTTTTACTTAGTCACTGCTGTGTGTGTGTTTGCATGGCTGTGTATGTCTATGGTTGTGATGGAGTCTGCTATTTTATTGTTCCTTTCTCCCCTTTTCTGTCTCAATCATCTAAAAATAGGAGAGCATCTAGAGTTTACATAATATACCTGGATGTCTATATAACATCTTCTTTTGTCTGTTACTTCTCTTTTGGTAGACATGAATGACTATCGTTGACCTCTGTGTGTGAAATATCTAAACAGTGGCTTCCAGTGGGGAGCACTTTGAGATCTGGCAGCAGAGTACATTCTTTAGTTATCTTAAGTAGGAGATTTACTCTGACTTAACCTGCTCAAACTTAAAAAAATAAAAATAAAAATTCTAACATCCTTCCTCAACAGCTGTGATTTTACTAAGTTAATTCTAGTTCTCTGTAACGGTCATGCTCTTTCCTTCCTCCATATCTTTCTTCCAACCTGAGATGCTCTCCTACCTTCCCTCAAACTCACCAAACTCAGTTCACTTGGAGAACTTTTGTTCAATTCAAGATTTACTTCAAAACTCTTTATCTCTGGAGTCTTTCAAGATTGATTTCCTCCAGACATTATAATTACTTTATGTTACTTTATGATTATTGCTCTTATTGTTAATAGTATTTTAAATTTATGGTATAAAGCAGTATGGAAAAAACTCTGAAGATAAGCAGGAAATGACTTTTTGTAACAACTAAACAAACAATTTTAGTTATGATTGGCATAAAAAAATAGGACCTTCATTTTTGCTTCAGTTTTTTTTTTTTTTTTTTTTTAGGTAAAATGGATCAATTATACCACACATCACCTCTGAGATTAATCTAGCATACATATTTTGAAAAATTTGAACAAGCCTTTTATTCCCTTTTGTGAGAAAAGAAGTTTATAATTGAAGAAAAACATTATTGTTTTGGTCCAAATTAAAAAAAAAATATTAACATCATTCTGGCTTCCTTTTCCATTGAGCGTCTCTCATCTACCTCCTCCTAATTTTTTCCTCTTACAACATTTTAGTGAGAAAGATTTTTATTATACATATATAATTGTATATAGACATATAATTTTTATTGTTTATATGGTTACACTACACATATATAGACATATTCACTTTATATATACACCTAAATGTACTCTAATGCAGCTATATAGTTATTAAGCAAATTGAATTCAATTCTAATGCCTTAACTGTCATGTTCATCTTAAAAATTATTTGGGCTAATTAAAGAGGTCATGTGTTTTCTCAGTTTTTAAGCTAGAGATTAGATGGGTAAAATCAGCTTCTGTGATATCAAAGGAAAATGAGCTTTTAATTTTGTGTTATTCTAACAAGGTGATATACAGCTAAGCATCTTTTACCATCACTGAATTTAATTTGATTTTGCTAGAGAAAGTTAACATTTTCTCATAAACGATTTAATTTAAAACAAGTGAACGAACAATTGTTTGTTTACAATTTTAGGCAATTTTTAAAAAGTGAAATCAGTAGGCTATAGTCTTTTTCAAAAACTCTAACACAAAGGTTAACACGTTATAAGCCAGGGTATAAGATTTTTTCTTAATCTCAAGACTGATAAAAATACTAAATACATTATAAATGTTTGTAAAATGCAAAGAACATCTAGCAAACAGCGCAGTAAAAGTGTGAAAGGGCTTTTCTCCAGAATTCAGGAGAAATAAAAATGCAACCACATACATATGTTGCAAAGGAAGGTATGATTTTATTTTATTTCTTTATTTTTAGGCGAGGTAACCTTTGGTTGACCTCACAGATTGCAAGGATCTTGTCAGTTTACCATCCCTTATTTTTTAATTTCTTATACCTACAGCACCTGGTTTTCCTAGGTGGTCTCCCATCCAAGTACTAACCAGGCCCAACCTTGCTTACCTTCCGAGATTAGATGGGATAGGGTTGTTCAGGGTAGCATGGCCTTAGACGGAAGGTATAATTTAATGGTTCAAACATAACCACGAGAACATATATAAATACAAATTTTACATTATAGAAATTAGGTATTCAAAACAATGTCAGAAACAATACCTTGAAGATTGAAGGTATTGGCTTTGGAGTGGGGTGGACCTGAATTAAAGCTTGGCTGTAACACTTTTAAGAGTATGAGCATAAACAAGTTCTGCAACTTCGTGCGATTCAGTTTACCCATATGCCAAATGGGGATAACCCAGAACTCATAGGAATTTTGTATGCATTCATAAAGTAATGCACGAAAAGCACATAGGATGTGATCTGAGGCATAATAATTGCTCCACAAGTATTGGAACAGAAATCATAATCACAGAATATCTAGAACATAACAATGATAGAATTTTTATAGGTTACAACCTACATGCTGTGGTAAGATGCATATCTAGAAAACTATGGTATTCAACACTTTCATTACTGAAGACAGAATAAAAGAAATTAAATATATTGATTATAAAGTTAAAGAAGATTAAGGAAAAGAGAAATGACAATAAAATAAAATGAAACATGAATAATTGAATACATTCTTAAAGTAAGATTATCAAAATAGCCAAAACCCTTTTTTGAACAAGTTTAAAAAATCAATTAATTAAAATAAAACACAGAGAACATGACCTCAAACACAAGCTTATTGGGATTAAAATAATTATATGGTTTCATAATACCATGTTAATAAATTTGAAAAGTTGAATGATATGATTTTCAGGTAATATTTGTTTCAAAATTTATTTTTTAATATTGACTTATTTGTGAAAAATAAGCAATCCATTACTCATTCTTATATGGACTCTTTCAGAATTCAATATATGATTATTTTCTCATTGTTAATTTTGTATAGTCAACAAATTGAGGGAAAAATCAGGATTTTTTATGTTTTCATAATGCTGATAACAATATATCAATACGTGAGACAACAATCCTGAAAGAAACCTCTTCTATTTTACCTCAAAAATGTGTTGTAAATTTACCCTATTCCAGCTGTGTTGATTCTTTTGCTGTTCCTCAGTAATGCCAGGTATATTCCCACGTGCTTCCTTCTGTCTGGAAATACTCCTTTCTGGATAATTCCTTCACTCTTTTTATATCTTCAATAAAATTATATTTTTTCAGTATTTTTTTATTTTCAAAGTATTGTGCCAGTTATCAATTTGTTTCCTTACAGTTTCAAATTCACCCTTCATTTGCTAGCTGTGAGAAAATGGAGCTAAGCTCTTTAAATATATCTGTTTTTCTTGTCAGCTGGTAGGTGTTAACCTTTGTCAGGAGAGGACAGTCAAGAGACAGTATAAGAGAAATGGTTTTTGCTTTTTTAATTTTTATTTTTAAATTAGAGTTGACATGCATGTTTTATATTAGTTTCAGGTGTACATCATCAGCCATTAAAAAAAAAAAATGAAATCTTACCATGTGCAATGACATGGTGGGCCTAGAGGGTATTATACTAAGTGAAATAAGTCAGACAGATTAGGACAAATGCCGTAGGATTTTACTTATATGTGGAGAAAGGAGTTTTGTTTTGTTTTGTTTTTTGTTCTTGCTTCCAGTATGCTTTCTCAGAGGCTCCTGCAGAACGAGAGGCTTTTCCAGAGTTTAGTGACTACTTCGTGGTGGCTTCTCCAGCACTAGACTTCGATAGCATAATAATTTTCTCCAGCTCTGGGATCCTGCAGAGCTTTATGGTCAGCTCAGCAGAGGCAGGGAACTTTCAACACAACCCACCCTCAGGGCATTTTGTCTTGGACATCATTCCCCAGCCTCTTAAAGGGTGGATTCGCAAGTCCCACAATCTCAGCACTGCAGTGATTTCTCTGCTGCCCAGTGTATCACAGCCATGCACTTTCAATGTCTGGATGGTCATTTTACTTTGTAAAATGGTAGTTTATGGTAGTTGTCACACTAGTTACAATTTGAAAAATCTGTTCAAAAATCAGTATTATTAAATATTTTTAAAATATAGCTGTGATATATTTCTATATCTTTTCACATTCTTTAAATAATTTCCTCTTTGCATCAAATAGTACTTTTGTTGTGGTTACAACTACTCTGTGTTCAGCCATTCTGTGTGTAATGGATAACACATGAAAATTTAAAATTCTTAATTTTGCTATATCTCTGAAGAGTCTGTTATTTTTTATAGTTTATTATTTTGTTTACTGGTTTGGTAATTGATTATTTAGCTACATAGCCAAATACATGTTTAATAAAGAAAATGCATTATTTTTCTATAACTTAAATTGGAAATTAGTCAAGTAAGCAGAATAAATATATTTTTAAATACTATAAAAATTTTTAAAAATAATAAAATCCTAGCAATCTGGGAAAATAAAGGTATGGAGAGAACAGTGGGGTGGTGTGTGGAGTGAGAGAGAGAAAAAAGAGAGAGAGAGAGACAGAGAGAGAGACAGAGAGACTTTCAGAGAAACAGATACAGAGATTGAGGCTTGGGGACAAATTGTACTGAGCATTCTCTGCTTCCTATTATTCTTTGAACAGTTCTTTCAGAAAGCAATGGCCTAGAGCGAAAACTAGATTTTTGCCATTGTGATCAAAACCCAGTTGCCCAATACTGCCAATGTCTTGTGTGCTAGAATAATAATGATAAAACAGCAGTACTGAAGGTGTTCCTGCTCATATTCATTTCACAATGAGAAAATACAGTATGCTTTTGTTGTAATTGCTGTCAAACATTGAAATGGCCCTTCCATGCATATTTATTCTAAAATTATTTTCTCTATAATTTGTAATGGTGTTGCTAGCCAGTTAATAACCAGGAAACATTTTAGGTAAAGTGGGAATCTTTCATGTTGGAAATCTAGGCCTAAAAATACAGATATGCCACAGGCTGATTTATAGCAGTGCTGATAGTTATTTACTGTGTTATCATGAAATAACTGTTGTATTTTTGTGATTTACTAAGTGCTTTATGTAAAATTTTGAGTGGTGATTTAACACAGCTCTGTAAATCCTCTCCACTTGGTGGCTCCTGATGCTAATGCTGATTTATGATGTCACACTGAAGATGAGAGGCTTCCATATAAAAAAATATCTTTTATGAGTAGGAATCTTTCTATGGCAGTCAGGCTAGACATTGAAAGGGTCTCATTCAGGGGCTAAAATGCCAACAGACATGGCCAGAGACTACCTCTGGAATTACTGGTCTCCACAGATGTCAAAATCCCATCTAATCTTTCATAGCAAGAACACCTCTGAAGCTCACTGAACTTCCCATGCATCTCGAGAAGAACTCCACCAAATTTGGAAGAAAGCAATAGGTCTGTGATAGGTAATAAATCAGTTTAGTGTTCTCTCTCTCTTTTTTCCCTTGTTATCCAACACATCCAAATGATCACACAGGCATATGTCCCTGGTTTGAAAGAATCCAGTTATTTGGTATGATATGTTCTATTCCATATTTTGGAGAATGCAGATGGTAAATCAAGTTATCCCACCAGCATATGTAGCAATGATCAGCAGTTTTGTCTATTATAATGGCAGTTTTAAATAGGTAGTAATTAGTCAGTTAATGTGATCAATCCAGGTAAATGATAGGCCATGGCTGAGTAAAAGCCTTATTAATGATTGATAATAATGTTATTGTCAAATTGCCTGGCTGAAGGTGCTGATGCTATTTTGGATCTGTTTTTTTTTTTTTTCATATTTTAAAGCATGACCAATTTGGATAATTAGATTTTTTTTTAATGATAATGAAGAGAACTGAAATTACCCCCAATTTTTTGTTTGTTTAAAGCCCAGAAACAAATAAGTAGATTCGGAGAGTCATCTTGTTACTCTCAAGAACCAGCATCCTGGTCTATATCCACTTGGAAACTATGAGTATTAACTTTTTTGTGGCTCTGCTACTCATTATTCTTAGAAAATAAATGTACTCTGCTGCTCGCTTGATTGAAAAACTCAGTCAAAATGAATATTAAGGTTGTTCTAGCTTCATGTTTACAGATACAGGTTAACTTATCTTGTTATTAAATCTTATAGCACATCCATCATCAATAAATTAGTAATATTATTGGATATAACTTCTGAATTTTGAGGTTTATCATCAGAGTAAATGAATAATCTGTTTAAAAATCTTTTACACAATTTTAGCTTTCTTTTATTTTTTTAAATATAGAACTCTAGAAATTAAGCTATTCACTTTTTAATATTTTTAAAGGGCAGTTTTATCATAATTGTATATATACATCAGTATAGCAATCAGTTCACACATATAACTTTAGGTAAACTATATCTTTATTCTCTCTGTAGCTCTCCTCCTGGTTTCCCCCCCTCGCCCCTACTTATTTCACTCAAACACTGGTCTCTGGTATGTCTCAGCTTCTGTTTTAATGCTGGAAACAGATTTCCTACCTTGATGAATGAGCTCTGCCAGAGCTTATATACTTTGATGCCCTAGGACCTCTTGGAGTAATAATGAGAACTGCTGCTTTCTAATAGATATTGCTGTTAACTCTTGTGAGAAAAGTGATTTTACGAAGTGATTTATGGACTACACAAAATGATTCCCAAACGGATTTGATGACTGACAAGTAACAATAATTCACCAGTTGATATTAAACTTGCATAAATGGGAAGTTAATATAGAAGACTGATCTTTAAAAATATTTTTGTGCTGGCATATCTAAAATGAAAAAAAACTAAGTCATTCTTAATAGCGTGCAGCCTTGGAAATCAACTGTTTGTAGTATGAGTAGCCAAATATGTGATGGCTGGGATAGGTCGTAGATAACCTTGAGAGAATAATTATATACAAACCACCCAGTTCCTTGCCCTGATTGTTTTCATCCCAGTGGTCTCTGAAATTTCTATTCCTCTACCTGTGATAATGGTGTTTATTATCAGAACACAATAGGAAGTGCCACATACCCTTCTAATAATGCCTTGAACCACAGCCCGGCCTTCAGAAATAAAATAAAGTCTGATCACATCAAGCACAGTCTAAAAAGGATATTATCTCTTTGCTTTGTAACAGTGGAGGGGAAATAAGTTTAAATGCCCACTGGATGACAAGTGAGTGAGTGAGCGTGTCCTACGAAATCCTGGCAACAGAGCTATGACTTGGGATGTGTGTGTGTGTGTGTGTGTGTGTGTGTGTTGTGTGTACCGAAATTCCAAGGGGAAAAGCAATTCGTCTTAAATCTATAGAGCTATTAAATTTGGAATTAAAATCTAGGTCAGTCTAACTTTATTACCGATGTTCTTTTCATTATTTTAGTACAGGTATCAACATTTTTGATTTATCATTGTGGCTATTATTGACTTGCTGTGGAAAGAAAACACATTTTAAGGAAAAGCATATTAATTTTTAAAAATTTGTTTTCGTATGATTGCTGTGTGATTCACCAAGGAAAGCAAAAAACAAGCACCTCCTTTCTGCACCAGTAAAAAATACAGAAGCTTTTAAAGTATATTCTGTGCAGCCAAGTTCTTTGGAGATTTCTGATGAGGAAGCAGTCTAGTGGTTTAGGCCTTGCATTTGCCACTTCCTGCTACCCCTTGTACCTTTTTGTCTGAGGATTTTGTTTGGTAAACCCTCTTATTAACTCATATTAAAATGGAATTGCTGATCGCATATATGCTCTTCATTTTATAAACAAGGCAGAATTATCAGAGATTACCCAGATAGTTAGAGGGAGATCTTGGACTCAAAATTATGCTCTTGATTCCTTAAACAGAGCTCTGTGCCCTTCAGCAAGCTACTTCTCTGATATTTGACTAGCTTTGGAAATTGCAGATTTTAAAGTCTATGAATCCAAATGCTTGTGCATTTGGCTTTTCCTTTGTACATTTTATAATAGCTCAGTGGCTGTAGAGAAGGTAATCTGCTTCTCAGTGTGCATATTCTTTTACTACAGGCGATAATCTACCAAGTTCTGGAGTTCCCATAATATAAGCAACTCCCTTTGTGACTTTCAATTGCTGTAGGTCTGTAATGGTGCTTGGCACTTTAATAATTAGTCTACAGGGAGCTTTAATAGAGTAGGGCAACTGTTTTAATTAACTTAATCCCCAGAACATGAGTTGACCATTAGACATCAAATCACAGTTTAGCTCTAAGAGTATTTGAACTCGGAGGAAATCACATTTGTAACTACAGTGGGGATCACATTATCTTCTGTTACAAAACAATGCAGCTGCAGCCGATCTGGATACACTGGCCTCTGACACTGTGGTAAATGAAGTCATTATTTCCATTGGAATGGATGTATAATGGGAACAGCTTAAGAGTTTGGCTTTAGGTAGTGTAGAAATGATGTGTGCTGGCCTAATTTATGGGGAGCAAAAGACGAATAGAAAGGAATAGCCATTGTAAAACTTGCAGCGTGCATATTTTCAACTGAGTAAAGAAATGCATGTTTCAAAGTGACTCAGAAAGCTAATTTGGCTCAAAAAGAGCAATATTGAAATAGGGAATTTTTATGCTCTGATAACTTACTTTATGTTTCTTTTTTAAACTATAGGACTGAATGTTTTAGTCACTCATTTATTTATTTAAGCACCCTCATTATACATAAACTCTATATAGGGATAGTGCTAGGTGCAGAGGATAAAAGAAAATTATTGGCAACCATGGTAAAATCACAAGCGAGACTTTACAAAATATTTTGTCGTATACATGAAGGAATTTTGCTCTCAGAACAAATCGAAGTGTTTTTTTTTTAAAAAACTGTTTTATGCATTTCTTCATTCCACATACATTTTAAATATCTATTATATAAGGCAAGGTATTAGGTAGGCACTAGGGGGTCTAAAAGGAGAAGACACATATGATAACCTCCAAGACTTAAAGTGAAGTGGATCAGACAAACCAGTATAGGGGCAATTAAAACTGTGTGATTGAGTTCGATAATAATGTAAATTATAGGGTGCTACAGGAGGACATAGGAAGGACGCGTAGTTCTAAGAATCTAGAAGTTTTATTGATGACATAATATCTGGATTAAAAAACTGAACATCAAGAGGCAGTAGTCAGACCTTGAGTTGGGTAAAGCTGTTCCAGGAAAAATGAGTACATGTGCAAGGACCCAGATTCAAGAGGATTTTTACCTCATTTTTAATCTTAACGAGATTCTCTGCTGGAATAGAAAGTATGAAGTTACATCTAGAGGAGCGATTATATCATGAAGACTCTAATATTCTTTGCTATGAAATTTCTGCTTAATCACAACCAGCATATAAAGTTGCACTGAAGAACATTAAGCAAGGTAGCTTGTAGGGGATAAAAAAGCAAACAGAGGCTATGGCCATGCCACCCTGAAGGTGCCCAATCTCATCTGATCTCAGAAGGTAAGCAGGGTCAGGCCTGGTTAGTACTTGGATGGGAGACCACCTAGGAAGACCAGGTGCTATAGAGGTTAAAAAAAAAAAAATGCAAACAGAACAATATGCTTTCTAAGAGTTGGTGGTTAGGTATGTTTAATTCTGGGGTTTTACTCAAAGGCATATATGGGTTTAAATGGGTTTAACTCAACTCACACCTGGAAATTAGTAGTAATAAAGATAATGTTTGGGCTACTATCTTCCAACTTTTTTTAGTTTTCTATGTATTCAGAAAATATGTGGAAAAGATGGTTTTGTTTATTGAATGGCTTCTTGAAAACTCCAACCAATGAGAATCAGAGAATGAGAAAGGGATCAGTATTACAATCACACCTTCTGGCAACTGGATAAATAACTGTTCCATTTTTGAAATCAGAGAACATATCAGGAGGGACAAATTTGGGGGAATATGGGAGTTTCTGTGCTTTGGACAATGTCAGAACTCTTGAAGGACATCCAAACAGAGGTGACCACATGAGGACCTGGAGCTTAGTCTCACCACCCTATGTCCAGTCTGCACAAGATTGGTTCTGACACTCTAGTCCAAAGAGATCTTTTCACTTCTGAGCCGTTTCTATCATACTTCTGATAAATAATAATATACTGATTCGTAAGTCTGTAATAACTCTGAAGACACATTTTTTTGTTGTTTTAAATAGTATACTGTTTCCAAGATATGTTGAAAATATGCTTATTATGTGTATGCATGGTCCTAGGCATTTTCACATGTATTTTATCATTTTCTTTTCCAAACAAACCTCTGAATTAAGTGTGATTATAATTTAACAGATTAGGGCATGCTTTCTATTGACATGAATTATAGTATCGTAGAGAAATAGAATATCAGATATGAGAAAAAACCTTTTAGTAACATAATGCACGATGCCTTAATGGATTCTTCAATATTTCTGACATGACTTCATTTAGTATGTTATATTACCTCCACTATAATATCAAGGATACTCATTCCATTTTTGAGCATCTTCGACATTGTTAAAATTTTTCTTGACTTTCCACCCATCATCCCAAACATTACTTCTGATGTCACATAGTAAGTGTAGCTCTCTTCAATAGTCATTTAAATTTCTGAAGATAGACATCAGGCTCCTGGTAAATCTCATTTTAAGGGAACCAATATCCCCAGGGACCTTGTTGTAGGTAAGCACGCGGGTTATACAATTATGAAGCAGACTAATTTAGGGTCACTGACTCAACGAGTTAGACAAACCTGCAAAATAGTGAGTCTAAAGGTAGGCAGAGTGATATGTATGCCTAATCAAAGTTAATGAATGTGCCACCAGAACTCAGAGAAAAGATCCCTATATTCTCAACCAGATATTAGGCGAAACATTAGGAAAGAATAGGTATTTTAGGTGAGTATTAAAAGATACGAAGCCTAGGCACAGCATGAGGAAATGGGAAGTGTAGAATAAAAATAGCTTCAATGCATGGCCTGTTCAGAGTTTTTAATGATTATTTGTTCCAGGGTGTTTATAAGAATATAAAAGGGGGTGGGATTAGAAAGAGAGTATGAATGCAAACAGAGGGATGTCTGGAATGTCTTGTTAATAGTTTAAGATTTATTGTAAGATATGAATTATCATTGTAGGAGTTGGAAGTATGATTTGACAGTAACAGTGTGAAAAAATGATTGGATAAAGAAGATGAGTTATGTATGGACTATATTCAGTCATGGAATGAAATCTTGCCATTTGCAGCAGCGTGGATGGGGGAAGTACCATGTGGGCATTATGATAAGTGAAATAAGTCAGACAGAGAAAGACAATGCCATATGATCTCACTTATACATTGAACGTAAAGTAAAACAAAACAAACAAACCTGGCTCATAGATACAGAGCATAGAGTGATGGTTGCCTGAAAGTGGGGGTGTGACATGGGAGAAGGGTTCAAAAGGTACAAGATGCCAGCTATAAAAGATGAGTATGGGGATATAATATACAGCATAGTGACTGTAGTTAATAATACTGTATTGTATATTTGAAAGCTGCTTAGAATACTTTTTCTCATTTTAAAGATGAGGGAACAGACATATTGAAATTAGAGTATAACACGCATAGAAGTGGCAGAGTTGACTGTTAAACCTGGAGAATCTAGCTCTTTGAATCAGCATTCTTTACCCTCCCCACTTCATGGCTTCCCTGGAGAGTCGGTGGCGATTGCAAAGGGAATGAAGTGTTGGGCATCAGGGACAGTTAGAGGCATCAGATTCTTAGGACTTAGGCATTACTTTGGTATAGAGGTAGGGAGAACAAGGAAAAGTGAGGAATTGAGATGATTTCAAGATTTTTTTGCATGAGAAAAATAATTTTGTAGATATCGAACCAATAAAAGAGAAACGAGAGTACAGGTAGCTTGTTTTGTAGCTGTTCTTTTTATAATAAATATTGTTCAGGTTGAGTCGTTATCAGCAAGACATCTGAGTGGTGATATTTAGCAGTTTAACTAGTTTTTGAGCTTCATTTATTCATAAAATCACTAGATTAACATTTTGGGAGATTCCATTTAACTTTAAGTAGTCATAATCATTTTTAAATGATAATAAAAAATAAACACTCACACAGACACACAAACAAAGGCATAGTCCAGTCATTCTGAGTAATGAAAGGCTGAGAGGCATTAATTAGTGATTCAGAACAATGATCTCAGGAGCATTGTATTGTAATGCTACCTGATTTTAATAAGGGTGAGAAAAGCATTCATGAAATTGTTTCCTTATATTTGGCCATATCTCTAAAGCTGTTTAGGAATATATATCTGCAATAAAATCTGTGAAATGCTTTGAGCTACTTTGTAAAATCTTTGTGGTAGTTTGAAATACTGGTCCTGATTCTTAACCTGTTCTTGTGTGCAGATCCATTGCCATGTAATTTTGAAGTAACTTCTGTAAAAAGTGAAGTATAAACTACTGCCATTGACTTAGGGCTCTGCCCTAAGACTTGTGTTGGCTAATAGGATGTGGGCAGAAATGACTGAGCACAGATTCCTAGCTTAATCCTTAAGAGACCTTGCATAATTCAACTAATCAGCCTGTGCTTATACCTTTACCATAAAAAGAATGGCCTCAGCCATCAGAGACCCTAGCAAGAGAATGAAACTTATGGAACAGAGTCTCACCAGCTCACCCTTAGCATAAAGTACAGCTGCCCCCACCAACCTGCAACACACTTGAGAAAAAAATCCTATTGTCTTATACCATTGAATATGTAAAGGTTTTACACAGCAACAGTTGACTAAAACCCTATCTCTGTAAATACATCTGAAAGCTCTTTTTATGTTAATGAAAGAAAATATTTGCTTACTTATGATAGAAAGAATTAACATGAAGAGTTTTTTGATTTGTTAAGAGCTTGTTTGAAAACTAGGGAAAAAATTATGAGTTTCCAAACAGAGAGAGAGAGAGAGAGATTGATTCTACTGCACAGAGGTATAATCGATATGCAACCTTCCTCCCTGGTACTTTGTAAAGGAGAGAATGCCTGGGTTAACCAATTGATCTATTCTATTTTAACAGAAGGCTTCCTTGCAAGTTGGTTTTTTGAAGTAGGATACTGATTTTGATTTTTCAGGGTAACCCTTACAGTATTATCAATTTATCCTGTTAGAATTTTGGCTGCCTCGCAAGGGCCCAGAAGTCTTTTATAGAATGTCTTGAAACATAACCCTCAATCTCTTCATGAAAGCTCTGAAAGTATAAAACAGTTAAATGTTAAAATCACTATAAAATAGTTAAAGCATTTTTAGGATTCCAAAAAATCTACTAGAATTTGGATCTCTATGTCCCTAAATACTCATATCTAAGACATGGTCATGCTTTCATAGATACCAGTCTCAGCTGAGATAGGATAATTATATTTCCAGGTGCATCCATAGCAGAGGAGAAGGAGTAACCAAAACAGCCATCTCCTCTGCCATCACTGACTCTGGCCAGAAGCTCCATCTTCAGTCCTGATCCTGGTCTCTTTTCAGGTTGGGCATTCCTAAGTGCAGCAATGTCCACATCACAAATCATTAATCTGTTGGAGCAATCTGTGTTTTAAGGACTCACAAGGGCCTTTGTATACCATTCAATACATGTTCTAAATCAGGATCACAGATAATCATTAAAAAATTAAAAAAATACTAGAATCAATTAGTTATTTTTGTTCTACCTGAGCAAATTGGATTAAAACTATATATAAAGAGAAAGATAATTCTTATAATTCTAGTTTCTGGTACCAATCCCAGGTATAATACTAAATTTGGCGAAGTATACTTTTGGTGGGGGGGGGGGGGACGAAGGAACAATACTGGAGGTGGCAGTGACTGTGAACCTGCGTACCACTCTGACATCCCTTTATTCATAGCCTACTCTTTCATCCTCTACCTTCATGTATTCTAGTCACTTAATAAAATGTGTTGAGTGTAATGTCAGGAATGGTCCTAGGCTCTGGAGATACATCTGAGATAAAAATCAGATAATGATTTCTGTCCTTGGGGAGATCTATAGTAACCAATGAAGAAGAGATAATGAAGTATGTCATGTTAAGAGGTTATAATGTTATAGCCAGATAGATCTGGGAAAGGAATTGAGGAGTCTCAGGCAGAGGTTAAAAGTGGTTGACCCTACCAGTTTCATTGAGAAAGTGACAGAGACATAGACATGTTTTAAAGGGAAGGAATTGACCGCAAAAGAATCTGAGTGAACGCTTAGAGCAAAGGCCCTGAGGCAGAGAGTGCCTAGTAAATTCCAGGAACCTCATAGTTGTGGCATGTAGTGATCATGGAGGAACGAAATAGGAGATGACATCAGGAGGGAATGAAGGGTCAGATTGTGTAGAGCTGTATAAAATGTAGTGAAGACATGGGCTTTCACTTTGTGAGAAAAGGGGTTGGCTCCAGAAGGTGTAAAGCGGATGAATGACATGTAAGTTCTTACTCTTTAAAATAATCACTTTGGCCTGTATTGTCAGAAGGATTATAAAAAGAAAAAATACAACTGGGAGACCAATTAGGAGGTTGCAATAATCCAGAGAAGTGATGGTTGCTTAGTCAGAGAGATAGCAATGGGATATAGAGAAGCATTATGAATCATTTTTGAAGGTAGGAATATGTAATTTCTTTCTTTTTTAAAATAATTTTAAAAATTACAGTTGAAATACCATATTATATTAGTTTCTGGTATAGAATAAAGTGGTTAGACATTTATATAACTACAAAGTGATCCCTCTGATAAACTTGTACCCATCTGGCACCATACAGTTATTACAATATTATTGACTATATTCTCTATGTAGTACTTTACATCCCATGACGATTTTGTAACTACCAATTTGTACTTCTTAATCCCTTCTCCTTTTCACCCCCCCAACTCCCCTCCCACCTGACAACCATCAAAGCTCCTCTGTTTCTATGAGTTTGTTTCTGTTATGTTTGTTCATTTTATTCTTTAGATTCCACATATATGTGAAATCATATGACATTACCTGATTGAATTAGAGTATGAGAGAAAAAAAGAGTCAAAGACATCTATAGAGTTTTGACTAAACAGCTAGAAGAGATGTATGACATTGACTGGGTTGAGAAAGACTATGGATATACTGGGTTTGGTAACTGTACAGGAGTGTGCTCTGGGCACCCTCCTCCAGTTTTCCAGAACTCTATGCAGTCTTTCCCATGCCAACCTGTAATGTCAGACACTCTGTTCTTTAAAGGTCCCTATTAGACAATCTGAAAAATTAAAATTGAGACTTCCACAGAAGGAACATGAAAACTCATCTCGAAAACTCCTGTTGCCCAGGCTGAGTTAACCATCGTAATGTCCACAGGAGCCACATATTTCGAACCAAATGAGCAATGTAAAAAGTGATCATCTTAGGCCAACTATCAAGTAAGAATAATGCTAAAATAAGATGGGTTCTTTTGAAAAATCAGAATCTCAAAATGACCCCTAAATCACACCATGTGTGTTGTCTCCTACCTTGACGTTGAACCAGGCCAGCACTGCGAATTGATTTATTAGACAATCTAAGGACCCAGCTTAGGACCCAATTCCTTAATTTATTGTAAAATCAGAAAAAAGTACATGAACATAATCAACCTGGATTATATTTATCTTTATTCCAAACGATTATAAAATGCCCTTTTATTGTTTATTTACTTAGTTGAAGAAGAGGCCCATGAAAGCAAAAATGCCAAGGGCGCTGGAAAGTCATGAGACTCGGAAGGCCAAGTTTGATTTTGACTGTACTCCATACTACAGTCACCAGGAATTATTGAGTTTATTCTCTTGCACCAGACCACTCAGCTCTATCATCAGAGATCTGAAACTCTTTATCTCAAAATACTTCAGAGGAATGCTCATTTATAATGACAACATTATAATCGGTTTCTGAATATTGTCTGTTAACTCTTGATCACAATACATTATTTATGGTCTCTAAAATAAAGCTTTTGAATTTAAACATTAAAGAAGTACAGAGAAACCTAATAATATTTCCCTTATTAACAGGGAAATATTATTGTTGTTTGCTTGTCTTTGTGTATTGATAGCAGAATTGAGAATTAAGGCTTTCTTCATTCATTAAAAAAATATTTAAAAAAATAATTTGCTATAGTTTGTCCAATGACAAAATGCCCTTGAGTGCTCAGTCTACGTCCCACCAGATGCCACTCAGAGCCGCACATTTACCCACACTCTTTCCTTCTACTGTTTCCTCCTCTTTTCTCCCCTTTTTCCTCTATGAGAGGTGATATAACCCGATGAATAAGAAAGTTAACTCCAAACAGTTTTTGACTCAAGTTATGACACTTATTGACCGTGTACAGGTACCCACCCACCATGGCTTCCTACAGTAGTTTTATTCATTAAATAGGAATACTAAGAGTAAACATCCCACAGATTTGTTTTGAAGTTTAAATTTGATGATTTATAATTAGCACAGAGCTTGACATAGCACAAATGGCTGAATAAATATTAGTTATTTTCATTTCTTTTGTTACAGTCTTTGACAGGAAAAAGCCAGGTTGACTTTGATAACCAAATACTTAAATATTTTTTGTTTTAATTTCACATGGTAATTACTTTTTGGTTTCTTATCTCTTTTACATTTCTCATTCAACTCTTTTTTGAACCCACTAACATTTATTAAAAATAATCTGTAAATTCTAATGAGTCTGCTTTCCCTACTCTCCAAGAAACAATATATAACTTCCACAAATATTTACCAGCTGCCTTTTTCTGTCATCCACTTTAATAGATTTAAAATTCTTTACTTTTAACAATAGGTGTTTTAAATAGTTTTTACAGAAACTGACACTAAACCATCATTATAATAGATATCCCAGAATAGCTGCATTGACATTTCTTGTCATTAATAAAATAGCATTTTAAGATGAATACTGAATAGACTAATAACAACATAACACAATCAGTATGCTTAAATTTAATAATCTATCTTTTAAAAAAACTCTGAAATCACTGTAGCATTGCTCTGGGGTATCCTTCCTGTAATTCAATTTTTTATGCTTCTATTCATTGAAAACTTTAGAATTAATTTTTTTTGATAAAAATAGGATAAAATGCTCTGCCTCATTGCTTAATAGCACATAAAAAAGAAAGTGAGCTGAAAAAAAATGCAATCTGACTTTAAATACAATGAGTTGCAAAACAGAAAACTGTGCTAGCTCGTAGAGGCTCCTGTGTATTATTTCCTTCCCTTTAGCCAAAATCCAGCATTTTATTTTTATGTCTACAACTACTGTTTGACTTTAAGACTGCCTTATGCATCTCGGCATTCTTTCTTATACATTTCACATACTTTTTCTCGCACAGATCCTGGCCTTAATGTGTCCTCAGGAAAGGTGTTTTGAATGCGTATATTATTGAAATTTTTTGAGCTTATTTATTGACTGCCAGTAACGTTTAGACATCATGTTAAGAGCTGAGCATAAGACAAAGAACGAAACCAATCAAACCCCTGCCCTCAATGTGCTTGACTGTCATAGCGATGCAGTCATTGCATTTGCGATGCTACGTGGTGTCCACTCAGGAGTGAAATTCATAGGCCTGAGTATAAGGAGAGATCCGGGAGACCTGTTTTTTTTGGTTGTTGTTGGTTCCCCCCCCGGAATGGGCAGAATAGGTCTTTATCACACTGTTTTTCTTTCACACACTGAGTTTGCTGGGACAAAAAGCACAAATGCCAAAGAATTCAATTTATACATGTCCAAGGGGAAAGCAGTTAATTTGCAAAGCTTCTGCCCAACCAGTGCAGAATTAAGAGGTGGCTGTTGATATATAGGGGGTGAGTAGTTTAAATTTATTTTTTAAGTCTTTTAAAAAGTAATACAACAATTTTAAAACTCTGTAGGAATTATTTCCAGCATATAGCCTGGAAATCAGTATAGAAAAAGAGAGGATTAAAGAATGGACATAAAACTACTATGTATGATAATGTGAAAAGTGAACTCAATTTGTGTCCAATGGAAAGAAAAGGCTTATGACCTTTGGGGAAATTGTTCCCTTCCTTAGGTGGTTTAACAGTTTGAAGTGCACATATACGTGTGAATGAGTGTGTGTATATGTGTGTGAACACACATACATGCTGTGCCCAATAGTTCATAGGTTACCAGAAGCAATTTTTGAAAAAGGTACATACCTTCACTTCACACTGGCTACAAAACCCCTGATGAGGCTGGAGAAATAGAACGAATAGATAGATGATGATAGATAGATTTATGACAGATAGGTAGGTAGATAGATAGATATAGATAATAGATATAGATTATTGATTATATATGGTTATATGATTATAGAAGCTAAGAAGTTCCAAAATCTGCAGTTCTAGGCTGAATCTACAGGCCTGAGAACCAGGAGAGCTGATGGCATAAGTTCCAGTCTGAAAGCCAGCAGGCGTCCTGGTACCCAAGAAGAGCCACTGTTTCAGTTAAGTCTAAAGGCCAGAAGAGAGCAACATCCCAGCTGGTGCAGTCAGGCGGAGCAGTGCCCTCTAAGCCTCTTTGTTCTGTTCAGGTCTCCAGTTTCCTGGATGAGCCCACCTACATTAGGCGATCTGCTTTACTCAGCCTACTAGTTCAAGTATTAATCTCATCCAGACTCTTATAGATACCCCCAGAATAATGTTTGACCCTGTGGCCCAGTCAAGTTGACACATAAAATTAACCATCACAGAGCGACTCTGGGACTATTGTGATAAAGCCCTCTGGGCTATTCGAGAATAATCTCTCAGAGACCAGACAATGTACTCTGTGAATTTCTGTGAATTTCCATATGCCATTGTCCAGGTGAAGGGGGTGGTGGGCATCCTGGAAGGATACTAAGTTCTATATATAGCAGTTAAAGTGCTCCAAAGAGTAGAGAGATTTACAATAAAAAGGATTAAAAATGGAGTTTCTCTATCTCACTCTCTCTCTGTCTCTCCATACCCCACTCATCTACTCGCATTCATCAATCATATATTAGTGGCATAGTAGACAATTATGAGAATGAGGCATAAGAATGTGGGGTCTTCATGTTTCACCTCGCCACCAAGGCCAGTGTGGTTATAGCCACATGTTGTCAGAGGATGGACGTTAATAGAAAAAGTCCATAACTGGTCACAGGAAACAAAGCAGAGATAAAAGATAGTTTTGACCGAAAAGATATCTGCACACTGATGTTTAAAGCACCGTTATCCATGGTGGCCAGGACATGGAAGCAACCAAAGTGTCCAATGATAGATGATTGGCTAAAGAAGCAGTGGTACATACATACAATGGAATATTACTCAGCCATAAGAAGAAATGAAATACTGGCATTTGCAACAACATGGATGGACCTCAAGATAATCATGCTAAGTAAAATAAACCAAAGTGAAAATCACATGATATATCACTTATATGTGAGATATAAACCTAAAAGCAACAAATGAACAGGACAAACAGAGACTCATGGACATGGATGATAGACTAGTGGTTACCAGAGGAGAGGAGAGAGGGGGAAGGAGAACATTGATTGGATAAAGGGGGTCAAATATGTGGTGACAGAAAAAATCTAACTATGGGAAGTGAACACAATGTAAATATATATGTGTATATATATATATGCCTTACTATTAAAATATATAGCTGAAACTTTCTGGATTTCATTAACCAATGTCATCATATAAACAAACAAAAAAACAAACAAACAAATAAATATTTTTTTTTTTAAAGAAAAAATAGATTTGAACAAGGAGACTGGTAGCTCTATCAACTGTCTCTGGAACAGATGTAATACAAACCTTTCTTCCCTAAACATTTGAATAAGAACATAACTCACATTAAGTTTGTGTGTACAGTGCTGGTTGGTGTTAAAAGAGACAGACATTTGAACTAATTTGGAAAGTCCATTGACTTTCTCTGAAAATAATTAGTACTTGGCTCATCACCAAAACTTCTCAGATATCAAATGCACAGTTCATGTTTATCTAGACTAAAGTTGAATCTATGTTTGTAAGTTTACTACTATCTGGACAGTCGTGTACTCTGAAATATAGATACCCAAATAATAAACTAAGTCTTCCATTTTTTAAAAAAACACATAGATTTTTATTGTTTCTTGTTCACCTGTATAGCCCCACTACTTAGCACCGTGCCTGGAACATTGAATACACTCAATACATCTTCCTTGAAAAATTGCACAAAGGTGCTCTGTAGGGGCTGTGTTTTACACGTGCTCAAAGGACTTGTTCCAAAGGAAATGTATTATTAATGTCTTTGGAAAGAAAAATGAAACCGTTTGATCAAGAATTGTTTATCTAATTTATCTTTCATGAATATCTGGGTATCTTAAAGGAAAGTAGACCTGTAGCAAACAGTAACGAGTTTTCCTTTCAGTACAAGGCAAACCTCATTCAAAATATACTTGATTTTTAGCCAGAGCTTTCAGACTTTCATTTATCTTTACTTAAATTCAAGTGTGTGACTGAAGCGAAAGGTCACTGTATTTACCAAAACGAAAATGTCAACAAATAAGCATTCTCTTCTGCTTCCTCAAATCAGCCTGCTTGGAACATAGCACAATGCTCTAAGACCTTCTCCACCGAGATATTAAATGAAAGCATTAATCCATACAAAATATGTTAATTCCTGGTCTACTTAGCCCAAAAAACAGAAAGTATAATGTGTCAAGAATCAAAACCTTGTGTTCTAAATAATTCTTCCCTAAGTCTTATTAGGAAGGAATCCCCAGCAATTGTAGTGAACCTGGAAGATCTGGCATGGGAAATAGGACTCATGGGTTCCGAAGGCAGCGGAGTTATTGCGTACCTGTGTGACTGAAGACAAACTGCTCTGACTCTCTGGCCCTCACATTTAACCACCTGTAAAATGGGCAATAAAACTTACCTTAGGAATGATTTCTGTGAAATGGAACAAAATACTGGAAATGGTGGAATTTTGATACACCGTGAAAGCTAAAAAGTATAAGATGCACTTATGAGTTGAATTGCAATAATGATGGTCGTGATTTGATTATGGTAACTATGAGTGTGGACTCTCCAGATGAAGCCTTTTGTGTCCTGCTGATGGGCACACACTGTGGAACCTCAAGGCATCTCTTCTTCAGGAACCATTTTTTTGAACCCCTGTTATTTGCCTAAATGCTTTATGAGGTAGCAATAAACTCTTACAACTATTGTAGAGAGAATCTATGTTGGACCTTGAGAAATCTATGGCAAATTATATTAGATTGTGACCAGCATTGTAATATAAAGCACAGAGGGCTTGGGGACTGCATAGGAGGTGCACTGAATCCAGGGGTCCAGGAGGAAAATTTTCAGCAGAAGGAATTGGCTATTGTAGTGACAGTTGCCTGTGTTTTGAGAAATTGAGGTTCAATTCTTACAGAAAGTATGATAAGCAAGTGTTCAAGTGTAACTTCAATTTCTCTGGCTTTTATGGGAGGTAATAACTTAATTTCTTCTATAATGTGATATAGAATTCTTAAAAATGTATTTTTAAAAATTGCGCATTAAAATAATGGGGCTCTTGGATTGGTACAGATCACTCCAAACCTATTGTAAACAGAATGCTAATGAAACACCATTGTAATCCAAATAAAAATAGCAGCGTAGTTCAAGAAGACATGCTAAATCCCACAGAAACAAACAAAACACCTGCTCTAGAAAATATAGGACTTTACCTTAAAAAGAAAAAAAAGGAGCTTGAGGAAGCAGGTTAAAGAGTTGCTGGAATGATTGCGTCACAATGGGGAGGACAGCTACTAAGACAGAAAGGTGGTCAGCCTGCGCCCCGGGGCGGGGAATGGACTTGGGTACGGGACTGTTTCCTCAACTGCTTAAGGTGCTTAACTTATATTACTGAAACATGAACTGGCCAGGGAAAAAATCACAGTTGAACTAATATAATTTCCCCATCATGCTAACCTTAGCCCTTTATTTCTCAAGTGCATGTGAGCTCGTGCACCTCATAGAAACTCACATTATGGTACAAGAGACTATCGAGCTGTTTATTAAAATGCGATGATGGATTCTGAGCTCTGCTCCGGGACACACTATCTGGCTTGCCATGGTTCCTGGCACGCAGTATGTGCTGATTTAATATTTGTTAATTCATTTACCCCTATGAATGTGTCTATAATCCAGCGGTCCCCAGTGGTATCACACAGAAGTGGCCTCACTATGCACGCTTTCCCCAGACCCCATGACTGGTGTATCAGTTGTTTGTGTTCATTCACCCACTTTTTATTTCTTTATTAGAAAACAGTATAACTTATTTAATTTTAAGGGTATAACTTATGAAGAAAATTGGAGATCAACTACTATTTATTAATCATACACTGTTTTATGCTTAAATGTGCTGTTTCATTTAATGTTAAAAACCCAACTGTTGGCTGTTTTATATGTTCAATTTAGAAAATGGGAAACAGTGGGGGCTCATGAAGCCCGGGTGCTTCACCCAAAGACAGCCAGCTGGTAGTCATTGCAGTTGGAATCTAAATCCAGATGTGTGTCTTGCTGACATTTATACGCTTTTCTCCATGTTTACTGGTGCTAAATGATAGTAAAAGGCTTATTCACGTCGATGTCAATTTGATTTGTAATAGAAATTAACATTTTAATCGAAAGTGACAAATATTTGCATTAGAATTTTAGTAATCATGTCCCACTGGGAAAAAGAAGTGGTGCTCTTATGATACTCCTTTTCTTAAATGTCATATCCATAGTTCCACTGTTTCTGGGACACGGGCATTTAAGGTCTTCTTTTTAAGTGGACTCTCCTGCCGTGGAATTCTTGGCCCGTCTCATAAACAAAACTAGTAAAACTTTTTGCAGAAATAGGAATGACTTATCTCAGGTTTTGGATTCCTGCCTAGTCAAATATGTTTTTATAAACGTCCTAGAAGTGTTTTTAGTATTTTTTTTCAATCACTGAAAAGATATTGAAAAGGATCAAGCCCTTGTTTAGTATAGTATAAATCTTAACTCATAAAGAATCTGACTAAAATGACCTGAGTTGTCTTCCTACAAACAGAAAAGAAACTCACTCTATGTGGAGCTATAACTATGTGGGGTATAACTATGATCCTACTTTCCTAATAATTCCGTTATTTTTTACAGTCATAATTGATTTTTCTTTTTAGTTTAATCACTTATGCAGTTGTTCTATGTGCTGGGAATAAAAGTAAAATCCTAGTGGAGGTATTGAGGGGGCAAATTTCAGGGAAAAATGATAAGGAATAAATAAGTTAATTTCAGATACGGTTTATGAAACTGATAAAGCATCAGTATCTCTTTAAGTAGGATAGTTAGAATCCATCACCATAAAACCTGAAAGGGGAACACATTTTCTTTCTTACGTATTAAAATTTAATGTATTTTCAAAATATTTTACATGCTCAGGGACTGTGTTTATCTGATTAGCCCTTACTAGGGCTTTCGTCCCAGAAGAGAACAGGGTCCTTAAGAAATGGAACATTTGGCGATTGTTTTATAAGGCATAAAAGTTATTAAATGTCCGTTGAAATTCTGGATTTCATAGAATAGTGCTGGCAGGGAGAGACTTCCTCTTACTATGTGGGCAGGGGAAGCAGACTTTATGACAGGGCTTTTGCCTTAGGACATCTGTGGTCAATAGCACTTTCTAAAATGACCACAGCAATGCATCTTGAGTCACATACTCTTGCAGAACTTCACTCATTCCATCAAAGATCATGATGCCTCCTCAAAAAGAGATCATATATGGTGGCATGCATCTTGAGGTAGAGGTGACACTGCACAGATTCCATGGCTGAGTAACAAAAGCTAATACAACTCTTAGCTGGCTCACCTTCTCTCGCAACATGACTTTGAGATCCATGATCCATCTCTTATGAAGCTTCTATATTGAAGAAGCCACATGACGATAGAAAAAGATGTTCAAGTAGCCCCAACTATGTCAGTCCCTAGTTAGATGAGTCTTCTTAGCATCAGCCACTAGAAACACACCATTTTCAGGCTTCTAGCTGACTCAGCTGATACTCTGTGGAGAAGAGATGAGCTATCTCCACAGAGTCCTGCCCAAATTGCAGATTAGTGAGATTGGCTTCTTTTGCTTAGTAATATGCACTTAGTAAGGTTCCTCCATGTCTTTTCATCAGCTAATAGTCCATTTCTTTTAGGTGCTGAATAATATTCCATTGTATGAATGTACCACAGTGTATTCATCCTTTCATTTACATAAATGAAATGTTATCCAAACATTCCCAGAACATCTGGGTTGCTTCCAAGTTTTGACAATTATGAATAAGGCTGCTATAAACATTCATGTGCAGGTTTTTTGTGTGGACATAGTTTTTAGCTCATTTCATGAAATGCCAAAAAATGCTATTGCTGGGTTTTAATGTAAGAGTATGTTTAGTTTCATAAGAAACTACCAAACTGTGTTCCAAAGTGGCTGTGCCATCTTGCATTCTTATCAACAATAAATGAGAATTTCTGTTGCTCATTGTCGTCACCAGCATTTGGTGTCAGCATTTTGGATCTTGGACATTCTAATAGATGTAGAGGGGTTTTTTTATTATTGTTTTAATTTGAAATTCACTAGTGAACTATGATAGTTAGCATATTTTCATATTGTCTATTTACCAAAGGTATCTCTTCTTTGGTTAGGTAGCTGTTCAGGTTTTCTTTTCTTTTCTTCTTCTTCTTCTTTTTTTTTTTTTTAATAGGATAGTTTTTTTATTGGTGAATTTTACAAGTTCTTTGTATATTTTGGATAACATTTCTTTATCAGACATATATTTGCAAATATTTCCTCCAGTCTATGGTTTGTGTTCTCTTTCTCTTGACATTGTGTTTCTCAGATCTGAAGTTTTTACCAAAATCCAGCTTACTGATGATCTTTTTTGTGGGCTGTGTCTTTGGTGTTTTGACTTCATGCTTTTCAATGAGGGTTTCTCATCCCAGAATTAAATGGATAGCGAAAGCAATATAGTTTCAATTCTCGTTGTAAAGTGGCCTTTTATGTGGGGAAAAAGAACTAAAGAGATTTCTAAAGAAATAAAAATCATAGTTATAATCAACATTTATTTAATATGTATTAAGTTTCTGGAAACCATGTAAGACCTTACATTTATTTTTTTTATTTAATCCTCACCACAATTATACATGGGTGGTCTCATAACACATTTTACAAATAGAAATGTAGAATTCAGAGCGATTGATAACATTCCCAAAGTCATGTAGTTGGTTAGTGCTAGAGCCCAGATTCCAACACAGAAAGATCCACAATTACAAGCCAATTGGGTTTTATAACACCAACATATTAATTCACTTCACTACCTTGAGAAGGTTCGTAGAGAACAGTGAGCGAGTGCTCAGGCTCACAGGCTCTGGATATGGTTATCAGTGTGGTAAAGAAGGGTTCCACTTGTTTGAGAACAAGAGGCAAATGTTCTCTTCAGTTTCTCATTTAGAGCCAAGATCTTTGGAGTCTCCCTCCTCTCCTCCCTTTTTCTCATTTAATTATTAGCAGTCTTGGTAAATCATTAATTATGCAACATCAATTATGCTTACATTATCATTTCAGATAGATACAATATCTGATTGATTTGACTAAAATAACCCCCTTGCTTAACTGTCAACTTGCATAAATTCTCATGCAATGAGGAGTTGCACAGTGATTCATTAGGCAGCAAGAACAGCAGCAACCCTGAACCATGGAGGGGGGCTCAGTCTCACAAAGTATTGTCATTTTCATCAGGAAAGAAATTCCATCAAAACTGACTTTCCTTAGTCTGGAATTGTGATGAGGGGTTTTCGAGTTTAAGTGGCCATTGGCTATGTGGGAGACTTTAGGGAACACATACCCGTGACCACTGGCGAGACATCTGTCCTGTAAGTAATTAAAGCTCTCTTTCTGTGCTGGTCCAGTGCTTTGATGGTAGGACAATGGTTTTCCATGCTGGCACTGTCATTACAAGGATGGCTGTCTGAATGAAATCCCGAAGTCCAGGGAGCTGAATGAATCACTTCTCCCACTGACTACAAGTGAGGTTTTAGTAGAAGGTGAGTGAGGTGAACTAGCAAGTTTACTTTAAGTCTGTTTTCCTTTGCTTTCTCAATAATAGAATTTATAAATGCCTACTATAAACTAGGCATATGTTAGGAGTTATACATAATTTGTTTACATATATTATCATAATAACATTCAAAGTTTATGGGACAATCTTATATTTAGAGGTCTCAAATTTGACAAGTGACAAAGTCCTTTAGATCCTAAATCTAAGGGACTCAAATTTCTTTTATATTTTCTCCCAGTATCTATGAGTAACTATTTAACCAGAACCTAGAGATACTGTTATTCCTATATGAGCCACATATTTTTGAAGGCATATTAAGATATGTTCTATTTCTAATTGGGCTCTATTATTTCAGTCACTACTGGCTGAGAGATTTTTTTTTTTAAGGCAAAAAATAGTCATACAATATCTTTTCTGGATTTTTTTTCTGATATACTGTAATAACAATGGATAGTTCCAGTTTCCAAGAACGTCAAAGCTACCGTGAATAACATAATCTCTATGACATTTTAGTATTTTAAGCCTCACTTTACACATGGAAGACTCAGAAATTTACTTGTCCAAATTATAAACTTCACAAATAAAGGACTTAAATGAAAGACCACTAATTCTCAGCTCTTCTTTACTCTACACTCTAATGCTTCCCCCCCCCCTTTTTCTTTAATATTTGGTGACCAGTGTGTTCAGGATAGCACCTGACTCTCCAGAATATTTATGCAGGAACACTTGAGCACCTGCAGATGGCAGTTGAGTGTCACAGGTTAGAATACTTTTCTACAAAGATTCCTGCTTTATTAGAACCTATTTTCCAAGTCCCACACTCTCAAGATCCAGAAAATATTTTTTGCCTATTATTCTTCTGCTCCTTCAATAGATCTTACATGCCATCGTAAGCTTTGAATGCTGGGAAATCTCTAGTATCTAGTCTTATCTACTAACTATTATCTGGAAATGTGTCTTTTTCTGGACATTTCATTTTAGCACAGGTTAATTACCCAAGATAAACCAAAGTAGTATATAGACAACTACCATTATAATTTAAAGTTAACAGAAGTTCATTAAGTTTAAGGTCCTTGATAAGTTTGAGGGAATAATAGTATACATTAAAAAAAAAAACAAGAAATAATGAAACAAAATAAATAACCATGTATCAAGAACTGATAGATCAAAAAAAAAAAAACTAGAAATTTTTGGAAAGAAAATGTATGCAGTCATTAAAATAAAAAGCTTACTCAATAGCCGGAGTAACAGCGAGGCTAGATATAATTAAAGAGTATATTTATAAACTGGAAAATAATGCTAAAGAATTTATTAGTAAAGAAAAAAGCATATACAAAGAGAAACATCAAAAGAGAGAGAGAGAGAGAGAGAGAGAGAGAGAGAGAGAGAGAGAGAGAGAGAGAGAGAGAGAAATAAAGAGGAACCAAACAATGTAGAGCTTTAAACTCTTCTTTTGAAGTTGTTGGTTGTGGAACAGATGTGGTCTATTGTCTATGCTGCTGAGAAAAAAAGTAAATACTAGACAATGAGTTTTAATAAAAAGCAAAAGTTTGGAGTCAACCAGAATCTCTTTTTCTTAGCAAGGTCTTCTTTTGTCTTTTGGGAACATGCACTAGTCAATAAGCTACTTCAATGATTTGTAATTTTCATTTGGTTAAAGTATCTTTATGCAGAATTGCTAATTTGAAACACAGGCTGAATCCTACTCAGATTTTTTCTCATTCTTGATCATGCCATGGTGATTCTGGAAATAAACTTCCTTTTTTAGTCTTTGGAGGAATGTCTGTCACATAGCTTTATGGAAAAAAAGACTCTGGCTGATGAGATTATTCTACTGACAAGTGCAAGGGTCCAGAGTTAAATGGTAAACCCTTGCTTGCATAGGTGTCTGCGATTACGGATGAAATAATTTTCTTTGCCTACTAGGATCCTTGCTCATATACAGTGTAGGATAACTGTACCCTTGCTCTTATGGGGTTTCTTTGGCTGTGAAGTAATGTGTCTAAAACATTGGCTAATAGATGCATATTAATTAAAATTATACCTGTTGATGATAGCCATTCTAACAAGTGTGAGGTGGTCTGTCTTTGTGGTTTTGATTCTCATGTCCCTAATAGCTAGGGAGTCAAACATTTGGTGATGGAAAGAAATTTAACTTTGGATGCAATATACTTGTCATGTACTGTTGAATTGTATACCTGAAACTGATTTGATTTTATTAACCAATGTCACCCCAATAATTTTAATTAAAAAAAATAACTTTTTTTTTTTACTTGTGTCTTTATATTTTGGAAATCATATAATTTTAAAATCTTAAATATTTTAGCTACTATAATAAAATCTCTTCATGAAGAAGTTTTAGTGCCAAAAGTAACCATACCCTGCTATATTCAAGCTAATTTTACTTATTGGTTATGACTATTTAAAGATAGTAGAATTAGAAATGAAGGAGAGGTTAGTTGTGTGATACCTTCAAGATATTTGAATAGTAATGTTTTAAATATATAATAGATAGGAATTACCACGACACATCTAAAATATTGTAATTGCACATAAAGCCCTGTTCTCACTTTAAATGCATTCAGAGGAGAGTTACTTAAGTTAAAAAAAAATGATATTTCCAAGATGAAAATGACAGAATTATAAACCTTATGCCCCTACTTACTATGCAGTCTTGCTAAGTAATAGACTTTTAGAAGAATAAAATGTTATTGTTATTCATTTCAACCAATTGGACTTAAAATAGTGTCAGTTTTCAAAAGAACAGTGCTGAGTTTGCTTCTGAAATAATAGCTCATACTTTTGTTAAAACATGTCTGGTTATTACTGCAAGAAACAATTGTATTCTGAAATAAATATTGCAGTTTGCTCAGTAATGTTGCAATGGCATCAACATTTATTAATGTAGAGTATATTAAGTATCATTTATGTATTGTCTCAGAAGCAGTAAGTGCCACCTGATGTCTGCTTCATTGTGTTTAAGATGTGGTAACTGGAAAGATATTATTAGTTTAAATATTTTTGATCCCCACTATAAAATTACTAACATTTTAAAAATTAGTGAAGTTACAGACTTGTTCTCTAACTTAGATAATTCTAGCCAGGGCAATGCCATTTTTTACAATATTGATATTCAATGTGAAATTATATTTATCATTTGAGGCTCAAACTGAATCACCTCTCTGCCAGAGGGATTTACCTTATTAAAACAAAGTTTGAAATAAACCTTAAAACTCATGCGTCATAGCCCTAGACTGGAATTTCTCAAATGCTTTTGTATCATCCTTGTATCTGCAGCACATCTCCAAATCATCCATAATATACTCTTAATAGGGTGGAGCCCAGAAATCTGAATGTCAATTGGCACTCCAAGTGATATTTTGCGTCATAACATTGTCAAACCACTGCTCCAACTGGGCTTGAAATTCTTTTTTGACAAATTTTCCAGTGGTTGAATATTGTTGGAGGCAAAAAATGCCACTATACTACACTCAAGTACTGCTCATAATATAGGCAATTCTAATATAAATACACATTGTTTGTCAAAATGTGTTGCTTCACAACACGTATTTCAGCTTTATGAAAGTACAAAGAAACTACTAATCTTTGAAACAATTATTAACAATTAATGTGATATAGTTTGTTATGTTCTTTCTTTATTAAGTTTAAATAGACACTTTTATTACTCTCTTATGACATGGTTTCAGGCTTCCAACTCTACTCCCATACAGACTTATTAATATCCTGATGAACTTTTATTGGATTATGTTCCTCTTAATGTAGAATGTACAGAATCAAATGCCATCCTTTGGATGATAAGATGGGTTCCCTAAATTAAAGGAACACATGACTATAAGACTAAAATTTAAGAGGAAATTAACATCTTTGCAAACCTGCCATATCTTTGCGCTGCTCAATTTCTCAGTATTCATTGTTTTATATAATCTCACACTAAAGATAAGAGACAGGGAATTTATTACTAAATACTTTTAATATTGTGTTGATATCGATCACAAACTAAGGTTACACAACTGGTCTGTTTGCTATCAAAGCTTGTGTTGGTTTTCTACATACTGTACTTATAAAGGGATTTATTATCTTTATTCTAAACAATAAAAGTTCTGTTGAACTCAAATATTTCTTTAATTGCCCATAAAAGTGTGACAAATATTTCTTTCAGATGTATAAAATAATAAAATCTCATATCTAGTTAAAATAAGCAATATTATGATCAGCAATTTTATATGACAAATATTAATTTAATGCTCGAGATTAGCCAGTTTTTACACTAAAGAATTCCCATATATTATTATATTTAATCCTTAAAATAACCTTATATGTCGGTATATACTCTTGTAAGCTCTAATTTTAACATTAACCTTTCAGGCACCAAAAGTAAAGACAAGATACATAAAGTTTCCAGAGAGAATAAACAAGTTATGTCCAAAAGAGGAGATATAGAACGTCATCAGTATTTTCAGTATTAACACTGGGAATGAAATAGCTTTCCCATTTTTACTGAAAGTACAGCAAAAGGAAGAATGGCTCCTGGGATGTTATGGAGGAAAATAATGGGAATTGAGAAAAGAACCAAATGTCTTATGACTATTTTGAGAAAAATTTGTTGGGTTCCTTCCTTCCTCCATCCTTTTCTTCCTTCCTTCCTTCTTTTATTCCCTTTTTCCTTTTCTTTTGAAATTTAGCTCAGAAAACTAAGCTAATAAAAAAGCAGTTATTAGCTTCAAGGAAAACAACAATAACAACAAATACAAAATGAAGTTACGTAAGAATGGAATTCATTTTATATGGCTCAGATATAAACAACCTACTTATTTCATAGTAGTCAGTATTTAATATTGATGCAGATAAAATTTACAATATAAAAATATTTGAAAAATGGGAGATATGATTATGAGTATGTGTTTGTGTCTTTGAGCGAGGTAAAGAGAAAAGGGGTAAAACTCATGTCTAAGAAAAATTCCACAGATAATTTTTAAGAGAAAAAATAGAAAATATTCATTTTAAAAGTACGCTGATTTCTTCCAGTTTTAACTTCAACATATATGTAAAGAGCTTGGAAGTCATCACTTTCATTCTTTCATCATGAGAAAAGCTGAAGAAATCAGTAATCGTGACTTTTACAGAATCTGTGAAAGAACTGAGGTCTCACAGCAAACCTTCACCCTAAAATGTGAAGAGACAGGAGAATTTAGAGAGCCACAGCTGATTGATACTTATTTGGACCAGAGACACTGGAACCATGAACTGATAGGAAAACTTAAATGGTGATTTTTACAAGTTGCTCAAGGCTGAATGTAGAGTAGTTTGAAAGTAAGAAACTCCTGGTGGCTGCAGTGTGTGTGTGTGTGTGTGTGTGTGTGTGTGTGTGTGTGTGTGTGGTTGGGGATAAGGGCACATTTGCAAGTTTTACTTGCAGGAACCACATCAGGATCTCATGAGGAAGACTCAAGAAAGATTGCCTCAAGCCTCTGGCATTCGGAGGGAAGGACTAACCATTGTGAAATTCACATAGAATACACATAAAATATCTGCCAGAAAATAGGAACAGAGAGAACATTTTCTGAGTCATTCTATGAGGCTACTACCATATAAAAATGCTAAAGAAAAAAATCATATGATTGTATTAATTAATACTATAAATATTTGCTAAAATTGAATGGTAATTCATGATAAAAATACTCTATAAACTAGAATTTAAGGGGAGCATAATATACCACACCAAAATATGCCACTTTGGTATGTTGATTATTTTTGAATTGAAATTTCTTAAGAAACAGCCAGTGCATATGCTTACCCTTCTTTGTCACCTCGAAAGCAGGAAAAATACCTCCTTGTACCAGGAGAGTAAAAGATATCATTATTGCCAGAAATAGGGTATTTAGGGCTGAGAAAGCTATGTAAACAAACCTTGTTATTTCTTCACTAATTTGCTACCCCAAGCCCAAACCCTTTTGTTTTGTCAATTCTTTACAAAGTTATGTGTCATTAGGGAATTTGCAAACTAAAACAGCGGTATGATACTATTCTACAGCTATATTAGAATGGCTATAACCCAAAAAAGGCTGAGAATACTAATTGCTAGGCAGGGATGGAGAGCACCAGGAAGGCTCACTTATTGCTAGTGAGGATGCAAAATGTTATTGCCACTTTGGAAACAGTTTGGCAGCTTATTATAAAGCTAACCATGGTCCTACCATTATATCCAAGAAATGCATTCCAGGGTATTTATGAAACTTACTTGCAAACTTATGTCCGTACATACACACAAAACATCACTCGAATGTTTATAGTAACCTTATAATCACCAAAAACTGGAAGCAACTAAGATGTTCTTCAATAGGTGAGTACATAAACTGATACATTTATACAAATGAATATTATTCAGTGATTAAAAATGAGCTATCAAGACATAAAAACATGTACAAATATTGATAGACATAAGTATATACACAGATTAGTCTGTCCACGTTCATTTTCTTGCTCTGTCAACTGAGAGAATTTACAAACAATAAGCCAGTATCAGACTACACTTAGTGCGCAAATCTAGGTTTGCAAACCCTGTTCTCCAATAAAAAGACCCAGATCTACTTGAAAAAAATGCCTGACTCTACAACTGGAACAAGAAATATATAAAATAATCCCAGAGCATCATCTAGTGCCAAAAGTAAAGGCTTAAATATAAAACAAAATTAACAAAAATAATAACAAAAATGCCCACATTGATGACAGTATGTCAAATGGTTATATGTGTCAATTGAAAGTGGTTCCAGTGGCCACAGCTGGAAAAGTTGAGTTGCATAATATAACAAACGCTATTGAATTATGCCAAAAAGTAAAAAAAAAAAAAAAGAAAAGTCCAAGTGTACCAACATTTGTGTGATAGGGGTACTAGAAGGAGAAGATAAAAAGCAAGGAATTGAAAACCTATTTGAAGAAATAAGAACAGAAAACTTACCTAACCTGGTGAAGGAAATAGACACACAAGCTCAGGAAGCACAGAGTTACAACAAGATGAACTCAAAGAGTCCCACACCAAGGCACATCGTACTTAAAATGTCGAGGTTAAAGGCAAAGAGAGAATCTTAAAAGTAGCACGAGAAAAGCAGTTAGTTACCTACAAGGGCAATCCCATAAGGCTAGGAGTTGATCTCTCAGCTGATTTCTTAACAGAAACTTTGAAGGCCTGAAGGAACTACTATGAAATATTCAAAGTGTTGAAAAGCAGCGACCTACAACTAAGATTACCCTACTCAACAATGCTGTCATTTAGAATCGAAGGACAAAGAGCTTCCCAGATAAGAAAAGGTTAAGGAATTCATTATCGCCGAACCACTATTATAAGAAAAGTTATAGAGACTTCTTTAAGAAGAAGAAAGAAAATTAAAAATATGAATAATAAAATAGCAATAACTACATATATCTATCAATAATCATTTTAAATATAAATGGATTAAATGCTCCAATCAAAAGATAAGGTAGCTGAATGAATAAGAATACAGGACCCTTACATAAGCTGCCTACAAGAGACTCACTGAGATCGAAAGACACACACAGATTAAAAGTAAAGAGATGGAAAAAATATTTTATGAAAATGAAAACAAACAAAAGCTGAGATAGCAATTCTTATACTAGACAAAATTGACTTTAAAACAAAGGCTATTACAGGAGACAAGAAGGGACTCATTAATCTCACTTCTGGGTATTTATCTGAAGAAACTCAACAGTACTAGAAAGGGACATGTGAATCTATATGTTCATTGCAGCATTATTTATAATAGCCAAGATATGGAGGCAAACTGAGTGTCTGACCGTGGCGGTACAGATATACAATAGCATGTTACCTAGCCAAAAAAAAAAAAATAATAATAATGCAATCTTGCCATCTGCAACAACATGGATGGACCTAAAGGGTATTGTGCTGAGTGGGATAAATCCAGACAGAGAAAGACAAATGCCATATGATTTCACTTACATGTGAAATAAACAACAGAAACAAACTCAGAGATTGCGGGAGGGGTGTTGGAGAGCTGGGTGAAAAATGAGAAGGAATTAATAAGTATCAGTTGGTATTACAAAATAGTCAAGGGGATGTAAATATAACAAGGAATATAGTTAATAATATTGTGATGACCATGTATGATATCAGATGGACACTAGATGATTGGGGTGACCACTATATAAGTTACATAAATATCAAATCACTATGTTGTACATCTGAAACGAATGTGACATTATAGGTCAACTGTATTTTAAAAATTAAAAAAAAAAGTATGTTAAAAACATAAATGTCTATGAGTTATTCTGATATAATTAAATATTCGAACAAATAAGTAAGCAGGAGAGAAGAGACAGCTGTGTAGGAAAAGTCCAATAGTTTACGTAGATGTAGCACCATCAAGAGAAGGGACACAATTTCTCACACTTTTGGTATGTGCAATGCACAACGACTGTCTTCCGAAGAGAGTGGTATGAAATGGGGGCTGGAGGGGGAGGAACTTTCCATGAAGAACCTGGCAAACACTACCTCAGTCATATGGTCCGGGTTAATAAGAGTGATAAGTCAGGCTGAGAGTACCTGTCCTTGATACGATGTGATGAAAATGGCAATTTTTGTAGTCGTCCTCCAAAAAACCCATAGCCCAGTCTAATTAGAGAAAAACATCATTAAAAACAACAATTGAGGAATATTCTAACCAGTACTACAAAATAGCTAACCAGTACTACAAAACAAAACAGTCACAGTCGTTTAAAAACGAGAAAGTCTGTGAAACTGGTACAGCCCAGAGGAACCTATGACAACATACAACTAAATATAATGTGATATTTTGGATGGAATCCTGGAACAGAGAAAGGGCATGAGGCAATTATAATGGGCGATTATTGGTACGTTAATTCTGCTAATCATAACAGACGAATATAAGGTGTTAACGGTAAGAGAAACTGGTTGAGGATCACACGGAGCCTCTGTGTACTCTTCTCAAATTTTTATGTAAACCTAGGAGTGTTCTGAAAATTTATTTTAAAAATGTTTTTTTTTTTTTCTTTTTCTTGTTTCTTTTTAAAGGAAAATCCAGGTAGTAGAGAAGGAAAAAGCTCGGTGATTGTTTCTTAGGAGCAGAATTCAGTGTTGGCAATGGTAGGGTAGAAGGTACTTGCTTTCCTTTTTAAAGTTTTAGTATTTTTTCAATAAAATCAATCATTCATTTAATTTTCTCCTTAAAAAAGAAAAAGATGAGGGAAAGAGGAAAGAATGGAAGAACGAAGGAAGGTAGAAAGAGAGGGAGGGAAGAGGCACCTTAACCCACTCCAAATTACCCAGGAAATTATAGGTAAAATGCACTTCTCTCTGATACTAAAACCCACATAATTAATGACTTTTTTTTTTTCCTTTTGTAAAGGAGGAAAAATGGCTAGAGAACAGCAAGGTGCATCCTGCTTACTTAAGCTAAAAGGTAAGGACTCCATTTTTCTTTCCTTCAAGCCAATTCATTGAAAATGTTCTCAGTGCGGATGTTTCTCAGTCGAGTACTTCACAGTCTAAAGAAGAAATTCGGGACTTGCCTCAAATGTCACGAACAGTTAAGTCATCTCTACCTGCTTTAGTTTTAAATGCTTAAGAACTGATCTTCGTAACCTCTCATCATATCTTCTCTGTGTCATCTTTGGATTTGGATTCATTGGATTTGGATTCATAAGGCAAGATTCTGGGGTGTAACTTTCAGTTGTGTGGAAGAGATTTGGCAACTCTAAAAGTGAAATTGAGTTTGGGAGGTTTAGGAGGAAATTAACCTCTAACTGGATTGGAGTGAGAAAGTTTTTATTACAATGTGTAAAAGCTACTTCACACATACATTTTTTACTTCTTAATCAGCAGAGAATAATATATGATTTTGTTGTTGTTTTTTTTTTAGGCTGGGGCATGGTGGTGTTACTTTTCAATGTTTTGTATTCCCCATGTGGTTAATAAAAAGAGAGAGGTTGGATAACCGTCCCCCTTCTTCTTCTTCTTTTCTTTTCTTTCTTTCTTTTTTTTTTTTTTATAGCTCAGAGGAATGAAGCTAATTTTGTGTGTAATTATTTTAAGACTCAGAGAATTCTCTTTTTCTTGATTCTTTTCTCCTGTTGTGGTTTCAATAGAGAAGGCCCAAAACTTTTTAATGAGTTCTGAGTGTCTAGAATGGAAAGTTCTAGAGATTTTGGACCTACCCCCTGAGGTTAGTGGTGGTTGTTTTAGAGCCAAGTCTAGGTTTTAATGGGGCCACAAAAGCTTCCTCTGCAGTTTTTAAGGAGAGACAAAATGTCTCTGCTCTGAAGATTCATAAAATTGACTGGAGAAATAAAGCAAAAATTATTCGTTTATGTGGAAGAATATTATAAACAACAATTAGAAGGATGATCATTTGAATTGATCCTTATAACAACTAATGGTGTAGGAAAACTACAAAAAGACTTCCCGCATTTAAAGTATTACTAATTGCCTTTCTTTATTGTTTCAATTGATATAAAAAGACATAATAGCCACTTCTTCCCTTCCAGATCCCATTTCAAATATTAAAACAACACCCAGATTGTAGCATGTACACATTTACAATTAGATGTACATGAGTCATCTTTTTAATTTAAATTGACACATTAAACATATATCATTAATTTATCCCTTTTAAATTAAACTAATTTTCATGTAACTTGAAGGATTCTGTATATTATGTCATAGTTATCATATTTTATTGAATTCCATCAGGTTATTTCATATAATTCTTTAATGTCACAATGAAAGCACCAGAATAAGAGTCAAATCATTGGTAATTTTCCTCATCATTAGCCAGATCACCTTCAATAAGTTGCATGATCTTTCAGAATTTCAATTCTCAGATTTAAAAGGGTAATAATAATACCTGCTCACTGCATCTTCCAGGGTCATTATCAATGACAAATAGCATGCGAATTTTTTTGAAATTCTAAGATACCAATTATTTTTCTTAAGAAAGATTATAATTAAATATTTGAAATAGAGGCCATCACTCTATTATAAAAGATTAAACCTTTGCAAGCAAAGATTTAAATTTATTCATTTAAAGATGTATAAAGCTTTACATGCCAATAAATTCATATTTTATATATAAGGCAAAATAAAGAGGCCCTCAGAATTAGAGATGAATATGATTTTCTTAGTTTAAAAGAAAACAACATTTGACTCAGTGTACCAAGACCTGTAAACAGAACAAGATTAGTAAATTTAATATTTAGGAAAAACTTAACTTGAGAATCGTTTAGTAAATAAGAATGCTATATCATTAACTTATGATGTAGCAATTATGAATATTCTTTTAATATTCTTGGAAATATTTGAAACTGATTTTCATATGCCTGTATTTTGAATAATAGTTTTTATATTTTTGTTTACATAACAATTTTTCTTATCTCTACTTATAGTATTTGAAACTTTAACCAATTTTAAACTTCTTAATTACTATAAATGACAATTAATACATGACATGTATCTAAGTGGAAAACATTCATTACATAGGCTCTGAGTAAGTATTTCTAATACATTATTTGTAAGTGCATTGCTAAAACAACAATCTTAAAATAATTCTGCAGCAAAATTTTCACATATTAACTTCTTCCTCTATAACTAGTGTACTTTCCACCTGTGATGCTATGGTTAAACTTGATCTATTTCAGATTACACAGTTCCAAATTCATGAAAATTTAAATAAGAGCTTTTAGAAGCTTATCCTTATTTATAAACCACTTATAAATAGAGCAAAGCAGTTTTACAAATAATATCCAGGATTATTGTTTAAAATATTTAGCAAAACAAATTGTTTTGATTGACACAATGTAATTTGGAAGTACCATGTACATGCTATAATAATGATATGCTAATTATGAGTTGTTACTTATTAAAGTGAATTCCCTGAAGATGGATGACTGTTAAGTAACATTTAATGTTAAAGGTAGTTACAAGTCATACCAGCCCTTCTTCAAATAATCAAATTCAGGAAGAGTTAGCAACATATCTTTTGTTTGTGTTTTAGGTTATAAAATTGTCAAAATCTTAACTATTTTTCTTCTGTTTTCATTTCTATAATTTGCTTATTACAATGATAAGAAGTAATATTTGTAATACAATAATGGGTATACGATATCCTACACACCCTCATTCATTTCTTACATCCCTTAACCATGACAGATATGATAGTCTTTACTAATAGTCCTGGAATCAACCTTGTAATTCTAAAGAAATGAAACACTTGTCATCTTTGCTCTATAATGGAACTCATTTTTTTTAACTGAAATTCTCTCACTGTAGTCTTAATTAAACCAGGGCTCGTGGAATAGCAGGTTTGTGATTTTAGAGTTTTGAAATGAGTGACAAGAGAACCTTGTCTCTCCAGATGGACCTTAAATGGAAGCCATGTCTTAATCCTGTTAGCTCATCCCAAGTCACGTCCTCAGTTGGGGAGACTTAAAAATTTTATCGTTTACTGAGAAGCTATAAAGCCTAGAGTGACTGACTCCTGCTGAAACACATAGATGACTGATGTATAAAACCAGAAGATCTGTGTATTCATTTCAATGAAAATTACAACTAATCACCAAATCAGATATTTATTTGGGCCAGGAGAGATCATCATTTTTTTTTTTTTTCTGTATGAAAGCCAGATGATAGATGGTTGCTTGGAAAAGATTATATCAAAAGAAAGATATTCTATATAGTATCCAAATGTCTAACAACATAAAATTGATATATTCTGGTGTAACTATCTTCAGTACAGGGACCCAGCTGTTAGTATGAACTGGTCATTTAGCCTACCAGGCATTATTGGCCCTTAATGATTTGATAACACTGGGCTTGCTGATATTTTTTTCTTTCTCTTTCATTCATTCTTGGTTCAACTACCTTTTAATTAATGATTTTGTTAAATGAAATAAAATAGTTACTATTAGTTAATATTTTTCTTAAAGCTAATAATGTGCTAGAAAGCATTTTAAGGGCTTTACATGAATTAGTTCATCAATTCTCTCAACGATTCTTTTAAACCTGAAATATTACAAATTAGGAAACTAAACTTTGGATCAGTAAATTAACAAGGCTGAATTAACATAGTTGGGAAGCAACAGATTTAGTAATCGAACCCATGTGTGTCTGAATGTAAACCTTAAAGTTTGACTCTCAAAGACCCTTATTTAATTAAAATTATTGGGAGACATTGGTTAACAAAATCAAATAGATTTCAAGTATACAATTCAATAATACATTATATGTATATTGTGTGTTCACTACCCAAAGTTAAATTTCCTTGTCACCAAACATTTGACCCCCTTTACCCCTGCTCACTTCTCCCCTCCCCCCTTCCCTCTGGTAACCACTAAAATTCACTGTCTGTGTACATGAGTCTCTGTTTGTTTGTCATGTTTGTTTGTTGTTTTCAGTTTTATATCCCAAATATAAAATCATATAGTTCTCAACTTTTTCTGTCTGATTTATTTCACTTAGCAGGATAATATCAAGATCCATTCATGTTGTTACAAATGGTAGTATTTCAATCTTTTCCAATGGCTCTTAAATAAAAATGTGGCTTTCCATTCCTTTTATGATAGAGCAGTCTTGTTCCCATTTTAGATTGAGAGTGGAACCAGGTCTCCATCATTTACTAGGACAACCAACATTCCTATTGACGAAATTCAGTTTCACAAATGTCAAATACTTACTTAAGTTGCTCAGCTAATAAGGACTAGCAAGAGCCTTGAACCTGGCTCTTCTACATCTAAAGCACATACTTACTGCGGAGATGGTGTCCCTCTTGTAACCACTGTGCCTCCATATATGTACAGAATTCACTGAATGAGTGAGAAATCTCTTTGGAGTAGTAATTTCATTTGGGGTAGTGCTGGTTAAGCCCGTCTGTAAAATATCTGAAGAGGCTCATCATTGTTAAGAATGCGCTGCAACTCAGCTCAGGATGTACATTTTTCTTCAGTTCATTTATACCACAGATGACCCTATTAAAACTCTTATTTAACATGCAGGATATTCTTTTTATTGGAGTCATTTATCCCTATAGCCCTCTCAGTTATCACAGGGACAGCTGGGGATTTCCATTTTGGGAAAATTAACCTTTTACCTCCCATCACAGCTCTTCAAAGCAACTTGCTATTGTTGCAATCGAAATTACTTAGGAGTGAAAAATTGCAGTAACTGTGTAAGAAAAGATTCTCTGGAACAAAGCCTTTCTTTTTCAGTTGTAGAAAAAAGAAGGTAGGCATTGTCAAGTATAACTAAATTTACCTGGAGAAACATTTTAGGCAATCCTGCAGTAGGTTATAACATATTATATAAAGTGATCTCTGTATTTTTTTTTTCCAATAAAGATAACTGAAAATTGTATTCACATGTTTATATATTTGGGTTATCTGCATAGTCAAAACTCTAATGCTAATCAAAACTTTTATTTACAGCATTTATTCAGATTAAATGTAATGTGAAATCAAGGAAGATTATAATGTTGGCAGCAGTGAGGCAAATATTTACTATCAAGTTACTTTACTCAATTCCATTATCAAAACCCAGTTAAAATCATATTCCCCACACCCTAAAAAGCTAAGAAAATAAATCGATCACTAACAAAATTTACTCAGTACCTAAAATAGTGTTCATAAATGAATACGTGTAAAATGAAGAAAGGATAAACAAAAGAGTCATGGACAAATTATAAATATCATTTAAGAAAGCATATTGACAAGAAACAACTGTCATCTAAAGTAAAATACTTTCTCAGCATTTTTCCCCAGTTCAGTGAACCTGAGTCATTTAGAGAAGAGCTGAGATTGATTTCAAAAATAAAATGTCTGTAAAATTGTTTTAAAGACAATAGGCCTGACTGTTTCTTTATTAGTGCGATGTTAGTTAAAATAGTAGCAAGTATCTTGCAATTGAGAAGAATAAGCTTTAAGATGAATTTATACCAGTGGACTTCAGAGCTGAAAATGGGGAAAACCTCATTATTGAAAGGAATGAGCTACTCACCCTATCCTGGAAATGTTACTGTGCCTGGGCTCCTATTTATGTGAAATAATAAATTTACTCATTTTTAAAGCAAGTCTAAATCTGGATATTTTTAGTTGCTACTTATACCATTCAAACTCATTACAGAGTTATGTCAGGACTTAAAAGACAATCTGAAAAAGTTTGATGTAGTTTACAATCTAAAAATTTACAGCTGAAACAGAAAAGGAAAGAGTAAGAATCAGTAAAAGAAGAGTACGAAAAGTATCTAATTTGTTTATCAAGTAAAATAAAGTTCATAGTAAATTAATAATTAACGAAAGGACAACTGAATTAATATTAATTAATAATAGGTCAATTCCCTTGAACCAAATGAAAATTTCTTTATTACAGATACATAGTCATGAATTACTTTATTTGTTTGTTTTATAATTTTTGTGGCAGATTTTAACTACAATCTAACTTACTAAAAGGATTTGAGTGTTAATTGATATCTTGTAAAATCTTCAGAATTGTCTAAAAAAATGATACTATGCAATTCTTGTCAGAAACAATTGATGTATCTTTTATTCGATCAATAAAATATTCTTAATATCAAGAACTTTAAAATATGCCAGCAATAATAATTTGGTCCTAGTTTGTAGGTAAATATACTAAACTCCACAAAGTGAAAATCTATATCTGTGTGTTTATTTTTTTTTCCATTTCCAGTTGTCTTGTTGTAAAATGCAACTAAGAACCAGAACATAAGAACAATCCATTAAATTTATGTTTTATTTCTTTGATATTTTGACTTTTTAAAAAAGTTTTTAACCTCTTAGTGTAAGTAACTGAAATGGTACAACTTATATCTACTAATATTGAGGTGTTAACACCTTTTTTATATAGGTATAATTAAAGGAATTTATAATTATTCAAACTCCACACCCCTACAGATTATCATTTAGTAAGGCTAGGTGAAATCTTCAAATTAACAAGTATCTCAAAATCCACAGAAGTTACTCCTAGTCCTGATTTCATTTCCCTCCCCACCCCCACTAATTGAAAAGCACATTTCTTAGGGAAAAAAAAAAATCTGTATAAATCATGTCTTGCCTGAAGATTTTTCAGCTAGGGTGAAAGCATCAGTAGTAAACCCATTAGTTCTTTTCCCTAAAATAATTCATTTAAAAAAGTCATTAGCTTAATATAAAGTAATTGATAGAGGCCTCTAGGCATTCTACTCTAAATTTCAGGAATTTCCTCATTAAAAATCGATTTCAGAACTAAAGGCACGTGTGTGTGTCTGTGTGTGTGTGTGTGTGTGTGTGTGTGTGTGAGAGAGAGAGAGAGAGAGAGAGAGAGAGAGAGAGAGAGAGAGAGAGAGAGGAAGGATGTATAGATGTAAAAATCTTGCCTGGTTTTCAGTTTTATTCAAATATTTCTGAAAATAAAAATTGTCTAAATGATATTAACGAAGACTTCATCTTTGAGATATTTGCATTTTGGTGTTACTTCTGGATGCCATTGTTATGAATTTGCAAAAGCTAAATCTTGTTATGACTTGCAGTCAGAATAGAAATTTCACTTTCTGATAGTTACCTTGTAAATTAAACCTTAATATTACATTCATTATTTCTACTACTTTGCTACAAATTTAGCAGAGTTTAATACATTGTAAACATTATCCAACAATGTATATGTCATGAGAAAATAAATATATACTGACATTGTTAGTTTTTAATTCTAAGAAAAATAAAGAGTTGGTTGAAAATGGAAACCTAAGAATTTTGGAAAAGGATAACATATTTAGCATATTTGTAAGTCCTTCTTTTTTCATTATTTGAAACTATTGAAAAACCTTTATGCTCCATAATTTGAGCTCTCTAAGAGGTACTATCTGGAGGATAGTGAAATAGTTGATATATTTAATATATATGTTGCTATCAATGTTGTTACTATGGTGTTACTTCGAGACTTCATCATGTGTTAGAGGACAGTGATGACCAACGTCATCCTTGAAGTTAGACACAGGAGATAGCCACAATAGCTTAATGATGTCTGCATTGTTTAAGAAAAACAAAGCTAAGATGTGAGAATAATTTTTCCTTTTTTTTTTTTTTTTTAAATAACTAATGAAGCAGTTTCTTCATTTGCAAAAGGAGGGAATCTAATCAATGTCGTAGAATACATATCGTGGGTGTTGCCATCATTTCCTTCTTTTTCTGGCTATTCTAAAATTATGTTTTATTCACGAACTTTTAGATTTGAAAGTTGACATGGCAGAAATTACTTTCTTCTTTAGATTAAAAAACCATAGTCGGGTTTGTAACACACACAAGTAAAAAATTTGTAATATATTCAAAGGCATATGTAGAACCTCAGAGTTATAATAAAAAAGCTTATATAAATGATTCTTCGATTAAATTGAAGGGTCAGGCCTACATGGAACTTAAGATGTAAATGATAGATAGATAGAGAGAGAGAGAGATAGAGAGAGAGAGAGAGAGAGAGAGGTATTCTGACATAACAATGGGTGGGAACAGAGTTCATGATTTTTGATACTTTATTGCTTATGTTGTTTGCAGAATTCTTCTAATTCAGTGATCATTTTCAGGAAAACTACCCAAATAAGTAATACTGGGCGAATTCCAATAGGCTACTGGGAGTTCTTTCCACTAATTTTTCACAAACAACTTTTGAAGTAACTATCAATCACCTAAATTATACAGAAGGGAAAATAGGGAGTGCAAGTGACATCCAAATTTAGCTAGAAAGTAAAGAAGTAGAAATGCAAACAAAAATCTTTCATGGCAAGAGATCTTTACAGTGTTTCTGGTCCCTATAATTATTGAATGGATTTAGCAAAAATTATTGAGCAGTAAGTATTAAGTCCCATAAACAAAAATAGAATAAAGCATCATTAAAAATTCTATACTTTTTACAAATACATTATGTGAGTTCTTATGAAGTAGGCTATCAAATTGTACCATCTTTAGTGTTAAGAGTTAATAATGCTTTTTTTCCCTTTATCTTAATCTGAGTGACAAGTCTCTATGTTTTATTTTGAATTTTTTCTTAGTATCTTTCCTGAAATAAATTTTAAAATACTTTTAAAAACTAAAAAACCAAGAAAACAAAAACCCAGAGCGAGCATGTGTACAATGTAGGACTAACCTGAATTTGAATGAAACATGGTAAACTATTTCTGTGTTTTAAATATGTGAATATATTCACATAAGAATACAATTCAGTCCATTAGGATGTTATAGTATTACAGTATTTTCTTCACATAAAGATATGCACATTAATGAAAAGGAAAATAATCAGTTCTGTATTAATAAGATCATGGGGTGCATGGGGTGGTACTGTCAAATACTTATGTAAGGGGCATCCTATATATAAAGTGCTAGGAGGAACTTGTGCCCTAGTCCTAGCATGATAGTTGCATGGCCCTGTGGCTAATTCTTGAGGAATGGAGTAGGGCCCTCCACCTTCTGAATCTATACTGTAGAAACTGGCACTCTAGGCAGTAGCTCCATGCCTGACAATCCTCCAAATCTATTATTTGCTAAGGCTTTTATAACCCAATAAGAAGGAAGGCAGATGCTCTCATTCCTTCCTTATTCATGACCAGAACAAGGAAGTTTCCAAGGGATTCAGTGACAGTTTGTAGCTACTTTAATGAAATGTCTCTATTGAGGGAGTAGGTGGAAAAGGCCAAGAAAAACTCCTTTTGGAATTTTTACTGAAATGTTTACCATCAAACAAATTAGTGAAAGTAATCATTTAAAATCTGAATTGTTCTCTATTAGGTAGAAAAATCCAATCAATTGATAAGAATATACCTAGGGCCCACTTATATTTAACACTACACAAGGATCAAGGTATTTTCTGCCATTTTCACTTGTTCTTTAACTGTGTTGCTAGCTCCTAAGAAGAATGAGATATTAAATAATCAATTAAAACTCAGGCAAATTTTGATTGGTGGTTAGGGAAGTTAAGAAATGTGGAACTGTACAATCCTAACAAATAATTATTTGGTAGTCCCTATTTGTTATCCAAGGCAGTAGTTCTAGGTCCTATGTGGATCATGCCTCAGAATGTTCCCAACAGAAGTATAAAGAAATAGAGAAAAGAGAGAATAATAATAAACAGGTCATACAGAACAGTGGATATAAAGTAATTTAAAATTTTGTTTACAAATCTAGCTTCATTAGTCAAGAGTCATTTAATAGATGATCATTAAATTCAGTCATTGATACAAAAATATCCTTTAAAATGTGCAAATCATGTATCCCTTCATTACTAAGATGATAGAAATAATTTGGATTTAGATAGCTCTCACTTCATAAAGGAGAGAAAAAAGTTTAGAAGTTTGTGTTTGGTTAACATGTATGTCATATGCTAAAGAAATCTGATCTCACTTCAATATTTGCAGAAAGACATGCCATTTCTTTAAAAACTCTAGGATAGTCATTTTACTGCAGGTGTTCTTTGCTTAACAAAATAGATTCATTCAGCAAATATTTATGGAGCATCTTCTGAGCTCCAGGCAATGAAACAGATACAGGAGACTCAGAACCGAATAGAATAAACTATTTCTTGGAGGAACTCATAATCCTCTGTGAGATGTATACATTGAAAACACTGCTATACAAATGTCACTCATGTAGTAGAGTTTAGTACAGTTTTATAGGAACATTGAAGAGAGAGAGATTAACTCTGAAAGAAAAGGGTTGGGAAAATCTTCCAAAGACATTTACATTTCTTGTGGGTATGAAGGACAAATAAATGTATAATTTAAAGGTAAAGGAGTAGCTGAAATTTTATGAAGAATTTAGTTTGAAGCAGGTTCAAATAAAATCAGTTAATTGGCTATTTGCATATGATTCATTCTATAAAATACCAATGCCAACATAAAATTTTATCTTAGTGATACCATAGGTTATGTAAAAAATTGCTTTTTAAAGTTTTAGAAAAATCATTATGTAACATTGGGAGTTGAGGTATATCTATTTACACAATGATCCTTTGGGACAAAGAAGGAAAGGATGGGCATGTAATATTTTTCTTTCCTTACACCATTGTTTCTCACTGGTGTGGTTATTGACATTTTAGGCAGTGAAAATATTGAATGCCTTCTCACACAATTTCTATTTCAACGTTCATTTCTGTAGGTATCTTTTTGTATACATTTTCAGTTCCCTTTTCCTTTATCAATTTTCCATCATGCTAGCCTTACATAACCAAACTTGTGTTATACCTGAGGGAGAGATTATGGCTAGAAAAAACTGCAAAATGTCTTCAGGATAAATTCACTACTAAGGCTCCGTCATTGGCTAAAAACCCTACTCAACCATATTCCGAAAGAACCGTATCTCTTTCTCTTATTCAAACTATTAATACTTCTCTTCCTATTTTTTCTATGGAAATAAAAATAATTCATCATGCCAAGCACCAAATTCTCAGCTTGCATTAATCTCTAGAACTGTTCCCTTCTTTTTCTCCATAAAAAAAACTAAAGATCCCCCCCTGCTTTAATCTAGTGCAATACCTCTATTTGTATCTTTGGGTCTTCATTGTCACTCAATATTCAATAGATTGTATTCTTCAGTTATTCTCTCTATTTCCTCCATCATTAAGCTTCTCCCTTTTGTTGAATTATACCATTAGCAACACACACATATGCCTTATAGCTCCAATTAAAAAAAAAAAAAAAGTTCTTCCTTACCCATGTCACACCACTTCACTAACATGTTATTTTTAAGGCCTATTGCCTCATTGTTAGTTTTTCAGTTGCTCTTTGTGATATAATATGTGTTCAATTTGTCAAGTCTACCTCATATTATTATACTCTGAGAAGGGACAATAGGGACAAATAAAGGCAAGGTAAATTATCAGAAAAGTAATGGCTGAGAAATGCCAAATTTCTGTAATGACCAAAAATCCATGATTAAAGAAGCTTATAAAAATCCTAAGGAGGACACCGACAAAGAAAATCTTCCTTTAGATAACAATTATAGTCAAACCAAAATAAAAGAGAACATTTTAAAAGCAACCAATGACAAAACTATACAGATTACATGCAGTTTTGGGTATAAAATATGTGAGATACCTGATTTTCTCATATGAAAGGGTGGAAGAGTGAATAACAAAATGGAACATCTTTAGTGCTAAAAAAGAAAAACAAAGAAACAATAAAAATTCCACATATCAACCCTAAAATTCTAATATCTATACAATTAAATATATCATTCAAAATGAAAGTTAGAATACATACGTTTTCAAGTAGATAAAAGGCTGGAGAACATTAAATTCCAATTAGACCTGCACAAGAAGAAATGCTAAGACTTTTTTACTTCTTGAAAAACATGGTTCCAATTACATATATGATAGGCAATTTATATTGTCCTTACCAGATCTCACATGTTCTGTTCTTTTTTTCACTCTTTCTCTTTGTTGCTTCAGCTTTAAATACTATCTCTCTTCAAGTTACTCATTTTCTCCCTTATGTTCATTTTGTCCATAAATTTTTAAATGAATTGTTTGTGATTATTATCTATCAATCTTCTAATCTATAGTTATATATACACCTATAATCTAATTTATGCATATATATTCCATTTATTTTTTTGTGTATGTAGATTTCCATGTCTCTTGCTAAAATTTCCCAATATTTCACAACTGTTTTTTCATATTTTCCACAAAGACCACATTCTTCCTTTTCAAATTACTGTATGATAATTCCAACAATTTGGCCACCTCTGCTTTCTCTATTTACTATTTATTCTTTTGAACATGGATTACATTACATGCTTGAGTGATCTCTAATAATTTTTAAAAAGGTATCTCTCCGATCCACAGTGTAGCCAACCAGTTTTGTAGTTGCTATAGAGTCCTCTTTGCTTTTCAGGTCTGCATTGAGCTTTCCATCCCTCAGACATTCTTTCTATGCCTTCAGCCTTCCTCCGGCATTGCAAAAGATGAGTGGCTTACCCGGCAGCCCTGTTGGAGGAGGTGTTTCTTATTTCTCATATTCAACACTTAGCCTTATGCAGGTAAAAGCCAGCAACACCTCAAATTTATTTCAATTCTCCTGACTTTTGGTTCCTAAGAGCTCAAGGTACTTTGCAGGGATTTATCTCAGCTTTCCTAACCTGACCCTGGTTTTTGACATATTGCACTCAAGGTTGATAAAGATCCGTGGGTAAAGAATGAAAGAGTAGTTAGAACTTGTCCTTTGGCTGGGTTTTTTAGTTTTGTTTTGTTTTTGTTTGTTTTGTTTTGTTTTTGTTTTGTTTTGTTTGTTTTCTTTTGGAATGCTTCTGTCTTCCTAGTCTATACTCAGACATTACAGCTTATTAACATTCAGGTTGGCCTGTCTTTGGCAGGTTCGTATTTTTCTCACTCCTGCGTCACTGCCAAGTATAAGAATAGCTGAGAGTCTCTTTTTCTTTCTATAAACAGTTTTTTGCACTGAAATTTAGTTTAGTTAGGTTTATTTGCATTTTCAGCATTAGCTTATATAGTTGTTTTTTTGTCAGTAGGCTGAGAACTTTAGTTTCTAACAGTGTTTTAAGTCCTAGCTAGAAGTAGAATTTCCCTTATTTGCTATTGTTTTAGATTCTGACTCCCTATCCTTTTTCTATAGATTTTATTTGAAAGTCTAATATAAATGAGTTGGAGATTATCATTATTCATCCATTTTCATCCAGAAAGCATGAGAGTTTAGAGATATTAAAAACCCCATAAAATGTGGCTTAATCACTAAAAATTCTTGAGTTTCTATACTTTTTCAGTCAAGTGGGTATGTTAATTAACACTACTTAATTAAAATCAGTTTCAACAAAAGACTTTCCTGTGACTTACTGAGAGGAAGTGAAGATGAACTAGAGTTTATAAAAGCTCTTTATAAAACTTTAAAATAACACACCTGGTGATTTTATAGCCATTAAAAAACAATACTTTTTCAAGTTGTAATGGTTCTAACATTGTATCCTAGATTATTCCAATCTGTAACACAGTCACATATTAACAACTGCCATCAGCTGTAGTGAATATCAACTGGTGGCTTCTCAAATTCTTTATCCTCTGTGACAGGATATAATTTTTTTTTTTTCTCGAGAAATATACACAGTATAAAATTCAAGTCAGCTGGTATTTTATATACCTCAGGGAATATCTCTATTACCAAAGTATTACTAATTCATTATTCATTCAGAATATCACACCTACTTCTTGACTAAAATATATATGTAAATATTTAACATCAACACAAAAAACTTCTCAAGGTCTATAAATCTAAGTCAAGTATTATTTAAATGACAAATTTTAATAAAAAATAGGATGGAGATGAATAAAAAAATGTTTGATGGATCTAAGTAAGAGACACATTTTCATGTTAGGATGTTTTAAAAAAATGTTTGATCCCATAGTTTGGAAAGTACGTTTTATTTTTTTTTCCATTTTGATATCTACCGTTATTTATAGTCCTAGTTCAATTATCCTTCCTTTGCAACTTGGGACATTTAACATTTGCATGATAGTATTATTATTTCTTGGTAGACGCTGGATGAATTTTAAGTTACTCTAGATTTTTTTAGTGAGATCTAGTAATAGTATTACTGATATCATCAATTTTAAAACTATCCAAGCAAATATTAACGGAGTTAACAAGGATAAATTTAAATCTATATGTATCTGTAAATTTTATTTCTTTATTTTTTTGCTTGCTTGTTTTCAAGTTATAGCTTCTAGCAAAAGGGAAATGGTTGAGCTAAATAATGTCTCATTTCTCTTCCGGGATCTATCTTCAAGTGGAAAATGCTAATGAGAATTGTGGAGGAGTAGGACCCTAAAATAGAGTCAGGAAAGAGGCATGGGCCAACTAGAAATGACAGTTGGGAAAAGTTTTGAGCTAAGACATGTTTAAATTGAAATTGAATTAGGAAGTTCCAAATACGTTTTTGAGAAAGCAATCTGTATAAGACAAAGAATTTCTGAGAGAAGTAAAGAAGGAAAAAAAGAAGTATGTGAAATGCACACATGCAATCTATTTCAACATGCATTTAGCCAGCATTATTCTGTACCAACACTGAGTTTTAATATGAAGTCACAATGATAATACCAGGCTTCAGATCTGGCCTTATGACTAATAAGTTATAATGGTAAATGTTATGATAATAAAGAGAAAACACGTAAATGCTCATCCTATAAAAATAAACAATCATTCAGAAAAATCCAGGTGTTAATAAATGTTTTATTACCAGTATTTTCAATATTAATTGTGAAAATTTGTTTTAGTGAAGATTCCTAAATAGTTTCCCAGAAAGAAGAGATAAAGGCTAGGAGAATCAAAGAAAGAAATATTTGTCATTTAATTTTTTATAGACTGGTTATAGAAAATTATCAAAAGTAGGAAGCAAATAGGGTAGGGGAAAAATATCTCTGCCAAAGTATAAAAGTTGTAGCTACAAATGATAATAAAACAATATGTCCATCAATGCCAAGTGATAATGACAAAACAATATAAATACTTGGGAATCAGACACAGTGATTTTGATATTTCATAATGCGTGCAAATAACAAATTTTAGGAAATACGTTTATTTTAATGTATTATATGTTTGAAATCAATTGTAAACTAGCCTTTCTGAAAGATACAGTCTAGAAGAACACATAAATGCCTCGGATTTGATCTACTTTATCTTTATATTATATAACAACGATAAAAAGGGTGTCTCCACTATGAGAAAAAAGACACACCATTTCAAGGTAGAGCAGTTAGTTGCAATACCACAGTTTAGTTTTCTCTTCTTACCAAACTCTATTTGTCTATCTGCTGCATTAGGCATATTATCCCACCTCAGCTGCAGCCCAAATCATCTGAATTTTGAGTGTATTGTTTGTGTTTTCTCTGATAGGCATGGCATTCTGTACACTATTCTCCTCTTTATAAAATTGTGAGCTTTCCCATTCATTTAAAAATATTAATGTCTTTGCTGGCCACTATTTTGGTGTCTGAACATCTGGATGAGCAAAGACAAAATATTTCTTCAATGTCAGTAGTTTTTACTCTATATAGGAAAAATGGAATTTGAAATACCGAGATCTCTTTTGTTCTTGCTTCACGTCAAGTCAGGGAGCATTTCCTACTTTCCTACTGTGTATATTGGTTTTAGATTTTCATAATGTGTTTACTTGTAATACTGTTACATGATAAGAGGTTTAATGTTTATCACATGAGTGTATACAAATAACTTTCTTCTAAAAAGGTATGACAAGTTTGACCAGTAAACATTAATTTAATTTTGAAGATTATCTCAGTGTTCGATAGGGCACATATTGTACCAATGAATTTAGAAAATCATGGCCAACGTGCTTTTCTACCTCCTCTCTCTCTCTCTCTCTCTCTCTCTCACACACACACACACACACACACACACACACACACACACACGCATACACACACACACACGATATGCCTATGAAATTGATTCACTAATATCATGATCCTCTTTTAACTAGGCAGAAAGAAATTAAGCAAACTTTTCTAAGGTCACAAGGAAACAAATGGAGGAAACAGGATGTACACCTAGGCAGTCTGGCTCGAGTCTCTGCTTTTTAACTAATGTATATTGACTCAGTCAGTAAGTATTACGACCTCCCTGGTAGAGTCCACAGTATTGAGAAAAACAGCTTTCTGGAGAAATATTAACTAATTTCTGCCTGGCATTTAATGCATCCGATGGGGCTTCCATTTGGCTGGCCATCTTGGTGCTTTCGCTATCATGTAGGATTTTAGCCGGGCTTATATATTTCCCGTGATGGAAATAAATAAATAAACAAACAGAGAGAGAGAGAGAGAGAGAGAGAGAGAGACGAGAGAGAGAGAGAGAAGAGAGAGAGAGAACTAAATGGGACTGAAAACTATTGAGATGTGAGCACAGAGTAAGAATAAAAGGGACAGGCAGCCAACCAAATCTCATGTATATACCGTATCAGTCTCTACTTCCCCTGCATGCTGTACTACCAAGTTCCTTAGCTGACTCTCCCTTCTCTGTTTTTGCCATCCCTAAGTTCCCTGAGCTGAAAAAGATAAGGATACCATTTCCCTATGGGAATTGGATCTTGTAATAGTTAATCAACCACTAAGTGTGGCAGGCACCCCAACGTAAGGAGCCCGTAGATCTGGGAAACGACGGCCTGCCTCACAGAAAGTGTGGCTTCTCAGGCACATTTGGAAGTTTATTGATTTCAAGAGAATTGAAATATCTTGGATGCCCCTTGCTGCTTTCTCATAGGCCTCTATCAGAGCACTTGACCTTTCAGGTTCTGTGTCTCTGCTTTGGGCAACAAGAGAGTCATTGTTACAGCTTTAACGTTGTGCTGGGACAACAAATATCACACAGAGTTTATAGGAAGGTTGAAAAACCCAGTACTTTGAGTTTGGGGTAGTCAAATTCCTGGACTTGGAGGAGACTTGGGCTAAAATTTGACATTTTGCACTCTTTGCCTTGTTGCTGTTGTGTGTGTTTGTGTGTGTATTCATTAGTTGTATGTAATGATTTCTGGGGCCCCCGATTGTTAAGAGCCTGTTACTGGTTTGTTGAGGGTAAGGATTTTATCCCTTAAATAAGAAAAAGTTTACTTCCACACTTTTGAAAGTATGTTGTTACCAGAAATAAAGAAATGTGGCTGCCATTTGAAGACAGCTAAAGAATTCGAAAATATAGGACAAAGGAATATACATTATTTTTTGGTTCCTGTTTTTTCCTTCTTTTCCCTCCAAATTAGGTCATTATGATTTCACTGGCAGTTGATTCATAAACTCACAAATGTGGAAAACAATATTCGATTTTTTCATTTTATTTGTTTTGGGGAGGGAAGACTCAGGAATATGCAAGGTGAATCTAGCTAGAGAGAAGTATGTCAAATATTAATATTCCAACTAAAAACCACTAATGTTATATGTCCTATAAACAAGCCAGGGAAAAAAAAAAAAGACCTAAAATTAGTTTTGATCTCGTTTTGCTTTGCAGCTCATTTGGAATACATGGCAGCTGACTGGCTGACTCTCAGACCTTTGCACTTCCGGTCATTCATTAAAACCCTATGATTTGAAATAGAGCCTGTTCAATTAAGATTTAAATGAAAAATGTAGAAAAATTTTAAAGATAATTTTGAAGAATAAAGTAAATGCATTTTGAGATTTATTTTTGTTTCAATCTAATCCAGTTCAAATTTCATATATCGGAGATGTATTATCTCCATACTGCACCTAAGAAAATACATATACACATATCAGCTATTCAGATGTTCAACTCTTTCTACAGCTCCTTTCTCATTGCTATGGATTGTTTATGATGAGAAGTTAGCTTGCTAATGATTTAGTCTTGAATACTGCTTCATTTTAGAAGGAAAAAAAAATGGCACTATGAGAAATATCTGACTGTTTCTATTCTGGTTCTTCTCCTCTTTCCTTCCTCCTCCTCCTTCCTCCTCCTCCTCCTCCTCCTCCTCCTCCTTCCCTTCTTCCTCCTTTTTTTTCCAATTACAGTTAACATCCAATACGATTTTATATTAGTTTCAGGTGTACAGCATAGTGACCAGGCATGCACACAATTAACAAAGTGACCAGTCCAGCACCCACCAGCACCACACAGTTACCACAATGCCATTGACCATATTCCCCATGCTGTGCCTACACCCCTGTGAATATTTCATAAATACCAATCTGTCCTTCTTAATCCCTTCTCCTTTTCACCCAGCGCTCTGCCCCCATCTGGCAATCACCAGGTTCTCTGTATCTGTGAGCCTGTTTTCATTTTGTTCTTTTATTTTGTTCCTTAGATTCCACATGTAAGTGAAATCATATTAACCTGGCTTCTTAGTAACTCAAATGGGGCATGGATTTCCCCTCATTTCTTGGCAGCTGGTAGGGTAGGGGGAGGTGAATGGTTTTTCTAAGAGCAATTTTAGGTTCAGGGAATTTTAGGTTTTTCTAAGAGCAATTTTAGGTTCAGGGAATTTTAGGTTTTTCTAAGAGCAATTTTAGGTTCAGGTTGAGGGAAAACACAGAAAATGTTCATATATTACCTTGTCCTCCCACAGACAGTCTTTTCCCACTATCAAAATTCTGCAACAGAATGGTATATTTCTTACAATTGAATCTATTCACATATCATTTCTCAAAGTTTATACTTTATATATTAGGGTTCATTCTTCATGTTGTATTTCTATGGATTTTTGAGAAAATGTATAATGGTATGTATCCAACCTTGGTATCATGCAGACTGGGTTTCACTGTCCTAAAATATCCTGTTTTCTGCCTGTTTAGCCCTTCCTACTCTCAACCCCTGGCAAACCACTCATCCTTTAACTGTCTCCATCGTTTTATTTTTTACACAAATGTTCCTAGAGTTGGAGTCATACAATAAAGTAGCCTTTTCAGACTAGCTTCTTTCACTTAGAAAATATGCATTTAAAGTTTGTCCATGTTTCTTCTCGTGAGTTAGAAATTTTTTTAAGTACTGAATAATATTTCTTGTCTGAATGTACCATAGTTTATCCATTCATCTTGTAAAGGACATGTTGGTTTATTCCAAGTTTTGCAATTATAAATAAATCTATTATAAATATCTGTTTTGAAGATTTTTGTGTAGACCTAAGTTTTCAGCTTATTAGAGTAAATATCATGGAATATGATTGCTGAATTATAAAGGTAAGAATATATTTAGTTATATAAGAAATTTCCCGTCTTTCATTATGGTTGTACTAATTTGCATTCCCACCAGCAGTGAATGAGGGTTCCTGTTGCTTCACATACTCACCAGCATTTGGTGTCATTGGTGTTTTGGATGTTTGCCATTATAATAGGTGGCAGTAGTCAATTTTTCTTTCAGAAAATTTTTAATAGCTGATTTCAGGTTATTTCTGAAATTGGAAATACATCTCATATGAAAATGTTGTTATTACTAATAGTGACAAGTTTGTGCTGATAAGTATCCCTTCTATACCATTGTCCCTCTAGATGTATGGCCTCAGAATAGATCTAACTCATCTCTGTATTCCTTTGAAGTCCTAATAGTGTGTCATGAATTATGGTAGGTTCTCAATGTGGAAAGAAGATCGTTCTCTAAAATCCACAGTTTCTGAAATAGTTCAATAAGAAACACTGAATATCAACTAAAAATGTACTTAAAATAAACTTTTAATTTTAATTTCTTAAAAAATTTTAAACAGTTTTCAAGCTTCATTTAACATAACCTAACACTCTTGTAAGCTTTCTTTAAAAAGGTTATTTTTTACATTAAGTCCACCCCAAAATACTCTTGAAAGTCTTATAGTTGTGATTTTTAACATGAAGTACCTAACATTGATATATTATTTTAACATATGAACAATAGAGTTTAAACCCAGTAAATTAAAGTTTAGAGGTCGTCCCCACATATACTGTGCCTAGAACATTTTTTTTTCAAATATTTAATTTTTAAAAATTAACAAACAACCGTAGCAAAGCAAGAATTTTGTTTGTCCGTGTATGTGTGTGTGTATATGTATATGTATGTATATGTATATGTTTATATAACTTATATTTCTTTCATTTGTGTGAGCATATGTATATAATATATATAACATTTATATATATAAACAATATATAATATTAATATATTGTATATATAGTATATTTATTGTATATATACTATATATACAATATATATATAACATTATATATACAATATATGATATATATAGTATATAGTATATATTATAGTATATATTTTATATATATCATATATAATATTATATATATTTAAAAATATATAATATATATTATATACATATACTCACACAATGAAAGAAATATAAGTATATAAACATATACATACACACACACACACATATATATAAATATATATATATATATATATATTTTAAATGTCACAGTAAGGAGAAAAACTTGCATAACTAATTTAAGTAATAAAATGATAATAAGGATATAACATGGTTTTGACACCAAGTTTTACAGAATTTTGGAGTATGTGACTCATTCTAAAAAGTGAACGAAATAGAATTTTAGAAAATTATATTGAAAATTAGAATCCAAGATCTGCTATCATTAGCAAATTTGCTGTCAGCTGCTACCTGACAAATGTGAAAAGGTGTCAGGCCAAATTCTGATTTAGGGTAAGAAATATGTGTTTGCTTTTCTTTTTAGTAAATGACTAATTGAATCCAACTTTATTGACTACCTTAGGATTGTGACATGCTAAATATTTTAAATAAGAATCTTTTAAGTTTATATTTCATTATTTTGTAAATTTGTTAATTTAAATCTTATGGTAATTGGTTGCATTTTCAAACTTCTTTTATAGGCATTTCGAGAAATTGTAATGATAGTTTGGCAAACTTATTAACCCAAGTTACCATTTACATGGTCTAGAGAACTATAATTAGTATACTTAGGAAGAAAATACATTGCATGTTAAGAGGTCATTATAACTGCAAGTTAGAAAAATGTGCTTTTATTTTTCACAGCAAACATGCAAAAGCGATCTTTTTTTTTTCAAAACTATGGTTCATAATGTTCCAATAAGTTGATCTTGACATGGGCTCTCCAATCTCTGCCTCCTTTATTGTCTCTTCAATAGACAGTGGTATAAAATACAATAGATTAGACAGGACAGGACAGGACAAGATAGATAAGATAGGTAGAATAGTATAGGTTGAATAGAATAGACTAGACAAGAATAAAAAAGAATTAATATATAGCAGAGGGTATTATGATAATGCAGGTTAGGCATATTTGTAAAACTTTCATATAAGTTTGTGTATCCATATCTGTAAAGCAGGTAGAATTCCCCAGGAAGTAGAATCTAGGACAAAGTTCAATGTACAGGAGGTATATAAGAGAATGCCCTTTGAGGGAGGGAGAGAGGGAGGCAACCTGGCAGGGGAAGGGAAGAGTAGAAAAGAAGGAATGCATTATGCAGATGGAGATGTCAAGATACAATGCAATCTCAGTGGAACCTAGGCTGACTGCATAGGATGATGAAGACATCATTTCCATTCAGAACTATTCTAAGTAGGTGAAAGAGGGTTGGCGTCTTATCCCTTTCCCCCATGTTAATTCATCATAGGATGTGAGCTTGCTCAGGGAATCTTGGATTAAAGTGACCCTTTTTCACCCTGAGATAATTTCCCAAAAAGGATTTCTGGTATTTGACGATTGTCTTTGCCAAACACCAACCACCCCAGTTAGGCGTCCTTTATTCACAAAAAGGGATGTCTTATTGGAGTATCACAGAAAATCCCCTCAAATCTTGTAACAGTTTTAAAAATGCTCATCTTTTGGATTTAAATACATGTAGTGAGTTTAGTAGTGTCTCCTCAAAATTCTTGCCTACCTGTGACCTCAGAATTATGACGTTATTTTAGAAATATTTTTCCTTGCAGAAGTAATAAGGTAAGAAAAATTGAGGTGAAATCATACTGGTTTAGTGTGACTTATAAATCCAAATGAGAATGACCTTAAAAGGACCCGCAGAGATACAAGGAAGGAAGGCAATATGCTGATGGAAGGCAGAGATAGGGAGTTACACTGCCAAAGACCAAAGAATGCCTACAGGAGACCAGACGCTGCAAGGAAAAAAGATTTCTTTCTTACCTACAGGCCTTGGGAGGAAACCAGGTTTCTGCTGAAAACTTGATTTAATACTTCTGACCTCCTGACTTTTGAGAAAATAGATTTTTGTCGTTTTAAGCCACCAAGTTTGTGGCATTTTGTATGGCAGCCCTGGGAAACTCATATAACTCATTCATTAACCCATTTTTAGGTTTCCTTGTCCCAATATTCAGGTACCAGTTACCTATAACCCCAAGGGACAAAAAACATTCTGTGTAAACCGTAAATCTGATTATTGAAAAAGAAAACATGAGTTTGTTTTCTCAGTATTAAACTTAGATTATAGAATTAGTGATTTTATAATTTACATATTTTACGTACTTTTAAAAAGTGTCTTTAACAAAGAAAATGTTAATCAAACCGACTTTGCTAATAAATCAATATTTTAGTTCTTGATCTTGAGGCAATGAATTAAGTTTTGCACAAAGAAGGGGGAAACACTGAGCGCAGATCTTTTGGCACAGACAAAATTCATTGCTTTGTAACCCATATAGTTTTCAAAAAAAAACAAACAAACAAACAAAAAAAAAAACCATAGCAAAAATAAAATTCTAGAGTGTTTTGCATATAATACCATTTGACAATATTTGTTTGAAGGAAAAAAGGAAGTGGGGGAAGGAAAGTAAAACAAGGAAATAAGGATAAAAGAAAAAAGGAGAAGGATATATTTTATAATCCATACAAAAAACTTAGTGCATCACCCTATATTTAGAAAAATATTTGCTGAGAACTGGGCATAGAAAATATATGGAATATAAAACTTATGGCAAAGATTCTTCAGGAGCGTATAGACTTTTTACTGATGTTTTACATTTTAAATTCTTTGTATCTCACTAGGGGAAGGTAATCATTCTTTTTTTTTCTTCTTGGAATTGACCAGAACCTGTCATAGGAGAGTATGTCTAAGAGAAAAGATATATATATATATAATATATTTCAGGTCGAAGTCGAATTATAAAATAATAATAATAAACAACACAATAGCAGCAAGCAGCGGATAAACTATTTATATGGTTCTTAATATTCATAGTGCCTCCCCACAGGCCAAGTACATGAAAACAGTCTGTGTAAAGAGCTGGACACAATCTATGTGCTCATGTGGACCTGCTCAGGAAACCCTCCATTTTTCTATTTCATTTTCCTCTATTTGGAAGATGCTGGATTGGTGTGATTCTCTGGCTTTTGCACTGCAATTTCACTACTTATTCCCATGGTTTAACATGACGGGAAAGTCACCAGCAAGAAGAGCTTCAGTAGCTACCACAGATCGTGTTTTCATGCAGAAATAATGCTCCTTGGAACCAGAATCGCAGATGTACAAAAAATGCTCAGAACACTTCCCAAACTTCTTTCCAGGAGGGACTGGCTTTACTCTTGCAGAAGACACTCCCAGGGTGAAGGGATTTTTAAAAGGATGCTTTAACCTCTGCTTTCGCTCACACTAAACTTTAAGCTCCAAATTTTCTCTGCCTGCTGTAAATGCTATTCGGCTGACCTCTGCCAGGGAAGCAGTACTCCTATATCGGTAGTTGCATAATGCACAATCCTATTTCGGAATTAAGGTACGAGTGTAAATCAAATGATCGATGCAGGTGTTTACATGGACTGTTGTCTCATGGTGGGCAACTAGAAACTCCACATTACATGGTAGCCAAACGCTTATCAACTAAATCATATAATCCCTTTTTGCTGAGTTGGAACCTTTACCTCAACTCTTTGCTTTAGCCATATGCTGAATAGATAATGAGTACTTTGGAATAAGTACCTGTCTTCACTCTTGTAGGAGAGAAGATAATATGTAAGATGTGGATGTTGGCAAAATGTGTATGCTTTGCATAGAGAAACAGGATGTAGAAACCATTAAATGCCTGTGGTTGGGAACTAGAGGAAGACTTGGGTTTTGTGGGTTAAACCAAAACTCTCAGTAAAATACCAAAAGTCCAGCTCTGTGATCTCCAGTGGGAATAAAACACATGCCTGCTTGCCCTACTGAATGGGCCAGGTACCTAGAACACACCTCTGAACTTGTTGTTCCTCAAACACTTCACTGAGGCCACAAAGCAGAGTAAGAAACACTGATGGCTACCTGGTTTGATGAATTCAGGCTCAATTATTTCAACTATTTTAAGTTCAAGTTGGAAGTAGTTACCAGCTAACTTAAATGGTAACAGTTGAATGGAACAGTCTCAGATATGGGCCTCTCATTTTTTATGTCCTCATCTTTTATCTCTTTGTAGCGTAAGGTCTTGACATTGGGCTACCATTTTTCTAGATACTTTACTTTTTGCTTCTAGACTGCTTCTTGGAAAAACCTTTTGACAATTACATCTCCTGTTTATACCAATTCCATCTCATCCTCATCACTTTTCACTCATACCTCTGGCACCTACATAATAGACTAGTTTCAACACTTTGCTTTCATGCTTGGCGATGTTAAGATCTGTACAGAAGGACCTTTTGAAATTGTGGCTTGCCTGAACCTTTTTTCTTCAACCACTATCTGCTCTTTTCTATTTAAACAGTCTATTCTTAGAATAACATCCTAAACCGCCTCACTGTTCAGAAATGCAACATCTTTTGTGTCTTAAAATCTGATATTCCTCTCCACACTTCTGCGGCTAAAGTTGATGTTCAGCTTAACGTTACCAGAATAACTCTTTACTTTCTGGCTTTCAGTATTCTAGAATTTTATGTGACTCCATTTTCCTTCCTGTTTAATCTAGAAAATTTGTTTAGTCACTTCGGTGATATTTCCACTCACGTCCTCCATTCTTAGATTCTTTTTGTGTTGTAGCATGTGCAGCGTCCACATTGCCAGAACTATATCAATTAACCACACTTTTGTTTTCTCTGGTGCAAGGAGCAGGCCTGTCTGAAAATCACCTTCCTGCCCACTCAAGTTTTGCCAGGAGACTGAGCTATCAGGACTCCTTCTCCAAACAAATGAGGTGCATTCAAGTTAGATTTTCCATGAAGTCAGTGTCTTTATTCCTCTCCCAGGTAGGGACCAAACATTCCCACGGGCCCTGTTCTCTACGTGCGGGGTGCCTGGATTTCTCAGATGACTCCCAGAAATAGCTGCACCCAAACCCAGGTTGCTCATCACCACAATGATCATTTCATTTCAAGCTCGACCTACAGATAGAAAAAGCAATCGTGTATGATGTTATGTGATGAGTTTCTAATGACTATATTTATTCCTATTATTTTGAAAGTAGTTCAAGGTTTTTGAGCAGGGAGAAATTATTATTGTTTCATGAATAACCACATTGATTCCTTTTTGGTTCAATTCTTCTCTCTTCTCCTGAAACCATGAATCTGGCACATTAGATATACCTTGCCCCCTTTACCTCGTGAAAGAAGGAGAAAAACTCAATCTCTCTGATGTAAACAAATTCTCCTGAGGAAGAGAAGGGTAAAGACTAGGGTTCTTACCCTTGGAATGTAAATCAATGTCTCCAGAGGGAAAAAGACAAACCTGTAAGATTTACCACTCCTGGGATAAGTTTTATTATCTTTTGAATAGGAGTAGACGGCTCTAGGTCTAACATGCTTGAAATATGAAGACGAAATAGGTCTGGGGTAGATATTCTCTAACATGTTGACGATTCACCTTACTCAAGAAGCCAAGCTGCAGGGAATTTTTTTCTTTTTTAGATCTCTAGATGTCCACAGTACTAGGGAACCTAAGTGCTTTCAGAGGGCCAAGTGTGCCCACTGTCGCTCTCTTCGAGGTGGGTTTATGAAAGAGCAGACAATTCATAACCTCTCTTCCAATCTTAAAATTTGAGAGGATCCAAGGAAAATCTGTTTCTCATCCTATTCCTGGAGCACAATGGAAGTTGTCCGGAGCTGGGCAACTATGGAGACTCACAGTCTCGCACATTTGCTTCTCTGGGCTTCCTATTACTGCATATCTGATATTTTTCACCAGCCAGTCTCTCAGCATTGCTCAGCAAATGTTTTGTTCAGCTTCAATCAGCTGCGTTCCTGATTCCCCACAATGTCTGTTCCATAGTTTAAAATCTCTAAATGTCAACACTGTTTCGGGCTTAATAAATACCCTACTTCATCTCTCTCTCTCTCTTCTCTCTCTCTATGTGTGTGTGTGTGTGTGTGTGTGTGTGTGTGTGTGTCACACACACACATACACACATAGACAATTATCAATACTCTTACCCCTTCATCTCTTCATTATTGTTTAACTCCAACACTAAACTTTCCACTGTTCCCTTGACTCTAACACCATTTACCTACCCCATGAGCCTTGCAATAAAGAGCATTGTTTTTGATATAACAAAATTGAATTAAATATCCTTTGCACAGTTTGTTAGCTGTGTGATCTTGGTCATGTAATAAATGTTTTACTTTCTTCTTTGGAAAATTGAGTAGTAATAACAACTCTGGGGGAAAATTAAGAGATAAAATATGTAAACCATTTAATTTAGTATCTAGTACTCAAATGGTGGTTATTATTGTTATATAGTTATTTCATAATTGTTCTATCTTTCTCTTTAGTCCTTGACATGTATGTCCTTCCCTTAATCCCACCCCCCCCAAAAAAAAAAGTTTGTTCTCTTATTCTTAACAGATAATTCTCTTACCCACATGGGTCTCCAATTATATAATTCATTCTTTTCTGTATGTTTTTATTTAATTGCTAAACCCTGGAAAACCTAGTACTTATGTGTTTGCTGCACTCATGACTCCTCCATTTGTTTCCTCATGTCCCACTGTTTTGTGCTCAGCCATCATGACCTTCTAATGATTAAATTCACAGGGCCTTGTCTCGGTTTGCATCCTATTTTGCTTTTCTGTAACATTTACAAACATTAACCACATGGTCTTAAAATCGCCCTTTCTCAAGTTTTGTTGAGAGCATATTCTCTTCTAATTCGTCTACTTTTCTGAGCTCTCTTTGCTGATCATTTTCGTCAGCTACTTTCCCTGGTATATGTGTGTGTTCCCTAGAACCATTATCTTTCGGGTTTATCCCTTGCTGTACCTCTGTCTGTGAGCTAATCACTAGGGGCAAGGCTTCCCTTTCTTTGACTTGATGATGTTCCCCACATTGATTTTTTTGTTTAGTCGGTTTGCCCACCTGGTAAACTATTGCCTTCACCATTGTTCTCAGCCTTAACTAGATAACCCAGAATCCTCTACATTAGCTAAGAGATAAAACTCTTTTATCAAAGGACTTCCTGTGTAACCTAATTGAATAAAAAAATAAAAAAGAAGACAAAAAAAAAAAAAACATCAAAGAAGAAAACAAGAGTGATCTTATAGTTTGTCCTCTGAATGTTCAAAATTGCTATGTGTGTGATTGTTTCTTTTGTAAAATTTCAAATAAAAGAAGCAGTATTCTTTATGATTATTATGATATCTTAGACATCTTTGCAAATTCTTCTGAAAAGCTTCTGTGAGTTCTTAAAGTGTTAAAAATATAACTCAACTATCCATTGTAAGAGGAAAATGATTATGTAGGAGAAAAAATGTATTTTTGATTTGACTTTTCCTGAAAAATAAAATAGTTTTTAAAATGTCACAAGCACATAAATGCATACTCCTCACTCCAAAGAAGTCCTGTTCATTGTTCCCACAATTTGCATCTGTTTTACTGGTTTTATGAATCCTCAATTAAGCCTTTGTTCACAGAACAGTAATATTTGATGAATCTAATTGATCTCAACTTGATATGACTTAGAGAAAATTCTTCACATATGAGCGTCTATCTTCACATTATAGAGTCAGTGTCCCTAAAAGCTATGTCTTCTCCTAAAGTCTCCTGTCTTTTCCCACAAAAGCAGGTGCCCCACTTCCAGCCACGCTGAGTTCATCTGGCACTCTGTTCCCTGGCCCTTCTGCGGCCCTGGCCTGCCTCTACCACAGCTCTGATTGAGCCCACTGCTTTTCTCCCTCCTCCCACATACAGCCACCTCCTGGCACAATCTTCCTTCAAGTACTTAGAGCTTCGGCTTAGAAACAGAAACTAATACAAGTGAAAGAAAATGACAATACAAATTCTATAGCCATGCACTATCGGGGAAATCAGATATTCATATGCAATAGTGTTCAATTTTTTTTAAAGGCCATGAGAGGAGATTAGACTTGTATCTTTAGCTGATAAAAATTAGGTAAAGGGAGATACCCCATATGAGATGGCCTTGCTACAGCTCTTCTCTGCCTGGAATGATTTTTTCTGAGGTTATCTGGTTCATTTCTTCATCTGCTTCATATATTTGCTCAAATCTCACCTTATTAATGACATCCACTCTGACTGCCCTGTCTACTACTGCAGCCTGCCCTCTCTGGAGTTCTGGATCAATTTTACCTTGCTCTACTTTTATTTATTTTCCTGTAGGACTTAAAATCGGATAACCTATTAGATAATGAATTTACTATACTTTTTTTATTATTATTATTTTTAATTCTAATGCACCTTACTTCAAGCAGAGCAGAGACTTTTGTCTTGGGTTCCCACACCAGGAACCTGGCAATAATGGACATTTTATAAATATTTTAAGAATAAGTGTAAGGAAGGAAAGAAAGAGGGAGGAAAGGGGTAAAGAATGGAAGGAATAAAAGAAGGGTAGTAATCATAAGCCAAATAGATGATTAAGTCTCCGGGCTGCGGATTTATTTCAATTCAGTTTCACAGCTGCGTGCCGAATATCACTATAATTCAGGTGTCACTAAGTGTTACAGTGTTTAGATAAATGAGATACTGGTCCTCAGTTAAAGAAACCTGTAATTGGGAATGCAACCACCTCTTTCTATTCAGTGAGGTATTCTAGATATAGGAATATTGTGTAACAGAAATGCTATGATAGATGCGCACTTGAACCCATCCCGGTTGCATTCAGATACTGGAGTGGCTGCGAGAGGGGCCCCTGCAAAGTGCAGCGCTAGAGGCAGGGAGACCACTTAGGAGGCTCATGTAACAGGTGGAAGGACACACGCCTGAGTGAGAGCAGTGGCAACAGTAACGGGAAGAGGCAGGGATGGGTTTCTGAAGTGTTTAGGAGATGATACCAGAGGAACAGAGCGAAGGACTAAGGAGGAGGGATTTGCTTATAGTAAGGCATGGACTGAAGGATAAGCAAATTAAATTCATTTATCATTGTGGGAACCATTACTTAATACTGTTACATGAGAGGAGAAGGAATAAACACAATCCAGTGATCAGAGAAAAACCATCAGAAGACCATGATACAGAGAAACCCCAATTTGCAATGTTTCTAGTGTTTCTAACCAATGAAAGTTAACTGACACCATCAAAACCAGGCATTGGGAAGGAGTGAGAATTGTCTGCTTGAAACACTGACAATTATTCAGCTTTGTTTTATATGTTTACTTGTTTAATTTACTCTAAGGCAAATTACCAGTATTTTAAAAATTCCAAGAGTGATAAGAAAGGAGAATATGCAATTCAGTCCATTTTCCGTGGGACCAAAGACCTAGGGAAATTAATTGGGGAAAAAAAAATGCATGAAGAGGGTTGCATTTAAGGCAAGCATGTCATTGAAAGGTTCAACATGATCGAACAAATAAACTGTTAGTCGCATAATGCATAACTGATCGCTCCAGGAGAGTGGGCACATTGTCTTGTTTGCCTCTCTGCCCCTTGCTTCTAGTCCAGGGCTAGGCAGTAATAGGACCTCAATACATCTCTCAATGGCCAAGCGAACGAATGAATAGCAAAGTTATTAATAATGTGGATTTTGGAATCAGAGAGAGAAGTTTTAAATTCTAGGTCTGCCACCTGCTAGTTGAAAAAGCTACTTTATTTTCTGAGCTTCAGTGTCCTTATATGTAAACTGGAAATTATAATAGCTTTCCGGCACGGGGTTGCTGACATTTAAAAATAATAGTTATTATTTAAAACATTTTGCAGAGTGCCTAGCATGTAGTGTGTTCAATAAAAGTTAATAATTATTATAATGTTCCAGTTTATGTGCCAGGTAGATTTTAAGTCACCAATAAACTTGAATTTCGAAGGCAGCCTACAAAAACAGTAACCAGTGCATACTTAGTAAGCCAGAGGTTAAATCCCTTTAATGAAGTCTTGGTGAGAAAAAAAAAATATATATATATATCTTCAAACTTTTTTCCTATAAATCCTGTTCCATTATTTCATCATTATTTATTTTTTTCTTCCATTGCTCTTAATCAGGGATAAGAAAGATGTCATCTAATGAAATGCTTAAAAAATGAAATTATTTGCTGTATAATAGTAAGATCTGAGAAATCACTAGTCATTTTCTAAGTATATTTTTTTAGAGAATGGGATTGAATTATATTTATTCAAGAAATACCTTCAATGGCTTCTACAAACTTCTAAAGTAGGTGTCTTAGAAGAGATAAGAGATTCATGATAGTGGCTGGAAATTGATGGGATCCTATGCAGCAAATGTTGTAGCTTTAATATTCTTTAGGAATATTCCATAATTACAGTAGGCCTAGGGTACGTTCCAGTTGTTAATGTGATGGGTAAAAACTGAAAAAACTGAATGACCAGGTACCATCTTCCTTTTTAAAAGTCGTTCATATCATTTATTGACAAGGTTGCTCTGAAGGAGAACCTAAGAGTAACTGTGCTGATAGACTCGCTGACCACATGGCGGCTCAGATACGAGATGTAGGTGAAGAAATACAGAAGGTGCTGGAGAACTATGGTAAAAGGAATAAAATTTAGCTACCAAAAGGGATTCAAAGGAATGAATCCCATTTGTTTTATTTATTTAAATTAAAATTATTTAAATGAAATTGAAAATAAATTTATTATTTAAATTAAAGTAACAGGTGTTTAAAAAACTAATTAATACAAGAATATATAAATACTTAGGAAAAATATAAAAATGTCTAGTTCTAAAGTATATTAGCACATGAATCAGTCAATGATAATTCAAGTATTGTGATATCAGAAAACAAATAATTCAAGTACTGTGATATCAGTGAAACAGAAAGTCGAGAAACGAACACATAAAGGAAGCGGGGGTGGCAGATAAGGGTAAAAGTGGTCAAAATTTGGTGAAGTAAGGAAATCTAACTTTGGGTAGTGAACACACAATGCTATATATGTATATGTATGATACATTGTTGAATTGTACATTTGAAACTTATTTATCAATGTCACCCCAAAAATTTTTAATAAAAAATTAAATTAAAGAAAGAAAGAAACACACACAGAAATACTTGCATACACATATATGTGGCTTAATAAAGATTGTAGAATACCATTGAAAAGTAGTGATTCTCAGTCTTGGCTGTATATTGTAATTACCTAGGGAGCTTTCAAAAGTACCGCTATTTGGACGCCAACCCCAGACAGTCCAATTTAATTGCTCTGGGGTATAGACTGAGTATTGGGATTTTTAAAAGCTCCCCAACTAATTATACATGATATTCAACCAAAGTTGAGAATTATTGCTTAAGGGAATTGACTCCTGTATTTACAATCACACACCAAAATTTAAACTTTGATAATAGACCCAAATGCATACAGTGAACTAGATCACATGTTCTAATGCTTCTCAGTTGTCATCGTCATTGGTTTTCCTCTCTTCAGTTACTATTGCCATGATCATTTATAACTTTTCAGCATAGTTCAGATGTATCAGACTTAAAAAAAAAAAAAAACCCTTTTGTTACTTTGATATATAATGGAGAACAAAAAAAAAGCTATGTGGTATATCATAATTTTTTTCATTACATAATTTTATTTACTCCAAGTTTTCAAATTATGTTTATATACTAATGGCTTTCAAATTTGTGTTCAAAAACATATCCCATTTCTTGACTACCAAAGCTGTACCCTGTCTTTCCTGAATATATGCCCAGAGGAACCTGTAATTGTGACTTTATTTAGAAAAAGGATCTTTGCAGATGTAATTAAGTTATCCTTAACTTAGGGATAACTCAAGATGAGGACATCCTAAAATTAGGGTGATCCCTAAATCTAGTGATGGATGTCTTCATAAGAGTTGAGCAAATGGAAATTTGAGACAAAAACAGGCATAGAGAATGTTATTTGAAGAGACAGGCAGAAATTGGAGTGAAACGGCCACAAGTCAAGAAACTTCTGGAGTCAGCCAATAGCTGCAAGAGGCAAGGCAGTGTTCTTCCATAGCGACTTCACAGAGAGTGAAGCCCTGGCGACACCTCTGTTTAGGGCTTCTGGCCTCCAGAACTGTGAGAAAATAAATTTTTCGTTTTAAGCTGCCAACTTTGTAATAGTTTGTTATGAAAGCTCTAAGAAACTAATATAGAGTGACATGGCCTGGCTTTTCTTTCCATTTTTAAAAAGTTATGGAAAGAAAATTATGAAAGGGTGAAGGCCAGGTGATGGCTGTTTCTACTGCCCAAATGGGGAATGGCTGTGGTGTGAACGAATACTTCAGTTGAAATGGAAGCGTGGATGCAGGGTAGATGAGTTCCCTGCGAGGAAGGGGGGAGGGAGAAATTACTATGGCTCCCAGAATCTGTGTTGGAATATGTGAGGAGATGGTAATGCTATGATGTGAAAGGCATACAGAATATTGGGAGAGTGGGTAGTTTTTATTCAAATCTGAAATAGGAAGGAAATGAGAAAGAAGAGAAAAGAAAATGTTACAGTGAATTTCAGTAAGAGCAATCTGTATACACAAAGGTTCATGGACATGCATACACATTTGTATTCTGAGTCCTTATTTAAACTTTATTCTTAATGTGGATTATAGTTCCAAAATACAGTGAAATCTGGGAAACTGTCTTAGAGGAGACAGAATTTCTGGAAAATATTTAGAAATGCAGGAAATTAGGGGTGGGAGCACAGCATCTTTCCGATGAAGGAATCTCTGAATGCAAGGTGAATTGCTTTGAGAATCAGTGAAATATTTTAGAATATGCCAGTGGCATCAAGAGTTTCTGTAAAATCATGTTCTTAATAGTGCTTAAGTGCTGGTCCCTCCTTTGCTTTTTTTTACCTGTCTTAATTGGAATTCATTTATTCTTCAAATTGAAGAGTTTTTGTTGAAAATCATTACAACCACAGGATTTAAATAATTTAAAAGGAATTTATTGGATTATATTACTAAACCATTCAGAGGTAGGGAAGTCGTCAGGTTATGTTTAATTTCCTCGCTCAAATCATACTAATCTCTTTTTATATTTCTTAGCTAAATCTCCTTGATGTGGACCCTAATCTCATAAAACTTTCTCTTTCTCTTCATGGTCTCAGTTTGTTTCCCTAGGTCTCAACTCTAGATAGTTCTACATTCAATGGATTCTTCCATATTTGTATCCCATTGACAGAACTTCATTTTACCTGACCATCAAGAAAAAGCTCCCACCATTGATTTGGTTAGATCAATGTGGATCAAGTGCTCCTCCCTGAACCAATTCCATAGGTTAGATGAGAGAAAGGGTTTTCAATATCTGACATTTTGCCAGATAATTCCCCCTCCCCCGGGGAGGAGAACTGTCCTCTGCATTGTAGCTGTGTGGCAACATCCTTGGCCTCTACTCACTAAATACCAGTAGCAACCCACTGTACCCCGACCTTCCCCACAAGAATGTCTCCAGGTATTGCTGAATGCCCATGGGAGGGTAAAAATGACCTTGGTTGAGAACCAATAGATTAGGCTGATGGAATTAGATCTGAACCTTAAACCAGGGACCGAGCATAATTCCCCCAAAGAAAATGGTATGGATAGACTGTAATTTTTGAGGGTCATTACAATAAAGAAAGAAATATATTTGTAGGCAGATAGACAAATTACCTGCGAAAATTCATTTTCTCATTCATTTATTGAACATACATGTATTACAAGCCTATTATATGTGTGATAATATAATAGGAAAATTGAAGAGTGGGATAAGATTGGAGCCTGTGTGTCTTCGAAGCACAATTAAAAAACTAACACACACACACACACACACACACAAAACTACAATCAAAGGTTAACCCACTTCTAGTATTTTTAAAAATGTGTTTCTGTAGCTTTCTGAGCATAACTCTGGCATAACTCGTCATACTTTTTTAGTCATTGATTTACTTCCCTGCTTTATTCCTGAATACACTGAAATCTCCTTGAGAGCAGATATTATTTATCCCTGCTACATATCACCATTACTTAGCACAAAGTAGGCTCTTAAATGTTTTATGAAAGAAGGAAGCTCTTTTTCATTCAACAATTATTCTCATTAGTGCCAAAAACTCTTGATATAAGATCTCTATATCTTGATAATTATCGCTGTTGCAAAATCTGATGATTAATAGTATCATGCCTATCTTATATTCTTGTTTACAGTTTGATTTTATATAAACAATGATAAAATATAGAGGAGAAAGAATTATGAACTCCCATACAGCTGCCATAATCTAATCAAATAGGCACTACACCAAAGCTTTATCTGACATGGCCATAATTTATATTAACCGACTACCATAGCTTTTATACCACATGATCACTTATACATACTAAGGCCTGCTTTTGAATGTAAATTATTTATACACACACACACACACACACACACATAATATGCATTAGTCTCTAAATAATATATAATACAGCTGCTATAAAATTCCTTTTGGGAGATGTACTAATTGATAATAGCAGTGGGTAGATAAGACTTTACTAGTACTAATGAGTGTGGTAATATATGAAGAGAACTAACAGAATCCGTAAGTCAGAGAAGGAAATTGTTTATTCTAAGAATATCAGGTGGAACTAATGAGAACCTGCATACTGCGGATGCAACTAAGCTAGCAATACAAAGCCTGAATATCAATATGAATAATGTTGACCCTGTTTCTGTGCCTAAAGATTCGATCTAGTTCCTACTGACAAGCTACCAAGATCCAATAAAGTCTGCAAGTTATAAAAATTGGTCCCAAACAACAAAATCTGAACCGTCGCTGCACATCTCAGTCTTGTTTCTTACCTGGGTTATTTCACTCTAAAGCTGATTTTGTTTTCTAATTTGGTTCCATGCTTATCCCTTAGGCATGAGTATAAGTCTTTTTTTATGGCTTTATCACTACTCTTAGAAGTATCAAGAGTTACATGATAATCAAGATGCTAAATTTATTATTTAAGATTATTGCCCTGAATCCTCACAACCCTCTCAGACTATTACTTACCCTTACTCACATGGTAGGCAAAATCCTAAGATAATAGAGACACCCTGCATAATACCCAAGGCCATGAAGGGAACTATTTTATTTCTGTGATCGGGTTATGTTATACAGCACTTATGAGACTTTAAGAAAGGGCTATTATCCAAGTGGCCCTGATTTAATCATGTGACACCTTAAAGACAGAGAGATCTCTCCCACTGGCCAAAAAGACATCAGGAATATGCACTCTGGCTCACCCACAGGAAAGCAAACACCCATGCTGGAAATTCCCCCAAGAAAGGGCCAGCTTCTAGGAGCTTAGAGCAATGTCCAGATGACATCTCTGGGGTAAACGTGGACCCTAGTCCTACGATTACAAGGCAGTGAGATCTGCCAACCACAGAGATGAGCTTAGAAGCAGAGCTTTTTATTATTGTTTCCTCTCCCCTACAACCCTCAGAGCCTCTAAGTGAGAAACCAGTCCAACTATATATACCTTAATTCGGTCTTGAACAGGAAAGCCAGACATTCTGTCCTGGGCTTCTGACCTACAGAACCATGAGCTAATAAATGGATGTTGCTTTAAGCCATTAAATGTATGATATTTTGTTACACGGCAATAGCAAATTAATACTTCTCACATATATTTCAAGTCACTATCAACTAGGCGAGAAATACAATGGTTAGTGAAGCGTAATTGAGAAGAATGTAAGCTTTGGAATGGGACTTCCTGGGTTTAAATTCTAACTGCCATTTGCTAGTGATATGACTGAGAAGACTATGTAATCACTGTAAAACTCCCAGTTCCTCGTTTTAAAAATGGAGATAATGGCAAGATACACCTTGCATAATTGTTAAAAGAATTAAAACAGATGGAGGTAAAAATTCTGTTTGATGCCAGATTTGTATAAATGTTCAATTTATAATAGCTAATAACATTTTTATCACAATATCACAAATCAAACATTCAGGGCTTGAAGAATTAGAAGTTTAGCCAAGGGTGCAAACCTAAACTAAGTTGTGAATCAGGTGTCCCTCTCAAACTTGTCTGTCTCTGCAATCCCTCTGTTTACTCCTGCTGAATCAAACTAGTACTCCCCTCCCGGGGGCATGACTCTGGCATGGCTGTCAAGCTGTATCTGTATCGGCTTCTCATTCCTGTGGTAACTAACCTTTCCAACTGCGGAGAGGGCATCTCAAAGATCTAGAGAAGACCTAGATCAAAAACACTATAAATTCAGGTCCTTTCTATAACTTCTCATGTCTTTAGGACCCTAGATCTCTAATCTAACATTAGAAACATCCTCTGAAAACAACAACGGGCATCTCCGGTTTTCATCATGTTTCTGCTAGAGCTCTGGGTAAACATGCTATTGCGTGTTCCTGACCTTTCCTCTTTCCCTTTCTTGGTAACCTTCACCTGCCTTCAGGAAGTGTTAGCAATTAGAACCTCAGCCCCAGGTATAAGCAGCTCCTTGCCTGTAGCAGAACACTGGGAGACTCACAGACCAACTCTCAGTGTAAAGGTGGCTAAGAAGTACCAGCGATCTTGTACCTGGTCCCCACCTGTAACAATTCAGGGGAAATATTATATTTACTTGTGTGAAACTATTTAAAACACTTTTCCATGGTACATGAAGCCTGAGAGGGATGGGCGAAGGTTATTGGAAAAGAAATATTAAAAGAAATATTACTAAAGAATTTATCAGACTTTTACAATTTTATAAATAAATGCAGAAAAAAACCTAAAATGAAAGTTTGGCCTCTACCAGGTATCCAAACAGGCAGCTTTTCTCCCTAGTTTAAAGGCTTGTGCAGTGATGAAAATGTAGACAAATTGATTGGGTTAGAAAGATAATCATCTGGTACAAAAGTAATTGCTAAAAGTTAACGAATTTGGACTGCTCTGGTGGAGGAGAAATAGCTGCAGGCTACGAAACTGGCTTCTGCAAGTTCTTTTTCACACAAATAATTATTTCAAGAAACAAATGAAGTCTTATTTATTGGCAGTAGGACATAGATCCTTGGTGATCACCGGTGAAAAAGGAAACTGTGAAATTAATTTGTACTGAGCAAAACTGCACTCAATCCAGCAAAGCTGTGCTTTGAATTTCAGTTGGTATTTAAGCAAGTTATTATTACCTCAGGTCATTTGAATACTACAGCCACTGCTTAATCAGTTCCCATGAGTCTTCCCGTTTGGTATTTCATTTTAACCATGCACTGATCTATAACATATGACAAGAGTTATTACCTCTGATGTGCAATGATGAGACCATCAGCTAAAGGGGAAATGCAGAAAAATTACTTAACCCCATATCAAAATTATCACTCAAATGAATTTATCTTACATCTTAATAAGAAAGTCATTCATTAGCAGCTTTGAATTATTCATTACTACTTATTCTGGAGGTTCCTAGAAATGAGAAAAGGAGAAAAACATTCTAAAACTATCATAAGCATGCAAACTATGCCTTCACAGAGATGAGAAAAAGAAAACATATATATATAAAATGTCATTATTCTAGTCTAAAGACATAAAAGTATTTTTCTTTTCTTTTCCACTATTTTCTTTGTGTACAGTAGTATATAAACATCACTGTATAAACATTTTAAAAATGACTCCAGGGGTGGTCGTGAAGGAAAGTCTTGATTTGCTATATTTGTCTACTGCCTTTGTGTAAATATCCCCACCATGGCCGATTTCAATATACCGACAAAATGTCACTGAAATCAGAATTGGGGAGAGATGCCCACAATTAGCTCTCCTGAGCCTGGAGGAGCTGGCTCCAGCACGCTGCTGGTTTTATAGTTTTGTTATAAGGGCTCAAGAGCAAATGTCCTGACCAAAATGGCTCAACCACCCCTATAGTGCATTGTGCTTCCTTTGATTTAGCATGGTATTATTTTTTTAATTCACTTGGATTTTTATTTGTTTATTCATAATCATAGTAGCTAGCTAGCAGAATTTTAGACACACTAAGTATTCAATAAATATTGTTAAAAGACTTTCTCTGAATTTTCATCTTACTGGCTCTTGAGACTTGTAGACAGGAGCTAAAATAGAACTTCATGCAAATGTATTTTAAGTGCTTAGAATTTGTCAATATTAAGGCAAATCTGAAGCCTAGTATAGATCCTGCTCCCCTTTAATTCCCAGATTGCCCTTATATTTTCTTGGACATTGAACACAAAACTGTTATTCTCAAGTATATGTAGAAGGATGCTGAATTTAATAAGTGTTTTTCATGTCTATTAATATATATTTTTCATCTTTAAAATTACTCAGAGAGTTACATATCCTTTCATAAACAACAGAAAAAGTTATTTTCCCAAGGGTACAAAGTTAGTCAACAGTGGACCTGGGAGTGAAAAAAAATTATGTTTAATGCCTAATTCTTTCTTTGCTGGTACCATATTACAACCATTTGATTATGTAATAGGAAGATCAATCCCTTTGAGTTCTGCTATCAAAGGGTTGGCCTTTACTAAGTGTTGAGACCGTAAGGAATTAGACAAATATAGCTCCTGTTCTAATTCTTTCAGACATGAGCAGAGGATAGAGGCCTGTGACTAAATAGTGTACACGTTCTTTGTGCTACAAAGAGTTTTTGACACATTGTTAGGAAACCGAGAACAGTGTGTGGGGGCGGGGTGGTATTTTTACCTTGTGTATCAGATAAGGAGTCACAAAATAATTTCTCTTCAGTGATATACAGCATGAAAGCATCTAATTTTGAATCGATTTTGAATATGATTTGAAAGTTCTGATGTCATTAAATCATAGCTTTATATTTTGGTGAAACATATATTCGTTAAAGACTGGTGCTAAATATTATCTGTTCTCTTATTTTTAATGCCACGATCTTTGACAAAGCTATTATCCTTCCTTCTTCCAACCCTAATAAAAGTTAAGAGGTTAAGAAAAAACATGGTCAGTTAATCTGTAAAGAACTAAATAAATAAATGGAATAAACATTTTATCATCTACTTTGAAGTATGGGATGTTTTTATAATTTTTTAGTTTTTTTTCAAAATATTTTGTGCAGCTTTTGAATTAAATGCTCATAATATACATGTATGTATATTATAAAATACTCTGAAAATCTCAGAAAGTATTGTCACATGAACAAGATTGTGAAAGTTCATTAAAAATAATTGAGCATTTATTGAATACATTTTTGTGTGCTTTTGTGAATACTTCATCTCAAGAATTCTTTTGAGAATTAGTATACCTCATAATGTCTGTAGCAAACATAAAAGATTAGCTATATGCACAGGTTTATGTACAGTGCATACTTCAAAGAAAAGACTTTAATTTAAAATCTGAATATTATGTTAATTTTTACTTTTATATATTTCTCAATCTATCTCACTCTCTCCTACCTCCCTGTTTCTGTGTGTCTTCCAACATAACCTTTCTACCTCCAAAAATGTGTTCCTTGTCTTTTTTTTTTTTTTTACTTTTATTATAAAGTTTAAAAGAAAAAAAAAACTTAAAAAAATAAACTTTTTCAGATTTCAAAGACTGGAGGTCATCATGCCCTCAGGGCTAGAAACTGCTCCTTCTGATCCTCTGGCTGCTCAGTTTTTTTCCTTGTGGGAAGTAGCTGTCTCAATATGTGACATCCTGGTGACTGTGAATCAAGTGAAAGTCACTGCATTTGACATGGGGTGTGCATATTACCAAAGCATGACCAGTCGGTCTCTCTCCCGTGGAAAGTGGAGAAATAGAATTGGAAGCAGTTAGTCACTCACTGCAAAGCTGCATTTAGCTAAGCCATTGACAGCTGCCATGGCAGACACCATCAGAGGTCCCCGCATGCATATTCATTCCTGTTGGGCCCCACACATCAAGGTAAGGCAACTCACCCGCCCCTCCCCTCCGATCTTCCTCTCCTGCAGAGGGAGAAGCCTCCTAGGATTCATCTGCAGCCCTCCTGTGGGCTGCTTTAGCGCGGTGCTCTCTGCTTTCCCCTCTTCCTCTTGCTGTGGTGAGCCCCTCCCCCAGGGACTCCCTTCCTGGCATATTACTGAGTAATAAACCATTTAATTACTTATGACCCTGTCACTGGTGTGGTGTTTTTTTGACATTGATACCATTAAAGTAGGGAGAATGGCAGACCCTGCCCGCAGTCAGAGGCAGGACTGTAACAGGAATCTTAAATCTTGAGAGGAAGCATTAAAAAAGCAATTGGAGCCTATTCATCCTGGCAGAGGCACCCACAGGTTACCCTTGGGTGGTCCCTAGTACCATGACAGCTGGGTTTCTTACTTTTCTGGGCCTGGTTCTTCACCTTTCCATTTGCTCCTGTGCATTCCCCAAACCTTCTAATATATTTTCTTTATAAATAGCCAAAGGTTGTATTGCAAACAAAGAATTGTAAATGATATGAGTGATATAATGGGCTTAATGAGACTAGTTCTTTAATTGGAAAATAAATGAAACAAAATGCAAATTTGATTTATCTCTGAACACTCCCCCAAGGTACATACATGTGTACACACACGCGTGTGCGCGCACACACACATACACACACATACCCCTAACCGCTAGCCAAGCCAGAGAAATTTCTACTAATCCATAAAGATCCATCCAGTTCACTCATGCCTCTGCAGCTGCTCATATTTTCTGCTATTATTCAAAAGAGACATTTTCCCCTTCTCTTAGCTCCTATATAGTTCTGAGCACAACCCTGTATTTTGACTCTGCTTTAAGGATAATAGCAAAAAATAGCTGACATTTATTTAATGCCCACTGTGTGCCAGACACTGTTCTAAGACTTTATGTTTATGCTCCTATTTCTGCCTCAGAACAGGCATTATTTTTATTATCCCATTATGCAAATGAGGAGACCAAGTTCAAAGTAAGAAACTTGCCCAGGGTTTCACAGCTAGTATGGTAAAAAGAGAACTTGATTCAGATGTTACTCATTTGATCATTACCCTGTATTGCATATAACTTGTTATTTTTACACTTTGCTTATGTAATGCTCTCAACCTGTCTACACTGGAGGCAGGGAATGTGTGTCGGAAATCATATTTGCTTAGTGCCTAGCAGAGTACTTAGCACATTTAGAAATTCTGTTAATTACTGTTAAGTACTTTCTTATAGAGTTTAAAAGAGATAACTTGAATTTTTCACTGTTCAATGAACTATTTTGACAGAATTTCAACAGAGACTAAGTTTCTTTCAATACAGGTGAAAATTTAGTTAGCAATTTCCAGAGAAAGATTCTTTAAAAAATAGGAGCTGCGGCTCTGACAAGCATTCAGTGAATAAATTATGTAAACCTATAACTGAAGGAGCTTAAATATCTGCATGAAAGAGAAAAGGGCGAAGGGATTTGAAGATTACCAGTTGATAATCAGAGACAGGAAAGCTCTAGAGAGGGTATTATTGAAAAATATCAACCATCAACAAAAAATACCCTGAAGTGCATGTATGAGACAGAGCTAATTGTCTCATTACTATCAGCAACTAAGGAAATGTGATCTTGTATTTTTAATTCAACTCTTCAGCCTTTATATACTTCTAGGGAAGTTGAAGTCCCATTGCTTAATGTAGCATGACACTATGGATATTTTTTTCTTAAAAAATAAATTGTATCTCAATGATAGAAAAGGAAAGTTGATGATAAAATAGACCTGTTATCTGAGAAGGCAAAAATGGTCCTCTAGGTACAACACTGCACCATGGGCTCCAGGAGAGAAGATGATATGGACAGGGAAGACTGGAAAATGTGATAAGCAGGGCTGGCTTTAGGCATGTAGTTGCTAAGGGAGCAAACAAACATGGTAAGCTCCCCAGGGATTATTGTAGCATAACCTGGAGTTGAAATGTGATGTGTATCAACAAAATCCCAGCAAAGTGCCCACGGAAAAATGCTCATTCCTCTCTCACCCAAAGCGGTTGAGCCCCATGAGCTCACATGGATCCCCTTAAAACCAAAAAAAGTAATGAAGTTGCTAATGGGGTCAGTTTAGAAGTGATAATGTGACTTACATTTGTCACAGTCCAGATATCATGAACTGTTTATATTTAAAAATCTAGACACAGATTTTGATTACTTACCTATGGATAATGAAACTTCATTCTTTCAAGCCATTTTTGCTCTACAAATTATGTTCATTCCAGGCTTTTCTGGTGTTACAGCATATTTATAATGCTGAATATACCTCAGTGTATCGAGGCCAGCTTATGACTGCAGAGTAAGAAAGGAAGTATAAATGTTCAGAATAACTAAAATTGTTAAATCTACAAATAAATCAATGTGATTTAGCTTCAAATGAAATCTGCTTTATATAAGTCAGTGTATAAACATATGCTAAATTAACCCCCGCCTATAACAAGTGGATATACAGATGGACCTAAATGATTGATGCTAGTGAGGTTGTAAGAGCACAGCCGATCCGCCTCACCACTACCCCCCGCCACAAAACCCTCTTCTCTTCTGATACCCACTTTAGAACTCTCTGTTCAGATTTGTCTTTTCTATTACAAACTCAAATGACAGAGCAGATGCTGACCTTCATCCCGTAGGCATTTAACAGGACAGATTCTGACTTGCTCATGAATATATTCTTATTCTTTGCAACTGGCACGTGGCCATTTTGAGTTGTGAGACAAAGTACAGACTATGCTGGTTAGTTTGTTTTTTTTTTGTTTTTTTTGTTTTTTGTTTTTTGTTTTTTTAGTGTGTTTCTGTTTCTGTTTTGTTTTGCCTCGTTTAATGATGGTAGCACTGCTGACTCACCTGTAGGGATACCCCTGTTGTCTCAGTTCAGTTCCACCAGGGGTGAGCAGCCGATGTCTCTCTTCTCTCCCTCCATTTCTAAACATCCTTGTAGTACTGCAGCCTGAGACTTAAGTACTGTTATATGAAAAAAATACACTTGTGTGCTTCCATTTTCTTCAGCCACTGTAATTTTGAGTCTCTCTATTGCAGCATCTTACTTTGTGCCTTAGATAAAAACAGTAGTTAGTTGAGGGGGTGGTAACTTTCCCAAATAGAAGTCAAGATATTTTCTTCATGAACTCACTTTCTATCAGGGAATCTAGCTTTTCTCCTCCTCCTCCTTCCCTCCTCCTCACATTTTTAGCTCATTTGTGTGTTTGGTCGGTGTGCGGGGTGGATGGAGGTTACGTGTGGGCAGACTGTTGCTGAATGGCAGGGCAGAGTGAGTAGGGGAGTCCTTGCTCTGAGACAACCATCCCTGGTGATATCTGCTATCATTCTTGCTCTCCTCTGCAGTACAGGGACCCAGATTATCATCTCTTTTGATCCCAGATTATCATCTCTCCATCTAATTTTAATTGACTTTCTCACTGTTCTTTTCTCTAGACCTAGTTTTGTTAGCTCCCCCTAAAAGAAAGCCAGTACTGTAATCAATTAATATATGGAAGATGTAATTCTCTCAGATGCTAGCCTGATGTATTTCATATCTTACCTGCAAATAGTAAAATTATGGGAAACTCTGTGTGTGCTAAACTGTTCATTGTTTTTTGTTGTTGTTTTGTTGTTGTTGTTGTTGTTTTTACTGGCTAATGTTGTAAGAGAGTGTAGTTTACTTTAAATTTGGTTCATACATGAGCTACATAGCCTCATTCTGGTCTCATTCTGGTTCACCAAAATCAGGTTGAAAATTACGGCATCGTTGAGGTCCAGGTTGAGTCTAACACTGAGAAAACGTTCAGAGAACTGTGAAACAAGAAGCAACACACAAAATCCAGGAATAGGGCAAGGATTCAATGAGATTTCATATGATAGGTTTAACTTAGTAAAATTTATTTGAAGTCTAGATTATCAACCTATTGCATAAAGGTTGCAGCTACCTAGTATCTTCTTCTTAAACATGGGGCCTCTCTAAAACCAGGTATGTTCCCTTTTTGTTTATTTTGAGGACACTCTGGTGCCTCTAGAAACTCTCTAATGAAGCCCAGAACCTCTCTATTTTATCCATCTTAATTTCAAAAACTTTTTCTCCCATGCCCTTCTGGGCACAGAATTTTAATCTTCCTGGAATATGATATGAAGAATTAGCACACTTTACTTTCAGATTCCCCAAAAGCTCTCTGAAGTTTCTCTTATCCTTCTATTCTCTTGAGTTTGGCTAAGATGGAATACACTTTTTAGGAAGACTACTGCACATGGACCTTTAGCCTCCCCTTATCAGCTCTAACTGGAAACTGTATTTCCTACTCCAGGGAGTGGGACAAACTAGCTCAGCCTCATCACATATTCTTCAAGAACTTTTAGTTTTGTATATGGTCCTCAGCTTTTAAAACAAAATGGATGAGTGTTCAGTATAAAGGAAATATCAAGGAAAACCTATGCCAAGTAATATATCAAAATAGCTTCCTGATAAACATTACTTGCACCCACACTGTACATTGCTATTTAATGTTTATTTAACTTCCTCTTTAAAATGGCCATACTGTATGGTCATGGTAAGTATTATTAACTAAATTTCAGAAATAAAGTAATAATATTCAGATAGGTCAAGTTATCACCAAAACCTTAGGATGGGAATCAGGCTAGAACTGAAGTCTAATGACAGTTCAGGAAAAATAGCATGCATCTTAGAATATTTCAGATTATCTTCACATTTCCCCTATATGACAATACTAACAAAAATGTAAAAAACTCAACTTGTTTGATTTCTGACAAATGATCAAATACATGTATGTCAGCATAAGAAAACAAGTTGTATACTTAGCATTTAAGATCCAGCATTGTGTCCAATCATGTAAGAATATTTAGCATCTAGTGGAACCTCATTATATTTATCGGAAGTGTTTTGAGGTCAGGGGGTCTTCTCACATTGTTTATTATATCCATTTCTTGTGGTTGAGGCATGGATGTTATTTATCGCTGCAACGTGTTTACAAATTCAAACTTTACAAATTCAAATAACGTGATAAATCTTCAACTCTATCAAGTTCTATCTCATCTTGTTCTATATACCCTTAGACTGGTAGTTTTCCTACCTTTCCTTCATATTAAATTACCTGTGGAGATTTATATTTTCAGAAATTCTGATTTAATTGGTCTAGGTTAGGAGCCAGAATTGGATTATTATAAATTAGCTCTTTTAGATCACTCTAAAGTACAGTCAGGGTTGAAAACCCCTGCCTTAAAAAACTGTCCCTGTATTATTTATTATCTGCTTATGCTTTACTTAAACCTCCACTAAGACAAACAACATTAGCTCATTTACATTGAAAGATCTACATTGATTCCAGGTGTCAGTCTGTCTCTTTGTCTCTGTCTCTTTCTCTCTCTCTCTCCTCTGTCTCTCCATGTGTGTCTGTATGTCCCTGTCTGACTCTGTTTTTATCTGTCTCTGTCTCTGTCTGCCTGTCTCTCTCTCTCTCTCTCTCTCTCTCTCTCTCTCTCTCTCTCTCTCTCCCTCTCCCTCTCTCCCTCTCCCTCTCCCTCTCCCTCTCCCTCTCCCTCTCCCTCTCCCCGCCCGCCGTGTGTGTCTGTTTGTCCCTGTCTGACTCTGTCTTTTTCTGGCTCTCTCTCCCTCTTCCTCCTTTTCCAGAATTCTCTAATAGGTAAAGCAGTATGGGAAGAATGATGCCTCTGCCTCATCAAATTCAACTATTCCTAGTGCTTGAGTCTTCACTCTCACCCTGACTCCTTTTTCATATCCTAGTGGGGCACATATAAGGGGTGTGTAAGATTAAGTCTGTTGTAAATTGAAATAAATATCTTTCCAACTTTATTTTCTTTTCGGAATTCAGAATATCCTGTCTATGCTCCAAAACTGTGGACCGAAGCCAACTTATACCCTTTTGAATCTCGTGAGTGATGATATTTCCATGTTTGTTGGGAAGTGGTCCAGATGAACATGTGGCAATATTGACTTTAGTGAGAGAGTGTACTTCAAAGCCTATGGTTTGAGTCATTCTATAGAATTAGTTTTGCACTTAGTTCATTGTCAGCCCTCCAAGAGCCCAGTAACCTGTGACAGCTGAGTTATTGTGTTCGCTGTGAGCGCTGCATCTACCATTGGCCTTCGTCACTGCTTTTCTTTGATCCACCTCTCCTCAAAGCAATTTATCATCTTGTTGATTGAAACTGCCGTACTTCTCATATTATTTCGTTTATATGTTCCCTATGCAGCAGCCTCTAATCACCATTTAATAATATCAAAGAAGAGGCAGACATGTATTTCTAGCAAAGCCTTATTTTAAATAATAAAACAGCTTGTAAAGAACTCAAAAAGTATTGAACATTTTAGCTCTAGCAGTCAGAAAAGATCTCTTACTCAATTGAACTGATCACCTGTCTCTTAGCATGTGCATTCCTCTATTGTAGATACTTGCATCTAGACTTGCTTCTTCAGTTAAGTAATCAGCACACACAACAGGAGTTGTGTCTGATACAATTTTTCCTTCATTGTAACACTCAGAAGCAATGCTATCTAGGCAGAGCTAAGTCTGTTGTATAGATAATCTCTTTTATATTAAAACCACTGGCATATTAGAATTATATATACAATTATATGCAATAGTACTCTACAAATAGTAAATAGAATGGCTTTTAAACAATATCCTTAGTTGTCAAATATCCAAAACAAAGTGACAAATCAAAAACACCCTGGTTTTAATTGTTTATGGTTAATGCATTTTGCCTTTTTGAAAAATGACTCAAAGGCACATTATTCAGTAAGTTCTTATCGATCAGTCCATTTAAGCTATCTTGTGTATTTTCTGTCAGTTCTAATTGTCACCCAATGTAAGTGACATCTTCTCCATGTCAGGTATACTTTGGAGAAATGTACCTGATGTGTTTAGGAGTTTGTGTATTTTTTCTTTCAGGTTCTTGAGGTTAAAAATCATAAATTTGCCTTTGTGACAATGTACTTGAGATATAACACCAGAATGAAGGATAAATTCAAAAGAAGATCAGATGGCTCGTGGGTAGTGTTTAAGTTAGGCATGTTTTTAAATAACATTTCAACTTTCTATGAACTAGGCAGACAAAGATGATATTGACACTGTCTTTTTAAAAATAACTTTCAACAAATGTGATCTAAGTCTTAAATAATATACTTTCAGAAATTTTAGTTTCGAGACTATTACATGTGGAATGAATGGAAATAATTTTATTGTCTACTAACTAATTAAGTGCACTTCTAATTTATAATGTTCATATATACCTTTTTCCCTTTAAGCAAGCAAATTCGACAAGAAACCACTATAGCTTCTAGATACTGTAAAGTTAAGTCAACCTACTCTGGTGAACAACAATAACAAAAAAGTCATGTCAGATAAAAGGTAAAATAATTCTTCAATGATAATATGATAATCTCTCACATGGCATTTTCATGTTCATTTGCTGTGGTCTAGCCATCCTCCATAAAGAGAATCTTAAAATTCCCAGGTTATAGCAAAATAGTGAACATGGATAAAAACTTAATATTGAGTGAATGTATGTAGAATAGCACTAAGTCTTCAGAAATGGATAGAAGAACAAATGAATTAACAAAGACAACATATGGTAACATGGAAACATCCAAATTTTATAGAAATAAACTTTTCAGCTTAACCACTCTTGACATCTGGTCCTATCACCACTAGTTTGTGTATAGTGTAGCCTCCATCTCAACATTGTTCAGTTTCCCATTTTTTTTACAATATAAGTACTATATATATATATATATTTTTAATTCCTGCATTCTCTACTTAAAGGCTGTAGCTTCACATCTTTGCATGAAAGTTTTCTTTTGTTGGCAAAAAAAGCTTTTACTTTTTTGCCTTTCCTATTTATAGAAACCCATATTTAACTCTACCAAGAAACATTTCTAGGACTTCTTCAAACTCCAGTGACTTTTTCTTTTTTCTAACCAGGATTGGCATTGCCTCAATAAAACATTCTCCCAATTCTAATAACATGTTGGTAACTATTTTACATTTGTTCATCCACATGTTGCATGATAGTGATGCTAAGATATGTATTCAAGAAAACATGTTGGGTATGCATCATGTGCATGATTCTGAAACCAGTCACTCTATAAATGCTGCATTTTGTTTGCAGTTTGAATGTTACTTTGAAGTTTAGATATTGCCCGGGTGTCTCCAGCTGGGTTTATTGGACTTTTTAAATCAATTCACTATTATGATCTATCATTGACTAGACAGAAATCATGCAAAAATTCATACAGCAAGAATCACTAACTTAAATTAGACTTGAAAGATCATGTAGGCATCTCATCCCCTGTACTCTTAAAATTTCTATTGTGTATACTTAATACATTACATGTCACATAGTACTGGACATTTTTGTAAACATAAATATCTTCTCTGTTTATCTTAGAAACAGGGACTAGGTATACCCAGCTCTAGATACATATTATACATGTGTGTGCATGTGTGCACACACATGCATTACTGTTATTGTTGTTGAGTATACTATGTATGACTACTTGATTCATATATGTTGGAGCTGTGGATGCTAAGAAAAAAGATAGAAAGAGATACCAAGTGGCTTTCAGTATTGTACTTCCATGCAAAGTCAACACTGACCCTAAGTTCTATTTTATGGTTTACTGATGTAGAAAATTGCTTTAGTAAGCTCGTTTATCTATGAATTGCTGACTCATGTTGATAACATTCACAAAAGACTATATGTTTAAGTCCAGATGGAAATTTATTAATTTTCTATTGCCTCTACAATGACATCCTTCTGTCCATCCAAGAACCCTTTCGATATTCAAAAAATGACACACGTTTCTCTTCTGTGAAACCTTTTTTGCCTTCCTCATATAGAGCGAGGCATCATAACAGGTATTTTCACATGACATCTAAAAGAGTACTAGGCATACCAATTGACATCTATGCATTTCCTTGTTTTCTCCACTGCTTGAGGCCTTTGAGACAAGGACCATGACTCAGGCTTCATTGTATATATTATGTGCTACAGGGTGGCTGCCTTATGCTAGACACTCCATAGATGATATTAGTATTAAGTCTACTGATATTTAATTGTATACAAGTAGATGAGTTGCCTTTCTCTGTTATTCTCCAGAGGTTATTGTTGATGTACCTAAGACTCCTAGAAGATTCCTGAGATAATAAACTAGATGTTTCTCTAACTGAAGTTATCTCTGCCTATGTGCAATTCATGTGTAGGAAAATATAACCCTTCCAATTAAGATTGAATATATCTGTATAGGCTGATAAAGCAATTATTAGCCCAGCTTTCTTAATTATAAATGGGTTCCACAGCATCTGTTATTATGGTTATGAATATGAGGTTTTATAAAGGAGCTCACTAAGTCTAACAAATTGAAGCATAAAGTAAAAAACAGGTAAAGACATTAGATCTGCATATACATGGGTTCTATCCATCTCAGTGACTTTATATATTAGAAGTATACCACTTGCAATATTGTGCCCTGCAAAAGTATTTCAGATAGATCATTGGTGTGTTTTTGCCTGTGTATTTCCACAGCTGCAGTTAAGGTGGAATTACGGAAGTGATTAGCCTCAGGTCTGTCATCATTCATCTTGAGCCTAAGATGTCAGGAGTTTGCAGACAATATTGTACCATATCCAGAAATTTGCTTCAATAAAATTTTATGGAAATGATGTTTGATGGATGTGAATTTAAGCTGTATAACCATGTAGTGCACAGAGATAAAAGGCAATGGAAGCTGTGATCTGCCTTTACCAGCATCATAACATGTGAGAATTACCCCATCTGTGTCAATGAAGAAATTCATTCATGACTAATGGCTCCAGTTATGGTAAAACAAAGTCATCATATTATCCCCTTGTAATTTATTTGGTGAACAAATGATTCACCATAGATGCTGGTGCAATATATGTTGAGTTTGAAAATAAACTAATCATGAATGTAATTTGGGGTTCAAAATAAAAATGAAGTCTTTGCTAAATAGTTAGAGGTAAAAGAAAATTTTTGAATAATGTCTCCAGTTTGGAAGCATTTAAAAAGAGCCATGTGGCTGACAAATGATCTCTCTCTCACTCCCTGTATGTATTATGTTATATATTTGATATATTTGTCTGCCATATCATACTCACAAAGTCCACATTTACTGTATAAAATGAAAAGAGTACAAAATGTTGTGTACATGAACTTTATAATATTAATGCTTTAAATATTAATGTGAAGCCATAGTGCAAAGAGGCTTTTTCTGCAAGTAGAAACACTTTTTTTTTTTTAACCTAATAACCTTGTGTGCAAGTGTTCTTAGGAAGGATAGGTAGCACTTCTGAGAGAGAATTCAATCCACCTGCCTGTCTGAGTAATAACAAATCGAGGGTACAGATTGTAGCGTCTTGGTCCTGGATGGGAGCTCAGGAATGATTTAGCCCATATAGATGAGGGCCCTTAGATCCAGAGCTATTGAACGATTCACGTATATTCATGTAATTACCTAGTAATAGAGCTGAGATTAGAACTGTCAACTGGAAGAGAATGCAGGGACCCTATGCCACCCCTCCCCATGACAGCAAATGACTACTAACGTATCAGCATGACCTTGGTGTCTTAAAATTCACTTCTTGGAATACAATGTGGTTATTGAAATAATAATCCAGAGGCTGCTCTAAAGTTTATTTTTGCACAGCTAACCTTAAGGCATTTGGGGATATCAGGACAGTTCTTAGGAAAGCACAATATGAAGAGGCATTTGTGACTTAGGTGCCTAGGGGGAAAAAAAAAAAAAAGAAATTCTTGGGAGGAACTGATGACTTTTGTGCTATAACATCTTTTTTTATCGGTCATGGGAAGTATGAGAGTTCACACTGGGCTCAGAACTGAGCTGGGTTGTGTCTGTTTCACAAGACAGCATGAAATATTAAAGGAACCACTGACGTATGATATTCCCTAGTCACTGGACCTGCTTTCTTAATGTAACCTAGAGAGTTTGGACCATTAAAAGATCAGCTCCTTTAAATGGTTTATAACATAAGTGTCACCCCAGAAAGCTCTGTGGGGCTACCTTCTCCAGATGCTGCCAGCGGAAGAGGTGCACTAAATAGCTGACCGAAGGAGTCAGAGATTTATAGACTGTTAAAGGGAGGCATCCAGTTGCTAATAAGAGCAGCCTCTGGGTTTGTCACATTGGAATCAAAGTCAACACACCAGCAGAAATTCCAGATTTATCTGAGGAGATAGTACTTTTCTGAACTTTTACTTTGTATTTGTCAGTAGCCAAAGTAGGATTGTCGTCCTTCTTTTCTACTCTACCTTGTGACTATCAAAAGAGAGGGAAGACTGTGACTTAGATTATGTGCTATATATTTTTTTGTAGCTCCGTTCAATTTATGCTGGGGGATTTATACATGTGATCTCATTAAATTATCTCGATGTACTTCAGAAGTGTTTATCAATATCCTTGCTTTGAAAATGGGGAAACATGGCCTGAATTCTTTCTGGTAGGACATGTAGGACTGAGTTTCAAAACAGATCAATCCCACCTAAAGTTTACGCTCTTTCTACTGTACATGTGTTCTCTTCCTATTCTCATTCTTTCAGCCTACCTCTCTCTGAGAAGACAAAATTATAGTTTTATAAATCTCTCTGGAGATAGTAGATCCAGTCTTTCAAATAGTATTTTTGCTCAGTTACAAGAACACAGACACAATATTCAAGATGAGGAGATTGAAACAAAGGTAGAGCTGATAATCTATTGTCTTCATAGCTCTTATTATAGTTTCAAATGCAGGAAGAATAATTGAATAATTTGAAAATAATAACAAGGCATGCCTCATTTGCTGGAGCTATAAACCGTAGAATATCAAATATTAGACAGTGAACTTGGACAAGACAGAATTAGGGGCATCTTGTCCTGCTCCTTTATATATGTGTGTTGCTATGGTTACAAGAAGTACTGAATTGAGAGAAGCCTGAAGAAGCTACTTTAATATTTTAGTTTGTGACATGTTAGTGAATGTTTCTCTCCTTGAGAGCTGGTGGAGGAGCAACACTTTCCTATAATATCGTAAACACAATTTGACTAATAAAATTACCCCAAGATTAATTTTTGGTGAATTTTTTTCCTTGACTTTTTGCTATATGCTACCACATAATACAGAAGAACAATAAGTGCGAATGAGACGGAAAGGTCCCGGCACTTGTGACACTGTTACTCTCAAGATCACAGAGAGCAGAGTTGAGCCAAGTGCCCTGATTACGTCCACAAAACACTTCTCTAAATTTGCTTCCTTTTCTTGCCTTGAATAGAACCCCGTAATTAAAATTGCATTGAGTTCACTGAGGTTCACTAGTTAGATCTGGATTTTATAAGTAAGCTTTTCTTATTAAAGTGTGTATATATATACACACACACAGACATATACATATACACATATGTAATAAACATATGTGTATGTGTATTTAATAAACTTCTGTTTGTTACATTTCTGTATCTCAATGGGGGGTATAAATCAGACAGCTGTTTTTTCTTCTTCCAAATTTTATATAATCAGAAAATGGCAACTCTACCAAAGTAATTTTTATTTTATTTTTAAAAATTAAAAAAATGTTTTAATCACTAGCATACTGATTATGATAGTTTGAAAACAGTAACATCAGACTTGTCCTTATTAATATTCCCTCAAATTAAGAGGATTGATACATTTCTTGTAGACTTTAGGTACATGCCTATGGAAAGCAATAGTTTATTTTTTTAAAAAAACTAAAGGGCCACAAGACACTCAGTCATAAGATAAAGTCAGTGTATGAACAGTAGAGATTTTATTTTTTTTTAATTTAAACATCGTACTAATTATTTGCATCTCAAAACAGACAAGAAGATTTTTTTTTTTTTTTAAAGAAACCATCAAATATGGTTGTAAGGAAAAATAGCATTTGGGGAGAAATATAAATTGGGCCTTTTTTAAAAAAAAATACTTATCTATATGCAGTGCTTCATATAAAATATTGCGACTGGGTTTCATGCAACAAAATATAAAAAATAAAAAATAAAAAAAAACCTGAAGGAAAAGTCAATCCGTCTAATCCCAGCCGATTTGGCAGCCCTATTAAAACTAATTTCTATGATAAATTTTCTAGATAGATAAAATCGGAACATGTTGGGTATAAACACTCTTGCTGGAGTGTAAGCACACACATTTTAGAAAGTCAGTGTGTCCCTCTTGTCCAATCTTCAAACCCAGAACCAACGGGAGGAGATTTTGTATTATCTGCCTAATACCCTTTCATCTTTATTTTTCTTTTAAAAACTTTGTTTAGGAGTACACAGAATGGAAAAATTAATCTAACTCATCTCTCTTTGGTCCAAGAGATGGTCGTAGAACTCAAGCCAGATCAACTAGACACCTTTCCTATGATTTTAAATTCTAGAATGGGGAGAATAGGAATTTTTTTTTTCTTTTTTTCTTTTTGGTTGGTGAGAGAATGTTAGAATAAAAAAAGAAAAGACACCTACTGCCATATTTTTGATGTTCGGAAAAAGTACACATAAAGAGAACGTGACACTGTTGCATCGAGTAGAGAGAAGAGACAGCTCAAACTAAGTTCAAGTACTATTCCCGGTCTACCCTCAGTGCAGCTTGACCAGCACTCATTTTATGATTTGCTTACCTAACATAACACTTGTCCTTTTTATCTTAAGCTGATTCAGTTGTGGGGGGTGGGGAGGGGTTGCATTATAACAGAAAGATCTCACTAATTCCCTTGGCACAGTGTCTAATTCTTCAAAGAGGAAATGAGAAATCCAAGAAAACCATTTTAACCTTCTCTGCCTCACTTTCTTCACCATTAAATGAAGCTCTAGATAATGTGTAATGTCCATCTAACTCTCGTAGTCTGATTCCCTCTCTAGCCATTTGTCTGTAAAACTTCTCACAACACCTGTGGTTGCCACATGTGGGATTGATGGTGGTCAGGGTGTAAAAAATATATTTTTCTGGATATTATCCAGTTTTTTTGTGGTCATCTTTTATTCTGATGCTGCTGCTTTTCAACTGTTTTTTTTTTTTTTTCTTATTGTAGAAGCAGTAGTTACTAAAAATTTACTTGAAGCTTGGGATTAAAAATTACCCTCTACTTTTTCCATTTCAGGCCTAAGGTTGATAGTGATACAAATGAATGATGAGTGACTCTGAAAGATAGCCCAACAAAGTGAAGTCCCAGTCTTTTAAGATAGTTATTCTCAAACTTCTAGAGAAATATCCTAAATAGCAAATGAGTTAAATATGTTTTCTGTGGGGTTCTGTATGAAGGGTTCTAGAGCTATGTGATCTGAAAATAACCTACCACAGAGACAAAGTATTGAAGTTGGAGACTTTGTTTAAAACATCTGGTATAGATTATATATTCTATTCAATAATACAAAAGCAGTGTCTTAGTTTACTTATAATACATTAAATTTGAATGAAGTAAAGTGTATGCTTCAGACAGATATGCCATATATTAATCCACAGGTTTTTGAGGAGCACAGGTTTTTGGTATTGATGGTTCTTGTTGAAATGTTTTCTAAAAGTGGAATTATATGAAGCCAATAGTACAGTTTACATAAAACTCAGATCACCTTATCAGGCTTTCTTCATTTATAAAGAAGATAAAGAACACTACAGGTAAATTTGAAGCAACGGTAGAGCTCAGGAAAAAGTTCAGAGCATAAAACAAATTCAAAGGATGCTTAAATATCTTAGGAGAAGGTTCAAAGCACAGAGTACCTGAAGATAAAAGAGCAGAAGTCAAAAAAATGGTTTACGGTAGAGTTGAAATTATCCCCAAAGCATCTCTGCCGCTGTCCCAGGAGAAGAAGGGTGGATGGTGGCAACAGTACAAATGTGTGATAGCATTAGGGAAGACAGAAACTAGGACAAGCAGGGAGAGTGAGCCTGAGGCAAAACAGGGGTTCTCCAGGCTGTGTTTCAGAAAAGGCTGATAATGGAGAGTGAGAGCTTCTGCTCTCTTTCAGTGACTTGCTAGTTTTTATTTTTTATGTGGCATTAACAGATTGTTGCCTAACTTTGGACATTTTTAACAGTAGAGGAAATTTTCTGTCAGCTCTGATATGCTAATTACAAAGAACACATATTCTTTAATTGAACATTCATTAAGTCACTGGCCAGGAATCCAAATAACATAATGTCTGTTATGCTATTCTGCAACTAACAGAAGTTATGTGACACATTTCTTCTCAGAAGAGAGAATAAAAAGTAAAGTAAAAACCACCTCCAGGTGACCACTTTTAGCCTTTTAATTTACTAGGGGAGGTACAGAACATGCATAAAATACATGTTCTTGAATTAATCTCCCCTGAATGCAGAGGGAAAAGAGCTCATTATTCTTCTAATGGACAAAATTTAATTTTATTGACACCCTAGCAGTATATCAATTGCTTGGTATATTTCCCTGTGCTATAGTCTTACAGACTTTCTTTATTTTTCTTCTTTTTTTTTTTTTTAACTTTGCAATTCATGGATATCTCTTTGCATTATCTTACAACCCACTTACGGAATAACTACAATTTCAATAAAACCAGCATATTATGTGCTTGTCTACTGCATGGGCGTGGAGTGTGTCTACTTATATTTCAGTGAACCATACCTTGCGCATAGTAGGTAATTAATACATGAATTGAGTTTAGGAACCGCATTGAAAGACACAATTCCATAAAGGTGGGCATTTCTTTTGTAATTCATTTGTGTCTCCATGGACTGACTTTGTGCCTCACATTCAGTGAGCATGACACAGACACTTGTTGACTAACGAATAAGTGAAGGAACAAATAAATTAATAATTGGATGGATCAATGAATAAGTGAATATATACCAACAAAAATGTGGGTGAATACATAGAATTATAGAAATTAATTGCTGAGTGAGGTTATCTAGTTTTACAAAATAATGTGGTAGACAGAATAATGTACCCAAAGGTGTTGAAGTCCTCATCCTCAAAACCTATGAATATGTTCCTTTACATAGCAAAAGAGATTTGGCAGATGTAAGGATCTTGAGAGAAGGAGATTATCCGAGCGGGCCTAAGATCATAAAGGACCTTAGAAGAGGAGACAGTAGGTCAGATTCAAAACATGCAATAGAGGCAGAAAGAGAGATTTGAACATGCTAACCTACCAGCTTTGAAGGTGGAGGAATGCTGAGAGCCTTTGGATGCTAGAAAAGACAAGAGAATGGATTGTCCCCAGAGCTTCTGGAAGGAACCAGCTGTGCTGAATCCTTGACATTAGTCCAGCGAGACCTGTTTTTTGACCCTGACCTCCAGAACTATAAGAGAGTAAATTTGTGTTGTTTTAAACTACAAAGTTTGTGGTAATTTGTCACAGTAGCAAAAGGTATTGGATAGTTCTACTTAGTAGATCCTAGAATAAAGTCTGAAATCTGAAAGAACTCGCAGTATTTATTTGAGGCAGTAATTATCTAGGAAACCCTGATATATTGCATCACACTCACTTTTTACTTGAAAAAAATGGCACAATGTTAAGATCTCAGCAACATTAGTATAGTCATGAGTATAATTTCCCACATACAAACTGTAGTTTGTGGAAACAGGCCTGAAGAAAAAAAGTAAAGCTCAACTATTAACACTATATTCTGCAACTATATATTGATTTTCTCCTCATGCTTTTACAACGAAAACAATAGCTAGCATGTACTTTCACAGAGGGTGATCTGGATAATATTTTCCATGCATTGTTTCAAGCAAAAATTCTTCATGTATCATGTCTGCTTGTATTACCTCACATCCCTCAAAGACGTTGCAGAGAGCTGAAGACAGACGCCTGTGTTACATCTCTAACTGCAAACTACGGTGCTTACTTTTCTGTCTCTTGAATGGACTGTTGAAAGACCTGATGAATATATGTTGTGATCACATTTTTTTTCAGTTTTATTCAAATTATTCTATTAAAGTACACTAAACATGGTTTTATTAAATATAACACATCCCGAGTTTATAGCAGTTTTGAACCATTGTGTAGTACTGTTTATTTACTAAAATATCAGAATGAAGGATAACATTCTAATATGGCATTAGTAACTTAGATCAAATTTAGGACACTAGTAGTAAAGGGAATAGTTATAAGATACCCAAGGAATCCTTAGAAATGACTCTTCCAAAACAATAGCATCTTAAAGCAAGTATTAGGAAGACATGCTGTATTACAGATCATGACTGGAAATCACATCCTTTGTTCCCATATCCATCCACTTCTTTAGCATCATTGAACGATCATTGTAATTATTACTGTTTAGCCCTTTTAAATTCAACGTGATTTCTACATGTGCTCTCACACTAACATTTTCTTGGATGCATCACATCACGGTATATTAAAAAGAAGGTGCCCCTATAGGGACACTTTTCAGTATGATGCATGATTCCCTGCTTTCACAGTGATTATTCAAACAGGTAAGATCTGAGACTCTGTATTTATTATTTTTGTTTTGTAAACAGGAAAATATAGACTCAGAGACTCATAAATTCCAAGGGGCTAGGACTGTGATCTATGCTGCTTCCCACTGAAGGCTTGAAGCCTTCATTTTGCTAAACACTGAAATTTGAAATGCGGGATTCCAAGGATTCTTCTTATTAGACCTGGATCCTGAGCCTCATTGCCAGCATATGTTATTGCCTGAGACATTAAGCTACTAGAGCTATGTTGGGGACCGATTGTACCTATTTTACAACCTAATATAATAGATTCATAATGAGGAAATTAAATTTTCCCCTGTTTTTACCAGTGAGGCTCTTGAGCCCTCTCTGTCTTCTCCTCATGTCTGCTTTAGTGACTACAGAGGAAACTTTTCTCGCCAGATATACATGCAGTAGCAAAAACGGAAGCATCTCTCTCAGCTAATGAGCTGCAAAATATAAAAGTTCGGGGAAGTCTCTATGGAAACTTTTGAATATGGTGACCTACAAGCACTGAATGCATATGAGGTGACAATTCCTCCTAGAAAGCAGATTGTCACAAATGGAAAATGGTAGAACTTTTCAGGAGCCACTAAAATTATTGCTGCCTTAGTTTCCATCACTGTATAGGAATAATCATCTAATTTATAGTTATAGTATCAGGATTAATGAGTAATCTAAACTACATCAAGTTCCTCCGAGATGGGCATTATATAATTAGGAAGCACTCTATTAAATGGGCAAAAAAGCTCATGAAAGAGAAGCTAAAGTTGATATATAAAATGTCTCGAGTATAAGTAATAGACCAGAAATCAGGACTTTGGGCCAATTACTGGACATCCAAACTGTGTCATTTGAGAAAAATTGTACAGAACATCCTTCCTTCATTTTTAACATTTGCTTATTACATGTAGTAGATAATTCATCACTAAATAAGGACACAGTTACATTCCCTCCATGTATCATTTCAGACTGCTAAAAAAAGAATTATATTAAATTGGTAGAATATTTCCCCAAATGATGATAATTGGATCTCAGATTCAGAAGACACCATTCAGTTGGAAAGAAAAGGCCAGAGGAAATTTAAAGACTCTGTCCTCAGTATGAAGTATTTTATATTTTCTTAGGTATTACAGTTCACCCTTCAAAAGGAAGAATCATTGACCCCCAAATATATATCATATTTTTAGCTTAAAAATGCCATGTGTTCAATGTTTACATTTTTCTCTTTCATGCTGAAAAGTCCCTTGAAGGTGGTTAGAATCCTCATTAATTTTTATTGATTGCCCACTGAATATACAATACTCTGCTAAGATATTCTGATGGACTTAGTGTAGAGAAACAACCAGTCCAAAAGCCAACTGCATTCTCTATCAAAATCAGTATGCATATTGTTAGCCTTGTATAAGAATGTTTTTATAATTATTTGTGTTTTTATCAAGTAATATTAGGACTTTGGGAAGATGTACACATACTATGATCTGAAAGAGCCTAGTATTTTAAGATGGGAAATAAGTGAACTCACATAAAATGTCTTGAAAGTTTGTCACTGGTGATTTTGGTATGAAAGTTATTAATGTAATTATTTGTTTATAACATAGCAAGTTGTTTAATCAAGGAGCTCTTCATTAAGTCGAGAGCTGTAAGTGAATGATTTTTTTTTTTTTTGAAATATATATCTATAAACAAAGAGAAAGTAAACATCACTTATCTGGAAGATGTGTTAAAGATGAGTTACAGCATGCTAATATTTTCATAAGGCACTAAAACCAAATCAGGATGACCCATGATCCCCAAATAAAACCGAACACTTTTTGGATTGATAGGATTCTGAAAAACTCTTACCTAAATGATTCTTACTGATTTGTTTTTTCTCAATGACCCTTCATGACCATCAAGAGATCTTGGAGACTCCACAGGAACATAAAAAGAGTTCAGTGGGTTCACAAATTCCATGTATTACCCAAATGGTTGGTATTTCAGCCCAGATAAGTACCTGATACAGATTGGTAAAGGAGACAGAAAAATAAAATTAATATATTATTCAACAAAATGTCCCCACCTCATTGTGTAAATAAAATCCTTGAGAATATTGATAACTAAACATTTTACAAGTCCTTTTATCTAGAAATATTTTGTCCCTGTATTAAAGAGTTAACATATGCCCCTATGCATAGACACACAGATATACACACATACACACACACTAACCATTTTATTTTATATATTTTTTTCTAAATATGTGCCAGGAATTGTGCTAGCTATTTTACATGTATATGTTCATTTCATTTTTACATCTAAAAAGGTATCTTAGTCTGTTCAGTGTGCTATAACATAAAAACACCACAGATTGGGTGACTTATAAATAATAGAAATTAATATTTCCCACTTCTGGAGGCTAGGAACTCTAAGATCATGGCACCAGCACGACCAAGTTCGGGGAGGGTCTTCTTCTGAGCTACTTCTGGGTTCTCGCAAGGTGGAAAGGACGAAGGTTGGGGGACTTTGGGGGGGCGTCTTTGAGAAGAACACTAATTCCATTCATGAGGGCCCCATCCTCATGACCTAATCATCTCCCAAAAGCCCCATTTCCTACTACCATCATCTTAGGTTAGGAATCAATGTATGATTTCAGGGGGACCCATTTAGACCATAGCAAAGGCAAGACAATAATATTTAGTTTTTAATTAATAGTGACAAAATTTCTGTTCTTGTTAGGAATTGACTAAATAGTTAAGAGTCGAAGGGTACTTAATAGCCCAAGAAGAAACTAAGATAAAAAGAGTGTTTAGCAAAATGTTTACATGTAAAATGCTTTGACACCCATTAACCAGAAGATCTTGAAGAGCTTCACCCCAGAATAGAGAGTACTAAGAGATACACATATTGAACTACTCATTCTACTTAAATATCAAAACTCCATTTGAACCTTGGAGGTGTAACCTTTAAATGAAAAAAAATGAAAACATAGTATTGATTTTTTGTTTATTGGCTCATAAGTGAAAACATGTTCAATTCATGACTAAACCATGAATTTTCAAATCCTTTTATTCATGGGCCACTTTCACGATGCCCCTTGGTTCCACCTCATTATATAGGAACATTTTGTTTTCTTCCACAATACAATGTTTTGATCCAGAAAGAGTCATATATCATTCAGGTTACCTGTTAGGCCACCTTATTTTGAAAGCTATAGTTTTCTGACCTAATGACTGTGTTGTAGCTATACAGAAATAATATAGTTAACATCCCCTGTTTTATGTAAATTTGACAGAATATGTGATAGTAAAGCCAGAAGGTAAAATGGTAATAAAAATTATTGTATATGTCTAAATTCTAACATTAGCATTTTATAAATGTATATCCCAAATTATTAATTTCTACATTCATTTTGGCATGGTATATGCATATATCTAAATGCACTAAATTTTGGTTAAAAGTCCCCGTTTGTTCTCTAGGAAATCATATTTTAAAGGATAAAAAATGATTACATCCACTTCTTTTTGTAAACATGTAAATATGTAGTCTGATATATTTGATATCATTTTTATGTTACATGTGTGAATTTCCAAATATATTTCTAACAACCACAGAAATATGATATGTAACATTTCAAATATATAATAACCCCAAGTTATTACTTCTCACTCCAATATCTTGTCTCTTTTCTTCTAATATGAAGAAAGTATAGAGAAATCTGCTTTTTAAAACATATTTGATTCACAGCTTATTGGTTATCAACTACTTGTAATGAGGAGTAAATGTAATTTTTTTAAATTTACAATATTGACCTGGAAAAGGTATATTTCAGAGCAAAGGTTTTGCAAGCCTGGGTGGCTCAAGTTTTAAATATATAATTTCAGAGATCATTTCTTACAATTTTCTTTTTTCAGTTAGGGAGAATTACAATGTAATTTCAAATTCAATTCAAGTCTCTGACCCTGATCTACTAGAACATAAATATATCCAATCCAATTACATCAGTGACCCAAGAACACTTTCTACTTCCTTGGGGATGCTGCTTTTCATTGTTTCCTGAGGATAAGACAGACTGAGTGGAAGACCAGATATATGGGCAAGCAATAGCTTACAGGACAGGTTTTCATCCAAATGCCACAGGAAGACTTTGATGATGATGTTAAATGTCTGTTTCAGTCCAAATGTTTAATCCACTTTTCCTTTTAATGCATTAACCTATTAACGTAACAGGGAAGCCTAGAAGTTACAATATTCCATTATTGCTCAGATAAATCAATTTCAAAGTAAATCAATCACTGGGGCAATAATATTCCACATATTTTCATTAGCCACCAAGTGCTGAAACCCAGAGAATTATCTTGTGACAGAAAGGAAAGAAAGAAAGTAAGAAAGAAAATGAAAACAAAAACAAAAACAAAAACAAAACCCACTGGAGTTATTTTTAAAGCCATTATGCTCAAACAGATCAGATAAGAAAAACTGATCACTAGGGAGAACTGTAGGATTCATAGGTCTTTTTTTGGTTTTGATTTATTTTTGCATTTTGAAAACATATATTGACATGTGGAGATTGCTTTTAAATATGCCGCGTTTTAGCTTACGTTTTAAAATACATTTTCTGCAAATGGTAATGAACACGTAAACTTACTAGTACAGTCTGATCGTCGAAATCCAAAAGAAGGTTCCAGAAGAGTAAGCCCTTGGAGGAGTCTCTTATTCTGATTGAATTAGGGTAATCACAGGCATGACAAATAATACGTTTTGTGAAAAGGTTCCCTATGTGTCCCGATGTTTGGACACATCGAGTGATTTCCAGAAATAATGAGGGCAGCACTTTCCTTTTGTCATTTACTTCCTATTTGACATTGTTCCAATTGGCAGGGCTTAGTGTGCTATGGTTCTTTCCTCCAAAAAATGAAATACTAAGTTATGGATAATAGACCAGAGAGAAGAATTTCATGTGTTGCATGCACGTAGTTAAATTATGAATTCTCTACTTACATGTGACTATTAGGACCCTTGAACACCAACTCTAAACATGCCCACCATTTCTTTATAAGACATAATTTTTCCACCATGTGTTGTAATCATGTCATTCAGAAATCGTATGAGAAAAAGAAAATGTTCTCTTAGAATGTTTATACACACACACACACACACACACACACACACACACACACATTCTTTTTATGGAGCTCTGGGCTGGGTAAAAAATCCAGCTATAATTGAGCAGATTACTCATCTGTGATTTGCTGTACCTATCATTTGGAGGACAAAAGCAGGTTTTTTTAGGTCCAACCAGACCAACAATGGCTTTGCTTATGCGTAATTTTAGTTAACCAAGATTCTTTTCAGGACAGTAAACTCTACACTTTAGCTTTTAGCGAAATTTGACTTGTAAGAATAAATCTGCTTTGGAAATGTCATGTTCTTATTCTAATGAGTTTACAATGAAGCAAAACGCTGTTTTTTTTTTTTTTTTCTTTACAGAATCCCACCCACAAGGATTCTATTGATTTACTGTTTAATTATATAAAATAGCACATCAGGGTGAAGGTAAAGCAGACAACAAATTATAATCTAATCTAAGATGTAGATCTGTATTGGAGTGAGACTGCTGACCTGTGAAATATATTCAAGGAGTGTTTACAAAATTATTCCTATTATCAAAATAATGAAAAGAGATCTTCTTTGGGTGCTGCAGTGGGGCCTGAGAAGTTAAGAAGTTTCTAAAGGTACTCATGAACTTAAAATGCTAAAATAATATGCACATATTTGCAATAATGAGAAATGTATTTTTTAATTGTAGAAGGACTAATTTAATATTCCCTAAAGTGTCTTTATGTTTATGAAAGATAGTTTTGGAGAGAACAGTATTACATGTGGAAGAACTGCAAAAATTAAATTCATGAATACTGATGATTATAGTTTATCTTTTTGTATATTTTCAAATATCACTGTTGTCACTAAAATTGCTTTGAGACTATTGTGTCGCCATGAACCCTACAGGCAACCTTCTTCTTGCAAGGGATCTTTATTTTCATCAATTGATCTACACATAGAAAATACATTTATAACTGTAAAGCAAGAAATTAGTTATCATTCTTTCATTTCTTCAATTATTTAACTATCATCATTGAATACTACTTTATATCAGGATGTGATATAATTTCTGGTAGGAATTAGAATAAAGAAATGAACAAAATAGTCCCTGTCCTATAAAAGTTTATAAAAATTAACAAATGTAATTTGACATTTGTGCAAGTATCATGAGACCACTAAGGAGGATCACTAAAAAAAGGAGATACACAACTACCAGAGAGATAAGCTTGGAGTCAAGAAAACTAGATGGTACTGTAAGTAATGTGATTAAACAATTTTCTAAAAACATAAGCCATTTTCCTCATGTGTAAAGTTAGTGCTTTGAAAGGATCATTCATAGGATCTCGAACTTTAAATTCTAGGGTATTATGCCTAGACCATAAAATTATGTTGGACAAAATAGCCTTCAAAAGTGAACTATATAACAGAAAAATAAGTGATATTTTACCAGATTACCAAATGCATTTTACCTCCCAAAATGAATTTCTTTTGGTGTTTCTATTTTTTTATTTCATTTACAAGTACTTTAATTAGATATGTATAGACAAATTTTCAAGTGCATTCTTGTTTCTTAAATAATATCTGGGATCTATCTATAGAGAGACACTTTTCCAAGAAGGTGTGCTCTTGTCTTTAGTTGGTTGTATTCGAATTGTAAATTTGGCCAATGTAGAACATGTGAGTTAAGGGTGCAGTCATAGAAGGGAGAGGAAGGAAGGAAAGGAAGGAAGGAAGGAAGGAAGGAAGGAAGGAAGGAAGGAAGGAAGGAAGGAAGGAAGGAAGGAAAGAAGGGGAATTGTAAAGTTTGTGTGATCCTCAACTCAACTTATACAATCTATAAATTTCAAAAGGGATGAAAATGCTAGTTCATCATCTTACTGTAAGTAAATATTTAGTCTATACTCAGTAATTTTTATGATAAATCAAATTATAAAATGTTATTTGAGATCTCCCATGGAGCCTTTTAGAAAATAAGGGAGATATTGCATATTTAGGATTGAAGTGGTAGAATTCCAAATAAATTTTGAGGAAAAAACACCAGTAATTAAGATAGCTTGATTTAAGTATAATTTGGAAAGATTGCTTACAGTAGATATTTTTTCTAAGATATGAGAATTCCACTTGTTTAATATCTGATAAATACAGAGAAATGCTAGAGACAAACCAGTTATTATTAATTTGCACTCTTGTGAAATGCTGACTATAAATTCAATCTCAGATAAAATCATATAAAAGAATATGATTAGTTTTAAGGAATCTAATATCTCACATATTCTCCACAGATAGTTATTATCTGTGGGTAAATCAGATTTACCATAGAGCATGTTAAACATGTAAATTAGTACTTATTATGAATAATAATGTTTCATTAAAACCCCAGTTTAAAAGTCAGCTTTCTTTAAAAAATAAAGCAAAATATTCTATTTGACGCACCTTTAAAATAAAAACTCATAATTTCCTTTAGTTTCAAGGTGATTATTATAATAAAGTATATTATATAATAAGTGACTTCTAAGTACCAAAAATTAATTTGTTGATTAAATCATTCATCCACTCATTCACTAGTTCATTCACTCAGAAAATAATTATTGAGTACTTATTGTCACTGTCCTAAGCACTGATTAAAACGATCTCCAAGTTCAAGAAGATTGCACTCTATTTGGAAAAAAACAGATGATAAATAAATAATAAATGTATATTGAAAATGTCAGTCTGTTATAAGCTGTATGTAGAATAAAAAAGGGTATAGGGGTAGAGCTTGATGACAGAAGTGATGTTATTTTATATAGGTTAGTGTTTTAGTCATTTTGCACGGCCATAATAAATTACCATAGAGAGGTGGCTTAAACAACAAATATTTATTTTTCATAGTTCTGGAGTGGAAATTCGAAGATTAAAGTGCTAGCAGATTTGGTTCTTTGTGAGGGACTTCCACCTGGTTTGTAGGTGGTCATCTTGTTATATCCTCACATGGCAGAGAGAGAAAGGGTGAGATTTCTCCTCTTATAAAGGCATTAATCCCATCATGGGGACTCCACTTTCATGATGCAATTACCACCTGAAGTCCCTTCTCCAAGTATCATCACTTTAGGGCTTCAACGTATGAGTTTTGAAGGAACACATTCAGTCCATAGCAGTAGTCATAAAATGGCTGATAAAGTGCCCTTTGTGCAGATACATGGAGAATGGAAGTGAGCTCTAAAGATATCTGAAAAAAGATAGTTCTAAAGATCGTTCTGAAAAAAGGTCTTGAAGTATGAGGTGTTTAGCACATTCAAACTATGGTGAGAAATTCAGTGGCTAAAATGGAATGAGCAGGAGAGAGACTGATGGAGGGTAGTGCAAACACAGTAAGAGTACCAACACACCTATGGTTTTATAAGCCAGGGAAAAGGACTTTGACAAATAGGAGTTGAATTCTAGATAAGCTTTAAACTTGGAAAAGACCATTTTAAAGACTGTAGATTGTGAGATTTGAAAAAGATTATTCAATAATGACTCCAAGATGTTTGATGTGAAACACCTGGTGAAATGTACTTGCCATATACTGAGGTTGGGAGGATTATAGGGATGCTAACTGGGAAGGTCACCGAATTGAGCTTTGGAAATGTTTTCAGATGGTCAATTATATATCTAGGTATAAATTTCAAGAAGGCGAATCTTTAATTTAGAGTGGACATAATCTTTAGAGTGAGAGCAAGACTAAAAGGGTATATTTATAGACAAAGTCTCACAAAAATTATTAATGAAAATAGTATCTTCCCAATGTGTAGGATTCAAAACTGAGGTCTAGTAAGGCACCATAGCTTGTGAATATGGGGCTGTAAATTAATCCAGCTGTCTGATGGCATATACCTTGCCTTTCTTTTAACATGGTTTAAGTTGCAGAGAGTAAACATTGAAAATAAACCAACTCCAATATAATGTCAAGAATAACTTCTTAATTTTCCACCTCCTTCTTGGTAGGAAATCTGATATTTTCTTTAAAGTCAACAAAACTTAAATTCATATAGTTAGTCAATAACAATATATATTTAGAGCTACTATGTGCCAGACATTCTAGATATTGGCAACATGGTGGCGAATAAGAGAGATTACATCATTACCTTCACAAAGCTTATGTTCTATAAATTCATAGCAGTATACAATTTTAGGTTAAATTAAAGTGCATTGGCATTCTTGAGAAGATGAGTGAGGATGAGTAGTCAGTGAAGGTCTTTATTTAATCAGATTGCCAAATATTAAGAAAAAACCAGCCATTTCTAGATGCCGGAGTGGACATGGAGGAGTAGTTGGGGATGGGTATATGAAAGACCTTGCAGGACTTAGGGGTGGGGCCAGGTAGGCAGGAGGACTTATTAAACAGAGGGACTAGCACGTAAAAAGTTTCTGAAATAAGAGATAGTTTTGTCATCTGGAATAGCCAGTAAATGCAAATTTACATTTATTTGTTGATAACTATTTTTAAATAATTCAGAGCTATTTATATCTTTCTGGTCTATAGTTTTTTATTAAGGTCGCCTCTGATAGGTTCGCAGACAAATTTCCGCATCGAACCACACATGTACACATCTAAGGGACATTACCACAACTTGTGATCTTCAAAAGTTCAATGTCAACCTTTATTTCAGTACTCTGAGATGGTTGGACACATTGAGAATTTAAGGTAGGTGTGTTGGAAGTCATGGAAATCCGAAAGCTGATAAAACTCAGCAGAAGAGAAAAACCAAAATCTCACCTCCTGTTGTGTTACATTATGAGAGAAAATGTTTCTGTGACATATATAATCTTGGGTCAAAATGCACTTGTTTGAAAAGATTGTGATATGTCACATTGCTCTCTCTGTGGAGTCTCTCTGCTAAATGAGGGCAATGAAATTCTCCTAGTTCTTAGCAGTCAGACAGATGTTTCTCTTTTCTCGATTACCCTAGGTGCCAAAGAATGCCAGAACCGCTGGGAGAAAGGGCATTGTACAGAAACTGTCTTCCATTAGCTTCGGGGATCTATCTAAATTTTTTGACCCCTTAGATATTTTGGATCCCAAATTTTACCTCTGACTACAGTGCCAACTGTAAAGGAGTGTCTGGAAAAATTTGTATGAAATAAATTGGTAGGGTAGTAAATGATGAAAATATCAATATTTTCAAGAAGATACCTGATAAATCCATGGGAATATGTGTGTGTGTGTGTGTGTATATATATATATACATGCACACACACACACATACACATACATACATACATACATATATATATATATTTTTCTGGGTCACAAAGAAAAAAATAACAGAAGGAGATATCTATTATTTCAGAGATTGATGTAAATAAAAACACCCAAATGGCAGTTTAATTCCTCAAACACATAATAATTTAAATTATGTCAATAATTTAAAAATGAAACACACAAATTTCATTTTAGATAAGAATATAATTGTTTTGAGTCTTACATGGAGAGGAAAAAAGAGGTAAACATCAAGAAACCAAAATACAGTCTACATTTCCATAGGGCCTCCAGTTTACAGTACACATGTTCACATTCTGTGCACTCATTTAATTTCTGTAGTAACATGGTAGATTTATTAGTCCCAATTTAAGATTCAGAGAGGGTAAGCGAGCTTCAGGTTTCAGAAAATAATAAGTAATATGTCCAAGATGCTGAATTCGGTCCTAATATAGAAAAACACTCAATTCGACATTTCTTCCCAAATGGAGGAGAAAAACTGTATTTATTAATTGCACTCGGCCTGCCACTTCTTTATGTTCTCCCTTCCTTTGTATGTTACACTAGTGGGGAAAAAAGGAAAGTGACACCATAATATTTCATTACAGTCACTTGTTACTTCCATGATTTGGCATGTGATTTATATAAATTAAAATACTATGAATTTGATGAACTCTATTTTCCACATTACACAATAACATCCAATTTCTTCAGGATTTGGAGCATATTTGGATAAATAATTTTTTGCAATTAATCATAAAAATGGTAAAATAATTGATTTTTTTGATGGAACTATTCATATAGCCAGCCATTAAGAATGCCAAGGTCTTACTCAAATATACTGGCATTTCAAAGTCAAATGAACCTAACACTTAAAATAAAGTGATTCTCTTGGAAAAAATACCTGCATTTGTACTAAAAAGCCTACACAAATGAATAAAGAAACCAATTATATCTTAAATTTAAATTGGACTTTATAAACTCTTAAGTGGAAAAAAAAAAATGAGAAAAGAAGAATAAGTCCTAGAAAATGTCTTATTTCTAATGGAAAGGGATCTTCCATAAAGATTTCATTCTAGGCGCATAAAGGGAGTTTGCAATTATAGTCTATTCTGAATTTGCCAAGAGAAAAGAAAAACAAAACAGGCTCTCCTTTGTAGGAAGAGGAAATAAAAGAAGAGAGCTTATTGCACTGCATGGAAAGGTGGTATAAGAGTTTTATAATAGAACTGCCAAAAACTGATTGCTTTTCTAGATTAGAGAAGTCTGAATAGAAATTCTGCATAGCAAGAGCACTTCATATTCAAGCACAACTCTCCTTAAAATTTGAGGAAAGGAAAATTTATTAGTAATTAGATATCTGTGGTAATGCTTCTTAGCTATATACATATATTATTTTTTTCTGTAAACTTACAAAAATGTAATATTAAATCTTTTGAACTTTATGCTTTATGAATACATACGGATTAATTATATATTTCTGTATGACACTAATACAGTTTACAACTGTATTTATATATTTTTGCATTGGGGTGAAATATTTTCTGGACTAGTTTATCCACACCTTTCCAATCTGGCTTGTAATTTTTTATTTTGATTTTTCTTCAGTCAAATCACTTAACATTTGAGAATAGTAGTACTGGCTAGTTTTCCAAGCCTTTGCCTACTCAAGTTGCAAACAGGGTAGTCTTAGAATCCAGACATTCATTTCTTTGGGAAGCACGTGATGAATGACCAATGTCTTGTTAGTGAATTTCCTAGGTCAGGATTAGCATATCAATTCCCAACTTTCTCATCTTTAGAAAGTCAGAAAAAAAAAAAAAAGGACTGGATATTACCTGAAGAAATTCCAAATGAAAAATTTTTCCCTCATTGCCCACCTCTCTGTAGCCTTAAAAACAGAGGCAGCTCTGGTTCGTTTCCTTGCTAAACTGTAATATAAGAAACAGAGGCTCCTGGTAATTATTTTATATCCCTGAAAAACTAAGCCAGAGGAGTGGGTGTCTAATTACTATCTGAGCTCACTTGCTTTATTTTACTGATTGAGGCAAAAAGTACTTAATACAAGAAAGAAAATGATTTGATCTATATAAAGTTACTTTTGAATCTTTTTTTAACTTTAAAATATACTCAATAGTTGACCTCATATATAGTGTTAATTTCTTTTTCATCTAAGTGGAAGTAATCACAGTAAAAATAAGTGGAAAATTGTCAGTAAATAACTTGCAAGTTTGAATTTTTTTTTTCATCTTTCCATCTCAAGCTGAGGTAATTACAGATATTATGTTGAACAGGACTTCATGATCTGTGGTGAAGGACTATTTTTTGTTTGCTTGCTTGTTTAATTCCCTGCTGATCATAAATCAGACCAATACTTTTATATGTACAAAACAAAAACAAAAAACAAAATACCTTAGATCATGCACTTATGTCAAATCATTCTAGACATTTCAAAATGCTCGCTCCCACGTTCTGTACTAATCACATGGCAGACAGTCACTCACAGTTTGAAGGTTGGAGTGAGATCATGAACTACACTGTCAGTTGCACTGTCAGAGAATATCACACTTATTTGTACTTGCACTTATCTCTCCCATAGGACAATGGCACCTCCGAGCTCTTTAACAAAGGTTTATGTCTTATTGGTTACATCCATGATAATAAAATATTGCCTGGAACTCAGTCAGTGACTAATAAATATTAGTGTATTGAATGTTTAAGGTAAATAATCAAAGTCCTTTCCAAATATCCAAGAATTCTAGACTTCCCTGATTTAAGAAAGCCAGAAGTATAGAAACAAACACTATAATATTTTAAAACAAGAACAAAGCTTGTAAAATTATTTCCTTACCCCAAATGTCATATACTTTAAGAGCACTTGAATTAAATTAGAGTAAGTTTCAGCTCTGGAAGAGCATTTGTAGATGTGGCCGGTCAACCCAGGCTGTGAAATGAGAAGGGCTTCAGGTAGATGAAGCCTGGGCTTGAACCCATGACAGGACTCATGGGTCACATGATAGACTGAGCTGTAACTAGCCAATCCCTTTTGTTCATATAGTTACACCAGTTCTTACTTTATGTATTAGTCTGCTAGCATTACCATAATAATATATCATGTATGAGATGGCTTAAGTAACAAAAATTTATTTTCTCACAGTTCTAGGGGCTTGAAGTCCCAGATCAAGGTGTCGGCTGCTTTGGTTACCCCTTCCGCCTCTCTCCTTGTCTTGTAGATGGGCGCCTTCTCATGGGTCCTCACGTGGCCTTCTTCTCTGAGTATGTGCTCTCCTGGTAGTTCTGTCTCTTCTTAGAAACACATCAGTCCTCTTGGATTAGAGCCCCACCTTTATGACCTTACTCAATCTTACATACCTCCTTAAAGTCCCTATTTCCAATTATAGTCTCATCAGAAGTTAGGGCTTCAGCATATGAATTTTTATTTTGAGAGGGGGCCACAGTTTATTCCATAAAGTCTCAGGCACATTGTTGTAAAAAGTTAGAGATAATCTATAGGATGCATATTTGATAGCATTTACCTCATATTTAGTTCTCATTAACTTACTATTATACTACATGATGGTTATTTACCAATTGCAAAGTCATGTTTTATGCATTTTGCAAACTTCCTTAAAAGCAAATCCAATTGAGTGCTTTAACAAGAAGGAAACAGGTTTGCTTTAAAAAAAAAAAAAAAAAGAAGAAAATATATACTGACTATCAGGCTACATTAGAGCCAAGATACACATTGATAATAATAATAACATAACAATAATAAAAGTGCTGGTTTAAATTGGAAAACTTTAGATGAGAACATGAGTGTCTGGGTCATTCCGATATCATAGTTAATGACACTGACAGCTTTGCCTTAGCTTGATGCATTAGCTGACATATGAACCCACCAGGATTTCATTTCTACTAAGTATTTTATTTTCCAGAAACTATGATGATTACTAATCAGCAGTCATATTTTAATAATGTCTTCATAGTGTTTTTCTGATACAGCGCGAATAATTACCTACCATCTGCATTGCTCGACTTTCATAACAAAACTCAGCTACCGAGCTGAAAACTGGATGTGCTAATCTGTTCACTGCACTGAGCTCAGGCATGAAATGCAAGAGAATGTCAGAGAAATTATTCATTTATTTATATAGCCTTTAAAAGTTTTCTTCCATTCTTTCTTAATGCTTTTCAGCCCGCACCTTCCATCACCAACCACCAATATGGCAGGCGGTAGCCTAGGCTTCTAGATGATCTCATCTGTGAACACTTGATTTCAAATAGTTCATGACTCATAAGCAGAAGCAAAACCTAGTGGTTAGCTCCATCCTTTGCCCTGGAGTAAGTGTGACTGCATTACAGAACTTTTTATCCTTCTGAACCATTTCCATTCCTTTACTGAAAAGTGAACTATGGTTGTAACTGCCAAGAAGCTAAGGTCACGTGTCCAGCAGAATGGTGAGTGAGCCCTGAAAAATTACTTAGTGATATAGACAGTAGCTTCTATTCAGGACTATTAGTTATTCCCTATTATAGTACTGAATCGACATAACATTTAGATAAAAACTGTGACTTTTTTCAAAACTTGTTTATTTTTATACTTGGAAAAGATAAAAACTCTCTTTTCTAAGTGAATGTATGTTTCCAATGCACCTGGAGAGTCCCCCCAAAATAAGGAGGTAATGCTCAGAATGAACAGTGTTTATAGATCTAGAAACCCCTTTGAGCTGTAAAGTACATAAAAATAGGTATTATAACCTAACGATAAAACTGTTAAGGAGAGGGCTTCATCAGGAGGGTTTGGGGCGCAGAACCTATGGGACTAAACCGAAAGGCAGAGCCAAACAGAATGTCTGGTGGGGCAGGCTAATCATAGCAAACAAACGCCCTTATGGAGTCTTCTGCCGACTTCTGTCCTCTCACTTTTTAGTTCAGCCTTTCTCAGCCTGCTCCCCCAACTCTCTCCAACTCCGGTAAAAAAAAAAAAAAAAAAAAAATCCCCATAGTAGTTTTATTCAAACTGATTCAGTGTGTTTGAAGTCAATCAGGTTCAAATCCTAGCTCTATCCATGATTTACCTGGGTGATTTTAGAAAGATTTTTTTTTTTACTCTTAAGTTTACTCTTAAGCTTAAGTTTTCTAACTTGTAAAATGCTGATAATTATAGTAAGTCTCTTTTATGATGGTAATAAGATTAAATGAGTTACTATATGCAAAGTACTTGCAAAGTGCTTGCGACAGAGTAGACACCCCATAAATAGTGCCAATAGATACTCTTTTATCTCATGGAGAGAGAAACAGAATTGCCCATTGGAGACCTTGAGCCTCTAGAGTTACCTGGCTCTAAGTTTTTGTTTGTTTGTTTGTTTTTTGTTTTTGGGTGTTTTTGGGGGTTTTTTTGGAGGGAGTCCAGGGGCTTTTTTTATGGCCATCAGAAGTCCCTGGATATTGTTTTTCACCCCGGGATATACAAGTTTTGTCTGCATTGGTTTACAATCACCTGGGCTGTTTGAATCAAGGTGAAGATGTTTGTGCCTAGGAGATAACAAGGACATTTTTGTTAAAACAAGAGACAAATGTCACTAGCACCTTTTTAAAGTTCTCGTATAAAGAAGAAGTGGGAAGCGGAGGGCTCTCTCCCGGTGCACATTCAGAGGGGAAGCCAGCTGTTCTGGCTGCTGTGCGTCTCCATGTAGATGACAGAACCTATCACGCTACTGCAGCTACAGACTGCGTCTGAGGTTGCAAATTTGTACCCTGTAAAAATGACACTGTCTAAGACTTTTGCTGAACTCATTATCATTATCACCACCAGCAGCATCAAAACAATCATCATCATTGGTATGGTAATAAAATGTTCTCAGCATTGTTAAAAGAAATAGAAATGTGTAGTGTTGTTGATCCTGCCTTCCAATTGCATTTAGTTCAGGTGGTTGTGGTGCCAGAGAGCTCGGCAGGGCAGGAGTCCAAAGAGGATGTCGACCTGGGGCTCCAGTGACCAGGTTCTTGTCTGATACCTTAAGAAAGAATTCAAGGACACCACAAAGAGCAAGCAAGAAAGCACAGGTTTTATTAAAGCAAAAGTACACACTTAAGAGAAGCATGTGGGCAGCTCAGAGAGTCCGAATTATGGGCCTTTTGTTTTCTTGGGCATCAGGGCTATCCCAAGGCTATCCAGCCTGCCTTCCCTGCCCTGGCTTATTCCTGTGCCACCTGGAGGGAAGGAGGTAGCCCATGACCATCTATCTTGTCTCCCGAGCTTGGCTTGTTTCTCATGCTAGAGACACGCTAGAAATCAAAACAGGGAGAGGGCTGAGTAAGGGACAAGGGAGAAATTGCAGAGCCTCATCCTGGAGGGGGAGGAGTCCCCCTAGGCCAACTCTTCTGTATCAGTTACAGTATACAGTAATAAGATCAGAATGTGTGACTCCAGCCCAAACCAGCTTCCTGTTCCCCAACTCCTACATGTACTTGCCTGTTTAACAATTCCACTTGGCTCCCTAACAGGTAATTTTAAATCCCTAACAGGTGTACAAAGATGAAACCAAAGTCTTATTCTTTTTCCATACTGCATTCTTGTTATCTTCTGGTTCCATATGTGGTAAACAATATCCCCATCTAATCAAGTCCCTAGATTCAGAACCTTGGGCAATACTTAATTTCTCCATTTTCACCATAATACACATTGACTCCATCAGAAAGTGCTATTAGCTCCAACCCCAAGGTATATTTTGCATCTAATTCCTTCCATCTGCACTGCCGTTTCCTAGCCCAAGGCGCCCTCAGCTCCTGGTCAGACTCCTCACTTCCATTCTTAAAATGACACAATTCATTCCCTAACTACGAAAAATAACTCTTTCTTAATTAAAACATTATAATAAAGAGCCGTTACACTTAAAATAAAATCCAAACTCCTGACCTTGCTTAAGGTGCCACGTGACCTGGCTCTTCTTTCCAGCCCCAAGCCTGTGTCTCGGTGGCCTTTCCTTACCTTAGGAGAGTTTGGTCAGGCTGGCTTTTTTTTAGACCTCAGGGACTTTGCACTTGCTGCCATCCCCTTCATCTGGAATACTTTTATCCCCAAATGGCCATGTCTGGCTCTTTTTCTTCCTGCATTTGGAAGCTCAGATATGACTTCACCTTCCTGTCCAAAGCTTACTCCTACCACATCCGTCATCACAGTGTGTCATTACTTGTTTATTCTTTGTTGTAGGTTCCCTCACTAGACTGTAGACTCCATGGGAAGAGGACATTTTCTCCTCATTCAGTGCTATATCTTTACTCCTAACATAGAAGTGTGCAACAAGTGGATAAGAAAAACAAGAACTAAATAATGCTAATATTGGGGATCACTCTCTTGTCAGTGAATACATGTTCAAGACCTACACATTAAAATGGATTACATATTGGAAAAAAATTGTTGCACAAATTCCCTAAATATGTAAATATCCATGCATTACAGTATATTACGTTTGACATCAGTGTTGTACATTTACAAAACACTACTCGCCTATCACGAGTGTTTGGAAACAGCATAATCAGCCAATAGAGAAAACACTAACAGAATTCAGATTTTGGCCCTAAACCTGGTTTTATCCCAAATTTTTAACCATGAATAAATTGTTAAATCTTTAATTTTTTTTTTTTTTTGCCTAAATTGTTCATTTGTAAAATGGGCATGATTACATACGTGTTGTCGGAGATTTTATCTTCCCATTTCCCTCACAGAAGGTCATATAGACTGTGTTCTCCCAAATTATAATTTCTTAGGAAAAAAAAAATAAGTGAGTTTTGTGTATTTGTTCACACCATAATCTATAAAAGCTATTGGTAAGAAATTAATTATAGAGATTGTGGTTTGTAGGAAAAATTCAGGAGTCATCTCTGCTCTCTAACAGTTTTCAGTTATATATATACTTAAATTTTTGAGTGTGAATAGACAAAATGAATATGCTAACATGTTTATATACAAAACATTTTATTTACTCATAGACTTTTCTGTCTTTGACCATTAAAGTAATGGTTAACATTTAAGTACCATATGCCAAGCACTTTGCTAGGTGCTTTATCTCTTTTATTTAGCCAACAAATTGATTAAGTTGATGCTATTATTATTATCATTTTACAGCTTCCTGTCGAGGTAACAAGGCTAATGGCGTTAGGATCAGGATTCAAACCCTAGTTGACTGACATGAGAGTCATACCCTTCATCCAAGTGGAATTTGTACAGGTACAGTAAAATGCTTATTCAAAAACTTTCTACAGTGTCAGGCCACTTGCAGTGGATTTATACCACCACGGACGGTAACCTGCATTTGACTCTAGATGATGCAGAAACAGGAAAAAAGACAATGAGCAGATAACAAAGACATGATTTTGTAATTTGTTAAAGTTAATCAATTATTTGCCACTTAGGTAGATTTTTTGTTGTTGTTGTCAATTTACTAAATTGTTCATTAAATCTGGTAAATTCACTTTGTCTTGTATACTGATAGGCCATCTACAGACAAAATAATTGCTATTTCTTGTCGTTACTCACTTTACAAAATCCATAAGTATGCCGAAAGTAGGAAAGTACATACTTTTAGGTCCATTTGTAAGAAGAGATTAGGAGGAAAGATCCACGGGCAGCATTTGAAAACTAATTGAGAGTGACAAGACAAAGATCTGATTTCTTTATTGGTAAGGCTTTTTTTTTTTTTTTTTCACAAAACAGGATTTTGGAAGCTATTAGTAAAACGATGGTGATGATGATTGTAAAGACAAGGAGACATTTCATGGATGAGACAAAAAATATCAAGTTTGGTGGATTTGAGTAGAGAAACATTTTGTATGATGCTATAATGCTATGATATTTATTTAAATTTGTATTTTATACTATTTCCAGGTATTCAGTACTTTGGTTAGACATTTATAGTTTGTGAAGTGATTCTCCCTGATTACTCTATCACCCATCTGGTCTACACACAGCCATTACAATACTATGGACGGTATTCCATATTCTGTACTCTACATCCCCTTGACTGTTTTGTAACTTCTAATTTGTACTTCTGCATCCCTTTACCTTTTTCACCCAGCCCCCTCCCCCGCCTCCCCTCTGGTAATTCCCACTTTGTTCTCTGTATCTGTGAGTCTGTTTTCATTTAGTTTGTTCACTTCTTTCATTCCTTTGATTTCACCTATAAGTGAAATCATATGTATTGATCTTTCCCACTCTGACTAATTTCACTCAGCATAATAGCCTCTAGGTCCATCCACATTGTTGCAGAGGGTAGGATTTCTTTTTTTTATGACTGAGTAATATTCCATTTTGTATATGCACCATAATTTCTTTATCTAGTCATATGTGGATGGACACTTGGGTTGCCTCCATTTATTGGCCTTTGTGAATAGCGCTGCCATGAACATAGGGGTGCATAGGTCTTTGCTAATTAGCATTTTGTTTTTCTTAGGATAAATATCCAGAAGTACAGTTGCTGGATCTAAAGATAGTTTTATTTTTAATTTTTGGAGGAACCTCCAAACTGTTTTCCATAGTGACTACCATTTTGCAATCCCACCAACGGTGTTACAAGGGTTCCCTTTTCTCCATATCCTAGCCAACGCTTGTTTTCGGATTATTGATTAAAAACATTCTGACACGTGTGAGGTGATATCTTGTAGTTTTAATTTGCATTTCCCTGGTGATTAGTAATCTTGAGCATCTCTTCACATGCATATTGGCCATCTGTATTTCCTCTTTGGAGAAATACCTATTTAGGTCTTCTGCCCATTTTTTAATCGGATCGTTTGTTGTTGTTGTTGAATCATATGAGTTCTTTATAAATTTTGGATATTAACACTTTGTCAGATGCATCATAGGCAAATATTTTCTCCCATTCAGTAGATTTTCCTTTTATTTTGTTCATGGTTTCCTTTGCCGTGTGAAAACTTTTTAATTTGACATAGTACCATTCTTCTTTCTTTCTTTCTTTCTTTCTTTCTTCTTTCTTCTTTCTTTCTCTCTCTCTCTCTCTCTCTGTCTGCTCTCTCTCTCTCTCTCTCTCTCTCCCTCCCTCTCTCTCTCTCTCTTTCTTTCTTTCTTTTATTTTCTTTGCCTGGGAGCTACATCAGAAAAAATTTTTACTAATAGCAGTATTATAGTTTACTGTCTATGTTCTCTTCTAAAAGTTTTATGGTTTGGGGTCTACATTTAAGTCCTTAATCCATTTTGAGTTTTTTTGTGTGTGTATGGTGTAAGAAGGTGGTCCAATTTCATTTTTTTTTTATGCATGTATCTTTACAGTTTTCTCAGCACCATTTAAGAGATTGTTTTTCTTGTATAGTCTTACCTCCTTAGTCATAGATTAAAAGACCATACAGGCATAGATTTATTTCTGGACCCTCCATTCTCTTTGATTGATTTGTGTATCTCTTTTTATGCTAGTACCATGCTGTTTTGATTACTGGGATGCACAGGCTCCATGCAGGTGACCTGAGCTGAGGGCTGTTGTTTGTTGTCAAATTTGCAGCCCAGGGCAAGTACAGGGTGGGGCTGTGCCTGGGAATGGGCTTTGCCACGGGTAAATTGTGGGTTGGGTGGTGCGGGGCCTTGGGGAGACACATGGTAGAGTGAATTGTTATTGTCAGGTCAATGAAGAATTAGAATTATTGCTATTGCTGAGCCTGCGGGCTCCCTCAAAAGTCAAGATCATAGCAAGGCCAGCTGCCATCCATGTTTAGCTGGCAGACCCCTACGATCTGCCTAAGAGACCCTGCAGCTCATGCTGGTGTCAGTACTTTGCCACCAAAAGCCTCTCCCCGTATATGCAGGCCACACTAGTTCGTAGGAGCCAAGGGCCATTGCCTGCGACTGCTACACAGCCCTGTGAAGGGGCAGGGCAGGGCTGGCTGCCTGGCAATTGGCCCTCAGTGGGTAATTTGTGAGTTGGGTGGGGCGGGGTCTCACAGAGACATGAGGTGGTGTGGGGGTGGGCCGCTTTCAAGGAGCCAATGCAGCTTCAGAATTAGCCATGCAGGGGAGGAATCAACACAGGCAACATGGCGTCTGTCTGTAGACTGCCTAGAAGGGCCCCGGACAAAGGAACAATGGCAGTTATTCCTCCAGCCCTTGCCCCAATGCCACACAACTCAGTCTTTCCCCATATGTCTCTTGCACCTCCCAAGCAGCTGACCTTCTGCCAGCACCCAGGGTGAGTGTCTGTGAGCGAGTGAGTCTGTGCGCGGGCCGTTTAAGGGAAATGTCTGGTTTTCAGGTTCCTTCTGTCTCACCCAAATAGGCAGAATACCTGCTGATTTTGACAGTCAGAGTTTGTGGGAACTCCTCTTCCTGGGACTGGAACTCTTGGTTGAAGAGCCCTGCTTGGGGCTGGGGCTTCTTACTCCTTCAGGGGGCCCTCTGCAGCTGAACTCTCCTGCCTGCTTTGTGTCTCTGCCCCTCCTATCAGTTTCGCTGTGGCTTTTTCTTTATATCCTCAGGTGTATGTGTTATGATCAGCTACATTTCAGGTGGTTTAATTCAGTGATTGTTTTATAATTTGGTTGTAATTTTAATGTGGTCCTGAGAAGAGGGAACCCTAGACAGCTTTTACCTAGCCCACCATCTTGACCCTGCATATTCATCCTATTTTTATTTTTTAGTAGAAGTAAGCAGAAAGTCATTGTCAATCTTTAATTAAAAGTGTTTCACAGCAAATTAACATAATGATGGAATTCAAGGTACTTTTATAATACTATATCAACCACAATTATTCATATGGAGAAAACGTCCAAAAGAGCCTGAAATATAAAAAGAAAATTTTTTGTCTTGTTTTTGTTTTCACGTAATAGTCGGAAAAAAACATTCTCTTTGTAATTTAACTATAAATAAAAACTACGAAACCCTTTGAGGGTGTTATAGTAGAATCTTCAAAGTCCTCCAAAATCCATTTTTTATAGCCGGTTGTAGTACAAAGAATCAGTCTTTTAGCTTGTAATACCTATGGTAATACTGTGGATTATATTTTTAGTCAATTCTAACTCATGTTATTTTTGAGAACATAAAGGAAGTTTATTGTGTGATAAAATTGGAAATCGCAAGATGTATATTGTGTCAGAAAGTGATGGCAGATTAATGTCTGATAAGAATATCTATTATAGAGAGAGATGGAACTGAAATATAATAGACAAGAGCCATTTTAAGAAAATAAATTACATCTTATTCCACATTCTCTTGTTCTGCCTCTTTGCTTCAGATATTATATGCTCTATTTCCATTCGTAAAATGTTATTTAATGCAGTGTAAAGGTTCACATTTACCATTCCGTATTCTTTTGCACTGTAGCACAATATTAACTGAAGACTGCCTAGTGATAGGAGAACATGCTCATTGAATTTTTCAAGCAATTTCATTTTCTTTCAGAGATGTGCAAAGAGAAGACAAAGATTTAGAGTGCCTTATTTGTTATTAGTTCACCTGTTGCTGATGAGATGATATTCTGTAGTAGTTATTGTAGATTATAGGTCATGACCTACTTTGTGACCACAATTTAACCCTTAGTGTGAACCAGTCAACTCTTACCAACTAGGAACTAAAAGTCAATTTTGAACTGATGAGACTGGTGTGTAGCTATGAGAATTCCAAAAATATAGAGCTGGAAAATTCTGGAATGAATTTATAAACTAAGCATCTGGAATTAGTAGTGTTAGGTAACCTTCCAGAATTTATTTGAAAGACATTTTTTAAGATGTCACATCTGACCCCTCAAGACTGTAATAGCTTCTTTTTATAGATTCTTTCAGTACCTTGTATTGACCTTAATTTAGCATTTGTCAAGCTGTAGTTTTGCCTGTTTACTTGTCTGTTTCTCCTGCTAGACTGTTCTTGAAGGTCTTTGCCAGTTACAGTCGTGAAATGAAGGAAAGAGGGAATGGAGGAAACTGATAGTATGGGAAGACGGGGCAATTAATATAGAGATGAATGTGAAGAAGAGGAAAGTGTCAAAGTCTGTTTTTTAAAATATGTAAAGAACAGGAGCAGGCCAAGTTCTCTTTGGAAAACTGGCATTATTTATTTGTTCATAAATGTTTCTGACGAGTTGTTTGGAAAAAGAAATATGTAATGCTGGTAAACAGCTGTAATGAAAGATGAAGTTGGTGATGGTTGATGGTTGGCACAGGAATGATGATGGTGGTGATGGTGGTGGTCATAAAAAAGAATAACTTTGAATTTAGGGTGGTAAATTTTTTCTAGTAAATGTTTTATGAAAGTTTCAAATACTTTTTGATCTTAAAAAATATATCGTAAAGTCTGTTAATATAATAAATTAATACATACTAGATCTTGGAGAATAAGACTTATGTCTGTGACTGTTTTAAAGTGCTACAATATGCTTTGTGTAGAGGGCTGGAGGAGATTATTGGATCTAAAAATCAGATAATAAAACATTTCAACAGCCTTCTTAAAACAATAAAACCTGGGGAAAACACTTTCTACATGTGTACACATCTTATTGACATACTTTCATATGCAGCAACATTTACTTTTCTTGTATTTTCTAAAATTTTAACCAAATATATACCAATGATATTTTTTATCCCATTTGAATAAGAGCAGTAATTCTTCAGATGTGTCCTCAAGGCCACCGACTAAATATAATGAGGGGAAAAGGTATTACCATTCTTGTTAATGAATGTGTCAAAACATACCCTATAAGTTGTCACTGTGCAATCAGGAAAGGGCTGTGACTGAGTCGACTAATTTTCTTACCTGTCTACAGCAGATAGGGGCTTGTAATGACTTGGGTAATGGCAATAAAACAAAATTAAAATGCATGTAAAGTCCCTTAAATCTTATATTTTTTATTTCTTCTTCAATCACTTCTTTGTAATCCATTTTTGGGAGAATTTGCAATCTAGTATATTCTTTATACATATTTAAAGCCAAAAAATAATTTTTATCAGATCAGCTCCACCTAACAAACACAAATTAGTTCACATCTTTCGTTATTAAAAAAAAAAAAAAAAGCCTTTATTTGGCAACAGAATTTCATTATTACTTTTTTGTTGATGTTATACACATTTAATTTAAAGAGTTATTTTGAATTTTGGACTTTTTAAAAGTAAGAATCTATTTCCAGCTAAGAACTTGGATTAGGAATCTTAAAGCAAAACCTTCCTAGAAAGATGATGGTTCCCCATGGAAAAGTAGTAGTTTTTGTTCTTCTTGTCCTTCAATACAATTGAAATCTTCAACTCTTCTATATCTTGGCTGAAATCTTTTAATTATTTATTTATTTTTGAATTAGATAAAGAAGCATCTGAAAGGACTTCAATGTCCTCTCATCTCTGAGGAGAAAATTCTTTTACATCAAGACAAAATTTTCTGGGGCCTAGAGGAGCCCAAAAAGGCAAATATATAAATTGTCCAGACTTATAAACCTAATATGTGTGTGTGTGTGTGTGTGTGTGTGTGTGTCCACTTAAAGCTGTGCACTATGAGTTAGAGAATATAGTGTGATCACACACTCCGGGCATGATTTTTTTTTACTTCACTACAACTAGATGTGTGATCATAGGCACATCAGCCTTTCTCTGCCTCATTTTTTAAATTCAGTTCTTAGAATTGTTATGGGCATAAAGTAGGTTTGTACACATTAAATGAGTTAGTATTTGGAACACTGCCCAACATATAATAAGCTCAAAGTGTTTGCCGTTATTTTAAATACTATTGTACAGTATTAGTAATATACCACTTTTAAAACTTCATCTAGTTAGCAGAATTTTGGTACTAAATAAGCATTAGTTCCTTTTCATTCTTCCACTTCTTCTCCTCTACTCAATAGCAAATATCTGTTGAAAGCTAATGGACATAAAATTGTTTTGTAATGGTTTGTTTCTCTGAAGCAACTGTATTGCAATGACCCTTCAGCCCACCAGTCAGATAGGCTTAGAAATAGTAATACTTATTTCTGTGCTAGATTTTAAAATACTGATATTTTCAATTTGTTTGCATGGATAGTTTGGGGGGATATAAGCAGATAATATGCTTATAGAGTTCTATTCAGTTAGCATAAAATATTTAAATTCTTGGGAATTCAAATACATTCAAGTTTTGTAAGTATTCATCCATGTATATAAGGCACTTTTAAGACTGTTACAACCATAGCTAAGGTATAATAAATCACCTCAAATGCTCAATTCCTGAGGAGGAGGAATTTTTCTCAATGTAAATTGCTCTTTGTTCAAGGCTTGGAATTCCCCAAGAACGCTATTCTACCATCAGGGGAAGTCCACATTCATAAGTCATAGATTTCCAATTCAAACTCTCAGGAAATAATATCTTCTAAATTGGAAAAAAAAATTGCACAGCAACTAATGATTTGCAGTTAATTTTTTGTTTAGCTCCTAAAGCATACAAAGGCTGACAAGACCTAAAAAGCAAACCATTCCAGAAAGAAAGCGAAAGGTGAGTTTAAAGAAGTGAAAGGGTGGAATTAGTGTGGGAGGATGTCAAATACACCGTATTTGGCCCATTCAGTAATTTTGTTTCATTTTCTCTCCTTATTTATGGCAGTTAGTGTCCATAAAACTTAAAAATAATGAGATAATTTTCTAATATTTTGTACTATTTAATAATAACCTCACAGATACAAGCTATCCTGCACACCTAAATTCTGGTAGGTGCTCAAGGAATAAAAGAAGCTTGGTTCTTATTAGAAACTTGGACTTTACTCATCTAGTTTTACTTATCTAAAACAATAAATGCATATATTTCCTTTTAGTTACTTCTAAACTATATTAAACTCTTGATTATAAAATATCTTCAGAACAAAGATTAAATAGAAGATTCTATGTCATGCTATATCACTATTAAGTCCACCAATCAACCTATAATATAGAAAGGAACGAGATTATCGGAGAAATCCTTAATGGTTTCTAAAGAAAGCTTAATTTATTTTGATAAGAGCCATATCTAGCTTTATCTTATTTAATAATTAGTGTTTGGCCTAGTATCTGTTTTAGTTGGTGCTCTACAACTTATTAATTAATAACTAGTTGAAAAGAGAAGTAATGAATGAATACTTCTGGAAAAAATCATTACACAATTTTCTGAAACATAACTTGTGATAGGGAACTCATTGATTCAAAAATCAATTAATTTCAAAAGGTAATCAATACTTCCCACCATGACTATATGTCCCTTCATACTACTATTTTATCGCTTCCTAATGAGATCATTTAGTTTATCTTCAAATAATTTGCACAAGTCTACTTTATTTTTATTCTTATACTCATTCTTTACCCCATTAGCAATATTTAGAATGAGTAGTTAGGAAAGCAGAATGGGAGTAAGACATGGAAAAGTTGAGACTAGGGTTATTAAACTGTTTCCTTTCCAAGCATCCATCTTCTTTTACAGTAAAATGTGTTCCCCACGATTATGGTATCAGTGTTTCCCCCAAATTCATATGTTGAATTCTAACTGGCAAACAAGATGTCATTAAGAAGTAAGTCTTCGGGGAGATGATTAAGTCATAAGGGCAGAGCCCTCATAATGGGATTAGCGCTCTTATAAAAGGGTCCCACAAAGTTTGCCAGTTCCTTCCACCATGTGAGGACACAGAAAGAAATTAGCAGTCTTTAAGCCAGGAGAGCTCCTTCACCAGAACTTAACCATGCTAGCAACCTGACCTTGAACTTCTAACATTTGCAACTGTGAGAAATAAATTTCTGTTGCTTATAAGCTACCCAGTCTGTGGTATTTTGTTATAGGAGCCCAAACAGACTAAGACACTCATGTATTATAACCACACAAATTTATATTTATACATTCCATTCATTCATTCAACAAATATTTTTAAGTACTATAATGCGTTGGAGACAGAGTAGTGAGCACAACAGAGAAAATACCTGTCTCCGTGATGCTCATATGAGAGGGGGGGAAAACGTTTGTGATACCTGAAATGGCAATATGATAATTTAAATAATAAACTACATATATCAACCTAAGACATAATGAATTTCTTCTCTGGTGGTGTTAACTGTCACCATTATCATCTAGTAAAATTAAAATTTTTTCTTTCCACGTAAGATTGTATCCCTCCTTCCTTTTCTCTGATCATCTTGTGCTACCTAGCCACGTTCAGGTGTTCATTCCCCTAGAGCAGGACAAAGAGGAAACAAGAAGCTCATCATACAAACTGGGTACTTTTGTACATCTATGAGAGATTGGACTCATATACCTATCTGTGCAGGAGGTATGTTGTTTTTACTACCCTCCTGAGCCTCAGATCTACCCCATAAATTTGTACAGATTGTGTCTTTTTCAAGGGTATCCAGTCAGGTGGATAGGAGTGGCAGCTGAAATCCACGAGCAGGCTTGCTTGGCAAATTATGATTCCCAATGCGAGCTGCATCACTTTGGAAGAAGGGATTTCTCCTTGTAATTGATCATCCAAGTGGGAACATCTGTTTCCTAAATGGTCTGCCTAGAGAATATTTCTTTAGCAATGTATCTACCTAGATTGAACATTTTTTTCTAACACTCGCAAAGTTACTTTTTGTGCTAGTGGTAACCTTGCTGAGCCTGTTACTTTTTCTTCTGGATGCTTGCACCGTATTTCCATTATCTTTATTCCTACTTTAATGCTGTACTAAGAATTGACTTCTTCAATAATCCCTCTTGGAGGTCGACACTTAATCTAATTCTCATATATTCATATATCTCCGAAGGGGTGTTTTCTTAACACTGTTCCTACTTACTGTTTGTGTGCCTCCCCCCTAAGAAAAGCTATGGCCTAAAAATAGAAAATGATATAGAGAAGTTAGAAGGATGAGGAAGTACTGGCCAGGCCTAGGAGCTATCTCAAGTCATAGTTTTTTGCATCTGTGTCACACAGCCAGATCAGTGTGGAAAAAAAAAGCTGAAGCAGCTTCCTTACTTGAAATAATAGCAAAAATAATATAACTTAACTCATCAGTCTGTTGTTTTTATGAAGTGAGATATTGAATATGAGGTCCTTGGAACAGTACCTGGTACTTGAGGGGTTTACTAAGATTGTGCTCTGCTTATTTTGGTCACCACAGCATGAGAGCCTCCTCTGTCTAATGGCCTTCTTGTTTAATTAATTGAATAAGCCTTTATTAAGGAAAATGGGAAGCTTACTTTTATAAAATAATCCTTTAAAAGGAAGCACTTGCCCATGTCACCAAATAAAATGCAGACGATGTAGAACTTATGATTGTTTGAAATTTTAAAATATAACTCATATTGGGTATAAATTGTACAAAAAGTAGAGTTAGTCCTGCATAATCTCTCTCATGGGTTTGAGAGTAAATACTCGTGTCATTAATTTTAGAGGAATCTCAAAAGATACTTTTGGTCAATGACTTGCCACATGACTACTAAGACTATTATCAGCCATCAGATGGACACACCTTAATAAATCTTACTGAATATGAGCTAGTTCGATCACACTGAAATCACGTCCTCTACTGTTTCCATGCCTGATTTTTCTTTCTTAGTAGAAAATCCCTGGAATTCACTGCACATAATTATTCATGTGTAAAGGACAGAAAGATGGGATTGTGCGAGAAAGAACATTGTGACTGCCTCTAAATGTCTTATTTTGCATACCTAAAATCAGTTTTGGCCCGTGTCTCTTAGTCATCAAGAGAATAATTGAAATGTTTTAGAAACACCTACAGATTTCAAGTTGCAAAGGCTTTATTACTTTGGCAAGTGCTCTTCTGGCTAGGCAAATCTAAAATGTGAATTGGATAAATGTGTTAGTGTCGCAAAATGTGAAGTAAGCAAAGTGTGGTTCTATAGCTGCTGTTTCATAGTGTGTTCCACTATTTATCAGATTTGAAGAAGTCTTAAGCTTTTAAAGGGGAGTCCACTTCTGTTTTGTTAATGATTTCCTATTCCTAATGGGGGGAAACCCATTTTTTACAAATCTTTGACCTTCTTGGAAGTTGGTGGCATTAGAAAAAAGAAAGGCAGTGTTTCTTTCTGGGATATCTATAAAGTCAAGTCTTAATTTTTTGCATGGAATTTATGAGAATATTATATCAAGCTTTTTAAAAATGTGGTTGGCACTAAGTCTTTGGTTTATTATAAATTGGTTTCCACATGAACTGCTCTATATAGTATAATAAATTGATTTTCACTGTATATTGGTTTGTGTTTATAATATATTAGATTGACTGAATAATAAATCTTTCTTTTCAGCAATTACTTTTATTGGTGTGAGTAAATTATATTGGTTTCAGTGAGCCAAGATGTTTGCATCTAAATTATACTGTCTTGGTTAGATGATGCTGAGTTTAATATTTAACCTAAAGACGAGGGGAAATATATTTATGCATGTGTATGTGAATATTGCATCTCTTCAGACAATTACATCATTTTTTTGCAGTAACAGTAGTTCACTTCAAAGTCTCATTATATTAAAGTTGAAGAGATTTGATTTATTTATATAAAACTTTTCATATTTTATGAAAGTTTGCATTTTAATGTTTGGTATAGAAGCTACACTAACTATATTTTACTGTTATTCTGAACTCCAGTAAATATTTATAATATATGAAAGATCACATTTAAGCATAACATAAGGAAGAACATTCTGAGAACTCCAGCTTTTTAAAATTGATAGGAATTTCCTCAACTTTTGAAGTAATGAGTCTCTGATACAAAATGGCCATGTTTAATAACAATACGATGTTGTATTATAGTTCTTGCACTTGTTACATTTTTGGTTTATGTGGCTTTTTAAGCCCTTTAACATGTGAAGATTCTGTTAGTTTTCTACACTTTATACAATTTTATAATTCCTAAACATCACTACTTATATAACTCTTTCAACCAGCAGTAATTACGCAACTACTTTGAGTTTTCAAGTTGCCCAAGGCAGAGCGAGTGTCTGTCCCAGGATCCAGGGGCACAGGGAGGAGGCTGGATAGTCTCTGGTTTTACAGGAAGTAGAGCCTTTTTCTCATGGCATCACTCCAACCTCTACTTCTGCCTCCCGCTTCCGTTGTTGAAGAACTTTATGTAGACCAATTTTAAGATCAGTTGACTAACAACCTTAATACCATCTGCAATCTTAATTCTCTTTATGCATTCTGGTGTCTTGAACATGAACATCTTTGGGGGGCATTATTCTGCCTAAGATGGGGCAGAATGTATGGCATTTGTGTATGTTCTGTCTTTTTTTTCTCTTGAATAAAATGCCTAGAATTTGATGTATTTGTTTAATCCTCTTCCTTTCTTATGGTAGTAAACAGGTCTGGACAAACTCAGACAACCTGATGATATAACACATTTCTTTTTCTTAGACTTTCAAATTAAATCAGTGAAGGAGTGTACAGTCCGTGAGCCACTTACATTCATTCCCCCTGATTTTGTGATGTGTTCATGATATGATTGCATAGGAAAAACACTTAAAAACCTCGTATTACTCTTCCTCATCTATGCTTTTAAACATATCATAAACTCTAATATCTATTTTCTCATGTGGACCACTCCTATTTGTTAAAATAGGTAACCTAAATTGCAAGAACATTTTCCTCAAGAGCCAAAATGAATACATTTTATTTTGATAGAAAAAGCATTTTAAATGTGATTGATTTATTGATTGAGTTATAATAAGCTAGAATTTGGCAAAAGCATGTGATTTTTGCTCTTGTTTTTCAAGCCCCTATAGGAAATATGTTGAAATATGCTAATCTTACTGAGATAAACTGGATTCTACATTTTCAGAATCTACTTCACTGTATGTTCCAGGGTTAGAGTTGGCTAAAGGGACTTGTGCAAGATTTAGAGATTGAAGCAAAAAAGTGGCTTTTTTATTTTAGAAATTTGTTTCTACTAATTCTGGAAAATTGATGTGCCACCAGGAAGTTTCCAATGGTGGCATTTATTGTGGATGTTGAGAAGGTTGCAATATGGGCATCTCATGTTCTCTTTAACTCAGACTCCCAGCTCTCGCTGCTTTAATATGTGGTAGGTAAAGACCTTGGTGGCCTACAGCAGAACACAAGCAGAGGAGGAAAGAGGAATTTATCAGCTTAGTTCTGCCATGTATTGTTCTCCGATAATCACTCTGAGGTAGTCACAGGTCCTTATGCTACTTTTCACATTTATAGGTTTTTAATTGGAGCATCCTGATAGTGATTTTTAGACATGTATTTGAGATTTTTATTTTTTTAGTTGAGTACATCCATCTACTGTGTATCTTTAAGGAATCTTCATTTTTTTCTGTTTATTTTTCCCTGAATAAACTTTTTTTTATATACTAATATGAAATATTTCTTTAAAATATGTTCTTTCATTTCTAGGTACTTTAGAGGCACACAATTAACTTCATGTTCCCCGTCTTCCATCTTCCTATAGTTCAGTTTTAATGTTTATTGACAAAATACCCATTTCTCTTTAAAAGCAATTGTGAGATGAAGTACCCCACAACCTGCTAAGAGTCAATTAAAATCATGACCACTTAGGCTAAGTGTTCAATTTGCTTCTTTAACTTGACTATATTTATCTCAAAAATAATGTGTATGTCAAAGCACAAAAATGTTTTCGAGAATGATTTTGAGATTTAACTTTATTTTGAATACTTGACATAAGTATCTATTTATTATTGCCACCTGATTTTAATTGATTTGAAGAATTTATAGCTGATTAAACACCGTGTGAAATATTCTGTAGTTAAAACATTTACCTATATAATTGTACCTCAAAAGATTGCAAACTGTATTGCAATCATCCTTTTTGGCAATGTCACTTAATGCCAATGGGAGTTTACTTTATATTGATCTGTGGGATCTGGATGTCCTTCATAATTTATATCTGTGTAATCTATTAGTTGTAAAATCTTATTTAAACATTAAGATAAATAAGATTACTATGGTCTTACCACACTCAACTACTGACATTTATTGTGAATACATAGGTATGTAAAGCTCAATATCAGAATCATCATTAAATATTTTAAAGACTATCCATACCAAAACAACTGCAGACCTACTAAATTTAGTGGTCATTGTCTATGTATGTGTATATGTATGTACATATGTATGTATTTATCTATCGTTTATCTGACTTATTCCTGATCAATTGCAGTTAAATGTAGTGTATCAAAATAGACTTTAGATAAATTGTTTAGAAATGCAAAACTCCCTTAGTATTTCCAGAAGAGGGTGTGTGAGTGTACATCACATTAAGATTGGAGAAAAAGTGTTGAAATCCTTTCCCTCCTTCCCTCCCTCCCTTTTTTCCTTTTTCCTTCCCTTTTTTCCTTCCTTCCTTCCTTCCTTCCTTCCTTCCTTCCTTCCTTCCTTCCTTCCTTCCTTCCTTCCTTCCTTCCCTCCTTTCTTCCTTCTAGAAGTTTTTCTACTGAATTTCCCTTGTGTTATATTAGCCAAAACTGGGGCAAATACTCATTATCAGTAATTCAAATGGAATCACAGCGATTGGCTTAAATTGGCTTAAACTTAGGTTAAACATGTTATCCATGGACCACAGACAGAAGTTACCTTTCCTAAGTTATATAGCAGCAGCTTGGATGTACAAATGAAAAGGAAGACATAAATAATGGATATAGACAGTAACCAACATTGTTGTTATACATTTTCTCATATTTGTCTTAGTATCATCAATGTCAGTAACCATGCATAGCATAAATGAAAAGTTTATTAAATCCATTCTCCCTGAATAGTAAAAACTTATGTTCAGACTGTTCTGTCATCTCTTTATTACAATAAAATATCAGTTTCTAGTAGATACTTAGTGAAGAATGTTCAAAACAATACCAAAGGTGAATTTAAAAAAATATAATAATGAAACCATTTCACAAAGCTTCCATACTATTTGCCCAATATAGAAATAGGTTTCTCCACTCACTCAGTTCAAGAGAAACCTGATTGGACACAGTAAGGGAGTTCCAGGTCAGGAAGAAGAAGAAGGTTTGTTAAAGGTTTACACTATGTACCAGAAAAACAGTTGAGTGCTTTGGAGAGTGCTAAAGGAATAAAAGAGGGACCTTTTAGTAATTTAAAAATGTAGGGCAGAAAAGATCATTTCTTCTACATAAGTCTTATCGATTTCAATAATAAACTTGTTCCTTTTCACTTAAAATCCATGTGTTTTCCACAAGCCAAATGTAAAAAGAAACTTTCATCCAGATTTTCTTATGATTCTCAACTCTTTTTCTATAACACCTGATTTAATATTTTGAAGCACTATCATTGACAAAAAAAGAAAAAAGAAAACCTGAAATAACTTAAAAGCAGTTATATTTTCCTGATTTTAGATCAACATATTGAGTGGCAGAGCTAGAATTTGTAGACAGACTTTCTGTAGTGTTTAGAGGTGTATGCATGTGTCTTTATTTTTGTTTTGATTTATTTTGTTTTCTGTTTTGTTTTTGAAGGAGTCAGAAGTTTAGAAATCTCAGGCCTTAGAATTACACACATCTGGCTTTAAGCTGTAGTTCTATAATTGTGGGCAATTAACCTCTGCGTTGTCCAATTTCTTCATTTATGAAGTGTTTTCAATAACATCCAAAGATTTTACAAATTACAAATAATATGCATTGCCTGGAGCATGCTATGTACTCAACAAATGGTAGTTATTTGTGTTTTATTAATTATAGTTTTCCTAACAGGAGACCAAACCATTAATTCAAACTCATACATGTTATTAAGGACCTATTTTGGCCCTTCCTAACACATGCAATCTTAACAACTACTTTGTTCATATTGATTTCCCAGAAGATTATATTGCAGGCTCTTCCAGCTGAACCAATGTTTATTTCAAAAATACATCAAAGGGCCAAATTGCAAAACTTCTAACTCAAACCTCTAAGCCCATAGTATTTACTTAAAAATCAGCTTTGATTGTAGGATTTCATTAAGAGTAGAACCAATCTAGCAACTTAACTATTTAGTACTAAAATAAAAAGAAAGGACAAAATAGTCTTTACATTAGTAAAATATTTTTTTTCTCTAATCAGTTATATTTAGCATAAATTAATAGGATTTTCCTAGCTTACTAGTTTTTCAAGAGAAATTAATTTGAGACTGCCCACCTTAGTAGCTTCTGACTTGGAGGGCTAAATTCACCAATTAAATTCACAGCAGATTAATTAGCTAGTAATTTGGGAAGTTAATCATCATTCAATGGTACTTATTAAGTGTCTTCATGCTCAGGAAACTTATATCGGGAGATTGGTTTGGGAGGGTTGAAATCTCGCTTGAAGAAACATTTAAATGGTTTGGACACTTCATCTTCAACCTGAATATACCCTGGGTGCCGCTCACCTGGTTTTATCAGTTTAAGGGCAGATATTAAACATAATACAAAAATGATAAGAAACATATTACATGTATTAGAGCCTTCATGGCTTTCATTAGAGCTTAATTAGATTATATTCCACATGAAATATCCTGAAATAATTTTCAGCCTTATGTGCACAACCTACAATCTTTCTTTCTTTCTCTGGAGAATTTGTCATGTCCTGTCTCAGTTCATAGTTGAAAATCAATTTTGTGATTTCTTCCTAGAAGCTAATGGAAATTTGTTAAAATCACTAAGCTACAACACAATTTGCCCAATTCAGCAGAAATACCTGCCTTAGTTCACTCGGTTAATGAGGAGCCCAATTTGAAATAGCAAGGAAGTTCTGGTCATTAATTAGTTGAATCAACAGTTTGTAAAATATTTACATAAATTGTGACCTGCTGAAGCCTTTATTAATCCTTTGCTTTTAATGCTAAAGTTTTCTTAAACATTTATGTAATATTTGCTGCAAATATAAAAATGCAATATAATTGTGTATATTATACACTTGTGCATGCAGAAGCTCCCGCACACATAACCTGGATTACCTTTTGAAAAGAACATATTTACGTTTTTATGTTTAGAGGACTGCAGAGGCTGTCCAGCTGTGAGAACCTTCATGGATTTCCCTGAGCTGCATTTTCTTCCTTATCTTCAATTTTCTATATTTATGAGAGCTGATGAAAGAAGATTCACCTCTACACTTAATTTGCCATTCTTGAACTATTTAGAAATTAAACATATCCTTCAGTAAGGGTGCTAACTGTAAGAATTGTTCCTATATGCAGAGAATTCTAGCTAAAGGTTTTTTAGAACAGCTTTCATTGCTAAACCTTTACCCACTTTCAGGAAATGCTTTTTCTCCAACATGCTTTGCATTTGTCTCTGTGCAAGCATGCTCTTTCTTGCTTTGGCTTTAGTGTAGCTACAGAACAGCAGGCTCAGTGTCACCCTGAACCTCACATATCCTCTTGTGAAAAGTAAATGATTACAATGATATTTGCTTCATGAGGTCATTCCACAGAAGAATCTCAGAACTGACAACTTCAGAGACATAATCTCCCAGACCAGCTTGCTACAATGCTTTGGGCAGAATATTTTAAGATTTGGAATTATCTGATTCCTTCCTGGAGCATGGAAGGAGAGGGAGTAGAGAAGATCCAGTTAGGTTATGTGGCATTTGGGACATTCTTATAAGCCAACAGAGCTAAGATCTCCAGCCACCTTGAAAAATGCAACTGGTCAAGATATTAAACTGTTCTAATTTATATGCAAATATGCCTACTACAACTATTTTACAAATGTGTTTAAACAGTTTATTTGTACTTAATAGATTCTATTCTTCTATATTAATAGTCTGTGTTACTAGACTAAGACACGAGATGAGCTGAATCTTCATACAAAAAACAGAAATCTTAACAGAATTCTATTTTAATGCTTTTAAAAAAAAATGAGTCTGCTTCCTGCACATTTTAGTTTGTGAGAAAAAAAAATATGATTTAGATAAATACTTTTTGCTTTAGATACTTGCCAGGATCTTATCATACCAAAATAAACACTCAACATATGGTTTATTATCATTTCAACAATCAAAGTTTAACAACGTATTATATTTACAATTCATCTTTCTTTTTGCAGGGTAAGAATTATTTTTAATATAGTGTCATTTTTCATTAGCTCTTTTCAAAGCTATTCTTAGTGAATTAGGCATAACCAATAAAGCTTTGGGAGTTAAGGGTAAGATGTAGGTAGAAAGGGGTGCCTCTGCCAGATGAAACTAAGGAAATCAGGGTTACACATGTGTGCAATTGGCCAACAGTCATTGTTTACTATCATTAAATATCTATCTACCTTAGGTTGCCCTTTTGGGAAAGTCTGTTTCTTTTTGTGGTTGCCCTCGATGTTCTCATTAACTTGACTTTGTCAATATAGAAACATCCAGTAAGGGAAAGGTTGCATCCACATTGTGATTTACCTCTAGTCTACACCACAGGGATGCCCTTAGGCCATGCACTTCCTGTGTCCATACATTTCTTGGAGAGTTAAACTAGAGCATAAAATTATTTCAGTTTTATCCACCATGGTTCATCTCTGACCTTACTCCCATTGAGGATATAGACATGAGTTTGAAGACTTGCACTATTTTTGACAGCCTAAGGTGAATTGGATTACTTTTTTGTAATCTACCTTTCAATCAATTCAGACTTGACTTGAAGGAAAAAAAATCTGTTATCCATGTACAGAAAAATACTCTTTTATTTTGCAACTTTTAACATTGTATGAATTATATGTTATAGCATCATGTTTGTCCAGGAAGTTTTGGAAATGTGCTAGAAAGCCTTAGTTGAAAATCCTTGGCTATCTCTGGTATCTTTCACAACTTTGCCCCACGTCAAAGCCAAAGCTGTCACTGATGCTGGTGACTCATGGAAACACTACTCCTGTTGGTGCCTATTGATGACAACCAAGCTGAATTAGTTGCTTTTGTAAATCAGCTGATATTGGCTTTCTGACTTTCCATCAGCAATATTGAGCATACAAGTGTACATCTGTCAGTACTCCCACACCAATCTCTCTCATTCTTACAGAAGCATTCAGCACCAAAATGTTGAATTCTTAACACTTAGAGTTCTCAATATCCCAAGGACTATATAGCAAAATATAATTATTTGTAATTAAAAGCTTCCTATCCTGTCATCTTGGGATTCAATCATGGGTAATGTGTCTGAGGACAATCAGAGTAAGACCCTTCACACTGTCCTCAAGTTAATTAGTAGACAGGTTTACAAATTTTAGCTAGTCACCTTGGCCTGTTGTTTTCCAACAAAGTGTGTGCAGCTCAAAAACAATGCATAATCTCCCTAGAGAATTATTCATTATTTATGTAGTGAGACTCATGGTGAATGAATCTAGTAAGAAGTTCCCAGGGAGTCCTGATTCCTGGGGATAACACGAGTTCCCATGAATAAGAAAACAAAAGAAAACAAACCATAAAAGCTAGCAATCTACATAAGGGAGAGACCACTTTGTTCTAGAGCACTTAATGACAGCTTCATGATGGAGTTAGGCAATGGTGCAAATAATCGAAGGGAGGACATCCTCTAATCCTCACATGCTCTTTCCTGACATTTCCTCCGTAACTCACCCCCAGCTCACTTCATTTTGATTAATATATATATATATTTTTTTCATTTAAATAAAATCTAGCTATAATGAGTTACAGTGATATTAAATATAAGTATATTAAATTAAACATTTAATAAGTTGTTCCTTGGAAACAATAAATTGTATGAAATAAAGTGAATTGAAAATATCAGAATTTAAGATCATGCCACTTAGGTTGTGCGTGCTCTTGGAAGGTAGGTTTGATAAGCCACTGTCATTTTATGTAATATTTTAGATAAAAATGAGGAGATGTGCTTTAATAGGCTACTTAAATAAGGTAATAAGATTGTTTCACAGAAACCCAGACATAGAGATCATGCCTACAGACTCAGAAAAAGAAGGTTATTTTATTTCTTCCCATCTTCTTTTAGATTATAGGTATTATTTTAGAAACTGTGCCGTTTTTATGTTACCATTTATAATAAATTTTTGTTCCAAATATAGCAATGGAATACCCAAAAGATAAAAAAAAAGCTTAATCAGTGAAAACTAGCAAAATATTGAATGTATAATATATATTAAGCAATATATCATATTTGATGAATTATTAACTAAGTGTGGAAAATTACTAATATTTGAGAACAAGGATGTTTGAGTACAGTATCTTATATAATCATGAGGTTATTAAATCCATATATTCAAGAAGAGGCAGAGGCTCAGAGTTACTAGTAGAATTGGCATTTGGATGCAACACAATCTGAACTTAAACTTTGTTAACATCACCATGTTGCTACGTTGCTGCACACAGGTCATTGCTGTGTGACTTTTATCAAGTTATCTAAAATCTGTGCCTTAATTTTCCTTTTTGTAAAGTGGAAATAAAAATACTACTTATCTCATATAGAAGTTGTGAGGATAAAATTAACGTGTATAAAATACTTAGAATAATGCAAGAAATTTGAAAGCACTCAGCAGCAGCTATTATTACTCTACATTTATAAGTGATAATACAAATTTATCACATATTTATAAAATACTCTAAATTTCCCTCTCTTCTTTTTTCCCTTCTTCCATTTTCTTTCAAATATACCATTATCCAAGATATATTATCAATAACAATTGCAACTCCATTTCACATACTGTATTACTAGTTTTCATATGAATTTTCCCCCTTACAGAAGCATCATATGGCCATATCTTTGTAGAGTTTGTGTTGGAGCCACTACCTTCTAATATATTATTATTACCTGAAATAACTACTGCTATTTTGATATTTTACAGAAAAGGAAGCCTCAGTGATCCTAAAGACCATATCTAAGGTTACACAATGAATAAGTGGTAGACCCAAGTTCACTGAGATCCTAAGATAAGCCTCAAGCCATTCACATTTTTGTACATCTCACAGATAAATGTTGCCTGCTTTATTAGATCATAAATTTCTTAGAATTTAGGACAATTTCTTATTCTTGTCTATGTTTTTAGAGTTGAAAACACAATGTGGGTCCCCCAAAATGAAATTAACTATATATATATTATTATATATATATAACTATATATATTAACTATATATAGTTATTATATATATATAATATAACATATTATATATTAACTATATATAATTATATATATGTGTATATATATATATATAAATATTTACATATAAATATATAAAATATAAATATATATTTAGCAATATAGGTGTCTGATCTATATCAGGTATAGATGATAGATAGGTAGATAGAATGTGTGTGTATCCTATACATATATATAGATACAAATTAGTTATTGTAATATTGTGATTTATAATAAATATATATTTGGTCTTCTTCCTGTTTCTGGTTCAAAGCTCTCCAAACCTTTGAAATTTTCTAAGTGTTGAGAGTAAACAAGGTGTCTTTTGTTATGCCAACGAAGAGGCTCAAGAAAACCACCTAAGGGTGGGGTCTGGTTGCCAGTAGGAGCCCAACAGCTAGTTAGGGATTGGAACTTTTAGTCCCACTCCCTGATTGCCAGGAACAGGAGAGGGGCTTGAGGTTGAATCTCTCCCTAATGGCTTATGATTTAGTCAGTCATACCTACCTAAGGAAACCTGTATATATAACCAAAAAGACAGTTCCTTGAACTACCCACCTCCACCACCCCTTTTTTCCCCTCTCTTTCTTTTTAGGGAGCTTCTGCACTGGGAAACCAGAATGTGTCCATGTGCCACTGTGCCAGGCCCCAGGCTCTAAGAGGACACAAGCTCCTTTATTTAAGGCCTCACCCTATGTATATCTTCTTCTGGCTGTTGATTTGCATCCTTTAGTATTTTTTGTAATAAATTGGTAATCTAGTGAGTAAACAGATTTTCTTGAGTTCCTGGGACAAAAAAGAGGTCTGTCTGCCTGAGCACATCTAAGCCAAAGAAAAGATATGTGTAGGTTTTACAGAAAAAAAAAAAAAAAAAAAAAAGTAAGATTTATTAGAGTTGCAAGTCCCAGAGACACAGGCAAGCTGTCAGTCAAAGGCCTGGCTCCCCAGCTGTTTTAGGCATACAGATTATATAGGGAAAAGTCAGTAATCATGGAAACTAAGTGAGTTGGGGTCCCAGGTGCTAGTAATTGGACAATCAGAGAGAATGAGCTAATTGATGGTTGTGTCTGGTTCTGGAATCCGCCATGGCACTATCCCATCTAGTCCCAGGGCTGCTGGGGCTGTTGTTCTGCCTGAGTGGGCCTAGGGTTGAAACACATCTAAATCCAGATGGTGTCCTTGGTCTAAAGTCCAACCAAAACCTATTGTCCTCATGGTTACAGACCTGAGGCTCCCTTAATCTTATGTCCTAAAGCTTAATGATTAAAGGAGCCACAAGCAGAGGATAAAGGATAAAGGTTGGGGGAGGATGTCACAATGCAGATTTTGGGGCAAAACCAGCTTAAATAAGAAGGGGGGGGGTAAAAAAAACTATGTTAAAGAAATGAAGATTGTGTGTGGTTATAATAGTGTCAAATTATAATTGAATTCTCAGATACCCTGCTGGTGTTATAGAGTGAAATGTTGATGTGGGGAAGCTTACACACACACACACACACACACAGACACGCACACACAATCAGCAATATAAGTATCTGGTCTATGTCAGGTATAGATAGATAGATGATAGATTTATAGATATAGATACACATACAGATGTAGATCTATGTGTGTGTTTGTGTGTATACATATAGATTTACACATATTAATTATTTAGTAGTCACTTAGATAAGCTATAAGACAAATCTTGTCATTTTCTTATTTAAAACCCTTTAATTCTTTCTTATCATAGAAGGAAACCCAAAGTATTTAAGATAGTCTAAATGTCTACTCATCCATCATCTGGTCCTTGAATACCACTCCAAACATATCTACTACTCTCCTATGCCTAAATCTGCCCCAGTCATACTGTCACTTTTGCTGTTACTTTGAAAGGCCAAGTGTTTTCCTCCCTTAGGACTTTTGTACTTAACTATTGTCTTGCCTTGAGCCCTGTACTCAATTTTTCATGTGACCCCGCTCCCATACTGAATTTGTACTGACTATGTACCGGGTACTCAATACTTCAAATAAATTGTAATACATTTTTAAATAAAATACTTAAAATAATTTATATATCTATTGATGGATGACATGGGTTAAGAATAGTGAGAGAAACAAACACTGCATAGTATCACTTATATGTGGAATCTAAAAATAGAGTCAAACTCATAGAAACAGGGAGTAGAAAAGTGGTTGCCCAGGGAGGAGGGAGGGGGGATAGGGAGAGGTCGATAAAAGGGTACAAACTTTCAGGTCTGGGGAACAAGGGCTGAGCATCTAGTGTAAAGCATGACGATTTAATGATACTGTATTACATATTTGAAGACTATAGAACTTAAATATTCTCACCAATCACAGATTTTTAAAAAGAATAGTGAACATTTAAGAACACAAGTGTAAAATAAAAATCTTATTTAATGATAGTGCTAACACAATATCAAAGCAACTAATGAATGGGATTGAAAACAGAAATTTAGATGTACTATTTAGTTAGCTTCCCATCTTTTCATACACATTGCTCAAGCTGTGTTATTTGAAGAAATGTTTATTGACTAATAGTAGAAGGATAAAGATATATCAAGGTTGGAAACTTTTGATTGAAAAGGCAGATCTGGGGAAAAGAAGTCAATTATAGAAACTATCAATTGATTATGAATCCAAAGTAAACATCAGTCCTGTTCTATACATCTGAGAAAAAGAAGCCGACATATAGAATAGCACCTTGGCTGGCTATGTTCTCCTAAACTCTGACAAAACAAAAGCTTATATATAGCTCCTTAATGTGCAACATAATGAGCCGTAAAACAGTGAAATAAGGCATTTTATTTCAAATAACCAAAGTCATCATTAATTTGAAAGGACATACGTGTCTCCAGGATGGGATTTTAAAAGACAGTAAAACTTTCCATTTTTAACTTCACTTTCCATTCGATGCGCCCCACTTCATCAGCCACATCCAGGAACCCTGGGGAAGACAGAGTGCTTTGGGGGGGGGGGGTCACTGGAATTAAAAGCTTGTCTCACAGCCAGTTTCTCCTGTTTTGTGTATCTTAGTTTTAGGTCTTTATAATCCAGGAAAGAGATTACTGTAAGAATTTTAATTTTATATACTAGGGTGGTATTCATTCACATCTGTACTGGATTTGAGATTTCCCTTTAAGGAGCTGTGCACAAGCTTTTTAACCAGACAACTGTGGGTTCGAACTCTGGCCCTGCAGTATTATCAGAAAGCTGTCATATTTCTTTTTAAGACTTGATTTCCTTTTCTCGCAAAATGATAGCTACTTCCTAGAGACAATTAAATGAAACGATTTTGAAGAAAATGTAGCACAGGTCATGGCAGAGTAAATATTCAGTGCATTAGTTCCCTGCTTTTTTTTCCTCTTGCAAAACATAAAGAGAACATTGAATAATCCCATAATATGCACCAGCCCATTACATCTTCCATATGGTGATAACGTGAAAGCATTTACTGTGAGGGCTTTCAAGTACTTTCTTGACCCTTTATGAGAAAAGGGCAGAGGAAACCGCATCACTTTCTGTTTGTGACTCACCTGATTCTCTCTAGTCCCACAGCTTTAAACCCCATCTCTGTTGAAGGTTCCTCTCTATCCCCAGCTCTGCCTAACTTTCCATTTAACATCTAATTGTGTCGTTGGGCAGTATCTCAGATGGAACCTGGGCAGAAAGACGTTTGGTTGACCTGCACAGCCCATACCTGACATTCTGCAAGTCCATTCGTCTCTGTAATTGACACTATTTCTACCAGTTGTTCAGCCTAAAGAGTGGAGGTTACCTGATCTCCTTGGATTTCCTCTTTTCTGGTGGTAAAGTTCAGTCAGGTTTACCTTACAAATTATATCCATGAACAACCTTTTCTTTACATTTTTCACAGCTAAAGCTACTATTATCTCTCATTTCGACTAATGTAGCAGACTCCTAATGTCACCATTGGGTTGAGGTGAAATCCAGTGTGGCTCCAGCGGTGTCGGGGAGGAGGAAGGGGAGGTGGATAGTGGAGGACAGTGGACAGTGGCGTAGGTGTGTTGATCCTCGGTTCTTCCCGCCAACACAGCAAAGAATTACAGGTCAGCGAGATTTAGAAAAAGTAAGATTTATTGAAAGTACATTTTAGAAGGAGAGTGGCCAAGCTAAGGAATGCTGCAGCCCTGTGGAATTTAGGAAGTGAAGAGGGAAGATAGTATGCCCCAAAGGGAGGGGCAGGTTTCCAGCCTGAAGAGCTATAACAATGCAGAAATGGGAAGGTCTGTTTATATTTGAGCCTTGGAGGGAGATCCTAGATGATCAGTAGGTGAGGTCACCTTGACTGACAGTTGGCTTCTACATAACACTTTGCCTACTGTGCATGTGCTTACCCCGAACTCAGTCAGTTATAATTAGATTCATGAACTTCCAGGTTGTCATGAGATTGTAATGATGGTATAATGAGGTCGAAGTTAGGGGCAGTACTTCTGTGCATGTGTTTGTAGCTGGTTTAGCCAGCAGCTTTTTATGGCCTTTGTGCTCTAGGATTTGGGGTAATTTATAATTCTAAAAGGGAGGTGTTTCTGGGAGGTCCTTAAGGAAGGTCTTCAAGGGAAGTTTCTGTGGTTGCAGACCTGGGCCTTCGCTCTCCTTGCTCATGCCTACCACTACCTAACACTAATAGGTTATTCTACTTTGATTCTTTAGGCTCCTTTGTTAAGGGGAAAATTTTCTAGTAAGCCTGCATTAAGGATTTACTCTGATTCTGTTAATCAGGGTGTGGTAATCTGCTCAAAGATATGCCAAGGGCCAACTTCTAATTCTGTAATCTGCTTGCTTGTTAATCTTGTTTGATGTTAACCAGGGTGTGGTTCTAGGTTTTATAAACTGTCTCTTTTGGGAGCTTGGGACAGATCTCCTCTAACCCTGTGTGGTAGAGAGTCAGTTGCTGGCCAGCTAATAAAGGCTCACAATTCATCTCAATTGGCTGTGGGTCTTAGATTTTAGCGCACTACATCACCTTAAAGTCCTGTCTGTAAACAGAATTAGTGGCAAAGACTCTCTCCTTTGGACAGGCTCTTCTGGGCCCCCTTTTGGACTAAGGCTCATCCTTGAGTTCTGTCCTTGACCTGCTGAAGCCAATTTTAGCAAAGAATTCTGCTGTCAGTTTGGGGAGACTCTCCTACCCTTGATATCCAGATCACTCTTATATCTGGTCAAGTTCCTTATTTCCCCCCCTTGATGTCTAAATCATTGGCCATTCTTTAGCAAGAATCCCATAAGGCCAGTTCAGTTAGAATCTTCTTACTCCTAATGTCTCTTCTTCTTAATTTTTCAGCCACCAACCTTCCAACTTGGTGTATTGGCTATAAATCCACAGCTGTCTTTGCTGTGTTTGGAATTAAGCTCAATTCTCTTACCATGAAAAGTCTCTGAATATAGTAGGTACTGCACACATTTTGTCTTTACTGCTTTAATTAATATCCAGCTTGTTTCTCTTTGACTGTAGTCACCTTTTTTAAGAAAGTGGTTATACTTTCTAAAATATGGCTCACCTCTTTGTTAAAGGCTTTTATTATTTCCCTCTGAAGTAGAATGTAATGAAATAGAATGAAATCCCAGATTCTTCACCATAGTCTTAGTTAGATGTTAGATTATCTGAACCTCTCTGATTTTTTTTTTCACTTTGTTCCCTCTTTTCATCTTAGATTTTCATATGACTGTCTCTTTCTCATCAGAACTATGGATGAAAAGAAGGGGTCCTATGGAAAGTAACCTCACAGGGTGATCTGATCATAAATGCCTAACTGGCAGATCATGGAGAGTAGTCATGCCCCAGACATATAATGTCTTTACTAAAAGGCTTTTCTTTGCCTTAATGTTCATTGTTTCTGTGCTTCTAGGCAAAGGGACCCCTCCTTCTGAAGGGACCATCCCTCCTAAAGCAGACCACCTCCAAGAGAGCACATAATCTCAACTATCCTATAATCCAATCCCTGCCTTGCTTTCTCCCACATTTATTTAATCCTCACATTTCCTCCTTAATCTCAAATGTATAAAAGAAACTGCAAACCGCATTTGAGATCTTGCCCCCCGGCATATGTCCTCAATTTGGCTCAAATAAACTATTTAATAAACTCAAATTTTCTACAGGTTTAGATATTTCTTACATTGACAGGACTTTGTTTAAATATCAATTTTCTCAGAAAAGCCTTCAATAAATTTCCTACCTAAAACAGTGCCCTCAATGTCCCAGCACAGTTATTATTCTATTTATTTTTTTGTTGTCATTCTCAGTATTTTAAATATTCTTGGTGGATACTTAATAAATATTTTTCTCAATCTGCTGGTTTGTTCTGTAAGGCCAGGAGGTGAGAGTTTTAAAGGCAAAATAACATGAAGAAATGAAGTGAGAAACCACACGACATAGGAAAAAAACATGTTTTGCTCTTCAGTAATGAAAACAATTTTTCAAAACTTTGCATCAGGCATTGTCCAATTAGAACTGAATAAATGGTATATAGAGTAAGTTACACACATTCTTCATTCAAGGACTGATCTTAGTTCAGAAGGTTGACTAACCTCTTAAAATAAAATCCTTAAAGTTCTAGGTGAAAAGTCACTTCGGGGCCAATTAAAGGATATATTCATTAAGCCAGTCGTACAAAGCCCATGCAGTATGGGTGTAAGAGCTCTGGCAGCACCATTAAGAAGTAACCTGGAAAACCAGTCATTTGAAAGAGTTTGCCTTTGAGGTTACCTCACAGCAAGCAGACACCAGGCAATTGCGGGTTTCAAGTTCAAAGTTACAGAGTACAAAGGATAAAGGAACTCTGTTCTCCCTTCTTATTTAACTAGTTTTAATTTGAACTTCAGTATGGTAGTTGGGTGACAAAGTAGTTTTGTCCTAAGAACTTGACTGGAATGCTAAGGTTATTCCAGTTGTTTGAGGCATTTAAAACAAGGAAGAAGCTTAAAAACAAGGGTAACATAGCCTCCTTCTTTCTCACCAATAATATCCAAAAATGAACAAAACTGGTATTTAGTGGCTAAACCTGAGCCCCTAAATTGTAAAATTGATGTCTCCTTTTAGATTATTGTCTATTGTACATCTAGAAAAGAAAAATCAGCTTTAAGAAACTTGGAGAGACTTAGGCATGACAGAGACCTACAATGGAGACAAAAAAAAATGATTTATCTTTTTATCTTGTGAACAAGATCTATAGCAAAGTAGAGATCGAAAACTTTATACAAAGCAATCATGGAGATATATAAGACAAAGTCAGGAAAAAATGTTCACTTCTTCATGCCTTTCTAACCTCTGCCACCAGTTTCAGAATTACATTGCTCTTTTTTTTTTTTTTTTGAGTTAGTAATTTGTCTCTTTGATTTCTCAGTTATTGAAAAAAAAAATCAAAATATCATGTCTGCTGAAACTCAAGCAGAACTTCCTTTTCTAAAGGAAAGAAGACACTTCCATGGGACAGGTCCTGGTGACAGAGCTGGGAAATAACACATTTAGTAATACCCTAGAGCAAGATGACTCAATCAATAGCACTGATGGTTTTTCCACATAGGCTTGATTTTTCTTACCTAGCACCTAGAGGCTTAATAAATCTATGGTACAAGGTCTGTTTTGAACAAGGCTTTTGTTGACAAAGGATGGAGATAAATGATGATTCCTTCCTTTTGAATTATTCCTTGTCACACCAAGAAGATTTTAACTATATGGTCTTTTAACAATTATTTAACATTATGGACTTTAAGAAGACAATTTAGTAGAATGAAATAACACCTTAAGTTATATCTCTGGGCATGCTTTTATATCCTAAGGGTATGACCTTGGACATTCTTTGTGACCAATGAATAAGCCAATGCATTGTATAGCCAGCTTCAAGGGACACTGAAGTCATTGTTAATGAAAACTCCTGAAGTTTTGCAATCCTCATTCTAAATGACCGAATTGAGCAAGCTGACCATATGCTACAGTATTTTGACAGTCAACTAAATCAGGGTTTGGAACTCTATAATAATTTCTAGCTCCCACATGGTTCTAAGTTATGTGGTTCTCAGGCTTCTTTGACACTTTACAATGGTATCAAGATCAGCAAAAGGGTTAACCATTTCTAACAAGACATTCTAGATTTTAAAGATTCATTCCTTTAATTTGGAAAGGCTCAGCCACTATCGCTTTGAATATTACCTCCTTACCATGCTATTTTCTTTCTTATAAAACTCTAATTACTTTTGGGTTGAAACAGTTAACCTTCATGTTTCTCATTCTCTTTATTATTCCCTGTCTCTGTACTATAGTCTATGTATTTTCTTTAGATTGAGTAACTGGTTCACTATTTTTTTTTTCATTTGGTTTACAGTGTCGATTAACATTCAATGAGTAATTTATTTTAAAATATTTTTTTTCTAGAATTTGAGTTTGTTTGTTTGTTTGTTTTTTAATATTGTCCTGGTCATATTTATGTTTTCTTATTATTAGCGAAAGTTCAGTACCTCCTTTTGTTTCTTTAAACATAGATACCAAAATGCTCTGTTGTTGAGTCAAAACAAATCACACACTAGAAAAATATTCTTTATGCATTTTTAAAGGATTAGAATTGAGAAATATCTCTTAAAATTCATAAGAAAAAGATGATAAGACAATTTTAAAAAGTGGCAATGACAATAACCATTACTGAGAAGGGCAAACATCGTTAATGACGATTATATGAAAAGAATTTGAAGTTTGATACCAATCAAGTGCTACCAGACAGGAGGAGTTCATCTTCCCAGACACTAAACACTGAGAACTGCTGTGGAGAAATTACAGTTGCTTTATTTGCAGAGCACTAAACAAGGATAACAGAAACAATATTGCTCAAAGTCTGAACTCTCTTAGCTCCGATCTGGAGTTTGGGGCAGGTTCTTAAGGGATTAGGGGGACAGGTATAGAAGGTGCTGGAGGCACAAGTTTTAATTGAAGGACCTTGGAGTTTGGCCATTGGTAGGTAGCTTCAGAGAAATGAGGTGGGGCATCCACAGCATCTGCTACTATGGCAACCTGGCTAATATTATAAGTAGATACAACCAAGGAAAGCCAAAGGCAGTCTCCTTTGAAATCCAGCTTTACTTTAAAGGAGTGGACACCAGGAAAATCAACATTTTTTTCTTCTCTCCTCCCTCTTTTCTCTTGCTTTGGATACAACCAGGGAAAGCCAAAGAGAGTCTCAAGTATTGTGAACTACTCAAGTATTACGAACTACCTTTGAATATATAGCTTTACTTAGGTCTACTTTTCTTAAAGTGCATATTCACTGCTTCTTCCTCTCTGCTTGCATTTCTACTTATTTGTTTAAGAAATACATAAATTACCCATTGCCCTTTTAAACTATCTGTCTACTTTGTAGGATACCTAAAATTTCTAGTGGTGTCTTTAATATGTCAGAGCTCAAACTGACAGAAGAAGAGATGCTTGGAAGGGCAGGAGTATCACAATAAGATAATTTATGAGAGTTTTGTGAAGTGCAACCATTCTTTAAAGGCAAAAAAATTGGAAGAACCATCTATACTATCTGCACCCCAATCATGTGTAATTAAGGTTATCTATAACTCATAAATTTTCAGACCTTCCCTCCATACTCACAGTTCAAAGCTTCCCCCTTGAGATGTGTTATGAGATTATCTCTAAGTCTCAAGAGAAAAATTAGGTACTTTGCTGCTTTAGGCATTTTAAAAATGAAGGTAAAAGATAATGTAAGCAATTTTCTGAAAATTAGTTACCAGAAAGTTGCCATAAAAATGGATGCTCCATAGTCTCTAAGAATATTTAATTATAATGTTGTTTTAAGTACTTAGTATTTTAGTTTAAAAAAAAAAAAAGGCCATTTCTTTTCTTTAAGCTACAACATTTTCTACCCTGACTTGCTTTTTCCAGGCATCTAAAAGATGAGCCAGGCTCTCTTTAATTACTGAGCTCTAGTTATGAAAGGACAGTGATCAGAGGAAAGAAGGTTGTAGTTGGCTTATACTGTTCTTTGTTATCTTCTTTGTTTCCTGCTCTGATACAAATGATTTCCCTTTGCTTGCTGATAGTGACATTTGCTTTGGTCTTAAAACAGAAAACAAAAAAAAATAAAAAAAAAAAAATACCCCTCAAAACCCCACCAGCTAGAAAAAAATATTTGTTATTTCAACAAATTGCAACATCTCAAAAATTCAGCATTTGTCATTATCCCACAGTTGTAATAATGTGAACAAGAATGGCCTGTACCTCCGTTATAGAATATCCTTAATGCTCATATTCTGGAAAAATGTCAAAGATAAGATGTGTTTTCACATGGTTATGAAGTTTGAAATGGAAAAGTTAACTGGGGTGAAGCTTAAACATACAAAATATAATGGTAATTACTTCCTCTTGTTGAAATTATTTAGTAGCCCCTGTGTTGCTCCTTATTCTTTGAACATTTATCTCCTGGCTCGCTCTCTCTCTCTCTCTCTCTCTCTCTCTCTCTCTCTCTTCCTCACCCCCTCTCCTCTCCTCCCCACGCCTTCCCCTTGTTCCTCCTCCCTCCCTCCCTCCTCTGTCCCTCTCATCTACCTATCAGTATTTGCCTTCAATATTCCACCAAAGCAACTGTTTTCCAGATTACAGAATGACATCCATCTTGTTAAATCTAATGGCTGATTTTCAGCGTTCATCTTATGTGACCTTTCAGCAGCTTATAACACACTCTACCTAGGAACACTTCATTAGTCCTGCCTGATATCACAATCTCATTGTTTTCTTTCTACTTCAATAGCTTCATATTGCTACCTTCTCCTTCTCTCCCTGATGCTAAAGGTTGAAAGCACTCTTGGGCCCCTTAATTTTTTTGATCCACACTCACTCTTGTAGTAATGTTGTGGAAAAATCCCCAAAGCTCCAAAATCAGGCCGGTGAAAAACCAAGCAGTTACTCAGAGAGAAAGAGAACCCAGGTTTATTACGCGTGGTCCCAGAGAAGCTAGTGATCTAGGCCCTGAGCTCAGGAGCAATTTTGCATTTATATCCACACCATTACAGTTAGTCCGGTTGGTTGATTTGTTTTCAGCCAGTTACAGACCTCGGGAGTTGCTATGGGTTACAGGCAGTTCAAACAGGTACTTAGGCAATACATCTATTATCTAGACAGAACAGTTCAAGGGGGTGGGGAGTGAGTCTTCAGCTGATTTTGAGACCACTCTGCCCTTTGGCCTATGCAGCAAGCATATTTACAAAAGCAGAACAAATTGCTGATTACAAGGTTAGTCATTTGAGTGGAAAATTCCTAAAATTTCCTCTTCAGTAATCTTATCCAGCTTTCATAGCTTTAAATATTATTTATATAGTAAAGAATCCAGACTTGTATATCCTACATTGTACTCAATAATACCCCCTTGGATGTCTAAGAGGGATCTGAAATATAGCATATTTAAAGCCAGCTTCTTTACCTTTGCACCTAAATCTTATTCTCCCACCTTAATTATTGGCACCTACATTCTCCTAGTTGTTGAGAAAGAGACCAGTCATCTTTGAATACACAGCATATTATTTCACAATCATTCTTTCACCAATTACTATTGGTTTTACTTTTATAAAATATACAGATTTTCAATATTTTTTTACCATTTTTTCGCCACCGTTATCAGTCTTCTCTAAGAGACTCCATTGCTCACTTTTATTACTGCGAGTGCTTCCTAACTGCTCTCCCAGCTCCTGCCCTTGCCCCAAAGTCATTCAGTCATCTCTCTCTCTCTCTCTCTCTCTCTCTCTCTCTCTCTCTCTCTCTTTGAGATTTAATAGTTTTATTAAAAGTATATTTTAGAAAGACAAAGTATGCCCCAAGAAGGCACATGGTCCCAGCGATGAGAGCTGCAACAGAGCAGCAATAACTACAATAACTACAACAACAAGAGGGCAAGAAGGCCACAAAAGGCCACCCGAAAGAGAGCCCCGCTGTCATTCTTAACAAGACAAGCATGATGATCCTATTTTTTAAAAGGACAAATCATGATACTCTACTCAAAATTTTCAAGTGTTTTCGCATCTCAAATTAAAGTCAAGTGTATACAGTGGCCTCCCCCGCCCTCACCATTCTGATTCTATCTCCTACCATGTAGTGGTTCCGAGCAGAGGCTCAGTAGCCTGACTTCTTAAGTTCAAACGGTGGCCCCATCACTTACCAGGTATCATGCAATCAATCCCCTACTCCTCAGTGTCCTCTTCTGTACACTGGGGGTAGTTATATCTTCCTTGTTTATTTTATTTTTTTTTTTAGCATTAAATAAGTTAAATGGAAAGCCCCTAGAATAGTCCTGACACATCATCAGTGTTCAATAAACATACTGCTTTCCTCCTTCCACTGGATCCCCCAAATCCAGTGACCTTCTTCCTGCTCCTTAAATATGTTGAATATATTCTCATCTGAAAGCTCTTGCACTTTTTTTTTCCCTTTTCCTTTACTCAGGTTTTATAGCCCTCATATATTCTCATAATGTCTGTTCTCATCTCATTTTGTCTTTGCTCAAATTTTATCTCACTAGTGAGGTTTCTGTGGTCATCATAGTTAGAGTTGAATTTTCAGGCCTACAATAGCCCTCTCCATTCTCATCTTTTAGATGAGCTCATCGCTGTCATGCATATATTCACTATTTTTTCCTTAAATATAGTACGAAGTGCAAATACTCAATATATATTATTTTTTTTTATTTTTATAAATATTTACTTTATGAAAATAAAATAAGCATCTGGTTCACCTTATCTCAGGCATTATACTCAATTTACATATGTTTATTATATTTATCCTTACAACAAGCCTATTAGGCAGATATTATAACCTGTGTTTCACAGATGAAAAACCAAAGCCTCAGTGAAGTTTTATAATTTGTCTAAAATCACAAAGCTAGAAATTGATAGGAATTGGACTCAGACTTGTTCAAGAGAAAACCACAGGCCCAAAATGCTGTCACTAGTGCTAAAAGTTTATGATACCAAACTCAGATTTAATACCTGATCTAATTGTGGTTTCAACCTCCTCCCAAAACATTATCTTAACCAGCCTGGACTTTCTGCTGGAACACTGATCAGGTAATCTGTCACATGGGCCTTCTCCATCCCACACCTCCCCAGAAAGAGGAGGTGATCTGCATGATGCAGACCCTTTCAGTTCTCTTCCCCCAAAGCAGAAGTATCCCTGCCCAAGAATAATCCTTTTTTTTTCCTTTGGTTAGCAGATTCCTTGCCCCACTTGTCTTCCTATAAAAACTTTTCATTTTGAACAAACCCTCAGAGCACCCACCTAGTTGCTAGATTGGATGTTGCCTGATGTGTGAATTGCTTAATAAAGCCAATTAGACCTCTAGATTTGTTCTGTTGAATTTTTAACAGATGGATAACTTCATGACTATTATACATTACACTTGTATAACATATTGAGTTAATTTTTATGATTTTATGTTGTAAAAATGTTAAGGTCGCATATACTTTCTACCTAGACATTAATATTTATCTTTAATATTTAAAAGTTGAAATGCATGCTTCAGCTTGTGCCATATTTAAAGATGTTTAAAGATATTTTGTTCTTATCTGAATATTTTAAAATAATATCTCAAAACATATTGACTGTTTTTAATGAATTATTATGATGACAAAGTATACACCATCATTAGAAATATATTACTATGATATATAAGAAACATTTTTTACTATTAACATAAGTATAAAAAAATTCTATGAAAGTTTTTGAAATTCTGAGAGCACATAAAATTGTGTCCTATGTTTCTTATAACTTACCTGTCTGAAAAATGATTAGGTCCTCAACTGCAATTGCAAATAAGCATTACAGGACACAATTATTTTTACATGTAATTTCTAGCCTCAAAGTTATCAAGTTACCAAAGAAGAGAGTTTAATTTCTGTGTCAAAATAGAAACTATTCTTCCAAACCTAGAACCAAAAGAAATAAATTATTTCTTTGATGACTACGCAAAGAATAATGTTTTCCTAGAATTTGAAAATAAAATAAGCATCTGGTCAGAGATGATTGAATCAAATGTTTCTGAAAGAAGGAGATTTAGTCAGAAATCAGATGAATTAGTCTGAAACCGATCTAAGATTTTTAAAAGGTAAATATTTCTAGGTAGTTGACCTTTACTATTACTGAACTAAATAAATTGGTTCTCAGAAATATGGCAGAAATTGAGAAGAATTGTAATTTTCTCATTAAGGAGATAATTACCCAAATAGGAATGCAATTACCCAATGATGAATAGTTGGAAAAGATAGATTCAATTTTACTAGTGAGAATTGAAAAGCTGTCAGAGAAAGTTCCAGAGGGAACAAAAGAAGTGCTCACCATGGTCACAGATCTCCACTATTGTTAATGACAACTGTGAACATTTTACCTTTTAAAAGACACCTGCTGAGCCACACAATGGTAAGAGATCTGGGAGGAATTGATGCTTTCACATATTCAGGGCATTTTAGTACTAGCTGATTGGCTAGATAAAGTGAGAAGTAAGAAAAAAGATCAGCTGCTTTATCCTAAAATATTTCATATTATCTCATAACAAGGCATTTTTGCTCTTTACTGACTAATCTTGTCCTTTTTTTTCTCTCCACACCCTGGTCATTTTCAAAATTTCTGGTATTTCAGCAATTTAGGTTTCTGTTTTTCTTATTTAGGCTCATTTTATTTTTAATAAAGTTTAATAAAGTAAGACTTAAAAGGCTAACTTATAATTTTGGAGAAACTCACTTGAAAATAACAGAATTCGATCTATTTGCATACTTCTTAGCATCTGTGATACTGAATTTGCCAGGTACCATGCATCTACCAAAATACAAACAAATCTTGGATGAAGTTCTTTGCAGTGTAATATTACAATAAAAGGTACCAGAATAGGTAACTTCAAAATATAAGCTCTTCATCATATGAATTATTTTGAGCTAAACGCCATTGAGAACCAGAAGAACAGAAAAATTCTTAACATATTTTCTTTGTGCAAGGGAAATTTATGTTTGTAAAGGAAATTTTTATTTGTAAATGTGTCTCCCTGTCTCATAGCAAGAAGGGGAGAACTCTTTAACAACTCTTGTTAATGGACAAGCACTGATTTATATTTGCATAACAAACATTACTGAACAGTTCTTGTTTATTCTATTATTCCTGGTCACTTTCCCATAAGTTGCCAGAATTCCAAAATTCCTTTTCCTTTTTTAGCCTAAGTTAAATATCTGACCACCTCCTTGAACCATATTTTTCTTTGCAAACTTCAATGTATAGATATGTAATTAACACTGTTCTTGTTCCTCTTGTTAATCTGTCTTTTATCAGTTTGACCCTAGGCCAAGAAATCTAAGATGAGTAGAGGAAAAGTAGTGTTCATTCTTTGCTGTCTTCATCCTGTCTCTCCTTCCACTTCATCATGTCTGTCCTCAAATGCCATCGAAAGACCTCATCAAGGTCCACTTTTCCTAGAATAACAGTCCCTGCCCTCTCAAAATCTGTCACTCTCTTCATTTTGCACTGATTCATTTTCCTCCATACCACTTATCACTGTGCGTCATTGTACTATACACTGATGTGCTTAGGTACAGCTTTCCCAGAATGCAAGTTTCATAAATACAGGGTTAAGTTCATTGATTAGTCCCTACTAGTGTCGCACAGGGCGATGTGAAATCCAAGTCCCCAGGACCATGGAGGGGCTTCTCAGTTCTTTCTTGATGGCACGGAAAATTACAGGTCAGCAAAATTTAGAAAAAGTAAAATTTATTGCAAGTACATTTTAGAAGGAGATGGGCCCTTCTAAGGAAGCCTGCAGCCCCATGGAGTTTGGGAGTTGGAAAAAGAATACTCTCAAGCGTGGGGCAGGTTACCAGAGAAGAAGCTGTAACAGCGTAGAAGTGGGCAAGTCTGCTTACATTTGGGCCGTGATGGGTGATTACAAGGGTGGTACTAGATGATGGGCATGTAAGGTCGCCTTGACTGACAGTTGGCTGCCGTGTAAGCCATTTGCCTACCACGCATGTGTTTACCCAGAAGTCTTTTATAATTAGATTTTTAACTTCCAGTCATATGTGTGATATTATAATGATGATATAATGAGGCTGAGGTTATGGGCAGGTTAGGGTAGTACTTTCTGCACAGGCACAGGCTGGTGTAAGCAAGCAGCTTTATGGCCTTTGTACCTTAGGATGTAGGGGTAATTCATGACCATAAAATGGGTGTTTCTGGGAGGTCTTTAAGGAAGGTCTTCAAAGAAGGTTTCTATGGTTACAGAGCTGGGCCTTCACTCCTATCTCCCATACCTGTCTAATACCTAACAGGAGGACATTTCCTAGAAGGTGATAATGTGTAAATGTTAAATGGATGAATGGACCCCTCCTTCCTAATTAATTCTCATAAACAGTTTATTTTTCTATTAGAAATAGCTAGACACCATTCAGAAAGCAAAACAGAACTAATAAACAAATAAAGGAAAGCACTTGGGAAGTTTCCTAGCTGGTCAAGGGCAAGAAACAATGAAGAGTTTAAAGGTAAAGATATGAGTATTTTTTGAGGGCATGTGTTTTGTGCTCTATTGCATTATCCAAAATTTGTATTTTTTCTTATCACCTGGTAGGATCTCACCCAATAAAATACATACATACATACATACATACATACATACATACATACATACGAGGGAAGGGGAAGAGAAAAGGGAGAGGAATAAATCTATATTTTGGGATACCTATTATAAACCAGCACTCAGTTAGTGTAATTTAGGCAATTTTTAATCTGCAGTGTGATCCATAAAAACAATTTTCAAAATGAGAACCCTAAGGCTTAACATGTCCAGTAACATATTTAAAAAAATGATATAGACAGAATTAAAACTAGACTCAGTTGACTTAAAAGGCTGAATAATTTTAGTAATGCTAATACTGTTTCATTCAACTCCAATTTCATTTAGGCAATTCTTAGATGACATTTACACTCATTTGCGGAGGAGAATTAAAACATGAAGCAGAAAAAAATGATATTATATCAGAAATAATTGATTGAGAGGAAGTAAAAATATCCCATACTTTTCATAGCAGAAACATGCAGCACTGTCTTTAAATTTTTCTCCCTTTATTTCTCTTTTCTCCCAATTTATCCTCCCAGGTTTACAGCATACCAAAATCGATGTCTGAAATTACCAATTTAAGAAAGCCAGAAAGGTGAAGCCTTTGGACATAGATTTTCAGATAGTTACAGTGGTAAGGTAAGAAACTGTGAAAGCCTGAGAATTTTCCACAGTGACCCTCACATGCCCTTTCTCCACACCTGTTTTTTTCCATCCCTTTTTATGCAAGACTTTACCTTTTAAATACTCCTCCCCACACCACTTTATACAATCCAAATTGCTAAAACCTTGGCTGCGAATCTGCAAAAATGTTCCTCCTTTTTCCATGAACTCTCTTTGACCAAAGGGTTTCTGAGGGTCTGAGGGCACTCCCTGCTGTGGAGACGCGGGGAGGATAAGCAACATTTGCCTCACTGTGATGTGCTGAACATCCCCCGTCAGGGGATCTGTCTGCCTCGGCAGCCAGGCTCATTTTGTACCTCTTCCCACGTGTGGACAAGGGCCCTGCGTAGCTTCTGGATCTTTCCTTAGTCCAGGTGCTGGAGGGGCATGCTGTGCAGGATGACGAGTAGCTAGTCACAAGCAGGGGCAGAATAAAACTCCAGCTAATTCACCCGAAGGGCTGAATTCATGTCTCTTTAACTCCAAGGACTTTCAGATAGCATCCAAGCTACACAGGCCTAGTGCCACCTCTAACAAACAGCACAAGCTTACTCTGGAAGCAGAGCTTCACCTTTCCTTTGAAAATGCTGACACCTTTCCAGTCTATTCAGATAATCACCAGGAATTTTAATAGTGCATCTGTCAATGAAAGCAAAGGAATTATTATTAGATTATTTAAATAAAAATTCAAAAGTGTTAACTTTTAATGATTTCAAGATCTTTTAAAAATTAAAATTTAATTTGTACCCCATGTTTTGGGATTTTTTTTGTTAACGGTATCTGAAAATTGTCAAGAGATCATGATTAAGAATCTTAATTGGGTATTATGAATAGCTGCTTTATAAAAAGTCATACTCACTGATGTAAATATGATTTTTCTCATTAAAAATTTGAGACTCTTATTTGAAAAACTTGCAACAAACTAAATATTTAATGTATTGTTTAAACTGGATTTATTTTGTTAGAAATATGAATTTTTTCTGCAAGCCTCTTATAAAGAAAATTCCCAGATCCAGTCTACTCCATTGTGCCGAGTAAACTTTATTATTTTCTGCGTGTGGCATAATGTAAAAATCTTGGGGAAACCCTGACCTAGAGAATTTGTGAAGGCTCCTGTTCTCTAGGCTTTAGGTGTGTGATCACTAGAAGTTATATATTCCTTGGTTGGAATGATGATGTGAAAAATACAGCCAGCCCGCATGGGGGTAACAGTAAGAGTCACGTGGTATGCTCTGTATTCTGACAAAGCACATCTAAATTCATTTAGGTAGATGGAAGATATGTATAGATAGATGATAGATAAATAGGTAGATTGATGGATAGATGATTGATAGGTAGGTAGATAGATGATATAGGTAGATTATATAGAAATTAGCTAGATAGATGATAAATGATTGATAGATAGATAGATAGATGATAGATAAATAAATAGATAGATTCTAGATAAAGATAAACCTTCCTAGGCTACAGGTTCATGTTTCCATTTCCTAAAATTCAAGTCCCGCTCTTCAAGGACCTGCAGGCTTCTGCATCCCCTACTCTTCCCCCTCCCCTCCAAATATCCACCCAACTAGCACATTTCGCCCCTTGTGATCGCGTCTGTAAGCCAGTTATTTCACTTCAGTCTATTTTACATTTCTACAGATTTGTAGATGATTATATTAAGTTACCCTCTGCAGCCAAACAGATTCCACATGGTCGTAGGCCCAAATATCGACTTCCCGGTCTAAAGAATGGGAGGGAAAGAGAGAAAAACAGACAGGTTAAAAGGAGCTCAAGGTGTCCTTTTAGTAGCACAGCCCACCACGGCAGTTGAGAAAAATAAAGGCCTCTATGTCAGAAATTCTGTTTCTAAAAGAAGAAATTACAGTTGCAGGTATTTCTTTGGTTTGTATCTATTATGAAGTAGAGCATGTGGTATAAGATTCAGGAGAATATGGAAATTCAACCATATAAACAATTATTATCAAACAAAGTTATTAAATACCTATGTAAACCATCAAGTCAATTTATGGAGGCTGGCACGTTCATAGCTGTTATCTTCTGGAAGCACTGAAGTATACAGTGACCTGTGCATGACATAATTTCTTAACTAAAAGAGATAACTTTATGAAAAAAATTAGGCATTTTGAGTTGTTGGCAGTAGAGAGATTCTCAGTACGTGGATCTTTCCGCTACCATTTTTCGATTCTGTGATATAAAGGTTGCCTTTTCTATCCTGTATTCCAGTCATCACACAGTCACTTTCTGTGGTGGTTTTGAGACTGCTTGTGTCCTGTGTGGGCATCGTCTGAAATGGCAGTTTTTTAGTTTATGTTGTCATTGTTTTGTTTTGTATATTTATAAATTGACTTAAGGTTTGCTTGCACAAAGAATCAGGTAAATGTTAACTACTTGAAAATTATTACTTAAGGCGTGAGCCTGGAAGCGGTAAAACAAGTGGACAGCACGTAGAGGATGTCCTCTAATTTAATATTACTTCAGAAAGTGAATCAGTCTCAAGTTTATCTCTAAGATAGGTTTAGTTACCTAAATCTTAAATGCCTTACATATGATTAAGCACTTAAGCTTTGAATAGCCTTAAAAAATATCATCAGGGAGGAATTATCAGTTCCTAAGAGCAAGTAAAGTCTTTGATTATATCATCACCACTTCTGTTTACCATTAATCTGAATGACAGCCTAGAGCTCATGGGAGATGGGGGGCCCAGGGGTTTCCTTATTTTAAAGGTCGTAGATACATGCTCATCCATTTAAAGAAACGGCGGTAATATATGAAAACAAATATATTCCATATGAAATCAACTATTTGTACAATGTGCATCATTTTGGACCTTTCTAATCTTTGGTTTTCTTTGTTAGGCAAAGGACCTTGAAGTCGATAGCCAAAAAATTATGCCAATTCATAGGTAATATTTTTAAAATTAAAAAAAAATAAGCCTAGATGAAAAGCATGTGTAAACAAGAAAATATCAATAAAATTAAAAAATAATGTTTCTACTTTAGCATGCTGCCAGTACTTATTACCTCTGGGTGTATCATTACTATGATTGTGAAAAACATGAAAAATCTGTAAAGAATAAGTTATGTAAGACATTATTTACTAAAAGCGTTTTTATTATTACCGAGCAAAATACGAAGGAGTAAGTCGGGCTATTTGGAAAAGAACAGTTTAGTTAATATCATTAAAATATACATTGAAGATAATTGAACTCTAATGAATTTGTCCATTGCTGAGCAAAGCTCATCCTAGAGAACTTAGGTCAATTTTATTCTTTCTCCTATTTCGAGACTTTTCTTTTCTCTTATTAACTCTCACAGTACATGTTCATAAGTATCTCTAGGACAAGATAAAGGATCACAGTGAGAAATAAGATAAACTGTTTAGAGAAGAGACAGGAAAAATACACTTGTTCAGCAGTCCCTTAGCTTATCTTATTCCAAATGTTCAATTTACCTATTACAGTATACCTAACAAGGAAAGATCTCAGTAAAGGAGTTGGCAATTATCAATATTTAGAAACTTATAGAAGTAAGAGTGTAGGGAGCCATTTTGAGACACTGAAGAAGTCATAGCTTATAGCCATAAACCAGTTACTGAGACTGATTAAACAATGGTTCAAGGAAGCAGGGATTTGAGTTAAACATTACTGACCCTGAAGGAGAGGTGTGCCTCCTAAAGTAATCCTTATAAATTAGTGGAATGTTTTACAAATAGCTAGGATGTTTGTACCCTGAGGGAAGGATGTATAGGAACTTATGTAAATGTCAGCATCCTATGGTAATGTACTCTGTGCCTTGCTATTGTGTTCAAAAAGAAATATAAGGGCTATGCTAAATAAACTCGAGGCTGCAGCATGACTGTATGCCCTCCAGAAGTGCTTTCCTGTCTTCTTCTTTTTTCCTTAGGCTTCACCCCCCTCTTTTAGGTGCTGTTCGACTTAGCGGCTGGCTCAGGCATAAGAGCAATATTTTCCATGCATAAACATAACCCAAACCATACCAAATCACCTTTTGGGGGGTAGAAGAGTAAATTCAATATCTATACATGAAATATACCTAGTCAAACAAAAATTTATTGGTATAGGAAATTTCACAGAGAAAATTTAAATGAGATATAATATTTTATCAGTGTTTTAAATATTTTGGGGGGGCATGTCAAAGGCAAAACTAATCAACTAAATAATGTCGATTTTTGTTTCTTGGAGTAAATTCTAGTTACTCTTTTTCTCCACTGCCAAATTTTTCTTGTCTTCTTTCTCTCTCCTCTTTCTTCTTATCTTCATCTTTTTTTTTTTAATCCTCTTATTTATTTTTTTTAAATATTTAAATCTAATTTAGGAACAGGAAAAAAAAATCTGTGAGACCAATAGGGAGTGACTAGAAACTTAAACTTCAAGCTTCCAGTGCCAGTCTTGTTCAATGAAAGCAGGATTTAAAAAGAGAGAAAAATTTAGTTGCCTAATTAGATACAGACAGAGAAAGCGCTGTGTCTTTCACCCATCTGTCTTTCTCATATCCATCCTTTTACCTGTTTTACCTATATTCTACTACTAATTGTAGGCCTTTGGTGAAGAACTGGTTAACAACAAAACTTACCCCAAATTTGAAGAGAATTGTTAGATTATAATTATGTTTAAGAATATCATTTTAATGCATTCTTCATCTAATACAGTGGAAGACATAAAAACCTAGTCTGTTCTTCTTATTTCACAGATAAAGACAGTGAAATCCAAACAGGTTACATTTTTCCAAATACATTGTTTCCTAGCGACATATCAAGGGGTGCAACCCATGTTTCCCATCATCACCTGACTGTGCTCTCTTCATACGACACTTTTAAGGAAAGCATGCTAATTTTGTTCTCATATGCTAGTATGTTATAAAAGCATTGTTTTACATTAATTTAAATGGTTAAACATGTTCAGTCTTTTAATGCTCCATAGTGGGTTCAAAATCAACAATCCAAATTATAACTCTTTATCTTCACCAAAAATTTACTTGTTCTTCTTTATGTTTTTTTTTTTTTTTCTCTCCTATTTGTTAATTTTAGGGTGCTCATTTTAATTTTCTAAGTAAGAAATCTAGGAATTTTTGAGAATAGAGATTAAGCATGGCCTTTTGACAACTTGGATAGGCTAAAGTCCTGTTACTTAATCCATCATTAGTGTGGACATAAAGATATTTTGTAGATGTGATCAGAATCAATAGTCATATGACTTTAAGAAACGATTATCCTAGGTAATCTGCAGCTTCAGCCAAATTTAAGAGTTTCAGTTGCCCTTACTGACAGCCTACCACAGAGAATTGTATAAGCCATTTTTTTTGCAAGAGATAGAGATATAGATATAGATATACTTATAGATGATAGAGATATAGATAAATAAGAGATAGAGATAGATAGTGATATATCTCTTACTGATTTTGCTTCTCTGGTTGAACCTTGGATGACATATTGAGTTTGAATTTCATGGTAGCTGAAAAAAATACCTGAAATTCTTTGTAAAATGTGCATGTGCCAAAATTTGTGTATGTAATGGAGATGGGAAGTGTTTTAGAATCACTTGTATAGATTCTTCTTTTTTATTTAGCCCTTACATCTAATTGGACAAAAAGGTACTTACATGTCCAACTTTTTAGGATCATTTTAATCCATACCTTCACTTATTTCATTACTCCATAAATTTTCTCTTGAACCAGTGAAATGGCCATGTTACTGGGTTCTCAGGTCTCGTGTCTTCCTTGCACACCACTCTCTACGCTGGTGCTAAAGCGATCTTACTAAAACCCAGTCTCAATCGGTCAGGTGTCCCATCACTTAAACTCTTTAAATGGGAGAATAAAGCTCTCCAACACCTGATATTTTCAATGTTCTAATTTCAGTTACTGATAGTTTTCCATGTAGTCTAGGGATCTTCCTTCTTTGAGCTCATTTTTAATACATCTTTATATACTTCTTCCTTCTGCCAGGATGTTCAGCCTTCTTATTCAGCTTGTCTGAAAAGTTTCCATTCCTTTGACCTTTGGGAAAAATAGCAACTCTTTAGTAAATCTTTCCTGTCCTCCCCAAGCACAATTAAAAACATCTTTCTCTCTATCGTACATAGCACTGCATGCAGTAAACATAAGGGTGCACATGCCTTTTCAAATTAGTGTTTTGGATTTCTTCGGATACATACCCAGAAGTGGAATTGCTGGATCATAAGGTAGTTCTATTTTTAATTTTTTAGGGACCTCCAGACTGTCTTTCATAGACCAATTTGCAATCCTACCAACACCTCATGAAGGTCCCTTTTCTCCACATCCTGCCAACATTTGTTGTTTTTTGATTCGATGATTGCCATTCTGATATGTAAGAGGTGATACCTCATTGTGGTTTTAATTTGCATTTCTCTGATAATTAGTAATGCTGAGCATCTCTAATTGAAAAATGAAAATTAAAAAATTAAGACATCCTTCTTTCTGATTCCATCTATACTTAATTGTACCTTATCTGTCTCTATTATTGTCTGTCTAGATAGATATAATTTTAATGTAATTGACTGTACTTTTATATAATTTTAATGCTCTGATTGAATATGAGCATGTGCAGGTCAGGAACTTTCTTTTATACCTTATCATTGTTAAGGATGGAAAGTTTTCCAGTAAACCAGCATTAAGTACTTACTCTGATTCTGTTAACCAGGGTGTGGTAATCAGTTTGCTTGTTAACCAGGGTGTGGTTCAGGTTTTATAAACTGCTTCCTCTGGAAATTCAGGGCTGATTCTCTGACCCTGTGTGGTGGAGAGAGTGGGTTGCCAGCCATCTAATAAGGCTCATAAATTAATCTCAATTGGCTCCGTGGGTCTCAGATTTGAACACGCCACAATAATCATATTTCTAGATACTGCTAGTTTAACTTCTAAAATGTAGTAAATCATCATTTTATTTTGAATGAAATAAAGAAATAATTACAGTCTATCAATATTTATATCAAATAGTATTTTGGGGTGTTTAGTGCCTAAAATAACTTTTAAAATTTACTCCTCAGAATTTGCTTTAATTTACTGAGAATATTTCATGAAAGGTGTTATATTTTAAATGAATTTGGATAAAAGTGTTGGGTCACTGACATTTAAAGTTTGTATAAGAATACAATTTATGAATTAGCCCATTATTTTTTCCCAGATTTGCCTCATATCTTTGAATTGGTACCTATAATCCTCAGGAAAATAAGGGGATACACAAGATATATAAAGATAACAAATACATTCTAAATTTCTGAATTTTGTGCCCTACTATTAAATGTGCCTTATTGTTTATCATTGTGGTTCTGCGACTTTTCCCCCATTTAGGTTGAATCATTGACAAAATCAACCAACTTAAATAGATTATAAACTCTACAAAGGAAGAAGTTATCAGGTTTACCCTAGGAAACTGCCTAGTTAGTAAATATTTGTTGGGCATCGAATGAATATATTTTACTCTCTGTTTTTCTTATATTTGTTCATAAATCTAAATGACTTTATAGAATATTTGCTTTTATTTTTAATGTCATCATGTAATTGATTCAGAATGCTTAACATCTTTCTACTACATAAATTTTTAAGTTTACTTTAAAAATAGTGCTTGTTAATCTAAAGTTCCAATTAAAGGAATTTGATGTGATTCATTAGGCAGTAATCCAATTAGGCAGGCATATCTGACCATGACTGTTTTAACCTTAAGGTGACTGTCTAATTTATCATTTTTGAAAGGCTCTTTCCATGAGATAAAATAAATACAAACTTTTGAAAACATATTATTATAATTTAGCTCCAGAATCTCACGTTATTTTAGTTTAAATTTCCATTCTTGCAAAAATTAGAAAAACTGTATCTCTTTGGTGCATAAATTTCAATTATATTTGTAAATAGATGAATGTTATTTGATTGTTTTCTCATCCGGCACAAAATATGATTTTTACCCTATATTTGATGGCAGACTATAGTTTTTTCTTCTCGAAGTTTTGACTGCTGAATAATAGTTTAGCCTTCTGAAGGTTTTATTGTTTTTATTGTATGTTTTCTGAGCTACATACCAACTTATTTCAAAATGGCCATCAATCAGGAGAAAATCAGTGAAACTTCCTTTCTTAAAATTTAAGAGGTTGCTTCTTCCTGTGATGTCATCTTGAGTCCATTTTGCTGGGTGTGTTGAGAATGACAGATTCATTTCTGAAAATATTTTAAACTTTATACTTTGAAATGACAACTTCTAATTCCCATATTCAACTGAATTATTATATTGTATAGCATAAAAGTTTTTGTCAACATCTGAAAATAGATGTATTCCCTGTCAATGAGAGCAAAGGTACATTCTGTCCATAACTCATACTAGACATACCAGGGCATAAATCTTGGCTCCACATTTAGAAAGTGATCTTGAACAGCTTATACTTCATCTTTTAGAGTTTCAAATTCCTCATATCTAAAATGGAAATAAGACAGACAAAAACTCATAGACACAGACAACAGTATGGTGGTTACCAGAGGGAAAGAGTGGAGCCAGGAAAACTAGAAAGGGTAAAGGGGATCAAAATGCAGTGACAGAAGGAATTTGATCTTGGGTGGTGACACATGATGTAGTGTATAGAGGATGTATTATAGCATTGTACGCTTGAATACTATATAATTTTATTAACCGAAGTCACCCCAATACGTTCAAGAACATTTTAAAAAATAAAATGGAATCATCACCGCCTCTGAAGTTCCTGTGGGGTTTCTGTTAAAGAGTATAATCAAAGACTGGCACACAGTAATTGACCAATAAAAATTGTGTTATAACTGCTATTAAATTACTATTATTTATGCAATACCCCCCATGCTTTTAAAGTAATTAAAAAAATGAATGCACTATTCATTTACCTTATTTAGCAAATGTTTTTTTAATACATGAGTCAGGTACTTCTAACTCACGTTATAGCGGCATGGACAAACCCTTGCCCTTTCAACACTTATTTTCTACTAAGAAAAAAAGATATGTATCAATGGGATTTATTAAAAGTGAATTTCAAAGCTATTTGGTTGATGATAGAATTACCATACTTAAATAGTGCACATTATATTTCCAGGCATTGTTCCTAGCATTTCACATATATTAATTCATTTAATCTCATAAGGCTATCACATGTGTACTCATTACATTTTAAGATGAGAAGCATGGGGCAGTAAAGGTGAAGTAATGTGACCATGTCACAAAGTCAGCATGTAGTAAAATTTAGTGATCCCTGATATTCTGGTTTTGGATCTTGACTCAATTACTAAATACATTTGCTTCACTGAAAAAATAAAAATAAAAAGGGAACCAAAGGAAGCGTTCAATATGTTAAAACTATCTAGTGTACCATAGCCAAACACAATGAGAACCTAACTATTAATCCGGTCATAGAAATGTTCTTTAGTAGATGATTTAGGACTGCATGTTGCTCTCTGATTCTCATCTATATTTATGACAAGTTGAAATTATTAAATACTAAACCAAGAACTGTTTGATTTTTAACTATTTGCAGTGACTTCTATAGCAAGTACAATAAAATTCTATATGAAACATTACTTGCTTAATTTCATAAACAAGGGTTGTGACTATTACGATTAAAAAAAAAAAAAACATGTCATGTGACCACCATTGGGCTAGTGCAAATGATGTAGGTTTAGGAGAATGGTTCCTTTCTCTTTCCTAATAGGGTTCCGTATTCTTCTTGACAAATGATTACGCACTATAAAATTTAACATATCAGTCCAATTTCATTTTAGCTTCTCAAATTACAAAATTTAAATTTCTATGCCTTTGCTATAAAAACTTTGCTATAACAGGAGTGTACTTTCTTGATTCCTTGAATACAGGGTACAATTACCAGTGTTAATTTTTTTCGAAAGGTGGATTAATACAGATGTGAAGTAGATCATTTCTTCCTCTCACTAAATTATTGCTTTCAAAGGGATAGAGATAGAGAAAAATTATTTTCTCTGTAAATCCTCCCCAAGGCTCATGTAAATGTGAAGCAGCAGAGAATGCAACAGTCATTGGGTATGTCTCCTTGGTGGCTTGAGTTGCTAAAATAAAAAACTATCTGGTCCTTTCTATGTCCTTTGTAGCCCATTCTGCCCTGACACATATATAAAGGTAAAAAGTTTGATTTGAAGTAATCGCAGATTGAGAGATTAAGTAGAAAACTTGTTTAGCCTTCCTGAACTAGTCAGTAAGCTACATTGTATTTATTTACTAACCAGTATTTTGCATTGTAAATTATTAAAAACTTTCCCTTAATTTAATTAATTAGATCCTCCCCCCCCCCGCCCCATTAATTGGCAGTTGTTCTTAGGGTATATGCTTCCTTAGATGTAAAATTCAGAAGAAAAAAGTGGTGAGAGAACAGGTTATCATAACCCTACTCTCTAACACCTAATAACATTTAAGAATATATTTAATAGCACTGTTTGTTTGTTTATTATTTATTTATGAAAATAAGTAGAGTGAGAAAGCAGAGGAAAGAAAAAGGATTAATAAACAGGATCAGGGCACTAACATTTACATTTACATATCAGATACTTCACATATTTTGCCTCATTAATTCTTATAATAACTGTACAGGAAACTCATTTTCAATGTTCAGAACTGAGTCATTTAAACAGAGCCAATAAGCAGCAAAAGCAGTAATTGAACCTAGATCTGTCTTACTCCAAACCTATATTCTTTTTAATATTCATGTTTCTTCAATAAGAAAGTCAAATAACTCTAGTTTTATTTCCATGCCAAAAATATAACCATGAGACTGTCTCTAGTATACTGTTAACATAAAACTTTATGTTGCATTCAAAGGATGTGATTCTACAGTTAACTGTGACAATTCAGGATCCAGAGAAGACGGACGGTTCTTGCCTGCCTGTTTCCTGATCTGCCAAAGGAGAAATCCTGAAAATAGCGTTTGATAAGCAGACAAGCTTTAATTTCCAGACGAGCTTTAATATACAAGAATCTTTATTTCAGTTTCTGAGATGAAGAATCCTAGTCATATCTTTCATTTTACACCCTGGGATTGTGTTTGCAACAGGAAAACCATATCTGGTGTCCTGGATCAGAGAAAGGTGTCTCAAATTTAAGTTGGCACTAAATATATAAGAGCCGCCTGGATAAAGTATTTTGAGTCACAGAATTCTATCATTGGAAATAAGCAAAGAATCTAATTGAACTCCCTTATTTACCACCATGCACATTTAAATGTTTTCCTAACTTCCCTAAAATGACTAAAATGTGACAGGGACTGAGCTGGATCAGAATTCAGGGATGTATCAGGTTAAGTGAAATGAGTGAGGCAGAGAAAGACAAATACCATATGATTTCACTTACACGTAGAATCTAAAGAACCAAATAAATGAACCAACAACACGGAAACAGACTCATAGATACAGAGAACAAATCTGATTGCTAGAAGGTGCTGGGTTTGGGGGCTGGAAGAATAAGGTGAAAGGATTAAGAAGCACAAATTGGTAGCTAGAAAATAGTCATGGGGTGTACAGTACAGCATAGGGAATATAGTCAATAATATTGTAATAACTGTGTATGGTGCCGGGTCAATACTAGACTAATCGAGGGGATCACTTCGTAAATTATATAAATGTCTAACCACTATGCTGTGCACCTGAAACTAATATAAATATTAAAAATAAATAAGAATTCAGGGATAAAATCCAGGTCTACTTTAAATTATATATTCTTATTCCTTAAATAAGCATATTCGTTTCTTTTTTTTAACATTAAGCTTTTATTGTGAAAAAATGTAAACTCTTTAGGTTACGAGAGTATAACAGTGACTTCAGCATGGGCATTTTAAAAATGTCCCTTGTTGATTCTAGTATACATACAGGACTGATTGCAATGATTTGATTTTTTTGGACACCTTTTTAATTATTTTCAGGTATACAACATAGTGTTAGGTATTTATGTTACTTACAAAATATCACTCTGATAAATCTACACCGTACATAGTTATTACAATATTATTGACTATATTTCCTATGGCGTATTTTATATCCCACACCTGTTTTTATAACTGGCAATCTGTACTTCTTAATTGCTTCCCCTTTTTTATCCATCTCTCTGGCACCCCTCCCATGTTGCAAGCTTCAAAATGTTCTCTGTGTCTTTGAGTTTGCTTCTGTTTTGTTCATTCATTTATTTGCATTTTTAGTTTTTACATATAAGTGAAATCACATGGTATTTGTTCTCTGTCTGACTTATTTCACTTAGCACAGTACCCTCTAGTTCCATCCATGTTGTTGTAAATGGCAAGATGTTCATTCAATTTTATGGCTTAGTAATATTTCCATTACATATATTATATATATATATATATATATATATATATATAATATATATTTATATATATTTATATATACTTTCATTCATTCGTCTATAGATGGACTAAACTCATATTGCTTTTCATGCTTTGGCCATTGTAAATAATGCCGCAGTAAATATAGGTGTGCATATGTCTTTTCAAATTAGCGCTTTGGATTTTTTCAGATAAATGCCAAAAGTGGGTTATGTGGTAGTTCTATTTTAAATTTTTTCAGCAACCTCCATACTGTTTTCCATGGTGGCTACACCAACTTATAGTACTACCAACGGTGCATGAGGGTTCCCTGTTCTTCACATCCTAGCTGACACTTGTTGTTCGTTGATTTTTTTGATGATAGCCATTCTGACAGGTGTGAGGCGATACCTCATCATGATTTTAATTTGCATTTCCTTGATCATTAGTGATGTTGAGCATCTTATCATATGTATATTGGCCATCTATGTGTCCTCTTTGGAGAAATGTCTATTCAGGTCCTCTGCCTATTTTTTAATTGGATTGTTTGTCTTTCTGGTATTATTTGTATAAATTACTTATATATTTTAGCTATATAAGAAATTGGATATATGTATAACCCCTTATCAGTTGTATCCTTAGTGGATATCTTCTCCCATTCAGTAGGCTGTCTTTCTGTTTTGTTGATGGTTTCTTTTTCTGTGCAAAAACTTTTTAGTTTGATATAGTCCTATTTGTTCCTTTTTTCTTTTGTTTCCTTTGCCTGAGGAGACATATCCAAAAAATATTACTAGGAGTGATGTCAAAGAGTTTACTGCTTGTGTTTTTCTAGGTCTTTTATGGTTTCATATTATACACCTAAGTGTTAATCCATTTTGCCTTTTTTCTTGTATCTTCTATAAGCAAGTGGCCTAGTTTTATACTTTTGCATGCATCTGTCATGTTTTTCTCAACACCATTTATTAAAGAGACTGTCTTTACTCCCATTATATATTCAATAAGCATATTTCTTTAATAATCTAAGTTTTTCATTTATAAAATATTTGATTAATTTTTAAAATGTTTATAAGTAATAAAAAGACTATTAACTTTTATAAAGATTTGGTCATTTGTAATACAAGTGTCTTACACATGTTATTTTAAATATCTTTGAAAAAGCTTAGAAACCTTAAGAACAAGTGTGCACACTCCTCTTTAATCTGTCAAACAAATTTATCTGATTATCCAGGACAGTGAAGAACTGCTTTGGTCTTAGGTTACCAATCACAAATCAAACAAACAAACAAGTATGCAAATATAGTAGAAATCAATGGCATTTAATTAAATTCCAATTTTTAATTGTTAGCCAATCAATTAAAAAAAAATATTTCATGGGTGACTAAAATTTTACATAAAACACTTGAAACCATTGTCTTAATATTACTAATCTTTCATATCCTTAGGTACTTCCTTTCGAGGGACAAGTAAGATATTCAGTGTCCAAACAGACTCTAGGACATAAATAGAACATTTCACAAATTGTAACATAGTGGCCCTCTTTTAAACCTGAAACTGGCTCTCACACACAAGACCCTTCCATGAGCAACATTGGTGTATCTCAGTTCTTTTGTGCTGTTCTTTTTTATGTAAGGAACTTGTCTGTGTCATGTCATCTTTAGAATCTCAGCAGCTAACACAATGTCTTGCATATAATAGATTTTCAACAAAAATATTAAGCTAATGAATGATATATAGGGACGATTACACTTACAGTATAATTATAGCAAAAAGACTACACAGAAATACTATAAAATTTTGATCCGTAAAAAGAGTATATTCTAATACTAGTCTGAAAAAGTGATTAGTTATAGTGGAACTTTAAATTTTTTTTTTTTTTTTGTCTGAGATCTGAGCCTCTTAGGAAACAATAGTTAAAATGATAACTAAAGGAAGACCTTTCACAAAATGTTTGTGTTTGACAAAGATTAAAGATACATTTTTGGTGAATAGCAAAAATTTTCAGCACTTTCCTAAAGCAAACAATGTTGTTTGTAGAAAAAGAAAGCATCGATTTTAGTTAAGAATGTCTTTCAGCTTTTTGCAATACAAGATACTTGATACTGGAGATGTTTTTTTTGTTGTTTTTGTTGTTGTTGTTGTTGTTGTTGTTTTCTTTTTTATGGCAACAAATAGATTGAATGTTGCCTTGAAAACACCATCTTCAGGTTTCTTTCTGCTGCCAGCACTCAGTTAAATGTAGTCTGGTGTCTGTTGCTGCTAATGCTTGTTCCGGTTTTCAAATTATATCCATGCCCAGGAGTGATATAGTCAAAACATGAGTGACACTGAGTGGCCATACCGGCAAGGTAGCAGAGGTGATGGGACAGTTTCATAGATTTTCAGATTCTCCTCCTTAACCAATTTCGGTGGAGTGCTAATAAGCAGTTAAAGTGACCAAAACAAAACAAACAAACTCAACATGGTCTAAAGTAAAAATTCAAAAATAATTGCATGCTGTTTTATTTTTCTTCTGAATCACAAAGAATAGGTCAAATACCTAGATTTTTAACAGAGTTCTCTCAGTGTGGGTTGCTTCAGGATCATTTCCTTTGTATTTCCGTAAACAAGGATAAACTGGATGAGTGGGGCATTGCTTTTTAGCCATCTCACTAGGTAATTTATATACACACATTACATACATTTCGAATAGTCCAACAGCCTCCAGATAGTTTTTTTGGGTTTGGTCATCTGGTAAAAATTTAAGAAAATATGTTCTGCCGAAATAACGATTTTATTTTCTAATTGTATTGACAAAAATTTTATTCATTTATTTATTGTGCATGTATATATCTACTTGTTTATTCACTTTTTTCTTAAGATTTTCTAATATTAGACTATGTTTTCTATGTGTATCCTTTATATTCTAATCAAGAAACAAAAAAATATATTGATTATTAGTTAACTGTGCTAACTGCTTGAAATCAAAACCCCCAAATTGTAATGGCTTAAGCACAATAGAATGACATTTCTTACATAGGCAAAACAAGATAATTCTAGATTGGCTGATGTATGGCTCTCATCCACTTAATGATTTAGATACCCAAGTGATAGAGGCTCTGCCTATTTCAACACATGGCTTCTAATCCTATTCAAACGTCAATGTCCAGCCAGTAAGAAGGAAGAAGGAAGAAGGAAAGAGACAAAAAGATCATGATCATTCACAGAAGCAGAGGAGAACTGGGGTGAGGTGGACTTTGGTGGGGAGTAGAGAGGGGAGGATTTGTGTGTGATTGAGAACCAGGCCCGAAACGGCACATATTACCCTGATTACGTTTTATCAACTATAATTGACCAAATCTAAGACCAAGAGAAATTGAAAAATATGATTTACCTCTGTGCGCAGGATGACAATAGGTTGTGGTGAACAGCGAGCTGTCTCTGGCACAAATGATATGCACAAGAAGTGGGGTAAGATGCTATGGGATGCTGAGAATTTTCTATAATCTGATTTTATCTATAGTTTATAAAATTTGCTTCTTATTTTATTAACTTTTGTTACTATTATTATTATTATTTCTCCTAGACAAAATCTTCCAGGAAAGTTTGTTTTTCTTTACCTACAGGAAAAAAAAAAAAAAAAGTTTCTTTTAGGTAAAATCTTTATGCACATAACTGAAAAGTTTTTTTTTTTTCATCATGTTCTAAATGTTTAATTAATAATAATGCAAAGTATTCTCAATGGTATGTTTGCAAACCGGGATTCTCTTTATCATATATATATTTTTTAAATCAATGAATGAACTAAATAGATATTTCTATTGCACCAGTGGCTTCATAAATCTTTGTAGTTGACACAGCCATTTACAGAGTTTGGCCAATTGAAAATACATTATCTGAATTTCTTTCATGTTACTCCCCCTCCATTTCTAGTTTTGGGCTCTAGAAGGTCATTTTTTTTTTCCATACATAATTGCAATTTTATGAGAAATTCACCAATGGAAACGGTTATACATTTGGAACAATACTTCAGAGCTTATTTACGAACCAGGCAGGAGGTAGGTAGGTTTCATGCCCGGAAGAGCATAAATAAAAATTCATTTTTAATCATGTAATTGTACTGTTATTTGTTTCCATGTAATTGGTGAGGAATTGCATTTCTATTCATACCCTGGGCCCACTTTTGTAATAAAGCAAATGTAGTGTAAAAATATCAGTAGCATAATTTGGAATTATTGCTTTTAAGTGCTGTGCTTTTTGGTATTTGATCAAGTGTGAGAAATATCTGGTAGAATAACATTGATGCATAACCTGAGTTTATAAGTAGGGGATTAATTAAGCAAATAAAAAAAATTTGAGATTTTTCTTTTATATAAGGTCTTTGTGATACAAAGTAATTTTAAAAATATGAAGTTCTCTAATAGTTATCATTTTATCTTTTTAAGTGAAAGTGTCTGTGTTTCTTTGTGTGTGGAGGGATGAATATATGTCTGTTCTGTGTTGGAGAGACCAACCAATTCACTTGCCTATAACGCTCTTATTTTATAGATTGGTTAGTTTTCTGAGCCATAGAGTCCTCAATTCTAAAGAGAGGGAGACAATTGTATAAAAGTCACAAGGTTGAAACAATTTATTTCAAGAAAAGAATATAAGTAAAGCCAAACTCCCTTCCTGGCGCATTATAAGTTTCCGTAAATATCGCTTCCCTTCCATTTCCCATTGTCACAGACACACTTATACTAGGAAGAGTCAGAGCCAGGATCTGAACTTGAATTTCTTGATTCCTTAGCTGGTATATACATCTATTTTGTAAGAACAGCTGTTATTTTAGAAAGTTCAAATGGGCTTATGCTTGATTAAATGTGTTTGCAAGGTGTGACTATTCAAAATGATCCACCACCAGCACCGCAAACACAATCACACAGACACAAAAAAACAAAACAAACAGTGAAACAATAACAACCATTTCAAAGAGGAACAAAGTAGTAGTGAAAACAGTGCTATGTCAAAAGGGAGAGGAACCACATCATAATTTGTGCTTCTTAAAAACAACAACCACCGATCTCAACATCCACAGTGCTTGGTATTTTCAAGGAAGGTGTCTCATTTCCATTAACAAGGAAACCTCCTAATTCACAAATATACACAGTGGGTGATGTGTGTTAATAGCACTCTTAGCAACCGATAATGTGGTGCAGTTAATGGATCTCAGCTTGAATTAACTTTACCACAAGCCATTGTTTCCTTTTTATTCAGCACGGAAGCCTGTGGAAAAATCTCTAGAATCTCACAAGGGGATTTCAATTAACATTACTCACTACTGTACAGCAACATAAAAATGGAGGTTATTTTAACCTTCTCGAGTTTCCTGCTGATCAATTCAGTGCTTTCCATTAGTTTAACTCTGGTTACCATAAACTCATCTTCATTGTTCATAAAATACCTTTTTACTTACGGGGCAGAGCGAGGCTGCCAATGGGAAGCCAGAATAGGCTAAACAGACAAGAAGATTTCTAAATATAGTGTGTAGGTTTGTCCTTGACATAGCATCGCTTAATATGGTGTATTTTAAACCCAGGAACTTTTAGTACTAGAAGTGACTCTTTCAGCCCTACTACCATCGCTTTATCCCAATTATCTACCCCAATTAGATATTCTGTATTGGGATATCTTTCACCTTGCAAAACCTCTAGATATTCTTTATCATTAAAAGTGTTAGAACTTTAGTTCTTAGAAATTTTTAACATGGATTTACTTGAACACCCAAATTATTTATCCCCTCTGAAGAAAAAGATTTTATAGGTGCTGAAAGGCTCAAGTATTTTTGATACCTTCCCTCTCCCTTGGTCCCTATGCCCTGTCACACAGTGTGTGCTGCTAGTTTTATCCCTCAGTGTCATCTCTCCTGCCCCATGATCACCAGAGAACTCGAAAAGCATAGGCTTCCAACTGGTCTCCTAGCAAACACTCTAGCTCCCTCCAATTTCTCCCTCGCACTGCCACAAGAGTTGTCTTCAAAATTCAAATCTCCTCATGACAGTTGATTTATTAAAGTATTTTCATTGCCTTCCAAAGCTCTTAGGGTTAAAGACCAACAGTTTTGCTGACAACCTTGAGCAAATCAACCCTCAAATCTCATGATTCATGTGCTTCACCCTATCCTTTGATCTCTGGGCTCCAATTACGTGACCTTTCAGTTTATTGACTAGGTCTAGGCTTTCCACATGTTAGTTTGATTATTTTATTAAAATATGCACAGAAAGTAAGTTCTATGAGAAGAAGGACTTTGTCTTTAATTGCTGTCACATTGTGCATTTTATTAATAAATATCAACAATGAATTAAGAGAACACAGAAGACACTTTTCAATGATGGTTTCTATTGGTCTAGAGGACTGATTTAAATTCAGTTCACCAACCACATTTATATCTCCCATCACTGAATCCCTACATTTGGGTTAGCCTTGCAATATTAAATCAGCAAGTTATGAACAATAGAAAGACAGTCCAGGCCCACAACGTGCTCACAGTGTTTTAGAAAGATTGCAGTGAAAAGAACTAAACTATAAACTAGGAAAAAGAGCTCCAGTTCATCTATACCATCTTACTAGTTATTTTGCACTATTATATATTTTTACTTCACAATGACAATGTCAGGTAAGCAGGTAGCACTGTTTAATACTTTTTAATATGAAGATAGTTTATCTCTCCATATTTAAGGAAAAAAAAAAAACCCTACTTTCTTCATGGCAAAAGCACATATTTTTCCTCGATGGACTCTGTAGCATGTATATTGCTCAATAACTATTAATAGACTCAAATTAATATTCTAAGAATAAGCTTATATGGGGAAATGTCCATTTGTATTATTTCTCAATGCACCCTTGTTAGCCATGGCATATATTTGTTATGTTTAGTTTGAAATGAGAACTAAAGATACGATTGTTGAATGGCTATAGCAGAGTCACAATTTTATTTGACTTTGGCTTTAAAAAACAGTATAGTTTAGTGCAATTTTGTTACATTTATTCCTGCCAGTATTCTACATAAAAAAAAAAAAAAAGTAGCATGAGCTAATGGAACATGTGACTCAGTGGTTTAATTTTAAAGACAGTGAGGTTTAGTTTTAATATCATTTCTACTTTCTAAAAACCAAACTACTCATAACAAACACAAGTGCCAATACAGAAAATTCCTAAATTTTTCTTTGGGCTTAAAAAATTATTTTTGCAACAAGGTGTTAGAAATGCAAGTTTTTAGGCTGTATCACAGATGAACTGAATCAAAACTTTGGGGAATAGGGCCTAGTAGTCTGTGTTTTCACAAGTCCTTTGGGTGACTCTGGTAACCTAATGTTTATGATTTTTGCCTCTTTGAGGACATTTGACAAGTCTGGAAACATTTTTGTTTGTCACAACTAGAGAAGGGTCTTTCCTGGCATTTAGTGGATAGACAGCAGAGATGCTGCTAACTGTTCCACAACACACAGGACAGCCCCAGCAACAAATAATTAGCCCAAAATATGGGTATTGCTGAGACTGAGAAGCCTGCTTTAGAGAAATCAGTAGGGGACTTTAATACTAATAGTTTATCGTATTTGAGTAGAGCTGAGAAGTAAGTCGGATATTGCATATATGTCTGTAAGCTAAGTACATCTACGTTTTAAAGATTATTATATTTTACAGAAACCTAATTTATACTCTGAATCTCTGCAATAGCTTTTTGAACTACTGATTAGATGGAATTGATTATTGGGGCATATTTTCTGGAGGTTCTTAATTACCACTTCTAGAAACAAGACAACGTGTAGAGTAACTGGTTATTGTATTCTTTTGATTCAGGAAGGCTTACCTTTTATAGAGAGATGAGTGAGCAAAGAAATATTTTTCCTGAGTTTTGAACTTTAGAGGTTTTGTACAACATAGGATACCTCTGTATACTGTCTTTATTTGACCATGGAAAACAAATGGTTCCCAATAGCTGTGTAATATGCTTTCCTGCAGAATATGACTCATTCATTTGTTCATTTATTCATTGATTTACATAAACACTTCTTCAATGTTCTATATACTTGACATTTCGTAAGTCCTGAAAATGCAGTCATAACTCAAAAAGGCAATAATATAACAGGACAAGAAAAAAATTAAAAATGATATTAATGTGTAGTTTCCAAGTATTGGCCGTTAAGTGCTAAAACAATAATTTTCCTTGTTTAGCCAAGGAAGAGTCAAAAAGCGTCATACAACTCCACAAAGTGTGATTATTTTAGTTTACTTTGTTCATTTGTTTATTTGTGTTTTCCCTTTGAAGACTACTCTAAAGTACCCCTTTTCCCTGGAGGAAGTTAGATAGTGTGTTTTTCATTGCCGCACCGTGAGAGCAGACTCTGAAAGAAGAGAGGAAAAGGGAGGACGAGACGTGCGGGTCAGGAGAAGCTGCAGGGTTAAGCACACAGACCAGGCATATTCCCAGCACTGACAAGGGAAGCAGAGACTCAGCACTTGGCAGAATATGTTGGAGAGAAAGAAGCCAAAGCCTCTGTGGTCTTCACGTTAAAAAGACACATCTACTCTGGAATAAAAAGGCTTCCAATCCTGACACCCCACTTGCTGCCCTATGACCTTGCATGATCTTTTTAATCTCTCTGAGACTAATTTCTTTTTCAAAAAATTGTGAAAGAGTGGTACCAGCTCCATGGGATTATTATGGGAATTAAATGAGATTATTCACAGAATATTTTCCCTGTAGTTTCACGCATAAAATAAGAAAATATCTTTTACTACCATTATTGTTGATTAAAGTCATAGAAAATCTAAACTCAATAATATGAGTATAACACATTCAATTGATAATTCTAACAGATTTCAAATGAAACATTTCTGAATAAGTATATAATATTTATCACAGAAAATTACTGGGAACTGATATAACAAAATGAAAATAGTCATTGCTTCATTGCGTTAAAGATATATATTTTTCATATTTTAATTTTGAAAATTGTGACAAATATGGATTGCTCTTAAAGTCAATATGAAAATAAATTGAAAAAATATGTTGTTTTAATGCATCAGTTTTAACATGCTATTTTAACAATATTTATGCCTGTCGAGATGCAAATTAATGAATATAAATGGATACAGGAGTAGAAAGTATAGGCCCATATCTTAGCTTTGTAATCACTGAAGACAGCTTTCCAAATTAACTGACTGTTTTTTTTTTTTTTTGGATGATTAAAAAAAATTGGAGTTTTATCTTTTGTTGCTAAACAATAGTAAATAAAATATTTTGGAGGCAGGGCTTGAATTGTTTAATTTTGATCCATTTATTTAATTTTTTTAAAAAAAGGAAAGGGAAAGAAATCATGGCCAAAAAAAAAAAAAATGTTAACTCCCAACCCACCCCTGAAGCTCTAGCCAGTTACATAAGCATCACTCATATCCAACTCAGTGCCCAATATTCAGATGGTGGCGCACTCTGCCTCAGTGGACCACCCCAAAGGCACAAGAGCAGGTCATTCAAACCAGTCAAATTAATGGGCTAACGTTCTGAAAGTTGTCCAGGTTTTCTGCCCATTGCTTAAGTACATACAAACTGTCAGAGAAGTGGAAGGTGGGGAAGGGCATGAGAGGAGGAGGTAGGCAGCAGAAAATAAAGTATAAGTGACTCAAGCTTTCTCTTGAGATAGTTACTCTGAATATAGACATAAAGATAAATCTAAGTAGGTGGACTCCAGATTTCTTAGGAGAGAAAATCATCCCCCGAAAGAGGTCCTGAGATGTGTCATGCTAGATAGTTCTTCCTACAAAGGCTACAGGGAGAAGGGCAGCTGACTCTCCCTAGGAGACTGGGGCGTAGTGAGGAGGGTCTTCAAGTACCATGAAGTAAGATGAAAGGCTGAAAGAGAATCCTGAGGTTTTCACCAAATGTGAGACTGTAATACACACAGTTAAAGACGAAAGAGCCATCAAAGCCAACTCCAGGCTGCATACACTGGCTCTACAAAGTGCTGCGTGAGATTCTGTCTGTGAACTAAGTCAGGTTAGTGACCTGGCTGTGGGTACAGGGGAGGGCAATGCATTTTTATTTTTAGAGGGATGATGTGAGACGAGTGACAGGAAAAAGACCTGCAAGAAACAAAAGATATTTAGAAAACATTTTAATATGTATTTTCATGTATATATACTTATTTAAAATTAAGAAAAATAAAATTAATTCAAGCATGCCCCCCGCATCCTCTGGTAACCACTAGTCTATTGTCCATGTCCATGAGTCTCTGTTTGTCCTGTTCATTTGTTGCTTTTAGGTTTATATCCCACATATAAGTGATATCATGTGATTTTCAACTTTTTCTGTTTGGCCTATTTCGCTTAGCATGATTATCTCATGGTCCATCCATGTTGTTACAAATGGCAGTATTTCATCTCTTCTTATGGCTGACTCATATTCCATTGTATGTATGTATATATGTACCACAGCTTCTTTAGCCGATCATCTTCCATAGGGCACTTCAGTTGCTTCCATGTCCTGGCCACCGTGAATAATGCTGCTATGAACATCAGTGTGCAAATATCTTTTCGGATATGTGTTTTCAAGTCTTTGAGTTTAAATACCCAGTAGAGGGATTGCTGGATCATTTCTTAGTTTTTGAGAAACCTCTACACTGTTTTCCATAGTGGCTGTACCAATTTGCAGTCCCACCAGTGGTGTATGAGGGTTCCTTTTTCTCTGGATCCTCTCTAACACTGGTTATTACTTGTCCTGTTCATTACAGGTATTCTAACAATGAGCTATGCTATCTCATTGTGGTTTTGATTTGCATTTCCCTAATAGCTAGTAATGTTGAGCATCTTTTCATGTTTGTTGGCCATTGGTATGTCTTCTTGGGAGAAGTGTCTGTTCAGGTCCTCTGCCCATTTTTTTTTTTTTTGGATTGTTTTTTTGTTGTTGTTACTGAGTGTATGAGTTCTCTGTATATTTTATATGTTAAGCCCTTATTGGAGGAATTGCTTGCAAATATATTTCCCATTCAGATGGTTGTCTCTTTACCTCGCTGACAGTTGATATATATATTTAAAGAGTTAGTGTTTTTCTAGGATGGTTCTTGAAGACATGTGCATGATATAGGCACTTAACCCAGGATTAAGGCAACCAGTGTACCTGGTTCTCTTGCCAGCAGTGGTTAAATAGGTCAGGGATGAGCGCATAGCTTAAGCCAGCCCTGTGAGGAGAAGACTTGGATTGTGCTTATAATGCTGAAGACAAACTAGATCTTCCCTTGGAGAATGTGGTGCTAAGATGTGAAATTGTAGCTCACAGAGCTATGTGCAAATATGAGGATAGGATCCAGAGCCACTAATTTAATGACCTTATTAAGTGTGGAAAAAAGCTAATAGCATTGTCAAAGTAGAGTGTATGACCTACTGAATTAAGCCTCACTTTACTTTAAGTTATATTTTTCTAAATTTTATAGCACAGGAGACCTAACAGACATGATTTCTTACATAAATGTGTACCTGTTCACACTTTTCTCTATGAAAGAGTTAGAATATAAACATTTAAAGTCATTTCCAAATATTTGAGTTGGCGTTTGACTTCTGTTATGTGCTAGTCATGCATTCTATAAATATTTGCTGAGCTCCTAAAATATTCCAGATACATGGTGTATACTAGGGTTAAAATAATAATGTAACATATTAAATGATAGTATATATTCAATAATATAATTTGAGTGAATCACAAAATGTATTAATAAAGTATGCACAGTTACAGTGGGTAATAGGCGGTTCAGCTCAGTATATATATATATATATATATATATATATATATATATTTATATTTATATTTTGAGCACATAGTATGTTCCCCAAAGCAAATAGAAAGTGTAGTGTGTCAGCCACATAGGTGTTGGCTCTCAGCCCTAGACACATTCTTCATTTCCTGCTCTCGGAAAATTGATGGCGCCAGATATGTGTTGCAAGATGAAGGGGCTTTCCTTCCTGATTCCAGGATGCTCCTCTCAACATACTCCATCTATACCCAGTGCCCAGCTCCTACAGTAGGGGTGGCTTCTTCAGCTCCAGCCTCTTATAGAGTGTGTAGTTTCTACATCTCCCAGATTCTGTAATGAACAGAGGTGAACACTGTCCTCATGGTTTCCTTACCTGGGTACCTGAGAGAGCAGATTTCCAGCAAGTTCCACTGCTACAGCACCAATGGCAGGGGCTTCTCTGCCATTCCGTGAGCCATGCTCATTTCTTCTCTAGTGATGTCTAGATCACCACCTTGGGGCAGTGCCTGTTTCTTTATCTGTGTTATCTTCTTTCTTTAGAGTTCTCTTTACCTTTTATTGCCAAGCCCTCTTTACTCCAAACCCCTGTAATAATTAATATTCTTTAAATTAACCTTTGTATTTTCAAATTACTGTGTGGTGTCTGTCTCCTGAGTAGACTTGACAGATACAGGCATCAAATCTAAGCAGGGGATGTTTGGGAAGTTTCCCATAAGAAGTGACTTCTCAGTTGAATTCTGGATATTGGGTAGATGCTTGTTAAAAGGATAAAGGAGATTGCTGGGTGTTTCAGGCAGAGGTAACCTTTTGGTTGGAATAGGAAGATGCTTAAGTCCCCGATTCTCACACTCTGGTCCCTATAACAGTAGCATCAAAATCACTCGAATACCCAAAGCATGCTGAATCGGAAACTCTGGGAGTGGGCCCAGCAACTGTTAATACATTCTAGAGATAATTCTTATGCATGGTAGAGTTTGAGGACAGTTATCATGACTGACAGTGATTTCAGTGGGACACTTTTCTGTCCTCATACTAAATTAGAATGATGGGTGAGTGAGTTACCCCCAGGTCAGCATAGAGAATATTTAATAAGCAGCATTTGTATCTACCTTCCAAATTCCTGAAATTTGATAGTATTACCACAGTGGGGGAAGGGGGGAAGCCAAAAGAAAACCACAAAAACAAAGGGTAGCATATAAAAATGAAAGAAAATAATATGAGCAGAAAAAAAAAAAGAGCAGCATTTATTTTTATCAAACAAAAAGTCTGCCTTTAAAATAACTGTGTATAATACTGTATATTTCAATTTTTCTAATAATGCCATCCCTGGTCCACAGAGGATTAAACTCTATTGAAAAGAAATCATTATTGTCTTTCAGCTTACAGTAAGGCACATGTATCAATGTGACAAAGTTCTCAACATTGCCTTGTGTTAGGAACTTCTTCACTTACAAGATTTTGATCATTTCATTGATTTTTTTAGTTGCCTAAAATCATTCACTAGAATTCTTATTGTTGTTGAGTGGTAACCGGGAGCTGTCTTATGGTCATCTTATTCATGTGAATAAAACGTGAAAAATATTTTCATTAACTAGAGCGCTATGTGCTTCCTTTCAAGGTTAATTGTTTCTTTTGATCTTCAGTTAAAACCTCTTATTTTTAAACCCAGAGATTAGCAAAGTGACAGACGAAACATTTAATATCTGGAAGATAGTAAGTCGAGGCTTTTGTTCTTTTTAGACATAGAATGAATAGCATTCAAAAATTAGCACAAAAAGATAAAAAACAATTATGATAAATTATATCATAGGGTCACTCCTAGGTGTCCTGTTTTAAAAAGCAAGTTAAAAGATATTCGATAAGAAGAAATAGCCAAAAAAATATATTTTACTTACATATTTTGTTAATTTTGGAGAAATTTAAGAATATGTATTTTCCCTGTTTTCATAAGTCAAATGATTATTAAAACAAGATACAGCCCAGATAAAAGTTTGCATGGAGTGTCTTAAAACACAGGTGCTTGCAGGTTTTATGAGAAAGTAGTGATGGATGCTAAATTGTTTGGACACTAGAATGTGACACTCCAATAATGATTAGAGTAGTATCTGACCCCCAAAATGCCAATTGCAAGCTATCATTTCAAACTGTTGTATTTCTTTCTTTATTTTTTAAGTGCAAAGGATCTGTGATCCATTCCAGTTCTGGAAATGTTCCTCTTTAAAATAGTTTGGATTGCTGAGCCTTATTACAAGAAGTTTCTTTTCTAATTTTCACCATTTCCTTAATATTTATCTTATACTTGTATAGAAACATGCAATCACATGTACAAACACACACTCTCCATTTTTTTTTTTTCCCAGTTGGAGCCAAAGCACTTTTGGTTATTAAACACATATGGGGGCTTTATGTACTACAAAGCAGCAGATTGGAAGTAGTGATCTCAAAAGATGGTATCTTGTCTGATAAAACTATGTGGTTATTCACAGGTCTTGAGACCTCTAATGAGCAGATAACTTTGGAATGAGCACAACAGGAAAAAGTAGCCTGCCATTTTTTAAGTGGAATCTGACTGGTTGAACAACAACAAAAAACAAACAAAAAAAACCTCAAAAGAAATAAACAAACAAACAAACAGATTTTGAGAAATAGATGATTGCAATTTTCCTTTTTAAAATACACAGGAATGGGGGATCTCTGATGGGTGATCGGTCCTCAGATAAAATTGATCTTGAGTCTGTAGTCCAATAAAGAGCAATAAATGAGAACCTTGCCAAAGAACAGACTTGCTGCTTGTCTGTGTCATCATTATCTCTTTGTCCCATGCATCAGAAAGGCTTTGAGTAAATCATAATAATCAAATTCATACCCTGACAACATATTAAGAGATAACAAAGGTGCAACTCTTAGGTTACTATTTTATAAATATTTGGGTAAATGATATTTATTAAAAACTATTCCTTTGGGCCCATTTAGCTATATGACACAAACAAACAGAGAAGTACCTAGAAGTTATTCTCACAGTCACAGTATTACAGCTAAAAGTGATGATGAGCCAGTTGCATCTCTGTGGTATGACACTATAATAACTCAAAGAAAATATTGACATGGAATCACAGTAAACCTGCCATACAAAACCAAAAAGTCATTTTGGGAAACCCTGTAGCTCTTAAGCACTGGAAATATTAGGTTTCTACACAAAGGGGTAGAGGCAATGGAATGGAAAGCTACTTTCTAGCACCACCATTAGCTATTCTCAGATATGTTTTGTGTATTTTGCTAAACCCACGTACCATGTTGTGATTTGGGCCACACGTGGTTACTGCCCCTTTTCCTCCTCAATACTTTTTATGGACCACCTTTTTGACTTGTATAAATACATCTAAAAAGGAAACAATATTACAATAAAAGCAGAACCACTATCATTTAACAGAAGGAAACATTAAAATGAGTAATCAAAATTGTATTGTTATTAAAATTTAGAAGACACTGTTGACTGCATAAGGCTTTGATCCTGATATTTGCCATAGCTCTGTTAACAAGGGCAAGCTCTTTATCATCTAATTGGTAGTCTATTACTAATTAGCTAATATGATGTTCTCCTTCATAGAAGTAGGCAAAGTGACAGAGAACCCAAGCCCCAAGCCTATTTATCTCATTGTGAAATTTCAGAAGACAAGTGAGAAGTAGAAGACAGAAAATTACTCTGATAAGAATAAGTAGTTTACATAACAATAAGTAAAGAGCCAAAGGCTAGACTATTCAGCAGTAACAATGGGTCTTGTGGGTGATGGAACAATGACTTCTTAGTAAGGAGGGAGATGTGTTCACTCTAGGGTTCAATACCTCCCCAAACTCTCTATCAAGAATTCTAAGAAAAAATCATTTTCAAATATATAAATGGTCAAAAATAATCTCTCGTGCCCTTATTTTTAGGAACCCTCCCCTCCACCTCAAAAAAAAAAAAAAAAAAAAAAAAAAGAAGAGATTGGATGTAGGCATCTAGATTTCATACATTAAAAGCAAGAAAAGAAAGTTTAGTGTACAAAATTTGCAATAAGTCCAGAAAGCAAACAGTTCAGACTGAAGCAGGAAGACAGAGAACAGTGAAAGAGAATTAACCAGGAAAAGGAAATATAGATAGATGATAGATAGATAGATAGATAGATAGATAGATAGATAGATAATCTTATATCTTTGAGAATTGGAAATTAATTATTGATAGTTGACTAATAGATAAATTAGTTTACTGAAATTAACATGGGATGGTTCCTTTGTACCAAAACAAGTGATTTTGAAATGGCAAATTTTAACTCTATAAACATAAAAAAATTATGCAGTGAAAAAATAATCACCAAAGAGTATTTGAACTTGCAGTGATCCAAATTATATAGTTATAGCATGGTAAGAATTAAAGCATATTTAATTCAAATTGTGATTTATCAATATTGAGGAAATAGCAAAAGAAGAGCAGTGATAATATAAGAGAGCTAAATCATACTTGAATCGGAAAAGGTGATGAAGCAAATAGACATATCTAAAATTAATGAATCAAAAATGAATGCATAAATATTTTTTTGAAAATAGGTAGAAAGAGGAAAGGTAACAACAAAAGAAATAAATATTGCTGTCCAGGGAGTGAGATTCCTTAGAATATATTAGGTAGAAAATATTTCAAACATTTGCATATTTTTCTTTGACAAAAATAGATTTGCAAAAAAAAACCCTGCAGTAACAAAAAAATCAGTGTTATCAGTATAATCTTTCTGCTCTACCTGTGGTAAGTACATGGACTACATATCACGAATCTAGGTCTTTTGTGATCACTCCAAGCAAAGATGAAAAATTATCAATCACCAAAAGAGATATCCTTTATCTTTTGAATACAAGATTTCTACAATACCTTTCAATACTGATAAACCTAATATGAGCCTATGAGCCTAGAGAATAAAATTTAATTAGATTTTACCTTTAATATAAGACATTTTATAGGATATATATATATATATTTTTTTTTAATACGTCTTCCTAATGTACTGTGAGATACTTGAGAAAGGACTTTATATTCTCTGATTCTATAGTTCCTGGAAAATAGTAAGTATTCAATATATGCTTATTATTATCATCATTAGAGAATTTTAAAACTTATTTTTGAACTATTTGGTAAAAGAGTTACATCTTTTAAAAAAAAAAAATCTTAGAGCTTAGGTCCCATAGCTCAAATAAGGTTTTTTCTTCCACTTAATGAAAAGTAAAGCAGTATTTACTGAGGTACAACAAAATATGCTTTTCTTGAGCAAGAATTAGTTTATTGGTCGTAGTGATGTTATGATGGAGGTGCCGTTACTCCTTTTTACACATGAGGAAAGTGACACTTCTTCTGAAGTTGCAAACTAGGAATTGACATTTGAAACCAAGTCAATCTGACTTGGAAGTTGATATGTTTTTTAATCTACTCTACAAACTTATAAGGAACGAACTCACAAAAATTATGACTCAGAGGTAGTAAGATAATAGTCAATTCTTTAGAAGTTTCCATATCTTTTTCCTTCATTCCTTCTACAAAAAGGAGAAGGTCAGGAGTCTTGTAATGTGTTGGAAGATGTGAAAATATTTAAGTTTTTGGAAAGCAATGGGAGCCTATGTGATAATGATAATATTGTTTGCATGATTCCATAGAGCAAATTAGAACAAAACTTTGGAGATTTTAAAAATACAGTGACTATTTATTTTAAAATGTCTTATAATTGTACTGGAAAGCCTTTTGCTAGAACATGTTAAAACTTGGAAAATTATAGCAATAATCTGGAGAATTAATTGTGAAATTCTCTGCAGTGAAACAATTTCCGATTACATTTCAGACCGTCCTTTTCAGTGACTGTCTTGTTGGTTTACTGTATTTCTCTTATGGGCTACTTTGTAGTAATTATTTTTTAAAATATACTGTCGATTTATTCAGAAGTTCTTCATAATTTTAGAACAATTATCTATATCAAAAGGTGCACCCTGGAAGATGAAAATTTGCAGCAAGCTTGTAGGGCCCGGGAACATTTTCCGGGTGTCAGGCTTTGCTACTCTGTAACAATAAATGGCCCTTCTACACTCAATGGGATCTAACTCCAGAGATTAATGCTGGCACTCAAACCGGGAATCTCATGGGACTGAGAAACAAAAAAAATTCTGAAGGGTCAAAGCAACAAGGAAAAACTATCCAGAATCTAAAATCTAAAACTCATGTAAGCTATTAGAGTCTTTGCATATTCCATTTATCCAGGTGTTTACTTTTAAATTAAGAATTAAATGTGTAATATGTTGGGCAAGTGGAAGATAAGTGTTTGTTTTAGCATGATACAGTAGAAGAAGACTAAGTTGGCATCTCTGATTAACTAGCAAAGCATTAAGACAATGAATAATGGGAGATTATAAAAGTGACAATTTAGCCAAGGAAGCGATAGAAGGTCTTGCTCATTGAAAGTCATATACTGGCAAACCTGTGAAAAGCAGTGAAAGCCGTTCTAATTAAAAGTCCATATCTGTCATAAGAACAGTGGTCTCTTTATGTACTTTGTAAAATGTATATCCAGGTCCATAATACTTATTCAGATTCCTTAGGGCCAATGGTGTTTTGGAATTCAAGAGTGTTTAGTTTTGATTATGGAAAATTAATACAACACGTATGCCTTATATGACATTGTTCTCAGGGCTTGACTCAGCATTTCATAATCAAATATATTAGTATTTTAGAAGCTAAATATATAGTCATTCTCAAAACTGTAATTCTGTTGTTTTAACCACAAATGTGCTTCATATATGGGAGAATGTACCCAGAAGAATGTGTAAGGTTGCAAAAAGTACTATACGATAAACTGGGAAACTAGAAAGATGTTTAAAGAAAGTAAGAAATATATATTATAAATTATGCGCATTGAACTGAGAAAGGAGTGGTCATAGATTTAGAGAATATTAGGGCTTAGGAAGACTCCCAAGAACATAGTAGAAGCACCTCATTTTTCAACTGGGAAAACTGAAGCTCAGAGGTGTTCCAAGACTTAACTGATATAGTTCTAAGGCGAACCAATGTTGTACGATTAGGGAAGCCATTATTAAAATTACCCCGTCCTGTTTACTTGGCCAGAGATGCACTCTATTTCTCCCTTTCTTAGAAGAATACCTCCAAAGGGAATGATTCTATCAGCAAATGTTTCCCACTTTGTACTTAATTTACTTATTTGTTGGAAAATTGGGGAAGTTTGGTGAGTAATGACTAGGGGCTCAATTAACGTTCTTGTTTATTCTTAATTGTTGCTAAGGGTATTTCTAATCCTGAATATGTAATCTTTTACTAACCTTTAACATAGCTTTTTATACATTTTGGATTTTATAATAGTATCTGTGTTCTAATTCTTGACCACAGAATCACTGCCTTTCCCGGTGGCTTTGTTTTCTGGTATTCCATTCTGAGTGTCGTTTTCTTTGTTTCCATTTTGCAACATATATTTACCAAAGACTGCTTACATTCTAGGCACTGTGATAGCTACGGAGACACTAAGTAAAAATGAAGGCATGATGGAAAGTTCTGCAGGTTTGCAAAAGTGACTTCAGCTTTTATACCTCTTATATCTGTAAAATCAGAGGTTTGTTAGGTGCAAAGGGGATTAGGGAAGTAATCATTAGTTTGGTGCTTTTTTTTTTTTATCACAGGTTATCAAGGATAGAGTACACTTAGGGATTCGGTTGACTTGAATAGAGATAGAAGACATTCATTTTACAGGAAATTGCCTTGGGAAGGGTCATTTTACTACTAGTATTGTGGAGAATATTTCATTGTTAATAATATATGTTATGTTACATACCTTGGTTAAACAGAATTATTTACTCCAAGAGCGCTAGTTGAAATGAAGATATTGGAGAAAACAAGACATTTGAGGGTGTGAAGAAAGAGGTATTATGAATTCAGACAGAGAATGCAAGTAAACTGGGTATCAGATAAAAAGAAAAAAAAGAAAAGAGAGATTGCTAAGAAGGGAGAGTAGGGTCCAGAAAAATAAAGGAGAAGATGAAAGATGTAAACTCAGTTTAGGTGACAAAACTTTTCCCGCATGCCTTTCAAATATGAATAACTATAAACTTTGAGTTTTCCTTATAATTTTAATGATACATCAAATTGAAAGAATTTATTTGTAATTTTGTATCAAGATAATCAATTGGGGCGTCCTGCCTTTCGTAGGTTCTCTTCTGCCCAGATACCGCCTGTAGTTGTAAAGGATTTATTTCCTCAGCTCTTGGGAAGGTTGTTGGCTGACAGTTCTTAGCTGTGAACTCACTTTGGGAATTGCCTCCACTGAAAATGACTACCTCATCCAAGGACAAACTGAAGTCCTTGGGCTCTAATGATATGACCTCCTTGCCTCAACTTGGGAAGGGCCATCTCAACTTCAGTTTGTCCCAGGGGACCAACTAAACTGCTTACTGTGACCAACTTACCCTGTGACATGAGGCATTAGACCTGAGAGTAACCCTAACAAAACACCATCATACGAATCCTCAGTTACAAGTTGGCTTCCTATGAAATGTAATCTATGACAGTGGCCTTCCTTTTACCATATTTTGTTACATGGTATTTTCTGGATTACTTTGGATAAGCAGTTCACTGACTATACCAAGTTATATAGAGTCTATTTTATCTTCATGCACAAAACTATACACAGACCCTTAGAGAAAGAACAAGTTCATTTTATTGGAAGAGTGAAGTAATAAATATCATGTTAGTTCTCAAGACATTGACAAAGAACAAAAATAGTTAAGCAAGGAAGAAAAAGAAGATACCAAAAAGCCATCTGAACATGGTTACACAGAGTGAATATTACCAAAGTAACATAGAGAGATTTGTATGCTTTTTCCTTTTGTTCAAAAATACTTCTGATCACTTCATGCATGCTGATTGCGGATGCAATAAAATGCTCCAAAAACGATAAAATAAAAACATTAAAAATTGTGTTTTTTTTTCTGTTATAAAGGAAAATAAACAAAGAAAAGTAAGATAATTGATACCCCTGAGCTTTTGCAAAGTCAGTTTCCTTTTTGCTAATAAACAGGAGAATAAAGTTAGGTTAGAGATTATCTTTTATTTAAATTTATTTTTACTTTCAGAACTATGTATTGGCTAGATGCATCATTCTCTTTGCAGTACAGAAACCTGGTGGAATTCTCTAAAACTTTTAGATATTCCAAAGTACTAGCAGACAGACAAAATCATGAAGGTCATGCTGTAATTCAGTTTCAGAAGTGTTCGCTTGTTAGGCCTCTCTGAATCATGACTAATCATTTAGGTTCCTTATGCCCAGCTTTCAAAGCTCAACAAACAACTTGCTGTAAATAAAAAAATAAAATAAAATAAAATACATTTTTATTGATAATAAGATAAATTCAGATACATATGTACAAACATGAGTGAAACCAAGAAATAGTTACAAAAATGATAAAGTTCATATTTATTTAGTGTAGAACTGTAACAATCGTGATATAATTTATTCCAAACACTAATCTTATTTTTTTAGATAAGACTTAGATACAAAATCTAATGTACTGAACCTCCCTTTCCTCTTAAAAGTAATTCACAAATAAAAACCTCAAGAGTATTAATGGTGAATTGCTGATGATTTCAGAATTGATGGAAGTACAAAGTGAATTGCAATTCTGAAATTAAAGTTTTAAAAGAAAGAACATACTTATTAAGCCTCAAAGAAATGTTCAACTTGTAATTGGTAAATGTACTCAGATGACCGTGAATTATGGTACATTCTCAGTTACACTATAAAGTCTAGAGATTTAAAAGTGAATTAGGTTACATTCTTTAGTCTTGGTGCCCTAACAATAAACCAGAACTCTTTTAGAAGGGATTTTAATTGAGGGTTTTATCTTAATTCTGAAAGGGAACATCTAAGAAGTAGTTTGAGCCTCAGAGCCAAAGAATTTAACAGGAAATAGTTCAGACTCTGGCTAAAGGTGATTAACCTGAATAAAATCCATTTTATTTAGTAGTGCGAGCACCTAAAATGGAAGATGTAGGGAAATAAGCATCATCTCTTTTTTGAATATATAAAAATGTCTAATCTATAAATGAGTTGGAAAAGCTTTTCAGTTTCTGTAGAAAAAAAAAACGTGCTTAAGGAAAGCTTAGCTAGCTGTCATATTAAGCAAAAATATCTATAGTTCAAAGATACTATTTTCACATGGTTGGTTAATCTAGTAAAAGCTGCTTTGCATTTCTGAACTACATTTTTGAAGTGTTTTGGCTGCTGATAATTTTTTTCTTTTGAAAATTAATCATACTGAATGCAGATATGCATAGCCACTAACACTTTTAATAAGTATTTGAGGCATATTGATGGAATGACAAATATTGACTATTTTTAGATAGTAAATAAGAAAAATTAACATGTCATTCATTAGATTCTTTTTTTAAAAACTCACATGGTGTCGTGAACATTATTGACTATTCAAATTCTACAAATATAACATTTAATAAAACAAACTTTTACAAACTTTCATATGGACACAAAAATAAATTGTAAGGTCTTTTTAAAATAAATTACATGAATAATCAAGGAGAAAATGCTCTTCTTAAATGAGTGTACCTGTTGACTTCGAAAGATGTCACTGGAGCCTTCCTATCTTAAGTCAATATGGCTTTCCAGTCATTACTATATGTTTATTTCTTATTTGAGTACATATATTTTTTGCACTTGAAATGTCCCAAGTAACAAGGGTAGGTGCTGGGGATGTTATCCTGAACAAGGCAGAAACTACTTTTATTCTGTGAGCAAATACAAATATAGTCTATTTGGGAAAGTTAAATTAAAATAAAGAGGCATGGCTTAATGATGAACATGATATATGATATAACATGGACTAAAGTACACATAGCAGGAACACCTAACCTAGTCTAGGAGAGTCCACAAAAGACTTTCCAAGGGAAAAACATCAAAGTTATTTGGGTTAAAGGGTTTAGGCTGTTTTAGTTAGTTAAGGGAAGTGTGTGGTGATGATAAAATGAACCAAAATATATCTAAAAAATAATATTATTTATAATTTACAAAACAATTTTAGTCTGGTGTTCTTGGTTGGAATAAAATATGGAATTTTAAGTTAAACAACCAGAGTATCATTTAGAGAACGATGGCTCTCTATTCATGAAATTATTCTCCAGTAACATGGAAGACATTGCACAGTTTGTATAACATACTTCTAGAAAAAATATGTAGGTTGCAAAAATTAACAAATTAAATCAAATTTGGAAAAAACAAAACACAAAGAGGACTCTCTCTGAATCATGGAAGCAGGACAAACTCTAACATTTTTTTTGTGTGCATATTAATGTTTTATTATTTTTTTTTTTAGGTATCTTTTTTTCTATTACGCTTATTGGGGTAACACTGGTTAATACAATTATATAATTTTCAGGTGTACATTATCATTTGATATCTGTATATTCTATTGTGTTACCACACAAAATCCAGTTTCCTTCAGCTACCATATATTTGATGCCCTTTACCCACTTCAACCTCCCCCTACCTCCCTATATTTGACCCTCTCATTTACCCCGCCTACCTCCTCTCTCCTCCCTCACCCCACTAGTAATCAATGTTTTCAATGTAAGAGTTAAGTGAGAGTTATGGAATGACATTAATGCTAAATAAATTTAATGCAATAAATAATTCTAGTGTTTTCAAAATATATTTTGTCTTTGAAGAAACTCTTTTGTGAGCCCTAGGGAGATGTTAATTATTACTTCTACAGCTCTGTGAGAGACACAAATTTCTTATTAGAGTTCTAAGAAAAAAAAATTTTATTATGCTTTAATGCTTCAATTTTTAATGTTTAATCGATTTAATTAGTTTCTTCAAAAGCATATACATTTTTAAAATACTAAATTTAAACAGGTTTCACAGTTTTGGAAGAGTTTATACTCTTCCATTATTGGAAATTAAACATACCCAAAAGTAACTTTGTGAAGTGCGCGTGTGTTAATTGGGACATTAGAGGATGCATTTTGGCTCGTGCTTCTCAGGGATATAAATAGCAAACCGCTATGAGATTCTTAAATCTCTCAGTGTGGCAAAGTGTATGTTTACTACATGTATCCCTGGCTGGAATTTAAGCATCTTGAAGGCTGGAAGCATGTATTATTCATCTTTAAAACACAAGTACCTAGCAAATTTTATATCTCCTACTTGATTTCAAAAAATTATTTTGAATAAAAGAATGGAAAGATACATTTAATCTATAAAAGCAGTTTATTTAGATCACTCATAAATGTATAATTTATTTTTACTTCAAGACTTAACCTACTATGATTTTGTCTATTAAATGAAATGCTAAGTTGAGAGTTCACACCAGGATATACAGAGCAGGTTATAACTACTTTTGAGTAAAAAGTAAAGGTCATAAGTTTTCTGTAAATTAGTGCCAAGTCAGGAAGTGCATTTTCTAGAAAATTCAATTATTTTGCCTGTAAGTTTTGTCAGAGCAGTACATCTACTGCTAAAACATAGTGAAATAAAGAATGAGTGTTGAGGACACTTCTACAGCGTCTGTGCGACTTCATCAAAAGATCGCCTGGGCTCTACTTGTTTGATGTTATTTTGAATCTTTTAATTTTTTAAACCACATTGTCAAAAATTCTAGCATTTGATATTTACCTTCACTACCTGGCACTTCGCACATAGTACTTTATTATGCTACACACAATGGTTGTTTCTATACCACAAACAGAAAAAAATCTTCAAGCTGCACAGGAATAACCCACTATTAACTCATCTCATTTGATCAGTTACATATCATGGGTTAAATTATATCTTAATGAAAATATATATAACTTTATGGAACCAAAAGCCTTATATTTTTTTCTTTTAGACCAAAAGAATAGGTACTCCATAAAAATTAACATTATTTTTAACTCCAGAAATTACCTCAATAGTCATTCAAAACATTTTAGATTGTATAAAACTATCTGACTTAAAAAAAATAAATTGTGTGTATGTGTTTCAATAAGTATCTTTGTCTATATTTAAAAAATCATCCAAGCATATATATGATTAATGGATTTATTTTGTACCCTCTACTAGTATAGAACGTTGAGACTTTGCTTTAAACTTTGCCAGTTTTAAGTTGAACATATAGATGTATTTTTTAAATAGAAAAATTAATTAGCAATCAAGTAAAATTCATAAAATATTTCAATGTAGTAAAAATTACTGAAATCATTTACTCTCTGATATATATTTTTAAATTATAGTCATTATTTCACTGAAGAAACCACAGTTAATAAATTTCAAGATTATAGAAGTGAAGTTAATTTAAATTCACCTGAACAATTGTCTCTGAAGGCTTATATGTGTTCCTCCATATTATAAAAGTTAATTTTTCCTCCTGATAGTCATTTGCAGATAAAAATGAATTTTTAGCTAATTTCCAATCTTAATATTGATGATGCCAAGATTTTTTGTATGCTAATAAAATTTTTGGAATAATTTTCTTTCAAAAGTTCCACCTTGCCCATTTTTTTTCTTTTAAGAATAAAATATAAATCTAACATGTAGTAATACATCCAGGCAGGCCAACATCCTGAACAAGGTTAATTAGAATTTGTCCATTCTTCCTTCAATGTCATCTGCGGCCAGAAGGCAAAAAAATTCTCCAGTGCTTTCTTTGAACCATCAACCAGAATATTCCCTTAGTTTGTCTGAGGCTAACAGTAGTCATGTCAAACGTTCTTTCCCCCAGACTCATAGCTGTATAAGTCAGCGTTTTCAGGTGCTTTATCCATGTACTCTCTACTCTTTTCTCTGTGGACTACTTTATATTCTAGGACTTTGACTCATTTCATTATTATTTTTGCCATTATGTCTATAAAGCTTAGAAGCAGAATGTATACCAATATAATTTTAGGTAATCAGTTTGTTGGGCTAATTGCTGTAATTTCGTATTTAAGACTCATAGGCAAAAACAAAGATTGTACACATTAATTTTGTCATTGGAGATAAAATATAATATTTAGATAATAAAAACAAGTTCAATTCGAAGGAACTTTATTGAAAGAAATATCAGTTATGAAGTGAATGAATGAATGAGTGAATAAATAAATATAAATAAAATAACAATGGAAGAATCACATCAAGTTTCGCATTCATCAATTGCAACTTCATCTTGTTTTAAACTCATCGTTAATATAAACTTTAACGTGTTAAATTAACTTACTCTGCTGAAGTTGTAATAATTTATCTCAAATATATTGTTCATTAGGTTTAAAAACAATATATCATCTTGTGTTTTATATTAATCTTAACCTTGAATTAGTCTTTAACGGACTTTGGAAAGTACTACAAATCAATTACCAGTTAGGTCCTTACAGAGATTTTACAATTAAAATTTTACACACACGCACATATACAAGTGTGTCACATATATCAATATATATGTATATGTATATCTTTAATAAGTAAACCTGTGCATAAATTATGCACATATGTTTACACGCACACATACATACAATAAGAAATGGACAAACAGTTTCAATGCAGTGCCTGATTTTTCTTCTGCTAAATATGAACTGGCTGTCTGCATCACCTTTTCAGGAGACCTTTACTGAGTGCTTCACCTTGACCTAATTTTTGTTACTATTTATATATATTATGTAAATTGCTTTGTAATCTAAAACTACCTGAAATTTTCTAGCATCTCTATCTATCTGACATCAATATCATCTACTTTTATGTTTATTATCCTTCAATTACAATGCAACCTCCATGAAGCAGGAATTCTGTGTGTGCGTGTGTGTGTGTGTGTGTGTGTGTGAGAGAGAGAGAGAGAGAGAGACAGAGAGACAGACAGACAGACAGACAGACACTGTTAAATAGCCAACTACTGCAACAGTACCTAGGACATGGAGTCACTCAGTCAATACTTACTGAATAAATAAATGGCAGAATAGTAGTTAATTTGGCATTATATACTCTTACATAAATTATATAGCATATAATGTTATAGCATAAAACAAGAAATCTATGGTATAGAGTCCCCATCCTGAATATGCTTTTTCTACTTTTACCCTCTGCATTTGGTCTATGACCCAGGAAAAACCAGAAACCTTGCCACAGCTCTTTCCTGTGCCTCTGCATGCTGTGTCCAAACTGCTCATGAGTGAAGGTATAACTCTTGAAGGGCTGCACAGTGGGATTTGCAGCTGCCTTCTCTTCAGCATTGTTTCTTACCTAAGGATCTAAAGTAAATAGTAGAAGATAAAGGGAATTTTGGGAAATCTGTAGCATAGAATTGTGAAAGCCTAGGTATTTTCCTGACTATGAGATTAAACATTCAGTGTTCACCTAGAAAAAGAAAATTTTCTCTCTGTCAGCTCTGGCCAACATTTAATGTCCACAAAAATAAAAACAACAACAAAAAATAGGTGTATAGCTAAATTTTTATATTTACTATCCTGGTAAAAAATAAAAATAAAAAAAAAAAGAAGAATGGAATACATCTTTTGAGTGTTCATTTAATACAGGAAACCCTTACAAGTCCTTATAAATGTGTTGTCGAGGGCGGGATGCCCCAAAATCTTTCACTTTCTTGGGCTTAAAACTTTCCTTCCTTCTGATATCCCTCATAGACCCAGAAAGCTAGCATGGGATTGTATGGGAAAGGAAACAAAAAAAGCCATTATATTTTGTAACTTCTGAACCAGTATTCTGCTTCTGTGGAATTAATCCTCTTGGTCTGTCTCACCTTCTGAGAACGTTGACTCTGTTCCACATCATGCTTGACTTACTGGACACTTACAAAGTATGAGGGGAACTGGGCTAAGTGCATGGAAACCTTCTACTAAATATCTAGAGAGTGCTAGAGGGCTTTTTCATTATAGCTTGTTACAAAAAAATTAAAGTTGAATATTAGACAATCTTGACCTAAATTAACCTGAGGTGCATACGCGCGCGCGCGCGTGTGTACAAATTACATATTTGGGAGGGAAAATGAGTTGAGGCCAAAATGATGAGATCCTGAAGTGAATTTTAGTCATGACAGGAAGTTTGGATTTTAACTTGAATATAATTGAAAACCACTTTTTTTTTTTTTAGTAGTAAACATGAAGGAATTATTGATTTTAAAAAGAGCTCCTGAAAATAGGGAGTTGAACGAGTAGGGGGGATAAGTAAAGCTGTAAAGATATAAAAGTCAGTGATTTTTAATCAACACAATTGGCACACAGTATATAATACCATGTCACTCAGAGATAGACCCTGTCTGTATTCTAGGGCAGAAGCATGATATAAAAAAATCAATGAAAGTGTATAATACTTTGTACATAGAAGCCATTTGGTATGTGTTTATTGAAATGATGATGAATGAATAGTTTCAAGAACTTCTTAGGAATTGCACAAAGCAAAGCCCATGTTTATTTGCAGAAATGGAACACTGAAATGAGGTCTTTTTTGTTCTCTACTTTCTATTTTGAACAAGGATTATCTTTAAAGTATTTTGAAGAACTATGACATTCATTTAAAATTCTAATATGAAGTTCTAATAAAATGCCATCGAGTTAAATAATATAACTAAATAATCGTTTTTAACATATCTCTGTGAAGCCAGTCTGGTATATTTTTTGAAATAATATCCTACAAAGAATTTAAAAGAAGGATATATACAGATATTCTAAATACACACAGGAGTGTGTACTTAATTTCCACTTCGAGGCAGATGAATGCAGGATGGTTGCAGAGCATTTCAAAAAAACACATTTCAAAGGAGATAATGTGTTTGAATACATTTAATCCAGCAAGATGTTAGAAAATAAAACTTGGTTGCCTCTCCAAAATAAACCAATATCTCCTTGAAAAAACACCTCTCGAGACTTTGGAGAAGTACTCCATTCCTGAAAAGAAAATTGTGCGGAAAATAAAGGTCAACCTGGAGAAACTGTCAATTTTTCTTCTGTAAAGCTAGGTGAGCTTTCTTTTGGAGGAAGCGGGTGAGTGGTGACACCAAGGGTGAGTGAAGCTCTATTTTATCCTTCAGATTTCTGGTTGGTTTCTTCAGGCAAGTAACTGCAGAGAAATGAGTTCTTTTCTTACTAGCTAGTAATTTTTCTTACTCTTCAAACTATGGGTTCAGATCAGTCCTAGAAGCTTTTTTTGCTAGTTACGCTTACTTTGTCTTACAACTAGCATGAAGCCTCTTAGTCAAAATGAATGTGAAGGAGCACTATACGGCTTTCAGGGCTGGGAATAAGACCTCAGGGCTTTTTAGGTGTATCCATATTATTTTCTCAGATTGCTTTTAGTTTTTTGTTGTTGTTTTTGTTTTGTTTTGTTTTGTTTGTGTGTGTGTGTGTGTGAAACTGCTTTTTAGCCTTTCAGTTTGGGTTTCTGATTAAGAAACAAAATTTAATCTCTAGGTTTCTAACCTGACTAATTCTAAGTAAGCCTGTATTTCCCACACTTCCAAATATAGTGCTTATTCTGTTGAATTCTATATAGTAGGCATGTTCATCAGAGATCTCCAGAGAGGAGATATTATCCAGAGACTTATTATTAGGAATTGGTTTAAATGATCACAGAATCTGGCAGTTCCCAGAATCTGCAGGGTGAGTGGGCAAGCTGAGACCCAGGAGAGCCACTGGTTTAATTCCAGATTTAAGACCAGAGCTCCGAAGACCCAGGAGAAACAGATATTTTGGTTTGAGTGCAAAGACAGGAGAAAAACCAATGTCCCTGTTCTAATGCAGTTAAGTTGAAAGAATTTTCTCTTACGCAGAGAAGGTTCAGCCTTTTTGTTCTAGTCAGGCTTTCAACTGACTAAATGTGGCCCACCCATGTTAAGGAGGGCATGTGATTAGGAATGGGTGTGTGTGTGTGTGTGTGTGTGTGTGCTGCGCGCGCGTGCGTGTGTGTGTGCACACACACACATTTTATTACTGTAGAGCAAATTACCAGTTAAAAGAATCTAAAAATTAAAAGAAACAGAAGAATAGCAACAAAGCTTATTTCATTTATTGTTTTCTTCAAAATTAGAAACAGAGTCATAAATACATATTCTATATAAATAATATAGTTATTATACTAAAAATAACATCTAATATTCATTCAGTGTTTGAAATGTACTAAGCATCAAGCCCGTTATTTTATATTGACTATTAATTAAGAAACTATTCTCACAACTCCAAGGCAAACTGATATGCAGTCAGAGTAGGAACGAAGGCCAGAGAGGAACAGGGTTTGAAGTGGGCAGATCTCCACATCTTCACTTCTGTTCTGCACAAAGTGTACAGGTTTGGCCCAGAATCTCAACAGGGCTATGGTTTCTATATACCTGAAACTTGCTAAAATGTGGGAGATGCTGAAATGAGGCAGATCAGTGTTCACTGGAAGGAAACTCTTTTTAATAATTAATGTGGTCCAACAATAAACAAAAGCCATATACTTCTTTATCCAAGCATAGCCTGGAAAAGGACTTCTTAGATATGTTACAGAGGACATTTAAGGACTAGGTAAAGGATTAGACTAGAGGAAATCTATAGTTCCTTTTAATTCTGAAAACCCGTCAAACATAGAAAAAAATTTTGGTAAAAGTTTAGTTCAGATATTTTCTTTTACTCTTTTTTACAACTTCAGAAAATCATTTGGACACTATAGAAGAGGAGACTTAAAAATGTAAGGTAAATTATGAAAGTTGAATGATTATGAAATACCAACATAGGATCAGTCTTGGTAAAAAACATACCATTCTGGTGAGTGAAGTTGACAGAAAGCTTTGCACATGTGGAGTAGAGGGCATATGGGAAATCTTTCAATTTTGTTGTGTACCTAAAACTGCCCTAAAAAAAAAAATCTTTAAAAGTATAACTCCATTGATCCAATCATCTCACTAATTTCACTTATAATAGTATATTTTAAAGAAGTAATCAGCGAGATAAAGCTTTGGGAGTGAAAATATTATTTACTTATATATTTTAGTAGGTTAAAATATGGCAATAACCTAAATATCCAGGCCTTGAGGCATAGTTTAATAAATTATGGAATAACCACAAAATTTAATGCCTAGAAGCCAGTGATAATGTGCTGTAAAAGATTACTTAATGCAGTAGAAAAATGTTCAAAAATAATGCCCAAGTGAGTTTATTTGATCATATATCTACTCTATGGCTCAGTTAAACTAGTATTTAACCAAGAGAAACGAAAAGATTTGTACACAAATATTTTTAGAAGTTCTTTGTAATGTCATCTCCACTGTCTCTTCCAAAGTGACTTTATTACATGACTGGATCCTGAATAATGAGCTATATAGAACAGATCTAAGGATAGCAAGGCTTTTTAATTGCATGTATAAAAAGATCTCTCACTAATCTGTAAAAAGTATATAGACCATACTCTGCTGAGTGTGAATATCTAAAGCTACCTTGATAATGATGGAGCTACCTTTCCTCCATCCATCCTGTTACTGTATTAAAAGAAAAGAGACTACGAGAACAAAAAGATCAGTATACATATGACCAAACACCCTGCCAGATTCACCTCTGAAAGAGGCAGTACAGGGAGTTCACCACAAACATGGTGTTGTATAAGGAGCTTAACGGTTTCGTATAAAACAATTCTTGAGTTTATGTTTGGTGTGCCCTAGGGTACAGGTACCACCCTAGCATTTTTTTTTTTTTTTGCATTGTCTCCTGAGATTAATTTCTCTGGGATTATGGAGACTGAGGAACAGCCATCATCCTGTATAGTGGATCATCCTTGAAGGGAATCGACTGTACAACGTGGAACTGACTCTGCAGGCAAGAGTCCCAATGATCAAAATGACCTACGAGGAGCCTCTCATCCTTGAGTTTTTCATTTTCTAAGCAGCATGAATTACCTAATTATTGAACTCTTGGGAGTTTTGAAAGTGGAAATTAGTGGGTAACTTGATAAATCCAATAAACTAATTTTTGTTAAGGTGTTAATGATATATTGACATTTTGCAAAAGCTCATTTGTTACTGACTAATGAAGTCTTAGACATCATTTCTCATTCAAATTTTCTGTCAATATCTAGTCAGATGAAGAACAACGAGAGTGTGCCAGATACAAAGTGGCCTTCATGGAGTGAGTGTTTTTCATTATAAGGGTCTGCTTTAAAGAAAGTCTCACTTTTAAATTGGTTCGAACATGTTCAAGTAGTTGGCTAAGCCCTCAAATAAAGCAAAGAGTAGCGAAAACTCAGTCTCTGCCTCTGGGTTTATAATATCTATTTGAATTATTATATTTTCGAGTTCTGCAGTTACTTTGGAGAAAATTGGAGCTATTACAGAGAGTCAGAACCCACAGCATGATCATCAAAATGTTGAGGTATTTTCCTTTTTTTCCTAGTTTACAATTACATATAAACATACAATTACATATAAACATACAATTTAGATTTTTATCCATACTCAGAAAGCGTAGCAAAGTGGTAACGAGATGTTTTACAGATGAAGGGACGAGGTATTTCTATAGATCTTAGTCATAGAAATGTCATCTCCCCCCTTATTTGAGATCATGCTCTATGGATATGTATGTGTGTGTGTTTGCTTTGCACATGCTCACTTATGTGTGTGTGCAGGGGAGTGTCTTGTGTGAGCTCGCTTGCCTGTGTGTGTGCGTGTGTGTGTGTGTGTTGATAGTAGACTCATGTCAGGGAAAGAGCATCTAAATCCTATTTCTGGTATATTGTCTTTCTGTAAAACAAAAGGAAAAAAGAGAGAATTACCACATCAAGGTCTTCAAATTAACCAAGAAATTCTACTCATCGAGGTGAGAATTTTGGCTCTAGAATAAAAATAATTTTCTATTTCACAGCAGAAAAAAGTAAGAATAAAAAAAAATGGGTTGTTGGATATCTCCAGTTTCTCTTTTCTACTTCTGAGTAGTTCTTTCTCTGAAGACCATGGATAGCCCTATAACAAAGATAGTATAGAAGTTTGAACATGATTTGAAGATAGTAAATAAAATGAAAATCTATAATTTTCTCTACTAATTGCATGAGAAATAAAGAACTTATGACAGTTTTGACTGAATGAAAAAAAAGCCATATATTTCATACTTTTTAAAGTCTGGCTGCAAAGATCTATGATATTTGCATATGAATTTCCTTCACCTTGCAAGATCCTAGAGCTCATGAAATAATCAGGCATAGAGAGAAAACTGAATGTAAAATTTCACTCCTCAAAAATTGTTCTCTTTTCATAAAATGATTTTTATAATATCTTTATTTAGAGGACTCCATTACTTTCTGAGCTATTGTTTGAAGAAGTCTACTGAAAATCTATTATTCAAGTTGAAGACTGTGAGATATATTAAACTTAGTACTTAATGGATAATAAGACATTTCTTTATCAGATATTCCTTTCATAGAAAGACAGTTTACATTTATCCCATATAAGTTTCAATTGCCATTCAGATATGTGTTCTTTGAACAGCCCTTGTTTCCGAATAAAAACCCATTTAAGGTGTCCTCACTGGGCTGCATCTCTACAGACTTTCCTTCCTTTCACAAAGTGAGCAATATATTTTATGAAAAAGAATTATATTTTTCTTCTTGTTCATTTCACTATATTTTTCTTCCATGGATATGAAAGGTGTGCTAATCTTTCCTCATCAAAACAATAGGAAAATAAAAGTTGTAATCAGCCAATAAAGGGAAAAATAATCTTAGAATCTATACACTAAGGAATTGGCTTGAATACACTATTAAATAATTTGTTAAGAAAAGCAGATTTCACAAGCGTTCATGTAGAATCTTAGTGGCAGATTAGGAAAAAGAATCTCTTCTATCTTTCTACTTATATTTTTACCTTATAAATCTCATAACTTCAACTATTAGGATTTTCCTCATATTCTTTTCTCAATTTGCCATCTATGAGATATGAACTAGTCGATAATTATTCTTTGACCTTAAAACTGCATTTAAGATTATTAAGAGGTATACACTGAGTAATTTCTATTATGGAATAACTCAAAGGTTGAAAATAAGATAACAAAGGAAATGTACATCTATACAAGCATTCTGGCAGTTTGTGTGTTTCTGATCCAAATTGTTATAAAGTTTAGTAAGAAATATATTATTTGAGTTTTGGGCCATGTGACTACTGATAAAAGGGTTTGGTTCACTAATAATGCTGATTCAACTGTGGTTTTGTTTTTAAATCAGTTTAATATGATAAATGTAATAGCTTTGATGAAAACAAAATGTTAGTGTATCATAGCGTAACAAGCATTGATTTTTCAGGCAGAACCATCTGTGTATGTTTTCCTGTTCTTCTGATGCAAAGCTATACAATCTTAGACAAATTAAATTCTCTAAACCCAAATTGCATTATGTATAAAGTGGGCAAATAATAACTACTCGTTATTGCTGTGATGATTTAATGAGTTAGATTATGTATATAAAGTAGTTAGCATATTACTGCCTTCTAGAGGATATAAAAAGGATGATTATTATCTGTAGCAGAGACATGTTAGCTCTTTGTCAAATTCACTTTTCCTGCTTTTAGGCAAACAAGTAGCCAGTATTTTCCAGCTTTCCTTTCATTAAGGTTTGATCATGTCATTGAGGTCAGCCAATGTAATGTGAACAAAAATGACATGTATTGCTTCCAGGGCCGGCCCCTGGAAATTTCAATGAGAGATACTTCATATTCTTCCTCATTTCACCAGCTTATGTAGACAAGCTCAGCACCCTTAAAACTGTTGAAGTTGGTAAAGCCATGAGTTATAAGAATTTGGGGTTGCTCAGTCACCAGTTAGAGAAGAACTATAGATCAAAAGTACCCATTTTGTTTATATATGTAAGCTAACATATCATATATTGATCGTTATCTATTTTTTGTGCTTTTTTTTTTTTTTGGTTAGAGTAACTGGTGTTACCTTAATTAATTGTTATTATCAACAGAACTATATACTATTTCCAGTGTCAATAATAAAACAAATGAAATAATAATTATAATTTGTGGCATAAATAATATACTGCCGGGTGCCAGGTATCAGCCTTCATAGATTATATTCCATGTCATATCTGTATTATTGGAGGCCAATAACAAGCAAAATCAATTTTGGTTAATTTAAATAACAAGTAAACTGAACGCAATGATATTAAGTAACTCAAAAAAATCATTAGAGGAATTCTGGAGAATCAGAGTCAGAATATGGAAGGAAACCAAGGACAACATGGGTGGATACTGAGATAATCATGCTAAGCAAAATGTCAGACAGAAAAATTGAGAATCATATGATTTCACTCATACGTGGGATATAAAACTGAAAACAACAAGACAAACAAATAAAAACTCATAGAGACGACAGTTTACTGGATGACAGAGGGAAAGGGGAACAAAAGGAGAACAGGTAAGGGTAAAAGGGGTCCAATATATGGTGATGGAAGGAGATTGACTTTGAGTGATGAAAACAATGCAATATACATATGATGTACACTAGAAACCTATACCGTTTTATTAATCAGTGTCAACCAATACATTTAATAATAACAAAAAGAAACCAAGGTAAACTAAGCAGCCAAAAAATACACCCATCTTTATACCACAGAACAGTCTGAAGGGGATTCTGTCATTGGATGTGTGCCATTAGGTGGTACGTTGACACCCCAGCTGGACCCCATCTCTGTAAAATGTTCTAAGACTTTGTCGCAACACTAGGTTCAAAGCAGGTGGGAGCCTCTGGTAGACTGAGACAAGGCCACAGTCAAGTGCACTAAATCATAGTAGCTGAGTAGAAGGCAGAGTTTTCTCTTTATACAAATTTACACAGTTTGGAAATTTTGAAAATACAATAGTTGAGATTCTGGTAAGACAAAATCAATACAAAGGAATGTAGCACTTTACTGTTTTAAACTCTGTATGTTCATATACATCATTCTTCCTTTTATAGTTCCAAAATCATGCTCTGTCTTAACTCTTGGGTACTGGAACCTGGATTTACATTCTCCCCAAAGGAGGACACTAAAGGCTCCCATCAATATCTACATCCATGTCCAGGAACTCTTCCTCTGTATGTGGCAAACTATAATAAAAATGTAAAAGTTAACACCATCAGCACTTTTCACAGTTAATATTGGGAAAGAAAGGAATAAAAAAATGGAAATCAGTTGCAGACTACATTCCTCATTCTAGAACTAGTCAATAAGCCAAAATTCGCATTATAACATTTCCACTCTACTATCCCATCTCACATCCCCTTTCCCCAGCCATCATTTGGGTTGGTCGAGAGAGTTTTTAACTCACTTTATAATCAAAATCTGTATTCCCCTCAAAAATATGTGACTTTTGAAGTCCCACCTAAATGTAAGCTTAGGTCATCCATCAGCTTCTCTCACTCAATGTGGAGGTATTGGGAAGCCCTAAGTGGGTTCAACATAGTACCCTCATCTCTGAATTATAGCGTGGACTCTATTTCACCCTAGCAATGCAGTGTTGTTGTTTTTGTTGTTATTTTTGCCCTAAGCCCATGGAAAGTGGTGATAGCAAAGGCATGAGTGACATTTCAAGTAAAATGACCTTAAGTATGTATTCTATCATGGTAAATTACTTCTCTTCCATGCCTGAAGAGGTCTTATATGCCACATGTGCACCTCTGGCCATAGTGATCATAATAGGTAATATTGATACCCTGTATCAGGCACTGCTCCCGTTATCTTATTCAGTGGGGGTTACTGTCATCTTCATTAGACATCTTTAGAATTACACTAGGGAGTGAAGCTGTTTTGCTACCGATGATACTTAACATCCGTTTTGCACTTCAGCAGCAGAAGAGTCTGTCTAGTCTTCTAAGGAGAGGGCTGTTGTTGAACATCGCACATCTCCCTCTGCCCCCATCATGGGGCTTTTTGCTATAAATTCTCCTGGGTAACATTGGGTTTGCTGACTCACATCCTCCAAACCCAAAACAGTTTAAACTATTGCACTTGATAAGAGTTTCTGTGGTGATTAGAGTGAATGGTGAACATTCACAAACTATGCATATTCCTATACTCCAGGCCCATTCTCATTATCAGTAATTCATTCTTGCTCCTACAAAGCCCTCAACTAATTTTTAATGAATCTCTCTCCATGAACTGTTATAGATTATAACAAGCCAATTTTCTGCCTGGCAAAGTAAAAACGAGCTATACTTCTTGATATATAGCCCCAGAGAAGTTGTAACATCTCTATTTTCCATCTCGGATATTTCTGGATGCTACCGTAGTGAATTAACTACATGGTAGGCTAGTGTTGGCCCTGCGTGTGTTGCCATTTATTATCAAGCCTTCTACCCTTTTTTAAATCTTTATTCAAATGGTCATGAGGAACTCTCCGTGACATCATAAAGGTGGGTGGAGAGAACGTTGACACCATGGCAGGAGTAGGCCACATGACAGTATGAACTCTCCGAAGTGAAAAACATCACTTCGGTCCCTGCTCAGGCCCATTCCTCATATACACTCTCAATTAAAGATGGAATCTTGTTGGTTTCAGTCAATAGACGGGTCAGTGGAAGGAATAACAACCATGATGGCAGCTTGGCTCTCATAGTCACATGATGTTCTATTTCTAGCAGGATTCACTAGTTAATCGAGTTATTTTATAAGGAGAATAAAACCATAAGGATGTCTTCTATAATTCTGAGGCTTGCTATAGGCTCTATATGACCTAAGCAACTGCAGAAGATACTTTGAGCTTCATGAAAACGAATAACTTACAAGTACTTAGTAAAAGAGTTAATGATTTTAGAAATGGGCACTGTTTATACACCTTTTAGGGTCAAAAAGAGTCAGAGCAGCACAGCAAAATGTAGCATATGTTGACTGCAAAATCCATAAGCATTTACAAATAATTAAATGGAGAAGTAGTATTTTCCACAGGCTATAATACTATTTCATAAAGAAAAATAAAAGTTGAGCCATATCAGGTAATGAATCTACTAATTACTCTGCTTATTTAGTTCCTTCAGCTATTATTTACTGAACTTACTGGTTCTAGTTATCCTTTTAATCTTTTTTTTTTTTTCTCTCTCTCTCTCTGAATATAGCAAGACTACCATGTAAAGCTAGATTCAGGCCTTCTGCCAAATAGAGTCTAACTAATTCAAAAGGGTTTCAGTTTCATAGCTCCAGAATCTAATGCTCGATATTGCCAAGACACTGTTGGGATTAAACACATCATTTTTTCGCATTTCTGTTTAACTCAATCACTGCCATAAAATGCAAGCTTTCTTCAAAAAAATATCTCTGATCTCATAAATCTAAAATTATTTACATATCTAATCAAAGACTCAACCCTCATCCTCCATCCTCCAGTTAAACTATTCTAGTGTGCCCGTTGCTATGGACTGAATATTTGTGTCTCCTTAAAATTTGTATGTTGAAACCTTATGTTTAACGTGATGGTGTTAGAAGGGGGTGGGGGGCATTTGTGAGGTGATTAGTTCATGAGGGCCGAGCTCTCATAAATAGGATAAACATCTTTATCTGTGAATGGTGCTTGTTGTTTCCAAAAATATTCTGAGTTGATATTGAATGAAATCAGAAACCATTCTGAGACAGACACTAAAAGTATGTTCTTCATTAAAATTTTAAAAAGAACACTGAAATTTAGGTCATGGTTATACAAATAACGTAATGAGATTTTAATTAGAAATGTAATAAGTAGCTGTGCTATAAAATTCTCAGTTTGGAAATGAATTAAAATATTTTAAGAGAAGTTTCATGAAAAATTTCCAAAAGTATAACTTCAGCTTGAGTAAAGGGATATATATATACATATGTAAGTATGTATGTATGTATGTATGTATGCATGTAAATTATCCCTGGGTTGACCAATATGGTCATTTTGACTAGTCATGATCATCAAGATATCTGCTTCCATAAATTTCTTTGCTTTTTCACTGTTTCTGCTCATAAGCACCTTCTCCAGTAGGTAAAAGAGAAATTTAAACTCTAGTCAACCTTGCTTATTACAGATTTATAATAAAATCAAAACCAAAACATGAGCGCTTGCTACTCATGTTTTATTCATTAAGGAATCATTTGCTTTGTTAAAAAACACATGTAACAACATAATAAGAATAGGCAAAGTAAGACAAAACTTTAACAATAATTTAGTATTATAGTTCTCATACAGCCCCATTCCATGCATGGCAGTATCATTGAAATAATAATTGTTTATTGTGGTAAGAAATACAATCTGAAGTGAAGTCACTACATTTGAGAATACCACAAAGATGCCATTATTTAAAAAATATATATATATATATATATCTTAAGGATATTTTTCATCCTTTTGTTGTTATTGTTTTACTTTGTGTTTTGGAGGTTAAAACAATAAAGACAGATCAAAAGCACTGCAGACGTGGAAATTGTTAGAAAACATTTATTTAAGCAGTTAATGAGAATTCAGTATGACCTGCTACTTAATGTTATCCATTAGTATTTTGTTTGTTTGTTAGTTTGACTTTTACATTTGGAAATGTTTCTATAAGGCATTATGGTGCAATGCATTCTCTGCAAAAACCTTCATAAATATTCTTTACAGCGTCTTTGTGTTCCTTTCTATTGCTCCAATCTATTCATGTCCCTTATTCCCTATACACTTTAAATTTATTCATCCTAAATGTACTACAAAACCTATAAAATTCTGAAGTTCGAGTGTTGCTGTATGAGACTTTTTTTAGCAGCTTTCTCATATTATCTCATAATGCTTTTACTATTTGCATAGAAGTTTTATCTAATTTCAATTTTCAGCAGTTTCATCTACAAACTAAATTTAAATAGTAAATTTAAGTATTTTTGCATTAATATTTTTACTATAGTCATGTACTAAGTGACTGAGGTTGGGTCTGTAACTTACTAAGGGTGTTGACGTCTTTTGATCTTCCAGACTACATCTCGTCTGAAGGCCTTTATTATTAATTTAGTGGCTCTGACCGAGAACCTTGAATTAAATTAATTAATGAAAAATTAAAATATAAATCTTTCTGACAATATACCGCCTTGATTCCTACACTTGGTTGAAAGGGGTTGGGGGAAATTTTGATGTTTTGCAATAGCTACTCTCACATGATGTGTCCGAGTTTTGCTAAATGAGTTCGATTTCTCTTGTGATGGTTCTTTGGTGATGGTGCAATAGTTCCAGGGGTTGGTGATTGCTGATTATTGACATCGAAACTTGTTCTGTTGGGGGAGAGATCATAATACATCATTTTCTCCTCCAAATTCTCAATAGCCTGAGGACTTTCTGTTTCGGAATGTTAAACTATGGGGGATGTGGAGCCTTTTTATTTGTGATATTATGGGAGCCTAGAAACTGTACACATTTTACCAAACTCTGGAACATTAATATGACTTGGGTATTATGTGGAGAGTTTTCTAATGTGGATCATACCTTTTATGTTTCAGGGTAAAACCTGGTAAAACATAATGAGGTGTAGTGAAGTTTTAAGTTCTGGTTTTCAGTGATTACGGAGCATGTAAGTATTAAAGGTGTTTCTCCTCACGTATTTCACTCCTCCCTTCTCACGTGTTGAGCATGTAACTGTCCTTGTGCCAGGGTACACATACCTGAATACCTGGGAAAGGAGAACTTCCTTTTGGTAGCCGGGAGGTGATTTTGTTATTAACCTTTCACCATGTCTTATGCAGTTGTATTTTGGAGAATGCTATCTCTTGGATGCTCTGCTTAAAAAAATCAACACTTTTGTAATATCACTTCTGGATGCATGATGCTGCACTTTGAGAGGTGACATCTTTAATAGTGCAATGACAACAATATCAACCAGAAAAAGACTAAAAACCAATCAAAATCCCACTTGGAGTGTGGTGCGAAGTTTGAGAAGAGGATTTGTTGGAGTAACACTTACAAATTTTAATACATGCCAGCCACCAATATCTTTCCCTCGGGGTTTGCAGTTTTAATTAATTATAGATGACCGTTGCCTACCTTTACATTTTTATCATCAAAGAGACAACATAAGGCTGCAGTATTTGCCCAATAAGACATTACACTATAAATTACCCATAAGTTCTTTTATGAATGTAGAAATTGTATCTAGCATGTTGTCCAAAATTGTGATAATAGTGAAATAAAAATATTTATTTTTAAAAACAAACAAAAAAACTTTAATTCAAGAGAAATAGCATTTGGATAGCTTTTCCCTCAAATCTAGCACTTTGTTATGCTTGTGAAAGACATGCATTAATTATTTGGCAGGTAAATATTTAAACTATTTTCCTCACAGGTGATAGGGGTATAAAACACTTAACTAATACATATGTGAATGCTAATATTCTCAAGAGTAATTCATTATCCCAGCATTACTTTGATAAGAAAACATCAAAATATGTGTAAATCACCTGCTAAAATTATGAGCTATGCAGCAATTTCATGTGCATCCAATTGCTAATCAACGATTTTTTTAATAAAAATACCATTGATATAGTTAAATGGGCTTTGGGCTTCGTCCTTATCTGCTATTTAGCACTTGACAGTTTACTCTCAAGTAAATATCTGCAAAGTAAAAACTATCTGGATAGAAGAATGAATAACATTATAATTATTATTGTTATTATTATTGTTTTAATTCTGTGCCAATGATGTTGGACATCGAAATCAAAAGTGGAGAACATTTTTTTCTAAATTACTTAAAGTAAGATTTTTTTCTCAAATTTTCATTTTATTTCATCTTCTAGACTATTTAGGTTCCTATTGACTTTAATCATTTTTTCTCTTTAATAAGTCTAGGTTTTAGGAGGATGAATATTTTGCATACATTTTATTTAACAGCAATAGAAAAAGTCACAAACTTTATTATTATTTCACTGTTTATTAAGTTGATCAGATAGCACAGCCAAATCCTCACTCTAATCTCATTATTGAATAGCAAACTAAACAAATAAAAAATATAGAAATAAACCAGTACAGAGGGATACATGCTTTACCCAATTGAATGTATGCAAAGCATTAACAAATAAAATACCAAAGACTTTTTTTCCTGAGATCTGTTTTATAATTTAAACTATAAAACCATTTAAACATGGCAATTTCCCATGTAGTAAAGAAGTATGAGTATGTGCACTGTCTTTAAAGAAGAGAGATTGATTAGACCAATGGTTCTATTTGTTTCCTTATCCCAAAAACTTTATGGATATAATCATTATGTATCTGAGTGGTTTTCTATACTGCTAAATCTCTCCTACGGGTCAATTAAATAAAAAAAAAAAATCTTTTTTTGGAGAATTTGACCATATTCAAAGGATTCTACTTCATAGACACTGTGTCATAGGCTAATAGTAGGATCTCAGATCACTGCTGAGGCAAGTATCATGAAAGTAAAAACTGCTCTTGAAAAACAACTTAAACTACCCATAAAATATAAATATTGTTTTAAAAATTATATTTAAAAAATTTCAGATCTAGTGAGCTACACAGATTAACAAACTATATAGTGCATGAGCCAAACCATCTGTCATCTGCCTGTTTTGTAAATAAAGTTTTATTAGAACATGACCAGGCCTATTTCTTTACTTGAGTAGATGGATGCAACAGAGACTATCTGGCCTACAAAAGCTAAAATATTTTTGATTTGGCCCTTTACAAAAAGTTTGGCAACCCCTGAATTAGATTACAAGAAAGGCCAAAAACAAATTCTATGTATGACTTTCTGCTTTTCAGAGCTTTCTGATTTTAAATTCATAGTGATAAATTGTAATTGCTGAACATGTTCAAAATATTCTAGCTTGCCTGGAAGGTTTACTCCATTTGGTTTTAATGTTAGGTCTTTATAAATGTAATGCTATGAATGGAGATCTAGTTATTGTTTGAGAAATATAAAGGTAATATTTGCGAATGCACTTATATATAGTAGATACTCAATACTGTGCAAACTTGAACTTAAATCTTGCTTAGTTACTTGCACATGGTTCCTTGGAAAGATTTCTACACACATTGCTACTGCCTGTGATCTCTGTCCTGTGATGCATTGGGTGGCTTCTGCATGAGTGGTATGGCCTTTAAAAATCAAGTCTCGAGCCTTATTATGAATTACAACGCAGAGGTAGGGGTGTTCACTCCAAGAGTGCAGATTCATAGAGTGAAAAGTGCTCTCTATTATGAACCAGGAATTTGATGCCTATAATATAATAGGTCTTCAATATGTCCTAATTAGAGTTTTAGCTTTTTCTCTGGGATAGAAAACACACTGGCATACAATAAGTGACCTGAAAGTTTTATTTATTACTATTATGGTTATTATTATTATTCTAGTGGAGAGCTCTTTGTACTCTATCAAGATTTGATATTTATTCTCTCTCACTTAATTCTCCCACTCTTCATCGAGTATCTAATCGTTATTTCTCTCTCTTTCTTTTACCCCTACTGTGTAATTCCTGAATAAAATACAGCAGGAGAAATAGATTTATTGTGAAATTAATGAAATTAATAAAACATAAATATCAGGGATCTCACTCAAATGGACCCCACTCAAATTTAAAAAAAAAATAAAAGCAATGAGGTGGTTGTATTCATTTGCAAAATTTTCAAAATACAGTATTTTACCTGAAATTATTTAAGAACACTGTCTCCTACTTCAAGTTCCCTTTATTATCTGTTGTCACAGTGGTCTTGAGATTTTTGTTTCCCTTAATTCAAGTTAAGGGATGGTGAGTTAAAGATATACTTAATATAAATTTGTTGGGATATATGTGATTTGTGTATGTATAGTCAGTTACCTGGTTAGGTATGGCTCCTAAGAATACTTATGCCAGGTGCTGTGCCAATTCTCCCTATATTAGGACTCAGAAATTCATGCTCTGAAATATAATTGTGATAGAGTCAGAAGTACCAGATTGGTGGTGGAGGCTAAGTTATCTGTCCTTCATGGGATCCCCTCTGGTGCCAGTGTGTTTTATTGACAATTGAGACTGGTAACTACAACCAGAGAGCAGGTCTTTTAAGAAGTTATAAAACAAGAATCTATGTCTTTGATTTGAGTTTGATTATAAGTCAGTGTTTTTATGCATGAAGTCCAACTGAAACTGAAACCAGATAATTATATTTGTTCCCCTAATTGACCTTAGTGCAGTTCATTCCTAGCCACTATTTTTAACAGCAATACCTAATTTCAGTAGGGAAATACTCTCTCCAGGAGCACTCACTATAAATGTTTTGAAACTATTCATGTTTAAAACCTCAGTGTCCCATAAACATTCTCCTAAAACCAATTAGAACAGCCCTGTGTTTATTATTCGATAGGAGATGTATAATCACCACTGGAAAATTTCATGATCTGGAGTCCCAGGTCTTTGCCTTTTCTCTTTCTCTCATTTAGATGTTGGCCTAAAACGGTATGGATCATTCTTAAATGTGATTTCAGCTCAGCTCCTGGCATAAACTTGGGACTTTGTGAGACTTTGAAAATTACTATTGTTAGTTCTGAAAATAAAAAATTCAAGAATGCTGACAGACCGCTAGGTGCAAATCCGTATTAAATCTGTCTTTACCAGGTTTGCTTTAAGAAGATGCAGTACTGCATATGAAATGCAGGATTGTGGGATCGAAATAATCCAACTATGTCAAAACTAAACAAATCATCTACCATGGTTTCAGGTAAATACTAATAATAATAGCCTGTCTAGAGAATATTTTCTATAGCAACGTGTGGACAAAATTCACCTGTGAATACATTAGTGTGCAAGTATAAATCTAGCAAGGTGTAGATTCTGCTAACTCTCAGTCCCTAGGTTTTTAAAACTTTTTTTGATAACCTAATATACCAAGTTGAGATATGCATTTACTGACTAAGGAATTTCAAGCTTCAGAAATGCTGGACTGCCAACTCTCCAGTTTTTCTACTTCTTGCATTAATTAATGCAAACTGACATGGTGAGTTAAATAGGGCTCCACTGGCAGTTGCATAAAGTACAGTATGCTTGCCATTTCTTCTATCATGGAAAAGCGGAATGTAGAAACTCAGGAAATAGGATGTTATAAATATCTCCTTCACCATCCCTTGCAAAAAGATTAAAGTCCTAGTGACAGGGAGAAGAGTAAGCTTTGGTTAGAGAAATCATCTTCCTATTAAAAAGAAATGTGATGTCCACTTTGGACTCTCTTCTTAAAATTATCCTTAGAGGTTTGGACAGGATTCAGAACAGAATAATGAGAATTATTAGCAGGGGAAATCTGGCGTTTTTCTGCTGTAGTAGACTTGTACATAATTATGCCTAACACCCGTAGCAACTGATAGTTACATTTTACTTCAGCTGAAAGGATAGAAATTGAAGTGGGGACTTTAGTATGTATAATCTCAAGATGTTTTGGCTTGATAAGAATGAAAATTAATTTAACTGAACATATGCAAAACATGTAACAACTATAATATTTGATAACTGTTTTTAGGGTTGCATTGTCGATATATAGAGAAAGAGTGCAGTCAGACTGGAAACAACAAAATTTGAAGACTATGTCATAAAGTATTTAAGTTTCTGCATCTTCTCTGATATCATTCTTTTTACTCATTAGTTTCTGGGTTTGCTGCTACAAATTCAGGTGTCAAAGGCTCCTTTGGTGCCTTGGCTCTGGTCTTCTTGATGTGTCAAAGTCTTGGTTGATTGTGTCTAAAAATTTTGCAGCTTGGTATTGTTTTTTTGTTTTCATTGCCTCTGACACCCTCATGTCAGGAACATCAAGTTTCTAGCCATTGGTAGAAGCAGAGCTTTCCTGTTCACATCACAGCATCAGAGTGACTCCACGTTTGCAGAGAAATCCCAGAGAACCACAAATCCCTAAGTCTTATGTGGAATCAGTAGTGATTGGCAGTTCTGATTTGGCAGTGCGTTTTCCAGTAGACATTTAGTTTCTTTCGATTATAATCACTGATTATTTTGTAAACACCAGCTCCGCCACAGGCATTGTGCTAAGGGAATAAAACACAATGCTTTTGACTGGATCTGTGCATGCCGTGATACTGTCTTATTTAAAATGATGGCTTAGGTAGATTAGGTCAGGTAGAGAGGGAAGTTGATTCCCATAGGGTAAAATATTTCTCAATGGAAAGCCCTTCAGTGAAGAATTGCTGAAGACTATGGTGAATGGATATAAAAATTTCAAATCTGTACATTAAGACAAAAGAAAAAAAATATTGCCGGAGGCAGTTTGCAAAGAAATTACATCTGGGTGCAGTGAAGAGAATCCTAAGAGGAAAAGGTTCATTCAATGAGTGAGCTCTTTAGGGGAGCTATTATTTGATTAAGAAAGCTATTTATTTAAATAAAGTGTGCTATAGGACTAGTTTAATCCAGGCCCTGAAGGCTGTTTTAATGGGTCTGAGGATTGCTTCTGCAAAACATATCTGATTTTTTTTTTTAACACTGCAAATTTAATCACAGAGAATAAACCCTTTTACTGCAAGTCATGTTAGGCTTCTGGTCAAGTTGAGAGATCATGTGCAGAGAAGTTAGGACTATAAAGTCTAGCCTAGCCTTGCATACCCTTTCCTTTCTTCTTCCTTCCAGAAGATGTTAGGGGAACCTAATTTATTGAAGAACTCAGGCATCTCAGAAGCAATGGGAAAATAATACTGGATTTAAATGAGACCTGCTGAAAAATCCACATCAATAGAGAAATAAAAAAATAAAATCAAGGATCTCCTTTTCATCTAATGTGACCTTTGATGTAAATGGTTAGCTCAGTCAAAAGCGGAGACCACCATTGACCAACGTTCAAATTAATCCAGTTCCAACACATATAAAATTATTGGAAGATACATTTTAATCACAAAAGCTTTTAGAGAATTCTTAGGGGGAAAAGAACAATAAAAAATACACAATACACAAAGAAGACTGGCTAGCCACCGTATTTGAAAATGTTCAAGCATGGTAATATATGGAACCTATGTTCATTATGTGTCCTGTTCTAGCTGTCTGGTTGTTTATGGTCTCTGTCCTTTTTAGTTGGTGTCCATGCTATATCAGTTGGTAACCGTTTGGAATGTCATTCTGGAAATGAGAGTTACCATGTTTTCAAAACTGACAACTTGAACATTTATTTAATGTAAAAACAAAAAAAAATGCTCCAGAAAGACAAACACTATATTTTTAAAATAGTTATGTTTCAGAACTATTGAGTTGTGAGAGAGAATGGAATAAGAAAAATCAAGTTGGCTCTATGTACTTTTTATTGCTTTGAGTATTTGAAACAAGAATATTCATCCATGTATTATTGATTAATTAAAATTTAAGAATATATTTATACAATGAAACCTATGAAATATAAGAAATATTCAAAATTATAAACCATAGAAATTAACTGTAGGCATTGAATAATTTGTGGGTTATTTTCCATAGGGAAATGATGAATGAAATCTTGAAATGTTTGACACATAACTCTGCTTGGTGATCAGTGACTTTAATTCATGTTTTCTGTGAACCAGTCAAGGTAGACACAGCTTCTTTTCCCAAAGGAAACTCATGATTTGTTAAATATATTAGTGTGAGGAGACAGTGAGCCCTTGGTAAGGTTTATAAAAGTAATTGTTTATTCTCCATCCATATATCATAATGAAAACTAAGGTAGTTACTGGTTAAAATTGCTTAATATAACTCTGGCTGAAGAATGAGGTAGGGACAATTTGATGTTTTTAAAGGTGTACAAATAAGATTTAAGAAATTGAGCATATGATCAAATCTTTTTTCAAATTCCCTGAGAATCCACATCAGTGACACTTGACACCCCATGCTCCTTAAGGATAAGACCAAAGTACACACAAACCAGTTTTAGAAAATAAATATTTGAACCCTGATTTGGGGTAATCTTCGGATAACACAACAGAAATTATTATTTATTAGTAATTGGTAGAATGGTACCTTGCAAGGACTTAGGCTATTTTCTAATATACCCAGGCAACAGACAGAAATACACATTCATTCTTTTTATCGAAATGTGCAAGTGTAGGGTCCAAAGGTATGCAATAACTTTTGTAATGTGTTTTTTAAAACTTGATGCTGTCATATAGTATCTAACCTTTAGGAACTGACCTTAAAACTCAATATAATTCTCTGCCTTTGGTATCCAACCTAAAAACATTTTTCCCAGACCTGTATCTCAATTATCCTTATTTATTTTTTTTCTAAAAGTGCTAACATTTTATGTTTTGGATTTAAGTCTGTAATACATTTTGAGTCCACATTTTATAAGGTGTAAGAAAATGCACCTTCACTAAACATCAGTTGGACTATTTGTGTGAGTCTATTTCCGGGTTTTCTCTTCTCTTCTCTTTCCTTGATCTATGCATCTGTGCATCTGACAACATTACACAGTTTTGATAACCTCAGCTGTATAGTAACTACTGAAATCAGGTAGATTGTTTCCTCCTACTCTTTTCTAATTTTTCTAAATTGTTTAAAATATTCTTTGTTTTTCCATATGAATTTTAGAATAATCATGTCCGTATCTGCAAAAACCATTGATATGAATTTGATAGGCATCTTATTAAACTCGTATATCAGTTTCAGGAGAATTCACATTTTTACTATCTTAAGTCTTCCAATCCATGGACATGTTATGCCCCTCTATTTACTATGTCTTTGATTTCTTCCATTAGAGTTTTATATTTTTTTAACATGTAAGTCCTGTAAACATTTTGTTGGATTCCCTCTTAAATATTTCATATTTTGAAGCAATTATGTATAATATTACATTTTGAATCATGTCTAGATGTCTATTGCTACCATTGTTTTTCGTATGTTTATCTTGTGACAAACTTCCTGAATTCAGTTCTACAAGCTTTTGGTAGATTTCTAGGGAATGTCTACATTGACAATTATTTCATCTGCAAATATGGACTGCTATTAAAGACATACATGTCTTTTATTTTCTTTTCTTGACTTATTGAACTGGACAAAACAATAGTGGCCTCCTTCATTCCTGTTTCACTCTTCCCAATCTCTGACTCCTGTCTCTGGAACACCTACCAAATAAGCTGTTTTCTCAGATTGTGATTGCCAGTGGCAGCCCAGTATAGGACATATATTTTACAGGAGAAAAAAATATTAGAACAATATTATGTTTTACCTATAAAAAGCAGTGTATAAATAGAGTTAAAGCACTAATCACTTCTGCTAACACGGAACTCAATGGTTATTTAAACCCTATCTGATATCAGAATGAAAATATTCACCAGGACATAAAATAACAGTAAAGCATTTTACAGATGTTGGACGATTCAGTTTTTAGGTGGGGATGCAGTAATTAAATGTGTGAGTGCAATAAATATATAGAACTATAATGTCAAATATTGTAAGTTTAGATTCAGAAGACTAAGGAAGAAGAGGGAAAGGGATTTCTTTAATAAATTTGGGGAAGCTGCAGAGAAGGAGAAATTACATAAGTTGCTTACATAAGAAAATAAATACAATAATACATGAATATAAGAAATAATTATCATGTTATTACAGCACTAAAACATATAGATCTAATATGATTCAGTATTTAACTTTTCTATTAGATTTCTTAGGACACAGTGAGAACATTAAATACTATTGAAACACTATATAGATTTGAATACTGATAAGTATTTAAACAATAAAAGCTTAAAACATCATTATTATTATTTTTTTTACCCCAAACATTGTTGAGGTGAAATTTGGTCTTTTTTTCTTAAAAATAATTATCGTTAAATCAAATAATTGTTTCAGTAATTGCGATTTAAGAACCTGTCAAAGCTTTAAGTTGTTCTCTGAGAGCAGAATGAGTCAAAAATTTTAATATGTAAAATCTCATGCTTAAGGCGCAATGCTACTTTTTAAAGAGATAATTGTAGAAAGGCAAATAACATTTCTAAGATGTTTTTCCCCCAACAATTGTCCCTTCAACAAGGTCTTATTGCACATGAAAACACTAAGGAAATGGGCTGTCAAAGCTTCAGTGAAACAATACCCAATTTGGAAGTATTGTCTCTGTATGTGTACTTATATTGTTAATTCTCAAAGTACAAAACTATTTTCTAATCTACTAGATATGACAGAAATATAAATGCTTTTCCTTTTTTATCAGTTAAAGTAAGTTTTAAAAATAAAATTTCCTAAGACATTAGAAATAATTGTATGGTTATGATTTTTTTCCCCACTGAATTATAATAGGGCATATTGGATAGAATAACTGATTTTTAGGTGAATAGAAATGAGAGAGAGTAACAATTTTAGAAACTATGTTTAAAAGGAAAAAAGCCAAAGGCAAAAGATGATACCAGGTATATCTGTATTCCTATGTCATCTTCTCCCATCATTTTTTTTCTTTTTTACTGTAAATGAAAAGATTTTATATAAAAAGCATAATGCTAACAATTATGAGCCAAAGGCCCCAAGGTCCAGTTCTTGCTCTGCTCTCAACGTTTGCTGAGACCTCCGTACATCATTAAACCTTTCATGGTGTCAGCTTTCTCTTATGTGTGGTGAGTATGGTTATTGCACTCGTTGATTACACATTTCCGTTCCCTGTGAATATTACACAGTTTATAAATCTTTGCTTATTTCAAGGAAATATAACTTTCTATACAAATTCATTAGGTTGGAAAGTAATTTCTGGGAGGAGAAAACAGTTGCATAACAAAAATTATAAATATCTCATATTTAAATCAATGTACCCAGACACCCTATCTTTGACATTGGAAGTTGGCAATTACTCTTTTCCTGAATAATCTTGAAGAACACATTTTTTGAAAAACGTATGCTTTAAAACTGATGGTCTTGAATGCCTCTTTATTCCTAATGTTGTAATATGTATTGGCTTAGACATGAGGGACACACTGAGAGGTGGAGAATCTTCTAGGCACGTGTGTGGGAACCACAGAGCAGTAACAGTGAAAACTGCAGTTTTGCTTCATAGGAGGTGTTGGGCCCCTAGTAGGTCTGAGGCTCTGGTGACAGTGATCTGACAAGGAAGAGTACCCAGAGGACTCAGCACCTTGCAGTAACTGAGTAATTAACTAAGCTGACTTAGTTTTCGTTTCCTGTTTTATTTTCTATACAGCAAGTTATAGATCACTTTTTTGTTGTTGTTGTTTGTTTAACCAGCTAAGGCGGTTGCAAATTTTTTCCATTGAATATAGAGGTTCTGGAATAACCGTGATTTCTTTTTTTCAAACTCAAATTTAAGGACGTAGTCTGTAGCATTTATTTTTGAACTCCGGCATCCTAACTGCCAAGAGAAGTACACACAAGATCCAAACTTTTAAGCTATGAGAAACTTTGTGCCTTAAAATTACAAGATATAGAAAATATATCCTATAATTACCCTATGTCAAATCCCTAACTTCCATATAGGGATTAGCGTAATTTCATATTTTTATTTGTCAATTTCAAAGATTTATGAGCCACCCAAACTCATTTTTTCAACTTGGAGAGAAAAACAGCTACCTGTTTTATATTTTCAGTTATTTTTGTTTTGTTTATTGCATAACTATGACCATTTAAATATATAGTACTGCATTCTCAGAAGGTTTTACAGTCAGGAACATTTTTTACACCTAAGTGCTTATCCACATACATAAGTGCTGTGAAAACACCCAAAGAAGTTTATTATTAAAGCTTTACTACATATAACTTAATCACATTAAAAATTAGAAACGTCATTAGAAACTATTTTTAGATTTAAACCCATGTATCAATTAGCTCTCATGCTGTATAAAGTCTACCAAAACAGCCTTTAGATATCAGAAATGGGAGTCACCTGTGACTACTTCCCAGATTGTTAACAACTGTTTTTTTTTTTCTATCTCTTAAATAAATTGTTCATCACAAATAATTATACATTTAAAAAACGTACCCGGCATTGCACTTACCAAACAAAACACTATTGATACTTAAAATTCTAATTTATACTTTTCTCATCATATATCTCTTTATACTTCTCAGGGATACTACTGCCCTTAATTCTGTTTCTATTATTCCCTTGATGCCTTTAAAAAAAGGCTTTACCAGCCCTTAAGATTATGATGTTTAGTTTCACATGGTTTTGATCATTATATAAATGATATCATGCCTTCTGTAACTCCTTTATTCCCCATTGATATTTACTTTTGTCAGTTTATCTATTTGCTTCATATAGCTAATTAGATTTATTTTAATTGCTGATTATATACTATATATTTTTTATTATCTGGTTGATTATATTTGAGTCATTTTAATATTTTTCTCATTCAAAACAATTTATTATAAATATTTCTATATGTACTTCCCAATTTACTGATCACTCATTTTTTCTGGATTTATTAAAATTATATAAATTGGCCATATAAATTGAAAATGCATTGTTTATTTGAAATCAGGAACGAGGCAAAGATGGTTATTTCACCACTTTTTATTCAAAATTTTGCTGCGGGCTAGGAAAAACATAGAAATAAAGGAAGAAATACACTGTCTATATGGATCTGTGTATGTAGGGAAATCCAAAGCCTCCTTAATACAGCAAATGGAACTTAGTATGAAATTTAGCAAAGTCAGAAGATATAAAGAATACAAAAGAATCAGTTACATTGAAATATACAAGCAGAACAGCTGGAAAACAATGAAAAATCTTATTTTTGGTAATATTAAGACTATAAAATACCTAGGATTAAATTCCCCAAAAACAAATCCAAGATCACATCTTTGAAAATCATGAACATTGCTAAAAGAAATGAAAGAGTAAATAAATGGCACCATATGTTAAGTTTATGGATAGAAGACTTAATATTATTATGAGGATAATTTTTCCAAAGTGATCTATTATAAATTCAACATATACCAATCAAAATTACATCAAGACTTTTTGAAATTGATAAGATGATTGTAAAATTTAGAAAGCACTTGGAATTGCCAAAACAAATTAAAAAAAAATGTTAGACTTACAGTACCTGATTTCATGACTTACTATAAAGCTACTACAATTAAGACAGTTGGGCATTGGCAAAATCAGAGCCTAAATATAGATTACTAAAATAAAATACATATTTTTCTTATTTTTAAATAGATAATTTTGACAAAGTCTCAAAGACAACTCAGAGGAGGAAAATATAATGTATTCCACTAATGTCACTGAACCGGATGAACATATACTGGAAAAAAAATTAAGACACGATATCAACTCTTACATCACACCATGCAAAACAATTAACTCAAAATATATCATAGATCTAAATATGAAACCTAAAACCTGAAGCATTAAAATCCTAGAACAAAACACAAGAGAAAAATTTTTGCAACTTTAGGGCAGGGAAATACTTCTACAGTAAAAACAAGAGCAAGAACCACACAAGAAAAAGTGTGTCATCAAAATTAAACCCTTTGCTCTTCAAAACACATCATTAAGAAAATTAAGTAGAAAGCTACAATGTGTGTGTGTGGGGGGGAGGATATTCATAACATATATACAAGAAAGAACTTGTATTCAGAATGCATAATTCAATAAGAAGACATACAGTGTACTAAAAGATTTTACCAGACTCTTCAGGAAGGAAGAAAACAAATACCCAATAAGAACATGGAAAGATGATCAAAACCATTGGTCATCAAAGAAATGCAAAGTACAACCGTAGCGAGATACTATTATATATCTATTAAAATGGTTAAAATTTTTAAAAAGCAGAACATACTAAGTGTTGGCTAGGATGGGGGACAGTGGGACCTCTCCTACACTGCTGAAGGTAAGGTAAAATGGCACAACCACTTTGGAAAACATTAAGCAGTTTCTCAAAAATTTGAACACATCCAACCATATGACTGAGAAAAGTGACTCCTTGAGTCAAAAAAAACAAGAACATATATCCAGACAAAAGAAAAACTCTACAAAAATGTTTATTGCAGCTTTATTTACAGTAGCTCAAAACTATAAACAATTCCACTGTCTGTGAATTATAGTGTGTTCTTACATGGGGATACTGTTCAACAGCTGAAAAATAACTTTTCCATTTCCTGGCCACCGTGAGTAGTGCTGCAAACTATAGGTATCCCACAAAGTAAATCATTTTGCCACTTTTAGCTATGATTAAAAGAAGGAAATCATTTGCCCTAGGAAGTGCTTCATTCCTAAACAAAAATTTTAAATAAGATTTTCGCTTATTAAAATTGCAATAACTTTCTTATACTCTAGCCTGACATAGTTAAAAAAAAAAAAAAAGGACTGTTCATCCCTCATTTTATACCCATTCTGCCCTATTTTCTCCATTGTCCTTTGGCCGTTTTAGCAACTGCTTTTAGATTTTTATTATTGTGTCTAAAACACAAAAGCACATCCAAAAAATTAAAGAGGGTAAACTGTTGTGTAACGATGGATGTGAAGTTTCCTAAAACATTATGTGTAATGAGTGAGGATGTGCTTGAAAACAAATATAAATTAGTCTGTGTCTTCCAAGATGTTAAGTCCAAGGTGAGGTTAGACACACAAGAGATTTATTAAGGAAAAAGCCTGTGAGAGCCAATAAAAAGGGTGCTGGAAGCTAATGGGAGGCTTGTCAGACCACGAAGTGGGTCTGGCTCTTAAGAAGAACAATGGGGAAAAAAAGGAGAAAGGAAAATCTTTGAAAACCACACAGTTATAAAAGAGATATGGCAAGACGAATAGAATCTTTGAGCCAAAATTCCAAGTCAGAAAAATCAGTGTCTCTCGGAAAGTGTCTTCATTCATACCCCTACTGTGCTTAGTTGATGGCCAGAAGTACCTAAGAGGAAATTGTGGTGCGGGCACAGATATGGTCATGGATTTCAGAGTCCAACAGCTGAAATGAATTTCATGGCAATGTCACTCCCTCCCCCGCTGCTGTAGGACTTGGTGTTGTGACACTTTTTCCTGAGTGCTCTGAACCCTCGAGAGCTGGAACTTCTGTCTTAGTGTGTTTGGGCTGCTATATCAAGATACCATAGGCTGGGTGGTTTAAATAGCTAACATTTATTTTTCACAGTTCTGGAGCCTGGACATCCAAGATCTGGGTACCAACATGGTCTAGTGAGGCACTTCTTTCTTGTTTAAAGAGGGCTGCCTTCTTGCTATCTATCGTGTTACAAGACGGAGAGAAATCATCTCTCTCATTTCACTTCTTATAAGGACACTAATCCCATTCATGAGGGCTCCACACTCATGGCTGATTTATCTCCCAAAGGCTCCATCTCGAAATCCTATCACATTGAGGAATAGGGCTTCAACATGTTAAATGGGGTGGGGGATACAAACATTCAGTCCTTATCACCTTCCAATGTCTGCAGAGGCCAAACAAGCAAATTAAATCGAGCTACAATAGGGACTGTCACCTTCATCTCTGTATACTTTAGCTCTTTTGTGTCGGCACTAATCTCTGCTGTTCCTATCTCTTAGGATGCAATATGGTGTTAAATGGTTTTGTTGCATGAGTCTGTTTGCAGTTACAAGGTGACAGGGATATGGAGGTACCCAAGGGGTTCACCCTGTGTGACACATATATTCCTCCCTGACCCCATTATATTAATGCAGTTCCACATCCTGCTACTGCTCAATGTTAATTACCACCTTCAGTATGCTGGCCATACTGCTCACTGACCGGTTCCTAGACACAAGGAACCCAGCGTCACGGCAACAGCTATAACTAGTAGCTGCAGAGAAACATTATTCTAGCCCCTATTAAGCATGCACCACTTTTGAGGACCAGAACCTGCAACCCCACAGAGCCCAAATTTGTGGGGATGGGAAGCACAGAATCCCTCAAATTGTCTTTAGGAGTAACAGTGAGATCACACTGGCTTCCACCCCTCAATTACTATGCATTCTTCCTTTTGAGGACGCAGAATCATACAGAGATCTATGATTTAGTACATATGTTTCATTCTGAGGTATAGAACACCTTTCTTTCTGAGTAACACCTCTAAATGTCCTTCAGCTATACCTTTAGGAGGCCACGTTAGCACTCTGTAAGGCTGCTGTTGTGTTTCTCCCACTTGGTCTTGCCACAAACGTGGTGCAACATCTATTCTTATTGCAGATACTTCCCAAACCAAAGGACCTGTAAGGTCATCTGCCCCAAGTGCCAGAGCTGTTTGCAGACCCCCCGGACTTACTGCAGAGCTCTTTCCTGCTCCAGATCCACGCAAGCCTAGCGAGCTTCCACGTCACCTGGTTCATGGGCTGAAATAGTGTGACTTGAAGTGGAATGTAATTTCCTCAGAGCCAATAAGGGCCTACCAGGTGTCTCCCCTGTTTGTTCCTGTCAGGGCATGCATTATGCAGTAGTTCATCTTCTACTTTGGAGGAAACATCCTGATCCAACAGGACCCTCAGAAATGTCATTGGTTTCTAAGTGGACAGTTTCCTGAATCTTAGTGACTCTCCTGCCCTCTAGAACACGCGTCTCACCAAGGCAACCTGCACACAGGCCGCATCTTTCTTGTTCTGTCCAAAACAAGTAAACTCGCTGACTTGATGGATCAGGGTAATGGCCTCTGGGGTATCCAGGAGGTCCAGATCTCTCAGACTCTGTGTGTGTGTGTGTGTGTGTGTGTGTGTGTGTGTGGTGTGTGTGCGCGCGCGCGTGCATGCGCACGTGCGTGTGTGTATGAATGCAACCTGTTTCTGATCCTCTTTTGTAATTGAAGTTGAAAACAAATTTAACGAAATCAGTGTCCACCTACCATGTTTCTGATACCTTATCAATATGCTCTAGCCTGACATCACACCTGCCACAGAAGTTATGACTGGGACCATGACTTGCTTGCACCTGTAGTCATCTACCTTCATTCTCTGGGATGCATCCAGTGTCTGCAGAGTCCAGACAGGCAAATTAAATAGAGATCCGATCAGGACCATCACCTCTGCATACTTCTTTAATGGTGACACTAATCTTCGCAGTTCCCGTCCCCTAAAATACAGTTTGGTTTTAGATTTACCATTATGGTTGAGGAGAAGGGACTAGTTCTAAAACTTCCCCCATGGTCTTTCTCAGTATGATAATTATTACACAAAAGAGAGAGATCCCATGTGGGATTATAAGCATATTGATTTTAGTTTCAGTCGTGCACTCGGATTTGGGGAAATGGTGAATGAGTGAGTTCTTGTATCACCAGGTGCATTGTCAACCAGACTTTAGCTAGAACTTCAGGTATTACACCCTTAAGCTCCCACTCCAATAGAAGGCTAAAAGAAGCTTTGAGTCTCTAAGTTATCAGACTTTGTGGCCAATAGCCCTCTAAATATCTGGGCATTCCCTTTTCCATAGTGTATAATTACTGGACTAAATGGCTATAGGTCCCTTTGTAAGAGGAAATGGTGGCAGGTTTTTCTTTCGTTCTTCATTTCATTCATTCGTTCATTCATTCGTTCGTTCGTTTTCTTCTTTCTTTTTTTTTCCTTTTATGGACATGGCTGCTCTTTAGTCATAGGATTCTGGATCATAAAATGGACTCAGTTCTGGGATCTTAGCAAAGGATCGTGACTTCTTTTTATTGGGGTGGCCTCTATACCTCTTGTATCTTTGACTGCCGGGCTTCCTTCCTTCCTTCCTTCCTTCCTTCCTTCCTTCCTTCCTCCTACCTTTCTTCCTCCCTCTCTTCCTTCCTTCCGTCCTTCTTTCCTTTTTTCTAAATTTTGATGTAGATGTTAAGCAGCACCTTTACTGATTATCTGTTTTTTCCCTAAGAATGACATCTCCTCAACCCTCTATGCATCAAGCCCCCTTAGTTGCCCCACCTAATCTTGCTGGTTGTGGCTTCCTGGCTTCCAGAGGTTAAGTGGAATGTCACCAGGCCTTTATTACCTCAAGGGTTTATTCTTTTCATGGATATTGTGAATCTCAGCTCTCCTGCAATCAGCTATGACCATGGAATATATACATGGCTGGCAAAGCCTTTAGCTAATACAAGACCAAATACCTGCCACGAGAGTTACATTGTGATCATAGATATCCAAAAACCGGCTCACTCATACTAACTCATGATAGTGTTGTATATAAGTATTTTGAAAATGTTTTCATTTAAAAAAAAAACTTTTAGTTGCAAAATCATAGCTATTTATACTTTGATTTTAATAAACACATGATTATATAGGAGAAATCTTTTATAAAATTAAAAGTTTTCAGAGAAGTGACCTAGGAATTGATCACCTAGAACAAATGTGATTAACATGAAAATACTTCAAATTTTATACAGATGGGTATTTTGTATTATAACAATTTTATATTTATCTTAATGTAAATTAGAAAAATATATATATAATTATCACATTAAATCTATGATTTTATAGATATTAAATATATTTTTAAGTAAAAATGTCTAAATTTTTTTTATTTTTTTTTTTTTAGAAACATAGCAGTATGCCATTATACAACTACAAGTTTGGTAAAATAGGAATACAATAATTTAAAGAAAAAATATAAGGTATTGATACTGATACAAAGAAATATTTGCTGAAGTTAAACATATGGTTAACCTATGATTCAGTAATTCTGTTTCTGGCTATAGATACCTTCCCTTTTAAAAAGTGATTATTTGTTTCAACAAAGACACACCCAAAAATATTCCTAGCAACTTTATACATGATTGTCAAAAAACTGCAAACAGCTCAGTTGGGTTTTGCACACAGTGGGGTACAACAGCACAATGAGAAAGAACAAACTATTCTACTCATTAGAGTATGCATGATTCTCACAGACATTGTTAAATAAAAGAAGCCAGATGCAAAAAAAGCCCATACTGAATGATTCCATCTTCATAAAGTTCAAAGGAGATGAAAATAAACTATTGTTAGGAGTTAAGAGAGAGTAAAGAATATGAACTCAGTGGGGAAACCAGGAAGCCCACTGTGGGCTGAAAATCTCTGCCTTGATCTGACTGGTAGTTACACAGGTCCATACATATTAAATATTCATTGTGCTGTACATTTGGACATCTTTACTGTACAAAGTTATACTTCAATAAAAAATAAAAGCTGTAATAGTAGTAGTAGCAGTAGTAGTAACAATAATAATAATAATAATAATAATAATAATAATAATAATAATAGAACAGCTGCCAATTGGGGGAAAAGGAACAATTTAACCTAAGTTCTCATTTGAAAACTAAGTTCTCATAGTATAAAACTAAGGATCAAAGAAGTTTAAGTGACTTGTTCAAAAGCATGCCATAACTTATGGAAAGAATTCAGGCTAAAGTTCCCATCTCCTTACTCTCTCTGATATTTCCATAATAGGAGCTTTCCTTCAGTCATTTTGCACCATATAGTTAGACTCAAAGAAAGCAACAAAATAGAGAATCACAAAAACCTGGTTTTAGTATAAGTTGTAAAGAGAAGGATGGCAAATGTCAAATTTTGTTTTACTTCACTGAACAAGGGAACAACAAAGCACAATAAGTCTGCATTTAGATTGCTGAGTTTGTCTGTTTGAAAGGGTACTGGTCAGTGATGAACTGCACACATGTTAAAGGAAAGAAGTAGTTAAGGAAGGCAAAAAATATGTAAGCCCTGAAATATGCCTCCTGGAAAATATGGGGGAATTAATTGCTTTTTTTGTTACGGTGTTATACTTGGCTGAACTGGCTTCAAGTTTAACCTCATGCTTCTTGGATTTGCATCAATGCTGTTTTAACTGTTCTGCTCTAAAAATCCAGATTTGCTATTTTATAAGAGCAAGCTCCTATTTAAACATAATTAGAGAATGAGCAGGAAACAGCCTTGAGCACTGAAATTTCAGCATGTCATAAATGTCCAGCATCAAAGAAATTCAACAAAGCAGTTACTCTGGTGTGCTACCTAATAGGAAGAAAATTGGCAACCAGAAATAATTTTGGTGACCTCCAAAGACAAAGGGAGAATGTAGGAAAAAGTATTAAGCATATTGCATTCTCTTTCTTTTTGCATTTAGCAGAAGAACTCTGCACATTTAGATGCTCTAAGATTGCTTCATAGTTAATTTAACACCTTGATAATGTACTTCTCCTTTCAAATCATACTTTGTCACTCCTTTACAACCTGCTTCCCTAAGATAATCAATTAGGTTGGCGATGGCAACAGATGTTAAGTTTAGAGTTTCTTTCATACTGACATTTTTCTGAAGTATCAGAAATCTTAAATAATTTGTATTTAATTTTAAATCTAACAAAGACACAGATGCAGTTTAACAACAACATAGTTCATTGAAAGTGCCTGCTTTCTCATATTGGAAATAAACATTTTTTATAATTTGACTTCAAAGGCAAATGGCAGCACAGACTTTAAGAAAGGTTAAGTATACCCAGAAAGTTCTTCTGAGCACAATGCATAACCACTACGACGCTTGAAGTGTGCTGACTTTTTCCAAGACTAAATACCCCATTGTGAATATTATTCCTTATTGGACTAATTCTTTCCTTAGAACTGTTCAACTCTGGGGTAATGCACTTATCAGTTTGGAATTGCCATGTATAAGAGAAAGAAACACAGAATTCTCAATTATATATGAAATGATTTGAGCTATATCTCCCACATGGTCTCTGCTTTAGAGACTTTTTAACATATTAACCTTCATTGTGATATCAAGAGAGGCATCTTGACAAAGTCTTTATTTTCTATATCTATATTCATTAAAACTTTAATTATTAGGAACTTAAGATTCATGTGCCTCATTAACTATTTTTTTTTCCTGTGTTCCACTTTTAAGAGAGAAAAGTAATTTGTTAGAAGAAAAAAAATAATTTCAGGGAGTTATTATAAAACCTTAATTTTCATTCCTTTTTCAAACCAATTGAGTCTATTAATAGAACTTATACACACATGCACACACATATACACACACATATACACACACATATACATGCATATATATATATATATATATATATATATATTATATATATATATATATTAGGTATTGTTGAAGATAAAGGGAATTTGAAGACCACTGCCTTCAAAATGCCCAAGTTCAACAGCGGGAACAGATATGTACACGCTACATAATTAAAGACTAGAAAGATTGATCAATTCTATCTGAAAAGGAAGAAATGTGTTAGGAAAGGCTTAATAAGAAAGCCAATTTTTCTATTATGTCCTATTTTTCTCTAATTATATTAATTTAAAGCGATTCTGAAACTCTGCAAGATCATGTGTCACCAAAGATTAAATAAAAATGCTCACTTTATACAGAGGAAGAAAAATATACTAAAAAATAATTATATACTATTAATAAATTCCATAGGTAAGAAAATCAGTGCTCATTTGACAAGAAAAGATCTACTACAACCTTAACTTCATATACCTGTGAAAGGTTTTCTCTTGTATAGGCATACAACACCTCTTATGCAATCCTCCAATTGAGCAAGAACAGCTCAAGATATAATCATCAATTGACTTCCCCCCCCCCCCATCCCTTAAATGTATTCCTGGGGCAATGTTTTCCCATGTTACTGATTGAAATTAAATGTTAGTCTTGCCCCCCCCGCCCCCATTTTCAAGTAATCAGACGTTCTCTGGACAGTGATTAATGTCTAGTCTGGTATACATTAATAATAGAATAAAACTTTAAAGTACATTGCAAGCTACTCTTAATTTCTATCCTGAGAAGACGGAAGGGCAATAGTGGGAGAGAGGTTCCTTTGCTCTCTCCATGTTATTTCTCCCCTACATTTTACTACCAGCCTCTGACTCTAATGGTGCAGGGCCTGGGGTTGTGGGTAAGGAAACAGAAAAGGGAAAGAGTTCAGTGATAAGGAAAGGACTGGATGGGCTGGCAGTGACCTGAATGTTTACTTTGGTGAAAACTTTTAATGCTGATTCTTTCAATGGTGTTGTATTGAATTCATTGGAAATTCACTCACATGCCTAATTACAGGACATTTCACACATTTATTCCCTTAAGAGGAATGAAGACATCTCTCTTTTGGATAATTCTTTAAATATTTGCAAACCATTAAGGACCTAGAAGTCACTCTTACTTGTTTATGCTTTGTTATAGAAGAGACCGATAGTTAAGTACCCAAGAGGCACACTCCTTTTTCATAATGTAGAGCCTTTCTTTAAAGTGGCATCTTAGCCAGAGGTTACCTTTCAGGGCATGCCCCTTTCATCTGTGTGGGTCCATGGGGTCTAAAAAGACTCAAAATATATCACTTTCAGATCAAAGTGAATAATTAGATGTGCCTTTCCCAGAGGCCAGCTGCATAGAAAGAATTCTAAAAGCCTAGAGTAACCATGGAACCCTGAATGACTGCAAGAAAGAAAGCCTTCTTCCTACCTGCTTGGACCTTATATGAGAAAAAAAAAAATTTTATTTCATTAGGCCTCTTAAAGTGTAGGTTTATGTCTTTACAGGAACAACCAGCATTACTTTAACTAAACATCCCTCCATGAAGCCCATGTCTACACGTTGGCTTCCCTGATGAAACCTGGCCCACAAGTTGCCCGAGGTAGCCGCTTCCCTCTGGCCCTGTCGTCAGTGCAGTTGCCAGTTACTTGTGTTCTGAACTTCCTGTTTTTCAGGTTGGACCCACTATGACCTCAAAATTTAAAGATAGACTTAATCAGCTTTCCAACCCCTACCTCTTGACAGAGATTTTGAGTCCAAAACCTCCCCTTTCAACCTATTTTTGTGAGTCTTTGGCAGGTGACTCACAACCTACTTCTAAATGTGATGTCTATTTCTTGAGTCCGCCAATCACACTTTCTCAGAATCATTCATCAATGACTTCCATGAGTTACATCATATAAAGAGAAAAGATGAGACCAACAGTGTCTGAAACAATGAAAGGAACTTCTTTTTTCTCCTTTCAGCGAATAGTGAGTGTGTTAGAATGGTTGTGAGGAATGAAAATGGGAGAAAGAAAGTGGGAGAAAAAACGCTAATGTCACATAACGAGATGTTTAAAAGATACTCATTAAATTCATAGCATGCTTTCCAACATACTCTGTTGTTGAGTTTATCCTGTATCGAGGTTCTTTTCATTTGTTGTAAGGTGAAATGAACTCTCCTCCACAATTTGTGTCCTGTAATTGATTTCTAAGTAGTGCAGGGTGAAAAGATGTTAACAGTAAAACTAAGGGGAAAAAAACTGCAGGCACTGAGTGTGGGAAACCCTACCAGGAGGAGATATAGGTCTTCTTAATTATATCGAAGTTTAATCCTTGAGGCCTCATCAACTAACCTGGCAAATCAGAACCCTCGGCATTAAGTTCAAGGACAAACAGCAATGAGTTACAGAATGCCAGACTCCTGGCAATTTAGGCAATGGTCTTTTTGAACCCTTCTGCATCTTCTCATTTAGTTTTGTTACTAAATGAGGACACAAACACCTGTTCCAGCAGCAGGTGGCATTTGTTTATTACAGCTTTACCTGCTGGGTTTTAATCAGCCTGCCACTGTAGGAACCCGCTTAAGTAACAGTTTATAGGACCAGATTTTTATAGAGTGGTATTTTCCATGAAGAAGCAAAGTTTCATATAACACTTTTATCATACACAAAACACCATAGAAGCGGCTTTTATTCCTCCATCTCTCTCCCCTAACATTTAGAACTACTAATTAGTGAATCATTTCACATGCAGCTTTGGAAAGCTAGCTCTCATTTTTCTGCCTTCGGGGAGACTGCTGTGCTCTCATTACAAAATTCCTGTTTCTTAGGAAGAGACTAACCAGCCTCTCTGCTTGTGCTACTTCTCTTTTGTAAGCCTCAGAAGGATTGTTAAGGCAACTTCCATCATAGAAGAAAAGAGAAAAAGTAAATAAATAAAAAGAATCAATAAGGAAAAAAAAAGCACTACTTCTAGATGAGAGTGAATCTTGGTACAGAAACTACATAACAATTCTTTAAAAACATACATGAGAATTTAAAAATAACTTAAATGCCACGAGGTAAAAAAAAAGTTATGAGAAGTGGATTTCCTTCATGATAAAGAGATTTTTTATAAATGCAGTTCTTTATTTTTTTTTAGAAAGCATGTGGTTTTTCTACTTTTGGAAGATGGTGATCATTCAGTTAATATCAGTAAACATTTGTGTAATTGATGACTAAAATAATGAAAATATATTAGCTATTCTGAATCTCTTCAGGACATTGTCTTTCACTCATATCATCTTCAGTGCTTTGCAAAGATAGTACCAAAAGTAGAACTCTAAAATCTTTGAGGAGCGAATGAGTGAGAGTTCTCAAGTATTCACCTTTTTCTCTCTCTGCCTTGATTAAGGCTTTTGCTCTGATGTCTTTCTATGGAGGCCTTTGTTTTTAACCTACAGTAGTTATTATCTATGCCATTATTTTTCTTTAATTTTTTCATAGCACTTATTATCTCTGACATATATCTGTTTGTTTATTTATTATCTCCCCTACTTAATGTAAAATTTACCAGAGCATGGTTTTAATAATTTTGTTCAGTACTTAACCTCTAGGTCCAAAAGACCTACTGTATTAGGAATGTTCTTAAGCGATCAAGAAATATATATGGAATGTTAAAAAAAGTGAAGTTAATGAGTGAATACGTGAACAGATAAGTGAATTAGTGAGCAAATAGACCACACAATTCTCACATTTATGAGAAGCTCTTATGTGCAAAGAAATGAAGTTGTTCGAAATAGAAATGTGTATTTTTTGTGTTTTTGGCAGGATGGGGACAGCAGAGTAAAAGAAAAGATTATATATATATAGTGGCTGTGCTAGTTTCTAATATTACCAGCGGCAAAGGGTCGCCCTCTCTACATCCTCACCAGCATTTATCTCTTGTCTTTTTGCTGATGGCCATCCTAACAGGTATGAGATGATATTTCATTATGGTTTTGATTTGGGTTTCCCTAAAGACTAGTGAGGTTGAGCATCCTTTCATGTACATGTTAGCCTTTCAAATATCATTTTTGGAAAATGTCTGTTCAAGTCTTTTGCTCATTTTTAAATTGGATTATTTGCTTTTTTGCTGTTGAGTCATATGAGTTCTTTATATATTTTGGATGTTATCCCCTTTTCAGTTATATTGTTTGCAAATGTTTTTACCGTTTCATAGGTTGTCTTTTCATTTTGTTCATTTTTTCGAAGCACTTTAGTTTAATGTAGTCTCACTTGTTTATTTTTCATTTTGTTGCTTGTGCTTTAGGGTCAGATCTAAAAACTCAGTGCCAAGACCCATGACAAGGAGTTTTTCTCTATGTTTTCTCTAGGAGTTTCATGGTTTAAGGTTTTATATTTAAGTCTTTAATCCATTTTGAGTTCACTTTTGTGAGTGTGTAAGATAGGGGTCTAGTTTCATTCTAATTGACTATTTTAAAACAACGAAATGGTACTGAAAAACTTATGTAAGATATGAAAAACAACATAAATCAGAAATATTCAAATATATAGTAAATGATAAAAAAGAAAATAATTTATGAAGAGTAATCTTAAAAAATAGTGGAAAATGTGATAATGCCTTGAAAGAAATAAAAAGTGACTAATAAAAATTTTTAAAAATGAAGTAAGAGATAAAATATTTGTGAGAAAGTAGCAAATATTTAATATGAGCTAGGAAGGTATTACAGGCGGATAATAAGAGTCCTCAAAGAAGAAAACCAAAATAAGAGAACAATACAAAACTAAGCTAGATTGCAATATAACTATCATGAAATTAAAAAAGAAAAACTGTTTGAGACAATATATTGAAAGGGCACACACACACAAAAGAAAGGACATGAGGTGTGCCTACAAATATCTACCAGAATAAAAACTAAACTCAAAATACATTATTTAAAATGATTGATATATTTAGAAAAAAATATTTCTGACATCTGGACAAAAAGCAAGGACTTGCAAGAAAAAAAGTATCCGATTATCCTCATATTTTTAAAAGAGCGATGCATTTGCCATAAGAAAATGGAGAACTATATTTAAGATGTTTAAAGGTAGAAAATATTCAGAGAGTTTATGTTGAATAAAAGGTAAAAGTAAACTCCAATGATAAGGGATGCAGACAAGCTGTTATCAATATGCAAGAACTTGAGAAAGATCATGTGCAAATACAGAACTTGAGCTGAGAACAGAGGTAAGCCAGGTTGGAGACCTGTGGTGTCCTAATGGGATTCCTGGAGCAAGACCCCAGACACTAGATTTTATTCTCAAGTCTAATACTGATGAGCAGTGCTGCTGGTACATGTCGTCTCTCCGAGCCTCAGCTTTCTCCCTCTAAAACGAATGTTTTGAACTAAACAATGACTAATTACTGTTGCTTTCAGCAGTAAAAATAATGCCTTTTCATTAACATATTAGTTGCCCTTTTGGGACAGCATTTATAAAGAAAGGAGGTGATTATAAATGGAGAGAGGTTATAAAAATGGTTGGTTTTACTAAAGATGCTTTTTCAATGTATTAAGCTTTTCTATTTTCTAAAAGCCAGAGGTATTACTCATATTTTGAAAAAATTTTAAAAATCTGACAAAGGGAATCAAAACATATATATTCTATTTACATCTATATTATTGAGTGGGAAAAATCTTCAAAGATAAATATATTAAACAAATGTTAGTCGTATTGCAAATTGAATATACTAGTGCTAGGAATAGGTACATTTCTGGGTTTTCTTCTTTTTTACAACCTTGGAAATTCTCTAGAATTTTTTGCTAACCTCTTCTTTTTCTTTTTTTTTTTTTTTTTTTTTTTCAAACTAAGGGCCCACAAACTTTTTCTGTAAAGGAACAAATAGTAAAAATTCTAGGAGTGAGACAGGGTAAAAGGGGTCAAATATGTGGTGACAGAAATAAATCTAATTATGAGAGGTGAACACACAATGTAAATATATGTGTGCCTTACTGTTAGAATGTACCCCTGAAATTTGTTGGATTTCGTTAGCCAATGTCACCATGCTAAATAAATAAATAAATAAATTCTAGGTTTGCGGCAACTGCCACCATGAAAGCAGCATCAGAAAGTACATAAATAAATGGGCACGCCTGGGTTCCAGTTAAACTTTATGTGCAGAAATAGGCACAGGCTGGATTTGGCCTATAGGCTGGAGTTGGGTGATCTCCGGTTTATACTGCTGGAACATGTTAATTAAGAAGGAATTAAGTATATTGTTCCTTCCGGTTCATTTCAGATCTCTTTACCTCTCACAAATATTGATTTTATACACAATATGGAGTAAGGAAAAACACTAAAATATGTTAAGTGTTCTATATTTAACTCGATATTTAAACTTTACAGCACCCTTCTTGCTCATGGAATAAATACGGATTAAATATATATGAATTAAATATATCTATCTATATATATGTATATATATATATATATACATATACATATACACATATATATACATATACATATATATATATACATATACATATATACATATACACACACACACACACACACATATATATATATATATATATATATATATATAGAAGAAATTACAATACAGTGAGGTTAAATAATATAAGCAAGGCTGCATAGCCAAGCATCAGAGTTAGGATTTGAAAACAGAACATGCTTTATGCCATGGGCATATTCCTCTGGTACTTTATTTCTGGATTCATTCTGAAGAATGAATCGAATATTGAATGTACGATTCTTCAAAATTCATTTTTTTACCCAAGATTTTCCCTAAGTATACTACAAGAATGTCTGTATTGAGTCTTAGAAAGAGAAAACTGATTGATCTTTCAATTAGGAAGAGGATTATTGTTAAAGAGATCATGCCAATTAGTCCAGAATCTCACTTCACAAACATTGACTATTAAAACTGAACCTCTGGAACAAGACTGAACTTTAAGTCAGCCTGTAGTTGTTGCTAAGGATGAAATAGAATACCTACGTAGAGTTTTGTGTGAGATTTTAACATTCTGTTGGTCTGGGCTGTTGCTGCTTTCTCTCTTTTTTGCCATTTTTCATTTCCCAGAGACAGAGTAAAATAAGTTTCTTTGTTCTTCCCTCATTATATAACAGGAGGGGGATAAAAAGATAGAAATCACATTATTTTGGACTTTTGTCTTTGGGTTTTATACCTGAATAAAAATAGTACAAGATATAAAAGGAAATACTCTTATTGTTCTCTTACTACTTAACAAAATGAAGCATTAGAACCCATGTTGTCAAAGATGTAGCCATTTTTAGGCGTCTTTCCTCACTGTTGGGCTTTCTCTTGGGAGAACAAAGTCATCACAGAGTTCACTGCATACTTTCCTTTGTCAAAGCAAAGGAAGATTATTAAGAACTCATCTGACCAGAGATCCTCTCATTTGGACCATCTGTCTCTTTGTGCTTTCTTGAAGGAATACAATAAAATGACTTTTTTCCCTTTTTTCCCTCATTTAGTGTTTTATGAGATTGCATGTTAAGCCATGTTTTAAGAATTTAAACAAGCAGGGGCCCTGCCACTTTGAACATTTTTTCTTTTCTTTTTTGTCCTTTCCATTTCAGTCGGAGAAATCACACATATTTTATTTCCCCTCTAATACTATTAAAGGAAAAACTATCTTAAGATTGCTGCTCTCAAGGCCAATTTTGTTCTCTCGTTATTGTTCTTACTGCAAGGATATGATCTCAGGATCGATGTACACAGAAGCCTAACCTGCCAGGTGGACACTTACAGGAAATTAAATGACATTCACCCATGGCCAATTGCTTCTATGCAAAGGTGAAATAGTTTGTCTTTTTGATAATAAATGGGCAGAAAGAAGACAGTGGGATTGAAAAAGGAAGTTTTCAACCAATAACAACAACAAAAAATTTTAGCATATAAACATGTCTATAGGAAATTCATTAGTATTTATTATATGTAATAAAATAGTACTTAATGATTCCTAATGTATATAAAGTTATCACTGATATAATAGAAACAGCAGTGTCAGACCGTAAAGTTATTTTATTTTTATTTTTTAAGATTTTTTATTTTTCAATTATAGTTGGCATACAATATTATATTAGTTTCAGGTGTGCAACATAGTGATTAGACATTTATATATATCACAAAATGATCACTCCAATAAATCTAATACCTATCTGACACCATATATAGTTATTAGAATATTATTGACTATACTTCTTATGATATCCTTTATATCTCCTTGATTCTTTTGTAATTGCCATTTTGTACTTCATTCCTTCCCCCTTTTCCACTTATCTTACCAACCCCCCCCCATCTGGTAACCCTCAAAATATTCTCCATATTTATGAGTTCGTTTCTGTTTATTTTTTGTTTATTTTGTTTTTAATCCCACATTTATGTGGAATCGTATGGCATTTGTCTTTCTCTAGCTGACTTACTCCACTCAGCACAAAACCCTCTAGTTTCATCATGAAATATATTTCTCATCCCTCTACTTTTAGTCTGTGTATGTCTTTTAATTTGAAGTGAGTCTCTTGTAGGCAGTATATGTAAAGGTGTTTTATTATCCATTCAGCCACCCTATCTTTTGATTGGAGCATTTAATTCTTTTTCATTTGAAGTACTTGTCAATAGATATGTAGTTATTGCCATCCATTATTCATATTTTTGATACATAACCTTTTCTTCTTAAAGAAGTCCCTCCAAAATTTCCTGTGGTACTGACTTAGTGGTGATAAACTCCATTAGTTTTTTCCTATCTGGGAAGCTCTTTATCTGTCCTTAGAGTCTAAATGATAGCTTTACTGGGTAGTGTAATCTTGGTTGTAGGTATTGGTTTTTCACCCCTTTTAAAATTTTGTGCCAAGCCCTTCTGGCACACTTTTTCTGTTGAAAATGGACTGACAGTCTTAGGGGAGCTCCCTTGTAGATAACTAATTGCTTTTCTCTTGCTGCTTTTAAGATTCTCTGCCTTTAACCTTTGGCATTTCAGTTATGATGTGTCTTGATGTGGGCCTGTTTGGGTTCATCTTGTTTGGGATTCTGCACTTTCTGGGCTTGCATGTCTATTTCCTTCATCAGATGAAGGAAGTTTTCAGTCATTATTTCTTCAAGTAGGTTATCAATTTCTTGCTCTTTTACTTTTCCTTCTGTTACCCCTTATGACGTGAATGTTATTATGCTTGATGTTGTCCCAGAAGCCCCTTAAACTCTCCTCATTTTTTCTGGATTATTTTTTTCTTATTGTTGTTCTGATTGGGTGTTCTCCGCTACCCTACCCTCTAAATCACTGATTCAGTCTTCCGCTTCATCCAATCTGCTTGATTCATTCTAATGTACTCTTCATCGCAAATATTATATTATTCATTTCTAACTGATTCCCTTTTATGTTTTCCATTTCCATTTTTATATTTTCTATGTTAAAGTTCTCACTGAATTCATCTACGTTTCCCCGAAGTTCAAGTGAGCATCATTATAACCAGTGTTTTGAATTCTACTTCTAGTAGATTGTCTCCATTTTGTTTAGTTCTTTTTCTGGAGTTTTATTTCCTTATTTCATGTGGCACATGTTTCTTTGTCTCCCCATTTTGGCTACTTCCCTATGTTTGTTTCTATATATTAGGTAGGGCCCCTAAGTCTCCTGGTCTTAGCAGAGTGGCTTTATATAGTAGGTGTCCTATGGGACCTAGTGGCACAGTCTTCCCTGGCCACCTAACTGAGGTTCTCAAGGTGTGTCCCTTGTGTGAGTTGTGTGCCCTTCTGTTGTAGTTAAGCCTTGGTTGCTGTTTGCACATCAATGGGAGAGATTGACCCTCAGGCGAATTTGTCCTGAGGAGTGACCAGTGAGGGGATGACCCTATGGAGCAGGATTCACTTTATCAGAGCTCTGTTTCCTGCCCAGTCTGCCCTTCAGGATTATTCTCCTCAGATGCAGCCCTGGGTGGTGCTTCCGGCTCTGTCATAGGTCAAAGTAGGACACTGGAGATGCCGGCCCAAGGACCTCCTAAAAGTGGCCCAGCTGCTGGCCAGGTTCAGCTGCAGCCAGTGCACTTTTGGGGCCACCTGGTAAGAGTCATCAAGCAATCCTCAGATGGCTGTCACCTGTGCTGGGCTTATAGGCACTGCAAGAGGCCAGGATCCAAGGCTGGCTGTGGCTAGTGCCAGGCTTGGGACTGCTCAGCAAGAAGTACAGGACACACTGAGGCCAGATGCTGCTTTTTTAAGGGTTTGTGAGCCTTTGAGAGATTTTAAGAAAGTCTTCAGCATGAGCAGAGACTACACATTTATATGGAATAAACCACTAGAGGCAGCTTCAGTGAGCCTGCATTTGGGAGGGGCAGAATCACAGGGAATCACCTGGGCAGAGCGGCCTGTATTAACCAGGTTGATGGAGACTTAGATACCAAGGCTGCCTGTATCGCATGCTGGGAGCAGAGAGGGCTCAACAAAGGAACAGTTTGGGATAAAGCTGCCCCTCCAGCCCTCACCCCGAAGCCTGCCAACTCAGTGTCTCCTCATATGTTCCTGATGCTCCTCGAGCAGCTGTCCCAGCGCTGGAGTTCAGAGTGAGTGTGTCCGTCAGTGAGTCATCCCCGCGTCGGCCCTTTAAGAGAAATATCTGCGACTCCCGCAGCCCTGTCTCACTCAGCCACAATCTCCACTGGTTTTCACAGCCAGAGGTTGTGGGGACTTCTCTTCTGAAATCCTGGGCGGGGGAGCCCCGTGTGGGGCCAGGACCCCTCGCTTCTTACTGCGGGGAGGGGGCTTTGCAGCCAAGATAACCCTCTCGCTTCTGACCACCACACGCGGTTGTGAGCCAGCCGCTTTGTGTCTCCTCCCTTCCTACCAGCCTTTCCCTATGTATGTCCCCAGTTATAAGACTTTCGTTCAACCAGAACGCAGGTGACTCCCAATTATGGTTACTCTGTACTTGTTTTGTAATGTGTTAGTGTGGTTGTGAGAGGAGGCAAGCACGGCGTCTAGCTTCTGCACCTTCTTTGCTGGTGAACTCCTGCCTGGCATGTCTTCTAAACAAATACACAATGGATCAGCAGGCCACCTGGAAGGGAGGAGGCAGACCCCAGAGAAGGGACAGGGGTGGGGAAGGGCCACGTTCAGGGGAGAGGGCAGCAAGAGAGTTTAGTGTCCTTCCATAAAGCTCTTTTAATTGCCATCTTTTCAGTTTGGAAATTCCACACACCACTGCACCATTGTTTTGCAGCAAAATTACGAAGGTGCTCATTATGATAACACTGAGCCTCAGTTATTTTAAAAATTGCTTACAATAATAGTTTTTTTTAAAGAATATATTTATGGTTATTAATTTCATGGTATTAATAGTAATTGTTGCGCCCATATATTCAATAAGAAGTATTAGCCATTTACCATGTGCCGTGCACCATTGCATGTCCTGAAAAAGTAGAGGTTGAAAAACAGGTCTGTAATTATAGGTCTATACTGTACACAAAATACATCATTTTTTAATATTAAAATACCATCCCATTGGTATTCATTCTATATTTGTTGAGCTATATACCAAGCATTATACTGTAAGGATGCAATGCAGTGATGAAGGAACATAACCTGTAGAAAAACAAAGTAATACAGGCAAATAAATACACGTTGGACTTTAAAACCGCTCTTAATTTTAATAATTTATTATGTAATTATTGAGTAACTGCTATATACTAATACTCTGGTAAATTCTTAGACTATAATGTAAAACAAGAATGAAGTGATTTCTATCCTAGATAGGTTATAGACTCATGTAGTATGATGTGAATAAGTGCAGGTTTCTGTGGGAACTCAAATGAACATTTTTTTAGAAGTCGATGAAGTCTTCTTTTTAGAAATGATTTCATTGCTAGGAGCTAAAAATAATCTAAGTCAGTTAAGCAAAAAGAGGAATTAAAACTATTTAGCATGTTTCAAGGTGATAGTTCAGCACAGGAAAAGCTCGGAGAAAAGAAAGAGCATGGGCACATTCATGAGTCTGCTGAGAACCATGTGGTATACCTGGGCTTGGATTTCAAGATGTAGCCTGATGCAGTAAGGCCATTTAGATAAGCAGAAGCTTATTTGTTTATAAGTTCTGGTCAGTCATAATCTGCTTGAACTTCATACTGAGGATATTGGGAATATGATGAGTACTAATAAGACCATGATATGGCATAGCGATATCTCTTTGGGTGACCACAAACTATAAAAGTCTTTTTCTTGACAATCACCAAATATATCAAGTTGGGTCTTCACCAGCACTTCTAAACTTTGTAATCCTGCCCTTTTGTCCATCGATAATTTATCTAGATATAGAACCCTTACCGCAACCAAGCCTTTAAAACCAGTGATGGAGTAATAAAAACAAAACAAAACAAAAAAACAAAACAGGTGCTTCATCAGAATTAAATCATGTTACTAGAATCACACAAGAGACAAGTTCTAAAAATTCCTGCTTTTGAGATTGCTGGCGTGATCTTGATTGCTTTTCTTTCCTAATTTTCACTGTTTATCTCTTTGTTTAAATAGGTTACCTAAATATTTGCAGATTTCATTGTTGATAATTGAGTTAGCAGCTGTTTCCCTTGTAAGCAAATAATTTTAACTACTAGGCATGCTGAAATGCTACCTCTTCCTAGAAATCTTTCCTAACTCCCTAAATTTGATTTATCTATTTCTTCTCTGTAGTCACATTGAATCGTATGCATATTTCTACCATAAAACTCATCAAATAGTCTTGTAATTAATTTTAAGTCAACTTTTTTATGACTAATCTAAGCCATGACTTTAACTTCCTTGTGGCCGTGTGCTGTCTCTTGTTTATCTCTATAGTCCAGGCATTTAGTAAAGAATCTGGAACCTAGTAGAAAGCTCATAATAAAATGTTGGCAAAATATTGATGAATGAAAACAATTATTTTAAAGGGAAGACTAACCAAGAAACAATTTAGATCATATCAGCAAGAACTTATAAATTCTCATTCTGTGGACCATATTCTTGGGGCAGAAAAGAAATGAAAGATTTGGTTGTGACCTTGGAGGCCCTTGCTTTTTCTTTAAAATATGAGCAAATTGATTGATTAGAATTCACTGACTGACAGGCAAGACAGACGTTTATTCCTCCCTATGGGAGTTCTGATTCTTCACTTATCAAATTCCACGTTACAATCTGGTTTCCCAGGTACTTCTGCTAACTGCGAAGCAATTTAAGTTTCATTATTCCAGATCTTTTTAACAGTTTATATTTCTTATTCTCAATTAATAAAATGGAAACCTGACTCTTATATCATTCTGAAGATCTCAATTAGTATGAATCGGTCCCCAGGACATGGTTCATTGGTAGTAGGCTATTAGATACAGAAAGAAAAGGAGATTGGAGAACCAATAACTTTATTTTGGGGGACACCTAAGTTACGAAGGTTTTTCCATCTCATGAGGCCCTAGTAAAGGTCTTATAAATTGTCCATAATTATAACCTTTCCACATTTTTATGTGGACTATATTCCTTCTGATAAATCACACATGAAACACTAGGGATCCGAGATGTGCAGTCCAGGCCGGAAGTGCTAATGGAGGTCATGGAGGGGCACTTTGCCTTTGGAGTGCAAGCTGTGAATTAGTATGCTTATTCCAAATCAGATAATGGATGAGTGGGGCCAGAAGGAGCCCTGAGTAATCATTTTGAAAGGTACCATCTTTATTTTATTGTTCCTGGTGACATTTTGCCTTTAGTGCACAATGGAGACTTCAAGAGGAAGCTGTTTTCACTCCTTTTTTTTTTTTTTTTTTTAATCACTGGGAGGGTTAGAACACTTTTGTCCAATTACATCTCCTTGCTATCTGAGTATAGTCAGCAGTCAGCCTAAGAAAGTGATAATGGAAAGATAATGTCTCACCAGGCCACACTACCCTTCAAAATAAAAAAAAAAAAAACATAGGAAATGCATGTTTTTTCTGACCTTGAATTTCATTTCCCTGTTATACTTGGCTTAGAATTGAGCAGATCTTGATTGCAGCCATAGCAGAAAGAAAGTAGTAACAAATATAGGGATATCATTGAAAAAGGCCCTATGTCAGACTGAGAGTTTTGGTTCCAGTACTTCATTAGTTGCTTTCTCTGAGTGATCATGAGCAATGGCCTATGTCATTTCAACTGTCTACTGTAGTCTACTGCATTTGATACTTGAAATGATTTAAAGAAAGTTTCTGAAACTCTTAAGAAAGCAAAAGTAGGATGTTTCAAATTACTCTTAGAATTCTAGGCAACAGTGGAAATCAATGTACAGGAAGTTAGCAGACCATTCTTATAGTCTTCTGGACTGGCATAACTACTTCATGTACATCATGGAATAAGACCCTCATGAAAGCACTATAAGTGGGTCTTATTAGCTCCATTTTACAGAGATGGACATGGAGAGCTAGATGGTTTAGTTAATTTGCCTAAGATGGCCTAGCAACTAAGTGAAGGAATCGGGGTTTGAACCCAATATGGCTGTCCATGCACTAAATTGTAATTCTAATGTCAGCTTTCGACAACACACAAGTGAAAAGACTGAGAAACAAGATAATTTTGATTATCTCACATGAACAAAAGAAGGTACTAAGATAATTACTTATGTTAAGGGGTATTTTTAGGTATTATGCAGTGAAAATGTTCTTTAACTAGGCAAGTGTAAGAAATCCTAAGTGAAAGAAATAAAATTTCTTTGCTGTACAACTTCCTATAGTCTTTAATTATGAATTATACATTTCTGAGACTGTGTAGAGGATGCAACATTTTCAACATATTTGACTATGAAACATTTTGGAGAACTACTTTCCAAGATTAGTTCTCAATGGAATATACATTGTGAGATGCTTATATATGGGAAGTAAGAATGAATTACAGAAAAGATTCTTTGGTATTTGTACCAAATACCCTGAATGAGGGCAATTCACATTAATTCAGAAATCTAGAAAAATATAGTCCTAGGATTTGGGTCTGAAATGTAACTTACATAGTTAAAAGAGCACTAACAAGCAGTGTGACCTTGAGCAAGTCATCTCTCCTCTTGGGGTTTCCCTTTCTGATCATTCAAATAAAGAGCCAACAATTCAATTATGAAATTGGTTTCTATCAAGCATTGAATATGGATACCATTTTGTCTTAAGAAGTGCTTTATTTATATATGATCTCATTTTTATTTCTCATTATTAAATAAAGGATGTAGTTATTTTCTTTGTTTTATAGTAGATATAACTGAAGCATAGAAGGGTCAGTGGCTTGGTGATGACTTGAACAATAAATGGCCAAGTTGGATTTTGAATTCGGACTTTTCAGCTACAAAACCTATTTTCTGGAAACAGTGTTTACTTGTATGAGGAGCTAATGCCACTGTAAGTTGTGTAATACTTTGATATTAAAGGTATTAAAATAAAAACACCACCTTGATGCTATGAAAGAGCTCAAATAACTTCTGATGGTTGACTCATATATATTTGTGAGGTATTTTAGATTGAGAAAATCTGGCTCACTGTTGCATAGAAAATCAGGAAGAAATTTTGCCTTGTATTTCATACATTTTGACAATGATAATTGGTAGGAATAATAATGAGAATAATAATATTCTTCAGTTTGATTTGTTAATGACCTATTTCCTGCCTGTAACCTTACTAAAGAGAAATATAGAAAGCCCTAGAGAAGGGCTTTGTTGTTATAATATTAGACTTTTCTAATTTCTCTTTGACCTCTTTGCATCAGCTTTCTTTTCTGGGAATCTGACCAAAATTGTTCATCTAGTATTTTTGATATGCTCTAGGTATAGGAAAAGAGCCAAAGCTCGTTTTTTAGCTCTTTTAAGTTGCTTCTGATACAAAGACAAAGATGATTATACTTCACCACACATGATATAATCGTGCAACTTCTCAGAGATGGTCAGAGTCCCAAGGCTTCCATATTCCTTCCTAGCTTATCATTGAGTCATTGAGTGAGAAGGAACATTAGAGCTCAGATAGTCCAACAGTCTTATTTACAAATAGCAGCATAGAAGAAGGAAGTAAGTTAGGGAGGGAAGGGTGAAGGAAAGAGAAAAGGATACAAAGAAAGAAAAAAGTGGAGAAGCAGGAAAAAGTAAAAAAAAAAAAATTAAGATTGACATAATTATTTGCCAAGTACTATATTAGATATGTCATATATGTTATCATAGTTAATGAGTTTATGATTAATATCCAATGATTTATAGATTAAAAGGTAGGTTTTCAAATACAATAAGAAATTTGCCATGGCCATGTTTTATGGAATAGTGTTGGATTAAAGTTTAAAATGGTTTTATATCATCTGCTCTTCATGTTGCTCAACACTGTTAGTCTTTCTCAAGGTCACAAATTAAATAGTGAAAGATCTGAAATTTAAATTAGTTTTTCTCATTTCTTCCCTAGTGTCTTCTCCGTTAAACCTCACCTTCTTTTCTCCGTGACACATGTACCTGTGATGCATGGCACAAAGATGGCATGATCTCCAGTCATTGAATTATATGTCATTCAAGCAAGGACAAAAACACTAAGGCAGAGGGGAGTAGTTCCTTTGAACCCCAATCTATTCCAAATTTAGGGAAAGGGAAATAGAAATAGGTGCATTTGTCAGATCAATAGACACAACCAGAGTGAATAATGTAACTGTTAATGTGAAAATTTAGGTGCATGTTTGGGGCTATAGAGTGACTTAGTTTACTTTAATTCAGATAATTCATAATAACAGCTTTTATTTATGTGATACATTAGAGCTAAATGTTTTTAAAACAGCAACAATTCTTATAAAACCTTGTGGGTCAGATTATTATAATCCTAGCATAAAGAGAAGAAAATGAAGCAGTGAAAATTAGAATGACTTTTTATAGATTTAATAAGTGGCACCAGGCTGGGGCTTGAACCCAAGCATTCTAAATCTAGTGTATTACTATTCATAACCAACTTGAACTAATTGGCATTCATAGAACCTTTCACCCAAAAGGAGAATATTTATTTGAGGTGCACTAAGTCCTTCATCAGACAGATCATATTTGATTTCAGAGACATTCAAGCTTTACCTTCAATCTCATTAATAACTGTTTATCTACTAATTTTATCTATTAATAACTATATTTATGTAAATGAAATTATTTATGTGTCAGTGCTTGCTCATACGTTAAATTATGTTTTTAGCATTAAGTATATCACATTAGTATTACCAGGAACCCAATACTTTAAAATTTAGTGCTTTCGGGTGATAATGATACTAAAAACATACTGCCCAATGGTGTGACTATGTAATGTCACATATTATAAAAAGAAAACCCCATGATTTAATCCAAAGAGAAAACAGTGAGTAATTAGAAAAACAGATTCCAGTTATCAGAAATATTAGTAATTTTTTAGACTTCATTATGTTCTCTGAATTTCTTTAATAGAATCAACTTGTTTGCAGCACTATTAACTAGGATTAAGGATTGCATCATGAGGCCATGATATATAATACAATTCAATGTAGTTGATGCAAATTGCATGTGTTTGCTGTACTAGAAATGAACAATGTGGTAATATTTTCTACGGATGAGAGTGCCACTCATGCAATATTAAATACAAGGTTGAATTGTGTGTTATTGCGCTGACATAGCCATTTACTTTCTGGGTGAACTTAGATAAGTCTATTTAACCTTTCTGAGCTTAAATTTCATTAAGTCTGAAATAGAAATTATAACATAACTAATTCTGTGGAAGAGTAAATGCAATATGAGATTTTAAGTTTTCAGCTTAATGATTTTCTATAGCAAATCATCAAAAAGTACCACCACCACCCCCCCCCGCCAAAAAAAATTCTCAATGACTAAGTTTACTAACCTCTTGGAGTCTACTTTTTAAATTATATTCAAACAAAATATTCATTAAGCAGCCATTATATGACAAATGTGATAAAATTCTGAGAGCGTAAAGATTTAAAATATAAATGATATCGATGGCCAGCCCCAGAAACCAAAATTTTGGCAAATAATAGGACATTTATTGAGGATTCTAATATCATATTTTTTCCAACTTATTAAGCTTATTTTGTTGTTCTGTAGCTGGTTATTCAGAGTGGGTAGTCAATGTGAAAATATGCTAATGTACAGTGTGAACTTTTAATTACAGGCAAAGACAACCTTAGCACCATCATGCACATACGGTTTGCTTACTATGACAGTGTTCCCAAGTTCACGTCCTTTCTTTTGGTACCTTTTCAAAGGAAAATATTGAGAGGCATAATCAGCTTACATAACCTTGTATAACCTGCTTTGAAGTAAAAGTGTTGATTTACATCTGTGTGGAAAGCCTTACCCCATCACCACTTCTTACTCAACTGGTGAAATACTGTTCATCTCTGAAGATTTGAGTCTTTCCAGAACCCCATTCCCAAAGAATTTGTGGGTCTTTCCCTTGGACTCCTAATGCATGTTATGTATAAATTCGCAGCATTTATCATATGCATTTCATTTACCTTTCTATATTAAAGAAATTCTGTTTTTTTGGTGGGTTCTTCATAAGCAGACTATGAAATTAAAATTCATCCAAATTGATTATTAAGAAATGTTACCATGAGAGACAGCTAAAGGAATAAAACAAGCAAGAGGTGGGGAAACACACACACACACACGCACACACGCACATGCACACACGCCAGAATGCAATTTCAGGTAAAATCCCAATGATGATAGCATAAGACATTTGCTCAATATGAAAAAAAAAAAAATGATTTGGCAAAGCAGGCGGGGCTTTGTGTCTGTGCCTAGCAGCCAAGGATGACTTTCTCCAGTGCCATGTCACTGATGTATGGACCGTCCTTTGTAGTCCTGCTCTTCCCTCAATTGTAAGTGCTTCATCCAAACCCATGAAAAAGAGATTGTGGTAAGTGCAAACTCCTCTTGCCTCTGAGTCCCACAGCTATCCCAAACAAAGATACTGCATCTACACTTTAAGAATCACAACAATTTTAGTTGATTTTATTCTTATATAGTTGTAAGATGGACATCTCTTTCTTCTATAAAACAATGTCAAATGGAAATGGTATAAATAAATATAACATCAGAAATGAAGAATAACCTGATGGGCTCTATACTAGCCCAGCCACACTGAAGAAAGAATAGTAAATAATGAAGATAATTCAATAAAATTCATCCAATCTGAAACATAAAGAAAGAAAAAAATAAAATCAATATCAAACAAAAAAACAAACAAAAAGACTTCTAACAGTTTGGGATAACATTAAAGGGTTTAACATATGTGTAATCAAAGTCATTGAAGGAATAGAAGGAAGGGCAAGACAGAATGATTTAGTAGGACGGTGGATAAGAATTTTCCAAATAATAATGAAAGACCACAAACCACAGATCCAAAAATCTCAAGGCATTCCAAGTAGGTTATATAACAAATGAAAACAAAATGAACAAAAGCAAAAACTAAATAGCTAGATACATGATCGTCAAATTGCTAAGAATAAAAAATGAATAAAAAATAGGAAACACAATTGGAGAAAATAGGAACATCACACTCAAAAGAACAAAATTAAGGATTGCAACAGATTTCTCATAAGAAACCACAAACAAAACGACAGGGAGTAACATCTTCAAATACAAATACTGAAAAGAAATAAAACAAATAAGTAATCTTTCCATCTAGAATTCTATATACAGTGAAAATACCTTTCAAAATAAAGGGAAAGGATTACATTTTTTAAAAACAAAACTGAGATAATTCATTAACAGCATACCACTTCTAAAAAAGAAACTAAAAAAAAAAAAATGTTTTTTTCAGCCTACCAGACTAAAATGTAGATTAACACAAAAATATAAAGAACACCAAAGTTGTAAAATAGAGGTAAATATAAAAGTTTTTCCCTATTTTATGGCTTATATATATTTGACTGTCTAAAGTAAAATTAGTAACAATATATTTTGGAGTTTATAGCACTTGTGAAAGTAAAGGGTTTGACAGCAATAACACAAAACACAGGAGAGAGGATGGGAATATACTGTTAAAGTTTTTTATAATGTATGTGAAGTGGCTTAATGTTACTCGAAGAATACTGTAGCGTTACAGTAACTATTTTTTATCAATATTACATAGTATATTCTATATTATTTTATGTCTTTTAACTTTATTATTAGTTTCAAGTATACAGTACATTAGATATTTATATAGTTTATAAAATGATCCCCCAATTACTCTTTCTCTCTCCTCTATCTCAACACCTAATCATTGCATGGATACTGACTGCATTCCCTGTGCTGTGCTCCCCACCCCCGTGGCAATCTATTAACTACTAATTCATACTTCTTTAACCCTTCCCCCCTTGCTCCCAGCCCTCCAACCTCCTTCCCCTCAGGCCATCACCAGATTGTCCTCTTTTTGTTTTCGATGAGTTTATTGTTTTCGTTCCTTAGATTACATATATAAGTGAAATCATATGGTATTTATTTTCCTCTGACTTATCTCACTCAGCAAATATAACTTCTAGGTCCATCCATGTCATTGAAAATGGTAGAATTTCATTTTTTTAATGAACGGAGTAATAATTTATTGTAATAGTTGAACAATATTTTCTTTTTAATTAAATCATCTGTCGTTAGGCACTTAGGTGTTTTCCATATCTTGGCTATTGTGAATATGCTGCCCTGTGCCACGAATATTGTAGTTAGTGACATAAATCTTATAAATTATTTGTGTTGGTTTTCTTTGGATAAATACCCAGAAGTGAAGTTGCTGGGTCAAAGAGTAATATCCACTTTTAATTTTTGAGAAACCTCCACATTGTTTTCCATGGTTGCTGTACCAATTTGCAATCCCACCAACAGTATATGAGGGTTCCTTTTCTCCACATCCTTACCAACACTGACAGGTGTGAGGTGATATGATGTCTCATTGTAGTTTTAATTTGCATATTCTCTGATTAGTGACCTTGAGCCTCTTTTAATATGTCTATTGGCCATCTGTATTTCCTCATTGGAGAAATATCTATTCAGGTCTTCTGCCCATTTTTTAATTGGATTGTTTGGTTTTTTGTTGTTGTTGTTGTTGTTTGAATTCTTTATATATTTTGGATATTAACCACTTATCAGATGTATCGTAAGTGAATATCTTCTCCCATTCAGTTGGTTGTCTTTTCATTTTGTTGATGGTTTCCTTTGCTGTACAAAAAAACTCTTCAGTTTGATGTAGTCCTATTTGCTTATTTTTTCTTTTGTTTCCCTTGCCCAGGGAAATATGTCTAAAAGTAAATTTTAAAATCAACATTTCACCTTCTAAATCTCAACTGCTATTATTTTCATTTTTTTTTTTTTTTCATAAATTTACTGTTTACTTTCAAGTTTGGTCTGGATATTCAAGTGAAAGTAATTTCCTCAGAAGTTTGAAGGTTTTTTTCCATATCCAAATTATCAATTATGCGATGAAACAGAAAATTTAGGTGTGACATACCTTTAAAAATTAAAGATATGGTAGAATAAAACAAATACATGATCTAAGAATTATGGAAGTATTAGGGTCCAAGAAAGAGTAGAACTAATGAAGGAATAAAAGAAAAAAAGAATCCCGTAATAATATTTGATACTTCAGCCAAGAAAAGTCAGTATATATAATAGTTCATTTAATTAAGAGTATAATTAACTTCCCAGGCACTTGAAAAAAGAAAAATAATAGGTATTTAAGGAAGACATTTTTGCACGTTTAAACAAGCAAAAATAAATATAGTTGCATAGTTCAGAGTTAGGAAAATATTATACATACCATTAGTCCAGACAATCTAAAAGTAATAAACACAAAGGATGATAGAAAAAAGGGAGGGAACAAGAGAAAATGGGAGTGGGATGTGAAATAACTTTTTTTCTTTATATAACTTGGAGTCAGAATGTACTACCTAAAGTGGAATCATCAAAAAAATAAAATTTAATAAAAAGTAAGACAATAACAAATAATAGAAATAAAAATAGAATCTATAGTAAAATTTCAATAAATATGCAGTACAAGATTAAGAACAAGAGAGAGAGATGTTAGAGGATATAAATTAAAAGGTAGTCTATCTAATTCTAGAGCATAGATTTTACATGAATCCTGATTTAAATATTTAAACTATTAAAAATATGATAATCTGTGAAATAATTAAACTCATACAATATCTAATATTCATTGCCGTTTTTAATATGATAATGATATTGTGATTATGTACAACATAAAGGAGGTATCTTTTAGATTCATATAGATAAAATAATATGATGTATGGAATTTGCTTCAAAATATTCTGAGGTGGGTAAAAATTGGTTGGGTGTATGAATGAAATAAAATTTGCCCTGAGCTATGATTCTTCAATCTAATGATGGATACATAGGTATCTACTATTCTCTCAACTCTTTGATATATTTGAGATTTTCCATAGTAAAAGTTTAAAATATTAGAAAACAGAGTAAGGAAGCAGAGTAAGTGAAATGAATGCTTCATTTTTTATAGTAGATACTGAATAAAGGTTCATAAACCAAATTAAATTCATATGAACATGTTAATTACCATAACAACTTGAAGAATGAAAAATAACATTTTAAAAGAGATAGTAAAGAGAGAACTGTGTATTAAGTACGAAAGTATTAAGTATAAGTATGACAGTATTTATATTTTCGTTCTGCTTGGATTTTTTTCCAATTTGCATATGTTACAATTTAAGTTAAAAAATAGTTGGATACATTTCTAAGACATAAGTCATTTTGCATTAAAATGGGCTCTGTTTTCAAAAATGTAACAAAATTATACTCTTTGATATTTATTTTTTGAGATAATTATCCAATTTAAAAATAAATCAAAGTATTGCTAATTTAAAAGCTATTCTGAAACTCCACATCTCCCAACACTTTGAAAGTCATAAATGCAAGCCATAATATAGTGCCACTGTAGTATTTTCAAAATGAGATCATGGCCTTTGAAAATTCCAGATGAATAAAGAGGGGAAATGACTCTCAGTGGAGAGTAGAACAGGTAAGAAACTTTATTAAACTGACTATGTCTATGTAAAAAATATCCATGAATCAAAAATCTCCATTACACCCAGTCATGAAAACTTTAAAATTTTATGTTTTCAGTGTTAAACTACTTTCTCATGTAATCGCTGATTTAAAAAAAAAAAAAAAGAATACTTTTTCAGGGAATGCTTGTATTTTATAGAATAGTTTGTGTCTGTGTCTGATTTATATTAACAGTGGCAACATCACGTGGTTTGAAAGTATCAACCAAACAATTGACATAAACTTGTTCTATGATTACTCTGAGTAAAATTATTTATGGAAAAAAAATACAATCAGGAAAATATCCCTTCCAACTAGAATCTGACTTAATGAAATGTGTGCAAGAGTGAGGCATCCAGGAAGAGCCAACTCTGCTGCTTAGAGGTTGCATTTCTGAGCGGATGATTACATTAATATTAATACACAAATTTGTTCATAGTATGTGTCATGAGGAAAGAGCGGTCCCTTGGAATTCTAAAGACTTACTGATAGACTTTTTTGTTCCTGTATGAGTTAAGTGAGTTCAGTCTTCTCTTTGCTGCCCTGGGTCAGTGTCTACCATTAAAGCAGACCCTACCACATGGTTGGCTAAACTCTGGTTTAGTTTGCACTAATAATGTCCTCTATGGAACATATCTCTTGATGGTTTCGGTTTCTCATTTTACATGAACTGTCAGTGATATCCAAAAAAAGTGATTAATCATTTTTCTTGAAACACATCCTCGACCTTGTCATAGAACACCTCTCTCTAATCCTATAACCCTCTCCTGAAGTTTCTCCTCTCACACTGGCTACATTTTCACAGGTTCCATTCCTGAGGTTAATGTCTTACCAGATATCTAAATCTTAAAGTTCTTTTCCTTAAGAGAGCCCATTATTTTCCATGACATTAAACACCACCTATGTGTCAATAACTCCAAAATACACATTTTTAGCCTAGACATCTCTTTTGAGTGCCAGATGTATATTTATAACACCTTGCTTGACAAATCTACTTGAATATGTATTAAGTTTCTTAAGTTCTGCATATGCAAATCAAAAGTCATGATTTTCCCCTCAATATAGTTCCTACCCGGATTTCATCTTAGGAAATAGCATAACCAATAAACCGATTACTAAAAACAAAAACCTAGGATTCTGCTCCTCTCCATTTCTATTATGATCATCCTAAAGAAAGACAACGTTTTTCACCAATTATTTCTCACCTTCCTCTGTTGAGAATCAATCTTTTCTCTACATGGTACCCTATATACAATTTTTAAAATTTAAGAGTAGGTAACACCCCTGTTTAAAGTTATTCGGTTGTTTTCTGTAATATGTAGAATAAAATCCAAAACACCTGTCATATCATAAAAAGTCCTGTTAATCTCTTTCCAGCATATCTTCTAACCTCAAGGAACTTTACATTTTTCTCATTAAATTGCAATCAGCACATTTTACCAGTTTTACCTGAAGGATAGGACATAGAGGTGGGGTATTCATTTCCTATTCTCACAACCTTGATTTTTCTTTCCACTTCTCTGGCATGACTGACTCTACATTGTCTATGAAGCAGATGTTCACCCTATGGACGCCTTTTCCTGACCACTCTGTCTAGACTCACTTGTTATATACTTTTATGTCAACGTTTTTTATTTTAATGAAGTAAAAATCAAAATGACGCCTTTCCTGTCATTATTTTACACACTTAATATTCATTTTTATATATTTCATATAATTCATACTTTCTCTGTCTAGAAAGTAAGCTTTCTGAGCCAGTGACCTTGTTCTCTATTTTATCCACACTGCTACCATGCTCCTCGTACATAGAAGGCACTCAAGAAGGTGTTTGTGAAATAAATACATGAATAAATATCCAAGTTACTTCTTATTGGGGAAGCCATGTTTCCTTAAAAGGGAGAGAAAGATAAAGAACAATTGACTTACCAAAAGTTCTGGCCATTCATGAGCTCCATAGCTGAATGTAATACAGTCTCTGTGTTCAAGAAAACATGTAAAAAATGTTTTGTTGATATCATTTAATGGGAAAAATAACAATTTGTTTTCACTGACTTCTTCATAATGGAAAAAATCACATTTGGGGTGATTATTCTTAAAAGAAAAAGAGAAAAGGGGAGAAAATAGTAGAGGTTTGTGTTACTAAGATGCTGTCACTGTGCTTGTGTAGAATGTAGAATTAATCTATTCAGTTACATATTCATTTTCTAATTAACTGATATGAATAGTTCAAGTACTGCCTAGTAGTTTATTGCTGCAGGTCAAAACGTCTCAATGGATGTGCAATTCCAAGAATGGCTCTGCAATTACAGTAGCTTTATTTATCCACAGGCACTTAAAGCATCAAGTAGCATCTAATTGTTAACGGAGAAAGACTTTCCAGCCTCCCCCCCCCCCCCGATCTATATGCAGAACAGATATTGTCATTTGTAACAAGAGGAATGAGACCAACCACAAATAATATGTGACAAAAGTAATTTGTACATATGAGACTATCAATTCATTGTAGCAAAAATTATCTTAGGAAGATCTTTACACAATTGCACATTTTCCAGTCAGGTCTTAATTGGTAAATGTGAAAAGCAGTGCCCAAGCTTTATAGAATGTGCTCCCCTACTACATACAGCCTTGGGTGTTCATTCTAAAGTTAGAATAACTGGTACAACAGTGACCCAATGGAAGGCATATCTAACTGTCAGACAATTACTGTTAAAGTTGAACCTATTTAAACAAAGTAACAGAATTCCTATAACATAAGTAAATAAGGGCAAAGATTAAGGTAGCATTTTAAAGTTCTATTGCAAATAGATAATTAGCAGGTAAAAATAATAGCAAATAAGCTTGCTCCAACCATCTTCAGTTAGAAGGTAGGTTCTTATTGGAATCCAGATAGGTCTAATATTTGGCTAATAAAGCCAGGTAAGTGAAGCAGAGGTTGTGGAGTTCAGGTGAAAAGAACAGGAAGAAAAATTTTATGTGTTTGTTTACTTGAATCATATATCACTTTCCATTGATACAAATGCCATCATGTAAAAGAGTTCTGTATAACAAAGTCATTTTTGTGTTCTAGCGAATGGCTCATAGTAATAGAACTGAAAATGTGATTAAAACAAATTCCTTTCTTCTTTGTGAAAAATATTTGTTAATTTTTTATGTGCTTCTTATAATGCTAGTACTTGAGTTGTGATGACAGTGAGATAGAAAAGAAAAGAAACTTGTCTTATATTGACTAATGTACAGTGTTTTGGCTACAGCAGTATTTTTCAATACTTTTAATTTCCTTTCTTTGAGAATCTTCATAAGAAACATGACTAAAACTGCAAAACAACTCTTCTTACCTATATAACACCAAAGACAAAACATATACATATAACAGAACTCATGTGATAGCATGTAGAATTTTTTCTAAAATCTAGCTTTTTCTTTTGTTTGCTTATGTTTGGAACTCTATGAAGAAATCCTGTTTTTATAGGAACATATACATGTCAAGAAATTAACTTGAATTTTTTATTAAATTTGTGATAGCAACCCAAGGAAACCAAAATACCTTCAAATGTGGTAATATTACGGTTGTCTTATTCAGGAAATATTCATACATTTATCAGTGTCTTGGCTCATGAACTAGTCTTTTGTGTTAAATATATTTTTTTTAATCTGGAGTTCATTCCTTTCTGTAATATATCTATAAAAATATAATTATTTTTAATGAGGATTTTTTGGTGGTAAAGCAATAGCAACAAAACGAAACAAAAACACCAAATTTGTAGTGATTCATGTCTTTATTTTGCCTTCTCTTGGACAACAGTCAGAGTATGCATTTTTAGTTTCACAGTTATTTTCTGTCAATGCTATACACATGAAATGCTGCCTTCTGACTCAACCTGTTTAGCTATTGGGAAGTCATGTCTTAGTTTCATTAAGGGGTCTTTGTAGGCAATTTGTCTTATCTCACTCTGTAATTCCAGATTTTTTGGGTGCAGATCAACTATAACAATGTTTGAATTTTTATTTATACTGTTAAAAATTGGATTTCTTAAATCTGAGGATTATTTCCTTTAAGTTTAGGAAAATGCTCAGCTATTATCTCTTTGAATGTTGTCATTTTCTTATGCATCCAAGCATATCTTCTAAATCATCCACATTGTTTATCTTCTCTTTAATGTATTTAACCTCTTTTTTTTTCCTTCAGTGATTCTATTTGTAAAATATATACATCTATATAATTCAGTTTATATTTTAATTGGCCCTTTTTCATATTTCTTTAGATATTTGCATTGCCTTCTTAAGTATTTATATTTTAATTATTGTTTATCTGAAGTATGCTCAATTAAATTTTACTTTATTGTATAACCTCAATATTTGTACTTTTTGGTAATCTGACTTTTCAGTATTTTGTTTCTGTAAGTTCTTTCTCATGACAGTTTATTTATTTATTTATTTTTTATAGTTGGTTGTGTGATTTTTTTTTTAACTGTGGTTTTATTTCTTCTGGAACATTATCTGTGAGATTTTTGGAAGGCCTGAGTGAAAGAAGCATTCCTCTAGAGAGTACTTGCATTTGCTTCTGCCTGGTGCCTGAAGGTGCTTACATGGGATCACTTAAAAATAAATTCTCAACTTGAAAGTTTCAGCTCACTAGCTGCAAATGCAGATGAGTGCCAGTTTGTGAGTATGAATTCTCAGGAGAGATTTCTTTTTCTTTCCATCCAATACTAAGATCCCTGCAAATAAGTTTCTTTGTTATTTTTTTTCTCATATAGTAGATTTATTTCTCTTTTACTTTATACTACTAGTGGATTTGCAGTTAAGTACACCAGGCTTTGGAGATTGTTTTATTATTATTACTGAACTTTATAATACATGAGCTCTTTGGTCTAGCAATTTCCTTCATACGTATTCAGCAAATATGGACACAGTTGCAACAACAACAAAAATATACAAAAATGTTGATGGATGCATTAGCTTTACAGAAAAACCCAAATGCAACCTAAATGTCCTACATAATAGAATAAGTAAATAAATTGAGATCTAGTCTGAATGCAAAAATATTTTACAGAAAATAAATAAGCTACTGCTGCTTCAGGCAGAGACATAACAGAACACAATAAGCCAGACAGAAGACTATTTGCTGTGCAATTTTATTTCTATAAAACTTTAAAGAAGCAAAACTAAAGTATTAGGTTTCAAGAGGGTGGTCAATTCAGGGTGGGATAAAAACAAGCAGAGGGTAAGAAGGTGGTCTCTGGTAATCCACACAGGTTACAAGGGTGTGTTCATTTGGTTATTATTCTTTGACTACTATGATTGTTAATTTTATGTGTCAACTTGACTAGCCTCAGAAATCTCTGATTCTGGATGTGTCGCTGAAGATGTTTCTGGAGAAGATTAGCATTTGAATCAGTGGCTCAGTAAAGCAAATGATCCTTCCCAGTGTGAGTGGGCATTGTACAGCCCTTGAGAGGCTGAATAAAACAAAGCATGGAGGAATGAGGAATTAGTCCCTTTTACTTCCTGCTTGCCTTCTCAGGCTGGGGCATCTCATCTCATCTTCTCCAGCCCTTCGACTGGGACACTGGGATTTATACCACATGGGCTACCCTGGTTCTTAGACCTTCGGACTCAGACTGAATTCTGTTACTGCCTTACCAATCTAGCTCTCCTACTGATTCTGTTTCTTTCAAGAATCCTAATATAAATACACATTTATGATTTATGTACTTTCTACTGTAAAATGCTGAACTAAAGGAATCATAATACTTTCTTAAATCCCTTCACTGACAGACTATGAATTCAGGATACAAAGTATAATTCTCATCAAGGTGTACTTGGCCACACAAGGTCAACTTCTCACTTTCCTCTCCTACCTAAACTCTCTGTCATTCCAAATCAAGCATGCTGATCTTTTGTTTTCTTCAGATACCAGAGTGTTTCCCAACTTAAGGCATTTGCAGGTGTCATTTCTTCTTTTTGGCATTCTCTTTTCCACACTTACTTGCTCTCTAATCAACATTTAACTCTGATAAATATCACTTTTAACAGGATACTTCAATGGATCCCCAATCTAAATTATAGTCCACTTCAGCCTCAATTTTCTTTTATAGATCTTATTATTTCCTCTTGTAGCTCTGCTATGATGCATAATTTTTATAATTAATGTGCTCTCTTTGGCAGCACATATACTAAAACTGTGTATTTAAATGATTTCTGTTTTCCTCTGCTTTGCTATAAGCTTTATAATAGTAGAGCCCACTTTTTTTTATTGGCCATTGTGTATACCGTTATGACCCCAGCCCATACCTGGATGCACTGTTTGTGAATGAACAAAGAATTAGTTCTGTCTTTATTGTAACAAAAATTAAATTAAAAAGTAGAAATTAATCTTCCACCAACCATCACTTTATTTTCTCAGTATTATTTTAAGAAACTATGAGCATCAAACATAATATACTGTGAGGTCAGAACTAGAAGCACTATAAAATATTTTAAATGAATTATTTTAAGGCAGCGCTAAATGAAAAAGAAAAGTTTAGCATATAACATTTATTTTTACAAGCAGTTTCTCTAAGATAAGAGTATTATTGCTTTTCCTAATTATCCACTTATAATCATTGATAACAATGATTGAGGAAAATACTTTAATACAAACTGGACATGAAATTCACTAAGAAATTAGAATTTTATATATCTTAAGACTGAAAAGTTGCCCCCCCCCCAACTGTGTGGTCAATTTTATCTCAGATCTCAGACAAAAAAATAAATAAAAATAATTTCTAGAGAGTGATACATAAAAAAGGAACAAACATATAACCCTGTATAGTGTCGTATAAGTTATCTATGGCTTAGTAAAAAGTATTCCCACATCTCAGTCCCTTAAGTGATAACTATTTATTTTAATGATGATTTTTTTGACCAATAATTTAGCCTGAACTCATTTGGAGAGTTTGAGAGTTCTTCTGGTCTCAGTGGTCTCTCTGATGTTTCTATTAAAAACGGTGATTTTTAAAATCAGTTTCTAGGTGTAAGCCTGTAGGTGGGACACTCTTACATGTTGTCTCTCATACTCCAGGTGGTTAGACAAGAAGAGAGAGAGGAGAAAGAAAAGGGTAGAGGGAGGAAGAGGGGAAGGTGGGAGAGAGGGAGGGAGAGGAGGAGAAGGAATAGGAGAATAGTTTGTTTCCTGGGTTCTTAAAGACAAAGCTCAGAACTTGAGCAGCATGCATTGCATTGCATTTGCCAAAAGAAAAAAGAAAAAAAAAAGAAAAGAGAAAAAGAAAAAGGTAAAGAGCAAAAAAGAAAAAAAATCACAAGTCCAGTAGAGATTTAAGACGTGGGAAAATAAATTTCACTGTTGAAGGAAGGAGCTGCAAAATCATCTTGTATGAGTATAAGAAAGAGGCCATTAATTGGGACTCTGATTGTAACCAATCTACCACATATCAATCAACCATCACATATTTATTAAATATACATATGTACTCATGTAAAGCTATAAAAGATACAGGAGTATGAAATATTACTTCTACACATTACCTACATTAAACAAATTCAATTAATAATGATAAACTGTTATAATTTTCAATCTATTTTTACCCAATTTAATTTGAGAAATATGACACCATTTCAATTTTTTTTAATGGTAGTTTGCCAAAGATAATGAGAGAAGGGAAGTGTTAAAGAAACATCTTACTAAGTAATGTAGACATTATAGAAACTCAAATGGTGTTCACAAAAGCTGTAAAAAGATAATGTGGGATGAGAAAATAGCCATCTAGAAATACCCATTAGCCACTATTTCACAGACCTAGGGAATCAATAAGATAATGAAAACCTTAGGGTGGAATAAGGAGGATAGAATAGAGAAGTTCAAAGTATGATTGTCTCAGCAAATCAGAGACGATGATTCTGAGAAACCTCTCCCTCCCTCTATATTTTTACATGAGTTTTTGATCCCTTGAGACAAAATGAATATAAGATACTAGCATCAATTTATATGTAAGAAAAAGATCTACATCAGTGCTGGTAATCAAGACATACTGACTCCTCCCCTATGTTAAGCATCAATGTATCAGAATAAATAAAAAATTCATACAAATTATCTATCTGTTTAAAGCTGGAGTTGTTCATATATGCCAATTGAAACAACATGTCGTAATTGTATGTGGCAGCAGATATAAGAATCTGAATTCCTTCTATTACACCAGACTTTTAAGAAATTTGTAAAATGTTACATAATGCCACTCTTCACTTATTTTGTTTAGCAAAAAACATAGTGTGTTTTCATAAAAATTGTTTTATGGTAACATGCAGTTGGAAAATTATTATTATTTTAAAGGAATTAAGATAATTAGTTTTAATCAGTTTTAATTTCTAATACAGTAAATATTGATAAACATTTACAAACTCATTAAACCATATAAACACAAGTTATTTCACAACCTTAGTAATTTTCAATAAATGTAAAGAATTTGTGAGAACAAAGAACTTGAGAACTTGTAATATAGAAATGCACTTTAATGAAATGAAAAATAGATCATTGCTGGTTGTGTCTATTAAATAAATAAGGGACTTCAGGAGGACTGAAGGCTATAGCATTGCCTTATTCTGGAGGAAAGTGAGAAATATATTTTAACAGTGTAGATCTCTGTTTGTTATAGAGTCCCAAATAGTTATTTTTCTATGGTTCCTTATTTCGATTTCTGTGGTTTTCCAAATAAGCGGTATGAACAAACATAAAAAGCCATGAAAGGGCCAGACGTTTTCTGAAGACAGTGAAAAATCCAGCACATTTGTCTAGAGTAGTAAAAAATAAAGAGACAGAAGAGCAAAATACAAGCCAAATTTGAAGGGTCTGATGTGTATGGGCTTTGTTTTCTCTTCTGCGCTGGAAGTCTTCAGAGAATGGTATGAAGATTATAGCATGGTCACGTTTGGTTTGTAATGAGAATCTGTTGACAATGCAGAGGAGTCAGCAGGGCCATTAGTTGGGTGTCTTCTATAATAATCTTAGTGACATTATGAGGGGCCTTAACTAATCAAAAAAAGTGATAATAAAAATCATGGATTAAAAGTACATATATGATATAGATGTAGTATGTGTGCTTAACTAAATAAGAAAGAAAGAGAAAATAAAAAAAACATTTGGAACAAATGGTGATCCCAGGAGGAAGTTTATGCAAAACTCATATTGTAGTGTGAGTAGACAATTAATGCACAGGCCAAACAACTAAAATGTATTAGGTGACAACAGAACTTAACTACAAATCCAAGTGCTACATCTCAACAGAGATCAAGGTTAGATAAATCAGGCTATGAACGAAGAAAGATAGGTGAGAATAAGTATGGGATATTTGTAGTTCACCAAAGAGGAGTTGTTTCTTTGAGAGAATAAGGGAAATGTAGTTGCTTAAGTTGGAAGTAATAGATGGGGAAGGAATGAAAATCAGGTGGGAACTTAACCAACCTTCTGGAGCCAACTAGCTAGAAAATTACAGGTACTCAGTACAGTACGCTGAATGAATTAATCAACTCTGCCACATAAGTGAAGGACGGTTAGGAAAGGATTAGTTTGCTAATGGTGTATGTAGCAACAACAACAAAAAAGAGAACATTGATCAACTGTCTATATTTGGTTATTTTAATGCCAAAGTGAAGGTAAACTCAACACTATAAACCTTGTAAAGTTAATAAATTTATCTTATTGCCTATGTAAAATAATTTTTAAATTCAGCTTATTCATTAATTTGCATGCTATTACAACATCCTCTTATAAGCTGTTTGACAGTTGTTAAATTTTTTAATCTAAGAAAAAAATTTACCTATGTTAAAGTACCACCTTTATTGAAGCAAAATCCTAAATAGTGTTATAATTTTCATTTAAGTTTTCTTGCATTTTCAGAAATGAATATGCATAACTATTATGTATAAAATCTAAGAGATTAATTTAAAAAAATAGTAAATCACATATTCCTATTAAAAGAATAAAATTAAGCTCCTGAAGGTAAGGAGCTAAAAGGCTGAGTTGTTTTCTACTTTTCAAAATATTCAAAATAGAATTGATATTTGTTTATTCATGGAAAGCATTCATTAAACAGGATTTTCATTTCTGTGAAGCACCAACAATCTTATATTACCTTTATCATATTCAATACAGCTATCTCATAATTGTTGATAATTGCAAGCTATCATGTTTTAATACAATTTCAATACAATGTTAACTGTGCTGTGCATTTAAAATAATGTACGGTATATAGCATTCATTTGAAATTGGTTATAATGTACATTGTGCATTGTATTACATTGAAACTATAATATGTATTACATTGCAATGTACATTTAATACAATATACAATATATAGTAGCATAGGTAATGCAGATACTTAAAGTTGTAAGTACATATTGTAAAATTATTTCCTAATCTGTTATTAGTTCTTGAATATGAGTGGTAAAGACAATTGTAACTCCTATTAAAAAAATATTAAGGTCTTTATAAAAAATCCATATTTTTGCTGGAATTTTAGAAAAGCTTATTTTCAAACTGAAGATGGGATGATATATTATACACAAGAGACTGTTTTTTAAAGAATGGGTGCTAGGATAAATAATGGAAGAAAAGCTTAACATTACAGGATTGGCAAGCTTAAAACACTATAATTTTTATTACCCTATATACATTTTATAGAAACAGATCTAAATCTCTAAGTGTGAAATATACCAAACACAGAAAAATGCTTTTTTGTTAAATTTAGATTGGAAATACTGACACTGTTAAGTTGTAAGATATTTGAATTACTTAACCAACCTTTCTTGGGGATGTCATGACAATAAATTAGTACATTTGCAAAGCACTTGTAAATGAGCAGTTTGTAACTGAGTATTATGATTTTGCTAGGCATAATACAACATGTAAGACTGTGTTGGAAGACGTTCTCCTATTTGCCAATTTCGCCTCATTGCAAAACACTTTTCCCTTTGGGGGAACAATATCTAATTTTACAGATAAGCAAAATTCATTTTTATGGTAATATATGAGCCACAGTGGAGGTGATACTAAAAGCAAAAGTTGAAATCTGTCTTGCAGTGCAATGTGAATGCTGTACGCACCTAGTTTGAGCTAATTGTCACAACTGGGATTTAAGCTGAGAGGGCGATTATTTAGTCAATGAGAGGAAACTAAAATGATTTTACAGAATTTGCTAACTTAGGACAATCATACAACATTTTTGGGTGTTAAACAGTTTAATTGATATGTTATGTTTCTAAATTGCACTTTAAATTCTACAGACAATTTTTTTTTTTTTATTTTGGGAACAAATCACACATACACAAGCACAATTGATAGAAAAAAGTAAAAAGGAGTTGAGAAAAAAGTTTTTAACCAGGAATAAAGACAGATGTGATGTGATACAATAAACAACATGGTGTCAGGAAAAATATCACTAGTCTGAGGATCAAGAAGTCTGATTATGATGAAACTTCCGCTACCAACTATGAAATGTGCTAACACAGCTAGCAGTTGTGTAGAAATTTAGGTACACCTATTAAAAAGAAAATCAATAACCAACACTACCACCACAATACCAGAATAATAATAATAAATAAACATTCCTGTCCTGTGAAATTTGTAAATAAGTGAATGAATAGAGGAAGAGAGATTGGTAAAAAGTAAATTTAATTTTAAAAGATCAAGTAATTAAACTAGTGATTATCAAAATAATCGAATGTAATTTGAAAACTACAAAGAAAAGATAGATTAGGATAACAGGATTTGAACTGTTGAGAGAGAGGGCTGGACTATTAAATAGGCTGCTCAAAACATTTTGTTGGATAAGAACTCAATCTTTTCTGGTAACTATTCAAAATGGTAATAATATTTGGAAACTTAAATTTGGTGTACTCAGTTAAAAAGAAAAAAAAAATAATCCCCTGCCAAAAAAAAAAAAAAAAAAAGTTGCCATCTTGAACAACAGGGAATAAATCTAATTCTCTGCCAGATGTCATCCGATCCAAAATATCAAACAGAATTATAATATCTCTTGAGCCATCTCTTCTCCATTCTAAGTGCCTTGATTTTGAAAGACTGAATTTTACTTTCTGTGCTTCAAGTACTTTACATGTATAAGAGAATAATTATAAAGATACTCAGCTGATCTAGGTGTTAAGTGGTATTACACCTATTTTATGGAAATGAAATTGGAGTTGACAAGGCTCAGAGGGTCAATTCAACTGGGAAAATAAAAATTATTAATCTAAATCAATAGCATAATGCTGGCTGGCCTAATGCCCTTGAATAAGTCATTTAGCTTCAATCTTTTTGTCTGAAGACAACGGAGAAAGGTGAAAAAAAAAAATGATCAAAGCATCCAAGTCAAATACAGAATGAATATGAGGTTTTACGATACATAATGTCCTGACCCCAGTGTCATATGGCAAAGGATGGCTGCTCATTTATAAATGGGAAATTAAGTGTTTAAATGACTTTACTCACATCATAAGGCAAGCAAGCAAGACATTTTTTAAAAATACTTTAAACTCCAGTAAGTATTTTAACCAGAAATCTGCAAGCAGCATTCACATACATTCCTTAAAATTTCTATTTATTTATTTATTTATTTATTTACTTACTTACTTACTTACTTACCTACTTACTTATTTTTAAGTGAGGCAACCCTTGGTTGACCTCACAGATTAAAAGGACCTTTCATCTTACAATCCTTATTTTTTAAATGTTTACTTCTACAGTGTAGGAAATAGGTGGTCTCCCATCCAAGTATTAACTAGGCCCAACGCTGCTTAGCTTCTGAGATCAGACGGGATCTGATTGAAATCTGTCTTGCAGTGCAAGGTGAATGCTATATGCATACAATTCTCGAGCTTGTTCAGGGTAGCATGGCTGTAGACTAAAATTTAATTTTAATTTAAATTTTGGGGTATCCTTAGAACTTTTACTTAACAAACGTATATTTATCTGACAGTATCAGGAACTTAAATACACTTGTATTGAGTTTTAAGTGTCTAAGCTATAATTTTCCTGAACATGAAATTTGAAATTTGAAATATGAAAATTTCAACTTTATATTCTTCTCATGCTGTTCTTGCTTCATTTTTTAAACTAAAATCTGTATATCTTATCAAATATTCTGTCATCTGAACACATCTCATTAGGGTATTTTTTCAAAATGTGAAGACATGGCAGCAGGGTAATTTTACCTCTTCCACTTTCTTTTTCAAACTAGTGTGCCAAAGTTGTCCTCACATTTTATGTAAATAAAATTGAACCTCCTTTGGGGAAAAAAAAAAAAGGAAAGAAAGAAGGGGAAAAAAAAGAAACAGAAGAAGGACAAAGAAAAGTAGAAGAAGCCACCAAATTTTAAATATTGTTTTGTTTTAAAATAGGAGATGGGACTTTTTAATGAAATTTAATTTGACTCTTTATCTTTCAATATTTGATCCATTTACCAGAAATACCTATTATACTCATTAATAAATATTATTTTAAATAAGATGAATAGTATCATATAAAGTTCACTTTTTCAGGAATTCATTTGAATCTGGTTGACTACTCTTTGTTATGTAGAAATTTTGACATTTACCGACTAGTTTGTATGTATTAGTTATTTTAAAGTAAAATTGTTTGCTTTTAAAAGCATGTTTTAGATTACATGAGAGAAGCTATTTCTATTTTATGCATTTATTCTTGTTGGTTTCATACAAGCATAGTTTGTAATCGCCTCCATCTCTCACCAGAATGTATGTACTTAGGGCAGTTCTCTTAGTTAATCTGACCATAGTGTGCTCTTCTGGAGGTAGAAAAGTCCCTGTTTTGAAAAATCGATAATAGATATTGTATTTGTTTGCAGGGCTACCATAACAATGCTCCATATTGCATCAGTTTGCTAGAGTTGCCATAACAGTACCACAGACTAGATGGGTGAAACAACAAAAATTTATTTTCTCACATTTCTAGAAGCTAGAAATCTGAGACAAAGTGTCAGCAGGGTTCATTCTGAGGCCTCTCTCCTCCGATTGTAGATGGCCGTCTTCTCCCTGTGTCTTCATAATTAATATGTCTTGTGTTCGAATCCCTTTTTATAAGGATACTCCCATTGGACTAGGGCCCATTTTAATGACCTCATTTTAACTTAATCATCTTTTCAAAAACCTATCTGCAAATATATAGTTACATTCCAAAATAGTAGAGGTTAAAACTTCAACATATGAATGGGGGGGGGGGCAATTCATTTCATAACAGGTGTATTATTTTTGTCTTTAAGTTATTTAGCTTTCTCATGTTTTTTACTTTATACATAGTTGTAGCACTGCACGTCCAACTGCTGTTCCTTGATTTATTTTTAAAAATTGGTGTGTATCTGATAATTTGTTTCTGTAGTGCTTTATTGTCTGAAGAACAAGAGATGCCTTTTTCTGTTGTTGAGGCATATATTGTTGACCAACGTTTTTATTCATAAAGCACTAATAGAAAATGGAAAGTTTGAAAAATGGATTTTTCCTCTTTGTAAGCAATTCATCACACACAAATAACTCGACTTTAATGAAGATCTGTTTGCCCACGCTACATTTCCCTTAAGTCTGATTTTCTGTTTCTCTCTGTTACTCAGGCAGATTATTTTTTCCACTTCTCTAGATCCACTGGTATTTATTTTTCCACTTTTTTTTCTAATCAATGTTCATAGAATAATACTTCTTTTTGGAAGTTTCAAATCTAAACCATTTAATAGATAAATATAATTCATACATTTTTTTTCTCCAGTTCTTCTTGACTTAGTTTTAAATGCATTACTCTTTTTATATTGAATCCTGCTAAATTTGTAGTTGAAATTCCTATTTTTTTTTTTTTTTGGAGATTGATTAGTCTATGTAGGTTTAGTAAGATGGTTGCTTTATGCTTTTGCATAATTGCATGTTGAATAAGCAGTCAAATGTATTATTTTTGTGTAATCTAGAAGAATATTTTCTTAAAGTTTAATCAATTCCAGTGCAATTAGAGATGTTGACAACATGTAAATTTTTGACACGTGTAAAGATTGAATAATAATGTCTCCTTTTTCATAACTGATGAAAATATTGGTTGATAATCTTTATATTTTTTTCTTTGTTACTATTGGAAGAGACATTTATTAAGTACTGTGTGTAAAATGCAGCTTTTTCCATCTTGATATTCATTGAATTATCTTTGAAACCACTCTTTATATTTTGCTATTTGAAGTGCTTTTCCTGACTTTGCATCCTTTTCCTGTTGTAATGTATTTGTGTAGTTTTCTTAGCAGACACTGTCATTTGATACAGAATCCGCTATAATCTGATTAAGGAGTTTGGCTGCATTCCACAGGATAATGCCTTGCCTTTCATAGGTCAATGTTTTACCATTAAACCATTACCAAATTCAACTCAAACGTTTTGTTCTCTATCAGGCATCCCCAACCCAGGGGCCCTGGACCTGTCAGGTCTGTGGCCTGTTAGGAACCTGGCCTCACAGCAGGAGGTGAGCAGCAAAGCTTCATCTGTATTTGCAGTTGATCCCCAGCGCTGGCATCACAGCCTCAGCTCCACCGCAGGTCATCAGGCATTAGATTCTCATAGGAGCCCTGGGAAATGGTTGGGGATCGTTATATGAAAGAGCTCATTGACATCTATAATTTACCCTGTGCATTAAATTGAATTGACCTTCACAAATAATTATAGTAGTCTTCAACCTTTGAGGCACACATGCTGTTGGAGGTCATTAAAGTGTGACTTCCGGTTCCGGTTGCCCTGGTTGACCTGAGATTCCTTGCCGCCTGCCCTGCTCCTGGAATGTACCTTCTGTCCATCTTTTTCACGCAGAGGGGCTACGTTTTCAAGGACAGGGGCTTAAGAGAGGAACGTGTCGTGGAGACCATCTGGACCGTATATGAGACTGAACCCAGGTAAGGCCTCTGCATAAACTTCCACGCCGCTGGCGGGCAGGGAGGGACCTGTCCTTGAGAGGCCCAGACGGGCGCGGGCCTCTGGAGAGGCTACTTCTGCCCGGTCTCTCCCTGCCCCCGTGTGCCCTATACGGGCCAGTTTGCTAACCGGCCATTGACAGCCAGAGGGAGACCCAAGGAACAGGTGGCGGGGGTAGGTAGGGCAGATGGGGGGGAGGGAGGAGGCGTCTGCAGGGAAATCCCGGCGGGCGCGGGCTTTTCGGAGGGCGGGTGTGTGTCGGATCATCGTGCACTGCCACCTTGCGTGTGGGGACGCCCCCAAAATGCACCAGCTACGCCTGCTGTTTTAATGCTTGTTGGAGGAACTGGGCCGAGCGCTGGGTGGTAAAGAAGGGCTGGCCTCCCCTGTGGGCCCGGCCAGTCGCTGATGCCCAACGAGCGGCTGAAGCCCGAGGGAGAACGTTGGAAGGCCCGAGGTCAGAGGAGGACGTGCTGCTCTGCTGGCTTCCGGGCTGGCAGACGAGGTGGCAGAGCGGGGTCAGGGGGAGACCTCAGCGTGCTGTTTGGCAAAGCTAGGAGGGAGCGAACTGCTATGGTCTGAGTGCTTGTGACCAAACCCGATTAGAACGCTAAGAGGTGGAATTCCTGGGAAAGTGAGAACAACGTGACGTTACTGTGATTGAGTGAAACAAATGCCCCATGCCTTCCAATCTCTCATGCAAAGAAATTTTTTAAATAGTAGCTGCCCTAGACTTCTGATAATGAAGGAATATACCTCCCCAACTTCTAGGAGAGAACTTGCACTCTTTCTCTATTCCTTTAAGAGGTAAATCTCATCCTGTCTTTGAAATTAAAACACTCCCAGGAAATAGATATCTAAAACACTACCTGAGACAAGAAAAGAAATAGAGGCTTTTTAAAAATGCAGATTGCCGTAGAAGTTCCCTTTCCCAAAATCTAGAGCACAGTCTCCATAGGATTATTTGTCAAGGATAAATGCAAATTTTAGAAATCTTCCTCCAAAATTGAATGGGCCGCAGCCTGGACTTCATGATGAGTTAGGGTGCAGATTGTGCTTCCCTGTGAAGGAGGTCCCTTGCTGGGCGCTCTGATTGGTAGGGGCTTCCAGCTGTATCCAGCACTTGGGTGGGACTAGGGACCGGGCTTTGTGGTTGGACAGGGTCACTGTCCTTTCTCCCTTGTCAAGTGGGGCTGTAGGCTGTGCCTGCTCAGCCTGGCTGAGTCACTGGCTGGGCTTTCTGCCCCAGAAAAGCTGCAGGCTGTGTTCAAAATTAAGCAAGGCTATAGGCTGGGCTGTGCAGGTGAGTGGTACTGCAGGCTGGGTTCTAAGCTGTCCGGGGTCACTGTTAAGTCATCCTTGTTATGTGGGCCAGGAAGCTATATGTCACTGTTGGGCAGGACTGCTGGCTTGGTTCCCTACTGTAGGATGAGTACCATGGCTGCAGGGACCTGAAGCTGTATTCAGCAGTTGGGTGAGACTTCAAATTTGCTTTCCTCACTGGTGATGCCATAGTATGGGCTCTAACACCTGTAACTGCTCACTGACCCAAACCAAGCAGAACTGCCCACTAAGCTCCCCAGCAGACAGGATCACAAGCATGACTCTGCAGATGGGCAATCACTGGCTGGGATTTCAGCTCTGTGTAGCTTCAAGGAAGAATGAGTCTGCCAAGATCTAAGTGCTATTTGCTGTAATTCCCATGCCCTTCTCTGTTTCTGCCTGATCCTCAGTGGTCACGCCTGGCAGATCTCCCCAGTGATTCATGAGGTGAGAGCTAAGTCGGCCACAGGGAAGTACCCTGCAATCCAGGGGAAGCTGGGTATACACAACTAGGGCTCTGTTTCCTATTGGAGAAAACATAGAACCAGTGAGGCTCTCTCAGTAGTGCCATGTCAGCCAGGGGGAGGGGTGGTATGGTCCATGTAACTGTACCTGTTACCCGTCTAATGCAGTGCTTTTAGGTCTCTGTGATCCAAGGGGGTACTTCAGCCTTGCCCCTAGGCTCTGCCTTGTTCAAAAGTAGTTGATAGTTAGTCCTCTTGTGAGGGGGACTTAAGTCAGGAATATCTTGTGTTGCCATCTTGATGATGTCATTCCTATCTTTTTTTTTTTTTTGGCTTTTGTTTTCCACACACCATCTTCATTTTGTATTTATAGAAACCATTTTAATTCTTCAATATCCAGTTTGTTTTTCTTTTTATTATATAGTTTTTATCTACTCTATCCACATTAGACTTCTTCCAGTTCTGTGTGGTCCAGAAATGTACCCTTTTTGTGTGTGTGCAGTGTTATATTCTCAATGCCAAATACAACTGATAGTACAAATCATATGTTCAATGAATATTATTGAACTGAAGCCTTTGATAGATTAAAAGTGAACTATAAAGATAATCATGTTAAACCTTTCAGAAATAAAATCTCAATCTTTATCATATATAAAATAAAACATAATGAGGAATACATTAGCAGATTTTTCATTTGAATAAAATAAATTTAGTAGTTAAAATTAATAATTGGATCTCAGTAATAACTGTCAGCAAACTTGTAGCAAAAGCAAAATCACCTCTGATAACCTTATGGCTAAAAGTTATATGTATATTATTACAAATAATACTTTCATTTATTACATTCTGAAATTCCTTTTGAGCAGATATCACCATAAAAGAAATTTACATTCAAGTAATCTTTTTTTTCCCCCTTGAAAAATATCTTATTGTCTATGGTGGATCTATTCCTAAGAGACATACTCCCATTAGTTAAGTAGGTGATAGCAATGCTTAGGAAAGAAAGAATAAAAGAGAGAGAGGAAGAAATAAAACTGAAAGAAAAAGAAATTAAGAAACTTAATTCTTTAAACACTATTTTTTTCAAAAATTTTTTAATCTTATTAGCAGTTAATTTTGCCATTTTCTTTACTAATTTTAAACATTCCTTTTATGACTGCATTTCCAGAGAAAAGATGCCAATAATGTAAAATCAATAATAACCTATGTGTTAAGTTCTTAAAAAAAATAATAATACACAGAGCCTCCAATGGTAAAGTTAAGGAAAATGATATAAATTACGACCTGACACACTAGACCACACCAATGTGGAAGTATATGAAACAATTGCTAATAGTAACAGGCAATCAGAGTTTATGTTACAAAAGAATTGCAAAGTGATTAATGCTTAAATGTGTAGGCGTGTTCTCAATGCTCTGACTTTATTGGACCTTTTCATATATCGTTATATAAGTAATACAAAAGTGAAATATGAAGGCCTAGTTTCTCACCTACAATTTTTAAAACTCTATTTCAAATTTGATATTTAACCTAGTAGGTGACTGTAGACAAAAGGATTGTCTACAAGCATAAATATTTATGCTTATTTCTTAATATGACTAATAATTAAACTTAAACAGCTATCTCTGCAAATTTCCTATTAAACCTGTGCCTGTAAAATTTTCATAATAAAAAGAGAAAAATACCTGTATTTGTAGTAATACTGTTCAAGTTCAGTTTATAATGACCTTGCTATCCATGAAGTAAATCAGAAGTTTTAAGCAGTATCCAAAAATATTGAAATCATTATGCTTTGGCATAGATATGCTAAAATATGGATTTTTCCACCCTTTACCATCTAATACCCAAGACTCTCAACACAGACAACCTAGAAGATCACTGATAAAACATCATTATGCCAAATCACGAAAATCTATAACTTTAGATATAATATAAAGGCATTGTAATTTTTTTTATGAGAGTGGACTGTAAGTAATTTGACTCAACTGAACAGATTCAGTAACTACTCATTTGTAATATCTTAACCAACATCACATTAATCATTGTCAGCTTCTTGAGTGAACAAAAGCCTGGATCATCAGCTTTGTACGTCTATTATGAAATTCCAAGAAAGGGAACTTTAAGGACATAATAGTGGAAATAAAAGTGCCTGACAAGATCAAGCAAAAGGATAAATGGAGATCCCTAGAAATAGGAGTTGTCTCTCACCTTTGTGGCAGCAATGTGATGTTTGTATTTTGGTTTCCTTTTAGCCAATATCGCCTTTATGTCATCCGTTCTGAGAAAATGACTCATCCCCCTAGAGCAGTAGTCCTTAACCTTTTACACCAGAGACTGGGGCTCCTGTGAGACCCTGGGGCCTGATGATCTGAGGTGGAGCTGAGGCAGTGATGCTAGTCCTGGGGAGCAGCTGCAAATACTGATGAAGCTTTGCTGCTCATCCGCTCCTGCACGGCTTGGTTCCTAAAAGGCCACAAATGTGACCTGGGGTTTGGGGACCCCTGTCCTAGAGCAAAAATAAGTCATACCCCTGAGATCTCTGAATTTTTATTTTACTGCCATGTTAGCCTTTAAAGATATCCTCCACTTCTACATTCCAAAATACTATTGCTCTTTCCATGTCAAAAATCAACCATATCATAAGAAATAATAGGGAAAATACATAATTACCCATTCCATGATGATGAAATTTGCAGTGTACATTTTTGGTCAAAGTTTCTTTCCCTCTACACTTTCTACTGTGATTTTATGAACATTTGCATAATTTTCTACTAATGAGGGATAGTATGTAATTCAAGGCATCCCCACACCTTAGTAACATAGGCATCAACCTTTTACCTTTTCCAAGAACTTTGTCTTGTGTCTTGGACGTAATTTGAAATGTTGTAATAAAGAATAAAGAGACATTTTATTTTAAACCAGTCAGAATAGTATTTCTCCTTCATGGGACCCACATGCTTTGTTGACCGTTTGAATTCTCAGGGTATCAACTAATTCTTCTTGATTTGTAAATTGACAAGCAGTCAATTATCCATGCATCATCAGATTGAATTTTTTAAGTTCATTCATTAGTGTTTATGAACAATTTTATTTTATGACACATTTTAACAGATGGCATATGTAGTTGGCAAGCAAGTCTTCTTAATTCCACTCATCTCTTCCTCTTCTGAGTAGCTCCTTGTTATATATTGTATCATTAGTGCTTAAATCTGGTGTTCCCTCTTTGCCAAGTACTCATTTAAGTTCATATATTCCCTGTCCTATTACCACTGCTTCATTGCGCTGGCCTTCTGTTTCAGAATCTCTTTCTGCCTGCTTTATTGTGAATGTTTTGCAAAATACATTTCTCTCTATACGCATCTATCTCTATTCCTTCCCTCTCCCCCTCTTTCAAATATAAAGTTGATCCAAATATCCTATCGCAGTATAATAACTGTTAGCTTGGTTCCTAAGTTATACTAATGTCTCTATCTTAATATCCCAGTACAATTATTTAATACATATATTCAGCTCTGCTATTTAAACCATGTTTTGCTCTCTTCCTTAGTGTGTTCTTTTCTCCTTTTTTCTTTTGTTATGCAGCTCTTTCAGAATTACAATTTGTTTTTAATTTAGATCAACTCCCCCCCCCCCATCCATTTGGTTAAGTTAAATATCTTTTTCCACTGAGACCTGTCTTCTGTCTCACTTTCCCTGATGATAAGTCATCTTAGGGTGATCATAAGCATTTTTTTAAATATGCTAAAGACTCTGCTAAAAAAGGATACTTTTTTTTTAAGGTTTACATTGATACATTTATGAGCTTGAAATCACTTCCATGAATCATATTACTACCTACGCCCATGTAGAAAGGATTCAGGAGTTTTTACACATATTTGCAAAACCAGAAATTGTGAAAATATTCTACAGAACTAGAAAGCATGTATGTAGTGGGAGGGGGGAAAAAGTGTAAATTATTTGGAGTAGAAGGTAACCTGTGGGAAATTCGCGTAATCATTAGATGTTTGAACCTTAAGAGAAGGATTGTTTCTCTTCAAGTCAACACAGAAGCTCTTTTCCTTTAGTAATCCATTTAATTATTCAGCCCTTTTCTTAAGGAACTCACTCTTGTATTTTATCAGCATCAGGTCCTAAAACACTTGGATTCCACCCTTCCTACACAGTTTTTTTTTTTTTCAGAGACGAATTGCTAAGATTTTAAAATAAAGCACGTTTTTGATATACATAACATATTTGAACCATTTTTAAGTACAAAGTTCAGTGACATTAAGTATTTGCAAAACTTGCAGACTGAAACTCTGTACCCATTAAATGAAAACTCCATTCCCTTTTCCCTTTAGCACCTGACAACCAGCATTCTGTTTACTGTTTTAATGAATTTGACTACTCTATAAGTACTTCACATGTTTATCCTTTTATGACTGGCTTATTTTTATTTAGCATGATTTTTTTCAAGATGTATTCATGTAGCATATGTCAGAATCTCCTCTCCTTTTAAAAGTGAACAATATTCCAGTGTACGTAAGTACTAGATTTTGTTTATCCATTCATCTGTCTGTGGACACTTGGGCGGCTTCTACCTTTTTGGCTATTATGAATAATGCTGATATACGTATTGGTGTATAAACATTTGTTTGAGTCCTTGTTTTCTCTTTTAAAATTTATACCTAGAACTGGAATTGCTGGATTACACAGTAATTCTGTTCTTAATTGTTTGAGGAACTACCATACAAACCAATTTTTATAAGAGAAATGTTCTGCTTTCTTTTGGAAAAACAAAAACAAAACAAATCCAAAAATCCAGGAAGACTGAGTTTTCTTTCTGGCATCGCAGAGATTCTTCTGTAGCCAAGAAGGTGCTCAGCCAATTGTGGAGAGTGTGGGTCCTTCAGTTAGGCACAAGTCCCTTTTCTACAACACTTTACTATGTTACTCACTTGCCCCTTAGATGTGCATATGTTTGGGGCCCCTGGCCTGGAGCTTAAGAAGATTTATATAAAAGAGTGATGAAAGAGAGTAGGAAAACCACAAATACAAATCTGCTGCTGATGGAAAAGACCCAAAGGGGAGGGTGCTAAACAAGAGGTAAAAGATTTAAAGAAATTATATATATGAGAGGAAAAAAAAGAGTGTCCATAAATATCAGAGTTGAATATTTTAGAATCATTTATGAATTTGAGTTCTCATGCTTAGTTAACACCAAGAACCTGGCTCAAATTTCCATTTTTATATTAGCTGTAAATCATTGCATAAAATACGAACTTTGCTGCTAGTCTTGAGTCCTCAAATTGCAGCATAGTTAATAGATGTACAACATAATCAGTGACCATTTATGCCACTTCTTTCAAATTCTGTCAGTGATTGATTATGCATACCTATGAAATTATACACAGTCAGAAAGCATGTAATTGTGTTGCTTCACTGCCTGCCAGTAGTACATCCACGTGGCATTTTGCAGAACTGGACAATCGCAAGAGGGAATTGTCTGAAGAAGAAAATGTAACAGTGAGACAAAAAGTGATAGTGCTGAGAGTGAAATGTGAGTAGAATTTAAGTGGAGTTATAGAAGAAAGAGTTGACTGTGGGCATGTTGACATACCACTGCTCAAGAGACTAGAGGAAGAACTAAATAAAGGCAAATTGTATCTACATAAATGAGGAAATTTGTTGTCATGAAAAGAATCAAAATGTCCCTAAGAAAGTGGTACCCCCCCCACACACACACACACACTTCACATTTAAGAAATTCTTGGAAGTTTTTATGACATTGAAAGTGTAAAAGATACCATGTTTAAAATGGATCCATATTTAGAAATATGTATGCTAATTTGCCAAGGCTAGAAAAGATGCTCACTTCATATCATAAACTATATGAAAAGAAGACGGCAAGCACTATTTAAACTACTCTTGGTGAGTTTTTTACAAAGAAATAAAACACTTTAATTCTCAATATTTCTGATATTTTAAGCTGTGCACTAAAAATATTAATTTCCCTTCTTTTTATTCTTCTATACATGTGTAATTATCAGTAAGAAAAGCTTTGAAAGTTTCATAAACATTTTTAAAGTTCATGAAATAATTGTAATTTTTCTTCATTGGTAATTAAGATAGCTTAGGGTGGCTTCAGTATATGTGATCATTTAAATATCTGTTTATCCTTGCTTTTGAGATAAAGAAGCAAAGTGCAAGATAAAAATACTGGTAGAATGTAGACAAATTTTAGAATAAAAATGGCTTGAGTTATAGCTTAAGCATTGGTACTTCACGCCAATGCAATTGGGGGCAGTATATTCAATCTCTGTAGTGCTTATTATCTTCACCATTGAAGTAGAAAGAACAAGCTACTTGTTAGGAAGATTACTGTACAGCAACAATTACAGGGTTTAATAAAGTGGGTGTTAAATTAGTAAGTGTTATAGTTGGTAATTTGGACATTTTAGGTAGTTTGGAGAAGATAATAAAAATTTGCGTAAAAGACTAAAAGGTTTGAACTTTATGCTGTGGTAAAGAGGAGGTCACTGGGGGGTGGGTTGCACACAATGGGACATAATTAATTAGTGCTTTATAAAGATTAACCAGGAAATACTAGGCGTGATGGATTAGAGAATAGAAGTCCTAATGGCAAAGTGGTAAATTTGGAATGTGAAATAGTTGAACAGGCATATGATAAGACTAATCAGTAAGGCCTTAATAAACATTATCAATGCATAAAACCTAAAGAAAAACTTCAATTAACGTATATTTATTTAATATATTTAATAATGATTTAAACTATTGGTAAAAGTATGATTGGAGAAAATCTTGGAAAGCCTTATCTGCTCTTTTAAGTATTTAATTATTTTACCAGTGTATTCCATGACTTTCAGACAGGGCTTTTCTGGTGGGGTTTTTACGAATTTCTTTTCAATGATACCCGTATTACTCAGGGAGGATTAACTGCTGTAACAAACAACCCCGAATCACTGTGACTTACCATGATAAAAGTTTATTTCTTAGATCAGAAAGAGTCTGTAAGGCAGGGCCAAGATGTGTTTAATCATATTGTTTTGCCATATTCTATGGCACCTGAAAGGTGTAGATAAGGGAACTTGAATAAATTTAAACTAATTTTTAAAAACGTATTGCCTAGTTAACTTTTCAAGCCAGAATTGCTTCTTAAAATGAACCGTTGTAGTTTCTCCATCTGGGACAGTTGAAAAGAAGGTTCTAATGGGAGACATCAAAGGCCTGCAAGGAACATGCATTGCATTAGGCAGAATACAGTCAATATACCAGTAGACTATAACAGGAGCATATAGAATTGTCTTCACCAAGGGAAATACATTTTGGGGTGACTTGAAACATACATGTTGAGGTTGTCCCAACACTTGTTTCCCTAAAAGAAGTTTCCAGATGGGATTGTGAGAATGTGAAATCTTAACAAGGCTGTGTATGGGTAATATGTAACCATATTGTTTTACATCAGTACCCTAATGTCTGCTAGAATCTTTTGATATCAGAAAGATGTGAGAAAAAAAAAAGGGGGGGGAATGGATAACAGTGTGTAGTGAATCTAAAGCAACAATGTACAGAAAAGAACAATTGTCATTAAGAAGTTAAGGGTGACAAAAATTCAGTCCCAGAATTTTCAAGTAAAAAGAGGAAACAACTAAATTCTACAGATGAGTTTCATGATCTGAAAAATCATTAATCAGATTACCTACAAGTAGGAACATCAGTTTATATGGCAAAATCCAGTTACAAGTATAGTCCCAGTAAAATTAAATATCAAATGTGTCCCAATTTGGACAATAAATATTATGAGTATCCTCACAGGGTGTAGCTAAAGGAACTTGAATAAATTTGAACTAATTTTGAAAAATGTATTGTTTAGTTAACTTTTCAAGTCAAAATTGCTCCATGAGATGACCAAATTAATTGAATAGGACTCTTTCTTCAAAAAGACTTGACAAAAGAGGTAGAGTCATCATACCATCTTAGAAATGTGTTCCGTACAGCAAGGGTTTGTCAATGTACCTACAACGATGTCTAGGGTAGATATTTCAGAATAAATTAAAGCAGTCATATAGTCTGCTGAGTAGACCTATTCTTACAGAAAAAAATGAATGAATTACAAATGACTTGATGACCCTAGTCATTCAATAGATTCTCCTTGCTGTGATTGTGTGCTTAATACACAATGTATTAATCAGAATTTTCTCACTGGAAAAACTTCCAGTTTTATTATTTTAATGATATAAGAAATTTAACACTTGGATTTTACATCAGTCATTTCTGTTTGGTTAGTGTGAGTCAGGTCCTCTTGAAAACAATAGCATCTATGAATAGTGGAACATAATTTCTGAGCCTAAAAAATTGAGGCCAAGACCCTAATCCTATTCTATCCCAAAAATTGCCTTCCTGAGGTTCATGTAAAGAGCCAGCTTGTCTCTCTGGATGAAAAATCTATTTTTTTCTTTAGCTTCATTTGGTCAATACCAATGTTCAAAGGAATGAAGGGAACCTATGAAGCTTATTTATTAAAAACTATTCTCGAGTAACGTATCTGTGGATTTAAGGATTTTTGGTCTGCTCTGGTGTCACATTTCTAAATCTAAGTGGAAATAGCAAAATGATTGAACCTATACAAAATAAGTTTAGGTCTACCTGTATTCTAATTATAAGAAAGCACACATTCTAGTTAGAGATTTGAAAGCACCTGGGAACTCTGCAGTGAGGATTTTCAATGAAACAGCGATGGCTTTACTCTAATGACAGTCGGAGTGAGATTTCACAAACCACATTTAGTTTGAAGGAGAAAGCATTAGTGCTTATGTGACAAAGCTGATAAAGTCATCACAGCCCTGTAACGTTAAGAGAAATTTAATGATTCTCAATCATTTCCTTCCAATTGAATTACTTTGTATACTTCAAAGCATATTCAAAAACAGCTTCCTTCTGATGAAGACTTTATGTACTATACGTCAAGACAACAGATATTTCAATGACAAGGGAGACAGCAACCAGAAGTGATAATGCCTGGCCAAGCAGACACAAAACACAAATGTGTCCAGTTTTCATAACAAATTTGTTTCTTAACTGGCATCTCTTACATTGGAAATATGACAAAAACTGACAAAACAAGGGTAGTGAATCAGAATTGATGTTTGTCAAATAAGAACAGAAAAGAGACACACTAGGCAGGCTTTTGGCATTTGCACTTAGAATTTGATGAGGAAGCATCATGCTGAGAGATGGAGAAGGAGGAATGAATATATTGAGTGAGAAAGAAAGTGAATATGAATAGTTGTGCCATCAGTGCAGTAATGTAATTGCTAGTTTGGAGATAACTTCTCTGTATATATTAGGGATGATGTGATTGATAACGATAGCATAAAAGAAGGCATTAAATATTGAACCCATGCGAGTCATCTCTCTCTCTCTCTCTCTCCCTCTCTCTCTCTCTCTTACACACACACACACACACACACTACACATACACATATGAATATCTAAAATATGCATAAAACTATACTTGAATGAAGACTAAAATTCATAATATTTGCATTTATATATCTTTGTGTGCAAAACTCTTATTTGTACTATATCAACTGTGGATAGCATTATTTGAAAGGATTACTCATATATCACAATAGCAAGACGTGAACTTTTCATTATCCAAACCTAAAGATGAATGTATGGGATTTAAAAAACTGCTGACAGGTTGAGGAAATTGTTGTTTGGGACAAATGTAGTAAAATTAGTTTTATTCTCAAATATTAATCTTGAAATCAGGAAAATAAAAAATACTTTTCTAAGTCCATTTTATTTTGTTGGCCTAACACTTTGCTATATAAATCAACTTTATCTAGGTTAAATTAATGTGTAATATTAATATTAAGGTATTATTTCCTAGTTCTATGCCACATAAAGATTATTTTACTTGTACTGATATATTTGAGAAATAGATAACTCAGAGAAGTGACAGAGTACATGGTCTAATCTTTTTCCAAGGAAGTGCAGCTATAAATAAAATTTTAAAAGATCAGTTGATATTTTAGAAGGACAACAACTCTAAGGGAAAGAATATTAGATTAGTACTGTATAAGTTAAATATTTAAAATCATTTAAAATAAACAAGCAGACAAAATTCCTAGAAGTTTTTTTTTTTTTTTAATTTTGTGCTTAGAAGTTTTTGTTTTTTTTTTTAATTTTGTGCAATTTAAATTGTTTTTGGCTCAGTGAAGTTCAGAAAACTGCTACAACCTTATTCATTATTTGACTTTGTATCACAATGACATGTATTTTTTTCTGCCTTAACACAGTAAAATTGGAAATAATTATCATGAGTTATGTATAGATCGTCTGACAGTGTAACTTATGAGTTAACTACTTCACCAGTGTTTCTCCTTTTCCCTGTCCCTGCTTAAATTATCTCAGGGGCTTTGAGATCTTATTTAACCCAGAGCCTTCCCTCCAAAAAAAAAAAAAAACAAAAACAAACAACAAAAAAAAAAACCTCATTATCAAAGGCCATGTTTTAGGGGTTTTCTGGATCCCCTGAATTAAAACCATTGCATATGGTCCAGTCTCATAACATTTCCAGGTCAAAAGAACACTGATGAGCCACTAAAAGTAAATTTCCAAATAACTTTTCTTGGATTCCTTAAAACCTGTGAAAATTTTATAACAATGCTTCTTAAAATTGCCATGTTTCTCTCCCATCCATGGTCCCGTATAGGTCAGAACAGCCAGTATCTTCATCTACCCCAGGACAAACTCGCCAGAGCAGCACTAATAGATTATTTTATGTTACAACCTTCTTTTATCCTGTTCATTACCTTCATTAAAGGGTCAGCTATTGTCCTAGTTCTCTTAGTTCCTAGTCCAGAATTCTCTATATGCTATCAGATCTTTTTATTTTAAAGTGTCAAGTAGCTAAAATGAAATATTAATTCAATAATGAGCATTGATTGGTTGTCAAGTGAAACATCTCCCAGATAAGATGATGCCTTATTCAACAAAAGTAAGTGCTAGAGTGAAATGTTTTCATTTTATGGTTTCATACTGTTTTGTGACAGGTCATTTGACATAGGTAAACATATATAGTTCATCTATGCAGTGTGCTGCCCTTGGTTCTCTTGGAATAATAAACAGGTAAAACAGCAAGAGATCCCAGGAGACATTTTCTTGGAGGAAGAATGTTATGAGCTCTATAAGTATAGAGGAAGAGGACAGGCTGTTTTTAGAAATTGGAATAATTTGGGTATAGGATATGAGAGAGGAAAGGTGATGGGAGCAAGCATAAGAGAGAGAAGTAAGTCAGTATGTAGTGATGGTTGTGTTCAGTGTGTTATTTTATTCAGACTATTCAATTCTGTTAAAAGAGTTTTCATATTTGAAAGAGAACAGAAATACTTATATGCACATTGTAGATAACTTTAAAAACGTATTATGTGATCTTAAGAATCTCTGTTTTTTAAAAGCGATAACTACTGTTCCAACTTAAAAGATTGATTCATTTGATTTGTTTTTGTTTTACTTGGAGGAGTCATGCAGATTTGCTGTTTTTATGTGCAAATCCCTTGACTCTTTAATTAGTAATTTATTTTTCTTTGGGTTGGGTCATTAGAGACTTTTGTTCTCCTGAATAAAGGGAAGTGAGAGCACTGAGACAATGAGTATATATGGCAGGGTCAAGACACAATTTACCTATGGCTTTACTAATCTATTCTTTCAGAAGTTATTTATGTTGATCTGCCTCCCAGGGCTGCCACTTGATTTCTCCAAATAGAACCTGCCATATCATACCTACACACCACTCACTCAATCCACCACTTATATTCATAGCCTCAGGTTATGAATCACTTTTTATGTAAAGTCTACCTTGTAACCAAATCTTATTATTCTCTTTGACCCTGCACGCCCCTGACTAAACAGCATTAGATGTTTCCTCTGCTCTCATAGTCTTGCTCTATCATCGCACTGAATTTGTCTTACCTGTCTTCCTCACTAAACTAGGAGCATTTTGAGAGTCAGATGTTCTGAATCTGTGGCACTTAGTTTACTAGTTGGCATAGAAGAGTTTTATGTATATTCATAAACCCTGTACAATATACTTGGCCCTGGGCTGTGTGAAAATCAAATTATTTTTTATTGAATAAATTGACTCATGGATGTATGGAGTTAACATATTCATCATGGATGTAGTATATTACTCTTAAGAGAATCAAAATAGATTTCTCAGTAACTTGCACCCAAAAGATGAAAACAAGATATTGTAAATGGTGGACAAGATTGCATTAATGAAAGACTAGTTTCTATAACACGCTTTACTTTTTATAACACATTTTAATTTGGCAGAGGAATATGTGGGCTATATATAAACTAAAACTGTAAATTTTGGCATATTTATCTCTTGATTTAGATTAAACCTCTTACTATTGCCCCAGACAATGAGAAAGTATTATTTTAATTTCCCAGATAACTACTTTAGACTTTGGGCTATTAAAATTGTCATCAAATATTCAAACAAATGTATAGAAAATATTTATATTTAGGGTCTTGATTTCTAAGTAACGACTTTTAAAAATGCTATAGTAGGTAACGAGAAATTTTTCAAAATATTTTATTACTTGTTGGCGTTTAATGGCAGCATATGCTGAGTCCATATAATCACATATTTTTAACATGTAAGATATTTTTATAGAATGTATTTAGGCCTAGACATGTGAAATTTTGTTTACTACCTAGCTGCTAAGTGGATTCATTTTTAGATGTAAATAATTTTGCAGAATGCAGGGTGTTGAAATCACTAATTTTCATGCTAGGCATTTCAAAATTTGCATGTATAATTGCACATTTCTTCATGCAAATAAAAACTTAGTTTTTGTCCTCCTGGAAAAGATATTTATGTATTTATCTATGCACACTAAATATGTATGCAAACATTTGGATTTACATATATACATATTTATTGTGTTTATGTACCTATTGAATTTATATAGTGCACTGTACACATTTTACTTCTAATATGATAAACACTGTTATACTTTCTCCTGATCAAGTCTAGAGAAAATGTTAGTCATTTGTTCATAGTTAGTCATTTGTTCATAGTATCTGAATTTTACGAATATTCTATCTGTTGAGAATATAGGGGGTCGATTTCTTTTAAATGGATTATAAAGTATCAGCTATGTAAGAGCTCAGATACTTTGTTTATATTGGGAATGGTACTCAAATAACAAATATGGATTTATTACATATACAAATTATAACTTTTACAAACGGGAACATATTTGGGTAGGATAAGTTAAGGGAATTCTTAGGCCGGGATACTATTCGTTGTCAGCTTTGCAAACAATATGATGGAAAGGTATAAAAAAAAAGGCTTATGTATATTATGTATGACTGCATCCACATAGAATTTCCCACTCACATATGCTGCCTGGGACATGGAATATGTCACAGTCATTTTGTACTCAATTCTTTTATCTAACTATAAGGCTTGGTGTTGTCATAATACACATTTAGCTTCTGAGATTGATAGATTGCTTCAGTGAACAAGATTATGTAGCATATTTTTTTCCTTATCTGAGTCAATGTTTTCCTCAATACCATGAAGTAAATTAAAATAAAGTGTTTAAATCTACTGCTTATGATAAAGAAAACCAAATCGCATTCTAATAAATGTGAAATACGGCTTGTCATGTTCCTTTCACTCCGTAGAAATGCTACCACAAGGCTTCGCCAGTTAAGTCTAATATGTTGACATTTATTTTTGCTGCAATAAATGTTAGGATTATATTTTTGCATTAAATTCTGGCATTTTTAAAGATCACGATGACAAGTAATTTATTCCTCAAATCACTCTGGTTTGTTTTTACTTTTTGAATATGGATTTGGCCATGTGTCTCCAAGGCACAGTACAAAGCATATTTCATATGTTTTGCAACCTATTAGTTTGATTTAAATCCACTTTTTCCATCTGGATTTATGCAAGCTTTCCTTGATGTTATTTGCTCTGAATTATTGCCCAGAAATAATCACATTGAATCCAATTTTACAGTGGCTGTGTGGCCTACCAAGTGTGTCACTGTAAAGCTTTAAGGCTTTTATAGTTTGTTTCAATGAAGGCAATTCCTCAAATATTCTATATATAAATATGTAATATGCTATTTGACACACATTAAAAATTTTTTCCTCTACCCTTTCTTAAGTATGGAATGACTATGATGACATATCTTAGAAACTACAATCGTTACAGACTCAGTGGAACAAAGCAACATGTAAAAATAATGTTTTTTTCATATGCAATATAAAACCCCCATACAATAGGTTGAGTCAATCTAAATACAATTTGAATCAAAACCTCAAAGATAGTAATTTAGTGCCGACAGCACCAATGCAGTTTATTTTCACACTTTGAAGAGTTATTTCTTTTAGTAATATAACAGCTAAAAGAGAATATAAATCTGAGATTCATCTTCTTTTTTTTTAACCATATTTTTAAAGGATTCTTTCTCTAAGCTGAGTGAGTAGCGAAAAAGTACATTTTTTGAAGTAGGTAGTAAATTTAGATAATCCAGACATAACACCTTGTCTTTTGTTTTTTCTCTCATTGGTAGATAATTTAGGTATATCATGTAGTGCCAAGGGCTTAAAATCATTTTCATATATAAATCTTTAAAACTTTAGCTCATTTTTATATGATATATATTATATCTGTATCCTTCAGGGGGAAAAAAAAAAAACTCATTTTTTTAAAACCCATGTTTAATCATTAGTTTCATTGACCTTAAGAGAAAACCTGAAATATTGAAAACATTCCAAATTGTAGTAAAAAGCTGACTTGTTTTCAATCTCGCATGAAAATCCAGAGAATTTTCATTTGTTAGTTTACACAAGTAAATGTGTAGGTGGTGTTCATACTTATACATGGCTAATTTGAATTCTGATCACTTCTGAGAAGGTTCAGACCACTTAATGTTTGCTAATTAGAAATACACAAGGCAGAAATCTTTCCTCTTTGAAAAATAGATACATATTTTTTTCTGGTGATGTTTACTTTCAGCCTCTCTTGATGTAAAATTAGAATCAATGTTTATTGAATATCTCTATGAGAATTAATTTGTTTTTTTTTTATATTCATCAAGGAAAAGAAATATAAGGTTTAAAAAATGTTCTAAATTACAAATCCAACTTATTTATTTATATGGGTGAAATGGCTTGGCAAGGTAAAATACAAAGCAGTCATCTGGATGCTTCTGATACTGATAAAACTTCATGTCGTTGAGGTCAAATATACACGGGCAAAGCAAATGGAGAAATGAGGTAATTATTCATGTGATTCTAGACTTAAAATGAAAGCTTTAAGCCAAACTATTTAGAAAATTGAAAAAATGTTTCTTTTACCTTGATTTATTTAAATAATTACCTTAATCTCTTCTTTGCCTTTTACTACATAAAAAATGCCTTTTCTTTTAGAGTAATCACAACTACATTGTTAGACAATACCAGATAAATAACTATTTTACTTAATTATCACATATCATCTAGAGATGATCATTTAAGAAATTTTGCCTTGTCTACAGCCATGCTACCCTGAACAAGCCCTGATCTTGGAAGCTAAGCAGGGTCAGGCCTGGTTAGTACTTGAATGAGAGACCACCAGGAAGACCAGGTGCTATAGGAGTAGAAAATTAAAAAAAATAAAGGATTGTAAACTGACAAGGTTCTTGCAATCTGTGAGGTCAACCAAGGATTGCCTCAGCTAAAAATAAATAAATAAGTAAAAATAAAGTAAAAGAAAATAAAATATCTTGCCTCAACATACTCTTCTGCAAAATGGAGAGGTATTACTGTATTCTTCATGGGAACTTCTAAAAGATTAAGAAATCAATTGTAGGTGAACCAGGAGACCATGAGAAACACCATACAAACTATAAATAATGGATTACACTTTACTTTGAAATACTGACTTTTATACAAATATCATTTTTTATATAATCATACAGGAATTTTAAAAATTAGGTATATCATGTAGTGTCAAGGGTTCAAAATCATTTTCATATAAATATTTAAAACCTTGGCTCATTTTTATATATGTACATATGTATAATGTTTTCAGAGTTTATCCATGTAGCATGCATTGGTACTTCATTATTTTTTATTGCTGAATTATATTTTATTATAATAATGCACCACATTTTATTTTCCTATTCATCATGTTATACATGTTGTTTATTCATTCATCAGTTAGTGAACATTTGGCTTGTTTTCAGTTTTGACTGTTATGAATAATGCTGCTATGAACGCTAATGTACAAGTTTTGCATGAAGTGTGTTTTTATTTTTCTTGGATATGTACCTGGGAGTGAAGTTGGTCATATAGCAACTCTACGTTTAACATTTTGAGAAACTCAAACTTTTTTTCAGTATATCTATACCATTTACATTCTCATCAGCAATGCAAAAGGAGTCTAATTTCTTCATATCCTTGGTTATACTTATTATCTAGTCTTTTTTATTATGCTTACTTTAGTATATGTGAAGTGGTATTTGATTGTGGTTTAAACTTCCATATCTCTAATAAAATTTTTTGAACATTTTTTATGTGCTTATTGGCCATTTGTATACCTTCTTTGAAAAAAATTATAAACAGATTCTTTATATTCAAGATTATCTTTTTATTATTGAGCTATGAGTTATTTATATTTTGGGGATATTATTCTTTTTCAGATATGATTTAAAAATATGGCCTCATGTTTTTTGTGTTCTTATAAAGATTTGTAATGCTCTATATTTTGTTCTCTACAGTTTTTGTTCTTAAATTTATTTCTGTTTTTTGTTTTAGTATAACTTTGTAATTTTTGCTCAAATTCCATTTGGGATTTTGATAGAGACTGATTTGAGTGTTTAGGTTAATTTGGGGACATTTGCCATTTTAGCCAATATTACATCATTCAGAGATGGACAGAAGGAGATGATAAAAAATAGAGACCTGCTTTACCCAGGAAGAAACTGAGATCTGTAGAGAGAACCCTGATTCGTTGTCTGAAGCTTCCCTGAGAAGAGCTTACATCACAGTGGGCTGAGGGAATGGAAGGGATTGGGTTAAGATTAAACATCACAGTTTCTTCTTTCCAAGATTTAGTAGATTTTGAATAAGTGTTTCTTCATTTGATGTATGCTCATAGGATAATTTACAGATACTTCAGGGTTTTGTTGTTGTTCTTCTTTATTTGTTTTGTTTTACATTTTTGTTTAAAAATTTTCATCAGTTATCACAGTTTTATTGGGAAGATGGTCTACAGTCACCTTAAGCCACCATTCCAGAACAAAATAAATGTTTTAGTTACCTAGATATGAGAGTCAAAGTCAATGATTTAAAGAGTAAATTAAAATTAAAGAAGATATTTAACATAGATTGTTGTACCCATTTAACTATAAAGGGAAGGTGAAAGATGAAGTACTTTTAGGAGCATGAAGACTTCAATATTAATTGTTTTTCTTTTTTTAAATATGGTGGTAAGTTGAATATTTTTAAATGATAAAGATTTAGAAACAAGACAGGATTAAGCAAATTCATAAGTTTGAAGAAGTGGTGAGTGATGACTTCAGTTTTCATTGTGAGTCATGAGACATGATCATCTGGTGAGAGCGGGGGTAAAAGAGGAGTTGTGGTTTGGAGGTGGAATATGAAGAAAGTTTGAAATTGTCAACGTGGCTCGTGAGTCAGAACCTTTGAGGAAACTATAGTCAGACTGGTATGTAACTTTGGAGGTATGGCCAAGGTTGATAGAAATAGATTCAGACAACACTGATTTAAATATTTTATTCATAAGTCCACAACTAACTTGTTTAGCATTTTCTGGAAACATTTTGAACATTTGAACGGGATCTTCCCTCAGTTTAGTAAAATGAAAAAAAAAATTGTTTTTCTTCTAATATTAAAAAAACAGCAACTTATTTTCTCTTTTTGTACAATTATATTAGTTTGTTTCCATATAAGTTTTCACATAGATTTATAAAGAAAAGAGTTAGTGTGGGTAATCACAGATAAATAGGTCATGCTTAGGGCAACTTCCTTACATTTATTGGTAAACTCTCATTGCTCTGATACTTTTGATAACACTATTCGAAGTTACAAATTAAGTCTTTGTCAACATTGACCCAGATATGAATTTTCTATGTGACATCCTATGGGTAAATTCATGGTAACTTGTTTCTAAATATCTGTGGAATTATAACTGCCACAAGAAAAAGATATTGTTACTGCTTTTCTTCCATTGTACCAAAAATCAAATTAATCATCACAGCTCTCCTTGTTGTGATGACTGACTAGTGAAGGGTGCAGTCTGGCAGTTGACAATTAACAAATTGCATTTTTTTTCTTTTTCCTCAGGGCATTAGGGCATGATATTTTCCTACTTCCCCACTAATTAGAAATGGGTAAATCTCTTAAGAGTCTGTGATTGGATTCAGTTTGGATAAGATTTGTCTAACTGTCAAATTGATATATGGTATGACATGAATCAGAGCCATCTAAATCTTTACACCTAACTGAATTACTGTTTCTCCTACATCTAATGGTTCCAGACTGTCTTTTTCATTCTGTCACAGATTGACTCATTATAACTCAGTTTAGATCGTTTTACTCCAACCTCTGACCTTTCTTTCAAATCCCACTATAAGCTAGATATTGTTTTTCTTTCTTAAGGCCAATGAATGGTATGTAGGTTGGGATGGCATAAATCAGGAGAAACTTGAGCCTCAAGAACTTGAAAATGAGATTGCTCTGAGAAACTAACTACCTAATAGTGTATAAGTGACATGAAACTTTTCTTAATGTGTCAGAACAGCTGCTGGGAGGGAGTAAGCCTTTAAATTATTACCACATCTAAATATAAGTGTCATAATTTAAAGAGATTTTATAGGGAGGAAGGGGATCAAGTAAATGATTTGGTCAGTTAGAAATACAGACCATTGAAATTGGAGATGTATGTTGGAAGCTCTATTAATATCAATAATTATATATTGCTTACTTCGTCTTTACTTATGTATTGTTTTATTCCAGGTCCTTTTCTAAGGACCTTATATGAGTTACTTTATGTAATACTCACAATAGCCTTGTGAGATAAATGATTTTTCTTCTTAATCTTACTTGGCAGACAAGAAAGCACAGATTGGGGATTTTAAGCAATAGACCCAGTATTCCAGAATCAGTAAGTGGTAGAAATGAATTTGTATGCCAGAACCTACTAACCATTTTTCGTCCTCAGTGAGGTGAATGGTGTAGAGAAGGGGAAAACTTTGTCTCACCATTCTCATCTGTCAAACCAGAATGGAAATATTTATTTTTCTCAGCTTTATTGGCTGATAGGACATCAAATGAGAAATTGTACAGGAAAAACACTTGCTCAAATATTGTGTGGCTTTAAATCTCAGCCTTTTGAAGCATAAGCTAAGCAATTCTTACTCGTTAATGCACAAGGAATGCACTGGTGATGTGAGACAGTGATCTCAACCACACTGGAATGTAGAAAGGGTAGTCTGATTTGAAGATAGAAGTGAGAGAGGTGGTCAGTCCAGTGGGCTGACCAGTGTGTCCAGGAATGGGTCAGTCCAGGAATGTGACTTTTGTGATCAGTGTGGTACATTAAAGGAAGCGACCACATACCCATAGCCCAGGGTGTGTTCATGAGGCCTGGAACTACCATGGCTGTTGCCATCCATAGTTTCTTCGAGGACAAGTCTCTTGTCACTTCTAGGTATACTTAATTCATAAATGGCAGAGCTATCTGGTGGGCACACTGATACTTTCCTCTAAGACTATTAAATGGGCTCACAATTGGCTGTGAATGCATTAATGTTGTTGGTCAACGTTTTTTGTATATATGAGAACTAAAGTAACTGTATTTTTCTTTATAATCTTCAACCTTTAAGTGTTAAGTTTCATATAGGTTTAATTAATATTTAAATTTTGATTTGTATTACTGTATTTTATTTCATTCTTCCACTGCTGGTTGTTAAATTATTTGAGAGGAACTAGCAATTGAGATTATTTGCTATTATATAAATGAAGAAAATACCTGCTTTTCAACTCTCTCTCTCTTTTTAATTTACTCATGACACAGATGAATATCTTTACATGGTAGCTTGAGGAAGCTGCTTAGGATAACTTTGGGACTGAGGGAAGTAATATCTGAATAGATCAGTGTATTCTGGCTCAATGTTTGGCAAGCTATGTGAATAGTAGCAGCATTCATTAAAAATAATATTTAGTAAGTTAAAATAAGTTAGAAAGAGTCATTAGCATGAAAGGTCCAAAATGATTTTATTTTTATAAAATTGAATGTAATTTTGCATTGACTGCCCTTTCCTACTTGTTCAAATTAAATAATTCATTTCTGACTTAAAAAATAATCTCTTTTGGCTGACTTCAGCATGTCTAGGAACTCACTTTTTCACTAGCTTTGGTGGAAGATATACTCAAGGAAAAATACAGTCTTTACATACCAGGGAAGTTGGCTTAACTCTGATACCAAAACTAAACAAGGCTACTACAAAAGGAAATTTATATACCAATCAGTTTTATATAGATAGATACAAAATCTAAATACATTGCGCATTATAAAGAGTAAGTGAAATCCATTGTGTAAGGATTTGGGAAAGTTCTTTAGAGCGTATAATTAACTGTAGGCGAATCTTTGATCTAGGCCCTTTTCCTTTTTTTTTCTTTTTTTAAATATTTGTTTTGTATGTAATACAAACATGATGGCCAAACCTACAGTGTTCACTGTGAAAGCATGAGACAGCAGCATAGTAAGACAAAAGAGACGTTTTCACTTATTTATTCAAATAAATAAGGATGCATCTGTTAAGTATAAGATTTTATTATTAAGTACTACATGATTCCACGTCTATGGGATATCTCAGTGAAGGAAATAGACAAAAACATTTGCCTACATAGAATTATATTATATTGATGAGAGATAAAAAGAAATACACACACACACACACACACACACACATATAGTATGTTAAGAGTGACAGGCATGAAGTAGAACTTATAAATTAACAACAAAAGTGAAAAGTATTGGGGGAAGGGGAGTGGATTTTAGATGCTATTGTCAGAAATGCCTTCTGGAGAGTAATTTTAATAACAGACCTAAAGCTGGTGGAGAAGAAATCACGGTGCTATCTAGGGCAAGAGCCTTTCAGTAAAAGAACAGAGCAAAGGACCTGTGACAAGGAAGGGCTCTACATATTTGAGGAAACTTAAGGTGGCTTACATAGAAGTACAAAGAAAATAGGGAGGAGAATAATGGAATTAAAGTCAAAGTTAAAGAAGCCAGAGTTTGTAAGGCTTCGTAATCATGGTAAATTGTTTGCTATTGTCTGAATGTTCGTGTTGCCCTTCCTCCAAGTTCATATGTTGAAATCCTGATGTCCAGTGTGGTGGTATTTAAAGGTGGAACCTTTGGGAGATGATTAGGTCATGAGGGGAGAGCCTCATGAATGAGGTCAGTGCCTTTATAAAAGATGCCAGAGCGATTCCTTGCCCTTTTGCCATGTGAGGACACAAAAAAAAGTGGCTGTGAGGAAATTGGCTCTCACCAGACCACTGAATTCACTGATGACTTGATCTTTGACTTCTCAACCTCCAGAACTGTGAGGAATAAATTTCAGTTGTTTATCAACCACTCAGTTTGTGGTATTTTTTTACAACAGCCTGAATGGACTAAAACAACATTTACTTTTTATCTGGGTAGGATGAAAAGCAGTTGAAGATATTTGAGCATGAAGATGGCTTTATTTGATTCAGGTATTAATATAATCTCTCTGACTATGGTGGTAAGGATATGGACAAATTATAAAAGGCGGAAACTATTTAGAACATATGGAAATAATCCAAATGAGATTTGATAGAGAATTGGATCTGGGCTGGTGAGAGGTGGTAAAATTCTGGATACGTCTGATGGGTCATCCTTAATATTTGCTGAGAGACCAGAATATAGGACCCAAGTTTTTGACCTGGCACAACTGGAAAGGTGGAATGTAAGTTAATTGAGATAAAAGAAGACAGTTGAAGAAGCATGCTAAAGTGGTAGGCGGAGCCTATTAAGAGACCAGTTATAGAACTAGTTTGATATACCAATTACATGGCCTAGTATAAATGTCAACTTGGCATTTGTGTTTTGTCGTGTGAAGTTCTAGGGAGAGATCTGTACTGACACTCATATTTGAGAATCAGCCATTTATAGATGGTAATTAATGCTATGAATCTGGATGAGTTGACCAAATGAACAGGTGTAGATATATATTTTTTGAATATCCATAGACTGAGACCTGGGGCTTTCGTTTAGAACCTCCAAAGCGATGAAAGAAGAACCCACAAAAAAGGAAACCAAAAAAGAAGAATCAATGATATGACAGGAAAACATAGTAACAGTGTACTGGAAGACAAGCAAAGAATGTTCAACTTTCTTAGGTAAGATGAGATTTGGGAAATGGCCATTAATTCTAGCAACATGAAGCTCCTTGATGGCTTTTTGATAAGAGTAGTTTTAGGGGAAAAGGGGTTGAAAACTTGACTGGAGTGACTTGAGGAGAATGTGAAGAAATAATTTGAAATCAGCAGATATAAAAAACTGTTAGAAGGTATTGTGCTATAAAAAGAAGGTGGGAAATGGTTCAGTAGCTAGATGGAATATGAGATCAAGGAAGAATATTTTATATATGGGAGAAATGTATGTTAGGTTTGAATATTGATAGCACTAATCCAAAGAGAGCAGAGAGTATTGAATTTCTATAACAATTTTTAAAAATTTTTAATGTGCATGTAAATCACACGAGGATATGGTTAAAATGTCAATTCTGTTTGGAGAGAGACGTGAGAACATTTTGTTGTTCTTGTTGACATTCCTTTATTTTTTCTTTTTACCTTTGACCCCATTCACCCATTTCTCACAACCAGCACCCCCCTCCCCCCGCTCCCCACACACATACCTCTGGCAACTACCAATCTGTTCTCTGTATCTATATATTTGTTTTGTTGTTGTTGTTGTTGTTGTTGTTGTTTTTATTTAGATTCCACATATAAGTGACAGTGTATAACATTTGTTGCAAATGGCAAAATTTCATTCTTTTTCATGACTGAATAATATTTCATTATATATAATACATATTATATACATATATACCATGATTTTTTTATTGTTTATCTATCGATGGACACTTAGGTTGGTTCCATATCTTGGCTATGGCATATAATGCTGCAATAAACATGGGGTGCATATATCTTTTTAAGTTGTTGTTTTTGTTTTCTTTATGGCAAATAACCAGAAATGGAATTGCTGGATCATATGCTAATTCTATTTGTAATTTTTTTGAGAAAATTTTATACTGTTTTCCATAGTAGCTACACCAAGTTATATTCCTAACCACAGAGCACAAGGATTTCCTTCGCTTTATTTACATCCTCACAACACTCGTTTTTTGGGTTTTTTTTTTCCTTTTTTTGTCATTTTTATAGTAGCCATTATAACAGGTATGAGGTGATAGATATCTCATTGTGCTTTTGATTTGCATTTCTCTGATGGTTAATTCTGTTTAGCAACTTTTCATGTATCTGTTGGCCATCTGTATGTCTTCTTTGAAAGATGTCTATTTATATCTTCTGCCTGTTTTTAAATCAGATTGTTTGAGTTGTAGTTCTTAACATATTTTGTATATTGACCCAAAATCAGATAATTTGCAAGTATTTTCTCCCTTCAGTAGGTTGCTTTTTCATTTTGTTGATGGTTTTCTTTGTTGTGCAGAAGCTTTTTAGTTTGATGTATCCCCAATTGTTTACTACTGTGTTCGTTGCTTTTGCTTTTGGTGTCAGATTCAAAAAATTATTGCAAGACCTAAGTGAAGAAGCTTACTACCTATGTTTTCTTCTAAGAGTTTTATGGTTTCAGGTCTTACATTGAAGTCTGTCACCCATTCTAAGTTATTTTTGTACATAGGTAAGACAGTGGTTAAGGTTCATTCTTTTGCATGTGGCTGTCCAGTTTTGCAATGATTACCTACCTAGGAAATTCTGAAAAAATAAGCTATAAACTATTAGAATAAAAGTAATCTAATTAGGTAAAACATACACAAGTACACAAATACATGGAAATAAATTTTACCAATAAACTATCAATGAAGATTTCTAAAAAATAAACTATTTAAATGAACAAAACTAGAATATTTTTATTGCAACAGTATTGGTTAGCATCCGGTAGTATAGCTAAATTATTCATTCAAGTCAATTTATATTTAAATTCAATGCAATAGCATAGAAAGTTTTTGGTGGGTGTATTGCCACATACTCAAATGGAACATTTGTTTCTATTTTCTGTCCTGTAAATGCATACATTTCATAATAATTTTTATACATGAACCAAAATATGTTGGTTTCTTTTCTGCTTATTTTGAATAAGTCTTCTTTTCCTGGTATTTTTCTATAAAAACAATTTTTAATATCTTACATATAATGCTTTGCATATTATTGGACTTCATTTGATCCTCAGAATATTATATATAATATTCTGTCCTTATTTTACAGAAGAGGAAACAATATAAATTAGATAGCAAGTGTGGCAATGGAATTGAAAGGTAGGCCTTCAAATTCCAAATTTTATTCTCTGTTGAGTAATTACTTCTGTTCACTGGTGTCTGGTTCTCCTCAACTTATAAGAAAATGAAATGAGAAACTTCCCAGCCTCCCTTGTGGCCTGATGGAGTCATGTGACTAGTTCAGGCAATGACTAGTCATCTTTGCCATGTCAATTTAATTGATGGTGCTCTTCTTTCTGTCTGGCACTGTGTCTGCCAACATTTAAGATAGTTCATGTGTTGTCAGTAACTACTGGGATCATTGGCTGCTTGAGAGACAATCAAATCAATCCATGACAGACATGTAACAATTAAAGGATGTATAACTTTGTATGTAAGCCACTAAGATTTTGAAGTGCTTTGTGTTTCATGTAATATATACATACATCTGTCTTAACAACTCTCTCTTACGTTTTCTATAATTCATTTTATACTTTCTATATCTTTTAAAAAGTCATTGAAACTCTTTCAATCTCATTTAAACAATGACTATATATTTTATAAGATAACAGTCATGAATATTATTTTATTTTTAACATAAAATTACTTTTTGTGTTTCAAGGACGATAATGAGTTTTTTTAAATCAGGCAGGGAAGTTATATATTTGAAAATCATGATCACAAATCCCAAAGGCATGTGAAATACCTTAGTAATTTTCAAGTAAAAACTACTCTTAAAATACTGTTTGAAAGATATTTATTTTAAATGTACATATTTATATTAAATATCTGTGCATCTGTCTATCCATCTATATAATATAATATATATTCTGTAGCATGAGTAGTGTTCAGATCATTCCCTGCATGGTGTCTTGTAGACAAACTTTAAAGGTATACAATCTTTAAAGGTGACAAGAGGGACCATGGAACTGATAAAATGTCAGTTATATTATGAAACAGCCTTTATTTAAAAAAAATTATTAAAATTTTATTGGGGTAACATTGTATAATAACATTATATAAATTTCATGTATACAACTTTATATTATGACATCTGCACACTCCTTTATGTGCTTACCACCTAAAGTCTAGTCCCTTCTGTCACCATAGTTTTGACCCTTTGACCTCTCCTTGTGGTAACCACCATTCTTGTCTGTATCTATGAGTTTCTTTGTTTGGTTTGTTGCCTTTTGTGTTATATCCCATATGAGTGAAATCATACGGTTCTTGTCCTTTTCCATCTGACTTATTTCACTTAGCATGATCCTCTCACTATCCATCCATGTGTAGTGATTATCATGCTTGCCTGACACCCTTTATTTTAAAGGACAGAAAATACATGAGAAATTTCATTACCAGCTATAACTTATAATGGCTATATTCTTCTTTTTTAATTTTGAAATTCTGGAGATGTCTGACGATTAACCACTATATTTCCTCCAGTGGAGAGATAGCTAAGAATTATATCAGGTCACCTGAAAAGAAGAACATGTCTTGAATGAAGAGCCATCAAAAGAGCTACACAATATACTACAGAAGTTTCTAGCAAGAATTAGACTGAGTAAATTACTTATGCACAATGTATAGAAAATACTCATTGAACTGAAAAATATTATTACTTGGATATGACATCCTTGAAACAGAAATTCAAAATTGCATACAAGGTGATACAATGACAAATGAAGCAGTCAGGGAGACTCCCCATGGCCTCTCTCTAAATGACAAATCTTTCACAGATGTTGAAATTTTAAAAAAGTAAAACAACTGATTTTATATTTTAGTCACTAAAAATTGTGGCAACAAGTTGAGCGACAAAGCCATCATATATTTCCTCTTTGTTTTTCAGTGTGTTTAGTAGACTTATCACTTACCAGAACTACAGAAGGCAGAAGAAATGCACAGGGTTTAAGAACAAGGATACACTTTGAATTGTCCAGGAAAAAATGATTCAAAATAAGAGATTTTTTTTACAATATTTGTCAAACCCATTAGTACAATTTCTATTCTAAGAAAGAGCTGTTGGTGCCTCTAACTGGTCTAAGACATATAGTTAATATCCATGGACACTTTCTACAATTTCCAGAATCAACTCTCAAGTTTCAACTCTGTGGTACTTAATTTTATCTTTTCAGACTTATGGAGGAAACTTTACTGCTCTACAATTTCCCTCAATTCAATCAGTCCATATTTTAGTACTTAGTTGGTTGTATAGTATAGTGTAGTACAGTATAGTATAGTATAGTATAGTATAGTATAGTATATATATTTACTATTTGTTCTTGGTAGCATTCTACTCCAGGTAGTAGTTTCTATATTGAATAGTGTCCATTAATGGTTTTGTGCGATAGAACTGCTGGAAACCTGGGAGGAGATCTCTTGGCCTCCAATTGTCTCTGCTTCACTCTTCCCTCTTATATCAACTGCCTTTTTTTTTTGTTCCTCACTTCATCCCAAACAAGGCCCTCATCTGCAATCATTTACATGTTCACCTGCAGGTACCTAAAGAAAAATAGCATCATCTTCTCACTAACACTCTTGACTTTACAAGGAAGATCACGAGCATGCCCACCTTGAGCATGATTGTCCCAAAATGACCACATTGCCCTAATTTAGTGGTCTCCATGACAAATATGTGAGGAGAAACAATGGAAGTATCTAGAACAGTGATGGTTCTGAGAGGTATGATTATTAACATCTGGAACAATTGGAATGTCATTTAAGAATTCAACACTTTTACAGCAACCCAGGAATTTTGTTGAGCCCATCACCCTCTAAAAGGACCTTTCTTATCCATTATGTTTTTTGGCGACATCTGAGGAAAGGAAGCATGAGAGTATGTGTCCTCATTAAGGACTGACTAGCTTTCTGGCTTTCTCCCTGTCGGTGAAATGTTAAGACCAAGAGTGTTATGGGTTGAATTGTGTCTCCCCCAAATTTGTATGTTGAAGCCCTAAACCCCATTACCTCAGAATGTGACCTTAATTGGAAATACATTGTTGAAGATGTAATTAATTGATAGTTAATTTTATATGTCAACTTGACTGAGTTATGGCATACTCAGATACTTGGTGAAACATCATTTCTGGAGGTGTCAGTGAGGGTATTTCTGGATGAGAATAGCATTCAAATCAGTATTCTGAGTAAAGAGCACTGCTGTCGCATCCAATCCACTGAGGGCCTGGATAGGACAACAAGAAGGAGGGAGCAAATATCTCGGTGCTCCAGGTTCTTAGGTTTTCAGATTCAAACTGGAATTTTCGCACTGGCTCTTTGTCTCCCAGGTCTTTGAACTACATCATCAGCTTTCCTGTGTCTCCAATTTGCAAATATCATCTCAGTCTCCATAATTGCATGAGCCAAAACTTTATAATAAATCTATCTCTATCTCTGTATCTATATCTACTTCCCCCCTTGGGAGAATCCTGATTAATCCAGAGAGCAGAGGTTATACTGGAGTAGAGTGGGGCCCTACTTTAATGTGAGTGGTGTCTTTATAAAAGGAGAAATCTGGAGACAGATACACGTGGAGGGAGAACGATGCGAAGAGACACAGGGAGAAGATATCCATCGACAAGCCAAGGAGAGAGGCCTGGAGTAGATCTTTCCTTCACGGCCCTCAAAAGGAATCGATATCACCAACACCTTGATCTTGGACTTTAGCCTCCAGAACTGTGAGAAAATAATTTCTATAGTTTAAGTATCCAGTTTGTTCTACTTTGTTATAGCACCACGGCTAAACCAATCCCAAGGGATATTTTTAATTTTCCATTATATCGGCATCTCTTTTGGCCCAGGTTGGTTGTACTCTTGCAAAAAATATAGTTGGCTTCTTATCCGTTTTGTTCCAATCGAATTCATGTAGTAATTTTGATATCAAAGTTCTTTTTATTTTTTCATATTTTTCTGTTCTCTTTCATCAATGCTGCTTTCTCTGGAATTAACTGCAAGGTGCTGTGAGTCTGTCATTCTTACATGAAAAAGTCATATCCTCACTATTTTCCTCTGAGCTATTTTTCCACTTGAAAGTATTTACTATGCATCATCTGAATCCATTTATTGCCAGGAGGTTTAATTTTAATCAGTCCTGTGACTCAAACTATTTTCCAAGTTTTTCTTTCATGGCTTCTAGTTGCAAAAAATTGCCTCATCCTATTCAATAAGAACCAAATTTCTGGGCTGTCTTTGTTCTCCTTTAATCATTTATGAACTGGACTATTCTCTGAGACCATCTCTTTCTCAGACTACCTTATAATAGTAAACAATACATGCTATTAACAATTAATTTTTACAAATTTTTCCTGTAAGATGTTCTTTCTCTCAGGTAATTGTGAATTAATGTTTTACCAAATGTTTATAATTACACCAATAACCACCCTTCCAGCCTTCAATAACAGATTTGCCACCTGACTCTCAAGACAATGCTACATGTTATAGGTAGAGTATTATGTTAATGCTCCATTTTCTATATCAATTTGTGTATGGCTTAGGAGAAGCTGGGTTATATTGCAATGACAACTTGAGAAGCATAATGAAGCATAGTGAAGAAAGTTTTTATTTTTGTTTTTCCGATTGTCCAACATTGGAAAGCGAGCTGGGGTACTCGTACTAGATATTCTTTTACTGAGACTTGGGCTAATGGAACAGGAGAATGTGGAATGATTTCATCATAGTTGCAGAGGAAAAAGAGAACACTGATTGGTCTCATAACAATTTCTCACATAACAATTACGTACTAGACCTGAAAGTGAGACATACCACTTGTATTAAAAATTGATTGACCAGAACAGATCACCTGGCCCCAGGCAATTACAAGAGTCTTAAGACATGCAGTCCTACTATGAGCATTAATGGAGGGATGAATGGAAGTATTTGACAAACAGAACAGTGCGGGGAACAATGATAGTAGAATCCTTTTAAAAAACAAAGTAACTAAAGCTTAGAGGACTTATAAACCTTAGAAATAAATAGAATCATTATTCAAATTATTGTCTTCTGTTTTTAAGTTCTTTGTTTTTTATTCTCATCACATTTTTTTTCCCTTAGATTACACCGTTCTGAGATATTCTCAAAGATGAAACAGAAATGGGGTTGAACATGTAATATAAGGGAGCAGAATGAATTCAGACAAGACATTATCTTTATCTGGACAGCAGAGGCTAGAATAAAGATGTGGATTCTTTCCCCAAAATAGTCACTAATCTCCTACTTTGTGCCTGATGCTTCTCAAATCACTTTCATTTCAATAATAATAGTTAATCTTTATAAAATAGCATAAAGAAAAATACCTGTGTCCAAGCAGTTATGCAGTTTAACATCTTTGAAATAAATTCTTTTTAAGAGATACAATGATAACTGAAGAGAGAGAATCAAATGTAATTCATTTATGTAGGCGGATGAAATAATAGAACGAAATGTGCAAGTCTGGGGCTCACACACAGTACACAGACTTGAGGTGAATATAGATGTGCCATTGCCTCCCACATTCCCAAGCATGTTAGGTGACCCCAGCTCCTCCTTTGAGAAGTGTCTCAGCAGAAAGTTCTTGGCCTAAGGGTCCAATCCATGATAAATGCATTCTCTCCAGACACAGATTTCTTCTCCCTTGCTAACTTGCCTAGTGAGCTAGCTGCAGACTGCCCTTGATGGGGGTGTTAATAGGCCTCTCTAGCCTGAAGGCAATTTTTCCTTTTCATAGTCAATAGACTAAAAATTTTGAAAAGAAACAGAGCCTGAAACTCCTTTTAAAAATATACTGACTTTTTTTTAGTCTCTGAACAGTCCTCATCTTGAAAATAATTTTATTTTCTTTATACATTTTCACACCACTCTTTTCTGCTAGTAGCTTATTATTACTTTTTCTTTTTTCTTATTGGAAATGTTCCTTCTCCTTTCACACCTCTCCTATTTTAAAATGACCCTTACTTTCTTAGATCGTCTACCTTCTGGTAATGCTTTTTCTCCTTTCCTTTTGACTGATAGCCTTTTTGAACATGTGGTTCACTCTGACTGTCTTAATTCCCTAATTAGTACACTATCCATCTTTTAACTTCTAAAATTTTGTCATTTGCTCTTGACAACATTTAACCCTTAAAAACATTAATTCTTTTATTAAATATTTATTGAGCACCTTGATGCACCTTGCTGTTACAAGCAAGAACTACATGGTGGTGAATCAGACATATACAGCACTGGCTCCTGTGTTTGCTTACATAAATATGTAAATAAAAATTGCAGTTAGTACTTGATTGGTTTTTACTCACAGCATTTCTGGCACCAAATCAGAGGGATTTTTCCCTCCTAACACCAAATACTTGGCATCTTTTCCAATAGCACTTCTCTAATACTCTGAAATCAACTGAGTGTCTAACAATTTAACTTCGTTCTGACACTATCAACCTGTGGTTAGTATCAGATTCTAAGTTAAAGAGCTCAATCCAACAAGACTGTCACACTTCAGAAGCCAATCTCAAGTCCCCGGCGGTTTGGTACTTCTGACTATCTGTGAATCAGGGATTCATTCCTAAGACCTCTCCTCAGTTTTGATAACTTGCTTGGCTAGCCCACAGAACTCAGCAAAGTAGTTTGTAGATGTTTAATGGTTTATTTTAAGCATACAAATTAAGAATAGCTAAATATATGAGATACAAAGGGAAAAGTATAGGTGTACATGTGTATGCAGAGTTTCCAGGCATACTCTGGGGTAACACCCTTCCAACACCTCAATGTATTCCCCAACCCGGAAGCTTTCAGCATCTTACATGTGTGTGTGTGTGTCCACACACACTCAGGATGCAGGGAATTTGCTAATTACATATACCAAATCTGAGCCAACTCTTTCCTTCTTGTCGTCCTCTTCATGATAGTTCATAGTTACTAGATATGCATAGGATTCTCAAGATCTGAAGCTTAAGACAGACCAAAGGTAAGGTACTAGATTTGCTACATCAGAATTTTTTGCCAGCTTGTCAAAAATATATATTCCTGGGAAAGTCAAAATCACTTGATATGGGAGAGGGGCATCTTCAATTTTATAAATTTACAGAAGAATATATGCATACTACAGACTATAGATGATTATGTTAGACAATATGGTAACCTCTGTGTCTGATTTAGTCACCTTAATTTTGACAGTGCTCTGATAAACCTAGAGTCGGGGTAGGGGACTTGATCTCCTTCATTTTATTCCCTGACTAGTGTGTACCTGCCCTGTTTGCTGAGGAGAGCCCAATAATTGGGGGAAAAAATCAATTGAGCTTACACCTTCTACATGTTGAGACTGGCCACTCACTTCAGTTGGCTTTTCTATATCTCTGAACTCTCTGTGGATGCTGGATGCCAAGCTACTTTAGCACTGAAAAGACATTATCTTTCTGCTTCCATCCCCATCTCTGCCTCTTAGAAAATTTTCCAACTTCATCTGACCTTTTCTAATAATCATTTGGTTTTTATCTAAAAACAATATTACTTTGTTCATTTCTGTATTCCCTAGATATTCATAATGCCTCCTTCTGATGTGATACTCAAATGCCTCTTTATTTAAAAATGGAGAAAAATATAAACTTAACTTTTAAAAAGATAGAAAAAATAAGAGCATTGACTCTCATCAGGGTAAATTGCATTGCATTAGTTTTTAGGTAAGAGTCTTAAAATCTTCAAGGTACTTCTAGGAAAACTCTCCCTGCAAACCACAGTAATAAATCTTAGGTATGCAATTTGTAAATGAAGCTTCCATGATTGGAAGTTTACAAGTAATCTATTTGCCATTACTGACTAGTTCTTATTCTCCTCTAAAGATAAATGTGCTGGTCCCAGTGTGAGAGGAACTCTAACCTCTGTGGCTTAATAAATCGTTGGGTTGTCAGAAAATCTCTGGTCTCATTAGCAGGATACAATTTCTCCATGCCATGAAGTCCCAAGTCACACTGACTGAATAGAACACTAACTTAATTTTTTTTCTTCAATTAAAAAAAAAATCTGTGACTGCTAAAAAAAGTTTCAAGCTTCTCTAGGGTACCAAGGAATTCAGATTCTGTAAGATAGAAGTGGGGGGGCTGCCCTGGAATGAGAGACTAGGGGCCTTCTTGATTCCCTTGTGCTTTGTGGACCCCTTGGAAGATGTAGAAGCCCAGTAAACATGCGTTAAGATTACACTGGCCTGGATCCACCTTACTAGGGACTTTTTTCTTTCTAGATGGAAAATGCCAAATGTTCTCTCTCTCTCTCTCTTTCCCTCCCTCCCTCCTCTCTCTTTCTTTCTCTCCCTTCCTCCCTTTCTCCTTCCCCCTCCTTCCTTGTCTTCTGCCCTCCCTTCCACAGTCCTTCTCTCCCTTTTTCTCTCTCCCTCCCTCCCGGCTTCCCTCTCTTCCACCCCTCTTCCCCACACACAAATGCACACATACAATATTAAGATCTTTATGAACTTTTTAAGTATACATCCATGGCATTTGGTTTCATTTACTTCTTATGAAATTATTAATACTTGTTTTTCTTTTTACAAAATTAATTCATGACTATTATAGAGGCTTTTAAGAACTAAAAGTAAATCTTAAAGTAACTAGAAAATCATAATTTTATCTTTTCAGGCAATACATACACATACATATACACACACACACACACACACACACATATATACACACACATACATGCATACATATATGGCCAGATTTTTGTCTCTGTTTGTCTGCCTTTCTGTGTATTTGCCAAATTGAATTTGTTCATTTTTTTAGTTTATTATTTATTGAGATATAGCTCACATAAAATTTATGGTTTTAAACTGTACAGTACAATGGTTTTTATTATGTTCACTCTTTTGTCCAACTAACATCACTATCTAATTCCATATCATTTCCATTACTTCTAAAAGAGACCCTCTCCCTCTTAGCAATCAGTCCCAATTCACCTCCCTTACTCCTTGGCAACCTCCTTTACTTCCAGTCTCTGATGAGTAAATCTACAAGTAATTGTATAAACAAATGTTGGAGATCATTTCAAAAGGTAGAAATATCTGGTAAGACTCTTGGAAAACACAAAATCAAATTGCAATAAATAGCAGATAACACAGTTGGCAAACAAAATTATTGGTACATTGCATATAGAGATTATAAACGCTATGGGCATCTGGAAATAGTATTCATCACTGTTGTCTGGAGCCGTCAAGGAGGGATTCTTTTAAAGAGATGGGATAATACCGAGGCCTGGAGGATGCATTGGATTTGAACCAAAGAAGTGATATAAGAGGGCAGTCAGTCTAAACCAAAAGACAGAGAGCAGAATGTCTTGCTACCAGGGGTTACAGAGTGGCTGTAGTCAAATCTTTATCATTAACTGAGGAAAGTTTCTTAATCATTCGAACTTTTGTTCCCCATTTTGTAAAATAATTATCAGTATCTACTTCATACAATGTTGTGTAGTTTTAATGAATTCTGTAGAAATTCTTAAATCTGACATTTAAGAAGTATCTAAAAAGTTATTATATTTATAATTAATCAGAAATGACAAGAATGTGCCTGATGTATATAATCAGGGGAAGATTGAGAGGGACCAGGATAATGTGGAGAAGGCCATGAAACCTGATGCAGAGCCATTGAGAGAGAAGTGGCCATCTCTGTGACTGTTGCCTCATTGAAGTCCTGACCTCATTTTGAGGGATTTCCTTTGATCAATCTTAACTTGAACACATATAGAATACAGAATTCTGAGTTTTGTAGGCAGAAGCCGTTGTAAACATGTAGTTATGCTGGCTTGATAAATGGAGTCCTGGCTTTGTAAGAACACCCCGTGAACCAGGTGTTCTGATTTACTTCGCAGTCATATGATTGTGGCACATTTGGTTTCTATATTATTATAATTACTACGAATATATAATCTTTATTCAACATCTGTGATGTGTAGGCACTTGATTTAGCTTTTTAAATGGATTATCACATTTAATCAAGATTATCACAATTAATTCCTTCCTTTAAAGCAGGAATTATTATTAATCTCCATAGTATAGATGAGAAATGTAAGGACCAAAGAGGTCAAATAACTTGTTCTAAGACAAATACTTTATAGACAGATGAAATAAGCATTTGCCAATGATCATGTGAAGGTGTCATGACAAGAGCCTGAACTCTTAACCTCCACAACGTCATAAGCATTTTTATCATCAAGCATTTATTAATATTAAAAATATTTTCAGGGTATTCTCTCAAAGAATGGACATTTATTCTAATGTACTAGAGAACCTATTTTTAATAATATATGTAAATATTACTCTCAGTGTTCTGGTGTGTGAATAAGCATACTGCGTATTTATATATATCATATATATAAAATAGACAGACAGATTGAGGATGAGAGGATAAACAGTTTTCCTTTTACATAACATTTTTGTTTCTCATAGGTGTAAAGATGAGGGAATTATATCTCTTATAAAGGGGACAAGTAAATCACAGCGCATATTCTGTAAATCTCACTTATTCTCCCACTCATGCTTTGCACCCCGCCCTCCTCCAACCTTGATCAGAATAGTGACCAGTCCTTGCAATAATATATTTGCTGGTCCATATCACTCACTTGACAATTGCCTGACTCTCACTTGTTTTCTAAATTCTATATTTGTATAATTTTCAAATTTGATTCTAACTTCCTAAAGATGAGAAATTTGTATTATAGTGCTGTGTGACTCTCTCTGAAGATCCATAACAGGGGCTCACAAACACAAGTATCTGAGTTAGAGGGACCATGGGCCTCACACGCAGGAAACCTAGATTTGAGTTCCTACTCAGGTATGTAGGAGGAATCCAAAAGTATCCTAGGAAGGAACATATGTAGGTCATATTTTCTCAGTTTCAGTGTCTAAAACATTGATGTTAGTGGGATTTATGTTATAACCTCAAATAAGGTCTGTGGAAGCACATTGAAAGTAATTATTATAAATTCTCAAATTCGTTATGAGTAAATATTTGCTAAATACCTTCAGAATTGAGTGAATTACTTTATCAAGTGGAAAATAACAATAAGGGGCAAAATCTCTTAAGAATGGGTCAGGATTAGACCAGATTCCTTAAAGAGCATCTACTGCCACTAGATTGTATGCCATAGTGAAATAGTGATCTGCCCATCTTGATTACTCCTCCATTTACAAAGCCAGACACATGGCAACTATTCATTAAGTATTTGGTAAATTTATATATATGTATATTGTTTTGGGACTATTGCAAATGTTTCAGTGAAGAGGAAATAGTCTAGTGTTTGAAAGATGAGTACAATTTGGAAAAGAGAAGATAGAGGGAAAGATAAGAAAAATGTTACAGAATCTGAGACATACCTCTTTTACAGATTAGTTGGAATATAAGATTTGTGTGATACAAGACTAGTGGAAGATAAACCCCAGAAGAATAAAAAGGACAGATTAAAAAGGGCCTTGAATGGCAGTTTAATGACTAAGAACTTCACCCAGAGAGTAATGATAGCTAAAGTAAACATTTGCTAAGCTTAAGGCACTAGTGTGCAAAGTAAACCTGTACTAACCTTATTCAACAATCATAACTCTAACAATCACTCTAAAACAGCTATTTTTATGGTTTTCATGTTTTAAATGAAAAAAAAAAAATTGACACACTGAAGATGGGTAGCTTGGCCAGGGTCATGTAGTTAGTCAGTGGTGGAACTGGTGTTTGTACCCAGGAAGACTGGCTCCAGGTGCACCCTTTTTACAAAGATGTGTATTGTGCTGTGTGTGGAATAGACAACTCTGTACCTCTGAGTTCATAAGAGAGTGCTGTTTAAGTTACCTTGTTGCATAACAAACCATCCCAAAGCTTAGTGGCTTAAAATGAAAACACTTATTTCTCACACTGGCTTTAATGGAATGTCTAAAAAGGCCTCATGCAGACAATTGAAACTGGCTGCTGGCTGGAAACTTCAACTGGGTCCCTTGTAGTTCTCTGGGCAGGCCTGCCCATGTGGCTGTCTGGGCTTCCTCACAGCATGGTGTGTGGATTCGAAGAAGGAGTAATCCAAGGAAAGGAGAATATTACCTGTTTTGTTTGTTTGTTTGTTTGTTTGTGGGCTGACTTAAGAAGTCCCAGAACAACACTTTCACTTTCTTATTCATAATAGTCAGGAGGCAGAGCAAACTCAAGAGGAGGAGAAAAAAACGTTACTTTCAATAAGAAAATAATATGCAATTACAGGGAGGTAGAAAAGGAACTATGGTATATCCATACAATGGAATATAATTAGTACTAAAAAGAAATGATTTATCAAACTGTGAAAGACATAGAGGTAATGTAAATGCATATTTCTAAGTGAAAGAAACTAACCTGAAAATGCTACACACTGTATGAATCCAACTATATGGTATTCTGGAAAAGGTAAAACTGTGGAGACTGTAAAAAATAAGTAGTTACTAGTGGATGTGGTAGGGATGTTTAGGCAGAGTATAGAAGATATTTAGGGCCATGCAAATATTCTGTATGACACTATAATGATAGATACATGTCATTATACTATTGTCCTAAATCATGGAATACACAATACTGAGAGTAAAGCCTAATCTAAACTATGGGCTTTGGGTGATTATGTGTCAGTGTAGGTTCATCAGTTGTAACAACTTTGGTGGTGGTGGTGGGGGTGTTTATAATGCGGGAGATTGTGCATGTGGGGGGAGGGGTATGTGGGAAACCTGAGCCTTTTTTTTTTTTCTGCTTAAAAAACAAAGTATTTACAAACATGATGATGGCTCTCTAGAAGTTATCTATTTTATATTCCAAGTTATAGGAAGAATGCAGCTATGTGTCAGACCCCAAATCATCTGAATTTCTCAGCATCATATCTTGAGGAGGAAATATCTATTGGGAAGATGAAGCATCCTTGTCTAGACTTCTTTCATGAGAGGCTGCTACTGTGTAGTGTGCAAAGGCTATTATTTTAGCAACTGCCTTGGGTTCCACATAAAATATAATGTACACATGATGGCCCAATATTAATGGCATGGTGAGTGTAGTTATTCAGAAAGGTATTTCTAAGCACTTGCTATTCTTTGCCAGTTTGTCTTTGATATAGAGGGGTATGAGATGCTGTTATTTAATGCATTTGACAGTGGATTATAGTAGAATTAAATGCTAGTGGAAAACAAAGTTCCGTTGATGGCTCTAAATAATCTAAATGTAGAAATTATTCTAGTTCAATGGAGGGTAAAATTATAGGATGTTGAATTCTTTCCAACAAGATGAATTTGGAATATGAGATACAGAGATTAAATGCAGACTACTGTACAGATTTGTACTGTAACACCAGGAAGAAAATTATGCAGGTAGGATGAGAAAAAAAGACAGAATTCTAGAACACAAAAAAAGGGGATTCCAGTTCATTAACTACAGGGTTGTCACGAAGCTCGCAGATTTTATGACAGTATAGTAAAGGTAGTTATAAAGACACCCCCTGTTTAGTGATAAAATTCCTAACTATTTAAAAGATTTTTGCATTTGTGGATGAATGGCCCTTGCTAGATAGAGCCGAAATGATGGCATGTCAGCTCATTTCATCTGCTGTGAAAGTTTTTAAAGGAAAGTTGTTGACTTATTCTTTATTGTTTTCTTGAAGGTGGGATAGGCAATTTAAAATTTTACAGTGTTTCTGTAAATAGTAAATAGTCAAGCCTACTAAATCATTATTATATATTTGAATGTTGCTTAGTAATAAGAATCAGTATTTAACCTCATAATCTATTGTTTACTGATTATTTACATGTTCAGTACACTTTTATTGAATAGTTATAGAATATACCACATCGTGCTAGGAAGTGGTTATGCAAAGATGAATTAAATAAACTCTGCCTCAAAAGATACGCTCTATCTTGTTAAAGATCTAAATATGCCAAACATATTGCAACACCATTCTTTTAATAAAGTATTTGGGGCGTATGTGAATAATATTGAGACCACAAAATTGGTGATTTTCTGAATTATATGCTGTAGGGAACACTTCACAGAGGAAAATATATTGTGGGATATTGGTATTACAAGGAGGTGTCAAAACATGGATAAAGGCATGGAAGTGTATATAAAATATGGATTTGAAATGTTTTTGAAAGTAGAGAAAACCTGGGGAAAGAATGCTGGCCATGAAATTGGAATATTTGCAGAAATCATATGATAAAGGATCTGGCATGTCAAACTATAGGAGTATTAATGATCGTATAATTGATGGTTGCTGTAGTAGACAGAGTAGATTAGGTTATACTGTCACAGAAAATTACACCCTATTCTGCATGCTTCTGACCACAAATGTTATTTTTCTCCTCACTAAATATATTCGATTCAGACCATTTACCACACCAGGTCCATGTTGTCTTCACTCTGGTACTCACGCTCAGGAAACAGTGTCTTTCTGGCTCAGTGCTAGTCATCATGGTGGCATTATTTCTTAGTATTCTTAGCCATAAATGACATGTGTTTATATTTAATTAGCCAAAGAAAGTCATATTGCTATCACTGATTGATGCCTGGTTTCCTATAATTATTCATTTGCTGCCAAATGAATAATACAAGTAATATTAACATTGTAATTCTGTGAGCATTAAATGAAATGATGTATTGTGACAGGTATAAAATACTCAATAAATTTGACTACAGCAGTCAGTAAGTGTGTCTATGATTTGTAAATATAGTAGACCAATAGACAGTATTATTAATAAGTTAAGGAGAATATGTAGAGATAAAGCATTTCACCTTTTTTAGTTTGGCTGTTTTACAGATGTACTGAGAATAAGGAATTGACTTAGAGAAGTTCCCATGTTTCAATTAATCACAATGGTTTTGCAGCTATTTCTTTTGACAAAATGAGCAGCATTTAAGGAAACAAGCTCATGTCAGTTAATAGGGAAAAGAAAACCTTCCAAATATGTAAGTTACATTCTGTATTCAAAGTGCATACATCTCAACTTTATGTTAATTCACGACTGCACTGTTCTAAGTTATAGTGTTCAAAAGACGAGGCATAACCAAAATGCTAACATCAAGAAAAAAAATTCAGTTATTCTAATCAGAATCTTCCCTAGGTAAAAGTCTGGAGTTATACTTTTTTGTTGTTGTTAATTACAAGATTTGATATACAGCGTAAATGCGTTTTCTCACGTTTTTCATAAGAATGCAGTGAGCCAGCGCTCTGCCTTTCCCCCTGGCTTGATCATCCAGGTAATAGAAGCTGCATGGAATTGCCATTGTTTTAAATGGTAACAGAGGCATCATTATCCTCAAAATATTTAATGAGTGCCTTCCTGAGCAAGTTATTATGCTTCATCTTTGCCCCCATGTCCATCTCCTTGAGAGAGAGAGAGAGAGCGAGCGAGAGCGCGAGAGCGAGAGCAGAGAGCTTATTTGGGAAATGTAGAGAAATTGTTCTAACAGATTTTTAGAAAATAAATTTGTTTCGAGTCATCTGTTAATCCATCTCTACTGTTTCTTTTTCCTGTGGCACAGCTATTCTTTCTTTCTTTCTTATTCCAGTGGAAGAAGCTGAGCCAGACATATTTAATGAGACAAAATATGTTCTGCAGGTTACCAAAATTTGCAGCCGAATAGCTAACTCTGCAGCAGAGACGAGATCTGTCACCATGTGGGCCCTGAATGTACAGAAGGCCACAGATAGTTTCCACAGGATTGACCCCTCAGGGGATTGAATAGATAAGTTTCTATTTCAGCTGGTCTGAAATTAAAATTTAGGTGTTCTCAGCATTTTTCCAACCCTTTCTTTATATTCAAACTCATATTTTGAGTTATTATTTTGCTTGTAATAAACATTTGTTATACATTTAGCAATATCTTATAAATTAGGGAGGATACAAGGAACTCTTAGTTAAAATGTCTTTCATGGTATTCTTCAAAGAAAGTGAAATTCCATAGCCTTCCATGTTCTTGGGATACGGTTAAAGCTGTGCCATCATCACATTATATGAGACAGAATTTTTTAAGTACAATGAAGATAATGAAAATGGGATAACAATGTCCTCTGTATACAAATTTAATTTCAAGTTTATTCTTTTTTGAATGGCTTTGTAATATATTCAGATTTTCTTTAGTTTGAACCTCCTATAGGCTTTAATAAAAACATATTTTTTTAAAATCTAATAAAATTATAGTGGATTCATTTTCAATAAAACTAGTGTTTGGTTAAGTATAGAATTTAGGCTATTAGTTTATTTTTTCAATCCCATGCTCTATTTATTCATTCGAGAAACACTGTGTGCGTAATTTGTGCATACTGACTTTTCTTTAAGGAATGTTTTCCCTTTACATTTCACGTGGGATCAGATAAGCATCTGCTAGTTCTAGAAGGAACACTATCCAAAACAAAGGCAAAAGTGAAAACCTAAAATCCCACAGGTGTATCCACACTTGTCCAAATCAGTCATTCTGTCTAGTTCTCTCTCCAAGGAGCCAGGTTGTCTCTACCTATGCATGTGAATATACAGCCATTCATTACTATAGAAATTATAAGAGTTTTCTAAAATATGCCTGCCAAAAAATTTAGGACAAATTTTCTCTAGAGCTTTCTGAATGTATATGAGACTCTCATAGGAGATGTGGAATAATTTAGGATTATGTAAACTCTTAATGACATCCTCTCAATTTAAAATTCTCATATAATAGAAAAGTCTGCAACCTTTTCCTAGTATTATCAACTTTTGAAAACTATTTTGAAGGATAAATGAGTGACCTGGACTGAAAATTTAGTGGAACAGATTTTGCGATACATCAAACTTAGTTGTCCTCTCCCTCTCATTCTAGTTTATAAACAGCCTTCCCTAGCCTATAACCCTTTGTTTCACATCTGCCTACCGACTATACACTGTGGCTCTATACAAAAGCTTGATATTTGGAAGTGAGCATTACACCTCCCAAAACGAACATAAAAAAACCATGAATTTTGTGTAAGCCAAGATGATACTGTTTCTGCAAATATGGTCCTAGTCGTTTACAGCTATACAAGTTACAACTTCTATTTCTAAATTCATAATAAAGTCCCAAGTAGGAATAAGTGGGGGTAGGAGTACAGTGGCCACAGAAAAAGCAAATAATAATAATAAACAAACAAATAACAAATAAATAGATAAATAGATAGATAAATAACACACACAAAAAAAACATTGTAGATCAGCTAGGTCCCCTTTTGGCCAGCTCAGTTGGTATGGTGTTCACTGTAACCACCTTAATTTCCATGAAAATTCATAGGCCACAGTAACTTCTCTATGACTTTATCCTTGGCATCTTTCAGTACATCTTTCAAATTCTATTGGCTGTAGAGGCAAAGGTTTGGATTTAATTTCATTACCATCATGTTACTAATTATGTGGCCTAATCAAGTTTATTAATCAATGTATTCCTGTTTGCTTGTCTATGGTGACAATAAAATATGCTTTCTCCATCAATAGTGTTGTGGAGAGTGAATAAAAATGATGCAGAAAGATGGTAATCGAGACAAATAAAATAAAGGATTTTGTAAAGTGAAAGGCAGGAAATAATAGCAAAACCCACTGAGTAGAGGAAGGGATTCTTCGCAGATTCCCTTATTCTGTAATATCTCTTTTGAGAGAAGGCCTGTTATTTTTTTCCCTATATAAACAATTTTTGTTAGACAAATGCTACTACTCTTCTCTTTGAGCTCATCTTCTACCATAATTTCTTTCTTCCTTATTACAGTCAGAGTATATTAATTTTCCTGCTGTTTCTAAAATGACGACACTCATCTCTATCTCAGGACTTTATATTTTTTATTCCCTGAGCCTAAATTACTTTTCTCCAATTTACCTTAAAGGATTGTCCTCCTAATTGAAGTCTCTGCTGAAATATCATGTCCTCAGGTGGGCTAGCCCAAGACTTAATATCTAAAACAATGTACCACACCAACACACTTTACTTTTTGCACAATACCTACAGCCATCTAGTATTTTAATAATTTTCTTTTTTTTCTATATCCCCCGTAAGAAGAGAAACTCCATGAGCACAAAGACTTGGTTTATATTGTTGTCGTATTTCTCTGACCATATATTCTGCTTAATATTTGTGTCCCATGAACATGAAAGGGTTCAATATTATTAATGAAAGGTGGGAAGTGAAAACCAAGATTATAATGCAATATGAAATTACAACAATCAACTGTGAAAATTAAAGTTATAGTAATATCAAGTATTGGAGAGAGTGTGGGCCAGAGGATCTCTTATATATTGCTGTTCGAAGTGAAAATGTTTGAAAACATTTTGAAAAACAGTTTGATATTATACTCTAAAGCTAAAATTCACATAAAATGGGACACGGGCATTTTTTTTTTTCCAATTTATACATATAAAAGAGGAGACATGGACAAGAATGGTCTGCAAAAAAAAAAAAAAAACCATGAAAATAATCCAATTGTTCATTTTTGTGGGAAAGGACAAATAAACAGTGATATAGCCACACAAAAACTATGATACAGAGCTGTAAGTGAATGGTACATGGTTCAGATTCACCACATACGTAAGCTTATAACTATTATTCTCACTCCTTCGCAATTCCTGATTTCTCGTTTTCAATGAATAATCAAAATCTGTCAAGCATCCTCCATATCTTAGGAATCCTTTCACTGTTCTTCACTTTGAACGTCATTACTATAACTCGTCCTATCATAATCTTGTGCAATTAGTGAGAAAAATCCTCCTAGATTTCCTTCTAAGTCATTCCACATCTCTTTGCCACAAAGCCCAGTCTGATAGTTTGCATTTTGTGCTTTGTTTACCTGTCCAGTTATTTAACCCTTCTCAGTCTGTAATCTCAATTTACCAAAAAGTGTCAATTACATGAGTTTCCTTTTCCAGAATATTTTTTTATTTTAGACCATTAAAATTGTTCTACTTTGAACACACTATCAATAAATCATCACATCTGGCAAATCTGTCCCTATAAATTTTAGATCTCAACCTAGCATCTCGGCTTAGACCTCTGAGCTCTTTCTTATTCTCTAAAGAACAGATTCTTATCTTTCCTACTGGTCTGTATCCATGAGACCATATCATGTATATTACCTTGTTGCTTGGCTGTCTTCTTTTCTAGTCAGCTTAATAAAAACTTAATGAAGCTTAATCTATAAGATTAATCACAAGAAAGGTCCCCTATTTATGATCAAATTTCCTATTTTTTTCCATGACACCTGATATACAGTCATCTTTCTGACTCTTTGTTTCATCAGCGAACAAGAGAAAGAGAAATTTGAAGTTTGAATTAAAAATGATACAGGAAATATTGTATTTTCATGTGGGCAAAGCAAATTTTTTTTTTAATAAGTCAAGGTGCCTAAACATTTTTAATGATTACATTAAGTTCTCTCAGGGCTCTTACTACCTCTTTCTATTTGATGTGTAGTATATAGTATTTTTTTATTATTTAAATGTCTTTATGTAACTTGGTCTAATTTTTAAATTTTCAACGATTTCTGAAAATTTCAGAAAGTAGAAAAAGCCTCGGGGAAATGTGCCATAGTACTAACTATAAGTGATAAATTGATCAAATGTCTTCGGGAAGCTATTTGATAAATACGTGAGAAAGTACTTTTTAAATAGTAAAATGCTATGTAAAATGAAGGTGTACTTAGTCAAAGCATACCAGTACTAAATATACTGTTATAGCTTACTTCTCATCTTTGCAAAACTTATAATCTAATTGTTGATACAAGAATTATAACCATACGGCAAATAAGTGAGGTATAGGAAGTGCGGGATAGAAAAATATTTAAGTGAGGAAAAGTTCAGTATTGGTTAGAGCATAGAGGCCTTAAGAAGGACTAAACATTTTGTGAGCTTTAAACTGTAAACTAAATCAGGCATAGTTTTGTATACAGACAATTAGAGGTGGTCAGGGGCAATTCAAGTGACAGGGAGCATTTCATTAAACAAATGCAAAAAGAAGGACTTAGAATGTTCTATGTCACCATTATACTGTTAAGTCCCCAAGTGGATACAGTTGACAAAAGCACTGTCGGATCTGGTTTAGTACTGGGAAAAGGGCAGCATGGATAGAGTTTGGAATTGACAGTTTGCTTTGTTTCCCTATGTATGTAGGAGCACATGTAACTGCTGCTTCATGGGCTAATTGAATCAGTATTCTCTAGGACCTAATTCAATAAATGAGAATCAATCTTTGTCATCGTGTAATCAACTTATTTATTTTATCCAGAATTTGAAAACACTTACTAACATCTATTAAAATATAGAGATGGGTATATAAATTATTTTCGCACAATAGCAAAAAGACACCATGGCCTAAAAAACAGGGGAGTTTTCTGTCTTGTTTCACTGCCGAATCACTTGTGTCAGCATGTAGTAGGTGATCAATAAGTTTATGTTGAATAAACGAATGGATGCAAGACATACTTAATTCATAATATATACCTAGGTAAAAGTCATTTTATATGGGCACTCTTCCATATTTTGATTATTGCTCATTCTATGTATACTAAGACTTCAGTGATATGGTGGATTAAAATGGGAGGAATTCAGAAATGCCTAAGGATCAGGAGGGAGGTGGGAAGAAAATAAGCGATCTACTGAAGCTATTTTTAAAAATGTATATGGCTGTCCAAAGGAAACTGGGTTTAGGTCCAATACACAGTAACGGATATATACACGGTGGGAAACATATACCATTAAGTGAGAAAGAGAGAAACATTCTAAAATGCATTTATAGCAACATCTCAGCCAATGATTGTTGCATGTTCAGCAAAGTCTAATCCCTCAAGATGGCGAGGTGGAAAACAGGACGTTTAAAATGGGCTATAGACCTAGTAATTAACTAGAGGCATGGCAGCAAATCAGAGGTAGATTATGCCTGTAACAGGATGTATGCCAGCAACACTGGCAATCAGATCAGTTAGTAAAGATAAATTTAGTGAATAGATCTTAGCTGGAGGCTGAAGATCCTAAAATATATTCTACATGGGCTCATTAAGGTTATTTCAGATTCTGTATATGGTTGCAGAGGCATTTGAAATTTTTCAGCTACAGGGCTAGGGAAAGCAGCTATTTGTTTTACTTTGTTAAATGGAAAATAAACTGATCTCCAGCAGAATGGAGCACCTAACACGTTATAATATTGGTATTTTCACTGGATGGTATATATAGATGTATGCCTATGTGTGCAGTTCTACTTGCTACATTGGACAGCCACACTAACCACAATAACTTTTCTGACATTGGAATTATATATTAATTGACCAAGTAGTTTTCATTCACTCATTTCAAATTTTTATATAGTCGATCATTAAAAAATCTAAATCTAAATTCTATAGATATATATCTATTTTCATTTAAGAAAACACATATTCATGTATTTTTCATGTAGTAGTCAAAGCTTTCCTATGCTATAGAACTATGTTAGAAAAAATGCTAGCAGTGAAGTTGACTTACAGAAAGAAAATAGTAGTGGTAATAGTCTCAGAGAAACATGGAAGAGAAACCATTCAGAAAGTCGGACCACGCTATATGATTTGAATAAAGACCTCTGGGAAGGATTCACATGACGTTTTAAGACCAAATGTCTGGGTGCAAAAAAGGTCAAAGTGAATGAACAAAAAAGGGATAGAAGTTAAACATTTTAAAGATACCATATGAAAAATATTAGGTGCAATAAAGAAAAACAGAAGGCAATATTGTGAGTATGATTAATTGCAGGTTTAGAAATATTAAGGAAAAAAATGAGAGCTTCGTTAATTTGCCTTTAGATTTTTTTTTTTTTTTTTTTTACTTAAGACATATCTTCACCTATAAATGTATTAGAAAGAAATGCAGAAGAAAATTTAATAATATGGAGTAGGGATGAAGACTTTAATAATTGAACCAAAGTTAGAACTAAAAAAGGAAAATACTGACAGATTTGACAGCATAAAAGGAAAGCTCCTTTTCTGTAAATTCTTCTAAAACAGGGCATTGCAGATATATGACAACATGTTTTAAAAGAAATGAAATAAAAGCGAGAATTGGAAAGGTAAGTGGGAACTGGTTTTAGGTGCATAACGTAAACTATAATACAAAATCTGAGAAGTCTCTTCAGAATTGAGTCTCAGATCTCAGCCAGGTAACGTTGAGACTGAAAATATTTTTTAAATTATGCTGATGTATGTATGCATATATGTATGCATATATATGTATATGCATACATACCCAGTTATAGTTGAGGTCTATCAGAGGACCTTAGATAGAGGTAGTCTGTTGTCTTCCTCTTACCATAACCCTTGGTATGGAAAAACAAAAGCAGTAGAGTCATTTTCTATTGCCAGAAAATTATACACAGGTGCTCACATCTAGTATTGAATATAGCATAGGTAGATGAGCCGGTCTTTCAGATAATTGAGACATTATTAAGAAAAAGTAGTGCCTCAGTTGGATCCTCTCCTGGGCTTAGTCTAGAAGTTTAAGGCTAAATCTCCATTGTTTATTAGCTCTGATAATTTGCTAATAAGTGCTTTGTGATTGAGACAGGACACTGTGGAGTCAGGTGGTTATAGTGAGAGTGGGAACATTTCACTTGTCAGAAATGTTTGAGGAACAGAGTCAAGAAAAGGTAAAAACGTTTCTTAATTGCTAGAGTTCACAGAGTTCCTCAGACCTTCATGTGTATCATCAAAGAGTAAAATGTCCCATTGAGTGTACACTAAACTTACTTGACCATAGGCTTATTTGTTTTATAAACTATCTTGCAGAACTATCATTTATGCAGAACATTTGGAAAATGCTGGGATAGGAAATTAACTAAACTATTTTCATAGTTTGTAAGTAAGATAAATGTCAAAATTTGTGAACATAGGTATATAAAAATATGCAAAAGACTTATAAAGCACGTTGGTTCAGAGTCAGTCAATTTATATCAACGATCATTTATTAAAGTCTTAATTTTGTGGTCCAACACTGTGCTAGGCATTATAATGACAAAAATATTCCAACATTGCCTTTCCTCTCAAAAGTTTTAATTAATAATAAAATGAGGGTAGATATTTTTCTATTATCTATTAATTTTAATTTCTATAATCCAATAGGTAAGAATTATTATTCTTATTTTATATTTGAAGAACCTGTCATTAAATGGAACATCTGAGTTATGTATCTAATACATGATACTGACATTAATAAAATGATACTTAATGATGCAAAATAATGTATGAGTGCTAACCTGCATGGCATTTCAAGAAAGAACAATGGAAGCAGGTCAGTAATGAAGAGATCAAAATATCGTTCCTGAAATATTTATGTGATTTAGTCATTTTAGGCAAACATTAACTCATTGAAACTTACACCTTTCAAAAACACTCTAAGTGTACACTATTTGCCCTGTTTCACATAGCAGAAACTGAAGCTAGCAATCCTTACTAATAAAAATTTGTTGATGGTAATAAAACACATAGCAGAGCTCTGTCTATAACCAGAACCACCGAGTCACTGTAGTCCAAATCTCTTGTTCTTTCCACTGCACTGTTCTTTCCTCATGAATATGAAAAAGCAGACAGTACAGCATGAGTTTGAGCATAAAGAATAAGGAGCAAGGAGCTACAGTATTTGTTAGGAAGCAGCAAGTAAAATTGGTCTGAGTCACAGGAATCTCAACTTTGTAGCAATGTCTGTCTGAATTATTCATTTTTCACTCTTAACTGGTACAGAAAAGGCTCATTGTCTTCAAGTCATTGATATTTCTCTACTTCTCTATTTCTCTATTTCTCTATTTCTCCATTTCTCCCCCACTTTCAACTCTAGGACAAGACTTTGTTATTAAATCTTTGAACCCTTTAAAATTTGCACAATTAGGGAGTAAACAATCCATGGTAATGGCAGTAATCTTGAGTCATATTTTCTATTCCAACCCAAACTCCAAAGTCATAGAATATAAATGTGTAATAATCATGATGAACTAACTCTTGTAAAACAACAATAAGATAATTGGATTAAAATAATAGAAGTTTATTTTACTCATGAAGATTTTAACACATAGGTTCCTGATTGATGGCTGTCCTTCAAGCAGTGACCCGAAACTCAGACTTCTTCCACCCATTGGCTCCACCGTTCTCCTGGGATCTTATATTTCTCCAATGACTCTTTGACATCTGGGCAGTGTACCTCATTGGCCAGAAAGCAGTCTCATGACTACACTCATTGCAAGATGGCTAGGAAATGAAGAGAATGATTTGGTGAGCAATTAGCAGTAGTCTGCTACATCCCATCTTTTTTGACAAAAGTGTCATTTCTCACCTCTTGCACACACATAAGACACCTTTTACCTAAGAGATGTATCAATCCAACGTGATCAGGAAATCAAAACCTCTCCAGAATTTATAAAAGGAAGGTATTTAATACAGGGAAAACATGCTGAGGGAGGGGAGGCTTTAAGGAACTGGAAGAGCAAATAAAGACCATTTCTGCTCAGTTTGGCAAAACCAGAAAGTTTCTCCATTGGAAGGGGCCTCTTTCATGGTCGTAGTTGACCATAGCATCAGTAATTTGAATATGTTAACTCAAAAACTGCTCAAAGTTTATGTCTGCTCATTCCTCACATGTCTTCCTCTCTCATGAAAATGTCTCTTTTTATTTGTGCAATCTAAACCATTTCTCACTGGAAAGGGAGGATTAGGAGTATAATTTCCATGTGTTCTGCCTCTCTGGTACAGAGACAAGGAAAAAAAGGCATAGGAGTTTGCAAGATATCAATAGATAATAGCTGTCGCAATAATAAAAAAGATCCCATCAAGTCTTTGCATCCATTTCAAAGTCTAAGGTGTTATGGGGATTGATCATGTATTACTCCTTGTTTGGAATTATATAGACTAAAAAGACAAATTATTTTTACTTTTCAACTCACTCCATGACTATGCACCCAATAAATAATGACTTTAAACTCCAGTTTTAAATGAGGAAAAATGGGAAACACACAAAACTATACTGATCCATAGCAATTCTGGAATCCTGCTGGGCATGGAATATGAAAGCATTCTAATGTTGATGAAAAATTGCTACTACTGTTTTCTAAGCACTCTGTTCATTATCCTCCATGACCTATGGCTGTTTGGCTCTTTTAGAAGTAAACCTTGTGAAGTAAACTTTCCAATGGCACTACATTGCATTGACAAGAGAACTTCTCATTGTAGTAAATTCATGGTCCCTATGATTGCTTTTCAGGTTAAAAAGTGCTTTATAGATAGAGTCTGTGATTTTTTAGATAGTGCAATGAACTTGAAAACTTCTTATGTTCTGGAATTGTTTCGAATCAGTTCAATAAGGCTGTCATCAGAACTGAAGTTTTTGTTTGTTTGTTTGTTTGTTTGTTTGTTTCTGTCCCCCAGACTTAATTTTCAAGACTGAGGTATTACTTTGCTTAGCACCCATCTCACCAATCTTTTGTAACTTAAAGGAAGTATCTTGAAGTTATCTGATATATCTGGAGACTATCTGGGGTCATCTAAGATAGGCTTGAGTGAGAAGGCCACATCCTTAATCTTTGATCCAAAGTTAAATTTTACCAGCTCCTTGGCATTTAAACCATTATCTGTCTTATCACTTACAGCTTAAAATCTATAACCAATCAGATTTTCCAATCCCTCAAGGCCCTATATTTCTGGTCATTTGCTTTTCACTTTATGTTTTCCAACTTGTCTTTTTTGAACACATCTCTATTTATACTGCATTATACACACCTAGTAACAATCAACACACATTCTAAGCTTCTGCTTTCTACCCTCTTCCCTTAGAGGTTCAATGGACACATGGTCTGACATCTATGTCATTGTAGATGATTTTTATGATGTAGTATATGTTTTTGTGTATTTGTAGGTCTCATTTAGTAGCCTGCTTCTGTATTATTAGTCAAAATATAAATAATACAAGAAACAATTTCACATCGTCATGTGTTTAACACAATACTATTTTACTTCCAGCCTAGTGTATATGGGTAGCTCTCCAAGAAAGCTCTTTTGCAGTCAATATCCAGAGACCTAAAAGTTTGAATGCGTGGACCAAGCATTTGGGCTTTCTTTCCTCCCCTGGGTCTTCTGCAGTTTAGAAGAAAAATGAGAACAAACCATTGTGCCAGAGATTGTCACACGTGGTAGAATGCAATATATGTAAAAAAAATTACCACCATGGGAAGATATACATTCGTTTTAATATTCCTGTAATTATGCAGTTAATTTTAGATTTCATTTTAATTTTCAACTCTTGAGTAACTTGCAAAACCACACAAAGCATTATTACTTTATGAGGATAATTCAAAATTGAAATTTTCTCTTTGTTATAGTTTTAAACTTTAAACTTTAAAAAGACAAGTTTTTTTAATCTAAACAGATTTTTTACATAAACAGATTTTAACAATAGATTAAACATTATCCAAATAAAAAGTTGTGTAATAAAAAAAAAGTTTCCACTAACAATTCTTCATGTATTTTCTAGTGGTTTTCATTTTCAGTAAAAGCCTGCATGCATTGAAAATAACTTTGTGAAAGAAAGAAAGTTTGAAAAAAAAACTTTACAAAAAAGTTGAGTTTTTACTATTGTCAGTCTATGCTTTGAAAAAATGAAAGTCCTTTGAAATGACAGGTTCCTCTTCTAGCTTGGTAGGGGGGCCGAATCAGATTGACTTTTTTTTTTTTTTTTTTTTGGATGAAATGACAAGACATACTTAACAGAAAATTTCAAATTTGGTAGCTAAGACTGACTTTACATTTTGAATAAAACCTTACCCCAAAATTTTCAAAAGAAAAGTTGGTTGGTATTCAAACTTGTCTGTAGTAGTAAAGTATATGCAAGTGACTATATTTTGGAATTCAAAAAAAGCTTAAAAGATTTTTAGATAGCTTAGCTTGTCATTTCAGCTAAGAATAAAATCAATGTGAAGGGCCATCATTAGTGTGAATAATAACACATACATAAAAATAAAAGAAAAAGAAAAATTTTATTTTTTTTAGAGGAAAAGGCATGACATTAATGACAGATCTATCAGGCTAAGATGTAGAATACAAGAATTTGAATCTAAATCCTGTAGCATATTTTTTTTTATCATAAACACAGTGTAAGAATTCTGAACCTTGGTTGAATCATCTTAACAATGGAAATATCTCTTTTGCTAATGATATTGTTATGACTTTAGATCCACAGACACAATAAGGCCATATTTTAAATCAAGCACTTTTTAGATGAATAGTGTTTAGAGAAGAATAAAGAAGATTTTTATATCTAGGAACCCATAGTCTTGTGTGAGGAAGAAGGAACTTAATAATTATAATGAATCATGGTATTATGGTAGTATTTATAGGAGCAGAGAAAAGGAAAATAGGGATAACCTACATCATTTGCTGGAAGTGAGCACATGCTCCCAGGAAGGAATGTTGTTGAAGCTCTTCTAAGTAAAAGGTCAGTGCTTTCAAAGAGAGGAACGAGAATATTACAAGCAATGAATAGGGTAAACAAAGCCACACAAATATAAAAGAGCTGGATACATTTAGAGAGGGACAAACATCTCCTACTTAATTCAACAGCATTAAAGGGAATTCCGGAATTTGCTTATATAAGGCCTTGATTATAAATTTGGGAAGTTTTTTGTTTTGTTTTGTTTTGTTTTTCTAAAAGCAATTAGAAGTCAAGAAAGGGTTTTAAGACAGACAAGTGGCAGATATATAGTTGTGAAAAAAAAAAAAACACTCAGCATCAGTGAGCAGGTTGGAAAAGGGTAGAATGAATTCAGAGAGTCCAAATTCAAAGCTATTTAACCAGGTAGGAAGGTATGTAGGCCAGGAATGGAGACTGAATAAAATAGAAAATAGACAATATGAGCTATGTGTAAAATTATGATTCAGTAGACCTTGAGAAGTCTAAGTACTGGAAACAAGAAATCGAGGATGTATATATCCTTATCCCTTTGCTTGAGCAACTGTACAAAGAGGAATGCTATTTACCATGATGGAGAAGTCAAGATGAAATTGCAAATTTTAGGGAGAATGTAATGATTTATTTGGGGAAACTGCGCTTGAATTATATGATTGTGAACATTGGAATGTAGTCGTGATAAACAATAAGGATGCAGAGTCACCTGAGTATGTGTTTGGATTCCTATAAAAATCAAAGACCGTGATTAGGTTGCCTAGCCAATAACTATGGAGGGAACAGAGGAGCACCAGATATTCTAATTTATAGGAAATCACTACCATCATTTAAAAAGTGTAGCAGAAAAAGAGGATAACAAAGAAGCAGAATGAGAAGGTGGAAGAAAAGGATGAGATAATCATGTAGAATTCAAAAGAAGAATGTGATTTAGAAACATTTTCAAGATTAAATTCTGCTGAGAAATTACTTAACATAAGGGTTGAAAAGGGTCTACTGAGCGGAAAGAAAGTTTATTGTCAGTCTTTCATTATATGACTATTTGCATAACTAGCCGTAAAAGGTGCTTATTTAATGAGAAGAAAGGAAAATAAAACATTTCATTGCTATTTTACACTTATAAAAAAAACTTAACTTGGATTTAATTATTTAATGTGAATTTACAAAATTACATCACTATATATTTTATCAGTATGCCTATCACCACATTAATCCTTTAATTGTGGATTATTTATAGACTCTTGGTCTTACATATCAGAGAGAGAGAATGAATATCAGGTACATTATTTTTTTTTTTTAATAAACCCCCGGACATGTATGGGACACATATTTATTTGCATCACTTTCTTGTTAAAACATTCACATCACTGTGAGTTTTATTACATCATCATTTACTTTTAAAACAATTCTCCTGCCAAGGGACTTCTTTATTTTTGCCTTGGAATAACTATAGAAGCTTTAATATATCAAGGTTTGAGCTTATGTGGGAAAATATAAAATATTCATTTCTAGTTACTACAATTATAGCAATTTCCAAGTTATAAATAGGTTATGTTCTCCAAATTAATTTGTGTTTAATAACCCACTTTTCACACAAAAAAATATGATAAATTCATTTTTTTAGCTTCATAAAGTAGCTCACAGAATGCCTAGGAATGACACTGAGTAAATACAAATAATAGTTAACATTTATTGGCTCATAATATTCTAACTGCTCTACAAACATGAGCTGCTTTAATCTTAATAACAATTATGTAGCATGAGTACTATTATTTCTGTTCCGTTGAAGTAGAATAAAAAATAGACATGTAATCAACTTGTCCAATGGCTCACAGCTTCTGAGATGTTGACCAGATACTACAACACTTGGATCTTATATCATTTAAAAATTTAATACAAACAAGTACAAATTTCAGTAATCATAAGTACCCCCTATGTAGCTGTCATTCAGTTTCAATAGTTCTCACATCGTGACCACAGTTGTTCATCTATATCATCACTAACCCTCTCCTTCAACCTTTTCTGTGTTATCTTAAAGCATTCTACACATCACATAGTTTTATTTTAATATTTCACTATGTCTTTAGCTTTATATTGGCTTTATTTTAACATAGCTGTAATACTAATATGATACCTAAATGAAAATGAATGATTTTTAAATATCTTTATATGTCTAGTAATTATTTAAATTATCTCATAGAAAATTTATAGATAGTTTACTGAAGTCAAGATCTAAACAAGATCCATTTATTGCATGTGGTTGATATATCTTTCAGTTTCTATATCCATAACTCCCTCTTTTATTCTTAAATGTATTTGTTCACTAAACTGGATGATTTAGCTTGTAGAGTTTCAAAATTGCAAATTTTGCTGAATCCATCATAGAATTATTTTAACAAGTTCTTCTATCCCCAGTATTTTTTATAAACTGGTAGTTGGGTCCAGAAGCTTCAAAAAACTATATTTGCGTTTTATAGTATATTGACTATAAGTTACCTAAACATGTTTTAATACTTAATAGAGGATTAGAAAAAAAGACAAGGTATTATTTATTAGTTGAGGTGTAGGTTCAGCTGCATGTGTAACTGTGATCCAAATAACTGCAATTTATATCACATTTATATCCCTCATAGATAACAACCTGGAAATAGAACAGGGGGAATAATGCTCCTCCACAAGGTCATAGTTGTAGCAGTATTTATTCTCTACCATCTTTGAATTATTATCCTTCCCGGTATGAACCATTACGACTCAATATTATGTACTGATTCTTATTAGAAGGAAGGATGAATATAGAAAGTTAGGTTTCCTCTAAGAAACCAATCAGAATGCTGCTCGTGGCATCAGCACATCCAGAATCAGTCACATGAAATACATAGCTGCAGTGGAAGCAGGGCATGTCGCATTGGCCATTTTCCCAGATAAGCGTTTTCTTACTAGAAAGAAGAGGAGAGGACATCTATTAGGGGATAAATAACAATTTACAGCCTGTAAACTAAAGCTCTAAACACTCGAAGTTAATAACAAAGGAACTGAACTATCATAGTTTTATTAACCATAAGAGCCAACCTTTCATGATCTCATAAGTATAATAGAATATTGGAGAGAATCCATTATTTGAACCTAAGTTTAGAAGCTAACCAAGGCAGTTGTGTAAGTCAGGTGGGAATCAACCTTCTCATCTTTGGAATTTACACAAAAATGACAACACAATGTACTAGAGAATGCAGGAACACAAGAATTGTGTGACAGATACCATTTTTTATATATTTTGTGAGTACATTATAAGTTTTATATGCTCTATGTGAATCTATCATCTGCCTCTATCTATCTATCTATCTATCTATCTATCTATCTATCTATCATCTATCATCTATCTATCATCATCTTTCAACTGTTATCTCTAATTTTGCTATTTTTGTGTCATGTTCCTCTTAAAACACAGGGTTTTCCTGTTTATAAGACACTTCAAATGGGTCACTGGTACATTCCACATATTGTAGAGATGAATTAACATTTTTTTATTTAAATTTTTTTATTAATTGGGAAGTATTAAAATAATAAGAGCAAACATTCTTTCAAAATTTATTTGGCTCAAGTCACCTCCCCCACCCCTGCCACCTTTGATCCTTGTAGTTTTCCACTTTATTTATGTCAGAGGAGTCAGAGGTATGTCAGAGGAGCCATGGAGCAAGTTAATGAGGTAAAGAAGTAGGTGGGTATACTTTTTAAATGACAGATAAATTAACAAGTTACCAGAGGGATAAATGAACTGACTTTTGTCAACACTGCTACCTGCTATATATTTGGTGCTGACAGAATATATTTTACAAATTTAATAATCACTATCTTTTTAACTATGTATCGTTAAACCCCTTTTCATATTATGAGCACTGTGGTTAGAGATATAATATTCCTTGTTTTTAATATTACTCGATGGAAGTGATAGTCTAGAATGTTAATTTAGAAGCTTACTATGCCAAAATGTATTTTAAATCTACTTTAAAATACATACAGTCCTGCTGCACCACAGAACATTTTGCTACTTGAAGATAAATTTCATGACTGTATAAAAGAGTTTCAAAAATTGTATATATTCTACCTGAAGTTATGATATAAATATTTGTCATGTACAATACCTTGGTCAATTAAATTTGAAGGATTCTAGGTCCATCTAAGTGAAATATATTTGTTTATTTAAGTTATCTTGTCATCTTTAATAAGATATGTTTCTTTAATAAGCCTTCTAAACCACTAAGTAGGATAAATTATACTTAATACTTTAAAAAGTCATTTATTTGTTAAATTTTTCCTGACAAAAGAGATTTCTTTCTGTGAACTTGAAAGAATATAAGTCCATACATGTGTGTGTTTGTGTGTGCATATGTATGTACATGTATAAATGTAGGTATGTATACGCATACATATAAACACGTATATTTGTTTTATAATCATATACAGGAAACTTACATTTTGTTATATAATATATTAGTTAATTCAGTGCACTTGAGTAGACTTAAGACAATTACCATGTGGTAAAAAAAAAAAAAAAGCTTGCAAGTTAAAAAACTATGAAAAAACAGAATGGAAGGCAAACTGCATCACAGAATGACTGTTAGCCTGCCATATGAAAGAAACTCTGGTTATTTCTGTTATGCAATGTGTATATCATATGTATATACATACAATGAGCTGGCCCAACATATCATTACAACTTTTAAAGCATTTGAAGACAGCATTTCTGAGTGATTCAAGTTTGTAGCATCAACTGTGATTAGCATTGTCTTGAACATAGAGTGCCATCAAAAATGGTTCATTTGTGAATGATTCACTAATATTCACAGATTTCCAAGTGCTTTGGAAGAAAAGATAATGTGAATTTTATCTTTATTAATCTTGATTTCATGAAGAGATTGGTGTATAAAATATTCTATTGCTTAGCCAACTCTTCTGGAAGAGACTTCTTGAGAAATTACCTTTTCTCAAGTATATTAGTTCCTCCCTGTGCCTCAGGAGAGGCAATTTACCTTTCAAGTATGAAGAACTTGCTTCAAGAAAGTATTTTACTCATTCTGACTTCCTGGAAGATTGGGCCAGATTTAAGGAAATTATGTTTTATTTTTAGCAGATGAGGGGCAAATGTGACCAACACTACATAACTCTTGCAAGGATTCCCTGTTTTATCTAATTCATCCTACGCTGTGTTCAATTCCTATACCTCTGTCATGACATAAAACCCTTAAACAATCCCAGGAATTTACACCGTTATTTGGATGAATACATTTTGAAAATGAGTTGTAAATTCATTTCCATTTTGTCCAACTACTGACCAGAAAAGTTCAAAATGTATTCCATTTTTATATGTTCCACAGTTATAAAGTTGTTTCATAGACATTATCTAGTTTAAAATATAGGATAGTTCTTTGAAATAATACTGGAGAGAAAATAAGGCATTTCTCAAGGTCTTCTGAAGGTCAGAGTACATTTTGAAATTAGGATTTTAAACTCCAGATTAGTATTGTTCCTATGTAAATTGTTTGACCAGGTATATTAGAGTTAAGAAAGACATGGCATAGAAAGAATAATTGTAATAAATGATAGTGCTTTAAGTTTCTTTTTAAAAGTACAATCTTAAAATGATCTAGGATTGAAACTTATATTTATGATGTATTAAATATTTTTAGTTGTGATGAAATCCCTGGGTACACATTTAATAATATCTTCTTTATTAATGTACTGTCACTTTTCTTTTTTGTAAATATTCATATATTCCCTTGAATATTTTAGTCACTCAAGTACGATCAAATGAGATGAGCAAATTTACTGTTGAGAAAAATAACACTTACATAATACTTTTGTTTTAATAGACATTATGGTTTAGAGCAGTTTTAGATTCATAGTCATTATACCTTGGAAACAGTGATGAAGGTTGCATTAACAGGGACCTAAAATTATTAGGTCTTCGCAGGAATGGTTGGATAGAAAGGGAGGGCACGTATCACCCTTCTGCTTACCAGAGGAAGAAAAAATTATATAATATAAAAATACCATAGAACTCTTAAAAGTGCAAATAATTTATTTTATGACTTGTAAACTATGTCATCATTGTATTTGTCCTGTGAAATAACAATGTATTTTGACCAAAATAAATTGAAACGAAAGAGAATTATTAACTCTTTGTTATGACTGAATTAAACACATTTAGTCATCATATCCCAGACTCATTTGCCAGGAGGTTTCTTATAGTAAGCCAATGAGAACCATTATTGTAAGATTTAAAACCCGCGTTTTAAATAAAAGCCATTATTCTTAGATAATGGCTACAGACAGGAATGTGGGCTCCAGAGATATCCAATGTTGGGTTTTGCCAGGTTTCGCAGTGCCTCTTCCTATGAATCATCAACTGTGGTATTGAAGGCAAATAAGATAACTGATGGATACTTTCAGGGGTGTTCTACCCTGAATACATCTAACCTTTGCAGTGGTACTGTATGTGTCTAATTATCTTCCTATGTGTGCTACCCAGAAGTGGCTTATATTTTCTTATGGATTCTGAGTGATTCATCTCTCCAGGAAGCATTTTTGTTATGTCCAACCTGAACCTCTTCTTAGGAGCCCCAAAAAGAGTATACCAATGAGAATTAGATTACTAAATTCGAGAAGTTGAAGACTAAGACTAGACATGATAGAAATCTGAAAAAAGTAAATTATACCTGGGTAATTTCAAGTGAATTTCAGCTTTTTAAAAAATTAAACTTCAAAATATCAGGGCAGGAAGAGCACCTTACAAGATATGCAAGAGTTAAATTTAGGGTAATTTGTGTACAGATGTATGCAGATGTATGCCCTGGTTAAGCACACTACTAAAAGTGCTATCACACTGCAAATAAAATTATGTAAAGGTATGTACAATAATAGGACATCTTGAGACATGACAGAGACATGACAGACATGATAGAGTGAAGAATAAAAGCTGGAATATTTCTAATCTTCAAAGAGGACCCTAGCTAAGTTGTGGTTACATGACTTTGCCATAAGGAACCAAGATTTAAACAGTATACAATCTTTCAATAATTTAAGAGATTATGTCATTTTCATATTTAATTATATCTATATTCCAACATATTACACATTCGCTTCTTCAGCAGTTTAAAAACAATTGAGTTTAGCAGCTACTTAGTAAGCATGATTAGTTTGAGGAGAAATCCCCTTGATGCTCTTAATTATAATATTTCACAACTGTGAAATACTTCATAAATTAAAAAATTGGTTTTAACATTGCCTCTAGCAATACAATTTAGCTTCAGAGATGACAGTCACATCATTCCAATGGCCTAGCTGTAAGAAACTGAACACCAGGCTAGATGATGATAAAAACAATTTAGGATTTAATAAATATTTGCAAATATTAAGTCTTTTTGTATTTTAAAATTCAATTTTTAGGTACTCTAGCCATTATTTTCTTCACTTTCCCCCTGATCCTTTCTATTACCTTGGATTTCATTTTACAACTTTCCTTTTTTTGTATTTTCTTTCTCTCCTGCCCTTCTTAGTGTCTGTCATTGGTTTCTCTTTTGCTTACCATGGTAGTTTGGGGTCTACTGGGGTACTGATTTTGGCCCTTTTCTTTTCCTTCTTTATGAACTTTCTCTTTGTAATTTCTTCCACTGAAGTTTCAAATATCACTACTATATACAATATGCCTATAGTAGGTCAGATAAAGACACACAAAGACACAAAGGTCTAATCCTTGAAATATATGTTACCTTTTTGGAAAAAGGGACTTTGCAAATGCAATTAAATAATGGATAAGATTACTTTTAATAATCTGGGTGGTCTGAAGTGTCATCATTAGAGTTCTCACAAAAGAAAGGCCAATGGGTATAACACACACTCTACTTTTTGATGAACTTCTACTTTAAGGTTAAGGTCTAACTCTCAGGACGCCTCTTCTGTACAGTCTCTCCCTATACTCTGGGAGAGTTCATTTCTCAAGCCTGCAAAAGTTCTTATGTTCTTCTTATCTGGTATTTGTCTCTAACGAAGGCAATGTTTCTTATTTATTCATTTTATTTTTAATACCTGTATTTATTACATAGCAGGCATCAAAAAGCAGTTTCATATAGGTGTGTGCTAGTATACGTTTAACAACTGTATTAAAAAAAAAGAAAAAGTGGAGTTTTCTGTCTTTTATGACATAATTATTCCCATCATAGCCAATTTCTAGCTACCATGTGACATCACTGAAACTGAAAGTGAAGTTGGGAAATTTGCAAGTGGAACATCAATATATATCATTTCAACCACACATATAAACTAAATATAAACAACCATGGACATAACTAATAATAATAAAGCATGGAAAAATAATTTAGGATTAATGAGTTTTGAGGATCTATTTTTTAATATTAACAGTTAATGTAAATTTATGTTATTAAATTTTAATAATGACTGTGTTTAACAACCAGCAAGTACAATTCATGAAAAATGAATGTTGGCTCTTGTGAGCCAGGAAGAGCTGGTTCAGCATACCACTGATTAAAACAAAACAAAACAAAACAAAAAAAACAAAAACCCTTACTTTAAAAAAATTCTGAGAATCACATTCGACCTATTTAATTGGTAAGTAAATGTCTAGTGTTCATGGTGTTGCAAACTGTATTATATTTTTTTGCAGAAAGATAAGTAGAAGCAATAAAATACACAGCACTTTTGGGGGAAGGGAATGAGAATAAATAAAACATACGATAATGCAACAAACTTTTTTTTTTCAGTGAAAATACCTCTTTTGAAATCTAAAAAGAAATCTTTATATTGGTAATAAAATATAAGTAAAAATTCAAAAGCATAATTCAAATCACTCTGCAAAACCAACCATAGACTAGAACGTTTTCTCTTTTGATATTGCATAATTCTTTATTACAAAGCACTTTGTTTATATGATTAATGTCAGTTCTTTCTGATACATTCATATTTTTAAAGTAGTTACAAATTGCGAATTATCAATTTTTAAGTTAACCAACTAAGTGCAGGTATTTTATCACTGCCAAACTGCTGTTATAACCTGGAATGGTTGTATGACAGAATTGCAAAATAAAAATAGAATAAAATATTTAAGTGTTAGAAGTGCCAATTCGAAGTGAGCAGTCTTCATCAAAGGCTAAGGCTAAATTCAATAATTTTCTTAAACCATGTCTGTGAAAGTTTCTTTTTTTCTTGTAAATGTTTTTAATATATATATATATATTTTTTTTTTAGTTTTCAATGACAGTTGACATATAGTATTACATTTGTTTCAGGTGTACAACATGGTGATTAGAAATTTATGTATCTAACAGTGATAACCCTAATAAATCCAGTAGCCATCTGACACCATACATAGTAATTACAGTATTATTGACTATGTACCTTATGCTATACTTTCCCTCCCCTAGACTGTTTTGTAACTACCAATTTGTACTTCTTCATCCCTTCTCCCTTTTCACCTCCTCCCCACCCCTCCCATCTGCCTGCTATCAAAAAGTTCTCTATGTTCCTGTTTTGTTTGTTTTGTTTTTTTAGATTCCACATATAAGTGAAATCCTATGGCATTTTTCTTTGTGTCTGATACCCTCTAGGTCCATCCATGTCATCGCAGATGGCAAAATTACATTCTTTTTTTTTTTTTTTTTATAGCTGGGGAATATTCCATTTTATCTATGTACCATTTTTTCTTTATTCATTTATCTTTTGATGGACACTCAGATTGCCATCATATCTTGGCTATTGTAAATAAGGATGTAATGAACATACAGATTCACATGTCCTTTTGAAATAGTGCTTTTGGTTTCTTCAGATAAATACACAAAAGTTAAATTACTGGGTCCTTCTTTGTCTCTTGTTATAGCCTTTATTTTAAGATTTTTTTTGTCTCCTATAAGTATTGCTTCCCTAGCTTTTTGTTGTTGGTGTGTGTTTGTTTTAGTTTGTTTTTTATTTCCATTTTTATAAGATACCTTTTTCAGTCTAAGTGTGTCTTTTGATCTGAAGTGAGTTTCTAATAAGCAGCATATATAGGGGTCTTGTTTTCTTATCCACTCAGCCACCCTTTCTTTTGATTGGAGCATTTAATCCATTTACATTTTAATTATTTGTTAATAGATATGTTATGATTGCCATTTTATAATTCACATTTTTAATCTTTTTTCTTCTTGAAGAAGTCCCTGTAACATTTCTTGTAATACTGGTTTGGTGGTGATAAACTCCTTAACCTTTTTATTGTCTGGGAAGCTCTTTATCTGTCCTTGCATTCCACTAAATGATAGCTTTCCTGGGTAGAATAATCTTGGATGTAGATCCTAGCTTTTCATCACTTTGAATATTTCCTGCCAGTCCCTTCTGGCCTTCAAAATTTCTGTTTAGAAATCAGCCATAAGTCTTATGGGAGCTCCCTTGTAAGTAAATAACTGCTTTTCTCTTGCTGCTTTTAAGATTTCCTCTTTGTCTTTAACCTTTGGCATTTTAATTATAGTGTGTCTTGGTGTACACCCGTTTGGGTTCACCTTGTTTGGGATTCTCTGCGCTTCCTGGGTTTGTACATCTATTTTCTTCACCAGGTTGGGGAATTTTTCCATTATTATTTCTTCAAATAGGTGGTTATTTTTTGTTCTCTCTCTTCTTCTGGTGCCCCTACGATTCAAATTTTGTTATGCTTGGTGTTGTCCCAGAGGCCCCTTAAATTATTCTTATCTTTTTGGATTGTTTTTCTTGTTGCTGTTGTGATTGGGTGTTTTCTTCTACCTTATCTTCTAAATTGCTGATTTGATCTTCTGCTTCATCTAATCTACTCTTGATCACCTGTAATATATTCTTCATTTCAGCTATTGTATTCTTCATTTCTAATTCTTTTTTTATGTTTTCTATCTCTTTGTTAAATCCCTCACTGATTTCATATGTTCTTCCTCTAAGTTCATTGAGCATTTGTATAACCATTGTTTTGACTCTGCATCAGGTAGATTGCTTGTCTCCTTTTTATTTATTTTTCTAGAGCTTTGTTCTGTTTTTTCATTTGGAACATGTTTCTTTGTCTCACCATTCGGGCTATCTCCCTGTGTTTGTTTCTATGTATTAGGTAGGGTTGCAGTCTTCTCTGGTCACCTGAGCTGTGTGTTCCAGGTGTGTCCCTTGTATGGTAGGGTGTGTCCTCCTGTTGTAGTTGAGACTTGGATGCTGTTCACACGTCATTGGAAGGGTTTGACCTGCAGGCTGTTGGTTGTGAGGACTGGCCAGTAAGGGTCTGACCATACGGAGCAGGGTTCACTTTAGCAGGGCTCTGGTGTCTTTTCAGTCTGCCCTTTGGTTATGTCACCCCTGGATGCCGCCCTGGGGTGGTGCTCCGTTTCAGGCCACTGGATGCAGCCCCCCAGGCTTCTAGGGGCCCCAACTAAGGTAAAGTTCAGCCACAGCTTGTACCCTGCCCAGGGCCACCTGATAAGAGTCACCAAGCAATCCACAAATATCTTCCATCCGTGCTGGGATCAGAGGTGCCTTGAGAGGCCAAACCACAACCCAAGGCCAGTTGCTTCTAGTGCCAGGCTCACAGCTGCTCAGCAAGAGGTACGGGTCATGCTGAGTCCAGATGCTACTTGCCTGGGTTTTGCAAACCCTTGAGAGATTTTAGAAAAATCCATAACATGAGCCAAGACAAGTGATTTATATGGAGAAGCCACGGGAAGTGGCTTGGGTGGGCCTGCATCTTGGATGGGGTAGGGTCTCTGGCGAAAGATTTTTTACATGATTAAATATAAGCTATTTTTTTTTCTAAAACTGAAGAAATAATTTGTTTCATTTTGTTTTTGCTTGTACGGTGAATGGTTTCTGTTTTATTTGTTGATAGTTTATATTTATTGGTGCTATCCTCCCTTTCCTCATTTTGTAGAACATTTAATATCTCCAGGCATACACGGGTATTTTGTAGACTTTTTTAAATCTGATTTCTGCCCTTGCACTTTTGCCCTTTATAGACTATCAAATAAATTGAGCATACAGTGTGTAGGAATTTGGATCTGGCTTTTTTCATTCAGTACAATGCTTTTGAAACATACATATTCGTTATGTTTGTTAGCAGTTTTGTCCTCAATTTCTTGATAGTTCATTTATTCATAGTAGATATTTATATGAATTTGGATTTTTTTTTTTTTTTTGGTGAATATGAATAAAGCTGTTGTAAACATTTGTGTACCAATCTTTGGGAGAGCAAGAATTTTAATTTCTCTTAGGTAATACCTAGGAGTTGGTTTACGGGGTGGCGCAGCAAATATACATGTTGGATTAATAGATGGTATCAATTATTTTTTCCAAAGTGGTTGTTCATTTTATATTTCCATATGAAAACAAAAAGTGCAAGTCATTCTGCATCCTTGAGAGCACATAGCAGTGCCAATGCTAGTGCTAGTTTGTTTTGGTTTGGTGTGTTGTTAGCCATTCTAGTCCAAATGTAATGCTACTGTCTACGTAAGAAACGTCCAAACCTATAGAGAATTTTAATGTTTATTTGAGCCAAACTGACAATTGCCAGGAAGCTAAACCTGCTCTGGAGAATGGCAGTTTTTCAGTTTCTTTTATACATTAGAATCAAAGGAGAAGAGATGTAAGGAGGGTTACATGAAATCCATTGGCAGTAGATTAAGGGGGCAGGAGAAAGCAAAGCAGCGAAATCTCTAAGATTGGATAAAAAGCAAAATAGAGAAACGCATATTACTTTTACATGGGTGGGTTCATGTGCAGCACATAGAGTTGGTGTGTGGGGGGCAGGATAATCATGAGGAGTTCTGTGGTCTCCTGCTCTGGTGCAGTGGGCTGTGCTGCCAGGGGTCCGGAAAAAAGGGATGGCTCTACCATCCCCAGGGTGCGTTATCTTAGATGCAAAAAGACAATAGGCAGGCTTAATTAATAAAGATGGACCTTTGTCAAGAAAGCTACAGGCCCAGGATGTGACTACCTGCATGACATGCTTTTAGTTAGAAAATTTTATGTTCAGCCCATGTCTTGTGGTAAATTTCTGTCTCTGAGTTTGCAGGGCCCTCCTTGCTGGCCTCCCCTGAGCTTGTCAGGTTTCGTATGTGGCCCGTTTTTCATTATGGATTAATGAGGAATTATTCTATACATTAATTGTGTATTGTATCATTACATTGGTGTGCACTGTGTTGCGTCTGCATTGATTTGCATTAATTAATATGAAAATTGATTTCTATTTTCCTGATTATGAATCTTGACAATCATCTGTTTTTGAAACCATTTGCCCTCTATATGTCTTTAATAAAGTGTCTACGCAAATCTCTTGTTCTTTAAAAGTTTTATTATTATTATTATTATTATTATTATTATTAAATCAAGAGTGCTCATTTTATATTTTCAGCACATTTTTTATCAGATATATATTTTAGAAATAATTTCTGCCAGTCTGTGTCTCAACTTTTCATTCTCTTAATCATGTCTTTTGGACAACAGATTTTAACTTTGACTTAAGTTCATTTGTTGATTCTATTTTTTTTTGTATTATATTATTAGTAGTTTTTTATATTGCAAGAAACATTTTGCTAGCTCAGGATTACAAAGGTTTTCTCCCTATGATTTTTTCTAGAAGTTTTATGGTCTTAGGTCTGTGATCTATTTCAAGTTGTTATTGTTGTTGTTGTTATTTGCATGTGGTCTGATATAGAGACTGCTTCACTTTTTTTTTTCATATCAATGCCTGACTATATCACTTTAAATGTTGAAAAGATTATTCTTTCTCCATTAATTGATCATAAATTTGTAGTTCTTTTCTTGACTCTCTATTCCATTCATTTATCTCTGTATCTAGTATCTGTTACCCTATGTCAAATATTGTACTTTGTAGGAAGTCTTGAAATCAGCTAGTATGAGTACTCCAAATTTATTTCTCATTTTTAAAATTATTTTCTGGCTATTCTAACTTTTTTTGCTTGTTTTGTGATATAAATTTTAGAATCCTTTTGGCATAGTCTACAAACAGCTTGCTAGGATATTTATTGAACCTGCATTGAATCTATAGATCAATTTGGGGATAATTGACAATAAGAGGGGATTAGAGAATCTTAAAAACATTGATTTTGATGATCTACAAAAAGATAGATCTCTCCATTTATTTAGATTTTCTTTAATTTCTCACATCTCTATTTTATAATTTGCAAAATATAGAGTTTGCATATATTTTGTGAGGTTTATCCCAAAGCATTTCATTTTGATGCTTTTGCAAATGGTTCAATTTTAAATTTCTTACCACACACATATAGCTGCTGGTCTCCCATCAACCAAGGGCTCATCACTTTTGAATTTAATTCTGTCATGTTTCATTATGTCCTCTGTCCACTGATGATCAAAAAAATAAAATAAAAAAGCAAAAACACTATGAAAATAGCTTATCTGGCTTGCTTTAATTCTTAGGATCAGGATAATGGTCTCTTATTCCTATCTTTATCATAACTTGACACAGATATATCACTTGCATATTATGAGGACTTAAAACATATTGTATTATTGCTAAAATTCAGTATGATGTTCAAGAAAAGGAGAATTCAGATTAGCAAGTCAAACTCTTAAATCTGAAGATAATAGTGATGTACTTCTTGGGACAATGGATAAGAATTTGGAGGTATATCCTAAAACAAATAATTCCTATTAATATAGTTAGTGAAAAGAAACATTGAAGGACCTTCTATTTTGAATGTAACTAATTTTTCATTGAAGTTGTTGATTATTCATTTGTTTTAATTTTTTGCTGAAATTTATCATTTTGCAATTTTTTAAATGTATCATATTCAGAAATTTATGTTATTATGCTGTGATATATTTCAGCAAGATTAATTGTAGAATCCCATAATAGATTATCATAGAATCAGTCCCAGAACTATTAAAGAATTATTAATGATATTGCTAACTTAGGAAGAAAAATGATAAAATACTAATAATGCTAACTTTAGAGTCTTTCTGGATTGCTGCTGTATTCTGAGATTCAAGTTGAAATGATCAGAAGAAATCACTAGGACATTCTGCTCCTATAGGGCACAATGCTTATAATATAAAAACTAATTTTCTCTTCTAGCCCTGTGATCTAATAATCATGTACAGGAGAATATATATGCAAGGAGAATTGGGGCAAGACATTTTGTTTCCCGTTACTTTAGTTAGTTATAATGATACAACTTAAGATTGCTACACGGATGATACTCATTTGGGTACAATTTGTACTCAAAATCCCTTTTAGTCTAGTTTTTCTTATTCTTTTATAATTCACTTCCAGTTTATCAAGAATTCCTTCCAACTTCATCTTTATTTATCATTTAACTAACTTCCAGTTGTTCATAATGACCTTGACCTCAGTGGCTAGTCAAAGCCACAATGGGTTCCTTCTAGTATTTCAAAAAATTCAAAATTTAACTTCTTGCTTCTGTCCTTGCTCTTTTCAATTTTATTCTATCAGTTTCATTATTTTTTACTCAGTCTTTCCAATCTTTTGAAGATAAGTAGAGATTTAGTTTATTTATTAAAACTTCAGTGTATAGAAAGTACATTTCAAGCCATGTGTATTCAATAAATATTTATTGAAAAGAATAAATAAATTGATTATGGTAAAGGCTGACAAAATTTTTACAAAAACAACATGTGGAATTGAAAACACCAAACACTGCCCCCCACTTATAATCTGATAACAAAGAACAGTTCCTCAATTATACCAATGATAAAACTAGTTCAGTTTTAGCAACTGCAGTTTTGGGTAAGAGATTTAATAGCTGCGATATTGAAAGATAAATGATACATATTTAAAATATTTTAGAATGACAGTAGATTCTTCCTGCTCATTGGCCAGTTATATTACTGCATATCTATAGTATTGACTTTATCATTCATAATTTTATATCAAAAGAAGGGAACTTTAATGGTTATGTCTCTTTAAGAATAGACATCTCAGTCTTTCTCAGCTTGTTTCTTGAGAGAATTAAGCCTTCATATCCTAAAGCATCCATTATATATAACAAATAGATTCTATTCTGTACATCTAGTGTGATATTAGTTATGAATCAACCTCAGGAGAATCGAGAAGATAGTCATTCAATTCATTATCTCTTTTCTGTGATTCAAATGAGAGACTCCAGTTGAGAAGGTCAGATGAAAGCGATAAACTATCAGGTCAACTTTTATTGAAGCCTACCCTGTCAGGCATACTGGAAGGCGATATGGAGGTCCAACATAGGGTATCAGTTTCAAAGTTTAATTGGCATTTTACTGTAGAAAACCATTAAAACTTTTATAACTATCTTTCTACATTTCCCTTTTATAGATTATTTTTTTGAGTCAAACACATTGTTATATTGAAAAGATCCTGAGTATTTAAACTTCCTGTAGTCTCGTAGCAGCCTTGAAATTTATACTCACAATGAAATTATTCTCACGCATGAGAATTGCATCAATATAGGTTTTCTAAAACTATATGAAATTTTTTATCACTGTGAAGAGTATTCCTTAATTCACCTTTACAAATTTTCCTTTTTGATGTGCCATCTTTAAAAGAGAATCTGGAGAAAGGAAATATTACATTTAGGTAGCTTGCCAAGATTTCCCCCTGAAACTTTGGTCATACGGAATAAAAATTTCATAGAATGTTTTTGTGACAATTTAAAAATAGATAAACTGACTTCCTGCCATAAATTAAATAAGTCATGGGGATATAATGTATAGCATGGTGACTACAGTTAATAATATTGTATTGAATATTTGAAAGTTGCTACCGGAGTAGATCTTAAAACTTCTCACAAGGAAAAAATGTAATTATGTATGATGTTGAATGTTAACTAGACTTATTGCAGTGACCATTTCATGATATATGTATATAAATCAAAATTTTGTTGTATATCTAAAGCTAACGTGTTATATGTCAATTATACCTTCATGTTTTTAAAAGCAAAAATAAAAAAAAATAGGTAAACCAGTAAAATTCATGCTTTTTTTTACTTGTGCCAATAAGCATACTAGAATAAAAGGTTAAAAACTGCATTTATGGATCCTCTGAAAAAATGTTAGAATTTATTTATTAATTAGCAAAGGAAGAAATCTGCAATGTACTTACTCAATGAAATGCCTCCTCACACAAACATGCTTACATTTTCCATTTCTTCAGAATTGTTTGGCTTTCAATATTTACACTATTATTAATAATAATAAAACAAAAATTTTCTTTCTCTGTAATGAATACATGGACAAAGAATAGATCATAAGATGAATCTTTTAAATTTTAATAGACATGAAACATTTTTAATGAATACAAATGCATGAGAACAGAGATCCTTAATCCAGCATTCAACCTATAATAATTGAATGAAATTTCTTCAAATTACCAAGGTACCAGTAGTCACCTAAAAGTTATGCTATTTCAGAAGTTATGTGGTTTATTTTTGTTTTGGTTTATCTGCATTCCAACATGTCTTTCCCAGTATACGACATAAAATTTTTGACCTGGAAGCTACATCTTCTGTTTGTTTTCCTGCTCTGATAAAAAGAAAAATTGCTAGTTCTCTTATCCACTACCCACCTGCAAGTTCTTACTTTGGGATACCTCTTCTGCCTTAGCAGCAATGCCTATAAAATTAAAAGCTCAAGTTCACAGGCCAAAGCAATTAGTTAAAAACATAAAAAGAGAAGGACTCAGAGAAAAGCCAGAATTCTACTCTCTGCCCAGGCCTTTTGACACTGAGAATGTGGTGTGGTCTTCTAAGTATGGTCATTCTAAGTTAGAAAACGAAACCATCATAGAGCTCAACAATGTGAAAGTAGGCTGGACACTACCTTCCTTCTGAAGAGTGGCCTGCACCTATGGATGGTTTTCCAAGGACAACTGGCAAATGACTTGGCTTTGGAGATAGCTATAAATTGCGATTTTGATGGAAAGAAGTGAGAATATCATTATGTTCATCTTTTAAAATTTAAAACCTTTTTTTTTTAATTGGTAAATTTAACTTCTACAGAATCCAAAAGGATAGAGGATAGTTTAAATAGAGAAAAACGAAACAAGGATGTTTATTGGTAAAGCATAATGAAGGCCTTATCCAGTATGTTGGAAAGGTTTAGATATATTAGAGAGATGTTTTGTCACCAGAATTGATATCAGTTGCTTTTGTGAATAGCAATGAGTTATTGTCTTAATTCTATTTTCAATCCTCTGACGCTTAATAGTGAAATGAAAAATTTTTGCAGATTTGGGAAAATCTTTTATTATGCTTTATTCATTACAAATCACTTTGAAATATATAATAGAAGGCCAGAGTACTTAACATATATCATTAATGAAAATATATTTAAAAAATTAAACTTCTGAAAATTAGAATTTTCTCTCTTCATTGATTAAAAATACTAAATGATGCACAACACAGTTTTTGAAACACATTGTTTACTTAATAGCTAGCATAGCCATACTTCGGTTTAAAAATAGAAACTACCTAATTTTTTTACAAAAGTTATCTCTTTAAGCATTGATGTGATTGCCTTTTCAGTTTCATAAACTACCTGGTCAAACAAATATCATCAGAAATTATCTTTACATATATTTTGTATCTTAAAAATATCTACTAGTTTTTACTATATTAAAGATGCATTAGCTGTTTGTTTTGATACTATCTAGATGCCAAAAGTAGTATTTAAATACTTGCTTTTATTCAGATCAACCTGAGATTAAACAATATGCTGTTTTATATGTGTACTACTCAAAAAATTGAGATTTTTTTTATTCAAAATGTTTTTTTTCTTATAACTTTGAAAGCCAGGAAATGGAGAGGAAAATAAAATGACAAAAATAATCCCATTGTTTGAGTCAGTCATTTTTTTGATATGATGGTTGTGCTTCAGTCACAGAATAATAAAATGGATGTTATGTTCCATATGATTTTCCTACTTATGTAATATTGACTATTCTTTTCTGGAGGCAAAGGGTTACATATACACTGTTTGCTACATATCCCATTAAATCTTTGAACCAAAATATTTTCAAGATCTGAGTACTTTTATAACAGTTTAAGTATTAAATGTAACAACATTGTGACAAATGAACAATTCCTTTTCTATAGCTCCCAACTTCTGTTTTCTCCTACAGAAAATTCTTCAAGTTTGAGATTCCCTAAAGGGCAGTAATCTCTGGGACTTATTAACTATAGGGAGAAACTGTTCTGTGGTGCTCATCTTATTGAGACAACAGATATACCACTTTTCCCTGCTGCCATTTCGAATGCCACTGTGGTGCGATGGCAGGTGGTTATTTCTAAAGATTGTTAGCAACATAGTCAGCAGAATTTTCTCATGGGGGACTAAATAAATTAACAGCAGCAGTACCCAGAATTTCTGCAACTGGAAAACAGTATAGCGACAGCAATTTATCACATTCCATACCTGAGATACTGTTAAGCAAAATTAACTCATCTAAGCAATGTCAGAGTGGCTTCCAGAAAGAGTCTAGCAAGGCATTCCAGTCTCAGGGTTTTAAACAAGGTTGGAATTAGAAAAAGAGGGGATATAGGCCCTGGAGAAATGAAAAATATACAATTCTCAAAACTATAAAAACTATGATCAAAGTTACAAATTGTTATTTCTTTCAATAAATACTTTTTAAACAAAAGCCAAGAATGATGATTATAAACCTTACTTAAAAATAGAATAAATTTATAAATTTCAAGAGATACCATACTTTATGGTATATTATTCAAGAATTTGTAAATTAATTTTAAAGTGAAATATTGTATTGAACCCCACACTCATCCAAAGGCTTCAGACAACTTCCAGGAGCTGGAAAGGGCCAAAAAACAATTTGCCCCTAGAATCCTCCAGAAAGACCACAAAGCTACTAACACCTCGCTTTTAAGCAAGTGAGACTCATCCCAGACTTCTGAACTGCATGACTGTAAGATAATATATTTGTGTTGTTTAAATCCACTAATTTTGTGATAATTTCTTACAGCATTGACAAAATGGTAGCTTGTGACCCCCTTTCTCTGTTTTAAATTAATGGCATCTTAGAACTACAGAAAATAGGGTACATATAATATGACTAAAACAGGTTAATTAATTAGACATACATAAAAGTCAGTAATTAAAAAAATTGTATTACAAGCATTTTATTTAAAAATAAATCAATTAATCTCCTTTTATTTCTGAGTTTATAAAGTTAATTTCATCAAACATGTGATAATTTTTCAACTTATTCTAATAATTATATTCTCTAAAATATATTTGTTAAGAGAATGAGCACAATAGCATCTTATATTTCAAGGCTTGACACTTTTGAGGCTTAATTAAATAATACTAGCTAATAGTGACATACTTTGCTTCTACTTCTCATGAGAGTGCCTCAGAGTTTTCAAAATGATGCATGGTGTTCAGGTTTAGTTCTTTTAGTGTTCTCTATTTCTACATAATATATTAAAGTGCTTTTAGTTATATCCCCATTATCCATTAATGTGATAATATGGATATTATATTTGAAAATGCTAAAAAGATGAATTATACTGCTAAAGAAAATAAGAGTTAAAAAATTCCCTGGATTCAAGGAATGATTTGTTAATCATCTCTTTTAAGAACTGCTGAATTCAAATTCGTTGTATTTTATTCAACTTTGTTTATGTTTATTTACAAGAATAGTGGCCTGGAGAGAATAATATTAGCCAGTACTCTTACAGCACTGACCATGCATTAGTCTTACATATTTTATTTCATTTGCTCTTCACAACAGCCCTCAAAAAAGGTGTTCTATTAATGTCTGTTTCATACATGAGGAGGGTGAGTGAAATGGACTGACATGTGTCCCTGCAAAATTCCTATGATGAATTCTTAACTTCCACAGTGATGATATTTGGAGATGGGGTCTTGGGAGATAATTAAAATTAGATGAGGTCATGAAGTTGGTGCACTTGCAATGCAGTTAGTGTCATTGCAAGAAGAAGAAGAGACGTCAGAGTTCTTTCTCTGCCATGTGAAGACACAGTGAGGAAGTAGCCATATGCAAGTGAGGATGGAGGGCCTTACCAGAACCTGCTCATGCTGGCACCCCGATCTCAGACTTCTGGCCTCCACACTGGGAGAAAATAAATCTCTGTTGTGTAAGCCACTAGTCTATGGCCTTTCTTTCTTCCTTCTTTCCTCCCCTCCATCCCTCTCTTCCTCGTCCCCTTTCCTTCGTTGCCTCTCCTCCTCCTTTTCTTTTCCTTTTTATGGCAACCCGAGATGACTAACGCAGTGAGAAGCACAGAGGAAAAATAGCTTTCCTGTTGTTAGAAAAGCAAACAAATAGTGAAGTCAGATTGACTCCATCAAGTTAGTTACGAAGCAACTAATATTTAACCACTGCTGATGTCAGGATTATGCTTATTTCAGAAAAGAAACTGAAGTTTTCCACAAATTTTAAGGAAATAAATGTATTACATGAAATTTAACTGGTCTTATGAAAAATCATGGCCAGGGCTTAGTGATTTTTTTTTTTATTTTAATTTTTATCAACTTTTTCTTCTGCTTGTGTGTTTTGGTTCAATTGTTTTTTTTTCTCTCAAAAGTCAAGCATTTCACTAAAATACAGTGTGATTTTGTTCACTTTATTATTAGTCATGTAAATCCAAGCTCTTTTTTATTTTGTCTACAGAGTCAGTATTTCTTCAATTCAGAATATATTTTCTAACAATTTGGATATTTTATTTTGTCTTTTTGTTCTTGACTCTTCATTTCAGTGATATGTTGATACAGTTCCAAACCTAACTTTATCATAAATCTTGAACTAACTACAGCGAATTCTAATTCTAATCCTAAACTTGCCCATCTAAGGGTTCATCCTCTTTTTTGCTGATCTTTGTCGTTTAAAATTCCCAATTTAAACTTTCAACAGAGAATTTAAGAATTTAGGTTTATACTCTGAATCACTGGATTGAGTTTTACATGATTGATTCTGGTATTAACAATTTTTAAAACATTTGAAATAATCTTTACTATATTTTTACCTTTATTAAATCATTTTAATAAATGATGTATTTTTTAAAATCTTTTCCAATATTATAATTTCAGTCAAATCTTTGCTCTTACATATTGTCTATAATCTTTTGCTTCATAGATTTTATGTTTTATTTACTGGGAGGACAAGTTCAAAACTCTAGATTTTACATCTAATTCCTGTAATACATCTTTTTCCAAAAGTTTTTTTTTTTTTCTTTCGATTGTTTGATTTTGCATTTTTGACTTCAAGGAATCATTTTATAACCTGAACATTTCTTTAATTTTCTTATTATTTTTCTTTGAATGATGACATTCTTATTCAAACTTAGTATTTTTTTCCGAATGTAAAACATCTTGCTTCCTTGCCCTCTCTAACTATATTTTATTATCATTCTTTAATATCTTAGGCTACAGTCTGACTGTCAGATAACTAGAGATTCTGTTGCTTAAAAAGTGCTTAAAAAGAACTTGAACTAAGTTAATTCAGTGGATAAACCAGGAAACAAACTTTTATTTTTACAGTGATTCTCTTTTCATCCTTAATTCTGACCATACTGAATAATTTGCTATTTACGTGAAGAAACAGGCTTTTTAGCAATTCAGTCTCTTTGCCCTTACTTTTTCTCTCACTAAAAGTGTTCTTTCCATCTTAAAGCAACCATTTAACTCCCACTCATCATTTAAAGGTAATTTTAAGCATTACCTTTTGCTAGAATTGTTCTGCGATGTCTATGTCTGAACCAGATGATTCAAATTTCAAATTCCATGGCAACCTTATGTGCTTTTATCATAAGCTGTAGGTAAAGGTATTTATCACTATATGTCTCCCTATAGACCAAATTTGGTTTACTGAATCCTTTGAGCTTCTTATTAAGATAAGAGTATTTTCCTGGGGGAAAAAAATTCTCTTAAGGAAAATACTTGACCAATTTTACATTGAACTTCACAAGTTTCATGAATTTTCCAAAATACCTTTGTGTACTACCTGACATTCCATGCACTTAAATGAACATTCCAGGTGGGCTGCTTATTGTTACAAGGCACCATACAGACATGCCCTGTAAAACTGTGATTTATTTAGCCATGAAAACAAAACAAAACAGACTTCACAAAGAAGAGAAATGTCTTCTGGACATGTAGCTCTAGATGACACTCAGAGAGAGAAATATCCTGTGAATCTTAGAAACAAACATCTTCTTTGTGACGTTTTCTTTTTACAGACATTCAGCTCTTTTGATGGCTAAATAGAACTTGGCATCCTTGAGTTACAGCCTCCTAGAGAAAGGAAGTGGAGTTAGCCAGCAGGTCGACACTGATAGCTTTGTAAGGTCCTGCCATCTAGTGTTCTGGAATGAGGGCCCCATGATAGTGATACCTGTAATAAACTACCCTACTTCCTATTTTCATCTTGCCTATTGTCTGGTTATAGTTTTCTATTCAAAGCCTGTTTTGTTAGAGAATGTCCTTAAAGTTCACTCTGCCTATTTCCCTCAACTGCAAGTTGGAAAAATTGATTCCTTATTATTATGAATTATTTTACATGTTCATAAGCTCTGTGTCATTCACTTTAATTTTATGTAAAATTGAAATAATACCTAATCATCAAGGCTACTGTAAGGTTTAGAGATAAAATATGTGAAATGTATTCACTGAAAAAAATTGTTAAGAGTCATTGCCGTTGTTATTATTAGATAGAAGCATCATTCATTTATCCATTCTATCAATATTTATTTGAGCACCAACTATCTGCTGGGCACTATGCTAGAGGGTGATTACATGTCTCTCGACTCAGTACATTTACAATCAGACCTGTTCCTGATGTGATCATACATATGGCCTTCTCTATGAGTATAGTCTATTAGTGTTATGATGAATTTTTGAAATAAGTTAATCAGCCCAGGGTATCCTATGGTTTTAATGTCAAGTCTTATAAAGAAATGGTTTGCATTTTGAAGAGAACATTTTCAAATGAATTAGGATTGTATCAACTCCTTGCTTATAGGAAAGAGTTCAATGGCACACAGGTATCATTAACAAATAATGGAGGGAAGGTTCCTTTTTTTTCTCTCCATTTTATCGATAATACATGCACAGTCACTGTCTGTAAGTGATGTTCATTAAATATTTTTTACTTAATAGAGAAATAACTGAATAAATTGCAATAGTAATGTTTAAATTTGTTACTTAAGTTGTATGACTTCTGTTATAGGTACATGTTACGATATCAGCTTGGCATCTAGGAAACTGGCACTAGGTCTATGAGAAGCCACACAGAAAATATAGAAAAGTTAATTATAAACTAAATTTGAATACTGCCACAGAATTGGCACTCTTAATATTACCAGAACAGATTAGATATAACACCAGAATATTTATTTAATTCACATTGTGCCTGTACAATTTTCATTTAATTTTCATTCTTTAAATGCCACTCACACCAAATTTTTTTTAAAAGATGTATTTTCCCCTACACGATTGAAAAAAAAAAAAACAATATTTTTCTGGATTGCTTTATTTAACGTAAAAATTGAGCTAAATGGTAATTTTGGATTTGAGTAAATCCAAAGTACTTAAAGTAATAGTACCATATTTATCAAGGTTTTACCATGATCCAGAAATTGTTGTATGTGTTCCAACTTGCTTAGTTCTTATCACAGTTTTATGAGGCAGACTGTAATTTTCCTCATTTTGAAGATGATAAAAACAGAGAGAGATAATTAATTTGCTTGTAGGTAAACTGCTTGAGGTGTAGAACCTGCATTTGGATCCAGACTCCATAACTTCATGTTCTTAAACAGTATCTACAAACTTTTCTCCATTTTATAGACTAGCTTACTTTGTGTTTAACAATATGCTGAGGATTTATAAGGGTATTTATATCATACTACTAGGCTTCGAGTTAGGCTCTATTTTTACTCTTGTTTTATAGAAAACTAAAATTTAGATTCACTATTACTTATAGAATCACAAAAATAAAATATCAAGGACTAAATACTAAATATGCTTCATGGGCATCAAATTCTTATACATAAACACTAGGGTTTGCAAACTTTTTACATCATGAAGTCATGACAGTCATCTGATTAACAAATTTGTTCATTTATTTGGGGGACACTAGTAGGTGTTGATACTTTTTAGACTCATATATAGTTGTTCTAGTCATTTGATTATTTTACCCTTTCTGTATGAGCTCATTATTGTACGTTCGGACAGTCCCTCTTAGCAAAGGATTGGATAAAATGAAAGCTACTTTAATTTTAAATTTACACTAGGATTTTACAAAAGGACACTTTGTTTAGTCGCATGCATTACTGAGAATTCCTTTTCTATGTGTGTCGTATGTAATTCTAGCCACAGACTCCACTGGAACATTTCAAGAGTATGCTACCACAGCAGGGTCACTTATTCTAGTGCTGGAACAATTTTAAACACCTGCTGCAGGGGTTGCCTGGAAACGACACTTGTCACACATTAAGCATCGGTGTTAAGGCACTTTAAGTTGGATTTTTTTTCTCTCTCTCAGAATAAAGAATTTTGCACCACTCTTGTACAGAAAAAGCTGGCAATTGTTTACTCAGATTTTTGTTCTGAGTATTATTTTTGGAATTTTACTCTTAAATGAATTTATCTAAATGATGTAAGTTATAGGGATTTCTAAACAATTAGAATTTGCATTCTTTAAATTAATATTTTATGTGGATATACAGCTTCGAGAAGAAAATAATCTGAATATCAAAAAATGAGGAAAATAATTTAAAAAGCTACAATGATTTCTTTAGCTTAAGTCATTGTGCTCGAACAAAAGAAGAATGCTACGTACAAAATGTGAATAAAGAGGTATGAACCTGTTCTCAGTTCCTACATTTAATATCGATCTTCGCATGGCACTTCCACCCCTGATCTTGAGATTTTCACATTCAAAATGGGGATAATAATTCTTCTCTATATGCTTCCCAAGATTTATTTGACTCAACATATGGTATGCTTAGAAAGCATTTATAAGTCTTATAAATGGAAAGTATTTTTGTTTTTATGGTCAAAGTCATACATTCATTCATGAAAGTAGATGGTTAGGTTTCTTGTAACTCTGAAATTACCTGCTCTGAAAAAGATTAGTTTTAACAAAGTAAGACAAGATGATTGAACTCAGATGAACCAATGTACACCTACCCCTACAAATGGAGAAAAATTAAAGTACTCAATCACGGAGATTTAGCAGTATAATTTTTTGGTATGATGGATGACCATCTACTGAGTTTCCACACAGTGCCTAGCAACTAGGAATTGCTCCAGAAAAGTTAGTTATTATTGCTATGTGCCAGGCACGGTGGTAAAAATCAATAGATAATAATCTAACTTTTTCTTTGCACTAATTCAGTTAATGTTCACAACAAACCCACACATTTGTTAAGTCCATTTTACAGCTGAGGACAGTGAGGAACAAAGGATTTAAGCAAATTGCACATAAGCACCCCAAAACTATTGGCATAAAACTGTTGTTTCACTATATCTCACAATTTTGTAGTTATGAATATCAGCAGGGATCAGATAGTATATTTTGTGTTCCATGCAACGTAAACTAGGTCGCTCAGTAGCATTTAGTTGGAAGGTGGTCTCTCCTTGAGGGTTCAAGATGATGTTGCTCACGGGACTGGTGCCTGATAGAAGCAACTAAAACGTGGAGCTCAAATGAGTTACCGTTTTCTCCGCATACGTCTGTTCAGCAGGAAATTCAGACTCTGTATGGTGGCTCAGAGCTCCGTGAGGGCAAGATAGAAACTACCAAAGGCCCGGATCTAGAATGGCATCATTTCCACTGTGCTCTATTGGTCCAAGCAATCATGTTTTCACAGAGTGAAATGTCATACTTTCCCTCTTTTAAAGAGATGGAAGAAAAATACTGCCCTTCAATGCGAGAATTTGCAGCCACATTTAATTCACCACAGTGTTCAAGCCATTTCGGTCAGCATATTATTTTTCCCAAATGACTCTTTTATATATTTAGTGAGAATCTTTCCTTTACTTTATCTGAGGGATTTTGTTAGTTGATCCATTAGAGTAATATCTGTTTTCAACATTTTGCGTCATTTCCAATGTATACCCAGGCATTGACCAAAGAGTATGCCCTGGTTTTCTCACAAACAAACCTTCCATGAAAACATGAAGTGATCTTTCAAGGTTATTGGCCAAAATTTAATTGTCTTTAGAATTGATTGGTTGGTAAGAAAGATTTCTAAGTTAAATATTCTATACATTTATTTGTAAATATTCCCCTTAAGGCCACAATTTGATAGAATGGTTTTCTCCATGATGCTTTAAAGTAATATATTAGAAACCTAGCAAATTTTTTACTTTAAACATGAAACCTACTATAGGAATACATACAATTTTCAAAATGCTCTCAAAGCTTGTTATCATTTAACATTTTAGTTTCATTTTTAGTTTCTGAAAGCAAAACTATAGGAAATTTTTAGATAAATTTCTGTCAGATCAAATTAAATAAAATTAATGTTATGTTCTTTAGTTTTTGTCTCACAAATTGTTTCCTAAACAAATCCATAACTTCACTGCCAATGGTTAGCTATCTGTTACATACTTCTCTCGAAGTTAGGATTCTGAATTGTATTCTCCATTCCATTAAATCTTCAACCTTGATACAACCTTGAATTTCCAGAGGACAAACTTAGTAGATTTCTTCTTTTCTTCATTTTTCTCTAATATCTTTCATCTCTGGAAAAATATATGATGAACGCAAAATTATATATGATGTTGTATATTACCCCTTGCCCAGTTTGAGCTTACAATTGAAGATAAGTTTTAAGTATGGATTAGCAAATATGTAACAAAATGGAACCTGAGGAAACTTTTCGATGTCACTTTCTAGACACTCTCTGTACAACTCCTCCAGGTATAAGGACGGCTACTGCTTTCAGAACTGCTTGGTAGTCCTTTGGGACTCTGTTCCTGGAGACTGATATTTTCCCCCAAGTTATATATTTCTCAGTACTTGTATTAGCAAGGGAGGCATTATGCAAACCCATATCCTTAGAGTATTTGGATATTCCATTTCTTTCCTGAAGTAAGCAATCTGTTTTTAGCACTGTTGCCCCAGCATTTCTATCAACAATGATCAATTAACATGACAGTTTAGTTTCTCTGTGACTTGGGGCAAGTTACTTTGCCTAGTTGATTCGAGCTTTTTTTTTTTTTTTTTGTAAAATAAGGTTGGTGATAATAATATCTAACTCATAGAGCTTACATAAGAATCAACTAAGGCCATGAATGCAAAGTTCTTAGCACAATATCTGCTGTACTGTAAATGTTTTTTTTAATATATATTTTAAATAACATGATTGATAACTTGGAGCTCTCCCTCTTTTTAGCATGCTGTATCCCTTATGTCAACAAATTCTACCACTGTGCTCTCTCTCACAATTTTCTTTTCCTTTGTTTTCTCATTTGCAGAGAACTTTACTAATTATTGCAAAGGCTATCAATCTTTCCTAACTCTAAACGTCCCTCTAATTAAGCCTTCATGCTTAATTCAATTCTGCTTTATAAAATGAGAATCAGGCACATTTCTCACTTGAATTACAAATGTTTTAATAATGTCCCTTTTCTTTCTAAAGTACATGTGTTACTTTCCTATTGCTGCTGTAACAAATTTTCACAAACTTAGCAGCCCAGAACCACACAAATGTAGACTTTTTATAGTTTTGGTAGTCAGAAATCTAAAACCAACATGTGCCAGAGCTGTGTTCTATTCAAAGACTTCAAGGGAAAATCCATTTCCTTGTCTTCTTCAGATTCTAGAGGCTTCTCAGATTCCTTAGCTCTCGGTCCCTTCCTGGCATCTCTCTGACCTTTGCTTCTGTTGTCACATTTCCTACTATTGACTCTGATTCTCCTGTTTCCCTTTTAGCAGGATCCTTGTGATTGCAGCTATCATATATTAATGCTACATAAAATAATCTCCCCAGCTCAAGATATTTAATTTAATCACATCTACAAAGTTATTTTTACTATTCCAAGTAACCTTTTTATAAATTGTAGAGATTACGGTCTGAGCATCTTTGAGGGACCTTCTATAATACATATTGAAATCCTTAGCATATTTTCCAGGTCCTTTATTATCTGGTCTCAAACTGCCTTTCATTGTTTTCCAATCAGTTCCTGATATCCTGATTGTATCCTATTGTTTTCATATTATATGGTTACATATTGAACTGTAAATACATTATCCACTTTTTTTGAGAATATTTTTAGAATTTATTTTTTAATTTAATTTTTTTTAATTGTAGCTGACAATATTAAATTAGTTTCAGGTGTACAACGTAATGATTAGATATTTATATGACTTACCAAGTGATCACCCCAATAAATCTAGAACCTATCTGACACCATACCTAGTTATTATAGTATTATTGACTATATTCCCTATGCTATACTTTACATCTCCATGACTATTTTGTAAATACCAATTTGTACTTCTTAATTCCTTTCTCATTTTCACCCCCTCCAACCACCCGCACATCTGGCAGCCATCATAACGTTCTTTGTATCTATGAATTTGTTTCTGTTTTGTTTATTTTATTTTTTTAGATTCTACCTGTAAGTGAAATCATATGGTATTTGTCTTTGTCTGATTCATTTCATCCAGCATAAAACCCTCTGGGTTCATCCATGTTGTTACAGATAGCTGAATAATATTTTTATAGCTGAGTAATATTCCATTATGTGTACATATCACTTCCATAACCATTCGTCTATTGATAGACACTTCCATATCTTGGCTATTCTAGATAATTCTGTAATGAACACATGGATATATATGCCTTTTTGAATTAGTGTTTTGTGTTTCTTTGAATAAATCCCAGAAGTGGAATTACTGAGTTTTTCTTTGTCTCCTGTCATGGCCTTTGTTTTAAAGTCTATTCTGTCTGGTATAAATATTGCTACCCCAGCTCTGTTTGTTTATTTGTTTGTTTGTTTGTTTCCATTTTCATGAAATTCCTTTTTTCATTTCTTCACTTTCGGTCTGTGTGTATCTTTCGATCGGAAGTGAGTCTCTTATAGGCAGCATATGTAGGGCTCTTGTTTGCTTAGCCATTCAGCCACCTATATTTTTTCATTGAAGCGTTTAATTCATTTACATTTTAAGTGATTGTTGATAGATATGTAATACTGGTTTGGTGGCAATGAACTCTTTTCATCACTTTGAATATTTCTTGCCAATCTCTTCTGGCCTGAAAAGTTTCTATTGAGAAATCAGCTGATAATCTAGTGAGAGTTCCCTTACAGGCAACTAACTACTTTTCTTTTATTACTTTTAAGATTCTCGCTTTGTCTTTAACCTTTGGTATTTTAATTATGATGTGTCTTGGTGTGGGCCTCTTTGGGACTCTGACTTCTTGTTTGGGGCTCTCTGCACTTAGGATTGTATATCTACTTCCTTTGCTAGGGTAGGAAAGTTTTTAATATTTTAAAAAATAATTAGGAATATAAGAGGGGAAAAATTTCCATTATTACTTCAAATAGATTGTCAATTCCTTGTCCTCTCTCTCTCTTCTCCTTCTGGTACCCCTATGATCCAAATGTTGGTACACTCGATGTTGTCCCAGAGACCCCTTAAACTATCCTCATTTTTTTTTTTTTTACTTTTTACTGTTCTGATTGGATGTTTTCTGCTACCTTATCTTTCAAATAGCTACTCCTATCTTCTGATTCATCTAATCTGTTGATTCCCTCCAATGTGTTGCTCATTTCAGTTATTGTATCCTTCTTTTTTAATTGTTTTTTGTTTTGTTTTCTATCTTCACTTTTATGTTTCCTATCTTTTTGTTGAAGTTCTAGCTGAGATCATTAAGCATCCTTCTAACCAGTGTTTTGAACTCCGCATCTAGTAGACTGCTTATCTCTATTTTATTTATATTTTATTTAGTTCTTTTTTCTGGAGTTTTGTTCTGGTTTTTTTGGGGGGAGCATATTTCTTTGTCTCCCCATTTTGGCCGTTTGTTTCTGTGTATTAGGTAGAGCTTCTATATCCCCTGGTTTTGTCGGGGTAGCCTTATGTAGTAGGTACCTGGTGGGGCCCAGTGGCACAGTCTCTCTGGTCACCAGAGCTGGGTGCTCCAGTGTGTCTCTTGTGTGGATTGTGTGTGCCCTCCTGTTTTAGTTGAGCCTTGATCGTTGTAGCATGTCAATGGGAGGGATTACCCCTCAGGCTGATTGTTTGTGAGTATCTGGCCATAACTACAGTGGAAGAACTGTTGTGCAGGGCCTGACCCTATTCAGCAGGATTTACTTTAGTGGGGCTCTTGTACCTGAAGAGTCTTCCCTTTGGGTGTGTCCTTTGTGGAAGTGGTTGGGTAGTACTCTGGTGTAGTCTGAAGCTAGCCACCAGATATGTTGGTTCCGGGCTTGCCAGGGGTTCTGGTGGAGGCCAAGCTCAGCCACTAACTATGTTTTCCCTGAGGCCACTTGGTAAGAGCTGCAAAGTGATCTGCAGATAGTTACCGTTTGTGCTAGGCTTAAAGATGTCTGGGACAGTCTAAGCGGTGAACTGAGGCTGACTTCCCCTAGTGCCAGGCTTGAGGCTGCTTAGCAAGAGGTACAAAGCATGCCAAGGCCAGATGTTTCTTGTTTGGAATTTATGAACCTTTGAAAGATTAGCCTGAGCTAAGATAGGCAATTTATATGGGAAGGGTCACTGGAATTGACTTGGATGGGACTACAAGTTGGAAGGGCCAGGGCCACAGGGGATCACCAGGGCAGGACCAATGGTGTTAGCCAGGTTGATGGAGACTCAGATTTGGCAGCTACCAGCATCTGCATGCTGGGTAGGGGGAGGGCTCAACAAAGGAACAATGGCTTCTGCCAGCATTTCTGTCTGGGAGAAAGCTGCCCCTCCAGCCCTCACCCCGAAGCCAGATACTTCAGTTCCTCCTCATATGTCCCTGGTGCCTTTCAAGCTGCTGCCCTAGTGCTGGAGCTCATAGCAACCAAGTCCATCAACAGGTAAATGTATGCATGGGCCCTTTAAGAGGAATGCCTGGGACTCTAGCAGCCCTCCGTCTCACTCAGCCGCAATCTCTGCTGGTTTTCACAGCCAGAAGTTATGAGACTTCCCTTCCTGGCACCGGAACCATGAACTGGGGAGTCCCTTTGGGGGTGAGACTCCCTCACTCTTCAGGGAACACCTCTGAAGCTGAGATATTGCTCCCAATTTTTAATTTCAACACATGGGTGTGGGACTAGCCCGTTCTGCCTCTGCCCCTCCTACCATTGTTAACGTGGCTTCTTCTTTATATCCTTGGTCATAAGCCTTCTGTTCAGCTAGACTTCAGGTGATTCTTAATGATGGTGGTTCTGTAGTTTAGCTGTAATTTCATCATGGTTTTGGTAGGAGGTGAGCAGAGCATTTATCTCCTCTGCCATCTTAAACAGAAGCCACATCATTCACATTCTATGAGATTTTCCATATGTCCTCTTCTCTTCATAAAATGTCTTTTCTATGTATTTTGCACCTGGTGAAATACTACTAATTTTTCCAAAATCTAGATAAGATTTTTGGAGTCTTTGTGCTTTTGGAATACACTCATAATTGCATTATTTTAGGACATATTATGCTATACAGTAATTAAATATGTATATTTGTTTATTTTTGTAGACTTAACAACTTGAAAACTAGGGCTTTTAAAATTTTTCATTGTTTCTCATTAAACACAGAACTGGACCAAAAAATGTTGTTTATGATGTTAACAAAGCCACTTGCTGCAGCTTGCTTAAAATCTAGATAGGCAGTAACAGCTCTGAGGTCCACAGTTTATTGTTTGGTTACTATTTGCATCAGCTGGGAGCCTTAGTTGTAAAAACAGTAGAAATACCCTACAGATGGTTTGTCGAGAAAGTGACTATAATAAAGGATGTTAGATAGCCCACAGGATCTCCCAAAAGACAGAGAAATAGGCTTGGGGGTCATGCAGCCAGGAATAATGGCCAAGTCATACCATTAGATGGCTCCTGTGGGGCCCAGTGAGATGCTATTGCTACATACAGACGTCTAAAATCACACACCGCAAATGTTACCACCAGAACTTTGGCCACTATTCCCTCTAGAAAATACACTTTTTCTGTCTCCTTTGCTAGGAAGGTGGTGGAGGGAAGAATTCTTCCAACGTGAGCCTCCGACAGGCAGAACCAACGGTGCATACCTGTATGCCAGCTATACAGAGGCTGGAACAACTCTTTTTGGCTGTATTTTTTAGATGAGTGAATTCTTTAGGTGAAAAACACCTCCAGTTTGAAAGTATTCAGAAGTGTTAAGTAGTTAACTATGCCTTTTAGAGAAAAGATATAGAATGAAGTAAGTCCTTTTTTATAAATTTGCCTTAGAGAAATTAAAAAAAAAAACTATAGCATATGGAATAAAGCTAATTTTCATTTGAAGGGGCAGTAAATATCCAAAGAAATGTTTATATTTTTTGTGTGTGTTGCCTAAATGAAATATTCATTTTTATGTAATGGTCCAGTCAACTGGGTAATGCTATGAGATGTACACTTAGCAAAAGTATTGAACAGTGACTCATTTGCATTAAAAGATGATAAAAGTTGTCTGGTGTAGTAATGGATAGTTCATTAGATTAGTAATAGAACTGTGGTCCATTCTCCCTTAGGTTACCAATCAAAATCCATCACTATGCTTTAGACTTGAAAGTAACTCTCTTTCTGATGAGGTTAATCATTTAGTCCTGTCTGAGCATAAAGAACTTCCTTTGTAAAGGACTAAAATGCAGTGGGGGAATAAGATTAAAAACACTAGGCTTGGAGTCAGGAAACCAATCTTCTATTGCCAGTGGGATACTGACTAGCTGAAAAAAAAAAAAAAAAACCCAGAGAAATCAAAAATCTCTTGCCTCTATGTTGTCAAACGTAGAATTCAAAGGGTAGATTAAATCTCTTATGCCCCTGTTAGATTTAATATTCTGTGACTAATTGGGAAGATAAATTTCTAAGCATACATGTATAGAATGAAAAATAAAACATCTAATCCACTGTGAATAAAATGTAAATTTTACATGAGATATTTTCTATTTCTGGCACTTGGTAAAGCTGTTCCCTTTGTATTTCTCGATATGTAGTTGTAGGGTACAAAAAAAATGTTTGGTTCTTTGTCCTAATTCTTCTGACTTTATGCAAGAAACTTATTTCTCCCCTGCTCAGTGTCCTCCACTGTAAGGTGGACGTCATTGTGTAGCTTTCTCTATGGCACAAGTTTCTGGTGAAAACCAACTAAGTAATGCAAACGGAAAGTTATTTTGTAACCTAAAATTCTCTATTAGTATTAGAATCCTTTCTGTGCATAATACTTTCATAGCTCAGCTAATGCAGAGCTTCAAAGTCAAAGTCATACTCAAAAGGTTTTTAAGAATTTTCCCTGCAAAAGCCAACATATGAAGGTAGATTGTTACAAATAGTCCTCAAACACTTTTGGCTGACAGGGATGTAGGAAAAGGGATGTGGGGGAAATTGCTAGTGGAATGATGTGAACATTTTATAATTTGACCTTTTACAACATAAAAATATAGTGAAATAACAAGACACAAAATTTTAAAAAAATAGCCCCTGTGAGTAACATACACACATGTGTATGTATATAAGTGTGTGTGTATAGATAGATATAGACATAGATGATATAGATGTAGATATAGATGATATAGATATAGAAAAATAGAAAAAGTTTCAGCTATATATGCACACATATAAACAATTGATTTTGTTTCAGATTTGCTAATATTAGAAACAAAACAAATGCTCACCAATACGGAAATAATTGACCACATAATGGTATATAAGAATTTTGAATATTTGTAGCAATTAAAAATGATTTAAACTATCAGTCAGTTATACCCATGTGGAGTGGAACAAGAGGGAGTCATTCACTAATAATTGGGGTTTTTTTTGTTGTTGTTATGAAAAAAGATGCAGAAAGAAACTGTCAAAGAAACAATGATTTTTTAAAAATGTGTATAGATATATATGTGCAGGAGGCATACTGGGAAATCTTGGAGAGATAAAACAAAGTGGTAAAGTGATGTGGGACCCAATTTTAATGATACATGACTAAACTTTAGAAAAAAAAAATTAAACACAATCAAATGGGAGGATATAGCCCCATCAATCAGGTAGGGTTATGGGAGGTAAGTCTAAGTATTCTGTCAAGGACCATTCCGGTCCAGGTTGGAGGCAACGAGGTATCTGATTGATAGATGAGTGATACAGATTATTTTAATGTTAGTTATAAAAAAATTAAAAGATGGTTTACAGGGTAGTTTTTTAGTTCGTAAGATTCTCACCCTGGAATTATTAAGTGGGTCAGGTTTCCCATTCTGTGAACTGAAGTTTAGGTTTGAGCTTTATATGCTGATATTAAAATAAACAATTTTTGTATACACATAATCTTGATTTTAAATTTTGATTTTTTTAAAAAAGATTTTTTCTAGTCTTGTAATTCAATGAGTATAAGCAAATCTACTTTTTCCAGAATGCAAGTGAGCTTCAGATAGTAAATTCATTTATACTTAAGATTAGGTTGGCTCTCTAGTTGATTGCCACTTTTTGTAAATGTTTAAAATTTTTTATTAAGCAGAAAACTATTCTTTAAATCCTCCTAGAGAGAAAAAGTTGATGAACAATTACTAAATGTGAGATAGGCAGCCATGCTTCATTTGCAATTATTGTCTGATATATAAAATAATATTTTCAGGAAATTTATAATTTTTATGAAATTAAAATTTATAATCTTTATAAAATTGAATAATATGATCAGTTTATTATAGTAGTTTAAAGATCTTCAGAAATATGGAGACCTATGTTCAAATTCCATCTCTATTATTTATAATTTATGTTAATTTGGATAATATTCTTGATTTCTTCAAACCTGAGTTTTCTCACTAAAAATGATGACATTAAAGGACTATTGTATGTATTAAATGAGATAATGTGATTTAGTAAATAAAATAGTAGACATTATTATTACTGTGTTTTCCTAAGGGGCTCTTTCACATATTTAAGGGATGTAAAAATAGTTTAATTTGGGGCACACGTGTAAAAAAAGTATTAGACCTAAGACATTGTGGTAATATGAGGAAAGAGGGATTTGGGAGAAAATTTAGTCAGAGAAATTCTGTGTACATATTATATGGTGTAGGGCTTTAAGCAGTCACTGATATGTGCCTCAATTTTTCATCTTTAAAATTGAAATGGTCTACAGCCAGGCTACCCTGAACAAGCCCGATCCCATCTTGATCTCAGAAGCTAAGCAGGGTTGGGACTGGTTAGTACTTGGATGGGAGACCATCTAGGAAGACCAGATGCTGTAGGTGTAAAAAAATAAAAATAAAAATAAGGGATTGTAAGCTGACAAGGTCCTTGCAATCTGTGAGGTCAACCAAGGGGTTGCCTTGCCTAAAAAAAATAAAATAAAATAAATTTAAAAATAAATAAAATAAAAATAAAATTGAGATGATTGGGAGAATCTTCATTATCAGGTTTAATTTGAGAATCAAATTACATAAAATGTGTTAAAAGACTTTTTAAATTGTAAAGTAGTTTCCAAATCTGAGCAATTATGATTATTTTATACTTCAAAATATCTCTATGCTGCTTTTAATAAATGCCAGATTTTTCAAATCTTTAGGAAATTCATTTATTGGTTTATCATATTTAACAAAAATAAGGGGTATGTAGCATAAGAGAAACATGACTGTAAAATAAAGGCAGTGCAGCAAGCCTTTTATTAGAGCCAACGTTTTCAAGATCACAAGAGCCTGATTAAAATTAAACCTCAGTGGGGCCTTGAGAGAAAAAAAAATTAAATATGATGGTCTGCAACAACTTCTTATCACTTGTAATTATCCATTTCATAAAAATATTTGCCTTCAATTATTCGTGTTATTTTAATATGGTTTTAATGTCTAATTATCTATTATTTTCAGGTAGCTCCAAATATTTTATAATACTTGCTTTGAAATGAATGTTAGGAATAATTGACTCAGTTTTTAAATGCCAAATATCTATGCTTAGCCACAATCAGAAAAGATAATTTAGCTCTTTTGTCAGGGGGTTGCCCATTGATATGCCTCTTGTGAGGCATATCATAATTTAGCACTAAATTAATCCCTTGAAAAAATTTAGCACTAAATTAATCCCTTGAAAAAAAATTTCATGAATATAGGTAAACCTTCTGATCTTGAATTGATAAAGTGATTTTAACAAGATTTTAATTAAAATTGACCGCAGAGCAGTGTATCTTCCAAAGCAATGTGAAATATAAACAAGGAGTACCGAGAGAACACCAAACGAATTTGCTGTGCCATTCTGGAGGTCTTACGTTGTAATATAGAGTTTAATCACAAAACTCCAACAAAGATGCTTTGCTTAGTTTTCTAAGATCTGCATTATCATAATGCAAACAAGCAAAAGAAACATTATTTTTCAAAAAATCCTTCACTTCTATGTATTTAAAAGAATGGATCTCAGAATTGACCTCAGCAAGCTGAGTGTTGTAATTTGTTTTTAATTTTTTTTATGGGTCATAGACCACCTTCTGTATGTCAAATATTGTTAAGTGCTGGAGAAATTCTCCTATCTCTCACCTCCTCTACCCTTGCTAACTCACCTACCAACCAACTCACATCAGTAGGTTGGTATTGTGATGTTGGCTGCCAAACAGAAAACTAACCCATTTACTTCCATTCCTAGGCAGAAAAAGAATAGATGAGCCAACCTGGACCAATCATATATAATGCATAAAATGTCTGACCATACTACTTTATCTAAGAATTGATTGTTAATCAATATACCAGTCAATATTACTGGAGTGTTGTCAAATACTTCAGTATTTCCATATATGAGGTTATGAAGCTAATTTTGACAGCTCTAGAAACAAGATTCTTTGAAGAAGAGTCTTGACAGAAATTTATTCCCGGTTACAATCTTCTTGACCAACCAACTTACCTTTCGAATTTATGAGTCGGTTTACTCTGTATCTACCTCATATTAGTCTGAGATGTATTTTTATCACTTGAAATAAAATAAATTCATATAATTGTAAGTACTTTTGGCAGTCATTATTTTGACTTATGCAAAATGAAACATGTTAAAAATTAAAACATTCAACCAAAGGTCTGTTTGCTAATTGTGAAGAGTGAAAATGGTATTTGATTATACAATTAAGTAAATGACTATAATTCTGGTTATATATGTTTTTAGTTAATTAAAACATTCTATTTTGTGTATATAGCTATAGAATGAGAGTATAGACATTGTAGACCTAACATGCTTGAGGGCCACGGTTTTATGTGCTATATAAAAAATATCAGAGATGGCCATTAAAGAGAACATATATTCACCGTGGGTAACTGTGGGTGCTCTGTTCGTAATCTTCATCTTGGAGTCAGTAATGCCAAGAACAGTGATTGCCATATAATGCTCAGTAAGGGATATTTTTAATGGATTAATAGGTAAATTTAATGGAATTAATTAAAAACAGAATGTTAGAAATCGCAGTGACTGCAGCCTCTCTTTGGAGGCCTACCTATTCTACTTGTTAGTCGTATGACTTTGGGAAATAAGGCAATCTCTATGTGTTCTACTTTTTAACTTTAATATATGGATGTAAATAAAACCTAAAATATTAAGAGAAGCGCTTGCCATCTAGCAATGCTCAATCTATTAATCATTATGAAAATAAATGAAAATAAATAAGCCATAAGTGGGGGTTAAATAGAGTAGTGGTTAGCACGCCTGCTTTGCACACAGAAGGTCCTGGGTTTGAGCCCCAGCAGAGCCACGGCCCATACCCTGGATGCACCAGTCCCCGGGTGTGCCAGGCCCTGGGTGTGCGCTGCGAGCACGTGGGAGGTGACACCCCAGCTTCAGAGATCCAGTCTTTAAGGGAGACAGCAACATCTGTAGGTCAGGGGTGGAAGTGGGAGAGGGAAGGGGCTTAAAATAAGTAAGCAAGCAAGTAAGTAAGTAAGTAAATAAATAAATAAATAAGCCATAATGAAAAGGTTACTATTTCTTTTGTTGTTTGTTTTTGGATAGCCGTACTGCTTACTGGTAAATTTTGGCAACAATATCATATAAACACTATCCAAATGAATCTACTAAAATTATAAATTATTTTACTTTTCTTGGTTAAAAGTAGTTAAGCACAAAAATTAGTTTTGTTGTTTGTTTTCAGCCAGTATGGACATTTGAATAGAACCAGAGATTTTGCATCAGAAGTGGTTTGAGAGATTCATGAATCCAAGATGTTCGGTTTATGCATGTGACATATGAAAGGGAGCATGCTCGTGGACTTACAAGTAACTAGACAGGGCCGTATGTTAAGTTTTGCCCAGTGTGAGTTTCTGTTACTACACTACCAACACAGACTACTGGAGCTTCCTAAGACCATCTGCTCCTTTATGCTTTGGCAGAATGATTGACCATATTCTCCAGGCTCTGCTTCTAAGAGAGGACTAGTAACTACTTCTGACCACTGAGCATATTTCTATAGCAAGTATTGGAAGAAACTTAGAAATCTAAATGAGTTTATACAGAGCCCTCTACCACACATCTAATACTGACCCCATGCTGCAGTGTGATGTCAAAGGAAATTAATTTATGTTAATGTTATAAGCAACCAAGATTTTGTGGTTATTACATGTATCCTGACCAACACACTCACTATCTACTAAGTATAGGAATCTCTAAAATTTTATTATAAAAACTTAGATTAGTTATGTAAAAATTTAATTTGTATATAATTGTTCTTGTAGAATTTTTAAAATTAAAAATGGAATAATTTATAATTCCAACATTATTAATTATGGAACATGATTTTATTGACTATCATGAAAATATTAGTAAATAAGAGATGATATTTAAATAAAAAGGTATGTTTTTTTTGTTTGTATTTTTACTGAATGGGGAATAATTTACTATATGTAAAATAACTTCTTGCATTAACATTGTGACAGATTAAATTTTTTGTCATTGAAATGGAATATTGGAGAAAGGTAAAAACCTATTGGGTTAAGTGAAATATTGTGACAATCAAATGTAAAGTTGGGGGAAATTCTCAGAATAATGTAGGAAAAAAATTAATATTTATATGATTTTTGGCAGATACCTCAGGAATTTAGGGGAAAAAATCAAAAGTTGCTATAGTTGATTAATTCTTATTGTTACATATTTTTTTTATTATTCCTAGAAACAAATACTTAATCTACTAACATTGAACATAGTTTTAAATCTTACTCTTTGTGCTAATCCTCAATCAATTCAGATATATTTAGATTTTTTTTTAACTAAAACTGAAACTTAACCAAGAGGTTAAAATTACAGACTTATGTCATTTTCAGTATATATTTCTGTGCATTTTCCTCTTAATTTGCATATTTATTTCATTAATATTTCAATCAAGAATTCCAGAGTTGAAAAACTGACTGTTGTTGGTGCATAGGAATGAGTAAGAGGGTCTTTCAAAGTTTTATAATGGTGAGGTAAATTACACCTCAGTAGGCATTAGTCTTTCAGAGATTTTTTTACCCATTAAATTAGAACTCTAGTTTGTTGTCTACTATTGGTATAACTGTGTTTGAAAAAGGTGTCAGGCAAAATCTCTGATGATAATTTCATGAACAAGATGAAATATGTGGGCAGGTTGATAGATTCAGTTAAATTTGAAGCTATTTGAATAACTTCACTTTCAAAAAACATGGTCATATGAGTCAATGTTTCTAGTTCAGAGTTTTCCATACTGTTTTTCATAAATCAAGGCCCCCTTTTTAAATTTGCATATATGTGAGACACTACTTAAATACTCATTGGTTAAAATGTACCAGAAAAATTTTTAAATGGGAAATTTTCTTATGGTAGCATGAAAGAGTGACAACATTTGGACTCAATAATTATCAATAGTGTAATCAATTTACTTGGATGAAACTTTGGCATATTTCTAGAAAATGTTGATATCACTGAGCAAGAATACATACCTGATTTGGGGTAGAATTGATCCAGAACTTTGTGATACCTCAACAGACTATTCTAATGGCTTAAAACAACTCAATTATGTGCTTTCTTTTTGATGGCAGAGGTTAAACAGTCTCGAGTCTGTTTATTCTTAGATGCCTACTTCTCCTGCGGCAGTCTAGCCTGACCAATTTTTTGCTTGGAGGATAGCATTTTGGTATATCTCTCTGTTTCCAATTTTGTCTTATATCTAGTCCTCTCCGAGCTGCTATTAGAAAGCAAAGTTTTAAAACTCAAAGTGATTGTCTCTTCTTTCTTAAACTTTTAAATCTATTAAAATCTCATATCTAATTTGTAAAACAATGGATGTATTCATCTCTAAAGTCTAGGCACTCTCAGGCTTTAGGTTTTGTGTCCTAGTTATTTCTCTTGCCTGGAACTCTCTTTCCTATGGTAGTCATACCAATTCCCAATCACATTCATTAACTAACTTCTCCAGTGTGACCTTTTCAGTGAGGTCTACTCTGTCTATACTATTAAAAGAACAGATCATTTCTACTCTTATCATATGACCCAAAATATAATCTACTTATATATTTTATTTATTATTTATTGCTAGCTTTTCCCTGCAGAAATGGAAATTCTCATCAATATGAGGTTCCTCATCTATTTTTTTTTCCTACTGTTATAACTGGTGTCTAATAACATTCAATAAATATTATTTCTCAATTGAAGTTGAAAGTTAATTCTTATTTGATCCTAAAGATGTCTACTTTCTAAAGATATAATTTCAATAGCCAAAAATAGTTGAAGGCATCCATTTCTCAGCAGAGGAAATATTCACATTAAATTTTATTTTTAAATTAAATTCAAATGTAAATAGTCAAGATAATAATGCATTATTTTCAGTGTCTATAAATACTTTTTTGGTCCCAGTCCTCTAATAGATGTTTAGATATTACATAGAAATGACAGTGTATTCCAGATAAAATAAAAGCATTTGCAATACCATGGAATAATGTTTAAAATTATTTTATATTTTTCCTGCAATAAAATATTCAGCAGAAAAATTTAATTCTCCAATAGTTTTAAGTGCCAATCCAATCATATATATTTTTTCCTCTCTGAACTATTATTGTTGTTTAATTAGATTATTTCAATATACATCTCATGTACCATATACGCTCTAGCCTTATGTTTATTCAGGCACAGGACACGTTTCCTGAGAAACTAGAAATTCCCTTAGCTTGGGGATTCCAGTCAAAATTTATTTTTTACTAAAAACATTTCTAATGAGTGATCATTGTGGCATGCCCTTTATTTCTATTTTCTTACTTAATTTACAAAAAAAAAAAAAAGCAAAAAACAAAAAAACCTCTTTAAGTAAGCACAAAAGGTATACTGATTCTATTACTTTGAAGTCCAGGTGGAGTTGGTCATGGGGAAGTTATATAATATTTCTAATCTTTAAATTTTTAACTTGTAACATGGGGATAAAAGTAGTACATACCATATAGTGTAAGGGGTATTAAATAAATTAGCAAATAAAAAGTACTTAAGAGGAGGCCTAGAACATATTGATCATCAGTACTTTTTGTTAATATTATTGTTTTTACCAATACACATTAGAAACTTTAAAGACAGGAATATTTTACTAAAGAAATTAATTTCTGAACAATGGAGTTATCACTGAATGAAATGAAAAAAAATTTAAAGAAGGGGAAAATATCAATAAATCGTTGCATTCTAATATTTCTGAGGTCAGATTCATCAACAGAAATACAGAGGATGACATGAGAGGGATTCTATCATTTTTTACTTGATTCCTAGACATATAATTTGAAAAGATTATGAGCTAATGAAACATGTGGCCTTGGATTAGAAATCACAATTCTAAAACAGGCCTGGCCTTTCTAAGATTTCTAATCATCTTCAGACTTCCTGTTTTTATGTGGAGATTGAAATACAGTTATTAGGCAAAATAAATTATTAAATGTAAAAATTGGCTCAATAAATTAGGTCATTTTGTTTTTCTCTTCTCCCTTTTCTCCTTTTAAGCAGAATTTTAGATCCCCCTTCACTCAGATGTTTTCCTACCCCTTCTCTAGGATCAGATCAGCACTTTAATGGAAATTTAAGGAGAGGGGATCTAGTATACTTTAACTAGTTATTTTTATTTTTCTAGTGTACCAGTATAGAACCTACCCTAAAATAATTACAAAATAAGAAAGCTCTAATCTATCATATTTATTTTTTTTTACATTAATTAATTAAATTTTATTGAGATATACTTGACAAATAAAATGGTAAGGCACTTAAAGTGTACAACATGATGATTTAATATATGCATATACTGTGAAAGGAATCCCCTTGTTGAGTTATTAATACATACCTCATCTCACGTACTTTTTTTTTTTTTATGAGAACATTTCAGTTCTACTCTCTTTGCAAATTTCAATTATACAATACCATGTCACCAACTATAATCATCATGTTACACATTAGATCTTCAGATCTTATTCATCTTATAATTGAGTATATTCTTTTCCTAACCTCTCCATTTTCACCATCCCTTTGGCAATCTCTATTTTCTTTTCTCAGTTTTTTCTTATATTTTTGTTTTTGTTTTTGTTTTTGTTTTTGTTTTTAGCTTTCCATATAAGTGATGCCATGTAGTATTTGTCTTTCTCTCCCTGGCTTCTTTTACTTAGGGTAGTGCCCTCAAGGATCATCCACATGGTCACAAATGGCAGAATTCCCTTCTTTTTTAATGCTGAATACTATTTCATTTCATATATGTATATACCACTGTTTTAATTCATTCATCCATTGACACACACTTAGGTTGTTTCCATAATTTAGCTATTGTGAATACTGCTGCAATGAACATAAGAGAGCAGATATCTCTTCAAGATAATAGTTTCATTTCTTTTGCTGTACATCTAGAAGAGAGATTACTGAATCATATGATACTTCTATTTTTAATTTCTTGAGGAACTTCCATACCGTTTTCCATAATGGCTGTACCAGTTTACATTACCTCCAACAGTGTAAAACAGTCCCCTTTTCTTCATATACTTGCCATCATTTGTTATCTCTTGTGTTTTTTTCATAAAAGACATTCTGACAGTTGTGAGATTCTGTTATCTCTTTATATTTAAAACTTCTAAATACATGCTTGATCCCATCTAACACTGAAGCTTACAAAATCCAGGCAAAACTTGCTTTAGATCCTCACTTCCACCTACACATAGTTGAAAAACTGGTGGACAGTAATGTGAAAAATCAGTTTCTAAACTTGTTACAGTGTTTAAAATAAGGACAATTAATTATATGGACTTTGGAATCAAATAGACTTGAGTTCAAGCTCTACATTTGCCACTTCTGACAAATAGGTGACCTCTCTAAGGCTCCGATTCCTCATCTGTTAAATAGGAATGCTAATATCAATCTCATGAATTTTAATAATAACATATACCTGAAATGTATTTATAATAATAATAGGTGCATTATAGATATTTTGGATAACTTTTTTTTTGAAAGATGATGAGTGAATTAATGGATAAATGGATGAATGAATCACATCTCTCTTGGTACCTGACATCCAGATTCCATTTTATATTTCATTTCTCTTAAAATAAATAACTGTCATTTTTTTTTTTTCATCTAAGATTTGGGCAATGTATTGTTCTTGCCATGTGAAGCCTAGAGAATTCTAATCCTGCATATAAATCTTGCTTTTTATACTATCATCTTATTCTAAATTAATAGATTTCTTTGGTGTGAGTCTCATTAAATTGTGACCATTGAGGTGAATATATTTTTAAATCTTTTTTTCCTCTCCCAATGTCAACTACTCACTAGCATTAATTCCTAAATACTATTTCTTGATACCTACTTAGACTCAGAAGTACCGGTTGCTTTGTCCCCCAGTTCTGCTTCACTGAATTTCCACTCATGCCTACTTGTCCTATAGGAGTTAACCATGTGTTATAGGCTGAATTGTATCCCCTCCTCCGACTCATATGTTGAAGTCCTAATCCCCAGTGGACATTACTATATTTGGAGATAAGATTTTTAAGGAGTAAATTAAGTTAAAATGGTGTTATTGGGGTGGGCCCTAATTCATTATTATTGGAATCATTATTAGAAGAGAAGATTAGGACAAAGACACACAGATGGGAACACCAGGTGAAAACAGGGAGAACATGATCATCTACAAGTCAAGCAAAGAAGCCTTAGGAGAAACCAACCCTTCCAACCCTTGGATCTAGGATTTCTAGCCTCCAAAAATCTGAGAAAATATACTTCTACTGTTTAAGCCATTTAGTCTATGGTACCTTGTTATAGAAGCCATAGCAAACCAATAAACCAGGTAACCTGTTGGTGGTAACAGCAAAATTCCATTCAATCTCTATTTCTTTCAATAAGTACTACTGTGTCAGAGATGAGAATACTATCAAGGACAAAAAAAAAAATTAAAAATAAATGTTATCCTGCTTCTCAGGTCACTTATGGTCTAACCTGGATTAACACATAGAACTAAACTTGAAGAATATACATTAAGGGAGACTAGAAAAAATATGTTAAGAACAACTAAAATAATTCAAACTGTGCTCATGACCTTACAGAGTTAGAGGCTGCCAAGGTGCTTTAAAAATGTGTGTAATTTTCATCTATTACAGATAATTGTTTTAAACTCCTACATATTGTATCTTTTTTTTCTTTTACTTTTTAAAAACATTTAAAAAATGAAACTCTAAAGGTTTTGAAATTGAAAAGGCTAAAACAAATAACATAAAGATAGAGGTCAATTTTAAATGAACTATAAAGAATTTGCAATTCCAGATAAAACATAACCCTTGTGCAAAAGAAACCTACCGATGTCATTTTTAGGTTGAGCCTGAATAATGATTAAGAATATATAATTGCAAGATAATTGGCCTAGGATTTTCAAAAACACCAATATCATGAAAAACAAACAAAAAAGCCTTTTTTTTGAAGTATTGTAGATTAAATCAACTCAATAAACTTTGCAATTAAGATGAACTTGTGCCCCTTTAATTCTAAAGATAGGAAGTAGCGAGGAAGATAATCTTTGTGGGGGAAAATGGAGATGCTAGACATATTACAACAGTATTCTATTGTTATTTCAGTGTCATAATTATACTGCAGTTATGCAGAAGAATAACCTGATTCTTGGGCGATACATAATGAAATGTCAGTGAGCACAACTAAATAAAAGCTTACAGCAAAAAAAAAAAGCATATATATACATATATATGTATGTATGTGTGTGTGTGTGTGTGTGTGGAGAGAGAGAGAGAGAGAGAGAGAATGCAGAGACAAGGAAAATAAATACAGTGTAATGTTTAAAAAGAGAAAATTATGTTGGTATTTTATAAATTATAACAAGGAAGTTCATTCAACACTTTAAGCTAAAGAAAATATTGTAATTAAGAAACTATTAAGAGGTAAATATAAGTTAATTCTTGAAAAAATCTAGAATACATTGTGAAAAATCGAAGTTTCTAACAATATAACGAGTGTAGCTATCTATTAAACAGTCATGGCTTGTCTTAATCGCTAAGAATATGTTGCACTATTTTTACTATATTTTCTTTAGTAGGAAAACACCAAAATCACATGTTAATTTAAATTCACCGAAACCGTTTTTGGTAGACTTGTAGTTAAGTTGGTGAAATATGGAGTATGCAATAAATGAATTGCTGGAAATTGGTACAAACCCACAGATGCTTGCTCTATATTTTTCTCTTAACTCTGTCAGTAAATAGAATTCCTAAATTTCATATCTTTACTGTTTTCTAGACAAAAAGGATAATAACATTAGTGGTCTCTATGAGACTACTTATTTCGAGAATTCTGTGACTTATTTTATGTGTGACATTTTTACCAAGAGTAAAAGTACAAATAGAGAATAATTATGATTTTGCTATTCAGCTTTCTCTGTATTATTTGAATGTTCCAATAATGAGGGCTGCATGTGGACAAACTGCAAGAAAGTCACATTTAACATATTCTTTATTGACCAAAAGACAATTAAAAGCCATCAAAATGACAGACATTGGACATGGCATTATTAACCTGAGCATAAACTGAAAAAAAATCCATATTCAAGCAATTTAAAAATAATTTAAATATGAAAAAAACCTCAGGCATTTAAAACCATTTTGCTTCAGTGCCAATAAAATCCACTCACATGGTAAAAAATAAAGAGACTTGGTTATTTATTCTGCAGCTGAATAAATCCTCCTGGATTCTTATGCAAATAATAAACTAAGTTCTAACTTATTTAGGAAGGAAATAAAAAAAAAAAACAAAGGTTTGTTCTGTAAATGTTCGTTTATAGACTGAAGAAATTGAGGCTTAGGGAGATTTAAAAACTGATTAATTTAATTAGGAAAAAAACAAGTTTTGGACTTCATCTATTATGACCTCAGTTTCTATGTCCTTTGTCATTGTAGCTTATACAGTAGCAAGCTGTTAATGTTTATGTTGTAAAATTTGAATCCTGGTTCAAACATTTACTATCATGAACTAGGAAAATTTCTTCATCTTTAAAATAAGGATAATAAATTTTATATTTTGATATATTTGTTGAATTAAATATGTATTACCATTATTAAGAGTTGAAAAGAATACAAAACAAAGCATAGCTAAAATAATTTTAAAACTTAAAACATCCACATTAATGATTATATCCACCACCTTCATTTTGCATGTAAAATATTCTTAGGGAAAATAGCCTTGTGATAATTGTTTTAATTCTTAAATACAGTAAAACAAAAGTTTGTTCTTGCAAATACAGAAAAAGATTAGGAAAAACACATTCGAATGGTGTTTCAGACCAACTCAGGCAATGAGTCATTTCAATAGAAAATGTTTTTAAAGTTATAAAAAGGAGATTTTTTTTCTAGAAGTCATTTTGGATTATTGAATATGATACTTGAAAATATGAAACACACACAAGATAAAATATATGTAACATAATTACCAATAATATATAATATAAGCTATATAAACACAGTAGAGATAAAATAATATGTAATATGAGTCAATAATAAAGTATTTAATGTATAAATATGTATATTATACATAATATAGAACTCTATATATATATAAATAAAAATGGCAACAACTTAATAGCAAACTGCTTGAAAATTTGGCCAAACTTAAACTATTTTCTTGAGGTTAATCTGGACCTTCTTTTATTAGTCACCTATCCTCTCACTAGCCTGCCTCTATCAAAGTTTATCAATATTTTGCTTTAATTCTTTTCAGTTCTTGTTATTAACATTGAAATTCTTTGCACTCAAAACCAGCACGGTTGTCTTATAATTTCATAGAACTTTCGTTTCAGGCAGGGATGTTACCTGTCTACAGGAGAATAGAAAATAAAATGTGTTCAGCATGAACAAGGAAGCAGAATTACAACGTGGCTTCCATATCAGCGTCCTCATCATCCTAACAACTCACATATAGTCATTGATTGAGTGGGGGTTATGTACAGAAAAAAACAAAGAAAGAACTTTTGATATTTGAGTTTTTCTCTTGGAATGACATTCTTCTTGTTCATCCTTACTTATAATGAGATACATTGTCAACTACAGTCATTTTAAAAGACCCCATCCATATGGATCTAGGTAGGGGGACACTGTTAAGTGTTTTACTGTTCTTCCTTCGCCTCTGAGGTAGTAAAGACCATATTAACCATATTTCAAATGTGGGAATTGGCCAAGTCCATATTTAATAAGGTAATTATATAATACACAAAAAGAAAGTATAACATATCCTAGAAAAAAAGTGGTCATAAAATGTATGGAATAGTAGAAAAGAAAATATAATTATCTAATTATCTAAGTGCAATGGACTGAATATTTGTGTTTCCCTAAAATCCACGTGTTGAAATCCAAACCCCCTGAGAGTAAGCCCACACGCATGAGACTGTCTGTGCCTTTATCAAAGGCCTCAGATAATCCACCCTTGCCCTTTCTGTCATGTGAGGACACAGTGAGAGGTCAGGACTCCACAACCCAAAAGTTGGCTCTCACTAGAACCTGACCGCACTGGCCTATGACCTCAGACTTCCAGCCTCAACCGTGAGAAATAAATTTATGTTGTTGAGAAGCTACCCAGTTTATGGTATTTTCTTACAGCAGCCTGAGCTGACTAACATACTAAAGGAAAAAAAGGGAGCGAGCTATTGAGTAAATAGGGTGTAGGTTTGAAATAAAATTTATCAGCTTAAGTCTATTTGAGAAAAACTTTTGAAATTTTTCCAACACTTCAGGTCTTTCACTCAACTCATATTTAATTAATAACATCTATCCTAATAGTCAATAGCACTCTGTTCTATATGAAATAAAATTCTATATATTTTTATATCAATTTTTATTTTATATCTTTTTTAATGGTTTTCATGGAATTCCCACAACAATGTCATCACCAAAGGAATGAAAACCACAGTGAATATAGACTGTTCTGAGCATATGTGTCACTGAGAACATTTTTAAAGACACTGCTAAAAGTGGCTATATTTCTATTATATTGTTATCGTTATAGTTTTGCCTTTTCCAATATTTTATTCAGTTGGATCAAACAGTATGTACCTTTTTCAGATTGAGTTTTTTCACTTACTAATATGCATTTAAGGTCTCTCATGTCTTTTCATGAGTTGAAATCTTATTTCTTCTTAGTGCTGAACCAATTTATTTATCCACTCACCTAGTGAAATACATCTTAGTTGCTTCCAAGTTTTGGAAATTGTGAACAGAGCTGCTGCTGTAGATATCTGTTACAGGTTTTTGTGCAAATGTTTTCAATTCATTTAGGCAAATACCAAGGATCTTGTGATAAGAATATGTGTAGTTTTGTAAAAAACTTTTCCAAAGTGACTGTAGCATTTTGCATTCCACAAGCTATGAATGAGAATTGTTGTTGCTCCACATCCTCACAAGCATTTGGTGTTGACAGTGTTCCAGATTTTGTACATTTTGATAGGAGGAAGTGGTATTTGTTGTTTCAATTTACATTTTTCTAATGGCATGTGATAACTGTTCATATGCTTATTTGCCATCTGTATATATATTCTTCGGAGAGGTTTCTATTCAGATGTTTCTCCCATTTTTTAACTGAGTTATCTGTTTTTTTAATTGCTGAGTTTTAAGTATTCTCTGAATATATTTTAGAATATAGTCCTTTATCATATACGCCTTTTGAAAATATTTTCTTCCAGTCTATGGCTTGTATTCTCGTTATCTGAATCATGTATTTCACAGAGCAGAAGTTTTTAATTTTAATGAAATCTAACTTACCAATTTATGAATTGGGTTCTTTTATGAATTGTACCTTTCATATCGTATCTAAAAGTCATTGCCACATGCAAGATCATCGAGATTTTTTCAAATTTATCTTCTAACAGTTTCATAATTTTTATTTTACTTTTAGCCTTATGATCAATTTTGAGTTAAATTTTGTGAGGAGTATAAGGTCTGTATCTTAATTCTTTTTTCTTTTCTTTTTTTTTTTTGAGTGTGCATATCCGATTGTACTAGTACCATTTATTTAAAAAACTATCCTCCATTTCATTGTCTTTGTCTCTTTGTCAAAGATCAGTTGATTTTATTTAAGTGGGCCTACTCTGTTGTGATTACTGCAGCTTTATATTAAGTTTGGATGAAGTAGTGTCACATCTAAAACTTTGCATCTTTTCTTTCATATTGTGTTCTATATACTGGTTTGTTGTCTCTCCTTATAAACTTTAGAATCAATATGTCCATATCTTCAAAACAATTTGCTGGAATTTTTATTGGGATTGTGGTAAATCTATAGATTAAGCAGAAAAGAACTGGCATCTTGACAATATTTAGTCATCTTATACATGAAAATGGAATGTCTCTTCAGTTATTTAGTTTTTCTTTGATTTTTGCATCAGTTTTATTATTTCCTTGTATAGCTCATTTACATATTTTGTTAGATATACACCTATTTTATTTTGGGGGGGTGCTAATATTAGTGATATTATATTTTTAATTTAAAATTCCACCTATTCATTGCTGGTATATAGAGAAACAATTGACTTTTGTGTATTACTATGTATCCTACAACCTTGCTATAATTGCAAATTAGTTTCAGGCCTTTTAGTGTTTGTTTTTGGTCTATGCTTTCAGTTTTTGAGATTTTCTACAAAAACAATCATGTCATGCTAAAAACAAAGAACATTTTTCCTTTTCACTTTTTATTTTTTTTATTTTTTTTCTTATTATATTAGTTAGAACTTTCATTGCAGTGTTGAAAAGGAACAGAAGGAACGCATAGCTTTATTATGTTCCTGATCTCTGAAGGAGAGCTTCTAGTGTCTTAGCAGTAAGTATGATGTTAGCTGTAATTTTTTGTTTTTGTTTTTTTGATTATAGATGCTTTTTATAAAGTTAAGGAACTTTCTGCTACAAGTTTACTAGGAGATTTTATCTTGAATAGGTGTTAGATTTTGTCAAATGCTTTTTTGGCATCTATTGAAATACATAATTATATGGTTCTTCTTCTCTAGCCTATTGATGCAATGGGTTATACTATTTGATTTTTTAAAATAATGAATGAGCCTTGCATATCTGCAATAAATTCCTATCAGTTTATAGTGTATAATTTTCTTAAACATTGTTGGATTGGATATACTAATTTTTTGAGGATTTTTTGCTTTTATATTCTTGTGAGATATTGGTCTGTAGTTTTTTCTTGTAATGTTTTTGCCTGGTTTTGTAATAAGGGTAATGCCGGCCCCATACGTGAGTTAAGTAAGAAGTATTCTCTTTGTTTCTAGCTTCTGAATGACCTTATAGGGAACTGGTATAATTTCTTAAATGTTTGGTAGATTTTATCAATGAACCCATCTGGGCCTGGTACTGTCTGTTTTGAAGGTCATTAATTATTGATTAAATTTCTTTAATAGATATAGACCCATTCAGATATCTGTTTTTTCTCGTGTGAGTTATGACATCTTGTGTTTTTCAAGGAATTGGTTCATTTTATCTAGATTTTCATATTTGTGAACATATTTCTTGATTATCCTTTTAATGACCATGGGATCTGTAATGATGTCCCCTCTTTAATTCTTGATATTAGTGATCGTGTTTTCTTTTTCTTTTTGTTAGCCAGAATGAAGGATTTTTATTTCATTGATAATTTTAAAAAAGCAGCTATTGTTTTTCTTTAATTTTCTCTGTCGATTTCTTATTTTAATTTTTGCTCTTGTTTTTATAATTTCTTGCCTACTGCTTACTTTGTATTTTAATTGTCTCTTCTCTTTCTATTTTCCTAAGGGGAATGTAGATTATTGATTTTAAGATCTTTTTTCTTTTTTTATGTATACATTCAATGCTATATAAATTTCTCTCTTATCACTGCTGTCACTCTAACTCATTTTTACAAGAATATTTTTATTTTCATTTATTTCAAACAATTTTCTTTTTTAACTTCTAGAGATTTGTTCTCTGACACATGTGTTACTCAGAAGTGTGTATTTTAAACTTTATTTTGGTATTTTCGAGCTATTTTTCTGTTTTTATAGTTTTATTACATTGTGGTTTAAAATCATATGTATTTTGATTTCCATTCTTTAAATTTATTAAAGTGTGTCTCATGGCCCAGAATGTAGTCTATCATGGTAAATATTCCACATGATTTTGGAGGAATGTGTATTCTGCAGTAGTATGAAGTAATAAATAAATGTCCAGTTGATTGATGGTGTTATTGAGTTCAACTAGTCCTTAATGATTTTCTGCCTGCTGGACACCCATTTCTGATAGAAAGATGTTGATGTCTCCACTTGTAATAGTGGATTCATCTGTTTTTTTTTTTTCTTGCAGTTATATCCTTTTTTGCCGTATGTATATTGTAATTCTCTTATTTGGCACACTCACATTAAGAATTGTTATGTATTCTTAGATAATTAACACCTTTATCGTTATGTAATGCCTTTCTGTATTCCTAAGATTTTTACTTGCTCTTAAGCCTGATGTGCATTTATTTTTTAGTGTTAGCAAGCTTTATTTTTAATTAGTGTTAGCATAATATATTTTTTATCATCCTTTTACTCTTATTCCATATGTGCTTTTATATTTAAACTAGATTTCTTATAATGTATAGTTTGGTCTTAATTTTAATCCACATAACAATTTCTGGTTTCCATTTGCGTATTTAGACCAATTGATGTTTGAAGTGATTATTGATATAGCTGAATTACTAGTGATCATATTTGTTACTCTTTTCTATGTGTCCCCCTTGTTCTTTACTCCCAATTTTGACTTCCACTCTTTTCTGCCTTCTGTGGTTTTAATTGAACATTTTATATGAATTATTTTCTCTCCTTTCACAGCCTGTCAGTTACACTATTTTTCTCTTTTATAGTGGTTGCCATAGAGTTTACAATATTCCTTTACAACTAATCCAAATCTACATTCAAATACCCTTAAATTGCTTCACAGGTAGTGTAAGTACCTTATAATAACAAAAGTCTTAATTACTCCCTCTCCTCTTGTATCATTGCTGTCATTCATTTTACTTATATATCAGCTACAATTAAAATACATTGTTTCTATTATTATTTTGAATAAACTCTTATCTGTTAGAACAATTAAAATAAGAAAAAAATGAAGTATTTTGCTATGACTATTCCTTCTCACATGTTCTAACTTTATGTCAATCTGAATTTCTGATATATATCATTTTCTTTTCTCTAAAGGACTTCTTTTTAACATTTTTTTGCAAGGTAGGTCTACTGGCAAATTCATCCTCAATTTTGGTTTGTTGAAGAAAGCTTTTATTTCTCTTTCAATTAAGAAGAATATTTTAACAGGATATGGAATTTATGGTTGGTATTTTTTTTTTCTCCCAACACTGTAAATGTCACTACACTTTCTTCTTGCTTACATGGTTTCTGAGGAGGAGTCAGTTATAATTCTTATATTATTCCTTTACAGGTAAGGTGTTCTCCCCACCACCTCCCTGGCTTCCTTCAAAATCCTTCCTCTTTATCTTTGATTTTCTGCAGTTGAAATATGATCTACCTAACTCTAGTATTTATCCTGCTTGTTGTTTTCTGAGAGTCTTAGATCTGTGATTTGATATCTACCTTTAATTGGGAGAAATCCTATGTCACTTATTGCTTTAGAATTTTCTTCTGTTCTTTTTTGTTGTTGTTGTTTTCCTTCTGACATTACCATTACACATATGCTACACTTTATATTAGTTGTCTCATGGTTCTTGAATTATCTGTTCAATATTCTTTTACTTTTTCTTTTCAAAAGTTTTCAATTATATCCTCAAGCTCAGAGCTTTTTTTTTTTTTTCCTTTGCTACATCCAGTCTGCTAATGAGCTCATCAGAGATATTCTTCATTTCTATTAGAGTGTTTTTGATATCTAGAATTTCTGATTCTCTCTTTGAATTCCTACTGTTTTTAATTTCCCATCTGTTCTTGCATGTTGTCTACACTTTCCATTAGAATTCTTAAATTATTAAACATAGGTGTTTTAAATTATCAGTGTGATAATTTCAACATTTATGTCACATTTGACATTGGTACTGCAGATTATTCTGTGCATTGAAACTGTTTTTTTTTTCCTCTTGGTGTGACTTGTAATTTTTTCAAAAGTAAAATGATATAAATGATAATGGGTAAAAGAATCTCTAATAAATAGCACTTTAGTGATGTGGTGGTAAAGTGCAGGGAGGAAGAAAATATTCTATAGTCCTATGATTATATCTGTCTTTCAATGAGTCCGTGCCCCTGAGCATGACCTTCACAAATGCTTCTCTCAGTTTGTCTTCCTCTTAGATGAGACAGGACGGTTAGAAGTGCTGGAGTTGGGGACTTTCTTTCTCTTACGTGGAAGCCCAGAGGGTGGAGTTGAATGTTTTCCTTCCCCTGGATCAGCTGAACTATAAACCCAATAGGTTCATCTCTGGTAAAATAGATTCTCTTGAGGTCTGGTCTCATTGAGTTAAACAGAATGCTCTGGCATATTTCAAAATAGTTTTCCCTTCCCCATGCCAGACACTTTAGGGGATTTTCCTCTGATATTCACTCTGAACCTGGTAGGGCTCCTGGAGGTAAAACTCACTAACATGTTCTGGTCCCCATATGACTAGGCCCCCATAGAGGTTTTAAGTCTCATACTTTTCCACGCTTAGCCTCTGACAATTTGTGAATTTCAGTTTAGGTTTTCCTGTTCAGTACTACAACATAAAATAAGTAGAAAAGATTACACAGAGGAATGTTTTTATCGCCAATAGAACATATGTTTACGCACTTAGCCACAAACTTATTAAGCGGGAGATATGTAGTACAATCCTGACTAAACTCTTCAGGTTCAATGCTTAGGAATTTGGGTTAATTTTTCCAACTGTGTGTGTGTATATATATAAATACACAGACACAAAGACACACATACATGGACACACATACACACACAAACATACTCCTAAGTGAAAGTCTAATGATGTTAACATTTAAAACAACATATCTTATAATAAGTTGAAGGATATGGGTGAGGTTGATTAAAATATCCTAAATAGTTGTTATCTGGTTGTTACTTTGAAAATATAGATAATTTCTCCACTAACTCATTTTCTTTAACTGAGACAGTATATGAACTTATTAGTTTATGTGTGTTTTTTTTTTCTGGCTTGTACCTTAATCTCATTTAATTATCAGAATTGTATTCTTAAATTAGTTTTTAGGGCTACCATAACAAATCACCATAACTGCTTGATTTAGATAGCGGAAATGTATGGCCTCACAGTTCTGGAGTCCACCAGTCAGAAATCCAGGTGTTCGCAGGTCCTTCTCTGTCTGAAATCTGTAGAGAAAGAGTCCTTTTTTAAAATCCCTTCTAGCTTCTAGGAGCCCCAAACGTTCCTTGGTTAGTGACAGCAAAACTGCAGTCTCCTCTCCATCATCACAGGGTGTTTCCCCTTTGTCTCTTTACATCACTTTCCCTTTACGTGTGTCTGTGCATCCAAATTTCTTGTTTTTAGAAGGATGTCTGTCGCGTTGTATTAGGCTCACCCCGATGGCCTCATTTTAATTCATTGCCTCTGTAATGACCTTGTTTCCAAATGAGATCATTTTCCGAGGTCCCAGGTCCTGGGTGTGGAAGGTGTGTGTGTGTGTTGAGGGGGAGAGTTAGGGCTTCAACATGCTCTTTTTGGGCAGGATGCAATTTAACCCATACTACTTAGTATTTCTTTTTTGCTTTCCCAAACTCTGTTAATATAGATAAAAAGTATTTTATTCATTTTTTTTCCCATAACTACATAAAACTTTACATAATTAAATTGTAAGAGATGGAAAGCTGGCTGAAAGCTAGGGTTGTTGTCTATAGAAAAAAATATGTTAAATTAGCTTAGAAAGAAGTTTTCTATTTTTGTGATGCTGAGTTACGTAAAATTTTAGTTGAACTAAAAATCTTCGCTATTTCTTGAGGCAGTAAAATCTCAATTTTTTCCTAAAGCAAGTGCATAATGCAAGAGTCAGTGCATACTTGATAATGAGCAAGTGCAGGAAAAATGTAGTTCCAAAATATATTTTTTTTCTTTTCATTATCTGTGAAACTTCACTTATTTCACAGTTCAGTTCAGAAGCCTATAGCTTAGATTTCACATTCATGATCATCGATCTGTTTGCAGCCTGGGATGCCAACATCCTCTTTAGAATCATTAATTTCAGAATATCAATATTCTAGAGAAAAAATGCTTCTTATTTCTCTTTTATCTTTATGACCTACATTTTTATAGACTGAATGTAATAATGAGAAATTGCAAGTAATTAAAACTGTGATAGTTCCCATTAAATAAAAAACCTGTTGTAGTCATTATAATGATGTTTAATGCATATATAAGATAGATGCATGTTACTATACATAAAATGTAAAAAAGGGGTCCATATTGTTTAAATTTAAATAGAACATTATATAATTTTTATATATTATTTTTTTATTCTACTATACTGTTATCATTAAATTTTTTAGCATTAAATGTCACTGAAAGCATAAGTTTAATTTTCTAGGTAAATTCAAAATGTGTTTTTTTAAATATTTGATTTAGTGGTTAGCATCTTACAAACTGTATACCATCAATAACTACTGCAACATTTGAAATAACTTGTAGTTATTATATATGTACTATATATAAATATATATATATATTAATATATATATTACTCCCAACTATTAAAATACGTCTCTCTTTTTAAGTAGAAGACTATTGACTTATTCTAAACAATTAATCTAAAATGGGAAAATGCATAGAAACTATCACTGTCTATTAAACAACTTTGGCATTGGGAATTAGCATAATTTAAAATTTGTCCATTATGGTTTAGTTCTTCTTATAGTATCTTTGGTCAACATAATATTCAACTCAGTAAAGAAATTATATGGTAACAAGTCATGAAATAAAGTAATAGAAACACTTTGAAATGTTTTCTTAGTTTTTTCCCTATATTCTATGAAAACAAAAACATCAACATTTTATGTAGATATTGAGTCTATACTAGGTAAAATCTTTCTGTCACAGGTCAATGCCAAAAACTCCTCTTGATGGTCTAAATGGCAAATGTATGCCCCTCCCATATATTTTAGATAAAGCTTTCACATATGTAACAAGTCTAATTTTCCATACAACTAACAATGTGCAAAGAAAGTGAGAGTTTTTAAATATTTTTCAAATTAAATAATTTTTCTGATCTCTCCTCACTAAGGTGAGTAAGAAGTCCACTATCAAAGTTTTGTGGTTTTTGCAATTATTTTTATCATTATCTACCTTCCCTTTTATCTTAATATCAAAGCATTAACAATTTAGGAAAGTGTATGCCATTACTTCCTACTTCTCCATCCTCCTTTGAAAATTATTTTAATCATCTTCACCAGGCTAGGACTTCAATGACAACGGCTTGTTGACTGTCATCAGTTGTTAAAGAGTAAAATCAGATTGTTCTATTCCCTGTCTTAAATCTTTTTTAAACCTTCCTCTCACATTTAAGATAAATTTTAACTCTATCGTAACCTTCAAAAACTTATGTAATCTGCCAACCCCTGCCGACTTTTTTCACTTCATCTCAGGTCACTCTCTCCTAGCCCACTGGGCTATAGTAGAACTTTCCTTTTTATTCTTAGAACAAGTTAAATGCATGTCTTTAAAATATCTAGCTGGAGTATTTTTCTCACTTATATTTATCTAGTGATATAGTACATGTCCTTTTTGCCTCACACAGATCTCCCTCAGTAGGTTGGTGCATCTTTACCAGCTACTGTAGAGTATGGCTGTTAATTCTGGAAAGTTGCTCTCAACAATGGAAATTAGCTTGCCTAGATATGGCCAGGAGGTAATTACACCTTCCAGGAGGGATAGCCTCAGCCAATGACTGATCAATATGGGGTTTGAAATCCAGCCCTTGTGTCTCAAGATGGTAAAAATCCTGGGTGCCATCATGCTCCAGAGCTTCCCGTGGAATCAGTCTCCTTGTTCAAATCTAATTTCTTCTCTCCCTTTCCTGTTTCACCTAAAGTGCATCCTTGAAAAAAACTCTTGCACAGCAATCTTATCTGAGACAATGTTTAAAGAATAGGACCTAAGGAAGTCAGTACCAGACATACACCAAGAAGGTTAACTTTACAGATGGGATTCTATATTTGTAAAATTTGTTTCCTGGATGACAGTAACTACCTTATGACAGGTGCTAGGTAGAACACCGATAGTCCTTGGCATGTTCCAGAAGTGTGACTGTTGAAACATCTCCTTTTCATAAAATAGGACAAGATAAAAGTTGAAGAGGTGTTCTACCTTGTGCAATCTCTCTGATATTTGAGATGTCTGAGAGAAATGATACCTAGGACTGTGGATACTATTAAGGCCCTAGATTTGTTGTTACTATTAATTACAAAACAAAAACAAACCGAAAAAAAAAAAATGTGAGCATCAAAGGCCTTCTTTGAAAGCTTTCGGAGAGACCTTAATTTCCTGTACCTGGGGGACAGAACTTGCAAGCCACTTTACATAAATAGAATGGACCTCTACGCAAAATGTGGTTTGCATTTTGAGGCTGATGAAGCCATACACACACCAAGAAAATATGAAAAGATTTACCGCTTACATAATAGGGCTTTTTGGAGAGACCAATACAGCTTCTTAGCAGATCCAAAATTTCATGAGACCAGGGGAAGAATACTGGCTTTGAATTTTTATTGTACTTAGATGTCAGGGCCAAGCATGTGATTGGAGTCCCACCAGTATCAGTTGTGTGAGCACCCAGGCGTTTGTACTAGACTTCTCAAATTTAGGGCAGAAAGAAAGAGATGGAGAGGTTAGGCTTAAACGATGTCAGCAGTCAAACTTCAAAAACAAGGTGATTCAGAGACTATTATTACAGAAGACTAAACTGAAAATTGCACTTTATTGTAAGATTGACAGACACTCAGAAAAATATTGAATTTTCGATTCTTTCCTACCAAAGTTGGGATTCTGGTAGGGAAGAAGTAGGATGAGTTTGGGACAAAAATTTCTGTGTAGAGTAGGTATGCACTTGAGAACCTTAGAACAAAGATTTTTCTGAACCTTCTCGATGTATAGAACTGACTTCCTGATTTGTTTCTTAAAAAAAAAAAAACAACTTTAAAAGCAAGCCTCCATCACCCTTATAATTGAAGGGAAGCTTCAAATAAGGCGAGTGTCTCACAACAGTTGTCTTCCTAAATATCTCTCACTTTCCCTCATGGCAAAAGACCAATAACTAAGGTAAGGTCAGAATTTAACGTTAGCTGACTGGGAAAGTGCTGGATCTGCTAAAGGAAAAGAGGAATTTTATACCAAAAAAAAAAAAAAAAAGCTGTAGGACATGGCTAACACTTACTTGAAGGGTGTGGCTGAGTAAGACTGGAAGAGAATCCTTAAGGTTCCAAATCAAAGGTGAGCAGACATAAAGCTAGATAAAGGAAATTTAGTTGATAGATACACTGCTTCATGTCTTAGGATGTAATGCCTTGGCAAGGGTCCCTGGAGCTTGTTTTAACATGCTGATGAGATGACCCTTTGAAGGCTGTGAAAAGTGATGGTCCACATTAAAGGCAGTATAGATGCCAGATCTGCTATGGCAGGCTTTGGAGGAAAATTTCAAAGAAGCTTAGAAAAATAGGAATTCCTAAATGAATCCACTGTACAGCTCTGAAAAATTGAATAGCTATTATATTTATTCAAAAAGTGTAGACAAGAGTTTCTCAACCTCAGCGCTATTGATACTTTGGCATTCATCATTCTTCATTGTGCTGGTGGAGAACTATTTTGTGCACTGTAGAATATTTAACAGCATCCCTGTCCAACTTCATTAGAGTTAAAGATTGAAGGAGAAGTAAAAACTTTCACACTGGTAAGCACTAAACTGTTGTCTGCGTCCCTGAGTCTTTGTTTGTCTTTCTTATTTGTTGCTTTCAGTTTTATATCCCACATATGAGTGAAATCATATGGTTCTCAACTTTTTCTGTCTGACTCATTTTGCTTAGCATGATAATCTCAAGGTCCCTCCATGTTGTTGTAAATGGCAGTATTTCATCTTTTCTTATAGCTGAGTATTATTTTATTGTACATATGTACTGCATCTTTATCCAATCATCTATCAAAGGGCATTCCATTTATTTCCATATCTTTGCCAAAGTGAATAGTGCTACAGTAAACATTGGGTTGCATATATCTTTATGGATAAATGTTTTCAAATTTTTTGAATAAATACCCACAAGTGTTGGAGGGAGGTAGGGAAAAAGGGGTCAAATATAATGTGATTGAAGGAAATTTAATTTGGGTGGTGAACACACAGTACAATATACATATGACATATTATTGAATTGTACACTTGAAACATTTAATTTTACTACCAATGTCACCCCAATAAATTTAATTTTTAAAAAACCATTTTCACAAACAAAATCTGTGAGACTTCTTCACTAGTAGACCCACCTTGCAAGAAATGTTAAAGAGAGTTCTTCAAGTTAAAATGAAGGACACAAAACATGAAAACATATGAAAGTATAAAGCTTACTATAAAGATAAGAATATAATCAAATTCAGAATAATACTATAATGGTGGTACATAAATCAAACTCATAGAAGCAGAGAGTAGAATGGTGGTTACTGGGACCAGGGAGGTGGGAAAAATGGGGTATTTGGTCAGAGTATAAAATTATGCAGTTATGTAAGATGAATAGTTCTAGAGACCTAATGTATAGGCAGGATGACTACAAATAATAATACTGTATTAAATGCTGGAAGTTTGCTAAGAGAGTAGGATTTCAGGTTCACTCATCACAGACAAAAATGGTAACTATACAGAATTGATATGTTTGACTCCAGTAATTATTTCACTTTGTATATGTGTACCCAATCATGTCATACGCCTTAAGTATGTAAAGTTTTTATTTAAAAAAAAATATATTTTTTTCCTGGATACTATGAACAATTAGAATTCTGTAGAAGTTCTACCTAGTGGAATAAACTTTTGTGTGGTATAAGTGTGTCTGAGAAATGCTATTTTTTGACTGTTGTAGGTGCTGCCTGCAACTCACCCAGATGCTTTCCATGGCTTAGCACATCATCCTACCTCTCAGATGCTGAGTACTAACTACTAATAGCTCCTAGCTTCACTTCTCTCTTGAGAATTTCGCTGGCCTAGAGCCACCTTTCTCAGAAATATTTGAGAGATTTTTGCACCCTCAACACAGTTCCAAAGCAGCTTGAGTCAGTGACCAACTGAAAAAGAGTTTGGCAGCCTGGTTACCTTCCCTCAAACAAGACATAACTCTTTGGTGACATTTATGCTCCAGAGAGTCTTGCCGTATGAAGATGTGGGTACATTTAACCTAATCCTACCTCTTTATCCCTTACCTATCCCAATTTCCTCCAGAAACTATTTCCAGTGCTTCTAAAAACCCATTTAAAGACAATGGATTCCTTTTTATCATTGCATTGAGAGCGAAAATTTATTCTCTTCAAATGACTGACCACCTGTTCTAGAACAGCCTGCTGGTATAGTGTCAGAATACACTCATTGGCTAAAAATTGCTTTCCTACTGGATCATTAGAAAACTAATTGAAAAAAGCTAAGAGGTGTTGAGTCATGAACTCAAGGGTACAAGTAAGCCTGGTGTTGGTTACTTAAAAAATATTGCTATTCTAGGTAGATTGTCATGTGTCAGGACTCAGAACACTGAATAAGATCAGTTTTCTGCCATCCACATTGAGAAGAGAGGCTTTGTTATGTTCAACCAACTATCTTCAGTTCATCACTTTTACAAAATTGTCATCTAAAAAGTAGAAATTAGATGGACTTTGAGCAACATAAACAGACCTTATGAAACATATAGTAGAGATTCTAGTAAGTTTGGATTGACAACAGAATTAACTAGCTCTGTGATATAGCAAAAATAACTATACTTAAGAGATATAAATAATCAAAGAATCTAATATGTGTATGCCTGGATACAAATTAGAATCTCTTGGAGAGCTCTTAAAAACTACCTTGACAAAGGAAATAAAAATTTCTAGAATGAGATTTAATCTTCACTATTTTTCTTAATCCCTAAGTGATTCTAATTGGTGATTTTACTAATCTAATGTATGAACTCCATTTTATAAATATGAAAAACAGAGGTACAATATCAATAATGACCTACCCAAGAACACAAAGCTATTTGAATAGGGTACCAGGCTTGCAACTCTACTGTCAAGTGCAATCCAGTGACTACAGGGATATATGATAGAGTGATGCATGGTCCATAATAATTCAATGTGATGTGTGTGTGTGTGTGTGTGTGTGTGTATAATCACATATATGACATATATGACATCACATATGACATATATATGTGATATATATGATATATATATGTGATATATATGTGATATATATATATTTATTTATGTGTGTGAGTGTACTGTGTTTATATTTAATAATATATTCTGTATGTCATAATACATAATCTCCCTTAAGAAATGATTGCATTCAGAGAGACAATTTAAAGGCTTTCATGATTTAAAGTGATATTTCTTAAAGTATGTCCCATGGAACACAAATTTCACAAATTAATAGATGTTAGCAATGATGCCCCAACCCTCCCCCTAAGAGATGGGTATTATCAGTCAATACTTTAAAGAAACAATGAATTTTATATTTTTTTCTTGGATATTCACAATGCCTATTAGTATATTAAAATCTGGTAAATTTTACACTAAGGAAACCTTTAAACTTTTTCCTTAACTTTAATTCAGTGTTCCTCAATTTGTAGTATCATAGCCCCAACCCTCTTTCAGACTAAGCATCTGGTAGCTTTTACTGAATTAGTGTTGTGCTTGAGCTATTTTTTTGAAAATATTGATTTATGTCTTTGGTCTCTATCCAAGGTGCATGTAATTAAGTTAATTTTCTTTGCTCTGAATGTTGCGCTCAAATACCTTCTCTTTTTTCCCGCTTTATATGCAGCGTCAGAACTACCGAAGCTAGATCGAGAGCACCACACAGACGTCACGTGTGCAGCAGCATATCTAAAATCTCAGGTTCTAAGAAGGGGGCAGCTGAGCTACTGAAATTGCATTAAGTCAAATTGAGACTTCTGTAAAGTGATAAAAATAATGATTCTTTGCATGTTTGTTGAATGCAACAAATGCAATGAGATTAATTTATAATTGAATTAACTTTCTCATTGACAAATACTTAGAAACCCATTCCTTTGTGATCATAAAATTAAATTTATGAACTTTTATCTAATATGACAACCAATCCTAATATGTCATGAAAAAAGAACTTGAAAGGACTTTCGAATATAAAGGTTTACAGTAATATTACTGTTTTATAAGATGTGATGTGTTTCAAGAACCCTACAACCTTTTAAGGAATCTGTAGCTGTTTATAAAAAATCACAGTGGAACTGGAGGTACAGAAAAAGTGAAAAACACAATCTGGTCTTTAGGGCCATATAAAAATATTTATCTGGCTTCTCTGCTAAACACTCCCCAACACTTGCCTTAGCTACTGTTTCTGATGGGTTTATCGACACTTGTTTGAGAATAGTCACCACCTATGGTGCTAAAGTCAGCCTTTAGATAAGGCTGGCAGCTCCTCTTGACTGGCATGTACTTGCAAGAGCAGAATTTGGCCTGCGGTGATTGACATGGATGAGGGTGAACAAATGATCTTCAAAGAACTAAAGTGGCCATGAAGCTAGGGCTCTGGAGAAGAAGCGGTGAAGGGGATTAAGTGGATGAAAAAGGGATTTTGTAGAGCAGCATTGTGGGATCTCTTACTTACACTTGTTAAACAGGAAGAACATTGCAACCCCTGGAGTTCCTAAATAGCGTACTTAACTATGAAGTCGGACTTCTCAGTCATTCCTTGGGCAAAGCAGTACTGGCTTAAAAGTTGTCAGTCAATAGAAGATGCCCTTTAAGTACTGTCAATGACTGATGCTGAGGTTTTTCCATTACGAGAGAAAAATACCATCCTCGTCCACAGTTTTGACTAAAATCTCAGCCAGTGTAAAGTGCCATAAGATAGGAAAGAGAAGTAAGAAGCCTATCCATGCTGTCATTCTCTCCCTGTCTTTTATATTCTATTAGAAAAAGGACTCAAATGTGTTTGTACCTATCAAACGTCTTCCAGAGAGAGTAGCTCTTCTGGAACCCTACCTGGCTGGGTATACTTCTAATTTTGCAGCATCATTTAGAAAAGTGGTTCTTTTGAATTTGGAGTGCCTTTATTTTTTTCTAGGAAAAGAAACCATTCTCTTTGAATTTTTTTTTTTAATTTAAAGCAGGCATTTTATGAGATTTTCTAAAGCCATTTTTAATATGATGTAGTGGGAAGTATATTTTGTAACTTCTAGTTTAAAAATACTTCTTAACCATATCACCCCTTATTATCCAAACAATTCTGTGATTATATCTTGCTATACTCACCTATGCATGAGGAAACTAAAGCTTTGTGAGGTTAAGTCATTTTTCTAAGATCCACAGCTATCGAACAGCAAACCGCAGACTTAAATCTAAGTCTCTAATATCAAATTCCATGTGATTTCCAATGTCGTGCATTGTTATATAGAAAAATGGAGTTAAAATATTAAGTAATTTTACAATGGTGAAAAGATATGCTCACATTCTTTACAGAGAAATTAAAAATAATATATATTTGCAAGGATTTTTGAATCAGATCTGGAATTACATCAAAGCTCTTTCCCTTTTTAAAGAAACTATGAGAAAATCACTCTTAACCTTGATTGTATCATATTATATTACATATAGAGTATATAACAGCGGACCCTTTTCCAATAAAGCCCATTAATGTTATATGTTTTAGTTTCCAAGAACTCTGATACTACCCCTCTCTCAATCTCCTCTTTTTTTTTGTCACAGTAGCCATCTCTTCACAAAGTCAGAACTGTTATGTTATTCTTGTGTGATATAAGAAAAGTGTGTGTGTGTGCATGTGTGTGTGTGCACATGCTTGTGTGTACTAATATTTGGTCACTGAGAGTCTCAGGATCTGAAGAAAAAATATTACTTTAGGGAGCAAGAATATTTAGGAAATTATGGAAATTTAACCATGGGATTCAGAGATTTAGTACTAAGAAAAAAGATGTGGCCAGGTAGGGTGGGGGTGGGGGAAGGTGAGCGTATAGAAAAAGACTTAATAATGTTTGGGAGGGGAGAGAGCCAATACTGGAGAAAGGAATGATCTCCCAGTGCATTGATCATTCCCGTTCTACGTCCCTTTTACTGTCCAACTCTGTACCTGTAATCTTACCATTGTAGATTCAACTCTGGACTAGCCCTGAAAAGAACTAAGAAGTCTGGATAGATTGGAAGTGAAACAGCATTCTTGCCAGAATTAACTAAGAACAAAAGGGAAAAAGAGGGTACTGGTTATATTAAGTAACAATATCAGGGACAAAAGGGAATGTCAATACTTACCACAGAATGATTTATATTAAATTATTTTTTTTTTTTTACAGGTTATATTAATGGTCTATTGAGGTATCCTAAGGTTTCAATGGAGGTGCTTCAGTTACAAGATGGGCCTACTGGACAAGGTACAGGACCTTTTACCCGTTCTTTAATTTTTTCCTATTTATTTGTGTTTGGCATATACAATTTTTAATGATAAATAGTTAATGGCAAAAAAAGGGGGAAGAAAGGAAAGAGGGAAGAATGGAAGGTAGCTAGATAGAAAAAGAAGGAAAAAGAAAAAAGGTGGATCTCTACTCTACTTGTAGACAGCACATGTTAAAAACCAGCTCGTAGAAGCCTCAATGTCTCCAGGTTTAGAAGGGGAGACCTCGTTATGATGGAGCAGATGACGGTTATGAGGAAAGTTTTATGGAGAAGGTGCAACTTGGGTTCAACTTTGAAACCAGTTTAATATTCAAATAAATAATGAGAAGGGAAAGTGATTTGAAGGTGGGGGGGATTGAATTCTGAGAGATGAAGATAAGAATAATTCTTGAATATGCCTGTTCTTAAAATTTTTGAATACTCCTCTGATAGTGACTAATATTTGTCCCTCTCCTTCCTCACTCCATAAAAACCAAGGAGATTTTAGTAAAGTTCTCTGTTGGCCACCAATCTTCCCTGAGTCTGATAAACATGTTAACTTTGTGCACTACCGCTGAAACCAACTTTGAAAAATTGAGAACAATTCTGTTGTCATCAACAAAATTGAATTACAATATAAAATATTGAATGGGAATTTTAATTTGATAAATGGGAACATTCTGGGTTTCATATTGAGTCCAGATGGTTGCAACGTCTTTAATACATGTATCTATTTGGCATTAGTACATTTGTGTATCACGGTCCCTTTCTCATCTATGTTTAATGATGGATAGTGTCCAAATGGTACAAGATGTTCCACAACATGTTAAACTTCTGGTGAGTCCTTGTACAGATGACAAGCTCTCTTTTTCCTGATGTCCCTCACACTCTCAGCATAACTGGTCAGGGATGAACTGAACTTCAAACTGGTTAATTGATGTTTTTCACTTCTTGGCAAAAACAAACAAACAAACAAACAAACAAAACAATAAGATGAATAATTGTTTCCTTCCAAATGAGAGGAATGGACTTTATCTGGACTACAGAGTTTGCAGTGCATCTGCAATTGCAGATTATTTTCTCTAGGCTACTGCCAAATGTTGAGCTTTGGGCAGCTGTCAGCAAGGTCTAGGTTTTGGGGGGAACTGGCTGTTTTCAGAGGTGTCTACAGTTAAATTAGGGAAGTAAACAAATGTCACCTTCAACATAGTTCAGCTTTACTTATTACTTTATCTATAACCTCTACTATAAATACTCAGCTACCAGGCGTTCCTATCTTCATTCTTTTTGTTTCTCTTTAAAGCCAATAACACTGTTTCCAATTGGTTTTTCTTGAGTATGTCTCAGCTCTTTTTAACCTACTCTAAAATTTGATGGTTTATCATTTCCCATAAAATAAGATTATTTGGCCTGGCATGAAAGGTTACTTACATTCTTTATCCATCCTAGCTCTGCAGTATTATCTCCTTTGTTTTGTTCCATTTTCCTCTTCTTTTCTTGTTCATTGATGCACTTTGTAGTCCATCCAAATTAAAATATTTTTCTTTGTCACACTTCAACAGACCTGAAGACAAATTCTACTGTGGATGGTTACACCCAGTTGGGAAAGGTTACCAGAAAATGCCAGAGTATTTAAATAAAATACCTCTTACCTCTTCCTATAAACGGTGTGGAAACAATGTGAGAAACTAAGTAATGAAAAACTTTTAGCATCTCTGAGATTCTTTTGAAAATTCCCAATGTACGGTGAATAAATACTGAAATTCAGTTGTATCTAATTAGACATCTTAGAAATGACCTATAATGAGAATAGCTCACACCCATTTGAGGGAAAATGTTGGCTAATTAAATAGGTTGCCAAATAAATTATCGACAGATTTATAGATGGATGGAGTCGCTAATTTTTAAAATATGCTACCATAGCCCTCTCCAGCCAGTTTCATGTCCATACTAAAGGACTTACGAAAGCTTAACGCTGGAAACGAAATTCCAGAGTTACTTCTGCTTTTGAGCCCTTCATACCCTAAGGCGGTAGGATATATGAGCGAGTGTAGTTTTGAGAACAGCAAAATATTTCTCTGTATGTGTTTGATAAAGAAGGAGCATATCTCAAAACTCTCAAATATCTTAAGATTTATGGGGTAGATTTTACACGTGCTTTTATATTTTTTCTCTTTTCCTAGGGAGCCTCTCTTGCTGTATTTTTTACTGCACCCTCTCTTGCTTAAGGAAATCAAATCTGAATTTGAAATTATCTTCCTTCCCCCTTTTTTTTAATCATTCAACTTAGTTTATTTACTTTTTCCTTTCAACAATTAATTTTATTTTGGGTTACCTTTATTTATTTTTAATTTTATTTGTCTTATTTCAGTTTGTTTTTCCTATGTTGCTGCCTTTATTTCATGTTCAGAATTGTTTGTCAGCCTTTTGGTTTTTTTCTGCCTTTTATTTTCCCTTTGTTGATTCTCTGGTGCTCTTATTTTGCTGCCAGAGTCAAAATGAATGTGAAACCAGTTTCTCTGTGAATTTACTCTGTTCTGCACATTTTTCTTTTATGTTTTTGTTTGTTACAAATTATCATGGTTTATAAACCCTTCCAGGCTTTTCAAAGGGTTTTGTATTATGAAAAATGAAAAATAAAAGGATGTAGCAGTTTCAGAGGGACAAATTCCCTTTTAGAAGTCACAGAGGATGTTAAAGTAAAGCAATAGAATGGTGATTGGATACATTTTCCAACATCATGAGGTAATGTGGTTGCTCTTATAATGTCACAGAAGTTAATGAGGCAATTTCCTATAGAGAGACAGGATGGAATGGAGCAAACCTCATGGTATGTTCTGGACAGAAAATAAAGGCCTCTTTGCTTACTGGCCATTATAGTTTAAAAATAATTCTGATAAATTTTACTCATGAAAAATGAATTACTGGCCCGGGTTTATCTAGGGCCTCAGATACCTAGTAGGAAGGTAGGTGTATGGTTGGTTGGCTGAGTATATTCTTTTCTAAGTACCTTGTTGGCCCAAAAGTTAAAAGAAAAATCTTAAATAGCCTATGTCCATCTTCAGATCTTGTTAGATTGTATCTCACAGGCTTCTTACCGTGAGGCCTAGGAATTGCCTCTGGCTTATTAAAGAGAAGACATTACTGAAGCTGTAGTGGTTTACGCAGAAAAGTTTGGTGAACTAGGGTGAAAAACAAAAAACAAACAAACAAACAAACAAAAAAAACAAAGAAACACCTCAAGGTCCAAAGGTAGGCTAGCCTGCCAGTATGACAGCCAAAACCTTGCTGAAGAAAGATACTTGTCAGTGGGCACTACTGTCACTGAGAACATTGTGTTTTGTAGCTGCATAAATTTTCACTTCCCGACCGTCACTTTAGACTAGAAGTTTGACTGGCTGAGGGTGGACTATATACTCGTGACATACATGTCAGGATGGTGGCGGAAGCGTTAGCTTCTCATGTACAGGTGGACATACTGGGTTTCTCTTGGTGGAAAATTTCTTAAATAGAAGGAAGCCAGGATTCAAGTCAGCCCCCCAAAATGACATCTCTTATGCATGTTTTATATATGTATTTCTGAGCACTGTAGTTTGCCCACTTTCGAATTTTATAAAATTGAATCAAAATATATGTCTTTTGGAATAATATTTTTTTTTTGGTTCGATATCATGTTTGTAGGGTGCATATTGATATGTGCAGCCATATAACGTTTATATTCAAAGTGATATTGTATTGCACTTTATGAATATTTTCTCTCTCTCTCTCTCTCTCTCTCTCTCTCTCTCTCTCTCATATCTGATTGTACTTCACTGAACATTTCATTTAAAGGAGCATTTTAAGGCTTCTTTAGCACATCCAAATTGCCATAATCACTTTTCTTGTATTTCGGGGCCATTATTAAGTAAAATAAAGGTTATCTGAACACAAGCACTGCAATAGGGCGACAGCCGATCTGAAAGATGAGAAGGCTACTAAGTGACTGATAGGCAGGTGTGGTATATAGTGTGGTGATGTGCAGGACAAAGGGGTGATTCATATCTTAGGGGTAATGGAGCAGGACAGTGTGAGATTTTGTCATGCTACTCAAAATGTCATACAATTTAGAACTTATGAATTGTTTAATTCTGGAATTTTTTATTTAATATTTTCAGACTAAGTAGAGCAGGTAACTGCAAATAGGGGAGACTACTATATTTTTCTTGAGAGGCATTATGTATTTTGATATTTATCTTTTTTTACCCATATGTATTCTTACCAAATATTTTTAGCTCCTTTATAATGATTTTTATCAAGAGTTCTTGTAACATAATCAAATATAGTTTTGAAATATGGTTAATAGCCTTTGCGTCTTGTTTAATGAGTCTTTTTCGAAGTGAGGTTATAAAAACATTCTCCTCTATTATATTATATTCAAAAAACTTTATAACTCTCTCTCACAAATTTAGGTACTCAATGTATCTTGATGTGACAGGTCTTTATACTTGATCTTTTCTTATAGTGTCTTGGGCTTTCTATCCCTTTGTAATTGATATAAAACTTAAATGAGCATTCCAAGTTTCAGAAAATACGAATATGTATATATATATATATATTATTTTTTTTAAATTTAGAGTACATTGATTATGACACGGATTATTACAATATGTTTTCAATAATGAATTTAATAAGTTTTCAACTCAAAAATGATGTTGACCTTTAATTTTGCTACATAATTTTGTAATTTTATCAATAAATGTCATATATTTAAATTGTTTATTACTGAACAGTTGGTATTTTTGGAACTATTATAATGGTGTCATTAATTTTTTTCTTTTTTCTTTTTTTCTTTTCCTTTTATTTATTTATCTATTTATTATGTATTTATGTATTTATGTATTTATGTATTTATTATTATTTATTTATTATTTATTTATTTATTTATTTTTAGGCAGGGCAACCCTTGGTTGACCTCACAGATTGCAGGGACCTTGTCAGTTTAAAATCCTTTTTTTTTATGCCTACAGTATTGGTCTTCCTACGTGGTTTTCTATCCGAGTACTAAGCAGGCCAGAACCTGCTTAGCTTCTGAGATCAGATGGGATTGGGCTTGTTCAGGGTGGCGTGGCCGTAGACAAATTTATTTTCTAAGCATTTTATTTCTAAGCAATTAATGCTGAATGTAGCATTTATTCATGGGGTTCTATATTTTCTATATTTATCTTTTGTTCAGCAACACTGCTAAGTTCATTCATTAATTCTAATAGTATTATCTATTAATTGGAATTCTGTGTGTGAAGTTATATTGTCTGTGACTATGAACGTTTTATTTCTTCATTTCAAATTTTGTAGCATTTTAACTACTTGTCATAATATATTGGTTATGTTCTAAAGTAAAATGTTGAATAGAAATGGTAATAGCAGACGTTTGGGTTTTAAGTTGGATATGGAAGGGAAGGATTCATACATTTTACGATTAAATATAGTCAAGTTTACTCTTTATTGCTTTTGAAAAGTCACCTCAGATTGCTATATTTTAAAATACGTAACTAGTTGTTTAATTTTAAAATATTTTTATTGCATCTAATAAAAGGACAATTTTTTGACATGTGATATTTTTATAACATTTAGTTCAAAATCTTTGCTAATTTTTACTGCATTTTTTTTTCTCAAATTGATGTGTCATTTAGAAGTATTTTGGAGAGTGGAAGTGGGAAGAGAATAAGGTTTAGTTGTTTATTGACTTGGTTTGCTTTACTGGTTCTCAAGAAGTCAGTGGCCAGATTCCTACACCCAAGGTTGCGACTCTCTCCTACAGCAATCCATTTGTCCTTTCAGGCCTAGGGACAGGAATGGCTTTCCCACTCCCGCTCCACTTTGGATACCTCATCATTCCTTCTCTTTTAACTCTGTTCACAACTGTTTTATATTTCTTTATTTTAACACTTTTTATTAAACTGTTATATATCTACACAACCCTGACTAATACAGTATGTTACTCTTTTTTTTTTCAAATGAATGTTAAATCAATTCATAATTATAGTTCATAATTCAAAGGTATTCATTTATATAACACCTAGATAAATCATTTCCTATATACTATTGAAGAGTACTCAGCCTTCCTAAATATAACTAAGATTTGGTTTCGAAAGAGGATGTAGAGGGAACCTCCCCAACAGTATTTATCCCAGGAAAATGACTTATAATCAGAGAAGAGATATAATCTAATGAGAGCTCTCACTAGGGACAAAGGTATATTACTTCCATGTAATAATGTCTGGTAGAACTGAGGTAGATCAATGAATCTACAAAAATGATCACTTAAGACTACATATTAAACTTCACCCATAGCAAATAGTTGGTATATTAAATTCTCAACAAATACTATCAATTACTTTGAAATTTATTTTATCATGTTTATTTCTGTTTGCTTTGGGGAAAAAGTTATTTTTCATGCATCTTAAAACTATTACTAATATCTTAAAAAACAAATTATAGAAAGTTCATATTATGTTCCAACGCAGTATAAATACAACTTGGTATAGGTAGACAATTCTGTGAGAAAAACTATCAATTACAGATCAGCTCTTTTTTCTACGCTTACCCAAAGATAAGACTTTAAATTAATTGTTCCAAGTGAGAATGAGTTAATCGTAGTAAAATGAAAAAAGGGAAAGCAAGAAAATGGTTCTAGATTCTGGAGATGTTATTCTTAGCACCTCGACTGAGACAAATTTACATTCAAAGAATCTTAGAATTTGAGTAGTTGAATTTTCAGATAGAGATTTTAACTATCTTATTGGCTCTGTAGTACCAGGATCCAGGAGTTTAGAATGATCCTGAATTTAGGAAGAATAATATTTGATACCAGAGTGATAAAGTAGAGAGTTAGACATTTTTCATAATGTGTCTAGTGTAAACACTTGTTTCTGTCTCCCATTGGCTCGTATTGGCTCGTTTGGAAAGCCCTTTTATAAAAAAGACCGGACTGCCAATAGCTTAGCAAGTTTAAATACTAAGAATGTACTCATCGATGAATGAATTCTTAGTGAGGAGCCAATTTAGAACAGAAGCAGACAGGCAAACTGCTAACGGCAGGGCAGAGTCTGAGGTGTATAAGGATACAAGAAGAGAAGAACAGCATGTTTTTATGTTAATTTGGTCTGTAACCTTGGCACTAAAGTGATAAGAGAAATCTCATAAGGTATAAATGAAGGTCTCCAACTAAGCTACTGAGGATGTTACATAATACATCAGTTATAAAACTTCTTTGACTACATATATATTGAGTGTTTCATTGCTAATCACACTTAACCTACTGGTATTGTAGAGTAGCAGAAAAAGCGTAACTTTTGAAGTTAGATGAGGTGAAGTTAACAGAGTACATTGGGTGAGCCATTTAACCTTTCTTGCTTTTGGTGCTCTCATCTATAAAATGAGGACATTCAATCAGATTATCTGAATGGTCTCGTTGGGTTCCATAAAACCTGTGGCTTTACATATGTTTAATGAACACACTCCAAGTAAGGTAGATATGGTATAATAGGAAAAGAAGTGGATTTATTTCAAGATCAAACAGACCTGGTGTTGAGGTTTAGACCTGCTTAGATCTTTTCCCTCTGACCTTGTGATCTTGAACTTGAAACGTAAGTGCTATGAGACTGCAATTTCTCTTCAAATTGTATTTATTAAAAAACAAATGGTCTACGGCCATGCTACCCTGAACGTGCCTGATCTCGTCTGATCTTGGAAGCTAAGCAGGGTCAGGCCTGGCTAGTACTTGGATGGGAGACTACCTAGGAATACCAGGTGCTATAGATGTTAAAAAAAAAAAAATGGGGGAAACCATAGAGATACCCTTTCCAAATACTACATAAGTGTAACAAATGAACTGTTATATATTGGATATAACTACATCTCAAAAAAAAAAAAAAAAAAAAAAAAAAAAAAAAACCTTAACACTACCTAAATTTAGAATTTTTTTTTTTTTTAAATACATATCCCTAGTTCCAGGCAGTTAAGAACAGGTATAACTTCTTGCCACCTCTTTCCCAGCTGGGCATGCTGTTGTGTGTTAATATATTGATGGTAGATCCTCTGTCTTCTTGGGTCCTGGAATGACTAACAAAGTAAGTCCCTGGCAACCCAGCAACCTGGATTAGACAGAGTTAGTGAGAAACATTAAGCCTAGAAACAATCTTTGTTGAATATTTAGCCACAGAGAAATCACTATGTTGAAGTAACAAGACCAAGTATGCATATTAAGCATGATTGGACTTTAAGGAATACAAAGATTAGGTAGTTAAGTAACAAGAAAACAGTGGAAGCAGCTAATACGACACATTTTAAAGTAGAGTGGTCCCAGAGGGGCATGCTTAGTATTGGAGATCACCAGAAATTGAACCAAGTCTGTATCAAAAACCAAGAAAGTTTAAACTAGGAAAAGCATCTATTCAATAGAAAGTGTGATTCTGGGGTATCCCTTTTGTGTTCCTGCTCTCCAGAAGCTCATTGTTCTGACAAAAAAAAAAAAAAAAATATATATATATATATATATATATATATATATATATCTCCTCTTGGGAACAGAAAATGGCAAGAATAGAGAAAGTATGCTGGCTTCATTCACATAGACAGGGATTTAAGGCACTCCTCTCTCTGAAGTGAGACAGTACAATTTATATGTTCACGTGTGTATATTTATAATGATATCATATACTCATATAATTTGTATATCTGCCTATGGTAGTCTTCATAACTAAAATTTTCCATGAAGGCAGGGATTATCTCTGCCTTGCATGGCTCATGGTAGGAACTCAATGAATATTTGCTTTACTTAGTCATAAGGTGAGTGAATAATTAAAAGCAGTAGGTATGTGAATGAATGAATGACAGGTATAAAGATCAGACACAATGTATTTAAGGCAGAAAGCTGTAGCTTGGTGGCATATGAATACTAATCACGTGTATAAGAAACATTGGGAACTGGTTTAGGGCAGCAAACTATACGCTAAGCCATATCTTCCCTGGAAAACACTGGGCTTTTAATATCTTTCCCACTTTAGTCTCAGGACCTAGTAGGGTGGATGAATTATTTTTACACCCTAGGATTTGGTAAACCTCTAGTCTTAACCCTGACATTCTCTTTCCTAGCTGTCCCCATTTTGTTCTCTCTCCTAAGCAGATTCTTTTATATTCTACTTGGTTTAACTCTTCACCCCACCACTCCAAGTGCCTTTGTCTGACTATATCCTATTCATCTTTTAGCTCTCAAGAAACTTTCTTTTCATTCTGTGAAAACTTTTATTTCTTTCTCTGTTGACATTTCTGTGTGTTTAACAGCGATCATACTTTTCTGTTATTTAAAATCATTTTTCCTTTAACCTCTCTTTGTCTAGAAGTTTCTATGACTTGCCTGATTGATATATAACGGTCATTCAATAAAGATATAATGAAAGGGTAAATAAAGTAATAAAACTAAAATCTCCTAATACTTGAAACCTGGAAATTCAGGGACCACAGCTATTTTATTTAAGAGAGTCATTTTTCGCACATTACCCAATTGCCTTTTCAATGCAGAATTTATGGGTTTTATAATACTCCAAAAAGTAAGGAAATGTATCTCTACTTTTGCCATAGAAGTGAATGTATACATAAAATACTTATGCCTTTTAAATAATTTTTTAAAACTTATATAAATTGTATGATTCTTGGTAAAATTATGTAGATTAAAAATGATTTTTTAGATACTTATACTACTCTACAGTTGTGAGCCTAAACAGCAGGAATCCACAAGAAAGTGAGCTAGGAGAGATAAAAGAGAATATCCACTCAATCTGAATCTGGTAAGAACAACGGTAGCATATCTGCATGTGAAATCTACATGCAGGAGTCAAACTTTCCTAGGCAATGCAATGAAAGATGACAGAATCACACCCCTGATTTTAGGTAACAGTTATTCAATGATTCTTAATAAGTATACATATGTTTACAATATAAAGTAGTCACAAGAGTATGATCAATGTGTCAATATTAATCCAGTTAATAGTTAAAGTATAGCAAAAGGAAAACAAAGTACAAGTAAAAGGAGTAGAAATTGTCCAAATAGAATTTCTTAAGAACTTCTTTTCTGTCTTTCTGTAGAAGCCTTTAAAAGAATGACTTGAAAATTCTACCAAAAATATTGTAGACAACAGGTAAGGGCAGAATAAATGAACAATCGATGTTTGTGAAAGAGTAGGCGTATTGCATGTGGAAAGATGCAATCAATCTTAAATCTTTGTTTTGTTAGGAGATCCACTTTCTCATCTGCCTCGTCCCATCCAAAGAATCTTAAATATAATTGCACATATAGTAGGTACAAAATAATAGCTAAGTATACTATATGAGTTTGAATGCTTGCTTAGACAAGTTAAATAACTTCTTTATGTCTCAATTTCCTCATTTCTATAAAGGGGCGAAACAATAGTAGTTATTTTCTAAATTACTTGTAAAGATTAAATAAATTAGTACCTGTACATATTAGAGAATTGTGTGTGTGTATGTGTGTCAGTTACCAGATATTACTCTATTACTGTTCATACAGAACTATAACTATGGAAACCTGTGTTCAACAATCATTAAAGGTTGTTTTATTCACTGCTAGTGTGCAAACTCATCTAGGACACTCACCTTTACGAACTTTGCTCTCTTTGTTGTATTCTGTAAGATGTTATCCTGAAGATAATATTAGCTAACATTTGTGGTATAGTTACCACATGCCAGATACTTTATGTATTAATTCTTCTAACTGTGAAAAATAAATAAATACATGACTAAAATAAGACAGAGGTACTCATACCATTCCCATTTTAAGTTTATGAAAACTGAAACATTAGCAAAGTCAAGTACTTGATCGATGAGATTAGATGCAGGATTTGAACTCATACACTCAAATCCATGCCTTAACCTTTGCATCTCTATTTCTGCTTCCTATTAAAGGAGCTCTTTCCTTTCTTCTCTGAAATAATCTTCCTCTTCCTCCTTTCCTCCTCCTTCCTCTTTTGTCTTTTTTCCTCTCCTCTCTTCTCTTCTATTTAATCCCAAATGCTTTCTCTTTCAAAATTTTTTGTTTAAATTAACTCAAAACTTTTTATCAGGAAAAAATACTTCTCAAATGATGAAGTCTTAAAAAGTGATCCTACATGTCACAGAAATATTTAGCTGTAATTTTTTCATTTATTTATAAAATATTAATTTTCCTACTATGAATCAGGCTATTTCTACATGCTAGAGACCGAAACAGTGAAGAAAAGATAGGATCTTTTATTCTAGTACCTTAAACAAAAATACTAACTAAAAGTTATTCTAGTCAGGTGGTGATAAATGCTGTGGGGAAAGATCGAGGTAAAAAGGTAGTAGGGACTATGAGTTTCTGTTTTGATGTGGGGGGGGGTGAAGGAGAGGAAATAAAGGAGAGTAAGAAGTGTGGTAGGGATATAGGATGCGGCGGGGAGAGAGAAAGATTAAGAAGGTGGTGTTCATTGTAAAGCAGTTGAGCCCTATGGTAAGCCTCACTAAGATGATAGTATTTAAACAACAAACTGAAGAGCAAGTATAGGAACCCAGGGAAAGGGAATTCCAGGAAGGAGGGAAGGGAACAGTAAGTGCAAAGCCTCTGAGCAGATGCATATAAGGAGTGGAGAAATAAACTTCATTTCTTGATGGGAAGAACATCAAAATTACTTTACAAAAAGGCCATGCGTATAGAGAAGGTAAGCATCTGTGGCCACTTTTTGCAACCTAGGATAGCTGCTGTTGATGTGTAGAATTGAAAACTTTCTTCTGTCTTTTTGCTTTAGTGTTCCACCTCTCAGAGCACATTCGTAATCTTTACAACTTCTATTTAGAGGCAAAATGCTCTCCTCCCACACTTTCTTATTTTATGTTTAATATTTAAAAATTATTCATCAGGGGAAAAATTCTATTTGGCTTAATGATTCTATGTCACCCCGCTTGTCACAACACATCCCTAGAGTTAAAGACAATAAAAAGGTAACAAATGTTATTTATTTTCAAAAAAGTGAAAGCATCTTACGGTATTTGAAAGTCAGTGACTATATACTAGAATTCCTACTTATCACTGTGATTTATGGATTGTGCATATGCTTAGACTTTGGAGAATTTCTAGGAATCTACTGAATGATGTCCACCTTAATTTTTCTAATATCCATAAACTTGAAACAGATGGTCAGTGCTCACTAGCAAGCTGGATGACATACAGAGTCTGTACAAAGTTTTTAAATGCTAGGAATTCTTCCAAAGCAATGGGACTAAATGATATCATTTTGTAATATCCTCTCTGGAGATGGGGTGAAAATCAATGACTGTGCTTTTTTTTAGTTCTCAGTGAACTGATGTCACTATACTATGATCTTGAAAATTACACTAATTCACACTATAAATTGCTAACCATGATATCAGAGAAGTAAAGAAGAAGGACAAAGGGTGAGAGAGAGAAATGTAGAAAGAGAGAGGTGACTTACTGTAGAAGCTGATGTTTACCTGTGGCATGGTTTTCTAAAGTATGTTTCACAGATGATTACTCTTAAAGATAATTGGAGAACAATTTTTGAAAATTAAGAAAAAAAAACATGGAGTAACATAAGAAAGTAAATTTGGAAGATAATACCTATAATTTCTCTCCTTTTTAGATATTTACAGTACACATCAGAGTAATTAAATAATCAAAGAAAATTTTAAAAACTCACCTATCTGTGTTTAATGCTTCCTTTTTTAAAGAATGCGTAGAGCATTTCTGAAATGAAATTGTTCAGAACAGCTGATTCCATTCTGAAGAATAGGAGCTAGACTGAGAGTGGGGCAGGTAGTGAATGTTCCTACCTAACCAGGTAGCCATAATGGTCGTATTAGATTTCCTTTCCTGATGGTACTATGAAACCCACCTCATTCAACTCTTCACAAGCAGGGAAGTTAAAAGCACATATAGAATCCCTATTCAGAGGGAGCCTTTAAGAAAGATTCTGGTGATCTGCAGGGAAAGAATATGGAAGAAAGGGATGGTTTAGAATGTCAGTCCATTTTTTGGTTCCACCATCCGATACACTGGTCTTCACCCCCACTTTTTTATGTGTTTGTTTTAAAGTATCCATAGTTCTACAATGCTTTAGATTCTGGGAGGATTTATATAAATATGTATATAAACCATTCTCTAATAGTTGCTTACTCATACTGCATAATTAATGAATAATTAGGAAAAAATGCTTATCATAAATTAACGTGGGACTAATTGAGATACAACAAGCATGTAATGTATTCATTTGTTTTAAAAAATGCATAAGATTTTGGTATACAAAATTCTTCTTGTTTGTGCATCATGAGTTACTTGAATTAATTTTGTATTATGTAACAGGACTAAATACTAAATATGAAGCTCTAGGCCATCCCTGACCCTCCATTGTCCTCATTCATCTCACATCTAAATCTGTATCCAGGAACTGAATACAGTCATCCCTAACAAGACTCTCCTGACCAAACCTCTACTCCCATCAGATGGCTTTGGGCACCTTTGATCCCGCACTGGCCTTCTCTCTACACACATATATCAACAATTTATAAGATTAAATTCGGGAAGAATTTTTTAAAAATAGGAATGATAACTGTGTGTTGTTTTGTTTTGTTTTGTTTCCCACTCTTCGACTCATTACAAAGTGACTTCTAGACTTTAGCTAGGTCTCCTTTAATCCTTTAGAAGACAGCTTAAGCCAATTTATGGTGTAGTAAAACCAGGAAAATATAGTTATATATTGCCTATCCTTCTTTATCGCTTATTGCTGGTCACAAGTCATAATGTGCTCATGTTTCAGAGCTATCAGTGAACACACGTTAGTGCTTCTTGGATTGTGGTTTGGCATCATTGTCAGCCTGGAAAGCCTACCCACAGAAAGTTTGAGGTTTTGTTTGGCTTTAAGAAGACTTGTGAAATCAATGGCAAGCCAGCACATATTCCTCTTCTATATTCTGAGATTAGCTTTTTCTAGTTTACTCTCTGACCTCTTCCCACATGCTTTGTTCCTGTATATCAAGTCATGATAGACTCCCTTTGGTCCATTTTCCCAAAAGCTTAAAGCACAATGGGAGTTTATTTTTCTTTGGCTTATTTACTCTTAAAGGTTGCTCCAAAAAGATAAGCTATCTAATCATAATTGTCTTACACATTTGAAAAATTATAGATTGACACATTTGGTAATATCTAGGAATCGAATATTTATAGCAAGTAGTGCTGATCAGTACTAGCTTCATCTCAGTCATTGTACATTTTCATCCAATGCAGATAAAATGTGGTAATTTATTTTAATATTCTTCTACTGCTACCTAGAAAAATAATTATAAACTCAATGGGAATTTTTTCAGTCACAGGATGATCTATGTTATTTCTTCATATCTAGGTTGATGATCATATAATATTTGTCCATACTTCACTTTTTAGGCCTTTTCTCAGTTAATCTGTAAAGATGCAAATCTGCTCACAATGAAAACAACTTGTTTATAAAGCACATTTAATATATCATTAACTATATCATAAAAAATATCTTATTTCACATTGGAAAAGTCAAAAGTGTCCCTTTTGTATTTTTTCCTATATAAGAGAGCTCTGAGGCCCACATAGATGGACTCAAGCCTTTAAGTAATGTAGTCACTGAAGCTGTGGAATTGCACTCCGTATTTTTTTTCAGTTTCCAAGATTTCTGGTTGATAACCTAAATATGTTATGATCATAACACAAGCACTTTTTTCAGAAATTTTTAAAAAAAATAGATTTCTAAGTAAACGACCTGATGAAACAGAGGAGCAAGGAAGCAATAGGTCTAACACTACCTCTTAAACAAATCTAAATGGTCAGATTTTTTTCTGTTCTATTTTAATTTCTTATTTAATGTACTTTCTTAAGTCAATATAATTTTGCTTAGAGTATAAGTGCAACAAAGGAGGAGTTTGTAAGTGATCAGTGCTGTAGGTTCAGTATTTAAAAAGTCTGAAATAAGGACCAGATGTACAGTTCTCTCACTTATATTTTCTAAGAAGCCTGTGTTTGCCTAATACATTTCAACGGATCTGGAGAACATTCTGGCTCCCGGCCCCCATCTTAATCCCTGTTCCAACAGTAGCCCATTTGGAGAGATCATAGAAAACTCATAAATACATTGTTAGATATTGGAGATTATTGATATCACAGAAGTATTCCTATACTATGAGACACCCTTAATTACAAAAGTGTTTGAAATACCAATTTTCCCAGTCTAAAACTATATCTCCTTTCTATTTTGTGTTCAATGATCTCTAAATACTTTTTTTTTTTTTTCTACTTTAATAATAATCAGTTAGAACTCATGGCTGACACAGAATATGTATTGAATTATATCAAATATGTATTGAAATTATATCAAATGCTTTAGGACTAGAGACCATGTTCATAGCTGTGCTAAGATTTCTTCGAATCAATCTAAATTGTATTGATAAACTATATTTACCTCTAACCTAAGGCATTTAAAGGCTATTTCAGCTTAAAGGTCTATTAAAAATAGAATTGTATTCGACCTCAGGCAAGGGCCTAAGATATCAGTGCTAATGGTAAATAGTGTACCTACAATACTATTTTATCCACCATTTTCCCTTTTATTGATTCATTATATTTTAGCTAAACAGTCTTCAGCAAAAAACATTTTAAAACACGGGATTACAAACCACTGAAAATGACATAACTGAAAAAATGGCAGCGTATGCGTGGGGTGGTGTATATGTGTGTGCTTTTTTGACTTTTGGCTTGCTGTCTGTGCAATCCATTTTTCAAAATAACATGGAGAAAAGAAGTTTTCAAGGAGCGTCATAGAACCTGGAAAAGTTTATTGAGACATTTTTACTGGGAATAGTCAATAAGGAAAAAAAGTATCAATTTTTCTCAAGACATACCATCTTGAGCTGTGATCTTTTTAATTCTTAGTGCCGAGTGAGTCAGTGCCACTGTCACTGGAATGTGAGATCTCAGGGTCAAATATAAAGATCAAAACGAAATTGTGTTTTTAATTTTTTAATGTTATCAGTTTATTATTCTTTCATATTCATTCAGGACCACAATAGAAGCTAAGGTGACTATTTGTCATGTTAAATATTTTTTCTAATTAACAAAAAACACTTTATTAGAAATTTCTGGGTATTTTGGCGGGTTCATTTGTGTTTTCGTGATCATTTATAAGCTAACGTGTCATTATTACCTCTGGCTCATTGGACACATTCTCTTCATAAAGTTTTATATTCTGCCTGCATGAGAGATTATAGATTTATATATATTTTATATTTTTTCCCCTCCCTCTTATTTCTTTTACCCTTTTCCTGATCACAAGGGGAAAGTAAGGCTGTACCTAATGTTTTAGAGTATGTGGGGGAGAGTGATACCAAATCAAAACATAGAAGTGATAGTGAAACTACGTAGTGACCTGTTTGGACATGTGCTGGCCAATCAGAGCGCTTGCCAGCTCTGAATCAGAGCCAGGTGCACAGGTGCACATGCGGTACTCAATGAGTCCAAGCTTCAGGCCAGTGGCTCATAGTCATTGCTTCCCTTTAGGTGACTTACTTTATTAAAACAGGAACGGCATGTGGTAGACTTATTGTGGTAATCATTTCACAATATATACATATATGCATATACAATATATCCTTATGTTGTGCTCTTGAAACTGATATATGCTATATGTCAATTTCATCTCAATAGTTTAAAAAAAAATGGTTTGCCACTTCTCCCTTCACTATACTTTAGTAAAAGAGGAATAAGAAAGCACTCTTGTTATCTTTGGTTTCTAGTTATAGAACTGTGATGAGCTACTTTTTGTGATTAAAAAAGGACAAAAAAATAATGTCTTCTCACTAAATATATATATATTTATCCTAGTTGAAATGGAAAGGGTAAATTATGTAGATAGATGTGTCAACTATACCATGAAAAAAGCTGTCTTAAAATTACATCAAGCATTGACTTACATACATAAGAATAGAAAACATTGTTTCATATTACTCTTGAGAATGTGTGTGTGTGTGTGTGTGTATCCATTTTTTTTATTGTTATGAACAGTGGTATCCTCCTGTTGTGAAAATTTACAGCCAAAATTTAAAACTGTTCTGAAAAGGAGTCTATCAAGCTTTTATCACTGGCCTTTCTATCATGATTCTTACGTCCACACACTCCTAAGATGCCTTCGTGGTCATTCTTTCCATTGGGTCATTATTCTCTTTGTTCTTTAAGTCATCTTTTTTTCTTGGTTTCCTTGTGCTGTCTTCCATTGTTGCACATGACTTTCAAAAGGGCGCTTTCAGAGTTGTAGAGCTCAGTTCACCACCTATCTCAAAGACCAAGGTCCTCTCATATCCATAGCCTCCCGAACTTTATGTTTACTTTTTTGACCCAAACTCCCTTTCCATCAGCCATGTGTAATGACATATTATTTTCCAAATATTTATGCTGTTGTGAAACTCAGCTTTTCACATTTTCTTACTTCTGCTTTGGAAATCCTCTTCCTGTCCAGGTAATCTGGGTTCAGGGCTCTTCATCTCTGCCCCATAAAATTCTTTTCCTTCTGACTTGACCTTACCATATTTCTATTTTCATAACAATAAATAATCTTTTTTCTATGCAGAGATCCATAGACAAGTCGTATAATCTTATACTATGTAAGGTTAATTACGACTTGATTCCCAAGCATAGCTTATCCTAGTTGTGCTCAATAAATTTAAGTGTTGAGGATATGAATGAATAAATGGGCGTCCCAAGATAAATAATGACAGGAGGGAGAAGAAAAGAAAAGGGCTATCAATTTGGAGAATTTCTACATACTATAAACATTTTTTTATTGTTTATTAGTTCATGATAAATTAGATATATGCATTTGTCTTACTCTAAGTGAATTTATCTATTCTCTTTTGTGAGTTTATTTTTGTGTCTAGATTGAAAAGGCCCTAATATAAGCAACTGTTTTCAGACATGACCTTATAAATATATGAAGAGGACAGTAATCTAAATGGCGTGATTTTGGAAATGCTAAAAACTTTCTCTGGAAAAAATATTTCCTTAGACAAATGTAATTATTCCTGAAATTACAGAGTTGGATTTATGATTTATAATTCTAAGATTTAAAACTTTAGCACACATTGGAAGAGTGCTTTGCTTACCTCCAATATCCTTCCATTTATGGCAATGAAGTGAAGGTCTGGTTAATGGAGTAGAATGGAGTTAAAATCCAATTACCAGTATGCTTGGTTATTATCTTGTGGTACTGAACTAGTAACTTACTTTTTCAAAACAGTTACTTCACCTGTCAAAGATAGTAGTAATGCTACGATATGAGGAGCAGCATAGCACAGTTGATATATAAATAGCTTCTAAAACAAAACCGCCTGTATGCAAATCTCAAGCAAAGAACCACTCACTGTTCTAAGTCTCAGATTTCCCATCATTCTGTAAAAATATAATAAAATAACAATACTGATATAATATATGATAATGATAAATCATGTATCTTATAGCTTTGTTCTGAGGATTCACAGGGTTAACCTAGGAACAATGAATGTCTCTAATACTCAATGAGAGTTTTTAATATTTTTGTTACCTAAATCTTGTTGTAGAGACTGGTATACAATTATGTCCTTTTACATCTTTTAAAAACTTAACACAGTTCTTTTCATAGAGTAAAAGCCCAATAAATTATTGCATTAGGACATTCTTTTCACAAGTCTTTATTAAAGACCTTTTTACCTATAAAGTATTTCACCTTAGCTTTGTAAAACTTTGAAGCCCAATTTCCTGTTCTTTAAAAAGGGAGATGAAATACTATTTAAAGAGGAAAAAAAATGTTTCTTGGGATTGTTTATAAATTCAGTGATCCAGATCATTAATCAAAGCGACATCATTTGGAGTACTTTTTTTTTTTTTTGCCATAAAATAATTAAGCTGAGTCTAGTGTAAAATAAATTTGAAAATAACCTTCCTCCTTCTCCTCTCCCCCAAAAGAAACTAAAAAGAAAAACTGGAAAGTTTGAAATATGAGGGACCGTGGCAGGCTATGACTCCTTTTTGCATTTATACATTTGATTTGGACCATGAGGTAAAGGATATAAATTGTGGAGAAAGACTCTTAAAGGGAGTCATTTCGAAGTCTGTTGAAAGTGTCTTTCATGTTGGCAATTGCTCTCACCTTGGCTTCAGACGTAAGTTTATCCCAAAACAAATGATATCAAACTCATGCATACTCTCACAATTTTGAGTTTTAGTCATTAGATTTCAGAAAACATATGCAAACTATTCTCCAAAAATTAATTATACAGCAGAATAATACTGATATTGAAATATTAATAAAGGTCCTGAGAGACTGTTCAGTTATTTTTGCTCCAAATATAGTAAATTTCTCCTCATGTATTATACATTGTTTAAATTTGTGTAACATAAATAATACATAACTAAGTAATTTATTTATAAGAAATACACTTTTTGTTCACCTTTTCTACTTCCACAGCACATTGCTATTCATATTCCTCAGGTAAGCTAATCACCTATGTCATCTGAGTATTGGTCAATGTGCATAAAATGTAAAAGCATTAAGATGACTGATATCAACTTTTGATACAAGCTAAGAGATATTAAAATGTTTACTCTTATCATCCAATCCATTTTTTGATGTGCTAATACACTTTATTATTTTGAATTTAGTATAATGGTAATATAGATAAAAGTCTACTGTTGAAAAAATATGTAACAAAGTAGAAATTCTAAGCTCTTCACAGAGTAAGAGTAAATCAGGTTCTTCGTTTGACAACAGGCTTTTAGAAATACGATACAATGTCCTCACACACACACTTCTAAGAATGATAATTCTCATTACCTTCAGGGCTTGGTTCCAATAATGGTTCCAGAATTCATCAGGTTAGCCAGTGTTAACCATACTGTATCTAAGATTTCTTGATGTAGGAACTAATATGGAAGAGTCTTGGAGATTATCATTCTGGTGAAATTCTTCCATCTCTTTCGCTCTCTAAGAGTTAAAAATAAAAGCAAATTGTGTTCTCCTTAGTCTGAATGTGATCAGATAAGTTTGTTTATTTGAGCATGATTTTATTTGCACAAGGCATGCTAGGGAATAAAATTAGAAATAAATTGGCACTGTATTTGTAATTCTATTCCCAGCTTTTAACAAGATGTTCGTGGAGATTAGTATTTCATTAGTTGTCAGAAAATGGACAAAATGTAGGTTAATATTTTTTATTTCTTGTAAAATTAATTAAACTTATAGGCATAACCAAGTGTGTGGGCACTAAGATGTTTCTTTTCTTCACTCTTGTTCTGGGTAGATACCAAGTCAAGAAAATGAACATCCACTCTATGTCACAACCTTACTCTTCTAGGTTCCTATTCACATTATTTTGTTGTTGTGACTTCTCTCAGCCCAGAAACTGATACAGTTCTAGGCATTACCACATAAAACCATTATGGGATAATACAAGTGACAATACTATCAATTAATTAATTAGCAACAATTTATATTTATTAATTCTAAGATAAAACTACATACTTAACATAAATTTTATTAAAAGGATTAACTTTGTGGGTTAGTTTTCATTTAAACCACATACATAACACTATGAGGAAGTAACACTTACTGTCTACATTTTACAAAGAAAAAACTGGCACTATTAATGTCAAACAATGCTTGAAAAAATACCAGAAGATTTTTAATTATCACTTTATATTAATCCTTTATCTCACTTTTGCTATAATTTTAGAGGTCAAGGACTTACTTATCTTTACTTATCTTTACTTATCTTTAACATCCCCACTACCAAATTGCCTTGTAAAACTCATGGTTGATAATATTCTACTGGTGGAAATCTGAAACACACACACACACACCACACACACACACACACACACATATTTTTTTTCTCTTCAACAATGCATTATCAACTATGGGCTTTGCAATGACCTTGTTTAAGTAATTCTCAGTGATCAGTTTTGAAGGAAGTTTTGGTACTTCAGCATTAATCTGTTTGTCTATTTGTTCGTTTGTTAATTGTTTAGTACTGGCCCCTTGCCTACGTGGCAGCTGACATTTCTTCCTGAAGGCTGCAAGTTTCCCAGTGGCTAGTTAGCATTGTCAGCTGGCACCCTGTCTCTTCCTTTTGTTTGATCTAAAATTTAGATTCCCAGTTGAGGAAAGATCTCTAGTAGAAACTCATAATGAAGCAGAAGAAACCCGAATATCTTGAATCTCAGTGAAGGGTCAAGAGATTTGGGGGCCAATTTTGCTATTTTTCCAGTTTTCCTGGATGATTCTTTAATCAGATTATCCCTATGAAGAGCAATTTTCCAGAATGTACTTTTTGCTTGACATGCAACGTAAAACATTTTTCAGTTTTCTTGAGAAAAATATTGAAACCTGAGTAAGAGGGTATGAAGAGCAGTTATTATGGGGAAGCTGTCAAATCATCTTTAAATGACTTTCTCTTCCTTTTTTCTGCTCCTCTTCCTTATTACTCCCTCTACCCTCCCTTCTGCCACAGTCCTCTTCCTCTTCATTCTTCCTTCTCCTGCTCTTCCTCTTTCTCTTTTATCCCTTTCCATCTCCATTTGTTTATTTATATACACACACACTTGCATGTTATCAAATACCCATAAAGATAGGTGGATTGATGGATTTATGAATAATAGATACAAAGATGCATAAATGTATAAATATATAAATCAGGGTATTCTATTGTTTCATCACTTCTGTAGAGTCCTATGAAGATCAGAATAATCCAGTAGATGCCAAGTGTTCATGCATCCTAAGACTGTTTGCTTGAATGATAGCTATGAAGAATAGGCTAACGTTGTGAAACTGCTTTTGCTAGCGATGTTTTTTTTAAAACCTAGGCTACTGAAGTAAAGTTGAAAAATTCACTGGAAGATGGAAAAAAAGGTTGGTGAGAATTTCTTTAGAAATATCCAAGCGCATTGTAACCACTTTATAGATTTTGTGGAAACAGGAGTGCCATTTGGTATATGCCAGGAAATCATCTCAACCATGTACTGGCTAGCTCAGCCTGAATAAACAGACCAAAGAGAGACAGGATTACATTTGGAAAAAGCTGAATGTATAGGTTCTGCCAGGACAAGCAGCAAGCATGTAATACAATTTTATTGTGTGTTACATTGGGGAGAGAAAAAAAAATCCTACCCAAAATATCATATCTACAATATTTTGTGACCTCATCAGAAAGTAGCTTGAGGTGGCGCATTTGATACAGAGCTGATAGGTTGTAAGGTATCAGCTAAGGTGATATTATTCTCAGTGCCAAAGGAGCTGCAAGTAAGAGAGATATCCCTATTCTGTGTGTGTGTGTGTGTGTGTGTGTGTGTGTGTGTGTCGTGTGTGTGTGTGCATGTGTACGTACGTGCAATAATACAAACTGCCTTAAAGAAAGGGATAGATATTTGCTATCAGTCACACCCAGATCACAACTTTAGCAGTCCAGTAAAAAACATTTCTGTCTCCTTTTTCGTTTCCTACTGCTCAACTCTTGCTCAAGAGTTGCTTCAAACAGCAGCTAAGTGAAAGGGAGAGGAGATGAACTGAGAAATAGAGAGGAGCCATCTTTACTTTCTTCCTAACTGTCAGTTTCTCAGGCTGAGGTTGGCTCAGGACAGATAAGTAGAAGAATGGGATTGTGAAGTTCTTATATTTCACTAGAGTGAAAATTCATTAGACCTGCCAGAGATTGGAGGTGTAGGAATGGAGCTGAGTAGTTGAGGAGGAAATGAAGAGATGATCAGCAAGGGAAATAAAGCATCTATAAGAAAGGGCAAAGAATCACTTCCTGTTTGACTACTATAGAGCACACTTCACTCAGTTATATGTATAATCATTATTACTATGTACTGTTCACTGGGCTAAGTATTTTTACATTCATTATTTTCTTTAAAGTCATTTAAATTTAAATCTAAATGGCAAACATTGCTGTATGTGATCATCAAAATAGCTGTGTGGAAGAAAATCAACTAGAACACCATTAGCATATTCTTTATTGGCAAATGCTGAGCATGAAAATGCTCTGGAGTACTCTTCAGACTTGAGGACAGAGGAGGGAATTGGGGATTTCAGCCAGAGGAAGTCTACTGATGCTCAGCTAGTTTAAAAAATGAGCATGGAAGAACTTTTGACAACCACCAGTCCTTGTCTGGGCAGTGTGTATCAAGAGTGGTGAAGATGAACAGATGGTAGAGCCACGTGCAGGACGGTTTGGGGAGAAACCACCGCAGGACACTAATCCTGTGCAAGTAAAGACTTCAGAGGGAAATGTTCAGGCCCTTCAGGATCTCTTACACATGGTTTTCAGAGCAAGCAAAACTTTAGCAATTATTTTCTCATTACTGAAAAAAGTTACTTTGAATGACTGATTTTATATTTCAGATATATGGACAATTGAGAAAAAGATTTTGTGTGAAGACAAATTCTTTTTTTCTTGGTGTATTTTTCAAAACAAGTTAGTTTTATTTGGAAAACCAAAACTCGAAGGAGTCAAAAAAATTCTTCCTATCTTGGGGAATAAAAGGTCTGAAATGTTTAGGGTACAGATTTTGTATTGTTTACCCCCCAAAACAAGCTCAGAAATTATTTTATTATCTGTGAGTTATATTTTGAAAATGCCATTATAATCTCTAGTTTTTAAACCACTTTCTTTGAGCCATTTAAAAGAGAGAAAAAAAAAAAAGCACTTGAATGCATTTTTTCAAAACAAGATATATCCACTTAAGCAAAAAGGAACAAGTATGCAACACTCCTCTGTTAGGTGGTTAGCCAGATAGGAGCGACAGAGGAAGGAACAGAAGGCCCAGCCCAGAGACCACCCAAAAACACCCTATAGCTAAAGAATCACTTCTGCATCCTGAGAAACAACAGACTGGAGGGCCTTACACCTATAGCTGGTTTAATCTGGCCAAGATGCGGGCACAGAAGGTCCTACCTTAACCTGCCCACAACCTCCCTCATTATACCATCATTATAATATCCTGTCTCTGCCCAGAAGTTCATGAATCTAATTATAACAGGCTGAATTCTGGATAAGCACATGTGCAGTAGGCAAAGTGTTATATAACAGCCAGATGTTAATCAAAATGACCTCACGTGCCAATCACCTAGGTTCACTTTTGTAACCACCCTTCTGGTTACAGACCCTCCCACTTCTGGGTTGTTACAGAACCTCTTTTTTTTGCCGTCACCCTCCTCCTCACGGGGAGCATATTTTCGTTTCCATGTGACTCGGTAGTTTAGGCGTGACCCGTTTCCACCTCAAAACGAGCCTTTAGTAAATATTACCTTTCACAGTTCTCTCTGTGCTTCTGGAATCATCTCTGCAACAGTGAAAAGAACCGAGAATCTCTAGCGTTCCTAGGGCAGTGCCACAGTTCAAATTGCCCCCCTGTGACACCTCTACCTTTTTGCAAATATTTAAAATGTGAATGTACCCCAGAGTATGGAGGAAAACAAACTAGGAGTTTTCTGGCAATTTGCAGGTAGAATAATTTCTGTATACATAGTAAGGACAAGTATTATGAAAAATTTGTATCTATTTCTATGCCTTGCAAAATTTAAAAAAAACAAAAATCATGGTAGATATTTTATTGTTCTCTACTCATTCGTGGAGTCTGACCGTATCTTATTGTTGATCTGGAAAAAAGGTGATAGTTACAAGGTGAAGGCTCAAAGAAACAGCTTTCATCAAATGAAAGATTGATTTTCTGATTCACCATTATTCTAGGAAGTGATAGAAAACACTGGCAATTAAAATATGACACAATGTTTTCTTATTATTTAAATTTTGATTTCCCGTTTGTTGAATCAGCTCTTTTAAAGACTCATTTTGAAATGTTTTTATCAGACATCAAACTTGAACACAAGGAAAATGGAAATATAAGTGAAATAAAATAGTTGAAGCATTCCAAAAACATCTGCTCATTCAGAGTTTGTTATTTCTGAATCACATTCAATCTCAGAGTGGTCATAGTTTGTCCGTATAGCATCATCCTCCGTGCCATCAAAGCGTCTTCAAGGAAGCTTTTCTTAAATGAGTGTTTCAGTTTTTCGTCAGGACATTATTTCCAAACTGATAAAACCCGGGCTGCAAGTTTGTATTTGCAAGCACCTGCTTCTCCAGGAGCGAACACCTCGAAGACGGCTGCCCTGATGATGGTGATTGCGTAAATGTGAAATGTGAAAATGCGAACCTCGGAATGTACAAAATATTGTAGGGGAACTAATAGCGACTTTCAAATGTACTCTTAGGAAAAAAAACAAAAAGAATCTTAAATGTCCTCAGGATTTGTTTAGGATGTAAAAAGATGGGAACAAAGTAACATTTGCATTTGAAACATTTTCATTTAATTCCTCACTTTTGAGAGCAAGGAAAAGGTACTGAAACCTTATGCATTCTGTGCTTTATTACACTGTGGCTCTTTTTTTTTTTTTTTTAATTATTTTCTTTTCTTTGCTTAGTTGGCTTTGTTTCCTTTATGTATTTATTTTCTTACCTTTGACACTACCAAGAATCTGAGTGCCTTTAAGATGGCTGGTGCCATTTGAGACTATTAAAAAAAAGTTTCTGATATGAACTAATTAAAATAATTATTAAACACGAAAAACTATCCTCATCATTAATTTTTAGGTTAACCCAATCTTTGTTCTTTTGTTTCTAAAAAAAAAATTCAACATTTCTTTGTTCTGTCTCCTCCATTGCCAATCTCATGAAGTTTATTTAGCCTTATTTGTTTGTTAATTTTGTTGGGAAGGAGCATAAGAATGAGTCACATAAACTAGGCAGTTTTTGAAAAGACAGGACTGAAAACATTATGCCACATGCCATGACATCACATGCATTTATTTAAGAAGTACCATTGTGTTCTGTGTATTTCCACTCCATTTGGAAAACATCTAAGAACCTGGAGTCATTTTGAAAGTGATTTGGGTTATTTTTATATTGTTTGACTGATACATTATGATGAGAAATTGCCATATGGGTTACAAGTTTATAAGTGGTACCAAGAATCCCCAATGTAAATGCATTCGGATAACAACACACAAGAATAACGGGCGAAGTGTTCCCTTTAGTGAACATGGTGTGTGCAGCCAACTGGAAAGGACTCATCCCAGCTAAAACTATTCAAATTCAAACATCAACACTTCGGACAAGCATAATTGCAGCCTCAATTCAATTGAGGGCAGGCAGTTTGAAACTTCAACATGGCATATATGATTTTTAAAAGATAACTTTTGATTACAGTTGCCGCAAGCTACAAATTTTAAAAAAGAGAGAGAGAGAGAGGCGGGGGTGAGGGGGGGGCAGCGGTAGATAGTGTTTGAAGCTATGGTTTAAGGCCTGAAATTCAGGCATGATTTTTATGTGTGGCTTGGACATCTGGTAAAAGGAAGGCAGGAGCTCAGATGGCCTCACCACCAGGCTTCTGCCCACTCTGCTCCGGAGCGTAAGGCCCCCTCGCCAAACAGCCCCCTTATCACTGAGACCAGGCGAAGTTCCAGCTTATCCCTGAGGAGCAGCTTTCACCTCCCTGCCAGCCTGTGGCATTAGTCAGAAGGCGAATCATACCCTGTGTGGAAACCCCTTGATTTTACAAAATCTGCCTCGGCCGTTCACTGAATCTGAGTGTCACCTTCACATTGCCCTTTGTGACATATGCTGTCCTCCTCCCCTAGGCTGTGAGTATATGTGACAAACTGTTGTTGATCTCCTCCGAGCTGGGTGGCCTTGGATTGGCCATCATAATCCTGTGAGGTGGGATCCCTCCCTCAGCAACAGAGTGAAGAGGAGTCAATTAAAGCAGGGGTGGTGGCCTCATGCTAAATAAATGTTCAAAAACGGTGTTGAAATTAAAGAACTGGTATAAAAGTTCACACACACAACTTTGTATGTGGCCAATTTCTCCTGTTTGGAAAGACTTTATATGCTTCCAGACACTGAAAGTTAAGTAACCAAACTTCACAAAAACAGCAAATCTCTATTCCACGCAGGAGAAAATGTTTTGTATCATTTAGAGTGTTGAAATAAGTACTGAATTATATCGAAGGTCTGTTTTTGCAAACATTCTTTCCTTGGGGCTTCAGGAGAGTTTGGTTTTTAGCCCCAGTAGTCTGAAACTGCCTCAGGCCAGAAATGTCTTTTTGTGTTTCCTCGTTTTATTATCCTGCCTCTAGGCTGTGTTAAGAGGAAAAGATAGCTTCTCAGTTTGCTATAACTTATAGAAAGTCTGACTGTCTGGTCATATAAAGAAAAGCATTGAGGATTTGTTTAAAACATGTGTTGCTTCATATGTTTTACCTTATTACACTTTTTAAAAAATCAGATAACTCGCCCTGTGTATATATCGGTGTGATGTGAGCACAAGAGGGCATAATGCTTCTTGCTTAATCCTTGCATTTGTGAAGCTTTGCATGTTTAAAGTAAAGTAGCTACTCAATAAATATTTACAAATAGAATATAGGTGCTATAATAGCCTAAGAAATATTGTGATAGGGTACTAGAAACCTCGCGCTAGTTAAATAAATTATGACATTATTATTATGCAATTTTACTTGTATTTTTTACTGTTTCCTTTGACTACTCCCTCACAATGTTTGTCACTGTAATTAATGCATTTCATAGTTGCCATTTCATTTTTTCCTTTCTTTTTAGTTGTTTTTTATTAGATTATACATAGTCTTAAATGCTGAAGCTGTTACAGTCTACTGTTGTCAGTTCATAGTTTATCACCACAGATAACAGTAGCAAAAGTACTTTTTAAATGGCCTTTTCACAAATAATGACCATGTGGGTTGGTAAATGGCATACTCTCACTTTGTGCTTTGTCACCAATAGCTCCTTTTTTCCAGGCTTCTGTCTTGGAATAAAGACCATAGAAAGATAAAACTCTGTAAATGTCCAACAAATATCTAGTGCATATAAAAATAATGGCATTAGATTATATAGTAAAAAAGCGTACTGATTAAATTCCAATGAAATCACAATTTATTGAATATCTACAATGTCCAGACAGTATGCTAATGGGACATATAGCTCTGTTTAATTTTCACAATGGTTCTACGAGAAGGTTGAATCAATTCCACTCTATAGGAAATTAAACTGAAGCTAAGTAAAATAATTTTTCTTTATAAGGGACATAGCTCCTTAGTGGCTGTAATGATTAATTTTATGTGTCAACTTGGCTAAGCAGCAGTAGGTATTTGGCAAAATATTATTCTAGATGCTTAGGTGAAGCTGCATTTTGGATGGAATCAATATGTAAATCATAAGTCTATGAGTAAAGCAGATTGTTGTCCATGATTTGGATAAGTCATCCAATCAGTTGAGGACTTTTAGAAAAAGTTTAACCTTCCTCCAGGAAGAATGGGCTCTGCCAGCAGACTTCCTTCAGACTCAATCCGCGGGTTTTTCCTGGGTTTCTATCCTGCCACCCGACTCTACAGATGTTGAATTTGCCAGGCTCCACGATTACATAAGCCACTTTTTAATCTCTAGATAATGATGGATGGATGGGTGGATGGGTAGATATATAGGTGAGTGTGTGTGGGGGGGGGTAGAGGGAGAGAGAGAGAGAGAAAGAGAGTGAGGAAGGAGATATATAGATATACATTCTATTGAAAAACAAAATTCAACTAAGTAAATTGGAAGACCCAATTGGCTTTATTTGGCAGCATTTTATCTAGCAGATAGAAAGAAGCTCTAAAGAGCTGTAGAAAAAGAGGATTTTATAGCAAGGAGTTTCAGATTGAGGTCACCATCCTGGGGGGTCTATTGGTCTGATTACCTAACTAGTGCTGCCACGTAATTCCAGAACGACTGGTTAAGATTACATCCCTGGGGAAGGTTGAACCTACAATTGGATTTTTAGGTGTTAAGTCAGTTTCCTGACGTGGGGCTTAGCATCAGCAACTCCATTTGGGGCCTGTTGTCATTGTTTTTAACAATGCTGTTGCTTATTTTATTTTATTTTTTTCTCTTGAGAACCTTGATTAATAAAGTGGCAGAAGTGAAATTTGAAACAGATTTTGTAATTCTAAAATTTGAGATTCCTAGAACTCTAGGGATAATGTAAACTCAAATTATGCCCTTCTGTTTTCGCTTTTATTAAGTAAGTGCTTATCTTTCTTTAATGAATGTGAGTATTTGTCTGCTTGACATCACTTTTTTCTGCCATCCATCCCCCATGTCCAATGTGTACGACCCTGATCAGACCCACTTCATCCTTGAAATAGATGAAAGCACATACTTCACATCTGCCAAATTAGAATAGTGCATTGTTCTGGTCACTGTAATTTGGTTTAACAATGAGCTCAAATAAAGTGAGGCCACTGAAAGTCTTCTGAGATCTCTCAGGAAAGAGAGATTTCCTCCTAAAATGTTTTTTCACTGAGGACAATGTAGGCATTCATATATTTTCATAGTTGCCAGAGCATAAAACAAGTAGAAAATAAGGCAGAGGAAGAAACTAAATATTGATGAATCATTGGATCTCTTAAAGCCAACCTCATTTAACTACATTTAGTTTTATAATGGTATATATTTTGATACTGGAAACTAATTTAACATTTAGTTTAAATCAGTTATATTTCTGTCACTTGAAACTATAAGAACTTAGTTAAATTAAAACTTAATGAAAAGAACTTAAAAGAATAAATATTTTGTAGCAAATTGTCCTGTTTTTTTTTTTTTTTTTGTGATTCAGAAAGTTTTGTTACACTCAGTATACTGACAAACATCACCATGAGAGAAATTTTAGCATAGACAACTATTATATGCAAATATCTGTTTATTTATTCATCAGAGTAATATATTTAATTCATCTTCAGAGGGGTGAATCTTGCATGATTACTACAGATACATGTAACCTTCCGTCTTTATAGAACCTTTTGCTTTTCCAAAATGTATTCACTGGTTATCTCATTCAGATATTTATGAAGCCTTATGTCATGGTTTGAATAGGTATGGTGACTCCAATGTATTGTCAGTTTTTAAGTGACTTAATATTACACAACTAGTTAATAGCAAAAATCTACATAATCCAATGCATACCAGAAGTACAAAGCTTGTCACATATCCACCAAACCATAAATATCAAATAAGTGATTGCTATATGTTATAATTTATATTCATATATTTGACTGGATGGATGTGTAAAAGCTATTGTATCACATACTTGGGTAGGTTTAGTTCAGACTGAAAGTGTTTACTTTTTCTAATTCAAGCACTTACTGTTTTAAAATTTTCAACCAAGGGGAGACCACGAATAGGTTGGATCTGTTATAAAAGACTATCAGGAGATAGTATGAGAGCAAAATAGGATTAGAGAGATAGAGTTTTTCACTTTTAAAAAAATATTTTATCCAATGGCATAGAGATAAAAAGAAAGGAGAGGTGCAGTTCAACATTATTACAAAAGTTTTTCCACTCTTAATATGTACAGAGATCTGAATCATATTAGTTGTTGAAAAATGAGAAATCATATTAGAACAATTTTTAAGTAAGTCCTAACACATACAGCAGAGACAAAAATGGTAATAAACCTTTAATATTGATTATTATATTATAGAAAACATTCTTTAGGCATTTAAAAACTTTTAACAAAATATCTACTTTGAAAGATCTCTCTATATCCTAACGTGCCCCTGTGTGCAAAGTGCCAAAACTCAGTAGTCAAAAGAAAATAAGGTTATCCAATAAATAATTTCTTGGTAGATGGTAAGAATATCCAATAAATAATTTCTTGGTGGATGGTTTGAATATTATGAAGATTCTATAAAAGATGATTCTTAAATTAAATCATCTATATTTTTGATAAGTCCTATATAAAATACATAATAGAATATGATAATATAATAATGTAATATTATTAGTACCCACATACATCTAGAGATAATACTGCATGTTTGGAAAAGTCATCGCCAGCAAAGTGATTTTGTTCTAATCAGTCTAAAAACTAAATCTCATCAAGTCCTGACACTAAGAAAAAAAAGTCCTGGCTTTCTTTCACTCACAGGATGTGTGAACTCTGTATTATTTATTTACTTCTTACAATATTCAGTTCCATCCTCTTAGAATGTGCAATCTGGCCATTTAAAATATTATCAATATTTCTTGAATTCAACAGGGCCTTTGAATCTGTGCAATTTTGTGCACACTATTTTTCCGCATTAAATGCCCTACCTCCCCTCTTTTTGTTTTTCTAACTCCTAATCATCTCTCTAGACTTTGCTAGCTGAAAATTGAATTATATCATTAAGGCTTCTTTGGCTCCTTCTAAAAGAGAGTAAATAACCTTTATCGTCATTTTATTTTACTTATACTATTAATATTATATTCATTTCCCTGGGCTATAATAATACCTCTCTATTTCCCTTTGTCTAATAAGACATGGGTCCAATAGAGTTCTAAGTATATTTAAATTTTATATTCCTGGTATCAAGAAGTATGACTCAGATATAGCACATGCTCATTAATTATCTGTTAAATGTTTGAATTAATAAATTATATGCTATTTTTCTAACTTTCTAATCTATACTTTCAGAAATGTATCCTTTATTTTGAGGGTGTATTAGGTCTAATGAAGAAAGAGACAAGAAGTCTATGAGTAGAGAATTTAGACAATATTATCCCCCTTTGAAGCAAAGAGAATATGGTTAGAGAGATTATTAGACATTTAAACTGAAACTTTCATTCTCCTGACATGCAGTTAAGTGTTCCTTTGAAGGCCTTTTGAAGATTTCCATTTTGTCTCTCAAGATAAAAAAAGAATAAAGTGAATTTTATTACAGATTGACAGTTTTGAGAATATCTTTTTCTATCAAAGAACTCGATGGAAGCACAGAAGTATTGATGCTAATTTATCCCTCAATCCACTTTATCTACAGTTACACTAAAATTGTCCTAATAAAATACATAAATATTTAGTCATTAGATTTAAGTAAGTTATAGCACAAAAAGTACCAACTATAATAGAAAAATTGAATAAATTTGACTGTATTAAAATTAATAACTTCACTTCATCAAAACACACTGCTGAGGAAATTAAAAGGCAACCCACACAGCAGAGGATATTCACAATGCACGTAAAAAAATTTGTCTAGAATTTGTAATGGATTCTTGCCCATCAAGGAAAAAAAAAAAAAAAAGCAATAGGAAAATGGGCAAAATACTTGAACAGACACTTCACAGAGATGGCTAAATGCCCATAAAGCATATTGAAAGGTGCTCAATGTTCATAGTCATAAGAAAATGCAAATTATAAACCATAATATGACATCTGTTTACCCACCAAAGGGCAAATGGAAGATGAAAAAGATCAATTGTTGATGAGACAGGAGAGCAAGGAGAATCTTTGTTCCCTGTTGGTGAAAATGTAAATTGGTACAACAAAATGCATATACTCTGAGATAAGAGATTCTACTCCTAGTTATATATATTCAATAGTAATATACATGTGTTCACCAAAAACACATGGAAAACAATGTTCACTGATGCACTATTTCTAATATCACAAATTTGCGAAAATCTGAAGGCCCATAAATAGTTAAATGACTAAATTCCTTGGAATTCATTCACATAATGCAATACCATACACTGGAATGAACAGTCCAAAACTTCGCACAAGAAGGATAACTCTCACGAGTATAATGTTGAGTAAACAGCAACCAGACCAAACCAACATAAACACGCAAATAAAAACATGATTCCATTTTCCTAATATTAAAAAAAAAAATGAGCAAAGATAAATCTAACCTATATGTTGCAAAGATAATCTAACCTATGTGTTGCGAGCAAGGAAAGCGGCTATGGATGTAACACCGTTGAATGTGTTTCTGTCTTTCCACAATGCCAGGTTTATTGAGCAGAACCTTCTCAGATGAGCTGATCAGGTACCCACGCTGGTTAACACACAGCACACAGAGAGGGGAAGTGCAGCGTCTTACACAACAGAGCAAAGGGATGAAACTCCTTAGTATCCAAAGTATCCAAAGCGAGCACTGTCAACTGGTGTCACAGCTGATGCCAAGCCAGCAGCTGCAAAGGGTCCAAAGGTCAGAGTCTTTGGCTCTAGTGTACCTGTCCATTTATGATGCTCTTGGGTCAGGCCTGAGCATCGTCTGTCAGAGGTACTCAGCTTACATGGACCTTACAAGGTGGGATCCTTATGCTTATTGGCCCCTACAGATGGGAGTTTATCCAGGACAGTTGTGGCTGAAGTTTCTGTGGTTTAGGGCATTCTGGTCACACCTAAGGGTGTTGCCATTATGTGCCAGTTGACGTTATTATCATGGCTCCCAAGGAATCTGTTTTGTAAAGTCCAAAAAGTCTTCAATTCTTTATGTCCTAGATACTATGTTATTAGTTGTGTTATTAATTTCTTCTGTCGCATGTAGTAACTGGAAGAAAAAAAATAGTGGCTTTTAAGTGTGGCAATGCTCTCTGTTCCTTGATCTAATTCTGTTTTGTTGGTAAATATTCTTGAGCTTTTTATTTATGACATTTTACTTTTCTGTGATTATATTGTATTTGATATAAATTTAAAAATTATACATTATTGCTAATTTTTTATTATGGTATTTTAAACTAAAATAGTTCACAGTCCTGCTTCATAGTTTACGGTATAGATCTTAGTCATTCAATATATCTTAGTGTTTATAGCAATCTGTCTTCCTGTTATCGCTCTTCCTAAAATAGTTCTGTCATAATTTGGGATATTGCCATACTGATAAAATTGTACACAAATTATGGATTCTTAAACTTTAGAAATATGAGCCTATGAGAATGTGGGGGATTATTCTGGGAGGAATACTGATGATGTATACCTAATTATAGCTGACACTTAAAAAGTCTTTAATAGGTTATTACATACTTTTCAAATTAGTCATGACAAGCTTGTCCTGATTATTTTTGTGCAGAGGTATATATTAAAGAAAATTCAATATGATGGATGGGAGACCTAGGTGGTAGGTGACACCCAATGTCACAGTTATTGCTGGTGTCATTTCAGTAGATTGATTCTTTCAGAATAGAGGTTTGATAAGCAAGATTACATTCCATAGGGAGAGCATGCTCCTAAAAACCCATTAGGTGAAAAAGGGCCTGAACAAATCAAATATTTTCAGGAAATGACTCCAGTTTATATATAAAAAGATTTTGCTGTACAGACAATAAATGTCAAAGATCATTCACATAATTTCAGCATGGCACGGTAGAAAAAAATGTATTATCCAGCCAGCAAGTCAGTGTCAGGGTAACTGCAAAATATTTCTCACATGGCTAAATTCATTGGGTGGATTCTTTTCTCCTTGGTAACAATAAGAAACAGAAAAAGTATCAAGGAAGGCAACTGCAAAAAATACTTGCATCCTGGACAATTCACGAGAATAATATAAATGGATAATAAGGTCCAAAGATACTGAGTCTTGGGATCACCTTCCCTGCAGAAATGACCATCAGTAGAGCGAGCGAAGCAGTGCTGTGGCAAGCCCTCTGTGTTAGTGGGGAGACACTAGCTGTCCAACAGTTGATCTACGTGTGTTACAGCTCAATTACAATACAAGTTTATGAATCTTTATTTTTTGAAGTAAAAATTAAAAAAAAAAAAACTAAAACAAAGTTCACTCCCCAAAATACCATTCTGATGTTACTCTCTAATGAAAACTTATGCAGTACCTTACTGACATCTACCAAGAGAGCTGCTATTTGCTGTTTTCTCCTGTTGATAGACTTATAAGTTTACAGCTTTGATTTTCTTTAAATATCATTATATATTTTTTTTAATTTGTAGAGCCAGTCCTAAAATCTAGACATTTTTGCAAAATTTTGGAAGTAATCATTCTTTTCTTCATGACTTTGAGTCTTCTTTTCACAGAAATAAGTAAATGAGATAAGTAGTCTTGAATTCATAATGCTCTATAAGTAGTAAGCATTCTCTGTTACTCAAAGTGAAAGGGCTATAATAATAATGTGTCTATAGGGCCATTTGAGTAAAGATAGAGGAGAAAATAACTAGACTTTGGGATTATGAGAGAAGTCTTTTTAAGTTATGGGAGAAGTATAAAGTGTGTATGAGAAAAACAGACAAAGAGAAGGAACGGAGGAAGGAAAAACAGGAAGGGAAGAAGAAAGAACTACATTTATACAAGCTTTTAAACAAAATGGAAGGGAAACCCCAGGAAGAGGCATGGAGGAGCAAAGGAGTTTGATGTTTTAGCTATATTTTCTTTGTAATTATCCAGCAAGAATGGTGGGATACTGTGTTAGTATAAGTTCTGCTCTGGAGACAGTAGGTTGTCTTTATCAGGATGATCAGCTAGCATTTGACTGGAATAAGGCAACACTCTAGAGGCATCCACTACAAGCTCTTCACCTATCTTTGTGTCTGATCAAAAGGAGGTGCTTCATTAATGACCATAATGGTGGTTAGAAATCAAGTTTCATTGCTAAAATTAGTGGCTTTTTTTGCTTAGTATAATGAATCTTGAAAGTGGACCCTTTATGGTGAAATCAGTGCTATTCAAGACAGATAGATTATTTAACATTGTTTTGAGACACATCCCATCCCTACAGGTATCTGGTGGGGCCAGTGGCCTGCCCCCTTAAGGAAACTGTTCCAGGCTTGATTCTGTCTGGGCCAAGGGCAGGCCACTCCAAGACATCCCACAATGGCATGTTGATTATTTGGGATTCAAGTTACTTAAAAAACTGCCGGAGCAAGAAGAGCTCTTTTATCTCTCTTTCCCCCGACAAGCAGGTGATAAATCTCCCATGTGAATGGTATCTTCCTTGCACCAGCAAGACACCCCTTATTGCTAGGAGTTAATTAACTCAGAGCCGAAGAATTTGTATAAATAAACTTTGTTACCTCTTTTCTAATTTACTAGTTCATTTAAAGTCCTCATTAATGAACACCCAACTTTACTTCAATTCCTTTCTAATGAGCACTAATTTTTTTTTGTCCTGTCAATTTCTCACAAGTGTATTATTTGTCTAAAAAAACATAAAAGGTACTTGGTTCAGTCATCTCTTTGAGCCTGCATTTATGATCTACATATGTGTTACAGTTCAATTATAATAGAAGTTTATGGGTCTTTCATATATATATTCCCAGATGTTTCCAGAGAGATGGAAGGCATCGGATCCAAAAAGTCATACAGGGTCACAGACTTAAGGGATTATTATCTTTAATGCATAACTTTCAAACTCAGTGTTGGCATTCATAATAGTTAAAAATGAAAGAGTACAGAAAATAGCACGTGGAACTGTTTTTTTGTTTGTTTGGTTTGTCAGACCTGGAGTGGTAGCACTGCACAATATTTTTGCTCACATCGTATTTATTATAACAGAGTCACGTGGCCCATTTAATTGAGAGAGATGCTAGGACTATATAGGATAATTATAGGATAATTATATAGGATATTCTTTCAGGAAAAAGAAGTAATTTGTGAAAGCTTGCAGTAACTGTTATATCCATCTAGTCATTTGTACTTTTCTCTCCCTGATAAACATCAGATAATTATAAAATCCCTGAAATGGTATTGCACACTTCTTTAGTTTGCACATGAACTCATCCTCTTATGATCCCAGCCATTGTCTACTTCTTGAATACTCCAAACTCTCCTTTCTGTTCCATCAATAGTGACAGATAACTCACATAATTTAACTCTGAAAACTCACTGTTTCTTTTGTACAAAATTTTTCTCACTATTATATCATGAACATGATGATAGGATCCAGTCACCAAATAAATCAAGGTTGGTTCTTCCACAGACCAGTCTTTGAATTTTCTCACCAAGTAATAATAGCTATAATCATGATGTTGTCTAATGCACTCAGAACATGAATTCAGCTTCATTGGTCTATCACATTGTCTTTAAAGGTATTGCTTATAAAGTGGATCAGTCTTATTATGGCTTTGATAATGTAAATATTCTTTGGTCATCACTTTTGAGTTTGTCCCCCAAATCTTCCAACCTCTACTAGTTAAACTAAATTCACTAATTTGAGGCTTTTCTTTTATATTAATTAAAGCCGATATGTTTATTTTCAATATTTCTCATCACTATTATAAAACATGCACACATAAACTTAAATTAAAACTAAAATAACCATTGACAGTAAAGAAACACTGTTTTCTAAGCATTATGAAAGATGTGAAGAAATAAACTTATCACTATTTTAGGAGGTCCAGCAACTTGTTTCAGATCACATAACTAACAAACCAGATCAGAGTTAGTTAACTTCAACACATATGGACTTAACCACCGATCTTAGTTTAGTCAGTAATTTCAGGCTATGTTAACTATTGCATTGCAGCTTCAAATATCCGTAGGAGAAGTTGTGCTGAACCACATACCAGAGTGAGACAGAAGTGGCTGTATCTTGTGAGACCCTCCTCTTATTTTCTGGATTATTTTCCCTAACTATGTGTGGAATGTAGTTTGCCAATATTTTCACTCTACATCTAGTGTTCTGGAGAAAGCTAATGCAGAAAATGCCGGGTTTATTTGCATTAGGAAATAACAGCATAGACATGATAATGTAAGTCTAGCAGCTAACTCATTTATTTAAGCAAAATATATTTTTACCTGATTTGTCTTCAGTTTCTCTCTGGTACCTGTTCTGGTAACTGTATGAGCTCTGAATAGTACTTAGGTGGTTTGTGGGAAGAAAATTATTCCACGTAAGTGTTACATTCTAAGTTAATTATCCACTAAAGTCTAAATAACCTTCTTCATTTGTTAAATTATATTAAAAATTATCATGTCTCTATTATTTTTCTTCTCCTTAGAATTTTCTTTCAACTAGTGTGATCCCTTTTCTTTGATGTAAAGCCTGATATGTTAAAGTTAATATCTTTAAAGATGATTTTACTCACCTTCCATATGTCATTGGAAAACATGTAACCACTAAGGGAGAAGGAAGAATGATCAATTTCACTGGCCTATCACAGAAATACATTGAAAGTTTCACTTTTAACGTTTAGAAACTTTGCTAAAAAAATACGGAACAACAAGAGTCCTTTTTATCTCTAGATCCTTTTCATAAGAAATCTCAAGAGAAAGCTCATAACTGCTGTTTCTATATTCATCTGAAGGGGAGAAGAGGACAAACAATTGAAGGTGATTTCAGCAAGATTTCAAGCAGTAACACTGGAATTAAATGTTGAAAGCAGAAGGGCCGTAACGTTAGGCACTTGTAAAGAAATATGAATCTAACTGTGTCTTCATTAAAATTTCAGCTTAAGCTTTCTAAAGGTTGAGTAAAATATTTTAATGTTATCTATCAGAAATCATGAATTAAATTACAGAAAATTTTTCTGTAGTCTATTTTTAAAAGATATTTCCAAAATTCTACTTATCATACATATTTTGAATGATCGTGCCTCTTCTTGAGACTAACTCTAAGAATAATAAAAGCATCATATTAAATAGTTATGCTTTGATACTGATTCTGGGTGTTATTAATTGGAAGTGGAAGTAAAACAATGGCTATAAGAAAATATTTAGAAGACTATGAAAAGATATTCTTTTAGGATTTAGGGATTTACTAAAGATCTTTAAAAATCAAGCCCTAACTTTTCTTGTGCCTCCTCCTACAGTCCCTGTCTTAGAGAGTTTTACCTTCGTTCACCTACTCACCAGAAAGCTGGGAGTCATCTCAGACTCCATTGTCTTTTAATATCTGTAATCGGTGAGTTACTTGCCTCTGGGAGATTTAACTTCCTTCAGAACTCTCGAATCCATCTTTTATTTATTTATTTAGAGCCTATTGAGATATAACTCATGTGCGTTGTAATTCATCCCTTTAAAGTGCACAATTCAATGGTTTTTTAAATAGGCACAAACTTGTATGGCCATCTGCATAATCAATTTTAGGTCATTTTTTTATCCCCAAAAGAAATCCTGTGCCCATTTACAATCACTCCCCATCCCCTCTACCCCATCCCTTAACAACACTAATATATTTTCTGTCTCTATATATTTGTATATTCTGGATATTTCATATAAATGAAATTAAATCATACAATTTGTAGTCCTTTGTGAATGACTTCCTTCACTCAGAGTGTTTCTGTGTTCTTTCATATTTAAGAATGGATCAGTTCTTCATTCCTATTTGTCTAAATCAGTATTCTGTTGTTAGTTATACTACATTTTATTTATCCACCGACTAGCTGATAAACATTTTTGTGTTTCCACTTTTTGGCTATTATGAATAATGCTGCCACATACATTCATATATAAGTTTTTGTGTGCACATATATTTGTATTTTTATTGAATATGTAACTCATAAGTCTGTATTTAATATATGAGAGATAGCTAGATTATTTCCCAAACTGGTTTCACCATTTTATTTTTTCCACCAGAAATATAGAAGGATTCAAATTTTCCCCATATCCTCCCTGACAGTTTTTATTATCTGTCTTTTTGACTAGCCATCCTATTTGTGAAGTGTTATAATGCTTTTGATTTGCATTTTCTTGGTGATCGATGATACTGAGCATCTTTTTATGTGTTTATTGGCCATTTATATATTTTCTTTGGTGATATGTCTATGCAGATCCTTTGCCCATTTTTTCATCTAGCTATTTATCTTTTTGAATTATAAGAGTTCTTTACATGTTTTAGTTACAGGTCCCTAGTCAGATACATGATTTGCAAATATGCTCTCCCATTCTGTGGGCTGTGTTTTCGTTTTCCTGATGGTATCCTTCGAAGCGTAACATTTCTTAATTTATTTTTTTTAATTTTGATGAAGCAAATTTTCTATTGCTAAGTTATTGCAAATTACTGCCTCAGTACATGTCTCCATGTCTCTTCCCAATACCACTGCAATAATCTCAAAACAAATTTCCTTGTTTTTAGTCCCAGATTCTTCTGGTGTATTCTCCATCCTGTGACCAAGTTGATTCTTTCAAAAATTCAAGTTGATCATTATCCTTATTTCTAAAGCAGTATACCTTAGGGAAAAAGCTCGTATTCTCTTATGAGGGAAAAAAAAAAAAAATCCCTGTGTGAAATTACTTCCAGTGGCCTCTCTAACATTTCTTCCGCTGTTGCTCCACCTTGCAAATGACATTCCAGATATCCCATATCTTTCAAAGCACCATAGATGTAACCAATCTCACTGTATCCTCTGCCCCTTCTACTAACACACATATAAACATATGCCTTTACCTTCTGTCTCAGAGGACACAAGCTGGTTCTGCATGGACTGTCTCCAGATGGCAGTTACATTCTCTGATAGTACTTGAGACACATTATTTAATTTTAATTAATTTTCTACAATTAAACAAGAAGAATTGATAGAAAAACATAAATTTCTACCTTCTCTTGAAAAACGAGAAGATCTGATATTATCAGGCATTTGTTCTTGTATGTTTACAATCAACTAGAATTGGACAGCTATTGCCTTTAATAAATAAGGCCTTGGGCTCTTTAATTTCCATGGCCAAACCATGACTTTGAAATCTTCCACAGGAGATCTAATGCTGTTGTAATTTATCCATTTGTATCTAGTGCAATTCACTCAGATTTCCTGACTGGCACTTTAATGTATTTTATAGTAATCTCTAGTTTATATGCTTCTTACATGGAAATAGTAGTACTTTATTGTGTATACCTATAACTCATAACAGCATGGTATTGTGCTTAAGAGTGTAGGCAGGCTCTGAAACTCAACTATCTGGGTTAAATCCTGACTCTACCACTTAAAAACTATGTAAATATTTTTATATTACTTAAATTTCTATGCTTCAGTTTCTTCAAGTATATAAAAAGTACAGCAGTGATAACTATCTCAAAAATGTGTCCATCCGTGTGTATAAAATTATATAAGTCATCATATGTATGGTCCTTGAGCACTATGGAAGTACCTCATAAGTGTTTATTTTTGTTACACCTCTGCTTCATCCAAATAGGCTAGTTTTTTTACTTATTTTTGTATGTATTGTACCCAGCATTTTGTTTAGCATAATAACTAAATAATCAAGGTTTACCAGATCAATTCGATAAATGTAAAATTAGAGCTGAAGGCAACACTTTCTTAATGTAAATTAGACATGAAGAAAAAATACATTAGAGAAAAATACTTTTCTAATGTAAATTTTGACAAACTTATAATTAAAAATCAGGGATCTCTTCCTACATCATTCAGCCCAGGCTTTACTGCCTCCAATTATTCATTAATTAATTTACTTGCACATAACCTGGCTTATGAGGACTTAAGAGTGATTCCTTATTTATTCATTTTGTCATGTGCTTGACATGGAATATCTATATTTTCAGATGTGATTTCTGGTTCTTTTTGCAAAATATGCATTCCGAAAATTTGCTTTTGTTCAAATAAATCCTTTTGCCCCCAATGCTTCAGAAGAAACTATCTTCTTTTTCTAGAAGTCAGGGACTAATCTATTTATTGATGCAGTTCCTCACTATCCTATCTATATAGTGTGCATTATCTAAGATGTTAGCTTTCATTCTATATGCATTACCATATAGTACTATTTATGGATTCTTAGCTCATACATCTGCACATATTTATCTTATAAGTTCAAATTATAGCACTCAGTCTCCTGAGAGTGTAAGAGGAAAAACGACTTGCAATGCCAAAGCTATGCGCAGTCATAGATTATACGAACAGCTCAGCCAGCTTTTCCAAAATGCTTTGACCAGAATAGTCCTTAATACATTTAAAATATAAATATATTCTAGGATGAATTAATAAATTTCATTTGTTATATCAAACATTTGTCGAACTTTTTCTCTGTGCAAAACACTCCCTAGAGTTCAAAAGTCATGACATGTTACTTGAACTCAGCCAGAGGGAGAGTTACAGATGGAAACACAGAAGCAAGTGCTCAACCGGCCCTCCCTTCTTTTTTTTAAAGTTGTACGAAATTTCAATACATTGAGAAAGTGTTGGATAACGCATTGTAAAATGCCTACCTATTAGAGATCTTTAGGAAGCATTTATGCCTTTTCCCAATTCATGAATATTTTAGGCTTTCCATGAACTTCAGTTTTATCTCATCAATTCTATGAAATTCTGTGACATTTGAGTTTCTTCTTCGTAGTGGCTGTTAGAAAACTTAACTTAGAGGCAAATGTTGGCCCTTAATATATATGTGTAATCGTCCATTAAATATAATTTGTAGATAACCTCCAACAGGCACTATTTTCTATCTTATTCTTAGGTTCCTAGTGTCTCATTTTTCTTCATTAGTTTTAACATTTTAAAGTTATTTCTATCTTTGTAATTATATTGTTCTTAGAACACAGTAAGGCATAAATAAATATTTCATGAGTTATATATGTTACCTTGAGAAACACAAAATAAGATATTAAAATCCATTTCATTGGAGTAAAAAGTTATGTTAAAAACAAGACCCCTGTGTTATCATGGTTCAGCGATAAAAGAGAACAAAAGTATTGTTTTAGAAAGAACTATTTAAAATGGAAAAGAAGACTTGTCCTTCCTGAGAATTCTGTCCTTTGCTAGTTCAATCTCTATTTAAAATGGAAAAGAAGAGTTGTCCTTCCTGAGAATTCTGTCCTTTGCTAGTTCAATCTATTATCCAAACAATGGAAACACAACATATTCAACAAATAAAAATAAAATATCTTTGAGCAGTGGTTCTACTCATATATGTAAAAACACCTGATTGCCTGCTATGTGGTCCATGTTGTTATAACTACTGTTAGAGAACATGCAATAACCTGCGACTACTGTCAGGTAACCGTTTTCTCTAAGAACCAATTGAAACAGGGTTCTAGCAACCACAGCTGCCAGTATGTTAGTACAAGCAAGTATGTGAATGTCACCAAGTATTGTGCTTAATAATGAGAACCCTCACAGAGCCCTGCCCATTGAGGTGAGTGTGGAACATGGTACTGAAGCCCTTGACAGGCTGCCAGCTAGTTTTACAAGACACTCCTCAGTTCATGTCGTTCAAGGAAGGGTCGGTCCTATTTCAGTGACCTAGAACAATACTGCTAAAATACATATCCTTCTGCAATGGTCTGTTAATGGGTAATCAGAAAGAGAGAATTTAGACACAAGCTTCCTTGTGAGGAATAGATGCTTCAATATTGTTGTTGTTGTTGTTTTTCCAAATGCCATTTCCTTTTTCTTTGTTCATGCTTGACATTAATGTGCCTGTTTTTGAACTTTAGAGCTTAAACCTTCTGGGAATTTGTTGCTTTTAACTTTTCTTTCTCCACATAGAAATCGATTTTTTAAAAATATATAAAACAAAAAAAGAATAACAACGATGACGAGTAATCTTCACTTTGGGTGAAGTAATATAAAAAATATATAGACTGTGTGGGTATTTTCCATAAAAAGCTGGATTAACTGGAAACTGAAAGTTAAGCTGATGTGCTTGTTCTGCTTGGGCCACCAATCGGGTATCGCCCTTTCAGAGAAGAGGAGAGAGAAGCATGAGGGAACCATTTCATACGTGGGACACAACTCACTGATCTACTTCTTTCTCCAAGCTTTGGCCCTGGGTACTATTAGGATCAAAAATCTCAAGTAGGTATCCATGAAGTAGGTAACAACTAATCTAGAAAAAGAAGATTTTCAAGGAATGAGAGGAAGGTTGTGTTTTTACTAGGCTTGAATTTTATAGGATCCAGTTTACTTTCTGGTTCTTGATAACTTCTGGTGAGTAGTAAAGCCAATAGCTATTGCTCCTGGAATAGTCAAAGCACTGGTCCAATCATAATCAGAAAAAAATTCTGTGGAGTTTTTATTTCTGTGCTTCAATTTTACACACACATGTACAATTACAAATTGGCCCTAATTCCAGCGATATACAATCATAGTGAGGTACAACTGATGCATTAGAAATTTTTCAGGATTTAAAGATGACGAATTATATTTACTTGCAAAGGGACTATTGCCATGTTCCGCTGTATGTTCTAGGTCACCACAAGTTTCATTTGTGTGTCAGATTTGTCAGACTGAGAGCTAAACTTTCTATTTTATTCTGACATTGAATGTACTACAGATTTGATATTTTAGCAGACACATTTCATTATTAAAATCATTATGTTGACTACATAGCAGAGCTTTACTGTTTCTTTTAAAAGAAACGAAATTCATATTCTTCATAATTTGACATATATTCTGTAAGTAGATTGCCATGGTTAAATTAACTATTCTTTGAAAGATATAATCACTTCTCAAGGAATAAATTGTCATATAAAGACAAACTGAGTGACTTTTCTTCAAACCTCAACTTTCAGTATTTTTTTCTCCCATAATTCCATTATTCCCAAAATTATAACTGATATAGTGGCTCCTAAATTTCTACACATGCATACACATATATACATATACATACATGCATACATACACACACATGTATATATATAATTCAAGGCCATATTTTAGCCTTTTAATTTATCTTCGGCTAACTTTTTTGTGTACTGCCCACTGTTTAAACAGTATCATTTATCTAAATACCAACATAAAAACTCTGTTTTTTAGTTTTCAGTCACAGGGGAGGTTCTCAAGATTCCAGATGTATAGCTGTTGAGGTGACAAAGTGAGGATCCCAGTTATAATCTCCTTAAGAAATGGCTATTTATGAAAAAATATAGGATATCAATGAGGCTCTATCTCATGACTAGTTATGTTATTCTTCTGCATGTATTTTAAAAAGAAAAATGTGGTGACATAAATATATATATATATTTAGCATTAACTACAGAAAACAAACCAGATCAACCCCAGTGATGAAATCACTTCTCGGTAGCAAATTAAGTATAAAGAGGGATGCATTTGCCTCTACACTATGAAAATGATAAGTTCATGCATTTCTACTACAAACTAGTGCATAGAGAAATTAAAGGCTTGGCAGAATTTTTAGATATTTCCCCATTCATATGTAGTCAGTGTAACTCTTATGGCATATGGCATAACTAGCTATGAGGTCAGTTATAAATAATCTGTATCTGGAAAGCCTTAGAATATTAGCTTTTGATTAACTTTTAAGTATATTGATAGAAATAATTTAAGATTGTTACTTACAGCTTTTTCTCCTCACTTAGTCACTGATACCTCTGTATTTACCTGAATGAGAAAAAAGGGATGAAGCTGTTGCTAAAATTGTGTGGAATTGTACACAATCCCTAATCGATTTTACTTATATTAAAGTAATATGAATGACCGGTACTATCTTCACTTTCATAGATAATAAAAATAAGTCTGTATAAGAAGAAATATGCTCAAGGCAGAGCTGAAACACATACCTCTGACTAGGTATTTTGTGTTTGCTTTTTATCTGCACTGCATGGCACAGTTTTCAAACACGAGACAGACCATCGAGAACTGTGAAGAGTCTGATATATTATTACCTCACTTGAAAGCTGTCAAATTAATCTGCCACAGTTTCATCAAGGTGGCAGAAGAAACAGGTGTTTGGAATCTGAGACTAAGAATTTTGTTACTTACAGCACAGCAGAGTGCATACGCTTCCTGTTTACATTGGGTTCCCTTGTACCCTCATCCCAGTCCTACAGAGATGATGTGGAGGTAGATGCTTGTAGCTGCTACTTATACCACATCAGCTACAGCCAAAGAATACTGAGCTTAGAAACCCAACTCTTAAAAACAAACAAACAAACAGACAAACAAAACTGCTAGCGAACCTTTCCAATTGTTATCCCAGAGGAAGACATTATCTTTATCATCTTTATGGGGAGCCAATCAAATTTTTTTTTTTAGATAGATAAATAGACAGATTTAATGATACATTGCTCTTCAACAACATATGGCTACAGAGACAAACTAGAATCCAGGAACATACAACTATGCAACGCAGACCAATTAGCCAGATCTAAGATAAACAGGATAGTTGTAAGAAGTGCTGTAAACATCACAGCACTTTTTCCATCCAAAATGACCCTAATCTCACATGAAAACAGCTATAGTAAGGGAACAAGAAACCTAGCTCTGTGATCAGAAGGGAAAACCAAAGGAAAAAAACAGCAATTCAGTGGTTAGTTGCTGAAAGCAGGGAACCTGGTGCCCATAGGGATGCTCTACTCATATTTTCCAAGGCGGCTTGCTATATAAACAGTCCTGAAAAGCTAGTTCAAAACGAAGGCTGATATAAGACATGAGGAAAAGCCACGGTTCATTGTCCCTCAACAGGATTCCATTGCAATGTGATTATCAAGGGAGCTGCAAACTATGGATGAGATTAGATCCTGCTGGGAGGGCCCAAGTAAAATATGCCTGTCATATAACTGCAATACCATGATAATGGTCAACTCTCCAGCTAAATGATCACAGAAATATTAATTTCATCATTTTCCTTTCTTCTATATGAGAAGGTTGTGCCTACAGGTACAGCCTGCATTTACCCTGTGCTGAGTTTACCCTGAGAACTTGCCTAACATTGGCACCAAGAGAGAGAAGCTGGCAGTAGGCTCTTCCTGGCACACAGGAGAGAACATGCTCATTGGTCTTGTTATCTCTGCCTACATGCAAGTCTGTGCTGCCTGCAGTAAGATTAGACAGGTCAGTTTGTCACAGAATGCCATTTGTCAGAATGAATTATCCATCATCAACTAAATTTCTTTCTTAGGCATGCTGGTAAATGTCCCTAGGTAGAAACTTTCAACCCCCAATTATGATAGTGCCATGAGATTAACTCTTTCCTTTAAATATAAAATCAGTCCATTTTAATTGGTTTGGACACAAAGTGCTGGAAGAGAAGGAAGAACGCATAGGATAGTGCTCAAAATTACACCCGCATGGTGCGGCTTCAAGGATCCTTTCTCCTCTGCCACTATTTTCTAGGGTACATAAGATTCTTTCTGAAGATTCTAGTTAGGATAGTGGAATTTTTATATTCATTTTGCTACACAATGATATCTTTCTAACTAGGAGAACTTCTTCAGAAGAGCATCTAACAGAATATTAAAGGACACAGGATCTAATAATTAAATCTGTTTTCTATATTATTTATTCATTAAATATTTAATGTATACCTATAATGTGCCAGAGGGAAGAGCAGATAAATACACCACATGGTTTCTGATTTCATGAAGCTTATCTTTTTTAGAAAAGGGAGACCTGCCCAGAAAGGCCAATAAGTAAAGACTAAATAAACAAGATATTTTCAGAGATTAGTAAGAGTAATAAAAAGAGAATGAGTAGTGGCTAGGAAATGAGAATTGGGCCATTTTTGATTACATGATGAAAGAAGATATTTTTGAGATATTTAAACAAGACAGGAATAGTAACTATAAGCATACAATTTGAGGATCATAGGTAGAGATGATGAAAAATCCTGAGGTGTGAAGTTGCTGGGCATTGTAGTGGGACAGAAAACAAGTCAGCATGGCCTCTATAGAATGCACGTCTGGGGACCAATGCTTCACAGAAGAAGAGTAGTCCACATAGATAGTGGTTTATACTTTCTTTGGATTTTATACCCAGGTTCTAGAAAAAAATGATTGGCCTTATTTTATAAAAGGCTCACACGTTAATGTGATTATAGCTGCAGAGAGAAGAGCGATCCCTAACATCTAAGAGCTGACTTGGTACCGTCATCTAGACCATGATGTTGCTTTGAACTGGGCTGGCTCTCATCTAGATCTCCTTATCCACTTTTTGAACACAAACAACTTCACACATTGAGATTAGTCTCAGACACTCTGTCAGCATGGTGGATCAAGACAAAACAAGACTTCACCATTGTCGTGTGCAAATGCAGAAAAGATGACTAAACAAGTCGCATCCTGGGCTAATTTAAGTGATAGCTACTTCTTTTCCAGGTACAGCTTTAGCTTTTCTTTCTTCTAGGTTTGATTCATTAAGATACCAAATTGCATAATTATCCCTGTTTCCAAACACAATCAAATCTAGAGCAAGTCTCTAATTCCTTATATTTTCCTTCAAATTGTCTAACACAAGACAAAATCTAAGTTCTTTTAACATTTTCTTACTGATATGCCCTACAATTCCTCATGCACATTACACCTTTGTAGTCACACTGCAAGCATCATTGAGTCCAAGGTAAACTCCCATGCCTCCCAAGACAACAAGTCCATCTCTCTTGAAGACCCATGCCCAGAGATAGACTGAATACACAGACAGAACAAGCTCAGAGTGAAGTCAGCTCCAGGCTTCAGCATGTTTCTTGTTTACCCAGTAGCCTTTAAACTCTTTTCATTTTGGTGTGGGATTTGGGGGCTATGAAGAAGTTCTCATCTGGGCCCTGGGAGTTGGTGGAGGTGGGATCTTGGCTTCATTGAGAAGAAGATACTGCCTGTAACAGTGATGGACTGAACACTTTAAAATATGGGTCTTTTACTGCATAAGGGACTTTAGATCCATTTTATAGGAAATTGAGGCTCTGAGAGAGTGAAGGCCCAAGGTCTCACAGCTGATAAGAATCTCGTTACATTACCACCTCCAGAAGATTTCCAGTTAGGGGAGAATTTGGGATAGCTAAGTGGGGAGGGAAGATGCTTTTTGATTGACGGTACTTGGGAGCTAAGGAACTCTAGTGTGTCTTTCCTCCATATATGCCATGATAATAAACTCGATGTGTTCAATCACAGGTAACTTCCCAGTGGTCTTTGAGAGCATTATATCACAGTAGCCATTTCTTACATGTGAGAAAAACACAAGAGTAGCATAATGATTTTGTTTTTTGTGTTCCTCCTTGGTAAGACATGTTTTACATTACCTTTGTGACTTGGATCTGGGCATTGGGAGGAAAGGAAAATCATTTCTACACTGGTGACTTTTTATTATATTAACTTAATAATAATATTACTAAAAATGTAACGTATTGTGTCCCAAGCACATTATTACAGGTTGAACTGGTCTTGCATTTAATATAAATAAATTATAAAATACCTGAGTGGAAAAATAAGGTTATTGAGTCAAATTCAAGATAAATTCAAGAGTAAGTAACATTTTCTAGAATCCCAATTTAGGTATAATTATCAATTAGCCTATGAGAACATAATAACAGTATAACATGGAAATTGCCTCAAAATTACAGGGAATTGGCAGCTCATACTTATTATATAGGGTAGTTGGTGAAAAGTATTCATGCAAAATGACTTCAATTAGAATTTTGAGAGCAAAGAATGTTTAAAACATATTTACTCATTAAAAAAAGAGGGATAAAAGTTGCTCAAAGATTAAATGCTTGGAAAAAAATTGACTTAGCTTCAAAAAAACTTTAGCGTGACTCTATTAATACTGAGAATTATTGAACACCAGAAAAAGTATTAGTTGGGAAAGAAAAATTAATTCAATGTAGTTGAATCCAAAATGAATGAGTTACAGAAATGGGGTGTGCTTTCACCTTAGATCTGTTTCTCCATGGACAGAGAGGGTTCCATGCTCAGACTAGTGACTGCTCAAGAAATGAGAGAATAAAATTAAAAACACAAAGACTGTTTAGAGCAATTTCATAAATGACCACAACCTAGAGTTTAGACTAGATACCTATAACTGTCAATATTTATGTTCTATTTGACATAATTATAGTCACATATACTTAACTTCAGATGATAGCATGATATCTGTCTATTACTTAGATGCCACGAGTCAAGCAAATTGTATAATTTGCACAAAAATATCATGATAGAAAATTGTATTTTATGAGAAAGTGTTAGGTTAAAAAAAATAGTATGTCCATTTCTTTTTTAGAAGTATCCAATTCTGGAAGTCCTAAGAAATGAGTTAGGAGGCAGCCTGTAGCCATTTATTCTCATTTCTGAATGAAGGACCTAATAAAAAAAATTATCTCCTGCCACATCATTTTTCTTCCTAAAAATTGAATAGAAGAGAAAATGTACCAAAAAAGTCAATTTTCCTGATTAAAAATGAGGCTCAAATTTGAAAATGTACCCTCAAATGACCCAGTCAGCGATACAGGCTCTTATTATTAATCATGATCCAAAAGCCCATATAAAATTTGCAAAACTATAATCCCAACAAGTTCTCCTTTTAAATATGAGACTTTTCAGATACTTTTTGAGTCAATACCTTACATTCCTCCAAACCAAATTATTTTGAAACCCTTTGTCCTATTATCCATTTTGTGAAAGAAAAATAAGTTACATATCTAGAAGCATATCTAGATTTGACCAAATGTATAAATATAAAAAGAGAGTCAGTTTAGCAGATCATCATGGTAACCAAACATGGAAAAAAATACAGTAAGATGTGTGTGAATGTATGTGTGCATGTGCTGATGTGTGTGTGTGTGTGTGTGTGTGTGTGTGTGTGTGTGTGTGTGTGTTTCGGCCATGAGATGATCTGGAGCTACACAGGCAGGACTTCGAGTAAAAAGATGGAGATTTCAGTGCTCTCTTCAGAAAATAGATCAACTTTTAAAATATGATGTTATTGGTCATCAGAATGAATATAGAACTTTAATTTTATATCGGAAATGTAATCAGGGAATTTTTTAAAGACCTAGTCATTTCAAAATTTTAAAAATTTGAAAGTTTTGAAATTTTTTCTTGTAGCAAGAAGTTGGATACTGCAGCTATCCAGCACAAAGTGTGTGTGTATGTGTGTGTGTGTGTAATTTTATTTACCAAGCAATAAATAATTATTGAACATCTATTATGTGCTAGACATTATTCTATATCAGTGGTCCCAAACCTTTTGGCACAAGGGACTGATGCTCCTATAAGAATCTAATAGTGAATGATCTGAAGTAGAGATGAGATGATTCTAGCGCTGGGAAGTGGCTACAAATACAGATGAAGCTTTGCTCCTTCACCTGCTGCTCATCTCCTACTGTGTGGCCTGGTTCCTAACATGCCACAGACCAGTATAGGTCCATGGTCTGGGGTTTGGGGTTTTGCTCCATATTATTTAAGAGTACAACAGTAAACGTACAGCAATGTTGTATAGTAAGAAGTAATGAAATAGATGTATACAACAGCATGGATAGATCATAAAGAATGTGCTTTGAAATAAAAATGGTGATAACAGAACCTTGTGTTCTGTTATCATTTAATTTTATATTTAATTTTATATCGGATGTGTGTGTGGGTGTGTGAGGGAGGGGTTGTGGAGGGGGAGAGAGTTGAGAGACAGTGAAAGAGTATATTGGGGAAGTAGGAATACAAGAATGCATGTATAAGATGAAGTGGATTGTAAGAAATAACAACATATCTAGCACAATATTATTTATGAAGACTAAAATTGCATACTCTCAAATAAAAGTATACATTTTTCCAAGAAAATATACATATGAATAGGATGTGAAACAATATAATATTAGCTCTAATATAGCTTTAAATAATCTCCACATCCTGATAGTCATGCTCTTGGGTAACCCATTCTCCTTGTGTGGGATGAATCTAGGACTTGTAACAAATAGAATATGGCAAAAAGTAATGAAGCATGCACTTCCGTAACTAGATTATAAAGGACTGGGACTTCTATCCTGCTGATTATCTCAGTTTGCACACACTGATAAAGCCAACTGCTGTGTTAAAGTGTCTGCCTAGAAAGGAACTTGGGGTGGCCTTCAGCCAATAGCTAATGAGGAGCTGAGGCCTTTAGTCCAACAATTCTTGAGGAACTGAATCCTGCCAACAATGATGTAAATAAGCTTAGAAGTAGATGTCCCCCCAGTCAGAACTTTAGATGATATTATAAATGTGGGAGTCCAGGATAAGTCACCCCAAGATGTGCCTCTGAGGTATGCGAATTGTTTTGAGCTAAAGGCAACTTTAGCAGCAGGCTCAAGAGAAACTTTTGCCCTCTCTCCTTCCTTTAACTAATTAGAAGAATTTGAATTACAGGCCTTGACCATAAGAGATTATCAGAGATAACTTCTATTGCTCTATCTGCAGGCAGAGCAAACTTCTATTTACTAAACCTCTGCTCTTTTCATCCTGCAATGACCTTCTGAAGCCCCCAAGGTACCTTACCTCATCTCTATCTCAATCTCCCTTTCTATCTCTGAACCTCTTAAGTATGTGGGGTCTCTGACTCTCCCGTACATATGTATGTATTAAATTTGCTTATTTTCCCTTGATAATCTGTCTCGTGCCTATCAGATCATTAGACTAGTAGCCAGAAGGACTTTGAGAGTAGAGGAAAGTTTGTTCCTCCTCAGCATAAACATTTAAGAAACAGAGAACCCAAGTAATCAATGTGTTTGGACTTGTAACCCACAGAAATTCGGAGCTAGTAAGTATTGGTTTCTAGAAGCCACTAAGTTTTAGCGTAATGTGTTACCCAGTGTGAAGGCTAAAGAAAATAATTTTCTAAGTTCTTCTAGCTAGATTAACAATCAAATTAACAGAGACAGATTAACAGGAGAAAATCAAATTTTAATATCTATACCTGGGGAATTTACATAAGCATGAAAATTGAAAAAACAGGCAGAACAGGTATCATTTTGGACAAAAAGGAAAAATGAGAATGAGCAATTTACTTATAATTGAAGAATTGCAGAATTCAGGGCAGGTAAAGTTTTGCTAGGCAACCCAGAAAACAATGGGGCACAGGGGGCAATCCAGCTATCAGGCCCCTGCCTGGAGCCCTCCCATCCACCATATAATTCAAGCCAGGCTAAAGTGAACATCTTAAGGTTTCATTCCTGAAGCAAGCCTTTTATCTGAATCTCTTAGGCAAGAAATAGGGGGAAGGTCAAAGGTTCTTTCTGAGGCTTTGTTTCCTAATAACCAGCTTAAAATCAATATCCCAAAAGGCAGCTTTAGGGTGGCAAAGCTTTGGTCTCCTGCAGCAGCAAGAGTTAACATGGCAGGAGGATGAAGGGGAAATGATTTTTTAAAGGCAGAAGAGAATAAACTCAAGACCAACAAACAGTTGGCAATAAAGTGAGATGTATGATTAACTTAATATGTTCGCATCTTCCCCAGCGCTAGCATCATCTCTCATCTCTGAAACAGTAACAAACTGGGGAGAGAATGGGTGTGGTCTGTATGGTCTGCTCAGGCTGCCATAACAAAATACCGTAGGCCTCGTGGCTTAAACAACAGAAATTTATTTTCTCATGGTTTGCGAGGCTGGATTTCAAGATTGAGGTGCCAGCCATCAACACTGCTTTTCTAGTGAAGCCTTTCTTCCTGGCTTGCAGATGCTACCTTCTCACTGTGTCCTCATAAGGCCTTTCCTCTGTGAGGTCTCTGATGTCTCTCTTTTTATAAAGTTCTATAGGATTAGGGACATCCCTCCCCTACCTTGAATTCATTTAACTTTAATGACCTCCTTAAAATGCTGTTTCCAAATATAGTCACATTGGGGATTAAAGCTTCATTCAACAAGTGAATTTTAGGGAAACAGTAACAGTGGGTCATTTTGTTTTCCTTTGAAAGGTGTCCCGCAGTATGGAGATTTAATATTGAGTGCTCCTCAGGGAACAAAGATCTGTGTGTTTATAAACACATAGGAACAAAACATTCAGATATCATGTCAAGTGTAGCAACCAGAGTTTGCAGCAACTGAAAAAATATTACCTTATATGGAATTTTCTGGGTTTTGGACTAAGCAAGGCCTTTCATATTTGGCCTTTACTCTTAACAACTTGCAAATCTTTTATTGTGTGATTTTCCATTTTGGACAAACTCTATAGCTCTATAACCATTTTATTGAGTTTTATTTTTTATTTTTATTTATTTATTTATTTTTTACCAAAAGAGGAAATGATCTAAAACAGTTGTCTGTTCTTGTTTTCTAATTAGACTTTAGCTAAATTTCTAAAGTGTTAAGAGCTTCTTTACATCGTAGACCTTCTAATTATGGAACAAATTGTTTCTATTTCAGGAGACTTCCAACCATCCAAAAGAAAGCACAATTTTTTTTTTTTTATTTACAGATCTCTATGAGTTTGGAATATGTGGGTCTATAAATCATCCTGTGATTATTAAAGTAAAATTAATCTGCTCAGCATAGATTGTGTGAAAAATTCTTAGTGACTCCACCCTATCACTTGTTAACTTATTTTGGAGTTTTCTCACAAAATGTCATTGAATTCATTTATTTTTCTTCCTTGTGTGAGAATGGGACAGTCTCACTTTCTGTGATGAAAAATGTCCAGCAATCTGTGTATTAGTATGCAGTTGACATTAATTTTCTTAATATTTAATAAAGTTTTATACTATAATTTGTCATATTTGGACACTCAGGAAAGATTTCCAAGCCTCATGTTTTAGTTTAACTATGTTATGGCAAGGGTCACTGATACAATTCCCTATGTTAACAGAAGCAATTATATTCACTTCTACTTCTTCACTTTATAGTCAGATATTTCTCAATACAACAGACTTAACATCCTGAAAGATAACAGTGATGTCAGACCTGAAAAGGAGCAACATAAAAAATAAAATTAAAAAAAAAAAGAAAGAAAGAAAAAAGAAAATTCTAATTCTGATTCTAAAATGAAATTACCTAGTCCTTCAAAAATAATGAAGAAATGTTATTTTAAGGAAAAAAAATCCTGTGCTGGAGTTTACACTGAAATGTGCCTCTCCACATTATTCAGTGTGAAAGAGTGCATGCTCAGTACCTTCAGAATATTAAACTGAAGGTCATATATAGAGAGAAAGATTTAGGTAGATATTATTATGAAAAGAGGTGCACTTGGCAACCATTGCTTTGTTTAAGTAATAATCTATGAATTGAGTATAATGAAAATATGAATATTAATTTGAAATATAATTTAACACAAGCAGTATTATTTAGAATTTAACACTGAAAAAAATCACCAATAGGTGGTGCTGCTGCGATTGAATTTGATTAAACTTCATGCAAATCTGACCCTAGATTCTCCTGTTTTCAGTTTTCTGTGTACCTCTATCTCAGTCTACTTAGCAACTGTTCAATAGTGAACTGATTATAAAATGTCACTGAGGATAAAATGTCTTTAAGTATTTGGGAGTCTTTTCCCATCATGATCATTTAAAAAGATGAGAAATAGGTCAAAGATCATAGCTGTAAAAAATAGACTGTTCAAGGTGGTACTTATCTGATAAATGAATATACAAGTGCTTGATTCAAATGGAGGTTATGAATTTTGTATAAAACCCTTTATCAAGGTTGAATTACATATGTCTCATTTAATGACATATCTGTGACCTTCCTTGTCAAGTGTTATTTTTCTTTGTCAGACTGAAACATTTGATCTATAAGATATAAATAGAATTTCACTGACAGTAAAAAAAAAAGCATGTTTTCAATTTACAATTAAACATGAGTGCTATGTCTAGTGAATGCATAATGTATAAGCAAAAAAAATCTATGACTTTGAACATGTAATATTTATAGTAAAACACCAAAACTATTAGTTTCTTTGATTTTATTTTAAAATTATTTAATTATAAACATTTAAAAATGAATTCAGATAGCTGATATCAGAAGTATTATGATAAAATTTGATACAATGATTTGTCAGAAGAGAAACTACTTCTTAAAATTAAATGTTGTTTACTTGTTAAAATTAAATAACAAACCTTTAGCTTGATGTTTATATGAGGTTGAAAGTGCATTCATTTAAACTATGCTAGACTTTTAAAAAACTAACTACCAAACCAAATTGAGATGAATATTTTATAAATGAATTATTTTAATTATGATTTTCTTTTTAAAATAAATTCACATACAGAAATTAAAATTTTGAACCAGTAAAAATGAGATTAAGGTATAAATCATAATTTTTCTCAGCAGGATTTTATCTCTTAGATTTTCCAATTTTGCCTAGTCTATCTTTTTCTTAATCACATTTTAGCCACTCTGCCATATAACATCAGAGAGTATGGTATATTTGTGCTGGTAAAAATAAAATTTGTTTAAAAGAAAGGATGTCTTATATAACATATATAACATTCTTTTAGTGACATAAAATGTTAAATATTGTGAATATTAAATATGAATTGTGCCTTTCCCGATTCATATGTTGATGTTCTAACCCCCAGTGCCTCAAAAATGTGACCATATTTAGAGATTAGGTCTTAATAGAGGTAATCAAGTTAAGTCATTAGGGTGGGTCCCAATCCAATATACAAATGTCCTTATGAAAAGGGAACATTCATATAGGGAAGACTAAACCGAAGGGTCTGGAGAATACAGCCATCTAGAAACCCAGGAACAAGGCCTGGAACAGACCTTTCTCTCATGGCCTCAGGAGGAACCCATGCTTCCTCCTTGATCTGAGATTCCTAGTCCAGAACTGTGAGACAATAGTTTTTTGTTGTTTAAGCCTCTCAATTTGTGGTACATTGTTTGCAGCCCCAGCAAACTCACATTAAATTAGTTATCATCTATAATATTGGCAGAAACGTTGACATTGTATCTTAAGACTCAAACAAGTTTACCGTGTTAGAAAAAATGCTGTTTGAAAAAGTAAAGCTTCTGATCCAATTACATATATTACAATATATATTTCCCTTCTATTGAATACTTCCAACTTTTTCCTAATTTCAGTCCACTGATAAAATAAATTATGTGAACATTTAAAAATTGCTTATATGTTAATATTAAATAGATGGTCACTTTCTAAGAAAATGAAGTATTCTTGATCCTTAAATTTTTATATAAATAATACTTATTCCAGGAAATGTCATAAACAATTTGCAATTGAACATTTTATAAAATATAATATATATTGAAATCCCTATTGACCATAATGCATCTTTTTTTGATGATATAGGTTGATTGTAATCAATAAATATTTTATGGAAAAGGAAAGCAGATATTGAGGGCAACTACTGAAGTATGTGAATCTCTGTTATTCCATTAAAAAATGACGGTCTTCTAAATGTATCTTCCTACTATTCTTTCCATATCAATGTGTCAACCTAAAGAAAATATCCTGGTTCTTCCACTTTGCTCTGGAACATATGTTTTCTGTCAAAACTTTTCATTTATTTGCTTTCACAGTAAATCTGGAAGCAGACAATTACATTAGTTCCTATTAAGACGACAATAACTTTTTTAGTTGCTCTCGTTTATACAGGGAGGACTTCAGATATGTGCAGAAGCAGTGACCTGAGAGAAAGTTTACATGCTTGGAAAGGAAGAGGCAGAAGTTATAAATCAGAAAAAACATTTTTTTTCCCAGAGTGCTACTTAATTTCAGTTCTAATTTATTATTGTTTGTTTTACAATGAAGGTGGTATCCAAAGTCACTCTACATATTTTCTGTTTAATTTTTAAAAATCTATGCTTTGAACTAGGTTAGACAATTTTTTTTTCTACTACTAAGACATTTAACAACAAAATAACCATAATCACAGCCTTACCATGGACAGACAAAATTTCACGCACTCACACATTCTATGTATTTGAGTAGAAATGCTTATGCTGGTCTCAGAAATGGTTGCTACACAAGTTCAAGACAATTTAAATACACACAAGTTATGTACTTTAAATAATTATTGATAGAAATAGCATAAGTAGTCAGGTATGTTAAATGAGTCATCAGGAAAATGTAAATATGGCTTTTTTTTTCAGTTTATAAAGATAAGTTGAAAGAGTCCTGTTGCTCAGAAAAAATCTAAGGTTGATGGATATTAGTCTCATAGTCTCTTCAGGGTTAAACATAAAGCAATCCTGTGTAAAGTTCTCAGCTATTAAGATTTATCTCTTGGGGACTTTTAATGCTCACCAGGGGAGCTGATTACAAGTCTGAAACTTAGAGTCCCTAATGCAAAATCAATGTAAAAAATACTAAGCGTCTATTTTAAAAGTTAGGAACAGAGAAAAAAAAGACTTACTTTTGTTGTTGACAAGTATAATTCTGTTAGAAAGACTCTATTAAGATCATTTATTTCTTTAATTTTTTTCTCCAATGTTTTTTAGACTAGATAGTTGGTATCATATAAAAACTACTTTATTGCATTCTCTTCATGATGTGTTATTATTAAAAGCACTCTGTATATTTGCAAAACTCATCCATTTACTATTTATTGTTTAGTGTGCAGCATGTGAGATCGGAGAGATGGGAGATACTGTTTAAAAATTTAAAAAGCAAAGAAAACTTAAGCAACAAGTCCTCTTCCTCAAAGACAGAGTATGATATATATGGGGATAGGATGAGGCATGGAATGAACAAATCCTATTAAATAAGAAATAGAAATGTTGAAAATAAGAGTTTTAACGATATTGCCAATGGCAGTTTCAGGGCAAGGTTGTTTCTGAATTAGAATGTCAATATTTCTGGAAACTCTCTAACCAGAGCAGAAAGGAGCAACCAAGATAGCATTCTAATTTAAAATTTTAATCATGCCAATAAGAACTTGAACAATTCCGAAGTTCTCATCCATGTCAGTTCACAAGCTTTTCCTTAGCTTCCACTTCGTGGTGCCCCTTTCCACTACTTTTTGCCATGTTATTTCCAGATCCATTCCACTTGCTTTTCCCCAAATGTAAATGTAATATTTTTGCTGCCTCTGTAACTTTAAAAATATTATTTCTTTTAGGTCATATCTTCTATATTGGTAAATGAAGTCCTGAGTACGCGACTTTTTAAATGTCTTCATATTAACATAATCTTATTATAAATCATATTCAACGAAAAGCCCTCAAAACAAAACTAATTTCACATGACTGGTCTATCTTCTTCTGAGATTAAGACATGAAGCTAACTGGCAACATAGGGAGAACTCTGAGAGAACTGTAGAGACCAGTTGAGAGACTCTAGCACCCAGGCCATTATAAAACCAAGAAGGGGGCCCGTGAAAGGGGTAGGGACGTTATCTGCATTTGGCACACCCACTCATGCCCTCTCCTCAGGATGGAAACACAAGAGTGGACCTTGTGCCCAATTCTCTGGCTTTCTGGATGCTGCTCTAGGGACATTGCTATCTCACCCTCCTCAGAGCACTGATAACACGAGTGGTGGAGTTAGAAGCTACAGAAGGAAGACAATCACCTTCACACGTTAGAGCTGTGGTTTTGCAGACAGACACTGGGGAGAGGAAAATACCAGCAAAGGTTTAAGAGATTCTGAAACGTCCAACAGGGCAAAAAAGCTTTTCTTGTCCAAAGTCAGGACTCAAGAGACTGAGAGGGGTGGTGGTTTATCCAAATCCCAAATCCCAATGGCAGGTCATTCAAAGAAACAGGGATATCTGACCCTAAAGTAACAGACCTATGAGCTGCCCGTGAACGAATTTAAAATAACTGTCATAAAAATGCTTGATGAGCTAAAAGAGAAAAAAGACAAATACATGAAATCAATGAAAAAAGGCATGAATCGAATGAGAATATCAGTAAAGAGATCACAACTATGAAAAGAACCAAAGAGAAGTCAATCACAAAAAAGGTAAATGTTGCCATGTGCAGCAACGTGAATGAACCACCATGAGGGCATTATGCGAAGTGAAATAAGTCAGACAGAGAAAGACAAATACACACGATGTAGAAACAAAATAGTCAAACTCATATAAAACAGAGTAGATTAGTTATTGCCAAGGGCTGGAATGAGAGGAAATGCAGAGTGGTCAAAGGGTACATTCAGTTATAAGATGAATAAGCTCAAAGGATCTAATATACAGTGGGTGACTATAGTTAACGATATTGCATTGTATACTTCAACTTCACTAAAAGAGATATTATATGTCTCGCTATACACACATACACAAAAAAAATACTATGTGAGGTGATGGATGTGTTAACTAATCTTATGGTAGTCATCATTTATTTCTTCTTAGCTCAAAGGATGCTCTTGTTTTTAAAGACAAAAATATAACTAAAATTCTATTCCTGTTTTAAAATCCACATTATAACTGGAGGTTAGGGAATAAAAATAAAACACTTTTTAATAATTCTATAAGTGTTATAAGAGGTGTTTTAAAATGTTATGAGAATATTAAAGGGGAAAGATTACTTATGTTTGCATGGTTCAAGAAAGATTTCATTGAAGAGCTGGAATTTGAGCTTGGCATTGGGAAAGTAGAGGTTACCGGGTAGTGAAAGCTATTTCACCAGTAGAAGAAAGTGGAGTAACTTCGGAGAGATATAGACACATTTAGAGTGTTCATGAGAATGTAGTTTGTTATTTGTTGAAGCATAGAGCAAGATTATTAGAGTCTAGGAGTTAAAACTAAAAAAGAAACAAACAAACAAAAACAAACCAAAAAAAAAAAAAAAACATGGAGTAGGGAAAATAGTAACAAGGAAAAGTAAACAATTTTAAAGGAGCACCAAATTGATGTGAATTGTGTTCTCTACAGGAATCACATGCAGAGGCTTTTGCAGTCTATATTATAAATTAGGAACTTAAGACCCAAGGACTTTAAGTCACTTTTTAGAGGTCTATATCATTAAATATCATCACTAAATTTAAATCTATATCTGTCTGACTTGTAGATTCAACCCCTTTCTACTAGACCATTCAACCAAACTGAGATGACTACACTAGTATATGTCATGCTAAACATGCTAATATTTTTCATGTAGGATTTATGGAGTCACTTAAATTACATGAAAATGATTAAAATTATAACCATGTGAAAAAGAACAAAAAATAATGATCCTGGAAAGGAATAACAAAATTCTAATGGTGTAACTGTATGTCCACAAAAAGCTACTCTGAAACATACTTGTACTGACTTATAGGTATTTCCATTATTGAGTTATGGTAATTCCCAAGAAATTTACCCATTCACATTTATGTTCAGTAACATCATTTTGTGTGTTGGGGGGGGGGTGGAAAGTCCGTTGATTTTTGGAAGCTAAAGTTCACAAAGTGTGTAATGGATAAATCCACCATCTGTAAGGTTTTTTTTTTTTTTTTGATTCTACTTGTTTAACATTGTTTTTCTTTCTTGTGTGCGCATATGTATACACACATGCACCACCAGCATTTCACAAAGTGTTTTAACACTGAGAACTGAGATGAGATTGCAAAGAACGTCAAAGCAATTTATTTAATCATTCTCTGAGAATACATAATAATTATGTAGAGTGTAGAATGTCTGTGGTGCAATACTAAAAAAAAGTGTCCGAAATCAATCAGACTCACTAGATCTTTCTCCATCAGTTGTTTTTAATACTGTCAGGAAACTGCTTCAGTGTGTAGTGGGTTTGAAGCATGCTGTGAGAGGTAAAGTTTCTTGGCAGAATTTGTTTCTCTCCCTTCTCATTGCAAGTCTGATCAGTTTGGATAAATCCTTATCATTCTTAAAATCATAAACAGGAAATAGGATGATTGACATCAGAGAAACTTTATTCCTTCTACAAGGGCAAGCATGGTGCTGCCTTGTACAAGGACTCAAATTTCCTCCTTCTGATTGATAATATGTTGACCCAGACATTTATATTTTAAAACAGGGAAGCCATTGGCAATTTTAATTTCCTTTTAGACTCTGACCCTGTTACATTATAGGGACAAATAACTCCAAAAAAGATCATAAGGATAGATACGAGGCAAATCTGTGTCACAGACTAAGACTTCCTTTTTTATTTTTCCAGGTTGTTATCTGAAATAATAAATCGACCTTTTCTATGTGCCATTTGCAGTGCTTATGTCTACAGCAGAATATAGCAGCACTAGGAATTTGAATCAGAAAATCTACTTTGGAAAGGAACCACATTCAGGATAATCAAAAACTTCTGAAATGCGTCCTGTTCATTTTCAGGCTATTTGCTGCTGCACCTGTTCAGACACTGTTCCAACTGGCATGTGGTTTAACCACTCCCTCAACACCCTTGATTAAGAACGTGGCTTCATCAAATAGGTCGTGAAGCTTTCACACCTGTATTCAAGTGCAGGCTTTCTTCTTTCAGAGGATGATCTTAAATTTTGTACAGAAAATTTTGTACTCAATTATTTCTTTGCATCCGTATCAGAGGCGCTTCTGTTTTAGGAGATGATATATGCTACTACTACATCCTACAACAGAAAGGTGTGCATTGCTTTCTTCAGATTTATAATTCCCCTCCCCCCAAAAAACTGAGCATAATCAATGAATAGGGGTATTTTCTGTGAGCCTAAGTTTTATTGTCAGGACAACCTGAAGCTCAAATTCCAAATCGGTCCCCAATTGGCTATTAAGCCTTAGTTAAGCTACTTTAGCTCTTTAACCCTCTGCTATTTGCAACAACATGGGTGGACCTCGAGATAATCATGATAAGTGAAATAAGCCAGACAGAAAAAGTTGAAAATCACATGATATCACTTATATGTGTGATATATACCTAAAAGCGACAAATGAACAGGACAAACAGAGACTCATGGACATGGACTATAGACTGGTGGTTAACAGAGAGTAGCGGGGAGGAGGAAGGGAGGAAGTAGATGGGGTAGAAGAGGTCAAATATGTGGTGACAGAAGGAAATCTATCCATGGAAGGTGAACACACAATGTAAATATATATATATGCCTTACTGTTAAAATGTACAGCTGAAATTTATTGGATTTCATCAACCAGTGTCACCATAAAAAAGACATTAATTAGTTGAAAAAAACTCATTTTACTTGTATGTAAAATGGGTATAATCCATTGTTCACATGGTTTTAAGGATTAACTGAGATTATGTATTAAACATTCTGATAGAATTCCTGAGGCATAGGAAGCTCTCAGTAAATGGAGGTATAAAGTGTTCTTTAATTTTAATACAGGAAGTTTAATTATTCCCATATCCTTAACTATGATAGCCCTATCCTGAATTCATTCCCAAAGCATCTCTTTTTCTTATCAAGTTGGGACTTCTTAACAGCAAATATGTGTCTATCTTTCTCGCTCCCTCCCTGGGTCCTGGCAAGTAGCACATTTTCTAAAATTTTTTCGTGAATGGTAATTTTATAAATATGCTATATAGTAATGTTTTAGATGATCACATAATCCCATTATATGAAGAGGGAAATTAGGATTTCTGTGTTCCTGAATGCAAATCTAAAAGCATAGAGAATGGTTTATAGAACTACATAATACGTAAAAGTGAATGAATAATTGAATGTTTATTATTATAGCTAATTAAGTAAATGAGTATTTTAGTCTTGGATCTAAAACTCTCTGACTTCAACTTTTATCCATAAACACACACACACACACACACACACACACACACACACACACACACACACCAAAATTTTATAGGCAATTAGTTAATATAACTTTTATATTCCTGTTTAAGGCTTTCAGTAGACATGAAATCTACCTTACCACAATATCATGCTCTTTCTATCCACTTAACCACACAAATCTTTTCATGTACATAAAGTTTCTATTACACTATATCTTTAAAATAATTCAATATAAATACGTTGAAAATCTGAAGGGAGAATATAATTCTGTAACTATATTCAAAGATTAATTTTATAAATTGAGAGATGTTATTTTATTTTACACTAAATCCCCATATACCCTAATTAGACCTAATAATAGAACAGTGGAAACTGGATTAAATCAGTGCCTTTGAATGTATAATACCTATGCCAGTCTACACAACATATACTGTTAGCCCATAAATAATGACAGATATAAAAGACTCCCATTTCATACACAATTTCTCTGAAGTAACTCAATGTTTCTAACTACAGCTCTACTTCCATGTTTACTTCCATAAGATATCTATGACTTTTTGAGGTCCCAAGCCAGCATAAAAACTCATACTTAAACAAACAAGTAAAACTAAAGCAAAAGAATTAGTCATTTTTAGAACCCATGTGTTTTTAGCTCCTCAGTGTCTGTACTGTCCTGAGGATAAGAGATAAGAATTTGGGATACCTAGTTCACATATATTTCATTCTTTAATGAAATAATTTTGTATGTCTCATATCATTTCTTCTTCTCTAAAAGTTTGACAGAATACTACATCTTTGTGACAATGACAGTGGAATAAAACACAGATACAATACCTTGTTTTTCAGAAATTTCTGTATATTGTTTTTTTAAAGATTATTTCAGCTAGAAAATATACTTTATAATAATAATAATAATAATACACAATAGCTTAGCAAAGTTTTGGCAACTAATTTTCTTCTATGTATATATTCGTGCCACAAAAACATAACCTTTTACTCCGAAAAACATGAGTTTGTTCCTTTCAACCTGCTTGCTTTTCATGGTGGGTTTTGTTCATTTTTCAGTTCATTCAATTTTAAATTTTTTCCATAATGATACCATTCCTGTTGTTGAAGGCAACACTTGTTTCATCTGTTTTTATGTGAAGTCAGCTACATCATGTTTTTCCTTTCAAAATAATATGTTTCTTTCTAACATGAACTGAATTCTTTTTTCCCCTTAGGATAACACTTTTAAGATCTGTAAAATAATAAATGCAGGTGATATTTCTATTGCAAAAAGAAAAAAAAGAACATAGTGCAAGGCCTTTGCATACCATCATAATCTAATAATAATTTGAGTTTAGAATATCACTCATAGTTATGTCCTTCACTTGATGTTGAGTTTCTTGAGGACCTGACGGGCACCAAGAAATGTTGGCCGACTTAGTCAATGAGAGACTTGGGTCCTGAAGACTTAGTGAATCTTCACGGGATTCCATGGGAAGAGAGACGTGGGAAGACGGCATTTTTTATGATCCTCGATGCAGTACTCTTCTCACTGTGGCATGCCACTTCCTGAATGTGATTTGATACAACATGGGGTTTTGAGAGGAGATATGATCATATTATTTTTGTGGGAAATAATCTTATCCATGACTTCAAGATTCATGATAGGTTATCGCGGAAGAACTCTGTCTGACCTGAAATAAATCTTTATTTACTCATCACTAAATAAAAGCAAAACTTACCAGGCAAGAGCTTTTTACCTTCTCTTGAAAGAAGAGGTCGCATGGGCACTCAAGAAGACATATATGAATAGTGCTCTTTCCTGAATCACAGTTTTTGCCATTAATCAAAAACCTAACTCCTTTAACAATTTATTCTTTTTGGAGAATAGTGACTTCCCATCTCAGATTAATGCAGAATAACTGAATGACAAGGAAAGATTTAGAACTCTAAATGCTAAGCTAATTATTTACTGTTATTCCCTATTCAACCTCTCTTAAATTCATTGACCTTTCCTGGTAGTAGCAATTGACAGGACAAACAACAAGGTAACAGGCTTTCACTATCGCTAATATCTCAATAAGCTAATTTTCAAAAGCCACCAACCTGAGGGAATGACTATCATGTAATAACATTACCATGTTGAACAGCTGAGGCAAAGTGTATACACTGATACCTGGTTTAAACTGGCCATATGAGGACTGTTTCAATAGGGGACCTGGCAGGTCTGCCACTGATGTTCATAAACTCACATGCTAAATTCAATGTATTTTTTTTTAACTTGTCACATTTATTGTAATATACTTTTTCCACTTCAATAACCCTTGAAACAAATTCACAAAGCTTTCCCAGGTAGAATTTGTCAGTCCATGCATTTCTTTGTCTTTAATTAATATTTCATTTGTCTGAAGCTTTTCTCACTGTAATAGCATAAACATATGTAAAAGACTTTGTAATCATGACAAACAGGATTGAGGCTGAAACAAAGTATTCTCATCTGGACTTTATGCTTCATCTTATAAGATGTCATATGTGTGATTTGATCACCTCCCTCTTCTGGTCTCTTCGTTTCTTTCCTATTTGTCAGAATATCTTGTGAATAATAATGTTTTCTTTCAACTACTGATACAAAAAAACCTTTTCTTGCACCAATTAAACTTAATATATTTTAACCTTAGAATCAGAGATATTTTACCAGCACAAATTGTACCCAACAATGATCATTTTATAATGTTAATATATATATATATATCTAGAGCAGGAATTGGCAAGTTGTGGCCATGAACCAAATGCAACTTACTGCCTGTTTTTTATAAATAAGGTTTCGTTGAAACATAGCCAAATCTGTCCATTTATATATATTGATACCTTTGCACTATAATGACATGTCTAAGTAGTTGTGACAGGGGCACTATGATCTATGAAGTCTAAAGTATTTTCTGTCTGTTCTTTACAGAAAGGGTTTTCTGACCCCTGTTCTGAAGTGGTCCACTGAGATTTTATTTTTTGAATGTGCAAGCCACCCACATGATATATAATAAATATTACATAGCAAGGCCCTATAAAAAAGTTGTCTTACCCTGATTAAAAAAACATAGCAGCACATTGTTAGAATATTATAGTTGAGTACTCTTTAGAAGCTTTATCAGCTGAGAGGCAGTGCTTAGGATTTACTCTACATAACTGAAAGTAAGCAGACACAATAGTTGTGTTTCTTTTTGGCAAGTTCAAAAGTCAGTGAACACTAGTACCTCTTCTGTCTATGCTGTAAGCTGAGTTTACTGGGCTATCTATATCACTAAGAAAAAATAGAGTCTTCTTCTTGCCTTGTAAGAGTGTTAGAAGCAGGAAGATTCTTAGGTAGAAAAGAGCCATGAAAATCATCAAAGTAATTAATGAATATCTTGAATCTCCTTAAACATTTCACATTTTGAGGCATGCCTCTCTGCTGCCAATGTGAAGAACAGTGCTAGCAACCATTCTGGAAGATCTCTACAATGCTCAGGGTGCAGAAAATATCAAGAAACAAAGATAAATGGGAACAAATAGAAAGGTATCGAAAGTAGATTCATACTTTATTCTTTCATTTATCCACAATTCATTTTTAATCAAAATATTTATTAAGCTCCTGGGGACCAGATACTATGTTAGCCATTGAAGGTAAAGAGGAGAAATAAAGTTTTTTATTCTGAAGTATTTCTAATTCTCTCAGTTAGCAAGATGCATGGCAGAGGAATGGGAGGGTGGATAATAACAAGAGGAAGATAAAAGCAAGTGAGAAAGGGTGACTTGTTCTCATTCCAAGGTATGTTAAAGATTTCTGTAGGATTTAACTTGAACTCTTCACAAAAATTGTTAATTTGGGCAGTTGAAGTACAATGTATCGCATCACACACACACACACACACCACACACACACACACACACCCTATTTATTTATTTATTTATATTCAAAGATATGCTATTCATGTATATATTCATATATTCATAAACAAGTAGAATTACTTGACAATTTATCTGGACCTTAATTTTAATAACCAGTAGGTTTTATTAATTTCTGAGATGCAATGCACTAAACTTCTCCACACTCTCACTCAGGAACTCAAGGGGACATTGTCTCTGCCATCTAAAAACTGCGACTTCTAAGGAAATCATCAGCATTAACATTTAGTCAACAGCAGGGAAGAGTGAGATAGTGGAGTGTCATACAGGGGTTTTATAAATTATGCCTTGATACATCAATTCTGCCCATGTTCCATTGACCAAAACTCAGAAACATGGCCCCGCGTGGTACAAGGAGGTTTGCAAATGCAATCTCTGGCTAGGCAGCCACTTCTCAGCAATTCTTTTACACCAGAGAACAATGGGTCTGTTTGATAGAGCCCTCTCTATAGCACAAGTGTTAACAAGTTGTTGTATGTCAAGTAGCTAAAGAATAATCTCAAGGGCTGTCAGAGTTATTTTATTTCATGTTTTTGTCTACAGCTATTGGAACTCTCTTAGAACATCTAAAAGCATATGTCTGATATTATGACTGTTTACAAATACATTGTATTCCATAGTAGAATGTATATTCTTGAGTATAAGAATTCCGTGTCCTTTATTAAAACTCTTCAGAGCGATACCCAAACCATGATTGTTCAGAATTATATGATGACTATTTGAATTGTAACTGGCTATTTCAATGGAAAAACCAGATGGATATTTATTTATTATGAGTTAAGCTTATTGGACTTATTCTATAACATAATTCCTCCACACTCTTATATTTATAGAAACTAAAGACTGTCGCTTATGATTAGCATCAGCTAACCTTTGTGAGCCTAAGAACAATTCTGGAAGTCACTTTTGGGGGCCATGACCATGACACTATATCATGGGAAAATGATCAAGAATGTCTTGCAGAATGCAGAGGTACCATCGTCACATGATCACCACCTTATTTTTCCATGAGAACATAATTTACTGTCACTCAGCTTTTGACATTCAGAAGCAGTTTTTTTTTTTTTTCTGACCACTTACTGATTCTTGACAGGAATTTTACCAATGTATTAATTTTGTTTTTCATAAAGTGTTTTCAAGTTAAGCAGTCATGAGCTTAAATCTATTCCACACTGGCGTCCAGTTAGCATTAGGATTCCAACAGGATATGTATTGCTGAAAACATGAGTATTATTTCCAATGGGATCAACTATATCAAAAGATAAAATATTATTAAATTAAAGCAGTAGTAATTATGACTCATCTGTTGCTTATTTATAAAAGAACATAAGAAATGCCAGTAACTGTGTAAGACTTTCCCTACCTTGGTAGAGAAATGGTAAGTCATCGTAAACAGAACAGTCAGTATAATGTATTTCACTGCAGCTTCTTTCCTGGAGGGTGATCTGGGCAGTGCTCTCATAGCTATCACAAAACAGCAGTCTAAGCAAAGTTTTGAAATACTAAACATTTTATATTTTTGCAAGCCCATAACTCTTCATTAGCTTCTTCTGTAGTTAGTACAAATGTATCAAGAACTATAACAGATGGTATTAACTAACACCTTTTCAATTTTATCTCATTTCTCTCTTCCCTTTTATTCAGTTACTAATTAATTTATAGTCTTAGAATTCTTAAAAGAATATCTGCTTCTCCCAGCTTAATGACTTGTCATTTCCTATGTGCATACTGGTCCTTCACCTGACTGCATTTGTATGTGTTTTAGCTGATAGATCTCAGTTTACATGATGTCACATTTAAACTGATAGGCCTTCCCAAATCATCTACTACATCAGCCATTCTCATGACAGCAACTGTTCTTTGTCTCCATGTATGCAAGATACTCTATCCGAGCAGTGATTGTATAAATATTTTTGAGTACTGTAAGGCAATAAAATTAGAAATTAATGGCAGATAATTTTAAAGGCCATATGGTTATTAATAAAAGAATATATTATAAAAGTATACTAGGGTTAAAAATGAAATGTAGAAATATTTATAACTGAATAATAATAAAAGTACTGTCAAAATCTGTGGATCGTGGTTAGTATAATACTTAACAATAGCATGAAAAATAGAAATAAATAAATGTTAAAGAAAATACAATAGATGCCTTAGAACGCCATTCAAAATTTTAAAATATAACTCTTAAAACCTTTGAGAGTTTTAAGAGTTATATTTATCAAACCTTCAAAGAACAATTAATTTGTTTTTAAGTTTTACCAAAATTTTTATAAAATTACCTCATTTATTAATTAATTTAATAAGGCCTTTATAATTATGTTTCCAATACCAGATCAGAACAAAACAAACAAATTTAAAAAATACAGGCCCATTTCACTGAGAAATGTAGATGTTAAAATTCAAAGCCAATTATTAAGTAACCAATTTTAATAATGCATTAAATAAATATGGTTAAAGAGACAATTCTAGGAATGTAAAAATATTTTTGTAACAGGAAAAAAACCAATATATTACTATATTTGTTAACCTTAACAGATTAAGAGAGAAAATCTATATTGTTTTATAAGTCGTTTCAGAAAAAATACAACACAAATAGGTTTGTCATCTATTTGTGATTTAAAAAATGCTTAATAGAAGAATAGAGACTTAAGTATGTAAAAGTTAACTTTATTTCCCAAGATCTACAACAAATAGTACACTTAAAAAAAGATGCTTTATATACATTCCCTTTAATACCAAGACTAAGAAAAGAATGTTCAACATTATTTTTTTTTTTTTGCTGCATTGCAATTCAAGCCCTATCCAATCATATTTATAAACAAAATAGATATTTAGTTTATTTGAACATGATAGAATAACTTACCTGGAAAAGCCAATAAAATCAATGCACTATTAGAACTAATTAAAATTTTAGCAAGACTGAAATAAAATAAAAGCTTACCATGCCCAACTCAGAATCATTTCTACACAGCAGCAATACTATGCTAGAAAATACATAAGAGAGTAAGGTCAGCTACATAAGAGCCTGTAAAAATATTTTAATCTCAGAATTATGTTACTGAATAAATGAACATCCCATGGGAAAAACGTTAGACCTCTGATAAAGGAGAAAGAGATGATCTAAATCAGAGTTTCCCTACCTCAACATTATTGACATTTTGGAACAGATAATAATAAATCAACTTGTGTGTTGCAGAATGTTTTTATATTTACCTGGATGTCAGTAACATCTCCCCAGTTGTAATAACCAAAATATTAAATAACTAATATCTTCAGAGATTGCCAAATGTCCCCCAGGGGACAAAATTGCCACCAATCTAAATAAATGGAGAGAGAATCTGTACTTTTACAGGAGATAATGTAATAATATTTTTAAAAATGATTTATTTCTACAAAGGAATACATGATTTCAATGTAATCACAATAACAATTTCATTTTTAAAACCCTTTAAAACTTACCCTTATATATGTAGACATACAGGAAAATGGGTAGCTGAGTAAACTTTGTAAAATAAAATTAATAAAGTGGAGTTTCCCCTAAGAGACAAAAAACATAACTTTTTTTATACTTCAAATTCATAATTATGATAATATTAAAAAAATAGCAATAGCAATTAAAATGTTTTAACTAAAAAAGAGAGAGACTTAAAAAAAAAAGCTAAAGTCACAGAAAGCACAAGTGAAATTTATGATGTTCTAAAGGTGGGCACCAACACTATATTTTGGGGATATTTTAGAAAGTTTAGTATATGGTATTAGAAAAATTAATTAACATACAGAGAAAAGTAATATTTGGTTCATTTCTAAGAGTACATGTAAAAATGAATTGGAGTTGTATTAGATTTAAAATAATAATTAATAAACATGCAAAATACTATTCTGGAATAGAGAAGAGGTTCTTAAACAAAAATTCAAAAACACAAAAATAAAGCCAAACATGATCAATAGGTTACATCAGAATTTTGTTTTCTGTTTGTTGAGTGGGAACATGATGGAAGTTAAAATACATATTATAGGATATGAATATATTCTGGATAGCTAGCAATGACCGAGGCTTCACATCTAGACCAGACAGAGAACTCCTAGAAATTAACAAAGAGAAGACAAAGTAAAAAATAGAAAATAATTGCATGGAAATAAAAACTCACTTTACAGAAGAAGAAGCTTCCAGAGCTAATAAATGTATAAAAATGTTTTTAATCATTAGTAAGTAAAGAAAATTAGAGTAACAATAAGATGTGGCTTTGTTCTTATTGCACTGGCAATAATCAAAATCTGGAAATGCCAAGTGTTAATGGGAATGTGACTCTCCCTGCTGGTAAGATTGTGGGGATTGGCAGTCATTCTAGAAGCTCCATATGGGGATGTGTGCAAGGTTATTCACTGCAGCAGTGTTGTTAGCCAGGAAAGGAGTTGGAAGCATATTGAATGTCCGTCATCTGGAGAGTGGATAGATAAAATGTAGCAGATGATATCATAGAGTGTTATAAAGAAGTTAGAAGTTATGACTTAGAATATATACAACATAATGGATAGGTCATAGACATATACTACTTTATTTAAAAAAAAGCATGAGAGAGATAACATAACATTTAATTGTTAGGCAGAAACTTGCGTCCCACAATTTACTTAAAATCCCACGAAATACTTTAAATACCTTTTTGGTAGGGCAGTCTTGTTCCACGCCTTCTATAAATGTCAGTAGTTATGTCCTTCTGTCCGCATCCCTCCATCGGAGTCAATCTAGGAGAGCGGCCTACTCTTCTTGTCTCATTTTTATTATTATTATTATCAGTTTCAAGTATACAGTACATTGGTTAGACATTTATATAGTTTATAAAACGATCCCCGTATTGCTCTTTCTCACCTCTGGCTCTCCACTTAGCCATTACATTAATGCTAACTGTATTCCCTATGCTCTGTGACCATCTGTCAACTACTGATTTGTACGCCTTTAACCCTTCACCCCTTTCTCTCAGCCCCCCAACTCTCTTCCCCTCTGGCTATCTCACCAGATTGCCCTCTAGATTTATGAGTCTGTTTTTGATTAGTTAGTTCTTTTTGTCCCTTAGACTCCACATATAAGTGAAATCATATGGTATTTATCTTTCTCTGTCTGACTCATTACACTCAGCATTATAACCTCTAGGTCCATCCATGTCATTGTGGATGGTAGGACTTCATTTTTTTTAATGGCTGAGTAATATTCCATTGTATATGTGAACCATAACGTCTTTATCCAGTCATTTATTGTTGGCCATTTAGGTTGCTTCCATATCTTGGTTATTGTGAACAGAACGGCAGTGAACACAGGAGTGCGTAGATCTTTACAAATTATTGTTTTGGTTTTCTTTGGATAAATACGCAGAAATGCAATTGCTGCTTCAAAAGGTATATCTATTTTTAATTTTTTGAGAAACGTCCAGACTGTTTTCCATAGTGGCTATATCAATCTGCAATCCCCCTAACAGTGTATAAGGATTTCCTTTTCTCTGCATCCTTGCCAACACTTGTTCTTTGATTTTTGCCATTCTGACAAGTGTGAGGTAACATCTCATTGTGGTTTTAATTTGCATTTCTCTGATGATTAACGACCTTGAGCATCTTTTCATATATCTATTGGCCATCTGTATTTCCTTTTTGGAGAAATATCTATTCAGGTTTTCTGCCCTTTTTAAAAAATTTGATTGTTTTTCGTTGTTGTTGAGTTGTATGCGTTCTTTATATATTTTGGGTACTAACCTCTTATCAGATGTATCGTAAGCGAATATCTTCTCTCATTCAGTCTGTTGCCTTTTTGTTTTGTCGATGGTTTCCTTCGCTGCAAAAACTTTTCAGTTTGATATAGTCCTATTTGTTTATTTTTTTCTTTTATTTCCCTTACCCAAAGAGATATGTCCAAAAATAAATTACTAGTAGCAATATCAGAGAGATTACTGCATATGTTTTTTCTAGAAGTTTTATGGTTTGGAGTCTTACATTTAAGTCTTTAATCCATTTTGAATTTCTTCTTGTATACAGTATAAGAAGGTGGTCCAGTTTCTTTTTTTTTTTTTCATGTATCTGTGCAATTTCCCAGCACCATTTACTGAAGACACTGTATCATTTCCTAATTACATTTTCATAATGATAGCTAGAATAAACTGGTGTGTAACACTGCTCACATTCGAGTTGTGTACTATCATTTTGTCTTCCTTATATCCCTAATTCCTTATTTACTAGTGCTATAAAGAAATGTGATAAACAGAAACTACAATATCCAGTATGCTGTGCTTCAAATCCCTTCCTGTTGGCAGCTTCCCTTGCACCATGGTCACATGTCCCCAAAAGCCCTACACAAGTAAAGATACACAACTTCTCACAAAATATACATACTTTTTATTTATTTCTCACAAAATGTAAAAAACTAGGGGATCTGTGACTAAGTTCTTAATCACGTGAGATATGAGAACAGTCCTCTGACTTATTGAAAAATAATATGGATGAAGTAAAAAAAAAAAAAGAAGTCATATTCCAAATCTGCTTGATACAAATGATTTTTTTAGTCAGGGACAGATGGAAGGAGAAAAATAAGGCATCTTCCCATATTTTCAAGTTTTCTATTTCATTTAGATCAGAGGTACAATGTTAACATTCTCTAATTCCAGAATATGTTTCCCCACAATCCAGCTACATCTGTCTTCTTTACACTTCAAATGTTCTCTCTCTCACCTTGTAAATTAAAAACTTTATATTAGATACATATTTAAGCTATATTCATAATATAATAAATAACATATAAATATATTATAAAGTATAGTATTCAGACTAAGCAATAAATAACACATAATCATATAATAAATATACTTAAATTATATATAGAAATTAAAATTATATATACATATGTATTTGGAAAAATCGCACATATATTTATTTGATCGCTCAACGAATGGCAATTTCAGCCTTAAAGCTTTAAGCATAAAGCCAATAGATCTCTTTTCCTGTTTCTGGCCATCTTGTTATTTTCAGTCCCTCACTGTACCATTTCAAAGCTTTTTGAACTCATGATTCCAACGGTTGGCATTACTCTCAGCTTTGTTTTAATCAATGATATGAATGAGGTGAGGATTATGTCTTAATATACATAATTGAAAAAAACCTTCTGCAGCTAAGAGTAAAGGACTTTAGGATTCTAGAACTCTCTTTTAAATCTGTTATTAATCTAAATCTGTGTGGTCAAACAAGGTTAATGGAATCATTCCAGTTCACTCTCAGGTCAACTTCTCTTTCTTCATCAAAACGTACTGATAGTTCTGTCATTCAACCAAATCATTCTGTCAGGACGAGGCATGGTTCCATGAACTGAAAATACAGAAGAAAAAAGAACAGACAAGGTCTCTGCTCTCATGGATCTTTCATTTTAACAAATCGGTCAACAAATAGAATAATTTCATACATTGAAAGGACTACAAAGAAAATGACACTGAGTGATGTGGTAGCAAGAAAACTGCCAGGCTGCATCTGCATGTAGAGCTAGGAGGAGAGCACTTGGGCCCAGGTTTTGAGGAAAGGCTCTGTAAGAATGTAATATCTAAGTGGAAACAAATGGGAAAGAAGAAACCAGCCACAGGAAGACCTGGGGATGGAGACGTGATCTCCTAAATAACAATGTGCTTTCCGTTACACTGCACGGTTTCCAATAAGATGGACTGTTTCTGCTCTAAAAAGGACCCATATATTTAATTTTCTCATTTAACTTAATGTATTTGGAGTTTATTTATTTTTGTTTCGTAATTTTTTCCTTAAATGATTGTAAAAGATAAAGGGAAGATCGCTGAAACAATAACATTGAATTATTATATTTATTATTTTAGTTACTAAAATTTTAATAAATGTTGTAGCGTACAAACTCTATAGAAGAAGTAAAAAGGTTTTACTGTGTTAACTAAAAAGAAGTATCATATACATATATGTTGGGCATTATGTAGATGGGAAAACTTTTATTAGCTCTTTTTTTTTAACTGAATTGTTCAGTTTCTATTTGTTTGTTTGGTTATAATGATAAAGCTTGAAATGTACTGACAGGATGACCTAATGGATGAAAGATGTCTTAAAATATTTGAAACAAATACAAGAAATCTAATTTATTTTTTTCACTTAGAATCGTGCTAATCCTAGGAGAACTGCATAGAGAATCACAATGCTTTTGTCACCTGTGAATTCTTTCTTCAAAAGAGAAGGAATAATAGAATATTATACCTTAGAAATCATCGGCCACCCACTTCCTTTTTTTCTCATTCTTTATTAATGGGCAATGTAGGCACCTGCAAAATTTGAGTGGTGGATTTTTAAAGGCAAAATTTCTAAACATTCTAGGAAATGGTTTTGGGATGAGTTGATGATGAGACTGGAAAAATTCAAAACGCAAAAGCATGCTAGAAAAAAATGTGTTAGGAATCCAAATGCAAAACATTTAAATTAAGGTAGCAATGTTCAAATTTCTTAAATGCACAATAAGCTAGAAGCAAAATATGTGAAAGCAGAGAACAATCATATGTTAACCTAGTCTAACGCTCACAGAATAATCTCAGATTCACTTGAAAATTTGCAACTGTTTGTAAGTGTTTGAGACTGCTTTCATGCTTAGTTCATCAGTTTGAAAAAAAGTTATGCACATATTGTAAAATTCTTGTGCATATGTTACCAGCTCTTCTTTTGCTGTTTATACCACCACTAATTAACATTTTTAATTAAGACAAAAAGCACTGCTAGCATAATACATGAAAAATTGGAGCAGGTGCTTAGGGTAATAATTTGTATAAATAGCTATTGCCCTACACTAGCATCTAAATTATAATCATTAACTAGCTTTTTAGTGGATCAAAGTGAAATTCTACATTTTATTTAATTTAAGGAGAAAACAGGAAAGAAAACTACACTACAAAAATAAATGCAGACACTACAAATTCTATTATCCTCATTATAATTTTATATATGCACTTTTAAAGCAGTCTTCTTGAAGCCTGTCTAGTTCGCTTCCCTCCACCACCTCTGATCTTGTACTCTCCAACTTATTCTTGAAGGCATAGTTCTAAAAAGAAATTTTCGTCCTGACTCTCTCCAATTTTCTTCTTCTTTTAAAAGCTGGATTTTTTTTAGCACTTTATACTATATTCCATTAAAATAAGTACTCATTGCATTAAAATGAGTTAATAAATAGGTCCATTTTGTCTAGTAAAAGAGCAAACCACTTGAGCATTTATATTGACAGCACATCGCTAAATTAAGGTAATTTTGCATGGAAATAAATTAAATTAGCTATTTGAAGAGAGCTACTTAAAATAAATGTATCATATGTGATATGTCAATATGTGTCTTCAAACTTACCTAATACTCAAAAGCCTCATTTCTTATTTCTCTTGCAAAGGCTTCTCTTCTATCTTTAGAATCTAAGTTCATGACATCACTTGCCTCCTAGATGCCCAGGAAGAAACTGCAGATCTATCTGTAAACATTTTCCTCTTTCATCTCTGATTGTCAGTGCTCACAATCCATCATGACATCTAAAATTTAGTCATCATGTATTATGCACTCTGCTGTGGGTGAGAATGCAAGAAAGTGTAAAATACTATACCTAGCCGTGCTTTCTTGAAATGCCTCTGCTATCACCCTTTTCATCACTTCTGTCCTTGTTTCTGTTCATGTTCTCATCATTTGTCTGGATGATTCTAATGGCTTTTTTTTTTTTTATGCTCTCCCTCAGTCTTTTAGCCTTCACATGGTGGCCAAATTACCTTTTTCCTAATTTTTTAAATTAAAATTGTTAATTCCTCTTCTTCTCTATAGGTAAGTAGTAGCTGTAGATGTCCTTTCTATGTAGTAACTTATTGTGGAATATTATCAATTTTTAATATTTAACTTTTAAGTACTCTAACCAATTTTGATCTGTCCCTGGCCTATTTTCTCTGACCTGTTCCTCACTCTAACATTCTTTAGTACACACAGAACTCTGTATCATCACCATCACAAAGTATTATGTATCATTCCCCTTGGGAGTTTGATCAGATACTCAATATAAATTAAAGAATAATAATCACTGTATTAGGTTCTCCTGAGAAACATAACAAACAAGATGTACATAGATATATAAAAGGAGACTTATTATAGGAATTGGCTCATGGGATTATGAAAGCTGACGATTCCCACAATGTGCTGTCTACCAGCCAAAAACTCAGGAAAGCCAGTGGTGTAATTTGGCCTGAGTCTGAAGGCCTGAGAACCATGGGGGCCAGTGGTGTAACTCCTGGTCCAAGGTGGGAGACCTGAGAAGGGGCTGGGAGAGGGTAGACAAAGTCAGTGGCTGATGTAAGTCTTAGAGTCTCAATGCAAGAATGGATGGACATCCCAACTCAAGAAGAGAGAGAGCTTGCCATTTCTCAGCCTTTTTCTATTTGGGCTGACATTGGTGAGAGTGGATCTTCTTTATTCATTGATTTAAGTACTAATTTCTTCCAGAAACATCCTCAGAGACACACCCAGAAATATATTTTTTTACTAGCTATCTGGGCATCTCTTAGCCCATTCAAGTTAACACACAAAATTAACCATCACTATCATTAAGGTTTATGTAGCATTGAGTATATACCATATGCTATCCTAAATTTAAAATGTTAACTCTTTCAATTCCTCGTGAGGTAGGTATTAACATTTTATTCATAGTATACATGAGAAAACTGAAGTACAAAGAATTTACTCGGGCTTACTCAAGAATTAGATGGAAGGGTCAGGATTCAAGTTCAGGAAGTTTGCTTTAAAAATTCATACTCAGAACCACCAAACAAGACTAGGTTTTTCAGTGAATTCCTTTATGGAATTATGTAACTACCATTTTAGTACATATCTTATTTTAAAGTAATAATGAAAATTCAACTACACCATATGACTCAATATGTCTGATTTACACAAGTATGAGGTAGTGCTATACATAAAACCTGTGAAGATAAGATACATTTTGTGTTTATTAAAATGGGTATTTATAATATATATCTTTACTCATATCAAATGAATGATATAGTACTTCATGATAGATTCAAAGACAGGGTTAGATATAAGACTATTATAAGCTAATATGAAACTATTTGACTAATGAAAACAGGGGATTTTAAAATATCAAACTGTAAAATGAATGATTCAACTTATGTCCATGCCAAATTATGATATACACATTGATGATTCACAGTGTTCAGTAGTAATATTTTAAGATATTTTCAAGTTACTGATACATCAAACAATTTTAAGAATTTTTTTGCTATATTCATTCCACAGACATTTTTAAGTTTATAAACTTCAAATATATTTGTGGTTTTTTTTTTTCTTATGTATCCAATTGTCAATTTTTTTACAAACAGAGGTAGGACATAATTGATGGAGGCAGTACATAATTTTCTTCAAGTTAAAAAGAAAGATATTCTGAACCCCTAGAATACTCTGACTATAATATCACTACTATTTAATGTGAAATCATTATTTTAGTTATTTTAACCTATTCAAGACCAAAGTGAACCAATTTCATAATTTAAAATTTTATTTTTCATAGCACTTACACTCTTTTAAGTTATAATATTTATTTACTTGTGCATTTCTCTATTATCTGTCCCATAAACAGAATGTAAGCTTCATAAGGCAAGCCTTTAGTCTATCTTATTTACCATTGAATAACCAGAATCTGAAATCATTTTTGGTCCACAGCAGACATCCAAGGAATATTTGCATGATGCCATGCCCTTCAGTTTCTATACCCAGGGAAGATGAACTTGACTTGGGGTCAGTTATAAACTGAATATGTTCCCCCAAATTTCATATGTTGAAATTCTAACCCCAAGCTGTTGTATTAGAAGATGGTGTCTTTGGGAAGTGATTCAGTCATAGGGTGGAGCCCTCAAAATAATATTCATGCTTTTGTAAAAGAGACCCCAGAGAGTTCCCTTGCCCCTTCTATCATGTAAGGAAATTCTTTTAAAAAAAAAAAGAAAAAAAAGAAAAAGAAAAGAAAAGAAAAGAAAAGAAAAGAAAAGAAAAAAGGCCATCTATGAACCACAAGCAGGCCCTCATCAGACACCAAATCTATCCATGACTTGATCTTTGACTCCTCAGCCTTCAGAATTGTGAGAAATTGTTGTTTCAACTGCCCAGTCTATGCTATTTGTGTTATAGCAACCTGGCTAAGATAGTGTTTGTGGAGGCTGATGAAAATTCATGGAGAAAATCAAGATACATTAGCAAGTTCCATATATAAAATTGTATACCACTCCATTTTCTTTTCTTGTGAATGTTATTTTTTTCAAAAGAATACATGGAAAAAAGAGATTTAGAAATTCTACTGTGGTATTTATTTCACTACCAAATTTACATACACTTGTTCTGTTACTTCAGAATTTGGAAACAAAAACAAAACAAAACAAAAACCAAAAAATAATTTTGAATTTAGTTAGTTCAAATGAGAAATATGATGGTTAAAAAACAACATGAACTTAAGAATATGTACTATAAATAAATTACTACAGATTCTTGTGTTTTGTAATGAATGTATATCATGCCCAAATGAAATGGTTAAGATTTACTTGGCCATGCTGTAGTTTGCTACTATTTTGTAAATATGTCTTAGATGATAAAGTTTATAGTAAGTGTTTAACTGTGCACACTATATGTTAAAACTATTTCAATAAGTTTTCCTCTAAAGTGATACATCTCAACTGTATCCATTAATTGTTCTATTCAATATGCATAAATGACAATATACCAAAAAAGAATTGAAATTTTAAAAAAGATTAATCACAATTGTATTCTAATAAGCCAGTGTTCTCTTTCTTCAATATTCCATTATAGAATTCACTATTCAATGTGTATTTTTGTGTCTGCATACCTAATTTTATGGTTTTATGTGAAAGTATAACAACATAAATATTTTTGTATAGTTGCATTGTCTTCATAGATACTTAAATAAAGACATTAAATGCATTTAATTGATGTAACACAGTTTTCATAACCATATTATATCGTTCAATGACAAGTTGCTTCCAGATTTTTACCATGGGGTATAAAATTGCATTGAATATATTTAGTTATTATGCTTTTCTAATTTAAATGATTGTCTTGGGCTAATTTACTAATAGTCAACATACATGAAAATTTTAAGACTTCATATCTCTTTTCAAAAAGGTTTTACCCTTTGCATTTTATGTTGCATCATTGTTGATATTAATGTCAGAAATTGATCACACTACTTCATGGGCAAAAACAATTAATAAAGAATACTACTCCCTGGAGAAGAACATATTTATAAATCAAGAACTGTTCTCAGAAGTCAAGTCTACTATGCGTAGACACTGATATCCCAAGGAGAGGAGAAAATGTCCAATTATAATCTGAATGACATAGATGGACCTTGAGATAATCAAGGTAAATGAAATAAGCCAGACACTAAAAGCTGGAAACCACATGATATTACTTATATGTGGAATATAAACCTAAAAGTACAAATGAATAGGACAATCAAACAGAGGCTCGTGGACATGGACAGTAGACTAGTGGTTAACTGAGAGTAGAGGGAAGGTGGAAGGGAGAAGTAGATGGGGTAAAAGAGGTCAAATATGTGGTGACAGAAAGAAATCTAAGTATGGGCAGTGAATACACAATGCAATATATATGCCTTACTTACTATTGATTTGTACATCGGAATATTACTGGATTTCATTAACCAATGTCACCATAATAAGAAAAAAAAATCTGAATACACAGGACAGGAGATTGATTTCATCAATATATCAAGGTGTAAACATCAATAAAAGGAGAGATAATAAAATTCAGAGATGAAGAAGGAAAGCGGGGAGAGAATTTACTCAGACAGTGTGGTTTACAGGAATGCATTAATGGAGATGCCTGTGATAGCTTAGAAAGAACTCCAAGAATGATCACCTTTTCCCGTGAAATGAGAAAACTTATGAGTCCAATCCAGATGAACAGGGAAGCAAACACTTAATAGTCTGTCCTTTCCTTGGATATATTAATGATTTGTTATTTTTGGTTGATGTACAAGTAAATGACGACTTTAACTGTAAAAAAGGTGAAGATAGTTGATATGTTCTCTGGCAGGAGTCTCACTGATTCCTGAGAGGTTGTGGGTCGTTTCTACAATCGATACTTTGCAGAATGAATGCAAACGGCTGAGCTGGAGCTAGGAGGAGGAAAGGGTAAGATCGGGATCACCTACAGAAAGTATAATGGCTTTTTAAAGATCAGTTTTAATAAATGAATGATAGTGTCCTGTTATCTTACTTGGTGATTACTTTATAATTATTCTTAATGTCATATTTAAAATGCAGTATATATAATTTTCTTGTTAATGTGAATGGCAGCTATTAGTACTCTTGATATCTCCCCAAAGATACTTTCATCCACCATATAAAATGTTAATTGTCAGCACAGTGTGTGTACATGAGAAAAAGGAAACAGAGAAAGAGAGAGGGAGAACTAATCTTTTTGAAAAACAGGCAAAATCTATAAGATTTCTTGAGGCAGATATTCACTATTCCCCCAAACTCTATTTATAACTGCTATAAAATAATAATCCCCTTTTCTTGTTCTCTTTTATGGGCCTGTCTGCAACCCTTAGAAATACTGTGTTTGGGTGAAAAGGTAGAAATCTTAAAAACAATAAATTCAAGATTCTAGCTTTTTAGCCTGAGCAAAGGAACTTGCAGTATCTTTGCATTTAACCCCCAAAGAAAAGATTCATTATCAAATATTTGTGAGTTTTGAACAAAGTTAGATAAAATCTATTCTGCCACACACAAATATAAGAATTCCAAAGAGAATTTTGTAATCTATTTTCTTTTCTGCTTTAAACTTATTTATCAATTAAATAACGACTGAATTTTCCAGGTCACTTTGCGTCTTAATTGGCTCCAGTTTGTGATCTAAGTCAATTTAACTTGTCTAATCTGTAGTCTCCCCATTAAAAAATAATGTTTGGGAAGAGCATTAGTTGAGAATTAAAACTAGGTAATAAATAGAAAGTACAGTCCCCTGAAAATAGTAATACATTGTTTTCTTTACTTTTTCATCCCCTTCCTCAAATTCAGTTACTCCACATGAATTAATTAGCTTTAAAATCAGTGAAAACTTGTTTTTCATAGTTTATTGGTTAAATAAGAAGAAAGAATAGTTTTACTTGAATTTGTCTGAATATAGAGACATTTCATAAACTAAAAATTTCACTTTCTTACCTACTCTTGACATTGTAACAATTTAACTTAAATAGGTACTATGAGATCACTGTATCCTGAAAATAATAAATTTATATGTCTATACTTAAGATAGCCCAGATTATGAAAAGGTACATCTTTAAATTATAGCCAGATCCACTGGCATGATCTTTTACTTGGGTATCTGAAGTAGGTACTTTAAATTTTTTGCTAGCTGTTAGAACTATGGATTAGTTCACGTTGGAAAAAAAGTTTCAATAGTGTTTCAGAAACAAGGATGCAAGAGTTGATAAAACAGTTCCCCAGTTGGTATACACCAGGCAATGTGGAGAAAACCCGTGATGGCAAGGTTACCAAGTCAAATTTCCGGGAATAGCAGTCCATCTACATGTGTTCTGGGTAGTTTCAGACGATGTTTAGTTTAACAGAAAATCAAGTCGACTTACAATTGTTAAGAAAACAATAGGATCTTTGGGCCTATGTATCTGTATAATGAAAATAAATAGCAGTGAAGTGTAGGTTGGTGCTTATTCTGAGATTTGGAGTTAGACACATTTGGAATGGGTCCTGGCTCTGCCTTTAGAGAACATTTGATTTTTAATCCAGCTGAGCATCTGTAATTTATCTTCTCTAGAGTGAAGAAAACATCTATTTAATAAAGCTGACATGAGGCATAAACAAACACTATAGAGAATGTGCCATGATGCCTGTGGTAGTTGCTAAATATATCATGGTGATACAGTGATTCAGAGCATGCAAATTATTTATTTGGCTTGCCACATTTAAAGAAATAGATTCTATATACTATTAAAATATGATATAGTATATTATATATATTTTCACATAATAACTTGATTTGAGAAATTTTTACTTGATTTCCCACTCATGCTTTATTTGTAAATTCCTTTAATACATCAGTTACGTATTGGCTTATTCCTCACATTCTGTATGATTCTGTCCCTCATCTGCTCTACTCTAAATTATTAATGAGTACACAAGGCTCCCAGAATTCTGTGTGCTACTTTTATTGTGTCAACTTTTCACATTAATTGAAATACTGGCTTAATTTTATTAATTAAAAAAAAAAGCTCCGAGAAGACATAAATTGTGTAGGTATGTGTGTATGTGTATGTGTTTGTGTGTGTGTTATTCTTCCAGTGTAGCAGTGTCTGATCCAGAGAAGGAACTCAGTAAAACACATTCATATGCTTTTGGAGACACATTATGCTTTTTAACCACATCTGTAATGATGGCACCAAAAACTGTCAACTCACTAAAAGTGCATGTGAGTTAGAAATCTTTTTTTTTTAATGAATAAAATATTTTATATTGAGAAGTTTGGCCCTGCTGAAATATAGTTTATATCTTCTTAATCTGTTGAAACAACACAGTTTCTTTCTTCAGAAAGAAAAACAATCAACTTTAAAACAGAGACTCAACTTTTTTTCCATTGGTTTTCCAGTACTTTCCCCTGTATACTAAAGGGTTAAAATAAGTACGTTACAGTTTTAGAGGAAATTTAATAAAGTTTTTAAAAAGACCCATGATATCTTGATGTACACAATGTTATATATCAAGTATATCTCAATAAAGCTGAATAGAAAAATAAATTCATGTTGTATATCTTACAGGAAAATATTTTAGTTTGTTATATAAAAAAATACCAAATTGAGAAGGTTTTATGTTACAAAATATTTTTGTGACTTTTTCCTTAGGTATTTTATAAATAATATTCCTCTGTAAATTCTTAGTAACGCAAAGAAGTCAAGGGCAACCCCCTCCCTCCCATATCCACCCACCCGATGAGACGAAACTTTTCAGACAATTTGAAAAAAATCCCTTGCTTATTTGTTTTTATATTTAAAAGCTGTCATCAGATGGATATCTACTAGACAGTTGGGTTTGCTTCAAATCATAAATCTGTCATGGCCAGCGTTATCATTTGCTGTCTGACATTTTTCAGTGCTAATAATTTCTGTGAAGAATAAGAAGTTGGAGTGGAAAGCTCTTTGTAAACCCCCTCTGTAGTACAATTGTCAGTTTCGTGTTTTTAACTCCTGGCTGCTACTGTGGGGACATTTCTAATTCATTCTCATTTGAGAGTCCTCATTTTATCTACTTTTCAGAGTTCAGTGTTATCTGATGTTATTTCATGCTGAGATGAAACACTGACTTTATCAGTAGGGATAACTGCTGAGAAGAAAGAACAAAGGCACTGCATATATCTAACAGTCCAGAATGTTCACTGGGGTTATGCTGAGCTAGAGGATTTACTTATATCCCAAAAGGATTGTTTCATAATATATCAGTTCCTATAAACTTTGAGACATGCAAAGGTAGTAAGAACTCCACCACAAGTTTCACATGTGAGTGAAATTTTCAAAGTGATCTTATTTTTGTCACTTTCTTTTTATTTCCTGTCAAGGTATAGTTTTGCATATGCAACAAAATTGTCCTTGGGAACTTTGATCTAAAGAATAAAACTTAAGGGTTTTATCTCTGAAAATAGACAAAAACTTTACATTTATTGATCTGATCACTTTACAGATGTGCTCACAAAAATGCAGATGGGAGTATGCATTTCAAAAAATCACGGCACAATAAAAATGATTAAGGAGACTTAGCCAGTTTTTAAAAATTGACTTCAATTTAGCTTTTTCTCGTATAGTCATGATCCCATGTCTGGAATACATTATAAAATCAATTTCAATTCATGGGATCTGATTATATGACCATTAAAGAATCTAAATAATATGGACCTATCTCGAAAGTTTTTTTTTTAATTGTGTGATAAAACTCCTACAAGATTTTCATTTTAGCCCTAGCCAAGACTATATGCAACCATTTTCAAACATGAACATATCATTATTCCAGTTTGAAGGTATATTAGATAATATTTGTAAAACTTCACATCAATCTTAGAATATGTTATAATATAGCATCTAGTGAAAAAAAAAGTCAGGGTTGTCGTAGTGATAGTGGTAGTAATAATAGTTTTGGTAATTTTCCTTTTGAAAAGAAGCTACTGATAATATTTAACATCAGTGATTATCAGTCAGTAATGAATAGATTAGATTTGTAGTTACCATTTTATAATTCATGTTTGTATGCAAATTATGTTATTATAATTATAGCCCATTGCTTATTAAGATAAAGCTATTATGTGTTAGGTTAATGTTTAATTGACATGCATAAAATTATAACCAAATGCAAAATAAGTACAATGTAACAGCATGCTTCATCTTAATTACATTCATATTTATAAGGATTTCCTCTTCTTTTTCCTCTCTTAAAGAAAAAAAAAATAATGCACAAAAATCTTCATAGTAGGAAACATCATATGGCTCATTATTCATGTGGTGTGAGAAATTGAAAAGAACAGGTTGTTCTTTTGTACTGCAGAGATCCTCATTTCACCTTCCATTATGGTCAAATTCTGACCTCAGAATAACAGGGTGGTCCCAGATCTTTGATCCTGGTTACTGATTTGTTACCCTCAACAATGCATTTGTTGTGCTTCTAGGTTTGATTGTTTATATAAGAAAGATAGCACTCCTATCTGTCCAAATAATCATTGAATGTTTAATATTAATCGTATCATTTTATTATATAAAATTGAAAAAATAGAAAAGATAGTGTAGTCCTAGATTACATTTAAAATTAACTTACCCATCTATCTTTGAAGACAATAACATATATAACTATAACTATAATATAAAACTGTGACATATTTTTCACATATCATAGATACTCTCATTGATAAGGCAGGTGCTTGGGGCGGGAAAAATGTGAAGAGAAATTAAAATGTTTTATCAAAATCATGTATAGCTGTGCTCAGGCAATTATAGGAAGTAAAAGATTCTACACTGAACTATTGCAGGGCATAGATAAGTATAAGATAGTAGAAACAAAAATTGTAAGATTAAGTAGCATGGTATAAAGATCACTTAGTTAAGTGAAGAAAGTGGCAATTGATATACCAACTGAAAGAAGGGAAATACAAATGAAATTAGTATATGGTACAAGTTTGTTTCCCTATTTTAAGGGTTGCAAATTTAATTGGCTACAGATGTCTTATAGATTCCTTAACGGAATTAAGTAAACTTAATAGCATCTGATGTTCGGCCTCAGTGTCTAGGATAATGGATAATGGTGGAATGTGGTGAAGTGGAGAGCAAGGTTTTTGTCTGAAAGGCATAGGACTTCCACTCCTCTGATGAGGTTATGGTAGTCTACTATTGTCATGGCTTCCACAAAGAAAAGCCCAAATGTGAAATCTATGCATTTTAAAATTGAAAAATAGTTATTTATTTATATTTAGTTTGAATTTTTAATAGACCATTTTTTAAAGGAGCAAAAATTGAGCAAAGGTACGTTAATTTTCCACATATCCTCTGTCCCCACACCGTCACAGCTTCCCCCACTATCGACATCCCACACTGGAGTGGTATACTGGTAACCACTGATGAACCTATGTGACACCTCACTAGGGTTTACTCTCGGGGTTGTATATTTTATGAGTTTGAACAAATGTATAGTGGCATATATCCATTATTATAGCTTGTACCAATGCTTTCGCTGCCCTAAAAACCCTCTGTGTTCTGCCTCTTTAGCCCTTCTTTCTACTTAACTTGGCAACCACTAATCTTTTTGTCTCCATAGTTTTGCCTTTTTAAGAATGTCATTCATGTAGTTGGAGTGACACAGTAGGTAGCCTTTCAGATTGTCTTCTTTCACACAGTTATATACATTAAAGTTTACTCCATATATTATCATGACTTTGATAGTTTATTTCTTTTTTAGCACTGAATGTTGTCCTGTTATCTGGGTGTACCATAGTTTATTTATCCATTCACCTACGAAAATACTTGCTTCCAAGTTTTGAAAAGTATGTAGAAAGCTGCTATAAATGTCTGTGTGCAGGTTTTTGTATAGACATACATTTTTAACGTTTTTGTGTATTAACATCGGAGTATGTATTAAATAGTAAAAGTATATTTAGTTTTGTAAGAAACCACCAAATTGTCTTCCAGAATGGCTGTATCATTTTGCATTCCAACCAGCAGTGAATGAATGAGAGCTCCTGTTGCTTACCTCCTCACCACCACTGGTGTTGTGAGTGTCTTGGATTCTGTCATTCTTATGGATGTATAGTGATAACTTGCTATTTTAATTTGCAATTTCCTAATGACATATAATGTTGAGCATCATTTCATGTGCTTATTTGCCATCTGTAGATCATCTTTGGTGAAATGTCTATTCAGATCTTTTGCCCATTTTTTTAATTTGATTGTTTTCTCATTGTTGAGTTTTAAGAGTCCCTTGTATATTTGGATAACAGTCTTTTTTTCTGTTATGTCTTCTGCAAACATTTTCTCCCAACCTGTGGTTTGTGTTCTAATTCTCTTGATATTGTCATTTGCAGAACAGAAGGTTTTAATTTTATTGAAGTCCAGCTTATTAACTTTTTTCTTTCATGAGTTATGCCTTTGGTATTGTATACCAATAGTCATAGCCACACCCAAGGTCATTTTTTATTTCTCCTATATCATCTTCTAGATTTCTAGTTTTGTGGTTTGCATTAGTTCTATAATTCAAGTTAGTTATTGTGAAAGTGTAAGGCCTATGTCTAGATTTATTTATTTATTTATTTTTTTAAATTTGTGAGTGTTCAGATTCTGGTACTGTTTGTTGAAAGGACTGTCTTTACTCCTTTGTATTGCCACTGCACTTTTGTCAAATCAGCTGGCTATATTGGTGGATTTATGTCTGGGCTGTGCCTTCTGTTCCTTTGATTTGTCTATTCTTTTGCAAATACCACATTGTCTTGATTACCATAGCTTTCTGGCAAATCTCAAAGCGTGTAGTGTCAGTCCTTCAACTCTGTTCTCTTTCAATATTATGTTATTTATTCTAGGTCTCTTGCCAAATCTATCCATCTAATGTTAAAAATATTTCTTTAATATTGTATGTGCCAAAATTGTATAGGCCAAATTCAATATCTTTGCAAGCTCTTTTTAGCCCACAGATTGCCAATGTGTGAAGCCTACATAAATATATCAACAGTGTTTTGAAAAGATTCTAGAGAATTTCTGTTTAGTATTTGGTAGGAGAGTGAGAGGAAAATTTGGATTTTTCAAAACTACCATTTAGAAGGGATGGAACAGAACTGTTCACTTAAGAGTTGTCCTAGCAAGCCAGACACCAATGGTAAGAGCTTTTATTTACTCAAAACAGAAGCAGAGATTTTATCCACATAAAATTACAGTAAACCAGCCACCATGAAAACTACATCTAAGAAACATATCAAGAGAGACACTTAAGTTAGAAATTACTGCTAAAACCATGCAGGAGGTATATTGAAATATGCTAATTTGACAGAAATACTCTTTTTTTATCATTTTAATGTGGCCCTCTTATGTCATTTTCTAGGTGGAAACAATAACTCCTCGAATTGACCATATCTACCTGCTCAGGCCCTTTAAAAAAATTTTACTTTTGTCCCACCCAGAATGCTTCCTCTGATCTTGCACACTCTCTCTCTTTCTACCACCCTGCTTCCTCCTTCCCTCCCTCCCTCTTTCTCTCACAACACATGCAACATCAAACTTTATTTCCTTAAGTAAGTGTTTGCTGATTCTCAAGATACCTTGTACTCATTACAGTTATGATCATCTTAATTGAACAGTTACTTTTGTATTTATGTGTTTAATTCCAAGTCACCTATCAGACTAGAACATCCACAATAACCAGACCATGAAAGATTTCTTTCAGTATTTGCATGCAGTCAGAATGAGTTAATATTTGTTGACAGAATAAACAAGTATGAAAGAATATATTGTTTGCCTCTGTGAACATATTACTTTTTGGAAAGATAATAAAAAACATTACATTTAAAGACCTGGTAGAAATGAAAACTGAGGAACTCTGGGAGTGGACTCAAGAAATCACTAATATTTTTACTGTTTTACTCTTAACAATGGCAAAAACAGCCCTTCAACTTCTAATTGCACTACCTTAACTTGAAGATAATAGCCAAATACAAACTAACAACAAGAAGTCATAACTAACTGGTCACTGTGATGTGGAACTGAGATTACTTCATTTTTAAATACATCTCTACGTCTGTTAACATTAATTCAAGAATCACTTATTGAAAGCTTTCTTTGTTTATTTAGAATTAGTCACTCACTTTAAGTGTGTAGGTCCAGAATCGTGACATGATGTTTTTTATACTATTAAAAAGCCCTAGATTATTATGTTGAAATTTTATTTTCTTGGAACTTCTAATAATATAACAAAATTGCAGTTTCACAGCTGTGATGGTTCCTCGGTTTCCATAGAAGAGGGTTTTTTTTTTGTTTTTTGTTTTTTTCGTTTTTTTTTTTTTTTAATAAAGCAAGGACTGAGAATACATCCATATTCAAATGTTCCCCTTGCATGATGGCTCAATTATTATTGTTGGTACTAATCATCTCAGTACTTGGCAAGACGCATTCATGCTGCAGGAAAGCAAACTTTCCCAGAAATCAAAACACCAAATGTTCTGAACAAAATAATTGGAAGATAGGGTCTCCTTAGAATCTAAAATTTTTACTTGACAGAACCTTGACAAATGTGAGTGGGTGTTTAATCAAAAGGATATTTGTCATGGAGCATAGCTCACAATTTTCAACACAGCAAAGGAAATATTTGGTTCCTATGGCGCAACTGGAGCTTAAATCCAGGCAGACCATTCCAAGTCTCTGATCCAGATTGATTTTTAATTCAGAAGTCAATGGCTTGAAGATCCAATTTCTGTGTTTGTACAGATATGAAAGCAATGTCTTACTTTTCTACCACAGGCAGTGATGGTAGAACTGTGCATGACTACACATGTAATAAGAGGCAAGGCCAAGGGCCTGAATTGAAGAAATATGCAGTGTTCCTTTATGTACGTTTATGAAATGGAAATGATATCATCAGAGCCATAAAGTTTATATTTATATACACTCACCTTTTGAAAATAATGGCAAGAGAGAGAGAGAGAGAGAGAATATGTGTATAATTTACTTTTTCTTTAGATAACTGGCGTATCTTTGAAAATGCCAGTCATTAAGGGTGATGTAGAATACAACTTAAGGAATGTGTAAAGCTACTTATATCTTATAGTATAATCTGTCTGGCTATTAGAGTAATGCTTTCTTTCTAACTTGTTTTTCTCCCTATAGTGTTTATACATTAGAGAAACCAAAAGCTATAAAAAAGCATAAATTAAGAAAACCCTATTTTTGAAAAACAATTATGTGTACATATATAATACAATGTAGATTATTTTTTAAAACCAAGAGCTTATAACTTATATTCTTATTATTATATCTATCTATCTATCTTTATTAATCATCTACCTATTAACATTATTTTGGGAAAAACAAAAAAGTTTATCATCATTGAGCCCTTACTAGTAAGTATTATGCACAATACTTAAAGCCTTATTTAAAATAATCCCAACAGGTACTTTAACTGTCTTATTTTAAATTGAGCAAATATTAAAACACATAGTGGTCAATTATTGTCCACAGCAAGATAATGAAAGAACCTCAACTCGAATCCAGGATTTCTGAATCCTGAACCCATTTTCTTGATTGCTATATATTAAAGATAAAAAATGTACCTCATATATATATATTTTTTCTTTAATGTTACCTTCATGTAACTCTTATTCCCATGCCATGCTATTGTTTTCTCTGGTTCATATATCAACTGAGTATCTCAAATAGGTTTTTCAAATTTTTCCTGATTTTTTCACCCTAAGATGTATTTTTGTCTCTAATCAATTTACTTAAGATCTGTCAGTGTGTTTATTGTCATACATAGAACCAACCAAGTTCATTGCTCTAATCTTATGATCTCCTATTCCTAGTATGCTATCTTTTTCACCTTTGAACCTACTTTTTATTCAGCCTCCATCATTTTGAGACTTAATGCTACACTTCTTTTCTAATGCTTCCCTGATAACCTAAACCTTAAGCAACTTCACTCTCTTCTGAAATTATATATGTCATCTGCCCCAGAGACTGGAAATCATCACATCATGCTTCCTATATTAGTATTTTTTCTACAACTATATGCATGCCTAAATGTGTATATCACTGTGCTAGAAACTGGAATCTGAAAATGAATAAGATGCATTTCCTTCCCTTGATTTATTCTCAGATTGATGTCTATATGTGTTTTTTTCACTATACCTGGAAAATATGATTCCTACATTATATTGAGTTTTAAGGTTTACAAATTACCTGAATAGTACATTCTGTAAATTTTATTAGCCACCCTTTTATTACACCTACTCATCAGAAAATGATGAGTATATCTCACATTAGACTAAATATATATTCAGTACCTGATATTCTTGTTGCCCAGCAAAATACCTCATACCACTTACTAGTGCCGGGACTTCAACCACATGGAAGATAGTAAAGATCATCACCATACCAGTCCACATACTTCCTGCCCACTGCATTTAATAGCAGACTCTCCAAGGAAAACATAACACAGTTGAGCTCTAGATGGAACCCCTTTACTCACATAAAGAAGAGACAGAGCGAGATTGTTTCCGATATTGTACATTGGCCCTCATGACTAGCAGCTCCCCCTAACCACTATCCCCCTCCATTCCCTGCCCCCATAGGTAATGCAGGGCAATTGGCCTCTGTTCACTCTCTAGTGCTACAGCAGAAGTACCCTTCCCCTTGCCCTGTAGAGTCGGAAATGCTGAAGCTGAGGGCTGCCTGAGAGCCCCTAGGTACATGATTGACAAAACACTGCATATAAAACAGGGAAGGATATTCTCACACAAGGCGATAAGCCTGCCACAGGCTATGTGGGCTTTTTATCATTTGGTGAGGAAGTGTTCTAGGTTCAAGCTCATTTTCTTTCATGACTGAGTGAGAGGGTCAAAAGACTGCATGCATGCCTTTCTTAACACTTGTACTATATGGGAAATACATTTTTAAAAAATACAGATAGATTAATCCAAGTGGAAATGGTAAATGATTTGATTTCATTATGTATGAACATGCTACAGATGGTATACTTAGATGGATCAGCCATTCTCATATCCTGCACACTATTAGGGATTCCTGTCATGTTGAACTTAGATTCTCTTCTTTAAAAAGAAAACAAAAAAGACACAAAACATACACTAGATTTTGGCAGCATGCTGCAGACATTTTTATTGGAATTCATGACAAAGAGAGAATCATTTATAAAATAAATATCCTGTTGAATATCTATGAAATTTTGCAAGCAATGGTGGCTAGCTAATATTATATGTGTTTAAATGACAGTCCACCTTCAATTATGCTTTATCATTTGTCTAAATTTTCTCTTTGGTATATCAACTTTCTTTCTATAATTGAAAGTCTATCCATCTTTGAGACAATAAACAAATATCTTCTACTTGGGTATATCATATCACATGCTAATATCTGCAGTCGAATTAAAAAGAAAGCAATAAAATTATGTGGATTAATAAAACAGTTTTAGATGCAGGTACAAATAACTCATCAGCATTACATTTGTTTCTGTGCAACCTCTTTATCATATATTCTGCCAATGTAATATATACACTGACCATTGAACAGCATAAGGGTTAGGGATGCCAACCCCCCATGCTGCTGAAAATCCACGTATAACTTTTAGATTCCTAAAAACTTAACTACTAGTAGCCTACCATTGACTGGAAGCCTTACCAATAACATAAACATTCAATCAGCCACGGTGTTTGTACTATATGTATTATGTATGTAGTCTTAAAGTAAACTAGAAAAAAAATTGTTATTTAGAAAATCATAAAGCAGAGAAAAATTACAATGTTTATTGAAAAAAAAGTTCACATATAAGTGGACCTGTGCAGTTTAAACTCATGCTGTCCAAGAGTCAACTGTATTCAAAATAGCACTTAGTGTAGTGGGTGTATTATTTTTCTATTGGTGCATAACAAATTACAACAAACTTAGTGGCTAAATACTATACACTGTTTGAGTTTCTGTGGGTGAGAAGCCTAGGCATGACTTTGCTCTGTTCCGGATCTCAGTCAGCTGCAGTCAAGACGTTGGCCAAGTGGCATAATAATCTGGATGCCTGACTGGGGAAAGCAACAGTTCAATCACACTGAACCGCCATCTCCTTGTGGTTATGGAACTGAGAATCCACTTTCTTGCTCACTGTTAGTTGAGGGTCATTCTCAACTGCTACAGGTCACTCAAAGTTCCCTGCCACATGGTCTTCTCATACCATGGCAGCTTACTTCTTGGTGGCCAGGAAGAGACTCTCTCTCTCTAGTCTCCTAAAATGGATGCATTTCTAACAATATGATCATGAGGATAAAACCCTAACACCTTTGCAGTATGGCTTAACCTAAACAAGAGAAAGGTATCCCTTCACTTTTGCCATGTTTTGTTGGTCCTTCTCACACTGAAAGAGAGAGGGTTATACATGGGCATGTCCATCAAAATCGATGTTCTTTTGTCACAGAGGAAAGGTTACAAAAATTTGGCCTATGAAGTTTATTACTCTTCTTAGTGAATCTTTTTAGTCTAATTTACTTAATTTTTCTATATATCTCAAACTGGACATTAGTCTGTTTAACCATCAGAGGAAAGGACTATTAATTAGTGAGTATTTTTAAAAAGCCAAGTGCCTATTTTTTCCCCTGATATTGACCTTTTAAAATGAAATTTTATTAGACAGATTTTAACTGGATCAGCCAAACAGTTAGTCTTTTTCAAGATTGTATTTTAGCCCACTCTCACACATTCTATTTATGCACATCTTAATTAGCCAGGGGATGAGTGGCTAGAAAAATATAGGGTTTTAAGATTTTAGAACACAAAATATTAGTATGTCTGACTGGGAAATTGTTTTTCATGAGAGATTGCCTGCTCACCAAATAAATTCCTTACTATCTATCTATCATGGCCTTCAATTTTCCAACAGAATAGCCTGATTCATCACTGTTACGCCAGTGACACCCTCCTCTATCTGTTGTTGCCTACTGATTCCCCTGGGGAAAGTCTGATATTTCAGGCTTATATGAAAGATATTAAGTTTGATATTACAGAATTTCTTGCACCTAGCAAATACTAAAAGAGGGGATATGCATTGATTGCCTATTCATACAGGAATTTTAGACACTTAAAATATAAAAGGATCTCAGAAAATTTATTGTCAAACTTTATTTTATTCATGATGAAAGTGACGCCCAAAGAAGAAACACGATATGGCTCTGACACCCAAACAACCAAACCAATTAGTTAAAAGGTTCAAACATAAGTTTTCTAACTTTAAAGCAGTGTTTTTACCCTATATTAAGCATTCGATACAGATATTTCTAGCCAGGCCACACAACACAGATGATAGCCCCGATGTTTTAATGACAAAATGATCCCGTTATGTGATGGTTTTTCTTTCCTTTACATTTTAGTTGTTCTAGCACTTCATTTCCTTCTAGATCAGTTTATCCCTTTCAGTTTAATTCTTTTCCTCCCCCTCTATTTGTTCTTTCAATCACGTATAAAATACAAATGTAGTAAATTATTGTATCGATCATCAATTAAAGTTTTACCAAAAGAGAGACCAGTTCATCTTCTACCATTGCCTCCATCTCTATTTTCACCCCTCCTTTCCTATTTTCACTCACACACCATTAACTCCTATTGTCTGCTGCTACACTCTGTGATGTTTAGTTCTCTGGTTTTGAAAACCAGCCTCCTGAGGATCCGGGCATGGAAATCATAAGCATTCGATATTCTGTCATCTGACTCTTGGTGATGCCATGTGTGATGAAGAACAATTCTGGTAAAGACAGAGGTATGAGCAATTCGGAGTTACACCAGTATGTTTTCATTTATTCATTTGGACGTGGGTTCAATGGTTGGAGAACGTATCTATGGGAAGGAGATACAACAGGAAAAATTCAGAAATTCTCCTGTCCTCATGAAATGTACACTCTAGTTTGGGATGTAGTTAATCAACAAATAAAAATAAATGAATATGTAATGCAATGTTAAATACAGACAATGCTATGGAGAAAAATAAGCAGAAAAATGAAATATTGAGTAAAGTAAATTAATAGAATGTTTTAGATACTATGTTCTGAGAAAATTTGCTAAGAAATGAGTTTGGGCAGGGACCTGAACAAAGAGACCATTTAAACAATTTTGAATGGAGCATTTTCTAAGTGAGAGCAGCAATGTGAAGATCTCAGTAAGAGAATGAGCTATTTGATTTGAGATAAAATAACTAAGGCTTAGTAATGGGACATGCAGCAACATGTTACATATGGACCAATGGTATAAAATAGGGATGAATTACATAAACATAATGATCAGCAAAATAAATTACATAATCATCAGCAAAATAAATTACTATGAGTTTATTTATATGAAGTTCAAAAACAGGCCAAGTTATGGTGTTAGAATAATGCTCGCAGAGAGAAAGGAACAAGTAGGAGGGGTCCTTCCTGAGGGATTTTTAGTTTTTCATTTTTTGAACATGGGATATTCTCTTTGTGAAAACTTATTGAGCTGTACACTCATAATTAATGCTTTTTTTCTTTAGCAATTTTACTACAACATATTTTTTAAAAATCAAAATGCCAGTGGATGGAGATAAGCCACATTCTGGGGAAAGCAAATGAAAATAGCCAAGTTAGAGAAGCCCATCAATCTAGATCCTATAATGGGAAGACTATACTGTAGTAGTTCAACAAATATTTATTAACACATATTAAGTGATAGATGTTCTTCCAAAAACCAACACTATTCAGACTCTCCCTGGGAGAAGCATATGATGGAGATTGGGAAACAGACCAGACAATTGAAATAAATTTTATAAATAGCAAAATTTTCTAAAATAGTGATATTTATATTGTTCTGTGGAGCACACTATAAAGCTCTTATTTAATAGAAAACCCAGAGTACTTATAAGGTGAGTGAATGTTTGTTTCATTACGAACTTCATGAACACAGTTATTCATAGGTTAACATGTTATTCCACTACTTAAGGTCCCTGTTTTATTACTGAGTGATTCAAAAAGGATTTGGAGGACCCCAACGAACGTAAATGTGGCACAGCGGCTCCTCAGTGACAACACACATTTGTCATATGAGAATGCCGATAACTAATGTGACCAGATTAATATTTTTAAAGATAATACGTAGAAGTGGATTTTGAAATGGTGGCTACTAATTCTAGCACCACTCAATTCTCTTTATTTATCAGTAAATGCTGTGTTTATCAATAGTGTACGACATCTCTGCCTCGTTTTCAAACTCTGATATATAATCTACCTCAGTCCATTCTAGACATTTCATTTTCAGACTTCTTAATCCCTTTCCCATTTTCATCCATACCCCCCAATGCCCTCCCATCTGGCAACCATTAAAATGTTCTCTGTATCTGTGAGTTTGTTTCTGTTTGTTTGTTCATTTATTTTGTTCTTTAGATTTTACATATAAGTGAAATCATTGCATTTGTCTTTCTCTGTTTGACCTACTCCACTCAGCATAATACCTTCTAGGTCCAAATGGAAAGATTTCCTTTTTTTTTATGGCCAAGTAATATTCTATTGTATATATGTACCACCTCTTCTCTATCTATTCATCCATCAATGGAAACTTAGTTTGCCTCCATATCTTGGCTATTGTAAATAATGCTGCAATGAACATATGGATGCACATGTCCTTTAAAAATAGCATTGTGGGTTTTTTGGATAAATAGCTGGAAGTAAGATTACTGGGTCCCTCTTTATCTCTTGTTATGGCCTTTTTTTAAAGTCTATTTTGTCTGGTGTAATATTTTTACTCTAGCTATTTTCTTTTAAATTTCTATTTTTAAGAAATATCTTTATGCATTCCTTTACTTTCAGTCTTTGTCTCTTTTGATCTGAAGTGAATCTCTTATAGGCAGTATATATATGGGCCTTATTTTCTTATCCATTCAGCCACTCTGTCTTTTGATTAGAGCACTTATCCATTTACATTTTAAGTAATTGTTGATAGATATGAAGTGATTGTCATTTTATTACTCATAATTTTGATTTTTTTTTTTCATTCTTTTTCTTAAAGAAGTCCCTTTAGTATTTCTTGTAATAGTGGTTTAGTGGTGAAAAATTCCTTTAGCTTTTTGTCTGGGAAGCTCTTTATCTATTCTTACATTCTAAATGATAACTTTGCTGAGTAGAGAAATCTGGGTTGTAGGTCCTTGCTTTTTACCACTTTGAATTTTCTTGCCAACCTCCTCTGGCCTACAAAGTTTCCATTGAGAAATCAGCTGACAATCTTATAGGAGGTCACTTGTAAGTAGCTAATTGCTTTTCTCTTACTGCTTTTAAGATTTTCTCTTTGTCTTTAAAATTTGGCATTTTAATTATGATGTGTCTTCTTGTGGACCTCTTTGGGTTTATCTTGTTTAGGACTCTCTGTACTTCTTGGGCTTGTATGTCTATTTCCTTTGCCAGGTTAGGGAAGTTTTCTATCATTATTTCTTCAAATAGGTTTTCAGTTCCTTGCTCTTTCTTTTCTCCTTCTGGTACTCTTATGATGTGAATCATGGTACATTTGATGTTGTCCCAGAGGCTCATTAGACTATCCTTATTTTTTTGGATTGATTATTTTTCCTTGTTGCTATAGTGATTGAATGTTTTCTGCTACCTTATCTTCCACATTGCTGATTTGATCCTCATCTTCATCTGACTTGTTTGTGTATTCTTCATTTCTGTTGTAGTCTTTATTTCTGACTGGTTCTTTTGTTGTGGTTTCTATGTCCTTTTTTATGCTTGCTTTCTATTTCTTGACATTCTCACTAGGTTCTTTAAGCATCCTTATAACCAGTGTTTTGAACTCTATATCTGGTAGACTGCTTGGCTCCATTTCATTTAGTTCTTTTTCTGGAGTTTTCTCCTTTTCTTTCATTTGAGACATGTTTCTTTGTCTTCTCATTTTGCCTGCCTCCCTGTGTTCATGTCTATGTATTAAGTAGATCTGCTATGTCTCCTAGTCTTGGCAAGGTGGCCTCATGTAATGCATGTCTAGTGGGGCCCAGTGGCACAGTCTTTCTTTTTCTTTCTTTCTTTTATTATTATTATTTTTTGCATTCCACATTTTAAGGCACAGTCTTTCTTATCACCTGAGTTGGGTACTCTAGATGTGTCCTTTGTGTGTGTTGTGTGTACCCTCCTATTGTAGTTCAGCCTTAATTGCTGGTGGTGTGTCCATGGAGGGGATGAACCCTTGGGCTGACTGGATCAAAGGACTGGCCATGATGAAATCATTCAAGATGCTGTGTTGGGGTTGCTTCATGAAGCAGGATTTGCTGCAGTGAGCTATGGTGCCTGCTGAGACCACCCTTTGGGTTTGCTGCTTGTGGGGCTAATTGGGTGGTACTCTGTTGAGATCTGAAGCTGGCCATCAGGTGTGTTGGCTCTGTGGCCTGTTGGGAGTGGTTCTAGTACAGCCAAGAGCAGCCACTGCCTGTGACTAGCCCCAGGCCACATGGTAAAAGCTACAAAGCAATCTGTGGTTGGTAGCTGCCTATGCTGGACCTGGGAGAGCCCACAGTGCAAACTGAGGTTAGCTGCCAAAAGTACTGGGCCTGGGCCAGCTCAGCAAAAGGCCCATGGCACCTCAAGGCCTGCTAGCACCTGCTGGCTCTCTGTAAGTCACAGCTGCTGAAAGAGCCACTGGCAGTCCTCAAATTGGGTGAAGCGGTGTCTTAGGGAGTCACCAGGTTGGGGTGAGTGGACTTCACCAGGTTAATGCAGATTAAGATTTGGTGCCAGTGCTGAGCGTGCTCAGCAAAAGGCATAGAGCACACTTAAAGCAACTACCCCTGAGGCCCTTGGACCCCCGAGAGTTCGCTAAGAAAGACTGCAGCACAGACCAAACCTGGCTGCCTGCCACCAAAAGAGCCTGCGAGCTGGTTGGGACAAGGTTTCAGGGAGACACCAGGGTAGAGTTCACTGGGCCAGTTCAGATTCAAATTTGGCCTGTGGAGGAAGGGCTCAACATAGGAAAGATGGCACCCATCCGCTGGCTACACAGGAGGAGGGCTTAGTTATAGAACTTCCATTCAGGCAGTCTTAGGATGCTTCTTTAGGTTGATTGTTCCACAATTTAGTTGTTATTTTGATGTGGTCATGGAGAAGGCGATCACAGCATTTACCTACTCTGTCATCTTGTCTGGAACTCCTCCCTATTATAATCTGAAAACAATGATGTGTATTATCTTGTCTTCCAATAATTTATTGTGTTTAATTATTATTTTAATATATTATTTAAAAATTTGTGAGTTGGATTTGAGTTCACATGTTCTATTAAATTCACATTTCTATCATTTATGTTTCAGCACTTTTTGTACTCAATTTTGAATGAAAACAACTAGAAGATTACATGCATCTACAGATATAATGGCAGAAATTCTTTAGGCATAAACTTAAACAACTTAAACAAACAACCTCTTAATTTTTTATCTATTAGTTCATAGATTTCTATCTTCATTTTAAGTTAGAGTACAGTTAAAACTTGTTTATAATAATAGATTTTCTAAAAAAAATATCCATTTGGCTTATTCCAACTCTGGTTTTATTATTCTGAACATTTAGCAGAATATTCACGGTTATAATTAGGCTAACAAAAGAAGTTCTTTTTTAAAGAACTTGAAGTCCATAACTTTAAAATCTTACATCAGCTTGAAAGCTTGGGATAAAGGCATATTTCCAGGATAAGTAATAAAACAGTAATGCAATAGGCATATTTCCAGGATAGAGTAACAGACATTAGAAGAGAAACTTTTTCAGACTCAGATAATACAAGAAATATACTTTAAAGCCATTATTATCTCCAACATATTATAAGTAATATTTGATATTTTCTCAGAATTTTTTATAAACTCAATTTACCTGTGCTAATGTACTCTTGGACATACTTCTAAATTATGTGGTGTATAAAATATAGTTTTAAATTTCTTCCTATCTTTATTCTCAGTCCCCATACATTTATTACTATTGAGGCTAATAAGGAAAGCTGGACATAAGAGGAGAATGTCTTTGCTATGAAGATCTCCCAAATATTAGCCTTAATATCCCTTTTAAATGTATATTTACAGTTGAGTCTCAATGTATCCAGTTATCTAGAGTAATCCAAAGCAAAAGACATAGATAAGCTAAAATCATTGATTTTCATTTCCTTTCCATTATAATAAGCAAATGACTAGCTTCTGTCTTTCAATGGAAAGCCAAGAGCTACACTTTCATAAAATATTTTTGTTCTTTTCTGAAATAATTTTGCAATTCATTCAGTGACATTTTATTGATCGTTTTCTAATTCTAATTTACTGTCCTAAACTGATACTTGAAAAGCAAATGAGAAAAAAGGAGCCTAATGGGGGCGTAAGCCAGCTATGCAGATGAGGGACTTGAATCTTTTCAAGTGACCTATGGATTTTGCTAAAATGACTGTTACTATGGTTACCTTCAGAGAAACATTCAAAATTAAAAAGAAAAACAGAGAAAATAGGCTATTTGCCTTTTCTGTTACTATTAATTATATTAATTACTTGTCTCCTTGTTATGATTGACAAAAAAAAATACTCAAGAAGAGAATATTTTCTTTTTTAAATGAAGAGTAAAAGAAGAGAATTAATACCTCTTAATGAAATTTGAAAATTTATTATGTGTAGGACGATGTAGTTCAACATCAAAGCTATAGTTCTGATCTAGCTAATTCAACAGCAGACCCTACAGCAAATGCAATCATAAGATTTCTACCCTGTGTGTCAGTTAGATTTTGCTTTATAAATAAAAAGCTATCATAACAATTTAGCTATTTATAACAACTGAATTAGTTTCCATTGTTGCATAACAACAAACTACCAGAAATATAGCAACTTAAAACAACACAATGTTATTGTGTTAAAATTTTCATATGTCAAGAGTCCAGCATATTCTGTGGGTCACATAAAGCTGAATCAAGGTGTTGGGTGATGGTGTCCTTAACTGTAGGCTTGAGTTAGGAAATATCCACTTTCAAGATCTCTCAGATTCTGGGCAGAATTTATTTCCTAGTGGACGCAAAATCAAGGTCCCCATTGTCCTAACTATTGGCTGGTTACTGCTTTCAGCAGCTAGAAGTTGCTCTCAGGCCTTTGTCATGCAGCCTCCTCTGTCTTAGCCATAAAGAATCTCCCCTGAGTTGAAATCCTTGCATGTTTTTATTCTTTCTAGCATTTTTCTGATAGAGTCCAGAGAAAACTTCTAAAAGGCTCATATGATTAGGTTCAGCTTATCAGGTAATCGCCCTGTTTTAACGTCAGCTGTGCCATATAACGTAACCTAATCATGGAAGAAAAGTCCATCAGATTCACAGTCCCAGTGACAATGGAGTGTATATACATCAGACAGTGAGAGATCCTGTCCACCACAACAATTTATAAATCTCATGAACCTGCTATGCTGGGCTCAGCCAGGTGATTATTCTGGTATGGGATATTATTGACTGCTCTCAATAATGTCAGTTATACAGCTTCAGTTATGCATAGGATATTAGGCTGGGGCTGGGTGTTTTATGATGGTCTTGTATGGAAGAGTTGCATGGACAGAGCAGTCGGGGCTCCTCTTCATTGTCCATTGAGGCAGTCTACTGCTTGCTACCATGGTAATGGCCAGAGTTCTGAGTGGGAGCCTAAGTGTGTGAAGCCTTTTGAGGCCTAGACTCTGAATTTGCACATTTTCCCTTTCTACCACTCTATGGCCAAAGCAAATCTTAAGCCCTGCCCAGATTATAGAGGTGAGATAGTAGACTACGTCATTGAGAGATGGGAAGAATCTATAAATATATTTGCTATCTATGACACTTGAGTCTTTCTAGGTGAGATTAATATGACAAAGAAAAAAAATAATGTTAAAAGAGAATATATATTCATAAATACACAATTAGTTAACATTTATGTCATTTATTTCAAGAATCTAGACTAAAATTATACAGTCAAGATTTTTGGATTGGAGGATCTAGGGGAAAAAAAAACAAATTTCAGAAGAGTTTGATAAAATTGCAAAAGAGTTATTTTTTTACAGCTTTCTTGGTATAAGAAGATAGGCAAAAGGAAGGCTGAAAGTAAAAATGAGGTAAATTTTTAGCTGAAACTGAATTTATTTATTCTATATTAACTTTGCTTTGACCAAAATCTTCACGTATTAAAAGGTGAAATAAAAATCGTTGACTTATCTTTCGTATTTGGTTCTCTAGTGAGCTATTCATATACAATAAAGATAAAACCCACTATGTGTTCCCAAAACCACTGTTTGAGCTTTTATAAATATTTCTATGTCTGTTTATTAAAGAAGTTTGAAGGAAATTTGCAAAACCTAAATGGACTTTTTTCATCTATTCAGGATTTGTTACTTGTCAACTTTCCTTGCTTTTCACAAGCTCGCAGGAAGATAACAGATAAAATAACTGAATGAGACATCTGTTTATTCATAGGACCCCTGTTGTCTGTCTTAGACAATGACATTAAATGTATAGTATGTTCTCAGGGGGAAATGGAACATCTATTCTCTGTAATCAATATTGGCCTAATTATACTATGATAAACATGGATATGTTGGTTGCTTTAAAGAAAACAATGGTTGACTAGTTTTCCAGTGACAGCAGGAGATTTTCTTAGAAGATAGGCCAGAGGAATGGCTTCAACCCTAGCATGAATCAGGTTTTATTAAAATTGAGGTTTAGAGAGATTAGGCTTTCTAAATTCCAGGATGATGGTCAGACCCAGATTAAAATTTGACTCCCCTTTCATGATGCTTCTCAAATAGGCCTCATAGCTCTCTTAAATTCATTTCACTAACTGTACTTCTATGGCTTTCAGAGGATTGGAGAGGGCTTCTGCTTTGTTCAAACATCCAGATGTTCAGAGAATATCTAAACTTCTCATAATTTTAAATAAATGTCTATTACGAGATATGCTTTGAGGAGATGGTATTGAAATTCTACTTTTTTGATTCTGAATAAGATTTAGCAAAACAAAATCAAGAGATCAAAGAATTCCGTTACTGAATGAAATAAATCTTGCAGTAATCCTGTACTCCTGTTATCTAAACCATGTAATTTGATGCCTCCTAGCTCCTGCAAATGTCCAGCATATGTTTTCATTAAGAAGAGATCAGGTTTGAGAATCTAGAGATATAGATTCTCACTTTGGTATTATTCATTCAACTGACAAGAAGTTTTTGTGAACCTAAGAAATACCTGACATTGTTCCAGAGATTGGGAATATAGTCATAACCAAAATACATCTTTTGTCCAAAGGTGTTTATATTTTATTTGAGGAAGGAGAATGATAAATAATTAATGATTTAGTATTAATCAATATTAATTAACATTAATATCAAATGGTGATAAAATAAAGGAGGATACAATATACATTATCAGAATCCCATTCACGTGTCAGTACTCACTGTTTCCATCTAAAGGCTTCCTAGTGTGAGAATATATGACTGAGATCTTTTTCTGGCTGCCTGAGTACATAGGACCTACAAAGGAGAGAGACAGAAAGCTGAGGATATAATGCTATAGGAGAAATTCTTTTAACATGGTGTAATGAAAGGTAGCTAAATACCCCTGCCTCACCTTCTCTCAGGTGGGTTAACTCTGATACTTACTCCATGCAGTCTCCTGAGTTCAGCAGGCGTTTCTCATGGCAGTAGCCTGCTTATTAATATGCCTCGTGTTGACTACTTTCTCTCCTCTGTTTTACTTCCAAACTCCCAATCGTGTTCTCCCTGGGATCACCTCTCAATAACAACAAACATTCAAATCCTTGTCTCAGGGCCTGCTTTTGGAGGAATCTAATATCTGATAAAGATTAAGAGAAAATAAACGATAGTAATATTCAACATAATGTGGCCAAAGGGTAACTTTTTAATGAGATATTATTTGTTTAGACATTTGAATAAAGAGGAGAGAGGCATATGGACATAGGACAAAAGAAATGTTCAGACTGAGGAAACACCAGTGCAAGGAAGAGCAAAGGCTGTAGTGTCGTGGGGGAGCAAGGAAAGGATGGGTAGAAGATGTCTTAGTTTATTTGGGCCGCTGTAACAAAAATACCATAAACTGACTTATAAACAACAAATATTTATTTCTCACAGTTCTGGAGGCTGGGAAGTCCAAGGTTCAGGTGTTGGCAAATTTGATGTCTGGTAAGACCCACGTCCTTGTTCACACCGAGCCATCTTCTCACTGTGTTCTCACATGGCAGAAGACGGGGCTCTCTCTGGGGTTGCTTCTACAAGGGCTTCACCCTCATGACAACCACCTCCCAAACCTTCTGCTTCTTATACCATCTCCTGGGGGTTAGGATTTCAACATATGTATTTTGGTGGGATGCAAATATTTAGACTATAGCAGAAAATGTTAGGGGAGAATAGAAAAGGCGTTTTAGGCATTTGAAGAAACTTGGAGTTTTCTCTGAGTGAAATGGGAAACCGCTGGAGAATTTAGAGCAAAGAAGTCACATGATTTGACTTGTACGTTTTTTAAAAATTACTCTGGCTGCTTAGTGGTGAATAGGACGTGAAAGACAAAGGTGAAGCAGGGAGACCAGATAAGAAGTGAGAGATGATGCCGATAAAGATGATGTATGATAGAGGTGACAGATAATGCTGGCTTGGACCAGGATAGTAGTGCCGAGGTAGTGAGAAGGGGCCATGTTCCGAGAATATTTCAGAGGGAGAGTTGACAGAATATGATGATTGATTAGACCTGATGTATGAGAGAAAGTGAAAACTCAAGATAATTTCAAGATTTTGTGTTGAATGACTGGAAGAATGGAGGTTTCTTTAATTGAAATAAGGAAAACTATGAGAAGAACCATTTGGCAGGAAAGATCAAGAGTTTGATTTAGAGATAATTTTGAAATGCCTATTAGACATCAAAGGCTTTGCTAACACTTCACTGCACAATAATAAACTAATATGTAACCAGCAAAAATCTGCTTTAGCATATGTCAAATGGGAGGATTCAGCTCCTGGTCTAAAAGAGCAATGTGTGGTTTTTCAGGCCAAACCATAGGCAACTACAAAGACTTTCCATGGCAAGCCTGATGGGGAAAAGCTGCCCTCCACACACCAGACTAAGTGCACAGCCATTGCACTGCAGGCTCTAGGGGCTGCAGTCAAGGACTCAGGCACCTCTGGCTGGCCATGCTTTTCTCATAAGTACAGTCCTGTGTGAACATAGGAGCTCAGGTACCTTCATTCAGAGATCTCTTTATTTATGACCTACTCCTCAGGCACCCCTGCCAAAATCTGCTGTGGGGGAAGGGAGAGGAAGTCCTGGACTCCTAGTTCTGTCCCATCAAGGGTCCAGAAAACTGCAGGAGCCATTTATTCGGTGTTCCTCAATAGTGAGACAACCCTCACCTCTGTGCGATCCACCTGACCCTGAACCACTGCGCTCCTTGTTCCATAGGGGGAATGAACAAGGGGAAGCTGGCACTTTCTCATTTTAGCCTCTTGCTTACACTACGGCAGGAAGCGATTAAAAGCTGAACTGTTTTTAACCAGCAACTCTGACAGCTAGCCACTCAGTTCTCTCTAGCTCAGCTGAGCCACTGGCAAATGTTGCTGGAGAGGCTCAAGCATGGTTATGCATTCCAACAGTAGCTTCAGGATTGCCATAAACATGTTGGTATGCATGTTAACTTTGCGAGGAAGAAAGCAAGGTGGTGATCTGTGAAGCATGTCTTACAATGACACTGACTTAGAAAGGACAATGTTTCCATTTATACACTTATGATTTATGTTACAACTCAATCCAAATTATAAATTATCCTAAAGATACTTTTTAAAGAGTCCTTCACCTCTACTTCTATACTACACCCCACCAGTGCCAATTAATTATACATCCATTTTACAAATATTTATCCAAAAACTATTAGATGTCAAGAATACAGTGGTAAGTTAAAGAGGCAGACTTCCTGTGAGAGAACACTCTGTCTTGGTGAGGCAGACATAAAATAATAACAAAAATCAAAACATAATTTAAAGGAAATCGTATGGAGTATAATAAAAGAACAAAACAGAAAAAATATTTCAATTTGTAGTGAGGGTGTGGAAGCCACATTTGTGGAAACAACATTTAACTTGATACCAAGAGAGATTATGGGAAGGGGTCAGCCCAGTAAAGGGTAGAAATGTTGATTCAGTCTTGGGCACAGTTCAGAGAAAGGTACAGTATGAAAACTTAATTTGAAAATGTTTGAAAAGCTAAAGTGGCATATAAGCATAATTATTATTATTAATCATTACCATGATGTCTAAATGTCAGGAAAATTAATCTCTGGCTGAAAGCATAAGTAACAGAGAAGCTCCGAACACAACCACATAACTATAATAAGTAGTTCAGCGTTGTTTCTCAGAATACATTGGTTTACTGCAAGCAGCCAGAGAAAATAGTAAAGGTGCTGAGACCTAGAAGAAGCAGGTAATGTGTGGGCAGATGCAGTTGCTGATGCTCGAAAGGTCATTCCATTGGCCAACACTTCTATTCAGGGATCCTAGTGGCAAGTAACAGTGTCATCTACACAGCAGAGCATGGTTGCATTGGCCCTGGCAATAGATCCATAAAGCAGTCAAGTGGCATCAGAACTGTCTATCAACTTGTGACAAGGACGGGAATTCACTCATAGAACATGTCTTCTGCTCAGGTCTTGATGTCACCTATTCAAACTATAGCAGGTCCCTGAATAATGTCATTTTATTATAACGTTCATTGATGAGGAGAAGTCCCAGCCTGGACCACTGTCCCTGTGGAGTCTGCGCATTCTCCCCAAGTCTGCATGGGTTCTTCTCCCACGACTTCTGTTTCCTCCCACATTCCAGAGATGTTCATGCGAGGTGAATGGGTGAGTTCAGGGGTCCCCAACCCCCAGACCATGGACTGGCACCGGGCCATGGCCTGTTAGGAACCGGGCTCCATAGCAGGAGGTGAGTGGTGGGTGGGTGAGCAAAGCGTCATCTGTATTTGCATCCACTCCCCAGTGCTAGCATCACCACCTCAGCTCCACCTCGATCATCAGGCATTAGATACTCAGGAGCACCGCTTCCTGGTGCCAAAAATGTTGGGGACCGCTGGTCTGTATCACCCTAGTCTTTCAATGGTTAATATTAGAAGTATTTCTAGTCTTTATTCGGGAGTTTGATGATACTCTTGTGACCAGAAATATGCCATAGGAACTGAATGCTTGCCTTTGTCAATTAGCCTATGGTAGAATTGGTTTCACTATATGTTGTTTCGCTAAAGTCAGTTTCCAAGAACCTTTTAATGACATTAAGTGAGGACTTACTAGGAATTGACTCCCAAATCCTCCTCTGGTTCTACCTGTCACCTGTAGGAATGCGCATTCCATAACACTTCCTTTCATCAGTTCCTCATTATTTTCTTTATTTGTCTTACAGTCCTTTAGGGATTGGTTTATGCTAACATCTTTAATTTTATTTCTGGCTACTTCTGTACTTTTTGTCATTCAACTCCTTTTCGTTCTCAACTGTACTGTGTTTGGTCTGAAGCCTGGAACATTACACATCCTCTTCTCTGCCAACAAGATTTTCCCCTTGCATCTCAAATTTCCACTTGACTTTGATTTATCAATTTAGATCAATGAAATGGACTTCAGGAAATCCATTCTGATCTAGATGAGATATACTTGTTCTGTGTGCCCACAAGAGTCTATGCATCTTCTCTAGATTGTAATTACATTGATCAGGAATTGGAATTACAGACAAATAGCATCCACTCCAGCTCATTTAGATCAAATATAGTTTTAAAACAAGTCTTCAATACTTTGACACTCCCATAGAGGTGAGTTTAATGTTCTCTCTCCTTGAGCACCGCAGGCTGACTACAGTGGCTCCCTTCAGTAAAAAGAAAGTGCCAGGTGTGACACCGCATGACCGCTGACACGGTGTCAGAAAAGGTGATGCAGGTTCCACCTTGGGCGTTGAGGTGGGCAGAATTCCGAGCTGGTCTCCCAAGATTCCCTGACCTAACCCTCAGGACACCATCCTCAAGGTTATGTTATGTTACATAGAAAAGGGGATTTTTCATATATAATTAAGGGTACTTATCATTTGACTTTTTGTTAAGCAAAAAGGAGGTTACCTGGGTAGGCCTGACTGACCTGATCACATGAAGCCTTTAGAAGTGTAAAGATTTCTCTGGCTAGCGGCAGCATAAGAAATTAGAGGTTTGAGGCACAGTGAAGCTTTGCAGTGAAGGGTTGTGATGCTAGCTGAGAGGTTGCAAGGGCCTGTTCGGGGCCTGTGAGGGGACCCAGGCCCAGAAACTGCAGGCACTTCTGGGAGGTGGGCACAGGCCCCACTAACAACCAGGAAATGCGATTCTGAGTCCAACTGCAGGGACGTAGTCTTGCCAACGGAACAGGCTTGGAAGCAGATTCACACTCAAAGTCTCAAATGAGAATGCACCTGGCCAGCAAGATGAGTCGAGACCCTGACAGAGAACCTAGCTGAGCCTGCCCAGACATAGTGAGATATTAATATCAGAGTAGTAATATATATATACTTATACAGTGGATATATATTTTACAGAATAATAAGATTACATGGGTATTATGTTGAGCCAGGAAACTTGGAGTAATTTGTTACACAGCAATAGAATGCTAATACTATTGAGTTTCCATTGAAAAACTCTGAGGATCCCAAAATAACCATGTTGGGAAGAAGCTCAGGACACATTGAGGGAACATATGTAGGAGCTCTAGATGAGAGTCGCAGCTGAGGTCCCAGGTGACAGCCAGAATCAAAGCCAGACTTGTGAGTAAAGACACCCCCTCATGATTCCACCCCCCTGACAGAGAATGACGAGCCATTAAATCTTCTCAGCTGAGTATCAAGATGTCGTAGAACAGAATCAAGCAATCCCTGCTGTTTTCTGTGTGAATTCCAGACCCACAGAATCTATGAGCAATATAAGTTCGTCATCTTAAACTAACTCTAGATTGTAATTACATTGATTAGTCATTTTAAACTGCTAAGTTTTAGGGTAATTTGATATGCAGTGTTAATGGCTACATTCTACCACCAAATGGGTATTAAGTAACTTAAAGGAGCTCTGCTAGAATGGACAAGAAAAATGATTTCATTCAAATAGCCAGGAATGCACACATAGGAAAGAGATGCAGTTGTACAATAGGATGTTCTGGTGGAAACCTGACAGTTATATACCTACAAATCTGCATCGATGATGCTACAGATTGAAAAATAAGATACTTCAGTACAACTATTCCAGGAGATGCAAAAGGCCCTTCCCCTGTATAGTCCTACCTGGAAAAGTTGGTCTCTAACACATGTTGCTCATTCATACCTCCAAGTCCTCCAAAGCGGAACTTCAGTCATCTGAATCATTTGAGGCCAGAACATCTGCTAATTGTATATAGTTTTAGCTTTCTGTATCTATAGATTATAGGAAGAGAAAGTAAAAAATGAGTGCAAGTGAATGTGGAATGAGTCACAATATCTATAATATCTGCCATAATATCCATTATTATTCCTTTATTAAAGCTAAATACCTAGGGATCCTAATCATTGTTGTCTCTTTAATATCTAGTAGAATGGCTGACACAGATCTAGTGCTCGATAAATATGTACTCATAAATAAAGGCTTGTTTCTTCTTTTTTAACAATCATTTCCTGCCTATTTTGACAAAGCTCACTCAAACCGTTTTGAGTACGCCATTCTCTCTGAAACTTTTTCTAAACTTTTAAGTTACATTTGTTTTGTTTAACATTTTGCTTCCTCTAATATTCACATGACAATCTTGTATTTGTCATTCATTCCTCAGCTTAAATATCATGTCCACAAAAAAATCTTACTGGACTACCTTATCTAAATTAATATCCACTTAATATTAGATCATGTTCCTCTATTTTAGTTCCTTGTTAATTGATTTGATTTATTTGTGTTTTGATATGATCAGCCTGAGAACAGCTACCTGTCTAAGGCTAAAGCAGAGTCTGACCTACAGAATGAACTCATCAAATATGTAGAGAATGGACATAGTTTAGTCTTCCAACCTCCATTTCAGTTATCTTCCCCCAGCTCTGCCTTCAGGAGTTTGCCTTTTAATTAAACTCTTTTGAATTGGCCTTTTTGCCTTATTATTTTGTATGTTATGTTATTTTTCCTTCTGGAACAAAAGTATATTTGGATTGCTATAAAAGATTGACTTCTCTTGGGGACAGCTCTGAAAACTACCTTCTCACTGCCTACTCAGGTGGCTATGAACTCGACTTGCCTTAGTCTCTGGTGTTCTGCAAACAGGAAGAAAAGTGTTGGTAACAAATGATCTCAGCACAAGACAAGCAAGAAACAGGGATGTGAATATTCAGGCAGAATATGGGAAAGTATGCCCTATGGCTAAGGTGAAGAGAAGTTATTAACTAAAAGACAAATTCAGAAACAAACTAAAAGCCAAAGTGACCTGAAGCTGAAACCCAGAGTGTTGGATTAAATAAAGGTCCACAGACCATCCTGGTGAAATTCAAGCCCAGTCAAGTGGGCTGGTCAGACTCGGTGGATGAGTCTCCACTAGAGGAGTAGAAGCTGGCCATATCTCTTGAGTCTTAAGTTCGTGAATAATAAAAATAGTTGTCCAAACTCTAATACTCTGTATCTAGCCTTTGTTCCTTAAGAAAGGAAGACTTCCTTAGGGCATTATGTGACTTTGACTATGGAGAGGGGAAAAAACAATAAAGAATGTGAAAGCCAATGACAGGCAGGGTCTTAAAAGGAAAGAGAAAAAGAGAGTAGGGAGAATCTTTCAGTAGTTATTTTAGACATAGCGCTATGCCCATGACAGTTGAGAAGGGATAACAGTGTTTTTAAAATATTTAATTCCCAAATATCTAAACTATTTCACAGATGAGTTTTGAAGGAACTCTACTTAATGTCTATTTTTAAATTTTAAAACTCATTTTACTTTTGTTTCTATGAAACTCCCACATTTCATGTATTTATGTGTACACATACACAAAAAAACTTTCATTTTGTTGACAATGCCATTAGTCCCAAATACAACTTTAGATATAAAATTATAAAGTAAAACTGATTCTTTTTTTTTCACAGCTACTATACAAAGACATTAGTGAATTAAATGGTTCTTAGAAAATACATTTCTGAGGAAAAAAAATGTTTTTTAAAAATTTACAATCCTATACATAAGAATGGCATACAGCTATTAGTATAAATATAACTTTGTTTAACCATAGTGTTATAGCATATCTGGTTGTTTAACATCACACATCCACAAGATAAAATATTTTTTATGTATTAAAAATGTATGTATTTACATATCCAATGTTATTCAATGCAATACAAAATGATTATTCTAAGCAATTTGATTTTGTGCCTGACTAAAGAACATTTGTAATTAAGTGACTGTATTTTAAATATTAGTTTTTAAAGTGCTTCAAATATTCATACTGATGAAAATTTATATAAACTGTAGAATAGATAACAACAGTACCTACTTACAACTGTACTATAAGGATTTAAAAAATTAGTATATTTAAAGGGCTTTGAAGGTGCTTAGTGTTCAATATACATTAAGTGGTAGCTATTATTATCATCATTATTACTGCCATTATTTATATTAATATTATTATTAACAGTATAATAATAGAATAGTCTATAGGAGATTGTAAATAAGTTTGAGTGACTACCCTCTACTAAGGCTTAGAGCAAGCACTACATAGCATAGTGTTGGAAGTTATTCTATTACTGTAATCATAACAATGGAATTTATGTAGAAAGTGATCAACCATACCTATGTGCTTGCTGAAAAATAAGTCACTGATCACACTCCATTGTATGATTAGAAGTAAATCTAATCATACAGATCCTGAAAATTCTAGAGATCAAATGCATAAAATTAGGCAAAATATGTTTTATTCGGAAAGTAGAGAATAGTCTATAAAGCTTGAGATCAGAAATAAAAACAAAACTGAAATGATAAGTGTTAGAATAAACAGGTAAAGAGTTAGGCATCTAACTTCATAAATTGACAGTAGGCTGTTGATTAATATTTGCAATTGTGGATTATTATAATCTGAGTTGTGCTTTTGGAAATAATTCTGTAGTTTGTATATGTGATAAATGAAGAGGAATACTACTTAAGTAGCAATGCCAATTGGAGAATATGACAAACTTAATTCAAAGTCATGAAGAAATAAACTGATCTCAGAGTAGGAAGATTAAAATGGAATTGAGGAGTTGGATTGGTAGCCATTGTGTAGAGTTAAAAACTTTTCATTCAAAATAGAGTCATTTTTCTATCTTCTCCATCCATCAAATGTTCCTTCAGAGTCAAACCCACGTCTAATAGTGATCATGCTCTTATTTAGTAAGTACTTCTGTGGCATCCGACTCTACATGATGGCTTTATTAGTAGAATTTATTCCTATATTTCCTGCAGGTTTCTATAATGAGTAGATGCTTTCTAATTGAATGAAACAATGTAGTGACATATTAATAATCAAAAATAATTAGCTTATACAGACCAGTAAATTGTTTAATATTTATATTAGCTTTAGTATTTTACTTAGTATTTAGTAAATATTAATTTATATTTAAATAAATGTTGTTTGCATTAGCTTAGCTCCCCCTTAAAGTCATAGAAACTTAAAGAAATAATGGATTATTGCCAGACTTGACAACAAAAGATCTTGAAAACCTTAAAAATTTTATATCATCTCTAATGTGATTAGAATTTTTTTTTACAACATTCATATAGACTTTGCTGTAAATAGGTTAGATCTTATTATGATTTAGAAATTTAATGAAATGGAATCTAAAAGGTGCATAGATTGAGACTAATTAAAGTCTATATCCTGTTCATTAAAACGATAGCCATATTGTCTCTACTCTCTCTTCCTGAAGGAGAGAATTCAGCCAGCTAGAAAACTAAAGAACATACTCGTGTTAGATGAACTTATTCAAAGTAATCACAAGCTTAACCCAAATGCAACTGTGTAATTGTCCTGCCTTAAACCAAATGCAACTATGTAATTGTTTAGAGAAAGACATTGCTTTAAGAGTTAAAGTTGTATCCAATATTAAATATCATTTCTATAATAAACAAAATATCCACTGAATATCAGTGGGTATAGGTAGTGAATCTCTAAATCTATCTCTGTGAAGTTAAACACAAAAAGCAACTTCCAGTGATAAATTATAAAATACTCCATAAATACCCTTTGTTTTTGAGATGTATATGCATCCTATCATTGAAAGGGGCAACTATACCTTAGAATACATTATTTAAGATAATACTCGCACCATGTTATATGGTTTGTTCTCTATAATGAGGGAAAATTATAAAATGATGGTATTGAATAGGCTCCAGGTACAGCCAGGGGCCTCTGAGAGTTACCTGGGATATGAAGTTTAAAAGATTAAGCACACTTCTCTCAAGGAGATTAGAAAACTAAATGTATGACTTGAAATTCACACAAGGCATTACAAGACACCTCATGCCACCCACCGTAGCACCTTGCATCCCAGCCCACAGTTGTTGGCTCAGGAAAGTACTCAAAAATCAGGAAAGAGACGACTTGGATGTTTGAACTGGATGTAGTGAAAAAAGATAATGAGTCACTTTTGGTGGCTAAACTAACCAGAAGTTTTCTTCCTGACCATTTTTCAAATTTCTGCTATGTTGAGGAGAATAAAGCTGGCACAAACATTTTTCAAAAATGAGTTATAGAGGGAAAATGTTAGCCCACATTTAAGTCCTTGGTTTTAGTTTTTCTGTTATCTGGCCACAGCCCTGTTTTTGCTCTACTTGTTTCTGATAAACCAAGATTTTTTTCAATAAACTTCCTTTGGGCCACAGCTTATACAGATTAGTGTCCTTTGAAGATTTTCAAATCATATATCCTTCTTTGTTTAATTAGCTAAAATGATATTTTGTATTTAACAATATTTAATAAATATTATTCATTTACATTAGTAGCTTATGAGCTACTTGAAAAAGCACTGTCGATAGCTTCATAAAATTGTACATTCTAGAGAAGAACAAGGCATTTAAAAATGATGACTTGATTCTTGCATCACTATTTGGGTGAGTGCTGTGGAGGAGAACACACTGGCTTCCAAAGGTACCTGTAAACTCTGCCTGGAGACCTAAAGAGGCTTCCTGGAGGAAGGGCTGTGCAAGCAGAGTTTGAAAGTCTGACTTGATTTCCTAGAACAATTCTGCCATTTTCAGCCCACTCCAAAATATATTTAGGTTAGAAAGCTACTCTTATATTCTTCCTCATTTTTCCAATTCTGTTGCTTCTCTTGATTAAGAAATAAATTTTTCATCCAAGTAATAACATCAAGCTTTGAAATCACAAGTCCTTTTGTTGTTTAAAAATGGATGGCATTTGTTATTGAAAAATCATGTGACTGTCAAGATCTATCTTCTATTATGAGTAGCAAGAGACTAATATAAAACTAAAAGTAAAAAAGTTAACTTTCCTTTTTAAGTTGTAGCAAGCTTTAGCACTGAGGACATAGCAAATAGAAAATTATCTGTTGATAGGAAGATGAGGCTAGGGTGAAATCGTAGGGAAACAGGGTATAGGAAACACCTGCTACAATTCTTTCTGATAAGACTGTGAATGACAGCAGTAATGCACCATTGGCTGCCTAAGAGAGTAATGAGTTCGCTGCTTCTCTAAAAACAAGGCATTTGCGCTTCAGCCTGAATAATGAGCAGGAGTTATCTAGAATAAGCAAAGTGGTAGAGTTTTGGGGAGGCAAAACATTCACAAAATATCAGATCAGATATGGTAAGGAAGAAAAGCATTTTGTTTTTTCAAAGTGCTGGGAAACAATGGTCAGAGCACAAAAAGTGAGCTGTCAACTGCCACAGATGAGACAACTGAGATGGCACCGGCCTTGGAAGCAGCGAAAACACTAAATGTTTTCTTTTTAATCCTAAAGACAATGGGAATCTATGGAAGGATTTTTAATGGGTACTAATGATGTAATTTATTTTGCGAGATCACGTGACCGCCATGACCAGGAGCCTGCACTCCTAGAATCACGGTAGGATGGGCTGCACTCTTCCTGTAAATGCCCCATTAGGGGACATGCTTCAATTTCATGCTCTAACCTACTTTTAGACCAGTTATTTCTTCGTAATTCTGGTACAGATATATAGAGTTTCACAAATTTGTGAGCTGTCTGTAATTGTCCCAGTATCAGCTGATTGCTTTAAAATTAACGATATTTGAGATACTGTATTTCATTGTGCAGGAGTGATGAAAAATCAGGCCTTCCTCTGGACACTTAGTACATGGGTATACCTTCCTGAGATATACCCAGCTTTACATAATTCATGTTTTGACTACTGCCACCTGTGACTTTATCTTCTCTTTGCTGCCATTACTAAAACAGAACACCCTCACTTAATTGTACAGGTGTGTGTTTGTGTGCATGTGGGTGTTTTCTCTAGAAAGATTTCTAGAAGCTTAGATGAGAAACACTTATGTTATAGATAAGAGTAAAGGATGAAACATTGTTATGTCACCTTTTCTGATTGTCAATATAGAAAAAGAAAAGTAAGTCTGGATATTTTTTTTTTTAAAAAAGTAGAGAACTGAGACTGTATTTCAAGAAAAAAGAAATAAAGTTGTTAAAGCATAGGAATGTAGGCATATTTTATTTTTTCAGGAGCTAAATTTTAGAGAAATGCTATTATGTCTATCTGAATTAATCTTTATGATCATAAAACACCCTAACATATTGAAAAAGACTACTTCCCATTGGCATTAATAAGTTATAAACTAAAATGAAGTGTCCATTGGGGAGACATTTAGAATTAGGATGCTAAACTTTAACTTATGATATCGAAAAAGTCAAATGATACATTAATTACATTAATATCCAGCCCCACACTAGGAGAAAGGAACAGAGGAGAAATTAGAAATATTAACATAAATGTTAGAGTTGAAGCTCTGAATGAATATATGTGATTTTGCCTAATTAAAAAAATTATTCAGTTAAGGGAAAGATAATAGCATAACAAAAGATGTGATCAAAGTCTAACTTTAAAGGTAGAGTTTTTCAATTTATTCTCATTTCTGTAATATAATATAAACTTTAAATTAAATCGTTTAATAAAAATATCTTTTAAAATAATTCTATTATCAAATTTGAAATTTTAGATTCTGCAAAATTTCAAGAGAATTAAATAGAAGTGTTTGTTTCAATGCTTTGGTATATCATATGTACACTTAAGTAAAATTTAGTTTTATTATTTATATAAACTTACCTGATTTTTTTACTATTTTATAAAAAGACTAGTGTGAGATGTATATGATATCACTGTGGAGACAAAAATGAATCCTCTGGTTGCCTGCTCCAATCTTGTCTACTCTTTAGATGACGATATTCCATATTAACATATATTTATTCTCTAATGGTAAAGCAAGGGTGTGAAATTAACATTTTAATAGCGAAGTAATATCAACATGCAATGCAGTGGGAGAAATTCCCAAAGAAAAAAATTGGAAAATCTCACAATGTGCTTGGAGATGGCTTTCACACAAAAAGTAAAGAATCTCGCTTTCAAATTCAATTCCCCAACTTTGGACCAAAGTGTCAAAGGTTTTAGAAACTGACTGGCGCTATTTAAAAACTTGATTAAATGAATCTTTCACAAGGCTGCCATCAAAGTTTTGGCCAATGTTTCAGTCATCTCAAGGCTCCCATTGGGAGAATTCCCTTCCAAATTCACTCACATGGCTGTTGGCACGATTTAGTTCCTCCTGGGCTTTTGGACGATAGGACTCAGTTGTTGGCTAGTCTGTATGTTGGCTGGAGGCTACCCTAAATTTTTTCCATAAGTCACCTAATAACATGACAGCTGGCTTCATTAAATTGATCATGAGACAGAGAGGAAGAGAAAACCAATAAGATGGCGGTGGCACCCTATCACTGCAGTTGTATTTTCTTTGTTAAAAGTGAATCATTAGGTTTAGCTCACACTCAAAGGGAAGGGATTACACAAAAGCATGAAAACCGGGAAGCAGAAATCTTTGAGGGCTACCTTTGGAGCATGCCGGTCACAAGGAGAGTGTAAATATAGTCCTGCTGAAAAACATTTTTTTTTTCAACATCTACGAGTAAAAGATCTTGATCTCCATGAGACATCTGGACAATGCTCACAGTAGCAAACATTAGGAAGCTGCATTTAGCCAACCAAATTTCACATACCATTCTTTTTCAAAGGATATGTTAATATGTTTATGAAATGGGAAGCTCATGTATACAACTTGTCAAAAAAAAAAAGTAACACTACAATGGTAGTTATTTCCTAAATGGATCCCATACAATATTATGGAGTGCTGTAAATCAAGAAGTTTTGTCCATTTAATTAAATACAAATTTCATTTCTCAGCTGCATTTGACTCCCAAAGATTTTACCCTGCTTCCTTTAATCTGGCTTTATACATAGCACAGTTGAAAAGGCAAAAAATAAAATAGATCACTGTTCATTGTCCACATTAAAAGAAAACACTATAATGAGTATCCATATTTAGATGGAGAAGCTATCTTAAAAATCCAAATAAATAAATTTCAAAAATAATAATAAAGTAAAATAATTTTTAAAAATCCTGTGCATTTAGTGGTAACTCACACACTATTGCATATAGGTAAGCTAGGTCAAAAATAAGAATGACTATTCAAGGAAGATATTTTTATACTTACCCAACTGCTGTTAGATAAATTTCTAGAAAATGTGGAAAGATATGGAACATTATTCTTCTTATGCTGAGTGATTCATTAATGTTCAACTACCTTGGATGATAATGTAACTATCCATGCACGTTATTGGAAAAATGTAGCCCTGGAGAGTTAAACAAATGTGATGCAGGAAATAATGTGTCCCAGGAGGGAATGTGTGATATACTCACTATATTAACTTTGTATTGTCTTTGCTTCTGTGATTGGTTAAGAAAACCTATAAAAATAGTTATTAATATTTTAGAGAAGTGTTGGAAAGGCTATTACTCTGTATTTATAAAGGAAATCAAGCATAGTACAAAGACTTTCCATTCAAGGATCATTTACACTAGGATATTTGCACAATATACATTCTTTCAATTTGAAATATGATCGCATTTGAATATAAACTATTTTTAAGAGTTTACTTTCGTCGTGATGGTAAATCAATAGGTAAGTGAGTTATTATCGACTGTCTACTATGTTCCAGGTACAATTAGGGGCCACAAAGAAAACTGACTCTCTTCAGAGGTTGGAGTTACATTAATACAAATTCATACATATTTTTTGCATATACAAATCAACATCACATATGAAAGGGAAGCATTATTCTTTGGATACCTCTTTTAAGTTATAAGTTCAAGACTATGCAGCTTATAGCATCATAACATAACTAGTAAATTCTGAGTTTGTTGTTTAATCCCTCTGAGCAAGTTTTGTTGTTGTTGTTGTTTTATTATTGATGTTCCCATCCCATTTTCATATAGGACAGTGCACCTCTGCACAGCATCCAGGCATTACCTGATTGGATCACCTGGACAATGTGTTACGCATGCATATTTTGACCACAGACATAACCATTCTGTATGAAAGTCTCCAAGGAACAGCCAGAAAATATTCATTTTAACTAAGTCTCTATGTAATTATCACGCACAGCAAAGCATGAGAACCACTTACCTTAGCTGTGCTGATGGATGCATCTTAGCTACAGAGATGAACTTTCATGTGTGAAACTAATAGTGAGGCTGAAAGAAATGAGAGCTAAATAATAGAAAATGGGAAAGTGGTAAATTGTCTTTTATTGCGCTGCATTTTTTGTTAATAAAAATTATTGAAAGTTTACTACATGTTAGGCATTGTACCTAGCACTTTACATGTGGTATTTACATCTCATATGAAAGAGAAACTTTGAATCCCCAATTTACATATAAAGAAACCAAGCCTGGATTAATGTATTGACCTAACTAAGATTATACAATCATCAGAGGAGAGATTCAAAGCTAGGTCAGTCTCATTTAAATTCTCAACTGCTATGCTACCCTGAAGACAATACTGCGGATTACAGTGGTTAGAGAAAGTCTCACTGGGAAAGGCCACTCATTTGGAGCTTTGAAATACAGAGAAGTATATACCAAGACTATGTCACAATCGTCACTGAAGAATGACTGGAGTTTAAATAAGTATAACAAAGCATTCCAGCTTTGACCGACAATGTAAGTAAATCTTAAAGTTGGACCTAACTGAGATTTATGTAGAGCGGCAGGTAGAGCATCCTTCCTGGAAGACTGAGTGTTTCTTTGGTAAGCCAGAGGTGAAAATTCTTACTTCCATCAATGTGAGGAAAGGAACATTTATTTAGGTGACAGCGTTTGAGTAGAATCTCTTCTGCACATATTTATTGTTTTCTCTGAAACATTTAAAGCAATTGACCACTCTCTTCCTGAAACTCTCTTCACTCTGGGATTCACAGATCTTGTTTTATGTGATTTCCTTTCATCACTCTACTTTTTACCAACCCTCTTGTCTCATTTTTCCTTCTGTGCTTTATCCCTTAAAGGTGGATTGTGTTCTGCCTGCTGTCCAAATGAAGGACTCCAGTGGTTTTAACTGCAGGTTCGGGTGAGGATTTCTTAAACTAGTATCCAAACTATTTAGTCATAATATGGCTTAACAGTAACTGTTGAGTGTCAGTTCAATCTTGCTTTCGGCTGGCCGCGTCTCACTTTTGTTTAAATTTTAGCACAGTTCTATATGGATCCTCCTAACTCCCTAATGAAAAGTTAATTTCTCTTCTAATACGCTGATTTTAAAATGGAGATATTAATTAATTCTAGCGATTAAACATGAGACAAAGTAATCTGGAGGAGAGAGAGGATGATTCCAGAAAAGATTTTTTTCCCTTGTAAAAGAGACACACGTAGAAAAATCATCATTGTTCTTTAGCAGGACATTTTCATCTCTGGATGCTATTCTTGGAACTGATGCATCCATTTTGTGTCCATGAAGAGGACTAGTCCAAGTGCAAACTGACATGCTAAGGATGGCAGAGAAGAAAGACGAAAACTGTTAATATCCATAGTGATGTTTTGAGTAACTACATTACCAACCTGGAAGTTAATGTTAAGTATGATAATGAATTTTTTATTATTTAAATTATTTAAATTTGGCCTTTTCTCTTATTTGCAACCAAAGGATCCTCACGGATTCTAATGGGAAAAGAGACTGATACAACCTTGAAATTGTGAAATTTTGTAAATGTTCCTGGGAAGAAGTTTGTGGTTTTCATGAAATATTTAAAAATATATATGAGTAATAAATTCTTAAAATGTACAGATAGACATATTAATGACTTGTAAATAAGCATCTTCTATATTATTTTCATAAACTTTACTCCTATACTTGAGTAATACAATTATTTCTGTTAACAAAGTTCTATTTCCTAAATGAAATTCGATCATGTTATTCCACAGCTTAAACCTCTATTCCAATCTCTCAGGTATTTGACTTTAGGGGAGTAAAAGTAGTCACATTGCCTACAATTTTAATTTTTCTATTTCTTTATAACCAACTTATGAAATTAATCATTCAAAATATCAACGGGAAATTCACACAAAGCGTCTCGAATGCTGAACTTGTTGTGGATAAGGAAATAAGAAATAAGAGTGACCTGTCTGTATCACATCCGCTTTTCATCTGCAGATGGAGCAGTATTTCATTTACTCCACTTAGGGGAGTGTGTCTAGGAAAACCAGGTGATGGCCACAGCAGGAACCACTGGCAGAACTGGGAGAGTCAAGGAGAAGCAGAAGATACTGAACAGTAACTGAAAAAAGGAAAGATCAAGAAAGAGTATCTTTCAATTACGGAATATAGAAAGCTGACATTGGAATGGGAACAAAAAAGGACAGGCAAAGCTAACACGTTCTCTTTTGAAACCCAGATGATGAATTGATTTAAATCTCATTTTCTCACAAAAATTCTTCAGCGCAGGGGCTGATTAAATGGAGGGGACAAGGGAGATAACTCTATCTCTGATCTGCCTAAGAGACCACCTGTCTTCTCTTTCTTCATTGCAGTAGAAAGGAGAGGATCCTTTTCAAGATTCAGCATCTTCAGTGTATTTCTGTGGGGAGGAAAGAAAAGGGACAAGTGTGTTGCCACTTTACAGGCAAGGCTTATGGTTCTCTTTTGCTGGCTGACACGCTTCTCTGGATGAGGCTATTCAGATACCAATGCTCTGTCTGTGGAAGGGGTTGAAACACTGGGTACCTTTTAAGATTCTTGTTATCTCTCCTCATCTCCACCGAAAGTTGTATAGATTCTCCTTGTCCAACAACCATGGTCCCATTACTACTCTCAGAGACCGAAGTTCCTTACAACTGGAGCCCTTAGTGCTAGTTGATAGATAGCACTAGGTGATAGCAGGTGCCCTGAGAGCAGCCACAATCCATGTAGAAGTCCCACTTCTCTGTTTTCTGGTCCCCAATGTATTGAAAATGTGTGACACTGGGCACCTTTTTTTTTATTATTCTTAAGTCCACGGTATAGCTCTTTATTCTGAAAAACAGAAAAACAATCCCCGGACATTTTTGAAAACTGTTGAGCAAAAATGATAGAAAACAAATACTAACTTTTCCAAGTTGTGGTTCATGCACTATCTTCTGAAAACTAACCTGTGTGTTTTTTTTTCTTTTTTTTATTCTTTCATTGTTTTTATTGTTGCTCATTATAGAAAACTATAATATAATGAGAGGTAAAGTATAAAAATATAGTTATATATTTTAAAGTGTATTCTATGAGAGAAATACTTGACACTGGCTATAAGCAAAGCTATTCTACTATAAACTCTCAGTAAACAAAGAATTTACCCAATTTCATTTTTCACGGTCACACATTTCTTGATTCTTCTTGCTTCTTCTTTCTCTCCTTTACTTTTCATCAAGGATTTTTCCTGAGTACTTCACATTTTTAAATAATTTAGATATTTTATTTTATTTTATTTTTTACTCAGAGAAATTCAGCTTCCTTCTGGCTCTTGTGTACAGAAAAATTAACAAAAGAATCTTTCAGACAGTGGTGACCCTACATTGGAAGGTCATCTATGTGTTTGTACAGGTGTTATGTGAATTCTTCATCCCCAATCACGACTTTGTATTTGAATCATGAGAAGTGAAGAGATGAAAGTTTGTTGAGGAAGTACAAAACTGGCTGAAAGCTAAATGACAATTTGAATAATAAGTTATGTGATGTCAGTGGCATACGTAGCATGGTTCCCACATGATAAAGCATAGCACAAAACATTGATAGAAACTTCTTCCCACAGCCTGTCTTCAGAAGATGCCACAGAGGCCACTCATGGGCTGCACTGGTGGGTTACACAAGGAGTTAAATTTTAGCATCACATCTCTTTACAGAGAGCCTGAGAAGGAGAAGGAGAAGGAGAAGGAGAAATGAATACCTTCTAGTTGTGGCAAAGGACGTGTCTTTGAATATGTGGGAGAGAAACCCAGCAAACCCGCAGATAATTGAGGAGCATATTGGAGGGGCAGCATTGCAAACGGATCCTGTAGAACATTGGTTTACCTGTTATGAATACTATCCTGGTGTAACCCCTGAGAAAGAAGATTATTTCTTCAAGCTACCCGATTATTTACATAGCATTTGAGATTTGAGGAGCTGGGAAAAACTTCCAAGATTTGTCTCTCCTGATGTCTTACCTGCTGCTTCTGCCACTCTGTTCCACAAGCTTCCAAACTCTGCATACAACTCAGTTTTATTGCTAAAATATTTTACATTCTTTCTAAATAATCTTGTTAGTTATGATACACATGCAACACAAATTATCTAGTTAATGGCATATTCATTTATTCTCTGTAAGATAAAGTGGTTTTTTTTTTTTTTTAGGAAAATTACTTTTCGTTATGTATAAAGATTTCATTGTCCTTTAATCTAAACATCTTTATGCTTTCTGCTATGTTTTCTTTATTTTTTATAGACATAATATAATTAGATCTTAAAAAGGAAAAGAATTTAGTAAATGACAAGAATGCAAGCCCTACAAGCTATTCTGTAATACAAAACACAGAAGTACGAAGATGATTAAAAATATTAAGAATTTCTGAAACAAATCTATGGAGCTGAGAGTTGATTTCATCAGATAGGAATCTAGTTTAATAATAAAAAAAATTGATTCTTTCTCCTTGGGCTATATTAACAGTTATGAATTTTAAAAAAGGCTTTTATTAAAAAGGTATTCTATATGCCAGTCATGGTTCTATCTGTTCTTAGTTTTCATTTAACCTAATTACCTTGAACCCATAAATAATGAAAATTGCCAGTGAAAGAAACGTGCTGTAGTATACATGGATTTTGGAGTTAAGCAGGTCAAATTAAACATTGAGTTCTTTTCCCTGATGCTATCCTAATTTGCATAAGTTACTCTTTACGCCGCTGTTTACTCATGCATATAATGGGGACATACCAATTTATAAGTTTGTGAAAAGGATTAAGTGGGAATTTATTTAGCATAACAGTTGGCACTTAGTAGTTGCTCAATGTCTATTGATTCCCACTCTCAAAGAGAAAATGGAAAATTACATGTTTATGGTAGACCCATATTAGATGCCAGATAATTATATTAGTAGCTAACCATTGAATAATGACTTTCCATGTGCCAATACTAAACATGTTGCATGCATTATTCCATTTATATCTCAGAATAATAGAGTGATGTAAGAAATAACGGGTAATGAGTCCAGGGCTCAGAGGAGTGTCTTGCTAATGAGCACACTGATGCTGTGAGAAACTGAGATCCTGGTCTGCTGAGTCGGATGTCAGAGCTTCTGCTCTTTACTCTAATGTTATATTGATGAACTCTGTGAATATGTATATGTGTGTACATGTTTGTTCATTTCCTTTTATTGAAGGAATATTTTGAGTAAGTCTTCTTTATCAGAAGCTATAAACTATATGAACATCAGTAAGCACTTACGGAGTGTCTGCTTCCATTAGTTTTCAAAGTCACACTTATCTACCACCTAAGAAGGTTGCTTTTCAGAATTAATAGATAACTAAAGACCTTTATAGTTACTGTTTTGGATGGAAATTTCATGACTTAGATGAAAAATTTATTTTTACTTATGCATATAGATATATTTAGATATAGATATGTAATTTTACTAAATTTTTTAACTGTTTATTTTGGAATAATTTTAGATATGCAAAAAAATTGCACCTAGAGTTCTGTGTACCCTTCAACGATTTCCCTCTACGTTGACATGTTACATAACCATTATACATTTTTTGAAACTGATAACGTTAGTTCATTAGCATTAACTAAACCACAGACTTAATTCAGATTTTACCGGTTTCTCCAATAATGCCCTTTTACTGTTCTAGGATCCAAATCGGGAAACCACATCGAGTTTAATTTTCATGTCTCTTGCTCTCCTCTTATCTCTCATAGTTCATCAGTTAGTTTTCCCATGTGTTTCATGACCTTGAGAATCCTGAAGAACACGGATCATTTGAAGAATGTCCTTTAGTTTTTCATAATTAGGCTGATAGTATAGACTTGCAAGCAGAAAATTAGAGGTCTAGTGCCCTCTCACCACATTTTACCAGGGATCTGTGATATCAATATAACTTAATCTAGAAAGGATAACCTTGATTGTTTGCTTCTAGCAGTGTCTTCTAGGTTTTCCACTATAAAGTTGTTATGTTTTTCCTTCGTATAGTATTTTTTTTTGAAAGCAAGTCCTTAAGTCCAGCTCATACTCAAGAAGGAGGGAATTTAATGCCACCTCCCAAGAGGGGAAAAATACCTGTGTATATTACTTTAAAATACTTTATAAAGAAGATTTATCCTCTTTCCCTGTTTATTTATTTATTCATTCAATTATTTATTTATACAATGTGAACTCATGTATATGCTTTGAGTTAGAATTCAGTGTTACATTATTTATTCATTCCTTAATTTTTTCCATACATGGGCACTAGGAGCTTTTTCAAATGGATGACTTTTTAAAAATGTACTTATCAAGTAGAAAAATCACATGATATCACTTATATGTGGGATATAAAACTAAAAACAACAAATGAACAGAACAAATAGAGATTCAGGGACATGGATAATGGACTAATGGTTACCAGAGGGTAGGGGATGGGGGAGGAGGGGAAAGGTAGACAAGGTAAAGGGGGTCAAATATATGGTAGCTTAAGGAAACTGGACTTTGAGTAGTAATGACACAATAGAATATATAGATGTCAAATTATAATGTACACCTGAAAGTTATATAATTATATTAACCAATGTTACCCCAATAAACTTAATTTAAAAAAATAAAAAATAAAAAACAGAAAACAAAACAAAAAATAAATAAAAATGTACTTCTCTCTGGTTTATAGGTATCTGTACACCCCTACAAACTCTCTCTTTTAAAACTTTAATCTGTAGAGATTTTCTGCCTTCTGTTATCAAATTTGTATTTCATTCCATAATTAACAATTTATATACTATTTTATTTACTAATTATTTTGAGTAATGAAATTTGCTTTGTTAAATACCATCTTATTCAGTGATCTCCCCCCAAAACAAATCTCTAAGGAACCCTTCCCATTCCTTAATGATAATGTTGAATTCTGCAGAAACTAGGGAGGAAACAAATAATAAATTACATTTGCCTTCAAAGAACATGTAATCAACTTGAGAGAAAAAAACAGCACTCTTGAAGCAATTGCAGATAATATGAGATCTTAATAATAGAAGAGTGAATGTTGTGCAAGTTAGGAAAGAGGCAACAAGGCAAAGTTTTACAAAAATTAAAACACAATTTATCAAATAAATACAGTGTGCTAAAGTTTAAGAATAAAGTGATGAACAGATGAGTAAGAAGTCATGTTAAATGAGTGGGAAGATTTCACTATAAGAGTAGATGCTCAAAACATTGTGATATAACTTCACAGGGTCTGAGTCTAATAAGAGGTTTTAGAAGGACCTCTGGAAGTGACTTTTATATAAAACCTAATTTATTAATAGGAAAAACCACCTTGCCACTTGTATCCAGTTTTGGAAAGTACTTTCAGAGCAGGATATCAGAAAAATACAGTTCTACCCACTGTATTATTTTGTTATGTCCTCAAATTAATTGTAAAATATCTGTGGGTAGGAGTTTATATGCAATATTACTTAGCGGAGGTTGCTTTTTAGTCATCATTTTAATGACATTCTATGTGTATGTGTGCATGTTTTTATGTGTGTGTTTGTTGTGTGTGTATGTGTGTCTGTGTGTGTGCTTTCCCTCTTTGATTTCTCTGTACGTGGTTATACCTATTCTCTCATTATTCATTCATTTATTCATCCAACAAAACATCTCCAAGTACTTTGTGGTAGGCAAGATTCTAAGATGACCCCCAAAGACCCTCTCTCTCATGTAATCTCATCGTCCTCTTTAGTGCGATGGAGCCTATGAGTATGATGAGATATAACTCCTATGGTTATTATATTACATTTTATGGCAAAAGGATTATTTTAGATGCAATTACGTTTACTAATTAGTTCAGTTTGAATTAATTAAAAAAGATTATACAAGTGGGCCTGACCTGATCACATGGGCCCTTTAAAAAGCATCTAAAAACCAGAGAAAATAATAGTTCAGAGCTCCAAAGCATAAGATATATGTGATGCACTCCTGCTGACTTGTAGAGGGGTCACATGGATAAGAATGGAGAAAACTTGGAGCTGAGAGTGACTCTGACTAACAGTCAACAAAGAAATAAGCACCATAGTATTGTAACCACAAGGCACCAAATTCTTTCATCCTATTAACTTACCCAGGGCAAGATAAAAACAGGGCGAAGACAACCTTTTCCCCTTTAATGGATTTGGAAGGCATTAAAGACGCAAATGAAATCAGGAGCCCGTGCTCTAATATCTATTCCATTCTTGTTTTGAACCTTGAGAAGATTGCAAGCATATCTGCACACCCACGCCCAGGATGAAAAATGAAGGAAGTACACTGGGGCCAGGTCCTTCCAAAAAAGAACATGTCTTCAGACACATCTTTTCTCCTTATTTCACAGACATTTTTAACTCTGCCTCAAATAAAATCATGGGCAGATAATGGCATGGTATTAGGCAAATTGTCTCCAGCAACAGAAAAACAATAAACAAACTAGATGTATAAATAAAATAATAATAAACTAAATATATAAATGCAATGTTAGGAGAAGATGATTTTTATGATAATAAGCTGATTTAAAAGGGTAATGGCCAGACGATGCTAAAAATGTCCTTCAGTGCTCTGCTTTCACTACTGAGCTTGCATGTTTTCAGAGATGACCTTAAAGCACTTTAAGGAGCTATTTCTGCCTGCACCTTCTGGGTTTTTCTGCGACTGTCAACAACTTAAAAAAGTCAATGGATGTATCTAACAGTACAATGTAAGACACTATAATTGTTAAAAATCTTGCTTCCCTTGGTATTGTTAGGCTGCTTGTCAAAAAACAGATTCCTATGTATATGAATTACTGTGGTGCAGACACTTTGAATCATTGGTAATACATTCTACATAGTTAAGTCTGACTCTTTAATTCATTTTCATTTTATAAGTTCCCCAAAAATTATTCCTTATTTTTTCATTGTTCTATCATTTTCTAAGTCAAAGGAAATATCATTTTAAGTCATAATAAAATGCAAAATTAATTATACTGCATTAACAGGATAGTTGTTCACACTTTATCTTAAATAAAGATTTGAAGTTGAGATACTTTTATTTGTGATTAATCATATTATACATATAAATTTCATTATATTTCCTTATTAAAACTTACATAAAATATATAGGCAGTAAATTATTTTTTAAAAACTTCTTTGCGTTAAAGTTTTACAAATTTGTATTATGAAACTACGACCTGATATACCTGATTCCATGAGGAAATATACACAAAATTCAGTATCTTCGAAGAAGCTGGAATAAAGGAAGACGAAACAAGTAAAAAATAATCATAATGCAGATCAAGATAAACTAATTGATAAGTGCTATGTGAAAAGAACATATAATATGCTAACAGAAAATAATTCATTTCTTCAAGTGTTTGTTGCTGTTTATTACATGTCAGACTCATGCTGTTTATTACATGATAGGGTCTAGGTGTGCAATAATAAATGCAGATGTAAGTCTGACTTAATAAAGTTTATAGCTTCCTGGATGTTGCATACATCCATCCAATAGTCATGCAAACTGGTGTAAAGTCGCCTCTTGTTTAAGTTGTGTACAGGAGGACATGGCCTAATTAGGTAAGGTATAGAAGATTCCTTCAGGAAGTAATGCTTAGATCAAGATGAATCCGAATGAGAAATGGAAATTAAATAGTCAATGAAGGAGTAAAGAACATTTCAGTAAGAGGGAATATCAAGTTTGTGAGTTCTGTAGTGAGAAGTGCAGTAGTTTCAAGAAGTAGTTAAAAGAAGTCCTTTGTTCTGAAAAATAGGTAAACAGATCTCTATCTGGAATAGTAAAAAATAAAGAGAATAAGAGAATACTTAAAGTGAACTGGTATCTGTGGAAACTCATATGATACTATCAAAAGCAACTCTTTGATCCAAAGTCAAATGCCTATTAGGAATGAAAGATTAGGGTATTATATATGTAGATATTGAGTATTTGCTTCCTATAGTTTTGTAGGATTGGAGAAAGCCCAAATGCACCTTGTTGCACACCTAAAACTAATATAAGATTGTGGTCAACTGTAATTGAAAAATAAAAATTTTTAAATGTCAACTATATAAAATATAATACAAAATAATAGATAAAATATGGATGACCTATATTAAAGATCATATTAAATTATTCTTTTCGCCCATGACTTTCCCATGTCTCTTCTACCCAGTCATCAGAGAGCAAACATAAGCTTTCTTGCACTAGGGACAATTTAGTTTCAAAAATCTGAATTCATGTTTGATATCATGCTAGATATTTTAGGGAAATTTATGGAATATATCAGAGAATTTTTTAAAAAGGAGGATACAAACTTTTTCTGCAGGCTTAAAGAGTCTTCTAGATGAGGGAGAAGAACATATAAAAGTCTTGCATAGTGCTGTGAATACCAGGGACATGTGACTTATTTCCTGGATCTCAGGTATTCCATAAGGTATGAGAAAGTAAACCACTGTGGCATGAAGCTTTGTGACCAAGGTGGCTTGACAAAAAAGAGACATGCAAATATCAAAGTTCCCAGAAATAAAGCATTGCACAACTAAGGATTGCAGATGTAGACAGACACCCTATAAAGAAGCCAGTGCACCTACCTATGCTTTGGCACTAATATTTCATAATCGTGGCATAACCCCAGCCTTAGAGTATAATGGGATAGGCTGAGACCAAGCATTCTTCCAGAAAAAAAAAAAAAAAAAACCAAGAAGAAAGCATGGAATGAGAGAAGTTAACCTACATACTTGAGATTGAGTATCATGATTCATCCCTACTATTACACATAAAAATAGCATTTGAAAAGCTAAAATCGTATGGACCGAGGACTGTGAATTTGCTGCAAATAAGAAAAAAAATCACTTTGACTTGTGTGCAAAGCCTGAAAGATAGAACAAAAGGAATGTTGACTCCATAGTGGAAAGAATACAGTACATTCATTGCCATGTAGCTGTGGACTATGTAATCTTGAGCATTTGTTAGCAGGTAGAAATACAAAAGTATGAAGAAAGGGAACTATTCTCTTCCCTCCAGAAGTATTCTGTTATAAACAGAAATAAAAGGAAGTAGACAGTTATAGATTCTGTCTGCTGGGGATGTAGCAAAGAAAGACATCTGTTTGCCCTAAGGAATCTCAGAAAATAAACGCTCCCCACCCCTTATTTTACAAAAGGTTGCATTTCTTATGAGAATAAATTAGGCAATTTAATATTTTCTGGTTTTGTGATGTTGTACCAGGAATATATATCCCTTCTTATTTCTACTTCTACATTATCTCATAGCTGTAGTATAATTTCCAAGTTCCTTTAGCTGCACTACTCCACTGGAAGCTCAGGCACACTAACCTTTAGCATTGCTTAAATGTCACTATTTTCTCAGCCTCGTTGAATTCAAAACCTCATATGTGAAATACTTGGAGACTTGCAGATGTGGATAAAGTGTCTGCTCTTTAAAGGTTAGCTATGGACCTCTTTTCTTGACTTACAATAGCTCAAAAGACTAAGTTATTAGGTAAACACATCAATATTTAAGAAAATCAGTATTAAAGAAAAAAACAGATTTAATTATTATTGGATTTTTCATCTACCTTAAAAATCAATTGTTGCGCAAAAGACCCACTTAACCACATTTTTTAGTCACAAGATGTCAAAAACGTGAAAAGTCGTCATAATCTCTTCTAAATAAGTCAATACATTAAGTTTTTAAATGTATACATATAAATATCCATTTTGATTAAATATGAGTTTAAAATACTAATAATTTGAAACTTGTTATAGAGTCCCTTAACATTTATAATTAAAACTTATTGTCAGTCACTTTTGAACTAAAGTTTTATAATCACCAACAAAACATTTCTATTTTTTTCTGAATGAATCACATACATAACAGCAAAATACAATGAAATTTAATTCTACCTCTTCTTTTTTTCTGCTTTTGAATTTAGAACCTTGGAATACCCTCTGTCCTTTCTCTCATTTGCTGAGCTTTCCAGTCTTTAAGAAAGTTCCATGTATTAGGGAACTGATCATGATGCCCACAGAGAGGGAACTATGACTAGTAGAAATCAGCTGACATCTTTCCTGCCATAATTTAATTGATAGGAACCTGAATGTTACACATAGAGCCCCAACATTTGAAGACTTATCTGAGCAACAACTAGCATCATTCTTCTCCCCGTCATTGATTGCCTTAATGTCTGGAAATTTTCAATAAGTAACAGGGCATTTATCCATGCAAAATCCAAATTATAACTCTAACTAAAAGTGACACAGGTTTTTGAAAGACAACAAAGCAGTCTTTAATTGACTTGAATATTCTTACATAATTCTCTTTATTGTTTTCTGTGACTTTGATAAATCTGCATCTGCAATAATTTTAAAGCATGCTGCTCAGTATGAAGTCTGAAGACCAACACTGGCATCAATTGGATTTGATAGTGGTGCAGAATCTCAAGTGCCACCCATGACCTGTTGAATAAGAATCTTCATTTTTAAGAAGATATCTAGATGAGTTGTGAGCACACAAAAATTGCAAAACACTTGTTTATAAAATATTCTTGGTATAATGTAATCCATGACTTCCAGGACCTCAGGCCAACCTTCAATTCATGAAATGCTGTGGTTCTTGGTTGTCAATTTTTATTCCTTAGATAAATATCATTGAGTAATTATCATATGCAAGCATCCTTCTAGGTCCTGCAAATACATCAGTGCTAGATATAAGAAAGATCATCGGCTCTTATAAACTTACATTCTAAGTAGAAAAGATTACTAAATACACAACAAAATAAAATGTCTAGAATGTTAGGTAGTGACGAAAATATGAATAAAATAAGAAAAAAGAGAGAAGGAGGTGGTGAGTGCAGATTTAGGATGGCTAAGAAAGTTCATGCTTAAAGGCTTCATTTTAATAAATTTCTATAGAAAGTGAGGGAGCAAGCTAAATGGATATTTGGTAGGGGAAAAAGTAAACAATTTAATTTTGTGATGAGATCGTTTTTATATGAAGCCTGGAATGCATGATTAGTTCTACTTCCAAGGGTAGAGGAAAACATAAAGTGTAAGGGGAAATTACTATTTGTTGAGTGACTGTTGCAGTTATTGTGTTAACTAGTGTGTGTATATATGTGTGTGTGTGTGTGTGTGTGTGTATGTATACATATGTATATATGTACAATCTACTTTAGTTGTTATCATGACAACTATACCCAATAAACATTATTATCTTGAAGAAAATGAGTCTCAGAAAAGTTGAATAAGTTGCCAAGGTTTATGCAGCTTGAAATAGATGAATAAAGATTTAAATGCCAAGTTCATCTGTCACAAAAGCCTGTGTTATTTCCTCTACTTCTCTTTCTGTGGCCCCCTCATAACCAGGATCAGACTGAACTTTGGGGCAAACAGAAAGCCAGTTTATAATAAATCGAAAAGTCTGATTATAAAACTGAGTCAAAAAAAAAATTCTTACTGGCTTCAATTTTTTTCAGAGCATATGAAGGAAGATGAATGAATGTCCTAAACATAATACTGTTTATATTATTTTTAATGAACAAATGTTAGCATTTTGGTGAAAGAAGAATCAACAGTGGGATAATTTTTTTCCTCAAAACCTTATGTTGCTTCTCCAACCCCAGTTGTTTTAGATTCATTAATTTCATTTTGGGGCTCAGGTATCCATTGTATAATCAAAAGTTCCATAAGCAATTCTGATGCATGATAATATCTAACAATCACTGGGGTAAACTTTTAAAGGACCTGATCAAAATCACCCAAAAGCAATTTCACCTTAGGGGAAATTAACTTACAGAAGATTAGTTGGGATTCTAGCTCACAATCTTTTCTTTTAAGAACAATACATCTACCAATAAATAAGCTAAATTACCTTTGTAAACTCTTTATCAGCTCTGACCTAGGTAGTGTGCAATTTCCTTTACAGCGTGTTTTCAGATAGTCGGTGCTGATTTGATAGTATCAATCTTACAAATTGCATTCACCACATGTTATTTATAAGGATATGTGATGTGACCAAGGAATAAGAAGAATGAGTCTGCCCATTGGAAACAGAATATTATAAACTCTATTTGGTAAAGTTTAAATGTATCAGGTATATATTTGTTCTGTTCAATTTCCTGAAGTGTTTACCCATCTTAATTTTTAAAAATCTGCATGACACAATTTAGATTTTATAGATACCTCTATCATTTTAGATTGTTTTTGAACTTTTAACTCCAAGTTCTCAGAGAAAAATCTACTTTAATGTAAATTCTCTTTGTGACTGACAACTTGACAAGAAATATCAGAATTGTGAAAATTTGAGGATATTGTCACAAGACTATCTTTGAAACTAGACAAACAATTGTGATATTATAAAGAAGGTCACTTACTGTGATTTTAGGAATTAAAACTTATCCAAGAGTATACAGTCCCACCATGTATAGTGAAAGCAATTTATTGCTGCTTTTCAGTATTGGAAAAGAAAAAGTTCATGCTGTCATTGATTGACCTTTAAAAAGAAAAATGTAGCTGGCTTATGGGTAATAAGAAAGCAATATTTTTTTTTGTTGTTACCTTTACAAGTAGACTTTCTGCATTTGGGTCCATTGTATGGGTTTTCCACACTTTTATTATACTGTGATTAGATAAACTAATCATTGTCAAGTCATATTACCATAATGAATATGCAGCTCTTTTGTTGCAAAATTTTTACACTGAAAATCTTGCAGATACAAAATTAAAAAGTAGTAAGACATTTAAAAAAAATTTTGTCTTTATAATTTCCTCATTTGATAAATATAAAGGATATAATAATTTTTATTTGTTCTGGTAAAAACTAATTTTAAAACTAATTTTAACCTCATTTTAAAAGAGTAGTACTGTTGAATGTCTTTGTAGTTTTTAGTCAATCTCTCTACTTCAGTAGAAAATATAATTATGTAGCAGGAAGACAGTGATTAATACAAAAGTTTACATGATCAATGATCACAGTCATGGTCAGTTTCTGCAATTGAATAAGGAATGATTGTCTTGGAACTATGACATTCTTTCTATTCAAAATTATCATCATATGTCTTCCCTCTTTTATCTTCATTTTCAGATTCACATCTTGTCATATCATATATTTTATGTAATGCTAAATAATAAAAAGTAGTTAATTGTGTCATGTTACCTTACATTGTTTTTTTTAAGTCAAATTTACTTTAATTTTACCTGGTTAGATGAAATTAACATATTTTTATATCCATATATTCCATAAATTACCTGTTTTCAGTAACAGAATTTATTTATTGAACATCAATTTTACTTGTAAAATTGGTTTTTTCCTTTGGCTCTGTTAGTTCAATTTGATTTTCTAAATTTAGGGTGCTTGGATTTTGCTGAGCTCTTAACACAAAGAAGATGGCATTTAAAAATATATGCCTAGTAAAAATAAAAACCTGGTTTCTAACACATTTGCATAAAACAATAAAATAAATGTTTCAATTTGTTAAAACACATTGCACTTTGTTTCATTTTTTAAATTAAGATTTAGTAATTATACTTTTTAATTTAATTTGTCAGTTGTTACAGAATATAATGCTAGACTCTTTCTCAAAAGGTCTCTTAGCTTTAAGTTTGAGCTAATAATCTAAATGAATTGAAGAAAGCTTGAGTTAATTCTCCTGAAATCGATGTCATTTCTTATTTGAAAACTGAAGGTAGCGTCTTCCTCTAAGGCCTCAAGGATTTTGCATTCTGTAGTATGATGTGATTTTAGTTTTTATTTCTCTTTTTAAGTGGTGCAAATCTATGTTATTTGCCAGCTATAAGCCAGCTTCTATTATTAACTAACATTCAACAGCCTGAACCTCCAAAAAACAGAGCCCGAAATATTATCTCAGCCAAAATAGTCTTCTATAACAGGGAACTCTTCTTGCTCTGTTTAATCAAACATCCTTATAGAGACCAAATGCAATCTTTTAGCATTCAAGAGGCCAAGGCCTAATCATAGGCAGCATCTTTGTTGTGCAAACCTAAACTTAAAAAGCCACATAAAAGAACATCTTTTGACTTGCCTAAGTGATTATGTATGGCATTCTGCCCTTAGCACCCCCAGGCAAGGAATCACTTGGACATGCTTTTTTTGAATTTGCCTTTGGTTTACCTTCCATGTTATTAAAAGAGAGCTGGTAGAAATGAATTTGTACAGGCACGGTTGTCCTGATATCCACCTTGTTTTCCAATCTTTCTACAGGTTATCTGTGAGAGATGGATGAAAAGAGCCTATTTGAGGCCAGAGGAATTTGAAATTTGAGACTTTAGGAAAATTTTCAAAGATAAATGCTCTCCACACACGAATTTCAAAAGACTGACATCTAAGCACATCTTTATCAGAGAAGTCCAAATTATACTATTTGCAGTAACAAATATATCCTGATATTTCACTGTCTTATCATAATAAAAACACATCTCTTCTTTAATACATCATAACACAGGAGGAAGGTTTTACCAAGAGAGCTAGGGCTCTGTCCTATACAGGACTAAGTCTTTTTTATCTTGTGCCCTCCACCTATAAAATGTCTTTAGTGTCCTCCCCATTCAGTCAACAGATGGAAAAAAAAAAAAAAAAAACAGAATTCTGGAAGAAAAGTTTTTATGGGACAGTCCTGGAAGGACACCCATCAGGTTCACTTATACATCATATTGCCCACTGACAAAAACTTAGTCACATGATCAGACCTAGAAAGCACTAGAGACCATGCATTTCTGCCCAGCAGCCAGGTTGGTTGTAAGGACCGTTACTGATGGGCACCGGCAACCTCTACTGCAGGGTTTATAGATGAGTTTTCTCCTTGTCATATACACTTATATATTAGTGTCTATCTTCCTCTCTGACTCACTTCGGTTTTAAGAGGGCTCTTGTGCACCACCAAAAACAAGTTTAAGGACTTTAATCTTTTCTATTTTTTTACTAAGCCATCACTATTATTTGGAAAGTTGTAGGCTAGTTTCTTAATTTTAACCTAAAATGCAACTCTTTAAGCTAGAAAATTCATTAGGATTTTCACTCTCCATTCCCTCTACCCCCATATTTTTCTATGAGATAAATTATAAGAGAAAAGGAAGAAGCAAAATAGGGGTTTCTACTTAAAACATTTCAAAAATTTTTTTATTATTATTTTTTTAGGCGAGGCAGCTCTTGGTTGACCTTACAGATTGCAAGGACGTTGTCAGCTTACAATCCTTTATTTTTTTAGTTTTTTAGTTTTTGCGCCTACAGCATCTGGTCTTCCTAAGTAAAATGTTTCTTAATGAAGATTGCCCTAATGGGGTACAGTCTCCTAATATGGAACTTGGAGATTTCTTAGGAAGACATGAAGAGGAATTATTTTTTCCTTATTTTCTGTACTAATTTCAGTTAATAATCATACTTAGGCATATTTAGAAACAAATTCTGGTCTTTAGTGAAGGGATGACATCAGTTATAAAAATAAAGTACAAACGAAAGTTACTGTGCAATAATTCAATAACCACAATAACCAAGATGTTTTAAAGGTTTCCTGTGTTGTTAAATGTTTAATATTAGTGTTTATATCCTTATGAAATTATTGGTTTAACAGGGCAGAGAAACTTGATGAAAAAAATAATAACCGGATTACTTGTATCAACATACTGAGTACAGTTTACTAGATGAGATATGTTGCCTAGCGGCTATATCAATTAACTCAATATTTGAGTGGAAGTAGATACTCGACAATATTTATTAAACTAAATTGAGCTTCACATCTCTTACTTTGGTAATGTCAAGCATTCTTGGAATATTCAAAGGCAATTAATTTATCAAGAAAATCTCTTTTTGAAGGAGGATTATAGCAGTTTAAACTGCTATAAGTACCATTTTTATTAAATCTACACAATTATTAATAGTAAAATTTCCTAAAGACTTATTTGAGGCTAAGGATAATGCAGAAGGAAATAAAAATAAATGAAGCCAACAGGCCATGCAGCATTAAAATGAAGACAATTAGATCAGCTTTAATAGTTACATAAATAAATGGTTCATTATTGAGGGGAAAAAATTTTGGACCGAATTAAAGTTGTTTCTTTTAAATAAAAATAAAAATGATTTAACTTTATAAAGCTATGTGTTTTTCAGCAGTGTTTCTAGAAAGTTACTCAAGTTCATCAGGTTGGTCACAGTGGTTATTTGAGAATTTTAAAGGTCTCTGAGCCTCTTAAGTACAAGAAATCCAAAGAAAAATAAGATGAATGTTGCAATGTTTATAAGTAGGGCATTCTCAGCCTTTTTGCAAATATCTTCATTCACTTTTTGGGTAAAAATATGACCTTTAAATCATGCGTTGCGTTTTAAAAATTAATCAGATGCTCAGCTATATCAAGTACATGCAATTTACCTACTAAAGATGCTGTAGAGAACAACACGACATTTGATCTTGTATATATGGGTTTTACAATCCAATGTTTATGCAAAAAGAAACTAATTTCAAGGTGTCATGGAGAAAAAAATATATCTGAAATATGTTCAAAATATCCAAATACAAAACTCAGGCAACATGAAGAGGAAACTTAACAGATGCAAGGGAGTGTGTATCTTAATTATTGCTTATGTAGTACACTGAATACTCACAGCCTTACCTGTATTTCAGTCATTGGTACTATAACAGAATTCGTCTGGATACATCTTGAAATACCTCACTCCAGTCTAAAACACAGTTTACTTCCTTCAGTCCTAGGACTTTTCGTGTGCTACAGGGGTGGTACCCAGTGGAAAATGACTTAGAAGTCAGCATAGGTAACGTGAAAATGTAGCTCCCTGGAGAATAACTATGATTAAGGAGACATGAGGAACAAAGGATTGATGTTTCTTTCTTTCTCTCCCTAGATGGTTTGTCCTAAATCACATCTCTTAGGTTTCTCAGAGCTTCCCAAGGGATTATATACCCAGAGATGACCAACCTGGTAAGTTCTATCAATACATTTCAGTTTCCTGAAAAAGGGTGAATTCAATAATATTTGCTTTCATTAATGGAAAAAAAATCGCACGTTTATGAAAATGGGAAATTGGAGGTAGCAATTATACTTTCATTTGTCTAATAGACACCAAATCATTAATTTACATTCAAGGGCTAGATAGTTGACCTGTATAATGTGATTTGCCAAATACCTGGTGAAGAAAAAACTGCCAATTTCCTAAACCATTCATCTTTCTAACATCTTTCTTTACTAAAAGGGCAAAGAGAAGTGTTTATCCCAAACTGTTTTACTGCAGTTATTAGAATATGCATTTTATGCCACTTGTTTTTTATGTGAATTTGAAGGTCCAAACTTTGACTAGAGCTGTACATTCCAAAAATGAAGGGCATCGTATGTAATTGAAATGACTGACTTACCAGACTTGTTTAAAAAACAAAGCCTTTACTAAGTATACATAGTTGTATAGTTTTAGTTCAGCCCTTCCCCCAAGACTTGGGTGAAGTATTTTATTTGGAAGGCTATTCCATGTGCTTTGCTGATAGAATGTTTCATTCAGAAATATGCTGAGTGCCTTCCAGAAGCATCCAATGGAAAGGTGAAAGTCTGGAGCATTATCCAACAGTTTCCATCTGTTAACATTGTAGAGTTGTCTCCACATTTCTGGGCTGAAATTTCACCAGGGTCCCGAGCTCCCGGAGCCTTGGGGAAGGTCCTGGGGCGCATGTGAAAAAACTCACATATATACTTCAGTTTGATACTGATAGCCAAAGTGAATCAGTACATTTTGGTACAGCTAAGCTAAAATTAGAGATTGACCAAAGGGATGTGACATTGGTACCTGAAACACCTGTGACAGCAGTTTTCTGTAGAACAGACATAACTCTAGGTGCTTGAGATGCTTCAGTGACTAATGCAAACAAAAATCGTGGCCCCCGTTGAGCTTCTAGTCTGGTAATACTAAAATGTTCAGTGAGTTAGGTGAAGACTTAGTTAAATACAGCCTTTTATTATTTGATTGAGGTTTCAAATTGTGAATAATTTGCAACATTTTATAATAAACCTTTCACTGAAAAGCATTTACTCTGTTATGACAGTGTTTTCCTTCTGGGAAACACAGGAAATTACGCTTATATTCAGTGATAAGAAATAACAGTGCTAAGATATTACTGTTAAATTATTTTAAAATATCTTCATAATCAAGACACATGTTTATGCTGATATGTGTATTTATTGGAAACAGTCAAAAATTTTCCATATATAATATTAATAGTACCTTTCCTGAACTAAAAATTAGAATAGTACATTTAAAATTATTTCCTTTGAAGGCACTTTTGTTTTATTGTTTCATGAGAAATGCTATAATTGGCAGCACTTATGATTTGCCAAGTAACTGGAAAAGAGAAAACTGTAAAATAATGCTACATTTATCATCTTAATTTGTCCCCATTTTTTACATATTTTAAACTTCATAAAATGATTATCATGTTGAAGTATTTTTCATGATTGAAAAATAATAATGCTGTTTCAGATATTCAAGGCAATTATAAGATCCACCATGAAAGTAGAATGTTTTTAAAATTAATTGAAATGTGGAGTTTTAAAAAATTTTTTGTTAAAGGTATTTCAATAAGCAATCTATAGTCTACCTTGTATCTAGTTTTCTCATTCCAATATGTTTAAAGGCATTTTTACCAGCTTGGTAATTTGCTACTGCAAGTATCTAGAAAGTATTATAATACTGAACTAAGATTTAGATTAGTTACTGTCCACTTAGAGCCTCTCAAAGTAAATAAAATTAAAATTAAGAAAATACATATTTATTTGAAAAGAGTACATGAGATCTTGAAGAAGTATTGATAATATTCAATTCACTCTTGGAAGAAGCATTTCCTACTTCAGTTGTACAGAAAGAAAGAGATCTCTACTTATAATATTAGGACTAATTTCACTGTTTACTGTGACAGGCAATATTTTACAGGGAAGGCCACAATGGTAACTTCCATTCACATGTTTTTCTACATTGTGACTGTGCCATTTCTGCAATGGCTAGAAGATAACTCTTTGCCCATAAAATCTGAGTGGATCAACATCCTCTTATAATGGAGAGAATGTGATGGGATTAACCACGTGACTTCAGGGGCTGGAAACTGAGTAGCAATGGAGCTTTTCCTTTCTTTGATTAGACACAGATTTTGGAGCCTGAGCTACTATATCAGAAGCCCTACTACCCTACGACCACTACAAGGAGAGACCTCATGGAGAGGTTTTAGACACATGAAGACAGAGAAAAGAGAGAGGAAGGGTTGTCTGCTGTGTTTACAGATGCTCCAGCCCCCTGCTGTTTCAGCTCTGGCCATTGTCTCAATGCATGAGAGACAGCCAGGACCACGTACATGAGCCTTTTCTGACCCACAGCAGCTGAGAGACAATAAAATTGTTGTTTTAGGGAGATAACCAAAACATTTCTTGAGGAGAATACCTATAACTTTTGCATTTTTAAAATTATTTCCACCAAACCTTTACCAACATAATAGTCTTGAATATAAGTGCTTAATATATATTTATTTATTTAATTTTTCTTTTGCTTTAAGAGAACTATATATTTATACCTAAAATCCCTCCAAATACTTTAATCCAAAAAGCATAGTTTATGTCTACACAAAACTAAGGAAAAAATAAATATTTACATATATAAGTAAAATAGATATTTAAAAGATAGCATACGCTACAGATGGTAGTGTATCTTTCTTCCTCATTAGCCAAAAAGATGTACAAATTGTCTATTAGTACATTGGCCTCAATAATAGAAAAGTTTATGTAGATAAATCCATGGTTTGAGTCTGTAAGTCAATACATAAAACTATAAATGTTTCCATGAATCATTATGTGATAATTTCTCATGCCATTGCTAGATGGTTTAATTTTACTTTTTCAACTACCATGGGAATATTTAAAAGTGTAATAACCAAAATTACATAAAAAACAAATATAACAAAATATAAAGAAAGGAGATTCACAATATATAAAGCAAGTTCATTGGGCAAAATCTATTTATCTTATATGCAGATAACAATGCTTGAGTCTTTCTTTTGATTATTCACAGGACCTTGGTAATGCACTGGCTTCTACATTCTGCTTTTTAAATTGTCCAGAGCTTCATTTTCCATGTAATTTGGTGCTGGGCCAGAGATTTTCTGAGATGTAACTTGATTGACCTGGCATCTTAAAAAAAAAAAAAAAAAAAGTTTTTAAATCCCTGTTCATTAGAATCCAGTCTTTTATTTCCCAATTTTAAGAAGATCATAAGCTACCTATTAGCTTTATTGGTTATTCTTTGCTTTGTACAAAACTCAGTAGTTTAAAACAAAAGCCATATATTTTGCTCAGGAGTATTTGTGCCAGCTGATGGTTTTGCTGATAACAGTAAATCTCTGTTGTTGTCGCCTGGGTTTGTTCATGTATTTCCAGTCAGTTGAGGCCTGGGATGGTTTCTCTTGTCTGGAACTATGGAGAGATTACGTGTCTATCATTCTTCTTTAGGCTAACCTGGACTTATTCATAAGGAGATCACACCATTCTAAGGCCAGTTTACAACTGGCAAGTCTCTTTTGTTACTTATACAAATCACAGCAAGTAGCAAAACCAGCCCATATTCAATAAGTGGAACAATGAACTTCATCAGTCAATGGGAGAGGCTTCAAAGTTATGTTGCAAGTGAGCACAAATACAGGTTGGGAAATACTTGTTTCATTTTGCAAATATTTATTATAGGAACTAGTAACCAGCCAGTCACATATTACCAAGATAGAGAAACAAAATAATCACTTTCTCAGACAGCCATTTCTCTGCCTCCAGACTCAATGTATATTTATTATTCTCACCAGATTTACTTTCATACTTACTGTGATATTAGTAATGATACCAAACAACACCAAAAATAACATCGGTTAGTATTTATTGAATATTTACTATCTACTAGTTGTACTAAATTATTTACTGATATTATTTAATTCCCCCTTGTATGAAATAAATACAATTATAACAAAGTTACAAATGAATAATGGTGCATAATTATTTTTATATAGTTACAAATGAGAGCTCCCTATTTATCTCAAAATAAAATTAAGCCATTGCACATCAGCATATAAAGAACCTCACAGTCTTGGCATATTAAAATTCACTGGCTGCATCTTCTGTTCACCTCATTACAAAAACTCTGGCCTTCTGGCTCATCCCCAAGCAAACCAGGTCTACTCCTGTGCACTGGGCGTTCCACATACCTGAAGAGTTCTACCAGATGGATGCATGGCTTTCTCCCTTGACTTCCTAATTTTTTTTGCATGTATAGTACATTCTTAATGAGGTCTACCTTGACTGTCTCATTTACTATTTTGATTGATTCTTCTCCCTTCATTCCTCTAACCTGTTCTGTTTTGTTCTCTTTATGATGTCACCTTCTAGCATATTATAAAATGTACTGCTAGAAGGGAATTTGGCAAACTACATCCTATAGGCCATGTCTGGCCCAACTTCTGATTTTGTAAATAAAATTATATTGGAACACCATGCTCATAAAACTATGTATTTTTCTAGGGCTGTTTTTGTGATAAAATGATAGAGTTGAGTATTTGCAACAGAAATGTAATACCTGAAAAGCTACTATGTGGCTCATTACAGAAAAATTTTTCCGACCCTTGTCATAACATAAGCTCCAATAGGTCAGGAAGGCATTCTTTGTTTATTGATGTATTCCAATGTCTAGAAAAACAAGGTAAGAATTTTTGAATAGCTGAATTCTCCAGCTTGTTTCTCTCTATTATATGCCCATACAGGAATCTGTTATAAATACTTTGGACCAAAATCAACATAATGTAGGAGGGAGAATTTTGAGGTAGACAACATATCATAGTTTGAAAATATTTTCTAGTAGAGATTATATGACCATATAGAGACATTTGTGTATTCTTTCCATACTGGAGTTTACCATTGAGAGATTTTTTTTTCTTATGTATATATCTTGATGTTTTTCCTCCTCAAAGTAATTATTCTTTAAAGTTCAAATAAACACATCTCTTCTATTCAATCTTTTCCAAATACTTTAGTCTAAAACATGTAATATTATTTTTTCTGTATCTCCTGGTAATTCTATTATAAATATGACCATTTTGTTATATGCTAACTTATGTTTTCCCAATATAGAGATAATGCTTTGCCAAATTACTTAAAAAAAAAAAACAGCTTTTTTAGTGCAAGGATTTTTATACTTTACTCTGTCTACAATGACTAATATTGAACTTTGAACTTCGAATTTGCTAGTCACTCTACCAATGTTTGTTTTATCGCAGTATAAATTTAGTTCTGCTAAAAATAATTTTGGACCTCCTAAGTATCCATCTTCATGTATAGAATAGTATGTGTGTTATTTTCCTAAAAGTAGTGAAAAATATATTTTTTTAATTATTAAAAATCCCTCAACAAAAGAAAATCTCAAATTTGCACCCCTATCTTCTTTTTTTATCCAAGATGTAAATATCACATCCCAGCCTTTGTCATTCTACTTTATTTCAGACGACAGTAGAAAGCATTGGAGAGCTGGATGAAAGTTTTCATTTGAAAACCTCTCAACCTCAGAGAGATATTATTTCACATAATTAAAGGAATGAATTAAAGTAAGGATTTATCATATGAAATCAAGATTAGTTTTTAGCTTCACTGTAAGATTTATTATATTCATTCATTTTTTCAATAAGCATCTTAAATGCCCATTTGTGCAGACTTTATGGTGAGACCGTGTAGATACAAAATGTAACTATTATTTGGTTCTTCCCATAAAGGAGCCCACAGATGTGGAGAGGTGGGCAGACACAGAAAGCTACCCATGAATTCACAATGAATTCTGGATTCAGATGTGTATTTTCAAGGTTTACATGAACTTGATTTAATCTATAAAGGCAAATATTCTATAATTAAGCTTGTTCTTTGTTTTCTTTGTTTGTTTACTCTTTACAACCATATGTGGGGATTAAATTTATATGGTTTTTAAATAAGTTTCCTGTAGTTCCATTAATTCCTAAACAAAAAATTCTAAAAGATGGTTTATGAAAATTTCTATAAAAAATTCAAAAATATCTCTTACTTTTAAGGCAATTCCTGACACTGCACAAATAGATTTAATGAATGAATATATTTATATTTTCTTTTTCTTTTGTAATTGATCGGTTCAAGAAAATCCTTAAATAGCCTATGTTCTCCTGATAATATTCAACATTATCATTTTTCCCTGATATACTGTGTCATGACTAACTTTGCTTCACGTGATCTCGTTATAGTAAAATTGTTATATATATATATATATATGTATATATATATATATATAATATACATACACACACACACACACACACACACACACACACACACACATATAGCCACTATTTGGCACCCATATAGTTTTGTTTTGAGTTACATACCATCCGTATATATTTTATCTTCTCAATTATATTTTAGACCCCATTATAACAAGGCACATGTCTTACTTGTTTACTATCACCCATTAAAAAATTGTACTTTATTAAATTTTTAAAAACATTTTGAATAATTGATATTTTTAAAATTGTAGACTATAAAATGAGATTTAATTGTTTTGTTTTTGTTTGGTTTGGTTTTAATCTCCATATTAACAAGCCTTTTGTGGCCAATTCCCATTACAAAGAATTTAGAAATTTCTTCAGAATTATGTACCTTAAGAGAAAAACTCTTTATTCTTCTTCTTAACACCAATATTGAGATCTCATTATTTCTGGTCTTCCACTAAAATTTTTAATACATACTTAGTGGTCAAATCTTCGTTGAACCATTTGCTCTGCCTGGAAGTCACCTCTGTCAGATATCTTTGTCCTTCACGCTTTCATTTCTTTGCAAATTCTGTTCAACAATCTTATCAAAGAGACTTCCTTGGATTATTCTATATAAAAAAGCAAACTAAGTACTGTCTATTCATTTATCATATCCTGTTACATTATTTTTTCAATATCCTTAATGCTCTCTGAAGATAATGTCTGCCTATTTATCTACCTATCTATCTATCATCAGTCTATAAATCAATCTATCATCTATCTGTCATCATCTACTTGCCACTTCCATCCCAAGAATAATGGTTTCATGTAAGATTTTTGTTTGTTTTTATCTCCGCTGTTTCCTTAGTTCATTGAACAGTACCTAACACTTAGTAAGTATTCAATAAATATGTCTTATTTATACCTTCAGTTACATCTTTTTAAAATAATGTTGAAAATATCTTAAATAGTGAAATGACTAATTGATGTATTAGTATTTTTTGAATATTCATGTGTTTGCTAGTTATTCCATAAATCCTAAGTGCATGAATATGTGAATAAAGTGTTATTTTAATTCTGCTATTAATTTTAAATTATAATTGTCATTTTTTATTTATAATCAATACTGAAAGTATAAGTATTCTAAATTTTTGCCCTACACATTTGTAGGTGACTTATAACCAAATAATCTTAATAACTATTAATTATGTTAAGATTTTATTTCCATAAGTTTCTGTTAGATACCTGGAAGAAATAATCTCATTTTGTTCAAAGGTTTATCAAGTCAAAATGTTGTTTTTTTCCTTTTTGTCCTAAGCTGTCTAATTGCTGGCAGATTTAATTAATTGTAGAAAATTAATGAATTTATTGAAGATATCCATCATTAAATTAATTCCTATAGTTTCAGTATTTTTAAGGGTGCTGCAAGGACCCTCATTTTGGATTAAGAAAGATAAGCGCACCTGAGTACATGTTTGTCACCCACCTTTATGATGATACTAGCCCTCCTCTGCCTTTTTTTTTTAAATAACGGTTTGGTTTTTTTTTAAATAGAGTAGAATGGAACAAACATATTTAATTGTGAACTAGTATTTTTTAAATGTGTATGTATAGTTTTTTTTTTTTTTTACCTGATGACAGAATATTCTTGAAAACTATCTACCTAATGAAATTAGTTGCATTCTAGGTGCTATGTAGACCATTGTTTTAATTATGACCATAAGCTGATTGGCTCAGAATAGGCACTTGAGTATCATGGATTGGAACTAATCTATGAGATGAGCATCTGACTCAAAGAATTATCTTGGGATAATCAGTTCTTTCTCTTGAAGATGTAAAACAGAAAGCACTGGGACTTTTGGAGAACAGTAGTAGATATTAAAGCTGTAAGTTTCATTTATTAAGTGAATATTTTTGAATTACTACTATACGCCAAACTTTACATACTGAAAATATAGCAGTGAAAAAAAATAAAACATAAATTCTTTGCATCATAAACTTAATATTCTAATGAATAAATAATGATTAACAGCTAGATAAACACCACATATGTCAGATGGTGATAAGAAACACAGACATAAACTGAGCAGGAAGGGAATTTGATGTGGGGTATGAGGCATGACCTAGGAGTTCTGGATTTCTCTTAAGTGTCATATTTGCCTACAAAAAGAATCACTGCTTAGAAGTAGAAATGATCAGATAGGCAATTGTATGCTGATTCATGGGCTGTGGCCAATAGTTTCGGTAGATGGTCAGAGGTATAGAAGAAACATGACTGGAAAATTAATTAAAAGGAAATTTTGCAAGTGGCATTTTGATACATCTGTCTGAGCAAAAGAGTGAAGATATTTGTGTCCCATGTGAATGATCACCACAGGTAACCTCAGCAGAAGAGGATTTAATGATCAAGTAAATAGGACATCCCATTCTGTGGATAGCAGTTAACCCCTTTCCTCAGCCACCTCTGTCATTGCTCATGGGCTCATGAACAAAGTAGCAGTGGTGGTAGGTTTTGCTTACACATAGCAACATGGACTTCTACTTACCAAGGACAGCATGTCTGTGGTCACTGCTAACTACCCAATTTGCAAGCTGCAGATACCAAAACTAAGTTCTGGCATGGCACTATTCCCTAGGGTTATCAGTCCACTATGGTGGCAGATTTACACTAGACCACTTCCATCATGGGAAAGACAGTGTTTTGTTCTTACTGAAACAGATGCTTTTTCTGCATGTGGATTTATCTTCTCTGCATGCAGTGCTTTTGCCAACACTACAAATCTGTGGACTTACAGTGTGACATTCACTGTGGCAATATTCCATAGCTTTACTTCTGATTAAGGAACTCCCTTCGCAGCAAATGAAATGCTGCAATGAATAGGCCCATGCTCATGGACTTACTGGTCTCACCATGTTCCTCACCATCCTAAAGCAGTGGCTTGACAGAATGTTGGAATGGCCTTTTGAAGACTTAATTGTAGCACCACTAGGTGACACTACCTGCAGTGCTGGGGCAAAGTTCTTTGGAAGACCTTGGAAGACTGTATATGACCGTGTATGGTCTGGTTCTGTCATAGCTAGGATTCACAGGGCTAGGAAGCAAAAGGTGGAACTGAAAGTGGTACCGCCCACTATTACCCCTAGTGACTCACCAATCAAAATGATTGCTTTCTATTTCCATGACTGTATGCTCTGCTGACTTAGAGGTCTTAGCTGCAAAAGGAAGAATGCTTCCTCTAGAGGGCATAATAATGATTCCATTAAACTGGAATCTAAGATGCCACCAGGTCAGTTTGGGTTCCTCATGCGTCTAAATCAACAGGCAAAGAAGGGGTTACAGTGTTGACTGTGGTGATTGACTGACTACTGAGGGAGAACTGGACTACCAGTCTACAGTGGAGGTAAGGAAGAATATGTCTGGAGTCCATTAGGGCTTCTCAGTATTACTGTGCCTCTTGACTAGGGTCAGTGGAAAATTCAGCAACCCAATCTAAGCAGGACTACTAATGGCCTTGACCCTTTAGAAGTGAAAGTTTGGGTCACCTATCCAAGTAAAGATTCCATGAGTAGCTGAGGTGCTCACTGAAGGCAAAGGGAATGCAGCATGTGTAGTAGAAGAGAGCAAGTATGAGTGCCAGCTATGGCCATAGGACCAGTTACAGATATAAGGACTGTAATTGTTTCCTCATTTTGTTATGGATATGTGCTTATATGTGTATAGAAAATATCTGTGTTTTTTCCTTTTATTCTCTTACCATGTAATATAAGATGTATTGACTATATATAATAGTATTTAAGTATTGTTAATTTTATATCATTATTAAGTTAAGAATAAACATCATTCAATATCACTCAAGGACTTTACCTTTTCTTCTGAGGAAGTGGGTAGCGATTTTCAGTTGTACTCAGGATAGTTGTATCATGTTAGATAGAATTATGATCTTTATTTTCATTATTTAGAGATTAAATGTGGTTCAAAGAGATGCATATGGATGCCAAGGTTACAAAGTATGCACTTATGATAGTTAATTTTATGTGTTAATTTGACTAGACCATAGAGTTCCCATATATTTGGTCAAACATTATTCTGAGTATGTAAGGAAGTTTCTAGATGAAATAGACATTTGAGTTGATAGCCTGAGTGAAGCACACTAGCTTGCCTAATGTGGGCATCCCTTAGCCAGACAGATGAACACCAAGGTAGAACATAAAGGCTGCCTCTCCCTTAAATAAGGAGGAACTCCTCCTGTCTGACTGATGTGGAACTTTGATTTTTTTCCAGCCTTTGAGTTCAGAATGAAATGTTTACTATTCTTGGGTCTCAGTCCTGCTGGCCTTTGGACTGGAGTTTGCACAATTGGTTCTCTTTATTCTCACGTCTTTGGACTCATATTGGAACTACACATCACACCTCCTGCATCTCTAGCTGACTGACTATAGATTCTGAGACTTCTCAGCCTTCGTAATTACATGAACCAGTTCCTCACTATAGAGAATATTTATTCTTTTTCTCTAGAGAATACTGACTAATACAACAGATATTGGAGATGAGGGTGGAAGCATTAGAGGGGAAGTGGAGGTGGTGACTTACCAGAAGCACAAAGAGTTCTGAGATATTTACCTAATTTTTCAAGTGAAAATGTTGAGCCAGGGAAGGGCAGGTTTACCCACAGCATGCGGAGTTACTGAGCATCTTCTGGGTTGTTGCCAGTGCAGGTGTGGGCACCTGGGCTGAGGGGAGTCTTATCTGAAGCACACGTTGCTCTGAGGCATCCTTAAGATCCCTTGATTGTCATGATCAACAGTGGGTTGGAAAGTTAAATAGGACCTGTAAAAGGCAATTAAGCAAATGTGAGATGTTGTTATCATTAGGGACTATAAACCAGGAACATATATTTTGTAGATTTTCTTGCCAGAAAGATTGCACCATTGTGGAAGAAAGTGAGTAAGATTTTGAAAGTAAATGGAAGGAAAATTATTACTGCTCCAGAAAAGGTTAAGCAGGGTCAGAGCTCTGGAAACACCAATCACAACATTTTATCAGTAGTTTCCATCATCCTCAATTAATCACACCACTTTGTTGCCAAAAAGAGCTGAGATAAATAGCATCTGAAAATACCTGATTTTCAGAACATGAATATTTTGTCAACTTTGTTCTAGCTCCTCCATATGTTTTGTAAGCATGTAATTCCCTGTATTAAATTCTTTCCTGCCAGAAATACATATAATTGATTCTAGTGTTTTGGCTGAACCTTAAGTAATATGTCAATGGATTCTAATTTAATGAATACAGAAAATCAAGCAGACATGAATAGTAAAACAGAAGAAATACCATGCTGACCCTAAGGAAAGTAAAAACATTAACACCATTAACACTCTGTATGTATGTGTGTGTGTGTGTGTGTGTGTGTGTGTGTGTGTGTGTGTATATATATATATATATATATGTACAGAGTATGTATACATACATATATAAGCTATATATATATATAGCTTATAATAGCTTCTTTATAGTACCTTTATAGTTTAAGTTGTTTTCTTTTATTATTCTACTGGTTGGCCAGGGCTGCCATAATAAACTACCACAGACTGGGTAGCTTAATGGAAATAAATTTATCTTCTCATAGTTATGGAAACTAGAAGTCCAAAATCAAGGTGTAAGCAGAATTGGGTTCCTCTGAGGCCTCTTCCTTGACTTGTAGATGGCCATTTTCTTCCATGTTCTTTAAGCCTGTGTCCTAACCTCTTCTTTCTATAAGGATACCAGTCATAGTGGATTGAAGATCACCCAAATGACCTTATTATCACTTCATAACTTTTAAAGATTTAATACAGTCACATTCTGAGATACTGGGTGTTAGGACTTCAACATATAAATTTTGGAAGGAAACAATTCATCCATCACAATTACTAAAACAATATTAACCCTGGAATCTTGGAAATTACTGTAAAGACATGAAATATTAATTCTATTATGATATTTATAAAATTCTTACTAGATTCCATAATGTGTGCACAAGATTTTATATTTTCTTGATCCGTAAAACAACCTTAGAAGATCATTATGTTTTTTTATCTTCATTTTAGGACTTAGTATCTACATAAGGGTCTGATTTATTAAGTAACTTGCCAGTGTCACATAACTGATTGCCTGTTAAGAGTGAGCTGTTTGGGACAATTGTAAGGGGGCAGCAAGATATGGAACATATATTATCAGAGATGAGCTAAAGTAAGAATGATCTCACTAAAACCAAAGGTTTCTATGAACTCCACCTTTGGAATCTGAAAATAGTTTGTTGTCATACTTAAAAATCGTGATGCTGTTGATAATTATCCTTTCTTCCTCCTTCTCCTCCTCCTCCTCTCCTCCTCCTCCTCCTCCTCTTCTTCTCCTTCTTCGTCTTCGTCTTCGTCTTCGTCTTTGTCTTCATCTTCGTCGTCTTTGTCATCTTCGTCGTCTTCATCTTCGTCTTCGTCTTGGTCTTCTTCTTCTCCTTCGTCTTCGTCTTTGTCTTCGTCTTCGTCTTCGTCTTTTCTTCTTTCTTCTTCTTCTTTCTTCTTCTTCTTTTTTTTTTTTTGGTCTTTCTGCCTATATAAGGAGCTATTTTCAGAATTTTCCAGGCCTCAATCTGTGTCTTTTATATGTGGGCATTTATAATGGAAAATGAAAATAGAGAATTTACAAAAAGTGTCTGAAATTCATCTTTTATAGTGTGAATATTAAAATACACTGTTATAAGAAATATACTAGTATTTGATATAGGTCAGAGAACAATAAATTGGAGAGAGAGAGAGAGAGAGGCCCCATATTTCAATATGCCAAGGCAAATAGCAGATGTTTGTATCCAGAATGATTTATTTTATATCCTAATCAGTGAAACTACTAAAGGAGCCTCAGATTTACTAAACAAATGTCAAGCTATCTAATGAGCTTCATGACTTGGAAAAGGCATGGATCTAACAAAGGCTGTCTTTAATCAAAAATTGCTTTCCTGACCATGAAGTTTGTGAAGTTAGTTATAACACACACAAACTATTTGACTCACTCTAAAGAATGTTGGACCATATTTAAATTCTTAGTTGCAAGGTTTGCTAATAAATTGATCTTTAGTGAATTATTAGTTTGGTCAATTGAGCCAATAAAAATATATGGCATACCAATTTTGTGCCTAATACTTGGTTAAGCATTATGGGTAACACAAAGAAAATCTGTGCCTTTTTCCTCACCCACAGCTGGCTTATTATCTTCTTCTGAAGGTGAGGCTTACATAAACAAAGAGATTAAATGATATTAGTCTAATAAAGTACTGTTAACTTGGGTGATGAATCCTAGGAGTCACATAAGTAAAAAAAAAAAAAATTCTATCTTTTCAATGAAAAGACTTCTTATAGTGCTTCCCCCCCCCCCACAAAATCTAGGTTTTAAAATATTTTTGAAAATTTGAATAATTAAGACTTCTACCACCAATTAAAATAAATTGTGTAAATGTTGGGCATGATAGTTCTATCATTTAGTGTTGTAAGTATTTTTTTATTTGTTAGAAGAATGTAAAGTATGGACATCAGCTCTAAGTCTTTGATTAGAACATATTTAAATGAGCTTTAGGGCTGAGAGGTCATCCTCATGTTGAAAACAAATGTTTTAAGGAGAAATGAAAAATGTGATATACAGATATAAGTGAGTCAATGTTGATAAATGACATGAAACATGAACCTTGAAAGAGAAGTAGGTTTTCAATAAGAGTTGAAAAAATAATTATGAAAAGTGAGAGTAATAATATTGTTCATTTTTTTCAAGTCATTTTTATATGATTTTCTTAGCATTAAAATTCATGATTTTTTTCTTCCCATGTCTGAAGGAAATGCTAAAGACATGAATGGTGATGCAGAGTCTTTGCTTTATATATTACTTCTCTGTGTTGACAACTGCTTGGCCAGTTCAAAGAGTTAAAAAAATGTTAGCCTCAGAGTGGGCCATATAAAGGGACAACCTGATGAAATAGAAGAGATATAAAAATCCCATTGCAAGATAATTATGGAATCATGTGTAAACCTTTAAAGGTTAATGAGCTCTCTAGAGAAGATAAATGACAGTTTTGGAATCAGGTGTCTGCCTATAATCCATTTTCAACATAATCCTAGTTGTGAAAATTTGACATATTACAGGTAATTTGGGGTGAATGTTAACTGTGAAAATGGTAATTTAAGTAATGCTAGCCTAACTCATATTGAAAGAAACATCATTTGGTCAAGAGATGAAATAGGGGAATTTGGTGAAAAGCAAAACGTATGACTGAAGAAAGATCTTCAATTCAGTGATCTAGGTATTAGGCCAAATAACACCTATCTTTTGATTCCTCTTTTATGTCAGTTTTCAAGGATATAATCAGGCAAAATTGTTTCAAGTTAAATAACATTGTGATAGGAAAGAAAAGTGATATAAAGAAAACTATTTAGTAAAACACATCTGAAACATTAGGTTACTTTTATAATAGAGGAATATAGCATGATGCTTTTTTGAAATAGTGCTTTTCTTTATTATACTTACTTTAAGAAGATATGAACTTTGGTCTATACATTTGCAAGGTAGTCGATTCATTAATTTGGAATAAGTTAGAATAATTTGTGAAAATTAAATAGGCGAAATTAACAAAATTAAATTTTGTTTTACATAAAAGCAGGTCTCAAACATTTTTAAATTAAAAAAAATGTGTATTAGTATCCCATATAAAGTATTTCTTATATTTATGCTTGTGCTCATTTCACCTTATATATAGCAAATCTCATTATTATTACTAATAATAATTAAATAATAGAAGTACATATATACTGACAACTATTCAGTTGGTTTGATTGTTCCAGTAGCTGTATTAATCACTTTATGTAAATTATTTCATTTAAAAGTCTTAGCTATACAAAGTTTGTATTATTGTTATTATTTCTATTATATAATAAAATTTCTGAGATTTTTATGGTTACATAATTTATTCAAAATGACACAATCGGTAAATAGAAAAATTAAAAATTTAATTCGAGATTTTTTAGAAATTAAATTTTACATATTATTGTTTTGATACTTTCACTTTAATAATATTAAAATGAGACAGTATTTTTTTCTTTAAATTTTAATGTTTGATTAACATGGTCAGAAATAGCTTAATATTACTATCTGGTGTTAGATGTATTTGGATTTTCCAGAGAAGTCTGATAGGAGATATACATACATACATACATATATATATATATGCACATATGTATATATAATTATAATTATGATTTTATATATAATCATAATTTTTTATTAGGATTTTTTTCCAACAGGCTGGAAACAGGCAGGGTTTCTATGTTGCAGCTTCAAGAAGACTTTCTTTTACTTTGGGGATCCACAGTCTTTGCTCTTAAGATCTTCAATTGATTGTATGTGGCCCATCCATATTCTTGAGGACATGTTAAACTCAGTGTCTTTTAATTTAAATTTTGATCACATCTAACATATACCTTTATAGCAACATCTAGACAGGTGTTCGACCAAACAACTGGGGACCATAGCAGAGACAAATAGACATAAAATTAACATCAGAAATGTCTAATCTGTAAGCATTACTGACCTTTATCATCCTGAGCAATCTAAAATAAGTAAACTGACAGTGATTCAGCTAGCTTTATGTGAGGGGTATTAGAATAAATAAAGGGGAGAGACAGAGAGACAGAGAGACAGAGGCAGACAGACTACTTCATTTCTACTGGTCAAATGCCTTCCTTGGCCAAAAAAAATATTTATGGTAAATTTTTTCTTAAGGTAGGTAGAGTTTTCTTGATTAGTTTGTTTATTCTTACTTGCCACCAAAGAAGCCTGTTACAGATTATATTCAGTTTGACGAAAAGTAAACAGACATGTTATTAAGATCTACAAAACACTATTCTAAGCCAATCAATTTCTTAAGAGGGCTTTCTCAAGGGAAAAAACGTAAAAACAACAACAAAAAAACCACTTTTCTTTAAGATTCTACAGTTGATTCCAAAACTAAAATATGAATTAGAAATTGTTCCCATACATCATAGTACAAAAACTCAGAGCTATTATGTTGATTAACATTCGTATGCTAAATTTGACTTAAAGCTATCAAGATATGTCTAGAGATGTCAAGGCATGAAAGAATTCCTTTCATTTCATAATTATAGTGATTTAAACATTCATGAATTAATTTCATACCCATTCTTACATTTTAAAAAGTGGCAAACTTAATTCGTACCTGAACTATCTAAAATTATTAAAATATAAAAAATGCACATTTAACCCAAACAGTAATTTGTAATTTTACATTTGTGCTGCTGTTGTATAGAGGATGATCACTCACTGATTTTGATGAGAGAAGTAAGGCAAAATACTTTCTCTTTACTATCAGGTTTCCTCTAGGCACAATATAAAATTGTATGAAATAGGCCATAAAATACATGACACTTGTAAAATTACATTTCCATTAATATCATGTGCTACATTATAATATGTATGAATATGTATATAAGCATCAATAAACTTAGGTGAGATGAAAAGACTCACCATTTTAATGAGTATAACTAAAGGACCAGCAAAACCTTTACAATAAATTTGTTTACAGTTGACTGAATGAAAAACCTATATGCCTTATGGATATTATTTCTGTATAACAAAGAAGAGATTCTAAGTTTAAACACGCGGAAGTATGTGGTTCTGTCTATGCTCATGATTGGAAAGAGCAAATATCATGCACTTTGCTAAAAATGTTTGACAATCAATGGATAAAAAGTTATTATCTTGAAAGACACTGAGTTTGCAATTGATCTTCTCAGAGTCGTGAGAGCAGTTCTAAGCACAGGCGAGGAAATACATACTAGAAACATGATCAGAACCCCCAAAATCTCGGAGACAAATCTGTCTGTATTTTCATGTGCTTCCATAATGGGATATCACATTTTCATTTGGGTGCTGAACTTTCCTGCTGCTGTCAGGCATTTAGTGTCTTTCCAGTTATGGGTTTAAAATATCAGCACTTCTACTTCAACTTTGGCAAATCCCTCTGAAATGGAAAAATTAAATGAAGCACTTACTCTGAATACTAAGACAAGTAGTTTTTCCAAACATTTCAAGTTAAAATGTAATACGTAGCAGACAATGGATTGATGGTTCTTAATTTTTTTTTCATATGCACTTTTCTCTTTTGTATATGCCAATTTTTATTTATATATATATAATTTATATATATCATATATATATATATATATATATAGTCTTGCTTAAAATATTTAGAATAGTAGATAACAGTTCACCTTCAGAGTTTTGAATGTGAGATTTGACAACTTGATTGAAGTCTCCATAAAAATGGAAGAAGCAGTTATTTAAAGGAGGATTAAAGGGGTGAAAAAGAAACAATGTTTTGGTTTCTTGTTTGTTTTTCCTTCTGGTAGGAAATAATTAAGCAAGCACTGGTTTGTAGTGGGAGCTTCAAATAGCCATCCAAATAATTTCATGGCATACATTAGCCATTCCTCCCAGACATAACCGTAATGATTTTCACTAATTACCAATAGAATGGAATTGATGAATGAGAACAAATTGAGATTGGCAGAGGTAATTTGGGGCATATTAAGGATACATTTCCCTACAGGTAATGAAACTTGTAACCATTACATGTATATTTGTAGTGGGGCAGACTGCTCCTTCTCAGTTTATTCTGAACATTCTTCAGTGTTTCTAGGTGTCATCTTTCTTTTCCCCCCACTGATTTATTTTTTTCTAAAGAAAGCTTAAGGGCAATGGTTTGCTGTGAGCTGTTGGCGATGCTGTATGTTACAAGCTTGCCTGAAAAAAAAGCAAGGTAATAATTTATCTGAATAAGGGACAAAATAAACTCTTTAGCTCCACTTGATTATCTAAATATTTCTCAAGGTTTAATGTTTACAAAGATAAAATGTTGTATATTGTAAATATTTTTAAAGAAACTTTCACAAAATAAGATAGAATGCCACCCAAGGATATGCAAGAAGAATCATCTGTCTTTCAGTCACAGTGGGGAATGTTTGAATGAGCAATCATAATTTTTTTTTTTTAATTTATAGTCAGTGTTCATGGATTTGTTTACTTATTTAACTATGATAAAATTACTCTATTTGAGTTGATAATAGTTTTTTTTTTGTAGCTTAAAAGAAACTGCCTTTATTGTAGACAAATCACCATTAATTAAATTAATTGGCAAAAGATCATATTTTCCAAATGGCTGAATGTATCGCTCTTGGTACTTCTCTGTCTTTCTTGCACAAAAATATCTGACCTATAATCAAATAATTCAGCTCTGCGTTTATGATATAGCCAGGTTTATCATTTCTTGCCACCTGCACTGCTACCACCTGTATGCAAGATATCAGACTATGCAGTATTTCTTGCAATAGCCTTGAAAATGATTTCCCAACAGTCTAGTTCTAACACAGTAGCCAGTGTGGCCCTTTCAGAATATTTCAGACCATATTATTCCTCTGTTCCAAGGCCACAATGTTTCTTTTCTGACCATTCTAAAGGAAATGATATTGCCAACCCTACTCTCAATCTCAAAACCTTTTTTAGATGCTTTTCATCTTCTCAGAAACTTTATATCCATGTGGCATCCTATATTTCTGTATATTTTGTTTGTTTACTGTTTGTCTTCTCAGATATCATTAATGAAAATGTGAGGTCAAGGACTTTATTTTTTTCACTGCCATATCTCCAGTGCCTAGAACCTTGCTGGTTCATTATAAGCTCTGATTAACAATCATTTGAATAAGTGAATGAAATTAAGACTATACAAGATTCATGATTCCGACTGAAATGTAACTAACCCAATAATTATAAATTGATTAGAAAGGTAATCTCCTTTAATCTAGATCAATTTTATCATTCTTAAATGAAAACTATACCAATAACTACATTTTCTTCTGCCTTTTATGTTATAAAGCACTATTATAAGTCATTTACATACATTGTCATATTTAATCTTTTAATAATGCTGCGAGGTAGGTACAGTTATGACCAATTATATAAGTAAGAAATCAGAGACTTAGCAAGATTAAATTATCTTTTAGGGGTCAGAGAATGTTTACATATCAGATCTGAACCACATAAAATGAGTCCAGAACCTGTTTTATGCTAAGTTGCCCCAATTCACAATTTAGATATTTTCAGTTAAGTGACATTTAATAGATCTGCCAGGTATCATAACAGCACCAAGTAATATGTGGCAAATTTGTGAACTATTTTCCCAAATCCCTAAACTGTCACTCATCAGACCTTTTGCCACTCTCAAGCAGATTAAAACTCAGGACATTTCCCAAATGGGCTACCACTTAAGTTAGATGTGTCTGTGACTCTAGAAGGTATGGGTTGGGCATTGTGGCAGAGACAACAGGAGAAAGTACCTCCAGGATTTGGGTGTCAGCTGTGGAAGGGGACAGAAACCCCACATACCCCCATGAACGAGAGCTCCTAGTAGTGTACACAGTGCTCTTCCAGGCGTAGCTTCTCATGAAGGAGCAGCATGTCATGGTAAGAACTTACCTTCTTATCATGGGGTGGGTTGAAGATATGTTCCATCAACCCAGCTCTGCCATGGCTCAAACTCCTACTTGACAAAGTGCCATGCCTGTTTGCAGCAGAGGAACACTCTGTCCACCAGCCCACTATCTCTAAAAATGTGGTTGCTACTAGACCCTATAGAGTGTGTAGACCCTCCAGGACCCTACCCCTATTCCTATCATGGTGAACAGAAAAATCACTCTAAACAGAACCGACTCTTGTGCCCCAGGAATATAGGATGGATCTTAGTGGAACCATGTACTCCTTCTGTCACATTAGAGGATAGTGACTGATTGACAGTGACTGGTCGTATCAGCCAGGTATTTATTGGGTAGCCCTGAATGTGACCCAATGGTTGTGTGGCACAAATCTTTGATGTTGAGCTGCTGTATTCTGGGTTTTTCATGGCACAGGGGAGAATCCATCCCATAATAACAAAAATTGCGAACCTCTCTTTCCTGGAGGCCAGTGGATGTGTTCTCTATTTTTTACTGATATGATCATTGGGCTACCATTTTTGTTTTCTCAGCTGGCCCAGAGAACCTTATAGCATGCGTAGAAGCCCTTACTAAATTCTCCAGCAAACCTTAAATGATAGCAGGCAAAGCCTGTCTTACTGAACACTAAAATGTTTCTAAGAAAAGTTGTCCTCCAGAATAAAATGGCCTTGGATGATATTTCTGCTTTGCTAGGAGGCACCTGTGCCATAAAGCAAACAGAATGTTTTGTGTTTATACTTGATGAGTTTGAGAATGCGTCATCTCTTTTTAATCACGAGGATACGAGTGAATGCCCTGAGTGATTTGACCCACCTTCCCCAGCCTAGGGGACTTAATAAATCAGTAGTGTGGGTCTTAGAGCTTTTGATGGCAAAAACTGTTACTTATTTTGAGAATCATTATTTTAATCTGTGTTTGCTCATGCACACGCCCGTATTGTTGCTGTGGTATCTGCCTCCAAGGCAGCCAGATGGTGTCGCCAAATGAGCTGCCTTTATGCTAGTGGAACTCTTTGCCCACCGCTCAGGGCACGTTGCAGAGGATGGGGTTATTTAAGGTTACAAGGGGTGAGGTGTTGGAGGAGGTCAGCGAGCAGATGGGCTTCCGGTTCCGGTTGACCGAGAGCTGGATCCTGGAAATCTGAGGCTCCTCACCTCCTCCCCATCCTGGCGTGTACCTTCACCCACCTTTCCCACAGCTGGAGCCGGTTTCAAGGATGCAACCTTGAGAGAGTGATGTGTTGCTGAGAGCATCTGGACAGTGTTCATGACTGAACCCAGGTATGGCCTCCATTAAACTTTGAAGATTATGGAGGGTGGGTGCGAAGATTTATCTGTCTTGCTGGTGCCTAAGACAAGCCTTGCAAATTCCCTTGCTGTTAAACCACCACCTACCAATCTGGAGAGGGCTACTTCTCTTCAGTATCTTTGTCCTCTGTGTACAGGGCCAGTTTGCAAACTGATATACATATACATATGTAAATTTATATATATACATAAATATACACACACACTGTCAAGTAAATTGTGTTTTTATTAATTGTCACCAGGGCCACCTAGAAATTATGCATCTTTTTTTTTTTAATCTTAATTTTTAAATTATCCTAATTTGTACTAATTTAAAGGTATATCAACTATTATTTTTCCTGACTGGCCTCATTTCTAGCAAGTTTTTGTTACTTTTTCACCAGACAAAGCTGAATCTTTCGTATCATACATCATTTCTTGTGGCAGGGTTTTCTGCAGAGGAAATAATACATCCAACATACGGAGTGCGCATCTTTGTCAGGGAGGGGTGAGGAGGAATGCGAGATGTGAATTCTGTTCTGCCCACAGCCTTTGTCAGCCACAAGCAAGAAAAAAAATGATATAAAAATCTATTGCTCTGGTGGAAAGGGAATAGGTATCAGGTACCATTACTTTTTAAAAAAGAAACAGTAATAGCAATTTTTGTTACTGTTTGCAGCTGTGTTTTCTGCTAAAAGAAACATGGCTGTGTTGTGTTGCACTATTTCTCTTTTTGTCTCTTTTAGTGAGAGGAAAGTAAAATTCACACTTTACTGATGAGTTAAATCATCATTTTCTGAGGCAAAGATGGGAAGGCATTCTTAATTGTTTTCACAGATGTTAGTACTTTAATTTGCTATGAGGAAAGTTGATAGGATTGGTTTTTTTTACTAGCCATGTTATCTCCAATCTGCTAGTTTCCAAATTGCAGATCACCAACTTCATTGGCCATAATTTACCACATTTATAACATTTTTCTTAGTGTATAAGTATGTATCCGACATCAAGATCTTCTCATATTTGGCAGAGTTGTGCATGTGTGTGTATGCATGCACATGTGTGTGCTATTATAAACTGTAGATAACAGTTTAACTCTGACCAATAATTCAGAACAAAGGATTATCAATGTAAGGCTTCTTATTAATTTAAGGATATATCAGTTAATTAAAGTTTATTGAGTATTGACAGAAATTTGGCAAAGCAAAAAGCAGAAAATTCTACATTTAATAAGTACTCTCTGAAAAACATATAAGTGAAAAATTTACAAGAAAGTGAAAAGTCAAATGGGAATGATATTTAATGACTATTGTTTTAGCATTGTATGTTTCCTATTGTTGCTATAACAAGTTACCCCAAACGCAGGGCTTAAAACAACAAATTTATTATGTTACTTTCCAGACATGAGAAATATGGACTGGATGGATTTCACTAGGCTTAAATCGAGGTGTCTGCAGTGTCCTGAGTTCCTTTCTGGAAGTACTAGGAGAAGTCTGTTTTATTGTTTTTCAAGCTTCTAAAAGTCTACCAGAATTTAACAACTTATGCTTCATTTCCATCTTCAAAGTCAGCAATAGGGCAGTGGGTGGATGAGTCTTTTCAACATCTAAAGCATAGCAGAATAGACCACCCTAGAATGTGCCTTTTTGATACAGGGTTATTTTAAGAAAATGCTGGCACAGGAAAAGCTATGAAAACAGAAGTTACCCTTTGGTAAGGGACATTTATATTTACAAAGTAAGTCTCTATTTGTAAGTGTCTCCCTTTCTGTACCAGGGAGAGAAGGATTATTCTAAAGGATAAGATTAAAAATTCTTTTGTCCTTAGCTGAAGATGATATTTAAGATGGTGGCTTGGGCCATCTTGAGAGTTACTTAGTTTTGCTGAGTATTTCCCATGGATACATGAGAAACATACTTGTTTTCTCTTGTTAATCTTTTATTACAGGGAGTCTCAGCCAAACACTCGGAAGGGCAGGGGGAAAATTATTTTTCTTTCCCTGTGCATCACGCAACTCTGACATTGACTCTTGTTCCTCTGCCTTCTTTTTTTAAAAGACCTCTATGATTTTCTTTGAGCCCACTGAATCATCCAGAACAATCTATTTTAAGGTCTACTGATTAGCAACCTTAATTACATCTGCTATCTTAATTCCCCTATGCATGTAACTTGATTGGGTTCTTAGAAAAGGAAAAAGATGAATTTAAAACCAAAACATATGCTATGTTACATGTATAGGGGAATTAAGGTAGCCGATGTAACATAGCATATGGGTTCAAGAGATTAAGATGTATACCTCTTTGGGGGCCATTATTCTTTCTGCTGTAAGCACATAATGTGTACTTTATACTGTACCAAGTATAATATGAAGTTGAGGGAGTGCAGATCAAGTCAGATGTGGCTCTATATTTAAAATGAAGTATATTCTTTAACTTCATAAAATGGATTCATTAGAGTTATTAGATGCCCAAACAAAGACTGCCCTCCAGTAACTCCGAGATGCTTGTGAGATGGAACTGCTCTCATTTTTGACCCTCGCTTTATAGGTTTTCTCAGCGTATGAGTGCCCTGCGTGCCATATACCACTGAACGAGAGAGAAGGTAGCTTTAGCCTAACATAACCTAATTCTCATTAGGCCTTGGTTATGGTCTGATCCCACTAACTAAAAAATAAATAAATAAATAAGAAAGTAATTTTGATCTAGAAAGCGCCTGTGCCTTGTGAAAGTCTGGAGAATTTCTATTTTACTTATGACAATTCATCGTAAGTGCATGAAATATCACACTGTTCTCATGGTGTGGATCACCCTAACTTCATTTACCCTAACTTCATTTTGGAGGATGTATTTATTGAAAGTCTAGGACAGTTATTGTGTGTTAGCTACTGCATACGCAGAGATGAACAAGACGCACACTATTTCTGTGAACGCATTCTCTATGTCTGCTGTTTCTTAAAAATAATCATTCTATAACAATCATTATGCCAAAGACACATATTTTGGGGTGGTAAGTTCTGCTCCCCTTAACAGGATAGTTAATAGAAAAAAAACCCTAAGAACTATGTTTTCATTTTAGCTCTTCAAACAAGTTGAGTTTCTTCTCTGGTTCTCAGTTTTCTGATCTGTAAAATACAAAGCTAAGACAAGACCTTGGGTGATTTCTTCAGTATTTGTATAAATTCATGTGTAAAACAAGTTATGTTGTGCCACAATCTTGAATTTTTGTCAAGGAGATTGTTTCGATGCAGGATGAAGCAAATGCCTCCTGAGTGGGACTTAAGTTCAGCTGTTATCAGTACAAAAAAGGAGTCTGTCTGCCTGCACATATCTATGCCAAAGAAAAGATACATGCAGGTTTTACAGCAAAGAAAGTAGTATTTATTAGAGTTGCAAGTTCCGAAGACACAAGCAAGCTATTGCTCAAAGGCCTGGCTCCCCAGGTGTCTCGGGAGGACAGATTACATAGGGAAAAATCAGTAGTCATGGAAACTAAGTGAGTTGCGGCCGTGGGTGCTACTGATTGGACAGTTAGGGGGGATGAGGTAACTGATCATTGTGTCTGGTTCTGGAATCAGCCATAGCACTATCCCATCTAGTCCCATGGCTGCTGAGGCTGTTGTTCTGCCTGGATAGGCCTGGAGCTGAAACACATCTAAATCCAGATGTTGTCCTTGGTCCAAAGTTCAATGGAAACCTATTGTCCTTATGATTATAGACCTGAGGCTCCATTAATCTTATGTCCTAAGGCTTAATGGTTACGGGAGCTGCAGCCAGAGGAAGGGGGAGTAGCCGAATAGGATGTCACAATGCCATCATCTGGGCAAAACCAGCAGAAGAAAACTATATTCAAGAAATGAAGTTTGCATGTGGTTATACTACACTGAGAAAGGGAGGGTCCTTGGCTCCAAATGAAAGAATTCAACAGCGAGACAGAGTTAAAGACAAAGAAAAGTTTGTTAGAGAAGGAATAATGTTCCATGGACAGAGTGTGTTCTCTCAGAGTCAGAGAACGAGCCTCTGAGTGTTTGGGGAATTGAGTTTATATCTGTTTCTTAAGTTCTATGAAAATAAAAAATTTTTCTAATGAAAAATTACTGATTACAGGGAGTAAAGAATGGAATAAATGGTTGGGTTTATCTTTGTGCAAGGTGCAGTTTTGTTTTTATGGTATGATCGATAACAATGGTGAGAGTAAAGAGTTGTTAGTAATCTCTGCAGGAATCTGCCTTCCTTCTGTAGGTTCCCCATGGTCTGGCCATATGGCTGATCAATTAGGTTCAGTGTCTAACAGCACATAGCAGACTCTGAGTTCTACTTGGTTTAATAATTAGGCAATCTGCATAGTTCTCGTGCCTTTTTCCTATATTAGTTAGAAGCTGATACAGAGATTTGCGTGGCAAGCACCCTGTAAAATGGACCCCAGTGATGTCCGTCTTCCGGTGTCCATGCCTGAGTGTGGGCTGGATTTGGTGACTGATGACTAATAAATGGAACAGGAACAAAGTGATAAGGTGGTACTGTGATTAGCTTATAAAATACTGTATTTTTCATCTTGGGCTTTCTTCTTCTCTCGCTGAATCTGGGAGAATCCAGATGTCATGCTGTGTGGTAGCCATGTGGAGAGTTCTGGGTGATGAGAAAGTGAAGAGCCATCTAGAATATTGATTTTCATTTCAGTGAGGGTTCATCTGCTGAGTCAATTCTTTTTATTGACAATGTCGATGTAAGAAATGTCCAAACCCATAGAGAATTTTTGCTGAGAGTTTATGTGAGACAAAACTGACAACAATCGCTAGGAAGCAAGATCTCAAATGCCTCAGAGAGTAATAGTTTTGCAGTTTCTTTTATGCATTTGAGATTAAGGAGGGAATGTAAGGAAGATTATATGAGGGTGGGAGAAAGCAAGGAAGGGATTGGATTACAAGATTATATTCTCTCTGGAAGGTAGTTAAGCTTTTGAGGGCTATTCTAGCATTTCAAAGGTGTATTAACCTAGATAAATAAGAACAATGAAGGGGCTGGTTTAAAAACCTTTCCACTAAAGAAGTTATAGTCCTGGGATATGACTATCCACCATGACCTGCCTGGTTAGGAATTTATGATTTATTATAGCACCCTTTTGCATCCACAATATAATTAGTGTAAAAAGATAGTCAAATATTATACAATAGGACATTCTGTTCAGAATATGTGGGGGTTTTTAGGGACTGTGACTTGCCTTTAGCTCCTGATTACAATATTTATTGGATTAGGGAAAGGCTCTGGTCATGTGCATGGTCACCATCAGCTTCATTCATGCAAGCAGACTCATTCTCATTTTTCCTAGACTTGTCAATAGAAAGAATTTTTTTAGGAGCTTTTCTAATTATTCTTAAATGAGAAGTCTCATTTTACATAATTTCACTTTATTCCTGCTTCAATCTTACACCAATTTTTTTCTTCTTCCTACCCACAAATGTTCATTGGCACAATTTTTAGAGATTTAAATTTAGCTAAATGGAACATTAGTATAATCTAATGTGATATTTTCTAGTTTTTCTAAGATCATATATGTCGATTTAATTATACTGAACCAGTATAACTGTTTTTCTTTAGATGTTCTACTGAAATAGAATATAATACCATTAATACTAAATGGGGAAAAAATAGTAAGAATGTTTTATTTTGTATGATGTTAAAACATTAAAGTGATTTACAATATTTTATTAGCTTAAATATATCTAATTCTTGTCAAAAATACATTCTATATCTTCTTAGAAACAGTTAATATTTTTTAGGTCAAGTGTGGAAAGTTAACTTTTTTTATTTTTTCTACTTCAAATGTTGAGGTTGATTATTTGAAGATATTCATCTTAATATCTTCAAGAAAATTGCTGGTTGGGCTAAAATAAACTATCATGTCATTTTTGGAATTAGCTACTTAATTAAAATTTTCATTCATGTTCTTGAAAATAGAGATAACTGACAGCCAAATTTTAACCTTCAAGAAATTACTTTTTCTAATGAAATTATTAAACCTACATTAAAAAAATTTAATATTTGGTTTGTGTATTTTTCAGGAATTTTAGTTTTCACAGATAGTTGAGATTTACTTGTGTGAGAGAAAACTCATATAAACATGCATTTAAGACAAGGCTGCCTCAAAGTTTATTTATTTTTTTAACTAGTAAACTCGGAAATAATCTTTGAATTTATTCTGAGCATTAATCAAGATATGCCTCCATTTAAAAAAAATCCCCTTTACACTTTCCTAAAAACATAAAGCATGGTTCTTATTTTGTCTGCACAATAAATTGGTATTATTTTAATGTCATTCAATTTTAGTTAATTAAACATCTGATAACAATGTTATTTGTTTTTTAATCCATAGACTTATATTTTATGAATTAACTTACAGCTCCCGAACCAAGTTTCATATTTACCTAGTTCTTATTAACATCAACAACAATAAAATATTAAGTAACTTTGCAAAGCCAAAGGCTTATGCATGATTCATTAGCAGCTTTGCTCTTTTAATCATATAGGCTGTATTGAATGACCTGCCAAGGGATGATATAGTCTAAACTGAAAATTCAAAATCCACCTAAACATATAAACTAAGATCTGCAGTTTTATTCAAATATATAAAATACTCTTTACTTTGAAGGAAAAAAAAAAAAAGCTTGAGAAATGAGAATATATCCAACCACTAATTTGTCCTCCTCCTGCTGTTACAATTATTCTAACAGTAGAGAATATTAAATAATATTCTGAAGTAATGAAAAGGGCTGAGCGTCCAGTCAACCGAGACTCCTGATGTTCTTACCCTTCCTCTTGGCAGTGCCACTGTGATGTGATAAGGGATTGCAGAGTTCAGCAGGAAGAAAATGTAATGATGATTCTAAGTTTCATGTAGATCTCTTCGTACTTGGAGAATATCCTGCATTGCATTGCTTCCAAAACTAGGAACTACCTTATTGTATGTACTCTGCCACTTGCAAGTGTGAGAGAAACATTTTAAAGACACATATTCAAGACTTAACTCCAGAAAACCAGAGTGGTAATGAAAGTTGATAATATGTTTATGCTGGCAGATAGATTAGCCAAAAATCTAAAACTGTTTCTATCTTTCGAATTCTCGCTCCACTACTTTTTAGCTGAATTTTAAGCAAGTAATTTAACCTCTGTGCCTTAGTTTGTCAATTGTAAAATGGTAATAATAATAAAAATAATATTATTTTCTTCATTAAGTTATTATGAAACAGAAGAATTAATATAGAAGAGCAAAGCATTTAAAGCAGTACCTAGAACATAGTAGTCACAAAGCTCTTATATTTATGCCCTCAAAATATTCACATGTCTGTTTATATAAAATAATAAATGAAATTGTTTTTCTTGCTAGAAAAGATATACAAGTCAACTATAGAAAATTTGGAAAATAAAGAAAATGATAAAGAATAAAATCTTGATCATTCATAATGCCAAAACTCACAAATAATGATTTATTTAATCTAATTATTTGATTAACACATTAAGAATATTTTTCATATATAAACATACTTTTACAATACCATTTTTAGTGGCTGCATTGTATTTAATTTATTAGTTATTTCATAATTTCTCTATAATTTAATAACTGAGCAGGCCTTAGTGTTTCTATAAAGTACAGAGTAGTAAGTATCTACCTCTTAGGTTAATAAATAAAATTAAGTAATGCAATGTCTGTAGAGTTAAAACTTGAGCACTAAACAAATGAATGCTAGCTATTGTTATTATTTACTAATTATATTTAAACATAATTCCATTCTAACTCCTTTTATATTTTTAATTATGTATTAGGAAATTCACATAGTTGGATTATTGTAGCACCCATTACACGTTAGTAAGATTTCAAATTTAGGGATTATTTTTATATTTCAGTTAAGCATAACTTTTAATGAAGTTTTCCCTCCAAGCAAATTAAGTTCACAGAATCCCATCTCATTTTTTTTCTCCTTTTTAAGGTTTTGATTCAAAGGTTCTCCAAACAAAGACTTTAGTATACCTTTCAATTCATGATTACAATACTCACACAGCCTCATTTATCACCCTTTATAGAGCTAATAAGGTTCTTTTGCCATGAACCATCTTTTAAGACATTTAAAGGTGACTTTATAATGCAAATAACTTCAATTTCCCTACATGTCTATGACTGTAGGGAAATTAATCTGACTTGCAATGATATTAAATGCACACCAAGTGAAAACTCCTAGTGAGCAGCTCTGCAGAATTATTGATTTAGATTTTTCTCCATAAATATCTCTTAGTTCTTCATTGAACAAAAATTATATAAAAAATAAGTATATACCTGCAATTTAAATGATTAATTTATTTTCTAAGTATAAGCTCATATTTTTAACTGATCTATCACATTTTCATGTAAAGCTAGTTATAAGAATTTAGGAATTTTTGTCATGTGCTGCTAGTATAAGATCCTGATAATCAAAGCAAAGACTGATCTATTTCTTAGATTACGGCCCTTTGACACCTGAAGAACTATGAACATATTCTTTTGAGTGATAGAAACTATTAGAATTTACTTTCATCTTATAAATTTTACTGAGTAGTTTAACTTATAGCATATACATATTTTGACATTGTAGATATAATGTATCTTTAACAATTTATTCTATTACTATGGCTGTGTCTCTAAGTGTAAAGTGATTTATTTTTATTCATTATGTCTTAATTTCTTTATATCGTATCATTTGGAAAGATTATAGAATGTAAGGAAGTATATTACCTGTTAACATAAGACTAGTTTTCTGTCTACATTTTTACCCTCAGGTAACAAGTTGACAAATGGATGAGAATTTCCCCTCTGAGTGTTCCATAAGCTGGTATTGTCCTGACATTGCAAAGTGTTTACCACAAAAATGCTCTACATCTATCACCCAGGGCCAGCCTTTGCTTGATTCTAATTCCACTGACACTGGAATCTGAAGCTCTCTGAGTCATTTATCACACATTAAAATGTTCCATTGTGGATTAGAATAGTAATTCACTATTATTTCAGAGTGCTGCCCACGGGGCATTCTATACAGAAATCTTAATGCTTTACTGAAATAGTGCTTTGGTTTTAATAAGTGATTCTTCACAAAGGTATCTTGCTTTCAATTGTGAAAGGTGATGTTGGCTTTTTAAATCTGGCATTGGTGCCCAATATTATGTAAATCCTTTAGTTTAATATTGCATTTTTCTGCTCTAAATATTTCATCTTCAATATTTTAACATAGATATGTCAATCGAATTAATTAGACTATTGTATAAGGAATATCTTTCTAAATTCCCTTTTTGAAATGGGGTCAAATGATCAACATATAATGAAGACTTCAGAATAACAAATATATTTCATATGAACAAAAAGAAAATATGTTTTTCCCCTTAGGAACTGAGGTATTTGCAGAATAGATAATTTCTGAATAAAAGCTGTTGTTTTGTACAATAGGCTTCTCCCAAAGTAAGATTTGTTGTGCTTTTTTTTCCCAGAAATCTTTGTGTATATAGTAGCCCAATCTTCCCTCCTTCCCTTTCATTCTCTCACTATCAATAATATTAACTCCATGACATCTGATTATGAAAAAGATTAAAAAAAATTTGTACAAGTTCTAATTCTCTTCTCCTATTGAAGATTCAGTCACTGTTACACTGACAAATATAGTCTTTTATTTTTGAAACAAAAAAAGATAGTTTAAAAAATTTTAATAACAAAATTACAGATGGTATAAATTGATGTTATGTTTCTTTTCATAGTTGAAACATACTAAAATTGTATATATTTCCTTCTTCAATATATTTCCTTTTTAGCCAATAAAGTGATTGAGATACAAGCTAAATTATTTGATCAAGGTTACATTAAAGCTAAGAGGAAGAGACAGAAATATAGCTTTTAATTGAGAAATCTTTGTCTTTCCTTGATGCTAGATTGTGTTCACATTTTCATGTCCCTTTAAATACTTGCTTATTTTTTTAACTGAAAAAATTGAGTTGAGATCTTATATATAGTTTTTCTAAATTCAAATCTGACCCTTTATAGCAATTTATCATACTGAACCAAAGAAGATTTAAGTTTGAAGGTGACCTTAATTCTTTTGCTCTGCAATCTGATAATTTTAAAAAATCTTGTTGGAAAATTTACAGGTGAAGATGATCCCCATCAATAGAAATAAGTAAGAAAAATGGCAGACAATTAGATTCCTTATGCTAGACAGCGAGGAGAATGCCAGATAGCAAAACTTCAAAGAAAAAAGTAGATATTAAGACAACAAAATAAATATGAAGAGATAAATCTAAGGGAACCAGGCAGAAAAAAAGAAAAGGTATATCTGAATGAGAGTGACTCGGACTTCTAACACCACTAAAACATAACTTTAGTCCCCTGTTTTTATCCCGTCTTTGAAGTGGAGAATCACTGGATTTTTGTTTCAAAAAGTTGTTACCACTGAAGTGCCCTTCCCCTGTTTAGTTCTTTCTATAAATGGGAAAGGTGGGCATTAGATTGGTGAGTGGTGATGGTACAGTCCCTCCCTACTAAATCTGGTAATTCTTAGAGAAGGATGTCTGATCCTGATGTTGACAACTCTGAGTCTGCAAACTTTAGAAGAACTTGTTTTTTTTAAGTGTCAGTTACAATTACTGTGCAACCTCCATTCTATACCCTGTTATAATGGTTAAGCTAGTGTGAGAATACTTGCAATTATAATGTAGATTATCTTAAGGGTGAATGTGGTTTATATAACCAGTTAATTTATCACTTCACACACACTATATATATATATATATAGTGTTGGTGGTGATGATTATGGGTTTGTAGATTTTTTCTAAATTTTATATATATGTGTGTGTGTGTGTGTGTGTGTGTGTGTGTGTGTGTGTGTGTGTGTGTATAATGAGTGAGGGGCAGCTTGTGAAAAAGTGTCGCTTCAGAGGAAGAATAAAAATCTTTTAAAAATGAATATTATAAATGGCAAAACACAAAACACTAAATAACAATTCAATAGATCAGAAGATGTGGTATAGCCTAAGAGATAGATGAGCCACCCATGAGTACGGTCTTACAAGTTCTCCCAAAGTCTAAAATACAGACTCTGTGGTGGACAGTGCTGCTGTCCAGAAGCATTTTTTCCCTAAATATCTGTGACTCTAGGTCACAGTTCTGGGCTTTACAGAAGTCTGAAAGAATTAATACTTGTATTATTTTGTATAATCTAATTCTGTACACAGAAGAAATCAACTTTGACGAGGTTATTTTTGTCTCATTTGATGCATTTATGCAGTCCGTTAATCAGTTAACATTTCTGGGGTCGATGTAGGTTATTATTATTATTATTATTATTATTATTATTATTATCATCATCATCATCATCATTATTATTATTATCATTACTACTATTATATAATGACTTAGACTCTGAAAGGATCTTCCACTTTAAGAAAAAATTATTTTATTTCCCACTCAGAAAGCAATTTCCTATTTTTAAAACTTTATGTCTAGCTTTGACATTAAACTAATATGTATTGATTTCTATCTCTCTGGTTGGACTAGAGAATATTGATTCTTGTGTTTAAAAAATTATTGACACCCTTATCACAGTGTTTCTGAAATTAATATTTTAACATTTTCAAGAAAGCACTAATCTATTCAATCAGTAGATTATGATTCTGACCTCACACACCACATTCACGGTGAAAGAGTAAAGAGAGAAGACCTCCAGAATGTTATTGAATTTTATCTGCTCCTCAACTTCTTCTCTACTGTGCAATCATTTGTCCTTTGGACTCTTATCACTGTGAATCTTCAAAGTTATGTGGAAAAATTGATAGATATTTGACATGCATGCTCAGAAATTAAAATCTTTCTCTACCTGTATGATACAGGTGTCGCAAAGCGTTCTTTGTAAGTATGATGTACCAGGCTGTGGTTGTCTACGGTCTTCTCTGACTGACTCCTCACAACAACCCTATGGTATCGATGTTATTTTATAGTTGGCATACTGAGGTATAGAGGCACGTACTAGGAGACTTCTCAAAAGTAACAATGAACAAGTGATAGAGGAAGGTTCAGAATCCAGACATCTGGCTTTTTACTTACAAGAAAACAGAGTCTGTTTAACAAATAAAAGCTGAAGTATTAAATAAACACTTTTGTTATGGTGGTGATGATTATGAGTTCATAGATTTTTTCCTAAATTAAAATAGGAATTGTTTAAAAGAATTTATTTTGGCCAGGATTTAGTGAAATAATTATTGAGGAGGAGGAAGAGGAGGGCTTACTCCTATTAACTAGAGCTGAATCAATGTTTGTGATAGTTCACATCTTATATCAAGATCCAAAACCTATTTTTCGTGCCCTCTGTGATTTATGAGGAAACTGATAACCTTATACACTATTACAGAAGCATACGGAGACCAGTGTATGGAATAAGTCTCAGAATTAGACATCCTCAGAATCTTATGTAACCATTGTATTTCTCCTGACAAGATCACTGATGGCATTAATATTACACTCATCCTCTTTTTTTTTCTTTCACATGATAATAGAGGGAGGTTAATAAAACAACTTGCTCTGATTAATTCTAGCAGTGGGCATCTGTAATAGCTACTAGATAGTTTGGGTGAGTTAGTTTTGCTGATGAAGGCAAACTCAGTTCAATCGTGATGGGTTAGTTAGCACTGAGCATAAGAAATCCTGTTCTCTGTATACAAATTTAGTCTCAAACAGTCATGTTATATGCAATGTAGTATTCCTGGTGTAGGTGGAAATATACTAATAGCTCAGTAAAAATCATAATCTGATGAAAAAACAATGTGAAAAAATTTGCTAAGGTCATTTTGAGAGTTGAAATTTAATACCTTGAAAAAAAAAACCCCATACATTCAGGACATGAAAACATATACCTGGGTAGATACATGCTATGCTGTCATTTGGCATCTCACTTGTTATATGCAGCTCCACCACAGAGGACCTAACTTGACCTGGTAAAGTCGTCTTAAAGAAACATGTGATTATGAGCCCATGCTGTTTACTTGGTTGAATGAACTAGATCATTGTATAAGCGACTGTTGAGTTGAGTACCCCTCCTTCATCTGGCACAGTGTTCTTTAATTTTTCTTATCACCATGTACTATGTATCTGTTTAAAAGTTTCTCTCTCCTGCTAGACTGTGATGTCCTCAGGATCAGGAACAATGTCTACTTATTTCTGTGTCCTTAAAGTACAGGGGGCTTCAATACCACACAAAGTGAGTGTTGATTAGATATTTGTTTAGTCTATGAATTATTTGAAACCATTTTCTGAAAAAAATATTTTAATGAGAACTATCAAAAATACAGGTTAAAATATCCTTTACTAGAACAATAGTCACTGATTATTTATTATTCATTTGCCATATATTTTTTTAAGAACTTACTCTCTGTCAGATATTGTTTGGCTTAAGAGATACATTAGTGTGTAAAACCTCCACGGTTATGTATGACCCCAAGTAACTTATTGGTCATTAGAGAAGCATATAAAAAGTTAAGTGACATAGTAACCACACGTGTGATTTTTGTCATTATAGGAAATATAGAAAGCTACAGAACAGTAATTAGAAGGATGGACATTAAACCTTCACGGTGTTGTGCTTCTGCCCAGGGATGCCCTCCCCCACTCATCTCTGCACTCATCTTTTTTGGGAGGCACCCCTTCCATTTCAGGAGAACTGCATTGGCAAATGTTGCTTTCATAAAATACACCCCAGCTTATAACTAAAGTAGATACCATCAGAGAGAAAAACTTGATCCAACCCAAGACACCCAGAACTTTCCCCAAAGTATTGGAATCGGGAAGAATAATAATTATATAAATCATGTTTCTCAAATGCGCTTGGCAATACTTGGCACCCAATACATGAAAATACAAATAAAATTAAGTGTATCGCCAGGCATGTAGCTTCAACTCAAGAAAAAATACATTTCCCAATAATTTTAGAAGAGTTATACATATATTCTTGGCTAGAGCTTCTGACATATAATTCTCAACAGGAAAATGAAATTGTAAATGACCTAGAACTTAGTTGGCGCAATTAAAAATATATCTATGATAAGAAAGTTTACTTAAAGATTTTGATTGGAAATTTTCATACAGTACTCCAGTGCTGGCTAACTCAGTGCTTTTGAGAGGAATGAACACGTGGTCAATACTTAATCTATAGCTGTTAAATTGAATTAAATCCAATTCCTGAAATATAACAAACTGCTGCTGAATTTACGTAAATTTCAAAATATATACATGATACAAAGTTAAAATATGTTTCTACCTGGAAAATATGTAGTGCCCAATTTCTCATATAATTGATATTAAAGTTAAGAATTTTTAAAAATGACTTAAAAATAATGAAAAGAATGTTCATAGTGCTGGTTTAAATTAGCACATTTACTGTGATAATTTGGCTAAAGCATTAATATTTTATACCATTCATGTTAGAAATTTTATTTCTATGTATTTATCTTATCCAAGTAATTATGGATATACTTAAAATATAGCTATAACATTGTTCACTGCAATATAGTTTGTAGTGGAAGAAATTTCTAAACAACCTAATTGTCTAAGAATAGAAAATTGATTGAATAAATTTTCATAGACCATTACTGTATAATACTATGTAGCCATTAACCATTGTATTGTGGAATAATATTCAATGAATTGAAAAATGATCATAAAGCAATGTTAACTAAAGAAGCAGATTACAAAATAGTGAGTAAAGAAAAATGTCATTTTATTCATATGTAACACCTGCCTGGGTTAATTTTTCTTTTCTTCTGTTTTACTACTTTTAAATTTTTTAATTTCTGCACTTTACTAGTTGTGATGGGCTAGGCTATACACGGTAGCAGGCTGGCCCCTCATCATGACAACCTAATACAACAAAAGATTTGGTTTTCACTTATGCAAATTGCATGGTTTGTCCCATAGTCCCAGGGGTCTCAGGAGCAGTGTCCCACCAGTGATCCAGAATGCTTCAGTTTCTTGGCTCTAAAATTTCAGCACAAGTTACTTAACCATAGTGGCAAAGGAAGAGAACCTAGAGCATATCGTAGTAATTGATTGGTATCTGTCTATTGTTTACATTTTCTTGCCTCTTTATTCTATCCTTTATATGACTATAATTAATGACAATATATGTTTTTCTTTATTTTATGGCATAATATGAACACTTATGCTGTTTTGATACAAAATTCCTTTTCCTCTCTTTCATTTAAAAGAGTAATTTTGTCTATTTTAAAGTATAAGTGACTTTCAAGGGCAAAATGAATCCAAGTTGAATAGCCAGCAGTGTTATATGAAGACTAAATACATCCAGTGATGAAGATGGGAAATTGTAGTTTGTTATTGCTGTTGCTCTTAATGACTCAGTGCATTAAAATACCCTGATTAATGGATCGTTAAGGTTCTTTTTGACTGATCATAAAGGGCTTTTGTGATAAAGGTATATGATGGGCATCATACATATTGAGGGCATAACAACAACAACAAAAAAAAGAATAAAGAACCCTATATTAGGAGATCTGAGCCTGGGATGTCATCCAGTTAACCTGGCAAGAATAACCACTGTTTGAACCTTGCTGGCCAAGGGTCCACGCCAGCTGACCACCTTATCCTCAGAAATATCGAAAATTAACCTTGCCTTAATCTCAATAGAGTGGTAGCTAAATGCTTATTCTTCTTATGAGCAGAAAATTCCTTTTTTCTGTCAAAGTGTTCTTCCCAGCCATCTGATTAGTGGAAGTGATGCCCAGTCTCTGTTATAAATATTCACAGTATTGCCTATGAGATACTTTTTGAAGATTCTTCCCAACAACTCCCTGCAGGAAAACTTAAGCATCCCTGAGTACTGGGGAGTAGCACTTTAATTTAAATATTCTAAAGTGCCATGAACTAGGACATTATGAAGGGGCACTACTGTTATGGTTATTGCACATTGCCTCATGTGATGGTGCATGTTTTGCATCAAGCTTCTTTATAATATTATTTTGGGTGATAAAGTATTGTACAAGGCAATGTTTTGCGATGTAGTGTCTGTCAGAATCATCTGGAGAGGTTGTAAAACCCAGATCATTGGGCCCCGGCCTCAGAGTTTCTGATTCAGTAGGACTAATGGATCCTGATATTCGTATGTCTAACAATCTCATTAGTGATGATGATCTGTTGCTGGTGGGGATACAATTGGAGAAAGACTGATGTAATGAAGAAAATAGAAAAGATTAACTTTGTTATGGCAGTGTTTTGTGGGATAATACTTGAATTTTCACTTTGGGGTACCATAATCTTTGCTGCAATTGCCTCAATGTACTCAGTTCAAAACTCATTTAGTGTGTTTTGCAGACACTTTAAAATTTAAAGTGGATTTATTGAATTTTATTGAATCCTTATAATCAAGTGAGAATATACAACTGACCTGTTTAACTTAAGAATTTATATGTGTATATAGGTAGGTGTGTACATATGTACATTTAGATATATGTTACGTATACTTACATGTAATTGTGTGTACATGTATGTTTATTAAAAGATATCAAATCTAAAGTTAGTACACATTATTTTCATTGTAAGCTATGGTCAGATGTGACTTAAGGATGTGTTTCTAAGCTGGTTAGCCTTCATTTTTCCATCTGGCTCTGGATAATTCATTGACTCCATGCTCTTTTGTAAGTCACATAATTTAATACAGAATAGCTATTTCAAAAATATAATCACCTCTATATCCTTCTTTCTGCCCCATTCCCAGAAAAAAAATCTTTTCTGAAAAATTGATTGCAGAGAAATCTCTCTTTCTGCAATTGCTCTCCTTTCATCTTTCAAATGTATGTTTTGTCTTGATATTGTTAATTCTCTTTTTCGTTAACACAGTTACTGACTATGCTAAAATTTTCAATTTGTATTCTTCAAAGTGCCAGCTTCAGAATGTTGGTGTGTCTATATATTTATCTTTTTATGGTCTGAATTAAGATATAAGGTATTGATCTTAGTACTGCTGGACCAATGGAAGAAGGTTATAGCCCCTGAAATTTTGGTGGAAAGAGAGCATTTCCAAGTTTTATGCTGATTGAAATAAATCTTTCCTCCTAGTCACAAATGATTGACTTCGATTCTTTTTGTTCTAAGATGAGCAACTATCCCCAATGATGTAGTTTCCTGTGATTAGTTATAAGTTAATTAGCACAGCACATAGCACATAGTAGGCACTTTTCTTATCTGTTGACTGATTGTTCAAGTCATAATAACTTTTAATTATGTCACTTGTTTCAGCAAAAGACATATAGAGTTAAAAAAATAAAAGGCTGAACCAGAAAAGAGCATACTTAGGATCTCACCGTGGCACATGGCTTACGTAAAAGAAATCATAAGTCAGTACATGGAATATAAGCTCTTAGAAAAGAATCTTGCTGTATTTCCCCAGCCTCTTTGAATCTTTACAGTTAAAGAAACATTATCATTATAGTCATTCTGTTGAAATAATTTCTTTGCTGGTGAATTATCGCATATGAAACAAGCAATTCCATTTTTCCTTGATACTTTGCTCTGTAATGCTAAAACTTGGCTAAAACCATTTTGTTGTTAGTACATGCATGGACTCGTAAACAAGAATTTTATTTTGTTTTTAAAGAAAACTTTTTTTAAAGAGAAAAGTATGTATTTGACATATAGCTGAAGCTAACAATAACTTCAATCTCTGTTGGGTTGAATTGGTTATTTCGTTTGTTGGGAATGAACGAAAACTCTCTAAAACTGTGTTAAATAAAATGCAGTGTCTTTTTCACCATGTGGTGTCAGAATTAGACTTCTCTAGGAATATAAATAGCAAAACAAATAATGAATTTAAAATTAATAGCAAGCCAAGCTGTCCACAGACATGAAATCTCTGGTCATACAATTCCTTAATGATTAAAATGTCCAAAGTCTACAGTTATAAATAAGCTCTACGTCATGTGTTTCATGTCATAGAATAATTATTGTTTAACCACTGCCCTCTTTATAAAGTAGAAAATAAATGGTTTGAAACAAAACTCATCACTCAATTTGTGGTTAATTGATATAATTAGAGTATATTTTGTCATTTTATCTTTCTAAACTGATGATAATGTGAAAAATGTGTAAGTACTTTGCATTCTCTTTCTTGAATTATTTGTCAAGCTAGTTCATAGACAGGGGAAAGCATTTCCCTTGCTTTTCAAAGTTTATTTAGAATTTTTTTTTAATTTTCATATATACTAGGAAACTTTCAGATAAATTTTGATTTTTTTTATTGTGGTATCTTTTTCAGAGATTTATGGTAGATTTTGATCTGTGTATTATTTGTCTCAATAAATAATGTTTTTGAGGACGTACACATCCATTCTGTTTTCTGCAAATCTCAACACATTAATTTCATGAATATTCTATATCCACGTGATTCAACTTTTCAGGTTGATTTTAGAAATTAATCTAAAGCAGTGGTTCTAAAATCGATTGATTTTGCTCCCTACAGTAAATTCAGCAACATCTACAGGCATTTTTTTTAGTTGTTACAACTGGCAATGGGGCAGTTTGCTACTGACATCTAGTGAGTAGTGACCAATATTCTGGAATATTCTAGAGTAAGCAAGCAATTCTCCATAATAAATATTCATTTATTTATGTTAACAGTGCTGAGGTTGATAAGCCTTATCAAAAGTATTCACTCTCTGCAGCCTATGATCATTTTTGAAATTGTTTTTTCTCTAAGTTCTTGCATTAGCATCAGCTTACGGTGAACCAGTTAGTCATTTCTACTTACTTTGTTCTCTTCTAATTTCCCTGACAATTATGCATATATAATATTGTAGTTGTGAAGGCAAGTTGAGGAATGAAAATATGATCTCACTTTTTTGTAATGGGTGCTCATTTTTTTTTTTTTTGAGAAGGTAGTGAATAATTGCATTGTTCACTATCACCCTCTTAACTTTGGAAACAATCAATGTGATTCACTTCCATTCTACCATTTGTTTGAGTGAGATAAAAAAAAAAAAGAGTGAAGATGAGCTGAAAAATCAAAATAGAACAAACATAATTATATTCACATGATTTTTTAATCATTTATTGTTCCCCGAACCTATGTGATAGGAGTCTTTCCAATTTTGACAATTAGTTGACTACTTGTATTAAACATATCATTAAAAAGGGAAAGTAAAATGTACCTCTAAAGCTTGATGTTTTATACTGATTTATTATTTTTGCGTAGGACAGAGATAAAGGAATGTAATGTTTATACTTGTAATACTCAAAAGTTATTCAACAGGTTTGCATGAAATGAAAAGTCATGAGAACATTATCAGTAGCTTTTAGTATGCTATAAATAGTCACATTGTAGTAGTCTATGTTTAAATTTCTCAGAGTCTAAACATACAAACATACTCAGCTTCTCCTCTTAATCATCTCTATCACTAAAAACTACCATATTATCTATATAATAAATACTTATATATTTTATATGTATTTCTTTTACATATATAATGAAAATTGGGGCTTTGAAAACATTTTAAAATTAAAATGAAGGCAGTTTCTTAAAAAGCAGAGCCTTTTTTCTCTCCTGACTTTTTTTTTTTAACAAATATCCCATGATTTAAATCATTATTTAGAAGAAATTGTCCATAATGGAAGCATACAACATAATTTTTAAATGGCTCCTGTTTCTCTAAAATTGAAAAGTGCCACATTTATGTCTCAGTTTACATTTGAAAGACCAAATAAAGTTGTTTTTGAAAAAGGATTCAAATTGATGCTATTGCATATCTTTAATACATTTAAAAATAAATAAAAAATTAATGCTATAAAAACATTGTGGCTTAGTGTACACAAAAGATTCAGAATTCAGATAGGCCAAAAGACCTTCATCTAATATGTCCTGAGCATCCACTCTGAGATAAGTCTGTGCTTGAGTTAAAACTAAAAAGGAGAAAAAGCCTGGTCTTCACAAGGCTCACAGTCTGTCCTCTGCAAATAAAGAGTTAAAGCAGGGAAGACTGGCTACAATGAGTCAGTTAATCCAAGTGTGAGAAGGTGGAATCCAAGAATCAAATCTGTAGGAATCAAGCCCCTGACTTATTGTAGATGATGGTGGAAACTTTTTTCAATTCACCAGTAATCCTGAGGCTCACAGACAGTTCTGAGTGGAAATAGCTGACTTAAAAGATGGGTATGTTATAAGACATACCATCTGCATCAAGCTGAATAAACCAGAAAAGATTATTTTGAGTCTTAAGTCTTTTAATTTTAATTCTATGATGGTTAATTTAATGTGTCAACTTAGTTAGGATATAGAGCACAGTTGTTTGGTTGTACCGTAGTCTGAATGTTGCTCTAAAGTTAATTTTTAGATGGAATTATTTCAATCAATAGACTGAGTAGATCAGATTACCATCCATCATATGTGTAGACCTCATCCAGTAGGTCAAAGGTCTTAAGAACAAAGACTGAGACTTTCCAAAGAAGGAATTCCCTCTAGACTGCAACATAGGAACCCATCCTGAGTTTCTAGACTGCTGCCTGGGGAATTAACACTCAGTACAACATTAAGGATACCTGCCTGGGTTTCCTGCCTGTCTGTCGCCTTAATTACCTATGCATTTCTGACTTGCCAACTAAATTGCTGACCATACCTTAAATAACTCCTCTCTCCTCTCTCTCCTCTCTCTCTCTCTCTCTCTCTCTCTCTCTCTCTTATCCTATAGAGTCTCTATAGCTTCTGTTTCTCTGGAGAGCCCTGACTAATGCAATTGTATACTTTGCTGTACCTGTTTACGTCTGATGAAAATCATCGTATCAGTGTGCAGCATCCATTTTTCTCTTCCTGTGCCTTTCAGCAAGGTGAGATGTGATGCTGCTCGTGTTTGTGCCTTTAGCAATGGACCTTACACTATTCTATTCTCCCCCTTCCCCTGGGTTTTGATTAAGCTGATTCTCTTGCACATGATTTTGTGCTTATAAAACTGTATCCCCAGTTGCTTTTAAAATATATTTTTAATAACTTGCAGAACCATTTTTTGAGTTGAGTCAACTAGTGTTGTGTAAGTTTCTATTCCTATCCCCAGTGGCTACCTTCCAGCAACTGCTATCACTTTTATACCGAAAACTTTGTTTCAAGAGCTCAACAAAATCTTCTTCAACTCAACAATTTTAAAAAGGTAAAACTATTTGATCTAAAATACTGAGCATTTAAGCTGACTGAAAAAGTCAAGGAATAGGTTGATATTACCTTTTGCTACTTTGAAAAGTCCTTGTGCTGTCAATATGACAATAGTACTAGACTTGCAGTGAGAGTATTCAAAATAAATGGTCTTTAACCCGTAACATCTATTTTAAAATGGAAATGCCGTTTCAAGTTACTATATCCTTTTCTCAGTAATTCTTCCCATGGTAAGTTTTATAATAAGCAGAAAAATGGCCCAAATTCACATGTTGACATTTATTGATACTTGTGTGGCATGTCTATTGATGTTTAGACAATATGATAAACAATTTGCATAACAAGTAGAAACTCATTGTAGGATATGGTTTATTTTCTTAGTTCAAGATAGTTGCTTCTGGATTTGAATCTGCAATTCTAAAAAATATAATTTTCTATGAAACATCATCACTCAAACTTATCCTTATTTTTTGTTGACAGAAAACAGAAAGTGAAAATGTGCTGCTCAGTTGACAGTTGTCAGCAATTATTTTGTTTTTGTTCAGAGAAATAATTATATGTTTACTTAGAAAAAGAAGATTTATAATTAAGAGGTACTCAAAATTCTACCTTTAGTGTTATTTCTAAAACTATTAGAAAAAAATAAAGTTTATAGTGTTTTGTAGCAGATTTATTTCACAATTAGGTGATTCTGGCCCAAATTTCCTTTCTCATCTCACTATGCCAAAACATATCTACCAGCTGCATCCCCTCTTTAAGCCATATTGAACTTCTCACCATTCATTGATTGTTAAACCTCTGATTTTTGCTTTTCCTAGAATATATTTAGTTCTCACTAGAAGCAATCTAAGATTTAGTCACAGTGACTTTTCTTATGTGTAGGCTGATCTCAAATCCTTATATAGAACATATTCTGTCACTTTTCATATTGCAATAGAATATATATCTAGTATAAGTGCTCTGACTTTATGAGAGGTTTCTCTTCAAAGCATCTCCTTCCATCAAACTATGAATTCTTTGAAGGAAAGGAACAAATCTCATTCCTCATTTTTTAAATACAAAAAAGATATATGCCTTTCTTACCCATATCACTCGGGATATGTAAACTATAGTGATTTAAAGGAGGAATCAGCTCAGAATTTTTACAGTCAACAGAAGAAATGATTAATTTGAGTTTACTTCAGATCACTTATGCAGTTAAAAAAATACTTATTTTTTTCCCTGAGTGTTACTCCTGGATAGTTGATTCTTTTGGAGATTTATATCAAAGAAAGGATCAAATGCAAGGAGCTATAACTGTGAATTAAAAGTAAGAATTTTTTAAAATAAGACACAAAATGTGCTGATTTGCCATCATGGGTCAGGTTGTACCAAATGCTGACTCTGTACCAAGGGATGTTCTAGGTTTGGGAGATGTATTGGTAAACAGAATTGATCCTTTCCTTTGTGAAAGTTCTATTCTGTCAGGGGGATAGGTGGTAAATAATGAAAACAACAAAGATGTCAATTCATTGTTGTTAGAAAGTGAAAAGAACTAAGGAGAAAAGGTGAAAAATATAGAGTTAAGTGAATCAGATGTGCTCTGCTGGGAGGAGATTTCAGACGTAAATAAGATATTATAGGTAGGCCTCATCACTAATGTGATATTTGAGCAAGGCTTTTGTAGGTGAGGGTAGATTCTCTCCTAGAGCCTCCAGAGGTATGTTTCTCTGCCAATATCTTGATTTTGGCTCAGTGATATTGATTTTTTACTTCTGGCCCACAGATCTGTGAGATAAATTTATTTTGTTTTAAGCCACCTAGTTTGTGGATATTTGTTGCAGCAGCCACAGAAATCTAACACAGATACTAATTAATACACTATGCTCCAAATTGGCTATAAAAATTGCAGCGTACTGAGGTCCATATTGTTCTATACTACTGTCAACATTTGACATCACAATCATATTTTTTAATGTTTTCGAATAAGACTAATGAGAAGTTCCAACCACTTTTTTGTTTTAATTAGACTTTTTCTATTCATATTTAAGTTAACATATTTTATATGTTTGTTGGCGTTTACATTTTCCCTTGTGACATGCGCTTTTCAAAAATTTTCTCATTTTGTATTTTTCTTTTCTTTTTTTATAAGATTTATTTATGATTTTTTTTTTGTCTCTCTGGTCTATATATTACACAATTACCCAAATCGCATTATATAATTTTATATAGATGTCTGATACATTTTTATTTATTGTAGGGCTAGTACCCCCTCCTGGCTCTCATTTTTTAGAAAATTGTATTTAAGTGCAATATTCATACTTTATAAAAAATAATCACAGCATTTTTATTATGATTTTATATATTTTATTAACTCTACTGTATAATGAATTTTAATGGCCAATCCTTTTTTCTATACAACTGATTAAAAAAAATCTGATCTTGCCATCCACACTATCAGTCTCCTTTATCACATTTTATTTTCTGAAAGAGCTATTTTCAACTTAATTAGATAGATAGTTGGCATACATAACTCTTTCATCTAACTTAAAATGACAATATAAGCAACTTAAATTGGTTAAGTTTTTCCTAAGACTCTTTTACTTTTAAAGTACAGATTTCTGATTATCTTTTTAGCTCATGGGCTTTCTGTTCCTGCTTTTAAACACAATGTCATTCTGAATGCCACCAAGACCCCTATGGTACAGTGTTCTTGAAAGAATCTATAAAAGTCCTAAAGCCATTGGTTTGTTCTGTGTGCTTAAGCAAGCTTTGCCTTTATGTAGATTTCATCTTTTTTGACTCCAGCTCTGACATGTTGCTAAATACGTTTGATTCATCACCTCTTCATAACAAGTGGTATCTATATGTTAAAAACAACTTCATTATTATATATATGTTTTTTCTAAGCCATTGGAATCTAATTTGAATATTTGGATGCAGAGGGTTTGATGTTTATACATTCACAGACACAACTATATCTTGACAGGCCAAAACAGTTGTATTATACCATAAATTATAAGATGTATTACAATTTCAAATATATTAAAACATGGGAAATGTGCAACTTAGAATCAGTGAAAGGTACAATTAATTTTATTTGATTGGATTGTTTCCTGAACTCTAATGTATCACACTAACAATGGGCATTCCTCAGAAATATTTTAAAGGAAAGCATCATAGCCATTAAAATGATCTATAATCATTCAATGTGAATTCAAAGAGATTCAGAGATAGAAACAATACAATGGAAATTTAAGGAACACATAGTAGCAAAATTAAATCATCAGTGGAGGCAGAAAAAAATAGTATTTTCCTGCTGCAGAAATTGGAATCAGCAACATACAGAACAAACTTAAGAATACCCTAAATGTGAAAACTGCATCTGTGAATTGAGACTTGACTGTGAATGAGCCTTTTTTGGTACTGATTCTTGTTTGTTTTACTTTCTGAAAATGAGCTTCTTCTTTTATGCTATAGACCAGCTTTTCAACACGGTGGAGAAGGGGAACTACCACTGTAGTTCTGAGCTCATTTCATTCATTTGCAAGATATTTGCTGTATCAGCTTCATCACTTAAACTTTAAAAACGTCTCTCTATGGAGTGATGCCTATGAATTTGAACTGCATTGTTTTCCTAACTTTGGGTAACATAACTCTGATTCTACAATATATTAATCTTTGAGAGCAATAAATATTGTGGTTAAATAAGTTAAGATACTTTGCATCTTAAATCTCTCTCTTGGAGATTCAAAGAATGTGTTAAATGCACAGAGAAATCCTACAACAAATAAGAAACCTGTTAAAGATTGTTCACTTCTTAAAGAAAAAGACATTGTAGCAAGGGAAGGCTTATTTCTCTGTACAACATTGATATATTTCCGTAATTCTTGTCTGGTTCTTACTTCTCCAGCAAAGAGAGAATTATTTTCTTTTTTAAAAAAGAAAAAAATAGAATAATAGAATTGTTTAAATTTGGGAGGAAGGTTGATTGTCTGGTTTGCTCATACAAGTATCATTAATAGATAGAGACAAGTAATAACTATCTAAGTAGATAAAACCTAAAAGTAGCTGGAAGCTTGTGACTACTTTAAAAAAAAAAAAAATGGCCTTGCTGAAAATGACTCAACTTACATAATAAAATAGAAAAACATAGAATTGTGATTTATTATATGTTCCAGTTCTCTCTAGCTCATGACTTTGAAATAACCCTTTTCTTTTTAAACACAAGATATTAGCACATCCCAGGTCTGCTTTAATTGTTGGAACTCTGTTGTCCTTATTCCCAGAAATACCCAAACAGTGTTTTACGATAGGCCCATAAACTTGTCTGTCAACTCGAAGTCCCAGAGGATAGCCACACTATTGTTTATTTCCTGGCCTGGCTTCTTCATTTTGTGAGTGGCCACTACTGATGAAGCTACTAGCAGAGTAGGGAATGCGGCACACATCAAGGATCCTGACCAAGACTTCTGAACCTTCCCCTGTGTGTGAGGAAAGTTGAGACCAGCTTCTTCCTGACTCTGGATCCTGACCTTTTTCTTAGAGCATTGACTTTAGAAAGTTGTCATTGTAAATTCCTGTCTGCCCCTTTAAGGTGTACATCTTTTTAAAGACCTCTTTCCGGGTTTGCAACCCAGTGATACCTTTCTCAGAGATCTGAAAACCATCTCTGAAATGTAAACATTAAGGGGGTAGCAACCCTACCATTCTGTTCATGTGGAAGAGGGGGACCTAACTTTGGTGGGCACCTTACTCCAAGTTGTAAAACAAATTACCTTCTGCCGTATAAACACAAGAAAATTTACTTTTCCTTTGAGTAATGTCAGCTAGCAAACATGGACATATTGCCTGTGTTCCCTCCCACTCCAGCACTTAAGTTGAATTCAGCTTGTGTTCTGGTCTGTCTCCCCCATTTCAGTAACCTATTTGACTTTGCCCAGTACAATTTTCACTTTGAAAATGTTACTTCTGGACATGGTTTCATAGTATAGTGGTTAGCATATCCGCTTTACACGCAGAAGGTCCTGGGTTCACGCCCAGTGGAGCCACAGTCCATGGCCTATGGCCATGCCACCTTGAACGATGTCTGATCTCAGAAGCTAAGCAGGTCAGGCCTGGTTAGTACTTGGATGGGAGACCACTTAGGAAGACCAGGTGCTGTAGGCACAAGTAATAATAAATAAGAAGAAGAGGAAAAGAAGAAAATACTACCTCTAAATCCTCCAAAATACTTATGTTATCCTTGTGCTGGAGCTTCTATGTAATGAGATAAACTGCCTCCTAACTCAGACAGCTGGGCTCTGGAGCAGTTTTGCTTGGGCCACAGACATACACAGACTTCTCCAGGGCAGCTCCATCAGATTCTGGACACCGCCTGTGCCTTCAGTCTTACCAAGGCCTTCTCAAAGCATGGTTTCTCCAGTTTCTGGCATTCACTTATTCAACTGTAGGGCTGACATTAAGTGCTAAAGTGGTTTATAAGGAATAGATACCATGTGGTCTTCACTGTTCTTTTCTACTTTCCTTTGAAACACTCCACCTTCAACTGAAAATAAAGATGTATGTGAGACAAGAAGGTGTATTGCTAGGCTAAGTAGCATATCAGAGCCCCGGCTTAGTTAGCAAAAATATTATATGTCACCTATTTCTGTATGGTGAAGTAAATAACCCATAAAGTGAGTTATAGTTGCTGTTTAGAAACACTTATTAGATTTCCTGTGCCTACACTTTTTCCTTTAGAAAAGCAGTTATTCTGTATTTTAAAGTCAAATACAGACATAAAATACATTTATTTTGTTGGACAAGAATTGGGGTCTGACCTACTTTTGCCTTTACTTCAGCTAACTTCCTACAGCTGAAAGTCCCATTCAAACCCAGAACAAACACACAGTTTCTGAAACATAAAGCCTTTTATATTATTAGCCATACATAAAATTCCATTCTATATATCTTGACTTACAATCCTTTTTCAAAATATGATTTTTATTTTTATGGCCAGTACTTACTGTATTGGTGGTACTTCCAAATTTTAAATAGGCTTTCAAAAATGTTTTTCCTATTACTAAAATTGCAAATAAAAACAATAACAAAAATTGGTTGGAAAATAAAATGACACAAGTGCTGTCATCAATTGTGACATAGGCCCCGTAAGGAAGCCACTTTTTAAAATACCAAAATATATTTGAATTTGTTCTTATTCCAGATATTCTGACCTTTACTTTAAAGCTCTTTTTATTCCTTTATTTCATGAGCACTTATTCTAAAAGCTAAAGACACTTTTGCACAACATTGCATACACATGCAAATAAACCTATTTCATATAATCAAATTTATCACTTACAACAGAATTCTTTATGTCCTTTAACATATGCTATAGCTGGAAATTTGGCATATATATGTATACATACGTATACAATGAGTCTAATATATAAATACATAACATACATATAATATTTACAACCAACCTTTATATATTTGCATTTTTTCTGTATAATATATTCACTGTGTCTAAGATGTTGAAACATATCCATTAAACAAAGTCAGTTCTTTAATTCAAATCTTTCTATTATTCATCAATTCTGCATCTCTGACTTATGAAGTAAAGATTTTTTTGTTTGTTTCTCACAAATGAGTCTCATTCATAATGCACTTAACTGCTCTAGATCTTATTAGAACCCACTTTCTATTGCTTGGCTGGGTATGATGGCAATAGGTACTAAGGAAATTACTGAAGAAATGTCGCAGTTTGAGTTTAAAAGAGAAAACACATTTTGGTATAATGTTATTTAAGTTAACTGGACAACAGATACAAAGATATTTATCCGTACCGGGTTATTTTTCTCTTATTCCAGTTTCACCTTAGAATTGCTAAAATCAACTTTATGAGCAGCATAGAAACCAGACACTCTCATATAATTTTGAAAGAAAAAAGAAGAAAAAGTGAATTCTTGAATCCCATTAACTTTTCCACTTATTAGTATTTTACTCCTGTCCTGTCATGTCTTTGTGACATTTTCTAAGCCTCAAGCTCCTATACACAGTAGGAGCAATGCGTGCTGTGACTTACTCTACTGCCTAATTCCAATAAAGCCAGTAAACCTTTTAGCCAATGGTCTCTAAGACTGGTATAGGCAGATGTGGAGTCAGAATGAAAACTATTTGTTCTGTCCAACTGGAAAGAGTCCAAGTGATCAGTACATAAAAATTTTTTTTTTTTTTTTTAATTATTCTACATGAGTTTATCTAGTATCAGTAGAATTTTTGCATCATTTTGTCCTTTATGTCGTGTATCTTCTGGAAGTCACTTCTACTCACTCACCGCTATCAAACTCAACGCAGTTTCCATCCTTCTAACCCGTATGAATTTTCCCATTTTTATAGTTAAGAAGTAAGGCTGAGAGAGCGAATCTCAGGATTTCCAACTCCTAAAAATCCAAGGCTTAATTAAAACTTTGCCCTACAAGGGCTCAGTATATACTTACGGAGTGGTACTGTATGTTAGTGAATGGACTTGGAAGCAAAGGACATGGCCTCTTAGCTCAGAATGAATTTCTTTTTCTTTTTTAGTTAAGCAGGAATAGGAGTACTAGATTCTCTAATCTTATGCCTCTGTAGGGAAGACACACCTTCTTACTATTATGTATTTATCTTAGAAGTAAAATACATGCCACGATGTTATATTTTAATAGTAATAATAATGATAATAATGAATAATAATAATAATAATAATAATAATAATATGTAACCTATGTCAACCCCAGAAATGTTAACTGATTAACGGACTGTATAAATGCATCAAATGAGACAAACATAAATCATCAAAGCTGATTTCTTCTGTGTGGAATTAGATTTTACAAAATAATATAATTATTAACTCTTTCACACTTCTCTAAAACCCAGAACTGTGACCTAGAGTCGCACACAGATACTTAGAAAAGAAGAGCTTCTGAACAGCTGCTCTGTCCACCTCAGAGTCTGCACATTTTAGATTTTGGGAAAACTTGTAAGACTTTACGCAAAGGTGATCTGTCTTTCATAGAATTATAACAAATTGGGTTAGTTTGTTTTCCTAATTACAAGACAATTGTACATGGAAGAAGAAGGAAGTTTAAAAAATTACCTGATCTGTATTAATAGTGCTAATGTGAAAAAAAGCAGACATCAGCTGTGCAGACTGTTGAAAGAACAGAGAAGCACGCCAGCAATCTGATAGCATTTAACCTAAATTCAAGTAAATTTATGTATTTTAATATCTTAGTGTAAAAGTCTGTCCTATCACATTTTAAAATAAATTATGGCCATAATGGAGAACTCATCTAATTAGATTATTTTTAATGTCTCCTTTAAGTTGAAGGTATCTAGCAATATGAACAATAGGTTCATCAAAACTCTGTCTTAAGGATCTCTTAAATTAGCTTACATAAAATTGTCAATTCCTTAAGGTAACAGAATTTATTTTTAAAAAAAAGATTATGAGGAAGAGCAAATAGATTGATTTTTGGTCAATTAGACATTTTCAAGTAGGGAAATTTTTTTCTTTAATATTTAAATTTATGAAATAGCCCTGGAAAAGAAAGGGTCAGTTTCTTCACTTCCATGTGATATTTAATGGCATAAACTATTGAAATAGATGTAAATTTTAAAATAAACCAAATTTCTATCTAAAGGGACCAGAAAACAATAATATCGAACACTTATTTTTAGTAGTGGAATTAATATAATTTTATTCAGGCAAATTGGCATATTTGCATTAATTTCCCAATTATTTTATTAAGTTTTTTCATATTCTTTTGTTCAAGTCAATCTATTGACCATCTACCATGTGTCAGACACTTCTCAAATTTTCGATGCAGTGCTGAAAGGACAGATTGACCTATTCTCTATGAAGCCTACATTCTAATTACAACCACAAAAGAGCAAGTTCTGATATGAAAATGAAGCAAATGAGAGAGGAGAGACTAGGAAGCATTTCAGATCTGGGTATAAAAGTCCTTTTGAGCCTCTGATGTTTCAGTTGAGGTCAAAAGGAAAAGAAAACAAAACTAATCTCATGTAAAGTTAGAGGTAAAGCATTCCAGGAAGCAGTTGCATTTTCTTCCTAAACCAGAAATTTTTTCCTTCTCTTAATGCCTGAGCTAGAACTTCTTAGGTGAAGTTAAATAAAAGCAGTTTGAGTAAACATCCTTGTCTTCTTTCCGTTCTTAGGGGAAGAATGCTCAGTACTTCACCTTTATGTATGAAGTTAGCTATGAAGTTTTTTGCAGGTGCTCGAAATCAGCATTTGTTAAGATTTTTTTTTCTTTTTTAAATTTTACTTTGCATTCCTGAAATAAACCCAAGTTGGTCAAGATGTATTAACTTTTAGTCTATACATTGTTAGATTCAATTAGCTTAAATTTGTGTTAACAATATCTGTGTGTTTGTGAAGAATATTGGACTGTATTTTTTTTTTCTTGTAATGTCTTTGCTTTTGATACCAGGGTATTGCTGGATTCATAGAATTAGTTGGATATTATCTTTTTATATTGAGTTTCATTTAAGAGTAGTTGTATCATTGATATTATTTCTTCTTTACATACTAGTAGAATTCACCAGTGATGCTATCTGGGCCTGGGAGTTCCTTGAATGAAATTTAGCGGCTTATAGCATTCCAAGTATTTTTCAATTTCATCCAAATTTGTTAATTTACTGGAATAAAATCACTCATGTTATTTTTCTTATTTTCCTTTGCTATATGTAGTGGGTATTTGAAAAAGATGACCCCTCTTTTATTTCTGATATTAGTATTTTATTTTCTCTTTTTTCTTTTGTAGGCATACCTCGTTTTATTGTGCTTCACTGTATTGCACTTCACAAACATTGTGTATTTTAAAAATCGAAGGCAAGACCCTCAACCAGTAAAATGATTACGACTTGCTTTATTGTGATACTCACTTTATTGCAGTGGCCCGGAACTGAATGTGCAGCATCTCTGAGGTATGCCCACACTTGCCAGTCTCTGGAGAGAATGTCTGTTTTCTCTTTTTTTCTCAATGGAACTGCATTATGTTTTATTGATTCTGTTTTTTTTTCTTTTTCTTTTTTTTTTTTTTTTTAAATTTTCTCTTTCATCAAGTTTTGCTCTGATCCTTATTATGCTAATCTTATCTTTGAGTTGAATTTGGCCTTTTGTTTCTGGTTTCTTAAAGCACTGAGACCTTATTTTTTTTTTTTTTTATAACCAGTATTTAGTGCTACAGATTTCTCTTGACAGCTGTTTTAGATGCATCTAGCAGATTTTGATAGTTTGTGTTCATTTTTATTTAGTTTGAATACTTTAAAATTTCCTTTTGATATTTTTTTTCTTTTTTCTTTTTTATGGCCCATATAAGTATATTACTTCTATGTAGTTTCCAAGTATTTGGGAGTTTTCCAGATATCTTTCTGTTGTTAAATTTTGATTTAATTTTATTATGTTCAGAGAACATGCTTTGTAGTATTTGATTCCTTTTAAATCTGAGGTTTGTTTTATGGGCCAGATTATAATATATCTTAGTAAACATTGTTTGCATGCTTGAAAAGAATATGTATTCTGCTCTTGGTTGAGTATTTTATAAATACAAATTAAATAAAGTTGATTGATAGGGTTATTCAGGTGTTCTATGTCCTTGGTGAATTTTATCTACTTATTCTATCAGTTATTGAAATGAAGCTGTTATAATGTCTGTCTATGTGGATTTATCTATGTTTTCTTTTAGTTTCAAAAGAAATTTTCTCTAATTTTAAAATTATTAGTTATATAAATATTAAGCATGTTATGACCTTTAGGTAAAATTATCTCTTATTATTACAAAATATTCATTTGGTCCCTTATTATAGTTTGTTCTGAAATCTGCTTCTTTTGATATTAATATAGCATTCCAGTTTCCTTTTGATTAGTGTTAGCATGGTATATAATTCATCATCCTTTTACCCTTCACCTATTTATATCTTTATATTTAAAGCAGATTTCTTGTACAATAGCCTATAGCTGGATCTTGCTTTTGCATCCAACTTGACAATCTCTGCATTATAATTGGGTAGTTTAGACCATTTACATTATATGTTATTTTTTTATTTGCATCAGCTTAATCTACCATTTTGCTATTTGTTTTCTATATACTTCATATGATCTTTGTTTGCCTTTAAAATACTATATTGTTAATTGGGTATGTTATGATTATACTTAATTTCCTCTGTTAGTGTGCTGTGAGGGTTCATTCTAGCAGGCCTGGAATTAGTCTAATCTATTTTTTTGTTGAAGTAAGAGATATACCTGTATGGCCCTGACCCTGGTCAAGGCGTGAAACACAATGATGAACAGTGGTTTTTGTAATCCTGTTTCTTAGCCTGGTTTCCTAGGTGCTGTGTACTACTTTGTCAATAGAGTATTGCAACTAGTGAGTTCGATGATTTTTAGCTGTTTACAGTAAGACCCCCAAACACCTCTACCACCGTCCTATAGCAGGAATATACCTTTTTGACTAGGTTTTTAAGTTCTTGTTTCATAGGATAGCAAGGAATTCTATCCAAATGCAGATAACACTGACCAATGATCTGAATGAATATTGTGCAGTCATTATTTCTGATGATGAAGGCATAGGAAGGGGTACTAGGATACAGTGGTAGAAGGTTATCTGCTTCATGAGCTACCATAAAAATACCACTTGTAAAATCAGCTCTTTAGCTGACAAGAGTTGGAGGTGCAGTTGGTACACTTAAATTACTATCAACAAATAGGAAATAGGTATAACTTGATAGTCCTACATTCCTGAGAATAAAAAGCCAGACATTTCATGCGACTGGTTATGGGGAGTTCTGTGTTATATGCAAACCAAAGCCCATTTTGAATTGACTACTTCTCATTATCCATATGTCCTGATCCCTGGGAACTCAAAAATGTGGGGTTCCATATTCAGTTACTGATTGCAGTATAGCAGCAGTTAGTACCCAATGACTGTTATATGTCTGTTGGATCAAATGGAATTGGCTCATTTGAAATAACAGAGCTTCTGATGTAAAGCACATACAAAAAGATAAAAAGTTACCCTAGCTCTGACAGAACATTTTGAAAGCATCTTACTCCAGGTAGATGGAAAGGGTCGCAAGCTACTTGGAATGCTAACATAGCCCAAATAAATTGACATCTGCAATACATTAAGATGTCCAAATCGAGAGCTAGAAGCAACTCTAATGAAATGAACTAGGATATCAGATATGGTGATTTTACAAGAATCTGAGCTATCCTAGACAAAATGACTGGGGCTTCTCACAGAAGCCCAAGGTATGCACTTACAGGTGTATGAGCTGTGTAGTTTGTGGAAATTTTCAAGTGGGGAATATAATCTATGGAGATCCTCCTGGACAATTCTAGTGCCATAGCTGAATGTTGACCTGTAATGCAACTGTGGATATTTTAAGATATCTTAAAAGGACTAGAGTACTTCCTATAGAAGAGAGAAGGACCCTGGTATGGGAAATAGGTTATAAACACCTGCTAAATCATATAACCTTAGAAATGGAATTTAGTTTGTGTGTTCAAGACTTTAGAATCCTGAAATAACAGATTTGTGGCCTCTAAGCTACATTCCTATGAGAAATAGTGTCTTATAGATGCAACAAGGTAGAATTTGTTGAATGGTGCAAAATAAAAGTACTGTAATTAATGTGAAGTTTATATTGTAGCAATGTATTAGAGTACTATGTAACAGTATTGTATAGTGAAATACAGAAATTGCAAGTAAAATTAATAGTAGAAAAGCCAAAAAAAAATTCTGATAAATACTGATATGGTGATCAAATATATTGGAAGATTAAATCAAAGCTCTTTCAAAACATTATTCGTGTGGAAGAGAATTGACCTAAAGCAGATTCAAATGGGATTAATGATAGATGATTATAGTTCTTAATTATACAGCAAATGTGTACTAAAAAGTGCAAATAACTTTAGATTTGGGAGGCAAAAATATTATAAAGTTATTATAAAAACATATTTCATGAAGTTTGTGTTGGTATTATATGTTTAAGTTGTGTGTTTAACTCTACATCTTCAGCGTTGCAAATATTGGGTACCTATATGTCTGTTTTTCATTGTATGATTGATTACATGATGTTGTAAAGCTAATTAGAAACAACTGTTTAGTCATAAAAAAGCTTCTGTCCATGGAGTGGACTATGATGTAAGGGTTCATTCCAGCAGGCCTGGAATTAGCCTGAGGATTTGGCTGAAGTGGAGATGTACCTGCATCACTCTGACCTGATTGTGCACAGATGAGCCAATTAACAGTAAGTACATTGGCTTTGAAACAAGTTTGGGAGCATTTTGTGCCAACTTGTCAATATTGCTGGTAACAACAGGATTGATGCTTTGCACCTGTTTTTGATGAGACCCTCACAGGCTTCTGCAATTATGTCTGATCACAATAATATGCCTTTGTGACAAGCAGGGTATAAGAAACCTATAGCGAAGACTTAATGTGAGCTCCCTGGTTCTGAGGTGTTCTGGTTCAAAGGTCAGGGGTCTTGATATAAGAGAAAAGTGAATCAGGTGTACCCTGCAAAGGACAGTTGAGTCTGTGCTCACTATCTCCAGTTTGCTCACTGTAAGGCAGCCATTGGCAACAGAACACATTTTTACTTTATTGCTTTTTCTATATTATTTTCATGAAATAAATTGTAGTTTTATAAAAAATGACATTTTAGGTCCTGTTTTTCTTTTTAGTAAACCAACCCTATTTGACTCACACCATTAGTGCAGCTGACTAATCTCTCTGTCAGATTTAGAGTATACAAATTTAACTTATCAGTCAACCTTTAAGTGATATCACTTCATATATAATACAAGAACAGTATAAAAGTATGTTTTCATTATCTCTCAGCCTTTGTGCTGTTGTTCTTATAAACTCATAATAATATATGTTATAAATCCCATAATATGTTTGCATCGTATTTGCTTGATTTCAATTAGCAGTTTAAAGTAGTTTAAAATGTAGGGAGTAAGTCTAATGTTTACATACATTCTTACCTTTTTTGGTGTTTTTAATTCCTTTGTAAAATGCAGGTTTTCATCTGTTATTTCCCTTTTGAGTGAAGTAATTCCTCTAAATTGTATAAATTGGCTTGCAACAAATTTTTTCAGATCTTCTAAGATGGAAAAATTATTCTGTTTTAATCTTTAGAAGATATCATTTCTAGGCAAGAAGTCTAGGTTGCTAATATTTTGTTTTGCTTTGATTGTTTACCCTTTTTTTTTCAGTACTTTAAAAGATATTTGCTCCATTGTCTTCTGGCTCGTTTTATCTGATGAAAGTCTGTTGTCCTTCTAATCTTTATTCTTCTGTATATAATCTTTTTTCTATGGTTGCTCTAAAATTTATCTTTATTATTGGTTTTAACCTATTTTGTTATAATTTATTTTACATAATTTTCTTTTTGTTTCTATGTGTGTAGTTTGCTAAGATTCTTAGGTCTGTAGGTATATATTTTAAAACAAATTTGGAAGACTTTAAGCCTCTAATTTTCAAATTTTTTTTTTCATGCTCTTATTTTTCTCCTTTGGGATTAAAATTACACATGTATAATATCACTTAAAATTATCCCACTCCTGTGATACTCAGATGCTTCATTTATTTTATTGGTCTTTTTTCCTCTTTATGTTTCATTTAGAATAGTTTCTATTGGTATATCATTTGGTTCACTAATCTTTCCTGCAATTTATTATTATCTGCTATTAACACTATCCAGTGCATTTTTTTTTAATTTTAAATATTGTAGTCATTTTATTTTAGAAACTCAATTTGGGTCTCTTTTATATCTTTCATGCCTCTACTTCACATGTCGATATTTCCTCTAGCTTTTTGAATATGTAGAATGCAGTTTGAAGACTGGTTTTAATAGCCTCATCTAATAATTTTAATATCTGTGTTCTGCATCATTTTTGAGTAATCATTTTATCTTTATTTTGGGTTGTATTTTTCTGTTTCTTGACATGTATGGTGATTGTTGATTGGATACCAGAAATTACAAATTTTACCTTGTTGAGCAGTTTACATTTTGTATTTCTATAAATATTGTTGAGTTTGTTCTGGGATTCAGTTAATTTACTCAGCAGTGGTTTAATCATTTCAAGGCTATATTTTAAGCTTCATTATTTGGAACCAGAGAAGCTGTAGTCTAAACCTGAATTTTCCCTGATCACAAGACAAATCCCTTCTGACTATCCAATGCCTCATTAATTTTGAGTTTTTCCACTGTTCATGTTGAGAACATAAATTATTCCCTGTACTTGTATGAACTGTGGAGTTTGTTCTGCCTGTTCCTTTTCAATGATTCATTCCATTGGATTTGTGCAGTATTTTTTTTTTATACATGTGAACTGATCAGTACTCACAAATAACACAGGAGAAAACATAAATAATCTTGGGGCAGGGTGATGACTTTTCGGATACACCAAAAAAACGACCCATGAAAGAAATGACCAATAAGGTAAACTTTATTAAAACATAAAACCTTACACTCTGCAAAAGACAATGTCAAGAGAAAAAGATAGGTCACAAAGAAAAAAATGTTTTAAAAGACATATTAATAAAAGACTGTTATCTAAAATATACAAAGAATTCTTAAAACTCAAAAATAAGAAAACAGCCTGATCTAAGAAATAGGCCAAAGTCCTTAACAGACACCTCACAAAAGAAGATATGTGGATGACAAATAAGCATATGAAAGTATATTACATATAATATGTGACCAGGAAAATGCAAATTAAAACAATAATGAGATACTAGTATACACCTATTAGAATTGCTACAAACTATAATTCCAACTATATGATATTCTGAAAAAGGCACAATAATGGTGACAATAAAAAGGTTAGTGGTTGCCAGGGTAGGGATCATGAATAGGCAGAGCACAGAAAATTTTTAGGGAAGTGAAGATACTATGTCTGATATTACATTGGTGGATTATTATGGTGAGTGATGTTGATAACGGGGGGGGGTATGCATGTGTGAGGGCAGAGTGTAAATGGGAAAGCTCTGTAACTTCCTCTAATTTTATCATAAATTTAAAACTGCGCTAAAAAGTAATAAAGTCTCAATTAAAAAAAGAAATACAGCTGATATCTGGAAGATTTGAAAGAATACATTGGCAGTTTGTTTTATTATAAACGACTTTTTATTCCTTTGTTCTGTCTTTGAACTAAATGGTATCAAGTACATCTCACTGGCTTTCCCACCCACTTCAAACAAACATTTTGGCTCAGATCATCTCTGTGAAGTATCAGGTAATAGAATAAGTAGTCCTATCATCAAATACTCTTTATCTATGTTATGGTAGACATATGATGTCCATGGCTGAATCCCTGGAAACTGTGAGTATGTTACCTTACATGGCAAAGGGGCATTAAATTTGCAGATTGAATTAAATTTGGTAGCAACTCATCTAAAAACAGGGAGATTACCCTGGGTTATTCAGGGGTGTCCAGTAAGGTCAGAGCAATGTGATGGGAAAGGACTCAATCTGCTGTTGCTGGCCTTAAAGAAAGTGGGACATGAGCCAAGGATGCAGGTGGCTTCTAGAAGCAGGAAAGGACAATGAAACAGATTTTCCTGGAACTCAAATAGATGTAGGAAGGTGTGATGCACTGGGCGAGAGCAGAGAAACTCCATGCCCCTTTGCATATATTTGTCTTACGCACCTTTTTCATGTTATTTGGTTCACATGGCTGTTCCTAAGTTATATTTTATAATAAACTGGTCATCTAGTAAGTAAACAGTTTCCTTGAGTTCCATGAGCTGCTCTAGAAAATTATTCAAACCCAAGGAAAGATTCGTGGGAACCTCCAATTTATATTCAGTTGGTCAGAAGTATAGGTAAGAACCTAGACTTGCAATTGGTATAGGAAGTAGGGACAGTCTTGTGGGACTGAGTCATTAACCTGTGGAATCTGATGATATTGCCAGGTGAATAGTGTCAGAATTGAGCTAATTGTTTGCTGGTTTGGGAAAAAAAAGTTTCGAAGCAGGAAAATATAAGGGAGCACACAATTTGAATCTAAAACACTGTTGCAAGATTAGATAGAGATCAATTTGAAACAATACTGTTAGAAGAAATAATAGAAATCATTAAAGAAACATAAATTGACATATAGCTATTTGATATAGACATATTTTAAGCAATGTTTGCTAAGAGCTTTGCTTCTTTAAATTTTGTTGAATGTTACCTAATATATTGGTCTGCTACCCAGCATACTGCAGCCAGAACGGAATCTGAAGACCTACTGCAAATAGCGCTAACACACTTTGAAAGTACACTGAATTCTTTATAGTTTAAAAGTAATTGGATTTTTTTCCCATTTAAAAAGTAATCACGGTTTGAGCAAACTAGAAAATATTTTTAAAATTTTAACAGACCATTCTACTGCCTTCAGCCAGAACTCATGCCAAAAACATTTATACACACATACACACACACACATATGTATATGTATATATATATATATATATATCATTTCTTCTTTGTATCTTTGTGATCTCATCATGTAATTTTTATGATTTACACATTTATATTGATGACAACCAAGATGTTGAGGTAAAACCTACTACACCCTTCTAAATCTTTATTGCGATAATTTTTTTTTTAAGCTGCAGTGATGACAGTGGTTGCTTATAACCAAACCAGTATCATGCTCCTCAAATTTTTATTGTTTTTTAACTCTTAATTTATTTTCTATGTAATATATTGAATTTGCATATTCTTATTTCTTATTATTTATTAATTTAGTTTTCCTAGTATTGCCTTTTGCAGTTGTGAAGCACTGGCAGAAAGTTTTTTGTTTTTTGTTTTTGGTATGCATCACTTTATTTGACAAAACAGTAAAATTTTAATAACTAAAAATATTCATTAACTTCATGTTTTATTCTAGAGCAATTATACTCCTTTAAGATTTAATCTTCTTACCAACATATATTTTGTTTGCTATTGGCATTTTTCAGAGTCAAAATGGTCTGTCATCTCTCCTTTCACTCCCCCAATAGTTTATCACTTTAGGCTGGGCATCATTTATTTATAAACTCAAAAATTATATCCTGAGGCACTATACCATAAGAACTTTTAAAGTTTAAATGACAGAAATGATAAGAACAAGAGGAAATACAAAAATAAAGCCACTGAATGAGAATTTCCATTATATGACTATATGAAACTGTCACATTTTCAAATCTCTTTGATGTTCACTACCATTTATCCACCACATTATTAATATGAAATTTTTTATTCAGAGTGACTGACTCTACTAAATGACTATTTTTTAACATGTGTCTTACATGAAATTTTAAAGAAAAAGTTCTCACTATACTATTTTTTGCAATTCAAAAGGTTTATTATATTTGCTAAATTCTAAACCATTATAAGTAGTCTAATTGCAGAATATTTTCTTACTCTCCCAAAATTGTGCACGACAACATTTTCAATATTTGTCCATGTTGAAACATAAATCAGTCTTTATTTCTTTTTAGCACTAAATAATATTTTATTACTTAGGTATACCACATTTCAACATACTCTTTTTAATCAAACAAAAATTTTCTGCCCAAGAGACCTAGAATCTTCTCTACATTGTATGCGTGTGTGTATGTGTTTATTACACTAGATGACTCAATGTGGAAAACATCCCTTCCTATATCCATAGCAAATCGCTTCAGTTAAATATAAAGTGAATATGCTTTAGCTAAAATAAGCCAAAAGCAATCTTTTAGGAAGTCAAGTAAATAACAAATGAGGATGAATTTAAAGTCATATAGGATTAAATAACTATTACAATAGTTATTCATGATGTGAAATTCTGAGCTTTATGCAACCCCTGTTTTCTTGTCTGTACACATTTTCTCTGTTTAAAAATATGTTCTAGATGCTTGAGATATAGATGAAAGAAATACAGGCTTTCCCTTAGAATGGAATATATTCTAGTTGTGAGAAGAATTGGATAGGAAAATAAGTTGGTAGGTAAATTGACAGGTGATTAAATTGATATATACTTAATAGATACTTTTTCCCATAAGGTAACTAAAACATGAAAAGAAGAAAGAGATGTGACCAGAGGAGTCAGGTAAAGTCTCTTCAAAGAGAAATTGACTAAGACTGAAAAAGATGTACCAGGTAGGCACATAGAACTCTGGGAAATGACCTACAGGATGAAGGAAGCTAGGTATACGAGCTTTGAGGCAAGAATGTACTTGTTATGGCAGAAGGGCAAAAAAAGAAAAGGAAAACACCAATGGGCTAGTACAAGCTCAGGGTTTACATTTAATCTTAAGTGTGATTAAAGAGTTATTAATAGGCGTCCTAATTTGAGGATTTGTTGAGAATATTAAATTATAAATATATACAAGTATCTAAAAATATTGTTCTCCAATAAATGTTATACTTTCATTCTTAAAGAACCAATGTTTAAAGATTTTAGATAGGCAGTTTAGAATAATAAGAACATATGCATTGAAGACAAATAAATCTGGGTTTGATTCTATGCTGTGATACCTACTATGTATTTTGGGGCCTAATAGGATTAAAAATCACTTGAGCAGCTTTCATTTCTCTTTAAAAACACTTTCACAGTCTCTCTTGCTTCTGTGCATGGTACATCTCCCCATTTACCTTATAAAAGGAAGGTGAAGTAAAAAATATAACAGGTATGTTAAATATGTAAATGTAAATATTGAATATTATCAAAATATTAATATATCATGACTCAAAACATTATAGCAATATAATCGTATACACATATTCTAAATGTTACAAGATTTCTAAAGCAAGAGACATGTTGGAAAAACTTAATATCTACACTGAATTGAATAAAACTTTGATTTCCCATGGTATATATTATATATTATATATAATATTAGTTATATATAAAATTTACGTATATATTATATATAACTAATATATAAAATTATATATATATGACTAATATATATATAACTAATATATAACTATATACATATATATATAAAACTTATATATACAAATTTATCCTTTCTAAGGAGATGTGACCATAAAATCAAACACATATATGTTTCTTGTTCATTATTAGTTTTCTTTTGCTGTAACAAATTACCCTAAACTTGGTAGCCTAAAGTAACACATATTCATTGTTTTAGAGTGTTGTAGGTCAGAAGTCTCACTGGGTTAAGATCAAGGTGTCAGCAGGGCTGAGTTCTTTCTGGAAGCTCTTGAGAATTTATTTGCCTTTTCCAGTTTATAGAGGCCACCTAATGCCTTTCTCTGTCTTTGAATTCAGCAATAGCAGATTGAATCGTTCTGACATCATATCATTCTGACCTCCTCTTCTACCTCCCTTTTCCACCTTTAAAGATCCTTGGATTACATCGAGCTCATTCACATAATCCAAGATGATCTCTCTATTTTAAGATTAACTAATTAGCAAATAAATTCCATCTGCAAATTTAATTTCTCTTGGCTATGTAAGGTAAATTAATAATAGGTTCCAGCAATTAGGATGTAGAGATCTTTTGGATGCCATTTTCTACCTACCATATTTCTTTTATATATAAATAATAGTTTATTATATTTAAAGAAATTGATAAAATATCATAATCAAGAATCCTCATAGGAAGCCACAGATTTCTACAGGTTACAATAAACTAATTTTATTAGTTTCCATTCTTGCTAGGTCATAAAATGAAAGTACTGAAAAGTTTCAGAGGTGAAAAAACAAAAGCTCTGCTTTATATTTATTTAAAAAATTCTTGGACTCACCCTGTATTATGCAAGATCAGCCTAGTTAACACATTTTTTTCTGTCCTTGTTTGTTATTTTACCTTCTACTATATATTCATGACTTTAAAATAGCTGAAATCATCTTTTGCTGGAGGCTGCAATGTACCTTTGTAATGCAGAAGTTGATTTTGAGATATTTTCTGTTCCTATTATAATGGTCTTGGAGAGTCTGGAGTGGCATCAGATTCCACATTCATTCTCCTTCACTCAGAAACCCATTTAGCTTGGGGCAAATGGGACAGATTCTCTTTCACAATGCTGACACTAGCGAATAGCCTAATGATGAAAGATCCTATAGCTGTTCTTCAATTCCCCAAACCCCATGTTTATACCCTGGCTTTTTTCATTGGAAGAAAGCTGGTCTCATATAACAAAACTACCTCAGATTTCATAGTCACCAGCATTTCCTGATACAGGACATTAAAGTTTGTGAGCTGGAATCTATTACATTTTCTGCTTTTCCTTTTTGTATTTTTTTCAATTGTTCTACTAAATAAAACAAAACTAAAAACAGCGAATATTTGATTATTTACCTACTGATAAATTAAAACTTTCAGTAACAGGAAAATTAGTATTCTGAGAACTCTGTTTTCTCTCAAGTGGGTATCACTAATTTGTTTAAGTCCCAAATTCCTAATATTTGTAATATTTGGCATCATGTTCCTTTTGATCATGACTGAGGTCATCTGACCATCTCTTTAAATACTATTGCTAGAGCCAATAAGGTTATATCAATAATTTAAGCTGGAGAGTGAGATTTTAATCTTATTCTCATCAAGTATTCAGTGTTATCCTGATTGACGCTCAAGGTGTAAAGGGAGTAACAGAAAGTAAACCAGTCGGAGGTAGAATGAAAGTTGAAAATTAACTGGGCACAGTTTCCAGAGAGAGCTTTAAGACAGAAATTTGTCAAAGAAATGCAACCTCCAAATGAGTGAGCACCAAAATAACAGGAATGGAAAAGTGTCATCTGACTTCTAGTTGAGTCTCCTAGTTCAAATGAAGCAGATTCCTGAGGTCAAGTCGAGAGCAAAACACATTTGAGCTCAGCAGTAATATTGTCCACTGACAAGCAGAGGGTCAAGCCTATTGTGGCAAAAGTGAGGGGGCATAGAAAAATCAGTGAGGAGCTCGAAAATGAGCATCTTACCCATAAAAAGAAAATAGAGGCTGAAGGAAAGGCAGTACAGATTCTTGAGAGAGACTTTATTCTGCTGGTGATATTTTGAGCACTACCATGTTTTGTAACAACACCAGGCCGGACTTTCTTGTGTTTTTTGAAGTTGATGGTCTCGGGCTATTTTTGTATCCATTTGGTTTCTTCATGTTCTCCTGTTGGGGAAACTAAACTGATGTTCAATCTCGTGTTTTACAAAGCAAATTTATCTCAGAATATAGCACTTAGGCTCACAAAGACTTAGTTGGTTAGTCACCTGGCGGCTATTTGCATTTCTTTGGACATCTGACACTCTCAAATTCAGGCGCTTTAGTCAATTTTAAGAACTATACTTTTTAGAAGGGTTACTCTGGGAGATGTCAGAAAGAAAAAAAAAAGGATTATTTTTTTCTTTCAAATATTTTCTTGCATTATTATGTAGAGACATGCTGAGCTTGGCTATTTACTCACACCAAAATTGAACCTCCTACTGGCAAAGTGTTCATAACAGACCAGAACCTTAGAAGGGAAATGACACACATAGAAAATTTATTTTCAAATCTCTGAAAATAAGTAATCTTTGCTATTTCTCCCAGTGACTGCTGGTCTCAGAAACATCTTATTATAAAGCCTCTATGACAATCTCCTTGAGTCGCTTTTCATGAGCTATAGTTCCAAATTGAGGTGGAAATACCACTCTTTACTTTTGTTGTTGTTGTTGTCACAGACTATGGAGAAATGAGGTAGAAATAACATTCTTTGAGACTCAACCTAAAAAGCATGATGGTAATTATTACAATTAACCCTCATAATAACTCTGTGATGCAATGTATTATTATACCTCTTTTAAAGATGAAGAAACATATTGAAAAATGAAGTGATGTGTTCCAGTATGAGCCAGGATGGAAATTCAGATCAGCATGATTTTAAATCCATGCTCTAATACACTGCACTGTCTCTGTGTAGAAAACAAGTACTCCCTCATCAAGACTTCGCCTGTCTCTTCATTGTTCTGCCCTGTACCTAATCCCTCAGAAAGGAAAAGGGTACCCAATAATATACTGATTTATCTGTATCCAGCAGTGTATAAGAATTTCCATAGTTTCTTCTACTTGTCAAAACTTGATATAGCCATATTTTCCAATTTGGAAATTTGTAAAATGCAAGTCCTTGTATTTTTAATTTGCATTTCCAAGAGGACTAATGAATTGATCACATATCTCCCTTGACCAGCTTCTTCTATGAATTTCCTGCTTCTTCCTTGTATTCTTTTTTTTTTTTAATATTGAGTTCTTTATATTTTTAAACATTATTTATAGTGATTATTTTTGGACTATGGATATCTGTATTCTTTTTTATTATGTGTTTTGAAAATATCTTTTTTCAGTATCTTTTGGTGAATAGATATTCTTCCTTTTAATGAAAGTGGGAGACGGGGAGGTAGACAGAGTAAAGAGTCAAATATATGATGGTAGAAGGAAATTTAACTTTGAGTGGTGAACACACAATGCAGTGTACATATGACATGTTATGAATTGTACACTTGAAACCTATATAATTTTATTAACCAAGTCACTTCAATAACTTTAATAAAAAAAATAAAAATAAATGAAATCTAATATATTATTTCCTTTAGGTTTTTAATCTTTTTTTGGTGTTCATTAAGAAATTCTTATCTATCCAAAGATATGATATAATGTGATATATGCTATGATATGATAGATGTATGCTATGGTAGTTGCTTAGAACATTTAATGATTTGCCTTCAAAATGAATTTTTTTATCCATCTGGAATTGATTTTTTTGTTTATGATGTAAAGTAGGGTCTAATTTTATTTTTGTTTTTCTATACATAATCAATATTATCAGCACTTATTACACTACCCCACACATATACAGTGCTATCTGTGGCATTATTAATTTCCAAAAATGAACTTCAGTTTTTAAGTTATTTCTTCAAACAATTCTGAACCATGGCATTGAATATTGACTTATACTTGTCAGTGACATGTCTCAAATATTAAAACTTTTTAATAAATGTGGCCTTTTAGTTTCATGGAAGATCTATAATTCTTCTCTCTCACTTTTGCTTTGGCCAGTTTTGACATTTTTTAATGTACATTTTAGCATCTACTTGAAATTTCCAGAAATTTTAGAAATTATAGAAAATGTTGAGATTTTTAATTAAAATTTTCCTCAAGCTGTAGTTAAGTTGGAGCAAAAATAATATTTTTATATTAAATATTTCTATCTATGAAAATTATATATCTCTACCTTTATACACAACTTTGTCTTTTAAAATTTATAATTTTTTCACATTTATCTTAAACATGTGTTTTCAGATTTCAGTACATATTTGTATTTACAATTTTAAGTGGCATCTTGGTTGAAATTACGCTAACTTTGCTGCTAATATTTTCTGAATAGTTACCATACCATGAACAAATACTGACAGTTTTGTTTCTTCTTTCTAATCTATATACTTTCTATTTGTTTCCTTGGCCTACTATGCTGGGTTAGGTCATCCAGGATGATATTAAGAAAGTAAGAAATTTGGGGTTAAAGAAAAAACAAAGAAAAAACAAAGACTTTAAAGTGTATATATATACATAATAAATTTTAATGTAATTTCAATTCTGGAAATTAAAATTTTAAATATCATAAACTTAGACATTATTTTCAAGAATGTTGAAAGTCTGGAAATAAACTTTTTAGATCATTTTAAAAAACAAGATGGAGAGAAAGAGATTTAGTTGAATTACAATAAAGCATTTTTTTTGTAAAGGAAATTAATGCTACTTATTTCTTAAGAACAATGAAATAAATATAAGTACGAACATTTATATCAGTTTAACGTGGGAGAAATATAAAACCTCTAGATTTCAAGATTTATCTTGAATGTATGGCATGCACTTCATGAACCTTAATTTTGTATTTGTTTATTTTTTCTTTTTGGGTGCCAAAGTGTTCTACATAATTAATGTGTACAACTTCATGAAGTTAGAGATAAGACACACCCATGAAACTATCACCATGGGTCTATGTCATAAACCAATCCATCACCTCCAAAAGATTCATCCTACCCCCTTATTTATTTCTATATTATTTATTGTTATTATTTTGTGATAAAACCACTTAAAATGAAATCTACCCTCTTAGGAAATCTTTAAGTATACAATAGTCTTATTAACCGAAGGCACTGTGTTATACAGTAGGGCTTTTCCATCCCATATAACGAAAGCTTTGTACTCTTTGACTAATACCTCTCTGTTTTCTCCTCCCTCCAGCCTTTGGCAACCAGCATTCTGCTCTCTACTTCTATGAGTTTGACTGTTTTAGATTCGTCGTATAAGCGGTATCATGTAATTATTGTCTGGGCTCATTCCACATAGCATGATATCCTCCAGGTTCATTCGTGCTGTCACAAATAGTAGGATTTTATTTTATTCTTAACACTGAATAACATTCCATTCTATGCATATGTCTCATTTTTTATTAATTCATCTATCACTAAACAATTATGTTGCTCTCATATCTTAGCCATTATACATATAATGTTTCAATAAACATGGGAATGCCAATATCTCTTCTAAAACCTCATTTTAATTCTTTTGGATATACACCCAGAAGTAGGATCATTAGATCATATGGTAGTTCTGTATTAATTTTTTGAGGAACCTCTGTACTGTTTTCAATAGTGACTACACCAATCTACATTCCCAACATTAGTGTGCAAGGGTTTCTTTCCTTTTCTTCACATCCTCAGCAACATTTACCTTTTTTCTTCATTTATTTATTTATTTGATAAAAGCCATCCTAACAGGTGCGAGGTGATATCTCATTGTGATTTTGATTCACATTTCCCTAATGTTAGTGATGTTAAGCACCTTGTTATATATCTTTCAGTCTTTGTATGTCTTCTTTGGAGGAACGTCCATTCAGTTTCTTTGTCAGTTTTTTATTAGGGTATTTTTTTTTTCCTGTTTTGTTGTCCTGACTATCTAGATATAACAAGAGCAAGTGTACACACACTCCACAAACCTCAATACTGATTTCAATTTCTTATAGCAAAGTCATTCTGCAATTTCCCTCTCTAAAAAAGAATAAAAACAGAATTTCTTCCAAGTTCATGTTGCCATGGGGTTGGTCATACTGAATATTTTCTTTGGAAGCATCCTCTTATTTAAGATAATTTGTATCAGAGGTAGTGCATGCATGTACAACTGGTGACATTAAAAGGAACATTAAACTTTTATATTTATCTTCTATTTTTACCCAAGTGAAAAATAAAATTAGTGGATGGTTTCCTTTCCAATTATTTAAGACTGAGCTTGTACACCATAAATATTTTAAACTATTATAAAGAAAGTGACATATTCAGAAAAAAATGTTAAAATCACAAAGCTATATTTTTAAAAAATTATTTTAGAAGAAACTGTTGAAGGGAATGGAGAACATAGTAATTGCATCAAAAGATATCAGAGCAATTTGAATATATAAAGGGACATTATTTTGATGAGTATTTAAAATTTAAAATATTTTGATTCATAAATAAGCAAGTATTTATTACATAAACTAAGAAATAGTAATGATTGTGTCAAGTGCAATACATTATAGATGTATATCTGTTTTGTCTATGAGGCTTCCCTGAGTAAGAACTAAAATTTAACAAAATGTTTTAACTTGAGTAGTTTCCCCTTCAAATTATCTTCTTCCATATATTTTGTTCGTTTGTTTGTTTGTTTGTTGAAAACGGTCTTAATCTACCAGCTTCTTGGCTTAAAATATATTAGAGTATTTACTTTTTGTCCATACAAACCTGGCTAATTCTGCCACCACCCAAGCTTCAAAGAATGATAGGGTCCCCACTTAAGGACACTGTATGGTAATGTTTTGAGAAAATAATATAGAGTTTGTAAAGATAATTGTTGCCACTCCTCTTTCTTATGTCCTTGCAAATATTAGCATAAACATACTTTTTCCTGCTGAATTTGGACTAAGTCACAATTTACACAATACCACATCATACACAGTGACACTGGGCTTGGTATCTATAGCTGTTACAAACAAGGCTTATCATCTTAGGGTGTTTGCAGATGGTTCTCCATATAATCTGGAGAGACTGAAATGTGAAATTAAAGACTAAGGTGTCAGTGATAAATTTTAGGAGACAGAACCAGAGGAGGAGTTAAACTAGATCTTCTGTGAAGATTAGGGAATGAAGAATCATGGTGATCTGTTGCAAGGAAAGAAGGACTTGTTCAGCTGATGTCAAGTAGACTGAATGCCTAAAGCAATGTCTAATGATTCCTCTTTCAGTAAAGGAAAAAGAAAAACACAATTTATAAATATTACTTTTGATAGATATTTTTGATAAATATATTGATCTATGTGAGGAATTTATTTTACGCATACAGATAAGTTTATTTCATGTTATATGAACAACTCATTAATTGTTTAATATTATTAAGAGTATTCCCTTCTGATACAGTAATCAGAATATTATGGTGGAAATAAAATGAGCTTGAGATTTAAAACATTCACATATTCATTCATTTAACAAATATTTTTAATATTTATTATTTAACAGGCATTTTTTAAAATCTTGGATAACAAATAAAAACCAAACAGACAAAAACCCCAATGGATAAAAACAGAAAATAAAATCGATTACTATAATACGAAATGTGTAAGATATATCAGTGCTTTTGAAAATCGTAGAGAAAAAAGATAATTGACAGTGGTATTAGTGAGTCATGACATTTTTTAAAGTGTGATGTGCTGTTAGATCTTTCGACATGAGCATATTGTCATCTCCGTTAGCACCTCTCTGTATAAGCACCTACAAAGGTAAAAACTACATTTTTTTCAACCTCTTTGTAACTAAGATTTTGAATACAAAAAAGAACTTACCAATTTGATGCGTTTGAGTGAGCTTTATAAAAGGGAAATGAGGTAAAAGCTAACTTTCTGTAGTTTGTGCTCTTTTCCAAGGAAAAGTATAAAGATCTAGAGTTAGTCATCAATCTAACCCATTTCTATAGATCATTGACTTCTAAGAGTCATTTCTGGAAATACAGCCTACAGCATATCTCCTCAGTCTATCAAAACTTTTTCTCTAAACTTTTTTTCATGTATTAAATTCCATTCTGTTTAAATATTTAAATGTTGGTGTTTTCTGCATTAAACACTGAGTACTACAAAATATTAAAAAAACAAAAAAAAAAAAAAAAACACCTTACTGAGAAAGTGACTTGTGATCAAAGACTCGAAGGAGACAAAGTAGCTATCTGTGTGGATATGCGAAAAAGTTTTCTGAGAAGGTGAAACGGCAAGGACCAAGATCCTAAGGTAGGAGCACGTCTGACTTATTTAACAACCAGGATAGTCCTTGGGGCCAGAACAGAACGAACAAAAGGGAAGGCGTAAAAGGAGATGGGTGTCCTTGTTTATGGAGAGGAAGACACAGTATTGACAAGATGTGAGTTCTCCATTTAATCTATAGATTCAATGCCATCCCTATCAAGATCTCAGAGAGTTTTCTTTTGAATATTGACAAATTAGCTCTGAAGTTTATATGGGGAGGCACAAGACTCAGAATAGCAAACACAGTATCAAAGAAAAATAAAGTTGGAGAAATGATGCTACTTGATTTCGAGACTTACTAAAAATTTGCAGCAATCAAGACAGTATGGGATTTGTGAAAGAACAGATAGATCAATGGACCAGAATAGAGAGCCCAGAAATGGAGTCACATAAATATAGTCAACCAATTTTTGACAAAAGAGCAGAAGCAATAAAATGGAGCCAAGATAGTCTCTCAAACGTGGTGCTGGAACATGCCTATGCAAAAAAAAATAAAATAAAAAGCTGGACATAGACATTATACCCTTCATAAAAATTACCTCCAAATGTATCATAGACTAAATGAAAAATGAAAAACTTTAAACCCCCTAGAGGATAACATAGGCGAAGACCTAAATGACCTTGGATATGACAATGCCTTTTTGTGTACAACACCACAGGCATCATCTATAAAAGAAGTAATTGATAACATGAACCTCATTAAAATCAAAAACCGCACTGAGAGAGATGTCAGGAAAATTAGAGAACAAGCTGCAGACTGCAAGAAAATATTTGCCAAGACGTATCTGATAATGAACTGTCATCCAACATATACAAAGAACCCTTAAAACTTAACAGTAAGAAAATACAGAACCCAATTAAAAAGGGGCCAAGACCTTAACAGATGCCTCGCCAATGAGGTATACAGGTGGCAAACAAGCATGTGAATAGATACTCTACATCATATGTCATCAGGGAAATGCAAATTAGAATAATGATGAGAGGCCACTCCATGCTTATTAGAGTGTCCAAAATCTGGAATGCTAACACCACCAGATGCTGGTGAGGATCGGAAGCAGCAAAACCCTCATTTCTTGGTAGGGAGAATGGAAAATGAAACAGCCTCTCTGGAAGACAGTTTGGAAGACAGGAGAGGGTAAAGTGGGTGGTTTAATTTCTGACACAAGATTAAAAGTTGTGGGCATAAAAGGAAAATGAAAGGATAGTTTAAAAGTGACAAAGAGATTTAAGGCATCCACGTACTTCATCTCCAGGCCTAGTGTCCTAGCAGACCTCATGTGACACAGCATCTCTAAGGGAAGGGATTGCATTTAGTAATGGAAGATAAAGAGAATTCTCAGAGAAGATATTGAAGCCATGGCGAATGTTGGTGATGGCTAAGATCCACCGGGCACAGGTAGTTTGTAAAAGAAGTGACACTTGCATCAAAATATTCCAACTCTTATTCCAATATTGTAATTGTCTTCAGTTGTTACTTTACCATCATAATGAGTTTTTCCCCATCCCCTGTAAGTAATCTTAAGAAGAAAAAATATATATCTTTCAGTAGGAATTGTCATATAATTGTAATCATAATTTAGTTATAGTACTACAGCCTTGGTCTAATTTTCAACTATAGTCATAAAATAAATAAAATGACATAGGTTTAGCAAATCAATTTAAGGAATTGAAACTCTGAGGTCATGCATGGCAAGGAAAGAAGGAGAATAAAATATGAAACCTTTGTGTCAAGTAAGGTGAAGACTTCCTCTTTTATGCTTACCGCAAGCTCTGGCAGTGTAAAATATGCTACCTTTTTAGAGCAGGGGACCTGGTACTGATGCCATCATTTTTGCTGTAACTGACACATCCTGCCTCACTTACAGTAATTGATATATCAGGATGAATTCTCCCTCTGAGCCTAGTGGAACTGCTTGGGAACCTGCACATCATGGAAATCTTGATGACAGTTAATTGGTGTTTCTATCTCAGGAGGCATCACAGGCACCGGTTTCCCAAGATAGAAAATTCAGAACCAACATTGACCCCTGATGCCTCCCTCATCTCACTCATCTAATCGTTCACTTGTTAATCCTTACTCATGAATATCTCTTGAATCTGAATTTTCCTCTCCATTTTTACTGCCAGCGCCCTAGTTCAGGCCCTCATTATGTCTTCTCTAGAACTTTCAACAGACTCCTTTACAGGTAGGCATCTCTTCAACTAACCATTTCCTCAGTGTATACTCCACAGTGTCAGAAACCTACTTTGGTGAATGCTGATTTCTGTTTTCTTGGAACTCCTGTTGAACTACTCAAGATTGTAAACTGAGGTTAATTATTGAATATATATATATCTTGTATCCTGAATTTAGTTTTAAGCATCTCAATGAAGGGCTTACTTCTCTCTCTCTCTCTCTCTCTCTCTTTATTTTTTATTTTCCAGTTTTGCTAACAGTGCCCAGTGCAATGGTGAATCCAATTAAGTAGGTGCTTAATGCAGAGCCAGATGATTAATTGCTTTATCGCAGGCAAGATTCCAACATTTTGAGGGAATATCAGAGTTCACCTCTGGCTGACGGGCTTCTCCTAAATCTTCTTGGGCAAAGCTCTTGAGCTTCCATTGTTGTGGAAGATGCCAAGGACATTCTCTACTTCTTGCCAATATTTTTTTACTATACAATTTATAAGCTAAAAATGTACTACATTGAATACCCCTAAGGGGGAAAGTAGACATACAAACTATAGATAACTGAATAAGCCATCTCAGTGCTACAGTCGGTATTCAGATATACTTACACTAATGAAGAGAAGTGGTTCCAATGGCACATTTTATTTCCTGAAACTTGGATAAGTATTAGCAGCCTGCCCAGCATCTAGTATATAACCCATTACTGAACAGTTATTAGGGCTTGAATATACTGATTCAAGAGTCAGGATTCTGAACAGAAGGGTCAAAGTACAACATTTTTGCCTTTGCATGAAATAACAGATTTTTTCTATTTTATAGAAAACAGTTATGATAAAATATGTTTTGGACACATTTAATGGTATTTTCATATTAGAACAAAATTGTTGATCTAGCTCTTTATACTGGTAAGAAATACAGACCGATGAAGTGAGGTTACATTTATAGTAGCAGATATACTATTTGGATACCAGGATAGAGAAATAATAAACAAGTTCTTTTAAAAACCACTTATTTTCCTCCTGAGCTATTTGACTTTTGGAGTTTGAATAATAATTTATGTAATATAAATTAGATGATCAAAACAAGCTTCAAAACACATTATTAAACGAAAGCAAAAATTTCATGCTAAATTAAATCTGATATTTTATCCTGCTATTTTTCATAATATTAAACACCAACAGGAACCAATTTAATATCATCCTCTGTACGTAAGCCCCATGGGGCAAACATCTCACAATGACTGGAGGCAGGCCTTCTTGAACGTGCAGCCTTGCTACATCTTACCTTTGACATTCACAGGGACCTGAAGAAGGAAAGAAAAACTTTATCACATTGATAAAGGGGACTGAAACACAGGCGTGGGATTGGGCCCAAGCTGGCAAGCCTCTAGCTCAGACGTTTGCTCATGTGGCAGCCATGGCTGGATGAGGCGGCCTAGCAATACAGTAATGTTTGAGTGGTTGGCAGACTTGTCTAGCTTGGTGTAGGTGTCAGAGAAGATATGATGGAGACTGAGGCAGTCTGGAGCCACTCAGAGCCAAGCTGTTCATGCTTCTCCACCTGTGCAGCCAGCACTCATGGAGGTGTGGAAGATGCTCATGTGAGCTCTGTATTCTGCTCCCGTATGAAGACAATGTATGGCAATGGTCTCGGCTCCAGCGGACACACAAGCAGCTGTCACAACTGCTTCTGTTCTAGGTGCTCAGTCATCCGCACCATCTGCTTCATTGCTATAAATTTGTTGGAGCAAGGCTTGGGACACATCATTCAGAAAACCTCTAAAGTATGGCTGGCAGTGCCAGGTTGGGCACTGGGAAGTCCAGGATGCTGGGCTCAGCAGTGCTTATGGACTTTTCATTCAAGCCTCCCTGCATTCTAGACATCAGTCTGAAAGCTGATGTCTAGAATGTAGGCCAGCACCTCCAAGTCAGGGTGAACCTCTCTGTGGTGGATGATTTGTGCTATTCCACCTCTGTATGGATTGCAGGTGCCAAATAAGTCATCTGGCGTTTGTATATCAAGAAGGAAGACTTTCTTGAAGCCTATTCTATAAAAGGAACATACAAGAACTCTGAGCTCAACACAGCTGAAACAATGAATGGGTGGGAGAGTCTTGTTAAACTGGTATGGGGTGGGTGGGTAGATCTGAGACCATCCATGTTTGCTAATGGGCTTTACCCAAAGGAAAGGAAAACTTTCTCTTATCATCATGACAAAAAGCAGTCTCACAACTTGGAGTAGGATTACCACCAATTTACAAATGACTATACCATAGAAATTAGAGATAGAGGCTCTATCTTTCTTTATAATTACGTTTCAAAGGGATGGCTCTCAGGCATTTGACAAGGAAATCCCTGTAAAACTGGCAAGAGACTTTTAGAAAGATATACATTTTAAAGAAGCAAATGAAGAATTATAATTATAACTCTTCTAAGGTAAATGCTCTAACAAAAAGGGAAGTCATGACTTAGAGTCAGAAAAAATATTTGTCTAAAACTTAGTAGAACGAAGAAAACTTTAAGACCAAGGCTAATTTAAAGTACAACAGGGTTATTTGTAAGATTCAATCTTATATATAAGTTCTATTTATTTTGTGGATTTTCTTGCTTCCAGAAGCTTTCTTAATGTGTATGGGGAAATATGTCTGATGGAAAACCCAGAGAAACATCACTAGGATTTATTTTAGGGATCCGTTCAGAAGGATGGAATGTTGTAGTTAAAGAAGCAAAACGAAAATTAGTTTGGATATAGATGGACCTTAATCCTCTCTACAAAATGGCTATTCAGGTAACATTAAGCAAGCTGAGTTAATTTTCCATTAAAATCAGTTATTATTAATACAATTTTTTTGTTTGTTTTTAGAAAATCCAATTTTGTTTAAAGGAAGGAAAACTTGTAGAGTAGATGAAATTAAGAAAGGTTAAGCATAGGTGATAAGTAAACTAGTAGCTTATAATATACCAAACTCATAGGATGTGTTAAAAATATATATATAGTTAATAAATACGTAAGGAGCTTGTGAGAAGGGTAAATAATAAATAGGTGAGTAATAATTGGTAAGACAGGCTAAACAGAATAAAGTTAAGTTGAAATAACAAATGTGTAATGTTTAGATACAAAGTGACAGAATGAGTAAGGTGCTATTGTACCAGTTCTAAGATTTTAGCTACATTATTCTTAAATCAGTCACCTACTTACAACACCCAGTGTAGTTTTACTGTGGTTCCATATGTACTCTAAAATCCTGGAAAAAAACAAAACTCTTTAATAGCTAATTGGTAAACTGTGGCCATGTGTCTTTCTCATTTTATCTGTGAGCCCCCTTGCTCAAATCTCAACCATAAGTGTATTAACCATGTCATCAGCAGGGAAGGTTGGAATGTGGCAGAGAAAGGCAATACGTAAGAACTTTGCCTAGCATTACCTGCAGATCTACACATTTGGACCTTATATTAAATCTGTTAGCGTACCCCATCTATTTTATCTGTTCCTTTACCAGCTGTTTTACATTGCATTAATTAACCATATAATTTAAGCATTTTAACTTGGTCCATGAATCTGTCCTGTTTCTCTGGGAGAGTTTGTGTGGAAGCTGCCACTGTATCAAGAGTCATTTTCCACATGACAGTTATTGTACATAAAACGCCAAGCACATGGATGCCCCACAGTGGATACTCAATGAATGATTACTATTCCTTATGATAATTTTCAGACTTGGCATCATACTGTAGTTCTTAAAAAGGAGGAACTTTGCCCTCCCAGGAATATTTGACAGTATCTGGAGACCCTTTTGGTTGTTACTACAAAGGGGCCGCTGCTGTCATCCAGTGAGTAGAGATCAAGATGATGTTAAGCATCTTGCGAGGCACAGTATAGTCTCCCAGCATAACGAATTATCAAGTCCACATGCCAGTATTTGTGTGGTCGAGAAATCCCATCTAAAAATATGCTCCCCCTCCATTTTTATTGAAAAGTTTTATATCCGTGTAGTCCTAGAAATGTATATTTTAATAAATTCTACCTCAAGAAATGTATTTATTTTAAAATAATTTTGCAATAGTGTGTCTCATGCAATTACTTCAGCCACTATTTAGCACGTTAAGGTACCAAATGATCATTGTGGTGAAATCACATCACAGAGATTTAAATTCAATACTGAACATTTATGAAAAAACAAGAAAACTGATTAGTCCATTGCTCTTAACCTTTTCTCAAATATCATCATCTATGACTCAGAAAAAAATATTCCTTATCAATTATACTTTGAAAATATTATCATAAAGAAATATTTTCTGAGACTTAGAGGCTTCGGGGCTCTGGTTAAGCCGGGGACCTTCCCTTGTTAAGACGATGAAAATCAGCACTTTAGCTGTGTCATACTAACTAGCTAAAGGTAGTAGAAGGCAAGATTTAGTAGGGACTAAAAAGTAATTGCTAAATTTAATTCAGCCTCACATAAGATAAAGCCAGTTTATCTTCCCAGTAGTTAAAGTGTAGCACGAGGAAGTAAGGCTAATTTCTCCCCCGATTTCATATTAGCATTAGACAATTTAAATGGCTGGTGCCTCAGTGTTTTTTTCATTTAACATTTTACACTTTGCTTTCCAACTTCTTTTATTACATTTATATATATTTTTTTATTTAGAAAAGCACAACATCCTTTGTCAGTAGTGTGTTAAAAAAAAAGAAGAAGAAGAAGGTTGATTTCTCAGAGAAGAGGAATAAATAATAGAGGCATAGAGTAAAATTGATGATCTGTTTTCCACTTCTTTTCTGTGGAAACCTGCCCTGGTCAGCACACAGAACAGATCGATCCATACATCTGTATATCACTGGACAGACAGAAGTTGTATGCGATGTGAGAGGGGCCAGAGAGAAGACTTTTACATTGGTGAGCAAGTGGGTGGAGTGATTGGCATGCTGTCTCCCCTCACGGTAAATACTTCACATAATGTGCCAGACTGTCTCGCCATTCTCTGTCCTCTTCTAACAATGTTCACAGATGTTAACCGTCCTCCCCCAAAAATTTAATTTTATTTTTTTTTAATATTAAAATAACGAATAGAGCCTGTGATAATAATGCTCCCCAAAAGGTGTTAGAAAATTAGTATTTATAAAATTGTCTACACTTCAGAGAGAAAGGAGGGAAGGGTCAGATTGATAAACAAATTATCTAAGTCCCTACTCTGTCAAATAGCACCATCAACATTTAATTCTTGCTCTGTCTCCTATGAAGGCTTGAGACTATTCTATTATGCTAATCCTTGCGGGGTCTTCATTCCCAACACAATGCCACATCTCACTTCATTTCAATGCCCTCTTCTTTTTGTTTATCATATCTTACTAGTTCTCCAAGATTTAACTGAACTATTGAAGGCTAGAGTACAGCTCAGCTGATTTCTCCTTGTCTGAACTATCCAAGAACATTGGTTTGAACCATTCACATCTTTAAAAATTTAAACGAACTACATATTTTTATTTTTTTACTAGATTGCATATTCCTTAGCATGAACTACACTTTATACCATGTAATGTTCAAATGCTTTATTTCTAATATTAAAGATACTCTGCAGGATAGTCCTATACATGTTCCACCATGGTTGTTGTGTGGACTAATTGAAACTAATATATGTGAATATACGTCAATTGATGTTTCTCAGAGCAGTGCATAAGAACATAATAAGTATGCATGTGTATAAATATGTGAGACAGATGGAAGAGTGAGAGCAAGAGGGACACGGAGTGGGGCAGGATGGAGAGCTGGAGAGGTAGAGATAGAGATGATGGGAGAGGGAGGGAGAAGGAGAGAGGCAGCGTAGATTCCAGCAATTGCTCTTGCATATGTTTGGCAAAATAACACATTATTTCAGAAAGACACATCTCATGAACTGTCTGTACCCAGACCGGTTGCCAAGAAAATACTTGTACTATTTGTAAGTTAGAGTTAGACAATACTAATTATATCTAATTTTTATACTCACATTTTAATTGTTTGAAAGTTTCTAAGGTATTCTTGCTGCCTACCCATATCTTTTATCCATTTTTTGAGCCTCCATATTAATATTTAAAATGACCGTGTTTGTAAGAGAGGGAGCTTCACTACAGTCTTTATACATTTTCTTCAGCCATGAATATTAATTAATATCCATAAGTGTGCTCATTTTTTTCTGCAGTGGTGGCACTTGGTAAAATTTAACTATTGTGTAAAAGTAGTTATAAGGACATGTGAACGCATCAAGGATATTTTTTCAACACGTGATCAAGATTAGAAGGATGCTCTGGAAATCTGGAATGCTGAGGATCTGTGGAAAAATCACATGCTGATGGCTCACTGCTTTAGGAAATATTAGGCTATATTTTTAAAGGTATATATGGTGCCATATTCACTTTTGAGTCTTCTTTTGAATCCAGATCTGGGACCAACATATATAAATTCTCAATACACACTTGCTAAATTGAGTGGAAGTTGAGCATGAATTCTTACTGTAACTAGAAAATATTACCTTAAGAAATTGTTCCCACTAGATGACTGATCCAAGTCAGAAATGTTGAGTCTGGTTTGATCTGGACGTATCACCAGGCATAAACCAATAATGATTTTTGTCTGTGTATGGTTGTAGGAGGAAGGGTGTGGGAAAGTAAAGATGGACATATCAAAGTCTCCATTGAACTTCTACCACCCCCTCTACCCTTCAATTCAGAGAGTGTTTAAATTGCACATACTTAGTGTTTAGGCCAAAAACACCATTAAAACACTGTTACAGAGACAAAGAACCTGAGCAGATAACTAAATACCCCTCTTACACATTGGCTAGTGTAGCCTCATTGCATTAATGCTGATAGGTTTGTAATTTGTGTAATAGAATTCTGAAATCTTATTAAGTTTAAATAGTATGGTTATATTTGTTATAGAGTAAGTGGAAAAATATTAAGATCCTATTTTAATTAATCCTCTATTAAGAAGGCAAACATGATTTTTGGACGTATGTCAGTTATCTATTGTTACATAACTAACTACCTCAAAAGTCAGTGATTGACTGAGCTCAGAAGGGTATCGTTTGATTCTCTTATTACGGTTTCAGACAGGCGGCAGCTGAGGCAGAAGTCATCTTGAGGCTCCACTGGGTCACTTGGACATTGGGCAGTTTAGTCTCTCTCCCTTTATATGTAGCATTATAGTCTCTCCACATCATTCCTTTATGGTAGCCGAACTATTTACATGACACCTTAGAAAACCCAAGAACACAAAATTGAAACTTTTAGCCTTCTTAAGATTTAGGAGCAAAACTGACAATGTCCCATCACAACCTTCTATTCATTAAAGCAAGTCACAGGGTCATCTAACAATCCTTGTGGGGGAGGACTACACAGTGGGACGAATGCCAGCAACGATGGTTCATTGGGGGCCTTGTTCGGAAACTAGCTACCACAAGAGTCATTCAAGAGTTCTTTAATTGAGTAGCTCCAAGAGGCAATAGGCAATATGTTGAAAGGAGGAAAAGAAGCAGCATATGGTTTAAACAGTGAGAAAATTAGCTACACATATGTGACTACATTCCCCATACAAAATCTATTCCCCTTACAGTTCACTGTATTCAAATTTTTATGAAACATCATATGTTCTATGTCAAAGCAATTTTTTCCATTGACTTCTCCCTGGTAATTGTTTTCATGGAGATAATGCTGTCTAATATATCTCTTTTTCTGAGTCCTGAAACAAATGTGAAAGGATGACACTAAAACCACCTGCTCTGTATGGTGTAACTACTGACCCTAAAACACATGAAAGTTATGTTGAAGGCATTTATTCCTATAAGGACTCCACCAAAGAAAAGTCACATTTAGCCTAAATTCAAAAGGTAGCACCCAGATAGTGTTGATTTTCATTGATATGCAAAGAACATGATTAGGTTTTTCTTCTATGACAGATAGTTTTCAAAAGGGAATTGAAATATCAAGAAGCAAAATGAAGCCATGAATGAAACACTTATGATACATGAGGTACAGAGGGAATGGTGGACTTGAAAAGGGTTACGGGAAACCACTCAAAACTACAGAAAGTCAATATCCCACTCCTGTCTGTCGGCAGGGAATTATTATTTTAAAAATTATTTTAAGAGCATAGTTTCTACATATGTGAGCTGCACAAAGATAGCAGGAGGGAGAGCAGTAGAGCTGGCAATTAAATAAATATTGACACTGATGATGGAAACTTGCAGTTCTTGTTTAAGTTCTATTTCCTGCTTTGAGTGGTGTGTGTGTGTGTGCGTGTGTGTGTGTGTGTGTGTGTGTGTTGTGTGTGTGTGTGTTGAAGAGTTGGAGTGTTTAGCTGTTCTGAAAGTACACTAAGGTGGAAGGAGGCTGTGAGTTCTCCATTTAGATGGATACCCTCTGAATCCTCTACTTTTTAGTGCTGTGCCTCTCCTTAACCTCTGCTGAAACAGGTCAGCTGTGCCTCTCTGGTTCATTTTCTCTGGAAACTTTGTCTCTGGTCTTTTGGCTGAGGAGTGGGGAATGAGTTGGTGGGTGGAGAGAGGTAATGATAGTTGCATAGTTGCTTAAGGTAGAAGAAGAGCAGCAGACCGGAGATTCCCACAGCCAACTTGACTTTTCCACTGTTCAGAATAAAAAGCTTCAACTAATCTTTCTACCCTCAAACCCTTGTCCTACCTCTGCCCTCTGTGAGGCCGGGTGTGTTTAAAAGCTGAGATTCTAAAGAGGTTTTATGGGGTAAATTGACTTAATTCACAACGTTTTGCCCACTGTAGTCAATTAAAGTATAGCTTTCTTTGCCTTCTTAAGTTAGTTATCACTCTACTATCTAAATAACTTCTTCCAAAAACATATATATACACACATATATACATGCATACATATACATGTGTGAACACACATGATGTGACTGTTGCTGTTGATGCCTAATGCTTTTTAATTTATAAGTACCATTTCAGTGGGATTTTGTAAAGGGTAAGTACAAATACTCATGCTCAAGTCAAAGTTTCATTATTATTTATTTATTTACTTGTATGTATTTCTTTTTATTTTTGTTTATTTTTAGTTATATTTATTTTATTTGTATTTATTTATTTTTGCTATATGATCTTATTTTTATTTATTTTTATTTATTTATTTTTGCTATATGTTCTTAAAATTGTTTTGTAAAGTTGAACAGTTAATCTAGTAAAAAAAAAAATCACTAGTTCTTTCCTGATTGAACATCGATTCAAACTTCTTTGGTAGATTTCTTCTAAAAGTGTTTCTAGTTATTTTTTTTCTCTATGCAATCTTTTATAAGGAACAAGTAGGTTATTAGAAAACATAATCCAATATTGATTACTCCTCAGTATTTTTGATTTAAGAGGAAAAACTACCAAGAGCAATGTAAGAATTTTCTCATAATATTTTTATCACTCACTCACTACTCTTCTTTTAATTAAATGGAAAAGTGAGATGCTGACCCAGAAATCATGTTAGTAATGCTCTAAAGACCAATGCTCTAAGCATACTACCAAATAGTTGGTTCTGGGAGATTGTCTGATAATCCTTATCCTCTGTCCTCTTAAATGTATTTCAAGTCTCAGTTTTCATTGGTATTATTTGCTATGTTATATGACTTTATTATGTTATTTTTACTGATGATGAAAATTTTGCTGTAGAAATCATCATATGAACAGCTAAAATAATTGTTTCACTATTGTGACAAAAATGCTTAATAGCATTTATGAAAGACAAAATTATTAGGGTAAATACTTCCTTATGTTAAAAATGAACATTACTAAATATTTTTATATAGTAGTTCGTTTATTGATTTAATATACTAACAATACAATATTGACAACAAGAACTATTGTAAGATCCGTTCTTGGGTTCTTATGACAAAATAAGTGAAAATGCCATGGATACAGGTAATTAAGCTATTTCAGAACTTCCTTTTCATCCCGAGGAATTGCAAACCTGGCTCACATGTTCTCTGATTGCTCAGACAATTCAAAAAGTATAATTGCCTTTGTGCTAAGCAAGAACTTACAAGTTTTTACAGCAAAAAATCACTTTTGTTGTCTCTTCTCTAGGCTTTTAAATTAAAATTTGGTTGGAGTTAATTCCTTGGAAATAAATTATAAAGTATAAAATAGGAAGTCATCAATATTAGAACCAGAAATGATAATCATGTTAGAAGTTAAGAGATAGTATAGAGATAAGTGGCAAAAAAATTTATCACACAAGAGTTACACCCTGGTAAGAAAGGAAATAGAAGGATATAATTCACATACCATGCAATTCAGAACTTAAAGTGTACAAGGCAATATTTTTAGTAAATACACAGATTATTCAATCATGACATTTCCATCTCTTCTAAAGAAATTCTGGACAACTTAACAATCTTCATTTCTGACCGCAGCCCTAAGCAACCACTAAGGTACTTTCTTGTCTCTATAATTTGCCCATTCAGACAATTTTCTAAGGACTTTGAGATGTTTGTTTGTTTGTTTGTTTTTAAATGTATTTTCACTGATTAAATTGTTATTTTGCTGCGGGAGAGTTCCTTGAGCTACTTACTCTGTCATTCTGTTAAGTTCTGTTCCCTCCAGTTGTTCTGACTCATTAAATATTTAATTTAAACAATATTATATTTAAACTTATTTTAATATGAATTTTGAATATGTGTTTTAGAAGAAATCAACATAATTGTCCTCTTCTGTTATAGACAGAAAAATGGTATCCCAAAGATGTTTATGCTGTAATCCCCGAAACCTGTGAGTTCCTGGCAAAGGAGCATTAAGATTACAGATGGGATAAAGGTTGCTAACCAGCTGACCTGAAAATAAGGAGATTAGCCTTGATAATCTAGGTAGAGCCAGCATAATCATAGAGTCCTTAAATGTGGAAGAGGGAGTAATGCAATATGAGGAAGACTTGACTGGCCATTGTGGGTTTTGAAGATGAAATGAGATCACAAGTTAAAGAATGAGAGACATCTCTAGAAACCACAAAAGGCAAAGAAATAGATTTTCTGCTATGATCAAATTTCTAGATAAGGAATCAAGGCTTCTGAACTCTCCCTGACATCTCAGTTTTAGCATGATCAAATTTATTCTGAACTTCTGAAACCCATACCTGTATTACTGTATGCTGCCAAATTTGTGTTGTATGTCACAGCTGCAATGGGAATCTAATACATCTTCCATCTCCTTAAAAACACTAAATCATTTTGAAATTAAAAAACAAAGTCAGAAATCATAAAATAGAATGACCCAAAATCTTTGATTTAAGAGAAACTTCTGTTTAACAATATGATACCTATAAGAGGGATTGAGCTTCAGAATTGAACAAGTCTTTTGTTTTATAAATATAAATATATACACGTTCCCAGCACAAAGCCCCAAATTACAGCTAATTCCTCTAACTAAACCTTTTGTACATATAGACATATGGGGAAAGCAAAGATATTAAACATCACATCACCTTGCTGAATTCTTGAAAGAAATATTTTCACAAAATGCTGTGAGCGTGCTCTAAAACTAAAAATTACATGAGATGTCTAACATCAAATGAAAATAGTAAAGTTGAATATGTAAAAGAGACAAGAAATAGTAAAGGATGTCTAAATCAAAGGGAATATACAATCTAAGTTTTCATTGTTGCACTTGAAACAAAATGTATGTGGAACCAGAAGCTGCTGATAAAAATATTTTCATTTAAAAAATAAATTATTATAAAGTTATTGCAGGATTATCACTATTTTTCAAACATGAAAATTTGACACTTTTGTAAGAAATCCAGAAATACAAATTCAAATGTCAAAGACAATTATGTTTCTTGTAATCTTTGTATTTTTCAATTATAGATTCTTCACAAATATGTCAAATGATAATGATTATCTCCAATGTGAGATGACTTTCTTGAATATAAACACAATATATCTGCATCAATTGGAATCGCTGAGTTCAGCAAGGTGACTCGATGCTGAACATAGGTTCTGACTAGAAATAAGAACTTTGGTTCTGGGGGAATCGAAAGACATTTCTGATTCAGATCATGACTACATAATTTACACTGGTGTCTTTATTAAATGTATTTAATCACTTCCTACACTAAGGCTTGTTCTGGAGTTTCTCCTTTGTATCTTACTATGGAAGACTGATAGAAGAAGGTGACAAGCCATTTAAGAATGTTGTATTTAAAATTATATATTATTTCACATCTTCTCTCCCTCATTTTTGTGGAACGTAGACCATTCAGAGAATGGAATTAGGGTCTAAGATTATTGTGTTCCACTAGCAGTTATTTTCACCTTTGGAATTTATTTCGTTCATAATCCATCTTCTCTATTCACGTAACAACTACAATGGATACATTGTTATTGAATAGCTGGTCTGTCCTCTCTTTGTCATTCATTAACTGTGGATTAGTGTTCAGAGAATAGGTCTATTGCTTTTGTTTTTTTCTTGTCACCTTATTGTCAGAACGGAGATTGAAGTAATTTTTGTGTTGTTAGACTTCTGTGACCCTCGGTTTTTCATAGACTCGTGCTTCTCACTTGTATTTGTCTTTGGTTATGTGTCCTTATTTCCATCTTTTATACATTGCATTTAAGTCTTTAAAAGTCGTGCTTGTTGGAGAGCTCCCTGGACTCTCATCCTATTGCTTTAGGCACCTTCTCTTTTTTTCCGTCATAAAAACAAGTTATAATTGCATAATCAGAAATATGTTTTTGAGAGCTTCTCAGCTCTCCAGGGGTACTTTTCCTCTTCCAGCCTCAAAATATGGAATGGCCTAGTAGTCTCTGAGTCATATTTCTTCCTATCGTTTTTGTGTTTGTCTCTTCCTATTACTCTCTTTCTTAATGACCATAATAAGTATGAAAGTTTTCCACTGACACTTCAAACTCCAATACAACTGTAAATTTTCATTTTTTTACATTGTAGTTTTTTTTCTTTGTCCGATGTGTTATATTTTCCACTTACAATCATCTTGACACTCGTTTTGATTTCTTTCCATCTTCATAATCTTATAAAAACAGCTTCTTTTGTATCATTTCCTGTTTCTATTTAGATACTCTTCATTTATTCTGATACGTTAGAGTGTAGAGAGAAAAACATGCCCTTTTTCCTGCCTCTAAATCACGTGGCTATTGATTGCCTTAAATGCTGAAGCACTGCAGTAATTCCACTGGGGTTGCAGTCATTTTTTGTGGTGCAGTTTAGGGGACACCTAATAGTTGAAAAATTCTTCAACTCTCCCCTTCTATCATCAGACCAAAATGGGTCAAGTGTTCTACCTGTATCTCCATATAATTCTATACAAACCATTGTATAAACATTACTGCATTCCATTGTAATTACCTGGTTACTTAAAAAATTATTCTCTGTATTACTATTATCTCATTAGAGGTATGGATTTGATAAATTAATTTACTGTGTAATTGAGAGAGATGTTGGAAGTAGACTTAGTAGAACTTGATAACCGATTGCATGTGATAGAGGAGTAAAAGGGGGTATTTAGAACTGTTCATAGGGTTCTAGATTGGTGAATAGGTGGGAAATGAGCCATGAACCAAAATATGAGATGTAGGAGGGAGATTTATTTACATGTATTTTCATGTAGGTTATTGAGCTGGTTCTGATGATAGCATCTGTTTTGTGTATATTATGGTTATTCATGAATAGTAGCAATATTCCAAAATAATAAGATTAAAGTTCAAACAGTTTATTTTTAATTGCCTAACTTCACACAACTGGTAAATTCTAGGAGAGAGTCTTGGACTAAATGCCTCAAAAGTATGTTCTCCCTTCAGATACCTAATGATACCTAAGGTGTTCCAGAGTCTTTCAATGACAGCTTGTATAAAGTCTTTATAACATATTAATTATTCAGCACAAGATGAATGGATATCTGAAAGTAAAATATTTTCAGAAATCTTTAATCTAATTTAGAGTCAGGAAGCTAAATTTAGAGGAAATGAGGAAGAAAAATTCTAGCAAATTAACATTCCTGTCCCATGCTCAGAAGCAGTTTGGCCTTGGTTTATCTTGATATTTCATTTAAAATCACTCAGTCAATAAACTCAGTTAATTTTCAGAGAAATTTGATCAGTAGGGAGTAGACTTTAAAATCAACAAGACTTTAAAAAATCTTGTTAAAAAAAAGATACTGATTCATTAATCTAGAGAACATAGAATGGCAAACTACCACCATGATCCAAACCTGTCCCACTGCATGTATGTCCCATAACTTAGGAAATGTCTTCTTTTTTACATTTTTAAATGATTCAAAATACTGAAAGAAGAGTAAAAATATTATGCCAACTTTGTGAAATTAAAATAGTATTGTTTATAAATAAAATGTTATTGATGCATAACCGTACAACCTATTTTCATATGGTATAAGAATACTTTCACATTCCCTGAGTGAAACTGAGTGACTGCTACAGAACTCTTATGATCCCCAATTACCAAAGTATTATTACTATCCGGTCATTTACAAAAATAGTTTGCCAACCCCTAGTCTATAACAAGGAACATGCATTTACAGTGATGTACTTTCATAATTTAATATAAAGAATATCCCCTTCTCTTCATCAAGCACATCAGAAATAAATTAATAATTAGTTGATTTCAGCAAGATGAGCATTAGAAAGTTTGAGGAATATATATTATATATTTAGAGAAGCTTGAGGATTCATTATTGTCCCCAAATAAGGCCAGATATAAATGTGCACGAGGCCATCTCTGCTCTTTTCTTTCATCAGTATTAGGAAATATTGACTGCTCATTTGCGTCTCACACTGATGTCTTTGTTATCATGCCTCTTTGCATATGTTAATTTAAAATTATTGTTTTCTGTATCACTAGTTCTTTACTATCGTGTGATGGGACTCACATGGCAGTGCTTTAAAGCATAAAGCACACACTGAAATGCTGATTTAGTAATTCAGAGGGAGTTCCCCGGGTCTCTTATTCTCAGGCTCCTTAGATGATTGTGATGAAGTAAGTTTTAGAGACACACTGGGATAATTTTGCTCTAATTTTTAAAATAAAGTTATGTAACAGATTTCTGACTAAAACCTGCTCACTTAACTAGACTTTTAAAATAGCTTATTTTATCCTTTGTTGTTCTGTCTCCTATGATAGTGATTTCTCTATGTTAATTGGTTTGGGACTAGGAAAAAATTTTTTAAAAGTGAAACGAAACATGGTAGTGTAGCAAGAATGGGAATGCAAGGTAGCAAATTAACTGCCACCTCACATTATCATTTTAACACCAAATAAAGATGAATGAAATTAAGTCAAAATACAAGATATTTTTTACAGTTAAATATTTTGACATTATCATCATTTTATTTTTTCTCTTATAGAGCAGCAAAATTATAATCAACCATAGTCACTAACCAACACTGAAATCACTGACCTTACAGTGATGTTTATTTTGATTTTAATCTCACAAGTTAACTACATTCCAACTTTCTTGAGATTTTACTATATCATCTTCTATTGTTCTATTTGCTGACGTAATTTCTAATTTCAGTAACCTGTGGTTTTCCTAGTTCTTTATTGCTTTTCACCAAGAAATGTTGCTAGAAAATTACTCTCCAGCTGGAGCAAATAAGAAATCTGATTGTTTGGATAACATGAGCACTTTTTTTAAGTTATTACAGTCCATGATGTATAACTCACAAAAACCCAGGATTGTAACATTGGATTTGAACACTAGAACAGCTGAATTAAACAACCTAAATCAAGATGTTTAGATGAATTCTACTAGGAACAGTCTAATTTATGTATTATTTATAAGTAACCATGTTATATCTTGTTCATATTATAAATGTTTATGACCTTATCGATATTTTTGATATTTTTATCCTTTGAGAGAAATGTACACAGAACAATATACATGCAAATATATTTTTGGACAAATTCTGATTTAACCTCAAGTATGCTTGGAGTATTGCAGACATTTTTACTCCTAATTTACAATATTTTTTCATGTTTATGTAAATTTCTAATAATGAAATGACAGTTATAAATACACCCAAAGAACACTATTACATTCCAAGGTTTCTATTCTGAAAAAGCCATTTCTTATAAACATAATTACATTTTCCTATGAAAATGACAACATTAATAAATTATATTTATCATTAATATGCAAGTCTTAAGAATATTAAAAAAGAGAGACATATTTATTAACCCATTTAGATATTCATTTATTCATTCATGTGTTTCTAATTCTTACTCCCTTCCAAACTCTCCCACAATCTTGAGTATCAAATACCTTCATCTTTTAAATCTCAAGTTAAGCTCCCTCCAATGACACATTTCTTAATCATTTCATATCTAGTGATATCTTCTTGCTCTGCCATACTTGTATTAAATCCAAGGCAGAGAGCCACTGTAAATTTATCATAGGTATTATAATTACCAGTTCTACATACATAAACTTTATAACTTGAGACTATGTTATTTCATATTTACATTTTCATATACCAGCATAACATAAAGCACATTATACTACCATAGATATGAATAAATTAAACTTATGGTTTAATTGAGTACCATAATAATACAATTTAGTACAAAACAAACTGAGAACTCTTTATAAAAACAAATTAATTATCCTCACTTGTTTAGAAACTTGGACAAGGTACAACATAGGATAAGGTACAAGAAAAGTTCCAGGGAAGGGGGAAATACTTATCTACTATATTCACAAACATCTTAAAAAAAAAAAGCCATCTGGTATAGAGAAGAATTCCAATCAATAACTGGCAAAAAATATTGGTTTGACAACCTTGACATAAAAGCTACTTATTTCCAATGCCAAATTCTATGTCTTGCCAGTTCAAAATCTCATCTTTCTGAGAATGTCATTTAGTCTCATCGGAATCTGATATTCAAAATAGACCATCTTGTCATATCAGGGATTAATATGAATGTATTTATGTAAGGTGCCAAACTGTAATGTCAGACCAATCTATAGTACAACTTGCCAAATGGATATGAACTATATGAATTAATAACTGTAGAAAAGGGAATCAACCATTAGAATCTGTGACTCAGACATGGTGCAAATAGCATCAGCTGATACCAGGAACTAATCAGCATACAGTTTTACTGAGATTTCACCATTATTTTCTGTGAAAAAAAATTTTTTTTTCTCTTGCCATGTTGGCTTGGGAGAGTCAGAGAAGGCTCTCTACAGAAACAGGCAAACAGAATGTGTGGTCTACACTATGTAGCCTTATTCTAGCTAAGAACATCACCCTCAAATAGAGAAATCTGAAAATGACTAAACCATTCTGTATTATTTCAAGACATCATTTGATATCTTTCTAATAATAACATTGTGGTGTAAATCATTGGTACTTATAGTTCTTCAGTGCAAAAAAACAGTGAACTTAATTTTTGCCTTTTTTCCTCTATGTTCATGATAAATGAAGGCTAACATAGAAAAGAAAGTAATGACTTCTTATTTTAAAAGGAAAGAAAGCCTCACTCTATAATATTCAAATCCTTGGCACAGATAACAAAAGCGATCTAGGAATAGTAAAGAAAATGTGGATGAGAATGCTCCGGGCTCTGTAGCGAGGATTCCAAGAGAATGGCAATATTAACCTTTCAGATGTATAAACTGTCTCACTCATCTGCAAAAGGAGCCACTGTTTCCTGTTCTGCATTAAGCAGCTAGAATAATGGTTCTTAGAACAGAAAAAAGAAAAGAAAAGAAAAGAAAAAACTAAGTCAAAGTATAACATTTTTTTGAGGCCATTTCTTATTCATTGACCTCTGTCCAGTCAAAAAGCTGCAGGTTCTAGGTCACACATACTTAAAATTTTAATAACAATTATGAAAAGGTTGCACCTTTTACAGTCATTTAAGTCCTAAAATACTTTCATATAATTTATGTGAAGCTATCAACCTGGAAATGAATAAGAATTTCCTTTACCATTGAACTAAGATATTTATTTCATTGAGTTAGGATACAGAATAATTCTCTTGCTGAGTTAATTCAGTATTAAACATTTAAAGATACCATTTGTTATTTTCTTCATTCTAGCCCAGTAAAATTTCATCATTTAAAAATGTAAATACACTTATCTAAATGAAAATATACTCACTGAGTATTTCCTATTCCAAGGCATGGTGTCAAATATGTGCTTCTGCACTTAATCCTTCCACCAGCTCTTTAAGGTTAATATCATTCCCATATAAGAAGGCTGACATTTGGAAATGTTAACTCACTCATCCAAGAATGTGTAGCTACTGAGTGTAAAACCTAGGACTTTCACATTCATTTTTTGTAAATGGCCACCTTGACACTTAGTAAACACCCTATACTGCCAGTCTACACAGAAGTGTCAATTCACTGAGAATTCCTGTTCTGAACTAGAGTTCTGGCATCAAAAAAAAAATTATGTCATTTGGAAGTTAAGTGAACATATATATGACCTCAATGAGCAGCTTTCCACATATGCTAATAAATTTATATAATTAATTATTAATTCTACTCACAATGTATTGTAAAGTGTTGGTTGCTAATATAAGCTACAATTATATAATATAAAATATCAATATTTCTTGTGTATTAATATTAATAAAATGTTTAATACATTGTCTTAATTCTAAAGTTCTATTTCCTTGAATTGACTTTCTCCTCCACTAGAGAACCTATTAAAATTAATTAAACTTAAGAAATTAGGATCTGACCAAAAGAAATAAATCCTTAATATTAAAATTCTGGGTTATTTCTGTGATACTGTAAAGACTATAGTACCAGAACAAGTTGTTTTTGCTTACTTTCGGTGTTTTTTGGAACAAATTCCTGAGGAACATCAGAAAGAGACGATAAGTTTTAGCTTTTGCTTTGATTCTCCTATGAGATTGAGTATATAATTGATTTACAAATGCAAATATAGGAAATTATTTTTATTTTGTGGGTGTTGCTGAGTCAGTGACATTCATATATAGCATAAAATTTCTTCCTTAACAATTATCCCAAATCAAAATAGAAGCTTACAAAATTTAAAAATTCATGATTTTTTTTCCTCTAACATTTCAACAGTCATATAAGCTATTAGAATCATATGCTTCTAACAGGACATTTATAACAGCACACCTGATATAGGGAATATTAGTGAACTCGTATAAAACTACTAACAAAGTTTTGTTATAATACTCAGTATTGATGCTATTCTTAAGAAAGAATAAATGTAATTACTGCAAATAACTGTATATGCAACTGCTTTGCAAAAGTGAAGTTATATAATGGATAAAAATAATAATATTTAGAATTCTTACCTGGACTCCCTTTCAATTATTAAGTAAAAAAAGCCAAAATAGTGACTCCTTTCTGCATAGTGTGTGAATTTAATTCTCATAGTCTATCTCTGCCTTCGAAGTCAACATGTAAAGCATATGCTTTAGTTCTTGTAGTCTTAAGATCAGTCTCCTGGTGGTATGGAGGACGTGCACTAGAGTGAATCTCTCAATAATCTTCTTCATGACTTTCTTGGGGTATTTTAAGGGGAAATAAAATGATGTTTAGCTTTGGAGTTTGGAGCTAGTTTCAAATCTCAGCTCCTTCTCTTGCATCCGAACAAGAGAAGTAACCATCTGAAGTCTGATACACCGTGCAAAAGAGAGCCTCAAACCCATTTTTAACCAGCTATTTGTCATCAAAAATATCTGAAACAAGCAAGGCCTTAAGTATTTATTGAATATATCTGCAAACAAAAATCTACACCTGCCCTGGAGAGTTATAGTGAGGATTATCAGAAATCAAGGGTAAGAAATAACGTTACGTAATGCATGGCAATTGAAAGAAATCACTAGATCTTAGTTTCTCTCTTCTTCTTCTCCCTCCTTTCTGTCAGAATGCTCTTCAGCCTCCTAGATTGCTTGCTCTTATTCATATTTCTAAAGTTAACTCATCTGAGTTATCTATATTTGTGGCCCTTTGCTCACCTCTTTTGATTCAAATAATTGGGTCTCCAGAGTGATTTATAAGGTTGTCTAAAATTGTGTTGTTTGGAATGAGGTAGACAACCTTAACTAATAAGTACAGACATTCAGGTTTGAATACTATTTCTTGGCAAACCTTGACATGGCCAATAATATTAATTAGAAGTTTATGTAAAATTTGATTACGTAACATTTTAGCAATATATCTTTTCCATGTCTAACATTTAACCATTTTCCTTTTCCGTTCAGTTCCAGTTAAAATTTCTGTGGTTGCAGGTACCATAAACTGCTTTCAAATCAGCTTTAAAAATAATGAGGACTTGATATATAAAACAAATGAAAAATCAATTATTATTATAAACAATGTGATCAGGGCTCATTTTAGTCTATTTCTTTGCTCAAAAACCTGTTTTGGATTCTTTCTTAGAAAACTTCCATCTTGCTTCTGAAAGATCTCTTTCTAAGACTTACCAAGACTACATGCTCCCATATTCAAATCTACCAGAAAAGGGAAACTAGTTTCATAAATCTAATTGGATTTGTAACTATGGGGTATTTTAATTGGATTATGTCAATCAGCCACAAATATAAAATTAATCTCAATAAAACCAAATGACTGGAAAATATAAATTGTTATTAAGAGATAGGCCACCAATAAATATCAATCTCATTGTAATTTTTTGACACCAATTCAAAAAATTGCATCTTCTCGTTAATGACTCTTAAAAATATGTCAAAAAATACAATCATGTGTACTTAACTTCTAAAAGAAAAGCAAAATTTTATCTGCTGTTACATTGAATTTCAGACTCAGGAACTCTGGGTAATATGCAAGCCTTTTTGAAATCTGGCTATAGTTTGCAAAGGCTGAAACTTATTAAATTATAAATTTAAGTTCAGAGTGTCTAATATATTCATATGGGAAAAGTATAAGGCAAGGATAATAAAAACTCCCACTTAGAAACACATAATTGCTGCTAGTTTATAATGCAGTATTTGGAACTATCTGTTGGAATGGAATAATAAGCTATTCCTGTGCTGTCATTTAATTATGTTCTTTTGGTTTTACAATCTGGGGCTTTTGGTAATATTTTTTGGAATAATCTGCCTTGACCATTGGATTTTATTCTTGCTGAATCTTCTTTTTTGGAAAAACTTTTTTCTTTTGAATAACTGTCTCCATCTCCATACTACCATTGTTACTTTTCCACATGTAATGTCTTATTTGTTCAAGTTTTAAGGTTTAGAGATTATTTTAGGAGTTAAGCAATCATATATTCTAACAGTATAAATTGAGCTCTGCTTGACATAGAACCTATGGAAAGATTGAATAGGTTTCTTTTCTGTTTATTTCTGATCAATTTTCCAGCTATTTGGCTGTAATTTTTAGTCTGGAACAACACATCTTGAATTTCTCTTTGTTAAGCATTAAATGTTTGTCTTTGCCCATTCCTTCAGATTTCATTTTCTGGAATTTGCCATTTTAATCTCTGCCAGGAGGATATTTGAAATAAGTGCCAATAATTTGCACCTGTCCCTACATGACATTCAAGTTGTATTGTCAAAATGATCCTTCGTATCATAAATGGTGGTATTAATGAAGGAAAGAAGAGTTGTTAGATGTTTGTGAGAGATCTATGAGTCTAGGCTTCTGAAGTCCCAAGTTACTCTTTTCTAAATTCCCACTTCCAAGGTTTTCCAACTTTGCAAAGTTCCACATTATTTCACTCAGTTTTCTTGGTTGACAGTCCCAGGTAGAAAAAGTCTCACTGACAAAGCCATGTGTTCTTCACTCTGTAATCCCAGTGGTCAGTTCAATAATGTGATTTTTTTTTTAATTCTATAAAACTCACTAAAAGATTCAACGATTAGCCATCAGACCCTAAGAGTGTTAATTCCAAGATTCCTAATGTTGCAGTTTAGGGAGGAACATGACCTGTGCTACAAAATACATTAATCCATAGTTTATAAGAGTGGAAAAAAGATTTGTTGATTTCTCTACTCAGGAAGGTCATCACTGCTTTCACAAAGAAAAAGGGAGTAGTGTGACAGGTTATCATTTTAACTTCAACAAGCTCGGTTCGAATACTTCCTCAGTGCAATAAGGTAAAATATTAATTTACATACAAGTATAAGCAACCTATAAGACAGACACTATTAGCAAAATACCCCAGACTAAGGCAAGAGAAGAAGGAGGGAGAAGGAATATGTGGTCAATGGAGTAGTAGACTAAGAAACCACAACATTATGCCAGAGCAGGGACTGGCTGGAAAACAATATACATAGATATTTGGAAAACTGAACATGTTGAGTTGATCCACCTGTTACTTACTATTGAGGAATTCTGTAACTGCAACTGCTAGTAATTATCAAATATGGCTCTTCTTGGACACATAGCATGACTATATTTCCCAGGCTTCCTTGAAGTTAGGTGTGATCATATCCTTTAGATCTATCCAATGAAAGATAAGAGGAAGTTGCCTGACACCCTCTTCTCTCTCCCCAAATAAACATCTTTTCATAAAAAGTTCTCCATGCTCTTTCCCCTTCTTGCTGAATGGACAGAGAAAACTGTGGTAACCTAGAAGCTAAGAGAACAGACTTCATCCTAGGTTTCTGAATATGTGAAGCAGACCATCTCATTCAGTTGAATACTGCCCAAGACTCTTATGTAAGCAAGAAATAAATTTCTATTGCATAGACCTATATAAGTTTGAGTCTAATTGACACTGTTATCTAGCCTACACTTATTAATACAGAAATCGGTATTAATATTTGGCCATCTTATGATAGGCAATTATTAAACTGATATCAGAGACTAGAAGAGATTCCTATGTCACGCATTGATTAAAAACACTTTGTAACACTATGATTTCAGTAACTCATTAGGCAAAGAATTTACCATTACTGTAGTTCTAGACGAAGAGATCAGATAGAGTCCACCCAGATAAAATTTTAGTGTATGCTGACTTAATTGCTGCATTTAGCAAGGTTTCAATAGAAAGAAATTAGCTTAAGTGAGAACTGGCTGTTTGAGCTATAAGGGGATAATAATCAAGGAATTAAAAGCTTTGCAGAGGTAGAAAAGTTAACTGCTCCTGGACCCCAAAGTATAGAATGTAAGGTTTTCTACTAAATCATATTGTTTTATATCATCTCAGAGTTGAATGACTCCAATTAAAATTAACCAGACATGAGGTAAAAAAAAAATAAAATTAATTCTAAGAATTCTTACCTGGAAATAAATTTAGTGAAAATTACTGACATATAGTACTGAATGAAAGCAAAAAAAAAAAAAAAAAAAAAAAAAAAAAAAAAAAAAAACTATATCAGAAGTTTATTGAGTTGTTTTTGAGGGAAACCATTAGCCTGATCTAAAAACAAAAAGTCAAACAAACAAAACCTATGTTTGTAAAACCCTGGGCTATAAACAGAGTATAACCTGATACAAGTTATATTCCCTAATGACCACTTCAAATGTGATCACACAAGTAATAGACAAGATAGGACTACCCAGAATGTGGAGCCAGTGGCCACAGATAACCATAGACGAGCAAGTTCCATGCAAAAAAAAAAAAAAAAAAAAAAGATCCAGAGTGTAATAAAAGAATGTTCCCGATTTATGGGTTATATCATGTTTTCCCAGCAGAGTGGCATCACTTCTATAAATAAATAACTGCTGTGTGTTTACTTTGATTCCTTTTATGAATAAGAATTTACTGTATTATGTATCATCTCTTCCTTGCTACACCATTATATATTTGAAGAGGGGAAGTTGCTGGGAGAGATAATTTGCATTTTTATCTCATAAGTTGACTTACTATGAAAAAGCACATGTAGGAAATATGGAAAGAATATTTTAATACCAAGAAACTCTGGAATTTTGAGATAAATGCAGAAACTGTGGAGTATTTTGTGAGCGCACGCATGGAAAGAAGAGTGCAAATGCATATTTGGTAAACGAAAGTTTTCATTGAACAGACAGCGAACTTCGTCAAAATCAAATTCCTGTTTCCTGGGCTCATAGCTCAAATACACATTTCAGCTTCATTGTAGTTATGTGGGACTGAGTCCTGAATAATAGAATATGTATCAGTTAGTTTTTGCTCTACGGCAAACCCACATTTATAACAAATGGCTTGTAACAACCATTTGTTTAGCTCATCATTTTACACATCAGCAACTGGGCAGGGTTCATTTGGGAAGTTTCTTTCTTTCTTTCTTCTTTCTTTCTTTCTTTCTTCTTTCTTTTTCTTCTTTCTTTCTTTCTTTCGTTTTTTTTGTTTATTCTTGGTTTTACTGGGCTTATTTATTCATCTGTGATCTACTTCTGGAGGTTGTTTAACGCATTTATCTGGTTAGCTGTAGCTGAAGCAGTGGAGAATTCTGAGCCGTCTGTCTCTCATCACCTAACAGATTGTCTGGGACTTCACACTGTAGTGGAAGCAGGAGTTTCCAAGTGCATCAAGAGACAGTAAATCCTAAAGTTCAGTCATTTATCAGGGTTCTGTGCATGTCCCTTGATCCCCTCCTCCCCCCAAAAAAATCCAATAGTGGAGTCGAAATTTAAGATTCATAGGAATATAACTGATCTTGTAATGGAAGCTGCTAAGCCCCATTGCAAAGGGACATTCAGATGGCTATGGGAAGAGTCTATGGCCGTTTTTTGCAATATACTCAGAAAATGAATAAAACTAATGTGTGTCACTTCTAGACCTACTCATCAAAACTTCTTATGCTCTTTCCATTTTTTCCCCCCTTAACTTAACAGGATAGAGACAGTTGCTTTTGGGGGAGGGGGTAGGTATTATAGCTACCACAGATTCCTTGGCACTCCTTCCATCAGGATGAGAATTTCTGCTGACCGTGTGACTTGCTGGAGCAAATAAAATGCAGTTGCAGTGGTGTGTCCTACTTTGAGGCCTAGGCTTTGAGTCCTTTTAACTTCAACTTTTACCCTTTTGAAAGCCTGAACCACCATGGAAAGAGTTTCATCTGCATTATTAGAGAGGCCATGTAGAGAGAAGAAATGACTAGACAGCCTCCAACTCTTCCAGCAAAATTCACATGTCTCAGCTGTCATGGATTTCTTACCAGCTTTGAAATACTTCAGCTATTCCATCTGAGATGCTGGACATGTGACTGAAGACCAAATTGTGACTCCAGATGAAGGCAGTGACATGAGTGAGCTCGGATGAGACCAGCAGAAGAATCTCTGAGGTGAATCCAGAGACTATTGGTAAATTGTGAACATGTTTTTGTTTCTTTTCTTCAGCCACTAAGTTTTAGAATAATGTTTTCTACACTAATAGGTATCTGGTTGGCTAGGAAGATCATTGAAGATATAGAAACTACCTACTTGTATGCCTGAATAAGTTGATGATAAACTCTAGCTCTACCCCAATACCCAACTGTTATAGACCAGGAGAGTAATGAGAGTGAGAAATAAAATGTTATCCTATTGAACCATTTCATGTGTATTTCATATGTATTTATTTTATTTTCCTGCAACTTAACCTACATCTAAATGATAAAAACTCTTATTATCAGTGCTTTGTCTGTTTCCAGATTCTTCTTAGCTACTGTCTATCCTGTTGCAATAGAGGCAGCTTTCTGGTGATTTAGGACATCTCAAAATATCCTACCTCTCCAAAAATATAGAGTATGAGGGTGTAAGGCACCTTATATGTTAACAGAATTATACTTTTTTAAAAAAGGCCTTGCCTGTGGCCAAAGTGGAACAAGAAGAATAACTGTGAAATTTCCCACTTAACTGGTACAATGATAAAATACTTTGCCCTGACATATCAGAATACAACAGCAAAACCAAAAAACAAACAACACACACACACACACACACACACACACACACACATTTTGAGCTGACACAAGAAAGATTAAAAATATTCTAGAGGTAATGCCAAATGGAAATTCCAAGATGTTAATGTCCCTTGAAAATAAAGCACTTTAGCATCACTCAGGCAATCTTTTGTACAAGAGTGATTATTCAATCTGCACATAATCATAAAATATTTCAAGTAAACAACAGGGAATGATCAATTGTACAAAGATGAGTTTATTCCTGAAAAGACTAATATATCATTGTATAGGATGTATACTGAAAGAAATTTAAAACCCTGAGAAAGAGGGTAAGCATATTATATCCCAGGAAAAATCTTGTCTTTGGAGAAAAAGCTCTGTTTCTCATAGAATGCTAGAGAAATGATGTAGTAATACATAATATAAAATATTAAACTACAAGGTAGAAAATCAATGTAAACTTTTAGTACTATAGAGTAAAGCAGCATGGAAGTACACAGGACATACTCAAAAATTAATCACTGTCAAATCCCCAGTGTAAAATCTTCATGAGAGCTTGGACAATATGTGTATTGTATATTATATGTGTACATTTTCTTTGAGGAAGAAAATTTACATAATCTGGACTGTCCAATACGGTAAACACTGAGCAAATGTGGCTATTGAACACTTGGAATTCAGTTTTAAATTTAATCAGTTTAAATGTCCATGTGTGGATATTTTAATAGGGCTACTAATATTTTTGGGACAGGCTATAATTATAGAGCTCTTGAAATGAGATTACCATTTATCGAGATCCAATCAAACTTTTATTTGAAGAAAAATCTTCTCTGTCAAGTAGTATCTGTTCATTTACCAAAACTGCCTAACCATTCTTGCCTGATAGGGTGTTAGCTAGCTATCAGTGTTGAAAGACCCAAAGCATCCTCTGAAGCCTAATGGAAAATGAGATAAGTGAATATTATCTTGCTTCATAACCGCAAATGCAGTCAGAGTTTAGCACATAATTTTGGCCTTCGTACTTACTATCAAGACATTTTAAAATTTGGCCCCAGCCTGATTTCCAATTATTTTGCCAACTATTTCTTTTATTGGAGGTGAACTCACTATTTTACTTGGAAGTCATTCCCTCAGCTATACCCAATTCATCACTTCTTCCTTCTCTTCCCTCTTCTGTTTTAGAAAACATATTTTCTACTTTAAACTCCATTAAAAATCATGGTTTTTTTTTTTCAACTTTTACCACCCTCAAAATTCAGGCAGAATTCATAAAAATCAATCATTTTTCCTACTATCTAACTGCATAACTTTTATACATAACTATATATGTTATCATAATTTAACATGAATTCCTCCTATTTATTCATGAATGAGTCTTTCTCTGCCCTCTGAGATCCTTGAGCTCTGACTTAGTATATTTTTCTAATTGCTTTCTCTAAGAATGGGAAAAGAAAATGGAACAAATATTTATTGGGTAAGTACTCTGAAGCAGTTGTTTTATGTAGTTATAAATTTTAATTCTCATAAAAATTGTATGAGAAAAATAGTATCTTTTTCTATTTTCTGGATAAAGAAATGAGGCTTAGAGAAAATTGGTAAGTTGGCTAAGGCCCGATGGCTATTTTCATTTTTCCATTTAAACACAGTTTATTTGTTTTTTGTTTTTTTTTTTCTGATAATAACATCTTCATTTTGCTACCCTGTTAGCAACACTTCCTCTTAACAATTATTGCCCTTTGGGACCTTGGAATAAAATGGAAAAGAATATTCTGCTTAAGGAAAGCTTGGTGTAGTTAACTGACCTCGTAGCCTGCCATCCTGCTCATAGGTTAGATTTTGCTTTGTCTCAAAGTAGGACATATGATTTGTGAAGAATTTTTAAATGATTCTTTGCCAGTATGAAAATATTTTGTCTACTATTTCTCATTTCCAAAGGTCCTATCTAACCATTATATCTTAGTATAATCCATAATGAGTAACTGGAGTTTCATACAAGATCTGCCTCTTCTAAGGTCTCTAGAGTCATCCTGCCATTCTATTATGCACAAAATCACAGGCTTATGCTATGAAATTCAGGAGGCCAACGGGACTTTTTTCTTTCAGGAAGCCAATACAAAATGTGATTTCTTCTAAATCTTACTGTGTGATATCCATGTATCACAACCCATAACTTATCAAAATCTTCTGTTTTTACCTTTTTGTTACCTATCACCTAATTCCAGAAGCCTTAACCAAACCCAATCTGAAATCTGATATGCCTTCAGATCCCCACACTCTAATGACAGACAACTCTATGAAACAAAGGGACATAATGGACTTACCTGTCTTGGGATAAGTGCAGCATTTGGACAAAGAGAAAAAAGAATATTCAACTTTTTTCTACCTTCAGTTAAGCTCTCTTTAAATATGTGTGGCTGTAAGAACTCTGCAATTATTGATATGCTTCCCAAGAACTTGGCACTATGTCCGAGTACGTGGAGATGGTGGGATTCCCAGTTTTCACTCTTCTTTAAATCCTCTCTGATCAGTGAGAATAACAAGCACTATCCCATAAACTTCTGGTAATCTTACAAAATCTGGGGACAACTAAATTACTAGCTTGTTTTTATTCCACAGCTATCACAGTGCCAAGCAGTTTTAGATCAAGAGGTAGGGTAGTGTAAGTCCTGCTTCCTTACGCTATATTAAGTACGTTCTTACCAAGTGGTTCAGGCAGTTCTCTGACAATAAATTTACTAATCTCTACTACACCCTCAATGTGTTCTGTTATCAAGCCCAAGTTTCATTAGGTCCTTAGTGATATTAACTCCATGTGAAATTTCAAAATGATGTTGATCCAATAATGAGACTATAGCTCCCTATACTCATCATTCACTTGAGTTCATTGGGTTGTATTTTACTGTATGGTCTTGTCTAAAAAAATGAAGTTATTCTGCAGAAAGAGGTTTTCTCTATGTATTGTCTTTCCAACCGGATGATTCTTAGCTACAACAAACATGATGCATTAATAAATCTGGTAAAGAATAATATTGAAGGAGCTGTTTTAAAACATTTACTTGATCATATCTTAAGTTCACATGTCCCATCTAGCCACCGTATCTTTCTATTACCCATAATGAACAACTGTAGTCCCACACAAGAAAGTTTCCCTTTGCCAGAGTCATGATGATATATTATTGTCTACCAAATCATTGACCCTACTGATCAACATTATGTAGTCCCATACTGGATACTAGTTAACTTCATACCTGAATTGTTTTTCCCACCTTTCTTCTTATCTATTACAAGCCTAGATACACATGGGAAAATTTAGTAAGAAAGAGTACAATTTTTGATAAGAATTTTTGAGGAACTAACATCTCTAACCCTGTCATAAGTCATATTAGACAGGGGACAAACTGAACCAAATTTGTGTGGAATAGTTTTAATTTAATTTTCTGTTATGTATCAGAGATAAGAACATAATGCCTATTGCAACACAGAAGACAATGTGAAGAACTATCCATGGGGATTATCTGTGTTTTTATGTTGCTTGTGAATACTTGCTATCTATGAATATTTTTCTTAGAGACATCAGCAGAATGTTATTTGTGGGTATTTTCCTTCTTATTGAGAAACTTTTTGTTCCCAGAGGATGAATTTAACCATATGAAAGTTGGCAGAATAATACGTAATAATGAAGAACAGAGATTTTGGATTCAGACCTAATAAAAGTTTCTAAGTGATTTTTGAATTGTGTGATTATAGGAAAGTACATTACCTCATATTTTTCTTTAATTCATTATTATATAAATGGGGATAACTATAAATATTCTACCTTGAGGATGAGGATTAAATGAGATAATACATGTGCAAGACCTATACTATGATACTTGCTCAACCCATGTCCCTAGTCTTCTCCTGTCTGATGAAGGCACAAGGAACATGTGTCAGGTTAATCCTAAAATCTTTTATTTTATTTTTCCATGAAAGAAAGTTATCAGTTTTAGTTAAATATATAAACTAAAATAAACTTAGAGGCTATTGTCAAGAACCAGCTAGTAAGAAAAGAATGTTCTGTTCTAAATCTTTTTTTTTTTTTGGTGGAATATTATTTATTTTATTTTTTAATTTAATGTGGGTGATATATATTAATAAAATTATATGTTTCAAGTGTACAATTTAATAATACATCATCTGTATACTGCATTGTGTGTTCATCACCTTAATCAAATATCCTTCCATCTCTACATATTTGACTCCCTTTAGCCTTATCTACTTCCTTCCCTCCCTCCTTTCCCTCTGGTAATCACTAACCTGTTGTCTGTTTCTATGAGTTTTTGTTTATTTCTCTTGTTCATTTCTTTCTTTCAATTTCATATCCCACATATGAGTGAAATCATATGATTCTCGACTAAATGTCTTGATGTTCTGAATTGACTCCACTCATTATTAGGGAACATGGATTTGACAATGACTTAGGATTGACAGTATTCAAATGGAGTGAATTCTTTGATCATGGAAGATACTGATGCCATTCATTTTGAGAAGAAGTAAAGAGATTGTAATGATCAAATGTGCATTCTGCATTAAAGAAAATATTCATGTGAAGAACAATCAACTTGTATTTCAGTTATTCCCATCCTTGACAAATAAGGAAGATGAAAGATCTGTGACTCATCATTTCTACTTGTTTCTCTAAAGTACCATGCAATGAGGAAGAAAAGAAACAGAATAATAGAATGACATATTTTTAACATTTATCTATCTATCTATCTATCTATCTATCTATCTATTTATTTATTTATTTATTTGGCATTTTATTTATTTCCCTCTCTCCCCCCTCCCATCTGGTAACTACTATAGAATGATATTATTTTTTAAGGTGAACGGAATAACATGTAATATAGACTTAAAAAGTGAGGCCTAGGTTTTTAAATTTAGTGTAATGCAGATATCTTTCTTTTGTTTCTAAATTAGGTTTGCTTTGATATTTAAATATTGCATTATTTCACTTTTGGTGCCTAAGTTCTGGATGTCTCTCAATACATACATATGTTTAAAGTCCACTGTATTCAATATAAAGTTGATGATTTATAATTAAATGTGAAGAAAACTATACATATTTTACAGATACTGAATGGCTTTTAATATAATAATAAATGAGATGTTTAGGAGAGGTGTTAAGGTAATCTAACTGAAGAGACAGACTTTAAGTTATTTTTATCCCCTTTAACTTAATTCTTTAAAGATAATGAAATAAAATAGATGTGATTTACATTTAGTATTATATTCCAACCATATACAAATAGAATGTGTTTAAGTAGTCTCCTTGAGATAATTTAATAATGTTATTATCAAGATGTGGCTATGATTTCACTAGTGTTTGGGATCTGTTAAACTAGTCAACTAATTAGGTTAAATTGTTGACAAAGAAGTTGATCCATGAATAGTCCAAACTATTCTACACTACTGTGGTCGCATGTGATGCTTATATTTTTTCTCTGGCTGCTTTAGACATTAATAACCTTGGCTAATAAAAAAAATCATGAAAGACTAACAGTGCACTCATCAAGTGATGGAAGTTTATATTTCATACATTTAACTATATAGATTGTGACTAAAACCAGTGAAAAAATTTAAGAAAACCAAAACAATGAGAAGAAAAAAAGTCATCCTAAACTCAGAATTTCCATACTTTCACATGTCAAGATATTTAAAGGCACTTACAATTTAACATATACTTCCAGTTTTGCACTCCTTTATGGTTTTCTTCTGTGCCAAACAATGCTAGTTTTTATAGTTATCACTTGTGACAGGCAGATTAATGATTCCCCCAAACTGCACATTAAACCCAGAACCTATGAATACTTTAGGTTACATGGCAAGGGGAGTTACAATTGCAGATCAGACTGTTTACTAATCAGGTAACCCTGAGGCAGGGAGAGTATCTGAATTATCCCAGAGACCCAAAAGTAACTACAATGATCCATAACGTGAAAGAAAGAGGCAGCAGAGTGTGAGAAATTACATGATGTGAGAAATACTCAAGCATCCACTGCTGGCTTTGAACATGGAAGGAGTCCATAAGCCAAGGAATGTGTACAGCTTCTAGAAGCTAAAAAAGATAACAAAAGAGCTGCATCACTAAAACCTCCGGGAGGGAATGCTGCCCTTCCAACACTTTGATTATAGTCTAGTAAAATCCATTTTGGACTGCTGACCTCCAGAACTGTAGTAATATAATTGTGCTACTTTAAACCACAAAATCTGTGCTAATTTGCTATAGCAGCAAAGGGAAATTTATACATAGCGCTAATCTTATCAGTATCCTTGATGCCTCACCCCTAGTTCTTTTCCTATAATTGCGTTATCAATCTTGAATGATTAATTTTCAACTCTTACTCTGGAATTGAGGTAATATTTTTAACAAATACTTATGCCAAATAGGAAAGTAAGCATAATATTATGTTGGAAGGGCAAGGATTAGCTGTTTACTTCACTGTTGATTTCTAGTATCATTGAATAACAGTCAGATTTACTCTTCTATGAATTATAGATATAAATTTTAAAAGTGAAAATATTTCATCTATTTTTTCTGTGGTTGGGAGTAGTGGGATAGTTTCAATATCTATACACTCTCAAATCTTGACTTAAAATTCTATCATTACAAATTAATTGTTAAATTTCCCCTTTTAAGTGACAGTACATTCCTGCTAAAAAATTATTTTACTTACACCTACATTGGCTTCATTTTGTATGCTATGAATCATTTGGACCAACCCATTCTATTCAAATGGCACAATATTATGGGAAGTTTGGACTCAGGTAAAACTATTTGAGTTTAAATCTGCTTTTATTTCTCGTAAATTGAGCGACCTTGAATAAATGTATCTAACATTAACTGCCTTGCAGAATTGTTATTAAAGATTAAATGCAATAATTACCATGAACATGGCGCATAGTAAGAAATCAGTAAAAAGAATAACTCATTTAGAAACATTTCTGGCATAAATGATCTTTTAATTAACCAAGAAAATAGATACTTTCAGCCACAGATAATCTTTGTTTTCCCTCTGTGCCTAAGTTTTTTCATTTACATATCCTTCCATCCTATCTCACAGTGAAAACTGTCCCCATTACTTTCTAAAGGTAAACCCTATACACTTGTGTTCTATCTATACTACAACCCATCTTGACATTTATGGGATAAGGATCCATCAATCATTGTCTCTCTCTCTTTTTTTTCTGTTGTATATTAGCTTCAGATGTACAACATAGTAGTTAAGACATACAGATAATTCACAAAGTGATTGCCTTGATTAGTCTAGCACCCATTTGGCACTATACGTAGTTATTACAATATTATTGACTGTATTTTCTATGCTGTACTTCACATCTCTGTGACTGTTTTTTAACTACCAATTTGTACTTCTTAAAGTCGTGACCATTTTCACCTAGCCTCCCCCTACCCAATCTGGCAATCACCAGTTTATTCTCTATATTTATGAGTCTGTTTTCATTTTATTTGTCCCTTAGAGTCCACATATAAGTGAAATTATATGATACTTGTCTTTGTCTGACATCAATCATTGTCTCTCAAACTAAATCTTTAGTTCACTCTCTGGAACAGTTATTATTTCTCATTTTTAAACATGTTAATTCTGTCCTCTCCCTTTACAAGTAAATAGTCTCTAGCCTATTCATACACATTCCAGGATTCATCTCCCCTTCAACATCAAACTTCCTGAAAGCATGGTCTGCTCTTGCTGCTCATACCAAGCCGTTCGCTAAAACTGAAAATATTCTTAACATTATTGATGGCTTCATAAACACAAACTAAATTACAGATTCTCTTCTTTATCTTTCTGTTCCTATGGTTACCCCTGAATAAACTTTTTTGAAAGCTTTTGGTTTTCTTTGTTGTATTCATTATTACTTATCTAGGAGTTTCACCTATTCCTTTTGATACTGTTTATTTTATTTTGTTTTTTTTTTTCATGTATTTTTGCTCCTTTTCTGACATTCCACATGCTAAAGCGTTTGTTGCATTTTAATATCTTTTCAGATGGCTTGGGGAAACTCATTAATTTTTACAAGTGAACGATATCATTCACCAATGATTTTCAAATATTTACTCAAACTCTAGCCTCTGCCCTAACTTTTAGAGGTTTACTTTCATCATTCTTATGGTTAATACATGCAAATGTCTTGTAGCACCTTAAATTTAGGAAAGCAAAAGCGAACACACTGCCGGCCGCTCCATAAAGGAATAAGGCCTCTTCTTCTCCCCTCTCCATCTTCAATTAACAGGATCACCTCAGCCTATCTACGTAGCAGCTTCAAATGCACTCCCAGTTTCATCTGTTAATACCTCATTTGACTATATTGCTTATTTGTTAATTCAGTATTTAGAATCTAATATATGCCATTAATTAATAAAACTTGAGAATTCCAAGATTAACGAGTAAGACAATATTTCTCCAGAGAGAGGTAAAATTTGATCAAATAAAGGAAGACTAGGAGTTGTACCTGAGTTCTGAGTGTGTCTGTGTATTTTTTAAGATGGGCACTGAAATGGGTAGTAGATACCATGTTTTTACTCCCTGAGACTCTTTCTATCTAAAATGATTAATCTGAACCAATACTGGTAATTACAGCCCTGCTAATGTTGAATGATTTATGAATGGCCAATTGATCCAATTCTCACAAATGAGACATGAGGATTCATATACTGGATTGATCTGGAGAAATCTCAGTTCTAAGTGAGAGTCATGGGAAGAGATGTTTTTCTTATTTCTCTGGTCATGATTGCAACTCTCTTTTAGAGTTTCCTATTATCCAACCACAGCATTCTGTTTTTCAAGTACATGTGCATCCATGGTTGTCCACTTTGGGACATTCTGATGTATCATTTGCTTTTTATATTAATATTGTAAAGGTAACAAAATACAATTTTTCTTTAATGTTTTTCTAATATATTTATTATGAATCAACATGTACTTATAAAGAGTGATGTTGATATACCATTGAGAGAGAGATCAAAGTTAGAACTTTACCTTTATTCATCTTTGTTAACCTTTATAATACATAAAATGTCAAATGTAAAAGTGATAAAAGACCTTATTTATCACTTATTTTAAAACAACCAAGAGAATCCTATTTATAAATGAATTGGGAAGGAATATAAATAGAATACTACATGCTTTAAAGGTGATTTTTAAAATGTTGAGTATTTAAAATTGAACATCACAAAATATAATTACAAAAACTTTCCAAAATTAGAGGAAGTCAATCACTTATATAAATTTAATTTTGCAAATACACTGTTTAAAGAGGAAATCTTATACCCTGGATACCAGTTATCCAAACAATAAACAAAGTTTATAATGAAGAATATTTTTGATTTATATTTTTGATTTAAATGAAATATATTTGACTTTGCTGTTGCACAACACTGACCTCTTTGTTTGTTTATCTTCTACCTATTTGTTTATTTACAACAGAAAAGAATTTCTGCTATTCTCTCAGGCTGAAATCACCCTAATTTTATTTAGTTTTTCCCTTCCTACAGAGTATTTGGAATATTTTCAGTCATAGATCACATTTCTTATCTTTTCAACATTTTATGTAATGTAAAGTGATAAACAAATTTTATATCATGACAGTTTAGCTGTTCATCTCAGATGATCAATAATTTCATATCTAATATGTCACAAAATTAAAAAGAAATGAAGTACAGTCAAAATTTAAAATATTTCAGAAAAAAATAATTCACATGCAGCTACTTTAAAATATTTCTTTTGATAAATTGTATATCAAATTTAAAGACAAAATTTCTATAGTAGTATGAGATACATTATACCTCCGACTTTCTAAATGAAGTAAAGCTAATAAAATTTAGAATACACTGAGGTGTCTCCTTATTTTAACATGAATTTTTTAGAATTTATAAACATATATTAAAAGGTATATTTTTAATCTTTTTCTGAGACCAAATATAGCATCTGATATTTCTAAAATTGTGGACTTTAAAAAGAACATACATATACATACATTTTTCTTTAACATTTTCTGAAATTTAAACACAACTTTGTTATTTCAAATCTACACAGGAGATAATAGATTTCCATTAGTTGCTTGGCAACATTGTTTTATGCTCTACAGCTGAATTTCATATAGATGATTTATTTTTAAAGCCATCTGCATGAAGGTGTTGGGAACTTCAACAGGCATAGTTAAGTTCACTCAAGTTCCTATGCACCTGGAGTTTATTGTTTCAAGGAAAATGTTTAATATAATTAGCAGGTAGTAGATACAGAATAAATTGTTGCCAATTTCCCAATTTGGTTGTTACCAATTATCTATAAGCTCAAAATTTTAATTGTATTAACTCATTACTTTAAATTATATTACTTTAAATAGTTGCAAAAATCATCTTACAGCACCAAAACTTAACTCTGCATTTAAAAATGTGTTTCTTAGTTTACAAATATTTAATAACATATACATATGTTACTTAATATATGTATATATTATACATATATATACAAACACATATGCACACATTGATTTCAATATATAATATTAATATAAGTATATACAGATATATATACATATATACACATTTATATATTTACATATGTTCATTTATATATATAAACACAATAAGGTGGTATTTTCCCTTAGCAGTATAATTTCAGAGATTATAAAAATGATTTTTTACCCTGAAAAATCTCTTGATAAAATGCTTGAATTTCTATTATCAAAGCCACATTTCTTTATGTTACAAATTTGTGTTTTAAAGACAAGTGCTCAAAGCAATAACACCAACCTAAAGAGATGTCAATAATTGCATGGAATTTATGGTTACTTTTTATACTAACAGACAAGAATCAAGAAGAGAGAGTGTGAGAGGGTTGGATTCTTATTACATTTGAAGTTCAAGAATGTGACCTGGTTGGGGCACAGAAATCCAGGGACTTAGCATGTTGGCTATAATTTGATTTCAACTAGGCCTCTTGGTAAATAAATCCAAAGGTGGAAAACAAGGAACTAATAAGGGAGGTAAGGTTCTTAAGTTGTAATTTTCCTTTTCTATATATCGATGTTAATATTTCACCACTTCCTGGAACTTCAAAATTTAGGGCTATTCTTTGATTCTTTGTTTTTTTCTGGTGAGAATGAGCTGGGGTAAATTTTTGGTGTCTGCAGGCTATAGACCCATCTCTTTTTGTGGCATTCAATCCTATTCTTTGTCTTGTCCTAAATTAGCATTTCAGCATTATTATTTATGAGGGATCAGTCTGAAGCCCAGTGACATATAAGTACCAGGTATTTTTACAACGATATTTGGCTTTGCTGTTGCCCAACACTGACCTCTTTGCTTGTTTATCTTCTGCCTACCTATTTGCTTATTTACAAGAGAAAAGACTTTCTGCTGTTCTCTCAGCCTGAAATCACTTTAATTTTATTTAGTCTTTTCCCTCCCTAACAGAATATTTGGAATATTTTCAGTCCTAGATCACATTTCAATCTTTTCAAAGTATTAGTATTTTCTTTTTCTTACTATATAATCTTCTATTATCATGCCATTCTTCCTTGTATGGCAATAAAATGTTTGTTTATCTGTGTCTGCCACATATTGTACACTCAACTGTGGCAGAGAATTTGTCTTAATTTTAGTTCCCTTAGTACAATACATTTTCTGAGTTACATCTTCTCCAAGCGTGCACATGTAATTTCCCATTTGGAGAGGTTTGCCATTTGATTTACCAGGGTGCTGTAGTGCCTTGCTCCCTTTGATGTCTGTCTGTAGTACTGAAGGTTTTGCTGCTATAAGTCACTGGGTGCTCTTTCATTCTCAGCCACCCTCGGAGTATCCAAACTATGTTTGGAGTCAAGCAAGACAAAAACCACACCCTCAAGGATGTTCCTTGAAAACCAGAATATTGAATGAGTATTCTCTTCTTCTCTTTCCCTCCAATGGGAGAAACCACAGTTGGGCTTCTCCTGATTGTGCCAGGTTGGTGAAAGAACTAAAATTGTTGAAATAAAACAACTTTTCTTACTCATTTTTTGCACCAATGGTTGTGGCTTTTAGCTTTGGGGGAACTGTAACTTCCTAACTGGTTTCTAGATTTCTCATACAAGCCTTGTGGACTATATATTGTATATTGTTATTTCTGTGAGGGAATGAAATCTTGGACTTTGCATTCTGCCATCTTGCTGACATCACTCCAGTTTTTTTTAATTTTATTCTTAGTGGACATGTTTAGGATAGAGGGACAAAAAGATTTGTTCTACTTATATAAGCTAATGGGTCCAAAGGAAGAGTGGCAAACTCTGGAAGGAATAATGGAATGGTAGCAAACCATTTCTAAGTGCAAAGTAATGACAGTATAATACAATGCACTAAATTAATAAAGCCTGCATTTATTACTTTGTTACATTTTGATATAAATACCCATTGAGTCGAATATAACTACAAACATTAAAAGAAATAAAAACAAGGCATCTTTAAGAAATAATCTCAGTACAGTACCTTCAATTTCTTATAATTTCTTGTAGAGTGTCCTTACTCAGACCCTGATGTTTTTCTCATCACAAGTTTTTTATTATCCTGCTGGTGTCTCTTATCCATCACAATCGTTGTAGAAAATTCCAGAGAGCCCAAATCAGCATGAAGACTTTTCTGTTATTAATGATTTAAAAATTTTGTGACCTTGACATTGCTATTAAACATTCTCTTTAAATTAGAATACTGATATGCTCTAAAATTAAGTTTGTTCTTCCTTCCAAGGAAGAATGAGAGATTAGAATGTGTTCTGTAACTCTAGCTCTGATCTGTGGGTCAGCACTTTTTAGCTTTCTCTCATTCTTTTGGCTATTCTTTGATTATCACCTTTACTCCATTCTCTTTACCCCACCTACACTCTATTGGACTTTTACACAAACAATACCTATGGTGTATATGTAGTAAAATTATAGAGTTATAAGATACATTCATTTTCCACCTTCTTTATATTTTCATAAAGAGTTCCTTAATGATTATGTAATTTTAAGCCCTCTAACACAGTAAATGAGAGATCCTCTTTCTACAACCCTTATCAAAACTTGACCAGGATTTTTAATATTAAAATCAATAGTTTTGAGATGACATGCTTTTTATTTCTTTAAATAAGGAGAGATTGATCATTTTAAAAAATATGCTTCAGATAGACAGACTTTCAAGATGACCTCAAAGAATCCCATCTCTCGATGTACATATGCTGATATAACCTTTGTGTGAGTGAGACCTGTGTGTGTGAGCAGATATCACTTCTGTGATTATGTTATGCTATTGGCAAAGGATATTGTGTAGATCGAATTAAGGTCAAGGATTTTTTTTTTTCCAGATGTAATTAACATCTTTAATCAATTGATATTGTGTTAGGGAGATCATTTGGGTGGGACTTAATTAGGGGGGAACTCTTTAAAAAGGAGAAATTCAAAGCCGGACATGTACTCCTGTTGGTTTTGAACACATACTCAGCTGTGTTGTGAGACCAGGAAGTCCTGAGACAAAAACCAGAGAGCAGCCTCCTGAAGCTGAGAATGGCCTGCAATTAACAAATAAAAAAGTGGGGACTTTCCTGCAAGAAACTGAATTCTTCTAAACAAAATGAATGATCCTGGAAGAAGACCCTGGGCTCCAAATGAGACCTATAGCTCAGCTGACTTTTTGATTTCGGCCTGGGAGAACCTGAGCAGAGTCTTCAGCTACCCTGTACCTGGATGTCTTGAGCCCTCAGACCTACAAGATAATAAATGTTTTTTTAGTTGCCACATTTGTGAAAACTTATTATACAGCAAAGGAAAACTATTATAATTGTTTTTTAGCTAAGTGGATTCTACCTTCTGTGAATTACTAGCTAAAGTCTTTTGCAATATTTTGATTATTATCTTTTGCAGTTCTTTATAAATTTGTAATATTAATCTTTTGCCTGTTTTATATGGTAAATTACTTCAGTGGTTTTATTTTAATAATGATCATTTCATACATAATTTTAGTCATATGAATACAATTGAGCAATTGATTTTTATATGATTGCGTTCCTTGACTTGGCTTAAGAAACTGCACCCTATGATAGGCCAAAATATCTCTCTGAAAGAATCTCATAAGCATAATGTTTATTGACATGACAAATCACAGATATATACATATTTAAATCAACACCAAGGGAGTACACATTTTGAAAATCTGTGAAATGAGCACATCCTGTTTCTCAAGGAAAAATAGTGTTTGATGTGAATTTCCAAAGAAATAATATCTACAATAAACTCCTCTCACACTTTCCATTTTGCTGAAGACTGTTAAACATGGATTCTTGCCCACTGAGGCACAGCAGGATAAAAATTAAAGGATGTTTAACAGGTGTCTCTGGGGCTGTCCACCATTACTGTCAACCAAGATGTTCCAAACAGTTCCTCTCAGACTATGTTCATTAATGAATAGGATGATGTCTAAAACCATATGGGAATCTGTACTCGCCTTAATTAAAATTAATTGCCCCATGAATGATTAATGCTTAGTCTGAATTTTTTATAGTTTCAATATTACTGAGATACCTAACAATGGAACTCATCTACATTTTATGTTACTTTTTCAGTCCCCATTAAAAATATAATTAAGTACTGCATCTGTTTTGTTTTACTAAATATGACTAATTGCTCATCTTTAAGCATTAAATATTTACTGCAGAAATTTACCTGAAGAAATTTTTGGCAACTCTAGTAATTTATATTTTGCTTCAACCATGTATAATAACTATCTGATACTATAGAATTGCTTATTTATTTGTCAATAAGAAGGCATGTGTACATTCTTCAGTCAATTTTGGATAATCGAAAAAATAAAAGATATAAAATGCATGTAAATATTTAAACAAAAGCAATCTTTCAAAAATATTGAATTTTTTCTTCTGTGATATAACCTTTGAAAATTATCATTTCTGTGTTTGCTTTGTAAAATAATAATTTTCTAAAAATATTTATGCTATGTCCAAGAGATTATGCCTTCCAAATTAGTAAATTTATTAGAAAGTTCTTATTCTGGGAAAGGTATCATAACAATCATCTAGCCTTACAAAGTTATATTCATGATTACAAAGAAAATTCGTAACAGAGCCTGAACTGAGTTATATTTCCCTTAAGAGACACAATCTCCTTATCACAGAGCTATAATGGCCATTAAAGCTTGCAAAATACTAATTGGTTCTAGGAGTTAAAATTTTGGCCATTAGTGGTAAATGTCTTTTCAAATACATTTTAAGCAAATCGTATTATTTAAGTAAATTGGTCAAATATACCACGTTGGCTCATTAGTTCAATGCTCTCAAACTCAGTCAACTTTTAGATTATAGCTCATTTATAAGAAAGCTAATAGACCAAGATTTGAGTTTATTTGAGCATGTTAATTTTGTACACAGACAAACTCAGCCCCCATCATCTGTTTTTACTAATGTGTACCAATGTTGGTGATCAAAATGACATCAAAGAAGAAACAAAATATAACTCATAATCTTTCTCGAGAAATCCATACATCATGTTTAAGATGGATGGGTCAGTAACTCAAGGAAGCATTGACACAATTTCTAATGTATCTTCTTATCTTAATTTTTATTAAATAATAAATAACTTAATTTACAGAATAAATACATGATTTACTAAAAAAATAATATTATATGGTTTATAATCATAAAAAGTATTCCCCTGTTCCCAAATCCTCATCCTTACTGTCCTACTCTAGAAGCATGCACTTTTAAGTCATTTAGCTAATTTGTCTTAGTATTTACCTCAGCATTTCTAAATGATTTTCTCCAAGTTTTCTCAACTTTAGGTATTTCTATATTCAAGAGTACTTTAGCTTTCTTATACTTCCCCCCCCAAACATTACAAATTTATGAATTTTTATTTTTCTGTTTTCTTGGAGATTTTTCTCAAACTTATCTTAAAAACCCTCCTTTGACATTTATATTTCTGCTATAATCTTTTTAATCTCCAGGCATTTCTACTGTGTGCGTATTTCTAAGATTTCTTATTTTCTGAATGTTTCTTTTATACAAAATCCTGTTTTTGTTTTATGGTCAAAATTTATTCTCCTGTATCTCTAAAGAGGTATTATAATTTATTGTGCTGAATTTGTCTTTTATTCTCTTTGATTTTCCCCTTCCTATAGCAATAATTATAGTATATATTTTCTATAAAAAAATGGAAAGTATTGCAGCCTCTTTTGTTTTGCTTTCGTGGTTGATAGAAGCATATTTTTGAGTATTCGTACTTGAAATGCATAAAATATATCCTTACATAGTCATTATTGTTTATAAGGAAAAAAACATACAAATTTTGATAAATTTTATTTACACAATTTATATTTTTAAAAAAAGATACATGATATAATTATAATTGACTCTGAGTCCCTCTCAAGAAGACCATACAAGTGAGACATCCTTAAGATTAAACTTTTTAAGCTTCATGCTGGCTCAATTTCTGCGACAAGTTTGCTTTGGGTACCCATCCGGGAAACTGATTGGAAATATGGATTTTTGCCTTTGAAAGCCTATGAAATAGATCACAATTGAACATTAAATAAATAAACTTCAAGTGAACCCTACACCTAAATCTGAGATTCACTCCGTTATGCAACACAGATCAGATCTGCTGCATTCGTCAACAGAGCCCATCAGAGGTTAAGCAATGAGATAACACTTCAACATTATAGTGATGTGTTAAACTTCAAGTTAACCTATTCCCATTGTGAAATATACAGGAAAAAAAATAAATTAAAAAATTAAATTCTCTTTTAAATTGAAATGCAGATAAATAAATACTTCTTGAAGCCTAAATTGTGTTACCTCATGCTGTAGAATTGAACTTCAATGCAAGTAAAAGCAAAGAGCTACCTTTCCCAACTACTATTTCTACTAATCTCATTTAGAAGGGTTTCAAACCCTCAGGTAGAAATGGGCTTCCTCTGGGATGTGCAACTTGGACTATTTTTCACTGAGAAGGGCACAGTTAATTCAAGAAAGCTACTGTTGTGCTAAATCAAGGCCTGGCTCTCACAAACTTCACTTGAATAGAGTGGAAATAGTTAATAGCTTCTAGGATGTTTTTAAGCACTAGCCTTGTATACACCCATTTAGAAAACAAATGGATTCCTTGTTCTTCAAGCAGTTATTCAAGGCAAAATCATGTTCTCAGAACTCAATAGTTACAGATACCAAAATGTGAAACAGTGATTCAGTTTCATCTGAGTGTAAGAAGGTAGTTTAAAAAAAAAAAATGTAAGTTTCAGCTTCGGCAATCAATCAATGTATGCCAGTTGCCTAGAGTCCAAGACAGACTTTCACTCAGTTTTAACTTTCTCATTTTGCATTTACTATATCATTCTGGGGAGGTGTGACATGGAGTGGGAAACCTATATGTAAAAATCAGCGTCAGTGTCAGAGGGTTGTATTCAAATTGTTGGTATAGTTTTGCAAAGTTTAGAATATGTTATTAATTGCCACCTTAGGCCCCCAGTCTTACTCCAGCCGTCATCCTTTCCCACAGAGCCTATTCAAAAACCATAGTCCATTTTCCCTGTGAGGTCAATGCATTATGGCATTCTAATGTTGCTTTTTTTGTTTGTTAGGATGCTCTAGTGATATAGCATCCACATTCTTCTCTTAGAGGACATTTTTATTGCTATGCCACCGTGGCTAGTCCTACTACCTTTTGCCATAGAATAGTTTGGGCTATAGTAAACTGTCTCTTGGGAAATAGAATTAATTTTCAGAAGTGAATATAGGGCTGACTGCCAGTCTTACCACTAATAACCTATACTGCTTTGCGCACATGTGAAAATCAGCAACTTAAATCAGCAATTTAAAAAAATAGCAAATCTTGTTCTGTGCATCAGTACTTCAAAGTATCTAATCCTGCTTCAGCCTAGACTGAAATACCAGGGAATAATGCAAGTTCACTTTCCAAAGAAATTAAGAAGAAAACATTTTCATTGACAATTCCTCTTTTCAACTCACCACTCAGAAAAAGCCGCCTTTTCTATCCTGGGAAAAAGTGTAATAAAGGGTTCAGAAAGACAAAGTACTATTTTCATAAAACTCTCCACTAGGAAGACAGTGTAAGGAATGGTGAAGACACAAAAAATCCTGTAAGTTGTCTTCTAATGCCTAGTAATTTATTCACATTTAAGAAGGTGTCCAAAAGTTGAATGGATGCTCTGTGACAATGTTTCTTTTGTACAGTGTCTCAATCAGTTTATCATAGGAAACACAAATGACCTGAATTTTTTTTTTTAGCCATTTTTCTTATGTTAGTTTACTGCTCCTGAATGTATTTTTCTAGTTTCTTATCTTGAACATACTGTTGCATGTCATTGATCTGGGATATGAGAAAGAAAAATAAAATGAGATTCTCATTATTTAGAAGACAAGCCTATGCTTCACTCTTATGCATTAATGTCACTCTCCGTGGTGATACCAGATGTCATCGCCGAGTCTGGGGCATCTCTAGTTTAAATTAATGAAAGAACAAATTATTCCCCACCTTGTCAGAAGAGCGGTAGGTGTTTGACATCATGAGGAAAAGGAAATGTTTTGAAATTTAATTAAATTATATACTTTCAATGAATCCTACTCTTTCCACCCTCTCTACGTTCACTACTTTCACCTTCAGAGGTATGGATGTCTCCAAATCCGGAGGCTTTTGAAGCTTCTAAAGCAAATTTTCTTGCTTACCTACTCCTGCATTACAGGCAGTTGAACTTGATCATCTTATATTCTATTAAATATTACCACACATTGTCCACTTTCCATTTTTCATAGTTTTATTGACATTTCTAATCCAGTGTATACCTTCATAATATTCTTCTGTTCTTTTCAGACTTAAAACTTTGTTTTTATTTTACGCCATCACTTTTAAAGGTGGTTTTTTGGGTTTTTTTGTTGTTGTTTGTTTGGTTGGTTGGTTGTTTGTTTTTTTGGTATGGAAACAAGATGACACTTTCATTCAAACTATTATGGGCATTCTGGACTGAACTGCGTGCTCCCAAATTCACAGGCCCAGCCCTAACCCCAGTATGACTTATTTGGAGATAGGAACTTTAAGGTGAAAATTAAGGTTAAATGAGGCCAAAAATGTGGGGCCAGCCTAATCCAATAGGAATGGTGTCTTTATAATAAGACAAAAAGACAGAGGAGAGGTGATGCAAGGACACGGGGAGAAGGCGGCCATCTACAAGACAAGAACAGAAATTTTATCAGAGACCCACTCTGCTGGCACCTTAGTCTTGTACTTGCAGCCTATAGAACTGTGAGAAAAGAACTTTCTGTTGTGTACGTCACCCAGTCTGTGGTATTTGGTTATGGAAACCCTAGCAGAATAATGCAATGGGTTATTAGATATGACTTTATATATCTTAATAAATTTAATATTGCACAATTGCGACAAACAGATCCTTCCCAGTCATAACTGAGGACTTCCTCCATCCCATTCAGGATACCATAAAGGATTTGGAACACTGGAAAATTGATAAAGGACCTTCTATATTGTGGTCAGCACCCTTCAACTTTTATGCTTCTTTGTCAATCTACACCCTCCCCGATGGCGTCCTGTTCTCTGCCTTTAGTACTTGTTTATGAGTCATTGACAAGACCACCTTAAAACACATGACTCACTCTGCCAAAGGTCATCCTGCAGCCATCCCTTCCAGATGTCCTGATCTGGCCAGAGACCCGTGAAGTCATGGGTTAGGGCTCCCCCTCTGGGATCCTTAGAGTCCTAAGCTCGCTCTCGTTATGGGGCTCTAACCCTTCTCTTCTAACATTTCCTCTTTTCTTTACCCTTCTCATTTACCACCTCTTTATGTCAATTGTGTCAGCTAGAACAATACTGAAAAAGTGATTATGTCAGAGGTTGTATGGTTTCAATGACTTCTGTAGATTTTATTTTATATTTTACTTTGACCAACATAATTTTTTATTAATTAAACCGCATTTTTATATTATGGATTTTTGTACTCCCTTGACAAATTTGTGGATCTGGCAATACGAACTAGTTAAAAATCTACCAGAGAGAAGTAGAATTGCCTAATTTTATGTGAACTAGAAGCATTTCCTTCATACCATGAATGCGTGCACACTTACAGTCAATCTGCTTCTCTTATGTATAGTTTCCTATGGCATCTGCATACACCTTTAGATTTATGAAGTAATATTTTTTTTATCAAACAAAAATGTAGAGGGCTGCCACAAAATATTGTGAAGACTGGGCATAAATATCCGTAGGTGATATAATTCACATAGATTATTAAATATACGACACTGTCCCGTCTTGTGTATTATACAATTGTATGTAGTACTCTTTGGACCTAGTTTTCCTCTGTCAAAATCTACTCTTGCCTTGAAACACAAATATTTATATTTGTTTTTTTGGAAATGGCAGTGGGAAGGAGTACCAGGACAACAAAACAAAAATTAATATCTCAATAAATTGTCCTGTCACAGTAATATGTAAGGAAGAACACAATTAATATATTGTCTTTGAGGATAAAATAGTTAACAAAAACCTTGCAAAAGACAATATAGCTATAATATTACATGAGGCTGTTATGGAATTATCTAGGAGGAAATGTAAATAAAACATCAAAAATTATGATAGTCAATATAGTAAAGAAGTCAAAGGTCAGAATTCTTAATCTTCCTAGGATGCATTGCATTTAGTTGTTAAAAAAGGGATTAAACTAAGTGATTACCGAGAACTCATGTTATGTTTAGATTCTTTGATTATAGAAAGTAATGCAAACTCTTTCAATTTCTAACTCCCAAGGAATGTAACATTGACAAGTGAACGCTCCTTTTATGGTTGTTTTTAAAAGAAGCTTTCAGCGGAATGATGTTTGTGCTCAGAGCAATCTTATACTGACTTATTTTACTTGTATTATTCTCATTTGTGATAGAAGAATCTTTGGTTTGATTTTTTCTTTTTTTCTGGAAGCTACTGCAGATTTAATTTCCCTCTAAGCAGTAGAGTAATAAAGCACTCTCTTTCACCCCACAGCTTGAAAAGATTGAGAGTTTTAATGGGGAAAACATTCTGTGCAGGTAAGGAAAGCCCCAGAGGTTCCAGAAAAGGAGCCCTGAACTTAGTAAGTAAGAGAGATATAACCGAGGTATAAGTTCTACTATTTGGCTTCCAGGGAAAATCTAATCTTTCTACATTCTCAGTTCTCCCTCCCATCTTTTATTTTCAATCTTGTTTCCATTTTCCTGAATCCTTATCTATTCAGTACTCAGTGGACCAAGAAAAACAGCTAGCCACTGTTGCTTTCCCTCCATCTAAGTCTCTCTTCTTCAGATTATCTTTTTAAAAAAATATTATAAATACATTCTTTGAAAGAACATTACACTCCTAAAATTTTCAGAAATAAATTAAAATTATTATTGTTCAACATGTTAAAGAGTGATTAAAACACATTTTGATGCACTGGATTTCACAGTCATCGTTAATTTTGTCAATACTTATTGGTCACCCATTACAAAATTTAGAGCAGCAGGAAAAGACGAAAAAAAGCACTACGAAATCTCATGTCAACCAAGAAAAAAAGCTGGCGCGAAAAGACACCATGTTGAGGAGATCCCAGTAATGTCTCTTTCTTTGGACTGTATGTTCTGGTAAAACTAAAAATAAAAACAACAAATTATGTCAGAGAGTCTATTCAAGAATTATGAGTTCAGAGGAACTTCTTAGAATCCACATGAAAGTCCAATGAAAAATACTTTTTCCACTACTAATGCTAGATTCCTCACGAACAAAGAGGACATTTTATTGCAAAGATTAATGAGACCACTCTTGATTTGATATTTAATACATTTACCTTTAAGTTCAATTTTGAATTTCAAATACAGTATAATTATACACCATCCTTTAGGGAAGCTAATTGGTTATCAATTCAATATAAAAACAAAAAATATAACAAAAATCTTACATTGTAGAAACTATATGAAGACCCTATTTTTCATGGAAAATTTAATAGGGCACTGAGCAATTTCTACATAGAGTTGTTAATCAATTTTGTTTTGTTTCTTTTCTGTAGATTTTATTGCTACAGCATTTAAATCTTTTTCACTCCATTTCTGCCATCTAAAATTTTTCCCTTTTCCATATATATATATATATATATATATTTTTTTTCCTTGTTCTCTATGCTTGCTATGCATCTTCCCAATGACTGGTTTGTGATTTCCACTTCTTCCAGGAAGCTTTTTATGAATACAGAACCACTTTAGTGAGTGCATCTTGCTCTTTACTGTCATGCTATTTATGTTCTGTCCTAATTGGCAAAGGCAAACTGTTTTGTATAAAGTCCCAGATGAAAAGTCTTGGTACATAGGTTCAAATTTTTGCCCTATCACTTAAAATTCTGAAGCTTTCATTTTCAGTCTCTAAAATTAATTTAAAAACAATTTCAATTTTTATGTATGTCAAAAACTGAATGAGTGAAAATATATTAATGTATAACATGTTAGTTGTGTGTAACTTTGTCTTAAAAAAAAAAAGCTGTAGACTATGAGAGTAGGGACTAAATTTTCTGAAATCCTTCCTAATGTTGGGCCTAAATTAGTGAACAATATTTGTGAACAATATTCGTGCTCAAAAATATATGATGGATCCGAAATAGAGTTGTATAAAATAATTCCCAATCTTGATTAGTGCTGAATATATTTTTTCTTTCTTAAACATGTAATAAATAGTAGATGTTCATAGCCATTATAGCCATTATACAAAGTTATATAACTTGCAACTATTCTACCTTCCAGATTCCCTTTAGAAAGAGCATAACTTTGTAAAAATAGGGAGAGACATTATAGAAGGTTATTTCTTGTGTATTCTATAAACTAACAGTTCTCTCTTTGCTCTTGATCTCAGAAATATGAACAAAGATAACTAAGAAGGAAAAATCTGTTTTCAAGGTCATAGGAAACATTTAGTTGAAATTTTTTTATACTATTAGATGAAATTTCTATATGGTGCTATAAATACCACTTCTAAAAATACTAATCCTAAACATTGTATATATAATATAGTTTCCCTGTCAATTTTTTTACTGTGATAAAATACACCTAAAAAAATTTACCCTCTTAACCATTCTTAAGTGTACAATGCAATGGTATTAAATACATTCATAATGTTGTATAATTATCACCACCATTCATCTCAATGACTCTTTTCATCTTGTAACTAAAACTTTATACCTATTAAACAGTAACTCCCTATTCCCTACTCTGCCCCATTCCCAAGCAACTACCATTCTATTTTTTGTTTCTATGATTTTGACTACTCTAAGTACCTCCTGTAAGTGGAATCTCATAATATTTCAATCTTTGTGATAGGATTATTTCACTTAGCATAACATTCTCAAAGTTTATCCATGTCATAACATATTGCAGAATTTCTTCCCCATTTAAGGCTGAATGATATTTGATTCTGTGTACCAAATTTGGTATACCTACTCATTTATCAATAGATACTTGGTTTGCTTCTGTGTTTTAGATATTGTGAATAATGCTTCTATGGACATGGGTGTACAAATATCTCTTCAAGACCTTGCTTTCAATTCTTTAGGGTATACGCACAGAAAAGGAATTGCTGGCACCTAAAATTGTCTCCTGCATATTAATTTCCATAATTCCCTGTCTTTAGCTTTGTTCATAACATGATCATCTCTCTTGGGTTCTTAAAACAACCTTCCAACCTTGCTTCCAGAATTGTCTATCCTAACCCTGTCCCCATACAGACAGAAGAATATTTCTATAATATAAATTTGCTTATGTGTTTCCCTTAATTAGAATGATTACATAATGCCCCATTGTCCTTAGAATAAAGTTCAGATTTTTTAAAGAGCTATACAAGCCCCTTGCATATCTATATGTTTCTATAGCACACTCTATATTCCCTATGGTAGCATCATAATTTATTCTCTTCAACTGTATACTATATGTCTCTCCTAACAGACTATAAGCAATATAAGGGCAGGGGCAACATCTGTAGCCCCATTTCTGTGCCTAACTCATAGTGATCAGTTAGCATTTATTTGTTTGATGAGTAAATAGCTATGATTAATGAACAAACTGGGAGACTGCAGAAACAGCTGCAGCATTTATATACTCCCAGGGGACTCCTGGAACCCACGGAATTTTGCTTGACATAATAAAAATGCCCTGAGTTGACATCTGACTTCAACTTTTTAAATATATATTTTGAAAACGTATTTTAATAACAGAAAACTTTAGCATTATGTAAATACTGGTTTGATAGATTTTTTTCACTTTAAATTGTATTTTATGCAATACACAATGTTAACTCACTGTCACAAATGAAATTCAAATTTGTATGAATCCACTTATAAAAAGATTTCAAGCTAATATAAGGTGATGCTTCTTGCTGCAAAAGTTTTAGTTTCACAGGGTTATCTTCTTGGTCCTTGTTTTTTCTTATGCAATTCCTTGAATTTTTAGTATATTTTTGCTTTTGTTACTTTATAAACATTCCCTGGAAAAATGAACTTGATAATGTCAGCAAGCATAGATCTAAGTATTATTATAGACTTATTCTTCTCTATCAGAATATAAAGTCATGTCTTTCAGGAGAACTGGGGGTCTCAGCCATATAGAAATCTTGTTTGATAGAAGCCAGTCATAGTATTCTCATTCTTTATGTCAAATAACAGTTTACACATAGTCATGTGACCTAGATAAATCCAAGAGATGTAATAAAACATTTTCTAAAGGACTTATGGGAAAGCATACATTCTTCTTAAAAATGGACATAAGGTGCTAACAGTCCTTCTTTTTTTTTTTTTCCTGACCTGTTTTACTGAAAGAAGACATGAGTTGGAAAATACTGTAGCCATCTTGTTGATTAAGGGAAGTGCCGAGAAAATCACACATGGGCCCATAAAGAGCCACAACTTCGCTGAGGTGCTTAATAGAAAATGTCTATGGTGGAGCCAACTTCTAGATTTCTTATATAAGTAGATACAATTGTTTCTCATTCTTTATACTTTTTTTTTTAGATCAGGGATTCTCTTGATGTTAGTGTTCATAAACTTACTGTAATTTAAACAAAGATGTAAATTACTAGGTATGATAAATCTTGTAAAAATCTAAACCCTAAAATTAGGACTATAACTGAGCTTAGTCTATTAACTCTGGGTTCCCATATGAAGGAAAACAATATCAGATTAAAAACCATATGTAAATGTTAAAATAACATTAGCGTTTGCATTTAAAATCCAAAATATAGTTACAAGTTTTATATTTTTCATTTTTTGTAAATAGAAAATACATTCTAATAAATAAACATGTTTTTGACTTCTACACTTTCCACTTACACATAGATACTTGGAATTGCATAATTATATGAAAGTAGGAGACTATTATATTCTCTTGATATATATATATGTGTGTGTATATATATATATATATATATATATAGTTTTGTGTAGCTAATTAATAAATATGTAATGTTTGAGTGCGAGTGAATCACTCTTCCTTTTGCTTTTTATCTTCTATCATTTCATCAATGTTTATAAACTACCTAAGTAGAAAATTTGTGCTTTAGGTAATCTGATATTATATTATTAGATAGAATAAAACTGTTCTGTAGTCATCATGGTGTATACATGGATTCTTGATAATTTTGATATATCTGAGAATAACAAAGTGATGTATTTTTTTTCTATAATGTATTCAAGATATGTAGGTTCCTAAGATCAAATGAAAAGATAAAAGAACTACTACTTTTTTCACAAAGTCTATATATATTCAGTACATAAAACAACTGCAATTAGCACAAAAGTTCCTTAAGCCATTTATTAAATCTGTGACTTTCTAATTCATAATATTTTTTTAAATAGTACTTCTAACCAATGAGCGTTATTATTGATTTTTGGTTTTAGTTTTGTTTTCTTTTTTCCCCAGTATTATAATAATTATTCTTTTTATTTTTTAACCTGTGGGGAGAAAAGTGTATGTGTTCTTTCTTCTAACTGGGTTCTACATCTGAAGTTTAATAAGACCAAAGAAGAAGAAGCTTCGTTCATCTTACTCCCCTCGGGTACTTCAATTCACAGAGTTGAAAGTAAGCTGTCTGGTTTTTCTTTGGGGACCTTACTACACTAATGAGCACTCAGGTATAATACACTAGAAAAAGTTTTGCAGGTAGAAATTGTTTGTTACTTATGGTAAGAATGAGCATGCTATCCCAGTGCAAAGTGATTTATTACAACTTTTTGCAATACCAGCAAAATAGTTTATATTTGCCAATTTTTGCTTTATGTGCAAAACTTTTTTTAAAACAGAAGTTTCTGTATTCTTTATATTAATTATGGTAGTATTTCCAAACAATATAAGTTCTGAAAAAAAGTTTAGGTGTTCCTTAGAACAACTATTCTTGAGGCAACATGACAGTGGTATGAATCTTTTGGTAGAAGGCTTTTTTAGTTATTCATAAGCATGCTTTAAAATATCCCAGAATACCACGCAATCCTATGTACTAGAGATGATGGATCTACTTTGAAAATATGAATACATATAGAAGGACTTTCTATTAATGCAAATGACTTCAAATTGCTTTTACGTGCACAGAAATGTGTTGATATACTATGATATGAAATAGTCTGCGAATCATTTAATTTTACACACATACATTTTTTAATGACATTTTTTATATTTCATAGGTTTTTCATATCGCTTTTTAAAGTTTTGATTGGTCTTTGTACATTTTGTGTTTAAATACTTATCTTGATTGTTATAGTGGCCTTACTTATATACAATAGCACACCTCATTTAATCATTTCTGTAAAATATCTATATATAAAATACATACTGGAAGTACAAGTAATCCATTTTGCCATTTTAAAGGTCTTATCATTCTTTCCTGGACAGTTCATCATGACAATGTTATAATGTTTTCACTTTCATCAGAAGGAAGTTTCTCAAGGAGCATTCATAACATTGTATTCTCTCTGCATTAGGTAAAATTCTACCGACTGAGTTATGATCAGTTTCCACTGTCTTTTAGTACAAAACACATGAAACTTGTAATTCAGCCAAAACAAAGCGTCTCTTCATAATAAGATCCTTTGCTGACATAAGTTTTTCAATGGTTTATACTCTATTCCCAATAACTCTGAAGCTTCCTCTGAAAAAATGTACAAACATGGGATCCATAGACTTGCTGAATCAAAGTCACAGTTTTAACATCCCCCTCTCTGGGGTGATGACTGTGCAGCCTGTCTGACATCAATCCAGGGAACTGCACTTGACAGCTCTAGTCTAACAGAACACACTAGCTATTGGAGAGGCGCTCTCACCACTCTCAATAAGAGTGATGACGTGGTTGCCCATCTTGGAGACCAGATTCTAAATGGGACATCAATAAAGTCTGGTGCTGGTTCCGGTTCATACATTAACTAGGTCTGAGACCAGGACACTCTGTTCCATTTGTTAGGGCTTCGGCTTCCAGCCTGTGTAACTTGAGAATTGAACTAGATGATTTTCAGTCCCTTGACAGGAAATTTGATGATACTTCAAAATGCTTTACTCTATATTTGCATCTATATTTGTGGGTTGTAGGGAACCATATATATATATATTTTTTCATCTGTTTTGTCCTCATTAAATTTTGAATCATAAGAAAACCAACATCATTGACACAGTACTTAGAGGAGGTGACTATAATGCTTCTGAAGGCAGGATATTTATCTGTTTCATTCACATATTTCCTTGTCTAGAAAATGTCTAACATATTTCTAGATGCACAGTAAATATTTGTTGAATAAATAAGTTAATAAATGAGTCATCACTTAGAGTTTCCTACTCACTAATAGTAAAGTCAGCCTTTTTCTTCAAGAGTTATTCTCATTCACAGATTGAAAAGAAATACTTTTAGGCAAATCTGAATGTGATCTCAGTGAATTTGTGTCATAGGATGAGAGTCTTTGTATCATAAAATCCATCAGATAATGGTGATGACAATGATGATTATCATGATAATGCTGCTAATGATGTTGATGTTGATGATCATAGGTGATACATAAAGGCATGTTCTAAACCGTTTATTTCCTTACTACAATCCTATAAAATAAGTTCTCTTCTTAATATCATTTTTGACAGAAGAAAAGACTGAAGCACAGACAAGTAATTTACACAAGGTCGTAAAACTTTCCAGATCAAATACCTGTAAGTCTCTACTTCCCCGAATCCCACTATCTCTCACTCTCTCTTTATCTGTCTGTCTCTCTGTCTCTCTGTCTCTCTGTCTGTCTGTCTGTCTGTCTCTCTCTCTCTCTCTCTCTCTCTCTCTCTCTCTCACACACACACACACACACACACATACACACACAACCTTAGATAAAATTCCACATGCCTGTGATTAAGAAAGCATTACTGTATACCATATATATTAGCCATAACACCACTTTAAATGTCAAATATTGGAAAGGGAGTCAGAACTCATAATCTTTGCTTTAAGTCAAGGAAGAAATCTTTTCATTTTGGAGCACTCTATTTGTGATAACTAAACACAGTCAATCAACATGTTCTGCAATTCATCAATAAGAAAAGCAAAATTCACAAAATGTTCACAACAATAGAAAGTATAGTTCTCTTTCACCTTTTGCAATGAATGTATCTTTATCCAGAACTTGCCATTTTTTTGAAATTTATATGATGTATTAATTATATAAAAGATTTTCTTAGAATAAAAAGTATGAGGCACAGCAGAACTCAGTGATTAATGAGAGTCCTTTGTATTAGTTTTCTAAGGCTTCTTTACTAAAGTACCTCACACTGAGAGGCTTATAATATTGGAAATTATTCTCTCACAGTTCTTGAGGCTGGAAGTCATCGGAAGTTAAGGTTTTGGCAATGTTGGTTTCTTCTGAGGGCTCTGAGGGAGAATCTGTTCTGCGACTCCCCCAGATTCTCGTGATTCCCAGCAATCTCTGGAATCCCTTGGCTCACAGATGCATTACCCCAATCGCTGCCTCTGTTTTCACGTGCTGTTCTCCCTGTGTGTTTCTGTGTTCAAATTTCCCTCTTCTAAAACGATGCTAGTCATCTTGAACAAGGTCACCCTAATGACCTCATCTTATATTAATGAAAACTGCAAAGACTACTTTAAAATAAGGTCACAGTCACATGCATTGTGATTTAGGAATGGAACATATCTTTGGGTGGGCACGATTCGACCCATAACACTATTTTCACAAATTAAACATTTTTTTCCCCCAAGTAATACTAAAATCTAATTTGACCACATGTTCAAAATATTCGTTTTTTAAAATTACTCTTTATCACATGGTTAATATGTGCCATGCATTTTACTGCACAATTTACCTATATCAGCTCATGAAATTTTTGCTACAAGTTTAAACAGTAGGGATTTGGGCCAAGGAAGTCTGGCTCCAAAACCTATCCACTGGCCTTATACTGTCTTCTTCTTTTAGTCTCATACTCCTACATATTTTCTCTTCTTCCTTTCTTTTTTCTCACTTGGCTATCTCAGAATTCTTCTAATCTGTCCTCTTTATCACCGACACAAGTGATATTATTTTTTGATTGCCAAGATTTTAAGAATGAAACTTAGGCTAGCCTACTAAAATATACATGAATGGTAATAGATGTATGGGTTACCCTTTCTAGGTCTGAATGTTAAAAGTTGGAATCTTATATATATATATATATATATATATATATATATATAATACTTAACTATAAGGGCTAGAATTATTTTAGTATAAATTTAGAAGTTTGAATTTCAAAAGGGGTTGATAATGAATCTATGCTCTGCCATAAAGTAGCTGGCACATTGAGTCATATTTAATTTCTTTAAAATAGGGATGTCTATACACATCCATATACACATACATATTTATATATGGATTTATATGGATGTGTATATGTATATGTATATGTGTGTGTATATATATGTATATATATGTGTGTATGTGTGTGTGTGTGTGTGTGTGTGTATATGTCTACATATATGCCTAAATATATATGTAAAGCAAGTTAATCTTATCATTCCCTTTTGACAGATTAAAATCTGAGATAGATGAAGTTTGGGTAACTTGGTCCAGTTCACACACATAATAAACAGAAGCTGTCTTGAGCCTGCATTGGACTAAACCATACTACTTTTTGGACAATTATTTATAAGAATTAAATAGATAATACATTATAAATCATCTCCCTGTGAGCCTTTTCTATGTTTTCCTGTTTTTTCTTTAAACATGTCTGATCGGCAATGAAAAGGCATATTCTAATTCTCAGTCATAATTCAATTTTCCTAAAGACTTTCTTGCAGTTGCAAGTCAAGATATCAACATCACATACTCTTACCTTTGACTAAGCCTCATAACCTCACATCAGAACTGATCCTAAAATAAAAACAAATAAATAAATAAATAAGAATCATGTTTAATATTGCAGCATACATTTTAAAATATGCTGATTTCCCTTTTAAATAAAAAGCTAAATAATTAGCACTTTGTGTTAAATGTAAGTAACAGTCTGCATCATATACATTTAAAAATGTCAATGGCTAACTCTATTAATCAGCTTGGGTTGTCATAACAAGATAGACTAGATGGGTTAAGAAACAGAAGTATATTTCTCACAGTTCTTGAGACTGAGAAGTCCAAGATCAAGGTTCTGGCCAATCTGGTTACTGAGAGAGCCCTCTTCCTGGTTTGCAGACAGCTGCCTTTTTTCCATGCCTTACATGACCCCTCCTTGATGCATCCAGAAAGGGCTAAAAAGAGAGACAGAGAGAGAGAGAAAGAAAAAAAAAAAAAAAAAAAAGACAGATCTCTCTTCCTCCAAGCTCCCCCACCCTAAAGGATTAGGACCCTATCTTTATGACCTCATTTAAAGCTAATTACCTCCTAAAAGCCCTGTCTCCAAATACAGCCCTATTGGGGTTCAGGGCTTCAAAATATGAATTTGTGAGGAATACAATTCAGTCCATCGACTATTACCCATTTTACTTAAAATGATTCATATTTAAACAATATGAGACCTTAAAAGCAGGAAAAATGTGGAGCAGAATTTAAAATGTACCATAATGAATAAATTCTAATTTTATATTACATAGTAAGTCTTAACTCTTTTTATAATGATTAAAGCATTAAACTTTCTTAGCTTGCCTTTAGATATCTGTACTTAGATTTGCATTTTCTCATAACATTAGGTGGAGATTGTTTTTTGCTATAGTCTCAAAAACTACAAAAGTTGTTGGCATAATCTTTTTATAATTAAATTCCCATTTATAGAAATTTTAGTGTTTGAATCAAAAGTGTTCTATTTCCATAAAACCTCAATGTGCAGAATCTTATTATCCACGTTACTGCTCAAATGTTCAAAAGCTCAGACTGTGAAAACGTAGTTATATAGTCAATTTCCATTTAAGCAAAGAGCTTTAATAGAAGCATCCAAGGTGCTATTTACCTCATTAGTACTTTTCCATGTCTTCTTGAAAGGAAGCTTATACCTTCCAGTTTTACAACTGTATTTAAACCAATTATAGAAGAGCTCAGTAAATTTTAGATCAAAACTCATTGTCAGTAAGTCAATAATCTTGGTCAAATTGCACTTTCAAAGGAAGGTAGTGTGCTTAGGGCACGTGGAGCAAGAACGTCATATTCATTTTAGGAGCTTCAGAGCTTCCCTCTCAGTGTGACATTCTAGGCATATCAGGTGTTCCAGGCATCTCTTGGCCAGACAATGCATACACTTTCTCTTTCACTTTTTATACCTGTACCTCACTTCGTCAACATCGCAGTAAAATGGGAAACATCAATTTAGACGCCCTAAATAAATAAATAAATCATTCTTTGAATGATTTTTTGTTGTGTAGTTAGCAGCCAAATAAGAACACGTTTTTTATATATAAAGATGTAATTTCTAATTGCCTATTAACAAGGCATACTCTTATACAATGTTATTTTATTCACGTATGTGGGAGTAATAAAATTACTTGGATCACCCTACACTCTTTCACGTGCACATGTTTGTGTGTGTGTGTTGTGGTGTGGAGAGAGAGAGAGAGAGAGAGGAGAGAGAGAGAGAGAGATTTGTTTCTTTATGTGCCAAATACCATTTTAGGTTCTGAGATGTCAAGATGGACCAGCTCTTGCTCCCTTGGAAACCACTATCTGCCAGGGGAGACAGAGACATGTGCCAGAAACTATTAAACTATTGGTTTTTTAAATGAGTTTCTCTATAATAAGAAAATAATATACTTTAGTAGCACAGAGAGGGGGATGATATATTCTCCTATGGAATAAGTAAAGGAGATCAGGAAAGCCTTTAATATTAAAAAAAAAAAAAAAAAAAAAGATGGCTCTGTAGTAAGAAATTAACTTACTCAAAGAGAAGTCTGTCCTTTGTCCCAGAACTTCAGGGATATAATTAAACCCTTGAAATTTCCCAAGTTATGGGAATGTGTTTGTTATGCACTGTCAGCACCTGGTGGTTTATGCCAACGAGCTGACTCAGATTGAGAGCTGGCTATGCCAGAAAGAACAACTGTGTGATTGGAGGGGTGGGGCATCTTATAATCATAAGTATAACAGTGTATAACACTTTTCTGAGTTCCTGGAGTCATCTCACTGAACCTGAGGGTGACTGCGGAAACTATTGAATTTCTAGCCAGCTGGTCTGAAGTAAGGGAGCCTTGGGGAACTCCAGACTTGCAGATGGTGTCTAAAGTAAAGGTAGTCTTGTAGGGACCATTTCCTCAGATAATCCAGTTTGCCTAAGGCATTTAATTTTAGTGAATAAATTTATGGATCTGGACACCTAGATGGATATTCACAAGGAGAATGGGGAATCCCCCCAAGTTATAATTCACTCCAAGCTTGACATACCAAACCTTTAGGTTTTTGGAAGGAAGAGATTTATTTAGAGTACTGCATCTTGTTTCACAGTCTTTTTTTTCTACACAGATTCATATTAGGTTATCATTAGAGTCATATAAAAACTAGAGGGGAAAAATAGAAATGTAGTAAATAAAAAATTTAAGAGATGTTCAGTGAAATTGTATAAGGCCCTGGGATACAAACAACCAGCACCAGCTTGGGGCCATTATGGGCAGATGGAGTTGGATTACCTCACTTACTCATTTTGACCTCTTCCAGCATGTCTTTTTTGTATTGCAGATCTTCTAAAACTAAAAGTTAATTTTATGATTTCCGTACAACTAGAAGTCTGAATGTAAGTTTGATATAGTTGTGTACATAGATCTTGTCTTGGAAATGAATCGAATGGGCAGAGAAGCCAGGTATGAGCTCTTCGTTATCCAGATGTTTAGCATTGTGGTGTTGCCAGAAGATGTGGTTGTGGCTTTCCCACCTTGTAGATTATACCAAAAATGGTTTGATTCTGGAGCCGACTACTGTAGTGGCACTTATATTTAGCATAGGTAACATCCTGATCTTATCTATATGATATGGTCCCTTGGGGTGCACTTCTAAGGTGAGCTTCGAAAAGTCATTCCCCTGGCAACTCGATATAAAGTCAATCTGATTACGCTAAATGAATCTGAACATCAATTTTAACTTAATGCTTAACCTAGTTATATTTTGCAACTAAATCCTAATTGATAAACTATGATTAACTTCTAAGAGAAGGTATACAAAAAGACAAAAAAAAAAAAAAACCCTAAAACCTGGAGACACGAAATCTCTAAACGAATATACCTAAGAGTATGTTAGAAACGTAGAACCTCTGACCCAACCCTAGACCTAGTAATCAGAATCTGCATTTTAACAAGATCTCGACTGATTCACAATTAATATTTTTTTCCCCATCAGTAAAAGAAAGAAAGAAAAGAAGTAAATAAAACAAATTGAGTGACAACTGCTAAGGAGACAAAACATGGAAAGATGTATTACAAAATCTTGAAGGCAGGTTGGTACTTCCTTAAATATGTTTGTCGGAATAGGGCTCTGAGAGGTGCTAACATTTGAACTGAGACTACAATGGTCTTAAAATCAGGCATGAGAAGATCTGGAGAATAACTCAGACAGGTCTGTCAACTGCAAAGGCTTTGAAACAAGAATGGTTTGACATATTCAGAACATAGAAAAGATATTGTGACTGGAATATGATAAGTAAAGAGGAAATGAAAAGTCAGAAAGGTAACCATGAACCTGACATGTAGGTTTGTTTCTGATATGAAAAGAGAATTGATTTATACTAGCTTCAGTTGGAAGAACTATTAGTGGATTTTAATCAAACAAATAATATGATATAATTTAACTTTAAAAGAGTAAACTACACTGAATAGATATAGACCTGAATAATGGAATCAGGGAGTCTATATTAGAGATAAAAGTAGATTGAGCAATAGCAGTGGCAGTAGAGATAGGGAGAACTGGATACATTCAACATTTTGTATATTATTTCAACAGGAGTTGGTAATAGAACGGGTGTGACAGGTTAAGAGATGAATCAAAGACAGCTCTGAGGTTTGGGGTTTAGCCAACTGGTAGGATGATTGTGATATTATGGAGATGAAGAAGGCAAGAATAAGAAAGAATTAATTGTGGGTTTACTAAGAACTCCATTTTTATACATGCAAAGTTTAAGATATTTACTAGACCTACAAATGCATATAGTAAATAGAAAGCTTGGAATGAGGCTCAAATTTAGGAAAGAAGTCAGAGCTACAGATGAAATTTGATGCTCATCTGTACTCAGCTTGTATTCAAAGCTAGAGGCCAAGATGAAACTTCCTAGCAAAAAAAAAAAAAAAATTTGTATGTATATATATATATCATTGGGTTTCTCTTGTATCCACTAAATATGTAAACAAGGAAGAGACAGCAACAGTGGAAACTAAGCAGAAAGATTAGTGAAATTGGAATAAAAGAATATACGGTATCTCATTCAAGAGATAAGGGACTTGGTTAACACTGTCAAGAGCTGATAAAATTTGAGATAGATGAGAAGAGCAGTTACCTTTACTTTTGTCAAAATTGAGATCACTGATAATGTTACCAAGAGAATGTTTGATGGACTGATAGAAATGGAAGCCTCAGTAAAGTGGGAAGAAAGAAATACAAGCAGCAAATATTGAGAGATTTTACTAAGAAGGGGACAACAAGATTGGGGCAGTTATTGGAGCAGAACATAGTCTTGAAGTTCAAGTTTCCATTTAGTTTTATTTTGTCTGTGAGATAGTAGAGAATGTTTGCATGATGGCAGAATATTATTATAACAAAGAGAATACATACATTAATTGCAAAGTGAAATCTCTAACAAATTACAAATAATGGGATGTGGAAACTAAGAAGAGGGATTTTTTTTTTTTGATAGAACAAAGATTCTTTTTTTTTTCTTGCAATATAAAGGAGCATAGAGAATAAGCATATACACAGAAGTATGTTTTTATATGGTAGGAAAATGAGGGATTTCTTATTTTTTCAACTGATTACGGAAAGGTAAATGTCAGGAGTTTTTGAATGAACATGTAGCCCTGCTTTTACTGAGGTAACCGAGGCAAACTAAAAAATGAAGCATAATGAAATTGGTACTGTTAGTCTTTTGAAGGAAGAGGGCCAAGTAGTTCAAGCTAAGTCCAGACTGTTTAGCTTAAACTTATTGGAAACGTAGGCAGCATTTCTCTTTACCTAAAGATGGTATTATGGACATGATTTTAAAAGTCTTATCTGAATCTAGATGTAGCTGAATGACTAACATCTGGCAAATTAGACAATGACTTCTGATACCCAGATTTGGACCATACTCTACAGGTTAAGGGCATAGTCTTCACAAGACTGTCTTCACCTTACTTCAGATGCTAGATACAGCCTCAGGGGTCTCCATTTCTGACAAATGGCTACAAATTTGAGGGTCTCACTATCTACTCAGGTTCAATAAATTTCCAGAATGACTCACAGAAGTTAAGCTAGCACTATACTTATGATTAATTTTATTATAGCAAAATTAACAAATCAAAACCAGCCAAAAAGAGAGATGCATCGGATATGGACTGAGAAGATAATTTGCAGCTTAATTTTGCTCAAGGTGTATTAGCCTCCCAAAATATCAATATGTGGCAATATGCAGAGTATTGACAACCAAAAGACACTCACCCAAGTTTCAATGTCCCGAGTTTTTATTGGGTCTCATTACAAAAGCATGAATGATGAATCATTATCCATATGGTTGATTTCAATCTCCAGTCCTCTCTTCTTCCTGGAGTTCAGGCTGCTGTCACATGGCTCAAAGACCCAACTCTCAGATTACATGTTTTGTTGTTCTGTTGTAGACAGCCCCCATCCAGAGTCATCTCATTAGCATTAGCAATTTAGGGGCTCACTGTGAGTCATCTCATTAGCACAAATATGTTTGATCTCAGGGGCCCACCATGAATAACAATGACACTCTTATCACTAGGTTAATTCCAAGGATTTAGAGGTTATTTCCGAGGAAACAGGAACAAAGGCTAACCAGACTCTTGATTTTAATGATTTAATGGTTATCTTCAGGAACTAAAGGCAATGACCAAATTATTTATTATGCAGATATGTAAGTAAAAATGTTGTGTAGGTCCTCTTCGAAATCAACTTAAAAGCTGTTTCTAGTATGAAGGAAAATCATTTGCCCTTCTACCTGTTTTGGTTCTGATGGCTTACACCTTGAATATTATGTGTAGAGCTCTAACAGCCATTTTGGATAATGAGTTGACCTTGAGGATAAAAGCACATTCTAGAAAAGAGCTTGGTAAATTATGACCCATGAGCTAACTGTGTTTTTTTTTCTATACTGTTTTATTGCAATACAGTCTTACCTATTTCAGTAAGTATTGTGTAAAGCTACTTCATGCTACAATGGCAGATCTACTTTTTGTGATAGTAGTTGAGTTGATTAGTTACGATAGAGACTGTGTGGTTTGCAAAGCCTAAAATATTTCCTGTCTGGTATTTATCACAAACAATGCCTAATATGTAAAATTTCTTTATATTAAAATCTAATACATTTAAATGTTTACCATGTCAACATTTTGCTATATGTCATTTATTTCAGAAAGATTTTAAGAACTTTTTTTTTGGTAATTTGGCAATTTCAAAGTCTCATTTTGTTAGCACTCATTAGAAAAGTGCTAATTAGAAGAAAAAATTAAAGTGAGAATTTTAAGACAACTATTAATATCTTTCCTCTTTCTCTAACATGATTTTCTTGATTTTCAATGAGCCAATATTTGCCGTGATCCAAAAGTATTTTGAGAATGTAGTCATTACTGTAAATATCCCACAGCAAGATATAAATTCTACTAATTACCATATGTCAAATTTTTGATCTCCTCACTCAGAAGCAAGATACCACTGTATTTTTCTGTGATTAATGCCAGAGATAATATTTCTCAAAAAAATTACTATGCTTTCACTTAACAGAATATTCAGAAGCTTGACTGAGTTTTCTAACATTTTATATAAAATGTTATTAACATCTGGAGGGATCTTCACTGATATTGAATAAATGCTACATTAAGTTTTAGTGTTATTAAATCTTACAGTAGATCAAATAACATTCCAATCTACATCAGGCAAATGCCATAGTTACAAGAATTTATAGTAGTATCTCGGCATAGTTCCATAATTACACATTTATTTAACCAATTAAGCATGAAAGTGGCATTATTGTCAGAGATGTGATATATGACCTGAACATAATTTGGTTAATGAGGAACAAGAAATGCCTGCTAAGTAGGGCAGGTATTCTGTTAACAGAAGACTGCTAATTGTCCCTGACATATGTCAGATTGACTGGTCTTATGTAAAAAAAAAAAAAAAAAAAAAAATGTTGAGTGAAGAAATCTTGTTGAAAACAGCTGTTTTCTTTTTATTTATAAAAAATTTTGTAAACATTTGGCTCTAGGAAATTTTTTTTAAAAGTTTGCTATAGACTATAGTTGAAGACATTGTGCAAATTCTCCTGTGTACCCGGTCAGTGATAAATAACTGCTGCCATTTCAGGTTTTTGTGTGTTATGAACTTCTAGAGAAAAATCTTTACTCCCAATTTCTAATTATCTAGACTCCCAAATGTATCCACCCACAGAATCCCCTGTCTTAAGTTGGAGCCAAGTCTTAGCTTATAAGATCCCTTTAACTCCCTTAACTCTTTCTATAAATAAGAAAGACAATCAGCATTTTTACCTGAGGATGCGAAAAGTGTTGAAGGTAACAGATTTTCGAATGCCTGTGGCAGGATTTCAATGAAGTTACACTGATTGACAAGAATTAATGAAACATTAGCAGTCCAGGGAATGTGGGGTGGGGCTTTTAAAGGGGATTTCTGCTAGGAGATACAAAATTCCAGATAAAAATGGAAATTATGAAATACAGGGTGTGTATCTTTATTGATAATTTTTTTTTTAATCCTGCTTACTCAGCTTACTCAGAGATAATTCAGTATAATTTCTAGAGCCTGAATTTGTGTCTCTAACCAACCTGTATTAAAACATATGGAAATGGTCTATATGAAATACTAATTATGAACGCTTGTTTTTTACCTTAAACCTTCTTTGATGTGTAATTTGTTAGTATGGCTGTTTTTAAAATGCTGTGTTAATGAAGCAGTATAGCATGAAGTAGAGATTATGGTATCATATAGTTATACCTACCAGATTTATCATACTGGTCATTTTAAAGAACTCAGAAACTTGCTTTGTTATAATGTAATTATGTATATTTGACATATTTTATTCATATATAGATAAAATATACTACATAATATATAATATAAGAAATCAAGAGAAGTCTGAGACTCAGAACTTGAAAGAGCAGCAATGAAAGGATTAAAAACAATCACCAGGAGCAAAGATGCATCATTAGGCCCAAGGCTAAGATCATCCTCACTCTCTCATTCCCACTTACTGTGTACAGGTGTGTAAGATAGATAATGAAAAAGGCTGGTTGGATAAAAATTGATGCATTTGAGATATAGCGTTGGAAGAGAGCTCTACAGATACCCTGACTTCAGAAAGATGACCAAGTAGGTCCTATAGCAAATTAATTCTAAAACATCCCTGGAGGCAAATTGACAAAACTGAAGCTTACCTACTGTGAGCACATCCTGAGGACACAGAATTCTTTGGGCAAGACAATAATTCTGGGGAAAATAGAAGGCAGCAGGAAAGAAGGAAGACCAAATATAAGATGGACTGATTCCATAAAGGAAGCCATAGACGTGAGGCTACATAAGCTGAGCAGGGCTGTTGAGGACAGGACATTGTGAAAATCACTCACTCATGGGGTCTCCAGGTGTTGGAGCCAACTCAATGGCATGTAGCACACATGTATTATTATGGGTCCCACACAAAAATGGCATTTAACGTTTACATATAATATAGTTCCATCTTCATCTCTATTTCATACCCTCTTTCTATCACCATTCAAAAAGGCAGTGCTTTTTCTTAAACATATAGTACATTTAATTTAAAGAAATATGCAAAGAGCTACATAAGAATTAACATAATTTGTCAGCCTCACAATTAGTTTAAACTTCGTTAAAAGCAATAGAGTATATTTTTCCAGGTTTACACATGCAATTTTGGTCAGGTTGGTTATATAGAACTAATATTGAAATATTTGAAAAAATTTAAATGTAACTTAAATATCAATATAATTTAAATATTAAATTTGTGAAATACCTTAATTTATGTTTGATTCTTTATAATTCTCACTGATAAAAATCATTAGATATAAACCATTTTTTTTCTTTCATGCTCCTTTAAAATAAGGGTAAGTAAATTTGACCAAATAAATTTTTAAAATATTTATTTTTGTTGCTAGTTTTCTTATTTTGTATAAGTTAGAAATATTAGAAACAATACTTTTTTATATAACACATAATGCAATTTCATATTGGTGTGTGCAGTTACTATTGTGTACTAAAACTTCAAATCATTTATAATCAAGTTATAGTTGATGAAAAATGTAGTATGCTTATTTGGGGAGAAATAAAGGCATCAAACTCTGATTTTTTAAATTAAAAAAAAAAGAAAGTCTTAAATTAAATGTCTTAAAATTAAAAAAAAACTTCTTGATTTTTTTTTTCATGATAAATTAAGAAAGTTATGTTCTGAACTTTTCCCATTTGTTATTTCCCAGCCACATTTTATTGAAAATCTATGACTCACATCTTGGCACTGTTTCTAATTGGGATAAATTAGTTTTAGGTAGTCTAAAAACTTGTTCACAAGTCTTAAGTTTCATCCGAATTTTATAAAGAGTAAATGTTATGTGTATTTTTAACTATCTTTGGAGACTGGCCACACCTATACTATTTATATTTATTTCTTATCATTTTTCAAACAGACTCCTGCCCTAGGAACTCTGACACTCAGCATGGAGATGGTGGTTTCTAATCATTCAGCTTTCATTTGGATGCTCTCAAGTTTCACATTGGTCTAGAATTCCCTCTACACCATTTTATATCACATTAACTTCTTAATACCTTTTGTCTCATTCTTGTTAATATCATCCATGGCTACTCTAGGATTCTTACTTCCCCACTACCTCATAGAAATTGAAATCTTGCCCCCCCCAAAAAAATCAGCAATTAATTATTTAAGTTCATATTTATGTCTGTATTTGTTTCATAAGTGTTAGGTTTATCTCCCAAATAGTTTATGGTCTCTGAGAGGGGAGGAGCAGCCTATTCTCTTTTATCACTCATGGCTATAGTTAGAAAAAAAGTATGGCTAACCTTTATGAATTATATTGTTAATTAACTTCTTCGTGCTACCTGTGTGACTTTGCTAAGTACTATGCCTGCCTGACACCCTGTGAGTACTCAATGATTAACAGTCATTATTATTGACATTATTTATTCTTTCTAGCTCTTTTTTTTAAATCTGAATTTCTCAGTATCACTGTTGAAATTATATACATTTTATACAAAATGGATTTTTTTAGATCTTTCTTTTCTTCTAGACTTTTAAGTTGGATGTGTCTTGGGATTAGTGCTCTTCTCAAATATCTCTATACTCCACTTAATTCTTCCTTCACTTCTTATGGAAAGAGAAATTGGTATAGTTATATAGTAAGTGGGATAAAGGATAAATTGATAATTCTTTATTTAGAATATTTTTTAGAATGAGAGAAATGTAGAAGTTCATCATAAAAAAAGAGGTGAATAAATATAAATGTACATGTTTGCAAAGGATGAAGATGTAAAGTTGAGCACGATGGTACCAGATGTCCTCAGTGTTCTCCATGAAGCAGAGCTAACAAAGAAAGAGGTACTAATGGTTACGTAGAAATCTTTAGGGTTTTAAAGATTTTGTATTGTCACTGAGCAGAAGGAAAGGTATCTGACTTCAGAGGAAAATAAGAATTAACTGGCAGTGCTGGATTCTTTGTTGATGTTTTAAACTTAAGTGCATTGCATTAAAACTAATATTTATTCAAAAACATACAATTTCTGTTCTGTAATAAACTCAAAACTAGTTTGGGAAACAAGGTTACAAATGTGTTATAGGTAGTAAACTGATAAATACTAAGTTACAGCAACAGAAAATATGCTAGGGATTTCAAAGACTGAAATTTTACTTTCTTACAAAATGTAGTTAGATTTCTGAGCCAATCCCATTACCTATCATATATCTTGGGAAATAGTAAAGTCTAAGAGCGGGAGCAACTGAAACTAGTCAACTTCCTTTTAACTATTAGGAACTTTCAAAAGGTTTTATTCATTCAGTATTATATAGAATACGCAGAGGTATGAAAATAAACTTGACAAAATTTGTGTATTTGATGAGTTCAGACTCTGCAAGAATAAAGATGGCATGTATGCAAGTGGTAATGATACAAATTTAAAAGTGATATATTTCAAAAGATACGTGGACATTCAAATACAGAAAAATAACTTGTTCTTAATGTACTTCTACTCTCATTCAAAGATTGAGTCTATGCTGCCAAAAAACTAATCATCATGATTATTTTTTTCTATGGTCCATTCCAGACTGTTTCTTCAATCAATCATCCTTCTTCTACATCAAGTAGTAGAAGATGGTAGTTAGAATTTACATCACAGATCCTTTTAATATCTATAAGTTTTTGATAAGATTCTGAACAAGTATGAACCTCAGTTTTCTTTTGACAATGTTAAACTTTATCAAGCTCTGTGATCCTGGAAAATAACAATAGTTGAAAAATCTCCCATACTTTTTTGTTCCAGTATACAACTAATTGAAAACACCATCCTTCCCCCATGTAACTTAGATAAGTCTTAAGGATGCCCCATTTGTTTACCTATAACAATATCAGACTTGGCTCTTCCAAATTCTTAGTCTTTGTTTCATAAATAATTAGCTGAAATGTTTGTTCCCCTGATCGATTACAACAAAATGCTTGTTAATCAGTTTTTGGTTAAGGTTCACCCTCCTTCCCAAATTTTAGCCCACCCTCAAGCTAAGCCAGCATATAACCCCTCTTTAATGCCCTGCTCCCTACAATAGGCCTCAGAGAAAACATTTTTTGACCTACTGTCAGATCACGGCCGCCTCCACCTGTTTATCTCATTTGTTCTACTTACCCACCTCTAGTTCTCCTTAGCTTTTTTACTTCTCCTTATAAGAAAAAGTTTCCTTTATGCTTAAGTTCAAGACACTTGCAAGTATTATTGTAGAGGTTTCTTTTTACTGCAATAGTCTACTTCCTCTTATTCTTAGAATTCTGTCAAATAAATCTCTCCTTACATAAACATGGGCTGTTTTTATTTCATCCTTCTCAGTAAAGTTAGACAAAGTTGAATTTTACCTGAGCCCTCTGCTTCTTAGAAAACAGAAAAATAGACAGTTAAGAAATTCTTCATCTTTTTGTGTTGCAAAGGAGCACTTTTGCCCTTGTCAAAGAAAAATTAAACCAAATAGAATTAATCAGGCAAGAAAGACTTCATTCGAACTATTGCAAGAGGGAAGAGAGATTGAACTCAGCTCCACCAAAATAAAAACTAAGAGACAAAAAATTAAGTGCTAGATGAGATAGTAGAAAACTCCTGGAGGATTTTAAGGAGAGGTTGGTCAATTTGATTAGTCTGTTACTTGGTTCTTATCTAAGTTAGGCTCTGTCCTTAAACAGAGCCTTGCAGATAGGATTTATTTTTTTCTTTCTAGATAATTATACTTCAAAGGGATGGTTTCTGGGTCCTTGAGAAAGACATACCTGGGTTGTAAAACTACCAAGAGTCAGGAAGAAGATTTATATTTTAAAGGGTCAAAAATAGAATTTAGAATTATGAATTTTCTAAAGTAAATATTCCAATAAAAAAAGAGAGACCAGAGGCATATAGTCAAGGAGAAAGCAAGTATTGTGACCAGTATCTTCTAAGGGAAGGCCCCTCTGAGTCAGGAGGAGTCATATTCTGATATCGGCTCAGGCAATTTTCTGGTTGGATCAGATAACAGAATCCTCTCTTAATAACTGAAGGACTATAGCCCGTAAGACCAACCAGAATAAATCTCGATCTGGATAGTAGTTTCATGTATTCCAAGCTCAGGGTCTGATGGATTCTTGTGTTCTCTTACATGAGAATAGCAGGATCCCTATAGAATTTCTAAGAAAACAAGTTTCCCAACTTTATTTCACCAATGAAAAATTATGTCTAATAGTAATCATACTAATTACTGAATCCTTTGTTCAGAGTTAAGTGAAACTACTTAGGTCATTCGCTATAACCTTAGGAGTATGGATTCCTCATTCGTATCTTTCAACTGCTTACCAAAATTCCCTTGAATGGGGAATTACTGATTAAATTACTTCACATGTTGACTAACAACTCTTAGATTGGTACTCAGAATTAACTTGTATAAGAATATATCCCGTCTATGGTCATGCTACCCTGAGCAAGCTCGATCCCATCTGATCTCAGAAGCTAAACAGGGTCTGCTGGCCTGATTAGTACTTGGATAGGAAAGACCAGGTGCTATAGGTGTAAAAAAAAATTCTTAAAATAAGGGATTGTAAGCTGACAAGGTTCTTGCAATCTGTGAGGTCAACCAAGGGTTGCATCACCTAAAAAACTACACACACACACACACACACACACACACACACATATGTATCCCACTAATTCCAACAAAATATTAATTAAGTAAGTAATATTATATTAGATATAATTAATATTTTATGTTCTGTTTTATATATTGAATAATAAATCTAGACCTACATTAAATTTTGTTTGTCATTACCCACCTAAGTTTTTGTAGATTTAAATGATAAATTGTCTTCCACAATCTTCTCTACCAATTTGAAGAGATGACATCTAAGCCGACAGGTTAGACTATAGGGTTTTACTTCACTGAATATTTCATAGATCAGTTTCACTCTAGCTGGCCTTCAGCTTTCATTGTTGATATCTTTTTGTTTTCTCCATTGTCTGAGCCTATTTCAAGTATATAGAAAAGATCTGAAGATTTGATGAAGTTTCAATTGATCTAAGTAAACAAGCTTTGTTGTATATAAAAAGCAAAAAAAAAAAAGAAAGAAAATATATGTCAGAGATATTAAACATAGGAATAAATTAAAATTTAGCCCGTTTTAGTTTAAATTACATACCAAATGCTGGAAGAATAGAAATGGAAAATATACATCAAAATTGTCAGTTTTCTTCTAAAGGCCTAAAAGCATTTTTTTTTTTTTTTTTAGTGTGCCTGAAAGAACTAAAAAAACAACAATAAAACAAATATTTTTTAGAGTGCTGCATCAGCTCTTAAAACTAACACTACTGACATTTTAGAGTGTGAAAGGGAGATTGATTTGGATAGAGAGACAGAGGATGCTAAGAAAATTTAAATGCTTTCGTGACAGATTAAAAAACAAAAATCTTTGTTTCTTCTTGCCATTCTCTATTTGCAACATTATTCACACATCTTTAAGTTTTCTTAAGCCGACAATTGAGAAACAACATTTGAATTTGAGTGGTTGAAGTATTATGAGGGTATTTTAAAAAAGGAAATATTTCAAAAAGGAAATATGTCTTCTTGCAAAATTATCAGGGAAGAATTAATACATTTTGTTTGCTAAAAAGTTGCTTTCAGATTTTTTTATGTTTACTTAGCTCTGCCCTTGAAATTTTTAGTTTTTATTTTTCCTTGCAAAGAATTTTTACTAGACTACATAAAACTCTAATCATGGTGAAGTATGCATAGAAATGATTTCAGACATGAGTGAGAGTAGGGGGGACGGAGAGGCACAGGATTTCATTCATCCTTCTTATTTTCTCCAGTGAACAACTTTGAAAGTCCCTTCATTTTAGAACCTTTTTCAAATGAAGTTCATGTCTCTAAAAAGACTATTACGACACATACACATATGTGTGTGTGTTAAAGAAAGACTAGTTTGCAATAGGTACACTTACATCCTGTAAAAACTAAGAAGTATTTTCCAATACATAATATTTACTCTCCAGACATGGAAAGCATAGGTTGTGGTGGATATATATATTTTTTTAATTTCGAAATATTTATTCTTCATATTCTAGAACCATCATTCGATTTTTCTGTTGAAGGTGGGGAAGCCTTCCTTGACCCTTGGTCCACATGTTTTAGGAAGCACTAACCCCACCTTTGTGGTTCCCAGGAACAACACAAGATCCAGGCCGGCACAGCCTGCGTTTCGTCACTCTGCCCACAGTTACCAGTTTAGGGATAGGCAGTGAAGCTTGTTGGTCAAAGAGACAGCTCAGGATATTCCCTGGAACACTTTGAATTCTAGGTTTGTTAAGCTGATTGGAGTGCGTCTGGGACATTAGCAGCCATTTTGGCACCAAACAGTGAGAGGATTCTTGAGAATCAAGTCAACGTAAAGAAACCAGAAGTGAGAGTGCAAAGAGAAATAAAGTCACAACAACAGCAAATACGGAGTCTTGGTGAAATGGTTTTAGTACCCGGATCTAGCCATACAAGAAAGCTTTTCCTGAAACTTTCATTTACATGAAATAATAACATTCCTTATTTGATTACATGGATTTGAGGAGTTCAGTCTCTTGAAATTGGAAGATCTGGTCTATATAGAGAGCTACTCAGATAAATGAGTAAGCCATAGTTCATTCAGGAACCTGTTATCTCTCCAGCTTTTACTAACCCAATTCATGTGTCCTTTATCCTCCTCATCTTTTTCATGTGAGTGATGCTCCAATAGCTGCCTTCCTTCATTTACAGTTGTGGAGATTTTGGGGGATTGCAGCAAGGCATATACTTAGGATGGAGTGGAATACATTTGAGTCTGCTTTTCTGTAAACCTCTAAAATGTAGAATGTTTTTTTTTCTTATCTTTGTAATATATTTTTTTTAGTTTGAAATACACTTTTTTTTCTCTCTATAAAATGCCTCATAAGACAGTTTCCATTCTTTAAGTTAAATCTATGCTATAAATTATAAATACCTCAGTTGTGGGGAAAATTCAGTTAAAAGAAGGCAGACCTAATCTTTGTTTCTTTTGAGATCGAGAAAAATTCATTACTTTGGAAAAACTTAAAAAATGTTCTATCATTAAAAGAAAAACATTTTTAGTTGTTACTTTTCGCTCTCTTTTGGGATCTTTCCACACAGGCATTCAAATACAAAATATGTTCACTCTCATGCTTGAAGAAATTCAGCATTGTGAAAAATAACCAAAAGTTTTTCCGATTCTAGGAAAAATACTTTTACTGTTTTTTTTTTAAATTTTATTTTAATATCTCTTTCAAAGGTAATTAGTTGAGAACCTGGACCATCTGATTTGAATGCCTCTTTTTAAGAGAAGGAAAGGGTATCATGTGTTTGCCTATTTTGAGAATAAGCAAATAATGTGTGTGTTTCTTTCTGTGTTTGGTATTGATTTCGCTTCTGCTTTTTACAATTTCTAAATTACCAGCTACGAAGGAAGGAGGACGTTACCTAGGAACTTGTCTGGAGCCTTGCGGGATATGTTATCACCAAGGTCTAGAAGCACAAGCACAAGGGACAGTTTTGTTTAACGGCCTGCGTGCCGTGGTGCCAGCCACCGAGCTGCGTGAAAGCACAGCCATTGGTCCTGACCTTTCCTGCAGTCGTGGAAGGGCCAGCACTCTGTGATAGGACTGGCTAATCTGGATGTGCAACACGTTCGCATCAAGGGTGTGACTAAAAGAACAGGGCAAGAACTGAGCTTCTGTAATTTCCTAAGGAAAAACCTGCTGGCAGTGACCACAGATTTGCTGGAAGTCTAGTCGAGCACCTGATATATAGCAAACCCTACCATGAAAACCATGACTATGTAGGAGGCAGTATAGGAAGAATTAGTGGAACCAGGTCTGCATGAGAAACTGTTCTCAGCAGAGGAGGAGGCTGTGACAGGTTACAAGGTCCCCTGCTGGGCAGAACATTTTTTTTTCTTTCTAGGCTCTGAAAAAGGTCTTCATTCCCAGAGATCAGGGCTGGCACCTGCTGGGTACCCAGCTATGCACAGGTGGCATCATGGATCCCCCATGCCCCTGGACATCGCCTGTGGCAGGGGCTGCCTGGAGGAGTCAAGCAATGTTCTGTTGGTGACAGGAAGTGCTATGACCCCCTGACACAGGAACAGGTCACATGCAGCCAACTCCAGCAGTCGTACTGGCTTGAAAAGCTGACAAACTGACAGGGCTGAGCCTGCTGTCACTCTCGGAAGGCTGCCCGGGCCTAAAAGGAGGAGCCCTTCATGATGTCCAAGCATGTGAGTCGTCCTTGAAGGTCCCAGTCAAACACCTGATTGGCAGCTTCACTCATGCACTCATTCACGCAAATTAAATATCATGAGGCAAGTAGTTTTATCCTCACAGTAAGATAAGGCTTATCTAGTATTGCACAATTAATTAGAAGGAATTATGGACAAGAATCCAAATGAGTATGCCCATTTCAAAAAATCTATCTCACTTTCCCTATAAAGGTCATTATATATGTGTGATTATCAGGACCAATCAAGTAAATGACCAGAGAGCAGAATTCTGATGCCACCAAACTCTTTTTCCTTCTCTCGTGTCTGCTTCCCGCCACCAGGCATTCGGTGTACTCCACCTGTCCTTGTCTTTTCTTATGAGAAAAATAGAGCCTCAAGATAAAAGGTGAAAAAGTCTTTTTTTTTTTTTTTTTAGGACTCTACTATGAGTATTTGTGCTGAATAGTAATTATGCTAGTTCTGTATATACATGAATCATAAACGTGACTGAACATTAAAGAAGGTTGTTTTGCAGATAATGGGTTCGTTTCTGAGCTCTCTAAGTACTTTTCACAGAACTGGCCGATTGCTCACTCACTCTACATAAACATTGTTTCCCAAAAGAACAAAAAATTTACCCAAACTCTGCCTCTGCTCCCGGCACCCTTCCCACTACGCCGACCCTCTCCTGTTCTCCCACTCACCATTCTCCCTTTGCTTTCCAGGCTGGGCCCACTGACCTCTCCGTGGTTTTTACAACACACCAAATCGCCGTCTGTTTGAGTCTTTGCTAATTCTTGAATGTTCTTTTCCTGGTTATCCTTGAGCTTCCTCATTTTTCAGACTCTGCTCAAATGCCAACTGCACATTAAACTTCTCCTAGAATACCTTATATAAAATAGCAAACACTGCACCAAATCGCCTCCTTCCTCTGAAACGACAGCATCAATCTCTTATTTTCCACATTTTTTAGTATTTTTCTTTAGGAAAGCCTCTTGGAAATAGTTGCTTTTTCCCATCCTATTTGTTGTTATCTGTCTTTTAGCTAGAAAGTTTTCATTTCATTTATTGATAAACATGGCTTACTTTTACCAGCTCACTTTATAATTCCTATTTTTTCTACATTTCTATGTTTTTGTTTCTCAACATTATTCCTTTTTGATTGATGAAGCTCTTATTTTTTCTTCTTATATTAAAACTTTTTTCTTATTTCATCTCTCTCTTTCCTTGTTTGGATCCTTTATATTCTAGAGCATGGGTCTACAAAATGTCGTAAGAAATAGTTGTTAATTAAATGGAGTATTTCGATGATTAGTATGGTTCAAAAACAGAATAACACCATGGAGAGGCCTATGAAAGTGCCTGCACACAGGGACCCATATGAGAGGAGCTCCAGGAGAGTAGGTTCAACCAAGCATGTGGGGAGCCAAAAGAGAGTCAGGCCCTGTGGATAACTGCCTGTGCTGAAGATCAGGGTGGAGTATACAAGCTAAAGGCATGAGGAGGCTTCATTGGTCCATTCGAATGTCTCTAGGTTGCAGTCAAGGTCAGAGCCAGAAGGGAAGCCTCTGGCAGAGACAGGCTTTATCACCTTGGTGTGTGTACCTGGTTGCCCAGGTGGGGTGCTCCAAGGCTATTTCTGGGCATGTTGAGGCATTGAAAAAATATGACATTTTAAACATTTACAAGATGTGTAATGTATAACTAGAGGGAGAATCTCACTTAATACCAGTTTTTATAAATAGTTTTATTGAAAAATAGCCAAATCTGTTTACTTACATATTGTGAGCATTTAATGCCAATGGTAGAGTTGAGTTGAGACAGAGATCACCTGCCCATAAAACCTATGATATTCACAGAAAATGTTTGCCAGCCCTTGCTCTATGAGTTATTTTTAAAATCTCATCATGTATATTTCTATTACCAATTTAAGCAACATTTTAACCAACCTTATGAACATGTAAATATCACGAAAATTCTGATTCCTTTCTCCCAACATACATATTATTATTTTCCTAATACTTTTAATTTTTTCGTTTTAAATCCACATGTTAGACTATTGAGAATTCTCTTTGGCATTTAATTCACAATTTTTATTTTATTTGTTACCATCCTGTTTGCACTTTAGACTATCCATTTATATTCAGTGTTCTTCCTAAGCCTGTATTTTATATTTCTATAATTCAGGTGTGTCTTAGTGGTGAACTACGTTATTTTTTGTTTATCTACAATGTCTTTGTTTATCTCTGATATCTCTATTTCACTTTCTTTTCTGATTGATAGTTTTGCTGTATATATGGTTCTGGGTTGTCAGTTAATTTCTCTCAACCCTTGAAGGTATTATTTCACTAAATTGTGATTCCATTGTTATGAAGTTGGCTGTCAAGTTAAAGATCATTTATTTTTGTAAGTTACTTGTCTTTTTTATTTCTTAGTTTCTTTTGATGCTTTTTGTGTCTTGATTTTATAGATTCATGTTTGTCATAGATTCTGGAAAATGTTTAGCTATTAACTTTTAAAATATTGTCTGCTTCTTCCGAAACTTCAGTTAGATGTCCTCAATCTATCCTCTATACCTTTCAATAACATCTTCATATGCTCATCTTTTTGTCTATCTGTGCTGCATTTTTAGATGAATTCTATTGAGGTATTGTCCACTAAATTAATTATTTGGTTGTATCTGTTGATTGATTTCTAATTTTTTTGATAATTGCATTTTTCATTTTCATTTTTTTTACCTGTTCATTCATCATAGTCTTTTGAAGTTTACTCACTTTTCATGTGTTCTTAACTTCTTATATATTTTATTTATAGTTGTTTGAAATCCTGCATGTGATGGAGAAATCTCGTCAGGTTTATAGCTATTGTTGTGTTTCCTTGCTGATTGTCATGTTTTCTGGTTTGTTTTCTCTTTAGGTTTGTATGTGCTTTGAATGCACTTTGAATGTGAACTGATCACTTCACTCTTATCTGTGGGAGACCCATAAACTTAAATTATGAAAGCTTTCTTCTAGAATTTGCTTCTACTTCTAAAAATATTCAAGGTCCCCAATACCTGGGTTAACACTAGTCTTCCCTAAGGATCCTGGCTTAGCTGCGAATCCCAGATTTAGTAACCATGTCACATACCACTGGTCTGTGTTCTAGTATCTGGGCAGTAATAGCCATGTGCTGATTAACCATGGATGTGCATTCTGCAAAATGCATTATTAGGAGATTTTGTTGCTGTGTGAACATCATAGCATGTACTCACACAAACCTGGATGGTATAGCCTAATATACACCTGGGCTGTATGGTATATAGTCTATTGCACCTAAGTTATTAAGCCTGTAAAACATGGTACTGTACAAAATAACAGGAAATTACATCAAGCACAAGAGAAAATGATAACATCAGGAGACTTTCCACTTATAAAGATAGCTGTAAAAAAGTATGCTGTGTGGCACCGGGAGCTGTTTCATTCTTCTGGTGCTGACTGGAAATTACGTGACCTACCTAATAGCTCTTAAAAATTCATTTTCTGTTTCAACAAGACAAAGTGGAGATTTTTTGTTTGTTTCCAACTAAGAAGCCTAAGTGATATATTATTTTTACAAGTTTCTATCACTTTACACTTTTCGAAAGTTATTTAAATTATATTTAGGTGCCTTTTTCAAATTAAAAAAATATTAGCTCCATATATGGGATTTTTTATACTAATTGGAATAATCAGGTACAAATGGAGGTATCCTGTTATTACAGAAGTTTTAATAATAATTGGAATAGAATGCATAGTAGAGATTTAAAGTATTCTGTCCTATTGAATGTGGGTAATATGTGCATATATTGAAATGTATTTGTACATGCTGTTAACCCATTTGTCTTCTTAGGAATTATAAACCATAGAGATCATTATTTTTAAATTTGTCACCTTAAAGATTTTTTTTCAAAATATGAAAATTTTAAACAGATGAATGTATTAGCATTCTACTGCTGCATAATACAATAACTCAAAACTTAGTGACTTAAAACAATTATTACGTATCATCTTTTTCAGTGTCTGTGGGTGATAAATTGAGTAGCAACTAGTCTGATTCTCCTAACTCGGCAGCTTTAATGAGGTAGCAGTCAGATGTGAGCTGAAGCTGCACTCATCCGAAGTCCTTCTTGCGTGTGGGAGATCTCCTTCCAAGGAGGCTCTCCCTCCTCACTGATGCTGTTGGTGTTGGCTGATGGTGCAAAGCCCCAGTTCCCATCCTGGGTGCGCCTCTCTGAGAGACTGCTTGAGTGTCCTCCTAGCATGGCAGCTGGCTCCATCCAGAATGAGTAGTCCAAGAGAGCAGGATGAAAGTTGCATTCTTCTTAATGACTGATCCTTAGAGTCAGAGTCACGCTCCTTCACTTTCAAAATGCTGATTAATTGATCAACTTTGATTCCATGAAGGATAATAAATTTGTGGAAGCGAAGATCATCAGGGGCAATCAGAGTTGCAGGTTACCCATAAAAAAAAAATCAGTGAAAATTAATTATTTTATTAAACAAAAGTAAGTTTTATTATTTTTGAATTTTGAGTTTCTATGATTTATTTTAATCATGGGATAATTATATAAACTTATGTTAATGATAGAGTATTTCTTTATTCGTTTATTAATTTGTTTGCTAATAATTTATAATAATAATCCTTATAAAAGTTTATCATTTGCACAAAAAAAATAAATTTAAAATGAAGACATTTATACTCATATTTATCAATATAATAAGGAAACCCAAGGTGTAATCATGACAAATGTTTTATAGCTAGGTTTTATTAGATACTGGGAAATAGAATGATTTTCTAAAACTGTGACTTACCTTTTCCCCATACCATTTTTTATGCATAGAAGAACCAACATGTTTATTAATATAATCCACTTTTAAAATAACTATATAAAAGAATGCCTATTTTTCTCACATACTCTCTTTTCTTTCTCAATTATTTTTATTTCATAACTTGTTCAATTATAAATTCACAAAAAAAACTCATATCTATATTATATAAAATGTCAAATGCACATAAGGAATAGCTACTATATATATTAAAGTCTAAATGTCAGTACTTTGGAGAATATAACAAATGCCTAAATAGCTTTTGCCTAAAAAATCTTTCAGGTTCCTATCAAAATAAAATCACATGCAGAAAATAAAAGTAGTAGAACAATATAATATAGTTAATCAAACTGAATACATGCAAATTTACAAATAAGTACTAACTCCTATTTTTTTCTATTAATTTTAATTATTTGTTGACCTCAGAGACTACTACTAAGAAAATATCGAAATCATCTGATTTAAAATATAATTCTCTTCCCTACCATCTGAGAGAGAGACCAAATGGAGAGGAAACTGATGGGTGGCTAAATACTTCTTCAGTTATTTAACCAGTCTTCAATATTAGAGAGTCAGCCGGATCTGTTCCTTCAATAGTTAAGGAGGGAAAACTTGGAGGGGAAAAGGTGAAAAGTTTTGCCTATATAATTGTGGTATAATAAATAATACATACATACATACATACATACACACACATACATGTTTTGTGTGTGTATGTGTGTGTGTTTGAGGTTGTCTTAGATTTGGTTCATGCACTGAGTCCCTAAAACCATTGGAATTTCCTGAGTGAAAGTAGTCTTTTTTTATTCATATGAGCCCGTGTCAACCATACCTGAGCTTATCTTAATAAAGTTACTTTTTATGGGCTCCTAGATAGCTTCTGAGTAAGACCTGATCGCCAGAAGAAACAATCATGTGAGTAGAGGGTTGGAACTTTCAGTCCCACCCTACAACTTCTGAGAAGGGGTTAAGGACTGTAGATTAAATTCAGTCGTAATTGGCCAATGATTTTGTCAGTCATGCCCCTGTAATGAAACTCTATATGAAAACCCTAAAGAATAGAATTTGGGAAGTTTTGGGGTTGTCAAACATATCAAAATACTGGTAGAATGATGGCTTCCATCCCCCAAAGCTTGTCCTATGCATCTTTTTTATTTGGCTATTCCTGTTGTATTCTTTATAATAAACTGAAATAGTAAAATATGTCTCCTGATTCTGTGACCCAGCCAGTCAGAAGTGTGGGTTGCCTGTCACCTCATTTGTGACTGTCTTCTTAAGTGAGGGTAGTCTTGTAGGACCAAGCCTTTAGCATGTGTTATTTGCACCACTCTTAAGTATCAGTATAAGAATTGTTTTGGATTGTTGGACATCCAGTAGCTGTTCAGAGAATTGGAGAATTGGTGTGAGGAAAAGACATGTATTTAGTGTCAGGAAAAAAAGGTATTACAACAATATTTATTCAACTACTTCTTCATTTAAATCTGGTACCCCTCCAATCTTTTATAAATTATTCAAGTTATGATTGCTTATATTCTGAGGACTTTTGATAAAGCAAGAAAATCCATTAGGGATTTAGAAGGGAGAGTTAAACAAATTTAGGTTATAAGGATTGAGAAAAAATCTTAGAGAAGAATGAGATAAAGTACTAGAGCAGTGTTTAAAAGGAAAGGCAAAAACGAAAGCATGGGTGAAAGAATGCGTCATTTGACAATGCTGTGCTATCTTTCTTACAACTGTTAAAAAGAGAAGACAACAAACGCCCGCTCTGCTCTTTTATGCTAATTCCATGTTAGCAAACTAAGACCGAATACCTAACCTAATTGCAGTTTCAACCTCCCCCAGGAATATAATCTTAACCAGTCAGCCTGGAATTTCCTGCTCTGTACTAGTGACCATAATCTGCCTAATACACACCTTTCCTCTCCCAAAGGAAAGTGACCTTGCTTGAAATAATTCTTTGTTTTGTTTATGACTTTCTTCTTTCACTCCCTTTCTGCTATTGAAACACTTTCCTTTTCTGTAGCTATTTGGAGCATTTTCCCTAATTGCTAGAATCCTTGCATAAAGCCAATTAGATCATCAAACTTATTCAGTTGAATTTTGTATTCTAACACAACTAAAAAGAAATGTAAAGTTGCTTCTTGCAGACAGTGGAATTTCTAAAAGTAGCTCAAGGGGAGAGATGAGAGAGAGAGAGAGAGAGATTGAGAGAGAGAGAGAGAGAGACACAGAGAGAGAGAGAGAGAGAGAGAGAGAGAGAGAGAAGAGAGAGAGAGAGAGAGAGAGAGAGAGAGAGAGAGAAACAGAGAGAGAGAGAGAGAGAGAGAGAGAGAGAGAGAGAGAGAGAGAGAGAGAGAGAGAGAGAAATAGAGAGAGAGAGACAGAGAGAGGAGAGTTACTGAATAGAATAAAACAGTCACTCCTCGAGATGAGGGTACTTGGGGAAATGTCAAGAGGCTAAAAATAGTGGGAGAATCAGCACTATTTTGAATTAACTTTACAATCCTAAAAAGTGTTAAAGTATCTGGAAGATGCTTTTGAAACATAAATCTAACATAGGATTTTATGAAGTTTGCAGACATGTACACCATTAATTACTGAGGTACCTGCTTTATCGGTAGAGTTTTTAGATTGAAGCAGTGATTTTTAAACTTTTGTTTCATTTTGTTTTTAATTTACTAGCTTCATTTGCCTGGACGTGAACACCTTAGTTTACCTATATCAAATACTTATGTTATCCTAGGGAAGGAAAAAAAAATCCCTTTTAAATATAATTCATCACTTCCCGAGTAGTAAAATAAACACATGATTATGTAATAAGGTAGGAAACACTGCTTAATTCATGAATTTACTTTGGGAATGATAACTTTCTCTGTGTCTTTATTCCCAAGACCTATGCTTAATTTGTTTCATCTAGGTTAAAAGCTAAGATAGTGGAATCCAAATAAATCTATGCTCAAGCTAACAGTAAAAAGCAATGTGCAGCCAGCATAGTGGCTGCCTAAAGCTTTAGCACAGCGGTTGTGCGTTTCATATACACACAGAAAAATTAAATTGCCCCTTACATTTCTATTTTGTCTTTCTATGTTGAATAGATGTAAGATACCATGAATTTACATTTTAAAATGATTTATATACTGAAAGAAAAGCTATTATCAGGAATTAATGATCTAGAGTTTACCTTCCAAATGTTAGACTATTTTGTCTCTTGCAAGGAAAAGCATTACAATTAGTAGTTATTTATTTTCATCACTGCTTTGATTCTCAATAATAAATATATGTGTCGAGATATTCAAAATATTGTATTTCTTTCCTCATGACTGCAAAATACATTTTATTTCTATTTTACATATGAGCAAGCAGAGCTTTATTCTTACATTTTCATTTATTCAAAAAGAATCTGTGAATTGACTTTTATATTAGTCAGACTTCTTTAGAGGAACATAACCATACATATATAACCTTTTGCAATAGATATAAAGTTCTCTACTATAAGGGAATTGGCTGATGTGATTATGGAGGCTGATAAGTCCCATGATCTGCTGTGTACAAGCTGGAGGCCCAGAAAAGCTAGTAATGTGGTTCTAACCTGAAGGCCTGAAAACCAAGAGACCTGATGGTAAAACTTCTAGTTCAGTCCTTAGGCCTGAGCACCAGGAGTGATGATAGCATCTCAGTGTAAGGGCAGGGGAAGATTGGATCAAGCAGTCAGGCAGAGAAAGGAATTCTCTCTTCCTCCTTCTTTTTTGCTAGTCAGGCCCTCTGAGTAGTGCAATCTGCTTTACACAGTCTATCAATTCAAACGCTAATCTCATCCAGACACACCCTCACAGACACACCCAGAAATCATGTTTAGCCAAATGTCAGAGAACCCTATGACATAAAATTAATTATCACAAAATAAATCACAACTTTTTTGTTTAAAATCTTGATAGGTTCTTTGGAAACTATGAAGTGTTATAATATGTGATTCCTCTTTATTAGAACTTATCTTGATGGTGGATTAAGAGAGAGAAGAAGAGAGAGAAAAGAGAAAAATGGAGAGAGATGGAGAGAGAGAAGAGTGTAAATATGTATTATTAGATAATGTATGTGATAATCGTACATTAACGGCTATTGGTTAAATAAATACAGGGAGAAAAAAATAGATTCAATGAAGAAATGGGATTTGAGTCGGCACTTGAAAACATTCAGCTGAAGAGAAGGATGTTTCTTAATGCAAGGAAGATGTACAGGGAGGAATGAAGAGAATAAATGCTACATACATTTAGGGCAGGATTATTTGGGAGTTATATTCCTGGGGCAGATGGTTCATGCAGGAAAGAATGGCATATGGGTATATATGATTCAGACAAAAGGGGTCTTACATGCCAAGACCAAAGTGGTTGTTTTCATCTAGCAGCTAATTAGCAGATACGATGAATTTAAAATAGTTTGCTAACGGTATTTGTTTTGGAGGCCTTGTTTTGTGCTGGTGTGCTAAAGAAAAAGTTTTATTCATCATAAAATATGATACTTGAGGTTACCTGTGTGGCTTACAATTTAATATAGATAGATATATTGCAGGTTTTAGAAATTTCTTGGCACCTTGTCAAAACATTGAAACCACTCTGAAATGTTCAATAAGATGAAAGAGACACACTGCCCAGAGAATCCTTCAAAACCTGCTCTTCAGCTTGCCATTCATATGCTAGGTGGACAGCATCAGCTTAGTACTGAATCAAAACCAGGATTGCATCAGTTGATCATTTGATCCAAAGTGCTATTTTACAGATAAAGAAAATGAGGCCCCCAGAGGCCAGCCACACCACTAAGGATTCTATTTTAAGCCATAACTCTCCCCACTATGTCATGCTTTCTAAAGCAAAGCAATACACCCTGTCTAGTCACTCAAATTTACATATCTATTCTTCAGAAAAATCAGAAGTAAGAGATTTCATTTATAATGAGAAAAACAATTTTTTTCTACTATTTCTGCTTTCTTGAAAGCAAAGCCAATAGCATTATGAGACATAACTGTACCTACTATTGATTTGGTGATGCTGTTAGAGAAACAGGGAAGTGGAAGAGTGGATAAGAGGTAAGACAATTTTAATATAAGACTGTTTCAAGAAAGTTCAATACATTAATATCTACTCTTTGACAATTGAGTTAAGTGCATAACGTTCTTATCCACTTAAAATAAATTGGATCTTGTAATGATCTTATAAACTGAAAAGGAATTTATTAATGTATGTTTCTTAATTTAATAATGATAGCACTTCTTAATATATTAATAAGAATTAATTAATGATGATTGTCAGAGTGGAGAAATACCAATTATAATAATCGTGACTTGAAAAAATGTTAACCACATTATAACTTTTAATAAGCTTGAATTTTAAAATTGTCAACATGAAATTAAAATAATATTAATATTGATAATGAAGATTCATGTAGAGCCTTCTTTGTCTGGTGACATTTATCTCCATTATCTTCAGTCTTCGTATAAGTCTTGTAAGTTAACCACAAGTATTTCGGTTTTGTGCTGGGAAAACATGGATTTGAGATCAGAAATTTGCCCCCTGCTACAGAAGGCGAATGCACTGAGATTTGAATTCGAGTTCCTCTGACTCCCAAGGCAATGACTTCTGCTTCTATTACATTTTCTCCCTAAAATTATTCTACATTTTGGGGATTTTTAAATCTTGATTTTAGAACCATTTTAGCAATAAGACACGCTAGGTACAATAATGGAGATCAACATACCAGCTTTGGAAAATACGGTGTGTTTGTATCGTTAAATAGGCATCTTTAGACTTCACCTTTAAAGTAAAGGGATTATCAAACCCAGTCAGAGACAGAAGTGACCAGCCCCTTCTATGTGGGAATGCCTCCACACTAAGCCTTATATAAACTGCTTCTGTAAAAGCAGATTGGCCTCACCAGTGAGATTTAGAAGGGGTGCAAGCCTTAGATTTGTTTCCCAAATTCACTAACTACACAGCTTATCTTTTCTCTCCCTGGCCTGTGTTACGGAGGTGTAGAAGAGAAGCAAGGAAGAGCCACAGCAGAGAACCATGAGTATTCTTGTTAAGCGTCCCTCAATGTAATTATCAGCATAGAGGGTTTGACCACCTTTAACGAATGATTGAGTAAGGAGTTTGGTTTGCTTTATAGCTTAACCTGTTTTAAGGAAGATCCTCATTAATATAATATAATAAATATAATAAATAACATAATACAACTAATGTAATACATAATAAATACAGTAAATATGACATAACATAACATAATACAATTAAATATAAAATGTCATTAATTTTGTAACCAATAAAAATATTATATTTTGGAATATATTTAGGTACATTTTTTTAAAAATGAAATATTATCTTCTAAAACTTACTTAAAATAGAAGTCAAATATTTAATTATTTGAAACTCTTCCAAAGTTTCATAGAAACATTTTCAATGATTTAAAAGTCAATGCTAATTTTTGAAATACATATGTCACCAGGGATGGATGACCTAATTTAGATGAATTGTGATTTGAGTATTCATCTAAAATTCAAGGTTGACCTAAATCAAATGTGAGAGCCTTGAAGTTTGATTAACTTTATTTTTACTTTTCCACTTTGAATGCCTTTTTATTTCCTGTTTCTGGCTTGCATTATAAGCAGAACTGCTAGCAGTGTTAGAAACGCTGTTTGATGATTCCACATGACTATAAACCTAAAATATACAAATCTTTATAAGAATTTGGGTCCAACTTTTCAGCCTCAAGAGGTTTCACATTTAAGAAGGATTTTCATAAATGTCTTTCATTCTCTATATCATGACATTGTTTCTTTATTTGTATTGATGCAATTTAATTGATATGATAAATACATTTTTATATTTTCATTAGCTAAGATATTTAGAAACTGATCTTTATTTCAATATATTTTGAATCTCTTCAAACATTTGTTTCAGAATTTGCAATATGCTTTAACAAAATTATTTTCAGATCTCATATAAGAACATTAATTTTTATGACAAGTCTTTCACATGTCTGGCTTCTACTATATCTAATATCTTGGCTGGAAAGTGACCTCCTCAAGAGGCCTTTGATGGATATCTATACAAAGTAGCTCCAGCCACTATCACACTGTTGTTGTAGTTATTTTGTTAAAGAATATAACTACCAGTTACCATTTGTTTTTCTTTTCGTTTACTACATAATTATACTTTTTCCTACATTAAAAGAGATATATCTATAATTTACACACACACATATAAGTATACAGAAGATTCACATTTTTTTGTAGTAGGGATGTTCTATAAATAGCCATGCACCGAATTAGCAATTACTGAACCACTGCTCCAAGGGGAAATAGAGCAACAGGCTCCTGCAAGCCTCTGGTCACACATTTTTGTCAACTAAATTGCCATTGGCACATGTAGATTTGTTTGAAAACATCCTTATCAAACAAGTCATTCTTATCAGGTTGATAACCCTTTTCCCGTAAAACACTTAGCAGACATTTTAAAATTATTTTGCAGCCTCCTGATCTGCAAAACCTGCCTCACCTAAAAGTGTAACATCTTTCACACTGCATTGCCTTTTGAGACATGCAAGCCAGCCAGCACTACCTAAGAAAGGTTTAGCATTTTCCTGATCACAAATTACTTAGACAATAAAGCTAATAAAAACTTTAAAAAATGCCACCATCTGTCTCAGCACTGGTTCAATCAATCCCTTAAACGAATTCTGATTTTTGTGGCAGTAGGTCCAGCAGTTTTGATATGGAAGGTCTTGGGGAAACACGTGGAAGCAGATGCCATGGTGAGAGAGAGAAATGATGTTTCATTGACAACTGGTTTATCTCTGATGGGATCTCTTCTCAGATTGCTATTTTTATGTTGAGCATTTATGGGTTCAATTGGCTATAGACAGTCTTCCTGGATTATTTTATTGAGTCCAATATACATGAACTATATTAGCATTTACTCTTTCAAGGATTAAGAAATCACATTTAGACCCTTTTATTACTGTGTCAGTTGTGTTCTCCTGGAAGCAGGAATCAAGACTAAGTAAGGGCAAGAAAATATTGTACATAATACCTATGAAAGACAAAAGGAAGAGGAAGCAGGTATAGGCAGAAGTCAGCAGACAACAATGCAGGTATGACATCTGTAAAAAGAGAATTTGCAAAAGACAATTAAGTCAAAAAAGCCTAAAACTGCAGTGCAGTTCTGAGAAAGCTTTGGCCAGGCTACTGGGGAGCTCTGGGATGTTTGCCATAGAGGAGTTCCACATTGGGGAGAAATGTCAAACTTGCATGATCATCTTAGGCTGTTATTACCTTGCAGCTGTGTGGGAAGAGTTGTCTAGCTAAATGCACCCCTTGCAGTTGGTTGAAAAAGTCTTCCTTGAAGCAAGATCCCCACAGTGGGCCTCCATGCTGCCATACCTATCACATGCATCCTATATTCTTCAGTCTTCTTGCTCTTCCTTATTGAAGCAAGTCTCTGGACCTCAGTCTGATTGTCTTCCTCTGAGTAGCTTGATATCATCGATTCATTTATAGCATTTGTGCATTTCTTTTTTTCAAATCATCCAAGAATGAATGTGGAGGGAAAAATGCTTTCCTCAAATCTTTGAAAGTATTTTGCATATAACAAGTAAGATGCTGCTTTTTTAACTGCATTGGAAACAAGTACTAACAACTTCACAAATGCAATTTTTTAAAATTTAACTTTTTTTTTTATTTTATCAATACAAACTGCTAAAACCAATAACAAAGAGAAGAAATAATGAAAGTTTTAGGATCTTTTGATAATCTGAGAAAGGCAATTTATAGTCTATAGTTTTTAATTCTCTTTTTAACTGGATTTTTTTTTTTTTCCCCTATTCCATTCCCAGTCAACTTTACCCCAGGGCAGGCTTACCTTATTTATCACTTGTAGTCTCATCTTTATTAAAAACCTTGGAGTAATTTCCTCCATAAAAGTTTCTGTTCCTAGATATAGACTTAAAAATTCATTCATTGTAGAGTAATGAGTGCAATTTTCTTTCAGATGGGTGATGCACTTTCCAAAATAGTTTGTTTCTTAGAGTGGTTAAAATGGGTAACTTGCAGGCAGAACACCAGCCTAACTGAAATATTCACAAAACATGGGTGAGTGAAAATGTTGAAGCTGTTTCTCAATGTTAAAGCTTAGAGATATTGTTTAAGTACCAGTGAAGTAATTAATTTATTAGATAATCAATAGATAAATCAGAAAATATCTACTGGATCCAGCTAATGTCATGATCAGTAATGACACATTAACAGATATATATATGCACACACACACACACACACACATTAACAGATATATATATGCACACACACACACACACATTAACAGATGTAAATCTGTTAATGTGTGTGTGTGTGTGTGTGTGTGTGTGTGTGTGTGTAATCTCTTTGCCAGTACAGCTCTGATATAGTGTCATGGAAGGATCTGGAGCATTTTCAATACACTATTGTAGAGATGTTTACAGTTCAATATAAGATTGTCCTAAATCAAAACCAGTCAAATTGAGGTGTGATATCACTGCAACAAAAATGATAGAATTCTGGAAATAGAGAGTGGTTATTTAATTATGACCAAATTATTCGCTTATCTTCTTAGCATTATTTTAGTCTTTTAGTAGAGAAATTAATTTAAAAAGTTTTTAAAGCAGATCTTTATTTTACTAAACAATATAAAATAAAATCTGAAGGTCATTAGATTTCAAAAATATGGTAGATCAGTGGAAAGAGCGCAGCCTTTGTTCTCAGGAAGGCTTCAGCATATATCCTGCCCCAAAAAGTTACTGCACTTCTTGAAACTAAAATTTTCACTTATGAAATATCAATAGTTGTGCCAGTCATATAGAATTGTTGTGAAGATAAATAACTGTGGTAACTGGTATCTATTAAGTTCTCAATGACTGAACACTGCAAATAATAAGAAGGATAAAATTTAAATTTAATCACATAACATATGTTCTGCATTATGCCACCATAAATAGCAATCTATTTATTATGTTATAATTATAATATTACAATTATAATCATTAAAACATTGTTTATTATCATTTAGTATTTCTTTTAGTCTTGTTTTGGATATAAAATATGCTTCCATAAAAAGCCTTACATGTCCTATTTCAGTCCAAGAAATATTTGGTACGATATTAGAGGAATATAAAACTGAGTTGAGAAGTACCTTTTAATTTGTTTTGTGTTTCTGAAATTTCCTCTGTATCTTGCTCCTCTCCAATGGACAGTTATATCTTAATGTAGATTGATGGACGTGCTGAAGCCCTGAATATTGAGAGCACTTAAAAAAATGAAATGAGCAGTAGATACAGTGTTAGTGAAGAGTCTACTCTATAGAAGAATGTGAAAGTACTTTCTGCACGCTGTTCCTTGGCAGGCTGTTTTCCCAGCCTGGCTTTTTAGAGCTCTCTGCTGTGATTCGCTTATGTGCTATGTGACTCTCATGATGAGCAACAAATTACCTATGAGTTGGCAATACAGAGTGTTTGTTAGAATGTTATAAAACACTCAGATGTCTTAGGAGATATAATGATGTAGCAAAAGCAGAAGACTAACAAAAAGTCAAGAAGGCTCCTTGGCTGCCTGTAGCTTCATTATCTTGTTGCCTGAGCTTACACGACTCAAAGGTCAAGATACTGGTAGAGAAAAGCAGAATTTAGGAACAGAGAGAAGCAGATTCCTTTGCCCCTCTCAGCATTAGGTGAAGTCGCAGCAGGTCCAGAGATGCCCAGCAAGATAAAAAGATACATCAAATGTCCCTAGACCGATCATTTTATTATGTTATTTATTATTACATAAAGCTGGGACATGTCAATGATTACACCCTTAAAATCATATTTCACTTTAAATCTTTGCATTCAATATTTCTTTATGAGAAAGAGTTTACATAAAGCAATAAGAAAATGAAGATTAAAAACCATTGAGCATCATACAGAAATACTGACTGAACTTTATTAATGTGTGAGTTAGTCTTTTATTTTTTTGAAAATAGAACTTAATTACCTTTAGGCTCATGTTCTAACAAAAATATTTAAAAATGTGGATGATAAATATTAGTCACCCAATGCTACCACCACACTGGCTAGCAATTGAAAACAAAAACTATGTAATGTCAAACTGAAATACATCTTTACTTAATGAAACTTCAAACCAATAAACAAATTACAAAGAAATTACAGCTTATCAATGTTTTAATAGTGAGTTTGTCTGATTTGTATATCTAGACTAGCTTCATATTAATTTTGACTATTGCTTGGGTGAGAAATCTGAAATAATTGAAAGAGCAAGGGCTTTAGAATTAACCAGCTGTTTGAGACACAGCTCCAACATGGAAAGCTCTTAAAGTTTTTTTTTTTTTTTGTAATTTATTCTATTATTATTATTATTTTTTAACCTGGAACAAGCCATCTACTTTTTTCAGCCAGGATTTTTTTTATTGTGTCAATAGTAAAACAAGTTCCTATTTTGTAGAGAAGTTGTATATTTTGGAAATGTGTGTGTAACGATTCACATGTAAGAAACAGCATGTGGCAACTATTATAATTTATTAGAGAAATTTGATTGAAGGATGGGTACAGAGACGTAGACATATGTCAACACTCACCAATTTGTGTTTTTTAAATATGTGAAGTATATTATACATTCAGAAATTTTACTCCAATAAAGCTACAAAACAAGTTTGGAAGTGATCATTGCTTATTTCTCATTCTGTTTTTGAACAGCAAACCAGGACAGACAGTTGTTACTCTTTGCCTTTATGTCATTTAGACATATACATGATAATTAAAACTACAATGTTATTTATTGCCTTTTATTTACAAACACTTTCGGAAAAAACTACTGTTCACAGGAACCCTATGAGGTAAGAAGGCAAATTTTTAAAATGTAAAATCTAAAAACCAAGTAATTTAAATAATTTGTATAGTCAGGAATCTCATTATAATACCTGACCTCCCGTCAAATTTTCAGAAGCTGAATCTTGTCAGAATGCATAATGTACCTATACAGATTTTTCTGATATGACTAACTAAATGTTTGGCCATAAAAAAAATATTAGAAGATTTCCTGCATTGCTTGAAAAACATGGAGAGAATATATGGAGATTTTATAACAACACCAACAAAAAAAGGCAAGGAATGATATAGCACTAAATTATATTTATAAAACCCCAAGCCAAACATTTACTTATTCCTCCCTTCTTCTCTTTTGCCTTGCTTTTATCCACCCTCCTTACCTCCTTTTCTCCCTCTTTTTCTTCTTCCTTTCTACTCTCCTTTATTTCTTAAAAATAAAATAACTCACACTGTCAAAGTCCTTTGTGTCTTCTCATCCAATTTTCCATCAAGATATTTTTGAGTATTCCTCAAATGGTACTCTTCAATGTAAATTATAGAAACAGGTTCTCTAGTTTCTAAGTTTTTAAACTGATTGGAAAGAATAAACATCTTTAATAAATCAAATCTATTTAGGAACTTAATATAGCTCTCCCTTTATTCATTTTGTGATCTTTAATAATATTTTTAAAAATTATCAGTGAAGAACATATATAAATTTTGTAAAACTAACTCTCTATATACATAATGTGTATGTATATATATAGACACAAATACACATACATGAGTTTTATTAATTCACCCTGAATTCAGCAACCATACAGCCATACAGAGCTACCTCATATATTTTATATATCCCAGCTATATTTAATTTGGAAGCTTTATGTAGAGAATAATGTAACTTGAAAAATAATTGTGGGCAATCTTGCCAATGTTTGTATGAAAATTGATGTTTTAACTCATCATTTTAGCTAGCTACATTACATACTATTGTATGGTTACACAATGCTGTATTTAGTACTCTCTATTGTTGCATATCTAGGTGTTTTTAAAAATTTTTTTAAATCAATAATAAGCTAAAGAAATAAACATAATAACTACAGCAATCACTATTTTCTTAGAATAAAATCTCGAGAGCAGATTTGCTTATTGGAAGTCTTTTAAAAATGCTTTCATACATGTAGATTTATTTTCATCCCAAACTGAGTGTGTTTACATTAACAAGAGGTGTGTATGACACTGTCAACTTTCCTACAGACGTGATATTTCAGGACCTTAGAGCTTTAAACTCTGTTTGTTAATCGTTTGAGAAATATAGTTTTTTATTGTAATTAGTATTTCTTACTCTAGTATGGGATCTTTGCTTACATTTGGTCTTATTGGTCAGTTCACCATTCTGATCAGACAGTTCCTGATTTTAAATATTTTAAATATCACCTTTGATTTACTCATTTTTGAAGTTAAATTTACTTTTCTATTGGTACATTCATTACCTTGCTGATTTATTTTTAAGAACCTTTAATTTTTAATGATATTAAGGCATTAACTGGAAGATTATACAATAGATACTATATGTTTACTTTATTCATCATTAAAAATAATAAAAAAAACTAATTATCATCTGTAGGTGGTAGATTTAAAAAATTTTTTGGCTATACTTTTTCAGAGCAACTATAGTTATCTGAAAGTATTTTGTAATTTTAAAAGATTGTTTTCTAATCATTAGAACACACCACTCTGAGATTTTATCTTGAAATTTCATATGGTTGCTAGTGGTGCCAGAAATGTTAGTTATTATTTCAGTCCTGTTTTTTTCACAATTAAGTCATTGAAAGTTAGAAGATATACTTAACAAATTTGTCAAAATTGAAAAAAATAAATAGGTATCATATTATACTTAATATGATACACTTAATAATAAATAATATACTTAAACAGTAATTAACAGATGTTTATGTCATGCTCAACATTATGGATTTTAAAGATTTCTTTTATGAGAGACGATTAAAAATGTAAATAAAAATTCTCCAAATATTTGTATTTCTTACTTACACTTTAAAGTAATTAACTCTCATCCACAAAAATAATAATAATAAAATATTCTTTCATAGCAATGCACAATAAAGGGATCATTTAGTTGCAAAATTAGAAGGAAACTTTTTTCTTCTCATCTGATATGTTAAAAAGGGAGTGTAGCATTTAGGGCAGGTAGAAATTAACCTTACATTTATCTGAGACAATTAATTGATCACATATTATGTGTTTCTAAGAAGTACTATTAGAAACAAAATTGGGACTGTGCAGGCCCAAAGAAACCTAACCAAAAGGATGCCAAATATTATAACCTCGTCTTCATGCCCCAAATCATGCTGTTAAACTTTCCTTTGTCAAAAAGAAAGCTGAGCTGTATAAAGTGTTTGACACTGAATTTCGAGTTGTCAAGACCTCACTGAAAAATATGAATGATCTACAAGTGTCTTCTATATTTTAGACCTTACTTGAATGTGTTTTCTCTATATGCATGTCAAATCAAAGTCATAAGTTTCTTTACAGTAATTACACCAATATTGCCTCTGTAAATTTTTGTGCTCAACTGTCTTTTATTTAGTAGATGCATGTTATTCCTATAAAATGATGTCTGTTCTTCTATTGCAGAACTGGATGTATTATTGTAAACTGATATATTTCTAGAGTTTTGAAAACAACACTTAGCTACTTTGTGTTGTACCTTACAACAACATATTGATTTGAACTAGAGGGCAAACTCCCTGCTGTATGAGTGCCAAGATACTTGATGGATGCATTCGGCATGTATCCATACTCACTCTAATTTGATTTTTCTCTCTCTATAAGACTTCTACAATTTCTCTTCATTCAGATAAATAATAAATGAAACACAGTTATGGAGACCTCATTCATAGTAAAATATTCTTGATTCTATTTATTTATTACTTGACTATTTCAAATTTTAAAGTCAACATCATTTAATAAGTAAATATAACAAAATATTTCATCATTCCATAACTCAATGTAAGTAGAAAGTGATGTCAAATTATACATTTAAAAAAACCCTCATTGTTTAATTATCTACCATTAAATTGAGTTAAAGCTCAGTGTGATTTTATGGGGTTTTTAATTTTTATTTTTGGTACTTAAATTATTTTACCAATGAGTTGTCTATAGATAGTAGTTTTATATTATAAATTTATTTAAAATGATTCAGTTCAAAAAATGTCTTAGTGCTTATTGTATTTTCACCACTATTTTCACTACTGGGAATATAAATGTAAATATATCTCAGCCCCTTCATTCAGTAAGGTTTAGATTAGTTCAAGAAAACATATGGAAAAAAATAACTGTCTATAAAAGTTTATAATAAAGAAAATGATTAATGCACAAGATAAAGAAGCAGTTGAAAATATTTAATTTGATCTTTGCTAATTCAACTAAATTTATACTATTTAAAAATTATTGTGGTTTTCACTTGGAAAAGAGTCAGAAGAATGGTGAATTATATTCTAGTTGATATTTATAAATCAAAACTGGCATATTACTATAGATCATGAATTCCTGTTACATAAAAAAATACATCGTTGATAAATGAAAATTATGTGGATATTGTTAGAATATTAAATCAGCAGAGTTTTAAACCTAAACTTTTCACATTAAAGCTGCTTTTCAGGTGTGGGAATATTCAGTGCATAAAAAACAAACAGGTGACTCTCTGTTTGAGTTCAGATATTACAAACAATTTGAAAATTGTGAAATAAATCAGTTTCGTCATAGAACTATATTTTTTTCTCATGTTTCCAATTTCCAAGTGTACCAATCTGATCTTCAAGCATTTGGCTTTGATTTAGACTACTGAGGATGCTTTAAAGAGATCAATGACAAAGAGTATCCCATGACTTTTTCTCTACTCAAATATTAAGGGGCCCTCATAAAGATAAGCAAATAGAGAGGTATTTTGCATGCCCTCATTGATATAAAGATTTTCTTTATGAAATAGCATCATTATTTCCTTAAATACCAAATATTATTTTGCTGGTTTTGAAAGATTTTTCATGCAAACCATCTGATTGAAACTTGAACAGTAACTTAGTTCCACACTCTGAAATGAGACCAGTTTATAATGAGCTTAGATACAATATTTTCAGAATTTTTATTGGATAGGCTTAATTTAAAATACACTTGTAGGAATGCTCAAAGTAAAATGCTATTAACGACATTATTTAATACGTAAAAAATGCTTTTTAAGTCCCTAGAACAAGCTAAGTACTTGATAAATGCCACAAATATGGCTATTATTATATCCGTAAATAAAAACAGATGAATATAGTTTCTTTTCTCAATATTTTATAATTTATGTAAAAATATTGATAAACAGAAATAACCACAGTGTTGTCTGAATTTTATACAGTCGTTTACACAGAGTGATGTGTTACCACTATGTACTGGTATCATTATGCCAGTTATTAAATATTAGTATTATAATATTTTTTATAAAATAGTATACAAATTTATAAATGTCTAACACTCAGCCCCACAGTGTCAGCTGCCACAGCTTTGGCCCTTCCTTGGAGCAACCATTGATTTACCAACTGAGCAATTAATTCCTTACACAAATGAGACACTTAACACTACTAAAACACTAGTGCCTGTTCTGAATGTCGAATGCCCATTTTATAACAGGAGCTGTTAAACATTTTGGATTTTACTCTCGAATTTACAGTGCACCACTATGATTAAGGGGAAAGTATGCTGAAATTACAACACGTTTTTGCGTTTTTATTTTACTTTTAAACTGGGCAGAATTAGAGCCTTGGTTTCCTCATTTATGATAATGGCCATGATTTCACATATCATTTAAACAGTGAAGATGAAATAAAATTATTTCTATAACGTTATCTAGAAAATGGAGCCTTAAAATTTGATTTGTTCTGAATGTTCTTTAATATTTTTTCCTTTTTTTTTTTTTTTTTTTTTTTTTTTTTAGATTTCTCATTTTATATGAAATACTTCCCAGGTTCCCAGATGGGTCATGTAAGGCAGGTCTCAATAATAGATTTATTTGTTCACCAAATATTTACAGTTACTTGTGCCCAAGCACTGATCTAGTGATAGGGATACATAACATAGCAAAATAAAACAACAAAAAGAGGTTCCACTATCATGAAGCTCATGGGGAAACAACCCCCCCCCAAAAAAATAATAATATTTATTAATTAATAAGTAAATATTGTCAGTGAAGAGCTATAAGGAATGTAACACTGATGCTTTCCATCATACTGCATTGTTTTATTACTCTCAGAATGCACTGCTTATCACACTAGCACTCATAGCTCTTTTGTACAGGTATTTTAAATTATTTCAAGCTGATGAAAGGTGGCATTTGAATATGAAGTACGTAATACATTGTTGTTTTATTAAAAGAACAAAGGAGGAAATCGGTAAAGGTTGGATTGGTCGATAGATAAGTCCAGGAGACCCTAAACTTCAGAAATATCCAGGAAACTGGCTTCTCAAACTATGAAAAGAGAAGTCCAGAAGATAAATGCCATGATGAAATCTCATGCAAATCCTATTCAAACAAGAAGGGTCTCTTCCCTAGTATACAGAGACCAAAAATCATTTTGGATATATTTCTTGGGCTAGTTACAGAATAATTTTTAAAAGGCTGCTTTGTATGTCAGTGTATCCCAAAGGGTGGAGGGTAAGTCTATTGACTCTTAACTTTTAAACTATGTCTATGACAGTGAATGGTACCAAGTTGGCCTTTGCTATGTCCTACTGCCCTTTAATCCAGTTGCCTGCCCTGATTGCTTCTAATCATATTTTAAGTCTATCTTGATTTGGTCTTTGCCTTGATCTTGCCCCATGATGATAGCCTTGGAGGTGACCTTCTTTCCCTAACAAAACTTTAGCAACCTAGAACAGTGATAGGGCTGCCCTAAACTAGTGCTCAGTTCGGGAGAAGTTTTTGCTGCTTTTAGATTTGCAAATGGCATTGGCTCATGGAAGAAAAAGAAATCATATTCTTAGAAGTAATCCAAACTGTTCTCCATAAACCTCATTAAGGTCCATGTCACATTTTAGTCACTGAATTAGAGAGTATCCATGGAGATTGTGGGGGATCTATGAGAAATAAATTGGCAGTTTTATTGTTCTTGTTGAAGAGCTAGAGAATGTCATTGTGATTTATGTTTTTAAAATTTAGTGTCTTATAGATTGTTAGAAAAAAATTCGTGTTATATATATATATATATACACATACATACAAACATATTTTATGTGTATAATATTAATACCAATTTAAATTTTTGTCTGAATACATATTTATATCTATATTTGTATATAAATGCATATATATACATACATATGTATATATATTTATATGTAAGCACATATTCTATTATGTTATATATAATATTGGTAGATATATGGGCAAGAAGTATGTATGTGTCTCTTTTTATATATTTATTTTGTATAATATTCCTAAACCTTAAAATAGTCTATAAATTTTGAAAAGTATCTATAAACTATGAAAAATATTCTATCTTCTGTAGAAGCAAATAAACAAAAATTACAAAAATTATAGTATAGCTGCTATCTCAAGATACTCTTAATTGTATTGACAAATACCACGTTTTTGTTACACCTAGGACTTTTTAAGACCTAAGCACAAATTAGATTTTTATCTACTGTCAGTGGAATATTGAAGAATTTTATAAACAGATTTACCAACAGACTTACCAATATTGATCATTTCTAAAGCAATAACAATATCTGAAAGCTATAGGGAGAATGGATTTCAAAAGAAATGCTCTTTAAATTAACAAATATTCAAGTTGTCAAATTCTTCCTCAAAATAAGGTTAATGGCTTTAAGTTAAAAAAAAATTTATTTTGATGAAAGAAACATGATTCTAGAGAATCCACATATTTGCAAAATTGTTAAACCAGTCAAGAGTACAGCTAAGACACACTATACATGAAGACTAGAATACCTAGGAAGATTCGAACATATTCTATGTTCTACATATAGGCATTTATGTTGAATGACATTTCTTCCAGTTATAGTATTTTGGCAATCTTTGGGTAAAAAATAAGTAACTTCTAATTTTTTAAAACTACAATATAAAATCTGCTTAACATTGATATTTTATGAAGAATTTAAATTCTTATCAATAACAGAATTATTCAGTGCTCATTATGAAAAATTGTAATGAATTTTTTACATTTAATTTTCTTAAAGTTGACATTTAATTTTAAATCAGAATTGATTCAACAATATGTGTTTTCTATAGATAAGGGCTCATAATTCCAAAAGCAAGAATTTTAAAACTGGATATCTGTCTGTCAGAGGGTCAGTGAATTCCCTCTATACTGTGTCCAAATTAAATTATGTGAATTTGGGGTGTGGAGTAATATACAGAGCATTCTTTCCTACAATTTATTTTTGGCTCTATGCCACTAAAATGGGTTAACAATATTGATATAGGCTTGTGTCCAAAGTGATCATTATCAAAATGTGGCTCATGGAATACTAATTTGTGGATGTGTTCCCACTCTGGCCTTCTGCAAAAATAAACAAAAAACTCTGGTCGAATAAAGCCGACATGCTATCTATGCTATACTTTCACCCTGAAGATTTACTTTGCAAAAATTTTCATATTTATTTTTTCTCCTTTTTTTTTTTTTTTTTTCCTTATGACTCTAGGGAGACCAGTGATTCTGGAAAGGTACTTTGGGGGTCAGATCCAGAATGTTTGAAAGATAAGTTTAAGAGTCTCGATTTAATTATGTAGGTGGCAATATTACTATTTAAAGGGAGGGAGTTGATGAAAGAGACGTTTTAGGAAGAATCCAGTATCAGTCTGTGGAGAAAACTGCTGAGGAAGATCTTTGCTGTGGGGAGAGCCCAGGAGGTTCCTGCAACAACTGAAGTCTTTTGCTTTATTAATTTGATCACATCGGGCTTTAATATAAATATTTGTAATGGTATCTCCCGTTGGTCAGATTTTAAGAGGGTTAGTCCTGAATAAGTTATCCTTTCTGCTCTTCCAGAATTCTGTTGCTTCCTCAGTCTCTTGCATTTCACTCACATTCACACACTGCTCAACGGCTCTGACTGCCTTAGTCACAATGTATCCCATGCTGTGAATGAAATGCCGATACCTCAATTTCATTTCTATCTCTCCGATCCCCAATTTCAATAACATTTTTCTCTTCTTATTGACTTTTAGAGTAGGCAGAAGAATTTATTAGGATCAATTTTATCTATTGCTTTCAGAATTCCATAACGTCAGTAAGGTCATGAAAGGTTAATGCTCCTTTATTAAAATGAATAAGTCCAATTTCCTCATACTTTCCTCCCAAATAACATCATTGTTTCTGATATACAGTGTGCTCTGCTCTCTCAAGGGTAATTATGCCTTTAAGAGCTAGATGCCAACCCGTATGTTACGTGTTTCAGCCATGTCCAGAATCACACAGAGTGCTTGGGTTTAAATAGAATTGATCTAATAGAGTATCTGCTATCCTTTTAGCCAATCATTAGGTTTGGTGTTCATAGATACCATGGTAACTGTAAAATGATGTTCTTTTTTCAAAGTCATTAGCTTAATTTCCATTGGGCTGAAATTAGCAAATTTCTCTATACTGACTGGATCATAATTGCTTTTCCTAAATAATGCACTAATTTCCTTCTCTGACACAAAATTTTCACATTCTTTGTTATTATTCTCAATATTCAAGGTGAAATGCAAATATGCCATTTTTAAAATCAGGCAATCCTGTAAGTTCATGCTAAGATATTTAATTGTAAATGACAATTTCAAGGTAAAACATGAAAAAGGATTACAAATCATGATGAATTCTATGAAAATAGTTCTAATTTTAAATGACATTGAAGACTTTATTGCTCCTGCATTAGGTAAATGGCCTTAGATATTATTTGAACTCAATTAGTTTACATATTAAAGAAGTAAGAATTAATAATAATATAATCAACCTTACATGATGATGACAAGGAAATCATGTAAGGTTGATGACTAAAAGATACAATGCTGAGAAGTATCTTAAAAAGAGGTTCTAAAGTTTTACTTTGTGTCACAGTTTTTGAGTTCATCCACATTCTGTTAAAGCCTCGGTTTCAATATACCTGGGGAATGTCTTGATATGGCCAGAGCAATTTGGTTACAGAAATCATATTATTGAAACTCTCTAATTTCTGTATAAAAGTAACAGTGAGTCAAAAATTTTCTCAGATTTGATAATGTTCCTTAACAAATATATGCAGTGAAAAGTTGCTTAAGTTCTGATTTCAGATAACTTTTGACCTCCTTTATTAAAATGTTTCTGTTTCTCAAAACAAGTTTTAAAATCATTTTTTTTTAAAAAAAAAAAAGCCTGTAGTCACTGTAAGAATAAATAGCTCTACTATCTTCCAGTGGATTAAGAAGTTGTTCTGCCTGTGTGAAAACTATTGGCTTTCGAATGTGCTTATGTTATTGGAGTGACAGATAAAATAACAGATATGAAACATATTTAGTTTGCTACTTAATTTAAAAGAAAAACTGAGTTTTCCTACTTTATATACTTACTATTAAATCTAAAGAGAGGAAGAGAAAGAACAAAAATATGGCTATATGTGTATTATTTTAGAGTCAAGCCAACCTTATACTTTCTTTCAATGCACTGAGTTCATTTATCAGTGGGGGAAATACACACACACACACACACATGCATATACACACATGTATATATATGTATATGTGTGCATATATATATATATGGAAATATATAATGTGTAAACATATGTATAAAATATATATATATATTTACTGTATTTTAACATGTTAGGTTTTAAGCCCCTAAAATAAGTTTAAAGTAAGATGGAAAAGAAGTGAGAAGAAATTAGGAAGGGGCTGTAGAACACTACATGAAGTAGAGAATTGAAATTGAAAATATATAAATTATGAATAGACAACACACAAGTGACATACTTGAGAGCAAAAGTCAGATTTGAGGGCCATGTGAAGAAACTTTGCCTACTTGCCTGCTGTAGCTTTATGTTTCTTTACTGAGGGCAAAGGCTCTCATTCCCTAATTTAATCTAAATCTCAAATTAAGAGATACAGTGTCTTGATAGGAGTATAAACCCGATGTGAATTATTAATGTCAGTTACATTACTGAAATAAGTATTTTGAAAGAGCATTTGAAATAGGACAACTGAAGAAAAGGGCCAATCAAAAAGCATATTCGGTAATATGTTCACAGGGACAAGGTGTAGGAGTGACATTAACTTTGTGATGGTAAAGCTTTTGCTAGCACCAGCCCTGAAACATGACCTGATGTTGTATTTAGCACCCTTCTGTTTCTGTGTGACATGAGGGATTTTTTTCTCTTAAGAATTTGTGTTAAAATACCAACATATTTATTTCTCTATGTCTCCTTCCTTTGTAGTAAATAACGAACTAAACATAAGGTCTGGATATATCTAGAACTCGAAAAACATTTAGACTTCATTTAAGTACCTATATAATTTAATACAAATCTGTATTCTATTTCCTGTTAAGAACAGGCATTATCTCAAGTTCATTGAGAAAAGATGAGGGCTTCTACTAGAACCTTTGCCACCCTGCTGTGTCATGGACCACCATTCATATTTTGTTCATCATCAAATAAACTTCAGGAGAGTCCCCTCAAAATAAAAACTTCCTATTATCTACTCATGAATGCTTTCTACGTCATAGGATTGCTATGAGGATTCAAAGAGATATAAATGTAGATCCCTAATCCAGCACTGAGCACATGACCGCTGACTATTGCCTAAAATCTTACTCCTTTGTTTTCCCTCCTGAGTCCACTTCTCTGTGCAAGAATAATTCTTTCTAATTAATATTGTGTAAATAACCACACATTATTCATTAAATATCATTTTTAATCAAACAGGTTCGTCTTGCTCAAAAGTTTTAACTATTCCCAGTAGACGGTCTCTCTATCTGAGATATTTATAACATAAATGGGGTTTGTCAAGATAGAACTCCATAGTGTTTGGTGTTAGAAGTAGCCAGATGACAAACAATGAGGAAGATGGCGTGGCATAGGAGAAATGAGGACTAGTATACTAAATAATGGGAATAAGTTTACCAGTCTAGTTTCCTTTGAGGCCTCTATATCTAGGTGATTTGTAATATACTAATTAATTTTTGTTTCAATTGCCCAGTAGGTGATTTTAGGATTACATACAAGGTTTTAAGCACTGTTTTAACCGGAGCCCACAAAATTTGATATGTTGGGTTTTGCTTTCCACTCAATTCAAAATAATTTCCAAATTTCCTTGTAATTTCTTCTTTGATCCTTGGTTTATTTTTAAAAAGTGTTATTTATTTTCCAAATATATGGACATTTTCCAGATTTTTTCCTGCTATTGAATTCTAGTATAATTCCATTGCTGTTTGAAAATATACTTGGTATATAGATCATGATCTATCTTGGTAAATATTCCATGTCATTTTTTAAAAAATTGTGTGTTCAACCATTTTCCACATATAAATTAGATTCAGTTGGCTAAAGATATTATTTAACTCTTCTGTATCTTACGGACTACTGGTCCTATCAGTTACTGAGGGAGGAATGTTAAAATCTACAATAATAATTCTGGATTTGTATATTTTTTCCAGTTTTATCAGTATTTTATTTACATTTTTTCAAAGTTGTTACATAATGTGTTTTATTTAGGATTATTATATCTTCTTAAAGAATTAATCCCTTTATCATTAGGAAGTTTTCCTCGTTTAGTTAATATATTCTATGTCTTGAGGTCTACTTGATATTAATATATACATTCTAGCTCACTTTCAATAACTGGTTTCATGACACATTTCTTTACATTCTTTAGCCTTTTGATATATTTATAACTAAAGTGTGGTTTTGTGGGCAACATATATCTGAGATGTTTTTTGGGGGAGTGTCTAATTTTTCTATCATTAATTTTAATTAGACTTACAAAGTAATTTACTTTTAATATAATATGATTAACAGTACAATTGAATTTAAATTACCATTTTGCTATTTGTTTTCTGTTAATCCTGTCTGTTCATCTCTTCTTTCCTTTAATGTATTAATTTTTTTATGATTTATTTTTTCATGTATTTTTGGTTTTTAAATACACTTCTATGTTTTAATATTTTTTGGTTGTTTTAGGGTTTACAGTAAACTTAATGAAATCATCACAGTATTCATATCAATAATAGTATATACTGAGTGTTGACTTCTGTTTTATTTCTTTGACGTGTTTGAATTTATTTCTGGTATTCATTTAAATTACTTGTAAATTAGTTGTATTCTTTTAAAATTTTTTTTAAAAGATATATCTGAAATAACCTCACTTCAAAGTCATTTTTAAATACTATATTTTTTGTGATATATTTTCTAAATTTTACACTACAAGATACAATCTCTCTTCCTTTGAGTTTTTAATGCATTTCATATTTAGAGATTTAAAAGTTGAAATATATTATACTGATAATTGCATACAGATAGTAAAATAAGCTGCAAAGGATGAGTTGAAGATGGAATCAAAAGTTATTCTATGTATTTCTCATTCTAAAATTCTATTTAATTGATGATTTTCTTTGGATTTTTAAAATTCTATCATCTATTTTATTAATTACTTGTTATTAATACTTCCTTTTCTCTACATGTCAGTCTCTACACACACACACACACACACACATTTAGATGCATAATCAGTGATTTGTAAAGGTTAGAGGTGATAATAAATTTTTCACCATACCACCTATATTGTTGGAATCAGATACTTACCACCTGGTGCCATTTCTTCAGAGGTAATCAGTGCTTATTAGTTGCCCTGAAATACTAAATTAAGAGTATGAAGGACTTTAACAATTATTATGTAAATTAAAGTTATTGTCAAAACTATTAATTTTATCCTATCTTTCTTTTGATTGGAATAATTGTAATTACGTATGTGCTTGCACCTATACACATACCTTGCACTCTGTAAAAACAAAAACTAGCTTCTAGCTTTCTGCTGTAATATGTTTAATTCAGGTTTTTTTCTTACCTATTATATTACTAATATCTATTATATTACTATCTATTATATCTATTATATTACTATCTATAACTCTTCAATATCCTTGATTTTGCATCTTGCTCATGATTGATCTGATTTTCATAATTTATTTTCCATTCAGTTTTTTATAATTTTTTTATTGCTTGATATTTTCAATTAAATTCCTGAAGCAAGGTATGGAAGATGAAAATTAGAGCAATCAGCTTGTCTCTCAAGATTATAAGAGCCCTTTGCAGTTAAGAGCATGTTGTTCCTTTCCAGTTTATAACCAATGAATCATGACTATTTCTTAGGGACTAGTTTTGTCTCTGGCTTAAGTGATTATTAGAGTTATCAGGTAAGCATTACTTCACGACTATATTTGTGTTTTCATTTCATTTCACAGATAGCTTTGTTCATTCTGACATATAAGTACCTAACTAAACCTAAACCTACACCTTACCATCAGGGCTTGACCTTACACATACCCAGAGTAGAAGAACCTGTAATTCTACGTTCTTCACTATAGAACATTTAAGAACACTGCTACCATGTTCCATATGCATTTCCTAAGGGAACTCCTTCTCCCCACAGGATCACCATCTTATTTACACTGACTGATGAATTAATATTTTTCCTCATTCTCAGTGTTCCCTCTTCTCCAATGCATACCACTCTTTAAGAAACAATCTCTTTCTTTCACTGGATTGGGTGGCGATGAAAAGAATAAGGATATGGGAATGAGTCTGTGAACTGAGAGAAAGATTAGTACCAGTGTCTTTCTAAATTGATGTGTTTCTCCTTAAGGAACCTATACAAGTCACTCCTGAAAAGTTTCCATTTTCTGCAACAAATTGTCACACATCCAGCAGCGTGTTTGAAAAGCATTTTTGGATTGACAAGCAGATTGATACCAAAATGCTTCAAATTTCTGTGAGCTCCCAAATCAAGGAGGGTGGAACATAGGAAGTTAAAATAAATTGAATGAAGTAGGTTAATATCAGTACTTCTGTGCATCGTCACCTTTCCTTTGAACCTGCTATCTGTTTCCGTCTTCTAAAGCCATTGAGACACAGGTAGTTCATGCTATCTACAGCTCTGCATAAATGAGTGAAAATTATTTTCAGCTTTTTGAAAGAGGTTTAATATCATCAGCCTCAAAACCAGGCCACCTACTATTGATGTAAAAAAGGGACAAAGTCAGCAGATTCAAAGGTAGAAAATATGGGGGGAAACATACAAAATTCTTGGGTTTAGAGACAACAATCTATAATACCACATGGTCAAGACCAATCTCCTTCCTTTACAAAATTGTATTACTATTTCTGTATATATTGACATTTTGTGGGATTGTTTAAGACTATTACAAATGAATAAGATTTGATTTTATGAGAAATGTCTACCTAAGATGGGAAGGAGCCAGCATCTGGTAAAAATAATCATGATGCTTTTCACTCTCTTAGTTAAGATGCTGACTCCTGTTCACCCTTATCTCAGAAATATTTCCATATTGTTATAGGCAGCAAATGGGCTGTTTTCCATTCTTAGGGGATAAACCTGTAATTCCTTATGTATTCTGTATAACTCATTTCTTTGGCTCCAGTGGCTGGATAGGAGTAGACTCAACCAGGGAAAGCAGCATATTTGTTCTCAAGATTAAACATTAAATATAGGATATTCTAGTGTAAGAGACTATGCCATGTTAATGTAAATTCGGGTTCTAGATGGGTCCTATTCTGAATATTTTGTGGACTGAGAAGTCAAGAACACATATTTGAAAAGAGAAGAATAAATTAGGTGGTCATAGAGAAGTAATCGAGTTTCTGATGGATGGATATGTGTGTGTGTATACACACACACACACACACACACACACACACACACACACACACATTCTCTTTCTGTTCCCTGGAAATTGTCTGTATTCCTCCTTCCCTATAGTGAAAAATGAGATATTCCCCGATGTTTTTAATAATAAACTGCTAATGCACCTTTTAAAATAATCTTTTTTGTTGTTGTTTATTTCAAGCCAGTTTCTTTTTCATACGATGCCACAAAACGTCACATGAAAGGATACATCTGTCCCAGCCACTACTACATACTCATTAATGGTAGAAAACTAGTGTCTGAGGAATAAACCATTGTGCTTATATAGTTACTTGATGTTTTCCAAGCAGCCTTGCATTTGGTCCAAGATAGAATTTAGAGTAATATATTGCATGTATTTGCCAATGCTGGGTCAGAATTCCTGGGTTTGCAGGTAGTTCCTGCCGTTCAGCTCCTGCGTGTTGACTTGTAAAGTTACTTATTTGCTCTATACTTGAGAGTAAAAGGGGAATATAACCATATTTACCTCTTAAGGTTTTTCAGAAGATTGAATGGGTAAATAGTTAATACATATAAAATTTCCAGAAGTGTTAGCTATTATTATTTTTATCTGATTAGGTCCAAGAGAAAGTCTTAAGTAGTAGATAAGGAAGAATGTATCAGGTCCTTCTTTCTGAAGAGGAAATGTAGTTATAATTATATTGAAGATCTTGTTCCTTAAAAGTGCCAGTTTCCAATACTTTTAAATCTCATGTTGGCTATAAATTGCTAATTAATGGGGTTAAGTTTTTAGTTTTACAATTTTATGAAATGGTCACAAAAAAATATTTTCTTGATTTTGTTGACTTTAGAGGTTTCAAGTATTTTTGATGCCTATAATATTCTAATCTAATGGTCAATACAGATTATAATAGTAATTAATCTTAAAATGTTAATGTTTCAATTGAAAGCAGCTCCATGTAGTGGTGAATAAGAAAAGTTAAACTTTCTGGAATGACATTGAGAAATTCACTTTACTTACAGTGCAACTATACATATATAGAACGGAGATTAAAAGTTAGATGTGTTATCTCTTGTCACTGTTGGCAGCTCCAACCCTCACCTCTTCACCTCCAGGGCTGCAGCAATATATTGTTGATAAATACTTTCCTCATTTCTGAAAGCTTTATACTGGGGTTGCATGTCCGGTTCAGTCCTTTCCAAACATTAATATTGTTTGAAGTTCAGCTTCTACATGCTCTCTGAGTGTCACTTTTGTCTATAACACTTTCAAGCACCCCTCTTCAACTCATCACCAGCTGGCTAGTTTAGTTTTCTGCTCTCATTCTCTCACATTGCCCAGTTAAGCAAAATTGAGTTCCCCCCCCCCAGTTCCTTTCCTCCTTCCTCCCTTCCTCCTTTCCTCTCTCTCTCTCTCTCTCTCTCTCTCTCTCTCTCTCTCTCTCTCTCTCTCTCTCTCTCCCTCCCTACCTCCCATATGTTCAATTGTGAATGACCACTGGTGAGAAACTTGTCACTTTATATTACATCATGAAAGCAGTAAGAACTGTTGAAAATTTTTATCAACCCAGATACCTGTAACATGTGCAATACATGTGCAAAAGACCCCAATTCTGTTTAAACTTTTAGACTACTTAATCACTGATGCTGTATTTTGGATTTAGAGCTATTGATTACACATAATTCACACTCAGTATTTATTCTATATATTTTGGGTGGTTAAGTGACTAATTTGCTTTAAGGAAGGAAAGAAGGAAGGAAGGAAAGAAGGAAGGAAGAGAGAGAGAGAGAGAGAGAGAGAGAGAGAGAGAGAGAGAGGATCGCCATACAAGATGGGTCAATCTGAAGTGACCAAAATATATATCATTCTCAGTTATATCTTTACACTAGCTTCCTTAGCTGACACAATTTTTCTCTACTGGCGGTCATGTTGATGAGACTAGCAATATTTAAGTTAATTAAGTATGACTTTCATGGAAACATTTTTTGAATTGCCAAGGGAGCAAACATACGGGGAATGTTTTCATGTCCAGACCACTTTTCAGATCTCCCATTAGAACTCCATTTCCTGGATCTGGCCTTGCCTACTTTTCAGAATGAAAAGAGAAATTTGTAAAGCTCCTACTCAGTATCAAGTTATTCTAGCTGTTAATATAACATAGGTTTTCTGTCTGAGTTCTGATAAATGGACTATTTCATTCTTAAGCTATTTTATTTGTTGTGGTTGACCTTTTTTTATCGTTGATCTTTGGCTATACACCTGTAGTGTAATCTCTAAAACCCCTTTGACCACTCCATGATTGAGACCCTCTCTTAATTATGTTGATCTTTCCTTTCAAAAACTGAAGTCAACCACATATATGTTTTGATGTCTTTAATATACATGTTTAAATAGCAGTTAGTTGGAGATTTTGCTCCCCTAGTCACAATTACATAATTGGCATTCTCCTCATGCTTTATTCTTCCAGAGCCAATGAACCAATGCAAAGTGGAGCTTTATCTATGACAAATACCCAAAATTCTCTTATTGTAATGATGTTGCAGTAAATGAAAAAGATAAATTAATAGATGCAGTAGAACATAATTTGGAAAAAATTCCATAAGAACTCTAAAAACTTTATTGGACAATTTAGAAGGAAACAGGAGGACAAAAAGACATCAAAATATCTGGCTTCAATAAGTCTTCAAAAGAAGCATATAAATCATTCTTACAAATTGGGTTAGAAAGGAAATTCTAGGTTAAAAAAAACTTTATGAAAACAATGATAAAAGACAAATGATTTGCATAATGGTAAATATAGTGGAGTCTTTGAAACTTATTTAGTATATAGAGATTTGTTTAAATTAAGACCTCAAATATAGGTTGGTGACCAATATGTGGGTGATTTTGCATAAGTCTAATTTTAATTTGAAATCATAGGTCCGTTTCTTTCTTCTTTTCTTCATTCACAATTGAAATCTAATGTAAGAGACTTCTCAAAAATGTAGGTAAAAATCACTGTACTGGTTGAAGCAGGAGTGTGAGTCTTTTTGCATCCCTTCATTTCCTCAAGTGGCATCCTATGAGACCTGTGACTGGAAGCCACATGGCTTCACAGAAAATTATTTGATAATCATGGCTTTAGTATCTAGAGGACTCCATGTGATTCTGAGTAGAGTAGGCCCTTACACAACAGCTTTTTCTTTTCTTTTTCTTTTTCTAATGTACCCAGCAGAAATGAAGAATAAAATGGGACAATGAGTTCATGTGAGATCAAGGATGTTCTGGTTCTGGAAAAAACCAATATTTCTTTTGCATATCTGCCTTTATAGCTAAGGAAGAGAAGTCTATATATAATTTTCAGAAATATGTAACAATTTTAATCAAACCCTTTCACAAGGTGTGTTTACTGGAGTTTTAAAACATATTTGAACACTTGAGCCCAGGCTTTTCATAGCATACAAGAGTACCTGTTATTCAGTGCTGCTTTGTTCAACTGGAAATGGATGAAATAGAATGCCAGCAAATTTGATGTAACTGACTGGTACATTAGGCAATGGCTTTATAATCACCATGAATGTCTCTGCAAATCATTAATCTCATTGTACTACCAGAACCAACATTTCTGATTTCATCAGTACTCCAGGATGAAAAATAATGCACTACATATAAACATAGGTTAAAATACATGTACAATTCAAATACATAAATACATGCGGCAATAAATATAAGCCTTGGCCTTTAAATTATAAGGGTAGTTTGAAGAGGGAGGATGTAAGAAAAAGGAGAAGGAAAAGTTGAGTTCACTTAGTTGTAGAAACAAAGTTGGAGGGATATCATCAATGAAAGGGTGTGCAGGTGGGGAAGCAAGACAGGCTTTGTACTAAGTGTAATACAGTCAGAAATGAACAGCTCCATGTCTGTCTCGTTCACAAAGGAAAGGCCTAATGTAAACATTTCCAACTGTTATCAGAGGACCACACTGGACAAGACGAAGGAGTCCTACCAGCACTCTCCCCACCCCCGTGTGTGTGTGTGTGTGTGTGTGTGTGTGTGTGTTATTGTGGATAAAGAATAGAGAGATATGTAGATATATAGATTATGCACAGGCAGCTTGAGATACTTTGCATTCTGCAATACAGTCTCCCTGTGCCTGGAAAACGAAATTCTGCAGAAATACATCTCTGAGTAATTACATTCAGAAGGGAAACTTTTATAAAATTAAGGGATCTGAAACTTCCACCCATAGCCACCATTTCTAATCTTTCCAAATCCCCAAATTCCAACTGGAAACGCCTGTACATTAAAGGAGGTAGCCCACTACACAGAGAGGGTTCGGCGCTTTATAAAGTTGGCCATTCCTACCATGGCATTGCAGTGTTACTTCTAAAACACATCTATTTTTTTGATACATGAGATCTCCAACTAGCCACAGCAAAGTCACATGAAGCCCATTTTCCAGTCTCTCAGCCTTATTCATGAGACGCTGCCAGAGGGCTGTCAGTTTCACTATTTCCCCACTGTTGTAAGCAATGTTGCATTGCTCACTAAGGAAAACAATCCCCAAACTGCTGAAATTAATGTTCTCTTTACACTGCTGTCACAAATGAATGGATTTTCAAATAGAAATTATACAAGGAAAATTGCTTTCAGAACAAGAGCACATTCTGCAAGAAAAATGTCATGCCACTGTTTATTTGTCTGACCAATGCATAGGCTTCTAGGAAATAGAGTTTATTATAGAGAAGTATGATGGGCCTTTGACAGACACTACAGCAAGGACATTGTTAGAAAAATGTTGCTTGGTCAACACAATGCAATTACTTGTCAGGGAGACTGCTATAGATGTAATGACATTCCTCTGTTAGCCTCAAATTATATCTTTATTACAACACTAAAATATAAATGAGACTGTTAAAATATGTTAATTATGCATATCAGAATGCATAGGTATACACTAATATATATTCCTTTAAAATGTCAACAGAATATCTGTCTTTTGTAAAAATTTTCTTGAATATTAATGTTAAAATACATTTTATAGGATGCAATTATTGCAGTGTTCTTGCATTAGGGACAATTTTCTATCTCACATATCTTTTTTTTTTTCCCCTCAATGATTAATCAGATAAATTTGTTTGGGGCTCATCTACAAGTTTGTTGAATTGAAGATAGATTGTTAGTTCTTTAAAGAGGTAACCAGATATGAAGAGCAGAGGTCAAAGGAAAAGGATGGGGTAGAAAATATGAAAATGTTGAAGGAGTCCATCTCCTGCTCTATTTATTATTAATTATTAAATTATTAAATTCATTAAATGTTTTATTTTTACTTTATCTTCACAAGAAAATGACAAAGTAATACCATAGACTGAATGCTTCTATTCTCCCCAAATTTATGTCTTAGAATGTAATCCCCAGTGTGTTTGTATTTGGAAGTGGGACATTCGAGAGGTGATTAGGTCATGGAGAAAGGGTCCTCATGGACGAGATTAGCGCCCCTGTGAAAGAGATCCCAGAGAGTTCTCTTTCCCTTACATCATGTGAGGAAACACCAAGAAGATGGCTCTCCATGAATTAAGAAACGGGCTCTCACAGAACACCATAATCTTATACTCTCAGCCTCCAGGACTGTGATTCTATGTATATGAATATATATGTGTACGTGTATGTGTATGTGTAGCATATGTGTGTACATATATACTTATATATGATTATTTCCTGAATTTATAAGTGAAAGAGTACACTCAGTCTTAAGACCTTCATAGACATCGCCAAATTTTTTCTACATAAGTTTAACTTATGTGTCCATCAGGCTGCACACAAGAAAACTTTATTCCCCCTTCCACATTGACAGTATGGGGTATTTTCCTTTTTACAAAACATGAAATTTGAAAGAATTGTGGTATAATAGTATGATTTAAATTTTTGAATTTTTTTAATGAATTTGCCATTTAATTTTTTTGTGAATTCTAGTATGTATTTTTTTATGACTATATGTTTTAAAAACTTTTTCTAGTAGTACTTTATATAGAAATCGCATAGCCTATTTTTTCTGTCATATAATTTATAAGTTATTTTTCCAATTGATTTGTCTTTTAATTTTATAGCTTTCAATCTATAGCAATTATTCGCGTTTAGAAAATGTAAAATATTTTTTACTAGATACTTTTTCTTTTTGCTTTTATAATTGGAAATAGTTGTTCTATTATATATTGTTTAATATTTTGCTTAAAAACATAACTGGTAGTTTTCCTGATCTATAGAATTCTTTGAGTTAATAAATATATGTAAACATGTCCTGGAGAAGTTTGCTTTCAAATCCATGTCTCACCTTACAATTGCAAAATGCATTCACTTTACTCCTTTGTCAGATGGCTTCTGACTTGACTAGCTCAACTGGAGTCACTGGTAAGATGTTAGTATGTTTGTTTCAGATTTTCTGCTATTTTTTCTGTTTCTATGCCTCTTTATTAAAATGAAAATTGTCATCTTGGTTTTTACGTAAGATTATTCCTTCTTACACTGTATATAACAGAAGCTTTTGAAAGTTTATGACATTTGGAGGACATCATGCTCTGGGGTCCAGTACCCACACAATAATTTTTACTCTTTATATATTTTATCCCTTTGGTTATTGTAATTAATTTTAGAAGTCCTTCTATAGAATTTTAATATTACATTTAAGAGAGATTATGAGAACTTACTTATAGCTTTTACAGAGAGAAACTCACTTTTTATCAATCTACATTATCCACATTGCTAAGTTATATCTTACCTCTGTTAAGAGTGCTTAAAATAACATGATGGTCGGTGATTGGAAACAATCTAGGATATATTTTAACTGATTATCTATGAGTGAAGTTAACATATCCTGTACTTAAACTTAATTTTGTAAATGACATTTTTCCTATCTAAAAATACAACTAGCCATTTAGCTATCTCCCAATTGTTCTCGGCACACTTATTAAAAATGAAGACTAGGCAGGCATCAAAAAAAAATTAAATAGAAAAATTTGAGGAAACAACAATGCTTACATTATTAATTTAAATTATGTGCTAAGGGGTAAATTCTAGTTGTAACAGTCTCTGATGTAGATTATATATATACTTCAACAAAAATACTAGGAAAAAATTTAAAAGGTTGATTTTTGCACAAATGTATGAAGAGCTCAAGTCAAGCAGGTCTGGCAGAGGGTGACAGATAGCAACTTAATAATTGCATTATTTAGTATACCTTATTCCAATTTCCTCCTCATACACTTGGCATCAAGTCAGGTACCCCATAATTCAACTTAATTTTATGTATATACTATATATTAGTCATAAAAAAGTGAATATTATATCTATAGCTAATTGTTTTTAACAATCTCTAAATTTTTCAGCAAGTTAAATAGATTACTGATAAATTTAAGTTTATTATCTCTTAGAGTGACCAGTCCATGTACTCCATGTACTGTAACTCTAAAGGAAAATCTTAAGTTCTTTTTTGGGGGGCACATGAAAAATGATTCCAGATGGAAAGCCTAATATGCAGATAGAAATGGTGAACATATTGGTAAATTTATCAGCAAAAGTACCCAAGAATAATAATATAAAACCATAATAATAATAATATCAGATTACTTTTGCAAGGGAGGAGCAGATATAGAATAAAATACTAGACAAAAATTAAACATCAGTTTTAAAGGGATGACAGAATTAAATTATTCGGACACTTGCACTATCCACAAAGCAAGTAAAAAGGTTAGTAATTTTAAACTTTCTCCAAATATTTATGTCAAAATAGCTAGGGTTGTTGTTGTTGTTGTTGTTGTTGTTGTTGTTTTGTTATTTTTTTTGGTTAGGAGAGTCTTTCTCCATCAGAAGAGTTGTATAATGTTAAACTAATAATCTGCTTTCTTTTCCCTTGTCTCATTGTCCACTGAACAAGATTTACTGAGAAGGCTTGACTTTCTCTACTTGTACACTGCTGGCTGGTTACATTCATAGCTTTAGTCTTTAGTTTCATTGGGCACCAAAAGAAATATCTTGGAATTTAATCCCCATCAGTATAAAAAAAAAAGTCATTAGGAATCTCCACGTTAGTGTTAAAGGCAACATAACAGAATTCAGGTAGGTTCCTTATTCATTAGTAGACAAATGGCAATATCAGAAAAAAACACATGTATGCTAGCCACTGCACAATAAGGGACTGTGAATCTGTTTTTTTTTTCTAAAAGGCACACCAGGGACACCTGAAGATGATAATAGCAGTGCATTTTTCTTTAATTAGTGCCCTGGATATATTAGGTCTCTCTGTTTATTTGCTGAGTGCTTCCTGGTGGCTTAAATCACACACATTTATTTTCTGATATTGAGGCTAGAAGTCCAAATCTAAGTGTTTGCAGATTTGGTTTCTTCTGAGGCCTTTTTCCTTGGCTCACAGATGGCTGCCTTCTCCTTCTGTCCTCATATAGCTTGTCTGTGGTTGCGCATCTTGGTGCCTCTTCGAATCCTTATTAAGACATCAGTCATATTTGTTTAGAGTTCCGCCCTTGCCCTTAAAACCTAATTTAGCCTGAATTACCTCTTCAAAAGGCGTGATCTCCGGTACAGTTGCATTAGGTGTTAGTACTTCAACATGAATCACGGAGGGACACGATTCCGTTCACAACAGTTCTAATATCTTTTAATTTTTAATTTCTAGGGCAGAGAGCTGTTGTGTAAGATTTAAAGGCATGGAAGAAGTCTTTCTGGTTCTGTTGCCAGAAATGGATATCTGATTTAGCACAACTAAAGATAACCTAACTAATTGTGTACTAATCAAGGATGTCCAGGGCATTTCTGCTCCAAGCATTAGTCCACGTTGCCCAGCCAAGCAAAAGAAACAGTTTTCTTTTTATTTTTATACACAACTGCTGGGGTAATTATCTTCTTGAGGGTGGTTTGGCTGTGCTAGGCAGTCTCAGTGAACTTGGACTCTGTGAGCTCTCCCTTGAAATAACTATCTCTGTAATTGGTCAAGGAGTCAGAGAAAAATAAAATGAAAGAAAAGAAACACAAGAAACAGTTTTAATGAAATAAATAGGCTCTGAACTGAACTGGAGGGCTTACATGAACAGGAAGGTCATAAAATGGCTGGTTTCTCACCTGCACATCATCATCCACCGAAAATACTTGGGAGTAACTGCAGCTCCTCAAACTGGACTTTGTATTGTTAAACCGCCCTGAATCAATAGAAGAGGAAGGTGAGGCCAGTCAGAAGAATCCCAGCCACAACCAGCCAAGGTATATAGGTTGTCAGTCACCATCAACAGGAAACCCAATACTTTTAGTGGGAGAAAATAAGTAAGTTCTTTAACGGTTCGTGGGGATTCATGTCTAAACCATGTTCCCCCGTTAGTCTGAACCACTGCTCTTAAACTCAGCACTCTCGTCCATGGGTTCTTCATCAAACACTTCTGCTATGTCTAGCAACGTGATTATTATTTGCTCAGACATGCAAAACTAGGAACTGCATTTCACAACTCTTAGAAACCATCTGATTTCTACTCCCAGGAGCTCCACATAATACTTGGTCGGCCTGCCTCTGACCTCGCCCCCACCTACAGCCCTGCCAGCTACCTACCACAGGTATCATGTGACCACCCAAGGTGCACCTCAATTTTAAGACTTTCATCCTGTATTCTCCTTACAGGGGATGTCTTTGAAAGTTAAAGACATGGCAAGTTGGGAAAACAGTGAATGAAAAAAAGATATAACAGGCAATACCCAAAGAGAAATCATGCATTGACAATAATCAGACAAAATAGATGTCGCCAAAAGCATTTTTAGAATAACCATATTTATTTATTCCTACTGATAACAAGTTTAATTTAAGAGGTACTATAAAAATCTACAATGTTATGTGTTTATCATAACCTCAAGGTAGATGAGGTTAAAATAGAACTTCAAAGAAAAACTACAAAGCACCTTTATTATTAGAGATTTAACACATTTCTCTAGATAATTAAACAAGCCGATAAAAATCAATATGGACATACATGATGTGAACAGTAAAAATAACAGGCTTAAATGAATGAAAACACGGAATAATGTACCCAATAATTGGAGAATATACATGAAATATATGCAAAAAGCAAGCATTTACTAGCAAAGGCTGCCTTCATCAAATGATGAGATTGAGTTTAAACTGGCCCTGTTTTTGCTACGATGGATCTAGTTTGAAAATAAGATGACATAAGTACAACTCACAAGATAATTAGAAATTTACAAAAAAAAACAAAAACAAAAACAAAAACAAAAGCCAAACTGGTATTTATACAAGGAACGAAATGTTTCTACATTACAAAAGTGATTATTGCAATTCTCCGAGTTAATTTATTAGAGAATAAAAACCACATGATTATCTCAATAGATGCCGTCTAAAAAAGAATTTTTAATTCATATCCACATGATTTAAAAAGTAAAATAGAACAAATGACTGAAAACTTCAGACAAAAATATGTACTTCCATAATCTGAAAGAGGAAATATAAATACAAATCTAAAGCTGAAATAATGGAAATACACTTTTTAAAATGAAGAGCAAAACAAAGATGCTTACTGCCACTACTTCTATGGGAGTTACTGCCCATCATAATAAGGCCAGACAGAATAAAAGTATTGGACAAAGACGTGGTTCCACAGTGTAGTGGTTAGCACCTCTGCTTTGCACACAGGAGGTTCTGGGTTTGTGCTCAGTGGAGCCATGATCCATGGTCTACAGCCATGCATCCTGAACAAGCCTGATGTCTGATCTTGGAAGTAAGCAAGGTTGGGCCTGGTTAGTACTTGGATGGGAGACCACCTAGGAAGACCAGGTGCTTAAGCTAAGTAATAAAAAATAATAATAAAAGTAAATAAATAAAAGTATTAGACAAAAAGAAAGACAAAAAACTTTCATTACTTCCAGATTATTAAGTAATATGCATATTCAAATTAATTATATTGATTATCAATTTTACAATTTTCTGTATAGAGAAATATGTATATAAAATTGATTTATTTCTATGCCTAGCAACAATCTATTAGGAAATGTATGTTTTAAATATTGCACTTATGATAACAAAATACATAAAGTTCCAGGAACAAATCTAACTTAATATACATAATTATTTTTTTATGGAAAAATAATAAACAGTTATTGAAACATATTAAATTGCCTTTAATTGCAAATTCTTATATATACATTCCATGCACCATTTTGTAAGAAAGTTATATCAGAGTAAAAATAAAATTCAGTAAAGCAAGTCAGAAATAGAAACATGCAATGTTATAGGGAAAAAAATAAAAGAAATTTTAACAACTCGTGTCAATGAATTAAATACTGTGCTTCTCCTTTCATGCCAGTGTACCTATTATCGAAAACAGACACATTTCATTAGCTAGTAAGCAGTCTTGGCGAAATAAAGCTCATTGACATTAAAACTATCCCTACTCTTTATCTCCCAATTAATCATGCCCTTCACTTATTATGGATCACATCTGTAACTCCTTGCCCAGCACCCAAGCTCAGATGCAGCTAACCACCCATCTGTTTCATCTAGGGTGACATGAGGAATATTGCAGTTTAGAGCCATTGTAATTAAAACTGAATTCTACCAAAGGTCACCCCTCATCTCTCTCAGCACTTGACCTTGTGTTTCAATAAGAATTAAAAATTGAGGCCATTAGCAATATGCCAAATGGGCAACCTATCCTAATACATGTAAAAATGGAATTCAGTGTAATATAACCATATAAACACTTCTTGTATTTTAAAGACAGTGCATTCAGCTGTATTCTTGATCTCCTTTCAGTCAACATTAGACCTTCAAGATAGCAGCCTTAGTATTTTATTATTTCCAATTTCTCCTACATATTTGCTTCTTCTACCTTTCTCCTTCTCTAAAGTTTAACATTATGTTCTTTCCTCTAATTTAAAGGGGAAAAAAATTACATCCTGAAGCAAGCGTGCCTTTCTAACTATTGCCCAAGGAGTTGTCTGGTTTATTTGATGCTACATGCTCAGAACAGTAACTGACACTGGAAAATAACTTGCTACATGTGTGTTATTGATTCTTTCTTTAAAGTCAAGCTTTATAAAAGAATACTCTACTTTTGCTGTTTTTCTTTTTTCTTTTACCATTCACACCCACTCAATAATCTCACGATCTTCTGTAATCAAAAAATTTTCCAGCTTCTTTGTCATCATAGTGAATAACACCACACAGAATCCTCCAAATTATAATTTTTTTTTCATGACCCTCATTGTCAGTCATTACATATCAAGGATCTTTTTTTCTTCTTCCATTTATGGCCCCTTATCTCCAGCTTATAAATTCCATGACCCTATTCTTTCTCACCTGGATCATTACAGACTTTTTGACTCATTATATTTTCCTAACCTTATTCTTTTCATCTTACACATTACTGTCAGAGTGAAGTTACTAAGATTCAAATCATTCTGAATCAAAGTCTTATGTGGCTCAACATATCTAATGAATAAAACTAAGCTAATTAAATAAAACTAAACTAATTAGCACATTGTTTAAGGTTGTTTATTAGTTAATTCTGTCACATTTCTCTAAATACATCTCCGTATTTTTCCTCAATTCAATCTATTTGAATCATTCTGACCTTTATTTGCAATGGTTTTCTACATGTACCATACTCTCTGCTTTGTTCATATTTTTATTTTGTCTACCATTTTTACTAGAACACCTAAACCTATGTCCAGAATCTGGCGAAGCCTCTAAAAAACTTCTCCTTAAATTGTGCACTCCCATTCCTACCCATCATCACTCTGATCTGGTCAGAATTGCCTGTAATTTGTAACCTCAAACATCATGAGGGTGGGTAGATAAAGATATACTAAATTAGTGATTAAATGGATACCAACTGAATTTTTGTTTGTTTGTTTGTTTTTTATAAAAATGATCTGAAAGGTTATGGAGATTGAACATGGACATATAAATAGTTCACTTTGGCTGAAGTCAAAATTATATGAAAGAGAAGAATAAGAAATGGTAAAATGAAACAACATTGTGAAATGACCAAAAACAAAATTTCGAGACTTTGTAAACATAATGCTGTAATAAAATGTGCTGAACCTGACTCATCAAGGTTCTATGTAGGTAAGTAAAAAGAAAAAAAAAATGAAGAATAGTCTGGAAGGACCAGTGATGAGTGGGAAATTCACCTTCACACCTAGTGGCTTAAACAGTATGAGAAGAAAAAAAAAAAAAAGAATCACCATTTGAGAGATCTGTAGGTAAAACAGAATATTCAGGAGAGAAACAAGTTTCTGAGCAAGAAGGGATGGGCACATTCAAGAAGTTTGAGTAGAGAAAGCATGTTTCGGGTTATGCATCATAAGATATACATGGAAGGATTTCAGTGATTATGAGTGGGATGGTATATGGTAACAAAAAGGAGGCATTGTAAAGATCTGGATGCATGTCCTCTTCCTTGTGGTGACTGTTTTACATAGGGGTAAAGGGAATACCGTTATGAGTTCTATTGTTTCGAGGTAATAGATGGTGAGACTGAATCATGGTGAAGGAAGTAGTTAGCTTCTTTATGAGAAGCACACAAAACTCTAATGCCTCCTTTCTAACACTGACATTTCTGGATACAGAAAATACTCCTTTTTTCTGCCTTTGCATGACCCTAAATATGCCATGTAACCTGAGCAAGCTTTAACTTCCTCAACATTTAATTGACTAGACTAGGTGATTACTCCATTATTTTCAGAAAAGATTTTGAGAAAAGTATTTTTGAACATTTTTTCAATCTACGATTTGCCTAAATAGTATCAAATATCTTTAAAAATAATGACAAAAATTACTTACATACATTAGACCCTAAATATGAGCCAGGGAATATGCTAGTACTTTGAATTGATTACATTTCTATGAAGTAACAGCTACTATGATAATCTTCATTCTGGAGACAAAAAATAAAGAGGAAAGAAATAAAAATTTGCTCAACTTCACTCAGCTATAAAATCTTGAAGACAGACTTCAATACTAGAGAGGGCAAATACCATATAATTTTGTAACACTGCAATTTATTACTTCTATGATAGAAAAGAATATATATATATATATATATATATATATATATATATATATATATATATATATATAAATGGGAAAAATAAACAGATTTTACTTTTGCCTGGTTGTAACTTATAAATTTGGATAAAATATTGGTCATTTTATATCAATTTCAGTCACTTTATATACAAAATAAATATCTAATGCCCTGATTAAAGTACTCTAATGATGAACCTTATTATTAATATTTTTTGTCTCAATATATTACACAAATTACTACAGAAACATAGTGATATATGGTAGAAAGCATCCAGTAAAATTATATGAAACAATTGAAGCTATGACATACATAGAGTTTTATCTTGCCTACACCCACCATTTTATAGCCTAATTAAGAACTATTATTCTAAATCACATTTGTTAACATTTCAAAAGAGGTATTAATGATTTTATAAGCCTACCAAGAATAATATCCAGAAAAGTGATCCCTAAAGCAATTTATAACAGCTTAGCTTTCTTTTCTTCTGTTAACATTCTTATATCATTGCAGTGTTCAAATGCTTTTTAGGATCACAATCCTTCACCTTTGGAATAGATGCCTCAGAAAAACTGACTGCAAAGCAAATTTCTTTCCCCCAAATTCTTTCTTTTTCATGGGTTTCTTAAAGTGAAGAGAAGGTGACTTTCAAGAGAAAATTTTTAAAGTGAGTGTTTCTCAAACTTTTAGATTTTATAAAAGACTAAAGTTGAAAAAAGAATTTCTAGGTACCAACATAGAATTGTATTTCTTTAATTATTTAAAGAACACACATATCAAATTACCTATCTAATGTACAAGAAACAAAGACATCAAGTGCACTAATATTAACATTCAAGACAGAAGAAATATTTTATGAGAAAAGATAATCTCAAAAAATGTTTTCTATTCAAACATAGTTTACCAAATAAGCTTTTTATATATTTTTTTCTAGGTCCTTGGTCTTTTGTCATGGGTCAATGGTGTTCTGTGACTGATATTTGGGAAATGTTTTTGTGTAATATAAGTGTACCTGCTAAACAAAATAGTTTTTCTAATAAATGTTATGTCTGCCATTGTTCCAAACCTTATGCCCCATTACATGCCTGATTCTCTATAAAAATATAAATTTGTCCAAAATACAAGAGTTCTTCGAGTCTATATTCATAAATTCTAGAAAAGTTTTTGCTCTTTCAACTCTTACCTACCTGGTTATACTAATAGAGCTAAGATATATCATCTTATTTAGCCAAAACTCTGAGTTGATTCTGAGTTGCTATAATGAAATAGTGTAATTGTTTATTAATTAAAAAATTAAATGATGTAAAATAAACATTTAATATTAGGGATGCTGTTTTTCTCCCATAAAGCAGAGGTTTGCAAATGTGTTGTATAGAAGAGCTATATCAATTGGAAATGTATTTCTATGTGATTTTCTTGTGTCTGCTTCCTCCAGTTCAGAACTTCTATTTGATACACTGTGCTAACTTTGTGGTATTAATTCACTTTTTCTAAAGCTTTGATAGCGTGATCTTTTTTTTTAAGTGTAATTAAATAACCAACTTGTCTCATTTATTCAATATAAATTTACCTACAGAAAGTAATTGTTACAACGCAGAATATTTTGTAATATACTGTGTGGCAGTTAAAATGTAGCCTTCTGTCTAAAGAAGCACATCCTATTTATTTCTATAAACACCTGAGAAACCGTTGCAACACTTGCTAAAATTTATAAACAAAGATGATCGATTCCTAGTACCTTGAGAAAAAGAATATTGGCTACTAATGTTTTCCAGTAAGAACAAAGCTAGAGACAAATTTGTGAGCAGCTAAAATGGAAAGGCACAATTTCGTGAGGAATAAAAAGGCCTCACAAATCAATACCAGGATTCAAGCACTTAGACAAATATTGGACAGCACGAACTACAGATGGAAGCATTACATAATTATTAAATTTGAGTTATAAGAACTGAATCCCCCTTAAATTAAACCAAGAGTGGATTTAGGAATGAAAGTTTGTGGCGTTTTCCACCTGTTCTTGTATAGATACATTTTCTTAATTCTGCCTAATTTGTATATGAAGCTCTCCAAACCAGTGTTTTTCAACCAAGGACAATTTTGCCCTACAGAGGACATTTAACAATGTCCGAAGAAATTTTTGGTTTCTTTTTTTATTTTTTGTCATAATTGGGGTTGGCGATGCTATTGGCATCTAGTGGGTAGTAGTCAGGGACATAGCTAAATATCCTACAATGTACAAGACAGAACCCTACAACAAAGGATTATCAAGGCGATTACTCCGAAATTGAGAAACCCTACCCTCAATGTTTTACCTACTAATATTGCTGAAAAGAGTACACAATTGTCCCAGGTATAACTGATTTTAGTCCCCACATGAAAAGGTTGTTACTATGCTCTGCTGATTACTTTTTTCAACAGTTTTCTTTAAGAGATATATCACACTATACCTCATTTTTCCACCAAATATAAACATGTATTTATATAAATATAAACATATTTATACTTATAATAAGCTTATCACTGTTTTAAAGTGGATTTTTAATATGTCCTTGCTAGAATCCAACTCCACGTATTTTGTACATAAGAAAAATGATGATTTAGTTAAGTGGACTGGATAAGTACTATTCAGAGCCATTTCTTTTAATGAAATTATGCAAAATTTGATCTTTCTTGTTTGGCTTTGTTCATTCAACACACTGTTGAGCTGCATTCATGTTTTCGTGAGTAACAAGAGTGCCTTTTAATATTAGTTTATTGTATAAAAATACCATAATTTGTCTAACAATTCTCCTATTGATGTAAATTTAGATTATTTCGGATTTTTTGTCTAAAGAATAAAGCTGCTTTGAACATTCATGTATATATCTCTACATGGACACGTCATGTAATTTCTCTTCAGGAGCTACCTAAGAGTGGGGTTGCTAGATGTATAATAAATATGTATTTAACTTGATAAAAAATTTTCAATAATTTTCCAAAGTGGCTGTAATATTTTGCATTCCACCAGCAACATGTGAAAGTTCTGATTACTTTGTACTCTTTCAAAATTCAGTACTAGTCATAATAATGGGTGTGCAATGAGAGTGCATTGTGGATTTAACTTGTTTTCTCTATTGATTAATGATTAGAGCACCTTTACATATGCTTATAAGCCATTCCTATGTTCTAAAAAATGCTTGTTGAATTTTTAGCTCATTTAAAATTTTTTATTGGTTTCATTATTGAGCACTTTGTGTATTTTATATAGCAGTATTACATTTTTTTTCTCAAATATATATGAAGAATATATTTTTTCCAGTTGTAACTTGTCTTTTCTTCTTTTTAATGTCATTTTTTTTCTTTTTCAGAGCAGATTTTAATATTAATGGCATCCATTAATCTTTTGTTTTTCTTTTATACTTTGTGTTCTGGATGTCCTAAGACATTTTTGCCTACCCCAAGGTCATCACGATTGTCTATGTTTACTTTTAAAGGTTTTATCATTGTAATTGTAACTGTTATTGATGACTGATTTAGAGTTAATTTTTGTATATGATTTGAGATAGTAGTCAAGATTATTTTTTGCTTAATTTGGATTTCGAGTCATTCCAGAAAAAAGGGTTTAATATTCTTTATCAAATACCAGTTGAACATATATATTAGGTTCACCTCTTGAATTTTCTATTCTGCTTCATTTCAATATGTCTATTCTTACAAAAATACCATACAGTCATGATACTACATTTCGAAATGAAATTTGAAATGAAGAACTAAGTTGTAAATTTTTTTTATTTTATTTGTTTTTTTAAATCACTTTACTGAGGTATAATTGTTATACACGAAGCTGTACATATGTAATGTATACAACTTGGTGAGTTTGGAGATAAGTATACATTGCTAAAATATCACAACATTTATGCCATATTATATCCACATCTCCAAAAGTTTCTTTTCACCCTACTGTGTATGGGTGTGTGTGTAACAAGAACACTTAAGTTCTATCCTCTTAGCAAGTTTTTAAGTATACAATACAGTACTGTTGACTATAGGTACTACACTAGGATCTCCAGGATTTATTCATATTATATAACTGAAACTTTATAGCCTTTGACTAATATATGCCCATTTCTTGCTCCACCCAGTCTGAAGACCACCATTCTGTTCTCTGCTCCTATGAGTTTGAATATTTTAGATATGAGTGGTATAATGTAGTATTTGTTCTTCTGTGTTTGGCTTATTTCACTTAGCATGATGTCCTCTAGATTCATCTATATTGTTGCAAATGGCTGTATTTCCTTCTTTTTTTTGTAGTTGAATAATATCCCACTATTTGTGTATGCATTGTCACATTTTCTTTGTCCATTCATCTATCAAGAAAGATTTAGGTTGCTTCCATGTCTTGTCTGTGAATAATACTACAGCGAATGTGGGAGTACAGATGTCTCTTTGAGATTTTGATTTCAATTCCTTTGGATATCCTCCCAGAAATGAGATTGCTGAATCATATACTAGTTCTATTTTAATTTTTTTTTGGGACGATTTATCATTTTCCATTGTGGATGTACCAATTTTCTTTCTTTTCTTTCCTTTCTTTCTTCTTTCTTTCTTTCTTTCTTTCTTTCTTTCTTTCTTTCTTTCTTTCTTTCTTTCTTTCTTCCTACCTTCCTTCCTTCCTTCCTTCCTTCCTTCCTTCCTTCCTTCCTTCCTTCCTTCCTTCCTTCCTTCCTTTCCTTCCTCCCTCCCTCCCTCCCTCCCTCTCTTTCTTTCCATCCTAAATCATGTGAGATAATTTCTCATTGTGGTTTTGATTTTCATTTCCCTGATGATTAGTGATGCTGAGGTCCATTTTTCATGCCTATTTACCATTTGCATATCTTCTTTGGAGAAATGTCTGTTTAGGTCTTTTGCCCCTTTTTCTAAATCAATTTGTTTTTGTATTTGTCCTATTTGCTTTTGAGTTGTAGGAATTCCTTGTATATTTTGAATATTGACATTTTATCAGATACATGGTTCACAAATACTTTCTTCCAATCCATAGGTTACCTTTCATGTTGTTGATTGTTTCCTTTGCCACACAGCAGCTTTTAAATTTGATGTAGTTCCCCTTGTCTATTTTTGCTTTTGTCGTCTGCTATTGGTGTCATGTGCAAGAAGTCATTGCAAGACAAATATCAAGGTTTCCCCCTATGTTTTATTCGAAGAGTTTTTGGTTTCAGGTCTTACATTTAAGTCTTTTATCCATTTTGAGTTAATTTTTGTGTATAGTATAAATAATTTTAACTTTATTCTTTTGCATATGAATATAGAATTTTCCCAACATCATTTGTTAAAGGGACTCTCCCATCCCCACTGTGCATTTCTGACACCCATTTCAAAAGTCAATTGACTGTATAAGTGTGGTTTGGTAGGCTCTCTATTCTGTTTTAGTGGTCATATGTCTGTTTTTATACCCGTAAACGGTCTTTCCTAATTACCATATTTAATCTATAATATCTTTCATTTACTTCAGATACTATTAAGCTCTGTTCCACCTTTTTATTACTGTACATGTAAATTTAGCAATTTGAGTACTTTTCAAAAAACTTTTAATTTCATTAATTTTTGTTTTCATTTCCTTATGAAAAAAAAAATTTAAGTTCCAGTCCACAGGCTACAGATGGTTTGCCTTTATTTTTGAAGTATATTTTCATTAAAAATAAAATGTCACATTTACATTTTTTCTTTCAGCACTTTCAAATTTTCATTTCATTGTCTTTTTGCAACATTTCTTCATTCTAATGTAATATAACATTTTTGGTTGTTCTGTCTATTTTTAAGTTTTTTTTCACTACCACTGGCTTTAAATAACTGAATTATAATGATCCTTGATGTGATTACCTTACATTAATCATGTATACATTTTTTTATTTTGTTGAAATTTTGTTTATATTTTTCACTAAAATTAGACCAATTTTAGTCATTATTTATTCAAATATTTTTCTGCTCCTACTTTTTTTCTGGGTAAAATTATATGTACAGTGGACTGCCATTTATTTTCTCATAGATCACTCAAGCTCCGTTAAGTTTTAATTCAGTTTTTCTTTTTGTGCTTCACTTTGTATGCTTTCTTTTACATTATTTTCAGCTTCACTTATATTTAGTTTTATGATGTCTAATCTTATGTTAAACACAACTAGTAAATTTTTTATTTCAAGTATTTTATTTTTCAGCAGTAAAAATTCAAATTATTTTATTTTCTATTCCTTTATTATATTCGTGTTACTATGATTCTTGAATGTATTCTAGCAATTACTTTCAAGTCTTTTAATGTTAATTTAATCATCTTTGCCACTTTCAAGCTTATTTTTATTAACTAATTTTCTTCTCATTTCAGGTCTAATTTTCTTACCTGGAAATTCCAATGATTTTTAAATGGATAATGAATATTTTGAATACTATATTGTTGAATACATAGGTTTTCTTGTCTTTCTTTAAAATCTTGAATTTTCTTCACTCAATTCATTTAGTTGTAAATTATATTTATCTTTCTGAGAATTGTTTTTAAATGTTCTATTTTAAAACTAGAGTAGAAATTTTACTCTAGGGCTTTTATAGCTCTGCCATCAAGAAATGACCTCTCTAGTGTTCATGTTGGATGTGTTAACTGTTCAATGTGATTTTTCTGGTAGTTAAAATCTGAACATCTTTAAGTCATCTGTGAACTATGTTAGATCTTCAGCTATGACTCCTTAGTATTTACTAATATTTACTAATTTCTCAGTTGTTGTTCTCTGGTCATCTTATTGGATTTTTTTTTTTTTTTTTGCTAAACATGTATATCTTGTGCATTTCTGGAGCTCTTTCTCTAAAACTTTATTTAAAACTATTTCCGTTATTATATGCTGCCAAATCCTAACACCTCACTCTCTACTCCCTGAAGTACAGTCTCTTCATTTTGCCTAAACAAAGCTTCACTATCTTGTTAGGACCTTCTTGCCCATACTATGTTCTTGAAAGTTCCTCCTTATGAAGGCCAAGGTGATTATAAGGTTTGCCTTGCCTTTTTTAAAATGGAAGTCTGGTTTTGGTCACTCCATCATATATAAACTCCAGAACATATAATTTAAAATATGAAGAAAAATTTAAAGATAATATTATGTAGGAGCTGTAATATGTTTGTTAAAAAGGTTATCTCATTCTATTCTGAAAAACACCCTAGGAGATTCTATTTTTCCATTACTTTAAGGAAGGAGGAGAGAAAGAAAAAAAGACATAAAGACAAATAGCAGAGAATTTCAGAGAGGCCGTGTTCACAATCAGATCAGTGAAAGAGAAATAAAAAGAAAGAACATAAAACAAGGTGTATGTGAATATGACTTCATGGAGTTTTTAAAGATCAATCTTGTTTTCTTGAGTAGGGGGTTCAAAAATAAGAGCTGTAAGGTAAAATCCCAACTGGTATATGATACTTAGACTATGGATAGCACTGAACACCAGCTTAAAAAGTATACGCTTTATTCTGTAAACATTGAAAAACCATTAAAAGATCTTTCCGGTGCTCCTCTGAATGACTTTGTTCACCAACTCAAATTGGAAGTAACTTTCATATACTTTCTTTCAGCACTGGGGCAAGAAAATGTGCATGCCCCACTCTGTCTTTCATCATTGCTGGGATATGTTCTTTACTGGGTGATTCACAAAGAATTCTGACAATAATAGTGTGAGAGAAAGGCAACCTGTTTCAAATTCGAAGTTTTATATCTCCAGAGTACAGAGCCTCCGGCATTGCTTTTCAGTATCAGAGAAATTGGCAAAACAGCAAGCAGGTGATACTTGGAAATAAAATATGTCATGATTGTTAATATATGCTGACTGTAGTTCAAAACATTGGAACAGAGCATATATTACTGGGACAAACAGAGTCTCTGTTTTGCATTATCATATGTTGATTCTACATGTTATTATGTAAGAAAAATACTCCAGATAGTTTAACTAACAAAAGATAAGGAGAAATTAAATGTCTTCATAGCATCTTAGCTTGTCGAGAGACATAAATATATCACATCAAGTCATGTGGCAAATGTCAGTGCTAACTGGGCACAGCAGTCAGAAGTGAACCTGTTTTACTATGAAACCGAATATTGTCCAGAACACTGGGGGGAAAAATCTCAATTCTGCTAACCCCCGGGGAGTTTAAGATGAAATGAGAGTTTCATTACCAATTCAGAAAAACATAAAAGATAGAGTACTTACGAGCTTTGTAGAGTGGCTTGTATTCCAAAAAGATTCCATAAAACTGATGATGACTGAGAAGTGACAAAAAGTACTTATGGATACTCCTTTCTCTAAATTCATGTGCAGTTTTACCATTATATTTTGGAGAAATAAACCACTTGGTCTGTGAAAGCGCCCAAGTTGTGCAGGGGTTACCAATTTTAATTTTTCTTATTAAATTTTTCATTTTGTGTATGTGTGGGTTAAAATATCCCTTCTTACAACTCTATGTTTCATATGTTTTATATCTTTAAAATCATCTACTCCAGCTTAATTGAGAAGGACATTTGTATTTTTATAGGAAAAAAAAATAAGAAACTAAACCTTTTATCTACTGAAAAACAACCAATTACTGAAGTATTTGGTGTATTATTCTTTTATTTTCCTAAATGGTCAATATGATTTCAGTGGGAAATAATTTATTTGGCTGTATAAAGGAGGTGTACAAAATTGATTAGCTGTTTTGCAACTGCTTTTGTGCTTTGAACATTGTCAATAAGTGACCATTTTAGACATCAACATGAGAAACTACAAGGCACTTTTATTTTTGTGTCTGTCTAGCTACTATAACAGCTAGAGTGTCTATTAGTGATTCTCTTTTTCCCACGACAGCATAGCAATGCAATCTCACTTTCTGAGCCTGATTCAAATAATCATGCTTTAATTTTACAAAGACTAATAATTTGGCTACGTAGATTAGACAACTACTGGTGCCCTAGCAGTACATTTATAGATCAAGCAATTACAACCCCCAATTTCCCAGATGTCTGCAAGCTTGTACTGCTGTGTGGTAATATTAACTTCATTGTCATTTGAGTCTACCTCAATTTCACTATTTCTTGAAAATGACGTGCTTTGGAATTAGAAATTTTAAGCAGGAATGTAGCAAATTAAAATTTTCGGCATGAGTAATATATTTGTGTTTTTACTTTTTAGGTTCTATCTTTAGTGAAATCAATGCTTTTAATCAGGTCTTATGTTAGCATAATGAGCTCTGAATGTGGCCCCCTGGTCAGATGACATCATTTCAAGTGGATGAGATGTGACTTTCATTTTTAGCTCCCCTAGAACTTGCTTGGTGACCTTGAACAAGCTGCTTAACCTCACATTGACTTATTTTTATTACCTGCAAATTGGTTATAATAGGTTCAGCCTCCCTCATGATGGTACTGAAGGATAGTTAACATAATATTTCAAAATGCCCTCAGCCAGAGGAACCATGCTTTAAAACAGCAGTTGTATTGGAAATCAGACCCTAGACCACCTGTGCAGCCTTTAAAGTGCATCATTTATGCATGATGTCGTCTCTAGCCCTTGCTTCTTAGATTGACCTTAGTCCATTTTAACCTTAAAAGCATCTTGTAAGTATTCTTGGTTTATCTAAAATTCTCTTTCAGTGTAACATGGAGTTTATAAGTGATTTGCAACCTCTACAGAAATTAAATATTTTTATTTAAAAAAATTGCAAGTCCAGAGACTTAAAAAAAAAAAAAAAAAAGCTTTTAAGCTTTCAATTAAAAATAGGTAAAGCTAATTTATGAAGATAAAATTATTTGTATTTTGGAGAATATGTAGTAGATAATAATAAACTCTTTCTTCCAAGGTGTATTTTGAAAACTCTTACCTTCAAACATTTGAATTAGTAGTTGAAAGTATTGTTTTTGCATCCTCAAAAATAATATTTCTCTTTCACTTTACTCATAGCCCATCTTAACAATGTTCTTGTATTTACCCCACATTTAGTAAAATTTATTTTCCTATTTTTACCATTGTCACACTTCTTACTAATCAAGTGTTAAGAATGATCTGCTACCAAGACTTTGCAGATCATATAAAATCTACTTTCTTTCTGTTATCTAAAGATACATTTCTCTGTCAGTCTAGCAAGTTCATTAAAAGCAGTGACTGATCAAACAGATCTTATTCTTCTGCTTTCTTTGTTCTCATTCTCTGCATTTATAATCCAAAGAATATAACTTTTATCTTTTTTTAATTTTACTTATTTGATCTTGGGTAAAAGCAGTAGAGATGGATAATGTTTCCAATCAAGTAGATTGCATGAGTTGATTTATTTAGTCATAGTGAAGATAGTTGAAATGGTTTATAGTTATTATTTAAAAATGGTAGTAATAATCTATGTGCATAAACTTGCCTTTATTCTTTTTCTTTTGAATCAGATAAAATAATTAATACACTTTGCTCAGATTAACTATTGGTTATATCCAGAAATCAAATATTTCTCACAAATTACCGTGCTTGATCGTATTCCAGAGAATACCCTAAGAAATCTGAAAACAAATTTTCAAGACAGGTTTGTAAATCTTTTTATTATTATTATTAATTATGAGAAGTCCCTTAATATGGACATTTAAATTAAAATGACAAAATTTCAAGGAACTTTAGCCTAGAAGATACTTGAATCAATCATGGGAAATAATCAGAATTGAGGGCTTTAGTATATTCATTCTGGTGCCATTTAATCAAGAAACTTTTCTTTCACCATTTATTATGGAAGTTCAGGTATCAGCTATGTCTGAACAGCACAAAGAAGTCTGTCACGAAACTAGGTACTTGTAGAAGATATTTTATATGGCAGATATTAGAGGAAAATGAGCCTCAATTTATACCATTACACACTTCTGTGAAGTAGCGACTCCAGATGAGATTGTTTAGAGCTGTAGAAATGGTTGATGAAACTCATATACACAAAGCAGAGAGAGAATTTTCTGCAGATAGTATGAAAACTCTGATTTATGGATGTGATGAGTTCAACAATGGTGGTATCATGTATATATATATATATATATATATATATATATATATATGGAATAGAACAGGGCAATAAAGAATCAGTGAATGATACAGAACTATCTAGAAGAACATAGCATGGGCTCAGAAATGTTATGCATGAATGGTAGTTATAATTTACCCACAACAGATAACTCTTGTCACCTAGATGTCTCCATCACATATTCTTTCAATTTTTACTACAATTAAGATAAAAGAAATAAGAAACTTTAACATTTCAACATCTGTTAGAGGTTCTATGATTCAGAGGCAATTTTATGACACACATTTGGTATGCAAATCAGATTTAGATAAGAACACTTCTTGTTTAAAAGCTGAGGAGTTTAGGCAAGTTTAATGAGTACACAACTGATTCACCACATTTTTTCCCCCTGAGGTTCATAGGGTCTTGATAATCTATAATTTAGGTTGCTTTTAACCGTAAACAGTAAACAGGGGAAAACCAGTTTCAAACAGTTTACAATTAAAGACATTTATTATAGTTCATTGCAAGGACACAGAAACAAAAATGATTCTAGAATTAGTCAGTTCTTCAGCTTAAAGATGACATAATGGACCTGAGTTGTCATTCATTCATTCATTCAACAACTGTTTATTGAACACATATATCAGGCCCTGCTCTCGACACTGAGATTAACAGTGTGCTAGGCTAAATATAGCTGCAAACTCTTCTATATTCCCCGCAAAGTGAGATGAAGTCTAATTCCCCTAAATCTTAATCTTGGCTGGCCTAACCAGCTTACTCTGCTACAGAAACATCCAGAAATGATGTTTTGGTACTGCTGAGAAGATGTTGTAAGTAACCTTACAGCTTCCACCCGGGGTCCTCAGAGTACTCATTCTCAGCAGTCTCTTTGAACCCAGTCTCTGCACTGTGAGAGGCCCAGGCCATGTGGAAAGGTTACCCAGAGGCATTTAATTTAACAGTCCATGCTGAGCCTGCATAGGACTTCCAACAACATAAGTTCTTCGTTGACTCCAATCGCAGCTGCCTTTTGACTGAAACCATAGACCCCTAGAGAACACCAACCATTCAAGCCCAGACAGCCCATAAATCTAGGAAAGATACCAATAAAATATTGTGTTACTAACTGAGTTTTGGGGTTGGATATTATGCTGCAGTCATCATATAATGTGCAATGAACAACACAGAAAAAAATTCAGCATTCATTGGGGAGGCAGAAATACATGCATGCGAGCTATACAAATTGGTTATGTGTTTTTAAAAGCTAGGTATAAAAAATAGTAAAGCAGAGAAGGTGGAAGAGAGAATTAGAGAGAGAGAGAGAGAGAGAGAGAGAGAGAGAGAGAGAACCTTTCAGCTCTTATATTTTTAAGAGTATCAGCTAGTTCTCACGGTAACAAAAATTAAATGATGCCCAGCCATGTGTGTGTTACATGCCACTGAGTTGGCTCCTGGTCCTGGCAACCCGATGAATCAGTGATGTACACAATGTCTTATTCTCAACAGCCTTGCTCAGTCCCTTAGACTCATGCCTATCGCTTCTTTTACAGAGTCATTCTATATCATATCTGGTCTTCCACTTTTCCTGCTGTCCTCTATTTCCCCCAACATTATTATCTTTTCCAGAGAGTCTTGCCTTTTCATGATGTGCTCAAAGTAAGACAGCTTCCGTTTTGTGATTTTTGCCTCCTGCAATGTTTCAGGCTTGATTTGCTCTAGGACCCATTTGTTCATCTTTCTGGTGGTCCAGGTTATCTATAGAGCTCTCCTCCAACACCATTTTGGAAATAAATCAAATTCGTTCCTATCCAACTTTCACATCCATACATCATAACTAGAAATTGAGGGTATGGATGATTTTAGTCTTGGTCTCAGCAACACAGCCAAACAAACCCATTCCAGGAGTAAAGATATCTTCCTTGTGTTCTATTTCTTAAAACAATAAGCAAATGAAATTTTCCCCCCACAAAACCCCTAGCCAATTTCTCCTCATATTTTATATAACAAAATTGAGCCATACCCAAATAAACTCAACACTAGCACTAGCAATGATTGATTAGACCAATAGGTAAAAGCAAATACTAGAAGCAGTTTTTCATATTGGTACTACCTGATAGCATGTAAAAGCCACATTCATTTAGGGTAAGAAAATGTCTCACAGGAATGCGGACTTCATGCATTTGCTTCAGTAATTTGAACTAAAATCACTTGAAAATCTGTGTCCTACTTAAATGATCAAATATATTTAGTAAGGTTTAAATATACAAGGAGGAGGTAAATGTTGTCAAATGTTAACATCGTATGGATTGGATAAGATAGCTGGTTGTCAGATACTTGCATACGTATATACATATATGCATATATACAAACACACATGCATACATACAGGAAAATTATAGCTACTTTTACAAACTTATGAAGATAGTAAATATGCAAATAATTCATTTGACACCCAACTAATGCTTAAAAAGTTAAAAGTCTATTAACAAATTTAAATGTATTTTATTTCAAGGGAGGATTTATGTAAAAAACCCTTTTAATTTAGAAGATATAGTAATTTTAAAAAGAAGAATAAAAATAATGATAGACAGAACTTATTTAAAAAGACATATTTACACTCAAGGCATCAAATTATTACATTATTTTATTTAATAACATGTAAATGAAAAATACTCAATTCTGAAGTAAATGGTCAATGAATAATTTAAGGATATTCTACCTGAATATTTTGTTTTAAGAATGCGATGTAATTACATGAGTATTAGAATAAATATAGTAAAGTTCTGTTGATTATAATCTCAAGGGGAAGATGGACTTTTATTAGAAAAAAATAAATTTATAATTATCAAAATTAAAAAAATAAAAAACTTTTCAAACTACTGATAGTACTATTAAAATATCACAAAACTAAGTTTTGGTTTCATTTTAGAATAGATTTTTTTTTTTAAGAAATAATTACCATTTAGGTTTTATTCAAATTGAAAAACATATATGTTGTAGAAGTTTTTATTTATATCTTTTATAAAATTATTGGAAGCACAAATATTATGTAAAATGCTTTAGAAGCATGACTACTATATATACACTGGATAACCATATTTTCTAAATCATTTCTCAGCAAGCCCTTTCTTTATACAATTTATATTTAATAACCAATTAATTGCATAATATAAAATCCTTTATTGTCATACTCTGTACAGCTAATTAATTTGTTTAGGGAAAGTTCAGTTAAAATAGAAATAGGCAATCTGCTTAGATTGATTTTCTTGTATATAAGCTTTATTAGAATGACATCCTTGATTTCTCAAATATAGAGGTGATGTTACCATATGCTTACCATTATGACTTAGCAAGGAGTTTACGCTTTCCAATCATTTTTTTGTAAGACCTTAATTAAAATACTGAAGCAATGGCAAATTCTTAAATAACTATCAGAACATTTAATTATTCTACATTATCAGTTCAAAAAAATTAACACTGAAATCTGGGTTTTTAAATTAGATTTATAACCTCAATTTAACATATCCTGAATTTAAGAACTGTCTTTGAAAAATATGATTATTGGTTAAGTTTAATGATATAAATTTGACAAAAAAAACCTTGATAACTGCTAAATCATGATTCTGCAATAAACACTGTACCATACATTTACTTCCAAATCACAGATTTAAATGGGTGTATCATCTTAAAAATGACTATTTTTCAATCATAATTACTTTGCCTCATGTAGAGTGTAAGAATCAAGTAACAGAGTTCTTAATGTTAGCTCTATATTATTTTCTATCCATGCCAACAAGCTTCAAATTGAATTGACACTTTTCCTTTGAGAATTTTGTTGCTAAGATATGTGCCTAACGTTGCTAAAATCTAATTTTTATCATGCATTTTCTTTGCCATTTATAAACATTTTAATTTCTGTACATTTAAGATGCTTATATCACTTTCTTGGATATCTAGCTTCTCTCTATTTTCTATATCCTTAATTTATACAACCAAAAGATGGCAGTGCTTCATCAAGTATTCTTTTCCTATAGGCCTTAGTATTTATTTTCTTGATAGTCAAATCTATTGAGCGAGATTTTTATATTTTAAGAGTAAAACTATATTTAATAGCTCTCTGATAAATATTTCAACTTTTGAAATATAAATCATGATGCATTTATTTTAAAAAGGTAAACATTTAAGAAAATAAAAGACCCATAATAACGTCTAATAGAGAGTACTCTGACTGCATATTTTAAACAATTTTCTCTAGCACCTCTCCTGGCTTTATTTGATTAGTTGTATATGAATCTCACTGAAGACAGATCTTTGAAGACCTGTGGAAGTACTTTTCTATTCATACAATGATCTAGATTTCATTTCAAAAAATTTGAAACCTATATCTGTGTCTTCGTATGTGTCAAAGTGAACCCATACTTCAACACTAATGAACACAGCACCCAAGTATTTCTAATTAATACACTATCAATACAAGGAAAGAGATTTTAATGTTTAAATATAGCGATGCTAAAATTCCATTGCATTTTTTAATGTAGAAAGATATTTAACTGAACTTTTTGATTTTCCTCATTGCCTGTTGTATTAAAAGCTAGTTTTCTCTGAAAATTTTTATGCCCCTTATCTACCTTTTGCTTACTCCTAACCAAAATCCTGCAATGATACATTTTAGTGTTTTAATTTAATATTTTAGTCTTTTTTAAATAAATGACTAATGATTTCAACTCTACATAACTATATCCAACTTTATTTTCTAATCTTTAATTCTGCCTCTTGCAGGAACAATATTTATTACTATGTTATTTTGTGTCAAAGGTGAAACTCCAAATATTGTGTATATTTTCCAAGTTGTTTACTGACAAAATAGCCTTACTTAACATTCCTCTTAGCTTGTATAAACTTGAGACTGATTACAAGCCTCTGACTTCCCTTTTCTTGACTACTTAGAACTCTTGAAAGCTTTCTCTCTGCTCCTTTGAAATGTAAATCTTGTCCCACCTTCCTGCCAGTTTGGTTTTTCTCAAACACTTGGGAATTGCCCCTTGAAATGTAATCCCTGAAGACTGATAAGTAAACTACACAGAAGTGAATGACTCAGGAGGTTGCTGTATGGTTGAGGTCGCAGAAATTTTTCCAAAGCTTTCCAAAGTATAGGAATAGTTATTATTAAGATATCTTAATTAAAAACAAAAAAGGAGAAAAGGAACATTGGGTTTCTATCTCCCAGTTTCCTTGGGACCAACCCTTCCCTTGTCCTCTAGTCCTTTTATTACTACCTCACTGCAGGGCTTAAAAACTCTCTCCTGCCTTCTGCTTTAACAGAGTTGAGTTCCATCTCTCTCCCTATCGCAATAGCCTTGACCTCTACTGTAATACTCTTGAATAAAGTCATCTTTGCTTGTCAACTCCATTTTGTGCAATTTTTCTTTGACATTATTTTCTATGGTCGAAACACAAAAAATGCCAGTGGTTCTCTTTACTCGGGATGTGTTGGAGCTAGAAACGACTAGAGTTTATCTTTTGTTGTTGTTGTTGTTTTTCTTTACAAAAACCAAAGACCTTGTTGCTTAATTAAGTATGAGCAATTTCAGGAAAACATTAAGGTGGATCTATGGAGACTTGGCAGTGTTACTGTTGGAGCGATCGGAGTTCCCATAACGCACACACCTCTAGGTCCTTTTCACTGCCGAAGAAATGAATTTCAACTCAGTGAATACGAGAAATATTTGTTTATTAAATGCACATTATGAGGTGAAGACAGGTCAAGCCTAAAATCAGCTAGCCACTTGGAAATGAAAGACGATGAAGAGCTGTAATGCAGGGGGCGGAGAGATCTGTGTTATACTTGGGGACGGTGATGGGGTGGTCCTAAAGACCTTCCTAAGTGGTTGGCAAGTGAGGTTATCTTGATTGACACCTGGTTGCTATATAACTGTCCCTAGTGTGCACTCACTTATCCAGAATTCCGTCTGCTTTAATTAGTTTCATGAACTTCCAGGCATAGTCATGACTTTATAATGATGGTATAATAAGGCCAAAGTTAGGGGCAGTACTTTCTGCACATGCGTTTGTAGCTGGTTTAGCCAGCAGCTTTTATGGCCTTGGTGCTCTAGGATTTGGGGCAATTTATAACCCTAAAAGGGAGGTATTTCTGGAAGGTCCTTGAGGAAGGTCTTCAAGGGCAGTTTCTATGTTTACAGAGCTAGACCCTTATTTTTTTGTTCCCCTGTTGCTCATGTCTGTCTAGCTACCTAATAGCAGTGATATCCATTTCTTTATCTGACTTCCTAGTTTCTTCTGTAACTTCACAGAATTGCCTTTCAAGAAGTCCTGGGTCAAGATTGAAAAAAATCATTACATCGATAAAATTTAGCCCAAACTTAGATTAAGTGACAGTGATAGAATGGGAGTTATAGCAACAGACAATCACAACTGGGAAGAGATTCAAGTTTTGCAGAGTCAGAAATATACCGTTTGGAAAACTCTCATTATAGAAAATAATACAGTTTGAATATAAAAGCTGTTAAAGCCACTCCCAGAGCCTCGACAAATGAGCTAAACTGTTATCTCCCATTCCGCCCTCCCTAACATGCAGCTCCTGAAGCAAGAGGTTTAGAAGGTGGGGGTGGGAGACAAAATAAAAGAAAAGAATCTGAATAAGTTGACTGTATAGTAAGAAATTGGTCCAGAGCTTAGAACCCAAAGTAGATCTCAAAAGAAAGTAGAATGGTGAGAGATAAAAACAATTATAAAGAATCATGTTAAATATCAATGTTCTATTTTTTGCCCATTCTTTTGAGTATTATCCTAGCCAATGGTTGTTTCTTATAGTTGAGGTCAGTTCAGGAAACAGGTGTAAATTTATCAAAGATTTAACCACAGATGATCTCAAAGGATAAAAGCATGGATATATATGTAAGTATGAGTATACATAGAAGCATATATACTCATATATGTATTACTTATTATTTATGTATATCAATTACTTATATATAATATGCATGTATGTATGTGTAAATACACACACACACAAACATAAATCCTTTGTCAGTTCTACCCTATTTAAGAGCATAGGAGGAACCCTATAGTTTTGTTTTCTTTTGTCGCCCTTCCTTCCTAAATTCAATCAGAGGAATTGATACTTGGAATAATGACAAAGTGAAACAGTGAGGACACAAAGTTTTGCTGTTTTTTTTTTTTTCCATGAGACTTTGATGGGAAGATATGGGTAGAGGATGAACGATGAACAAAAATAACCAATTCTTATGAGTGAACATAAGGATGCTTGAAATAGCAAACATGGATCCTCAATGCGTTTTGACATATGTTATTCTGCTGGTATAAAAGGTAACGTAATCTAATCCAGTAACAAAATTGGAAGGAGATTCTGGGTTTTATTTTAGGTATTAATGTGTTTATGTTTCATTACTAGAAAAATGCAAATAGTGGCCTTCTTACTTTAGGGAATAGTGTAAAGACATCACTGTGCTTTTGCTGATTGATAAGGGGTCTTTAAAAAGGGGTACTCAAATGAGCATACTATAGCTTTCTATCACATACTTGTACACAATTAGTTTAAAGAAAACCAATTTTAAGATTCTTGACTTTCATGTATATGGTTTGCAAAAATTAATCTGAGAATTTCTTCCTGTGATGAGGTGCAACATCTCACCCATCTCTGTCCCCAGTTGCTCTTCAATTGTTCAAATATACACACATTTCCCAATAATCCTGAATCTTAACTCTGAAGCACTGTTGCAGACACAAATAACTCTGCATCATCAAACAAAGAAATATTTGGAAATAGGGATTGTGTAACAAGCTCTCACAAGTGGCTGGTTATCAAACGTTTACCCTCAGCAAATCAAGGAGGACCTTACTCAAGTCATTTTCTGACATATACTTAAGTTTCTTTCTGGTAATTATTTTTTCTGTTATTGGCTTCAAGATCCAAAAGATTTTGAAAAAAACAGCAGAACTTTGTGTGCTCACTATTTCACTTTATCATTATTTTAAGTGTCAGTTCCTCAAATCAAAAGGATTTCAGATCAAGTGGCATTATAGCAACAAAACTTTCCATCGCTTTCTTATTTTCTTAGCTCATCTGGGCATTTATATCTAAAAATGAAAAAAATGGAAATGAAAATGATACTAAGTTAACCCTCGTGCCAGCAATAAGTAGTTCCCATTCACAGACACTCAAAACAGTAATTGAAGAAGGGATTCTCTTATATATAAGTAAAATAAATATTTCCAACAAAATTTGGCATTTAAAAAATTTGTTAAGTTGCTTATGTTGTAATAATCAATTATAAACAAATAAAAATGTATTGTGTATGATTTGTTGTTTATAATATACCTACTGTCACAAAAATTTTTTTAAATAATAAGTATTTTGTATATATTTTTAGTCTTTTAGGTATACTTTGTATTGCATAAAGATCTTGGGGAAGTTGAATCAATACTTTAAAATCTTCTGAATGTATGTATCAATTTAAATTTTAAATGTTGAATTAAAAATTATGAATGGGGCATTTATTGACACAATTCCTTTGGAACTTATGTGTGCCTAAAATTCAAAGAGCACTGATTATTGCTACCATTATTGAATCAGAAGTAAAGAATGTAGTCCTATTTATAATAGCTATCATATTAAAATCTAACACAGCACACACACACACACACACACACACACACACACACTATGTAAAAAGAATGTTTGCAGAAAGCTTATTAGAGATATTTATCTATCTATCTATCTATCTATCTATCTATTTATTTATTCATTTATTAAATGGTGTTAGGTGAGTTTTTAAATCTGGCAGTCAATATTTTTATAGAACCTCCTGTTCACCCATATTTTTATGAAACAATGAAATGCTTTTCTACACTTCCTTTTTTATCATAAAGGTAATTTAAGAACATGTAAAAAATATGATTTTACTTATACCAATCACACATATGTAAAAAATTTGGAAATGAATGATGACATTAATTGTTAAATTTGCATAGAATTATTCCTGCTTGGGCATCTGATTACAGTTTTTACTATAATTCTCCAAATTTATTATTGTATATTTTTAGTACTTTTTTTTCCTTTACCTAGAAACAGGCTTCAGATCAGTCATTCCTAATCAGTTTACAGACACAAAGAAAGATGCCAGGGACCAGGGTCATTGCCAAAATGAGGTGAGTTTCCTGGGTCACTTACCCACTTTAAGAGGCTGCCAGAGAACATTGTACTTGAAAGGAGGCCAGGTTCACAGAATTTACACAGACTCCTTAATGTAATTTTAATTTTAATGTTCTTCAACAAAGAAGTTAAGGGGACCTTGCCTCACACCACTTCCAGCGTTTCGATGCTCACAAGCCATTGCCAAAAGTACACTGGACTTGAAGTGGACTGTGCTTGGAAGTCATAGAAATAATGACAAGGCAGTTTTTAAAAGCAAAGATGCAATCACATCACTTTCCTTAAAAAAATAAATCTTGTTCCAGAATTTTATTTTCTCTTGGGTGAAATACAGAGACTTTACTTAACATTCAATGGATCAAGGCTTTGAATGGACATTTTCTTGCCTAACATCTCAAAGACATTTGATCACTCTCCTTCCTCTTGTTCTCTTCACTGGATCCTAGAAGTTTCCCTCTGTTCTTTTCTATATTCTCTCATATCCCAGGGTCTTCAAACATACAACTTTCCCAGCATGAAATATTGTAAAGTGACTATCCAATTCTCATTCTACGTCCAGGTCTTAATTTTAGTGTCATTTCTTCAGGAAGCCTTCCTTTAATCTGGGTTTATTTGTGTGTTGTTTAGGATCCCAAAGCCTTTTTATGAGAAGGAGGGGATACAAGGATGAGAACTTGGCAACTAACATTTACTGAGCTCCCACTGTATGTCAGGCACTCATTAGCTCTTAGAGTCATTACAGCAACCCCATGAGGTAGAGACCACTGTGTTATTATCCCCATTTCAAAGTAAGTATTGAATACTGATACTAAGTATTAGTATTCAATTGTAGTTAATTGTCCAAGGTGACAAGACTAGTAAATGGCAAGTAATTACTTCTTTAATGTATGTCTTACTAACCTTTTACTTTCATGAGAACAGATTTCAAATTTCATTTTTCTCATCTTTGTGTACAACCTCAGTTCAAACACAGTGGGTATTTAATAAATCTTTATTGGATGATTAAATTATGCAGATAATATGATGGAGAGGCAGTTTCATATGCATATTATAAAGTGTCATGGGATATGAGAAAGCTTTCTGGGCAAGAATCACAAAAGGTGTCTTTGGTTTCAAGTGTGATAAACAAAAGAAAGATCTTCACTTGCCTGGGAAAGCTCTGCATATGGCTCAGTCTCAGAAAGCAGTGAACAAGGCCCTGCTCTTAAAATAGGTAGTGACACAAAATAGGTCCTTATTGTCAATGAGTTCAACTGACTAGAATTATTGAGAGTATTACTGCTTTCAAAATATAAAACACATAAAAAAATTAAAAGCTGTTCCTACATCAATTAATTGGATAGCCATGCTGGATAATCTAATTTGCCTTTAATTAAATATTTTCTTGCCTAAGAAATAAATCAGATAAAAGAGAACTGTTATAAGGATCACAATCATTGTAGAGAAAACAGACATATAGACAAGCAGAAAAAAAGAGTGTCAACTGCATCCAAAGTAAACATGTAACTTAAAATTTGGCTATTTTTATTTACCTATTATCTAATATACATACTGAATTACCATAAAAATTGTTTTAATTAGACTTTTAAATTGAGAAAGCTGAACAACCTGAAATTTATTCAAAATTGTGAGTCTGGAAATTTCTCAGCCCAAAGGTTGATGTTTTCTTATCAGCATTTCCAGGAGACTTATTTTTTTAAAAAATGTTAAGAACTATTTCTTTGTCAATACTGATGTCAAAATGATAGATTTCTAGGCTTCTTTTGTGCTTGGTTAATGTTCAAGGGAGAGAGTGGAAAAAATGTCTTCTTCATGTACAATTTTCTAAACTATGCTATTTTCATGTTACTTTATCTAATTTTATTCCTTGGATTAGATTCTAATAGTCTGATAAGAGTCTCATTTCTCTAATTTGTAATTCATTAATCACAAGTGTATTTTGTTCAGTTATTACTACTCATATGTCTCTTGACACTATATAGACAATATGTTATGTTATATATTATAAAGCATTTTATATTTTCGTTTGATGATTTTTAAAATTTTTAATTACTGCAAAAATTGTTACACTCTTAATTTATTGTAGTTTGATAGTGAAATATTTATAGTCAGTTAATTTATTTTCTTCCAATTTTTTATATGTTTTAAAACTAAGCAATTGTTTTTCCTAAAATAGTGAATTTCTTTAAGTCTGACCAACTCTTCTCCCATTTTGCAGGAGTGCCAATAAAGTCTAGGCTCTTCTGAGCATGTCAGTTTGCAATCAGGGTAACCTCTTTAACTCAGAGCAATAAAAGCTCTCCTTTAGGCAATCCGGAAGGCACAGGAGACTGACAACAGAGTTTCTTTGTTAAACATATTCTGTCATCAAGTGAAAGAAGTGCACCTAGATATGTGCTCAGCACTTCATGCGGAGTTTCTGTAGTGTTCTGCAGATCCAAATGACCATATTACCATGTTCTAAAATATTTATCATCTTATGCATTCAATCTGTGGAAGATTATTAAGAATCTGTTTTTGAAAATCCCAAATTTTCTAATGAACCAAAAGTAAGTGGCTAAATAGTGGGATATATATGTTAGAGGACATTGAAACAAATTAAAATTGATATAAATAGTAATCTTCTCAATTTTTCTTCTACTAACGTAAAGCTGCATTGATAAAGTTTTTAATTATTTTCACAGATGATTAAAAAATTATGTTTATGAAATCTTTTAAGTAATAGCAAAGTAATTTCATTCACTGAATATAATATATACATTATATCGATCCTGGAGATATGGAACATTAATATGATTTGCTTCTGTTTTTTTTTTTCTTTCAAGAAATTTAGAAAGAATGTGAAAATACAAACTTAAGAAAAGAAAAAAAACACAATGTAAACACAAATGAAGAATTTATAATATTTTAGATATATTTATAAATATTATGTTTAAGTAGTGACCTCTACTTCAAGAGGAAGAAAGTGTCAAGCACAGTGTATGGGTTTTTATGAATTAGAAAATAGTGTGCGTATATATTCGAATTAAGGAATATATTGTCAGAATTATTATACACAATAAAAATAAGAAGAAAATAGTTTACATAACTTCTGTCAATGGTATGGAGAAGAAGACTACCTAGGGGTTATTTTAGAAGAATATACTTAGATTAATTTACTGTTTACTATTGATTAAATATTCCAGACTTTGTGAAATTGTCACCACTGGTGATGTGAACTTTGGTGTGGCCCCAGTGGTGAAAGGGAGGAGGAAAACAGTATTGTGTTGTGTGTTGTTGTCTCTTAGTTCTTCCCTGCTGATGCAGCAAAAGAATTACAGGTCAGCGAGATTTAGAAAAAGTAAGATTTATTGAAAGTACTTTTTAGAAGGAGACGAGCCAAGCTGAGGAAGGCTGCAGCCCTGTGGAATTTAGGAGATGAAGAGGGAAGATAGTATGTCCCAAAGGAAGGGGTAGGTTTCCAGCCAGGATAGGTAACAATGCAGAAATGGGAAGGTCTGTTTATATTTGGGCTGTGATGGGAGATCCTAGATGATCCGTATGTGAGGTCACTTTAACTGACAGTTGGCTGTTACATTATGCTTTACCTACTGCTCATGTGCTTACCCAGAATTCAGTCTGTTATAATTAGAGTCATGAACTTCCAGGCATAGTTATGAGATTATAATGATGGTAATAACGATGCTGATGTTTGGGCAGTACTTTCTGCGCATGCATTTGTAGTTGGTTTAGCCAGCAGCTTTAGTGGTCTTGGTGCTCTAGGATTTGGGGTAATTCATAACCCTAAAAGGAGGTATTCTAGGAGGTTCTTAAAGAAGGTCTTCAAGGGAAGTTACAGAGCTGGGCATTTGCTCCTAGCCCTCATACCTAACTAACTACCTAACAAAATTACCTGATATATAGTAAATTTCTGTTTAGTAGACATGTAAATAATTATGCTACAGATAACCCTCAAGGATTATCACTCTGTAAGACATTAACAAACTCTGTATTTAACATAACAACCTTATCTTGATATTTATTATTGCTCCAGAATGACATCTTCTTTGACTTGGTCATAAACTTGTACTGGTTACTATATTTTATTAATTAGTGGGTTAAATATATATCTTTTATAATTGTATGAAAATCATATTTATTAATCTTTTTGAAAATCATTATTTACACACACACACACACACACACACACACACACACATCCGGGTGAATGGAATAGTATGGAATAGTAGGGGTCAACTGGTAAATAGTTGAACAATGCTAGCTGAACAAAAGCATTGTTGAAATTTCTGAAAAGGAGATAAGATTACGTGATGAAAATAAAATTGAAAACAATAGATCTGGAATAAATCACAAAGGTCTTTGTGATTGCTTGCTTGTTTTCTTTTTATATTTTGAATTTATATTTATTGACTCATTTCCTTTTAGTTTTGTTTGAAAGTATTACAAAGTAATAAAAGCTCAGATAATATAAAATCACTTGTGTACAGGAAGATTTTTTAAATTTAAAAAACAGGATATTGCATGTAAATTTGAAGTCCTCTTTCCCTTCTTGTCTCTACAAAGGCAACCGATATAAAATCTAAAATTCCAAGACTTGCTACTACTACTAGGTAGGCATATATCTATAGTTTCTTTGCACAAGTTTGATTCTTATCTAAAAGTTATTATAATATATAATTTTCAATTTAATTTTTCTTTCAATATATTGTTTTGGTTTATTAATATTGGTATTAATAAATCTAGGTTTTCAATTTAAATTTTATAGAATAAATAATAATCATGTATTTATCTGACTTTTTTTTATTGGTTATTGAGCATATATTTAATTTCTTAGTTTACAAATAATAGGTCAAGGTAATGTTGCCTTTGCCTCTACCGTGCACATAGGCAAGCATTTTTCTGGGGTATACATCTTGAAATCTAATTGCTTATTCACAAATAATAATACTTTTTTCAGCTTTGGTAGATCCTAACAAATTGATTTCAAAAGTTGTACAAACGTTTACGCTAATCAGCTCTGTGAGAGCATTCTTGACTCTAGACACCTATTTGGTATTGTTAGAGTTTTTTTTTTTTAAATAATTCTGTATTCAATGAATTATACTCTTCATGGTGAGCTTTAACTTATTAAATTTCAAAGTAAACAAATGTATCAATCATTTAATGCAAATTTTTTTTTTGCCATATATATGGAATTATTTTCTACCCACAGCTGTAAAAAGTATTTTCCTAGTTAGCATATAGTTTCCTAATAGTCATGTAGATAAATGTATTATATATTATTCTCTTTCATCCATCCCATCTAGTTAATATCTCTTTGTAATGATTTCTGATAGCTTATATATCAATGTTTCATTCTTGTTTTCCTATTGTATGAATTTATTGGATAATAATGGACAACCATTTTTCCTGTTTAGTTCTACAAAACATGCTTTTATTTTTTGAATTTCGATTGGAGTAGCATTGAATTTATGGAAGAACTAATTTCTTTTAAATATAGTGGATCCTTGAACAACATGAATTTGAAATATGTGGGTTCACTGATATGTGAGTTTTTAAAAATAAATACTGTCAATATATTTTCTCTACCTTATGTTATTCTTAATACGATTTTCTTTTTATTTAGCTTACTTTATTTTAAGAATGCAGTATATAATACATATAACTTACTAAATATGTGTTAATCGACTATTTATGTTATTGGTATGGCTTTTAGTAGTTAAATTTTATGGAAATCAAAAGTAATATGCATGTTTTCACTGTGCAGGGGGTTGGTTCCCCAATCCTCTCATTGTTCAAGGGTCAACTGTAGAGTCTCTCCATCTCTGGTTTATTTATTCATGACGTTTTATGGTTCCTTTTATATCCTTTTGAAGTAATTTTGTTAGATTTATATTTAAGTAACATTTTTGGCAATTGATATCACATCTTTTACTGTGTTTTATATGCTTTTTTTTATTGCATATGAAAGACATGCTATTGTTTTTTCATAATTCTTTTTATTCAATCAACTTTGTGGAATGCTGTATGTTTTAAAATAGTTGAATAGTTGCTAATAAACTCATTCAAATTTTCTATATACACAATTGCATTTCCTACAGAGACCAATAATTTATCTGTTTCCAAACCTTATGATTCTATTCTCTTATTTATGTTCTTACTCTATTGGCTAGGTCATTTAGGATAACATTCTGCAATAATTAGTTTTGTGATTATTGATATATTTGTGCATCTTTTTCAAACTAAAGTTATCTTTTAACCTACCATTTATTCAATCCACTATTTATTGTTTGTTTGTTTGTTTGTTTTCATTATCTACTTAATCTAACTGAATTCCTTAACATTTTAATTTGTATTTGATTTTCTTCTTGGTCGGGAAATTGAAAATTCCATTTAAACATGAAGGTAACCAATATCTCTATTATTTCACCACATTTAAAAGAAACTTCAATGACTCTCTTTTAATAGCTTCAATTTGACCTTGTTTTTGACACCAGCATATTGGATTTATATCTATTTTTAAGGTGAATAATTATTGATTCACCAGTAGATCCACTGATTTTTTTTCATTTCCATCACTTTTAATATCACACTTCTTTATTATACATTTTATTCTTTATTCTGAGTTCCTTATTGTTAAAAAAAAATCCTTGAGTATTTTTTCTTTGTAGTAAATTTCTTAAAGAATTAAATTATCTCACATTTATTGGACTAAAATCTTTGTATTTCCCTTAAATTATCTTTATATATTAATTGAATCAACACATATTTTGAACATTTTTTATATGTCAGACATCGTTCTATGTGCTAACACTTTAATATATCACCAAGAGACAAAACTGCCCTCAACAAGCTTATATCAATTAAGAAGAGATGTTGGTTTAAAAAAAAACAAACAAACATCAATACTCCATATAGTGTGCCTGGTGATTATTAGGGGAAATAATGAAGAATGGTAAAGAATTGGGCTTGAGTGAAAGAATGCCAATTTACAATATTTAAGAAAAATCTACTTGATAAGGTGGTATGAGCACAAACCTGATGATACAAAAGAGTGAGCTGTGCAGTGTATAAATGCCAAAGCATATAGAAAGGATGCACCCACCGTGAGTTGGAAGCTCTGAGCATGGAGAAGTCAGAGGACAGCTAGTTATACGTTTAGTGTGGCTGAAATGAAGTGAACACAAAAGGGTAGGAAAATAAGTAGAAGTTGAGGTCAGAAAAGCATTAGCTTTTAATTTCATGTAGACCTTGACTCCTGGCTAGGTCTTTGGCTTCTAGAGGAGTGAGATGAGAAGCCATTAGGTGGTTTTCAATAGTGGAATGAGATGACCTTTCATTCTAAAAAACATGTTTTAGTTTATACACTTATAGTGTGTGCAGCATGGGAAACACAAAGGGATATGAGCGGTAGATATGTAGGGATATAATTTCATAGCTCAGGGAGAAATCAGGTTTGATGTGATTTCTTGCTTAAAGGATAAAAAAAAATAAAGATTAAAAATGTGTCAAACAGAATTATTTATTAATCATGGTATACTTCGGATTACTTTATAAATTTTCCAAGAAAAATATAAAGTAGGTAGTATTTAACAGAACCTTTCTTGCTGAGAATCTCATAAGTAAATTCTTCTACTAAGAGTGCACTGTGAAACTCTGAATATCAGAATTTATTAAAATAGCCTCAGATTTTCTCTCTCTTTAAACCAACTTCCTCCAAAACATCCTAATAAGTTTTGAGTCTAATTTGTAATTTTACTTTGAGTCTAATTTGGAATTTATAGGAAGTAATGACTTACTTCCTATACTTAAACTATGCAAATGGTTATTAAAGATTTTAGGATAAACTCCAAATTTATGTGATCTGGATTTTTTTCATTCTCATCATTTTTTCTTAAACACTGTGACCTTGTCATGTTGAATTAATTGAAATTCCTGAACGTTCTCCTTTTTTCTTTTTAGCTAAGTTCTGTTCATTTCTTTATGTGTAGTCTTTCTTGGGAGTACTTTTTATCTTTTTCCTCCCACCTCCAGAATTATGCATACTTGTCTATTGTATTCTCATAACCCCCAAGTATCCATTACACTCATGTCAAAATTTACTAGTGTGTCTTTTTCATCAATGATATTAATTTTCTAACACAATACCTGATACCTATGTGGCATGAATGTAGAAAATAAGTAATTCGTTCATATTTTTGAGTTTACATTAAAGTTTAAGTAAATATTTTTCTTCTATGACTTTAGAAACTGCTCTTTTTTCAAATAATTGCCCTCGTTAGTATTTTCTTGGTCACCTTCCAATTGTTTTTGTTGTTTGAAGGTAAAAAACAGAGTTGGAATAGTGTAGTTTGAAGTTTAGAAATTTACTCCCATCCTCATTTAGCAGGTGCTTTGCTGTTAATAGTTTTTTTGTGAATATCAATGTGTAGTATTAGTAGGTTTTCTTTCCTCCTATGTACTATTATCAATCTTAGGAACCAGTTGTGTTAATTCAGTATTTAATTTCATTAAAACCTGACATGTTTTTCTCTTTAATACAATTATATTATATATGATTATATATGTCACACTTACCTTGCAGATGTTCAGTGTTGATCCAACAAGTTGATTGATTGTATTTAAGTATTATAAGTTAAAATAATTTCATAACGTGTTTATATTTTATAATTCATATATAAATAAATTATAAGTGTAACAATGACACATATCTCTGTAACATACTTATTGAGGATAACATAATTTGGAAAACAAGGTTTAATATTAGATGTGTAAATTTCCATCCATATGCATTTCTCTAAAGAAACTCAAATTCCAGTCAGACAACAGTACTGTATTATTGTATAAACCTGTCTAGTCTAATTTGAGAGATGGATAAATTAATTTAAAAAAACAACTTGGTTGAGTATATTGTTGGCTACCTGCCATTTTTAAATGGCTCCCAGTAATGGTTTTGTGGAAATTCTGTTAACTAGTGTGCATTAAATTGAATGCACTTAAGTCCAAAAGACTTCCAGCTAGTTTAATAATGCAGTTTAAAATACTACCATACTACATATGTAATACCAATAAATCTTCAATAATTATTTCTTGTACTTTTTAACAAAATTGGATTAAATGGTTTCTAAAGAAACAAAACAGAAAACAAAGTTATAATTAGAAAATCTATAAATTTAACACATAAGAATGATGGTGATATATATATATTTACTTCCTAAAATATATATGTAAGTAAACATATATATATTATATATGTATAGTATATATAATATATGTGTATAGTATATACATAATATATATGTTTGCTTCCTAAGATATATATATATTTTAAAGTTATTGTCTTAGGAATTAAAATAAATCTATTTTCTATGTATTTATGTTTGTATCTTCTACCTAACACTTCTGTATAACATTTTGACATTTTTTTAATGTGTTGAAATGACTTTTAAAATAATTTAAAGAATTATAAAATTAGATTTGATTATCAAATATTTAAATAATTTAAAATTATAAAATAAATTTTACTTTATATGTTGCATGTTCTAAATATTTTCAACCTTTAAAAAACTATAAATGACTTGACATTAGAGTCTAAAATATAGTAACTAGAATTAATTTTATATTATTATTTTAAAATATAATATTAAATTATAAATCATCTTCTAGTTTGTTTCTATGTACATATTTTTGTAATAAGCTTGTTATCTATTGTTCAAAATAATTTTTATAATTTGAACTAAATTTTCTTAATTTTTTCTTATAGAAGTCATTTATACAGGTTTTCAAAAATTAGTTTTGTGCATTTTCATATTAAGATTCAATAGAATTTTTAATTCATAAATGAATAAACAAGTTCATTTATTAAACAAATATCAAATATTTGATTCTTAAAAATCATATAAGACTGACATTGTTTGTCTAATTTTACAAAAGAATAATTAAATTGAGAGAGTATTGGTTAATTTCTTATGTGAGATTGAATAAGACACAATTTGAATCCAAGTCTATGACTTCGAATTTAGTGTGGTGGATACTTAAGCATTATAGAACTCATAGATAATAAAGTCAAAAAACCTAAACTTTTGTGATTTTTTTATAAGCTAAAAACATAGCCAGAAGAAACATTGCTTGAAAGTGCTAACCATATCCATGAAAATACCATTTATGTATCTTGTCTCCTTGTATATAGACATCTCAAAGTTTTAAGTGAGTATTTAATGTATTGACATTTGTAAAGATTATTAAACAATGCCTAGTGCATAGCAACTGCTTTATAATGTAATATCTTACTGTTTTATTGTTAAAATATTGTTGTTATTCATTTGTTGAATATGTGTTTTTACAAATAAATGTTAATCTATTTGAAAGATAAGCTACTGAAATTATGTAGATATGACATTCTAATAGATCAGTGATCAGGAGTTCCAGCTTCCTTGTCCAATATATTATTTATTTTAAAACCTTAATACTTCCTTCTCTTCATTCTCTCTTCCTTCTTTAATTTGTCTTCCTCATTCTAAACTTCCTTCCCTTTTTCCTTCTTGTTACATTTGATCCAGCAACTTGTTATACACAAGAAGTTAAGAAGAGGTTAAGTTCTTCCCCAAATTGCATGTGATTCAATATATATTTCATAATAATATTTAACATGAAGTACAGGTTTTTACATTTTTTTATTCCAAAAAATATGAACATTTGGTTTGGAACTAAAAAATCTGTTAATTAATTTTGAATCATTCCACTTTTTTTTTCAATATCACTGACAAGAAAGTGGAAAGCACATCAGCTATTAATAATTACAAAAACATTAATACCTCTTTTGAAGTCTCATCCAAATGCTGCCTCTATTTTAATATATAAATTACTTTTCTACATTTATCTAAATCCTTCCACAAGATTGCTCTCTTAGAATGTACTCTAATTTCTGAAAATTACTTCTTTTTTATTTTCAAAATATGACATTTCTCTTTCTGTTTCTTAAGTAAATGTAAGTAGCTTTCCTCTAATATCCAAGTAAAATATGACTATCTTTCTTACCCTTCTCTTATTTCTTTTCCAACTTCTTCCATAACCATCATTTTTCAGGCTCTGCAGTTCTGAATCTTAGCCTAGAAAACATATCCTTTCTTTCCACTGTTATCTTGTTTCATGCTGATATATTTAAACAGCATAGATATTCATAACTTCATAGTTGAATTTCTACAGTAACTCCCTAATTGATCTACTCTCTCTCGCTGTTGCCATTATCCTGTCAAACTTTCATTTGTAATCCAGCTACTAGCCACTAAAATACGTGCTAGTTTATGCCACATCCTACCACATTTCCACTCCCACAAGTTACTGTCCCTAAACCAGTCTCTGCCTCATTGAAGGTAAAACAAACCCTACAAAATGGTATGCAGTGGTTTTCACAAGAGGCAGAACTATTGCTGGAAACTGTCTAATTTTCTTAGTTCTTAAATAATTGTGAGATTCTGTGACACTTAGTATGTCGAACCAAAGCTGTAAGATTTCCCTCATATACAGACTACCATGAAGTTAAAAAAAAAAAAAAGTTCTTTATACTATAACTTTTGAATTTTCATGGAGAGGGAAGTAATCTTACCTGATTATTAGGTAAGCAAAACAGAGTAAAACAAATATAAATGAACCAACAAACAAAAACCCCAGAATCCTTCATAATGAACTGAACCTAGAATCTGAGTGTTTTTAACACACAAAGACTAAGTATTTTAGATTTTTATATATTTGTAATTTTCCTGTGACCATATAATTTAATGAAAAAGAGGTTGTACCTTACTTCTATCAAATCGGTACCTAAAATTATGATTCACCATTTAAAGCATACCTGACAGTTCTTATTATTTGAATTGTCAGTTTAACATATACAATCTGCAGTAATAGCTGTCACATGCAAACACATAATAGTGGAGATTTAGAACTACTTTTAACAGACTTAGATTTAGGATAATGACAAAATATATCAAATAGGGACATTCTTGATATTGAAATGAATTATTAAAATAATTAGTATTTAATATTTTTCAAATGCTTATTTCTTGAGTAAATGTTTATTATATTGGTGGAATTTTAAAGTAGTTATATATAAAAATATTTTCAAAAATAAATGCTTTCTAAAAATAATGTATGTTGCAGTATGTCGAAGTAAAACAACATTATTACCTAAACATATTTTTTTTTAAGTGGATTTGTTTCCATAGACAGTGAAGTCATTGGGACCAACATTATCCTTCTACTGTAAACAACTAGAAAATCAAATAAATATATAAAACAAATGTTTCCAAATATTGAACAGCAAAGAATGCAGAAGATAAAATTTTTGAAAAGTAAACAGATGAGATGTAAATTAAATTAGGTTGAAATAAACTAAACGAATAGATATTTCTCTATCAACAGTGATGGCTGAGATCATCACTGTATTCTTCAGAGTATGTCGAGTTTTTCAAGGTTCAATTGAAGAGGAAGCCTTAACTCTTTCTGCATCATGTTTCTGCAATAGCCTATTTTCTACTGGGTTTTTCAGTCACTGTGTAAATTTCAGTTTATAACTTGGCCAATGCCATTCTTAACTTGCTTAATTTATCCATAATACTTCATAGTCTCCCCCAAAATGTTTCCTTTGTTCTGAGTGATCTCACTTAGGTTCTCACTCTTGAACACTTTTATTACTCTGAGAAACACTTCAGACTTACTTATTCCATCATATCACATGTGAGATGTTTCTACTTTTTACTTAGGAACACACACCACATCTCTCTGAAATCACTTAGGTCATCCCTTTCATTTGATAAATGATGATACTGGGCAAAAATAGCCTGAGAGGGAAGGCTTACTAGCTAAATTCTAAGAATTTGCTTGCTAATCCAGTTATTCTTGACTGCCCTTAAATTTACTGAAGAAAAAGAAGTCTCATTTCTTCTTTCATTTCAGTATCCCTGGTATAGCTATTTTCCTATGGAATAAATTCTTGGTTTTACTTTAGAATATCTACGTACTCCCTAAATAGAACAAGCCTATTTTTTTTTTCTATAGCACATATGTCAGAGACCTAAAATTACCACATTTAGGAAAGAGCACATGATGATAATTTAGACGTTGAAAGATAAACCTATCTAAGTCTGGCAGATTCTAATTCTCTAGTCTCTGGAGCCCAAATTAAATCATTACATTCCCTGTAAAATGTTTTAGGTTGATGCAATATCAATATGAACCCTCTAATTGCTCATTATTACTGCTTAGTTCTTCCACTGAAGTGGAAGCATCACATTAAACAATTCCAAAATAATGACTCTTTTATTCATGAAGTCCTGTGCAACAGTGTAAAATCATTAATTTGTTAGAAACTAAACAAGAAATGGCCCAACTGGAAGGATCCAACTGTGGTTTTTATTTATCCTGACTTGACAAGAATACTGATTTTGATCTGCAGTTTATTATATTTGATTGCCATATATGGATAATGAATTCTAATAATTCTAAAAATATGTTCATGTTCGTAAAGCATGAACATATTTTTAAAAAGTAGTTGTGAATTTACCCCTATATATGTAACTTCAGTCACTATAAAGTAAGATTGTACTAAGGATCACTTCTTTTTTCAATAGAGAAATTCAGTTATTTTACTTTCATAATGACAATCAACTTGTCTGAAAAGCAAATGGGACTCCATTGCGTCTATTATATCTATAAAATCGTATATTATTTTACACTTCGACCATTCTTCTTAAATATAAGATGCTGAACACAGAAGTTAGTGGAAATTCTTTTTTTTTTTTTTTTGTAATGATGATATAGATGGAAAAAAACTAAAAAAAAGTACAAGTAAATTCTGTTATATTTATACTGTAACACTAGTATCTTAGAAACAGTTTTATTATCACAACAGGCAGTTGGCTCTTGTGAAGTTGAATTTAAACCCCAAATTGAATTATAAAATAAAGCAAATAATCTTAGAGATTACTTGTTTAGAGAAGTCCTTATTTAATTAAGATATGTATGCTTCTCTAGGAATTATTTTTAACATCTTGAGATTATGTACTGAGCCACTCTCAAAGATGTGGGTTATTTTTCTAATAACTGTAATGAGTTGAACTAATCCATTGATACTCTTTCAGCCTCTTCAGTTTTTCTTCAGTGAATGCTTTTGGAGGAGACATGTGTGCAGCCGCAGAAGTACTTTGGGGGAATGGATTAGAGCTCAATGTTGTCCGAATTGGTTCTGAACCCATTGGGAATCCTATCTTGCCAATTGGCTTGACTACAGTCAGCTTCCTCTAGACACTCCAAAATCCTGAATATTTAATATGTAATGTCCAAGTTGAAGCAGTTATTGTGTTGTGTCAGTGTTTCCAGGTATCTTTGGTCACTCCTTATGCTACTTTCATTGATGTGATTGCACCAAGATAACATGCTTATGAGGATTCCTTTGGGAATAGTAGACGGTCTCACTTCAAGTTCTCATGGAAGTCTTTTCTGAATACTTCATTTTAGTTAAATTTAAAATCCCACCCTTATCAGTACTTCCTATCTCATTTTCTTTACCTCATTTTACTATGGAGTACTCATTATCATCTAAATTAAAATATAAATACTTATTATTATATTATTATTTATTTCTCTTTCTCTGCAGAAGAATTAATTTCATGAGAGTGGTGATTCTTCTCGGTTTATTTGCAAATGTATCCTCAGCGTCAATTACATATTAGGCAGTCAATAAATATGTCTGAATAAATAAAAATATTCTGGAAATACTCTGTTCTACTAATGGTTGGCTTATTTCATGTATTGACCTGACCTTACACAGTAATATCTATACATTCCTCATGTCAACTTAAAATCTCCCTCCTTTCCACTTTATCCTAAAATAAATACTATTTTCCTCTAACACAATTTGGGGCTAGAGAAAATGATATACTACATTCATAAAATTTGTTTGGAAAAATTTAAACATATTTATTGGAATCATTTTAAATTGACTTTCTGATTGTTTATATTTCACTAAAAACTATCAAATGCCTAACCTATCAAATTGCATTACTTTTATAAAAATCAATTTTAGTCATTCACATTTTTCACAGAAAGGGAATGACTTTATATTTTGAGTGTTTTCTTTGTGTTTTTCCCCCTATTTTTATCTTACAACATTCATACTGCTCATTCTTAACAAAATCTTAGATAACATGATAATTCACATCATATGGATGTGAAAAATATACTAATTTTTTTTTATGATAACCTTGTCATGGAGGTTATTTCCAATTAATTTTTACTATTATTGAAGGAAACATGTTTTTGAACTTGTTAGTACATTATTTAATACTACTTTTTATGACATTCCCAGAAGACTACAAGGTCAAACGACAAGGCTGTTTTAAAGATTTTGTTGTGCTTTTCTAATTTTCTTTCCTTTCTTTCTTTATCAATATACACTTCCTCCAGATATTAATGGAGATTTTTTTTGTGGCAACCAGCATTTAACTGCTTTTAAGTTAAAGTTTGTTAATTTAATAGAAACATTGTACCTCACATTTTTTTTTTTTACTTTGAGATAGAACCTTAACCAATATTTATCAGATCTAAATGAACTATCTGTCTAATGAACTACATATCTATATCATTTTCTCATTAAACTATTAAGTATTTAATATGTTTATTATCTGTTATTATTAACTCTTACTATATACAAAAGTTAACTGTTTATTCTTTTTATTTGTGTGTATTTCATCCATATGAGTAATTGACTATAATATATAAACTTCTTTATTATAGATAACAATTTTCATACATGTTTCAGTGACCTATTCTTCCTGTTTTACACACTGCAAATATTCTGAGTAACCTCCACCCTTCAAAATAGTATATCAAAGGCTAGAGAATTAGGCAGCTAAATAGAAAAGAAAATAGTTGTATTTTACCATAGCAAAAAACAATTAAATACTTCACAGACATGACTATTTCTGACCTATTTCTAGCAGAGGTGGTATAGCTGGTGCTATGAATTTCATCTCTGTTTTCAGATTATCCGTGTTAAAATCCCCAGTGTACCAATAGCCAGTCATATGACTTCAGGCAAATTAATTTCTCTGTCTTTAGCTTGCCCAATTTATTAAAAATTAGGATTGCTGTAAGATGAATTATGTCTCCCCAAAATTCACATTTGAAGTCCAAGACTAGTACTATCTCAGTGTGACACTGTTAGGACATAGGGTCTTTAAAGAGGTTATTGAGGTTAAATGAGGCCACTAGGGTAACCCTTAATCCAAAATAGCCGGTATTCTTATAAAAAGAGATTAGGATACAGACACAGAGGTAAGACCATTTGCAGACAGAAAGAGAAGGCCATCTGCAAAACAAAGGGAGAGATCTCAGAATGACACCAACTCTGCCGATACCATGATCTTGGACTACTAGTTTACAGAACTGTGAGGAAATGAATTTCTGTTGTTTAAGCCACCCAGTGTGTGGTACTTAGTTATGGCAGCCCTAGAAAACTAACACAGGGGTCATAGTTTATCTAACTCATGTTATTGTTATGATTCAATAACTTATATGAATAAATTACATAGAATAATATTTCGCATAGTAAGAACCTAATAAATGTTGCCATTCATATTTAGCACTATTTTTATGGATTTAAAAAAAAAATAAGCTAAAGTAAGCAGATAGCAGATGCAACAATAAATTTCAGATTATAGATGATTTACAACTATTTTAGTAATTATGTTTATATTATGTTTTTTAAAATAAAGTGAATTCTATTTTTAGTATATTGTTCCACAAATAGAAATTTGGCAAAAATGGTAGTTGAGAAGGGAAAAAAACAGGCTAAAAATTTTGCTATATCAAAAAATTTCCTGAATTAGTTTCCTTTATTCAGAATATTAGTAAGAAATAATATGTCAAAATGTCCTTTGAGAGATTAGGTTGGATATACCTAAAAGCTGTATATGGAAATAAGAAATGTGGGTTCTCTTCCAAACTGTGTGGTTAACTACCTATCACTAGTACAACACTACTGACAACTACTATTAAATAATTCTGTCTACTTATTGAGTTCTTATACTATGCTAGACACCATGATAATCACAAAGTAATGCGTATTTAAGACTCATAACAATGAAATTAGTTATAAACTATTACTGTTTTCATTTTACACATGAGAAAAGAGGCTTGGAAAGATTCTATAACCTGGTCAAAGTCCCAGAAAAAATTTGGAAGACTCAAGATTCAAATCCACTTGTATGGAGTCTAAGGTTTATTGTGAATGATTCACTATGTTAGGGCTTCACTTTTCTGAACTTCCACTGTAAAAAGAGAAATTTGAATAATATCACATAATCTCTTTCCATTCTAAATTGGTATGATCTAATGACTTCAGCTTCTAATATTTTTAAATTATGCATAGGCTAAAAATAATTTCTCAACTGCTCTTTGAGGAAAATAACTCTAGAATTTAAAAAATTGACCAGACAATTTTGATGTAAATATGTCTCACATTTTTTACTTACAAGAATTTATCTCCAAAACAGCCACAGGAAAATTTGTACATTCATTACATATCAGCAGAGACACATTTGTTGCCTCAGGTAGGCACCAGAGCTTGAAAAATATAAACTTTAATATATGAACAAATGCTAACCTTCTGATGACTTAAATCTTCCACAATGTTTGCATGGTTTCCTTTGACATAAACAGATGAACATCTAGAAATAAAGTGTATTTGTAAACTAACTTTCTTATGATATATTTAACATAACATTAGTGCAAAGAAAAATTATCAGCAAACTTGACTTCAGGTCTCACAAATTGTTAGCTGAGGTTTCTAGGAAAAACTATGGATAATTAAATATATATTATTTATAAATATAAATGTTTTTATATATATGTAAATATATATATTTTAATATTTTGACCCTCAGTTTTCAAAAAAAAAAAAAAGATTCTTAAGTCACAAATCTTATAGCCCTGCATCTCACAATAAAAATGACTTTTCTATTTCTTATCATTAATCTTTCAACCTACTGTTCAAAACAAAAATTATTCTTCCATCCTGTCATGAATCTGTCAAAGGCACTGCTTCCAACAAAATTGACTTCTCTAATTTATGTTTCTTTTCCTGAATCTCTCAAACCCATGTTCTTAATTTAAAAAAAAAAAAAAACTAATTCTATATTTTGGTGTCTTTTAGTAACAAGAAAATTACATTTCATTTTGGTAAAAGTTTACTTCTAGTGAAAATATCTGTAATGTTTATAGTAGATTTTTTTTCTATGCATAATATGAAAATTTTTTTTTTCTATGCAAAAAAGAAAAAGTGTTTCCTTGAATAAATTATTTGAGCCTATGATCATTTCAAAACATATAAAAGGCTTATTCTTGAACACAGAAACATTTAAAATTATAAAATAGGTTATACTTCATGGCTTCTTTTATAATCATATGTTCAATAGAAATTACTTTTTCATTTTAGCAAGATACTTAGGTGATCCAAATCACTTTTAAAACTCCTTCATTTCATATGTTTTTTTTTTTTTTCTTTTAGGAAGGGAAAAATCTGTAGTTGCAGGGAGAAAGGTGGAATACTGTTTTTTAAATAAATCGTGAGTGGCATATATGATATCTGGCACAATATATTCATCCAATCAGTCCCTTTTGATTGCATACATTAAATGAATAACTACAGTTCTAAATGCCATATAAAAATCTTATTTGTTTAAGTGTCTTATGATACAATATGAATCAATCATATTTAATTGTGTAACAGCTGGCATTTGCTATGTTAAAAACAATATAGAAGATTGGGGAAAAAACAATTAGGTCTTGATTTATGGAATATATAGCATCAGAGTTGGCAATGGAATACTTGCTTTATTCAACAAACATCATAAGCTCTCAACTCCCTCCCACAAGTAACAAGTGATTGATTGACTAGTTCTTTTACTGAAAGAACAGTGTTCTTATATGAACGACCTGGTATTTCCTACATATTTCTACATATTAGAAAAAGAGAAAACAATGTAATGTTTCACTCAAAACTGTCATAAGATCAATGACAAATCTCAATATTAAGACTTATTGGGTAGATGTACCAGCAAGCATATCTATACAAATTTTGCAAATTTAACACAACATAAAATCTTTACATGTATTTTATCATTTTTTAAGATCTTGTTCAAGGCCAGGGCTGATGTCATAGAATAACAGAGTGAGTCAAGGAAAAACTTGCCATTTATCCTAAGCAGGCTGTTTATTTATTGGCAGAGACTATTAAGACACCGTAATTAGGCAATATAGCTACCATTAAGTTTTTGAAGAATTATTATGTGGAAAATAATGTAATTCAGATATTGTTGATATCAAGAGGTAGAAATTGAATAAACAGTGTATATGTTACAATGCATATTACATTACATACTTTTAAGTTACTATATTGGTAGCATTAAACCAATCATATAAGGAGGTAGACTAAAGTTTTAAAATATCTCAGAGATAGTTTAGTAACAGTAAATGTTAAAACCAAAAGTAAAAGATCAGGTTTCTGATTGCTAATATGTTACATATACCATTGATAATTTTTAATAAGCATAACAAAAATGTTTCCTTTCTAGCCTGGAGCAATTAAATGGAAATCTACAGAGTTTTCAGAAAATTAAAAAGAAAAATTGCCTAAAGAAAATAACCTACAAATTAGGTTCTCTTCAACATTGGCATGTTAAAGATAGTTTTCAAAGAATTTTAATATGATCCATTTATTTAAAAAATCACTTTATCTCAAAGGCAATTACTGGTAATAATTTGATATATCAAAATTATCATACTATCTATGGAGTTTTGTATTATCATTTTTTTAGTTATTATTATATTGTATTTCCCCTAACATCAAATGTTCTTGAAAACAATTTTAATTGCTGCAAAAAACATTTTATGAAAATACCATATAAAGATGAAATTTTAATCATTATAACACATATTTAAATTGAATACATACAATTTTGTTTTAGAGGAATATGTTTTCAATGTTTGATTTCTAAATCATCATAATACTATATTGTGAAATGTGTAAAATGCATTTAAAATATAGGGAATATATCTTTAAATGCTTATATTTGAAAAAAAGAAGTCTGAAACGAATGATCTAGTTATTTAACTTAAACATTATAAAAATAAAATAAAATAAATCCAAGTAGGTGAGAGAGGAGAAATAGCAAAAATAACTCAAATAAAATAAATACTTAACAAACTTTAAAGAATTGACAAAACCAAAAAATATTTTATTTGAGAAGCCTAATAAAATAGAAAAGAATTAATATAGATTTTAAACAAGAGAGGAGAAGGAGAGGAAGAGAAAGAGATGGGGGGAAGAGATAAATGAAAAGGAGAAGGAGGAGGAGAAGAGAAGGAAAGAGAACAAAAATCACAAATAATCTTAGTACTAAAAGAGAGCATTGCTATATAGAGAAAAGTAATTTAAAAATCAATCAATATCCAGTCACCTTATGCCAATTAATTCAAAAATATGATGAAACTAAAACAAGAATAACAAACTTCTACAGAAATATAATCATTAAAGAAATGGAACCTACCCACAGGATATAAAACTAGATAACAAAACGTGAGGTGCGGCTATTTTTACCAGTCAGTTCTACAAACAATGAATGGATTTTTACCAGTAAAGACTTTAAGTATTCAAAGAGTGGAATATATATATATATATATATGCACACACCCACATGCTCACACACACATATGTATATATACGTATGTATGTATATATGTATGTATGTATGTATGTATGTATGTATGTATGTATTTTTTTTCTGGAATATATGTATTCCAAAAAATAAAGAGAGAAAATTGTAACTGACTCATTTTAGAAAACTATAATAACTTTGCTACCTGTGCTAGGCAGAGGTAAAGATGACTTTACAAATTCTCATTCTTGGTATTCTATCAAATACTAACTCAAGTGTTGTGAAGAGAGTTTGCAAACATAATGTCCTAAATGGGGTAGCTTTAAGATATGAGGATTACCTGTGTGGAACTAACCTAATCATATGAGCCTTTCAAATGCAGATAAATCAGACATTTGAAGCACTTGAAGGATTCCAAGCACTACATTTGGCTTAAAGACGAAGGGAACTGCATGATGAGGAATGCAGGCATGTTCTAGAAGTTGAGAGTAACCCCCAACAAGAAGAAAATGGGGATCTCAGCCTTTCAACCCAAGAAACTGAATTCAGCTAACAACTCTAACGGATTTGGAAGTGCTTCTGCCCTGGATCCTCCAGATAAGAGCTCTGCCTCCCCTAAATCTTGATTTCAGCAAGGTCCCGAGCAGTGAACCTCTCTGAGCCAGCCCAGACTTCTGACCTACCAAACTGTGATATAATAAGTGCATATCCTTTTAAGTTACTAAATTTGTGGTAATTTGTTATACAACAATAGAGAAATAATACCATACCAAACCAGATAAAGATGGTTGAAAATGTAAAAGTATACAGTCCAATATCACTTACAAATCTGAACACGAAAATCTTAAACCAATAACAAACTTAATGCAGCAATTAAAAAGTATTTATGACCCAAACACTTATCTCAAGAGTATGAGGATAAATATTTATGTGTGTAGGAAAAAAAAAAATAAGAGAATCTTTAATAACATGTAAGTTCATGTTATTTAGGGTATTGGTATATATTTGGTAATCTCTGTCCTTAATAAACATCTAATTTAGAAACCAGTTTGTTTAGTGAAATTGACTTCAAGTATAAAATGAGGTAGTGATAAAACTAATTTTTCAGTTTGACTACTGATTTTAATATTAATCTGACTGTTTTGTATAACTTCACTTCTCTTTTTATTCCCTCCAAAAGATCATTTTATTTTTCTATTTTACACTCACAATAGCCACCTTACTTCTAGGCTATTCTATGTTGGATCATATTATTTTAGATATTTTAAGCGGCAAACGTTTTTTAGTTGCAATGATATCCCTTGATCACTCAATCAGAATAATTTACTATATATTTTTGTTATCTCATAGTGTGAAGATTTTTTCTCTTCTACTACATTTATAAAATTGTGGTCTTGTATTATTTGCCTCCACTTCTAGATTGGAAGCTCTTTGAGGAGAGACAAGGTCTTTTTCTTGCTTACATTCTTCAGCAACTTGCAGACCACATAGCTCATAGTAGTGCCTGATAATGTTTATAATAGAAATGAATAATGCTAATTGCCTTTTGGAACAGTAATGAAAATTAAATAAGTAAATATATGTTAGTGCCTAGAAAAGAGAGCATTCAGTTTCTAGCCATCATTATTGTAATTAACATTGCTTATTATATCACTAAAGCCTTACTTTTCTTTATTTTCGTAGCATGACAGATACACTCTGTGTGGATATTAAACACAAAAGGGAAGGCAAATGAACACATAAATTACTGAAAACCCCATTTTTCTTGGTGGATGTAACAAACTGTGTTTGGATTTCAGCTCCCTCTCCATATTTAACCAATTGTTTGGCGCAGAAAACACTGTGGTGGCTCCCACAGGTTTTAGCGTAATATCTTACAGAGGATGGTCCATTATTTCTACAGAAGACTGGGTAACTGCACCAGCCATCTGAGCCATAATGTGTCCATCCTACGCATACTCTGGATGACCAGAGCATTCCCTAATCTAGCTGATATCTCCATAAACCTGTAAGCCATTCATTCCCCAAATATAAGTGCTTCTAGGTTAAGTTCTAATTCAAGCTTTCCAAATAAAAATGGTTTCTCTGTTGTATTAGGAAATTTTCAAATTCCTGAGGCTAAACTACATCATTTTCCTTATTAACTAGCCTGATGGAGATTTCTAACAAATGTATGTTGGTTTTGAAAGAACTTGCAGGATCTCTCTCTTTCAAAGTACTCTTTATTGCTTTCATTTTATTACATATGGTAGGGCAAAATACCCTGTATCTCAGTGAATAAGTGCCTAAAAGCAAATGCAGAGAGAGTACAAGTTCCATATTACAGGTACCTCGAAATGGAAAACTGTTCATTTAAATAAAATCAGAATTACTAATTGATGCATCTTTATCTCCTAAAGCTGCATGCATGTAATGACTGCTATACATGTATATAATAATCAAAATGTGTTGAAAATCATTTAGTTGGCATCCATTGACATTGACAAGCACTATTCAAAATGAAAAATCAGTCAGACATAGTATTATATGTCATTATAATTTTGCAGTATCTTGATAAAAAGCAATTGCTAATATATGTGTGCTTCCATTCTCGGAAGTAACAAGGTTATGGATGATGGCTTCTTGTGCTTTCTTTTCTCAGCTTTTTTTTTTTTTTTTTTTTTTTTCCTAATAGACCGATGCCATGCTGGTATAACGCAACACTTCTGTGGTCTTTTGTGCCAGACTGATAATATTACAGATATTCAGGTCAACTGTATCATAGCTCTTCTCCTTCTGCTCATGCCATTTGCTTCAGTAATATTCTAAGTACTAAAACTTGTAGTTGTAGACAGAGAAAACCTTTGCAAAAAGCATATGTGTGTGTTTAATCTTCTGTTTTTACTGTTTTTCTTCTCATATGAGAAAATGTATTTTTCCTGGGGGGAAAAAAACCTCGCTGGAAATCAGTGCAACACCTAGCCAGCATGCCACGTAAGTCAGTATTTAAAGTTTTCTTTTAGCTCATAAAGTATTTTCCCTTTCTATCCTAAAATTATATAAAAATAGTTTGAGAACTACTATTTGGAATATTTATCACGGCCCTAGTACTGTGCATATAGTTAGTGCTTCTAAATATTTGCTAAATGAATACATTATTAAGTTCTTTCACCATAATATGGGAAAACTTGAAAGGTTCATACATGTTTAGTGCTATAATTTAGTGTTCATTAATGGCAAAAACATGTTCAATGAAAGAAAAAAAATAAAAAGTGTCAGTCATGTAGATAATACTGTTCAGTTGAGCCAATATGAATTCTGGATATTGTGTATGTGCGTACATATGTGTTTTGTGTTGCAGTATCTGCTTAAAAGACAAAGTTGAACAATACATTGCTATTATAAAACTGACTCTTTAAGAACTAAGCAAATAAACTAACAATGTCAATATGACCTAAATCTTAAGAGTTTTATATACAGAAACTCAGGGTAGTGGAGAGGGAAAGCAAAAATGTGACCTGAGGGTTCAAGAAAGGAATTCTGGAAGAGATAATCCAAAACTGAATAGTGAAGGATGGCACAAACATTTTATATGAATACTTTAAGCTGAGAAAATATGAGAAGCAAGATATAGTAATAATAATAATAATAATAATAATAATGATGATGATGATGATGATGATGATGTTAATGACCATTAAAAATTAACAATAGTAAACCTAATTGAGAGTTTGTGTTACAATTTTCTATGCCTTATTGCATTATTAACCTTTATAGCATAATTTCAATCAGCTCCATTTTACTGTATAAAAAGGGGCAAAGGAAGGGTTCATAAATTACACAAAATTACACAGATATTATGTTGCGAAGCCAGGATTTAAACTCAAATATTCCTGAAATACTATAGTTTATGAAGTATACTTTAAACAAATATATACTACAGCTGTTTTAGTAACATATCTTTGTAAATTCTTTTTTGTGTGTGTGGTAAAATACATATAACATAAAATTGGCCATGTTAATGTATAAACTTGAGGAGAATTCAGAAAATTCAAAATGTTATGTAACTGTAACCAGCATCTAGTTCCAGAACATTTCATCATCCCCAAAATAAACTCCATATCCATGAGGATATCATTCCTCATCTCCTCCTTCTTATCTTTTCCTGTACTTCAGACCATATGCCTTTATCTATATTCATATTTTTGGCCTATTTTAGATTGTTTGGTTCATTCTTATTAATTATAATTGTGTTGGCAATAAACTTTCCAAGTTTCGTTTTTCTGCAGTGCTGTTGTTTCATTCTTGATTTTGACTGTATTTCATTTTTATACTAGTCTCAATAAAAGTTATTGGTAGACAGTATTTTGAGATATTATTCCATTGACTTTGACTAATGCTGTTGGTGGAAGTGCTCAGACCTCTGTTTCTTTGAAAATTATATGTATTTATTTGCTAATTTACTTAAGGTCTTTTCTTTGTCGACAGTATTTTGTAGTTACATTATGGTGGTTCTAGGTGTGGAATTATAGTCATTTGTCCTGCATAAGATTCATGAAGATTTCAGAATCTGAACAGTTTTGTTTTAAATCAATTCTGAATTTTCTCATCCCGTACATCTTTATATTTAGCTTTTTTGGCTAGCATCATCTAGTTTTCCCAGTAAATGTTAAAATCTCTCATATTTCTTGACTGCCCTTTTATTTTTCCCTCTGTTTTTCTGTACTGAATTCTGAGTTATTTTATTGAAATTTGTATTTCAGTTCATGTATTCTTTCTTCGTTGTGTCTATTCCATTTATCTTATCTGAGAACTTTTACCATTTCTAGAATTTTTTGATATTTCCCAAATTAGATGAAATATTTTCTTAGCATCCTTTCTTCTACCTAATTAAACATCTTCTTTTATATTACTTATTCTTTTTAATACTCTATATCTGATTCTGATTATTTTGTTTGTGTATAGTGTAACTCTTGCTCACAGAAGCCTGTTTCTTCGAATATTTTATTTTCGTATATTTATTCCATAATTATTATTGTTTTATTTAGAAAACTTTAAAGGGTAGTGGTAATATCCGTTGCTGTAATGAGGGCTTTGTTTACTTCTACAAGGTGTCTGGTGTATTGACAATACTCATAAATTCTACATTCATTCTGTACTTTCGGTGTTTGGGTTCTGTAGGCAATATGTTTTCCGGTCTCTAGCCTGCTTCAGGCCAGAATGGAGATAATGAATAGTCAAGGAAGGCTTTCTGTATCTCATTCTCTCATTTGTCAATTTTAATTATTATCTCCTTGTATTAGGAAGTGCTATTTTTCCTCCCAGTTAAGTATTTTATTGAGTGTTCATATTTTGGAATCCTGGCTTTATATTGAGGGGCTTTTGGTCTGAATTTTTACCTTGTTAGTCTTTTTTGTTTTGCTTTTCTTTACATTTGGGTTAAAACCATAAACCTAAAACCTCCTAGAATTTGTGTTATTTCCTCAGAGAAACTGTAGGATTTTTGTGAGCTTTCCTCTTTGAATGTTTTCAAATATTAATTAATTTTATGTTTTTAAAACTTCTTAACTAAACTATGCACTGAAAGATTTTTTAAGAAGTATTCAGTTTGAGGGAAGTCTCAAAATAATCAGCATGTCATATTTCCAGAAATAGATGTCTTGTCATATATCTTTATTTTAATTAGTATTTAAGGGATTTTTACAAAATAAAGTGGGGAAAGAGGCAATAATAATCCTGATGTAAATCCTTAACAGGCATTCAATATCTCAGATTTCAAGTTATTTTCTGGTTAAAATTAATGACATTAACTTATTTTTTAATTATAAATGATACAAATGAAAAAATTATAGTAATAAAGCTATATGAAGCATCCTTTTAATTATTCAAAAAGGAATACTTTCCAGATAATCTTAAGATGTTTTTGCTGAGTACAAATTCTCCTGTGGAATTTGTCCATTCTTGCCTTTGCCAGATAATACAGACTTTTCTATTATCTACTATTATTCTCTGTTTCTTTGGCCCCTACCCAGATTTTTCCTCCTTGGCTACTACTTACAATTTATGACTTGTTCAGGTTTATTCTTCTTAATTTGGCTGCTTCCCAAATAATTGTCTTTTGGAGCACATACTTCTCAAGCTGCTCAACAGTTCTTTAAAAAAATTAGGATTTTCTTCCTTATCTAGCTCTGACTTGATAGAAAACTCATTTTTTTTAGTATCCCAAAACACAAGTGACTCTGATTCCTTGGGGATGAAATATTTAAATTATATATTTATTTACTGCGTTAAGTGGAATGAGAGGCAATCATAGTGAGCACATTAGTTTGTTATTTGAACTAGTTATGAATCCCTCCTCTTCCATTAACTAATTAACTGTAACTTTTGACCAATTACAGTCTGTATTTGAAAAATGAGAATAATAATAACATTTCAATGATGAGATTGTGTAGATGGTTACATGAAAAAAATCAAAATTTAATAGTGTTCTATGTCTATAGAAATATACCCACACATACACATATACACACATATGAAGCAAATTTAATATTTATAAATTATATTGGAAATATGGTTATTAAAATATATTATTATATAAATATATTTATATACTTTAGAAAATACATAATCATATAGAAATGGACATATGTAGATATAGTAAGGGTTATATTAAAATGTCACTAAAATATTTAGATAAAAAGTAGAATAAAGATATTTATATGAATTTTTAAATGTCTTTAGATCATCTGATAATAATTTAACATAGTTGGAAGATGCTTTTGCTCCCTTTTCTTCACCAAAATTTTCATTCCACTTCAATAAAGTCATTTTAATAACTTAAATTCCCATTGATATCTACCTATTCCAAAATAACACGTTTATACTAAATTGCATTATTATTGGATCGCCTATGGGTATGTATCTTTTTTCATGAACTTGACTGTAAATCTCTTAAATGAGATGACAAAAAATAAGTTATCCTGCACCTAGCTCAATATCTGGAACATATTAGGCATTCAATAATTATTTGGTTAGGAACTATTGAATTCTGACTTCCCAAACTGAAGTGTCTGAAAAGAAATAATTTCACCACACAGCAATTAAATAACTGGTAAACAGAGTCAATTATTTTAGCAAAAGAACAGACAATTAAAAATAACTTTTCAAAAGGTAATTTTCAACATTCCATTATCATAAAACCCAAAGCAACAGAAAATCAATTGCTGTGTTATTTGGTTTATTGTGTAAGAGAAAAAAAGGAAAGAAAAATAAATAATTTCATATTTAAATTTCTCCAAACACTTTTCTGAGATTGGATTCTCCAGAAATAGGAGTTAAATCACAGTTTGTTTACAAGTCAGTTGTCCCCACATCTCCCAGGCTGTATCAGGGTTTTCCTTTTACATTTTTAAGGGTAAAGAGAAGACTTAATTTCTAGAGAAATAGCACGAGAGAGGCCCCAGAATCAAGGAAATTAGGCAAAAAAGATTGACACAGTGAGGGAAACAGTTTTAATTAGAAGTTCGCGCAGAACTTTGAGATGACCACTCCTCTCTCCTACCTCACTGGGCAATTTCATTTTGAAAGACTACCACAGGTTACTAATTGGACTACTCTCACTGCACAGGAAAATCTAAAGCTCACTTACTCTCTGATTATCTTACAGCAGTGAACCTCCAACTTTAGCTTGCATCGGAAGCACCTATAAAACTTGTTTGGGCACAGATTGCATTAAAGGATCTGATAGTTAAGAGGAAATTAGGTAGGGCAATAGCAAATAAATAATGAACTCCAGAAAGAAAATTAAACCTATATGCAACAGGTAATGCAATATATCTCTTACTTCAATAAATAACAATATTTTCATGTACGAATAATTAAGCATTGCATACTGACTTGAATAAAATGTAATAGGTTTTGAGGAAATATAGAGGGTTGTGAAAAATAACTGAAAACCCCATTTTCTGTAACAAAAAACCCCAAATATCTAAAATTAACAAGCTAAAAAGTAGGGAATAAATTATATTATTTAGACAGATGGATTTTAAAAAACATAAGAAAAATGAAAAATTGTTGAAAAAGAAAGTAGCTGGATCCATGGTGCTAGGGAAGGGATGCTAAGAAATAAGGGCAGTCTGTGGATTTCAGGTACATTCTTTATATTTCTGCATGCATAAATTTGATAAAAATAAAATTAATTTTTAATATACATAACTTAATATATTTATTATTTAATTTACACCCATGATCAGCTATATTATTTTCTTTATGTAAGTTTCTAATATTCTATATTAACTTAAGTAACATATTTAATGTAGTAAAGGCCCAGAGTCAGAATAACATTCTTTTTATTTGAATCACATACATGGATTTACTATGAATGCTTTATCAAAATTCTTTTGCTATTTTTATGTAGCTTCATAATGCTAAAAGTATGAAAAATTTAAAGGTCATTGTATAAATATTCTTCTATTAGTTACATTATATAGTGATAAATATACTACTAAAACATTATAAAACAGACAATCTCATTTTGTAATTGCTAATTAGTTTTGTAGTCAAAAGTATGTACCTTTGATTTTAATCCTGATGCTATAATTTATTGCAGAAAAATTAAATGTCATCTATCACCTATCTATATGTCTGTCTATCTATCTATCTATCTATCTATCTATCTATCTATCTATCTATCTATCATCTATTTATCTTCATCATCATTATCTGTCTGTCTGTCTCTTTCTGTCTATCTACCTACCTACCTACCTACCTACCTACCTACCTGTATCATATTTCTGTATTGTATCCTCTATTTTCTGCCCCTCTATTTTCTGTAACACTCTATTTTCTGCCCTCCTTTTTAAAAATTACTTTTGGTGTATCAATTCTTTCAGTAATACCCACAGAATAAATGAGTGGGAAGTGAGTTTTTTTGAGTTTTTGTATCTTATAATACCTCTTTTTCACTCTCTAACCTAAATTTTATTTGGGAAAAAATAAAAATCCTTGATAAATTTTTTGTTGGAAATTAACATTTCAGAATTTTTAAGTCTCCGTGTGCTATGGCCTTCTAGCTTCCATTGTTGTCATTGAGATGACCCATGATATTTTGTTTCCTGATGTATCCCTCATCCCTCTCTTTTCCCTGCATATATTTTTATCTCACCTTTCTCCTTTTTACTAATTTTTTGTGTGTTTGCGTGTGTGTGTATTGTTTATTTGATGATGTCTTATCTACTGTTATTAAATTTATGTGTCTGTGTGTTTGGCATGGATTTTTTTTTCTTATTTATGTTAATTGAGTTCTTTCTTTGGGGTGGAGTGGTTTCAGAGATAAACTCATGCTTAGTAAAAGAATATGTGTCTTGGATGTATACATCCTACCCTAATAAAAAGAAAAACTATTTCTTTCAACTAATATTTAGTAGGTAACATCTACCATGCCATATTGTATTCTACTGTATATATAAGAACCATGTTAATCTAGTAGGACAGATAGATAACTTGTTGACACAGTCACAGCTCAACTAAAACATTATACAAGAATGTTTTAACTGTATTTTATCAAATTTAAGAAAACAAAAAAAAGAAAGAAAAGAAAGGAAGCAAGGAAGAAAGGAAGGAAGAAATGAGAGAAAGAAAGAAATGAATAAGAAGCTTTTTCTTCTATTACACATTATCAACTATTTAAAATTTTAATACCATCAAATTTGGACTATCAGATCATATTGAGCTGCTTTTTCATGAGATCTATATGATTTTAATCTGCATAGCAGGTAAATTAGCCATTCTTTTCTGTGATAGTTAATTTCATGTATCAACTTTACTGGGCCAAAGGGTCCCCAGATATTTCATCAAACATTATGCTGGGTGTGTCTGTGGGGGTGTTTTTAGATGAGAGGAACATTTAAATTGGTAGATTTAGTAAAGCAAATTGCCCTTCTTAATGTGAATGGGTCTAATTTAATTAGTTTAAGGCCTGGATAAAACACAAAGCCTGACACCCTGTGAGTAAAAGAAAATCTTATTACCTGAGTGCCTTAAACTGGGATATCATTATCAGTTTCCTGTCTTCAGACGAGATATGAAACCTCAATTCTTCCTGGATCTCAAGCTTGCTGGGCTTTAAATGGGAGCTATACCATCATTTCTCGTTTGTCTATCTTTCTGACTCACTCTGCACATCTTGGTACTTGACAGTCTCTTTCTCTATAATCATGTGAGCCAATTCCTTATAATAAATCACTTTATACATATATATGAGAGATATGTAAATTTGATATATACATTTATATTTTTATATCTACACATGTAAATATATATATATATATATATATATATAATCTCATGATTCTGTTTCTCTGGAGAATCTTTACTAATATAATTATCAAATGTGAAAACATTATATAAGTTTCAATAAAATACATTTCATTTCAAATAGTGTAACCAATTTAGTTGAACTATGAATACTATTTAATTTTTTTGGAAGGGTATGGATAAATTTCAACTGCATTAATTTTAATATCAAGCCTGCATCTTGTGAGAGAAAGATAAGAGAGAGAGAGAGAGAGAGAGAGAGAGAGAGAGTTGGACAGAGAGACAGAGATAGACAGAGAGACAGAGAGACTAGAGAGAGACAGAGATAGACGTGGGTTTGTACCAAACCTAAAAGTTATCGGAGCACTTTTAAAAGGGCTCCCCAAATGATAATATGCCATGATAACACAAAAGTTATAAAAAATTCAATATGAAAAAATAAGTAGAATCAAGGACAAACACAACTGACACAAAGAATATTCCTTCTGAGCACTCCTAGTTAGATTGTTAATATTCCATTCAGCACGTATTTATTAACTACTTACTCCTAAAAGAAGCTTTGTAGTCCTGGCCATGGATACAAAAAGGAGTTGGACAATTTACTGTCATCTATCAAGTAATTGCAACGTTAGAAATGCTGAAAACGAAATAAAGCTGTCAGATTGCCTAATCCCATTGATATTATAAAATAGCTATCCAAAGGAAAAGGGAGGTAAGGAAATCAGGCTAGTATTCATCTATACAGAAATAGCATCTGTCTTTGAGCTCGTAGTAGAAAGGTGATAATTTATATTGTCCTGCACTTCTTTTGCTTTTGTCTCCCTTGTAAGAGAAAAACTGCCTCTATGATACTTCTTTCTTCGGCTTTCATAAATGTGCCATATAATATTTCTAATTTAGGTTTTATTCTCTCAGAAAATTGCCAAATATTAAAAAAGACACATTTCACAATGCAGTATTAGCAGCTCTGTGTTGGGTAGCATTATGCATCTTACAATGCCTTCAGTAAAAGATGCTTTGAATAAAAACTAGTTTGTCAAGGACTCTTTTATTTTTTAGTTGCCACCATTGTGCTCCTTGACTAAGTACCCTGCCTCTCTTATTCCTTCAAATAACTGAACTTAGCACAGATTTGTGAAATCATAATGTTTTCATTATTTGAAAGTACTCATTCTGTCTGTCACATATTACGTAGGAGTATGCCTTAGGCTACTGAAGGCCCAGTGGAATAATGTCAAATGCATGGTAATAATTATTTCAACAAACATTATTTTCTCTTTCCATTACTTTCAACTCTCTAGTTATACAATCACATTAGTGTTTTAATATTAAGTCTATGGCTTTCCCTAACAATAAGAAAATAGCATTCAAGTATTTATCAACTCTCTTTACTATCCACACCATCCATTTCAAGTATTTTCATTACTTTAAATTTTGCAACTAGTTATGTTCTCCACAGCTTTCTACTGGACAATAGTCAGCCCTACCGATAATTTCCATTTGCCAATTGTATAGGGTATTCAGTACTATAATCTATGTGATCCAGCAAAGGCTACACACATGGAAACAATCACTGTGTGAAATAGTTCGTAGACTTCATGCACATATGTTTTTTAGAATAAAGATTGTGATACCATAGTTCTTTATAAGTTGACTAATTGACAGTTGGCAAATGCATCGTTGTGTAAATCTATGTTTATTAATAAACAGAAATTGAATGTTTCTTATAAAGGAAAGGTTTCCAGAGCCACTAATTTTGGAATAATCTTTGCTTGAACCATTAAGGTCAATTTAAATGATGAGAAAAAATAATAGATTTCCCCTCACTTTTCAAGGACTTCTATGTAAACAAAAGAAATTTCCAGTACCATATTATACAGGGTTTTTTTTTTTGTCTTCTATGTTTTTTTCCTCCAAATTTCCCGTAGTATACACAATTAGAAGGGGAAAGGAAGACAGTTACTGATTGGAAGAAAGAATTATACAGTCTAAATGATTCCCTCATGTTTATTTGGATACAAATAAAGCAATACAAATAAAACAGAGCACCAACTCTTGGTAACATCCTGGATTTACCAGAGAAATACTCAATCAACAAAAATATATTGGTAAGTTACTAAGTACCAGTAATATTACTGTGCATTAGAGATATAGGTATAAATAGGACATGGTTCTTTCTTTTGAGCAGCTCATGGTAAAATAAGCAAACACAGACATATAAACAATAAGAAATATGTTTACATTAAGGGATACTGGAATAAAAAAATAGGGAATGTTTAATTAATCTGTGTGTGCTTCAGTATCTAGATATGGATTTGGTTGATTGTACTCTATTGTGTTTAAAAAGGCATTTCTGTTGGAGACCTTCTACAGAATTAGAAAAACTAGAGCAATAGCTCTAAACACAACCAGAAAGATTATATTATGGTAGAGAGGCTTTCATTAGAAAAGGGAAATACTAAAGAAAATAAGATACACTAAATTCATAATTTTCCAATGTTCGTGTGTGATAGATTTTTATAAAATTATACCTGGTGCCTCTCTCTTTTTCTTCCTCAACTCTTTTAAAATTTTCTGTTATAAGATATCCTTTTCCTCTCTTGAATCTCTGCTTTCCTCTGTTAGAGAAAAGGTTTTAGAAACATTTGCCATGGCCAAGAATGTGCTGTAGGCACAGTTTCCACTTACACAAGTTTGATGCTACAATATTCTCCTGTTTCATGAAATGTAAGTCTGCCAGCCAGACTTACAATTATGAATCTGCAAGGCCTCTTTCAGGCCAGTTACATACATATATATATATATATATATATATATATATATATATATATATATATATGTAGTTGTCAAGTAACAGAAGCATCTTTGAGTGCTTTTTAAATCACAATAGCAAGAAAATGAGAGAGGGAAAATCTGATTGAGCCAACGAATGCTCAAAAATGTGATAATGTGATTCTGTTTTTAATAATTATATTAACTTTCTTCTTCAGAGAGCTTATTTCCTATTGATAATATATAGAAGAAAACAAAATGATGTAAATAAAAACTATTTCTTATATATCTGTCTAGCATCTATCTTAGAGAAAAGTGTATGTCACTCCAAAAAAGCAAAATTGATATAAATAAGGCAAAGATATTTGATAACAAATGATATATATGTTTTTAAGTCATATGTATGTTCAAAACTGCATTTCTTAATATGTATTTTCCATGAGTGTGTCTGGCAAATCGTATTTCTTTAAATACATAAAAGCTGCCTTTGGAAATACTTGGATGTCAAGAGAAACAGAATCTACCTAATATTTATTCTCTTTATTGAAAGATAAATATTCAGGAAAAACTACTTTACAACAATCCCATTATGATAGAAACCAAACTTGAGATTTTACAGTAAGGTTGACATTTTTTTTTAGGTCATTATCAGTCATATATATAGATACATTTTGTTTAAGTACTTCAGAAAAACTAAACATTTGAGAGTAAATCAAGGTGATATAATTTATATTGTAATAGTATATAGCAGAATAAGATATGAATTGGGTTATAGATTGTGTTTTAACATGTATTGAATAAATATTGATCTATATCATCCTTTTACAAGTCAATTAAATTTAAAATAATTTAAATACAATATTAGTCAATAAACTTTATTTGTTCCATTGGAACTTTTACATGTTCAACAAGTACCTGGAAGTCTTATGACCTATGAACATATAAACACCATGAAGGAAGAAAATCTTAAAAGAATTGTTTAACAATTTTAATAGAAAATATATGGGCCATAATTTTATTTTCCATATTGAATGAGGTTAATTTTTTAAGGACCTTAGAAACTTTTTCAAAAAATAAGCAATATTTGGGCCAAAACTTTTTCAAAAAATAACCAATATTTGGGCCAAATATTGAACTTGATTTTGTTGTGATTGAAATATGTAATTTATGGAGAATAGTGGCCTCATTATTGATTGTACATGTATGAAAATATATAATAAAAACTCTTCCTATAAAAATACAGGAAAAAAGTAGGTAAACCTATAGGGTTGTTTTTTTCTATTAAAATTGGGACAATTGTTATTCAAAACTGCATTGTGAAAACTTCCTCTTATATGAAAACTAGTGTTGTTAAGCTAAGTATAGAATTCCTCTAGAAGACACTCATTTCTGAATGGCATGTGCATCCTTCTCTCTCTATGTCTCTGTCTCTGTCTCTCTGTCTCTCATCTGTATATACACACACACACACACACACCCACACACACACACACAGTTGATTGAGGTGGATGATCATGAGTTCATTCACCTTGTTTTTAAATTTGTCATTGCCATTTTTGTTTATAAGGGTCACCATATAGGGCACAAGAATAAGGCCCTACACAGCTGTATGTGGCAGCCAGATGGAACAGCAGTTTGATCAGGAAAATAAAAGGCAAATTTAACTAAATCACTATCAAATTGATTTATAATACATTTATTGACTGCTTTTTACATATAAAACTTTGCTGAACATGTTAGAAATATTGTGATGTAATGCCTACTTAGGAAGGGCATTTTTTTTGAGAAATGACTAAACAAGAGAAGTTAGAAAATTAGAAAGTTAAAACTTATTTAAAAACTTATTTAAATAATAGTTCAAGCAATGTTCAGTGTGACATATGTTTAAATGTCTTGGGTAGAGCAAATAACTTGATTGAATGGAAGGAGATAGTATCTCAATCATCTTTAAAAAAAAAAAAACTTAATTAGGGTTAATTAAGGTTCTCCAGAGAAGCAGAACCAATAAGATGAAAGAGAGAGAGAGAGAGATTTTAAAGAAAATGGGGAGTGGGAGTAGCTGGAAAGTCTAAATTTTGCAAGGTAGACAAGCAGACTGGAGACCCAGGGAAAGGAAGAGCTAATGTTGTAATTAGAGCCTGAATGCAGTCTAGAAACAGAATTTGTTCTTCCTAGGAAAGTTCATTTTTTTCCTCGCCCTTAAGACCTTCAACTGATTGGGTAAGGCCCACCCATGTTATTGAGGATCCTCCACTTTACTCAAAGTTTATCAATTTAAAATTAATCTCATATCTAAAAAAAACACTTTCAAGGATATCTCGATTGGCTTTTGATCAATTATCAGGTAGTCATGGTTTAGCCAAAGTGACACACAAAATAAATTATAACACATAGCATCTTTTAAGTTATTTTAAACAATATTTGGCTGAAAGAAATATCTGAAATCTAGTTAGTGCTCCCAAATTGTCTACAAGCCAACATATCAAAACTGTAACACTTAGTTGTATATTTGAATAAAAAAATTTAGAAATCTATGTGATAGAAATAATTATCTTATTATCTCCTATTTCTAATAACCTTATCTATATATGACTTTCAAAAGAAATGACCAGTAAATATTCAAAGTGCCTGGATCTCAGATTTATAATTTTCTGTCCTCTGTACCACAGTTTCCCCTCCTCCCCCAACAATTCAACTCGATTTTGCATTACTCCTCACCCGTGGGATTTTTTGTTCTCATGGAATCTCATTTTTAGTCTCTGGGATATCAGAGCCTATGTCTCTGACATGTGGTAAATGTCCATCAAATGTGTTAAATGAATTTGCAAACCAATACAGTTTTTCATAAACAAGTATTCTAGTTTATTTTTGATTCGGTCACTGTGCTGCTCTCTGCTTTAGTCAAGAATATTACCAGAGGCGTGATGGGGAGGACAGAGGGGTGAGGTAGATGGGGTAAAAGGGGCCAAAGATGAGGTGACAGAAAGAAATCTAATTATGGGCAGTGAACAATGCAATGCAATATATAAATATGCCTTACTGTTGAATCGTACACCTGAAACTTACTGTATTTCATTAACCAATGCTGCCATAATAAAAATAAATAAGTAAGTAAATAAGTAAATAATAAGCAAAATGAAAAAACAAACAAAACAAACAAAAAATATATATTACTGAAAAGAGTCTTTTCTAATGCGGTAATTACTGCCTCACTCTTCAGTCCCCTCTAGATATCTATCAGTTGGAGATTTATCTAAGTTATGATGCAAATGGACATTAATTAATGAAAGAACATATTTCCCTTCATGAAACATTAATTCATTGCTATTTTTTTAAATTTATTTATTTTTATTTATTTTTTGCTGCTTTCCATTTCATATCAAATGCATGTATTTTTCACTTAATTTCCAGTCACATGTGAGAAGTTCTGCTCCAGGCCAAAACACTATGTTACTTTTCTGTTTGGAGCAGAGGTAGTTATAAATGTTTCACCTGACAGACCTCATGGAGAAAGGTGCCATCACAGACCAAACTTGGTGCACAGCCAATCAAGATATCATAGTCGCTGAAGGCAGTTGCAGTGAGGGACTCAGGAACTCTGGCCTGGTCATGCTCTTCTGCGTATTTGCATTCCTAGCCCCTCTATCTGAGGCCTTGGCTGCTGGAGGCTCTGCTTAGGTCTCTAATTGGTGAGAGAAGAGGAAAACACCAAAGACATCTTTCCCCTTCTTTGACTCAGTGCTCTCCCGCTCTGATCCCTTACCCTTACCCCAACCCCAAGGTTCCTAAAATTGCCACAGCCTTTTGATCTGGGCTCCCTCAGTAGTAGGAAGCCCCTCACATTTGTGCTAATCTACCTGACCCTGTATCGCTGTGCTGTTTTATGCGGGAAGATGGAATAGTGTCAGTTGGTGTTTCTGGGGGTCTAGCCTCTTGCTTATAGTGTTGCAGGAAGTGATTAAGAGCTTACCTCTCATTTTTGGCTTGTTGCTTTAACTGGCTACTCTGATACTTGGCAGCTCAGCTCACTCTCCATCTCAGCTGAGCTCTTAACAAAATGTAGTAATTAATTAAAATGATAACTTCAAATCAAAGTGCTTGGTCAAGTCACACTTACTTTATACTGGTGATTGTTACTATTTCTCCCTTGAGCCAAGTTAATAAAGGTCCACATATACTTCCACAACTAATTTGGAAACAATGTTTTCTATACTTCATCAAATTATCATAGTTTTATCATCATCATTTCAACTCTATTGAAATAGACCTAGTGAAATTTTCTGGAAAGAAATCAGCTTCTCTCCCTGATGCACACCTGCATTCATTTATTCATTCATTATTCATTAAAACATTAAACAAATATGTATTGAAGAAAGTCTATGTGCTTTGGTCTGTATAAAATTACCTGGAGCATGGTTATCACAAAGATGAATAAGACAAGATTTCTATTTTCAAAAAAGGTTGAGGTTTGATATAAGACAGATTTGCAAAATTATAAGTATTTTATTAAAGTATAAAGAAACCTTGATAGGATAATAAAGAGATAATAAACTAATTTTGTTTGGCAAAGTAAAACGAAAAAAAATGGCGAATAATGGTTTAGGAATGGGAACAACTTATACAAGAGTATGAAAAGTCACAGGAGTATAAAAATGTATACCATGACAGTGAATAGTGAAAATTCAATACTACTGGAAGAGAGGCTATACTTGGTGAAAGATGAGATCAGCAACAACTATACATTTTGATGAATCTCAGGTATCATGCTTACAAGTTTTAACTTTATCATCTCAGAATGGGGTAATAAGAAATGTGCAAATGGATAATTAATAGAACAATTATTTTTTAAGTTTGGGTATTCTGAGACCCTTGTAGATGATGTGAGGTAATGATATAAATTATTATAAAGAAAGCCACTTAGTAGTATATATCAATAGCGAAGCCAAAAAACCAGTAACAGGGTTTTTTTCTTTATTATCAAAAGACCTCGTTAGTATAACATGTGAAGCCTTTAGAAAAATAGATGTTTAGACAAATTTAGGTTTTCTGAATTTGAATTTTAGGAGAGACCTCATTATATATATGATACCTCATTATATATATGAGACCTCATTATATATATATATATTAAAATTTTCCACAGGTTTATCTGTACTTATAATTTGCAAAGAACCAATAGAAAATTACAATGAACACAGAAGACAGAAATAAATTAAAGACACTTTTCTGAACTGGAACCAAAATACACTGATGATGTGTTCTGATGGTGAGGTATAATCTTGTGTTGATTATGACTAAGTAAATACTGATGATATATGAAAATATGAGAACTGAAGAGAAAAATCTTTGAAACAATATAAAATAAATTCAGTTTTCAGTATAGAAATGTTGGGTTTTATCAACAATAAACTGCAAATTAGTTTAATTTTTCAAAAGATTCCTCACTACGTATGTGCATTTATAGTTTTAGAAATATATTTATATGTTTTATGTAAAATTACTTACATGTTTCTGCTTTTATTTATGTGATATTGTAGTTTCCATGATATGTTGACCAAAGATACTTTCTTTATTTTCCAGTATGAGAAAGATTTGCAGAGATATTTCTTTTTGTTTATTTTAATATTTTTGATGACTGGATTCATAGTTCATTTGAGTACTTTGCATGAATGGGTAACTGACTTTAAGATTTGATAGCCAGTGACATGATTCCATTATGAATCCTCAGGATAAAGCTTCTCACTGCCTGTAACAGGTGATTAATTTCTCATATGATATTTACTGTCATCTCATAAATCTCCTGGATTTATGTGTTTAACTAATTACATTTTTCCCAAGCGAGGCATCTAATTTCTATAAAAATTCTTGAAATAACCTGTTCATAATATGTATTTCTCAAACTGTATCCTTGTTTTATATTTGTTTCGTGTGATATATACTTTCTAGGAATTAAAATATTTTCCTGGAACTTGATATATTTTTAGAAATTTTGATATTTTTAAAGTCCAAAATTATATGAGATAATTCTTCTAAATGTATCAAAATGATATAATACATATTTGTATATAGCTATAAAGGTGTTATTATTACAGTTACTTAAATATTAATATGAAATTATGACAGTTTAATTATCTATCTGTATTGTTAGGTAATAGGCAAGCAGATGTGCTAGAATTTTTTTTTTCCTATTTTATCACTGTAAGGACTCTAAGAAATCACAATGGAAACTTTTAAAAATGCAAAAATTCTAGGTTTTTAAATTTTAAAATGGCTTCCATCAATTACCAAATGGGCTTGGAACTATTTATTTTGTGAATGGCAGTGACTTACATTTGAAAGCACACAACTTACTTTCGGTAGACAGGATTTAAGATGCTTTCATGATTCCTGTCCCCTGCTGTATAGCCCCACATCACACCCCTTCTTGAGTTCTAGCAAAACCTGTAATTTTGTTAGTAATCAGTTGACTTTGATTTCATCAGAAAGGAGACGGTCCTCATGGACTTTTTTAAATCAAGCAAGCCCTTAAAAAGATGGAGCCTTTTCTGGAATCAGAGACATTGGAAGTTGAGATGACCCATGTAAGAGGCCACCAGGCTAAGAACTGTGAGTAGCCTCTTGGAATGGAAAGAAAATTAACTTTGGGTGGTGAACACACAATGAAATATGCATACGATGTATTATTAAATTGTACACTTGAAACCTATAAATTTTATTAACCGATGTCACTCCAATAAATTTAATTTTTAAAAAGTAGGAGTTGAAAGCGGTTCCTGTCCAACAAATGAAGAGAATGAGGGCTTTACTCTAAATAAACACAAGGAACAATTCTGCCAAAAAATGATTTGAATTTAAAAGAGAACCTTCAGCTCCAGAAAGAGGGCAACTTAGGTGACAACTTGATTTGAGCCTTGTGAGATTCAATTCAGCTATGCACAGATTTCTCTAGAAACTGTGCAACAGCAAATAGGTTTTGTTCTAAGTAGCTAAGTTTGTGACAATTGATTAGACGCACTGAAAAACTAATACTCTTATTTTTTTCTTCTGGAAATGCTGTGTGTATATACAAATATAAATTGAGAGTTATGCCAGACATTGAATACAAAAATGTAAACTCTCAAACTTAAAAGTGGCCTTGAAAACTATACTTTTTCTGTTCATCTCAAAAGCATAATTCAGCTATAAAAGCAGTATTGCCTTATTTCTTCTTTGACTACCTTATTTTCTTTCCAGTTGGTATTATCCTGTTAAGTCTCTTTTTCTGTTAGGGTTGAATCAGGTAGGTATTCCATGAAAAAGCACAGCAGCCAACAAGTAGACTGGGTTTCCTCAGTGAATGGAAAGTGAAGGAAGAAATACATCTTTTAACTTTAACATTAAATTACTTTCAATACTAAAAATGGAAGGCATTTCTTAAGGATTTATTAGCTGTGGAATTCACAAAAATAGTGTTACCTTAGCAACTCCTGACACAAAAATTAAGCTGTCAAAATCTCGATCATTCAAAAGGGGTCACTGATCTTCGTGTCAACATAGCAGATGAAAAAGAGCTGCAGAGATGTACTTTGCCAGGTTTTTGAACTCTAATAAACAAGCCAAGCTGTGTTTATGAACTCCCTAAAATAGACAAGTTGAGAATACAGCAGCATCTCTGTGTGCCAAAGTGGATTTACAGGTAGTTGGACATCACACACAATAACAAAGGAGTCTTCATTTACTCCCTCTTTTTCTAGGGAGGAATATCAGATGTCCACAGAAAGCCAAGCAGAGACAGCCCCATACTGGCCCAAAGTAATGCCTTTATTACATTGTCTGTCACAGAGAAGAGCTCCATTAGGTTAGTGTTTCTCTTGAAAAACTCTGGGGTGCCTTATGAAATGAAGCATGGAGAGAAATCAGCATGAGACTCTGAAGTCCTTAAATATAGCAAGTAAAGCTATCACTGGTGTTATTTTGCTAAGATAAAAGAGAAATTGAGAAATTAAAAAAAAAAATTCCAGTGTAACTAGGTTCTCCAAAGCAACCCGAATAGGTAGCACAAATACAAAGGTAGCTGGCTTAGCTCTTAATAACTTAATATTACTGAAGAAGTTTTTCCAGAATATACAATTCACATGTTTTCATTGAAGGCCAGCTTTTGACCATGTCATACCATATATATTTTAGACAAGTAAAGTGGAGAGGACCGGATTTACTTCTGGTGATTCATTTGTCTTTCAGAAATATCTTATTTTTTAGCCATCTCTCAGTATGTTTGAAACAACACATTTCGCTGCTCTGGGCATCTAATCTTGGTACCAGTTGTGTCAGCAAAAGAAAGTCTGTTTCAGTTTTAGCACAACTCAACTATGTTTCATTTTGACTGCATTTCTGTTCCTCTTTTTACTCTTGATTGTGAAAGAATGAATGTATGGTTGCTCAGTTCTTTAGCCCATGTAGGCTAACAATGGCTAAATAACGGTCTCCCAAAGGTAGCGGCAGCCCACTCCCTGGAAGTTCTGAATATATTCAGTTTACATTGCAGAATGGACTTTATAGATATGGTTAAGTTTACAAACATTGGTATGCAAAGATTATCTTGGATTAACCAGATTGGCCCATCTAAATACATGGACCCTTAAAAGTAGAAACATGTCTCCAGTCAGAGTCAGAGAGTGGTGAAACAAACAAACAAACAAACAAACAAACAAAAAACTGGCGAGAGTGATTTGAAGTATAAGAACATCAGCTGCTGTAGCTGGCCTAGTGGGTGAGGCAGCCCATGGGCCAGAAACGCAGGCAGCCTCTAACAACTGAGAATAACCCCAGGACTAGAACCAACAAGTAAGCAGGATCTGCAATTACATGAATCTGGATAAGCTGGAATTGAACGATCTTCCGGAACCTCTAGACAAGGACCTAGCTCTGCTCACACCTTGTTTTTGGTCTTGTTAAACTCTAAGCAGAGAAACCAAGAGATCCTACCAGATTCTGACCTATAATACCTGTGATAAAATAAATTTTTATTGTTTTAAGATACTAAATTAGTGGAAATTTTCATGGTAGCAATAGAAAAGTAATATAACCAACTGAAAAAAAAAAAAACTGCTCTATCATGGCCTTTGGTCTCTGACTCAGTCTAGTCCTGAATTTGATACTTAATGGTTTACTCTAATTCCTACTGTTTTTTTTGTTTTGTTTTGTTTTGTTTTGCTTTATTTTGTTTTGTTTTGTTTGTGGTTCTTCTTCCTATGGTTTTAAGTATGTGCACATATTTTACATTTCTACTTCAGCTGGAAATCCTAGACACCTGATATTATGGTAGTTACCTTCTTACTCTAGGAAAGATTTTGGGAAGTACAGTATTATAACTGTATGCACTGTTGATCATACCTGAAAATCTAAGCACTGTGATACTCACTAGTGTGGTCATGTTTCTGAAGAAAATGTCTCAGAGGAGTGTTCCACAGACCAATGAGATAGACCTGGGCCTGGAGCCAATTCTGGAAGTCCGGCTGGCACTAGATATCCATAAGGAGTCTGGATTGTGGCCACAATCAAAGAAAATAGGCAGAATACTAACATATTGCAATTGGGCACAGTCTATTGTAAGCTAACTTCCTGACCCGAATCTTGAGGAAATAGAGTCAATTGTTATCTTAATGTTCTTTTCATTGAACATAGATATGATGTCAACTGGCAATGGCTGCTTCTTTATCTTCAGAATGTTAATTGTTGCTGCTTCCTTGTGCTCTTCCTCTCCTTCCTTCTGAATGTTGTAAAGGTACATAACACCACACACACACACACACACATACATACACACACATATATATTCAAACATCAGTGACTTTGGGATTGTTTTACATGTTCATAATTCAAAGACATTTTCACACTTTGGAGATTATGTTCATCTAAATGTGAGAGAAAAAAAGGACACAGTCATGCATAGTTTAACAATGGAGATATTCTGAAAAATATGTCATTAGATAATTTTCTTGGACAAATATCCTAGAGTGCACTTACACAAATAGAGCCTATAAACGCCTAGGCTGTACAATATTGCTTACTGCTCATAGGCTACAAACCTATCCTGCATGTTACTGTACTGAATATTGTAATCAATTGAAACACAAATACAAGTATGTGTATATCTAAACATATCTAAACACAGAAAAGTACTGCAAAAAATATGGTATAAAAATAAAATTGATATCCCTGGATAAGGTGCTTATCATGAATGGAGTTGTAGGATTGGAAGTTTCTCCGGGTGATACAGCGAGTGAGTGCTGAGTGAATGTGAAGGCTTAGGACATTACCATGCACTATTGTAGACTTTATAATCTCGGTCCCACAGGCTTTCCCCCTACTTCTTTCTGACGTGTTAAGAAATAGAGCATCGAAGCTGTCCATGAACAGGGATGTGGGCTGGGCTGATTGAAATATCATGGAAAAACTGTCTGGGTAATGTGTTGATCCTATAATAGTGACCATCAAAGGGAGTGAAAGATGGCCAAGATCAGTAGAAATAAGAGACCAAGATGGAGAGATAAGGGACATAGGTGTTTGTCATAGCAATGCAGTTTTGTCTATTGCATGTTGGAGCAGTGGTCATATGAAGAAAATTTGTGGTATTTTGGATCCATTGACTCTTTTTGGGAACAAAGGACTCTCTCTGGTGTTAAACCTATGTAAGAAATAAAAAGCTTATTTATGGTTAATGTTATTATGATGAAAATATTTCTTAAGTACAAGGGTAGGTTTGCTCTATACTACCACAGAAAGTTTTTACTAAAGTGACAATAGAATTTCATATTTGTTCAGGTAGCTCCTATAGACTTGTGTTTTTGTACAGGATCTTAGGTCCTCCACAAAGAATTAACAGAAATGTACTTTAAAGACCAGTAAGGTAGATCTGGGAGGACTATAGCATCCTCTGAATATGCAGGCCTGTGGGGACAGCTGCTCTGTGCTGACATAGATCAGTGGCTGTCTGATTGTGATGTAATCTGTGCACTCAAAACTAAGGTCGTGTGAGTAAGAAGGAATCTGTTGTCAAGCCCTACAGATATTGCTCCCATCAGAGAAAAATAAAATCCTCCTGAACCATATATTATTCTATCTATTTCCTATAGGAAACTCAGCTAAATTATAATCTTATGAGATCATTGTCATATATGGGTTCTGTAGTTGACCAAAACATTGTTCCATGGTATATGACTATATTATGTTGATTCTCATTTAAAGAACCAAGCTTATGTGATAGGTTAGATAAACTAGTATGCGACCTAAGTTTTCACTTGTTCTTTTATAAAATCAACATCTCTTTAAGTAATGGCCACTATGACAGATGCTAGAGATATAGAAGTAATATTAAATCTACTTCCATGGAGTTTTTTATTACAGGAGAAAGGCAGATATAAAAGAGGTAATGTTATAGTGGAAAAACCTCCATTGTATAACAACATATAGGAAAATTGAGGTATTTTGAGGCAAGGACTGAGTTAAGATAAAAAAAAATATATGAATGAAGTAATATTGAATCATATAATATGACATATAATGATTCAAGAAGAACTGATAGAGCAAATTCTTGGATAAAGGAATTGCTACAAAGGGAAAATAACACTGAAGATAGAAGGTGATTGACACATTTCAAAATAATAGAAAGCTAATGTGATTGAATTATAATGAGGGAAGGAGAGAATTGACTAAGAATGAAAAACATGTAGGCTCCAAATTATGATGGTGCTCAAACAATTGTTAAATTTTATAAACTTTATCCTAAGAGCAATACGAAAACATTAAAGTGATAAACCAAGAAAGCGAAAGGATCACACACACACACACACACACACACACACACACACGCACAGATAAAATTAACCTCTTACACATATATATGAGATTCCAATGAAATACTTGTAGAGCAGTTTAAAAGTTATGTTATGTAGTAACAAGGCTTGTAAACTATTTTTAATGAAACAAATGATTAAGAAGATGTTGAAGACTCCATACATTACATTTTGTTTGTTTTCACAGAAATTATCATTACAGTAAATTCATGGTGATCAGAAACTCTGAATAAAATCTCCGAGATAATCTTTGGGAAAAATAACTTTTACATAAATGATGCTCATGAAAAAGAAAGTAAATGAACTGACTGCTAATAGTGTAAATATTGGGATGATTCTTTAATATTTTTCAGTATAATATTATTGGCAAATAATTATTTTCATTGAAATCTTCCTTTCAGTGACAGGAATAACAGTCCTTTCATTATACTTTGACATAGGGCAGGACTATTTGACAAATTCTGCCCAATGGGCTGTGAATGTAAATAAGTCACTTTCTGGTGGAAGCATTTAATTACTGATGTAATATTATCTACTACCTTCCCCTGCCATGCTAATGCTGAAGAAGCACTGTGGTTGAGAGAATGGAACCATAGAAACCAAGCACCCTACACCACTGAGTCATCACTGGAGCTCATAGAGCCACTCTATTTTGTGTATAAGTGCAAAATAAGCTTTAATGACTCAAGCCACCCAAATCTAGGGTTTTATCTTATGGTAAATGGTTTAGCTTATTTTCATTTGTATGTTATTTTAGTTTTACATCTTATATTAATTAGGAATAGTACTAACTTTAGTTTAATGGTTTATTGTTCCACCTAAATTTTGAGGGTCTAGTTGTCCATAATTATTCCATATTATTGGTTGCCAAATAACATAAGAATGCAACTGCATTTGTTTCAGCTCTTCTATTAAAAATAAGCTTAATTTAAGAGTTCCACTGAAAAGACACGTCCACAATTCTATGTTAAAGTCAACTTTTAAGTGGCTCTGAAAGTATTTTTGTCTACTACTTAAAGTTTCTAATTGGATAATTAGGAAGAAAAACTGCATGCTTTCATATATCACATAAACATGGCAAGTAAACTTTAGGATATTAGGCCATAAATATACAGAAAGAGGTTAATACTCAAGTTGCATAAACTATTTAAAATAGGAAACAGAAGGTTCACATTTTTTGTTTGTTTTATTATAAAATGGTCACTGTTGACTTTCTTAAAATATTGTTTTCCTTGAGCTTTTATAATGTTTCATCCTCCCTGTGAAAACTGTTCTTAATTTAATTATCAAATCCTCTGATTCTGCTTTCAAAAATTCTAAATGGGGTCATTCTCAGTTTTTCTGTACTCAATTTGTTAAAATCCTTTATATTCAAATTTAAAGATTTATTTTTATTGACATTTCCTTCTTCCTTGAAAACTGTCAGGCAGTCATTAAGTCATCAAAGTTCTTTTCTTAAAATACATGTCATATTCTTCCACACTTTTAGTTCTCATAGCCGGCCTTTGGGGTTATCCTAAATCATTCCTGAAACTTTACATAAATTAATATCTCTCACATAAGACAACCTGCCTTCATGGTCTCCATACTCTTATGCATCTTCAAACTGCTGAATATATCTTTATAAGCATTGTTTGAATGATTACAACTTTCTTCCCAAGGGCCTTTGCTGGCGTGTGCACTTTCTCTCTCTTTCTGTTTCATTCTACTGAACAACTTTAAAAAACAACTTTATTTTCTACATCCATGGCCTGGCTCTCATGATTTTTATATCTATTCATCTATACTTCAAGATATGCTTTGTATGTTCAGTTTTCCATAAATGTATGTACAAACTTTATAACAATGATGACATTCTTTAATATAATCAACCCTTAAATAGCTCTTACTATAAACCTTTTAAAGGCAATCTGCTATCTATATATTTGTTTTTTTCTTACCGCTGAATATATTTTTTAATGTTCAGCATTTGATAATGGTGACTCAAAACAGCATGACTTATTTATTATAAAATATTTCATATTTTCCTTGTATGACTTCAAAAGCATAAAATTTTGTTGTCCATTTTATAAACAATAACAACAAGAAAAGAAAATGACTGTGTTGGTATTCCTCAGCTGTTTAGAACTGAAATGATATCGACTCTTCTGAAAGTTTCCCTCTTGGAAGAATAAATGCTTGTCTCTGCACGAAAGGCACAAAATAATAATTAGCATTTGACAATTCTGCACTGAGACTTGGAGTCTCAAATATTCACTGAAGTAATTTACAAGGCGTTTGATAAGGTGAACTGATGATTAGATGTAGGTTAAGTCCCAGCATAAACTTTTCTCAAATTGTTCTACTAAATTCAAGGCACTGATTAAGAGAGGATTAAGTGGTGTTCAAGAACTACTTTATAATCTGTAGGGTAACACAAGGGCTATTTTATTTCTTTATCCTACTTTTAAAAAGCTATTTTAGGCAAGGAGTAGCTCACATACCTATTTAATCTTTTTATTACTATTTTTTTAGTTTTTACTATATTTAGGCATTGCATACACCTACAGTATTCTGGTTATTTAAGACTAATGGGTTCTTATCTCAATTAGAGAAATAAGTAATTTTCAGTTTGTATTACACTCAAATGCTGCTTGTATTCCTAGGAAAGATTAGAGTTATAAAATTATTTTTTTTCTATTAACTACAATATTTACCTTTAATGGGTTACTGAATAATAATAGGACTTACCACGTTAGCTTAATTAATATAAAAATTACAGTTCATAGTCAACAGATTATACTCTAACATTTTAGTTAGACATGACATAAAGCCCTTCAAAATCTGCCCCTGCTAACTTCTGCAAAATGAGGTCCTCTCTCATCTCTTGAGGATCACCAAGCTACTCTTTTTTTTGAATAACACACTGTATTATTTTTGTTTGCCTTTTCATAATCTTAAATGTTTGCACTCCTTATTTCCTCTATATTTTTACCTGAGATGTCTTTTATTTTATTTTTTTTCTGCTTAGGAGATTTTTAAAAACTTCTTTATGAGAAGTGTTGCTGAAATACAGTGATAATTCTTCATTAGATTAAATTAAGAAATGCTATCAATTCTTTAAGAAAAGAGAACATATAAAACTTATATTATCCAACCTTGAGAATCTTGAATATAACACTTTGTGATATATATAATAAATATTTAATAAATATTTGTCCACTGAATTAATTGAGGGAGAAGGAACTACTTGTATTTAAAAATATATGTTTAGAAGTCAGAAAGATACAATAAGGTATGAAAGGCTGCTATTGTAAGTACAGCTGGGTAGGACTTAGATGATTTCTTAAAATATGTTTCAGGACTTTATTTTATCTATTTATCTGTCTATCTATCTATCTATCTATCTATCTATCTATCTATCTATCTATTTGTCTGTCTGTCTATCATCTATCTATCCTCTATCTATCTGCCTATTTATCATCATCTATCTATCATCATCATCTATTTATATTTCCTTCCTAGAGGCAGAAAGATAGAAACACACCTATTACAGAGGTGCTCCTTTGATGAATTTTAGAAAATTCAATGTCTACATAAAATATTAACAATATAAATTAAAATGAAGAAAAAAATACTATATGTAGACTATGTTTTTACTTTCCCAAGTGATTTCTCATGAATTACTTTTATTTTTGTTTAATTTCCAGAAACAATAGATAATACTTTAACTCCACAGTTAAAATATTTATACTTGAATGTTATCATTTGTCTTTGGGGTATTTTCATGTGGCTTTACTCTTTTTCTTTCTTTCTTTTTTTTTAATTTGGTTGACTTTACAGATTGCAAGGAACTTGTCAGCTTACAACCCTTTATTATTTTTATTTTTTAAGCCTACAGCACTGGGTCTTCCTAGGTGGTCTCCCATCCAAGTATTAACCAGGCCCAACCTTGTTTAGCTTCTGAGATCAGATGGGATCAGGCTTGTTCAGGGTAGCAGGGCCGTAGCCTGGCTTTACTCTTTTATAATGAGCATCATTTGTTCCCCACAGGAAGTCTGAAATTTTAAGTGATGATAACTTAATACATAGCAGAAAACTTTTTTCTTTTTATCTTTTTTAAAAATTTCATGTGCAGTACCTTTTTCTACCCTCTTCCTCTATCCACTTGAATGTGTCCTTTGGGGAGGAATTTTCAAATAGGTAAAATATTAAAGAGTACAAATACACTAAACAATTTTCTTTTAGATATTTTCTCAACCAGATCATATTCTTCTTTAATTATTTATGAATCATTCATCAACTTTGACATCTCATGTTAATTAATTTTCATGTCAATCGGCATAGTGCCTGCTGTATCGCAGATATTGAATGAATGTAAAAATAAAGTAAATGAATGAATGAATGGATGAATAAACTAAATCATTTAGATTAGTGGTGAGAATTATTTTCTCAAAAGCTGTTGAAAAATAAGAAAAGTAAGCTATTTATAATCCATTCAGAAAGTTTGTTATATCAGTCAGAGTTAATGAGGAAAGAGAAACCACATGTTTAATATATCTGCATGGGGAAAGTTTAATATATATATATATATATTAGTACTGGAGAAACCAACACATACTGTAAGAGACTACCTCTCAGAAGTTGTCTGCACTGCAGAAAGAAGTTTGGTTCTTTAGAACCCACCTTGTCTCAGAAGTCCTACCACAGAAAAGCTGCACACATTTCATTATAGGAGCCAGACACTGGAGAAACCACGTTATTGTAGTAGCTGGTGAAGGGGAGCACGCAAGAACAAAAACAAAATCACCTTTCCTCTTGAAGTGTCTCTAGTGCTTTCTACTGACAAAGATCAACATCATTCCGGTTGTCAAAGGAAAAATATTAATAGAACCAAGCTCCATTTCCATAGAGCAAGCAATGAAGGATGAATTTGGAGCTGAGAGAAAGTCGTTTGTAACTGACACCCCCAAAACATGAAAAGTGAATGAAGAGAGAAGAAAGAACAAAGCGAAATTCAAAGAGTGTGAACTCAATAACTAGAGAAATGATCTGTTTGCTTTATAGGAACCACAATGTTTAAGAACAAGGAAACAAATAAGAAAAGAAAGGGAGGTAAATGGTATAAGATAGAAAATAAATGACAATGAAATCATAAATACAAGAGCAGGTGAAAATATGAACAAAATTTAAAAATATATATGCATTGATTTGCATTTATAATAATGAAGAGGTTTCATACTAAGATTACTTTTCCATAGTTCTGTATCTACAGTCTTTTGAAAATATTATTGAAATACACATTTTAGAGTAGTTTTAGATTTTAGATAGTAAAGTGTTAAGAAGTTACATTGCAGCATCAGTATAAACTTTTTTTTGATAATTATAGTATTTAAAATTCTAAATATTTTATAATGTACCATATTTTAGAGTACTTTTAGATTTTAGATAGAAAAAATGTTAAGAAGGTACATCACAACATCAATATAAACTTTTAAAATAATTATAGTATTTAAAATTCTAAATATATATAAATGTACCTATTCAGCAGATGAATTTAACAACCAACAGCTTTAGCAATGCCCAACATTAATTAGGTTTTGTAATTTCTAGACAGTATGGATAATGTATGAATATACTTACTTAAACATTATGACTCATATCTCTGAAATATGTGAAGAGCTATGCGCTGATAAAAAATAAATTTCCTTTTTCATGGGAAATTATCACTAGTGTATGTTAATAGAAATTATATATTATTGAATTATATTTAATACATATTTATTCATAAAGCAAGATTATAGGACCCATACATTGAAAAGAAAATATCCTCTAAGAATTTACCAGGCAGGATTTTAAAAGTTATTAGAATTTCCCTTCAACCAAGTTTAAGATATGCCTTAAAGAAGTTACTAATTCCTGAGACTGCTTGTTAACCAAGGTTATATCTTCCACAAAATAGATTTACTTTCTGTTATTATTTAATTGGGAAATGCTAGCAAGTCTAATTTTAATCTCTATTATTTATATTTTCATTATGTACTTTTTTTCTTCTCACTCTACAGATTACTTCCAATTGGATCTTAGTTGAAAAGGGGAACATATCAATGATATTGGCATGAAAAAAATTAAATAAGCATTTTAATGGTTTAATATTTGGTATTTATGCTATTTAAGTTAAGCTGTTGAAAAAAGTCAAAAAGAAAATATATTTATAGCTATATTTATAAATTACTAGTGGTTAAAACACATTATAGAAATAATATAGAAATTTTACTAATAAAGAAATAATATGATTATGTAGTAAAATAATGGAAAGAGTGGTTTACTGTTAGCTAGTAAATATATAGTGTGTTCTTTGGGGACAAACATTTTTGACCACTGTTAAATAATTGAACTAATTCATAAAAACAACAAATAGTTTATTAAGACTGTAAAATAATTATTTTGCCTTGAATCATTTATAAATCACAATTGTAAGTACTTAGACCGACACAGTAAAAATACAGAGAAAAGTATTAGTAAAGCTAAAAACTTTATATTTTAGCTTCTGCATTACATTGTTTAGATAGACTGACAAGTTAAATAAAATTGGTGTATGGTATGTCTCCGTAGGGAGTATCTGAGCTGGAACAGAAGCCTTATTTGCTGTCGATAGCGATGACATGGGCTCTATGAGTCCTAATCTTCACTGACTTCAGAAATATAATTTTGTTGAAACAGAACACTGTTGTTTTTATCCTTACATGACAAGAAAATATGAGCAATGCTTTTGTCACCAATATATATTAGGCTGCCCCAATTACAAACACACCGTCATTTTCCATTTGTGGCAAAAGTAATGTGTTCCATTACTGAAATGTATTACTTGAAAAGTACCAACGTATGTACCTGTGATTATTTTGCCTTCTACATCTTGGTATCCAAGCACCGGTTAGTTTGCATTTTATTCCTTTTTTGCTCTTTCTCATTTTGCGCTTAGATTTATGGTAAAGTATTCATCAATCAAATTGGCATTGCTTTTAGTCACATCTAGGGGGAGAAAATGGTGGAATTTAATTAGCAAATGCACATATTTTACTCCTATGTATGTAACGTAGGCCCCATTGCAGTGTTCATAGTTTACTTCAGAGGCTTTCTAAGGGCTGCCATTATTTATACAAGTGCATCTGAATGCTTTGCCTATTAACACTTGAAATGAAAAGAGAGATGCACAAGGATCTTCCAGAAGTTTTAGCATGCCAGTACTTGTACAGCTGCTACTTAGAGCTGTCCTCAAATAGTAGACTACTTGACTGCCACTGCCAATTGGACTTACTTAACTATTATTTTCCTTTAGCCAAAGGCACAGAATGTAGAAAATCTATATCTAAAGGCTTTGGCAGAAGCTTAGCTATTTATCATTTGAGTATCAAGCAGGCCAGGTGTACTGTTTATTTTAATGAAGCCAATATTGAGAAGGGAGTTCAGAATCACAATATAAAGCATTATTCACTTACCTCGCCCCTTGTTTGCAGTTGCAAAAAGGCTGCAATTCTTTCGATCATAAAACAGCCTCGGCTTTAATTCATTTTCACAAATGCTGAGAATAGAGAAACCACTTCTATTTAGACACTGCTCATAGTATATTGTCCTGTTTTAATAGAAAGCTTTCTCTGAGAAAAATTATTCACTATATTTTATGATCTGCACTATGCTGAGAACCACAAGACAGAGAAAACACACACACACACACACACACACACACACACACACACACACAGATACTTTTCCTGAGGAAGAAAAAGTATTAAAGTTCAGAGATGATCTAAACATACTGTATATTCAAATGTGGAATCAGTATATGGCAGTGATGTGAAGATAACTTCTAAGTCACTTACTTTTTTCACGTATTCAATGTTTGGTTTGAATCTATTTCCTCTAAAGGCATCTTAGCTGCACTACTATGGGTAAAGTGAAAGTTGTGGTTAGGTTTCAAGGTGACAAGCAATAATGCTAATTAAGATAAAGATGACCAGTGTGATGCTGAAGCACTATGGGGCGGTAGCAGTGGCAGGAACACACATGACGAAGAGGATGGCATTGTGCAGAAGACAGACATTGCTTTAACATCCAGCACCCTACCATGCCCCTTACCCCCAATATTTGGCAATGTTCAGTGATTACTACTACACTGCCATGTAGTAATCACATAAGGGGGAACTTCAGCATTTTATCAAGCGATAAAAATACTGTAAAAATACATATTTTCTTCTAGTCTCCCAATTTTAGTTAGTTTCTTCTGTGATGTTTCTCACCCTAATAAGAACTTTTGGCTCCGTGCCTTAGGGCCAACAATTCTGAAGACACATCTGACAAGAAAGAAATGTTCCCTCCATCTGCCGTCCAGGTAGAATATTTGTGCCTCTTTTGCCAGATTCTGTTGTAGACGCCATGGAAGCTTAACATCTAGGGGGAAAAAAAATTTTAGAAACATTGCACTTCTTTTAAAATTATTCAGATTATTATGACTTCTCATAGTATAGAGGGCTTAAAGGTAGAGTATATATTGAGAAAACTGTCCTGTACTAAAGGAGATAGTTTCATGACACAGTAGAATCCACCATGCAAAGATGTCTGTGCTGTTACCAAAGTACGGCAAAGCATCTCTCAATTCAGAGCTTCTGCGGGATCCGTTCCTCTTTTTGGAATGCCTTTCCCCAGAGAGTTGTCTGGTTAAATCGCTCATTTCATATGGGTCTCTTTTTTTTTTTATTAAAGAAGTTCTTTTTTTTTTTTTTTATTAAAACATAAGATTCCATTCAGTAGTCCTATCCTATTTCCCCTCATAGTGTTGTTACCATGACTAGATACACACACTTTTAAACATAGACCTGTTACAATCTGTCTCCCCACCACAGGAGTGAAAGCTTGATAGCCTTTAGAGCTCTCTCTGCTTTACTATCCCTAATGTTTGGAACAGTGCCTGGCAGAACAGTTCACACCCACTAAATATTTGCCGAATTATTATCAACCATTTGCTTCATGAGAAAATGAGTTGCAGCCTTTTAATTTATATAGTACATGATACAACCAGTTCTGAAACTTTACATTGACTGCAAAATACTGTCTTCTTATTGTTATCAAATCATAGGTAAAATCTTCTGTCATTCTTATCTTTGTTCCTAGGTACATGTGTCTTATTTATTTATTTGTTCTTCTGGCTGATTTTAAGATTGTCATATTATCAGTTGTTTTGAGAAATTTGCTTATAATGTACTGGTACAATTTTCTTTATGTTTCATATGCTTAGATTTTGTTGAGCTCTTTGAATCCATAGCCACACAGTTTTCATTAAATTTGAAAATTTTTAGATATGATTTAATCGAAATTTTTTGCCCTTCATTCTCTTCTTTGGGAACTCCAATTAAATGTTCATTAGGATCTTTAACATTGTCCCACATTTCAATTAAGCTCAGCTCACTTTTTGTTTCATTTTTTAAAATCTCTGTGTCTCTCATTATGTAATTTTACTTATGTTTTTTGTTCTGCAATGTATAACTTGTTAATGTCTTTTTGTATATTTTTTCATCGTATACATTATAGCTTTAACTATTACAAATTTATTTTTTATACTTTTATTTTTCTACTTAATTTTTTGAGTAATGGAATTTAGTTACAGCTGTTTTGATATATGTATTTTCTAATTCTAAGATGAGTCGTTTTTTAGTTTTTTTGAATTCTCATGGTGGGTTTTATTTTCCTGATTCTTTGTGTGCCTGGTAATTTTTATTTGATGGCAGACAACATAGATTTGGCTTTGCTCAGTGTTAGATACTTTTATATTCCTATAGAAATTTTTGAGCTTTCTCATGTGATGCAATAAAGTTACTGGGAAACAATTTTACCCGTTTTATTTTGATTTTAAGATTTTTTTAAAATTGAGGATATTGGCAATAATTAATCTGGGGTTAATGAATCCTCACTACTTTAGAAAGACCTTCCTAGTTTTCTACCTAAGGCCCCATAGATCATGATGCTTTGTTATGGTTGGTGGTAATAAGCACTGTTCCATCTAATTCTATTAGGTGCATGTTTCTTTGCTCCAAGTATTTTCCTAATATGCATGCACTTATACATTCTCATCTGAACATTCATAGCTGCAACAAATCTTCAAGATTCTCTCTTTGCTACTCACTCCTCACTGGTCATCTCTCCTCCACACCCTATCATCTTTTATCCCCAATCAAAGGAGTCTCATGGACTTCTCCTCAGTTTTCTCTTTCTAAACTATGACTTATAAATGTCATAAGGCACTAAACTTGGCCAATGATAAGACTCACCTTTTCCTTATTTCCAGTGATTCTTATCTTTTGTTGAGTATTTTGAAATCTGTTCTTCCAATTATTTCATCTGTCTGTTGATTGCTTTAGGTGTGAAGGTAGATCTAGTCTCCACTATTATTATTCCATCTTGCCCTGAAAGCTTTAGCCAACGTGGCTGGACACTCTTCTGAATTAAGGAAGGCTACTAGGCTTTTATTGTTTTCCTCCTGTGATGTGCCTGTCAAGTTTCCTCACTTTGTTACCTGGAGTGATAAAGGTGTATTTGTCAGGATTCTCCAGAGAGATTTAAGGATTTGGATCATGTACTGTGGATGCTTGGTAAATTAAAAATCTCCTTCTTGCTCAAGGAATATCACTGTTCTTACCTTCTTGCTCAAGGAAGATCACTGTTCTTACCTTAATCCTCTCTTGAAAGAAAAAATTATTAAATATATGACTTTTAATTAATTGCATGTGTCCCACACATATTATGGAAGGTAATCATCTTTATTCTAGTCAGCTAATTTAAATGTCAATCTCCAACAGAATAATTTTTGACCAAATATCTCAAAACCATGGTTCAGCCAAGTTGACACATAAAATGAGTCATTATGGTTGGCTTTCCATCTCTCAAGGACCATTGCCTTTTGTTGTCTAATGTCCTAAGACATTAGGTTTTTGAAAGTCATTGTAAAATACATTTTTTATGACTTTTTGTCTTAATAAAGAAAAATAATTCTGGTCTCTGTAATTTCATCTGGGCTGTAAAAGGAGGATTCTAATTGTGTGTTTGTGTTTACCAACCCAATTTCCCATTTCACAAGCTTGAAGATTTAATTTAATAAATAAATTTAATTTAATAAATATCAAGGAATCTATGTGTGAATTCAGTAAAAAATATTAAGTTCAAGAAGTTTGTTCCTAGATTTCTCAGCCACCTCCGCATTTTTATATTTTACTTAAATTTAAACTATATGTTTAAGTGTGTGAAAGGAATGATTTATGAACTACATATTATTTTTGTTTTTCTTGCTATCTGTAAATTCATTAAGGGTTATTATGCAAAGGTACAGATAAATATGTAAAGTCAGTCATAATTTTTTGGATGTCAATGTATCACATTGTATTCTGTAGTAATGCATACAAATTTCCTTTTATTAGAGAAAAACCTAAGCTCATATACAATTAGCTATATTTAGACAACTAGTATAAAATCTACAAATGTAGCTTTTAGTTATATTGGAACCTCCTTGCCCCACCTCCCTATTAGAAATATGTAATTTTAAAAGTCATAGCTATAAAAGAAATAGACAAATTACCAGAAAGGTAAAATTATCTACAGCCTCATTTGAGGAAAGAAGGAGTGAATAGGATAATGTTACATCAAAAAAATCACTGATCCAAATATAGAAGTTGTAATGAATGTAATTTCCCTTTCTTTAAGTAAATCTCCATCAACAATCTCTTCCCTTTTACTTTTCAACTAAGTATTGCTTGCAAAGTTAATGTATCTTTCAGAGAAAAACATTCCATTTAAAATAGAAGAGCAGTACTGTGCAATCTACCGTAATGATTTTCTTTTATAACCAGATTGCACTTCAATATTTTATCTTTGATCATAAAACCACGACTATATAATAGAGTGTAAATAATGCAAATTCATTTAAATACATAATTACATGTATGATGGCTTACTGAAGAAAAGTTTTTGGTGTAAAAACTTCCTAAAGTATATTATAGATTTTTTTGATCATTCATTCTGTTATTCATTAATTTATTCAGCAAGTAATACTTGATGAGCTACTGTGTAGAAAAGAGATGGAATATACCTCCCAACTGCGTAGGGCAAGGATGTGATATACTGGGCCTAAGATGATTAGAGTACAAAGGGTCATTATTGGCCTGAGAGATTGGATCTTCTTATTCTGCCTGACAAACAAAGGTATTGATCACATTAAAAAAACTTATTATAGGCACCAGAAAGAATCAAAGGTTATTGATACTTCTTTGGGCTAGGTTTAATTTTGATTTATTTAAAATGATCAGTGAGGTAGGGCTTTTTGTTTGTTTGTTAATATATGTGTGTGATCTGAAATTTAGAAACCATTCAATAAAGATTTTCTCCCAGTCTGCTATTCAGTATTCATATATCATTACATTGGGTTAGGCCCTCTTTCCCCCTCTCACATCTAAGCATCTCTGGGTCCCCTGCTTGAAATGACAGCACATATCTATTTGCCCACAACCTTATATTTGTGAAAAAGGGTTTGGGAGTGGTTGTGGTGTTTTAGTCCTTTTACATAGATGGTATCCAACTACCACTGATGCTAATTCTACATACATTTGTCTAGTCCTTCTTTCTTCTTGTATAGTAAATTGCAATAAACAGCACACTGATGATAGTTTAAACAGACAAATTGCACAGAAGTAAATGCATTTCAATTATTTAAAGCTTATCTTAGAGAAATAAGATACATTTTCCCTTTTATCCTATCAGCTTAGAATAATGGTTACATCATAATTTATTATTTTATTATTGTTTTAATTCTATCTTAAAATTATTAAATATATAGTAAATATTCTAAAGGCTTTAGGAAAGGGAATCAAATCAAACTTGCCCTGTATCCTACATTAATAATATTTCCTCTTATTTGCTTATATTTAAAAGCTTTTAAAAATATATTTACATGTCCTGGATATGCTTTGATGTTTGACATGTTTACATATTGTAGATCTACATAGATGTCTCTTTTTCTTTGTTTGAAAGAAATATTCTATATAAGTTAAAGATATTGTTATTTAGTCCATAACCCCAACTCAGACATAGACATATAGGCATTTGAGAAAACAACTATTTTTAAAAACTAGTTTGGAAAGATCTTTGAGGGGAACATTGTTGGGGCCTTGGTTAGTATAAACTATTAAGTTTGCCACTACTAATTTTTCTCAGAACAAATTTTTATGTTTCAGGGGACATGAATGAGTATAGGTCTTTATGAAAGAGGAAACAAAAAATCACTCATCTCACCAAAAAAAAAAAAATTGACTAGAAGAAAATAAATGTATCTTGAAATACTTTCTATCATATTTAAATATTTGTGAACAAATACTTAGTTTGATTATACTATGTTACAAGTATCATGTAGATTATTAAGAATTTAAAAATACAACTGGCTTAAAACTTTACATGTATTTGTGGGGTCAAGGTACATACATATCAAAATAAATACCTAAACATAATTAATACATATATTCAAGACCAAATAAATAGTGTGATTAAAAAAAAAAAGTTTCATATCTCCTACCAACTCTTCATTTCTTTCAACTAACAATTATCTTTTTAAGTAGCTACTGTATATCATTTTCTGGAAAGTTTTCCTAGTGCCTAGCAGTAGAAAGCTTGTCATTTATTCTTGTTTTATCTCAGCACAGAAGGTGAATAGCCATTACTCAAAGACATTCATTTTATTTTACTTGACATTTAGCCATTTTGGAAAGTGAATCCTTAAGTAGTCATTAATGAACAGCCTTTAAGTCATGTTCAAAATTTAATTTACAAGTAACGTTATCTAAATTTTTGTTAAGCCATAACATTACACCAGTATTGCAGCTTCACCTCATTTTGCTTATAGTAAAAACAGGTTTGATTGTTATAGGTCAAATCAAACAACTATGAACATGAAAAATGTGAGAAACTTAGAATCCTTTCAGAATTACATACAATAACTGAAAATAATATTTTTATGAATCATATATTTTGATCAATTGCAAATACACAATAACAAAGTCAAAACACATTTACTGCTACTGTTTTAAGGAAAAAGTAAAATTGAGATGGATAGTTTTTACCAGTTCAAAATAATGAAGACTATACAGAGAACATAATGATCTTCTAACCCCAAGTTTCTTTATCAAAACCTACAGAGCTGATATTACGCATGAGACAGCTTAATAAAGAGACATACTAATATATTTTATCTTTGTAAATATTGCTTATATTAAATTACAATTCAAAACTTCAACAGAAATTGAACAATCTTAAGTAACTAATCGAACAATACTTCTCAAAATAGTTTATTCTCATTTAACTATGGATTTAGGTATCTGAATAAACTATTTTAATTTAGAGGAGCAGAAAAGTCAACAGCATAGCCAATATTTCTATTTATATACTCAATCAATTGAAATTACCATATTGGTATATTGTTATATTTGTTCTTCTGATTTGGATAAAAATTATTAAATTATTTATAGATAATGTAATTTCTATTTTTAATCCTAATACTAGAAATAAAGTTCAAATACACTGATGAGCTTAGCCAAAGGTACAATTGCTTGAGCTGTTTGTGAATATCTTGGAAAAATTGAATTTTATGTCACAGCCATTTCTTAATATCCTTAGATGAAAAGTCTGCCTTTTGTGTTTCAAAGAACCACTTACAATGATAGAAACTGTGTCAGTTCTTCCACTTTGGGGTACCTTTCTACAAGTGTCTTGTGCTGCAGCATAACATGCAGCTCCTTGCCTCTGGAGTCTCCTCTATGACCCCACTCTTAGATATACTTGCTCTTTCTCATTCCATAGGCTTCTTAACATCAGCGTTTAAATTTATTTTTTTCACTTAAAACTTTACAAGACAAAGTAAACAAATGAACAAACACACAAATAAAGGCATCTGTATCCACACATACACACAACGATCTCTAACTAGTCTTTCCCTTGAATTTGTAGCCAAAATTCTTATATTCTCAATATGCACATTCTCAGATTCTTTAGCCCACATTTTCTCCTCAAATTTTTGAAATGCAGCTTTCACTCAATATTAATGAAACTGCTTTGAATATGTATGACAACTTCTTGTTTGAATAACCAAGTTTTTATTTTTTTCTTGAACTCTCAACATTTAGCAATGTTGACCACTGTATTTGAATCATTCTCTGTTTTCAATTGTCATCTCATAATATTCTGCTTATCTACTTCTTGAGTTAGGCTTCTCTTTCCCTATTTAACAATTAATTTGTAATCCTTCTTGAAGATATTTCTCCAATTTTTAATTTTTACTCTATAATCCCCATCATGTGATCTATCTACAACCATGGATTTAATATCAATATACATGGGCGATTTCCAAATCTAGATTTCTAAGCCTTCTTGCATTAATGATTATAGTATTAATATATTTATCTTCTTACTAAATAGCTGCATTTAAATCTACAAAAAGCTAAAAATTGTGATTTTTCACTCTCTCTTGAAAAATAGGAAAATGTAGGAATATTGGTCAATTTGTTTGTGGTAACAATGAGTTTGAACTAATCAATTTCTGTTCTTTTTAAATAGGGCATGTCATGGACCTTATAGTCACTTGAGTTTTAGGACCACAACAAAAAGAGAGATTCAGACTTAGAGCCTAATAGACACAGTATCTTTTAACTAAATGGCATTAGTCAAGCCCATTTCATGTCTGTCTATCAATATGTACTATAAAATATAAAATAAAATATACATTTACTAAGATTTTGATGGAAATAAAATATTTCTTCTTTGTTCTTTTATTTATTAGTAACATTTATGAATACTTATATAGAATCTCCTACATACCATGACTAAAGTAAATGCTGGATGATACATATAGTATAATCCATATGGAACTTAAATTCTATGTAATGAAGTTGTTATGTAATGATGAGTGTCATTGAATAAAGAATCATGATTGTGCCAGGTATACATTAAGCATTCAATAAAAACTAGCTGTTTTAAATCTAATATGAATTGACTTGGAGCATAAAGTTCCTAGAACTTAGAAAGTAAATTTGTTTACTTTAGACTAGGAAAATTAGAAAACTTAGCCACAAAAAGCCATAATAATTTTTAATTTGATGTTAATTCTGTGGCTGTTATTCCTTTTCCATTCAAGTGCTTATATACTATGTGTTAGATTAACATTATCCATAATTTTAATCTTTAACAACACACACAAAAATTGGTTAATTATGTATGTGTGTGTAACTTTATAAAAATGATCGTATCTTAGTTATTAATTTTTTTCTCAAAGAAGCAAACTATAACCTTGCTTCTCAGAGAAATAACAACTATAAATAGACTTTCAATAAATATAACAGAAAATATTTTTTGTTGAGAAAAGGTAATTTGTACAACCTTTTAAATTTTTTAGTTTTATTTCTGCTATTTAAGTAATTTATCAGTATAAGTAGGTACTTTAAATACCCGATGAAATGAGATTTGCTCCTGTTTCTTTAGTGTTATAAAACTGTGTGTGTTAATTCTGTGGGGAATAGTTTATCCAAACAAATTCTCAGGATACTTGCCATTAACTATTAGAACAAAACTGAATACTAATATTTTTATATTATGTCTTTCAGTTAATTAAAAAAAAATAGTGTAAACTTCTAATTTCTGATTCTGCATTCATGGAGCTTGGAATTGCCACTCCATTTTAACAAGCAGAAATCTGAACAGACTCTAACATAAACAAATTTTGGCAAATGAAGATTAGAGAGAAAAGAGGACAGAAAGGGGAGGACAGGACAAATCACCGCTCCCATGATTAGAAAGACTGACAGACAAACAGAATGGCAATTACCCTAGTTGAGATTCACAAGTGGAAATTTCCAGGGAAATCAGTTCTGGAGTAGGAAAAACTGAAACATAGTTTGGCAAGTAGCTGGAGGCTCAATGTGTACAAGTCTGAGAGTTAAAATCTCTAGGAAGACCCAGCCTCAGGATTGTGAGACAGTTCTTTAAAAAATACCAAATAAGATAAATGCCAAAAAAACTACACCTAGACATATTATTTTCAAATTCCAGTAAATAAAAGATAAATAACATTTCAGAAATATTCCAGAAAAAAAAAAAACAGGTATAGAGGAAAAAGTTAGGAATTACATTTGACTTCTCCTCAAAAATCATGCAAACAAGAGTATAGAGTGAAATATTTAAAGTGTTGAAAGAAAAATCACAACCAACCTAGAATTTTGTACCTTATGAAATAATTCTTCAAAAATAAGTAGAATTAAAGACTTCATTATAATAATAAAAGTTTAGAGAATTAATTGCCAGTAGACCTGCTGTACAAGAAGTTGTTTAGAAAAATTAAACTTTTCTGAAGATTAAAAATTAAATCCTTATAAAGACAGGAAGAGCATTTAAAAAGAAATAAGTGAAGGTAAAATGAAAATGTATAATTCTTATTTTTAATTGATCTAATAGAAAAGAGTTTGACAAAAATAATGAATAACATTGTATTTGATTATGTATGCTCATGTATATATGATATGCTCATGTACGATTAGTTCTAAACATATATTGAAAACAAGTGCAACCATAAAAAAAGTAAAACAAGAAATATAACTGATAAGCTAAAAAGGAGAGAAAATGAATCATACAAAATGCTTAGTTAAAACCAAAAAAGGCAAAAATAATGAAAGACAAAAATAGAAACAGAGAACGAGGCAATAAATAGAAAACAGTAATGAACTTGCTGATGAGGATGTGGAGCAACAGGAACTCTTCTGCATTGCTGGTGGGCATGCAAAATGGTACAGTCACTTACAAAGACCTTTTTGCGGTTTCTTGCAAAACTCAGCATAATCTCACTATATGTTTCAGCAATTGTGCTCCTTGCTATTTACCCAAAGCAATCGAACTCTTATGTCCATTCAAAAACCTGCATGTGTATGTTTGTAATTGCTTTATTCATAATTGTCCAAATTTGGTAGCAACCAAGATGTCCTTCAATAAGTCAATGGATAAAGTGTGGTACGTCTAGGCAATAAAATATTGTTCAGCAATAAAAACAGAAGAGCTATCAAGGCATGAAAAGACATGGAAGAATCTTAAATGCATAGTACTAAGTGAAAGAAGCCAATCTAAAAAGACTACATACTGTTTGATTCCAACTATATGATATTCTGGAAAAGGCAAAACTGCAGAGATAGTAAAATAACTCAGTTGTTGTGAGTATGGAGGATGGAAGAAATGAATAGGCAGAGTACAGAGTATTTTTAGGGCAATGAAATACTCTGTATGATATTATTCTGTAATGATGAATATCTGGCATTATATGTTTGTCCAAAAACCATAGAATGTATTACACCAAGAGTGAACCCTAAGATAAACTATAGACTTGGTGTGAATATGATGTGTCAATGTATGTTCATCCTTGGTTTTAAAAAAAGTGCCATTCTACTGAGAGTTGTTAATAATGAAGGGGACACCATACATGTGTGGGGGTTGGGGTATATGAACAGTCTCTATACTTCCTTTTCAATTTATTCTAAATATAAAACTGTTCTGAAAAATAAATTTTAAAAAGTTTCCAAACATGAAATTTTAACAATTACCTCTTTTAAAGAATGTGTATAGACTGCTCTCAAAAGCTCACATTATTCATTCTGCCTTTTAAGAATGATGAAATTTCTTGAGGTTGCATCATTAAAATAAGAGTGTTTATTTCTTGGGGCACAAATTTATTTTAATCTTCTTCCATTTTAGTTAGATTGGAGCTAAAAAGTCTGTTGAAAATAGATTTCTTTTGATAATATAATTCAGAATCCATGAATTTTGGACAAAAATGTCATATATGAACTAAGAGACTTCTATCTTAAAAATTGAGAATATTTTCTTAATTTTTTTTCTAAATAACTATCCATCATTGCCCACATTGGCCCTGGATGTTAATATCTCTCTTATATAATTAATAATTTTTGTCTTGTTTGTTTATTTAATATGGATGACTTTGAGTCCTGAACTAGAATTTGAAGATTATGGTTAGTGGAAAGAATCAAAATCACATCGATTTGTAAACACAGTAGTACCATATTGTGAGAACATGAAGCATAGGAAGCCAAAAAGTGGCAGAAACCATGTAGCTTTTCTTGGAAAGAGTGATCAGTTGTATGAATCCTGGGCATAAATTAAATATAAGAGGGTTGACATCAACTGCAAGCATTTTACTGCCCTGAACCATGGTAGCATAGCGGTGACTCAGAAGAATTGGTAATGGTAGATTATAAAAGAAATATTTGGCTTGGATATCTGCATTAAAATGACAGAGTAATTTCCAAAGCTTGTCTTCAAATGTTATTCTGGAGATATAAATGTTTTTATGCCATTAGGGGAGCAGCTACAGAAAGGCAACTTTTTTGTTGGCCAACTTTTATACAATCAATCAGATTGACTGTGACAGTCCAAATCAGTCATTACAATGGGTGAAAACAGTGATCGACCTTGCTACAATCCAGTGTTTGGGTCATACAAGCATGAGCTATGTTGACATGCCTGAGGCAAGTAGATGAAGGAATGGCAGTGAGGTCAATGGGTTTCATTAGCCCAGCGGCTTGATCTATTTAAAATCCCTATAGCATTCAAACTAAGGCCCTGTGGATTAGTCATTGGGATGGCCAATCACAAACTGCTCCAGTAATTAAGCCACAATAATGTGGCATTCATGAGAGTATAAAGTTGAATAGATTTTGAAAGACCTTTGATTTTTTTCCCATCTTTACTAATTATTAACCATCGTTTTCAACTAGCAATACCCTTCTTTTCAAATCTTGTAAATATTTATCTTGAAACCCAATATATTTCAAAATATAATTGTCTATGACTAAAACATTATACTACCTAAAAGTAGAAGGCAGCTTATGTTGGATATGATGGTGCATCTAATTATAGTCCCCTAAAATGCTGTGATATGTCTTCATAGCTAAACAAAGCATGATTGAAGACTTATAAAAATCGCATATTTAATTTAATTCTATTTACTGAAAATGTTTTTTCCTCTGCAACAGTCAAAATTTTTAAATACAATTTCTATCAGTTTCTAGGCTGTTTTCAATATCTCTATATATTTTTTAAAAATGTAATTTTGTCCACTGCTTTTTTAAGTGTTCTATTATATCTCTTTAACACTTTAAAACATTTATCAGGTTCACAAATGTGTTCTATCTTTATGTTATTTTAGAATGAAGATTGAAGTGACTGAAGAAGACCACGTGTTATTGCTTCTTAAAATTATTTTGTACAAGTGATTTTTATGTGTACAGATATATCTGTACTTACTAGTGTTTCAAAGTTACTCTTTGAACAAACTCTTGTCTTGCATGATTAAAGCTCATTATGCATCAGAGTTTACAAATTTTGAAGAAAATGAGTGAAAATTATATAAATATGGTTATACATGCATATATTTATACATATACATATTTACTACTGTAGTACTTGTGAATGTATACATATACATATTCCTGAAGACAGAATGACAGCAATAATAATATATAGAAAACCACCAGTGTGTTTACTGAATTCAATTTACTTATTATTTATTTATTCAATGAATGCTATTGTTGAACAGCCACAATATTTCTAGGCATTATTCTATGGCCCAGAGTTAGAGAAGAGAAATAATACAAGTCAAGTCCTTGCCCTCATGATGTTAAAATTCTAGTGAAAGAGACAATGATAAAAAATTAAACAACAACAAAATACATAATATCATATCAGATAGTAAAAAAACTAAAAAGAGATTTACATTATTATGAACTAGAGAGTAAGTAGTATTCTATTTTAGATAGCGTGTTCAGGCATCTTCTCTCTGATGCAGTGAGCTGTATTCTCACATATAAATGAGGTAAGAGCCATAAACATACATGGAGAAAAAGCATCCCACACAGAGTTAATTAAGATTTCAAGTCAGAAAAGTGCTTGTCATGTCCAAGGGGCAGAAACATACCAGTGTGCCTGGAGCATAGCGAACAAAAATAGTCACACTTGATGATGTTGGTAAGATACCTAAGAATAGATTGCAAAAGACTTTGTAAAACACAGAAGGAATTTGTATATTGATCTAAATGTGATGCGTATTGGTCAGGTATTACCATAATAACTATGGGTAACAAACCACCACAATATCATTTGCATGCAGAAATGAGCATGTAGGGTTCACTTCGACTCGACATCTGAAGGTTGGCTAGGGTTCAGTTGGGCTGAGTGGACATGGTCCCAGGAGGTGGGCTGGGTTCAAGATATCCAACGTTTCCACCTTCCTCAGATTATTGCATTTATAATTCCTTTTTAATGTAAATCACGTATGTGTTTATTTTCCCTGTTGTCCCATGGATGAAAGCTATATTGAAACAGATATAATACTTGACTTTTTCACTACTATAATACTTGTGACTAAGGGAAGGTGTGGAGCTGAAGGGTACTTCATATATGCTTGCATACTGGCTTTATTCTGGAGACATTTTGAATTAAAGCTGCTGTTAAGTAGATAGAGAATTCTAATATATTTCTCTTTAATTCTCCACTCTTCAAATATGCTCATACACTTTTTGAAAATAAAAACTGTTCTTGTCCTTGTCTTGTATAAACCTATAACACACAGTTAAGTCAATACATAAACTCTTTGCAGGTGTTATCCTCTAGACCAGGGATTGGGAAACTTCTATAAAATGTCAGATAGTAAATATTTTATTCTTTACTGTCATAGCTAAGCAATTCTGTTGTTATAGCATGAAGGCATCCATAGAAATGCATCAACAAATAGGTGTGGTTATGTTTCAACTTTATTTACAAAAACAGGTGGGAGACCAGATTTGGTCCATGGATCAGAGGTCACTGACCTCTGTTCCAGGGGACACACATATATTTCTATATTACTCCTATCTACCACTACAGACTCTTCTCCATCCCCAAAAGGTATTGCATCCTATATATGTGTTAAGTAAGCTCATGGATTTCTGTTGTATAGGTTTCCTTCCAAACTCTTGTGTTGATATTTGCTTTCTGATTTCTGCTTTATGTATCTGCTACCCTATTTCTTTTGTGGCCAGAACCCATGTTGAGAACACCAGTGCCCTAGCTGAGGGTGATATATTATGATACTCATATGACTCAAATTCTCAAAGTGTCAGTGCAGTGCTGTTCTTAGAATCTTTAATATACTCAGTGCAGTGCTGTTCTTAGAATCTTTAATATACTCACCTATACTGTAGTCTATACACAAATGGGAAAAATACCCTTCTCTGACTGGGTTATATGCTTTTCATGTCAGTGTTGCTATGCTACAGTGTGTTAAAGATTTCACCCAAGAAAGTGACTTCTCAGTTTCTTCTTTTAGCCTCGGTGTAATAACTCTAGGCTTGGACAGAGGTCAGAGGCTAAGTCAATGCAAAGTAATAAACAACACTTGCCCCTTTATTCCTCTTCAGCTAGTTTGCTAGATGTGCTCAGAGAGTAGGCATCGTACCTGGGAGGGAGCACAAAGTAGATGATATTGGGGTTTGTTATTGGAAGATCAACTCATGAATTATAAAAATTATGATAAATTTCAGATCTTCTACCTAAAGGTCAGCCACGCCTGGTTAATCAAAAATTTATTTGTTAAGCTTAAAGTTTATGAGAAAGGACAACAGGAAAGGTTGATTGCAGAATTTTTTACTCTCTAGCAGTTACTTATCTCAGAGATGGCCTGAGCACTCCCTGCTCAACTCGAGATTCTCTTTTGAATCAATCTCTCTATCTAGAATGCTTATAGGGTCAGGTTTTATTCCTGGAAAAGGATACATCCAGTTTTCTGAGGCAAGCTCAAATCTGAAGGGATATAATGGGAGCCTAAAAGTGACCAAAGATCAAGCCTAATCTTCAAATTAACCTTACATATACTTAAGCCAATATTTTATATTCATTATTTGCTTTATCATTCACATATTGCAAGAAGTTCTGAACTAGGGTGTGTGGAAAGAAGCAAGTAATTTTTTATCTCCCTTAAAACTTATTTTATTTTATTTTTTATTCAAATTGCCTGATGTAGTTTTAACATGTACAGGAAAGGAAAGAAAAAGCTAACTATCGTTAATTTACAAAGCAAATTTGGTGTTCTGGGAACTTGAAACATCATGAAACAGAATGATTGTTTGAAATTTCGTAATTACCAAATTAGAAAGATAGTGTTGTTAATAATGTATTTTGTAATTTTCCTTACATTATTTATATTGTTTATTAAAATAAGTTTAATCAGCTTTTGTATTCATTACAAAATAAAATAAGGAATTAATGCAGAAAATATGCTGAATATTTTTCATTGCATTTTCAAAAGGTATTTCTCTGTTCCAATTGATTTAGTAGATTGGGCTGTCCCAATCCAGCTAGAAATTCCCTAACTGGTAAATTTGATATGTGAACATTTTAATGTATTTTTATTTTTTTTAACTATAACATGGAGAAACAAATGAGATTTAAAATAATGAGGCATAGGTTCTTTTTACCCCCTTAGCAGAAACCATTACAAATGAGAATAATAAACTATATTAAAAGAAAGACATCTGTAACTATGTGTTCAAAAAAGAGAACCAAAGTGACTATAGCACTAGTAAGATTTTATTTTTATTATCATATTGAATTTTTTTTTTTGCTTCTTTTCATGTAGTCTCTCAGTATTTTTACTTCAGTTTTTCTCTTTCCCTCATTCACAAGTTTTTAATCTATTTGTTCCACCCTTCAGGAAAACTTAGACGGAGAAATAGTGACATAATTGGATGTCAAGGTCAAAATCATAGCAGCATACAGAAAGCTAGGATTGTGGAAGCAAATGTGTTGTGGCTATATTTTAGGTGACACTGCTAGGTTTGCATTATTAATGATTCTCAAATTAATTTTTGCAGGCAAGTATTCTGGTTCATGGAGGTTTATTCCTGGCAAAGAACTTTGTAATTTGATTTGAATGGAACAAATCGTTATTTGTTAATCTTTTTGAGGAAAATATATATGGTAACAGTAATCTGTATTATTAATTAATATATTGTTAATTAATACTGTATTTCTTAAATTTACAATAAAATATTATTATATTTCAATGCCCTAAAAACACTTTTATATTTTATTCCTATATTACTAATCTTTGACAGACAAAAAAATAGGAGGGCTCACAGTGATTCAAAACTATTATTCTGCAATTTAATTGTACAAAACTGTAGACATTTGAAAATATACAAAATTGGTCTCGGTTGGGGTACTTATACTGGAACACTTCTTGCTAGTAGTTCTTTTATATAATTCTGTGACATAAACCTATTTACTTGTCATTTGATTTTTTTCTTACAACATTGAATGTAAAATGAGGTAATTAAGACAATATTATGGAAAACTTTTCATAAAAGTTTTTATTATATACATTGTGTATATTGATTAAAATTTTAATTTTTAATTATTTTATAGTGTTGTCAGAATAGTTTCCAAGTCATAAGTATTTTTGTGAAGGATAGTAGAGGCCCTGTGTCAAATTGGATATATTTTTGGAATCAGTACAGCATTTCTTTTCAGTTAAAAAACAGAAAGTTAGGGTACAATTATAGCTTCCATGAAGCTCCAGACTGATGTCTGTCATTAAACTAGCTGCATGTAACTATGGGTTTGAAAAAGAATTTATGTTGACATACCATGTTATTAACAAAGCAAGTTAGAGAACAGAGGTTATGTCATTATTACATAAGTATCCATGCAAATGAGATTTTCTGCTTTGTTCAGAGGTGAGAGCCCTTTTTATTTTCTATTGGAAGGTCTTTTGTTTGCTGTCAATCTATTGTACTGGCAAAGTAGTCAATATGGGGATAAATTGAGTAGAATGCTACATTTTAAGTAAATAATTTTGATCTCTAAACCTGGCTTTGCTGATTATTAATTGTATGACTCCTAATGAACTAGTAGAGCAAGTAGAAAAAAAACAACTGGGTTTGGAGCCAAACTCCAGTTTCTTCTACCATTAAGCTACATAGAATCATAACAAATTAAACTAATACATTACTTATCTCACACAATTGTTCTGAATACTTAATTCATGTATGCACCACCTAATACAGTGTGTGGTACCTGTATGAGATACTTGGTTAAGCTTTAATAAATGGCATCATTATCGAAAATTAAGTGGCATATTCACACATTAATTCTATAGTTAATCCAACAATTATTTAAAGGTCACTTATTTTTTTTCTTTTGTTCATTTATTTAACATTTAATAATATGATTATAAATTTGCTTGAATAGTTGTTGCACCCGAATGTAGAACGAGGACAGGAAATACTAGAGGAAAACTGGAATAGTGATTGCCTAAGTGGGCCGCAAGTCCCAATTATAAGGGAGGTTTTTGAAAACACTCATATGGTAACCTCAGACACTAAATTCACAACGGCAATACTCAGATAGTGACCAAATGCACAGCTAGATTTGAGTCCTCTGTCCCAGGCTGGACAAATCGTAATGCCAACCACACTTTTGTACTAAAGCTTAGGTGCGTGCACTTTCCTTTTCGTTCTAAGAAAAGAATGAACTGGGGAGATAGGTGCTCATTTGTGAATACCACCTGGGATGGGCAGATAGTATGAAAAGATTGCAAGGGTAGGAAAATGTCTTGAGAGGTAGACTAGATGATGATATACTAAAATAATTAGGATGAAATTCACCTAATGATTACGATATTTGTACTAATTTGCATTCCCAAAGTTACTGCATTCTGAATTGTTGCAGAGTATAACTTAGGTAGAAAATTCTAAGCAGAAAAGACTTTAGTTTCCTTTAATTTTTAGATTACTCCCCCCCCCCCAAGTAAAACAAGGATCTCAAGGGAATTCTATAATTGTGAATTAGAAGAAAAATTTTTGGAAGAGTCAGCGTGGTGTTTAAATGGAGAAAAACTGGTTCAGGCACTGAATAAAATAAAGAATTCAAATGGGAATTATAATGCAGTGTGTTTAAGGGAAGGATTTAATGTTTTGTTTTATACAATTGTAACAGCATGATTCAGTGAGACTCTCCCAGGACTATAAGGAGTCTAATACTACTCAGATTCCCTAGAAATAAATAACCAAATTTTCATTTAGAATAAAAATGTGATCAGGATCACTCACATACCCTATGGCTTCTGTTCTCTCATCAAAATGTATTTTAGGATCTCTAGAGGATTTTAATTTCTCCTGCAAAGATTCCAAGGAGGCCCCAGAGTGCTGCTGGCTACAAATACATTTGGAAAAATATCTGCAACGTATCCTGCCATCTGACAGTAGTTATTCAAATTTCAGACGAAATGCCCAGCTAGAAGAATACTGGAGTAGTTACTGCTCTAGGAGTGTGTAGATGCCTAGAGATGTGCTAGTGATGATTCCATATGGGAATCTTTCTATAGTTCTCTACTTGCAGCTTTGAATGCTCCAGTTGTGTCTGCACATATCTATGACATACCAGGATGCTGAGAAATGTATGATGAGGGAAGAACAGTGGTACTTTCACACCGATAATGCTCATTCATTCCTAGAGAAGCAAATTTCTTGCTGTGATATTCTGTAATATCTTGGGAAAGGTGTTTACTCAATTATAAGACATGCTTTATTATAAATTATTTTATGAAACTGTAAAAAGTATTTGGAATGTGCTTTATGAAATATATTTTGGTGATGAGCTACTCAGCTTATAAAAAGAAACTTCTCACTCATCATTTTGGCATCAGTTTATGACCAACAATGCTCTATATTTACATGAACATATACAGAGTGTTTATTACACATATACGTTTATAAACATGCACATATTAAAAATATGCCCAAGAAAGTTTAAGCATATTTCAGGTAAATTTATAAAGTAAATTGTAAGTAGAAGATAAAATGAATATTATTAACCTGGCTAATAGTGTTTTCTTCCCCCATAAATGCATACAGTGTTATTGAACAATTATTAGAGTGTTTAAGTAGGCACTGAATTTTAAACATTTTTGATATTATAGTAACTATAAAATAAATTTAATTGTAAAAGATAAATGTACTGTAAATATATATTTGTATGCTATTTCAACAGATTTCATGTATATATGCATCACATATATGTATACAAATAAATATACATATGTATGCTTCGATTGCTCTTCAGACTTAAGGGATCTTAATTTCTAATTTGTGGTCAAATTTCTGGCAGCTGGTTCTGAATTAATTATAGGAAGATACGTGTTAGTAGAGTCAACTGTGAGTTGACAACGTCCAAATAATTATTTTTCATAAGTTTACTGATAACTTCAGCCAGTGAACCAGACATGACGGCTTAATGTGTCCAATCTGTTCCACATGTCCTGGACGTACAGTGAACCCAAAGTCCATGCTTTCCAATCAGGTTCTCTCTATCCATTATTGAAAAATAGGGTCTAGAACTTATCCCTGTGTTTTGTTTATCTTTTGAAGTTTTGCCAACCAGCAGAAGAATTTCAAACAGGCAATTTTGCATGTCTGAATAAACAATTACCTTGTTTCATGTGATGCATTAGTTCTCCAGGGCTGCCATAACAAACGTCACAGACTGGAGGCTTAAACAACAGAGATTTTTTTCTTACAGTTCTGGGGGGTGGATGTCTCAGATAAGCATGTGGTAGGTTTGGTTTCTCCTGAGGCTTCTCTACTGAGTTTGCAGACTGTGTCCTCACGTGTATCCTCAGACGGTCTTTCCTGGGTGAGCATGCATGCACCTCTGAGGGTTTTTCCTTTTCTTATAAAATCACCAGTTGTATTAGATTAAGACCCCACTTTTATGACCTCATTGAATTAATTACCTCTTAAAAGGTCCTATTTCTAATATAGTCACATTACTTTAGGCCTTCAACATATGAATTTGGCAAGGAATAGGAAGATACAATTTATTTCACTGTACAATAGACTATGGCACTGTCAATATATTAGGAATAAGGACTATTTTGCAGTACTTTGGTGATCATAATGTTCTACTAACTCATCACTGGACTTGTTGACTATGATAACAGAGTTCCAGATTTCCAGGTAATTTTCTAAGTGTTTTAAGTAACACATATTTTTACACATGTTGCAGAAGCTTCCAAACTTATTTATTAAAAAAATTGAATATTAATGAAGCTTTGTAGCTTATGAAGTGAAGGATAATCACACTAACTATGTGCACCTATTTGTCAACTGAAATTTCTCTCTGCTACTCACAGTCTTGGAAATCAAACTACCATAATGGATCTGCTTTTCTGCTACAAGACACTTTAGGAAAGTGTGTAAGAAAAAGGCTAAATATTCAGGAGTCAGTGTGTCAGATGGAAAATGTTTTTCTGAGAAAACCGAGTCCTCAGGTATCTTTCTGTCTCATGACTCACTCAATACATACACAATAAGATGCTGTGAGTCAATTATCTGTGGGTTTTATCATTCCTCTTGGGTGTGCCCTCAGTGTTTATGACCTTGGCTGTAATGAAACATAGTAGACTTCCTGAATATGATAATACTGCAGAATTGCCCTGTTCTTTAGCTTAAGCACAGTATTTAGGTGTAGGTCTACATTACAGCTAAAAGATGAGTTAGTTATTTAATATGTAAAATAGGAAATGGTTGACAAAGCACTGTTTGAAGAGAACAAAAATGAAGTTTGAGTGGCTAGGCTGCTGCAAAGCTCTGCTAGCCATGTTCCCTCCTGCTTCATTTGCTATATCAGCGAGAGAGACCCAGTGACTCAAACTTGTCACCCGTTTGAGAAAGTGTGAAATCACTAGTCTCATTTAATATCACGTAAAGTATCTGATTCCAGTCTCAATATGCCTTAGCAGTATTTATATAAAAGCTAGTAGAATATTTCATAAAAGAACTCATTATCATTTACAGAGGTATAGTCTCTTATTTTATGATTTGATTGATTAGAAAATGCTGCTCTATGACATTGTTTTAAATATTTGAAAATACTCACCATTCTCTCTTCTTGGAAACTCATTTTCTTCTTTCACTCTTTTTATCAAAAATGTTTATAGTTCTCTGTTTCTGAATAGATTTTGAATGTACAGTCATTTTGGCCTTGTTTTCTCTGTCCCTGCACCTATTTCATTAAAGATCTCAATCTGGGTAGTATTAATCACAGTTGGTACACTGTCTCTGGGCTTTGCTACACTTATGATTAATCCTATACATACTATCAATCAAAAAGGCATAGGATAGATATATACTCCTTATATATGGTCCAGAAGGTATCTTTCCCATCTGCGAACCAAGCACCTAATACCACCTAATGCTAATAATAATAACGTAATTGAGAAATATTATCTAATCTAGTTTGAATTTCTGTAATAAAATTGCCATATTCTTCCCAACACTTTCATCAAAAAGTTACCACTTTTTCCTTAAGGTTTATAACATTTCTTTAATCACACACGTGCACATTTTGAAAAGAATACACTTCCATTATGTATCATATCTTTTGTTTCTTTAAAATTCAAAATTAAAGTAATCATACCATTTGTGATTCAGTGGAATAAATAAGTTTGTCTGTTTATAACATACACAAAGACTATGTTCTTTCTTCTCTTTGCAAAATCAAGGATGTAATTTATCTGCTAAACAGCATGATTGATCCCTTCTTACTGTGTTCTTGTCTGAGTTAATAAATCAGACACAGTTACCACCTCCAAATGTTCAATTCTGACCCTGCAATTAGCTTTCCACTGACTCTGGTTCCTGATTATCAGCACAAACCTCTACTTTGAGCTATCCCATAATTAGTCAGACAATACAATGCCATGTGCTAAAATATCCTGGCTGGTAGAACATTTGCTAACCACTGATCTGTCACATCCCCTGGATGGATCTCATGCTCTTATTTAGATAAGAGGATCATCAGCCCTACTTCCCATTACATTGACACTCATGTGGTAACCAAAATTTGAATGTAGCAAATTAAAAGTTTTTAAAGCTTTTCTTCAATGGCACCTGGCCAAATCCTACATGCAAAATGTTTGACATTCTTTCTTAATTTTGAATAAAATTTACCAAATGTTACACAGTTCTAAAGGTGTTATATCACCAGATTATATAAATGGAATTTGTTTTTATTATCTAAAAAAACACATTAAATCAGGACTCTAACATATTTCTCCAGCTGAATCAGAGAAAAATTTCTTACTATTTGTTTTTATGATATTTTTTCTTCAATCATCTGTAACTTTTTAAAAGTATTTTTCCAAGTGGAGATCTCAATATTTATGTTATTTCTTAATTGTATTTTACCCATATACATTTATAAGAATTTCAAAGAATTATATTCTCCATATTTGGTCTTTGGCAATATATATGATCTAGATGCAATAATTAGATATATAAGAATTCTAAAAAGAGAAGTATGTTATTTATAATCAAGTCAAGGAAAATCAGGTATATTTCATTAACTAACAGTACTCCAACATTAAAAACATTTCAGGACTAAGAAGTGTCTCATTTTCAAATTATAAACTTATGTTTCAGGTAATTAAAATAGTAGGATAAACAATTTAACCTGAGCTCTTGTCTGATTACTTATTATTTATTTATTTTTATATTCTAAGTTAAAATATATATAGGCTAATAGCTTTTTGACTAAGAAACCAAGGAAATTCAATGAGGAAAGAAAATACTTTAACAATTGATATCAAAACAACTGGATATATATTGAATAACAGTAACAAAAGATAAACCACATTCAAAAGTTAATTGATGATTGATCAAAGGCCTAAGTGCTAGGGCTAAAACTAAAATACTTCTATAAAAAAAATAGAAGTAAATCTTCATGACTTTGGGATTAAAGAAAAATGTCTCAGACTGGACAAAATACTGATCACAGGAAAAAAACTTGATATATTCAAACTTCATCAAAATTGGATACTTGACTTCAAAGATTATCATTTAAAAATTATAATTATAACACTATTGTATGATTGAAATTTGCTAAGAGAGTACATCTTAAGGGTTCTCACCAAAATGAACAAAAAGGGTAACTGTGAGGTGATAAATGTGTTAATTAATTAGAGGGGAAGAATCTTTCACAATGTATATGCATATCAAATCATCATGTTGTACACTTTAAATATGTTATAATTTTGTCAATTATATCTCAATAAAGCTTGAAAAAATAGAAAAAAATGAATACCCAAATTACATATATTGGAGAAAATACAATATTTAATTAACAAATGACTTGTAACTAGAATATGTAAAGAATTCTTAAAAATTAATAACAGATTTTAAACATAGCTTAAGAAAAACAAACAAAAGTCTTTAAAAGGATGTTCACAATAGAAGATACAAAAAATGACAAGAATTACACTAAAAGATGCAAATCAACATTAATTATAAGGAAAAGCAAGTTAAAACCACAATATAATGCCTCCTAAACAAACTAAAATGACTAAAATGAACAAAAATGAACATCTCAAATGCCAGTGTGGATATGGAACAACTGAAGTAACATTTCTGGGGGGCATATTAATTTATCTAACAACTTTAGAAGAAGATATAAAATTCCTTGTAAAGTTAAGCACACTATGTTATCTTAACTATGAGTTAGTATTCCAAATGAACATAGGTGCAAAAATCTTTAATAAAATAACAGCAAACTGAACTCAGCAGCATGTTGAAAGGTCATTCAATATCATGACTATGTGATATAATCATGTGAAAAGGAAGGATGTTTCAACACACACAAATTAATCATTGTGATCGATCACATAATATAAATGAAAGATGAAAACTGTTTTTTAAATTATTAACTCTGTAAGAGAGTGTTCAGTTTAGCTCTGAGTGAGGAAAAACATGAAAAATAAATGCAAGAGTAACTTAAGCAAAACAAATGTTTAGTTTTCTCTATGTAAAGGTAGCGAATTCATGCCTGTCATGATTACCCCATAATTTGCAGGAACTCTTCTTGGTCCACTATTTTCAGGATGTATCTTCCACTTTGTGGTCCGAGAAGAAGACCGCATTTGCTCCATCCATTGTATTCATTTTCTGGTCCATAGGAGAAGGGGAAGTTGAAGCACACTCTTCATTTCAGAGAACTTCCTAGAAATACATACACATAGACACACTCCTAACATATATTTGGTCAGAATTAAATGGACTCCAAGGGTGTTTACAATGGAAACTTTATTCCAGCTCACCATTACCCTAGCTAAAAATTTGGTATTTATTATTCTACAAAAAGAGAATGAATACTGAACAACAACCAAGGATCATTGCCACACAATATTATTAGTGGTCAATGTATGTGCTTTTTATAGGCATTGAGGGGATCTTCCTGAGTCTTGCTCATGAGAAGAATAGAAAAACCCTGAGCAATGAGACAAGGCATGGCTGGCACTAACGTGGAGCAGCAAGAGGGACCAGAGCCATTTTCATAGTAAGCACAACTAGGCTTAGAAGAAGAGCGCCATTTTGATGTGATCCCATCACAAATGAGTTGCTAGATGTCAAGGAGATACCCTGCAACAAAGATTGAAACTTCCTCTGTGTCCTCTAGGAATGTGTAAGAAGCTAGTGAGAGCTATTCCTTGGGATCATCAATAACACTAGGCAGAAAAAAATCTGACTGAAAATATCTAAATAATGCAACCATGGAATCTGGAACTCTTTCTGTGTGCAAGGCACTGTTCTAATTTCTGGGCTTATTGTAATGAACTCAAAGTCCCTGTTCTCATGGAATTTAATAATCTGTTAGGTCATCCTGTCTGAATTATAAGTAACATAGAGGTCATTTATGTTGGCCATTATCTTGTACCACATATAGGAATGATCATCTATGTTCTGAGCATTTACAGTGATGGGCAAATTCCTATCTTTTCAATATTTTAAAGGAATTAATTAAATATCTTTTAAAATCATCAATTTCATTTAGTATTACTCAAAATCTGAGAATGGTCTTTTATTGTTAAGCAGTATTATATTCTAACTTACACTTTACTTTTATTCTATAGTCTGGAGCCACTTGTTCTAATTAATCTTTCTTGATACAATCTTTCACACATTTGAAGATATCTATAAAGTCAAAAGTTGTGGAGCCTGTAGAAATTTTAAAAGTCAGACTGTCTACTCAATAATCTAATATGCTAATATTCCTACAAAATGGGCATACAATTTGGTGAACGTTTATTAGAAAATGAGTGAAAGAATTCTTGAGAGTCTTCAGGGGCAAAGAAAAAACTCATACCCAGAAGAGTATATTTTTTGGTGACCAGCTCCAATCAATAGAATGCTCGCCATTATTCCTGCTTCACATCCCTCTGCCTATTATTTTCTTCTAGTGCTTACTTCTACCCTCTGGGGTAATGAAAAGCAAGTCCACTCCATCTCCCAAATTGACAGTCACTTCTCATGGCCTCTGAGTCTTTACTGTCTAAGTTATATATTCTCAGTTCTATAAAAGTTTTCTAAATGCCACAATGTAAATCTCTTCAGCATTTTCTTTGTTCTCTACTGAGATCATCTGATGATTAAAGGCCTTTACAAATTATCATTCTCTTAACAAGACACAGTATACTCAGTGTCATCCAGTAAGTGAAGAATAGCATAGAATAAATAATTTATTCTACAATACTTTAAAACAACTTAAGCAAATTTCTTCTGTCAACCAGCATATATTATTGTGCTTAACAATCAAAAGGTTATACATGCATGCGTATGGTGTCAAACTCGTTTCTCCCAATCTGTATTAGAGATTCTTTGATATTAGAATGACATACACTCTTATTATTTAAATTTATTTTTCTATTTTTATTGCTTTTATAATTAAAATAATAAGACAGGGACTTTTAAAAATACCCCATGCTCATATGACTTCAAGTAGCATTTTTATATATTGCTAGATTAATAAATATTTGGAAAGTGATTATTAAAAATGAAAGGTAATAGTTGGCATAAAACTAATAATATTATTTGACCCTATAATAAATATTTTAAGATGTTATGCTAAGAAAACAGTACAAAGACTAGGAAAATCTATAAATTGAAAATTTTGAAGTATCCTAAAAGCTCAATTATATATTTTTTGGATAAGGCCTTTTTTTTTCTTTTAAATGATGGTTTATGAAAGCTAATTACACACTAGGTAATTATTTAGAGTGGAAGAAAGATGGAGCTACAGTATTAAGAGTCTAGAAATTCTGGTGGTTAGAGTGAAAGCAGGAATGTGTTTAAACTCTTTATTTGAGGTGGAAGGCTCTATGGATTCATTGCAGAGAACTGTCAATGATGCTTTTACTGTGGAGGCATATTATGTGTTTGTTTGTTTAGGCATGCCATTTAAGGCAACATATGCCTCTTTCACATATCTGGTCATCACAAACAGAGTCAGTTGCAGAACTTGGTAGTTGATTAAGATGTTCAGTGTTCTCTTAGCCAGCAGTGGTATTCTTTTTCTTTTTCTTTTTCCCCCAGTTTTATTGAGCTATAATTTACAAATAAAATTGCAAGATATTTAAAGAGCACATTTTGATCATTTGATATGTGTATACATTATGAAAGGATAACTCCAGGTTAATCAATGCATTCATCATCTCACATATTTAACATATTTCTTTTTCTTTTTCTTTCTTTTTTTTTTTTTTTTTGGAGAGAACATTTAAGTTCTACTCTCAGTATATTTCAATTGTACAATTTAGTGTTATCAACTATAGTCACTATGGTATACATTAGTTCTGAAGCTTTATTCATCTTATAGCTGAAAGGTTGTACTTTTTTTACTTTTACCTGTTTGTTTGTTCCCCACAGTCCCTAGCAACCTTTCTTTTTTCATTTCTTTTAGTTATATACTCAGAAGTGAGATTGCTGAATCATATGATACTTTTATTTTAAATTTTTTTGAGGAACCTCCATACTATTTTCCATAGTGTCTGCATTAATTTACATTTTAACCATTAGTTAACAGGGTTTCTTTTTCTCCATATCCTTGCCAACACATGTTATGTCTTGTTTGATAGCCACGTATGATATGATATTCATTGTAGTTTTGATTTATGTTTGTTTTTGATTAGTGATTTTGGCACCTTTTCATATATCTGTTGATCATTTGTAAAACTGGAAAATATCTATTTTGTTTCTCTGCTCATTTTTTAAATCAGATGATTTGTTTTTTGCTACTGAGTTGTGTAATGTTTTTATCAAAAATGTATTTTGGATATTAACCCCTAATCAAATATATGATTTGCAAATATTTTCTTCCATTCCATATGTTGCTTAATTGATCATACATTCATAAGTTTATTTCTGGGCTCTTTATTGTGTTTCATTGATCTATGTGTCTGTATTTATGACAGCATCACACTGTTTTGTTACTATAACTCGTAATACAGTTTTAAATCAGGGAGTGTGATACCTACAGTTTCGTTTTTCTTTCTCGATATTGCTTTGGCTACGTGGGTCTTTTGTGGTTGCATACAAATTTTAGAATTAATTTTTATATACCTGTAAAAATTGCTACTAGAATTTTAATACAAATTGCATTAAATCTGTAGAATGTTTTGGTGGTATAGACATATTAACAATATTAATTAAGTAGTATTCTTACTGACATTTTTCCAACTTATGGGTTTTGTATATCCATATTGAGTTAAATTATACCTTATATTTCCTTTAGAGAAGGATAGCATCTTTGAATTGAATCAAATAAGAAGATTTATTCTTTGACGTGTTTGACTAGAAACTGCATCAAGGCCATCCAATTAGGCAATTTTAGTCTGCTATCTACAGATGTAGACACTCAAAGATAGTTTCACCTCCTCTTTGAATGACTAGTGTGGCTTCAAAAGCCAGAATATAGTCTTGGGAGCACTGTGTTTGTTGCAGAAGTGGGACAGCTGATACACTTATTACAGGATTTAAAATTTTTTCTATTATAAACTTTACCTTAGCATGATGGAGGGGGGTCTTCATAATAATAAATGTTTCTATGAAATGTGAGTATATTTACTTTCCCAATATTTTGAATATCTATCCCAACTCCATAAAACCTTAACATATTAACAGTAATTTATCATGTTTTAATTTTAAAGTGGTAAAAATATTTAAACTCTACTCACCAAGACAAAAGTTACTTGATTTTTATAAAGATCTATTTCTTGGGTTTTATTATCTAAGTCACTTTATTATTATTATAATTATTTAGAGGCTTCATCAAATGCTTTAATTTATTTTTCTGTGGAGTGGTCCATTTTTCTAATCTTTTGAGGCAACTTAATCATTATTGGCTTGTTGGCAGTAAGTTTTCTAAGAATAGGTGATTTGAGACAGTAATGTTAATTGTACAGAATAGCACAGTGTGGTAGACAGAACTATTAGAAAACCCTAAGATTTTGGGCCCATGGTATACATAACCCATAATCTCATCCTCTTGAATGGGACCTGTGAATATAATGGGATAGCTAATTCTAATATTATCTTAACTGGATCCTATGCTCAGCATTTCATAGCTAAAACAAAGGTGTCAGTAGGCTCCATTTTCATCCGAAGGCTCGAGGTTTTAAGCCCACTCACATTCTTGGTAGAAATTCACTTCTTGGACAAAAGTTTCCATTTTCTTGCTGCAAGTTGTCTGGGTGTTTTTCTCAGTTCTTGAAGGTTGCTCTTGAGCTCAAGTCATATGATCTCCTTACAACATGGCAGCTTAGTTATTCTAAGTCAAAAGGAAATTTTTCTTCAATCGGCAAAGATGGAGTCTCATGTAACATAAGGTAAACATGAAGTGACTGTCTAACCACATTTTTTTACAGCAATAGAATCTTAATACACAGAGATGAAACCAGTCCTAGAAGGATGGGTCTGGGAGAGTGATGATGTAGAACTCCTGAGGAACTGTGAATAAATTGCATCATGAGAAATGCAAAAGGGAAGGAACACTTTAAAAAAGGACAAAGAAAACATACCAGAAATAATTTCTTTTACATTTATAGAATCAATTAGAACTTACCCTACTCTCGCAAATAATATTTTCTATGTCTGTCTTCATTGCCATTTGATAATTATGTCATCTGATGAAGGTAAAAGAAAATAAAACTCAAAAAAAGAATAAAGTTTTATATTCGTTTTCCTTTGGTCACCAAAAATCTAGACAAATAATGGTCAATAATTATTAATCACTTGTGTGAATGTGCCTATGTACATAAATTCCTGTTTGCTTCAAAAAGGTAATTGCAATGTCTTTATTTCAAGAGGCAAGTCAAAATATATACAATCACAAATATTATTGGATAATTAGGTACGTAGAATATAATATTTTTATTTGATTTTGGCTTTGACATGAGAAATAAACTCTTGAGTCTTTTTTAGTATCACCTGTATTTTTTTCAGTACTCACAACTATCAGTTGCAACCTCTTTTGAAAAACAAAATCCTGGATGCTGGTTTTTTGTTTGTTTTTGTTTTTCTGCCTGAAGTTGCTACTATTATCATTAATAGGAACCAGCAGTAATACATAAAAGAACAAAGGTTTCGCAGCCACGGTAATTTCCTCTTTGAGGATTTTTTGATACACGGTGAATGAAGATTTGCAAGCAAAATTTACAGAGGTAACAAATGGACACTGTCATTGCTACTTGAATAGGTGACCCCTCTGCAGACTGAAGAGCTGTAGGCTTTGCCAGGTTAATGGCCTTTTGCATCTCCCAGTCTCAGGAATTCCTCTTTCCTCATTACTCAACAACCAAATGTGGCAAAAAAAAAAAAAAAAAAAAATCACGTTCGGATAAAATCTGATGTCTCATCTCAAGAGGTGTGAGGTCAGTAGAGTTAATGTGGCAATTCATGATTTGCCCTCTTCGTAGAGTATATCCATTTTTTTTTGTAAGCTGAATCCAAAATTTATGAGGCTAAAAACAAGTTTCTAGTTATTAAAGTAATAAAGGTTTCATTTAACAAATGTTTATTTTTGTTTGAATACAGATCTTTTAATTACTTTTTTGAAATAAGGTACATTATTTCAGGGATATGGTATTTGTTTTCATAAAATTAGATATTTCATATCCTTTTTAACATAATAAATTATATAAACCACTGGTTTAGAGATAATTTTTATGGCACTCTACCAATAAATCATACTAACAATTTTTTTTTTGTTGGAAATTAGTTGTCTTCTTTATTCTAACAAATTAATGCATGCCCTCTTCTTTACTAACTTATTCTGAGGAGAAAATTTTTATGCTAGTGGAAATAATCTTAGAAGGTATAAGACCAAGAAAGATCTTTGAAGAAGCTATAAAATTTTGAGAACTCTCATTTTTGTAAAAACAGCAACAAAGAAAACTCATATTTTTATTCTTTTATAAAAAAAATAATTCTTACTTTAACTATAAAGGAATACTGACAATACTTATCCATCTCAGGACAGTAAATATCCTTTGTCTCAACCACTGAAAGGTAGCTGAATTAAGGTTTTTCCTTATTTTGTGTAATAAAGAAAAAAATGATAAAATTACTCCTAATGTGGCATGGATTTTTCAAGTGCATTTCCAATTTAAAGAAGTTTGTGGCATGCACAAGAGGTCTATTTAATAAACAAATACTAGGCCACCACCCACAACACACACATAATCACTCTCTCTTGCTTTTTTCCTCCTGATGTAAATATATTGTGAGGAAAGTGGAAAACTAAACCTACTGTTCTCATTTTTATTTGGTTATTGGAAAAGTCATTCCTCATAGTGTGAGTAACACTATCAGTAACATGGTAGTAACATAGAAGTAATATAGATAGTTTACCACCAGTGATTATACTTTCTGTGTTCAAGTTTTATTGTGTGTTGGGTTTATTTTTTTTAACACTTTAAGTTGTCAACCATTCTCCAATGGAAAGCAATGGTACACAATTGATTTGTTCAATAAACATCTTAAGTGTAAATAGTACATCACAGTAGCAAATATTAGTATGTATAATTCAGTCTCATTGTTCTACAAAGGCCGATATCAGGAGTTTGTTTCAATGGCCAGAAAGTTTTGGGTAACTAAGTATATATACCATAAAAGGACTATATTTTTTACAATGAATTATTAAATTAAACATGCACTTTGATAAATTTGTTTTTTCAGGGAATGATGAATTTAGAAAAAACATCCTTAATGTAGAGTTAGTTTAAACACCACTGCTGCCAGAGATATTCATGAATGGGAAGCACCTAAGCTGATATAATTGATGACACTTTTCAGGAATAGCTCCAAATATAAAATGAGAAATTTGATGGTTTTACTGTATTGGGAACCAGAAGTGGTTAAATAATTTAATAACAATGAGTCTAATTTTCTTCGTCTCAGCAAGTCATGGTAGTCCTTTATGGATAATGTTGATCCCAAATGATACACTCTTCAGATTGAGCCTGAGTCCTCGCACGAGTGATTATCTCAAGGTTTTATTCTTTCTAATGTTGGTGCTCTCGTGACTTCCTCTAATGCCACTCTCATGAACTGAGTTGTATAACTTTTACACAGTCAATAGAAACTTTTTGTTACAGAAAAGTTCTGTAGTTCATGATAGATGTTCCTGATAATAATTGGAGTCTCCCGGATATACCTGTAGTGTCTTTTCCTAAACTTTTCATTCCCATTTCCATCTCTATATTATAGCACTAATCTGTGTCTTGCTGCCTTCTCAACCTTTCTGGCATTGTTTACCTGCACTACCATCTGTGGCTAATCACCGTGCTTTATGAATACTTCATTCCAGCAGCTGAACTTCTCACCATTTTCCTCTATTCCCCTGAATGGTTTTGATAATACTATAATGAACAAGTGTCCTTCCAGGGTCCAGTTTTCATTTTCAGACCTAGCCATTTCATAAGGTGCAAGAGGAGAAAGAAGAAAGAAAAGATTTACAGCTGTGAGTATTACAGATATTAAAAAGGACTTGAATGACAAGAATTTGATGATTCTGTAACATTGTCATTGCAAGAGTACTACTTATGATTTCTTAATTTTCTATTGAAGTATTTGAGAAATGGTAAAATTGTGTGCTGAGATATCTTTATAATATTAACTATATTCATCAATTCCTTTCTGTTAGGAAAAATATGTTTGTAAAATTTGATAGTGAGAGGTAATAGAATATAAGCTATTTAATAATATATATTCTTTTCCCAAACCCACATTCAAACTAAGACGAGGTCATTAGAGTATATTGTTAAAATAATAAGTGCATTGCACCCTTAAAAATCATGATGAAGTCAATAAATATGATGTTACCAGAACTTGTGAGCCATAAATGTTCACAATAACATATTTTAAAAATAGAATATTCTCTGTTTCAGAGTAATGAATTTACATCTCTATTGATTGCGAATATATATCTAAAATTCAGAATAATCTTGGAGGAAAATCAATAAATGTATTTATATTTAATTACAAAAATGAAAAGAATTGGGAAGAGTGGGTGAAAACTCATCCCTATGATCTCACTACATGACAACAGTTTTATCTATAAATAAATATTTTATTCTCTTCAATTCACATATGCTTCCCAGAAGACTCCACATTTCTTAGAATGTACATTAAAGCTCTCAAGTATATAGGGCTCTCAAGTATATCTACAATGACCTTTAAGCATCGCAAATTTTGATCCTGTTTTACTTTTCTATGTTTCTGGGAAAATAACTTGTCCAAAATAATTAAGTATTTTATCTGATACAATTTTGCTCTGAAATAAGATGAGAAAGTCTAAATTAAAATGAGATGAGGAAAAAACCATTATCAAATTTTCTAGTGTCTCTTACCAGCCTTCAAATAGCAGAAAATGAAACTGTGTGTGTACTAAAAAGGCATCCGTGAAGACACGTAATTATCAGACATAAAATAAAAATCAGACAGTCTGCCTGTTAGAACTGAATGTTTGTGTGCTCCCATATCTGTATGTTGAAGCCTAATCTTCAGTATAATGGTATTTGGAGTTAAGGGCCTCTGGGAAGTAATTAGGTTTAGAAGAGATCATGAGGGTAGAGGCCCCATGGTGGGATCAGTGCCCTTATAAGAAGATGAATAAAACTCTCCCTCTGCTATGTGAGAACACAGCAAGAAGACACTCATTTACAAATAAGGAAGAGGGCTCTCAGAAGACACTAAATCTACCAGCACCTTGATCTTGGGCTTCTCAATTTTCAGAACTATGAGATATAAATATTTCTTAGTTAATCCACTCAGTCTATGGTAATTTGTTATGGCAATGCCAACTAATTAAGACACTCCACTTCTGGTACATACAAATGCACTATCATGATTATGTCCTCATATAATTTTTATAAATAATGTGCTAATTCTGTACTTTACTTTCACACTCAAGACCTCAAGAGACACAGAACAAGTAAAATTTGCCTACTACATAGTCTTCACTACATGTTTCACAAGTTAGAATTTCTCTCTTTCTATTCAATTGAAAAATTTCAATTTCTCTCCCTCTCTCTAGGTTAGAAAGTGCAGTTTTCTACTCTTCCATGATCAGCTCTTGGGATATTCTTTATTAGTAGAAAGAATGAGCATCACTTCAGCTCTTAAAATAATAATTTATTAATTATTTTGAACAAATGAACAAAATCTACCATTCTTGCTAATTTTCTCCTAACCATGAAAAAGAAATATCCACTCCCTCTTTTGTTCGCAAATTAGAGATTATTTCATCCTTTGTTCTTCTATTTTTATTTAATAAGTAATTTTTAACATTTATTTTTTCACCTCCTTGCCTTTGAGAACATTTTTCAACTCAATCTTACTTAACTCTTATTTATTGATCAATAACTATAAACCAAAAACTCTATTGGATGACAGAGATTCACAGGCAACAAGAAAAATGGGTTGACTTCTACGAAGTATACATTTGAGACTGAGAATGAAGAGCACATGAAAAACCAATTGCCAAACAAGTATAAATACAATGCTCAAAAAGAATAGTCAAAGAATAATCAGGAAGGAAGACGATTGGGGTAGAATGACCAACCTACAAAACTAAATGAGACTTTATTTTTAATTAAAGATTTCCAATTTAGCTGCACTAATTCGTATATTTCTTTACTTTATCTTTCTGCATAATTTATACAAAAATGGAAATTGACAAGCTGTTTTTAATAGAGAAAGAACTAGACATGAAATAAAGTGAATCGAATTGAACAAAATAGTTACATTAGGGGTCAGAAGAATCCAGTATTAGCTAGTCTTAGGTTTGGCACTAATGTGCCAATTTGGGCAAATCGTTTTATCTCTTGCCTTTGTTTCTTGTCAAAGAAGAAGATGGTCTAGGTTGGTGTTTTCAGATGTGCTCCACAAAATTTAGGTTGTGAGGTTGCATGATGTTTTATTTGAGTGAGGGTGGAAGACAATCAGTTCATTAGACACCCCTTTGACGCTTATCAGACTAACTCTTTTATAGCCATTATATGTTTTAGGACTATATATGCATTTACTTTGAATTATTTTTTTAATTATTAAAATATACAAATCATTATATCACTTTAAATTTTAATGTTCCATAAGGCTATGACATGCAATATGAAAGGGTCAAGATGAAAATGTATCTTTTGCTTCTGTTTTCCATATAACACCCACTACTTTTCTTTACTTCCTTCACATACTGACCTACTATGAAAGGGCCTGCCTGTTTTTAGGATAAAATAGTTCAAAAGTATATTACGAACTCTACCAATAATACCAATACCACGTTTTACTTTTCTTAGAGAAAAATCTAAGCTTGTATCCTAGAGAACACACAAGAAGCTATTATCTGGGAAGATTTAAAAGAATTTTTCAAGGTGAGGGTAAGGAAAAGACCTTACCAGCCTCAACAATCTAGGTCGTGAATCATACAGATCAACGATTTAAAGTTGGGGAGGAAGACTAAAGAATGTAAAATAAAGAAAAGAGAAAAAAAAGAGATACTTGACTCTCAAAATGATACTGAATCTATATGTTAAGAAGGGACTTTTGAGGGAATTATAAGTGTATTCTTGATAACCTACAGGCAAGATTGTATTCTTTCTGATGATGAACTGTACCTGCATGTCTTTTCAGGTTGTAAAGGTATAAAGAAGTGCTACACATTTGTACAATCAGGAAATATTAGCTAGGTGCATGGATAGGCAGCATGGTGATACAGCTATTAAAAAATATTTAAGGTCCACCCTCAAAAAAAAAATCAGTCTAGAACTGTGTTCTGTGCTGTATATTAGCCACTAGCTCATTTGGCAATTTAAAATTAAATTAATTAAATTAAAATAATAATTCAGTTCCTTTGTTATATTATGCGACTATATCAAGAGTTTAACAGACATGTGGTTAGTGACTGCTGTTTTGGACAGCTCAGACTTTAAACAATTTCATCATTGCAGAAAATTTTATTGAGCATCAATAAATTAGAAGACAATACAGAAATAAAATTCAAAATTGAAGTTATAATTAACACATTGAAATACAAACATAAGAAATTATGGGAATTTAATTAGTCTGTTGCTGGTATGAGTATGTGAAAATAATATTTAAAAAGAAAAAGAATCTCCCTTGGAAAAAATATGTTTAAGATAAAACTTTAAAAATTACTAGGGTGTATAAGATTAGAGGATAAAGATTAAATGGAAATAGTATAAGCATCACTGTCAGAGAAACCAGAACATGTGATTATGACTATCGGAATCAATAAAATAAGCATAAAAGTACAGCAAGAATTATTCCCAATCGTGTTGGGGAATGAAGACTGACAATTTCAAGCATTTGAAAGTTTATCCAAAAAGTACTAGAATGACTAAAAAGATTTTAAGTAAGGGAGCAACAAAAACAGCATTACATTTTTAGAGCTATGTCTGGCATTAGAGAATAACTCTAGATAGGCAAAAGTTGGACTTGGGAGATTGGGCAGAAGTTAATTGTTCTGACCCACCTGATAATTCATGCTCATTTTGTCAAAGATGATGAAAACCGTGGGTGGAAGATTAATCTGAATGCCCAGCAATTACTGAAAATTTGGATTTGGAAGATGAGGGAATAGGGGTAACTGCCCAACTAATCAGTAGACTCATGAGTGTTTTAAGACACTAAATTTTAGAGAGGCTTGTTTCATGGTGCTAAATACTGATAAAGTAATACTAAAATAGGGAACAATGGATGAAAGATAATTTCTTGTTGAAAGATAAAGATAATTATTGAAATACCTGGATCCTAAGTTTGAAATTTTATGAGACATTAAAATGAATAAGTCTTGTGAATAGTTGGATGTAAGTATAAATAGTTAGATGTAAGTGTAGGTTGGTAGATAGATATATGGCTGAAATATACATTTGAGAGATAGCTATACATAGAAATTAATTAAAACCCTGGGAGGAAAATGAGATTTCATAGGAGAAACATGGCATGAAAAGAAAGGTGCCAAAGTAAAAGTCCTGAGCAGAGACTATGCTGTATACCTTGGGAGGCCAATATACTTTAGAAAGCAGGCTTACCTCTGTTCCCATGGAAATATTCATATACCTCAAATTTTTAGTCAAATAAAAAAAAGGCTGAAGGCACAAGAAAGAGACCCAAATAAATTTTCTTATTCTTCAGAAAAAGTCTTATCAATGTCAACCTTATAATATACTATTTAACTAATGCTAATGTTGCTAATTTCTGCTCTCAAAAATAATAAAAAGATGTGACAAAAATGTAACTTCCAGTTTTCAAGAGAAAAAAAATCAACAGCTTTTATTTTAGCTTTGAATATTTTTTAATTTACCTGTGATTCTCTTGACCTCTTTTAACTATGAGAAATTCACTCACTGATGATTAATTTAACTGAAAGAAGACTGTAATCTCTGCTTTAGTATTTTTAAAGCACATTTTTATTCTGTTTCTGCATGATCCGAAAAGCTTAAAGGTGACTCTTTTGCTGAGAATTACTAGCAAATAAAAAATTCAAAAATTAAACTATTAAAAGTGATTGGGCACAGTAAAAGATAACAAAAGATTATTAGTTAAATTTTAAATATTCTTAATAACTGGAAGCCTCAAAATATAAGTATGGAAAGGTTGGATATAAATCAAAGGTATGTATTTTATTAATTTATGTAGAAATTTAAGCTTTATAGAAAATAGACTACATAGGTAAATACATTTTTATCTTTCTATAAGTTCAATAAGTCTACATAATCTGGAATACATTTTCAATACAAAAGAGTAAATAGAAAGCAGAAAATTTTGTCAGTTACATAAAAATAAAATTCATAAAATTAAAAATACCACCAAAATTATTTTTATAAGTATAGTAAAAATAAAAAGTAATAAATAAATCAATCAAGTCAAATTTCTCCTGTATTCCATAGGATGAAAGTGTTGAAAACTTGGTTTATTTTAGTTACTTCAATAGGACATGCACAGGCAAATTCAACAGGTCTGAATAGACTACGTGTACATTAGCCATAAAGGCATGCAAGCTTTCACAGATGGTATATGTAAAGTTTTGAGTGTCCTCCAGGTAATCCCTTGAGAATCATTTAGATTAGTGCTTCTAGTGGCTGAGGTAATTGGTTGGTAGTTTTATGTAATTCTGCCACTTTTAAAGTTATTATTATTAATATTATGTCTACAGCACCTGGTCTTCCTAGGTGGTCTCCCATCCAAGTACTAACCAGGCCCAATACTGCTTAGCTTCCAAGATCAGACACCGAGCTTGTTCAGGGTGGCATGGCCTTAAACCAAAGATTGTGGCTCCACTGGGGTGCAAATCCAGGACCTTCTGTGCATAAAGCAGATGTGCTAAGTACTACACTATGGAACCATGTCCCTGATGCTTCTAAATTTTAGGGATAACTACTCCCAACACATCAATTTCTTTATATATTTTTAATTTTCTAAATTAAATACCTTCTTTCTAAAAGTACATTGAATACTTTCTGGTTTTTGAACCAAACTTTAATGATGTGGGCATGGAGACATATGAAAGTAGTATGCTCATGTGAGAAGTTTCTCTTGGAGAGGCCATCTATAGGCTTTTCAAGAAAGATGGCAATAACTAGTCTTGAATAAATGTATCGAGAGTATAAATTATAAGAGTTTTATATATAGTATAGTCTTGCATTTTATCCTGAAATTTATGGGAAACTTCTAAAACACTTAAAAACTTCATTATAATAAGACAGTATTTACCTAGGTTGAGGAAGATGGTTTTGGCAAGAGTGTGGAATATGAGTTAGTTGTTCACCTGTATTTTACTGATGATAAATTCTTTAAGGATAGAGAAAACCTCTTGATTGCCTACCATATCAATATTCAGGCATATATTGTTTTATTGAACTTCACTTTACTGTGTTTCACAGATATTGTGTTTTTTGCAGATTGAAGTTTTGTGTCAACTCTACATCAAGAAAGTCTATTAGTGTCATTTTCCAAAAGGCTCATATGATGGTTAGCGATTTTTTAGGAATAAAGTATTTTTTTTATAATCTATTCTTTTTAAAAAATTTTATTTTAAAACGTTTCAAGTATGCAGTACATTAGTTAGACATTTATATAGTTTATAAAATGATCCCTCTAATTGCTTTTTCCTCTGGCTCTCCACCTAACCAATAAATGAATGCTAACTGCATTCCCTATGCCATGCTCCCCATCCCCATATCCATCTATCAACTACTAATTTGTACTTCTTTAACCCTTCACCCCATTCTCTCAGTCCTCCAACCCCCGCCCCGACCCTGGCCATCACCAGATTGTCCTCTATATTTGAGTGTTTGTTTTTAATTAGTTTGTTATTCTTGTTCCTTAGATTCCACATATAAGTGAAATCATATGGTGTTTATCTTTGTCTGACTTATTTCACTCAGCATAAGAACCTCTGGGTCTATCCATGTCATTGCAAATGGTAGGATTTCATTTTCTTTAATGACTGAGTAATATTTCATCGTATATATGAACCATAACTTCTTTTTCAATTGTCTGTCGATGGGCATTTAGGTTGCTTCCATATCTTGGTTATTGTAAATTGTGCTGCCATGAACATAGGGGTGCATAGATCTCTATGAATTCTTGTCTGGTTTTCTTTGGATAAATGCCTAGAAATGCAATTGTTGGGTCAAAAGATATATCCATTTTTAATTTTTTGAGAAACCTCCAGACTGTGGCTGTACCAATTTGCAATCCCACATCCATTTTTTCCACATCTTCGCCAATACTTGTTCTTTGATTTATTGATGATAGGCATTCCGACAGGTGTGAGGTGATATCTCATTGTAATTTTAATTTGCATTTCTCTGACAATTAGTGACCTTGAGCATCTTTTTATATGTCTATTAGCCATCTATATTTCCTCTTTGGAAAAGTATCTGTTCAAGTCTTCTGCCTATTCTTTAATTGAATTGTTTAAGATTCCATCAAAAACTATTATAACTAATCAATGAATTCAGTAAAGTAGTAGATTACAAATATATATTCAGAAGTCAGTGGGATTTTTACATAACAATGATGAACTTTTAGAAAGAACAATTAAGAAAACAATCCCATTTACAATTGTATTTTAAATAATAAAATACCTGGGAATCAAACTAACCAAGGAGGTAAAAGACCTGTTCTCACTAAATTATAAATCACTGAAAAAAGAAATTGAAGATACAAATAAATGAAAGCATATACTGTGCTTATGGGTAGGAAGAATCAACATCATTAAAATGGCCATACTACCCAAAGCAATCCATAGATTCAATGCAATCCCTATCAAAACACAATGGCATTTTTCAGAGAGCTAGAACAAATAATCCTAAAATTTATGTGGAATCATAAAAGACCCTGAATAGCCACAGCAATCTTGAGAAAGAAGAACAAAGTTAGAGATATCACACTACCTGATATCAAACTATACTACAAGGCTACAACAATCAAAACAGCATGGCACAGGCATAAAAACAAATACATTGATCAATTGAACATAATAGAGAGCCCAGAAATAAATCCATTCCTATGCACTCATTTAATATATGAAAAAGGAGGTAAGAATATACAATGGGGTAAAGACAGTCTTTTTAATAAATGGTGTTGAGAAAATTGGACAGATACATGCAAAAAAACAACAAACAAATAAAAACTGGACCACTTTCTTACATTGTATGTATTTTTTAGACTTAATTCTATTGAGCACTTAAAAGACTACAATGTAGAATAAATATCTTTATATGTACTGGAAGACCAAAAAAATACATGTAACTCAGTTCATTGTGATATTTGTTTATTATAGTGATCTAGAATGGAACAAGCATTATCTCTGATGTATGCCTGTATGGTATCTGATGTACTGCTGTGCTCTTAAAAAATTCTAATGGTTTGAATTTGTTGTTATTGAAATATTTTTGCTTGTTATATTATTTATCCTTAATTGAATGTTTTAGATTTTTTTAGATAAGCTTTTTTTTTTTCTTTCCCAGTATCTTTCAAGTCATAATCTCTTCAAAGGACACAGTAAATATTTGCTTTTTTTTTTAAATGATTAAAATCTTCCTCAAAACAGACATTTTACTTTGTAATCAATCTAGTTTATGAAGAACAAGATGTTGAATGCCCCATGACAGGCTGAACTATTACATACTTAGAAATGAACAAGCTAAAAATATGAGAATGAGAAGTGTGTGTGTGTGTGTGTGTGTGTGTGTGTGTGTGTGTGTGTATTCAATATTACTGTCAAGGTAAACTTTTGGTACATCAGAATGTAAATGTTGACATATAATTGTATATTTTATGTTTTGTCCTTAGGTCTGTATTTCTATTCAAATTACTTGCCTGTTAGCTAATGTAGCAGTTAACATTAGAATAACAACTGATGTTGGCATTTAAGTAAAACTAAAACCTCTTGGGGAGTTTACTGTTGAGAATAAGAAAGGGTATTGATTGTGCATATATGAAATGTGAGGGTGAAGAAAAAGGCTTTGCAATGCTGACTGGCAAGATTTTGTGTATTGTGCACAAAGGAATAAATAAATACCTAGGTGAGAGTACTTATTTTATAGCAAATTGTTAGATAAAATAGCAGTCATATACATAATACACACACACATACATACACCCATATTCTTTAACTGTGAGCTTTATATAGATTTCAAAATAGTTTGATGCGAATACCTAAACCCACATCTTGTTAGCGGGACTATATAAAAATCCATTCTATGTAGTTGCATAAATGATAAAATTTACAATTGATATAATAATGGGTTCTGATATTAATTTCTTAATCACTCAATTGAATACCAATAAGAAACAGGTAAAGGAAGAATTTTTATTGCACCTCGATATATTTCTGAAAGTGTTAGTTTTGTCCCACATTTGACACGATGTTATTTTTGTGTCTTTCGGGGAAATTATTCACTTTTAGTCTTTTCTTGTTATTATCTCAAATTAAAGTCTTCAAGAATGGCGCTTTTATCAGTTAATTATATGGAGTCTCCTCTTCTTTCTATTACCTTCTTGTGTAACATTCTCAGGGATGAATGTGGCCTTATCCTCCCTAAGTCTCCTCTGCAGGATCCAGTTGTTACCTGTCCTCTCTTTACTTTGAAACTTAGTTTTGAAATGTAGTGAAATGTGGAATATTTTAAAGATTTTTGAAGTGACTTTCTGCTTAGAGGCTCTTCTTATAAAAACAGACTCTCAAATATACATAGATGGGGACATTACAATACATCCTGGGAAAGCCATTAAAAAATTCCTCCCTTCTGAGAAACAGCTCATGAGAAATACTATTCAATACAATTTTATACAATATAATATAAAGCACATACAATTATAATTTCATAAATTATAATTTCTTTATTTACTTGGTTGCTTTGAGGGAAATACATAAGATAAATTTTCCAGTGTTTTCTTACTTTTCACATCATGCCATGTCTGACTGATTTTACACAAAGTAATGTCCCTAAAACAAATGCAATGGCTCCACAGGTGCCGGATGGAGCTTAAAAAGTATGTCTCTGGTCGTGAGCAAAATTCAAGAACAATTTCTACAGTAATAGGTAGCTTAGCCTGCCCTTCCTCAGTAAAAAGATTTTCTGGTGTTTTTTTGTTGTTGTTTTGTTTTGTTTGTTTGTTCGTTTTAATTAAAAAGGTAGTAGAAGACTCATGGACAAGAATTAATCTGATCATGACTCTTTCTAAGACAATCGTAATTTGAAATAAATTATTTCGAAGTCTTTATTGCAAATGAAGATTGGCTGTGACAAGAAACATTTGCCTTGAGCTTATTCTATCTACAAGTCCAATGAGATTATTTTCTCTATTCAGATTCAGTTATCAATTCCACACCTGCAGTATCCACACTTTGCTTTTACTCTTCCCACCATTTCTTCTTTTCTTCATCAAGGTTGCATCTTATAATACACCCTACATCTTCTTTTCTCTCTCGTGCTAATTTTTCTACATTGCCCTCTTCTGTACTCTTTTAAATTACATTATAAATCTTTCTCTTAACTGTGAATAATATAACATTAAAATTACTGGTAAACCTTTTTCTTTTAAGATGATAAATCCTCTTTTAAAATTTTGAATGATAGGACATTAAAGAAGTTTTGTTTATTTGTTTATTATCAATTTTTGAAAAGTATTAATTACTAAAATTTATTTTCTGTACAAAGAGCAATCAGCATGTGGTGCCGAGACATTTTTCCCCTCTGATTTTGAATTCTCTTAAGGAATAGCCTGTATTGAAGGAGAATGGTTTAGATCATACCAGTGTTGCACAAGTCTTTCAGAGCTCGGTAAGTTCTTTCACTTATTGGGAGTATTTATTTTCCCAAGAAGCATCCTCAAGATAAAGAAGGAGAGGAATTTCAAGATCTCAGTGAAACAAGGAAATGAAGCACGTGATTGTGATCTCTGTGTGGAAATGTTAAACTTGCCACAGAATGAAGAGAGGGTTCTACTCATGCTGACCGAGTCGCAGGTGAAGCTACCACTGAAATAAAGGTGCTTTGGATCAAGCTGGACATGACAGGAATCAGATAAAATACATTCCCATATGTTGTAGATCCTAAGCTATAACGTATGGGCTGCCGCTCAGGGAAGCACATTCATTGATTGGACAAGACTCAGCTGCTTTTATCGCATTATCTGTACAGATTATTGCAATGGCATTTGCTACAACAGATAAACCACAAACTCTCACTTGATACAATATCTTGCTCTTGTAAAGTGTAAAACAGGTGTGGCATGGTCAGCAAGTGGGTGGCTCTCCAGTAAGTAGTGATAGAAAGTGGCAGGAAACTTCTATTTGTCAGTTCTTCCATCTTGAGCGTGTGGATTCTATGTTCAACAGGCTACTCTGCATGAAGACCCAGAAGTAAAAAAGAGCGGAGTCAGGTTTTGAATGTGAGCCTACATCAGTTCGTTAGCTCTCAGGGACAAATGGCTAAAGTTAACCTCAAAAGCAATTAGGCCATTGAGTCTAGCTAAAAACCCCAAAAGAAGGAAAATGGGTATGTCGAGCAGCTGGTTATTCTGTTACAATATCTTTAACTGATTGAAAGTGTTGAAAATGGAAAGAAAAATATTATTGAACCCACACTCTTGGAAGAGCTATTTTTCCCCATAAAATTTTAGAAATAATTACTTATATAAATTATATGGACTAATGACATTAGACACATTTCATAAGATTAAGTACAACTGGCCATTAAATTGAGTGGTGAGAATTTTAGGCAAGCAGCCAGCTACCCAATCAGTTAATTCAACTTTTAAATATTGTGTGTTTTGAAAGAAGCATTCATGCTGACAAGCAGACTCTGAGGAAATGCTTCTTTGAAGCATTAGCACTTTACATAAAACAGTGTGTGTGTGTGTGTGTGTGTGTGTGTGTGTGTGAGTGTGAGGGTGTGAGGGAGGCGCTGTGGGTTGTGGCTGTGGGATTTTGGAGCACAGATAAAGAATTAGAGAATGCATTTATATTTCAAATATATAATTATTTTTATTTTGTACTTAATTTATTGTTGTGAATTTCTAGTTATTTCTCTAATGATAGAGAGAAACGTGGAGTTGGTTGGATTTAAGGGTAAATATCGTTGTCTCATACATTGGCTAATGACTTGAAAGTGAATACCAAAGCTAGGTAAATACATAAAAATGGTATTGTAGCCAGAATTCCCCCTGCTTCCCTTTCCCCCTTCCCTTGTAGATGTCCCTAGGACCTGTGAATAGGTTACACATCATAACAAAAAAGAACTTTGCAGATATAATTAAGGTTACAGACCTTAAAATAGAGAAATTATCCTGGATTCTCCTCTTGGGCCCAAACTATTCACTTGAGCCCTTAAAAGACAATGACTGTCTCCACTTACAGTGCAGAAAAGCATGTGGCAGCAGAAACACTCGGAGGAATTCACAGACTGAGAAAGACTCCACCTTTGCCACATGGGAAACACTAGAAGGAATCAGAGCAGTCTTTAAATTCATCCTTAAAGCCTCCGGAACACAATGCAGCCCTGCCCAACCCTTCAATTCTGCCTGAACCACGGTGTCCCTGGGTTTCTGACTGGCAAAATTGTGACATAATAAATTTATGTTGTTTATATATGCAAATTTTGTTAATTTCTTATGGAAGCAATAGAAAGACAATTATGAGTTTAAAAAAGTGAGACATAGCGAGAAACATGGGTCCTTATCTCAGTGTCTGAAAAGATTCCAAGTATATAAGGTAATATAGAAAAGCCAGAAACACTGCTTACATGGTTCAGTAAAAAGTTAGGTGGACATTTAAAAAACGTAGTATTATAACTTCAAACAAATTTATTTAGAAATAAAAATATCATTTTTACATGTCATACGGTCTATATTTTTTTTAAACTGAGAAATAAATTTTGTGCTACAGACATGAAAATGACATCGAGCTCATTGAACATCTCCACCAGAGCTCTCGGGTGCCTGGGTGCATTGTTAATGAGCAGGCATATTTTGAAAGATTTTTTTTTTTTTTTGAGAAGTAGGTCTCAACATTGGGTTTAACATATTTAGTAAACTATGTTATAAACAGATGTGCTGTCACCCAGACTTTGTGGTTTCATTTACAGAGCACATGCAGAGTAGATTTAGTGTAATTCTTACAGGCTCCAGGATTTCTCGTATGGTGAATGAACATTGGCTTCAACTTCAAGTCACCAGCTGCATTAGCCCTAACAAGAGAGTTAGCTCGTTCCTTGAAGATTTGAAAGCAGGCATTGACATTTCTCTAGCTATGAAAGTTCTAGATGGCATATTCTTCCAATAGAAGGTTGTTGCATCTACATAGAAAATCTGTTGTTTCATGTAGCCACCTTCATTAATTATCTTAGCTAGATCTTTTGGATAACTTGCTGCAGCTTCTACATCAGCACTTGTTGCTTCACCTTGTAATTTTATATTATGAAGATGGCTTCTTTCCTTAAAACTCATGCACCGGCCTCTGCTAGCTTCAGACTTTTCTTCAGTAGCTTTTTCATCTTTCTCTCCCTTCACGGAATTAAAAAGAGTTAGGACCTTGGTCTGGATTAGGCTTCGATTTAAGGAAATGTTGTGGCTAGTTTGATCTTCAACCCAGACCACTAAACTTTCTCCATATCAGCAATTAGGCTATTTTCTTTCTTAGGCTATTTTGCTTTCTTATCATTTATGTGCACTGGAGTAGCACTTTTACTTTACTTCAAGACCTTTTGCTTTGCATTCGCAACTTTTACTGGTGCAAGAGGCCTTGCTTTCAGCCTGTCTCAGCTTTTGACATGCCTTTCTCATCAAGCTTAATCATTTCTAGCTTTTAATTTAGAGTGAGAGTCTTGAGACTCTTCCTTTCAGTTGAACACTTAGAAGTTATTTTAGGCTTATTAACTGGCCTTTTAAGTTCATTTCAATACTGTTGTGTCTCAGAGAATAGGGAAGCCCAAGAAAAGGAAAAGAGATAGGGTAACAGCCAGGTGGTAGAGCAATCAGAACGCACACAACATCTATTAAATTTACCATCTTATATGGGCATAGTTCATGATGTCAGCAAACAATTGCATAGTAACATCGAAGATATATGGATTATAAATTGCCATAACAAAATAATAATAATGAAAATTTTGTACTATTGTGAAAATTACCAAAATGTGACACTGAGACAGGAAGTGAGCAAGTGCTCTCGGAAAAATGGTGCCCACGGACTTGCTTAACACAGGGTTGTCACAAACCTTTGATTTGTAAGAAACACAATACCTGTGAAGTGCAATAACACGAAGCGGAATCAAACAAGGTATGCTTGCAAATTATCCTTTCTTGTTTGAGGATTCTGGTATAAAGTTGCCACTTGGCCTTTGTTTTCCTGCAAATCATGTTGTAACAAAGAACAACAAAAGAGAAAACAAACAAACAAACTTATTTTGATGAAACTGGAAGTAACTTTAAACTCTAAATACCGTATTTAAAAGGAAAGAAAGAATGAAAATAAAACAACAACAAACAGTAGAAATCAGAAAGAGCTCTATGCGAGGTGAAGCCTAGAAGATGTCAGAACTCGTCATCAGAGATAACCTAAAGCAAACACTTCTTCATTGTCACAAGCAGTGCCTGAGGTGCAAAATTCAAATGTTTGCAGCAGCAAAATATGGTAGTTTGCAATAATTACAGAAGTTTCTTGTTCTCCTTGTTTCTAAACACCAAGGGGGCGGGCCATAGCAAAGATTTACACGAGTAAGTCATAATTCTTGGAGATTGCCTGCTCTGTGGCCGTGGAGCTAAATAAGACTTCAGATAAGTATTCTCAGGTTGAATGCTGCTCTTAGGTAGAGAAAAGTGATGTCCAACCAAACTTTCATACAATTGCACCTGTGAAAAATTCATGTGTTAAAGATAATGATGGGGACAGGTTGTACATATATAAAAGTATCATAAGAATACAAAGAAAATCTGAAATATGAAAAACTAGCTACAAGTAAATAACCCTGAAAAAATATGATTTGTGTGTAAATGTGTATATACATCTATATACATATATTTCTATCATCTGCCTATTTATCCATCCATCCCTAATGCAGATAAAATTCTGAACCAAATATCTATGAGCTAAAATAATAACAGTGGAATGGATCATTTGTGTACCTATAATTTTAGATAGATACAACTTGTGACAGTGTGGAAGAGGGTCGATGTTGCCATAATGTAACCACCTTTCAGTAAATAAGCTTCATTTTAATGTCATCTATCATTGTGACTATTATTTAAAGATACTCTTTAATTCTGACATAAGGTTTGAGAGATTAATTTTATTTTTATTATATTTCTGCTTTGAATGGAATGAGCTACATAAATTCATATAATGTAAGCAAAGACATGTGTTAAATGTTTAAAATCAAAGCTTCAGAATTATATTCTTTTGGTATTGATTTCTTTAACATCTTGACTAATGGAGGAATTCAGAAATACAACTGATAAAACTATAAATCTGAGATAGTATCGTTGCTATGAAGTATTTTGATAAACCTTGCCTCTTCCCATCCTTGAAAAAAAGCATGAAAGTATATTAAAACTAAAATAACTCTGGCTAATACCCATTAGTTTCAACCTAGTTTCACATAGTATTTAGAAGTTGTCCCAGTTAAATCCATCAAAACACAAACCCTGCTAGGACAGGCGAATTTTGTCCCTAGGGGCCCTTTCTTATAATTGCAGACCCATCAGAATTTCAAGTCATATGAAAAGTCAATATGGAATCTCCAGGGAAGCTAGTTCTTTCCCAACTTTTCTATTTCTCTATTACTATGTTCACCTCATTTCAACTCTCATTCAAATTTTAACAACTGCAGGAGTAGGCTTATTTTAGAGCCTCTTGACATACATTTTTACCTGGTAGAAGATTCCAATACCCTTAGGAACCATATCAAAAATGCCCCACTTAAAAAGAATTTGCTGAGTGCATTTATGAACTCAATCTCCATGCATTCAGCAGTACAAGTCTATAATTTTCCTCAAATGAAGCTTGGCCTTTGAGCATAGTTATACTTTGTATCAAAGTCATATGCAATTATAAAAATGCATGAAAAAAAAAATCAGCACCCTTTAGGCAGCTGTTCTGATCGTAGAGGTCAAAGAAACGCCAAAGACTATTTCTTCCATGCCTTGCCTCCAGTCAGAGCTGTATTACAACCACCCAGAAAGATTATTTTCTCTTTTAAAAAACTTTCCAATTATTCTCCATAGAAATACATGGAAACACTTAATATCTTAATATCATTTTCTCATGATGTTAAGAAAAAAAGGGTGTTTGAGCAAGAAAGTGTATGGTTGCTGATTATACATTGGGATCAGGAAAATCTTTTTACAATGAATAGCAAGAGACCATAATTGCTAAAGAAGGGCACATTAGTTTTACTATCCTGCAAAAGCAGGTAACTAGTATGTGGCAAATTATAATCCATGAATATTTTATTCCCCTTAGGTATTTCTTTCCTGTAACACGGCAGAGAGTATATCAAGAAATGACTTCTAAAAATGCAAATTCCTCTTTTGGATGCTTAACTCCTTTGTTAATGCGATGAGCACTTCTTTTTTAAGTCTTTAGCTATTGTCAGAAAAAAGAAAGAAAAAAGAAGAAAAGGAAAAAAAAGAAAAAAAAAATTCTGCTAAAAGAAACCAAGCTGGATTTCAATTCTAATAGCCTTTGGAAATCAAAACTTCTGTAGATATTTGGTCATATTCTATAATAAAACTGAAAAATAATCAGTTGAAAAACTATTAAAATTTCAGATTACCTACAGAAATATAAATTATGAGATTTTATGTAATGTTATTTTATGGTAAATTTATAGAAGTTACATATTTTGCCCTTGTATTTTTAAATTAGCTATGGCAACCATAATTATACTTTATTATTTTATATTTTATTAATTTTGTGATAAAATTTTTCTAAGTATAAATATAGTACCTGAATTAGAGTCATATGTAAAGATTTATGGAGAAATTTATTTATGCATATGATCTAAGACTGATCATATAAGACTGATTATAAGAATACTATTTTACTCTATTTTAAAGATCTCTTCTACATAGACAAAAACAAAAACAAAAACAAAAAAATAAAATGCCAAGAGTCAGAACTAACCAATGGAAATACATATAGTAGCAGTGCCTCATTTCCTCCTAGAATTCAGAACAAGTGCTACATTCTGTATTCAATCTAGCCCATTTATCAATGCATTCATTATCTTAACAAGCATCTGCAGTGTGTTACAAATTTTGCTAGGCTTCACAGGTATCTTTGTTAAAAAGGAAACTATAGTCCAAGTGACTAATATAATGCTTAAAACACAATAGATATGAAATAAAAATATTTAAGAAACAAAATTGATGTGCCTATTAATAGAATACTTTCTCTAAAATGTCAACTCACCATATCTTGTTTTTACCCTCAAAATGGGTCAAATAGTCATTTCCAGTCCCAGTTTATTATGAAACAATACCATAGTTTATTCTATCTTGTTTAAATGTTGTTTAAACTTTTGTACTTATCTTTGATAAATATTCATTCATTCATCATTTATATATGCTTGTTAAGAATCTGAATTTCTCAGTGTTTATCTGGGTACAAACTTCCTCAAAATACCTCCTCCTTTTTTTTTGGTGTTGAAATATATATGCTTATGTATAAAGAAAACTACATTTCAAAAGTATTTCAAAAATTTAAAATTTCGAATTCATTGTTAGATGTATGTTTATGTCTAGAGATTTCAAAAAAATTTTTTGTAAGGTTGATAATGTCTATGATTTTTAATTTCCTAATGTAAAGCTCATTTTGACTTTTCACAAATATTCTATTTATTTCTCTATTCTCTTTCTTAATTTCATTTTGATATTCATTGATGTTCAGCATATGGAAGTAAAGATGTAATCTGGTAAATGGTATATCAGAGGTACAATTTTTTCTCCATAGTTAGGAGACAATATGCTCACCTGGGTTATGAGATTTTTGTTATGAGATGATATTTTCAGGGGAACAAAAAAAAAAACAAATAAAAATAAAACAAACTGGAAGTTTCAAAGATGCTTGAGGAGAATAGTGACTGTTAAATCAAAATCTCCCAAGTCATCTTTTAAAAAATCGAGAAAACTAAATATATCTTCACTATAACTGGAAGTCAAAGAATGTCAAAAACATAAAAATTGCACTGTAAGAAAAAAATAGAGAAAGATAAAGAGAGGGAATAAAATTTAGGATTTTTGCCAAAAAAATTAAAATCATAAAAATTCAAGGAACTCAATATCTCCCTATAATTCCTCCATTAAAAACCAAAATTTAGTAAAGAAATCAAAATTATTACCCTGAAAGCAGAGGATGTTCCACTTCAAAAGTATACTCAAACAAGAATCTGTAGATATAAAACGTTAGAATCAGAACTTAAGGAAAAAACTAAGAACACAAATTGATTCAAACCAAGGTAAAAATAAAATAAATTTAAATTTATTGAATTTATTAAAAATAAGAGACAAAAAGAACATTATATAAAAATGAAGCTTTGGTTACTAGATGCCCAAAGAAGAATAGATTAGAATGAAAACTTAATAAGAAATATTGCAGAAAATTAGAATACGACCAAAAAATTAAAACTAAGAAAATAAAATTTTAAAAATTGCTAAAAACTATGGATAAAAGAGGAAAGAACAGAAATTAATAGCATTCAAAAATAATAATAATCAATACAGCATATTTCAGTGTATAATTTATCTAGAAAAATGATCTGACATAAACTTCTTTTAAAACATTTTTATAAAAATAAAAAATTAAAATATCTGAACTAAACTTCCATTTCAATATGCTAGGAAAGTAAAACAACAAACCAAAAAAAAAAAAAAAAAACCAAACAAACAAAAAGAAGGAAAATATAAAGACAAGAAAGGAAAAGTACAATTAACAAAATAAGATGTAACAAAGTGAAATATGTGTTAAATAGATTTTTTTAAATATAAAAAACCTCATTGTTTTGAATACCATAAGACCTAGATTAAATAAGTAATTGAGAAATTGAGATTACCTTATTAGAAGCACAAAGTAGTTTGAATTGACAAATATCTGTATTGGAATGGAGGACATTTTAAAGACACTATTCTACAAAAAACACAGAGCCAAATGATTTCAAAATGAAATCCAAAACGTTTTCACATTTTTTTTAGAGCTGTGATGGTTAATTTTATGTCACTTTGGCCATGGGGTGCCTAGACAGTTGGTCAAATATTGCTCTGAGTGTTTCTTTGAGGGTATTTTTGGATGAGATTAACATTTACATGGGTAGACTGAGTAAAGCAGTTTGCCCTACCTAATGTGGGAGGGTTACTTTCAATCAGATGAAAGTCTGAATAGAATAAAAGGTCTAACCCTCCCCTATGTAAGATAATTTTTCCTTCCTGGCTGCCTCTGAACTGGCACATCAGCATTTTTTGCTGAAACATCAGCTCTTACTTGGTCTGAAGCCTGCCCAGTTTTAGACTGGAACTATACCATCAGCAGTCCTGATTCTCAAGTCTTCTTCTAATTTAGACTGAAACAACACTATCAGCTCTCCTGGGTCTTCAGCTTGCCAGCTCTCCCTGATGATCTTCGGACCTTTCAGCCTCCATATTCACATTTATTATGATTCTTCATAATAAATCACTTTCTTTACGTGTCTATATCTTTTAATCAGTTTCTGTTGCTCTGGAGAACCCTAACTAATATAAGGATATAGAAACGTGAGGAAATGCTTCAAAGATTATTTTTATAAAGCAAGTATATAATGTTGATAACTAACTCAGATAAAAATAGTGCAAAAATGTAATTTACACAATAATATCATTTCTGGAATGAAGATATAAAAGCATTAAATAAAATTTTAGCAACTGAAATCCAACAATGTCAAGATGTACTACAGGGACCAGACTATTAAAATAAAGGTTATAGTATATCCTAATCCATGGAGTATAATAATAATCCACAAATCCATATTGATAAAAATAAACAAACAACTAAATCATCTTTAGAGTAGAATGCTAAGAAATTTGCAATAAATTATTAATAGAGAAAGTCATCTTTTAGCAACAATTACAATAGTATAAGGCAAGATTCATCCATCAATAAACACTAAAACTATTAGGCAACTACTTGCAAATTGTAATCCTGGATTGGATGTTAAATCAGACACTTTTTTATTTTTCTGTAAGGGAGAGACGACATTGAGGTCATAGGAAAAATGTTAATATGAGCTATATATTATAAAATCGTATTAATTTTTTGATAATCTAATTTTGATCATTGATTTGTAGATTATGGATGAGAATACTCTCATTTTTAAGGAACATGATATTGAAGTACTTAGAGGTAAAAGTAACATTATATATGTAACTCACTCTCAAATGCTTCAAAAATTAATATCTATAAGAAATGGCAAAGCAAACATAGTAAAATATGTGGAATCTGTATGAAGGATATGTAGAGGATCTCTTCATTGTTTGAAATTTTTCTGAAAATTTGATGTTATTTCAAAATAAAATATTTAAAAATAGAGATCTTTTTAATAAAATTAGATTTTCAATATTCATTTGAAAAGTTGATTAAAATACTGTGATTTGTATCTTTCTGGTGTGATGCTCTTATTAGCTTATCTTCACAGAATATATAGTGACTAACATCGAAACATTAGATTTATATGGAATAAGCAGAAGTGCTATTTTAATATTGAAGTTTCATGACATTCATGATGGCTGAAAATAGTGGCAATAATCCAACTGTCATGAACTCTCTTGAAAAATATAAAATTATGTGTACCCCACAACTAGAATTTAGCAGTCACCTTGAAGTGCAATATGAAAATAGAGATATCAAAGATATGTGCTCTGCCACGATTTTTTTTTTTTTTTTAACCACTGGGCACAGAGTACAAAACGCAAAAAGATTTAACAGAAAGCCAGAAAGCAACAGTCTTCGTTAGAATTTCACTGGGTTAGGGACCCAAAACTGTGTAGGGCTATAAGGAAGATAGGACTTTAGAGCAAACATCTCAAATGAAAGTGAACTTCAGAAAAGCACACCCTCTACTCTACACTTAACTTCCTTCCAAGTGCTTTGATGCTTCTCATGTGCACTTCTCCAGGGTAAGAAATTGCCATGAAAAATAAAAATAAAAGAAGAAAGAAAGCAGCTGCTAAAGAGCTTTTTAAAAAATCTAAATAGCATTATATTACAAAGATTAAAAAAAATGGGAAAAGCCCAAATATTTATCAACAATAGTTGATGAATATATAGTAGAATATTGTGTATATATGGTAGATTATAGAGCAATAGAATAGAACAAATTGCAATAATAATGACAACTATTGTTAGATTGCTGAGTGAAAAAGGCCAGACATGATAGGAAAATGTTTATAGAATATTCATGAACAGACAAAAATCAATCAATGGTGATAGAAATCAGACAAGTCTGTTTCTTTTTGGCGTGTATAATATCTGTGATGAGACACATGGGGAAGGGGGCATGTCTGGAGTATTGACAACATTTTATATCTTGATCTGGATGGTGGTTCTATCTTAATCTGGGTGGCATGTTTACTTTGTAATAAATATTTGAGCTCTATACTTAAATTTGTCTTTTTTGTATGTGTTATACTTCAACAAAAATGTTAAAAACAAAAGAAACAAACCATTATTTCCTATATACAGAACAGTTAATTTAATTAATGATGACTATGTAATTGAGATTCATTATTTATAGTATTATCTGTGAAATAAGTGATATTTAATTAATAATGAAAATATGATATCTAAAAGTTGCCATTTCATTAACATAGTGCAGAACAAAAGTAAAGATAAATGATTGAAAAAGAAATTCCCGAGAGAGTTGATTTACTTAGATAGACTTGTCAAGTTGTTTTTATTTTAAATGAGGACTAGGGTAAATACCAAAATCAAAATATAGCCTGTGGATATAACATGCTTCTACAAACCAAATGCACTCAGCCTTAACTTGGATTTTGACATGTCTACAGTTTTTCAAACTTTCATTAAGCACAGAGGAATATTCTACCTCTCCCAAATATTGTTTGATGATGGGGATTTCAAATACTGAACAACAGCAACCAGGCATCAACCAATCAGAATGGATGCCAGAGATAATCAACTGGTATGGACCCATACAAGGATACTGGGTAAATATCAGCCAGGCCAGGTGTCTGGCTGGTATGCTTGCAAAAATAAATATTGGTCATGTGACCTGTGTTTACAGTAGGAACCTGAGGACTTATAAATTATTGTAAAACAAAAAGAAAAGAAATTCCATATATATGTCATATTTAAGTAACATTCAAGATTACAATCTAAGCATATATTATCTCGAATTAACATTACAATAACAAATGAGTAAAATAAAGCTTTCTACCTATTTAATATTAAGTGAGTTCCCCTTTGTAGATTTTTATTTTAAATGTTTTTATTTCTCCAAAATTGTTCCAATGCTCTTTAATAGAATATATTTAAGTGTTGAAAAATCTCAGAAAAGTAATATCTCTTGGAGCATATTACCTGTGCCTGTCAGTTCAAATCATAATCTGCTAATCTAGGTAAACCAACTCACCCAATAATAGGCTAATAACAATATAGATAGCTACCAACACTTCGGCAATCTACTTAGGAATTTCCAGGACAATCTTTGCTTCTCTCCCATCTATTAGAAGCCCCCTGAAGTTTCCCTTTATTTGTCATATGAATTCGATCGACTGGGCTTGAATGAAATAGCTCACTTAAATAATTTATTCTCTCTCTCTGTTTTTAGTGGACTCTGCCTTGTCTGGTAGGTGAGTGTGCAAGTTGGCCCCCATAGAGCCCTCTCCTAGGAAGAATTCATTTTGACTTGTGCATGGTACACACCCACTCTATAATTCCTTCTACTCTGTCTGTCATTTTACACATGCTTATTCAAATATTCACAAATATTTGAAAGCTCCAGTTTGCGGATTTAAAATAGGTAATTTAATTTTTTAGCTATGTACAAGGTGTATAAAGAAATATTATTGCAACAAAGTAATAGCTCTAAATCTCTAAAATTTTGTAGAATAATAAAATTCAAGTTTCTAAAAGTGTGATACAAATGTACTGTGCATGAAGATTTTATACAGTAATCTGATGTGCTAGAAAGTGTAAAAATGACAATATATATATAACTTTATGTTTTAACAACTCTGAAAACAATGATATGCTAGCTATTGTAAATATTCAGCAATTAACATAATCTAGTTTTCTCCATCTTCCAATTCTGAGAACCTTGGGAAATTCTTTAGATTGCCTATGTCCTACAAAAAATCATAACAAGGAAGTTTGATCTGATTTATTATTTTTTTCTTTTGATAAGTTTTTATGAAACAAACATACAAAATCAAAAACATTTCATAAACCATATATCAAAGTGATGTTGATAGAACTATAGAGTCAATAAGAGATCCTGATATAGAAATACATCAGATAAGTCAATTCTTTTTTTTTTTATAAAATAATTAGTAGTAACTAAGTTCAAAGAAGTAAGTACCGCATTAGGGTGTACAAATTAGCAAAGAATAAATACTGTGTTTTGGGGCTTTGTTGATTATACACAGCTTGCATTAATTAATTAATGTAAATCAAATTTATTGAGAACTTACCAGATATTATACAGCAAAAGGGGAGATAATGTTTATGGCTTTTAAGATTATTGGAAAAGCAAGAAAATATCTGGTCATTTACATAGCTTTTGAAAGCAACTTTGAAACAATTTATACTGCCTTGTTAAAAGTATACATATGGGTATCTTAGGAGAGTATCTACTAAAACTCTATTTTACTAAAGTAGAAATGCACAAAAGTAAATTAAGAGGATAAGAATTTTTTTTAAAGTTAGCTATCTTATTAATCTCATTATTCATTTGAGCTTTTAACTGATATATATGTTTTTGCTTTCTATTAGCCAGACATAGCATTGGACATGGCAGCTGGACCAACTAAAGAAACATGGCAATTTTTCCCTTCCAGAATTTGCATCGTAGAGTGAAATAGGCTGGTATTAGGAGATTAATTCCAGGGGTGGAGATTCAACCAATGATTTAAGCTTCATGTCTAGTAAGGTCTATGTGTAAGCCGTTGCCAGACTTCTCCCAAGAGAGGTCTTTCATTATGTTTCACTTTTGTTTCTTTAACTATTCTTCACTATGTGGAAGGTTCAGATGCTCTCATAACTGGGAGAGCCCCTGTGCTATTTTATGTCATTGTCTCTTCTTTAGTCCACTCTGAAAGTCTGAGATAGTTCTATCTAAAGAAATTTGACAAAAGCTCATTCTTTATCTCAGGTTAGATAGTTACAGATTGTTGTTAATAACTAAAGAATAGTGAGACCCAAGATTCATATGCTTACTTAATACAATGAACAGAAAATTAGCAAATTTATCTTGCTTGTTTCTAGATCTCAAGATTCTTTTAGACCATGAGAAAAAGTTGCTTAAGCTGAGATCAAGATCAATCACATTAAGAGTTGGGGCTCATTTTTATCCACTGTGGTATGATTTACATCTATGTTAGTGTCTGATTATATAGGATGGCTGTAACTAATTTAATTAATATTTTATGTTAGTACTAATTATCCTAATGAGTTTGCCGATTTGAAGTACTTTGCAACATATTATATTTCCTCTGTCTAAGACAAAGCAAAAGTGTAAATAAATTGATTATTGATAGATATTTTTTATTAAATCATAAATATATAATTCATAAGAATTAAGGATCTTTAAAAAAAGAAAAATAAGCTGAATTTACTTTTTGCTTCAATTCTCAACATTTTAAAAAGTATATATTTTTAAAAATGCGGTTCAATGACAGAAATGTGATTAGAAAATAACAAGGGTGAAGATAAAGTAGGGAAATTAAGTCTCTGGGGAACAGAATGGCAAAGATCTTTAATAATTAGAATGAAAGCCTTTTCTAGTGGACAGTTCAAATCCAGCTGATTTTAGCAGAAGCCAAAAGTGCTTGATATGATGATGAATGTTCAATATGATTCATGAAACAGAGACAGCCAAGTGACCTTCTCTTGGGTCATCGGTTATCATATCCTCAAATCTATGGCAGCATTCGGCAAACTCATTATCTAGCTCTAAAAATGTTGGCAAGTATTAAAATAGCAATGGAGAGTGACCCATCAGATATAGCACAAAAAGAAAGTGTTACGGAAGTATTAGCTATTCTTTTCTCTCTCTCTCTCTCTCTCTTTTTTTTTTTTTTTTTGTTTGCCTCCAAGTTGAATTTGGCCTACTAATTTTGAAACTAAACTCTATTTTGAGGGCCACAATGTAACAGAGAAAAATGCTACTTCCTTCAGTTCCCCAAATATAATCTGTCTATTAATTCAAACTTTATTGCTAACCTCATAGCTTACTCCTTAAATACCCTTAATATTATTTCAGTCAAGACAGTGTTATAGTTCATGCTTTGAAGCAGGGTCCCCTACCCCCAGACTGTGGACTAGTACAGGGCTGTGGCCCTTTAGGAACCGGGTCACACAGCAGGAGGGAACCAGCAGGCAAGCTAGGAAACTTCAACTGTATTTGCAGCTGCTCCTCAGCACTAGCATCACCGCCTCAGCTGCAGCTCAGGTCCCCAGGCATTACATTCTCATAGGAGCACCCGTCCCTGGTGCCAAAACAGTTGGGGACCACTGCTTTGAAGTCCTCCCTTGGCTCTGAATTCATAGCAGTGAGAGAGAAAATATAACAACGGGATAAATATAAATTATAACAAAAAATAGTTATAAGTCATAAACAAGAACAAGAGTAGAAGAGGAGGAAAAAAAGAATGATGTCTTATTGACTCAGATGTGGCAAACTCATATGGGTAATGACATGAAAGGTGTCCCATGTCTTACTTATTATGGTTTTGCTTTGGTATCTTTCTTGCTTTTACAATAAAGTTAATTAGAAAAGCTGCTGCAGAACATTGGTGCTGAAATACATACAAGAGATCATGTTATAAATTAGGGGCTATGACTTGAACCAAGATTTGGTTGCTATAATATTCTGTGATGCCATTATAAAACCTAGTACTAGACAGGGCCCCAAAGGTGCCAGGTAAAAGGAAATTCCTCATTATTAGTCAGAAAATATGAGATCCCGGAAATAAAAATAATAAATTAAAAACAGAAATTGAATTTATCAATCTCAAAATTAAGATGATAAATAATTTAAAGGGATTTGAATATAAGTATAGTGTATAGCAAAAAGTCAAATAACAAAGTACATCCATAAAATAAAGTGGTTTAAACAAAGAATAAAATAAAGAAGATTCTTATATAATCAGGGAGGATTTGTAACCCGAACTAATTGAAAAAGACAAAGATATATACAAAAAGAACTAATTAGAAATACACATATGGCTGGCTGGGTACCAGCACTGCCACAAAGTATACTGAATATTCAGTTTGGCAGAGTGTGTGTGTGTGTGTGTGTGTGTGTGTGTGTGTGGGGGGGGTGAGGGCGGGAGAGGGTCACTGCAGGGAGAATGTCTGTGGGATGAGGGGGATGGAGGTAAGACAATAAGAAAAAAAGCACAGTAAACAGTTTATTATTAAGTGTTCTTTTTTTCACCTAATATTTAGTAAATCTGTTAACATAATAATCATTCACTATTGAAAAGGTTTCAAGAAAGTGAAGGCAGGAAAAAATAAATCCAGCAGAGTAACCTTAGACATAAAAAACATAAATGCTTGGCATAATAGTCACATCAATGCATCCCCAAATTACTGTGGCAAATAAAATTTAAAAGAAAAGATATTGTTGGGCTCTATGGCTTCTTTGATAAGATGAAGATTTAATAAAGATTTGAAAAACACCAGAAGTATTTGTCTTACATGAAACATGTGCTTCCACTATACATTCCAATGAAAAATAAATGAAGAAAATAGAGGCATTGTGAAACCAATGGGGTAGATATTTATAAATGATACATGATGACGTTTCAAAATGAGCAAAAATGAAGTATGAGAAGAGAAAGATAGAAAGGAAAATGAGAATGGCAGGGAATAATGAAAACATTCTGTCTTGAACCAACATTTAGTGTAGCAACAATTAGCTTAGTAATAAAATATCTTGTAAATATGCTAGTGAGCACTTAGAAATAGGGAAACATATAATTTCTAATTGATTTTTTTCTTGTCATTTAACGGAAAGAAAATAGTGCCCCTTTTAACTAGAAGCTCATTCATTTCAGTGATGCCTTTAATGATAGTTAATCATGACAATGGCAGTGGCTGATGTAACTACTCATGATTAGTTCTGCCTTGTTTTTGTGTATATTTAAAGCAAAAGACAGCTTTTTCCAGATACTTCAATTCTTTCTGCTCTGTTTCCTTTCCTAAGTTAAAATGCATTTAACACAGACATATCTATTCTACCTATCTACATATCAAAGAACACAGCTTGCAAGATGTTAAGTACATTTTTCTTAGTCAAAAAGATATGGTTATTAGTAAATTCTAAGATTTCACAAAAGTCTACTTTTCTTACCAACATATTCCCACATGCTTCTAACCTCTGACCACATGTGAACAGACAAATGAGAAAAGAAAAAGGGAGAAGGGAGGATATAAATTTTGGTTGATATAGAAAAGTATGGTTTCTTATTAGATATGTCTATATGATGATTAACTTTTCCAACTTATTTTTTAATCACTCAAAACAAAAACATAGGGCATTTCCAATTAGCTAGTTTAAACAAAGAACATAAAAATCTATAAATGATCATAGAATTAAAAAAAAAAAAGACAAACACACCAATAACCAGTAGCAGTGAACTAATGATCCAGGAAAGCTACTTCCATACATACTCAAAGGGAGTAGTACTGATTTTTAAAAATTTGACTTTGTGATTCAAGCTGAAAAAAATTTTAAACTTTAAGTATTTATTCAGTTACTTTCCCAAATATGTCCTCATGAAAGTCATCTGAAATGTGATATATCCTTTAATTAATAAAATGGAAATTAAACAAATTATTTATTTATGATTTGGAATATGTGGGCAGAAACTGAGATCGTTTCCATATTCAGACAGCCATATTCTGTAAATGTTTTATTTCAATGGACTTAATTCTCACTATGAAGAAAATAATTTAACTTCTGTATTTAATTTTTCTTCTAAGTTTTCTCCCCTCCACCTCCACTCTCAGTGAGAAACTTAGATAAATCATTTGTCTTTGGGAAGGCCTCTTCTAACTAAAATGAGAGTGATTGAGTCTAGAGTAATAAGTACTAGAAATGTACCACATGAAAGTATAAGGTATGACAGGTGAAATATAAATATACAAGTTATGTGTACCCATAGATAAATGTTTAATTTATAAAGGGATTTCTTGATGTATTTTTTTTGATAATTCTTTTTATAATGACTTTTCTGTGTTCATACTAATTCTATCTTTAAAGCCTCTGAGGGTGCTAGATCTATAAAATAACTAGAATGTTCTTTTCATATACTTCACCTGCAATTAGAGTTGAAAGAATTTAAAGAATCTTTGAGAGAAAAAATGTGGTTAAATGCTAGGACAACACTTATAGTTCTTGGACACATGTATAAACATATCTCAGAAATTTTTGTCTTTATTTCCATTCTCTCCACTACCAATTATTTAGCAAATATTTTAATTGGTTTTCTACCATGCTAAGTAACATATGTGTGGAAAACAAAATATTCTTTAGGTTAAATAAAACACTAGATAGTTTTGTATTGTGAGTTCCAAAAGATAGAACCTGATATATTGCACTACATAAATTTCCAAATGAGTTTGACAGTAATAACAATACTGACACATTCTTAAATAAATGTAATCAAAAGATAATTTCTATACACTTAAAAAACATTCAAAATGTTTTTTCTTATTTTGTAATTCCCAACATATTTAATTTTTTTCTATCAGCTCACAAAGTATAATTTGAAACTATTGTACTTCTATTATTTATTCTTATTTTCTTATAATAAATATCATGTTCTTGATGCCTGTGACTTTGTGCTCTGTCGATAAAATATTCTTTAAGATTTGCATTATGTACTTTTTTTCACAACAGATAATAATATCTGTAGTTAGAAAGTTAAAATAAGCTTGAACAACATGTAATAGACATTCTCATATATAATTAATTTGAGTAGATCATATATATAAAAAAAAGGGATCGGTATTCAATTGACAATACCTGGGAATTATGTGGATGATATGTGAAATAAGCTTGAACAACTGTTATTCACCAAGTGATATAAAGAAAAAAGGTATCTAATTTGACACGAGTTGCAAAGTTGTTTCATGAACATGAAGAGTTAAAACTCAGACATGAAGAGAAAAGATTATATAAAAAACAAAAAGATTTAGAATACAAAAAGGTAAACTTGAAGATAGAGGTGTGTGTTTGAATGAAGGCTGAGGGGCCGCACATGGATGGAGCCAGAAGGTCAACAGCTTTGAAGGCTGTAGTTAGATACCAGTATTTGATACAGGACGCTGAAAAAGCACTAAAAATCCTAAGTAAAGGAATGCATGGTTAGAGCCGTCAGATTTGAAAGAGGTTTAGATGTAGAACAGAGAACACTGTGGATTGGTCATGTTTGAATTGATCAAGAGCAGGAGTCAGAATTTAGCAGTGGACATAAAATGGATAAATTAAAGCAAGAATGAAAATACAGAGAAAAAATAAGGTTAAAATAACTTCTGAAATAACACATCCTAGGGGGTAGAAAAGAAGAAAGGATGCCAAAATTGTTACATTCTTTTCAATACATGCATTTGTGTTACCACCTATGCTAGTTATCCAAGGCAGAATGTTATTGGGTAAAATTATATGGGATTTACCATGTCATGACTGATTTTTATCCCAAATATTTTCTGTTAATAACTGTCTTAACTCAGGCAAATTAATTAATTTCTCTCAATCAGAGTTTCCTTACCTGTTAAATGTCAGTGATATTATAGTTGATATTACATATCTCAATATGTTGTTGTAAGATATAACTGAGAAGTTGAATTTAATATTTTTTGCCAATTAAAAATGATATCAAAAATATAAGAATTGTTATAAAAATCTTAAATTCTTCTGGGTTAGAGAAAATCAGGAATTGGTATGTACACATACTTATTTATGTTTTGATTAATTTACATACATTTTATAGTTTTATATATAATTGAGGTTTTATATATTTTTATTTATATATAATATATTATATGTTTTATTTATTAACATTTATAAATATAGATGATAAAATTATCCAATTCTATTAAAGCATAGCCAATAGAGATTTCTATCAAAAACAAAATCACCAACCCAAATTCAACCATGACGTGTCATGATAAAGATAACGATAAAATACTACTTTTGAAATCATTTATAAGCTTTTTCTTATTTTATTACGTTTTACTTATTTTCTTAAAAAAAAATTCCTTAGAGAAAGCATCATTACATGAAGCTCGTTGGTAAAAACAGGAGTGGACGGTCAGCACTCCATCTGTTCCTGTGTCTCCAGACCCCACCTCACTGGGACTTGGCCCTCAGGAGCCTCTTCCAGTACCACGGAAAGTCCTTCGTGGTATTAGAAAAACACCTCACCAATATTTAAGATGATATTAATCTGAAGGCTGTATGTACTTCACTTCTCCCCAATTTAGTTTTGGGTTAGTGCCTTACTGGACCAAGTTCTGTTCTATTAAAATCATCAACTTAGTCTATAATAAATCAGATCATTTAACATGGATGCATTCTCTGCCTCAATCTTAACTGAGCAAATATGGTTCTGGAGGATTTGATTGTGTAGTAGGTTTGTATGTAATCGGAGGATTCAACTGGGAGTTATTTTCTACTCCCCAAATCCTCCTAAATCTCCCAACACTGTGAATATGGTAAGGACCTCACCATTCTCTTTGTTCTTTTTTTCCCAAGCTCAGTCTTGCACTATCAAACCTGACTCTGAAAGCAGAAACATAAGTTTATATTATATAAAAAGGGATTGAATAGTGATCCTGAAACCATACAACCAATTGAAGAGATCTTGGTTATGTCATGCATCTAAAATATAAAAAGGAGACACCATAAAATAAAGAGGATCAATAAGTCAACTGAATAGATCATGAGAGTAGAGCTAATAAGAAATGGTACTGGTGTTAAATCCGAAAAGAACACAGTTATTCATAGGTATCAAAGAATAAAGACATCAATAAAAATATTAATTAAAAACTTTACACACACACATCCACTGTAGATAATTTTATAGGAATTTGGCACCAAACATAGAAGGAAGCACGTCATTTCAACTTATATAAACCCTTCCAGAGAGAATAATAATTGCAAAATCAATAATTATATTTAATTTAACCTAATTATTTAAAACTTCATAATTGGAAAACTGTATGATGTCAGCAGCATTGCCTTGGTATCAAAACTAGAGAAGGACAGATTATAAATAGAGATCCATTTACTATACCAATACACATCTGAATATCATAGCCAACTTTCCACTCACAGAGGATCTACATGAATACATTTTGTAAACAAAAAAATTGCTTCTAAATGTATATTGAATGTAACTCAATGTAAAATAAAATATTTTGTTATTTTTAAAAATTTTCTTATTATTTTCTAATAATGCCTATGCCATAACAGGAGACTGATTAAAATCTATGACTGATATAAAGCATAAATACAATTTGACTACAGAGAAAGGTAATGAGACCTCATATGAAAGAATAAACAATTAATAACATCATTATTGATGTTTCAGTGTTATTAATAACTTTTTAATTTTTTTGTGAATTCATAGAGAGCAAGATCACACCATAAATTTTCCAATGACGTAGCTTTTGGTCTCTAAATATGTTCTTTTGATTATTGCTAAGAATATCATAAGAGCCAGAATTATTATTTCAGGGAAAATCACTGTTTGTTATACAATTCTGTTAACCAATGGAGAGCATTATTTTAGCCATGCATAAAAATAATGAAATAATTTGAGATCAAAGGCATTTTAGATTCAATGAAATACAATGGTGCTGGATTGTCATTACTGATGTAACAGCAAAGATGCTGGGCTACATTAGAAAGGCAGGATGTGTTTTCTATAATCCAGATGAGTGTCCTAAAAAATGAAATGAGATTTGGGTCATTTTGATGGCTCCTATGCTTTAGACATCCAGTAGAAGTTGAAGTGATTCCAATAGGGAATCACTAGACTAAGTGGACTTGATCTGGTAGGACTCAGAAGTCAATTAGAAGGCACATCGCCAATATCAAAGAAATTGCAGATGAGGGATTCTGGGCAGTTTCTAGCTAGTGAGGCCTTTTTAATGTTTATTTAATTTTTTCTCAAATTGGAAAATTGCATACTCCCCAGTTGGCTAAATTCCCATGTGGACAAGGATTGGAGAGCATATGGCCCTTTTGGAAAAAATAAAATACAATAAAACCACAGAGTGCATGGCTTGATGTGCAAAATTCAGGCTTAACTTGGCTCTACGCTCTCCCCTTGCAGGTGCCTGTGTGCAGTGTTGGGAGATTCCCAGCGATGAGAAATCGTTGCAGAATTAACAACAGTAGCTTGTGAACGATGTCACATCTCAATACCTGCTACTCTTCCCATAAGGCAACAATGTCAGATTATAACAACAAATGTTAAAAAGATTTTTATTTCTTGTAATTTTTGTTCTGGCCCTTCACCCCACCTTTGAGATTAAAAAAAGTAACTACTGAAGGAAGGATGAGTTGGAATATAAAACAGACATCACTACACACACCCTCCCCATTTGCCATTGTGATTCTGGATCTAAAAAGCACGTTGTATTTAGTAGAATTTCCCATAATAACTTGAATCTGATATTTAATTTAGAAATTAAAATGTACAACTATGTGATCTTTCTAAGATTTTATCGAAGAATAAGAAACAATATCCAGTTTTTTGATGGGCTATGGCATTATAAAATAAAAAATATATCATGTGTCATCATACAGAGTCTAACATATAGCATATTAAGTGGCTAATAAGTATCTAAAGAAGAAAATTTCAGTACAGGTAACAGCAAATTGCAAAGTTTTATAGGTGGAAATCAGCATATTTCTAGATATAGCAAGTACATTTGAAATACAACAGTTACATATGAAGTCATTCAATATATACACAAATATATATTATAAAGAAGTGAATACATATGGATATGCATTAAATGAGACTTCTCTGAGACTGTGTCATTTGAGCTAGGTCATGTGGGAAGAGCACACTGAGTGCATAATTAGTGGAAAGGCATTCCAGGAAGAAAGAGACAACATGTAAAAGTGAAAACAGCATGACCGTTTGACAAAATTGAGCAGGAGAATGAGTTAAGAAAGGAAAACAAGACTGATAAATAGATTGGGACCATATGAAGAAACGCTTTGCATACCATAACAAAATTATTGGACTTCAGGTATGTGTGAAAAGTTTTAGTAAAGGAATAGTAATGGGGAGATTTGAGTATTGGAAATATTGGTCTTAAAAACAAAAACAAAACAAAACAAAAAAACATAAAGTCCAATGTTTTAGTTTCCTATTGCTGCTGTAACAAGTTACCACACGAACATAGTGACCTAACATACAGTTGCATTGTCTTAGAGTCATGGATGTCAGAAATCCAAAATGGTTCTTACTGGGCTGAAAATAAGATGTCAGCAAGATTTCTCAAAGCTGTTGGTGACAATTGGTTTTCTTGCCTTTTCTAGCTTTTGGAAGCTGTCCACATATTGTGGCCTTCTTTATTATAGGCCTTCTTTATGTAATTTTGAAGCCAGCAATAGCTGGCTAAATTTTTCTCAAGATACCAACTCTTTCCTGTTGATTTTTGTGTCGACCTCTACCCCATTAAGAGTCATGTCATTACACTGCACTCACCAAGATAATCTAATAAGATAACCCTTGTTGAGGTTAATTGATTAATAACTTCAATTCTGTGTGCAACGATAATTCTCCCTTGTCATGTACCATACCATAATATATTTTTATAGTTATGGAAATAAGGGCTTGGTCATCTTTTGAGGAACATATTCTACTTATCACAACTATTATTAAATATATTATTAAGAAAATTCTGATACTTAAAAGCACTGGAATAAATAATATTTGTAAATAATTATAAATAATAATAATAACATAATGATTTATACTACTGGTGAATTTGGGCTAATACATAAATTTCTCCAAGGCATATTTTGAATGAACAATTCCTGGAAAATTACAAAACCTTTTGGGAAATTTGTTTTGGGTGTAGTCCATACTTTTTTGAATAATCTCCTTAAAAATACTACATTTATTTAATTTTTAGAAGTTTTTTAAAAAATGTTTTGATCAACTGAGTGCTATAAACAAGGAGGCTGTTTGGTGTGACATTTCAACAGACACAAATTGGGGTAACTTTCTAGACACACCATCTTTAGTAGCCATGACTGTGGTCTCCCACCACATTCTTAGGATAAATGTCTCTTGCCCCGTTGGTCAGTAGATTAGTCACATCATTCATTCTAAGCACCATTTTCAGAATATCTTAGTCCCTTAGACATATGATTGGTCAATGCACTTGTGATAGGCAAAGAGGACTCCCTTGGTAATATCCTCTCTGCAAACAGAATGAGAAGTGGTTTTGAATTTCTAGTCATGGAACTGTTAAGACGTAAGCCTAAAATAGGTGGCAATCACCTTCAATGGCATATTTCCGGTCATCTCTGCAGAGTAAAATCAAATGCAAAAATATTGAAGAACCTAGGCAGAAAATCCTAAAACTACTCTAGCCCAGTGATTCATAAGGCCAGAGACACTACTGACCTTGTGGTTAATCTGGCCAATAGATTCTCCTTTAATAATTATGCTACATCAGGCTGTACTTCTATCCTTTATAATGGCAACAGCTTGGAAAATAATTAAGTAAATTATTAACATTTTCTGATGCAGTTCTTAGTCACAATTATCTGACAACAATAAAAATACTTTTCTCAATAAACGCATTTTTGACTAAGCTTATGGATTGATAATAAGGTTTCTGAATGTGGTTGTCTGAGCTACCTTGGCCTCAGGCTACCAGACAGCAAACCAAAATAAGGCTCAGAATATCTTCATATCTTTTCATCTCCCTAAACTTTTCCTATTATCCTTCCTCTCCTGATTTTTATACAAATAATTTTTTAAAACTCATGAGTTTAGACTCTCACAAAGCCATCATAAGTAATAATCTAACTTTGCAATGCAAGCTTTGTTGTTCATTTATGTCTTACTGCAGTTATTCAAGTGTGAAAGAACTAAGAAAAGAGACAGTTGGAGATTATACATAATAAACAACCAATATAAGTTTGTTTTTGTTGGGATATTCATTCAATAATAGAGAAAATTGTGCTACAAAAGGGAGGAAATAGTTAAATTTGAAATGCTCAAGTATTTTTTAATTATAAGGACTACTCAAGAGTCATTCAAAACTACTAATTAAGTATACTGCCAGAGTAAAAACATAGTTAGATGCCAACAAATGCAAAATCAAATTACATTCCCCATTTGGATGAACCAATAAATGGCTTTTTTTAGTGTGATCTTTTATGCTACTAAATGCCATCATCACATCACCCTATAAATCTTATTAAACAACCACTTGCACTTAAGAGCAACATGAACTTGATTTATAATTCAGAGAACAATTATTGGAATAATTTTACTTTAAAAATTTATACCCAAATGATTAGAGATTATAAATTTATAAAACTATGAGTAATCAACAAGACTAGCCTTTTTTTTTTTTTTTTTTTTTTTTTTTTTGCTATTGATTAGCCTATGTTTAAAGAGACAGAATATTGCAGGAAATTCTGGAAAATTCTGGTAGATTTTGTGTTTCTTTTCTCCTTAAAGAAATAAATAATCTTGTATTTTAGACAACAAATACTAACACTGTATTTTTCAAAGAGTTTTCAGAATTTCTATTTCAGTCACCTATAACAGGCTATTAATACAGATCTTTGACTGCACAGGAGTCATATGCTCTCTTCATTTGATATTTCTATGAAGTCTTGTACTCAGTCTTGAAGGTAACATTTTAAGACTCAAACAAGCTTATAAATGAACTTTATCTTCTACTTCTTCTCTTTCATTCTCAAAAGTTTCATTAGATAAGACCTCTGACTTCAGATTCCTAAATTTGTAACATTTTAAAAACCTCACAGAGTATAGAGGACTTGGTCATAAAAATTAGCCAAATTTTAGTCAAACATTTTCTTCTAGTGACTACTACATAAACACTGTAAAAATACTTTGCATTTACATAGATACTGCAACATACTTTGCCAAATGTTTGCACGTTTATTAATTTATTCATCTCTATGAAATGGGTATTGCTGACAAATTACATCATTGACATTGGAAAGATAAGGTAAATTAACATCACACATATAGCACATATACCATGCTCTCCACTAGGAATATCATAGAAAAAGACATTGGAAATGTAATAACCAAACCAGGTTGAGAACTCAGTTCTTCAGGTCCAAATCCCAATCCAGTATATTAAGTCTATTCAATAATACCCAAGCACAAGAAAAATCATTGTAGGCCTGCCTCCCCTACTCCAGATTCTTCTATTTCTCTCTGGAGTCAGCTCAGCATTTCTGACTTACAGCTTTTCTTATTTCCTTTATATCTCTACTCCATCTAATTCTGTTTTGAAAGCTACTTCTCAGAGGATTCAAATATACATAAACATTTTGTCATAACCTCATTGTAGCTACCATTTCTTCCCTACCTTTAAATATGTGACATAATGTGAGAAAATCATCCATATCAATAGCCAACAAAATGTACAAACAAGCACAGTTTCAATATATTATAAATTTCCTTTGTCCTTCAATATTAAGCCCATATGACTATTAATAGTAATGTAATTTTACGAATGCTTTATTGTGTATAGGAAATATATCAAACTATTTACTATAATTCTTGTACTCCAGAATCTACTTTCTTCAATTAATTTTAATAAAATCACTACAGAAGCAAACAAAAAAAATACAAGGATGACCTCAATAGCTATTTTAATGAGAAAAAAAAATAAAACTATGTTCTTGAAAAATATTTAAAATAGTAGAGAAATGCTAATTAAATATTGGTAAATCAAAAAAGTAAGGTATACGCTATATTTTTTTGCAGAAAAAGTATTTATGCACATTTATGCACAAAATAAATGTAATATGTAATTATGGTCTTCTTTTTGGTAAATTTTTGTGTGGATTTAATCCTTTGCTATAGCATTTCTGTATTTTTATAATAAATATGCATTAATTTTATAGCCAAAGAGCATGCATATGGTATAAAAAGTAACTATAAAGGTACACAGATTTCCTGACTATAAAAGAAAACTGAAAAAGAAATAAGAGATATTCACCACTTATACTTTTTTCAAAATTAAAATGTTTTAAGAATATTCTTTCAAAATGTGTAGTAAATTAGTTATGAATATATAGTGTCTGCCATTTTGGAAAACTAAATAATTGATATTTACTATCCATGAAGTAATTTAATTTAAAATTCTGAAATATCAGCAATCATATAATAGTTTCACAACCATAAGTTGACAGAGCTCAATATCCAAGCTAGTATGGAATACACACTGAATCTTCCACAAAATCTTCCGATGAACTATGTAATTTCTAAAATAACTAAAATTTAATTAACATTTTTTAAATATTTAAAATCAAATTATTTTTCTTTTTCAAAGTTTTATTTAATAAATTACATGTGGGAAACACAACTCATTTCCCATCTAGAGAAATGCATGTTCTGAATTATTAATTTATTCATTTATTCACTTAACTAACATATACTGCTATATTCATTTTGCTGATCACTAAGCTAGTTACAGTATTGGAATAAAGATTAATCATTACCATGCTCTCCACAGAATTTAGAATATCTAGTCATTCAATAATAAATATGCATTAATATTTTATTTTGTGCTACGTGATGGGAATAAAATAGCAAATAAAAGAGAAGTCAGAAACATTTTTTTGATCAAATGTGTAAATGAATGACTGATGGGAGCATGAGATTTTTAAACTAATATGACAGAAGCTTAAAAGAAAGAGAGGTTGACTCATGGCATAAGTAATACTTCCAAATACCATTTTCTGTACCTCACAGGGCATCCTATTCATTTTTCTATAAGAGCACTCAACATCTTATGATGTACGTATAAATAATTTTCTTAAATAGAGGTTTCTCTAATCATAAATAATTCCTCTAATCTCTACACTTGTATTGATTAGCCTCTCATTTCTGCATATCCTCATAGGTTTTTTTTTTTTTATTGAGCCCTCTGTAATATTCTAAATATTGATAAGAAATTCTTGTGCATTATTTGGTTTCCCCGTGAATATTATTTCTACTCCTTCATGTAACTGAAACTGATGCTCCCTGTTTTTTTTTTTCTCGATAGTAGTGATTTGTATTTTTCTTTTTTTTCTTCAATTACTCTCATTAGGGTTTTATAAAATTTTAGTAATCTCTTTAGATAACAAACATTTAGTTTGATCATTTTCTTTATTTTACAATCAATTTCTATTAATTACATTTATCTATTGAATGTTTAATTTCTACTCATTAATTTTATTTTTCTTATTTCTTTCCTTTCACTTTAAGGAGTGTTTTCTTTCTCTAGTTTCTTTCAATGAAAATTCCAATAATCGATTTTCTGTCATCCTCTTCCGCCCAGTTCATTTACAACTCTAAAGTTCACTCTTTGTCATGCTGTGGCTGCATCACACAAATTTTCATATGGCACACTTTCGATATTATTCAGTTCAAAATATTTCCATTGATATTTTAAATATAATTTTGATATTTTCGATGCATATATTTTGGCCCCTGGTTTCCTAAGAAGCGTATTACTATTTTCCAAGCGAAAAGAGGGTATCGTGTTGTGCTTTTACTTTTATTGTCATTGATTTACTTTAGTTGCACCGAGTGTTCAATTCTTTTCTAGATATTGAATACTCTCTATATCATGTCCATTCTTTAATAACAGAAAACTTGTTTTTTATACCAACCTTAAGTCTATTTTGGTAAACAGTCTATCCATGTGCATTTGAAAATAGTTTGTGTTCTCTTGTTATGAGATGATTCTTTTTTATCAGATATTTATAGAGATGTACTAAAAACGTCTTAAAATTGACGAGTTGTTGCGAATTGCTGCTGAGTTCCTTGGCTACTTTTTGCTTTATACTTGAAAAGTGCATTATAAAGTGCATATATATTTAAGATATATTCTACATTCCTCACAAGGAGCTACATGTATATGCATATGTATATACCTCATAAGAAGATATATATGCATATATATATATATTATATATATACATTATTATAAATATCACTTTTTGATTCTCAGAATGTTTCTTGTCATGAATACAATCTGTCTTTGTTAATATAACTAACTGAGCTTTAATTTGGTTAGGGTTTGTGTATTTATTATTTATTATTATCATTATTATTATTTATTTTATCTTACCATTTCTTTATTGTCACAATGTATCTCATATAATTGAAGATATTTGGGTTTAATCTTTTTTAATGTGCCAACTTAGTCATCTACATTTATCAGAAAATACAAATTTAGTTGTAATTTTGATGACCATTTTTTCCTTTTTTCTTTTCAATTTAACTCACCTTTTTTATATCTCGTAGTCTCTTCATTTTTTTACCTCTTTTGTTCCAATAATTATTGGATTTTTCAGTTTTACCTTGTATTATCTCATTTGTTTTATATTCATAGATAATTTGTATCTTTGAATGACAATTTAATGTATGCAGCATTTAGCAATTCAAAATATTACATCCTTTTTTCAGTCTTTTCATGTGTCTGCTGAAAACTTATTTACTTACTATAGTAAGTAACAGTTTTAAGTGTTTTATCATTAAAAAGCACTAGCTTTCCAAGTATGGTATTTTTATTATTTGGAAGTCTAAGTTTCTTTATTATTTAGAATACAAACTATAACTATAGATAATACCCAAAAGTTCAAGGGCTAAAGCTAAACAGAAGTACTTTTTCTGCCAGTCCAGTGTAGACTTGTGAATGAGAATATCTCAACCTACAAAATCATCCATGATACAATTTCCTTCCATATTGCATTTGTCGACTTAATAATTGAGACTCAAAAATTTCTGCATTTTTGGCTTCTTTTAAGTCAGAAAGTCAGAAAGTGAATGGTAAGTTATACCCTTTAAAGAAAGTTATAAAATCTGTATACATTACCTCTATTCATCAGTTCCATAGTTCTATCACTGTACTTTATTCATGCAATGATGAAAAACATAATTTCTGTGGAAGTGGCCATGTGTACCGCTAAAATCAAGTCTTTTAAATTAAATGGACAAGAGAAAAATGAATGATTTGGAAATTATGCAGTTTCTGCATGGCTATAAAAAACTTATCACTAAATTTAGAAGATAGAAGGTAGAGTTATAAAAGCTAATAATAAAACCAAAGGCATATATAATAATGGATAAGAAACAATACATTGGGACTCTAAGAGAGGGGTATCAATGGTGTCAGATGTTGCATAGAGATCTCTGTAAGGTAAAAAACATATTGCAAGTTATTAAATACTATTATCCAGAAACCGAAAACTGGGGAATATCAAAGAACATTATAAAATTAATGCTACACATGCATTAAGGCATGTAGTTATTATGCAGTAATAAAATTAATGTTCAGTGTCACTTGGGAATACTGACACATGGTCACTGTAAAATAAATAAACACATAAACCTATTTAAAATAGTTATATTCTTTTGATTATGTGAGATATGTCTCTTAGTTGAATTGATATATGAATAATATGAAGTTCCTTTAGTTAGGATTCGTTAATGTGATTTATTCATACAATCAAAAGCCTATCCAGTGATAAAAGTTAGTATATATTATTCTTAAGATTACAATTTTTATCCCTAGGTAAAATTTAGCCTCATCATAGAAGAGTTTTAATTTCACATAATAAGTTATATATAGTACTGCCAACAATTATTTCATTCTGGTAAAATATTTTATTTGTCAATTTCTAATAATTATTCTAACAATGGCAAGTTTGCATCATGAAACTTATGAATAGTTGATAATTTTACAAGTCAAGATGACCTAAAAAATTACTCTGTTTTTAATTAGAATTGAAAAAGTATGTTTTTAAAGTGTATTCTTACATTGAAATTGTTTTACGCTAGTTCCTAAATTCAGAGAAAAGAAATTTTTCTCTTTTAAAAGTATCGAAAGGTAGAGGTCTTTTTTTTTTTTCATGAAATGCATATTATCACATTAGATCATCGGCAATATTTATATTTTGTAATGTAGAAAAACCATAGTGCTTCAGTTCGTTTTTGCTATGTAACAAAACACCCTAGACTTAAGTAGCTTAAAATAGTAACCATTTATACACTTTTGTGGGTCATAAATTTGGGCTGGATCTAGCTAAGAGGTCTTATCTGGTCTGGAAAAGGCTTAGCTGAATATGAGTCGAGTTTACCCATGTGTTTGTGGGCAGCTGCTGGGACCATTGGAACTATCAGCTCTGTTCCTGGTTATCTTCTACATGGCTGGTTATTCTCCAGCAGGTTAGCTCAGACTTGTAAACACAGTCCGAGGGATTTAAGTTCAGCGAAATATGGCACACGACAGTGAGAAAGGTGTTCCATGTCTATGTTTTTGTCAGATTTGTTAATGTCTCGTTGGCCAAAGCAAGTCACATGACCATTTTATATTCAAAGATGGAGAAATTAACTCTTACTTTTTATAAAAGGTTCAATAAAATCACATTGTAAGGACGTGAATGAAGGAGAGAAAGTATTTTTGATTATTTTTACAATATACTACACGCAACAATTATTTTTTATTGAACAAAATTATTTCGAAACCTCTTATTTTCTTAAAGTAATTCACATCTTAAAATATTCAAAATAATGACTTACTAATCTTGTATATGCATGTTATTTTTATAATAAAAATTTAATATTAATATAATAGTGACTTCCTAATACAACAGTAGTTTTTTATCTTTTTAGAAAAATTTAGAGATATATTAATCAGTCTCGATGACTAGCTAATTTTAGAATTATATGTTACACATAACATATATTTTATACATTTCAAAATATTTGTCTGAAATTTATATAAACCATACATATATAATATTTTTCTAATGAAATGGTAATGATTTACTATATTTCCATTCTCACTTTATAAATGCAATATTGAATATGTATTCATTTTTCTTCATTTCCTTCAAGTTTTTATTATATCAAATAAAAGCAGAGTCAAGTCTAAGACAATTATCATGAATGCTTTTATTTCATTAGCTTCATGGATATTTGGATATGTTAAACAATTAACTATCAAATAAAACACTTTTATATTATCTTGGGAGAAGTTCTGTTTTAATCTCTGCATTTTTCTTAAATACTCTTGCCAAATTTTCAGAACTAAGATGTTCACTTCCTAAAGAAATTGAACATGTTGATGTTGGGGAAGACTTTTGGTTTTGTTTGCCATCTGGTTACCTTGGAAACCATACTCTTGGACATGAACTGCATTGCTGAGTTTGAACACGTACCATGGAAACCAGAAAAGAAAAACTCACCTGTATGACAGCAGATTACTGAAAATGTAGGAGAGGAGGATGGAGAAAGTCAGAAATATATGTGTTCATTTATAATTCTTGCTTTTTTAGGGTTAAAATTTTAGCTAAGTAAACATTATATAGTTCAAATTGAATGAAAGCCTGTAGCTTCTGTAATAGTTGACCCAGTTCTGTAGCAGAAGAGTAATAATGTTTACTAAAATGATTAAAATCCTCTAACAGCAAAAGAGGACTTTGTCCTCAGCAGGTTGTAATCCAGAATTCACATTAATTTTGCATTATCTCAAAAGACAATCATTTTAGGAAATATAAAAAATGCACAGACAAAATGTGAATTTTATTTAAAAAAGACAGCCCCTGCTTTACTATTTTGAATTTGTGATTTGAATATATAATATCATATTCTATTCAAATGCACTTATTAATCATAAATTGTAAAACTAAAAAAATCCAGTGTGGTGAATAGAATCCTAACGATGTTCCTTTCCCCAGGTTATTCAATAAAAAATAGTATAGGTAGAGTTGTGAAAGAATTGTTGATAGATTTAAGGTTGATAAGAGCTGACCTTAAAATAGGATATTATTCTGGATTACTTAGATGAATCATGTAATCACATGAATCATTATAAACAAAAGAGAAATGCAACGAGGTGAGTCTGAGATGTGGCGCAAGGGGGCAACAGCAAGAGGCATGAGGAAGAAAGGGAGTTCAGAGAGATTTAAAGCCTAAAAGTACTTGAACCTGGCTTTGAAGATAAAAGAAAAGGGCAACAAGCCAAGGAATGCAGGAGACCTCCTGAAGTTGAGAATGACTACTAACAGCCAACAAGGAACCAGTAAACTCAATCCTACAACGTATAGCACTGAATTCAGCCATCAAACAGAATAAGCAAGGAAATGGGTTTTTTTCCTACAGTTTGCACTTATCACAATTGTAATTATGAAAACAATTGTGTCCTAATTTATTTTATTTTATATTTGTGTCACCTGCTAGACAGAATGTTCTATAATAATAAAAGAATTGTTCACCTCTATGTACTAAGCACCAATCCAAGATCTGGAAATTAAGTAAATGTTTGTTGATTAGGTTAATGAATTAATGAATGAACAGTAGAAATATACCTTATATTGATAATCAGAGTCCATGTGGACAGTGTCCAAAGCAGAGGCAAGTTATTGAATGAAGGCAATATGATTTTAGATAATGTTTATAATTGTTATTGGGAGCTAATGTGTTTACTCTATAAGGGCCCCTGATCAGGTAACAGAGACTTTTAAACAAAACCCATCCAAGTGTCTACAGGTATGTAGATGACAACAGAGACATCTAATGTAACCAAAAAGAAACAATATTCCATGTTAGTCAAACAACATAACTGTGTTCTAAGGTGCTCTAAGTAGGAGAAGCCCATCATATTATATTCCATAGGAACCACGGGGACAAGTTGAAGAAGTTGGTGGTTCTTGAAGCTGAAGCTTCTATTTGCTAATTGGCTAAGGAGTCTTAAAGGATTATAATAATGCTTTTTGTTTGCTTGTTCGTTTTAACTCACTTCTCAATAAAAATTTAAAATATTATGTTTAACATAAGTGTATTTACTCTTACATATTTTAATTCCTCATCTAAGGGACAACCTGGAATGAATGCCATAAAATTTGTGATCAATTGATCATTACTTGCCCTTTTTAGCTTTTCTTGCTAATGCAAATACTTCTCAGTGTAGCTTCCTTTGCATAGGCATCTTGTAGAAATAACTCTTTAATTCAGGCTTAGTTTCAAGAGAGAATTGGTATCCAATAGACAATTTTCAATAATTCCAAAAGCTGTTCCACAATTTTCTATATAACTATTTTTAGAAATAATTTAAATCTAGTTTTATAGTTGCTACAGTAGCTACAATGTATGGCTTCATATTTGGAATTTTGTGCAGTAATGGTTTGTTAACTTATCCGTTCATCTAGTTAGAGTTCACATTTCCCTAAATTGATGGCAAACTCCTGAAACTATTGATTAAGTTTTACTTTTCTGTGTATCTAGAAGTAGTAGATGTTGACTATTTCCTATCAGATGTTTCTTCTTGCTGCCAAGTACCTATGAATGTGTTGATATCCTATCTGCCCCATTAGTGAGAGAGGGATTTCTGTCCTACAATACTGGGGATGCCTGAACACAATATCTGTTACTGGACAGATAAGATTGATAGCAGTTTATTAGTTACATATCTCACTGCCTAGTGGAGGTGACCACAGCATGCCACAAAGGGCAATATGAAGGTTGCACTCAGGAACAGAGTGAAAAACCAAGGGAAGACTTCATAGTATCAAGAGTCTGGGGCCCTCTGGTTCCTGGGGCAGGGGAGAGGGGGAAATGATTAGTTTGTTTGAATACTTGAGTGTGCAGAGATAAGGTGAATTGTGTCTGCTCCCATAGAAAGGAAGGTTACTTATCTAGGGGACCTCATTTGTGGGAGTAGAGCTGGGAGAGGACTTTATAGTTAGGCTATTCTAGGTCTTCCTGGTTTTTCCTAAATATCATGATGCTCTTAAATATTGGGGCCTTAATTTTAGGACATATATTACTGGATGAGAGCAAATTATATACTGTTTATATACTGTTAATTTCTGTCCTATAGATCATTCCAAGGTAAGTTCCTTCTGGATGCTCCCAGATAACTGAGAGAGCACAAAGGGAAGGACTAGCTATATTTCCACCACATTTTATTTTGAGAAGGACATAGATTACTTCTTCAATTTAAACCTCTGGTAATTGTCCATACACAGGGATATCAAATGTTAACCTTTGAGAAGTGAGCTTCTAGATCAAATATTATTACATTGCTCATGTAATCTAATGTTTAAAGAACTCCACAGTTTAGCTGAAACTTAATATTTTAGCCTTGTTTCCCACCTTTGTGAATCGTTACAATCTATTCAAATTTCTCCTCTCGTTATCTCCAAAAAATAGTTTGAACTACCTTAACATTAGGTCAAATATTATTGTGCTTCCATCCTTACTTAAAAAGTTTCGCTACATAAATAATTTCTCTGGTCCTTATTTTTCTTGTCTATGAATAGGTAAATAATATTATGCTTTCTTTTGTTTGCGCATTTCATTTTTTTTTTGCGAAGATCAACAAAAAAGTGGATTTAAATTATTTATTAGTGTCATACACATTATAAATGCTTGATAAATGTTATTAAATATAATTTTTATCAATATAGTCCTGATTTATAAAAAGCTTAAGGGAGAATTAATGATAATGTTTTCATTGCTTACCTAGGATAGCATTTTATCACTAAAAACGTAGTTTTCTCATACATCCACATAATTAAAATTAAACAGCCTTCAGAAATCACAAAAAATTTAAATGCACAAAATATTTCTTGATAATGTTAGCACTAATAAAAGTGTTTATTCATATTATAAAACAAAAAGTAAAATAAAAAATTACCAAATGGAATGTGATGAAAAGTCCAGTTTTGAAGATTATCTATATAGGAAAAAAAATATCCCTGAAAGGATATACAATAAAATATTTTCTTTATATGACTAGATTATGTCAGTTTTGCTCTTTTATTGTTCTATTTTCTAATTTGACATTTTTTTTCTAATTTTTCAAAGGATATCATCGTATTTTTCTAATACATTCTTGAAGCCTTACCAGATCATATTTTCTATAGATGGCACTCTCCTTTAAAATTTTAAAGTTTTTTTTTTTTGCCTGTTTCAGCCATATACCAATTATACATATGCTCTTTCATTTTATCTATTTGTTATAGAGACATCTTGATTACCTACAACAATATTACATACTATCTTAAAACTTAATGGCTTAAACAATAATTATTACATTATATGATTTTGTGGGTCCAGAATCCTGGTAATATTTTCCTGGGCAATTCTGGATGTCATCTATAGTCTCAGCATGGACTTTAGGGAACATCTGGGCCAAGCTGAAGTGTCCATGATAGCTTGCTCATATGTATACCTGGTACCATGTTGGAGTGGCTGAAGCCTACACTCAGCTTGCCACCCATCTAGTCTCAGAGGTTCTCCACATCATCTCTAACAGGATATTATCTCTAATGTATTAGATTAGAAATCCCTAAGACCAAATTGGAAGCTGCCAGTCCTCTTAAAGTCTGCTCTAGACCTCCCATAACATTATTTCCATCACCCTGTATTGATTGAAAGCTCACAAATTAGCCTAAATCCAAGAAGAGAAGACACATACCTCATTTGTGATACAAGGAGAATAATTTTGGCAATCCTTAATTCTCCACAGGCAGATATCCCACATAACTAAACTAAAAATTTATTATAATTCTCATAATTTTATTAGCATTTTTAGTCATTTATATTATATGTTTTTAATGTGCAGTAATTTATTATCTCTTAGTTAAATATTTATGATAATCTCAAAAAGTAACTAATACTATATTTATCACCAGTAAGGGGAGTTAAAGACATTCTGATAAATAACACCTTCTCCCCTTTCCAAGTTTTATACTAGTTGAGAGACATGGGTGATCAGCAGATGAAAACTAGAAAATAGCTTTATAAACATTAAAAGGTAAGGCTCATATCCGTGCACTGTTAAGTTTCATAGAACTGAACTCCAGAATGAGTTAAACTTACCCATGACAGGAGCTAAAGCCATTCCCTATGTGGTAGAAAGCAGAGCATATGTCCTCCGCTTTTAGTCCGGCTCTCAATAGAAAAAAGAGAATTGAGGATGGGTTTCACATGCGAAGTTTTTTATTTCGTTTCCCCAGAAAAGGGTTGTGCATCTTGATGAGGAGATACCAGAGAAAGAAACAGAATGAACATAAAGCAAACATGACTCCTCCACCCCACACACACACAAATTAATTTGCCAGTGAGAATACAAAGAATCAGAGTTTAAGAGATTTTCACAAGACTTGAAATGCAGTTAGTTACACACTGAGACCCTGAGTTTGTTTTAGCTTCTGAGTCCAATATTGCAAGCTATTTGCAATATGATACGCTGAAGCACTAGAAGAAATCTTTTTATGAAAGATTTTCATATCTAGCAAAGCAGGAGTTCCTTGCTATAGATTGAATGTTCTTATCCCCCTCAAAACTCATATGTTGAAACCTAATCTCCAGTGTGATAGTATTTGGTGGTGGGGACTTCAGGAGATGATTAGGTCATGAGGTGGAGCCTTCATGAATGGGATTAGCATATAAAAGAGACACCAGAATCCTTCCTGGTCCCTTCTACCACGAGAAGACACAGCAAGAAAATAGCAGTCTATAAACTACTATTTTACAGGAATTGGGAATCCACCAGATGCTGCAGCTCTATCTTGAATTTCTTAGCCTCCAGCACTGTTGTTTACAAGCCACTTAGTCTATGGTATTTTGTTATATCACTCAAATGGACTTAAGCAGTCTTCCATAATGCAATCACTTAATTTATCAGTGGCATCTGACATCCACAAAGTAATTGCAAAACTTTATATACTGTTAGCCTTTTGGAACACTTAGGGCAGTGTTTTCCCAGTATGTTTTGTGGCAACATTGGCTCAGATGAATGCCAAAAAGAGGCTTTCTTAGGAAAATTCTAAGTTATTTCTAAATTTTCCTCACCATTTTAACAGATGTTTTAGTGAGCAAACTTTCTCCAATAGAATATTTACAATGGCAGCTCACTGAAGTTTGAAATTGAACTCAGAATATGCTTTTGGAAGTTAAATCTGCTTTAAATGCTATAGACATTTACAAATCTATTCATAAGTTTAGCTGAATAAGAATTCCAGCCAATACTAGAAAAAGTTAAAGTTGATACTTATAATCAGGGTTGAGGTTTATCTATCTTTTCAATATTGTCAAGATTTTTTAAAGGATTCCTATGCCATTAATGTTATTATTTTTATATTTCTTCCTTCCTATGTGAAGGTTATATATCTTCATACACACATGCACGCGTGTGCACTTACACACACACACACACACACACACACACGGGGGAGAGAGAGAGAGGAAAGTGGAGGTATAGTGGTATTGGTACAGCAGAGGGGAAAAAAGGAGGAAAATGTGTTTTGAAGCAATAATGCAAAATATTTAAGTTTGGATCAGAGAAAAATAAAACTATTGAATAAAATCTAAGTCAATGATTTGAAGTTAGCAGTATTGATAGCCATTGTTTTTGGAATCATGTAGTTCATAAATAAAAACACTTATCATGAATATTGAATCAACTTTTTTTGTAAAACATTTTACCCTTCTTCTAACAGATTCCTAAGTAGGTGATATATGACCCTCACTAGGTATCAACAGAGGAAAGAGATGGGCTCCAGGGGACAGCAGAGATTAGTCAATGAGCTGTTTACAGTAATTATTATAGGTCTGATTTTTACAGATCTTGGACATCTTCAACTGATAATCTGACTGCAGTTTTCTAAACATTATTCATGTTTTTTTTTTGATGTGTATGTGTGTTTAAGGAGAAAGCAAGCAATATGCTATTCAGAGAGGATCCGATTTTTTTTCACGGTCTTGGTTTCTTTTAATTACTGATGAAAATTTCAATGCTGTGAAAGTATTGTATAAACATAAGCAGGATCATTGTCTGATATCACTCTCATTGGTACAGTTTTCAATTTAAGGGGCTGGGGGTCGGGGAGGGGAGAGCTGGACAACAACTGGAAATGACCAGAAAGGAGAAAAATGTAGAGGGTTGAGTACGTGCATTGAAAATTAAAATTACAGAATTCGATACCTATCTTCAAGTCCAGCTCAAGGTAAAGGAGTCAAAAGCTTGGTATATATTAGAATGAAACAGAGAATCATAGCAAAGGCTAAAGTAAATTGGAATAGCTTGAGTTAGTATTTTAATTTCCCCAGGCTCATGTATATTGACCAGCAAATGAATGGTGCTCAAGTGGGTAGGACTGGAAAAGCACAAGGTCATAGACATTCAGTGTTATCAAAGTCAAAAGTACAACCTCTTGAAGAGAAACTTCACATATATATTCTATAATTAACAGCTAATAGTTCTGCTATCTGCCTACCAAGCTGCACACCAAACTCTCCTTTCCAGGAGCTACACTTTATTTGTTCCCTGTCATGTGAATAAATAGATTAGATCTACTATTTTGCACTTAGGCTTAGAAGAACAGAAACTCCTCTTTCTGGTTTTAATTGAAAAATATCATTTAAAACAAGTAACGTTGTATTCCAGTAAAAGTTAGAGGGCAAGATATTTTAGAGGCAAAAAAAAAAAAAAAAAGGGAAGTTTGAGTAGAAAGGGAAAGATCCTGGAAGTTGAGTTTTACTTTTCTAATTATTGCATGAAATTGGGAAGTTACTTAATTATTAGGATCCATGGACTATGTATATTACGATTAATAAAGCTTAATTGGCTTCTTTTTAGTACAGGAAATGCATAGAGTAAAATCAGTATGTCAGTTTACTCTGATCTTTGATTTATTTTGCTACCTGACTCTCAGGTTAGCCTGCAGTAAGCCCAGCATGAAATAACTGAAGATTGTAGAAGTGGAAAGAAGCCCACACCACCACGTGTTGTGTTCTTACAGTGATATAGAATTGATAATATGAGTCCAATATAACCTGCCACATGCAATGTGAAAGAAGAGATCCTGATTTACTGTAAAATTACCTTTGCATGTATACATATTGATATGCTTTATTATACTTTACTGGCTGATTTTCTATTTTGAATAAAATAAAATTGAATTAATACAATGAAAATCTCATTTTTAACTTGCCATTACAAAACTGCTAAGTGTAAAGCTTGCCCTCCATTCATTCACTCAAATAAAGAGGGGGAAAGAGAGAGAGAGTGCAATAATGAAAGAAAAATATTTTCAGACAGTGTTACAAAACTTCAGTGTAAGACTAACTTCTTTATAATGGACCATGGATATTTCGTCACTTAGATGGCATTTAAATTAAGAAATGCACAGTACTATAAGTGGTAACAAAGTATACTCTTCTCCTTATGGTAATGATTATAGCTACCATCTATGGAATTCTTATTACATGGCAGACATAATAGGAAGAATTTTATACTTTCACACAATTCTCCCCTAACTCCATTAACAATGTATTTTAATATTTCTAGCACTCGAGTAGGAAACAGAAAGCTCGGAGCAAATATATAACTAGCCTAATGTCATCCATCTATTAGTACTGGGCACTGATTTGTATCTGAATTACGTGGAAGCCATTACTTTTTAAAAAAGACTTTATTTCCCTGAATGGCTTTATGATGTAAGATGAGATAGACGCTTGTTGAGAAAGAGAACACATGATTGCCATTTGTGTATAGCATATGGCCAACGCTCATGTCTATTATCCCCTCACCAGATGTTTCAGCCAAAATCAACTATTTGCCACCTCCCCTTTCCAGACCAGTTTTTGAAAAGCCCTCTTCCCTTTCAAATATCACATGTCAAATTCCTACATATAATTTTAAAAGCATCTTATAAGACAAAATCGTCATAAAATCTTCCCTGCGATTTTGAGGTGGTTAGTATGTACTTTTTAAAGTGCATGCAGCATTTTAAATACACTGCTGTGCTTAGTACATCTTAGTTTCCATCATGACTTTACGTACATCTTCTCTCCATTACTAGTTTGAATCTCACTTTTTAGGTATGTGCCAAGATTGCAAACATATCCTTTCAAGTTTGGCGAAACCATCAAATTGATCTAACTGATGAATGCAAGGAGACAACACGTCTCTTCCACAGTTAAAGGCAGCTCTCAATCTGCCTGTTCACTTTTACCTGTGAGGGTGCCAGGCGACAGTCCTTATTTTAGATTTAAACAAACGTAAAAAAAAAGTTAACCACTCTGATATACCACATCGCTACCTTTTCAAATATTAATATGACTGGGAACAAATGCGACTTTATCTCTTTTGTAGTTTGACAAGAAAACACTTGGTTGCCTTCTCTGAATGTGCTATGACCAAAAAAACAAAAAACAAAAAAACAAAAAAACAACAACAGAAAAAACCATTTTAAGACACATGAACTTCACAGTCTTCACTTGGAAACCAAATTACAAGACTTTGTCATCAAACATACAGGGCAACTTTTTCTTTCTTTTTATACTTAATTCAATTTATTTGTGGTCTTCAGGCTTGTTTTTTTGTTGTTGTTGTTTTGTTTTGTTTTTTTTGGGGGGGGAGGTCCTGGTTTGCAATTTTAAAGTACTGTGTGCAGCTAGGATTTATTATGACAAAAAAGGTGTGTTTAAATATGCAATTGTTTTTAGCAGCTCACTTATTTCTTTGTAGCTCAGTTTGATCTTCTCAGACATAATGTAGATAATTATAGCAGCAACAATACAAATTAATTATATATGCTCCAGATTTCTGATGTTGTGTTACCCTACAATGCAATAAGGTTTGATTTCACACTTAGCAATTCCTAATGAAAAATCCTCAATTCTCTTTACACAAAGCTAAAGAAATAAAAGGATTATTTACTAAATTTTTAATACTAAAGAAATTCTAAAATAAGTATTAAACTAGTTGTAATAAAAAATTTTATAGATTTGGAGTATAAACATAATGTAAACATATACACAGTTTAGGATTTGTGAATCTAGTTTATATAACACATTAAGGTATCCCCTTAGCATTTTGGAATATGCTATCATATAAAATAATTTTAATTAAAACTAACTTTTAAAATAACTATGGCATATTTTTAAGTAAATTAATTGCTAGTGTGTTTAAGAATGTGGATTCTCTGATGACCTAGTTTAATAAATCTCCATATAGTATGGGATAAAATTTACATGGCACAGTGATTTATAGCAGTGGTTGGCAAACTGTGGCCCTCAGGACAAACTGATCACCTCCCTTTTATAAATAAAGTTGGATTGGAACACAGCCATAGCCATTAATTTCCATAGTTTATATCTGCATTCAGAGTTGACTTGGTTAACCCTAACCCTAACCTTCACCCTAACCAAGGGTGAGAATTGAGTAGAGCAGAGTTAAGTAGTTTTATTACAATGACCATATCAGCCATGATGTCCAAAATATTTATTATTTGGCCTTTTACACAAAGAGTTTGTTGACCTCACATTTAGAAAATGGGTATTTAGCCAGAAAACATGGTTTTGCCATTTTACAGCTAAAAATCTTGGCTGAATTATGTAACTTTTAAAATCTTTGTTTTTAAATTTTTATTCGTAGTATGAAGATTATAATAATACTTATATCAAGCTAATCTGATATTTAAATGAAATAAGGTATATAATTTCTTAGCCTAGTATCTGCTAAAGAAAATTTGTTTTAAAAAATCACATTGTTGTTGTTCTTGTTTATGATCTTTTCTCTTAAGAATGCCTGAGCAGCATGCACAGAGACATAGGTTATTATATTGTCAATGTTTACATAATAAAAATTATGAGACTATTAATGTAGTTCCCACCTAAGCGAAGAGACTCTACAAGTCTGTTATTATATGTACGAGAGTGTCATAAAAGTGCACAATCTAAAAAGTGGATATTTCTAAGATTTAATGTATTTACAAGAGATTTTCTGGGCATGTTTTAAGTTGGTATGCTCACTTTGAAGATATAAAGGTCAATTTAGATAATGCTTGTATTTTAGACAGGGCTGGTATTCACATTATAGGCCAATAAAGTAAAATTATTTTATATAAAAGTATATTTTTCATTAAATTCTCAGTTGAAAGATTAAGTAAATTAATGAGTTTTCTAATGAATGTTAGGTTCCCCCCTCTTCCCTACAGAGCCTAACCTAGCCACATAAACTGAAGATATATAAGAGTCCAACAATAGTCCATCTCTAATGCTGCCATGTTAAAACTATTTTAAAGCCTGACAAAAAGGCCTATTTATTCATTCTTTCTTTTAATAATAAGAATCAAGTTTACCCCAAACATTGGTCTTTGCACAGATGCCCTCCATTCTCTTGTTGAATTTGACATACCGAGACACTCTGGGTTTATGATTTTCCTCTACTGTCAGTGAGCACTATATACACCTGTCAGCTCCAGGGACAGAATTCAGAAGGACTAAACTTATAGTGGACACAAGGACAGGCCGAACGGAGTGCCATTGTAAGGCGCTTCATGGATAGAGGTAAATGCAGTATTCTGGGTAAATGCAGTATTCTGGTATTTTCCGCATGTCTAATATTTAAAACCCACAACTAAACTTAGATAATTTCTAGACAATGGTGTTGAAGTTTTTCAAAAGCTGGAATACTATATTCTTTTGATTTTTTTTTTAACTTTAGGTCATTTGCATATAAGTAATGTCTTCACAACATGAAATTGCCCAAAAGATTTTTTGTCTTGGCAAAATTTCCATGATAGATACAAAGTAAATGATAGTCTATTTTTTTCTGTGTTAATATCTCCCCTAAACTATTTCTCTAACCTTCTTTGAAGATGCAGTGACCTAGACTCTTTCTTGTTGTGAAATCTGTCTCTGTGTTTGTTGAAACCGGTAGTTAAAAAACTTAGAATTACCTTAAAATGTAAAAATACAGAAGCATATCAGAATTGGAAGTTTGATTATAATATCTTACAAGGTGATTTCTTTCTGTATGCTAAGCATATTTTCATAGGTCTGCCTAAGAACTCAAGAGAATTTATTCAACTTACCTCTTCAACCATTATTAAACATCCCATGAGAAAGTCAAGTAATCCCAAGGACCCTTAAAAAAAAAATTCAGATAGTGCTCCTATTTATTTAAGACTCTATAAATCAATAAACACCTTATATAATTATTAACACGTCTGGATGCTAACTATTAGAGTTTTAAAGGCACGCTAGAAACAGCATTACTTAGCATTCATATTTGGTATACATATATAGCACAGGATATTTTCAAGCAATTTACAAGCTGTCAGGGATCTGTGAGCCACCGATCAAAATTTATTGGAAATTGAAGAACAAGAGAAGGTAAGAGAGCAAGAGCTAAATTGAGAAAAGTGGTTTGTAGACAAGAAATAAGCTTGTGTAGTATTTGCTCCCCATGTGCCCTAGAAAATTAGGTGGAATGTAGATTATTGAATAAATTTTCTGGAAACTACCATAATAGAGAAAGAAAAAGATAGAAATTTGCAGGGAGGCTGCAAGGGCATTGATTATCACCTGGTTACTTGTTCGTTACCTTTAATCTGTTTCAAGTTTAAAGCTACTCTTCAAACGAGTTGAAGAGGGAAGACCACAGAGCAAGAAATCAGAATATTATTGCTGAAGCCAAGACTGCAGAGATGATAACGGCATGAGTGAAGATTAACTACACACACACCACACACACAAACACACACACCACACACACACATTTGCACACATACATGAGACCATACAGCTGGAAGGTTTTGGGGAGCAAGAGGGATCTATTAGTGATAGAACATCAGGTATAACGTGAAGCAGTCCCTAGGCATCTGAAAGGAATTATCTCCCTTCATAAATTTTGAGCAAGTTCTTCGACCTGCCAAAAGCACTAATATAACTCAATCAAATTATTCACAGTTTTGCATACTCTAATTATTGTACAGCCACATCTTTTTAGAGATAAATCATCAAAGCGTTTTTTTTATGAATCAAATTTTGTTTCAAATCAAATGTAGCTATTTAAACCTATACCTCAGTGTTAACATGGGATTGAAAGAAAGATTTCTCTGCCTCCTAAGTGTTCTTGATCTTATCTTTGCCTTTGCTCATGTGTAGTTTAATTTGTGCCATGGGAAAACATGTTCTGATTTGCAATGACTTTAATAACCTATCTGTAGGCAAATTTTTAAAAAAGGAAGTACCTGCAGACACTTGCCAGGAGGTAAGCTTATGGCGAGGTGGCATTCATCTGACATTCCCGTCCGTTCCGTAGTTTGTATTTCCAGTTGATGTGCCTCGAATGACATTTTTTTTCAGGTGTATTCATGTGTACGTTTCAAAACTGAATGACATCTCCTTGTTTTCGAACCAGTTGTCCGACCTTCTTAGCTCCATACATATTTTTCCATTTCATTACTATTTATTTTCTTTTTACATAAATCAACTATAAATATTTTCACTCTATCGCTATCTTCTACTGTTCCTTCTACTTCATTTAAAATGAGTTTTCAAGAAAAAAAGAGCCATTAGCCCAAACTGAATATTTTTCCACATACATATTTTTTTCTAGTTTTGTTTCAATTATCATGCTTAAGCTAAAGAATAAAATGTCTTTTAAATCAAGTAACAATTTTATATTGAATATATAAGTAGTCATCTTGGTTTGGATAAAAATTCTGTAATACATTGCCACCTACTTCCGCTTGAAGCCTGAGTGTGGCTAGAGACTGGTCTAGTTGCCTAAGTATGCTTATGGTGCTCATCAGGATGCTATTCATACCATTGCAAACATGATCTGATTAGTTTAGATTAAAAAAAAAAATAGTATTATTTGGTAACAATTAAAACCATATAGACTGTCCTCATTTCCTAAATATACCATGCCACCTTGGGATTCTTTCTGCCTGAAGGATACATACTACTTCCTCAACTTAATTACCTCCTTGCCATCCTCACGACTCAATGAAGAGCTTTTACAAGATAGACTAGATAGTACTTATTATAAAGAGCATACTCAAACTTGTTTGGTTTCTTTTCTCATTTTTTGGCGGAAGAATCTTTCTCTGTCTCTCTCTCTTTTTTTTAAACCCTATATGAAACAATTCTTTCAGGGTAAGAAAGTTCAGGCCTTAGGGCAATGACACCAGCCCTTAACCCTGAGAAATAAAATAAAAATTTCTCCACGGTGCTTACTCCTTCATCTCCTCTGAGCATCTTTTGACCCCAATAAAGTGGTCTGTCTTAAGTGCTGTCTCTGTGATTTTGCTTTTAACTCTTTGTGCACACACTGATCTAGGCAGTATTAACTTTCATAACATATTGATTTATTTCTGAATGCATAAATTAAATGGCATGATAATACACATCTTATAGTGCATCTCATAATTCTTGACCATTCCCTTGTATTTTAGTATCTTGTCAATCTTCTTGCATATTATTATGCAAATACAATAATTGCTTATTAAGTTTTAAAAGATCAATATTATTTCCTCCTCAGTTATCAAAAATTTGGCCTTCCAGTGAAAGAAGAGTGTACCTTATGTTGAAATGTCCTTTAATTTTCATTTACATCCCTTTTATTTTCCTCTAGCCCTTGGTAAGATGCTAAACGATGTCAAAGAAGAGGCAACTTCCATTATGACAAACTTTCAGAACCAAAGTAAACTTCATCTGAGAATTAAGTAAGTTAGCCAGTGAATGAGATTTGCTAAAGTTTTGTTTACAGGATTTGTCTCATGACTGTAATGAAATGGTACCTGAACGTGATAATGTTATCATAATGAACACTGTGGGGAAACTAGGTGAGTAAACCAACCCATTTTTGCAAACACTCAACCAGGTGGGGTAATTAGTTAACTCATTAGAGCTATAGAGAGAATGATCTATCCTGTGGCACCTGGTAGTCAGGATGAATATATTTATCTCAAAAGTATATTTTAGTCCCAGACCTATTCTGCCCAGCCAAATGAGAAGGATGTACCTGAAAGCAGTTTAGCTAATTCAAGACCATACTGAAAATCAACATTTAGTCAGTTGATTTAAAAAAAAATAAATAAATAGAAAAACAGGATCAGTTTCAGCATAGCTAAACAAAGTACTGCCTTAGACTGAGAAAATGCTATCCGTTCTGCACTATCGTAAACTCTAAGATGCTAGAGATTGTGTTATTTACAGCACCCCTTACAAAAACAGTGCAAGTCCATTCCCCTAGCGTACAAAATCACGCTACCTGTGCATTAAAGATTTTAATAGAAAAAAAAATCAAAAACATAACAGTAGTTAGTAGTATCTAAAGTTGCAGATTATTCCATAGCACATTTTAAAACAACCCTAATTGTTACTATTCTTCTTTAACTATAGAGGAGAGAAAGCACAGAGGATGCGTACCATACACCCAGGGAATCATTGGCAGATGCAGGATTTGTGTCTCAGGTACTGTAGCTGCAGAGAACATGCTTTGAGACTGGTTACAGCTCCCCTTTTCTTTTCTCGTGACCCAACTCCCTCCTGTTTCAAACTTACATATTTCAGGGGAACTGCATAAAGAAGGAAAATGACTGTTTTTGACAGGACAGAAAAAGAATAAGCTACAGGAATGCGCCATATTTCACTCGTTTGCATTGACGGAGGTCAGAGTAGTACCTATCGTTTTCTTCTCAACACTCCACCAGTTTCTCTCTTTATAACTGGGTATCATCATCTAAGATGATGGGGCTTCTAAGAACTAAGAACTAAGAAAGCTGGGGCTTCCTTAAAACTTTCTATAGCTTTCATTAAGTCTCATGTCTCAATTTGTAGAGTTTAAAGGAAAGAAATACTAAGCCGCAGTCTAAAAACCCCTTTCAAAAACAGAGGAATGAATGTAATCTAGAGTACTAATATGATTGATGATGTTAGAAATGGACGAAACTTTCTGAGGAAACAGTTCAGAAGGATTATTTTTTTTTTCATAATTTGCTCTTTTGCTTTAAATTTTCTGGAAAAAATATATAATGTATGCAAATAAAATGTATGCATGTGTTCTCTATTAATGAATATCAAGATATACCCCAAAATAAGGCACTTAAAATATTAAATTATAAAATCTCATTTTCAGTGAGTTGGTCTACTTTATTTTAAATCAATCCAATCTTTTGTTCAAAATTAAGCAAATGGTCTCTGAAATTATTTCCTCAACTTTACATGTTCCCTTGTAATAAAAAATAATAAACTTTTGTGCAAAGAGACACAATTTTTAAATAAGTAATCTTTAGGAAGACATTTAAAATCTGTTTGATTCACATATATAAGATGACAGTGAATCACGCCTAGGGCAGGGGTAATAGCGTGCTGACATTTAGAAACCCCTTTCAAGATTCTGTTGATCTACGATTACTTATGCTTTCTTGAATCTTCATTAAATCACTTTAGTTTCTTTTCCCCCATAATAATATTTCAAAATGTCAACTGATCTTTTCCCATTGGACTAATTTAGGCAAGTCAGTTTCTTGATCCTTACCCTTTTGTCCAGAGTTGTGATTAACCTTTCAAAGGATGTTGTTTGTTTTAATAGGCACTATATATGTCACCTTAGGTGGTATGGAGGAAAGACACAATATAAATCTAATATATGTGTCTTGTTTCTAATTGGGACTTCTACTGAGCAGAAAGATTCAAGGTTGAATCCTTATTGAACTTTTTTTCCTGCACTGCTCCCTCTGATTCACTGTACCTTGATGGCCAGAAATAAAATCTATCAGGTTCCCAATAAAACATGATGAGTTTTAGAACACAGTCTATAACTGCTCATTTAAGATATGCATTATGCTGAGGTTATTACGACACTCACTAAAAGCTGACTAAATCCATTTCAACAAAGCTCAAGATTTAGAAACTTGTCAGTGTTACAGCAGATTCTATGGTTATCATTATCTATCTATTGGCTGATTTTACAAGTGTCACTTTTGGGGGGGTGTTAAGGTAGAAATTTATTTTCAACATTCTTGAAGAGTGGGAAAAAAAAAAAACAAACTGAAGCCATGGCCAATCTAAATAAAGTTATGTGATGATTAAAAAATAATGGGCTAAACACATTACTCAAAATTATTTTCATCTTATATTTTGTTTGAAATTTTAAAAGTTAGACTACAATTAGAAACAATTTTCTTTCTATTTTGTTATTTTTAATGAAAAAAATCATTTTCCTGTAATTTTATTTACTAGTTTTTGATAAAATAGTTATAAATATTTATATTGATACTGCTTCATGTTTGCTTTTCTCATATACAAAGATATCTGTTAAGAAAGGATCACTAGAAATTCTCTAACGCAGACTTTTGTGGCAACGTAATTCTGGAAGTAAATAATTTATTCAGAATTACCAATTTTGGAACAGTAAAAACATCTGCCGTATAATAAATCTTTGTTGGAAAAAATATAATCACACATTCTGTGTTTATTTCTTTAGCAAATATTTGTTTAGCTCCTAGTTAATAAGAGAAGTAAAAACATATGTGATCATTACATATGCAAAGAAGAAACAAAGTAGCGGGAAGAAGGAGAGACAGAAACACAGAGAGAGAGAGAGAGAGAGAGAGAGAGAGAGAGAGAGAGAGAGAGAGAGAGATTGAGTAAAATGTTGTAACAGAAATAAAAAGAATGGAAGAAAATAAACCTGACATATATGGTTGCAAAGACAGAGGCCTTTCTATTTTTGACATTGCATGACAAGAATCTCTGATTGTATTCCAATTGTTAGAAGTCAACCCTAATTTCAGAGATAAACGTTATAAAGTGATTTAATGTTAAATGATCTCTTTTGGTTTTCTGACACCAGTGAATGGCTATAGTGAGGTTAAAATTTTGTCACTGAGAAATCTCTGATTCAATCCAAGTTCTAAATTATTACTGGGAAAATCCTCCAAGGGATTTCAACCAACAATTCATTAATATACTAACTTTTAGAAAAATTTATATTAGAACTATGTATATTATATATTTTACACATATACACACAGTACATGTTATGAAAAAGAGCAACAAACAACTTTACAATTTATTCAGTTTCTGTAGAGAATAGTATTTATAAATACTTTGACTTAATAATTATTTAAGTTTTGTAGCTTAATTTGTTCCATATCATGAACTATTTTAAAAAGCTCTTTAGTGAAAGGAAATGATGGTTCAGAAACTCAGATCTACATAAAGTAAGGAAGAGCATCAAAAAATAAATAAAAGAAGGTTATATAAAAACTTTTATTTTCCTTATCTTCAATTAAACTAAGTTTGTTCAAAATAATACCAGTAATGCATTTGATTACATTTGCTTCTGTATATATTATATACATATTTTAGCTATATATGCTTATACATGCTTATACAAACAAATGACAGCAATGATACAAGGGACAAGAGAGAATAACTAGGATTACTTCATTATTATAAGATACTCATATTACCTGTGAAGTGATATAGTATTACTGGAAAGTAGGCTTTGATAAGTAATAAATGCATTTTGCAAACTTCAGGGCAACCACTGCAAAGAAGAATAACCAATATACTAAAAGAAGCAGAAAAATGGAATCATATAAAATACTCTATTAAAATCATCAAAATGAAAAAATAGTGAAAAACAAAAATAGAAACAAATAGCAAGGGATAAAATAGAAAGTTGTAGAACATATAGTAGATATTAATTATTTTGAATATCCAAGGTCTAAATTAAATAAAACACAGAGTTTGTCAAAGTGGATCGAAAAATAAAATCCATTATATGTAAAAAAGTTTTGTAGTCTATATGAAATGACATTATATGAAAGAGGACGATGTACGTAGATAATGTAGATATAGGTATCAGATAATGTTTTAGGAGTAGCTATAGTGAATAGAATGAAACAGTACTCAATTGAAAGTAGATGTCAAAAGTTCTAAGTCTAAATTCTTTTATGTTATTAGCTATGTAATGTCAAACATTAAGAGAATAGTTTCCTAATACTAAATGGCCTAATTGAAAAAAAAAAAAAAACTTAAAATCACACTTAAAATCATACAACCTATGTAAATATACATAGGTTAAGTGAAAAATCTTTAATAGTATAAGAAAAAATGTTTCTACAACTATAAATAGTTTACAATTTTGGAGATTTATTTAAAAACTAAAAACATAAATTGCTATTGATATATCAAAAGTACAATAGGTCAAATTAAAACCTGGAAAATTTACTGTTATTAAAAAATGATAAAATTGATCTATTATGGCATGGTGTAGACCAACCTAACAGTATAATAACCAGATATTTTTAAAGTCCATGTTTCATTAGCATTATAGAGTCATGCTATCTATAACTGAATTTAAGTTTCAGGTGTTGTTTACACACAACTGTAATTCCACCAAAGAGCAATGATCAGATTAGAGAAAAACTAAAGTTTTGCTGAAATCATAAATATGCAGTTTTGAGTTTTAGAAGACCAGATATTCAATTATATTAAATAACATCGTATAGGTCAAGGTGTTGGTGGTTCTCTGTAACTCTGGCCTTGAATGCTTTATTTTCCCTCCTTACTGATGAATTCAAAGTTAATACAACTGTATGTATCATAATGGCAGCATCTTCATTTTTTTCCCATTGTGTTTGGTCTGTATAGCACAATTTATAATTATTCTATTATTCATTTATATTTACATTTATCCTAATAAATAAGAAGCAAAATAGAAATTTTCATAGTTGTTGAAATTCCATTTTAAAATGAGAAGACATGGGGTCATTACATGCAAACACAGATGAGAGAGAGAGAATGAGCGAGCACAGGTAATAAAGCAAAATCACATTTTCTCTCTTGCATACATACACTTGGAAATAGTAAATTTGTTGAAATGAACATTCTCAAGGTTCTTAAGATCATAAGTTTTTGAATGTATACATTGAATTTTTTCTAAAAGATCAACACGGATTTAGCTTTTAATTTATAAAATTTTCATATAAAAGAGTAAAAATAAATACATATATATGTAAACAAGCATAAAACCAGTTGCTATTAATGGATATTGTAAACTTCAAAAATAAATATAAATGTATATACTTTTATTTAAATCAAAGTTAATATACATGAATTATATTATTAATCCTATTAATGCCAGACTTAACTGAACCTTCATATCAGTATTCAATATCTATATTTGATGACTTTTGAGATGAATGACACCATGCAGACTACATATTAGGAATAAAATCACCGCTAATTATTTCAAGTATGGCTTTCATTTGCTTAGCGTTATTATTAATCTTATAATCAAATAATTAAGCTCTAATGGAAAAATATCTATCATATTTTTTCTTTTTGTATGTCTGTTTGGCATTAAATAAATACATCATAAGCCTGAATTCAACCTAGTTTTTCTATGACCTTCTCTAGATAATCCCAAACTCAAAATAATATTGGGGTGATGTATCTATAAAGCAATATTTGTCAAAATACAGGAGTGTCTAGAATTGCTGTTTTTTCTCTCAACTCACCTTTCAGTATATTCTCACAATAATGATTCAATCAATTCTTTATCAATTGAGCAGCTATTTTTCTAATATATTGGGATATAATTTTCTGGGCAGATTATTCCTTTATGTGCCCATATATAAAAAATTATATTAAATGAGTTACTCAAGGTATATTTCTCTCTTTTGCTTTATTGAATAAACATATCTCTATTTTATAATCTTTCATACACACAAATATTTAACTTTTATAATATTTAAATTCTTTGACTTTTCTTTCTTAGCTTTGTGCTTTTTCCATAGACCATTGCATTGGCTTTTAAAAATATATTTAAGAAGTATGTAAAGTTGTGATTTTCTATATTATATGTCTCTTTTCTTCTTTCTACTTGAATGTTCAAAAAAAAAAAAAGGTATATATCAAATATTCCAAGCTGATAAACAACAGTAGTATATTAGTATATACTTTTTGTATATGTATGTTTATGTGTGTATAATTCTATTCTGGGTTTTCCTTGATAGATAACACATAATTTAAGATAGTGAATTAATGTAGGGATTGTAGGGTATTTTTCTGTGGGAACTGACATGTAAATTAAAAGCTCTTGATTCTAGAAAATTTTTATCCCCCACTTACATGTTTTTATACAGGTCAGTTAACTCCCTTGAATCTCAAATTTCTTCATAGAGTATGCTAATAGAAAAATAAGTGGGACAAAACAGAAGAGACTGATAAGATTTCATCACCTGCATCAACTGAATTTTTCAAAACATTAGTTGTCATTGATGCTAGAGGTAAACATAGGCATAATCCAGTTTAAAATTTTAAGAGCATTTATTTTTTGCAAAGCACTGTGCTAATTATTTTTATATGTTCTCCAAATTCTCACCACAGACTGTGATTTAAAAGCCATGTCATTTACAAATGAAGAATGGCTTATTAAAATTAAGTTCATATCATTAGGTAGAAGAGTTGGGTTTTGAGCACAAATATCAGATGTAAAGTAACACGGGACATTTATGATAGCAATATCCTAGTTTTATTCATTTTTGGAAATTGCACACATTCAGGAAATCACCTTCTTACACACTATACATTTATTAGCAATGCCTTTTTCTTTCCATTCCCCCCCCCCCCAGAAGGGCAGCTTGATATCAAGGAAAAGGTATGTACCTTTGCCATCAGATAAGAGTAACAATTCTGCCTCTATAATTACTAGCTTTAAATTCTTAAAATGTTAAATAAACCCAATGAGCTAAGGGCCTTACCCTTGTGAAGTGGGATTAAAAATGTCAACTTTGGATACTTTACATGAGTCTGAAAATAATCCACCTGATGGTTACTGGGTAAGGAACACTAAATGCAACAGATACTACTTTTATGAAAACTCTTCAAGATGGCTACATGCTGAAATTGTCCAGGACAAATTCCAGCTCTACTGGAATCTCTACAAATCTTTCAGCTCATGGTGGAAGAATCAGAGGAGAAAAAAAAAAAAAGAGCATTATCAAAAAATACATTTTGTGGAAAAAAATACACGAGGGATATGGAAATATCTATGAAATGTGGGATTAAAAACTCTAATCCATGGCAGAAAAGAAAATCATAACAGACTACTGTGATTGGCTTTCTTGAGGAAATAAAAATGAAAAAGTCTAAATGTGACTCTTGTTTGACTGGGATGAGGCAAAAATTAACCTTTAAACCAGAGAGGACAGCAGATGTCGCAGTTTGTTTTCCTTCAGCAGTTGAATAACAGCTGACAGGTGTTCAACTTAATTTATTCTAGAAACTTTCATTTTTTTAAAATCTCACTACCACAAAGTAGTTCTTTAACACATGACTCAGCAAGTCATGTGTAATAATTTCATGACAGGGCACATATTATATATTTGCAGTTGAGTAAAGGATGTGTGTGTGTGTGTGTGTGTGTGTGTGTGTGTGTGTGTGTGTGTGTTTCTCCATGAGAATGACTAAAGGTGAGGTTTCTCTTCAATCTAGTCTTGCAGGTGGCATGAACGTACTCTCTGAGGCCAGAGTGAGTCAAACTGAATTCTTGAATAGCCATCATGTGCGACTTAATAGCTAGTTACAGAGATTTTTGATAGACTGTATAAAACTACGATATGCTTTTAAATCAGAGTGAGACTATAATGGCATCAGAATCAGTCATTTCTAGCCTGTTGGACCACTATAAACTTGATCCTTTTTGTGTGGCAAATAAAACTTCAATAGCCTTCTTTGCATTTTTTGATGTTCTCATATTAAAATGCCTGGGCAGCAACTCAAAAATGGCTGTTTTCTCTTTACAGAAGCATTCTATGGTAATGATCCTAGAGAAAACTGTCAATTTGTGACTCTATCAATCTCTCAATTTTTCTCTCTCCCTTTTTAAAGAATACTTTGAGGAATAATGTCCTACATGTTCATTTCATATATTTTGAAGAAGGCTGTTACTATTATATTTCTACTTTTAAAATCTAAGTGTGGGAACTGTTAAAAATGGACCTAAGCATGGTCAGGGGTGTTGAATATATAGATACATTTTTTTTTATTTGCTTTCATCAGATGTATTCTTGGTCATTGCCAGGTAATTCATGATAGTATCTATTTATAAAATAGTCCAGTAAAATGTTTTCTTTCTGATTTTTCTGATTCAGCCAGTGTGCCAGCCTATTAACCAGAAATTTATAGACCCTTCTACTTATAAAGATGAGAATAATGATTGTTCCCAATATATCTCACAAAGATGATACAAGAATTAATAATTTAATGATTATGTGTCAAATAACTCTGAGTAGGAGATAATAGGGGATTTTCTTCTCTTTAGATCTTTAACTTGAAAATCAAGACCTGTCATTTGAGTTCTCACTGAAGAAGGCAGTCAGTTAATATATCTTTATCTTCTTTTCTTCCCTTGCTTATGAAATCTCAAACCCTAATTATTTCAATTCAGAAAAGGTACTTGGGCATTTTCTCAATATTTTTTTCCTAGCAGATTAAAATAATGAATTAAAAATTTAGAAAGTTAAAAATATACAGGCTGTTATAGGTCCTAAGTCCAAAAGTTTTATGAACACTGATAATATATTTTTCATTTTATTTTATTATTAGTTTCAAGTACATAGTACATTGGTTAGACATTTATAGAATTTATAAAATGATCCCTCTAATTGCTCTTCCTCACCTCTGGTCTTCACCTAGCCATTACATTAATGCTGACTGCATTCCCTATGCTGTGCTCACCATCCCCATGGCCATCTATCAACTACTGATTTGTACTTATTTAACCCTTTACTCCTTTCTTCCAGTCCCCCAGTCCACCTCCCCTCTGTCCATCAGATTTGTGAGTCTGTTTTTGATTAGTTTGGTTTTTTTTTTTTGTTTCTTAGATTCCACATATTAGTAAAATCATATGATATTTATCTGGCTCTGTCTGACTTACTTCACGCAACACAATAACCTCTAGTTTCATCCATGTCATTGTAAATGGTAGAATTGATAATATTTTTAAGTTATATTATATTTACAGTTTCGTTTTCAAGTATAGGCTTAGATTTATCTGCAGAGGAAATACTGAAATTATTTAAAGTACTCCACAAGTATGATTTCTCTATAAGAATATAATTTACATGATTGGTTGGATGGCTTGTCTGGACAATGTCAAGGAAAAGCAAATCGCTTGTGGCTTCATGTGTGAAATACTAAAATACAAAGCATAAGAAGGGTAGACTGAAGTAAGTTCTGCCCAAGAAGAGCCAGATGAATAGCAAGCTATGCTGCAGGATGAACACCTGAATGAGCATTTCTCTGGTGTTATGGTAGATAAGCAGAACATTGATTTATGGCAACCCAATGTATGTAAAGAAAGTAAATGAGATTTTTATGTTAAAGCACAACTAGAGGTCATATTCTCTGATCACCATCCTGCTACATGTTATACCAAACATGTATATACAACTTCTAACAGTGGAGATTTAACATATTTAATATGGGTATGTTCTTGACAGAGCCTACGAGACTTGATTAATTTCTGAGTGCTCCATTACCAACTCTGACAGCATTACAGCTCTGTTGGGAAATGAAGTATAATGTCAGGTTACTAAGCAACTCTGCAGCTTTTTAAAAGTATGTCTTGGAACTCACTTGTTTCTGCTAATTGATTCCATCCACATCATTTTGAGCATAAATGGGACATCGTGTTTCAAAACATGCTGGATTGCTACTTTCAGCTAACGTGCCTTAAACCTCTGCATATCTAAATCAAGGATTGGCATGTAAATGTCATATTCAAAGCAAATTTTTATCTTCCCCTTGAATTGCACTGAAAAAAAAAAATAATCTTATGGTAGTTCAAGCTAGTGTCTGAAGTTATCTGTAAATTGTCAGAAAATAACAGAAGATTAAAGAATGATAACTTTTTTGACTTTTACACAGAATAAAGTTTTAATTAGCCAATCTGATTTACCTTTTAGTACAACTGCACAATATAATGCATCAGAATTAATAGCAAATCTGTCTCACAGCATTGCTTCCATGTTGACATTTCTACAGTCACTAAACCTTTGACCAAAATAGTATCTCATCCAGTCTTGATATGTTAGTAATAAATGCATCCATATATCACATTTTATGAGTAGCAAAGTAAGCTTTTATCATCTTTGACTCCTCTTTCCATTATATCAAAGGTGAAGAGTAAACAATAAAACGTTATAAACATTTTACATTTACGTTCAGCATGTTTTCTCAAAGTCCCATTCATTCTCCACTCTGCATTTCAGAATAGTGCATAATTTAGTTATGAACTCTGAGTACATGGGATATTTTGTGATTTGATGAGGGTCAAAGATGTAGGAACAATTTACAGATTAGAAAAAAATCTGGATATTTTTACTCAGTGTTTACTTTGGAAATGTTGAATTATTTGCTTTTTACTTAAAATATGACCATTAAAGAATCCCTCACAAGAGTCACTTCACAAGCAGTCAATTTAATAAAACTGCTGATATCAAAAACATGTTTATTCAATTAATTGGAAGAATCAGTAATATATAATTTATATATAGTAATATGTAAATTACATTCTTAAACTAAACATAACTGCAGAAGTGAATTGTATTTACTGGATTAGAATACTTGGTGGTTATTAGTATTGCATGGCTTCAGTAGTCACATTAAAGTGAATTTGAAAAACAAACCATAGAATCATGGTAAGGATTAGCACAAGCAGACTATTTACCATAGTAGTCCACCATAGTCAATGTGTAATAAGTGAAATTGTAATTATTTATTTGAAATAGTTCACTAATATACATTGTAATACAGATTAAGACTAATATGTACTTGATTTATAATTTTTATATATTCATTTTGGAAATAAAGAACACATGTTTTTCTTTAGAGGAGGACTCACATAATTGCAAGATACATAAAAGGCAAAAAATTAATAATACTTAAACAATAAAATAAGATAGAAAAACATGGTGGTAACAAAAATTATATATTCAGCTGATAAAGTATCTTAGTCAACATTCTTTCCTATTAAAAAACCAGCCCCATCAATGTAGGACCTAATCTCTTTTGCAGCTAGTTATGAAGCACTGAACAAGAAACAACCTGATAGCTGATATTTTGAAAAGAAGCTGATGAAAATTTAAGTTAAAAAGTCACTGCCAGAAACGACAAAAAAAAAAAAAAACCCTCAAAATGACTACTTTTTATCACTTCCATCAATAGATGACATCCATTAGCAAATTTTACAATGATTACTTTGAGGGAAGAAAAGAAAACAAAAATCACTAGTCAAACTGCTTTTTACTTTCTGAACTAAGACTCCACCTCTCCAATATGATTTCTCCCAAAACATTTGGCAGCCTATAGTTTATAGTAGCTTTAAGCAAGATAAATCAATAAAGAGAGTTCGTACAACTGCATCAAATTGCAGCCATACGCTGAAGCAGCCCGAGGTGAATTCTGATTCAACATCGGTTCAGTGAAGAAAATTTCCTATTCACTATGAAAGCAGAAAAGCGTTGGTTTTCCCAAATGTTTTCTAAGTGTTAAAAATTATCTTTCTTCAATATATGTTCCCTAAAGAACATAATTCAAAATTATGTTACAAATTATAATATTCCAAAAATATAGACCTGAGAACAAAGATGAGGTGGGGGGCAAATGTTAAAATACAATATAAATCTGCTATTTTAGGAATTAAAGTTAATAGTCTACATGTAGTCTTAAGAACTGCATCTCAATGAAGTTGTTTCTGAACTGTTTCATTTTGACCTGTCGGATATTTGATAATAAAGGTTGGTCTTTTCTACATTTTTATTACAAAAACAATTAATGTTTACCAATTACCATAAAAAATTAGAAAATGTAAATAGCGAAAATGGAAAATGAATAGGAAAAAAATCATATAACTCCCAGTCAGGAAATAATGTCGATATTTCATTGCTTATAATTCTCATCTGTTTTTCAATTCATATGAAAATTTACATATATATTTCCAGAAAAATAAGACTACACATGACATTCTCTTTGTGTTAATAACTTTTACTAAAAAATTACTAGAATATGGTTTTCTAAACTAATAAGTGTTTTTATGAAGCATCATATTAAATTACCAATTTATATGGTTTTTAATTAAATCAGTCTCATCTCTTTAGATATTCAGTACTTTCAAGGTTTTGATACAATAACTATAATATTTTATATTGATATCTTTCTTAATCCATATATTTTTAAAAACATTACAATGTTTTTCTATACTAGATGAACCTAAACCTCATCTAAGCAAAAAAAAAGAAATAAACAAAAACATTTTATAAATGAATTTAGACTCAAATTCCAGAAAAGATACGAAAAAGCAGTTTCCATTTACCTGTGTGAATAGCTAAGAGGAAAATCAACTTTCTCTAAATGTTCTACAGCATGGGAAAGGAACAATAATAAGACGTTTAGAAAGGAAAAAAATGAAGTCATTATCAATTTACAAAATGCATAGTTCCATGCCATTATTTTTACATAACATTTATTAATTGCTAGTGGTAAATGAGCTAATAAAAGTAGCAGAGAAATCATTTATTTATTTCAATGATGGTGTGGTGTATGGAAGACCAAAGGAGGTAAACATGCAATCAGAAGCCTGACAATATGATCTAAAAGTAATGGCACAGTAAGCCAAGGGAGAAAGTGATGACTGTCAGTCAGAGTAGTCAGAAATAACTTAGAAAAAGAGGGCAGAGTTTGAACATGAATCTGAACAAAGTCTATTTCCGATGATACATACATCCACTTCTGCATATAGAGTTAACTTCCCCTACGGTTCATCTATCATTTTACTTTGTTTTTGCCTTCACAAATCATTCTCCTTCAAGAATATTCTCCTTCTCCTACATAGAGGATGTACGACGTGTGAGTAGTGTGAAAAATAAAAGTGGGTAAAATAGATTTAAGTAAGTGTTAACAATTCTTGTAAGCATTGTAGCATCCCCCTTTTTAATAATATATTTGAGGAAAAAAAGTCCACATATCTCATAATTAGGTCGTTCTTTAATGCATTTTTCTTCAATGCAAGTATTTGAAGAAAAGAAAAACACATGCATTGTAATTTAATATCTACTGATAGAGACAACAAAACAAAATCTGTAAACTACAGGGATAGGCAGCTAAGGAAGTAAACACATAAAGTTGCTTTCCCAAGCTTATAGATGAGAACGTGGTGAATCGCTACTCAGAAGACAGATGCTGAAAGCATGGAGCGTGCTTGCAGAGGGAGCTGTGTAAGTTCTCCTTGATAATAAAAATAGAACTATTAATTTTTGTAAAATTACAGTATCTTACTTAATTGAAGCCTCGGGGCCAATTGCCCACAATTTGTCAAAACACGGAACTGGCACAACACATAATCATCAACCGCGAGGTGAAAATTAGCTGGTGCTAACAAATATCTGAGATATTAAAATGTGTCACCTCGTTGGTGAACTAACTGCACAAAAACTATTTTAACAGTGAGCGATAATTGCCTCCAAAGCCCAAGAATCAGGCTCACCAAGTCAGAGAGGATATGCTGCACACTGAAAGACTCCCTCTGGTACACCTTGCCTCCCAACTTCTAAATACCACGGTTCCATTTCACTGGGGCGTTTCGTAATCTTCATAATCTCAAGTCCTACGATGTGAACCATTAAGAGCCTCTCTGAGCCACTCATTGAGGTGTTCTCTCGAAGCCACATTTCCTTTGAAAAAGTGTGTCCCCTTTCTCTGTAATCCGAGCCCAGTGTAAATGTAATGCCAGAAACAGAAGTTCTGTGAATGAAAAGCTCTGAAGCAATCTTGCTTCTGTTTTCTCTGTTCTGCTCATTCCATTGGGAAAAAAAATCTATCTGCCGACACAGTAGGAACGTCATTTCCATTAGAAACAAATATATATATATATATATATATATATATATATATATATATATATTTTTTTTTTTTTTTTTCCTCTGATGAAAGGTAGATGTTATCGCAGCAAAGGGCTCTACTTGAACGGAACCCTTATCTCTGTAACATTTGCTTTGTTCAAGAGATATGATTTGAACGGTGCTGTACAAGAAAATATTACAATGCATTTGGAAAACTCCCAAAGTGGCAAATGGTGTGTTAAGATTTCAAAAGTTCTTAAATTTTTCTTATCTTTTTTTTTTTCTTTTTACCTTTATATCTGCCAAAGGTGACACTCCTCAATTCATCATCCACACTCCATCACGTTTGATTCTCAGTTTGGGCTGGTAAAGTATGCAACCAAATATTCCACGACTTGTTGTCAAGTTACTCTTGCTGTCTCTAACCTGGATCTAATCATTTTGCTAAATTATAAAAATACACTTTTGTCATTGCTACTGTTGGTAAGCCCTAGTCTAGGAGCTTTGCAAACAAAGTTTCTCTTCATTCTCTCAGGTACTTAGGTCTTAGTGCCAAATTACAGTCAGGCGACAGGAGCCATGATACCTGTTGGCAGACTGACATGGTTCATATTACTTATCTGCTTGCTTGCATCTTTAAAGACTGTTTTGATTTGTGACTGCCAATTTTCACTTTTCTCTGAAAATAGTTTTTTTTTTTTTTTTTAACAGTGGACTTTGTAATGTTAAGACATTTTATGCCCACTAGGTACTGTTCTTTGGACCTGGCCTCTTTCCTTTCTTTTCATGTTGATGCCATGTGACTTAAGATGCTTGTCCATTTCTAGATTTCTGTTTAAGTCTTAAATATTCAGGATATGTCTTAAGAAGTCACAGTAAATATATTTTCTTGGCTCTAAACCAGAACCCACTCTGACAGTTGGTGTGATTCTCCGACTACCCTAAAAATCTAACATAAATAATATCACAGTCAATGGGAAATTCCTTCTTCTACTCAGGACCCAAGAGAGGTGAAGAAGCTTTATACTCTCACTATGATTCTAGTTAAGAAACTTAAAACACACACACACACACACACACACACACACACACATGCACAAAATGTTTGTTTTTCTCCTGTCAATAAAAGCATTTAAAAAATTGCACAGGTAAATATATCTCTTAGTATTGGTTAAATATTGATATTGAGTGATGTTATCATGGAACATTTTAGATCTTGGAACTGACTGGCAATGTATCATAATTCTGTTTGAGGAACTTAATTGTGTGGAATTAATGTAAGGATGAAAGCACTCCATGCTTGCTTCTAAGAAATAAACTTATCCAATATCCTTATGTGTGTGTGTGTGATATCAAATGCAGTCAATTGAGCAAATATTCTATTCCACTGCTCAACGGCAGCATGTGAAAGTGGAATTTTTATTGTTTTTTAATAATAACTCAATGACACTGACAGGAAATTTGTTTTGAAATGGGGATATGATTTGTTGTTGTTGTTGTTGTTGTTTTCCTTTATGCACAAGTAAAAGTGCTTAGGCCACCAAGAAAGTTATGCGGAAGAACCTTAGAGTAATTCATGGTAGTTAGTATTCAGAAAGACAAGGGGAGCATAATTTAAAAAAGCAAATGCTTTTGTCATCTGGAGTGTGCAATAGGCACAGGATGAATCAGCATAAACAACAGTGATCCCGGACAAAGCTGTTCTCCCAAGGTTTTCTCCATGTTTTTCCTCTGGTCAGGTTTTAGGACTCTTATAATCCGAGAAACAATCAGACATCTCAGAATAAAATACATAGCAATAAGATAACTATCTTGAAAAGCAAATGCTGTTTTTACATTCTGAAATATCTTCACCAATTTTAATACCAGCTCAAAAAACATTATATTTGTTATGAATTGAAGTGTGCCCTCTTAGAATTCATATACTGAAGCTAAAGCCCCTATGGATTAGGGTATGTCTGTATTTGGAGATTTGGAGATAAGGTCCTTAAAGAGGTAATATGGTTCGATGAGGTTATAAAGGGGGTCCTGATCCAATAGGACTAGTGTCCTTATAAGAATCTTCATAGTAGCTTATTCATAATTCTCAAAAGTTAGAACCAGATAATATATCCTTCAGTAAGTGAGGTTAAACAAGCAGTGTTAATTTCATAAATGTAATATTATTCTGTTATCAAAAGGAATGGCTATAAAGCATACAAAGGCATAAATGAACCTTAAATTCCATTCCAAATAGTTAAAAAGTATATGATTCTCTATATATGACATTCTGGCAGGCACAAACAAACAAAAAAACTAACTAACTAAAGACAGTAAAAGTACCAGTGGTATCTAGGAGTTTAGTGAAGAATGGCTTTAGAGGGTGAATAATGGGTCTTTTAAAAGTCAGTAAAACTCTTCTGTATAATACTGTAATGGTGGATATGTGACACTAACCATTTGTCAAAATCTGTAGACTTTAAAGCACAAAGAGTGAAACAATACACGCAAAATTAAAAACAAAAAATAGGAGGCTGTGAAATCCTAGGATGAAATGCACACTATGATGGAAATAGAAAACCCAATTACAAATGTATGAAGCAATCTCACTGAATGGGACAGAGGAAAAAGTGCTGACCTAAGAAAATTTGGAAAGAAAGGAAGTCTCTAAAACTGGAGGCAAAGAAAATTGGGCCTAACCATTACAATTGTTAATAAAGTTGTTCCCCATGTGGGTACAGGTTAACAGTTCTAAATAACCATGTCAGGATAATGTTAGACCTGAACAATTAAGTAAATGGATGGCAAATGGTGAGAGCCAGGCTTCTTTTGAAGTTAGAGGTTAGAGATAAGAAAGGGAGAAGGCTGCAATGAGTCATATGATAACAGAATTCAAGACATAAATATGAACACATATTTAGCTTAATATAGATACAGATGGTTACATATAAAAATACTTACAGAATATGTATACAAACAGGATAGAACACAGACATCTTTTCTTGTTCTGTCAGCTGAGTGAGACTAGTAGCAATGCCATTCCAGTAGCAACAGAGTCCCCAGTGCCCAGATCTTGGTTTGTATTTTATTCAATGATAAAAGAAACTGTGAATCCTTAGAGAAATGACTAAATCTATTATTGAGAAAAAGAATATATAAGATGAGTCTGGGAACTTTTGTAGGCAGAAAGTAAGAAACTGGCAAAAAAAAAAAAATCCCACAAATATATATACACTAAAAGAACACAGGAGCCAACAGAAAGAATTCCCATTTATCAAAGCAAGAACAATTTCATCAACTAAATAAAGAAAATATATTTGTATTATAACCCAAAGCATAAAACAAATGCAATGCATCCATAGTAGTATAAATACATGATTGAATACTTAGATACACAGATAGATAAATGAATTTGTTAATGAGAAAAGATAAATCTCATGTGCGGAAGAATGTTAAAGAATGTGTGTAGGTACTCTGCCTCGAAGGAGGTGGACCATAAGTGCCCACACCTTAACTGTGAACTGCATATAAAGACTTTCAAAGAGCATAGATTAAGGGCAAAATAGTAACTTTGCAGCACAGAAATTTGACAAACATTACTCAGGTGATTAAGATAAATATCAAAAAAGATAAGTCATATTGATAGTAGGTACCTCTGATATGTGATGAAAATCATATCTCTGTGATCTTTCCCTCAAAAACTCAAATACAGGCTAATCCTGAGAAGAACATCAGATAGGCCCTAATAGAGGGACATTTACAAAAAAAAAAAAAAAAAAAAAAAACCAAAAAACTACCAGTACTCCTCAAAACGGTCAAGGCAATCTAAAACAAGAAAATCTGAGAAATAGTCCAGGCCAAATTCAAGAGTAAACTTCGTAGACAAGATGACTAAACATAGTGTGGTGTCCTGCATGGGATCCTAGAATAGAAGTACATTTAGTGAAAACTAGGAAACACAGTTAAAATATAAACTTTAATTAATAATAATGTATCAATATTGACCCACTTACTTTGTCAAATATGACATGTTAACATAAGACATAAATAATAGGGGAAATGGTTGTTAAAACTTAAAATAGCAGGCCATTACAATAGCTTCAAAAACATAAAATGCTTTGGAATAATTCTGACAAAAGATATGAAAGACCTGTACTCTAAAATCTATAAGCTATTCTCTAAGAATTTAAAGAAGACCTGAATAAATAGAGACATGTTCATAGATCAGAAGACCTAATATTTTTGAGACATCAATTCTTTACAACTCAACCTGTAGATCTAGCAATCTTCTAATCAAAATTCCAGCAGACTGGTGCATGTGTGTGTGTGTGTGTGTGTGTGTTTGGGAAAAAAGAACATTTTTAACTAAATGTTAGATTTCACCTCCTATATCAAGAGGTCCAAAGAAAGTTGATATAAATAAGAGATTAAATTTTACTGTTAACATAAGCATATGAACCCATACATTCAGTAATCCACCATCATATTTTACCATAAAGTTGACTTCTAAGAAAATTAATTAGGTCATTAAGATTGTGTTTTTATGAATTAAAAAAAAATGTAAGTGTTCATATCCTTCATAAAAATAAGTATGCTATATATAGTCTTATAGTCATCAATTTGGCCAATCTGAAACCTAAGTTACAATAAATAACCCATATTATTCCTTTCACATTCTCTACACCAATGTTCAGTTCCCCACTACATCACATGAAATATACCTTCTAATATTTTTTAATATAATTTCTATACCTACTGGCTTCAACATCCATTGCTTAGATCATCATATTTGTTATTCAACTTATACTGCTGCTTTTATTTTTACCCATGATCAAATTGTATTACATCTAGCATGATCTTTGTCACTCAAATCTGACATCCTTTCAAATGGTTTATCCAATACCTTGAGAATCAGTCATTCCAGGGACCTATGGTGAGGCAGTGGCGGCTGCTGAGGAGAATGAAGAGGAGGAGATCAAATAGATAGGGGAACCCATTAGGAAATTTTATTATACACCACATATTTAGGCCAGATGGCATGCATCTCCCTGATGTTCTCCAAGCAGAGCTTGGTGTCTCTTCATCCAGAGCATTTTGTCATCATAACATGTGACACATTATAGCTTAAATGCTTTTTTTAAACTGTTGCCAACCACATTATATCAAGTGATGCCAGAAAAAAGTATTTTGCTTTTGCAAAAATTTTGATTAAATTTTACAGCGTTTGCAATTGTACAATTTTTTTCTCACTTATTAGATGTGCACAGTAAGAATGAACAAAATACTATGTTTGGCACACTTTTTGTGTTTTTACTACAACTGATCTTCATTTACATGGTGTAAATTAATATTATATTCAGGTGGAGGACCTAAAAGTATATATGATTTGATTTCTTAGAAAAAAGCTTTTTGGGGAAATCAAAGTGGATATAAGGAGTAAATCTTTGAAACATTAGTAAAGATGATCCATATATTTACTGTTTAGCTCATTAATTCACAAAGAATGGTATTACTCAAAGCATGCCAAGACTTTTAGGGAAGTAAAATAACTAAGTCAGAAACATTTTGGAGGGATAATCAGAGAAACAACTAACCAAGCCTCCCCCTCCAAAAAGGTCAGCAGACTGAAGTAATATGTTCAAAGTACAGAGGACTCATAGGGCTTTCCAGGTGATGAGTATGGTGAAAGGGTTGTGGTTGACATTGTTCTAAACAAGAAAAGATCATCAGCATCAAGGCAATGATTTTTGTTGCTGTCATTATCATTGTCATTGTTCCCTGTTTTAAAAATTGACATATAACATTGTGTAAATTTAAACTGATTTGATACATTTACATATTACAAAATGATTTCCACAGTAAAATTAGCTAATATCTTCATCATATCATATATTTATCATAAGTGGTAAGAATACTGTATTCTATGCTTAAAGTTGCTAAGAGAATAGATCTTAAAGGCAAGGATTTTTGAAGCAGGACCCTCTTCTAGGTGATAAAAAGCCAGAAAGTAATTGGGTGAGAATTAGAGTCTAATTTGAATAAACCATCTGAGCAGCAAGAGGGTAAGGAGAGATTTTAACTCATGTGGAAACAGTGTCCTGTTCACTGCTGGATATAACAGATCTTAAGTAACAAAGGTAAGTTACAATTTGATTTCAAGTTTCACTTATCTAGTGGGGCCGGGGGCGGGGGGTGGGGGAGGTTCTAAATGTGGTTTTTACTAGACACCATCTCAGCAAATTGCTTTTATATGCAAAGACCTCAGAATCACATCTGGTATGAAATGAGGATAGACCAGAGGATATTGTCCCTGCCCTTGAGGACGATCAGTCTAACAGGAGTTAAGGCTGCAGATAAAACAGTGACAACACAATGTGTTACACTTAATAATAGAGTTATTAAAAATGCTTTGGCAGTACAGAAAATAGACTAATGTATTCATTTACACCAAATTTTTCAATTTGTTCAAAGTTTTATTAATCCCGTGGACCACTTGAAATCTTCATCTTGATAGACCCAAAGTGATTGTTCAGATAACTCATTATACATGCCTTCTCTCTAAGGGAAACCTTCCTTTTTTTCTAGATACTGAATCACTCTAATTAAATAGTATTTCCTCATAATGATCTACATTATGTTCTGTTAAGTGACTTGCCACCTTAAAAGTGAACTTATGAGAGGAACTACTCATTTGAAATATAATTGTCCCTTTTGAACTTTAATTGAGAATTTATCTTGTTGGTTTATGATGAGAGTAGTTTCTTTAAGAAGATACTGGTATCTTTGAAAAAAAATGAATCGGTAAGACAGTCACTTTAAATTCTGCTTAAATGATTTATATTAAATCCACATTGATTATACATTATTTAGTTGATTCAAGCATCTTCTACATCTGACATATTTCTTTCACCCTAATTCTAGAAGCTGCTAATTTCCTGTTTCTAAAAGACTATTTCTTGAATATTGACATACTTTTCTAACGATTTTTATTTTTTTTATTAAACTGACAAATGACTATTGTGTAAGACACCATTCACAAGCTACTTTTCTGCATCAAATGCAATTTCTAAATCAGAGATTATTAAAGACATACATAGAAAACTAGTATGAAAACTAACTACTCACCTACTTATCTGGAAATAAAGTAGAGAAAATAAAATAACAAAATATCTTTTAGTTATCCCACACATAGTTCTATTCATAGAGGCAATCACCAGTTCGTTTTTTGGTCATTAAACAAACAACTTGAAAAAAGTAGTATGAGGGACTTTTCGTGTTGTTATAATATTACCAATATCATCAGCTCCATACATAAGCACGATCCCTGAATCACGATATTCTGTAGAAGGGAAAGAAAGAGTGGTTCTAAAATTCTAGAATAATTTTTAGCAGAGTTAGATTTTCATCGTTGCAAGTAATATTAGTAAGTAAAAAAAAAAGTCAAATGATAACAGTGGAAATAGCATTAAAGCATAATTTCAACAATTTAACCATAGCTTTAATGACTAAGACACACACAAAAAATATGTTAACAGGACATTCCTTTAGATTTATTGACCAACTACTTTTGAGGTAATCTGACAGAAGACACAGAGCTACAAAGTGGCAAAGATACATTTTGAGCCTCTTTGTCTGATTCCAAGCCCATGTTTAATTGCTAATTTAAAATTCTAATATATTTATTACACTATTTAAGTGCAGTTTTCTGAACCAGTTTTTAATTATAGATTTTTAAATAAAACACCCAAAACATTAAGTTTATTGGTACATAATTTCTGTTTGCTATTGCTGATGAATTTCTATTTTAAATGTATTGTTACGTTTTAATGTTTTTGTTTGGTTAATAATTCACAAAATCTTGAAAAGTCTACGTATAGTTTGTAGGAAACCTATTAAATATATGATTAATTAGAGCAATAGCTAGATGGATAGTTATAGAAAACTAACAATTAAAATAGCAAAAGAGAAATACTAAGATAAAAAAGTAGGGGATATTATAAATAACACCAGTGGAATTTAAGTGATCTAAAGATGGAGTAGGATTTAATTTTTCAACTGTTCTCTTTTTGAAAAAAAATATTTTATTTGTGGCTGTGACAACATTTTAGATTTGTCTGCCTCTTCACAAATTGTGCATTTGAATTATTGAAAACCCAAAGTTCAAATTTTGGCCATTTTCCTCTATATGTCTGTCTTAATTGAATTCTTTTAGTTAAGGATGATAAAGAATTCAATTCCAACCTGTTTAAAGACAGATGGATATTTATTGTTTCATATAGCTAAATCGTACCATGGGAAGTAATACCAATTGCAGGTCTAGGACTTCTCATTATATCATTAGGCACCATTACCTCTGTTTTACTCTATGTTAGATGGACCCTCAGGTAGATTCCCCCCCGAGGAGTGAGGTTGTCTGCTAGAATTTCTATAATTACATTCTAACTACTCAAATTCAAGCCCGATGGAAAGAGGGCACCCAACCTATTTTGAACAGACTTAGTTCCCTTGACCATCCTGAGCCAATGATTTATTCACTCATATGTTTACTCAAATTCATTTATGTAAATATACTCTCTTTTCAGATACTCCTTACCACCTTCTTTACTTAATTTTTTAGTCATACTCTCATCACCATATGAATGATTTTTATATACTTTTATATACCTGTAAATTATACACATATGCAAATTTGAGTGTTTGTTTGTTTGTTTATTATTCATTTCACTCAACCAAAAAATACACTGCATGAGAGAAGCGTATTTTGTCTGTTTTATTTACTCACTGCCTTTTGTCCAGAACCCAGAAGAGTGCATGACACAAAGTATCTGCTCAGTTAATGAATGAATTGCTTGTTATTTACTCTGTACTCTATTCTAGACATTTGAGATATAACAATAATAAAAATAAACCTAAATATTCCAGCCTCATTGAATTTATTTTCTAGTGGGAGTATATATGATAGATATAGATAGATGATGATAGATGTATTAGGTAGATGATAGAGAGATGATAGATAGATGATAGATAGATAGATAGATAGATAGATAGATAGATAGATAGATAGATAGATAGATGATGGATAAAATATGCACATCATATCTGGGAATTACACATGCTAAGAGAAAATATGTTGTTCCTGAATATCAAGAGGAATATTCATTGATTTGTACAGAGAAAGTCATTCATTCCTCACTTACTATGAGAATATCTATGAGAATAGCCTCACTCAGAGTTCCTCTCCTGAAAGATTGGAAGAGATGTTCCTGCTTGGAGTCTTTGGAATGTATTGGAATGGATATTAAGTAAGCAACAATAGCAAAGTCTACCATAGTATCATTTACAATCTTATTCTCAGCAGATGTTTACTGAGTGCCTAGTATGTTCCTTATACTTTTTTGGGCTTTAGAAATTATTAAATATCTTAGTCTAGTTTCCCAGAAGGCAGAACCTGAAGAAACATCAAGTATTTTAGAGTATGCCATCTCAGAGAACGGAAGCAAGGAAGGGGAAGTAAAGTGAAGCAATGTGAAGATGACGCCTATGTTGGATCAAGCAGCTGAAAATCATTACAACTATTTCTCAGTACTTCCAAGATGCATTAAAGGAAGAACTTATCTCTAAGTCCTGTCTACCCCTAGTACCAGATTCCCTCCCTCACTTCGCCACACTCCACCTGACAAAATACCACCACACATAATCCCACGCTTTCAGTCAACCATCCTCGAAATGGATCATCAGGGAAGCTCTGGGGCAGGACATGAGAAGAGTGTAGCACAGACTGAGTGGTGTACAAGCGGTGCTGGTCCCACTGGCTCAAGTTGCAAGAAACTTGGATACAATGAGACAAACAAGATGCAAAGTGATGCCTCAAGAGAAGAAACATCCAAAACATATGGAGCTGAGAGCCCCTTGGACATGCAACATAAATATAATAAATGAATATATTCTACAATATGCTAGTGTTTAATGAGAGAATAAAATGAATTTATATTTGACCATAATTTGGGTTCAGTGTTCTAAGTTCCCAAATGGCAAACTATTTAATGAATTTTATCTTTTTTGTAAGTTGTTTGCATTGTACAACCTTTGCTGTCAGTAAATTTGATTGTAACTGTTATCTTCCCAGTGTGCCTTGTAAGTTTAAACATAAGCCTTTTTGCCCCAGGCTTGCAGGGCTAAACACATAGGTCTCTATATTTGCACTCTACCTTTTCCAGTACTTCACATCTAATAATTTTATGCAATTTGCCACCGAATGTAAACTGTCATCTGACTTTTAAAATCATTTTGATGAAAATAAATAGAACGAAATATCTAGTTGAGTCATAGAAAAATTTCTTTTCTTTAGCAATAATTATATGTGAAAACCTATGATTCTTATGTATTTATGTAATAAAATTTAGTATGACTTTGTACTCTATAATGTACTGGGATTGTGTTTGTACATTGTTGATTATCACCTGGCATTTGTGAAGTTGAAAACATATCCAACAGCTAAGCTAAAATGTTCCAAAATGATGCAAGGTGATAATCAAGATATTTCAAATGGTTGTCAAAATAAAACCTACAATGATATCTATGATGGGCTATCTTTGTACCAAAATAGCTTTGGTACAGTTAATGCAAGGGGATTTATGGGTAATTTTCTAACTTCATTGTTAATCCTGAGTGAAAATATTTAACTTTATAACTTTATAACTATCAAGAGAACATAAAATATAAGAAAATATTTATTTTTTTCTACTTTTTGCAAGTAAACAAAAATTTATTTTTTTGTAATAAAAAGGGCTTGGTTCTTTCAATCTTAATTATTTTATCATTAGAATGAACATTAAATCTTAGATAATTGCTAGTCTACTATTGATACAGCGATGCTATAAAACATTTCAGAATTGAACTATTCTTCATTTCTTTAAACGCTAGCATTTTATTTTGCATAGACAAGGTACATTCTGTATGTTTTCTAATAAAAATGACTATTAATATATCTGTTTTTCAAAATTAGGCAATATTACCTAATTTTGAAACTTACCCAAGCTTAAATTTACTTAAAATGAAAAATAAATTACCACTATAATGATGGATACATGTCATTATACATTTGCCCCAAATCATAAAATGTACATCATGAGTGACTTCAAATGTAAACTATGGACTTTGGGTGATTATGATATAACAATGTAGGTTTATCAATTTTACCAGATGTACCACTTTTAGGATGTTGATAATGGGCAAAGCTATGCATGTGTGAGGGCAGGGTATATGGGAAGTCCTTATACCTTTCCCTCAATTTTGTTGTGAACTTAAAACTACCCCTCCCCCTCAAAAAACCCCACAATGTTTTAATGAATAAATAAATCAAATGCCAATCTTTTAATTCTATCTCTGTAAGGAATCTGGTGTTTTCCCCCAGGAACAAAAAGAAATGGAATCCATAATTTGAAGGGAAAAGATAAGGAGGCAGAGGAAGTTCAGAAAGAAATAGAGGAAAATTTAAGAAGAACATAAAGAAATTAAATAACTAGGAAAATATCTTCTGAAACTATTTTAAGTGCTTACAATTCCTTAAACATTCATGTTGTTACTGTCTTCTTTATGAAGCTAGGATCTCTTCCTTCAAATTTTAGTTTATTTGTTATGATTCTTTATATTTGTAAACTCCACTTGTTTATTTTCCTGAATACAATGTTATATTTCATAAACATTTCATTAGTGACAGCTTGAACATTCATAAACTTACAGGTGGAAAGTGGTAGATAGTGGTTTTAAACCAAGTCTCAACACCAGATAGAATTTCTTTATTGGCAAATCATAAACATCCTTTGCAAATTTTTCCAATTTTCATTTCTAATCTTCTGATTTTCTTTTGTTCCATTGTATTTTAGATAAAATTCTAAATGAAACATTCTGAATGTACACACAACTGTAATACTACTGTTGTATCTCCAAAAATATCAGAAACAATAGACCACTCTCCACTCCATCTACCCATTCCTCCTATACTTTTAAATATCTCCTCAATAAGTCTAATTATTGCTGTAATCAGACTATATCAAGACTTAAATCCTTTGATCTCTTGTTTGTTCTTCCTATCACTCCCTCTTTTCTTCCTTAATAAGTTTAGATTCCTTTGTTCCTCAATTTTAAAGCTCAATTTTCAACATAACTGTGCCCCTTGTCCTGTTGGCCTCCTGTCCTATTGAGTATAGTCACGACCTTAGCACAATTAGACTGTTGGCATTAATTCTTTGCATTAATACCCAGACGTGTGAGTACTGCTAGAGAAACATCTTAAATTATGCAGGCTTGGCCAATGTAAATCCATGTCCCCTTCTTACCTAAAGCCTTAGTACAGTCTGGGCATTCTTCTATATTTCCTACTTACTGTTTTAATCCAAACATGTGACCTGACCAATGCCTACTCAGTCTGAGCCAAAGGACTTGTCTTTTTCTTCACAGAGAAAATAGAAACTATTTAGAAAAAAATCTCTCAACTTTTTTTTACCCTGCTCAGAAACAGAAATATGTGCAGTCATTTCCCCACACCCCCTCCTCTTTTATTGGAAGCAAAAATATAATCTCACTAAGAGAAATCATTTTACCAAGGCTCTGGATCTTCTCCTTCCAAAAATTCTCAAACCCATTTGGTCTGCCTTCTATTTCTCACTATTTGCTCTTTATCTCATCATTTTAATATGTTGAAGCCAGTCTTCTCATACAAGATAAAAATAAACATAAAGAAAAACATTCACTCCTGACCTGAATCTCATTCTAGTTAACACTCTCCCTAGCCTGTTTTCATGCTCAAATTGCTTTAGAGTGTTACTTACCACTTATTGTATACATTTCACTCTTCAGCCAAATTCAATATGGCTTCCCCCAGCATCACACTATTAAAAAGCTCTCCTGAAGGACACTTATGATCTTTGTGTGGCTGAATCAAAGGCTGTTTAATGTCATGTTGTTTATCCTCTAGGAACCGCTGACTCTGTTGATTTACCCTGCTTCTTTAAAATATCTCTTCCTTTAGTTCTGTAGAATGGAGTCTTATTTTTCTTCTACCACTAGGTCTGCTCTTCCACCCTCTTGTATTTTCATATTCTAGCTATCATTTAAATATAATTGTTTTTCAATGTCTGTCATTGGCTTCTTATGTCATCCTACACAATTTCCTTGGCAGTCTCAACAACTGTTACATCTTAATTATCATGGTTAAGCTGATGATATGTATTTCTAACAGGTGTCTCCTTTGAGATTCAGACTTTATACCCAAGTGTCTGCTAAATATTTCTTCTTAAATGGTTAAAATTACACATATAAACTCTTTCCCTACTTCCTCTTACCCAATGCCTCAATGTCTCCTATGTTATTTTTCTCCATGGACAGTTTCAACATTCGCCCCTATTGCCCAGTCTCAAATTTAGATATTGCATTCAATTCCATCCTTTTTTCTTCCACATCCAACGACTAGTTAGCTCATTTCATTTAATTTTCCATCTTAGACAATTCTGTGGCTTTTGGTGTTGCCATTTTTCTAGATGGCCACTCCATCTCTTGCTTGTCTCCTGTAACATCCTTATAAATTTGGTTTTTATTGTTGTTGTTTGTTTGTATGTTTTGCCTTTTTTCTTACCTAATTTTCAAGCAGGACAGGATATGTCATGACATGGTAACAAACAACAATAGTATATGATTGATATAAATCAATAATGCTTATTTCTCACTTGTGCTTTTAATCTATTTCATAATTGTGTTACAACCTGATCTTCGTATCCTTACTTCAGAATATATGATGATAGATACTCCAACTCCTGGTGTATCACCAGTCTGTAGAAAGAAGGAGTGAATATAGATGATCATTCCCTCATTCTTACAGGCATTTGCCCAATAACAACACATTCCATTCTGCTCATAATTCTTTGGCCCAGGTACTCGCATGGCCAGAACTAACATCTAGGGAGTGGTGAAGTGCAATCCTCTAATGTGCACCTTGTTTTTCAACAACTAAGTTTTTTATGTGTCAAATCAAAGCCCCACCAAAATAAAAGCAATAACCCAAATGCTCACTCAGTCACAGGATCAAATTTAAAGACTGAGATCTCCAGAAGACACAAAAAACAGAAATTAAAGTGTCAGTATATCTTTGCATATAACCTGCAGTGGTGAAACAGTCATATAACAATTAAAACAACCCACCAAACTCTTCCTGGTTTACGAATGAGAAGAATAGATGCTCCAGAATAGGCAGAGGATTATAGAAATTCTGAAATCCAGCTAGGATGGTGAATGTTTCTTTCTGTGGCCCTGACTGTACTCCCTACATGTAGTTTGCTTATCCATTACCATTGGTTTCAATCTTTTCTGAAGGCTAAGTTTAAATTATTCTTTCCAACTATAAGACTTTATCTTTTAACAGTAGGATAAAGAAACAGCTGTCTCTTTGAATCCTTCAGGTCTCTAAATACAAGGAATCTCTCTATTACTTTTTATTCAGGTCACTAATTGGCAAATTATTTTTATGGACTCGCCCCTTACTTGAATTACTTACCAGCTGTAGTTAACAGAAAACTTACATACTTTTAAATTTCATTTTCTGAATTCTTAAAAATCCCCAAAATTATTCCTGAAGATAATCATCAGAAGCATATATTTCTGCAGATAAGAGTAATAATATGGTTTGTATTAAGAATATGGTTTGCCATTTTCCAATCTCCAACAATGTTTTCTTGCTGCCCACTGCCCAAGTCTTAAGACAATTTCACAAATATTTGCACCAGCACATTTGTAGAAACTAATTTGTGCCACGCATATTCTTTACACAGGAATTCACAATCAATGAATCTCCAAAAATCAGGAGCATTGTAGTTAATGACAGGGGAAAATAAAGTGATTACTAGTGCCTTGGCTCTTAAAGACTTCCACTCGGAAGTAGCCAACATCATTCCTCTGACATGGCATTGTCAGGGAAGTGCATCCTACTATATGTCCTGGAGGAGAAAAATCTAAAATAATAGGGAAAACACGAAGGACCACAAAACCCTCTTTAATACATATTTCTATGCAATAATTAAATATGTTTAAATACAAATGTCCTATGTTACCTAAACCTAAACCATACAATCACTGATTTGTAAAGACAAGTTAAAACATAGGACCGCATGTCATTTTAAGCTTGATTTGCTTCAAATAGTCAACACTGACTCAGAATTTTAGATCTTTATAAAGCATCTATTATAGATCAAATTTTATACCAAATGTTGGCCATGAATGTTCTTACTTAATCCTCACAGACACTCTGAGAGTGTGGTTAATATTCTTACTCTACAAGAACTTGAAAGAGATATATAAATGCCACACAGATGTCTCCTGATTTAATATTTATATTAATAGAAGGAACACTGCCTAGCTGTTTTCTTGCAAAATGTGCTTCTTTATGCCAGGTATATGAGTAGAACATTTCTAACTACTTTATATGAATGACTTAAAAATACTGTATGTCTGCTAATGTAAAGTGCTTGCCACTCAAAGTAGTATTAAATAAGATCAACCTACATATTCAAATGACCTGTATTGTAAGAAATATTTTAAACTATTTTAGATATAATTGTACAAATTCAATTTATGGCAATAACTAGTGAAAGAAGAACAGACTCTAACTTACTATTTCTTGAGTCAGACAATACTTTATATAAAGACAAAAATCATTTGACGTTTTTGTTTAATACTGTTCTAAGTTTTAGTCTTATAATGTTCCCCTGAGATTGTCATTTAGAGGCTCTGATGTCAAACATTAATATATACATTTTTCTTTCCAACCATTCATTCTCTAAACTATTGTTAGTCCCATAAAAAAAAAATAGCCTTAATGTACCTGGGTTTCTTCGATCTTCATGTTATATTGAGTAGAGCTTACTTGATTTCTCCAAAATAAATTACTTTCATCCATTCCAATTCCTAAACCACTTCATGGAAGAAATATTTGAATTCATCAGTTTTAGAGAGACACTGAATCATTCCTCAAGCAATATATGATGACATTTTGAGCACAAATATCAAGATTATTATTTTTAAAATTAAATATTACCTGAGTGTTTAAAGTGGCTGAGGAGCACATTAATATTAAATATTATTTCTGACATTTTAAAAAGGTCAAATATGCTGCTGTTATACAAAAACTATTAGCAGAAACATCAAATTATTATAATCATTCTAAACACTAATTTGGTTCAAAAGTTAACATTTAGAGAGTTTGGACTCAATATTTCTTCTCAATGAAGGTCAACATCATTTTACTGCTCTAGTTTTAGCCAAAAAATTTTCACTCAATTTGAAAACGCTAATTTAATATCAACATCAGCTTTCACTCTAATTCTAAGTGAATGTTTTAATTTTTTTTTTTTTTCTGGCTGATTATAGTTGCTGGAGGAAAAAAGTAACTTCTTCGATAACTTTTTCAACTTCAGCTAACTCTTCTACAAAGCATAATCATTGAGCAGCAAATGTAGCTGAAAAAACTAGGAGGTTGAGAAGAATGTTTGCTTCTGTGCAACTGAAAGTACAATTTCTCCTCCACTATTCACCAGCCACTGAATAGAGAACTAGACCTTGAGCAAAACTCCATCTTCAGCTCCTGAGAATTATCTGCCTGCCTAATACTTCAAACTCATTCTACTCATGGACTTTAATAGAATAAAACATCTTTTGAATTAAAGCAATAATCATAGTGACAAAGAGGCCTTGCATGGACTTCCTGATCTCTTTGTTCTTTTCTGTGTAACTATTGAGTCAATATTTACCTTACTGTTTACCCAATTCTTACTTTATTCTCTTACCTTTGTAAATTTTCATTTTTTTATTTATCCGGTTTTGTTCTACAGAAGGAAATTTTCAACTGTGGTGTAGCACATATTTAAGAGGACTTGAAAGCTGTAAGATATTAAAAAGTCTGCATGTGACCGAGTGGATCTCACTACAGATAAAGCAAGTGACTGGCATATTTTATGTACAGAATCTCTGCGTATATAAGAATAGTCAGCAAGTCTTTCTCTTATCATTCTCCTTTTTTCATTCTATTTTCTTTCTTTAAATATTAACATTCTTTTTAGAAGTTTCCAGAAATTACTGAAGTCTAATTAGTAAAATCACTGAAGATTTTAATATGACAACCACTGTACATCTATTCTTTAAAACATATAGAGGTCTTTGACTTGCTTTATATCACTCAATTCTAACAGAATCTCCATAAATTAGAGATAATCTCACATATGCTAATAAAAAAGTGAGCCCCCAATTGATCACATATTGTTCAAGCTCATAGAGCTAATTAATGAGTATCTAAATTATATTTGAAAAAATCACAAAACATTATATTTTAAAATATTCTTTATAAATGATTATTTGAAAATTTATATAACCTTTTTTCTATTCTTGTTGGATTTAAGTATCAGTGAATTCAAGTAGACTACATAACAAGTACTTAGAATCATTTCATATTGTATAAAAAAAAGTCGTTTAGAATGTCTAAAGATCTCAGGACCATGCTACTACTAAAATAAAGTAGCCAAAATGTTTTATTGACATTGCCTATGAACACAAAAAGGAGAGGCATTCTGACTCTCACGTCAATGTAATTACTTTTACACTTTTAAAAAATTCATATAAGGAATAGACTGTTTCATCCATTATTTATCACATATAGATATCTTCGAAAGGTGATGTATATAAAATGATGTCAGTGGAAAAATATATTACTGAATATCATTTTTTTTTAATATCTTTTTTTGTTTGTCTAGGAGCCCAAAGCCTTCTAAGGCTCTTGTATTCAATTTCCAAAATTTCAGGCTCATCTCACTTTCTTTGCCCTTTTTTATATAAAGGACATAAAACTATTACATATTCTTTGTTGCAGAACCTCTTTTCTCTCTTTAATATGTATCACTTCAGGTCCCTTTAATCATTACATACTGCATGTGTGACTTTCAGCAATTTAAGCCTCATATTTTTTACCCTTGAAATGGGCAGAGTAACGACACCTTACCTAAATGCTCAGAATAATACTTGTTACCTAATGATACTTTCAAAATAACTTGCATTGTTCTTGCTATTAGATAGAGTTTCAGACTTGCTGATTTGACTTTGAAATTCTCCACATACTTTTGATTTCTGATCTTTAATTTTATGAACTAATACCTTTATCATGGCAGAGAAGATTTACCATAAGACTTCAAGTGTCACACCTTCTGCTTGACTCATCTGAAAGTGGGGTGGCCTGGGGAAAAGGCAGTGAGCTTCTTCTATCAGGGTTAGCAAACTCACTCGCTTGGGCTTTGTGATGATCAGGAGGGCAATATTCTCATAAAATTCCTTCAATCGATATGAGAATTTGTTGCCCTTAAAGTTTCAATCCTTTTGAAAAGAAAACATGTATTCTCAGATATTCTATCTATAGTTCATCCATATGTATATTTCTCTGTTTTTCTGTAACCAGTATTGAGCCAACTGAAAATAAATACCAATTGTTTTTCCAAGCGCCTGCAGGAGCAGTCTTTCCAGTGTGAATTGCATATTCAAGTTTCCTGCTGTTTTCTATCCATCTAAGATTAACCAGAACCTACCTGTTTACAATAAACGGAATGGATATTGGGTACTTGATCAAGGACAGTCCTCAGGCCTGATAGTTTCTTCTATTTGTTGAAATTTAATGCCATTTAAACTCTGCGAGTGGCGCACAAGCTTTTTTCTAGACCAGATTTCTCTAATTTATAGAGAAAGCTTTTTGAATGGAATGGAGCTGCGAGGCTGGTTTTATTTGTTTTGGCTCAAAATGTTTGAGTTTTTATATCACTTGCTTGCTCCAGGGGCTCCATGGAATGGGTGAGTTTTTACAGATACAAAAAATAAATCAATCAATATAAAATTTGTTGGCCTGTATTTCCTATTAGTATTACAATCTCTTCTCTCCTGGAACATCTTCTACAAAATCAGTTAATAAAAAGGAAGCCCTTCTAGTGTTTTAAGTCATGCTTATAAATAAATGTACACAACTACCTTACATCAGTCTTACCTAAATAAAACATGAGAGTGAGCAGCGTTTGGAGACTGAAGAGCTAATAGAGCCTGCATTGTCTTAACTACCGTGTTTTTTCTTTTTTTCTGTGTGTATGATTGTTATTCACGTTGTTTTCAAGTTTTCATGGTTAAAAGGTTTTCTCAATCTGTCATATCATATTAATGGAGGAATCTGAGAGGCTGCATTATATTTGGGGGAAATATGAGGATAGGAAGAAAAAGGAGGAAGAGAAGGCATAATGTATATAAATAAAAAGGGAAAGATACTCTTCAGATAAAAAGTAGATGAAAGTTCACTGTACAATATACAGTTTTCAGTTTTCCCCTATAAAAATCTAAAGAAAAATTTGACTAAAAAAATTGAGCTTAAGCATAATATATACTGCTTCATATTAATGCTTAAAATATTTATGTGAATAATCAAATACTATTGGTAATTAAAATGGCTATAGCATCTGGCAAAACTTAAAAGTGTTTGATTTACATGTAAGCATTTAAATATAGACATCGTCATAATTTTATGATATTAAATCAAATAATTAAAGTGAATACATGTAGTACTGGGAGTGGCACACAGTAGGTGTGCGATAATGGTAAAGGGAAAGTAGCAGAGATAAAAATTAGAGATAGCACACACAAAAAGCAATGTTCAATTTCAATATAAGTCAGAAAAGAAGTTGATTATGGTTCTGTTTTAACATTTATAACCCATAGAATTTAATAAAAAGCATATACTTTTCTGGGTCCTAGTTTCTTAATCTAAAAGAATTTGGCATATTATATGAACCTTTGTAACCTTGTGAAGTTATTGTGACAATACAAGTAAGTATTAACTTAATGAATAAACGCATACTTTCAACTAATTTGCATCAAGCATGTACAAATTTTGTTCTATCCATGGACTAGTCACTGGGAAGATATTAGACTCTGCTCTCAAAGAGATGAGTGATGTTTACTGAAAGACTGAATGTACAAATGGAAATGACCAGAACATATACAGAAAATGGAATTCTAACCTACACCCTTGCAGCAACCAACCAGCTCAGGAAGCCCAACAAAAATCTCTGCAGCATTTGCTCTCAAATGGTCAGGACTTTACCAATAACTTCCGGCTTCTCTAATTTTTGCCATTTCCAATCCAGTACCACCAGACATGCTCTCCAGACTGATTGCACAGTATTCCTCACTTATTGACCCACCTCCAGTTTCTTCATGCCAATGACCTCCAGTCAGGTCCCAGCGGATGACTTCCCCTTTTCACATGAAGATTTTGCACTCCCCTGCCTGCACCTGAGTCTGTGCCAAATAAAAGTGATGCAGACTAACTCCCCTGCGAGTCTGAATGAATAGCTGCTGCTTATTTTCACTTGGGCAGTCTTTGTTTCCACATTACATAAAAAGACATATCTTATATCAATGACTGGGAAGTGTAATGAATTTGCTGATATGAATAATAAGGGGGACCAGAGTGGATCATGACTTTTACTAGGTAACTGCAAAAGTTAAAAGGCAATCACGGACTTTCAGTTTCAAATCTATGAAGAGCATAATTTTCATCGTTCTCATCCTTATCATAAAAGAAATTAACAAACTGAAAATTAATAACTTTTCTTGGACCCATTAGAAAATTGATTTGCAGGAAGGCTTTCATCTCCAAATCTGGAGAGTCTGGTCCAAGTAGAGGAGCATAGCATCCAAGATATGCTTAGCAGGAACAGAAGCCACTAAGTGGTAGAATCTCTTGAATAGAACTTTTGACAAATTGCTGGAGACTGTGTGTGGACTAACTTGAGAGATGGAAACTCTTGGGAATCCATAGTATCATAGTTCCACCTGGTCAGGATATGAGAAAAATTGTCTGATACTGCAGAGGAAAAGAGGGGGAAAATGTGCATTATAAGATATTTCCAGAGCCTTGGCCATAGCAACTGCCTACTCTCCCGAGGTAACAGTTTCATCAGAGAACAAAAAGACGAGAGCTTTATCCCAGTTGGGGGAGGGAACATTTTTCCTTACTTCAGCTCCCTTCATTCAGCTGTTCTATCTCATCTAAAGGAAAGAGAAAAAGAAAGGTCAACCAAGGATAGGATTTCTAAGAAATAGAAATGCTGCACCCAGGAAACAATGTGGGAGCAGGGAGAATAAGAGCTATACCCACAAGAAGAAACAGCCACAGTCTCAAGGCAAAAGCTCATTAGAAAACTGAGAATCAATATTGTAGAATCCACCCATACCCCTCACCTTACCACCACACCAACAGGGCTTCAGTATAGTAGTGGATTACAGTAAAAAAAAAAAAATGTCAGACATAGACTATGTCTGGGTATCAGTGTGTAGAGAAGTTGCAAAGCCAGGAGGGCAAACAAAATTAAGGACACTAGAGGATTCCAAGCCTCTAGTTCCTAAAGTTACAACAAATATTAAGCACAGCTAAGCACATAGCCAGATTAAAAAAAAAAATCTCACACAAAATAACAACTTATTTCACTTCTTATTACCTGATATAACATATGCAGCTTTCAACAAATTATTACAAGGCATTACAAAAGGCTGGACAAATGCAGTCAGAACAGACAAAATAATTATCAAAACCACACTCAGATATGACACAGATGTTGAGATTTATCAGACAAGGAAAACAAAATAACTTTGATTACTCATTAAGGTCTCAAAAGGAAAAGTAGACAACAAGCAAAAAAGATGGGTAATATAAGCAGGGAGATAGACATTCTCAAGAAAAATAAAAAGGAAATGCTAGAAGTCACAACCACAATGAGAAGAATAAAGAATGCCTCTGCTGGACTCATCCATAGATGTGACAAGACCAAGACTAAGAATCAGTGAACTTGAAGGTTAGTCAATAGAAATTTCTAAAAATGAAATTAAAAAGATAATAATATTCAATAGACAAAACCCCACAAAACAGAATATGAAACAACTGTGAGAAAAGATAAAAAGGTATAAAATGCAATCTTTGAATTTTGTCCATAAAAATTAGTAAAGTTATCAGAAAAAAAGTAATCAAAGGATTTCAGGCGGAGTGATCAGAATACATCCCCAAAAGCATAGGATTAAAAGATATGGCGCATATGGGGAAGGATGTGAAGTTTAAAGTGACTGTAACATAGAAAATGCAGGAAGAGCAGAACAAGATGCCGAGAGTCACGTTGTAAACAGTTCCATACACTATATTCTTAAATTTAGACTTAAATTTGGGGTATTATTAATTAAGCTAGTAAAGGTCTTTCTGCAGAAGAATAACATGGATTGATTTGAATTTTTTTTTTAAAATAAACTTGGGAGATAGCTGAACTGTGGTAAACAGAACAATCCAATATGAGTTTTTTTTTTTTTTTAAATTATTTGACTCTGTAGGGAGAGAAATGAATCAAGATGTATGAAAATCAGGAAAACCCTACTGTTTTCTATCTCACTTACCGTCCTTCCACAGCCTCTTTAAATGCAAAGAATTTCGGATATTGGCAGGGTGTCCTGGGTTGGCATCAGCCTTTCTATAAACCTCTTAAATGTGAGTATGAAATTTTGAATTCATTCATGCTTGTGTAATTTTGGGGGAGAGAGGATCTCTTAACTTTTATAAGATTATCCAAAGATTTTGTAGTCCAAAGGAAGGTTAGCAAAAAACATCATGTAATATGACTTTCATTCTAAAATATAGCAAACCATAAAATATGCTTCCTATTGTTGTTATTTTGTTTTAATTATACATGGAACTACTGTCCATTCACTGAAATTCATCTCAATATTATTGCCATGATCTCTCGAAATAGATTTAATCATTCTCTTTGCTGGGCTACCTCTTCGTATAGACTTTCTTCTATTTTTCTACTTATCATACTATACTGAAATAAAACCTATCTTCCCAATTAAAATATGAATAATGTGAGCACATTCTCAGAATCTATCATGGCACATTAGAAAAAAGCTTGAACCTTAAATTATTGGCTGAAAATTATAACTATTTGTTACAAAGAATATTATTTAAAATATCTATAATTTATAATTATAAATATTAAAATAAAATCATTTTGAGATACAGCAGGTCTTTTAGTTATTATTATAGTTTTTGTTTAATTACAAGCTACCTGATGTTTAATCTGATTAAATATATTGACACTTGTTAAGTGCTGATGAAAGTACCAGATACCTGATAGACACAGAAATAGCATAGAAGCAGAACTAAAGCAACAATGCCATGCTCTCTGTAGATATTAGCACCTAAAAGAATGGGATAAGGAAATGTCTATATATTTTTATGCTTGTTTTGTTCATCAGCATACATTTGAAAGAGTAATTTATCTGATGTAATATATTTATATACTCAATTTTCAGCATTCTAGCTGTTATTCCATTACTTCCTTCCATTCAAAAAACCATATCCCAATGCAAATGAAAAAGTTTGAGGTTATTATAAGAATAATGCCACTTCTGATCTAATTTATATTGTTAACATTAATCACTAGAGAAATTCAGAAATTTAATTATTAGTGGAAACAAATTAATTACAACACCATAAAACTAATGGTGACACACACGCATTACACCATTCTTAAAAATCTTTATATTAGAGTGATTTCTGTTTAATAATGAAAGGACTATAAGTATTATAAACACTAATTGTAATTAGAGTAAAATTTCATAGTCTGTGAAAAGGGTGATAACAGATTCTTTCATTCTCATAGGGTTATTTTGTTAAATGCAATAATTAATGTACAATGCTTTTCAATGTACCTGGTAAATAGTGAGAAATTAATAAACATTTACCATTATAACTAATTGCTGTTATGAATAATAACATGTACTTTATGAAGTGGTTTTACATGTACTATTTCAACTGAGAGGGATAAGTAAGAATTTTTTTATATATATTTGATTTGCTGATAAGGAAATGAAAAGTTGTAAAAATTATTTGTTGGAGTCCTTTATTCACTGTAGAGACAGCATAACAGTAATAAATTTCAAACTCATTCTATAATTGGATTATCTGAGTGTCCCAACTTTGCCACTTTGTGCCCTTGGCTACTTTATATAATCTCTTTATTCCTTATTAAGTGAGTCAATATTAATAAGGTTCTTTATGAGAGACTTTATAAGTCCCTGATGATAATAAGTTATTCCTATGTATTTGATAGGTAAATAAAATAGAAAAATGACAATTTTGGACACTCTTATTGAGCAACCAAATCATTTCCTGCCTGTATTTGTGACTGAATCTGTTTCTGATTCTGTTTCCTCCAAATGGTCATAAAAAGGCATCAGAAACTAAGGTGAACCCCTTTGTTCAGAGATATGGCTCAAAGTGGCACAAGTCAAGAACAAGCTTCCAGGAGAGCCAATACAGGGCTCGTACACATCTGAAGGACCTTATTCCCAGGCAATTTGTCTGGTTTCTGAGCTTCCCTGAGGAACAAGGTGTTCTGTAATACAGTCTCTCTTTCCAAGAAATGTGCAGTCAGTCACTCCCCATCCAATACAGAATCATATGGAAAATTTTCTTATATTATGAGATCCTTCTTTGCACAATGTCATTAAGATCCTTATCTAAATTTTTATTTTTATTGTCTTCATAATTATTGCTACAGATCACAGAAACATTATTCAAAATCACCATCCCTTTTATTTTGTTAAGATCACCTGTATCTTCAAGGTATTAGAAGGGTTAGATCTGTTTTTTAATGCAATTCATACTCATTTCTTTCAATAGTATTTGTTGACCAAATTGACTATTAAGACAGATCGGTGATACAGATGTTAACAAGCACACATTTTTTAGTCAAAATTGTCTCCTAACAAACTTGGGCATACTGCATCGAATTAGGGCCAGGAAAGAGGACATAGCAAACATCTTTTTTGATGATAAGTGGGAAAAAATTGATGATGTAAGAATCAGAGTGCTGAGAACATAAGCAAAGCGGGTCATGGATTTTGATAATTCCACTCAACTTCATCAATATTAATTATTTTGACTCAGTTTAGGATAACTCCAAATTGTTATATTATTTTTATGGTTTGTTTCAACAAAATTACATCATAATTATCCAAAAGGAAGTCCTATAGCTTATAAATATTTATATTATTATAATAATTAAATGAGAATATGGTACTAGTTAATACCTATTTTTTGGTAGAAAACTATGCAGAATAAATTTGTATTCTTCACTTAAAAATGTGATTATAATGTATGATTCTTAAGTTTTAAACATAAAAAGTAAAAATAAAGAAATTGTGTCTTTTTTATATAGACAAGTTATAATTCTTATGTTCTGATGATGCTGTGAGTTGGAGTTGGTCTAACTCTTCACTGTAGAATTCACTGAAACATTCCAAAGACTCTCCAAGTGTTGTAAAAATAGTTCCTTTATTATGGAAGAGTTACTTTATGTTGCATTTTCTTAACTGCAATGAAGTTATCCAGACCCATTATGTAAAGTAAGAAAGGCAGATTCAGTGTACTAGTTAGGCTGTAAAGAAGGTACTAATGTTAATATCTATTCACCAGAGACAAATTTCATGATTTTAAAAATATAGTGACAATTTGTATGGGATTAGTAAAGCTAAACCCAGTTTACTGCATAAGACCCTGATTAGACCATTATATTTTCTCCTTATGTCTTTTAGTAATTTTATTCAAATAGTATTATATCTCATTTTGCCTTATTTTTGTTCTATTTTGTGTTCATATGGCCATCAAATTGAAGAAGAATCTGTTAACCTTTAGTTCATCTTGTTTTTCTTCTGTGTAACCAGGGATTTATCTGGTCAAATAGAGGTTACATTTATTAATAGCATTATGCATTTTTTTCTTATAGCCTCAGGTATTACACACTAAAAGATCCATTAATGAGGCAAGGAAGTGTTTTTGATGACCAAGGCAATAATAAAACCTGCTCTCTCAGAAATTTTTTATCCAGCATGTACTTTTTAACTATAGTGAACACAAGAAGACATTTTAATAAATAAGAACCGGAATTATAACTCAGGATAAACAGTTCAAGCTTTATAATTGGCTGTCGGTCATATTGTACATTACACTACAACTCTAAATAAGTCTATTGATTTAATTTTGTTATGTGCATAATGATAACAAGAATGTACTCTAGACAGTGAAACTGGAGTCATTTTTGCAATTCTGGTAAGAAATAGTAACCTTTTCTTTAGACTTCTGCCTTACAACATCACCAGAGGCATGCTGTAATCATCTCGACACACATCACCTATTGAGTCTTATTGCTGCATAATATAATAGAAATGAACAACTGAACAATATGTGACTTAATTAGAGTTCTGAGGAGCTCAACTAATACTTAGAATTCCCTTTATCACTTGGAATCATATTTGCCTTTGGGCCTAAAGGTTGAAAATTTACATCTTACAACCTTACCTTGATTCGTATTTTGTTTACTGTCACAGTAACAAAGCTTAACATGTTTTGTTTTGTTTAAAAATTATTTTGCTTAGCATAAAAATGTTCATGAAATTTTAAATAAAAATAAAAACTAATTTAAGTATACGAATGCCAGTGTTCCCTCTTTTGCTAAATTATGTATAATACTCAATAGGAGACTTAAATATCACTGTTAGAGACAGCAACTAAAACATGTTTAGCACTTAAATCTTACTACCAATTCATTGAAAATTTGTACTGTTTTTCTGTTTTAATACAGATAACTTCTATGTTACTACTAACACTTTGTTAAAATGGTTATCACAAGTATTCAAATTCCGATACTTTTAATATGGACAGGGGCAACACCAGGGGGTCAATGAAAGAAGGGAGATGAGTCAGTTCCTAATCCCTGTGTGTTTCGGTACATTCTTTTGTTATCTTTTCCTTCCCTTGGGTAATGCTGCCATTACGGATTGTGGAAATAACCACTGGGGTGAAAGAAATAGCTACAGAATAGGACCATTACATTTCTTATTCTTCATCACAACTTGAAATATAACTGCTCTGTTAGTATACATTGCTCCAAGTTTTGGTAGAATATTAAAGTTGTTGGTGACATAGGTGACCTGAATTAAATAAATAATTGCTTAAAAGTTCTGTCATATCTTATTTCCACTAACCACTTCCCATTTATCCTTTACTTTCCTATCAATTTGTAATTGGATTTTAAGGAAAATCTTTCTAGATATGCCCCCTCTCTTATTCATCCAACTTGAAAAGTAAAAAATACATGAAAAAAAAATGTTTTTAGTGTTAAACAATTCTCTCTCTGTCTTTCTTTTTCTCTCTCCATGTGTTTGATTATATAATTAATAGAGTCTCAGGTAAAAAAATGTGGCCGCTTTATTCAGGCATATCTTGGTGCAATCCTTGTTTCTTACCATGGATTCTTTGAAAGCTTCAGCTTCCCATAAAACAAGAATTATATAGCATCTACTTCACCAGAATGCTCTGATGGTTAAATAAAATAGTGCATTTTCAGCACAGATCAACCTCTTCCTAGATTAAGTATTGTATAATGATTATGCACATAGTTTAAGCAATTATGTGTTTATATTAAATTCCTTCATGAAGATTATAAATATCCAGTGATTATGTTTTTTGTTAAAATGTTATGATGAAATTAAATTAAAAAAATCATCATTGATTATTTCATTATTAAAAATTATATATATAATTATAGAATAAGTACTACTAAAATAAGTGTCAAATGTCTGAAAAAGAAATATTTGACTCTTCCTTTAAACAAGTTATAATTTAGTGACAAATGGATATTATACATAAACACACACAAAACCAAATATTATTAAAAATGAAAGCAAGTAAGCAGTATTAATATTTGAAAATAACAAAAACACTGAGTAACTAGAAATTATTTGAAAGAGGAAGTTCTTGAAGCAAATCTCAATATTGCTTTCAACTTGAAACTTTATGCTCATTCTAACATTCTATCCATACAGATAGAAACACTTAGAAACTGATATAGAGCATATTTTTAACAGAGATTTGGTGAACTTTCTTGATTTAGTGTCCCTTACTACTGTGTACAGGATTAAAGATTTTGAGGTATCTATATTAGTTTGTGAGAGGTTTAAATGAAATGTTCTTTCATTAGTTTTGGTTCATTTTATTGACTGGTCACAATGGTCAGTGTTGAGAAGCCCTTGAAAGTCTCTGATTTAACTTGAAAGTAAAGAACTTGAATTTGAGGTCTTGCTCCCCTATCTTAAATGCATTCAGGGTAAAAGTCAGTGAAATAATTTGAAGTTCATTTTTATTTAAACAATGGTTCTGATGTAGGGTACATATTATGCATCACAATAAATCCAATTTAGTAGTGTTTAATCATTTACCTTTTGTTTGAGTTTGGGCGTTGAACATAAAGACTAATTTTTCAATAATTACACCTAGGTCACAGCATAAATGTAGATTAAGTTCCTACTTTGTTCCAAACTTTTTTATAGGTTACCAAGAGTAAAAGTGTAAATAAGACATCTGGCCTTATTAAAAATTCAGAGTTTACCATACATCGTTAAATTCAACCAGTTTCATGGCCACTGAAAACTAAATGGCCATAGTCATCGTAGACAGTCGCCAGGGTGTAATAATAAGTCATCCAAAAGGCAGACTCTTTTATGATATTTCATATTTTCAGTTTCAAATAATGGAGCAGGAATTAAAATCAAGGGAGTTCACCATTACCATCTAAAATACTAAAAAAGGTGTTAGAAATTTGTGACCATTTGTATAAAATTGGAGTTCAGATTAAGGAATTACAGTAATTTCTAGTTTGAAGAGATCTTGAAAATTATGAGGGCTCAAACTACTCCTCCTATAAGTGTAAAAGAGTGAAAAAGAGCTTAGGTTTTACAGCCACGTGCCCAGGTTAAAAACCCTGCTCAAACTCTTACCGTCTGACCTTAAAACTACACCTTATTTTTTACTTTTATGTTTGTAAAATGGAAGAAGTCTCTTCCTCATCGATTTGTTTTATTGTTTAATTTAATATATGCAAAGAGTAAATAATAGTGACTCACACATACTAAACACGCAATAACACTTGGGTATTATAAAAATTATAAGAATTATCTCCTTTATTGCCAGGTATGGCAAAATTTTCCTGTGAAGGAGCAGATTATCAATATTTTAAGCTTTGCGGTGCCTATGATTTCTCTCCCAGATGTTCACATCTGACACTGCCACGTGAAAGCAGCCATAAAAAACATATAATGAAGAAGCATGGCTGCTTTACAGTAAACTTTATGAATACTGAAAGTGAATTTTACATAATTTTATGTCTCACAGAATATTATTCTTCTAGTGATACGTTTCAACTATTTTAAAATGTGAAAACATTCTTGGAGTGTATGCTTTATGAAAGTAGACAGCAAGCTGGATTAACCCCTTGGATCGTGATTCTCTGACTCTCGTTATACTCTTTTGGGTAGACCTCTTGTGTTACTTGGGATTGCTGACCCTCTCTATTTAACGAGGATCGTAGGGTGTCATTACCTGAGGCAAAGGTTGTGATAATCTAATGGGGAAATATTGAAAAATTCATCAGTTATAAATAGATGTTTATTTGATGTAATTGTAAAATGACAAAATATAACCAGAAAGTCTCACATTAAAATATAGCTGTATTTTTTTATTTTTAACAATTTTCACACTTGTAATTAATAGAATACCTTTTTTATTGGACTATAAGTTCCTAAAGAAAGGAACTCTGCCTATTCTACTTACCCTGATTTCAATATCTATCTGAGTGGCTGTTACATGATAGATTGTCAATAAAATTACCTGAGTTAATGAATGAATGGGTAGAAAAAAAAATGTATACTTATTATTTAATTTTATCTCTTCCTTTTTCTTAGAATTTACACTTAATGAGATTGAAATCGATTTTTAAAAATTAGGCTACAAGCTAGTGGATTACTGTTGAAATAATCACTATCATTCTCTTCTAGATCATGTGTTGATGTGTCTACTGACCATGACCTTAAGTATGTGACTCTATTATAAGTTGTCTAGAAGCCCACTATCCAGTTTCTTCATTTTCCTAGTTTTAACTTTCACACACTTCTAGTTATTATGATGATTTGAATTGCTCTAGGCTTACTGTTAAATACCAGCAAATATTTTTGAATACTGACATTTTTCAATCTCTCTTTTAAAATAAAAGTGACCTATGAACACATTTTTGCAATCTGACAGGTTGTAATTAAACAAGGTCAGTGATGTATAGTTTTTCTTTTTTCTTAATTTTTTTAGGAAGAAAATTAACAAGCTGCAGTGTTATTTTTTAAAAAGCTTTCCTCTTCTCTTCCCTCTTAATTCCATTTTCCAGTCTTCTAACTGGCATCTTGACTTATTTGTTCTACATTTCTTTAGCAACTGTTTCTCTAAAGATTAAATTTATACCTTTTCTTCTTCTAACATCTTTCAATTTCTGTCTTCCAATAGCTCCTCTTTATTGCCTACCTGTCTGAGATACTGTTGACAGATTTCACTCTTATAATCCACTCCAGTTCCATGTTCCTGAAGCCTCAGGCGTAGCAAACCACAGCCACAGTGTGCTCCAAAAAATGAAAAATGAGATTTAAAATTGTTTTTCTTAAATGTGGCAAAGAAAGAAAAGTTTCTTTTCATTTGTAGTCTTCAGGCATGTCCCCACAGATTTACAACAGAAAAGTGATTTGGAGCTCCCACCAATGTATTCCCCAGAGCTCCTAGTAGAAACAGTAAAGAGCTTTGAGGGTGTGAGATCACTTCCCACATCTTTTTAACTCCCTTACTTTTTCCCACTAGATTCATCATTCTTATCTAAGAAGAAAGGAAGATTCTTATTTTCCATGCTTTTACTCTACCACACTGTCCTCAGAGGAGTAATTTGTGGGAATATGGGCTCCAGAGTGCCTTTAAATTTTCTAGCAAGAGCAATCAGCACACCTACTGGAAGGCATACCATATTCTGCTACACCAGAGGTTAGGCAGTTGGCATTTTGCCTTTTGCTTAACATGTTAGACTGTACAAAAGAATTTATGTCATTTGTTATCTTAGGTAATATTTTTCCACCATTCTCCCTTTAGTTGAAAGACACTATTATATTTAAGTCTTGGATTTTGTAATTTGAACTTTACAAACTTCAGACTAAATTTTTATTTAATCTAGATATCAATTTCTAGACTCATGATTTAATAACAGTATTATGTGTACTAGTGTTACATCACTACAAAGGCATTCATCTCTACAAGGCACTTTTATAATGAACACTGTGTACATTATCCAGTGTTTAAATCAGTGTCATAGGTCAAGGTCTGCACTGGGATCAAGTTATGATCACACAATATCAGCAAAAGGTTAAAATTGACAGGCTCAGCAAAGTCTCTGAAACATAGAATTACAAAGAGTAAAAGAGATGTGATTTACACTTTATCTAGCATAGTAAATGGAGAAATTACCTCTTTTATATTAAAAGATCCATATTCAATGAAACCCCTCAAACAATATATACTTCAATTTTTGCAATTGATCTATATCTCTGATTTCAAATATATGATTTCCTTAATCATTTGAATTTTTACTGATGTCTGTTGAATGATTTGGTTAAAATGAACTAAACTTCAAACTTGTTCTTAGAAAGCTTACATTCTCAAGGGGCACATGTTTATTGGAATAGTCTGTCATTCAAGGCCAATTGCCTGTCTTTATAATCTTTACACATCGAGTCATAGAATGTTTATACTTTTCAGTGTGCCCTTATAGTCTATATTTCTTGTGGTATCTTTTTTTGGTTCTAACTGATCTCTCTCTCTCACTCTCTCATACAAACATAAATGCTCACACACACAATTTGCCACTGTTACCACTTCTTTGTCATGTGTTTCTAGCTTGAATATTTGACAATTTATCTGATATTGCGAAGGTCTATTGTTGAAAAGCAATAGTAGAGGTTGATGTTATTGCATCTTAATTTGACTTCCTTTAATGGCTTTGACACACAAAAAGTGCTTTATAATTATTGGTAGACCTAGTAATTATGTGTCCTTAATTGTGCCTATATATTGGAAAAGGGTGAGGTGATCAGCAGGATGAAATAAGGCTACACTAGCGTAAAACCATAGGTAAGGAAATATTACAACATATGATAGTGAAAATGCAGAATCCTTGTTTTATGTTCCTAAAACAATTGTCAAATAAAGAAAAATGTTTGTCACTAATTTCTTCTTAATTAAAATGGAACGAATTTATGTAATATGTTGTTAAATGTAGTTCTTGCCTAATTATAATTATTCTAGTATATAGCTAATCTCCAATTACATCATCAAAATATCTACTTTTTGAAAAACTCATTGCTAACATGTGTAGCTGTATAAGTTACTTCATATTTTTTTAAGTGGCTTTCATTTCTCAGAAAAGTTTGAAAAAAAATCTTCATCTTTGTGCTGAAACCAACCCCAAAAAACACATAGAAATTCCCTTTTAAGTATCTATTTTGTATACAGAGATGCGTAGCTGCAACATCACGTGCAAAATTTTTATAATTTATGTGTATTTCTACTTGTAGGTTACAGAAATTAACTTGAGCAAAATAGATAAAGATGGAAATTTCTATGAAAATCCAGAAATCTTTCACAAAGTTCTCAAAGTCTAGCTAGGACTAAGGGAAGAGTGGAACAAGGAACCAAGTCTATTTCTTCCCCTTTGTCATATGCTCATCCTCTTTTTTCTGCAAACTGTTTCCCTTTGCTTTGTTGCAGAGTAAAACTTGCTCATTTGTAAACTTTAGCTCTCTGTCTCTGAGCCTTGTCTTTCTTTGTCTCGTATTCACCACCTTTCATTCTAAATACCAGGATATAAAGTGCTAATCGTTCCAACTTGGACTAGGCCACCATCTGTAGCCCAGTAAATTGTGACAAAAGAAATGGGCAGGATTGTTTTGTTCAGAGTGGCTATGGGGAGCCATCACTATCAATGAGGAATGGAGGGGGTGGGGTATGGAGAAGAAAGGTCTAAAAGAACTGACAGCTCTGTAACCAGTTCAAATGATCCCACTGCATGTGAGGTATGCTTACTTTCACTGCAGTTCTTATAATCAAGATCTACACATCCAGCTGCCCTTGAGTTAGGCATTTGATTTTTCACTTTCAAGTAAAGAAGTCCATAATGGACACAAAATTACTCAGTGCTTACAAATTACTCTATTATATGTTGTTCATACTAAGAAAATATCCCAGCTAACATCACTCTTTTTAAAAATAAAAATTGTTTATGTAGAAGACTATAGAGAAATTAATTTTAGACTAAAGTTCATAATGTTCAAATGTATGGAGTTTCTCCTCCATGGTCATTATTACATAAATTTAGAGGAAGAAACATGATTTAAGAAGGAAAAGTGTGAAACAGTGTCAAATATTTAAGAAGTTAAAAAAAGATAAGATATAAAAATGACTATCACCTTTGGCAACATATTGCACATACCCTATACAGAAAATCTGAGACATAACAAAAGTTATTGAGACTTGAAGTGCACTGCAAGTCTATTTTAGCCATTGCATGTTGACTTCTCTTTGTGATAACAAATGATAGCATTTAACTTAACAAACTTATTTAACAAGAAATGATCATTATCATTTAAGACTGAGGAGTAAAGCCCATTCAGTAAAAAGTCAGAGGTATATTTCATTTACAACAGAGTTCATGGAGTAGAAAAGAAACTTGAAAATGATAATTTTAAGGAAAAGTACACATATATAAGCAAAAGAGAAATAACAGACAGAGCTTCTTGAATTCTAGGTGATAAATCAGAAAGGAACACACAGAATAGAAACATAGTGGGATCAATTAGTCCCACTATTTTGTCTGAAACATTAATTTAAGCATCTGTGGTCTTAAAAGAGTTGATATAATCAGCAGCTGATGCCATTTATCAGACCTCTGACCATTTCAAAACATAAACTGGTATAAAGGTCCAAATAAAGATTTGAAAAGCCAGGGCTTGATAAAATCAACTAAACGTTGGTGTCTATATTAAGTTTCCTTAAAGTAGTTTTAATTCTCAGGTAAAAGTGTTAGGACCACTTTTACTGTAATTTACACAAAACCATTGCACAAGAATAACAGTATAAGTGGAAGTTTATTAATGCTCAGAAGTTCTTAGAAATAAATAACTACATTTGAGGTTAGCTGATATGAGCTAAGAGAATGCAAAGAGAGAAGAAAATGGTATGAACAAAAGCTCAAAGTAGAACAAAGGATATATAGGAATATTTTATAAATCAGGTGTACAAATACTCAAAAACTAAAATAGAGAGTATTAAGGCTGAATTATAGAATATTTGAGACCTGTAGACTAAATTCTTTATTACAAAGAAACTAAGATCAAAGGATTAGAATTTATATGGTTAGGATTACACAACGTAAGATTCAATATTAAAAACCATGGCTGTTTGGTTTCCTGATCCAGGATTTCTGCAGACACGACAGAGGTTTGCATGCATGTGTGTTCTGTTGGAGAGGAAGGCATGTACACACCCTTGTATGGTAGTGCCAAGGACTTATTTAGGACAAAAAAATTTGGAAAAATGGAAAACATTTTTCCTTACGATTTTTAATGTACCTTTGCTTTCCACAATAACTCTTTAAATAATTTAATATTTTTCAAGCATTGCAAACATAAGATGATATCTGTCAGAGCCATGTTATTTTTTAATTGAAAAAAAATATTTAATAAAGAAATCAGTCTGAAAAGATGAAAATATTTCTCCAGTTTGAAGTAACAGGTCGGTGTCTGTTTTTAGATCAGACACTTGATTTACCTCTGTTACTAAAGTTACATCTTTTGGTTCACTGTCTTTTAAAGAGCTTCAGAAAAGATTTATTTTGGTTTCTAAGAATGTAACTGTGTGCAGTATATTTACGACTAAAGAGTAAATGGAGAGATTGTATAAACTTAAAGAATTATTGTCATGGAACTTAACATGATTACATTTCTACTTGTTTGTCTAATACATGGCTTTCAATATTTTCCTATATGAACTTATATTAGCTCTATAATATTTCTAAAATTGAATTATATTTTTAACTATATGACAAGACTCTTTCTGCTTTCAGTAGAGGCAACAGAATTTTTTTTAATGTAGTCAGCTGCTGGTCAGTGCTTTCTCTTAACAAAAAAAGTTATAGGGCTTGTCACTGTGTTTCTTTTTCAAGGGATAACCAGCTATAAAGGCACAAAAGCACAATACAGTGGAAGGTCCCACAGTGTACATACCCTTTCTTTTCCTTTTCCTTTTCCTTTCTTCCCCTCCCTCCCTCCCTTCCTCCTTTCATTTTCATCATCATCTCTTCCTCCTCCGTGTCCTCCTCCTCCCTTCCTCCCCCTCTTTCCCTCACCATCATCAAGTAAGAACTAAAAACACAGCAGGGTAGAAGAAATGAAGTACTTTGCTTTATAATGGGATTTTCTTAGAGATTCAAGTGAAAAACTTAAGATAAATCTTAACCACAAGAAACAGCCAAGACCTGAAGGGAAGAAAGATATGCAGAGTTGAAACTTTCCCCAAGAAAGTGTTTTCCTGAAAGCCACCATTAAAACACTGTCCTAACCATCCAAAATCAAATATAGGCACTATTATTGACTCTGGTTTGCTTACATTGTCTTCTCAACTACCAGTTTCCTACTAGAGAGACACAATTAAATGTTTTGGGCAGGACTTCAGGAAAAAATTAAGAGAAGTTCTAAACCACCAAAGCTCTATCTTTCTGAAAGAGTAGACAAATCAGATAGTAACTCACTATGTACTTGAATGTTACACATTTATATTCAGTGTCTTACAACTCTCACTTCTTAGTACTGTCTTGCATAAAGACAACAACCAGACTATTTTGTTTGACCATTAAGTCTCTGTAAATCTGAGGTTCACGAGTGATTGATATAATAGTAACAGTTCGTTTAGAACAACCCCAAATGTGGTACCATTACGAGTTAAAAACACGTGGAACACTAATATTTACTAGAAGCAATGGGATCTCACTTTGTTCCACTTTGCATACTTAAGTGTCCTTTATTGTATTCTGTATACTTTCAAATCAGAAATACGAGGAGCTCCTTTGTATGCTGAAGTGTACCACATGGCAGACACATCTTCCAAACGAGGGTTTGTGCACTTCAGCGGCCCGGCAGGAAACAGGTTTTTCAATAAATATCATTCCTTAACAGCCTAGCTCATTAATGATTTTTATTACTTTCTGTAAGTGTGCCAAATCCCTCATGGAACTCAATTACATTTCAAGAACGAAAAGCACAATACACAGAAACACTGAAATCTTATAAAAAGCGAGCTTTTAAAAAAATCCTTTTTATTCCTCCCACTGAGACACTTAAGACTATAGAACTATAATGTCTCCTGCTTTATGCACCAACACATAATGTAATGTAAAATACAGAGTGATTGAGAGCAGGTGAAATACATTTGCTAGGTCCCCAAAATGTTCTAAAAATGTAAAGAAAAAGACGAAAGAAAGAAAGAAGAAAGAAAGAAAAAAGAAAGAAAGAAAGAAAGAAAGAAAGAGAAAGAATTAGTCTCTGAACTTAACCCTTTGTTTGTACATAAAATAAGGAAGGGATCCTTGTAAAATTATTTTTACTCCCTCTGGAGAGAACCAAGTCATTGTGTAATAGGCTATCTTTCAGCTACATCGGCACAGCTATAAATCTGCAATGTACAAAATCAACAGAATTCATTACTTGCCATTGAATATGAGGCTTAGAAATCTCCTTGGAGAAAAATATCAAACTAAATGTGCTTGGTGTTACTCCATGCCTGTTTTCTGTAGCATTTTTCTCCTCATTTTGTAAGCACTTTAGGCACAATTGTGTGTATTATTGGATTTTCTTACCAAGAATGCTCTGGGTTTATGATAAATATTAAGTAAAATTAATCAGAAGAACCCAGAAGAAAAAAAATCACACTTTAATTTGAAGGCCAGAATTTAAAAACAAACAAGTAAATAATAGTTTATTAAACTACAATGTAAATCAATAAATACATTAAATTATAATACATTTTGTGTATAGAATCAGCATGTTGTTTTGTTCTTCATTCTTAGACATTTCCCTCACTTATTTCTAAAGAAAGTGTTTTCAAAATATAGACTCTTCATATTCTAATTCAAACTCCATACTTATTTCATGAAATAATATAAATGATCCCTAACAGAAAGATTGTTGGATCTATTTATAGTAATCATTTTTGCATGATGGTAGTGATTCTATCCTAGAGTGGAAATAATTTCTTTTTAAAGTAAGCCAATTAAAGTCTATAAACCATGCTCAAATTATAATGGTTAAAAGAAACTATTAGGATATTATATAACTGAAAATCTGCACATTTGAGTGATAACTATAAAGGGCATATTTTGTTAACAAAGGTTAAAGCTTAAACAGCATAAGCAATTGGATGTGCAAGTCCTTTGTAGATATTAAAGGTGAGAAACTCACGATTAACTACAATATAAAATACAATTATGGAAAAAGAAGATGATGGTAATGAGATAGTGATAGTGATGATGATGGTGATGATGATGATGATGATGATGATGATGATGATGATGATGTCATAAAATAAAAGGCACTAAATTCTTTAAAATACAAAAGACTTAGGTACTTCATACTTGTTATTAGGAAAGTCTTAATGGATGAGCTGACTTTTAAGCTGGTTCTTAAATTAAGGGCTACATTTTAATAAACAGAGTTCAGGGGTCCCAAATGGTTTGAACACATCGAAAAATGACATTGAAAAACATAAAAGAAAAAAAAAAGCATATTTTGACTGAAATATTCCCTTAATGTATTGGTTTAATAATAGATAAATCTCATTCATTGTAACTGATTAAAGAAAGCACTGAGTTTAAATGGAAGCTTGATTCAACAAATAAAAATGTCCTGTTTTATTTGAACTGTTTTACAATTCTTGAATATATTTCATTTGCTTTATCACACAAAGTGGACTTGTATATAACAGAAGACATATCAATTTGATTGGCTTCTGTTTTATAAGACATTCTAGGTTTGTGTTTTACAAACAAAAATGAGAGTGCTACATAAGGATGTATAAAGATTTATGTGTTTTATAATTTTCCATTCAATATAATAATTATGCTCTTGAGGTTAACAGAACATTTTGATATAGTAACTTTTAATATCTCACACTTGTACTATTTGTTAAGACACATTAACCATGTAATATTAAACCAGATACTCTGTCAGAGAGAGGCCAAGTGCTACTTGCTCATCACTACAAAACCAATGCTTATCACATTGCCTGCTAAAAATGAGAGGCTCAGTACTAAATGGACAAAGGTTACATGAATTTAATGGACTCCACTGCATTTCTAAGATCAATATTTTCTAAGTGCATAGTCTCTAAATGTTTTTGATCATATCCTCTTTAAAATAATGGCCAAACTATACAACATTAGGGATTCTTTCTTAGTAGTATATATAAATAATTGTCACAAGTTTAAATAATTATATATAATATAAATTATATTGTATTATAAATATTGGCATTTTAAAATAAAAGCAACGCATCACTTTCAAAATATATATCCAATGTGATAAAAGTTCAGAGTGATTTTAAAACATAATTATATATTTAGTCAGTAATTTTGTATCATTGTTTTTCTCTCTTAATACAAATTCATTGATTCTTTGAAAAGGATTTTTTTGAACATCTGATAGGCTTCAATCATTATTCTAGACACTTGACACGTGTGATGGAGATTCCTGCCTGCATGCTCCAATTTCAATATGGCTTCATCCATTCTCTCCTGTTTATACTATTTCAGAGATCCAGGCAAACGTACTTTCACTTCATGTTGCTCTTATGACTCTAAATACTAAAATAATTTTTTTGTTAAAAATTATTGGGGTGTCTATGGCCGTGCTACCCTGAACAATACCGGTCCTGTCTGATCTCGGAAGTTAAGCAGGGTCAAGCCTGGTCAGTACTTGTATGGGAGATCACATAGGAAGACCAGGTCCTGTAGGTGTAAAAAAAAAAAAATAAGGGGTTGTAGGATGATAAGGTCCTTGCAATCTGTTGTGAGGTCAACCGAGGGTTGCCTCGCCTAAAAAATTTGGGGGAGGAGACACTGATCAACAAAATCCAATAACTTTAAAGTGTACAGTTCAACAGTACGTCGTATATAGAGTGCATTGTGTGTTCTCCACCCAGAGTTAGAATTCCTTCCATCACCTAATTAGTTCACAACTTAGAGAGCTTTTTCAATTTTGGAACTTGGCTTCAGGAAATTTGTATCTTTAACTTTTGTTCCGATACTACATTATTTGTTCTCTTTTGATTTCTCTCTGTATTCGGGTTGAGTGTTGCCAGTTTGCCTTTTACATCACAAATGGGAGTAGGCGCTACTCTGGGCATATAGAAAAGCAGCTTTCTCACAGTAAAGGCTGTTTTTTTTTTTCATTAGTATATTGGAGCTCAAATTGCTTATCTAGGTATTGTTGATTTAGATATCTCACGTCACTCGAAGGCTAACAATTGAACATTCCCAGCGTTGTAAAATTTTGCATCATTTTTTTTTTGTGTGTGTTTTTATGTGGATTTTGATGTCCACTTGGGTGCAGCTAGTTAAGCTATATCTCTCTATCTCATTCCATGGCTCTTGGCCCCTTATTTTACCTATGCTATTACTTTCATGACCTGTTATGTATTATCCCTGGCATTACTTCATAACAGCAATAACTAATGGTGCCTCACTCCCTGCCTAGTCCATGTCCATCTCACACTCTATTTTCGGACCCCCCGGCTGATGCTACTAAGCCATGATTCACTGTGGAACCTACTTAGAAATAAGACATGAGCAATGTGATTAATTAAAACTCCATGGGAAGGAACTTTAGCCTATAGTTAATAAGAAATAAGAAACAAATTCTTCTTCTTCCTCCTATTGAACTTCCCAGGATACAGTATATCACACAGTCTCTTGGAAAAGAAGACCATAAGATTGAGTGATTACTTATGTCACACACCAAGGAGTGGCCAGCTCTGTGATGTTCCCTTGTGTTTGTTCTCCCTTCTTCCCTTCCCTAGCTCAAACACTTTTCTCTTCACTGCTCTTTTTCAAAGGGAATCCATGAATTGGTGTGTGTGTGTGTGTGTGTGTGTGTGTGTGTGTGTGTGTGTGTGTAGAGTCTTCTAATAATTTCTGGGAACAAATACTTAAATCTTAGACTTGAACTGGTCTATATAGTAAATTAGTTCGGATGCTAGAGCTTTATTGGCGTAGTATTGAAAAAGCACAAAAATTTGAGAATATTTGAATAATCTTACCACATAGGCTCTGTGAGTTCAGCACTTGACAAATACATTGGGACAATCCAAAGGCTAACCCTCCACTAAAGCAATAAGCAACATTCTGGTGATGGCACCTGCAGCTACGAGGAGTTCGGTGGTCCTTATCTTGAATGGGTTGACCCTAAGGGATGGTTCTGTGGGCTTCATTGGAGACTGTGGGCTTCCAGAATGAAAGAAACCAGATAGCAACATTTAACCATCAAGTATAGAAAATCTCGAAATGCAATCAAAGTGCATTGATCTGAAGGAATATATAGCTAATAAATTACAGAATTCCTAAGAGTAAGATGGAAAGAGAGTAAATTAGGATGTATATGAACCTGAATAATTAAACAAAAAAGAAATTTCACCATAGAAAACTATTGTCTCTAACCCAGTTTCTAGTTTTAAGACAGTTCATAGATACAGAGCTAATTGCCTAGAGAACAGATGTGCTAATCTTGAGGAAGGACTCTAACCACCATCAAACATGTGTCATAATTTTTACCCTAACCTTCCCTAAGGACCTGTGGACATTAATTAGAGATATCATATATTTGGGAAATAGATCCAAACTAAATGTTTAATTAATGTTCTAATTATTATTTTTTTACATTTAAACAATGCCCTATTTATAAAAAAAAGTCAGTGAAGTTCATTTGAAAGATGAAAAGGTGAGACTAGCAGTTACTTTCGCTTGATACCACAGGGTGGCCACTTCAATAACATGCTTTTGTGTTTGCTTGTTTCCTCGCTGCCCTTGGTCTGACTCCTGTTTCTGGAATTACATCCCTAATTAAAATCATGACCATAAGTTTCTGTATTGAGTTCTGCTTTGGGGGGAACATGGGCTGAGACAATTTGCTGTGGTTTTTCTATGTAAGTTAATGCTTACACATTGTCTCAGGGTTACTTATGCATTAACTGATTATAACAATTGTTATATTTTTGGAGAGTCAATCATGGTGCCTGTGTTTCCCCCTTGAAGAAGTGGGAAACAATTCCAGCAGGAGCCATTCCCTTAGTATAAGAAATACCACAGCATATCAACATATCTAAAAGTCTCAGATTGTATCTGAGATAGCCACCTCATTTTTATAATACTTTATATCAATCACCCAACTAACAATAAAACAGTCCCCTATCCTCAACCCATGAGCAAGATCTATGATAACACAAGCTAAGGGAAAAATTGCATGAGTGTCCCCATCCTTCTTTTAGTTTATTTCACCTGGAAACCCAGTTTTCTAGGCACGTGGCTCTGGGTTTCTCTTTGCATGTGTATGTCTTAATTAAACAGTGTGATATTAATTTAACTTGTTTTGCCTTCCATATTTAAGTTGTTCTATGAAATATACCATCTCTTCACTCCAAAGCTTCACTCCAATTCCTCAAGTTCCCACATTGCCTTCATCTTCTCTTTACTTTGGTTTGTTTGAAATCATTTCCTTAGCTCTTACTCTCAGCTGAACAATCCAGGTATACTTCTTATGCACTATATGCAAATTCCCTTTTATATCACTGAGTAGTGTTATAAAGCTGAATAAAATCTTTATCGGATCATTTTTTTTCATCTTAGTCAACCCAAGTTTGGTCTTTTCTCTTGGAAAGTATAACTATATTTTTTATGTTCAGTATTATTTTATCATTTACTAGATGTTGTGATTGTTATTTTATGAAGACTAAATTCTATTCTTCTGAAAAGTGTTATTTTTGTTTGCTTGCTTATTGGTTTTAGTAGACAATTAACTTGGTTGGACTCACTCTCAGGTGGCAGCTCAAATCTCAGTTATCTTCTTTTATTCCTACCTAGGATGCATATCTTCCTTCCTGATTATCTGGTGCAGTCATCAGCCAGAGGTTTGGGCAGAATTTGCATACAGATTTTTAGATTCTTGGTCTCCGGCTCTCTTTTTTCCAGTTGCTCAGACCAAGCATCTTTCTTAACCTGCTTGATCTTTCCCACTTTCCTGAGAATCATTTCCTATGTGGAAGGAGATGTTTTTATTTTCGTTCATCATATTGAGTCATTTCTCTTGGACAATCTCAGATCCAGACCTGCTGGTTTTCAATAAAAGTGTGGGGCATCTTTACTATAGCACCAAGTAAGTTAGTCTCTTTTCAGTCTTATAAATGATAACCTGTTAAAACAACAGTAAAGATATCCCCACATATTTATCTGTGAAGGAATTAATTAAAAAGCAAAACTAGTTGGCTAACGTGGGAGATCTTAGATGTTAAACTGAATGAGAAAAATAAATGATGCTGGAAAATATAACTCTGTACTAACGTCACCTTAAATCGTCTTATGAAAGAAAATATAGAAACACTGCGAGAAAGCAATATAGACACTAAATAAGAATATCTCCTGGCAGTGAGATAAGTCAGGAAGAGGGAGCAATTGTGGGAGGGGACTAAAAAGAATTTCAAGTATTCATTAAATCTGAATCATGGGCTTCTTGTTATAATGACAGATCTGATTGTCACAGGCAATTATTATCATCTTTTTTTTAACCGTTAAAATAATCCATGTAATTTGTATGAAATACTGTTTCCCAGCCATACCTTTTTCACCTTACCCTTGAAATAACAGGCCACTTGGTGTCACTATACGTCACTGTGTGAAAGGCAATGCACATCATCGAAAGTGTTCCTGTTTCAGGTGGACAATCCATGTTGGGACTGCTGCAGACAGGGGCCAGGGATTGGGAGAAGGGCAGAGAAAGAGAATATTGTAGTATATAACTTTTGATAGCACTCCAAATCTGGGTGCCTTAACACTGAATTTGCTATTTGTGAATAGGAGGAGTCTTCTGCTTTTTGGTATCCGATTTCCAAAAATGAAATTGGGGCAGGTGTTAAATTACATGATGAATACATTTTAATAGTAAATAGTATCCTGAAACACTCAGATGCATTTATATCTTATTACAAAGAACAGATATTCAGTGTCAGGCAGCTCGAGGGTCTTCTGTTTAGCAGTTCTTCATTTTTCGCCCTGAGATGTGCTTTGCATCTTGACGTTGACACTTTAGTCTACAGTGCACACAAGATACAAAACAGAATTCTTCCTCAAACTTATTGTTATTATTGGAATACTGGTTCAATTACAGGGAATTTTTCTCCTGGGACTGAAGTGACTTTCTTCAACTCTAATGATTTGTTCCCTGTCAGAAGCTACACTGGGCTTGAAATCCACTCTTCCTGGTCTCAAAGTACCAACACAGAAATCCTATACTACCTCTCTCCCTAGGCAGGCTGAGGCCCACAGTTTAATTTAAATCATGTAAACTGTAATAATTGGAAACTGCAGGAGGCCAAGACAATTTGTTAAATCTGCATACCTGTGAAGCAGAAATGGCTGAATTGAGAGAGTAAAGGAAAAAAAAAAAAAAAGGATGATCTGTTATATAGTGTTTGAAATGAAATCTCAGAAATCAATTACATCAGCCCAGAATAGAACATACCCGTTATAGAGAAACCCAAGTCTTTAAATGACTAGAACATTTTTTATAAGTAATCTCTCTCTCACACACACACACACACACACATGCACACACACACACACACACACACACGTACACACGCACACACACACAGCTCATACAGCACCATCCAGACAACCTTATAGATTCATATCCTAGTTTGGTCTCAGATTTGCTATCTTTTATGGATCACTTGACTTTCACATTCTCCATTTTCTTTTGGGGAATAATAAATGATATACAATTTATAAATAAATTATTTTATAAAAATTCTAGGAAGATAGATAGACGAAACCAAGGTGACTGTGGAAGTTAAATTTGGAGAAAAATGACCCCGGAAGAATATTTGCACAAGGAAGAAAAATAGTCAGAAATGAAGATAGGTCATGAAGCCTAGCTGTGGGGAGAAGAAATAGTACCTGGGAAGTGCAACCAAAAACGAAGAGCTGGGGAGGGCATTTAGCTTATTGGGTTCAGGTTACTTTATGAATTAAGGAATAAATTTTGATTAAGGGAGGGAAAACAAAATAACCAGCAAACCCATTCAGAGAGAAGAAGAGAGACTTCAAGCTCATGAACAGACTACCATGTCTTTTGATAGCCTTGGTAATTCAAAGAGTAAATGGTCATCTGAGAAAGGTGAAGTCATAAACCACTGTCTGTGACGTAGGTTGTTTTTCTTGGCTATGAATGCACTTGGTATGTATTAAATATTCTGCCTCCGGAGACTGCCAAGTTCCTTTGGGTTTATGTTCCATTGGAAAACAAACTTGGATTTATTATTGAAAAAGCATTAACAAAGCTCTATGCAGTTTGCCATATAAAATTTGGATTATAGGTCATAGAGGACATGATTAATAAATGGGAGGAAATCTCCTAAAATAATTTAAATATTATTTAAAATAATTTAAGGAATTCCTCCATGCCAAGAAAAATAAGAAATTTCCATTTGTTTGGTGTTTTTTAGATTCAACGATACTTTAATAAAAATAAAGAATTATATAGAAGTCAATAGTTAGATCTATTGTTTATAATGGATTTTTCTACTCTCATAACTTCAATGAGGTTATGATAAAATATTATTTACCAAAAGACATATGAAAATAAAATAGTAATATAGGGGTCTTATATGGTAATTAATGTCTCATTACAACATCACTACATATTTGCTCAAATCATATATCAGCTGCAAACAAACAAAACATCAGTACAAGCAACAGGTATTATTTAATTGTAGGAAAGATGTTATTTTGAAAAAGTGAACTTCCAAAACTACAGTATTATTAAAAAATAATATTGAGTATTCTTAAATTTTGTGTACTTTCATTGATCTGAATGACATGTGAGTGAAAGGAGAGCTATCATTTGATTTGGTGACAAAATAATATGTATTTTAGAAATCCTTTTCTTCCATTTTTATTTAATTCTTTTTTCTTTGCTTCTAAGAGCTCCCAATAGAAAACTAATTCTGCTTGTTCTTTTTTCAAATACTGTGTTGTTTGAGGACTTTGACAAACTGTGTAATGACGGGTTTAGCCCCAGTAATGAATGTCATGATCCTAACAATAAGATCCAACAATCTCAAGTGATGCCGTGAATGCTGACTCTGTCGTCAAGCACACACAGAGTCTGACGAGTCTAAATAATTACTAGCGTTTGGCGGAAATACAGTTTGCACAGCCCACTATGATGGCACCTGCTGAGACTTTGCATTATTTTGAAAAATAATAGGTTCTTCCAAAGGAGTGAATGCTTTATAGTACGGTAATTGAATGCAGGCATCAATACACTTGCTTTCTTTGTGTTTTGAGAATCTCTTTATTGGAGCTTTTGTTTTGTCACCCATGTTATAGTTTAACCAGTGCCCGTTTGTCTTAGTATTACTGTTTGTTGAGTCCTTCATAAAAAAAAAAAAAAAAAAAAAAGAAAAAGAAAAGAAATCAGTAGTAAACATTTGGGAAAGGCATGTTCAAAGAATAAAATATGTGCTTCTGATGTATTATAATTATGTATTTAATACTTATTTTCATAGTATGTAGTTATATGTTAAGTAGATGAACAATGGGGCATTTTAATGCAATGCACTTGATTGTGGAAGAGTTTATAGTGTTCTTTTTCTACAGGTTAGGTTATCTACCTCTTGCTTTTCATGTTGACCTTTCTATCTCAATTGAGCATAGCGTGGCTCTAGATGGGGTAGAATAGTTAGAATGGATAGAGAGCATACTTAGAATACTGGAAGAAACTTATCTTTCTTCATTGTGTGAAAGGATTAAGTAGGCCTAGGCCACAGGAAAATAATTTTTATAGTTTCTTTTATTTCAAGCAAGAGGCTTGAGAGGCAAACTTCATGACAGGGCCCTAGGTACTGTCCCTGCTGGGTGATTATTGGACATTTAAATGAATTAGACCTCTGGAATCTACCAGAAATAGCACTATTCTTTAATTTCAAGAAAATGTGTCTTTCTTCGGTTCCCAAAGTGTGACTCATTTTTAATTACACTGCCTGATCTGAGATAAGAGGACACAAAGCTGGCAGGATTTACTATTCAGATGGTGAGGACTAGGTCAGGTCTAGGTCTTTCCGAAAGTTTTAGGATAAAGTCTCTGAACGTGGAAACGCTGCAGGATGAGACAGTGGACAGGCAGAGCATGTGGGCCCATCATTAATGAGCTGAGCGATACAGTGAAATTCTGACTTTGTTGAATTACTGTTTATGTCAAACTCTTCACTATAATTTTGGCCTGACCTGTAGTCCTTTCTGCCTTCTGAATTTTGAAACTTTGGGGTTATTCCTCCTTACTGTGTTTTCTCATGGGAAATGGAACTAGTCGTCAAGTTGGGGTGCCAGGTGGCGAGAGGAGATAATTCTTCCCTTTATTGAGTATGAAATTGTCGCATGTCTCCTCTGAAGTATTGCCATTGTTCACACAAAAGCAATAGGAGTGAAAGTTAGCTGGAAATCTCTCTTTGAGTCACTCTTGTGCATTTGCTTACAGTTGATCATCCATCTAAAACACTGGAAAAGTAGACTTGTATTTTCATTAACCACTGTGTGTTTGTTTCTAGATCTCCCTCAGAAATATGGGCACCTCTAGATACAAAAGGAGTGATCTAGTGTTTGTTTGTTTGTTTGTTTTACCTGGACAACTACTTATCGCCACATATACAACCTATTGACTTCTGACAAAGCAACCCTAACCAAGAGCAACCTATCTGTACTTAGATCTGAAAACTGTGTCCAAGTAGCAAATGTTAAAATCAAGTACAAAACAATACATAGAACAACTAGTAGAATCCATTTCTTAGTAGTTCATAATAAGTAGTAACACATCATCAATTCTGCTAGACAGCTACAAATAAAGGAGTACATTTAAAAATTATAAATGTAAAAACATTGGAAATCTGCTGAAATCAGGAGGATAGGTTAAAATACCAGTGAAGGAAGAACCTGATCTAGCTTGAGGTGAGTTTTGTTTCTTTTATGTTTATTTGCCAAGTTGTGTCCTGGGCTAAATATGAGTTTTGTTATAAGCAGAAAGACTCGAATAATCAGCATAAGTCATGAAGCCTACATGAACTGACATGACATATGATTTCTAGAATATTTACTAATTTTCTGCCAATTTGCCTTCCTTGGATATTTGTTGACTACTTGGATAATGTAGGAGGCTATAGGACTGAGATAAAAAGGTAAAATAAAATCTTTTACTAATCTTGCAGAGCTTGAGAGACAAATCATGTGAAGGAGAGGTCTCTCTCTCTCAAGTTAAGCTGAAGTTAGACATGAAAGAGTTAAGCTGAAAGTCTCTGAAAAAGCAAAATTTTTGAAGTTGAGCATAGGCGTATCTGCCAGGATCTTAATCAAAAACCTGAAAAACCAAACCATAGGAAAAATTGCATCTGAAAGATAGTGAAATCTCTGTCTTATTGTGCTCAGGTGAGAAAGTCCTTCTAAAAGGTACCTGCAACAAGTACATACTGCTTACAATCATATATTATAAGGCATAAAAGCTAGCATTAAAATTTCCATGAACAATTCCAAGAAGTGAAGTCATGGGGTCGAGGAAAGTGAGATTTTAAGGTATTTAAATGCATCTATCTACATGTCGTGATTCCCAGGCCCCTCACCTCACTCCTTCCCACAAATGGCCGTAACGTGGGTATAGCAGACTTGCTTGGGTTTTGGATTTAAACTTTTTTTTGAAGCATGACAACCCTTATGATTAAGTTTTATATATTATTCCTACATGGCTGCAGGAAATGAGAGTTTCTTTACATGCTGCCAGAGATGCCTAATTACTTTCACGTATCTCCTTAAATTGATAATTAATTATCCTTGTCATTTAACTTTTGTTTGTCATCTCCTAGGTATAAAACAAGGTTTTAAGTTTTTTACATACATAAAGAAAATTTGAAATTTAAACACGAAGGACATTCTCATAAACTTAAATAGATGAGGACTAAGCAAAATATTTAGACGGAAAATAGCAATATATTTAAAAAAGGCAGTATATCATGAACATAGTGGATTTATTTCAGAACTGTAAGATTAGTTCAACATTAAAAAATCAATCAGTGTAATTCACTACATTATAGAATATTGGAGAAATACACACATTCACTTAAATAGGTAAAAAATAATTTTGATAAAATTCAATACCTCTTTTTTTGCAAAAAAGTATCAAAATACATAGAATTATATCTCCTTAATTAAAGAGCATATACAAAAATTTTAACATCTTATAATTTATAGTTAAATATTTTGCATTTGGAAACAAGACAAAGATGTCTGCTTTTAATCAAAATTATACTAATACTTTTAGGCAGCACAATAAGATAAAACCACTTTCCTACACCCAATAAAAAAGATACAGTAAAAGAAGTAAAATAATCTATATTCACATATTATGTAATAGTGTGTGTGTGTATCTATCTATATATAATTTGATACACTCCACAGACATTATTAAAACTAACGTGTATTAAGCAATATCAATATACAAATAACAATTGAATCTATAAATGTTTTCAACAAATATTAAAAATAGAATTTTCAAAACAGCATTTATAACAGCATTCAAAACAATAAATAGCTAGAAATAAAATCTAAGTAAAATATACAATAATTCTATACTGATAATACAAAATACTATTAGAAAATTAAAGATTACCTAGATTAATGGAGGATGTACAATGTTCATAAGTTAGAAGCCTCTATATTGTTAAGATACCAGGTTTCTGAGACATTTTCTATGTATTTTATATAAACCTAAAAGAATCTCAGCAATATTTTTATAGAAATTAGACGTGTCCCTAAAATTCATAGGACAATTCAGAAGTGTTAGATTAATCAAGAAAATTTGGAATGAAATAACAGAACTGATCTTACATCAATAGTTTCAAAATTTAGTACGATGTAATATTATGACAATGTGTTATAAAAAAACTGATAGACAAATATACTAGTAAAACATAGACTAGAGTCAATAAATAGAATTACACATATGTAAACTTGACATATGAAAACCCTATCACTGTAATTCCATAGGAAAATAATCTTTTTTTGGTAATAAGTTGTGCTGGATCAGTTTAATTTTTATATGAAAAACAAAATGGTAAAACAGTAACAACAACAACAACAACAATAACAACAAAATTTGTATCTTTATAATAAAAGACACATAATGAAATTTAAGTCATAATGCTAAATGAAAAATAAAAGCTATTTTAATTTAAAAGCTTCAATAAGAAAGTATAGATAAAAACCTTTGTGACCTTGGAGTAGGCAAAGATCTTAAATAGAACTCAAAATCACTAATCACAAAATATATATCTCCAGTTTGACTATTTTGGGGAGTAATAAGGAAAGAAATTAAACATTAGTACCTATCCAAAAAGATGTGAAATTGAAGACCTTCAGAAGGTCTATTCTACTTCCAAAATAGTGAAGTAAAGAGGGATAAACCACAAAATCATCCTTCAGCTCCAGGAGAATGTCACATTATTCCTAAGATCTAGAGGAGAAAGAAAACCTTTTCCTGAGTAGTTGTTTTGAAAAATTAAATCTCACACAGATCTTGGACTTTTTTAGTTTCACACAATAATGTAATGACACTGGAGTTTAAATCCTTTATTCTTTATGCTTTTTTCAGTCAATATGAAAGTAAGCTTAATTCTAATTCTGTATATCCCTGTTTCAGACATCTATTATGGTCATAAGCATTGAGATTTAGGAATTTTATGGTTTTTAAAACTCCTCCTCTACCTCTAAGTTGTTTAAGAGCAAAACACACAAATCAAGCACAATGACTGGCAAATCGTAGTGCTATGTATTTGTTGAATACAAGTTATAGTAAAAATTTGACTTATAATGTAATAAAAATGAGAATATAATTGTGTAGTTTGGTTTCTATCTAAATTCGTGGGTGTTTTACAGTCATAATTTTAAAAAAGAAAAAAGTTATATACTATAAAGAATGATGGGACGTGTTATTCTAATTCAGAGAATAGTGCTTCTACACTAACAAATAAAAGACTGTTAAATGACCAGATACAGGAAAACCAGGCAACTTTGTCAATCCTTATTTTGAAGATTACTTCAAAAGTGTTACCACTTTTCTCACAAAACTTAAATAATAAAAGTATGTTAAAATCTGAATTTTAAAAAAATTTCTACAAATTAAGCATGATTTGAAATATAAAACTACATCCCTTCAAGTAATTTTTTTTGTAAAAATTAGATGTTCCTTAATGTATGATAACCAAAAAGATAAACTTGACAAAATGTAGATAGCAGATTGTGGAAAATGGAATTTTTATGTTATGAAAATTCCTCCAGATTACATGAATGGCGTGCAGAATAAACCCATCTAAATTTGTTTCATTCCTTTTTATTCACATATAGCAAAATTTGCTATTTAGCGGTATAGTGTTGAGAGTTTAGAGAAATGCATAAGGTTGTATGACTACTAGCACGGTCAGTATACAGAACCATACCTTCACTCAAAAGTTTCTCTCATTCTGCTTTGTAGTCGAAACTTCCAAACACTTCTAATCCCTACAAATCGCTGATTTGTTTGCTGTTAATATTTTATGTATTCATTTGAGAGTAGACAGTATGTATTACTAGTCAGTATTATTAAAAGAAAATATATAGCTATTTGACAACTATTAAAAATTGGGGAAAAGATTTATAGGTGAAATATCATAACATAAATTTGAGATCTCACATGCTTTCATTCTTTTTTATATATTATTATCACATTTGTGATAAAATTATCACTGTAAAGTGACTTTACTAATGCTTGCAAAATGCAGATACATATCCCTACAAATAATTAGTTCAAAGAAAGTTATTGAATTAGAGAGTTACCATCTATAAAAGATTAATTTTCAGAGAATTTTAATCAAAAACATCTTTTAGGTTTGTTTCTTCACTTATTTCTAGAACTAGATGAAAATAAACAATGATATAATCCAAGCTAGATATGAAAAGTACATAATAAATATTAATCTATCCTACTTTGTCTTTCATGAGTTTAAATCATCCAAATTTGGAATTTCATTTGTTAATAAATTTAAGGTAGTTTATTACCAACCTTTTATCCTGTAAATAATCTAATAATTTCTCCAGCGAATAAGCTTCCACATTTGGTGTATTTATTTCTTTATTTGTCAAAGCACGGCCTCCATTTTCAGAATTACTGTACTAACTGATTGGAAAATTTTGCTTCGAAATAATTATAAATGAGAAAATATCCTTTTTATTGTTTGTACTTAGCCGTATCAGGATTTGCATAAATGTAAGAAAGAGAAAAGTGGCCTCTCATTTGTAGTTCTTGGTATTAAACACATTGAGGAGGTGTTTTCATCAGCTGATTTTGCAGCTTCAATCAGATTCAGCTCTCAGAATTTCCTCAAGCGGACCATAGTGCCTAATGCTTAAATAAAGATGTTATGGGCTTGATAAACTATTAAATGAGGAGATTTGTAAAAAACAGAAACACCCATGTTGTTTTTAGCAGCATTCCAATTGTACGTTCTCATTCTTTTTCAGTGTTTGCCAAGTGAAAAACTAAAGTACTAATGGTAGGGAAACATTGTTTTAGAATATCTATTACCAAATTACTGTTTTCATCTAGAGAATACCTGCTTCACTTGATGAGGAAATCTTCCCCTGCAAATCTGCATAAGAAAATGGCTAAATGCTTCCAGACAATATTGAAATAGCTTTTCAATATCTTCTAAAGGTCAGCCCAATACCTAAAGCCTTTTTCATATTTACTGTAAGATTCTTAAGCATAATAGTATTAAATTATAAACCTCATGAGAACAGGGGTTGAGTGTATCATATTTATGACTGTTTTGAAGTACCTGGCGTGGCGCCTGGCACAGAAATTTTCAACCAATATTTACTGAGTGAATAAAGAAATACATGAATGAATGAATACAGACAGTAAAACATCTGACTCAAATATGAGATTATTAAATGTGATTTTTACTTCAATTACGTGGTGCAAACTGAAGAAAACTTGTCACCTAAAATTAATGAAAATCGTTACTTATTATTATAGTAATAAGTAACAATGCACACTTAAATTGTTATATCTAGTCTTCCTAATTTAAAGGAAAATAAAAACTAAAATTAAAGAGGAAAACATTGTATTTATTGACATAAGCAAAAGAAACTATTCTGCTTCTATTGTCATAGGAGGAGAATTTATAAATGGCCAGCTAGGCATAGGGCTTCTCGTTAAAAAAATTGTTTTTCCAGAAAATAAAAAAAATCTATCTCTGGACAGCTATTTTGTTTAAATATTAGTGCAGATCTCACGGGAAACATATAGAAGGAAAATGTATGTATCTGGAACTTACTGTTAGGGCTGCATAAACCCTAACAGTCCATTTTATCAACCAATCTTATTGGAGAGTAATTTCAGTTATTTCCTATTGTCTATAAAGCCCTAAGTGGTTATCTCAATGCTCACCTCTTCTCCTGAGGACCATTCTGGCTATTTTTTTCCAATTTGTTTAAATATTTAAAATATAATACTAGTAATTTTGAAATGTTCACTGTATGATTATTTTAACAAACTCCCATCATCTTAATATAGTTCTCTCAGTATGTTTCAGAAATGTAAATATTGATAGGTTTCAAGAGCACATTTCACATTGCACTACAAATAAAGTATTGTCCTATTTTGTTTAGATACTTATTGTATCAGAGACATCCTAAACCTTACATCAAATTCATTTAGCTCCATATCTCTAGTAGTATGGACTTTGGAAAGATGTGTGTAGGCACACCTGACAGCACCTACCTCAGGTTCCGGATGCTTCCTGCCCTGGAGATGTATTGCTGAGTTCCCGTAGGAACCAACTTGGTGCCCCACCATATGCAGTTCAGAAGTGTGAATGATTCTTCTCTTTAGGCCCACAGGCAAAGACCAAAGGGACATATCTATGGTCAAAGTTAGATTTAGTAAGCTCGGGTAGCAAAGAAGACTGAAAAACAATGAAAAATGTGGTACCTTACCAGTAAGATTTGTTAGGAGAGTACAGTGTTTAACTTTATGTGTTAACCTGTATGGGCTAAGGAATACCCAGATAGTGGTAAGCCATTATTTGTAGATGTGTATGTGAGGGTGTTTTGGAAGAAATTAGCTTTTGGATCAGTAGACTGAAGTGAGATCACTCTCCCTAATGCAAGTGAGCATCATCCAATCCATTGAGGGCCTAAATAGAACAAAAAGACAAATTTGCTCCTTTTACTTGGGCTAAGACATCAATCTTTTCCTGCCCTCAGACATTGGTGTTCCTGGTTCTTGGACCTTTAGACTCAGATGGTACTTACACCATCGGTACCCTAATTCTCAGGCATTCATACTTTGAAAGAATTCCCTGCTGGCTTTCTTGGTTTCTAGCTTTCTGACAGCAGATTGTGGGACTTCTCAGGATTCATAATTATGTGAGTCAATTATCATAATAAATCTCCTCTTGTATATGTATCTATAACTCTCTTATCTATCTATCTATCCACCATCTATCATCTATTTATATAATTTACTCCATTGGTTTAATTTTCTAGAGAACCCAGACTAATACAGATTTATTTACCTGTAGAATTTTGGTCATTTATTCAGAGGTTGGGCAGGAGGTTCACAGAAGTGCACTGTTGTGGATTGAGTACTGTAAGAAATCAGAGATGATTTGAAGTTTTAATATTTTGGAGATTTTTAGTGTTGAATGCAGGAAAAACAGAGCAGGGCTAGCTAGTGTTATCACTAGAAAACAAGCTGTGAGGAGAAGGGCAGGTTTGGTCATGTTTTTGTGCTTATAAAATAGATTTATTTGTACCACTCTTTAGGCATATTTTGTACTGCTCCTGTTTTTCTCTTGTTCTACTGTGGTCAGGGAGAGTCCTTGTCAGATGCTGATACTATGAAGAAAGTTTTATGTTTAGCAAGAGGACATCATAGCTAAGTTGATTAAAAAAAAAAAAAAAAAGGATACCAGATGTTAGGGCTGTCTTTTTATTCACTTTTTCTAACCAAAGAGATAGTATAAAGTGATTAATTCTTCCACGAGGCCAGTTCAGAGATACAGTTTTTATGGCTTTTTGTAGACAGTCTAAAAAATATCAAGCAACCCATCCCAATTAGTGTAGACATCTTAATGAATTTTTACGTTGGCTCTTCCTGGTTCCTGCTCTCACACTTCAACTTTCATCTTCGAGATTATATTTCCCCGGGATCTCCCTCAGACAGCCATCTGATGAACCTGCATTTGACAGTGGTTACCAAGAAGGTCCCTAAATAAATGTTCAGGACTAATTTTTGGACCTAGATTACTCATCAGTCTGATAACTAAAAAGACCATATTATTGATGGTAATTAGGGTTCCTCTTTCTCCCACACAAAGTATGTAATAAATGCTGTTTTCCAACTGTGATTAATTGGCATGGGGAACAGTGGATCATAAAGCACCAGGATGTGCTTTGACTTTGTTGCTTGAATAGAATGAGGGTCATAATAATTACAATTGTTGAATGGCCTGGCTTTTTTTTTTTTTTAAAGAACTGCATTTGAAATTTTGTATATGTAAAAAAAAAAAAAAATAGTCCCAGGGAATACAACTGTTGGCTTAGGGAAAGCTGTGAAAGCCAAAGGACCTCTAAGACAGCTTTTAAGGAGACTCACATATCCTGTAGCTGCTATAAATCAAGCTGTGAGCAATGACAGCGACACCTCAGTGTACACGCTCTGTCCAGCCTTGACAGGTTTCCTATGTCAAAGGGTAGGAAACTCCCTGGACAGTGAGACCTAAGATAGGAGTGTCTAAATGAATGAGCCTGAGGTGTTCTCCAGAATCCTCTAAGGTGGGAAAAGTTATTCTCTTCTATGTTCCGAAAGAAAGCAGCTCACCTTTTCCTGGAGATTATACAAAGTTCACGCAGGGCAAGTGTTGAGGATTTTCTTGAGGGTTTCAAGATAGTCGCCTGCAATGTGTTTTAAAAATAAGGACCAGATATTATCATTACCCTAGTTGTTCCAAGGAGAAATAACTTATGTACTGAAAGAAGTATATAAGCTAGCTAACGTAGTGGGCTATTAGGTAAGTATCAGCCAGGATAGCACCTGCCTACTACATAGGTAAGTATATTTGGAGTGGTTAATTACATTGTTTGGTCATTATGAGGTTGGGGAAGATATGAGAATGGCTAACAAAACATTTATTAACTAGGAGCACTGAATCATTCCTCCAAATATAATGTTTTTTAAGGATACTTGTATATAGTACTAATAATTCCCTAAGATGGTTTTTTGAAATTTGATATAAAAACATTATGGTAAATGATGAGATATAAGAACTTCCTTGGCATGGCATTCAGGTAGGATATATAAGGTTCAAGCAGATGAAGATTTTAGAATGGGATTATATGTATTCTTAAAACCCACTATAAGAATTTATTTCCTTGAATGCAATTATCTACCAGACAGCCCAGAGAATGTCACTTTCATTATAGGAAAAATTAATATACTAGTGATGGGGGGTGAGGAAAGAGGGTGGTGCTCACTGGTATTTTTGAGAAATTAGAGGTAGTTGCCCATGGGGACTTGAGTTAATGGTAGAAGATTAGTATATGGAATGGGGCACTCTGACATTTTGGAATGCCAGAAGTCCAATAACATCACACGTGAATTAGCGGCAAGGTCTGAACAAAGATTGTGGTGCCTTGGCTAGCAAAAATGTATAGGGTTGGTTAAAAGATTTTAGTATCCTTGAGGAAAGATAGATAGATAACCAACTATGGTATCAATTAACTTGATTAATATTAATCAAATATGGTATTAAATATTTATTTAAAAAATGAGATTCATTAAGCAGAAGTCTGATGATACTCTCTACAGTTGAAAGTGACAATTCTTTAGCTAGTTTCATTTCTAAGTCTTGAGAGACAACTCTTATTCCAAACCTTATTGTAAGATCAGAAAAGGACAAAGGGAAGGCGCGAACTGATTCTAGTTGGTAGGGTGCAGGAAGCTGGTGCTTGAGGTTGAAAATTGATATTAGATCCAAACGTGGGAAAAAGCAATGGCTAACAGAATAGAGAAATAATGGAGATATAAAGCTCTATTTTCATGTAGCATCCTGGACTTTACATGATTCCAAGGGCTTAATGTATGGATATTTCAGGCACGCAAAATGCATCTATCACTGTGATGTTGAGAATGGCAGATGAGTTTCTGCTTGCCCTATTTAGCATTATAAGATGTTTTCTACCTTTTGTCCTCTTTTACCTTCCTCCTTAATTTTATTAAATTTTACATTTAAGATTATATATATATCATATATATCATATATTCACAATCTATATAACATATATTGCCAATCTGTTCAAGTTTTTAGGTAGAATACGAACATCACCGATTTTACAAATTACAACGTGGTTTGTTGAAATATAAAATTAAACAAGTAGGCTGGTGGCATTTTAGAAAAGTTTAATACATGCATCAGACATTTGGCAAGTTTGTGGTCATTCTGAGTACAAGCAAATCACAATTTCCTTGAAGCCCTTGCATTTGAATATATACTATATGTAAACACCTTAGTCTCTGCTTGACAAAATCACCCATTTTAAATAATGATGTAAAAAATAGGAAATAAGAGGATATTTTCCTTGACCATTTTGAAGAGAGAGACAAATATCTGGATTATAATAGGAACTGTTGACAAAACTCTTAGTGACAGAATCTTGTACTTAGTGATTTGTATTACTTTGTCCAAAGGTGGGAACACTGCTTCTAAGTAGAAGAGTAAATTAGTTCTTTTTTCTGGCCTTGTAGACTTTTCTAAACCCAGTTCTCTAGGCTTCATTGAATTCTGTGGGCTATTTAATACACTTTACTTAATTTATGTCAATCTAAACAAGATTGAATAACTTGCTGTTTTCTTGTAAGGACACATACTGGAATGATGAAACAGTTCAGCCTGGTTTAAATAGTGTTGAGGAGGAAGGTTTCAGAGAATATAATATATTAGGTTTGATAATTGCCTAAAGTTGCTGAGCAATGATTTAATACATTCAATATCCACATATAGAAGAATTATTCTTGAATTTATTCAGAATTTCTAAGTTGTCCTTTTGCTTCCTTTTATTGGTCTTTATAGAGAAATGTAAATTTTTTTCTTATAAACTCTAAAGAAATGTCCTAGTATCACATGTAAGGAAGGATGAATGCCAAATCAAAATCATTTGCCAGAGAAACACGTGTGAAGTTGTTTGATCAGTGTCAGGAACGTTACATAATCCGAAACACTAAGAAAAGGAGATCATAAACCAAAAGTAACAGCTTCTGCTTCTACAGAGCACTGACACAACGTTAATGACAATAATTTGCTTGTTAAGCATCATAAAATTTGCCATTTTTGAGGCATACTATAAATTCAGAGAACAACATACGTGTAATCCGCAATCCACCAAATCATCTTGAGATCATTTTTAAATTATGCACAAGATCTATAGCTAATGAGGCAGTAAAAGTGTAAGGTTCCACGGACAGACATTTTTTGAGTGACCCTGGAATGAAATTTATGCACATATCGTCCAGATCTTCTTTTCATTAGAAACTAAAATATTTTCTCAAATCTGTCTAGCAGTAGGCAAGCAGACATGGTAAGAGAAAAAAGAAAAACAAAATGATACACCACCTCTGATAAAAAACAAAACCAAAAAATCTTTAAAGAGCTGTTTATATAGATGTATCTAATATACAGATAGGCATTTGAGATACAAACCAACATGCATCTATATGGGAAAAGTATTTTGATTGATGTGGTGTTTCCTTTCCACATCCCGCCTTTCTGTAGTAGGAGTTGATTTCACTACTAAAACAATAGAATCACACCTCAGTAACTCTATAATTTCAGTCTCCCTAATCTTCATCCACTGCACCTGGTTCATTGTCTTCCTTTACTCAACCAAGTTCCACAGGCTGGAGTTACAGCCTCAACTGGCTACTGGCCAAAAAATAAACAAAAAGAAGTGACTCTCGTTATCCATGCCTCCCCAACACAACTTCAGATAGAAAAGAGTTTTAATCTTGATAGCCCCTTTTCCCTTGAAAAAATGTCCTTATTATTTTAAATAACTATAAAAAGTTTATTTCTCATTTCCAAATGTACTTTGAAAAGAGTTACCTTTTAGATTCTGTGGTGGAGTTTAACTTGCAAAGGATTTAATTGCAAAAATTCTGCAATATAGGTTTTGTGAATAAATATGCCTGGGTTTTACTATAGTAAGCATTATTGCTGAAGTGTTTTTCATACATGTTAGGAAGTTTTACACATATTTTAAATGATATTTTACACATATTATGACGCATCTGTGGAAATTTTTGTATGGAGTGTTAGGTATTATGGCACATATGCAAAGTTGTTTATAAAATATGTAAATCTCCTATAGTTAGTTATTAATACTAACACCTGTCCGAACCATGTGTTACCCATAGAGAGAAAATGTATGTGTTTGTTGTAATGTAGAGATTTGCTAACTTAAATTTTTCAACAATTCATTTTTTTACACTTCTGCAAGTTTTAGTTTTGGCTTCCAATTTGAGAGAATAAAAACAAAATGTACTGTGGTTTTATGAAAAGATTTCTAAGCAAACATGGTTTGATAAATGTGGAAAAGTAATAAGGAACAAAAGAAATTTTTATGTGCAAAATGCAATTTGGATTTTTAATGTTTCTCATTCAACTAATTATCATAGTCATTTTTGTTCTCCATGCTTTTTTATATCTTGTAAGACAATTTTCCTACAGTTTATACAATAATAACCCAAGCTGCAGATTAAAAGTAAATGAGTTAAATGATAGGGGTGTTTAGGAAGAAGAGAAGATGAATATATTTCTACACAAGGGATCCAGAAAGATTCACAATCCAGAAGACAACGCCAAATATTAAAATAAAGACCAGTGCGTGACATGGCAAAAGTGCCCTCCAACAATATTTTTATGGAGACAGTCTTAACTTAGGCCTCATTGGTAGTTTATTACATTACTTTAATAATTTTGGAGGATTTTTTTTTTTTAACCATCAGTAGTCATCAGGGTAAAAATCATTATATATAAAAATGGTCTAGAAAATCAGAAAGAAGCTCTGATGGTGCATGAGGGGCAGTGTTTTTAAGCCTAGTGCAGAGGAATGATTGTGTGCAATGGGTTTATGACTGTTGATTCCAGTCATGAGCTACTCAAACTCTTTCTTAGAAGTACCTGCGGTGGAGGGAGAGCAGGGCCTGACGGGCTAGTTGCTGCTTTGAGAAAGGCAGGAACAGGCCCCAAGACACATAATTAAGCCAAAAGATTGCTCCCTTACTATTTTTTTGAAGTTCCTGTCTCACAACTACTCTTTGTTCAACCACAGTATTTTAGTAAGAAATTATATGTTTGTGTGTATAACATTTCCGGAATTTTTTTATTTCATAACTAAAAGTTTATAAAATAACTTTGACCACCTTAACTTATTTTTCCAAATACCCCTACTCCTGCTTCTGGAACCACCAATCTGTTTTTTATTTTTATGAGTTTGGTTTTCTTATATTCCATGTATAACTGAGATCATATGCTACTTGACTTTCTCTGTCTGACTTAATCATTTAGCATAATGTCCTCAATGTCCATTCATGTTGTCACAAATGGTGAAATTTCCTTTTTTATGGCTGAATAATATTCTTCTGCATGTATGTGTGTGCGTGTGTTTGTGTGTGTCTTCTTTATCGAGTCATCCATTGATGAACATTTAGTTTGCTTCCATGTTTTGGTAATTGTAAATAATACAGCAATGAATATAAGGTTGCAGATATCTCCTTGAGAAAGTGATTTTGTTTCATTTGGGTATATACTCAGAGGTAAAATTTCTTAATCATATGATAGTTTTTATTTTTATATTTTGAAGGCTCTATAATGTTCTCCATACTGGCTGCACCAATTTAAAATCCCATCACCAGTGCACAAAGTTTCCCTTTTCTCCATATCTTTGCCCACACTTATCTCTTATCTTTTTGATACTAGCCAGGTGTGAGATGATATCTCATTTGAAATTTCATTTGCATTTCCTTGATGACTAGTGATGTTAATGATATATTGTTTTTCTTTCATAGACTTTATTTTTGGAGTTGTTATAGATTTACCAAAAAATTGAACAGAAGATAGATGTCTCATATATTCCTTATCTTCACATACATGCACAGGCTCCTCTGATATCAACATCCATCACCAGAGTGGTACATCCCTTACAACTGATCAACCTACACTGACATAAAATCAAACCAAGTCCTACACTGACATAAAATCAAACCAAGTTTATATTAGTTTACTGTTGATATTCTGCATTCTGTAGGTTTGGATAAATGTATCTATAATGATGTGTATTCACCATTAAGTAGCATACAAAGTAGTTTTACTGCCGAAAAAAGTCTCTGTGTTCCTCCACCTAGTCATTCTTCCTCATTAAACCCAGTAACTACTGATCTTTTTACTGTCTCCTCAGTTTTGCCTTTTCTAGAGTGTCATATAGTTGGAATCGCACAGTATATTGACTTTTCAGACTGGCTTCTTTTTCTTAGTAATATACATTTAAGTTTCATCCATGCCTTTCACAGCTTGATAGCTCATTTCTTTTTAGTGCTGAATAACATTCCATTGTCTGAATGTACCAGGGTTTCTTTCTCCATTCGCCTACTGCATCTTAGTTGCTTTCAAGTTTTGGCAATTATGAATAAGGCTGCTATAAACATCTGCATGCAGGTTTTTGTGCTGACGTAAGTTTCCAACTCTTTGGGGTAAATATCAAGGAGTATAATTGCTGGATCTTATGGTAAGATAATGTTCAGTTTTATAAGAAATTGCCAAACCGTCTTCCAAAGTGCTGGACCATTTTGCTTTTCTTCAGGAATGAACGCCAGCTCTTGTTACTCCACATTACTGCGGCAGCTGGTCTTGTTGGTGTTCTGGATTTGGGCCATTCCGGTAGGTACGTGTAGTGGTATCTCATTATTGTTTTTTTTCCAAATTCTAAAACTATATAATAATTTGTTTATTTAAATTTTTATGTTTTCTGTATTTCAGTTATAGTGAAGAACATTATGATAAGTAAAAAATATTTCATCTTCGTTGGTGTGAACATCAACCAAAAGTAACATAGAAAATTTCTGTTAATTAGTTAATGTACTTGAGCAATAATTGTATGAATATTTATAGCTGTATGAGTTTGGAAACACATATTCTACATTTATTTAAATTATTTAAATATATGTAATATATATATTATTTATTATTTCAATTTGCATTTTATTCTTGTGATATGGTGTAAAATATCTTTTTGTTTGCTTATTTGTCATCTGTGTATCTTCTTTGTTCAGGTGTCTCCTAAGGACTGTGGCCCATTTTTATCTGGGTTATGTGTTTTCTAATTGTTAAAATTTAAGAGTTCTTTGTGTATTTCAGATTTTTTTTTTATCCAACCTGTCTTTTGCAAAGTTTTCTCACAAGTTGTGGCTTGTCTTTTCATTCTTTTAAACAGTGTCTTTTGTGGAGCAGAGATTTTCATTTTAATGAAGTCCAGCTTACTAATTATTTTTTTCATTGATTTGCCCTTTGTTTTACATATAAAAGGTCATCACCAAACCCAAAGTAAACAGACTTTCTCCTATATAATTTTCTAGAAGTTTCGTGGTTTGGCATTTTACATTTTAGTCTGATCTATTTTGACTTAATTTTTTGTAAAGGGTATAAGGACAGTCTAGATTAATTTTTTTTTGCATATAAACATATAGTTATTCCAGGATTATTTGTTAAAAGGCTTCCTTCCTTTGCTCCATTGTATTGCCTTTGCTTCTTTGTCAAAGATCAGTTGATTATATTTATGTGGATCTCTTTCTGGACTCTCTATTCGGTTCCACCGACCTGTTTTTTTTTTTTTTTTTTAATTCTTTCACCAATATTTCACTTTCTTGATTATGTTGGCTTTTCAGTATGTCTTGAGACAGGTAGTTTTAGTCCTCAGGTTCCATTACGTTTAACCACCTTTTAAATTTATGGGAGGGCAGGGTGGCAATAAATTAAGCAGAAGGGTATATGAGTTAAATAAAAGTATGGTGTCAGACAGTTTAGGATTAAATCACAGCTCTGCTCTTATTAGTCCTGTGATCTCAGACATAGGTAAACCACTTAACTTATTAAAACTTCAGGTTTCTCATCATTAAAATGGGAATTAAAAAGTCTATAACATTGTATTGTGAAACTAAATAAATTATTAATATATAGTGTTTTGCAAGAGTGTCTTTCCAGGTCAAGGTGAGCTACATCATTATTCTCAGTGGCAGCAGTTTTATTATCATTATTAGTATTGATGAAGCATCTGCTTTGTTCAGCCACTCTAGATTCCAATACCAGTTCTGGGGTTTTACTATCTACATAGCTATAGAGGATATTGAGGTTATTGTGAGTATGGAATCTAAATAAATCTAACAAAACACCTGGCGCAAGTTAGCTCTAAAAAATACTGAAGAATTAAACAATTGGAAATCAATTCCTCTGATATGCAAGTTCCTTTCCTGTAAAAAGCATGACAATAATAGCTGCCTTTCAGTGTTCTTTCCAACATGAAATCAGAATATACATTTAGTTGCATGGAATATTATAAGGACTAAACAAAATGCATTATTATATATTATTATTATTGAGAAATAGTTTAACTACCAAATTTGAAGTTTATCACTTGTCACATTCCAAATTACATATTTGAGGAAAATGCAATATTGCATTTTGTTTGTTTATTTTTTGTTTGTTTTTGTATAATGTACTGATTGGTTTATTTAAATGAAAGCTATCTTGGAAGTTCAAAATAAAAAAGAGAAAAAAAACAGAGCTGCTCTGTTTGAAGCACTGGGGAGTGAGGGGTTCCTCTTATTTGACTCATTACCTCCTATTGAAGTGCTTTTGAAGTGTCTCTGTAGAAGATAATTGGAAAACCAATGATCTAATCCATCTGTCACCATTGGGGCCAATTGGAGTTTGGCGTCACCCCAACAGCCGGGGGAAGAGAGAGGGATAATGAAGGTGCAGAAGTGGTTAGCATTTTTCCTCGATTCTTTCTCATAGATGCAGTGAAAAAATCACAGGTCAGTGATATTTAGAAAAGATTTATTAAAAGTATGTTTTAGTAAGACAAAGCATGCCCCAAGGAGGCACATGGTTTCAGTGAAGACCTAAACTACAGCACTGTAACCATAATGACCAACGCAAAGGGGCCGCAAAAAAAAAAAAAAAAAAAAAAAAAAAACCTCCACAAAAGCCAAACAAAAAGCCACAAAAGGGCAAAAAAGGACCAAAAAAAAAAAAAAAAAAAAAGGCAAAAGTGACCCAGAAGCAGAAATTTCTGCATTATATCTCCATAATGGGTAGTTCCAAAGGCATTCTTGGTGATTAGCAAGTGAGGTCATTTTGATTGACACTTGGCTGTAAATAACTCTTTACCTAGTATGCATGTGTGTACCCAGAATTCTACTACCATCGGGGCATCTTTTGTGCTCTCTCTAGGCTGGGTCCCCATTTCTCTGTTTCCCTGTCACTCATGTCTGACTAGCGACCTCATTTCACATAGGGAGGCTGAAAAGTGAATTTACTTCATCAAAGCTACACAGGAAGTTACAAACAGAACAGGAAGAAAGTCCAACACCCTAAACCTCTGGTTAATGCTTTTCCTAAATAAAAGGCATGAGCATGGCACTAAGTTTGACAGTGACATTGTGATATATAATTTGTATCTCAAGACGCTGAGAGGCAGGGATAGTGACATTTATTGTATTCCTGCAAGTGCATTGGACATTGAATACATAGTTTGCTGCTCTGTTCAATTCTTTCATGATTGAATGTTATTGATTGTTAGTCATTTGGCTTTTATTGTGAAATAAAATTTTAATGCATATGTTGAGTTAGTATTAGAATACTCTGCAAAGTAAGTGAAAATAAAAAGTTTCATAGATCAGCAATCCAAATGGCCATACCACATAGCCAAAAGTAAGAAATGTATTTTTCCAACTCTCTTAGTCCACATGAATATGACTTGAAACATATTATCTTTTTAAAAATATAATATTTTCAATGAATTTTAATGAGATTTTCAAATACTTTACAATAGTAATATGTTGACATTAAAAACATTCTTTGGCATTAACATCAAGTAACAAAGTATTTATTGACCCTTCAAGGCAGATGGTAATGCCATTTTGGTTAATATAATACAAATTCATTATTAAATTTAAAAATATTTTTAAAAAGTAAGCAATTTAATAAATATCAAACTGGTAGCTTAAAGGTGGTAAAATAATTTTCACTCTTTATATATTTTTGGTCCATTAAAATGGAATATTATGATGCATTTTTTAAAAGCATTGGTTAGTAGAAATTGGAAGTAGACATGCTAATGTGAGAAGTGTTGAAAGTGAGTTCACTTAAAATATCACCAAAATGACTTGATGAGATATTGTTCACACTAGCAAAGGAAACAGCCACTTCCATAAAGTCTTACTGAGGACAAATTCAGGGTATTTATGAGATTCTGAAATTTGCTTTAAGATGACACTTTAATGCAGAAGCTTGTTTTAAGATTTCATGAGGACCATAATGTAATATTCTAGGGCTGGTAGATATGGTAAGGTGAGAAATTTGAGGCAAGAGGGTCAGAGTTTTGGAGTGTAAACTGTCCTTTTATACTTTCTATGAGAAGTTAATGGGTCTTGCAGACAGCACCTAAAATAAGTAATAAAGTTATTTTCCACTTTTTTTTTTTTTTACCTGGGCAAAGGTGTCTTGGAGTAGTGAAGTCGTGCTGATGAATGAATGAATAGTAAACTCACATTTATGAAGATAGCAAGCTGTGCAGATTTAGATGTTTTGGTTTTCAGAGAGGTCATTTGTAAGAGAGATTAGGGTAAAACATATAAAATCAGAAATTGCACACTCTTGCAAATTTTAAACATATAAAAGTTTTTAATATCTTTCACAAATCAATGAGTAGGTATTTTCCAAAAGTTTTCTTAGGTCTGTTTTAAACTTCTACTGAATTGTTTGAAAAATATTCTGAAACCCCATGATGACTCCTTCAATGACATTCTCACTGCCTCAAAGAGTTAATGACATTTTCACAGACAATTTATACCTTGTTTCTTGAAGTACCCCAGGGTGGCTTTGCCTCCAGCTGAAGGTACCAGATAAAGAGTCCACAGAGAAATTTGTCCTTAATCTCAGTAGCTGCTCCATTGCCTGCCCATATTCCGTATCTAAACTTTCTCCTCTTCAGTTCATTCTTCTTTCATTCATTCAACAAATAACTACCGGTTTCCTAGTATGAACAAGACAGTATAGCAGCATGGGGACCAAGATGAGAAAGAAGAAAACAGTCTTGAAGCTTCATTTCCATCTTATTTGAAAATAAAGGTAATGAACAATTAACACCGTAGTTGCCACAAGTAAGCTGAAGAAAAACACAGGCTGGATCCAGAAGAGCATATAATAAGAAAAGCAAGCCCGTTGTGGTCAAAAATAATTTAAGAAAAAATTTTTGAGGGAGTGAATTTTAAGCACTGAATTTTGTGAGGAGTGCGATTTAGCCAGGTAAAATGGCAGTAGGAGGAAGGCAGTGGAGAGAATATCAGGTACATAAATAGTATCAGGTTCACACATACAGATAGATAGGTACAGAAGCAATTACAGACATCCATGTGTAGATAGGTTAATATACATATCTTCTCTAGTTCTGTCTACTGGTTGGGCCTAGAAACAAGGATGCCTCAGTAGCAAAGATCATACCCAGCACCCAGATCTTGCTTTCTAAATGATATTTCTAATACAAACAAACAAACAAACAAACAAACTAGTATTCTTTGGATTAATGGCTGATTTTAGGGTTGGGGCAGGAAAAATCAAGGTAAGCCAGGAGCATCTTCTAGTACCGTTAAGAATGTGTGTGTGTGTGTGTGTGTGTGTGTGTGTGTGTGTGTGTGTTAAATGAGAGCATATCGAAGGGACATAGGAACTAAATTAAAAGCAGTCCCACTGACCAAAATGTGGACCATTTGAGCAACAAAATAAATGTAATATTGAATTATAATTCTACATAAATAATGTTACACAAGTCCACATTGATATAAATAAATGATCAATAAACAGATAAAGATAGATGAGACTAATTTTCTTACAGAAGAATTAAAAAATATATAGATCTGTAGATACTCCCTCTAAGAATTAGAGTTGATTTCCCCATGCCCCTGAGAGTGCACTAGACATAGTGACTAGCATTCACAAACAGATAGGAAAAAAAAAATTAGTAAACTTATAGTAGAGAAACCTGGCAAATGCAACCCTAAAATAGTGATAAAGATGAGTATCATCAGTGATGTCATGTAGATATCATCTACCTCCCAATGTGATGAGATGACAAGGACACTTCAACTCTATAGTATTCTTTTCAAAATATTATAAGCCACATATAATGAGAAAATATATATATGTACTATTCAAGACTGTCAAGGTATTGAAAAACAGGACCGAAAAACTATTGAAGACTAGAAGGGACGGGGAGGACATATAGATTAAAAGAATTGTCGTGCGGTGCTATAGACTGCATATTTGTGATCTCCTAAAATACGTTGCAACCTAATCCTCATGTGATGGTATTTGGAGAGCGGGCCTTTGGGAGCTGCTTATGTCATAGGGTGGAGCCCTATGAATGGGATTAGTGCCCTTATAAATGAGACCTCAGAGAACTAACTCCCTTGCAGTGTAAGGACACAGTCAGAAAAAAGACATCAGTGAAACAAGGAAACAAACTATCATCAGACACAGAATCTGCTAGCACTTTGATCTTGGACTCCTCAGTGTCAAAAACTATGAGAAATAAAGGTTGTTTAAGCCAACCGGTATATGATATTTTTATTACAGGAGCCCAACGGGACTAAGAAACTTGGATGACATCAAGGAACAGAGAAGGAACATCAGTGGAAAAGTGGTGAAATCCAAATGAAATCTGGAGTTTAGTTAATAAGAATAAAAGGAATCTCAGTCTCTTAGTTTTGGCAAATGTATCAGAGTAATATAAGATGTTAACAATGGGAGAAACTGTTTTACAGAAACTCTTTGCTTTTTCTTTGCAACATTTTTATAAATCTAAAATTATTTCAAAATAAAAAGTTTAAATACAAATAAATAAAAGGCAACTTCATATCTGTCAAGGTCTGAAGGACACTACACCTCAGCCAGGGTCATGTCTTTCTTCTCTTCGCTACTGAGTGTCCATGGAGAGGTCTTCAAACACTGCAAGTTAATTATATTTTAACAGATATTGGCTCTGAAAATGTTACTTGGATTTTTTTTTTCCTCTAGTGGGTCAGAAAACACTTCAAAAACTGATTATATTGCTTCTTTTAAAATTTGTTTAGAGTAACTGCCACAAAAAAATAATAATTTCAAAAAATAAATGAAAGCAAACATGTTCTCGAAGATGTATGAAAGGGCAGAGAGAATATTATATTTGACAAGTTGACATTAAACATCTTATTTTTTGTAAACTTTGAGATGTCAGCAATAACATTATTATAGAATACAAAGAATTAGTTTTAACATGAAAAACATTCAAACATTACTTATTCTCTTGGTGACTTTTAAGACCAGTTATTTTTGGAATGTTTTTTAACCAACAGGGCCGACGATACACAGCATGACTATGTGCAAGTCTGTTCTTCTGACTTGTTTCTAACGGATTTTTTTTTTTTTTTCATGAGACCTACATGACACTGCTTCTCATGGCTCAGTATATGCCAGCCAAGAGCTTGTTTCTATTCCCCAAAACAGTTGTTTCCAAAGTCACATCCAAGATTGGTCAGAAGTGAAAGAAGACAAAATATACTGTCAAGGTTAGGTGCATCCTTACATTAAACTCTTCCTGAGCAAGGAGGTACCCACAAAACCATTCTACTTGGGAGTCTGTCTTTGTTGATAGACTTACTATAACCAAAACTAGCTCAAAATCTGCATTGCTTTCTAATTTTCCTGACATTTGCAGAGTGGCTACATTTCTTTAAAGCTTTATAGAGGACTGTGTCGCTGCCTTGTATTTATTTTAGTGTTTCCATTTAATAGGAAGATTAGCTCTAATGGATTCTGAGCTATTTGGAGCTATTAATATTGAGTCCATCCTCCATAACTGTCATAGTACAATTGTTTTCTGGTGGCAGCAGGCCTGGACAGTTCATTTTGCAAGCCCCGAATAGGCATCTCTGACTCTTCTTTTTCTTCTCTACATTCTGATAAAAAAAATGTCTCTCCCACTTCCCAGGGGAAAACCTTTCTGTCCAGAAAAAACTGGTTGTCAGCACAGTGCTCAACATTCATGAAACCCACAATTTTTATTTCCTTTGATTTCTTGGTAAAGTAAAACACAGCACAAAAAATGAGAACCAATTAACCAAAAATTTAGTCTTCAGGGGAAAAAAAGAAAACACATATGTATCTCCACTTTTTGTTTTCTAATGCTATTATTCTCTACTTGGCTTGCGATTGTCCTTCGGTATGTTTTAGCAATGTATTCCAACGGACCTTCATTAGACCCTTCTCAGGGCTGTTCGAGCATCTTGTAATGTTTCATATCCCATATATTATTTTATACATTTTTGCATCCCTATACTGTTCTAATTTTATTCTGTCTTTTTGTAGTTAGTCTCTTCAGCAAAAGGGAAGGCCTTGCATGTCTGTGATGGTCCAACTCACTGCCTAACATAGTTCAATGAACATAGGTAAAAAGAAAGAAATTTTAATTATTTGAAACTCAGCTAGCTCATAACAAATTTGTTGTCTTTGATTTTTGGATGCATCATCACTTTGTATCAGAAATTTGTTAATGTGACTGTGTACTTAAGATGTATATCCATCTAACTATTCATTTCATATTGTGTGCAAACATACAATTAGGAAACTAGAAATTTGCACAGTTGCCACAATCTTACCACCTAGAAATTTAAAGATAAACACTTTAATAGTCATATTATAATTTATATTATAATATATACATATGCCATATAATATATAATATATATACAATTTACTTCTTACCTTGTCATTTACTATGATATTATGAGTAATGGGCATAATTATCATAGAATTAAATATTCTTTTAAAACATAATTTCAAATATAGTACTCAAACTTATTTATAATGCCATTAACTATTTGGAATTTATGTATTTTCCATGTATATTTGTGCTTAACTAATTATTTCCTCAGGAAAAACCGTTTTAAAGTATAATTCCTGATCATGGTGTATGACTATAAGAAAGTTATATTGTGTTGCTTTCTCACAAAACTATTAGGTGATATCTGTTTTTATTTATTTATTTATTTTTGCTGTTCACTAATTTTCTTAGTAGTGAGGGAGAATATTTTTGTTATATTTTATGATTATAATTCATTTTTAATAATACTCCATTTACATTTTAAGTTTGAAAGAACCAATTGTTTTCTGTTCAGAAATCAAGTACTTAATATTTTAATACCAACCTCTTGTACACCATGTTTTCAAAAAACATTCTACTGGTTTAATCATATCTGTTTACATTTTAATCTTGTTTATAATTTGTATGAGGTTTAAAAGTTAAAATTTTTCATGATCAAATTGATCAAAATTTCCATTTGTGGTATTTTTAATTTTATTATTGGTAAGACTTTCTCATATAAACATTTTTTCAAATTGTTTTTCACTTCTTTTTTTTCATTTAATAATTTGATACATGTGAAATCTAGTTTATTGTGTTATAGGAAATAAATATGTAAATATTTTCTTTTTCAAATAGTTAACTGATTTTCTTAAAACCATATATTGAATTACCTCTTTTTTTATCTGATGTTTGCCTTTTGCTTTTTATATTCCAAATATACAGTTTGGAGTAAACATTCAAGATATGAACACTATGATTTCTTGTTCAAATAGCATTATTTCATTACAATAATAACTAATAGAAAAACAAGTTAAATATTAATCTTTCCCACATATTTTGGGTTAGTTTTGCTTACTTTTACTCCCAAGTTTATTTTGGGATCACTTTGCCAGTGTTTTATATTTACAAATTAATATGAGAAAAATAGAATCCTTAAAAACAAAGAATCCTCTCATTGAAAAATACCTCTTAATGTCACCAAGTTTTTCATGTTGGCCTTTAATGCAAACTGTTTTGTAGCCACATTTCATAAGCTCTGTCTTAGTTCCTAGCATTGTTCTTATCATACAGCAAGGATAGTTAAAAATTGACTATATGTTTATTAGGCCATTAATTTATGAACTAGATAGAAATAATTGTTTTATTTTTCATATTTAAATTTTGCTAATGTGTCACAAGTTTTCATATAATTTTAATAAAAATTGATTTCTCAGTTTTTATTTCTGAAAATTTCTTACAAAAATCATTGTTGTGGTTTGCTGGTTTGGGAGTAATCAAGAACATAGACTGAGATCTTTGTTCCCTTAAAGGCCTACTTAATACTATACTAAGTCGTGCATACGTTTATTAGCATAAATGCCTTATACAAATCTTAGAAACAGTTAAGGTTTTTGTGAATTAATAACCAGTTTATAAAGACCGGTTAAAAAACATCATCAACAACAATACAAATAAAAACACAACTTTTTTGCAATTTGTTTCCACAGTTAAATTTCCAGAAAGTTTTTTTTTAAACTATTAAGTCACTGCAGAAAGGAATAGAAATGGAGAAATAAAGATGATTGAAAAAGAAAAAAAGAAACAAACAAAAAATTACTAACTAGAATCTAATAACCACTGCAGGATATTATCAATATTAGTTTAATGCTATTCTATGGAAGAATATTGTTACAGGTGGGATGATTTCACAAAAACATAAATTTAGAAATAATAAACTTCTTGTCTGTAGAAAGGAGGTATCCAGGGAGATCCAAAGCTCAATGTTTTGTATGTCTGTCTCAATCTGTTTCTCTGTTTCAATCTCTCACACTATCCCTCCCTCCGCCTCTCTTCCTCCCTCCCTTTCTCCCCTCTCTGCTCTGTCTTTCCCCTCCCTCACTCTAATATAAGGCATTAAGTAGAAATTATCATTTCAAATGAGACAATCAGCATGGCTATCTAACCGGTACCCTATTAAAGTTTATATTTCACTGCTGTCACAGTAACAAGGTTTTAAGTTAGTTTATGACCCAGAGAAGTGTGTGTTAAATTTATATAGTAAGCCAAATAGAAACCACTAAGAGACATCCTCTACTTCCAGGAATTTGAAATCTAATACAATTGCATCTTATTATAAATTTTAATAAATCAATCCATTTTTTGATATCTATGTCTATCAAAAAGTGTGAAATTATTCTATCACTTTACATAGTTCAAACCCCATTACTATTTGAAATTATTAAGAAACTGAATAAATTTTATTTTACTACTGTCGAATCTTGTATTATCTTAATGTGGAGTATGTCTAATCTAAAATGGATCATTTTTTTCATATTTTGAGAATTGATAAAATGATTGGATGAATTTTTCTCTCCATAAAAGCACTTACATTTTTTTCTTAACAACACGTAGACAAGATAAATGCATAGATAAGCAAGATTGAGTCGATGTATCTTATAATGTAACCATCTTAATAAGCAAATATTGCTTATATCGAACAGACTAATTTTTATTCAGAAAATTTACAGTTTGTTACCTACATTTTCCTCCCTATTGATTTTTTATAGGCTCCTTTTCAAAGGCAGGTATTTTCAATGAGGTTTCATTACTCTAATTCATTAATCTGACAGAAACATTTCGAATTTAAAAAATTTTCAATCTATATGTTCCAGTCCACTGAAAACTGCTTTGGCAGTTTTAACTTACTATTTTATGTGCTTAGAAAGAAAACAAGTGTGATCTAAGAAAACCTATATACAGATTTAGTTCAAAAGACATGCATTTAGCTCTCTAATTGGAATACTAAAAACTATGAGAAAAAGGCAGTATAAGTCATGGTCTGGCATTTAGCAACTAAACATAGAAGCCTCTTTTGTGCGTTTCATGATTCGATATTTACATTGGCTTGTTTTTACAGCTCAGAACATCTTTATATAAAATCCTTGAATGTTTTTGTATAATTCCAATAACTGTTTTTATGAATATATCCTGTGGAATCAAACCTACCATATACGTTGGGGTGTACATAAAGTGTACATTTTTGTTCATCACCTCATTTTGTTTTATTGTAATTGAATTTACTTTCATATGTCAAGTATTTATATTTTTCTGTTATAAAGGACTTTTACCCTGTTTTGTTATAATAAGCTATTTCTTAGGTAGCTTTATTAGGCTCTTTCCAAGCTAATGACTGGTTCCTTATGAGCGCTGGAAGGTTTCTGTGTTCATTCTTGGCTCTCCTCAGTCTCCAATGTGAGGTGCAATCCAGCATCCCTTGCCTGGTATAGCCTCATTCAATTGAAATTCACTGTGATTTCCCACATATTTGCCAGATTGAGATGCTGCTTTGTTTCTTGATTGACTGAGAAATGTCAACCTCTTTGCCAAGAATTATTGTCCTGAATTCTGGATCAGTTGCATCATGATAAATGTCCACTATCTCATGTGGATTCTCTCTGGTTCTCTTGCAATGAGCAACCTGCAACCTAAAACGTGAATGAGTTTACCATATGTCATGGATGTTGTTTTTTATGTCACCTTGGATAACTCCCCTTCTCATTGGGCTCACTTCTCTACTTTTGTTAATTGTCACCATGCCAGATCCTTTTTTCTATCCACCTCTCACTAACCACTAATTTAAATATGCATAAAACTAATCCTACCTCACCCAGATAAACTAATGCATAAATTAATCTTTTCTAGTCTATATCATAGTGTCACAATTATGTGTACCCCCTGGCACTAACACAAATCTGATGCAATGTCACCGGTAACTGTCACTGTAAACACCTGTGATTTAAAAATAACTAATTGGGAATTGATTAATATTTTCTCATCCTGCTTCTTCAGCTATATGTTTTACCACTCTTTTATAATTTTTGTTAAATATTTATTGCAATGCTGAACTCAGTTTTAAATGCGTAAGTAGAAAATGACTTCATGTGGACATCAAAACTGAAATTTAATTTGAGAAGCAGGGAACTGTAGCAAAGAGATCATGCTCTTCTAGTTGGGGCAGCCTCAAGGTCTTATGGGCCTGTGGAAGGTGGTCTTAGTATTGACAAATACTCTAATTGTTAAAAGAAATCAGATATCTGAATTTCACACACTTTGTACCTTTTTAAAAACAATGTTTTAAATAATGCAATACGTTTTTGAAAAGTGATAAACCAAGCAAACTTTTTCTGTGGACACACCATCTCTCTCTTGGCCTCGCAGTGCGTGACATCTGGCTTAAAGTAACCAAAGCTATACAGTGATGATTTTTGTTAAAAAATTCATTTTAACCCTCTTCTCATAGAGATTTTCTGTTATATTCACACGCAGAGTCCCTTGTCACACTTATTAATATATTTATTTAATGTACATGTTTTAAATATTTTAACATGTGTCTTTATAGAGACACAAATGTTTAATATCAAAAAACTAGTCTTGAGAAATCTGGATCACAAACATGCTCCTCCATGTTCTCAGCTGCTCATTGGACAGTGGTGAGTATTTTATAAACTAGATGGTGTTGGATCTGCATTTCTGACCTCAGATCTTAATTTAGTCATGATAATGAGAGATGATTTGAGATTAAAATGGAGTAACAGGTATCAAATCTTAAAGGACAAAATAAAGCAGATTAGTTCAGAGAAGTAGATAACATAGTTAACAGAGGACTGTTTTGTTTGTTTATTTCTCTTGTGTAAGGATGTATATTAGCCACAGGGCTACAAAATAACAAAAAATACCACTAAAATTGAGATACTGTGAGAATTTGGTAAAATATAGACAGTGGACCAGATAGTTTGTGCTTAGAAATAACAACAACAACAACAACAACAACAAACATAAAAAAAAATAATTCAAATGATTTTTTACAATTTGATAATTTCCTTGTTGACTCTTAGGGAGTTCCCTGCACATTCATTTAAAATGGCACACTGCACAACCTCTCAAGTGTATTTTTCTCACCAGCTTTCTCTGTAATTCTCTGTTTCATATTACTTCTCCAAATAATTGCTTGTATTTTCCACTTCAATTTTATTTCTGCCATTCTTCCTTAAACTCATTTCATTCAAGCTTTCAGTCCTAACCATTTCACAGAAACATTATCGTCCAATTCACAAATAATAGCTACATAGCTAAAACAGTGGTCTATGATCTTTCCTCATTTCCTTTGACCTGTTAGTTGTGTTTGATACAAGTTGATTCCTCTTTCTTCGGTGTACTTTCTTTATTTGGCTTCCAGGACAGCAATCTTGTGTTTATTGTCCATTTTCATTGTGATTTCTCAATTTCCTTTGCTCTTCACTTCACTTTCCAAAGTCTGTTAATATTGGAGTGTCTCAAGGCTCACTTGGAGGGACCGTTTTCTTCACTAACTACACTCATTTACTGATATAAATGTAGCTTGGTGATTTTTTATAATATTCATATGTATGCAATAACTCTTAAATTTATATCTCTATCCAAGCCCTCTGCATGCAACTCCAGATATATGTGTCTAAATGTCTACCCTAAGACTCCGTTTAAATGTCTCAAAGTAACCAAGTCCAAAAACAATCTCATCTCTCAAACTTAACTGCATTTACATTTCTTCTATCTCAGTAAATGGCATCTCTATCTTTCAAGCTGACCTTCTTAAAACCTTGATTTCATCTTTGCTCCCTTTCTTGTATGACCCCCAGATACTCCATTAGGAAATTAGATTGCCTCCCTCCGAATAGCTTCAAAATCAATCACTTTTTTTTTTTTTACTCAGCTGCTATGACTTTAGCTTGAACCACATCATCTCTTACTTCCATGTAATCCTCCTAATTGAGCCATCATTATCTTTTACTTAGACTATTGTGATAACTTCCCAACTTGTGTCTTTGTTCCAATACTGGTTGCTTACAATTACTCTCAACATAGGTGACAGTGATACTTTTGAAACGTATGTTAGGCCATATCACCCATCTACACAAAGCATTTCAATCACATCATATTTAACACTACGTAAAAAACAAAGTCCTTGCAATGACTAACATTGCTCTCCAGGAATTCTGGTATCTGATTTTATACTGGCTGCTCTCCTCTTTGTTGAATCTATTTCAGGTACACTGTCATTATTACTGTTCCTTGAGCATACCAGGCATGCTACACGTAAGAGTTTTCCCACTGACTTTCCCTTTTCACTAGAATGCTTTCACCCTTAGATATTTATATGGCTAACTTCCTCACATCCTTCAAGACCTTACTTAATGGACTTCTTAATTAGTCTTTCCTGACCTCCATGATTATAATTTCAACCATTGCCTCAGCTTCACAGTTCTCTTGATCTCCCAATCTCTTACTTCTTTCCATGCTACTCATTAATTTCTACATGTGTGATTTAATTATGTACATTCTCTGTCTCCCTCTGATAGTACATAAATTCCATGAAAAAAGAGAGCTCCATCTATTTTTTTTTTCTTTGTTGTACTACGGGTCCCCCATGAGACACACAGGGAGTGTTTGTTGTATAAGTAAATCAAAAAGACAAATGGCGAAATTTAAAAAAATTTAGTCTATGGCCATGCCAACTGAAACAAGCCGGCCCTGCCTGATCTAGGAAGCTAAGCAGGGTCGGGCCTGGTTAGTACTTAGATGGGAGACCACCTAGGAAGACCAGGTGCTGTAGGAGTAAAAAATAAAAGAATAAAATATTGTAAACTGACAATGTCCTTGCAATCTGTGAGGTCAACCAAGGGTTGCCTCACCTAATATAATTTTTAACATAATTTAATTTTTAAAAATTAAATATTAAAAAAAGTTAAAAGTTAGGAAACTTAAAGGATTGACTGAGAAGATAAAAATTATATTTAAATAGATTCCAGAAATAGACTTAAAAGTAATGTAAGGGGAAAAAATCCAGAAAATAACAAGATTAATTCACTCATAATTTAAAAATTTAAGATACACAATTTCATACTGAAAGTGGACACTAATCCCTGGCTTATAAACAGCAATAAAACATAAATGGATTTTTTTGTTTCTAAAATTCAATATCTTTTGGCTACTTGTAAGATATATAATGGTTTGTTCTAAGAAAATGTGCTGAGATAAAACATATTTCCTCATGGGAAATTGTCATAACTTTTCTCAAGGGAAAGTAATTTAAATTTTTTTACATCAAATATATACTAATTTATAATTTGATTCAATTCTAAAAAAGCTCATTTTCATAAAAAAGTTTTATGTAAAAGGTAAGTTGAACGAAGTAAAGCATATATAATTGAATTAAGCTAACAATTATGTCTCAAACAACTATAAAAAGTATTAAATATTAATAATTAGTATTTTATTTATTATAAATATTTTAAAATGGTGTCCTGCTTAAAAGTAATTAGAAATTAAATACTATGTTAATATTGAATGATTATTTTTTATTAAATTTGTAGAACTCTTTTATTTGCTGATTAGAATTCATTTTCCCTGACTATTCTATAATTATAACTTATGCTTATGCTGGCTACACTATACATACTAATCAACCATATTACTTATATATATTTTACCTACCATACTATTGATACCTAGCATTTGTATTTCAAAAATATTTTATGAAGGAGTTAATTTTTAAACAATCAATAAGAAATATCAAGAGATAATTGGGTCATTGTACAGATGAAAAAACTAAAGTCAGGAAGGTAAAAAGTTTTTGAAGTTGAAGTTTTTGATGTAGCTAGTACATTGCCATATCATTAGATCAGACTAACCCTCATTTTTTCTGTCCCTAGATTCATTCTTACATATTTTGACAAATTTACTGCACATATTTTATCATCTAACATAGAGAATAACAAGTTAATCATATACAAAATAAAAAACAATCAGTAGACCAAAAGAGTCATTGCCCACTCTAAAATTACAGATGCACAAGTTTCAATTCAGACTTAATAAATTTGAATATTTAAGGATGTACTCTTAGAATGTAAATGTTTAACAAGCTTCTCATGCGATTCTTATCCAGGCAGACTAGCTCCTTTGTAACACTAATATTTAGAGATGTTGACCTATTATGTCCTTATTCCAATTTTAAAATAAATGCAGAATTAAGAGGTCTTTATTCAGTATAATTTATACTATACATACTTTAAAATTATTCATTACTTAACTAAATCTCTGTGCTATACAATACAAGAGAAATTCATTCAAAATAGGATTGATATTGTCAGTAGCTTAAAATATTGATAAAAAGGCAGGCATTAGTCTACTTATAAGCTGATAATAAAACAATTGCAGTTATAAAAATATATCTAATTGATTATAGATTTTTAAATACTAAATCGGGGACACATAGATGATATACGGTCTCTTAGTTTTTCTGGGTTGCCATAATAAAATACTATAGACTGAATGGCTTAAACAATAATTTCTTTTATCACTTTTCTGGAAGATAGGAAGTCTACATTCAAGGAACATATAAAACAAATATAAAAATGTATGTATAAAAAATAATATAATTAAAGCACAAAGTAAATTATTATAAAATGTCAATAAGTCTTCATTATTATTATATTATTATTGAAAATCCATTGGAGCAAGTCTCTATAAGATAACACAAGATAATCTGCTCAGAACATTCTTTCCAAGTTCATCCCATCCTTCTATCTAAAGGTTATTCCTCCCTCTTATAGGATATTTGGCTCCCAATAGAGGTCATATTTGTTATTAAGAAATAATTTTTATCATTAAATTTTGGTTTTGGGGCTCAACATTTTTAGTCCTTGTCTTGCCACAGTGAATCATTTTGTATTTGGAACAATAGAATCTTCCTGACCTACTCTAAACTTGAAGAGGCCTATATAATCCTATGAAATAACTTTTTAAAATCCTCTTCAATCAGGTCAAAATATTTAAGAGTAATACTAATCTGACCTGATCCAGTGATAGAACCAAAATTACTTAAGAAAGTGAGGGGGTGGCATGTATTTATATGCTCTCCATAAATAATAATTTTCTTAGTGAGAATTCTGATGAGATTCAAACAACATGCTGAGGTTATATTCTTTAGTGAGATTCTAGAGTGCTTATATTTTACTACCTTGATTAATAACAGATCCAATCTCATTGGAAAAGATATGAACAAATATAAAGACTGACATCTTTGTATGTAATTTGAAGAGGCATATTAATATTTTTAACTAAAATAGAAAGCTAATACCTCAAAGCAAATGATAACAATTTTTAAATTGATAAATTTTCTGCAATATGGTTTATGGCACTCTATTATATTCTACTATTTCTGCAAGCATAACATGGAGAAAGACATTCTTTTCATTGAAATATATAAATAAATGTAATTAATATATATCAGTAATGTAACACTAAAATCAGTCAATATATATTTAAAATTAACTTCTCCTGCCACCAATACTCTATAACTATTGTAGGTCATTGTTTGAGACTTTCAACATACAAGAGAATACAAATTTTTCTATGGAAGGTTCCTGCTTAATTAAAACATTTTAAAATTTACTACTCACATTGGATACATTTTTTTCTCAACACCATTTTGGATTTACTTTTCTTTCCATTATATTATTTCTTCTCTCTCTCTCTCTCTCTCTCTCTCTCTCTCTCTCTCTCTCTCTCTTTCTCTCTCTTTCTTTTCTTTAGTAGCCAAAGTTTAACTCTCCTGTGAGAACTCCATTCTCAATCTGTAATCAAATCTCTAATCTCTACAACAAAGTGAAACTTTAGTAATTCAAAATAACTGAAAGTTACAAACAAATCTATGGTGTAAAGATAAATTGTTTGCCCATAATTCTATTTTAAAAATATAGAATAAATTCTGGGAAAGATGACTGAACATTTATCAGGTGTTCTCTAATTTTATCTATTTTCCATCTAAACTGTTTATCTTTCTCAATTGTTTATTTTATTTTACTATAGCTACTTGATAGGTGAGTTAACATGTGCATAAAATTCAAAACAATGAATGGCACCCAATAGATATTTCTTGTGTTTTTTTTTAATATCTTTATAAATTGAGAGCTTTATACTTTTTTTAAACATATTAATTTGTTGACATTTCTTAAACATGTTCTCTGTGCACACCAGTGGCTCAAATGCCAGAGACTCAGTAAAATACAAAACATATCTGTTTCTTTAAAAAAGCTTAGAGTCATATACTCAAACCTAGAAAGTAAATAAATACCAAAATAGAAGACAGCATTCCTATGTGATACATAATATAAAATCCATTTAAGGATAAATAGGTCAAAGTTGTCTAAGAATTAACAGTAGAAATTTTCTTCAATCAATAATAATTTCATAAGAAAAACTACAGTTTTTCATGGGAAATTGTTTAAATATATTTTTTAAAGACTGCACTGTCAAACAGATCATGTATTCTTCAGCACATTTCTTTTTCTTATCCAAAAGAACTTTCAAATGCTTCAGTTTCTACCAATTCTGGGATCATTAATGTGCATAGAGGACATATGTCTTTTTGGGCATCCAAAAAACTTTTTTAGATTTAGATTTGTGTTCTGTTTCTCCTGTCTTACACAATATATGCTGTCATTACATAGTGCTACCGAAATAATAAGAAAGCAACTCTCTACCTGTGCAAATGCCTTCTTTCTCTTAGCTATATCTTTCAGACAGTATTATATCTATTTTTCTATTGATATCTGGGGATTTATGTCCCTTATTCCATTGTGAATTGATTGGAGAATAAATCCCTGCAATATATTTCTTTTCCATGACTTTGTTATATATTCATATTTCAGACCAGATGTGTCTGTCATATTTTTAGTACTTCACAAGTTACAGATAATCCAATCAGACAAACCAACATAATTTATTTCTTACTCTTCTAAAAATACATAGGCTTGAAAAGCATTTTTGAAAACTTAACAATAGTTAACATGTATCTATAATTTTGAAGACAATTTTTCTTAGTGAAATTTATAGAGAAAAACAAGAGCAAAATTTGAAAAAAATTATTGTTGTTACCACTGATATTCATAACCCACAATATGACACGATTCAGAAAAAGTATTTGTTAAAATAAATGAGTTGTTAGAATATTTATTATAAAGATTGAGAGTGTAGGATTAAGCATTCAATAGTTTATATGATATTTTGTGATTTCCTCTGTATAGTATTTATCTGCATATTTTCAATTCCTAGCACATCTGACAAAAAGTTGTTTTAAAATATTCTTTTATGAATTCAATCATGTAACACATTACTTATTGTTAAGACACTTAAATAATACATTAAAATATGTGCAACATGATTTCTTATATTATTGTAATTATTTTGCTACATTTCAGAAAAAGCAAACAATACTCAGTAAAAATTAAAGGAATCATTTCATTTTGATAGTAATATGATCAATGGGAAAGGAGTTATGTTATATTGGTGCAGTTATGTTGGGCTTAGTTACGCATTGCATGTAATAAAGACACAGGATTGTGTTTGAGATAAAGTAGGAATTACTGAATGCCCCAGTCACTTAAAAATCACCTCAAAGAGTTATTGGCCCATAGTAGATACAAAAGTGATTAACTTTGGATTTACTTGTTACATGAAATTGTTTCAAGTTTGAGCATTCATGTAATGGTCAAAAAGTGATTCAGGAAACATAGTTTTAGATAGGTATCCTTCATAAATGGTTGCCATCTTGCATGCGAAGTAGAAGATAAAAAAGAAATTTTTAGTAGTAACAAATTTAGATGATTCAAACAAAAATTTTAGATGGTTATGATTATGGATCATTATTTTAATTGACTTGCAGACTTTTATCAAAAATGTATGACTATGTTATATATTTTGTGATCACAAACTTATGAAAGGACTCTAGCTAAGCTTATTAATGCATCATCAAGTGGCCACTTATGAAATTTTATCATAAAGCCAAGCCTTTCAATGTTCTGCCATTTTTTTGGTGCCATTGGGTATATTTTATAACTGCAAGATTTGATAGAGACTCAAGACTTTAACTTTATTATTTCAAAGCTTAAGAGATATTCTAATAAGTCCAGACCTCCTGACAACAAAATTATAAAATTTAAATAAGACAATTAAAAGTCCTAATATATTTTGAGCTTTGAAACATCTTCCTTCTAAAGTTCTCAATTTAATTTGCCTTATCACAAATTCCAATATATCGATTATCAAAAATTTTAAAATACTGCTGGTATTACCTTTAAGCCAGGTGAACTATGTAAACTAGTGAATCAATATTTTCATTGCATCAACAGATTTATGATTAATAAAGCTCTATATTTATAGTTTTTAACTTATATTGATTGCTCTACTCTGAATACTGAGAGTTCAAAAATACAGTGAAAGGCAACCAACTTTGACCAAAACCTAACACAATACCACTTTACGAATATATCATCAGTGATCCATGGTTTTGGCTTCAGAATGACAATCAAACATCAACTTAAAAAGGTGTCCTCACTCTATAAGTAACAAAGCTCACTTAGGTTAAAAAAAATGTAAAAAAAAAAATAAAAAAAATAAAAATAAAAAATCATAAAATATAGAACAAGAAACTATACAGTGTTCAAAATATGCTAGGTATAACATCTCATGTCTAAGTAATTCTGCCCTTGGCACCTTCATCGACATAAAAGACTGGACTCCATGTTTGAGGAAAACCTCAATTCAGAGCAGTCATTACATTTTGTATGTAAGCCATTAGACATGCCTGACCAACTCCCATTCTCCCAAGTTTCCTGAATCCAATCAATACTGGTTGCGTGCTATTCAATAAACCTGCTCCTGAGCATAAAGTCCCAGTCCTCGGTCTGGTATATACGTCTCAGATTTTCATGGTGTTAGATGAGCAACCATATCTTGAATTATATGTTCCATTAGGATTGACTAAGACAAATGTTCTAATACCCCAAAGCCATAGAACAGGCCATAGAACCAGCTGTTAGCTCTTTCTTTACAATGCCAAATAGTAACTGAGGTTATTTAAACGTGGTTTAATTGGATTGATGAAAACCACTCAAAATACTTTTTTCCAGCACATACTTGTTGAAGGTGAAATTTAAAATTAGTATTGTGTATTTTAGTATTACAAAATATATTAATTTGAATACAGGTACAATGATCATAACATAATTCTTCAAATAATCTGAAATTATTGTTAAGTGGCTGGTGCGAAATCTGTTAAGTGAATAGACTGTTTTGAAATTATTTCAATTCACCTCACCTCAGAGAAAGATAGTAGAATCTAGTTCTTTACGCGTAACTTTAGCCCTTTCTCATTTTAATATTTTACTTTCTTATTTAAATTTTCAGTGCATGCATTTTATAAATACCTTATTATTTACATTCTTAATTGATTAGAAATTTAATTGTTGATATTTCTAATGTCTATTTTTTTCTGATTCTTTCATTAGAAAGTATTTACTTAAACTTCTAATATCTCAGGTTGTGAAAATAAGTCTGACTACTATTTTTTCTTCTGTATGTCTTACTATACTGAAAGTATTTGATACAATAATAAGAAAGATGGAGTCCTTGTTTAAAAAGACATTGCAATCATGGAACAAAAATAATTGTTTAAGCAGCATGCTTTCCCAATTCATTTTTGTTGAATACAGAGCTATTTTTGAACTCACTTGTGTATTCATATTTTTAGAACTTTGTATAATGTGTAGAAATTTACATGTTTAAATTCCAAAATTCTAATACATTTTACATAGTTATAATTAACTATTTAAATATTTTAATTGCCTGCTCTTTAATTTGTCTTTCTTAATTTTTATTATGGTGATATATTTTTAAATGCATAATAGAGGAAGTATTAAGGGTTATATTTCAAATGTTTAAATTAGATTCTTCGTTAACTGGCTATAATTTAACACAAAAGAATATTATTTTTTTGCAGACTATGTATTGGTTTTTTAATATAAAATCATTTGTATATTGTTACTTACATGTTTACTGAGTAAATAATCATTAAAAATAATTATTTATTACAAGTGATATAAAGATGAATAAATTATAATATCTGTTCTCCAGTTCCATATAGTGTAGTTTTCACAATGATTCTATGACATAAATAAAAATCTTGGAAAGTGGTTTCCAAAGTTACATGATTCTATCAAAATTCAAAGAAAGAAAATTCCCTTCCATCATTTTGAAGGAAGGTGGCATTTAAGTCAGGTTTTAAAAGCAAGTAGAAATTCAGCGCAATGAATAGTGCTGAGAGAGGTATTAAAATATGGAGGAGGGAAACCACATGGTGTGTTCTAGGAATGATGAACAAGTCAGATTGGCTGCATCATTTAACATATATTGAAAAACAGTGTGAGAAAAGATTGGAATATATAGCTCATGGAGAAATTCAAATAATCAGACCAAGTTTTAAAACATTATTGGTCATAAAAGATTATTGTCAAAAGTTTCTGAATAGGAAAATTTGATAAACATTTATATGATTTAGGATTATTAATCTGACAGCTATGTATAGAACGACTTGGAGGACAATTTTACTGGAAGTTATTTAAAAAGTTAACCAAAGGGCTCTGAGATCAGTGTGTGACTAAGAAAGTGTAGTCTAATGAAACACGAAGGACTTAAGCTGCAATGTGGAACTTGGAGATGGAGATCTGCTGTTCACAAAATATTTGTGTTCATCTTCCATAGCTTAAAGTATTGCTAAGAGGCAGCATCCAGCCAGGAACTATAGCTTTTAATATTCTTCGCAGCAAGATATAGCTCAATGTCTGAAGACAGACATGTAACCAGAAATAGCAGTTGTAATGTTAAAACAAGTGAGTAACCAAATTTACCTTCTCTAATTTTTATCCCTGTCTACTAACTAATAACAAAAGAATTTGAAGTCCTAGAGATGGTGAAGATTAAAGATGGAAGGAACCTGGTTTTCCTGAATTACCAAGTGCCAGGGAGCCCCCTGAAAATTAAAAAAAAAAATGGAGTGAAGTGTTATGTTCCTGAACTTCTAAGATTTGGAGTTTTAACAATTACAGCTAGCCTTACCCTTTCTATTGCAGATATTCACATATAAAATCCTAGATATGTATCATCATTTTAGTGTTCAAACAGTAGTCAAGAAATATTCCATTTCATTATCCAATTATAGGAACCAGGGCTCCTTATAGAAATGGTTGACACTAGATCTGGGGCAGAACAGATTCATGATGAGCCTGAGGCATCTACAGTGTCAGGCAACACACACACACACACACACACACACACACACACACACACACACACGCACACTTGGAGTATAGGAAAAGAACACAGAAGCCAACTGAAAGATCTCCCAGTGGAATAAGTCCCAGTGAACTAAGAATTTGAGCAACAAAACAGATAAAGAAGGATTGGATTATAGCTTGAAGTAAAAATAAATAAATAGATAGATGATAGATAGATGATAGATAGATAGATAAACAGGCATGCATAAATATAATAAACGCCTAAGTAAATAAATAGGGGGAAAGAAACATCTCTCATGCAGAAGAATTTTTTTAAAAAATGGATGTAGGTACTCTACCCTCAAGGACGTGGTTCATAATACCTCACGTCCTCAGTGTGGGATGTGTCTGGTGATTAACTGCAAAGAATACAGCGTGAAAGCAAGGAAAAAAAAGTAATCATATGTCAGAGGAACTCGCCAAACATTATATCAGCTAAGTGATTAAGGTTAATGCCAACCGTATGTCAGATTGATAACATGTACTCTAAGAGTCAACAATTTCACTCTAATCACATGACAAACATCAGATGACTGCCAGTTGAGGGTGTTCCACAAATGCTTCACCACTCCTTCTCAAAATTGTGAAGGTCATCAAAAACAAGAAATGTTGAAAAGCTATCACAAACAAGAGATGTGATATAACATGATGATACAGGACAATAAAATATAATGTAGAATTTGGATGAAATCTTGAGGGGAAAAAAAGACATTAGGTAAAAGCTAATTAAGTAAGATGATTTATTTAAATTTCATAACAATGTATCAAATGACTCACTGGTTGTGAAAATATACCATAATAACATAAGATGTTCATATTTTAGGAAACTTTGTACTATCTTCACAAATTTTCTATAAACCAAAACTATTCTAAAGTAAAAAGATTTTTTAAAGTAGTAATAATTTTGGAAAACCACCCAGAAGTCCATAGATCACAAGGAGCATGTGACAAGGTAATTTATCCCAGAGAGTGGAATAAGCATCTAATCAACATATTTACCCCATCCTCTTCAAAATTATATTTTAGAAGACAATTCCCTATGAGTCTCATGGTTTTCCACATTTTCTGAGTGAAACAATAACTGTCCTCTAGTTCCAGACTATCTTTTCAAGGCTGCTTGTATAGCAAACTTCTTATGTATCAAACATTTCTACAGCGAACAGCCTTGAAAGATAGAGGTAAGAGCAGATTCATTACTGCCCATTACAAAAAACCAGATTCTCTTATGTTTTCCCAATGTAATTAATGCAACTTATTGTTCACATTTCCCTGTGAGAATTGGGGTTCATGGAACCAGTACAGGAAAATGCCAATCATATAACTATTAATTATGTTGTGAATGTTAAACTGGCTTTCACCTGTGACTATGTATCTTGTATATTTCACCAGCATTCACAAAACTGGCCAATCTAATATGTTAGTTGGCAAGTAGGGTAACATTTTAGATACTTCATAGTTCTTAACAAGGAGCCTCACAATAGTTGGTTCGTGTGACTTAATCATTGTTGTGAAGTAGTGACCCTTATGTACCTCATTCTTTCTTTCTCCAAAGGAAGGTTTCTATTGCAGTCACCCAGTCTTGTATATTTTGTGTTATGGCTATTATTTTTCCTTCATTCATTTTTCAGGCCATAAGATTCATATCCAAATATAATATAAGAAGTGTGTATATCCAGATCTGTAAAGTGATGTCTCCTTTGTGTGGGGGCTCATTGTGCATGGGAGGAAGTGTTTGCAAAAGTGTTTTGTGGCTGGTAGTCAGACCTTGGCCCAGGTCTGTACTGTTTGTTTTTGTCTTCTTGGGAATAGCTATGTAGCCAAAAATTATGCTTCTAGTCTCCTTAAATCTAGGCATGACCGATTATGTAACTAATGGATATAAAAATGAATGATTTGTAACTTCTTGGACAATGTGGTGAAATTTATATGACCTTCCTATGCCCTCCATCTCTTATCTGCCAGTAGCAAATAAAGGACTTCATAGCCCTCTGAAATGATTACTGATAAATTGATAGGATTCTGTGTCTCTGAATCATTGCATAAAATGCCAGCTCTTGAACATGTATGTTAAAGTATTACATGAGTAAGAAGTAAACATATTTGTGTTAAACTGCTGAGAACTGAATCTTTATTTGTTATTGCAATTAATATTAACCTACCTAATGCAATAGTAGTGAAAATAGAATGCTGATCAGAGGAATGATTTTTTGGTAATATCAGTAGATTTTGTTAAATGATTTATGGAAAGGTATACAAAAAGAGAATTATCTTCCGTCACCAGAAGAAGACATGGTTGAAAGGTCAAATTTTGAGATTCTTTTAAAAATTTCTATCTGGACTTACAGATATTTATTTTGATATGGTAGTGTCAGACAAAAAAATAGGCCCCCTCCAAAGATGTTTATATTCTAATTCCTGAAATTTGAGTTAATAGATTAATAGGTTATTTAGGTCACTAGATTAATAGGTTACTTGGCAAAGGAAGAATTAACATTAACATAGAAAAGGTTACTAATTACCTCCTTTAGAATAGGGAGATTATTCTAAATCATCCATGAGTGAGACCAATGCATTCGAAATGATCTATACATTGAAAAAGGGAGGTGGAACAGGGGGTCAAAGTGATGTAATGTTGGAAGGACTAAGCCTGGCTGTTGCAGATGTTGAAGATAACAGGAAGTAGCCATAGGCAAAGGAAAGAAAAGTGCCTCCAGATGCTGTAAAGCAGCGGTCCCCAACCTTTTTGGCGCCAGAGACCGGTGCTCCTATGAGAAACTAATGCCTGGTAATCGGAGGGGAAGCTGAGGTGGTGATGCTAGCACTGAGGAGCAGCTGTAAATACAGATGAAGCTTTGCTCCCTCACCTTCCTGCTTCCTGCTGTGTGGCCCAGTTCCTAAAAGGCCACGGACTGGTACTGGTCTGCTGCCCAAAGGTCGGGGTCCCCGGCTGTAAAGGGCAAAAGAACAGTTTCTCCCTGAGAGCCTCTAGTAAAAAAATGCAGCCCTAATAGCACCTTGATTTTAGCTCGCTGTGTCTCATTCTGGATTTCTAAGTTACAGAACTATGGGTAATACATTTGTGTTGTTTTAAGACCATGTGGCAATTTGTTATAGCAAGCATGGGAGACTGACACAGTGGTGATCCACAGAGAGGGGCGACTTCCTACCGCAAGAGAGGAAAAGATCAGCAAGAAAAAAGTTTAGAGGAAAGAGAAGTTAATTGAAAGGAAAGGAAAAATAGAAAGAATAATTCTTTGATAACATCTATATTTTATATCAAGATACAGGGGGAAAATAAAAGAGAAAATGTCTCTTTGTAGGAAAAGAGGAACATTGTTTAAAAAGCAGAGGAAAAGAGCCCAATTATAAAGCTTTTACCTTTCTTCCTTGGTCTCTTAACTTGTCCTGGTGTCTTTATTTGCTATTTAATGCCATCTTCCTCGAACACAGAGATTTATTGAGTGCTGCTTGATGTTGCAGATGTCTGGCCTATTACTTGGTATATTTGGGGGGCCTACTTGCCACCATCCACAAGACAAAAGTTCCATACCTTGATTAAGGGTAGGGAATTTGAGACAATGTCTCCCTCTCCTTCCCACAGGCCCACAAAGACAGGCAAGCCCCAGTCTTCCACACTGATGATTCTACACTCTTGAGACATTAGGCACCTAGGTGAGTGGAGGTGGCTGAGTGGGTCACTCCTGCCAAGTCAGCATCCTAGTCTACCATAGCAGGCTAGGCAGCTCTTGTTTGTGAAGGGCTGTGAGCATTAGTAGCCAACACTCAAAGTAGCTGAAGAAGGGTTTACCCACCCAGGAAAAGGAATCTGGGTGGTCCGCTAATAGTATTCCTTACCGTAACCTGGCTCAGTGTTCCTCTGACCAAGCTATACCTTGTTTTGTTATAGTTTGATGGTAACTGTAGAATTCAGGGGCTGACATTGAAAATATTGGGCCACATATTTACTGGTTAGTAAAAATACATACAATAAAGTTGTAAATAGATTTTGGATTGCTATTTGTCATCAGGAAAGTCTGGTATTAGTTGCTACTCTTGTACTATTGATCAGGATCATAAGTGGAAATTTAAAAAACAAAAAATAAAATAATGAAAGCAAAGGGGAGAGGAAAAAAGAAAGCCCTGTACTTTAGCTTTTACCGAACTCATACCTGAGTGCAACTTTAGATAGAACCAGGGCTATTTTATGGTTATTAAAGACTTAACAGAGAAAAGAGCATCTGTGTATGCCATTCTAGGTTTTAATCCAAGCAAATGTTAATCTTTTATGCACAGGTGTATGCATATGAAATTATTAAGGTTTGAATGTAGCCCTGATGACATACACACACACAAATGACCACACAGCTAATATTTTACATAGGTCATTTTGATTTTTTTAAAAAAGATGAAAATATATTTCTGGCATTTTGTATGTTTTTTAATATAATAAATGTAGCATTCCTTGGTAAAAAAATAAAACTAAAATTTTTACATTCACATCTGCATAAGGTAGACCACAGATACTTCATGGCTTATACTTTTTTAAGAATATGGAATCATTTTAGGATCATTTTACTTAATTTATTTTACTAAGAGATTATTCCTAGTTACTTTGTAAAATAAATTTTCTGAACCTTTTTGCCTTAAAGATGCTTGAAAGCAATTAAAGACAATTTATTTTAAGCTAATGGCTTGGTATTTGGTAATCATAGACTGTACTTACATTGAATTTAGGAGACTGATATATTTTCTGGATTTGGATAATTATATTTAGATAAAGCTCTGGTAATTTATAAACTATTATAGGGAGGTATTTTCATACATTAGTTTAAGAGAGATTGTGATATTAAATAAAGTCATAAATAATTAATACTAAAGAATACCAACCAAAGGGAAAAGTTATCGTGACTTTAAAAATATCAGTTAATTAGTTAATTTCTTTCCATTAACCAAATAGTTACAAAGTATCTTTTGTCAGTTGAGGTAACTCTTCACAGGAGATAGCTCATTGAATATTAACTGAGTACATGGCCGTATCAATGAATAAACTATGAATAAATAAATTGTGCTATGTTTGCATTTGAACCATTATGCATAAATTTACTTCAGAAAAAAAGACTTAAAATGTGACATGAAAAATAATATATAAAAAGCCTGGGTTCAGATCGAAATTCTGAAACAATTGCTATGTGGTTTTAGGTAAGTTATTTTAATCTTTCCTGAAAAACAATATAGTATATATTTTCAAGATTTCAGCTCTGGAATTCTATTCTCTATTTCCAGGCTGAGTGCCCTTGGCCAAAATACCCTTTAGATGCCTCAAGGCAGGCTGGAACTCTTGGGCAGGATTTCTACCTGCTGTCCACAGGTAGAATTTCATTTGCCTTTACCTTACCCACATTTCTAAAGATTCTTGTGATTACATTGGTCCCACCTTAATTTTCTCACATCATGATCCTTAACTTAATCGTGTCAGCAAAGCCTCTTTTGCTGCTAAGGAATGTATTTATAAATTCTAGGGATTAGGATGTACTTACCTTTGGGGGGTGGGTGGGTGGGTGGGTATTCTATCTATGGTAAGAATTAACAATAACAATTAAAATTGAAGATAAAAAAGATTTGACTCATAAAAATTCCTAATTCCTTTGAATGCAGAGAAAATTTAAATGATTTTGAACTCTGATGTAAAAAATGGTAGAAATAAGCTTTTTATAATTCTGCCAAACTATTAAAAATGTAATATTTTTTATGATTTAACTGTGTTAGAAAAATGGAAAAACAAAGTGTTTACAGTATTGTTTATAGGAAAAAAGATTTACAGAGATAAAGCCAGTTTTATACCATTCATATGAGATAAAATTATATTAAAAATTATGAATATATAAAACCATATTCCACCTGGAAAATTATAGAATCTAGAGGTATACAAGAGATCATTTCAAGGTTCAAAAAGAAAATATAATTTTAGATATGATGAAGGTTGAGGTATTCTACTCCACTGAATTGCTCAAGGGAGTATAAAAGATAAAAAATGCAATTAAGTCCTTTGGAATTTCTCCAGGATTCCGTCTTTTTTTTTTTTTTTTAACCAATCTAACTTACAAATGTTTTATATAACAGCAACAAAGAAAAAAAAAAAACAACAAAATCAAATGATCTGCCAAGTTGTTCTTTGACAGCGAAGAAAACTACTCATTTTATTGAAACTTAATACAATAAAATAAAATGAGAACAATAAAACAAGCTATAAAAGGAGAATAACAGAGTAAATCAAGAAAGAATTAGGGAAATTTTCAGAAAAAAAATAAAGAATATATACAACCAGTATATGTATGTAAAAATAAAGAATATGTACAACTAGTATAAACCAATGAAAGAAACAAAATAATATTAAATGAGTAATGATAGAATCAGTAGTGAGTGAATTGAATCAGTATTGATTAAATATTTTGCTGAAGGTGGTCAAAAGTCCAATTTAACCTTTGGAGAGGTTAGAAACATGAGTGGTACATTTTTTTTTTTTTTAAAGAAACACTCTTTTTTATTCTGATTCCAAAGCCTTTAAATTTTATTTTAAACATCTTAGATGCAGGTTTTGGTATTGCTGCACATTTTTTTTTTATTTTAGAATATCTATTTATTTTCCCTGTTTCCACACTTAATTCCATCTAATTATAGAAAATAAAACTTTAATATCTTTGTCCTTGAGTGTATTATTTTACCTACCTACTCACACTCTTTAGTGATCAGCCCTTTTTTGTATATCCACAATATTTTACATTTATTATAACCCTTATGATTCTCTAACAATATGTGTGAAGGTCACTGAATACCATGTCAGCAACTAGAAGTCACAGACTGTTTTATTATTTTCAGTTGCTAATCACTCATCATTGTGACTGGCATGGAGTAGGACATCCATACAATATTATTAAATAATGAATGCATATGATGCATAAGCTAGTGGTTATAATATTTAATAAATATTTCTACTTCTATAGATGAAGTACTAGGAACATTTAAGTGTGATTATGAGGGCTAGTATAGTTACCGAAAAGTGATAGAGGCTAACTAATTTAGGTTTAACTATTCAAAAGAATATCAAATTATCAACTATATCTAGACTTTACATTGAATATTTATTTTTCCGCCTCGGGTGAAATCTGGGGAATGAAATTTTATCACAAACAAAATGGAGGAGCGTTGTAAAGTCAATTTTCTGACTTCAAGATATAATACAGATAACAAAATAAGAGTCTCTGTTTATTAGATATTATTATGTCCCAGTGCTAATTAATTGTTCGTTGTGCTAGTTGTGAATAGCTGTTACTGCATCTCTTTTATAGATGACAATATGTGTGCTTAGTGTCCTGCATTTAGGAGCAGAATTAGAATTCAATCTAATTTTCTCCAAGTCCAAAATCATGCCTTCCTATTAGAACAGAGCCATTACATATAACTTTCATTACATCTTTTACTCAGCAAAAGCTCTTATAAAGAGCTAGCATACAGATTCAATTTGAATTTTTATTCTCTATACTGACATTCGTATTAGATGAATTGTTTATCATTATTCTTTACATTGCTTTATTCTATTGCCAAGGATTATGTTTGTATATAATTTATTAAATCTGAAGGATTTTAAGGTCTAAGATATGTGTCCAAAAAATAACCTCTAACTTTCAGTTAGTCATTAGATATTTTTTTTAAGAGGGAAAATCCACTAATGTAAACATTTTTCTTACTATACTTTCTTACTACATATAGTCTCTTCATAATTCCCTAGATTCTTAGAGACTGTGGTTTCACCATAGACCAGCTCTTAAATGTAGCTTCCTAAGATATTTTGAGTGCTGCCATTATTCTACTCACTTCTCCAATGGGAAGCAATGAGCTGGGTGAAAACCTGCTTTTTCTCACTCACTGGAACAGTCTTTGTTTAGGTTCTTCTACCAATTACATTTCTCTCTAGGAAACAGTTATCTGTGCAAGGAGAATCTTTTGAACTGCTGTGGTGGGAGGGCCAGTAAGTCGTGAAACTGTAAAACTTAAGAAAAATGGCATATCTCTCTGATTTTTCCCTGTGAGTTCTTGCAGGTGATAATCCTGAGGATTTACTAGCCATGCTCGTTGGATCCCATTGAGACAGAAAATGTCAAACATGTTGTTACTTCTCTTGTAACTCTCTCAGGTAATAATTGAGACTACCTTTTCTGTGTTCCTAGTCCTAATAACTTTTTAGTCATATTTAATTGCACTTATTTTCTGCAGGAATGTATGGACTAGGAGAGTGCTTTCTCAGTGTATATCCTTAACACTGCGTGGAACTCTGCGCATGATACTTGATTAACATGTTTAGTGAATGAATGAATTCTTTTAATTATGAAAAGATCTAAGGTATGGATTTCTAATCCAAAAATATATGGTAAATTAAATCACATATTAGTTTTGAGAAAAAAAACAGAGAAAAATTACATCCCAAAGGACAGTCTCCAGAATTATTATCTTCTGTCCTGCAATATGTAAACCAGCACATTTATTGGGATTTCAAAGAAATGCAAAATAAGCAATTCATTTTTTCTAAATCCCTTCAGGAACTGAAATAAACCCTATTCTATTAAATTACAAAATGAACTCTCCAGATGCCTACCTGATTATTAAACATAGGCAAATGCATGTCAGAAGTTTTCACCTATTGAGAGTTTTAATATCTCATTAAATATTTACTTAAAAAAAACTTTACACAAGGAAATAAATTAGAGATATATTAACTATGTGTTTTAAGCCAAATGGTCTAGAACATGTTTTATATATCTTAAAGTGAAATTAAAAAACCAAATAAAGTAACTGTAGAGTAAAACTATCAGGAGAAATTTACATATGGGTTCATATTATAATTTCTCAAAAATCAAAGTAAATGACAGAACAACTAAATATACACAAAGAATAAGTAAAGTTTAACTTGATAAATTAAAGCAAAAGTGAACTATTTCAAATATCATTCTAACTAAAATACTCCTTATAAGCTATGAATTGGAGGCCCCCCTTTTTTAAACAGGATTAAACATAAATGTTAGCAAAAATAAACATCACATTTTTCAATGCTGGAAAAATATTCCCTGAAAGTTTCGGAGGGTATTATTCACTATGTATTGTCTACAGATATGACACACTCTTAAGTTTAATCTGCATTATTAACATTGTCTCTGCCACTTTCTGAAGTTTAGACATTAAAAATAAATAAATCAAGCTCTATTTTAGCATTTCCTGATTTTTATGGTATAAACATTCACAGCATGGATAATTTTAAGTCACTAAGTGATGTTACTGAACAAATTTGGGAAGAAATGTATTTAGCACACTATTATCAAGCATTTTCATCATGTAGATAAACAAACAACCTCAAGATCACGAATTATAGCAAAGTGTAACAAATGGTGAGTGTTAAACATTTATTACATTTGTTTTTAATACAATGTTGAATTATAAATTATGGAACTTATTTTTTAATAATGCTGCATTTAACAACTGGTTTGCAATATTCTTAAAAAATTAAAAACAAGCATTTGTGAGGTGGTAAAAACTGACTCAAGCATGCCATTGGCAGAGTTTTACATAGCAGAAAATCAAGACTGGTCTATAATATTAGAAAGATATTCATGATTCACTAAATTATTCTCAAGACATTGTTAAAGGAAGATTTCACGGATTCTATTAGAATATCAATAGTAACTAGAACTGTCACAGATAAGTATACAATAACTATTGCTTGAAACCAAGATAAAGGAACAAAGACCAAATTTACTCTCTTGATTGAAATGATTTAAAAATTAGGCTGAAACAGCATATCTTGAGGCATTAGCCATCAGACAATGAGGGATAGCGATCTTAGAAAAAACGGGGAGAAAGTAGTTAGCCTTATGATTTTCCCAGCCTTCAGACTATATAGGGTTTTTATTCCATGGTGAAGAGGGTCGGTGGGAACTCAGGTAGAATTTGGAAGTCTCTTGGGCTTGTGGATATTGAATTGGGAGCCAAGAGAAGTCAAAGTAGCTAGAGTTCACAGAACAAAGAGGAGAGCACGGCACAGAGAAAGAACATTGGAGATTATCACAATGTTCTTCTCAAGTACTCATCTGAACAGCACTTAGTACATATGTGAAAATATTATTGATGGCCATGAAAAGAATCAACTAAATAGTTAGAAGGAGTAATGCCCCACTCACACAGGGCCAGAGAAAGAATCTGTTTCCATTAGCTGGTGGAGAAAATCTCATAATTCACAGAGACTCTGTTAGACTGAGAGATCCTTGGCTCTATGATAAGGAGAAATTAACTTTAGACTAAAATTTGCTGTAGACACTACTAAAAAATGCTTAAAAACAAAAACCTGAAGAAATTGAACTATTTCTATAACTGTTTGACAAAACAAAACTTCAGAATATTTAAATGTATATAAAAATAGGCAGAATCAAACAAGGTAAAGTTCTTATTTGGCATCCAGTAAAAAATTACAAAGTGTGAAGAGGGCAGAAATTATAATCTACAATGAACAACAAGAAAATCAATTCAAATGACCCCAAAATGATACAGATAATAGGATTAGTTCGCAAGAACATTAAACAGTTATAACTGTTGTGTATATATTAAAGAAGCTACAGAAAATATTTAATACATTGAATGAAGTCATTAAAGAAATGATTAAAGAGACAAATCAAAAATGCCATAAATTAAAACTAAAATGTCAGTAACAAAAATATGCTGCGTGAGATTAACAACCTGATAGATATTTCAAAAAAAAAAAAAAGATCTGAAGTAGACTGCAAAGCTTAACAACAGCAACTCTGAAATAAAAACACAGGTAAAAATAACTTGATAAAGAAAAAATACATCAGTAAACTGTGGCACAACTTTAAGGAGATAAATACATGTATAATTGGAAGAACTTAAATTGTCTTAAGAAATCACTCTTCAAAAGAGCTAAGAGACAAATTATATATATTCTAGGATTAATTTAGCAGCAAGAGGCAGGACCTTGAATCCTACTTGTTTGAAGTTTCAAAAACATAAATTAATATGTATTCAAAAAAACATAAGGCCACTTAATTTTGGAAATAAACTTAAAGTAATTATATTAATAAAACCATATGATTTTATTAGAGCAACTTACAAAATGCAGAGATACATCATGATCTGTTTTTATAAACACAGCCTTTACTACAAATTAAATTTTTTTAAAATTTGAAATCAAAATCCAGTCTGATTAGAAACTTGATAAAAGTATTTTATAAGCAAATGAATGAACAAAAACAAACAAACAAAATGGCCAAGAAACCATTGATAAAAAGAGAATTGAGAGAAGACTTATTCTTTGAGATAACAAGTTATGCTATAAAAACTCCTAAAATATCTAAAATTATTTAGTGGCATTAGTGAAAACCTAAGCAAAATACTGAAATAGTTTATAAGCTTCAGAATCATACTCCTAATTCTACAGAGATTTGTGATATAACAAAGGCAATATTTCATAATAAGAGCATAAGAGGCTTTTTACTAGTGCTAGAAAAATTGGCTCTTAGAGAAAAATAAAGATATTGTTATATCTCTACATTACTTACAAAGTACATTCTAGAATAATTAATGGCTAAATTAAAAGGATTCAAATATAAGTAACAGAAAGTAGACATAAAGCAAAATTTCAAAATGTCAGAATTATTTAATATATAAAATGCTATTTTTTTTGTATGCGTTTTCATTATTTTATATTTTGCTCCCAAACATTCCATCATGGATACAGCACCTGATATTTTACCTACTAACCTAGTTTAAGCTCAATTTCAAAAGGACATAAAATTTAACAGCAGGTAGAGAGAGTGGGGGAGGAGGGAGGTAGATGAGATAAAAGGGGTCAAATGTGTGGTGACAAAAAGAAATCTAACTATGGAAGGTGAACATACAACGTAAATATATATACATGTCTTATTGTTAAAATGTACAGCTTAAACTTATTGGAGTTAATCAATGTCACGATAAAATATTAAAAAATAATTTTAAAAAGATTGAAATAAGATTTCCAAATATAAAACATTAAATAATAAATAAATAAATAAATAAGGATATTAAATATGAGCATTTAAATTCCTTGGAGTGTGTGTTCTAGAGGTTCTGGATCTCAAAACTTTCTAATACATTATCCTATATGTTTCCTTTTAATTTCAAACATAAAATGTATGACTTTCATTACATAATGGCCAAAATAACATAGATGTTGATTTTTGCCAACTATATTTGTCAAAAATACATAATCAAATTTAGCATTATTCCATAAAGCCAAAAATATTAAGCACAAGATTTGCATATTAAGAACTAAAGATATCTGGGAAAATAACATACATCACGGCAGCTATAGTTAACAATACTGTATCGTATATTTGAAAATTGCTAACAGAGTGGATCCTAAATGTTCTCCTAACAAGAAAAAAAATTGTAACTATATGAGGTGAAGGATGTTAATTAAACTTATTGTGATAATCATATCACTATATATAAATATAGATCAAATCATTATGTTATACATCCCAAACTAATTAGTTATATGTCATTTATATCTCAATATTAATAAATAAATAAATTATACCAGATTGTTTTTTATAGCATACACAATGTCAAACAGTAATTTAAGTAATTTTTATAATTACATTGAAAGTGTGTGGTAATCCTATAGAACCCAACCGAGAAACCATTAATATTAAAGAACAGCTCATTTTAAGCAATAGAAAGAGAAAGATGTTGTTATCTTTTTCTATTTTCTCTTAAAAAAAGGAATCTTAAAAAACTAATTCAGGTCTTTTTATTTTTTGCCTTCCCTAAGTTAAGCTTTATTTTTCATAATTATATCATACTAGATAGGAAATGCAGTGACAGTAGATATCACATTAAAACATTTTACTCTTAATCCAGAATAACATAAGAAGAACTGTGAGGAAGGAAATAAGCTTTGACATTTTTGTCAAGTCAAAATTGTAGGTAATTATTTTAAAGTAGGCCTTTTTTTTTATTTTAAAACTGAAGGAATAAAAGTGGCCATAATTATTCTGCAATGGAAATTGTAAAGATAGTATAGTCCATAATTCCAGGAGTTATCAATTTTGTTCTCTGTGTGATGCAGTAGGAATCTAAAAAATAAAACATTTATGTGAAAAGTGTAACAATACAGTGAGCTGAGTTCAATTCAAATTATCATACAGACCACTGAATAATGAACACTAACTTAAATTTTGTGTCATTTAGTATCCTGTCAGAAATACTAAAATTTAATGAAACGGTGTGCACTTAAATGATATATTTAGTGTATTTAGGGAGTTTCATATTTCTCAGCCTAATATAAAGCAAAATTATTTGAGAGGTGGTAAAAACACTATCAGTATCATAAAACCACATGACAATATGGTTTCACAATATTCCTAATTAGTGACTATTTCATAGAGAATAAAATTTCTCTTTTAAAAAAGGTTTTGTCCTTTTATACTATATACAAGAAAAATATTTTTTAAAGTGCTTTAAAATATATTTGAAAAATCTCTGGATGCTTGAGGAAATCTGAAGGAAGACACAGACAAAAATAGTTTGTTGAGTCTTAAGACAAAAAAAGATATAAGACCGGAAAAAAGAAGTACTAGCAATAATAATAACTATAATGATGAATTGTACTTTGTTTTTCTGAAAGCAGAATAGAATGTCCTTTAATCATGAGGAACAGCCCTACAATTTTATATATCTTCATACTTTTAAATAAGGTAATAATTCAAATTAAATTTAAATTTATCTTTGAATACACTTATTAATGGAATCAAAGTGATCCACAAGTATCTCTTCCAGCCAGAATGGCTGTGTATCAGATACATCTGCTTAATTTGTAGGAGCTAACAATGGGGTAATTTCATGCTTATCTTAAAATATACAAATATAAAATAATATATAATAAAGTGGAGTTGAAATGACATGGGTTGAGTTTCTGTATTTAGTTCCATGGAAAGGGCAATAAATCTATTGGTTTTGGTAGCAGTAATAGCTGACTTTTTTAGGGGCTTACTAAATACCAAACACTGTTAAGGCTTTTTGTGTATTAACATGTTTAATCTTTATAACAACTCCACGAATTAGTGCTATTTTTCACACAAATTTTACTGATAAAGAAGCTGAAGCACAGAAGTTAAACTGCCCAAATTTACATAGCAAGGGGGAAAGCTGGGATTCCTACACAGTTCTGTGGTCTCTGACCTTTCCAACTACACTAAAAGGTGCCCTGTAAATTATATATTTGATGGATCTATGAGGATCATTCATAAACTCTTCATTACCAGTAATTGGTTAGGTCTCAGATTAGTGTGTTTAATATTATATCCCACTACCATATGAAATAGTTTATTTTATCTGATGCTTCTCTCCAATTTTAAAATAGGAAAAGAAATACTTATCAAAACCAATGATGAATAAGGCATTCTTTCATTTGTGAAAGAAAATTATTGAGCTCATATTACATGAATAACAACACTCATAATTCTAGAAAAACGATATTAATAAAACCTAGTACTTGTCCTGAATAGATTTATGACAAGTGAATATTGTTCAGTCTACTCAGAATGCATTCCCACATTTTACCACTCCCAATTCCACCAACTCAAATTCTAAAATTCTATCATTTTTTGGTAATGCCTTTGTTGACTTCCACAAGCACCACTGATTTTTTAATATTATTCAAGTTTTATTTTGCATAGGTAATATTACATTTTTTAAAGAATAGTGTTTCCATAATAAATAAAAACAGTATGGCAGTATGTAAAATAACATTTAAATAAAAAACAACTCTCTCTTTTTTATCTTAATCTAATTTTAAAAAGCTAAATGGTGTTCACAGGTTAGTATGTATTTTCACAGAAAAATTAACCAAGAAAATATAAAATTTTAACATACATACACCCATATCTGTCTTTGTATTGGTCACAGGGTTGACATTTATTGATTTGCTACTAAAAGTATATGCTAGAAAGTGGGATCAACTAAAATAAGAATTATCTTTAAGACCTTAGGAGAAGGATTTACAGTTACTATATATATATATATATATATATATATATATATATTACAGTTACTGTATATATATATATAACTAGAAAATATACTAATTGATGGTTTCATTAAATACACACATACACACAAACACACACTTTAACAAGATTTGAAAAAGGAGAACTAACCAATCTCTCATTACTACAAGCAAATTTATGTGGGATAAATTTTGCCTTTTATTTGGGAAATGGTGATAATGGTATATATGTAAAAGAATCTTGTAATGTGAACTTTTTTTTGAAAAACTTCTAAAAATTAAATATTATGCCAACGAACATTTTCGTATTCATTAAAACATAAATATATAATTATTTGTAAATATAATTTGATAATTAGATATGATTATGGGAATAATATATACAGTAAATATCTGCCTATACCTGAGATCTCCTTTATAAGATACAAGGTGAAAATAATGTTTTTACACTTCAAATAGAGTGCATGAAAGTGTTAGCCCAGATTTTTAAATAAAATGTTATCAACCTTTTATGAAAATGGTATGATAGGCACGTTATCAATAACATAAACTGTATGTGATTACTATTTTTGGACTGGTAACCAATTGGGCCATTTTCTCTTGTACTGTCATCGGTGTTCAAGGATTTTTGTTTGCATGTTTTGATGCTGACTGGGTTTTCTACTGCATTATGAGACCACTGAACAGATGATGGTCTTCAAAAATTGTACAGTTGACCTGTTCAGGTCACATTCTCACCAGCAATTTTGCAAATGTTCAGTATGTAATGTCATCTCACAATTAAAGCATTTGATCTGTTATGTGTGATCATTATTCAACAATTTTACCAGTTTATTTCATAGTGAAAAGGATAGACAGATAATATTCAGAAGTATTTGAATTTAGATTTCAGCACAATGGTAACTAAATCACAATTGAGATTGTGCACCCATATCTTTCTATTTTTCTCTCACTTTTATATTTAGCTCTTATAAAAGTCATCTCTGAGAAGATATTTGTGAAGTACAGTTATTAAAAATCCAACTGAACTGACATATCAAAATTTTATATTTTTTCCTCTAAAGTTAATGAATATTTACAAAGTTAATCAAGAATTGATATAATAAATCAGGAAAAATCTGGCATACTTTTTTTTTGCTTTGAATAATCAACATTTTTGCTAATATTCAAAAATTTAAAAAGGTAATCACTGAACTATTTATTTCTCACAACAGAACGTGACAGACTTAGAAGTTAAAAAATAGTTGGAAAAATTTTGCCAACGATATGTCCATTATCAATCAATGTTAAGGAAAAAAAATAACATTGCCTACAATAGAAAATGAGTAGACACACATATATATTTATTCAATAAGTATATTTGCAGCATTTACCTTGATTCAGGCAATATGATAGACAACAAATACACAAAAGTGACTTAGACGTGGCCCTTGTCCTCAAGGAACAAACAACCTGGTAGGTGGACTAAAATAGGAAGAATAGAAGTCTTAAAATTGTGAAAACTAATTTAATGATTCAAGGAGGTAGAATGGAAAAAATACAACTAATTACCGTAGGTTTCAGAGAGAGCTTGAGTTTATTTATAACTTAAGAAAAAGTCAAGGATTGTTTTAAAAAGTAGTCCATATTTTTAAAGATTTGAAAGTTTTACCAAAGTCAAAATTCAAGCACTTGTATTTTATAATATTTTTTATTTCAAATCCTAACTATGTTTTCAATAGATGATTATCATTGACAAAGTAAGAGATGACAATAGTAAGAGATATTCTCTGAGTAGTTCTGCATTTTAAATAAGTAATATCAATTACTTATTTTGTATTTCCTAATGCATTATGCTCTTTAGAACATAAATGCTGTGCTAATGTTAATTGACAGAAAGGTAAGTCGAGATAAAGAAAAACTTGATAATGCCAAGCAGTAAAAAACAGATTTTCTGTGAGGAATGAAAAACTAAATTCCAGTCTAAATTTGTTGAAGAAAAAGCTATGAATGTTAATTTTTTAAAGATTGTATGAAGGGTTTGCTGTTTTCATGACAATGTCTCAACCTTCTTTTTGTTTGTTTATTATTGATTTTAGTCTACAATATTAATATGTACATAAAAATATAATTCAGGTAATAAAAATAATTCTTAATCATACCATTATGGATGACTTTTCTGTGAATTCTGCATATTTTATTTTCTTATACATATACTGTATAGTGGGAAGTAAAGTAAAAGCTACTAAAAAAGATTTCTTTCTCTTTCTCTCCCAACCATGTGAGGACTCAGGAAGAAGAGAAGAAGGCTGGCTCCAGGCCAGAAGGAGAGCCCTTACTAGGAATAATTGACTAGAATTTTAATCTTGAAATTCTCAGCTTCCAGAATTCTAAGAGATAAATGCCTGTTGTTTAAGCCACCTAGTCTATGGTATTTTGTTACAGCAACTCAAACATACTAAGAAAGACACACACACACACACACACACACACACACACACACACACACAAATTCTATATATTTACAGTTTGACTAGGATTTTATGTTCCTGACTTTACTCTTTTCTTTTATTTAGCAGAATAACATGGATGCTTCCCCACATTCATTAAATTGCGGAATTTACTGTGACTTTCAAAAGCACCATTCTGTGGATACATGTAGTTCATTCACTATACCTTCACAAAATACATAATTTATCTTACAAATATTAAACACAAAGATAATTTTTGTTTAAAACATTAACTTATGATTTTTGCATATTTTTCTTAAAATATTTTTACCTACAGTTATTAAAATTGAACATTTTATTTACTTTTATAATCCTTAAATTTTAATTTCAACAGAGATTCTATAATTGACTTATTTATCTTAATAGATTGTAAACATTGACATGTTGCAATTTATTTTTTTCAGTTTTAGATTTTTCTACAGTACCTACCACAGTGGCTATGTAGGATAGATACTCAGCAAATATATTTTGGATGTTGAAAATAGAGTATTTATATTACAAGACTAAGAGCTGTTAATCAGGTAAAGTTTTTTTGTTTGTTTGTTTTTGTTTTTTTTTTATGAGATATGAGCAAATATTTCTGGTTTATTAATAATTTTAATCCTCTTTATCTTTTTGGGTTTGTATTTATCAATCACCTGAATTAATGGTTTTAAACTCTTTATTTTTCTTCAAAATTAAAAAAAATTAAAGTTAAATTATAAAACTTAAATTTTGAGACTACTTATCTTAGAACTTGCAATGAAAAAAAATTGCTCCAGAAAACTGCCAGTAAACCAATTTTTTGTGTGTGTATGAATACTTACAATGTGTCCAGGACTTTACTATACCTTATGATTGATTTGACACAAGCATTAAACTCTTTGAAGAAATAAAAAACTACTATGTTTGAAACTTGAGTGAGCCACAAATCACATGATGGAGTTACTAAGTGACATAGTATGAAATTGTCATTGATCAATCACTGAAATTATAAGCAGAAAAAGAAATTCAAATTGTCTTAGTCAGATACACATTTTATTTGTATTTCAGACTATGTACATACAAAACAAGAATTTTGAGCCCAAGTAAGATATTTCAAAGGAGTTTGTTGTGAAATAAGTATTGAGTTATAATTTTAAGGGAAATTCCGTAATTAAAAAAATATATATATATATTTTTCAAAGCATCACAAAGTTAAGCTGTGTCAACCATGGTTCAATCCTTAATGTCACTTAAATGAAGACTAATACTTTGCTGATCCAGAGAATGGTAGGTAAAAAACTAGTGATCTGTTGTCATGTAAAGGTGTAAATATTAGTTTTAAAAACTTTTCAGACAGGAGAAATATAAAATTTTCAGTCCAACAAAACTTGTGTCTGGGGTACCAGCAGAAAGCAAAGCCTTTCTCATCATGTTATATTATATCTAGACTACTCATGTGTGAGTTTTAAACAAGGCTTACATGCTAACAAGCTATAGTGTGCCTGATCAATAGTTCAGCATTTATATTATCAATATTTTCACTCTTTCTAAATTCATTGGATGATCTGAAGGACAAATCAGCCACATCTGATTCTTTTCACTCTACATGTACTGACGCTATCTTTATGTTCAATCACAGTTCAGAAAGTTGGAAGATATCCTGTTTTTAATATCATACCTGTTTTCTTCCTACATTTTTTTTTTCAGACTGCCAGGAACAAATCTGATGCAATCATTTGTGACTCATCCTAAACAACAACATTTCTATCACTTGTCAAATCTTCCTTTACTTCCATTTCATTAACCAAAATGGTTTTGTTTTTGATCTGTTTATTTATTCTAGGGCACACTTACTCTAAACAGTCTGGCATTATAAAGGAATAGAAACTAGAAAAATATTTCAAGTTTATTACAATCTGACTTCATTGTATTCAAATATAACCTTTCATACATAAGCCTTTGTAGATACATAAGGCTTTGTAAATACCAATATTTGGTAGTTTTTGGATGATACCTCTTTGTGTCTTTTGCAGTCCTACACAGAAGTAGTCACATGAATCCATTATAATAAATTTAGAAAAATATTTTATATTCTTATTTCCCAATTGTTTTTTAGAAAACATTATGAATAAACAGATGATATACAAGAAGGTAAGCTACGTTCTCCAGGGTATGTCAGTTTAAGCAAATCTGCAACTGGAAGTCAACCTAGATTAATATTAATAGCAGTGATGATGACAATAGTAATAGAGTTAACACTTACATAGCAGCTAACATATGTCAGGCACTATTCTGAGAGCTTTATATGCATTCATTCAATTCAAATAACTATATTAGGAAATAGAATGTTATAGATTGTGGTGACAGTCAAAATACGTAATGATTATGGCTGAAGTTGCAGTTTGTACGGCAAGTAGTTAACTCTCTGGTTGATACAATACTGATCAGTATTGAGGAGACACTACTTTAGCCTGGAACTCAAGATACAGTTATGTCAAATAAAGAACAAATTGAATCTTAGTTAAAGAGACAGTTTATTTGAAAACACTATTTGTAATGGAGGTAGAGGCACTATTGAATAGGGATAATGATCTGATCATAAGATATACAAGCATCTCCAAGTTAGGCATCCCTTAGGCAAAATAACTTTCCTTTTATAAGGAGGAATAAGCAAGGCTACCAAGAACCAAGTGTGAGAAGCATAGAATATGCAGGAGGTATGATCAGACAGTTAGTCAGTGAATGTTTTTCTTTGATATCAATAGATTCTCCAGAGGGGCCATTAAGAAGAGATTGTTCTGCATTTAGATATTTGTTCAAGGGTGAATCACATGAAGTGCCTGTGTGTAAAAGAGACACCTGACTAAATTTAGATCAGGACAAGTTAGTGAGTATTTTGTCCTAATTGGCCAATGGGGAAAAGCCATTTGGCTAATGAGACAAATAATGAGAATTTGTCCGTCTCTGTCATATGTAAACAAGAGGATCATCCCATCTGGGAGTCTTTTCTATGTCAAATGAGAAAGGGTGGTTCTTTCCATGAAGCTGTTTCCCAGATGCAAAGGATGGGGGTTTAGTAACTGTTGCTATTTTCCAGCAGCATAGTGCTCAGGCAGAGTTCAACATTGTCATTTATTACTGTTTCTATTTAAATCTCTCAAATGTCACTGAATTACTAAGAAAAAATGGGGAAAAAATGTGAACTGTGCGGTGCTGGAGAATGTCAAAATGAAAATAATGTGTATTCAGATGGGGCGAAGCTTCTCCAGTGGTGTGAGGTGATCATAATGGAATGGCTCCCTCTAGAGACAAAGATGGAGAACAGGCTCCCTTCCTGCAGGATGCTGACACCAAGGGGAAAAAGCAAAGCAAGAGAGAATCTGAACCATTGCAATCAGGCGGGGAATATTAATCAGTTAAATGAAACAGATAGGGTGTGCGTGCGTGCGTGCGTGCGTGCGTGCGTGTGTGTGTGTGTGTGTGTGTGTGTGTGTGTGTCAACTAATTTTGCTGGAGTTTTCCTAAATTTTACCCTGCAGCAATGGAATATCTAGCCATTCAGAGCACAGATGATGTCAGTGATAGATGAAATAAATTCCACTATGATTGCATCCCATGAGTCACGATGTTTTAATATAACAGCTATAGGCTTAAAGTTTGTGCATGGGTCAGGAATTGTCAATATTGTTAATATTGGAATTTAGAGAGAGATGGGCTGGGGTACGTTTACTTATAAGTAATTGAATGTAGTAAAGGCTGGACGAGCATAATTTAATCAATGATAGTGTATCAGTCAGTGTCCCTAGAGAAAAAAGTGTCAAACTCTTGTATAATATAAGGCTATTTTTTTTTAATAACAGAGAGATTTACACAGTTGTGGTCATACTAAAGGAAACCCCAAGTGATGGTATAAGGAGCCTGTATTGCTTCTAAGCATGAAAGAGTTAGAAAAAGAATGTTATATTGGAACCTGCGGATTGAGACATTGAATGGAAAGAGCTGCTGACTCCACATATATTATAGCCAACCAACAGGAACCAGGTCTGGAATAGAGACCAGGGAATAAACTACCTAATGCCACTCTCCTTCCCTTTTTCAGTCACCCCAAAACCCAACCAGAAGCCAGAGGGCAAGAATGCCTGTTGATGAAGCCCACAGGACAGAATGGAAGAGGAGAAGAGTAGATCTGGAAGAGAAAACAGAAATTTCCAGCTTTGGGGAAAAGGGGATTGGGGATTAAAAAAAAGAGCTAAGTGATTTACCCTTATTAAATATGCAAGTCACATCACTTATGGTTGAATACGCTGTCTGACTCCATTGCAGCTTTACCAAACTTCTCAGTAGAACTCTCACGAAGACACAGAAAAACAAAACCCGTAATACTACTTGCAACCTAAGGCCAGAATCTGTAAGGAATTTCTCCTGTTATGCTGATAGAGTGAGAACGAGGAACAAACTTATCAGATTTCTTCATTGCAAACTCATGTTTTGAAATAGAAAAGGGAACATTTCGAAAGCTACTGTATTTGCTCTTGTTTAAAGCAAAGCCTATATTGATCTGATTTAATCCTTTATCTATAAGGGAAATTATTTTTTAACTGACAGAACATTACTGCACCCTTAACCTCACCTGTCCTCATCACATCCCTAAAGCAATTCCCAGGGAAAAAAAATTGGAAGAGTGAGGGTCCTGGTTGGTGAGGGGTTGTTGGGGAGAGTACTAAAACTGGGCAAAGAGAGGAACAACAAACGTGAATATATCGAATATATTGTACAAGGCACTATTGTCACATTCTCCCATAGGAAGAGGATTCAATCATTACATATGAAAATAGAATACAGGGCTAATGGCTACCTGCTCATGCTATTTAATTTGAAATGTTTGATCTCAGAGAAAAGTTAATTATAAAGGGGGGATAGCAAAAAACAGAGCCTGTGAAGTGGATTTTTATATTTACACATATATTGTAGCCTTTGGAAGAAAAAGTAAAAGAAAGTAAACAAATAACATAGAGGATATTATTAGTTTAATAAATATGCCTAGAACAATTAAAATATGCCAAATTAGTACCAAAAGATGTACCAAAATACCAAAACTTTCTCAAAGGCATGAAAATTTCACAAAATATAGTTCGTATTAGGCAAAACAGCAATATATAAATAATATTGCTATTCTTCCATAATAATTCAAGAAAAACAGAAAACAGTAATACACTTTAAATGGTATGTCATAAATCAAAATTGGAATATAATAATCATTTGATTTAAAAATTAGAAGTCATAAATATAATAAAACAGATAGAAACATATAAAAAAATTTTTTAAAAAATTTAGAAAGCAAAAGAGATAAATTGAATGTGAAAAATGTGTATACTTATATTGGAAAATCTTATAAATGCAAGAATATATTTCACATTATATTATAATCATAATATAATAATATTCATAAAATTAGGTATGTTTTATTTCATATGCATTTAGTACATAATATTTATATTTATTTTTTTACTATATTCATTATAGTACAATCATATTATTTTATTTTATTTATTTTTTTTTAATTTAATTAATTAATTTTTTAAATAGTGACATTGGTTAACAAAAGCCAATAAGTTTCAGCTGTAGACTTTAACAGTGAGGCACATATATATATATATATTTACACTGTGTTCACCTCCCATAGTTAGGTTCCTTTCTGTGACCACATATTTGACCCCCTCTATCCCGTCTACCTCTCCCCCACCTCCCTCTCCACTACCCTCTGATAAGCAGTAGTGTACTGTCATGTTCCTGAGTCTCTGTTTGTCTGCCCTGTTCATTTGTTGTTTTAGGTTTATATAGCCCACATATAAGTGATGTCAAGTGATTTTCAACTTTTTCTGTCTGGCTTATTTCGCTTAGTGTGATTATTTCAATGTCCATCCAGTTATCGCAAATGGCGGCACTTTATCTCTTCTTATGGCTGAGTAATATTCCATTGGACATAGGACTACAGCTTCTTTATCCAATCATCTATCGTAGGACTCTTGGGTTGCTTCTGCGTCCTGGCCACTATAACCATATTTTATATTTATTATTTTTACTATTTTCTAAGATAAGCTACATTTTACTATATTTTTCAGCTTTGAGAAGATAAACTTGAAATGATATAAAATAAACATTCTTTTAGGAAAATACAAATTGATCCATTTTCACATGTGAATTTTCCCAGCATTTTAAAGAGATAATTCCCATTTTAACATACTGATCTAAAGCAAAGCTGAAGTTCAAATGTCTTTCTATTTCTCTCATGATGATTTTTATGATCCATTTCCAGTGATTTTAGAGATTTCTTTAACTTTATTTTCTGTTTCTCTTTTTCAATGGAATTTTTCATGGAAAACAATGCAGCTAGGTTGTTATTTTGTAAATGCATAAATATATACAGAAAAAGGTGACCAGTAGTATAAGATTTCCTAGTTTGTGGCATTAAGAAGCATGTTTATTTCCCACTTCTAAAATTTTCTTTTCTATCTGCTCGTCTGTCATGACTTTATATTAAAATTTGGGCATTTGTTTTTCTTTTTTCAATAATAGCAGTACCTTTGAAATGTCAGAAGTTCCTGTTGAAATCCTTTAATCTTTATTATTACTGAGTTGTACATTTTAGTTGTGCATTGAATAAAGTGAACCAGTAGTTACAAGTCTGAGTATCGGATGGCGAGTGCAAGATGCCGAACTAGCTCCATGGGGACCCTGTCCTCCTCATCCTCACTGCTGTGGGATTTTCCTAAAGCATGCTTTTATGCATCTTAATTGCCAAGAAATTTCTGTTTCTCTGCAGAAAAGTATATATCTGAAAACAGAAAAGCTACCACAGTTTCCATTTTTTATCTACTTTTTAAACTTTATCTCCAGCACTCATCATTATAACATAAAACCTCAAGGCATGCTTAACTATTCATCGTTAATTTTTCTCATTATACCTTGTCCTTTTGCTACATTCACTTTTTTATCTTTTCCTAGCGATTTCCTTTTCTTCTACTTTCCTATGCTGAAAAAGTTTCATTTTTGAAGTTCTTTCCCAAAGTAACTTCTTTTCCTAAGTCTTTCCAGGTAGGTGCTCCATACTGAAAAGAAACTATACTATGCAAACATATAAAACTCTGTCTAATAAAATAAGAAGCTCTTCACAAGGCTTTATCCACAAATGGCTTAGTTCCTTTTTTAGCTCTTGTGTTAAATTTATGTTTCTCACATGCATATTTTCCCAAGATGGATAAACAAAATGCATGGTCCTTATTATTATTATTTTAAGTTATTGTTTACACAAAATCATCCTAACAAATCACACTAAAACAAGTGGTAAATGACAAATATTTCTTAAATAAATGAATACAATAATTAATTACATGCTGGGTTCTTAAAGGAACTCCAGGCTTATTCCATAAGTGATATTGTCAATTCACTGGGGACAAAATGCTATTTTAACGCTGCCAGCATTCCTTCTGTGCAGCAAAGAAATTGAATTTGATTTTGCTTCGATATGTCACTTGCTTATGTAAATGCAAATCTCAAATATTACTCTGAAATAATATGAGAAACCAAGAGAGTATGCTGTTTTTTATATTGGTACTCTATAGCAGTTCCTCTCAGCTCAGAGCCAGAAAAAGTATAGTGTCTTCGTTGATGTCTCATACGTGGCTGGCTACCAGAAAATTATAATTTATTAATCCATTAAATTTTCCTTTTAACTTTACTTGATGGTGGCTCAGAAATAAATTTTGATATAAATACTAAGATTTTCCATTTTTTGTTGATTGTGTTTTACATTATTAAGAATGTCTTCATTATAGCAATTATTTTGGTTTGTTGCTGAATTTGTTGTTTTCTTATGACGATTTTTTTAAGTTAAAAATAAGTAAGTTGTGTTTTCTTAATATGATATGTCTAACATTTTTTTGGAGAGGGCAGATAGTTTATAAATAAACTTTAGTATTTTTGTATTTATTTGCATATGTCTTTTAGATTTTAAGGTTATCGGAGGCAAAAATAACACTAATATAATAAACAGTAGGAACTATCTTGCAATAATTAATTGCTAGAATTTTTCTGGTTTCTTTTTTCATTTTTCTTTTTTTTTTTTTTTTCAGTTACCACACCTAAAACACAGGGAGTCCTGTGGATTCTCCTGCAAAACTTATCCTGAATCTGTCTACTATTTTTCCATTCTTTTTTCTCTCTCCTTGGTTTGAGCCATCATCATCTCACAATTGGTTACTTCAAGATTTTCCTAAATTCTGTTATTTTTTCCTCAGTAATCCATTACCTTCGTGATAGTAGAGATTATTTTAAACATAAATAATATTATATCACTCACTCATAAAAAAACCATGCAATATTTTCACATGCATTTGGAATTAAGTTATGACCCTTTACCTTGGCTTTCTAACCTTACGTACATATGTGGTTCCTATAAATTTCTGTGACTATTTTTTACTGCTCATCTCCTTCCCTACAATGATCTCAACACTCAGGCTATTTATACTGCCTTAAAAACACACATTTCTTTTCTACTTTAGGAACTTCCCTCTTCCTGCAATGATACCCTCAATTTTCTCCATGTTCTACTCCTTCCTCTTATTTGTATCTTAGTTTAAAGGTAGCCTTCTACAAAACTCTTCCTTGATCATCAAATCAAAAGTTGGCCATTGCTCAGTTATAACTCCTCAATATTTTTAAAATCAGTAAATGTTGATAATTTTCCAAACTGATGTCATTTATTTATATTACTCTCAGCAAAGGCTAGGCTTTCATAAAGTTAATACCATTTCTTTGTCGACTTTTGTATACCTGATTGAAAAATAATTTCTCATTATTTTTTTTAATTTGCTTTTCTTGGGTTTACTTATGAGGCAGAACATCTGAGGAGGAGTTTGTATTATGTACTTAAAACAAAATGAAAATTGACTTTTTATTTTGAGGTAACTTTGTATTGATGGTTCCAACATGTCACCTCTTTTGGAATCTGTACTCTTTGCAGTGACCTCCCACTGTGTGTAGGAAGCAACTCCCACCAGTGAGAAGGCTAATTGAGTGACCATGGCAGCAATGGTACCATTTCCAGCTAGATATCCAGAGGCCCAGTGTATTCTGCTTGCCTTTTTATGCCTCAACCATCTTCATTAGCTCTGAGAAAAAGAGGTTGAAAGACACATGGAGCAGAGCTTCCGCAGCTAAGCTATTACACTCAAGCCAGCCCTGAGTGAAGCTTCCCTCCGAAATGCAGATTCATGAGCCATGTGACCCACAAAACCTCAGGGAGCCCAGGTGAGATCTGCACATCCACGGCCTCATGCCACATGAGATATTATAATAAATGACTGCTTGTTTAAGCTACTGATTTTATCTCTGTAAGCAGTTTGTTTTCTCTTTTCCTTTTGCTTAAACTATATTATCTTCAATTTATTTTTTAAAATGTCCTCTCAACTTTTCAGAATATTCAAATAGTAATTATTTGATAGTAATTGACTATAGTTTAACCAATAAAATTGTTAATAGCCAATTTTTTGGCATATGTAAAATGAGAAAATGTCAATGTTTAATATATGTTGGAATTTTACAATCAGAAATTTGAAGTCTAAAAAGCTTCAATTTTATACAGATTTAGAGCATTAGCAATATACATTAACACTTCTACAACATAAATTTCTTAAGTTTTTAAATCAACAAATAATTGAGAAGACTAACTCGTGACTATAATTTGTAAAGGTTAAAGATGAGTTAAAAATTGCTGGAAATTTGAAAATTCAACTTAGATTTAGATGTTTTATTCTTAGTTAAAAGCTGAGCTTCATTATTACCAACATCCATTTATTCATCTAATTTTATATATCTATAATATATGAAAAATTATATACATACACGCTACCTACAAAACCTACATAAGTAGAAGCGCTAAAGATAATGCTTTAGATCTTGTTTTGTTGTTGTTGTTTTGGGGCTCCTTTTTTGGTATGAATGTGTATGTGAAGAAAGTAACATTTCTGTCGACAAATTAATTACACTTATCAGTCAAATGGAAGCCAATCTTCAATGTTAAACAATAGTGAATCTGGAAACTCTCTGTTAGCTACATGTATTTTTAAGTGTAAGAAATTCACAGCACTAACAGGAAAACATTTAAAATAATAACTATATGTCATTACATAGAAAGAATAGACATTTTGGTATGTGACTTTAAGTGTGAGTATGAATTTATATTTGTGTTCTTTCAACCGTTCCCAAATATTACTGAATGTATATAAATAATAGAATAAGAAATTAACATATTTTACCTACGTACCCTTCACACTTTTCAAAAATTCTGAATTCCTTCTGTTTTCTTTCTGCATCTAATATCATTATAACTGCTTTTTTTTTTTTAGTTTTCATATCCAAGTTCTGCCAATTCTTACTTCTAAAGCACTCACATTACTCATGTCAGAATTAGAATAAAACAACATAAATTTCCCTGTCAAAGTTTTATAAATAGTTAATAGTGTTCGTTAATTTTTGTTTTTGTAAGTGTATTTCATATAAGCATATAAATTAGAATTTTATCATTTACTACTTTTTGCTTTTGTTTTTTTTGTGTTACTAGCAGTAAAATAGGAATATAATAAGGTTTAATAAATATCCTAATTGGTTATTCAGGTAATAATATTACTTAGATTGATACAAATCATGATTTCTAAATGTTATACATTTAGAATAAAACAAAAGCAATAAAACAGAAATAAGCAACTTTAAAATAGCTTAAAAGTTTTTATTTAAAATTATTTAAATCTGTACGACAAATTTGTAATTTATTTCTTTTCTTAACAATCAAAGACTTGGTGTAATAATTACAGATTTACTAAAATATCATTAAACTAGCAAACAACCAAATGTTAGAAAATTGTTGATTTAAAGCCCAGCTATTTTTTTTCATGCATAGTACAGTATTTTCGGATTGTGAATTGACCATTCACTGCCTACATTTGTTCTCCTGCCTCCGAGTGAGAAAGCAACTGAGATAGAATAATAAATATTTTCCCACCTCCCTGTGTCTTTCTTACCACTCCATACTTAACTGTGCAAATGCCATTCACAGACTACAACAGCTTTCACCTACTCGCTTTTCAAATTCTCACCCTCAGCATATCACACTATCTTGAAAACCTACCCCAAAATGCTATCTCTTCTTAAGATGGATGTTAAAAAAGTGTGGATAAACATTACATAGGCATTGTTCTTTGTCTTTCCACTAGATCCTTGATAACAAATCAATTATTTGTCTAGAAAACACATGTTAATTTAATCATAACCTAGTAATGCATCTGGGCTTTTAAAACCATACTGTTAGTATCATAGAGACATATAATAATATTAATCAACCATTCTCTTGACAATCACCTTATTTATTGTCTGCTCTGAATAAGAAATAGTAATGTTTTTCTTTCTTTTGTGTGCTATATATAAAGGTTCAAACTTGACATAAAATATACTTTAGATTCACTATATTTTTGAAACAAAATAAAATTTGAACTATAAAATGCTTACTATATAATTTAATAAGAAGTCTGTTTGCTTTCTTGGAAATTATGCATTATCAAATGTGGTAGAGTAGTCACCCTTTATCTGCATAGGATATCTTCCAAGACCCCAGTGGGTGGCTGAAACTAGGGCTTCATACTGAATTCTATATACTGTGTGTTTTTCTTATACATAGACACACTTTACAGCTTCACTTTGGCATATCTGAACTGCCAGGATCACCACTCTTGTACTTTGAGTATTGTTGTTAAACAAGGGTTACTTGAACACAAGCACTGCAGTACCATGACAGTCAATCTGATAACCAAGTGGGCTATAGTGACTAACAGGTTACTAAGTGACTAAGTGAATACAGCATGGATATGCAGAACAAAGGAATGATTCACATCCCAGGCGGGAAGAAGCAGGATAGCATGAGAGTTCATCACACTACTCACGATGGTGGGCAATCTAAAACTTATAAATTGTTTATTACTGGAATTTTCAGACCACAGTTTACAGTGGATAACTGAAACCATGGAAAGCAGAACTGCAGATAAGAGGTGACTATTGTACTTACATATAAATCCATAGCTTAACCCAGTCAGAAGCAATATTTTATTCATTCTACCTATGTTATTTCTATAATTAATGTATATATACTCAATGTTTCATTGTAATGTTTCTTAAAATGTGATGTACATTTTTAGTTAGTATATTATTTCTCTAGTAAGGTAGAATATTATGGGGAAAATGTTAAAACATGATTTAATAAAGGTTATAATTAGAACAAAACCATTCCTAATCATTTAAAAAGCATTTTGTTAAAACATAAAAAGAACAGCACTTAAGAACAGAAAATTCTCATTAAAATTTTTATAAATGTTTTCTCCTTATACCTTAGTTTATAGACAAGAAAGATGGTCACTAATGATTTAGTGATATTTTATGATCTCCATATGTACATTCATCCTATAAAGTGACTATTTTAAAGTTCGTCATTTAGTTATCTAATTTACTGTTTCATAGTGTTTTTTATTACCTTTAAAAATTTTCATAGCAAATAACTTTTGTCTGTTTAACTAATTGATACTAGACATTAAACATATTTCAACAATGTATTTTCCAATTAAGAGTAATTTTATTTCAAGCCACATGGTAACTAAATCAGAAATCTTTGCCTACATACCACATGCTACTTTTATAGAATTTCATGATGTTGATCATTGCCTAAAGTAAAAAAAAAGGCATTAAAATAAAATCTGTTTCTATTAAACCAAAGACAGTTTAAAGGTCTCCCAGTAAATTGAGTAGAGTGTCTTGAATATAAATTTAGGCTATATACTCTTCCTAAAATTTTTATTTCAAAAATGACCCTAAGCTATGACTTCTTGGCATGAAAAAAAGTCATCCTTTCACATTGTCATTTAATTAAAAAATGTCACAAGTACCTAAACGAACAGTTAAAAATGAATATTTGGGATTTCTTTTTAATATTTTAAAATATGCAATTGAAAGAAGTTGAACCAGTTAATTCTCCTACACATATTTAAATTTAAATAAAGTAAGATATAAATAATAGATATTCAGTCAGGTAAATTTATATTCTTTATGACTGTCAAAATTTTATTTTAGTACATTGTATTGACTAGTAAAATATAAAATATAAAGGATACTTTAATAAAGTGAAAATAGTGTTTGAATTAATATAGTCTTGGGACAATTGATGCAATGGATACCTGTGTGTGTGTGTGTGTGTAAATGAAGGAGAGGGAAAATCACTTTACATAATTAACTTCTCTGTGTACTATAATTGAGGCCATGTTTGAAGTGTGTGATGCTTGGGAGCTTAGAAAGTAAAAATAGAAGTGTGTCTTGTGTGTCATACATTCTCATTAGAAGCAGAGATCTATTTTTGAGACATAGATAAGTTGACAAGAAATCATGACAGTTATTGATATTGATCTAATTTATAATTATTTGCATAATTTATATAGAATGGAAATTATACCAACTTTCTTATGTTATCCCAAGAGGCTAAGGAAAAAAGATAAATGAAAGTAGATAAAATCTGGCATTGATAAAATACCAGAAATAAAGATTTTCTTACTTTTAGAACTGGGATATAGTAAACTATACTTCTCAATGTTGTTATTTCACATGACTACAATCATGATATGTTCAACCATTTCCACTCTTTTAAATATCAGCTTGTGGAAACAATAGTGGCTACTGAGATTTTTGTTGTAAGAAATTTTATGTCTAGGAATATTGTTGATAACCAGCAGGATGAGAGCATCTAAAGAGTAGTTAAATTTTAACTTACTGTTAGAATAACTGCTTAGAAGGGAGAAGTTAAATGGAGATATATTTATTAGACATGTGAGAACCTATAAGGATAAACATATGACCAAAAAGGAACATAGAAATAATTACTTTTAAATTCCTCATTTTATGAGAAAAAATCTAGAAAAGAATAGTTTTATTATCTATATAGCTAATTATACTGTGAAAATCAACTTAGCAGACTATCAGGATTTGAACAAGACTCAGAATGATATTGATATTTTTTCAAGATGCTAATTATTGCTTGGCCATGAAGCATTTGAGATGTTTTGAGATCTTTTGAGTGTATACATAAATTCCTTATTTCTAGTGACTATAAAATGTAAATCAAAGTCTTGCTTAAATGTCACTTGCAAACAAGTATGACGATATCACAGCACTCTTGTATTTCCTTTTGATTATTTCTTTCCCCAAGTGGAATTACTAATTTAAATACATTTTTTATGAGCAACTGGTAAGCTCATGGGGTTGGAATAATAGCATTTTGGTCTTCTTCTTAAATCACGACAGTAAATGATCCAATCACTTCTTAATTAATAATTGAGCAACACACAATTGATAATCTGAGTAATGTCTTGCAGAAAATGTAAGAATATCAAAGTTTTATTTTCAATAGAACTGAAAGGCAATTTACTCTGCACATGTACCACACTCTCGATGAAACCAATTCTAGCATTTTAACCAGAAACAATCTTCCTGAAAACTCTCACTATGATTTGCATAGTCTCTTAGTGAACATTTCCTTGGATTATCAGTGGTTGCAGACATATTTCATTTTAGGAATTGCAATCTGAATGCCCATAAGAAGTAAAAAAAGTGGCAGAAATTAAAAAAAAAAAACAGACTTGAATATTGATGGTCACAGTGTCAAAATGGAAAGTTATCTAAAGGAAACAGGGACCACTAGGTTTCAGCTAAGTGACAATGTTTTAGAACTCATGCTAAACACTGTCAAAACAATTTTATTTCACCTCATTGAGTATTAGGTAAGCTCCTAAAATCGCTATCTACATTTTACTTTTATCAAACCTTATTTGCATATCATATTGTATATAGGAAGCATTACATTAATCTGTTTGGATTATTTATAGTATGCAATATAACTAATAAAATTTTAAAGAAATAAAATTGGTCAAAATAAAATGAATATTTATTTGTTTATCTTATTTGTTTCATTAAACAAGACATTAGGCTAGACCTGTCATATAAGATAAAAAAATATTCTAATATGGAAATAGTATTACAGAAGTATACATTGCAATGTACACCCAATTATATATTCAATGAAGAGTATTTCAAAATTTACTCCTATTTCTTCTTAAAATTCTATGGCATAAAATCCAGATAAATAAAAATAACAGTTGACAATTAAAAACAAATTTTCTAAACAAAAACCATGTGTAGTTTACTAACAGTCGTAAACATGTTTTTGAGCTATTTCTAAATAAATTCGTATAAGTAAATCTAACCACCTTTCTCTTAGAAATGGTTGACTGAAACCCTCTTATAAGAAAATTTGAGTTAATTTTCCTTTTTTGAATCTGACCCATAACCTGCTCTCCTTTTGCCTTGATTCCATATCCAATCTTTTAAATCTAAGCCTCTACATTAACCTTGTCAGAACAGTGGTGAGAGGGCTTCCAATTAATATACACCTTTCTGAATTGTACTATTAAAGTACAGCTATTCAGTTCTAATTATAATATTACATTTTTGAAATTTTGTGTTTTTCTTTGTGTGCTTTGTTTCCCAATGATCAATTCACACGCATTCTCTTCATCGAAGTCCATTCTAATGTAAGCATGCTCATTCCTGTAATATTGTCATACACGACAAATAATATCACCTTCAAAACCATGGGGCTCCTAGTCTTGCATTCAATGCCTCCCTCTGCCTGATTATTTCTTGCTTCTGACTCAGCTCCCCAGCTTCTCTCCATGTGTAGCCACGGGTAACAGGTGACATTTCTTAAGATCCTAGGTCACCATGGATGAAGGAAAAAACATCATTATCTTTTTACACCTCAAATCTCTCATATCAACTGTATAGTTCCTTTAATAAGATGCTCTTTAAAGATACACACAGTATCATTATCTGACAATTCAATATTTATAACAAAATAAATAAAATAATCAAAATTAGTTGAGGAAGGTAAGACAGACACAAACTCACAGAGCTTATGATTGATTTAATTTAAAAAACAAAATTTGAGAGATTATTTCTGGCACATTTGCTGATATGGGAACACTGGATCGGAATATTTAAGACTGCAATGAGAGAACAGATTGTAAATTCATCATAGCAATCATTTGGAAATATTTGCCTATTTACAGGACTCATAAATAATGTATAATATGTGTAAATGAACATACTCTTTTTCAAAACCTTCAATATACACTTTCCTTATGCCTTTTTTTTTTGACACACACTGTCACTTGAAAACAGAAAGCTAAATACTTGAAGAGTCGACAAATGTTGGTACTTATTTGCTACCTCATTATTTTACATTTCAGAAAAGAGAAATCATCTGAATTTCACTATGACTAAATTAATTAGACCAACACTATAATTCAAGTGTACAGTTTTTGATGTGTATTTGACTATCCATTTTGGTCTTTTTGCTGGATAGAAACAAAAGAGAAATCTATACCTTTTGTGATTTTGAATTCTACCTTCTCTCTTTGCTTTTTTAAAAATCTTATTTTGATAAGATGTGTAACTTGGCTTCCCCTTCTATTTTCCTCAACTGTACAATGAAAAATTGACCCTGAACAAAATCTCAATATGTGAGGTGATTATACAACGATAAGACATAATTACTTTATCACATTAAGGAGAAAAAGCCAATATATATTGATGAAAACTAGTCAAAAGAAATTAATCTATGCTTTATCATAGATAATATGTAAAAAATGTTCAACAAAGCAGTCCAAGAAAAAGAATGTTTTTCTCTTCTGTACAATAATTTATAATTCCATTTTCCATCAATCTCTGTGCTGTGTTCTCTTATTCTTATGAAGGGTTAAGGATTATTATTTAACTCATATTTACATTCAGTTAGATAAACTAGTACAAAAATGGGACATTATCATTTCATCATATAAACTAAATTTATTTGCAAAAGTACTTATCTCTGAAGTGATCTCATTCACCCGTTTACCTCATGACTCTCAGCAGGAAAGAGCAAACACTTTATATTTTTTTCAATTTGTATTAAATTTTAATGATCCTTCAAAAGATATTTTAAAATGTACACAGTCAAATACAAATATATGTTTCTCTTCCAACTTCTTGTTTTTATACAGAAAGGAAATGCCATACACATTGTTCTAAACCTTGATTTTTACATTTAACAATTTATCTTGGCAAACTGTCTCTATCAGTGCATAAGAACTTCATTTATTTGTTCTTCATAGTATTCCATTATAGGGATTTACTATAATTTATTTATATAATTCCCTATTGATGAACATTGTGTTGATTCCATTGGTTTACAATAAGTATAGATAATAATGCATTGAGAAAATTTTATATACATTATTTTAATTATGTTCAACTATATATGTTATGAAATTCCCAGAATTCAAATCGCAAGACACAAAGTATGTGCAGTTTTATTTTAAAAGATACGGCCAAATTGTTTTCTATATAGATTTTAACAATCACAACCCCATCAATAATGAATGAGCAGATCTGTTAATATTGAGTTTAATCAAATATTTATCTGTCTGCCAATCTAGTAGGTTAAAAAAGTGCTATTTTAGTTTCCATTGTTTTAAAGTGATGGCCAGTATATTTTCAAACATTTGAGAGTGTCTATGAACTACCTTTTCATATCCTTTAACAATTTTTCTATTGTTATTTTTAAATTAATTTATAGGAGTCATTTATTTATTTGGAGGGTTAGACTTTTGTCTATGATATAAACTGTGAAATGTTTTTGATAATTATTTTGCCTTTAAATTTTGCTTATGGTGTTTTATATATGACCATTTTCTTTGTTCGTAGGTAGCTGAATATATCAATCTTCTCCATTGTGTCTTATGGATTTTGTATCAAGTTTAGAGAGATCTTCAACATTCTGAAACTGTAAACTAATAGTAATTCATATCATTTTAATACAGTTTGTTACTTTTTAAAATAATTTAATCTGCGTAGCATTTAGAATTTACAATAATGTGATTTATAGGTTGAATCCAATGAACTCTCTCCTGCATTCAAGGAATCATCAAGGCTTATATTTTGCTTAAATGTAGCCCTTTCAATACTCATAAACAATTTTACTTCTTGCTCTAATCATATAGGAATTCTGGGCTATAGGGCCAGAAACAAATGGTTCTGAATCACGGTATTGCTACTTACTAGCTATGGAATATTGGATAGACAATTCAAAATCTCAGGGGGTTTTTTTCTAATCTTTAGCATGGGGAAAAGATTAATGAGTAATGTACATGAAATTCTTAGCAGTGTGCATGACAGACAGGAACTATGTAGTAGATAGTGAATGATATTTGTTTATGGAGGATTTGTGCTAAGTACTGTGACTACAGAAATGAAAAAATATGATTTTTGGTTTCTTGAGCTTTAAATTACAATTCAAAAACTAACATGATAATGTGTGTCAATCATAAAGTAATATTCAAATGTAAAATATTATTAAAATTACAGATTATTATTAGTTTTCTAGAAATTTTTCTACCTACTATGTAATCATTATTTCTATAACACAGTCCTGTACTTTAATAATAATGTTCACTTATGTTTTCATTAATTTATTAACTGAAATTTATCAAGTGCTTTGTTGTAGGTATACAGCAGAGAATAAAAAAAAAGGTCAAACTCTTCTGGATCTTTTAGTTTACTGCCAGTGAGATAAAATATGAAAACAAATAAGGAAATATAAAATGTACAGTCATATAATGATAAATTTCATAAATCGGAGTAAGAACAAAGAAAACGACAATGTGTAGGCTGCGGAGGAAGGCACTAATTTTCAAATACTGTCTCTCGTTCTATACTAGATTGCCATGGCAGTTATACAAATTACCACGAACTTTGTGGTTTTAAACAACACAAATGTATTATCTTATAGTTCTTGAGTCAAGAAGTCTGAAATAATTCTTACTAGGCTAAAATGTAGACGTCATTAATGATGGTCCCTTCTGGAGGCTCCAGGGGAGAACCTGTTCCTTATTTCTTTCAGGTTCAAGAAGTTGCTTGAATTCCTTGTCTTCTAGCTGCATTGCTCTAACGTCTACTGCTATTGGTAAATCCCCTTCTTCCAACCCTAATTTTCTTATGTTCTTTTTATACGGACCCTTGTGATTATATAAGGGCAAGCTAGGTCCTATAGTAGATTGTATCATTTTTGGCCATAATTGCATAACGCAGTTTGCAATGACATTTTATTTTGCTGGGTTTTTTTACTGTCATTTAACAATGTGGGTTTATTTGAAATCGAGCCCAAGCAGCCTGAATGTGATATGACTGAAATGTAACATGTGAAAATAAAGTCTCTAAACTAACGTTGGGAGAATTAGACCTTAACAAAAAGTGACTTCATGAAATGAGAATCATATCTAAGAGAATCAAAATGAACATTGTTGACTATAAAAAATTCTTAAGAAATAAAATGTCATTTATTCTTCCAAATAACTATGATAGAAAATATTATTTTCCTCAAAAAATATGTAATCCCTAAAGGCATTAAGTAAAAAAAAGAGTTTGTCAGAGTAGATCAAAAAATAAGAACCAACTACATGCTGTCTACAAGAGGCCTAGTTTGACTATAAAGACATCCAGACTAAAGGTAAATGGAAAAATATGTACCATCCTAACACTAATAAAAATAAAACAGGAGAAGCTATATTCATTTCAGACAGAGCAGACCTCACAGCAAGGGAAGTTTTCAGGAATAAAGAAGGACACCACATAATTACATAAAAGAAGGTGTAATCATGGTGAAATCATTCATTCCAGACGAAAAGTACAAGCTTAGCAAATACCAAGGAATGTTAAAAATATGAAACATATTTGTAAACAGAATATTTCTGCTTGGCTGGAGTACAAGGATGTGAAAATCAACAGTAAAAATGAGCTGAGATTACAATGTAAGGGGCTCTTTATTATGAGCTAGTACATTATTCTGTAAAAGAAAAAAAAGAAGCTTTGAAAACAATCAGCAGCAAACAGAAAAATAAACCTTCAAACATCTTGTTACAGTCTACTTTATGAAAAAGGTATTGGAACAGTTGATCTAATCTAATAAAAATAACTTCAACAATTTATAAACTAAGACCAGATAACCCACAAAAACATTTAGAAAAAATAATAGGTGTAAACATGACTATTGACAATTCATAAATGTTTAATATTTATTTTTACTTATAAGCTGAAGAATGCACACACAAACTCTATCATTAAAATCCTCATTTTTCTTTTAAAGCTGTGGGGTTGTCTTAAAATTTGAAAAATTTGTTCTCCCTAATTTCCTGTTGTATAATTAATTTTTTATTCAGCACAAAAAATTTTTTGGCAGCTTTTCTTTTCTTGGCATTTCCAGACAAACTGACAAATTTGTTATTGTCTTTTATGTAAGTTGCCATAAAATACGTTGCATCTGTAAAAATCATGACACCAAGGAAGATGCTTTTCCTATTTACCAATCTTCCTTGCATTTTTTCTTTATTTTTGTGTATATTTCCCTAGAATATATGAAAGAGAAGTAACTATCATCATTTAAATAAAAAATATAGCCTAATATAGTATATTATATAATCAATATCATAATGCTCTTATTTATTTATTCTTAGATTTCTAGTATAAGATTATAAGTTGCTTTCTGCCTCCTGCTTTTCTACAAGGTTTCTTAATCCAGAAAGAATATTTAACACCCTGCTTGCATTATTATTTAAGAGTATTCATTTACTGATCCCACTGTAACTATTATTGTCAATGCTGCCTATTGAGGTGATGTGGATTGTGATCAACTTGAGGTCAGTAAACAGACATTTTTAATCTTTATATTCCATATTATAATTTTATATCAGTTTCTATTATGTGTGTGTGTGTGTGTGTGTGTGTGTGTGTGTGTGTGTGTGTGTGTATATATAAATATATATATCATTTTATTAAAACTTGAATATTGAGACAGAGAGAACTCTCTTAACAGTACCTGAAGGTAATGAGTTGACAAAAAATAGACATGCTTTAGACAAATTCATCATTGTGTACTTAAGTGCAATGGTGGTGGTCCTTTAACTCTTTTGTTACCTTTCTTTATTTTCTCTTTTCATGCTGTATCTCCACCTCCAAAAAGTATAATCTGATGCCTGCAATTGCATGTTCTTTGGTTAAGAGAGCATTGCTAATTACAACTGATATGGCTGGTAAGTGTAAAGGCAGACAATTTGATAAATGACAATGTTATGAAAATGGGAATCTGATTCTCCAAGTAAACCTTTAAGGGTTTCTTTCAGTGCTAAAGTAAAAAGAATTAGACTTACTGCCAACTTTCATACTTTGCAATTTACAAACCCAACCTATTTTAGAAAGAAATACTATGTACAACTATTTCTATGTGATAACAAATAAATGAATAACTATAAGAATGTTATGGCTATAAGGGAGTATGAAGACAACATGAATGTATTCAGAAATTTATACACTTTTTAATTTTCCATTGAAGTGTATTTGATACATCACATTAACAGAAATAGAAGAAACTATCTGAAAAAAAATAAAATTTGAGATTTATACAAAGATATTTTTGTTGTTATATGGAAATTGTAGTCATTAGAATTCATTAATGACTCTATTAAAGATTATAAAACTTGGCCTACTAGGAGAAAATTTTCTTCTGTGATGGTGAATAGGAAACATGAACCAAAAAGGAAATGTGTTTTTCTAGGACTTAAAAGACTAAGTATATACACTAAAAAATACTTTTTATGGATCTACTGTCAATGAAATTAATAATTAAATATTTATGCATTATTTTTAGTAAATATGCATTCTGGGAGAATTTACATAAGTTCAGCCATGTTAAAGATTTACTTTATCTTAGGTAGAACCAGCATTTTCAAATATTAAGCTTTATTCCTTGGTTAAGCTTATTGATATTATTTTGGGATAATGTGTTTTTACTCCATTTTGATATATTTCTTTTCACGAATCAGAATTTTATTTAATTTTAGATTGATTATTTAGAGCATTACAAGAAATAAAGTGTGGAAATAGATATAGTTTTTAAATGCATTTGGAATAGAAAAAAGAGTGTGATGTATAGTATAGATGTATTCCAAAGTAAGCAGAGTCAAAGTCTTCCAACAGTTTGGATCATTCGTAGGTGTGCTGTATAAATAGCAATTGGTCCACAGATTTTTCTAACTAATTTGTACTGAATAAATAAATATGTAGGAATAAATGGTAATAAGAATAATAGCTTCCTAAGAGGAGTCTTTCATCTTAGTATTACATGAATATATAATTTAATGTAGGAGTTTATGAATATAAATAACAATTATGACTATTTAGAATTCACTATCTGTTGGAGAAATTATGATTGGATCACAATCCTCTATATATATTTACCAACAAGTAAAAAAGATAAAAACAAATTTAAGTACCAATTGTAAACTGCAAAACTTTCAGTGCAGGACAAACTATATTTTGATACTTAAAGCAGTTTTTAATGAAGCTTGCTGGATGTAGCTTGATTATATAAAAATGGAAATTTCCTTAATCTCTCTACAAATAAATTATCTGAAATTTCACCATACACACACACAAATCTCTAAAGTGTTATAAAATTGTAGAAAAGGAGGTAAGCTACTCCAAGGATGAGTAAAGACACACCTGTCATAAACTCAGTGAGTGTGACGCACCACTCTAAACCCCAGATCAGGATTTTTAAAAGAGGTCACCAATTGAGAAGATATGAAGAAAGTAAAAGGACATTAAAGAAATTGAAAATGAGAACCAAATAGAAATTAATATCTGGCTCACAAAGTAACCTTAGAGTAACTTTCTCTCTTGTAATAATTTTGTTGTTTGTTTTTGTTTTTCAATGATTTATCCTCTGTGAAACCTGTAAACCTCTAATCAGAAACACTCAAGACTACAAATCTGCTATAGAATACAGATTAGAAACAATAATTTTCCAACTTATATCAGTCTTTGTCATTTAAAAGCTTTTTGGTTTCACATGTCTTTTGTCTTAAAAACAAAAATTACTTTGTCATTGACATATGTTTTGAAGCTTACTGGAAATTTCTTTTAAAACAAATGTTATGCATTAAACTTTTTTTAATAAAGAAAATAGTTAATATTTTTTTGAGTAGTACATTCTGCTAGTCGCTCTTCTAATACCATTTCATGTACTATTTTATTTGGTAGTCACGATAGTCACCTGAGGTAGCTACTGTTATTTTATTTGGCATCTGAAGAGATCAAAGCTCAGAAGTTAAATAGTCTGCCCAGAAATTCATAGAACTTTTGGTATTAGTCATAGTATTTGTCTCCAGAGTCTGAATATGTCATTACTAACATGTCTCCCTAAACATATGCGAACCTACAACACAAAGGTACAAATGGTATCTTGATGAAAACAAATATCCCCATCTTTTGTTTCAAGCAGTTCTTTCTCCCTGAACACCAAATCCTCCTCAACCGACTTCTACTAAAACCCCCAGATCTTTCAGAGCTTAGTTTCAACTCCACTTCCTTTATGAAGCGTTAAGTAAGCAAAATCTCTATTGATAACTGACTGAAATTTGATCTCTCTTCTCAGAACCCATTCAAATGCTTTTGCTGAATTTCTCTTACCATAAAATTAACTTCTAAACTGAAAAAAAAAATAGCTATTTCTGTATTGTGATTATTGCCCTTGTCATATAATAATTGAAATCAAGTTCTGTCCCTTACTCATGTAAACATCTTCTAAATGTTAGACCAGTGCATTTTTGACAGAAAATAGCTGTTGAGAAAATTAATTTATATGGGGTAATAAACAGAGAAGAAACATTTGTTTGGTAAATGCATCAACCACTCAGACAAATAGTCTTCCTTCCCTCTGTCTTTCATTAAAATAAGCTTTCAGTTGTAAACAAAGCTAGAATATGTCATGAGTAGAACATATTGATCATGAATAATTTCTTCAGAATTCAAAAATTGAAATATTGAATTATTTTGCATCAGCTTTTGTATTGCTGCCATGTATGGGAAAAGAATGATGAATCCTAAGCCTCTGTCATGGGAATATATATTCACAGTGTGTGAAAGTGAATAAACATAATCACTTATACATGCAGGCTAAAACATGCAATTCTTCTCCATTGCCTATTTAAGGAAACTTTACCCGGCCTCACAGAGTCTTAATGGCCTCTTATTACATTACATTTCAGCTTCATCACTCATCACACTTCACCTTGTTCTAATTCTCAAGCTGCATTAGACTCTACTGCCCAAATTTTCTTTATATTGTTTTCTAAATTCTAAGAATTGTTCTCCTGCTTTTTTTGATGGGTACAATATCATTCATCTTTTCAGTTGTGCAGCTCAATAAATTTTATCATGCTTCTTCTAGTTGGAGAATTATTTGCTATGCGGTGCTTACATTCTATCATATATTTGTCCATGTAATTTTGTATATACCTTCTTAACTTATCAAACATTACATTTCAAAAGGTCAATAGAATCTAAGTATTAAAAAGAAAATATTGTTCCTTTGCTTTGTTTTACGCTAATAGTCCTAGAACTTCTAGTATCAGTAAATGCAAATTTGAATGAATAGGCTGTGGTCTTCCAAAACGCATAGCACGTGAGCAATTGTTTGCTCAAATAAATTGACTTTTTAAACTGAATGTAAATACTGTTGAATTTGTATATGAACAAAACACTGACCATAAACAATCATGGCAAATGTGGTATTAAATACCTGTGACTACTAGGCGTCCCAGGTATTATTCGCTGTTATGTAGATTTTAACATATTTATTCTCCACAATGACACTCTAAGTTAAAGAAATATTTTATAACATTTTTTCTGCTGAGGAACACAAGTACAGAGAGCTAAATTATTTTCTTAAATCACATAGTTATTAAGTAGTAAAAAGTGGGTACAAATGATACCAATCTGACTTTAGAATCCAGAGCCTGTGCTTTATAACCATTATGCTCTCCTGTCTCACTTTCCAATTTAAGGCTTGCAAAAGAAGCAGGAAAATACAAGTTAAAATGTTGAGCATAAGTTCTGTGTTCATGTAAGTCTTCCGTGACTGATTTAGAAGTGACCCACAGTAGAATTTAAAAACAATATTTTCTCTGTAATGAGGACATATCAGCATGTGTTTCTTGTAGAAAAAGGAGAAACCTCATAGAAACAAATGGAGTTGTGGATAAAATTTAAATTCTGCATAATCAAAAGTCCACTCTGCTTTCACCTCCTACTCACTTTTATATGTTTGCTTTGAAAGACTTTCCCAGCAGGTGAAAAGGCTACTCTTATATTCTAAAAAGCAGAAGTGTCTGGCAGAATTTAGACTGTACTTCCCAAGATGTGTTTTCAGTATTTTTTCCATAATAGACAGTCTGGCATAATTACAGGAATCGTTTTTATGCAAGTCATCTTCAGTAAGTACATAAGTAGGTTTTATTCACTCATATCACTTACTATATTTCTAAGAAAATAGATGTTTAAGTCTTTCAAGATGTAACATACTGAAATCTTTTGAAAATGATTGTTTAAAAAGCTACTGTGTTGTAATTTCTATATTTTATGAAAAAATTATTTTTAAATATCCATGTAATAATAATTTAGAATGCCTACTATGTCTTGGTACTTTTCTAAGCATTTTACTTAAACTACTAACCCAAAATACCTTTTTGGATTAATTGGGGAGATCAAATTATCAACAGCAATAGGCTGGAGAATTTTTTAAGACGTCTTGACTTATAATATTTTTTAGTTTTCTTGGTGTATAAACTTCAACCAAAATTAATTTCAGGCTTCCACCATGAAGCCACTAAAGACTGAGTTGGGCAGAGATGAGCATCATTGACTGTCTCAACCTGTTACCAGGTAGGATGAGCCAGGGAAATACAGCACATTTGAAAAATCACATGTCCTTCTAGAAGGCAATAGCAAGTACTAAGAAGAACAACCAAGACAGAATAAGCGAATATAGAGGAGGAAAAGGAAACCAAAAAACACATGTCAGCAATGGAAAAGTTGTACCGTATCAAAGAGGCATGGCAATATGTTGAAGGATAAAAACAGGAGTGAATTAGAGCCTCTTAGAAATAGGAAGCCAAGTATTTAAATACATATTAATACGTTCTTCAGTTATTGAGAACAAGGACCTGGCTTAATGAATGATTATATCTGTGTATCCAACATGGTGCTTGCTTTTCATAGGCTAGGAGTTCAGTGGATATCTTCAAAGACTGCCCTTTTTTTTTCACTTTTATTTCACTTTTTTCACTTTTATTTCATCCAAGGCCCATGTGATGAAAATCTCTTTAAATGTAATAGTGATAACTTTGAAAGAATAAGGGTTTTGATGTTAGCTACACAAACTTGAATCTCACTACACCGTGGAATTCATCAGTATATGGCATGCGCTTCCTTCTTAGAGCTTGAGATGTCACCCTCTTCATTTTAGAGTTTACTTCATTTTCTCCAATCACAAAGAAAATGGTGTCCTTATTTTCAACCAAGGCTGATGAAGAAGTGCAGATTGAGGAAGACATGAGTTGGATTCCTAGATCTCCAATTTAACTATTATGTGATCTTAGCAGGTTCCTTAATAATAGTTCTGCATCTCAACTCTCTCACCTGTATTACAAAGGTAGTAGCAATAAAAATAAATGATACTTAACAACAATAATAAAACAATTCTATTAAAATGCTTAAATACTATAATTCATGTAAAGTGTGGCATTTAGAATATTGTAAGCGCTTAATACATACTAGTTAGCATTTGGTACATAGTAAGAGATCAATAATATATTTATTGAATAAAGGTGTAAATGAATGATAAACAATTTTGACATTGCTCAGATTATATCCCCTAAACACCTCCTCAAATTTCAATTTCTTTCTTTTGATAAACCATTAGTTTAGTATACATATTATAACATATTATACATATATTTAATACATTTTTCATTAATTTCCATGGTGCCTTGGATATAAATACTCAGGGAAACAGTGATTTTTTGACATGAATGGATATTTAAAAACCATGTATTTGGGCACATAAATTTTAAAATTTAGACATGTGAGACTCAGAATTCTTAATTTTTTAAAAGCAAATATGATAGTATGATAGTGTTGAGAGAAATAAAAAGACATACTATTGTAATTCATTGACAAGCATATTATTTCCTAATAATTACAAAACAAATTAGACTGCAGCATAAAACAGGAAATTGTTTTGTTCACAGAAGGAGAGAAGATAAGACATGAGCAGGACTCTGAGAAAACAAAAAAAACAAAAATCAAAATACAAATCAGCCTATTTGAATAGAGATAACTGTCACAGTCCCTAATATCGATGATATATAAAAATACATGCGTTTGTGTTTCTGTTTATGTTATATAGAACCAACTCACAGAGCATTATTCATGTCATTCAATATTTATGAATAATTTAAAATGTTACATAAAAATGCTCATGCTCACCTAAATGTGTAGTTGTTCAATGATTAGGTCAGACATAGTGACAAACTTTGTAACCATCACTTCTTATTATCAGCCTATGACGCTGGCTTTACTATTATCTCATTTTAGAAATAAAGACACTAAGAATAAGAGAAGTGATTTGAATAGTCACAATGCTAGTCAGAGACAGAGACAAAACATAAACTTAGTTTTTATAGGGTACCAATTACTGCAGCTAACCGTCATACTATGAGACAGTCATTAGTTCATTCTACAAATTTATTTATTGAAGGCCCAGTATACGTGAGGCACTACGATGGATGTTGAAAATACAAACTTTGATAAGGTGCAGTCTTCTTTAATCATTAATTTTGCAATCTGGCAAGAAAAATAAACATGTTAGCAAGGAATAGAATATAGAATGAAACACGATATGATAATAGAAGTACTTCTAGGTGTGCTGGGTAAGCACCTAAAACTTTCAGAAGATGCTTCATAGAAGAAGGAGCACATACTATTCCCGAAATAAAGATAAACATTCACCAGATGCCAGTCCAAGAGGAGCAAGAATGAATCTGCTGGCTATTTAGGAATCTGCTGTATTAGCTTGCTAAAAGCTTGGAGAAGTGTTTAGATACTGACAAAGAAAAAGGGCATTTAGAGTGTGGTGATGAATTCCAGAGGCTGATGAGGTCAGGCACAAAAAGTGGAAAAAAATGCAAGCCTGGGACATCAGCCTAATAAGCTGATGAAAAGCTCTACTACCTTTGCTTTGAATTTAAAATCACTTTTCATTTCCACATCAAGGTCAGCAAACTAAAGAATCATTGGGACCGTGTTTTACCACATTCATCTCCTTAGAACTCACAGGGTGACCTGCTTTATATATCTCACTTAAAATGCCCAGCAATGTCTGAATTACCTATTACACCATGAGAAGATGTTCTCACAAATAATATAGAGTCATGTTTTCAGAGTTATTTTAAGATTTGTCTTCTTAGAGAACATGACAATCTAACAAAAATCGGTGACCAGATAAAGAAAGAGAAAATCACCTAAATTTTGCAGAATCTAAGCATGACAATACAGGAATTAATTCTCTATGATTTGTTTACTATTGATTAGTTACTTACAACAGTACCTGCAATACAATATTCAAGTCTTGAAATTGCCAAGAATTAAGAACTCTAATTAGAAGTACCGTTGAGTCAGCACTGAACACTCAGAGGCCAAGGCAAACTAATAACAGGAACCATTTATTAAGGCATAAGTCACAGGTTGAGCTGCTTCCAACTAAACCCACAGCTAAGTGATGCCGCAGCTAAAATCCTGACAAAGCACGTCAAAGAACCATTGGACAGACCTAAGCAGAGCTAATTCTAAAAAAGAAGCACTTTTCAAAAGAGTATGCCCAGCATTCTTTGTAGAAATCTTTAAGACATTATCACATAATAAGCAACTCTCAGCCCACTCTATTGACAATTTTTAATACAAACAAAATTGTAGATAAAAGAGACAAAATGAGAACTGAAATCTAGGGGATATTTTTTTTTTGCCGAACTATGTGAAAGAACACCCAAAAAAGAAATGTGAAGGAATAAAAAGTGGACGGGTGGCTGTAAGGAAACACAAGCAGAATGAATGACAAAGAAAAATGGAAAGGAAGCAGATTTGAAATGTAAAAATATTTCAGTGGTACAAATGATGCACTGTTAGTCTGCGGTGCCCTCAAGTAAATATGTTTGTTGTTTACAATATTACATTCGTCAGCTCCATCGATGCTTAAGGTGAGTTTACAGTAAATGGGAAGAAATCATTTAAGAAACACTTTTTTTTTTTTTTCTGAATAGGTTTATTTATTTATTTATTACCTTTGTTGCTTTCTCTTTTAAAATAATATTGATAGAAGAAAGCTTGGCTATACAAGAAAGCTTTATTTGATATTGGTTTATTTTAAGTGGAGTCTATCATTTTGCCAGTTTCTGAATATGCTGTTAATTCACACGGGCATGAGAAAACTAAAGCCAATCTAGACTTGCTGGTATTTAGATGATATGTCACATTATTTTTAATGTATGAAGATCTTACATCCACAGGCCTTAGACCAGGTCTAACTCTCTGTATTTATTTAATTGACCCAATGTACTCATGTAAACAAGTCATTTTTCTTCTAATTTCACATCAAATTTTAGGACTTTATAGATGATCTAATATGGATCTTTCATACATAAAATCGTGAAGACTTCAGTGTTTGACTAGTCCAAGTCATCATTAATGGCAAAACATAATAGACAAAATGTACTTGAAATTGTCCAGTGTCATCATCAATATCATCTGCTATATTTCTGATTTTAACATTGCATTAAGTGAGTAATATAAAATAAAGAAATACGTGTTGTGTGCTGATTTCAGTGATGTGGTTCAGCTTCTTATATTCACATACATTTTACCCTGAATTCTTCTAGTTTACCTCTTCCCAAAATTAAATTTGAGAAATTTTGTGAATTCCTTTTAAGAGCTTTACAAATTTATTTAAGTTTTTTTTTTTTTTGCATTTTATCAAATGCCTTTATGTCTATGTTGTACAAATCCACCAACTACTTTATGATTGCATTTTATTTTTAAGAATATCATTTGTAAAAACATAGGTCAGTTTTTTTAAGATGGATTACAGCAGGCCAGTTCTGAAAAAAAAACTGAAAAAATAAAAGTAAACATATGTTCTTTGGGATGAAAAAAAATAATACCTGGAGAAAAATCACAAAGCCATTCAAAATCTTAGAGGGTGAGCTGTTCTAGAGGTAATTTCTGCGAAAAGTCTCCACCTACTCTAACCCTGGGCAATTACGTGAATATTAGAAATGTGAATTTTATTTTTTATATTCATATTTCTTGCATGTGACTCAAAACACAGAATGAGGAGCCATGCGATTGCATGTAGTCATTTATGTACAGATGGCATTAGCCCAATTAAGCTGTATTTTTGCAAAAGTGAAAATGGTAAGCCAACATAAGAACAGAGAAAATGAATGGCACAGTATTATTTCATGTCTTACATCATACAACTAAGCAGAGTGCCATTATCTTAGCTTGCTATTTCTCGTTGTTGGTTCCCAACCTGGGGGATTTCCCAGGTGAAATCTGAAATTGGTCTCTGTACACGGAGGCAAAGAGAGACGAAAGAAAGAGGCAGATCAGTCAGCTTAATAGGTAGCAGTTTTAGTAAGCAAGAGAACTTAAATACAAAGTTTTTTTTGAATGGCAGCAAGAAAAATAGATCTCTGCTCCCACCTGCCAGGATCTTAAAAGTTTGCATGGTGGCTTTAACTGGAGTCAGGCACATATTCACTCCAGATGGTCTCAACACCTTATTCTCTCAAGGCTATGCCATCGAAATAGCTCTTGGTGTGGGAGTGGTGGTAGAACACACATTCCAAGGACAGGGCAGGGGATGAGGGACCTCCAATGACCAGGTTTCAGTTCTTGAGTGAATGTCCTCCCAATGACCTTCTCTAACACTCATACTACTACCCGTCCCATCTTTATGTGCCACCAAGATGAATATTTTTGCAGTATGTAAAATTGGAAGAAATCAGAAGTGACTTGCTGTTACTACAATAAATGATCAATTTGTTTCAATGTTCAGATTCCAATAATGGTATCATCAGATTTGCTCAACTGGGAGAGAAAGTAAAGAGACACTGGATTCTAGTGATGAGGAACCATGATCTGTAATTGTCCTGAGGACCTGAGAAATACTTAAATGTAGACTGAAGCTGTATCTTTCAGCACAGTAAAAAATCTCTGTGGTTTCAGGATACTCATGACTCTTCTTTTAAAAATGTGAAAAAAAAATTCCTTCAGAAATCTCATTTACAAAATGTACAATGATCTAAGGGTGGAACTGGTTCATATAGGTTACCATAGACAGAAATACTAAATTAAAAAAAAAATTGGTTAATAAATCTACTAAAGTCTTCTTCATGTTGTTGCCTGAATGATCTGTATGTGTGTGTGAGTGAGTGAGTGTGTGTGTGTGTGTGTGTGTGTGCGTGCGTGTGTGTGTATTTCTTCCAATTTAGGATTGCACCAGAATACCAAGTAACATTTTTAAAAAGTTTCCCCATAATTTTCTCACATATATTTTACTAAAGGTTACATTCGGAATATGCCAACATAATGATTGCTAGTATTTTTGAGAATGTACTATGTGTTATCCACTTTCTTAAACTATATCTTAACTAGAGATCTCTTTTAAAGCAATGAGAGCTATTGCACTATTGACTGCAAATTTAAAATGTTAAATTAGTTAAATTGCCTTTTAAAACTAAAATTTTAAACTTGAATTGACTAGCAAATACATAATATTATAAGTAAACATTTTAGGTTTGTGTTTTATTGAAAATGACCATTAATAAATTAATGGCTTTTTAAAGAAACTTAGGTATCTGATGATACTTTCTGAATATATTAAAATGAATACTTTATAAAGATATATTATTTTGATTAATTTCATAAGTGTCACATAATGGTGAACAGCAAACTTACTGGGAACTTTATTTATACAGGATAGTGGAAGTTATGTTTAACAATTGAATCAGGAATAGACTGAAAGTCGTTGAAAGATATTTCAAAACTCTCTTAATATATCAGATATATGTTAGTTTTGTTTGACTGTAATTCTTTATAAAGTGTTTAAACCAAATGAAAAGCAGGTAGTGAAAGTTTATAAATAAATAAAGGAACTATATCAATCCATAAGAGGGAAATGGAATCTAGATAGTTAACCTGGTTGCTGAGAAGGGACTATGTGAGAATTATCTTATGCTTTGTGAAATCTTCTTAAAGCATGTACTACACTTGTACTACTTTTTCTATTTATCTCTTGACTTTTTCCCCAAATTACTTGATGTCATCTGTAATTCTTTAGCTGGAACAGTCAGGTACATGAAAACTTATGGATAACTACATTCTTCTAGAAATTACTCTGACCAAAAAAACTCACTGGATCTTAATTTATCAAATAACAAAGGCCTATTCTCAGCATTTTTTGAAGTAGAAAAGTAAATCGTTCTGCTCCAACAATATTAGATATTGCCATTACCAAGTTGACACTTCTCAAAGCTACAATTACACCACAGACTGAAAATGTACAGTGTTGTTTTCACATGAAACCACTATTGACATTAGGTTATGAGAAAAGGAATGAGACTTTTGAAAAGAGTCAAACTTTATTAAGAAAAATCAGAATATGTGTTTTTGCTTGAACTTTTAAAAATATCGTTTTCATATCCTACATAATAGTTACAGTAGATTTGAACATATTAAAAGTAAATTAATATGGGTAGATACAAAGATCAACAAGAATTAGCAAATAATCACTCAAGAAGAAGAAAAGAGATGAAGAGATGAAGTTAATAAGCTCCAGTGTTGAAAGCACCTCTCCCCAGTAAAGTCCACAGAACTACTGAGCATAGGAGTCTGTGATCTGGTCTCAGAGACTTCCACTTAGATTTGATTTTGTACTTTATTATCTATTCTGGAAAAATGACTATGGCAGCCCTGCAACAACATGGAAGCTAAGATCATTTTGAAAAGGGCTCTATTGCTTCTATCGACATTCTTTGTACTTATATCAAAATACCATGAGCCAGTGAATTTGCAAGATGACCTATGTCTTTGGGATTGAGACTTAGAAGATAAAAAAGTGAAAGGTTGCAGCAGCTTGTATTCTGATCTCTTTTCCTCTATCTCTTTCTTTTTTTCCCTCTATGTAACTGTTTTCAGTTCTTCACTCCATTTGCCCAAGTAGGGGTTCTCTATGAACCTTAAGTTTCCTCTGAAAGGCATAGTAGTCACTTAGAAGTGTTAACTGATTCACTCTTGTTTTAAATTTCTGATAGAGAGCAAATGAAAGGAATCAGCCATGGTCCAATCAGGATGGCTGGATAAAGGGTCAAAAGGCACACAGAAGCAGAAAGCATAATTTTCAGTTGTATCAGGGAGACACAAACACTTCCAGATGGCCACCACATTGAAAACTGTTGGGATTGCTTAACTCACTTCCTTATTTCACACAACAATATACCTTTGTTGTAGTGAGCCCTTAAGATAAACATGACAGTATTCCTCAGTGGGCATTAGACACAGTGTTAAATTTGATAATCTATTCAAAATAAGTACATAAGAATCTTAAGTCCATACTTGAATAGATGTGATAAAATCTAAAGAAAAAAAAAAAAAGAAGTTTCTGAGGCTTTTGTGGGAGCTAACAGTAGACAGAACTAAGGCCTCTGGGGCATCTCTTCGGTGGCCTACGTAGACAGTAGAAGTACCTTGCAATACATAAAAAGAAAGAGACAAACCAAAGAGTTAACAGCCATAATTTATAAACAGAAGTTCCTAGAATTTTGAGCAAGCCAACTATTTATAGGAGGACTTATAAATCAAGCATTGATTCTTTTGGCCTAATGTGATCTATTCTTAGATTTTTGGGACATTCATTGTTTATTCAAATTCTTTTTAATATAATCTTTATTACATTGCAGACTTTAAATTAAAGTAACTGTCATCTTTATTATTAAAAAATAATGCTGCTTGAATTGTTTATTTCTATATTTTCTTAATGCAAACATAAATTCCTTGGGAAATTTTTATTTTATACTTCTTTGCAATTATCTTTCAATGATTTCCTACAAATTGTAGTTCATATTTTGATTTAGCAATAATTACTTGATTATCTTCAGATAACCTCAATCTAATTATTTCTTACTTATGAATTAAATAACACTATCTTGACTCAATTACCATTTGGAAATAAATCATTGACTTATATGAAAATATAATAAATGAGTCTCAATTTCTACATGTCATATATATTTGCTTTGATTTTTCTTTCTATAAATAAAATTCAAATTTTCTCTAGACATCTAAAAATCGTTGTATATGAGTAAAGCTGTTGTAATATTATCTTGTTTTACCATTTTCCATTATATCTGTCATTTAATCTCATGTTTTCTAACAGACAAGAATAGTCACAATAACTTTCTAATATTTTCCTCTTCCTTGTATCAAAATGGAGCCAGACTTTTAGTGTTAGAGATTGTCGCAGAGGGGGAAGCACAAGCAGCTGAAGTCAGCACATCTCCTTTGAATTTGGGAAAAATTCAACTGTGCTATATCACGGTGCTTTCTCCAGAAGTATCATTTCTCCATTATTTTTAAACCATAACTTATGTCCTTGAACTCAGCTAGAATATGTCTCTACCCCAGGCTTTCTATAGCTGACTCTATTTCCCATCCTCACCTTGACTAGCTCCACTTTCCTCTCTGCTCAAGCAAAGTTTCTACTCAATATTCATGTCAAAGTCTCATAAGAAGTCTCAGGAGTTAGCTAGTAGTTATCATCACACTTCCATCTAAGTACTTGTTTAGTATCTGTATTTTTTACTAGAGTATAAACACTTGAAAACATGATTAGGTTTTTATTCTAGGTGTCTAATACACAGTATCCAATGCAATAACTTTGATAACTGAGGTACATATATCTTATTTATCCTTTCTGATTTCGTAATCTTATTTTGACTTGTAAAATTAGACCAACTATCATCTATGATCTGTTGGTAATACATTTAATTTGTTTTCAGTCTTATTGAAGATAATCATAATCTCCTATCTTTCATTTATATTTCAGTTCAAGTGAGAAGTACTTTCACTTCATAAGAGAAAATCAAAGAGTAAAATGCATGAAGTTATGTGACTTTGATCACAGCTAAGAACCAAATCCGAACTTCATATCATCCAGTTTTCTGGTCATTCTCAGTTAACCTGTTAACTCATTTGCTCTTAATGTTGTTTTAATTTGTTTAATGAAGCGTTTTTATGTATACAGTACTGCTATGATTTAATTAATCTTTAATTAACTCAATATTCTCACTTATTTGTTTATTACCTCTAACCATTATTAGTACAATAAAAATAGATGCATTTTTTTACATCTATGTGCAAAGAAAATACTTTTGTTTCTAATAAACATGTTTTTGCAATTGCGGTCTCATAATCAGTTCTTTCTTTATGCCTGAATTTCCACTTGGAGTAGAACAATAGAAATAAGTAATTCATATATTTCTAAAGTAAATTATTTAATATATAGTCTCCATACTGGCATTCTAAAAATATGAAAATATTCGGACATTGTATAATTTATATGATTTATCGGAATTCTTAAAATTTGAAGGACATTGAGAATCATAGAAATTATAGCATACCATCTAGCTACTGTCTCTTTAAGCTTGTATATATTTTTAAAGTTATCGACCTCTGTTCCCCTCTTGGCCCTCATCTCAATTTAATAGCAGCTACCTTGGAATCATCTCAAAAGGTTTACCTGAGAAATCAATGTCCTTAATCCCACTTTGACTAGTCTGTGTTCATAGCCTTTATTAAGTGGAACACCAATAGCATCCTGCTAAATCTGCAGTTTCACAACAATACTTTTAATAGCATCAGTTTGGGGGACAGAATTCATTGATAGTGTTTCATATGATGATGCCCTCAGTCAATTCCAATTGCTTACCACAGGCAGAGAGTTTCTGACTTAGACTCTATATTCGTCAATCTTTGTTTATAAATGGGCTATCTCAAGACAAAGGATGTCTTTCTCATAGAACTTGGCTAACAGTGGTAAGAAGGAATCAGCACACACTTTTTTTTTTTAAGTTTTGCTACTGTTTTCAATATAATTAGCATGAAGTCTGTCCCTGCTTTTTCTCAAGCTTCATATTTCTTGATACATCCAGCCACAATGCTAGGGAGTCTATTTTCATCCAGTAAAGTTCTTAGCTTAAAATCAGTGCATCTATTACTAAAAAAGAAAATATTGAGGGAAGATGTACAATGACTATTACAACAGGTAAGATTTCAACTGCATAAAACATGCAAATTAAAATCTTAAAATAATTAAAATTCATATACCTTTTGAAGATTCTCTTCACAAAACCTATAGAAATAAGTAGGTTTAAAAATTATACAGCTATGCATGATAAAGATATGTAGATATAGATGGATAAAAGCAATGACATAAGCAAAAAAAGACAACAAAATTTAAAATAAAGCAGATATATTCTTTCTCTTTTTCTCTCTTTTCCCTTATGCATAGACACCCTCTCAATTTAGCTATCAATCCTTGAGATTATCTTATAATGCCTTAAAAGATATTTGAGAATAGTAAGTGGCTCGATGGAAGAAATCTATGTAATATATTTTTGCTTTTCAGATATTTTATAAAATTTTCTCTATATTTTTCAACATTCAGCCTCCTAGTGAGATGTCTTGCATAATATATGTCTGCCATTCAAAAAGAAACTAATTTTTGGATTGTGATGGTGGATGGATGCCATGAAAGCAAAAGCAGGAACACAGCAACTAATTAGAGAAATTAGATCCTGTGTGCTGCCTGAATATCAAAAGAGAATTCTTTGCTGGATATAATTTAATTTAAAGAGACAACAAAGTAATTTATGCATTTCTGTTTTCTAAAATACAGTTTATATGTTCAATCATCCTTAAGCTTCTGTCCTTTTAGACAACTTGTGTTAGAAACCATATGAGCCCATAAAGAACATGTATAAAACGGGAGAACATCTCAACATGTTCCAAAATAGAATATGCACAAACAATTACAAATAATGATTGTTTCCTTACCATAGAATTCAAAGACTATCTAGAAAGGCAAGATACAGAATTCATCAGCAACAAGGCAATATAAATAAAAACTTAATACATATTACAACAACAAAAAAAGATAAAGTTTATCTTATTCTAAATTTAAAACCAAAATAAGTAATTGGTTTAAGATTTTTTGTTATCTTCTTGACAAAGCAGTCTAAACAGTCTCTATATTTTGTTTACAAAGATAGTGCAATAAAACTTTAATTCTAACTTAAATAGATGAATATATAGTATATAGATGAATTTGTATTTATTTATAATTAAAGGGATTATAGTTACTAAAAAGTAAGCTAAAGTTTAAACTTCTTTTAAATGCTTCTGTATGTTAGCCCAAATTTAAATTTATTTGAAAAATAGGATATTTTGCAATAGCTCAGTTGTTTCTATATCTCTTTATCTCATTGGATTTTAAGGAACTGTAATGACTGGTCAGGCAAAGCTGTGAATTAGTGGTGTATATCTGACTAGAGAGTTTATGCAAACACACAACAACAAAGAGAGAAAGTGAAAACAGTCATTTCATCTCACCTGATAAAGTTTCTGTTACCAAAACTGGAGCCCTCCAACCCTACTCACAGGCTGTGTAACATCAGCAAAGGAAGAGTAAAGTATGATCTAAGCAATCTTTGATTACAGTTCTGGCCTTAGGAGAATAGGTAAATATAAGTAAATATATATCTCAATCTTTATTCAGAGAAGACACTTTTATAATTATTAAGTGGAATAAGTATTGCCTGTATTATCATTATCCTCTTTCCTGCACAGAAAAAAAAATGAAAATTTCATATTCCTATCTTTTCCTTGAAAATACTTAACTATTCATAATTTATGAGAACAATTTCATTGTAAAAATCCTATGCTCTAGACATATCATACTCAATCTGCTCAAGACTAAACCTTCCCTCAAAACTATAATGAAAAAATCATTAGGTTTATTCTGTATTTTTAATACTTCATCACTATCTCAATTCAAAAATTTTTCCATGATAGACATAGGTCTTAACCTAAATATAAGCATGAGAATTGGTATTATTTTTATGAGAACTTGTTTCAGAGAAAACATAAACATAATACACAATCTTACATATTTGCTTGGATACTTATTTGGCATTGTGCCTATAAAATACGTAAGGGCAGAGCCTGTGTAGGAATACACCTGTGTGTCTGCCTGTTGTATATGTAAAAGTTTCTCCAAATTTCTTTCTCCAGAGTCTTATAAGTTGATAATATATCTCATGTATCTCAGCTTCAGATCTCAGACTTATCTGTTTTCACTTCTTCCATCCTCAAGACAAACTTCTCTCCCAATATCTAAACATTTGCCAATTTCTACAAATTTTTTCTTTATCATGTCTTGAAAAGTTGTTTTCAATATACAATAGATCTCTCCCAAATTGAGAATTCATTTCCTTTTCTGTCCATATTGCCTCAAAAATCTCTTAGTTTTTCTGTCAGTTGTTTAGCTATTCCAGTTTTTTGTTTTTTGTTTTTGGCACACAGTGGAGTCTTGTTGAATTTATCACTCCCTTGTTCAAAATATGTTATAGGTTATCCATTAAATATAAAAGTATTTCTCAGTATGTTAATAAATACATTTTATAGTATACTATTATCGATATTAGGTAGTGCTACTGGTACTTGCTACTGCAAACACACACACACACACACACACACACACACACACCCTCTCTCTCTCTCTCTCTCTCTCTCTCTCTCACTCTCTCACTCTCTCTCTCTCTCAAACTTTTTAGCCAAAACATATTATTTTATTCAAAGTCCCCTGAAATTATTTCACAGGCCTTTTATCTAAATTTGTTTCTCTAACTATTCACATCAGTTAAATATCTACATGGCATTTAAGAACACATAAATTCTCCTGTTTAGTACGAATGTTATGATTATTGCCTCAACTTTTATTTTAACTGACTTTGACTCTAAATCTCATTGGATTATGATTATAACCTCACGATAGTTTTCTATTGCCTGATATTAGTATTATTATTTGTATTTTTATGTTATGTGCTTATGAGATTGAATACTTCTGGAGAGTCACTTTGTTTTGTTTCTTCTGTTTTGTTGTTTCAATTCTGTTACCAAACAAATATTTCACAAAACCAGTTTTAGATTGGTTTAACTGGTTTAAATTACACATGCATATGAAAATATATAGAGTGATCATTAGAATAATTTACAATAGTTATTAAAAGCAAATTTTAAAAAAATGAAGAAAAACTCAAAGAATTTTAAGAGAACACTAAAGTAGAGGGGAAAATACACAAATACAAAACAAAACAAAACAATCACAAAACCAGTTAGAACAATAATAAGATGGTAAAAAATATATCAAAATATATTAGTAATTAAAATAAATAATATACCTATGTAAAAGGTAAAAAACACAATTTTTAGAGTTAATTAATAATCAAAATCCACACATATGTTATTTTATTACAAGAAAGACATAAAATCATGGAAGTGTGAAAGGAGTCTAATAAAAGGAAAATCTATGTCAGGTTAAAACTAACAAAAATAAGTCCAGTTTATTTAAAAATCATACAATAACTTTATGTTTAAAAAAGAGCATTTGTAAATTTTAAAAGGATAATTTTATAGTAAAGGTGTAAGTCAAAAGGAAAATATATCTATAAATATGTATATTCTCAATATTATATATTCAAATATATGACAAGAAATTTCAGAAATGAATATTAAACCTGCCTTCATGTAGAGATATTGACAAATATTTCCACTATTCAATAAGTAAAATATTCATAAACTCATAAAGATATATGATATTCTACAGTACAACTGATGAATTACATATAATAAATATATTTTTTAATTTTAACTGGTCTGTATCTTATATTTACAGTGAGTTTCTTATTGACTGAATATACTTGGGTCCTTTTTAAATCCATTACTTCAATTTCTAACTTTTAATTGTTTATACAGTCAGTTTAATTTTATTTCTATAATTTTATTCCATCTGTTCATTATTTTCACTTTTTTTTCTCTTTTTTTGAGTTTGGTATATTTTAATGATTCCACTTATCTCATTTTTTGGCTTCTTATCAATAAATTTCTGTTTTGTTATTTTAACGGTTGTTTTGGAATTTAGAGTATCCTTAGCGTATCCTAGTCCCCCTTAAAATAATATCCACTGTAGACATACTACAAAACCTTGAGTGTAGCTTATTTCTTCCTTCCTATTATGCAATGTTTTCTTATATTTTGTTTCTATTTATGTTATAAATCCTACAACACATTGTTATTCATTTTGTTTTAATTACTCTTCAAAGTGATTTTAAAAAGAACTTTTTAAATTATCTGCACATTGACTATTTTCGTTTTTTAAAACTTCTTTCTATAGACCAGTGTTTCAATTTCTCATTATTTTCCTTCTGACTAAAGGGCTTTTTATAACATTGTTTTATAGTGACGGTGGTAGTGATGCGATAACATATCCTTGTCAATATTTATACGTCTCGGGTCTTTGGCTTTATTTTTAAATATATTTTGCTGAAGTAACTTTCTAGGTTGATAACTTTTTTCAGTACTTTTAAGGTGCCTCTTTCTTCTGTTTTGAATTATTATTGACAATAAACTACTTTCAGTTTTATTTTTATTCCTGCATGCACACTTTCTTTTTTTCTCAGAGCTTTCATATGTCTCTTTTGTCACTGGTTTTAAGCAACACGATTACCATGTCCTTTGGTGTAGTTTTCTTCTTCTTTATTATGTTTAGGTTCATTATACTTCTTAGACCTTTGGGTTTATAATTTTTATCAAATTTGGAAAATATCAGCCATAATTTCGAATATTGTCTTTGGTGCTTCTACTTCTTCTAATATTTGAGTTATACCTTTATTAGACCACTTGATGTCTCATAATTCACTGATGCTTTGTTTATTTTTCCCAGGCTTTTTAAAATCTGTTTTTCATTTTCTACAGTTTATTATGATAAATTTAAATTAAATACTCGTTTTGTTGTACAAATTTCTCTTAATCTAATACAGTGTATATTTTATTTTAGATGTTAGATTTTCATCTCTGGAAGTTCACTTTGGGTCTCCTTATATCTTTAATACTCTTGGTATCATCTTCACATGTTACTTTTTTGAATATATAATGTATTTTTTTTTTGGCATGTATGATCTCTTGTCCTTGTGTATCAATTTTATTGCCTGAACTTTTTTGCAATCCGTTTCAATTGATTAATTTTTCTTCTTTTACGTATTTCATTTTCTCCTTTGTATGCCTGATGCTTTTTATTTATTTTATTGTATTTTATTTTTTAAAAATTCCAAACATTACAGGATTGGTTGCTGGAATTTTTACATTCTTATAAATATTTCTAGGCTTTACTCTGTAGTAGAGTTGAGTAATTGGAAAAAATTTAATATTTTGAGGATTGCTTTTAAACTTTCCTAGGAAAATCCACACCACTTTTCATCTAGAGCTAAATGGCTTTCCTCTAGTATAATAATCTTCTATGGACTTTAGTTGAAATAATATTGTGTGTTAGGAAATCTTTCTATCTTGACCAGTGGGAATGTGAATGACCTTGCCCATGCATCATTTTCAGATATTATTCTACTTGATCTTTTCCCTGATTTAGTTTTCTCATAAGCATGTACTAATGAGCACTCAGCTGTAGACTTGAGGATAATACTGCATATCTCTTCATCTCCCTCTTTTCCTCCTCATTCCCTCCCTCCCTCTTTCTCTCTCTGTGTGTGTATCTCTTATTTGCTGTCAGCTTCCTGAATTCTAATCACCTTGACTTCCTTTAACTCTGAACTTTGTTTCTTCAACTGAAGGATATACCAGGTTCTATTTGAGTCTTAACTACTTATGCTTTTGCTTGGAAACTCCCTTTAGTTAGTAAGCTAGAGCAATCATATGGTTCAGCTTGTTTGTTTGTTGTTGTTGTTTCTTTTCTCTTAGTTATCAGTGTTCTGTCTTAACTATTTTCCAAAATCTGAAAATATTTACTTTATTTATTTTGTCTGTATTTTAAGTTGTTTAAGTTGGCAGGATAAATTTGGCCCCTATTCCTTCATCATGGCGTGAAATGGAAAGTTCAAATTAAAATTAGCCAATAATACATGGAAAAGATGGACGTTGGTGTGAGAATGTTTAAGAGATAAAGTGAATAAAAATATTGATTTTATCTGACATCTGTGGCAAGGGAGGGGAAAGAATCAGAACAACCCTCTTTCTTCACTCTTCATTGCTGTTATTTCTTGTGCCTTTATTAAGCTCTCTGTGTTTCATTTTTAAAATAGTATTCTATTTATTCTCTAGGTTTATTTGACAAAGGCATGTAAATAAATTCTACTCATGTTACTTTTGCATATAAATCTGTTCTCCAAAACTCCCATATATATCACAATCGTCTAATTTTTGAACAACTCTTAATATATCAGCGCTTACAGGTAATTTTCAATGTATATTGCAATAAGAAAGAATATCCATTTGGCCAATACACTGATCATATTAACGGACTATAACATCTATGTGGTAGGAAAATCTCTTCCTGTTCCCTATTATTTTATATATATATGAATTTATATTGTTGAGATGAATTCTGAATATACAAAAGAATCACTGGCCAATTTAGGTATGAACTATTCATTGTAAATAAAAGAGGAAACCAACTGATATTAAAGTAGAATTTATCTTGTTCAACAATATGTTGAAACTTAAAAAACACTCACATATATATAAATTTTTGGATTTTGAAATACCATCAGATGAATATGAAATAATAGAAAACCATAGATAGAAAATATTTTTTAAAATATGTTTTAATAAATAGATCTGTAAAATATATATCTCAATAAAAAGTTCTTTCTGATTGAATCACTGAATCAATCCTTAGAACGTAAATGAAACAATACTACCTAAATTCTATTTTCCAGGGATTGAAATAAAGTCTTTGTGGGCCTAAGATTTAAAGTGCAACAGTCAATTGTTATTTATTGAATCAACACATTTACTTGTCACAAAAGTTGCTTGTTTTCAAGTTGAATTTATTCCAGAAAATTAGGGTCTGATCTTATGTTATACTATATATTCGAATTTAAATACTTAAAATAAAAAGTTATCAGATATGGAAACAAATATGAGTTTCTATCTCCTACTCCCTTGATTCCTTGGCATTCACATACATACACCAAAATAAAATAAATTAAAAAAAAATAACAGAATGCTGAGTTTTTGTTTCAGTTAAACAAGGCAGACAAAATGGCATCTCATTCTGTGCAACTTCTGAAATATTCTGTTGCTAATGAAGTCAAATGCCACCCTGGTTGCCTTCCAAAACCCCAAATCTGGAAATACCTAGTACACCCAATAATGACAAGGCAGCAAATATGAACACTCGAACTTAGCATCAAGAAATGAAAAAATATCCGAAACTGGTAGAGCACTCTAATGAACTGCGAAACTCAGTGCTGACACAGATGCTACCAGAATTAGAAACTAGATAACTCTTATTTCTGTTTCGGAAAAGAAAATATGCTGAACACTGTCTGTAACTAACTATGCTTTACTTCTCAATCTTCTCTATAACACGCAGAAAATGTATCAATTACCATAATCAGGCAATGCGATAATGATTTTGAGGTAAGTGCTTGCTCACATTAGTGTTTTCTAAATGCATTGTAATGTTTACATTTTGTTAACATGAATCACAGGACTGACTGTACCATCACATATATAGTTCAAACCACAGTCAAGAGAAAAAGAATTACACAAAGGTCATTGAGGGTCATTGTAAAATAATTTCCTTTGGAAGTTTGTATTGAAATTTATACAGCCTCAAAACCAAAGATGTTTAAGACACATAAAAAGATATGCCTTTTTCAGCATCCCTTAAGAAGTTTGTATAATATTAAACTTTTAATGAGATGAGAAGAATAAGACTAGTTTAAAAGATATATAAAGACTATCATCATAAAACAGTTTGTAGTTTATAGAACAGAAAACAATTTAATATCTAATTGATTTCTCCTTCTTTTAATCATATAAATCATTTTATATTTATAAAATGACACTAATTATATGCTTTTTCTTTAAATGTTACACAACTGAAGACATTTTTAAAAAAATACTTTTCATAATATTAAAATGGAAATCTATTGTCAATAAACAAAAAGAAATAAAGTCATCTGTATTGTTTTTATTCATGGCCCACTTTAAATAAAACTCCTTTCTCAAGAAATCTTAGAGCACCATGATTATGTTGTAAAATGATCAAATGACTTAGGTATTAGCTAATTATCTTAGGAATCAGGTTTGTTTATAAAGCATTCATTCTATTAAACACATGTTCTAATCCACATCCCTGGACTTCAAGCTACTTAATGTAAATTTTCAAGAAACAGTCTTCTTGACAACATCATCATGTTTTCCTTCTATAATCACTTTTTTTTTTGGTAAAAAAGAAATCAGCAGGATATAAGTAGGTTCAGATTTTCTACACCTTAATATATTATTAATATTGTTAATCAACCTTAAATATTAGAAATATCACAGTGAAAAATTGTGTTTCTGTTCAAGATCTTTATTAAGATTTAAATGTTTATATGTATTTATTTACCCGTTATAATTTCTTTCTTGCATAGTCTTTGTTTTTGTATTTATTTTTTTTTTTTTGGACTCTGTTCAAAACCTTTCCCATTTTTTTTTCTACTTAACCATTATTTATTTAATAAATTTTTAGATTTTACTATATTAATATATTAATCTATTGTCTTTAATGTGTGTATCAACTATCCTCTTTGGTAGCAGTCTGAGTTTTCTCATGACTTCTTATGCAGAAATATTCACATTTTTCATATGGTCATAGTTTCTCTCTTGTCTTTTAAAATTTCTGTAACAGTGTTATCCTTAGAAAGTCAGATAAATACTTGTTTATATTTTATTATATTTTCTTTAGACTGGCATTGAACTTCATCAAACTCATATTTTGTCATATGATCCTAAGAAAAAAGTCTTTGCTTTATTTTATTTTCAAATGTTTTACTAGAAATTTTATTGAATAAATCACACTTCATTAGTGATTTTTCTGTAAAGCACATAATTAATATATTTTTGGAAACAAATCTTCATTGTTATTGTTACAGTGAGTCAACTTAGTACTAATCAGTGGGTTCTAAATTTTTTTATTTCTTTATTAAGTGTAATTAAATTATTCCTTTTAAAGTTCTGAATAACACCTACTGTGGTCACAGAGATAGAAAGTGTGACCAAGACATTGCTACTGAGGGCTTCAGTTTGCCTGCAGCAACATTTCATGTGTGTATACGAAGCAAGAAAGCAATTTAAAATTATGTTTCAGCTGCAAAAAATACATGTTTCAAAAATTGTACTGTTTATTGTTTCAGAAATACACTCTATGACTATATGTTCTTTACTTCTTTCATATATAAGATTGCAAAAAACTAATAAGGAAATATCAAAAAATGACCAAGGGCTTCTTTCTGATTGAGAACAGATACAGAAAACACTTTCTTGATAGCCATTAGCACAGAGAAAAACCATTTGCAAACATTTATTTTGTAACAAATTTCAAAATTCTGAAATAAAAAAGTTCTATAAAAGGATTTAGATTCAACATTATTATTCATTAGAACTAATGATAACTATGTATTTCTAGTCTTGTTAGTTATCAGGGACTTCACTCTCACAACAATCCCATGAAATGAGTATATTTTATGCCACAGAAAACTAATTCTCAGAGTTGAAGCAACTTGTCAAGGGCACAGGGTAACGACTCTTTTCAAAACCAATGCTTTCAGCATCTCAGCAATGACCCTCATCACCCTCTTACACTGAGTCACTTATGTTAAACCTCATTAGATATGAAAAATATTCTATAAGGACGAGTCTAAACTAATTTTAGGTAAGGCTTTTTAAAAACATGTCAAATGTTACCAGAAAGTGATTTCCCATTTTGAATTATACCAAAAATTTTTGGGGTTTCATATTCCTATATAGAAAATGATACTGAATAAATTTGCGCACGCGCGCGACGACACACACCCACACACACACACAACACACACACACCCAAAGAGGGCAAATAATACTCATCGTTGGTGTGAGTGTATACCTTAGCAGACAAAGCAAATCATTTATTAGGGTATAGGAGGTGCCATGATAATTATGCTGGGGCAGCAGGTATAAACCAAGATTGTCTAGGACAAAATGGGACAATATTGCTCACTCTACCCATATCCCTCAGCTGTAATTTGAAAAAGAGAAAGAATGCTACAATTTTTTACATAAAGTAAATAATGAAATAAATGTTTAAGCCAAAAAAAGACACTTTTCGTAGCCACAATAGATCAGAGACAGGTGGGGATTTTGCAGAAAGCAGTTTTACTGGATGCAGTTTTTTTATAAAGTGATGAAATAAAAATACCATGTATAAGAATATACGAGATAGCATATGTGGAATAAAGTAGCAAGCTGAAGATATTTTCAAATCTTTAAAATCCTCATATTCATAGAAATAAAAGATGAAAGAATTTCAATTAAATATCCAAATGAAAGGTTAGAAAAAGAAAAGAGAGGTAGTAAATAACAAAGATAGAAGATATATATATGTGTATATATATGTATGTACATATATACACATATATGCATATATATACATATATATATACATACACATATACACACACATATATATGTGTGCGTGTATATATATATACACACACACACATATAAACTAATAGATAAAAAAGATTTCAAGAAAAAATATGTAAACTGACAAACCACTTATAGTAAGAAGCCTCTCAAATGTCCCCAGTAGTCCTCACCTTCTGGTATTCACATTCTTATACATAGGCTAGATTTAGCAAAGACATTCCTAATGAATGTCACAGAGGTGATAAGATGCCATTTCTGAGTTTTGAGAATTACTGTGTCTTTAGTTTGTGGCACAATCTTTCCGATATCTTGGATCACTTGTTCTGAGGGAAGCCAGCTGCCACACTGGGAGCTGCCCTGTGGAGAAGCCCACTGGATAAACTGAAGAAAGCTACCGGCCAGTTCCTAGGGAAGAACTGAATCCTGCCACCGACCATATGATACACTTGAAAGCACATCCTTGTGCAGTAGTCAAGCCTCTAGATGAGACTGCAGATATCTTCATTCCAATCTCATGAGACATTTCGTGCCAGAAGCACCTACGCTTGGGTGATTTCTGATCATAAATGTTGTGAAATAATGTTTGTTGTTTTAAGTTGTCACATTTTTGAATATAATCAATAAGCAATATATAACTAATACTATACTAGCTAATCAAACTAAGAATAAAAAAAGATAAAGCAAAAACATACAAAGTAAGAAATGGAAAGGGGACTATAACTAATGAGAGAGGTAAACAATAATTAAAAGCAAATAAGTGATTACTGAGACCTCTTTCAGGAGGAGGCAAGATATGCTAGTGGTACCAATATTTGCTTCATTGTAAAGGAAAATTTACTTCTAAAAGCAGATACTAGGCACTATCGCCTTCACTAAATTATCAAGCCTGGCATTACTAGTGGTGGAAACAAACGTGGCATATGCCTCATGATAAATTGTAGCATAAAGTACACAGCACCACCCAAGATGTATTTTTGTCACATGTGTTTTACCTCCATCTTATAAGATTTAGACCAAATTCTACATCAGAAAAAGCACAGAGCATAGAGAGATGATTGACACAGGCTACTTCCTCTCTGCCCAACCCCAGCCACCAAAGGGTACATGCTGAACACAATTTGACCTCTTGTCTGGTAAATCTCTCTCTCTCTCTCTCTCTCTTTTTTTTTTTTTTTCCTGCAATAGGATAACATTCTGCAGAAGATTAAATCAAGAATATCTACTACATACCCTACTTCCTCAGTTTCTATTAAACTATTTATGGTTTTTATTACCAACACTAAATATTAGTTTCCAGGTATCACATTTTATCTTAGATAACTTCTTTAGAGGCTGACTTTTGACTTATATTTGAACTTTGGTGGATTTGGGGTCAGTTGGGGGTAATATTTTTTCTATTAAGTTTTTGAGTTTTTACATCCTGGTGGTGAATTAGCACAGCTTCTAAAATTCTGAACAAGGTTTACCATTTCCAGTGAGATACAACTCAGGTCATGATTCATGGGAGGCCCTTGATATCATCCAGAAATTCATAGTTCTTTCTACCACAGTGGAGTTTATGAAATCGGGAAGTTATGTTTTGATTTGTTTTATTCTAACTTGTTAAACTCTAATATAAAAATTTTGATCCTTTTACTTATAACATGTTTTCATTTTGGGACTATGTAATGGACTGAATTGTGTTCCCTCAAAATTTATATGTCAAAACTCTAACCCCCAGTGTGACTGTGTTTGGAGCTAAGGCCCTAGGGTAGGTAATTAAGTTAAATGAGGTCATAAAAGTGAGGCCCTATGTCAACATGACTGGTGTCCTTATAAGAAAGGGAGGAGACACCAGAGGTGGGTGTAGAGAAAAGGCCATGTGAGGACGTGGCAAAATGGCCTTTATCTGTAAGCAAGAGGACAGACCTCAAGAGAAATCAAACTTGCTGACATCTTGGTCTTGAACTTTTAGCCACCAGAACTGAGAAAATAAATTTCCATTGTCTAAGTCACCCCTTCTGTGGTATTTGTTGAGGTAGTCCTAGCAGATCAATACAGACCATGATTTTTAAATTTTCTCTAGGAATCTGATATTGAAATCGGGGATCCTAAGTCATATTGGAGTATATTTATATTGTCATTCAACCTAATTGCATAGCTTCTGGAGATCTACATCAGGGCAATCTAACAAGGTATGATTTACAATAGGACATAACAGGCCAACAAATTTTCAGATCCAACTTTAGAGGATTTGGGGAACACAATTTACCCTAACAACCTTCCAGACGTATGGGAGCAGCTGTTGGTAGTGTGCGTGCTGACCCAGGAAGGTGGAAGAACTATTCTGAAAGGATACTTAGCTCCTTCCCTGACAGCAGCATCCACAACTTTGGTTTATCAGAAGTCTGATACTCGAGTCAGACTGGTGAAGGGACAAAAACCAGCGTGACACTATTGGTAAAAAAACTTCCTTTCCTTGGCCTTAGATTTCCATGTGGAAGGTGGTCTGTCACAGTTACACTATGACAGTATTTCCGCTTCTCCATTGACTTCTCTTCAGAAAAACATGGGGGGTTTGATTGCTATGTTTTGGACTAATGTCTGGGTGAGCCTGGCTCAAGTCTTCTTTTTTGATATTAGCTTACCTACATATGGTAAGCATCTATTCTTCTGTCCCCCATGCTCTCAGGGTTATACACATGACCTGACAGGCCAGCCTCTGTGATCTAGCTCAGCTTGTGTCTGGACTGGACAAGTCTGTCTATTTCTGTGGTGCGATATTCGCAGCCCATGTGGTTACAGCCAAGTCAGGCTAGTTTGCATAACTTCGCTTGAGGAAAAAAAGGTGATAATCACACTTGCACTGGCTGACTGAAGCTTACCTAGCAATGGTTTCCAATTTGAATGGGAAAGATGGTCACATTAACATAATTACTAGCTTATAATCTTTCAAAAATCCAAATTAATGTGCTCCCCAATAAAGTGTATGTCCCATGGGAGTGTAGGAGAATACAAAGTGGAGTATAAAAATATTAGAATTTCTTTTATTTTTATCTAAAAATATGAGAAATATGAAAAATAAGCATTGTTATATTAATACTTAATACAAGGAAGTTGTTCACTGGATATTTCTATAAGAACAATTACTATATATGCCAGGCACACTTAGGTTCGGGAGCCAGTAATGAAAAAGACAAAGATCTAACACACAATATAGTTGCTTTCTGTCAAGGTTTCACAATATGAGAAAGCAAATAAATGAATCTGTAATTTAAATTTAGGTAGTGATAAGCGCAATAAAATATCATGGGGAGGGAAAGAAAGTAGATAGAAGTGATGAGGTATAAGAAAGATGCTACTTAGGTCAGGTGAGCTAAATGTAATATTTTAGCAGAGGTTGTGAGGGAGAGAGGTAGAAGTAAGGAGAGAAGCCAGCTCATGACAGGTTTTCTGGCATGGCCAGGAATTTGGATATTAGTCAAAGTGTGATAGGCCATTGAAGGATTCTGAATTGGTGAGGTAATGACACAGTCTGATATGCCTTTTTAAGTTATGTTTCTGGCTTCTGTATGGAGAAACCTAAAAATATATTAGGAAATGTACTCAGGTTTTTTGTTGTTTTTTTTTTTTTTGTTTGTTTGTTTTTAATAGAAGCATGTTAAAAAATTTTTGAAGGCCATTGATCCTAAACATAAATTAATGTTTTCGGTTTTCTACACCTGTTCTTAAGAAAAGTGGAACAAGTTAAGATTTTTAAAAATGATATAATAGAACTAATATAAAAATAATATCAATAGAAGTACCATGGGCTTTAGGGTAGAACAACTTATATATTAAGTCCAACTAAGTCTGCCTAATTGTGTAAGCTCAGGTAAGTTCTGTGAATTATTGCAGACTCTATTTCTTTGCCTGCAAAATTGCAATAATAATTTTCATCTTGATTGTTTCTATATGGATTACAGCTATGCTTATTGCATCTTGTCCAGAGCAGGAAATCAATAAATGTTGTTTCTCATTATTATTTATGGTCAGATATGTTGGACAACCAGAATTGAAATCACAAAAACCCATGAACTTAATTTTGTAGAATTCCATTGAGAATATTCAGAGCTCCAGATTCCCCAACTGGTTAATAATATAAGAAGGGCAGAGGATAAACTGTTCGAAGCAAAATGCTTATTGACACAGACGCAAGAAATAGTCAGACCAAGGATAAAGTAACAAAGACGATAGCCATATGGTCATTAATACATAAGGTTTCCCACCTGTCACTTTCTCTATTCGAAAAATCTGTCATTCCATTTCCAGAAGAGGTCCATTGAGACAATAAGTACCCCTCCCACTCCTGCAACAGATTAATAAATAATTTTATCAGACCATTCAGGATAAGTGAAATCCAAAATTACTTTCAAGTGAAGTAACCATTTAATTGAGGCGAAATTGTTTGGTTTTGCTCCAATTATCCAGTTAATTGCCTTTTATTTTGCACTTTACTTTTCATGTGTTGACATCAACTCAGCTTCGTAATCCAGTGTTTGTTCCTTTTTACTCTCCTTTGTGTACAAGTTGGAAGATACAATCTCATTCCTCTATAACTTTGTTCTTTTCCATGTCATTGATTTTTTCCCTGTGGGTCTAATCAAGCTTAAGCTTGCTTATGTTCATTTGTTTTCTGTTTGTCAGAGCAACCCTGATGATGTACTCTTGTTTCTGAGAACAGTGCATTTACTGCAGACTTATTGTTGCCGAATGAAGGAAAGAAGCAAGGCATATGGAAGAGAAAGGTGGGTTGGAGGGTCCTTCAAACAGAGCAGAATGTCCTTTAATCAGTTGAAAAGAGAGTGGACATTAGGCAATACATATTTTTTTTCAAACATAGAAAAGAAAATGAAAGTGTAGGAGAAAAGAAAGCAAAAACAAGGTGAACCATAGACAACAGATAAATTTTGGATTTGAGGTAAATTTCGAAGTACGCCTCACAATCACATGTATAGTTCTCTAAGCAATGACCACAGTAATCAGATAATTTCCAAAATTTCACACAAATTTGCCATGTCTAATGATATCAGGAAAGCCTTTTTCTATATTCTGTGTGTGTGTGTATGTAACCCACAGAGAAATACACCTAAAAATATATTTCTCATAATGACTTGGCATGGTTAAATAAAAATTTGATCATATGATTCATTGTATGTGAAACATGATCTAAATGAACATTACTAAAAAGTCTTCATTTCCTGAAGTATGTTCTGTAGAACTTCTGTACCCAAAATGGCTACATGAAATGTTCTCTGTGATCAACTGAACTTTAAAAATATCTGTCCAGTTATTTGCTTTAAGCATTTTTTTCATATATTCTCTATAGACATCAGCAAGAACTAATGTCTTTGAAATTTTATGTTTATTAGTCACAGAAACTAATACAGAGAAAAGCTATTTTTAACAAGTGCCGTCATGATACATTTGATACATTATTACCTTTTTGGGGAGATGAAGTGGTGGTGTGGGGCATGGATTTATTGAACACGTGTATTTTTCCAAATGCTCTGCCAGTCTTGTAACTCTTGGCAGTCTTAAAGTTCCCAATCTAGTCGAGAAAACCATTATTTATCAATAATTAAGAAATAATGTGATAATGATTAGCTTCAATGGGGAAATTAAGGAGGAGTGAGTAGGTGGCAAGATGGGGGTAAGGGATAATTCACTTAATAGATGAAATAATTGTGTTGGTATAAAAAGATAGAGTATTATGAAGTGAATGTAGCTGATATTGAAATGGTACCTATATTTTCTTCTACAAACACAAACTGGCAGATTTTCTACCTTCTCAAAAGAAACTAAAGCACAGTAGAGTCATCCTGCTCCTCTTACTGTAATAAGAGATGCAAATCTCTGCGTGGATTTAGAGTTCTTAGGCTTTGACAACCTCGATGGCTGAGATGGCGGAAGAACCCAAATCAATCGTGCTGCGACCCACTGGAATTTCACTTTCCGGTCTAGAAAGGGCACAGTTGATCTCATTATAGTGGCATGCTAGAGAAAGGAGCTGAATTGTGAAATAAACTCATGATGACTATAATCCTCTCCTGGTGGAGAGATTTGCATCATAAAAACACCCTCATCACTGGACTTGTCATTATTCATACTGGCAGAGAAAACAAGAGCTGAATGTCTCTGAACAATAAACTTCTGATTTACCTTCATTTCAATAGGAATTTGTGCTATGTCCTAAATTAGAAAAAAGTCAGGAATAAATTTTAATAGAAATCATTTATATTGGAAGTTATGTTGAGCTTTATTTTTTTTTCAGCAGAGTTTATATGATCTTGTGTGAATATATTTATTTCCACATATATATAGCCACATTATTCCCTTAATTATAGATAGCCCCATACTTTCCTTACTTATTTATCCAATACCTCCAAATATAATTTTTAAGGAGTCCCATTATTTTCTCTTCTTTACTATTCCCAACTTTAGTATTTCAAACAAATAAACAATAAATAAATAAATGAAATTAAAGTAGTTAATCGTTTTTTGAAAAGAGTATTTTCCTTATACTTCAAATACTGTAGGACATGGGCCACCTAATGTAGTAATTGTGTCTTTTATTGATAGCCAAATAAACAGACTACACAGCTATTGAAACTAACTCATGCAAAATATATGATTTCTATAATGCCTTTACACTTATGTGGTATATCTGCAATAAATAAATCTTTTAAAAATGTTTATATCAGAATCCACTTCTAACCCCTGATTATTCCTTTCTGGAATTCTGCATTCAGGGATTGCATACATACACAGTCCAGGATCTGCACATATAAGAGATGCAGTGATCAATTATGGAAAAAGAAAGTGTCTGATGAGATGCAAGGTCACTGTAATTTGCTAGTGATTGCCTTGAATGAATATGTGACCACACGACAAGTGACTTCTAAAAGTTGCATCTTCCTAAATGTCAAGAATTTTTTCCCTTAGGAATAATCTGGCAGTTGGTCTTTGCGATCACATTTCCATTAAATTCCATGTTTCACTTGACAACATTTGTTCATTAGAGCCGGTTGCAAGCTCTGTTACAACCCGTCACTCTTTGACGATATTTTTATTCAGGTAAACTTTCTATCATCTTTTGTCAGTGCATTTGCTTCTTGTAGAAAGCATTAGAACAAGGACTTGCTCATTTCTGTGTGCTTATGAAATCAGTGTGTCATTACGTACCATAATTTGGTATTGCAGCACTAGACAAGAGGTAAAGGAAAGCCACTGTAGGTGTGTTTATAACTCATTCCAGTGAAAGAATAACAACTTTCAACAGGATGAAATGGAACAGGCTGTCATGGACTAAATGTGAGACTTGGACTTACAAAAGAGAGAATAGTTAGCTATCTATCTTGCAATAATAGAAATAGAATGAGTACAATATACAAAATATTTGCCCTTCTGCAACATGGGATATTGCAGAATCGTTTCCACTATTTTCAATTTTCTTTTAGGTAAAGATTAGAGTCTCTATAGATATACAGGTACTGACTTTTGAAAGTTCATGCATTAAACAATTAGCCAATAAAAAGACACCTTATGAGTTTATCATTAAAGCAATTCCATAATCGAAGCTAAATGAAGAGCAATCTCCTAGAAGATCAGGCACAGGTGGAGAGAACATTATGGAGTATTCTTTAGAGAAATGGTACTTATGCCTTGGTCATGCTGGGGCAGAATGAGACTCTGGGCACTTGTGCAAGCTGGGAGTGAAGCCCACTCTCGCTGAGAGAGAAGAAAAGGAAAAAGGTGGTTGGAAACACTTTTCTATTTCATTTAATAAATACAAAACTAGCTGAAATATTGACCATATTCCTGAAACAAAATTTTTCTTTCCTTTTCTTTTTTTAGTCTCAGCAATGCTCCAGCACAAAGCTTTGAAACTGTTTTGTAAAACTATTTGGTGCTATTACACCAAGAATAGCAAGGCCGTTCACTGAATCTGGTTGTAAAAATATAGTATTCTGAAGAGTCCAAGACACACTACTATTTTAATACAGTGTAAGGGAAATCTTCAGATTTTTAATATTAAAATGCAAACAAGTCTGATCACCAATTCCAGTCATAAATGATTCCTTGAGGAAGAGAGAAGGTATTCTGCCCAGGTATCACTCACTTGATTTGCATGAGAAAAGGCTTCTTGTGTTTCAAATTTTACTATCATTTCAAAATTGTGAATCAGTTTCTCTTCTCTTCCTCCACTATTGGTACATCATCATCTAAGTGTGATGTTCCTTTAATTACTTTCTATCTGTTCCTTGCACCTAAACAATTTCACAGTCTTGTGCCTAAATGGATTTGAGATTAAGGAGCAGTGGAGGGAAGAATTTGGGAAGGAAGAAACAGTTTCTTTTCCATGGTGCCACCTATTTTTTCCCCTTTACATTGATTCATGTATTAATGGGTATAATTATTCTTGCTTCCCATAAGCCAGGGCAGCATTAGGTTCTTTATAACAGTGATAAACAAACAATCTCTTCCCACAAACAGATACAGGGATTCTACAGGGAATATTAAAACCCTTAATATTTCAGGGGTTTGAAAGATGTGATACCTTTCCAGGAGATACAAATTATATCATTTTGTGAAAACAGTTCATGACAGCAGTCCATAAATTCAAAACCAGATATACATCAGTTTAGATTTGTGGTTGATCCTATGGGCAGAGAAAATGTTAGCAACTTATTTAAAGTTTCTTTAGTATTTTTTTTTTTTATGAAACAATGGCAATTTTCTCAAGCTTGTTTTACTGTAGAGAGAATGAAAAAAAATTATGCATTTAAATACCTAGTACATGAAGAGTTTTCAATAAATATTTTATTTTCTCTTTTCGAAAGATTCGCTTCTAGTCCCTGAAATGGTTCAAAATTTCCCTAGTGGCATGAATCTTCCATATGACTCTTTGCTACGGTGTTATCTATTGGAATCTATTTCTGTATTCGTTCCTGAATTTCAATCTTTTTGTAACAGATTTTATATTTCATAATAAAGTAAACACTTATTTAGCACTTATGTGCCAGCACTATTCTAAGAGAAGCTAACTCATTTAATACTTAGAAAGCCTCATGACACACAAACTATTTTTGACCCTATCTCACAGATGAAGAAGCAGATACAGAAGTGAAGAAAAGTTATATAAATTGGTCAGAATCATTTACCTTGAATCTACTCAAGTATTAAAGCTGCAGAGTCCCCCTTTTCATCACTAGGATATATTTCCCTTCATCTTCCCCACTTTCCTGACTCCTGTAACCATTTGTATGGCATCGCATTACTAAACCATAGTTTCCCCCATGTAAAATATTTGTCAAACTGCAAGAAACCATGACCATTTCATAAATGTTATTGATTATGAGTGTAAAATTACCAAAGTTGTTCAAAAGTTCTAATATATTCCAAATACTATGTTATCCCTCTATGGACCTTTGTCCTTATAGCCCATTTTGAGGTGTTTTATACTTTAACCTACAAGGCATTTGTTCAACAAAATAGTCAAATTTATAGCTTTAGTTTAATATTTTAAAACAGAATTTATCTTCTAGTCACCACTTTTTTAGGCTCACCTCATTTTATTATTTTGTTTTCTCTAGCATTATGTCTTGAAGGATAAGAAAAGGACATAACTGTATTTATTATGGGAAACAATGTGTTGGATATAACATTCGTCTCTATCAGAAGTAATCAACATGAAAGAACAAGGGTAAATATGAAATGTGTAAATATGGCTTTTTACTTTTCTCATGGTTTTATATAAATAGACATGATATGAACTGACATCTTTCACTTTGAATGACGTTTTGTTGTAATTCTTTCCAGATTTTCAGTATTGAGAAAGACTCACTGTAAAATTATACCGACTATCCTTTTAAATCCATATGGAAGTAATTGACTCATATAGCCATATCGGCACTGATTTTAAATGCAGCAAGCATTAAATATCTGCAGTGTGAAAATGAAAACTTTATTTTTTTCACAAGGCTTGTTCTTTCCTTTATACGTGGGCTAAGACTTAATAGAGAATCTTGATAAATAAATACTCTTCTCTACTAAAGCTTATATGAGTTCACCTATGTGTGTGACTCCAGTGCCTGAGTGAGATGTAGTCGGAGGCAGAGCGCCCTTTCCTGAAACATAAGGAGACACTTCTTCCCATCCACTAAAGCCCGCGACCAGCATCGTTTTTGTACATGAATAGACTTCTGCCAGTTGGATGCTCCCATGGTTATTGTGGACAAATTTGGATCTATAAAGAGAAAAGTTATTCTGGGAAGTGGGTAAATTGGAATTCTGTTATTGTCTAAAAACAAAACAAAACAAAACAAAATGTCAGTTTTCTCTATTTTGTAAAAAGTCAAATATTATGGCACATTATTCAATAGTGATAATGTGAAATAAGGGAAAACAACTAAAGAAATTTAAGGCACATGCAACTAGATAGGCATATGCAATATTTTAACAATCAGCAATATATCTCTATTTTTCTTTACCAATTGTGATATGCTTTTTATGTTTTACTTATAAGCAGTAATTCTAGAAATTTTCTGTTATTCGTATCTCTTTCAGAGGCAGTAAAGATATTGTTTAAGAGAGGGGGTTCTAGAATTAGATTCTTATTTCTTTAATACAGTTTGAACTAATTTTTGTGAGTTGTGTGAGATAGGGGTACAATTTTATTTACTTTTGCATGTGGTTATTCAGTTTTCCCCAACACCATTCATTGCCTTTACTAAAGTTGGGTATTTAACTTTTCTTAACCTTCTATATAAGGCTGCACGGTTTCCCACCTTCTCTTTGACATAATTGCCACATTAAGACCTTCGGTTCCCCTTCTCTGTAAAAATTACTGCTTCTTAGAGAGTTAGAGTAATTTCTTCATTGTCCCCATCCAATTTACTAATTTCATGGAAACTTTTGATACCTGGGTTTTTGGTTCTGTCTAAATCACAGCACAGCAATAAATAGGAGAGATGTTAATATATAGTTTGTGTAATATATGTATATGTAATATTAAATTCAAGAAATACAAATTAAAATTTAAAATGAGTTATTTTAAATAATATTAGAAATCTTTCCAAATGAGGCAGCATTTAAAGTATGCATCCTGATAAAATTGGCTTTACTTACAGAAATTTTCATAAAAAGAAAAAAAGAATATATAAATCTATCACCTTAAATTGTTATGCATATTGGTGATTAAAGAAAGATATTCTTTATCAACATTACATTCATTTTTTAGTAGGACTGTAACTACATGTTACTATATGGGTCAGTCCCAAATTTACGTGATAATGTATCAGAGAATTCGCCACTTAATTTTACCATAAGTCCAGATCGATTCCAAGAAAGCCTTCTGTAGATATGTAAAACAACCTTCTGTCTCTCATAAATCATAATTTGTGTTTCTTATGTTTGAACAGAAGGTGCAGGTAAACAAACTAATTTGTGAAAGTTAGCTATTTTTCTCTCAATTTTCAATCTCCTAAGAATCCCTTTAATTTAGCCTATATTGACCTCTCCTTCAGTCTTGGATATTCTTATTTCCCAGAGTAACCTCATTGATGGCAGTATCTAAGCAATGTACCACTGCCTCCACTTCTTACCATCATCTCTGATTTTGTTTTTGTTTTTGCTTTGTAGTATCGGGGAAAAATATATATTATATATTATATAATATATTATTGACATATATATATATAATCAGGGGTATATTATCACTATTACACTGATTCAAACTTTCTCTTGCTACTTGTTATCTACTGTTACACTCCAAAACTTAATAAATTAAGTAAACAAACAAAATTATTCATATGATTGTGAAGTTTTGCCATTGGAACAGAACTTGGTGGGGACAACCTGCTCTGCTTTATGTGTCATAGCTAAGGCAGCTTAAGTAAGACTAGAACTTTCATTATTTTCATTTTCAAGATGTCTCACACAGGTGTCTGGCAATTTGGTGCTGGCTGTCAGATGGAAGCTAAGCTAAGACCGTCGTCTGGGGCCTTGTTTCTCATTTATGTAGATTTCTCCACATGGTTGCTAGTGTTTCCTCACAGTATGACATCTGGTTCCAATAAAAAGAGTGACTTCTAATCGTGGGTAGTCCAAGAAACAGAAAGCAGATGTCTCCAATCCTCTTAAACGCTAGGTATAAAACTGTCATAATGTCACTTCTGATGTATTTTGGAAGTATTCACTAGACCAGCCTGAATTCAATGGGGTAGAAAATAAACTCCATCTCTCAAAGCTCAAGTGACAACTTCTCTCCATCCTTATTCCATCTCATTACCTAAGACGCAGATCACAGGTCTACCTCACTCTCAACAGAAATGTTGCTTCCTGGTTATCATTATCTGAGTCCTCCATGTTGGACTTCTGAGCTTTTCCCATCTCTAGATATCATGGCACTTATTTTCACTGCAATTATTTTATTTTCAGTTTTTCACTAATTATCACTTTTCTATCAAAAATAAGAGGTGTTTTGTGCCTCATCGACCTTATGCATATTTTCTTTTTTCCCTCTCTCCATTCACTTTTGGGTATTTGTCACGTTGATCGTTCCTCGGTTTTCAGCACCAGCCATTACTTTGAGCGTCTCTGCTTTCTTCACTAGATTGCTTGGTTCTCCTCTATCAAAAATTTTAGAACAATTTTCTTAAACTTGACAGTCCATCAAAATAACAACCATTATTTCTCTTTTACTGTGGTTTCAATGACAGTAATAATAATAACTCCTAATGGCATTTGAGTGAGAACTATTTGAAGAACTGTCTTAGTGGCTGTATTTAAATTGTGTTCTCATTTACTCTTGAAAATAGCCTTATATATCGATTTTTTTTTTTTTTGTCTTTTAAAGAGAAGTAAAGCAAATATTAGTGAATCTAAATGATTTGTCTAAGGACTCACAATGAGTAAGTGGCAGAGCAAATATTAGAACTCTTTTTTATATGAGGTCATAGACTATGTTCCTGTCAGCTTTTATATACTCACTGCCTTTACCTCCTAGCTGGCATTGATATATTAATATTCATTCCCAGGTATTGTGGCCAAAAAAAAGGAAGCCTAGCTCTTTGTAACTTGTTTAATGTCTCATTCTTTAAAAAATTTCTCTATCATATATCTACACATATATTATATAAACACTGAATCTATTATTAACTATTATATTCTTATATATTGAATAAATGTTATTTTATCACTTAGACTTTGATTACACTAAATTAAATTACCCTCTCTTAAATTATGTAAGTGTTAATTACATACACTAATAAATGTTTAAGCCTGTCCCACAAAGTAGAATGAGAACACAGGGTTCTCCCTACGTACTCCACCCTCTTCGCCTCCTCCTTCATCTTGCTCATTATGTTTTATTGGTCTCTTTTTAAATCAATACCGCATTTCTGTAAAATTTTAGAATTACTTTATTAGTAACCACAAAAAACTTCCAAGATTTTTAGCAGGATAACAACTTTATAGATCAATTAGGGAAAAAATTTATATTTTCACAACAGTTTCAGAGTTAATAAACATAGTATGTCTTTTTATTTACTTAAATCATAATTTCTCAATAGTAGTTTATAGATTTCAATGTAGAGATTTTACATTTTTATGTTTTAGGCATTTGATGTTTTCACTTCTATTATAATAGTTTTATATTAAATTTCTTTTTCTAATGATTTTTACTTATATATAAAATTTGTATTTGTGTTTATTGATGTTAATATTAGTTATAGTCCTTGAATTTACTAAATGTGTCATGCTGAAAATTACTCGGTTTTGATATTAATGATAGTTTTAATGTTTTATTTTTCTAATCCTCTTTTAAAATTTATTTGCTTCTCCTTACTTTACTCTCTATAACTTATGAAAGAACATTAAGTCCAAGTAGGTAAGATAGGCATCCTTGTTCATAGCTTGATCTCACTGGGAAATCTTTCAATATTTCACCAAGACTGCTGTCATTTATTATATATTTTCTTTATCAGATTAATTTTCTTTACTAAACATTTTTATTAAAAATAAGTTTTAAATTTTAGCACATCTATTGAAGCAATCGTAATACTTTTCTTATTTATTTTATTAACATGGTGAATGTTATTGTTTGGTTTTCATAGGTTAAACCAACTGTGTGCTTTAAAAGTTTATTATTCCTTCTCTTTTTTTAATTGTTGGATGTGATTTACTATTATTTGCTTAGTATTTTGTAGCCATGTTCAGAAAAAGAATTAATATACAATTTTGTTCTCATTTAGTGCTATTATCAAATATATATCAATTTATTAAAACAAGTAGGAAAGCATTTTGCATTTTTTGCCCTGTAAGAACTTGTGTAAAAAGTGTGTCCTTCAAATATTTGTGAATGAAATTTTTAGTAATGCCGTGTGAATCTCGAGATTTTTTTTGGTAAAAAAAATGTAATCATAAATCAATAGTTTTACAGGGTATGTTACTAAGTTATTCTCATTCTATTTGTCTCAAATTTTAGTAAATTGTACTTCATATATATTTGTTAACTTAATCTAAATTATCAAATATAACGACAAATATTTTTCTTATTCTTTTTTTAATATATGTGCAATCTATGGTAATGCTTATTTATTCTTAATATTGGTTATTTGCGCCTTATTACCTTTTATTTTGAAACTTTCTAGGTGATTATCAATTGTGGTAGCTTTTCCATAGAATCAAATTATGCTTTATTTATTTTGTCTATGTGTGTTGGTTTTCTATCTCACTGATTACTATTCTTATTTTATAATGACTTTTCCCTTTTTGGCTTCAACTTTCTCTTCCTTTTTTGGGGTACTTAGATGTGGAGAGCGGACTGTAAACTGACAAGGTCCTTGCACTCTGTGAGGTCAACCAAGGGTTGCCTTACCTCTAGGAATTCTCCTATGAACGGGGAAGTAGGAACTGATGGGAGAACAATGTGGTGTTGAAATGCAAATGATTATAGCAGGGCGTGTAGGGTGGGATAATCTATGGAAATGCAAATGATTATAGTAGGATGTGTTGGGTGGGGATAATCTTATTTTAGCCAGCAAATGTATGCTCTTGTATAAAAGCAACTTGCAAAAGTAAAATTGCTTTCTACCCCATCATCAGTGGATAGTGGGCCTCGCGATCCCAGCTGTCTTCTTTATTTTCTCAATCTCCCACCGTTCCCATTTAGGATTATTTTCCAGAACCACACTAGACATGGCAGGATTTAGCACAGGCTGGACTAGACAGTAAGATAACTGATTTTCAGCCATTCTTATCTTTTAATATATGCATTTAAATCTATCATCTGTTAATATGACATCTTTTCATTATAATTAAGATACAACAAGTATAAACATATTGTTTTGATTTTTCTGTAGCCTATGGCTAATTTAGATTATAGTGCTTCATTTCTAAATAAATTTAATTTTAAAACATTTTTAAATTTATATGGTTTTTATAAATTTGAGTCTGATCAAAGAAAATATTTTTTTTAATTTTTAAAAATTTAAATATAGTTGATATGAAATCTTGTATTGGTTATATTAGTTTCAGGTACACAATATAGGTATTCAACATTTTATACCTTACAATGTGACTAGCCCACCAATTTTGGTAATCATCTGTCACCCTTAAACTTATCACAATATTATTAATTATATTCTCTTTCTCCTTTTCACCTATCTCCCACTATTTCCCTTCTGATAATCATCCCTTTGGGCTCTTTTACTTTGAGTGTTTTTTGTTTTGTTTGTTTGTTTTTTAGATTCCATGTATAAGTGAAACCATACAATATTAATTTTTCTCTGCTCTATTTCACTTAGCGTCTTACTCTCCTGATTCAATCTTCACAGATGAAACATTAAAAAAAAAAAAAACAACTGTACCTATTCTTTTCAAACTATTTCCAAAAAATTGAAGAGAAAGTAAGTCTTCCAAACATTCTATGAGGCTAGCATTACTCTAATACCAAAATCAGACAAAGACACTGCAAAGAAAGAGAATGATGCGCCAATATTCCTGATGAACACAGATGCCAAAATTCTCAACAAAATACTAGCACACTGAATTTAACACTGCATTAAAAAAATTATACATTGTGATCAAGTGGAATTTTTACCAGGGATGCAAGACTGGTTCAAGATCCTCAAAACAATTAATTTGATTCATCACATCAACACAGCTAAGAACAAAAATCATCTAATGATCTCAAAAAATACAGAGAAAGCATTTGGCAAAATTTAACACCCACTCATGATAAAAACTTAACAAAGCGGGTATAGAAGGAACTTACTTCGACTTGATAAAGACTATATGTGACAAGCCCACAGCTAACATAACTCAATGGTGAAAAGCTGAAACTTTTCTAAGATCAAGAACAAGACAAGGGTGTCCACTCTCACCATTGCTATTCAACATAGCACTGAAAGTGTTAGCCATAGAAATCAGACAAGAAAAAATAAAAGGCATTCAAATAGGAAAAGAAGTAAAACTGTCATTATTTGCAAATGACATGATACTACTATATACAGAAAACCCTAAAATATCTAGCAAAAACTTAATAGAATTAATAAAAGAATTCAGTAAAGTAGCAAGATACAAAATTAATATACGGAAAGCTGTTGCATTCCTATACACTAATAATGAATAATCACAAGGAAAAATGAAAACAGTTCCATTCATAATTACATCACAAAGAATAAAATACTTAGGAATAAACAAAAATGAGGTGAAGCACCTGTACTCTGAAAACTGGAAGACATTTAAAAGGAAATTGAAGAGGACACAAATAGAAGGATATCCTGTGCTCATGGATTGTAAGGACTAATGTTGTCAAAACGACCATATTACCCAAAGCAATTTACGGATTCAATGCAATTCTTATCAAAATACCAATGTAATTCTCTGAACTGGAACAAATAATCCTAAAATTTATATGGAGCCACAAGAGTCCCCTGATACCCAAAGCAATCTTGAGAAAGAACAAAGTTGAAGGTATCATGCTTCCTGATTTCAAACTATACTACAAAGCTATTACAATCAAAACAGAAAATTTGTTTCTTAATTCCACTATGACAATAAAACATATGTTCTTTGAAATCTGATGAATATATACTCCTTAAGTTGGCAACTTTGGTATTTCATTTTCTGTCATTGGTATGCAAAGGTTTTTCTATATGTCCATTTAGTTAATTTTGTTAATTGTTTGATCCATATACTTTAGCTGATTTTTTTATAAAGATACTGAAATATGTATGTTAATGCCTCCCCTTTATGATGGTAGATTTTTAAATACTCCTTTTTTAGTACTGCCATTTTTTGCTAGTCATATTTTTTTCCTGTTATTTAGTACACACAAATTTAGAATTGTTATATCCAGGTGGCTTAAACATTTTATCATTTTAGAATACCTACTTTCTCTACTACTTTTTCTTTCTTTAAAGTTTATATCATATGATATTGGTTAGACTACACACTCTCTTTGAGAATGACCCCTGACATATTTAGAGTGCCCTTGCTTCTAGGTAATAAAATCATTATGAATTTTTTCTTGCTCTAAGGTACAGAATCAGCTATCTTTCTGAAATCTGTATTTCTATAGAAAAGAATATTCTTAGACACAAAAATCTGGTCTTGGAGTATGCAAAGATGTTGCTGCTGCTATTGAACTAGAAAAAAATATTTCTCTGGATCTTGTGCAATCTCATGAAGATAATATTTTTTCTTATTTAACATATTTTGTTCTGCCATGCTTTTCCAATATATTTTCTTTCTTTAATTTAAATATTTCACATGACACTGTTGATCAGCAGTGACCAAAAAAACATTTGATTTGATTCAATGATATTTTATTATAATGACCTGTACAATTTCCTCTTTACCCTCTGATCTTCTTATTCTTTGTCACCTGTACTATTTTCTTTTTTTGATCTGACCTCATTTTTCTTGTTTATTCACTCCATTTTTCTCTTTTAATTGATTTCTGTAGCTTGAAATCTCTTCTATATATAAATGAGAAGTGTTCTTATACATCCCTTGTCTTGATTTCTCATGAGCTACTTCAATATTTTAAATTGACATTCAGACAATTTTACATTCAGGTATCCTGGGAGGCCTCTGGCCAGTTTTCTCTTTGTAGACCTGAAGATATTTTTAAATATATATCAGAATTTTTATTCTCTAGGGAACATGCATATAAATTTCACCTATTATTTGTTATTCCTCAATAATATCTTTTAAATAGTGGATGTACCTTTTTCAGAAATATGAATTTGCATTATCGGAACAAGTAGAATATGTGATCCTTCTAGAGGAAGGTTTCCCAATATGAAGGTGGTTTTAAAAGCTATGTCAGGATGCTTGCTAATGTTGCCACCAAAGAACAGAGAAGTTCAAATAACAGCTTCCTTGAATGAGGTCATGGGGTTACGATTGAATGTTTTCACAGCCAATTACATCTGTCTCAGGGGAGTGTAAAAGAATTCATGAACTCTCCCTTTGATGCACACTGGTGTTTGCAGACAAAAATATTTATGTCCATCTTGGAAATACATGTCAGGCCTCAAATTTCTCAGATAATATGAAAAAAACACTATGTAATAATACACTAGGTAATAAAATCATTATGAATTTTTTTCCAAATTTCTCAGATAATATGAAAAAATGCTATGAATGTAAGAGCAGCAAGATAATCTCTTAGTGTGGTAGAGTTTCTACCACATGTTTATCATATTAGGACTAAAATTAGGATAATTTTAGAGAAAGTAATAAGCCCTAACTTCAGAAAATATCGAAATCAATTTTAGGAATGTAGGATATTCAGCAGATATGAAAATAAGTTCCCCAGTTTAGATCTTGTGATTAGTTCCTCCTTTTGTTTTCCTCATAATCATCAGTCATTCCTCATTATTACAGTATCACACATTTAAATATTCTCTCATAGAATATATTCAGTTTATATCAGCATTTTTTTTTAGTACCTCTTATATTTTACCTTTCATTTCCATTCCCACTTCACTATTATTTTGCCCCTCTGCTCTTCATGACTGGAGAAATACAATAGTTTCTCAACGGGCATTATGAATTCTAGATTTTGGAATATCTCTCCTTTAAATGTATCCTTCATTACTATCCTATTGCATTGCTCTTCCTAAAGCAGACTCTGAGCACTCTACTCTCCTCAAAGTCTTTACTTACTCTTAGCCTGCCCCTCTTCAACAGAGAGGGAGGAAAAGAAAATGAATCTGCTTCTTCAGATGAACATAGTAAATGATTCTTCCTCTACATTTATGCTGCATTAGGGTAATATCCAAACATCTGTATCGTTATGTACACTGCTGTGTGCTCATTTGTACTATATTCCTGTATCTGATTAGGAGCATAATTTTTATTGTGCCTTTATTCATTCATTGAGATCAATAGATAGCAAATAAAAGTCCAGGCCAGTAGATTTCACTCAGGCTATTTAATCAGTTTATCTAGGGAGCCTTCACAATATATCTTTCCCACTGCCACACAGATTTTGCTACAATTGGGATGAGGTATATTAAGACAAGAATTTTCAAAATTTTCCATTATTTCTAAAATGCAAACAAGGTTAAAAATCTCTGACTTAGGATATGTAAATCACTATGCTAATTGCTAACACATACCAATATGGAAAAGAAAGAAGGTTCATCTTAAAGATGTTTACTATTAGTTGTGAGGGTATTAGGCTTTGGAGTAAGACTAAGGTGGATTTGATTCCTAGCTTCATTATTGGCTCTAGCCTTAGTAATTTGCTTAACACTTCTTAAGTTTTACTTTTCTGATTTTAAAATTAGAGATAAAGTAGTTTTTGCCTGATTAAATACATTTGTGAGTAAAAACATGTAGTAGATTATTGGCCCTTAGTAAACACCTAACACTTCATATTGTTATTATTGATGATAATGCAAACTCACGGATGCCTGTTTCATATAGCAGTATGAAATAAGTACCCAGAAGATGTAAAAATAAACTCTTGCATTTTTCAGAAGGGGGATTATTATTTTACATGAAGAAATTCAGGGAGGTGTCAGGCAGTGGATCTTGATATAAAGGTAAAAATTGTCCTATGTGGGCAGGGAACTAGAGGGCATTTCTTGGAGAAGGAACAACAGAGGAAAAGGCCCGGAATTAGAAGTTCAAATTTGCTCGGTTAGTATCAAACAGGCCAGTTACAATACAATATGGTATTTTTAAAGAGAAGTTAGTAAAAGTTATTTTTTTTTATAAGTTTGAGTACAAATTTTAATGGACTTCTATTACAAGATCAAATTTTGTCTTTTGTTCATAGTGGAGCTATGGGTTTTGGGTTCATCGGAAGTATGCTCAGAGATGACAATTTGAGTAGGTTGGATGGAAAAAATATTACCTCATAACAAACAAACAACAATAACAACAACAACAAACAAGGATCGGTTCATGGACTTATGCAGATTAACTATAAAGTCTATCTGTCATGTGTCAATGGAGAGAATATAGTCAATTGTATTCACCTGTTTCATTTAAAGCAAAATACCAAAGCAGAATCATTAAATTTTAGATGGTTCACAGTTCTCCAGTTATTAAAATGCCAAAATTAAAATTGTCGGATATGTAGCTTTCCTCCAACAACAACAAATACATTCTTTTATTGAAGGACCTCCTCGAGAGCAGATAGAGGAGTCACTGCTCCACCCACAGGCTATAATCACTGCCATGGTGACTGTACATGTGAGCCAGCCAGATGCCAGCGTCAAATGCCTCTGCCTGACGATTTTGCTACTGCTTCCTATACCACCTCTTAATTTCTTCTACTTTAATTGGGCTACCTTTCCTCATAGATTCAAGCAAGAACATGCTCACAGAAAAATGTTGTTTTCCAAGTAACTTTGGTTACATTATGTTCCCACAAACAGAATCAAAATTTGGTTTTCCCTTCCACTGATTGCATATTCTGCTTATCTCCAGCATTGTTCAGTAAGTAGAAAAGAAATAGACATATGGATCTTGGACTATTTTTTCTGTGCTTTTAAATTTTTTTCCTGTAATTTCTGTACCATACTGGGTTTGATTTCCAGTTATTCTAATAATATAAGAATATTCAAATTACGATACCACATTGTGGGTTATGTTGAAAGGCTTAAATTAAAATATTTGAAATAGCAATTTAGAGGGGTTTATAGACCTAAAAGATGCAACTAATATCCCTTATTCACCAAATACATTTTAGGTAGTATACAAAATCAGTTCTCAATGGAATTAACTGGCTTTCTAAATTTTGGGGAAGAGTGAAGTATGAGTTTTCAAAGGGCGCTAATACAGTAGGTCTGCTATGAGTTTTTATTAATTGCCAAGGCAGAGAGTTCTAATTGGCACCTTCCTCCATCTAGAAGGTAATGAAGTAGAAGGAATTTGTCCTAGTAAAAACTTGTTTGAGAAAAGAGAAAGATCAAGTCCATTTTTAAAATTAATTAATGATATATATATTTTTAAATTCAACCTTAATCAGATGTTCGTATGGATTTTAATCAACATGGAGCATATTTCTCTATACAAATCTGTGGTGTATTCACTCTTCCACAGAAAGCATTCTAAAAATAGAAGACCACGGTATAAATAGAAAGATAAAGAAAAAAAGTTACAGCAAAAGAACAATTTCTTCATTCCAGGATAAACGCTAATGATAATTTTTTTTTCATAATACATTAACATTCAACTGACAAAAAATTTAACAAAACTTCAAGAATGTGATTGAAATAAAAAGTGTGGATAGACAGTATAAGGCTATAAAGCAAATAAAGCAATGATTACATCTACTAAGAGAAAAAAATGGGCCAGATGTTAAATGAAGAAGTACAGAAAACCTTTATTTTTAGGTATGGCATGGTCTACCTAAATGGTACTCTCCTGTTAAATTTGCCATGAAAGTGATGTTCAGTAAAAATTTAATATCAATTATTTATCAAAGACTTATTGAATGATGATGATACTCAAAGTTATAATATACAAAATACAGATATAAAAAATTGAATTTTAAAAATTCATTTCTACCTTAAAAAAGTACTTATTTCCACTAAAGTCAATATTATTTCATCTCTATTCTTTAATTTTAAATTAAGTGTGCTTTTAATTTCACCTCATAACTTTTATTGAATCCATCTCCCCTCTGGTCAGTGTTAATAGAAGAGCAAATGTGTTAAAAAATATAAATACAGTTAAACTAGTTACAAAACAATATGGATAGCACCAGAGCCAAACAAAACATTGCAAGGATAGAGCAAAATTTTACTACAAAATTATGAGGTTCTTGGAGATAAAAATACGAACCAGAGCTCAGAGAGGAGGGAAAGAATACATATTAGGGGGCTTATTACATTATATTTGAAAATGAAAGGGTGCAAATATTTTCGGTTTCCAATCTGGGAAAGGTTTGATAGATATTTTTCTGCCTCATCTATCTTTGTTCATAAAGGTTATTTATTTTAGTTTCAAATACTGTTATTTGATTTTCTCATCTTAAATAGTTTCTTTAAATGTATGATGCTGCATTGAACAATGCAGCTGCGAACTTCAACCAGTGACACTAATGAGAATATGTGAGGACCTCTGTTCCCCTACATGTAGCGCGCTGGGTTGATTGATGTATGCTTCCTGCCTTGGGCAGGAGTAGGTAGTTTTATTTTATTTTAGTTTGGTCAATTCACTCTACCAGTATTAACTTTATACTCTTTAGTATCTCTGCTTTGAACATATACCTTTGAGATGTTGTATGTTTAAGAAGTTTAATTTTTGTTCTGTTTATTTGACTTTTAAGTATAATCTTAGACTGATCAGGAAAAGAGACAATCTGATTTTGTGGTAAAAATCATGTTCTTTCTCTTGATATCATCAATCATGGTGAAATAGAACATGTCTGAACATTTATCTTAAGCTTATGAACCAAGGGAATGAAATAAAATCTAGCAGCATCTGTAGGAGGTGGTGATAGCAACTGCTGGCAGAAAATCCAGAATTACTTTAAGCTCCTATATATTACTAGGGAATACAGAGGAAAGTATAAAAAATCTGTTATATAGTTTTCAATCTATTGTATAAAAATAAAGGATATAATAAATCAGAGATTATATCTTTCTGAAGCCAAAATAGATTTATTTCACTGAATCAAAGGAAAGTTAGCTCAGTGTCTTATGTGTGTAACATTAGCTTTTAATTAGAACACACACACACACACACACACACACACTCACACTCACACACATATAGATTGTCACTATTTTCTATTTTAAGTTAAGTTTTTCCCAGCAATTTTGCCAAATTCTGGTAAGAGTTTTTTTTTGGAATGTGGTGGTGGGGGTGGAGGGAATAGTGAGGAGAGAGAAAATGCTTGAAATATCAATTTAGCTGAAAATTTTAACAATCATCTTGTAGACCTATACATTTTCATAGTTATTATGTGCTTTCATAATTGCTGGGTGTTGCAACAATTTCTTTACTTTTTTTTTATATAAACTTTAGGTTGTAATTAAAGGAAAGGTGTTCTAGAATGAGATGGAAATTACAATGGTTACTGTCTTAAATACTTCTGATAATGCCAGCCACCTGTTGAGATGAATAATTTCCAAGTGACTTATAGACTGTTTCAGTGTAAAGTTCTAAATTCCTTATAATGACTTCTAGCTACAAATCCATTTATGGAATCTTATAATCCAATGTATTGCTCACTCTCCTACCATTCTAACATTGAGGGCTAATGGCTTAGATACAATGTGCCAATAATGTCCATAGCAGCATGAAGTAATTTTTTAACTGCTTTAATGAATTGTTAGTTTAATGGTTGCCATAACTCAGGCTCATAAATGATGTTTTCTTAGTGCAAAATGCTCTGTAAAAGCTTAATGTTTTGTTATCAAAACAAATTAAATTATAACTATGTGCCAATGGTTATATAATTTTAAAATATTTTCAAAAGATTAGTGCTATTCATTTGTAACTGAGCTGTAAGATATAGACATAAATGTGCATAGCTTAATGAGTTTTTATATGCATACATACACCCAGGTAAACGCAATCCAAATCAAGTTTAGATTATTATCAGCCACTTAGGAAGCTACTTTTTATGTCTCTTGAGTGGATAAAGTCCCAAAGATAATAAGCACTACTTTGATTCTTACTCATCTATTGAAGATTTTTGGCTGCTTTGAGTTTTTTGCAAGTATGAATAAAACTGTTGTAACATTTGCATGTAGATTTTTTGTTTTTGTTTTGTTTTTGTTTTTGTTTTGACCTGGTATTCACATCGGGTAAATAAATACCCAGGAACACAGCTTCTAGATCACATGAAAAGATTATATTGAGCTTTGTAAAAAACGTCCAAACTGTTTTCCAAAGTGGCTGTACTATTTTTCATTCCCATCAGCAGTCAATGAGTGCTCCTGTTGTTCCAAATCTATGCCAGCAATTGATACGTCAAGTTTATTCATTTTTTAAAGCCATTTTGACATCTTATTGTTGTTTTGTGCTTTATTGTAAATATTTATGTCTATGGCTTCATTTTCTTTGTGCATATGCTGAAAGGCTCTACTTGGCAAATGAAAATCAGACTATTAACAGGTAAAGAAAATTGAACAATCACAAAATGATTGACCAAGGGTGTGGTCTGCACATAAGGAAGACATCAAGTTACTAACTGAGCATAATCTTTACTTAGAAAGATAGAGATCAGCTTTACCCTACCTTCTAGCTACTAAAATCAGATTGACATGAGGGAGGCTGGATCAGTTGTTAGAAGGGTTTCTGTTACGTGAGCAAGATAGGCTGTCTCTCTACAGGTTAGACAGCTCCAAGATAAATCAGGCAAATAAGTAGCTAAATTGATTGAAGACAAAGTAAAAATGAGTTCCTCTTGGTGATGAGGAAATGCAGGTAGATGATATAAATCTGAGTTATTAGTGCAATTCTGATAGACTCAATTTTTAAATAAGAACCCTAATCTCTTGAGTGAGGACTGATGGAAGCAAGACACAATCACAGTTTTTAGAAAAAAAAAAAGTGATTAGGACTCTTTCTACCACTCAAGTATGAAAGTAAATATCCATGGTTATGAACTGGAGAAAATTTAGGTGATTGGGCTTGAAGATGTAGGCTAAACAAGGGTATCTGTGAAAATACAGGCAGAATAGAGGAGTGGATCTCAGGAGGACAAAGTTTAGAAAGGAAAGCTGCTTTCTATGCTCCTCCTGCCTGAGTCCTGTGAATGTTGGAACAGTTAAGATTTTGGGGGGCGGAGGAGGAGGAGGTAAATTGCGTAACATTTTGCATAACATTTTGACCCAAGCAGTCAGTTGGTAGATAAACTCTCTCAAGATGATTGTAGTTGCAGGGAAGAAAACTACAAGAATTTAAAAAATAAAGCCTACAGCTTTAGGGCTTAGTACCAACCAGGCAGAAATAAAACTAGCATTTACGATAACTTATCTACATTCCAGAGACCAATTTAAGAATTTCACGTTACTTTAATCTTTACATGCATCCTAAAAGTTATGCATATTATTCCTTGTAGAGATGAAAAAAAACTAAGTCAAGTAATACGTCCAAATTTCTTAGCTATTTAAATGAGGCCGTTAGTCTTCATGGCTGGGCAGAAACTAAGGGCTCCAGAAATGGCACAACTAAGTATTCCAGTACGCTCCATTCTAATGCCAAAAAAGATTTTTGGTAGATTAAATTATGAAAAACAAGAGAAAAGTAGTGATGAACAACTGAGGTGACAAAGTTCCGAAATTCATTGGTATATTAAGTCTGTTTTGCTTTATTTTTGCAGTTGAACCTGCTAGATGCAGATCATAAATCATCTTAACACTCAATATAATGCTTGATTTAGGATTCAACTATTCTAATTATTAAAAAATCTACAATTGAGTGGAAAAGTCTGCAGTTTTCAGATTATCTTAGTTAAAGGTTTTCAGGGAATTTTTCTTTTTATATTTAGATGCCATGTTAGCACTGGCAATGGCAGCTTACCTATACTAAACAGAAGAAAATAAACATCTAGAGATTAAGCTTTATAAATCCAGCTATTTAAATTATTGGTAATTTTACACATTTTTTTTATTCTGACATGTAGGATATTAGTAATCACTTAAGTAATATAAAGAAAATTGAATAATTATTTTATCTAATTTTGGGCAGGTTGAGTTGTAGATGAAGTGAATGAAATAAAAGTAACATGGCCACTTTAATTAAAAGTAGACTTATAATTTGTTGCAAGATAAGGATCTGGAAAGTGAATAAAATTATGTCATTCTTAACATATGAAACAAGAAAAAAATTCTTCAGATTGCATTATTTAAGTGGTTTAACAGCTACCCTATCATGAAAAATATAAGCTGCAATACAGATGTCAGATTATAATTATGCAAACAAATGATATGCTAGTTTTTAAATTTACAGTCAATAAAGAAAAAAAAAAATAATTTGTCTAATATATCAAATCTGGAACTTAACAAATTTTGACTAAATTTGACTGAAATAGATAAATATAAAGGTATAGATTTGGAAACATATCTTACAAGGTGATAGAATTATCACAAAAATGGTTAAGAACATAGAATCAGAAGTCAGTCAGACATGATTTATTCAAACTACAATTTTTTTTTACCGTGGAAATATAAGCATATCATTTCAGCTTGCAAAACTTCAGTTTCTTTTTTTATATAATGAAATGATAATAATAATCCTTACCTCATAGGATTGTTTTGAGAAGTGTATATAACAATCCATGTCATATTAAACTTAAATTCTGTAGTTTGAGAACATATGAATCATGTCTTAAGATGACTGTAAACTAGACCTTCTAATAGTAATGAACCAGGTGATATAAAAAGAGGCCAAGAAAGGGATAATGTAAACAACTTTCTTCTCAGCCAAAGTCTACAATTCTGATGAAAATTTTTGTTTTATGATGTTTGGCCTATTGTAATTTAAATCATTAGAAAAATTAATTGTTCTTTGCATTTCTCTCTTTTTCTAAATTAAATTGTTATGCTATGCATACTTTTTAAAATTCTATTTTTTTTTTTGTTCAGGTTAATATATACCAGCCGTATAGTGCTATCTTCTCTCTCTTGGCTTCAGCAAAGACCATGTTTTCTCAGTTTTCTTCCCACTTTGCTAGTTAGTCTTCCCATTTCCAACTTGATTTCTTTTCTGTTTCTGTCTCAGATAACCAAACTGCAAATATTAGTTTTTTGAAGGACAATTTTCTATGCTATCTGCATTATGTCTTCAGAATGTCTCATCCAGTGTCTTTGGACTCCATCTTTCTCTAAGGATGCCTTGAAACTTATATATCTAATGTATGTCAACATAAGAAACATCCTGTCATGTAGAGAATCTTTATAAGAATTTATCTGAGCCAAGCTATTGACAAATGCCAGGAAGCAAGATCCTAAATGCTCTGGAGAACAACAGTTTTGCATTTGAAATTAAAGAGGTGGGAAAAAGCAACCTGGGAATTGGATTACAAAATAGTTAAGATTATGTGCTCTTTTAAGAGTGGTTTTGTATCTTGTAAAGGTGTGTTAACCTAGATGTGTACAAACAATGGACAGGGATTGTTTAAGGCAAAAATAAACCCTTTACTAAAAAGTTATATACCTGCGATATGACTACCTACCATGACCTGCCCTGTTAGGAATTTATGATCAGCTCACCCTGTGAGGTTACTTTTCATAGAACCCCTTTTTTCTTCAACACCTAAAGTTTTCTTTCAGACACCACATGGGCATCTCAAATTTGGCATGTTCCAAATGATACTCTTGTTTCTATAACAGCCCTTCTCCACCAAAACTCTTCCTTTCTTTACTGTGTGTAATTCAAATTAAATTATTATTAAATTAAATATAACCCACCTGGTTACTCTAGAGTCCTGGTAGCCGTGCTTGATTATTTTCTTTCTTCATTTACAACATCTAATCTGTTAGTAAGTCCTCTTAATTCTGACCCAAACTTTTTTTTTTTTTTATTTTCTATTCATTTTATTTTTATTTTTTATTTTTATTTATTGTTTATTTTTCTATTGGTTAAATTTATTGGGGTGACATTAGTTAATACAACCACATAGGTTTTAAGTGAACAGTTCGATAATACATCACCTGTACAGTGCCTGTGTGTTCCCCGCCACATCTTGAATGCAGTGCTGCTGTCACCACTCAAGCTACATTTACTGGCAGTGGTTTGCTTGGACTTCTACTATAACCTCCAACTTAATCGCTATTTCCTCTTACTCTCTCTCATTGAAACAATTGGCATATATCAACCAGAGGGTCTTCTAAAAACCACAGTTCAGATCACTTTACCCTCTTTTCAAAAATCTAAACGAGTACCTGGATTTTTGTAAAATCTGAACTCCTAATAATGGCCTGCAAGTCCTTCTATTATCTTACTCCTGACAATCTCTCCAACTTTATTTGATACTGGTTATCTTGTTTCCTTGCTATTCCTATGCTATCCTTGAGTTTCTCAGATAGGCCAAATCTTTTCCTATCCACTGGAGACAATACTCTGTAAACAGCCTTCTCCTGATATTTAGCATGGGTATGTTTTATCTTTTATATTTCATCATTATAGAATCCTTGCCTGACTAATCTCTCCTTAAAGTGGTGATTACAAGGCACTCCTTATTGGAGCCCTATTAATTTCCTTTTAGCATTCATCACAGTCTTAATCATTTTGTTTTATTCGCTTTTCTGTTTAGTGCTTCCCTAGCCTCCTCCACTCAGAGTAGCAAACTTCTCGCTCTTGTTTACTTACTGTTTTATCCTCAGTGGCTACATAGTGTTTGTGCAGAATAGGTGACAGTTAAGTAACATGAATGCCCAAGTTGCAGACTTATGTCACTTAATGATATTTTGAAAAATTTGCCAAATAACTATTTATATTTATAAATATGTTTCAATGGATTTCACATAATTCATATTGATTAATTTTTTTAAAGTAATAAGCAGTAATCCAATATACTAAATATAGGTACTATCAGATAATTGAATTTGTACTTGAACTTCATTGTCTTACATCTCATTAACTTAATTTATATTAAATTATATTTTGATGTTATGTCTGGCTTACACTGAAGGACACCCTTTAGTAAACCCTATATGAAAACACTTGGTGCATTTATTGTCAGAATGTCATTGAGAAAATTGTCAAGTTCATCACACTATTTCCTTTGTATAAGGACCTATATGAGAAATGTTACTTGTACTTTGATACCAGGGAAAGTTTGCTTTTCTTTTATAGAATTACTGTAATTATAAAATAAATGTTCACAGAATAGTTTGAGAATAGTTTTTTATTATGTTCCAAATAAAAGTATAAATAATGAGTGTTTTTTTTAAAGCATTATTTTTGTAATAAAATTGGGTTAAATTAAAAATCAACAAATTGATATAATTCTGTTTCCCGCCCATGGGTATACTGGGTACATAGACACTTTTGTTTTGTTTTGTTTTGTTTTCACATTCCTTTCTTAATTTGTTTCCTTTTTTTATTTAGCACTTCTTCTGTGTAAATTATTAATATGGTAACATCCATTTTGTTCATAGTGACTGGCTCCTCGTTATAACTGATGAGCCAAAGTGGCAAAATCAGGCAATGAACACTTATCAATAATTTGGACATGTGTTTTTTCAAAATATTATTTCTATGTTTATTTCTTCTTCTCTTTCTTCTCCTTCTCCTTCTCTTCCGTCTCCTTTCCTCTTCCTCTTCTTCTTCTTCTTTCTCTTCCTCCTCCTCTTTCTTTTTTTTTTTTTTTTCCCCAGTGGGAACTCATACTGATATGAAGAAGTAAACTGAAGCATATTACAAGATTAACTCAGAAACAAAGCTTGGAGAAAAACATGACACTCCAGTTCCTGGCTATAGTTGACACTAAGCAATATCTTCATCTCTCCCCCAATCCCCTTACAAAGATGAATTTATTCAAGAATTGGGGCATTTCATGAGATTTTAAAGCACCCTTCTAATAATCTCCTCAATTTTCTCAGTTTGCTTCAGAAATTTTAAATCCAATATCTGCCACTTTCAACAAGCCCATGCAATAAAAATTGAAATTTCCATATATATTGATTGATGTAATAGGTTCATTTTAAAATATTTGGTTTAGCACTCAAAGTTTTTAGTCCTCTATGTTTTTCTATTCTAATTTTACATTGTCATTCTAGGAGGAAAAAAGCATTCATCAACTATGAAATCTCTAGGTCATACTTACTGTCAAGTTTCCAGACTCACGTACCCGATATCTTTCTGATAATTTCTGTCTTGATCTACCCCAACTTCCCTATACTTCACACTAAACAAATTGCAGAGCATACTTATTACTTTTCTCTGTGACTTCTCTCATTTAATCTTCTCAACTTGATAACAGTGAGACAATTGGTGATATAATCTAGAAATATGTTAAATTTATTAGATTTATAGTTCACTCATAATCATAATCTCCACATCTCATCATGCGATAAACTTTACTAATTGAAGATATACATATCTCCTCTCCATTTCCTTGTCACTGACCTAGTTTATGAACTCATTATCTCTTTAGTAAAAACTGAAACAACCTTCTTCCAGATTGTTTTACTTTTTGTTTTATCTGCCTCTAATTTATCAATCACTGTCTCCAAAAATGGTCCTTCTGATTTGCAAACCTGATGAATATATTCCTCAGAAGGTCTCAAACTTTGTAGTCAAAAGAAACATTAAAGAAGTGATTTAAATTATAGATGTTACACACCACTTTTAAAGACTCAAAGATTAATTAAATCTGGTATTATTGTGTGTAAATAAAAAATAAATATAAAATAAAAACTGTAAATAAAATAAGCATCTTATTTTGTATATTGTTCTACATATACATATATCACTATATATTAATATGCATATTATATATAGTATACATTATACATTTGTAAGTATATTTTTCCAAAAAAGCTTTTGCATATCTAATAATAATAAATAATAAATATTTTAGTATTTCCTTTAGTTTTATAAGAGAGAGACCATTTTTGCAACTTATCAGTCATGTCTACCTCTCCTTCAATTTTCAATATATTTTGTATAACTGGACTTACACTCTATTTTCTCTGATTTGATTTTTCAATCAAATGTTTTTCAGTATTCAATCACATGGATGTATGTTGTTATAATTATTAATTTTCCTACTAAATGGTATTTTTTGTACAACCATACTCCACCTTTTTTGCTTCTCTTGTTAAGAGAAACGAATTGCTTCCACTTATTTGTTATTTCAAATTGCTGCTGTGAATATTTATATCAACTTTTTTCCCAATGTCTATGTGAAAGAGCATATCTAAAGCTATATGTCTACAGGTAGAATTACTGTGTACATTGTACAGTTTGCAGCTTCATAGCTTTATAACATGTTAGATTTTTTCCCCACTAAGTGGCTGTAATAGAAGCAGCCTTGGATCAACCTATTAGTTTTGTACAATCCACTTCTTTAGCATGCATAACTGAAGAGTAATGAGTATCTCCTAAAGATATTTAAAAATATACAATTAGTTCCCATTTTTACAGACTTATTGGTCCTTAAAATATATTAATTTTGTAAATACTGGTGTTCAATTATTTTCACAAGAGTCATTTCCAGGATAATATATAAGTACATAATTATTATTATCAATAATATTATCACCAACAAAAAATAGTATATTAGCTGTTGTTATGACATGATAAATAATTTAGAAGAATGTCATCTTAGTCTTCTGAGAAATTTTGATCTAAAATAGAATATTATTAATGAATATAAATGTGTTTTAACAGCATAAAAAAGCATGAAGAATAACTCAGTGCACCAGAAATGTCATTTAGTTGTACAACTACAAAGCTTCTTAGAGTTAGATGGACCATTGAAAGTCACTTTCTACCCAAATAAGAAATCCTGTCCTCAATATACTTCAATTTGATCATCCACAGCTCTGCTTAAATAATTCTAATAATTAGATACCCATTATTTCAATTTCTTCTCAACAAAATGTAAATTTCCCATGAGCAGTGATTCTTATGTGGTTTGTTTGCTTTTTTCATGTTTTCTTTACTTTTTGTATCCAGAGCAGTGTTCGACACATAGCAGTGCTCAAAACTATTTGGTAAAAAATAGTCCTTTCAGTCTTACATTTTATTTCTTTCTAGTGAAAACACAAACTTCCAAAATCCTTACCAGATTTATTAAATGGTTTGCATTTAAGATCTCTCCCCAAATTGGGGTCTTTAAATATGTTGTCTGGTTTTCCAATGTGTTTTAATATATGAAAACCATAATACTGACAATGTTAAGTACAGTAGATGAAAGAAAAACTCCTCTGATTTCTACTCATATCTACAGATGCACCCTATGATAGATAGTTCTATTTAATATCTGTAGCCATTTGCCACTCTTTGATATTGATATTAATAAGAAATATAAATTTTATTCACACAAATGGACTACTATATCTATAGTAAAAGCATTTAAATTATAAATAATATGCAAAAGTTTAACTGAGAGGGAAAAGCTGGAGAATAATATTGACATTTCCTTCTGGGCTAAGGCATAGGGAAGTGGTGAATAATTTCAAATTTGGAACAATTTTGCTGAAGACATGGAAATTTAGTAGTTGCCTCAATGATGTATGGAGAGAAAAATGGCAAAACATAGAGATAATCTACTTAACATTTTGTCTATTTTATTAAACTTTACAAAGATTTATTTTAAGCCCTGAAAAACAGCAAATTTTTATTTTCATGCCTGCTCCAAATATATATATTTCCCCTATCTTCTATGAACCATTTTTATTGCAAGCCAGATGGAAATTCACTGGTACAGTTCTTGTAATGCATCAAGGTTGGCCCTATTTGGGGAACTTTTATTTTCAAAGAACAGTGTATATCTTTTTTGGATTCACCTTGAAAGTACAGTACCTCTATATTTAGTCCCTGCGAGCGTAGCAAATAAGCATAATGAAAGAAGTCTACTTTGTTAGCATCAATAAAATGCATCTTGCCCTCCTTCCCGATCTCCTTCTTATTCAGTCCACCTGGAAATCTTTACTATCAATCTCAGCAGTTGTGTTATGTTACAGTGTAAAAAGTTCAGTCTTTACCCAAACTGAGAAGGGGCTTATATATTTTAAGGTTGATGTTCTAATGAAAACAATAATCTGAATGTGAAAATTGCATATGTTTAAATCTTTCATACACAATTTTATTTTAAAACAAAAACATAAACAATTTAAATGGTGAGGCATTTCTATTTTCAGAACGAAAACTCACACTAACTTAAAGTATATGTTTCACTGACTATTTTGACTGGACATTGAAATAGAGAAAGATATTTGATTCCTAAAGAAGTTTTAAGAGGTTGCAAAAAAAAAAAAAAAAAGAATTTCCAGTAGGGGAAGGCACAATAACGTGTATTTAATATTGAAGATACATTGTTTACTATAATATAACGATTTTAAAATATTTTGAGTTTTTAGAAGGTTTGGGAGAGCAATGAAAGAGGAAACCATTCTGCTGAAATGTTTATATAAATTAGAATGTACTTCCATTAAGTTTTCAGAATGGGCATTTTTTAATCACACAAACTATCTTGGAAATCCTGCAGATATCCACTACAAGATAGAACTAATATTTATTTAATAATTCCTATGAGTAAATACCTATGATGTAAAACTATGTTTTATCTAATCTTCAGAAAACCCTTTAAACATATATAGTATCCACATTTTTCAGTGAAGTGCAAAAAATTTAAGCAACAAGTCCCATGATGCAAATCTTGAATTACAATAAACTTAACAAAACAATAGCAAACATAACAAACATAAATAGTGATAAAAATATTAACTAACAGTTATATATACATTTTAGACGAAGATACCCAGTAGTAGAACACAATCCAATAATCTGTGTGTATATTATGTATTAAAGAATGAAGTGCTACCAATTAACAGATAAAGGAGGTTGATAGGTAAAAAGTGGGTCAGGAAACATTGCCAAGAAAATGTTCAATTTAAGGCGATGCCAATCTGAGCCTGAATGGGAGAAGGGAATGGTGTAAACTCTCAGGCAGTTCCCAGAGTGTAGAGGGGCTCCAGTCTTTGGGTGAGAGCAGCAGATGTCACTCTTATTATCAAGTCAATAAAAGCTAATGCACTGAGGAGTTTTCAGAGGACCATACAGAAGTGATAAAAGGATCTGAAGGACTTTAAGCATAGCCAATAGTGCCTGCGATATAAACTAAACGGGACTGGACACACACCTCCCAATTCATATTTTGAAACCTTAACTTCTAATAATATGATATTTGGAGATAGGATGTTTAAGGGAGGTAATTAATATTAATTAAGGTAATAGGGTGGTGCCCTAATTCAGTAGAACTGGTGTCCTTTATGTAGAGAAAGTGATACCAGGGTCACAGGAGCATGGAAGCACATAGAAAAGCCCGTGTTGGACACAGCCAGAAGGTGGCTCTCTGCATGCCAGAAAGAGGCCTCAGGAGAAACCAAAGATGTGGTTTATATAGTTTATGTAAAACAATCTAATATCCACTAAGAAAATATTTCACAAAATTTAATAACCCACATATCATCTTAATAATCTTTTGATAAATCTTTATGCCAATTCTTTCTTTTAATTAACACATTTTTAAAACATAAATCATTTACATAAAAGAAAACTTTATATCATTGCCATAAGTCACTGATGATAAGGGAGCTAGTATTTGTAAAGTGCTTAAAACTGTGCTTGAAAGTCTACTGGTATATAATAAACAAACAAATGAATTCACACAAAATAGTATTATAAGTAAGCAATTTTATTAAAATTAGCCTGAATCTGTTAGGGTTGATAAAGATATAGTAACACCAAATTAGATTTCCTTTTATATAAACATGATGATGGATACAAAATTTTAAATAGCTTTACCTTGCAATATATAAGTAATGCTATCTAATTTTGGATTTGCACATAATAGCTTTCCAGTACTTTGGAAAATCTCACTTGAAAGGATATTATAAACAGTCTTCAGAATGTCTACAAATCTTCAGAAGTCAAATGCTATATATATGTTGAGTCTCCACAGGTTTTTTTTTTTCCCCCATATATCCTATAGGGTTTGTGACCCAATAGAGATTAAGAACTGCCTTACATAAACAAACAGATATTTCAATATGAAGATATTGAGATAATTTATGTCTAGAATGGGAAATTTTATAATGAAATCAACTAAGTCTGGACTTTTAAAAAGATATCGAATATCCAATTTAGAGTAGATTTTTAAGTATTAGGGCATAGTGATTAACTGCATTGTTAGAAAATGGGCAGGGATTGGTTTCAAGTCTTGATTGGGTCACACGCAAGCTCTCACTATGGCTGTGGCCCTTAGCTCTCTAAGTTCCAGTTTAATCATCTGCTTTTAATACATTGTTGTGAGTATTAAATGAAATGAAAACATGAGAGTCAGAGCATACCGGGCAGTGTCTGGTGCATATCAAGCATATTATAAATGGTAGCTGTTAAGTCCTTATGACATTATAATTTGTAATAAGAAATACATATTTGGTCTTGGTCTTGTTTCTGGCACAGAGAACCTAAAACTCTTGAAATTTCTTAAGTGGGGAGAGTCATAAAGGTGTCTTTTGTTATGTTAACGAGGTGACTTTTAGAATGCCTCCAACCCACCTCAGGAAGGGGGTTGATAACCAGAAGGATCAACCATGTGATTAGAAAGTGAGAACCCTTCAGCCCCACCCTCCTGACCTGCAGAGAGAGGGAGAAGAGGATCTGGAGGTTGAATCAATCTCCAATGGCCAACAATTTAAAAAAGTACTCTTTCATAACAACCTGAAGGGACAGAGTTGGAGAGCTTTCTGGGTCAGTGAACATGTGGGAGTGCTGGGAGAGTGGCTTTTTCTAGATAGAGCATCGGACTCTGTGCCCTGTCCCTGGGAGTTGCTCCATGCATCATTTCCATCTGGCTGTTCCTGAGTTATAACTTTCATAATAAACTAGCAATATAGTTAAGTAAATGTTCCTCTGAATTCTATGGGCTGCTAGCAAATTAATCAAACCTGAGGAGTGAGGACTTGGTCATTGTAAGTCATATGCCTCAGAGAGGTGGTTCCCAACATAGGAGGGCATTTCTAGAAGAGCATATCGCTGTCTCCTGGTAAGCATCGTACAATTTTTTGTTTGTAAAACATATGTGTGCTATTATAAATAGAAGTTTAGTATTCTAGGGTTTTTTTTTTAATGACATTTAAAGCAGAGTTTAAATAGATACATCGTGCATATTTGAGTTCCATATCGCTGTGGAAAGAAATATGTAAGAACATTTTTTTTTTTCCTATAGAAAAATGGGGAAAAGAAGGCAGACTGATGGATTATGAAGTTCAACAGACATTGATTGAGCCACTAGTAGATTCAGGCTCTGTATTAATTTAAATTTGGAGCATGAGATACAGTCCTTTTCCTTAAAGCTCTCTTTGCCCTGGGGGAAAGCTGAGAGGAAACAGATAACTTGGTCATTATAGTGATTGTGCTGTGACAGAGGAGTGCGCAGATGGTAAGAGAATAGGAACATTCTCTCCCCTGCACCTTACGCTGCTTCCTTATGCATTATACATTTATTTGTTTCTCATGACTACCCATCACCTTCTGAACACACACACACACACACACACACACACAAATCGTCAGCTCTATGATCATGGACCTCATATGTTAAATCTCCAGAGGACAGAACACCGTGTAGCATATAAAAAACATTCCATAGATATTGAAGCAGTGGTTTAAATTTTTAAAAATTTAAAAATATACTATTTTATGTCCTTTAATGTCAATTAGGCAATTAACATCTTTATGTAATTCAATATAGTTAAGGTAAAACTCTTCTTTCTCACTTCTGCATTTTCTACTTATATTAGCTTTAACTCTTATTAAGCCCAATTATTTTAACATTCATGATTTTTTTCTTTGCTAACTTTATCCATCCTATATCCGGTAAAGTTGTATGATTGGAATTCAAATGAACTTGGCATGTTGGGATCATTTAGTAGTTTATATTTCTAAAAACTACTGCAATAATATCTCCCCTGGTTTTGCAATTTGTTATTACCATACCTCCATCAAGAGTCAGTCTGTTTTCCCTCCCCTTGAAACTTGTCTCACTCTGTGACTATTTTAATCAGAAAATGCCATTCTGGAACTTCAGAATTCAGTTATTAAGCAAGCCTAGTAGCTTCTTTCTTTTGTGCACTGGAGGAAATAGCCATCAGCTAAGAGGTCTGGCTAAACTAAGACTCCCATATAGGGAGGAAAACAAAACTAGCTACAAAGAGAGGCTTTGTGGGAGAGTAAGTCAAACCCCGCCAAGCCTCCTCTTCCAGAGATCTCAGCTGGGATTCAGACATTTTGGGGGAGAAATGATCTTGAATGTTATAGCTCCAGTAAATACCATTTGGATCTGAGACAATATTCTTCCATTAGTTCCATCCCGATTTAAGATTTGTGATGAGGTTGCTTTATTTATTTATTTATTTATTTATTTATTTATTTATTTATTATTGTTATTATTATTATTTATCATCATTTATGCCTACAGCACCTAGTCTTCCTAGGTGGTCTCCCATCCAAGTTCTAACCAAGCCTGACCCTGCTTAGCTTCCAAGATCAGGCGAGGTTGGACATGTTCAGCGTGGCGTGGCCATAGACTTGGCCTCTGTTTCTTATCTGTAAAATAATGGACCATCACTAAAGTTCCAAAGTTCCATGAAGTGTTAACCTTGAGTTAAATCATTGATACATATATATCATATTAGATGCATATCTGTTTAAGCAAAACTATGTATTCCTGGGTATAAATCTATACTACCATGCAAACGAAACTAATTTTTATTAATCTGCTGGGGCTGCCATAATAAAATAGCACTGTCTGGGTGGCTTGACCAACAGAAATATTGTTTCTCACAGTTCTGGAGGCTGGAGGTCCAGTACCAAGGTGTCTCTGCATATTTGTTTTCTCCAGAGGTTACTCTTCTCAGCTTGCAGACAACCATGTTCTCATTGTGCCCTTTGCATGGCATTTTATTTCTGTGGTGTCTCTTCCTCTTATAAAGACACCAGCCATACTGGATTAGGGCTCCATCCTGAGGGTCCTATTTAAACTTTACCACTTTAAAGAACTCATCTCCAAATATAATTATATTCTGAGGTACTAGGGGTTTAAAGTTTAATGTATGAATTTTTTGGGAGGAGACAATTCAGCTCATAACACAGTTTTGTCTCGGTTTCTTGTACCACTAGCCATTTGGAGATGCTCTCCAGGCATCTGACATTAAAAAACACAAAGAGTGGAATTATCAAATCACGCTTGTAATAGTTCCTCTCATTTTACTGATAATTCAAAAGACAGGAGTAAGATTAAAGCATGTAGAAAATAGAGAAATCTGAGATTGTCAGTGCAACCCTCCTGGTCCTCTTTTCCAGCTTTGGGTTACACTCTGTTTTTTTTTGTTTTAACGTTTCTAAGTGAAATTACTAGTACAAACAAAAACATTTTCTTTATAAGACATCTCCACTGTTACACTCCATTTGTTTTAGAACTGCTATGATATTCTCTAGCAAGAAATGCCCACATAAACCATAAATTAAAGATTTGATTTTAATAAGCAATGTAGTTCAACTAATTATAAAGAATTCCACAGATAAGAACTCTTTCTGCTCTAAGTATAAATAATGTGTTTGCCATGAGCTCCTGTTAAGATGTTTACAAGCTGATTTGAATGGGTCATTTTTTTCCATCCTGGATATAAAAGTGAGACAGTTGCAGGCATGCTTGTAATACATTTTTTCTCATCTCTAAATTCCTGTGAGTTATGATAGACTTCAGGTTAGAGATGATTGCATAACCTTTCATGTAATTACTCATCTCCCAACTTACACTGATGCTTCTGAACTCTTTAGTATTGATTGCTCATCTTTACTGTTTTCACAAAGCTCTCTGATTTTTTCTAAGGTGAAAAAAGCATTCTAAACCTTATATTTTAACATCCAGTGTGATACTCTTCCATTGTTTATTTGGCACAGATCAAGCATTACCACTTATGATTCTTTTATCTCCGAGTATCCAACAAATCTCCCCCTGGTCAGAAGAGAGTGAGACACCAAAGAAAAACAATATTTTCAAAAGAAAAAAGAGAGGAAGTCACCACTTACAGGATGAAAAAATTTGGAGCATGATGCGATTATCCACATTGCTCAAAAGTATCCCTTAGAGAATGCTTTCTGACTCTCACTGGATAAGAGCATAGGTAAGCTCCAAGACATAGGTAAACATAGATATGGATGGCTTGCCAACCATACAAGTGTATAGTAAAGTAAATATTTAAGAGATAATTGTTGTTATGCTGTTATGCCTTGAACAGAGTTGTTGAAAGAGGCTAGCTTTATATACCTACACACATATCAACAATATTTACTAACATTTTCCATAACTTGTTAGAGAGACACAATGTAAACTTTTTTACATAAATTACAAACCTATTGAAAATGCCATTTTCACACATGTTTAGAAACGAACATAATTGATATAAAATAGTTAATGAGCACAATTGGTAAGTACAGGCTAAAGGAAAGATTAATATAGGTGACTGAGTAAACCAATGGCTGGTTTGAAATAAAAGAAACACGTGTGATTTCATTAATAATTTACACATTTGCAAGCTGAAGTGGATTTATGAGGGCAAATATACGGAAAAAATTATTCACCATATAGGTGTGTGTTTTCTAGACCTAAGCATATACTATACATAGGCTAGAAAAAACTGAAAATACCTAACATATGCCCTTCCAGATTACAGTCTAATGGAGAGAGAGATTTTTAGAAAATAGTTACACAAAATATTTATTATAATTGTGCAAAATATAATAAAAAATATAAAATCAAATCAGATACCAGGTAATCTAAATATTAATATGTTCTCAGATTTTAATTTTCTGCTTTAAAGTAATGATGATTCGATTGAAAAGCCTGTAGAAAAGACTTTAAGAAAGTGAAAGTATAAAAACAAGATATGAAAGATATCAAAATACTTAAGTTACCATATGAGTTCTACTTAGAGTTTCACAGTGGCTCAAACTTGGCCATTGCCTGGGAGATGAGGTGGATATGGATGTGGCACAAATAGCCAGGTCATTCTACGGAAACAGCAGGTTCTGCTGCCTACGGAGGGTCATTGTCACCAAAAGTACATTAGTAAGAAATGTATTAAATTGACAGATAAATGTAAATGGTAATAGGAAAGACAGAATCTTATTTTGAGGGGAAATATGCTGAACTTATTTAATGAATAAATAGTAAGTTTGAGGTTTTCTAACTCTATTCACAAATTGTCACAAAAATAATCCATATCTAATCTTTCTTGAATGCTTACTACATGTCACATGCTAAGCACACATTTCATTCTTAGAATAATCTCTTTTGTTAGAAGTGATTCTCTTTTCTGTAGATGAGGAAACTGGGGCACAGAGATGTTTAACCTTTGAATGGCCTACTTTCATCATCTGGAAAATTGGATATTGATATAAAAGTTTTCTTCAACCTCTAATATATTACATTAAATAGAAAATATAAAGAAAAAATACCATGTATGAATTTGGAAAGGGATGGAATATATTCCCTTAAAACCCTCGATTAAGTAAGTTTTTAGAAAGTTTTCAACCATCAAGGAAACAGCTAGCAAAATGTAAGAATATTCACAGCAAAGTAATTTGGCAATTACTTTGAAAGATGCTCAATTTCTTTTATCCAGAATTCAGGCTAAGGTTAAAATAAATGCAATAATGGAATTACACAATGGCATTGAAGCGTCATAAGAGAGGACAGAATTTGTACTGCCAAGAAAAGGAAAATAGCAAAGAGTTCAGTAAAGGATGAATTAACACCGGATCTGGACATGGAAGAATACATACGAAGAAGGACTCAAACAACAAAATTAAGATCCATCTTTGCAGTTATTACTGCCCTCATTTTGAAACCTTTAGAATATTTAAAACCTTTTACCAAAGGAAATTCAGGTGGCTATTAACATTCTAACATGATTTAGTTTATCTGACTGAAATTTTCTGAAAACAATAGGCCCGCAACAATATCAATGATGAAAAGAGACACAAGAGAGATTGAGAGCTCAGAAAAATTGTACTTTTCTGTCATTTAGACTTTGAACAAATGACAACAGGATGAGATTCAAAATTAATGACTAAATCTCAGTCTTTACTTTTATGCTTCTTCCCTGTTTCTGCATGCCAATATTTTTTGCAAAGGGTAATAAAAATTTTTAGATTTTCTTCTTTTGATAGTATCTGAATTTATAAAGCCAGAATTGAAAAAAATTTGATGACTTGATATGTCTTATAATGCCAAATTCCCACAAGAAAGAAAACATTGTTTTTTGCCCATCCATTAAATAACAATTACATCAAGCACACACACACACACACACACACACACACACACACACACACACAATGGTATCTGAAAAATTTCTTTTTAGGTTGAAACCATACATATATATTTTTTTCTCCACATATTCTATTCTGAAATAGTAAAATGCACTGTACATATCAGTTTGTATATAGATAGTTAACATGTCAACACCTGTGAGCAGGATCATCAGTTCAGTTACATTAACTTATGAAGAATAAATTTAAAACTATAGTGACAAACTGATATCTAAATTATATGATTATTGGGCCCATAGAAAGGAAAATGTATGAATTTCACTGCCCCAAGTGAATGCAATTCTCTTATTATCTACATACCAACTAGTCAGTAGTCTATGATATGGAACAGTTTTAGATTATTGCTGTCATTTGGAAAATAAATGATATTTGAACAAGTTAAACAACATGGCAACTTGAAATTGCTGAGAGAAATGTTTTTTGTTGATAAAATATTACAAATATTGTAAAAATTTTGTTGGCTCCTACTTCTTAGGTTAGTTTATCTTTGGAGAATTAGAATAGCGAATGACTTTGATATAAAATATAAATATAAATATATGAAATAAAAAAATTAGTCTGTCTGCATGAACTCTCCCACTGGACAAAGCTGAGTTAAACTAAGTTGGGTACCAGGATACCACTGGATACTCTGTATTCTGTATCTTAATTCATTATTTAAAATTAAAAATAGAATTTGCACCAAAGAAAATATTAAAAAAACACTTTTGAGAGGATGTTAATTAAGGGGAATACAATCATTTTTGCTACATGCATAGTAACCTAAATATAACTGTTTAATGTTCTAATAATATGTATATACGTTTATTTCTTTGGTATTTGGGAATTATTTATAAATGAGATATTTCTGTTGTAAGGACATAGGTCTTCCAAATATTGAATAAACCCTATCTAGCTTGATTTAGTTTTAGATTCTTTAAGTAAATATTAGATATAAGAACATTGCACAGATGAATAAGTTAACATCATTCCAAAGTCTAAAAAGCAAAGTAATGGTGAGATTATAGCATAGGTGGTCAGTGGACACAGAATCAATAGGTGATTAATTGGCCCTAGTAAACTCCAAATGCTTGTCCTTTTCCTCTGGAAGAGATTCTACTACTTATTTTTGCATCTTTCCATATTGATTCCAAAATCAATATATTAGATCTTTTGTCATCAGAGAAGTTGTCAAGAAGATGTATGATTATTAAAATGTTAGTGAGGGTTTTACCAGATAGAAAATGTAGATTCAGAAAGCCACCATTTGTCTTAATAAAATTCTTCTCCAAACCTTCTCTCTACCTTCATAATCTAACATTCTAGACTATTGATTTGTGTGTTAAAGATGTTCAATAAATAATAATTTCAAAAATAATTAAATTTATTAACTGTACTAATTTAACTGTGATCTTCTGTAGAGGGAAAAAAAAAAACCCACTTGTATTGCCTAAAATCAATAATGATTAACGGGCAAGAAGTTTGAATCTGGAAAATGGGAAAGAAACTATTTCAGCCAATGGATCACTCAAGGCACACTGCAGAGAAAGGTGCATTGGTTACTCATGCTTTGGACCTCAACATTCTGAAGAATATTAACTTTAAAATATTCATGAGTGAATAGGATAGGTACATGACATTTATTGAATACCGTTTGCTAAAAGCAGTGAACTTGCTTTGAGAGCTTACTATCTGTCGAGAAATGATCAAAGCCTTTTAAATGTACTCACATGTTTTCTCACATCAGTACTAATAGGCAGATACTATAATTTTCACCATTTTAAAAAGACCCTAGGGCACATACTCAAGTACTTGCTTAAGTTTAACATGTTGCAAATCCAGGATTTGAACTCAGGCAGCTGGCACCAGATATTAGGCTCTTATAATCAAGTTGCTTCCCATTTGCACAAAGTCTCATGGTGTGGTATGAAATTTAAAAAGTAATTGGTGTTTTTCACGGTTATTTCTTGTTTATGTATATATTTTTATTGAGGTATAAGAAGCCCATAAATTTACATGCAATAAATGAACACCTTTTAAATATACAGCTCAATAAAATTTTTACAGATGTGTATATCCATTTAACTACCATCAAGACAAAGACACAGGACATTTTCACACTTCTGGAAGTCTTTTGTATCTCTTGTTTTTTAGTACATTGGTACAAGCATGATCCTGTGATTGTTACATATATAATTTCGCCATGCTAGCCAGTTCTCCTTTCTGAATAAAGAAAGTCACCGTGTTGGGTAGGCCGCATGGCAAAGAATTGTAGCGGCCTCTGGAATTATGGGGTGGTCTCAGGGACTAATATAAAAAGAAAGAAGTCATCAAGCTCTCTTACAATCCCAAGGACCTGAATGCTATCAACAACAACTGAATACCAAGGATTATGCTAAGCCTTAGACAAAAACTAAACCTGGCCAACATTCTAATTGCAGCTTTTCAATAACCTAATCAGAGTGCCCAGTTAAGTTGTACTCTAAAGAATTTGTAAAATGATAAATATCTATTGTTTTAAGGTAAATAAATTTGTTATAGACAATACAAAATGAATAAAGCTTGATTCAAGTTTGGGGTTATTGTGAATAAAGCTATAATTAACATTTTGGTTTTATGGATATCTGAGACATTTCTGTTGGGCATATACTCAGGCATGGAATTGCTGAGTCACAAAGATTAAATTGACAAAATTTACCTTTATAGTTATGGCCAAGTATTTTTCCAAAGTAACTACCAGTTGATGCTTCCACAAATAATATGAGATTCAGATATTTTCTCAAATTTGCCAACACATGGTAACAGTAGTCTTTTTAATTTATCCATGCTAGCATATATACACTGGTATTATTATGGTAATAATTTTCATTTATAGTAATATTATGGAATTATATAAGCAACCTAATGTATATACATAAAAACAACTTGGTTGATATTCATAAGTTAGAAAGTACAACCTCTTCAAAGCACAAATTACTTTTATACTTTTTCTTCTTGAGATCATACTATAAAGAAAATGATAGAAAAAGCAAAAACCCATGTTCATATAAACATTTTAAAGACGGAAAACAAAAAGAAAAAATACGATGAGTAATAACTTAAAAAAATACTGAAGTAATAAAGTTTATAAAACAGCTCACAATACATCACAAAAGTTTTGTAATACACTAAAGAGTCTTTAGGATACTGCTTTAATCATGTACATTGAAATTAAGATGTCATTATGCATAAGTGACTAGAACAAAATCTTATTAAAACATTATGCAAACTGGCATAATACTAAATGCTGTGGTTGTAACTTGTACAATATGTATTATTGCTTATCTTACTTTACTGTTATAGACTTTGGAGAAATGAAGATAAAGAGAAATTAAAAATCCTCCTATAATAAGCAAATTTTCTCTTTCTGAAAAATGTAGCTTAGCAACTGACCACACCCTATTAAAGAGAGAGAGAGAGAGAGAGAGAGAGAGAGAGAGAGAGAGAGAGTTGGTGACAAACAGAAAAATAGCAAAATACTTCAACGCAAAATAGACAGAAGGGAAAACATAAATGTCCAATAAATATTTTAATAGATGATGAATCTCAGAAGTTATCAGGGAGGGATTAAATTGTACTGTGTTACTTTCATTATCAATTGGGTTGGTATTGTTTATTTCTTTGTTTATTGGTTCTTTTGCTGTATAATTTACATAAAAAGGTACTTTCATATATGTTCAGAGCCTATTAACCCCAAACAATTTTCACTTTTACATATTTAGGCTGGGGAAACACATGTATGTGAAGAAAATATGTATAAACAAGGCATTCTTTTAACAAAAAAAACACAAATTTGGGGGAATACATTATCAACTAAAGAAAGAATCATTTGCTTCATTTGTGAAACAGACCTTCACATTGCACATATGTCTCCATGATTTGTAACACATTACTCTATTTTCACAACTAATGGGCCTCAAGTCCTCTGCTTGGTCTAGTCATTGAATTCTGAAGTACATTTATGCAATTATTCTGACAGGCCTACATTCTATCAGATTCTCTCAGAGGGATTTACAAAGTAAGATGCCCAGCAAGATGTGCTACTCATCTTTAGCAGTAGAAAAAGCAGAAAAATCAAATCATCATAACAACAAACTTTTTATCATCATGGGTATAATTCACACTGACATGTGCTTATTATGTGCTAGGCATTACTCTAAAGCGTGTGTGTGTGTGTGTGTGTGTGTGTGTGTGTGTGTGTGTTCATTTAATTCTATCAAGAACCATATAAAGTATGTAACATTTTTACCCCTATCAACATATCGATGAAGAGAATGAAGTCACATAACTAGCTCAAGGTCACAGAGCTAAGAGATAGTGGAGTCAGGCTGATGATCTGGCAGCCATGCTCTCAACCACTGTGCTTTCAAACCTCTTCATCGGATTTCCTATTAATTCATTGATATGTTGTAGTATCCTGAGCAGTGTTGCAAATGAATAGGTTGAGCTTACCCTTTCCCTGTACTTTCCTCTGTATTATTAAAACCTCCAATTAAAAGACATTCTGAAACATGATTAATATATGAACTCCTTATTCAAGTTAAAAATAAATAAAAGAACAAAGAAACCCCTCAAGATCAAGGGGTATTAACTGAATAATTTGTATTGATTGCTTCAAAATTGTATAAATGAAAAACAAGTTAAAAGCTCCTTATGCTTATAGGACATATAGAATTTTAAAAACAAAACTAGTTCAACACAAATTGAGAAAGACTGACTGCATAAATTGTCACATGTTTTTAATCCCATTCCTATCTATACACTTTGCCATATGACTTTTTAGTTTCTCCCAAAGAAGAGAAACTTGGCTTTGTGGCTTGTTCTGGCATTAGAATATGACAGAAGTGACAGTGTGACAGTTCTGAATATAAGCCTCAAGATGACTCATGTATTTCCACTTAGTTGCTCTTGCATCTCTGCTTTTTGAAAAGAACCTGTTCTAATCTGCTGGATGAATATAGAGAAACACGGACCTCACGAAGATGTTTCAGTCAAAAGAGTTGACCTACCAATGTCTGAGGTCCTAGCAAAAAGTAGCCAACTCCCAAATGAGAACAAGTCTAGCTCAAATCAGAAATAATTCTCAGCTAAAACACAAATCTGTAGAATCATGATCTCAGTAGGTGTATATTGTTCTAGTCCACCTGACTTTGGGCTGGTTAATTGTGTAACATTATGAAGTCAATGTATAGCTGACAGAAATTGGTACCTAGACTTGGAGTGCTGCTGTATAAATATGACCAAAAATAAATGGCTTCAGGGACTAGGCAGTGAGTGAGCAGACTGGGAAGATGGTTGAAGGAACTGAGGAGGCTGAAAACTGGCAAACTGTGTTATATACTGGTAAAATAATTGGTAATTTACACTGGCAAAAATTTGAAAAATAGAAACTTTACCTGATGAATATAACTTGTAATAATGCTATATTAAAATTAATTCATCAATGTTAGGTTTAAGAGAAAGATTTAAACTTAAAGTTTGGCTTCATATTTATCTGTTTATGGATTTTGATTCTAACAACATTCATGCAAAGAACAACAGTTTAAATAAATATGTAAAATGCATTAATAATTTTACAATTTGTTTGGGGGAATAATAGACCCAATTTTTACAAAAAGTACTGATGTTGAATGCTAAAATGAGTATTTTAGTGGTTTCATTGGGTAACCCTATTATGCCCTCACATTGTATCTGACAGATATTTACTTTTCTAGTGTTTAGTATCTATGTTGCATTAAATGTCCATCATTCTAATTATTGCTGGGTTTTGAAAAATAATTAATATTTTTTCATTGCACATTTATTATTGATCAGTTGTGCACTATCGATTGCTATGCATAGGAAATTACAAAGATGGGATCATTTTAGACTGGCAATATTGAACTCAATTCTGTGTCTGACAGGACTAAGTAGAATATACCATCTGATGACTCATGAGCAATATGATACCACTCTTGTCCATTCAATCTACAAAACCTTTTATGCTGTAACCTTGTTATCATTTGATTGGCAATTTGCTAGAACACAATCATTTACCAAAACAAATTCAAACGTTTGCATTGTCATCATTGTGCTATGAGACACTAAGTGGCAGTAATAATCATCCCCCCCCCCCCCATATCCTATGCTTTATAAATTCTGTCACTTCCATAGAGGTTGAGGGCACATCCATGACTCTTGGCTTTGGGTACGGCCATCAAACTAGCTTTGAACAGTGATGTTAGCAGAGATGATACAAGCAGAGTCTTAGAGGAGGCTTTTAATATTGGACTCGCCCTGTTATGCTTGTGCATTGCATTCATCAGCAGCTGCCCTTTCACCTTGGGACCCAGAATGAACACAAGTGGAACAAAGCTGCTCTAGCTGACCCACAGACATGCAAGAAATACATGTTTAATTTTGAATGCCCTGAGTTATTATGTCATTATTCTTTATTACATAACAATAGCTTATAAATATAGCGGTAAGCCAGGCAATCCAGAATATACTGAAGTTAATCATTATAGCCTGTCATCAAGATGAAAAGCTTAAGGTGAAAACTATTAGAAAGTAAAGCCCTCCCCCAAGCATAAGTTTATAGATTCTTAGTAGTGCTTGGGGAATAGTAGTTTACATCGGGGTGAGCTTTCCTGACTTAAGTTCATTTGAGCATATTTTCAGATTTCAAACATTGAAAGAGCTTATGAAACTTGATGCAGGAGGGGAACGAGTCTGTACTAAATGAATAGTGGGGGAAACGATACACGAATAAATGGATGAACAATACTAATGAGTGGTGTGACTATTTCTTTCTCATAGCCAGAAGACAATTTGGAGATGAAAAATTCATTGCAAGGTATACAGAGAACATGAAGCCAATACATTGATACAAACTGCATTCAAACTCTACATTTTCACATGTTTTTTTAGGTTCCCCAGAAAGGTTTTCACAATTTATTCCCCTTACCCTGGGATTCGGTTTATCAAATAACATCACTGTTTTCTTTTTACTGCCTTTTTCTTTCTTTTTTAACGTATCCATGTATTCATAGAGTGGCCTTTGGCACTGTTTGTGGAGTTTGTTTTATTTCATATTGCATCTGTTCTAGCATTTTTAACTTCCATATATCCTCTTCCATCCAGAGTTTAGGAGCTATATCATGCTTTTGGGAATTAGCAGTGCTTAAGAAATATGGGATGACTTAAGTTATGTTGAATTGAATCAAATTGAATTCAATTAAATTGAAAATATTTTGGAACAGTCATTATACCAATATGCCTAGTGTTGGAGACTGACATTGGATAGGAATGTAAAACAGAACTCAAACTAAAGAAAACGGAATGCTTAATTAAGTACTTTGGTATTTTATACCGGGGCAAAAAGACACACCACATATTTTCATAAGCCAGAATATGTAAGTTTAAAAACAAAAAAGCAAGCAAGCAAACAGGCAAAAATACTAGTAGATCTTGTTTACTAGGAAACTGGCATTCTCATTAATCTGGCAACAATATTCACCATTATTAGCAGAGTTGAGAGGCACTATTTTGTAAAAATGTACTAAATAGGAAGTTATGGTAGTTATGGTAGTTTTTTAGATCACTATTGTTCAGTATTTCTGCAGAAAGAGTGAAATTTTTTTATCCAAATGACTTGACGAGAGCACTAAGAAGACTGTGTTCAAATGTTTGGAAACAATTCAAAGGAACCAACAGGTAACAGTGCAGCCCCAGCAGCTGGTCACAGTGGGAGGAATGGTGATTACCATATGCAGGCATGAAGGTTCAGAGGGTGCCATGGACTGAAATATAAACAGGGCCACTATGTAAGGAATAAGTTATGGCCTCCAAGGGGCACAGCCAATGCTCAGCAACCTAACTATTCTCCCACCCCATTTGCTAAATCCAGGCAGAGACTACAGTGAAAGGGAGCCCCTGACACAGTCAGTACTGGACAGTCTCCTGGGATCTGAGCAAGACGGAAAAGAGTAAAGCATGGATATGAAGTGGCAAATGAAAGTCTTTTGCACACTCTCTTAAAACAAGTGCATTGTAGATACAGATACCACGAAATACCCAAAATACCCATGAGGGAGTGGGAAACTTATCAATGTAGCTCTTTCCATTCAACCACATGGTAATATCTACATTTTGTGTTTCCTCTGAATAAGTTTTGTCTCTAAAAAGAAACAAACCCTCTCCCAAAAGTTCTAGACTAGCAATCTCTTCAGTCATGCCATTCTACCCAGCCTCAGTTTGTGGGACCAATGGCACTGACTCAATCTTGAGCACAGCTGAGAGACTGGCAGACTACTTTAGAAAACTCCCTGTAGCTTTCCTCACCATGCCCATGGAAAAAGAAAGCCTTGTCTTAAGTTTTTAATTTAGACTCTGCTTTATTATCACACACACTGTATCAATGAATTATAAATGCCCCAGAAAATAATTTAGCATTAAAAACAAACAAACGAACAAACAAAGAAACAAACAAACAAAAACTTTTATAGAGACACCAGGGAGGATATTAACCTTAAGCCTATCGTGTGATTACCTATAACTAGTTTTAGACAGGCTATTCTTGCATTGTTATCACATTCCTAAAAGAGTGAACATCCTGCAAGTAAATACAGTATTTTAACTGAGAGTCTGTCATTCCACACCTATGAAAAGTGAAAGCTTGAAGTAATTAGCACTCTTTTAGCAAGGGAGAGGAATTTGATTCTGTTCAAAGTTTATTAGCAGTTGAACTGAACACACAAGTTCTTTCTTTCCATGTACATCCTAAGTTCCTTTAGAGGTGTGACTAGATCTAACAGTTGGAATTTCACTAATTAGGTGTATCATTTTTAAGACCGTACAGTCTTTGGGCATCAAAGGACATCACAGTGTATAATGGTTAGGAGTAAAGGATCAGGAACTAGATGGATCAGAGTATAAATTCCATCTCTTTCATTTCCCAGTTGGCTGACTTAGAACAGGTTATTTAATCACTCTTGGCCCCGGCCCTCCATCTATAAAAATGAAGGACATTATGGTGATAAGTTCATAATGGATTAAATATTACATTTAAAATGCCTAATATAGTGGCTGTCCTATGAACTTCATTCAGTAAATATTAGCCATAGGTGGTTGCAAAATGTGATAGTAAATATCACTTCTACCTTTGTAAGGTTCCTGTGTGAAACACACTTCTTTCCTAAGATGTGTTGATGTTAGCGTGTATAACTGAATTGTGCCTTTTTCACTACACATGAAATATCAATAATTCTATGAATACCCATACATATATTTTGCTAGTTTTTCACCTCTAAATTGGGAATTAGCGTACATAAATTTACAATTTATGGAATTTTTTCTATACTTGACTTTCTTTGTTGTTCTTTAAAAAATGCAGCTGTACTGTTATATTTTACACATCATAATATTCTCCCACTTTAAGTGTACATAATCTAATAATTCTCACAAATTTTATAATCATGCAACCATCATAATCCAGTGCTATAATACCTCCATCATTCCAGAAATACCCTTATGCCATTTTGCAGTCAATCCCTCTTCTATCCTTGGCCTGTGGCAGGGCAGGGGGAAGGTTTCTAGTTTTTTATTTTCTAAAAATTTCATATAAATGAAATGATACAAAATTTAGATTTTTGTTTCTAATTTTTCTCACTTGAGGTTTTTTTTTTTTAAATCTATGATGTATGTGTCAGAAGTGTTTCATTTTACTGCTAAGCAGTATTTATAGGACATTTTGTTTATCCTTTCATGAGTTCAGGAGCATTTGAGTTATTTCTAGTTTTTGTGAGTGTAAATTCTTCTACGAGCATTCATATACAGGTCATTGTGTGGATATACGTTGTCATTCCTTTGGAATAGATAGGAATGAAATTACTAGGTCATATGGTAAGTTTTTGTTGGACATTTAAAGAAACTACCAAACTGCTTTTGAAAGTGGTAGTATCATTTTATTTTTCGTCATCAATGCATAAAGATTTAAATTTCTTCAAATGCTTGCCAATATTTATTATTTAAGTCTTTTTGACTTCAGCCATTCTTGGGGTTATGCTTCATTGAATTTTAAATTTGTATTTATAAGATGCTAAAATCTCATGTGTTTTTACCTCTTTCATATTTTATGTAATAAAGTGCCTATTCAAACCATTTGTCTATATTTTTAATTGAGTTGTAAGTTGTAAGGATTCTTAATATATATTCTGGACACAATTCTTTTATCAGATAAACAGAATATCTTTGCTTATACTTTGATAGATTCTAATACATAAGAAAGTGAGGTTTAGGTTGAGGAAGTGTAAGGAGGAATAGAGGAAGAAACAGAAGAGAGATAAATGGAAGGGTTCTCAATGTAGCAAGGGGAAATATATATATCAGTTAATGCTAGGACAGCCAGAAGCTATGACGAAGTCACTTAAGTCAGAGGTGAAAGAGCATATAAGAGGAGGCTGAAGGTTTAAGAGACCTGTGGAACATACTTTGCAGGTTATCAAAAACTTGGTGGCAATACTCTGAATGTCGGTCAAACACTTATTCTATATTGAAAGGGTTTATTATATCCTGACAACTAAGGAACATGACATGTTGTATATCATATAATCTTTTTTTATCCCTGTCTTTGTTTTGATTCCAGATAGATTTGCATTTTTATTTCAAAGATATATGTGAGATAATTTTTATCTTCATTGTAGAAACAGTACTATTACAAAAAATTGTAAACACATGAAAAAATAAAGATAATCGTACAACAAAACTCCATGAATCCATTACACAACTTTCACCATTTTAACTCAGGATCAATCTTGTTTTGTCTCTACTCTCATCTACTTCCCCTTCCTCCTAGACTAGTTTTAGTTAGATTTAAGAAAGTTTATGTTTCATATATAACTATTTATCTTTAAAAGATGACTTTTTCTCAAATATAACCATTAATTATCAAAACTAAAAAAGTTAGCCATCCAATATTAAGGAAGTATTCTATTTATGTGGACTCATTATCAAGTCTCCTTTGAAAATAATTCACAGAGCTATTCGTACATGACTTTGGGGCTCCAGAAAAAAATAATGCAGATGCTTCATAAGAACATGTATACTAAATTCTTGTGGATGGTAAATTAATTTGCTCATGAAAGTTTCTAGAATCATTTGGTCAGTTTACATTCTAGACTCACGTTCTCCATTCAAAAAATAAATTAAAAATTGTTCAATATATGATTTTACTATATCATCTAAGCTTCACCTGACTCTATAAGCATTGATGTGACTTGACACGTTTGAGAACTTAATTTGTACATTGAGCAATGTTTTTTATGCTTATAAACTAGTCATTGCATGCATTCTTTAGGTTTTCTTGTGTTCTGCCAAATGCTCCATTTGACCAATGAGCCAAAGTGTACAGTGATGGATGAACTGCAAGTGTAGTCAATACATCTCTGGTAAAATCTGAGTCAGCATGAAGAGTCTACTTAAGTGCAAGAATTAACGTGACACAATGCCGAGTGTCGCCTCTCCCAACTTAAAGATCTGAATAGAAAAAGTGAATCCATGAAACGATATTGATTTCCCAGACAACAGCAACAACAAACAACAACAACAACAACAACAACAAACCAGTTAACCCCATTTTAATCTTTGGCTTGTGCATAATACAAGTTATTTAACTAAAACGCAAAATTAATTTAAATTGTTGTGAATTGCAATTTTCTGGAGTCTTTCTGCAGAGAAATTTATTATAATGGAAAAAGGTGTGTGTGTATGTGTGTGTTCATGTATTCATGTTAGTGTGTCTGTGCAATCTTATTAATTAAATAATGCTCTGTAACAGTAACATATGTTATCCTGCTTTTAATTACTATGGTCTGCAGACATTTGAGTTATGAATAATCTAGATTTGCTAATTGTTTTTTCAAAAACTCCAGTTCTGATTTACTTCATATGCTTAATATATTTTTTCTTTTGTACTTTTACAAATATTTTCTTATTGGCTACTTGATAATTCTTTTGTTAGTCTTTAATTCCATCAATTTATTACTTTATTTTGGAATAGTTAGTTCCAAAATTACTTTGAGCTAGCTATAAAAACAATTTTAAAGTCATAATAAAGGTGGAAACTTCAAATTATTTAAAAGTTTTCAACAAATTCAGTTCTGCTTCAAAACGTATTTATGAAAATCTAGTTTTTAATATTTGAATTAAGGAAAAGCTATGTTTATTAAAAGGGTTTTGCTATAAATCCTGTAAACAAAGATTCAACTAGCATTTATGATAAAATGACTGTATATGGAAATATATTTCTTGGCAACTGCAGCAATCAGAAGTTACCTTTTATATGTCATGTTTCAAAATGTGTAATATATATTTATATACATGTATATATATATATATACATATACATATGCATATATATATTTGCTAGCCTTGGAAAACTAAAAAATATTTTTACATGAAAGACTAAGAGAAAAGAAAATTATCCCACGTCTGAAATTAAATCCTTTTAGGCAATTTGAGTTTTAGCCAGCAGCATGAATGAGCAGGCTGGCAATATTAAAATTAATATCAAGAAAAAGATAAGATATTATTTGAGAAACTAAATTATGTTGTTGGTTCAGATAATATATTTTTAAAATCTGTCAACATCAAGAATATGTGTCCTCTCATTAGTGAAAAAATGCAAATTATTCAGGACTTTATTATGGCTTTCATGTTCTTCGCTTTTTCATTTAATTGACATTGTTTTGATGCTGGGTATTATTCATTTCTCTCTACATATATACATAACACACACACCACACACATACCAATTGGCAAATGAATCATGTCATTCTGTAAATGATGAGCACACCTAAGGTTCTTACGCCATTTTTTTTTTTTTTGATAATTATAGTATTTATGTATAGCGGCCATATAAATGGAATCCTTGAGACATAATGAAATCTACAATGAAAAAAATTTCCAACGTTCTGAAGTTTAGTTCCTTCTTTGAAATATAATAAAAAGAAAACATTTCTCTCTGTTTTCTAGGACACACAATAATTAGAATTGCCTTGTGATTTATCCAAATAGAAACACAGAGTAAAAGAGGACATTATTAAACAATTTCCTGAAAGAAGAGGCATAAACTGGGACTGTTTCAGGCAGAAAAGCAACTATGATTATTACCTTAACTACAACGGGCTGCTCGCCAACTTAGGTACAGTCACGTGGGGAACTTAGTGTTCCCATCTCCATAGCTGGAGTCTCAATGATTGATGCGTCAACCTTAGTACCGGCCAATAATTTAGAGTCCGTACAACTAGGTGCGCCATGATACATATTTATAAAGCTTGCTAATTACTATATCTTGATGTCCAAAATGTTTCCTTTCAAGTCATTAACTTTATTCCTCCAGATGCTTAAGGATGCCAACCGGTGGTACTAACTAATTAGGTAAATAGAATGGAAATAGCTGGGGACATGTCTTTTCTCCATTCATATAGTAGGAAGCAGGATCTGCCCCCTGAGACTCAGTGTCTTCTGCTCCCCAGTCATGCAAAATGATTTATTGTCTTCTTCAAAACAAAGAGCTAATTCTCGTCTAGCTAATGTTTGTTTGCTTCTTTAGAATGGAACTCTTCCAGGAGCTTCCCTACTATCACTGAGAGTTATTAAGAAACTCAAAGAACTCCTAATTAATATTAATGAGAACAATTTTTAAGTCAAATAACTTTAGATTACGCATCCTTTCTCGTTTCTTATGATCATCTTTGGACACAAAGGAGCCAGAGAACTAAATAATAGCTACAAGGAAGGGCCACTGTCAATGCTGTTTGTTTTATATTCTGAATTTTTTTTTATTGCATAGATGTAATTTGTCTATAGGTTTCTGAGAGGCATGATGTTGAAGGACTGTGTTGAAAGAGAAACATCAAAGATATTCAACAATTTAAAAATGTGTTATTGACTGGATACTCAATGATTATGTCCAAATTTTATTACCATTGTGACATTTTATTTGCCACGAATCAAAGAGTTTACGTGCCCCTGGATGCAGAGGTAGTCGCCTGCTAGCCCAGTTTTGATACTTAAATATCCCATTCGCCAACTTAAGTCCTATCTGAAACAATAAAAAGTGTATTCTAATAGGTCCTCTGGTACTGTTAAAGTTTCATTTGCCAGTGTCTATTAACCTCAATTTTATCTCAGGACTATAGGCTACTGAACTTTTGGCGACCCATGTGCCAAGAGGCTGCTGCTCTATATTTCTTCTTTATCTTGAAGTTCTCCCTGAAGAGTCAGCATCAGCTACAAGTATCTTATCTTTAAAGTTCTGTGCAGACAAGAGACACAGCACTTTGCAAGGCAGCAATTTAATGCCCTGATTTGGGGAAGGAAATATATGAGTAAAAACTATGTCTCTCTGGAAAGTTACTATTGGCTCCTTTAGCTAAATACATTGCTGTGAAACTATCCTATAAAAACGTAAGGTGCAATTCACTCCTTAGAACTATATCAAAACATCAATTCCATCTTCCAATGGGGAAAATGTCTTAAATTTTTGTTTCACAGTATTGAATAACATGACTCATGAATATGAAGTTTCTATAATTATTGGTTGCAAATAGAGATGAATGATTGAATGTTAGCATATGCAATTTATAGTAGCCCTTTGGGAGAGTATTTAATAGAACATATTTTATTGTAAAATACTTTTTAAGGAAATTTTTACACATTCTTCTCACATAATTGATGCTACCAAAACACTGTATTTGTATTTAATTTTTTTTAAAATAGCATAACGACATATTTTTAAAAACTACTAAGGATATATCATGATCAACACATTTTATTATACATGAAGTATGAGTGTACTAATGTGTTTACAGACTTAAGATTCTCCAGTTGGTTGAAGGAGACAGAGAATAACTCTAGGTTGTGCTGTTACAACAAGCATTTATTACTCTGAGATGTGTTTTTGAACTCCTTTGACTTCAACTAAAAAAGTCTATGTCGAAGGAGAGGAAAAGTGGAGTGAATAAATTAATTTTTTTAACAAGTGGCATAATGATATAGGAGCAAAAAAGAGCTTTGTTTAGAAGATTGTGAATTAAATTCTGTCTCAGCAGCTATGTCCATTTTCACCTAAGGCAAGTTATTGAACCACTTCAAGCTCATCTACCTCTTTTGTGAAATCAAAATATGCTGGATGATCTCTATTTGCCTGCACAGATCTGCTCTCCAACCCTCTCTACCTTGCTCTGTGCCTCTAGAGGTTGATAATTATGGGATGAACCCACCGAGAATCTTGGCCTTTCTGACATTCATTTGGTTTCAGGGAAGCAGGCCCCTGCAGGAGAGTATTAACAGAAGTGCAATGCTTATGCCCTTGGTTTTCTCTTTGTCAGGCTAAAGACTGACAATGCTGAATTTTTCTCAGGATGTTCTTTCTTACAGCTACAGGTCTTACTGGATGCTGATAATCTTTCCTTCCACTTATACTTCTAGATCCCGTAGTGACAGTGATCTGGGTTCCTTCACCATCTCTTGTGAGATTTTCTTAAATCTAGTCTGATCTATACGAAGTGATTCCTTTATTAAACAATCATTACTTCCTCTGATTTGATCATGTAATTATCTACTGGACCATACATAAGAATAAATAAAATGCCAGAAACTTATGACCATTGTATGGATTTATTGGTATCTGTGTGAAAATGGGTAAGATGTATTAGTTGTCAAACAAGCATTAATTGAAATAATCTAGGCCATATGCCTCTGAGTCTGGATTCGACATGCATGCCTGGCTATTCTGTTGAAGCAGTATCAGCAGAGCTTTCCTGATGGAAAGGAGCTAGTCTGCTTTCAGTATTTTAACCTCCTGATTCTGTCCATCTCCGCAGTTTTCTGAAGACACACAACTCTGAACAATTATTATTAAGGTGCATGAGGAACATTTCATCCACTCCTGTGTTTTAGAATGGTTCTTCTTACCAATATTCAGGTATTAAGGTTGCTGTGTCTAAAATTTGGCAAGTATGTGAATTTCCTAAGAAGTCTGGCAGGAAATTGACAATCGCAGTGTTGTTAGAAAAAGAGGGATCAGCATTGCTGACAAGATGACAGTACTTCAGTTGTTGGATAACAAAGGTGACAAGAACCTAAAAATGGTTATGAATTCTTGACATTTTTCTACGGGGCAAAGGGATCTCATATCACACGTTGCAAAGGTGATACTCATTTCAAAGAAATGATGCTTACAGGTGTTCTATTCATTTGAAAGACTTAATTAGGAAAAAAAAGTAGCAAATGTAACATACTCACTTTAAATGTTGAAATAAAGGAGAATACATGCCTCCCATCCCCCATCAATCTGCTATACTATGATACAATGTTAAAGTGGAAAGATTATCAAAGTACCATTCTAAAAACATGGTTTTCAGTCATGTCTCACTTCAAACCCAGTGAGTGTCCTTGGGCACGGTGATGGTTAATTTTATGTGTCAACTTGTCTAGGCTAAAGGATGTCCAGACTACTGGTAAAGCATTAATTCTGGAAGCCTCCGTGAGGGTATTTCTGGAAGAGATTAGCGTTTTAATCAGGAGACTGAATAAAGAAGACTGCTTTCACCAACGTGGGCAGGCGCATCCATCTTCTGAGGGCTGCAGAGAGCAAAAATGCAGAGAAATGTGAACGTGTCCCTCTGTTTGAGCAGGAACACCGGCCTTCTGCCCCGAGACAGCAGCATTTCTGGTTCTGTGGCCCTCAGACTCAGACCAGGACTTGTGCCATCGTCTGCTGAAATCGCGAGGCTTTGAATTTGGACTTACACCATTAACTCCCCTGGTTCTCAAACCTTTGGATTTTGACTGAATTGAACCAACAGCTTCTCTGATTCTATAGATTGCATACAACAGACTTGGGACTTCTTGGCCTTTGTAATTGTGTGAGCCAACTCCTATAATAAATCTCCGCGTAGATATATCCTATTGGTTCAGTGTCTCTGAAGAACCCTATTACAGGCACATCAGTCAACCACTACAGGTTTCATTTTGATAAAGCATAAGATGAGAGTAAAGTAATTATGCTGTAATCCACATCATGCATGAGATTGATGGGTGGAATAAATCAGATGCCTACCTTTTCCAGTTATGCTGTCTCACTGCAGGGAAATTGCTTAACCTTTCTAGGATTAGTTTATTTATCTATAAAACAAGAAGTGTAACTGGAGTCAAGTTTCTCAGCAGGTCCCTAAAACCTGCAGGGTCCTTCAAAGGTTATGATGAGTCTAATTTATGTGTAAAGTAGATTTTCTTTCATCTGAAATTTTATCATCTCAGTGTAGAAGCTTATAAAATTACAAGTGGTGAAATAAAAATTTATATTTAATAAAATAGAACAAATAATTTCAGTAATAACCTATGTAAAATAATATTTTCTGTTATGTGTGCATTAACATAGGTTACTACTGGAATGAACTGTTTATTGAATACACACACACATACACACACATAGCTTTTAGCTATAAACCAATACCATAATTAAGAGCGACCCATATATTAAAGTTATTCCAACTGATTAAGAACAGGGCTATGATTGCCATTTCAATATTTTCTGTTATCAATACCATTTCAGATGCTTTAATCAATATAACAAAACACAAAAACTTAAGGGTGGTAACTTTATAATTGAGGGTCACAAATATCACTAATTCTTGAAGTTTTATTCCAAATATAAAATAACAAAAACTAAATAAAAATAAGTAATTTAAAAAATAAAATGAAAATATAATTAGAAATAATGTTATAGTTTCAAGATCATGGGCAATTACAAAATTAATATGTGTGTGTATGTATGCTTGTTTCTTTTTTATACCAGAGGTAAGCAGTGCAAGATAGTCAATAAAACATTTATAGCCTAGAAAGAAATCTTAATATTATAACAGAAGAGCAATTAATTCAGATGTGCACATACTCTCTCTGCTCTGACGAGGGCTAATTTATATTAGAATTGAAGTAATATAATAATAGATCCCCCCAAAAAACAATCGGTATAATAAGCATGTAAGATATAAATTCAAATAATAGAATGCTTTTAAACTTGCCATCCAACAAGAAATATTATATTGCAATTCTCTAATATGTCCAGATGCTTCCCACCATAATACAGATAACCAATAAACAGCATTGTTAGTCATCAGATTTGCATATTTTTGCATTTTAAAATAAATATATGATATATGTATGTATTCCTAAAAATATATTGCCTCATTTTACTAGGCAGTAAGTTAGAGCTTTATTAAAATATATTTTTATTATCTAGTTATCATTGTGTTTCTAAGATTCATTCTACTGTTTCAACATTCTTTCATTTTCTTTTCTGTGCAATATCCATTAGGCCAGAGTTTAGCAAACATTTTCTGTAAATAGACAGATAGTGAATATATTTGGCTTTATAGGGCATATGGTCCCTGTCACAACTATTGAAGACCACTGTCATACAGAAGAAGCAGCCATACACAATACATAAACCAATGAATGTGGCTGTGTTCCAATTAAACATTGTTTACTAAAACAGGAGGCTTGCCATCTTTGGCTCACGGTCCTTAGTTTTCAATTCTCATATTACATGAATATAGCCAAATTCAGTTATCTGCCCTCCGGTGTATAGACACTTTTGTTGTTTCTAGTTAGCTATTATGAATGATTCTTGCTGTGAACATTTTAACATGTTTCCTGGCACATACGTGTATGCTTGGAAATAAAGCTCCTAAATTTTAGTTATGCATATTTTAAAAGATAAAGTCATATTTTTCCCAGAGTGATTTTTAGCAATTTTCCATCTCACTAGAGGGTATAAAAGTCTCTGTTGATCCACATCCTTGCCAAAATTTGGTATTGCCGGATCTCTTCATTTTTTGTTTACCTAATGAATATAAAATTGTATCTTATTGTAGTGTGAATATGTATTTTTATGATATCAACAAAAATAGTTTATTTTTATTTTATATTTTTGTTCCTTTAAAATGCCTATACACATCTTTTGTCTATTTTTATACTTGATTTATGTATTTTTCCCATTGAGTAAAAATATCCTTACAGTGATTACTATTGCAGTTCCATTTCAAATAATTTGCTCTGATTTGTGGCTTGTATTATTGTTTTCTTTATAATTCATTTTAATAGGCAGCTTTTGGTATTTTAGTGTATATTCAGGCAATCAGTTCTTTGTTTTGTGATAGTACACTGTGAGAACACAGTCATTAAGGTAGTTAACACTGGTTTCGAATTTGCTTTTATGTTAAACCTTTAATTCATCTGGAATAGATATCTAAATATTTTTAAAATGTGTATTGGATATGAAAAAAATGAAATTTCAGATTAACTTCTCAGATGAATATTCACTACCATTGTCTCACCACCCTTTATTTTATGACCATTTCTTTCTCAAAGAGAAATGAGGTTACTTTGGTCATATATTAAACTTTCGTACATGGCCTGTTTCTAGGTTTATTTTCTGTTCCATTGGTCAGTGTTTCTATTTATGGCTTAATGACACACAAATTCAATTATTAGAGTTTCATAAATAGCTGGGAGGGAATCACTTATTTTAGAAGGGCTATTGTTATTTTAGCCATTTTACTTCTATTTGAAATTAAGAATATTATGCCAATATTCTCAAATATCTTTCTGGGATTTTAAAATTCTATTAAAGTCATCAGTCAATTTTCGAAGAAATAAGATCCTTAAAATAGTGACATTGGTAGTATTTTTTTCAGGCATGTTCTAAAATTGTCCATAAGTTTCAGATACATATTTTGCCAGACTTATTCATAGATATATTAAATTTATGTTTTGCTTTTGCAAATTATTAGTTTTGAAAATTATTTTTCAACTTATTTGTGGGATATAGAAATGCAAAATCTCTTATTAATTCTAATACTCAATGAAATTTTTAGTTCATTTTTATAGAAATTGTAGCTTCTCTCCTCATGTTTGTGTCTTTTTTGCACTGACTAAAAAATTCATGATTTTGTTGAATGGAATAGGCTATTATGTTCAGTGTCCTGTTCTATTTAATGATCACCGGTAAGAATAATGTGTCTACTTGTTTTGTGTAGATATTTTTATCACATTAAAGCATTCACTTCCTATCCTATTACTTAAGATTTTATTTCAAAGTAACAATTAGATGTAAAATTTCATAAAAGACTTTGCTTTATTCATTAAAATGATCATATTAATCCCTAAAAGTTAGTACAAAATGACTTTTTTAGATTATGTAATAATAAGGTATCTTTGTACTCCTGGAAATGGGTAATGTGGTCATAATACATTATCTTTCTTTTTCATACACTGATAGATTTTATCTGATAAATTTTTCTTCAGAACTTTTAATCCATATTCATAAATAGTATTGCCCTGTAATTTTCTGTTGATGTCTGGATTCTATTTTCTTCTTTTGACTTCCCAAAATAGCTTGAAGTTATAGAATTAAGGTACTTTTCTAGGATCACAGAAATAGCTAATGGGAGAATATTTCCTGAATCCACCTGGTCCTTTCAATCAGTTACAAATGCTGTCTCAAGATCAAGTTGTACTATCATAACTTCAATATCAATACTATACATTTGGAAGAGAAATCATAATATTCCCACCCAATATCATTCTCTCAGCAAATGGTGTGTTCTGCTTCTGAGACACTTTTTATTTTGTTCTATCTGTAATGCTTTTTCCCTTTACCACACGTCTGAATCTTTACCATTCTTCAAGGTCAAGTTTTAAATTTTTAATAAATTTTATGACTTGACATTTGTTATTGACAACTTCTTTAGGCAATGATTTGTACACAACTTTTATTTTTACTAACAAGAGTCCTGTGTACAGTAGAAAATGGAAGAATAGTGTCTTAAAGAATTATAACTCTTACAATATCACAAACAAAAGGTCACATGGGTACTTAGAAAATGAATATTGATTAGGGAATAGTAACAATGTAATGGTAGCTAATGTTTTGTGTTTTTACTATATGTAATTTTCTAAATTGCTCTTTCAATTATGACTCAGGTACAGTTATGTATATTTTATAAATGAGAACACTGAGAGGTTAAAGAACTTGACCAAGTTCAAAACTAATAGTGATGACGTTAGGTCAAGTATACACAATATGACTTCAGAATCTTATGAACATTAGACACAGAGCTTCTTATGATAGATATTGAAAATGTATCACTTTCTTTGAATTTCAGCTAAAACACACTAAACACCATAAGCTTTATTTTTGTTTGGATGTATATTTTTATGTGTCTGCCTTTTAAATGTCAAACAAAATTGAAATCTTCTTAAATTAAATATACTAATAGCCATAATAATTTTTTCATTTCAAAATTATTTTGTATTGGGAGAAAAGGTGTCATTAAAATTTTCATGGACCTTAAAGTTAGATGGTTATGACCATTATATCTCTGCTGAGAAAATATTAGGGAAAACCTATATAGATAATTTTAAAAACTTAAAAAATATTGCTGATTTGAATGTTGATATTGGTAATATAGTCATGGTAATAGATTTTCTGAGTTTTTTTTTTAATTAATAGCACATTTGATGTTAATTTTCCATCTATCTATCTCTATCTATCTATCTATCTATCTATCTATCTATTTACAGAAACTCCTGATATATATCCAAATACCCTGCCTTCCCTCCAGTGAAAATTAGGAAACTGTCAAGACTTCTATTAGAGTCAGCTCTACTTGTGTTCAGGGCCATTTATGCTACTGCCTAATTAAGGCTATCTCTTCAGACATTTCTCTTCTCTCTTCCACATCATCATCTTTTCATCCTTATGAATGGTTCACCTCATCTTACACTCATGCTGATTTTTCTTCTTTCTAACCACGGTACACCTCTTTTCAAACTTTATGATAGCTTCCCACTTGTATTAGTTTCCTAGAGCTGATTTAACAAGTTACCATAACCTCGGTGGTCTTAAAAAACACACTGTTATTTTCTTACAGAGCTATAAATCAAAAGTCCAAAATCAGTTTCACTGGGTTAAAATCAAAGTGTTAACAGAATGTTCTAGAATTCCTTTCTTTGCCATTCTTAGTTTCTAGAGCTGCATTCCTTGTGGCTTTATTTTACATCATTAAAGCCAGCAGCATAGCATCTAGCTTCAATTGTCACATTTTCTTCCTGTTAAAATTCCTTCTGCATCCATTCCTCTTCGAAAATTGCTTGTGATTGCATTTACAAACAATTTGGATAATCTAGGATAATCTCCTCATGCTAAAGTTCTTAATTTAGTTCTATCTGTTAAGTTTCTTTTGTCACAGGTAACATTCATAGGTTACAGGAATTACAGCCTTGGTTGGGGAATGGGAAGTAAGGGGTATTACTTAGCCGTCTCGTTCAAATATTAAAGAAATACTGAAAATGCCCTTCAAAAGCCTGGACATGATCTGGCCTTTGACAACTTTGACCCAATGCACTACCCCTCTGCAGTTCTGTCACTGTCCCCTGAGAGCACTGAGCTCCAGGATGTTCTCACTGCATACCAGCAACGCTTCTTCTTCAGGGTCTTTGCACAGGTTATTTCCTAACTGGAATGCTCTAGATGAGGTAAGCAAGCAGTTTGCTCATACCCTTACTTGTCTTGGAGGTCTTCCACAGTGTCGCATTACCGTAGACTTCCTATACCAGGTAACAGTATAATGACATCTCCCCCACCCACTTTGTTCCTCTGACCTGGCTTTTTCTTTCCTTTGAAGCTTGATCGTCCTCCAACCTATACATTTTTTGTCTGTCTCTCCTCCCTAGTCTATAAGCTCCCTGAGGACAGAGACAATATCTGTATTTCTGGTTTGTCTCCAGTTTCTAGAAAAGAGTTCACTTGTTGAGTAAGTAAATTCAGCTCCTTAGCTCCAGGAATTCTAATTTATATTTCTCATTCAACAAAAAATGTGGACATTATGAATGCATGCAGCTAAAATGACAGATAAGAAATTGATTTTGAGTCAAAGGAAAGTCCAAAAAATAACAAAGTGAATAATTTGTTCATTCACAAGTTGCTTCGAATGTGTAGCTTATAATTTATCTCTAAAAGAGTACAAAAAACATAAAGAAAAATTTTGTTTATGCCATTAATTTCTTAAACCATGCACTCTGAAACAGAACCCTAGAGGCCTGAGTATTTTATTGTAATCATCATTATGTTCCAATAGGGCTATATGTGATGATAACTTTAATAATAAATGCAAACCTTTTTTTTTTTAAGTGAAAAGAACTTTAGGAGTAAGTAGTATAATGTTTGAATTCAGATAACTCAATTTTAGATGAAAGCTCCGTCATTTATTTACAGTTTGACCTATTCTGCAAATACTCTAGGAAAAATATTGCTTTAAACTCTTACTTCAATTCTTTACTTGAATAATAATAAACATCTTATCTGTCATGAGATGCAAGTTAGACCTCATATATGGAATTGATTTATAAACTGTTAATCTCAACACTAATATTTTTATTAAAAAATGATAAGATATTTCTGCCTTTAAACATCTCATGGGTTTATTAAAAGTACTTATTTAATAAGTGATGTTCTTCAAATATTAATTTTGTAAACTTGCAGACATATCAGTGGAGAAAGAGAAAGATACTTCAGTCCAGAAAAAAAAAATGCGTTCAGAAAATCTCAGATTGAACCAGAAAAGGTGATACTCAATATTATTTGATTATCTACATGTTTTGAACAGTATCGTATTGCTTTGCTATCCTTAAATCCTAAAAATAAGCCTATTCATATAAGCAATTGAAATTTATAATAATATTTATTTTCTCAAAAACAAAAAGATAATTATAGATTACTCCTGGAAGTTGAACAAATCATGTTGTTCAGACCTACAACTTGTATTCCCCTACTCTGCCCCAATTATTAGTTGGATTTCCTGGTGGAGTGGTCTCAGTGGTCTAAATCTTTCTATATAACAGCAAACTTATCAACACTTCTTTTCTTTTACAGCTTCCAAATACATCTTAGTAATATTAAATTAATTATGGTCTGGCTATATTTTCTCCAATGTCTTTTTTTTTTTTTTTACTTATAGATACATATAGTTCTGGGTTATTATCATTTTCCACATAGTTTTGAGTAGAAAAAGTCCACAACAATCCCTTTTATAAAGGGATCAATGAGAAGAGATTCTCTCCCCACCCCCCCTTCAAGAAGTAAATTAGTAAGAAATGCTTCAGAATTTTGAGGAGAAAAGGAGCAAGTTTTGTGAGAACTAGTTTTACTGACTCTCCTAATCCAGTCTACTGCAACACAAGGGGCGTGGCGGAGGGATGCCCGGGGGCTGACGCCAAGGCGACCAGGTGGGAAGCCAGCGATTTTCTCCAAAGACACAAAAGCTACAAAAGCATACCTCCTGGACTCCTTCTGAGCTTCCCTTTCTAGAAATACGTATGCAACTGCTCAAATCCAAGGGTCCCTGTGCAAAAACTGAATGTTTGGGATAAGATTCCCCTCTGTAGTGAGATTCAACAGCAATACTTTCCATCACTATTCGGAAACTCTTTTCTCCCCCCCTTTTTACTCTCTACTGTGAACTGTCTCTGAGACCATGTCCCCTCATTTTTTGCAACCCTCAACATCAGAAACTGATGTTAAATGTATCTACATGCAACAAAATGACACCCATCTGTGGCCATAGAAACGTATCACAGGAACACAACCAATAAAACGGCATTATTATAGTTCCTGATTTCAAAAAGGGAATCGATTTTCTCTTATGAATGATGGGATTTCTTAAAACCAGTAAACAATCAAAAGAAATAATAGGCAGTTTTAAGGTATGTCGCATTACTAAGGAAGATTCTTCTCCAACACCTTTGGAAAGCAGGTTTAGAGAACAGGCTTCTGAAGACCTCAAGACATAGTTTTCCAACCCCCATATTCAGGTGAGCTCTTCATTTGCATTCAGTCAAATTTAAAAAAGGAGAAGACAGATTCATTTTTCAAGTGAAAGTGCCCCCAAATTGCAAAATGCCTAAAAGACATTTCTAATTCTTGTGAAATAGTAATTTTTTTTTTTCAGATGGAGATATAAACCTAGCTTACATTAATCTAAAGGGCATTTTAAGGTCTAGCTCCTCCTTGAGAGTTTTTATTTTACAAGGCATAGAGCAAATATATTTTATATTGCCTTATTGTGGTATATTTTGCCATCTTTTAGACTATATGTTTATCTTGATCCTTTGCCTAAAAACATTTGAAACTATGGATAAAAATATAAAAATGCTGAACAATATATCATTTTAAGAAATATGTGTAGGATTGATCACCTATAACTAAGTTGACCAGAGTAACTGAATGGCCTGGTTTACCTAGGAGAGCTCCAAAGCATGTCTGTGGTTCTGACTTAGTTATTAATAACTCCCTCTTTCATTCTCAAAATTGTCATGGTTTAGGTAATGACTTACATAGCCACTCTGCCTATAACTCATTAAACCAAGTGTTCTCTGATTCTACTTCCTTTATTGTTATTTTGGCTTTCTTTCAGAATGAATTTCTTTATTTTTCTTTTGTAAGGTGTTTCCCCCCCCCAGAAATATAAAATATGCTTATTAAAAATATTGCTGTTGAAATAAATTTATATTCTTTGCCCTTCGATTTACTGCTATAGGCCTATCACTATATTCCAGTTTAATAAAAAAATAAAACAAAAAACAACAAACTAAGCTGAACATTACAATGAAAATATTTATTTAAGAGCACTTTGTTTTAATATAAGAAATTAATAAAATATAAGAAATATATATATATATATATATATATAAAATGAGAGAGAGAGAGAGAGAGACAAAGATACACATATACATACATATATATTCTAGAGGGATTGGAAAAAATACTGGTCCACATCTAAAAATATTTCATACTACATCTAAAAACATTTTCTTCTAATATTACTGCTCTTTGGAATAAACAGCTTCAAAGCACAGCTTGAAATGGACCAATTGTAAGGAACAGAGTAGCAAACTTATGTTACCACGCACAACTGTGAATAGGCTTCCAGACAGCTAAAATGTGTCATTTAGTAGGAATGTGTCTCATTTATCCATTGTTTAAAGTGATTGAAATACATTGCTCTCACCCAGCTCCTTGGCAAATGTTTCAATTAAGTGGGCACAAAATTTATCCTAGTGCAGTGTTCTATTATTCTGCTCTCTAGTATATAATTGTGTGTGACTTTGGGCTTGTAAAGAGGCCTTCCGTTGTCGGAAAAATAAAATAACACATCTCTTTTAAGGTAATAACCATAACTTTTCTCAGCGGAAATTCTTGTTTGGTAAAAAGCCACTGGTGCTAGAACCACAGGGCATTTGTTTTCATCAATGTATTAGAAAATAATGGGAAATGTACGCAGCTAGGAAAATTTGTAACCTGCAAAATATTGATCTGTATAAAAAAGAGGCAAAATTACATGGGAGATGGTACTATTATGATATTTTTGTCACGGAAATGATGTCTGTATATTGGAGATGAATCAAGGGTAGACTAAAGATTATCCAGCATTCATATTTCCCACTTGCATTAGTAAGAATTTAAAGTAAATAAAGCTTTATCTTGGTTTAATTCTGCAAGATAGAGTAACATAAACATTTTGATACATTCTGGTGTCCTGGGAGCTAGTCCTATTATGCTGTAAGTTTACTTCTTCATTGGATTTTTTCAACTTGTTATCATTCATGTTCCAAAGTTTCTTATTTTCCTAAGGTGAGGATCTACTGGAATAATATTTAGTCAAATATTAAAACAAACAAACAAAAATAGAATTTTCCTTTTAAGAGACTCACATTGCATGAACACAGACATGCAGACACACACAGGCAGGCATACACACGCAAGAACATGGAGGCAAATTATCCAATTTATACATGTTAAATAGTATCTTGCAGAGTGTCCGAGAAGGAGGAGCTCTGTGTTAGAGATCAGGACACCTGGGTCCTACTAAATCAGCTACTTTACTGAATCTTTATTTTCTCCTAAGTAAAAAAAAAAAAAAAAAAAAAAAAAAAAAAAAAAAAAAAAAAAAAAAAAGTTTATAAACATCTAAGTATTCTCCAAATCTTGCTGTTTGAGCTAAGAATAATTTACATTTGAAAATGTATATCATAATACAGTAAATCCACTATCTTCAGAAATTCTTATGCATTTTGTCTGTGGTCTATCCCACATTTTTAAAGAAAAATTAGCTTGTTAAGGAAATAGCATTAAAGGCAAATCACCTCTCACCTGCAAAAATCAAATCTGAGTTTCACAGAATTATATTTTCCATAAAGTGGATGCTAGATCAGTAACCAAATATTTTTACATTGCTATTATTCTTGGTAGTAAACTGGGAATTTATAGACTTTTAGTCACTGTCTAAATGAGACCTGATAGATGAACACGGTACACACAGGAGGAAGCTCACATGACAAGTCTCAGAACCCGGTCCTCACTTTAAAAAGCAACTTTCACCATCACATCACCAGCTGCTCTCGCGTGACTTTCCTATAGCAGACATTATTTAACATCAGTAATTTATTTTCTAAATTTAACTTCCTGTATTTGCTTTTGTAGACTAAAGGTATACTTGTCCTGGACTCCTAATTTTTATGATAGTTGCTATTAGTGTATCTATTCTCACATGCCTATGAATTACTCATAGTCAGATCGGATTGAGTATCAATTTTGTTTGTTTAAAAAGAAAACAATCTCTGAGAGATTGTGAGTTGTCCAAAGTCATACAACACAACACAACTTAAAGAGTCATAATGATCATAGGCTTTTTCAGGGATTTCATGTGGGCTTTCGGTTACTTATATGTTGAGCCTACTCTCTGAGCAGCTTTTTTTTTTTTTTTTTTTTTTTTTAGCTGCTCTTCTATTTTCCATATTGAATTTGAGGGCTTTGCTACTTTCTATGCTGAAAATATGCTTCGGAGATATGAGAATTGTGGTAAGTTATAATAATGGCCCACATTATTGATTCTTCCCTATATTTGTACCCTTTAGAATGTGACTTTAAAGTTCCTTCCATCATGAGATAATTTCTTTCTCCTCCACTAGAATCTGGCTTGGCCTCGTGACTCGCTTTAGTCAACAGATTTTGAAGGAAGCAATTTCATGCTGCTTCTAGAACTGGAATAACTAGATGCTTCTGTTGAGTATCTTGGAAACCCAAAGGATTCCCAGGGGAACAAGCTGGTGGGTGACAGTCTTCATGAAGCAGAAATGAGCCACCCCAGTGTAGGCCAAGCTAGATCAGCCTATCAAAGATTAGAACATTTGCCTAGCTATTTCTCCATCCTTCCTGCACCCAAGTCCCCAGCCCTTACAATAGTAGTTATTTTGTCTATAAGGATTAGGGTGGTACGTTACATAATGAATGCTAACTGGTTTTGGTTCAAAAGGATAAGTCATTCCACTGGCAATCTTTGGGAGAAATTCACACCTGTGATTTTACTTGTTTAATACATTAAAATCTCTGACAGCCTCGTGCTATAGAAAGTAGTTAAACAGCATGGCAGGGATCAGGGGCCTGTATACTGAGATGAGCGAAAATAATTGAAATTGCTTGAGAAGGATTTTTCACTGTATTAGTGTCACATTTAATGTGAGCATTAGGTAGCTCCAGTAGCTGTGTAGGCATTTACAAAGGCAAGTTATTTTGAGTCTAGTGAATATGATAGGATTTTATAGGATTAAAAAAAAAAAAAAAAAAAAAAAGATGACCGAAACAGCATTCTTGCCATTCTAAAGGGTAATAGGTCAATACTCATCAATACCAGGGAGATTTGCCAGGAATTTTGACTGTTCTAAGGGAAGCTATCTGATTCCTCCATAAATCCCTTCCAAAGAAATCCATACTGTTTCTTCTGCGAGGCCTGTGGTAGTTTCCCACAATGCCCCTAATGTCAGTTTGGTCCTGGAAACTGCTGTTTCGCAGCAGAAATTGAAAGCGACCATCACAGTTATGTTGAGAAAAGTAATAATTTGCAATTCAAGAGAAGCTTAGACTTAAAAAAAATAAATAACTGGCTTTCTCATGAAGTTTTAATTCAGATATCATTATCGAGGAGAACAGAGTGCATGTTGCAGTAGAATTCGACAGCTTTCTCACTGAGCACTGCTTTCAAGTTTTCCAGCAAATTGATACAGTCATTATGCTATCAAAATAAACATTCATTGACTAATTATACAGTTCAGGACATCACCCTGAGCTACTCTGCATAGTGTAAAGTTTTCGTCTTTGAGTTATCAAAAATATTTGCTTTGTTTCAGACCTTCTCTGCTTGTGTCAGCGGGCCAGTCATTTAGGCTCTGGCCGAACATGATCAATTACAGCTGGTCAAAGGAATACACAAAAGTGTGTCTTAGAACCTCTGTAGTGACTTGGTGACATTAGAGGCCTTACTGTTATTACTTTGTTTCTGTGTTCGTTTTGAAGATATTTAAACATACGTGGCGTCTTCAAAATGATTGCTCATAACTGATATCTAATGGAGTAGTTGAATCCACATTTTGGTATTACATATGGGAGCGATCTATTTCTGAAGAAGCATTTATGGTAATTAATTTCTATCATATTCTGTTTATTCTGAATTTACTCATGCTATGATGCTCAATAGTTAAAAAGAATTAAAATCTCCCTTAGAGAAAATACGTACATGTATGTATACATTTATAAACGGATATACATATACTTGTAAATATAATATAAAATGAGCTCTCAGTTTATCAATGAAATTAATTCCCATTTTAGCACATTTAGATTCAGTAAAACATTGCTGTGAGTGCTCGATAAATATTTTCCCATTCATCTGGAGAACAATGATGTTTACTTATTTGTACACAAAATAAGATTATTATGGAAACATAAAAAGAAACAGAAAACTCGTTATTCAGGAGAGTTTAAAAATACTTTTATAATAGTGTTAATTGTTAGTATTATTCATTGATAAGGTAAATTAACTCAGCATTTTCAGTCAATATTTGTTTATAAATATACAGACAGAAAAATATGTATGATACTTTAACCATACTAAGTTGGCTTCTCATATATTATTTTCCTTGGATATTCATAGCATTTTAGTTAACTTAATTTTTACTTTAATAGCCATATAGTAGGAAATTCTTTCTTCTTTTAAAATTGATTATGAATATTTTCACTGTTAGCTATGAACCAAAATAAACACACACACACACACACAGACACACAGTGAATATACTTCAATACTCAATCTGCTCTACCTGCAGCACCTGGAAAAGTGTTTGGCATACCAGGGTGTTTATGTCCCCATATCCCTACTTTCTACCTAGAACTTTTTGGTTCTTGGGTGGACGCATGAAGACTGTAGTGAATAATTCAAAATATCTTGAGACAAGAACTAACAGACACAAAAAAGCAAAGGTAGATAAGAAATTGTGACTGCATTAGCGAAGCTACACAGAGGAGGCTTACAATGCTCAACGATTAACATTAAGCCATTTCTGAGACGGCAGGAGAAAAGGGAACAATGACAATGACAACGACAAAGAAAAGCAGAAGTGCATTGCTGCCAAACAGAAAGCTAGAGAACAGCTGTCCCATTCCTCATTTCTGGGGTCAAGCTCTTCTTCCTATGAAGGCCTACTAAGTTCTGATATCATTTAGTGCCCCTGAGGACGTGCCCCCAACCCTAATTTATGTGAGTTTAGCTCAAATGTGCTTCTATTTCCAAGAACCAAAGTTTCTAAGACTGGTGTGAAAAAAAAAAAAAAGTGATAGTTTTTAACATAGAGTCAGTTTTTATTGTAACTAGTAATCTTGTTGAAAGAGGTTTAAAAATACATGTAATGTAAAAGAAAAAAATGTAATTTATAAGCAAGAAGTTATAGATTTGATAGCTTTCTGTATATTGGAATTATCTATAGAAATACCTCCTCTATTTTAATGTCACTTATTAGGTGTTGACTCTACTTTCAAACAGTAAACATTTTTGACAATGGCATCTATGGTGAAATTTTGAAATGAATAAATATTTTTTATAGAATAAAATCTCATTGTTAGCTAGACAAGCCTATTAAACTTAAGGTTATTTCCTATTGCTTTCAACTTTTGAAAAATGCTAACACTGCCAGCTAGACCTTCTTGTAAAATTGGAAACAGACTGGTTATAGATATATAAGCCAGTGATACTGTGTCAGCACTTTCTAAATCTGTATTGGTGCTTTCATTCCAAGTATAATCAAGGCCAATCCTATATCAGCCAACACATCTCGGAAATGTTGTACAAAAAAACTTATGAGTATATCGATAATGATTTGCCCATGCCCTTTTACAGGACTAAGAATCCCTTAGGAAGCAAAATGTACAGCTGCCTCTGTAAGAGCATATAGGATTTATTCAATCCAAAGTACTCATTTAAAAGTTGCAATTCTAGATTCAAATACAGATTGAGGAAAGCAGTCATCTAGTGGTATACTCATTAATTAATTTATTTTTATAGTCATGCATAAGAATAAAAAAAAAGTTTTGTGGATTCTTAGGTCAAGGTAATGGTACACACCTCTAGCACAATATCATGTGATGCTCCCCCAATGTGGAAGAACACATATTCATACCTCTATTAAGTTATCTTCTCAGAGATTGTCTTCTCCATAGTCTGGTACAAAGGTAGTAAAAAATCAACAACTGGTTTGTTGTGTCAGGATGGGTGGTTAAGGGGAGAGAAAAAAAAATTATCCAAAAGAGAATAGATTTTGACACGTCTCCCTATCCACAAGGGATAAACCAAAATTTATATTGACCTAATGCTGACTTTATTCATTATTCATTTAGTTTAATATCTGCATTAATTATCCATCCTATCTAAATTTACTAGCTAATTATGGTGTAGAGGACACAGCACTGGACGAGAGGTCCAAATATCTGTGAACCTCTTGAGATGACTAGTGTTGCTTAATCATTCTAAGTTAAACGCATGCTGTCACTTTACTACCACTGTTTCTAGTCACCTCACCTTGTGGCTGAATCTACCTCAGCCTTTAAAATTCACCTGAACTCTCCTCTCAACTGAGAAACATTCCTTGACGTTTCATGCTGAGTTACGCTCCTTCACATCCCCACGATACATAGTGTGCACATCTATTCTTACACTCATGAAACCATTTTGTAGTTTCATTCTTTTTTGTCTGTTTTCCTTATCATGATATAAGTTACATCAGTTCAGAGTTAAATTTTATTCATATCTGCACTCCTGACACATTGCATTGTGTATTTCACAAAGTGAACCTCAGTAAGTACATGTTAAGTGACTTAATCAATGGATAAAAATTATTAATAAAAGGCTGGAATAGTCTATTCCAGTTCTTCAGTTTTATTATTCTCACACTTAACACACTATTTACATTGACAATGTACATTTGTACTGATTCATTTTCTTCTTTTTTATATAAGGCTCAACTATGTCTACTGTATATAGCAGGTACATCAGGCACATTTCTTTAAAGGCCTCAAATCTGAATTTGATTCCATAAAATATTATTTCAAAATATTACAGAATTTATTTATATATTTTTGCCATTTTTCTCATTAGTGTTGGTCCCAGGAAGCATCCTGATAACTGCAGGAGCTAAAATTAATAACGTAGCAGGTAAATTTATGTGGAGGAAGGGACATTCTTGGAATGATAGGTGTTTTGTTTGTTTTTTACTTCAAGCACAAAACCACATAATAGTTTGTTTTTGAAGACTCCTTTATCATTTTTTTTTTCTTTAAGACTTCAATTCTTAATATAAGCCCTAAGTTCTAGATGTCCATTTTGTGCATATACATATCTCCCTTGCATTTACTTCTCTGCCTCTTCGTACTCACTATATCATTGACTGGTATGTATGTGGCTTCTGTTCTCCTCTCTCTCTCTCCTTTTTTTCTATCTAAACAGATTATCTCTATATCTATCTATCTATCTATCTGTCTATCTATCTATCTATCTATCTATCTATCTATCTATCTATCTATCTATCTATCTATCTATCTATCATCTATCATCATCTATATCTATCTATCATCTATCATCATCTAGCTATCATCTATCTATTCCTTTCTCTCTCACATATGTAGATATATAGAGAGATATGAGTGAGATCTTTCTATTTCTCCTTCTGTCTTTATCTCTCTTATTTTCAAGTAGAAGAGAAGCGTGCATATATAAATATTGATTCAAAGGATGTAGTAACGAAGATTGTATTATGGCAATATGTGAAGCAGTAGGTTTAACTTTGATGAAAGGTGGTTAAAGGAGTAAAATTAATAAGACCCAAGAAGGCTAAATGTAAAATGCTGGTCAGAAAGAGTGAAATGATACCTAAGGATTTAGATAAGTTTGCATATATAACGGCACACAATATTTGCATATATTATAGGAAAGAGGCATTTGAGGATTTTTCTTTTTTTGTGTGACACGCCCCTTCCAGTAATAATCTCCCATAAAAAGAGAGATAGGTGCATACTCTATAAGAAGCTCAAGAGCTCAATATCATGTTGTTCAAGTCAGATTCACCCAAAACATTTACCCTAGAACATTTTTTGCATCAATGTCTATCACTTTCTCTTGATTCCTTTTTATACTATCTCTACCAATTCTAGGGGAAAGATATTAAATGTTAAGGAAACTTTTCTAGCAGTTAGATCCCTTTTAAGGAAATCATTGATATTCATGAAGATGTAAATTCTGACTTAAGTATATTCTATATTGTTTAATTTTATGAGCTTTTTGGTCAGTGTGAATATTGTGAAATCTATAAAAGTCTGAATTATTTATAGATACTTTATCACAGTTAATGGATTAATAGAAATTTTTTTTTGGGGGGGGTCATGGTTTCACTAAGTAAACTGAATGCAAAGACATCTGGCTTTCACCGCAGGGGATACAAGTTGAAGCAAGATTGAAGACAACTAGGAGCATCAGTTATATATTACGAGCTTTTTTTTTCTTTCCAGAATGAAACAAGATTCTGTTCCATCCTCTACAATTGATAAAAAGAGAGGTTACAATGGATCTGAGAAACATGGTTTCTAGAAAATTTTGCCCAGATTCTTGGCCAATACTCAGAAATAATCAATTATAGACAATGGTCTTCTCTTCCAGAAACATGCTTACCACTTCTTGATTTCTACCTTAGAATTCATTTTTTTTTTTTTTTTGTACACAATGTTTCTCATGGTACACTACTTTTCTGGAATGAGGAGATAGATGATAATATCTTGTAATAGTTTATTTAATACAATATGAGCACACAACTGTCTTCAATACATTCATTGAGTATGATTGAGCTATTTCCCTTCACTCTTACTCTCTACATGTCTATAAGATCCTCACCTAAATGTGGGTCTGTGACTTCAACATGTAGAAATGTAGGACCCGTTTGTCATTGAGTAAGCCACTGATTTAGCAAATTCTAATATGTTGGCTATTAGTGCTATCACTATCCTTTAGAGCAGATGAGGGATCCCTGAACATTTCACTTTTATTAACAATATATTTATGTTTTATTATTGTTTTAATCACATAATGCCGTTGTACATGCATAATGTATCAACATTGTATAATGTATTGCTATGAGCACTAGTTGTATATAAAATGAGTAAGTGCGCTTTATTATAAGTAGTTAACAATGGCATGTTAATGATTTTAACTCTAGGGTATGTTTCTCTTTCTTAGTGGCCTTGGATTTCTATCTGAATGTTGCCTATTTGTCATTCTTGGAACCAAGTCAATATAAAAACAAATACAACTCTAAATAAATAAGCTTATATACACACACACATACACACACACATATGCAGAGAGAAAGAGACGGATATATATATATATTTAAAATCAGGAAACCACTACATCACTGCCTTCCTTGTTTAGGTAACCTTGCTAACCACACCGGGAAACCTGCAGAGGCTTCTGAAGAGAATAATTTGCCTATCACTTTCATGATCACTTAAGAAATTGTCATGGATGAATTTTGCTGAAGATAATTATTCATCTTGTTATATTTATACCATTGATGTCTTCACTGTGTTTCTGCCTTTGTCGCCTGGCTCTTAAATCTTAAATGATTTCAAAACCCACAGCCATACTACTCTTTATATGTTTCCTTAAAACAGAGAACACATATATTTACAATGTTGTAAATAAATAGTTTTAAATACAGATGTAAGAAAATAAATTTAGTGTTAGAATCACTATAGATCACAAATTCCTTTGTTCTGTTAGCTATTAGTCTGTAACTAACCAACCCCAAACTAAGATGCTTATACGAATAAGCATTTACTTTTCCTTGCTTATTGCTCAACTGAGGTGTATTTGCTTCAAACTGCTGATTTCTTGGTCCGCCTTTGCTGACCTCTGCTGGCATTGGTTGTGTTTAATCCCAGGACATGGGTTCAACTGAGGTTTACTTTAAGTGCCTTTTATTTTTTGGGACCGTCAAGCTCCTTTGCACATCTTATGGTAAAGGCAGAGCCCAAAAATAAATGTACATATAGTTCAGGCTCACTGAAAAATAAGAATGAAGATGATTCTCATTGACTTGTTTTCCATGGACATTTTCCAAAATATTTACTCTTCTGAAAGGAACTGCATTAATTATTAGACATTTAATTAGGTTTACATTGATGGTATAAACATAATTTGAAAATGCACTTTAGTTTGTGTTGTCATTTTAAGATTATTAATTAATCCAGAAGTATAAACAATCATGGCAGGAGACTGAAATTTGAAGATTGAGTTTTGTTTTATTTTTAAAATTATTTATTTATTTTTAAAAATGGAAGTTATTGGGGTGATATTGGTTAATAAAATTATATAGATTTCAAGTGTACAATTCAATAATACAACATCTGTATATCGGATTCTGTGTTCATCACCCAAAGTTTTTTTTGTTTTGTTTTGTTTAATGAATTTGGTATCATTAAATGAACATATAGTCTCAATTACAGAATGTAAAATTCTATTAAATTATCCCATACAAGTCAATTCCTAGAGGACAATTTTTGAGCAGTGTAAAATAACTCATTTTTCAGGACTTTTGGAAAGTAGATTTTATGTTTTATTGAAAGGTTCTATCATAAATCCCTTTTATTCCTCCCTTGTAATACAAGGCAAGATCTGTCATTCCTCTTTATTGAGAATAAAAATTGCTTGGAAAAATAAATAAGAACTTTAAAAAATTCTGTACTTTTTATTTATTTTGCCAGTGTTTTTACTTATAATTATTAAAAGTAAAAAAAAAAAAAAAACTAAAGTGACTTTGGACCTATGTTCCTTTTGTGTGTGCGTGTGTATCTGCTAAATGAGCTAATTTGCTCAATAATACATCTTTTCTCAATGTATATAAGTACATGTGAGTGCACACACACACACACACACACACACACACACACACTGCATTCTCATAACACTCTTTACCATCATTTATTGCAGCTTTATAAAAATTTCCTAAGTTTAGCATCATGATCATTGTTCTGATGAAACCACAGAAATATTTTCTCCACTATTTCTCTTTTGAAACAGTAATTATTAAATACTTACACAGCTCTGTAATTACTGATTATGCACCTTTTATTATGTCAAGAAAACCATGCACTTCCAAAGTCAGGATCTATAGTTTGACTCTTGGTCTATGTACAATGGTCATCGCAAGGCTTAAATCAGATTTGTTTAAAAACTGTTTTGTGAAATAGAGCCATAGATGTTGTTGGAGACTCTCTCAAAGTCTCCTTGACTTTTGTTTAAAACTAAATTTCCAATTTCTCAGTTTACTTTACATATGATTAGATTTACATTTGTTCTCCAAATGAACTTTGAACACAGTATAATCAATATTTGTATCATTTTGAATCACAAAATATGTATATAATTGGTAAAATATGTACTGCAGTGGTTAAGTATTTAGCTGTTACTGCAAAAAATAATAATAAAATAAAAGTCACGTGAAAAGTTTATTAGGTTATACAAATGTTTTATTGACTAAATTTAGCTTATTTTATCTTCTTTTTTCATCTATCAAATGATGAAATTAAGAAAGATAATTTTGAAAGTTATATCTAGTTCTAAGAGAAATACACTAGAACTAGAAATACACTAGAAATACACTAGAACTTTAAAAATCTATCCCGGATAGCATTTATATTTCTGATAGTCATATCCTGTGTTTTCGGCCAGCAGTAGAGATTATTGGTTTGAATGTATGTTAGTTTTTAGTGTTCATTAGCTAACATTGAAGTAAATACATATTTAAAATAATGACTATCAAAAACCTAAAGCACAGAATATTCTTCCAACTAATTTTTTCAGAAGAGTAGCTATACAAGATTCAAAGCCATGCTTTTAGTATTTTGGTGGCCCATACATATGGGAGTTCTGTGCAATAAAATTTGTAAGCTATCCATCTCTTTGTGTGTACATGTCATAAATACTAAATAAGTGACAGATGTCACCTTAGAAGTCACCAGTAAAGATTTAGACAACAGATAATTATTGAACTTTTACTTCAAATGTGTGTACTGCTCTGTGTAAATCTGAAACTTATCATTATAACCTATAAAATAAGGAGATATGAATATAACAAGATAAGCACACACTATTTTAAGAGACTTCTATTTAAATAGCATGGAATATTGATTTCTTTATAGGAACCATTTTCAAATATGTTGTCACAATTATTTTGGAAACAATATTTATCATTGTTTTGATTTTCAGTGTATATTCACATATTATTTTCACAACTATAACATTAAGTTGCTGAAGCAAAATCAAACCTTTAGTAATGAAAAAAATTAAAGTGAAGGAAATATAATTGATTTGCAATATTGTCAACCTGGCTAAGCCAGAATTGTTTCCTAGGATCACATATGCTTTATTAATTGACCCAGGCAATGATTTTTGCACATTTTGAAAGTTTAAATTGAAGCAGCAGTCTTTGCTTTCTAAAATCTGTTGAATTAGAGGCCATGAGTAACAAATACGGAGATATAAGTGGATTCTAGTTTGTTCTTGGTCCCTTTGGCTCAATGTCCAAACACGGACTTTACTTACCAGGAGAAACTCAGGCCTATCAGGTATGTAAAAACAGCTTCCTTTCAACATCTTCTTCACCAGGTCCTCCTTTCAGACCCACTTGGGCATTTAGAACTGCCTGGTTTCAAAAGGACTGGTTACTAACTTTTCTCTGATACTCTAATTCTCTCTTTTAGAACTTTATGACCTTAGCAATATGCACACTTTGGGGATATGTTATCATATAATAAACTCTTCCTTCCATAATATTCATATTTCTGATTGAACCTGACTGAAACATTATTATTTTGTTGAAGTCTTAATACTAATAAATGTCACTAGTAGAAATCATATATAAGTTTCTTATTAAGCAATATTGAGAGAAAAAGTAAGTTTTTTTTTAAGGGGTCTCTCGGGATCTGTTTACTAAAAAGAAGCTGGAAGGAGGAATTAAATGGCTTCAAGAAAGATGGGGAAGAGAAAAAGTGAGAGAATCAAACAGGAGACAATGATTTGTGTCTAACAGTGAGAGATGGCCAAGAGTGTCCAGCAGGCGGCTGGTTGTGTCGATACATACTGCTTGCTCTACCTAGTAACATGGAAAACATTAAAAGATCCATGGCCCTAGCACATCTTGAAGAGGAAAACTTGATTCTGTCAGGATAGAATTAGTTACTCTTTGGTAACACATACCACTGAAATTTTAGTGGATTAAACAACAAAGATTTATAATTTATTCAAGCTAAATACGTATCCAGATGAGAAACATGATTAACTGAACCCGTGATTCAGAATACGCAGAAGTTCTGCCACTTTGGAACAATGCCGTGTGGAGCGTGCTGCCTCCTTGGTGGGCACCTCACAGAAAGAAGTGTCTGAGAGAGCAAGGCTTTTTCCAGGCTTCTGGCCAAAAATTATACATGTAAATTATGTTCATGGCCATTTGATGGAGCTAATCACATGGCTCTAATGTTCTTCAAGCTGACAAATACTGCAGTCTTATTTGTGCACAGAACAGAATGGAAATGAGATACTGGTAAGCACCGGTAATATTCTTTCTATATTTAAAATAATTGAGTTTGGCGTTAGACTTCGTGGTATTGGGCACATTAGCTATCTGAGCCTCAATTTTCTTATTTACAAAATAGAAGGCAATAATATTCATCTAATAAAACAATTAATGAGTCAAAGGAGATCATTACTGCAGGCATATGGTACTCAGTAATATTAGTCATTATAATCATCATCATCATCATCATCATCATCATAAATATCATTCTCTATATAACTAGCCCTTGACAACATGTACCCCTGAAGGTGAATGATTTTGATAGCTGTTACTAATATTCATAGAAACATAGAAGTGTTTTAGAGTTTACCTAATTCGGTCCTATGATTTAATTTATGATAAAACAGATGCCCCATAAGGTTCAGTGACCTATGTATGCCCAAATCAACAGCAGAATTGGCACAAGACATCTAAATCTAATGTCCTCTGTTCTCAAGTTAGGACAACTGCAACTTTCCCTCAAACAGAAACTAAACATATCCAAATATCTTTCTTACAGCTAAATCTATTCCATGTTATCTCTTCTCATTTTAATCCATCCATTGCTTAATATTTTGTAATTAATTAAAATCTTCCCTCAAAAGTGCCAGCTTCATGTCTATATGAGCATGGCAGAATATGTTGGTGAATTAAAACCCAGGTAGCCTGAGAAAATGTTTTCCAATGTCTAAGAACCAGTCATTAAAGGAAATTTGCTTACACTGTTAAAAATCTGGATTTTTAATGGTGGAAAGTGAATAAGGAAAAGTAAAAGAGTGAAAATGTTAATAGATCAGTTTACTTACAACATTCAATAAATCACTGAAAGGAAGGTAGCATATGACTTATAATGATACAAATTTTTTTTGTTCTGCTTTCCCTCCACCACCAGAAAAAAAAGCAAAAATAAAAATAAGATGTTATTAGAATTATATGAGTTAAAATTTTAAAAAGTTACAGAGCTCAAAACCAAGGTTAGAACTAATGCCCTGCCATCATGAACATTCTTTGTGAAAGAAATGTGTACGATCTGGAGTATGAACTAGAATGAAAAGGCCTGGTAACAGAAGCACATTAAACACTTAATAAATAGATAAACATGCAATGTTAAATGCTAAAATATCAAAATTCCATTTCAAGTTTAGGAATGCCATTAAAAAACAAAACTTTAGAAGCATTCTACAAAATCAATTTCTTTTTCTTTTAAATTAATTATAGTAATTACCTTTTATCCATAGGGAATATGTTCCAAGACTCTCATGTCTACCTGAAACCAGGAATAATACCAAACCCTATATATACTATCTTCTCTTATATATACATACCTGTGATAAAGTTTAATTTATAAATTAGGCAGAGTAAGAGATTAACAACAATAACTACAAATAAGATCGAACAGCTATGACAATATACTATAACAAAAGTTATGTGATTATGGCCTCCTCTCTCTCCCAAATATCTTGTTGTGCTGTGAATATGCCAGACAAAAGGATGATTCATTCATTCGAGTGCTAGGTGGAACAGAATGAAACAGCTCGAGATATCATTGTGCTACTCAGAACAGCCTGCAGTTTAAAACTTATGAACTGTTTGTTTCTGGAATTTTCTTTTTAATAGTTTTGGACCATGGTTGACTGCAGGTGATTCAAACCACAGACAGTGAAACTGTGGATAGGAGAGATTACTCTACAGATAATTAAGAACCTTATTGAGGCTCACAAAAAGAACAATAAAGAAATGTTTATTATATCTATTGCATGTTGGGGGGGGCGCGGAGAGAGATAGAGAGAGAGAGGGAAAGAGAATGAGAGAATGTATATGTGTATGTGTGTGTGTGTGTGTGTGTGTGTGTGTGTGTGTGTTAGGAATGGGGAGGAGTCAGAGGTGTAATAGGAAACAAAAGGTCTTTGTTTGGGTGTTTTAAACTTATCAGATGAAAATTGTAAAGGCTGATGTAAATTTATCTAAATCTGCAAGTATTCATCATCACAAAAGAACAGAAATTGAAATGCATTACTTCTTATTTAAAGTTAAAGAGATTACTTAGATGTTAAACATGTAAAGAAGTATTACATTAAAAACACTGCATTTAAAAATTGTTATTCTAACTAATGTGTATTAAGAATCACAATTACATTTTCAATTATTGTCTGTAAAGTTGAAATATAAAATGTCACAATGTACTATATGATACCTTACAGAATAGAAAAGGAAAAAAAAAATGTGGAGGACTTCCATTCCAGAAATAACTGTTTCTTGAATAATAACTTGAGGGCCAACCACTTCAGGCAAGTTTTAATTTGCATCTTGGATTTATCAGTCTTCAAGCAAGGCAATGCATTCTGGGGAGTACACAAAGCAGGAGGCAGGAAGACAAGTTACGAAACTATTGCAGTGAGTAGGAGAAATCTTAAATGGCTACACAAGATGGATATGTTCAGGATCTGCTAAGGAAGTAAAATTGACTGGGCTTATTTATTATTTAAATGTGGGGCATGAAATGAAGTAAGGAATATAGATTGACCTTCATTCAGGTTTCTTGCTTTTGTAACTGAGTCAAAGGATGACTTACCACAAAAGAGAATAGAGAAGAGGTAATAAGAAAGAAAAACTGTAATGAATTCAGTTTTCGTTATGCTGGGTAAGTTGTGTCTGGAGTTTAGAAGATATGTGTGGTTTGGATATAAAAATGGGTGATGGCCGAAACCACAAAATTTTTATATTATTCAAAAACTGTGTGTGGAGAGTGACACATAGGAACAGGCCATGGTAGAAGATCAGCATTTTAAGCATTGAGAGAGGGTAGTAAGCCCAAATTAATAAGAACTCTGAAAGAATCATAAAAAGAGATGGAAGAGCTGGGAAAGGAGAGTGAATCTGCTAGAAGAAAAGCAAATGGAGTATATTAATTGGCTAGGGCTGCCGTAGTACCACAAACTGAGTGGCTGAAACAGCAGAAATGTGTTGTCTTGTGGTTCAGAAGGTTAGAAGTGTGAAACCAAGGTGTCTGTAGGGCCCATGCTTCTCTAGCTTCTGGTGGTGTACTAGCAGCCCTTGGCTTTCCTTGGTGTATAGATGCATCACCACAATCTCTGCCTTCGTCTTCATGTGACATCTATCTGTGTCCACGGGTATCTGTGCCAGATTTCCCCTTTGTGTAAAGACATCAGTCATATTACATTAGAGACCCATGGTTTCTAGCATCTTAACTAATCACATCTTAACTAATCGCATTTGCAACAACTCTATTCCATGTAAGGTCATTCTAATGTAGTCGAAGTTCGAACTTCAACATCTGAATTTTAGAGGGACAAAATTCAATCTATACATGATTTTAGAAAATATGCTTGTTAAGGAAAGTGCAGATTAAAAGTGTCTATTAAATACCACTACTAAGTATGTGTGGTTTTATATATAACAATGTTATTTTCACTAACCATATTCATTTGGTGGTAGATGCAGAACCCTGAAATCATTTATCTGGTTTAAATGATAAACTGAAGAGAATAAATTTAAACTCTCATTAGAAAGGCCCTTAGATTTTAATCGAAGGGCAACCATTAAGGGGCAGTTAAAAACAGTATTTGGTCTCTAAATAAAGATAGGAAAAAGATAGGCATTTTGGGTTCTTATTTAATTTTGCCTACCATAAAATTTTCTTTTGAGAAAAAGTCTCGTGGATGTAGACCCTTGATTGCCTTGAAGAATTCAATTTCTGAGTGCAACATGGGATAGTAGAATGAACAACAGATTTGGAGTCATAAGACCCATTTATGGCGTCCGGGATCTAAAGTCCCTAAACTGAACAACTTTGAGCACATTTTCTGGCCTCTCTGGGGACTCACTTCTCTTACCTCTAAATTATAGATAATAGTATTACTGCACCAGAATGTTTTAAAAATTAAATATAATTATGTTTTCAAAAATGCTTTTTCTTCCAAAATATATGCTGTATATTTTTTTACATTGCCAGCTTCATTTCATTCCGTCCTATGTTCTGCCCATATCAAAATTATTTGTTAGCTATAAAGCACTTATGAATATTTAGAAAATGTGGAATTAGACTTTCCCTGACTGCTTGAACATAGTAAGGATTGTTAGAAACAAAATCATTTCTCCAAAATACTGGTTTTTTTAAAATCTTAAAATGTTAAGGAGTATATTACTGTAAAAAATGTATTGCATAATGGTGGTGGTAGGAACAAATCTTACAAAACCTCATGACAACACTGAAGACACAGAATGTGAAAACCAAAGAGGGCAATAAAAACAGAAACATTTTTGAATTTAATAAAATAGTACAATTGCATTCTGGCGCATGGACACCAAACCACAAGAAATACTAATAGCTATTATACTCATATTCATAATTCAATAAAAAGCAATTTTATATCTTTTTTTAAATCAGAAAACTCTAATCAGTATGATTGACTAAATTAGATATGTGTGAGAAATGAATGAAAATGATGAAATATAGTAAATGGGAAACCACAATTGTGTTTTAATCCCAAAAGCCTTATGTATTTAGTTCCCAAACTTGAAAGCAGATATGCCATTTAAAGATGAATATTAAATTTTTGGAATTGTACAGTTTCTCATCTTAGAATGCCTTATTTCTTTCAATCTGGTATAATAAAATTGGTGAAATTTATATTTTGTTCACCTATAATAACATCAAGCTGTTCAACAGACTATAATACTCTATATTTTATCCAGAAGTTTTAATTAATTGAACTAAATATCTAAAGACATATCTTGTGTAGCTTATGTTATCATTTTAGGGTACGCATTTTAAGAAGAAAATTATAATTAATTTATCATATCATATAACCACAGCCTTTTGTATCCAACATCACTTTTGGCATACCCTACCTAATACTGTAGGCACACTGCTCTGCTGCGTGTAACAAACATCACTTCAGTGTTTCACATAAAAAGGGAAAAATTAAATACCGTTAATGCTGTGGTTAGGCATTCACCCTAAACTTGTCATTTTAGTCCAGGGCAGAATTCTCCAGTTGAGTTTGTTGTGGCATTTCCAATAAAAAAAATATTCACTGCCATCCAACATCATCTTTATATGCACACTTTAGCAGTCAAAATGGTCAAGCATAATTCCGCAAGTAAAACACTTACTGAAGAATACTTAAAAAAGGAAGTGCCCACATCTTTATTTTATTGATTGAGTACATTTACATCTTGTCTCTTTCCCTAAACAGATAGAAACAGTTCTTCCTATATTTTCCCTTTAAATGCAAGTTACTAAGAATTTGTCTCCTAGAAAAAAGGAAGAATGTATTATTCATGCCTACTCTAACATATATAACATAACATACAACACATGTGTAGTGTGTGTGTGTGTGTGTGTGTGTGTGCGTGTTTTTAAAAACTGCCCTGCTGAAATAGTCTGTGGTTGTTGATATACCTGTCATCTACTCCTTGTGCCATAGGCATCTAGGGATCTGAAACATGTCATAGTTTTACTTATATTTTGTGTTCTCTTAAAGGAATGATCAGGATTAACACAACTCTGGACATGCATTAAGTTCAATAAATATTTGTTCAATGAATATCATTATCTAAATATATTTACAATTAAAATTAAAAATAAAATTAAAATTTTATTTTTAATAAAATTAAAAATATATTAAAAAATAAAATTAAAACATAGCTGTATGTCCCACACTCTAATCACATTGCCCTAACAGAAGCAGAAATATTTACGACAATGGTAGAACTTCTGATGGCCTTCCATGTTTAGGACCAAACGAGATGTTTTTATAGAACGCACCTCAATTCTTCACAGTAGATCAACTTTGCTTTTGGCATCTGAGAAATATTTTCTCATATGCATGAGCAGCTGATTTATTGAGAGCAAGAGATGTGGTTCAGGGTAAGGCAAGGACAAAAATGCTACTCCTTGTTCTAAAACTCACTTTTCTTTTCTGTGAGACAAGAGTTGAATCATAAAACTAAACTTACTGGGGGGACCATTTTGTAAGTTATATAAATATCTAACCATTATAGTGTACACCTGAAACTAATATAATATAGAATGTCGACTATAATTTAAAGAAAAGTTTCTCAGACCTACTAATAGTTCAAAACCAAATTAAGTCTGAAAACAAATTTTTTAAAAAAGTCATAAAACTACAGGTTTATGAGTTTTACACCAACTCTTTATCAAAACAGATATGAAAGAGATTCTGCCAGTTATCTATCACCCTATGTCCATAGTTCTTTCTGGGTAGAAATAATACTTACATTTTCTGGGAATATTTCCCAGCATGCTTTGCAGCTAGTCTCAGTAATTCAATTGTTGTCAGTAAAACATAAAAGTGTTATCTTGTTCTTTTAGAGTGATTTTAAAGGCTCTTGGTGACCTTCTTTCCTCTTCTTTTCTTTTGTTCAGTACATAAGGAATGGCTTGAGGAATCAGCAGGTTGGGAGACCTTGAGAATGACAGTCCCCACCCCATTCTATTGCCCCTCTCAATAGCAAAGCAATAGGATAGAAAATTTTGGTTCCTGACACTGAACTGTTATTATGGCTTTGATCACCCCCATACCCACTTGCCAGAAAACTGGATATATTTTCTCATGTCACTTAAGTTGGGTTGGGTTTAGGATGATGACATTCATATTCCAAGCCTTAACTTATATGTTCCTTTTCAGTGATCTCTTACTGTTGGAAACTAAAATATTCACCTCCCAACTTTTGTTTTCTGATGTTGATTTAATTCTGTATCTCATTTCACACAATCTACTGTGAACTCCTATTCATCTCTTTCTTATCATTGTGTTTTGCATTTTCCATTTTTTAACATTCTAACATGTTCTCCTGATTTCTATTTCCATCTCCTATATAAAAAGAACATTAGCTTTTGCAGATGAACTTCCTTGACTTGTCAACCTCAACAGGCCACTTTTTCTTTCCAAAAGGTGTTCCAGATGGGGCAAGGGAGAAAGCTCTGCTCCTACCGTGAGAACAAGCAAATGTCATCTTGAGAAGTATGGGAAATCCAGTGTCTCCACTCCCTAATTCTACAATTCCATGCAATAAATAGTATTTGCTTCTCATTATGACATCTGCAAAAGCTAATGAATACTTTCATGTGAAATACTTAAAAAAAAATAAACGTAATGTAGCTGGAAGCCTAACTAAGTTTAAAAGAAGAGGAAAACAAAGAGACCAGAAGCCATCATGGTTTTAAGTGTTCGCAGAAAGCCAGGATTCAATGGGACACCACAGTACAGCACGAGGCCTGTGAAGGAAGCTAAACAGGGACTAGGTGCCCACCTCTGGCCTGATTCCAAATTATTCGTTTAGATATTGGACCAAAATGGCATGCGTCCATGTCCTCTAAAATACCATCCCTTTCTAAAACGTTTCATGAATGTTTCAGTGCATAGTTAAATTAATTATTATTTACTACTTATTATGGTATTAAACCTATTATCATTTTTGCATTGTTTCAAAATATTGAATGTGTGTAATCACTTCAATTATTTCTGTTTCTCTATTTCAGTTACAATGGTTATGTTTTTCAAAACTTATATTTTTCTCTTTTTAATCTGTCTGCTCAAGCAAAATTGATCTATCAACGCTTCACAATGATACCTTGTGCAATTTGGCTTCCAGAATATTAAATATTCTGTTTGAAATGTTTCCTGTCTATTCTTCCTCTGTGAGATAGTGTTCATCCTTTGAAAGCCAGTCAATGCCTGTGACTTCGAAGCAGTCACTACTCCCACAAAGGAGAAAGTAACCCTGTGAATATGCTAGTCTCTCAGAAAGAGAAAAAAATACAGTCATTTGTGTAATTTGTTTGGAAGCTTTTTTAATGTGTACCTTCTTTCCATCTATCATCTATCTAATTATGTCTTCATGAATCTATTTTCATATTTACCTATATATTGCCCAGTTTGTAAATGCTAAAACAAAAAAATTCACATTGAGATACCACTTTATGCCTACGAGGATGGCTATAATCAAAAAGACAGGTACTAATAAATGTTGGTAAGGATATAGAGAAATTGGAACTCTCATCTATTGTTGGGGGAAATGTAAAATGTTGAAGCCGCTTTATAAAAACAGGTAGACAATTCCTCAAAAAGTTAAATAAAGAATTACTATATTATCCATCAATTTTGCTCTTAGGTATTTGACCAAGAAAATTTAAAAATATGTCCAAAAATGTGTACACAAACATTTATAGCAACATTATTTGTAATATCTCAAAAATGGAAACAAGCCAAAGTCCTTCAACTAATTAATGGATAAACAAAATATGGCAAATCCACAGAATAAAATATTATTCGGCCATAAAAAGGAATAAAGTACTGATTCATGCTATAACATGGATAAACTTTAGCATTATGCTAAGTGAAAGAAGCTATAAGAAAAAGTCACATATTGTATAATTCCATTTATATGAAATATCCAGAGCAGGCGAATCCGTAGCGACAGACAATAGATTAGTGGTTATCAGGGGCTAGGAAGACAGAGTATGGATGTGATTACTAACACTGCATGGTTCCTTTTTAGGTGATAAAAATGTTGTGGAGTTAGATCGTGATAATGGTTGCATAATTTTGTGAACATAGTAAAAACTATTAAATTGTATGAATATTTTAAATAGGTAAATTTTAGAGTATGTGAATATAGCTCAATAAATATGAATCATTATGGTGGGCAGATATGTATTATTTATTAGTGATATATTCTATTCCATAGTTGATACTCCAAAGATTCTCTTAACTAACTAATATATGTTCAAAGAGGGGACTAACTGAATTAAAAGTGATGAGATAAAGGAGTACTTCAAAACAATCCAGCCCAATTTTTATCTTTTTGGTTTATTATTTTTGTCAACCTCCTAACTGGCATACAGTTTCTTAACAAGAAGCACCAATTATAAGTACATAGTAGTTATGTGACTGTAAACTGCTGTTCTTGCCTAAAGGAACATAAAGACTGTAAATAAATCTACCCTTAAAAGTGCACGTTTTTAGTCTCTGATCTCAATTTTTAAAGACACTCCCTGGAGTTGTAGCTAGGTCCCATTAAATCCTGGCTTTCTGGGGACACTTAGAACCATGACTGCTTCTTTTGAACCTGTGTGGCAGTCTTTAAAATTGCGTGGATTCAATCAATGAGTTTAATGATGTTTAACAACATAAACCCATAAATAGAGGTGTTTGAATTTGTCAGTTTACTGATAAAATCTTGCATGGGCAGGCAACTGAAAGTCTTTTACTTTAAGCATTGCAGAGCAATCAATCCCTGGTAAATGATAGAATTTCTTAACTACCCCTCCCAGTTTTCAGCCCAGAATAAGTCAAATACAATTACCTGTCTTTGATCTACTTTAGTTATTTACAAGAAAAATCCATGCAAGAAAATCTGCAAATGAAAATTCAAGATTAAAACAAAATAAACAAAAGCAAAATTAGAGGTTGGGCTACTGTAAAAGATGCTATTTTAAATACCAAAAGATTAATTTAATATGTGACTATATTACCCTTGGCTTCTGGAGTTATTAAACTGAAACAACTCAGCTTATTCCATAGAGAAACCATGTAGCATTCAGATATAATGATACAAAGATATCAGAATCCTTTTTAAGACTCAAATAAGCTGAATCATCTATAAAAGCAAGTAATGATGTTGTCAAGTGCTGTACTTCTTTCCATTAAAGCCTTTTTTAATTTGTTCATGACAGGTAACTGAAGTATATTTTAAATTAGTTTGTTATTTTTTTCTTTCTACTTTGTTGGTAAAGATTTCATATCCTTTCACTCATATCAATTTTTATTGAACATGCAAAAGCATTGCAGGGAAATGAGCAAACTGCATAAATGATAGTCACTTATTGAGATAGCCAAACTTTCTTAGCCAAGCACTTCCATTTAGTATGGTTTAATTTAGTATAGTTTAATTTCATTTTGAAAAACAAAGCTGACCTCATGTTTGTGTTATAGAATTTGCATGTATGCAATTTAGCAAAACAGCATGATTACATTTACAATGTATTATCACAGCCTTTCCAAATACATATCTTAAAAAAGTAACTCTTTATTAAGAGATGTTCCAGCAAGATGTGATTTAAAATGACATCTAGAACAGGCTGTGAAATAAATATTTTAATGAACAATTAGGCCCTTTGTTCTCTTTAATTTCTTTCTTATTAATTTTTAGCTACTATTAATTAAATTTTGATTTCACATGCTGGGGAGGAAATATTCTAAAATAAAATATTTTGTATAGACTCTTTTTTCTATTTCTCCTATTACGAAGGAGGAGTAAGGAGGCATTTCATTCCAAATCTTTGCTGGTGATTACAATATTTAGCAGAAAAGTAGAAATGTGATAAAAATAAAGAGTAGTAAATATTTATTTAGTCCATGTTAAAGTATAGCTGTCATCAAAGGATAATGGTCAATAGCTTAAAATCCTGATTTGTCATTTATTATGTATGTGTTCATGGAGATATTTTTACCTTTTTGAACCTAACGATTTTGTTGGTGGGGGGCGGGTGGAGGGCTAAACTAAATTCTAGGATAGTAGAACCAGTGTTGCACAATTAAGGAAAAAGAAAATGGAAAGAACTTATTCTATCGCCTGATACTTAACAGTTTGTCTGTAAATTCTCCTTCCTTCCTTCCCTCCCTCCCTTATACCTTCCTTCCTTCCTTCCTTCCTTCCTTCCTCTTCTCCTTCCTTCCTTCCCTTCCTTCCTTCCCTTCCTTCCTTCCTTCCTTCCTTCCTTCCTTCCTTCTTTCCTCTTTTCTTCTTGCTTTCTTACCTGCTTTCCTTCCTCTCATCCTTGCTTCATTCTTATTTCTTCTTGATTTTAGTTATCTAATTTACTAGGAAGTAAGACCATTTTATTACCTCATTTAGGCCCTACTCACCTACACTTTGGCCATCCCAATCTACATTATATTAATATGATAGGCAAAAATTTAGCAGATTAGTTTTTATAAATATATAATTTATTATAGTTTTGACTTTAAGTTAATTGGCTATTTGATTCAGGTTGTCCTTCATTTCTTAGAAGTCACTGCATATTCTTTGCACGACTTAAGTGAGATATGTGACCAATGGAATTTTTCAATTGACTATTAAATTTAGCAATGAACTTTGATAGTTTTGTAGACATTTATTTATATGAATTTTATAAGATCCTTGTCATATCATGTATTCAATGTATATATTTATTTTTTCACCTGTTAAAGAACTTCATAGGCTTTTGAAAAGAGAACCTCTAATGCATTGTGAATTAAATTGAACTGGTTGCTTGATCTTTATAAAAGCACACTAAGTCACTGCTGTTTATGGTAGTGGGCTTACCCAAACAATCTAACAAACTTTAATTGCTGTTGTCAAAACATAATTGATAGATTATTTATCACATAACTGATAATGAATGATCGAATATAAAAATCCACATTGTCATTTACAGTCTACTGAAATGTTCATAGTGACGTCTATGGCCACATTTAGTTAAATGTCTTAAAAAATATCTTTGGAAGCTCAAGGCCCTTGGATGTTAGTACCTTCATGCATAATTCATTTTCACAATTAATGATTCTAAGGAACTTGCTCCAAATATATAAAGGCGAGAGAATTTTTATAAAGTTGTAGGGGAGAAGTCATCACTTTCCAATGGTTTTCTTTTTCAAAAACACGGGCCTTTTTGCCAAAAAAGGTATATGCATATTTTTGTTTGTTTGTTTTGTTTTGTTTTGTTCTGAGTTAAGATTTTACTGCTGAATTTCTGATCAAAATATTCATTTTCAATTTATATTGAATGAAGAGAGGGTAAGGATAAGATAGATGTGTTACACTAAGCGCTATATTCTTACAAGTGTTATGCCCATATACTTTTGCATAGAGATCAAGAACAATACTTCAAGACAATTTAAGCAATAGCAAGCAGTTCTCAGATTTGGAGTGTCTTGTTTTGCTTTTAGTTTGCATTGAGAGTCTATCCTGTTCTTGCTGGGATGTAGTACTATCGCTTCTGTAAGTGGAAAGAGCAAACTGTTTGTCTAAAAGTGTTACATGTTGGTGTTATTGTATCTGTTGGGGATCTGGAAATAAATAAGTTTAATTAATTGATTCAATTTTGAGTCTGAATTGAATGAAAACTAAATTTTACAAAATGATTCTGGACACTTTAATTAGAGGCTGATTTCAGGTCGCTGAATTGTTTTAATTAGGGTGTCGTGGATAGAATGTAATGATATGTTATAATGTTTTAGATATAGTTATTCTGGTTTTCAAACTAGTTAAAAGGTTTATCTTCATCTCCACTGAGAATAGAGAGACAGGAATCCATTCTTTCAGGAATGATACATTTGTGAGCATCTGCTCTATGCCTAGAACTGCAAGATGACTCAACCTTTAAAAAAGGAGTGATGTCCCTCTTCTCCTTGTGTAGACTAAGGGCAGGTCAGGAGAGAAAATATTAATGCAGACAATCAAAGGACAAAAGCAATATGATTTGCTAATTACTACAAGAATATAAAATAAAGGTGAAAAGGTACATCAGTGAAGGTTAACCTAAATCTTGAACTGTGAAACAAGCCATAACCATGTAATTAAGCTGCACTACTTAGTGTTGCTCAAATGCTTTGAAATTTTTATCTCAAATCCTTTGCTGAGGATGATTTTCATGTGCCCTCTTAGCTTGTTACTTAAAACAGTTTGAAGATTTCAGAATAGCTCGATGTCATCCTTCTTTAAGTTTACTCTGACCTATCCACAAGCAGAATGAAACATCTTCCCCATTGTCCTTCATCAGTACCTAGTACATGCATACTTTTATCATATAACTAATCAGATACTTGTCTCTCTCTTCAACTTGACCTTAACCCCACAGAAGGCAAAGCTTTGTTTCTTCCATTTATTCTGGATCCCCATTTACTCCCAGATTTTACTCCTCTAGCCAAACCCTACTGTTGTTTCTACATAGGAATTGTGTTCTCTACACTCTCCCTTCGGAGAATCTAATTTGATTCTATATCTTTAAATTACAGCTTCAAACTCTTCTAGTTACACCTCTGACTCTGATTTCATCACTTTCTTTAAGTTTTGACTTATATTTGACTTACACCACATCTCTGCTGGAGTGTTATACAGGTGTCTCTAATGCCACCTTTTGTAAACTCAACTCACTTTTTCCATAAACCATATCCTCTGTTGACCTTCCTGTTTAAGCCTGGATATTAAAAATTATCTTTGATTCTTTATTTCTTATTCTTCACATAAAATCTCAACAGTTTTTGATAATTGTACTCCAAAAACTTTCTCCTTGATCGTCATCATCCTTTTTACCACCTAATGTCTTCTCATACCTTTCTCTCCTTTTATTCACTGAATTTCGGTTGCACTGGACTCTCGTGTATTCAACATTCTGAGTCTTACATTTCTCATTATTTATGCATAATGCTGTTCTATCAGAAAAACTCAAATTTAAATTCTTGGACATGACTAATTCTTTCTCTTCACCTGGCTCTCAGCTTAATGTGCTTCTGTAAAGACAACCCTGGACTGCCCTATGTATACTGGAATCAGCTATTTTCTTGTAGAGCACTGTATGTGTCTCCTTCTTAGCACTCATAGGCTCGTTATTTTGTTCATTTCTGCCTTTTTATTTAATATTAATTCTCCCATTATAATTTAAGAACTGTGAAGACATCCTCCACTATTTGCCAAGCACCTAGCACAAAGCCGAAAAAACAGGAGCCCATAAATATTCGTTAAAAAGATGAATGCATAGATCGAAAAATAATCAAGAGAAACAGCATAATCAAAAGAAAAAAAAGAAAAAAAAGGAACTAGAATAAATATGCTATAATGAAAGCTATATGAAGACAAATATATTTTGTTTTTAATCATTGTATCTTTTTGTCTCAGGGCATTTGACATATATGTATTAAATAAATATTTGTGGAATAAATTAAAGAATTCAGAAGGCAATGTTTAAAGTGATTTTGAATGACAGCATAAATGTTTGGATCAGCTTCCAAGATAACTAAAAAATAAACTATTTTTCTCTTCCATATACATTATGAGTAGGGATATTTAATTTTCTACCCAAATTCTGCTAAGTATATTCAGCGCTTTATCAGTCAATGAGTAAAAAGGGGTAAAAACAGTTATTTGGGTCATTGTATAAGATAATGCAATCAAGATAATGAAGAAGCCTGAAATAACTTAAAAATCAAGGTTCATCTCAATAAACGTGCTAACCATCAGAATGGCTTTCACAAAGGAGAAAAAAAAAAGCATCCATATTTTAAACTTTCATCTGTAAGTTATGAAAGCGAAAGGCAAGAATTTCAAAAAAAATTAAAACTTCTATAAAGATTGGTTTTCTGTCACTTTGTACAATAGTTCTCCAAACAACAAAAAAACTTCCTACATTTATCTCTTTTGGCACTTATCTCTTCTCAAAGTCTGTTAGGCTAGTTTCTCTTACCCGACTTATATTTTCTCCACTATCTCCATGAAAGCATAGAAAAGACTTCCAAGATAACTGCTGCTTTTTGAAAAATTCATAGTGGAGAAAACAAAAATGTAGAGTGTGAGAAACAAAATTATCATTTATAGTTTGTGTTTTAAGTTTTAAATGATAAATAACTCAGTTGATACTATCTTAGAAAGAATGAGTATAAATTTTATATAATTAAACTTCCTTCCAATTCTGTAAGTTTTATAAACAATATAAATTTGAAAAAAAATTAATATTAGAGCATGATTTAAGTTATATATTTAACAAAACCAGATTAAATTTAATCCTAATACATATCTTACTATAATGTTTGGTGAATTTTATAAAAGTAACTTCTGTTTTCAAAAAACAAGGACATTATGTTGCTTTTGATACATTTAATGATATTTCTTTCATGGTGTATTATGGGGCACACCAGGAAAAATTCCCTTTATGGTCCACAAGACCCCTGATAACACTATGAAATGAATGACTTATTTCCGACTTGGGTGACAGATGAAATTCATAAGTAGTGATTTTTGTCTATTGTTAATAACAAGGTACATAAGTTTCTTGTAAAACTAAAATTGCATAATGAAGAAGGGTTTATTATGGTGAATGATGTTTATTATGGTAAATTATTTCATAGAAACCAGCTTTGGGAGCCTGAGACTATTATTTCCCTTTGAATAACAGATTTTTCCCAAATTATTTGAAATCTGTAGTCTATAAATTATATATAAGATAGCATGATTTTGTTATAATAGAGTAGTTAAATTTAAGCATAACAGTTGTGTTTCCAGTATAAAAGTGTTATTGAGGTTTAATGACTGAATTTGAAAAGCTGAGAGTAAAAACTGCTCGAGTCTTCTCTGAGTGAAGGCTTGGTCACTCCAGAGCTGTTTCTCAGCCCTGGCTCTATTAACATTCTGGACTGGATTGTGTGTCTGTCTGTACATTTTAGAATGTTCAGCAGCATCTCTGGCTATATACCAATAGCGCTGCACCCTTGGTATGGAAATCACAAACCTTTCCAGATATTACCAAATTTCCCAGGGGAGAAATACCCCAGGTCAAGAACCACTGCTTAAAAAAAAAAAAAAAAAAAAAAAAAAAAAAAATCCCCGAGCAACCAGCCATGTAAAAGCACATGCCCTCAAGCCCTGTCTCTAGGAAACCTTTTGGAAATAGGGGATGCTTTCTTACCAGTGCAGGGATGGCTGCCATCACAGAGCCCCTCGCGAAATTGCTGCGTTCGTCAAAATCGACAAAGCTAAGCTACTCTACTTAGGGCACTCTCTACCAACCAGTGACCATTCCTTCGGACAATATGAAACTCAGGTTAGGAGAACTTTATCTTTTATCATCTTCCCCAACCCATTAGGTAAATGGAGGTAACAACCACATTTGCTTTATTCAACTTATATTCTCTGTTAATAGCCATACTTTTAGAGAAATAAATCTGCTCTTGTTGATTCATAAACTGGCTGCCCTGTAGATAGAGGGCAAAGTGGAATAGATTACTCCATTTAACAAAGAATAGAACTTTCTAAGGAGGCTGGTCTCGAGTGGCTGCAGAATGAGTAAATCTCTGCCACCGTGAGCCAGAATCTTGGAATTTTATATATATGTGTCTTAACTGGGTTCAGTCACATATTCAGTCCAGATGCTCTCAACACCATGGTACTTTCTCAAGGCTGCAAGTTTTAAATGGCTGGTATTGTGGAAAAAGAAGACAGGATATATGTTCCAAAGATGGGAGAAGGGTGAAAAGCCTGATTGTCTTGGTCCAGCTCTCGGTTCAAGATCGGTCAAAGTCGGTCATGTTCGTATTATGAATCCTAAAACAGCTCTCTTTCATCTTTGCCGTTAAAAGATCAATCTTTACCTAATTTCCTATTTCAAACCCTTGTTCGTTAATAAGCCATGCTTGTGTTTACATTTTGCATTTATTTAAAATATGGTAGTATGTCCTTCTTTGAACTAAATGATGTCTGAGAATTGTGATTACATGTCATCATAGTTCCAAAGTTTCTGCCTTGAAGAAAATAATAAATAGAAACAGTATACAATCTCGCCTTCAGATGAGTCAGTAACCTTCAGACATGGCTGATAGCAGGCCAGGTCAACAAGCAGGCTAAACTATGGTCATCCAACCCCATTGCTAAACAAGCAACCAAAGCTCTAGATCTGTAGAATTTCCAAAAGTAAGAAAACCCATATTCGGGCATAGGGCAATGAATGGTAAAATTAATATTTGAATATTGTTTGTATTTAATTTGTTAGGAAAAACATTGAAATAATTTTATCCAATCCCTGTTTGTTGGTATTGCATCAGTTAATTTGTGCTGAATGAAAAAAAAAAATCCAGAAATGTAACTTGAAAAGATAATCATTTGGCTTAATGTTTTGTGGGTTAACTATTTGGGCTGCACTCAGCTGGATGATTCTTCTACTGAACTCATTCATGCATTTCTGATCATTTGTATGTCAGGCAGCTCTGAGTCTAAGGGTGGGCTGGTTGTAAATTGGGGTGACAGAAACAATTGGGCCACATGTCTCTTAATACCTAACGAGCTAGTTTGTGCTTGTTTACGTGCAAGAACAGAAGCTACAAGATGTCCTGAATCTGAAGCTGAGAACATTTACAACATTTTTGATAAGAGGTACTACAAAATATTTTTGTCATATTTTATAATTTCTCAAAAGTGCTTTAAATTTTGTCCATTTTTTTAAAATAACTAAACTAAGTACTTTTCAGAGGAAAAGATAGCCTCAATTTTAGTAGGCTTTAGAACACTGGAGCTATGGAATTTATGACATAAGGTTGTGAAATGTTTATAAATTGCTCTCTAAACTCTGGAAAAAGGCACCGTTTTTTTGGAAATCTTACTACTAAGTCCTTTATATTCTTAATTTTTTCCCCTCATTTATTTCTCCCACCCAAATTCTTGATACTTGAATGTCTTCTGATGGTAGAATAGACATAATGTTTTTCCTTTTATAAAATTAAATATTTTACTATGTACTCTTGCAGTTTCTTGTAATAGTCTATGGAGTCATTTCCTTTTAGAAAATCATGATTCAATTAATTTGCTCAGGATCTTTGAAAAAAATGTTTTTGGTTCATATTCATATGACAGATGCTCTAAAGCTATCTAACTGCATAACTTTCTGCCATGTCAACGATTATGAGAAATTCACATCTGGCTTATTTCCATAACTTTTAAGATAAAAAAACAAACAAACATGAATTATATCATTATGTGTGGCATCTGCATATTTACAAACATACATGATTCACATAGAAATTTTGCTTATAAACTTAAAGTGACCAAAATATGTGTATAAAATTATAGATTTAGAAGTCATTACATTTGCTAATCTGTGATCATACACTGTATACTTTTCCTTTGAAGAGATGATATGCTTACAAAGGTACTATAGTTAAAAGGTTATAGATCAAAGGAGAAAGACTTGTGCCAAAAGAAACGAAAAACAGTAGAAAACAAAGGACATGAAGGAAGGACACCAGAAAGACATGCCATGAAGAGAAAAACACAGTAGAAAAACACAAGGAGAAGGGGAGTGATATAGAGTAGTAAAAAAAAAAAAAAAAAAAAAAAAAAAAAAAAAAAAAAAAAAAGGCAATGTATGGATGCCCTCTCCCTTTCTTTCTTAGTTTTGTTTGTTATTACTTTTCCCAGAATAATCTGCACAATAAAAGAAACTCATATTCTATTCTTGAATCTTCGAGTATGCTTTGAAAATAACCATGGTTTAAATTAAGTAATGCAACATGATTAGATTGACTTGCACTCAGATCTGGTTCTACTCATATTTACCGACTGAGACAGACAAGTTAGGTAAGCTTCACTGGCCCACATTTTCTTCAACAGTAAGTTGAATTTGATAAGAGTTTCCTATCATCATCAAAGTAAAATTGTATTTTATTGAAAAATTATAATATTTACTGGACAATATAATAAATAGTATATGTTTTACAATTATAAACTATTATCCTTTTGTGAATTAAAGAACTACTCTGTATTCTGTCTCTTGCCTAAAGATTTTTTAATATTTATAGAAAATAAAATATATGTCTAGTAGGTACTTGAAAATTTATTTACTCAGGTATTTTCTTTGAGTAAATGTCATTGGATTGTTTAAAATTTCAGGAACACTAATGAATTTCAGTTGCATTTTGTTTATATTTGTGTTTTTGACAAAATCAAGAGTTAAAAATGTTAGTGTAAAGTTTATTCAACTAAATAAAAATTAATTAAAAGGCTAATTGGTATTATTGACAGCAACACAAACTATAGTTATGACTCCCATAGTAATTATTTAATAATTCTTCCCATACATGGTGAAGGAAATAAAGGCAAGAGTTACAATGTATAGAACTATTAACAATTTTTCATATATATGCTGACACACATCTCTGGTTTTAATAAGACAGCACCTGAAATTAGGAAATATTATAACTTCAATTTGACAGGTTTATAGTAGAATATTTCAAGAATAAACTTCTCACACTATTTTTTAGCTCAGTATACATTCTGTTTCGCCAAACATGTTAAATAATTCTAGAAAGTAAATAAAAGATTGTTCTATACCTTCTTAATTATAGAGACAGTGGTTAGGCCAAATATCCTGATAAAGAGATTAAAAGATTAGTCACTGACATTAGGAAGTACTTACTCCAGTGCAGAAACCAGATAAGTGTCAGATGATTACTAATCATTAAAATCATTAAATTCATGTCCCTGTAAATTTTAAGCAAGAATCCTTTGCTTCGGTTACTTTTTCCTCTTGCTTATTTGTACTGAAAATACCTCCTGTCCATGTCTTTATCCCATTAAAGCTTTCAGAATTCAGTTCCCACATTGATTCCTTTGGACATTTTTCTCTGATTCCATTGGGGATTTGGTGTACTATCTCTCTGTCCAGACACTATGTTAAACTTTTCCATAAGACAGATGATATTTGTAGCATGGTGTGTGTGTGTGTGTGTGTGTGTGCGCACGCGCGCACGTGTGCGTGTGTGTGTGTGTATGTGTGTTTAAGTGTGTGTATATGTTTAAATTTTAAAAAATCTATCATATAATATCACTGCCTTGGAGAAAATGCTCTACTGGCTAACAATTATAATTAGAAGAAAACTCAAACCTTTTTCACAGCCAACTTGAGCCCATATTATTTCCAACTAATAAGTCTTTCACTGTTTTCTTCAGTTCCATCAATACTTTTCTCTTCTTTCTTTTCCTCTTTTTTCTGTCTCTTTCTCCTTCCCTCCCACCTACCTCCTTCCTTCCTTCCTTCCTTCCTTCCTTCCTTCCTTCCTTCCTTCCTTCCTTCCTTCCTTCCTTCCTTCCTTCCTTCCTTCCTTCCTTCCTTCCTTCCTTCCTTCCTTCTTCTTTTCTTTCTTCTTTTTCTTTCTTCTCTTTCTTTCTTTCTTTCTTTCTTTCTTTCTTTCTTTTCTTCTTTCTTTCTTCTCTCTCTCTCTCTCTCTCTCTCCCCCCCCCCCTTTTCTTCAGTACTTCAAAAGCTTCACGCCACTATCCACTTTGGAAATTTCCTCTGAGCCTGCAGTGCTCTTTCCATACTGTTATGGCTTAAAATGTAACACCGTAAGGGAAGCCAGCCGAAACACTTGTTTCAAAGCAGCTGTGAAAACTTCAAGTCACTCTCAATCCTACTGCCCCATTTTTTCCTTTATTAACATTTTTCTCATGTTCTGAAATTACCTTATTTTATTTTGAGTGTCTTTCCATTAATTAGAATGTAAGTTCTCAGATGGCAAATTCCCCAGGCTTTTGTTGTAGAGTAAATGCTCAATGAATATTTGAATGACTGACCTGTTGAATCAATAGATAAACAAATATATTTGTGTGGGTTTCTGGGTCATAGGGAGACTCTCTGAATCACTTATTTCACAATTATTAAACAAAGAAATGGGTGGTTTGGTCCCAAAACTCATTTAAGCCAATGTTACAGTCCCTTATGTGTATACGAAGGAAGTTTATTAGCACTTGACTCACTCAAATCTTTATCCTAAGAATGTTTAGATAGCTGCTGTGGTACTCATGGAAAAAGAGATAGAGAACAATGCCCATTAGTTTATTGCCTTCCAAGTCAGTTATATTTTTCAATTTAAATCTGAGAGATAATCAATACACTAGGATGTATTCCAGGTGTGTTTTTAAGATAGCAAACTGCAAATGTGCAATGACTTCAGGTTGAAAAAACAAAATGACTGTGTGGGGGAAGGTATGAGTAAATTTTATTGACATTACTGAGCAGAGGTAGCAAGATGAATTCTGAAAGCTGGAAATATAGCTTTTTCAGTAAGGGCATTCCAAGCTTTAGGCAGTTTCTGTTGTTTCTCTTCCAAAAAATATTAAAGGATCTTATCAAATGTTATTCATCATTCTTACAATAATTTTACTTTACTTATTTACCTGATTCTACTAAAGGTTGAGCTAACCCATTACAAGGAAATCATTTTGAACAGAGACACGGAGGATCACTACAAAGTATGGGTCAGTGCAGATTCTGAAAAAAAAAAAAAATCTATTTAATTTAAGAAAGAACTTATACAGAAGAATTGGATTAATTTTCTTCACTAACTATAAAGTTATTATTTTAGGTACATTCTTAGACACTTTCTAGATAATAAAATTTATTTTAAACAAAGAATTTTTATTATATATAGTCCTGCTCTTCTTTTCTTCTTCAAACTTCTTAGGATTTTTTATGAAGTTTTTCTATCAGCTTCATTAAAGTCTCCCTTTGATCCATTCAGTCATCAATAAATGTTTATTATGAAATTACCAAATACCAGGTACTCATCTACAGTGGTGAATTAAACAAGTCCTCAGCCCCACAGAGCTTAGTTTCTATAGGAAATCATTAGCTAGCTTTTAAGAGCACTGATTATATTCTAACATTCTTCTTAGTGCTTCAGTGGACACTTTGTTAATATCATTTCCCATTTGAAAGGCAAGGAAACGAAACCTCGGGCACGTAAATAACTTTTTCGAGGTCACCAAGCTAGTAACTGGTAAAAATGAGATTGAAACACAGGCAGCGGCCCATGTTCAAATGTTTAGCTTCCATGTTATTTTTCTTTTAGTGTGGACTCTGCCAGTACTTGCCTAAGTTATTCATGTTTCCTTGTGTTTTTAAATAAATACAATACTTTAAGTAAGAAAATAAAAGCAACTTTAAGAAAATTTGGAAAATATAGAAAATAATATTAACACCACATATAACTATTATTCTCTAAATATTTTTATATACTTCAATCTATTAACACTTATAGCACACAAGCAAATCCATTCTCTGCCTTTTTAAATCATTTTACATTTATATTTTTTTCCATAATGCTTCACTGAGTTCATAATAATTATTTTTAGAGGTTGTATAAATGTCCATTGAGTTGATATATCTTTATATATTTACCACTCTCATTGATAAATATTTTAATTCATTGAAGAAAAACCCCATGATTTTATCATATAAAAAAAGCACTTTGAGATTTTAATTCAAATTAAATTAAACATATAAAATTATTTGATACCTTTATGGAAACTAGTCTTCCCTATACTATGATCTGTCTCCAAAACTGTGCTTCAACTAATATTTCTTGCACCCTACCATTCATTACTCTCTGCAATGGGTCTTAAGGATGTTGAATTGACAGGAAAGGGTCTTTAAATTCAAAAAGCTCCTAATTCAGTCTGAGATAACAGAAATCCCAAACGATGTGAGATAGGAACATATAGTTTAGTGATAGGGTGCTGATGAAAATGGGTAGAACAGAAAGGCTTCTAGACAAAGTGACATTTTCACAGACATCTGAAAGAGAGGTAGGAGTCGGCTGCTTGGGATAGTGTATTAGCCAGTTCATGCTGTTATAACTAGATACCACAGACTAGATGCTTAAACAACAGATGTTTATTTTCTCCCAGTTCTGCAGGCTCGAAGTCTAAGATCAAGGTGTCAACAGATTGATTTCTGGTGTGACCTCTCTTCTTGGTTTGTAGATGGCCACCTTTTGCCGCATCCTCACAAGGACTCTTTTTCCGTGTGGGCTCAGAGAGAGTTCTGTTATCTTTTCCTCTTCTTATTAGGAACACAAGTCCTATTAAATTAGGAATCCACCTTATGACCTTTTTAACCTAATTACCTTCCTAAAAACCCTTATCTTCAAATGCAGTCACATTGGGGTTAAGGTTTCATATGAATTTTAGAAAGAAAAAGTTCAGTCAGTCCCTAACAGATGAAAAGGAGGAAGGCAGAGATGAGGGACAGATAAGAAGTACAGAGGAAGTAAATGTATAGATAGATAATAGATAGATAGATAGATAGATAGATAGATAGATAGATAGATAGACAGACAGACAGACAGACAGATCATAGAATTAGTAAACTCTGTTTGGGACACAGTTTTTAAAATTTATGAGGGAGAGATGAGGGCCTACTATAATAAATGTGTATTATATAAGAGTTCCACATGAAACTTCTGACGAAATTAACAATCAGAATTTAAATAAGTGACTTAAAATGAGATAAGAAATCAGTTGTTTAATAGCATTTCTAGTTTTTAGATTTGCTTTTAGTCAGGATCAAATATGACTAAAATTAACCTACTTGATTATAAATTCATTCTGAATTATCTTTTCATAATATTTTTGCAAAAATAATTAGAAAATGCTAGAGAAAAGAATATATAGAGAGAAGGAAATATATTGTTGAAAGAAATATATACTTCCAATAGAGATCTATGAAGAAAATAAACTAAGACTTTGTCAGGAGTAAGAGGTTGAAATGTGATTATGGATCTAGATTTCTCTTTAGCCAATATCTGGATAAATTTGATCAGATTGATAAAGTGAAAATGATGAAATATTATTTTACAGCACTGTACAAAGGTTTTGAAAGGTTATCTGCTTTTGAATATAGGAAATTTCTTAGTATATTGAGGGAGATAGATTTCATAAAAACTTCCTTTGTGGATCTGCAATATACATTAATGACAGCTAAATTTTTAACATATTCTCAGAGAATAAAAATAATTTTTAATACAATTTTAACACTTTGATTTATAAAACAGCTGGAGGTGGTAACCTGTAATAAATTAATCTATTATGAATTATGAAATTATTAATACAGCTTGACTTAAACATCTGTGGTTCACAAAAATTACATGGAATTATTTATCAGTGCCATTTCCCCTTTCTGCCTTCCCTAACTACATTTGATGAATGAGGTTGGCATGTATTTGTCATTACATAGGGAATAGAGCCTGCACTAAAACATATGGCTTAGGGTTTAAAAGTTAAATTACATGAATATTTATGAATACACTGTCAAATATCCAGAAACTGTAAAATATTTAAATGATTGAGATTCGATGTTCAACCTGATAGAGTGAGGACATGCTGGATTTAAATTTAAAATAACTACCATTTCTTAAGATATTAATTGCTAGATTGTGCTAATAGCTTTAACTCCTATATTTAACTTAAATGTTCAAACATTTTATAAATAGGGTAAAGCAACACTGAAATTCATATTGCTAGTAAGCTTTGAAGCCAGCATTTGAAACCAAATATGTCTGATTCAAGATTCCAGGCCTACCTTTCTCATCTGAAAAACTGGAAAAATATACTAAGTCCTTCTCAACTCATACCACTGTTTTGAAGTTCAAATATAAGAGTGAAAATAATTTGTAAATTGTAACATTTAAATAGTTGGAAAATTATTTCTTTAGTTGTGGCTGAGTTACTGATCCTCCCTCCTGTCTGTACAAGAAACACAAACAAAGCTAAGAGGAATGAAATGTAAAGCTAGATGGAACGTTTCTGTTGTGATATGCCACTAACATGTACCCAAAGCAGTTAAGGCGGGAACCCTTTATTCTCACCTATCTAAAATTATGTGTTAAAAGGCTCAGACTGTGTCATTTAGTAGCGGGAAAAGCCCCCAAATGAGTGGTATACAAAGTTCTTTGTATACCATGTGTTAATGAGAAAAAAAATAAAATGAAACAAGATTTCTGGACAAGTTCAATAAACAAAATGAAGGTGATGTAATGGCTCATTGCCATGGTTTAGAACAAAGAAAATTGCAGGTAGTGTGCTGTGGGAGAAACAAAGCTTATATACATTGAAATTGATGAATTAGAGAAGTTTGTGTATATATGAACTCTCTTTTATTCATATTTCCATACCTTACTCCAATTTGTTTGAGCTATTTCAAATAAGGACACTTAATGTTATTCTCCATCCTTTTCTAATATAACTTCAACCTAGTAGACCTTATTCCCAGATTAGAGCTGGGTCAAGTAGATTTGTTTAGGTTCAACTTCAAGTCCAAAAGCCTTTTTTAATATTATCTATAGCTTGGGTCTGAGGCAGCCTAATAAATCTCACACTTATTCACCACCAAAGTTAAAACAATTGAGACGTACTCAGAATTCAGAGAAAAGTAAATGCAAATTGAAGCTTTATTATGGGAAACACAGAATGGAAGGTTGTTTTTCAAATATGTGACATCAACAGGCTTCATAGTACCATGGATAATGCAAGACATATCTAGAGGGGTGGTACTCTTATTTATTTATTTTATTAACTATATAATCAAGAACTGTGTGCTCTCTATTATCAGTCATAACTGAGAGAAAGGAAGGAAATACATTGAGCGTGTATGCCTATATTTGGGTCCCAAATTACCAGTAAGAGAATCTATTTTCCTTTAAGAAATGATTGAGAGGGTAGAGATAACAAGAATGATTATTGGTTGATGTTTCTACATAAGGGAAACATGAAATAAGAACAAAGACCCATATGAATACTAGACTAAGATTCAGTGCCCACAAGGTTTCTTTTTTAACATTTTCCTATATGTACCCTGAGAAGTATTCCAATTTCTCCTGAGACATGGAACCATCCTCTAAAATAAGATTGTGGTAACTTCCTCAAATTGTGCCTACTTTCTCCCCACCCCTAATTTCTTAAGTGCCACAAACCAGGAAAGGGATATTTTGAAGGTAAAGCCAAAATAACATTACCCAGAACTAGGAACAAAGGAGAGAAGAAGATGGAGACATTACTTCTAAAGTAATTGCCAGGCTGAAGCCAGGAAGAGAATCATGGTGGCTACGTGGGAGCATCAGCACTATCTCAACAGTGAGGCCTCAGTCTGTGTTTGATGTTCATTTATTCACACACACACACACATTTAGATTTTTATATATACACATTTTATATACATATATACACACACTTTTTTTTAAATTCCCTAATCCTTAAATAGTATTCTATGTGTTGTGTTCCTATGAGTTTGCAGAAAGCAGGGAATGATACTCAGGAGGCTGGGCAACAGAGGAAAATATAAGTCACTCATGAAGCTCATCTGACCTTTATTTTTATTCTCCATAAAAGAAAAGAAAAGAAAAGAAAAGGAATCAATCCTCTTCATAGTCAAAATAAATGGCCACCGCCTGTGTTATTTTTTATTATTTGTATCAAATATTACATATGATTCATGGCATTGGCAGATAAAATTTATCGCACAAATGGTTAGAAATGTGAGTTTCTAGGTTTGATTACTTTGTATTATGTTATTCACATGATGAAAAATGTGGCAGGCACATTCAATGTAGTTCAATTTTCTACTTGTGAAGATATGCATCCCAAGACCCAGAAAACAAAAACAACCCAACAGAATTTTTTGTCAAAACAAAATTCGTATTTTGTAAGAAATCACATCAAATTTTGAGCATTTCAACAAAAACCTCTTGTACCAAATACAGTTTAATTCTTTTCATAAAGTCATAGTGTAAAATCATGATCAATTCATTAATATTCTGCTTCCTTGTTTATATTATATTTTTTTATTATGTTCTATTGCGTGAAATATAAATATTTTTAGAAAATAATTACTGAAAGAACCAAACAGGTTATTTTAGATCTTGAACATGGGTAAAATTACATTGAAAGCTTCCTGAAAAAAATGCAGATATTTTCCATTTCCAGATTTTTTGATTCAGTAACTCAGCAGCGGTGACCAGACACCTTCACATTTTTAGCGAGGGCCAAAGATGACACTGGCCTTGTTCGAGGAACCCTGCTACGAAAATTACTAAGAGGATACACCTCTCAGCCTGGGATGAGGTTTCCCAGGCTTTGCTTGGCTTGGCCCTTCCTGTGATCCTGTAAAGGTCAAATTGTTAAAGCAAACTTTTCCAACAGGCCTTTCCTGACTACTTATGTTGTTGTCTATCATATATCCTTGTTTAGTTTCTTCATAGTTCTTGTTAATAACTGTGTATATATATATATATATTTTTTTTTCTGTAATGTTCATAATTGTACCCTAGTATCCTTAGCAGTACCTGGTGCATAATGTGAGATTTATATATGTTTATTTGCTGAATAATGATGAAAGGTACCAGAGGCTAATTAGAAACTCTAATTATTAGATGAGAAACAGATTTATCTTTCTTACTAAAAAAGAAACATATTCACTACAAAATAACATACTTGCATAAATGAAAATCCAAAATAGAGAGAGAAAAATCTTCATTAACAAATTCATCACCACCCCCCAAAAATGTTTTTGGAATCTCTTCCAGTTTTAATCATTAGAATTAAATATCATACATAATGTTATTCTGGGTTTCCACATTTCCCATTTTATAATTTGTAGTAAATGTTTCCTTAGGAATATTTAGTGTGCTCTGACCCACTTCTAACGGCCAGCGATTGCCTCTTTTTGCCTGTGATGGAAATCCTGGGCAGAGAAATGCCCCAGGTTCCTTGTCCTTCAAGTGGGAAGATTTTGAAATATGGTTTACATCATTTCTCATGTGTGTGTAATCCTCTATGTCCCCTATTCACCAGATTGATATATAATCTAACCATAACTAGTTTGGGTAATTGACTAGGTTGCTGAGAAATAACTGATAACAACTTAAAACTCCTATGATTGTTGATAGTTGAATTAAAATGAAGTTCTTTCATGGATTAATAGGACTTGTTATTAATGTGGTGGAGTTGTTTTGGTAATTTCATCAACTCATGGAAGAAGCAATGCTTAAAAAGTCCTTTAAATCACATAATAAAAGTAGATGCTTGATCCATTTTTAAATCAATCTCCCTTTCTTCTTTTAAAATATACCTCTAATTGCCACTTCACATTAGCGTTTTTCTAAATCTTTCAAATCTTTTCTGCCTTCTTCTCTAAAGTGCCCCTATGTGAAAAGCTACCTGGATATTGTTTTATATATTCTAATACTTACCCAGATATATCTATTTTCACTTAGTATTCCCCATTTACACTTAAGGCTACCGTATGATTGTGTCTATGGTATATGAAACTACAGGGATCACAGACTTTATGAAAATCACAAAATCCCTCAATTAATTATTCTACAATTAGCAAGGCACAATGAAGAAGTTAAGTTATTAATATTTGCTTCTGTTGATAATTCTGATGACTATCTGAAAAGCTGGCCAGTGTGCTGGGAATACTAAATAATGAAAATAAGACCCACAAGTCTGTAGCCTATCACAGTGAACCACACTGTATTCATATCTAATACTACACAATAGCCCTTTATAACACAAAGGGTGAAAGAAAGCAAATAATTAAGCTTTTCCCTATATTTGGAGACCATATGCTTGAATTAATGTTTTCAAAAATATTTCTTAGTGTATCTTGTACCTACAACATGTTTCAAAAATGTAGGTGATAAGCTACCAACCAGAATAGTACTAAGTAAATATATATGGGTGTATAAAATATATTTAGTTATTCTCACATCCAAAAGCTACACACAAACACACATGGCATCGATTATAAAGATTAGATAGATTAGATAGATAGATAGATAGATAGATAGATAGATAGATAGATAGAAAATAGAAATATATGTAAAACTTCCTTTTATTATATGGAAACTATCTTTGTGGTACTCTATTTTTAAAACATATTATGTGTTGAAGAAAGACTGAATTACTTAAATCCAAATGTGGGAGCATAAGAGATTATCAATTTTTCTTTGAAATAGGACTATTAGCTCATGATCTATTATCTCTAAGCACAGACCATTCTTCCCTACTGTCTTGTGAAGGAAAAAATGAACTGTAAGTGTTTATGGGGAGAGGTAGGTGGCAGGCACTAGTAAATCAAAGAATGAAAACTCATTCATTTTGTTCTTTGAGAGAGATGTGATACACAATTTAACCCCATTCATCAAAGGAAAACATTTAGGAAGAGTTTTAAGTCCTCTATAGTTCTGTTTGTTAAAGGTGATATGTTATAAGGTGACCATTTTTTTTTTATTGTTTTATGCTTTTTTTTGGAAAATAAATTTTCCTCATGGAAGAAGTTTGCCTTGCCTTGGAGAGTACCTTGCCATCAGGCATGTTTCCAGGATACTTAAAAGCATGCTGCATTGAAGGGAAGAACTTCCTATACCAGGTCTTTGTAAAATTTCTTAGATGAAACTTGAGAAGGGTTTGATTTATATGAGAGTCTACTTAACTGCAAACAGAACAGAGCTATTGCATGGCTCCAAATAGGCATGGTTCCAGACAGGGAAACTTTGAAATCTGCTGCATTACCTTATATGGTGACTGCAAGATCCCATTGGTAAAGCAGCTTCCCCAGCAGCCACAGAATAATACATAATGGAAATAACTTAATCTACAAAAGACTATTACACTTTTGAAACACATTACTATTCTAAGCATCAAAGAGTAAACTAGGTGAAAGGTGAATATAATAAGATCTTAGAACTAAATCTAGTTCATGAATATTCCAGATGTGGGAAGATGAAAGCGATGCATAGATTAAGCAGCAGAGAGGATTATGGTGTTTGGATGCCAAAAGGAGACTGAAATCCACAGGCAGGAAGTACTGATGTAGTGTAAAAAGTCAGGGCTCTCTTGGTTTTAATACTATGTTTATCATTTATAAGCAGTGTGACTGTGGGACAATAACTTCTCAGTGTTTGTTTCCTTGATTGTAAAATTAGGTTAATTATGGTACCAACCTCGTAGGATTATTAGGAAGGCTTAAGAAGTTAAAATATATAAAATTATTAAAATATCCTCTAGAATTTTATATTTTTATGTTATTATTGTCATCAAAATCATTATTAAGATTAGGACTTAAAGGTGATTATTTTCTTCACTTCTTGCATATATCTACTATTATTTTGAGTTTACATTCTTATGATTACTTTCAATTCAGGCTCTCAAGCATAAAGACTAAAATTTCGCCATTGTTTTAAAGGGTTAACAATACATTCTCTTAAATGGATATAACTCAGATGAAAGCAAACTCCCTTATCCACCCCTAAAAATTGATCCTGTATAATCACCACAATAATAACCTATAAGTTATAGAGAATTTGGTAAACCAAGACACCTTGCTATTTCTTTTAATGATATTAAATTAAGATGAATGCAAGGATTCTCTAATCTGGAGAAAAAGATGAAAGATCTGTCAGCACATATATGGTTGTTGAAACCAAAAAAGTTAGCCATTTTGGACATTAGGAAATTTAAATTCTAAAATACTATCTAACAATATACAGCTAATAAACTGGTATCAAAATACAAACACTGGTGTGTAAGATACAAATTGCAAAGCTAGTACTAGTAAATACCGATAACTTCTCTCACAATAATTTGGTAATTTTTTTTTTCCAGAGTGTGGCCAAGGGTAGCGCATTTATCAGACTTAACTGCGATGAGTACCAGAATCATCTGTTTTTGTGAAGTCTATTAATGGAATATGATGAGATAATCCATAACCACTGATTGAACATTTTCTCTATCATTTGGGAATATGGGAGATGGTGAATAAAAGTTAATAAAATTGCTTTCAAGTCAAAATGTGATATAATTCAGTCTCAATATCCAAACAGGTGGTTCAAATAGGTTTTCATTTACCAAATCACTGGTCTGTTTATCTAGAACAATGAACTCTGCCTTTGTCATTTTCAAAATTATAGTAATCTTCAAGACCTTGAAAGGGTGATATGTCTATTTTCCTAAAGACATGTCTCAGATAGGTTAATTTAAAATCTCATGTATTTAGAACCAATTGGTGGATTTTCAATAATACTGAAATTATGTAGTAGTTAATTTTTTTTTTTATGAGAGGGAACATAGCACTAAAGAGTGCCTTGCATTTATTTGACATTTATTTTGGATATTTAGAAAATATTAATAAAATACTATTCTTTAAACAAAGCGTAAACTCATAATCATGAGAAAAAGGAATGTTTGTTATCCATTAAAGCTATCATTTTAATTAAAATGCATATAGATTAAATAGTTTAAACTAAGGCATATATACAATTCCAAAATGAACTGATATTTAACTTTTGAAGCCCGGAAATTATACTTAGAAATATCATTACATAAATTAAATAATTCAATATAGTTTGTAGTGATTTCTTCTATAAACAGGATGTCCATGATAATTACTTTTGTTTGTTTTAGTTCTAATTGAATGCTCATTTGACTAGCTCTTGAAATGATGGTTTAAGCTATTCATCTCAAACATATTCCTGACTGACAATTGCAAGAAAAGAAAGAAATGGCTGCTTAACCGGAAATTCCACAATAATATAGCCTGCCCATATAAAGATGCTTTTAAGAGCTAAACATGAGTTCTGTCTTAAAACAATCATACTGACAAAATTTTTAGAATGCTTATTTAACGTTTGTTGACAAGAATATGTGTATTTATAGTACTCATAGAACGTTCGTTTTGATTTTGTGTTCTTAAAAATATAATTTCTACAAAATATATTTGGTTTATTAATAGTCTATATTACTCACTAGATGATAAGACATGAATAAGATTGTAGTTGAATGCATAAAATATCAATACATAAGGCAAAAATTCTGAAACGTATGTACTAAAGCTGTCTTTGCCATTCCCAAAGATACTCTAATATCTCTGATATTCTGGGTTTCCATGATAGCATACAATTTGTATACTACCTAGTATTTAAGAATTTACTTTTTTATCCTTATTTATCTTTTTTTATATAGCCAATGATAAGCTTGATAAATTTTGAACAATAAAACTTCTGAGCACCTTAAAATAAATGTTATAATAAATCATTTTAATAAATTATATAGCTATTTGTTATACAGTTATAATAAATTATATCATTAAAAATATAGTTATTTATCTAATAAACTATTAGAATACTATAGTAAAGGCCTCAAATAAAAGTCTATGGCAAATGTTTTACCCTTAGAGAATACTTCTTTATTCTTAATAATATGACTAATTCTAATAGTTGACAATATTTAATAATAGATTTACTAATTTAGTCCATGCACACACATGCACACATACATGTACATGCATGCACACACACTCACACATGCACATACACACACATGCACACACACAATATCAAACAAAGATAAATACTAGGCTACATTAAGTGCTCCTTCTTAAAAAGGAAATGTCTGGAAATACCTAACTATTCATACATTATATTATGGATGACTTTAGCATATACTCTAATTATATAAAATATTAGAAAAGTAGACCAGCATTATAACCAAATTCATGGTGTTATTTGAAATTTCAACTTTATCTTTCAAAAATTTGACAGTATAGGAGAAAAACTTCAGGAAGATTTTCACTGTTGATTTTTGAGTATGGAAATCAAAGATTGTAGAAGATGAGCTTATTGAAAACAATATCAACGTGTCTAAATTTATGTGCTTAATAATTAACTAAAAAAGTTGAGAAGAGATTGTTGGCCTTAAAAATTGTGCTAAATCTGGACTTTGATGCTCATCTTTGTATGCTTCTCCATTTAAGTTCTTGGTACAACTGTCACCTCATCAGAGAGTCCTCCCAGATCGCCAATTCTGGATATTTATTTTCATCAACTCACTATCCACATGCTTTGCTTATTTTCTCTCATTCCATTTAAAACTTCAAATATACCTATATTACACATCTATTAGTCTGTTGTCTATACTCCCTCTTAGAAAGTAAATTCCATGAAAGTGTGAAGTTTTCTATTTTCCATCCTGTTCTCTATAGTATTTTCAGGGCTTATAACCATTCTTGATATTCAGCACTGTATTATTTTCAATATATTGTTTTAGATACATTGAAAAATCATTTTAAAGTATTTTAAGTTAGAAATTTCATCACAAAAGTTTTTTTTTTTGTAATTTATTCAGAGTTCTTTAGACATATTTAGTGATGCCATATCTTATTTATGTGTACATACAAAGAAAAACAAAAGCACATTCGTTAATCTTGTTTCTGAGCTCCACTATTCTAAATCATTTTTTAAAACTCAAAATGCTTGATATCTATGTTTTCTTCCTTTATTCCATCAAGAAGATGTTCAGCTATTATCTCCACATTTTCTTGCACTCTGATGACATTTATTCTGCTAGTGTTGATGTTGATATTTTCCATTTTACCAGGAAGTATCAATATAGAGTTTTCAGGTAACAACCAGGACCATATTTCTTTCTCAAATGGTCTTTATATAGTTCATTAACTGAAACTTGAAGCTGTTGTAAATGTTCAGTTTTAACACTAGAAGTAACAACTTGGTTTATTCAGGCACAATGGCATCAACCTCTAATTAACAAAAACTATTGTAGAGATCATCAAATGAAAGGGCACCCCAATTTCAGAGATGTTAAAGAGTGACAAAGTTTAGCTTGCACAGATAAAACACTACAATAATAATAATAATAATAATATATTATATATTATGTATATATAATGTATATATAATAACGTGTATATATGTGTATATATATGTATATATATGTGCATATATATGTATATATAATATATATAATAATGTGTATATGTGTGTATATATGTATATGTGTATATATGTAATATATAATATATAATAATGTGTATATATATGTGTATATATGTATATATATATGTGTATGTATATAATATATAATAATGTGTATATATGTATATATGCATATACATACATACACATATACACATATATATACACATACACACATACATATAGTAGGGATCACTCTAGACCAAAACAGAGCTATACTTGTTCCTTCATATACATTATCTCATTAAATGCTAATGATATTTGAAGGGAAAGGCAAGTATTGCTGTTGGACAAATAAGGAAATTAAGGCTCAGGAAACTTGAGTGATTTATTCCAAGGTCACACAATTGTATTATGCAGTAGAGATTAATGTTTTGACTCCAAAGCCTTAGCCACTATTTAGTATAAAAATAACACCTGTTTTGGTGGTTAAAGGGCTCCCAGCAGGAACTTTTGTTTTGTTGGTGCCCTGTTTGACAAAACATTTCCATGAGGAAAATGATTAGTGAACTTATGGCTAAGGAGCAAAACTTTTTTCCAGGAAGTTTTATAAGTGATTTGTATATACTTGTTTCTAGTCTTCACTTTGTGCAGAATGATAAAAATCACCAGTTATGGTAATTAAAAATCATAAAAATCATTAAGTGTATCACCATATAGTAGGTTCAAAAGTGTGTTACCATATGTAGTCACTAGGTTTCTTCTTCATACAAAAACCTGCAGCAAAACCATTCTGAACAGGCTCCATCTTCCTACCCCCAACTCTCCAGTAGAGGGGTGGTGGCTTGGGGGAAAGTAGTGAAAAAATGAGAGGTAAGGATAATTAGAAATTGAGCATAATCTTATGCATAATCTTATGTAAAAGCCACAGGTAATCTATGTCTTGTTTAAAACTATTCTTAAAGGATATGCAGAAAACAAGACCCCAAACAAAAACATCTTTGATTAACTTCTTATAGCCTATCCCTCACTCCCACTTCCCTGCGAAGAAAACTCCAAATAATTTGTAATGAAGGGTGTCAATGCATTTAGAGAAGATGACACCCTAAACACAGGAAATGAACCTTATTCAGTTTCAGTTGCTTAGTTTGCCAGTGATTGTCATGCAAGAGACCACAGGAGAAAATACTGTGAGGTTCAGGGAACATTATTCCTTCTTAATTAAAACACAGTAATAAGAAAAGGGATCCCCACATACTTCTTTGCTGCTTTCAGATAGTGTTGACTGAGGACATGATGCTGAAATTCTGATGAACATGAAAAATAGCCAGCCTACTGAGCAAAATAATTGGAAAGGCCTCACTGTACTGCTGAAGCGCCCTTTGTGATATTTCCTACTTCTGGAGTTTCTATTAAAGAAAAATATTCTTTAGATATTCTATAACTTAAAGAAAATATACACTAACTGAATCAGATGCCCACTTTGGAAATCAGATTCAGGATTATAAATGTTTCTTGCTTCTCTCCATTCCCTCATTCCACCAGGAAGCATTTTCTGTTAGCTTGCAAGATCAGAAAGTTTGAAGTAGGAAACATATAAATGATAGCTATAGAGTCTTCATTTTGCCCATTTTTAATTTTATCTTGAACTTTTTATTTTACCTCATTTACTTTTACTGCTTCATTTCTATATGATTCACTTTTTCTATCAATTAACCGCAATTTATATTACCATATTTGTTGAGCAAGATAAGAAATTGTTACCAATGCCAATCCAAATAAAAAAAATGTAGCTGTCATTTAATACACATATGTAGCATATATTTTTGTGTATTACATTTATCTTTGCAGTTATGCTATATTTACCATATATTGACATTACTTAGATTCCTTCCACTTGTGCCATTTGAAGACGGAGAGAAGACAGGTAGATGGAAAACTTGCAGAGGAAAGCTAGAGCAAATCACAAAAATGCAACAATTTACAAAGCTAAAGGTTAATAGCAACTACTTACTCCAGTTCCTTTGTTCTATTCATGATAAAACTAAGGATGAGAGATGTACAGTGATGTCAGTACTGGGTAGTAGTAAAGTCACAAAATAAAACCAGGTTCCTGATTATTGACAGGGTTCTCTCTACTTTATTTTATGTGGCATGCTCTCAAACAGTATCTTGAGTGTCACTTGCTTTGCCACTGACAAACCAAGGCAAATTAGCCTGAACCGAGTGAAATATTAAATGAAGAGGTGGATGCACATTTAGGTAGACAGAGAGTAATACTAAGACTAATTTAATTTACAACAGTGCAACTGGATTTTCTCTTTAATCCACCCTTTCCCCAATTCTTCTAGTTTCATATTCCCTCTAAGTGTTATTTAATTCAAATTATTTGATTTTTTCTTGTGTCTATGTATGCAATTTTAAAACTTTGGTATCTCTATTCATGTATTACTTTAGCTGGTATATAGACGATATTTTTCTAGGATCTAGGGAGACAGCAGTAACTAAACTGACAAATTATCCCTTCTTATATATCTTTTGCTCTAATGGAAAAATAAATAATAACAGTGATCCAGATACTATAAGCACTATAAAAGTAGATAAGATAAGTAGACAAAATAGCATTATTATTTTAAGGTACTATTGTTAACTTCATTATTTCCCATTGTGGAAACTAAGGGACAGAGTGGTAATGTAAAACTATTAAAGGTCATACAGCTATTAAATAGCAAATCCCAGGAAATTTGGCCCCTACATCTGTGCTTTCAACCACTATTCTATGTTAGCTTTTAGTGTGGCCAAAATTCTACAAGACTTAAAGTGGAGCTTGTTAAGAGAAAACAAGAATGTTTAGGAAGTGGCGGGGCAGAGGAGTATTTTATTTAAGTAGGTCAAAGAGAGCCTGAATGAGAAGATGTGGTAGATAGCCATGCAACTAGATGAGGAGGAACATTGAGGGGACTGCAAAGGAAAGCCTGGCATTGGGGATGTACTTCCTGTGTCCAGAAAACAACAAAGAAAATGACGTTGATGATCTGCAGTGAGAGAAAGATAGTGGACGATTTCACAGAGACCAGATCATGCTGGACTTTGAATCGCAGTACAGTTTTTATGTATGATGAAATATCTTTGAGGAACTTTGAGCAAAGAAGTGATACATTCAGATTAAAAGAATTAGTTGGACTAATAGTCTGGAAAGTATCATTAAGGCACTAAAAATGGAATAAGAATCAATCAAGATTTGTAAGAGGATGGTTAAAGTTTTAATAGCAGAGGTGGTGAGAATTGGTCAGATTTTTAATATATATTTATGTCAAGATCTCCTGGTAACTGGATGTGGGAGGTGGAGGCAAATGAAGTCAAGTTTGACTTCAGAGATTTTTACATTGTCCCATAAGCAAATGGCATTGCCAGGTACCTCAAGGGGGAAGCCTAGGGAAGGGGCAGATTAAGGGATAGGGCAAACATTCAGTTTGGGACTCTATAACTTGTAGATACTTGCTATTCCTAAAATGTGTAACATGAGAGCCTCTAGTGCTTGTACTGTGGCTAGTAAAAACCAAATTTTACATTTCATTTAATTTACTGAATTAAATTTCAATTTCAATTTAAAAACTGCTCGAATCAATTTTTGAAAAATTTTCGATGTGTTTGGATCAACTTGATGTGTGAATCTTATTTTCCAAAATTAATTTTATGAAGTCTAAATACAGATCAAGTGATTGATGAAAAATTTGCATCGGATTGAGATATCGCTTACGTATAAAATACACACTGGATTTCCAAGACTTCAGTTGAACAGACCATAGTATTTATGAAGTCTTAATTTCATCAGAGAGATTGAAGGCGTCAGTAAAAGAATGGCATTGAAGCTTTGGGATGGCATCAGTCAATGAGAGAATGATTTTAGTTAGTAGGGAGCAACATCTTCAATGCGGGTTGGCAATCAGATCATGAGCTTTTCTTTTTTTTTAAATAAGGTTTGATTTGTTTGTTTTACTTGTGCTCAAGAGTTGGGGTCAGGTGGAGAGGAATATAAAGGAATTAAAGTTTTTATCTTCTTTGTTTTCATCTTAGAAAAACAGCTAGAAGCTTGTATGTCAGTCTTCATCATCCTTTATCAATATATCTAGACCAATTCTGACAAGTTGAAACTAAGACCCAAATTGTTTAGCTAATTTTTCAGAAGTTTCCCAGGTAAGCAGTGATACATTTAAGTTAGAATTTACATACATTTACACTGATGATTTAGCACTGATTCTACTATAATTGGGGTACCCAGATGCCCTGGCTTGCATGAACTTTCCCTGGTTAGCAGCAGCTTCTTATCCTGATTTAATTATTAATAGTGTCCTCTTTCACTCTAAAAGTTTTCCTGATTTGGATGATAAGTTATACACTCACCAAAATTATTGTACTATTTTTCTTTTAGTTTGATGAAACAAAGTTTTTTGTTAGTTTGGTCTGGATTTCAGTTTTTGTTTTTATTTTATTTAGTTTGTTTTACTATTTTATTATTTTCTTTTATTTTACCTCATTTTATTATTTTATTTTATATTTCCTAATACCTGCCCTATTGTTCTCTCTGTTCATATCTACTGTATTGCTTTACCTCAGAATCGTATTAGTTCTTACTTGAATAATCAATCATATTTTAATTGATTTTCCTGCCTCCTCAACTCACCACACTAATCCTATCAATACTACAAACTTTTGCAAGCCTAATCTTTCTAAAACATATATTTTATTAACAACTACAGAGAAAAGGAAGTGTGAAGGACTTGGTATTACAGGAAAGAAAGACATTCCCTGAGAGGAAGAAGTGGAGATGAGCACAGCCACACAGCATATTGACATCGGAATTGGACCTTGATGAATAGACAGACATTTGTTTCGGGCTTATAGGGAAAGAACAGGTGGAGATGCTGATGAAAAAGGGGAAAAAAAGGTGAAAGCAAGAGAAGGACGCGGACCTCCCTGACATATGACTTCTGCTCAGTTAATTTTTTTTTCCTAAACTGCTCTTGAACATTTTTGAAATCTCTTCTCAGGCAATGATTATCTTCTTTTTCAGATTTTTCACCTAAAACATACTAAATAAATGCCCTATAGAAAATGATATCTCGACAATATGATCTCAAAGAAAGACACACTCAACAATTTACAGAGGTTTCTAGTGACAAGGTGCTGAGCTTGTAGAAAATCACATGGTACACCTTTGAGTTATATGTCATGTTTGGATGAACCCTGAGCAATTTACTGTTCTCTATGTTTGCAAATCAAAGCAGGTAAAAATGTAGCATTTTTTGCAACTCTTCGATCTGTTTTACAAATACATTGTTTGAAAATATTTGAAAGTATTTATCTAGCCTTTATTTTATCCTAAGTATTTTTTTATATGTTGTAATTGTTTTTAAGGGCATTTTTTGTCAGAATAACTATGATACCATAAAAGACTGGAAAAATACACAAGGAACTCCCTAAGAATGAGCTCTTTATTGCTCTTATCCACCAACCACAAGACATCTATTATTTTTTGATGAGTACATCATACCTTCAATATATTACACATTATTAATAAAATGTATAATTTTCTAAGTAATAATTTGATGCTTTAAACAACTACATTTAGGACCAGAGATGCTTAGCATGAAGAGATGCTAATTATGGCAACTTCTTCCAAGAATATACACCAGGCTTTTGGCATTGGTGAGGTCATTTTCACAAGGCATTAGTGTAATGAAATGGGCAGACGAACTGGGAATTAGGAGACCTGCACTGGAATCTTCTGCTGAAGAGATTTCTGAGAATAGGGACTTCAAATGCTGCTGTGTTCTAGCATCTAGACCAAAGCCTGGTATGTATTAAGCACTAAATAAACACTAATGAATAAACTCTTGGGTGCCAAACACAACAGTTAATATTTCAGGTCTTCAGTTAAATGGTCGTTTCAAAGAATTGTATTATCTCTACTACACTCTACATTTTATATTATAGCTAACAAAACAATGTTAAAGGTCTTTTGTTGTTGCCTCTTTTTCCCCCCACAATATTCTTCTTTCTTTCCTCCCCCCTATCTTTGTTTTTCTTTCTCTCCCTTTTTTTTCCTGATTAACTTCAAGAAAGTATCACTACATCTTATACAGTTTTTAAGTGGCGTGAGTTGTCTTTGCTTGAAAGCAGAAGACAGTCTGGAAAAGAGGAAACAAGGAACATTTCCTTACCTTTCACAGAACGCACAGAACATGGAAAACACTTTTTTTTTTTTTTTCCACATAGGAAAGGAAAGACTATCAGCCCTGAGATATGGGGAAGTTTTGAAATATTACTTTCTTATCGTTTCACCTGCTGTTAATTTTTTGTTCCGAAAAGCACTGAAATTTTTCATGTCTCTATCATGAATGTAGGCTTCTCCTGCCACATGTTCTGTATTTATCTCATTCACTTACAGCTATTTAACTTTATAGAACACTGCGGCTGCGCTTTGGATTATCTTCCTATTTTACTTTGTCTATAATAGAATGTATAGCACCATTTTTGCACCTGTTTTTCTCCTACCCCTTAAAGTCCAGACATTTATGACATGTCCACTTATACTAGATATTAAATTTTAAAACAGTAAGGGAAAAAATCATAACCCAGATAGTTAACGGGTTAGGTTTTAAATTTTAATTGTTATCTTTAATTTTGAGGGATATTTTTGAGGGACTTTGCTCATCACTGAAATCATGCCATATAGTATATTAATGTTTTTTTTTGTTTCCCAAATAAGAGTATCGTTTCTGCCAAAATCAGATGTGTGGACCAGTCTTCAGCTACCCCAGTGATTTGTTTCCTCTTTTTTATTCAACTGGATGCAATTATAGCAACTCACTTATCTATGCCTGTTAGTGCACTTAATACTATAGTATGCTGACTTAGAAACAACAATAACAACAAATGTTTGAACAGAAGGGTGAACAGCAGTTAAAGAGTAAAGGAAGACTTTAAAATCTCAAATGATGTCTCAGAATAAAAGCAGAATAATTTCTTATAAGAGACTGCATGTGACTGACAAGCTTTATACACCCATTAATTTTCTTCTCTTATGTAATTTTGAAAAATTATGTGCTTTTATTTTTTACTACTTCTATTTTTTTTATTTTAGTAGAAAATTCCTTCACTGTTTTCTTAGAAATAAGTAATTTATACATGTAAGTCATCACAATGACTCCTCCACTCTTTTGTCATTTAAAAAACATATATTAATTTATGATTTATTCAATGTCACTCTTGTCTGACTTCTGACCTTATCAACTTACTACTGTCTCATTGACTTTTTTCTTATTAACTGTTTTTTTCTTATATTTTCTTTCTTTATTCTTGCTACTTTAAGTTAAATTCAAATCCTTATCATCATATTTTTACCCAATTGTAATGAATTCTTAAGTGCCCTTTCTTTTTCCAGTATTTCATATTTTAATTCCATCTGGCAATCTACGACTAGATTCACTTCCTCCCAGAGGTACTCATATTACATCACCTCATGTTCAAAATATTTATACTTCTGCATTGGAGTTTAACCTCTCCTGTTATATAACGTTGATTAAATCTAAATTTCAACTTCTCCTATTTAGTACATTTAGCAGAGACCTTGAAGCCAAGATCCAAGTGTAATATTTTAGAAGTGATCAATGAAACAACAGTAGAGAAGAAGAAATGAGACAAAATAGAAGGTAGGCAATAAAGTGTTTATATCAAGCAAGTTGGCACTGCGTGCATCTGAAATTTATGAACACAAGTGGGAGATTTGGGGGATTGGTGTAGAATATATGCTTCTGTATTTTCCATACAAAGGGCAAGAGAAGGGATTCTTATCCATACAATAGATATAGTTATAATAATTATACATTTACTAAGTATTTAACCTTTGTTGGGCTCTGTGCAAGGTACACTCATATACATTATTTAATTTAATATCACAGAAAACCTATGCAGTTGATATTATTATTATTTCATTCCACATTTCACAGTGTTTGCAGATGTTAGATGACTTGTTAAAAATTAAAGCTCACAAGCATTTTAGTTTGATATAGTCTTATATGTTTATGTTTTCTTTTGATTCCCTTACCTGAGGATATATACCAGAAAAAAAAAATGTTACTAAAAGCAATGTCAAAGAGTTTACTGCCTAGGTTTTCTTCTAGAAATTTTATGGTTTGGGTCTTACTTACACTGAAGTTTTTAATCCACTTTGAGTTTATTCTTGTATATGGTGTAAGAAGGTGGTCTAGTGTGGAATATAAAGAACACAATAAATGAACAAACAAAACAGAAACAGACTTATAGATACAGAGAATGAACTGATGGTTGCCAGATGGGAAGGTGGTTGGAGAGCTGGGTGAAAAAAGGTGAAGGGATTAAGAAGTACAAATTGGGAATTACAAAATGGTAACAGGTATATAAAGTACAGAACAGGGAATGAAGTCAATAATGTTGTAATAACTAGGTATGGTGCCAGGTGGGTACTAGACTAGACTGTTGGGGGGATCACTTTGAAAATTATATAAATGTCTAACCACTATGCTGTATACCTGAAACTAATATAAAATTATATTGAATGCCAACTGTAATTGAAAAGGAAAAAAGGAAAAAAAGTTAAGGCTAGCATTTGAAATCAGATGACTTACCTTTTCTTCAGTTTCTGGAATGATTTAATCTTTCTCAGTTCTGTCTAGTTAAATTGCAAGCTTCCTTAAAATAGTACGTAATTATTTTCTATTATACTGAGAATTAATTTCATCGTATTACTGAAACATTGCATCTAAACATTTTATACGTGTCTTTTTCGAAACAAATTTTGTATCTATTACTATGTCTACTACATTTGTTTCAATTTTATGTCTAGTGGATTACATGTTGTTCCATACCATTTTTCAACTCGGTGACACTAAAATGTTTGTGTATGTAAAATATACGCAAACATATAATGTTATACCTCTATTTCATTAAACATATTAAATTAAAATACATTCTTAAGAATGCATAATTTTTTGGATTGTGTCAAAGTTTTACTAAAATGCTCATAAGAACATGTTAAGAAACTTCATGTTTTCCTTCTGGCTGCAGTAACGCACTATGCGTCCGCGCAGTCGTTCTTTCCTGTAAGTGTGGAGAAGTGACGCAGGAAGGCCACGAAAAGACACACAATCAAATGCGTAACAGATATGTGCAGAACTTTTAAAGGACTTGGCTCTCTTTTCCTGTTCCGCAACGCTTATGTTATTTTTAAGATAATGAAAATATTCCCACATTAATTCACCACATTCTCCTTTAAAGATATGCGAAATTGTTAAATGCAGTGAAAAATGCAAGACATTTTTCAATTAAGCTATTATGCTAAGTTTATGCAAATCCGAATGCTGCTAGCTAAAATAATAATTTTTAAAATGTTGCCTTTGAAATGTTCATTTCATTAGCATTTATATTCCTCTAAAAATTCTGCATTTAATATTGTTATTTTGAAATATAGTGATATAATGTATATGTAGTAAATGCTTCATTTAATTATGCTCTTTAGTTTATGAGACATAGGGGAAAGGTTCTCAGATTTGGAGTCATTTTCAAATAGAAATAAAGCATTCATAATATAATTGTTTACTTTTGTAGTTGTGCAGCTTGGCTGGTCAGTCAGTAAATATTGTCGTTAAAGTCCTGAAAATAGCTGATCGTATCAAGCTTATTTCCAACAAGAAATATTTTCAAAGAAAAATTAGCTGCAAAACACATTTTCTTTGCAATGATGTTGGTATATTACCTACTTTACTCCTATCCTCAAAACCTGTTCAGACAGCACCATGATAAAATCACAGTGCTGGGAAGTGAGCTAAAACATGAACACTATGAGCAGAAACTTTACCTAGTATGTTCCTTGCAGCATCCCTAATAACTAAAATACTGCCTAAAATACAATAAGTGCTAAATAAATGTTAGTGAATTGTTATTTCTTTAAAATGATGTACTTAAATGTAAGCTTGATTAATATTACTAGATGCATCTTTTAAAAGGGATCTTGTTGCTAAATCTTTTTAGGCCAATTACCTTTTTACCTTCTCTGTTATTCATTTTTAAACAAAGATTTTTAATTATTTACTTTATATAGTGCACTATTATAACTCCTGGAGAAACAACACCGAGTTAAATTAAAAAAAAAAAAAAGACCTCATAGAGTTTAAAATCTATTGCAGAATTATAGACAAAAACAAAGAAAACAAAACAAAACAAAGGTGATGAAATATCTAAGAAGAAAAATAAATCAGAAGATTTATTTTCTGGAAACAGAAGATTTCAAGGAAGGGTTTTTGAAGGCTAGACAAAGTTTCACTAAGAAGTTTTACCATTAAGCAAATACCTAAATGAAGTAGGTTGATTCACAGTACTATCTTTGCAAAGAGTATTCCAGACAGAGAGAAACAGTAAAGTATCAAACTCTCAAGCAGAATCATATATGTTGTGTCCAACAATTAGCCAGAAAATTTCTCTGGCTGGACTAGAATGAAGAAGGGGAAAGGAGAAGATGACAGCTGACTAGTGATTATACTTTTAAGGCCAGCTACTGATTTTGGACTTTCAGAAATATGAACAATTGAATATGCTTAAGCCTCTGAAAAAGAGAGAATACCTATTTGCTTTCCAAGATGACAATGTTTAGGTCCAAATAGATTCCAATACATGTGAAAAAAATTTCAAGCGGCAGAGTTGCAATGCTGGTCAAGATTGCAGACTTTGAAATCCCAGCTATATTAACTGGTAGATGTGTGACTTTGAGTGATTTAATATTTCTGTGTTTTAATTTTCTCTATTTCAAAATGGAGATGATGACTGTGCCTCTAAGTTTGTTGGGGCATTAAATGAAATATATATGCAAAACTCTCAACACAATGTTTGTCAAATCAATGCTCTAAAAATCTTTGAGATTTAGTATTATTTTAGAATTTTAAAAGTAATAATAGTAGCATAGTAGTTTTGGTAGCATATGGTTGCAGAATTAGTATGGGTGGTTTCGAGGGTCATAAAAATAGTAAAGGTGTAAGTCATTTATGCAAACATTCTCTTGACATTCAGAAAAACGAAAACAAAAATATTTGGATCCTGTTAACCAACTATACTCTGAGAAGCATATTGGTGATACAGAGGGATTGTGGACTTTTGAAATAGAAATTATGACTTCTAGGCAATAGCAAGAATTGAGCAAGAACAAGTGATGCTAAATGAACCATGTAGCAGTATCATTATACAAAAAGTTCTGAGAGATGCGATAAGAATTGCATATCTTAATTTTATTGCAGTGTTAACAGATCTCTTATAATATTATCTTTATAAATAAAATCAGCCTATGAGTAGACTAATAGGCATAGAGTTGTCATGAGCTGCATTATCTGGGAAGCATTCTGAGACATAGATTTCAATACAAGCAGTTTTCCAGGGGGCAGTTACAGGGAATGATAGCTGTAAGGAGTGAAGGCAGCAAGAATGAACAGGGGAGCAAGTGGAACTACTGTAATACAGTTGCAACTGATATCTGGGTTTGCTGCCACAGGGCGCTCTGAAGCTAGGTTTACCACTCAGGATTACTTTGAATTGAAACACGGGATCTAGGTCTTTTTAATTGCACACCAACCAGTCAGGCTGTGAGAATGTGGACTGCTCCAAAAGAGGACTAACCTTGGGCCAGACAGATCCCTTAGGCAAAGACAATTCCCAGAGAGAGACTTAGCTCAACAGGCAGCTGAAACCCCTAGAAACTGAGAAGGTGGGGATTGATGATGGCCTAGGGCATGAGGAGCAAGTAGGAGAGAGTCAATCTCTCCACATCCTCCATATGGCCTCCAAGGCTCTGTCCTGGCCTTTTCCCAACATTTTATCTGTAAAACATTTAGAGATCACAGAGCTCAGAAAATTAATTAATTAATCTAAGACGTAGTGGATAATATTACAAAAAAAATCAATTATCTTAATAGCTGTTGAAATTAGTAAAATAACAATAATGCGAATGTAAAGTCTAATAACTTAGATTGAAAAACTAAATTACAGAAATAAGATAGCTCAATGGCAAAACATACTATGAAAGGAAACAATTTCCTGTTAAAGTAGAGGATACCAACAGTCTGGGCTATAGACTTACACTGTATAATAGCACTGTAACATCCACATTAAAGAATGTTACTCTCCTCATAAATCCTGCTCTGTCAGAGCACACATGGTGTATTCTGTTCAGTTTGGAAGGAATTGGATCTGAAACTAGAGCTACTCTAGAGCCTATGTTCTTAACAACCAGACATCAGGCCTCTAAGTTTGAACAATCCAAGTGTGTAATCTTTGCTCCATATAATCTAGACCAAATCGCTGATTTAGAAACTTTCCCTAAAATTTCTGTTTGTATTCTATCATGCTTATATTTCTTATTTTGACAAGAAAATATTGGTACTTTATTAGGATTAAGTTAATTTTACTTTATAATTATTCTTATGCTAGCATTGTATAGTATATAGAATATATGACATTGTATCTGTATCTATCTATAGATATAGCTATACATACACACATATATACGCACATACATACATATATATATATAATATATATATTTGGTTTGGAGGTGAGCATATGTGTTTTCCTTTTATGATTATTATATAGATGAAATGTATGCATTATAAATTTGCATATAAATAGTATGCTTAATAATAAAGGAAAATAAAATCAAATACAAACAAGTAAAACAAAAAAAATATAATAACCATAGCCTCAGTTTTAAGGATAACCATTTACTCTTGTGCTTCAGAGATTGATAAGGTACAGAATACTTTTTCTTAATTTGTAGCCTTTGTTACCGATTATAGATAATTCTACATCTTTCCATTGAATCCTTAGAGTGGCTGTATAATACTCATTAATTTCAAGATATAGTAGGACTTATTTTCATCCTTTCAAGAGAAAATCAATTTCTCTGGGTGCTCTAGAAGTTTTTATGTTGTTTTTGGTGGTGTTATTGCGTGTGTGTATGTTTATGTGTAAAAGAAGGCTCTCCCCTTTACACTGGGAGACCCATAAAATAATAAATTTACCTTTATCTAGAATCATGATGATTCTAATTTAATATCATTAAACTCTAAATTTATTAAGAATTTCAAACCAGCGCAGTAATAACTATCATTTGTTGAAACTTTTATATGAAATTCTACTTTATAGAATTACCTTATTTAGTCAATAAATCCATGTGCCAAATACTAGTAACAGCGTTTTATTACTGATAGTTCAATGATGCAGTGGAAACAAGACTAAAATTCAGATATGCTCATTCTTTTAATCACTTTACTATGCTGTCTCAAAAGTGAAGAAAAGAGAAATGGAATAATGTTATTAATATAGAATAAATTGCATTTATCAATGTAGTCATTTCTAAAGAATATAGTACACGTGCTCTGGACAAGGAAAATTGGGGCCATGCATATAGAATAAGTGGGCCTCAATGACAAGAAACTTTTAAGATGCATTAAAAGGAATTTATTCTTATAAAATCTTCCTGTTCCTTACATAATGTCTTCTTTGTGGCAGTTTTAAATGTGCACTTCTATAATTGAAAACGAAGTTTAATTCACCAGGCTTTAAAGGATTCAAAGCCATGTCTTTGGTTTACATTTTCCAAGTACATTATTTTTACAGAAAGCTTTACAAAGAGATAACTGAATATATTAGCTTCTAAATAAAAGAGGATCACGTATAAACATCCCTTAACTCTTTCATAAAATGAATTTCAAAGATCCTTTACTCTTTTTGAATCAACTATGCTAATGATAACTGCTACTTTAAAATATTCTACTTGTGCTGAAATATTGGACTTTTAAAATTTTCATTTATATCTAAGATACTTACTAATGATGTCTTTGATAGGGTAGGTATGCATAGTCAAGACAGGACACCCAGACTCATAAACCAAAGTATATATCAATGTGACATGGATTTATTTTTTAATGTGCCGGACAGGTTGAGAGCAAGTAACTCAGGATTGTAAATGGGCTTTGGCTTGGAACCCAGATTCTGAATAGGAGCCAGTGAAAGGAGCACTGGGTTTTAAAATAGAACTTATTAGCTAATGTACTCTAGCCTACCTAGTATGTAGCCCCATTTCTGAGAATGGCTCTGGAAAAAATTTCTGGATGTGTCTTTGATGCTTATAAAAAATATTTCCATGTTTTTGTCATAAAAATCAATATCTTCATTGATAATATTTCTAATGAAGTTAATACGTAATTTCAAAGCGGTTGAAAATTAAAATGAGTAGAATTTTTCTTTAAAATAATATCTGGTGTTAAGAATCAACATTTCCACTTAACTAGGGTAAAATCCATACTTTAACAGAAAAAAAAAAAAGATGTACTTCATTTAATATATAACATAAGTGACATAGAAAAGCTCCACTGGGGTATTTGATGCCAGCATTATAAAAAGCCCAGAATTCTTTACTTTCCTTTAATTTTGTTACTTTTCTTCTGTATTTACTAGCTTTTGATGTACTTGGTTTTTTGCTGTTCTGACTAGCTTAAGTGCCCTTGTCAACAGTTGAGTTGTTGAATGAGGAAAAGTGTTAGTTATAGTGTGAAAATATGGTGTGCTGTCAGAAAAGGACAAGCCATTAACTTGTGAATTTCAACTTTCAGTGTTCCATAGCTCAACGATAGCTGAAAAGCCTCCCTTATGAATTACTATTAAGGGGAATGTGGCATATGCATTTATGAGCTTTGTAATTATGCATGATGCAAATTTCTATCATACAAAACTACACTTATGGAGTGTGTGTGTGTGTGTGTGTGTGTACATCAAAGGCCCTATAACAATGAAATGGATGTTATTTTCAGAGATATAATTTGGAACAAAAATGCATTCTGCAAGAAATAACCTACAAAACCCCATGTCAAAGAAGCCCATTTTCAAATAATCTAGATAATTTTTTAAGTTGGGAACAATCATAGTAAATTATGTTACTGATAAATGCATCTAAGTCAAATCTTTGTATAAACAGAATACCAGGGTGTACAGAGGTTCATGACCTTGTTTCAGAGTAGAGTGCCAGGAAACTGCATGATCAGTAGTCATTCAAAATGGGAAACGTTACGTAAGTACAGGATGATTATGTGTTATTGTTCTGTTGCTTGAAACATGACATTATCATTAGACTCCATGGTTATATGGAGATTATTCTAAACATGTTTAGAAACTTTGAAATATCTGTGGTATGTGTAATTTCTATCATTTAAAGACATTTAGGAATCGAATATTATGTAGTTTTTTAGGATTATTTTGAGCTCCTATTTAAATAATGTGAGATGGTATGAAAATAAGATTTTTCCATAAATTTCCCTGTAGAAAATCATAATGATATATACATTTTTAATTTAACATTAGTGGTCTAATGCAGTGTTTCTAAACCTTGGAACTATGAGTATTATGTGCGCATAATTATTTCTGGTGGGGCTGTCCTGTACATTTGAGTATTGAATAGCATCCCAGTAATCTGTTCACCAGGACCAGTTGTGACAACAAAAAATGTCTCCACACATGCATTGCCAAATGTCCTACTGGGGTCAAAATCATGTCACAGGTTGAGAATCACAGGACTAAAGCAATGCACGTTAAAAAAAAAAAAAAGCTGAAATAAATGTAAGGGAGTCTCAATTCTTGTTAAAATACCTTGAAATATGAGATCTCTCTCCTTCTCCCTGTCTCATTGCTTTATCTGGAAGATAAGGGTGGACTAGAATAAAGGTTTTCAACCTATGTTCAAACCTATGTTCTTTAGGTTTTCAGGGTTCCCACAAATCCGATTCAAATTTTAATATGCTTTTTAAGTAATATTAAAATGTTAAAGTGAAAAGTTTAGAGAAGATGCTAATCAACTCTGATATATACCAAATATAGTTTTCGAAAGACTTACTTATACCACTGAGTATTTCTGTGCTGACTTCAGAAATTAGGCTCTTCTTCTCCTATATCCGCACATTCAATACTATTTCTTATAAATATATAATTGAGAAGAGTGTCATTCCGCATTTTGATTTTTTTTTTTTATAAGAAAGGTGTGTAGATGCACAATCATCTATACTTGCCCTGAGAAACTCACTGAAAAACACATGAGTCTGCTAAAGTGCATACAGTTCATTTTTAGGCATATCTGCTCTTTGCTACCTAATTGTTAGTAGAAACTAGTAATATTGGAATGTAATTGTGTTTATTTGTCAGCTTTGAGTATTTTCTGTTATGTCATTGACCAGGAATGAGAAGTTATTGAATCTTGAAATTTAATACAAAAATCTCCTACTTCCATTTTAAACTTATTTATTTAAATCAACAGTGTCTTGAGGTTACCAAAAGTCCTATGAGAACAATTTCTATTTGCTTTGATTTATATGGATTCCTATTTTTCAATGTTGTATAACTGAAAAAAAGAAATAAATTGGATGCCGAAACTGATATTCAGCTGCCATCATTGCTCATGACAACAATACTTATATGTATTTAGCAAAACAGGTTCATTATTTTCCTAGATTGACTTATATGTATTTCGTTTATATTTGAACTTATAAACTTATTCTAATAGAGCACCCATTTAATCTATTTTTGATATTAGAGGAACACTTAAGTTTAATGTGAAAAATAGTTCAGCTTTCAACATCTTTAGACTTGAACAGTTCTAAGTTTCTAATATTTCTGTGTCAGAAGTTTATAAACTGTGAAGGTATTTGAAGGGGAAAAATTTGCTAAAATCTTAGTTTATATGTAATTCTCTTATTAAAATGATCAAAAGCTACTTTTCCTGAAAATGATTGTTGTTAAAAATGCAGTACAAAAACACATTTTTATCCAATCCATGGTAGTGGGTCCTTGTGTATGACTGATCCTTTATAAAATGGCTAAGTGACTTAGGCTGTGGTCTGCCCTATTTCAAATATCCTTTGCTACAATCTATAAATACTTCCTGTGTTTTCAGAATTTAATTCCCAATTGTGAATAGATGCCAAAATAAACTATTTTCAGATATTATATTTGTAAAAACTAGAGCCTATAGCTAAGGATAGTGTGAATTACTTCTCCACAGATGTCTTAACAAGTATGGATGGCAAAATGTACTCCTGTTCCTCGCCACTTTCTTTCCAGAGAAACACACCCTAGTGCAGTTTTCACCTTAAAATTCCCCTTAGGAATCTAAATAAGTTGAAACTGCCTAAGGGAATGGATTATTGAATATTTTTCACATAATATTAAAAACAAAAAGAGAGTACTTTCAAGACATTGCAGTAACAATGTTGGTCTCTTAGGGAACACCTATTTACAACTGCTATCCCTCATTTTTCTATAAAAGATGCAGGAAAAATTTTTAAAAACTAGAAGCAGTAAGAAAATAGACATGTGTGCATGACACCAGAATATCATTGTGAACTGCCTGGAAAATAATGTAGACGGCAGTGTGTGCAGTGGTTCAATGTCTAGGCTTTAGAATGAGGCAAATCTGATTATGAATTCTAGATTTGTTTCTGTAACCAAGAATAGTGCTGTCTACTTTTTGCTGAGTTTTTAATTATTTTTGCTAAGGTCTTTGCATTTTCTCATCTACTTGTTACACACACCTATAATATAAGTGTTATTACTGCTATTATACACATGATGAATCTCAATGAGCCTCAGAGAGGTTGCCTGATGCCACAAAACTAGCTAATGGCAAATTCAGGTTAGAGCCAAGCTCTGTTACTTTCTCCTTCCCAAGATTTAACCAAGGAAGGACCAAAACAATTGGAGGAATAAAGGACTAAAAATATTATGGTGCAGGCCCCTGATCTTTTGGAACAGCAAATTATTTTTCTTACTCTTTTTCAACTCTGAGCAAGTAATTAGTTTGTCTTCAATCTAATCCAATACTCTTCTTAAATACTTTGCTCTATTCTTTCTCAATAATATTATGATTTATAGCAAGATAATTTCTCAACTTCTCAATTTTTCATCTTTAGAAGATATTAAAACCAAAAAATAAAGTTAAAATGAAATTATGTACACAATGCTTTTAATAGAGCCTGGAAATTAATAAGTTGTTCAAAACACATCAATTACTGAGAGCTTACTGGTTCAGATTACTGGATATATGGCATTTAAGAGGCTCATAAGTAGATAATAATGACTATGAAACTTAGAATATATTCAGTTGTGGAAACTTGAGGAAAGAAATTGTCAAATTACTCATTTTCTTAAATTCTCTAGATCTAACAAATTGTTTAATCCACTCATTTTTCAGGCATTTATTGGCATCTATTACATGCTAAGAAGTAGGGAATTTTTTTTTTAATGTGTGAGTTTCTATATATAAGTAAATTTGCCATGCGTTAGAGAAAGTGGTTTGCCGTTAATAGTAATGACAGCAGGATGCTGCTCAGGCAGTTTTGCCATATCCGCAAAAGTTCTGACTGCATGGCCTTAATAGAGTACAGCAGGGTGACTCTAGGTATTAAGCATTTCCAATTTTGTTGATGATATAGTTGAAAATGAACAGCAAGAAACACCTCCATATTATGTTAAGTTTCTTGAACAGGTTGCTGTGTTCCTATCTCAGAGCCCTGCACTTATTTTTTTTCTTATGTCTGGAACCCTTTCCTACATTCCATGCCCCAATATCCTAAGGCTTAACCTTTACCAGCTCCGTATCTCTACTCAAATAATCTCTTTGAGTATGACTTCTAGTTATTCTTTTTTAAACAGCACCACCATCATTAAAGCCTTCTATATCCACCACTCCTTTAAACTTATCCTTATCTGCTTACCTTTTGCCATAAGAATTTTCATCCCATAGTGAAACCTTTTATGCTATTTTACCATCATCTAGAATAGTTCTTCCCATATTGTGGAAATATTTTCAGATTCAATTTTGAGTTCTAAGAATAGCGTGCTCTTGAGGCCTGCTATCCCAGGAGATCATGCTCATATAAACCATTCAATAGAATCAACACAGTTAATCACAGTTCCTCCCTTTATTCAAAAAACAAACAAACAAAAAACAAAAAACAAAACAAAAACAAAACAAAACAAAACAAAACAATAGGAAGGGTGATATGGAAGCTGTATTGGGGTTACAGTATTCCTGGAGAGAGAAGTAATCTGTGGACTGCTTTACTCTCCCAAAAGTTAATGGAGTAGAATCTCTAAAAGAATCACTCATAAAAATTAGTTGGGCCTGCAAAAATTGAAGATTGGCATTTGGCTCCTATGTTGTATATCTATTTAGTCAATAGTCCTATTGATATGTTCTTGTGCTTCTGCAGAACCTGAGATAAGTGAGAAGACTTCTTGGGGCAAGAGCAGAGTGCTTGTATCCCCATTATTTGACATGATTAGGCTGAATGACTTTATGTTAGTTATCTGGGCTTGAGTCACTTGGTCTATACCACAGATAAAGGAATGTGTTATCAGGCAAGAAGACTCAGCAGCAAAAGACCTGAGAAAGATAATTGCCTATCAACATTAGCTGAGAAAATACAAGCGGGGTGGGAATTCAGTTTAGAATCTGAGTCTCAAAAATCAGGGAAATTTGAAGTGGGAGGGTACTTTGAATCCCTCCAAATCACCCACTCAAGCACCAAAGAAGAGCTGGCATTTGGTCATTTATCCCAGAAAGGAAACTGAGTACTAGGCAGTGTAGCAAGATAAACAAGACATTGACCAGGAGAGGCTTGTCACCTGACCTTGTTGAATAAAGAAACGTTTACCTTTTCCACCTACCCTCCCTGTCACAATAAAAGAAGCTAGAGACTAGAAGAGAAAGTGAAATTTCATAGCCTAAGGATCCATTCTTTCCATTATTACAAACAGCTGGACCTCCACTTTAGTCTGTAATTAGGGGAGAGAAAGAAATAAAGCTTTAAATAGCTATTGAGATTAAAATTAAAAACAAAACAAAATAAAAAAAAAGGGGAATGGGTCTTAATTTACCATAATGAGATTTGTGTAATTGAAAAGCTATGAATTCAGTTCAGATGTCATTATAGAGCTACGAAGTGATATTTTACCAAGTACAGTTATAATAATGATGGTTGTTAGAAGAAATAGACCTTCTTAATATTTATAAGTTAATGAGTTCAATATTATAGCTATGATGAGATCTGCATATTATTTAGACACATCTCTTTCAGTAATACAACAGCTACTTCCATCTTTGGCAGATATTTTGCTTTTTTTTGTCTTTCAAAATGAGATCTAAAGTCAAAGTCTGAAACATTGGTTAGAGGTCTGGCCTAAATGACCCCTTAAAAACAGAGTAGCTATTTTAATTTTAATAAACAAATACAGTTATTGTTTTGTTAGAATGTCTCAGAGGATCTAACAAATGCAAAGTAATCGAAGAAATTCAAATGCAGGTTGACTCTCAATGAGCCATGTTGCATTTTAAGATGTGCTATAACCAACTGATGATTTGTAGGTAGACCAAAAAGGAAAATTTCATGGGGTGTCTCAATATTTGTTGAGTGAAAGAAAGCACTCCATACCTTTGCATTATGAATATATAAAAATTACATTAGTTGAAGAAAAGAAAAAACAAACCAATAATAATAATAATAATAAAACTAATGACGTTAAGATTAGTGTTATTCCCTATGGTCGCTCTCTGCTCCTGAGGTCACTTAAACTATCAGAATTAGCACAGAACTTGGACAGCATAAAGAATGGCCATCCTATAACATTTTAAAAATTGTTTAAAACATAGCAATCATTTAAATGGACACTTTACCCAAAGAACAATTTTAATGCATTAAAAACATAGAACAGGCAGTGAGGAGGAAGTATTGAGGAGTGGTAAGTGGAAAGTACATTTTTCCTTTTTGCATTTATGTCACAAATAAATGCACTATATCTACCTGACGTTTCAGTTTTGAAGTTTTAAGATAAATGCCTTCTTTCTAAACAAATATTGTGTCTGTTCAAAACAATAGTGAGCATTTCTAAGTTTTAAAGTTATTCTTTAATGATGGGCATCTCATGATCAATATGTAATTAATAACAGCATTTTATACTTAGCAATATTTATCAGAAGTGATTAAAATATTTTAAAGGCTTTAATTTATAATATTGTGGGGCAATGGTTGACATTATAGTTCTTTTTCTTTTCTAACCTTTGGGGAAAAAACTGAGGTAGAGAGAAATGAAATTTTTTTAGCTTCTTAGAAGAAAGGCAGTATGTAAATGTACATTATCAGTAAGTGATTTGTTTTTAATTCATAAAATGGATTAAAAACAGCTGTCAAAGGAAATACAACAGTGACTCTCAACTCTAATTTTGAAAAATGAATCATTAATAGCTATTTTGTTGGTGGCAATGGTGGCGATGATGGGAGGGTCCTCCCAATTTGGTGAAATCAATATGTATAAGAAAATGCATTAAACTTTTTTTTTCTTCATTTCAATGAAACATTGTTTCTAGAAGAAAACCTGCATTCAGAAAATTAAAATTAGCATAAGTATTACAGGTTTATTTTCTTTGTTCATAATTCTCACTTTATAATAGTAAATTCATTACATATTTTAATAAACACATTGTCAAGTTGTAAATTTAATTAGTATTGAGTATACTTAGAATGGGCCTTTTTGAATAGAGTTATTATAGGCTTTTTTACACCAACAATCTACTTGCTAGAAATCATATTTTTTGGATCCTTCATTCAGCTTTGGAGTTTAATTTGCTACATTTTCCTATTAGAATTATACAAAGAAGGGATTTAGCAATAAAAGCCAGAGTTAACTATCAAACTAGGTGAATTGTTGTAATTTAAGGAGAGCAAAGATGATTAGGAAAAGGGAATGGTTTGGGCTTCATTGAAACTGGCACTGATAGAAGGGTTGTGAAGTGGAGAAAGCACATTTCTATGACAAATTTGATTGAGCTCTCTTTTAACCTCTGCAGGCACTGGAGATCTTTTTCATTTCCCACTTTATTTGTAGAAATTAGAACAATACTTGGCACCAAATAAATATTTATTGTATAAGTAAATTCAAACATACTTTGATATCAGGCCAGTCTCAGTGTACAATTTCTTCCCCTAAGTTTTTGGGTAAGTCCAAAGTGGAATTAAATTTGCTTTAACATCTAGCTTTATGATTATGTGGAAATAATCTAATACTTCTAGAACTCATTTTCTTTATGTCTATCTCCTAACATTCATTAATTTTTTGATTCAAAAAGACTATATAACTGTGCAGATATTAGTGCTCTCATTCACATTTGTAAAGCGCTTACAATTTAAATACATAAAAGTTATGGCAGGTTAATCTATTTAAAATTCTGAAGATATAGAATAAAAGACAACTCCATTCCTTTTTTTCTAAATTAGATAGAGCAAATTTGAAAAAAAAAATGTAATAAGTTGATTCAGGAAACTTTTTCTTATTTTCACTTTTTATTTTAAGGCTTCAATACTTGTCAAATACATTTTACAAATTCCTGCTTAGAGAATTGGCATTTAGAATTAAATGCAAGAAGCAAATAAAACATTATAGGGACTGGATAGTTAAAATAGAAAATAGTTTAACTGAGGCAATTAACACTTTCTTAATTAGTATAATTAACAGGAATAGTTGGGTACAAGATGGGTCCAATGTACTCTCAAGGATATAAGTGAATGCCAGAGATTTGACTAATTATTAAGCATAGAATAAATTCCAAAAATGATATTTAATTTTATTTATTCATAATTTCTGAAATTTAACTATTTTATATAATGAATAATCGAGGTAATTGAAGAAACTTATTTAAGGGATTAAGAAAGTAGTTTTCTGGGACAGGCAGAGTAATGTTCCCACCCCACTGTCACTGTTCCAAAGAGCCCATGTCCTAGTCCATGGACCTTTGAATCTGTTACCTTAGCCAGCAAAAGAAATTTCCAAGATGTTATTAAAGTTAAGGATATTGAGGCAGGGAGATTATCTCGGATAATTCAGAAAAGACTAATCTAATCATGTGAGTTCTTAAGAGTGGAATTGTTCCTGGATATAATCAGAAAAGAGATGTGATTATAGAAGAAGGTTAAGGACTTATAATGTTGCTGGTTTTGATGATGTAAGATAGGTGTCATGAGCCAAGAAATGTAGGCCACTCTAGAAGCTGCCAATGGCAAGAAAATAAATTGTCCATTAGAGCCTCTAGAAAGAGACACAGATCTGATGAAATCTAGATATTAGCCTAGAGAGACCTAGGTCAGATCTCTTCCCTACCGAATGGTGAAGTAATAAATTTGTGTTCTTCTAAGCCACTAAATTTGTGGTAATTTGTTATAGCAGCAATATGAGACTAATACAAATTCCAAATTGGATTTGTATTAATTCTTACTAATTATTGGTCATAACTTAATCCTTTTGTTGAAGATTCAAGGTCAAATCCATGCTTAGAAATTATAGTATTAAATAAAAATGTAAGAACAAGCTTTTCCTTACAGGAGGTGATATTAGAGTAGTATACCCTATAAAATAAAAGAAGGAAAAACAGAATTGACAGTTGTTTCTGATCTGGATACTTGTTAAGTGTTATATCATTAATTGTAATAATAATGGTAATGGTTTTTCATTTAAAAATGAGGATAGTGAGTCATAAACATAAGTCAAATTCTCAATTTCCAGAAAGTTATTATTAATATAATTTACATTCTAAGGAAGGTTTCAAACTTACCATTTCATGGCTTTATAATAATTTCTATTCTGACTGTAATTCTTGAATCCTTTCCTTCCCACTCAATTTGTTGCTTCTAATCATTTATGGAACAGGGGAATTAGAAGAAATAATTTTCTAAGAGTTGGATATGAAAATAGAGTAGAGTAACAATGAGGACATGAAGGTCAGTCTAAGAATGAAATTCATGAGTTTCAATGGATGAACTTTTTATATTCATATTCATGATATGAGAACTATGCCAGATTTTGGACCACTGTACACTGTTATCAATGTCCCTGTAATGGCAGAGATAAACCCATTGAAGAAGCTAAAGTTTTGGTGTTATAGACTGCATGTTTATTTTTCCCAAAATTCCACATGTTGAAATCTTAACCTTCAATGTGATGATATTAAGGAGATGGGGCCTTTGAGAGGTGTTTGGTCATGAGAGTGGAGCCCTCATGAACGGGATTCGTACTTTTATAAGAAGAACTTAACAGCTGGCTCTCTGTCTCTCTTTCTCTCTTTCTGCTCTCTGACATTGAAGACACAATGGAGAGATTGCCATCTGCAAATCAGAAATACTGCTCTCATTAAACACCAGATATGCCAGCTCCTTGATCCTGAACTTCTCAGTCTCCAGATCTGTGAGAAATATAGGTTTGCTGTTTAAGCCACCCAATCTATGGTATTTTTGTTATAGCAACCCAAACAGACTAAGACAATTGTCAAGCTCAGATAAAGGGCATATTAATAAAATTATGCATGTGGTATGATTAAAGTCAAGAATAATTTAGTTTTCTAGGGCTGCTATAATAAAGTACTACAAACTGGATGACTTAAAACTGGGTGACTCTAAACCTGTTCTTTCTGCTATGAAATGAGGATAATAATGTTGCTTAACTCACAGCATTATGGATTCAAAAAGGTATATTTATCACAGTTCTGAAAGCTAAAGGTCCAAAATCAGGGTGTCAGCTGGTCTATACTTCCTATGAAACTTGTAGGAGAGAAACCTTCCTTGCCTTTGTAATTTCCTGTAGTCCAGTTCCTTATCTTTCAGCAGTATAACTCTGATTTCTGCCTCTGTATCCACATGACCATCTCTTCTGTGCGTGTGTGTGTCTTCACACAGCATCATTCTCCTCTCTGTATATATCTGTGTCTCAATATGCCTTTTCTTATAAGGGCACTTGCCATATTGAATTAGGACCTCCTCTAAAGGCTTCATTTTAACCTTTTCACACCTGCAAAGAATATATTTCCAAATAATATTACATTCTCAAGTATAGAGTTTAAGACTTCAACATATTTTATTGGAGGACACAATTCAACCCATAACAAGGGTAATAGACAGGTTCCAGGAAAAACTGAGAAGAAATATTCTTCAGATCAACTAGAATCCAAATATCCAAAACTTTAGAAAGCATTTTGGAGGAGGAATTCCAAAATCATACTTTTGGATGGGTTTGGAAACCATGTACTCCTTGCGGCTCTTGTATGGTAGATGTCTGAATGAAAATTTGACACCTCATTCTTATTTTGTATTTTCGATGTTCTCCTAGTTTTTGATTGTTGGTTAAATGATCTCTAGATAAGTAGGATCATATATTTGACTATCATAATAAGAGAGAAGGATAAATATACATTGAATTTAGCTATAACAGAGAGCCTTAGATTTTTCATAAGGATTGAGGTTGTAATTGGGCAGAAAAAGAAGGATGGATACAGATGAGTAACAGGAAGGGAGTATGTATCTTAGGCAAAAAGTAAACTCTAAACAGAATAAAGGGACCAGGAGTGGACATGGAAGGAAAACTTAGACAAAAAACTCTGAATAAAATCTTTGTTTTTTAACTTCAACAATAACGTCATGGATTTTTCACAGAGCATAAATTGTATTTCAGAATCAAAATTTAACTACATGGTTGTGAAAATATCACTGTGAATTATTAGGCCATTAGCTCAGCATGAAATATAATCCCAGAAAAATATCAAGGATTGATGTACATTTGTCATCATCTTCAAGTCAATAATGATATTCTAATGAGTTTTATTTTTATCAATAAAAGATATATATATAAAAAAACAACCCACAGCAATAAACACATTCAGAAAAAAAATGACTATGTAAAATTTATGTGTAAACCTTTGATCAATGTTTAGAATACAAAGAAAGTATATTCAATAAAATTATTTTTATGATCTTATTTGTACTCCTTAAACAAATAAGTCAAACAAGCACATACTTTTTTCTTTCTGTAGAGAACCTTCAGAAAATAATCAACTACAATTGGTCAGCTTATTCTAATTTTGTGAATTTTGTCTCCACTTATTTCTTTTTTTAAATGTTCACTTCTGTAAAACCATACATTTCACCTAGGAAATTTGCTTTTACAATTAAACATGGGAATTATGGAGCTGTTTACTTCTATTTGCTATTAGCAAGGCACTTGCAAAACCATCGTTCCCAAATTGCAGTAAATTTATCTTAAATTTAAAAATTTATAAACTTATTTCATATCTATTTTCATAACATTCAGTAAATCCTGCATTTTCTGTTTAGCATAATAGCTAATAGCTTAGTATCTGAAGTCAGAATGCAGTTTCAATTTGACCTCTAAACCTGTTCTTTCCACTATGAAATGAGGATAATAATGTTGCTGAACTCATAGTATTGTGGTAAGGATTCAAAAAGGTATATTTATGAGGCATGTATACCAGTACCTGTCATATAATCAGCAAAAAATAAATGTCAACTACTAATATTTTGTTAAATACAATTTCAGAATCAACTATAATTTTAGTTTCAGAACTTCTAAGAAAAATATCGTTCCTGTTTAAAAAAAAAAAAAAACAAAGGGAAAAAAATACATAAGTAAAGAGTAGTCCAAGAGAACAAGGCAACACAGATGGAAGAGAATGAGAAAAGGTTTTTTGCAATAAACCATCACAACATTTATGAGCAACAGCTCTTGTTTCCTTTAGAATATTCCATGGGATAGATACAATCAAAGGCATGTGGCACCACAAACATTACTTTTAAAATAACTCTTGTTTGCTTGTTTTGAATTATTGAACACCATATATGCAGCATAGTAATAATATCTCTTAAAATTTATCTTTTTCTGTATTTATTTCTTGCACATGAGCTGCTAATACTTTTTTCTTTGAAAATGACCTTACATCTTTTCCCATCAAGCTGAATAGCTCCTGTCCTATTAGTTGAATAGCTCTTATCCTATTTTTTATCATGATAAAAACATATCTGGCAATAAACAAATCCTATTTAGGGTAGGGGAGTGGCAGAACAGGAAACTTCTTTATTCTACAGAGAAAATGAAAAATCGACTCAAACATTACTCATTTTATTCACACTACTTTCAAAACAACAATTTAGAGCGAAAAGATGAATGTTTAGGTTGTTTTGTTAATCTGGGTCTAACCAGGTAATGGAAACCACCTAAATAAGTAAACAGAATAAGACAGAGAATTGGTTTTTCAAGTGAAAGAAAAACTAAGAATACAAAATTAAGAGAGTGGAATAGAATGAGAGAGAGAATAGACAGAACAGAAAGAGAAGCAAGCAAACCAGAAAAATCTATCCTGGGTGATAGTTAACAACATGAATATGTTTCAAAGGAAGGTTTATTTGCTTTGATGTAGGATTAGCAACATTAACTGTTACAACAATTTACAAATTAAAAAAAAATCTGTTTATTTCATGGAATTTGTGTTATTTCTTTCTGAGAATTTTCTAATAAAGACTATTACGTGACATAATATTATCAAATACCCCCTCCCCCCCCAAACACACTCATAGGTATGACTTCAGAATTATACCTATTTGCTCATGTTTGGTAATGTCTTTATTTTCACAAATTATAGTTTTTTTTTAAAAAAAAAACAAAACAGTAACATCAGCAGTAACCCTTTGGTTCACTTTTACTTAAAGATCCAATCTATAATCCATGTTGTTCCATTTCAATGCATAATACATTTTCTTTGTTTACTTGTAGTGGAACATATTTCTACCTTCTTAGCTTATTCATTGGAAATTCAATTGCATTTTCTTTCATATAGTATATATAGTTTTGAAAATCTGGATTATTACAAACTGAGCATTATAGTTATCTTTGTTCATAGAAGAGTTAGGAAGCCTGCCTCAGAGTCTGCTTTATTTAGAAATATAGTTGATGAGGTCAAAGTCATCATATGTCCATCCCATTATTTTGAGATCTCAAACTGATTCTCTGGCTGTTTTCAGAAAATACTTAATACCTTTTGAGAACATCCTTAGTCCAGTTTGGTCACACACTAAATAATCCAAACCAACATAAACTATTATTTTAACCTTCGTAAATCTCTGTTTTCTCATTTATCATTACTGCCAATATTAAACATGACATTATACATATTATACATATGTTCTCAATTGAGATTCCTGTCTTTCTTTAGATTCTATTTTTACAGAAAAGACATTCAGTGTCTTAGAAGGCTCTGGATTCTGTGTTATGGTTTCGATTCTCTTCTTGTGATTGTCAGACTTTTTTTTCCTAACCTCTCTCCACTTTAAACTTGTTCTCCCAGTTCTATAATGGATCATTCAATAATTTAACCATGCAGAAAAACATCTAAATAATAATAGGTTGGTTCTACACGAAGACTAAGAAGTTTGAAAAATAATGTGTTTAATGTGTATCGGTTTTACTACATGGACTTTATAACATTAATTATGGCTGGTTAGACACCATTTTTTTCACCTTATATTTTTGGCTGAAGGTTATATAAGCCTAGGTTGTCAAATTAATGATCTCAGCATGAGACAATATTATATTTTCTTTATTATCTTTAAGAAATCAAAAAGTGATGTTATTTCAAAATTTTGAAAATAATTTAATTATTAATTTTCCTCCTGTTTAAACATAATTGTAATATTTCTTTGGATAATTCTTTAGTCCTTTATGATGATTTCCTCTAGTTGTACAAATAGTAACAATACCAATGGAGAAAATGAGGTACATTTAATTATTTTCTGTATCAGTCAGACTATAAGTTTGTGGAAACCAGAAACACTTCTAAATATGATATTGCTCATTTACATAGGAAAAATAGAGCAAATTAAAATTTGTTAAAAGCCACTCCCTTGTCCCCTCATGGCCTAATCATATAAATTGATCTTGCTTCGAAACATAAGCTTATTTATTGGTTTAAATACTTATTTTATACACACCAACAAATGCATGATTATTACTGCATTCCTTATGCTTTGTTGCTGTTATATCTATGATTTTCTTTTCTTACTATATAATCATAATGTGTCAGCCTCTGATGTTGAAAATGAACATGAGGTCAATTACTGCTATTTAACCTGGATTTCACAGTTTCTTCCATGCTACCAATAATTGATAGGGACAAGTTGGAGTGACTTTTAAAGTATGATGAAGATGTGTCTAAAATTTTTTTAAAAATGATTTTTAAAAGCCTGGTTGAAATACTTTATATATTTTTAATTAAAATTATTATATAATAATATTAAGCAGCTATTATGTGCAAAGTGTTGGAGGATACAAAATAAATAATGTTCATGGTAATAGTTTATGTTCACAATACCACTGAAGTCTTTTTGTGATTATTAGTTTCAAGAATACAGTATATTGTTTAGACACTTATATAGTTTATAAAACAATCCCCCTAATTGTTCTTTCTCCCCTCAGACTCTCTACCTAGCCATTACATTAACTCTAACTGCATTCCCTGTGCCATGCTTCCAATTCCCGTGACCAACTATCAACTACTAATTTGTACTCCTTTAATATTTCACCCCATTCTCCCAGCCCCCACATCCCATCCTCTCTGTCACCAAATTGTCCTCTATATCTGTGAGTCTGTTTTTGATTAATTTGTTCATTTTGTTCCTTAGATTCTGCATATAAGTGAAATCATATGGTATTTATTTTTCTCTGTCTGACTTATTTCACTTAGTATTTTTTTTTAAGGTAAATGATAGCAAACTATAATACAGGGCAGAATTTTAAAATATTTATTGACCTCCAAAACTTATGATGGAGGCATAGCAGAACATAATTGGATGTTAGAAAAAAATATCATGGAGAAGAGAGAAAATATTTTAGGTTTTTTAGGTAAATTATTTTAGAAATTGGAAAATGGGAGATATCCTCTCAGATTGAAGGAAAAGCTTGGGCAAAAGTACGAGGTACAAAAAGGACTCAAGCAAGCAAAAATCACTGAAATACTGGAGAAAATGCTTGAGGGCAATGAATAATGAGCCTGGAAAGGCAGCTTGGGACAAACTCATAGAGATTGGCATCCCACTGAAAGGTATCTGCTCTATGTTCTCATCTTACTGCTTCCCAACACATATCCATGTGTTCAAGTAAGAGTGGCTATATGTCCAGGCTATGAGAAATCAGAATGGATTCTCAAACTGTAAGTACCTAGACAGAGCCACTCTGAAGATATATCATAAGTTTTAACTAAATAAATATAGTAACAGTTTTCAGTTTTTTTTTGTTTGTTTTTGAGTGTATATGAAAATTGTCAGATTTCTTGGAGAAGTCAAAATTTTATTCATTATTAACAAATGCCTTAATAATGAATAATAGCTTGAATGTCTAACAGATGTTTCATATCAAGGTGTCAAATGCAAATGGTGTTCTCGTCTCACCCAAATCTGCTTATTTAGTTACTAGAGCAAGTCAGATCATGCCAACTCCATCTTTCCATTTTTTAAATAATAACCCTGGCATCATCCTTAACTCTTTTAATGCTTTTTAAACCCATCTCCAAATTTTGTTAGCTTTACATTCAAAATCTATTAAGACTCTGATTAAGATTATTACTTCTCACCAGCTCCACAGCCACCGTCCCTGGATTTTTCCTTGGATGTACTTCCCTCCTAAAAGACCTTCGTGCCTCTACCTATGCATTTTAGGCATCCCCAACACATCACTAGAGTTTTTTGTTTTTGTTTTCTTTTCTTTTCTTTTTTCTTTTTTTTTTTTTTTAAGCACAGGTAAAACTATACTATACCTTGGTCTACACCCTAAAAAAAAGTCTCTGATTTTAATTTTATATTACCTTGCCTGAGCCACAAGGTACTTAATCTTTTGGTTGAAACATTATTCTAAGTGTGTCTTTGAGGGTTGATTTAGATGAGATTAACCTTTGAACAGGTAGGCTGAGGAAAGTCAATTGCTTTCCCTAATGTAGGAGAGCCTCATCTAATCTGCTGTAAACCTGAACGGGGCAAAAAGGGCGACTGCTTGAGTGAGGACATTGACATGGGTCTCTTCCAGATTTTTGGACTCGAACTGAAGAATCAGATCTACTTGGTTTTTCAGCCTACAGGCTTTAGGACTGGAATTTACACTGTTGATTCAGAGGACTTTGAACTTAGAACAGAACCATATTATTGGCTCTCTTAAATTTCCAGCTTGGCAATTGAAGATTTCAGGATTCTTCTGCCTCCATAATCATGTGACTCAATTCCATGTGTGTGTGTGTGGGGGGGGAGGGTATGTGTGTTCTGGCTCTATTTACCTGGAGAAGCCAGACAAAGACAGATTATTGTACTAACAATGGTTTTAGAGAAACAGAATTGTAAGAATGAATTTTCTGAATTAGTTCTGGGATTTCTAGAATTGGCTCTTTAATCTCATTACATTTAAAAATGCTAATAACTCATTTTCAGTAGTAAAGACATCATTGATATTATGTGGTATGATCTAGCAATGGAGATATAAAATATCATCATTGAATACTTTAACCAGTTATAAGCAAGCTAGGTGACATTGTATATGATATATTCAGCTGGCAAGAGTAAAGTACACTATCTTACTTCAAAGCTTTATCACTCCAGCCCTGTCATAATGTAGTTTTCAGGGATCTTGATTGCCTTTCCCTTCCACAAGATATCACAAAGTTCTATGACATCGATAACATTATACTGATTTGACCTAGTGAGCAAGTAGAAACCACTCTAGACTTTTGGTAAGAAATGTGCATGCTGGAAGATAAAAAGTACATAGGAGAAAAGTTCAGGGGTCTTCTACATCAGTGAAATTTTTAAGTGGTTCAGTAACATAGGACATGTTGAGATATCCTTTCTAAAGTTGTTGCATTTGGCCCCTTCTACAACTAAAAACAAGCTCATTGCGTTGGGGTTTCTCTGGAATTTGGAAAGAACATGTTACTCATTTGGGTGTATTACACTGGCTCATTTATTGAGGGACTCAAAAAACTACTAGTTTTGAGTGGTACTCAGAAGAAGAGAAGTCCTGGGGACAGGTCCAGGATACTGTGCAAGATGCTCTGTGCCTTGGGCTATATGACCCAGCAGGTCCAATGGTGCTTTCAGTTTCAGTGGTGCACAGGAATGTTGTTTAGAGCCTGCAGCAGGCTCCTATCAAGAATCACTGTGAAGGCACTTAGGATTTTGGAGCAAAGTTGTGCCGTTCTCTGCAGATAACTATTTTCCTTTTGAGAATCAGCTCTTGCCCTACTACTGGGCCTGAGTAGAGATGGAACATTTAAACCTGGGCCATCGTCTTACCACGTGACCTAAGCTGCCCAACATGGGCTAGGTGTTATCTGACTCGCCAAGCCATAAAGTTTGTGTGATTCTATTATCAAACAGAAGTGGTATACATATGGTCAGGACTGAATGGGTCCTGAAAGCACAAGCAAGTTATGTGAAGAAGTAACTCAAATGTCCATGGTCTCCATTGCTGCTACACTACCTTTGCACTCTCGGTTGGCACATATGACATCATAGGAAGATCTCTCTGTCAGTTGACAGAGAAAGAAAAGCCCTAGGCCTGGTTAATAAATAGATGGTTCTGTAGGCATCACTAGAAAGTGGACAGCTGCAGTGTAATAGACTCTTCCTGGAACATCTATGTAAGATGGTGATCAAGGGGAATTTTTCCAGAGGAAAATCTTTAAGTAGTATACCTGGTTGTTCACTTTACCTAGAAAGAGAAATGGCTACATATGTAATTATAAAACTTGTGGTGTGGACAAAGCTTTGGCTAGATGGCCAGGGACTTGGATAGAACATGATTGCAAAGTTGGTGACAACAAAATTTAGGGGAGGGGTATGCAGATAGACTTCTCAGAATGTCCATAAAACGTAAAGATATTTGCGTCTCACATAAATTCTTACCAAAGGGTGACCACAGAAAAGGAGGATTTTAATAATAATGTGGACGGGAAGACTGTTTTGGGAATACCAGTCCATCCCTTTCCCCAGCCACTCCCGCCACTGCACAATGGATTGATGAAAAAATTGGCCCTGGCGGCAGGAATAAAGATCATTTATGGACTCAGGAATATAAACTCCCACTCATCGAGGACAGCCTGGCTATGGCTACAGCTGTTTGCCCAATATGCCAAAAGCAGAGACCAACACCGAGTCCTCAATGTGGCACCATTGCCCAGGGGAATCAGCCAGTGTGAGATATATAGGAGCAACCAAAATATTATTTTTTCCTGAATTTCAAAAGTTAAAAGGAAAATGAGATGGATAAGAGTTGCTTAAGAATCAAATATAGATAGATAGATACACACACACACACACACACACATAAAAGCATAAGCTATTTTAGAACAACCACCTTTTTCTTTAATAGTGCTTATTTATCCTTATGCAAATAGCCAAGGCCTCATAAAACACACAAGATTAATTTGTCATTAATCCAAGATGTCTACATAATAAAGTCATGTTCAACAAGCCAACTTGAGATAAAAGCTTATCATGAAGTTCTCCCTAAAGCTGTCTAGGGCATGGCTTGGTCTGTAAAAGTGGAGAGCAAAAATGTTTCAAAATAGGTGAGAGGGGGAGTTTTTTCTGGCAATGTGGTGAACGAATATTTTGAAATCCCTCATACTACGAAATATCTAAATGCTGTTTACATTGTGGTAAATACTTACTAAAGAGCATTGCCAGGCTCATGAGAAATAAAGTGAAATCCCAATGGCTCACTACACACACACACACACACACACACACACACACACACACACACACACACACACACACACACACATTTAAACCATAGTGAAAAGTGAAAACTGGAGCACTAATGTGTTTCAGGGGCCAGAAAGTTTGAAGAACAACGAACAAATATATGGGTCTTGGGCCAATGCCCGGGTAAAGATGGGTAGATGGGACTGTTATTAATAACCTTTATAAAACTTTCACCCTGAGAGAAGTAACACACCTTCAGTTAAAGGATGAATTCAGAAACAAAATCTACTGTCTGAGGTGAAAAAAGACATGATCTTTTAAAAAAAAAAATTTTTTTTTCCAATTTGGGGGTAAATTGTTCTTGTGAACATTATTAAATCTTATTTGTAAAACATTTTTTTTCCAATTTAATTGTATACTGTATATAGTTTTGCTTTACCATAAGTGAAAGTTCATGAGGAAAGTTGTATTAAGGGGAAAAAATTGTTTTTATAATTTTATTTTCTTAGAGTCCATAGATCTAAACAAGTGCAGAGCATTGTGAGATTTAAAAATTGGGTTGAAAGCCTTCTATGCCCCAGATATAACTGATGTTGCACAGCAATTAAAAAAATAACCTAGAATTTTTATGTATTATGGCTTAATTTATTTTTATCCTTGTTTTTATGTGGAGTAACACATTTATCACACAGATTTGAAGAATTCTGATTAGCACTGAATGAAGCAGATATATTACACTGACTCTTTTTTAAATTATCCAAAATTGGAAAACAAAAGCAATTGTTACAGTCTTATGCTTTCAAAATAATACTTTAGCCATACAATATCATTTAATGTTTTTTATTTATATTCAATTATGTTTGATCAATGGTTTCTGAAAGATATAAAGTCAAAGCAATTTACATAATTTGTATATTTTAATAAAATATATCTTGTTACTTACCATGGAAGTTGTCACATTTGTCATCTCATTAATTTCTATATTCTTATATCACCCTTTCAGGATTTCAGATCTTTTCTTTGTACTTCACATTTTATTGTGTCCTTTTCCGAGCCCACTGACTACCTCTGTGTCTGGCACCCCATTCACTATCTTATCAGGGCGCCATGCCAGGGAACCATTGCAAAACTCTGCTCTGCATGTCAAGAGGAACTTTTAGTCACTTGCTATGTGCTAATTTTTATGTCATTAAGGAAACCCATATTTTCCCTACTTATGAACTGTCACTAGGTAAGCATGCCAGTAATACAACTGGGCCGAAGAGATAATTTACATTTTGCAAAATTAGAAAAAAGAAAATGCACAAGTAAATTTAAGAGGCCTTATGTTCTATACATTTCAATGACGAAATCATTAAACACCCTACCTACTTAGTGTTCCTGATGAGATAGGAAAAATTTAGCCGAAGGTCATACCTGGACTTAATGTGAAAGGAACTGCTGTAAGTAGGCCTTTGGTAACGTGGGGGCGAGAGGTGGGGGAGCGGCCCTTTGATTAGGTCTCAGTCTTCAGTGAGCCAGTGCTTCTGGAATGTGCATTTCAAAAGTGTTTCGCAGCTATTTTCATCCCTCACCAAGATGGGACAGGACGGCTGGAGCTGGGTCATTCTCTTCCTCAGGTCAGTTAGGCTCTGACAGTACCCCCAGCAGGTCAAGCTCTGGCTAACTCATTTTTCCTGAGGGCAGGCCTCCTTATGAACAGGGTGCTGTGGTGTATTTCAAATTGGTTCCTTTTCCCCTCCTTCTGTTGGAAGCCCTAGGGCATTTTTCTCTCATATTCCCATGCTGAGCTACTTTTGAAGGTAACGTTCACAAAAGTGTGAGGGCCTCTCCCTGACTGGGTCCCCATGGAGTTTTTAACTCGCTGACTTGTCTGCACTGAGCCTCTAGCAATTAACCAATTACAGCTCTGATTTTTCTACCCCAGCCCGTTCCCTCAGAGGTTTCTCCTTTTGAGTCCCTGCCACTGTAAGCCATGATAACCTGTACACGCGAGAAAACATGTATTGATCCCCTTGGGGCCCCTCATATTGCTCACGGAGGGACATCTGAAGTGCAGAGGCCCTAGTCACCTAGCACAAGAGAAAAAAGGCATAGGCAGTTGAGGTGGGGGTACACATCAGCACACTGAGGTCCATGTTATTACACTATGAGGAATTTCTTACTCTCCACAGTTAAATAATTGGCAGTTACAATGTACTTTTCTTAAAATTTCTATGTGTCAGGCAGGTCATGACCCACCTCAGCCTATACAGTATGGATCATTTATCCACTCTTATCTACTGCCAACCTCTCTCAAATTGCCTTGCAAAAAAGTATTATGACTATTCTGCAAGCCTATTAAATTCTTTCCTGCATCGTATCTTTCACGCATGATATTTTTATGCCAAAAACTGACTCCTCTTCCACCCTGAAACTTTACGTAGTAGTAATCACTAACTTTGGTCTACTTGGAGAACTTATGCTTATTTTTCAGGAAACATTATTTCTTCAGAGAAGCATTTCCTTATCACCATTCACTCCCACAAGTCTGAATTAATTCCTCTAGTATAGACTCTAACACTTTATATATCATCTTATATATTATACAGCTTTTATTGATTAATAGTTTATGTCTGTCTCATTTTCAAGAATGTAAGACTGATGAAAGCAGGCACTATATCTATTTTATTTATTACTATATTCCTCTATCTAAAGACAGTACTTGATACATAACAAGAATTCAGTATAATATTAGTTAGTGGCTGAGTGAATGGATAAGTGATGATTGAATGTTACTATCTCTCTACACCAGTGCTGTCCAATATAAAACTTTTTGTGATTTTGGAAATGTTCTACATATGAATTATCCAACATGGAAGATTATAGACATACATGGCTAGTGGACACTTAAAACATGGTTAGTGTGACTATGAACTGAAAATTAATTTTAATGAATCTAAATTTAATTTTGATTAGCTGGCTATGGATAGTTGTTAATATATTGGACAGTAAAGGCATATGAGATGAAATCCACAGGGATGTTCACTGAAAGAAATGACAGAAAACGTATGTATATAAGAGACAAATTTGGGAGAATCATAAATCAGAGATTAGACTTCATATATGGAAAGGAAAAAAATCAAGTTTTTTGAACAGGGAACACAAGAACATGGAACACAAATAGCACTCTGGTTTAGAATATAACTTCCCTGAACATAGTAAACACAAGTTTATATATTTGTTAAACTATAGACATAATACGACCAAGATTTGAAAAACTGCCTTTTTTAATGTCTTGTCTTCTGAGAAAAGTGTGGAGAGACTAAATCTCATTGAATGTGCATCCTTTAATTGTGAATATGACCCAACCTCAATCTTTCATTATAGTTTTATGCAGTATCTATAAAGTTCACAAAAATGGAAAAGTTGGATATATATTTAGTGTAAAGAGCATTATTTAAGCATTTTGTTTATATTGGTTATATAGTAAAATGAGAGAGTCTATTGATTATGTTAGAACCTGCTCTCATTCAGATTTTATAGTTAAATTTTTGACAGTTTAAATCCTTTGCACACATTAATATATACTATTTATGCTTTAGTCAACATTGTCTTAATCAACTTTTTTCTTTTGACATATTTATTTCTCTCATGACATAAATGTCCCCATTTTATTTCACTTCTTTAACAATTCTCATTAGAGTAATATATTTTGGTCCTTTGCAATTGTACACTTAGTGCTTCATAGAGAGAGTGTCAAGGTTAAGAATGCATAACAGTTAGACATTGTCAATACATATTTGATATCCAAATATAAGACAACAAAGTTTACATTTCCATAAAATATAAACATATTCTTGCAAATTTAGAAATATCTTACATTTTATCTGTATTATCAAGTTTTTCAGAAAAAAAAATATTTTTCTAACTCTAATTCCCTTGAGCCATACAAATACTCCTGAGTTCTTTGAATGTTGTTCTACTTGATTTAATTCTGTTTTTGTAAAGGCTAAACTTATATGATTACATCTAAATTCAGTTACTATTTTAAAGTTAAATAAGAACTTCTAGATAGTTATCTTAGATCTATGTTTCCTCTGCCTTAGGAACAGTGATGGTTTCATTTACTTCTGAAATGGTAGTACTGCTTGGTTAAAGATGCTTATGGCTTAGTTTTAATTTCAAGACCTGTAGGCAAAAAACACTACCCCTAGTCACTTCACACCACTTTGCTCGCACTGCAGATCTCAAACACAACCCAAGACAAAATAAGTCCTGAGATCCAGGAAATAGCAAAGATATTTTCTACTAAATATAACATTCTACAAGATCAATAATAATTTGTTTTAGAATCAACTAGTGGCCTAATGACATGCTTTTGGGTACTGTTTTCTTTGAGGACAACTTTTACATTTTCAATAGTATAAAGAAGAGTAAGGAAGAAGAGTTAGTAAACCCCATCTTCCAGTTGTTCTGAACACACTCAACCTTTCAGAGGGTATTTAATCATAACTCTGCTCAGTTCACACATATAGAAGCACATCAGTATAAATAGCACCAAGATCTTTTCCCAAAGCTGGCAATGAATGCAGCTTAGCAGTAACTAGTCAACTCTTTGTAGGCACTGTTTCCAACTGCTGTTCAATGCCGGAATCATCACATCAGCAAGGGTTTTCCCTTGTTGTAAGGATGTTTTCTTAAGTCACCATCCATAAAATCTTTAACAATCGGGCACTATTCTATGCCAGGGTCTATCTGTGTCCCACTTACCACTTAACTGCCAAGAGACAAGTGAGCCAGTTTTGACTTACCATCTTTTCTCTCAGATCATTCACAGTACCAACTGCCTTAGTCTTCAGACCCTTATGCAAGTTTCTCCCCTGTGGAAGGAGAGATGTAATGAAGGAGGATTAGATAAGAAGGGTTGTGGACTGAAGTAAAATTCTCCCACATCTCACATGAATAGACTTTCCTTATTACCCTGACATGCTCAGTTACTGGCTGGTAGCACTGTAGAGCATGAATGTAAACAGCGTTGGATCCACAGGGGCAGCACCTGGACCTGCCTGCCAGTCAAATAAGCTCCTACAAAAGCAAATCTGTAAAATTCATTTTCATGGCCACCACACTAATTTCAATCTGTCCCAATCATTTCACAAAAGCAATGTTTGGGGAGGTCTCCTATAATCCCTATATTGTTACACCCAAAGAAAAATTTTCAATGCTTCTTTTACTTTACCATTCAGACCATCAAGAATTTGATGCAATTTGTGTCAATCATTTTCTTGAAACACTCTGATTTTACTGACACTACCATTTCTGAAGGACTGTCTTTCTCTCCGGTTGCTCAGTATGTGTCTCATATGCATGCTCATCCTCCTCTACTAGCTACTAAATTTTTCAATTTCTAAAACACAGATTGACATCTTTTTTCATCACATTCTGTATTCCTTCCATGGTTGATCTCATCTACATCAAAATCCGCAATTTCTACTTATATATAAACTTATCTCAAGTTTATGTATCCAGTTCGGATATTTCCTTTGAACTTCAGATTTATAAATCCAATTACTATTGACGTGTCATTGATGTCAAAACACATATCAAAGCCAACAAATGAATACTGAATTCATGGACTTCACTCCCTTCAGCACCAATAGGTTACTTCTTTTAGACTCACCCACGACAACAAATAGCATCACGATCCTTCTATTAACATAATCAAAACTTCATCATTCTTGTCACGTCCTTCTCTCTCACATCCACATATCCATTCATCACTCAATTTTGTGGAATTTATCACAGAAATATTTTTGGAATCGATCTACAGCTCTCTTTACCCAGGTGTCATCTAATTTGTCAAATCTTAACACAAACATGATTTCCTCAAAGAAGCCTTCCCTGATGTCCCAAACTGGATGAATATTCTTGTGTGGTTCTTTAAAATACTCCTTATATATTTAATTTTACATTAACTTCTATTATTAATTAATATCTATCTCTTTTACTGTACCAAAATATATACAAGCCTAGAGAGCTATCAGTGTTTTCCTCACATACATAACATTTATTTTCAAACTATAACTATCTGCTTAGGTTTATGATAGCAAACATGATCCTAAACAAGCAAAATATATTTATAAATGTTTAATATTAAAAATCAGTAAACTACATGAACAAAAATATAAAAACATGACTGAGAAGAAAAATAATCTTTTCACCCTTACATATCATAAAAACTTCAAAACTTTTTATTATTTTGGACATTTACTTTTTCTAAATGATAGAAATTATGAATAAATACTATAATTAAACTGTATGGTTAAGGAAAATGAGAAATTTAGTCAAATATACAGGCATCAGTAATATAAGTAGGTTATTTTGTGTGTGTTGGGGGGAGCATAGTCTATTTTTTTATTAGATTTAGTAATCCTAAACCACTTTTATTTTGAATTTAATTTTGAATTATACCCTAAGAGGTCTAGGCACTAGCTAGTTTCTCAAAGTTTACCGTAAGTTAACTAGAATAACAATTTCACAGCTTCACTCAACTCCATAACCTATAATTTTTATTTATTTTTTAATTGTTTTCTAAGCTAGAGTTTTCCAATATTAAACACTTTTTCTTTGAGTTCCTTATCTATCTGGTCATGATCTATAACAGCATATGTCCTCTGTTATTTCATTCACTATTTCTTCAGTTTGTTATGCAGGTGGATAAGATAGTTTGATCCAGTGTTTGAGATGAAAATAGCTTCCTGAGTCATTTGAATCTCTAAAAGTAACAATATTTCCTGAAAAAGATAAATCTAATCTACACATATAGAAACAATATTCAAAAGTGATGAAATAAGGAATGTTTTTCCAAAACATTCTCTCTCCTTTTTTTTCAATGAGAACAGTATATAACTGTAATGGGGATGGGAAATGCATGAGCAATAGCAAACACAATTTAACTGAATTTCCCATATTCTACCTGGAAATATGGAAGATTAATTTTCATGGGGTGGGAAAGGACTGACAATACCTATCTACAGGATTATATGAAGTTTGTGAAGCCTCTAAACTCCTTATATAGAAACTTGGTGACTATATCATATGATAGCAATATAACTAAGTTGAAAAGTATTACATTGAGTCTAAAGAGGTATCTGGCATCATTTTGACAATAACAGTTTGCCTGAATTCAACTTTATTTTACTGATATAAGTATGCCAAATTCTTGTGTATTCAGATAGACTTCGATATATAATTAGAGAAAATATTTTATTGCAACCAGAAACTTACTTAAATTTGTTTCTATTTTATGTCATGAATTGAAAATCACATTTACACGAGATTTTATAGAGATAATAGTATACCCATCCTTTGGGAAACTACTTCCTTCATAGCCAGAAATAATCTTTTCATAATGATCTAAATAAATTACATTTAATTCTTACTTAACTGACCATTCTGCAATATATGAAGCAACTGACCTCTCCCTTCTATTTGAAAAAAAAGAAAAAAAAAGAAAAAAAAATCAATAACTAAGAAACTTTGATTTCTATGAACCAGCACATTTGATTAGCTATTAATGCTTGCTAGCCTCCATTGAAACTTATTGTTTTCCTTTCCTGGCCCTTTTATGTTGGTTTTCTTCAGGTTTCTAGGATTTGTGTTCTAGTCCATCATCACTCTATATGTTCTACATTAGCAATCAAGTTTATTGTCGTGGTTCTAAGTACATCTATATATTTATGACTAAAAGCACATATTAGCATTCTTCAGAGAAACAGAATCAATAGGATATAGATAGATATTTAGAAAGATATTTATTAGAGGAATTGGTTCACACAATTATGAATGCAGAGAAGTCCTACAATCTGTCATCTGTAGGCTGGGGGCCCAGGAAAGCCTGTGGTGACCTTCTAGTCTAAATCTGAGGCCTGAGAACCAGGAGTGCTGATATATCAAAGAGAATATGAATGGTCCAGGTCAAGCAATCCACAAATTCACCCCTCCAAGACATTTTTGTTCTACTCAGGCCCTCGGTGTATTAGACATCCCCTGCTCCCGCATTGGTGAGGAGAATCTTCTTTTCCCAGTCTACCAATTCAAAACATCTCTTCCAGAAACACTCTCACAGGTACTTTCAGGAATATGTGTTACCAGCTATCATAAGCCCAGGCAGGTTGACATACAATATTAGAGTAAAAGCCAATATTACTAACTTTAAAATACATTTTTTCTTAATTCATAAACTTTACTATATTGTTCTTCTAATTTTTGATCCAAATATACTTTACTAGCATGTCCTTCTTCTCTGGCCATCAAACTATATTGAAAGGTGATCACCAGTCCCAACGTTTTATTTTGCTTCATGGATAAATGCATGTAGCTTGATCCATGCCATGCAGAGACCTCATCTAATATTTTTGAACTGAACTTGCTAAAATAGATCAATGGTAACCATGCTTTTAGTATTTAGGAGAAAAGCATTTTTGGAAAATGAAAAAAAAAATGCTGATAAAAAGAAGTCATTATAAGTAGAAAGAGATGCTAATGATGGCTAACTATTCAGCTCTCTTCCCTAAAATCCTGAGGACTGTCTTGATTTCAGACCTCTACAAGTTTAGTTGCTTGGTTTGTCCTTCAAATATTTAAATTGTCCCCAGCATCCTTCAAACTGATTTCATTTATGTTTCATTAACCAGTTTAAATCAGATTTTTGTGATTTTTGTCAAATTTGTCCAATAATGATGATGCCTAAGTCAGACTATTTATATATTATTTTACTCAATAAATAATGTCTTATGAATTTAAATAATGCACATTCTTCACATGAAATTTTAAAAATTGCTTTAAAATGATTGTTTCACAAATATTAGAGTAAGTTAAAAGCTGTTTTCAAAGAAAAGTGCATTGACTCATTGAGGGATTTGACTTGAATTTAACATAATTTTTAATAAATAAATTAATTTTAATATTCCTTTAACTAAAGTTTCCTTCCAGGTAATTTAAAATATATTTTAGTTTACTATTAATTTATTAATAAAATACTATACCTGAAAATTTATGTCAAATTAATTTCAGTTATACTCACTTTCTTCTTCAATGGAACTAGTTTTAACAGAATTAACATTACTAAATAGCTGAATTCATAATCAAACTAAGATCATTTTTTTTTTTTACTTTTGGCTTTTTAAAGGTTTTATAGCATGTCCATTCACATATGTGAAATATTTTTTATGTAATGGAAATATTTTATTGCATCCCCCTTTCTGTCTAGCAATATATTTGAATACCACGGTTATTTCAAACTGTTCCTTCTAAGTGAACATAACTGAGTTTAGTAGCTTTTGATGATTTAACAAAGGAAATCACTAATCTATTGGTCTGATTTTCTCCAACAAGATCTTCTGAAACATGTTATAAAATAGACCATAATGTCTTATGATTTTATAGTATTATTTTTGTTCTTTGGTTTGCTTTTTATAATTTATATAGAGGAAAGCATGACAAGACATTTAACAATTTTGAACCTAAATTTTCATATTTTGACTGTGGAGGAAACCCCAAAGAACTGTAACATTTGTATTTTACTTTGTTAAGTTGTAAAATTTGTATTGCTTGATGTCTATTGCTTGTATTTATTTTATTTGTATTTTATAGACTGATGTTGAGATATAAACTTTATAAGTTCATTTGTTAAGACACAAACAGTTAAGTTTAGCATCAAGTTTAATCAAAAACATTATTTGGTGTACCACCCAAAGTCTAGCTCCTGTTCTTGCCTCAAATGTCTAAACCTTGCATCATCTGTGGTTTAGACTTGGACATTCTTGAATAGCCTTAGAAAAACAGGCAAAAGATAAAAAGTAGAAATTACAAAACCATAGATAAATGGTGACAAAGGATTATTATAACAAAAAAAATTCCAAGGATTTTTTGAACAAGAACAAAAAAAGAGATTTATTCTATTCTCTGTCATTAGACTTCTGATTGAGACTAATTATTATAATGCTTCATCAATAATAAGGTCTGAATTGAAAAGAACAATTTATTTTTTGAACTTATTAATTAGAAGATTTTTTATCTTCTCCATGTAATCATATTTATTACAGAAAGGTATGCATTTAAGTTAAATGTGTTAAACAGATATCACAGATTTCTTTATTCCCAAGCTCATGACCACTTAAGATTATTGTATATATGTGACCACATATTAGAAAATTAAAAAATATTCTCTGCAAAATATTATATTGTTTTTACTTGCATTGGGAACATTTGAAAATAAGTGGTTAATATGGACACTTGTATAAAGTTAAAATTCAGAAATCTGTGAATAAAAACAATTGATGCCAGGCAAGTAACTTGGGTATTTTAATGATGTATACTAATATTCCAATTGTATGATTTTGCACATCTTCTGAATACTTAACTCTTTTGAATGATATCTTCCTAGTTCTAGCATGACAAAGGAAACAAAATGAGGCTATTTTGGCTGTAGCACAATCTGTCTTTTGCCAAGAAAAGGGGAGAGTAAGTACTTCTGCTTAGCATCATGAGCACAACATATGAATGTTTCATTACATTTATACAATTTAACATTCTGTATAAATTAAAAGAATAAAAATAATGAGGCACTAGAGTTGAAATCCTAATGACGTGATTATTTCTTAATTGAAGAAAATTTTATTGTGGTGTAATATCAAAATATTTAATGAAGACAAGAAACATGATTTCAGTTAAGTGGGGTTACTTTTTTGGTTAAACTAAGTATTAAATATAAATGTAACATGGAATTACTTAAAGTTCTGCTACTTGACTAAAAGAGCCCAACTTATCATTTTTATACCCTTACCTTAGATGAAAAACATACACAACTTATAGGTTTGCTATCACATTTGTTTTGTAATAGATGCATCTTCCTCAACATCATTGCATAATTATATGTATGATAGACGTTTAGAGGCAATTTAATAAAATTTTGATTCAAATTTAAACACACACACACACACACACACACACACATTTTCCTATATCTTAAGGAGTTGATAAGAACTGCTTCATCAATTCTAGTCATGAACAACCTATTGTTAGACGATAAGTTGTAATGGTAGGAATAGAACTCATATAGTATTGTTTGAAACTATATGATTGCATGATTAAACATTACGATTGATCCTATTCTATGCTTGTGAGAGAAAAAAAATAGAACCCTCTTTCATACAAGATAGTTTTAAATATATGAAGACATCAATATTGCCTTATTTAGGTCTTTGCCTGGGTTAAATATTCTCTTCTCCCACCCTTGCTACACTCAAAGTATAGTCTGTGGTTTGGGAATATTATTTGCACAATCTTAATAAAAGTGCAAAAAGGTCCCACTCCAGAAATAGAAACTCGAACCTGCATATCAGGATCACAAGGTGATTTATATGCATATTATTGTTTGATGTCATGGTCCTAAACTATTCTTCATGTAAATATCTGACTAAATTGAATCTTCTAAATTCAGGATATGGATACATACACACAGCCATTCCATCTTTTTTTATTTAAGCATGATTTACAAATGGTTTAATGCACAGATATTAAGTGTACAATAAAATCACTTTTGATATATCCATACACTCATGAACCCCAAGCTGCCATTCAATGTGTAGAATGAGTCCATCATTATGGAGACTCCAGTACTGATTTATGTCACTAAAAGTTAGTTGTGAATGTTCTAAAACTTCATCTAAAGGAAATCATTCGTATATACTAATTTATACAAATTCACCCAACATAATGTTTTTGAGATTCATTCATGCTGCTGCATATTTGAGTAGTTTATTTCCATTGCTCAGTGGTATTCCATTGTGTAAATATGCAATTTGTTTATGCATTCACCTGTTCATGAATACCTGGGCTTTTTTCAGTTCTTGGATAATATAAAGCTGCTATAAATATTCTTCTACAACATCCTTTGAGAACATATGTTTTTATTTCTCTTAGGTAAATAACCAGAAATATACTCATTATGCCAATGTAGATGTGTAATTTCTTCAATGTATTATATGGAAATATTCAAATATACAGCAAATGTTAAAGAACTTTGCAGTGAACACCCAGACCCACTACCTGAAAAATACCATTAATATTTTAACATATTTGTTTTATCACATATCTATCCATTTAGTTATTGTTTTATCCATGCATCAGTCCATTTAATTTTTTGATAAATTTCAACATAAATTACAGACATAGATTCAATCTCCCTCGAAACTTCAGCACTTACCTCACAAGAGTTGTCTTTATTTAGAATTTTTTTTATTTGATGTAATTTACTTACAATGAAATGTTTGTGTACATTTCCTGAGTTTTGACATGTGCATCTTCCTATGTTACTCAAATTCTTGTCAAGATATGCACCATTAATATTTCTCCAGAAAGTAATTTATGCTTATTTCCAACCAAACCCTTTCTGCATCCTATCAAAGACAACCATACTAGAGTTTTGTCCCAGCATGATGATTTTTTCCCTAGTTCTAGAAATTCATATAATTCAAAGCCTAATAGTTATGTAATTATTTTGTGGCTGGCTTTATTTATCTTCGTTTAATTCATTTTAGGATTCATTTATATTATATTTGTCAGTTTGTTTCTTTTTAGGACTCATATTTTGTTATATCAATAGACCTTTAAAATATTTTTAAGACAGTTTTATACCTATGGAAGCCTAGGTTATTTTCAGAGTGTGGCTATTGTAAATAGTTACCAAGCTTTCCATGTACTAATTTTTGCATTAGCATGTTTTTATTTCTCCCAAGAAAATATCTAGAAGTGGAATTCTTAAGTCAAAGGTAGGTACATGTTTTATTTTATTAGACACTGCTATTAACTTATTCTAAAGTGACTAAAGTTGCTCCACATTCTTACTAACAATTTTTGTCTGATGTGAAGTATGAGTTGAGGTCATTTCCTTTAAAATGAATACTCAGTTTTTTCCAGCACCATTTGCTGAAGAAACATTGTTTTCATCTTTGGATTGTTTGGCTTCTGTGTTGAAAATCAACTGACAACATAAAATGTATGACTTTCTCTTATTTAATTAATAAGCATGTTAAAATTTTCATTGATTATGGCAACATAACAAACAATAACAACCACACTAATCATTACAGAAAACAATAAATAATTCTTACTAGACTTTTCTTATGTGTTATCTTCTTAATTCTTACAACAATTATATGAAGTAGGTGCTAATTTTACCCTCATTTTACAAAGAACAATGATAGATTTTGAAAATTAACTTGTGCAAAGTCACATATCCCATATTTTTCACTGTCACATTAAATTATTTCAAGAATTTAAGACAATCCATTTAAAAATGGGCAGAGGACCTGAATAGACATTTCTCCAAAGAAGACAGATGAACAACCAACAGATATTTTAAAAAGATGTTCAATTTTACCAGCTATTAGAAAAATACAAACCAAAATCACAATGATATATGACCTCACACTGTTAGAACGACTATTATCATCAAGACAGGTAACAAGTGTTCGAGAGGTTGATGGGGAAAAGGACCCTCATACACTGCTGGCCAAAATGTAAATTGATACAGCCACTAGAAAAAAGAGTAGGACGTTTCCTCAAAAAGTTAAAAATAGAATTACCATATGACTCAGGAACCCCCCTCTGGGTATCTATCCTTAAAATCTGAAAACATTTATTCGTAAAGATATATGTACCCCTATGTTCATTACAGCATTATTCACAGTGTCCAAGACGTGGAAACAACTTAAGTGTCCTTCAATAGATGATTGGATAAAAAATATGTGATACATATATTCAATGGGATATGACTCAGTCATAAAAAAATAAAATAAAATACTGCCATTTGCGACATGGATAAATCTTGAGATAATCATGCTAAGTGAAAAAAGTCAGATGGAAAAAGCCAAAACCACATGATTTTACTCTTTCATGAGATCTGAAACTGAAAGCAGCAAACAAACAAGACAAACAAACAAATAAAACCTTCACAGACAGAGACAATGGTATAGTGGTTACCAGAAGGAAAGGGGGCGGGGAGAGAGTACAAAAGAGTAAAGGGGTCAACTATATGGTGAAGAAAGGAGACTTAATTTTGGGTGGTGAACACACAATGCAATATACAGATAATGTATTATAGAATTGTACACTTGAAGCCATATAATTTTATTAACCAATGTCCACCAAGTCAATAAATAAAATAAATAATTTAGGAGAAGCAACAGACATTTGATTCCAATTGAAAATAGTCAATAATAAACAAAATATCAGGCATATCATCCAATTAGCTATGAATTCACTCGATTTAATTATTGTCCCCCCAAAATCCTCAAGAGGAATTTTCAAACAGTTTGATAAAATCAAAATATAACTGCATTTATCTGATCTCATTAATAAGAAATAATGTTACTTATATTTTAACATTTTTTTATTATATATGTTTTATTGCATAATCTAATTTTATTCTCTTTTGTTATAGTGTTCATTTAAAACAAAACATTCAATCTTGGAATCTAAACATTATTCTTGAAACATTACAGACATTGTCTTGATTGCAATTATGGAAGATAATGAAGGCATGGCTATATATCTGGAAATGACATGAAGCAAGGGTAATTGAAATAATATACAATGTGATTCTCCACTTTTACTATTAGTACTACTTTTATTACTACTGTGCCTACTAGAATACTGCTATTAATACTGCTGCTGCTACTACTACTAGCAGTACAATTTACTGAGAGCTTAAGTTCCAGTCACTTGAGCTGTAAGTAGATTTAATTACTTCTTTTTATAAATGAAGATATCATGGCTTGGAAAATTAAAAATGTAACTTACTTAGAGTTATACATTGATTAAGTGATAAAGCTTATTATTTGGAACTCATATCCAAATACTCATTCAACCCAGGAGAAATAATGCAATAATGCATGAGCCCTGGAAACATGACTAAATTGCAGGGCCACTTCTAAGTACTTTCAAAATGCCATCTTCAATTAAGTTCATTTCTTAAAACATTTATGTGTCTCTTTTTTGGTTGTGTCTTTCATGAATATATTTTAGTTATATAAGTTATAGCTTTATGATATATCTTGAAACCTACAGAGCAAGTAGCATAATGATTAATTTTCTTTTATTGTTATTTTTTAAATTTCTTTTGGATTCTAATAATTTCTATAGTTTGACTTTATAATAATTTTTTCAAGCTAAAAGAAAGAAAGAAAAGTCAAAGAACAAAAAAGAAGCTATTAAAATTTCAAAACCATAAAAAAATTTGAGATTTTTTAATTTGGAAAGAAATTCATTTAATAACTTTTTTTTATTATTATTATTCAGGGTTATTTCCATACATACATAATGAAACATAGTTTTCTTATTTTAAAGTATAGACTTTACTTTAATGTTTACTTCGTGTATATTATCTTATTTTGAAAGTTTTATTGCTATTCTCCATGTAACATTTCCACATTCATATATAAGGTTACCTTTTTATATCCAATCTCTTTAGTAAATATTAAAAGGCACTCTATTATTTCTCTAAGGTTTTCTATACATAGGACAATACAGTCATCAGTGCCTATATTTCCTCTTTAATATCAGAATTCTTCCTTATTGTATATTACCACACCAGTCAGACCTTCTAAATAATTGTATTATAATAAACAATTATCCCTAAATTAATATCTTGTGGGAATTGCATTAGAATTTCATCACTAAGATTAAATATTTAGTTAATAGATATAACAAAATTTTTGATAATAGTCCCCAAATTCCTAATTTCCTAATATTAATTTTTAAAAGGCAGAACCAAATATTTGATTTAGCTAAAGACATTTTGACACCAACTGAAACTATTCTTTTTAGTTTTTCTTTTTTACTTTCCTAAACTTTTTTCATTTGAGTCTTTAAATTTGATAACTCATTTAAATTTTATTTAAACACTTTGTAAGATTGTTGATAGAAAAGTTTTTCTATATATATGTTGTCTCATTACCAATGTTTAGCTTGCTTTATAAAATAAAAAATTCATATTAGTACCTCTTTTTTCAAAATCCTGAAATACTTTCTATTTTAGGGTATTTTTATTTCTTTAAAGATCTGAACAAAATAGTAATTGAAATTATCTGAGTTAAAAGACTTGTGGAGAAAATGATGATAAATTTGCATTTTTTCTATGGTTATTATTTAATTTTATTTAATCATTAATAATTCATCAGAAAAATAATCAAGGCATTCAAACCGTTAAATTAGTCATTATATCATCTTTTAAAAAAATCTCTTCAAATCATTACATTCTCTTTTTATATATATAATTTTTATTAATTCATTTTGGGTTCAGTTTTTTCTTATTTATTTATTTATTTAGTAATAAAATTTGCTTGGAATTTGCCTATTTTAACTTTTGAACAATCAGCACATGTTTAATGTTTAATTTTAACATGTTATTTTATTAATATCCATTTGTTAGCTTTTTTGATGTTGCTTTTAATTTTTATTTTGAATTTAATTAATCATGAATCTTTCATGGTTCATAATTTCATTCTAATTCTTTTTATGATTAATCTAGCATGTGTCCCATTATTTTTATCTGCTTGCCCTGTTCTTCTTAATGCTGGATAACCTTTTTATGTTTATATCTCATGTCCTGATTAAATATTCTGCAGAATTATTGTTGTTTACATTTAGCTATTTTTAAATCTATGCTTATCTCAACCTAGTTCATTATAATATTATCTTCTTGATTTTTTTCTCTTTTTTTTCTCTTTTTCATGGTCTCATTTAATGGCCTCCTCCTGCCTTATACACCATTTCCCCTCATAACTATTTAAGACACCAAGCAGTATATTTTTTTTCCTATTTTATGTAATAAATAATTTTTGTTATAACCTTTTTTTGCTGCTTACAAATACTTTGCCTTTTCTTAGTCTGCAGTATATTATTTAAAATCTGCCTTATATTAGCTCATTATATTGATATATACTCAAATATATCTATATATCAATATAACATATATCAAAGATATCTAGTCTGACACAGTCTTTGAGGCAGAGAGCATGAGAATCATCCTTACTCGGTACTTGGTGTTAGTTAATGCTCTTTCTCAGCTCAGTAACTGGAGACATGGAACTGTGCACACTCCAAACCAATGACTGCCCCCATCTTCTCTTAATTCTGTTGGTACCTTTAACTTCATTCTTTAAAAAGAATGGTCATCATCTTTCTGCCCTCGTTCTTTGGCAAGTTCATATTTATTCTTTAAATGTCACCTCTTGATTCATTCTTTCCCAACATCCATGAGGCACCTATGTATAGTATGTCCCTCCACAGTCTCTTCCTTTTTTTTTTTTTATTACTTGCAGGCTTTCAAGTTATTTGTTTGTTTGTTTGTTTGTTTATGAGTTTTTCTGATTGGCTGTGAGTGCTGTGAAGAGTAGGTCCAATTCAGTTGAATAGTAACATCCTATAGCAAAGAGAAAACATGATTCAAGCAACAGTTCACTTGTATAGATGAGAATTTGTCATAGCCACTGAGTCCTGGAAAATTGTTTGTCTATCACAAATGAGAGGAGTGTGAGAAATGAGGGAATGAACTAAACACTACACTGAGGTACTATAGGGGTTGAGTTAGGGCTTAAATGTCTAAATACAGTCAATCTCCTTTAAGTCTGAGTGATACAGATGTGAATGGCTTTGTGAACTGTTATACTGATATGTTCCTCATTGTGTAGACACTCTCAGTTCTGTAAACATAACTGTTTTAAATTACTTATTCTCTTTCTCCGTCGTATTTTCTCTTTAATGACATAAATAAACATTTTATTTTAGTTTATATTTTGAATATAAAGCAGAATAGACAAAGGGCTTTGAGACATTGGCAAGAGAATGAGATTAGGTATTATCATCTTACCTTCACTCAAGTACATATCAGGATTTGCTGTTTTGAAAGTAATAGAAGCAGATCTGCTACTTATAAGTGCATATTTAACGACCATTCCTTGTTAACGTTAAATTAATTATTCAAAACAATATTTAAAAATAATATTTTGACAGTAATTGCAAATCCACCACCTTATGAATTGTGGAGAATGTATTTCAGTTTTTGTAACTATTCTAATAAGAATTATTATAATGGAGTTAACTTCTGGAAGAATTAGATGTAAAAACTTGCCAACATAGCATCAATCAAGATTTTAACATAAGCCTGTAAAGTTCTATTTAAAATATATAACAATGAAACTTTTTTAGCTCTAGAGTTGAAAATGAACTCTGGCTGCTAAATCATACAGCTTAAATTAAAAACAGGATTAAACCATAATTAGCAAATTCCAGATTTGGTTCAAAGCTATTCTGCATGACTTGAAGAAAATCATTGTGTAGTTGCTCCCTACACTTTCTTTTCTTACCCAGATTGATTACACATTATCCTACTCTCCACATCATTGAGTCCTTAGAGTCACTGAACAATCAAGAAAAAACAACCCAGCTATTTTCATTATTGCCTGTATTTAGAGGTAGAGGTGCCTAGGAACCAACGGACAAAATAAACATTGTTATCAGAAAAATGAAGGGAAACAGCAGAAAATAATATAAACTATTAAAATGTTTTTATCTTTCCTCAGATTTTAATTTAGACTTTATTAAAAATTAGAGGAAAATTTTAATTTTTATGAATTTCCTGTTTTCATAATTTTTAATAATATGTATGACAGTTAGTATAGATATTCTAAATATAAAAAAAATAAGTACAATTTATGTTCCACAATACATATTTTAGAGAGAGGGGAAAACAAAACAAAACATGTAATTCAACAAAAACAAAACAAAATGGTGCATTCCAGACTAAAAAGGTAAAATATATCATGGGAATTACAGAGCAGAAGCTGATGCTATGGAGTTGGTCTAAGACATCACAGTAAAAGTGAAATGAAAATTTAATAAATAGAATATGTTCAGTGGTTCATTGCAAGTTAGAGATCAAATCAACAACATGAAAATGTTCAGAGATTAGTGATTCCGAAGATGACTATATTTTAAGGAAATATTTGGGTGGTAACACAGGTTTTTGTTTTGTTTCATTTTGTTGGATTAAAATTTAAGGATATTACCTCAAAACAAAACAAAACAAAATGAAACTTACCTCTAAATATACAGTAAGAAGTGGGAGTAACAGCAGATGATATGAGATATATCAAAAAGATAATATAGCAGAGGTGACCAGAGATGATGAGAGTATAGGATTCATACTTAGAACTATTCATGGGTACACTAAAGGATTCTCCTCCAGTCTTTATAGGAACCATTTTCTCTTGGTATCTAAATAATATAAAATTTATAATAGTATTCTTTGCTATTAAATAATATTCTCATACTTAAAAAAGTGAAGTACATTCATTTCCCATAAAATGAGTTACTGTTATAAGATTTTGTTTTGTTTTGTTTTTAAAATTATTTTTTAAAATGTGTTAAAAGTCCTCTTTATTATGATTTTGAAATCACTATATATTAAATAACTATCTTCTGATTATAAACAACAGTGAAACAGAGAATTAGAATCTTTAAAAATAACATTCACATTCAATGGCATTGTAACTACTAAAGACATACTGTGACAATTATTTAAGTGCTGGTATACTCTCCTTTTAAATTTATAACACAAACAATAGTCTCATTAAAGGTTGGACTTTGATATCTAGTCTGCCCTGAGCTCAAATATCAGCTATTAATACACGTGTTGATGTAAACTGAAGGCTTTAGAGTCAGCCATAGACGTGATAAAATAAGAATCATAGCCTGTGATGTCCATAATGGACAATAAGGCCTTCACTACATAATCCTGATTACTGTTTAACCATGTGAGTTAAAATCAACTTTTTTTCTAATATCTATACAAGTTTGTCTATGTTAAGTAAACCTAGATTTAAAAAATAACAGCTATTTTGCTCTGTTTTCTGCATGTGTCTTTGTTTTCTGCTCTTTATATACACCAAAAATAAGTAATATCTCATGCGGTCTTTGTACTATTCTGCTTTTATGTTTCCTTTCTCTACTATATAAGCAAATCCCAGGCCATTCTAATAGAAAAAAATTGAGTCACAGGGCCTGTTAACCTGAGGCCTCTTCACTATTTTTTAGGCTGTGTTCCTGATTGAATCTTCAAAAAAAGATCTTAAAAAAATACTGGGTTCTCATTATTCTTAGATTCCACATTTGTAGATTTGCCTACTAGCTAAAGTTATTGGTAAGCCCAAAATCAATCATGGGCTTTCACAGACATGCACAGGGGCAAATAATTTGAGTCCCTTGGGTCCCTTGATGAATGTTTTCATAGCTAAGGTCAAACACTATGTTTTTGTTTCATCTCCCATCCTGTAAATGAGTGTTTTTCCATCATTTATTTAGTGCTATTTTTTTTTTTGCATTTTTTTGTGCTTTTTGTCCATTATTTCACTTTTTAAAATGGTGCCCAAAGTTAGTGCTGAAGTGGTGTGTAATGTTTGTAAGCACAAGAAGGCTGTGATGTGCCTGCTGGAGAAAATACATGGGATAAGATACATCCAGGCCTGTGTTATTATGCTATTTGAGTTCAATGCTAATGAATCAACAACGTGCTGAATCCAGAGACAGAGGAAATTCACTGATCTTTACATGAAAATTCTCCAAAAAGTGTTAAAATAACATCTATAGTTATGATGAAGGCATGAAGAAGCTGGAAAGTGGCTAAAGCTTTCTTATAAACCCCACATATAATTAATTATTTCTAAGAAATATGCATTAAATTGGTTGTTTGTAACAGAAACACAGGTAAAGCAACTTCTCTTTTGTTAATGAACATGTCATGATGAGAGACTCAGGAACCTAACTCTATATTTCCCCTAGAAACAACAGTTCTGTATTCACTAATTTAGATACTTCAATAAGTCACCAAATTCATTTACAGCAACGTTAGGAAACATAACTACCATAAAAATGATCAACTATATATAAAATATGGTTAAGCTCCTTCTTATTGGATAGAAAATTCAAGTTTCTGTACAGTTTATTCAGTAACATTTCTCTACATATTCATTCATCAAATATGAGAGAATCTGAAACCATATAATAGAAGAAAACAAAATATGAAATCAAATGGAGTTTTACTCAGTGTTTATAAAACTGGACTTCTAGAAATAAATTTTATGAAACATTACTTCTGTGTCTTCTAACTTGAAAATATAACTGGTTTGGATAAAAATGTACATTTGTTTTAATTCATGACAATATGCATTTTATATTTTTTGTTCATGGCTCATATTGATATGTTAAATTGCATTCAGAAACAAATAAATGTGTACTGAATCATTCTACATTTGAAGGCAGAGAAATAGTTTCTATTTAACTACAGTTTTATTACTAATTTTCTTTTTTAAAATTAGTTCTTAAGGTTTAAATAAATGTTTTAAAATAGGTGAAAAATATGTAAACTGTTTTCAGTGGTATTTAATGCTCATTTATGTGAAGAAGGCCTGTGCATTCACAACAATTTTTTAGAAAGAACCACAATCTAGTCTAAAAACACCAAAAAACAATCAGAAAGTAATGTCAAATATTATTTTAGGAAATCTAATGCATTTTCTTGCTCCAACTCATACTTAATATGTTCTTCAACATATGTCTTTAGGGTCTATTTATCATATGAAATGTTGTAGAGATGAATAGGGGAAAGAATGACCTATATTGCTCTAAAGTGGTAACTCCTTTTTAAATTTCAAAGTGTATATCTCTTTTACACAAAAATGTATACAAATGATTTGCCCCGGGCAGGATCATTATAAGTCAAGGTTTTGCCATAGTAAGATTTTTGCTTTTCAGTTACAAACCTATTCAAAAGTTATAAACCCTGAAATATGACAGATTTCATAAGTGTAGCACAGGTGGTGGTGTCACACAGCAGACTTAAGAAAGTACTATAAAACTAAATTGAATATGTATGTTATTTTCAGTAAATAAAATTTCAGTGGGAACCATATTCAACCAATAGTTTCAAATAATTTAGGTAAAAAATATACAGCTGAATTTTATCTCCCTTAAACAATCTTACAAGAATAAATATTTCCATACCAATACCTATGAGTGAAACTGTTATTATAGATCATTCAATAAATTTAAAATCTAAAAACCAAGTATGTTCCACAATTCTACTACTTCTAGTACGTCTAATGTAAAAGTAAAAGGCACTCAAATTTTTTATGTAATCTCAAATTAATCAAAGTTAAATTAATTTCTTTAATGAAGAATTTACTAGAGTCTTAGTATGATAAAGTTAGTTATTAAGCTTCAAAAATAATGTATATTTATCTTTCACTAGTTTATTTACCCACAAAAGCAGGAGTCTGTGTGTGTGTGCGCGTGTGCGTGTGTCTGTGTATGTGTTCTCTGGCACCTACTGTGTTATGGAACAAACCTTGGCAAGCTTTTTTACAAAAATATCTGAAACTTTCCAAATGACCCTGTAAGATGTTTTATTTATTTATTTTTGCATGTGGAATACTTGAATACAATATCTGAGGAAATTAGGACAAGTTCATTGACAAAAATATTTTGAAAATATTTGTTGCAATTTCTTTTGTAAATATTTTGATTTCTTGGTATAAAAAAGAATAAAAAATGAAATAAGATATTTAGAATATATTTGGTGATGAAATACATAGTGTGTTTTATAATTATAGAATATTGCCTCAAGCCTTGCTGAGAATTAGAGAATTAGTAGGGGTGATAGTAATAGAAAAATGCTTGGCACAATGTCCATTAGTATTCAGTTAACATAAATATTTGATGTTTCTATTCAGCAAACTCTAAGACCAGGAGACTTCATGCATTTCATGTCCAATACAAGTAACTTATCACACAAGCTCCACCTCAAAACACGAAAGTACCAAAATTATTCTGCATCCAGCTCACCATTAGTACTGATTGAGATTATGCTAATATCCACTAGTAACAGACAACAAAATACGGAATATTGTTTCTGAGCCACCAATATTCACTGAACTACTTTACATATATTTGTACTTATATATATCATATAAAAATCTGAGAATTAGATAGATGGTATATATGTAAGAGTTACTATCATTTTAAATATTATCTTAGAAATATGATATATGCATCTTTACTGATATTATGTTTTTAAATATTATCTGAGGAAGATTTCTGTGTTAGTCACCAATCACTAAATACATAGGACTTACAATAATTTCCTGGATTCTGTTATGTTGTATTTAACCACAGTTCAATTTGAAGTTTGTGGAATGATGTACATTTTTTAGTACAATATTTAGCCTTGAAATTAAATTGCAGACTCTGAGTACCAACATCCAACTCTTAGCAGATTCAACATTTTGAAAAAGGCTGAAGTCTTTTAATAAAGCTCTTCATGCAGCAAGAAGAGAGGAGACTGATCATTGACCAGAAACCTGGTTCTGTGACAACTAACGTTTTTCAAGTTGATTTTACATGCTCACTTATAAACATTCACCCCATACCTCACTTCATTTCTTTGTAAAACAATAGATTCAGTATGCATGTGAGAGAGAAGCCCTTATATTTTAAGGCAAAAGAAAAACCTTCAAAAGGGAAATACATTTAAAATACCTGAAAATGTGTGTTTGAAGACGAGTTAGTAATCGCTCCAAAGAACAAGGGTAGAAAATCACCGAACATCTGTGAAGGTGTCAACACGATGGTTAGGGAACAAAATAAGGTATTTATTATGAGTTGAATTGTTTAACAATTAGAATATGTGTTATACAATTATGCTGATTACGAAGAGGCTGATCCCTTCACCTTCTCTCCAGCCTGCCATCTCACTCCATGCTCTGTGCAAATGATGTTCAAAGGCTGATCTAGTAGTGTTCTGCCTAAGCAAATGTCCCAACAGCTCATAGGATACTGCTTGTCATTCTTATAGGCATCAGGACTTTCTGCAAGTGATTATTGTAATTAATCCCTTAGCATGGGTAAGGAGTACCAAAAAACTATGCATACCCCAGTCTAAAGACTCCATCCCTCTGATAATTGTCCCTGATTTTCTCTACTCTATCTAAATAAACAGGGAAGAAAGTAGAGGTGAGGCACCAGAGAAAGAATGGTAATGTAGACTCTGCCTTTTCTTTGTAAAGCCTATGGCACTTCCTTTTAGAACACAGCAGGTACTAATGAGCTAGCTGCTTACCAGCTTTAGAGTGTTGGCCTCAATTGGAAGGCAACACCTGCCACATTTCCTAGCACACAGAATTTAATGACTGATAATTAACCTAAGATGAAATAAATACCTATATCATGTCACGGTGTGTAATATTTCTAACTCAGGGAAAATTAGATAGGGTTAATGTATTGAGTTTCCATTAGCTTTCCAAAACATAAAACCAAAGTACTTACAACCTCATTTATTCGTAAAGCTTTTTTTTAGTGGAAGTAGATTGATCAAAGCACAATTTTTATAGAATTGAAGATTTTGTGACATGAGTTTTTCCAGGCTCCAAGAAACTGTGAGATTTTAAGAACTGACACAGAACTTTTGCTTTTCAGTTTACTCTGCAACCCAAAGACTGTGTTTCTTGGCACGAGAAAATTTCATTTGTATTCAAGAGCTTTAAGATATATTTTTCAAAGAAAGTACCATGGAAAGTTGCTTTAAAATAGCTTTTGAATAAGTCAAATAACATTTGTAGAGGACTTTTTTTGGAAAGAATAGTCATTGGTCATTGTTTAAATTCATGATTTAAGTGATATGGTCACTTCTTTAATGAGAAAAAGTAAATTTAGTATCAGGTATACATTAGTTCTTTTAACAAAAATTTCAAACTAATTATTCTGTTTGTTCTCTCTGGATGAAGTTAGTCTACTAAGTTCTATACTACTAAACTAGAAAGAAAAAATACAGCATGTATAGTATTTCAATGTATTACCTAAAAATAAATTGACTAGTGTTTCTGACCATTAGTCTATTTAGCTAATGCAATTCAGAGAGTGCATATTGATATAATCATCTTCAGTTATATTAACCATAAGAAAGTAAACATCACATTAAAATCCCAAAACAGTGGCAATTTAGTCAGGTAATAAAATTATAAAAGAGCAGGTTTTCTAATATTTTCTAAAATGATAAGCTCATGTGGAGTTAGGCTTTCTAATAATTAAATCAACTCGTTAATACCGACAATTGCTGTTTAATATAAAAGATTTCCAAGAAGGCTGATCCTTATTTATAAAGATGAACATACACTAAGAAAAATATAAATACAAATTCTCTATTATAGAGCTTAGTGCAGTAAAAAATATATAGTATGAGTAATTTTAGTATGTTTGCACAATTCTATCCAATAAAAAGTTGCAGCATTTTAGCAAAAGTGAGGTTTTAAAATTCTAAATAAATTTGACTTGTCATTTTTTCACTAGAATACAAACACATTTTGGTCTGAATTTATTACAAGAGCACAGCCTATTTGTTTTCAAGTTCATTTCCCCTGGGATAAAGTGGCAGTAAATGGATAATCCATGGCTTGATTTCACACAGTTAGGCATCCCAGCATGCACTAGGAATAGGGCAAATGAAAGAATTGGGACATTTATAACAAAGCTCCCTGCAGACTCATTATTGGCAGTGCCATGAACCATTATAAACCCGCAGTCCTGAAAGCTCAGAAATGCGTACTGTGGTATACCACATTCATTGAAATATAGCATAATGCATTTTCTAACTCTTTAATTTATATTTAACCTTTCATTTCTAAAGGCTATAGTAATTGAGTTTCACATGCAGACAAGATTTAGTTAATTCATTATATTTTTTATAAATAATCCATTTGGAAACATGTAATATACACATACATGAATAATTGAAACTTTTAAGAGCCTTTTTATTCCTGATAATACCATAATATCTAGTGCTTTTCATTTTCAAATGGGCATTTAATTTAACATTTAGTCTTTTTATAAAAAAGTAAAATGCTACCAAATTGTATTTAATAATCAAAAATTACAAAAATCTTATCCCTTTTCACAAGAAAATATAATTGATGATGACATATTGAAAATTAACCCATAACAAGAACTTCGTTCCAACCTTATCACTTCTCTTGGCCAAACAATATAAATTTTACCACAATGAAGAAAATTCTCTTCAAGCATAATGCAAAATTGTGGGGGGCACCAAAAAATCTGGTGCCCATTTTGATGCATAACGACCATAAATATGGAACTAGATAGTGCATTGGGATTAAGCACATTATAATGTTACTCAGAACTAAAACCATCCACAGGGTCAAAAAAATTAATGTTTGACATGTTATAGTTTATGGCTGTTCCAAAAATAAATTGAAAAGTCCAGACAAAACCAACAATCCGATTAAAAAAATAATAATTTACAATACTATAGCCAATTTAAAACAAAAACTTATTACTAAGAGATGTCAGACACATGATAGGTCAACAAGTAGATAAAACAACAACTATGTGGGACAGTGTTAATAATGCAAAGTATACACATATCTCATCTCCAATTTTAAGAATGAATTCACCTTGGGTATATTCAACTTATATTGATAATTTAAATATTAATAATAATTATTATACCTAACTTTTATTAATTATCTTTAATGTGTCAGGCATTAGCTGGGGACTTTTTTATAATTAGATAATTATTTAATATAAATCATTTTAATTTTGTCATGCAGTTTATCATGTATAAGTCAAAGCACATTTACAAGATTACAGTTTTCATTTTCATGTATTTCTGTTACGAAGGTTAACAGAGTTTTGATAAGTAAAGGAAATTCTGGGACATGTTTGCATATGCAAACTTATTGCCTAGAAGGTATTTTGAACATTATGAATCTCACTTCATGGTAAATGTGTGAAAAACATTTTCAACACTGAAAGTAGTTATATACACAAAAATTTTTCCAGAGTCTAGATCATCAGTTGGTAGCATATGGCCAGCTCACCAAATATGGCTGGTGAGATAATTTTTAGTAAAGATTTTGTGGAAAAAAATCCATGGATAAATGCAAGAATTAATTTTGAGGAAAAAAATCAAGTAAACAATATTCGATTTTGATCGCTTTTCCCTTCTTCAGCTATTTATGTTAATTTCTGATTCTTCTTTCAGGGACATGATTTTCTCTGGCCACCCTGCTCGCACCACAGATGTCTTCTCTTATTGTCTGAAGCAGTTGCCATTACTTCTCCTAGAATCTCTTCTAAGATATTAACCAATGGCTAGAATTTTTTCTCATTGATAAACTAATTGTTTCAGAGTAATAATTTTAAGATGTTTCATTTAATTTTTATATATTCAAAATATCTTATATAGTAAATAAAAAATGACTGTAGGATTAGATTAGGAATGTTTTCAGGAGTGGTCTCACAAAGCCTACCAGGCTCTGCAGATTTCCATCCCTTCTTTGCCTTCTCTCGACATTATTCATACTACTATGCCCCCTTTTATGTGAGTCATGCTGGCCTCTTGAGACTCTTGGAACATGTCATGCACGCTGAACCTCAAAATCATAAAGACTTGCTTTTATTCCCTTGTCTGGAATACACTTCCCCTATACAGTCACACCCCTTAGGTTTTATTTATGTGTCACTTAGCTGACAATGTGCCCAGAGCCCAGTGTTGAATGCCACCTGAGATAAGAAGATGATTGTGTACTGAAAGTTTTCTGCCACAACCTTTCTGCTTTTCTGCCTGAATATCTATCTCTTCCATTTATAATCTCTATTGTAAGAAATTAGAGCAAATTGCTTAGTAGAAAATTTTCATTTTTTATTTCCATTAGAAATTTTTTTTTTAAATTTCCAGTGATATATTGATGGAAATTATTGGTCATTATCAACTAAATATTTCCATGTCCTTAATTATTGTATCGGTAACAAGTATTGATCCAATTTAACCACCTTTTAATTTCTCTGATGCAAGGATTAGGAACACTTTTTTCTCATATGTCTACATATACCACTGATACCCTCTTCTCTGTGGTCAGACTCTAGTACTTCAGGGTATATGGGCATGATGAGCAGGCCAATGCTTTTTGAGTATTTCAGGAAGACTGTGTTGATATAAATTATGTTTGCAATGCAGCTCTCAGCTCAAAAAGAATTAAGTGCTATGTAACATACAAAAGTGTAGGCTACATAACTGTTAATAAGGGTTTTAAGATCTCATTATTTAATAAATACCACTTTGGAATTTTGCATATAAATATGTGGAGGCTGAACCTTTGATTAGAGTTTGAGTGTTCAAACTACTTTGTTTTAATCCAAAATCGCTTGAGCATAGCTTTTATGCCTTTAAAATTTCTAGGGATAATATGTACAATGAAGAAAAAAAAAAGAACTTTGCAGTTTTACATGTGAATCAAGTCAATCTGGCTGTTCACTAAGTAGCCCAGATGTTGATAAAGTAAAGCATGCTAATATCCTAATATTACTCCTACTAAGCCCTTATGCAAATAATATTTTTATTCATAATTCAAAAGCATTACATAAAAATGGTACCTAAGCCGAATTTTCTTTGGAAGTGTTAATAATAATAAAAAAAGTTGCTCAAAATTCTCTTTAAAAGAATAAAAAAGAAATGAGAACTTTGTCATTCACAGTATTATTTGCTTTCAGTATTATTTGTAATTTTTTGGAGGAGTCATTTTATCAATATCTGTTTATAGAATATTGGAGAAAAACTCAGTCATCTAGTGGAAACTCCTCCTTTGAGAAGCATGATTGAAGATGAGAATATTGGAGGACTCTATGGCCTGGACTAAGTAGAATCATCACTAGTTGATGGTATAGCTGGGAACTTTCTACATCTATCTACTTTTAAAACATGTAAATAATGCCCATTATGTGAAAGAAATTCAAAATTTCTGAGGCCTTAATGGTGAGTAGCATTAAAATTCATCATCTAGAGAATTCACTATTGTATGCAAATTCACTTATAAGTAATCACAGAATGTGTTAAGTCTTACTATTTCTTTAGATCATATAACATTAATTATGTATCTTTTCTTACTGTAAACTCAAAACTAAATTTACATATTTCATGTTTTACCCATTAACGTAAATTAAATTGTAGTATTACATAATATACAAGATATACCTGAGACAATTAGTAAAATATTCAGTATTGTGAAGTTAAATAAAACTAGATTTAAAAGATTTTTCAAGATTTATTTTCAGTAAACTTTGTGTTTACTCATTCATTAATGCTTAACTATTGTTACCTGACTTTTTTATTAAAAAACTATTTGAAAACTAAAAGGCCTTTTTTTTTTTTTTTTTTTTTTTGATAAGTGAATTCTCACCATGTTGTTTCTCCATATTTATATTTGGTCACACAATGTCTCTGGCTGGAGAATTTCTGTCTTTTTTTCTCGGAGAAAGAGAGATTAAAAAATAGAACAAGAAAGGCAAAATTATCTCCATGGAAAATATTGAAAAAGTAAGCTATTTCCTCTTACTTGTACATATTTGAGAACTACAAAAAAAGAGAGAAGCTTAGAAAAGAAATGAAGAATCTGTATTCAGAATTTAGAGGGTTAGAACTTTTTAAGTTAGAAAATAAATTTATTTCTTACTTCCAGCGTTTCTAACCAGAAAAAGATTCAGAATTTAGGACACAGCTTAAGGCCAAAGACAAAATTCAGGTAAGACACAGTCTCAGAATAAAGATCAAATTTATGATATGTCTGTAACACACTTTGTTTCGACCTCTGAAAAAAATATGGTTATGCGGTCTAGTAAAACTTTTCAGCTAAAATAAGTGTTCGAAAAAGCATAAGGAAAAATGTATCAATAAGTTGCTGTGTTCAGAGCCATTAAGTAAATTGAGAGAAAAGAGTGTCTTAAAACGAATTGTGGGTATGGCTTTTAGGGGAAGAAGTAGTTATAGAGTGAGATCAAATCCATGGAAAACCCAGAAAGTGAGAGGGCTACATTGGCAACAATGCAGCCAGTCTGAACAATAGGAAATTCAGACTAATTATAAAAAGACTTCTAGGCAACTAACTTTTCAAAGGCAGAATGAGATTTGCTCAGCTGCCAGAAAGGGCACATACCCCAATGCCCTTTTCTGAACTGGCCCAAGGTAAAAGATAGAAAACGAAGGTTCTGGATTGTGGAACTAACATCTGAGCAAATGATGAGCTGGGAAAAACTCTCAGGGAGCAGAACTAGAATTCTCTCAAGGGGCATTTCATACTCAAATGGTTGAATTTGCAAAAATCGCCTGATAGAATATCAAAACTGATATGTGCCAGTGACTACTTTTATCTCTGGGCAGCACAGTTTCCACTGAGACATTAGGGGTATTCATCAGACATGTAAAAAGTGGCAGACGACATGATACAACAATGGTGCTCTGACATCAATTAATTGTAGAGTCAAAAAAAGAAAGAAGGATGAGAAAACCATGATGAAAAAACCTACCATGTAGTATCCGGGCCCAGCAGTGGCTACTCAGGACTTCAATTTAACTGAATCTGAATTTCAATGAACAGTTGAACAAACAAACAAAAAAGCATTAAAAGATAAGGAAGGAGACAATTTAGGAATAAGAAGAGAAGTGAGAGGCACAAAACTGAGTAGACATAGTTATTAAATGTTTAATATGTGAAAAGTACAAGCACAGTATTTATACAGTTATACATAGATATCAAATATCCCTTGCTATGTTATATATAGAACTTGTATATGCCAGACACTGTTCTAAGTGCATTACAAATATTAACTCAATTAATTCTTATAACAATTATTTGAGAAAGGAACTATATAATCTCCATTTAACAAAGGAGAACCTGAGGCCAGAGAGGCTTATAAACTTTTCCATCTTCACTAGGCTACCAAGTGACAAAGCCACTATTTGAGCACATTATCTTATTTTATCCTCTCAAATATCTTGTACCGAAGAACATATTACCACTATTTTACGATAAGAAAACTGACACCCAGGGAAGTTATATAATTTATGTGAGAAGATAACTAGAATTCATTGCAGCTTATGTTTGAAGTCCCACGTATCTAACTCAGATACCAACGTGATCCCCATTATACTGCTTTCTTTTTGCTTATATAAAAATATAAATCAGACAGTGTAAGCAATGAGTCATATACGAGGACTACAATTTATTCAGCAAGAAGTAAAGAATCTTTATAACTGCTTTGTTCAGGTAATATGAATGAAAAAACAATAAGGCAGGCTCCTCTTTAGCACAGAATAATGTTAACTATATGTTCATGAGAGAGGGTAGGTTGAGAAATATATATGACATCAAGATACTTGAGTGAAAGAGAGATGGACAAAGAGACTAAGAAACAAAGAATCAGTGAGAGAAAGAAATACAGAGATAGAGATAGAGACAGGGAGAAAGAATGAGACCGAGGGAGAATTCAGATGATATAGAAGTCCTAAGAAGAACCTCTATTTCAGTAGCCATTTCTCGGTGTTAAGAATATTAGCAGAAATGACAGCTTTAAAACCTTATTTTAACCTTTTAACTGATATATCTTTGATATGTTTCCTTTAAATAAAAGCAATTATTTTAATATATTTTTGCATGTAAAATAGTTTGAATGAGACAATATGTTAGCAATCTGAATATATTTTAAAATTGATTTAAAGTGTCAACAGAACTCTAAAAGATGTGCAAGATTTAAAATAAGTGAATTAATATTCTACTTGGAACCCATTTCCAGAATGAATTGAACTGTTCTGGACCCTCAACAATACACTGGAACTATCACCATGATGCTAACAGAAACACCAAGTGAAATTATTTCTTCATGTTTTGTTTCTTTTGTTATCAAATAAACAACAGATGTGGATCATAAACTTTTAAACAACTTATAGAATGATATTTTAGGACATTGTTATAATCTGAATGTTTTTGCCCCTTCCTTCAATTCACATGTTGATATCTTAACCCCCAAAGATGATGGTATTAGGAGGTGGGGCCATTGTAAGATGCTTAAATAATGAGGGTGGTACCCTCATGAATTAGATAAGTACCTTATAAAGGAGGTTCCAGAGGGATCCTTAGTCCCTTCCACTATGTGAAGATGCAGAAAGTTACCAGTTGTGAACTGGGAAGAGAACCTACAAGACAACATGACCATGGCATCACCTTTATCTAAGATGTCTCAGCCTTCAGAACTGTAAGATAGAAAGTTTTCCTGTTTACAACATGCCAAACCTATGATATTTTTTATAGCAGCACAGACTGAGATAGACATTAATGCCAGCTGAATGAAATTGTTTACCTTCAAGGTTTGAAGTATTCTTGTACATTTACTAAATAAATGCAAAAATAATAAATGTACAAATATAAATGTTGAGGGTATCAAGATCCAGAATATTAATATCAACAGACCTAAAGAAATGCCTCTAGACTAAGGGACCATAGTATTTGTAAAGTGATGAAGGGAGGGTGGGTTGTTCCACTGGCATACTTCCACTGGCTTCTCTGATATGATCTAAACTCAAGTTTTCTCCTTAAATTTTTTATAAATACAGATCAATATGTTATTCTTTATTATTTTATAAATATGATAGTTCTAATAAAACAAAAATCAATTTGTCAAGCAAATCTTTATTACATTTTCCTCAAAGGAAAATGCAACCCAGCAATAAAATATTCTGACAAGAAAATAGCAGTAAGTCTAAAGCCACATATCACAGGTGTTATCCTGACAATAATACCTCTGGAATATATTCCTGACAGAAAAGTCCATTTTATTATCTTCAAGAAGGACTATCTAGAATATTTTCCTCCCAAGGAAATAACTATTATACTGACAGAAACATTTCAGTTTCAGTGCCTTTGAAAGAAGCATCACTTTTAACCTGCAACAAAAAGAACTTGAATGAAGCTTGTCCCTTTGACTGCTGGAGATATTATATATTTACTTAAAAAAAAAAGACACACAAAATCAAATGAAATCATAAACTCAGCTTACTATTTTACGATAGAATATTAAAATCTGAAATAGACGCAGAAATAGAAAAATGTTTATTGCTTACTGTTTTCATGTGGCAACATCATACACTTATGGCTATATTTTACAAATGGTGCAGCTGAATAAGTAGAGAAATTCAGTGTGCAAAAGATGTTTGGTGGAGGCCAACATCTAGTTTCCATCCACTCATAAGAAAAGATATCTGGATAAATGCTTTAGTTATTTAATATTGTGACATGGCTCATGATCAGGAGTCAATTACTACATATGTGCTTTTGAATCAGTTAATTAAGAGATATGATATTAATCTGTAAACAGAGGACAATCAAACCAATTCTGAAGAATTAATGAAAAAATTCAGAAACCAGATTTGCATAGTTTCCAGAAAAAAACCTGGCATTTAGTGGTACTTCTTAAAAAGAATATATATATTATTACTTTCCCTTAAGACATAATTATAAATACCTAAAGACTATTAACCTGGAAAGATCGAAAAGAGTATAATGTGAAATCTCCCAGCCTCTAATCCTAGAAGACAGAAAAAATTAGTAAAACTTCATGTGGTAGTGAAGAAAATGACTTTTGCAAAATATTGGGCAGAATAACAAAAACATACACTAATCATATTCTATCTTATATATCTAAATAGTATCTAAGATAGAAGAAAGCTTTTGACTAATCACTGTTTTTTATTTTATCTTTGGGTTGATGTTTGGAGATAGTATCATCCCCTAAATCCAATTATCAGACCAACTGAATCATGAAAATTTCTTTCACAAGCAATGAGACTTGTGGTTTCTCTCTCAAACTAATTGAGCCTGTTGTTTACTCTTTATATTTTTTGGAACAATATGTTTTCATTCAAGGATGAGTAAATAAAATTAAACTAGTAAGAGGGCTATATATTTTTTTAAAGGGGCAAGTCTTACTTCACAGCAACAAAAAAAATTGAGAAAATATCTACTTCATATTTTCAAGAGGATGAAAACATGTTAAATCTCATTCAAAAGAAAGATTAGATTAAAATGAAGGCTAAATTTAAAAGAAAAAGGCTAACATGGGTAAATAATTAAATAAAATCCAACATCCATTTAGAGTAGGGGTTTCCAACCTCATCAATATTGACAATTTGAGCATCTGTGGGACCATCAATCCAGCACATTCCAGTATGTTTAAGCAGTATTTTTCTTTTACATGTTGGATTCCAGTAGCACTCTCTCAGTTGTGATGAATAAAAATGTCTCCAAAAATTCCCTCTGGGGAACAAAATTTTTCCCACAGAAACACTGAAGTAGAGAAACTTATGAACAAAATGGACATGCAGAAAATTGAATACACGATATTGAAAGGAACATTGTGAATCTAGCAGTGGAAGCCAGGAAAAAGAAAGAATAAACTAAAACCATAACCTATAATAAAATAAAATAGATTCAAAATAAAATACAAATCCTAAGTCAAAGAGTTAATTACAATAACATAGGACAAATATTCTTGATCCGAAAAATATGTTTTCAAGTAAAAATGGACTATTATTATGTGTCATATAAAATTAATTATAAATGCCACAAATGTATTTTTTAAAAACTGTACAAGAATCCAAACAGGAAATAAAATTATTAAACATAAATCCCAAATATGTTACTAATAGAAATATTCATATTTTAGAAATAAATCTATTAAAAAGACGTCATAATATAGTATATTAAAAAAACCAGTTATTCTGATGACAAAAGATACTTGTAGCAAATTGAAAAAGCAGAAGAAAAGGCAACACATACAAAGGCTGCTATGCATCTATTGCCATCAGACAATAAACTACAAGGCCAAAAGAAAAAGAGAGAGAGAAAAACACTTAGGCGCTAATTTGCATTAAAATATATGTTGTAAATGTTTGTATCACTGTGTCAAAATATATAGCATCACTCAAAAGGGAAGAGAAGTTTTCAAGGTAAAGAATATTTGACTAAACAATGAATTTGGGGGAAGACTCTGATACACCATTATCAGACTATGATATTCAGTGTAAAAACTACTTAAAGATATAATTTTATTACTTAGACATATTTATATTTAATATTTATATTTAAATATTTAATATTTACCACAAATAATTATACAATTTCTATAAATAATTATGGAACAATTTCAAAAATAGTTTATGCATGCCACTCTAGAATTAATACATAAAATCAGATATTTTGCTGGTTAATTCAACTAAATACAACAAATCTATAAAATAATATTAAAAGTTTAATTGAAGGTGTTCTGTTTTCGAATAAGATGTAGCTAACATGGTAAATATAAGCTTTATCAGAAAGTAAGAAATAACCAGATAAACAAAAATACTTTATTTAAAACCATTGAAAGTTATATAAATAAAAAAATCTAAAAGGTAAAACTGAAATGGTAATCATTTCCTAGGTAAGTAAGGGACTGTGGGGACTTATGCTAGCTGCTGAGGTCTGGGTATGGATGGTATACACAAGAGACGGCCAGAACAGAACTGTCTCTGACTGCATAAAGAAGAACTAGATAAACTTCTGACAAAATTTTGGACTACATCATCATATCTGAATCCAGGAATTTCAGATAAGATAATTCTTTTTGCAGGATTATTAAGAAGGAGCTGAGCAGGCAGGACAGGAAAAAGAGCTCTTGCAATCTCAGTTTCAAAATCTCAAAATCTCCTGGTCTAATAGATTCACAGTATTGCAACCTCACAGACTCAAGGTCTTATAGTTTCAAAAATCTCTTGATCTCAAGTACAGAATTCTCAAGGTGCCATTGTCTCAAGGTCAATTCTCTATCTTAAAAGAATTCGATCATTCCATTCTTCTCTAAACCCATCTTTTTCTTGGGCTTTTGTAATTCTACATTCATATGAATTTTATCTTTAATTACTAGTCATTCTATCATCACATCTTAAATAATTCTTGTGATGTTGAAACAATAGGTTATATATATTAAACAAACAAAAATAAATTGGATCCTCTTTACCACACACACACATAAAAATATGAAAGAGAAAATATAACGCTTTTAGAATTGCATAATGAAAGTAAATGAATTACTATATGCATTGATATTAAGTTCAGAAACATTTTTCAGTTTTTTAAAAAAGCATGATGCACAGGTTTTATACTATGCAACACTAAATATGTATAAATACTAAGCAAAACTAAATATGATAAATACTACTGTTTATCTGTCAATGAAAAAAATAAAATTAAATAAAACATAAAAAACTGATAAATACAATAGTCAAGGAAAATAATTTTTAAGTTGAGGACAATATAATATGACAGGACATGTGAACATATATTAGTAATTTTCTAGTTTTTAAGTGGATTGCTGTTTTATCTGCATCTTTTACTGCATTCATAACATATATATATTGTGTATATTCTTTAGTTTGTATAATATATTACAAATAATGCACGTTTAAAAACAAATCTAAAATGACAAACCTAAAAATGACATTGGTAGCTAGAAATACAAACTACTGTCTAGTTCCACTGATGAGAATAAATGCAAAATCCCTAAATAAAATAGCAACTTAAAGATAGTTTTTAAAAATTTTTATATCATAATCATATTTGTTTTCATTTCTACTCCATTACTAGGAGGATGGTAGAGTGTCCTGGAATCTATTTAAATGGCATAGACCTCAGTTAATCAAATACATATATTCTCAACTGCTGCCCAAATTAATTAAATAAAACCACCTATTTCTAAAAAATAAAATGATATAACCTTTAAAGGCTGCTAGAACCTTTGCTATCATGAAGCAAATGATTGTTTTAGACTAATAATCTTATTAAACTTAGCTTAAATCTCTGAAGATTTGTCCTAAAAGATAAGAAAAACAATAACTAATCTCTACCCTTAATATTTTAGGATACAATCATTTATTAAAAATATTTGAGACTTAACTATTTGAAATAAGTGGAAACAATATTATTGAAATACATAGGTATATATACATCATTACAAACTTTATACCAAAAAAAGAAAACACATGAAAGTCAATAAAAAAAATGCTTAAATTTAATGAGATTAGTTCATGAGATTTAGTTTCAGTTTCAGGTAACACAAAAGCTGAACTCAAACTCTAAAATATTCACTTCTAAAAGTCTAGAGAAAGGTATATTTGAAAGTTGATTTTAATTCAGAAGAACTATGATGTCATTACAGACTCAATTTCTTCCTCTTGTTAGACTTTATTGTCCATATCAGCTTCATCCAGAGGCTAGATCTCTTTATGGTGACCACATGACCTCTGAACTACATATTATGCACAAAGGGAAAAAAATCAGAGTACTAGAATTCACTATTGGTCCATATGCATTCATGAACCAGAGTATCATAAGGAAAATAAAATTTTTAAATTGACTATGCCATAGTCAAAACAAATGAATTATATGAGTGTGTGGATAGATGTATCATCCAGTAGATGAATGATCGATATATGAAATACAATCTCAGGGCTTTAAGGAAGCAGAAAAAAATGATTATTTAGTAAGGAACCAAAAAATGTCTAATGTAAATAAGTAATTAAATAAATAATTTCTTCCAAGAAAAATGCACACTTTCAGTATACTCAATCAAAATACCCACATATTTTTAAGATTTTTAAATTCATTGTAAGTTACCTAAATGAAAAAAAAAAAAAGTTAAAAAGAGAATGCAATCCCAGAGCACAAAAAGAAGCACATGATAGTCATTATAAGACATACACCATAACGTTATTAAAATATCATATTAATACTAAATATGTATTAAGTTTGAACTTTATCAGAAAGTTATGTACTATTATCTAAGTGCTATTATGGTCAGAGTTTGGGAGGTTTAATCAAGTTATAAACATGAGGTTGAAAGAGGTGAAAATGATGCACTGTTAAGTTCTGGTCATAATACACCAGTAGTCATTAGCTCAATTGTTTATTAGGACATGAGTACAATTCTAATTAGAAAAAATGCATTCATAATGATTTCAACTATATAAAACTATATGCATATTAATAGTAATAAATAAATAACAATTTTGTTCTCTATGGATAGTTGTATAATTTGTACTTCACAAAGTTTTAAAATATTGTAGGATTTTAAAATTCCCTATGTTCATGAGGAATAAAAATAAGGTTATTTCAGTACTTTAAAAATACACTGCACATATATAGTTTATATTTATTTTATAAATATATACATATTTAAGACAATATGATATATACTACCTAGTAGTATACATATATATCTCCTTTAAGTAAAAAATAAAAATAATGATAAATACACAATATACCTAGTCTGGACAAAATTGTGTGTATGTGGATAGACAGATAATAGGTGGTAGACAGATGATAGATAAATATATCGATAGATGATAGACGATAGTTGACAGATAGATGATAGATCGATGATAGATCGATGATAGATAGATAGATAGATAGATAGATAGATAGATAGATAGATAAATAAAATTTACCAGTGGGCATTGTTGCTTCAACAAATCACATAACCATACTGCTTTATGGTTTAAGATACTTGAAAAGATACAAAGAAAATTAAAAATATAAATTGTCCATATAATAATACAACAATAAATATATTAAAAGTCACACATTTTGAATTGATATATTACTCAAAAAACTCAATCAAAAGCTTAATTTTTGTTAAGCAAGGTATACTTATTACTTCCTTTAAATGAATTTATATATATAATATATATATATACAGCATGGGGAATATAGTTAATAATATTATAATAACTTGCATTGGTGACAGATAATTACTAGACTTAGTGTGGTAATCATATCATAAGGTATAAAAGGTTAAATCACTATGTTGTTCACCTGATATTAGTAGGCTATTGAATTTCAACTATACTTTAATAAAAAAAATAATAAAATCAATGATGCAATGAAGGAAAAAAAAGAAAAAGAAAAGAAAAGAAAAGAAAGAAAGAAAGAAAGAAAGAAAGAAAGAAAGAAAGAAAGAAAGAAAGAAAGGAAAGAAAGAAAGAAAGAAAGAAAGAAGAAAGAAAGAAAGAAAGAAAGAAAGAAAAAAAGAAAGAAAGAAAAGAAAGAAAGAGAGAAAGGAAGGAAGGAGGGAAGGAAGGAAGGAAGGAAGGAAGGAAGGAAGGAAGGAAGGAAGAAATAAAAAGGAAGAAAGAAAACATAAGAAAAATAGATAAATGGGTGATAGCTAACAAATTTTTAATTTTTTTCTATAGTGTACAGGTATGAAAAGTAATATTTTATCATGCCATATAATAGTTTTAATACTACTGAGAATATGCGAATGAATCAAAAAAAAGTATCTATACTTATATGAAGCACAAAAGAACACAGATTCAAAGCTAAAAAGTATATACAAAGTAGTGTTATTGAAAATTAGTTTTTGGCAAGTTTAATCATATTCAAGAAATAGAATTTTCCAGTACGATTATCTTCTCTTAAACTGAAACTGGCTAAGCATTGATAATTTCAGGCCAAGTATTGTTTCCGGCATTAGTAGGCCTCCATTTGGAAAACAATGTCATAGGGTTTGTGTAGACAGATGGATAAATGAACAAAAGCAAAATAACAACCTAAGATTTTTCTTTACTTGGTTTTCTGCCAAATGGAACTGTATTCCTGTAGAAAACAAAAAAATACATATCCTGGCACAAATTTAACTCTTCCTATGTCAAATTTCTTTCTGAATTTATCTTTTCTGGACTATTTCCATTTCATAAAATGATTAAAAACTTGTTTAGAATAAACATTTAACCGAGTTCTCCCAGTGTATAAATTATTCCTCGGAATAAAGTTAAATTAATATTTAACTACTAAATTGTTTGTTGGTACGGACTCAATTAGGTAGCCCCAAAATTATTATGTTGAAGTCCTAACCCCAGGACCTCAGAATGTGACTACATTTAGAGACAGCCTTTAACCAAGTAATTAAGCTAAAATTAGATCATTAGGGCAAGCCCTAATCTAATCGGAATGACGTCTTTGTAAGAACTGAAGATTAGGACACAGCCATGTACAGAGGAAAATCATGTGAAGACACAGGAAGGAGAAGGCCGTCTATAAGCCAAGGAGGGAGGCCTCAGAAGAAACCAACTCTATAGACAAGTTGATCTTCAACTGCTAACTCAGAATAGTGAGAATATATGTTTCTGTTGTTGAAGGCACTCAGTCTGTGGTACCTTGTTATGGCACCTTAGAAAACAAATATATCTGTGATAAAGTAAGTTTGGTATTTTGAGTCTCACTGGTAGCTGTTTTCAATATAATTGGTCTGATATCTGTGTATACTCCTAAACTATGAAGTGTAAGTAATTGGGACAACAGTATACATGTAAGTTTAGTTAGTTGTATAGACAGGCTAAGGATTCTCTCAGGATAAAGAAGATATCTACAACACTATCTGTTCAATGAATTGAAAATACAATACTATACTTAGCATTCATGTCAGTAAAACTGATTCTTGTATCTGACACAAAAAATTATCTTCTATTGAGAAATAACAATGAAAATTTGGGATTATTGTGAGAATGAAACATGGTATTTGTGAAAATATTATACTGAGTTGATTTGAAAAAGATACCTTCTTATTTACCAAGCATACTTTACCAATAAATGAAATATCAAGAAGGGACTGTTATGATCAGATTCTCCTAAATAGGAAATTCTCTGTACAGCAGCATAGAAGATATACTGCAGGAGGTCGATGTCAGAATACAAGTGTGTGATAAAGATTGTACTTATAATGAAAGAACGTATAAAGGGAAATGATATTATTATTATGTCCAATCAAGAGACCGGAATTCATAGACTGATAGCCATGTGTTGTGTATTATTAGGACCAAAGATTAGGTAGCTAGAAGCTAGATTATGAAGGCGAAAATAGTAGGAGTTAGAAATAATTTGGGAGAAAACATGAAGCCCCCTCAGGAAAATACATGCTGAAAGTAGTGCTTAAAAAGATTTGTCTGACAATGCAGGCTATGCATGTCCTTGATATTTTAGTTTTATGCTTATAAATCAAGGATAATAAAATATGACTTATGGGGAAATTGGGGGGGATTAATTACAAATGCTAATGTTTGTAAAGAGCTTTAAGAAACGTTGAATTTAATATCTTATTGCATCTGAGTTCAGAGCATTTGCATTTCTCCTCTTGTGAATTTCTATTCACATATTATGAAGTTTCTTTAGATTGAGATCTAGTAAAAGTGGTTTCTGAGAGCATTTAATGAAAACAGGGGCATCTGAGAAGAGCGATTGGCAAGGCTGGACTACCTCGGAAGTATAAGAAAGTCCAAATTCCCATGGTATAAGGTCACTAGGAAGAGTTTCTAAGAGAAGTAGATAGCTTTCGATTGTTTTTCTCACTAGTCATTCATTTCCTCACTTTTTAATTCCCAGATTCCACAGTAAAATTACAGGTAACCCCACATGATAATTCATAGTTAACCATAGGGGTAATCCAATACTGATTAAGGAATTAAAATTATTCACTAGTCTCTTATAATTATGATTATAATTAAAGTTACACATTGTTTTGGAATAACCAAATCATTTTTACAATTTAGTAATGTATGATACATAAATTGTCTACATGAAAAATCTTCATATATAAAATATACAAGGCCTTAGTAAATCACTACTCATTATTCTATGGATTTCTGTTTACTGTTATAGATTATGTTTACTAAGAAGATGTCCTCTGGGAGTGCAGGAACTTAAATCTCTGCTCTACCACAATAACCGTTGTAATAATACTAGCAATAATGCAGTTCCTTTATGTAACCAGTATCTATGGAGATAAAGTATTTGTCAGTCACTCTTCTTGGCATGTCTGGTTGTGAGTGGGAAAGTGGGACAAAATGGAGGTTTAAAAAAATTTTTCATCTTTACACACATCTCTTATTTTTACAATAAGTATCTATTATGTTTATGATAAAAAGTACTCAGACTGAATTCTATACTATCATTCTTGCCCTCATTAAGCAATTTTTCTTTCTTGGCACTATCATCATCTTTAACATCATGGACTTTTCCAAGTAAATCATTCCCATATGTTTGCTCTCTTAGCAACTTGTGCCTTTTCATCATGAGCATGTCTCAAAAAGTCAATCTTTGCATTCTGTCCTTACTACCACTGTATAATCAAGGCCTTAATTAGATACAACTATATGAAGTGGCTTGCTGAGAGAGCTGTCAAATTTGCTTTCTCTCCTTTATTTTTCATCCTACTCAGTCTGTATCACTATGCTCTGCTAAATGTGAGGAAGATAGTAAAAACATTGAAATGGTGGTATGAAGGTTTGGTTCCAAATTTCAGATCTATCACTTACCATTTTTGTCACCTCCTTAACATCTCTTAAAAACACTAGTTTCTCTTGTCATCTGCTTGAAAAGATGGAGATAGTACCAAGATACTGTTATCTTCTCTCTTACCATAAAATCTGTCGAAGTCAGTCTTTTAACATATCTAGATTGGATTCATCAAATTTATTATTGCCTCAGCTTTTCTTTTTCCTCACTATTCTATCTTTGCGGGCTTTGGTCTAAGAACCAGGTTAACACTATAAGAGCTCCTTCCCCGTAAGTCTTTCTTGTAGTTATCTAATTACAAATATATATTTACACTTGTATATATAATTTTACTTCAAGTTTTGACAAAATTCTTGTTTTTTTAATAGTATTCTACAGCAATGCAGATCATTCTTCTCTTTTTAAGTGCAATCCTCTGCCCCTAAACCTCTCATCAGGATTTAACACAGTCAAAAATATAGTACATTCTCTTTCAAAACTACTGAGATGAAGAATGGAATTGTCTTGCTGGCTTTACTAATCTTGATTCATTACACTGACTGAAAGAGAGGCATAGTTTCCCCTACAGCACAAGGCTATTTAGTACAAAAAACAAAGTTGCCTCTACCTACCAAGAAGAAAGTGAGGAGGTTCAGAAGTAAGGTAATATATTGTGGCTCTAGGTGTCACTTGCAATGTGTTACTAGCATGTTTCTGAACTCTTTATCATTTTTTTTCGAGAGCTAGAAAGGAAGAAATAAAATTTGTATCTGCATGATCAATTACTGGGAGAGTTGGGCTGGGTATAGAATAGATTTTTGTTTATGATCTTATTTCTAATGCTTGTCTCCAAGATCATTGCATCTCTTTTGGTGTCTGTTAATTAAGTTGTATTAATTAACAACTTGAGAAAAAGAGATTAAGAAACTTTGCAGGTTTCTGATTTGGGTGTTTGTAATGGAAGACTATTCAGCAAGACAGAAAATATTGTGGGAAATAGAAATTTTAGAGATAACCAGATATGTGAAGAACTGTTGGATGTGAAGAACCTGGTCAAATTAAAGAATTAATAGGCAGTTAGAATATTGATTGGCCTATTGTCCAGTATTGATGTACTAGAAATGGAAATATTTAAAGGCATTTACAAAAATGTGTAATATTCAAAGCCACTGGGCAGGGATGAGATATTATTCAAGAGAGATTAAATACAGAGGTCCAACTAACACCAACACAGAGGCATGGACATAGTTAATGAAGAATTTACAGACATTATTAGATAACTACACACATGCACACACATATGTATTTAAGTCAAAAGTAATATTTTAATTAGGAATTATTTTGGTATTTTTAACTGTATTTAATCTTTTGTTTCATTTTTCTCTTGACAGGTGCATACAATTGATATTTTGAAAATATTTTTTCGTCAATGAATGCCAGAAATACCTTTAAAAAAATATTTACATGTCAACAATTTTGTCAATCACATCTCTTAATGTAAATAACCTTTTAGTTTTAATTCATATTTTTCTTGCTTTTGATTTCTGATTCCAGAGTTCTATGTTTTGATGCTTCAGTTATAAAATAGTAAAGGCATGATACTGTTTGATATTTTATCACTGAACTAAGTTGTCTGTCAAATGTGTAAAACTGGAAAGTAAGGATAAAGAAAAAATAATTAGTTACTAGTGACTATTACAAATTACATAATAAAATAAAGTAATCCATAATTGAAAAAAAATTCCAAAAACATCTACTACTAAGTTTTGTGGAAAGTAAAGAATAAGTTATAAATTAATGGTTTTATGTTTTAATTTTGGGCTTTCCTGTCAATAATGCCTTTATAACTTTGAACATACAATATTTTGTTAAAAAACAACAAAAAATCATTTTCTTCTTGGTAGTAACTTAAAAAACACACATTCCGTACCCAAGCAGAAAGTTACCAGGGAGTGGAAATTTATTAATTTATTCACCCATCTCTACAACCATTCATTCAAAAATATTATTACAATTTTATAATTATAAGGGAGATAAACATTTTTTTCTTTTCTCAAGAACTTTCCAGCAGACAACCTAACATATAGTTCATACAATAAATGCTTGTAGGGTGGAACAATAAACAAAAGTGATAATTAAAAATAAATCACCTTTACACTGTGAACTATAATGTAATGTAATGAGTTCTATAATAAGTATATGAATAAATTGCTATGAAGAACTACGTGGTTATAAAAAGGCTTCACAGGAGGATATGACCACTGAAAGATGAAAAAGTAATTCATATAAGACATATTTAGCATTTAAAGATGTGGATAAGAGTAAATATGATGAATTAATAAATGAATATAGTAAATTATTGACCCAAATTGTCTTGTAAAAGAGACTTTATTTTATCCACTTATTTTTTAAATGTGTCTGCTTCAATTTCACAGGTCTCTCCTTTCATGGAGGGATCATGGTATAATTGACAAATCTGCTTGGAGAAAGAAATGCAACAAATAAAATAGACTTCTTGTACACATAAAGAGCTCAATAAATGTTTCTAATAATACAAAACACTTTGTGAAGCGTAGAAGTTATTTCATAAATAGGAAATAGCATTCATTAGTCAAAGGAAATAATTACTTGGAAATTTTACTATAAGAGGAAGGAAAAACTCCTACTCATCTCATGAATATATGGATTATTCTCCCTATTGCAGATACTTGACTATTTATGCGGAGGCTTTCTTTTCCTTGCTTTAAAAAACTGTGTTGATATTCCTGTGTGTGAATATACATATCAACCCACTACCTAGGCCTGCATATCATTAAGTGGATTAAAATGAATGATAAAAGCTCTTTTTAATAAAATGAAAGTGGTTCTCTTCTCTTGTTAATTGTGTTACACAAAGCCTCTCTTGGGATCGAATCATTACATTTTCCTCTCTACCTATGAAATAGTGCCATTAGATATCACCTTGATCAATGTAAATGTCCATTAAGCGAGCATTCAGACCTAAATACTCTTTTTTGTTTAAATGCTGTTTTATTTTTTTATTTGATCTATTAAGACTGCTTTAATAAAAATGGAGGTTTTTTGTTTTTTTTTTTCTTTTTGATATGTATTGCAAAGAGAAGCAAAATGAAACCTGTAACTATTTCTTAAACCTATTTTTGACCTATTTTTGCTAGGTCTCCAAAGATGTTAAAATTAAATGGCTAACCTCAATAAGTTTAAATATTATTATGAATGATGGTAAGAAAAAACACAAATATCTACAATCAAGGTAGTTAATATATACGGTTTCTAATGGGTCATGGAAGTGGAATTTTGTTTCTTTTTTTATTTTTTCTTTTTTGTGTTAAAGCAGGGAGGACATGGAAATTGAAGGACATCACTGTTCAAAGTCATTATAAGCATTACAACCAATAAATATTTACAAAGTGCAGATATTAAAATATGTCCCTTGTCAAAAAAGAAAGAAAGGAAGAAAGAAAGAAAGGAAAGAAGGAAGGAAGGAAGGAAGGAAGAAGGAAGGAAGGAAGGAAGGAAGGAAGGAAGGAAGGAAGGAAGGAAGGCCATTACTGAATCCCCATTAACCTCACAATTGAGTGAGGAGCAGTTTGAAACACAGAGCTCAGGTAAAAGGAATCTCAGGTAGGAAAATTTTTCAACAAAAAGAGCCAGGAATGCAAAAAGCATTAAATGAATGATGAGTTTTACAATATTTCAAGCGTAAAACAGTGCTTGAAAAAAATGTTTAATTTTAAACCTCTTCATATATATTAGAACCTTCTAACAGCATACTACCATTCATCCTCATGTGTGATGAAAAACAGCTATTCTGAGCTGCTGCCCAGACATTTTAGAGTGTGACAACCCTGCTTATTTCCAGAGTCTAGACATTTTGATAAGGACCGGAGCTTATATTCCTACCAGAAATTCCTGGTCATCTTTTAAAATAACCACTTAGAGCTGAGGCCTCAAGAGGACTTTTTACAGGGATATATTGAATGATAATGACTGAATTTATTTGTTATACTTTTATGTAAATTGCATAGACCTATAAAGACTTGCTTTTAATTATTTTATTAAACATATAACTTACTGAAATAGTCTCTTTCATTGAAAAAGTAGGTATTAGTGGAAATTAGCAACTCACTAAGTCTTTTTTGACAAATTATGATCGCTAATAAAATCTAAGTTTAATTGCAAATTCCTCATAATTTAAGATGAATTTAGTGAATTTAATGTAAGCAGCTCAGTTTAAAGGTTTATATAGGTTAGTTTGTGACAGGCAAGGTGAAGATGAAAGTAAGCTGCAGTAGAAATTACATGAATGATCTATTGAAAACTTTTTAAGTTTATGATTTTCTACTTCATGGTCCTTTTAAAAGATTTATTACTGGTCTTTGGCCATGTCACTCTGAACAAGCCTGATCCTGTCTGACCTTGGAAGCTAAGCAGTGTCGGGCCTGGTTAGTCCTTGGATAAGAGGTCACCTAGGAAGACCAGGTGATGTAGGTGTCAAACATAAAAAAAAATAAAAAATAAAAAGATGTTAATAGATTTAATTGATAATTTTATTTGCGTACATATTCAAAGTAATAACCTCAAATTATCTTAATTCAACTTAATGTAAGACTAAAATAATAATTAGTCTTAATTTTTTAAACATAATTGTGATTAAAACACTCTGAAGTATACACTTCTAAGATTAATACACAATTTTAAATTCTGTATAATGTGCCAAAAGTAGCTGATGCATGTTTGACAGTCTTAAGATTTATGCTAAAGGAAAGGTTGTAATTCAATTTTATTTTTATTTTTGAAATTTTATGGATAAAAATACAGACCCTGAAAATCCAAGCTGCTTTTTAAAGATCCTGCTAGTAATAAGTGAATAAATTAGATATTCAAAATCAAAACTAGTATTCTCTCTTCCATTTGTTTCTAGAAAGTATTTAGTTAATGAAAATAGAATATATATATATACACATATATATATACACACACACACACATACATATATATATATATTTTTTTACCAAATAGTTTCACTTTATTATTCTTAATAGGAAGAGCACTTCCAATTTAACTTTCCCTAGACTACTATTCAAAGATGTTCCAGATACAGCATCTAATTTATCAATATTCACAAGTACATACATATTGTACTTATATTTATTTTTATTTTTTAACTAATGCATACTGTACATGCCAAATGATAACACAGAAATTATTATATTCCACAATTTAAAGATGAGGGAACTAAGGAATGAGAGGTGATATACTTGCCCAGGCATTAGTTGATAGAGTTAGCATCCGAATCCAGCCGATCTGGTGTAAATTAAATCCCCTTCACAACTATACCATGCAGATATAAAATGTCAGTCGGCACTTCAAAGCCATATTTGGGTACACAGAGACACTCTGACTATGCTCTCATATGGAAGAATAAGGTGAATAACAAACTGAATGAGCAATGCTCTCAGAACTTTTCTTAGGTTAGAAAGAAAATCTAATTAGAGTCAAGGACATTTTCACTGATATATTGTGGCATTCTCCAAAAGATAAGTTTAAGGTTTCTCTTACTTCTTAAAATTTGTATTAAATTATATTTCAAAAGATATGTTCTCTTTCATTACTTAATTTTTTTATTCTGATAACTACAAATATTTGCATGAGTCACTTTGTCTGTTTTCTGTACATAGCTCTTTCTCTCCAGATATTTATTTTACACATTTACTTCTCTCTTTAGACCTTGTTTGCAAATGTCATTGTTGTGGGGCAAGGTTACACCATTAAAATGAGTTTTAACATTTATTTCCCCTACCAACTATAATATATCTTACTTATTAACATGAAAGTAAAGTATTTCATGAATATAAACCACACAGATCCCATTGCGAAACAATTTAATAAAACAAATATTGAAATACATTGCAACTTAGAAGACATACTTTGACATCTTATTTACATTTTGTATCTTATTTACATTTATGTATGCTAGTCTATGTAATATTTACAAATTTTGATTCTCTTTTTTATGACTAAGAATTATAGTCTTCATTCTTTTTTTTATATAAACTGAGAGTTCAATTGTGGGGCAAATTCAAGGAGTATTCAAGAAAAATACTCCTTATTTCATGTTATTAACTTTATGACATATTTATAATTATAAGCTCTAGGTATTTGTTCTAAGTTTATATTAGTCAGAAAAAAAGCTTTTATTTTTTATTCAAAAAAATAATTAGTGTATTTATTTATTCAAAAATCAAGTTTTTATGATTTCCATCTTCTTTTTCATCACTTTCATATATGCACTTAATTTTAGTCTTTATTAATCTGTCATTCTAGATTTATAATCATTAATGCTCCTTCATAATTTACCCAATTTGTCACCAATTTCTGGTATTTCTGAAGGGTGTGTTTTATTTCATGTGGTGACTTTTCTGGGAAAAATAGAAAATAGTGTACAAATGAATTTAAGGTTGTGTCGTAGAATTTTGTTGATTTTTTTGCTTGTAATTTTGCAAGTATATAGTTGTAGGTTTTTTTACTGTTTCAATTCCTATTTCAATGTGACTTTCAGAACCATTGCTATCCTTTAAGTTTTAATACTGATGATGTTGGACTATCCCCAAAATGTTACCAATATATCTTAATATAAATGGGATCAACTAAGTGTGCATTAAGTGCAGAAGGTTTAACATTATTATGTGCCTAGTTTATAAAAACAAAGTCAAGTGTAGAAGTAAATACCAGAATTAATATGTTCCATCAGAAAGATAAAAAAAAGAATATCAAGATTAGAAGTCTCTAAGGACTTTTAGTCAAAACACCCTGCTAATTGGGTCTTTGCTTGAATACTGCTTGTCTTGAGAGGCTCATTACCTCTTCTTTCAAATTTTTTAGACTAGTTTCCAAGAAAATGGTTGGAAACATACAGGCAAATATCAATGAATAAGATTCAGGGCCATAAAAACTGTTAATAACCAAAGCTCAGAAAGCTGACTTTTACCTCTTGGGATCAGTTATTAATTAACAAATGTGTCAGAAAAATATTCTTTTACTGAACAGTTTTCAGGGAAATTGTCTATTAGGGCATCCTCACTTTTGTCTTAATTATAGATGTCCAGTCACATCACCCTTTGTTTATTTCTCTTGAAACAAAGATTTAAAGTCATGTAGAAGTAGTCTTCAATTAAAAATGCCTTCATTCCCCTCAACTAATTATTTTATAAAATACTACCCAGACCATGTTTGGTTAGATTATTTTGCCACATTAACATATATCTTAGAATGCCAAGCTATTTTAAAACATAATCTGACATGATTGCGCAGAAATATCAAAGACATGCACAAATATCAAGTGTTGTAGGAAAAGCCTTATTTAAAAATTTCTAGCCAACCCCCTGGCAGCAGAGTCTTATAATAATTGTTAGTATATGACCCTTTTTATTATTAAAGTCTCCAAAGTAATCATAGAAAGTACTTTTCTCTTTGCCCTATCTTATCTTTGTTCAACTGCTGTTTTGAACTATTTATGACAAAAGTTGAAAGTATCTGACCCAATCTTATTTTTTATTTTACTTTTTAAGTACAAATTACAGTCACATAGACTACAAGGAAAGTATCAGGAACAAGTAAGTTTACTATAGAATTCTTTTAGCTGATTTCCAGAATCATTGGTTTAAGAAGTTGTTTTTCTTTTCTCATAATATAGTCACTAGACATGTAAATTGTCTAAAAATGTTGCTCTCTCTGAAAAATGGTAATGTTAAAATTTTAAATATGTGTTTTGGGTTGAATTATGATCTTGGAATATCCTTTGTGAATATCAAGTTTCCAGTTTACTGAACATAAATGCGTAGGAGCACAGTTTTTTGAGGCTTACCCAGAAAAACGTGAACTGAAAATGAGGTTTATATTTGCAAAACATAAAAAAAAGTTTGCTAAGTGAATACGTTAAAAGGAATTAATGTGGGTGTGGTGGGAGAAGAGAAGAGAAAGGTCAGAAGCCAGATAGATTTAGTCACAAGGAGCAAGTAACACATCCTTAGTTGTTATGTGGCAACTTGATATATTTCTACTACTATAGACAAGAGGGGATAATTTGGATATTTTACATTACTTTACTAGTCTAAATTACCACATTGTATGTTACTTTCCAATTTCAATTGCCTAAACAAAGGCTGTAACAAATATTCAAATTACTTTGAATACAACACTTTTTATTCAGACCTGTTATCAAGAGGGCACAATATCAGGGCAATGCTTCATTTTAAACCAATTCTTTTTATAATATTTCTACAACTAATTTTCATCTCTGGAAATTTGGGACAAAGAAATTCATATTTCTAAAATGACTAAATCTTAATCCATGGCTCCAAAAATGATGATGATGAAGGGAAAAAATGTATCTAAAGAAAACAATTAAAAATTTGAGTGGGTAAAGAAATCCAAATAAATATTTAATTTAGAATGTCATTTAGTTAGAAATTCAATAGGAGGTATTTTTCATAGGTCAGTAGTTACAAAAGTTAGATTGCATCTGAGATTCTTCTAACTATATCAGAAATCATTTTCAACTAGGTTGCGACTAGACTCGAAGCTATAATGATAAAAATAAAAACATGGGATTTCCACTTATTTTCATCTGAATTGTTAAAAACGTTCTATTAAATTCAAATAAAAAATTTTCAATTTGGTGAACACTTTATTTGAAAGACTGTGAATGTAAAAATAATTGGAAAGTTTTCTGGAAATTTAAATTATGATTGTGCCGTATATTACAGTATCTATCCATCTTCTATTATAGTAAATCATGCATTTAATGAGTTTTATTTCAGAATGTAAGTCTTTTAGCTTGAAACACTGTACCCATAATTATTTACACTTTACTCTATTTACAAATACCTTGTATAAATTTCTTATGGACCAAATTGTGCCCGACCTCGCCCAATTCACATGTTGAAGCCCTAACCTCCAATATGGGACTATATTTGGACATAGGGACTTTAAAGAGGCAATAAGGTTAAATGAGCTCGTAAGAGTGGGGCCTTAATTCAATATGATTGGTGTCCTAAGAAGAGGAAGAGATACCAGGGATGTGTGTGATAAAGGAAAGACTATGTGAGGACATCATGAGAGGAAGCCACCTGGGAGACAAGGAGAGGGCATCAGGAAAAATCAACCCTCTGGCACTTTAATCTTGGAGTTTTAGTCTCCAGAATTTTGAGAAAATTAATTTCCATTGCTCAGGCCACCTAACTTGTGGTATTTTGTTATGGCGCTCCTAGCAAACTAATACAAAATTCTAAGACCAAGGTTGTAACATTCCTAAATAAGTCTTGGACAAAAAGAAAGTGTTACATATAGAAATCTATAATTTTAAACTTCTGCTTAAAAATTCAAAACAGATATTTACATGATAGCTTATGCATATTAAATTTTAATTCAAAATACTTGATGAAATGGGAAAGCCAGATATTTTAGTTCATTCTCTAAAAGGCAGCAGGTCGAGGCATGGGGAATCTTGGGCAAGTTGTCAAAGTCTGAAAGGAGAATGCAGGAAAACTTAAAGTCAGAGGTAGTTCTGATATGTGTCCACCCCTATTAGGACAGTGGCTAGTTGACTATAATTAGTAGATCTGGTCTGTTAAGAATATAAGCAGTTAAACAGGATATCTGTAATTTAGACAAACAAATCAGAACCAGACTTCAGGTCTAGAGGGCCACTGGTGTACTCTGCAATGAGCTGTGCCAGATATGGTCGATTAACAGCATATTTCTACTACCTTCTAGGGTGCTCTTTTGTACTGCAAAAGCAGAGAGCTAAAGATTTTTTGCCCCTAGATTCCCTTGCATATACTAGATGAAAATAGGTTCTTTCAATTAGATGCATTTATATAAGCATTTTGAAGGTGACAATTGGGAGGAAGCCACCTTTCTCTTGATTCTTCTGGTTTGTCATTTTTTGATTTTGTTTTTATAGAAAGCAAGTTGTGAAGATGTGATTTTGTTTTGTGGCTTTGTTTTAAAGTCCAGTTTCATGCTTCACTGATATTTAAGCATAGTTTTGGGGTGGCAGCCACTTCCTGATTCATATAGACAATATGTAAAAATCAGAGGTTTAGTGGTAGTCTCGTGATTCTCTAATTTTTCCATTGTGTCAGAGGTCATAGCTCCCTTGGTTAATCAATTCAATACGTAATGTTCTCAGGTAGAGCTAAGAGCCTACTCTTCCAATAGTTTTCTGGACGAAATCCCATTCTGCTCGTAATATTTAGTACAATTCTGATTGTTGGAGAAACCAAGAAAAAATAGTTCAATTTTATGTTGAAAATTTCTGGATGGAATTAATTCTGTCAGTGTTAGGAAAACAGTACATTATCCATACTCTGAATTAGATTTAACAGAAAATATATACAATTCTAACCCACAGATATCTTCAAATATATACATAAGTAAATATAACTGTCCCTCAAAACATGAAAATAACTATAATTTCACACTTAGTTTATTTTTGCCTAATCCACAGATGCTTTTTCACTCTACCTTGCCCCCAAATTGGTGTACATTTACTAAATTAATTATAATGACTAACAGTTATGTAGAAAAATTATTACTTTGTAAACAAAGGGATAGCCTTGCTTTCATTATCAGTTAGTTGCAAATTGAGTCTGCAAAACACACAGAAGGCATTAAACCTTATCTTCCAAGACTTACTAACAACAGGAAAGTTTATGAAAGAAAAAAAGTTCTATTATTTGTTCAGTCATTTATTCAATTCAATTATTTCCCCACCTAGCTCAGAAACTAAAATTACCTTGAGGCACAAACCTGTCCTCCTTTGCCTTAAAAATTTTTAGCTGAGTTATATCTGAAGAAATTTTTTAAATAACATTTCTTAAAATTACTTTATTTAATAGAATGGATACATAGCAGGGAGAGAGAAAGTCTTGAGTTGTTATGGCTTTGAAGCCATTAGTTACTGAAGAGCACTTCATGAGATGTCTCTGGGACTTAGATAGCACTACAATTAAAAAACAAAGATGACCTGAACGATCTCTACTACTTTCTCTAGGTCTAAGATATCAGGCTTCTCTGATACAGTATTGTGGGAAGGAATATTAAGGAAGGTATTTAAAATGAAATATTAGATTATAGAAGAAAAAGGGTAAATTAGAACCTGTTAATTAAGTATGTAGAAAAGTATGGAATAAAATAAGGCATTTCCCAGAGGAAAAATCTTAATTTAATGCAGATTTTTAAATTAATACAACATCACATACTATCAATAATTTTTTATGAAAGTTGCTTACTTAACTCACATATGTCTTACTATGGTCCTCTGGGAGATATACTGGCACTTATCTTCTTAAGCCCTAAAAATATACTTATCTACAGAGTTGTGTGTGTTTACTGTTTTTTCTTTCTTAAAAGAAAAAAAAGCAAAGAAGTTATAATTTTCAGAGTGATTTTTAGAGAAGCACAAAAGTGAGGAAATTTTGGCTATTCAAAGATAAATGATGGTGACAACAAATTATCCCTAGGACACTTATTTGGACTAAGACCTGTGGCTTCACTTTCTTAATATCTTTGGGCTATAATTGCTCAGATATTAGGAAAAGACAGCAGTGTCAACAGCAATTCAGAATTTGTCATCATTCTATTCAAAATACCTGCATTATCCTTGAGTTTATTTCACATAAAAAAACCCAAAGGTCTGTGAAACTTTAAAGTTCAGATTTCATTATAAAAGTTAGAAAATAATTTGTTTTAATTACAAAAATCTATCTTATAATATAAATTGGTTTTCCAGGTGCATGGAACAGTGCATTGTAGAGTTTAGAATAATTAAGATATTATAGCATTTTGCAGCAGTTAGGCTATACACAAATTTTTCACAAATAGAAAACATTTTACAATTTCAGGTATATTTGTAAATGTCTGGAATGTGAGAAAAATAGTTTTTAAAACATTGTTTACACTGGACAATCAGTTTGGCCATTTGCCTATGCATCCTAGTCCATTAGGGCATCAAATATAACCGAATAATTCAATGAATTAACCAGCCATGTGACTGAACTAACCAAATCATACAACCCATTTAATGTATAATATATGCAGTCTAACTGCCGTGAAATTCATTAGATCCATCATTTTTTTCATGCCCTGAGTAATATATAACTTCTGCTCTGTGAGACAGCACACTCAACAACTAAATACACTGGATGCATCATGATCGTAGAAGGCTCAAACACATAAATGCATTGTTGGCACAAATAAATACTTACAGAGCATTAGAACTGATGATTCTAACTTTTCCTGCAACTTTCTACACTGAAATGGCAGTATACATCTCAGGGAACTTCAAAGAAACAAAGAAACAGTTTGTGAGTCAATGAGTCAAGGTTAATATAAGAAAATGCCTACATAGTATAGTACTTTATAAAAACTAGAGACCACAAAGACAGAGTTCTTCCAAGCCAAGAGTTTTCATATACAAGGTTATGGATGTGAGGCTAGATAGCCCCATAAATACTTGGACCCAGGTCAAATACCACACACACACTCCTGCAGCCAAGAGGAAACCATAGAGGCTTCGGGTCTGCGTCTGACAGAGCCCAATTCAGATATTCAACACAACACAAATTTACACACTATATGACTCCACAACAACTACCGTGTGCTATCAAGGTAGGGCGTCTTTTACAAAAGAGATAATAAAACACATTCAGAATGAATAAGTGACTTACCAGTGATCATATGTATAATAATATCAGAGCCAAGACTAGTTCTCAGAAGTTTTTACTCTCAATTCATTGTTCTTCTTTTTCATTACATAATATTAAGTAATCAATATTAAGCATCAATTTAAACTAAAATAACCCCCATGCCCGCAAAGTCGGTAAATGGGAGATTTAGTGGCTTTACACTAAATCAGGAAGTCTGGAGGTAGAGGTGACTTCTGGCATTGCTGGGTCCAGGAATTAAAACAAAAATCCACCTGATCATGACATCTCTGTCTTTCCCAACCTCAGCATATGTGTTTACCTGATCTTCCTCTTTTCTCTCTGCTTTGCTTCAGTCCATATATTGGCCTCATTCTTTCTTACTTAGGACAAGATGATTATAATTTCAAATTAGTATTTGATTCTTTCCAGTTTTGTGACTCTCCTCCTTCTCCTTTTCCTCATCCTCCCTCTCCCATCTCCTCTTTTTCTGTCATTGCCTCTGATTCCTGACTTAGATCACAGGTCAAACTGTAGACTCATCACTACTCTCGGGTCTCTAAGACACTGTTATTTTCCAGATCTAAGTCACATTTAATTTCCTGGCCAAAAATATGTGAAAATCACATGAGGAATTGTGTGATTCATCCAATGTGAAGCTGTTTAAGATCTTGACCTGCCTTTAGCAAGAATCCTGTTAGGCCACTTCAGTAAGAATCTCCCTACCCTTGAGGTCTACTCTTAATAATTTTTCAGCAGGAATCCCCTTACCCTGCTCCTTGACTATAAATCCCTACTTGTCTTTACTGTATTTGGACTTGACCCTGACCTCTCTCCTCTTTGCAACACACTAATATAACAGTTTTGAATAAAGTCTTATCTATCACTTTAACAGGAGAATAACTTTTACATTAACACCATGCTGCTTACCAATGCTGATGCCAGCCCCACAACAGCTATAAAGTCTGCTGCTGCGCTATAACCCATGCACATTTTCATTTGTTTTTAAAAACTTCTCTCAACCCAGAAAGACTGATTGATTGATCGTTTAATTTTATTTTCTTCAATAATGTAGCACACTGCTTTTATATCATGACCTGAACCTCTTTCTTCCTGCTTGCCAAAATTACATTCTATGGTTTATTTCTTACATTACAATTGCTGAGTTCTCTAGTTTGGGACAAGTTTTGTACAAGCCCGAGTTTTACAATCTCTGTTCTTTCATATTTCCAGGTCTATTATGCAATGTTTTTGGTCAGTTATTCATTTAATTTCCTAGAAAAATACTGAACAAGGAGCATCATTGCTTGCGTTCTGTATTCAATCATGTCACGGCACAGGTAAAGCACACTAGGCTGACATACGGAGAACAGAGGCAGAAGTGCATGTTGAGTAATTGCCTTTTTCAAAGAGTCTAGCAATGGAAATTCTTAGAGGAGCATTAGTGTAAGGAGAAATGAAAACCTACTGGACACTGGGATGTGGAGTCTGCACTATGAACGATGTACCTGAGACTGCCATACACCTTAGGTCTGAAAAAGTAATCCAATAAACAACCACATGGTAAAATAATCATATTCATTCAACAATAATGTATGAGTGCTTACTATGTGATACACTTCCCCCCCCCCAGATTCTTGAGATATATCAGCAACTAAAACAGAGTTTTAAAAATACCACTCTGTAACAATTGAATGTGAAAAGCAAATTTTGTTTAATCATTCATTCAAGAAAAAAAAAATATTGAGCCTAATAGGTGTCTACTTTGCTCTAGACAAACCATTGTATATAAAACCAAGTCCCTGCCTTTGAGGAGCTGACATTTTGATAAAGGAGATTGAAAATAAATAGACAAATATGAACAATATTGTCAAGTGGTAATTAGTACTTTAATAAAAATAAGGCAGGCTACAGGGGGAGAGTATTGGGGTACAATTATAACTTGTAAACATTGGGAAGATTGCATTCTGTATTCCACTGCATCTCTGAAAAGCTGACATGTAAACAGGAACTAGACCAAAATAAGGGGAGCAAAAGTTGTAAATATCTCAGGAAAGACAGCCCAGGCTGAGAGGGCATCAGCATTGTCAAAGCCTTGAGGTGGGTGAGTATGAGAAAAGTTCAAAAAGTAACAGGAAGACCAGTGTAGGTAGAGTAGAGTAGGCAAAGAAGACAAGAATAGATAATGAAAAAAAGAAATATAGACAGATACACACAATACAAGGTTTCTAAGTCAAGAAAAGGACTTTGGAATTTAGTGTACGTGCTTTGTGAAACCACTGGTATGTATTAGCATGTTTTCGTTTCATAAGACTTCATAAAGACTCGTGTCTAGCAGGTCATGCTAGCTCCTCTGTGACGAATGAAACAGGTAAGGCGAAGAGTTGGAACAAAATTTGTTTGCAAGGGGGCCGTCAGAAAGTTATTGGAATACTTCAGGCAAGAAAGGGCGGTTGCGTGAGCTAGGGAAAGCAGCACTAGGGTAGATAAACAAAGTCAAATTCAAGATTTTTAAATCTAGAGAACCAAGAATATTTGCTCAAAGATTGGATGAAGGGCATAAACAGAGTGCAGTTAAACATGATTCCAGGTTTTGGTCTGAAACACTAGGTATAATGTGGCTTAATCCATTAAAATGGTGAAGACAGAGAGGAGCAGATTTTGAAAAAAACAATTCAAAATTAATAAAACACAAAATTATAAGTTACTCTTTAAAAAAAAAAAGTCTGATTCCATACCCATCTTTGTGTGCATTAGAAACAAGCATTGAATACCTTCAGGGAAAACTCAGTCCCCACATCGGGTCACCAAGCTAAGCTAAAAGAATTCCAGCTGGATGTCAGCTCCCAGAAATCCCTTTAAATGGACAACTTTGTATTGTTTATAAAATTCATAATCATATAAAACAACTTGAAAGTCTGTATGTAAAGTTAAATAAAAAATTAAAACTTTTGGCATGACCGTTATGATTGACAAAGAAGAAAAAATATTCTCCCAGGAAGCAAATAATAAACTTAACAGGTTTATGTAACTATGAAATTAATCTAATCAATTCAAAAATTGTATATTTTCCAGGATGCCAAGAACAATGGGAACTCGGGAAAAATTAAAAATTAAAAATTAAAAACTACAGCCTTTTATGTATACTTGAAGGGTCTGCACATTCCTATATTACCTAGCTCGGTCAAAATCTTTGAGTTGTATATATGTGGTCATTTTGGGGGAAGTATTATTTTTGTTAAAAATTAAATTTTAAAAATGTTAATATAATATATAGTTGGACTTAAAAAAATGAAAACATGCATAATATCTAGGGATGAGTAAGAAAGCCTTCTTATGCACCTTCCAATAATGGGACACGATTTGCATTCCATTTAAAAAGTTACTAATTAAAATAGTTTATTCTTTCCCCTAAATCGACGCAAGGTAGTATAAAATGATTTTTTAAGGTAATATTCAGGTTTATGTGGCCTTACAAAATAAGGAAAGTGACCAAGGTTTTGAAATATTTTTATATAAAAATAACCTTATTCCAGGCAACAATTGCTAAATACAACAAATACATCAGCTACTAGTTTTACCATATTGTTGCTGTGCCAATATGAGAGCAATTGATTCACTTCCAACCTGTCAACTTTAGGTTTAACAGATTATGCAAAGCAAGATCCATTTCTGATAAAACAACAAGGAAAACATACAAGATGAGGGTATCCAGTAACAGTTTTGTTCAAATTAACATGCTTTCAGAGGCAACTTGATTTTTTTGTTTCCTTGAACCAAGGTAAATGATAATAGATGACAGATGAAGGTAAATAGATGATGATGATGATGATGAGAGAGAGATTGGATAGGTAGGTAGGCAGGTAGGTAGGTAGGTAGATAGGTAGATGACAGATAGATGATGGATAGATAGATAGATAGATAGATAGATAGATGATAGATAGATGATACACAGAAAGTAATACAAGGGCCTAGTCATTCTTCCCCAAGAAGCTACTACATTAAGGTATGAAAAATGTGCAACTCATTTAAGGAGAAATCTCTGAGGGTTTTGGAGTCCTGCCTTAAGCACAGAGTATATGGGGCAATTTGTAAGGAGTGCTGGGTAGCGATGATTACATGTAAATAGTGTTGCCATCCATCCCTACTCTCCACTTCAATAAATAGACTTCTTGCCTAAAAAATAGTTGTTAATATCTCTTAATTTAAACTGCCTACATAGACGATTAATATACATTAGCCACACAGACACACACGCACACATGTGCACGCACGCACACACACACACTTCCCTCATTTCTCCACTTAACTCTGATTAATTTATAATAGCAAATATCAGGATAATTTGAAGTATAGGCCTGACTTTGAGTCATACTCTAGATATAATGTAAAGATTAAAGATAATGTATATCAAGTTTTTGACCTAGGTCTTGATACCTAGCACTCAATAAAGGTTTTTATTATAGCTAATAATCATTTAAAAATCTATTTGCCAATTTGACCTTCTAGAGGCATTGTTTCTTATAAGATTTTCAGATACAGCATTTATGATTTAAGGATTCATTCAATATTTTATAAGAGTAATATTTCCATAGTTAGAATATTTGTTCTGTTCTATTACAGTTTTTTTCCTATGCCCAAGGGATTTTATTAATATTAAGTGAACAGTTAGTTAACTTAAGAATCAACCACACAAATTTGAACTTGTTTTTAAAATTATTAACCAAATCTTCAATAACCTACATAGTTCATCAAGGTAGCAACTAAACACAGTTAGGTGAATTTCTTACTTCTGGTGGATTCACAGAAGACAAGTAGACTGAAGAATTCTGTCTAAATCTTAATATCTCTACAAACTGAGAAATCTGCAGTCAAAAGTAAATAAAATATAAAAGCTTAAGTAGGGGTCTCAAGATTCTTAAGTTCCTCTTTGTTCTGAATAATAAATTCTCAAATTGGAAATGTATATATTATGACACAAATGTATGTATTTTGCTGACCAAAATGACTCTAACTTTTAAAATAATAAATGAAACATTGGTACTCATGGGGAAATGACAGTTCTTGACTCAAGAATCCCCATTTGAGTAGCTGTGACATAAGTTTACCACTCAATAGGAAGTTTGATAATGCAGGTAAAAAAGTGTTCTGCAATTGCCAATCAATGCTTGGTTAACACTAGAGGACAAAGACATAGAAGCAGGTTTTCTGCATCAACATGTCAGGGAGAGAAAGATGAGCTGTTGACCAAAAGCAATGACAATGTAGCAAATATTGTTTCAATGATACCTAACAAAGCGTGTTAACTTTGAATCAAGTGACTTGGGATCTCACTGTCCATCCAGGGGCAATGGAGTATGGGCATGAGTGAGCCCAAAGTGAATATTCAGAATTCTATGACAGAACAGATTATTGGGGGACAATTCAATAGCCTCTCCAACTGCTATCAACTTCACTGAATTAAGGCTTGTGATTCTAGACATGTATATTTAAAATGTGTATGTTCAGGGGAATAGGGGTGCACTAGTATCATATGGAGCTAAGAGGAAGTCTAAGATAAACTACCTTATTTATTTTATTGACCTTTATATTTTGTACTATTTTTAAACATACAAAAAAATTGTAAAAATAGCATAGTAGACATTATCTTTCATTCAGTTTCAACTAATGTAAGTATCTTATATAATTATATTACATTTGTCAAAACAAAGAACTTAACATTGGTACAATAATATAATTAACTTAAATGTAGATGTTTTTCAAATTCTGAAAAATTTTTCATTAATGCCCTTTTTCTGTTCCAGGTTTCAATCCAGGACTCCACATTGCATTTTAAATATCATGCTTCTTAATCTCCTCCTTATATAACAGTTATTGAATCTTTCCTTGTCTTCCAAGATCTTCATATTTTTGAAGAGTACAGTTAGTTATTTTGTAGTGTCCCTCAATTTTAGATTGTCTAATATTTTCTCATTATTGCATTGAGGTTATACATTTTGCATCAATGATACCACAGAAATGAAGTGTCTTTCTCAGAATATCATAAGAAGGATTAAGTGATGTCAACATGTGCTATTACTAACAGTGTTGAACATATTCATTTGGTTACAGTGGTGGTATCTTCTGGGTTTCTCCATTGTGAAGTTACTCTTTTTTCCTCTTAGTTATTAAGTACCTTAGAATGAATTACTTTGAGATTAGATATCCTGATTCTCTTTATATTTGGTTCACCAATGTTAGTATCTATTGATGGATCCTGTCTACAACAATTTTTTCTGTAGTGTTCTAATGGTGATTTTGTTCTACTGATCTTTATTCTTTCTAGATTTTTGAATTGTAGTTATTCTGCAAACAAGAGCTACCCCTTCTATCTCATTTATTTATGTGTTCAATGATCAGTTTATAATATTAGGTGCACATGGATATCTTTTTCATTCATTGCTTTCTAATTCAAAACTATTATTATTTATTGTACTCTTCAAAATGTCTTAGCTTTGACCACTAAGAGCTATTTCAGAGTAGTTTCTATATCCTTGTGACTTGTGCCCATCCTTTTTTGAGCAGTTCCTTATTCACAGGCACCACACAATACTCCAAACTAATCTTGCATTTCCTATGCTGAAACCCTGAAATCAATGATTCCTTCAATAAGGCATTGTTTCTTTTATTGAAGAATAATATTTATAAACTATTATCTGGTATTTAGAAACATAACTAACAAAGTGCCCTTGCTTCTAGGCTTTATAAATGGATAGAGCTTTGAAAAATATACATATTTATCTTTGTATCTGAATAGATAGACAATACATGATAGATAGATAGGATAGATGATAGATAGATGATAGATAGATTTATATCTATATATACCATGAGTTCATATGATATGTTGAATTCCAAACACTTCCGGGTTTATTCTAAGACGTGAAAAACCTGACTTGCATTATCTACAATATATTTACTTACTATACAACACTAGTATACACATAAAGTTGTTTCAGAATTGATGACTCGAAGCCATGTGGGAAACAAATTTAGTAACTAGAGTACAATATTTGTGTGTAGGTAATTTTGTCCTTAGACTTTAGGTATCCAGTCTAAATATTATTTTCCAAAGTAACTTATGTTAATTATATGTGTATCCTTATATCTGTCAGTATAGTATTTCATTCATCTCATCCAAGTGGTTTCCACTGTTACATTTTACTTTATTTTATTTATTTTTCATATGTTACATTTTAGCTTCCTCTCAGATGCTGCCTATTTTTTCATAACTATAGAGTAGCTTGTACATATGCCAAATTATGTGTGTAGAAGAACTACATGATGAATAAATGGTGGATTAATTACAATACAAATTTTTCCAGAAAGGTTTCTCTGTCTGGTTTCTTAGATCATACACCTATTTTGGTGATTAATAGATGCAGTTTGTCATAGTCTTTGAATCACTGAACATGTAGCCTCTTCAGTATTCTGTGTATATGTATGAATGTGTGTGTATGTGTGCACATGTGTGTGTGTGTGTGTGTGTGTGTGAGAGAGAGAGAGAGAGAGGAGAGAGAGAGAGAAGAGAGAGAGAAGATAGATTATAGAAAGAGAGAGACACAGAAAGACATACAGAGAGAGATATAGATCAAAGACAGAAAAAATGGTGGGAAAAGAAATACTTCAGATTCTGCTGTTTTTCTCATGTATTGCATCCTCTAGCTTAGTGCCTCCAGATTCTCTTTACTGCCTGCTCCTCTAGAGCAGCTAAAGTTTTCTCACGTGGAGTACCATTTTATTTGTTCTTTCATACAGAGTCATACTCTGAGAGCATTGATTGTTACCAGGTCCCTGGCCCAGTTATCCATGTTAAACTTCCTCTTGACATTAATATAAATTCTTCTTCTAAAACTAATTTTTAACATTCAATAACTTCAGTTTCTAAAAGAAAAAACAGTCTTGAATATTAAATTCTGGCTGAGTAAATAAAAGATTAATTTTACTACTTCATGGCTTAGACATTCAAAGATTGTCAGGAGAGTAGGAATTTAGATCCAGCAAGACTAATATGAAGAAAGTGAGGCACTTGTCTTGGGCATGAAATTTAAGATGGAAACAAAAATATTCAGTAATTGAAATAAATGTTTCAATATTTAAATAAATTTTAAAAAGAGTACAAATCTCTGACTTCCCAGATTTCTAAATCCACTTTAAATACTATCCAGATATTTTGAAATTTCAAGTCTTGTGATTATTATCTTTCTCTAGTATAGTAAATTAAGAAGTTATGACTCATTCTGTTTCATGCTGCCCCTTAGCTTTCCTCTTCATAATCCAATAATCTTGTCTTAAATAAAATCATATTTATTCTACTAAATTGACTGCCTAAAGAGAGCATTTTCTTCTGATCCTTTAGTCAATCTAATTTATGTAGCTGAGCTAGCATTTACTGAGTTTCAAATCCAACTCAAGGCTGCTCTTTAAATTTAGGAATAAATTAAAAGCAAACTGATACTTTAAGTAATATTTCCCAAATTTTCAAGAAAAGGAGGTAGTTCATATCAACATTACATGACAACTGGACACTACATAAGATGGCAAGTAGAAATCCAATGGTTGGTCCTTCCACTCAGACAATTGTTAAGCTAGCAAGAACTGTCTAAAGCAACAACTGGGAACTCTAGAATCTAGTCAAATACAGCATTCAGGGGGATGCTTGATAAAAACAGACTCATATATTTCAGTAAATTTTGAGGGTTTTTTTGGCAGCTACTATCGCCCATCCTCTATCTCTGTGGTACATCAGACTATAACCGGGTATAATTTCTTGGTGCCAGAATAGGAAATAGGGGTCTTCTATTCCAAGAATTTGGCTTTTGGATTTTGATTGTCACTATAAATTGCTGAGGAGCTGGCATTGAGGTGGGTCACTTATTTAACCTTCATGGGCTAAATGTGCCACTGGTGGGAGAAAATTTAAGGAGATAACCCCCACCCCCACCCTTTTTAATTGGAATTCAGTATTTAAGGAAAGCTCTAGGTTAGTGGCCAACTAGGGAGATGATGGAACAGAGAATGTAGTGACCACAAACAAGAAATATAGTCTTTGCAAAAACAGTTTGGAAAAGTCAATGAACAAATTCATGACTATGGCCTTCATTAGGTAACAGCAGCAATCCCACGGGAGAGAGAATATGTAATGTCCAGAGGCACCACATTACAGTATTCAAAATTCCCAGTTCTCAACAAAAAATTACAAAGCATACAAAGAAATATAAAAGTATGTCTTAGTTATAGGATTAAAGAAATGATAGAAACTATCCATGAAGAACCCAGACATTGGACTTAGACAAAGACTTTAACAGTTTAAATGTGCTCAAAGATCTGAAGGAAATCATGAACAAAAAAGTTAAGAAAATTAGGAGAACAATGAATGAACAGCTATGGAATGTCAATAACAGAGAGATATTTTAAAAAGAATCCAAATAGAAATTCTGGAGATGAACTTGAGCAGGCAGAATACAGTATTAGAGGACTCAAATATAGGGCACTTGAACAGCCTGAGGTGCAGAAAGAATAAAACAAGAATGATGGGAATCATAGAGAGAGAGAGAGAGAGAGAGAGAGAGAGAGAGAGAGAGAGAGAGAGAGAGAGAGAGAGAAAGTCTAAAAATAACATTTGAAAAGAGAATGAATGCAAACTTCATAAATTTGATTATAGGTGTGAGTCTGCATATCCAAGAAGCTCAACAAACAACTAGCAGGATAAACTCAAAGAGATCACACATTAAGACACATTATATTCAAACCGTCAAAAATCAAAGCTAACGGGAGAATCCTGAAAGCAGCAAGAAGCAGCAACTCATTGTACGTAAGGGATCCTCAGTTAAATTAATAGCTATTATCTCATCAGAAATGCAGAGGGTAGATGACAGTGGTATGATGTAGTTGAAGTGCTAAAATTAAAACAAACAAACAAACAAAACTTTTGTAAAACAAAAATTATATATCTAGTTAAACTGACCTTCAAAAACGGAGGACAAATTAAGATATTTCAAGATAAACAAAAACTAAGGGAGTTTGCCACTGGTAGACCTACCCTACAAGTAATGCTAAAACTTGTCCATTAGGCGGAACCAAAGTAACTCAAAGCTATATAAAGAAATCAACATCACTAGTAAAGGTAACTGCACAAGTAAATGAAATCTAATATTTTTGTTTTGGTATGTAAATTTTCCTTTTGTTTTCTATATTGTTTATAGGACTCATGCATAAAATCATAATGACAAATCTATGTTAAAGAGCACACAAAGAAATATGTAATTTGTGATAATGCCAGTATTAAAAAGAGATAAGCATTAGATAGAAGATGTTATTAAAGTTAAACTAATATAATTGAAACTAGATTGTCATAAATTTAAGACATTAACTGTAACCCCATTGCAACCACTAAAAAAATAACTGAAAAATACACGAGAAATTGAAAATGGTACACTAAAAAATATTAATAAAACAAAAAATATATAATAGTGGAGGAACTGAGAAAACAGAAGATATAAGAATTATAAAAACAAATATCCCAATGGCAAAAGCAGGACCTTAATTATCAGTGACCACTTTAAGTGTGAATAGATTAAAACTAGCCAAAGATAGAGATGGTCTGAATGAATAAAACATATGGTCCAACTATTTGTAGCTTACAAGAGACTGACTTTAGACCCAAAGACCTAAATAAGTCAAAAATGTATACATGAACTATTATATCCCATACAGATGATAACTAAAAGAGAATTAGGGTAGCTATACCAATAAAAAAAAAGTGTCTTAGCCAAATATTTTATTGACTAAAAATAACATTTTTATTTGTAAAATGCTTAATTTGTCTAGAGAACATAACAATTATAGAGATGAACATATTAAGCAACAGAGCCCCAAAATATATAAAGCAAATATTAACGTAACAGCAGTTATAAACAGATAAGTCTCCAGTAATAGGACATTCAATAACCTACTTTTAATAACTGATAGAACGTCTAGACAGAAGACCAATACAGAAAGAAAGGATTTAAACAATCTGATAAACCAACTAGACTAATAACATAAATACAACATAAAGCATATATATCTTTCTCAAATGCACATGGAATGTTCTCTAGTATAGACTATTAGGCCATAAAACAATTTCTAATTAATAGAAAAAGGCTGAAATTGAACAAAGTATTTTCTCCAACTACAATAGGATAAATCTAGGAATTAATAAAAGAACAACCAGTCTATGGCCATGCTACCCTGAACAAGACCGATCTTGTCTGATGTCAGAAGCTAAGCAGGGTCAGGCCTGATTAGTACTTGGATGGGAGACCACCTAGAAAGACCAGGTGCTGTAGGCGTAAAAAAATAAAAAAATAAGGGATTATAAGCTGACAAGGTCCTTGCAATCTGTGAGGTCAACTAAGGGTTGCCTCCTAAAAATAATAATAATAATAAACAAACAAATGAATGAACAAACAAACAGAAATTTGCAAATGCATAGAAATTAAATGATATAATATTACACAACAAATGAACTAGTAAAGAAGTTACTATGGAAACAAGACTATTTTGAGACAAACAAAAATAAAAACTCAACATACCAAAAGATATGGAATGAAGTAAAAAAGTACATATAGGGAGATTTATAGCTATAATGCCTACATTAAAAAAGAAAGCTCTCAAATCAGCACTCTAACTTTACACCTTAAAGTAATAGAAAAAAAAAAAGAGCAAAATAAACTCAAAGGCAGCAAAATGAAAAACAAACAAACAAAAAATAGAACAGAGATTTTTTTTTTAAATAGAGAAATAAAAAGCAAACACTGGTTCTTTCCAAAACAAAATGGAAAGACCTTTAGCTAGAATGGTTAAGGATAAAAAAAAAAAAAAGAAAAAGAAAAAAAGACTCAGAAAATTAAAATCAGAAATGAAAACAGGTGCATTACTACTGACCTTACAGACATTAAAAGAATAAGAGACTACTGTAAAGAATTGCATGCCAACAGATTTAGATAATTGAGATAAAATAGACACATTCCTAGAAACGTAGAAATTATCAAATTACCAAAACTGACTCAGGAAGAGATAGAACTTTTAAACAATCTATAACAAGTAGAGATTGGATGAGAAATCGAAAACTCCGAATAAAGAAAATTCCTGAACCAAATGGCTTCATTGGTGAATTCTTCCAAGCATCTAAAGAATTAACACCAATCCCAGCCAAACGCTTACAAAATATTAAAGAGGAAGGAATATTTCCTAACACGTTTTTTTGAGGCAGAATTATCCTGATACCAGAAAGAAAACAATAGGTAATATCCCTTATAAACACGTCAGCAAATATTCTCAACAAATTTACTGGCAAACTGATCCAAACAGTGTATTAAGAGGCTTACACACCATGTCCAAATGGGATTTATAAAAAAAATACTAAAATAATGGTTCAAAATGGAAAATTAATTAATATATATTAATTATATTAACAGAATATATTATTAATATTTATATTAATAGAATAATTATATTAATATAATGCATTCTATCAACACATTAATATAGAATAAAGAAATAATAAAACATAATCATTCCAATCGATACAGAAAAAAGCCTTTGACAAAATTTAACACTATTTCATGAATAAAACATTTAGCAAACTAGGAATACATAGGAACTTCCTTAATATAATAAAATGAATTCATGCAAAATCCAGTTTTTCATGCTCAATGGTGAAAATTCAAAACTTTTCCCCTAAGGTTAGGAACAAAAAGAGAATACTCATTATATCTAATTACTCAACATTGGAATGGAAGCACTAGCCAGAGCAATTAGGCAAGGAAAATAGAAGTATTCCAAATTATAAATGAACAGAAAAAAAAAAAAAACCCTGTTCTCTAATTATAAGAATGTAATGACATGATTCTATATAGAGAAAATTCGTAGAATGCACATAAGTTACTAGAGCTAATAACTAATTCAATACAGTTACAGGGTTCAAGATCAACACATAAAAATCATTCGTTCTTCTATATAGCAGCAATAAACCATCAAAAAAGGGAAATTAGAAAAGCAAGTCACTTATAATAATATCTGAAAGGATAAAATACTATGAAAGAATTTGACCAAGGAAGTGAAACACTTGTACATTGAAAAAGACAAACATTATTTTAAAAAAATTAAAAACCTAAATAAATGAAAATATAATCCATGTTCATGATTGGAACATTTAATATTGTTAAGATGTTAATATTCCCCAAAGCATGTATGGCTTCAGTGCAATCTCTACCAACCATGGCTTTTTTTTTTTTTTTTTTTTGTAGGATGGATAAATAGATTTATACAGAAATGCAAGGGGCCCCTAAATAGCCAAAGCAATTTTGGAAAAGAACAACAAAGCAGGAGGACTCACAGTTCATTTCAAAATTTATTGCAAAGCTACAATAATCAAAACATTGTGGTACTCTCATACAGATAGAGATATAGGCCCATGAAATAGGGTTTAGAGTACAGAAATCAAACAAAACATCTTTGATGAATTGATTCTCAAAAATGGTTCCTAGACCATGCATGAGGGGAATAAGTCTCAACAAATTGGACAACTGGATTTCTACATGCAAAATAAAAATATTGGACTCCTATCTCACATACAAAAGTTAACCTAAATATAGAAAAAAAATTAACTCAAAATTAATTAATAACCTAGATACTAAACCTATAAAGCTATTAGAATAAAACATAAGGTAAAGCTTCGTGACCTTGGATGGGGCAATGGATCTAAGATTTAATACTAAATGCAAAAGAAAAAAGTATACATTGGACTTTAAAAACCTAAAAATTTTCAAGCATCAAAGCAATGTTACCAAGTATGAGGAAATAAACCTACAGAGATCAAGAAAATATTTCCAAGTTATATGTCTGATAGAAGTTTAATATCCAGAATATATCAATAACTTTTATATCTCAACAAAAAAATAATAATAAAAATGGGTAGAGAAATTGAATGCCATTCCTCCAAAGAAGATATACAAATAGCCAAAAAGCACATGAAAAAATACTCATGATCCTTGGTTATCAAGGAAGTACAAATCAAAAACAATGAGATACCCTCCATACAACTAGTATGGCTTTAACCAAGAAAATGAAAATTAACAAGTGTTCATGATGAATTGGAGAAACAGAAATAGAAACAGAGATATTGTGAGTGAGAATGCAAAATAGTGCAGCCATTGTGGCAAACAGTTTGGTTGTCTGTTAAGTTTAACAGAATACTGAACAATTAATTACACCCCTAGGTTTATACCTAAAAGAAATAAACATATATGTCTACACAGAAACTTGCTCACAAATGTGTATAGCAGTATTATTCACAGTAGCTAAAAAGTGGATATGACCCAAATATCCATGATGGGTAAGTGGATAAAGTGTGGTATATAAATATAATGGAATATAATTCAGCCAAAAAAAGTAACAAAGTACTGATAAATGCTATGACTTGGTAAAGCTTGTAACACTGTGTTAAGCCCAAAGCGAAAGGTTGCATATTGCATATATGATTCCTCTCATATGCTTTCAGAATGTGCTAATAGAAAGACAAACAGCAGATTACAAACTACTAGGGGTGGAGGAAGTGGGGAATGAGAAATAAAATTACTAATAAGAAACAGAATATAATTTATGGTTATAAGAAATTATTACGGCATTATGGAAAAGTTTTAAAACTAAGGAGAGCCAGTATTTGCACTACATTGTGAATACATTAAACAGCACTGAATTACAACTTTAAAATAGCCAATGATATAAGATGTGAATTTTTCAAACTTAAAAATCACATACGCATATTACTGATTGGCATGAATGCCTCTAAATTTTCTACTAGTTCTATTAGAATAAATTAGATATCCTTCACAAATTATCTTGGTTCTCTGTCTTAATTGTTTAACTGAATATAAAATTATCTGCAGAGCTTCTAGTGACGTTTTTTGCCCAGAAGCAAAATTTTCAAAAGATACTGTCACTTCTGAATGCTATTTTCTTCATGCTTTCTTTATAAAGCAGTAATAACATATGCCTCAGACACCAAATAATAGAAATCAACATTGATAATCAGAGAATATCTACTAGAGATTATTTATAAACTAATTGTCCTTTGGTGACACTCAGGAATCTGAAAATAGATTTCAGTCATTAAAAATTATTATACTTTTTATGACTGTGCATGTTTTTAAATATGGAGCTTTCGTTTAAAAAACTAAAAACAACTAATATTGAAAGCTTACTATATTTTTGATGTCGTTTTAAGCATCTCATATTCCCCAGCTTATATAATTAATAAAATACCTAATTAGGTAGTATTTAATAAGCAAAGTTTATAGTTTTCTTGTATAAAACTCATATATAAAACACTACACTGAATTTTGGTGAATATAAAGTGAAAAGTAGTACAGGAGATAAAATATTCAAAACATTTACTACATGATTAAGGCACAACATAGAACAGATTATATTATTATTAAAATAAATTCAACATTTTAGATTGTGAAGGAAATAGAGAGAAAGTCTGATAAATGGAAAGGCGATAGAATGTGACATTCAAGCCTATTACAATTAAATCAGGTAGAGATGAGGTTATCTACCATGAGGCATTCTTAATTTTACATATGACAGAAGCCATATTATATATTTTAATGTTTTCTAAATATACTATGGTGTTTATAACTTTATTTAAAAATCTGCATCTACAGATTATATATAAAACTACATATTATGAGCTTTTAGTATTATTAATTCATTAAGACTATAATGCTTAAAAATTAGTTAAATATAAAGGAATTTTAGAAATTAACTTGGTGGTAGGAAGGAAGCTGATGATGGTATTGATTGTGAAACCTGACAAAAAGCTAGAATGAGAAAGAGGGAGAGAGAGCAAGAGTGAGAGAGATAGAGACAGAAGGAAGGAAGGAGGAGGGAGAGAGGGAAGGAGAGAAGAAAGGAAGAACATGAGCACTAACTTCGGTTTGAAGTAGGAAGGTATGCTTGTGTATCTTTGTGGTTATAATATTGTCCTAATTGTAAAAATAGATTTTGTTCCTGATTTTGTTGTCTTACTCTGTCCTTGGCTTTCTCTACCTTGAATAGATCCTGTGACGTCCTGAATGAACTTTAATCTCATCTGAAAAATGATGATCAAGAAGGCACCATTTTCTTTGGTTTTATTAGACACTTGACAGCAAGAGATATCAATTTATCATGTGTAGTATTGGAGTACCTTTTCTGTGAATCTTAACAATTGACTGGGAAAATCACAAGAAAATATTGTAAGAAAAATTGAAAGAAACAGTTTTGTGCCTTTGGGAAATAGATAGACAGCAATGGCAGACCTTTGAGGTTTATTATATTCTTTGTTTTAGTAGTGCTACAATTTTAACACATGCTTTTCTTTTAAAAACTGTGTATCCTGTTTTAAAATAATTTAAAAGGAACAGCATCTGTTACTTCCATCAGAAACCGATCTTTCCAAATTTATAGTTCATGCTGTGATATTTTTGCTTCATGAACAGCCACTTTCCCTAGGTTCTTGTAAACTTTCATTAGCACCACCAATTCAGTTTCTTTGGAATTCTGACCTCAATTTCCTCTCTTCTGTGCTATATTAGATACTACAATCAACTTCTACAACATGTGTGTGTGAGTGTGTGTGTGTTATCAAATGCATTACATCACAATTCCTATAGATTTTATGATGTCAAATATAATCAAATTGAATGGCTTGTGTATTTTAAAATAAATTTAATATATTAAAAAGATTATATGATGTTATAGGGCATATAGGATTTTGTGGATAAACATGACTTATTTCTTATAGCTCAAACAAATTGGTATGCCTGCTTCCGGAAAATCAAACCTTACTTTGAATTATTTGTGACTATATTAAAAAAGGAAAATTCTCAAAATGCCTTTCATTTTTATTAACTACAAAATGTGATATTTTCCATGAATATCCGTCCATAATTAAAATTTAAACATAATCAGATATGAAATGAACTCTGTGAGGTTTGGAAAGAGACAAATTTACTTGCATATATTTTATAAATAAGATTATAAGGGTCCTATTGTAAAAGCTATTAAAGATGCTTAATACGAGAGGGTAGTGGAGAGGGAGGAAGGTAGATGAGCTAAGAGGTGTCAAATATGTTGTGACAGAAAGACATCAAACAACAATGCAATATATATGTGTCTTACTGTTGAACTGTACACCTGAAACTTATTGGACTTAGTTAACAAATGTCATCATAATAAGAATAAAAAAAAATTTAAATAAAATTTCAGCTTTGTAGCAGTGGAAAGGAATTACCTTATCATGACTAAAACATCTACTATGTCAACAGCATCATATTAAAGGTTATTTTGAAGCTTTTCCTTTTAAATAAATAAATAAATAAAATGAAAGGATACAGAAGAGGTGGTGTGTATATACAATGGAATATTACTCGGCCATAAAAAAGAATGAAATCTTGCATTTGCACTAATATAGGATGGACCTAGAGGATATTATGGAAAGTGAAATAAGTCAGATTAAGGCAAATACCATATGATTTCACTTATATGTGGAATCTAAACAACAAAATAAACAAACAAAACAAAAATTAACTCATTGATATAGAGAACAAACTGATAGTTGCAACATGGAAGTGGGTTTGGGGGTGGGTGAAAAAAGTGAAAGGGATTGAGAAGTAAAAATTGCTGCTTATGAAAATAGTTATAGGGAAGTAAAGTACAGCACAGGAAATATAGTCAATGTTCTAATATGTATGCGTGGTGCTAGGTTTATCAGAGCGATCACTTGATAAGGTATATAAATGTCAAATCACTATGTTATAAGCCTGAAACTAATATATTAGTCAACTATAATTATTTCAATTACAATTGAAAAAAATTTTTTAAATCATTAAAAAGATGCTTAATGTCTTAATTTCTTGAATTTATATAATTTTTAAAATGTTACTGTACAGTTGTTTTTATAAAGATCTTTTGATTTAAAAATATTTTTTAAAGAGCTTCTAAAATAGATGAATTCTTTACTTTTATAAAATAATTATAAAGTCTTCTGAGATTTACATTTAGATAATTCACATTTGAATGCTTTACCGTTGATTCTATCTAAAGAAATAAATAAATCTGTTTTAATAATAAGAAAAACTAGATTTCTAAATTATCACTAATTAAAAATATTATTGCCAATCACAAGCATAAATTCACATGTGTATATCTAAAAGCAATTGGTAGAAAAGATATAAAAACAGTTAAATAAAATAGTGTGAAATTTTCAATATCATATTAACACATTAGAGCCTGACAATGTTACACATGTAGCATTTTTATATCTACAACACAACAGTCCAAAAATACTTTTTGCCCATTGAGACAGTTATGTGTCAACTTGAAGGTTGTTTTTGGATGAGATTAAATTAGTGATATATTGGTTAAAGCAGATTGTCCTCCATGATGTGGGTAGGCTTCATCCAATCCACTGAAAGCCTGAGTGGAATGAAAAGATTTGCCTTCTAGAGAAAAACAGAGCTCTTCTGAAGGACTGTCCTCAGATTTCATCTGTACCATTAGCTCTCCTTGGTCTCCAGCCTGCCAGCCCAGCCCACACTGAAACAAGTAACCAATTATTTCCCTCTATATTTACATCCTGCTGGTTCTGTTTCCGTGGAGAACCTTGACTAATTCAAGTGTAGGTTATATCACTATTTTAAATAGTATTTTTCATCTTAGAAGATTGGTCAGGAAGAAATCTGGTGAGTACCACTATGCCTATGCTTTGAACTATGGCATTTACTATTTTAATTTATTTTTAATGAAAATTCCTATTGCTAAATACATATTCAAAGGAAGTATCTGAGAAACTGTCAGAAACATAGAGCAATAGAGTCAGACCCATTTCTCTTGTATTTATTACCCTTCTTAGCATTGAGTAGAATATCCTCTCCTAGTGATCCACCTACAACTTTGCTGCTTTAGATGTGATGCTTGCTGGGTTCCTGGGTCAGCAGAACTCTCTGCTAACAAAATCACTATACAGGCCTCCATTGTGAAGATCAGGACAAAATGAAACCAGAAGCCTCCCTCCACTTCTCTTGAATGTGCCACCCCCTGAGTCTCAGGGTGGATTGCTCATATTTGGAGTGCCTTTGAGTATATTTCATTTCATCAGGAGTCTTCATCTGCAATGTTAATTCAGAGGAGCTGGTAAAATTGAAACTGTGTAAAATTATAACATTTTGTTTCTTGTAGAAACATTCTTCATCATTCCCAAATTCTAAAACACTTTCCTTTGGTGGGAAAAGGGGATTTCAATATAATTATTTTGAGATATAAATGTGTAAGAACACACATGGCAAATTTTACATATTAAGAAGGATGTTTATTGACTCCTAGTAACTAAAATTCACACTCGTCTTTCACACCTTTGTTTCCATTTTGTTTTATTTTTCTTCCTAGCCCTCACTGCTCTTTGACATTATATATTTATTTATCGGATTAATTGCTATACCTTTTTCCAGAATCTAAGTTTTGTACAGAAAGGAGCTTTGTTTGTTTGCTACTCAAGTTCCAATAACTACAACAACTACTTGATGACCAATAAATAGTTTTTAAATGTTCTTAAATGGAGAAGTTGACTGATACATGAATGAATTATATATTTGTAGTAAATTTCTTCCTTCTATGGATAACCTCAGTTTCCAACTTCATCTCCTCAGGCATAAAAAAAAGACTTTTTCAACCTTTCTGTGTAGATTAAAATAAGATATTTTATTTAATTAATAATTATTCAGACTACTTTGTGAAAACATCCCAGAGAAATAAACAGTAAAATGTGCTGAAGTTTCAAGTAAGAAAAAAATTTGTATGCAGTTAGTGCAACAAAGTTTTGTTATCCTATGTCTTTATTATGTGATACTATCCTAGTATGTTGTACCTGGAATCATTTAATCCAAAGCTCATGTATTTAGCAGTTGAATAGCCACAGCTCAATCACCTAGAACTAAACAAATCAATATCTAAGAAAGAGATGATATCGCTGACCATCCTCTCCTCTTTACTCTTAATGAACGGTTTAATAAGCCATTTCTGATTCTCCTTACTGTTATCTCAAACAGTTGAAATCCATGTGGTGATTTCTTCAACATTTAGTGTTGAATTTCCGTTCTAAGTAATATTCTGTTCTAGATAGTACATGCCCCCCACTGTTAATATATGAATGATCCCAGGCTTTTGCTTTCTACTGCTCATGGAAGAGAAAACTGTTTTGCCCTGCTCAGTTTCTTCTCATTCTTCTGGTTTATGAGAAAAATACAGTTTGCCAGCCTAACTGTTTTTGAATTTCATTAGTATTGATTTGTTTCTTTTATTTGCTTTTGTTGTTTTGTCTGTCTTTCATTTTGTTTTATTTTGCTTTGTTTCGCTTTGATTTTGGGATATAAAACTTAGACAAAACAGGAATGAAGACAGGAAGAAATGAGAAGGGATGGGTTGGGAGTTAAAGAGGAAAAGGTTGAAAGCAGTTGAGTCAAGAGAAACCCAGAAGAAAATAAATAATTTGTAAAAGAGCGTTACTTCAGTCACTATGTATACTGCACAGTGTTTGAGAAATTGACCCACTAACCTTTGAGTTTATTAAAATTTGGTTATGGGTAGTATTTCTTTGGTCATCACACTGATACAAGTTTAAACTATGTCTGTATAACAATTCACATGTTTACTTTTGCTTTCCATAAATATTTATTAAATATTTATTCTGTGCTGGGCACTGCCCTATTGAATGTTTATCTAGATATAAAAAGACAATAAAAAACATCAGCCACCATGGAACTTACATTCTAGGAATGAAGTGAGACCAGAAGCACATTAAAACAAAACATCTCCCAATAGTAAAAATTTGTCTGAAGAAAACAATAGTCAAGAAAGAATACTTTGCAAAAAGTAGCTACCTCTGGGATGTGAAAAAATGGCCAAGAATATTTGAGGCAGAGAGAGAAAAAGACTTTAGAACAACTTGGTATGTTATAGTCCTTATAAGCAGGCTCATGCAGGCAGCTGGAGCATAGCATATTAACAGAGCATGCTTAAGCTAACGTAAGGAAATAAGGAAGAGATGTATTACACAGACTTTGTAGGTCACACACACACACACACACACACACACACACACAAGATTAGGTTTGTTTGTTTTCCACAAATCATGTAAAACCTTTAGAGCTGAGAAAAGTCAGGAATGGCCTACACCAGATAGTAAAATTTGACGCCAGAATGATTAGGTTGCACAATTGTAAAAAATCCAAAAAAGAAAATTTCAGGAAAATATTCTGATTTCGGTACAATTTGCATTTACTGAGGATCAGAAATAAAGACCTATATGGCCTGGACTTTAGTGGGATTGAAGGGAAGAAATTTAGATTCAAAACAGAATTCACACCCATTGCAGTGCTTTGACACATAATAAGCTTTTAATATAAATTGTTAATTGAAGTATAACTTATAACAGAAAAGTGTGCTGATCATATGTGAAGACAAAGAATTATTAAAAGAACACATGTGAAGGCCCATCAAGATTAAAAAAAGAAGAAAAAAGAAAATTAACATGTAAAATATATGCCACAATTCAGCCTCCCCTCTTTCCCCACAGAGGTTAGCATTATTATTATTTCTAACACCATAGAGTGATTTTGCATAGTTTTAAGTATTATATAAGTATAATTTCACCATATATCCTATTTTATATCTGGCTTTTTTTCTCAATATTTCTATTTTTTTCATTTATTATTTTGTGAAATTCACCATGTTTATATTTAAAATTACTTTTAAAAACTCGATTTAAGAAAAGGAAATCCTGCCATCTGAGACAATATGGATAAAGTTGAGGGCATTAAGCTAAGTAAAGTCACTTGGACATAGAAAGACAAATACTGTATAATCTCAGTTATGTGTGAAATCTAAATAAAACAAACTTACAGAAAGAGAAGAACTGATGGTTGCCAGGGGTGAGCAGTGGGAGGTGTGGGAAATGAGTGAAGGCAGTCAAAAAGTACAAACTTCCAGTTATAAAATCGATAAATTCTGGAAATGTAATGTACATAGCATGGCGACTACAGTTAACAATACTATATACTTGAAATTACTAAGAGAGAAGATTTTAATAGTTCTCATCTCAAAAAAAATAAATTAGAATCATGTGAAGTGAGAAATGTGTTAATTAACCTTATTGTGGTAATCATTTTGCAATGTACCCATATATTAAATCATTATATGTACACCTTAAATTTGCACGATGTTGTCAATTATGCTACAATAAAGCTGGAGAAAAAAAGTCTCTTGAGAAACTCATAGATAATTGAATATTCTGTTTTGTTCTGATAGTAGCTACTTTTAACCATGATAATTGACCTTTACTCACAAAATTGCTCCTGTGCATGGTAAATTGAGTCATTGATATCAGAGCAGTTTGTAAGGTAAATAAGTCTTTAAGTCTACTGCCTAGACACAGTAAAGTTATGATTATGAATAATGTTAAAAAATAATGTTTTATTTTCAAATTATGAAAATTCTCCCTACCCTAAGTAACTTGTACACTAACCAAAGATGTCTTTGTGGTTGTTAGTTGTCTGTTTTGATTTTTATTTACTTTTTGATTCTGTTATATACACTTATTTATTTATTCATTTATTATTTTTTTTTTATGGATCAGGATCCTGAAACTCCTCAGGTTCAACATTTTCTCAGGTAGAGAGAGGGTAAACATGTGAAACACATAGCCCAAAGATAAACTGAATAATTAGAGTATCAAAATTGTCAATTTTTTCCCTGTAGTCTACAGGGAAGAATGATATGTATATCTAGTGAATAATCTGCATTTTAGTTCAAGCCAGTTGCTTAAAGTATGAAAATACCTACTGTAGGTGGACACGTTAGCATAGTCCAACTTTCCACATACACATAATCATTTTATAAAACGGAACTAAATTTTTAAACATGAACACAATCCATGATTACTTATCAATGTATGGCCATTATCACCATCTTTACAAATACTTGTAACTCCTTCACATGGCTGCATTTAGTACTGTAACTGTTCCATGGCAAGCATGGTGTCGAGATACTGTGGCCAGTTTGATAATCATATGAGGTGACTACATCCATCTCCAAGTAATCCTGGCACTCTTTCTTGTGAAGTCTGAATACAACCTTTTAATCTTCCTCAATGAAGCTTTCTGCTATTTAAGTTGGGGGACAAGATGAAAGTGATATGGCATTCCAGAACTATTACAAGTCATTACCTCAAATGACAGCAAAATTACTGTCTTTCCAGAAATTCTAGCTCTGGCTGCTTTCCACTCATCATCATGAAGATTTTCATGCTCTCTCTCCCTTCCCATCTCTACAGTTCTTAATGTTCCTGGTGGTGATATATATCTTTTTAGAACAACAAGAAAGGAAGGAACACGTTTATTTTGTCACAACATGGAACACCTGATTATATAATTCTATTTCTAAGGAAGATACCTCTTGCTAATACTTAACGATAAAACTTTTTAAATCTCGACAACACAAAGCAACAATAGAAACAATATCAGTTGTCAAGATTTAGTTTAGTAGTATTCAAAATGTGAATATGAGACTTTGCTTAAAGATGATTGGCATGTGAGCTCCATTGCCCAGAAAGTTGTCATTGGTATAAACACACCTCAGAATAGACCTTCTCAACTTTCTCTCACTTGTATAAAATGACGTTCATTTTATTATAGAGTTTTTAGTGTCAGGTTAAAACCTGTATGAGAATATCTTGTGAAAACAGCATTTTTAGTTAAATATTTCTATAGTTTTCAACAAAGTTTTAAAGAAATTAGCAGGCATAGCTTGTATTTTCACATAAATCTATTCTCAAAGTTGATTTTTTTTCATATGTTGAAATAGAAATATATGTGGCAGAGATAAAAATATTTGTTCACGAATTTTAGGTATTGCCTAAAAGTGGAGGTCTGAACCACATTCTAGTAAGCAGTGCTTCTGATCAATTAAATGGCTCTGTAGTAAAATTTTTAATGCACTAATGTTTAAAACAAACATGTAAAATACATATCCTTTTAATAGAGCATTATCTTGATTATAAATACTAATAAAACTTTTAAAATGTGAGTTACTCAAAATGCAAGTGACAATGGCTTTATTTATTTTTTTATTTAAAAATATTTATCATCTATTTATTTATTTATGCTTGTTTATTTGTTTATTGTGACATTGGTTAACGGATCCAATAAGTTTCAGCTGTACATTTTATCAGTAAGGCAGATAGATTTTACACTGTGTGTTCACCTCCCATAGTTAGATTTCTTTCTGTCGCCACATATTTGACCCCCTTTATCCCATCTACCTCCCTGCTTCCACCTCCCCCTACCCTCTGGTAACCACTAGTGTATTGTCCATGTCCATGAGTCTCTGTTTTTTGTACTGTTCATTTGTTGCTTTTAGGTTTATATCTACATATAAATAATATCATGTGATTTTCAACTTTTTCTGTCTGGCTTATTTTGCTTAGCATGATTATCATGAATGTGACAATGACTTTAAAATGCATCATGTAAGTTTCTGCACTGTAGTTAGCTCCATACTTTTTATTTACCTCAATTTACTATGAAAATCAGTTTGTATTTCTTAAATATACAGTATGTGGTACAGGTGGGCAGAGGGCCCAGAAATTCATGAACAAGTTTTCTCAGAATTAAAATCACACTAAAATAGATCACTGCAGCCAAACTCTCTCATGGGTAATTAAGAATGGACAAGATGTGAAGCACACGATAAAGGAAATCTATAGAAGAAGCCATTTCCATTCAAATGAGTTGTTTTCTCTTCTAATGGAAGGCAATAATAAAGATGATGACAGTAATGATAATGGTAAGAATTATGTCATTAATGGCAACTACCATTGAATTGAATGTTTACTAGGGGCCGGGTACTGAGCTATCCACTTTACACATATTATGTCATTTAATTCTCATGATACTATATGTTTGTATTATAATACCCATTTAAGATTTGAGAAATACATCCTTAAGTATATTACGATCTTTTTGCTAGGTAACATGTAGTGTATAACAAGGCTAGGATTCACGTGTGGGACTTTGTGAGTCCAGAGCTCATACTGTGGTGATTGTGCAATGAGAGTGGTGCTGAAGTCCAGGTTCAGACAGTAGGTAGGTCATTTTATGTTTTTCTTACTATTTGCTTGTTTCTCTGTGGATAATAGCAGAGCATAGTGGTGTAGCTGTAGAATGTAAAACTAAGATTTTAAAGTCTTTTTTTAACAATCTCAACAAGATAACGTTTGTAAAGATTCCATATTGTATTTTAGCCTCTCAGGAAGGCACCATTAAAAGGTTTTTCCTATGCCTAACACCAATTTAACCATTCCCCTCATAATCTCTTTATGAGAGGAGAAGATGGATATATGAACAAGTTACCATAGGTCTGGAATGGCAGATAGAATTATTCCAATTAAGCATAACCTATTCAGGAGGTGACATAAAATATTTAAATGCATATTTTTAATGAATGTATTTACTGAATCTGCTGAAATTCTGAAAATTTAATCAATAGCTAGAGTATTCACCAATGCTCCAATCTTTCTTGCTTTATTTTGAAACTGTGTGTTTTCCCAAACATAGGATAACATTATTTCTATAAATCCTACAGTATAAATTGGTACTCTGGACATTTGGTACAGCAAGAATGACCTTTTCAAAATATAAATGTGATTATATTAATATTCAATTTAAAATACTTCAATGCCTTTTATTGGTTATAAAGTATAATCTAAGACTTTTATCATTGAATATGTAGCCCTTAGATTAGTCAATATACATCTATTGATAGCTATTGTATTAATTGTCATGGTTTGAGGTGCAAATATTTAATGATTTCACATAAGAAGTCTACAACTAGGCTGTTGGAGGGTGGGTACAATGGTTCAATGACATTATCAGACATAATTTCAGGCCCTTTTCATTTTTCAGTCTTATTGTTGATAGTGTATAGTCCTCTGTCACCATGCTTATCACCTCATGGGCACCAGATGAACAGGCATCTTCAGGTGCATCTGTCATAACAGTCAAATAGGACAAAAAAAAAAAAAAAGGAAAAGAGGGACAGGAGGAAAAAGCTGCCTATACTAGGAAAACAATGTATGCAGACTATATATCAGAATTAGTATTATTTTATTGTCCACCTCTAGTACTGAGTTGCAGGAAGGGCTAGAAAATAGATTTTCAGTTAGACATTCTGGGAATAAAATAATAATTAATGTTTTATCTTTAAGGAAGAATAGCAAAACAAACCCTGAGTTGGCATCTAAAAGTATCTCACTATTATGTAGAAAAAAATTTGTTGGTCATTAGGGTTACAAATGATTGGAACTGCAGTCAAACAAAAACTCATAGACAAGACAACAGTTGAGTGATTACGAGAGGGAAAGGGGATAGGGGAGGAGGTAGATAAGCATAAAGGGGTCAAATATATGGTGATGGAAGATTTGACTTCGGGTGGTGAACACACAGTGCAACATACAGATGGTATATTAAATTACACACTTGAAAATTATATAATTTTATTAACCGATGTTACCCCAATAAATTTAATAAAACCAGGTGACTACAATTCCTCCTGCCTAGAGTAATTTACATAATCTAGTCTATTTCAACTATTCTATCTCTTGTTCTGACATACTCCTATATTTCTTCTGTATTCTATTTTAACTGAACAATTAATTCATTGAAGTGTCTGTGTGATTTCTCTGTACCTTTGCAGTTGCTATAACTTTGACTTGCAATGCCCTGTCTTCTTGACATGTCTGCTAAGTTTCTACTTAAGAGTCATTTCAACCATCTTCTACTCTATCAAGCATTCCCATATTCCCTCCTAATTGCCCAATAAAATAGCATTCCTCACATCATACTGTGAACATTCATGTAGGCTTACATTATTATGAACAAGTGATTAATAGATATGGGAATTCAAATTATACTCAATTTATGGCCACAGGAAAGAATCGACAAAACTTGCTTTGAAATGTTTAAGTGATATGAGACATCTATTATTAAAGATTTGAAAGCAGGTTTTGTCAATTCTTTCCTGTGGCCATAAGAACATATATAAAATTCTGTGTTATAATTTTAATCTTAATGAAAAGAAAATGTTTTGCTTGGCTACATTATTAAACTTCTTCTTCTGTAAAAGATATAATAGTGGAGATACAGCTAAATTATTAAACTTCATCTACTTTAGAAGAGATAATAATGGAGATATGAATAAGTAATCTTTTAGATGTTGTCATATGCTGTCATTATGATATGAATTAGTGACCAAGTAATGTTGGATAACTGTCTATAATTTTCAATATATCAGTCTATAAATAACATTAATATGGCACTTTAGTGTTTTCAATTTACTTTCATGCACTATCTTACTTGATCTTTAAAATAATTTAGTATTTATATAATAATTACTATGATCCCTCTTTTACAGAATAGAAATGTATGTGTTTCAGAGTGTTTCATGGATGTATCAAAGATCACATAGTTAGTGAGTGGTAAATTTGAAAATTAAATGCAGATCTTTTATACTACATTTAATGTTTAGTTTACCATATATTTCTGACTTTTTTGTGACTATAATAATTGTATAAAATTTTGCACTTTTGCTCTCCTGAGTAGTTTGTATTCAAATGTTTATTAATATTTAATGTTATTGAGTTATTTTAAAGTATTACATAAACCCTAAATATCATGAACATAAATTATTTTCTATGTATCATTTGTATTGGAGGTTTAAATTGCTCACTCCTTGGTATGGTGACCAACTTGTCCTAGTTTGTCAGGGACTTTTCTGCTTTTAAAACTAAAAGTCCCCAGTTCTAGTAGCCTCCTCAATCCTGGGAAAATCAGGACATTTGGTGACCCCCTTCAGTACTGGGAAAAACATAAAATGTTAAGCCCTATATTCTTTTGAGCAGTCTTAGAATTATAGATGCTTCAACCAGTAATTTAATAAGGAAAGTTGAAAGATGGAACCTTATTGGCACAATTTAACAAAGAGCTCAACTAGTCATATTCATTAGTCACATATAGTTGAACAAATATTTATGTTTCATGAACTGTTACATTTTAGATAATTTTATATTTTTTCTTATCAAAGTATCATAGAATTTGGTTTCAGTTTATATATCCATATTCAAAGATAAAGAATTTTCCTATAATTTTGAAATATATTTATAACTAGTCCAAGTACTTTTAATTTTGAGAGTAAAAATATTTTAATTTAAATGTTCTTTAAAGAAATGGTGTACATACACTTAAAATGGTAACCTGTGTCAATATGGGAATTAAATTTTACCCATCAGTATGAAATGAATAAGCATCACCACTTAATTTACAGAGTAACTACATTGACCACTACAATGAAAAAGACAAGACAGAATTGCAAAATGAAACTCATGTAAAACAAAATAGTCTTTTATTACAATAAATTAGGACTATAAACATTTGTACTAATGTACTGAAGAGAGGATTTCTCCTTCTAGGTAAAACGCAGTTGATCACAATTAACCAATGTTTCCTTTGCAACATCTAAGAAAACATCATATTTTTAAAGGCATGGAATAGTTAATGGAAACAACAAGAATATGTCAAACTAAAATTCCAAAGAAAAGAAAACCTTCCTATTATGAGTAAAAGATAACCAGCCATTTCCTTCTTGGATCCAGTTGCTTATTTTTTAGGGAGTCTAGGTTTCAGAGACCTGAAATCCAGGAAGATTCTATGGGGTAATTAAAAACCAGCAGAAGCTTATTATATAGTTGAGTGGAGGAGAACTCTTGATTTATAGGATGGAAACTAGAGAAGCTCCAGACAAAGAGCTACTTACTCATGGACTATTTGTTGAGTTCCGGAGATGCGATGAAGGCTAGGACTCTGTTAAATACTGTTAAATGACAAAGCTCATGCTACGAGACAAAGTTCTGATGAAGTACATGAGCCTGTCTCAAAAACTTGGCCAGTTTCCCCTCAAGACAATTGCTAGGTATTGAAAAATAGGAGATGGGGGGAAGATAGAGTCCAATAGTAAAGACATTTTGACAGGAGAAATGAATTTCCCACAAGCTTCTGGGATAAAGAAAGTATTGAACCACCCAATTCTTAGTCAAAACTATGGAAAGGCCACACTCCTGGCACAATGAGCCGGTTCACCCTAAAATGGCAACACAGCCTGATTAGCTCAAGCCTTGATCGAATTGATATTAACAGCCATCCATGATCTGGCTAAAACAAGAAAAGATCATTCTTCTGATTAAAAAAAAAAAATCTGGATCTTTATAAATGTTTTATTTACAATAACCTGCATATAAATTTTTTAAAAGTTTATGAGATATGTGAAGGCACAGGAAATGTGATTAGGCAAAAATAAAAAAAAACAGTAAAAAGAATAAATATTAAAAAAGAATAAATACACAGGTAAGTGTAAAAGAATATTGTTTAAAACAACAAAAATAATAATGTCTGGTGGGGTTTATAACATGGCCAAAATAAAATATGCGACAAAGGTACACACTGTGGGAGGGTTTTTTATAGTGTTTTTAATTTTCAGCAGCATATTCTTAAGAAATATTATTTTATAAAAGAACTCCTGATCATAACATTTCTGAGTCCATTCATAATCATCATCAGCTGATCCTATCTTCATATTTACTTGATAGTTTAGCAAAGGATAGAACTATAGGTATATAATAATTTCCTCTGACTACTAAAACACAGAGAAAGTCTGAGCTCTATATAAATCTCTTCATGCCGTTGATAACTCGGTTCTTTCATTGTAAAATGTTACTAATTCCTGTGACTTCTGATATTTCCTTACCATATATATAAACACATATACGTATATATGTGGGTCTTTTTAAAAATATATCTATCAACCACCCCCAATTCCCAGGAAGTACAGCTTTCTATCTGGCATTAAGTGACTTTGTTTAACTTTCAGAAAATTTCTTCTATTACCATTTTCCACTCTATTTTCCCTTGTCCTTTACATAAATGATTTATATTACAGTATCTGTATTTATTCAATTTTCTTATAATTTCAATTGCTTGGACCACTTGTACTGTGTTCCTTATCTTAGTCTTCTAATCACTCATTTAATCTTTAGCTGTCTCTATGCTCCCAATCATCTCAACTAGTCAATTTTTTAATAATTTAAGCAAATGTCTTTTTCATATTTAAGGACTATATTGTGCCTGTTTTATTTTATCTTATTTTTTAAGTATAGAGTTACAAAATTCAATTAATTAATCTAAGGTCTTTATCATAGGGGTAACAATTCATCCAAAAGTCTAATAAAAGGAAGGAGAGAGTAGGCATACTATAAAGAAAAAATCTTTTCATTACCCATGTCTAAAACAATACCAGTATAATAACTGAAGAAAATTTGCTATATTGTGTGTATTGTGACATGTGACTTGCCAAGCTGTAAATGGCCAGTCAGTGATGGTTTGATATACACAACATGTATAACAGTGCTGATTGTAAGAGAATGATTGAAAAATGACTCCATCAAAAGCTATAGCTTGTGAAAATACCATAAATGTCATTGAACCAGGACAATTTATGACTAGCCAGAGATGTCGTAGATGGACATGCCAAAGAAGTTTGAAAAACAGAGGTGTGACAGATGAGATTGCTGTAACTTCAAAAGAGATATTGTGGCTTTCCTCTTAGATGCTAAGAATGCTACTTCTGTAATTACTACAAATCCTCAGGAAAAATATTTTAAACATGATATCTGTAAATTAGGTAAGATTTCTGTTAAATAAACATTTTGAAAGTATTGCATGATTTAATATTTTTGGTATATCTGTCCTTGTCATTAAATATTTAATATCTTATGTAATATATCTTATTTGCATTACTTGAGTTAATCCATGTTATTTTAATCTTTGCAAAATGAGATTATATATTTAATGAATATTTTCATTGATTTCAACTACATGGATAGATATGGTTATATCTTTGATACTATTTTTATTTTTAAAAGGTGAATTTTAGATTTAAAAAAATCCACTATATATTATTTGTAGCAAAAGTGTGTTACACTTTATTTCAGAAACTCATCTATGAATAAATAAAGAGAGAACATGTAGTAAGCACACAGCACAGATCACACCTCTGTCTTTACTTTAAATCTCATTGGAAAATCTATGTGAGTCACTTGCACAGTCTCTCTTGAAGCCAGCGGTGGCTTGTGAAATGCACCCACAAGTCTGACAGCACTACCTCATCTTCTTTCCCCTTCTCGCTGGTAATACACAGACATGCTGTTACCACAAGGATATTAAGGAAATAATGCATAGCCTTTGGTCATGACATTATGGCGCCATTGTTTTAGTGGCTGCCTACCTCCCAACTTTTTATTATGTAAAAGAAATAAACATCATTCATGTATTACTAACAATGGAAGTCTAGTTTTCTGTTATTTTCAGCTGAAATCTAGCTTATCAACATTAGAGGGTAGAGTTTCAGACCAATTGTAGTTATACTATCAGTCACGTTACTTTTCTATGCATTAAATTTAATTTTCTTTGTGTTAGTAAAATGATAAATAGAAATGAAAGAGAAGAAATTACTAAAACAAGTCATATTTTTACAGACTATATAGGCTTATAAAATATAATACTAAACTTAAGAAAAATGTTTTGAATGATTTTTAAATTAGATATATTATTTTAATCATTTGATCTTGTCAATATCCTACTGACTCCTTCTCTTTAAAACACGAGTTCTTGTCAACATCCATTCCTTATCTCCCATTGTTTTGTTAATTAAATTATTATTTTTACAATAGGTTTATAACTTTAAAACATTTTTAAATAGTTTAATAGCTTTCCTTGCCTATTTTTTAAATAGATAGAATGCCCATACCTTGCTTCTCTGTCCCTGGTTTCTGCAATTACTTGCTAAATATTTAGCTTATTTTGCTAAGAAACTCAAATATGTTTTATTTCTGAGGTTTTGTCATAATTGAGAATTTTTCTCTACGCTTTTATAATTGAAGGGAATTTAGCCTTGTATACAATTACTGAGTCTTTTATGTTTTTTTGAGAACTGTGTAAATATTATCCAACTGTAATTTTTAAAACTACTTTGGGAAAATTTTTCTTTCTAATATGCTGAAATCTTCTGGTCCTAATTAGTACTTAGCTTCTTCAGAAACAACAAATCTACTTATGTTGTTCTTTACAATCATTCATATTCCAAATATCTTAACTTCTCAAAAATCAGTTCTTGATCATTGCTGTTTTATATTTTATCTATCTATCTATCTATCTATCTACCTACTTATTAGTTTATTTGTTTATCTATTTTAGCTGTTATGAGATAGCCACTTCCTTCTGTTAATCTCCAAGCTTCTTTTGTCATCAAGATTATTTGAAGCTACATTTATTATAAAAATGATCTGTTTTCTTAAATGAATGGTCTCGGGATGTAGTGTCTCCATTTGTTGTTGCCTTGTACACTTTCTCTTTTCCAACAGACAAATAATAACTTGTCTTCTCTGTTTATCATCAAGCTTTAGTGGAACTATTTGTGGAGTATGGAAATGAGAGAGTGAGGGAGGTGAACTTCAATTATGGCACATCCTACCAAACACTCTTTACCAACATATTTATTTTGTTTAAGGAAAAATATTTCTGCCTTTCTGCTGTTTAAAATCTGTGAAATAGCAGAATTTTTTCCATCTCAGGCTCTCTGTGATGATATTTAATTTTCTTGGCCTCTTGTCCTCCACCTACCTGCCTTGCATCCGGTCATCTCAGTAGAGACTAGGTTTATAACACATGTCACTGTGGATTTTATTTGACTCCACCTTCAAGGCCATTCTGCAGATCTTAATTAGAATGTGGTCCTAGAGTTTATCACTCTCACCACTGGTAAACTTCATACCCTTTTCAGAACTATATTTACTTTTGGCAGAAGTTTAATTTTGTTCAGTTTTTGAATAGTAATAACCGATGAGAAACTCCCAGAAATGATGGCCTTAAATTTGGCATGAGACTTGACTTCATCGTGTTAGTTAGATCATGGCAATTTTCTACCATTTTTAAGCAAAATCTGTGTGCCCATTCTATAAAATTAGACTGCATATTTAAAGGTAAGAAATGCAAATCTGGAAATTCTCTGTTGAAAATTCTTGATTTGGATTTCATCTATTTAATTTTGATGGTACTATTAAAAGTGAATGAAGGTTTGGTTGGGGGAAGCATCCCTTCATTGTCTTTAATAAGCTAAGATACTTATATTTGAATATCACACAGAATTCGTAATGTCTGCTCCAAGTAAGTCATTCAAGTCACAGCACCTATTCTCTATGCATTTCCTCCTGGATAGAGTTGAAGATTGGCTCTATGTCTTCAGCATACCTCTGCCATCTTCCCCCATCCATGGAACTCTGATGATCTTCAGTGCCTTTTGGACAGGTTTCTAATCCAGTTAAGTTGCCAAACAAGGCAGGTAATATCTGGACATTACCAGAGACCTTGATAAATATCATTTGAAATGTACGCATAATGAGGATCCTTAGCAATTCTCTAGCTACATGTCACTTTAAAAACTACCCCAATGATTGAACTCTTTTCCTATGGTGCCTTCTATGATATTAATCAAATTCCAACTTGTCTCATAGATATTTGCATGTTTTTCTAAGTTATTTTTGCTATAACATAATTATAACATAATTTCTCCCATCCAAGAATATATGGTGGTTTTTCTTTTGTGCAGAACTTGTTTTGTCTTTTATTAATGTGTTCTCACCTTTTTTCATCTAATGTCTCTGTATTTTGTTAAATTTATAGACAAGTATTTCATAAAGTTTGATTTTTTGTTGGATTTTATTTTAAAGATTAATTTTCCTATTTATTTTTTTTAGTTGTTTACTGCTAAATTCAAGACAACCTGCTGATTTTTCAAATCATTATTTTAGTATCAAGTCACCTTTATCAACTTATCTTACTCATTCCACTAGTTTGGGAGAAAAAATGGGTGTTGTAAGTATAAATCATACAACCAGAAGGAAATATAATTGTACCTCATTTTCTGAAATTATATAATTATTCATTTCCTGTGTTCCTATGTTTGCTAAAAGCTCAAGAAAATATTACATAATGTGGTGAGTTTGGCTCCCATTGACTTCTTTATTTTAAATAATTTATTTTAAATAGAATTTTGTCATGTAGGATAATGTTTGCTCGAGATTTTGGTAAATGGTTTAAAAATTTTTTTCTCCTATTCCTGTTATACCTGTTATAGTTTTCATTGGGAATTCATTTTGACATTATTAAATGCCTTACTGGAACCCACCAGCAGAATTTTTCACTTTTTTCTCCTTGATTGTGTGAAAAAAAAAAATATATATACACATGTAACAAATTTTCTGATATTAAATCACACTTTGATTAATGAAATAAGCTCTGCATAGTAATTTTACATTGGATTTTCATGCATTGTTTGCTTTTATTTGTTAATATTTTATTTAGTATATTTGTTTTTGTATTCATAAATTATTTCCTTTATGTCTCTCACTCTCTTTCTCTTTCTCTCTCTTACACATTTCCTTTTTGAGATTGGGTATTTAAATTAAGCTGGCTTCAAAAAGTAAACTGAGAATCCTTTGTCTCTTTTTATAGCTTGGAATAATTTAAATAAATTGGAACCAAGTCACTTGATTGTTAGCTAGAATTTAGTTAATGCAGTTTTCTTTTTCCAATAGTGTAGTTTTTAAATACATTTTCTGTTCCTTCTATGAAAATTTATCCTTTCAAGTTATTTATTTTTTGGATTAATTTTAATAATTTGTATTTTTTAGAAATCATTCACTTCCTTAAGATTTTTCAAATATGTTTTATAAAGTTTAATATAGGATATTGTTTAAAGCTTTGATTTCTCCTATATATTTTATTAATTCTTGTTTTTTATTCCCATTCACTTGTTTACTTTCTCCTCTTTTATTGAATTTTATTAGACTTTTAAAAATATGAGTTTCTACTGCTTTTATCAAAATTTTCTCCTTTTCCATTTATATCTTTTTTCTTCTTATTATTGGCATAACTACTACTCCCATCTGCCAAGCGCAGCCCTAGTTTATGCCAGTGGTTCCAGAAAATTTCCTAATATCCCTCTCCTTTTACTCTCAAAGTGTCCAATTGATAATAAATGATTTGGTCAGCTTACTTATAAATCTTATTATTAACATGTTAAACTCTTGGAATTATTCTCTAAAAGACTTGCCTTCTCCTTATAATATTCATACGCAGTTGATAAAACTATTGGCTCCAAAATTTCACCTCTCCTCATATATACCCCATTTTCCACGTGATTGCAGTTATCCCAACAAAGGTGGAGTAAAATTCCCATCCCTTGACTTTGGGCTCAGCCATTTGACTTCTTTTGGTCTCTGGGATATTTGCAGATGTGGTTAAAGTAAAACACAAAATATACTTGTGCAATGAGGCTTGACCTCTTATTGCTCTTAAGTCACCATAAGAAGAACATGTTCTAGCTAACACAATGGTCAAAGGACAATGAGCCACATCTGGATCAAACCTGGGCACATCCGTAATTTGAATAGAGGTTCAGATGAGACCTACCCACGTCAGTCAGTGTCTCCCAGGTAACTGACAATATATGAAAAATAAGAAATATCGGTAAAACTATAAGATACACTATATTTTTACCATGTACTCTAAGATATGTCTTCTATTTGATATTTTAGATCATTAAGCTTTTTTCTCAACAGTAAATATTTATTTATTTCATTTGCTATTTTTTTAAAGTGAGAAACCATGTTTTTTAAGCACTAGAAAGACTTGTTCTACCAGGAAATTTATTTTCTATCAGCTCTATTTCACTAGCATGTTTTGTGTCGATTCTAATTTCTAAACTCTAGTTCTTGAACCCTTTCAAATAAAATGCTGTTTTTCTTTGTCAGTTCATTTGGTTTATACCTTAGTGATGGCATGTTATTGCTGTTGTTGGTCTTAGAAGTGTCAGAACATGAAATTATTCTTTTCTCCTTTGAGCTAGTGTTGTAGAAGCAAGTAAGTTGCAAGGTAGTCTCTGATGTGGAATCTGGAGGGAGTTCACTGGTACAGCAGCCTCCCACCATACTCCTAAGATCAAATTGAGTCACCTTCAATCAGATCACTAAATCAGCTCTTCTTTTTCTTCTCGAGGGTATGAGAGACTAAATACATTCTATTTTGGCTAATGGAAAAATTCAACTAGAAGTACAGAGATATCTAAGGGCTAGCCCCTCCAGTATTGATTACTTAATGATTCCCATCTGGAGTTCCAAAATTAGACTTCAGGAGAGTTTGCACAGAAACATAACAATCCTACCTGGCTTACTCCAGGGGACTCTCACAGAACCAAAGGCTTTATTTGTCTTTAAGACTTTTAGAATCTAATTCCCACATGAGAGAGGCAGATAAAATTAATATTTCTAATCAAGGGAAAAGTTGTATACAGATTACCATTTCCTCTTCACAATTTCTCACATCTATATAACTCTTTTACATCATTCACCTCACCATTCTGTATGGCCCTATTAATCTACTTTTTTTCAAAATCAAAGTTTTTAAAAATTGCTCTGTTTTTGTTTTATTGTTTAATTACCTCTAATCATACTCTCCATTCACGGCCATTCATCAAAGCCCTCCAGTGGGGTTTACATCATCAACACTCTGAGATCTTCTCTTGACCATTCTCCAATAATCTCCCTTTCCATAAATCCAATGTGTACTTTTGAGCCCTCTTTTTAATTGATATGTAAGCAATGTTCTCTATGGTTGATCATTCTTTCTTTTCAAGTCTTTTCTTCTTTCACCTTTATGAGGCCATAATCTTTCTCCTTTGTTTTCTTTTAAATGTCTTCTTTCTTTTCCAAAATTTAAACATTTTATCTTCATCCTGATTTGTTCTGGACCATTCCTCCCTCCCCACCCCGCCTCTAAACTTCTGTATTTCTTTCCTAAATAATCTTCATTTGAATTTATTTTCTATGTTCTAAATCTAAATGCTATGATTCTCAGCCTTATATTTTCAGTTTGGAACTCTCTTGCACTCCAGACATTTAGATGTGTCTAAGGCTCCTCAAATTGAACTTACAAACTTCGTCCTTAAATTCTCTTTTGGGGGGTTTATCTCTGGAAATGCATTGTCACATATAGATACTCAGTTAATAAAATCTTAGAAATCATCCTTGACCACTCCTACCATTGGTTAATGAATTACTAGTTCCTGCCAACTTTCCTAACGATCCTTCACCAACACTATCCCAGTGCCACCAGTATTTCTCATTTGAATTATTTATTGCAAAAGCCTCTTACTTGGCCTCTCTTTAACTCCTCATTAAACACTACTCTCAAAGGACTTTTTTTAAATCACAAAACAAATCAGGTCATTCCTCCCTACTTAAGCCCTTTTAATAACTGCTAACTTTACTTTAAAATGTAAACAAAATCTGAACATAGCTAACAGAGCCATGCTTAGTGCGACAGCTCTGCATCGCTCCTCATCTTGCTTTGTCACACGTTCCGCTTTGTTCTCTCTAACTTAGCCATGGTTGTCTCTCCTAAGATCATCAAAGGTCACAGCCTCAAGAAATACCTTTAAATCTAAATGTGTTTCTGATTTTTTTTTTCATTTACTGTTTAACTCTTACTTATTTATGAGATATCAGCTAATTTATCACTTTCTCGTCATACCAGACCAAAATAAATTCTCAAATGGCTCTCAATGTTTCTTTCCTTCACAGTTTCTTATTTGTTATCACTTAATAAATTGTTTGAAAATGTTTATTTAATGTGCATCTCTATAGGTAATCTTTAAGTTTCCTGAGGCAACAAATCATGCTTATTCTATTTAGCTCTTGTCCCAGGACATAGAACAGGATGTTCTTTCAATTCCTCTTTGTCAGTTCCTCTTTCCAGACACTTTTTGCTTTGTCTCAGCTGTTCAATATATGAAAGTAGAGCATGTTTTTACTTGTTTTATATGTTGTACATATAATTTTGTCCCCTGCTTAACTTGTGAAGTAAATGGTTAACTTCTAGAAGTTAACACAACTTTTCAGCTCTGTGTGTTTATGTCAAAAACATGGTAGTATTTTAAAATACTATATTTTGTTACTATCTCACCTACTACTCACCATAATACAGTGATTTAGGGGTTATTTCATACCAGTTTCACAGACCAGAAAATTGAGTGGATTTAATGCTGTCAGGTAAAGGTCTATGTTATTATGGAACAATTCAATACTTTGTACAATTACTTATTTCATGCAATAGTACATAAATTTACTGTAATGTCAATTCTAACATTTGAAGTTAAAAAAAAATTTCCCCTGAATCCAGAATACATTTTAATTATTCATTTACTTTACTTTTTCCTTTATCAATAATAAAAATTAAATTTCTCTAAAAAACTACGGTGATATAAAATGGATTTTCCACATTTTATGGATGCATTTTAATTAGTATCAGTGATCCTGACCCATATAGAGACTGTGACATCCAGTGCCAGGCATGCCACCATGTTCTAAAACTTCCCTTCCTGTTTTCCCTGACATTGTATTTTAATGGTCATATCCCCCACGCTCTGTAATTATGCAGGTAGGCTCCAGACACTCAGGGTTTAAAGTGTAGGACCAAATGAAGCTCCAGACAGCACATATTATTTACAGAATCATAGGAAGACTAAAAATGGATGTCCATCTGCTCCAGCAATTAACTAGTCCCTTAATATAACCGATATGGTTATATTCCCTTGGAAATTTACTTACTGTTTCAGTAAATTGAGATACATGTTTTAATATTGCCACACAATGCATTTTCATGCATCTGACGTTTACTAGTAGATATATAACTTCTTTATTATCCCTTTTGAAAACATGCAATAAATATCAATTAATTAACTTATTTAATGATACTATCTAAAACAGTGTTTAAAGTTCTATGTATTAAAATATTATTATTTAATTTATTTGTTACAAAATAAACTAAAATACCCAAGGCATTTTAGTGGTATGAGTTCCAAATCCAACTTTAATATATTTACTTCCAAAATATGAACAGTTGTCAGAGAAAGCTGGGAAGTAATAAAAACGGTCTCTGAGTTCCTAAACTTCTCCAAATAAATCAAATTGAAACATACTATTTCTGCACTTTTTCTGAGTAAAAATAAGTTACTTTGCTTTCACTCAAAATTTTGCATACATAATTTCAATCTGCTCATTTTTTTTTTTTATTTAGTACTTTGCACAAGAAAATTAAGACAATGCTTAACTTTAAAAAGCATGTCAGCACCACCAGCCATTGGCTCTTAGGACTACACTACTACGCTAAGTTGATTTTTAATGCTGTAGCATTTTAGAATATAAACAATAATACTGTATCCCTGGTCTAAAAGTAACGTTTAACTAAGGTAAGACTTGCTCAGGTATATGTCAAAACAACTTGATCTGTTTATTAAAAAAAAAAAAAAAAGCAAAAAAGCAAAGTTGTAAAAATCTAAATAATATTAATATAATTTTTATTAAAGATGCAGGAAAAAAATACAAATAAATATTTCCATGAGACACTTCAATGATAAGGTAGAAACCAACAATAAACAAAAACATGTATTTAAAATTAAATGCTGCTAAATAATTCAATTCTTGATAAATAGAAACAAAACGATCTGTGTAAAATGGAATCTCAAAAATGTTTAATTTTAAAGTGAATATAGAATATATACAATTTTTTCAAGGAACTATTAAGGAATTTTATGATTTTGGATTGATTATCAGAGGCATCGTAACATTAACCTGCAAGATAATAGACACTTGCTCTCCAATTTAGTTGTACTACATTGTGAAAACCGGATTCAATTTTAGGCACCTCATTTCTAATGAAATACAAAAAGCCAGGCAGATTTCTGAAAAGACCAGCATTAATGTTCAGGGATCTGGAGAGGGTATTTTTAATAAGATAATGTTCACAGCAGTCTTTTCCTCACGGCTCTAGATCATGATTTGATGTGTGCTCCTCCCAGATTCCATGTAAGCACACAATATTTTGATTTAAAAAACAAAATTTACAGAAGTTTGCTTCAAATAAGATTATTTTTACAAAATCTTATAGCCAGAAGAATTCATAAGAATCACATTTTCCAACACTCTTATTTTAAAATGAGGTTTTGGGCTCCAAATTGTCATCCTAAACAAATTTTATTGAACCTGTTAATGTCAGAGCCAACATTAAAACCCACATTCATGATAATAAAAAGCTTTTCTAATTTGCCATATACTTCAGGTATCTCTAGCTAGTGTCATTTTACAAAATTAAAAGTATCATATTATTAACTTTTTAAAAATATATTTGGGCATCCTTATTATTAAAGCACATAGGCTTTGATATTAGACAAACTAATTCCAGCCTTTGTTCTTTAACCCACATGTTTGACTTTAGTCTAATTACTTAAGCTTTCATTTTCCTCTTTTATATAATAAAATGATTAACAACAGCAGCTCTATATGGTCTCCTTGTATATCAAATGAGAAAAATGAAGTAACATACTTAACCCAGAACCTGGTACGTGATACTGGTTTCGTCATTGTTGATTATGATTATGAATTCTAGAGAAAAATCACATATAGGTAGGCAAGAAGGATTCTTTATACCTTCTAGAAATTCTCCTTAACAAAATAAGTACAAAGAAAGAGAGAGAGAGAGACATTGCCTTCAAATGAGTAAGAAGACAGGCAACCAATTTCTCAAGAGAAATCATCTAAGTCAGCCATCACTGGGCTGACATTTTTAATGCTTAAGGAAAATAACTGTCGGTCAAGAATTCGACACCCAACAAAAATACTTTTCAAAAATGAAGTTAAATGAATAATTTTTCTAACAAGCAAAAATAATACAGCATTCATTACTAAGCAAACAAAAGTTGGAGTTTAGGGTTGTTTTTCAGGTAAAAGGAATTGATCTAAAGAATGTTTGGTAATTCACTAAATAATATAGTGCAATGAAATACTGATTATTTGAGAAAATATAATATTGACTGTTTAAAGTTATAATAATAATAATAATAATAATGTTTTATGTGATTTAAAAATATTTAAAATTTAGATACATTATAATATAAATGGTGAAAGAATAATAAAGAGGGTTATGAACATTTTATGGACTCAGGAAAGAACTATTCAAGGAAGCATTTTGTAATATCCACAGTAACCACTAAAAGAATAATAAAAGAATTCATAACTAGAAAACTAGTAGAGAGGTAAAAAAAAAAAAAAGTAACTAAAACAGAAGAAGTTAGTGGAAAGCATTTAGTTAGAGAAGAGAGTTACAATCAACTGGAGTAATGATTATTAAAAACATTAAATGCTATTGAACAAAATAGGTCAAGTAAAATGCAAAAACTATTAAACTGTATACAAGAGCAAAAGTCAAATATACCTTTCCTGAAATACACACACCTGAAATATGAGACATAAAAAATTTGAAAATAATGATATGCAAAATATGTAACATACAAATGGTGAACAAAAGAAATCTGATATATTTATATTAAAAAAACTAGAGAGAGTTAAAGTGAGATTTATTTCTATCCATGTAAAGAAAACTGCATAATGATATATGTTTATTCAATAGGAACTATTTGTATCATAAATTTGTATATATATAAAAACATGCTTCAAATATTTAAACACTGACATATCATAAAGGATATGTAGGCAAAACTTAGTCCAAATGGAAATTTTAGCAAAATTTCTTAGTAAATGGTGAAGAAATTAGACAAAACTATGAGCAAAGAACTAGAAATTTTGAACAGAATGATTAACAAATATTTTGAATTGAGAGTTATAGAATACTTCACCCACATTCTGTGTCAGTGCACATGGATTATTTTATAAATTAAACATTCATTAAACCATAAAGCGAGTACCAACAAGTTTCAAAGGATAGACATTATTTAAATTTTTTTTGGCTATAAAAGAATTAAGCTAGAAACCAATAAAAGTAGGTAGCTAGAAAATCCAAGAATGCTTCAAAGTATAGCAATACACTTCCAAATAGCTTGTAAGTCAAAGCCAAAATAACAAAGGAAATTTTTATGCTAAACAATAATGAAAATACATTATATCAAAATGTATTTTGAAGTTAAAGCTGTGTTTTGAAGAAATTTTTTTCCCAAAACACATACATTAGGAGACTGAAAAATCAAGAATTTAAGTATTCATCTTAAGGGACTAGAAAAAGAAAGATTGATAAAATAAAAACAGAAATTAATGACATGGAAACAGAAAACAATAGAAAAATCAATAGAGCCAAAATTTGATTCTATGAAAATATTAGAAAAAATTCAAATTAACTGATTAAGAAAAAATATATAAATTATTAATATAAATGAAAAATAGACATCACTCCAGATCCTATAGATATCACAAAAATAGTACAGTATTGTTTATCAACATTAAAAACGTAATTTGAAATTTTTGTTGAAATTTCAAAGATTATTAAAAAACACAACTACATAAAATTGATACATGAATTAGTAGAAAACCTGAAATCTCCTATATCTTTTAAAGAAATTAAATCTGTAACTAAAAATCTAGTGAGAAAGAAAGTTCTTTACTCAAACAACTTCTATTAAACACTGCTAATACTGCAGGACAATTTTCAGCATTCTTAAATATTTTCATATAATGGGAAAATTTGTAACTCATTTTATAAAACTAGCATACATTTAATAAAATTTGTATGGAAATAATAGAATACTTGAACTATCCATATAACACACAAAAAAACTACTACCAAAACATTAACTATGATTATAAATATAAAAGATAAAACAACAAAGCATGTATCTTCCTAATTTTGGCATAAGTAGATGTCTTAACCAAGATTTCTGCATGTTAAAAGACCCTATTAAAAGAGTTCAGAGTTTGATGAAAGATACTGTTAATACCAACTATCATCAACAGACTCATAGCTAGAACATAAACATTAAAGCAATTTCACATATCTATAAGGCAGACCTCCATAAATTAAAAAAAAAAAAAAAAAAAAAAGAAGGAAACTCCTTAACAGGTAAAGGAGAATGTTTGAACAGTTAACAAGCTTAAAAAACGGTGTATGTACAAACTTATTGGTGATAGGGAAACCAAATTAAAGCCAATGTGATTCAAATACACACTTGACAAAATAACTAAAATTAAAATAACTGGCTTCACCTACAAATGGTGAATCTGCAAGCAATGAGAAGGCCCATGCAATTCTGTGGGAGTGCCAACTGGTTTAACCATTTTGGAAAACTATTTGGCAGCACCTGCTAAAACAGAATGCCAGCAGTCCCTGTGAATCAGAAATTCTCATAATTGATGACATGACACACAACAGTGTTTATGCAGTATTATTTCTACTAACTAGAGACTAAAAGCAACCAAAATGTCTGGTAACATCAGAAGGGACCGATCTTAATATAGTCATAAAATAGAATTATATTCATCAAAGAAAGTATCACAACCACAAAAACATGTTTGCATCACAAACTTAATATTAAGAGAGGAAAGACAGACACACACACAAATGCAAATAGTATAGCTCCATTTGTGTGTGTGTGTGTGTGTGTGTGTGTGTGTGTGTGTGTAAGTTGTGAAATAGGTACAATCTCTGAACAGAATTCAGAGTAGTAATTTTTTAGAAAGCAATATCGGGTAAGGGGTGTTGCTAAGTACAGGCATTGTTCTAGTTTTTTATGTGAGTTGTGTTACCAATTGAGTGTACACATTGAATGAAATTCTAGCATTTTACATTTTATAATATATTCATTTTTTTATATGTGGAATACATTTTAGCAGAAAAGTGTAAACTATGTGAATGAAAGCTTATATTTTTCTCCAGATTCTTGGTTCCTAAAAAGTTGGTCATTTTTTGGCCTTTTGATATCTCACTTCTTGTATGTTAGTTTATAGTTTTGAGTCTTTCTCTACCAACTTTTCATCATGAACTTAAAATATCTGTTCAAAGACTACTGCCAAAAAATTTCTGCTCATGATATTCTACTGAAAACATGACTCTTTTCATTTGCACTGAAGAACACATCTCCCATCTCATCTGCTCAAAAGCTTTTTAAAAATGTTTTTCCAAGAAACTCATGACTAACATCATTATTTTGATGTGAAAACTGCTAACATCTGCGGCCTAGGGAAAAATAGTAAAACATGGTGTTGAAAGAAACTTCCGTGTATGGCACAAGTTCTGTATTATCAATGCTTGTACTTAGAAAGAATCTGTTCTAATTATTTTTTCCAACTTTGCCAGAAAAAGGGAGAAAAAAGAAAGCATTAACCTTGTTTACTGATAGTTCACTTTTGTCAGTGATGACAACTGACCTTAAGAAATTGATATTGGTTTATTTGGTATTACTTATCACTTATTACTTTTTTACTAAAGCTACCCTCATATCAGTCAGAAAGCTGTGTCGTCTTAAATTGGGTAGAGTGTTAGCATTCATATGTGTCCATGCTTCAGAAATTTCTTTTTATTGTTTTTGTGTGTGTGTCTTTATTCTATGATATGTTATAAAAATTGTAATGCGTATGATGTTTTTTTTTAATTTTAAAACATTTTCAAAAAATAATTATCTCTTTCAAAGTCCATTTGATGCCACTATTTTAATTATGTGTTGGGATTTGAGGGTAGTATTTTATAATTAGAGATACTTTATATTATTGAATCTTATGAATGAATTTCATTTCATTGTACTCTACAGATAACATAAACATTGCAGTTTAGTTCAATGAACCAACCCATCATAGCATAAGCTATATAAGCATTTTTCATGAACAGTTCACAAACTAGACACTTTTGGAATTCCAATGCCATTTCTGTTTATCAGGAACTATGGTTACACAAAAATAACTTAAAGTTACCTAAATTATTTACAGCTGTTAAAAAAACCATCTATCAGATGTATTGAAAGAAATTTATTCATAATCTGAAATATTATCAGGTAAGCATGTTTCTCTCTCTGTTAAATAGGAATATTTCATAAAATTTATGGGTCTAGAATATCATGTCTTTTGACTGAACAGAGATGATTTTAATAAACTAGAATAGCATTATATTTTATAAAATAGTGAGAAGTCTCTATATTGGAATTGTGCTGAAGAAAGCTGAGAAGAAATCACTTGCCAGAGAATTTTGTGAGGCTAACTTCTATTGTACATCATTAAAGAAATAAAATTATAGCAATGGGGATGGAGAGAGAAATGATGATTATTCATAAGGAAGAGTTAGAATAAGCAACACTTATTCATTTGGATGTGTACGGTGTAGAGAGACAAAAGTCATGGGTGTCTACATGCTGAAAGAGCTGACTACAAGGTGGAGACATGTTGATAATGTTCATAAAGAAAGGAAAATTGCAACATAGAGAATATTTGAAGGAAAGTATAAGATTATTTTGGACATGCTGAGATGCAGATACAGGTGGTGATGTTCAGGAGACAGTAGTCACAGTTTCTAGAGTTCAATAAAACAATATGCACGAGAGATACTAATTTAGGTGTTTCCCAAACATTTGCAACTGTTGATTTCATTGACATTAAGTCTTTTTCAGATAAAGCAGGTGGAAATGAAAGAGTTTTAGAATGTTTGTGAACATTAAATTTTAAGGAATGTAAAGTGAAAAAGAAAACTTATAAAGGGTGTAAGAGAAAACATGAAATGAAAACACAATGGTGACTAGAATTAAGGGAAGGAAAGAGTTTCAGGTCAAAAAAACAATAAAATCATTCTGAAACTATGTTAATAAGATATAAGAAAAAATGCCTCCATTAAATTTGGCCGTAATCAGTTATGTGTGAACTTAACGGGCCAGTTTTACTACTGTGGAAATCATGGAAGCCAGATCCCCATAGGACAACAAAATATAGCGAAAATTTGGAAGTATCACATATAAATTACGTGTTTCAAAACCTGACAGGGAAAGAAAGATGTAACATAAGTAGCATAAAAATCAGAATACTCTGGATTGCGCTGCAATAACAAATGGTCCTATATCTCACTGCTTAAAACACCAAAAGTTTTACAACGACATGGATATTATGGTAAGTAAAATAAGTCAGAGAGACAAAGACGAATACCACATCATCTCACTTATCTGTAGAATCTAAAGAAAAAGAAAAAAAATAATAAGCAAACACAAACAAACAAATGCAATGTGTGATCTGACTGGATCTTGGTTTTAAAAAAGTACTAAAGAACACTTCGGGGGAACATAGGGGCGGGGGAAAGAACAAAATAAATGAACAAACAGAATAGAAACAGACTCACAGAACAGAGAACAGACTGGTGGTTGCCAGATGAGAGAGGGACTGGGAGGCAGGGTGAAAAAGTGAAGGGACTAAGTACCAATTCATAGTTACGAAATAATTATGGGGTTGTAAAGTGTAGCACAGGGAATATAGTCAATAACATTGTAATAACTATGTATGGTATCAGATAAGTACTAAACTAATTGGGGGTATCACTTCGTAAATTACATAAATGTCTAACCACTACGCTATACAAATGAAACTAATATAAATAGTATTGACTATCAACTGTAATTAAATATTTTTTAAATTAATTAAAGAAAAAAAAACACAAAATGTTTATTTCTTGCTTAGGCTTCATGCCCGTCTCAGGTCAGCAGAGGATTTCAATCCACGTTATCCTCACTCAGAATCCAAGCTAGCAGAACTCTTAAAATCAGAGTTATTATGGCAGGGAGGGAAAAGAGACAGAAAATTGTGCACTGAATCTTGCAGATTTCTGCCCACATATCATAACTCAAGTCTCAAAGTCATGTGTTCATGCCTGCAGTCAAGTGGTCAAAGTACGATTTACCTTTTTTATATAATGAACAAGATTCTAAAAAATTTAGAGTTTTCGTAAGTAAACTTCTGAAAGTTTACTACTGCTTCTGTTCTAGTCACCAAATATTCTGTTCACTCTTCTTCCTGAATACAGAGCTTACTCATCTCAACCATCAATTCCATTCAACTATAGCATCAAACTAAAAGTTCCAGTTTTCTCAGTGAAAAGATCTTTCTCTTAGGATGACAGATAAGAGATTTCAGATAAACCATAGCTGTGGCTATTCTTGTTTTGTAGATCCATGGATGAAGACACGTTATCTGCCCCTACAAACACAACCCAGTAAATATTACCTGGATAATGGCAATAAAAACTCCTTTTTGGAAAACATAAGAAGCAACACATATCAGAAACCAATTATCCTTTTCCCTATCTTCCTTTGCTGCAACTGAAATGGAGACCAAGGGATATGCCCTCCTTGGTGGTTGTACATAGTTTTCTGCCCATAGATAGCTGGAACCAGGAGTCATTTCAAGTTGCAAACAGCAATAATCTCTTATGGTCCAAGCTGTTTTATAGTTGTTGTTGTTGTTGTTTTTAATTAAAAGTACATTTAAAAACACACACACACACATTTAGATTCTTATCAACTTTATTCTTGACAGCTTCATTTTTCTACAACAGTATTCACAAGTACATTTACTTTCAAAACATACATTTCATATACATACTATGTATTTCTCACTCTTACTCTCTCTCTCAATATTTTAACTTAAAAATACCTGAAGCTTATCAGGCTTGGTAGGTGCACATCCTAAGTCTTGTTCCCTGAGGCATTTTAACGATTTGAAATATTTACTAGATGTCATAATTTTAATTTGGATTTTTTTTTCCTGATGTACATTAATTAATCTGTGTGGTTTTAAGTTTAACTGTTATGGTCATTTCTTTCCTTAATTTGATTTTTACTCTAAAGCAGGTCAATTGATTGAAAATGGTCCACATTTTTTTTTTTTAACCTGCAAGGCTTAGTTCAAAGCTACATTTATTTCTTCCTCTAAAGATTTTTTTTCCCTATTGCTTAGGGTTTAAAAACGGTCACCTTTTTAATGTCCAAGGCTCCAAATTTCTTTGGAAAATTGTTTATTTCCTTTTACTCTTGAATGCTGGACAATTAATTTTGAGATCTTACTTTTCTTGTAATACCTTGCTAAACATACCAAATACACTAGCTATTTCCTTCTGGTTTTTGATCTTTTAACACTTCACATCCACTAGGTGCATGCCTATAACTATCATTATTTAACCAAAAGGTTTGCTACTGTATAAAATATATCACTATTGTTTTTGCTGTAAATAACCGTTTTCTTTTTAATGACCGAGTGGTAGTGAGACATTATCTTATATTTTAGGTTTTTACTATGCTATCACACAAATTCTAGGAAACAATTTCAATACTGAGAGGTTATGCTTTGGTAAAACACAAACCCCAAATTTTACAGCTTAAAAGTAAAGGTTTATTTCTTACTCACACTACATTATTTTCATCTCAAGTCAACATAGATATCTACCTCACATTTTCTCAGTGTGAGAAAATAAGAACCTTGAGTCGTCTCACATAGGATTCTGCTAAAAAGTAAGGTATATCATACTTTATTGACAATCCCATCACATTCTTAGAAGGAGAAGAATCTTAATATAAGTAAGCTGACTTATTGGCTAACATAGGCAATATCTAGAGATGTAAGTGAACTAAAGTATTATTTTTAATTTTATTTTTAAGGCACAAGTGATTGAGTATGTTTATTTGCTGAGGATAAATACCCAAAAGATAAATTATGAACATAGGAAAGAATTGTGATCATTGTTGGAGCATTGTCGCTGAAGATGCTAAAAAAGATTGGGTCTGTAAAGTCATTATGCTTAAAAAGGAAATGAATATTTTTTTCTGTCCTTTGAAAATAAGAGAAAAAAGTCATTTGGGCAAAGATAAAAGATTAATTGAAGGTAGGGAAAATCATACCTGAGCATCAAAACTTTCTCAAGAACACTGAAAGTCAATGCAAAAATACAGAGTGCATATAATATATTCAAAATGTCTTCTGCAGTCTAGTTAATACAAATATATACAATAGGAGAAAATTTTACCTGAAATAGTTTCTATTTTTTAGTGCAAGCAGGTATTCTTCTTAGAGCTAAAAGTTAGGAGATAAAAATACATACAGATTGGACTTAGCCAAAGCAGACCCATATTCAGCAGAGTACATTTATAAAAAGTCTCTCACTTCCTTTGTAGGCTCCCTAATAAAGATACAACTACAATAATCCTAATTCATATAGTATATAAAGGAAACTAGAAAATGGTAAATAAAAGTGAAAATAAAGTTTGCATGTGAGCAGAAGAATTTGAGTAATTCTCCACCATCATGAAAATGGGGCTTATGAAAAATTTTATAAATCAACAGAGAAGCAAAAATGTCATAGTTTTCCTTTTTATTATCGATTTTTATTTTAGATGCTAAGTATCTTTTATTTCCTAAGTACTTTCCACTTAGTTCTCATTTCAGTGATGAAGATGATAGGCTAGAATCACTTTTAAAGAATAACAGCATAAAGCAAACTTAAAAATCACTTCATTAAGTTTTTGCATTCAGCATTTATGGCTTCACTTTTTGCAATAAGTATTTTTAATTGCTTGACATGGGAGTCTGGTAAGTACTGACCCTCTCTCTATAATTTATACTATAGAAGGAGGACAAGACATACACTCACACACTTTATCACCTGCATCTCTAATGTAGATATAGATACATGATTATATATCTTACATGTGCTTACATGTCCAGAGTAGCAAAAATCTAACATATCTCTCTGTTTCATTTCCCACCTCCTGCAACTAAGTCATCCAAGAATATCAAGGAAAAGAAGAAGGAAATAAGAAGGAAGGAAGAACCAAAGAGAAGGAAGGAAGGAAGGAAGGAAGGAAGGAAGGAAGGAAGGAAGGAAGGAAGGAAGGGGGAGGGAAGGAGGGAGGGAGGGAGAGAGGAGGAGGAGAAGGAAGGGAAGGAAAGACGGAAGTAACATGAATTCTGGATACAGGGTGTCATGGACTGAGTCGTGTTCCTGAAAATTCTTATGTTGCAGCCATAACATTCAATATAATTGTATTTGGAGATAGGGCTATTAGGAGGTAATTAAAGTTAAATGGGGTTGTAAACCAGGCTCCTAATCAAATTAATCAGATTGGATTGGTGGCCTTACAAGAAAAAAAAAAAGAAGAAGAAGAAAGATATATCTGGCTCCAGGAGCATCCAGCAAGAAGGTAGCCATCTGCACACCAGAAAGAGGGCTTTCACCTGAACCTGACCGTGCTGGCACCTGATCCCGCATTTCCAGTCTCCTGAATTGTGGGAAAACTAATTGCTGTTGTTTAAGCCACACAGTCTACGGTATTTTATTATGGCAACCCAAACAGATAAAAACACAAAGGCAGAAACAAAAAACTGAAACAAAGCTTGACAATTTGATAAATTGGAAAAAAATTACTAAAATAATTTGTAAAACAAAAAGATGAAATGACTCTAACTGGCTTTTGTTCCTCTATAAGATCCGAATTAATTTCTACTTCTGCAGAAGTGCATTGATTGATAAACTTCAGTCGACTGAATCAACACCAGGGCTCGATTACAGTTGTGCCTGGGGATCACAATGAATTTAAACAAAGTGGCACCTACAGTCTTAAGGGAACAACAGGTATACCTCACTTTAACCATCAGAATTACACTTTGCCTAAATTCCCAGCAGTCACAGACTTATTGCCCTAAAATACTGCACAGTGGTCATGGAAGGCTGACCCAACAAATACAATTAAATTAAATTAAGTCTTAGGTACTTACACATTTATTTGACAAAATGAAATCCTATGGACTCCCTTTGCCTCGATGATTTAAAATAGTTAATATTATCCAGTATAAACTAGAACAGAGCTTTAAAAAATTGAAACCCATTATATGAGAACTATTTAGAGAATGAGTGATTACCTCCACTGCTTCTCCATTTGACATTTCAACTTGAATTGTTCTTAAACTTGGAAAAAATGACTCATATCTCATTCTGGATGACTGCTACCTTAGCGCTGGGTTCCCACCCATTAAGGCCTCATACTCAATATTATTGAAATTACTGATTCCATCTAATCAGCAACTGATAAATATTTTCCTATTATAGATTTAGTTAATTTGTTTTGTTGAATACCTACATCAACAGTCTCATGGCCGCCATTTGCCTTCACCTCTGAAGGGGCATTCTACATGATCACCAGGCTGTCTCTGGAGTAACTCGACAGCCAAGCATTGCACAGGTATGACATCACACAATAACCTCATCCAATGAGATTCATTTGATATACTTAATTAGGATATACAAATAGCTACAAAGGAACTCACAAAGAGGGGTATGCCAGTGCCAATACATAGTGCAAGGCTATGTCATCTTATTTAACTTCCTGAAAATTATTTGGTACACCAAAGAATACTTTATTCCTCGTACTGTCAAGAAACAGCTATTGACCCTCTCAGCTCTTATAACTTCTTTTAGGTTTCCAGATATAATATATTCTTCATTTACAAATTTTACTTAAACCTATGTATCATATATTTGCAAACTGGCTCATTTTAAATGGGACCCTTTCCAACAAAACACTCTAGAATTTGTCCAGATAATAATACAATGAGCATTTCCATTGGTGCCCCAACAAATTCCTTCATTACAGAGGTTTTAACAACCTTTTTTCATACCTCCCGAATTTTCTGGACCATCTATAATGCCCATAAGTGGTCCTTAGGTTTCTGACACATGAAACTTCTCTACTCAGACTCACATTATAATGCCATTAGAGCAAGAATTGCTGGCTGCATACTGGGCTCTCCTAGAAAGAAAGGCTCTCAAAACCTGTGACTCTCCAAAGCCAGTTGCTCATCATGGCTTGGAGCATGAAAACAGTCCCTGCCAGCTTAGCACAGCCATCCAGGCCTCTTTGCCACAGGATAAAGCCAAATATAAGCTTTTAGTATATCCCACCTGCAGTGAGAAGGAGACCTCAATCCCTTGCCAGATATCACACACCGGAGGTGATCATCCCTCTCCCAGAACCCTTAGCTCCTGGGAGTCTCAGGATCAATGGAATAAATAACATAATACCACCATCCCATGTGTTGGAGATCAGTGGAATGTTGCTTCTTTTCATTCCTTATTCAGGATGCTCTCATGAAGGATAGGACTTAAGTTCAGCATAATTTAATAAATTTCATGTAGGCATCTGAGTACTGGATGCCCTGGCCAACAATCTTCCTCATCTGCACATTTTTGCAGACTCTCAAGCCAATGCAAATAGTCTGGCTGATATATCCAGCCAATGGCAGCAATATCATTAATATTCAAGATTGCTTCTTTGGAACAAAAAAAATTCTCTGTGTATCTCTGACTTCATGGTTACCCAAAATATAAGATCAAAGTCATACATGTCTCATACCTATGAGAGCCATAATGTAAGGCTTCATCAAGCCACTGTTTATCCATTTCAGAATCCCAGATATCATTGATAGTGACCAAGGCAGTGATTTCATTTCTCAAAATGAGAATACACAATGTTAGGCTCTTGCACAAAATATTTGACAGAATGTTCACCTCTCCTAATAGTCTCAGGCTGCTGACCTCATAAAGTACGTAATGATTTAATTAAGAAGCTTCAAATTCAATTGCATAAAAATGGTAAATTCCAGTCACCAAACATCAGAAGTGAAATAGAAGAAAACGTTTGACTGAATTTGTGACATTTGTTTGTTGACAGCTTTTAGGCCTCACTCCTACCTTTCCCCTTCCACTCCACATTTAAGAAAGTTGAGACAAGGCACTGATGCTCTTTGCTTCAGCCTTGCTGTAAGATTAAAGCTGCACAAGCTTCTTCCCCTGTATGGGAACCCTTTCCCTGACCCAACTTCCTAACTAAATAAAAACCTGAGCCAGTCTTTTTCCCTGAGAATTCAAGCCATTTTTAAACCTGGTTTGGAGCTGACCTGCTCTTCTCAGAAAATTTCATTATGTGACTAAAAAATCTTTTCATACCCTTCTGTGTGTGTGTGGCATTATCAATGTCAAAATCAACCAGTTTTAGGTGGAGCTTCATCTTGCTTCTGAAGAATGGTCACAACAGATAGATGACAGATGACAGATAGATTATGGATGGATGGATAGATGAATGGATGGATGAATGGATGGATGGATAGATATAGATAACAAATAGAGACAAAAGTCGAAGCAAACCCACAATCCTTGAAAGGTGATGAGGATATCTCACCCTGATTTTCATACCTTTTATTATAAAATTTAGAAAATATGATGCATTAGTTTACTAGAGAGCTGTGTTTCTCAATTCTAATGAGCATATAAACCACCTAGGAATCTTATTAAAATGCAGATTTTGGTTCAGTAGAGGTAAAGCGGGGCCTAAGATTTGTCATATCTAACAAGCTTTATTAGGTTTCCCATCCTGGATTAAGGTGCATGGTATTACAATTCACGGTCCACACCAAAATCACATACACTAACAGAGAGATAAATCTCCTAATAAAGTTGGGAATATTAGCCAAGGGTTAAAAAAATGGGGAGGACTAAGAATAGATTCTGTGCACAAATACCCAACATTTCTTCTACTTGGAGAGTGAGTATATTCAGCTGAGTAATGCCTTGATGAACTGATTTATTTCTCCCTAAAACTCCATTTTCCTCACTTGCTGGCAGGTACCATTTAAAAACTGAAAGCCCATGCTTATTACTACTACCACTGAGAAAAACTAGACCATAATATCCAGACTCCCCTATGTAACAAAGTTTGTCATTACTGTTACACCACAAAGTCAAGCCAAGAAATAAATGTCTGCAAACTGAGAGCACAATTTTGTGGGTGATTGGTGTTTGTCAGCTTTAGTCTCTTTTTCTTGGTGACCTTTCCTTACAACCTTCAGTTCCTCTTTGCTTCAGCCTGAGTTTCTTGTCAAACTTTAATATCTAAAATCAGTAGGACCTTCTTGAAAATGATCACAGACATATACACAAAAAGTATGTATATATGGAATCTATTTTAATTTTCAACTTTATATGCAACTGCAATACAAATCATGATTTTACTGATATCTCATAACTTCCTTCTACTGTTAACACATGTGGATTTTTTATTAATGTTTATTTTTATGCATTCATCACATTATTTCCTCTGCTGTTGCCATTGTCAGTGTTTTCATTATTGTTTAAGTTCACCAGTTTGATTCACAGTAGGAACAAGTTGTCTCTTCCTAGACCAGGTTTTTGCTCTCTGCTGTGCACAGATTGGGAATGTAGAATGTTTAATGAAGTTTCTTCATGTTTACTTTTACTGTTTGCCAAATGAGAGACTTCATTATAGCAATTCTTTTGTCCGCCTTAAATCCTGTCAACCTGCACAGCTCAGATGCTTGTTGGAACACAAGACTTTCACCAATTGTCACAAACTTCAAATTAGATGGTTTGTTTATCAAAGTTACGGGGTTGTTGCTAATTATTGTTCCCATTTCTGGCTATTTGCATTATTTATTCTTATGGAGTTCTTCATACACATACTTTTAAGTGTAAGTTTCTAGGACTGTCCTAAACACACCTCTGATATTAAAAAACATTACTTTGATTTAATCCATTGACTTCTGCTTTCTGACTTAAACATTTTCATCTCTCTGCTGCATGAAAATCATGGCTATTAATTCATTCTGACTTGAAGACACACCTGCATGTGGAAATACTGGGCTGCTTATTGTCATTCAGACATGGCTAAGTGCTGTAATTGTTACATGCACACCCATTTTTTCTCATGTACACATTACAAAGGATACTGGTGATTCTTATACTTTCCTTCAAGAAGAATTTCTTTGATGTACTATTAACATAAAGGAGATTCAGTATCTTCATTAATCTCATCTAAAACTAAAAACTGAATTACTCATCTGGCTATAGTTCCTCGATGTTATTTTTCATTATACATATTATTATTAGGCGTTAGAACTCATGCTATAGAATACAAAGACTTTAGTCTTCAATTTTATCTTTGTTTCCTTCACTTATTTTTATTCCAAGAACTTAATTTCTTTCTGCTCCATTTCAAAAGCCTACTTAATGTTAAAACCAACAGTGACTACTATCAGTGAAGCCAGTGAGAGTACTGAGAAGTAGCTTGATAATAGAAGTTGGTTACATGACCTCATCTCTCCATCTGATGACAAATGATCATAGAGTTTTGTTTTCTATATGTCTTTAGAGAAGGGGTAATATAATAGAAGTATGTTCGCAGGAAAAAATCTTCCTTTAAGGCAATGTCCTTGGAATAACACTCTTCTCTAATGAAAAAGAAGTCTGCATGTTCATGTTAGAAAGAGAATTCATATAGTAACTTGAATTTTCCCATTGTATGCATATCTAGAAATATAGTAAAGCTAACTCATGACTATGACTCTAAAATGAGGCCTCAGACATAATCAAACTTGTTGCATGTTTTTGGAATCCATCACTCACTGTTCTTCCTCTCTGAGTTCTAACTGCTGGCAAATTCAAATACAGACCCAAATATAATAAAATATCAGGGTAATTAATAGCATCAAATAAACAGTCAATATGTGGAGCTCCTTAAAAGTTCTGGATGGAAGAACACTGCTTAGTCTTCTATCTCTCAACTACACTGAATCATTCAGGAATCCAAGGGTCAACCTCATTTAACTTACCCATGTGAAACAGAAAAAGGTTAGTCTTCTGAAAAAAAAAAATCTTGTCTGGTATGCCTTTTGTAGGAAAATAAGAATCTTAAAAATTCATAGTCCTTGTATGGTTTCAAGATGGTTCAGTGGAAAATAAGAGCTAACTAAAGTCATGAGTTAAAGCCAATATATATCTTGTCAATGCATGAATATTGTCCTTTCACTCATAAACACTGAATAGAGAAATATGGCCAATTTTTCAATAATTAGGAAAAAATCATTACTTCTTTGGTGTCTAGGAAAAGAGAATAGGTTAAATGGTGGAAAAAATGTCCATTCTCTCTTTACTAAGGGAGAAAAACCAGTAGAGAAATAAAAAGGGTCATCCTCACCAACATCTTTTTTCTAAATCTAAAGATGCAGCTCAAAGTTTTTTTTTCTTTTTTAACTTTTCTATCACAAAGTTTTCCTTGAAACTACATAATGCTCACTATCCATAAGTCACTGCTCTAGATGGTGTGGATATAGCAACAAATGAAACACAAATACCTGTCTTCTTGGAACTTATACCTTATATCAATCATTAGCATGAGACTTTTTTTTGTCTTTCAAAAGTATAGGGCTCCAGATCAGGAGCAACTAAAGGCCATAAAATCAGAAACAATCTAATATAACTTTCTAATTTAAAATACAAAGAAATTAGGCCATAAAGCACTAGTTGAGTGTTTCCTTTTCTTCTATTTGTTTTCGAATGTTATTTATTCTGAAAGTCTGACAACTTCAAGGGCAGTTGTCTTATGTCTTTATTCTGCAGAATCCCCACAACAGTCCGTGACAGCTTAAAATGTACTAATTATGCTGATGTAAGAGTGATATGAACCAGCTTTCCTATCCAAATGAAATTATCACTCAGGTGATGTCATTGTTGTCTGTTCTTGGACCACACTCCAAGAACTAGCAGACTTTAAAGTTTAAACGAAGGCCTCAATCTTTCACAAGGTGAGAGATATTGTGAGATGAAGAGAGAGGAAAATGATGAATACAGATGAAATCTGGACCACAGATTTGATAATAGAAAAATAAAGAAACTATAATTATGTCTTCTGATTTGTAAATACATGAGAGAAAAACTACCTGTGAGAAGAGAGAGATGGGGAGGATAGATTTAAGATTGAGGTGGGCGGGGAACACAGTGTATTTTCTAGGCAGAGTATGTTTCCATTTGGAGGTACAGCCAGTCAACCTCATTAATTAGATTTGGTTCATCGGTTTTTTTACCTTGAGGAATGGGGAAGCAGGTTCTTAATTTAAACTAGGGTTGAATTTTGCCAAGTGTGTATGATACAGGAAGAAAAAGAATAGTGAGGGGATAGTGTTTGGACAGAAATAAATAATAATAATGAATCATGAAATCCAAGCTGCGTAAGGAAGCAAATGAAGACAAGCTTTGAGATAAAAGAAGGTGAGCTACAGGGTTCTCATGCAGCCCAAGAACTGTAAGAGTGAAAGTACTATGGTAATAGAGAAGTATAAATAAATGTTTGGGCAAAAACCATATGTTTTGCTTTGTTTATACATCTATTGCTTGAGACACAGTGCCAAGAACTTAGAAGATTATTTTTTTTAAATGTTGCATTTCAATTAATCAGTAAGAAAATTTATTTACATTAAAGGGTGATTACTATAAATTCTGAGTCACACATATCTTGTTATTATTATCGATAAATTGTAGATATGCACAAGTACTATGCATAATTACTACAAGTACTACTAATTTACTAAAAATTAGCTAATCCACGATAATGTGCTATTATAGGAATAGCTAATAGTTTATAAGTGTCTGCTCTTGGGATCCCTGACTTTTTCAATACATCACCTATAGCACTCTAGACATTCGCTAATAAAAATTTACCAAGCGCCTAATCCATGACATATACAGTTGTTGGCACTAGCATGATTAGATTTTATTTTCATATGAAAACAGAAAACCACAGTATTTTAAGTTTTGATTGAAGTGCATACGTTACATGTTTTTTTACATTCCATGCTGTAGCCACTTGAGGGCTACACTTATTTCTTAGGACACTAATGGGATTTCTATAGCTCATGCAGTTCATGCAATTATGCACTGTATGTCTATGTTCTTTAAAAATATATTACTTGAGCATTTTATATACACCATATTTTGCTATTAGAGACAAATGTATTATGATTAAAGAGCTCTAAGTAAAATAATAATATGGTCTTCTTTCTTCTTAATAACCTTGTAGCAACACACAACTTTCTTTAAAGTATCTGTCTCTAGTTCTGTTTGTCCTTTCTGTGTTTCAACTGCAGAGTTTGCCTTATGGCCTCTGTGCTGGACAGAAGAAGCTACATACGTTCAAATCAATTCATTTGGATAGGAAACTTGCTAAAAGAGTAACAATGTGGTCTAAAATCGACCAAATGGGTCTGAGTGAAAATAAGAGTATTCCTTGATAATGATATATAAACCAGGACTTAGTTGCCACATTATTTGTAATAACAATAACAAAAAATGATAGAGAAAGTAAGACAGGAAAGAGGAAGGAAGAAAAGAAGGAAGGAAGCCACTGAAGTGTTCATTTATCAAGGACTATTTGAATAAATAAATGTATGTTCAAAATAGGTAATACTGTTTGAATTTTAAAATAATTAGGAAGAATATATGAGTATATGAGTACATGAAAGAGTATATGAAATAATGCCTATGATAGACCATTAATTGGTGAAAAACATGACATAAAATAATAAGTATGGTATGATCAAATTTTTTTTCGTGGGCACAGTTGTAATAATGGTGGACAAAGAGTGAAGGAGAAGTCATTCTGTCTGTTACTGATTGCATCAATCAATCAGTAAATATTACTTCCTGAGTGCTGGCACTGATGTTTAGAATGATACATTGTTATCAGTGAACAATTTAGACTAAAAAAGCAAAGAAACAAATATGCAAAAATATTTTCCCAACCCTGTTTCTTTGGAATCTATTGTGATTTTTATTACACATGATTGTATTATGTACATACATTACTTATATAAAGCACATGACCAAATTGGTCCACAGCACCTAAATATGTAATTCAACCACACTGAAGAGCCCTACTCACCTCATAGCTATGTGCCTAACAATTTGCCAGGGGCGACAAGGCTTCTCCTGGCAAAGAACAGTCATTGAACTTTTTTTCATTTGCTTGGGTTGGAGTTCTAAACAAATGATTCCAGGAATAATTACAGTACCATTTCAGACAAAAATGTATCTTTGATTAAGTCACATTTAGTTGATCTCAGAGAAACTTTGATTTGCAGATTTTATTTTCTTAGAACACAAATGATATACACTTTGCAGTAGAAAAAGAATTTAAGTGAAAAGGCTGAACCAATTATCTGTGCTTTATCTCTTTTCCTTTAAAAAAAATCAACAGATCAGAAAATACTTTTCTCAGTAATGAAGTCAAACCTGCCTAATAAAACTTAATTTATAGCTATGCTTAGTTATATAACTGTGATCTGTTACACTTCAGTGGTAATACAGCAGTCAAGGATTAACATGGTTAATTATTTGAGAAACTAGATATTGAAGTTATTGTGATCAAATGCCAAACTGATTTTTTAGGATGTATATGAGAGTGGGTTAATGTGTTTCATACAAAAGTAGATGAAATCATTTCAGAAAGAATGCTTTTAAAAATGTTTTTCTAAAACTTCTAAAAGAAGTAAAAGCTTATCAGAGACAACCTTAAATTGTAGATATGGAGGAATTTGATATTTCCTGGGGAATTCTACCCAGTATTAACTCTGTGCTTCTCTTTGAATGATCCAAAGCATTTTATAGTAGTCAAATATTATTTAAATTTAATATACCATAAAAACCTTTTATCCTATTGATAAGAAAAATGATAAGTGTAAAAGTAAAGGATGAAAGTTTAGGTTTATGATTTAAAAAAAGAAATTTACAAGATATAAAATGCACATATTTGAAATCAGACTAAGATTGGAATTCAGACTCTCACTATTCTAATGGTTATGTGACTTTATTTGTATCATTTAATCAGCCTCAATTTTCTCTCATCAGTAATATAAGAATAGTACATGAGATTAAATATATAAGGTATTTAGGGGGAAATTTGAAATACAGTAATAAAAATTACTAATGAGTATAGACTGATGATTTGTCCTGGGAAACATCTTAAGGATTTTACATGTATCTCCTCCGTAGTAAGCGTAATTATGACTTTTATTTAACAGATGAGGATACTCAGAACAGAAAGGCTAAATACACTGACCAAGGTTACACAGCTAAGAAATAGAAGAACCAGATCTGATTTTATGTTAAATCGCCTCTCTTTTTAAGAACTCAGTGATCAGTAGCTGTTATCATTGTCATTGTTAAACTAAAAATCTATACATTTCATGAATTAATCAGAGTTATAATATTAAAAATTGATTTCTGATTTATTTTTTCAGATGGCATAATCCTGGGTGTATATAAATCTCAAATACGAACTGATATTTTTTTCCTAACACAGAAACCAATACTTGGCAGTTATTTGTGAAATCTGTGCAAGACAAGATGGGAGGAAGAAAAAAAGTAGTAGATGTTAATAATGTCTTTGAATGCCTTTGTTTTGCAAATCCTTCAAATTCACTACCATCTTCTATTTATGGAATGCAAACATTTTCATATCTTTCAAAATGCCATTTTAATTAACATTACTCACATATTTTTTTACTCGGCACAAAGAACAATTTTTCCAATTCTAGTGTTTGAATCCATAAAGACCATTAATTAGCTACCATACAGGCTTCTCTATTTTTTCCTTCTTTTATTTTTAGCATTATTTTTTAATTTATTTTTTAATTACAGTTGACATACAATATTATATTAGGTCTATAATTCCTCTTCTCTCCTTTTCTTCAATTTCCAGTATAACTGAATTTAATTAATTTCATGCCATCCCTTTGATTCCTTTCCAATTTCTTTTTTCCAGCTATCGTTATTTGTTGTGTCCCAGAATGGACACTGAACAATGAAAAAGAATACCCTTGATGCAGAATCAGGGAATAATTTCAAGAAGCAAAATTAATTGAATTATTAAAGGATAAAGTCTTCTAAAAAACCAAAATATATTCATCTCCATCTTCAATCTCCTCCATACTATATCTTGCTCCACAATTTTAACATTCAGTCTTCACTTATATGTGTACTTACTCAGTTATATATTACTCAAAGCAGATAGAGAATATTTAATATATATCTAGCACTGTCTCAGTTCTGGAGTCAAACACAAGTAACAAGTACTTTTTGACTGTGAGGGACTTAAAACTGAAAGAGAAGAGGGCAAAATCTTATGTTTTGTTTGATAACATGTAAAAGAACTCCATGCTCCCCATCTTTAATACCCCTGGGGAGTTAATATGATCTTGTTTTCTAATTGCAAATGCTCAATGCTAAATAAAGTAGGGGATAAACAAACATCAATGAGAAAAAAATTACTGTCATAGAAGTACAGATGGAATCCATTCTGTTCTTTTTGACCCTCTCTCATAGGGTAGTTCATAGTACTATTGCTATCTTGTTGGTAACAAGTCTGTTGTTCTATTAAATTAAATTTTATGGCTATATTTTTTAACAATTTACCTCTTTCATAGATTCTACTTAACCAAATAAAATATTCATTTTCCATTATTTTCACTAATTTTTATAACAAATGGCTCAGGACATAAACCTTGATAATCTGACAATATATGATACGTATAACTGTTGTTTTGTTTTAGAATTATGAACTTGGTGAAAAAGGCATTTTTATTTGTATAAATTTGCCAAAAATTATAGAAATTAAAATACCTGGGTATGCTGCCAAAAATAAATAATTTTAGTTTGATTGTAAGTTTTTCTCATTAAGAATAATATATAAATATAAATATAAATTTAAATCCATAAAAACTAAATATTGACATATTTGCATTTTATAATTCAAAAAATGTTCATGACCATACCCAATATACTTCTTTTATATATATGTAAACAAATTCTAACCACTTTTTATTAACCTGATTTTTTTCATTAAATGCTATGTGATTAATACATTTTTATTAATAATAAAATGTCAGTACTACTGTCAATAAAAAAGGCTTTCTTCTATAGTAATCCATTACATGGATATAAGTGATTTACTTAACCAGTCCTCAATTAGTAGGCAATTACTTTATTTTCAGGGTATTTCTATGCATAAATAATATTGTGATGAACACTTCCTTAAGGGACAATTCAGCATTAGAATTGCTTTGTAATCATTATTATGCACATTGCTAAATTTTTCTCATAAGGTGGTACTGATTTATAGTTCCAACTATAGGTTTTTGATTGTTCTTGTGTGTGACTGATTAATTAGTATATTATTTACACACACACACATATGTATTCAGTGACTATTTATATGAAAATGCTTATGCTTATGAATTGTAAAGCTCTCCAGCACAATAGTTAATGGGTAAAACTATTTTTCTTTCTTGACTAGTAATATAAAAATAATATTAAAAAGCATTTATTTTCCTACAAGCACAATGGAGATTGCTGTATCCATTCATATATTTGCAGCTATTTATTCTAAAATATAGACTTAATTTCAAATCCTTTTTAATCCATATACTTCATGTCATTTTATTGATGGCTGCAAGAACATGTAGAAAGTAAGAGAGAAGGACCTTGTAAACAAAAACAAATTCATTAAACTTATTGCTTAATGAGTTTACACTGAGTGTGAGTACTGTTGTTAGTGAAACTTACCTTCTAAAAAGATTCATGAAAGAAAAGGATAGCACTTAAGATATGATTTAAGCAGTTATAGCAACTACAATTTTAAAACCAAGTGTTGGTGCCCAATGTTTTCTTTCTTCCTTCTAACTTAAGATTTGTGAAATATTGTTGCTCTCTTTCTGCAAGTTTTGTTTATATCATAAAATTTTATTTTCAAATCTGTGTCCTCAGTAGTTTTTCTGACCAGACAGGTATCAGCAAACATGAGCATGATGTTGACTGTCTTATTTCTTCACAAAATTTTCAACTGTTATGTTCAATCTATTTGAAATTGAAAGGTGCTTTGGAAACATTAGCAACATTAAAAGTAGTAAAATATCTTTAAGAAGCTCAGGATTTTTAGCAGTTTGTTTCTGTTGTTTTTCGTGTAGCCAGATTTATCTCTAATAATAACAATTGCAGCATTGCTCTTCTGAGATCTTTTATTTTTTTCCTTCTTCCTTCTTATATTTCTCTCTTTCTATTTCCTTCAGTTTGCCTGCACTAAAACATTTTAGGCCTTCTCCGGAGTTTTTATTCTTAATCCAATAGCTATCTGTTAATTACATACTGTACACTGTCCAAGAGGAGCTCAAACCCATTCAGCACCCCTGACCCGTTAAACCCCTTTGATAAATGAAGTCAGGGATTAAAGACATAGTGTCAGTGCTCTATGAAAATTTTCTTGGGAGAGGTGAAACAATGTTACATTACATTTTGTCATTCCTCTCTCTTGACTTTTGGTACCTTCTTTTTTAAAATTAAATTATTTGGGGTGACATTGGTTAATAAAATTACATAGGTTTTAAGTGCATAATTCTACAATACATTATCTGTATATAGCATTGCGTGTTTACCACCCAAAATCAAATCTCCTTCCATCGGCACATACTTGATTTCCATTACCCTTAACACCTTCCCCTTCCCTGTTTCCCTTTGTCAACCACCAAACTGTTATCTGGACCTGCGAGTTTTTGTGTGTGTCTTGTTCATCTGCTGCTTTCAGTTTCATATTCCACATATGAGTGAATCATGTTGTTCTCAACTTTTTCTGATTTATTTCGCATAGTGTGATCATCTCAAAATCCATCCATGTTGTCGCAGATGGCAGTATTCCATTGTATATATGTACCACATCTTTATCCAATCATCTATCAAAGAACGTTTCAGTTGTTTTCATGGCTTGCCACCATGAATAACGCTGCAATGAGCATAGGAGTACATATATCTTTATAAATAAATGTTTTCAAATATTGGAGGTAGATACACAGAAGAAGGACTGCTGGGTCATATGGTAACAAGGCCAGAGTATCACAGTCCCTGACTTTAAATTATACTACAAAGCGACAATAATCAAAATAGCATGGTATTGGCAAAAAAACCAAACAAACAAAAAACAGACCAAAGGAACAGAACTGAGAGCCCAGAAATAAACCCACATGTATATGGAAAATAATTTTTGACAAAGAAGCCAAAAATGTATAGTGGAGAAAAGAAAGCCTCTTCAATAAATAGTGCTAGCCAAATTGGAAAGCCACGTACAAAAGAATGAAATTAGATTACTATCTGTAACCATATGCCAAAATTAACTCGGAACAAATCAAAGACCTAAATATAAGACCTGGAACAATAAACTGCATAGGTACTAAACTCATGGACCTTGGATTTAGAGAGGATTTTATGAATTTGATCTCAAAGGCAAGGAAAGTAAAACCAAAAATAAATAAATGTGACTATATCAAACTAAGAAGCTTCTGCACAGCAAAAAGAACCATTAGCAAAACAAAGAGGCAATGAACTGAATAGAAGATATTTGCAAACATCTCTGACAAGGGGTTACTATCCAAAATATATAAAGAACTCATATAACTTAACAACAAAAAATAAACAATCCAATTAAAATGGGCAGAGAACCTGAACAGATGCTTCTCCCAAGAAGACATACAAATGGCCAACAGATATATGAAAAGATGCTCAACTTCCCTAGCTATTAGAAAATGCAAATCAAAACCACAATGAGGTACCACCTCACACCTGTTAGAATGCTAATATCAACAAGACAAGTAATAACAAGTGCTGGAGAGCTTGTGGCAGGGAAAGGAACCCTCATACACTGCTGGTAGGAATGCAAATTGGTACAGTCACTGTGAAAAACGGTATCTTCTTTATATTGCATTTCACAGGATTTACCTCCCAGGATCCTATTCCTTAAAATCTTGGGTCTCCCTATCTCTGATAGAAATATAAGGAACAAGGGAAGTTCTAGGAGACAAAAGAAATAAAGTAGGTAAGTCACTGTAATTACCCTAGGTTTTAGGGAGAACTTTCCCCAGGATTTTCATTTCTATTTGTCTCATTCTCATTTGTCTCTCTACACTCTACTGCGTGTGTCATAGAGTAGGTGACAGTAGGTGGCAGGGACACATTTTCACTTAGGTGCTGATTACTTTTCTTCCATTACTCCCTCAAAACATTTTTTTTTTTTTTGTAGAAGAGTGCAATTTAAGTATTAAAGTGAAAAGTGCAAACCTAGACAGTTTTAATGAACTTGACAAAGCCTTAAGACTTAGATCGGACATCACTTTAGTGAGAAGATGTCTGGATGATGAGGTCAAAGGAGAAGAAGTGGTGTGCAGTGCTCACTCACGTGGTTGCAGATGCTCTGAAGTATTGGCACAGCTCCTTTCCTCAGTGTTTCCCAGGTATCAGAATACACTATGACAGGCACTCAGTACACAGTGCAGTGCTGTCTCCAACTTCTCAATGTGGTGGCCCAGGTCTAAATCTCTCTTGTTTGGTCTGACGAATGACTTCATTTTGGGTTCTACCATCTACCTTATTATTTTTCCAGGTAAGGTGACACTATCAATCCTCTCTGGAGTTGGGGTAGTTTGATCTTCATATATGTGACTTTCGTACCTTGCTGTGGCATTAATCTCATGCTATACCTATATTTCATTTGGGACTTTATTTTTATTTTTTTCAGGGTTTCTTTGTTTGTTTTGATTTTTCATTTTTCTTTTTTTTTTAGTCTTTTCTTATGTCTAGTTCTGAATGCTGAAAGTAAATATTTTGGCTTTCAGATTTTCTGTGTCTGGGGAAGAATTTAAGAGCTTATTGAGGATCCCCTAAAGTATACTTATTCTTCAAGAAGTATCAGAGATGCCTCCATCTGACTGGGAGAACAATCACTGACAGGTAAATGAGAAAAGAAAACAAATAAATGTAATAATTCGAAAATATCATCTGCATACATTTGCTGAGGTAAGAGAAGAATCAAGAAGCCTTTTGTCTACCAGGATAAATAGAATCCTTAGAGCTGAGTTAGTCTAGCTCAGTTCACTGAGATAGGAAACCACTAAGACAAACGATTTAGGGTAGTATTTTCTAAACGTTTTTTTTTTCCCTCAGGATATGATGCTATTTTATTAGTAAGGTAAAATGAAATAAGGTAAAAAGGGAGAGTATTGTTCTATGAACCAATATCTGAAGATGTAATGTTAAACAAATTTTAATAGGTTCCAGTACCTAAGGACAATTTAGCCTTTAACACACACACACACACACACACACACACACACACACACACGAGAGAGAGAGAGAGAGAGAGAGAGAGAGAGAGAGAGAGAGAGAGAGAGAGAGATTAATTAATGAGATTTCCCAAAAGTATTTTTCCAAAGAACCCTAAGTTCAGGGTTCATGCCCTACCCCAGTCACCATTTTTATCATGTTTATTTTAAAGAAAAATTGAGATATTAGACACAAAATAGCAGTGGCCACTTTGAGATGTGCTGCTATAAACTAATAAACAATCAACAGTTTCCAAACACTTCCCTGTGCATGTCTCCGTCAGTAATTTGTACTCAAGATCTCTTGGTTAAGAGCAGAGAAATGTAGAATCCTTGCCTCTGTCTACCTTACCACCATTTACTTAATGTCATGTCAAATAAAAATTTAAATACTAAATAGATAAGAAATTTTAACATTAAGTAATTTTTATTATTTTGTAATCTGAAAAACTTACATGAAAATTATATAAAGAGATGTATAAATTTATTTTTATCTTGATAACCTGAAACTGAAATCTTTAGGATCCTTAACTTAAACATAAACTAAATAACTATACAAAATATTCACCCTTATCCTCCACCCTGTTAAGGCAATGATTTTACTGTGTTTAATATGTGAATACCTTTTATTTTTATTTGTTACTAGAAAATAGGTATGTTATATAATAATTAAATTATAGCCATAGTAATATAGGTATGTGAATAAATTTTCCTAATAATTATTTAGAATATATATACATATAATTAATTAAGAAGTGCTCTCTCATATGAAAGGAATTGTCATATCACTTTTTCTTCATGAGTCTCCAGCACAATGAACCTTTCTAATTTTGCTAATATAAGGAATATGATATTATCCTTTAATTTGTTTCTCTAATTACTAATTATTTGGACCACTTTAACATTTATGAGCTTTTTTTAAAAATTTTCTCTTTTGTAAATCACCTTTTTCTATTTGTCCATTGAAACAATGCCTTTTTATTTTTTTATTTGCAGGAATAAATTGTTGATTCAAAATATTAATCCTTCCTTGTTTTCAAACATTGCAAATATATTTTCCCATTCTGTAATCTACCTATTATCTTTGTATACAGTGTCCATTGATGAGACAGAATTTAACCATTTTTTGTTTTATAGTTTTTATATGTGAATTTTTAAATACTTTCCACCATTAGGTCACAAAGATTTTCCATAATATTTCTTCTATTAACTATGCATGTTCACAATTTGGTTTTTAATTCATGTTAGATCCTAATTTTGTGTGAGATATTACGTAATGATTAAGATGTAATATTTTCGCACTTAACCATCTCTGTAACTCTATTAGAAATGATATTTTCTAAGCATCTTTTTCAATCATTTATAGCCTTGAGACAGTGTACATAGAATTTTTGACACCCAGAGAAGATAATTTTTCAAAGTCCTCTTCTTCCATGTGCATGTGACAAAATTATGTTCATTAATTAATATACTAATCAATAATTCTTTTTTATTCATCCATTGCAAAATTAACAAGTTAAAAAGAATAAATCTTAATTTAAAATGATTATTAAAATTTAGTTGAGTATTTCACATATGAGCTATGGTTTGATTTATCAAACAAAAATACTACACTTTTTACATTTCGTACTATATCTCCAAATTAAAATTTAAATATAAATAAAAACTTCAAGAGGTCACACAGTATGACAGAACTGAAGTATGTAAGGTCTGTTTTTTCATCATCATATCCACTATGCTATCTCTGTTTTAAAACTACTGCTTGAACTTAGGAACATGGAGTTGCACAGGGACTGGAGACAACAATGGTACCCAAGCGAGTATGAATGATCCCAAACAGTGACTGAGCCTTCAATTAAATGTGTGTAACTGAGTCCAAGTGTGTCATAAGCCAAATGTAGAACTGAAGGTTCTCTAAATTAATTTCCATGAATCATGTCATGTTAATTAAATAGTACATAAAACAGGTTAATTTGACATTTACATATAAATAAACTATATTCAAAAGGAGCCACACCAATTATTTAGAAGTTAGTCCAAAAAAAAAAAATTAAGAGACATATTTTATCACTGACATTATTTCAAATCACTAGTGTGTAGTGATGAAATTTAGCCAGACAGTGTTTAGAGTTTGATTATATTTTTTGAATTCTTTACAGACAGTGTAAACACTGTATGTGTTAACACCTCTGTGTTACCAGAACATGGCGATACTCCCTGCCATGGTTTTGGCACAGCAGCATTTTGAGATCATAATCTGAGGCTCTAATTCCAGATCAAAGCACCCTATGTATATTTGCATGGTCCCCAAATCCATTGCATGTCTAATGTGGAAGTTAAAGAATAGCAATAATTTCTATCTGTGACTCCAGTAGGCAGAATCTCTCTACTTCAGAGAACGGTGAGATCATCTGTGCAGTTAGCAAGAGGCAGGAAAAGTGGACATCTCCTTTTACCTCCATCTGGAAATATGTAATATGCACCCCAAAATAGAAGTGTTCTTTCACTTTTGATGATGCTAGAGTCTATCTTTGCCGCAAATAAACTGAAGTGCCACCTGGCCCTTTGATGGAACTTCTCAAGTTGAAAAGCCACAGCACATCTGGATTGGCTTAGGCATGAACAAGCAAAGGGATCCTTGTCTAATGGAATGATTAAAAGCATAAAAATACTGTTTTAATTCAATCAATTAAAAGCGTAAGCAGGATGGGTTTGATTGAATCAATTTAAAGAATTACACAGCAATGTGCTCATGAGCAGGAGTGGAAAATTAATATATCACCTATAAACAGCTTGAAATCTGTATCCTTCAAAGAGATATCATAAACAACATTTTACTACCTCCCAGAAAGGTGACTTCTTCTGCAGAAGAGGGATACGCTATTAGTTACAACGAATACATCTCGTCCAGTTTGTAACATAACAAATACCACATCTTGGTTATGTATAATTTTGTGTCTTTTCCACTCTCCAAGTGGAAAATGTACTTCATGATTCTAATCATGATATCTTAATCATGAAAATGTATTTCGATTCCCTTCATTTATTTATTTTTTTTTAAAAAGGAACATTCGAATATTAAGAAGTAGTCTTAAAACAATGTGAAATGGTAAGTGGACAAAAGGCAATGACGGTTTAATTTAATAAAAAAAAGAGTATCTAATTTCCTAAGAACAACAACAAAAGATAATCATAGAATCACTGAGGCAATTGTTGTGCATCTACTTGTTATAGCAAGAAGGTACTAAAATAAATATTAATATTTACAGTTACAGTCAAATAAAGCTAATAGAGATAGCAATAGATTTTAGCTTTTCGAAAAAGTTAATAAATACCTCCAAATTTCTAACATACTCTCCTTTTGATGTTCCCAGAGTCTGGCTATGAGCAACAGAATTGTTTTGAGGGGAAAAGATTGTTCTATACACTACTCACTACTGTAATGGAGCCAAGAAAATCATACACTCAGGGATAAAAACAAACAAACAAAAAAAGGGCAAACCAGTATGCATATATTTTCAAGTAAAAAGTAAAATAAATCCCACTAACTGAGTGTTTCCATTTCACTGGCACAGCTTTTATATATTTTGATTTCTAAAACTGTAAGATTTCATGTTCTCTTAACCATACCTGGTTTTAGAAGCTTTAGAATTTAGGTGCAAATAAACCAATGGATTCTTCTCTCTCTATGTCATCTAAAGTAATGCTATTCCAGTCTTTACCCTCACGTCTACCCAGAATATGCATGGAAGCCATGATCTCATGAACTGGATTACTATGAGAAGAATCTACTCTAGAGTAAGTGCTTGGAGAATATTAGAATTAGTATCTTTTAGATTTCTTATCAAATTAATTTAGAATCATTAATAATAATTTATTCCAAACTCCTGGATGATGATTTTAGAAATCTTAGATTTTAGAAACTACATATATTTAGAAGTACTTCATGTCTTGTCACTTGGGATATTTCTGAATTACCTAATGCCACAAATTATAATATATATACTATGAGCCAGTAAAAAGTTTTATTTAAGGTAAAATCCACTACACTACTTAGAACAAACAGCAAAAGCCTGCCTTTCCATTAAAGATACCAAAAAAATCATAAAATATCCATGCATACTGAAAAATCCCAATCAAATTATTTAGAACAAAGATTATCACTGATGCTTAAAAAGTAGTTAGACATAAGTGATATTTTAATAATAAAATTCAGTCATTAACAAATAGAACATAAATTTCTGAAGTGCTCAACCATATATAAGATATTAAATAGAACCCAGCAGAAATCTATCATTCCCTTGGGGTGGCATGTAGAGAGATGGTGAGAGTGGCTGTGTACATGCTCAAGACAGTGGGGCTTAATTTTGTTATTTGCTTGTTTATTTTGGCTCATGGCTAAAATTGTCTGGAGTAGTTTATTTCCCTGCAATGTGTGGCCTCTGATACCATTTCTCAGAGGGTATGACTGGATGAGAAAATGAAAAGCAACTACATGCTACATGTAGGAGACACATTTTAACTTCAACGATTCAAATAATTTTAATGTAAAAGGATGGTAAAAGATATACCAGCAAACAATAACCATAAAATTGGAGAGCTATGTTAATATCAAACCAAACAGAATTTAAATGTTACCATAAAGAGACACATTTTAATGATAAAAGGCTCAATCCATCAGACAACAATAACAACTCTAAATATATTTATACCTATCATCAGTTCCGGAAATATAGGATAGAGAGAAACCAAAACCTTCATATGTAGCTAATGGGAAAACCTGGTGCTATGATTGGAAATCATGGCATGGTGTAGAAAACAGTTTGGCGGTTCCTCAATATATTAAACAGAGACTTATCAAAAGCCCAGCAATTCTATTCCTACGTATACACTAACAAGAAATAAAGAAATGTATTCAAACGAAAGCTAGTATGCAAATATACACTAATTATTTATAATAACTGAAAGGTGAAATATCCCAAATGTTTGCCAATTGATGGATGAATAAGTAAAATTGTATATATAAATACCATATTTTTACAATGTATCTATATAATATTATTTAACAGTAAAGGGGAATAAAGTACTGATACATGCTAAAACATAGATGGAGTGTGAAAATGTTAAGTGAATGAAGCCAGACAAAAACATACATATTGTAAGATTCCACTTCCCTGAATGATAAGAATATTAAAATATATAGGAAACAGAAAGCATATTACTGATTGTCAGAGAAGAGTTGGGGGTATGAGAGTATCAACTACTAAAGTGTACATTTTAAATAGATGGATTGTACTGTATGTGAATTATATCTCAGTAAATCTGTGAAAAAATAGTAGAGATTCTGGAATCCAAAAGAACACTTACTAGCTGTGAGGCCCTGAGCTCGTAACTTCTCTGCTCAGTTTCCTCAATCTCTGAAATAAGGAAAAAATGATACCTCTTCCTTTTATGGGTGTGGAGATTTAATAAGATAATACCCACATCTGCCCCCCACCCTGCCTGTGTATGTGTGTGTGTGTGTGTCTGTCTGTCTGTCCCCTCTCTCTCTCTTTCTCTCTCACACACACACAAACACACATGCACACACACGCACACACACAGATACAATGATTCTGGAGTGTATTAAGGATTTGAAGCATGCTGGTTGTTATTGCGGAATAAAATTTTCATACAGCTCAGTGTTTTAGTTTCCTAAGACTGCTATAACAAAACAACACAAACTAAGTGGATTGAATAACAGAAATTTATGGTCTCACAGTTCTGGAGACTAGAGTTCTCAGATCAAGCTGTCGGCAGTGTTGGTTACTTGTGAGAGCTATGAGGATAGAAGAAATTGGTAAACTGATTCATGGGTTGACAGACTGATATGTAGCTACAATAAAGCCAAATGAAGCAGTTCTAAATAAGGCTACTAGCAAAGATCCATACGTGAAGAGCTGAAAATGATACTTTAAGAACTGTCGACTTTGGTAAAACTACCAATTTCATAGGATGCATAAACATCACGATTGGTTCCTTGATCATTGATCCCCTGTTATTTCATATAACCTTATTTAAGCAACTTAAACACACACCTATTATCTCATAGTGTTTGTGAGTCAGGAGTTCTCTCACAGTTTTGTTGGCTCTCTGCAGGGTGTCAATTCAATGCCAGCCAGAACCCAAGAGGACTGACAGGGAAAGGTCCACATCCAAGCTAATTCAGATTATTGACTGAATCCATTTTCTTGCAGCCATACAATTCATGACAACTTGCTTTGCCAAAACCAACAAGAAAAGCAAGACTCTAGAGTAAGTCCTCACTTCTTCAGGGATGGCAAAGTCCCATTTTAGTACATGGATCACAAGCAGGTGAGGGGAGAAAATTAATCTCCTGTCATGTAGTGGTATTTTTGTTTTGGTTTGGTTTGTCATTTATATCATGTTTAAAGCTTTTTATTGTGGAATATTCAACATACTTAAAAGTGGAGACAACACTATAAGTTTTGTTGTATTTTTAAATTATTTATTTTTAAGCAGTGTTAAATTTATGGAAAAATTGAGCAAAAAGTAGAGTTCACTATGTGACCTCTCCCCCAGCACACAGTTTCTCCTATTAATATAATAAATTACTCCGATAACTTTTTTTACAATCAATGAGCCAATATCAATATATTAACTAAAGCACATAGTTTATATTAAGGTTTACTCTTGTGCTGTAGATTCCATGGGTTTTTACAAATATATAATGGTAGGTATACACCATGATAGTATTATACACAATAGTTTCACTACTTCAAAAACCCCCTATTCTCCACTTATTCATCCCTCTTTCCCCAAAGCTCTGGCAACTACTAACCTTTTTACTGTTTCCGGGATTTTGTGTTTTTCAGAATGTTATACAATTATAATCATACAAAAGGTGGCATTTCAAGTTGGTTTCTTTTAGTTAGCAATGTGCATTTGTAGCACTTCCATGTCTTGTTGTGGCTTGATAACTTATTTTTTTTATGGCTGAATAATAGTTTATTATATGATTGTACTACAATCTATTTATTCATTTACGCATTGAAGGACATGTTGGTTGCTTCCAACTTTCATCAGTTATGAATATAACCATTATAAACATCTGTGTGCAGGTTTTTATGTGGACTAAGTTTTCAGTTCATTTTGGATAAACAAGGTAGAGTCCAAATAATGGGTCATAATGTAAGCGTATGTTAGGTCTTGTGAGAAACTACCAAACTGTCTTCCTAATTGACTGCACCATTGCTCTGTACTCCCAGAGCAATGAATAAGAGTTAGAATTGATTGCCAGTGTTTTCAGTGTTTTGATTTTAGCCATTCTTAGAGGTTTGTCCTCTTTTTATCTTCACCATTTGTTCTTTATATCTCATTGGGCAGACAATGCTAAAATTCCAGGGGGAATTTTAGTACGCATTTAATTTGGGGGGTACAAATATTATTCCCAGGTCCCAGCATGTATGTGAATGAATGGAACTACCTTTGAAGAACTTACTTGAAATTTCCCTTAGATTTTCATTCTGTTTAACTATTATTATAAGGAAAAATATATGCATTATAACCTTGAGAACTGTAGTTTAAATCGATGTTTTCCTTTCATCACTAAAAAAATAAAATGATTGATTTTATTCTTACTTTTCTATTTTTTTCTAATATATTTTCTATTTTTAAAAGCATTGAAGAGAGCCCATAACATAACTTTTGAGAATCCTCTACTATACTTTTTTTTTTGGAGCATAACAAAGATAAATGACTCTATCTCTTCCACAAATATTAACATCCTTAAATGTGCTTTTCTTAGGACAAATAACAATTTGCGTGCCTTTCCAAAGGGTTTTTCATCTTCTATGCAGGTGTTAGACAAACCTCAGCCTACACTTTAAAATTTGCCACTGATAAATATATAAGAATTACTGAGGACAAATGGATAGATAATGATGATAGATGATTAGATAGATAGATGATAGATAGATAGATAGATAGATAGATAGATAGATAGATAGATAGATAGATTTCCTTCTAAAGCAAAACTTTCCTGACTGCAGGGCATTCTAATTCAAAATCTACAACATCAAACCTAATAATGATATTTAAGATTCCAAGATTTTTACCAATAAATCATAAAAATCAAAGCAAACTAGACCTATTTTGACTTAATTATTTTTTCTGTCCTTGCAAGCAAAGCAAATTTATATATATTTATATATATTTATATATATTTATATATATATATATTTTAGGCTTTGTCTGTAGCTCTTGAAAACTACACATTTCCATAAATGGGAAATTTTTATTTGATTATGTTTAAGATAAAAGAAAATTCTAATTGATTTGACTTCTGTTCTGTTACACAATCATAGTTTTCATATTTTTTAAACAGTATTCACCACATAGCTATTTATCTCTTAAGTATGACAGGTCATTTCTTAGATTTGGATATAAGGGTAGATGGGTTTTTTTGTTGTTGTTTGTTTAGCAAGCATCTAGATAACAGATATGAAAATGCAGAAATATATTTAAATTAATCTAGAAGTATTAATTCCTCATGTATAAAATTTTACATAACTTAAAATGATATAGGAATATATGTATGTATATACATACACATATGTACATACACATGTAAGTTTTCATCACAAATAATGTATACATATAAATTCATATATAAACATGTAGATGTATTCATCAAAAATAAAATTATGTATACACATTTCTTAAATTGATTTTTAAAGTTTTTGAAAACATAATTATCTATGTTTGGTCAAAGGTTTTGCTTCAAGTACCCATTTCCTCTATAAAAATCTATAAGTTTATAGATATCACCCTAAAAGATAAGTAGTTTAATACAAATGAAGAGATGGTCTCAAACTAATAAATTTAGTGATCAACTGATTTTTTAATACTCTATAGTAAAGTTCAAGCAAGTAGAATGTATTTTTAAACCTTGTAATTAAAGTGTTAAAATATTCAAACTGTTAAACCTTAAAATACCAAACCAAGTGACTCTATGCACCACATCCTATGGTGAGAAAATTGACTCCATCAGATTGTAAGAGCCACTTAAGATTACCAAATTAGATACAGACAGGTGTGAGTATGTCATCTTCACAGATGGATGAATTCAGACACAGAAGGATTAAGAAACTTGTTTTGGAATCCACAGCTGTTCAAGTTAGTACAGCCATGCCTGGAACCCATTGTGAATGGGGTCTAATCCTGGGTTTTGTTTACTTGATTGACCTGCCTCTTATTTAGCTGCTTCATATTCACATTTTTATTTTCTCATTATTATAGTGGTATAAATGATTTGGCATACTTATATAGAATTTCAAATTAATAATCAAATATCTATAAAATCAAGAACTCTACCTATGTTCATCTTTGTATTTATAGGAAACTAATTACTATGCCACCAGATAAATGTATCTATTTAGATAAAAATAGAGTGCTTTTATTCTTTATATATAAATTCCTATCCCATTGATCTGACCACAATCACCAGTCTTAGAGTCACTGTCTCCTTCCTTCTGCCTCCCCCCAACTTCTAGGTGTGCGGAGTGTTCCAGAACCTGGATAGGTGCTTTTTTGTAATCCTGGCTGAGAATCTAGGTCAATTATGGTTCAAAAATTACCACTGCCCTCTCTTCTTCCTCCTTCTTCACCTGAGCAATTGTAATTATAATACCATGTTGTAATTTATTTAATATCTCTACTCTCTGCTAATAGACTGACAGGAGCTAGGTCTGCAACTGTTCAATACTTAACATTAAATAAACAAATTTATTAGTTAAATATGACCAGAATTTCCTTTAATCACCACTCTCTGTTCTCATGGTCCTCCATTTTACCTCTTTCCGATCCTAACTAGTATGCTTATATTTTATGTTAGAGAGTTTGTTAATGGAATGAGGGGGTAGTTTAATTAAACTATGCTATTGGGAATTTATTCTGAGAAACAAGTTATTTGTCAACTAATTTTGTTAGTCTGGCCAGGTGCTTCCTGAGAAAAATAGATATCTAGACCAAAGTACAAGAGAATATTTTCTGTGTAAAAACTTAAACATTCTGGGTTGGCCTCTGATTGCATTTTAGAAATAAACATAAATGAGTTTATCATTTTATTTTGTTTTTTCTTTGTAATATATAACCAATCAAGTGTTGACTATTCTTACCCTTGGACTTAAGAAAATAAATTCACTCCAAACTAATTTTGGCATTGATTAACTTCACTGAAATTTCTCCCAACTTGATTCCAAATATATAGGATATTGAACTTAATTGAATAATGGGTTTATAGTTCCTCTTTGAATGTAACCCAATGGCTTTTGTAATCTTTATTTTGTTGTGAAAATAAATTTACCAGTTTTACCAATTATTCTACGACTCTATTGAATCTCTTTCCTTGGAACTTGGTATTGCTCTGAAAATACTGATTGATATCACTTACTTTTATAATGCATAGCAAAAAAATGCACAAAAGTATGCCTCAGAAATAGCTAAAGTAATATACAAAAGACTTAAAATTGTTTATTGCTCTGGGTAAGGAAACAGAGTGGGGGTGTAGGGAAGGGAGATTTACTTTTTGATGACAGTCCTTAATATATAACATCTTCAGTATTTCAAAATTCTGTGTGTGTGTGTGTTTGTGTGTGTGTGTGTGTGCGCGCGCATGTGTGTGTGTGCTCTATTAGTCTACTCAGGCTGCCATAAAATACCACAGTCTGACGGACTGTGTATCTTAAACAGCAGAAATTTATTTTTTGCATTTCTAGAGTCAGGGAAGATTAAGGATCCAGAAAGGTAGATTTTATTCTGAAGCTCTTTCTTTTGACCTCCAGGAAAGCTGCTTTCTTGTCATGTACTCCCATGACCTCTTCTTTGAGTGCAAGTGGAAAGAAAGAGGGAAAGAAGCAGAGAAAGCTTTCTGATGTCTCCTTAACAATGACACTAATGCGACCAGATCAGGCCATCATTCTGATGACCTCTTTTTATTTTAATTACTTCTTTAGAGGCCCCATCTCCAAATACAACCACACTGTGTTTAGAACCTCAGCATATAAATTTCAGGGGGAATATAAGCATTTAGTTATATACATACATATACACACACACACACACACATATATGTTTATGTATATGTATATGTATATATGTATATGTATGTATGTATAAATATATATATACACATACATATACATAATATACATGCACACATACATACATATGATATAAATATGTAAAGTACATAGTTATATATTTATATAGCTATATATCATTATATAGATATAATTCTATTGAAGCAGTTATATTTATATATAATTAAACAATATTTTTTTAGCTATCATAAAGTTAGGCACCCATATAAATACATAGTAAATACATAGAACTGTATCTTACAAACTAACTAAACAGTGAATAAGTAATACTCTTCAGGAATTTTATTTTTTATTTTTTTTAAATTACAGTTGACAATATCCTAGTTTCAGGTGTATAACATCAACATAGTTATTAGACATTTATATAACTTAACAAAATGCTCACCCCATACGTCTAGCTCCCAGCTGACACCATGCATAGTTATTACAATATTACTGACTATATCCCCTATGCTATACTTCACATTCTCGTGACTACTTTTAATAACTGGCAATTTGCATGTCTTAATCCCTCTTTCTTCCCACTTGCACTCAAAGTTTTCCGCCCACCTCCCAGCCCCCTGCCACCTCACAACCACCGATTTGTTCTCCCTATCTAGGAGTCTGTTTCCGTTTTGCTTGTTCTTGTTGTTTGTTTGTTTGGGGAACATTTTTAAGTAACTTCTCCCTGGAGCTGCTTCTAGCAGCTGAGCTCTCAGTCTCAACGGAATCCTGTTACACAGTGATATAATGCAGGACTAAATTCTCTCTAACAAATGTTTCTAGAATACTCAGTGCGCAGTAGGGGTTTTTGTAATTTTATTTTTTTAATTTAATTTTTTCCTAGAAAGATAAGAAAATGAAGAAAGAAAGGGAAAAAAATAGTACTGCTATGTTTAGCACAAAAATAATAATAATTCTTCCAAACTGTTACTGAAAAAAATTTTAGGTGTATGTGTTCTTAGATCATAAGTAGACCAGACGGGCAATTGCACAGACAAGAAGTCAATCAATTCACAGAGGGCAGAAATTAACCAGAATAAAAGTTCAAATAATTAGAGAGAAAATGGAAAAAATAGTTGCAAGGACAAGTGATAGTTTTGGGAACTACAAGAGTAAGATTCTCCCCTCCTTTTCAAGAATATTCAACTGAAAAATTATAGTCCTGGAAAGCAAATGAATCAAATACAGAATCACAAAAGTGTTGATTGCCATATTTCTTATTTCCCAAATAAATCTGATTAAAATATCAAGAATTTGATGTTTTATGTAAGTTAAACTGACCCCTAGAAAAATATGAGAGAAAAAAGCAAAAAAACAAATGGCGGAAGTTAGAATCTCTAGGGGAGGAGGATAACTTAAAAGAGAGCTGCTGTTTGTACATACTATATAGGAATATTTTGCCCTTAATATTTTTAGCTCTGGAGAGAAAGGAATATTTTAGAGATAGCAAAAAAAAAAAAAAAGTGCAAATAATCTCCTGCTGCTCCTTCGGGTCAGTCAGTATGTCACCAATCCTCCGCAACAAAGATTCTCTACCCACTCCACTCACTCCTGCTACCTATCATCGATTTGAGGATAAATTGCCCCATCCAATACAAGGAGGAGAAAAACAGCAAAATAAGTATATATGTCGTACTTGGGGAAAATCTCATGAAGGCGGTTCATATTTGTTGTTGTCATCACTGTGTAACTTCCTCCCAGTACAGTGTCTGAACATGGTAGAATCACAATAAATCTTTGTTGGATAGTGAATAAATTTGTATAATTTGGCCACCCAAGTTTCCATGACAGAATTGCATATTGGTAACTACAGCACACTACTCATTTACCAGAGATGTCTGTTCTACCTGTCATGGCATTCATGCAAGTTCTGTCTCTGCAGCTTGGCTGACAATTCTGCTCCATCCTCATTGCTTTGTCTGTAGACCCTTTTAGCACAGAACTTCTTGTCTATGAGTGGCTGAGATGGAAATGACCCAGTCTTTCTTCACGGATATTGCCATTACTCTTCTATGCTATTGCTTATCAGAACCTATGACAAACAGAATTCTCAGGAGTCCACACCTAAAATCCCTAGGCAAGATAGATAAGTGGGACCATATCAAACTACAAAGCTTCTGCACAGCAAAGGAAAAAAAAAAAAAACAGGAAAAAAAAGGAAACTTACAGAATGGGAGAAAATATTTTAAAACCATATATTTAATAAGGAATTAATTTGTAAAATGTATAAGGAACACCTACAACTCAATAGTAAGAAAAAAAATCAATTTGAAAAATATGCAAAGGACTTAGTTTTTCCAAAAAAGATGTACAGATGGCCAAAGGTATGTGAAAAGTTGCTCAACATCATTAATTACTAGGGGAATGCAAATCAGAGCTACAATGGGACTTCACATTATACCTGTTAGGATGATTATTTCAGGAAAAAAAAAAAAGTATTGGCAAGGGTGTGGAGAAAAGGGAACCCTTGCACGCTGTCCGTGGGAATGTAAATTGGTTCAGCCACAATGGACAACGGTATGGAGGTTCCTCAAAAATTAAAACTAAAACTACTATATAATCCAGCAAATCCATTTATAGGTATGTACCTCAAAGATTGAAATCAAGATCTCAAAGAGATATCTTCACTCCATGATCATTGCAATATTTATTCACAATAGCCAAGATGTGAAAATAACCCAAGTTTCCATCCACAGATGAATGGATTGAGAAATGTGATGTTCACACACAATAGATTATTAGCCTTAAAAAAAGGAAATTCTTTCCTTAAAACAACATGGATGAACCTGGAGGATATTATGTTAAGTGAAATAAGACAAAAATTACATGAGTTCACTTATATGAGGTATTTAAAATAATGATACTCATAAAAGCAGAGAATTCAAAGTGATTGCCAGGGGTAAGAGAATGGGGCATATGGAGAGTTGTTTAATGGGTATAAAATTTCAGTTATATAAGATAAATAAATTCTAGAGATCTGCTATGCCATATAGTGCTTATAGTACATAATACAAAATTGTGCACTTCAAAATTTGCTCAGAAAGTAGTTCTCATGTTAAGTGTTCTTAACACACACAGACACACACACACACACACACACACACACACACACACACACACACACACACGCCAAAAAAAAAAAAGAAATTTTGGGAAGTGTTGGTTATGTCATATGTCTAGTACTTTGATTTTGTTGCTATCACAGGTGTTTGTATATGTCCAAACTCATCAATGTATACATTAACTATGTACAGTTTTTGTATATAAATTATACCTCAATAAACCTGTTTTAAAACTTGTAAAAACAAACAAACAACAAACAAACCTAGAAATCCAGAGATTAATACCTCTGTTATCCCCCCTCTACCATGACTTCCACATTTGTACATGACTGCTTAACAAAAAGATTTCACATATTATTTCCACAGCTATGTGTTTTACATAATTGTCAGTTCATATATTAACAGCATTCAGCAAAGTGAGTCCTCTAAAGCCATATAACTAGTACTTGAAAAATTTCATTTTATATTTTCTGACTTGCACTTTCAAGTCTCTTACTTCACCACTAGTATCTTTGTGCATCTCAAAATCCAGAGAATAAGAATAAACCAAAAGTTTTTTAAAAATAGTCCAAGCAATAGTATCAAAAAAAAAAAACATGAAATAAGATTGGTATTTGTGAAATTGGAAAAGTCACGTAGGCAGAAAGGGATACCTGATTCCATTGGTGCGAAGGGACAATGCTGCACATGTGCCTTGTGGACACTGAGAAGTACCGCGGGTACTAAGGAGGCAGAACTGTATCTTTACTCTTATGCTAACAAGTGACATTTTAGAGTTACCAATATTTTAAAAGTTGCAACCGTGGCTTCATAAATTCCATTACCTATCAAAATACCCACCAGAGTCAATTCTCAAAAAAAAAGAGCAGAGGGGACTTTAATTTTGAAATTAAGAAATACAGGTAAGTATATCTCAACATTAATTAAAGCATACGAGTTATATTATTTGCAGATTCTGAAAAAGAATAATCAGTATGTAGGATTGCTGTCAAGATAATACTTAAGGGAGAGGTGGAGGAAGTAGGATTAAACATTCAGGCTGTAATGCATTTATAAGAAGGCCTTAGCTCTTCCTGCAGGAGCGGCTTGAATGGCTCAGTTGGATGAAGGGTCAGGGCCTACATACCCTTCCACAGATGACATTTGGTGCAGTATGCTACTGGGTGGGAGTGTGACCTTGGATATGGTGCTTCTCTTCAGTCGGGGCAGTTTTGGAAGAGGGCCGGCAACTGAGACCTGTCATCTGGAAGCACTCCCAGGCTGGGGAAACAAATCCTTCTGTCATTGAGGGGGTTCTGGGAAGTGAAACACAGTATCTACTAAGTACTGACTCCATTTATTAAACATCTATTATGTACCAAGTGATTTTCTTACATTATATCTGATTTTTATAATTTTTCAAGGGAGATCTTTTCGCAGTACACTAATTTCCAAGGACATACAGTTAATAAGAGTCCAGTTCTGGACTTCAGAACTCAGTTTAAACTAGTATCAGTCATGGAAAAATGCCCAATGAGAGGCAATCCATGACTTTGAAAAGAAAGACTATTAGCAGCCGGTGGCTTTCATCACACCTCTCAAAGTCCACGGCTCTTCTCTCATGTTTCATCTGAACCTGTCTTCCCTGTTAACAACCTATGAACCACCTCTCCTGCACTCCCTGATATTGCATTAGGAGAAAAGTTAGAATAGCCATTATTCAATAGAGCTCTATTTCTCTTCTTTTAGCTCTCTAAACCAGGTCAGTTGAAGAAGGATAATAAATTGTATCACATAGAGGAAAATTTCATCCAGATAAAATTATGAGGGCCAAAAGCAAACAGAAAATGCTGAAATTGCAAAATAGACAGAAATCATTTTGCCTGATAAGAAATTTCTCAAAGTGAAGGTAAACATTATTTGGAGACCTCCTACATAACGTTTTTACAAGATGCCTGTAACACCAGCAAGTATTTTGGAGACAATGGTACTTTCTTCTCTGACATTAAACTCAAATGGTCAGATATGTGGGTCTAAGATTTTTTTTAATGCTCTATAATCTTTTACCTTGCCAAAACATTCCTTACATCTTTATATATTTTAGCTAATCTAATAGGGGTTGAAAATACATTTCAACCACATAAAGTGTCATGTTACTCTACATAACAGATGGCAGTGGCTATTTGTTTTTTTTTGTTTGTTTTTTCTTTTAAGATTTGGTTTTAATGGATCTCAAAATTCTGTGACAGCTTTTTGGTCAAGTTGTTTCCATGAAAAATACTAATTTTAAAAACTAGTAACTTTAAAACTGACACACATAAAAACCATAGTGCACAGAATATTCTTCTTTCCTTCTGAAGGTTTTGTAATGCACTGTAATAATTAACCAGTCTTTTCCATTAAATTTAAAGGGCTAACTGAGACAAACACTTCTGAGACCGTTCTTCCACTGTGGATTAAGCCTGGGATGGCAGGTATTGGGTATAATATTCATTTAGCCTTCTAAGATTTCGAGGCAGATTTGATGACTTTACCAGCTCCAGCTGTGTTCCATTACTTTGATGACGCCCACAGTAACTGTCTTTCTCATGTCACAAATGGCAAAATGGCCCAGAGGGAGGATAATCAGAGAAGCTCTCAACACACATGGGCTTGCCAGGAACCACATCAACAATGGCAGCATCACCGGATTTCAAAAACTTTGGGCCTTCTTCCAACTTTCTCCCGGGACGACTATCAATCTTCTTCGGCTCGGCAACTTAGTAAGCTATGTGAACTGTGTGACAGTCCAGCACAGGTGCATATCCAACACTGATTTGGCCTGGATGGATCAGAATAATCATTTGAGCTTTGAAGCCAGCTGCTTTCATTGATGGGTCATTTTTGTTGCCATCAGCTATGTTGCCACAAGGAACATCTTTGGCAGACACATTCTTGACATTGAAGCCCACATTGTTCCCAGGAATAGATTCACTCAAAGCTTCCTGGTACATTTGAACAGACTTTACTTCAGTGATTGGAACAAAGGTGACCACCATGTTGGACTTGAGAACTCTAGTCTCCACTTGGTTCACAGAGATAGCACCAATACCACCAATTTAGTAGGCATCCTGGTAGGGCCGACACAAGGGCTCATTGAACGATTTGGGGGCAGGATGCAATCCAGAGCTTCAAGCAGTGTGGCTCCACTGGCATTGTCATCTTTATGGTTGGTTTTCCATCTCTTGAACCAAGGCAGGTTAGCACTTGGCTCCAGGATAGCTGTCACCAGTCCAACAAGAAACTGGCACAAATACTACTGTGTCAGGGTTATAGCCAGTTTTCTTAATGTAGGTGCTGACTTCCTTAACATTTCTTAGTATCTCCTCTGGCTGTAGGGCGGCTCAGTGGAATCCATTTTGTTAATACCAACAATAAGTTGTTTCACACCTAGTGGTAAGCCAGAAGGGCATGCTCACGGGTCTGCCCGTTCTGGAAAATACCTGCTTCAAAATCAGCAACACCAGCAACAATGATCTGTACAGCACAGTCAGTCTGAGATATACTTGTAATATTCTTGATAAAGTCTCTGTGTCCTGGGGCATCAATAATGGTAACATAATACTTGCTGGTCTCGAATTTCCACAGGGAGATATCAATGGTGAGACTGTGCTTCAGCTTTCAGTTTATCCAAGACCCAGGCATACTTGATGGAGGGCTTTCTCATCTCAGCATCTCAGCATCCTTCCTCTTAAATTTTTTGATTGTTCTTTTACTGATCTCAACACATTTGTAGATCAGATGGCCAGTAGTGGCAGACTTGCCAGAATCTACATATCCAATGACAATGATGTTGACGAGTCTTTTTCTTTCCTATTTTGGCTTAGATTTAGCAGTAGTTTTCATGATAACTTGTGTTCTGATGGCAAACCCATTTTGGAAAAGAACGGGCAGTGACTATTCATAGGCAACCAGGAATGACAGAGGAGAGCTCCAATTTGCCAAACCATATGGCTTTTATAATAGTCAAGACTGTTATTAATTGAATAAGCTGGATTAGGTATGTAGATTTTCTTTTCTTTCTTTTATATTGTCGTAATTTTGCCAATCTATCTCATAAGTTTGCTTCATCCAATAAGATAATAGACATGAAAATACAGTGATAATTATAAGGTTCTTAAAATATCATTTAATAAATGGTAGCCTCAGTGAGTCTACCTATTGCCTATTGTCTAGTCATTGCTTATTGATTTATGAAACTTCCAATATTCTGTCTTATTCACATCTGACAGGGAACTTAGTGTGGTGTTAGAGCATGGGCTCTGAAACAGACTATCTGCATCCAAATCTTTTTAGTAATACAAACTTGAGCAAGTTACTTAACCTCCTTGCACCTCAGTTTCTCTCGCTGTAAAATGGGGGAACAGCCTCATAGAGTTGTTGTAAGCTTAGTAAATTCAATACGTGTAAAGAAAGTCAATTAAAGTAAATAAATAGGTGCAAAGAAAAATCATGTAAAATAGCTACCTCTCACCCAGGTGAAAAGATCTTTTGCAGTCTGGCAAAGTCAGTTTCTCCCAAGACCTAGCAGTATTCAGAACTGTTGTCTAGGGAAATAATAGGACAGATAGTGACAACTACAGTGACATCCAGCGGTGTTTAGCAGCACTGACTTGATCCGCCTGGCCATGCTTCTTGTGCTAAAAGATGCTCATTCTACTTCCTGGACTCGACCCTATAGAGTTGCTTTGATTCTTGCAAGATTTCCAAGTCTAGTTCTCCAGGGAGTTTATTTTGTAACCTACTGTTTTCTTCCATATTATTCTACTTAAGATAACAATAGTCAGTTTCTGTTCTTGACAATCACAATTTCTAAATGACATAGTGTTAATAAGCTATCAGAATACAGTGGAACAAGTCTAGCCAGGCCTGATGTCTTGCTTGAACAATTTAGAACCTATGAATGATATCAGGTAACTTTATCTCTATGTACCTTATTCTCCTCATTTGAATTTATATATTTAGCCTGTAGAGTTATTCTAGGGATTGAAATAAAACTAGCATCTAATGCAGACAATGGCAAACAGGGTTTAATAATGGTAACCAAATAGTGGTATTCAAACTCCTTTAGATTATTTCTCTTTGCATGTGACCCTTCGATCACTGGAATACCCTCCAGGAATTCATACTGAATTGAATTCTGGAAATGTATTTGACGACATACGTTGTGGTGCAAAATCTAAAGCTTCACTAAAGAAAAGCTAATTTACTCATATCACTTGTCTTTTTCACACCTTAAGACACCGTAAACCCTCCAAGTATAAATCCGAACTTTAGGCTGGGTAAAAATAATCAACTTACTGTTAGCCAATAATGCCTTTTACTCTATTCTTGGTTTCCATGGGGAGAGTTTCTTTTCTAAGTCTTTTTCCTCCTACTTAATCACTTTGCCTTTCTTCCCCTTGCTTCCTACAGAAAACACACTTTCCCCCACCCCCACTATTTCCACTCTCACAGTAAGAGGCCCTCTCAGTTCAGTATCACCTAAAATTAAGTGAGCAAATTTCCCCAGACATGGGACTCATGTAGTAGGTCCATCTATTTCTTGCAGTCAGTTGTGTTCTCGTACCTAGCTTTATCATTAAAGGTAATGGCTAGGACTCTACGACTCTCCTTCGTTTTATTCCTTAAGCTGCTCTGAACCACAGTAGAGAAGAGAGATGTTGCTTATTACAGGTCCCTCAGGAGCCTAGCGCTTGAAAAGGAGGCTAAAAGTTCTGTTACTTAAAGATTCAATTGCCCTAACCAAATCTACTCAAACTTGATGGGTTGTATTTAGGAGACACTATAGACTCAGAGCTGCTTCTATAACATAGTCAAGGATGGCCCTGACTATGAAGTATGAGTGGTAGGTGATGCTCTCTGTGGATACCGTCACAGTGAACCTACAGGAAAACACATTGAGTATGATTTATCAGACATTGCGCTTTTAATATTCTCAGACAACATGCCATGAGAAAACAACAAAATTAAAGAAATTGAACTAACTTTTTGAGTACCTAGCATATGACAAGTCCTTAGCAAGAAAAGTATCATTTGAGAGATGAGAAAACTGAACCTCAAAGGAGTTTAACAACCTGTGCAAAAAAAAAAAAAAAAACATACATATATATATATATATGTATGTATATATACATATATATATATATATATGAAATAAGTGAAATGATTAAAACAAAAGTTTTGATTCCAAAATCCTTTCTCTTTAATGGTACACACGCAACTTTTATAAATGAAAAATTGTTACCTTAGTAGGAAAGATAAGATTTACAGTTTCAGAAGCATGTGTATAATTGTCCATCTCACCCAATATCCCAAAGTAACATTTTTTAAAAAAATGTAAATCAAAACAGTGATAGCCTAAAGCTAACAATAAAGGAATTCAAGTTATAAAGGAAAACACAGAATTAGGCTAATCAGGGATTTAGTACTAAAAAAGGAGAAAAATCATATACATATACATATACATATACATGTGCGTGTATGTATATATATGTATATATATGATTCCATTCTCAATAAATATACTTTCCATTAAGTTCAGCAGGGAGCTGCCTGAATTGTACCCATTATCTGTATAAATATATAATGTCCCAAGCGTGCAATTATGTTAGCCCACAGTGAAGAATGCCTTGGTTTTAAAATCCATGTACTGGAAACCTGAATGATTCTGAAGTATTTGCATTTGAAAGGATAGAGACTTCACTGAAACTGTCAGCAGCTCAATGAACATTTTATTCTAAAGAAAGAGTATTATGGCTGGGAATTCTCTTTCTCCCCAGCTAGGGAAATATACACTCCTTATCACAGTTTGTTGAGTCTGGGGTTATTTGGCTCATTGCCTAATCCTTAAATGCAAAACATCCTTGCCATGTACATTTGGGCTTGTAATATGTATGAGAAATCCACATGAGAAACATGATATGGGCATCCATTTACTACTCAATCAATACTATCATTCAAAGAGCTAAATATACATGTTCATTATTTTATCATGATTGCATTATCATCACTAAAATTCTTTCATAATCTTTTTCCTAAGTGCTTGACTAGACACAAAATGATTGTGTGTTTCCTTAGGAAGTTAACAATTTAAATAAAATTGCAAACTTTTTAAGTGCAGTATATGTCTATATACAGAAGAGAGATGATCTGTTTAATTTTAAATTTGGTTAACACATGCTTTTATATAATCTTATCATTAATATTTTCCAGTGGAAAATACATTTTAAATAAAAATGATAAACTGCTTATATCCTCAACACCTACTGAATTCTGCTAAGCAAAACTGAGTATTTTCTGCAAGATATTACGTTATTATGACTTAAGGCAAATTTTAAGACTGTTGGAAAGATAGGACACTGATACACGTGCCAAGTAACTAATGATATAAGGCATTGTATGATAAACATATTCTTTAAAAGTGTAGTGTAATTGAACTAAGGGAATTATGAGAAAGAATTGATCAAGTAGATTGATTTGAACATGGACTATTGCATAGGCTATAGGTTTTACAGGAGTTAAACGAGTCATTGAAGGATAGATAAGACTGGAGAGCAAGTTTTGAAGAGAAAAGTAACACGTGCAATCCCCAAACTCTAAAGGGAAGATCACATTTGTACCACAAAATAGACCTGAGGACATTAACAAATGAAAAAGGTCTTGCAGAACAAAGAAAGTTGGCATCGAGAAGTAAAGAATTTGAAATTGGGTTGCACCTTGATTTCTAGCATTCACGATGCTGTGTCACACACCTCGATAGGATTAAAAGAGTAGTGGAAGTGTGGACTGACTCCCAGATGTCATGAGGGCACCAAACGGCACAGGGCTAAACAACCGAAAGCACAAGGAAGTTAGAAAATGAAAGCCAGGCAAAGGTGCCGATGCAGATGGTCCATCAGATAAAGGGTTTGAGTAGATTTCTTTTAGGATAAATGAAGTTGTTATTCTACTGAATTTGAGAGATCATCAGGCATCCAAACAAATATTTATGAACACCCTACTATATGTTTGATATTCTATAAAATACTCAGGAAATAAAAATAAGTGGAATACAATACTGTTTTCTAGAAACTGGAAATTCTAAAAGATTAAATGGGTGAATGGGTAGATAGATAAATATATTAGATGACAGATGATACATGATGATGATAGATGATAGATGATAGATAGATAGATAGATAGATAGATAGATAGATAGATAGATAGATAGATTATAGGTAGGTAGATGATAGATGATAGATAAAATGTCAGCATAAGTGGTTTAATAAACTAAGGGAAGATGCTTTGACAGGAGTAGGTGTTTTCTGCTAGAGACACATGACATTTGAACAGATTTAAAGTATTTGAAGGACAGATCCCTATTCATATTCCAATAGGCTATCTCCTATTACCTCTGCTTTGGACTAGCGTTGGACAAGACATCTGTACTGATCACTTTGGGCCATCTTATAATCACTTTGCTATAGAGGTCAGGCTCGTCTCACTTTTTGGTACTCTAAAATATAAATACAAATTCTTCCCCTTAATTCCTTTAAGCAGAACTAACACAAGAACACATTCTTTCTCATTCTTTCCCAAAGACTTGAAAGTAGTAGAGAGAAATACGAGATAGTAAAGGAAAACATGGGGCTGATTCTCTTGTTTCTAGATCCCAGGAAATATTTAAATTTGCTAAATCCCTCATTTTTCCAAACAGAAATTAACTTTTCTGTCCTGCACTTTTCTGCCCCATCCTATTTGTCTTTATACCAGCCAGCAAGAGTTAAAATTAATTTGTAATATATCATTCCCTTCAAACTATAATCACAATAAGGGTAGCCTTTTCCAGGACAGTTTTAGGATTAATGTGCTGTAGCCAGATTCCCTAGGTTTCTATCCTACCTCTGTCATTTATCAGCTGGATGTTATTTGAAAAATTACTTAACCTTTCTGTACCTCAATTTATATCAGTAGAATGGGGTTAAAAGTCTACTATTATAAAAGTACTATTACTATAATAGTATTTTTCTCATAGGGTGATTATGAGAATTAAATAATAATAATGTTACTCACGCATAGCAGATAATGTTCAACTGATATTTAAAATATCATTACTATTATGCAAAATAAACAGTGTGTTCAACATCCTCATTGATGCTTATTTACTCAGATATCTTTCCTGGGTTAAGTCTTCAAAAACAATATTTAGAACCTATTTTACATTTGTTTAACTAAAGGGTTTATACTAGAGTAAAGGGTATCCGCTTCAAGTATATGCAGTACCTTAACTCCAGTAGCTAAAAAATCTGGTATATCACAAGTAGCCTGACATTTGCAATTTTGTCTTTGTTTTGATTTTAATTTGAAGGGGTTATTTATTAGGCTTTCCACTGCATTAGAAAAGAGAAACAAGGCTATAATCTGAGAACACACAGAAAACTTAATGTAATTTGAATTAGGAGTATGAGGACACTTTTATTAAATGTTCTCAGAAACTCACAAGTTAATTTTTATGCTCTCAGAATTTATTGCCCGAAAAAAGTGCATGATAACAAAATGCTACTTTGTAAAGCTTTTAAAGATTTTGTATTTTATTAATTATAACTGTGCATCCAAAGTTGTCTCTGCATCTGGAACCAAAATGTCAAGTGATGCACAACCAGAAAGTTATAACAGTGGGATAAGCAGATTCACTGTTGATTGTTGTTATCTGCTTCCAAAGTGCACTCAACACTACTCAGGAGTCTGATTATAAATCAAAGAATATCTTACTCTGTCACCTGTCTCACAAACTCTCATTGACTATGGGCAAAGCTCCAGCTCTTCACTACTTCTCCTTCCACTCATGCTTGATGACCTCAAGTCCTTATTTCTGAAAAAAAATAGAAGCCACCAAATAGGAAATATCTCGTTTTACTAATATGAAGAAATACAAGCCTACTTAGATCTATTCATTTATCTTCCATCTGTATAGTTTGAAATAAACATGTACTTATTCATTTTGAGGACAGTATCCAACTGTTTTGGATAGTATTCTTTTCTCACTTCTCTAATTCTACAATATCAGTAACATAAATGAGATTTTTTTTTCATTTCCTCCCTTTGTATAAAAGTCTCTCTCAGCTGAGTATTTCCTGTGGCCTCTCTCTCTCTCTCTCTCATATAATTGATATGTAACATTATATTGGTTTTATGTGCTACATAATAACTTGATATTTGATATTTGTATATATTGGGAAATGGTCACTGAGTCCAGTTAACATCCATCACCACATGATACAAAATTTTTCTTGTGATAAAAACTTTTAAGATTTACTCTCTCAGAGTATTTTAAATATACAACACAGTACTATTACTATAGTCACCATGGTGTTATTATATCCTCAGAATTTATTTATTTTATAACTAGACATTTAAACTCTTTGACCACCTTCACCTCTTTCACTCATCCCCTATCCCCACCTCTGGCCAATCTGTTCTCTGTGTCTAGGAGTTCAATTATTTTGTTTGTTTGTGTTTTGTTTCATTTTGTTTGCTTTCATGTATAAGTGAAATCATACAGTATTTTTCTTTCCTCGTCTGACTTATTTCACTTAGCATAATGCCCTGGAGGTCCATCCATGTTGTCACAAATGGCAGGATTTCTTTCTTTTTTATGGTTGAATAATGTTCTCCTGTGGCTTTTCAGTATACTCAAATCTCTCTTAGCATAAGAAAAATTCTCATTCAAACCGAACTTCAAGCAATCTCTCTCTCTCCCTTCCCCTTCGTAGGCAGTTTTGGAAAGTTTTGTTGGCATTCATCATTCTTTCCAGTTCACATTCCCCACTCATTCCTCAAGCAATTTTATTTTTTTCAAGCTATTTTAATATGGCTCCTTGCCTATTATTTATATTATAATCTTCCTAAATTTTTTCTATTATTATTTCTTAAAGATTTGTATAGATTTTGAAATATCTATGTTTTAAATATTTTCTATAATTTCTTCCTAAAATCAAATGGACTTAGTGTTATTTACTGAACAGATTCAAAATGTTTTAACTTAATATTGGACTATATATTATTTATATGTCTTCTTAAATAAACTTTCCTAGGCTAAATAGCTTTAGCTTTTTTTCCTTTTGCTTTTTCAGGTTCATTTTGTTATCTGTTCTCAATTTTTAAGATTAATGTTTATTTCATTGATTTTTAGCCTTATCTTCTTTCAAAAATAAGCTTTTAGCTCAGTTGCAATATGGAGTACTTCCATTATTGTTTCATTTATGTTTAAACTTTGATGTCTTCTTCTGTGAACTATTAGTTATTTGTAACTGTAATATGTAATTTCCAAGAATATTCAGTATTTTAAAATATTTTTATTTTATTTCTAATTCAATAACATTATAGTAATTTTGTATAGTTTACCATTATCAATTATTTCAAGTTTGATTAGATTTCCAGTATAGTTTATTTCATGGTAAATTTTGTATATCTCTTATATGTGCTTGAAAAAATGGTATCGTCTCTAATTTTGAGATTTGAGGTACAATGTATATTCATGAGAGCAAGGTTATTAACTGTGTTGTTCACATCTTCCATATCTTTACTTAGTTTGAGTTTGGGATCTCATAATAGCCAGTTGAAAGACATCTCACTGTATGATGGTAGATTTATTACATTCTGCCTACCATCTGTCATTTTTTAAAATACATCTTTGGCTATGTTAAAGATGCAAAAAAAAAAAAAGAAAGAAAAAAGAAAAGGTAAAATTGCCCTATAATCCTCATATGAATTGAAAGCTTCTAATCCAAATAAAGGTTTTTGCTCCAAACTCTATTTTATCTAATATTAAAATAACTTTTAACAGCTTTATCTTAATTGGTGATTCCATGCTTTTTATTTTATCTTCCCTGGGTCCTTATGTTTTATACGACTCTCTTGTGAATTACACATACTGCATATAGATTTTTAAAAATACAATCAGATAATTTCTGTATTTATTTTAACTAATTCTGTGCTTTCTTACTATTGCTTTATGTTTTTTCCTATTTATAAAATATGCTTTCTTTTAAATTGACACTTTTCCATTTACCCCATGTGTTTTTTTTTATATCTAGTGATTTGTATATTTTAATGGTTAAATTTATATTTAAACACTTATTAAATTCTAAAATAAGACAATATTTCTATGACCTCGCAAACAGAATATACCCAACACAGCTAAACATTAGTGTTTTTAAATACATCAGTTCTATTAAGTCTTTTAATCACTTTGTTTACTTATTTAACAAACATTATAAAGTGTTGACCATGTGCAAAGTACTATTTCAAACACTTTAAAACTATTATCTTTTAATCCTCAAAATAACCTTAAGAGAAAAAAGTAATAATCTTATGAGGATATTATTGTTTTATATTTCAATATTTTTATTTTGCTTTTTAAGTTTTTGCATATGTTTACCATTTTATTTTGCTTACCATTTATTTCTAGATTGAAGTATTTCTTTCAGTATTCAATTTATTTGTTCTTATAACACAATACTGAGATGTTCTGCTAGTAAGAACGCATTGCTGATAAACTTTCTACGTTATCTCTAAAATATGACTTTATTCTGCCCTTGTTCTTGATTGATGGTTTACTTATATAAAAAGACCATATAAGTGTTGTTATTTAAACCATCTCCTTTTTTACTTTTTGTACAGTTTTCTAAATTTCTAAATTCAAAAGAGAATCTGCTGTTGGTATCATTACATTTTCTTTATAGATAATTTTTGTTTCACTTTGAATGCTTTTAAGAATTTGTCTTTGAAAATTTAAAACTTTACCAAAATTTGATTAAATGTCGATTTTGTTTGTGTTTCATTGTGCTTCCTAAATCTGAGCATTTCTTTTATCTATTCTAGAAAATTCTAATAAATTATCTTTTTAAATACTGCTTATTCAAACCCTTCTAGAATTCTAATTAAATACATCATACTTTCTTGCTATATCTACCATATCTATAACTATCACTCTTTCATTCTTTTTCTTTGTAAATTTCATTGTACGTGTATATTTTAGACTGTCATTCCATCCTCTCCTGAATTATTCATAATATATTTTTTAAGATTTGTTGAGTTTTTAATTGAAATATTTTCCATTTATAGAAATTTGACTTGGTTCTTTTTTAACATTGCTTTTTAATTTTGCTTTTCTATTGCTTCTTTCTCATGTCTTTAATTCCCTCTTCTAATTTATTATAAATTTCATATCAGTACGTTATAGTCTCTATCCAATCATTCTAATATCTTTTGCCCTTGAGGGTTTAATAGTGTCATTTGTTGTTTTTGCTCTATTACATGGTGACTTGTTTCCTCATATGTGTTATAATTTGGAATTATGAGCTAATATTTGAGTAAGTATAATTGTGAAAACACTGAAAGTCTGAAAGTCTTATTTGAATGTGCTTTTCTCCAAAAAAGGATAAGCACTGATGCTGTCTGTTGTCTCAAGGTGCTTGTGATTCTATTAAATAGAACTTCTTGGCTGGGGATTTTATAGATGCCAAAAAAAAAAAAAAATGAATGTTCAAATTCCGTATAAGATGAAAGAACTCTGGTTTTGATTCTCAGAATAGAGTTTGTTTTTCCCAGCAAGATCAGACAGTCTCTTTTTTCTGGAGAGCAGAATTTTGTTCACTTGTTTGTTTTTATTTATTCTTTCTTCACAGATAGCCATTTGAGGATCTAGCCTTTATTAAAGAATCTCAGATTCCAATTCCTCAGTTGAAAAAGACCCAAAGCTTTGTCTCCTGTACTCAGCATAGTTATTAAATCCAAAGTTTTAAGTTCAATGAAAAATTATCATAAACTGTCATCATTAGCTCGGGTTTACCATTCAAGTTTTAAGCTTTCCAGGTCCCTTTTAAATTTGACTAGTGGCAGTAGTCTTACTTCTTTCTGCACTCAGTTATATATTATTGTTTTTATCCTATAGCTTTAGAATTTATTTTAGTGTGTGTGTGTGTTATTTAATTTCCAATGTTAAGTCTCATGTCTTTGTGTCTAGCGGATACCTGCTTAGTTCTTTCACAGTTCAGCTTACCTTTCAGTTGCACTGAACGCTGTGGACTTCCCTCCTTAAAAGACTTTTTTGTCTTGCCTTCCACTAAATTACCACACTCCTGTTTTTCTTCCATCTCACCAGCTGGTCTTTCTGACTCCTTTAATATCTCGTGACCCTTTAGCAGACATTAAATGATAAAATGAGCCTTTATCCTAGGTCCTCTGCTCTTTAACTGTAATGTTTCTATTCTTGCTACTTTCATTATGAACAATTACCAACAGAGATAACCTTTTAAAGTACAGACTTGATTATTTCACTCCACTGCTTAGATTTCAATAATCTAAGAGAAAAGATAAATTTTATTAGCATTACCTACAAAGGCCGTGGAGAAGATCCTTCCCCAGTTACTTCTTTCTCCAGCTCCATCTCCACGCTTGCTCTCCTTTTCTCTTCATGTCTGCACTGGTGTGTTTTGCTTTTCAGAGTCACTATGTTTACTCCTGGCTTTGATGTAGCATTTCCCTTTGCCTGACACACTCTTCCATTTCCTTTTCATCTACATAATCTCTAACCACCCTTCAGAACTCAGAATTTCACTCAAAGTTGCCTTCACTGATTGCCTTGAATACCTCAAATCCATCTTTAATTTACTCTCATTTATTAATTGAAAACATATCATTGATAGCTTACTATGTGCTGGAAACTGGTCTACGTGTTGGAATATATCTGTTGGTAAATAAAATAGACCAAATCTCTTCCCATATAGCTGGATAAGGTAATAGGAAAAAATGATAATCCAATAGACAAACACATAGCATTCCAAAAGACTTAATTGGGAAACGTAGCCCTTAGCATTTGCCACAGGTGCTATTTCAAATTTGACTGAGGACTTTGATGACATTTGCAAAAGCCCTGCTCTTTGCCATATAACATAACCTCATCTATCATATTCACATCTTCTGCCCACACTCAAGAAAAAGGTATGATACAGAGCATGACTCATTCGGGGTTATCCTAAGATATGTCTGTGACTGTCAGAATCAGCTCTGTGGTCCTCAGGCAGTCATTCCTGGGCTCACTACTCAGATACTATCAGTGCTTGAGATCCTTTGCCTGTGTCTGCGGGTCTTCATAGGTGGGCTACACTCAGACTGACACAGGGAGTCCACTTTACCTGCAGACACAGGGATTCATGTCTTCTGCTCTCAGTCCTTAACTGATGATTGACAGCTGTGAGGGAAATGAGAAAGACTTGCTCTAGCTTTCTCAAACTGGCATGGGACAACTTTAAGATGTGAGCTTTGCTGCATATTATCTCTGTGCAACTTGGTTTGACGGCATACTCTTGCTTGGCTTCCTTCCATCTCTCTCTTACTCCACTAATACCCTGTCAGGTTTTTCCTAGGAAAACGAACCTAATAAACTTTCTTTCACATTCACATAAATCATCTTCTTAGATCTGATTCTGAAAAATTCTACCCAAATCATCAATACTGGAAGATCTTTTAAGGATCTTTCAATCTTAAATTTAGTGATCCTTTTAATCTAATTTATTCTAAAGTTTTGGAGACTTTTAATGAATTATTACTTCTTGATAAGTTATGTGTGCTTATATAGTGGTATTTTGAAGAGAAAACCTCAATATGAAGAAAACTGGGTTATTTCAGGCTCTATCATAAGCAGGCCAAAATAGAAAAAAAAAAAAACACGTAATGGCAACTGGTTTCTAAAAACTCTTACAGGACAGAATTGCCTTTATTCTTCAGTCGTAATTATTTGGTCCTATCTCACATTATCAGCCCTCTCTGATCGCTCCTGGGTCAAAAAGTAATTCTTTTCATATCATTAAAATGAGTGTAAGATAAGTACTGGAGACAGTAGCAGCTTGGGGATGGGTGTATGGAGAACATAGAAGAAACAACAAAATTTTATCCAGTTTCTCAGTATTGCACCCATAGTCTATACAGGAGTCCCAACATAAATGGAGAATACATCCCCAATCCACCCAGTTTTCTCCATCTCTGTGTTGCCAACCCAAACCAATCCAGCACCCCGCTGAAAGAGCCTCCTAACTAGTTTTCCTGTTTCCTCTCTTGAAACATAGCACACCCTATGCTATATATCAGACGAGGTAAGTTATTTTACCATAAAATAAATTATATATTTCCCTGCTTAGAACCATCCCAAAGACTTCTTATTGCAATTAGAAAAAAAAAAAATCTATTTCTTAAAACAATGGTCTGCAAGGTTCCATATCAAGCCCTACTGACCTCCAGTGCTAACCAGTGCAAGGCAAAACACTACAGCCATAGTGACCTCTTTCAGATCCCTCATTCCTATTTTAGGAGAATTCCCCTGCCCAGTGTTCAGACCTCAGTTCTTTACATATCTAGCTTCCTCATACTCAGTCTATTTCCATTCCAATTAGAGTGTACCCCACACCATCCTGCTTTAGCACACATAGTACATTTTACTACATGAAATTATGGCATTCATTTAGATGTTTGTTTATTGTATGCGACCCTCCTACATACACACACATATGTGTGTGTGGGCACACACACAAGTATGCACACACACACACACACACACACACACACACACACACACACACACCTATAGAATGAGAAGAGTGACCCTGACAGTCTTGTTCATTGTTATAGTCATTGCCTCTTAACAGTAATAAGGAATTTGTAAAGACTAAAAAATAAATGGATGAAGACACATATGAAAGAATCAATGGATGGGACTTTTCCATCTCCTCTCTTCCATCAGGGGAAATTACACAATTTATATCCAAGTCCCATTTATGGACTCCCTGATGTGTTTGATTTGCAAGCAGCTTGTGTCACAATCTGACCAGGTTAAATCAGTCAGATCGAATTTTCTTTCAACAAATTAACAAAGATAACATGAAATCACATTACCAATATGTAGGAAGGTCTGTGAAAATAAGTCCTTTAAGTGAATAATAATTTACATATGTATATTTCAAAATAAATTTTTAAATAAAATGTTCTTCTGACATAATTTAATGATTATGTGCCAAATGTAAAAATGCAACATTAAACCACTGGATTAATACGTAACAAGACATATAAAGGACATTTGATTGGTAAAAATACTAGAATAAACATTTATTAAAATGAAAGGTGAGTTTGCCTAATATTATTGAGTCAAAATTAATATTATATACGATAAAATGTAATACTTTTGATTTTTCTTATAAAATAAATAAGTGTAGGTGTGCATATACCCAACAAATAATCTGAAAAAAATGTACAAAATACATTAATGGTGATATCTCAGGTGGTAGAATTGAGATTTTTTAATTTTTCATTTTATTGAAATATATCTATATGTCATTGATTTTCTAAAAAATAAAATGTTTCTTTTTTCAACTAGTCACAAACATTCTAGTATTGCAACCTTTGTGTACAGACAGAATAAGGCTCCCTCCGCCTCAGGATGTCCATGGCCTAATCCCCAGAAATTGTGAAGATGTCACATTACATTGGAAAAAAAGACATTGCTGATGTGATTAAGTTAAAAAAATCCTGAGATGTCAAGACCATTATCATTTGTCTGGGTGGGCCCAATGTAACAGCAAGGGTCCTTATAAGAGGGAAATGAGAAGGACAGAATCAAAGAAGGAGATGTGATGAAAAAAGCAGAGATTAGAGTGTTGCTGGACCATAAATCAATGAATAAGGACAGCTCCCAGAAGCTGGGAAAGGCAGGGTAATTGATTTTCTCCTAGAGCTTCCAGAAGGAACACACAGACTTACTGACCCATTTTAGACCTCTGACCTCCAGAACTGTAGGATAATACATTTGTGTTTTTAAGCCACTAAATTTATGATAATCTGTTAGTGCACTGATAGCAAACTATTACATCCTGTCATACAAAAATTAAAATAAGGTAAGAAGATACTTAGCACCATAACAATATTCATAGAGATGCACACAGATAAGCATATCAAAGTTACATTTTCTTTAATGTTCATATACAAATTTTGAGCCTGCTTCTTCAGGGGTTCAATACTCATAGATTCTGTAAATAGTACTGAAGTACCCCAATAACAAAAAATAAAAATTTACTCTACTCAGACAAATATGAACACTTCGGAATGCCATCTACCTCATCAGCAAAGTTATTCTCGTCCAAACTTTCCCTTTCACGTTTGCGTTACTAGCTCATTTTAATCATTATTTTTAGCTTGAATAAAAATGATAAGGGGAACAAGTGAGGGTAATTTACTCTCAGACCTGCTAAGTATAAAATGGGGTTCATTACCTGCTTTTTTAAAAACACAAAGACACAAGTTTGTGATTTGGTAACATTTGTCTCCACCAAGATATGTAAATTGAATTGTAAGTAAGTGGAAATATTTTTAGCCTACTTTAGAAATATGATTGTTTAGAAGCATTCTTTTCCAAAACCTATCATCATGGAGAACTTAGAGATTTTTTCTTCCCACTGGTTTTGAGCTGCTAGTGTGCAGAAACAGCATGCCAAGTTGTTGAAGTGGGAGAAAGTATAAATTTTTCATACTTTTTTTTCCCCAAAAATCACTCCACTGATTACAGTTTGATGGCATATAAGAAATTCTACCTTTGGGTTAAAGTCAAACATTTTAAACTTAAAAGGATTAATATTTGAGTGACTAAAAGGGTTTTGTGTAAAGTTCTGGTTAATAATTAACCAGTTTGGGTTGTTGTTATTGCTTTCTTTTATTTTATCATCTGTGCTGTCATTCTGGATTCAAAGCTGTAATAGCTGATGGGAACGTGGTCTAATTTGCTGACTCATGCAAAGTGCCTTGAATGAGACCAAAAGGCCAAAGATAATCCTAAACTAAATTATGAAATTGACAAACACGTTTTGCTTCCTCCTTGTGCTTCCCTTATCTGGTGATCTCCAAACAGCCTAGAAACTGAGATTAGAAAGAATTAGCACTACACAAAAACAAAATAGTATCTCTGTGGATGTGAAGAGGAAGACACACAGAGGAGCAGGCTGGGATGAAGATATAAGACCATTGGACACAGATCCAGAATCAGAGGCAGGCAGATAGGAATTTGTTTTCCCCAAGTTTTCCAATCTATGAGGTAAACATTTTATCCATGCAAGTTATAGAAAAACAGTTGATAGAGATCGGGCTTCTACAAACTGGAAGTCCATCTATACACTTTTATTTTATGGTTAGGTTAGAGGGGTTTCTTTTTTGTTTTTTTTTTTTTGTTTTTTTTGTTTGTTTGTTTGTTTTTTTGGCCCCGTCTAGGAAGTCTTAGTTTATCCCAGGATGACAAAGACTTACTCTTACGTTTAATTCATAAATTTTGGTTTTTATATATAGGCCTATGACCCTTCAGAAATTAATTTTTCTCTTTTGTGTAAGCTTTAACTTGAAACTAATCTCATCCTATGTGTTCATCTAGTCTTTGTAGCACCATTTGTTGAAGAGTCTATACTATCATTTTTAATTACCATAGTGACTTTGTTAAAAATCAACTAAATTCCATGTGTAATTTTATTTCTAGACTTTCAATTTATATTTAGTGACCTAGTTGTCTATCTTTACACAAATATCACATTGTCTTGATTAATGTAGCTTTGTAAGTCTTAAAAGCGAGTAGTCTAAATCCTCAAATTTTATTTCTAATCAAAAGTATTTAGACTAGTCTAAGTCTTTGCATTTCTATTCATATTTTAGAATTGATTTGTTCACTTTCACAAAAAGAGTTTCTGATATTTTGATTGGATTTTCTGATCTATAGACCAATTCGAGGAGAGCTGATATTTAACTATATTGGGTCTTTTAATCCATGAGATATATATATCAATTTACTTAGGCCTTTAATTTCAGCAATAGCTTATGTTTTTATAACGTGAAAATTTTTTTCTCAGTGTAAAATATACTGTTTATTTATAGTTTTTTTCTAAATGTGTTTCTATCATAAATTTCAATTAAATTTTGTATATTGACTTTGTGTCCCACAGTCTTGTTAAGTTCACTCACTAATTCTTGCAATTTAGTTCCAGTATTACAGTTAAATTACTTTAAATTTTCTATATAGACTCTCATATGATCTACAAACAAAGAGAATTTTTAATTTTATTTTCTTTCTTTCCTTATTGTATTGCCTGGGTCCTCCAATCTAATGCCGAACAAAAATGGTAAGAATTAACATCCTTGACTCTTTTTCTGATTTCAGAGGCAATATATTCAGTACAACACCATTTAGTATAAGCTTATCTGAATATTTTTATAGATGTTGCATTAGTTAACTTGGGCTACCATTACTTAAGTTTGGTTTCCATAGGCTGGATGTTCAAGGACAAGGTGCCAGCAGGGTTGCCTCCCGGTAAAGCATCTCTTCTTGGCTTACAGTCACCTTCTCATAATACCCACAAATGGCCTTTTCTCTGTGTACATACAGAGAGACCTCTTTCTTTTCTTACAAGGTGTTTCTTTCTCTTCTTAGAAGGACCTCAGTCCTCTCTGATTAGGGTTTTACTCTTATGACCTCATTTAACCTTAATTACCTTCTAATGGCTGGCCCTATCTCCAATTACAGTCACATTAGGGTTTAGGGCTTCAACATATGAATTGGGTGCAGGTACAATCCAGCCCATAACAAATGCCCTTCAATACATTTAGAAAGATTTCATCAATTTCTGTTTAGCTAGGACATCTGATGATAAATGAGTTTTGAATTTTTCAAACAGTATTTTTGCATCTACTGAGATGCAAATTACATTGAGATTATAAATTATACTGTTCGAATTATGAATATTGAAAGAACTTTACATTTCTGGGATAAATCCAATTTGCTCATGATGTATTTATTATATTTTTATGACATATTTATTCTTTGATATATTTTATTGAGTATTTTTCCATCTATATGCTTGAGAAATACTGATTTGTAATTTTCTTGTAATGTCAGAAAATATCTGGTTTTGTAATATCAGGTTAAGGTATCATTGTGTGGACTTTATATAATAAATGAGAAAAAAGTTCCCTTCTAAATTTTTCATAAAAACTTTTTATAAGGTTGGTATTCCTTGTTCCTTAAATTTTTGATAGAACTTATCTGTGAAATCATCTTGGCCTACAGCTGTCTTTGTAAGAAACTCTGGTAACAATTTCAGTTAGCTATGGGACTTTAGGTATTCCTATTCTCTATTTCTTCTTGAGTCGGCTTTAATATAGGTTGATACTGATAACAACAACAAAAACTCTGAAAAAGTAACAGAAACATTAAAATTAAGTGCAATTTAAAATAGTATTTCAAGCAGAACATTTTTTTTAAAACCTAGTGTTACTATGTTAGTATCAAACAGTAAGTTAGAATTAAAGAAAATACAAATACACATCAAGAGATTCAACTCAGAGAAATATAACAATTTGAAAGTTTATAAACCTAATAAAACATCAAAATATATAGGAAATATTAACAGAACCACAGAAAAACAATTGACACAGTTATCATAGTAAATTTTTGGCACTCCTCTCTCAGCTTCTTGCAGAAGCTGATTCATCAATTAAACAAAGAAACAAACAAGTAGAAAAAATTTGAATAACAAAGTTAGCAAGCTTAATCTAATAAATGTATAGTAAATTATTTCAAAAATATAATATAAAATGAGTTTTGTCATACTTTTATATATTCTCAAAAGCAGAGGTCCTCGATCCCCCACCATGGGCTAGTAACTGTGGCCTGTTAGGAACTGGGCCACAGAGCAGGAGGTGAGTGGTGGGTGAGAGCAGAGCTTCATCTGTATTTGCAGCGACTCCTCACCATCATCACTGCTTCAGCTTTACCTCAGACCTTCAGGCATTAGATTCTCATAGAAGCACCAGTCCCTGGTGCCAAAAAGGTTGGGGACCACTGTTGTTTTTATGTTCAGATCCTAAAATTATTAAATATACTTCTACTGCACCTTCGCCATAATATCCAGCTTAATAGTAGTCACTATTTTATGTTTTCTACTTCTTATGAAGCAATAAAAACACCACTGGTAAGAACTGTATGTAAATTTAATAGCATATTTATAAGTGGAACATTAATGTAGAGAAAAAGTACTCAGATATTAAAGTTTTATAGTTCATCTAGATTTTGATGAAGTTGTTATCATCAAAATGTATTTTCTTAAAAATCAAATAAAACTCTAATACAGCTCAACAGCAGCATGTAAAAATAAAACTAGAACTGAGTATATGACATGACACTAGAGTTATTAAAATTTAGTTAAGAAAAGAACAATTTTATTCTATAGTAATATTGAGTGGGTTTGGAGAGAAAACAATTTATAAAGCACTCTAAGCAGTGCATTCCAGGAAGAGACAGCATGCTCTTTGTTTTTAAACAGTTTTCAAAAATGTTAGAAAGATATTGCTTTATATTGATGAAGTATCTTAGCTGCTGTATGAATAGAAAATGCTTCTAGCAATGCCCAAAATGATGCACAGGACAGCGTATTTATTGGTTGTAAAAGTATGTAGGTAGGATTTACATCAAAACCTTAATGGAGCAATAATTTAGAAGCTGCTGAAACCTGAAAAATAACTCGTGGTTTAAACCAGATTAAAAAAACAATTGATACTAAGAACTGCTGGCTAATTCCCCAAGCCATTACCATTTACAGATGTTGAAGGGTTATTGCCAACATTTGTTGTAAGGGAGATGAAGAATATATAGTGCAGTGTTAGTTGTATTTTTTGATGTCTGTTCATTGAACAAATGTTTAGAATATAGGATTGATGTTAACTGAGAAAAAGTACATTAGTTTAGAGCTTGAGATTTAAGTAAGATTTAATTAATCAGAATAGTATAGCAAAATCTTTATGATTCCAAAATATTACCCATTAACACTAGTTCTTACCTACATAGATAGTATAGGACCTGCAGAGTTTAAGTCTGTGCTTTGCTGTTTCACTTGCCCATCAATTCATTTCGAATTTCCAAGCCTTATACTGCAGAAATGACTTAACTTTGAAACAAGAAGCCAGCACCTCTCTGCTATACCACCTCAACTTCACTAGATCTGGATTCTTTGTTGAGGCAGGGTTTTATTTGTATTACAATCTCCTGTTTTGTTCATTTTATTTATTTATTTATTGTTTTTACATGGTGTTTTATTTGGTTGCATTGCTCTCAATTTTTTTAAAAAAATTAACTACCACCAATTCTAAGCATTCTTTGTACACTTTCCTGATTTATCTCTTCCTCCCTATATATAGACCCAAACATAAATTTGGAATAACTTTAATGATAAATTGTCGTGATTGTTTAATCTCCAGCTTTTGAACACTTCTCACATGTTTATGGAGCATCTTATGTTATATTTTCATGACTCATCCATAGGCAGAAGTTAAAGCTCACTTGCCCCTCCCCTTGTCTTTAGGCTCTGTCAGTCAGAAGCAATCATGTGAGGCTTGTGTTTGGAAGCATGCTAAAATAGGTGTTGCATGGAATCCATTCTGGAAAGGTGCTTCACAAGATCCAGCTTCTGGTAGCTGCAGTAGGAAAGGTTCCAACATGAGTATCCAACTCTCAAATTCAGAAAGTCGGAAACAGTAGATTATTCCATTAGTGGTGGCAGTGGGCTCTTTGCTACATTTTCCTAGATGGTGATGTAGGCTCTAGTCCCAAAAGCAAGGTCTGAACAGCTAGGCCTTTCAAACTTTTTCATGAGTTTCCTAATTGTACAAACTAGGCTGTTTTTCAGTGAAATAGGTCAAATCAGGTCTTGGGAAAATTGATACATATGGTCCCCCTATACAGAAAGTAGTTGTGAATAAAGCAGAATATAGGAGAAAGAGTGAAACACAGATTTTTGGAAGTTGTTTTAATTCTGATAATTAAAGACTAGGAGTAGCTTTAAAAAATTAAAGAAAAATCACCAGTAACTAAACTGACTAAAAACAGTGATAGAGGAAACAAGAAATAAGCATGTTGTGAAACAGAGAAAAAAGAAAATTCCAAAAAAAGACAGCAGCTAAATATAGTTAAATGCATCCATAATAAGAACAAATCTGTGATTATATGAAGCCACTGGAACAGACACCTTTTTTTAAAACAATTTCATTTGGTTATTGGTGAAAGAAGCAGGAACATGCCCATAAAATTGATTCAATTTTCTGGAAAACAATTCATATAAAAATGTTATTATTATTAACAATTTTTTAAACTTTTTTTTAATTTTATTTTTTAGGTGAGGCAACCCTTGGTTGACCTCACAGATTGCAAGGACCTTGTCAGCTTACAATCTTTTATTTATTATTTTTTTTATTTTCACTCCTATAGAACCTGGTTTTCCTAGGTCGTCTCCCATCTAAGTACTAAGTAGGCCCGACCCTGTTTAACTTCCAAGATCAGACAGGATCCAGCTTGTTCAGGGTGGCAAGACCATAGACTATTAATGATGTATTTTATTGTTCATTCTTGCTTAACAGATTCTCTTGTAGCCTGAAGTATGATGAAAAGAGAAGTAATTAAATATATGTTGAGAATGTGTCTCCACAAATAACACTGATCTTGAGTACAGCTAACACAGCCTCACACATGTCTCTCATTAAATAAACATGATTGTGAAAAGGAACATTGTAAATGGTCCCTTTAAAATGAAAAGTTATTGTCAGAAAGTGCCAGGGAAATGATGACTATGTAATTTACTGAGGGAGTGATTGTAACCAGGAGTGACCTTTGTCTGATATTTTTCTTTTTTTTTCCTTTAAGGAGAGTAATGAATCTGGCCACTATTTACTAGTCTACACTGAATTCAATTCATCAATCTATGGGCCAAGACTCAGTTTAGTGGCATGATCCATCACTACCTAAAATATTAAGTGTCTTGAAAACCATTGATTTTGAGTATTACATGAGGAAGAGCCAAGAGAGTTGAGCAAGGTAGTAAAGACAAAAGCCACGAGATGACATCTCTTTGAGGTGTGTAACCCCATCCTCCCCGTGTGACAGAAAGAGTCTACTGTGGCAAATGGTGGCCGCCCTTTCTCACAGCTTTAAAAGAGCTGACAAACACTTCTCACTGCCATTCTCCTTTCAAATGATAAATGTTCACGTTGTGAAGTACGATGACTATTTGGAGAATTAGATGTCCAGAAGAAAACATCTATATGACAGGGCAACATTTTAGTGTGTGGCCAATGTACAAGTAATTCACAGTTACTGAACAAAACCCTTCAAATCAATCACTGTTTTAGGATTCCAGTATGTTTTAAATCCTAAATTAGGGTGTGGAGGAAAAGAATTAATAGCCTAAAAAGTGAGGCAACAGCCATGCTGTAAGATATATTGGAAGGTTAGGCTAGTACCTAAAATCAATAGCAGGTACGTAAAGCAGGTACAGATATTTAAAACCTCCAGGTAACTTGAGACTGGCACTAATCTATGACAATATCTAAAATCTTAGAACAATGCCAAAGTTCAAGGTGATTTTCGTCTCTGCTAAAGCAAGAATGGGACGTCCAATGTGTTTTTCTCTCATCTGTTGACTGTGGCAGATACCTTGTTTCTTAAGGGCCCTGTGATCACAGACTGATGTAGAACTAGATGGTCTCTGAAGAATTTACATAAACGGAATATTTCTGTGGTAACTGTCAACTTCGTGTCCTGCCAGATAATGGAATAACTCAATCTGACCCTTGTTCTGAAGTAGTTGAAGTCTATTCAAACCTTTTTTTTTTTCTACTCATGTTTAAGGGTACAATTAGTGTCATGATGTTGCCCTCGACTCTGTGTCTCACATCACTTTCTTATAAATTTCCTTTGCTCATTACAGTCAAGCCTTGCTGGTTTCTTTGTTTCTTGAAATCACTGTTCCCCTTCCCACCTTGGGGCCATAAGACATGTTTCCTCAGCTTAGAATATTCTTCTCTTCTCTCACCCACAATCCCCAGTCCCAAATCCATTCACCTGGCTGATCCCTAATCAACATACAGATTTTTATGTAAAATTAACGTAGTCCCTTCATTACATATTCTCGTAGCATTCTACATTTCTTCATGATATTTTCAATAATTTTATGTTCTGAATGTGACTCTTTTTAAAGAGTGACTTCAGTAATATTTAATATCTATGAATGTAGAGAATTCTTTATTGTTAACTTCTGTACCTAAATTGTGCCAGGCTAATAGAAGGTATGCCACAAAATATCCTTGAGAGGGTAAATGATGTAAGACATTCTTCCCCTCATGTATAAATGTCTATAGAAAGGCTCCTGAGTGTTTATAATATTGACAATGACAATGTTGTTCATTGGTATGTTAGCATGTTCCAGAAATAATGAGAGAAAAATTGGACCAATTTGCAGTTCAGTAATGTTCTTGAACTTGAGGTCTGCTAAGTTTCTTGCTATCAAGTCTGGTTCTGAGTAAAAAGATTATTAACTTAAGCCCTTTATTTAAAATCAGTTAAAGATTCAAAGCACCAAACTAAGGATAAGACTTGAGTTTTAGCTCTACTGCCCAGGAGTCTTAAGGTTTAGAACAAATTATATAACTTCTGCTAACCTTCAGCTTTCCATGTGCAAGTTAGAGAAATCTTGGCAAACCAGTTTCTCTGGAGGTCAAGCACTTGAAGGTCTCTAATGCTAGACATGATACAAAGGTGAAGATCATTACTGGCTTAATGTCTAATGAATATACAACTAGAAAGAAAATATATGTATTTCAGACTTATTTGTAGTTTGAAAAGTACACAAAGACATATGTTGCACACTGTGTAGAAATGTAGATTAAAATGTAGCTATAATTTTTATATTTAGTCTTCATATAAGCCCACACTCTTATTTTTACCCTGCAAAGTAGTTAAAAGTATTAATATGGTATCCTGAAAAGAAGCCAGACCCAGATTAATACCTGTATTTCTGACAAGCAATATAAATTTCACATATATTTGAAGTTTTTAAGCATAACAAATAAATATGCAAACATGATTTAGACATACTGCTTTAAGTCAATGAAATTAAATAAGCTTAGGTGATTGAGATAAAATTTTTGTCAAAGGTCTTACTAAAGTCATTTTCCAAAATTATAAAGTTTATTACTACAAAAAAAAGTGTGTTTGTTTTCTGAAATAAAACATATTGCACGCCAAATTAGCTTTAAATAGAAAATAATGTGACTATCTCACATAAGGATGGGCAAAGAAAGCAGTACATTTGGCTGAGTCAAACCAGAATAATTCAAAATCAACATTTATTTTATATTTTATTTTAGGTTTGTTTACAATAAGCAATCCTAAAATAGGCACATTCTGCTAAAAGCAGTCCATAGGTAAGTACAAGCCTCCTAAGAAACATCATTTGTCTATTTGTTAAAAGGTTCACTTATCAAGACACTTATAAAAAAATTATACAAGTCATCTGCTTTCTTTCTTTCCCTAGAAGTGATCACAAGCCAACTTTTCAAATTGTTTTCCTCCCACAGTTAATAACTTTGTGTATACCTAAACAAAATTCCTATTTAAAAAAAAAATTATAAGTTTTGACATTGATCTCTGAGTTTAAACCTTTTGGAAAGGTTTTCTTAATCTTTTTTGACTACAGAGTAACTAGATGTTGGAAGTAAGACTAATTCATCTGTATTTAGATATGTGGCATTCCCTCACAGTGATGCTAGGTTTTTCTTTCCTACCCAAGAATCTGAAGTTATGTAGATATGACCTAAAAAAAGTTTGTTAATAGAATGTAAAACTGAATTGGAGCCCAAATTCATAAGAAGCATGACTATAGTCATTTATATGAGAGAAAATTACTTATTTCAGAAAACAATATCATACTAATACATATAAAAAATTATTTATTTCAGAAATCCACCTTCAAGTAATAGCAGCATACATATCTTTTTTTTAAAAGAAAGTAACCAAATAAATAAGGCAGATAGTGAATCCTTTTTAAGGTGAATGTCACAATGATTTCTGGGCCACCTACATGAAAAGCTTATTGTAAAAAAAACTCAAGACTTATTGTAGAGTAGCACATTGTCACTTCTGTGAGTCCAACCAAAGCTCTATGGAAATCAGTGCATTCAGTACATTCCTCTGTGAAATATTAAATTACTTAGTTCTGAAGTGCTATTCTTGAGTAGCAAAGCTATTTCCTAGAAGCATTTCTAAATGTGTTACAGATTGCTTTGAAAAAGAAGTTGATGACAATGGAAAAAAAAAAAAAAAACAGTATCAGTGGTAGTTTTAACAAATCTAGGCTAACAAATTCAGGGCTAGAAGAGCAGCTGTCTCACATAAATAAATGACACTCAGCTACACATGCGAGAGTATACATGTATGAGGAAAGAAAGACATTTTCTTCCTTCATTTTGAGTATTTATAAAAGTGGTAATATCATGGCATGGTTAAAGTAAAATTTCAATCCATACAGACCTGATGTTGACTCTGAGCTACACCACTGTGCAAGTTGCTTAAGCCTGATCAAGTTAATCTTGCAAACCTCAGTTATCTTATTCATAGACACCTATAACATAGTTAAGTATCAAACTGAATTATGTAAAAGAATCCCTAGGCACCTAGAAAAACATTATCAACAATAGTGATAATAACTTGTGATGACAATATTTGTTCTCTCTAATCTTATTCATAAGGTGTTTTTTTAGGGGATGAGGGCTAAGAAAGGAAAACAGGGCCAATCTGAGAGTTTAGATTTATTGTATTTGGGATATTTAACAGATATCCAAGTGAAAATATCAAATAGTTGATAAATAAGTCTCAAGTTCAAGAGAAGTCTGAGTTGGAGATATACATTTGACAGTCGTTAACATATAACTGATGTTACAAATCATTAGATGGAAGAAAAAAAATACCATATGAGGGAGTTAGATAGAGACCAACATCTAAGCCCTGTGACATTAAGAGACAGGGAAGAAGAGTGCAAAAGAGATTTTAAAGAGTGTCCATTGAGTTGGGAGGTAAAATAAGATTGTGTAATTAATTATGACAACTGCTGCTAAAAGATAAAAGACAATGAGCATAGAGAATTGGCCTTTAGAAATAACAACATAAAAGTTATTCATAAACGTGAGAGAGCCATTTCATTACAGTGATGGGTGCGAAAACCTGGCTGAAGTTAAAGAGAGAATGAGAACAGTGAGTTTTTGAAACTTGCTTTTCAAAATTCTTGCAAGAAAGATAGGAAATTATGAAAGAGAGGAGAGCTGGGGTGAAAAGCTGGAAAGGCAATCTTTGACATTCCTTGGCAGCTGCATAACTCTACTCTGCCTCTGTCATCTCAGAGCCTTCACTCCTCTGAGTCTTGTGCCGTCATGTGGCTTTTTCAGAAGGATGCCACTAATAGGATTTAGAGCTCATCTTAACCCAGTATGACTTTACGTTAACTTTTCTTCTTCTTCATAGGACTTCTAACATAGAAGTATCTTAGAAGCTATATTCCATCAATGAGAGCCAAATCATGAAACATCTAGAATGCATGTTGGAGATAACAAAACCAAATTACATGTTTAAAAGCAAGGGAAATAATCAGATTGAATATTAGAAAACTATTTATAATATAGTGGGAGAAATAAGTTGGAAAGAAAAACTAGAACCTATTGAAGAGATGAATATAAAAATCCAGGAGAGAATATGTGGCCTGAATCACAATTTTAGAAGGAAAGAAAAAGATGTACTTGAGAAACAATAGAAGTGTTGATTACATCTGGATGGAAAATGAAGAAATCAAGGAAAACTCAATATTTGGGATGACAAAACAGAGACTAATAAAGAAAGATGGGGTAAAAGATAGGGAGAAAATGGGTTTGGTTTTGGATAAGTTAGGTTAGCATGTTCCATGATCAATTGTATATACAAGTTCAGGAGTGAAATTAAGCAGGAACAAGTCATAGTTTGTACATACACGTCAGCGGAGGAAAAGTAGATGGAGTAGGTGAAATTCATAGAATTTACAGGAAAGTATTAGAATAAACCTCATAACACAACCTTGAAAAACAACTGAAACTTATGGCATGAATAGAAAAGGTGAGACTATGAAAGGAACTTAGGAGTAGGCCAAAAATGCACGCTAGTGTACGGAGACTAATAGAAGGAAGTGTTCCAAGTAGAATGAGGTCCACTTTCAAATGATGCAGAGAACTATAGTAGATGAAGACTGAAAATAATTTAGAATTGGCCATAGTGGGAGAACTGTTGAACGCAATAACTGATCCAAAAGAATGACTAAATATTCGACCTGGTCCACATTTTAATTTTAAGTTGTTTTAATTGATGATATAAGGTCAAATAGTACTATTAAATACTAAGAAAAATTAGTTGATTGATCAATTATCATTCATTATCATAAGCACTTAAGATTATGTTCATGAGCAGTATGCATTGGATATAAACCCAGAGCCTTGTGAACAAATTGAAAGGGGCATTTTTCTAATGCCAGAAATTATCTCCTAATTAAGGTCATTTTCTAAATATAACTGAAGGCCACCCCTTAGACTATACCCAGGGGCCTGAAATCCAAAGAATTTATGTTTCCTTATTTTGTAGTTCTATCAGAAAACAAAGTCAAGCTTAGTATTCTAGATAAATAATAATCCTACACCCTGGAGAGTTATTTGGCAACTTTATGGGGTTTAGATTTGTCCCAGGAGGAATTGTTTCTCATTTATGTTTGCACTACTTCTGCAATAAGTTCTCCATGGATGATTGCCCATGGAAAAATAATGCAATGAATGAACATGCGGATGAATGAAAAAAAAAAAATAGTACCATTATATATTGGAAAGTAAATTGGGAAAGGCTAATGGGGTTAACCTGAACTGTCCCAAAAAAAATATTAGACCATAGTTCATAAGTAAATGAATGCTTTCATGGAATGAAGAAAAATTACAGTAGGCAGTTACCTTCTGTAGAAAATGTTTGTCTTATTTGATCTTCCTGTGTTTTCAGCACCCTTCATTTGTAAGATTTCCACTAACAAATCTCTCTCATCTTCAAAGTTCTGTTTTGAGATTTGCTCTCTAAACTGTACCCATAAACCAAATACTATTTTCTTCCCTCTCTCACCAATTCAAGGGAATCTGTCCCTTGTTCTTGGCTTAGCAGGCTAGCTACGCAGATGAATTACTCTAAACTGTGGTGTATTGAAAATGTCCCAAACCCCCTCAGGCTAAAAATGTACTTCATAAGCATTTAATAAAGTATTTGTAAACAGTTTCACTTTCTCCTCACCCTTAGTAGCATGGAAATGCACTGTGTTGTTGAACTAATGCCTAACAGAAACAGGCACTCTTAATTTCTTAAATTCTAATTATGATGATTTCTTTATAATTTGATTTTTGCTACAATGTTTTATTGATTCAAAACAAGATTGATGAGGAAAGCAATGTTAATCAGGTTTTTAAAAACGATGTTCCCAATGTCATCATATTTCTATTCAAGGCAACAGTTGGTATGGCTGTAAAAGTTGCGATATACACACGTATACACATATACATGTTATGCTCAAAAAATAAAAATACTGTAAAATTTCATAAACTCACCAATATTATAGGCCTTACCTCAAATGAAAGGTTACTAAATGATTATGGAACATATGCAGAATATTCAGATTCAGTTAAAAATATTCTGATAATTCCATTCAAATTTATGCTTTGATTCAGAGCTTTAAATAAAAGATAGTTTGAGGAAAAATAAATCAATCTCTCAATCTCTGTTTTTGAATCTTTTTTGGGTTGAAATCTTATCAAAGATATAAAAATCCTCAGGAATGATATTCTTCTTTCCTCTTAAATAACCCTTCAAAGTATTGCTTTATGTTAGCTTTCCCAGTGCTTTTGACTTTCAAATAAAACATTCTGAAGCTCTCCTCCTGACAACAGGGTCGGGAATTAGTCTTCCCACACTTAATGATCCTTGATTCTTAGTTGCATTTTCCTGTTTGAATTACCTACCACAGAATGTCAAAGTAAATGTGGCATTTAAATTGACTTGGGCGATGAAAAGACATAATTTATAAGTATCTTTGAGATAAACATAATTATGGTATACTGTACTATATATTCTAAACTTGACCTCATAACCCCTTTGTGAACTTTTATGATTTCCTTATGACTTTTGGTGTTTTGCTTTCAATTGACACTACTTATTGCATGTTGTAAGGAGAGCTTTTCTGCGGTATTAGTAATCCCAGGGTAGTTGATTTTTCCATGTGAGTAGAATACTTCTATTTAACCTTCAAAAGAAGAACACCAGCAGTAAATATTTGACTTCCCATGAAAGACCCTCATTTGGAATGCTAAGGCTTTCAAGTTGCCTAGCCGACAAATCAACCTAGATAAGTAACAGACTACTCCATCCCTGCCTAAGGCGAGCCCTATCTCCTAGATTGATCAGCGATGCAACAGACTATATGAAATATTGAACTAAGTTCACCTAGTAGTCTTGGAACTATATCATCAGAATGTCTATCAATATCTAGCATATAGTGTTTTGAAGTACATGTTAGACATAACATGAAATGTACTAGTAATTTTTGAAGATTCGCAGCAACTTCACCCCTTGCAATCCCCTAAAACCTAATCTTAGAACTAATTCAAAACAAACAAAAAAAAAACCAAAATCTCTCTTCTGAAGTTGTTTTATCTAATATTCATCCATATACGAAGCTATATATTTTTAAGTATTTTAAGTGACTGAAACAAAGCAAATTAAAGGAAAGAAAGAAACCTACCTAATCCCTATAATTATTATTTCAAGTTTCAGAAGCTTGAAATAATTTATAAGTATAAAAAAATTTAAATCAATTAAACATTTAATTGAAAGACTTTAATGAAACATCTTAAAAGCTTCTCCTTGACCACAGAATAAAATACAAAGCAATTAAATGTTATAAAAGGCTCTGTGCAAATTGATTCTTAATAAACTTCTAAATTTCATTTTCTTAGCATTTGCCTCTTTGCTCTCATTTGCCTTTTGGCCTTTCCACATATTTTTTTTTTTTTCCTGAATCTGGAACACTATTCCTTCCAGGTTTCAGATCTCATTCTTTAGATCTCACTCAAGGCATAACTCCAGGAAGCAACCTCTTTCCATCCTTTGATCTTCACACACATACATTCAGGTTTATATTACTGTCCTCTCAAATGTGGTGTCACAGCACATGGGATGTCCTCCATCACAGCCCCAATTGCATTACACTCTAATTTTCTGTTTGAACAATTATCTTCATCATGCCCATCATAATCACATTGTCTCTCAAGCTTAGCCCAGTGACTAGCATACAATAGGTGCTCAATACTACTTATTCGAAGATGGATGAATGATTAAAATAGTACAAGAATTAATGAAAATACACAACATCAAAATAAAAGAGAAGTGTTAAACTAAAAAGGCTATGCTGAAAATAAAAACGGAAAGACAACAAAATATATTCCATACATTTGTCCTGAAAACTTAAATTAAAAACTACTTTACCTGATTCTGAGAAAACATTGTAGCAAAATAAATTTTCGAAATAAATTACTTTAAAAGTATATGCATTGTGTCATTTTAAATTTATACTTATAACTTTCCCATTTTTTCTCAGTTAATTCCTTCTTATGCAGTGTAATGTGTACTTTAGTCGCTCTGCACATCATTATTATGACTTATTGTTCTACACTTATAAAATAACTCTTTCATCTTTAACCAAGGTGTCCAAGTCTTCAAGTTAAAGGAAAAATAATAAATTTACTCTTTTAAAAGATGTTCAAGACAGAATTAACTCTTAAGAATGTCATGAGTTCTTTTTTATTTCTTGGTGCCTCTAAAAGTTATTTTGATTTAAATTTTACAATTTAACAGGGACCTAATTTTACCTGTCAACAGATTTTCTTTGAAAGACTTTACAAAGTAGGACTTCATATAAATGCAATAGATATATTTCTACACATCATATTTGTTTATATGGATATGTATTCATTATTCACCATTATGATTACATGAAATTTCACAATATAACAATGAAATTAATCATCATCATAATATTAAGTTATTTACTACTCTTAATGTATTATGTGTGAGATTTATTTTAATTCCCACCAGCAATGGATTATATTATAGGTACCTTAAACATGTACTTAGGGCACTAGCAATGCCTGATAACTCCCTCCCAACAGAGAATGGGGAAATTATTTAATATTTTTAAAGTAGCATAAATTTATTTATCATAGAAAAAATAAAAACCCTTTGGACTTTCTTGCAATTAATTTATGGTTTAGAAATATTTTCATTTTGAATTGCATATCAGAAAAATTCAATAAACAGGTCACTGCTTGGGGCTTTTAAAATTCTTAATTTATCCCATTTATTACAACTGCTCTGTAAGATAACTAATACCATAATCTCTATCATACTAAGGTTTAAAGATATTTTGTAATTAATTCCAGATCATATGGTATATAAGATTCAGGATCAAGACTGAATTCAGGTCACTGCTTGGGATCGAGGTTGTTCTCCATCTCTGTTTTTATTTTCCAAGAGCTGGAAAATGATCCAGTAGTAAAGAAACTATACATGATACATTCTAAATGTAGCCAACTCGTTAAAATTTGGGGATAGGTAAGAGTCACGTCACCTATTCACACAAAAACCTGAAAAGATATCATTGATTCATACCTTCCCTATAGCATAGCCAAATTAAAATTGAGTGTTTTCTGATAGCTTCTCACTCATTCAATGCAGTGCTGAGAGACTATGCAACGAACAATGGCTAGACCATACATAAACATAGAACTCTGATCCATAACCTGCAGCAACCTGCTGGGGAAACCAACCCCTTATCTATAATAAGCAACCCAGGAAGGCAGTTTGATATCTCTCGTGAAAAACCAGGAAGCTGAACAATAACTTCTCCAAAAGTCAGCCTCAAATATCTACAACTTGATTAATAGCTAAAAGATTTCCTAATTTTTGTCTAGCCTATGCTTCCAAATTGGGACTAACCACAGAGAGATGAATATGCACCCCTAACCAATCACACAGCATGCTCACTTCTAGTTGCCTGCCTACAGCTTCCTCCATGGCAACAGCCTCCAGTCCAGGCACACCTGAAGTCTTCCATGTTTTTTACTCTAAAGCTTTCTTATTCCCCTGTCTTCCTTTGACTCTGCCAAAACTCTAGTGGTGGTGGCTGACTCCTTTGCTATAGTAAGCTCTAAATAAATAGACTTTGCTTTTCTCATTTTTACTTTCCACATATTTCTCCAGTGCTCCATAGAATAGTGATATAGAACCAAAAGTCAAAGATATGTCCCTGGTTTAAACATGCTTATAATCTATTTGGGAAGAGAAGATGTGCATATAAAAATGATTTAAAGGAAAATAAGAATCCATATTTAGGTAAAATGGTAGATTATAAAAAGAATCTAGGAATTAGTATAATGTTTAATCTAGTTTGGGCATAACACAGGCTTGGAATTCAATCCAGCTATAAGACATCACCTCTACAAATTTGAGTTTTGCTCAGATTCTAAGCTTTTTCTCTTCTCAAATGAAAATATAAATATTCATGTCAAAGATAACATTTATAGTTGTTAACTATATTATAATCTAATTCATTAAAGTCCTTTTTGTTTCATTGTTATTATTAATTTAAAGAGGAAATATACTGAGGTAATATGGAAAATATTTCCTGGATAAAGTGGTATATGAATGGGTTCACTTTATGGACTAGCAAAGTGGAAAAATGAGTATTACAGAAGGAGAACATTAGAAAAGAGCTATTAATGAACACATTTTGCTATGTTGCTAAAATAAGGTAACCAACTCCTTGGGTGTACAATAAATGGTGCATAAATAAATTTAAATAATGTAAATAATCAATGTACTAGGCTCTTGGACACAGACTAAACAATTGACCCAGAAAGGCAACCAATCATAATTATTGCTCTTAAGCATAAAAGTGATTAAAATAATTTTAGAAAAATAAAATTATTAGTGAATGTATTAGAGAAGGATGTTAGATTCAAGAAGACCATTTAAGAAGCTATTAAAGCAACACAGAAGCGATAACCATATCCTGAATGAAGTCCTTTGATAGCAGTGTTTTTCAAACAGCCCCAGGCTTTTAATCCTGGTAATATTTGATTTGAATGGGGAGAAGACAATCACATAGGCGTCTACAGTATGCGGTGACAGCAGTTTAGACAGATGGTTTGAACTGATCTTGAGTTCTCTGAGTTCACCAAATGTATGCCCTAGGTTTTTTGTTTCTCTGTATTTTCCCCTAGCATCTCTGTATCTCTTCTCTTGCCCAAATTCTAGTTATTTTTTAAGTATTTAAATGATATCCGAAATCTTTCACAATCATTCAAATCATTGATGATGTGTTATCAGTTCTATTCACCAATATATCCAGTTTTACTCCTTCTAGGCACATAATAGGCATATGATAAAACCATACTTTCACTCCTTCCTGAAGTTGGCTATGTCCTTATACTTTGATTTGACCAATAAAAATGTGTCACAATAGGGTAAAATTCTTTAAAAAATAAAATGAAGTGCTCTTATTATTTAAACTGCCATAGACTGCAAGGATCAATATACTGTGCGATGTATTTAACAACTTTAATAAATAATGAATAACCTTCCAAAAGAGAAAACCAAAGCCTCAATGGGTTCCCTGGTGAATTCTACCAAATTTTTAAGAATTAAACCAATTCTGTCTATAAACAAACCCCTCTTCCCTTTCTTAGAGTTAAGCAATTCACAATTTACATGGCCATTTGTGGTGGCTCACTTACTCTTTGAATTCCAAAAATAAACAACATAGTCCCATACAAATAGTAAATGTTTAACAAACATTTCTTTCTTAAGTGGCTAAGATGTCCACCAGCAGGTGAGAACTTGGAACTAGAACTTAATAGATAGGTCATCAGTACTAAGAATTTCCTTTCTGATGTTGCAAGTATTAGCTCTTTATTCACTGTACATCAAATTTTCTGGTAGTGCCCTATCTATATTCCATAATCATTTACTATTCATCGAATGGTTCAATAAAATAGTTTTTAATGTTTGCATTAAGTAAAGCCTTTATTTATTTTTTTAAATCATTCCTCTTGGGAACTAGGACCCATAGTTTTATTTTCATTATTTATTTTTAGTGATGTCTTTCACTTGATTGAATTTATGCATTCATCAAGCACTTTCTGAAGAACATGTGAACTCATGGTATTAAGTGTGGGGGACCACAAAGAAATGACGTAGGCAGTTATAAGGTATTGCTGGGATGGAGGGATATGGGATAAAGGTAAAAGAAGACTATATTAAAACAGTGGGGATCTGGAATAATATTTTTAAAAAGTATTATGGGAGTGTAGACATAAGAAAAATAAATTTTCACAAGGACACTTGGAAATTAAGTTTAACTAAATGGAATTGTTCAATTTTCAACAGGTACCTTACAGAGACTTCTAAAAACAAAATAAAGATTTTATTGTAATTCTAAGTACTAGAAATCAGTTACAACTTAAAATGTATCAAGGAAAGATGAGCAGATGTATTGTCCCTTTACAAAATTCTGATTGCAAGCAAGCTGATCATCTCCATATGCCTGCAATTATCCATAACAATTTCACATTTCATTTGATTAATTCTTCCACTTCCCTACATGCAAACACATAATGATATGGACCTCCCTTACCTTGAACATTGTTCTAATTATTGTTTCATTTTATTTAGTAATGTAATGAAAGTGGAGCATTCAATCAAGGGATTATCACTCATACTTTGAAGAGAACATTTTTAATTATGTAGTATCAAGACTGCCAATTCAGGGCCATGCAGAAGGTTGCCTAATTACCCAGTGATTTCAGGACAATTTACACTGTCAATCTGAGTAAAAAATAATAATAAGGCTGTGTTTCCACTCCTTCCTCTTTTTTTTTTTACTCTATCTTCCTCATTGATACACTTAGTTTACAGATACAAATAAGTTTGTTTTGGTAATTCTATTAATTTGGTACCCTAGGCCTCGATTTGCTTCTATGTTTATTTTTTTTTCACTCCTCAGTCCACCTTTTTCCTAGAAAGACTAAACTGAAATAATGTTTAATGCTTTATTTTAGAATTTTTATAACACTCTAAACTCACAATTTGTTACTTAAAATCTATATTTGCTAAGGCTAATGTTAAGGAAAACAAAGGCATCAATAAGTTCTGGGGAAAAAAAGGGTACCTAAAAGTTATATAATTGTATTAACCAATGTTACCCAAATAAACTTAATTAAAAAAAAAAAAAAGCAGGATATAAAGCTTACCGGAAATTTTGCTGATATGGGACATTAGCACCATGATTCCAATTCTAATGCCTATACATTACTTTATACAACCAGAGCTAAAATTTTCACACTTGGTGCAATAATTCTTTATGGAATAAAAATTCTGCCAAAAGTTTTAAAGTAACCACTTAGTGTAAATGTGTAGCTTAGAGAGTTAGATGACAATCCAAAGGTTAAAGTTTACTGATCTGTATCTAATTAAATGAATAATCTAATATATTCTTGGTTTAATTTGTGAACTACCTGTATCATAATTAACTGGGATGACCAAAGAAAGGTAAATATCTAAAAGGAGACCAATGACATCAATATTTTTTAACAAAACTCTACAGGCGATACTTCTGTTCACAAAACTCAGAAAATGTACAGAGGGATACCAGCACTCTGCACTAGACCAAGTAAATCAAAATCTCTAAAGATGAGGTTCAGATATTAGGATTTTTTTTTAACCTCACCCAGATGATTCCAATGGAGCCAGTTTGAGAACTTGGCTGAAGGATAGATGAAAAGAATACTTTCCAACAAGCGGTGTTGTGTGTATCTATATCAATGAACTAAATTATAAAGGCCTAGTTTTTGTTTGTTTGTTTGTTTGTTTGTTTCAGTAGGACAAGTCCCTGTACTTGTCTGCCTTAAGTTTAGCTTTCTATTTATTTATTTCACTTGTCATTAATAAATTGAGAATATATAACATCAGCCTCACTCCCCTAACAATGACATTCTCTCTCATTTCACTTTGTCCCTGTCTTGTCTGATATGTAAAATTCTGGCTCCAAGTGCTTTGTGCTTAGATCTTAAGAAAAGGGCAATCCTTTCAGTGATGGGGGAAAGAGGGTGCAGAGACAGACAGAAAAAGGGAGAGAGGGAAAAAATGACAAATTGGCAGGGTGGCGTAAACGATTAGCTCCAATAACAATTGAAAGTACAAGAATATAAGAAAAATATGAAACTTTGTCAGTCTTCCTTTTATATTGAAAATTCTTCAATTAACAGATAAAAATCATCTTGTTAAGAAAAAAACAATAGAAACATAAAGATACAGTAATTTATATGGATATTTGGTAATCATTAGAAAAATTAGTGTTTTATAGCACAAAAGATAGTTTTATTTCATGCTTTTTTCCTGCTCTTAATATTATGTTAGAGCATAGACTCTATGATCTAATAATAAAACAGAACAGAAGAGCAGAAAAGGCATATCTGTCACAGTATGAAGCTAATTAAGAAGAAAGAAGATGGCAAATATCTTTGTTCATTAACATCAGCTTTCTCCATAAAGCAGTATTATTTAACGTCCTTAAAGTATGAGTAAGTTTCATTGTCACTGTCTTTGTATGGACATTTATATTTATGCCTTTTCTACAAAGGTCATTATTATTATTCTGACTCAAATTTAACTTCTGTGAAAATAACAAAAATGTTTAATTTATTAGACGACCAAAGTTGTACAGAGCATAACTTGACTATTCCATTCTATTCTTTCTTAGGAATATAAAATACATTTTATTCAAGGTAGCATGTGCCCAGCTAAATGACTGAGTCCCCAGCTTTCCTTCCAACTTGATATGACCAAGAGACTTATGAGAAGCTGTTGGATGGCACTCCAGAGATGGCTCCTATAACAACATGCAGTTTTGGCTTTTCTTATTTTTGTCTCACTGGTATCCCCTAAAGGGATAGGAAAGCTAGACACCATCAGGCATTTGTTTTACAAGACAACCTTAAGGATGAAGCTACTCTAGAAGGAAGATGGGGCAGATAAGGATAATGGGAGCAACAATATTATCCCAGACCACCTGTAGGTTGACTTCATATAAAAAGCAGTATACACATATACCTCTGCACCTTTCCAAAGAGTACTTTCAAAAACTTATTATGAAAAAATTTTAAATATACAGAATTATAGAGAAAGTATACATACCCATCATCTAGAGTTAACAGTGAATAACAGTATATACTTCATATGTTTTTTCTGTAGTATTTAAGATTAATTATAAACTTTGACATTCTCTTCACAGTATATATCTCTTAAGAATAAAAACATTTTCTTACATAACCACAATAACATCATTATTTCTGTAAATTTTAATAATTATATATCAATTTCTATTACTCTGACTATATATCAATTTCTCCAAATGTTCCCCAAATTTCTTTTTTACAATGAGAAGCACCTTTACTACAGATGAAGCATAAGCTGAGTACCTTAAGAAGAAAACTTTGAGGGATGAAAGAATACATGAAGAAGAATCTAAACAAAGGATGAAAGGGGACAGAGCAAGGAGAGTGCCTGAGGAATGGCAATAAAAGATGAATAAAAGAGTATGTTTAATCTGGAAAGTGAGCAAAGCACAGAAGAGTTTTAGGAAATGTAGCTGGTATCTAGAGCAGTTGGGTACAAATTTTATAAGCCTTGAAAGAGATAAAAATGCTAGTTGGAAATAAGCTTTTCAATAATAGGACATCAAGTAATCAGCTGAGAAGGCATTTACACAAGCAAACTTCTTGGTTAACTTAAACTAGTTTCTATGTGCAATGTATAAGTATTTTGATTTTTAAAATTGTATTTTATATTTTTACATTGCAATTTAGTCTAGAATCAGAAATGTTTTAAAGGTGATTTGTCTCAAATGAGTGAACAGCCCCAGCATAAGACAAACAATTGTACAAGTGCAATGGTAAAGGGCACTCACACCACTCCTGCGCTGGGTTGACAGTGGGAATCACTGGAAAACAGAAGTGAACAAGCCTGTCTAAAACACGCAGATGCTGCTCAGATACAGCCTATTGTTCCACCGTGAAAATGGAAAATCGAAGCACTTCGTTTTTTTTTTTTTTTTCCTTCCAAGTAAAGGTTTGCCTGGATTTTGTAAAATGCAAAAATCTCATGACTAGAGGTTGCAATCAACACTCATTTTAAAACTGGTGCAGGCAAATATTGCATCAAACAAAACAACACCTCTGTGGGCAGGATCTGGTTCTTGTGCTGCAGCTTGTGATCTTTTATCCAGCAACAATGAGGAAGGAAAGACTTTTAACAGGGAGCAAATATGTAAGACACTCTTTCAAAGTGTTAGTAATCTCCTTAATTTACTTAATGGCAGTTAGTTTCCTTCCTGCTTCACTTTGTCCCACCTGAATAAAAAGGTAGTCATTGTCCAATAATGACTGCTCCCTAAGTATACGAGATGTGAATGTCACTAATTCAATAATTTCTTGAACAAAGGACCTTTTTTGGTAGTCAGCCTCCTTTAGAGAAAAGCAAATGTGGTCAATTCTTCAAATTATACCTCTGTACCTGAAAAGAATAAGCCAATTGCACATATTCAGCTGATCAGGGATCATCTCATTCCTAATTTCTGCCTGAAGAGTCAGACCTAGTCTAATCACACTATTAATAGAACGGTACCTATGGTACCTAGATTTAAAGTTTTCATTGAATCAGGTTGAACTTTTTATTAGGATTTAAATCTGATCCTGAGAGGATGAACATGATTTGCTTTGAACTTTGAATTGATTTTATGCACATTAATATTTACCTATCAGTAATATAGCATTCGATATTATTCGTAAAATCAGTGGATCATGGAAAAAACTTAGGCATGCTGATTCTTTCTTTTCATTTCCTTAGTATGTTTGCTACACAAAACCATCATAATGTTCTTTGCCATACTTTTTTTTTTTTTTTTTTTTTTTGCTTTGCCTTTATATCCATCTACCTTATCAACTAGACAGTGGACTCTCTGATAGAGAACAGGACTCAGTTCTATTCAGCTTTATTCCATCCCATCACAAAACACTGTAACATCACAGAGACTCAATAAAAGCTTGTTTAAATTGAAGTGTCTCAAAAACTAAGTTTGGATTTAAGAAAATTTTTAAAACTTGAACATAAATATGAATATTTTAATATAACAGTTAACTTATAACTTAATGGCAGGACAAGTGCCATTCTAATGCGTAACAATAATTATTAAGCAATAAAACTCAATTCTCACTTCCTTTCTAAAAGTATTTGAAGAAATAATTCTCTCTGATATAATTTGGAAATTAGAGTACTCAAACTATCAAAAATGTACAATGTATTTTTCTCACTACATATGTGTGTGTGTGTGTGTGTGTGTGTGTGTGTGTATTATATTACTATATAATCTAATGATATTTTAATCAGGAATTTTGTAATGCTTAGAGATGAGAAAATATGTAAACTTTTTGCTTGAGCAGAGTAAGGGGTGACTGTGCTATAAGGACCGATGGGTACAGCTCCCATGGGTGGGAGTTCACTGATTTTCCTAACCTGAGTCATGGAGAGCAAAACACACTCTCACTCAGTAGCATTTTACTCCTACATAATTATTTAGCATTCAAGAATACGTAAATATCTGAACTTAGGGAGATGAAAATTAGACCATATATTTAGCATTACTATCATTTGTGCTTTCATAAGTATATAAATGGAAGAAATTAAGTTTCTTACTTTCTGCCTTTGGCTTCTTATCTCCAAAGTGGCCAAGAGAAACTTCTTCTTAATGGCTAGTGTGCCCTAAAGAACCTAAATTTGAAGACTGCTCTGACAGTAAAAGTCCTTATCTTTCTAAGACATGGTATATATACACTGTTTTAAATGTTAAGACTAAAATAATTAACATGATATATTTTCCCTAAGGCTTGGATCACAGTGGCAAAATGAGTAAAAAATAAGGAAATGAGAAGATAATTAGGGCAAAACTTAACTTTTGCTTGGCAAAAATGTATTTCTGAAGGAATATAATCCTCCATCTCCAACAACTGAATAAAATTAAAGAATAAGCTAAGTTCAGGCAACTGCCACATAGAAGGAAGTAAATAGTGTTGCATCATCAATGATAAGAGGGCCCAGTGGTAGCAGATCTAAGAAAACACCAGCAAAACGTGCTCTTGAAGAAAAAGAGCATGTTCTGAAGGGCAAAATTCTATTTCTTGGTTACAGCAAAAATGGCACAAAACATAAATGTTATAAATTGTTTTCATCCTGTCTTGATTCAGAAATGTAGATGGCAGAAATATAGATTCACACAAAGAATTCTCCCAGGTCAGTCATATATGCAGAATATAATCCCTTTGAAGTTGCAGAGGACAATTTTAGATGGTGAAAACCACCTAGCATGAAAGAGTAACTTGGTTGTGTAACACGGTCCCTTTCCATATAACATATACGGAAATTTTAGACACCTAGGAAACCCTAATTCATTAATTATGAGCAATAATGAAGAAAACTACACAGTCACAATACAAACGTTTACTAAAAACAAGAGAGAAAAAGTGAGTAATGATAAAGTAGTCAAAATACAAATTAAAAACTGGAAAAAAACAAAAAAACAATTGTAACAATGTGAGGGATTGGACGTTAACTTATTGGGCTAATTATTTTGCAACATATACATGTATCAAATCACTGTAGTACAACTAAATCTAATAAAATGTTATATATCAATTATATCTCTATAAAACTAGAAAGCTGGAAAAATATTATCATTTCATAACATAGGCAAAAGGCTAATCGCTTTCATATATGAAGAGCTCCTAGAAATCATGTCCAAAGGATAAAGTAATAATATACAGCGCCAATTGGTTTTAAATATATTAAAAATATGCTCAAACTTACTACTTATAATAATATAAATGAAAATTAAAATCCACATTGAGACATCAATTTTACCTTTCGGACAGGCAAATATCCAAAATTTTATGCCTCACTCTTACCAAGGTGACTATAAAGAAACAGGTGCTCTCATGCATTGCTGGTGGGAATGTAAATAGATACAACCTCTGTGAGGGTCAATTTGGTAATAACCTGTCAATATTTATCTTACTTATGTATTGATGTGTGTACAAAATGATGTACTTGAAAAGTATTTGGAAAATATTTTAAAGATTTACTAATGGTTTGATACCTACAGAAAACCGAATGAAGTACAGCTGTATGAAAATATAGGAATTTTCTCTATGTACTGATATACATGAAAGGATCACTAAGATATATTTCTTAATCTAAAAATATAGGACATCCAGGACATTGTTTTTAACACACTACCAATTTTTCAATAAGCAAGGGATAAATTTGTTCTTTAAAAAAAGTCAGAATAGACTTTCAGTTTCTGGTTCTACATTTAAAAACATAGAACATCCATAAGAAACATAAAAGTCACCACTCCATCAAAATAAGTAAAAACATAGACAAATTGAAAAGTCAGCAACACTTCTTGGATACTTAAAAGAGAGGTGAGAACATAGAACAAACCACTGCCCCCAAGATAGGAAAGACAGGCAAACACCAGGAGTCACTGCTTGCCTGAGCAGAGACCCACGTGCAGAAACTTGTGCAAGACACAGTGCTGGGGCAGGAAAACCTGAGCTACGGTTGAGGAGCATCTTTGGCCCATTTTCCTAATTGAGCTGTTTGTTTTCTTAATGTTGTTTTAAGAATTGTTTGTATATTTTAGATAACAATCTTGTATCAGATGTCTTTTGCAAATATTTTCCCCGTGTCATTTGTATTCAAATGTTCTGAATAGTCTTTTGCAGAACAAAAACTTTTAATGTTATTAAAGTTCAGCTTATCAATCATTTCTTTTGGAGATCATGGCTTTGGTGTTATATCTAAAACGTCATTGCCATATACAAGGTCATCTAGGTTGTATCCAATGTTCTATTCTAGCTGTTTTACAGTTGTGTTTTACATGTAGGTCTATAATCCATTTTGAATAAATTTTTGTAAAAGGGGTAAGGTCTGTGTCTAGATTTGTATTTTGTTTGTCTGTTTTTTGTTGCTGTTTTTTGCATGTGGATATCTAGTTATTGCAGCAACATTTGTTAAAAACCTATCTTTTTTCCATTGCAATGAGCCAAAGACCCATTGAAGATGGCAAAAAACAAAAAAAAAAAAAAAAAACATATGAAAGATGATCCACATATATGGTATCAGGGAAATACAAATTAAAACTATAATAAATACCACTAAACACCTATCGGAATGGCCGAAATCCAAAATACTGGCAACACCAAAAGCTGGTGAGGGTGTGGAGCAGCAGGAACTCTCCTTCATTGCTTGTGGGAATGTAAAAGGTGCAAGCCACTTTGAAAGACAGTGGTGGTTTCTTACATAACTAAACATACTCTTATTATATAATCCAGCAGTCAGGCTCCAGGATATTTACCTAAACAAGTTGAAAACTTATGTTTACACAAAAACCTGCATGTGAATGTTTGCAGCAACTTTATTCATAATTGACAAAATTTGGAAACAACCAAGATGTCCTTCACTAGGTGAATGAATGAAGTATGGTACATCTAGATAATGCAATATTATTTGGCACTAAAAATAAATGAACTGTCAAGACATAAAAAGACACAGAGAAATGTCTAATGGAAAGAAACCAATCTGAAAAGGATACATACTACATAATTCCAACTATATGGTATTCTGGAAAAGGCAAAACTATGGAAATAGTGAAAAGATCTGTGGTTGCCAGGGCTTTGTGGGGATGAAGGAATCAACAGGTGGAGCACGGAAGCTTTTTAGGACAGTGAAAATTCTTTGTCTGACACTATAATGGTGGACATATGTCATTATAAACTTGTCCACACCCCTAGAATGTACAACATCCAAAGTGAAGCCTGATATAAACTATGGAGTTTAGTGATAATGATGTGTCAATGTAGGTTCATCAACTCTAACAGATGTACCACTCTGGTAGGAAGTGGTGATAATGAGTGAGTTATGCGTATACGGGAGGAAGGGATATATTGGAAATCGATGTATCGTTCTCTCATTGTAAACCTGAAACTACTATGAAAACATAAAGTCTTTAATTAAAAAAAAAATCACATTTTGATTTTTAAAAAGTAGGTCCTGTTTGATCAGTACCACAGAATTTTGGAATACCATGATGTTTGATCCAGCACCATATGTGAACCACATGGAGAATAAAGAGAAAATAAGTCACTAGATTTATTACTTGTGGAAAATATACCTTTAATGCGGTGACAATTTTGTAATTTTCATCTGTATTTGCAGTACTGTTTCTTAGAGTGTGCCAAGAGGAAAAACATCTACAAGAGAGATAGCCTTCACACAACTAAAAATTTTTCTTGACATCAAGCTACATATATTATCATAAAACACAGCACCAGCATTGTCAGTTTCCAATTTAAGTTTTAGTGCTAAAAGGTATTGGTAGGGGATTGGCAAGATACAGCAAAGCACAGAAAAAGGAGAAAGAATATAATTGAAGTAAATTTATGAACCAATTCTCCAGAAGAATAGGCATATATGCATATAAATGAAAGCTTGTGTGTATATTTTGGGTAGTTACAAAGAAACCTGAATCCTTCATATGGACTCTCTGGACTCACATGAATCCCCAGTGAGAAACCTCTAAGTTAGAAGAAATAATTTTGGACAGAATAAATAAGAATAAAGCTCCAAATTTTAAATTTGGGACAGAAGTCTAGACATATTTATGTAGACCAAACTGGGAAAAGTCCTCATTTTAAAAACAAGTATGTGAATCTGAATTATGTAGAAAATCAGGATATATGGATTCATTTCATAAGTATTTATTTAATGCCCTTTATGTACCAGACCTTTGGATAATGTTGAATATTTAAATGAAGACAAAAATCCACATCTTCTAAAAATTCACAATTTGAGATGGTCCATTTATTAGGATCAAGCTAATTTCAGATCAATAACAAGGAGAGACAGAAATGAGAAAATGTATATTCAGCAGGCCAGAGTAATGGGCAAATGTATGATGTCCTAAAAGATATACAGGAACCAGGACCAGAGGGCAAAACAACAGGATTTAATGAAAAATTATCGCACATACTTCAGAAAGTGTTTTGATCAGAAATGGGTATTAATTTTTATCAACTGATTTTTAAGCATCTGTACAGACTTTTCAATTATATTTTTCCTTTGATCAATTTTGTTGATAAATTTAAATAGATTTCTAATAATAAATTACGTTTTATTGCTAAAATCTATCTACACGATAATTTTTATTTTAATGTATTTCAGATTTCTATTTGCTAATATTTCAAAGCACTTTTGCATTGTTTCAAAAGCGAGGATAGTATATGGTAATTTTTATTTGCACATTATTGTGAAATGTGATTCAGTGACTTGCTTCGTAAGTATTCTCCTTCTTCTCAACTCTGAAACCATTTAAGTTGCAATGGGATTTTGTATTTCTGGAAAATTTGAAAGGATTGACATGGGGGCATAGAGCTTGGTGCACTTTGTGTTCTAATATTTTTCCAGAATATTTGGTCATTTTTTTTACTTTCTAGCAGTTCTGGAGACCATCCTCACAATTTACATTTGGTATAAAATATTTCATTATCTCTATTTTCAGAGTTTAGCATTTTATTCCTTCTTAATTTTAACATATAAATTGATAATACTTTCTCTCCTTTTTTTTCTTGATAGGCTTAGCTGTTTTTCATTTTCAAGGAACCACTGGTATTTAAAATGTACTTGTTTTTCAATACACTAACATCAACTTTTATCTTCACTGTACTCTTCAGGTTTCCTTTGGTTTATTTTGATGATTATTTTTCTAAACATTTAGGTGATTAAAAATTCAATTAATCAAATTACTTACTGTTTATTAATATAGATATTCCTCTGAGTGCTGTTTTAGTTAATTTTAAGGGTTTAGATATAGAGTATTTAATTAATATTATTATTATTTACAAATAATGCATATATATGGCAATTTAGAATTTTTATTTTTTTGCCACAAAATAATAATTAGGGGTAATTTGTGTTTTTTAATGTTCAGATGTATGAAGTTCTTGTTTTCTAGGTTTCTATTAATTTTTAGATTCAATTAATTTTCAGTTATTAAAATTTCTATTCTATTGAAATTTTTTTTTTATGCTGGCATTGGTTAACAAAATCCAGTAGGTTTCAGCTGTACATCTTAACAGTTAAAACATATCTATATTTACACTGTGTTCACCTCCATAGTTAGATTTCTTTCTGTCACCACATATTTGACCCCCTTTTTGAATGTTCCATGAGCCCTACTAAAGATTTACTCCCTGTTTTTAGGATATGAATTGCCAACATAAGAAACACCCAAACCTGTAGAATACTTTTATGTATTTATTTGAGCCAAACTGATGACAACCGCCAAGAAGCAAACTCTCAATGGATCGAGAAAATATTTCGGAGAATGGCAGTTTTGCAGCTTATTTTATACATTAAAAAAAAAAAAAAAAGGAGGGGACATAAGGAGGGTTACATAAATCGTTAGTGGTAGATTAAGGGGATGGGAGAAAGCAAAGCAGGAAAGTCTCTAGACTGGATAAAAAAGTAAAACAAAGAGATACATACTTCTTTTACATTGATGGGTATAAGATGATTAGCAACTAACATTTACTGCATGTAGAGATGCTATTTGGGGAACAAGATAACAATGAAGGGTCCTTCTCTTCTGCCGGAGTGTATGCCTTGAGGGGTCTGGAAAATATCAGTCTGACATTTCAAAGGTATGTTAGCTTAGATGCAAAAAGACAATAGACGGGCTCACTCAAGGTAAAGATGGACCTTTGTCAAGAAAGGTACAAGCCCAGGATGTGACTACTCACCATGACCCACCTTTAATTAGAAATTTTTGTGTTCAGACCATCCCATGTGGTTACTTTTGATCTCTGAGTCTGTAAGGTCTGCCAGGTTTAGTATGTGGCCCCTTTCTGTACTCACAGAATTCAATATATGTCTATGGGATTTATTTATTTTTGTTTACTTTAACTCTTTTTTCCAATCTTTCTTTAAAATTATATTATTAATTATTGATATATATTGTGTAAATCATCATGAATATTTGAACCTTATTGACATTTGTATTCTCAATATAAGAAATTTAGCACAAACTGTACTTCCTTTATATCACCTCCATATTCATTTTATTTTTCTTTAGCACTGGACAGTCCTAATTCCTTCAACTCTGCCTTATCTGAGTTTCCAATCCTGTTGTCCTGAATATTTTCTTCCATATATAGTCTTATTTGATAATGCTCTTATAAAACATGATATTAAAAATGAAGTAGAATCCCACACATTATCTGACCAATATGGATTACTATGTAATGTTGCCTCTCTCAGGTTAGCCACCATAATTTTACTGTATCAGGCTAAGACTGCGTAGAAGCAGCTGAATCTCATAAGTGACTCTGATGAGCATGAATTTGACATGAATTCCGTTGGGAAAGGCAGTCTCCTGCACAGTCTTTGGACTCCCATTTGGCTACATAAGAATACGTCTTGAGCCTGGAACGCTTTCTTACCAAGAGATAAAGAGACTTCACAGCTCGTGCTGAATTTACCACTTTGTGAGAAAATACCTTCCCCCGTTTAGATTCAATGTGTACTTCTTTCTCTTGCTTAAGCACTATGTCATGTGGCACCTGGTCAACTCCATTACTATATCTGTCTTTCCTTGCATGCACTAAGTACTTTAAAAGTATTCATTGAACAGAAGAATACAGGAGGTACGGATTTAAAAGTCTATATAATTGAGGTCTTCTCCAAAGGGCAATATTTATTAATTTTATGTTTGAAGAAAAAACATTCATTCCTAATTTACTTCAATTAAGTCAATAAATGTCATTCTTGAAACTTATGTGTTTATAATTATAGTCACTTACTATAATTATGCCACACTTGTTTTCAAAATGGACAAGCAGTTTTGAACTGTGTGGCAAATGATACCTGATGTAATGTAAGCAATTTCTAACTGGGTAACTCTTTAACAGTCTAAGAGCTACAATAAATACTTCAAGTAATGTTTTAACAGAATAGAAATAATCATCTAATTAGTAATGCAACACTACAGAATGACAAGAGCTTTATAAAAAAGACGTATATGCTCTACAATTTGAAGGATAAGTTATGGAGGTTAAAGGAGAGGGAAAGTTACATTATTAATGCAGAACTTTATAAAATGATCCACTAAAATGGCTTTTAAAAATATTCTTTAGTACCAGTATATGGTACTAAAACATTGTTTCTAAAGGTTGATCAAAACACACAGATTTGACTTTTTTAGTTGTAAAGATTATCATGAAAATATGCATATCATCTCCTTTTACTACTTTTTAGGAAGCACATATCTTTAAGCCAAAAGTGATTATCACAATGTACGTTGTTGAATTATGAACATATATTGTTAACCTTAGATGTTGCCACTGACAGAAGTAACTCAAGGGTAAAAAGTACTGCAATGATCTGTTTTATATCTCTTTATGATTTATTATCATTTTCCAAAATTTTAATATTTGCTATTTTAACTGCTTTTCTCTTCCCAAAATAAAGCAGGTCAGGGATTGTGTTTTCATTACTACTCTATCCTTGGTAAATAGAATAACCCTTGAGTGCACTTAGCACTCAAAAAATGTTGTGACATGCATACACTAACACATAGTCACATCGGTTAATTGTTTTTATGTCTGACGGCTTAGCTGAGTACATGTTCAGAGAGTCCTTAGAGGATCATTGTGGCTAGGATGATTGGAGAAGTTATCCTTGAAAAGATTATCTTTGAGTAAATCAGAAAAATAAAAAGAAACTAGCCATACAAAGATATAGATGAATGGAATTTCAAACAAAAAAAGGTAAAAGCCCTAACTTGAGAATTCATTCAGTGTGTACTATTTCCCAGTACAGTGGCAAAGATAAATGCAAGTTTAACGTACGATATGGTTCCCAACCAAATACAACTTAAAATGTCCTAAGGAAATGAAATAACATGTGAATAAAGCAGATTTTTTTTTAATTCACAGATGTGTGTGATATATTTTAAAGGCTCTTTTATAAGAATCATTATCATCTTATTAAATTTCTCTTCTACTAGTTTCCAACATCTTTTTATGACTAGATATTAGATTATATCAAATGATTTTTCTGAATATTTTATGAAAATTATATCATTTTCTTCTTATTATTATTACTACTATTATTTTGTTAACATACTGAAGTACACTGATATATTTTCAAATAGTAAGCCATTCTAAATTCTTAAACTATATACTACTTAGTTCTTGATATCATTGAATTTAGCTGGCTGATATTTGTTTAGGATTTTTGCTTTTAAATTCATGAATGAGATTGGCTTACACTTTTATTTTCATGACCTCATCAGGTTTTCAGATGAAAGTGATGATAATTTCATAAAAAGAGTTGAGAAATATTTCTTCTCTTCTTATTTGATATCAGTGTTTATGTAAAGAGAGATGTTCTTTCCTCCTTAAATATATAGTATAATTCATTAGTGAAGCAATCTGGGCCTGGAGTTATACAAGTTTACTAACAGTAATATTAAATGTATATCAACAATTTTAGTGTTGTGTTTTATCTTTTGTATAAGCTTTGATAAGTACATTTTTCTAGAATTTATACTTTTAGTTTTCCAAAATTATTGACTTAGCTTATTCATAATAACCCCCACAATTTTTAAATTTTAAAAAATTAAAGACATATTTAATAATATTTTCCCATCTATGTTTGGGTTACTTACTACTTACTCGTTTCTTGGTCCATCTTGCCAGGCGTTTCAGGCATTTGTCAATTGTATTGGTCTTTGCAAAGAACAAATGTCTGCCTTAGTTAATCACTTCTACTGTAGGTTTAATTTCTATTTTAACATCTGTTTATCTCTCTACTTTTTTAATTTTGTTATCTTTGAGTATATTTTTTTTAATTTTTTCTAACTTAATTTGGTATAGTCTTGAATCATTGATGTTCAGTCTTACTTCTTTTTAATGTATGCATTTATGGCTCTATATTTCCTGTTAGTAAAATATAGCTCCATCCCCCAATTTTTGATATGTCATATTTATTCATTCTCATTTGACGTTTGCTTTAAATCTAAAAGTTGTAAGAAATGTGTTATATAAATTCAAATTATTTGTGGGATTTTTAGCTTTCTTTTTCTTATGATTTTCATCTTAATTCTACTGGGTCTGAAACTCTATGACTTCATTTGAAATTGATGATAGTAGGTTTATGCATCAGCATATGTTCAATTTTAGCAAATTATCTTTGAGCAATCTAAAGAGATCTTTATTCTTTATTTGTTGGGTGCAATGTCATTTATATGATAATTAGATCATGTTTGTTGACTTCATTTTTGTTAAATTTTTCTACATTTACCTTAAGTTTCAGTCTGTTTGTTCTATAGGTAACTGAAAGAATTATCTGAAAATCCCCAAATATGATTGTGGGTGTATTTATTTATCCTTGTAGCTCTTCTTGATTTTATATATTTGAAATTATGTTAACTGGTCTTTAAAATTTAGAATTGTTGTATATTCTTAGTATACCAAAATTTTTATCATTATGAGATACACTCTTTAACGAAAATGTTTTACCTTCTTCTGCTATTAAAGAGTTTTATTAACTTTCTGTTACACAGCATTTGCATGACATATATTTTTTCCATCAGTGTAATTTTTACTTTTTTAAGCATGTCTCTTTTAAACAGGATACAGTTTATTTTTTAATGCATTCTGATGGTCTTGGTCTTTAACCATAGTATTTACTGTAATAACTGATACATTTGAGTTTAAAAGTATCATTTTTACTATTAGCATTTGTCTCTATGTTTATTTCATTTCTTGGCAACTTTCGATGGATTGTTTTTATTCCACATTTTCACCTCAATTAGCTTTTTGATATATAACCTTGCAGTATTATTATAGTGATTACTCTAGAGATTGCAGCACAGATCCTTAACTTATTCAAGTGTCGTATCATTTGTTGGACAATGCAGGATGTAACATTAATCCCATAAATTTCTTAGGCTGCATTTGAGATTTCTTTTTGTCTTTGATTTCTAGTAGTAGTACCATGATTTACCAAAGTTTCATGGAACATCCTGTGTAATTTCTTGCAGACATTGGTGAGTATTAAATTTGAATAGATTTTTAAAAATTAACCTCATTGAGGTATAATTTATTTAAAATAAAGTATATCTGTTTAAGTTATGTAATTTCAAAAGTTATCACTTGCAGTACAATTTGGTTAGAATGATGAATAAAGGTCATCCTTGCCTTTTCCCCCACTCTTAGAAAAAAACTTATAAAAATAAATCTCTTTTGATGTTATCTGAAAGTTTTCTGTACATGCCATTCTTTAGGTTAATGAAGTCCTCTACTGTTCCTCATTTGCCTATTTTTTTTTAATTATGAAAGTGTGTTGAATTTTTCAACACACAAACGCATTGTCAAATGCTTTCTCTGCATATATTAAAATGATCATCTTTTCTTCTGTTTTAATATGTTTTTTATGTTGAAAAGTTTGGAATTTTTTTTAACTCATTATAAATCTCATTGCTGCAACACCGGCCTCTTTGGAATTGGAAAGCTGAAGCACAGAAAAATGCAACAAGAGCAGCCACAGCACCATTGATGCAGCCTAGGCCTGTGTTGGGAGGGTGCCCCCACTGTCATTCTGGCTACCATCACTCTCCATGACCTCGGACGGAGTGCTCATATTACTCACGGTTCTGTTATATAGCTTCAAAAAATGCATCTGCTTTAGCTGACAATTAACTTGGTAAGACTCAAGCTGCAAATTCTGTCAAGTCTGAAAGGTATGACAGTTTGGATCTCAGTTTAGTATGCTTTCTCCTTTTTGTCTAACATGCACATGAGCAGAAATAAGTCAGGTAGAACAATGGCAGAGATTATTCGCTAAACTTGGAATATATTCTCTCTCTTTTTGTCTTTTCTAAGGTTCCCTCTCCACTGTCCTGTGGCCCATGCCTGAGCCTCTTTTCTCTAGCCAGAAAGACGGCGGGCTTTCTTTGCAGAATTCAGCCACCAAAAAAATGTGAAACACTCTATGATAGTCACTTGCAACAAAATCTGTACTATTAGATAGTTGTTTTTGTATCTTAGAGTGCATAGATATCCATTTGGATGATTTACTTCTTAGAAGTCGATGCCTTAGTACCAAAATAACTTCATAGTCTTGAAGGGCTTTCAATGCTTTGTTACCTTTCATCAATTTTGGAAAATTCTGTACTATTATCTCTACAAACATTTAGTCTCTCTATTTTTTTCTCAATATCCCTGTCTGTGACTTGAATTAGACTTTCAAAAATGTTTGGCCTTTAATTATATCCTCTATCTAGAGGAACCATATGCCTTTATTTAACCAATCAGTCGAAGTTTACTTCTATGGACATTAATTAATATCTATTAATGCAATGACAAACTTTTACTCTCAAAACTATCACAATTTAAAAATAAATTATATTGTCATCTTACCCATATCTCTATATTAACTTTGTGTTTTCTATCTTTTTGTCTCTTCCAACTTCAATCTTGATGTTTTCTTCTGACCCATCTCCCTGTTCACAGACTTTCTTTACCTGTTCCAATTCTATTATTTATTCTATTGTTTAACCCACTTATTTAGATTTTAAATTCTGTTACAGTATTTGTCATTATATACTCATCAGGAATGTATACTTATTTCTTAAAATATTTTCTAGTACTCTACTTATCTCAGTAATATTTCCTATTATTTTCTCTGGATTATCTCTGTTACTTGGATTCTCTCTAGGGCTCTTTTTTTTTATTGTCTCTTATTTGTCTTGCTTTTCAGTGATATAGCATTGCTTCCTGGAATGTCTTCTTGTTTTTAATTGCACAATACAAAATGTATATAAAATGTTAAGATGATAATTTAATACTCTATTTTTTTTCAGAAAAGAGGATTTACATTATCTGCCTTTTATGAGTGGCTGTATTAAAAAAAATAACGATCTCAGAACAACTTAATTCAATTAGTTTAAGAGGATTTTTCTTGATTCTTTCAGAAAACATCCTAAATTCTCTATAACATGGTACATTTTTTTATATTCTTAAGTACTTCCATGTAAAGTAGATAAAAACAATCAGATTTTTATTAAAGAGTGAAGATTTACAACATTTGATTCACACAGTTAATTTTATATAATTTTAAAAGGTAAATTTGTGATCAAAGGGACTATGTGGTTTAGTAGGTCCAACTGTAGAAAAATGAGACTCCTAGAATTTGTTCCTGTTACGTCTTCTACATGATCTCTAGTTGACAAAATAATTTTAAATATGTAATTAATCCTTCAAAATTTTTTAAAAAGTAGTAATAAAAAGGACTCTTACTTATTATGGTGCTTTTTTTTAATCAATAAGACTTCAAAGAGAAAAATACCACTCTAAGAAAATTAAATTTAAAACATTCGGTGATATAAAAGACTTACCGATTTGATTGTTTTAATGTTAACCAATCTCTTTTCATATTATTTGAAATAGGACTATGTGAACCATAGAAAATTATTTATTCTCGCATGGCCTATAAACAACCTTATCAACCAAATTTGAAAGTAGACCCCCAATTTTCCAAAAAGATATTCAGGCATCCCTTGGGTGACAGTATAGACACAAACGACAATCACATAAAACTGGTTCTGATTTCCAAAACTCTGTTGTCAATGTGCAGTTAGAAAAAAGCAAAACTGATTATCAGATCCAAATGAGGATGACCCCTCAACTCCTCTAGTAAATTTCATTATCTATGTATTTCATTCAGCAATTGCCATACTTAATCAACCATGCAAGCTTCTTTCTATTGGAGGAGACTTTACAATTCTGCTGATCTTATAAAAAAGTTGCTGCTGCTAGTCACTGTAATATCAAGAACAGGAGGAGCTTTGATGGGAGCTTTGTGACTGTATTTGAATTATAAGATATGCCAAAGCCTGTATTTTCTATTACTAACATTATGGACTTACAGTGTAGAAAGTCACTCCTTCATCTTCCACACTATAGCTTAGAAGATAGTATTGATTCTTTAAATAATCTAAGAAAATAATACTTTTAGAAATCAAGTGTAGTTTATAAACTGACATTAATTGTCGAATTATATATGCCATGGAATACCATTTAAAACTAGAATCAGAGAATTAAAGGGAAGAAAATGGACTGAGAACTAATAGGTTTGCACAGAGAATGGATATGCCAGGTATTTCATATAATATTATCTAATTTAATTTTTATAACCATTATCTAAAATATTTAATACCCATTTTATATATGAATGTTATGAGGCTTATAACATTTAAATAACATGATAGAAAGTGAAGGTAATTGTGGCATATCCAATATTACAATTCAGGTCTTATCGACTCAAAGCTGTGAAGGTTTCCATTCCAAAGAACTCTGCTTCACTGAATGATCTGTTTCAGCATTGATATAAATAATCCATGTATCACACATTTTCAAATTATTAGCATTCAGTAGAATATGAATATACTGATTACTTCAAATGCATACTGATAAATTCAATAGGCAATTTAGGGTTTTACAGAACCTCAGGTTCATCTTTTTAAACAGAAGTAATTAAGGTGCATACATACATGTAGAAAAATTATGAGAAAGGTTTCTAATTATGTGTACTCTATTTAATAGGATTCTGCTTTACAAAGAAATGAATATCACTATATAAACCTCATTTTGAACATTGCAAAAGCTTCATGGTTTTTGGTACAAAGCTTTGAGGCAACGACCCATAGTCCAAAGAAGAAATGTCATTGAAACAATGGAATTGATTGACCAAAAATATTTTAAATTCCCTGTTATTCCAAGTAGGCCCTAATCATCACCCTGAGAAAAAAGTGGATGTGGGATACTCTCTGGGCTGATAGCTTTGAACATAGGAATTAAAGTCACTCATGTGCTTTTTGTTTGGTAAATTAAAACTTGCTGCAAATCAGTACTGATTCTATACATCTTGTTCAACATCTGTTCATACTATATTTACCTTTCAATATTATTAATTTTTCTGGTTCTGTAATTATATATACAATAAAGAAAAATGATTTTAAAATAGTTTACTTAATGTAAATAATCTGATAACAAAATTATTACTGTATCTGTTGATCAATACAATGATCTTTTAGTGAGGTTGAAAAGCAGATTCTATATTCTGTTGTTAACAAAGAATTAGCCAGTGTCTCTATGGGTTGCTATGACTTTGGCCAATTTGTAGCAGCTCCTGATTGACAGGTATCACCCATCAGACAATGCTGACTCTGTCCCTGGTATTTTAGTGTGATTCCCAGCTATTCTCTTGAGGATATTTATACAGTTTATCTTCTTACATTTACTCACTTAATATTAAGAGTTTATTACATATTACATATGAAGACTGGAAAAAAATAAACCTAAGAATCAGAGAAAATTCCAAGTTAAACGATAAAAGTGAATTCACCCTGGCCCCTGTTTTTGTTTTTGTTGGGTTTTTTTTTTTTGTTGCTGTTGTTCTTTTCCTATCAAATAGCTCCATGGCTTATCTAGAAGCATACTCATATCTTTTTACCTACCCCCAGAACATTCTTACCTAGACATGGCTAGACCACTGACCACTCTACTTCCAAAAGAAAAAAACCAAAGGTAGACAGACAGAAAGAGTAGTTGTAGAGTTGCACAGATTCTACACAGGTAGTTTATACATTGTTTGTACTTGTGGCCAGTACCACGAACATATGAAATACTACATAGAAAGCTTTACTGGCAGCTCTGCATTATAAAGCCTCACATGTGCTCCTAGTAATCACTGGACTACACAAAACTCAAGCCATACAAATCAACCATGAAGTTCATGGGAAGCTTTAAGTATGGCACAACACTCAAAAATATCTTTGAAACAAAACTTTTAGAAACAAAACCAAACAAGAAACCAGAACAAGTAATGAAATTTTACACATGTTAAATGGATAAGAAATACATAAATATGACAATATTATATTTAATGTGATATTTTATTTGAAAAGAGAATCTACTTATGAAATGCTAGAGTGCAGAAAAATTATCTAAGATCAGTTGGAAAGTTGTAACACCAGATATAAATGGGTGTAGCTCATTGTACACCTTGTGAAGTGAGGTAACTGATAAATGTTTGAGGCGCATGCATATGCATTATTTGTATACCTTCCCAGGCTCACTTCATTTGGAGACAGTTTCCTGCATTGTTTAGTATTTCTCAAGGATGAAATTGCCCATAAGTAGATGCAAAATTAACTTTTCACACAAATTGTTCCTTAATATGCCAACCATGTTGTAATAAATTTACATTTTCAAAACAAGTGTTATGGAAGCAATGACTATATTCAGAAGTGACTGGCCAACCCATACTCTGATTAGGACTTAAAACAGAGAAATATACCAATAAATCTGCACACAGAGCTCTTACACTGAAAGCAATTACTTTAAAACCCTTCAGCACAGGCAAAGTGACAAGTATGTGTAAATTAGTTTTCATCTACATCCTGTTGGTAGTTACTAATTTGAGAAATCTCAGTTGGGAATATCTCTTCAGGGATGGTTGGTTTTTGTTTGAAATACTCAAATTCCAAACCCATAATAGGAGATGGCTACTGCTTCAGTTACCTTTATCACTAATCAAGCTCCCAACAGAGCCTTTGTCAATTGACATACCTGGTATCAGAAATAATATTCATTGGTGCAATGTGACGAAGACATGTGAAATAGCAAGAAATACAAATACTTCCTGATTTGGATGAAGAAGGCATAAGAATCAAACATGTTAAGAAGGCTAGACTTTAAGACAGCATTTATATCTGATAGATCTTCTGTTTGTAGAGGTTATGGGCTAATTATATCACCTCATTCATACATGAAATTTAGCTAGAATACTATTGATTGCATCTTGATGAAGTGTTAAAGAAAGATAGTGTCAAAAATGCCTAAAAGCTGAGGTTTCATTAAACTATGTTCTGCTTCTTGTATGAAATAGAATAAATTTGAGGTTTGCTTTCATTTCTTTTTGGTAGCAAAGTTGTAGAAGAACCTAAACTTCATCCATCTTTAACTCTAAGAAATGTATTTATACCTACAAAAATTACCCAGTAATTACGAAGAACCAAACTGATTTGGTTAAGTTTACAGTAATTCTCACAATTCAATTGTTTTCAACTACAGTTTTTTTTTCTCTATTCACCTCCATCTATAAGTATTTATTCATCTTACCTCTTTTACGAAATTACCTAATAAACTGAATAATAAAGTAAGGTCCATATATACTATATGTACCCAATAGTTACATATATATACCTGACATACATACCAATTTATATGTATATGTACATACCTATATATATATATCTACATGAACAGACACTTTTATTCATATTTTATTTGTGAAGCCCTGTTATAGCCAGCTTTTCCTAGCCCTTTTGCATCCACAATACCTTTTTACCGCTTTAATGATGCTTTGAGACATGAATCATCTTCTCCATTTTACACGTGAAGAAACCCTGGAAGCACTGGAAGGTCAACTGACTTGCTTAATATCGCTTAATCGGCCTGAGGCAGTCTCAGAAGCATTCGTTACTTATAGTTTCCTGCTTCATCCACTTAAGGCCCCCACAAATAACACTCATACTCCTGATGCTGTCTTGGAATTTGGGTTCACCTGGTGAATAATTTATTTCTACGTAGTCACTTAGGAAGCAGGGAGTTTCAATTTTTATTTGTTTTAATATTATGTTTTCCTTTTTGTTTGGTAATGATCAGGATTCATCACTATTACTTTCATGACCAAGAAAAATGAAGAACTGTCCTCAAACGGCCAACTTAGGTCAGAACTACAGGGCACAGATGAACCCATCGTGTAACCACAAGATTCATTTTCTTAGCCCCCTGGAGACTTTCTTTATGGAATCCTTCTTTTCATATTCTCACCACACTGCTTAGTCATTTAGCCAAGCTGTAGTGAAATGGACAGGTGAATTTTCAGCCCTGATTGTATCGCTCTCATACAGCCATACATTTATTCCCAAGAAATAATCTACCCCCTGGGAGTATCCAGCTTGACTCTAAAGTGATTTTCTCACTCTGAGTTGTCTGTAAATCTAAATCAAAGCCCTAAGTTTATGATTTACTGTAGGAATACAAATGACACCTGTGGAACCACATTCTCATCTTTTGAAACGTGTAGAAATTAATTGTCGTTAGTAGATCCAAAATTATAGCTTTCCAAGGCAGGTAAAATATGAGAATGAGTAGAATGACATTTTCATAACAGTGCCTTAAGGCTGAGTAAAGACACTCTTGGGGAATAAAGTTTTCACTCATTCATGCACATACACAGTAAAATGCCCTAGAAGTAAAAACAGCGATGTGTTGTACAATGCTAAAATTATTGATTTAGTTTGGCTTTTATCCTGAGTTAGATGTGGAAGATCAATTGTTAATATTGTCTTGATCATTTCTAACAGTGCCCAGAGGCATATGAGCGATGGCATGGTATATGACTGAAAATATAAATAATGAAAAACAAATCCAGTAAGATCATTCTCTACCTAAATTTGTTTTCCTTTAAAATTTACCCTTTGTCCTAATAGGATTGCTATGTTCTTTCACTTGGACAGCAAGAACACTGTTTTAAAAAATGCTCTTTCAAGAAATATTAAATAATATTTTAAAACTAAATAGCTTTAATGAAAAAAATATATAGCACTCTGAAGAGTTCATCTTTTTCTGGCAATGGTAATTTGAATATAAACAACAAGAGAGCCTACTAAATGCATTTCCCAAATGTTACATATTGGTAAAGAAAGGAGAATTAAATATTCCCAGAACCACCTCACTCATGTTCTTTTATCCGTTTCTCTCATTTCTTGTTGCTAACCATTTGTGAAAACCTTTGCAGTTGTATAATAAAGATTCATTCATTTTGGTTTTATCCATTTCACTATATCAATCTGTTTTGAACTGCAAAGAGAATAACAGTGGGGGAAAATATGTAAAGCAAGAAAAAGTTAGAATTCAAGAAATAAAGAACAGACCCTTGAGGGTTTGTCCTACAAATAAAGTGTCTGTCCTACAACTAGAGACATGCATATATACATACATACATATGTACATACACCTGAGGATAAGGTGTTCCCATGTCTATTTCATGCAATTGACTTGTCCCTTCCCTACATTGACATTTTTAAAAAGATCTCCAATCACTTTTCCTAAGTCTAAGGGTGGTATCAAATATGCTAGCTGCATGCTTGTATTCATTTAGTCACTTGAGAAAACATTTATTTAATAGTGTTTCAAATGCTAGGGTCAGCAATGAGTAAACTATATAAGACCTCTGCCTTCATGGGTACATTAGAATATTGAAATTATATTCTAGTTTTTTATTTTATGTTATTTTTTAACAAAAGGTAGACAATCCTAAGTAATAATGAGTGCTATGAAGGAAAATATAAAGTGGCATTAAGTGCTAGGCATTGAGAATTGCTATTTACATCGGGTGTACAGGAGAGGCTATCTTAGAAGAATGATATTTTAGCAGAGAGATGAATGAAACGGTGAAGCAAGTCAAAATGATAGTTCGATAAAGAGTTACTTAAAGATCCCCTCATTACTCCAAAAATAGCAAATGGTAAAACAATCTACTATCCATGAGCTAGCGTTTGATTAGCTCACTATGGTTTCTGCTATTCTGATATTAAGAGTATCCTTTTTTATTAGGACCAAACTACATAATTTAAATGAATTCCTGAAATCAAGCAGAGCAATGGGCAACCCCCACTCGGCATCACTGTAACCAGATCATTATCCTCCAAATAATTAAAACACAGACAAATCACACCCATTGTAGTCACTTGCATTCTTCAGGCACTTATTAAAAGCTAAAAGATTTCACATTAAATGAATTAAAGGTATCTGGACAGTCACTGAGTTTTATAATCAAGAGTATAGATTTTATAAAATAGCAAGTGACTTTATACTTATTGGACTTAATAGAGTCACTGTAGAATGATAGTAAACCAAGTCTCCTCTCACTGAAGGAATAATTTCTGAGCTTAATTGGCAATAAAATGACAACTTTATATATTTAAAGATTATTAAACTGTATTATTCCCTTTAATGAATATATTTACAACAGAAAAGAGAACCTTGGAAATATTCACATTGTAACATCAATCTGTTAGCCTTTAAGTGTTTAAATTTTTTATTTCTTGTCATCTTATTACTAAATCTTTTAAATTTTGAACAACTACAATCCATAATCATCTTAATATTACATCAACATCAGAATGTAAAATTTGTGGTAAAACAATGATTTCCATGGTAAAATCCAACCTTATTATAAATGTTGCAAGAGATAAATGTATTAAAAGGTAGTTGGGCTCAAATTTCTCTAGTAATTAGAAATATCAACCAAAGAAATTAAAGAAACTGGGTGGGGGGGGCGTGCTTTATTTAAAAGAAGCAAATCCATCTTATATTATTTTATTTTGGTTCGAAACTATTATTGATAATAAGTTTCTATTAATGTATGATATTGCAAACATTAGGCAGTGTTTCATTAATACAAATACCTTAACTTTAAGCAGAATAGGGAATCTGAAGAACAGGATTAAAAGGCCCAGCACCAAAGAAAACTGGATAAAAACAAGATCCCTTGGAAGTAGAATGCTTGCCCACATGAGGTAAATATATTATGCTTTAAAAACATGAGAGAATTTAATGTTTCAAAATAATTATTCTTGGAATTCTACTGCTAAAGAACATTTATTTGAATTTCTCCTATGAACTATTTTGATACATTCACATTTTTTCAATTAAAATGAACTTTAGTTGAAAAGTCATGCATTATTTTTCAAAAACTTTGCCTTTAAAACATGTATCTGAACATATTACTATCTGCATTAATAGCTCTGTTGATCACAACTTTTGGGGAGAGGTTAGAGAGTAAGATAAACTTCGGAAATCTCATAGTCAATTTAATTATTTTAATAATTTTAAAAATGATTTTAACACATTAAATTTTCAACTCATTATATTTATATCGTGATCATAAATGTAATCAGCAGAAATTGCCAAGTTTGTCTTTACTTCCTAATGGATGTATATTTGGCAGCCTAGTTCTAACATAGAATATGCCATGTTAGTAAAATAATTAACAGGATAAAATCCACATTAAGAGAAACATAAGATCTAAGAGACATATTTTACTAATATGATTTTTAAAGAACCTCAAAACCACAGAATATTCCTGTCAGGGTGTAAGAGCAGTACCTGGTGGCCAACAATGGGCTTCAGAAAAGCTAATGAGCTTTAATTACTAGACTATCATTGTTCTAAACACCCACATTTTATAGCCTTGCTTCTCATAGTATAGTTCAAGAACCAGGAGCATAGACACACCACCTGGGTGCTTACTATAACTGCAACACTTTCTGATTCCAAATTGGCATTTTCATAATCCCAAGGTGATTTTCAGGTATATTAAATTTTGAAAAGCACTAAATCTTCTTTGGAAGCTTCATTTACAAATAAGTAACATACATTCTTTGTATAGTCCATTCTTAAGATCATTTACTATCTTAACAGATTAAATATTACAAATCAATGCTTCAAATTCTATGGGTTTTCTGACTCTTTCACCTGTCTGTAATCTAGGACATTGGGTTTACAAAAGCAGTCCTGTTACAGCTACTAGGTCTGTAATTTTGATGTCTCTGATGATGACATCAAAGGTAGGATTATATGGGTAAAATAGTGAGGCTTTCAAAGGAGAAAATACCTCAAAATTTAGTTTTGTTTGTTCTTTTTGTATTTTAAGTCCTATATTAAATATAAACTTCCATTATAATAAAGTAGAACATAGTCATTAATTATCAAAATATATTTGAATACATTTTGAAAAACTGATAATGTTATAAGTTTGTCTACACTTATCATGTACCAGATACTTGTAAAAACTTTACTTATATTAGCCATTTAATTCTTAGAGGTATCTAATGAAAGAGAGACTATAATTGTCTATTTTACATAGAGGAGAACTAAAGCTAAGAAAAATTACATGGCTTTCCCAAAGTGACACAGCTAGAAAATGATGGGTAAGGATTCAAACCAGGTAGCATAATATAGTCCAAGTCAGCAGAATATAAAATATAATACAAAGAATTTTTAAATCTCAGAAAAGTTATGTGACATAGAATTTCAATTTTATCTCATTCAACAAATTAACCTTTGTTGGAGTTCCGTATTTGAGTCCAGGACACTCTAAAGAACAGAAGTCTCCGGACAAGATACAGGCAGGACGTTACCAACAGGGTCAACATGTGTGGAATGAGAGAGGCAAACAGAAGCAATGGCTCAATGACAAGTGGGCAGAGCTGAGTTCGGGGCTGGGAGAAAGAAACCCAGGATGAAAGGTGTAGAGTTTGTGAAGTCCTGTGACCCAAGAGCAAAAATTACAAATTCTGGGCATTCAATACATGTCATTTTTCTTTTCGTGTGAGCCCCAGAGTTCATGAGGAAAACAGTGGCTCCAGCAAGAGGGCTGGATTAGGCCAAAAGGTTTTGGATTTATTTTAGAGTTAATTAACCAAATCATTCCAGGTTTTTTTTTGTTTTGGTTTGGTTTGTTTTTTTGTTGTTGTTTTTTTGTTTGTTTTTTGGAACAAAAAACTTTTGGCTCTCAGTTTTGGCTCAGTTCCTGCTCAGCCTTAAAACTAAAGGATAGCTCCAAATTTAAAACCTCTTACAGAGAGTTCAAGTCCCAACTTTAGCTATACGATACCACTTACCATAGAGAAATTTATCATTGTTTCCTTAACACTCGAGTTTTCAGCCAAGATCCCTGGCTGGTATAACCTGTACATCTGAAAATACTCCTCCCACCCCACCCATTTTTTAAGAGAAGCTGAGAGCCAGCTCCCACAATTCCCTGTTCTCTAATATTTCACTTTCTTATTAAAGACATTATGAATTAGAATATTTACATTTTTTTCTCTCCTTATTATGTGCCAAGCACCAGGCCAAGTCCTTTACATTCATCATTTGCAGCAATCATAGAACATTATCCTTGTTTTACAGTTTACAGAATCAAGGCTCAGAGTCATGTCTCACTCACAAAGAAAGGAGTGAAATTAGAAAATAAACCGAGGTCTGACTCCAAAGCTCTTTGCCTTTTCACCTTACAGTTCTACTTTTGCTACACAACAGTATAAATTTCTCTCTTTTTCTATTAGATGAAAACACCCTCTATGCCACTTACTTCTCCTACTATCAACTCAACAACTGCATAAAACCCGTACACCTCAGAATACAACTTTTTTTCCCTAAAACAAGCAACTCATGAATGGGTCTTTTAGGAATTGAGGAATTGCTCTTTTCTATACCCTGAATACCAAACACATTTTGATTTCTACTTTCAGTCCAGAGGTAGTAACAAGAATCATATTTACTCTACAACCTGAATAAGTCAAAAGCAAACAAATAAACACCATATAAAAATAATGGTTTTTAAAACAATGATCTCTAAGATACGCAAAATGTGTTAGCTTCCTATTGCTGCTGTGATAAATTACCAGAAACTTAGTGGATTAATACAATAAAATTTCTCTTACTGTTCTGGAGGTCAGAGTCAGAAGTACTTTCACTGGACTGACGTGAAGGTGCTGCAGGGCTGAGTCCTTCTGGAGGTTCTGAGTGAAGAATCCATTTTCTCACCCTTTGCAGCTTCTAGAGGTCACTTCTATTCCTTGATTTGTGGTCCCTAACTTCATCTTCGAAATGCATCACCCCCTTCACTCCTTCCAGCATCACATCACCAAGGCAGCTAGAGTAAACAGACCAAAATATCAGAGACCAGGTTTTGTTTGGTTTTGTTTCGTTTTGTTTTTGATCAGAGAATAGGGGAGGAGAAAAAAATGAAGGTGTATCATTCTAAGATTCATACAGTATTTGAGAAGTAGCATAATATCACTTGAGAGTAGACTATGATAAGTTAAAAGAAGCCCTAAAGCAACCACTTAAATAAATGAGTTACACTAATATTTAGAGAAAAAAAAAGTTAAATACCACTTACATTACTATCAAAAGCTATAAAATATGTAGGCATAAACCTGACTAAATATGTGCAAAACCAATAAACAGAAAGAGAAAATACTGTAGAAATAAATTAAAGGCTTAAATAAAAGGAGAAATATAGTTCAGAAGATTTAATATTGTTGTTATCAATTTTCCCAATGATCTATAGATCCAATATTATCCCAATCAAAATCACTATAGGTTTTTGCAGAAATTGACAAGCTAATTCTGATTCACATGAATACAAAGAGTTAGACAACTTAGAATAAAAAAAAACTAAAAAAGAAAAATTGGGGGAACTAACATTTTATGATATTAATACTTATCATAAAATCACAATAAATAAGAAGCTGTGGTTTGGGCATAAAGATAAACAGATGGAAAAGAAACAGAATAGAGATTCAAATAGACTCAGAAGTACATAGACAATTGATTTTTGACAAACTTGCGAAAAATAATTCAGTGGAAAATAATAGTCATCTACAATTTTGTGCTGGAATAAATGGATATCCATATGCAAATCAAATCAGAGTTTTGATTCGTATCTCGTAACATACAAAAATTACTCAGAAAGGATCATAGACCTAAATATAAAAACTAAAATGATAAAGCATCTAGAACACATAGGAGAAAACCTTTGTAAACTGGGATTAAACATCATTATTTAGGTATAAAACATAAAGAAAAAATGAGGATATAAAAGAAATATTTTCTACCTATGTTATAATACTCTAAACATAAGAGGGAAATTTCAAGGGTAGCCGTAAAACCTCAGTACAAGCCTTCAATGCAATTTTGATAATATTGCCCAGACAAATAGGGAAAAATAACCTCTTAAGCAAAAACTCTAATCATCTAATGTACTACTATGCCCCTTGACTCTAATTTATATCTCCGATTTATATTATCTGACTTGTAGAGCTAAACACATTATTTAATACTATTTGTGTACAGTATTTAATAGTAGGTATGCAATCAGTAGCACTCTATTGAGGATGATAATGTTTACAACTATAAATTAGAAAACTGGCCCAACTCTTTAAGGAAACATACAGGTTCTATAGAATACTAAGAAAGATGTTAAAAGAGAATATGAACAATGTAGCCTTCGAATACCTGGATATTATTCTCCATAATTCTTTCCTCTTACCACGAAAAAAAAACATTTCAAATAATAAATAAAGGTAATGGCTTCAATGAATACATAGCATTGGAAAGAAACAAAAAATCTTTAATCTTTTAATCCACTGAGAGTTGGGTTGTTTATTACTGCAGCATAACTTAGCCAATACTGACTGGTGGTGGTGGGGGCACAGGAAAAGGGCAACTCTGAATGAAGTCTTAGCTTTAGTAGAAAGCGCTTAAAAGAAGTGAAGAAAGATGTTTGCTTTGATCTGGGAACTAGTTACATGAGTGTGTCAGTTTATAAAAAATGCACTGATCGGTATACTTGGTATTTTTCTATATATGTGTATACAAAAAGATATACCTATGCAGAAACATGCGTACATACATAAAATCTTCAATTACAAGGTTTTTTTTTTTTTAATATGGTGGTAATTTGAACCAGTTTTCTGTGCGAAAGTCGAATAATTTCAGGAAAGAAACAGGCATGATGAGAGGCAGGAGGTATTTCAGATTATCCGAAAGCCATACACAGAAGTATTTGAGACAGAACAAGTGAACACTGAGAAGCCAGTGAGAAGGAGATTATGGCAATATAGTTTTGTGTTAATCAAAGTAAAGATGATTTTTTTTTTTTTGGTGGAAAAGGACAGCATTTTTTTTTTATAAATTCCAGAGGGCATGCTGACAATAGAATTGATTAAATGTAACATGACAGAGAGAAATGAACGCATTTTCTTCCAAGACATCAGACTTCAAGCACCATTTAGATAGTCTTAAAGCAAGAGTAAAGGAAAATTCCAGCATAGAAGCAGATTTCTAAAAAAATTTAGTGTTCTCTATTGTAGACAGTTGAGGATAAGCACATGTATTAAAAAGGAGATGTTATAAAGACAGTAATAATCCTGGGCCAGGAAAATAAGCAGGCAGCATAAATTAAAGTTGATTTGATTTCTTTCACATTCAAATAATATAGACCTAACACTAAATCTTTATCTTTTAAGTGTAACTTTCTGAAAGAACTTTTTTGTTTGTTTTCTAAAGTTTTGTAGGTTTTGTTTTTTGCCAAAACTTCCATTTCACATAATGAATTAATAATATCTTCTGCTCTTAGTGGATTCTGAATAAAATGTCTAAAATAGTTATCACATTTTTCTAAGTTCAGCAGTTTTGAAAATCAAACTCTTCAGCATCAAAAACTAACAGAATATAAAGGAAAGTCAGACACACAAATTTTGCACATTCATAGTTCAGCTGTACATTTTTAAGATGATATCCCTAATTACTAATTTACTCCAAGTCGATCTATATTTGTTATTCTGTTTGGGGTGAAGCATAATACTAAATTGGTGTTTGTATCATTTATCAGAATTAGCTATCAAAACTAAAAATAGAATATCTGAGCAGATGAGAAGCTACCAGAAAATCCAGGAGGTAAAATCTTGGTAAGACCATGGTCAACAAGTACCAAGCACAAGAAAGGATAGAAAGGAGAAAGGCAAATACAATCTTGAAAGAAAAAGATGCATATATTAGTCACTATTAGCCTAAAGGTAGAGGAGCAATGAACAAGAGAGAAGCCAGGTTCTATAAACTGCAAGAACCAGGAGGGTGATGACCTAAGATTGAACTACAGAATACAAGGTTGGAGTTAAGTCATTGTTTTCTTAGATGAGGGTTGATCCCAGAAATAGGAGGCAAGATGAAAACAAGTGACCTCAACCGTAGAGAAATAAAAATTGCTGAAGCTGGGAACCAGGGTGAAACACAATTATTTATTAAATCACTTCTATTCTCATTTGGAAGTATAGGCATGTCAAACTAGAGTGAGTTGTTGCTCCTTGAGAGATTAAAACAATTGTTTCTACCCTGTGGTTCTCCGGCTATTTAAAAGTATTCTGAAGGCAGTACGTCTCATACTTTACTGTGCCTATAAATCATCTGAGGATCTTGCTAAAAGGCAGGTTCTGATTCATTTGGCCTGGATGGGACCGAAAGGTCTGCATTTCTGAAATGCTCCCATTAAATGCCTTTGGTGCCAATTTTTGGTCCACCCTAGTAACAAGGTGCTAGGAGAACTTTATGATTTTAAAATAAAACAAAGCAAAACAAAGCAAAAAATTCTTCGGAAATGAAGCATAAATACAGGGGGTGGGGGTCTATGATAAATACTTGCAAATATTCTATTTGTTCAAGATTTTAGCTTTCTGCTAAAACAAGAGGTATTTGACCAAAGATATTTCAACCTTTGGTTTTGGTTATGCTATTGAGATATCAAAAAGAAGAGAAAAAATATATATATATGTCCATGCCCTTTATACACAAAGATTATGTGGCATTGAAACAATCATTTGTAAAATATCTAAGGAGAAATCTGTTAATCAGAAGCATCCTGCAGTGAGTCCATAAAAGGAAATCTGAGTGCGTATTCTAAGAAACACCTGAGAATTAGAAAAGAAGTGTAGCACTATAGTTAGCGAGCACGATATAGTTAGCTTGGACAATATCCACGCTGGCTCAGTGCTCGACTCTCTCACCATCAGTTTGGGAGAGTTATTTTCTCTCTGAGACTGTGACTCTCATAGACAAATGCAGGTATTTATTTCAAAACAAATTGTGAATTAGATTATACCAAGTACATAAAAGTATTGCCACAATAAATGGCAGCTGTTTTTCATATCTGCTCTAAATTATACACAGGAGGGAGATGCCTTTACCTTAAAAGTACACCACATTTCTGAATAAGGTCTTCGATTGTGTATGTACTTTTACTGCACCAGAAATCAGTGTCTTCATTATTGAAAGAAAAAAAAAACAAAATCAGAAAATTTGGACTGACCTCCAGAACCACACAAAACCTATGCACTGCCAATAAAATCAGATGAGTTCTTTTCATTCAGGTATTTTAGTCTTTGTCTCTATACCGATCAATTAACTGTCTATGAAAAATTCTGTTCACACCATTCGATTAAACTCTTAACCATGGCTAGTTGTCTTATCAATGTTATATAATGCTTAAAACATCTATTTCCTGGGCATTTGCTATGAGACTGGTACTACACTCGACACATTTTTTTTATTTTTTATTATATTTTTTAATAACAGATTTATACAAAAAGCAGAGAGGTTAATCAGCTCTGGAAAAATGATGAGGCTGGCATTGTCCCCAAGAAAAGTTAACTGACAGATTTATAATTGTTTTAAAATTGAAATACTGTAACTTACAAAAGGAAATATTTTGACTACTTTAATATTTTATTCACATCCATGAAAATTTTAATGTAAATGATATTGAAAAAATTACCATAGCACCCATAGTATTCTTTATTCCTTAAGAAAAAAAAATCTGATATTCAGCAATAGGATTAAGAAATCTCTGTTGAACAATAAAATGTTTCTGACCATCGTGTATGTTTGGCATGGCAGCTTGATATCTTTCCATATGATGTTACATTTTTGGCATAATTTTATATAATTCTTCCTTGCGTTCATATAAATCAACTAGTTCGGCCTTCCCTGCCTTCCACACAGCAACACTAGTGCCTCAGCTCTTTAGAAATCTTGAGCAGTTTCTCACAGTAAGCTTTAGAAAGGAAATTTACAATCAAAATATGTTTGATTTCATAAAGTAGAAGGAGTGAGGAGAGGCACATTCATATGAGAATGGCAAGTAGCCAGGTGCTTCCAAAATGCTTTACCACCAGCAAACTTGCTATGACAAGGAGTTTTTTCATTCACAGAAAAACTCCACTTTCAGGGTACATATTAAGAGAAGAGTCACAAGGACCACAAGGAAGTGAGAAGAAGAAAAAAACTGAAAAACATCTAAGCACCTTCTAAATACAATAAATCATCATAACTATTATTCCATTTTCCAGAAGAAACTGGAGTTAGAGAAATGAAGCATTTCCCCAAATTTGTACAGATAATACGTGGGAGGAAACTATTTAATATCTATCCATTTAACTAATATTTTCTGACCACATACAATATGTCAGACACATCAACAAAGCACACATTTTAAACCACCATATTTAATAACCTCCAAAAACCAATCATAAAAACACAAAAAGGCAGAATGATGAAAACACTTATGTTTTAAAAGGCAACATCTTTATATTTAAAAAGTAAAAAGTGACATAAATTCTATTTTAAAATAGTCATATTTGTTTTTTCTGATACTTAAAATATTTTATTTTGTTTTAATCATTATTTATTATAGTTCAGTTTCAATCTCATCTGAAATATAAACAAAATATACACATAGAATAAAAAAATTACTAAGACTTTCAAGGCATTAGTATTTCAACAGACCCAGAGACTTGATTTCTCAGTGATCTTGAAAAATTTCTTTAAACAATTCTTCTAGATTTGAATCATTATAGGTATGATTTAGTGACAAAATGAATGCAAATCTATTTAATTAATAAATTTATTTTGCCATCAAATGGGTAAAACTAATATACAACATCTTGCTCAAAACAATACTAAATATTCAAAGATATTTCTGAAACATCTAGAAAGATGGATAATAGCTTGTTCATTTTGTAATTAGTTCTGAGGCTGCTATAAAAGCCTTTAGTCATTAAATATCTGAACTCTATTTAACATAATTGATATACCTGCATATGTAATTCTTCTGATTGTAATCGATTCTATAAATAATGCATGCCATTTACATCACACATCATTTTGATTTCTTTTCAATATTTATTTTAAAATATATATGGTTTTTATTTCTGCATCTGACTTCTAAAAGCCATATATTAAATATTCACAGAATTTGTTTGCTACTGAAATACTACTTGATTCCTATTTAAATATCAGTCCTCAAAGCATTCACACTACACATATCATTAATCATCAAAAAATCCATTAAAAACAAGAAAGTTTAGTTAAAGGTAGTTTTAACACTACTCCACTCTTACAAAACAGATGAATACATCCTGCAGGAATCTAAGTAGTTTGTTCATTCTAAAGGCCCATGCATCTTAGATTCTTATTTTGCATTTTTATTTTATTTTGGAGTTCTTTGTTTCTGTCTTTTTGTTCATCCAATTTCCTTATCATTAGCTTTAAATCACTCATACTAATACATTTTTGGCAATGCTTTTTAAATGGACTTGAAAATCCCTCAGTAACCAAAGGTATATAAAACCCTGACTAAGGACATTTTAAAGTCAATATTCTTAAAATGAACTGTCTAAAAATCTAGGATCTATCCCCTTATTGTTACTTCCACTTAGGATTTTCAAAAAAAAGCAAATTGTTCATTAGCAACTGTCTGAATACTCTTGCCCTGTTATATTCACTCCCTTTCCCTTCTGAATTGTGTTTTATAAACACAGAATTATTTGGAAAATAATCCAAATGAGATTACACAAATAATAAATCTATTCATTGTTTCCACAAATAAGTACTGGCTATCAATTGTGCCCTGGTACTTTGCTACAAATGGGAAACAGGATGTGGTTCCTATTATCGAAGTGCAGAATAACATGTGTCAGAAGTTTCCCAGCCTGGTAAGAGTTGATGGGTTGAGAATGATGGGTTGACAGAGCCACTACTCTGTGTCCAAAGGGGCTCCCATTCTAGTTTGAGTGGGTTTGGGACCTCCCACCAGAGAGAGTGGATCTAAACCAGTCCTAAGAGGGTGATTGAAATTCGAGTGGGAGGATAAGAAAAGAGAATTCTAGGTCAAGGGCAAACCACAGGCCAAGGCTCGCAGAGGTAGCAAAGAACATAGATATCTCAGGGAAAATGAGTCATTCTAGGCAGCCAGATGACCTTAGATAATGCTGAGGGGTCAAGGGCAGGTTTAGGGAGTGGGAACTCTTGCTAACCTATATAAACATCATGAAGGGTCTTCCTTATAAAATGGGTTAATGTATATGAAAATCTCAGGATGGTACTTGCTGTAAAAAGGCACTTAATAGATGTTAGCTATAATTACGCATAGTAGCATTGCTTTGTTACAATTACTGTCACCTACTGCTACAAATTAAATGGTTTTGTCCCCCACACCCTGCCAACTCACCCAGATTTATATGTTGAAATCCTAACCTCAAAGTGATGGTATTAGCAGGTTGGGCCTTTGAGAGGTGCTTAGGTCATGCGAGTGGAGTCCTCATGAATGGGATCACTGCCCTTACAATAGAGACACTAACAGCTCCCTAGTCCCTTCCACCAGGTCACAACAGAGTGAAGAAGGCCATCTGTGGACCAGGAAGTATGCTCTCACCAGATGCTAAATCTGCCAGTGAGTTGATCCTGGACTTCCCAGGTCCAGAAATATAAGAAATAAATTTCTGCTGTTCATATGTCTCAGTCTTGTGGTAACCTGCTGCAACAGTTCAAATGGCCAGAGATACCTACCCACTAATAGACACTGACTAGAAGAAGGAATAACATCCACAAATTGGTAACTCACACTTGGATATATTAGTAAAGACAGACATTATAAAACAGTTTACCAAAATTAATTTATGGAGATGAGTAAATACAAAGATAGAATGCAACCTTATCAATTAGGAAGAGATGATATGTGGCCTCTTTGAAATTACCCTCTCCTTACCTTAGCATCACTTTAGTATCATTATGGTTGATGAGGTTATTTCATTGTGTTTTGAAAGAAATAACAACAACAACAATAACAATTATACTTACTTCATAAGTGAAATCAAGTTCAAAAGGGGTGATTTAATTTGATACTGCAACCACCAGGTGTTTAATTCAGTCACACCTCATTATAAAACATTTTTCATCACAGGAATCCTGCTTTACTGCAGGTTCAATCACGTTTCCCGATAGGTATTTTTGTTCAGTGCCTCTTTCTCATGGTTCTTATACCAGAAGTAGGTAACATGATGGGACAAAACTCATTGTCGTTTAAATGTTAATGTGCTTTCTTTATCTGCTAAGTATCGCTTATGTGATGAATGGTTCTAGCTTAATACTGTGCACATGTGCATTTTGAGAAACTAGATTTTTGTAGGGGTATAAAACAAGGACAAAATACATACATGGGCCTTTAAAAATATTGAGAACTAGATATCTGCCTCAATTTGATGGAAAACCACAAAGCAGTCAGGTCCTACTAACAAAATCAGAGAGCAAACCTTCATATCACCTTTCAGAGCACACGCAGCATGTTGAAACAAAGTGTACCTGTACATTGCCAGTTAGTGGCAATTATTCTTTGTACATACTGGGCATAAAAGGACACCTTTATCCAGAAGGAAATATAAAACTCTGCAGGGAAAAATATGATAACTTCCCAAGTATTATGTTCAGTTCTGTCTACCTGTAGTGGTGGCTGATTTGATAAACTATTACTTTTTAGATTCTTAATCAATAATATATTATGAAAACACAATTTATTGAGCAGTTATCATATACCATGTGTCATGCTAAGTACCTAATGTGCATCATTTTAACTGGCAACAATGCTATACGCTATATACTACTATGGTCATCGTTTTACAATAAGAGAATTGAGATCCGCTCAAGATTACACAGCTGGTAAAAGAATGGTGGCGAAAGTGATATTCTAGACATTAGGTCTTCGTTTCCTACCAACCCCTGTTCTTTAGTATAGATAAGTGATTCTTTCCAATCTAATGTAAATCATTATGCCAACACAGCTTCAAAATAAGTCCCCTTCCTATCCCCTCCCCACCAGAATCCTAACTCCTTCTTTCACAGAGATGCTGGGAGCTAGCTGTCTTCTTCCCTGAGGCTCTTTCCCTGGGTGCTCTTTCTAAGTCGTCTCTTTTTACTTATCTTCTAGTTCTGGTCTTGTAAGAAACTTCTTATAACTTTCAGCCCTCCTGACGCGTTAACTCCCTAAGTTTTCAGTATCCAGTGCAAGAGCTGCTCTACGGTCTACCAATCCTGAGCCCGAAATTATCAGTTTCATTCCATTTTTGCTATATTGTTAAAATGATACCAAGCTCATTGAAGAGAATATATAACCCTGAGGTAATCAGGCCAATAGATTGAAAGTATTACTTGTGAAAAAGAATAGATATAAATAAGTGATATGTATATAAATGTATAAACCAAAGTGGCAGCAGAGATAATATCATGGAGTAATACAAGATTCATGATAATGCTGTAATCTGTAATGTCGCTAAAACAAGGCTCAATACCAATCTTCTTGTTTCACTTATTACTTTAACTCATTTATGGTCTAACTTATTCAAATTCCCTAGCTTACCTGTCCCCCGCTCCCAAGCCACACATGGTATTTATTTTTGAGAAACATGAAGGAGGAAAAGAGATAAAATCAGAATAACCCAACCCAAATGATTGCTTTGAGAATTATGTACTCTAACAAATGAAAAACTAAGAGTCCTTATTTAGTTTTTCTGAAACTCCACTGTAACAAATAAATCTTCCCTGAACCACAGAGAAGACCAGCATGCCCACCTTTATATAACTTCATAGAGATCCACATGACACATCCCATGGTTTGAACCCCCACCTGTCTTTCATCTTGAATCTTGTGTAGGTGTTGGAATCTTAACCCCACCACCTCGAAACCCCCAAAGATAATTAACTCACTTGCCCTTGAGTTATATGGAGCTCCCTGCTAGTACCCATAGACTATATAGCTCTGTCAGGAAATAAAGGAGGTAAAAAAGCAGAACAGAAGCAGCATTTATTAATTCCTATTATATATCAGGCCTTGTTCTTGGTTCTTTCACATTCGATTTAATCTTCTTTTATAGTAAAGACAAATTTTAAGGAATTTGCCTAAGGTTCTACTGTCGTATAAGTAGTAGTGACAGGGCTTAAAACCAAATCTTCTATTCTAAATTCAGAATCCTTATTTCACTATGCTCTTTAAGTGCCTTCTTTCTTTTTAAAACAGGGTGCTGGTCTGCGGGAGGTGGGGGGGAATTTTTGGAATTTTGTTCAAGTCCCTTATGCAACAAAACTTGGATGGAAATTATTTTTTTTTTGTCTGCCAACAGTAGAGTTTTAAGGAGGCAATACAACTTGTATTAGTTAACTAGCTGCAAAAACTATTTTATCACAAACTCAGAAGTGACAACCTCAAAAAATGGATTGAAAAACTTTCAGTTTCTGTATTCAGGGATCTGGGCATGGCCCAGTGGGTCTTTCTCAAGGTTACAGTCAAGGTGTTGGCCAGAGCTGGGTTTTCATCTGGGTCTCCCCCGAGGAAGAATCTACTTCCAAACTCATATAGTTGTTGGCAGCATTCAGTTCCTAGGTTGCCAGACTGAGAAGCCCTGGTTTCTTCTGGCTGTCAGCCTGAGGCTGCCCTCAGCAACTTGTCACTTAGTCCACGCTTTATGAGAGCTCATGATATGATAGTTTGATTCCTCAAAGCTAGCAAAAAATGGAGTTCCTCTTAACACAGGCCTTACAGTCATATATAACATAGTTCAGTACAGATGATCAATCACAGCACCTTTGTCATAATCTATTTTTTTGAAGTAAATTACAGGACCCATCCACATTCGAAAGGTAGCGATAACAAGAGAATGAACAAAGAGAGGTGGAGATCATGGGGACCACTCTAGAGTCCATCTCTCATACCACCAATTAATGAATTCTTAAACCAGTTTCTTCATTTATAAAATGGAAATGTTAATTGTATTACTTACCATGGCTACATTAACAAAGTTCCCCAAACTGGGTGGCTTAAATTACAAAAACTGATTCTTTCACATTTCTGGAAACTAGACGTTCAAGGTCAAAGTTTCTGGCATTCCTTGGCTTATAGAACATTACCCCAATTGCCACCTTCACCTTCACACAGTGTTCTCCCTGTGTTCCCATTTGTCCAAATTTCACCTTTTTATAAGGACCCCTTATTATATCGAATTAGGGTCTACCCTGCTGACCTCATTTTACATTAATTTTCTCTGTAAGGATACTATCTCCAAATAAGTTTGAGGTAGTGCAGAGTAGGACTTCAACAAATAAATGTTGGGGAGACACGATTCAACACCTAACTAATGGTACCCATCATCACGCTGGTTAGAAGGATTAGAGATTTATGTTAAAGGTTAGTATATGGCCTTCCACATGGGAACCTCTCAATAAATGGGGGATTATGATATGATTAATTTTGGCTCTCCTATTTTGAGACAAGATTCCTTATTGCCCAAAGTAATGTTACGTTTATTTGCCATTATCGCCTCGCCAAATTTAGCTTGTATTCCATCAACTGGAAAACAACCTCCTTGAGTTTTACAGTCTCTTTGAGCATGTTTCCCTCTTAATAACTAAGCACATTTTTAAAGAAAATCTGATTATTAATTTATTTCGAAGTCAATAAAACATATTTATTGAATGTCTGTTATGTGCCAGACGATCATTCACTTATTCAAACAACTTAATTTTAAAAGCGAAAAAAGAGAGCAGTTATTTCACTGGCGTAAGGTCACAAACTAATGTCACACCGTGTCCACAACAGGATGTCCCTCAGTGTCAAGTATTGGACCTGGGGACTACGCTGCTCTGCTGAGAATAAAAGGTGATCATACCCCACAATAAGTTAAAAGAACTACCAGCCATACCCTCAGGAGACTGGCTGAGAAGTGCCCTTCCCAAAACCATTACCTTCTCCCCTCCCACCCCCTGCCCCCACCTCAGATATAACAGGATTTAGAGTGGGGGAAGAGTTTGCCTTTGAAAGAATGCAATGTTCCTGAAGATTAGAGAAAGAGAGGGATACCTTCTCTCCCTAGAGTGTCCTTATGAATAGGGAGCAAAGGTTAGTTAATGCTTTAATCCTCTTGGGCTGCCAAAACTAAATACCTTAGGCGGGGTTGCTTAACCACTAACGTTTATTTTCTCACAGCTGTGGAGGCTGAAAATCAAGTCTGAAATCAAGGTGACACCATAGTTGGGTTCTCTTCCTTGCTCGCAGATGGCTGGCTTTTCATTATGGGCCTGCATAGTCCTTCCTCACGGTGTGCACATGGAAAGAGGGAGAGAGCAAGCTCTCTGGTATCTCTTCTTGTAAGAGCACTGATCCTATCATCAGTGCCACAGCCATGACCTCACCTAACCCTGATTGTTTCCCAAAGGTCACATTTCCAAATGTATATTAATGGGGGGGGGGGGGACAAACATTCAGCTCATAGCAGTTAGTTTTGGAGAGTGGGGTCTTTGCTGGGCAGGAACTGAACCTCTCTAATGGTTTGGTTTGGCCCTTTCTTCTCATCTTACACTGCATGTTATCCATGCCATTAATGAATGGCTTTCTTGTGAAAAAAGTTACAGAAAAATGCCACTGGGATGTGAGAGAAAAGGGTCAGATGGCTCAAGCCTGAGTATCCTCCGACAGATTCATTTCATCTGTGGAAATGTCCTGTTATCTGTCCTCTAAGCTTGATAATGCAGCGCCATCTGCCACTGTCTTTTTAGACACTCTGCTGATTGCAAGTATCAGCTGAGAGGTCAACTTCAAGTCCTCTGTGGGTGGAGGAGTGAGAGCTTTGGCAAGAGCAACTTGTCTAGTCAACTGTGGTTGCTACCTTTAACCTAGACAGTGAGACATCCCTAATCTCCTCCATGCCCCTGAGCTGAAGAAGGGATGGAACAATCTTCCCTTGGGGACAGTGCATTTCTGAAACAGGTGACCTTTCTCTCACACTGTCCACTTCTTATATCAGTGGAAAAATAATTTGGCAACAAGTGACTTTTCTGCTGTCTGGTGCCTCTCAGCAAGCCTAATAGTAACATGACACCAGTAGCTGGTGGTTTATCTGACAGAGAGGGATACTAAACAGCTTTGGTCCCCAGATGTTGGCCTTAGTCATCAAACCCTGCACTTGACAATCAATACTACTTTGTTATACAAATTAGTGACAAGCACAGACTAATGACTTTAAATTTTAGCAAGTATCAAAATTACCTGGGGTGGGGGGGGGGGTGTGAATGCTTCTTAATCCACAGATCTCTGGGCCCCAGCTCCACAGTTCCAAGTTACCAGGTTTAAGTTAGGGCCTTGGAATTTGTCTTAACAGGTTCCTAGGTTACGCTACTGCTGATGGTCCTGGGACCAGTCTGAGAATGACCCACATATTCTACACTCACTGCATGGTATAAAATTCTCCAACAAAATAATGACTTTCCTGTCATGGTGGTTTATTAATATCTACAAAAGTTAAAATTTCATCAATTATATTTTACACTCAATAAAATTAGTGAATATGCTTTATGCATTTTTCTACTCTACACAGCAGGTAATTAAAATGCATGTCAGTTTATTGACACCTATACCACAGAATTCAAGGGTCATAACCAGAGTTCTGGTATGCATTTTATGCTTACTTGCTGCTAAGATTATGTATTTGTAGTATTATAGCATTTCCCATCTTCAAAAGAAAAATGTAACAATCAGAATGTTAACAAATACATTTACGTGTTCTATATGAGATCAATTTCACTTCATCATTTCTAGATTCATAAGCGGTAGCTCTTTATTTAAAAAAATAATATGCCAGTAAAATGGATTATTAGATGCCTTCTTTTATTTATAAAATTAAACTGCATTTAAATTACATAAGGTTTCTTTCTTGATATCCATATTCAAAACATTTTTGTAAATCTTACTTTAGCTCTATTGAATTGATAGCCATTAAGAATTTTCCTTTTTAAATATCGCAGGTAACTCTTAAAGGAAAGGCTATCAGAACTTTAGCTACAGCGGTAGTGGCAACAGGGCTCTGTTATCAAGTGTGTTAATTATTTATTCACACCTGGTTCACCACTGATTAACAAAACCTATTAAGGCCTTCCCTTGAAGACCTTGCTGTTGACATGTATTTGCAGCTGTTGTTGACTTTTTTCCAAATTAGCACATTATGTGTTTGGAAAACAGACAAAAAACAGCTGCAGTGTCTGAATGCATTTATTATGTACTCTTCTCAAAATGCTGTTTAGGTTTACTAGTAAATGAGGAAGTCAGAGTGAAATGAGCTGTTAACTCTGCACTTCTAGTACTTACGGTCCAGAAGAAACAGAATGCTAAGGGAGTCACACTAAAACTTGGGCCTTCGGTTTGGAAATGAATTCTACAACTTTCAGAAGCCGATTGTTCATTAATGTGCAAAAACACAAGTCACTCTACAGCAGTTTCTCTTTCTGGAAATTCAGATAGATTTAGATGGACTTAAATGTTTATTAAAGTAGCATTACCTTGACTTTCATAGTATGCTATGCTGAATGCTTTATTGATTTTATAGCCCCTCCAGATTGCAGTGATAAAATATTATTTTTAAAGGCTAGGTTAATTGCTGAAAAATGTTTTTTATATATAATATCTTTATTGTTGCTGCAATAAAGTAGCAGCAAGCAACACACCTTCCTGGAGTAAATTATTCAGCATTTAGCTGGGTTTAGAAATTATTCCATCTCCAAAGTATTATACCCACATAGATACAGGACAATTTTTTGGAAAAGTTAAGGAATTCTCTTTCATCTACAAATATTGTTCAGAGTCACTCTTCTTGTAAGAAAAGTAAACAGAACAGTGAGAGAAGTGGTCTGAGTCTTCAATTCCATTTCCAATTGCAGCTGGTTTCTCTCCTTTACCCAATACTCCAAAATCATGGAAAACTTGATTACTCTTGCTGATCTTTTCTCTATCACAGTCCATTTTCCAGCAGAGAAGCTATTGCATGGAGGACTGACTGTATAGCAGATGGAAATTCTTCTATTATTATTGCAAGACTTGACGGTACAATTTTTTTCAGTCCCTAATTCCATGAAGTTGCACAAAGCTTTTTCATATTTTAAGACTAAAAATATGCAGATTCATCTTTATCAGAGACAGGTGTTGTCTAATTAGTATTCTCTGTTTACTTAATCATTCTTGTCACAGATACGCTTAGTAGATCAGACATGCACATCTGTCTATGTTATTAATTAACTGAAAAATACAAAATTATTTTAAAATACTATGATATATTGCAAGGTCATAGCCCTTTGTGCACACTGTCTCCTTAATCTGAAATGAAGTTAGCATGATTCAGCACCTATATGACATTTGGCGGTGTCAACCAAGTTTTTGGAAGCAGGCAAGATAAACAGATGCTGACTATCTTAAGCATAAGAGGAATTTATTAGTAGCCTACAGTCATTAGGAAACTAGAAAACTAGACTTAGAAAACCAAGAAAAATCAAAGTAGTCTGGAGGGCTACACAGCAAACAAATACATCACCACATACCACCATTGTGAAGGAATTTACTCCATCTTTGTCTAATTTGCACTACATGAAAAATTCTAGTAAGGAACATTTGACAAACAGTTATTCTCCAGCACACTTCATGCCAGTTGGCATGGAGATAATCTGCACTTTGAGAAGTAGGACATTTCTTCTTGCCAGGAAATATACAACTGAGAATTCCCCAAACATTAAGAAGGGTTATATATTTATAGGCAAAAAGATGACAAATATACTCACCATTTTTCAAGGCCCTGCTTAAACTTCAACTTCTAAATAAAACCTTTCCTAAACACTTCAACTTTATCATTTTTATTTTTTCTCTGACAACTAACTTCAGGGTAATTTAGATTCAGTATCATTCAGTTTATCACTTATAGGTATTAAGCCTATTTTAGAATTTTTTCACATTTATAGGTTTTCTTTTCAACAAGATTGTTAGTCCCTTGAGGACAAACCATACACTTTAAACTTTTATATTTCATCACAACATACATCACACCCCAAACACAGATAGTAGGGTGACTGATGACTAAATCAAAGTTGGTCTCAAATGAATATTTACCAAGCGTGACATCAGTGAGACGATATACAAATAAAACTGTTTTAAAATGATACTGCTGTAGCAAAATACTTATTTACAGAAAATTTCCTAAAACACTCCTCCACAATTATATTTTATCGATGGCTTGTGTTGTGAGACACTAAGTATATAATGATAAATATATATTCTATTTCCATATTCTTTAATAAATTATCTGAAATCATATGATAAGCTGCTTCTGAAATGGTTTCTAATGGTCCTTGCCTCCTGGCATTTATGCTCTCATGTAACCCTTCCTCTTGGCAAGCTTCTAATGAATAGAATGTGACCCAAAAAAATGGAATGTTATTTCTGAAATTAGATTAAGGAGATATGTGTGTATATATATAACACATATATACATATATACATATATACATATATACATATATGGTTACACATATACATATATACATATATGGTTACACATATATACATATACATATATGTGTGTATATGTATATATATTATGTTATATAATACATATCCCATATATATTATATATACATATATGTGTGTGTGTGTGTGTATATATATACATACACATATGTGTGTGTGTGTGTGTGTGTATCTCCCTCTCTCCTTTTCTCTCTCTTCCTTCCCACTTGCTCTGATGCAAGCTGCCATATTTTGAGCTACTCTATGAAGAGACCCAAGTGGCAAGGAACTAAGGGCAGCCTATCACCAACAGACAGCAAAGATCCGAGACTTCCCAGTACAACGGTTTCATAAGGAATTCAGTATCATGTGAATGAGTTTTAAGGGGCCCTTTCCCTAGTTGAGCCTTGAGACGACCACTACCAAGCCAATTCCGTGATGATAGCCTGTGAGAGACCCTGAGACAGAGAACCCAGATTCTCCTGACCCAAAGAACCAAAGAAACTGTGAGATAATAAATGTTATTTCAAGCCATTAAGTTTCTGATAATTTGTTACAGAGAAATAGATAACTAATAGAGGTCATAATTAGAAATAACAGTATTTGATCTATTTATATTTTATAGTTTTATGGGGTATAATTGGATATGATAAAATGCATATTATGTGTTCAATCTGACCATTTTTTTTCAAATGTATATACCTGTAAAATCATCACCACAGTCAAAATAATGGAACACAACAATCATGTCCAAAGTTTTCTCATGTCCTTTTATAATTTCTCCGTCGTCTCCTGCCATTTCTCTGCCTGTCCACAGGGAACCACTGACAGCTTTTTGTCAGTGTAGATTAGTTTGCATTTTTCAGAATTTTATATAAATGGAATCACATAGTATGCACTCTTTTTTAATCTTACCTTTTTACTAGGTATAATTATTTGAGAATGCAAGTTGCATGTATTAAGAAATCACTACTTTTTATTGATGAATAGTATTGTATGGATATAGTACAATTTATTTATCCATTCAACAGTTGATGGACACTGGGTGGTTGCCAGTGTCCAGATCTGCTAAAACATATTTGCACATTGCTTGTATGGTTACACATTTTCATTTTCCTTGAATAAAAACCCAAGAATGGAAAAGCTGATTTATATGGTAGGTATATGTTTCACTTAAAAAAAAAAGAAATTGACAAATTTATTTCTAAAGTAGTTTTACCATTTTGTATTACAAACAGTGTATGAGTGTTTCTGTGATTCCATGCCTTATCGGCATTTGGTATGGTCAGTACGATATTTTTTTAAAAATATAAATTCTATACTTCCAAAGAATTGGTCTAGATATAACACATGACAATGAAGACCCACTGGATCATGAAAAACATGATTCAGATTTCTAGGATAAATTTTCCTTAAGTATAATTTCTGCTCAAAAAAAAAAAAAGGAAAAATAGGATAATTGTGTTTATTTTAAGAGACTCATGCTAGAAACATACTACTCCAACTTGAAAACACTTACCATCTTTGTCTTTCATCTCCTACTGATGAAATTGATAAGAATATCACTCTCACTTCCTTTATATGCATGGCTTATTCTATTTACAATAGAAGGTAAACAAATTTGACAGCTTCGACCACCCCCAAAAATAATTATCGCTAAGTGATAGTTTCTTTGAAAGATTGTAGAGACCTCTATATCTATATAGACCTCTATATATTCCCATGAAGCACTTTAACTGAAAAGTTTAGGACATACTGGTCAAAAATACAAATAAAATATCAGCTACTTTTTCAGTTTATCGAGATATAATTGACAAATAACATTTATTAGTTTAAGGTAGACAATGTAATTTTATATATATATATAGCAAAGTGTTTACCATAACAAGTTTAGTTAACTTACATTACCTCACATAGTTCTCTTTTTTTCCTTGTGATGAAAACTTTCAAGATCTACTCTCTCAGCAACTTTCAAATATAAAATATAGTACTGTTCATTATAGTCATTATGTTATACATTACATCCCAGGACTTACCTTATAACTGAAATTTGTACCTTTTGACCACCTTTACCCACTTCCCATCCCCATGCCTATCTCTGGCAATTACAATCTTGTCTCTGTTTCTATAAGTTCAATTTTTTTAGATTCCACATATAAGTGAGGTCATTAATCTTTATCTGACTTATTCACCTAGTATAATGCCCTTGAGGTCCATCTATGGCATCACCATGGCAGTATTTCTTATTTTTTTATGGCTGAATAATATTTCATTGTACATATATCACAATTTCTGTATCCATCCATCTGCCAATGAACATAGGTTGTTTCCACGTCTTGGTTACAATAAATAATTCTGCTAAGAACATGGGTGTGCAGGTATCTCTTTAAGATAGTGATTTTGTTGCCCTCAGATATATACCCAGAAGTAGAATGAATGAATGGCAGTTCTAATTTAGGGGAAACCTCTATAATGTTTTTCGCAGTGACTGTACCAATTTATACTCCCAATAACAGTATAGAAGCATTCCCTTTGTTCACATCCTCACCAACACTTGTTATCTTTTGCCCTTTTTTTTTTTGTTAACAGCCATTCTAACAGGTGAGGTGGTATCTCACTGTGGTTTTGATTTGCCTTCTCCTGATTATTAGTGATGCTGAGAACCTTTTCATGTACCTGTTGACCATTTAAATGTCTTGAGAAATGCCTATTCAGGTCCTTTGCCCATTTTTTTAACTATATTGTTTGTTTGTTTGTTTGTTATTAAGTTACATAGTTCTTTTATATTTTAGATATTAATTCCTTATCACATATGTGGTTTTCAAATACTGTCTCACATTCTATAAGTTGCCGTTTCAATTCATTGATCATTTCTTTTGATGTGCAAAGCTTCTGTATTGGACATAGTTGGACGTGTTATTTTTGCTCTTCCTACTCATGCTTTTGGTATCATATCCAAAAAAATCATTGCCAATGTCAAGGAGATATTCCCTTATGTTTTTTTCTAGGAGTTCTGCAGTTTCAGCTCTTACCTTTGAGTTAATTTTTGAGAGTAGTGTAAAATATGGGGTCTAGTTTCATTCTTCCACATGTGAATACACAATTTTCATTTATTGAGAAGATTCCACTGAGTACTGTTGGCTTCCTTGCCAAATATTAGTTAACCGTGTATGTATGAGTTTACTTCTGAGCTTTCAATTCTGTTTTAATGTTCTATGTATTCATTTCTATGCCAGTGTCATACTGCTTTCATTACTGTAGCTTTGTAATATAGTTTGAAATCTGTAAGTGTAAGGCCTCCAGCTTTGTTCTTTTTGCTCAAAATTGCTTTGAACAATCAGAAACTTTTATGGTTCCAAATAATTATTTGTTCTATTTCTGTAAGAAATGCCTTTAAAATTGTGACAGGAATTGCATTTAATCTATAGACAGCATTAGGTAGTATTTATGAACATGGGCTATCTTTCTATTTATTTGCATCTTAAATTTCTTTCTACATCTTATAGTTTTCAGTGTATAGCTTTTATGTTGTTGATGCTATCATAAATGAAATTGTTTATCTCTTTCTCAGGTAATTCATTTTTAGTGTATAGAAATGTTACTGACTTTTGTATGTTGATACTATAACATTACTGAATTTTTTTTTATCTAACAGTTTTTTGGTAAAATCTTTAGGATTTTCTATATATAAAATCAAGTCATCTGCAGAGACCATTCTACTTTTTCCTTTCCCAATTAGATACCTTCTATTTCTTTTTCTTGCCTTGTTGCTATGGTGAAGGTTACTGATATAATACTGAATATAACTGGTAAGAGTAGACACTTTTGTCTTGTTTCTGAGCCTAAAGGAAAAGTTTTGAGTATAATATTAGCTGTGGGATTATCATATATGGCCTTTATTATATTGAGGTACACATATTCTATATCCACCTTGAGAGTTTTTATTATGAATGCATGTTAAATTCTGTAAAATGCTTTTTCTACATCTATCAAGGTGATCATGTAATGTCTATCTTTTATTCTATTAGTGTGACTTATCACATTTTTTCATTTGCAAATATTGAACCATCTTTGTATCCCAGGGATGAATTCCACTTTATTATGATGTAAGAAGACTTGACTAAATAAAATTATAAACGAAGGAGGAGACATTACACCTAATACCACAGAAATACAAAAGGTTATAAGAGACTATGATGAACAACTACATGCCAATATATCAAACAACCTAAAAGAAATGGATAAATTTCTAGAAACATACAACCTACCAAGATTTATCATGAAGAAATAGAAAATCTGAATAGACCAATAACAAGTAATGAGATTGAATTAGTAAAAAAAAACAAAAACAAAACAAAACAAAACAAAACAAAAAAACTCTCAGGGGGAAAAAAAAAAAAAAGCCCAGAACCAGATGGTTTCACTAATAAATTTTACCAAATATTTAAAGAAGAAATAATACCAATTCTTCTCAAACTTTTTCAAAGGCTTGAAGAAAAGTAAACACTCCCAGACTCATTTCATGAGACCAGAATTATCCTGATATCAAAGTCAGATAAGGACACAAGAAAGAAAATTACAGGCCAATATTCTTGATGAAAATAGATTAAAATAGATTAAAAATTCTCAAGAAAACACTAGCAAACCAAATTCAACAGCACATTAAAAGAAGTATACACTATGATTGGCTAATTTTTATTCATGCAACTCTTGGTTTCTGTGTTATTAGCTCTTGTAAAAAGACTACATTTTTTGTTTGTTTGTTTTCTGTGACTCATTTTATTGTGGTAGAGTTGAATAAGATATCTTCTAAATACAAGTGTATTTGGACATATTTTCTAAATTGTGTATACAGTTCTAGCCTGAGTCTCTCATAAATAAAATAAAATAAAATAAAAAAGATAAAGTTAAATTGGGAAAGATGAGAGGCATTGCACTGGTTTCTTGATGAGGCTTGAAGCAACACAGCAAATCAATGGTAGATTTGTCCATGCAGCCAAGTGGTACATATCCAGATAGGATAAATATAGAGACCATGTCTAGAGTAATCTTCAGGAGGGATAGAGGAGATGGGTACATCTATCCAGCTCTGACCCATTGTATATTTCCATTAGTCAAATTTCTCCCAACAGTAAGCTAACTCCACTGCATTTCTGGCTGAAGAGGCTTCTCAAAACCCAGTTATGCACTTCTGGGTGCTGCATTTTGTTCAAGTCTTGGAGGACACAAAAACTCTGGGTGTAAAGCTAGCTAGCCTAGATGTTAAAACTCCACAGATGGGACTAGAGTTGCTTATTCAGCAAGCCAGTATCTGAAGGTTCTTGAGGCAATGCCTGAGGAATCCAAAGAAGTACATAAGTGTATTATGAAATTTTTATAAACTACGAGTATTTGAAATGTAATAAAGCAATAAAATTTTTGTATGTATATGCATCAGCATCACCCATAAAACTTGGTTAAATCCCATATAACTGAATGAGATGATTCTCACACTCATCAGGGGAAATCACAATTTAAAAAACTCAAGGTAGTTTTGAGAAATAAATGATCACCTCTTAATTTACTTGTTTGAAGAGAGATTTTTATTATATATATTTTTTGAAGAATGGATGGCTTCACATTGATTTTTTTTTTCAAATGTTTTTGAGATTTTTTTAGTTCTTCAAAAAAAGGGATAATTCTAATGAATTCTACAATTAAATAAGCAGTATATATTTGTCTATTGTTTTACCCAATACGTACATGCATGCAGATATGCATAAAGCTACACTATGTTAAGCACAAATATAAAGTTATTATTGTCAATATACAAGAAGCATTTGTTAAGACCAAGGCCATTTTAATTGTTAACATCATCTAGGCAACTGAAATTAAACTAAATTTTTTTAAAATTTTAATTAAACATCTGCCAATTTTTCGAGCATATCCATTGTATATAAAAAAGTACAGCTGTGTATCATATTTTCATAAAGGTCATTAGGGATTGACCCACTATTTTCTATTGACTCAAAGGAAAAAAAATCAGAATGATAATTTGTTTTAATTCCAACCTATTACTCTACATACCAATTAAAATTAGAACACTGCATTTTGATTTTTTTGGTTTTAATTTTAGTTTGTAAGCTGAATGTAAGATGAATAATTTTTTTAATGCACATTTTCATTCTATTTTAAAATAAACAAGTATGTCACTGAATTTGATTGTATACTTATATATACAAAGGCTGTCATTTTGTCTTCAAGTCTTCATTTCAAATCTCAATCCTTTTGTGGAAAATAGTTTCAGTCAAAAAAATCATAATCTACCCACAGCAAAACAATAAAGAAGAAAAAGGCATTTCATTTTTTTCAAGGTAGAATGTCAACTCTATATATAGGAAAACTTAATTGGTTGCAAATATTGAGTCAGAATCTCCAACATTCAGCAGAGTACGCCTGCAGATAATTTTAAGTCCATATTAACTTTTTCAAGTAGAATTTCCTTCTTAAAATATTTGAAAAATAATATTTTACTTTGGGTTTTGAAAAGCATTAAGCTTTGATCAATAAATGAACCATTGTTTTCATGTCTCTAGTAACACAGTGGTTTTTACTTTTTGAGCTTTTTTTTGCTACTTTTAAAATATTTTTATAGATTTGCAGTACTTAATTCAGTATCATGAACCCTATATATTTAAAAAATAGCAACTGATGAAAATGATGATGATAATGATAATAATGATGATGTGTTTATGATTTTAGTAGCTTTCACATGCAGTTTTTGAGAAATTCTTAGTATTTAGCACATTGCTTTTTCTTTTAATAAGAACCTTTTGCTATTTCCATAATTTACATAGGCTTTGAATCATCTACATATCCAATTTCGCATTTGTATTCCAGAGCTTCAGTTTCTAAATGTATATAGAAAAGCCCTAAATCATCATTTTCCTATTTTAGATCCTTACCTTTAAGATTTGACAATTTAAAAAGGAGCACTTAACTATTTTGGATCTACAGATACATAGGATTTTCTAAGTGACTGTGAATTCTTCATGGAATCTTCATTTGGTAAAAGGCAATCTGCTCTTCCTTGAAAAAGAAAAAAATCACCCTTTACAACTGTAAAATACTATCATATAGAATTTAATGACATTTCTATGGCGTATGTGTGTGTGTGTGTGTGTGTGTGTGTGTGTGTGTGTGTGTGTGTATCCCCCACCCCCTTGCAATTCCATACTGTCCTAGTAGGAGTATCTCACTTCCACAGTCAGAAGTTAGGGGCACGGACAGCCTCTGACAATTACTGCCTCTGCCACATACATATGTGATATACATATGGAACATTCAGCAAGTTATTTAGCCATCTTTTCTTTCAGTTTCTTTATGCATAAAGAAGAAATAATAGGGTTATTCTGAGGATTAAATTACTGAATATGTGAAAAACACTTAGAAAAATATTTGGTAAATATCTGGTGCTATTTAAGTAAGTGTAGACTTGTTTCTTGTTTTATATTATTTTTTTAATGTGATTTTGTCTGTTATTCTCACATTGACTTAAAGTACAATATTTGATAAGAACATAGACCATGCTTTGAACAACACAGAAATGGAACACTATCATATTACATATTCCATGCTATGTATACTTGAGCTCTGCCTTTACAATTTAGTAAGTCCTAGTTGAAATGGAAAAATTTGGCCAACATACACTTTTTAAATTATTTATCTAATATTACTCGTCCAATATTGCTAAACCTTAAGTGAATTAATAAATCATTCTTCTTGAATTGAAACATTAATTATATAGTACTATCATGCACTCAACAAATATGTATTAAGCACTGATTATGTGCTAAGCTTTGTGTTGGACTACATGGAACTTATCCTAATGACTTTTGAAATCTACTCATTCAAATACACATGGAGGGAAAAAATTATAATACAAGTTAGAAATGATGTTCTCTGTGGGCACATAGTGCTAGAAGGAATGCTTTCTGAGTAGAGGAATGGCTGGAAAAGAGAGTCCTAAAAAGCTCTACAGGTGACTATATAATAAATGCTATTCAGTACCAGACAAATATCTCATTCCAATAATCAGTCAGTCAAGAAAACTGATTTATTTTTTCTTCAAGCTGTCTCTCTTCATATTTTCTATCCCCCCTCACTTATACCCTAATTACAAATTTATGCAACTAATTCTTATGATTATTTCAAAAATTCTTAGCTGGCTTTGTTGGTTTTAGCCTCAGCCATGTGGAATTAACCATTCTACAAACAACTAACAACACTACACCTAATCTCTTCAAATGCTACATACATCATGCTCCTCCTAAAAATCAAAACCTTTATTTGGGTCTAGTAAATCAAATCTGAACTGTTTGGCTTCATTTTTAAAACCCATAACCATCTAATCTTACTTGGCTTTTCAAATATATTTCTTCCTCTATAAGCCAATATAGACCTTCCACTAAAGTTGGAATTAATCCCTTATTATCATGAAGGTAGCTCGTGCCAAATGAGACAGGGTTTTTTCAGTGTTTCTATCTCTCTGTGAATAATCCTCCTGTACCTATCCACCAATCCACAGACTGCCATTCGTTAAAGATCCAGCTCAAGTGCTACTTCCTGCTTAAAATTTCCTAATGACATTATTCCTCACTGGCTTTCCCTATCTCTGGCTATTCTTAAACTATTGCACAGAATATAGCATATTGTCATATGTGTTATGTTAAGAGAGGAGAGGAGGCATCTGAAAAATGCAAAGGGAAAGGCTTACAGAAATGACCAACTCAGTGGATTATAGATTAACTACACTCTATAGAACTCTGAATGGCCTTCTGGAAATTCTTGTCACACCTACATGAGAAAAGATCTGTAAATAGATAGGACTGGTGGTCCAGTCATTCCTTCCTCCTTGCAGCCCCCGTCCAAAACTCCCCCTCCCTATCCTGAGTCACAAAATGCACATGGAACCTCAGAGAAAGGAATCGCGTACCCCTTGCATGGACACTGCAGATTTATACAAGCTGTAAGAAATCTAACCAGGGCAAGCTCATGCTTGGCGCTATTAAGCTCATGTGCTCCACCAGCATTAAATTCTCTTTCCTCTAACAAAGTTGCCTGAGCATTCGATTTCCTTCATCAGGTGTCACTTCCTGCAACAATATGTCGGCTTCCTCGCTGTTGAAAATAGGATTTACAGTTAACAGGTGGTGTGAAAATACAAGACAGTAGAGCCTCTGTCATCCTGGGTCCATGAACATCAATTTGGAGTATGGTCTCCTATATTCTTATGGTAGACATGTAATATGAATGAGAAATAAATGTTTACTGAAGTAATTCTCAAACATGTTGTATCAGAATACCTTTTTTCAAAAAAAAAAAAAGAATGCCTTTTTTCTCTTAAAAACTACTGTGGACCCTAAATTTTTTTTGTTTTTGTGGGTTTTACCTATTAATAATTACTGTATTTCGAATCTGGAGGAAGATGGCAGACTAGGTAAAAGCAGGGTTCACCTCCTTCCAGGTCTGCCATTGACACTACAACCAAATCATAAAATAATTGACTTGGAGAATCACCTGAAGTCCAGCTGATCATCACACATACCTCTGATAATATAAAGGAACCACATAGAAGCCCGTAGGCGAGACAAAATCTTGAATCAGGCTGGACCCACATCCACAGGTGGTGAAGGAACACGTGGAGGGAGAACATAAGCTCTCCTGAAGGAGAAGGGGGTCCTGGCCTCAGCTGGACACTCCCTAGCCCAGGGTCCCAGCCCAGGGATGAAAAGATTTGAATAACTCTGACTATAAAAACCAGAGGGGATTCTTGCCATCTGGGTAAGATGGAAGGAGACTGAAACCCTAGATGCCCCTTTGAAGGACCTATGCATAGGCTTTTTGACCTGTGGACATTCACCTGAGGCATCAGTGGTGGGTCAGAGGCTCACACAAGATTCACACTGAGAAGTCTGAGCCAGAACGAGGCCTGGACGAGCAGCCGCCAAAGTGCCTTAGTCCAGGCCCCCTACTGGGCATTCTGTTAAAAGCACCAGTTTGACTGTGCAGACCCCTCCCACACAGGGCCATTAGGAATCTCTCACCAGAGCTGATCAACCTGCCCCACCCAACCTACAGATTGCCCTTGGCTTTTGTTGCTGGTTGGCCATCACACCCTGCACCCATTCAGGACCAAACATTCACAGCTGGCAGCCAGCTCTGTGAGCACCCATTTCAGAGACAGTTCTAGGCAGATCAATGATGCAAACATGAACTTGGGCAGATCTCAGGAATCTGTGGGCTAGTCCCAGACAGAATCTGGTCTTGCTGTGATCTAGGGCATTCCTGGGAATATGCAAATGATTACCTAAATTGCATCAGGACTGAGGCTGTATGAATCTGAAGGTCATTGACTCACTGAGACCATGCCTATCCAACCCACAAATTGGCCCAGGAGGCCCATTGACAGTCAACCACCACCTCCTTGCCCCTCCCCCAAATAGGCAACAAACTTTGGCTAGTACAGTGGAGCACTATAGGAAAATCAGTTGCAGGTAGATCTCTGCTGCCTACAAGAACTGCAATATTGCATCAGGGGAGCGAAGGGGTCTGTGGGAGTGCTCCAGATGGCAGCTGGTCTTATTGTGATCTGAAACTACAATGGGAATATCCAGGCATAGAAGTTGAAGCAAAACTGAGGCTGTGTTGGCCCAATGGCCCTTGTCTCCCTGAGATCCTGCTTCACCCAAGCCACAAAGTGCCTGCAGCCCATTGACAGGCAGCCTCCACCACCATGCTTGGCTTTGGGATTGCACATTTTGCACAGGTAACAGACCTTGGCTAGCGCAGTAAGGGCAGTTTGTGGAAAACATTGTGGGCAGACCACTGCTGCCTGTACGAGCTGCAATATCTCTTGAAGGGATCACAGGGTCTGTAGGATGGCCCCAGACAGCAGCTTGTCTCCCTATGATCTATGACTACTGCAGGAACGTGCAGATACAGAAATTGCAGAAAACTGAGGCTTTTGGCCTGCCCGCCCTTGATCCCCTGAGCTCCTGCCCTATCTAATACACAAAATGTCTGCCACACGTTGATGGGCAGCTGCCCCTGCTCTGGGATGGCATGTTCTGTGCAGTCAACAGATCTCAGCCAGAAAAGTGAGCTAAGTTCAGGGGATACAGTGATGAGACGATCACTGCTGCCAGCATGAGATACAGTATCAGTTGGGTAAATCTCAGGGGTTTTGTGAGCCCGTCGCAATAGGTCACACAATGATACCTGACTTTGGTGCGAGCCTGTATCCCAGAGCTGGTGGCAAATCTGGTATGGTGTAGGCCTGACAGCCCCTTGCATACCTGAGATGATACCCCACCTAACCCACTAATTACCTGTGGCAAGCCTGCTCTCATGCAACCCTGTGCTTTCCATGGGTCATGAGTTCAAAAGCAAACAACAGCACTCAGTTCATGAGGCCAACACAAAGCCCTTTCATCTGGGAGAAGCATTCAGTGGAGGGCCACAAACTCATGCCCACAAACTTTGGTAAGTCTTAAACAGAACTTGGGTGTTTGCAGGCCTGAGGTGGGCAGCAGCTGACTTTGCTAAGATTAGAAGCTTGTAGAGGAAGCTACAAAGACAGTGCTGGCATGCAAACTGACATTGCAATGACAGGGAAAATTTACTCAATAGATCCAAATTCATAACAATACAGGCCTACCTCAAGAAACAAAAAAAAAGATCAAATAAACAATCTAACTTTACACTTAAAAGAACCAGAAAAATAACAGCAAAGCTCAAGTAAGTAAGAGGAAGGAAATAATAAAGACCAGAGTAGAAATAAACAAAAGAGTCTAGAAAAACAACCCAAAAGATTAATGAGACCAAGAGTTGGTTCTTTGAAAGGGTAAACAAAATTAACAGACCTTTACCCAGACTCATCAAAGGAAAAAAAGGAAGGACTCAAATAAATAAAATCAGAAATGAAAGAGGAGAAATAACTATGGACTCCACAGAAATACAAAGGATCATAAGAAAATACTACAAGCAATTATACATTAATTATACATAAATATACATTAGGCTCCCTAACTCCTTTTATGAGGCCACCATTACCTTGATTCCAAAACTTGACAAAGACATTACAAAAAGAGAAAACTATAGGCTGATATCTCTTATGAACATTGATGCAAAAATCCTCAACAAAATATTAGCAAATTGAATTCAGCACTACATTAAAAATATCATACACCATGATCAAGTTGGAGTTATTCCTGAGATGCAAGATTGGTACAATATCTGCAAATCAGTTAATACGATACACCACATTAAGAAATAGAAAGATAAAAACCATATGATCATATCAATAGATGTAGAAAAAGCATTTAACAAAATCCAGCATTCATTTCTGATAAAAACTCTCAGCAAAGTGAGGATGGAGGAAACATACTTCAACATAATAAAAGACATATATAATAAACCTACAGCTAACATCATACGCAATGGGGAAAGGCTAAGAGTGTTTTTCTAAAGGTCAGGAAAAAGACAAGGATGCCCACTTTCATCACTCCTCTTCAAGATTGTGTTAGAAGTCTTAGCCACAACAGTAGGACAAGAAAGAGAAATAAAAGGTATCTGAATTGGAAAGGAAGAAGTAAAACTCTCGCTATTTGCTGCTGATATGATACTATACATAGAGAACTCTAACAATTCCACAAAAAAACTGTTAGAACCGATCAATGAATTCAGTAAAGTAGCAGGTTTAAAATAAATATTCAGAAGTCAGTGGCATTTGTATACACCAAAGATGAACTTTTGTAAAGAGCAATTACGAAAACAATCCCATTTACAATTGCATCAAAAACTATAAATTACTTGGGAATCAAACTAACCAAGGAGGTAAAAGACCTGTTATCTGAAAATTACGAGTCATTGAAAAAAGAAATTGAAGAAGATATGAATAAATGGAAGCATATACCGTGTTCATGAGTAGGAAGAATCAACATTATTAAAATGGACATACTAACCAAAGCAGTCTACAGATTCAATGCAATCCCTATCAAAATACCAACAGCATTTTTCAGAGAGCTAGAACAAATAATCCTAAAATTTATATGGAACCATAAAAGACCCAAAATGGCCACAGCAATCTTGAGAAAGAAGAACAAAGATATCACACTACCTGATATTAAACTATACTATAAGGCTGCAGTAATCAAAACAGCATGGTACAGGCATAAAAACAGATATATTGATCAATGGAACAGAAAAGAGAGCCCAGAAATAAATCCATGTTTATACTCTCACTTAATATATGACAAAGGAGGCGAGAATATACAATGGGGTAAAGAAAGTCTCTTTAATAAATGGTATTGGGAAAATTAGACAGATACTGCAGAAAAGAAAAAAAAAAGAAAAGAAAAAAAAGAAAAGAAAAGAAAGAAAAGAAAAGAAAAGAAAAGAAAAGAAAAGAAAAGAAAAGAAAAAAACCTGGACCATCTTCTTAAATCATATACAAGAATAGACTCAAAATGGAGTAAATACTTAAATGTAAGACCCAAAAATATAAAACTTCTAGGAGAAAACAGGCAGTACACTCTCTGATATTACTAACAGTAATTTTGTTTTGGATATCTTTCCCTGGACAACGGAAACAAAAGAAAAAATAAACAAATGGGACTACATTAAACTAAAAAGTTTTTGTACAGCAAAGGAAACCATTAACAAAACAAAACAAAAAGACAACCAACTGATTGAGAGAAGATATTCGCTAATGATACATCTGATAAGGGGTTAATATGCAAAATATATAAAGAATTCATACAACTCAATGAAAAAAAATCAAATAATCCAATTAAAAAATCAATAGATGTAGAAAAAGCAGGAATGGTCTACAGCCATGCCACCCTGAACAAGCCGGATGTTTGATCACAGACACTAAGTGAGGTTGGGCCTGGTTAATACTTGGGTAGAAGACCACCTAGGAAGACCAGGTGCTGCAAGCATAAATAATAATAATAAATAAATAAATAAATAAATAGATAGATAGATAGATAGATAGAGATAAATAATTGATTGATTAATTTTAAAATGAGCAGAAGACCTGAACAGATATTTTTCCAAAGAGGAAATACAGATGGCCAATAGGCATATGAAAAGATGCTCAAGGTTACTAATCGTCAGAGAAATGCAAATTGAAACCACAATGAGATATCACATCACACCTGCCAAAATGGCTATCATAAATAAATCAAAGAACAAGTGTTGGCGAGGATGCAGTGAAAAGGGATTGCAAATTGCTATACACATTATGGAAAACAGTCTGGAGGTTTCTCAAAAAATTAAAAATGGACATACCTTTATACCTTCGGACCCAGCAACTGTACTTCTGGGTATTTACCCAAAGAAAACCAAAACAATAATTCATAAAGATCTACGCAATCCTATGTTCATGGCAGCACAATTTATAATAGCAAAGAAATGGAAGCTACCTAAATGCCCATCAACAGGATAAGGATAGTTATGGTTCATATATGCAATGCAATATTACTCAGCCATTTAAAAAAAGTGAAATCTTACCATTAGCAATGACATGGATGGACCTAGAGGATATTATGCTGAGTGAAATAAGACACAGAAAGATAAATACCATATGATTTCACTCATATGTAGAATCTAAGGAATAATAAGAACAAACTAATCAAAAACAGACTCACGAATATAGAGGACATTCTAGGGATGGCCAGAAGTGTGGGAGGTTGGGGAGCTGGGAGCATGGTGTGAAGGGTTAAAGAAGTACAAGTTAGTAGTTGACAGATGATCACGGGGATGGGGAGAACAGCATAGAGAATACAGTTAGCATTAATGTATTGGCTAGGTGAAGAGCCAGAGGAGAGGAAGAGTAATTGGAGAGATCATTTCACAAACTATATAAATGTCTAATCAATGTACTCTATACTCGAAACTAATAAAATTTTAAAAAATTAAAAATAAAAACATAAAATATTGTACATGTGCATAGTAATGTCTTTAAAATGTTAGTAATAGCTATCTCTGAGTGATGGTATTACATGTAGTTTTTACTTTCTTCTTTATACCTTTATATATTATATGAAATTTTTAGAATGAGCATGCATTACTTTTTTAAATAAAACAAAATAAATAAAGCTGTCTTCATATTAAAAAAAGAAAAAAATAACAATTACTATATTTGACATCGAAACAAAAATTATTAAATTTTAAACTTATTGATAATTGAAAATAATATATTTATGTAAAACGTGTATTTTATATTTATATGAAAAAGCAAAACCAGTAAGAACAGTTGCATTTATTTCCATTTTAAAACTTCTTTATATCTGCCTTAATAGAATATAACTGAATTTTCTTATCTAATTCAATTAGTAGTGGAAGAGAGATGTGTTTTAAGCCTTTCAGATAATTATGGATCTTACTCTATTATGTTAGACCAAAATATTCAACAAGTAAGGATAAGAACTGATAATAAAACTAAAGCCATACCAAGGAATTTTTCATATTGTTACATTAAAATTTGTCATCTTGCATTTTGACTGGACCTTTTACTGAAGCATAATTTTAAAACATCACATATTGGCCATATAAAAAAAGAATGGTTCACTGAGTAATGTATATCTTCCAGTTTTTGACATTTTTTAACTCAACATGAAAAATAATGACAATATCATCACCAATTTCATCTGTAAAATCTTTAGGTATTGGGGAGCTGTTGAGCTCACTATGGCAGGTATATAATTTCCAAGATTCTTTCATTTGAAATCTAAAACATAATATAGGTCAAAAAAAATGTCCATTATTTTCCATGAAGCAACAGGCTCACTGTGTTCATTTATTTTAGAAAATGTCTGCCAAATACCCAATTTTAAATAAGCATAGTTTGTCAGTAATTCATTCCAGGAAAATGATGTTCCATGAAGGAAGTGCTAATTCATCTCACAACTCAAACACTTTCACAAGTGCTTTTCCTAGAGGCAATCGTCATACTTTTTGTGTACAGTGGAAGTACTTCACGCATACTTCCCATTGTGTCACACAGAATATTAAAAAAATATATATACCCAAAGGCCAAAACGTAATAAAATTAATAATCATTTTTTCTTTCATCAAGGACATTTTAAGTAAAATTACCCTTTTCCTCCCTTTGGCCAGCACAATGTAACAATAGTAACAAATGCATTGTCTAATAGTAGCCTACTTTGATGCCATTGTCTTTATCCACAGTATTGGATCATCAGTGCAACTGTCAACAAGGTTAAAAGTCAATACTTTTAACCAAGATAATTTTTCTATTATCTTGGAACTAGTTTTGACCTCACAAACACCGTGAAAGAGTCACAGGAACTCCTGGGTGTCCATAGGCCATACTTTGAGCATCACTGTTTCATTGTGTTAAACCATAAACTTAGGAGTTGCATGCTATTGTGATGTAACCTGTATATCCTTAATAATCATGAATGCAAAATCCTGGACAAACTATTAACAAACTGAATTCAACAGCACATTAAAAAGGTCACAAACTATAACCAAGTGGGATTTATCCCTAGGAGGCAAGGACGGTTCAACACATGCAGATCAACAAAGGTGATAAACCACATTTACAAAATGAAGGATACAAATCCATGATCGTCTCAAAAACTGTGGAAAAATTATTTGACAAAATTTAACACCCTTTCAGGTAAAAAAATCTCAACAAATTAGGTGTAGAAGTAATGCACCACAATATAATCAAAGCCATATTTGAAAAGTCCACAGTTAGTATTGTACTCAACAGTAAAAACTGAAAGCTCTTCTAAGATCATGAACAAGGCACAGATACTCCCTCTCACCATTTCTATTCAATATAACACTGGAAGTACTAGCCAGAAAATTTGCACAGGCAAACACACACACACACACACACACACACACACACACACAGAATAAAGCATCCAAATATGAAAGGAAGAACTAAAATTATCTGTTTGAAAATATTATAATAGGTAACTCTAAAAACTTGACAAAAAAGTAAACTAAAATAACAAATTTAGTAAAGTTGCCTGATAAAAAATCAGTTCCATTTTTATACACCAACAATGAACTATCCAAAAAAGAAATTAAGAAAACAATTCCATTTGCAATAGCATCAAAAAGATAAAATACATAGAAATAAACTTAATCAAAGATGTAAGTAACTGTACACTGAAAACTAAAACACTGATGAAAGAAATTAAAGCAGACACAAATAAATGGAAAGATGTCATGGGAAGAACTGATATTGTTAATATGTCCACACTACTCAAAACATCTACAGATGCAATACAATGACATTTTTTTCACATAAAAAAAAAAAATCTAAAATTTATATGGAACAACAAAGACCCTAAATAGCCAAATCAATTTTGAGCAAGAAGAACAAAGGAGGAAGCATCATACTTTCTGATTTCAAACTATATTACAAGTGTATAGTAATCAACATAGTATGATACTAGCATAAAAACAGACATATAGACCAATGGAACAAAATAGAGAGACCAGGAATAAACCCATACACATACAGTTAAATAATCTTTGACAAGGGTACCAAGAATACACAAGGAGAAAAAGGATAATCTTTTTAGTAAATAGTGCTGGAAAAACTGTATATCCATATGCATAAAAAATTAATTGTACCTTTATCTTGTACAATACACAGAAAAAAATAACTCAAAATAAATTAAAGACTTAAACATAGGATCCCAAACTATAAAACTACTAGAAGAAAATATAGGGGCATATCATTTGGATATAACACTAAAAGCACAGGCAACTAGTAGAAAAATAGACAAGTGGGACTATATCAAACAACAACAATGAAAAAAAAAATTTTCTCCTCAGCAAAGGAACCAATCAACAAAATAAAAGAGCAACCCACAGAATGGGAGAAAATATTTTTTAACTATATATCAGATAAAGGATTTGTATCTAAAAAATATAAGGAACTCCTACAACTCAAAAAATAAATAATCCAATTCAAATTGCTCCAGTGACCTTAATAAACATTTCATCAAAACATACAAATGAGCAAAAGGTAAATAAAAATGTGCTCAATATCACTAATCATCAGAGACATGCAAACCAAAACCACAATGACATATCACCTCACATCTGTTAGAATGGCCTCCATTGAAAAGACAAGAGATAACAAGTGTTGGCAAGGATGTAGAGAAAAGGGTGCCCTTATGCACTGCTGCTGGGAATGTAAATTGGTATAGCCACTATGAAAAACGGTCTGAAGATTTCCTAAAAATAAATTAAAAATAAAACAACTACATAATCCAGCAATCCCACTTCTGGATATATACGCAAAGGAATAGTAACTAGGGTCTCAAAGAGACATCTGTACTCCCATCTATGTTCATTGTCACACCATTCACAATAGTCAAGATATAGAAATGATCAAAATCTATTAACATATAAAAAGACAAAGAAAATAGGGCATATATACAATGGAATATCATTCAGCCTTGAAAAAGAGGGAAATCCTGTGATTGTGACAACATAATGAACCTGGAGGGCATTATGCTAAGCAAAATAAGCCAGTCATAGGACAAATACTACATGACACCACCTTTATGCAGAGTCTAGTGGAGTCAAAAACTCATAGAAGCATAGAGTCAAAGAGTTCTCATCACAAGGAAAAAAACATTTTTGTAACCATATGGATGATTGATATTAAACTTATTGTGTTAATTATTTCGCAATATATGTCAAGCCATTATGCTATACACCTTAAATTTATACATTATTAAATGTATAAATGTATTATGTAAAATTGGGATTGGGGGAAGAAACAGAGTAGATTCATAGTTGGCAGGGGTTGAAAGGAAGTAGAAATGGTACAAAGTTTTAGTTATGCAAAATGAATACGTCCTAATGTTCTACTGTACAGTATAGGGCTACAAAGAATGGTATAGTTAACAACACTGTATTGTACAGTTAAAATTTTGCTAAGAGGGTAAATCTTATGTTAAGCATTATAATTAATGATAATAATAATAATAACAAAGAAGTCAGGAAGAAACTTTTGGAGGTGATGGATATATTATGGCATAGATTGTAGTGATGGATCCATGGATGTACACCTTTCTCCAAATTCATCAAATTGTATGCATTAAATGTGTATAACTTTTTCATGTCAATCATACTTTATAATAAAGTGGTTTCGATACAGAGATACATGGCGATGGGGAGAGATATCAGGGTGACTTTCCTTGAGTTGATGACATTCAAGCAAAAGGCTGCCAAAAGGGAAGAAATCAATTTGTTGGTAGATGCAGGTAGAGCATTTCAGAGAGAGGAAATAGCCATTGCAAAAGCCCTGTATCAGAATTGTACAAGGCATGTTAGAGAAAGCCAACAGTGGTAACAGGGCATACCAACGTGCGAGAAGGGTAGGAGATGGAGTCAGAGAAGTGAAATGGGTCTAGACCAGGCAGGATTTGGGAGATGCCTGTATAAGAACTTTGCCTTCTCCTCTGAATAAAAAAGTTAGAGGCATCAAATGGCTTTAGATGAATTATAGATGTCTTAAAAGTATCACTCTGGTTGCTACCAGGACTCTAATAACAGGATGAGGTGGTTAGAAGGTAAGCAACATTCTTTGCCTTATCTAGTGCTTAGTAGTGAGCCTATTGTGGATGCTTGATAAATTCTCATTGATTGATTGCATAGGTACTGTCATTTTTTCCATGTAAAGATTTTAATACTTTTTTTTTGTAATTATAGAGCAAGCCCTAATCAAATCATTCAACTAAGATAAATGTGAAGCATTGTTTTGTGACTTCTTACTATATGACAAATGTGGGTTAATGTTCTTGTTCCATGATTTCAGTTATTTCAAATATGTGTTCAGTACTACTCACTAACTTCCTGAACCCTCTCAAAGTTATTTACAACACATTTATGTACGCTTTGTGCAACTAAATAACAATTTGTTTTTAATACAAGCTGTGATGGGAGAAGGCATAAATATTTTAAAGAATCCTGTTCAAAAGTTCAAAGACCCATATTTGCTTTTATATGCCATAAACTAAATATAGAAGAATGAATTCATTGCAACGAAATGCATTTGAAAGAGAGCTTTCTGTTAGATGGCATCTCCCTTGCACATGCATGATGCTTTATAAATTTTACATATCCATGTCTTATACCCCTCCATGCTGCTGCTAGTGGTGAAAGAAGTTGCAATGGCCTTGAAGGAGAAATCTTTATTAGTCAGGTTGCATTTCTCTAGACTTCTACATCTATCTAACCCTTTCACATCAGTTACCATTTGCCTTAGCACTACTATTCATATAACTCTCAACCTCATTTCTTCCTCTCCTTCATTCACAAACATAATCAACCTTTAAGTTGACTAGTTTTTTCTCTGAAAAATGTAAGTACTGATCCCTCTCTCTATACCCTTGCTGTAATGATAGCTACGCAGCTGTACAAACTGCTTTTAATATTTCTCTAGTTGCAGTCCATATGACACACAACTGTCATGTCATGGCCTTTGTCTCTGACCATGTCACTGATGGTTCTGTTTCAGAGCAATATGTAAATATAGTTCAGAACTATATATACATGTATGTGTGTGTATGTGTGTGTATGTGTATGCATATACATATATACACACACACATATAAATACACACACATATGTTATATAGACAGAGACGCAGAGACAAAGGCAGAGACAGAGAAAGAGAGACAGACAGAGGGGCAGAGACAGAGAGAGATTGAGAGAACATATGGAGGGGGGAGAGAAAGAGAGGGAGATTTATTATAAGAATTGGCTCATTCAGTTACGGAGCACAAGGTGTCGCAAGCTGGAGAACCAGGAAAGTCAGTGCTATAATTCAGTCCATGTCCAAAAGACTGAAAATCTTGGAGCTGATGACATAGGTCCCAGTCTGAGTCTGAAAGCCTAAGAACCAGAGTGGCAACGTCCAAGGGCAGAAGAAGTTAGAGGTCTCAGCATAAACAGAGAAGGCGAATTTGCCCTTCTATCTTGCTGTTCTACTCAGGCCCTTAAATAGATCGGGCGATGCCCGCATGCATTGGTGAGAGCCTTCTTTTTTACTGCATCTACTAATTCAAATGTCAGTCTTTTCCAGAGACATCCTCACAGAACCACCCAGAAATAATTTTAACAGTTTTCTGGTCATCCCATAGCCCAATCAAATTGATACATAAAATTAACCATCACAGCCTTCAAGGAGAATTTTTCTGGCTATGAGACATAAGAAAGTAGATCCACTGCTGGCGGAAGCTGCCTTGATTATTTCCCAAAAGGGTTGAATCAAATGAGTGCAATGAAACTTACCTCTCCTAGAAACGTCTAAGAGATTCCACGAGTTTGAGAATTAAAACATTTCCTTTGACTTCTCCAACAGTTGATCAAGACTTCCTCATTGTGTTAATAGGTATTCCTTCCTCTTTCTGCCAAGTTTTTTTATAATCCCTGGCCTTTTCGGCCTTTGTTTCTCCCCTGGCTGTCCACCCATGCTTTCACTAGCCCTCCTCTTTACCTTATATTTCCTTGCATCAACAGCTGTTTGACTAAATACCCTAGACATAATTCACCTTCTGCTTTCAACACTACCACTTGAATCTCCAACATCCACAGCTATATTATACCAGGCCCTACTCCACACATACTCCCAGGAACATGGAAACTAAGTAAGTTATTAAATGGGGTCAGGTTCTTGGATGTAGTGCAAAAAGAAAGTTTTAGTTTATGTATGTTCTCTATTGACGTTAAACTCAATTCAGTAAGAAAACATTGGCTTTTTAAACCAATATTTACTAAAAAATTCACTGACATGAGGGTATTTTTGTCTCATAAATTAATATTTATAATAATTAATATTGTTGAGGATTTATTTGCCAGGGCTAGATCTAAGGGCTTTACATGTGGTAATTCAATGAAACATTTCAATAACTTACATATCAGCCCTGTTTTACAGAACAGGCACTCCTGCAAGCAGAAGCTTATGTTCTTCAGAGCTGAAGAGATAGCTGACACAGTATAGGCAATATCAGTTACCGCAACTAGAGTAAGAAGGGCAACTCTCATTTTACAATTCCTTAGCTACATTCAGTTATTGTTCCTCGATTCTAGAAAGGACATTATTCTCTCATTACAGTGTAATATTTTACTTTCAAGAGTTCACTCAAACCCAATCTCCATTTCTCTGTATGATTCTTTAGGCTTATTTTTTCTCACTTCATGGATAATTATTTAAAAATTAAATCTGTGAAAACAGGTCTTAGATTATGATGGGCTAAGTAAGGACTTAAAGAACACCTAAAGAATGCAGTAAAGTCATAGGTGGAGGACTGTCAGCAAATATTCTCAACTAAGTCAACAATTCAGATTATCTTTCATAGCAAGAGTGAGGCAGATGATCAGAAGAAAGTCAAGTAATAAGAAAGTGAGGAAAGGATCAGCATGCAGTAGAAGCTTCCAGCAGAAGAGGTTGTATCTAACAGAAGTTTGCAACTGGGATTCCCAGTCACTGTGAAATAAAGTACACGGAGGAATTCTGTTACTGAAGAGAGTTGTCGGGGAATCAAGTCACAGGAAGGGCAAAAGGAACAAAACAGGATTCCAGTTGCTGGGGAAAATGGACACCTAGAGGTTACCCAGTAACTAATCAACTGAGTTACGCCACAGAAGGATATATTAACAAGGAAACAGGACCCAAATCACCACGGTTCTGAGAGAATGGTCTCAGAATCTAAGCCAGGATACAAAAATATTTATTCAATCACTAAACAAGGGCAATTGATATTTGTTCCATAAGTCTCAGAGTTGGAATGATATTAAAGTTATAGATATTGAGAAATAGTAGAAAGAGTCTTAAATTTAAGTCAGCATTCACCCATCTACACATTCTTATTAAATATCTTATCTGCATCGTGCTCAAAGGATAGGTGGCGCTCAAGGCAGGAAGAAATATTTTCCTCCAGAATATCAGGAGACCTGCTTTCTGACTTCACTGCCTCTACTGACCATGTAGCTTCTGGAAAGGCAGGAGATTCCGAGTGAGGGCAGTCAGGCTCGTTGCGGCATAAGTGCCCCATTTAACAGGAACTTGCTGAAAATTTGGTATTAAGTAGAGATCTGTGTGCCCTAAGCATGATTTCTGGAATGTATGGGGTCAGCTTAGATGCTAGAAGATTCTTTTAACAGGTAATTTTATCTATTCCTCTGTTAAAAATAAGTTCCTTTTCTGTTTCTCCTTCTCCGAGAGAGGCTTCACGTTGTTTTTCTGTAAAATAAGTGTTATCATATTTCAAAATCAATGGCTATAAATGACAGCTAATCAGAAATGTAGAAAGGACTACTTGTCTTGGCACTAAATTTTAACATTAAGTCAGCCAATCCAAAAACTGAAAGTTTTGAACCCTCAATTTAATTGAATGAGGACAAATGCTATTGCCAGAAGACGAAGCTACAATTATGCACTTTAAACAATGGCCGAATTGTAACATCCAGGTATGAAATAGGAATTCTAATTAAAAGATTCCTATGATATTGCTACAGGTCCTTAAATGTATAAAGTGCCCAATAAATGCCCTTTGAATTTAAAATACACAATGAGACAATAGCTAACAGTTGATGAGAATGTTCTATGTTCAAGGCACTTTACTAAGGGCTTTAAAACCAGGAATTCATTTAATCCGTATAGCAACCCTGTGAAGTAGGTAAATTTTACAAATAAGAAGCAAAATCAAACAAACAAACAGCAAATAAACTATGATACAGAGAAGCCAAGTAACTTGTTTAAGTTGGCACAGCTAACAAGTTCAGGTACCACCCAGCATTGCCATGGCACATCATGGTTCTACTGGAGTCCTCTGAGCTAGCTGCATTTCCCAGCATAAACTCCAAAATTAGATGGCCATGCTTTAAGAATAACTACTAGGAACATTTGCAAAGCTGAATCCAAACATAAATTAGTTTTGCCATATGAATGTTATTAATATTAATTAACATTTGTAAAGCATCTTATATATGCAAAGCTTTATTCCTCAGGGTAATGTTGAAGAATGTATTATTAGTTCACCTGCTTCAAGAAACCAAACAAACAAAAAGGTTCCAGAGACAGGGCCATTAACCCATTCTGAATTAGGGTTGATTTTGTCTAAGTGTTTAATGATCTTAACACCCCATCTCTCAACTCACCAGAGTCCTTTTTGACATTTATAATAAGAAATCTGTTAGTAAATTTGCATAAGAAAGAGAGGGAAAAAATGCAATAGATGATAGAGGTTCTGTTCACCCCTTTGGTGACCAAATCAAATTTGTGAAGGAAATGAGAAGCAGCAAGGAAAAATCACCTGGGATGAATGAGCCATAAAACTAGGGAAAAATCCAAGAAATCACCCTTCAATTCCAAAAGGTAGGACAGGGCTAGGACACGGGGCTGCCCGATCTTGCGGCTGAGTGAGACGGAGACTGTGGCAGCAGCAAAAGCCTCTTAAAGAGGCCACGTCCCTGAGTGGGTTTTCGTGGTGATGGACCTGCTCACTCTGAGCACCAGAGCCGATTTGGCTGCACACAGGGGGCACCAGCTACTTATAGGGAAAGGAGTGAGGGCCAAAGCAAGACTCACTCTGTACAGAAGTGCAGGCGGTATCCACTGTTCCCTGTTGAGCCCTCCCTCCTCCCAGTGTGCGGACACAGTGCTGTCATACCCGTGCCATCATCAAACTGGATAACAGAGGTCACTCAGCTCAGAAGATTCCCTGAAATCCTGCCATAAAATGGAAATGGAAACTATAAAAGTGAACCAGTCTGAAATGAAGAACACATTGTCTGAGATGAGAAGTATATTAAATGGAATAAACAAAGCGAATAAAGAAGAGGATCCAATGCCCTATCTAGAGACAGGAAAGCCAAGGGCATTCGGTCAGAATGGCAAGAAAAAAGATGCCAAGACTATAAAAATAACTTAAGAAGGCTATGGGACACTATTAAGACTCCAGATATTCATCTGATTGGCATAACTGAAGGAAATCAAGATGTTGAATAGCTGTTTGAAAAAAATGATGAAAAACTTCTCTAACCTGGTGAAGTAAATGGACATAAAGCCCCAGGAAGCTCAGAGAATTACAAAAATCAGGGATCCAAGAGGCTCACACCAAGAGATATCATAAAAAATGCCAAAGGTTAAATACAAAGAAAATATTAAAAGCAGCAAGAGAAAAACAAATAATTACATATAAGGGAATACCCATAAGACTGGCAGCTGATTTCTCAAAAGAAACTATGCAGGACAGAAGGCTTGGCAAAAATATTCGACAGGATGAAGACCCAGATATATAACCAAGAATAATTTATCCAGCAAAGCTATCATAGAGTTGAAGGAAATAAGAGCTTCCCAGACAAAAATAAGCTAAAGGATTTATCACCACCAAGCAGTATTACAAAAATGTTGAAGGGACTTCTTTAAGAAGAAAAAACATGTATAAAAACAGGAATAAAAATGTAACAACTACATTCCTATCAATAAGTACCTTAAATGGAAAAGAATTAAGTGTCCAACCAAAAGATAGAGTGGCTGAAGGATAAGAAAACAAGACCCCTACATGTGAAGAGAAAGGGAATAGAAAAAGATATTGCTTTGATGGACCTAGAAGGTATTTAAGTCAGACAGAGAGAGATAACACTATATGATTTCACTTATATGCTGAATCAAAGGAATAAAAAGAACAAATTAATCAAAAACAGACTCACAAATACAATGGACAATTTGGTGATGGACAGAGAGAAGGAGGGTTTGAGAGGCTGGAAGAATGGGATGAAGGGATAAAGAAATACAAATTAGTAGCTAATGGATGGTCATAGGATGGGGACACAGCATAGGGAATGCAGTTAGTATTAATACATTGGCTAGGTGGAAGGTCAGGTGAGGGAGGGAGTAATTGGGGGGGATCATTTTATGGACTATATAGATGTCTAATCAATGTACTGTATACTCAAAACTAAAGTTAAAAAACTACAAAAAATTGCATGAGAAACAAGTAGAGAAAAAAGAAAATATTTGACAAATATGAAGTAAGCAAAGGATTGGAAAAGGGAAAATATAGGTGCAAATAATGCTAAAAATTGTCCGACCAACACATCAAGAAAACTACTTTTAATTAAACATCATGATTTTTAAGTCATTCATTCAGGTCTTTTCTATACGATTATACAATATAAAACTCATAATTTTGAGGAACGAGTAACTTGGCCAACACTTTACAAATACCTTGGATAAAAAAATATCTCCCTGACCCCTCGCCAAGTTTCCCTCCAGATCACATTTCTTTATTGTTATACCCAGTTACAGCTCCAAAGAAATTAAAGTGTCTTAGTATAAAAGACAGGGAAAATCTCATCGCCACCACATTTTTTTTATACTAGGAAGAACTAGTTAAATATAGGAAGATCTGATTAAATGTTATCATCAAACTTACTGTGAAGAGGAGATGAAATTACTGACTATTCCAGATATATATTATCATTACCCAAAACTCCCTTCAAAATTCCTTCGAAACTTGATGCCTTCCTCACTTCACTATCCAGTGAAGAATATGAGGTAGTCACAAAGTGAATGGACCAAGATAATCAACCAGATTCCTTGATCCGTTATGGATGTTTTTGTCCATTGTATGAAATGATTACCTGGTAACAAATATAGGATTGTACAAAAATTTCTAGTCTCTGTTTATTCTACAAGCATATACATATATTTTCTTAAAACTGAAATTCATACTTTGAAAGACATACTTTGAAATAGGGATCATGTGCAAGTGAAGGGCTGTTTCATATCCCTTCAGGTTGGCCTTAAATTGCCTCAATCCTTTTTGTAGGTGCTCAGGTACATTTATTCTCTTCTGTAAAAAATTCCATCTCTTCAGTTCTGAAATAATAAATAACTATTACTTGAAAACATGTTTTGTTTTCCTTACAAATCATTCTATTTTCTTGGTCTTCTTAATATGTTCATCGCCTTCTCCAATTGTAAAATAATACAATTTTAATACAAAGTGTCATAAATGTATGTACAAAAACACATATAATCTTACCAAACTGCAACAAACATAACAATCCTGATCATCTATTTTACCAGCTGCTGCCTAAGTAATCGTCAACCTAAATAAATGTTGGAAGCACCTGGAGTACAGAGCCACCTGCTTAAGTGTATTTTATACTGAATATTTAATAAATGTTTGTATGCTTTTAAAAAAAACCTATAAAACAGAAAGATTCTCATTAATGCTTTTGAAAGGTATATATTGTAAGTGTAATAAAAGGCACACAGTGCATTCATACATAACATTTGCACAAACAAGTTCAGGTCTATTTATTTACAAAAACAAACAAACAAACAAAAAATCTATGCATGATTCATTGTATTGGGCTTTTTAATGCCCAATTCTGATCCCTGCCAAGATCTGATTGATTGTTCTATTAATATATCTGAGGCAAAAAAAAATGAAGAATAAATCAAGCAATCCAGGACCAACTTAGTCATGCTACAGAGATATGGCTGAAAAGCCAAAAAGCAAAACGCTTTGCAAAGCTTGACTGAGTACTGTTGACTGGTTGCTAAGGCACTGCTGTCCCTGTAATTTAGGCTGGTTTGAGGGAGAAGCTGGGAGGAATAAGGAGGAAGAAGGGTATTGCTGGGGAGAGGGACCAAATAGGACAAGGAGCATGATTGGCAATGTGTTAGTGGTGTCTGAGTTTATATTCATAGATATTACACTACAGGTGACCTGCGTTCCTATTATGAGATGCTTTCTCTTTTAAGTTAAGGTATTTCCTCTCCAAAAATTGCCTTTTTTAACATCAAAGTACTTTGGAAAGAAATGATACATTAACAAAATTATTTGCCAATGACCAGTAAACCAGGGAACAGAAAAGATCTTACAGAGTTCTTCTTTGAACAGCTCATACTTATATTCTCAGACTCCTCACTTCCCATTCACTTCCCAGCCTTCTGAAATGTGGCTTTGGTCCCTGCCACTCTTGCAAACTATCTTTATGTGCCAAGTTTAAAAGCACATATTATTGCTTAACCTTACAAAAACTGCTACTTTTAAGTTTGTTAATTATTTCATTGTTCTTGAAATTATCTTTCCTCTTAACTTATCCCCACTATCCTTTGATGCATCTTACACGTTTTCTTTCCCCATTCCTATATTTCCTCCTTGCCCTCCATTCATTCCACAGTTTCGTTCTCAGAACTCTTCTTACTCTACAAGCCCTTCTTAGACCTTATCTATCTTTAGATTTCCAATAAGAAACATCATTCTTAGATGTTATGTTATATTCCAGTATGTTGATCATTACTAGATCTATACCTCCAGCACAAAAATTGTTATGGGTCTAAAAGTCGTATATCTGATTACTTACTAAACTGAGTCATGGTGTCATTTCTCAGTTGTTCTTTTTTTCTGACTCTCAAATCCCATTTATGCCGTCCTCTTACTTTTATTACCTAAAATAGTGACCTCCCCATACCCACACCCCAGCCACCTGGCTCCCACCCTTCTTTTTCTCCAATCACATCCCTCTCTGTACTTGCCTCTTGTCTTTTTCTCTCAGGAGACTGTTAGAGTCTCTTGAATTGTCTCTAAGTTTAAACAGTTCAAATCTGTCCTTTTGAAACTTAGTGTCTACTAGAGAAGACAGGCAATAAACAATTTAAGTAAATATGCTAGAAGGTGATAAGTGCTATAGAAATAAATTACTCAGAGAAAGAGGGATGGGGAACGTTTGGTAGCATAAAGCACCGTTCACAAAATACCCTAGATTGACTCCTACCTTTTTAATTTTGGCCCCGAATTTTAAAGTTTCACACCGAACTACTTGTTTTTTTCTAGCATCCTGTTTGTCATTCCTGTATCTTTGTTTATGCTGGCCTCTCTTTCAGAAATATTCTTTTCCTCTTTACCTAGGAATTCATTCACTTAAGCATTTTAAGACCTACTCAGAGCTAGCACAATGGTTGGACTTCTTGTTCATTTTGTATCGTGTATTTCTCTACTACACAGTTAATGCCTAAATTATTATTTTCAATTTATTTTTCTGTCTTTCTTACTATGAGACAGACAATAGACAGGGTTCAGATCTTGCTCATATCTGTATCTTCAACATATTTAAATGGCCATTGCAATATTTGTCCTATGGCTATATTTCTATGATTCCATGATTGTTCGACTTTTGCTTTTTTCATATTGACACATTTTTTTCTTTATATACACTATTTTTTCTCTACTTATATCCAGATTAGTTCATTTAAGTCACCTTTTATTTCTTTACGGTGTTTTTTTTTATTATTAATTTCTATGTATCATGGTTAAATTTTCAGACTAATGTTCCAAATCACTTTCATCTATTTCCAAATTCCCGGGTAAGATGAGGTGGAGGTGACACTGCTGTAGTTACCAAGTCCAAATAGTCCAAGTAGTATGTGTGATTAAAAAAAAAAAAAATAGAAAAATGATCTTGCCGGAAAATGGGAATGGGGAAAAAAGATGTAGAGAAAATATAATATATATTTTCTTATTGTACTTACTATATCGTAAGAAAGAGACAGGTGGGGGGGGGACAATAAACTAACAAGTAAGGTAGATCACTGAGGAAAATAGAAACAGAGAAACAAAATCAGACTCTAGACTCTAAAAGTGGGTAGCCAAGAAAACTAGAGTTTGAATTTTTTTTTTCCTCCAATTATTTGAAGAGCATCTCCTCACCACATTTTTAAAGCATTGCTCTATTGACATTATTTTTAACTTAGGTTGTCTGGTTTATCGCATCTTTTCCAATACATATTCCGTTCTTAAAAAGTATATTTGTGTATATATATATGTACATATGTTTTTGTTTTTGCAAATGCTAAATATATATTTTTAATATTTTAAATAATGTCTTTTATCAATAATTTCGATAAAGGTGGACTTCTGTTTTTTAAAAAATGGTGTTGTTATATATACTGACAGTTTAACCAACACAGGGTAAATGCTGCCAGTATGGTTATTCATGTAAATTAATAGGCATTTCAGTTTGTTGTTGGTCATTATAATTAGTAATGGAAAACAAATAGCCAAAAGGTAAATGTGAACTAATTTATGGTATCTCATTGGAAATGCTTTGTCAAGAAAAATAGTATCTTTCAAATGAAAAGTAATTGGAGCAATGAATTAGTCTAGGGGTTAATTAAAAATTGAAAATACAGTATAACTGTTATCTAATTTCACCAGCTAGAAAAATACAGCAAGATAAAATTTAGTTGAGCTGATTTAATATTTATATTTGCTAATGAAGAGCTATGTAGAGCTTTATGTTTAATATACATTTTGTAAATTAATTACCAATAAGGCACTTACAAAAATGTGGATATTTGAAGAGATATAAGTATCATATATCAAGTAATTTTATTCACCTGAATATGTTCTTAAATATCTGTAAAAGCACACTAAAACAGCTTTAAAAAATAAAGTTAGGAATAAATATTTTATACTTTCATGATATAGACTGCACAATAAGCACAAATTCCAAAACAAACATTAAAAATATTTAGCCACAAACTAGTTCTAATGTATAAGTGAGCACTTATATTCAAATAACTAAAATACCTCCTACTTTCTATTATTTCTCTATTGCTGGAAAGCAAGGTTTGTTTTTGTAATATTCGATTTTCACATTGGCCTCTGGACATTTTATTTGATATCCTTCCGTATTTTCAAATTCATCTCCCCACCCTCAAATCTCCTTTTTATTCCTCACGTTACTTTTATTAATGAAAGCTGATTCTTCTTCAGCCTAAATATTTTTCTTCAACCAGGGCTTTGGTAAATGTTATTCCCATATGTGACATCCTTCAGAGATTCACCATTTTTTAACAAAAGAATTCTAATTTCCTCGGAACACCATTTGCATCATTTATGACTTGTTTCAAACTGTCTTTCTGGATTTAGCTCTCACTACTGTATAGCAAATCCCTGTGGTATAATCAAACTGACTACATGTTATTACACAGATGTACACTGTGCAATTATTTTAAATTCTGATTTCAGTTTGCACAATTACTTTACTTCTGGTTTGAATGGATATTTAACCTAATTTCTAATTCCCTTTCTGTCAGCTCCCCAACTATCACAATTCTACCCATATTTCAAGCCCTGTTTCAAATTTCAACTCATCCACAAATCTTTCTCGCATCACCTAAGAAACAATTTCTTCTTCCACTCAAATCCTATTACAAAACTATATATGAATTACATTTCTGTAGACATTTTTATTTTAACACATTTATACTGAAGACCAAGTATGACCAAGGTATTATTAGGCAGTACTAGGAATACAGTGGTTAAAAAAAAAAATGAAGTCCCCACTTTCAAGAAAAATTTAACCTTAAGGAGATATAAGGTAAGTACACAGATGACAGTACTATTAAAGAAAACCTTTCCCCAAGAAAAGTACATGAAAAATTCTGGGAGGATACTAAAAACTACTGTTGAGAAAAGCATTATTTGTGATAACAGCTGAGGTAGATCCTGAACAATAAAATAATTTGGGCAGTCAGTGATATAGTAGGGAATATTTCTAGCTAAATAAATATGGACCAAGGTATAGAGATGAAAATGCTCAGAGTATGTTCATGAATACTGTTATGAGCTGAACTATTTTTCCCCAAAATTCTTACTTTGAGGTCTTAATATTCACCACTTCAAAATGAGGCTATATTTGGGCATAGGGCCTTTAAATAGGTAATTAAGCTAAAGTGAGACTGTTAGTGCTATCCTAATCCAACCTGATTGGCATCTTATAAGAGAAAATTTAGACAGAAAGAGATATATTAAAGATAGCAAGACAGAGAGACAGAGAGAGAAAAGGTGAGTACACAGTGGGAAGATGGCAATCCACCAGCCAAGGAGAGAGAATTCCAAAGATACCAACTCTACTGGCCCCTTGATCTTGAACTTCTAGCATCTAAAACTATGAGAAAATAAATTTATGTTGTTTAAGCCAACCCGTATTTTGTTATGACAAACCTACCAAACTAATACAGATACCTTAGAAGATTAAGGCAGATTAGAACCAAGTAAATTGAAAAGTAAAGCTGGGAAATTTATGTTGGATTTAATAATATAAATGGGCTAATTGAATTAAATAAATTCACATAAGACACATAGGAGATTGTCTTGTCTACTCAACCTACACTCTACTTCAAATGATTAATCTTAAGCAATCATGGGAATTCGATGCCCCTTGCTTGTCAATGAACAATTCAAAAATGGCAGTCTTAGGTTATTTTTTGGCCTATGAGACATGAGAAAGTAGGAATGCTTTTAGAAAAAAAGTTTCCCTCTTACCAAGAAAGAACAAAGGCGGAGGTAGTCACTTTCTTGCTTCTTTCGCTGTGTCATCTGTATATGAGTCTGAGACCACGATACCCATCTTATTACCAGCCTAAGGATCACGGTTATCTTGACACAGAAGGGCAAGATGATGATGTCATTGACCCACTGAATCAACCAGATACTTTGCTTAGCATATTGATTCAAACAATGTTTTTATTTGTTATTTTATTTTTTATTAATTATATTACTTTTTTCAGAGCTTTTATTAGTATGTATTCAAACATTCAATATCTTCATTGTATTTCCTATTAATATTTCAAGTTTGGAAGCTATGATTGAATTAAATATGAAGTTCTATTTTTTTCCTAGCTCCTCTATGGACTTGTTTTAATTCATCAATGTGTCTCCACATCTTGATTTCCCAGCTCTTCTTGACTGACCCTGGGACTTTCATCTTAATTCCTCTGAAACTGCTCTGGTCACGGACAATGCTCTTGAGTCAAGTGGCCATTGACCTACATCACACCTTACTGAGTAGTTAGTTGTCATTCCTCCTCCCACTCCTTCCAGCATTTTCTCCACTTGTTTCTCACAATACCACAGTCTCCTAGGTTCTCCCTAACTCCCTGGGAACTCTTTCCTATTTTGCAGCACCTCCCAAATGTTGTAGTATCCCAGCGTTTGATCCTTGGCATTACTCTCTTTTCTGCCTGTACACACTTGTTTGTTCCCAAGGCTTTACGTACCATCTATATGCAATGACTGAAATTTATACCTATAGTCACTAAGAGGGCCACTAAATTTGTATATGTAACTGTATACTCTGTCTCCATACAAATATTTAATAGAGATCATAACCCTAATATATCCAAGCAAGTTCTTGATTCTTTCTCATCTTATCCCAACTCATTTCCTCCAATAATATTTTCTATCTCAGTAATTGTAACTACTGAGCTTATTGTTCAGTTGTCATCTTTGCTTCTTCGCTATTATAGTTTACAAATATTCAATCTCAGGGATCTCAGCTTTTCTGTCATAATATATATTAAAGCGGATTACATATTATTTCAAACACTAACCTCTGGTTGAGAGTTCCTTCATCTCTAGCACTGACTTCTAAATTCTATAGCTTCCTAAATGCCTTCTTGTTTCCTATCTAGCTTCCTGTGGTCTATTTTTCACAAGTAACAAAAATGATCTTTGTTAAATCTGAATAATTAATATTGTACATATATTAGGTTATTTGCTTCTCATTACAACATGATAAGAGGGTCACATTTACTTGCCCATTTCACAGATAAGGAAAAAGAGTAACTTGGCAAGATCATAGCTGATAACTAAGAGAGGAAGACTGAAACAGAAGCAGTCTGCTTTCTTAACTCACTCTGTTATACATTCACATCTATACATAAACTATTCAATTACTTTTTATCATTTATAGTGTTAAGGTAAATTACAAAATGAAGACCAGACTTAAAAATTCTCTGAGAAAACAAAATCATTTAAGCCATGAAAGCAAATCTAAATTTAGCTTATTTCATAAACATAAGTGAAACAGGTTATTTCCTGAAAATGCCTCTGATAATTATAAAAGAAATGTAAGTCATCTTCCTAAAAGCATTATAAAATAATCACTTTTAACCGACCCTCCTGTCATCTGGAAGTTCCACTATAGTAACCAATCATTGTAAAGATAAAACCACCACGCTTCTTAACTTCATTTCGGTTTTGAATTTGAAAGCTCCCATCTTGTAAACTGTTCTTATATGCACAATAAACTCTTACTGAACACTATTTTATTAATCTTGTGGTATTAATTTCGTTATTTCTGTATTTTTGGTGAAAGATTCAAATTGATACTCCTTAATGTGACTTTGGCCTCCATCATTTTACAGGACTTTGCTCCTGCCTATATTTCAACTCACGGCTACTTCTCTTCCCTCAATCTTGATTGTTCCTGAAACACAGCCAAGTTGATTTCCATCTCAGGGTTTTCATACTTTGTGACACAGTGGTTTCCTCCTAGTCCTCTCCCAGATCCTGATATGGCTCACTCCCTCAACCATTCTGGGCTCATCTCAATAGTCCCCAGTGAACCTATCTAAATATTCAGTGGCTTTTCATCATTCATAGAGTAAAATGGAGACCATACTTGAAAATTCCTTGAGCAGACAAAACCATTTAAGTCATCTTCTCCCCCTAATTTTCTCTTTCTCCACCCCTTCATCATCTAAGCCTTTGCTGCATGGAACTCTCTTCACTGCCTGGAATTATTAAAATATATTTGTTAAGAGTTTAATTCATGAAATCAGCTTATTAGCATAGTATTCATTTTTTACAATTTGGAGATCTATATTTTAAAATAACTTTACACTTATTTAAAATGTGTTTTTCATCTATTAATATAATCTTAGGAGACGTCAGTCAATCTACAAGAAAAATAATAATTAATTATCCTTAAATCCATGCAAAGTACCCACTTAGTGCCATTTCTATTGTAGATATTTGAAAAAGATATATTTAATAAATTAACACATGGAAGGATGTTTTAAAATGCATTTTTGCAATATCATTAACTAAATAATGATTTTTATTTGGGATAAACTTTCACTCTCTGGTCTAACAAATTTAAATTACCCATCTATACTTGATAACAATAAACTAATTTAGGAAAAATAAGAGTTAATATAAATTAGAAGTAATTCCCTAGTTCCCAGGGTTTTTAATTCCTCTTATCTCTGGTTAAGTCTGACCAAGAGACTATTAACCAAAGTGCCGTTACACTAGTACATCCGTTTCTGTTAGATGGCACCATTATTTTAACCCAGGAATACATTTTTAACTATCCCATTTCTTCAAGGGCTTCTGGATTCCTTCATTTCTTAAAATACAAGATGAGAGCATAGTGCTTGTAAAGATAGAAAGTAACATGAGGAAGTTTGGAAAAGCAGCAGGTATGCGAGGCATGCAAAAATAATGAGGAAGTATATTTGCTGATCTAACTTCAAGAGCAGGCTGTTCTCCTGGGAAGGTGTTTTCACAGACCCTTCAATCATTTACTAGCCTTTGCTTTAGTGGTGAGTGTTAAGGGTTTTTCCTTTTTTTTTTCCCCTAAATGGGTCAAGAGCACACATGTTTTAAACATAGAAAAATATGTTAAGATAGTAAATAATAAGGCCTTGATTTAAAAATTAATAGCATTCATGAGGATGTAGTTTAAAACTAGTTATTTCCAGTGTGACCTCCTGGGCTTCCTGCATTCTCAGCAGAAAACCATCTGCATTCTCTACAATGTATGCAAATGCTACCAACTGTTATTGGAGAAACAAAACATGTTAAGCCCATGATGTGTCAGGTAAAGGAAAAAGAAAAATGTTTTTCCTCTTGAATGTTAATCTTCATTCCTCCCTCATTCCTTGTTCTCTCCATGTAGTAAATCTGTGGTGCATGAGGGAAAGCATTAACTCTTTCGGGCCACTGGAATCTCATTTAATGCTGTCATGTCCTTGTGTTTTCAGTGCTTTGCTCAAGGTCCCCTCACACTCTAGATTTTGAAATAAACTTATTACCTTCTTTCCTGTGTGCCAACAAAATATTCATTTATTAGCTTCCCAGGGAGAATCAAAATAAAAAATAAAAATCTCCATCCCAGCCTGAGATCCCTATGAGTTTATAGATTTGAAGAAATGACGAAAGTAAACATTTATTAGCAGTCTTGACCAATGCTGGGGTGGGGGGCGGGTGAGAAGGGTGTGCACATCAGAGTAGAGGAAAGGGCAAACTTGTGTCATGGATTTGTTGACATACTGATCTACCTTTTTTGTCTTGCTATATGGGCTTTGAACCTTCCCAATATCTGGGCTTTAGAATTTCCCTTTTGGAAAAGTTTAGTTGGTCTTTTCTTCAAAGAACCCAGTGACAGATGAGGTGTTTACTTAGATATCTGACATGTAAATGATTGAGCAACAAGTGATCAAATTCAGAAAAATATTTTTACAGTGAAGCTTTGCCCATTATATTTGAGCACTGTTTTAATCTTAAAAAGCTATAATATGCTCCCACTTCTTCATTAAGTACCTAAGATAAAACTGCACTTACTGATGGAAAAAATATAAACCTTTAAGTAATCCTGTATATCAGTTTGTTCTCTTTTTTTTTAATATGCTATAGATTTTCTTTAAAACTAAAAATATTCTTGTCATTCATGCTTGGCAGATGTCATGAGGTTGGAGAATACCCATAAGTGTTTAAAAAATATATTTGCTGTATGATAAATTTATTTGTTCATAAATGTCAGCTAGGCTGTAAGCCTGTAAGAAGCAATGCTTGTAATATTTTAAATTTTTATAAACTTTTAACTTTAAATGCAATCTTGGGGAATGCAAGATAAGGCAGCACCATGTAAAACTGTACATTTTTTTCTCCCTCAGAGATACTTCACTGCAAAAATGCTATATAGTAACTCAAGTCATACAACCAGGCTATGTTTTACTACTTAGTTGTGTGACAAGGGGTTTAATCAGCCTGAAAAATGTTGACACTTCAAGATTTGTGTTAGAAAAGAACATATTGCCTGATCTTTGGAACTTGAGACCAAAAGCTCTCACTTTTCATTTAAGAGAAAGCAGATAACTATACACCAGCAGGAATAGATGGTGCAGAAAATTCAGATTAAATATGAAAGATGCAAATTGTCAAGCATTAGGCTGTGCTATTACCTTGATTTGATAAAGTCCAATGTCTAGAGAAAGACCTCTCACTTGTCAAGTTCTTCTCTATAAAATGAACATTTTTCCTCTACTAGTTTCCTCTTTTCAAGGGTTTATTTCTAATAAAGCCTTACTTCCACAAGAAGATATTGGAAACAAAACTCACAGACTCCTAAAATACTAATTAGTTGAACATGTGAACTGACAACAATAAGTTGAAGGGCATATGTAATAAACATTTTGAATTAAATTATTTCTTAAGACATGTATCAAAGTATGGTTTTCTAATAAAATGTAGTTTTAAAATTATTCTGCTATTCTCAGACTAATACAACATGTTAATAATCTCATTTGTTTATTTATTCATTTATTAAATAATAACTGAATGGCTACCATATGCCAGGCTTTCCTTGGATTTTCAAGGGCATTTGTTTTACTATGCCGTGGAAGGCATTTTTAGATACTGATTACTTGTGGTCAAACAGACTTCTAAGACACAATTTTGACATCTTATATCTCCAGAAGACATAGACAAATGATAGTATATGGCATCAGACATCATGAGTTGAAATCTGAACATAATCATTTAATTGTTGAATGAACTTGGTCACCTACACTCTCAGTGACTCCATTATTTCATCTGTACAATAGAGAATATAATGATAGCTTTCTCATAGATTAAATGACTCTCTATATAATATGTTTAGCACAGTACCAGACACATAGAAAAATGCTTAATAAATATTAGCCATCACTAACAGTATTCCCAATAGGACCTGATAGGAGCAAGAGTAGAATTTGTATTTAGGGTAATATATTTTAATATAAATTGTATATAGTTTGCAGACATATACTTCGCATATATAGCTTGTATAAAACACTCTGAATTATTTTTTATTAGATTATCACCTCCCAATTTATACATACACATGCACATACATATGTACACATGTATACATATATATGTACATGCATTATGTTACATGTATGTGCGCACATATATAGAGGAAAACAGAGAGACAGAGACAGAAAATTTATAAGGGAAGCATCCAATATCTTTCCTTATTCTGAGACTCTTATCTTATTCTGTTATCACAGTTACATAATCTCACTAATTTTGTCTGGTGCTCATAACCTAAACTAACATCATGGATGGACATACAGGTTAATACACTGAGTGAAATAAGTCGGACAGAAAAAGATAAATACCATATGATTTCACTTATATGCAGAATCTAAGGAACAAAAGAACAAACTAATAAAAAACAGACTCACAAATACAGAAGACAATTGGGTGATGGACAAGGGAAAGGGAGTTTGGGGGGCTGGGAGAATGAGGTGAAGGGTTAAAGAAGTACAAATCAGTAGCTGATAAGTTGGTCATGGGGATGGGGAACACGGCATAGGGAATGCAGTTGGCATCAATATGTTGGCTAGGTAGAGGGCCTGGCAGGGAGGGAGCAATTGGGGGGATCCTTTTATGAACTACATAGATGTCTAATCAATGTACTGTATACTTGAAACTAATTACAATAAATAAATACAATAAATTACAATAAATTTATTTTAAAAATAAAACAAAATTCAATAAATTTTAAAAATTAACAAAATCTAAATTACAGCATTCCTTTTGAAAATGTCACCCATTAAAAATTACAAGCAATGTTACCTATGTATTATTCAGTAATCAGTAATTAAATATTAAAATATTTAGTATTTTACTGTTTACAAATATTAAATCTTCAACATAGGTATAATTATTAATGATAAACTCTTGGTTGTTCAACTTATGAATGGATGAATTATTGTCATCATCATTATTAAGGGATGTTCAACAACTTTTTGTTTTAAAGATTCTCTACAAAATAGTGGGATGTTAATGTTACACAAATCTATAGAAAAATGAAAAGATTTATAAAAGCAATACCAAACTAAATTGCAACTACTAAAATTATTACAGACTCCATAGTTACTGAGCCCATATTAATGATGTTTGGTTATGACAAATTTAGTGGGATATGTTCTGCTTCTCAAAATAAAATTAATGCAAAAAATTGTACTAAATCGATTTTTTACTTAAATAGGCATTTTTAGTTAAGTAACTTTCTATAAATTATAGAAATAAAATTGCTAAGTGTTATATATTAGACAAGAAATAAAATATTATAACATGGTTTAAAGGTAAAGTAAGGACAGTTTGATACTTTTTTTCATTCAATCCATATTCTGAGAGCATCTGTTAAATGGCAGATACTATTCTATGTATGGGGATATAGCAGTAAACTAGAGTACATATAAGAGCCACACAAATTAATTTTAATGAATCGGTTCATGTGATTGTGGGAGCTGACAAGTCCAAAATCTGTAGGGCAGGCTGGCAACTCAGGCAAAGTGGTATTCCAGTTCTGAGTCTGAAATTTATAGAGCTGGTTGGAAGACCGTAAACTCAGGCATAAGTTTTATTTTAGTCTTGAGAAAGAATTTCTTCATCTGTAGAAAAATTTATTCCTGTTCTTAAGCCTGTCAACTGATTGGAAGAGACCCAATCACATTACTGAGGGTAATTTCCTTTACTTAAAGCCAGCTGATTATAAATGTTAATTACATCTTCAAAATATCTTTATAGCAACATCCAGACTCATGTTTGACCAACAACTGGGAACCAGGTCTAACCAAGCTGACATATAAAATTATCCATCACATAGGATAAAGTAAAATGTATGTAAATTTCAATGGATACCAAACAACTCATTTGTTGATTTAGTTAACAAGTATACTTTAAAGGGGCTGCTATGTGCCAGGAACATCAGTGACCAAACAAAAAAAATTCTTAACCTCATCAAATCTATAATTGAGTGAGGCAGACTATTAAAAAATAATTTATTAGTGTTTGAGAGGCTAAGTGCTTTGGAAAAAAATAGAGCAAGATAAGGGAGATTCTAGGTGAGAAGATGTTTGAAATGGTTATAAATATGGTCACAAGAGAAACTAACGAGATAACATTTGAACAAAGACTTCAAGGAATATTAGAAGTTATCACTCAGTTTTTATTGAGTTATGCTGCATTAACAACCCCCAAAACACCAACCAGGATTTAGAAAACCTAGTGTCTGTTTCTCAGATACATGGCATGACCTCTGTGGATCAGCTATGGTTCTGCCTTAAGTTATTTTAAATCTAGTAAACAAATTGAAGAAGTAGCCTCTACCTGGAGTATGTCATTCCCATGTCAGAGTGAGAGAAAATAAATGGTGGATCTACAAAATGCTCTTAACTGTCATTCTTCTTAGAATGAACTGTGTCACTTTTATTCACTTTTCAGTGGCCAGAGCATATCATTTGGTCAAATCCAATAGCAACGGAGTAGAAATTTTCATCTCATGAAAGTGTCAGGGAGTATTTGAGAACAATCTTGGTTTCCCCCCTTTCTCACATAAAATGCACTTGCCCCGCCCACACAAAGGGAAACAACCTAATCATGTCCTCATGTTCAAATCCCATGATCTCATGATAATCTTTAGATCAGGGCCATATAAAGCTTTTCTTGATTCAGAGACCCAGGAACTGAAAAGTCATCTGTCCAGCACACCTCGCACGCAGTGGCAGAATGTAGACGGGCTAACTGTAATAAATATTTCCACTAAAAGAAGGTGAGAATGGGAAACAGATAGATAACACTGACCTACAGCAACACTGAAATCTCCTCAAAGACAAGTTTCAAAGGGTCCCGCCCCTGGAGGAAATTGAGGCCCCCGCTTCTGTTCCCTTGAAGTAGTTCCTCAGGCCATTGTTTTCTTGGTACATGTCACTCCCTCTGAAAGATCTTTCCTTTTCTATTTTCCTCCTAAGTATCATCTGAAGAGAACATTGAAGAATATGTTTTCCCTGAGGACCACGCAGTTTTCTCATTCCCCTTTCTGTCTGTGAAAGAATAGGGGCCCAAATGTTAAGTCTCAAGGAGTCTGTGAATTTTAAATCCAGTCTGACTCCTTTCGGCAGTACAACTCTTTCAGAAGCTTAGTTAGCTTTTCTGCTATTACTCAGCTTTATATGTGAGTAGCTTACCCGTAATTATTCTTTTTTTCCAGACTTAATTATAGGTAACTTGAACTTAACAAGCTTTGTTGGGAAAACCGTGCCTTTATTCTTTTTTTCTTGAGCCATTTGTTCTAACTTAAAAATTTTACTAGGCATTGCCTTAATCAATTTGGAGATTTTAACAAAGGGTTTTATGGCCATGATTCTAATTTAGTTCTTCCAGAAGAGATTAAGTTTAAATTAGCCTTTGTTTCCAAAGGGTGTCTCAGATTTGTTTTTTTTTTTTCTTTTTTCTTTTCTTTTCTTTCTTTCTTTCTTTTTTTTTTTTTTTTTTTTTTTTTTTTTTAATCAGTTGGAAATGAGAAGCAGTGCCAGCCTCTATATCTGGAAGCTTTGGGAATTTCTGAGCTTTCTATATTCCCATTCTTTTTTGCTTGCGAGGTGCCAATTATTTTCTGATTTCATGTCTTTCTTGTAGTGCCTGGTCAAAGCAGCCTATTATTAAACCAATGAACTCTAGCAATATTCTATTTCTTATCAGGTGTTTCACCACTACATAACATTTACAATCATTTTTTTTTGAAATTCCAGTCCAGTTCCCTGAGTTCCCACTATCAATAAGGAAAGTCAATGTGAAGGATTATTGTGTTTGTTTAATCAGCACCCCAATCCTTGGTACCAATTTCTATATTAACTTTCATTAATATGACACAGTAACAACATTGTCCATGTTTCAAGGTCTTCCTACAACAAATATTTATTTCTCTTTTGTGTTACCAGTATCTTATGGGTCAGCTCTAGCTGCTCTCTGTTGTTTTATACCAGGCCCCAGGATGAAGGAGCAATCTCCATCTTAATGATGCAGATCACACAGCAGAGGAAAAGATCCAAGATAAATCATATAAAAGCTCTTAAAGCTTCTGCGTAGGAGAGGCATATATCACTCTATTCATTTCATAGGCAAAGCAAGTTACATATCCAAATGGAGAGCAAAAAGCTTTCTTCTTATTAAAGTAAAAAAAAAGAAAAGAAAAAAATGTTTGGAAACCATAACAATCTTCCAGGGAGAGAACAATGCAGACATCAGGGCCAAGAGATTTTCAGGCAAAATGAACAGCCAATGAGAATGGGGACATATCTGACATGTCCCAGGAATAGCAAGAAGGCCAGGGTGAATGATGTTAAGTATACAAGCTGCAAAGTACTGAAGCACAGAAAGGGAAGAAGGAGCAATATTGTGTAGAGATTTTAGGCTATTGTAATGACTTTGGCTTTTAAAGTGAAGAAAAAGTTTTGAGCAAAGATGTGATGCTATCGAACTTTTATTTTAAAAGTATTGCAGTAGCTGCTGTGACTAGATGGAAACGGACAAAGGACATTCCTAGGGAGACAAGTTAGAAGGATACTGCTATCAAAATGAGAAAGTGGTGCCTTGGACCGGGGTAACAGAGACAGAGGTCCTGCGATGTGGTCAGATGTATTTTGAAGATGAGTCACAAGGTCTCTGAGTGGGTTTGATATGGGATGTGAGAGAAATAAAAGTCAAAGTTAGATTCAAGATCTAACTTTTTACTGGAAACTGGAAAGAAGTTGTCATTTACTGAGATGGGAAGATTGTGGGTACAGCAGGTTTAGGAAAAAGATTAGGAGTTCTGTTTAATATACAATTTTGAGGTGGCAATTAGACATCCACATGTAAATGTCAAGTCAGGGGGAGAGAAATTTTTAAATTGGGAGTTATGTGCCTATGTTTTATTTAAAACCATAAGACTGAAAGAAAGCAAGAAATTGGTGAGTATAATTAGAAAAGATGACAAGAGATCTGGGAAAATCTCCAATTTTAAGATATTCAAGGAAAAGAAAATGAACAAGGAAGCAAGACTTAGTTTACAGGAGGAAAACTAATAGCAAGTGATATACTGAGAGCTAGGTAATTAATATGTTTAAGGAGGCAGGTGTGATCAAATACATCAAATGATACTACTAGATTACTTAAAATGAGAGTAACATTTGCCCACTAGTTTTAGCAATTTAGAAGTCATTGTGACCTTGAACAGTTCTATAAAGTGATGGGGGCAAAAACCTAACAAGAGTAGTTTCAAAAAAGAACAAAAAAACAAGAAAGGGGACATCAAGTACAGATAATAGTCCAAAAGAGTATGGAATGAGCCTGGGGTCAGCTTCATAGTGGATTTAAACTTCATATAAAATGGCTTATTCATTTTAAAATTGAGAATAGCAATATTCTACCATTTGTTAATTTTGGAAAATGAGGCATAGATATTTTATGGTATGCTTGGTAATAGTCTTTATTTAAAAGAAAAAAAAAAGTAAAACAAAAACAATTAGTCCTAATAGCAGAAACTTAAGAAATTAACACCAGGTATTTGACGACTACTAAAAGGAAATTGTGTAAAAAGGAAAAATATTCTAATTTGGTAAACACTGATTTATTACGACCATCTCTTTCATTGTTAAAAGAATCTGTAAATGCTAATTACAGATATGGTAGAAAACAAAACAAAACAAAACAAAAAGAAACAAAAACCAAGTCCTAGGGCAAGCTGAGGGATGAACTGTAATTTGTAAAGGTGAGAAGTAGAAAGAAACTAAGGAAGACAAATGACATGCATATCCTTTACAAGTCTGAGACTGAGATCTGTGACAAAATAAGCCAAATTATCTGTGAGTGTCCGGGACATGAGATATAATGTGAGGAACTAAGAGGAGAGTCAAACAGATGATCTGAATCAAAAGCTGAAGGTAATTCCAGACTGTGTGGGAGGGGGAAAGGGAGTAGCAAGTAGAGAAGATGTGGGAGATGTTAGCATTGGACAGATGAAATGTCCTAGACAACTAACATGATCCTGAAGAAATCTGCAACCTTACTTCGTAAAGAAAACCAAACTGTCTCTGGAAAATATTATGGCCCCAAATATTTCTCTGAATTTGATCAGACAGCTTCAAATAGGTTTATTTATCTATAAAGCACAACTTACAAATATGGATTTGCAATAAGCTTCTTTAAAGCAGTTAACTTGTTTTCTTATAAGTACCTACCTACCCCTGAATTTATAATCAGAAAGTAGAAGGATTCAATATACACAATTAAATGAATATCGATGTTTATGGTCAATGTATAAACTTTGCAAACAAATGACTTTGAGCATGTATCTAACATACTGGTGAATTAAATCATATTTAAATTTGATAGGAAAATTTGTTTTTCCAAAGACTCTGTTAAATCTACTCTTAAGGATAATATATACTTATGAAATAAAATTGTACCCATTAAGTTAAATTGTGTGTATGTGGATATTCTCTAGCTCATAGGTTGAATGTAATTCAGAATTTAATGTATTAAATATTTATCTAAAAAGAAGTCAAAAATATAATAAAAGCACCTTTGGAACTCTTCGGAAAGTTAAATGTAATCGGTGAGAAACAGAATGTAACAAAACTAACCACTATATTGATATTTATTTTAATCACATAATAAAACTGTTTAATACAATTGATTTTTCATTCAATGCTTTGCTTAGAATTAAGTCCACTATATTAAGTCAAGAGTTAATTAGAAAATGTTAAAGTTAAATATAACAGGTTTGCTGAGATCAAGAAGCTTTATTTTGATAAATCCAAAGGTTATCCTATATTTGAATATCTTTCTTCTCAATATTTTGGAGTATTACTATGCAAAGATCAGCCTTTTAAGAGTTTCAAACTGCCACTAAGTATGATCTCATTTTATCTGATATTTCTGAAGAACTCTTAAAAGTAAATAAGATGAGCAAACCTTTAATTTGACATTTCTTGAATTTAAATATTCATAAGGTGATTGATATTTAAACATCATCTACTGAAGAGCTCAATTTCAATGAACCAATCAATGTATCAAACTCAGCTGTATTACTTTGGGATAATAAGGGCACAGTAAAAGAGGAAAACTTGTTTATTTTATATGGGAAAATAGATTTTAAGTATATATCTATTTTAATCTGTAAAACCTGATTTTAAAAGATGAATCATTTTTTTCTGTAACTAAAAATACTATTGTTATCTGAATTGTAATATTTGCTATTATTTTATTGTATTGTAATTTAAACATTTTTTTCCTATACAAATTAAGGAGACATTTGGTCTTGAGAGAAAATTTTGCTATACTTAAGTCCTTTGTTTTGAGAACAACAAAAAAAGTGAATTTTATTACAGAAAACAAAAAAAAAATATTTTCTTGACTTTACACATGAACTTCATATACTTTGTCCTTAATAAAAATTGTACCTTGAAAATAAGGATAGTGTACATTTGTTTTAAGACTATAAAAGTTCATACAAGGACAGGAGTTAGAATATAAAATATAACTCAAAAAGGAGTTTTTTTTTTTTTCATAACCAGTTGTAAAATGATTCAATACTCAGTATCCTACTTGGCTTTTAAAAAATGACAGAACTCTTTTAACTCAAAAGTCAGATATTTTGCTTTACATTTTGTAGATATTTAGAAACCCTGATCTCTGCCCTGTAACTAAAAATTAAATATTTTACATATATTTTTATTAGAGAAAGTATTTCAAAATGCAATGTTTTATTTCAAATAGGATAGAGAATTTTGAAATCAATAGAGATGGAAAGAATTTTCAAACACAAAAGGTGCTAACTGGTAACTTTTAATGGGTAAAAGAATTATCCTTTGTATAAAATGTGAAAGGCTAAAACATAAAACCATTTTATCACTGAAAGAATATATTTTATATTTGTTTGCTCGGAAGAAAAGAAAGGCATGCTTAAATTTAAAAGCGAAGGAAGATGCTTTAAGTAAAAGATGAATGGAAGGAGCTATAAGGGAAAAATAAATGGATTTTTAATACCTGAGAAATGTAAAACATTCTAGGCCAAACAAACACTATCAGAAACAAAGCAAAAAAGACAATCATAATTAATTCACAACTTTTGGGGCACAGACCTAATGTTATTACTGTAAAGTAAGTTCTTACAAGTCTATAAGAAAAAAGGAAATAGCTTGAGAGAAAAATATTCCAAACAAAATGGATGAATAACTAATTAGTGGTATATACAGCTCATTGGCACTTGTGTAAATAGATAACCTTACCAGCAGTAAATAAAAGACAAATCACAATTGAGAGCACTTCCAACCACTTACGATCTGGCACTACCTAGTTAAAATCAATTTTTTTCTCAAATAAACTCTTTAAATTTTAATATGCCTCTATCTTTTAACAGTTCTGGTATCAGAAAAGAGAACCTAAGGAAACTCCGGAAAGCCACCAAAAAGCGACCAGATGTTGGTACCTGTTGAGCCTCTTGGACTCGCCGTTTCCTCGCTGCCCCTGGAGTTAGTTGGTAGGGAAGGATCCTGAATCCTCATTCCTAGCTTTTACCTGAGAAGCTCTGACTGTCTTTGAGCCCTTCCTTTTCTCAACTGGTTCCGGAAACCAGCTGGAGTCGGACTGGATCCAGCGTCGGACTGGGTCCGGCTTAGAAACCGGCCTGGGCCCAGTGTCAGACTGGATCCGGCTTAGAAACTGGCCTGGGTCCAGCGTGAGGCCTCAGGCGAATGAAATTTTGTTTTAAGGCTGAACAACTAGGTGTCAAAAACCAAGCTTTGCACACTGAATAAGACAAGCAGAAAGATGAATTCATTGCAAGGGTTTTGACCTGTAAGCCGGGAGCAATGAATTCTGAGTTGCTCTCGGACTGAGGCGGTTTTTAATGGGGTAAATGTGGAAGTTATTTGGCTTTTTCAGCTGCATGGTTGCCTCTAGGTCTTCTTCTCTATTTGAATGGGGGTAGCTGACTTAGAGAAACAAGTCCAGAGATGGCATGAACAGACTTTGCATTTGGGGGTACGCTGGCATTCTCCGCTGATTTCTGACAAGAGCCGTAAATTCTTGCAACCTACGATAGGTAAGATTAAGTTCCGTTTTTTTCAATTTGACGCTTTGGCCAATTCCATTTTGTCTCTGTCATAAGTGAATTGAATTATGGTGGCCACAGTGGAGAATTTTTAACCCATATTAGATAAGCTTATCCATTTTGGAGACACCCTAGTAAAAAAAAAAGGGGGGGGGGTGTCTCAGTTACGCACTCACTTATAAATAGAGAAAAAATAATTTTTCCTCCTACACAGTTTCTGGTGACTAGCATGAGACCCACTGGAACACCGCACTCACTCCTGGGCCTACAAACAGCAACCTGGGAAAAGTGCCGGAAGCCGACAAAGGGTAAGAATTCTGACCAAAGTCAGGTCTCTTAGATTTCTATCTGTGGTGCCTGGTTGAGGAAGGTAAAATTTCACATTCTCTCTTCCTTTTCCAAATTTGGATTGACAGGAACAATTATTGGTTATTGATCCTTTCTCTCTCTGGAATAGTTATTGCCCTCTTGTTTGTTTGTCTCATTTATTTCTGAAGAACTTGGCTTGGTAGCTGTCAGGTTAGAGATCCCCAAAATACAGCCAGACAGAAATATGGGATGCGTTACATTTGCAGCTAGGGTCCTATTGCCAGCTCTCGGGGCAATTGTCTACATCTTTCTCTTCTTGTGGTTATCTTTGGGAGTAGCCCTAGAAACTGGGAGGGTAGTATCATTTGCATCCCCTTTGAAGACATCTTTTGTGTCCATGGAGTTGTTCAGTACTGCCAGTAATATCTACTATTTGTCCATGCTGAAACTTGATTAGATATTTGAAAGGATATTTTTTAAGTCTCTCTTTGATCTGAAGTTACCAAATTAGAAGCTGATTGATATTCAAAGCATGATAGGAACTTTTTAAAGGTTTTCTCCCCTAAGCTAAAATGAAACTATGTGCCCAGAAGGAAAGAAAAACATTCTGAAACCACCCTGGAAGGATTTACTAAAACATTCCAAAGACAAACAGCTCTAAATTTAGAACATAAGAATCTCTTGATTTCCATCTTAGTTGAAGATTTTCTCCCTGAAGGAGGACTCAGTACCATAATAAATACCTCCTGCCGTGCCTGGATCAATACCTCTGGTATTGTAGCAAATACAAGAAATTCACAAACAGGCCACTTGACTAAAATAGATTGTCGTCCCTTCAAGTACATTCTTTGATTTATTGATACCACCTGGTTTGGTTTATTAAAAAAATAATAATAAAACCACAATTACCATATTATTACTTTATTTTTTCCATATTATTACTTTGTATTCAAATTGGCACCCTTTTAGACATACTTTTAAATCCAATATCAGTGAGGGTGAGTTTGCAAAACTAAGAGGCTTAAGAAAGAATATATATGTTTTGATCCATAAATGATACTATAGATAAACTTAGTTCAAGATAAAAATAAAATAAAACAAAACATATGCATAAAATGTATATGCAGAAATGGCTACTGGGAAATTATATCATATACACAAAACTGGAAGCAAATTCAATGTACAAAAAGGCAACTAATTAAATAAATGTTCACATATCTGTTAACTAGAATACTCTGCTAGCATGGGAAATCATGTTTGTAAAAATAATGACATGAAATATGTTTACTAATATAATTTAAAATTGAAAAAGTTATGATATAAAATATGATTATTATAAGACTAAAATGGTGAATATATAGTACATGTTAGATAAGTAAATAATGTGTTTATATTATACATTTGCGTGGGATTATATTATCAACAAGATTTTCCCAATTGTTATATTATTTTCCTGATCGTTGATCCAATTTAGACAGTTTGGGAAGATTATTTTATTTTGAATATTTATTAAAGTGAGATTTTCAAACTTTTTTCCTTTATAAAAGCCAGGGAAGGCTTCCCAATTTCCTCCTCCACCACAGCCTAAGCCTCAAGCCTTGAAATACACATTGGGATAAGACCAACAACATGAGAGCAATTTGGGAGCTTGGTAGAAAAGAGAACATTAGGCTACACCCCAGATGTACTGCATCACTTTGTACATTTTAACAAGATCTGGGGTAATTTTTAAAGACTGAGAAGCACTTCTCTCAAACATAATAAGGAAGCCGGTATATGTTTTACTTACAAAGACTTTTGCCAGTAACAGAATCATTGCAGAAAAAAATTCAAATTTTAAGATAACATGAGGTTAGAGTACTAATTGGTACAATCCTTTTAACAATGTGGTAATAGTGTCAGTACACGTAAAATGATTATACTTTCAGACCTAGTAACTACACTTCTGGAAATGTTTGCTAAAGAAAATATCCAATGAAATAGTAAAAGCTTTATATACAAAGATGATCATTGTAGCTTTATCTAAAATAGCAAAAAATTAGAAACCAATTAAATGTTCAACAATAGAAAAATGATAAGTAAATTACGGCCATCTACTAGATAGATTTTTATTCAACAAAATTACGTTTTTAAAAATTTATATTTTAAATCCTTTATCCATTTTAAAAGTGTTACCATTAATTATCTTTTGTTTTCAAAATCATTGCTTCAATTGCTTTTCTTTTTTACACATGTCTGGTAATTCTTTTTTCACCCTTTATTTCTAATGATCCTGTGCCATTTTGTTTTAGATTTTTTTAAACAGTTAAATTTGTTTTTGTTTATCTAATCTGAAAGTCTGCTTTCAATGGGTCTGAAACATTTTCTATAAAAACCATTCCTAGCTCTCCGCCCATACAAAATAGGCCATGGTCTTGCCAACACATGGGCCAAAGTTTAACCCACTCAAATTAAACAACTGTAGTTAACAATTTTACAGAAGCTTCCACAAGCTATACACTGTTATAAGAACCTTACATATAATAAGTCATTTAATAACAGTAAGAACTATTATTATCCCCATTATACAAATGAAGAAACTGAGGGACAGAGATATGCCCAAGGTCACACAACCAATGATGGCGCTGGGATTTGATCTCAAGCCATCTAGCGTCAGAATCTACAACCTTAACTACTACAATATATTACTTCTTACTGATGAAAGACTGAAGCATGTGTTTCAGCATCTTCCTACCATCTTACTTCACACAGTCTTTTATAAGTGATTAGTTTCAATTCTACTATAACAAATTGCCACAAACTCCATGCTTAAAAACAGCACAAAGTATTCTCTCATGGTTCTTTGGTTCAGAAATCCAGCTGATTCGGCTGACCATTTTCTTCAGGTCTTTAGAAGACTGACATCAAGAAGTTGATTCCGTTGCATTCCTTTCTGGAGACTCTAAGGATAAATCTGCTTCCAAGTTTATTGTGTTTGCAGAATTCAGTTCCATGCAGTTATAGTTGTAAGATACCCTTTCCTTTGTGGGCTGTCAGCTGGCTGTGGTACTGAGCTTTTAGAAGCTGTCCACATTTCTTGTTTATGTTTCCTGGCATCTTCAAAGCCAGCAACTAAGAGTTCAGCCTTTCTCATGCTTCAGATCTTTATTCTGCCTCCCTTTCCACTTCATTTCTCTTTCTCTCTTCTGGCTTCCTCTTCTGCTTTTAAGGACTCAAGTGATTACCTTGGATCAACCTGGATAATGTAGAATAATCTTCATAGTTGAAAGTCTGTTGATTAGTGACTTTAATTCCATCTAAAAACTACCTTCACAGCAGTACCTAGATTAGCGTTTGATTAAGTAACCAGAAAACAAAAAACTTGAGGGCACATCTTTAGAATTCTGTCTACTAGGCTTTCCTTTGAGCTTTTCTTTACTTTCCCTTCTCTGAATTTCCAACCTGGAAATACAGCATTTAAAATATTTATTCTACCTTTGGTATAAGTTAATTCTCTTAGCAAGGGAGATAGAGAAAACTCATTTTATCTACATTTGTGCTGCTTATCTTAATAAGTACTTTCCCATCAGATCTGTAACTGCATTTTGTAAACATATTTTCTTTTCTCATAGGTTTTCAAGATTTGGGGAAAACATTTTTAGTTTATTTTGCTTGGCTAGTCAGCCCATTATATTAAAGTTCCTTTAAATTGAACAAAAAATATAGTAACATTTTAAATAAGTGCCATGATTTACTTATGCTTATATGTCCTCACATAACTAATTCTGCATATTAGTTTACAATTCTCCATATTTATATTTTACATAACTGCAATCACAATGTATATGATATTTGTCATTTCCAAAACTGCATTCCTTTGTGAACTTTCCATTGACTAGGATTGGTACATGAGAAAGCAACACACAATCTTCAAATTACAGAGATTCCTGGACCAGGATCCTTTCAACCTATCCCCTCTAACCATCATTTCTACTCATTTGACCCTTCCATATTATATTCCAGCATAATGAGAAATTTGCATTCTCACCTTTGTACACATGTCATCTCTCTGACTTCATTTTCTTCTCTTACTAACTCCTATTTGCCTTTCAAGACTAAGCTAATGTGTCAGTTCCCTTCAGGAAATTTTCCTAGCCTGGGTTAAGTGCCTATCTCATGTGTACCCATAAAACTCTTTGCATACTTTTATTATGGCATTTTTTGTCATATTCAATTATAATAATCTGATTATTTCTACAGCTTTCACCCAAACTTTAAAGCCCTTGTGAACAAACCCTGTGTCCTACTAGTGGTTTTACTTGGGATGAGTTATGTTTGGCTTCGATTAATATACAAATCCCAAATATCAGTGGATTAAGACAACATAGGTTTATGTTATCGTCACACTATGCATTATGGGTTGGTTAGAGGCTCTTTTTCATCCTCGTTTCACTAACAAACCTGCCATTATCTATAAGGATGCTAATTGGCAGAGACAAAGAAAGACTATGGTAAAGTAAACAGTGGCTCATAAAGTATCTCCCTGAAGTAACACATGTCATATCTGCTAACCTTTCATTACCAGAGAATATATGTGACCATCCCTCTCCTCAAAGGAAAAAGAAATAAAATCTTACCAGGTGCCAGGAGGTGAGAGCTATAAACAGTTAGTGAATACCACTAATGACAGGCAACTGCCACATGCAGTCTCTTTAAGTATGTTTATTAGTTTGCTAGAACAACCATAACAAAGGACCACAGACTGGGTGACTTAAACAGAAAGGTTTTGTCTCATAGTTCTGGAGGATAAAAGTCCAAAATCAGGGTGCCATCAGGGTTGGTTCCCTTTCTGAGGGCTGTAAGAGAAGGATCCATCCCAGGCCTCTCTCCTTGGCTTTAGATGGCCATTTTCCCCTTGTGTCTCTTCACATTGTCTTCTGTCTGTATGTCAAAATTTCCTTCTACAAGGACACCAATAGTATTGGATTAGAGCCTACACTAATGCATTTTAACTTGTTTTCTTCTGCAAAGACCCCATCTCTGAATAAGGTCACATTCTTAGGTCCTGGGGGTCAGGACTTCAACATGTGAATTGGTGAGGGGGGAGGGGGGGTGACACACAATTTAATCCAAACAGCATGTAAAATAACAGCACTGACACATAATAACTTCTTTTTTGAATTAATGACTAAATCATGCCTGTTTTCTTATCTCTATATAATTTTTGTAGCTATGATTTTAATGACTCCAAGCAGAGTAAAACAATATTTATAATTGTTTACTTTCATAGGAAAATTATGATTAACACTTCTTCTGAGAGTTTTTTTTTTTTTCCCAGTTGCTATTTTCTTAAGTTTTCGACAATGGAATAACTGGGTATAAATTAATTTAAATTTAAGATTTTGATATACGTTGTGAAAAATGCTTTTTGAAAAAGAGGTCTGCTTATAAATAATGTTACTAGCAGTGATTAACAGTATTTTGGGCCAAAATTGTATTGTCATCATTAATTACATTTCCGTATTTATAAAATAGCATTCTCAATTTGCTTTAACATGAATCTTATTACTAACTAGATGATATTTTCCCAAATGTTTGCTCACTCTTCAGTTAATCTCTAACTCCTTCACCATATTATATCTCTTTCTGGTAAACATTGCATTCGAGTACCTAATAAGGCCGCACATCCAGGTACTCGTACGGTGGTTAGAACTGTCAGAATACCTGGGAATGAATACTGGCTATACCACTTCATGTCAGTGAAATCTTGGGTTAGTTTCTGTGATTATTTCCTATGCTTAGTTTAATATAGCATATTATATCATTTGTTTTATTCTTTTATATACTTATTCTTACATCTTATTTCAGAAACAATTTATAGTTAGTAAAATATTATTACAACAAAAATATGGTAGTCATGTGATGGGAGTTTTTCAGACAAGCAAAAGTAAATAGAAATATATAAAATATATGAACAATGGTCTCTAAAGTGACCATATCCCATCCAATCACTTGTGATATTTAAATAAAAACAGAATTTATAGAATGGTAATCATAATATTATCTACCATGTTGGTTTCTTTTTGAAGAGTAAATGAGTTAATATATATCAAATATTTAAAGCAAAGCCTGTAAGATAGTAAGCAGTCAGTGAATGTAGACATTTTATTAAAATTATTATTCTATACAATTTGGTATTGATGGTTTTATTTTTATAATTTTAAATTAAATCTTTTCTGAGGCTAAAATTGAGTGATTTTCTTACTCTGTTTTTTCACCAATTTTATGAGTGTTCTTAAAAAATTAATTTATCAAGATATGACATATATGCAATGACTGCTCAATTTTAATTTTATACTTGATGAGTTTTGAAAATGTATACACCCATGTAGTCACCGTCGAGTTTAGAAAAATACCATCATTCCTAAAACATGCTCTTATGCTCCTTACCGAACAAATGATACCCTCATGCCAGACCCCCAGGAAACCAAATGTGCTGTGTCGCTCCCTTTTTTCTAAACTTCTGACTTGCAACGTGCAGTGGCCTCAGCCTCCCTCTATTCTGTACTTCATCTCAGTTGCATGAACCCGCTGAACTTTGTTTGGGTTTCCTCCCTTCATCCCACATTTGAAAAAGAGTTGTTAGTCAGAAAGTTAATGTAAAATGATAACACACCTCATTTGTTTCCTTTTTTAAAGGATATCCCTGAAAATAGTAACTACATATGTATTTTGTCCTACTTTCTCATTTTTATCCACAAAAAAAGTTAAGTACAGTCCCTGTTAAATCATCGCAACCGTAGTGGAAATAAATGATACTTGTTTAAAGAGAGTATATATTATAGTTGATGATGTGTTTACAACACTAAAAATTGGGATACAGGCATAAGAGAGTTCAAAGGCACATGTCTTAATAACCAAACCATGCCAACACCCTTGGTCTAAGCAGTTTCCTCACAGAAACGTAAAAATACTCATTTCCCACTAAATTTAATGAACTAAAATACCTTGTTTTTCAATCATTTCACTTGATGGACATATGCCATCAAAGAAAATTCTACTAAAATTTTGACTGATGTTCCATTAAAGATTTATTAAGAATTAATATAAATATTTTAATATTACTTAATTAATATTTAAATTTTAAATATCTTCCTAGTCATTATACCAAATGGAATTTTATGTGCAATGATATTTTTATTTATACTTCTTCAAAATTATAGCATACTGTGCTATTGTTTATTTGTTTGTTTGTTTGTTTATGCCTATCCTGCTTCAGGAACTATTTATAGTAGTAAAGTTCCATTGCAACAAAAAATATGATTGGTGAAGATTCATCCAACAAGAAAAAGTAAATAGAAATATGTAAAACATATGAACGATGGTCTCCAAAAAAAAACCATATCCCATCCAACCTTTGGGGTGTTTGAATAAAAACATAGTCAAATCAACTTCCTCAAGGTCTATTTAACTCATACATATACATTGAATATACATATTTTTTTCAAATCATCACTATCCAATGCCTAGAATAGTACTTAATAATTCAATGCCTGTAAGTGCCCAATAAATATTTCTAATTATTATTATGGGAAAGAAGATAGAAATTAAAAATAGAAATATCCAAACTTAAAGAATATATATTCAGAAATGTGCTCATGTTATTATATATGTTAGATAAAAATGTTTTGTTTTGAAAACAATTTGGATAATTTATTAACAATGGCAATGATTCAAAAGTAAAATTTGGTTGAAGGGCTGTCTTTTTAAATTGCGGTATTCATTATGAAATAAAGTATTTATAAATGCAGTTAATTCTACATTTGTTTCTTTGGTCCTTGAACAAATTTAATGGAACCAATAACACATTTCCTTGGTTTTAATTATGCACAGTATGTATTTTTGATGTTGCCAGTTTTCCTAAAGAATAGCAAATGTTGCCTTTTCCTCAATAGCTTTGATTTTGTGCATTCTGTGCCAAACATTTTCTTTTTCTTGTAGTAACTATTAAGCATGTTGACACCCACAGTGTTCCAGCATGGCCAGGCGCCCCTCAGGATGTCTTTACTAAAAAGGGCATAATTTTAAGTGTTCACTCTTTAAAAAGCAACATATAACTCATCTTAAATACTAAAACTAAAACATTAACCCTAGTGGAAACTTGTGAAAAGAGATGGTGGAAATCTATCTAAAACTGACTTTTAAAAGTATCTATGCCTCTTTCAACCCTGTATTCTTTCTTCTCTTTCACTGTTTATTCAAATACATGTATGTCTGTGTTGGTGTGTGTGTGTGTATATATATATATACATATATATATATATGTTAACATATATATATACATATATATATGTTAACATATATATATACATATATATATGTTAACATATATATATACATATATATATGTTAGTGTATATGTGTGTATGTGTGTGCATGTGAGTGTGTATCACAAAGATGTGCTGTTTTATTATGATTACAGGTGTTCAGGGTATCATTATTGCAAGATGCCTTATCCTATCAAAGGCACAATATTATTGATGTTTGCTGAATTAAACAAACTGATGTACTGTTATTTAATATATTAGTTTATATTGCCCCCCACATGCTTACACACAAAAGCAAAAAAAAAAAAAAAAAGTGTATTCATCTCTTTTTTCTATGCTATACTCACTCACAGGCAAGCTAACAAATGTGCACATAAAGCTAAACCATTATACACTTTAAGTACTTTTTTATGGTATCTTCTGAATGATCATTTGTCCCTTTTGCTTTCCAAATAGCACTCTATGAGCTACATAAAACTCACATGAAGTCATATATTGCAAATTAACTATGGTGACCCTTTTTTCTCAAGTAATGTTAACATTGTTGAGAAACTCTAAGCAAAGTTTTATTTTAATTTTTCTTTCTGAATGGAACTCTCCAACAGTCTTTCTAGAATGTCATGGTCAGTCAGGTGAAAATATTTACAGATGGCTTTGTTCCATGGGAAGCAGGTGTCAGGAGGAGGAAAAGGGAAAAGTTTTACTCAAGGTCTCAACATGTTGCCAGGTTCAGGGGAAACGAGGGGAGGCAGAATCATAATTAAGTGGAATGCAGACTAGCAGTGTGATTCAAACATAAAGTCAAAATAAAAAAAGAAGGGATCGTTGTGTGTGGTTGGGTCAGAAACTGGCAATTTGTAGCAAAAAAAAAAGATAGATAGATAGACTAGATTAGATAGATAGATAGATAGATAGATAGATAGATAGATAGATAGATACGTGTGCACCCACCCACACCCCCCACACACACACACACATGCATGCACACACAGACTCAAAATTAAACCCAAAGGTAGAGACATAAATGGAATTGAAAATTTGGGACTCTAGGAAGGGAGTGTGCTATTTCATTTGTTTTTTGTTGCTGCCGGTAAGGCAAGCTGAGGTAGGAAAGAAGCCTCAAGAAGTGAATATTAACAGTTCATATATGACTAATAATAATTCATCGAATATATGTATACACATATATGTGTGTGTATATATATACACATATATGTGTGTGTATATATATATACACATATATATGTGTATATATAAATATATGACCTTGAGCAAGATATTGAATTTCTCCAAGCTTTTGTTTCAACATCTGTGTAATAGGGAGAAAAGTTTTACATCTCTCACTATAGTAAGGATTAAAGACAAAATATATAGCACAGTATTTTATATATATGTAAAACTTTTTTCCCTATTACACAGATGTTGAAACAAAAGCTTGGAGAAATTCAATATCTTTCTCAAGGTCATATAGATGCTAAGTAAATGTCAGGGTCAGGATTTGAACTCCAGTCTCCTAACTCCAGCCTCTGAAATCTCAACTCCTAGACCTGCACTGCCAAATATGGTACTTGCTAGTCACTTGAGGCTATTTAAATTTAAGTAAAGTAAGATTCAATAAATTAAAAGTTCAGTTTCTCCGTTTCACTAGTCACATTTCTGAGGCTCAATAGCCACACAGATTTAGTAACTACCATATTAGGCAGTGCAGGTACAGATTTATGTCATAAGGTCCTCTGGGACAGTGCTGCCAATAGACTAAACTGCTTGACTAGAAATTATTCTCTTATCTGATGTAATAGTGCTTATTTCAAAAACAAATAACTACCACCTTTCTTCAAGAGGCCACAGTTCAGGATAAAATATTCTCTTTCCGTATTCACAGCTTCTTTACCTCAGCACTACTAACATTTTGGGCTGAATAATTCTTTGTTATAAGGAGCTGCCTTGTGCATTGCAGTTTACTTAGTAGCAGCATCCCTGGCCTCTACTCACTGGATGCCAATAGCATCCCCTCCCAGTAGCGACAGTCAGAAATATCTCCAGATGTTGCCAAATGGTCTCTAGGAAACAAAATCATTCCTGACTGAGAACCGCCAAGTGATGTCACTCATAATAAGGTAGGAGGAAGGAAGCAAATTCAGTAAACAGTAAACTGTGAGAAGAAATACCTTTGTTCAAAAAAAAATGTTTATAAAAACTCATTTTCTGTGTCTGTGGCAGTAGGTAGCCAGAGCCAGTGAGGTTGTCAGAAAGCTTTCTTTCTCTTCGGCAGTTGTAATTCTCAGGGCTGCGCTTCTCTTGGCCACCCTGGTGAGCTGTTGTTTGAGATTATAGACCTCTGAAGTAATATATTGACCCACAAACTTCAAAAAATGAATCAGTGAATGAAAGAATAAAAAATGTAAAAATATATACCATGTACCAGGACTTCACACTTTTTTACAATGTCATAATCTCATAGCATCAATTTTAATTTGGTTCCTCAGAAGCAGATGCTAAAACAAAGGGTTTGAGCACAAGTAGCTTATATGAGAGGTGGTCCCAGGAAAAACAAGTAGTAGAGTAGTTTGGTGAACTAGGCAAAAGAATTCAGAAATAAAGTATGTTATCTATTTAGTTACCATGATGGGTAATCAAAGTTTAATCCTAATGAGGAATTCTGCAAGCCAGTAAGGATCGTGTGTTTCAAAGTTATCCACTTCAACCCACACAAGGGAGAAGAGAGCTTGAGTATTATACACCAACACTAGCCAGCCATGGATTGAAAGTTACTAGGAGGTGACAGGTTGCATATTAATTCTTCATCATTTTTATCTTTCCCTGAACACACCCAGCAGTCTCAAGTCAAAGAAAGCTCTCTGGCAGTTGGTTAGCCCCATGTGGTAAGGGAGTTCTAGGAGATGAGGACAAAGCATAGACAGTCTGCCAGAGTGACCAAAAGTAAGTACAGTAAATATACAATTAGTAAATCTATTTCTAAATCTATATATCTTCCCCGCGCATAGGTGATTAACTTAGAGGTTAATATCTGTGACATCTGGCCTAACTAGGTTCTCCCTTGAGTCGAAGTAATTTCTGTGAATTAGTCCCATTAATCATCAGAATTTCTAGGGTTGGTGTTATTAATATAGTGATTTTACAGATGAGAAAATTAAGGCAAAGACTGACTTATAACTAAAAAAAAATAAAGATGAGCAAATGTAGGGACTCTCACTCAAAAATTTGTGTTCTTAATGATCATGCTATTTTTGTCTTCAGATAAAAGAAGGGATGGATACACACAATGAACTGTGTTGTTGCTTATGAGGAAATGACATCTGAAAAGCTTGTAGCACAGAACATCATGGACAAGAGAGGCCTGACCCAGAGGAAATTTTCAGAGTCAATATAGAAAAGAAAGACCTAGTTTCTGTTTTTGGAGAGAGCTATATATAGGGTCAAGATGGTATAAGGTCTCTCAAAATCAAAAAAATGAAAATAAGAAAATAAAACAGAGGCTTACATTTAGAGCAAAAGAAATAGACATTTTTAAGCAACACTGCTTCATAAATATTTTACAGTATGTGACAAGTGGCAGTCTTAAGAGCTTTCTCTCCAGGAAGCTCTAGAATCCTCAAGATACATAGTATCCTGTATTTACAGAGTTAAGGACAGAGATTCAGGATGTCAGAGTGCATATCAGATCATTAACTGAGAATTAAAGAGCCAGGAAATCAGCGGGAAAGGAGAGAGCCTTACTAGGGGAAAAGATCACATTGGGACTGAAAGATTTCATCATAAAAAGTAGGAATCTGGGATTCAACTCCCCTTCCTTGGGGGTACCCCTCAACTCGTCCTCTTATGGAAAAGCACAGCATCCCAGGTTATGCTTTATTCATATCTCCTGTCCTCTGATGTCGTGCAGGTACACATCAAGCTCCAGGAACAGCTCCAGAATCCATGGCTGTCCAAAGTATGTGTGCAAATTAATGCTTAATAATGGCCCTCTACTGAATATTTAAATAAAATTTAAATAATATGTAATGGCTTTCAAAAATATAAACTGTCGGCTAAGAAACAACAAGGCAGGTCTTTAAGGATTTCTCAAAAATAATCAGGCTTCAAATGTCTGTTGAGCCACAACATTTTGACAAAATGTCAAAAGGAGTCAAATTATACATAAGCATACCATGCCCCCTCACCCCCAGCCCCACAGGCATCCATTTAGCTGCCTTTGCTTTTCCTGATGGCGTTTTGCCAGTTTTTTTGATGTTGGTTTCATGACACTCAGGAGTCTCCGAGTACCTTAAGGACTATCAGATTCCTATAATGAGATTAATTTTAGTTCACTTCAATTTAAAAAGCAAATATATGTCAGACCGTACTTTTAGGAAGAGAAAATGACACCATGAAATTAAAGGTCTTTGCCTCCTGGCAGGCTGACAGAGCTGACCTTGAGCAGAAGTAGACAATAGTTTCTCTGGGGTGTCTTTCCCACCTCATTTTAATCAGCATCCATTTCTCAGGAGTCTACTGCTATCCATTGGCTCATTCCCAGCTGCAGTGAATAGGACAGCCCGCCTTTGTGGAACACCAACCACATGCTAGGCACTGCCCTGGGAAAGCAGTGTATTTCTGATCTGCACAGCAGCCCTGAAAGTCAGAAAAATCTTTCAAAGAGTTTAACCATTTTGCCTAAAGATCTTGAGTGACAAATGAATGATCTGGGAATCGAAGATTTCTCTGACTCCAAATCCCTCTTACATGAGTGCTAATGAGAGATGAAGTCTTTTTGTTGTTCTTTTCTCTTTAACCTCTTTTTAATAAGATGTTTAATTATACATTAGAATCTACCCCCAAAGCATTGCAGTGCATACTAGCCCTTCCAGAAACACCAAACAGAAGTGATGAGGAATTAAAGATTTGAAATCAAGAAGTCAAGAACAAAGCTGGTTGATTGGGAGAGGCGTGGGGTTCCTTTTCAGCAACCCTCATAAAGACACACAGGACTAATGTAGAACCTGGGACTGAGTAATCAATAAGCTAAAGAGCTATTAGCCTAATGTTCTTAATTAAGGAATCTCACACCAGAGTAGAAGCAGCAAAGTGGAAGAGTTCTAACAAAGTGAGAGGCAGGTGTGATCAGAAAAGATAACATAATGTTAGGCAGATTTACAAGAGAAAAGTAGAAGGGAAAAAAGAGATGTAATACCACCAGCTTTCATGAAAAGACTCCTTACAATGCATCCAGTCTGTGAAACACACCCCATATTCATCTTCTCAGATCACCCTCAGAAATATTATTAGAACACTAAAGGTTCCTCCGCTGGGATTTGAACCTAGATGTATCTGATTCCAGAATATTTCCTAACCCCTAAGAAAATTAGAAATGAAATAACATCTACTAAAAGAACAGATTTGTAAGTGATCTATTCCTTTATGACTGCCTGCTAACTTCAAGGATTCAGACAATGAGTAGTCAGTTTCCTCAGACTATGTAATCATGCTCATAATATTTGAATTTATATTAAAAATCTTGTGTCACCAAGAAAAGTTTACACTTTGTTTAGCCATATTCGCTTTCAAAAGGCAGAGGCTCATCTAGTGTGTTTATGAAAATTTTCCATTTTTATTATTGTTTACTTAATATTAACACTTAAAAATAAAAGTCTAGAAGATGAACCCAAGGTCAACATTTATTCACAGCTATAGAGGATTCTTAACTGTGGCTAAACAAGGTACCTCCTTACCCTTGGTCCATTTCCTCATATTACAAATCCTTGCCTTCCCAAAGCACAAGTCACAAAACTCACCTTTTCTACCTCCTCTGCAGCTGGGTGCAGACTGATGGAGATGTGGATTGAAAATGAGCAACATGAGAAGGCTGTCACACAGGCCTCATAGGCTCCAGCTCCTACAAAGACAATTTCAGGGTTGGAAGCATCGGTGCCCAGGTGACGAGTCCCCATATCCTAGGTGCATAGCAGCAGTGGCAGCAGATTTTTGCCTAAAGAAGCCCCAGCCCATCTGTCCCACTCCTACCCACTTCTGCCAATCTCCTCTCTCTCTGTGGTTTGGCATCAGGCATGGTAGAGTATCTTCCTAGTCTGGCTTTAGCCCTCCAGGAAATCCTCACCTGGCATAATTGTCTGCTTAAATCTAATACACTTGTTTGCTTATCTAGCCAGCATAGAATCTATTGTTTACAGCAAAGAATGCTGACAAACACGCAAACACAACCTCATAGAACTAACTTTGAAGCACTATTTATATTGAAGGATACTGGTTTAGTGAAAATATGACTTCTGGACACAACTTGAGAGGGCATTTTATCTTAAGATTTTAAACTCATAAAAAGTTAGAGTTTTAAAAGGCTTACGCAATCATCCTAGTTTTTACACCCTTTTTGTTATGGACAAAATAATAAAAATGCAACTCTCAAAGAGGTGAAATGATGGTGAGAAGCACTTGCACTGATTAAATGCAGAGCAGAAACTAACAGCCAGTTCTCCTGGCTTGAGTTCAGTGTGTTGTTCTCTCCATTCCCCAGAGTTCCTCTGCCTTGTCCAGACACGAGGCAGGATAAGAATCATGTCTCTGCCAGCTCAACTGTGGAATGTCCCATTCCTGAGGTCAAATTGCCCAGTGATGTAGAAATCAGAGTATGTGATTCGAATGTGCAGGGATGCTGTTTCCTGCTCCCTTTGTCAAGTTCTCATAAGGACCTCATGAAGTTGCAATAGTAGCAAGCTTATCCTTTCTTAGTTTTCTCTATATTCATTTTAAAAAGAGGAGATGAGGAGAGCATTTAGATTAGATACAAGTTATATTTATAGAGAGCTACGCACTATTGTCATATATCAGTAGGTCACTACAACCCCAGGGAGATTATGGCACCGCCTTTCACCTTGATTGATAGGGAGAATTCTATTCTATATCAGATAGACCACATCACATTGTGCTTAACAAATGGCTCAGGACCTCTATCAATAATTAATTATGTTCCCTTGAGCATGTTATTACTTAGTCTCTTGTAAGCATTGCTGTATTTCCTTGTATACTGAGGCTAAAATATCACTTATCTCATAAAGATATTTATGAGAAACAATTTATATAAAGTGCCATATATCTTATAAGCACTTTACAAATGCTAGATATACTGTGCAAATATATATTTATAACAGTCATTTACCTTCCTAAGCAGTTCTAATCTCATGTTGTTTTTAGAAAACTGATTCTGTGATCTGCCACCACAGCATTCGGTCAAGTTCAGGCTAGATACAATACAGTGGGCAGTGCCACTTAGAATATATCTAAGCTAGATATATTCTAGCTTTGAATATATCTAGAATATTGTAAATTCTCTACAGCTGCCATATCCCCAAGCAGAAGTTGCACTGCCAACTCTGTACAAAAAAAAAAAAAAAAAAAAGTGTGTGTATGGGCAGGGGGGCTGCTTAGAAGAGGGGAAAAAAGCAATTTCAAGCATTACTAATAAAAAATAAAATCAAAGCTCTTAGCTCCGTTATACAGAATATCCCACAGTTGGAAATAAATATTTAATGTTACAGCAATAGTAAATAGCGCTGTACACAGCTGTTTGGCTCTATATTAGAACAAGGCCAGAACTGTTTGACCTTTGTCAAATTCCACCACCCCCCACCCCTCCTCGTTTGACATGGCTTGACAATAGCGCTAAATGTGATCTAGTCTTTTTTTCAGTCTGTAGACTTCGATGTGGAGCCCTGATGACTCTGCCTTCTTACTCCACAGCTTTCTTTTTACCTGGATCACTAAAGAGAACGTTTTTCTTGATTATAGAAGAATAGGTCAGAAAGCTTACCAAAGACAGGTAAATGTCCTTCCTTTACCAGGTAGTAACCTCCCTTAACATAATAGAGAAATCGCACTGCAACTTTCATAGGCCTGTGCTGCTCAATGTGTTCTAATCAGGCAGACACATATATTTTTTGTATACAAGTCATAGAAAATAAGATAGCACAGTTTCTGTTAATAAGATACTATATATGAAAATTTGCATCAATAGGAAATGGCTAGTTTAAATCCCATAGGCAATTTATTATCAGTGCCAGATATCAAAAAGTGATAGTATTAGCGAATTTCAATGTGTTATTCTCATTTTCCACAACCCTAATCTTTGTATAAATTACAATTCCACTTCCTTCTGATTCATTCTTAGGTTTTTCTTGCATCACTACTTACACAAACGAGTCAATAATTTGGTTTGAAAAGGTCTTTCTTGTTGGCTGAACTTAGGCTTGAATTTACTATCAACTGTTCTGACCCTTATCATTTTTCTGTGTTATATAATCTATATCTGTGTTGTCCAGTACGGTAGCCACTAGCCACATTTAGCTGTTTAGGTTTTAATTTAAATTAATTAAAATAATATAAAATTTAAAATTTAATGTCTCAGTCACACTAGCCATATTTCAAGTGCTCAGTAGCCACATGTGGCTAGTGGCTAACTTAACTGGACAGTACAGAGAACATTCCTCTCGGCATGAAAAGTTCTGTTTGACACTGTTCTAGAAAATACAATGGTAAAAACAAAGGACAGTAATAACATTAATTAAAAATGCTCACTATTTGCTAGGCAATTAAATTTATCACGGCAATTTTGTGGATTGGATACTATTATTATTCCGATTTTAGAATTTGAAGAAGCATGATGGGTAGAATATAATGAACAATTTAAATTGTATATCCTACTGTCTTTTAAATACACTTGGTGGGGCTAGATTTTTCCTACTGTTATGTGAAAACTTAGATAGTCCATGACTCTTCTGATCACTAATAAAATTCTACAATGACTTTAAGACACAACATCAATTCAATAATTAGAATTTCTGGTCCCATGTAATTATCAAAGCTCTCAAATTGATTTAAAGTTGAGTCTTCTTCCCTCCTGCAATTTGGGCCCTTAGCAGGCAGGAAGATGTCATGTGATAAGGGAGGCTGGGTTAGCTTCTTTCCTGTTTCTCTGCCTAGCACATCTTTTCCTCCTCTATCAGCGGGCTTAAAGATAACACTTTTGCTGTGGTCTGAATGTTTGTGTCTCCTTGAAATTTATATGTTAAAACCTAAGGCCCAATGGGATAATTTTCGAAGGTAGAGATTTTGGGAAGTGATTGGGTCATGAGGGTAGAGCCCTCATGTCTAGGATTAGATTAGAGAGACCCTGGAAAGTTCCCTTGCCGCTTCCACCATGTGAGGTTACAGCAAGAAATCATTCGTTCTGAACCAGGAAGTGGATTCTCACCAGACACTGACTCTGTTAGTGCCATGATCCTGGACTTCCCAGACTCTGGAACTGTGAGAAATAAATGTTTGTTGTTTATAAGCCACACAGTTCATGGTATTCTGTTATAGCAGCCCAAACCAACTAATATAATATGGTATTTCTGTAGGTTTTCTGGTGATTTCCCCATTGCTGAAGACATCTCTACATTTTCTTTGCCAATCAATGTCCAATACACATCTGTTCTTTGGGATGACGGGGTGGAATGTAATTCCTTTTTTTTTCAGTCTTAAAAATCTGACTGGAATTCCGTTTTCTCTACTGAGGCCTGTTTGCCCCTGCAGGTAGATTCATTCACTAGGACAGAGTCAGTAAATATTCTACATTTCATCTTCTTCATACTCATGATTAACCTCTGATCCATGAGAAATATTCATACATCCTCTGCCTTGAACAAACTCTAGGGATTTAGAATCGTAGATAAAACAGCAAGCTCCCCTATTTTTACCTTCGGAGTAGTCAGCCAGCCAGACATTCGTTCTTTAGATTAATCAGCCCACTATGTCCTCCAAAGTCCAAGAGAAACAAGTTTCTAAGCCCTCAGAATAGTCACCCTAAAGCTACCGTCTTGTAATTGAGGGAGCTGGAATTTATATAAAGTCACACACAAAAATTCTTTAATCTCTAACTCAGGAATTTTTTTATATCTTCAATGTGGATAAGTAGTCTATAAGCCATTTAATAGGATTTTAGAGTTTCTCTTTTTTCTTAATGTAAACACTTCAGTAGTTTTATTATAGTCACAGAATTGTACAACCATCACCACACTAAATTTTAAAACATTTTATAACCCCCAAAAGAAGTACCGTATACATTAACAGTCATTCCCCATTCCTCCCAATTTCCCCAGCCCTAGGCAACAACCAATCTACTTTCTGCCTCTATAGACTTGCTTATTCTGAACATTTCATTTAAATAAAATCATACTGTATATTGTCATTTGTAATTGGTGTATTTCATGTAATCTAATGTTTTCAAGGTTTATCTGTATTGTAGGATGTTTCCAAAATTTATCACAAAATAAATACCTTCTTTTTTTTTAGCAATATTAACATATTTTTAGCTGTTCCAAGAAAAGCCTCTAAGAGTTTTTTCCTTAATATAAAAACACATTTTTCTTATAGATCTTTAAAACTTACACATTGTGTTGGTCTAACTCATGCTAGAGAATGATAAAAATAATTTTAGTAAATACCGTTCATTAAAATTCCTCATATTTTTTACATTATATATTTGCACAAAAGTCGTTATTACTTATATGCATTTTAAAGTGCTCTAAAAAATATAAATAGCTATGCTATGTTTTACCATTTTTTAAATGTGATTTAGTTCCTAAATTCAATCATCCTTATATATTTTGAGTCTTATTTTGTGTCTAAATATTTCACTTCTGACACTGTTTGTCCTTGTCAGAGTGTTGCTGTTGTGACTAAGGGGGTTACTTCTGTTCTTGGTGATATCTCTCAGATGGTGTCCTAGAGCAGTCTTGACCGTTTTCATGCCATTTCTTGTTTAGGATATCATAAATCACAGCTACTTCTAGACATAATTTTATATAAGTATATGCTATTTACAAAATGTCTTTATAAAAGTATTAAGATTCATATAATTAGATGACACATTACCTATAAACTCCATACTAAGAGATTTTTAAATTAAGATAGCTGGCGAACAATACAATTCAGTACAAAAGTACTATCCTCTCAAAGATAAATCAATACACATTGAAATATATAAAACTTACCTGGCTTATAACTTCTAGTTCAAGATTGGTACTTTTACTTGCCACATTTTCCTGTTTATTTATTCTTCTATTGGTCTACATCATTAATATCATTGATTCATATTTATAATTGTATTCTTTAATGTTTGCTTAGTTTTCCATTTTTATTTATTGTGATATCAGTTGTACTTCCTACTTTAATGAAGGAATAATAATAACACGTATTAAGCACTATCTGTGGGCCAGTACAATTTTAAGCATTTTATGTATATTTTATCTTTGTTCTTCCCATAGGTAGTTTTTATTTCCATTATTTCCATTTCATAGATAAGAAATCTGAGTCACAGAGAGGTCGCACAACTTGCCCAAAGTCACAGAATTAAGTATCAGACGACTCTAACTACAAAGCTTCAGCAATTATTTAATAATTAAGATCTACTATACAGACTAGATGTTTGAAATATAGAAAGTTGGAAGTCATGCATATGAGATTTATTTCTGTATACTATCACACCCAAAAACTTCGCTTATGTCAATGAGTTATCTCATAATTTCTCTGAGTCGAGAAAGTTGGAATGGCTTAACTGGTGCTTCTGGCTCAGGATCCATCACAGTAGTGCAGTCATGGGTTTGCTTGGTCTGTGGTCTCGACTGAAGGTTCAGCTGGGAGAGAATCCTCTTCTAAGCTCACTCACATGGCAGTTGGCAGGTATCAGATCTATGCTCCTCCATGTGACTGTTGGCTGGCTCATGGTTCTTGCTGAATATTGGCCAAAGATAATAATTCCTCTTCATTTAAGCCTTTTCATAGGGTTACTCACAACATTGCAACATGTTTCCTCAGAGACAGGGGAAAGCAGAAGAAAGTCCAAGATAGAAGCTACAGGTTTATTTTAACCCAATGTTGGAAGTGACATCTACCACTTTCACCGTAATTTTTTATTCGAAGTCACTAGGTCCAACCCACACAAGGGAAGGAGACTACACAAGGAAATGAATACTAGGAGAGAAGGATAATTGGGGACCACCTTAGAGGCAGAATATCAATTGTGGGACCTCTATTTTGATTTAGACTCTGTAACAAAAGTCATTTTTCATTAAGTCTTCATTAAGTCACAGCCACTAATTTTCTCATCAAGCACATGATGATAATAACCTGCTTGACCAAACTATTGGGGCTATTTGAGGGATAAAAGAAGAATCATAGGTATGAAAATTTAAGAGCTTGATATAAATAAGACTGCTATATTATTATCTTTCAAAGACAAGGGATTATGACAAACTCATTTTGATTAGGTCATACCTCTTCTCCATTTCTTTCCTAATTTTATCACGCATCCATGCTAAATTATTAAGTTTCTTCTATCTATAAATATACAAATAATTAGCAAAAGCGTAAAATGGCCAGATGAAAGAAAACTAGTATTTATAGAGCATAAGTCATATGTTGATCTCTGTGCTGATATTTGATATTTACGATTTTATTAAATTCTCATGATACTCTCTCTCTCAGGGGGTATTTCCTCTATTCTGTCTATAACTTACTGACTCCTAAGGAAGGAGCACAGCTAATGATAAGACAAATAAGTTCTATTTTTCCCTTCACTTGACCTCCAAGGCAATTCCATAAAAATGTCTTTCATTTTGCCCCATTCAGAGATGTAGCGATAACCTCATATTAATCGTTTATTTATTTATTTTTTACATTCAGGTAATACCAAAACCAAAAAAATATCCTATACATACCCATCTATAATTTTCTTAAAAATATCCATAGAGAGAAACCTCCTGTTTAACATGTGACACCACACTGCTTCTGTGCTTGCAGTACAGTGAGTGGCTCAGCCTTCCTTATATGTGACTTTGCACATATTTATGTTCTGGATCTTCAAATTAGATCAAAATGCTTCAAAAATAGAGATAATATCTTTCATAAAGTATAAAATGCTGTCCCTCCTCGTATATACACATATATGTACACAACATAAATACATACATACCATATATATTCATATGCATATACACACTTAAATCAGTCATTGAATAACTGGCCTCAATATAGTCTGTTTGAGAACCATAGGTTTATCCAAATGATTCTGATATAGTTGACATTTCTACAGGACACCTTATGTTATAATTGCCTTCATAGTCACTTCTACACACCACAAAATATAATAAGATATTTCAACTTATTGTTTGAATAAATGTAATATTACCCACATCAATTCATATTTAATTCAAACAAAACAGTTCTGTATGACTATTTCTAGTAATCAATATACCTTCAAAGGATGAAAGGAATAGTCACAAAAATGCCTCAAGTGCTTGGAAGAGGAATTCCAAGAATGTTCAGAGCACTTTGCAGTATAACGGGAGTTAACTACACAACTTCTCAATGTAGCAAAAGGTGGTTGCACTTGTTAGATTTGCTAGCTTTCAGAAACAGGTCTTTATAATTTTACATTCATCATAGAGGAATGCTGTTCTTCATGAGAAGGCAAGGAATAAATATGCTCATATTAAACAAATTACGATCTGTGTGTGATTATATCCCATGCTGGTTAAAGTAAAATTAATAAAATTACTTAGGTCACATCATATACTTCTGCATTTCCCATAGTTCCTAGCTAATTTCTAGTACAAAACAGGTAAATAACATGAATTTAAATTGAATTTTATGCATGCATGAAACTGACTACCGATGAGCTACTCTGGCATTTTCAAATGACACACCAATCATTGCCATAACAATCAATTAATTTTAAGATAAAAATCTCTCCCAAATCAGCTATGTATTTTAATGCTTCTTTTGAACAATTGCTGAGTTTAGAAAAGCATGAGGCAGTGCAATGGAAACAGATTACTGGATAGATCATTTTAAAAATCAGTTCTAGCCTCAGAATTTCATTTAATGGGCGGAGTAGACTTTGTACAGTTGTTTTGCTTTCATATGATCTGAGTTTTTCTACTTACAATTGAGAGACTTAAAATCATAGCATCTGTGTGCTATAACTGACCTTAGAGACACCTAGTTAAAATACCACATTTTACAGATGAAAAGACTATATCCATCAGAATAGGCTATATCAAACCATTTCATCAAACAAAGAAACAAACAAATTCTAAATCTAGGAATATAAAACAGTGAGGGTTTATTTCTCACTCCCACAAAGACTACTCTAGCTTTGAGTGAGTATCTGGGACATTTGCATTAAATAATTTAATAAGGCTCTGATTAATTATGTACTACTTAAGCCTCATGTATGTGGGGTTTGTTTTTTTTTTCTTTTTTTTTTTTTTCAGTCTTTCATCCTCAGCTCACATGATCAGTTATTGAATTGAACATTTACTACATGTCTGAAAGATCTACAGGGTAACTGCTGTACTATGACATAAAGTGGACCTTACAGAGGATGACAAGGGAAATTTCATGTACTTTATGTGCTGGTGAAACATTCCAGGCTGCTCAGTCTTATGACACGTGTATGTTAACATGCTGTTATAATTAATTTCATGTGTCAATTTGATTGGGCCACAGGGTGCCCAGAAATTTGTTCAAATAGTATACTGGGTTTGTCTGTGAGGGTATTTTTGAATGCCGTTAACATTTGAATCAGTACATTAAGTAAAGCAGATTACCCCCAGTAATGTGGGTGGCCCTCATTTGATCACTTAAATATCTAAATACAACAAAAAACTGAGTAAGAGGGAATGTCTTTGTCTTACTACTTCAGTTGGAACATTGATTTTTTTTTCCTCTAGGCTTTGAACTCAGGCTAAAATGTTGCCTCTACTTTGGTCTTGAGCCTGTCAATCACATCTTGGGGCTTCACAGCTCTCCATAATCACTTGATAACTTGAGTCGATTCTTTATAATCTGTCTCTCTCTCTCTCTCTCTCTCTCTCTCTCTCTCTCTCTCTCTGTCTCTCTTTCTCTCTCTTCCCACAAAAAAAAAATAATAATAATCATATATACACACATATCCTATATTCTATAGTTTCTGGTTTTTTGGAGACTAATAATATAGATTTTGGTACCAAGAGTGGTTCTAAAGGAACAGAATTTTAAGGATGAATTTTCTGAATTAGCTCTGAGGTCTCTAGAATTGGTTCTCTAATCTGATTAAATTTGAAGATTCCATGACTCTATTTCCAATAATAGAAAGAGTAGTGATACTCCATGTCATGATTTAGCACTAGAAATATGCAAAATATCACCACTGGCTATACCTCTTAGAAGAAGATAGGATCTAAGTGATATTTTTTTTATGTTTTTGAACATTTTTGGCAAACTAACAATATTATGAGATTGGCTGGTTGCTTCCAGTATAGCTAGATAAGGTGGGGAAAGAAAAGGATGAGCTCAGAAATTCAAATTCCCAGTTAAAGTGCTATATAAATGACCTGAAAGTTTCTTGATATGCCCTCGAGCAGACCCTTTCCTCCTGCAGACCAGAGCTGAGAGTGCTGAAAATCAGACAAAATGTATCATCCTTTACCTTGCTGAATTACAGTTAAGTTGAACTCCCAGCTTCTCAGAGTGTCTACTGTTAAAATGAAGCATTAACTTAGAGGAAATGGTATTCTGAAAGTTGGAATTAAGCCATGTGGGGGGAAAAAAACTGATGAAGCTGGGGACACAGAACCCTGCAATTCTGATATCTTGGCTAGTGAAAGCTTCCTCACTCCCAGTGGATATGGTCTCTCCACCCCCATTCTAGAGGATTAACCCCGCATTGCCTGAGGAAATTGTGATGGCTTCCCTGAGGGAGCTGCATACAAGACAATGCTGAGCAGGACCCACCTGCATCTTCCCCTTCGCTTCTAGATCTCTAGCTAGATTTAACTTAAAGCAGGCCTGCAAACATGAGGTGCAAAGTATGGCCCATGTGCTATACTCCAAAAGAACTATTTGAGTTTTCTAATTTATATAGATAAGCATCTAGGGGATGTGTGTGGAAATGAAGATTAAGAATGTGAGATAATAGGGGAAGGAACATAAAGTTGGATCAGACTGAATTTGTTGATAGGGGCTCCCAAAGCAGAGATTCTGTATTTAATGTATGAGCGCGCGCGCGCGCGCACACACACACACACACACACACACACACACACACACACACTCTGTGTTTCTCTGGAGAATCCAACTAATATATATGTTAAGAAAGAAAAGATGAAGAACTGTGTGATTATGTGCAGGCTCTTAAATGTCTCCACCAGGCAGGGACCCATTTAGTTTCTGCAAATCTTGACTAGAGCAATTCACATGGCCACCCTGATTTCTAAATATCATGGGAGTATATTCCTTCCTAAGCTCGAATATAGTCAAGAATGCACCATTATGAATAATAACTAATGACTAGCACAGTAATTCAGTCCACTTATGAATAAGACACTCCTAGTTTCTAGTACAGTTCTTGTCACATTACTCATCTATCCTTCAGGCATATAATAAAGGTCAAAGTCATAACAGAAGCTGTGAGATCAAAAGGAAGCCAAAAAGTAGAAAGATATATACAAATTTGAGACCTTATGAATATTAGTTCAATGGACTCTTTATTAAATAATTTAATATACATAAAAAGCTTAGAATTATCCCTGGTATATCATAACTGCTTAATCAATATTATCAATTACTCTTATCATTGTTACAAAGTACTCCATAGATAAAAATTAGATTATCAGTAACCCTCTTAAAGAGAGTATCTCTCTGAAAATACCAAGAGAACTCATTATAACATTATTGTTATGGTGTGAATTATAAAGATAAAGAAAACATTATAGTGGAGCAGAAATGAAATATCAACGAATGAGATTTTTCCATAAATATTGATTGTGTGTCACCATTGAAAATAAAGCTCCTTGGATTGAGTATGCCCTTCAAAACATTTCAAATTAAACATAGTGCCCTTGAATGTTAAGAACAAATAGCACATTTGCTTTGATCTGACTTAAAGTATGCAGGTAAATTTAAATAAGTACAGCCGTACTGTATGTTTCTTTTCAGTCCAGAGAACTCGGAACAGACCGTCAGTTAAAATCAGCTGTGATGAAGACAGATTTTTACAAGAAGAAACACATAAGATTAATTAAAGTAATATAAAAAAGAAAGATGTTTGGTGCATCTGCTTATGGGGAAAACTTTACAAACTAATTAAATCAGTTTTCCATTATTATGTAAGGTATTACTCATAATAAATCAGAACGAGGGTTTTCAAATATGAACGAACTGAATTGGCTCCCCCAGTCTTGGTCACTTTGTAGCTGTGATGTCTCTTTATTATCTAACTCCCTTAACCTTTTTAAGTCTCAATGTCTTCATCTTACTTTGTATAAAATCATTCCCATAGTCTAATAACTTCATAAGGTTCTTAGGAAAATTAACCTCAAGTCTCAGCATCCTCTTCTGTGTTATGAAGAAAATAATTTTCATAATAATAACTTTGTAGGTTTCTATTCAATGATATCATGAAAGACTAAGTGATAACTTTATGAAATGTGTTAAGAACAGTATCTGGTACATGGAAGAGCCACAGTGTGGTAACAATTATTATTATTAAATCTGGTCCTGACATTCAGCCTCCATTAAATTATCAAACAGAATATTCATATTTGGCTATCTATTACTGGGTAACAAATCACCCTGAAACATAGTGCTTTAAAATAATGAACATTTTCTTATATCTACCCTATATTTTGTAGGTTGGAAATTCAAGCAGGGCTCAAGTGGGTGATTCTTTGGCTCCATAGTGTCAACCGAGGTGGCAACCACTCAGTGGCGTTCAGTTCTCAGATGGACTGATCTAGAGGGTCCAAATCGCTGGCCTCATGTTTAGTGCCTTGGAGTGGAAGACTGCAAGGCAACACTCAGCTGAGACCATCACCTGCAATGCCTACATGTCATAGGGCCTCTTTAGCATGGTGGTCACAGGGTAACTGAACTTCTTATGTGGCAGTTTAGGGCTTTCAGAGAAAGTCCTCCAAAGGGACAGGAACTGGCATGGTGTTACTTTCACTGCATCCTATTGGTAAAACAGGCACAAATCTGCCTACTTTTAAGTGAGAGGAAAAGAAAATTAATGTCGCAGTGGGAGGAATGACCATCTTTAATAGATTATAAGGTACATAATAGATTCCTTGAGTTACAGTGAAAGCGCTTTCATTATCTGTATGATTATGTGATGTGACGTGGGGTATACTTGCACTAGAGCTTCATGGATATGGAGCTTTACATATGGAGCTTAGCAACATATGTTCCATCTGTGCACTTGCATATTGCTATAGTTACTTTGCTCACATGTAATGTGAAATGCTGTATTTTTCAGTACTGCCATAAAGTTGATATGCTAAAAAAAGACATCAGAAAACTTTTTCTATTAAGCGTTAATAGTAAATATTTTAGGCTTTGTCAGCTACATAAAGTTTTTGTCTTATATTCTTTTTTATTTAACAACTCTTTAAAAGTGAAAAAAAAAAACAATCATAGCTTAGCGGGGTATGCAAAAATAAGCTAAGGCCATATTTGGACTGTAGCTTATAGTTTGTTGATCCCTAAACAAATGAAGAGCAATAAAAATGTTAATGACTCCAATCCTAGACTATGAAGAGAAATGCAAAATAGAAATTCAAATCCCACAAAATCTAAGACATTCAACCTTAAGTCCTTAGAAGAGCATTAGGAGAAATAGAAGAAATATAACTTTTATTAAGAATTTGATCTGTTCCATGGGGCATTGGGTTCTCCCATATTTATTACCCACGACAAGCCCAAAAGTGGCTATATTATCCCTTAGTATATAGAGAGAATTAGAATATGAGTTATTCGAAGGCAAGGATCTGGGTTTCACTTGTACTCAAAAATCTAACACAGGGTCTGGCATGAAATAGAATTTAAGTGCACGCAGGATGCGCTGAATTAAATGCTACAAAACAGGGCTCAGAGAGTTAATCAAAATCGCAAAAGTCCAAAGTAGAGGTCCTGGAATGCAAGCCAGTTTCTTTGATTTTAAATACTTCATGAACTCTTTCCCACCATGCTGCCTCTGTAGCATCTTCTAACACCAGCAATGTGGTCCAAAAAATGTTTATTCTAGAAACATCATTATTATCCTTAGGAAAATATCATTCAGTAGTGTTTATAAATTAGGTTATGTAAAGTCAACTTTTTTTACAGAATTGTTTGTGATTTTTGAGAACTTTTGATGTCCATGGTTTACTAATTATAACTCTCTATCAATGTTCTTAATTATGACAAGCAAGAACAGATTCAGGTTTTGTAGTACCTAAAGTTTAAATAATTTGAGTTCCTTGAGAAAAAAAAATGTATAAAATATGATATAAAAAGTTACAAAATGAATACCTATTTAAAATCATAAAAGAAGTAACAAGAAATTTCACATTTTAAAAATCTGATAAATAAAACATGAATCACAATGTCTCTCCCAAACCCATAATGTATTAACTAATTAATGAACTTACACTTCTCTATAATATTTCTTTTTTGAATTAAGTGTGACCAACACTTCTGAAAAAAATGTTATATAGAATCAGTCTGAAATTAAAACTTATAGGAGAGTGATTGAAATTGATTTTTAAAAGGTTTCAAACTATATCAAGCATCATAAATGTGTAAATACAACATACTTCGACTTATTGAATAGTTCATAAGAGTTTCTTGGTAAAAAACTTATTTCTTCAAGATATCTTCACAGCATGGTGGATATAGGGTGTGTCATTGATGTGAAAGTGCCAGACTTTGTCAGGAAAAGATGTGTCAAATATTCTAACTTCAATACATTGGGTTGTAAAAGTCATCCAACTGCACACACAGACCGTGTTTGCAGTACTGCTGTATATTTGTGCCCTTAAACACAAAGATTCTGATAATTCTGCACTTGCACAATTTCTATTTAGAAAATGCATGCACATACTCAAAAGAGTAGTGTTTTTTTAAGCGTATCTTCTGCCTTATTAAACAATTCCTGACAAGAGATAATTTTTGTTTTGATCAGGCATCAATAAGAATCATATCTCTATTTGGAATTCTACATGTCTAACAGTTGGAAGAACTTTCTACAGACTTGTTTCTGCCTTTGCACATGTAAGCCTTGATTTCAGTCTATCACCCTTATACTAACGGGGTCTCATGCTGGGGGGTGGGGCGGGGGGGTGTATTCCATCACAGTAGAACCTCTGGCACTGCACCTTTGTGTCACCACAGTGAATGCTGGGCAACTTCTTGGAAGCCATTCTATAGCATGGTCGTTAGCAATAACAACTGTGAATGAAAAAGACTGAGCCCACAGAAACACATCTGAACAGAGCCCAGTTAAAAGTATCCCGTCTCAACTGGATACTAAAAATGTCTGAGGCTCTCTAACACTATTTAAACAAGTGTCACGGAGTAAACTGGACTAGGGGGAAGCAGTGTTTTTAACCTATTACACTTAAAATTCTTACTCTTGCAAATTTTAAAAACACATAACTATTCACATCTATTATTGCACTCCCCACTCCCACCCAAGGTCTTGAAAGAAGTTGGTGCAAGTGTGAGACCCTGAAAGCTCAAGCTCTATTAACATCACATTAAGTCTACCCAGGAGAGTAATTCAGAAACCGAGGAACACTGACCAAGACATCTAAAGAGAGTAATTTTTGGCAATATTGGTTTATAGAGCTTTGGAAAACACTGTTTTATAGGGCAAAATAAAACAGAAACTAGGATACTGCTTAGTTTTAGTGATATATTTTTTTAAGTTTACCATGTTTTTCTCTCACCATCTCTTGTATGTTTTCAATAAGTCTGTTTGACAAGAAAGATAGAAGCAAAGCTTCTCATTTGTTAGATAAAAGGGAAGCTTTATATCAGAAGTCACTGAAAAAGCAGGGGTAGGTACTATTTCTTCCCTCCAAATAGGCAGATATGATCAGGCTGTAGCTAACATCTGGAGAGAGAAACAAGAAATGCTAAGAAATTGAATGATTTAGTAAAACTTTCAGTACTGAATTCAGATAGATACTGTTATTAATCACAGCTGTTAGCTTAATAATACATCAAAACACTTAATATTTTAGATATGTTAGTCAAATTAAAAGCATCTATTTACATCCTCATAGTGGTTTTTTACCTAGTCATTTGGAGACAGTGTTAAAAATCAGGAAATAAAAAGAATAACCATGGACAGTCATTATTACCTTTCCATCTCAATGAGTCAACAATACTTTAACAAAAGTCCTGTTCAAAATGTTTATTGAACTCTATACCACTTACTAGAAAAAAAAAATAACTAGACTAAAGCAATTTTTAGTTTGCTAATGTTAAAAATTACCAGGCACACATTTATATAGCTTTATGAGGAACTTGCCTTGCTAATGAAACTGTATTTTTAACTATGGTTAAAATAGCACTGCTGATTTATAGGGATGTGTAGTTGAAACCCATATTGTCTGTTTAGTAAACCTTTTAATCCAGCTTTACTTGGATAATTCATATAATTCACCAAATATATCCTGAAAGGGTCATTTAAAACATACTCTACTTTCCAAAGTCAGGTTATTGATAGTTTCTAGGTATTGGTCCCACGTCAGGTTAGTAATCAGTTTGACCGATGAGTTGAACAACAGTTTCATGTGGCCATCCATGTCCCCTTGGAAGTGAAATTACACTTTCACTCATGATTACCCAAACATAGTCAGTGGCCTCATCTAACCACAAGGGGGCCAGGAAGTGAATCCTACCCTAGGTCCACAAGCCAAAGCCAGAAATATTTGGGGAAAGGTTCCAGTGCTTTTCTTTCAAGCATCAGTATCTATCACTGGAAAATTCATTGCTGCTAAAAGAGCCAGTAGAACTGCTCTAGAAACATTCCACATGTTATATTTTCTAAATGCATTGGGTTAAATTTGATTGAATAAAGTTTTGTACCACCTGGTATTGGTAACTAACATAAGTAGTGACCTAGTTAGCATAGGTCAACATAGTCAGAGGCTAAAACTAATAAAGCTAACATAATGTTTAACCATTCTTAGTATAAGCAAGGTCATTTATTTGAGTATTATATTCATACAAGCCATTATAATGAGATTTTCCCCCCCAAAATCCTTAATATATTATCTAGCTTAGAGGTCATTATTCACAGCAGCATTTGACATATCCTGGCATGGTAGTAAAGAAATGCCAAATGTCTCAAGTTCATGCTGCAAAGGGCATTGGAATATTCAATTTTACCACAGAGTGTTACAGGGAACAGCTTCAGATGGCCATAAATAATATACTGTTTTGACCTATCAAGGGTCTTTCTACCCAAAACTTACCTGAATTTTGCAAAATATTGTATTTTCCTCCCAAGCTTAGATTTTTGCAAATGTATAGAAGTTAATATAAAGGTGGAAAGAATCCATAAATTATTTTGTAAATAAAAGGCAAAAACTGTAGAAATTGAAAAACTCAACAGTCAATCTATGCAAAAGTGCAAACCATTTCTATCAAGTGTCTTTTTAAAACCAAAAACATTGTTTAAATTGGCATATCACAGAGCCTATCAATTCATATTTAGATAAACACTTTAAATTATTTTCATGAGTTTCTTTTTCTCTGCAAACAGTTTTTATAATGGCCTTGTGGAAATGTTCTATACTATCCAATAGGTAGTATGAATCATTTTAGTTTAGTACTTAGCTTGTATTCTTATTTTATTGATATGTTATAATATATGGCTTTGCATAACATGATCTCATGATTTAAACAGCACAACTGGTTCTATTTCTTGGCTGGAGATCAATTAAATAACCACTGATGCAAGCAGTTATTACCTGCTTAAAAGGAAATCTGCGGTTTCTTTATTTAAACTGCTGAGTTTTAATGTCCATCAAAAAAGTCTGTTATTGCAATGAATAATTTAGCCATTTCAGTCTACTACACATTTTAACACTACAAGCTTGCATTTAAGTTTTCTAAATATGCCTAAAAGACAATATTTATGCATAGTTATATTTACTATTTGAAATGAAATATGCTTGAGACAATCCTTTCTTATAATTATTCAGCAAAATAAGACTAAAGAATCAAATTTACCAAAAGCAGTTGGAGAAATGATTGATCAAAAGGTTTCAAAAGCATATATCTACACATATGTAAATGGAAATAAAGGACTCTTAACAAGATGAAAGGTCAATGGATTTGAAGGTGTAGGGGTGTCATTTCCTCTGTTTGTCCCTTGGTGGAGTTCTTGAGTCACTTTCTCCCTTCCCGTCAAACGGCTTTATTTTTTTTTTTCCACAAGTGGCCATCCTGTTTACTGTATTTAACCTTTGTGTGTGTGTAGTAGTAGTATTGTGAATACAGAATCTATAATAAATGAAAGCCCCCTCCTCGAGATCATATCTCCGGCAGCTACTTCTTTGCATTTTTACCCGTAAACTTTTGTTGTTACTTCTCTTCCTGTTCTTTTCTTGAGGCTTTAACTGCATCATGGACCCTGAATGCTATTTTTTCAGCTCAGTCACTGAAATTTCTTAACTGCAGAGCAGTTTAGGCAAGCGAGGTTAGTAGGTAAATTTAAAAAACAAAAACAAACAAAAAAACCCCTATCGAACTTGTAAGTTAGGGTAGGTTATTCGTATAGAAAAGCTATCGTTCGTCAAAGTTCTGGTAAATGTCTGCTAGAATTAGATGGTATCTCTGTAATCAACTTCATTTTTTATATATTGGTTTCAAAGTGATCTTTTTTATTGTCCTTTAAAAAACGAAAAACAAATCCTCAACATTTCAACAGTCCCTCAAACATTTTGCTTCATACAAAAGGTGACATCCATCACCCTGATAAACACAGGTTTTAGGACACTGATCTCGTTTTCTCCAGTTCTGGCCGCCAAAGCAGCAGCACCAGCAGCGGGCTCTTTAATTTATTGCAGCCGGTTACACTTTCGATCCCATTCCTTTCTGAACCCTTTCCTCTCAGGTTGAGAAGATAAATGCAGCCTCGGGTCTGAAAAGCCGGGCGGGGTTTGCGGGTGGGAGTGAAGCCGGATATCACATTCCCTTGGTGAGGTCTGGTACCGCGGGGGGGGGGGGGGGGGTGGATTAAGTCCCCTGGTTCCATTTAATAAAATTGCTGAGCACTTGTGACTCTGGCTCTAAGACTGCGGAAATGGGGCGGGGGTGGGGGAAACGCTTCTCGCCTTCATTCATCCTCCGCGCTGGCGGGAGGCTGGAGTTGGAGTGTCATTCTCTAGACAGGGGGCGGAAAAGGATTGGGAGCTCCGGCCGCCGCAAGGGCGCCCCGAGGTCTCCTCTTACCTCGCCCACACCCCCGCCCCTCTCATTCCGTACCCTTTCCCAAGAATCGCGCCGCCAGGCAAAGCCGCTGCTGTTTCTTGGCTGCTCTGGCGGAAAGGTCGGAGCCGAGGACCGATGGGGGAGGGAGGAAAGCCAGGAGGCTTCATGGCCCTGGCAATCAGACCCCGCTGTTCTCCATGCCGCACACGTCGGACCCATTTCCCACGCTGGCTTGGCGCGGCGACGGAGTTGGTAGGGATGAGAATAGGGAGGGCGGGCTGGAGACTACCTCTCGCTCGCAATGAGAAAACCACTCCACTGTGAAGGACGCGCTGCATCCCCGGTCATCTGGGAAGAAATTTTGCTGTGCGCTGGGGGGAAAGCTGCCCACTCCTTCGCCCCCACCAAGTGTGCGCCTGGAGAGAGCTCGCTGGGGGCGGTGAGCGAATGTTTCAAGATGTGGAGGGGCTTGTTCAAGTTTATGGTGCGGCGCGGGAAGATAAGTGCACAACGTCTCTTCCCACGCGGCTGCCTGAAGTTTACAAAATTTAGCAAAGGCGGCGAGAGGAGCGAGTGCACTGCACCATATTGCCGCGCGTCGGAATGCACGGGCGCAAGGCCGCGGAGTAGAGAAGCCTTCCTTCTTTCTCCCTGGACCCTGGAAAAAGGGGGACCAGGTGTCGAAGGTCGTGGCGTTCCGATAAACCAGAGTTTGCCAATATAACGGGGATTTGGCGTTACTGCCACTTAGCCGGCCGCGAAGACGCTGCGGCGCCCGCCCCCGCCCCCCGGCTCCAGACTGCGGCGGTGCGCACTGAGTCTGCGCGCGGGGCTTTTCTCGCTGATGCTGCAGATATAGTGCTGAGAGGCTCTGGTGGCGGTGGCGGCGGTGGCGGCGGCGGTGGCGGCGGCGGCCGGGGGGGGGGGTAGACGGCGCGGGGGGCAGGGTGGTGTTGGGATGGGGTGAGGTAGTAAGGCTGGGTTCCTAGCCTGGCCGGGAGGAGGAGCCGCTACCCCCTGAGTGCTGCTGCTTTAGCAGACTGGAAAATACGCGCCAGCTCCCTGTCACATACCACACACACTTCCACCTCCGCGCCTTTGCGATCCCGCATAGGGAGAGCTTGGAAATCTCTGCCGCCACTCTCGCCGTTCCTGCTGGCTGCGCCCGCGCAAACAACAGCGCGCTACATCTGTTCGTAGACTTTATTGGTGTTTGTCTTCTTTAAATCATTCTGCCTCCTCACACAGGTCTCGTAAAGACAGAGTATCCACTCAACGAATTTCTTTTTTTCTCCTTTTCGCTTTAAATTTTCCTTTAAGGGGAGGTCCTTCAATGCCTATAGATTGATCAGACTAGCTGAGAACCAGCCAGATCCCAGCAGCAGACCCTTTTCTGTTTTGAGGTGGTAAAAATTCTCCCCAAATATCTCCTGCCCGCTTCGACCCCCTTAATCCTCCCGGGCTCCCTCGTTTAGCTGCCGCCGAAATAAATTAAGAGTAAATGGCTGCAGTTCAGATAACACAACCAGAACTGAAATCTGATGGGGCCGGCAACGGTGTCCGTGATTGAAAACTGGGGGAGCTTTATGTGAGGAAATGCCGTGTACAGTCAAGTGGCACGAAGTCAAAAGAAGGAAAGAAAAGGACCTAGGAACACTTCAGTACACAAAGTTGCCATTAAAGTTTATTTCCCTTTTATCCAGATAGGTGACGCTACACTTTGCCAGTTACTAAAGGCTGCAGGTTTTTTGCTCAGAAAATAATACCGAGGTTTCCAACATGTGTTTATTCCCCAGGCACGCGCGCGCACACACGGTCTATCCCCGCAAGCAAGCACGATGACAGGACTGCCAAGCATTTCAAACAAAGACAGCACTCCCCGCCCCAGCCTCAGTCCTCCAAAGTCTACGCTCCCCCCAAAAAGGATCCGTCTCCCGCTCTCTGGAGTTTGATGTTCTTTCTTAACCACTGCAGCCTATCATGGTTTCTCAAACACCAGCGCGGCTCCCAGGGCCCACGCGTTTCCCTGAGCCATCGGTAACGTGCCCTCACCAAGATGCTAAATCGCAAGCCCGAGACGCTTGGTGGGGTGGGGACCATCCTCTGAGAAAGGGGAGAATAGGAAAGGAAAACGTTTCCTGACACCCACTTCAGCACTTTCACACACGCACTCGGCATTAGAGGGGGGATTTTACCTGCCAGAGGGAAGGAAAGCAAGACCCACTTCTTCCTGCCCCCCCCTCCAGAAGGCAGTGGCTACACTTGCTGGGGAGGAGGCGGGGCAGGCTTTGGCTTAAGAGGGACTGTCTGGGACTCTGCACACTCGGAGTGGCCCCCGGAGCTGAAGCTGGGCTTTCCGGAGCGCGGCGGCTGACTAGTACCCTCCTGTCTCCCTCCCCGCGACATTCCTCCCTCCCTCTCTGCTAGTGTGTAGTTTCCGCGCCTCCGCTGCTATCGCCGCCGCCGCCGCCGCAGCAGCAGCAGCAGCGTCAGGGACAAGCTTGAGCCGCGAGCGAGCCAGAGAGCTCCCAGAAGCAACCACCACTTTGGGCAAAACTTGCCGGTTTCCGACTCCCGGCTAGTAAGCAGGAGCTTCCCACTTGCCATTCGGTGTCTAAGAGCTGCGGCAGCCCAGGGGGCGGCGGGAGCGCCCACACCAGACTCTCCCAGACGCGAAAGGGGACGAGACAACTGCGGAATTCACCCGCCGTGCCAGGGCACTTCCGAGGCAACAACTGACTGGCACTTTTTTCCCCTTGGCAAACTGGCTTTTTTTTTTTTTTTTTTTTTTAAGATACTTGGCAGCTGTCTCTGACTCCACCTCCCCCTCCATTCCCCTCCCCAATGCTTTGGCTTTCCTTCGGAAATCCGGACAGAATTGGGCATCTTTGTTAATTGCCTTTGGGGGAACCCGGCCGGTGGCTTTCGACCGGCCAACGTCGCTTGCGCATAGAGCCTGGTTTGCTCACCTTTGAACTGCAAAGGGATCAAGTTCTGCTCGAGTTACCTGCATCGGGACTGGGAGAAGGAAAGGGAGCGTGCAGGAGAGAGAGTGGAAGAAGGGGAAAGGGGAAAGGAGAGGAGGGAGGAGAAGGAGGAGGGAGCAGGAGAGGGAGGGAGGGGAGGGATCGAAAGAGAGCGGAGAGAGAGGCTGCAATCTCCTCCCTGAATCGCGCACAGCGCTGCAGATCCCAGTGCTCCGACATGCGGGCCAAATGCAGGTGAGGAAAGGCACGGACTCTGCGGCTGAGAACCCAAACTTGGGCACCGCGCGGTGCGCACGGCTCAGCCTTCGTCCCCGCCGGCGAATTGCTGCTGCGGTTTCAGGCGGCGGCTTCGTGACTAATGACCTTGCGCAGAGTTGTTAAGAAAAAAAGAGAAAAGCGAGCTCTCGGGGGTGAGAAGGGACTGACTCTTTGGGCGCCTCTGAAGATGGCTCGGGCTGCTTTTTCGCGCGCGGGGGGAACCCGGACTCGGACCGCTCTGTAACGCGAGTGGTCTCCGCTGCACGGTGCCAGAAGCGACCTGACGGTGATTTTTCTTTCGGATCTGTTGACTGGCTCCCCCGCTGCCTGAGCGGAGTCGGAGTTGAGACTGGCTTGTTGCTGACCCTAGCGCCTCGTGCAGGAAGCGACTCACGTTTGTCTGGGCAGCCGGAGCAGAAGCTGGGTCTGGAGTGAGTGGCTGAAACGTGAATTGGATTCAACTCGAGTAGCAGCAGCAGAGACGAGCAGGGTTGGCAGGCGGGGGAGGCTGCAGGCTCGCTCCCCGCCGCTTCCCGGCTCCACTGCCCGCCTGCCGGAGCGGTGCCGGCCCCTTCCGACAGAGCTGGGACGGGAGCCCGGGATCCTCCGCCCGCTGCGGGGATGACTCCGGGGGGCGCCGAGCCCGCGGCGCTCAGTGTCCCGTGAACTGTGAGTACTGCGACTGAACGGCGGCCGGCGAGCGGGCGATTAGCACCCATTGCATGAATTATGAAACAATAACTTTCGGAAGAAGCAAGAGGAAAAAAAAAAAAAGAAGGATCTATCGCTGGTTCTCCCTGGCCGACTCTGCACGCTGCTCTTGCCCCCTCCCTCCTCACCCTCTCGCTTCTCCCTTTCCCGGAGAGGGGAGAGGCTGGGAGGTGGGCTAGCGGCCGACCCCAGAGAGAGGGTGGCGCGAAGGGGGCTGTGATCAGAAGGAGCAGTAGCAGCAGCAGCAGGAGAAGATGCTGAGGATGCGGACCACGGGGTGGGCGCGCGGCTGGTGCCTGGGCTGCTGTCTCCTCTTGCCGCTTTCGCTCAGCCTGGCGGCCGCCAAACAACTCCTCCGATACCGACTGGCGGAGGAGGGCCCAGCAGACGTCCGCATCGGCAACGTCGCCTCGGACCTAGGCATCGTGACCGGCTCGGGTGAGGTGACTTTCAGCCTCGAGTCAGGCTCGGAGTACCTGAAGATCGACAACCTCACGGGAGAGCTGAGCACGAGCGAGCGGCGCATCGACCGCGAGAAGCTGCCCCAGTGTCAGATGATCTTCGACGAAAACGAGTGCTTCCTGGACTTCGAGGTGTCGGTGATCGGGCCCTCGCAGAGCTGGGTGGACCTGTTCGAGGGTCGGGTCATCGTGCTCGACATCAACGACAACACGCCCACCTTCCCGTCGCCGGTGCTGACCCTCACGGTGGAGGAGAACCGGCCGGTGGGCACTCTGTACCTGCTGCCCACCGCTACCGACCGTGACTTCGGCCGCAACGGCATCGAGCGCTACGAGCTGCTCCAGGAGCCCGGGGGCGGCGGCGGCGGCGGCGGCGAGGGCCGGCGCTCCGGGCCTGCCGACAGCGCCCCCTACCCCGGGGGCGGCGGGAACGGCGCGAGCGGCGGCGGCGGCCCCGGAGGCTCCAAGCGGCGGCTGGACGCGCCAGAGGGCGGCGGCGGCGGGACTAACCCCAGCGGTCGCAGCAGCGTGTTCGAACTGCAGGTGGCCGACACCCCGGATGGCGAGAAGCAGCCGCAGCTGATCGTGAAGGGGGCGCTGGACCGCGAGCAGCGCGACTCCTACGAGCTGACCCTGCGGGTGCGCGACGGTGGCGACCCGCCTCGCTCCTCTCAGGCCATCCTCCGGGTGCTCATCACCGACGTGAACGACAACAGCCCCCGCTTCGAGAAGAGCGTGTACGAGGCTGACCTGGCCGAGAACAGCGCCCCAGGGACCCCCATTCTGCAACTGCGTGCCGCCGACCTGGACGTGGGGGTCAACGGGCAGATCGAGTACGTGTTCGGGGCGGCTACCGAGTCCGTGCGGCGGCTGCTGCGCCTCGACGAGACGTCGGGCTGGCTTAGTGTCCTGCACCGTATAGACCGCGAGGAAGTGAACCAGCTGCGCTTCACAGTCATGGCCCGCGACCGTGGGCAGCCCCCCAAGACCGACAAAGCCACTGTGGTCCTCAACATCAAGGACGAGAACGACAACGTGCCGTCCATTGAAATCCGCAAGATTGGGCGTATCCCACTCAAGGATGGGGTGGCCAGCGTGGCCGAGGACGTTTTGGTCGACACCCCTATCGCCCTGGTACAAGTGTCCGACCGAGACCAAGGTGAGAATGGGGTGGTCACCTGCACCGTGGTGGGAGACGTGCCCTTCCAGCTTAAGCCGGCGAGCGACACAGAGGGCGATCAGAACAAGAAAAAGTACTTTCTGCATACCTCGGCCCCTTTGGACTATGAGACCACCCGGGAGTTTAACGTGGTTATAGTGGCGGTGGATTCGGGCAGCCCCAGCCTCTCCAGCAACAACTCCCTGATTGTCAAGGTGGGAGACACCAACGACAATCCGCCCGTCTTCGGACAGTCGGTGGTGGAGGTTTACTTTCCTGAGAACAACATTCCGGGCGAGAGGGTGGCCACAGTGCTGGCGACAGACGCCGACAGCGGGAAAAACGCGGAGATCGCCTACTCGCTGGAATCTTCCATGATGGGGATTTTTGCCATCGATCCGGATTCTGGGGATATCCTTGTCAATACGGTGCTGGACCGCGAACAGAATGACAGGTACGAGTTTAAAGTTAACGCCAAAGATAAGGGCATCCCGGTGCTGCAGGGCAGCACCACCGTGATTGTGCAGGTGGCTGACAAGAATGACAATGACCCTAAGTTTATGCAGGACGTCTTTACCTTTTATGTGAAAGAAAACTTGCAGCCCAACAGCCCTGTGGGGATGGTCACGGTGATGGATGCTGACAAGGGGCGCAATGCGGAGATGAGCCTGTACATAGAGGAGAACAGTAACATTTTTTCCATTGAAAATGACACGGGGACCATTTACTCCACAATGTCTTTTGACCGGGAACATCAGACCACATATACATTCAGAGTCAAGGCTGTGGATGGAGGAGACCCTCCCAGATCCGCCACGGCCACAGTCTCTCTCTTTGTTATGGATGAAAATGACAATGCTCCCACAGTTACCCTTCCCAGAAACATTTCCTACACTTTACTGCCACCTTCAAGTAATGTCAGGACAGTAGTAGCTACAGTGCTGGCAACAGACAGTGATGATGGCATCAATGCAGACCTTAACTACAGCATTGTGGGAGGGAATCCCTTCAAGCTGTTTGAGATTGATTCCACCAGTGGTGTGGTTTCCTTAGTGGGAAAACTCACCCAAAAGCATTATGGCTTGCACAGATTGGTGGTGCAAGTGAATGACAGTGGGCAGCCTTCCCAGTCCACCACGACTCTGGTGCATGTGTTTGTCAATGAAAGTGTTTCTAATGCAACTGTGATCGACTCTCAGATAGCCAGAAGTTTGCACACTCCACTCACCCAGGATATAGCTGGTGACCCAAGCTATGAAATTAGCAAACAGAGACTCAGTATTGTCATTGGGGTGGTTGCTGGAATTATGACAGTGATTCTAATCATCTTAATTGTAGTGATGGCAAGGTACTGCCGATCCAAAAATAAAAATGGCTATGAAGCTGGCAAAAAAGACCACGAAGACTTTTTTACACCCCAACAGCATGACAAATCTAAAAAGCCTAAAAAAGACAAGAAAAACAAAAAATCTAAACAACCTCTCTACAGCAGCATTGTCACTGTAGAAGCTTCTAAACCAAATGGACAAAGGTATGATAGTGTCAATGAGAAGCTGTCAGACAGCCCCAGCATGGGCCGATACCGATCAGTTAATGGTGGGCCTGGCAGTCCTGACCTAGCCAGGCATTACAAATCCAGTTCCCCATTGCCTACTGTCCAGCTTCACCCCCAGTCACCAACTGCAGGAAAGAAACACCAGGCAGTACAAGATCTACCACCAGCCAACACATTTGTGGGAGCAGGAGACAACATTTCAATTGGATCAGATCACTGCTCTGAGTACAGCTGTCAAACCAATAACAAGTACAGCAAACAGGTAAGATGCATCCCAATATATTTAAATATTGCAGACAGGGCTAATAACTCTGAGAGAGTATCTTCTGCAAAATTTGATCGTTTCTTTTTTAAAGCTATCATTTAAAAATTCAAAGCAGGAATTTAATGTTAATTCATACACCATTAATTTGGTAGAGGCCATCTGCGCAAGGTATACCACTGTATTTTGCAAGTTACCAATGTTTACTAAACTACTAAAGAAAATATTCAAAGTAGGCAATGTTTTGTATTTCTCTTTGCACTTGACAACCCTGATTCATCCTACATTTTCTGTTTCCAGAATAAATATGTATATATTTTCCTTTGTGGCTACTATGTGGATAATTACATGTAGGGAGAAAATTTCTAAAATTACTACTAGTGTCTATGCAACTTGGGTACTATGAAAGGTATATCTGTGTTACATATTATGCAGGATTTTACAGATAAGTGGATTCTGACTGATTCAAATGTATCAAGTCTGAGATACTGAAAACACTGACTACGTCGACAGAAATGCTATTTTAAAAATATTTAATGATCTGCAAATGTAATACAAAACCACATTTTTGATATTTCAATATCTATAACAATTATAGGTTATACAATCAGCATTTGCGTTCTTCGTGTTTGGTATATAAAAGTTTATGAGCAAAAGTATATTGTATGAACCACTTATTATTTTAGCCAAGCACCAAAAATGTTTGCGTTTGATGCACTGTGTGCAAGAATATTTTGGTATGCATCATGATATACTGAGACTATAAAGTGTACATGGAATATTTGGCACAGTTGTTTCTCAGTGAAATGTGAAAGCGGTCAAAAAAATTAAAAAGTATACTTTGAGGTTAACTTCAGAAAATATAAAATTTATTTTTGAAAATTTTCTTGTGTGATATATGTCATACTCATAAAGTTTACTTTTTACATCCACCAAAGTTTGACACGCAGCAAATAAAACCTTTTGGAAACTGCTGTGTTCAATGCTCTAGCAACTCCACTAATAAATTTGCTAATAAATCACTTATTTCTCAACTCCAGAACTCATCACAAGAGACATATTTGTGACTGTCAGATAATATCTAGTACTAGTTTTTCTATTAACTGTGTTTTTTATGTGGAATGTGTGATCTGAGAGGAATTGAGGCAAAGGAAAAAGTTATTTTATAGCCTCATTAAAGATGTTATTAATGGACACATTGAAGATATTAGAGAAAAGAGATTACTTCATTATTGCTTTCATAATTTTAAAAATTAGTTTCCTAAAGAAATATTTTCTCTATATAGTACTATACTGTAACTACTTGGATAAGGTGAAACAGTCTGAGTATGTTTTTATATCCAATAATCAAAGCAATCCAAGAAAACACAGATTTGAATTATATTGCATTGAATGGCTTTTGAAGATATTTATTTCCTTTAAAAAGAAATGTGTCAAGTGAAAAGTTTTTACCTGTTGTGTCACCACTTTTCCTAGAATTAGAAGCAGATTTTGTTTTGTTTTTGGTGCTTTTATCAGTTTTGTAAACAAGGATAATTCCAGTTAAAATAATAGTGCTTTTGTAAGATTGCTAATAAATACCCACAAATAAATTGAGATCTGTAGAAATTTCCCTACAAAATGGTAATTTGTAGTGCAAAAACCTATGAAGAGATCTTTCTGCAGAACATTTACTTCTCAGCTTTCGTCCTAATAAGATTTTTTGTCTTGTGGCTGAATGGTATTTTCATTCTAAATTGGGGAATCTTAAACTTTTGAGTAGACATATCAGTGACAGATTTATAGATTTTTATGTAACTACCTCATATGTTCTGTGCTATCACTTAAGCTTTGTTTGACTCATCAAATGGGATTAGCTCTATATTCTTGAATATTTAAAACGGTCAGTATCGAGACTGTTGTGGCATCCTGTTTAAAGGCAATGTAATATGCTTATAAATAAACTAATGTATACTGTTAGTCTCTTAGCTGAGCAAAGACGTCCACATACCCTATAAAGCCATTGGAATAAATCATACAGTTTGCCAAAAGTGACTTTGGAAAACTTGTACGTTGTGAGGTATTTGACAAGTGTATAAAGTTTTAACCACAATAAATTCCTGATCTAAAATGAAATGAAGGTGAATGGAGTGCATTCCCATTAATGTAATTAGTAATAGTAATTGATACGCTTCATCTCAATATTGCTGTCAGGGGACAAGGGATCCATTTACAAAGTTACATTTTGTTTAGACATCTCACATGATAAAACAGATCTTTTTTTGTTTGTTTTGACTTTTGTTTGTACCATAAGTAGATGATTTTCTATTCTTTCTTAAAAAGATAATACCTTTAGTCCTTACATCTTTCCAAAATATATTTTGTTTGATTACACCTGAAGTAAAATAAAATTTAAAAACCAAATTCAGGGTTTTTTATAATTTCCCCCCTTTGATACTGAACTTAGCTAAGGAAAACCTTGAGGGTTGCCATCTTTTAATTCCTTTCATAGGGGTTAACTAAACATCTGAAACTTCATCTAACATAGTCTTCCTTTTATTTATATTTTCCTGAGTTGCCTTATCACAGTTCTTTACTTGTGATATAAAGGAAATGATGTTCATTACTGTGTTCTTACCTTCATGAGGTTAGACATTTTGAAGTGTTACCCCTAAGTCTTCTTAATAGCTACGTTATAATAAGTTAAACAGCTTTGTAGGAATAAAAGTTTGTAAATAATGCCCCCCCCCAATTTTTGGTTTATTGTCAGAGCTCTAAAGTTATTCAAATAAGTCTGTAGTTACTCTTGGGCAGAAGCTAGATGTGTGTTGCAGAGTTGCTGGAATTGTTGCTAAAGTTCACATGTCAGGGAAAATGATCTTGTAGCCCAGGTTTTCATGGTTTAGACCTTTGCCCTTGAAGCCCTTGGTCTCAACTATATGTCTAGTTGAGCAAACTGTAGCTCATTGACAGCATTTTGGAGATTAAGTGTCTACCTTTTCATTTCATTCTTCCCTTGCTTGTTAAACCTGGCCTTGGTGGTTATTAAAGTTTTATGACCTGTAAGTGCAACTGTGTTTTTAATTTGTAAAATAAAAGCAGAAACATTGTTTTTTAAATTTATATTGAAATCTTCAATGTTTTACTGTTTGTAGTTTTTCCATTTTTTTAATAACATAATTCCAAAATATTAGTAGACAGTATAAAAGTATAGTTAGCACTTTGCTTATTATGTTTAAGTCCTGTTGATCTTACCCTGGCTGTGTTTTTATTTAGATAATGCATTGGCAAGTAAAAATTTTATTGTATTTAGTGAATGGAAAGTAAGGTACTTTATTTTTGGCAGGAGTATAGATGATACAACTTGGATAAACATTAATTTAAAAATCTATTTGTAGCTGATCTTAAAATACTCAAGAAAAATTCATATTATCTCCAGTGACAGTTTTCCTTACATATGGAACTGCTGAATGTAGTCCGAATAATGTCTTTAACTGATCAAATCATGCTCGATATTCATTGTATACTTAGTAAAAAATATGGCACTGATTTTTTTTAATTACTTCAATTTGGGAAGCAAATGGATGACGTGATCTATTTGCCATCATCTATTAGAGTTCCTAAGCACTGAGAAAACTAAATATCAATTTGTGTATGTATATTACACTCTGTATATATTATAGTGGAAACACATCTGCAAGATTATGCCAGCCACAGCTTCCAGCTCTAATTCTGTAAGCATAATTTCTACAGTATGGAATCTACTGTCTGTAACCAAGGGCACTTTCAGGATCTACAGCAAATCCATATTACGGTGGGATTTCTATTACTTTTGGCTTAATATCATAGGCAAGAGACTAGTGACTGATGAAAGTTGGGCTCTATTGTTAGTTGGGAGGTATCTATTACCTGAATCTCTGTATGGAACAAGGAAAGAGTAATCCACTGATTTGATCTTCAATATATACACACATTTTTATGGAAGTCCAGGTATGACAATTTGAACATTGTCCAAACTTATCGTAAGTCAATTAATGACTTAGACATAAGACCACAAAGTCAATTTAAAGATTTTAAGAAGATCATGCAGCTGGAGGAATATAGCCAAATCATTCTTTCTTGTTATCTTTCTTTCTTTGAGTAATTATATATTTCATATATGGGATAGTATGCACATGATATATATTGAAATCTCTCTCTCTCTCCTCTTGCTCACTGTCTCTCTCCATCCCCATCCACCCACACAAACACATGCATTTATGTAAACCAACTATGGTCACATTGGACTTTATTTTGTTGTGGTTTTATACATTGACGTGGGAAATATTTTGAACTTTAAGAACATACAAAATTGAAATAAAATATATAATCCAGTGCTTAATGTCTGTATCTAAAATCGTTATAGTCATCATATTTTAGAATTAAAAGACATCAACCAAACCGTCCCCTCATTGACGTATATAGTATAGAAGAGGGAATTAAGGCCTCATGTGAAAAAGTAATTTGACTCAAGATCACAAGATTATCAGAGATATAAAGTGGATTAGAGTCCAAGTTATGGAATGCAGAGTCTGGTGTTCTTTTTTATTGTCATACTACTTCTAGGGGAAAAAATGGAATTTCTATAACTTTCAATGTATATATTTCAATAGTGACAGAAATCTGTTGAGATTTATTGATCTATGTGTAACTAACTATATATTCAGCTACATAGATTAACATTTCTATAATAAAATACAATGCTGCTTTACTTTAGGCTCTAGTTTTTCCTGTAAAATGATCCGGAAAATTGTAATTTAAGTTTTATAGATTTTGAAAAGAAATTAATATTATTTTCCCCCTTATGTAAGATACCAATTGCCGCCATACATTAAAATAACTTAACCTGGTTTAGAACATATATTCAACAAGTTAACTATTAAAATTTCTACTTTTAGCAGAACAGTGACAATAGATTAAGTACTTTTTCAGCATTTAGTATAATCTCGATAAAAACTTGTTTTTCATGGAAATCAATAATAGCTTTTTATACATTATGTATGAAACTTTCTTTGCATTCTAACTGGGATAATTTTTGTTTCTTTCCATCGATATTGATGATTCCCTTTGGCTTCTATGCCCCTTTGCATTTTGCCAACTTCACCCATGCCCTTTACCGTAGTAGCATTCATAACGCACAACTGTGAACTAATTTTTCCTTTAAATTTGTTTTCTAGCAAATTTTTCAAAGACCGTGACACTTTGTTATTTTTTAATTGGGTTGCTTCCTTGTTAGGCAGTTAACACATCTAGTGTATTAGATTCTAAATTTATGTAGTAAGTCATAAATGATTAAATTTATTAATTTCAAAGTGAAATCTGAGCTATTTTTAAAACTAAATGTAATATGACAAAACCATTGCTTTGCCATAGCCATCGATGCCATCAGACATTTTAACATCAATTTTTTTTTTCCCCTGGGAGAGGGTGGTGGTAGAGGTTATGTAGGAAATTTAGTACAATAATTGTTTAGAGCTTTATATTTAAGCTGTGTGTAACCAATTTCTGACTATAGCAAGGCTTCTCATTGATTCATTTACTATGACTCTATAGAAGTAGTAAGATCTGTGTATACACACACACACACACACACACACACACGTATATAATCTTGAGTCAGCTTTGCTTTTTTTTCTTATTTATTCTAAAAGCCTTTAGAATCTTTTCTAAAGCAGGAACTCTGTTTCGGAACATTACACAGTGCTTTATTTAGCATTAGTGTTGTGGGAGAAATCACATTCCAAGAAGAATTGAGCTGAAACCACTAAAACTAATCTTAATTATCACTTCTGCTGAATTAATGTTTTAAAGGCGGAATAAAGCTTTATTTTCAGGAATTTGGTGATGTTTGTATTGAACTCCAATGCTGTGTACAAACAACAACAACAAAAAACTGTCAAAGCTTCCAAGTAGGGTTCATCTGACAAGTTAATCCCCCCTCCGAGCATATTTATTATTTACAAATACATAATTTGCAAATAAAAATTTTCTGCTTTTAAACCTCTACCACAGCATTTCGATTGGGCATAAGATGCTGGGGAAATTTTCTTCATTGCATTTTTTTTTTTACCTGCATAAATCTTTATTTTCCTTCTTTCAGATGCGTCTACATCCATACATTACTGTGTTTGGCTGAATTCCACTCTAATATGATGCTCCATTATGCACCATACTCTGATGACCTTGCTACTCCGAAACCTGCTGGAGCCTGTCCTTGGCCGTGGGGTATCAGCCAATCACTGCTTCTTCCACTTGTGCATTTAATTTTAAAGTTTTTTTCCCCCTCCCATTTAAGAAAAAATAGTATTAAAATAAATAAACATAAAATAAACAGTGTTAATAAAGAAATGTGCTGCTAATGGATGTCTTAGTCACCAGGAATTCCATTCTCAAAGAAGTAGTTAGCAGAACTTAATTGTGTAGTCTTTTAAAAAGTCCAAAAGCATATTTCAACAATAATTTTAAGACTCTGGCTTTGTGTGAACCAAAGAAAATTAAGTCTATTAAGTCTTTGTCTATAGTACATTAAATACCGACTTTCAATAAAATCTTAAATTGATCAATACTTTAAAGTGTTATGTAATAACAGTCATTTCCAGGCCAGTGAGATAGTTCTGTTACGGTAAAGAATAGTGTCTCTTGCTCATTCTGTGTGTGCATATCTAAATACTATCGTGTGCGTGTTTGTGTGTGCTCCCACACATGGATATAAAAGGATTTTGAACAATAGTTATAAAAAATACTGGTGATAAAACAAATTTAAGAGATTAATTTTGTATTTACCACAGGCACTGACAATGCATTGATTTTCCTTAATCTTGAAATAATACCTAGAGTATCTATAGAATTTTAAAGGTTTTTTTTTTTTTTTTTTTTAGTTAATTTCTTGAGAAAATTTAGAATCTTTCAATTAGATTTACTGAAGTCACTGTGGTCACATTCAGAAGGAATATGTGGCTTCTTGTTTTATGGACTACATTTATCTGAAAGCTATTCTATTTGATGTCAGATAACATAAATTTAAGCAACTTCTAAGAATTCAGCATGTGACATTACATATTGTCGAGAGAGCGAGTGGCTGAATTTAGTTGTTTAAGTAATTTTTAGGAAAGTCAGGAAATCATCTGGCTGGTCCCTCTATATTTGTATATTTATGTTTCTATTTGTTATATTGTGTATGTTTATGTACCTAAAAATAATTGTTCCACGTGTAGAGTTTGACAATTTTATAATACATTTAACACATCATCTTTCCTATTAAAACTTTCCCCAAGTTTTGAAATACTGACCAAGAATGCCAGATTCTTGAGATTTTTTTTGATGAATAGGTGTCAACATAAAAACCCTTTAAGCAAAATAAATAAATATTGAAACAATAATAAAGTACAGAGAGATAGGAAATGCACTGTAGCCCATGTAAATCTCCAATGTATTTATCTCAGCTTTTTATTATGTTACTGTTTATTTAATTTTTACAAAAAGGGAAAATTTCAGAAACATTAAGATGCTAGAAAAATCCCTGAATAAAACCAAATTATCCTCAATGTTCTCATTTTATTTGAGCACAAGGACTAGTGTAAGAAGCTGGTGAAAAGAAATCTTACCACTTTCTGCTTCTTGGAAATGTCATATTTCCTCATCAGAAGTAGTAAACGTCCTTAAATGGACTTAAACTGTGAATCCTGTAAGAGATCAGATCGACTCAAAAACAAATTGTAGACAAAATTCCAGAATTTCGGGATAACCTAATATGCAACCACTAGGGGCAACATTCATGAACGTTTTCACAAAGAACATACTAAGGTAGCATTTTGCGAACTCTAGTCGCAACACGCTTCTGTGGCGTGAATCAGTTGGTGACTCTCTACCATGATGAGAATGATATGAAATAAAACTGAAAAAATTCCAGTACGTAGAGTAAATATTATCTTGTGCAATCTATGTTTCAGTTGTGTTTGTGTGCATATGTGTGTTCCTGTACTTGGTTGCTAAGTAAAAAAAAAACAAAAAAAAAAAAAACCGTCATTGTGGAAGCCGTTGAAAAGGTTGAGAACTGCCACTCTGGATTGTTTGGGGTGGGAAATGATGGCTATCTACTATTATGATTAGAAAAGCATAATAAATCAAAACAAAAAAATTACTAACATTCTTAAGGATTTTGATCTACTATTAAGCTGAATTGGAATGATCGACAACATACTATTACAACAGCATTTATTAACAAAGAAAAGCTGTTGAGAAGTCTATTATCATTCCTCGGCTATTTTTTTTTTTTTTAATCTCTGACTATAAAATCATTGGTTCCTATCCCTGCACAGACTTCCCCTCTCCCCAACACCCCTGCTCCCATCTGTTGCTATTCACCTCAGGTCTCTTGACCAACCTCCTTTGTGGATACTGAAATTTACCATTTAGGGAAGTGCCTGAGGTCAGAAACCGATAGATTCGGAACGAACCGCCCGTTACCCTACATATTTGAACATTCGGACATTTTCATTTAAACAAGACAATAATTCATTCTCCATTACAAAACTAAAGAGGAATATGAGAATTTTACAGACTGGTTTAGATAAAATTTATTACTTTTAAAACATCTAATATCCTCACTGGTACTGGGTATGCAAAGAATACTGAGATGTAGTCTTTTTCCTCATGGAATTAACAAGATAATTACAGAGCAGAAAAATGAGATTATATTTGTATCATGCTTATTAAGTTTCAAAGCATTAAATGTTTGTTTGCTGATTCGCACCTAAGAGCAGTCTGTGAGGAAGCACCACTTAGTTCTGAGATGCGGAAAGTAAAGAAATGAACAGCTTTTTCATGACTCTGATGGAGATTGCTTAAGAACTTTGTAAAGTCAATGAAGCAATATCCACTCAGAATTCATGAGTACTGAAAGCAGGAAGTCGCAAAATTTGGGCTTTCCATTATAGTATATTTTCAGACTTATCTGGGTAAAATCTTCCTAAAAGAATTGCTTAGGCCCAGTTTTTTCAAAATTTACCAGTCATAAATTATACTTTATACAACAACAACAATAACAACAAAAATACTGCGGGTATAATTTGAAAAGCCAATTAATTAACCTGATTTGTAAACTACAATCTCATATGTGATTTTAAAAAATACCCTAAAGAATTAAGTAATTCACTTTAACCCTTTATTTTCGAGGCTATCTCTAGAAAGAGGACCAAAGTCCTTAGGAAGTTATTCAACAGTCTGAAATGTCTCTCTAGGGATAATTTTCTATCTGTAACTTTGCAAAACACTTTTCTTTGATGTGTGTGATTGTTTTTAGCCATTAATTTTATAGAGAATGAATTGATTTGCCGTATCTTTAATATATCCTGCAAGGCTTTAGAATGTAAGTAAAATGATAACTAGAATAAGGGCCCTTGCCTTCACAGATAAGACAGTACAGAAGTAATACACATAAGGCAAAGGAAGTATGAAACTTAGGGGGACAGCTCCTGAGTCTTCCTTGTCCACCACGGTATTCCCAGGGCCTACTAGAGTTCCTACCACACAGAAAGCATGCAAAAGTGTTTCTTGAGCAAATGAACAAAGTGCCAGGTAGCCTGAAGATCCATCCACATTCGTTCACTGGACTATGGTGAGGCCACTTTTATATCAGACTCTAGTTGTGCACTAACTCTTATTTTCTTTCCCTGCTGGGTGAATGTCTTTGTGATAAAAGGCTACCTGCTGTGTTGGCTAGATTCCCTGCCTTCGTGGCATGGTATATGATTCTTGTTTCAGTAGCAAATGAGCAATTCTCTGATTTACCCTCCTTCCTTCTCCTTAGTGGTGTTGTAAATGCCACACCTTTTAAAAAAGATAAAACTAAATACCTTTTAAAAAGATAAAACTAAACTAAAGCAAATATTACAAATAAGAGAGGCACTGACCACACAGTAGACTTCTGACATGTTTTGAGGGGTGTGAAGAAGAAGCTTGCAAACACAGGTTTTCAGTATTTTTCTGGAGATTCTTATCTGAGGAAAACAGATACATAGCTGCCTGAACACATGCATGAGTCTCTCTATTCTTCAATGTATACATTCCTGCAGATATTCATTCACTGTGCCAACTCATACTCACTGATAAAGGATAAAGTTCTATTTTAATTCTGACTGCCCATGGTGAATAGTCATTTTTAAAGGTGAAAGCCTGGCATTTCATATAGAGAAACACGTACTTGATTTGCTAAGGAAAGAAGTGTGTCTTCAAGAGAGAATATGGCCTCATTTGGGAATAACTGGCCACTGGCGAAGTAGGAAGTAGAAGCTGAAAATGCCTTACAACTAAAAAGCACTTCTTGGTAGCCCCAGTATTCTGAGGAGCACCTCTTTTAAATTGCAAATGATCTCTGAAAGAGCTCCGTTCAGTCTCTGGCACACATGGGTGTGAATTGGTTTAAACAGATAACTAGGTCAGCACCTCCTGAAGATCAATAGTTCTTAAGAAATGGTGATTTTGATTAGCGCCTTGAGGAAGGATGTGTGGCCTTCAGCAGTTTAGAAGACAGAGCTTTGTTAAGGCACCAAGTGTCAGGAAAGTAGGGTAATATTATATCTGGAAAGGGTATTCAGGCCTAACAAAGGCAAATGTTTGTGGCCTTGAATTTTGGCCCAGGCCCTGGTGACCATAAGGAAGCCACTAAATGCCATGGCTTACTATGATCGCAAGATTGGTGTCAGAGGGTAGTAAATGTCCACTTCCTCCCATTACAACCAGGTGTTTTGTTTTGATTTAGTTTTTGTTTTCAGTCTAGACTATCTGGTCCAACTGCTCTGTCTCTATTCATTACCTACCCTCTGTGCTTTCGGGTGAAAGAAAAAACAAAACAAAACAACGATTTCATAGGCATACACTCATCTTCTCCTTACTTTTATTGTTACGAGTTCTGTAATCAAAATAGTTGCCACGTCATTGCCACGTAGTTGTTTCTTGTCATAATTTAACTCACAAAAATAGTTCTAGTAGGTCTGTATTATAATCCAGAAACCTGAAGTTTTACTCCTTCCCACTTCTGAATTCTGATTGTAGAGGGTAGGTAGGTCAGGCTACAAAAATTCTAGGTTTAGTGCTCTCGAAATTCCTAACTTCTGCTTATTGCTTCACTCCTCAAACAATATTTTTCAGAAAACTGAAGCTAGATAAGGCAATCCGAAAATCTGTCTCCTTGCTCTGGCTCTGTGACTGCCTGGCCAGTGTGACCTTATGTAAGTCCTTTCAAGTCCTGAAGCCTTTGGAACTTGTCTTCTGTCATTTTACATAACAACCCCTGCTCTGATTACATGACAGGGTTTATAGAGGTTGCATAAAACAGTTGGCACTTTGTAAAGGACACTGCAGCTGAAGGTAATGTTTCTAGAAATTCATCCATGAATTTCTCTAAATCCTTCTTAAGGTACATTTACACCTGTGGCATATTTTCACTATTTATTTTGTTTAAAAGCTTTTTTAAAAAAATTATCGCCTATTTGAAGCCTCTGATATTCTCTTATTATGGTTGATTTCTTCAAAGTTACACTGATCCTTGATCGAGATCAAGTTGTGACAAGCATGTGTGTCTCTACATATGCCGATAGGCACTGGGTATTACCAAATACTTTCAGTGCCTATTCCCATTTCAATGGTGAAGAAAGAGAAGTAACTTGTTGCCATAAAGCAGGGAGTTTAGGAGAAGTTCACAACTGTTCGATATTATCTGTTTTGACACTTAAAAAAATCCCATCACTTTTTAACAGTCCTTTTTTTCCCTTCCTGAAAGTTTTTTCTTTACTCCTCACGCCCAAGTTCTAACATTAACAGCGACCACTTACTGAACTTTTATTCTGTGCTAATCACTCTGCCACAGGGTCTGCACCTAACACCTCCAGGAGGCAGTTACTGTTATCACGTCCACGTGAAGAATGTAACTGGGGACAAAAAAAATCCGAACTCCCCCAGATCCCACTCCCTCTACGTACAACAGAAGCCCGGAGCTGCCCTGCAGTCAACTCCCTTCCAGCATGTTTCTTTCTCCAAATCTGAGAATTATTATTAGCGTAGTAGTCCTGATCAATTTTAATGTACACATTTAGGCTTTCGCATGCATTTATACCTTCCTAAGTATTCTCTGCAGGTTTAGAAGAAAGAATCTGTATTAGTCTGCTAGGGCTGCCATAGCAGAATACCATAGACTGAGTGGCTTAAATAACAGAAATTCCTTTTTTACAGTTCTGGAGGCTGGAAGTCCCAGGTTAAGGTGCCAGCAAGTTGAGAGAGAGAACTCTCATGTCTCTTCTTCTTCCTCCTCTAAAAACATCAATGCTATCAGATTAGGGCCCTACCCTTATGAAATTATATAATCATAATTACCCCCATAAAGGCCCTAATTCTAAATGTAGTTACATCGGAGGTTGGAGTTTCAACATATGACCTTGAGGGAACACAATTTAGTGCATAACAGAGTCCATTCTCGGTCCAACAAGAACACATTGGAATGGACCATCTCCATGAGTGTCATTTATCACGTGCAGTCTGTACATTCATCAGTAGGTAGGTAGGCAGGAAGGAGGGAACTTTTCCCTTTTCAGATCAGCAATCTGAAAAAAATAAGGCAATTCTATAATATATTGTCGGAATGATAAAAAAAAAAATTGGTATAAGTGCCATAGCTTTTGTGAAAAAATATTAATCTATAACATGCATACATCTGCATAAAACTTGAACTTTACTATTTAGTTTATTATATCTAATTTTAGATACATCACTGAATGCATTCTGCAATTTTCAGCTTTCTCAGGGTTTTGTGATATTAAATAACATCGTAGTTATTTTAATTTAGCCAACCAATAAATACATGTAGGTCTATTAATGTAAAGTCAGTATTTACACAAAACACTTAAAATTGTTCCACAAATGTAACAAAGGTCTTTTTAAATGGTGATATTAATAGTTTTAATTTCTAGTAAATTTTCAACATTAAATTCCAAATGAAAAGAAATAGGAGTTAAACGAGGAGAGAATCAGTTGAAACAGCAACAATGTAGGTTTAATAATCCCTCTTTTCAAGGGATAGTCTCAGTGGGCTATCACACACAGTGGCAATACTGGTCCGACAAAGATCCAGTGGGTCTGGTTTCTCATAGTGTAAGGAAGCTGCCGATCACGTAACGGAGGCTGGTACACAGTCCTAGTGACTTCTCACCAACTATTATGTATGCATGCAGTATATTTTGTGTCATGACACAAATCTGTAGACACATCGAGCATATTTTCCCCACTGTGCCTTTTTTTTTTCCTTAATAAAATAAAACATTCAGGTGATAAAATACATAATGAATAGCCTGAGAACAATAAATGCATCCAGAGTGCTGTAGGAAGTGCTGCTTTTGTTAGGGTAATACAGGATAAGCTCATCAACATCCGGAAGAGGAACTCCTTCCTTTCTGTCCTTTGGCCAGATTTCTAGGCAACAGAGGGACATAACAGCTGAATAGACTTTTCCTAAGAAACACCTTTCTAAGCTTCCTGAACTAATTTTACATTTCATTCCCTGTATTAAAAATAGCAGGTTAATCTGTTATTTCTTTCAATGAAATGGCAATAATTATGGCATAACTTTAAAGTTTTTTTTTTATTGCATCTAAATCTGTTTTTCAGTGTATTTAACTGTTGAATACAAGGATCAATTTTAGATACAGAGATCATGTTTTGATAGGGCATTGGGAACAAAAAATGACAATGCTATTTTTTCCAAGCCAATGCATATACTATTAAAACAAACATTAAAATTTACTTTGTTATTAAAACTCCGTGCCTTTTTTTTTATTAATGTTTTATCTTTCATAAGAAACTAGTGTATGTGTATGCTTGTATGTACATACGTACATGTAGGTATAATATGTATATTCATGTATAAGTATGCATACACAGTACACATACAGAGATAATACAGTTAACATTTCGGAGAGCAAATACTTAATGAGTGACTTGTATGGCAATTATGTGATTATGTGCAAGGCGAAACAGCAATAATAGCAAGAGGCAAAAATCTTTTCCCCCTTAGAGATTTAGTTTTAGTGGATAATTCATAAATAATAATAACTAAACTTGTATACGCACCATAGTCTCTTCACTGGTCAGCATATTTTACATATATTAACTTATTAAATAGGTACAACAACCTTACAAATGAGTGCCTATGATTATCTTTATTCTGTAGATGAGGAAAGTAATGAACAGCCGAGCTGCATAATTTGCTCATGGCCACACAATTTGTAAAGTGGCAGAGCGGCGGTTCAAGTCTAGTCTGACTACACAGGCCATACTCAAATGCGTATGCGAAATGGAAGGAACACTTCCATTGAACTGTCAGATAGTTCTATGGGATGAAATTGGATTCACGTAATTCTCTTAAAATGTTTTGGTGATATTTCAAACTCCGTAACTGTATTCTTGAAATTAGGTCACTTAGTCCAATTTTTTTTTAATAGTGCCATTTTAAACCTTAATCATGGTGCAAATAAAAAGATGGAAAGGTAGATATTAGACTAGTAGGCACGTCCCTTCTCTCTAACCAGTCTGTGCTTTGGGGGATACTTCGATAAATTTATTTTTCTCTTTTTTTTTGTTATTTTATTTTAATAATTTCATTTCATTCAGTATTAACATAGTCTGTTATGTATATTATTAATGTAACCAGGAAAAATATAAATTCATTAATTTATGTGAATTGGCATTTGATTTAGGACAGGAATGTCTTTTTATAGATAATAAAATTTTAACTAGAAGATTTTTAAAATGCACATTTTGTTTACCTTTTACCAAAAACACATTTCTTTCTAGAGTTTTTTTCCTAAGCATTCACAGTGTTTGAAAGAAAGCAAAGTGAAAGTGAATTCCTTATAAAATTTTTTCTGTAACTCTGTTTGTTTTTTTTTAATCAGGTGCTCATTACTAAACATTCAATTAAAATACGACCTACATCATTTCATAGTTTTTCTCTTAAAATATATGATCGTTCTATTTTTTTTACTTAAACTTTATTTATTTATGAGACATGTTTTCAGTCACCTAAAATGCAGACAAGTACCACCGAAAGTCCATCTGTAGCCGATTCTTTATTAGAAAAATGGTGAACTAATTTTTTGCTATGATGTTTTCTTAATGTGTTAATAATATTTTTTTTAATGATACTATACTTGTTCAACTGTATATGTCCCAAAATGTGAATTGTTGCAATATAACTCTGGGTCCTGTTATATAATATCTCTGTACGTGTGTCATCAGAATTGATTTTAATATTGGAATGATTTAAAATTTTTAAGCTTCAAAACCAGTGAATCAAATATTTAAGGCTGTTATGTTCATAGCTCACTTAAGAATTTGTAGAATTGTTTCCTTAATATATATATGAAAAATATTGCTAGCATTGTAGTTATTTCCTACTAATAGAAAGAAAGTATTATAAACCTGGTAAGAAACCCAACTAATCCTCTCCAGGGCTCACTTGACTTCTTACAGAGCCAAGCAGACTATCTTTTTATCATTTGCTTAAATGGTTAACTTTCATTTGGAAACAACTGATGTGAAGTCAGGCTACTCAGAATTAATCATTGTTGGTTATCGGTCTGCTATCTATGAGCATCAAGCATACTTCTAAAATCACTAGATCAGCAGAGGATAAGTGAAATAAAGGGTGGAACAATTTGGTTTGCATTGGAAACCTGATTCAAATTTAGTGTCTGAAAATGGACAATTAGTTATGAATCTGTAAACTTCAATGTAGATATTGGTGCACTTTCAGGGAGGGGAAAAAAGAAAAGACAAGAAACACAGTATGTTTTGCATAACCAGATTATAAGAACCTGGTGAAATTCATGATTCTGTCTGTATACATTATTATCACTCCAACAAAATGTTTCCTGGATATACCTTTTGAGTTTTTTTATATCTGTTTAGACACATGGGAATTCTTTCCAGTCCCCAGTAGTAAAAAGACTACCTACCTTATGAAGTAAGCAAGTCTTAAAAATGCTTGTGTTCTTGAAAATTTACAGCTATTAATTTTGAATTCTCTGACTGTTTCTTTATTAAAAAACAAAAACAAAACAAAACAAAAAAACTTATTGCTAGAGCACAAGACAGGAACTCCTAATGGCAAACAAGCATTTATAATCAAGTAACTATTCTGTTTAGCCAGAAAAATGTTTTAACGTAGAATTTAGTTTTACTGTATGCTTATGCTTTCAAATATTACCTATATAATTGTTTGCTAATAATTAGATGATGTGATTCTTGAGGGACTTTAAAGGTTCCTTTATGTCCCCAGCATGTCACATTACAGTTAATAGGGTAGCGTATGCACCTTGTGAAGGAAGAAAAGACATGGTTTGTAAAAAGTAATCTATATATAGAACGTTCATAATCTTCATGTGTATATATCTGTATGCTTTTCTCTACTCTATCTCAGAAATGCTCAGTTCTGAATTTCTGGCTACAGAGATGCCATGCAAAGAAAATGAGAGTGATTTGTGTGAAGCTTGAACAAAGGAAATCCAGCAACATTTTTAGCCCTTAATTACTATGTCGTGCATACTTGTGCAACTTATCTTGTGTTCAGTGTTGACCTGTGTGATGCTTTTTTAATCTCTAGCATTAGTAAGGATTAAAAGAGTGCTGCCACTTGAACTGTGAATTTTTATTTTAATTTTATTTAGTATAAAGAAAGAAATTATTTATCATATTGTGCTTCATATAAAAAGACATTGAAATGCAGAAAGATCCTCAGATCTGAAAGCATGACTTACCATATAATATACCTCCTCATTAGTGGGTACAATTCTGGCTGAGAGGAAATGCAGATTTTATAAGATAATTTTGGTCTTTATTTCTGATGTTGAGCAGATTACTGAATTTTTCTTTATCTCATTTTTTTTAACTTATTCAAAACTCCATGGGAAATGCAAGAAGCTAAAAATCAAACAGTGAAACACTGGATATTGATGAATTTAATATCTATTACATATTACAGTAAAAGAACTATCTTGGAGAGGTTGGAAGGAGACTAAGCAAAAATGAAGTAATGATGCCAATGCTGAAGCTAAGTATTTTCCTAGAAGAATTAGTTTAGGAAAAGAAAGAATATCATGTTATGAAAAATAGCAGTGTTATGTTGTCATTTTATTCCTAGCACTCATCTGTGGAGGAGAATTGAAAACATTATTTTATCACTCTAAATAAAAGCAGAAATGTCTTATTGATGAAAGGAGAAAACATTGCTTCATAACCAGAGAGGAAAGTCTCAATTTACAAAAAAAAAAAAAAAAAAAAAAAAAAAAAGGAGAAGGATTTTGCTCAGGGGTTCAAAAAATGTTTGACTTATTTATTTTTTATCATTTAAGCCTGTTTCTTGCTGGGCCTTTTTATTGAATAATTGAAAAAAAATTGGGTGGGGGAGGAATTCTTTCATCAAAGGCAAAAGATAGGAAAAAATAAAAGTACTAAGGGAATAGAGATAGGAAGTTGTATCTTTCTGTACTTTCATGATTGCCTACATTTTCCTCCTAAACTTATAGTTGAAAAATGCTCTGAAAAAAATATCGAGCCCTGAGGAAAGTGCTAGAGAATAAAACATAATATCCTGTGTTCCTTTCACTCTTCACTCTTTCTCTGTCTCTCTGTCTCTAGTCTGTCTGTCTGTCTGCCCCTCTCTCTCTCTCTCTCTCTCTCTCTCTCTCATACACACACACACCCCCAAGCACATATTCCCACAGACTCAAACTAAATTTTGAAACACTTGTAACTACAAAAATAAATGACTTTAGTAAGAACAGATATTTTGGAGGCATATTGACATTTTTGAAAGCTGCTTTCGGTAAAATTATTACAAAAGTCCCCCCTTATCCTCAAGGATACGGTCCAAGACCCCGGTGGATGCCTGAAGCCATGGATAGTAACAAACCCTACACATACATACCCAGTATAAAGTTTAATTTATAAATTAGTCAGGGTAAGATATTAACAACTATAATAAATACTAATAAATAGAACAATTATAACAATAAACTGTAACGAAGTTATGCGAATGTGATCTCTCTCTCTCTGATAAGCCATCTGATAGCCTAGATGACTAGTAAGTGACTAATGGACAGGTAGTAGCTCGTATACAGGCAGACACGCTGGACAAAGGCATGATTCTTGTGCTAGGTGAGAATGAACAGGATGGTGTGAGATTTCATCACTATTCATCACTATTCAGAAGTCTGAAATGTAAAACTTATGCATTGTTTATTTCTGGAACTTTCCATTTTATATTTTCAGACCACAGTTGACTATGGGTACCTGAAAACTGCAGATAAGGGGTGATTACTGTATTAATCATCTCAGTGGATCACAAATTGTGGAGGAAGATTGCTAGAATAATGACTGAAGTAAAGTGAACAGTTGGCACTTGGCAATCTTCCTGAATGACATCAAATGTAGGCAATCTGTGTCTTGATCTTTCAGCATCTTCTACAGTAGAGTTAGGTTATGATAGTCCGAGGTGTTACTCTTTCCTTTGCCCAGCAGCATCTTTAAACTTTAATACTTCCTCTGTTTTTCCCGCCAAGCAGACTGAATTGTCTCATGTCTCAGAGGAAGTCAGATGTCAGTAAGTACCAAGCAGCCAAGTGATAAGACTGTTTTAAACACTAAATATTTCTGAAGTTTTCAGTATTCCAGCTTCATTGAGAAAGCTATAAAGGACTGTACAGAAAAGCTTTCAATATTCCTTGATAACATAACTAAAAATTAGTAAAAACAAAAGTAGAACTCAGAGTTTGCCTAACACTTGTCTTCACCAACCTATATGATTCTAATTAAGGAGGGACCTTCAATAAGACTACTGGAAGTTACATGTTCAAAGAAGTGTTGCTCAGTAATTCATTTAACCCCCAATACTGATGTGCCATTTTACCATCGATATAAAGCAGTCTTGCGGAGGAGACAGACCTGTAAAGACATAATTATAATGTAGTATGATCAGGTTGGAATAGGTACCCCAGAAGGAAATACTGATTCCCAGGAAAGTTGGAAATTGAAGATTACCTCACAAGGAAGTAATGATATGGCTTTAATTTCTTTTTTCTCTGCATGAAATCCTGCATGAATCTTGTAACCTTGGCCTTTAGGCATTAACTGTTCTCATGGGAACTGAGTTGGAATGTATTCTCTTCACACTCCATCCTTCTTTACATTTCAATGGGTTTTTGCTTTTTATGCATTTCTAATGGATATATATTTTTTTGATTCTAAAATAAGAACAGTTAATGAGCAATTCAGCTAGCCTCACTGCTTTTTAGCCATTCTATGATTTTGACCAAACACTGAACTTACGGTAACTGTTCATTCCGAATTCTTCACCCTTGGCTCTGAATGACTTTTAGTAATTTGTTGTTGTCAACCTTCAGATGGAAACTAATACTATCATTGAAGAGATTGAAAGAAAAGGGACACTTGCTGTAAAGTGATTTCCAAAAGAGGAGTTCTATAGATGCTTTGATTCATGGCTACATTACTATAATGTTTACACCCTCTCAAGGCAACTCCTTTGAAAAAATATAACAATTCATCTGAGTCAAAGTTTTATTTTCCTAAAAATAGTCACAGAATATTATATTTTTACACCTTTTTTTTTTTCTTTTTAAATGCATCGACTATCAAAAGAGTTATAGCCCTGGAATATCTGAAAAGAAAAATCATAATTTTTTTTGCAATATCTAATTATTTTTAGGTACTTTTCATTTTTTTAATGCTTTCCTTCTCACCTAAGCACCTATCATGTGTTCTATTAACACTGGTACTTGTTATCAACTAGCTTTCAGATAATCCTGCTTAAGTGACTAGTTGATGACAGCTTTTAAGATATTGCCTCTCCAAGTTATACTTCTATTCATGGAGGACTCTGGAAGAACAAAATGCCCTGGTGTAAGGCTTTCTAATGAAGTGATTCATATTCACATGAGGCATGATTCAGAATACAGAGGAAACATTTGGAGATAAAATATCCTGGTTGATTTTCCTCCTATCTTTCCTGGTCCCTTGCTCTCTTAAAGGTGTCACGTCACAGTGGTATTCCTTATTTAGTGGGGCTGCCAGCCATTCCGGATCAAATTACTCAGTTCATTTTATATACATATAAATATAGATAATTTATATATACAATATATATAATCATATTTTTTTTCTCCTGTAAAGCGATAAGATTTTTTTAATCCTAGGGTAAATTTTGGTCTATAAGCCCCTTACCACCAGGAGCTAACAGAGGCTGATAACCCTAACCTAGATGATAAAAAATAAATTCAAAATAATATTTCTATCATTTCTGAAACTTATTACAAAGAAGCAGCAGGCAGAAGGACTATATTTTTTAAATGCCTTTCTCTAACCTCATGGTAAAAGACCCTAAAAGGAGGTTACATATTAGAAGAGCAGCCAAATTGATTTTCTGGGAAGTAGTTTCAGTTTTGAGGCCTGTAACCTGAAGGGAGAGCAGAGGGGTAAGTATTCTGGAGCGGGTGTCATGGTGCAGCTGGCCTCGGTCGCAGTCCTTCCCTTAATATTTTGGTACCTCTGTTTCCTAGTGTTTTATGCTGCCAACTTTTTAGTTGCCTGAGGCCTTATCTTCTGTAACTGTTCATGAAATATATCCTATTCACTCTCTACAAAATCTTGCAGAATTTGTGTAATTCTTTCAGGGCAGTGATTTGAACTAGTGCATCAGTTGGGATATTCTATTGAGAGTATATGTACACTGGTGAATATTAGTGTTTAATATATTAATGTTACTAGCAACCATTTGTAGGAACTGGAAATAAACTTGATGCAAAAACATTTCAGTGGACAATAGTTATTTCAATGATCTAAGTCTGGCTGATGTAAGAGAAGAGTTATCTTTTTCCTTTTCCTTCCTTCCCTCTATTCTCTCTCTCTCTTCCTCCCCCAGCCCCTTTCTGTCTTTCTCTCTTCTCCTTTTCTTCCTTTTTCAAGTTTTTAATTGAATGGAGTCTAGTAAACCATGAATAGATGTTTGTTGCAGTGGGCTTTTGAATATTTAGTAATTCAGGTCATTTTCTCATTGGCATCATGGTGAATTCTTTTATGAATCAGAATAGAGCAGTATAATTAATCATTTGAACAAAATATATGATGGGTCTTAATACTTCGATGTGTTTTTGAGTTATTCTCCATCATGGCAATTTATGTTATAGTTTTTAAAAAGATGTTGGCTGAAACCATCTGTGTAATGATAAAATATTTTAATACACTTTATTTAGTTGAACTGCATTTAAGAACATGGAGACACTGTGGTCCTATACAACCAGGAGACTTTAATTTATGTCTTATGGAATGTTAGCTAACACATCTAACTGTAATTTTCAGGTCTATTCCAGACCTGATTTTAGTCTTGTATTAATTTCCTATCACCCTTGTAAAAATTTTTCATGAACATAGTAGCTTAATCAACAAACATTTATTTTTATAGCTCTGATAGTCAGAAGTCTGAAATGGGTCTCACCAGGCTACAATAAATGTGTTGCAGGACTGTGGGGTTTTTTTTGTTTGTTTGTTTTTGTCTTTGTTTTTGTTTTTGTTTTTGTTTTTGAGAGTCAAAGGGAGAATCTGTTTTCTTGCCTTTCCTAGCTTCCAGGAGCTGCCTGCATTCTTTGGCTCTTAATCCTCTTCCATCAAAGCCAGCAACTGCTGGTAGAGTCTTTCATATATCACATCATTCTGACTCTCTCTCTTCTGCTTTTCTTTTACACATTAAGGACATTGTGATTACTTTGGGCCCACTAGGATATAATTCAGAAAAATCTCCTTATTTTAAGGTCGGTTGATTAGAAAGTCACATCTGCAATTTCATTTCGCTTTTGCCCTGTAAGGTAACCTATCCACAAATTTCTAGGGTTAGAATGTGGACATCATTGGGGGACCACTCTTATGCTCACTGCAGATCTAATAGGCAAACATTTCCAAAATTTGATAATTTTTATAAAACACAAAATAATTGGACAGTCTCTATCCCATCCTTTTTTTTTCCTGTGAGATCTCAACATTTTATCACCAAGTAGATATTTTATTATTACTGCTACTATATTTTACTTTTCCCTAAATGTAAGTTATTTGTATTTGAAAAAAGTTAAGAAGAGAAAACGTTGAAGCAATCTGTTTTTCTTCCGCAAGATGAGACGTTATTTTATATATACAGCCATTAAATATTCTGAGCTATGCCTATTGATATGGCTGCCAATTTAGTGATTTCACTCTTAACTTTAATGGAAACATAAGACTGGAGCAACTTTTACCAACTGTTTATTCATTAAACTTATTATGTGCCCATTATGTACAAATATTATGTTGTTGTTGTTAGATAGGGTCTGACTGACTTGTTCAACCAGAGGCAGTGACATACAGGAACTCTACAAAAGATAGTGTCTTTATTCCCTAGGACTTGGCCTGACAGTGATGTAACTAGAGGGATAGCATGATGGCAGGGCTCTCTTGAGGGCAGTAGGATGTAATTATATCTGGCAGTAGTTATAATTCCTCTCTCTCTAACTGCCATGGTTTATGATTTCTTTGATTGCAGGAGCCCATAATAATCATGATTGGACTAGTAGTTATCAACAGAGGAAAGAATATGTTTTGATTTAGAAACGACCATTCAGTCATAGCTCATCCAAATGCGTTCAGTTTATGACTGTATGTATTTTCTTTGGAAAGAGTGAATCCAAGGTAGTTTCTCCAAAAGAAAAAAAAAAGAGAAATGTTGACTTTGGAATAAAGATATAGTTTCAAGAATTCTCATCAATATTCCCCGAAATCCTAATGGAGACATTGCCAGTTGCTTCCTTGGTTTCTAAATTTCTCTCAGCATACATATACTGACATCGATTAGTTCTTAAAGTATAATGGCAGCTTGTATCTCTTTGTACAAATAAGCAATTTAAATAGGTCCGAATTTTCTACAGTAATTGTGATGGCAGGCAGAGGAAAGGTAGAAGCAGTCTCTGAAACTCTGTAATGCATTAAATATCGTTCTCAATTTAACATAAAATGATCAAATAAGTGAGCACAACCAGAGTTATTCTCTTTTTCTATTGTAATCCTGGTGGGCATTTTTGTAAACATGGTTCAGAATACATTAGCTTTGAAGAGGATTACAATGTCAATACAACTTGTCTGCAACATTATTTTTAAGGAGAAGAAAAAGAGATAATAGATGACTTTATTATTCACATTTAATACACAGTCACATGCCGCATAATAACATTTTTGGTCAGCAATGGACTGCATATATGATAGCATTCCCATAAGATTATAATGGAGTTGAAAAATTCCTATCACCTAGTGACATCGGTACTGTCCTAACGTTGGAACACAATGCATTACTCCTGTGTTTGTGTCATGCTGGTATAAACAAACCTTCTGTGCCAGTTGTATTAAAGTATAGCACCTTGAACAAGCCTGATCCCGTCTAAACTCAGAAGCTAAGCAGGGTCGAACTTGCATGGGAGACCAGCTAGAAAGGCCAGGTGCTGTAGGTGTAGAAAATGCAAACAAACAAACAAACAAACAAATAAAGATAAATAAAACTATAGCAATAAAATTATGTGTAGTACCTAAGACCTGATAATGATGATAAATAGCTATGTTAATGGTTTATGTATTTACTGTACTATATACTTTTATCATCATACTTATAAAGAAAAAAGTTTGCTGTAAGGCAGTATGCTGTGTTATACTGGCAGCCAATTTTAATATCTTGTATTTATTGCGTCTCTTGATTGCATCATTTTCTCTTGTGCTTGATTTCATCTCATATATATTTTTTTCATCATGGCCCCTTAGTATACAAAATTCACTGCTAATTTTACCAGTAAGAGGAGACATCTAGTGACTGACCTGGAAACTCTGAAATATGTCAAGTCTCTTTCTTGATTTAACTATTAAAAGTGACTAAGGACTAGTAAGGTGGGAATATCAGTGATGGTTATTGCTCGCTGTCAAGCATATCTCATTCTACTATAGCTAAGATCTTATAGAACGAGAACAAAGTGATGGAAGCTGTTAAAGACTCTGCTTTATTCAAGGAAATGAGACATAAAAATTTGAGAAGGGCATATATCAGAGCTGGAGAAACATATCCCTCTCAGCACCATGACTATTACAGTCAAAACAAAAAGTTTGTTTGCAATTTTCATAGAAAAGGCTGGGGCTTGACTACAGTGTTGAACTTCCTGCTAACTGCAGTTCGTTTAAATGATTCAAGAATCATTATTCATTACATAATGTGAAAGCGAGTGGTATGTCTGTGGGTGCTGATGTGAAAGCAGCTGAAGAATTTTTGGAAACTTTAGATAAGCTGATTATGGAGAAAAATTACTTGCCAGAGCAAATATTCAATATGAACAAAATCTTATTCTGGGAACAGATGCCTGAAACGACTTTCATCCGCAAGGAAGCCAAGGCATGCCAGGTCTCAAAGATTTTAAGGACAAGATAACAGACTTGCTTGGGGGCAATGTTGTGGGCCATAAATTAAAACCCTTTGTGACCTGGCAAAGGGTAAGGACCCGGGGCCTTCAAGCATATTATTAAGCACACATTGCCAGAGCACTGCAAGAACAATAAGTCATGGGTGACCCAGCTCCTCTTCCAAGATGCCCTCCTGAGTTACTATGCCAGCGAAATGGAGAAGTACTGTGTGGAGAACAACAAAACTTTCAAAATATTGCTTATTGTTAATAATGTTCTCAGATATCCTTATTTTAATGGTAATTTTCATCCCAATGATAGAATGATGTTTCTCTTTCCAAACACCACCTCTTTGATCCAACCAAAGAATCAGAGAGTCATATCAGCTTTTAAGGCCTACTATCTGAGGAATACCTTTGCCCAGGCCATTGCTACCACTGAGGAAGGCTTTGATGCAGTTCTGGAAGAATGACAGCATCTATAACTGTGTCAAGAACCTTGCTTGGACTTGGAGGATGTCACCAAGGAGTGTATGAGTGGCATCTGGAGGAAGACATTCCAGAGGTTTGTCCATGACTTCAAAAGATCTGCCAAGGATGAAGAGGTTGCAAAAATCAACAAGCCTGTAGGTTAGATGGCCAACAACTTTAACCTATGTGTGGATGAGGATGATATTGAAGAGCTCCCAGAAGTGGTTCCTGAGGAACCGACTAATGCGAAGCTGTTGGAACTGAAACAGGAGTACATTGCTGAAGAAGAAGCAAGAGAAAAAGGAAACTGCAGAAAAAGAAAGAAATGATGAAAATTCATAGTGAAGGGGTTAGCAGAAACTTTTTCAGATCTCAATAAACACCTTAAAATGTTTGAAGAGAGCATGGATCCTAACACTGAAAGGTTTTCATTAATAGAAAGAACGTTCATGGTGCATTATCTGCTTTCGAGCAAATCTATGATGGAAAAAAAAGAAAAGAAACAAACCAAGAAAACTACCACAGATATATTTCTGGAAAGAGGGACATCTCCTCAAGACGAGACTCAGGCAAGTCCTTCAGGAAGTATACCAGAAGAAGGCATTGTTATTATCGGAGATGACAGCTCCATGCACGTTATTGTCCCTGAGACAGAATTTTTTTTTATATATCCAAGTCATAATCTCATTTCATATTGGCTTTGAAAACATTTATTGAACTGAACTTCCTTATATTACTATTTGCCTACATGTCAGTGTTTCATCATCAGGGTTATTGAGTTTCACATGAAATGCAAAAGTCATAATGGAGTTCTCTTTTGTGTGTTGTATTAAGATATTAGAACTGTAACTTCAAAGTAATAGAGAATCATTGGCCAAAGTGACTTAATTTTTTAAAAATTTCCAATTCCATACCCTTGCATGGTATGACCCATTCATAGTTTTGTCTTTACATTAAACATTTTATAATTTCTTAAAATTAATCCTGTACAGATTCAGTTATTTCTGAGTGAACTTAACTTAGTGGAGATTTTACTGAGACATTTTGATATTCAAAAATGATAACATTTAATAAATGTCCTTTGCTGTGCTACTGTGGTTAGAGTGCTAGAGGACCGGTGATCTCAGAAATATTGTGAGGATGATTCCCTCTTCTGTTTCTTGGCTATAAACATTCCTTAAATGTTTATATACACACACCCCAGGGAATACTCTTATATTATTACTTTTTTAGAAAGTTGTGAAATAGTCATAGTCAGGTTACAGATTTGAAGACAATTTGTAGGCTATATAATTTGGATTCAAGTTTTGTATTACGTATGTATTCCTATATTAGATGCTATTTAAATGTAAATGGGCATATATTTTGCTTGGTCTCCATAAAATCTATTAATCATTGTGTTCCCCTCAGAATTAAGCACCATGCTTTGTAGGTGCATAATAGTAACACTTTTGAATTAATATTGTAGACTTCGCCTTCAACCAGACAATTCGATTTTGAAGGATCCTCAATTCAGTAAATATCTTTATATAGTGTTATACATTTTTTTCCACAAGATAGTAACTTGTACATCTCCTATTCACCTTAATGAAACTTGGAGAATAAAATTAAGGGAAATGTTTTTGCTATGTAATTTCCTTTCTACCCACTACCATTTTTTAAAACTGTTTTCCTCTGTTTTAAAATAGTAAACCTGTGGCCATAAAAGTTGAATATGATTTGTTCTCTAGTTCGTATTAGAGATAAAATTGAAATAACACAGATCGTCTTTGAGGAAAAGGAGTATGTCTAGGTAGTTTCTACTCTTGTACTCGTTACCAGCTGTGTTTTCACCCTGTTTTTTATACCAGTTGGCTTTCCTGGCCTGATAAAGCAGGATCATCAATTTTTCCAACACACCTGCACACAAGGAGTGAAACAACTATCTGCTGTCTCTTCTCTTTAGTTTTGAACCTGAAGTTGAAGGAAAATTTAAATAAAATTGAGCGGTCAGCCTCCATATTTCCACTTCTCAAATATTTAAAGCTACCTTTTGATATGAATGTGAAGAATATTAAAAATGCAAGTAAGCATTAGAAGATGTGGACTCTTCTTTTTCTGCAAACCTTCCTGAGTAGCTGTCTTTCAGCGAAGGTCAGAATTTTGGTGATCACTGGTAGTTGCAGAAGCTGGTGATGGAACTTTAACCCATTTGCTTAAATAGCCAGTGTCTTGTCTTCTTCTTACCTTTAGATTTCTGTTTTGGGTGAAAAATACCTGAAAATAAATGAGGCAGATTTTGTGTTTAAAGGTGTTAATATTTAAATAAATGGAAATTCATCCTTCATGGGGTAAGTAAATGACATATTACTGTAACTCAATGAAAAATATTAGGCTTAAAACAGGAGAATTTGAAGTTGGTGTCATGGATTTTGGGAAGTTGTGAAAAGAATAAGAAGTGTTTAGATTCCAGGAATCTTTGATTTAAATATCTTAATGAAAGTGGGAGAATTCTCAGTTGGCTGGTATAGAAGATAAAATACCATAAATGTCAGCACTGTGCCTGGGTGACTCTTCAAGTCATTATAAACAATTAAGGGCACTATAAAAGACAAGGTCAGAGCATTTCTCTTAACTCTTCATATAGATCATTTTTATTCTGGTACATATCTCATTTCCCTTCAAGTATCTTTAACTGTAAAGAGAGAGATAACCTTTACGACTCTCTTTTATCGATAAGGAAACAAAATGAAAATCCCTCAGTTTACACTCAGTTGCTGTAATCTGTGAACAACATATTTTTCTAAGTGGTAATATGGTTAAGTTGGCAAGAATTGGGTAAGAAATATATGTTTACATGAATTAAAAATTTTGCCAAGTGATGTATGAAGGTGATTGCAGGTGAACTTGAAACATTTCTTTAGGCACACACTTCGTTTAGGGGATACTGGCAGCAGCACACCGTGGAAGGTTCTGTGTGCCTTGTGACCTACAGATTTTTGGCACTGGGCTCTCAGGCTAGTTTGAGCTGGACTTCCATGGCAATGACCTTTTTAAAGCTCTATTAGAGAACAAATTGACTCTTCTTTCACTCGATGAATTTATTAAACTCCTATACTTTTTCGGAGTATGCTCCTCTTCTCATGTTGCTGACATTCTAATTTGGAATGAAGATAAAAAATTGTTACTCATGCGATAAACTTTTAAAACTTGTGACATAGCCTCTTCCGAGTAATTTTCCTAAGAGAGTATTACCAATACTTTATGATTTCATTACACTTGTAAATAAGGAATTGTATTGAAAAAGATAAATCATTATATCTATAATTTAAAATAAGATCTGAAGTATACTTGACTACTATGAAATTTACTGGTAAAACCTCGATTTTATCCAAACGTGCTACTGATAATAAAAACTAGCAAACATAAGAGCACTGTATACTTCCGAAATTCATTTTTCATAAGAGGCATTGAATCTCTATACACTGGCTTGTTCAATTGGAGTCGGATCGGGCAGTCAGTGTTCATTTTAATTTAAATCTCCTCAAAGCAGTTAGCCCCTTCTTATCTACCCAAAGCCATCAAGATTTGCTACAGACGGTGGGTAGTTTTATCCTGGAGGAAGGCAATAGTAGTGGAAAGGATTACTATTAGCCTCTACCATGCATGACTCATTAGAACATGTCGTGAAATAAGTTTAGCTTCCTATCAGGCAAGCAGTAGAGCATTCCCAAGTCATTTATCAAGTGAAAAGGAAGGAGGTTGTCGTATCTGAGCAGCCCCAGTGATGTGAGCAGAAATGTATCACTTTATTATTTTCTCTTCCTTCTGCAGAAAACATGATATGTTGATTGATCTTAGATAATTTAGGCTCTAAAGTGTTCTATGCTTACAAAAGTTATGAATTAAAGATCTGAAATTGTAAGGTGTTATTGGGAGTTAAATTCACACCCAATGCAGAGATATTAGTTGGAAACAATAAATCTTGTCAGGCTCAAGGTACTTTTATTGCTGTAAAAAAAAAAAAAAAAGAAAAAAAAAAAAGAAAATGAAGGTCACAAGATAATACTATTTAGGGAAGTATGTAAGACATTTAAAGAGATTCATCATTTTTCATGTGACATACAGATACCTCTTAAAAAGATTTCAGTATTTGATTTGGTATTTAAATATTTTAAGTCAATCCTTTAAATATTTCAAGTCAATCCTTCAGAAACAATATAAATGTAACAAGTAGATGGTGGTCAAGATTCCTGATGCCCCCAATTGTTTGGTGGTGTTTGGATGGCGGCAACCATTTTATTTATAATGGGGTTTAAGGAAATCCACATTGACAGAGGATTTTTTTAAGTACCAACACTCTGTCACGTATGTTTAAGCTGAGTGGATCATTTCATTCTTATGGCACTGATGGATATTATTTTTTCTTTCTGCTTTATGGAAATATAATAGACAGTTGCTCGTATTTACATTGTACAAGTTAATGAGGTTTTTTTTTTTAATTACAATTGGCATACAATATTAGTTTCGGTTGTACATCATAGTGATTAGAGATCTAATAACTCACAAAGTGATCACCCCAATAATTCTAGTACTCCTCTTCTCCTTTACATATTTATCACATTATTAACTATTTTCTTTATGCTACACTTTACATCTTCATATTTATCTCGTAACTGTGATGAATATACTTTAATGCTGGTTTTCTCAGGTGAAAATGCTGAGGCTCAAGGTTTAATAACTTGCCTAAGATTATATAATTAATAAAGAATAGAGCTAGGCTAGAACCCAGGGCTATGTGACATCACAGTTTCTTCTCAGATTAGTCAGCAACCTCACCTAATATTTCACGGTATTTGTGCTGTTCTATAATATTAACGGGGGAATAAATCTCAAAGTTACTTGATCTTAGAAATTTAAATAATCCAAGTGTTTAAAATTGTATCTCTATTTTTAAATAAGGTTGCAAAACTATGTATATAAGTTAATTTATTTTTGAAAATTTTGTACATGTTTTTACCATCTGTCAATGGCGGACAGAGGTGACAGCACAGTTTCGGTTGTCTCTGTAATTTTTTACATAGACAGAAGTTTCCCCATGACCGTCTGTTATAAGCAAGCTTCTCGTTACGCTCTGAGAGCTGTTTTTGCTTCCCTGTACTCCTTTCTTAATTCTCCTCATGGGAAAGGGGGGCCCCTGGGCCTTAACTCTCAAAACAGTTTTGCCTTCCTGAGTTATTACCTCAACAAATACTTATGTAGTGACTAAGTAGAACCAGGCACTGTCCTAAGAGCTTTACAAGGAGGGAATTGACCCATAGATTCTCACAGTAACCCAATGAGTAAAGAATTGTTACCATGCCTCACTTGAGCAGGTGAGGAAATTGAAACACATAAAGTAATTCGCCCAGTGCCTTACCGTTAGTAAGTGGTAAAAAATGGAATTTGAACCCAGAGTATCTGATGCTAGAGATCTTGAGCTTAATCATTACATTACAATTTGGGGTGTTTACTTTAAATTATATCACAACCTCTTTTTCTTTTAAATTTTATTTTATTAGTTTCAAGTATACAATACATTGGTTAGACATTTATATAGTTTCTAAAATGATCTACCTAATTGCTCTTTCTCTTCTCTGGCTCTCTACCTAGCCAATACATTAAAGCTAACTACATTCTCTATGCTGTGCCCCCCACCCCCATGACCATCTATCGACTACTAATTTGTACTTCTTTAACCCTTCAGCCCATTCTTTCAGCCCCCCTCTCTTCTGTCCATCACCAAATTGCTGCTATATTTGTGAGCCTGTTTTTGATTAGTTTGTTTTTTTGTTCCTTAGATTCGTCATACAAATGGAATAATGTGGTATTTATCTTTCTCTGCCTGACTTATTCCATGTATGTCATGCCACCCCTTTTTTTCTCCTAAAATACTGCATCATGAACCATTGTCTACCTCTTATATTCAGTCTCTCTTTTCATTCGTTCTTTTTCCTCTACTTATAAATATCACTAGATCTCTAACATCTTAAAAAGTACCGACTTCTTCGCAGCTCTCCTTTGTAAAATGGAGTCTTTAACTCCCTGTATTTCTTTCTTTATTTCCCTACAACCATCAACCCACTACTTCCTGGCTTACGCCCTAACCCCCTTCTCCGACTGTTCTTGCTGTCACCTCTGACTGAGAGGTTTGGACCTCTCAAAAAAAAAAAAAAAGCTTTCAGCTTTGCTGGACCACAGTCTTTATAAAACTCTACCCCCAGAGCTTTAATAACTGTCACTATATACTGGGTATAGCCCTACCTACTCGAACTTTTCCCCATCTTTTTTACCTCTTTAATGTTGTATTCCAATGTTTCACTACTTATTTTAGTAGTCACCACTGGCAACAAGAGCTGTTTTCAAATGACAGTTGGTTCCTGTATTTCTCTGTCTCTCAAGTTTCAATGTACTGTGTGCAAAACTGAATGTGTTATCTCCCTGTTGCCAGAACATCACCTCTGTTCTTTCTTCCGGCTTCCATTCGCAGACCATTCACCTTTCACGCTGCCTTCAGAGTTATTCCCAAAAATATATCTTGCCTTCTACATCACCCAGGTCGCACCTGTGTGTAAAATCCTTGAGTAGCATCCCATAGGATAAAGCAAAGTTCGATGAGCAGAGCAAAAAGATTTGTAGCAAATGCATTAATCCAGGTATGTTTCTTGATTTATTTCCCTTCTCTGCTCTAGCTGCACTAAACTATTTGCTATTTGCCCAGGGGAGCTTCCCCTTTATCAACTCCATGCCTTCGTACACTCCTTTTTCTCTGTCTGAAATATCCGTTGATTTTTCTCCTTTTCTCAGAAATATACTTATATTTCATGACTCAGTGACTCAGCTCATATGTCATTTCCTATGCAGCACTTTTCCTACAAACCACAAAAAATGAGTTGTTCTCCTTCTGGTCTTTATTCAACGTACACTAATCACTTTGCATTGCAATTAATTCTTTAAATGCCTGTTCCTGCAATGATGTGACCTCAGGAAGAAGAATTATATATAATTTATCGCAGAGTACTCAATGTTCTGTACATAGTAGTCACTCAGAACAAACTTATAGAATGGTTTGAGTGATTAAATTAATGAATGTAAGCAACAAACTTTTATTTAACACATAATTAACATGCTCTGTGCCAGGAAGTGTTCCAAGTCGCTGGAATACCGCAAAGAACAGCCATATTGATGAAAATCATTCCTATAATGTGGAACTTACATTCTGCTGGAGGAATGAAAGTAATTAATAAGACAAGTAAGCAAAGTATAAAATTAGATGGTGACAAAGGCTATGAAAAAAAAATGCAGAGAGAATAGATGAGAAATGCCAGGGGTCAGTGAGGGCTGCAATTTTAAATATGACTGTCAATGAAGACCTTAAAAAAGAAGGTGATACTTGAGAAACATCTATAATAGAGAAGGGAGGAGCCATTTGGGAATTGAAGATCTCTCCAGGCAAAGAATATCAAAGGCAAGGGTAGAATGCTTGAGGAGGCATAGTACCAGAAACTAGATTGGCGGGAAAGAGGGAGTGGAAGTGGGAAGAAGTATTAGAAGTAACTTCAGAGAGGACTGGAGGGTAGACTCTGCAGCAATTTTACTTTGAGTGACATAGGAAGCCACTGAAAGGCCCACAGAGAAGTATTATAATGTTTTATAGAATTTAAAACATGTATCTTATGGTGCCGTAAATTTGTGACATTGGCTTTGCAAATTGCATTGAAGTCTCTTGATACTGAGCTTATTTTCCCACACGTGTATGTTTGGGAGGACAGCCAGTATTCACAAAGATTAAAAAACAAACAAACAAACAAAAAAAACCTGTATCTCTATCTACAATAGCATAACGGTTTTGTGAACACTAAAGGGCAAATGGGAAAAATGTACCTGTCTGCATCAGTGGACAGGAAGACAGAAAAACATGGCTGGGAGTGTATGGCATTGAACTGGGGGAGTAAACTGTGGATTAGTTATTGCTCTTTTATATGCTGTTTAACTTGCAAAGAAGAGAGTATGTTATATGAGAAGTTATTGATGTAGTTATTCTAATTAATTAAATAGGTGTTTAATTAGAATAATTAAATAGATGTTTAATTAAATACATGTTTAATAGAGTATCTTAGAAACTCTTGCACACTCAGATAATATTTTTTCTTTCAGTGTTGCTTTCTTTTTGTTTTATTTCTCTGGCAGAAGCTTTCGAGGTCATCATAACAAAAATATCAGCACTCTTTTTTATGGATAGGTATAGAAATCATACTGTTTATTCTCTATCCGATTTCTTATTGCAATTTGTTGTTGTTTTGAAGTCAGACATCTTTATGGTAAAACAGAAAATATTGAGTGTCCCAGAACTAGGTGGATCAGCTTTCAGGAAATTCTGAAAGTTAAGGTTCTTTGAAAGACAGAACAAATCCAATCAACTGGCCAAGTTTTTGCTAATTGTATTCTAGAGATAGATAAAGTACCTCTTTTCTAGGAAGAGTCAAAATAGAGCTTTAATATTAAATTTTTAGATGCTGGAGGTTTACCTTTATGTGAAGAGAAAAAAATTAAGTTGTAAATTTTTTCTTTATCTTAGCTACGATTTTATTGAAATACAAATAAATATATTATAAATTAAGCCAAAATATAGAAAATAAATTCATTAAAGAATATAGTGTATATATATATATACATACAAATATAATAGATTTATATATAATATATAATATAGTGGATTTTCTGCAATATTATGCTAGTCTAATTTAAATAAAATATTTTAAAATGTATTAATGAGTTAAGTACTAGATTGTTTCAGAAAGTACCATCATTGCTTTTGTCATACATAAATCTGCATTTTAAGAACAAATCTAACCTACTTATTATTTCTTGGTCATAAACTGATGTGGCTCAAAAGGATATGGTTATATTTCTCTTGATTTGATCTCCACTCTCTAATTCCCCTATAATGAAATGAAAAACAGGCGTATCTTTTCATTAAACTCTTCATTGAAAACATTGGCATCACTTCTCTACATTGGAAACCGAGGAACACAGTGTGTGTATATACTGAAAAGAAAAACAAAACAAAACAAAACAAAACAAAACAAAACAAAACCCAAGAAGTATGATAGCTAAGCTTCAAGTTTCACTGTTTCCTTCTCAAGATCAGTATTCCTCAGAGTTTCGACATATCTGTGGGTCTCCTCTTGCCAAAATTCCTCCCACGACATCTGTTTCACAGCTCTTATTGACAGGATGAGACATTGATGTAGAAGAGAGAAAATGGGGAATGGGATCTTCTACTGTTTTAAAACACTTATCAATGTTAGCTTCCCACTGGCTATCCCCCACTCCCTCCTTCCTCTAGCACATCCTCCCAGGAGTTGAGACTTTCTCTTCCCTCTGAATTCTTGTTTCCTTGCCCCAGGTCTGCTCTCCACTTTCCAGGGATCTAAGAAGTTCTTGGCCACCATTAGACTACAACCGAGACAATCAACTAATCTCTCCCCCTAATCAGTAATTATGTCTCTTCTTGCTCACAGTCAGTGGTTCTTGGTAATATTTGGAGACTGAGATATTCTATGTCTAAAGTAAAATACTACTGGCATTCTTCCCCCCCAATTTACAGGAAAAAAATAACATTTTTTTCCCTCAATTTTAGATTTTTCTTCTATGTATTTTGTTTCTACTTCCTCTGCCTGTTATGACTTCTTTGCTGGTTCTGGCATATTACAGAATAAAACACACAAATTCAATTAAAAGTCTGCAAACTTTTATTATAATATTAATGGAAATATCAAGCCCTTTTTTCCCAGTAAAGAAATATGCTTGTTATATGGTTTTATATTGAACAAGTTTAATATATTAATTTTTCTATATGCAAACTATTTTTTATTCTTCATTGCATTAAATTTATTAAATACTTTACTATACCATGATACTTCTCAAAGGGCAATGACACTGATGAGCCCTCCACCAGGCACAGGAGAGAATCACAGTTCAGTAAGGCATCCTTTTATTTAGAATCATCTTCCCTCCTTTTATAGTTCGACTGTGTATCTTACAGAGACATATCCAGGAATGGATCATACAAGGTCTTAGAGTATGTTCTTTCCAATCGTTTTTCTGTCGTTCTGTTTGCAACTTACTTTAAGAAGACTCACATGCTTCAACTCTGCTTGTAAAAGATGGTGTTTACAAATTCCCCTTAATGGTGAAGTTGAACATTCGATTGGGTGCTTGCTTCATGCTGTCTAACATGTGGCTCTTACTTGCAGCATACTGTATTCTCATTAGACACCAAGTAGAAAGAGTCAAATCTTTCAGGCCTTTTAGGGAGAAGGTCCAAATGAGACTGGATTCTTGGCCACATCTAATGTATGAAGACCTAGGGTTATGGTTTTCAATTATTTGTCTGAAAAAGATTTACTAGAGGAACTTTTGGGAAGTGCGGCTCTGCTTCTCTTCGCCTCAGGCATGAGCTTTTTAAAAAGCACCCTGTGTCATTCTTATGAAAAATACTTTAGAACAACATAAATATAATGTAAGTCACACATACAATTTTATATTTTCTAATAGCCACATTAATACAGTAAAAAAGCAGGTGAAATTAATCTTAATTGTTTATCTTATTTAACTCTATATATCCAAAATATTATTGTTCAATATTTAATCAACATAAAATTATTAAGGAATTTTTTTCCCCATATATATTTTTGTTGTTTAAAAAGGAAGCCTTCAAAATCTGGTGTGCATTTTGTAGTGACAGCACATCATCTCCATTTGGACTACCCTCATTGCAAGTATTCAGTAACCACATGGACCTCGTGATTACCGTATCACACAACACAGCTTAGAGAATTACTTTCGAATCTAGTAAATGAGCTTGTGATGCTAAATAAGAATATGCTTTATTTTGTGCTTCTGTGGTTGGCAGGAAGCTAAGTGTTTTAAATGCATCATATTATAAAATTCATGCAACAGGAATATGAGATAGATATGCTATTTTATCTATTTGGTAGGAAAAAACAAGTTCAGGCTTTAGAAGTTGGTATGTCCAAAATTGTAAAGTAAGTGAAAGACATAGCCAGTTTGATATGACTTCAGAGAATACCTTCTAATCACCCTGAGTACACTCTTCTACACTTGCTTATTTCTTGCACGATTAAATAAAATGCAGGCTTCTTTCTAATGCTAACATCTTATGTTCAAGAGATTGCATGATATAAATATACCATAAAACAAAATTCAGAGGTAACTGAGTTGTATTTATATATTAATTTTTCTTGCCACTTAACCTCCAAGAATTGGAATAAGAATCCTTGGCATGAGATGCTTGAGAGTACTACAGAACTTTGCACGAGTGGCTTTTTAAAACAATCATATTTCTCAAGATTAGTGGGGTTTTTTTTTTCCCTTTGAGAAAATAGGAAACATTATAACCGATAATATATAAAGGCCATTTTCTGATGATTATTCATTATCTTAACCAAATGAATGAATAAATAAATAAACTAGGCCAATGTATAATAGAACGATAAGATCTCAACTTTTTAAGGGCAAGACTTTTACCACGTTATCATAGTTCAAAGAAGGTTATTTGTCAAAAGTTATTTACTCTTTTTTCCTTTGCTTCCTGAACTCATGATCTGAACATCGTCATTTATTTTAGTTCTAACTCGGTTGATTAAAGAAAAAAGAACTACATTTGCTTTTAATATTGCTGAAATTTGAAGATCAATTGCAGCTATTAAATTAAAATAGTTTACCCCTTGAGGACTTTCAAAAACCAAAGAAAATATTATTTTAAATGGAAAACATTAGTCTTCTATTATTACTGTGTTGGACTAGATTGCATTAGATTTTCAGATTAAGGCAGCAAGTGCTTTGAAAATATAAAGCCAGTTGTAAAATACGGAATTAAAGTAAATACAAAATCAAAAACATGTTATTTCTCTCAGCCATTATAAGCAGAATCAACTTACTAGATCTGTATTTATCTATCATTAGAATGTATCTACATACAATCATAATGTTTCAAAGTTGATTACACACCCTAATGAGAAGGGCATAGATAAATGGCAAACAATTTAAATATATTTGGCCTAAAATGAGTACACAGTATTACTTTTAAATCTTTATTTTCTAATCCTGAGCATATAGTGGTTTGTCAATGAGTAAGATTTCTTAGAAATACACTATTATAAAGAGAGTCAAACTAGAGTTAATTTTTTTTCTCGATGATTCACCATGGAAATAATTCAGGGGACATTATTTTTAATATCAAGGGCTCTCTTATATAGTTCATATAAAATCTTCTACCTACATATAAGATAAACATGGAGGCTTAGGAACTTCTTTGAATGCTAGGCTACATTCATTACCAAGTCAGTAAATCTCGGTGTTACATCAAGTACAGCTGTTACCTCATGGGTATAGCTGTCTAGTCAGAAGTAAGAAATATAATCCCAGAGTGCTCTGTTAGCCTGGGATTTCAGCATCAGTTTTGTTTTTGATCCCAGTATTTCTCAAATCCCTTTTCATTAATGATGAAATAGGGTCTCAATATCCTAAGCCACCGTTTGGAAAGGGAAAAAGAAAGATTATGCTGCTCATGTCCTAGTCATTTGGTGTCTAAGTTTCTTTCTTGCTTTACTGTAAATACTTACTTGCATTTTGATAAATTGACACATTTTAAACATTAATTCACTGTATAACCTTTATTATTTGGACTGAAAATGAAACAGAATCAGTCAAAAAAAAAAAAAAAAAGAGCACCGAGTAACTGCAAAAAGGTGCCACCAAATGTATTTGGGAAACCATACTTAAGTCACTCCCAAGTCTTCATTCAGAATCTTTATTGCTTTTGAGCCAAATGAAGACTACATTTCTAATTCTACTTAAATGCATGCAATCGACCTTATCTAATGTTTTATCTCATCTTTATTTTTGCATATATGATCTACTTGGAGAATTTCCTTTGTAGTTAAGAAGAGGTCACTTTTAGGAAAGGGAAGTAGGTTTGCACGCAATAAGATTAGATTCAAGTACTGAGTGCAAGTAACAAGGAAAGAAAAGTGACATTTACGTACTAAGGTGTCTCATTTCCTGCACATTGTTCCTGAAAACTACCTAGAATGATAAGGCACAGTATTCGATAATCAACTTGAAAAACCCTTCTACCTTGACAGACAAATCCCATTTTGCCACCTCAAATCAAAGAGCAAATAAGCCTCTTATCAATGGCATCTGGTGGTGTTACATATAATGATCACTGTCCTTCTGGCCTGGGATAGAGGCTGTAAATTGTCCTCACTGAGGTATTTCTTTATCATTCTTAACAGTCTGGAATTTTTTGGGGGGAGGACTTTTGTTTGTTTGTTTTGTGATTTTATGTTCTAGAATACATCTTTAGGCCCTTGTAATTTTTGGTAACTTTAAATAACTTTAGAACTTCCCATCCAAGGTTCTTCTTTTTCTAATTTTACACTTTCACAGGCTTCTACTGTATTTCTCATTGAGACATTGGAGTGAACAGATACTCTATGTACAATGGAATAAGTTGTTGTTTTTTTTTAATTTAGTTTCACAATTGTATTTTCTAGATTTTACAATTGTTTAAATCTGAGGATCTAAGTTAAAAATCTAAGATGCCAAGGGAGAAAAGCTCAGTTTACATATGCATATGCACACATATATTTTATTTGTAAATGCTGTGCAATTTTTAAACCCTTTACCGCATTCTCTCCTATAAGTGTGAAGTATATGGGTGGGTAAGAGGGTGGGATGTTTTGATAGTCGAGTTGAAGTTCTCAAAGGATCTGAGTCAATAATTACTTAAGATATTCATGTTGATTAATTAGTGTTTCCTCTCCCACTTGTTGTTAGTGGTTTACTAGAGGTTATCTGTTCCATTTAGATAATGTGTCAGTCAAAGGGGTGGATCAATTATCTAACCTGCATATTTATAATTGGGAAGGAATAGGGAGGTGCCAAACTCCCTCGAGACAGAGCAGGGAACCAAGTGACGACTTTTAAGAGACACTAGTGGGCTTGGAAAAGACGTCACAAGAAAGACTGGCTGGGGACTTCATACCAGTGGGATCTTTCCTTTTACACGTAGAAAAAAGAGAAACCAATTCTCATGAAAAAGCCCCGTTAATTGTAAAATGTTACTGTGTCGTAAGTTAGATCTTGTATTACATGTCTCAGAAATTTGAGAGAATGTTTATATACAATTTTAAAACAAGCAACTAAAATTCAGGTTCAGCTTTTTCCTTTTTTCCTTTTTTCACTTGCAAAGTGATTTGATCTAAGACTTGTGCTAAATGACAATAATACATGATTTCGAATTTCAATTTTATGATAACTGCATTAGAGTGTGGAGGGAAACACATTTTCCATTCAATTGAGATACTTATGTATTTATAAATATCATATAATAATGTTATTTGTAGTACTATATTATATAAAATCTCAAACATGGAGGATAATTATAACATGTAAATTAGTAGAACAACAGCCCATTTATATAAGAAAAAGCAATAAGAAAATTTCTTCCACATTAATAATTTCTTATAAAAAATGACCAAAAATGAATTTTCTAGAATGTTATGTCAGATTTATTTGTATTATAATCACTGCCATTTTCATCACATTCTCTTCAAATTGCAATAGTTTGGAATTAATCAATGTAATTTTACTTCATTTAAAAACAGATACATAAAATGTACTATCAAAAATATTTTAAATGATGGGTTTATAAGTGGGAAACAATGTGTAGGAAAATGTTTAATCATTTCAAATATTCAGTTAAATTATTTATAAATGTTTGTTGGATGAATTTGACCTTTAAAACGTTGTTATTGGCATAAACCTGAATTTGATGCCTTTTTTTTTAGTACCATATCACGTTTTAAAATTAGTAGTGTGATGTAAATAACTTAGCCAGCATGAATCCCCATAGTAATAACATATGGCCACTGATACCTTTAGTATCTTTTCCCTGAACAGCTAAACTCAGCATGGTTTCGCATTTCATGATACAATAGTAAGGTATGGATTATTAAAAGGAAAGGTAAATTATATTTCTTGAGTATATAGTGTTTGTTCACTGTGTTGTCGAGTAAGAAATAACAATCTGCAGTCATCCACTTTAAACTATGATCTAATCGGAACTTGAGAGCTAAATAAGAACATGGTGATTAGCCCTTAGTTAGGAGGAACCCCAGGGGAAACGTCAATGCTACAGGAAATGATGCTAATGATTTATCAAGTAGTAAACTTGCCTCTGAGAAAATACTGAACTGCCAATTTCACAGCACAGGAAAGTGTCTATTAGGTAGTCCAGCCAATCTGAGACCTTTTGCTAGCAGAAGTCCGAGGAACGTTTTTAAAGGGGAGAGAGGTAGTAAAAAGAACCGTGCAGGTTTGTTTGTAAAAATTCGGACTCTGATGAAATCTTCCTTTCTCTGGGGCTATGAATCCTTAGTAGCTCTGCCAACAATCAGGAAGCCCTTAGTCTCCCAGCGGTACTGAGCGAAAAAGGGTTTTAGAATTTAAGTAAAACAGCAAAATCAGGTCTTGCTAGTAAGGCAGAATTGGTATTTACCTTGCAACTTAGAACATTGAACTGGAAACTTGAGAGAATTAAACTTCTCAGAAAAATCTTATTGCCCATCTACTGAAATAAACATCAACACAAAGGAAAATTCAAGCCCTATTGCATTAAAACCATTAGAGGACTTGGCAAAATTCCAATTTGGGTAACTACCTCCCACCTTTCATTGTTATAGTTTTTTATCAGTTGAAAATGATATCCACTTTTGTTTCAATGGAGAAGGTTGTTTAATAATCTTTTAATTGTCATTGTACCTTAAAAATATGATATTCAGACTCTGAAAACTAGACAGAATAATTTTAAAAACTAGTATTTATTTTAGGATAAAATATTCTTAGTACATATAAATATATGGCTGCCATTACAGTAAATCTAATAACGTGTATCAATTAACTGATGAGCTTTTAAAGCTCTAGCAATTGTATCTTATTTGATCTCTTAATTTATCTTAATTCCATAATTGAACACACATTTAATAAGTTTGCTAGGTATTGCAAATACTATGTCTACATCTTTAATTTGCTTAATACTGAAAATGGGCGAAATTTTAAAAATGGATAAAATTATGTCACCAAAAGAAGGTGAGGTGAACAGCTTCAGCTGTGAAACATTTGGTACTTTTTCAGCTTTCCCAGGAAGCTCCATTTGCAAAGGAGATATGAACAGGAAGACCTGAGTCAGCCTGAATCAGAGATTAACTCTCTGCAATTTAGTCATACTAAAGCAGGAAATTGGGCTCAGTATATATTGTAACTGCGTGAAAGTTTCAGAGTAGGAAGTTTTCAAGGAAGAGAAAAATTCTTTACACTCTTTTGCTGTTTATGATGTCAATGAATTTATTTAACCAGATCTGCACACGTACATTTTCCATCTTCTCCATGACTCAAAATTTAATTTGTTGTTCTGCTCTTTCCCATGTATCTTTAAAATCTTAGAGGGACTTGTATTTAGCAACACAAAAATGTGGATCAACAGGTGCCTACATAAGTTGTGAAAACAAATCGAAATAAAGCATCATTTTAAATTGAATTTCTTAAACCAAATATGGGGAGCAAATCAGGCTTCGGTGAAGATATTGAAAAGATGTAGATTTCTTTTTTCTTTTTTTTTTTTTTTTTTTTTTTGCCAGCTGAATCAATCTGATATTGATTAGCAATGATTTTCTTTCTACTTCCATACATTATTTAAAATAATTGAATCTGGTGAACAACATGGATCAGGGGCAGATAAATGTTTTCATAGCGATTATTGGCAGACATTTTCTTTCTGGTAAGTTTCCCCTAAAAAGATATGTAATTGCATCTATTTAAGTATCCATGAGTCCAGTATGTATTTTTATTTTTATATATGTTTTTGAGACACCACTTGCAGAGTGGCAGGCTCAGTGGCACCAGGACTTCCTGCACACAGCTTCTGTGCTGAGCCACATCTGCCTAAGGACCCCACTGACTTGGCTGCAGCACAGCCCCCACAGGCTCTGATGCCAGATCAGGTGTGGAGAGACTGCCGAGCTGTCACTCCGCATGGTTTCCTGCAAGTCAGCTATCTCGTTCCCATCTGTGTTGATATCCTTTCCTGGATTTTTTTTCACTGCTTGCCTGGCGTATATACAGTCGTCTGATAAGCCTCAGTTTGTCTTTAAGACTTGCCTTCCCAGGTATCCATTACTCAATATATAATAAGTCTTTATGGATGTGTTTTCCTTGTAGTTGCACTTGTTATTAGTACTTAATTCTTTGCTTTGAGATGTTCTGTTTTTAGATACACTCTGTCATGCTTATTACAGTCTTTTAATTTCTTGTCCATCCCATTTTGAGGGTCTTACTCCATTAAGACCATGTTGCAAGTTTTCTTTGCTTCAATGTTTAAATAACTGCAAGATGAGATTACTTAAATATATAATGGCATTTTTCCCACTTCACTTTAATGTTACATAATTCTCTTAGTCAAGAAGTCACTCTTCATTCAGCTTTTACTTTTCAGCAGGAATTAATTTGGATAGCTTTGATTATTAGTATTCTGGTGAGCCATCCTGCAAAGTCAGGGATAGATTACATAGGTGATATATTTTTAGTCCATGAAGGGCTTTTCTATAGCTAAAGTTTGATTATTTGTGCTTTGTACCATTAATTGGTGTTTTCAGCGATATTCTTGATTATGCAGCTAAAATTTAGCTGAAAGTTATCCAATCCTGCTGGCACTGTACTTGCAAAACGCCCATTGAATTTATTGAGTGGTATATGCATATTGGCCGCTGGAGAAGATTGGTGGTATTCAGAGTTGAAAAATGAAAGGGCGGAGGATTCAAGTACACCATGCTCTGATTAGAGAACCGTGAACAGCTTCCTCCACTTACAGATTAACATCATTTCATGCTCTGTTTTCAAACAAGGAATATCTGTTCTAAAAGTAGCTCCCGCAGATACCACTAATGCAACAAGTTCCAGTTGTCCTTTCTTGAAACAGTCCTTGCAAGAAAGAAATCATTGCTTTCATGTATTTTGGCAGATTTCCTTCATTTGGGGATTGTGGTTTGAAATTTGTTTAAGACTTCCTGCTTTTTAACAAGGAATGGTGTTGAGTGTCACTGCCCCATTGCCCAATGTGTTTGTTATGGAAACTGTTTGGGGTGAATAAAATGGGAAGAGAAATATGAAACTCAGGTGAGAATGGAGCACTCAGTGATAGCACATACTTTTCTTTCTCTATAGATTCATTTTCCCACGAAAATGAATTCAGTGTCTACATCATTACTACTCTTCTAGCATAAAAGTAAAATTGAAGTTATGCTCTGTGCTTCAGATGATTATAAAGCCTGTCAAAATTTCTATTAAATACATAGAAATGAAATACAGCATGCTTATTGAAAAATTGGAAAATTGAACAACATATTTAATAATTATCACAAGATTCCATTGGTTATTGCTGAAGTTAAACAACAAACCAAATTTTGAGCAGGGAAGAAGATAGCTTGTCTTTCATTCGTCTTTTTATTCTTTAAATTATTATCTACTTCAAGACATTAATAAAGAAACTGTGGAATGTATAAGTTATAAGCCTATTTTACATCAGTATTTTTTTTCCCCAGCAAATCTCTCCAGTGAGCAGGTGGCTTAGATCTGAGCTGTGACAATTTAAAGTGTGAATGCATTAAATATGGGCTTTCTATGTTCTGGGAAGGTCATGTGATAGAATTTCTTTCCTTTGGAAGCTAATATTTCATTGACAAAATAAGTTACCTGAATGTCTTAAACAGGACACAAGTGTTATTTGATCTATTTATTGTCATCAGATGTAAATATTCTTCTATGTCTCTTATATTCAAACTGTACTTCTTATTTTGAACAAATTTATAATTTTGTCTTAGCTACATAAAATTGACCATATTTAAACAGTTCTACATCTGAAAAATGAGTATCGTTAAACTAGAATGTAGTGAAACCCAGGAGTTTTTCTTCATTGTCAACAAAACAAAACTAGACCATACACATAAGCCCTTGCATTCTGGGACTTCATCCAAAAGTGTTTAGCAATTTGGCTGTATCCACCTTCAGGAAACCCACACTTTGATTCTAGGATCTGGGTACCTGATGTACTCAGAGGATCCTAGCATTCACTAAACAGTCAGGCAGGGTTTAGAATTTTGTCAGTTCTTTTTTTCTGGCACCTCGAATGTATTTTCTTAGTCTGTTTGATATTCTCAAGAGAGAAAAGTAGAACCCTGAATACATAAATGTAATTCTTTCTTTATTTCTTTTTTTTGCAAAAAGATTAAAATTTTTAAGAAAATGTTTTAATTTCATTTAGTTTTAACTTATGTCATATTCTTTGTAATGATTGCAGTCATTAAGAATCATGAATCAAAAGAAAATTATTTTATTTTGAATTGTATACACATTTTTGTTTTATAAAATTCTTTATGAAATTTTATCATAAAATACAGCCCTTATATAAATTATAAAAACAGAAGGGAATTTTGTGTGGATTTTCCTTATAAAACTTTTAGAGAATTAGATTTTCTATAACTAACTTGTAATATGTTTCAATGATAAAACCAAAATGACGTCTATTTTTCTTATTCTTGTTTTGCTATCCTTCTCTCTGGTTTTCCCTTAGTAATATATCACTTAAGAACGTATGTAGCTGCAAGTAACATTAACTGTGATTAAATGAAGGGTTTATTTCTTCCTTATAACAAGATTCAAAAAATCATTATTCAGCAAGTTCCACTGGGGAACCAGGGTGCTGCTGTCCTCCTGCCCCACCATTTTTAATTTGGGCTTTTCCTTCTCATATTCCCAAGCTGGCGTCTCTCTCTGCCAGTCTGTCCTTGTTTCAGGTAGGGAGAAGGAAGAGGTACAACAACAGCAAAAAGAAAGCATTTCCTTTGATTCCATTTCCTTTCTACCCTGGGAAGGATTTCCTTTGCAAGGACTTTTTTATTTATCGTACTGGCTTTCATAAGAAGGCTTCTCTTAGGAGGAAGCTAGATGGAAGTGTATTTTTCTTTTTAGTCTTGATGATGTGGTAAGATAAGGGAGTGAGCCAAGCTACTCTGCTTTAATGGGACAGGAAGTAGTGACGCCGGTCTTGGTACCACATGACTGTAAGTCCTTCCACACTGGTTCGCTTCACTTAAGCATTTTCAGCATTTTATTTGTTCAGTGAAGTGACTCCAGTTTTGTTTTGTTTTGTTTTGTTTTTAACTCTCTTAATAGAGTTGCTTTCCAGCTTTTCTCTGACCCATGGAGCCCCTCCTATTGATTTCTTTTGAATCCATATCTTCACACATGCCCAAGAGGGTATATACTTACATATTCCTTAGAGGATACCTCCAAACCATTTTCGTTCTCTCTTATCCCTCCTTTACATTTACAGACGAGACTAGAGAGGTGTGCAGAGTCAGTTACATAACAAGTCAGTGAACCTCAACTACATTTCGTGTCTCCTGACTCTCGAGCCTGGCTTTTTCTAAGCATTTCTAAATAGTAAGTCTTTGTGTTTATATATGTTGAAATTTAGGAACAAAATAAAATCACTGATAAAATGTTTGTTATAGGAAAAAAAAAAAAAGAAAAACCTCTTGAAATCACCACTCTATAATTTCAATTCCATGAGTGCTGGAAATTAACTAGTAAAATCAGAGGCATTTTCTAGTCATTCGAATCAGCAGATGTTTATTGAGTGCCTGCGATCTGCTAGGCATTGTAGAAGCCAAGGGTACAGCAGTGAGCAAGAAAGATGAATCAGTTGCCTTCAATAGAGTTTATGTCCCAGATTATATTGAATGCATGCATTGATTTTCATACACTTATCAAATATTTATTAAGGGTTTACTCTATGTCATGGACTGTTCTAGACATAGGATATAGAGTTTATGATACAAAAGACAAGATTCTTGCTCTTACAGAGTAGTGATGCCAAAATTATCCTGTTTTATAAGGATACATGATAAAGAACTTAGACACCATTCTTTCCCTACTGCTTACTAACAATTGCAATGAAGGAAACACACACACACACACACATATACACACACTAATTGATAATATTTTTTAATCTGGGAATTGGAATAAGTTCTGGCTTGTTTTAATTTCTGATACATAGCTTTTGCCTGGGTATGTAATTTAGCTATATTTAAAAATGGATTTAAATTTAAGTATAAATTTATTGGGCTAAATTCTAACAACTTTGATTCTCTCTACCTTTATTCTTTTGTTTTATTGAATTTAACTTGAATGAAATCTTTCTATTTGTCTAGTCTATTTCTGTCTAGTAAGGAAGTTGAAATTGATCATGCCTTGACTTTGTGGGCCATCAGAGAACCATGACATTCCAGGGTATTGATTTTGTGGTGTTAAAGGGTGACAGATCTAGTGTTAAAGTGCCGAGAGAGAATTGGGTTTCAGATTGCACACCATAAGCAGTCTTGACTTTTGCTGAGCCATGCCTAGCTTTTTAAAATAATTGAAAGAATTGTAAGACTTAGGGTAATTTTTACTACCTGAACTTGGAAAAATTAATTTAAGCCAGAATTGTGTATTTGTTCATGCAAAAAGAAAGCCACACATGTGACACATATATAACTACATCTTCCTTTATATATATGATATGTATAATATATATGTACATATTTATATATATGTACAATTTAGAGTATGTGTGTATGTGTGTACTCAAAGAGTATACCCTGTGTTGAGAATATTTCAAATCAATATGACTGATCCTTTCAAAACATATTTTTTTCTCACATTTTGGAAGTTTCTTGGTAATAAGTGAAGTTTTGTTGTCTTCCACACTCTTCTTATAATAGTTATTTTGAATTTTGTTTCTGTAGTTCTTCCAGTTAGGCAGGTACTATAGGATATAAATTATGATGCTCACAATTCAGAAAGGCCAGAGGTCTACAAGGGTAACACTTGGCAATTTTTTGTTATCCTCTGAGACTTTAGAATGTTGACAAGTACATTATAATAGCTGCTATACACATGAACTGAGGAAGAGTAACCATGGCCATCTTTCAATGTCCCATTTTCCTCTGGATTTGTTCTTTTTCAGTTTAATGACCTTTAGCAAATGCATTGAAAATAATGTTTTGATTATATGATTATTGTGTGGAAAACTCTACTGAACTAAGTCCAAGTGTATCTTGGAAACTAATCAGAGGTACACCAGATTCATTGACTTAGACCAATCCATCATAGTCATCTTTTAATTTATTTCCACATGTTCTTCCAAGTTCCCATTCTTTAATAAGACTTTGACCTGCAAAGAAGAATAGAATGTATTTTATAATGTATGTTTGTTCTGTTTTCTAACAACATAAGTATTTTGCTTAAGCAGATTTGCTAAGAAGTGACAGCTTTGAAAAATTGGACACAGGAGCCGCTGGAAGCATTTCAGTTCCAGGCAATCTCAATAGTGCAGAAGGGGAAAATGAAATATCACCGTGTTTTAAAGAAAGACAGTTTTGTCAAAGATTCCCTTTCACTCTTTGACTTAAAACAAATGAAGTAAATCAAGTATATCTATTCAAAATATGCATGTGCACTCATTGAGAAAGTGCTCCTTCCTAGGCATGGGTTGTGCCCCCCCCCAAGACAACCAATGAGAGGTTTATCTTTAAAAAATGTATGTTGGATTGGGAAGACTATCATTTTCTTGGCTTAATTATTAGTTTGGCACATTTTGAGGTCATGGGATTTCACAAAAACATGGCGGTGCCTTTAAGAAAAGAGGGAAACCTACAGGCTTAACACGCTCTGAGTATATCATTATGTACTCATTTCAGATGTTCTTCAGAAATGTGACGATGTAATTATTATTTTGAGGTGTGTGTGTGTGTGTGTGTGTGTGTGTGTGTCCATATCAGAGAAAGAGAAAGCAAGACGAGAACATGAGCACGAGAGAGAGAGATTTAATAAACTTGAGATTAGATGCTTAAACTTTTTTATGGATAAATTAAAAATCTGATTTAATTACTTTCTACCTGAAAAATATTAGATATATTAGAAAAGATAAAGCAAGTTTGATAAAACCTTTTAAGAACAATTTTATCATTAATTAGAGAGGCAGTGGAGTGTAGTCCAGTTAAGAGCGCAGGCACTGGGGTGAGGCTTCCTGGGCTTAAAATTCTCATATACCTTTTTCTACAACTGTGATTTGGAGGAATTTAATTTCTCAGTTCCTGAGGTCCTTTGTTAAATGGGGTTAATGATAATGTCTACTTCCTAGAGGTCATGTTAGTTAACCTGAGGTCTCCTAAATACTCCGTAGAATGTTAGTTATTATTAGTAATTAAAAACTCTTAACATATTATGAAATGAAGAATAGAAGTAGAAATTGTTTAAAAAGTAAATCAGAGGATGAAATAAAAGCTCAAACATTTTAGGAAGTCTGTAATATACAGCTCATGTCTCTTTCAAGATAGTAAATGATAGTGGTCACTTTTTTTCTTTTTTCTTTTTTTTAACAAAAGGAGAATTAGTGATCCCCTGTCCTATACATATTCTGAAATGTACTTTAGGAATTATACTGGAAGAAAGTTACTGGTAATTTCTGTCTTTCAGATTCCACAAAATCATTAGCTAACTGACTTCATGTTCATCTTGGCTTTTATTATGCTACTATTAGAGCCAGCAATGTCTTTTAAGTGAATGTATATTTTAATTATAATTTGTTCCAATTCACTTTTGACAAGAGTGATTATGTTAGTACGCTTACTTTCTGAAGCAAGTTTCAGTTAATATGCTATGTACATTCATTCTCTGTTCACTTCTGTGCTTAATTGTCTCCTATCAAAGAGGTACCTGGTAGTACTTTTTATCCGGATTATCACCTAAATCTGTCCCATGAATAAAATTAATTCATTTTGATTTACATTTTTAAAAAATTTTATAACATAATATATTACATATTTTACTTCATTTTAGGGCCGATCAGATTTTCATATAAATAGGACTGCCATTTTTGTGTATGGTGGGACTCTTGGTATGGTTTGGCTCTGAGCTGTAATGTTACCTATCCTTTTAACGCTTAGGAAACATTGACTTACTCTCATTCCATTAGTGCAGACTTAATATTATTTTATGTCCAAGATGACAAAGGTCACTTCAATTACGCACCTCATCGAGCCTTTCCTCCCTGTAGTTTTCTAGTATCGTACACTAAGTATTGTTTTGTTTTGTTTTTTTTTAAAATGTTCTACTGCCATTAACAAAAAGTGAGCAGAGAACAAAAAGCCTATTATTTGCAGCACATAAAATCCTTATGATAATTTGGTAGACTTTAATTAAACTAATACATCACATTGCACTTATAAGACAAAGGAGCAAAAGAGAAGCAAATCATCTTTTTTTATTTCTCTGTTAAGAAATACCATATTGCTTTTTGATGAAGTGCCTTAAGACTTGTGACCCATTTTAAAGTATAAGATTTACAGTCCTTTTTCTGACAGGCATATTGAAAAAAGTTCTATGTAATATTGATTGGGATCACCCCACCCCCCCAAAAAAATTGAAGTTAAGCTATAAAAAAGCTTGGTTTAAAGTGATTTCTATTAATTTCTTATGATTCACAAACTCTTTAAAAAAATTCTACAAATTTAGCCTATGCATACTCATTTTTATTACAAAGAATCTTGTTTTGAAATTTAACATATCTACTATATTTTTTCATTGCTCTTGGTTCTTTTTGATGAATCCACCGACATCTATTAATATAAAGTCCACTGCAAATTAAAAGGATGTGTCTATGTGATTTATATATCTTCACTGCATTTCACAACTGGAATGTCCTGGAATTACAGATACTTGGTCCTTATTTAAATAACCTCATCCTCAAATCTTCCATTTGTTAGAGATGTAATTCCCACAATTTAAATTGAATAAACGACTAAATTGTGAGTGATGACATTTAGTTTTAATCCTAGGTCTGCAATGTAATTTGGAATATGTCTTGTCACCCTCTGGGCCTCAGTATCATCACTGGTAAAATTAATAATTTGGTACAGAATGATTCCAGGAGACTTCATTGTTTCTGAAATTATATTTCTACATTAGTTATTAACATAATACCTTTCTGTATACTAAAAGTTAATATTTTAATATACTAATATCAATACTTAAATCAGTGGCACTTATTATTTATAAAAGTGTTTACGAAACATTTCTAGAAATTTCTAATGATCAAATCTCATAGATTTTTGAAGGTGGTCAACCACAAATTGTATTAAAAGAGAATTATATTTGACTTGCAAATTCATGTATTATTAACCAAAGAACCACATAATCAGTGTGCCAATTCTCACACTTTTAACATATGTTTCATAAGCAGGAAACTGGTTGGTTGGATTTTGTAATTTTGCCCTATCTCACATTTAATTTTTTAAGACAATTAATTCCTTGGACATTGACGTCATTTTCTTGTTAGTGGATCAAATTCTTTGTGAGTTTATCCATCACCTGGAAACACTTTGACTGCTTTATACTCCCCTCTCTGGGTTTTAAGGCTCCTCGAGTAGCTCTCAATTTTTCAGGCACACGATTGCAATTTCAGTGGCATTTAAGAACAGCCGAGTTTGTTGTTCACTTCAACTTCTCATTAACATCTAGTCCTGCTTTCTCTCAGGCAGCTTATTGCTTTGGCACATAAATACCAGCCAGTACTGTTTTTTGTTTCCAGAGGTGGGCAGTATGATGGTCTGAAGAAGATAATGATTATAGCTTAAGTGTGCATCATTTTCCATTTTTATTATAAGCTTTAAGAATAGAAATGCACTAAATGCTCAACTTTAGCCAAATGTAATTGGAACTGTAAAGCCGGGATCCATTTTAATGTCTTTGCTTGTATAGTGCATAGCAGTCTGTTTGGATTGATTTCTATTCTTCCCTGATTTTGAGTGTTTCTTTAAAATATTTTTGAAAAGACAGACAAGAAAAAATAAAATTATAGATTAAGATATACAAAATGTAACATTTAAGGATCGGCTCTTCTAGAGCAGGAATGCTCAAATGCTTAATTATGTTATCTTTAACAAATAGTTGTTTTAATTGCATCATCTACCTATTGACAGTTAACATCATTTGTATATTTCTAATTTTAAATACTCGGAATTTTTTTTTTTTTTAATTATTGCATTGGTTCCTTTTCTATATAGATTTGAGCTAAGGAAAGAAAACAATGAAAGAGCTCCCGATGGACTTGAGTGGGATTTTAGAAATCTCTAGTTTAGGCAAGAATGTCCACTTTCTGCCTGCTGACCTCACCTCATATCTTCTTCCCAACTCTGACTTTTCTGGGAGTGCAATTTTCCCTGATTTCCACTGATCTCAAGCCTACCCATCTTTTAAGACCCAGCTGGAGTCCAGTTTGTCGATGAGCCCTTACCACAGTCTCTTCTCATTCTTTGGAGCTCTCATAGTTTTACCTACTTGGTTGTTATCTTTTCCTCCTCGAGGTTAGTGATCTGTTTTATGTATATTTTTGTACACCTCTTCAAGAAATAACTAAAAGTGTCCTCAGAACCAGGACTGTGTCTTATGTTGCTTTGTGTGTCCTTCCATGCCGCCCTGCAATGCTACTCACATGATTGGACTCTAACCTTTGGCATTCTTTCTGAGTCTGAGATTCCATTATTCTAACAGCAAGCCAGTCAATAAATATCGATTGCTTGACTATCCAACCTTAAGCATGCTTTTGTTAGGGCCCAAATCATTTATATTGTGAAGTCAGGGCAAAATACCTATGATGAGGAATTTGTATGATATTATCTAATCCTTTTCCTTCCACGGTCTGTTCAGCAGTTGACTCATAATCTAAAAGGCTCTTTTTCTTAAGAGGGTAGTTCAAACAGTGCTAATGAATAGCCTTTTTATGTGTGTGTGTGTACCTCACACAGTAAATGGGTATGGACTTCCTTTTCTTTGATTGGATAGTGTTTGTCTTACTCATTACTTTTTTTTTTTTCCTGGTAATTCAAACAACTTTCAGGTATGTTGAAGTTGCTTCTTATGTTTTCATGAATTTAAATAATTAATATAGAATCCTGCATATGATAAACAATAAGCTTGTAGAACTGAGCTTCTTAACACATTCATTTATAATGGTTTAGGAAACTAACTAAAAAATTCACTTATTATTCTTAAACCATATAGCAAAAATGGAGACATTTTGCAGTTATAATTTGGCTCATTATTCTTTTTCAAAGAATTCAATCAGGTTAAAAAAAATAATAATGAAAATCAAAAAGTCTTGGTTTGAAGCCCTGACTCTACCACTTATCTGTGTGATTTTACATAAGAAAACCAAGCTCTCTAAGCTTCAATCCCCTCATGTGCAAATGAACAAATGAACAAAATGATAATTTCTGCTTCACAAGGACTTTGTGAGGTTAAATTAGATACTTAAGTGAAACTCTTATAATAAACATTTATATAGGTATTATGGTAACTGATAATTATTATAATTTATGTTTTGGGTATACTATTTATACAAATCAAGAAGAAGTAAAAGTCTGAAATATCATCCAAAATTGTTCTTCTCATGATCCCTCACTCACTGTTCACCTTTTGTCCCATTTTCTACTTCAAATAATTTTTCTAGTATTAAAAAAAAATAATAGGCATCTTTTCAATATCGATAGGTGGCTTTGCCCCAGTTCAGCCCCATATTATCCATTTATGCTCTAAAAATATGAATATCAATTTCCTGTTCCTAGTGGAAACTAACGTCAATTTGATTTTCTATGTCATGGAATACACTCTGCTTTTTATTTGATATCTTTTACTTATCTCTAGATTGAACATCAGTCAAGGAAAAAGTAATGAATATTCATAGCATTATTTTACGTATTGCCAATTATATGCAAACACATTCACCAGATACTTGTACTTAATCTACACCAATTACATAGGTGCATCATTTAGTTTCGAAGCATGCCTAAAAAAAATAAGTAGAAAAATAGACACATATTTTTCAAAATATATACATTTTCTTGTTTATAACTTTGAAGTCTTTTTCAGAATTAAGAGCATGTCTAGTCCTATGCGTGAGTTTACAGTGTATTCTTTCACCTGAACCTAAATTTCATTCCTGTTCTTGGCATAATTAACTTTCTTTCTCCTAGCACTACTCACCAATTGTTGATCAGGGAGATCTGAAAAAAAGAACACAGTTTTTAATAAGTTAACATTTCATTGATAATTTGTGTTAATTAAATTCCCAGCTTATTTTAGTCTCTTTGGTTAGGAAATGGAAAATGAGTGAAATACATAGATAGCCTGGAAGAAAATGCTCTAGGAATTACTTGGTCTCATCTCGTGTGTGTGTGTGTGTGTGTGTGTGTGTGTGGTGTGTGTGTGTGTGTGTGTGTGACTTGTTGCCTAGTGATAGAATGAACTGGAGGAAAAAGGTTGAAAGGCGAAGACAAAGGCTGTGTCTCTACAACTTCAATTGAATTGGACCTGACTGAATGATTGGTTTGGTCTGATTTAGTGGAGCCTATCTCCTCAGTGGCAGTGATCTGAAAATTGCTTCCAGGGCCACTTTAATTAGCTGATTCAAATCAAAACAAACACATCCTGGTAAATCCATTTCTACCCAGATCTTCACCAACTACAATTTCAGAATGGGAATGCCTAAGTAGTTCTCCATGGACTCAAGGTATGCACTTTTGTTTTTAAATATTAATCTTTAATGGAGAGGAAAGAATCCATTTTTTTGGCTTTAATGATAGGTTAATATTAGTGTACAGATCCATTTGTTCAGTGCATCAAAGCCTGAAACCACAAAAACTTGAAACCTGCTTTTACATAGTTAATTTATGAAATGAGAGAGTTAGTTCTGTTCTTCAATAACAATTTAATAAGAGGATTTTATTATGCTGTGTGGCAGTATGGTGACGTTATTACCTAAATGCATTCTATTTCTTGAGTATGCTTTTAAGTTAAAAGTATGTCAGTTCTTAAAAATAGAAAATGAAACTTTGATACCTTTGATTTCTTATGTTTTTAAAAATTGTTTTAGTTGTTTATTTATTTATTAAAAACCTTGCAGAAAATGTCACGTAGTCTTTCTTTTAAGGAAAGAAGTGACTATTATATGGAAAGGATTTAAAAGAGGAAGTTAGTGAAGTTTTAGGACAGACTAAATTTAAGGAACTAGAGAAAAAATGGGAAAATTAATTTGTTAGTACAATAAAGGCATTTGCTGCAGTTCGTCTATCCTATAATGTATCAGGTGACAAATAGGAGAAAGTCAAAGATAGTCAAATGATTTGAAATTATTTAAATTGGATAAAATGATATAAGAGGTAAAAAGTAATGTGATTTCCTTACTTAGCTATTCCCAAACATGTGTTTATTCATTAAACCAATGTTCCCTGAGGGCCAACTATGTGCCAGCACTAGGGACGAAGCAATAAGCAGAGTGGACACGGTGTTGCCCCCATGGAGCACTTTGTAGCTTTGTATAGGATGTGAGAATTCAAGAAGAAACTTCACAAAAGTAGTTAAATATTTGATAAATGCTATGGTGACATATCATGTACAGTGAGTACGTAACAAGATGATCTAATGTAGTCTTGGTGTGCACTGCAGCTACATCGTACTTGGTTAGGGAATAATAAATAACATCTGCAACTAAAACATTTAGCGTTCACCCATGTAAGAGTATGAGCGGTTTTGAAATACAATGTGCAGTTGTCACTGTTGGGGCTGATGGGACTTTTGTTTTGCCCCAATGGTAAGGGGAAGCGGGAGGGATGACAACGGCAAAGACGTGTAGTTAGCATTTTTCCTCCGTTCTTCCTCAAATGACTGCAGAGAAGAATCACAGGTCATTGAGATTTAATAGTGTTATTAAAAGTATATTTTAGAAAAATAAAGAATGTCCCAAGAAGGCCCTGAAGAAAGACAAAGTATGCTCCAAGGATGCACATGGTCTCCGCGCTGTCATCAACACAAAGGGACTAGGATGGCTACCGAAGGGCATACGGGCCACAGGAGGCCACCAAAAAGAGACGGAGCCCAAAAGAGTAAAAAAGGGACAGTCCGGAAGAGCAAAAAAGGGAGGGGAGCCTGAAAATGCAAAAAGGACCCTGAAGCAGGGATGTCTGCCTTATATTTAGACTGTGATGGGTGGTTCCAAAGGCATTCCTGGGTGATTGGCAAGTGAGGTCATTTTGATTGACACCTGGCTGTTTTATAACTGCCTATTGAGCATGTGCGTACCTAGATTTCTTGTATTCTTGAGGTGTTTTGTGAGCTATCTCTAGGCTGGGCCCCTATTCCTTTGTTCCACCTGTCACTCATGTCTGACTAGCTACCTAACACAGTGAGTGATATGGTTTGTGTAAAATAAGATAAACTATGTCCATCTTAAACTTACAATTTAAATTATAAAGATTCACTTACTGTCGATGACTTGGGCTGCGTGTGCCTCTCGTGTAATTTGCAGAACATTCCAAATTATGTTAAGTTTTAGAACTGGTAGAGAAAGAAGAACTATATATTTTTTTACCTTTAGGAAAAGATAAAAAATAATTGGAAAATTAAGACATTTTAAAGCTGCTTAAATTCACACAGCTCATATTGACAATCTGCAGTCAGAGCAATTTTAAACATTTTCTGCTCTTAAATATAAACAACTTTAAAATAGACATTATTTTTTTTACACCATTTTCTTTCAAAAATGAATTGGTCAATTATTCAGTAAAAGAAATCATTTACTTGTTTTCTAAGTGATTCTCACGTGCTGATGCATTGTTATACTGGAAATCAGGTGGACTATTTCTCTCTTCCGATCCTAATTATTAAAGCTAAGTACTTTTGCTAGGAAACCGAAGCATCTTCATTCTGTGGAAGTAATTTATTATCTTGGCAATACTCAAACGTGCTAAAGGTTTTTTACTAACAGTGTCTGCACCATCGAACTGGAAGACAATACTTAGTACCTACTGGCACTGAAAGCAGAAATCCACCTTTTGGTCAGGGTCAAGAGAAATGTATATTTAACATTATTTAAAACTGACATTAGCACCAAAAAAAAAAAAAAACCATTTTGAAGGAATATTATCTTCACTTTTATTTGTGCAAACTTGATACAAAGTTGGAAAACATTGCCCGTTTATAGCCATGACTTTGAACGGGAGAGTAACTCATCCTTGACCAGAAATCAGCTGGACATTTGTTGATAACATGTAAATTGCTCAGATTTCTATAAAGAGACAGGGAGCTATCTAGTGATTGCATTTGGTGCCTAGAGAGCTGCTTTGAAGAGAGTGAACATTCAGGTCAAGCTCTCATCCTAGAGATTTTAGGGGTTTGCAAACTGTAAAAGCAGTGACAACAAAATTACCATTTCATTCTTATTTGTATTTGTAGTATAAACAAAGCCAATAATCCTCCCCCACCCCTCCCTCTATCCTGGTGACATTTCACAGCCTTGAAAAGCTGGAAGCAAGGAAACACAATTAATTCAATGTGTTTCTTTACTATGCAAATATCTCTTAGAGATAGCATCCTTGAGATTAGCCAGCATTATTGATTTAGATGCCCCAGGGTTGTTAATTATAGGGAGAACTGTTAGTTCTCTATGACTTCTGAAGGAGGTTATGGCCTTTGTAGATTCGTCTTTAAACAAGGAAGAGCACTATCAGACAAGATGTACATCCAAGCTTTGGAACTAGCAAAACCCTACTCACATCCCTGTAAAGCAGACATATATTTTTGTATTTTTTATAGGTGGATACAGTGCAGACCACGAACCCCCCTGGCCACATTGAGGAATCGTGTAAAATGAATGTATATGCTCGTAAGTGAAATACATGTAATGTTCCAACTCAATGTGTTGGATCCTAATAGACTGGATTTGTCTTTTGTAAAAAGAAATCGATTCCCAAGGGGCAGGACCACTAGCTGATTAAAACGAAGCTCTGATTTTGAAGAAAACAAAAATTGCTTTAAAATAAAATCTCTGCAAAGAAGAATCAAACTATACTTTGCAAACAACTGAAAAAAAATCAATCTTCAATATGGAATAAAGGAGGGATGTGAGAGAGGTTTTGCAATCTTATCAATACTATGGAGAAACAGAATCAGATATCATCATACTCAGGAGTATGACAAGAAGAACAAGAAATCCTTTTTCTTCGGTTTGTACTTGAATGGACTCAAGCAAAGCGTGGAGACATGTATCCTGTTTATAGCTAATAATGTGGAGATTTAGTATAGATGTGATTTCATTTGCCTTGTTTGAACTAATTAGATTCATTATGTTAAGATCACCTGAGCCTGTGCTAGATCAACAAAGAGTGGAAATGTATACCTCAGGACCGAATTCCGAGAAAATTAGACTATTCAATGCTATTTAATAAGGCGCTAAGAAGAAATACTGCCAATCAGGGAAAGTGAGAAACTAGTGGACATGAGAGAAAATAATATTTAGGTCATTTTGATTAGCTCATTGAAACATAATTTATTATGGTATAAAAGTGGAAGATAGATTGCAATATATCTCATAGACATTTTACACAATTTCTAATTGAATTTAGGGTAAACCCCAGAAGTGTTCACGGAATGTATGGCCATTATATCGACAGGAAACTGGCCTTTAAATTTGTGGTCCTATGCATTTATAAATGCATAAGAGGGCTTTTTATTTTCTTAAGGATGAATTGCATGCAGGAAGTACCTCTTTGCATTATAGTTATTGGTTCAATTGGAGATACTGTATAAATATAAAGTCTAATTTTCATATGGGTGTGAATATTTATATGCATTTGTGTGTGAGTATATAAGTGGAAGGAGGTAAAATTTAATGATTGACATTTGCACTTTGGTTCGTTACCTAGAATGTAAAGAGGTAGAGTGAACTGTCTTAAGCCATTCATATGTGTTATGATCACTATTAAGATTATTATTCACAAAGGAAGCAATTCTAAAATAGTATGACTACTGCAAAGGCTCTTCAATTAAATATAATATTTATTGCAACTGAGCCATTTAAATTAATATGGTACCAATGTCTGAAAATAGTGAGAGTAAGCTCCTGTGAAATCAGTTTGAAGAGAGTTGGAAAGTTCTATTACACTCCTTCAGGCCACTTGGTGACAGAGAATGTGAATCATGGATGAGCTTATAGAAGAGATTTGGAAAATATTTGTGTTCTAACTATAACTTTTTAATCTACCAATAAGTTACATTTTTTTACTTGTCTTCAACCTATATTATATAAGTAATTGATTATTAATTAACCTAGGTAAGATAGTGACTATTAAAAACAGGTTGACATATCTTTTGTAGTCACTGTGTGCCATAATAATTTTGAAACTATTGTTCTCTGGTATTTGTATTCATTTCTCTTTATCTTGCTGACTTTATAGTTAAAATTTTTACCTCTTCTTTCTATGTGACAATCAAATGAAGTTTGTACCCTATCTATACTATTACAGGGATTTTTGTCTTTATGCTATTATAATAAATTATAAGTCTCCAAACGGTATAATTCCATTGTATTGAATATTTTTCTGTCAAAAAAATAATAAAAACTTTATAAAATGTCTGTATTTTATATTTTAATAGTTTCTTGAAACAGTGGGACATAAAATATGTTCAGATTGCTGGTTTTTAGAAAACATTCTCCAAATCTATACAATTTGAAAGTGAAGAGCTTAGCCACTTAAGGTGAAGAGAAAAGGTTTGACATATGATTGCAGGAGTGTATGGAGAATAGCACCCTGAACTGAGTCAAGAGTCTTGATGTTAAACTTTGCTCTGCCTAAACATCAGACCCGACAGATAAAAATTTCGTGTTCTCAAGTGCTCAGATTTCTCATCCATAAATGGTAGGTTTGGACTGCACTATTGATTTTAAGATCATTTTAATTCTTAACTTCTAAGGTTTTGATAATTTTGAAATATTACAATATGGCACTTAATACTGATCATATTAAGAATCAATACTGATCATCAGTATTGAGAATTTTATGCTGTTTTCTACTTAAATTGACCCAAAGCTCAATGCATGCGTATCCTATAGCCAAGTAAAATATGAATTTACAGTTCTTACTGCTCCATACTTAGTTAGGCTTAATGGAATATGTATTGAAACATAAGTAATCACATTCTGGGATCAATAGGTCCCTCTAAGTTAATTGAGCCAAGTAGCACCCAAGTACAAATACACTCAATTTGTAACAAAAGAAACCCTTTTGTTCTTCAGGAGTTTAATGCATCCCTGGCAGAATATTAAAGTACAAGAACCAATTTTTCTTGCTCTTTACCCCCAAGGATTGATCAGTACATGAAGGTCTCTGTGACTTCAAAGGCATTTCTGAACTTGGATCAGCCTGGTAGGGCTCAGAGAAGGAAACTCTTGCCCCTGATGTTTATTGCTGTAGGCTCTTTCATCTAACAGTAATTCTCTTCTTAGAAGAAGCAACAGGCAGAGAAATCTTGGAACTATTATAATTTCATGATTAATGTTTAGTAGCAAAGTGCCTCACTCAGAAAAACGGTACTTTTATTTTGGCTTCCTGCTACTACTCCTACTGGGAAAGGTCAGAGAAACAGTAGGAAGCAAAATGAAAGCATATATATTTTGTCATTTTTATTTCATTGCAACATTCTGACTTGTAAAACAGTGTCACTTTCAAATCACAAAGGTGGCATCAATAATCTTCAGGGATCCTTATTCAGAGAATTGGTCGCACTAATTTTTTTTTTTTTAATTTAGGTGAACTTCTGGTCATTAATGGAACTGATTTAGAGCATAATATTTGCCAATATATTCATTTTTCACCCAATTAGAAATTTAGATGGGAGAATTCCAGACTTCTACCAACCAAGCCTCCTATACCTCACTATCTCTAAATAAAACTTCTACCCTTGCCTCTTGCCTCTATCTGTTTGGGGGTTGGGGGAAGGAAGATTGGGTTCGGTTCAAGTAAATGGCTATACAGTATTCCCCCCATTATCTGCTGGGGATATGGTCCAAGATCATCAGTGGTGGATGCCCGAGATCATGGATAGTATCAACCCTATATATAGTGTATTTTTTCCATATATATATATATATATACCTGTGATAGAATTTAATTTATAAATTAGGCACAGTAAGAAATTAACAATGATAACTAATAATAACACAGAATAATTATAACAATATACTATAATAAGAGTTATGTGAACGTGATCTCTGTCTCCCTCCCCATACCTCCCTTCTCTCTCATAACCAAGAAGGCTACTAAGTGCCTAACCGAAGGGTAACATTTACAGTGCAGATGCTCTGAACAAAGGAATGATTCATGTTCTGGGTGAGACTGAGCAGGATGGTGTGCGATTTCATCATACTACTCAGAATAGTGTGCAATTTAAAACTTATAAATTGTCTACTTCTGGAATTTTCCATTTAATGTTTTTGGGCCTCCATTCACCATGGGTAACTGAAACCTTGGAAAACAAAACTGGATAAGGCAGGACTACTGTAAAGATCAGTGGAGCAACTGTGAATGAGAATTACCAACTGAAAAGTTATGTTCAGAATCCATCCTCATAGTAACTGTGGTGGTGAACACTATGTAGAGCATACAAATATCCAGGTATAATGTATACCTGAAATATATATGATCTTGCATACCAATTTTACTACACACACACACACACACACACACACACACACACACACACACAGGAATCCATTATCAGATTGGATTCATATTGGTAAAAATCTCACTAAAATGTAAAAATATATTATTGAGAATTAAAATACTTGCTATTGGTTTTAGTTCTTATTTTTTTTTTTTTGAATGCTATTATTCTACTTCCCTGTTTTGGCAAATATAATTTAGTTGAACTTAATAATTCTTTGGTAATTTTACTTTATTGCATTAATTTTTAAATATTTAAAATTTTTTCAGTTATAGGTGGCTTATAATATTATATTAGTTTCAAGGGTGCAACATACTTGTTAGACATTTATATAACTTATGAAGTGATCACTGCAATAAGTCTAATACCTATTTGATACCATACACAGCTATTATATTATTGACTATAATTCTTTTGCTATACTTTACATCCCCGTAACTATTTTGTAGCTCCCAATTTGGACTTCTTAATCCCTTCCTCTTTTTTGTCCACTCTCCAAAACCCCTTCAATTTGACGACCCTCAAAATGTTCTCTGTATCTATAAGTTTGTTTCTATTTTGTTTGTTTATTTCGTTCTTTAGATTCCATATGTAAGTGAAATCATATGGCATTTGTCTTTCTCTTTCTGACTTACTCCCCCTGGGTGGGGGAGGCGGTGCCACAAACCAAGTTCGGTCTTGGCCTATGCATTGCTCAGGGCCCGCTGTAAGAGTCACCAAGCAATCCATAGATTGCCACCCCTTGGGCTGAGCTTAGAGGTGCCTTGAGAGGCCACACCATGAACTGAGGCTGGCTATCACTAGTTCTGGGTTTGGGGCTGCTCAGCTGAGTATTTGGATTTTGTGAACCTTTGAGAGATTTTAAGAAAGTCTGCAGCATGAGCTAAGACAGGCCATTTATATGGGAAAGCCCCTGAAGTTAGCTTGGGTTGGCCCACTAGTTGGGAAGGAATCACCAGGGCAGGGGGACTAGTGTTAGTAAGGTTGATGAAGACTCAGATATGATGGCATCCTGGGTTCAACAAAGAAATAGTGGATTCTGCCAGTACTTCTGTCTGAGAGAAGGCTGCACTTCAAGCCCTCACTCGAAAATCATATAATTCAGTTCTTCCTCGAATGTCCCTGGTGCCTTTCCAGCTGCTGCCCCAGTGCTGGAGCTCAGAGTAGTATGTGCATCAGTGAGTGATTCCATTCACATGGGCCCTTTAAGAGGAATGTCTGTAATTCCCACAGCTATTCATCTCACTCAGCCACAATGTCCACTGGTTTTTCACAGCCAGAGGTTGTAGAGACTTCTCTTCCTGACACTAGAACCCTAGGCTGGAGAGCCAAGTAGGGGGCTGGAACTTCTCGCTTCTCTGGGAGCGGAGTCCTCTGGAGCTTAGATAACCGGCTCAATTCTCAACCGTGGTAGTGAGACCAGCTTGTTGCAATGCCCTGTCCCTCCTCCAGTCTTGAGGCAGCCTCTTATATATGCCAACAGTTGTAACGCTTTTTTTCAGCCCAACTTCAAGCAACAACCAATGATGGTTGTTCTATAATTTAGTTGTAAATTTGATGTGGTTGTGAGAGGAGGTGAGCGCAGCATGTACATTTTACACCATCTTGACTGAAAGTCCTCTTTGATAATTTTTTAATCTTAAATTACCAAGAGTCAGATAATATATTGATTGCTCTTTTTAATACCTATATCGACCTTATGAGACAGATACTTTTATTGGCATGGCACCCATTTTGCAGATGTGGAAAATGAGGCACAGAGAGTTTTGGTAAATTTGCAAAGCTACAGAGCTAGCAGGAGGTAGAGCTGTCCTTTGCATTCTACTACTCTGATTTCAGGGGCTACACTCAATGAGTGGGCCATAGATCTTTAGTGCTAAACACTATTATAGATGAGGGTGCAAGTTGGGTTCTGGAACCATTTGGGGGTGCAGAGATAGATTTTGCAGTTTCTTAGATCACACATCTATTAACCTGAGTAAAGCAGGTTCAGCATGCATGAACAAGATGTGAAAGGTATTCAGAAGTTCTAGCACATGGAAGTATATATGGACTGAGATGGAATCTGTAATAGAAGGTCTCCTTTAAATAGTGAACACAAAGAAGAAGAGAAATTCTTCTCTAACTTACTTGTTTTGCATAATTTAAAATATATGCTATAAATATGCACTATTTGCATGATTTTTTTTCCCCCAAAATTGAGGCTTTGCTGTGAAATCTGGGTGGACTGAAGAAAATGGTAACTGTGTTCTTCTAACAGAGAGAACCCACAATCTAATGGGAATTCCAGCCATCCAGGTTAATTATTGCAATGCCATGTGCTAAGTGACAGAGTGTCAACAGTGGTTAAAAGTATACTATCTGGAACACAGACTGCCTGGCATACACTTATAAATTGAGTGACCTTTGAACGAATTACACCTCTCTACCTTTATTTCATCACATGTAATAGGAAGTTAATAACAACGTATACCTCACAGATTAGTTGTATTATTAAATAAAATTTATCCAGGTAGTGTGTGTTTGACATGACAGGAACTAAGTAAACACAAGCAATGATTAATATTTTTATTATTGCTTATATAATTGACATATGAAGAGATAGTAGTGGTTGCCGACTAATGTTCACGGTTCAAAATAAACTCAATATTACCATCAAAAAGTGAAATATAAGGCACTCACAGAAGAGCTAACATCAACCCTTCAATGTTCTCCATATGCTATGGCATGAAACTCAGTAAAATTGTGCAGGTACAGGTTCTCCAAAGAAATTCATCTGTTTCTGGTCTGCTGCAATGCAGATCTTGGAGCTCTGTGAGCTGTAATTTTGGGGGACATAGATGAATGAAAGGAAACTGTGAAAGCTGAAATCAAACCATTGTTATAAATCAATGAAGAAAGTTTCTAAAATGTCAAAGAACAATTTTTGAAGATCACTTTATCCAGTTTCATAAAGGAATGTAATTTTCTCCAATTATTAGTAGTATAAAAATTGCGAGACTTAAGAATAACAAATTATTTGTCAGATTATCATAAAACTAAGGATAATACTGATTATGATAATAATCCACAAATAAGTAGTTGTTATTCTTTGCAAATATTTAATGAGTATCTATTATGTATGACAAGGGCTTTATTTTCAAAGACCTTCATTATGCCAAAAATGTGCTACATTTATTGGATAATAAATTTGACTGTATGAAATATAGACAATAAATACTTCCTGAATTAAACTGTATATATTTAATGTCTGGAAAGTCAGTGGCTTTCATTTTAAACATAGTAATTGGTTAAGCATGTTGGAGAGGACAAAACAAATAAATAACCATTGAAACCACTCAGTTTTGCCTATTGAAACTACTTTTTAGATGAAATATATTGAATAATAATAATTGTGATGTGGCAAATGTAAGCCTCAGAAATAACTGTGTTCTTAAGAACACATAGCATTGCTTGTGAAAACATGAGATAATTATATTGTGATTTCATATCACTGTTTAGCAACTTAATATTTGAAAAGAAGCAAAGCCAACTACAGATTTTTATTAGGCCATAAAGTTTCAATAATTTTTACATTTTTTATAAAAGAACGAGCTATATTTTTATTAATGTTAATACCACCTTAATAACTATCTTATGCTGCTTTTAGTGAATTTCTAATGAGGAGTTAAAAATTAATATAATTAAAAATGGCTATCTTCCTAGTCTATATCTTTAGGAGTGAGGAAAATATAATATTTTCTATTTTAAGAGATTGAAGTTCTGAGATCAGGTACAGCTCAACCTGTTTTCTAATCACTGATGCCCAATTATGTCAGTGAAAATTTTTTTGTTCAGTAGCAGTTCAGGGGGACCTGAATCTCTAATCTTTCTTCTCTTTGCTATTAAAGGCAGGTCAGCAAAGATTTTTTCTCCTTTATGTGTCAGACTCATGAAAGAAGCAGATATTTGGTATACGCATTTTAGAAAAATCAGAAACCGACTGCCTCCTGATAATACATTTCATGTGTTTTATAACTTTCTGCTGCAAGTCAAATATACTCTTTGACATTTTAATACCTCTGCATATTTATTAAATTCAAAATCTTCCATAATTTTGAACCAAAATTGAAGCTCGATTGTTACAGTCATGTAATTGAAAAAAATATGTGTTTAGAAAGATACTGATGGTATTAAGGTAACAGTTTATCTCATGAACCTCTTTAATAAAAACTCTTTGATAAGTAGTAACATAAGTACCTTGGTATTTACATGGAAAAGTTTGTGAAAATGTTTATGAGGATGACTTCCAATTAGTTCTACCTTAAGGGAGTTTGTATTCAAACGAATACTAAAAATTTTATAGATACAGGCTCTTTTTATCTTTCAATAACCCATTTTTAATACTGGGAAGAAATACAATACATATCTTGCACCAGAACACTTTAGTAATCATGTGTTCCAATCATCTGAGATTAACATTTGGATTAAAGAGCATGATTAGAGGATTCTAAATTAGTGGTTACCAAGTTAAAATGACACAAAAATTAACACAAAGTAATAAAGCAATCTATTTCATGCAATATATTCCTTAAACCAGTTAATTAGCAGTTTAATTAGGATGATGTTTCATGTTGTGACCTAAGCCATTGTACTCCCAGTGGGTCTAATGGAGACAATGAAAAAAGAAGCTTCAGAATTGTTGACGGTTAGGTCACATGCCATCAGAATTAAAAATAATTCTTCGTTTCAAAATAAGAGAACATATATATGATTTTCTTTGAATCCAGAACAGATGTTTTTAAAAGGCATTTTTATGGTATGAAATACTTCCTCAAATTAAAAGTATATCAAATAACTATATTTGCAATAGTGTTAAATGAACCACATTGAAATTCCAAGTGACCACTAATAAATGCCTAAAGGATTCACTTAAATAAAACAGAAGTACCTCTCATAATTTTGAGAGAAAATGTAAAAGATATGTATTAGGATGATCATATTTTTGAATATATAATGTGATTCACAGGATTCTATTAAAGCCCATTGAAATTACTTACAAAGGACTGCATTTTGGAAAGCCACAATGGAACTCTGACAGGCCTGAGGGAAAAAATATGCATGTTAGAAATAATCTTTCAAGTGCGAGATATGAAAGGGGTGTCTCAACCCTCCTCCCCTCCCCAGTGAGACCATACTCAAATTCTGTGTGTTTGTCTTTATTACATGAAATGGAAGTTTCTGCTGAGCCAAAGACAGTCATCTGGCAGCAGATGGCTTCTGTCTTTTCACTCCAGCAATAAAGAATGGCCACAGTATTTATGAAGACTGGGCTATAAAGCACAGCAAACCTTCTGGAGGTGTTTTTCTCTTCATTTTACATAGGTGACAATTCAGAATATGCAAAGACGTAAAATCTTTTAAGGATCTGGCTAATATCTCTAGATTTTGTCAAGCTTTCTTTTCCCTTCCCGGAAATCTGTTGGCTTCCTCCTTCCTGGCTGTGTAATTAGGCTATTTGTTTCCTTTGAGTTTACATACTACAGTAGGTCCGGAGGGCTCTTTTTGTCCTTTCACAAATTTCTCTGTAGTCTCTTTTGGCTGGTAATATATGGATGCCATTTGGAACATACTGGTTATTATGTCGCTCACAGATATTTTATTGTACACAGAACAGAGTATTTATGGAGATCTAAAGTGACTGTTATGCAAAACCTTACAAAGAGAAAACTGTTTAAGTTTTATTTTTTCCCCCATTGACTCTTTCCCTTGTCTAACACATCAATTCGAATTATTTCTTTTTCATTTAGTAGAAATTTTTGGCAAACAGAATAGAAAGTATATAAAAATTACGTCTTTTTAATTGATAGTATATCATCAATTTTGGATTTGTGATAAAATTTGGATTTGTGATAAAAAATAATCCAGTAAATATTGGTGCTAGGATGAACACAAGGATGTGTGATATCTGTGTGGATTTGTGATAAAAAATAATCCAGTAAATATTGGTGCTAGGATGAACACAAGGATGTGATATCTAAGATTTTTTTCTTTTTAGTTTGGTGGTATTATATATTCAGACTATCAGAAGGTTGCGATTTAATATTTGGTCTGATAGTCTCCTGATAATGATCTGATCTGAAAGTGAACTTTCAGTTTCAGCATGTTTACTAAGTATTTAAATTACCGTATTTTGTCCTCTCTTGGATTTCCTATGACAATATATGATTTAAAAGTATACATAATTCATAAATTAAAAGGCGAAGTGTTTAGAGCACCAATTATGAACCAGTCTTTGAGACTTCAGGCAAGTTGCTTAATTCATCACATTTTAAAATCAAGATAAGAGTCTCATGCTATTATTAAAATATATGACTGAATTAATGTGTTATATAAGTTATACATCATATAATAAATTCATATAAGTTTACATATACTACTTATAACAACTGCCTGGCATAATGTGAGCATTTATAAATAACAGCCATTATTAAAGAAAGGCTCATAAATGTGATACATGTCACCTAACTATTCACTAGTTGATCTAAGATTCCAGAAGCAATCTGAACACAATAAAGAATGGTGCTTGCCATGTCGTAGGTGTCTCTAAGTGCTATCTGCTATTAAAAACAGACAAATATGTTTTCCAAAAGTCTTACACTAGTTATGAGTTAGCTTGGGATTAAACTGCAGGTCTATCTGAATTTAAACCCTGATTTCCTTAAATCTTTACAGGAATCTAAACTTGATTTTAGAAATATATAATGGTATATAGACTTCACGCCCTTTAGAAATAAGCTTTCTTTTTAGCATGTCTTTGAAAAGGTATTTCAGGAATCATTTGCAAAATACAGAGATACTTATAAAACACGGTGGTATTTATAAATGAGAACATAATAAAAAATGATCAATTATCAGTGCATACTTTGAGCTGTTTCCATGAGTATCTCTTTGATTTAGAAACTGTTCATTAGAACAAACACAGAGAAATATGTAAGGAGTTTAAGTTATTTTCTAGTAAACTTCAGCTGAGTAATTAGATCAGCTCATACTCTCACCTCCACTTTTATTTTCTTTGAATATCTGTAATTGTATTAACCCAAGGTGTCAGGCTGTCATGTCTGTGGGAGTACCTTTCACACAGGAACGTTCCCTTTTTAGCTATTGCTGCATCATCTGTGTTGCCGTTCAGCTTTGTTTAATCATGAGGTTTGAGTATGTTTTATTTTAGCTTCTTCAAATATTTTGTAGGACATTTTTTTCTATGGTAAGACCATAGTTGAACTACTATTAATGTTTGTATACAAATTCTGTACAGTGGATTCGTATATTACGATGAAGGCTAAAGTATTCCATACATTGCTGCTCAAAAGTCTTGCCAGGACAGAACATCTTCTTAAGCTCATGCTCAGGAATATCTAGTGCTCATTCATTTCTAATAAATAAATTTTGAATTCCTTACTTTAGAGTCATAACCGCTGCCTCTAATCTCACTTCCCATTTTCACTTTCCATTCTTCCTTTTCATGAACTCTATGTTCCAGCTAAGCCTGGTACCTTCAAGTGACTTTACTTGTTCTACAGTTTCCTATCAGTTTATCTTAACCCATACTATTACCTTCCCTTGCAAGTCTGTCTTTCTAATTTTACATGAGTGAATTCTTTTTTGATTCATATTTTGTTGAGTTTTTCCTGATTACCAAGTTTTTAGTGCTAATTTTAAGTCATTTTATCTGCATGATTTTATACTTCCTGGAGCTTCTTACCTTTAACGATAAACTTTTTTAGGCACATAAGTGTATATGTGTGTTATTTCTTTATTATACCACAACCTTTTCTCTAGGAAGGTCCAAGTCTGATTCATATTTACCTTTCCCTTGCCCCAGTTCTTAGAAAAGTGTCTTGTTTATAGTATATGAGTAGATGCTCACTGAACTGTGACTGAATTAATTTGATGCTATAAATGGGAATTTTATGAGATTCTAGGGTATTCAATAGAATGCATAAATATTGGTTTTTCAATAAATATTTATTGAGTTCTTACAATAGATTAGTGCTGGGGATATTACATTCTTCCAAAATATTAAATACTGGGTATCACAGTTGAGGTGATATGCACATATTTATATACATATACACAAATCAGGTGAGTTCTGGCAAAGCTCACATTCTTCCATGTTACTCAGGATCTACTCTATTGCAGAAATTCTATTGTTACCACAATAAGTATATGTTGTCCAGATGTGATAATTACATAGTGCTAAGGGTAAGGGATTTGATGGAGAACAAGTGGGTGCCAAGACTGGATGGTATATAGAGAGGTGGGAAAGCAGATCAAAATATATAAGGCATTAGATTTCATTTTAAGGAGATTCAACTTGATCCTGGGAGAACTGGGAATCAGGCAGAAGAAGTGTTTAAAGACAGGAAAGTGGAGGCTCTGATTTGTTAGGGAATAACTTTCAAAGCTGTGTGAAGGAAGCACCAGAGAGGAAAAAAACAAATAACCCTAAAGGGATTTGGGTTCCTCTGTAACTGAGATGTATTTCTCTTAGACTTGGAATTCTGTGCCATCTGTGGCCACACTTTATGTGGAATAAGAAATAGTAGAGACAATTGTTCTCTTTGATCATTTTTTGATACCAATACAATGCTCTGCACTAGAGATTTATTTTCTTAGTAGAGGAATTATGTAATTAATAACAAAAGAAAGACAAATTAATGCATAGTTTCTAAAATTTTTACACATGGAACAATTCTTTGAACACAGAGTTCAGTTCCACATAAACTGTTTACGTGTGATGATAGGGAACATCTGTATGATGCTGGAGATAGATACAAAGCATGACTCTAATACAAAATTTCTTTGCTCTAATACTGACTGTAGAAAGAGACTTTCCTTGATGTTAAGCTATGATCTCAAGTGAAATCATGCCTAAGAGGCTACATTGAGGCTGAAGGCTAAAGAGTCATCACTCATCAAATCTGTGGCATCCCATTTCTTCTTCTACCATTGTCTGAACTAACTGCTCAAACTATAAGCTTTTATTTTGTAGCTTTTATTTTGAGCTTTTATTTTGTAGCTTTTATTTTGAGCTTTTATTTTGAGCTTTTATTTATTTTGAGCTTTTATTTTGTAGCTTATTATTAAAGTATTGTTAATGATTTTACTTTTTGTGCTGTATATTTTAACACAAAGAATTTATGCCATATATAGTGTGGGTATGATTATCACAGTCCTGAAGTTTGTAGGACTCACTGTTTTTTTGTTTTTTGTTTTGTTTGTTTTTGTTTTTGTTTTTGAAAAAAATTAAAACAGTCCATAGGATTTCATTTGTAGTAAGACAGTTCTGGCAGTTCTATGACAATGAAATCTTAAAGATCATGAAGATTGAAGGCACAGTCTGTGGAGTTACTTTTTGTTTTCTTTTCCCTTCCTTTTTTTACCTTTAATTCCAATTAAAATATATTCTACTTGATTACATGCTTTCTGCCTGGATATTTTCTGTCTGATTTTTGACTTGCAACCAAGGAAATTCAGCTTCAACCTGTTAGAGCTAAAAAGGCCCATAGCATGCCAGGGGCTATCTAGTGTTTTAAGAATTTAGAACCCCAGGTCTATAAATAATGATTGATGTGTGGTGCTTACATTGTGAAAATTTCCAAGAAAGCTGTCTGATAAAGTTATTCTTTATTACTGAAACCATTCTTTATATTCCATATAATGTAGAGGTTGCACATATCATATCTGTGCAAAGTATTTAACCTACAATTGTATAGATAAATATCCAGGTTCATAATACATGATTTTCAAAATATTTTAAACATTTTGAAATGTTTCAAATGTTTGAAATTTGTTTCAAAATTTTTTTAAACATGCAAAATGTTTTATCATAAAATATGAAAAATCCTTTATAAATCATATTCAACATATTTTATCATATACTTTTTAAATTAAATGATAATATTTTTATTTGAAATTTTTATTGTCTTTAATACATTTTAGAAGGAATACCATCATGCTTTTAATCTTGCTGTTATCCATGGTGTGACAATTTAAATTTTATTTTTCTAACTGAGTTAAATATTTTCTTGTAAAAATTCACTTAGAAATCAAAACTTTCTTACTATATTATTATGAAAAGGCACAACCTCTGATATATTATATTATCAGAATATCTTACTATGGATAGAATTAAAGATTTTCTCAATGCTTGATTTACTGAATCTGAATATATTTTTTTATTGATATCATAAGTAAAGTATATGCACTAACTGAAGCATTAACCAATGAAGTAGAAAAGTATAAAAGTGTTGGATTATTTTGGATACACATACATGTTTTTCTAAATATACATATTTATATTTAATGAATATTTTGAAATATGTATTCTCTTCACATACATATTTCATATATATTCACATATATAATATTCATATGTATTCATACATGCACTTATATATTTCAGAACATATATTTCGATTCTGAAGATTACCAGATGGAAACGATTACTGAACAATAATTATTGAATATCTGCTTTAGCCCAGACACTGTGCTTGAGGCCGGGAATATAAGTGTGGAAAATATACTTTCTATGCTTTCAAGGAACTCATTACCAAGAGATTCAGATATGTTATAAGTATTATAGGTTGACAGAGATAAAAAGGGAAAATGAAGACATTTAAGAAAAGTTTAATGATAGCGAAAGCTTTTGAGTTGACCCTGTGTAAATTAAGTTTACTTACACTAAGGAAGGGAAAAAAGGGGTATCTCAATTAGAGACAAAAATCATGAGAATGTAATGAAAGCATCAAAGTTCATCATGTATTTGGAAAAAGGCACATAATCCAATGCATTTAGAGTATAGGGTACATGGAATGAGTCACTAGATATGAACTGGAAAAAGCAAGTAGATTCAGCTCAAAACAAGCATTGAATTATATGCCTAGGAATTTGGGTTTATCCTGTAAGCATGTGGAAGTCACCGAAAAGTTTCAGGCAAAGGTATAATGTGATAAGTGTTTTTAGAATGATGGCTCTGTTTATAGAGTGGAGGGCAGTATATAGAGTTCTAAAGAAAGTGATACTTGTCAGAGGACTAGTATATCTGATAAAATCTAATCGTGTGATTCTGATGTTATATCCTTGGAGAATGATCAAGAGACATATGTCCAAAAAGATATAAAATATTTGGTAAGAGATTGAGGAAGAGAGGAAAGCAAAAATAAGAATGAAAAAGAAGTTTGTTAGAGATTTTTAGTTTTGAACATTTCAATAAGAAAGTGGAATTTGAGATCTTGGAGATTAAGGTTGGGAAAGGAAAGAAACAGTTTGTCTACATTTAGTAATGTCATTCTTTGCAAGTATATGAGATTCCTAGAGAATATATAGAAAGAATAAAAACAGAAGGTGTGAAAGGACTAATCCTGATGAGTCATGGGGAAGATAACATAAAAGAAAAGCCAAAGAAGTAAATGTAGGATCAGCAGAAAGTTGTGTGATGAAAAGCAAAGATGGCATGTTTCAGTAAGAATGAAGTATACATACTAATAATAACAATATCAAAAGCAATAATAATATCAAAAATTGACTTAACTCTTACTAGGCACTAGACTTTGCACTAAAAATAATACATAGATTAGCTCATTTAATCCTAATTATAAAATCTAGTTTCAAGCAATAGAAAACAAGTTTATAACTGTATTTTAAACCAAAGATAGCTTTGGGAACCAAGAGATGGAACTGACATGTGGTGGGGGATAAAGGAAGAGCTCAGATAAGATGGTAGAAGTGAATTCGGAGGTTAGTAGCATTTGGTAAACCATCTCTTTACAACATTACTGCTGTAATGACGGGAATCCAATTATGTTAATTTATTTCATCACTATGCTCACTATTTAGACTTCAGAGAAGGATTGCTGAAATATTCTTTGGGGTAACTTGTCAACCTTTTGTTAAGGAAGAACAATACTCTTTAAATAACAGTCTTACCAGACTAAATTCACTGAGCGAAAAGTAATTTACTCAGAGAAAACGGAGTGTCCTTAAAAGTCACCCATGCATTTCCAATTTAAATGTGAGGGAGCTAAATCTTAGGGACGTTAAATACCTTGGTCACATGTAGGTAGTTAGTAAGTGAATGAATTCATATTAAAGCCAAACTCCCATCACTCAGATCAAGAAAATTGAAGAGGAGAAAAGACTCCTCATGTAGCATTTTTAATAGCGTCATCAGCATGGTGGCCAGGTAAGATTAAATCAGGTTTTTATGGAGCCAGTTTTAAGTAATCAGAACCATTAAATGCAAGGTATTTTGCCAAGAATTTTTGCAGGAAAGAAAAGAAAACAGCAATTTGATGATGGAAGATGAGAAATGATCTTTTTTTTACAAAACAAGAAATTCAGGGAGGTTCATCAATCGAAAGAAAGAGGTTGAACGGGAAAGAGAAAGCACGTCGATGAAACAAGATGTTGGCAGAGGCAGGAAGGAGTGGAATCGAAAAATCAGATGGACAAATAATAAGAGTTCTTGTGAGATGCAAAATGAAGTTTTAAAGAGTAAAGGTATAGATAGATTTGAAGATGTGGAGGAGAGAAGCAGAGGGGGTTCATGCCTGATAGACTCAGTGTCCTCAGCAGTAGGAGGTGAAACTACGTGTTGAGATTGAGGGGAGTGAGGAGGAGAGTAGGAGATCCGAGAGGGGTGTGGTGGCAACAGCTGCTATGTCAATTGAGAAGACCAGCCAAGTAAGAATGAGTAATAGGGCTACTAAGCAGCTTTGAGAGTTTAGCTGACATTGGAAAATATAAATTTGTAGCAGAGTCGATCAGCATGATTATTCAATTTTCTTAGTAACTCTTGGCAGCCCAGGAGGAGAAGGAGAGCAAACAGATGGTAGGGTGGATTTGGTAATGGGATTGGCAAGGGAACTGTGAGAGAAGGTCAAAGAATGAAAGAATCTATTGCACTCATAAAAGTGTGTTATCAGGATCAAAATTAGAAAGAGATGGCAGTCAAGCCAGGAAGGATTGGAGACTGCTAGAAAAGGGAAGGGCAGAGCAGGGGTGGAGATCAGCCTTTAAAGCCTAGGAAGAGTTTGTGTGGGCATGAGCAAATGGGGTAGGGGATTAAAGAGGAGAATTTGAGCATTCTGAGTATTACAGTAGAATATTTTTTGTTCAGAAACAGTCCATTTTGTATTTATGGGTGTGAACTGCCAATACTGAGTGGGAGCGATTGTCACTGGAATACAAGGACAAAGGAATTTTGAAGCTAAATAGATGAATAAGTTATTCAAGTCATCTAGAATAATGAGTGATAGAAGGAAGGGGGGGGAGCCACGTGCCAAATTATTTAAATGAATTGAAGAAATGCTTGTAGATGATACGATTTTAAAAAGAGTTGGATTGTTTGGCCTTTGTAGATGTAGGGCTTATTGAATTATGCTAACAGAACAAAGTTGAGAGGGGAAGTCCAAGAAAATGTCCTTTTTCCTCTTTGTGTAGTAAACTCTATGTGAATAAAACTTAAAACTCATTGCAAGTAATTCCCATGTATAGAGCCTTAATTTGTATTTAGCCTAAGATATATTCTAGTGGATACATTTTTTTCTTCTCTACTAAATTAGGTCACACTAATTTGCACTTAAACATGAGGCAATATAACCTATATTAAACACGAAATACCGAACTAGCCACAAAAAGAGATATCTGACTTAGCTACTGCCTCAGTTACAGCTTCATGTTTCTGATCTCTTTCCCCAAAACTTATCAGTGTTGCCCATATAGATATTTTCCACTTCTATCTGAGGGGGCGCAATGGGAACAGCTGCTATATTGAACGGAATGACCAGTAAGTCTCTTTAATCCACTCCTATGGGTCTTTTATCTTTTCTCCTTTACTGATATCTCTCTGTAAAGGGCACAAGAATTTATTTTGCTGACTCCAGTGGTCAATTCTGTCTCTTGGTCTTAAATTTTGGCATTTGGTTGGTTGTTCACTCTCTCTTCCTAGACCAGGTCTTATCATATTCACTTGGTTTTCCTCTTCCATTGCTGGTTACATTTTCCTAGGCTCCTATGCTACTTCTCTTAAATGTCTAAATTATGTTGTGTCCCGGGAGTTTCTTTTTATGTGTTGCCATCCCAGATTTCTGCCCTGGGCTCCGTGCTCAGTACAGCTACCTACTCGGCTTTTAATGGTACACAGTGGTCATGCAGTAGGCTCTGGCACCAGACTCTTCTTGGCTTTATTAGCTGGCCGACTAGGGCAAGTTTCTCCATACTTCAGTTTTCTTATCTGTAAAATGAGAATAATAGCCATTTTGGGGTGTTCTTGGGAGGATTAAATAAGTAAAAATATATAAATAAATAAAATACATAGTGTTTGAAAATATACTTTCACAGAATAAGTGCTCAATGAATGCTAGTTATTCGTTATCACAAACATAGAGTGATAGTAGAACTATTGTTTTTTTTTTCCCCTCGAACACCTCAATTTGCTTTCATCATACACCTTTTCATGTGAATGAATAGCACTGATATTCAGCGACTTTGTTAAGAGTAAAAACCCATAGGTCACCTTTTGCTCTTTTTCCTTATATGCCACCCTAATCCATCAGTAATTTCTGTTACCTCTACCTGAAAAATATATACCAAATCTATACCACTTTTCATTCCCTCTTCTAAACTGTAGTCCAAACCAATATCTGCTGTGTCTCTGATTCTACTATATGCTCTATGCTACATTCTCCATGGAGTGATCTTTCTCAAGTATGAATGTCAACATATTCTTCCATGATTTCAAATTCTCCAGTGGCTTTCCATTATTACAATGAGAATAAAATCCAACTTTCCAAAGTGTTCTACACTCATGCCCTGATTGGTTACCAGCCTGTTTCTGGGACCTCAACTCTTTCATGCTCAGTATTATTCATAAATCAAAGTCACTCTGACCCATATTTCCATTCAATCATGCCAGAAGGTTTTTTGTTTCAAGGCCTTTGACCTTGTTATTCTTTCAGTTTAGAGCACTTTTTCTCCCCTCTGGTGTTCACATGCCTGCCTCCTCTTCATCATTTAAATCTCACTTTAAATGTTAGGACCGCACAGAGTCTTCCTTGACAACTTTCCATAATGATATCCCATAGTTTTGGGAACACTCATTAGGACCTGCAGTCTCAATCTCTTTCCCAACCTTAGTTTGTCCAAATCGATCACACCTAAATCTGGAAAAATTAAAGAGTCTATCATAGAGTTTCATTTGTTTTATATCCAGTTATTTACATTTTAGTCATCGGATTTCTCGAATTTTATTTTTTGTGTCTACTTGGTCACCTATGTAAAGTGATTATTAGATGATACATCTAATGAATGAGCGATTTTCAATGCTGTAAGCATCTCCAGCTGTCCTTCTCACATTTGTAAAAGTTGACATGAATAAAATAGTACTAGTTTTGGATCTGGATTTCTCTTAAAGGGCTATAATTTTTAGAAAATTGAGCTATTATTTTTTGATATATATATGTGTATATATATTATTCTTTTGATATATATCAAAAGAATAAAAGCTGTACATGTATTTTATAAATATATATATACACACATACAAGAAATACTATAATCTAGCATCATCTATGAAGGAACTGCTAAAATGACCTAAAGGTTACATTTAAGCTTAGAGGTATTTTACTTTAATTATAAATTATTTTATTAATAAGGTTAATATATCAGAAGATTTTAATTGTTTTATAGTTCCCCATAGTATAAACAATGAAATACAGACAAAACCAAGACATTGTCATCCTTACACTCACTTTCCTTTTGAGCAAAGAAATTCAAAATATACTTCTCATTTTTTTGGAGTATGAAGCATATTTACTTGACAATTCATGTGTTGTAGTTATAAATATCACTTGGGATCAAGATACTGACTGCGTCCATGGAGGCATGTCATGGATACTATTTTAAGGTAAATGAATAAGGATATTAGGTATGAATAAACCGTATTCATAGGTTTTCCACTACAAAAATAGAATAGATTCTTATTCATCAAATGTAATGTTATGTTTGCAGCCCCAACTAACTCTTTATAATCACTTAAGATTTGAATATGAAATTAAGCTCTCTACATGTAATCTGAAACTACAAATATATCTGGATCCCATTGCTTTTTCAAAGATATGATGGAACGAAGTGTTCTGACTAAATATTACATTCCTAGGCCTAACCTGGCACATATTGTCACAGTCATCATTTATTTGTAAAAAAGGAAATTTGGATTACTGGCATGCTTTCCAAATTTCAATTGATAGGACTATGAGAGAGGCTTTTCGATCTTAAATAGTTTATAAATCCCAAAGTAAGATGCTTGATTAGAGCCTAAATTTTTGGAGACTCTCAAGCAAAAGAGGTCTCAAGCTAGGTTCTTTTTCTTTTTTCCTGAAAGAGCAAAAACATGTGCAGTCACCGTGGGCTCTCTGGGGAGCCTACAGTGTCAGGGATGGCTTCTTTTCTTAGATGGTGTAGGAGGGAGAGGTGGGCATGTAGGCACATCTACACGTTGGTGTCTAGGGAAGATGAGTGTGATCCAGACATGTACGAAGGCTGTGGAGTGGATAGAAGAGATGTCAGTACTGACTAAATAAACATATTGAAAATGGGATAAATGCAATTATCAATCATTGATTCTAGAAAGAGAGTACAATTGATAAATTCCAAATATCACAGAAAAGCCATTATAAATTGCATCTTCTAGCTTAAAATATTCAGAAGTTTTTCTTTTGGATTTGTTAAACTATTTGAATAATAACTGTTTTCTGCTTTATTGGTAAAGCTAGAAAACTTTTTCAGGGTGTCCTGATGAAAACTCTCTCTCTTTATCTCTTAGTTTTTTCCCTCTCCCATTATAATAACTTATACCCAGTTCCTAAAAAAATACCATTTGGCTGATTTCCATCTGGCATGTTTTCTATTTTATATTCACTGAAAAGTGTGGAGTCTAGTTTTTAATGCTATTTCTAAATAAATTCAGCTTTCAACACCCATCTTTCCCCTGTTTTTTAAATAAGCAGATATCTTTTGTGTGTGTGGGGGGGTGGGGAATAATTAACATAACTCTAGGCTCTAACGGGGTAGAATCAGATAAAAACAAATTATAGAAATATGGGCTCACTAATTTCTAGTAATCTTTTGTAGGCTTGAGAGTACAAATGTGTCATGTGACAAGTTCCGTCTGTGCAGTAGAATTGAGGATTTTACACACAGATAATTAGAAAATCATCAAGACATATGTTGCTTTTTACAAACATCTTTGTATTTATTGTTTTGCAGATGATACCTAAAATTATCATGTTGCTGAATTATGAAAAACCTCTCGACTTAGAGGTCTTCATCAGTGACTAATTGATACTATTTGTAACCCACTTTAAAAGCAAATAAAGCACCCATCTGGTAATTCCATTAATGGTTTTTCTATTAAAATGGCTATTGGTTCTCAAAAAGAAAATATGCAATTATGAAATATTCATATTCATGTCACTATGAAAAGCTTGCAAATGTATCTGGAAAAATAGAATTTATCATTCCTTTTCTCATCCTTTATTAAGTCTATAACCTTTAAAACTCAAATTGGAATAATAACATAGCTACACATACTCAACAAAACGGAAAATTAAGTCAATTATCTAAATAAATCAAGACAAAAAAGAAATATACGTAATTAAAAATTTGTATAGCAGTATCAACTTCCTCAGCCCCAACCCCTCCCCAAACTTTCTCCATTGCCTCCTGTAGAATGTATGGATCTTGAATATTCAGGTCTCTTTACTGAAAGGAGGGAAAGGAGAAAATTAGTTCTGATCTTGTTCTTTTGAAACTCTTTGACTTCGAGCAAAACTGCATCTCTCTGAGACTCCTTTTCTGTGGTGGTCAAATGTGAGAAATTTCTCTGCCTGTCTTTACTTCTGTTATGAAGAATTAAAGAAATAAAGAAGGTGAAAATGTCTTGTAAAAGTAATTTCTTCACAGGAGGCAGAGATTGCTATCACTGTGCAGGCTTCTGAAACAGGACAATCTTTATCACCCACCTACTAAAATATTTTATCTTGGGGAATAAAGAATATATAGAGTTGCTCCAGCCCTACTTGATTCTGACGGGGTCCAGTGGAACTTAGTGAGTGTTCATGAACCTTGCATTTCCTACTGCGTAGGAGTTCTATGTGGACCCACGGAGAGAAATCAATCTCCTGCTTGCCTTCTGCCTTTGACGCCCGGTGACCCGCTCTGCAGCAGCAGAATGAGTTGGTCAGGGTGACATCACATTACATGTAACACAGACTGCGCCCCCGGTTCCAATGTTCTAGCACCTCTTCTGATTTTGTGATGCCGTCTCTGACTTTGTATGTGTCTGGAATGCAAATTTTCTTTTTCTTCTGATATTATTTTCCTTGTTCTTCAATGTACAACTCAACTCTGTGCGATAGGATTACAGGTGACAATTTTTTATCTTCTTTATATTTTTAAATTCTCTCATGACTTTTAAATTTTAAAAATGTCATTTGAAAGTTTTATCAACAAAAAAACTGAACTACCTCAGCTGCAACCTGAATCAGGGTTAGGAGCCCCTCTCATGTGTTTTTCCTAGCACAAATGTTCACCTCTCCTAATAATTATTTCAATGTAGTATAATGGACTATTTGTCTCACAAGATTGAGATGTTCTGTAACATATAGTTCTTCATGTCTGCTACATTATCTATAATAGGCATTTATTGCATCTCAGTTGGAAAAATGAATGGATACACAAATAATTTATGTATGTAGTTCATTTTTATTTAGTAAGTAGATATGTAACAATATTAAATAATAATAATTAATCATATTTACAGTTCATCTAATATCCTACACACAAATTCTTAGTTTATTTTGTACAAAAAATGTTTACTAATAATCAATAAACTTCTCTTCTTTCCCAGAATAAATTTAAAATCCAAATTGGACAAGTCAGTCATATTATAATTTATATCGCTGAATTCTATTAACCTATTTAAAAAATTTTAGAGTATGAATTAAAACTCTTTTCTAGTATCTACTATTGTTTTCTCATTCCAGCTTTAATTAATTTCTTCAAGGTTATGTTATTTTCATATTTTCTAAACCTTATTCTCAGTATTATCTTCTTTTCTTTCCCCTCTCTCATATAATAAAGGGAAAACATTATTCATCTAATTTATTTCGAGAGAATAACATTAAGACTACTTACATTTTTCTTGCTGTTATAAAAGCTGTAGTGACTAGTAGGTGAGCTGGTGAATTTAATTTTTCAACTAAGTAAACATGCACATATTAAATTCTCTAACTGTCATAAATATAATCAGGCCTTTAATTAGAAAATGAAGGAAACATAATTCTAAGCATTATGAAGATATATTGAGCTTTTGGTGGTTAACACATCAGGGAGACGAGGTAACTCAATCACAATGCCATACTCTAGCTCTATTTTAAATAGAACTTTTGCAAATCTTTCATGCCCAACATATAGGGGAAACAGTACAAAGAAAAAAGTGTGCCCTTTTAAAAAATTTTTATAGTAGGTTATAGCATCATCTTCTAACCTAAAGGATACCAACCTCTCCTGCGAAAAAGTAGTTGGACTGTTGGATATTGTCATCTATGTTCTTTAAATATAGAAAAAAACTTAATCTTTTGAACACATTATTTTCCATTTGCTGCATATTTATTTGTAACTCTGACATATTTAGAAGGAGAGGCAGACACAGGTATTAATAAAAATTTAACTATTCATTTTGGAATGTCATGCACTGGGTAAGTTTGCCAAAATTCCATCACTCTCAGGATCCTTTCAAATAAATGTCAATTATTTAATGAAGAAAATACTGACTTAGCAAAAGATGGTGCTGAAAACAGGGACTGTAGGGCTGTATAAGGCACAATTCCTGACTTGAAGAAGTTTATAGTCCATTAAGGGAAACAGAAACCCAATGGAAATAGTATGATATGAATAATATTGCACCCTATAGTGGTAGAGGAAAGGCACTAAACTCATGTTTAGGAAGCGAAGAAGGTTGTTTCAAGGAAACAAATTTCACATTGGTCAGAGTTTTACAAGTGATATGCATAGATTCCTCGATGTCTGCAGTTCTAAAATTTTGATTATATATATAATTTTTCATATTTAGATGAGTAAATGCACATTAATGCCATAGTTTCTTATGACCTGTTTTTACAAGTAGGTAAAATTTACTTATATTATATATAGATAATGTTTACATATTATGTAAATACCTATATTTACATATAGGTAATATAGGTGTATATGTATATTAAATAGATAATGTAGATGTATTAAAGAAATATATATGTAGAAAAAAGAAGTCAAATACCACCGTCATTTAGAAATTTTTTTTCATAATGCCTTTTCAAAATTGTAGTCTTAATTTCATACCAAATCCATAGTAAAAATTTCATTTATCGTATGAATTTCTATTGCTGTCTCATTTAGTTATAATTTCCTTCAGTTTATTTTACTCTCCAGTGTGAAAGGCAGCATCGACTCTGTTTTATTTACTCTTTCTTCTCTGAACTTCGTTGTTGATGATATTTTCACCTTGTCCTGGCTTAAAAAACTCTTTTTTTTTCCACCTAATTAATTTTCTCTTTATACGAGGAAGCTCCTTTGTCTTAAGAGTCTCTGTTGATGTTTGTTCGCCGTTCATTGTCCTACTGCTTAATGGCTGGCACAGACACGGAGACCAATTGCACAAGTCCTTCCTTCTTGTGACGGATGCATTAAGGCTTACAACATTGATATAACCTTTATATAATCTATTAACTAAATATATTCTTTAGGTTTTGAAAAAAGTTACTAGCGCCTCACATTTAATTCCTAATGTGACAGTGTAAGAGTGAATTAGAGTAAGTTTTTTTCTTTTTCATAATTTTTATTGAAACAAATATGTTAAGACTCATGAGTTGAGCATCAGCTTTCATATATTATGTTTGATATGATGATAATGTAAAAAATAGTATAAGGTTCTCTATACATGTTCCAGGTGGGTATAGAGAGTACGGTTTTGAGATAAACTGACAAACACAAAATAAATAGATTATATCAATTATAAAGAGACTAATGATAAATGCTAACATATGATGAAGACTATAGATATATTCATTTTTATTTGTGAGTACATATATATGTATATATATGAAATATAAAGAAAAAGGAACTGTATTCAGTATCTCACTATAGATAAAACTTTGATAAAAGGTATTTCAAACAATACACGTGGATTCAATAAATTGCTGACTGGATCTTTAAATCACATAAGGGACATTCCTCCAGTGAAGCTCTGATCAATTATTAATTATTTATTTGCAATGTTTTGTAGCTGAATTATTTGTTTTGTTCATTCTCTTAAAATATCATTTTATCTTTCTTATGGTAAACTCAGAAAAACATATTCAGTTAAATTTGGCCAAATGGTTTTCAAATATATTTTAAAATATATTTACACATTTAAAGAAATTCAAATAATGTCAGATTTTCTCTTGAGTTTTTGAATAATGCTGCTAGTGGCATATTTTGCTGTAAGATATATTTTCAGTTCTAAAATCCCTGAAGTACTTCTCTCCTGCAGTGATTGACTTTGTAGAAATGTTTAAAGAGGAATTTAAATTTAAAAGGTGCAATTGAAAGCACATTTTCTTGTGTCAAGTTTTGACACTGACCTTTTAAAACATGAAAGCAGGGACGTTTCTGTTTAATTATGTTTCTTTTAAATTAAATTTATATTGTAATTCTTTACAAAATAAGGTAAACGTTTGGAATAAGATTGATTTTACTTAGATTTTGGGAGTGCAAAGTACATAATCTTACCATGAGGATTCAGAATTATTTTTGAAACATTTTTTCATATCTTCATTTAGGCAGTAGAAGACAGAACACTTGTTCCCCAAACAGTAATTGTACATCGTAAAAATATATGCCTTCCTTTTAAGATAAGTTTTATTAAGTTAATTCGAATCAGGATCTCACTCTAAAAAGTTAGAAAATTAAAAAAAAATACTGATGAGTGTGACATTAGTCAGAAAAAACTGGAGAAAGGATATTTTTGGAGTTTCTCTCCAGTCTTTTTATTAAATCCTTTTGCTTTCATTTAAATATAGAAGAACCTCATGGCTTTGTCATGAGTTAGCATCGTGCTCTATTCCTACATCACTTTGCCAGACAGTCAGTGAACAAGTAAATAGAGTACAGACTGGTCATATCAAGGCAAGTTATTGACAATACCAACCATTCTTAGGTTATTTGATTATTTGGCTGTGCAATCTCTATTTTGAGAAATTCAAAGACAAAAAATCTTCAAGTAAGACTATGGCAGCTATGGTTTAAGAGATGAAAACGAGGTGTAGAATTATACACCTGACTAAACTGATGCCTGGTAGCTACTTGCTATGGGACCTTAGATAAGTCATCTAATATCTTGAAGCCTTTTTTTTTTTTTTTCACCTACATCTGTCTTATAGGATGTTATGAGGGTTTGATGAAATATGGTTTCTGAGACTTTCACTCAGTAATCAAAATTTTGGATTCTTTCTTTATGTTTCAGAATATTGAGTTCTTATATTATTTTAACATTTTAAAATTTAGTTTTTAGGCCTAAGTTTAATTATCACTGGGTCCTATGGTAGTAGAGTGGCAACCTGTATTAAACATTTGGATTTCAGTTTTTCCGTTTGTCTGTGTGCATCTGTTCCATAAATTTCACTTAGGAAATTAATAGGTATAGAATAGCATATGTTGGAATGATATAAAGCGAGTGAAATATTAGGGACTTATGTGATTTGTTAAAGAATGTGCATTTTTTACCCCTATTGATTTTTCCCTTCCAATATGATTATTTGCAGTCTGGGAAAATTAACTGGTCAGCAATTGTATTTTTCAGGATGTTGTGGGTTTTGTATAAAGGTCTTTTGTTGTTTTGTTTTGTTTACCTACTGGGACACCGCATGCTATTATTTTAAATTTTCTACTATCTCTTTTATATGGCAAAGAGCGTCTAAAGACTCTTAATTAATCTCCCTACTTCTAACCCTGACCCCTAGAGCAGTTTTTTTTAAAACTGTAGTCTGAGTAATGCTTGTAAAATATAATTCAAATTAATCTTTGTTCACAAGCTTCCGGTGACTTCCCATCTCACTTCAAGTTAGAGCCGAAAGCTGCAAGACCCTGCATGATCTCTCTGACTTGCTCACATCTCCAACGACATCTCCGACCACATCACTCACTCACTCAGCTTTAGTCACTCTCACCTGGTTCCCTGTTCTTGCAACGAGGCCAGGCTCACTTGCTGCTCAGAATCTTTAAATCCTGATCTTCCTTCCGGGGTGATTTTTTCTGGATTCCCACATAGTTCAACTTTTTTCTGCCTTCTGGTCATTTTAGCAGTGAGGATTTCCTTACCACGCTATTTCAAATTGCTCCTTCCTCCTGGATCCCAAGCATTCCTCTTATCTTTTCCTATCTTCAATCCCGCTTAGGATATATATATATGTATGTATGTAGCACATGTGCGTGTGTGTGTGTGTATATGTGTAATATGTGTATTATTTACCTATTTATTTGGCTTATTTCTCTACTACCCATTAATATATAATTTCCATGAGAAAAGGAATTTTTGTTTTACTTTTTTACTACAGTATCCATCATACGTATCACAGTGCCTAACCAAAGGAAGTACTCATTAATACCAGTTGTGTTGAATAGGGAAATTATTTAATGTTTAGGGGTCTCCAAATCTCTTCTTTTCACAAGGAAAGCTTTGGAATCCACAGAGTGATTGTCCTCCCCCCACTTTTTTTTTTTTTTTTAATAATATGAGACTAGCTGTTAACTCCTAAACACCAGATGATTTCTTTCTGCAATGAGAGACCAGTCCTTTCCCTTTGAAGTAAACACAATTCCATTTAACATAATTAGTTCCATATATATGGCTATGTAGCCAGATATCCATAGTAACCCTCAAATTTGCCCCATAGAACTGGAAAGTTAAGACTTCTTTACTGATAAAAATGTAAGGGAGCATGTGTCTAATGCCCCCGTTTCAGACATGCCCACTCTTCCTGAGAGAGTTTGAAGTAGTCTAGAACACCAGCTTCCCAGGGCAATGTTCTTTCCAATATATGGAGTTTAAGGATCTCAGGAAACTAATCCTGAAGTGATAGCATGACTAATAGATAGCATGACAAGACTTGGAAACCAAAGGATTACTGGCAGGAAAGATTGCAAAACAGAGGCCAACAGTGATAGTAATAATCTCTTTTCCTCTACCCTAAGAGTTTTAACATGTAATCCTATTGATTCTCATGGAAATTATTCCTATTCCTCACCATTGTGGCTTTTCATCTTCTGACTGGAAAGGGAAGGACACTTTTCAGAGTACATGACTCCTGTTTTCACAGGATGAGGAAGACGTGGTTGACCTGTGGCCCACTGAACACAAACATTGATTTTTTTTTTATGATAATATTTTTCTTGATCTCTTTGAGGGTGGAGAAGCCATGCCTCAAGTGAATGAGTTTTTTAAAAAGATTTTCCCATCATACACACCAAGACCTTAAATGTAAATTATGTTTTCTAGGGAAGAAAATCAACAGCAAGAGGATAAAAATTGTATTGGGAACCTGTGCCTGGCTGTCCGTGCTGCTTCTTTGAAATTAGAGATTTAACTAGTTGCTTTTTTCTAGATCATTTAGATATGGCTTGATTTAAATGTATTGCATGAAGACTCTAACTACGTGTGTGTGTGTATGTTTGTGTGTGTGTGTGTGTATACACATACTTTTTTATTCTCTTGGGATCTGATAATGTTTGGGTGGATCGTGTGATTAATTAAGTGCAGATGGTTTTGTGCTTATACAAGACTTTTACATTGTTAGGGGGGAAATGGAATAGATAAAGTAAAAATAGGCTTCATTGCCATTTTGCTAAGAACAAGTTAAATAATTCATCTTCAGATTGTCTATCCCTGCCATTAATTTGATGGGGATGTCGTGTTATGATAGTTCCTTGAATTAAGTTAAAGTTGTCATGAAATCATTTGTTTGGTCAATTTTTCTCAGATAATTTTTAATATGTCGAACTTTACTCTAGCAAGTTGTGGTGAATAAATTTCCATAACTGGGTTTGACCAAAGAGCTCATCAATTTTTGGAAAATAAATCCTTTAGAAAATTATTTTAAAGATTTTTGGAAGGTGTTGAGGATGGATATGAGTAATGAGAACTCTTCTGTCTTGAAGACAGCTTATAGGAGATAGCATCTCATAAATCTATGAAATATACCTTGTCTTTTAAGTGTGCTCCAAATATGACATCTTGAATTCTCATAAAACCAATAACCAGAACAATTAAGAGTAAAAGAGTTCTAGTAGGTCAAGATTTAACATGTAAAATAACACTTTTGGACTTTTTTAAGTTAAAAATTTTAGGGAATTTAATAATAAAAAGATCTTTTGCTGTTAAAAATAAACAGCACAGAATACAGAAGAACAAAATAACATGAGAACTTTAAAAACAGGCCCAATGTTTTATAAGAAATAATACAGTAAAATACATTTTTTTGTTGAGAGAATGTCTCCATGTATAAAAAGCCCCAGAAGGTCTGTGAGTTCCTAGTTTGTCTTTGTTTTCACACTTTTGACTGAGGAATTTTTTAAAAATTGAAAACAGTTCTTTGCACTCTCTAGGAATATGTAAAAAGCGACATATTACTCTGAATGATTCTTTATATTTGTTTGTTTCACTCTTGGGAAAAGACTTGGTTTGACAAGGGTAGTATATTTGTCCAGTACTCATCTATGAACCATAGAGACAGCAACATATGAAAGATGATAAGTCATAGTCAAATGGATTTAAAAATAGCAAGATATTATTCTAATGAGAAACTGAGCATATCATGTGCCACACACACACACACACACACACACACACACACACACACACACACACACTTAAGTAAATAACACTAGCTTTAAAAAAAAAGGAATAAGGAATAAAGAAGTTCTAAGAATATGCAGTTTATACGCAACACAACACATTTTATTAAATGACTATCAGAATATAGAATATGCAGTTTATCTAGAAACAAATGCAGTTGGGAAGTGGCACATTTTAATATGAATGTGTACATTTTGTTTTAAATGTGATCTACTGATTATTTGGCACATTTGAAAAAACACAATAAATTACAGGGATTTACTGGAGATGATACATGGAGAAAATGCAATATTTATAAAAAGAACCCACAGTGAAGAAAACTTGGAGGTTGTTATCGAGCTCTGCAGAGTATTTTAAGAATATGTTTCCATTACCGATCTTACAACCGAATGCTTTTCTATACTTCATTTCAAAAAGTTGGACCAATGACTTTGCTTTTTATTGTAGCATCAACACAATATAGAACATTTCAGAAGTACTTGTCATAGGCCAAGCATTTGTGCTATGAAATTATGAATTGTCACAGTGACTTTGTGAGATAGGTACATTATTTGACACATTTTACAGATAAGGGACCTGAGGCTTAGGGAGGGCAAGTAACTTGCCTGTGGCCTTGCAGCTAGTAAATGACAGTGCTGGATTCAAACTTAGGTTTGTCTGATTTTAAAGATGAAGTCTTTACCATGCCGTCTGTGTCCCTTTGGTAATACCAAGAAATCACCAAAAGAGATTACTTTGCATTCTCGGCCAACTGCTGGGAATAAGAGTTTCATCTACTTCCTTGCATTTTGAAGCTTTGAGAAGAACCAATACAATGCAGAGGAACGAGGTCAGCCCAGTTTAGTTATTGGAGGAAAAGTGGACGTGCAGTTCCACAGTTGACTCATGGATTTGGTTGTCTCTATCTTGGCAAAATGTCCAGAAAATACAAATGAGACTAAACTGGTCCTGAGATAAAGAAAGGAATTGTGGCCTTCTCTAGGTCTAATTCAGATGCTGGGCAAAGATAGCTCTGTCCGCTCGAAATTTTCCACCGCATAGCTGGCCTGAAATAGACATAAGACAGCATTCTTCTGTTGCAGATGCAGTTGTCGTCTTAAACAAAGAGATGCCCTTGCTCTTTCGTAGCTTTCCTTCAAAATCTCTGGTGACAAATGGCCTGTGTTCACGGATGCTCAGGGTTCCCCATGTGCGGGCGCGGTACGTGTGACAGGTGAATTGCCAGGATTTGGAATTTTTTATTTAAACCCAAACCCATCTTTTTGTGTACAAGTTTATTGTGTCTAGGCATATTCCATCGAAATGGCTTCTGCATACTGACATAACCAGAATAGAAGCAGTGGGAAGGATAAAATGTGTATCCCAGAGGCACTATTCAGAACCTTCTGAGCTGTGTTCCTTGATGCTCAGTTTTTATTAACGGTTAAATTAGGAGTCAGATAAATTGAGTTAAGCCCCATAGCATAGCAGCATAGTAACTGGTGACAGTAAAAGATCACTATCTCAGAGGCGGGGCGATAGCACAGATAGAGCAAGTTCTGAAAGCGAAGGCCTGTAAGCCGAGTTTTTCCTCCCTCTTTCGCACATGATAAATTAAACTCCTTGGTAATGAGGTCATGAGAGTCCCTCCACCCCAACCTAAGCAAATTCATTTTTTAAAGAGCGTTTTTATTTATTTATCATGGGAAACTTCTGTTGTTTAATTTTGTTTTTTACTCAAAGAGGAAATTTGAAGCCATGCTTAATGGAGGGCTGGATGCTATTAACGTTTCACAGCGCAGGCCACTGAATGCTAGGTGGGAAATGTCACGTGCCACACGTCTCATTGTCGTGTTGCATTAAACAGCCTCAGCCTGGCCCAGACTAACAGTGAAATGTGTAAAAGGTCAGATGTGTTTCATCTTTTGTTTGTGCTATTATTTTCCTGGCTGATAAATGGTACTGTAAGCTTTAAATAGCTACTTTGCATTCCTATGGGGGATTTATGTGCATTTTTCTGAATCTATCTTGGTTTATTTATTTTGTGCTTCCACCTCTTTATAATAATAATAAAAATATGTTTTTCAGTTAGAAATTTCAAGTACACAGCTTTGAAGCATCGGTGCTTCTTTTGGACATTGCACAAGGACTGTCCTCAATTATAGAATGCAAGTGTGGGGAATGCTGGCAAGCAGAGGATAATCTGCATGAGATTTTAGGACCCTGGCGCAATTCCTGGTCTAGCTCCCAGTTTTCTGGAGAACCTGTTTGACCCTCAGTGTTCCAGTGGTAACAGAAGCCTTTAGAAAGCATGTGAAGAATTAATTTCCTTTTAAAAGCAACAGGATCCTTTACATGCATTATCCTTCTCTTCCTTTGCCTGGCTTTGCATTTTATACATGAATGAGGAGAAAAAAGAAAAGTAAGCAGAAAACAACAAAGATAAAAGCTTGGATGTAGTAGCTGATGCCAATACAGGCATTACTAGAAATAAGCTTGGGATTGATAGTAATATACTGAAGAATTTGGGTACGTGATACTTACCGTAAGTTAAGACGTGGAGATTGTCTTGTGCAAGCTTTTGGGCACACTTTATTTTCTAGATTTGATGACTTGGTTAACTTTAACAGGTAAAAATGTGGAGGCATAATTCAGGTACTCTGATTTATCTCTTTTTGTTGTTGTTGCCATCTTCTTATCCCTTCCACTCCGATGCTCCTGTCCTTTGGTATTTTTCATAGCTTGACATGCAGCAGTAATGGTTCTATTAGTTGCAGCAAATCTGCTGAGCTTGCTTTTCAAAGTGAGCATGTCGTCACCGGTACTTTTTTTCCAGTTCCTTATTAGTATGTGCCCTTTCCTGACTCTGCAGGAGCCATCACCTGGAATTAAACATTTTCTGCTAGACCTGTCCTTACTCTGTGCAAAATGATTATAGTCCATTATGCTACCTTCTTGCTGACAGCCAGGTACTGCTGAGATTACAATAAAGCCCCTGTAAATTTAAATATGATGCTACTGGTGGTACGGGGAGCTTTGATAATGAGAACTATTTGAAGAAATGCCTTGCAGAGAACAGAATGTGATAGAGGCTCTTTGGAATCGTATTATGGAAACTCCTGGTTTTTATTAGATTGATAATATCAGGACCTAGAGTCTTGCTGTTTAGAGTAGTTGAAAATCTAAGACACTCAAATGATCCCAGAATGGGATAGACTAACTCAGAACAGGTCTGACAGTGCTGCCTCTGCAAAACAAAAAGCATTCAACTCAAAATGAGAATTTCCAATTTCTCTAATTTTAGGGTTACCATTTACATCTCACTCCAAAAGTCTCTCTTCTCTCTCTCTTCTCTCTCTCTCTCTCTCTCTCTCTCTCTCTCTCTCTCTCTCTTGTTTTGCTTAGCAAAAGCAGTTTCCTTTTATTCTTTGGTAAATTTGGAGTGAAGAATCCAGAATCTTGAAAGGCCAGTAAGTTAGCAAGGTTTGAGAGAAATATCACTCAGACAAAGGCAGAGCCCCTCTTGATGGCTGTTTGTTTGACAGCATGCAATTAAAAAGAGGTTTCTTTTCTTCTTCCCTCATGCACATGTCTCCTTTCCACTGGCTGGGACATCTTTCTCTTTCCTCCTCTTCACGATAGCTTTAGAAGCCTTCATTATCTTTTCTCTAGGTCATTGCCCCGAGTATAGCCTGTGTATATTCTTCCCCATTTCAGAGTGGACAAAATGGCACTACATGCTCTGAAATCTGATTTAATGTTGTCCTGGAAACGAAAGATGTGTGATTGTGGTATTTTGCTGAGATGCAGTAGAGTCAATTCAGAGATATTTTTTTCTTAAAAAAAAATAATAAATATTTAAATATTCTATGTATGAATGGTATACCTTGACTTTGCAATTGAATGATGAAGTTCCCCAAAGACATCATAACTTCTTAGTAGAGCTATATGTCAAGACTTACTGAAGAATAAAGTAGTGAGATACTGCCTTGCATTGGGGGAGGGGTCTGCTCCAGAGAGGAGAAAAGTATTTGACCATGATCATGAATAACACTTTGCCAGGCAGAGAGGAGGAAACAGCATGAACATAGTTTAGGAACATGAAGATGCTTTTGAACTGTGAGTTTTCTGTTGTGTTTGAGGTGGCAGAAGCGTAGGGGGAAGATACTGGGATGAAAGGTAGCCGAGAGCTACCTGAATACCACGGGAAGGTATTTTAACTTTATCCCTGGGAAATGGGAAGTCATCAATAGCTTACAAAGAGTAATTTTTTTGAGATTTGTATTATGGGAAGATAATTCTGACAGCAGATGAGTCGGGAAGACAAAAATCAGTGGCGAAGAGACTGGAGTAAGGTATAGGAGGCAGATAATGAGTAATCGAACAAATTAAGTGGTACTGGTAAAGGAGGGCAAGGAGAGACACACAAGGCACATGTAAAGATGAATTGATAGAGCTCAGGAGTAGACTTAGATATGTTGTGTTTGAGTGCCAAGACATAATGATTACTCTGCTCGAACAGTAGAGTAGATGGTTGACAATACTGAGATAAGAATGCCACATTAGACACTAACTAGGTGATGTCACCAGTGTATTTCTTTCTCTTTCTACTGCTTCAGCCTTGTTGAATCACGTGTTGGTTTATGGACATGGTATATTATGTATGTGATTCATTTTTCAATGTTGAATTTGAGCTCTGTGATATGAACTGAAAGATTAGCAGTGATATTATGTTTTGGTGTAATGTAGTACCATTTCTAATTTGCACTTTACAGAATGTTTTTATATATAACTAAACTTTTAGTTAGGTTTTTTTTTTTTTCCCCCTTTTAGCTGTTAGTTCTCTTCCCTTGGTGTATTGCCCATGAACCTTTAGGAATCCTAAGATAGATCAATGCCGCATTAAAATTTAAGGAACCGCTTCATCAAAACCATATGCTTCATTTCCTGAAGATTGTCAGCAAACCAGGAGAAAGAAAACATTTCAGATCTACATTGTTGTTGCCAGTGCTTCTTGCTTAACTGCTGCTCTGCTACTGTGGTGGTCCTAAGTAGTTGCTTCTCTGTAAAATCACAAAACACATTCAACAATGACAAGGAAACACTCAAAACTTCATTGGGGAATTTTCAGAAAGAGCTACCATGGTTAAAGTGCTTCAGTCCTTGGATCATTTTGAACATATCAAAATATATTGATATGCTTTTGCATAGCTATTTTCTTTTATTTTTCTTTTTTTCTTTAATTCTAAAATGGCAAGTCAGACTAGGCAAAGCATTGACTGGCTTTACAAATTAATGTTTAAAAAGACAGATGGCTACCAATACCTTAAAAGAGTAGCGAACCTGATTTGGAGAAATGTAGAATTTTCTTCGAATTTGGCTTCCTGTTTGTACCTAGCTAGAAAAGCTGTTCTTCTCCTCACTACTTGATCTCCCCTCTTCCTCTTTTCTCTCTTCCTTCTTTCCTTCTTCCTTTAAATACTACTGCATCTTCCTCATTATTTATGCCCAAAAGAAGGCTTCACTCTTAGCTGACGATTCTTTAAAACCTAATGGCAAATCTTAGGTTCTACTCCATTTGACAACCTCATTAGAGCCATGGCAGCACTATTATTTATTTATTTATTTCGGGACCTATATTGAGTTTAGAATCATAAATATTCATTGTGGATTTTGTGGAAGGGAAGCAGGCTGGTAGTAAGTCAGTGTATTGTGTCATACTGCGGTTAATATTCTCTGGGACAAAGATAATATACGCAAATAAAACCAATGCACTGCACATTGAGACAAACTTGGAGCAATGCCTTATAGGAGTAAACGCATGCTTTTAAAAAATGCATCACAGTAATACAGGTTGTCAATAACCCAACATTAGTGCAACTGAGCCGCTAGCATATCTGGTATATTAAAAGCCATTCCGGCCCTTATTCCTGGCATGCTCCACTTTAGGCAATATTGACCTGTAGCATCACTCATGGAAATAAGAATCAGGAAATTTCTTTTTTTGGACCTGTACCCAGAAGTGGGTCTGCCCCATCTCAGAACAGCTAGAGGTTTCCAATTGTTTCCTTTATTGCAAACCATACTGTTTAAAAGAGGCTGCCATCCGAGCAGTCTTAGAGGCACTGGTATCTGTCTACTTAATAGTCTTGGGACGTTTTAATTTTCGACCTGACTTCCTAATGCTACTTTAGATTTTTCTTTTATGTGTTCCAACTCTAAAAGTCAATGTGTATATAAACAATGCAAGTATATTTCTACTTTAATATTAGAAGCATAAAAAAGCAAAGAAAATCAATATAGCCAACCCAAAGTTATAATTAAACTTTGTTAATATGCTTATTGGTTTTAATATATATCTCACATCTTTATAGCCTGCAAAGCAATTTACATGTTATGCATATATCTTATATAAATATAAATGTATATACATACACACACATATATGTGTATATGTGTTAGTGTGTGTGTGTGTGTGTGTGTATACACAGAGAGAGAGAGAGAGAGAGAGAGAGAGAGAGAGAGAGAGTGCGCTTATTTTATGCCCACTATTATCTTGTTTTATTTACTCCTCCCCACCACCTTATTAAGCAGGTACTGGAATTCCCATTAGAAACTAAGGCAACTGAGACTCATACAGATTAAGTAAGTTTTTCAGAACTCACAGCTAGTACCTCTCGCAATGATAGAACTAAGTGCACAAACCCAAATCTATAAAGTTGGTAGTATTCATGCTTCAAAAAGTATAAAAATATCCATACAAGACTATTAGGACATTTTTTAAAGAATAGTTTAGGGAATGCTAAGTACAGAACGAGTAGTCATTGAACAGGAGGTATCTGGGTGTCATCTACTCAGAAATAAAAAATAAAAGGCCAATTAAACTATGTGGATATTTATATCTTTAAGCATGAAATATTAAATGCATATCTTAAATTTTTAAAGTTGAAACGTTATCACTTACATTATACTCACGAGGCCAGCAATCTATACAGGCCTTTGTGTATCTAGTGCATATCCGCTGTGTGCAGATCAGTGCAGAAGTACCCTGGAGGAGAAGACTACGGGATAGAACACAGTGCGTATTTGGAAGAAGCCTATAATCTAGTGTGTGTATAGATATAAGCTCTGGCAACTTCTTGGAGGAGGTGTTTTGTGAAGTTGCAGTCTAGTTGTTAAGAATGGTTAAAATATACATATTGGAGTTAATCTCTTGATGTTTAAAGTTCAGCTCCATCACTTGTTAGCTTGTGATCCCTGGAAGTTCCTGAAATACCTCTGCTTGATTTGTAAAATGAGAGTAGCAGATACAACCTATTTTATATGATTGTTTGACAAACACTTATTTACATAGCACTTTCTATGTGCTGTGCTGTGTAAGCACTCATTATTTGTTTTATTGAATTCTTAAAAAAAAAACTATGTAGGTACTAATATTGTTAGCATTGAGAGGATAAAAGGAGTGAATACACACACACACGCACACATATAGTATTTAGAGCAATGGCTAGTACATAGTAAATACTCAATAAACTTTATTCTTAGCAGAGAAGCAGGAGAAGATACTGGAAATAGAATAAATGTCATGTGCATAAACTATAGAGACAAGAGTAAATGCAGCATGTATTTTTGCTGAAGCTACAATCATGAATTAGATTCTGATGCCCGATGAAGAGAAACTCTTGAGGGAATGTGGCACAACGAGCTTCTTAATTTCCATTGCCAATTTATGGCTAGGTATTCACACTTTTATGGCTTCAAAGCGGTGCCAATTATCTCATTAATATTCCTCTCTTTGGTTAAGTAGGCAATCTGTATCATGAGAATACATGTCTTCATAATGGAGTCTTATTATAGTGATGTGAAAAAATGTAATAAAAAATGTGGTTCATATATGTGTGTTTTTCTGAGTTGACTCTTGTGGGGAGAAAAAGAAAGCTGGTGACTATAGTTCCCAGAGTAAGCTTATGTTAGTAGAGTGACTCTTTTAAAGGAGTTGTTTACCCACGATATACACGTTCTCTGTCATGTGTATGTGAAACCATGATGCCCAATATATTTTCTAGTTTGCTATTCACACGGTTCTATGTACAGTGTACCATTACCTTGACCCTGAGTTTTTTTTTTAACCATAGATATTAAGTATGACTCTTATTAATGTACTTTTTTACTCATTCGTAGTAATCATTTGACTATGTTTTATAAACGCTCCTAATATTCTCTAAGCCTCAAGAGCACTTTCGAATGTTGCTGAGTGTGGCACGTTTTCCACTGCACACACTAACTTGGACGTGGAGATTGATGCCAGAGTTTAATCTAGATGTAACCACATACATGTGCAGATGCACCTGTATCTGCACTTCGTTTTGTTACTTTATCTTTTTGAACTGCAGCCATCAATCCAGCTACCATTTTGTTCTGTGTTTAGTCCTGGAAGGGAAGGGTTTTTGAGAAGCTAACGCTAGGGTTTGTATGTGCTGAAATAGAGAGGACTCTACCCAGGAAACCACATTACAGGCAGAAAGAACGAAATGGTTCTAGTTTTATTATTCAGCACTTCATTCCACAGCATTAATTGAATGTTTAATGTAAATTAAATGCATGTAAACATACAACTATGGAAAATTATCCATTTACTTTCCTAGTTATCAAACAAGTAAAAAGCAGATTTCTATAATAAACGGAAATTTTAAAGACATTTAAATAAAGAAAGCAAATGGAATCGATCAGCAGAGAGGAAGTCGAGGGGCAGCTTTAGAAATTTCCCACATTGTAAGCATATCTGGAAGATAAAATCTCTATTTATAAATCAGATTTTGCTCTTTAGAAGCAAAGTGGTTGGTGGATAGGGTATCAGTATATCAGTATTTAGAATCAGCAGCCTGAGCCCACAGATATAGCTCCATTTCATGAAGCAGTTGTCAGCAATAACTAATTGATGTCCATAAAGTACTCCTGCAAACGCTAACTATTAAAAATGTTTTTAAAATTCTCTTAAGAGCAATATGGGGTAATTCTTCAACCATCAGGTACCCAGATTGAAATCTTACCACATGCCATTATTTTAAATAGATAAGAATATTATACTGCCATTAATCTTAGATTTCAAAAAATTGGGGAGAAGAACCAAATAATAATTTGCATGATCCACAGTTTTTAGGAATATAACTATCACAATAGAGGAACCTCTATTATTGTATTGCACACGGTTTTCTCTGAAATAGAAGGGGGATGGAAACACATTGGTGATATATTGTCATGTGAACCACTTTATGACCTGCATTTTTTATAATCTGACAGTTGCTTCATTGACACTATGTTATTTATTGAATAACAGAGTAAATAGGTTAGTAAATTGTGGTTGCATGTCTAGCCAATCAGCATGTGGTTTTGTGGAGTGCTAATTTTTTAAACTTGTTTATTCTGCTTTCTTTCATTTACTCTTTATCAGTCTCTATTTTATAGCAATCTTTTCTTTAATAGACTCTCATCTTGAGACATTTAAAAATGCACCACATGTCAAATTCAATTCAACTAAGATACCTAAATGCATGTTATTTAAATTAAACACGAATGCTTTGAAAAGTATGTACTTATATTATAATTGCTTAAAACTACATTTCTACATCATGTACGTTGTAGATTTGAATCCTGTCAATGTATGCAAGTACCAAAGTTAGGCTTAAGAAAAACAGAAAATAAATTATTCACATCACATACGTCTATATATCTGATAGTGTAATTAGCAATCAAAAGTACTGCATATGGTGATGTAATAGAGACACTGTAATTTTGTACATCCTGCTGTTGATGGATTTAGGTACCACATTTTGCACATTTTCTATTTCATTATTTTGGACTAAAAAAGATAAAAATAAAATAACATGTTTTCTTTATTTTAGTTCCTTTTTTAATCATCCTTCACGCTTCTTTTGCTTTCCTTCCGTGTCTGGCTCTCATTTCCCCAGTTTAGATAGAACTTGTTTTTTGTTTTTTGTTTTTTTTTTTCCATTTATCTTTACTCTTTCCTGCTCTGTGGCGCTAACACTAACAACAATAGAAATCTTGGACTTAGATCTGGGGGAGTTTTGGAGGTCATTGAGGTTATTTCTCTGCTTTTAGTTAGCTTTCGAGCCTTTCTAGAATGAGAATTATTTATGCTCTTCTTGACATTGGCACAAACTTCTTGCATTTCTCAAATCATGTCTGATTTTATTTTTCTAAAATGTTATCCTAACATTAATAGTTCTAGCTAAAATATTACTTCTCTAATTCTTAATTCTTCATAATGTCTCTAAGTTCTCACTACTTTATTCTACTTCAACTCATTCTTTTACTAAATCATTTGATTTATCTGTATTAGATATAGTAAAAGTCTAATCACTTTTAGTAAAGGGAGAACATTTCATCAAAATTATTTTCTGAAAGTTTATATGCTTAGACATCTCACTACTTACCAACTTTTCACAAGTGGCCTTATGTTAGTGTTTATGCTTTTTTTAACTTGCATGTGCATTGCTAGTTCTGTAATGCATCCATCCTGATATCCGTGATATTTCAACTTCTTCTCCTACTGGCCAGATTTTATACCTCATAAGCTTCTTCCATTTAATTCCTGCACAATTAAAAAGACAAAGAGTCATAACTGAATATGTTTCTGATCTATGCCACCATCTTGAGAACTACTCAAGAAAAGAGAAAAGAAAAGGAAGACAAAGAAAAGAAAAGGGGGAAAAAAAAGGAAAGGGGATATGGACTTAATGAACCCACATAACTGCATTCAAATCTTGACCCTGGCATTTAGTAGATATCGGACAAAAATCTCATCTGTAAAATGGGTATAACAAGTATACATAGAGTAATGCAAACTTTAAACTGAATGAGATTTGTATTTGTAAAGTTCTGGGCACAAATTCCTGGCACAACGATATGGGCATGGATATGAGTATGCTGACAGATTTAAACCACATATTTTCTTCTTTCATTTAAACATTTCATTAAACTGTTCTTAGTTGACTGATTAAAACAGAAACAAAAAGCAATACAAACAAAACAGACAGAAGGGCCTCTACTTATTGTGCCCACCCTCCCCCAACAGTCTGACCCCCAAACCAACAAGAGATGTATTCAGAGTCAAAGGTAGCTATGGTTTACCCAGCAAATGGTAGGGTGATGTATGGCCTGTTTTTATTTTGGTAGCTAAAGAAACAAAGTCACATCTGTAAAGTAGATGTGAAACAGTTTCATGAAATCGATGCACATGTAGCCATCAATTAAACTTTTTTTGTCATGCTCTGCTAGGCAAGTGTTCTCTCCGCTAATGAGTTCTGTCTCTAAAATTCAAGTTGTATGGGTGGTTCATATTTCAGATGTCTTATAATTTTCATAATTTTATATTTTTAATACCTGACCCTTCATTATGCTCTAGCCACATACGAATCAGTACCTAAGAGATTTCTCATTTGAGCAAACCCCCTCAAATGGCATTTTGAAAAAGCCCTGTAACTCACACATGACCAGGTGGGAGATTAAATTTCCTTTGAAGAAATACAAGTTTATTCACACCTATGAGTAATTCAGCATCATGAGTTGAGGCAGAATTGGGAGCTTTTTCTTGCTGTGGGTGAATGAAACTGGATTTTGACTAGAAAAGGATGCAAATTATAATAACATAAAAATAGATCCTGAGACTCCACTATTGAAGAATTTTCTCTCACTTATCCTTTGACACACAGCAGGAATGGTGTCTAAATTTTAGGCTCATGAAAAGTTTTTTTTTTTTCTTTTACTATAAGACAAATTCTGTATACTCTCAAATTAGATCTTTTGTGAGCAATGGCAGATTCCTGGTTAATGTGATGTTATGTTAACTGATAGTAATGATTCCTGTTGCTCTTTCATTGTTCATACTATGATCAGAAAGCTCTAATGATTTGTGTTCACAAGCCTCGATTCCTGAGTCAGATCTTCTACCATCTCTACCTTCTCTAACTAAAACAGAGCCCATCTCATAACATTCTTGTTAGGCATAAATAAAATAAAAGTATAGATTTACCCCGATGTGTGTTTCTGTGTGTGTGTGTGTGTGTGTGTGCGTCTGCATGCGTGAACATGATGACAAATGCTTAAAGAGATTTCTAGTGATTCATTCATTCATTCATTGTCTAGATACATCGTCTCTTTCTTGCTGGCTGTACCTGTCTAGTGAGTAAGACAGATCAGTTTATTAACCATTAAATAATGTAATCAATGCAATAATGAAGGAGTTGGTTCATTGAGGTAGGACACCTGGGGAGGCTTGAAATCCTCAGCCTGGGTCAAGGAATGCAAGCTATTTGCATTTTCTACTTCAAAATCTCTGTAGCAGAAAGATGGAAACTCGTTTGGCATCCAGTGTGCAGGGAGATACCTCAGTAGCTTCAAGCAAGAGCAGCAGTCTGTCTTTGTAAAGGTATTTACTTGTGAACAGGCTTCATTACCTTAAGGATAGAAATATTCAATGCTCAAAAGTATATTTTGAGTATGTACGTAGGTGCATATGCATGTGTGTTTGCACACACCTGTATATGCACAGGCATATGTATGTAGATGTTCTATTAGTCTATTATTGCAGCTGTAATAAATTACCTAAAATTGAGTGTGTTAAAACATCTCAAATTTATTCTCTTATAGCTCTGGAGGTCTGAGTCACAGTGGGCTAAAATGAAGGCTCCAGCAGGAAGGCATTCCTTCCTGGAGGCTCTAGGGGATCTGTTCTCTTCCCTTTTCCAGCTTCTAAAGGCTGGCTGCATTCCTTGACTGTAACCCCATCCTGCTCCAAAGTCAACAACGGCCAGTAGAGGCATTCTCACAATGCATCACTCTGGCACTGACTATTCTGCGTGTATATATAATATATGTGTGTGTGTGTGTGTGTGTGTGTGTGCGTGTGTGTGTGTGTGTGTGTATGTGTGTAAACATATGATTACATTGTTCTTCTTGGGGAATCCAGGATAATCTCCTATTTTAATGTCAGCTGGTCAGTGGCCATACTTCTTCCTGCAACCTTAATGTTATCCCCTAGTCACTCACTGCCAGAAAATGTAACACATTCCTAGATTCCAGAGATTAGGACATGAGCATCTATGAAGGGGGACTTTATTTTTCTACCACAAATATGTTTATTTTTTTTTTCCTGTTAATAATTGGATATTTGGGAGAGAATGTAAAAAGTAGTAAACTAAAGCACTTTTCATCTGCTTACTAAAGAGAGGACCAGGACTCTAATCTCTTGTTAAGAAACTGCCTGGCTACTTGTACTGTGCATCATGTTGAGACAAAAATTATGCAGGTAAACAAACAGAAATGTCATATAAAAGGATGGAACTCATATTCTTCAGGTTTTGTGTGAAGGAAAGCCAAAGAGTAGTCTCTGTGAAGTAAATAAAAGGTGGTTCATTTGGTAAGGGACTCCCTAATCTAGGGCAGATAAGTACATTGTTACAAACTTTAGAACTCATTCGAAATTGAGATCTAACGTCTAAAAAAGTTACTATTTTCTTTTCTTTTCTTTTCTTTTTTTTTTACATGTTCAGTGACATTGTAAAGTTTTTCATAACAATAAAATAATTCGACACTATAACACCATGTGTCAGGTCCTCTTCTAACTGCTTTACATATATTACATTTTCCGATCGCTAGGGTCGGCTTCTTGGGTGTGAAGCTATGTAGGCACATAAGACCCCCCTAAAAAAAGGGTCCTCATTTGACTTTATGTTGTTGATTTTGCTAATTGTGGCAAAGCAATACACTAGATAAAATTATTATCAACATTTAGTAGAAGGGAAACTGAAGCACAGAAGGGTTAACTTGCCAAGGTTACACGCTAGCCTGTAGGAGAACCAGGATTTGAACCTGAGGAGAATGAGCTCTGAACTCCTCCAGTCTCCTACATCTTCGAAGGTAGAGATAACATCTTAAATGTGTCTTCTTCCCAACTTCCACCCACTGTCTGCTACATGGTTAACTTTTGCTAAATGCTTGTTGAACTGAATTATATTTGATGGTCTTCAGTAAAAAATACTCACTTCATTTTTTAACTAATAGAGATGAAAGCTAAAAAAAAAATCCTGAATCTCTTCCAAAACATTTGTTCAAACAGACCAAATCTGGCTTTTTTCCTTTTGCAAAATCATATGTCTAAGGATATTCCCGTGTCAAGGTCCATTATTTATTATTTGTTAATTAGATTTACAGAGAAGAATATTCTGGGGAGGTCTGAGTAAACTATGCCAAGCAATATTACACCACTCTCCTAATTTATTCTTAAAGAACTTTAACTTTAGAAACAGTGGTTTTCTAGAACTCCATTAATACAATTACTTTAAGAAGTTTAATTACATGTATATTAAAGAGAGTGGGAGATGGGAAAGCTTTGTACAGTAATAAACCAGAAGAGTCGAAAGAGCAGTTGAGAGAGTTTGTTGATTGTTAGCCTTCAAATCAATTTAATATGTGTTTTCCAGGGTCTACTATGTGCCACATGCTAGGCTGTGTAAGGAAAATTTAGTAATAATTTTATTAGCAATAATAACAAAAAGGCATCCTCAGGGAGCACAGAGTTCAGTGGGCTGAGAGATCCAATCGTACTAAGGTCTAATTACAAAGAGTCCATGGTAAGGTCTGGAAGAGAGGGCCAAGTAAGGGCCTGAGGCCAGAATTTGGACATTTTGATGTTTATTCTACCAACAGGTAACAGGTGTAACTGTGAGCATCTCTCAGACACTGCACATCTTTGTTTCATCACCTGTAAAGTGAGGTTTATAATATCTGTTCTACTTTATGAGATGATGTAAGACTAAATGGATCCATGACTATGAATGCATCTTGATTTTATTTTAAGGAAGGAGGAGAGAAGTATTAAATTAAGGGGTTTTTTCTTGCACTAAGTATAGTTCTAAATAAGACATAGGCAATAAAATTATACAATGTGAAAAAAAGAAGGCTTATTTCACATTAAGCACAGCTATGTTATTTTACTCCCTATTTTACTACCTGACATCATTCTTTTTTGGTTGACTCCGAGAGTTATTGGACCAAAACACAAAGATTGAAGATGTTATCAGCGCTAATTATTACAACCCTTAATTCACTGTCTATATATAATCCATATTTCGTGGATTCATATAGTTAATAGAGAATCCAAAGCATCAAGCTAACTCATTTGATTCATTTCATCACTTTATTGGGCATTTTATAAGGTATTGTAAGTGATGCAGAGCTGAATGAGATAAATAAGATGCCGTCTGTGCCTTTGCAGAGAGCGCAGTTCACTAGCAATAGCGATAAATGTGAGCATATGAGACCAAATGCGTTGAAGTGCTATAGACTAGCCGCAAAGAGTCACAGGAGGAAGTAAGCATGCGAAATGGAAAACTATATAACTGACAATCTGACTGTTCTATATTTTTGCAGTAAGCAAAAATCACCGTTTAAAATCAAGCAGTGTGGGAGAAATAGAAAGTGTACAGGAAGGTATTACTCTTTGATTGAAAATCCCTGTTATTTTATGAGGAATAACCAATGCCACCCAAAAAGATTGTATGTGCTGGTGAATTTTTTCATAGCAACATTTACTGTGGTTTCTGAAAATTTAAATTTATCCCTTGAATTTTTTTTTTTTTTTTTATGGAAAGCAATGTTTTTGAAAACATAATCAGTAGATCCAGGAATAAAATAATGTTATGATAAAAACCTGTAGCCTGGAGGTTATGATAATGGGGGAAAAAAATGGCCTAGCTCTAGCTAGTTCAGATTATTTCAAGATGGAATTATAATATCTATTGATTTCAAACACCAGAGATACAATCCTCTGAAGAATACACCCATTTACATTATGGCAACCTTGAATGCTTGTCAAAATTACTCACTGTTTAACTTTACTAGTAGAGCTGAATGCTTTAGAGTTCGTTATAGCTGACTCACTTTAAGCCATACTGACTAGCACAGTAGGGGATTCTAGGCACAATTTGAGACACAAATAAAACATTTAACGATGAGAAGCTAGCTTTTGGTCGTCAGTATTTTTGAAAAGAAAGTACTAAGTGACAGACACACCAAGTCTAGAGTGGTTTGAAATAGAAGAACTGCATCTTTAAAAAAAAAAAAATGTTGAATTGGCAACATGTGATAAGTAGTATAGCAAGGATTGCAGGAGCTAATATGCCTCCCTAAGCACTGGATTAGACCTGTGCAGAAATTCTTAAAATTACTCAGGGCCAAGGGCTTTGTTCCTGCTGGCCACCTGCAGCGTGTGGTAATGCCCTTTCAGCGTTCTATCAAGGTCCCCGCATGGACTGTCTGACTTGACACTGGACACTGCTAAGAGGAGACAAGCCTGCAGAGAGCGAGACAATGATTAATGTAAACTGTTCTGCCACTCGCCAGAAGCTTAAGGAATTCTTTCCTGCAGCATTCCAGAGATAATCGCCCACCATTTTATCTAGGAAAGTGTTAAGTCATTTAAAAAATGTGGCACACTGACACACAAGAGTTGGTGTCACACAAGGAAGGAAATCAAAAACAAAATGAAAAATGGAGGGTAAACAAGAATATATGTGAGTCTGTAGAGTCTTTGAGAGAGGGTGGGGTTCACTTTACCAGTGTGCATCAGTTTTTTAGATTGATAAACTCAAGAGTTTTATACAATTTCTCCTTTGTATGCTGACAAACTGGCATGAATTCTCTAAACGTGGTACGTTTTTTATAAGTTGTATCTAATACACTTGCCAACTGAAAACTTATTTTCTCCAATTTCTACAAATTAATTCTCATTCTATTATTAATGTTTCTGTAAATGAAACTGCAGTATAATGCACTAAATAAAGTACATACTTTAAAAATAATTGATTAGAGATATGTTTAACATTATTGTGTTTGAATCCATTACTATCTTATATGAGACCAGTTCTGTTCCAATTTGGCATCCACGATGCACAAGAGCATCTTAGGTTCCAAAATATTGTAGCCAAATATCCTCTTCATCACGCTGGGGCTGGGGGCGAGGGGAGATAATCGACTTCAGTCGTATTCAGAATGCCTGGGCGCTCCATATGGCCTATTTTCCGTTGGCAAGTTAGTCCTTAAAATCTTGAGGGATTCCACTACATGTGCATAAGTATTATAAATTAATGTTCTAACATGCTTGGAGAGCCTTGCTGAATGAATGGCAGGAAAAATGAAAGAAAAAAAGAATAACATACATTTTTTTTTTTAAAAGAAAACCATAGGCATATGGTTCTGCTCGAGCACCGGAATGAGGAGTTTGAAGAGACTCAAGGTCTTGATCCTTCCTTTTCTGGAATTTAGGAGATATATGGAAATTAGGTGGTTTCCTGATAACTTAGGTCTCAGAAGTGGCTGTAATCATTCCAAACTTCTCGCTTCATCCTTAACCCATCAGCATTTTTCAAACTCATTTTAAAGATTTTTTTTTTCCTTGCAGTTTTAAATAAAAACAGAAAATGCATTTGCCCACATGGAAGTGATCTATCAGAAGGCTCATTTGGAAGAAAAGCAGTCATTTAACAAGCGAGTCCCTGGCTTTGGCTTTTGGTAAAGCAGCCCAAGCAGCCCGAGGCTTCTCTCTTTTCTCTCTTTCCTCCTTCCCTCCCTCCCTTCTTTTCTTTCTTTCTTTCTATTTCTTTCTTTCTCTTTCTTTCTTTCTTTCTTTCTTTCTTTCTTTCTTTCTTTCTTTCTTTCTTTCTTTCTTTCTTTCTTTCTTTCTTTCTTCTCTTCTTCTCTCTCTCTCTCTCTCTCTCTCTCTCTCTCTCTCTCTCTCTCTCTCTCTCTCTCTCTCTCTCTCTCTTCTTTTTCTTTTCCAGATTTCTGCTCTCTATATTTTCCTTGGAACTGCAAAGCACGACAGATCTTATTTTTGGTTACAAAACAGTGAATTACAGGAAACATAATTCAACCAAGGACTATCAAATAAATAGTCTAGCACCCCAGATTCCATTCTCAAACAAGGGGCTAATCTTTCTTGCAAATCAATTCACCATTCACGCAATTACGAATATATAATAATTTATGGACTGTGGGAGCAAAGCATCCCTCTATCCCTTCCTCCCTTCATTCTTTTTTTCTTTTCTTCCTTCTTCCATTCCTTCCTTTTGGGTATTTGTTTTCAAGTAATACACAAATAGATATAGACTGAATAAGGTCAAATAACAATACTAGTGCTGAAAGGCTCCACTGCATTCATAACATTGTATCATCAATTCATAATGATCATATATATTATATAGAATATTATATAATTACTATATATAGGAATTAATAGATGTTATATACTATATACAATCACTATATATAGTAATTACATTTTGATCATTATTATTATTCATTAGCAGACACTAGGAAGGAATAGAGAAAGGAACTTGTGGTTGAGTGGATTTAAATGAAAAGTTTTCAAACTTCTTGGGTTTAATTTCTACCTTTGTAAAATGAGGTTAACTATTCATGGTTTCTATGGGTATTATGTGCATTAAAAGCCATAAAATATACTAAGTACCTGAAATAGTGCTTGGCTCATGAAAATGTTTACGAAATGGCAGCCAATATCATCATTGCATATTATGCAAATTGAGTAATAATTACTAATTTTAGCCCACCCTTAGGGGGTGGTCAGGGTGATTTTGTTTTCTGCCACAGAAACTGTGATGAGAGAAATGTAACACTTACTCAAGGTCATCCAATAAGTCACTTACTGTCATTAAGACTTAAGGGTTTTAGGCTTCACTGTCTGATTTCAGTCCATTAGGCCACAAAGTCATCAAAACAAACCAGAAAAGAACACCATCAAAAAGCAAAAGTAATAAAATCAAAGGATCCTGGAGCAGTGTTGTACTAAAAGCCATCTGCTATCTTTGTCCACATTCTCAACCCTCTTGAAATGTTATTTGTAAAGCCTTAAAAGGCTTGACTGGAAACCTTCATGTCTTTTTAAAGATACCGTATATCTATTGCTGACTCATGCATGCTGCAATAAGAATTGTAATATAGATTTTTGAATATACATCAGAGAGATGCCAATACTTTTTAGGTTGCCAAAGTCCAAAGCCCTTAAGCTTTTGCTGTAGAGAAAGAAGCTTTATGATTAGCTAAGCAAATGATTGTTGCTACAGTGGTAATGGTGATGAGAGAGAGAGAGAAAGAGAGAGAGAGAGAGAGAGAGAGAGAGAGTGAGAGAGAGTTGGGGTGGGGTGGACACAAATGAGAACTTGTCCATTTACGTGTGTTTGGAGGAGTGGAGGTAGTTGAACAAAGCCATTGCAACACTGGTATGCTATTATTTCAGTTCTTTTTCAGGTAGGAAAAAAAAAAGACATATAACATTGCTGTCTTAGCATTTCCACTTGACTTTGTTGCCTTGTCTCCCTGCCTTGCTCTGTGGGATGCTCTTATTTTCCCCTTTCCTTTTCTCGTTTGGGCTTGGCAAAAACACTCACTCAGTACCAGCCTAGTAACCTCACGCTCTCTTACTTAAGTAGCTGATCTCATTCTTCCTTTATGTGGTTTTTGGGACTTTCCCGCTTTCGGCGTATTACTTCCTTCTTCCGCTTTGTAGATTTGCCTCTCTCATTGTACTTCTGTTTTTTTGTGTTATCCTTTAAATAAAACAATAAATATTTAATACATAAAGTCTTTTTAATGCCAGTTGTCGGGGAGACATTTTTATTTGAATAATAATAAGGAAAAAAAATGGACTTCTCCAAAATTTACAAAGCCCAAATGAAGCAGAGGGCAAATTCTCAAGTTACATATTTCTACTTGTTCTATTTCTGAGGAGCAGAGTAAAAAAAAAATTTTTGCTGATATTTTAAGATGGCAAAACAGGGAAGCAAACCAAAGTCATCACAAAAGGCTCCCAGTGTAGACCCAGCCATCTGCATATAGTTCACAGAACTCTTCTGTTTATTTATGAGTCGTGGAATGTGTAAAGCCAACTTCTAGCTGTAAAAGGACATACAGTTGATCTCGTATAATTTCTTTGGCCCCTTTTTCCTCCAAAATCGAGTTAGCTTTCTCATATTTAGAGAAACATTGCCATATATAAGGACCCAGTTTTGGTGAATTCACATTCCTTTTATAAATCATTTAAAATGACAACTAAAAAATATACTTCAAACATGAGTATAGATTTAAATAAATGCAACTGGCCTTGATATGTATGCATTGAATTACTGCACCTGCCAAGAACGCTTTAGAATAGCTCCAATGTATTCCAAAAAAGAAACAGAATTAAATCCAAGAAAGAAACATTAATTTTCTGGTATAATTTGATTCTTTTCAAGATAATAATCTTTGATTAAGACAAGCACAAAGGAAGACAATGAAAGAAGCCATATATTTTACCTTAAGGCTTCACAATTTGCTTCCTAGTAAGATTTTTCTAGAGGTTTTTATAGGAAAAAAATGGTTTCTCAAATTTCATCATGATATAATGAGTTCAAGGAGCTAAATTGTTTATACATTAAAAAATTAAATGTCTCTGCCATTCTTGTTCTGCAGCTCAGTTCTCTATCTTTCTAGTTAAAAAGAACATTATGTTTTGCAGGCCAGTGACTTCCTTGATATGATGTTTTAGTTTAATCTATCCAAAACATTACCCTCCAGACATTCTAAGAAAGTTGTTTTTCTGACATGATGAGATTTTATGATCTCTTTGAAACATTTTTAGCCTTAAGCATTAAACACAAATAGATGGAAATAGGTGATGGCTAGAGTGTTTGACCTCTAAATGTGGGTTTGGAGTAACCCCCTCTAATATGTAAAAACTTAAAATGGTACATATACCCAGGAATATAAGAATACAAACAAATGCCACAGTGGGCCAGGTCAGGATTATCTAACTCCAAATTTTCTTTATAATTCCTAGTGAATCTTGGCTGACATCTGGTGCTGAATAGCATATATCAAAGAAGTTACTACCCACCGAAAAGGGTTCAGCAAGATTAACATTATTCAGAGTTTTCTATTGCCAGACAGAGAATCTTTCTATCTATACACTTAAGACTTTTACTTCTAAGGGAGGTGTCAGCATGTAAATATATTTCCTTTAGGAATGCAGAGTCTGAAACAGTTTCGTAGAACGTTGAAGGGAGAAAGACAAAGGTCATTGGTCACATGAGTTGATTATGAGGGTAAGGGGGAGCTTTATGTGGAAAACGAACTGGACAAAATAAGAAACAGATTTTGGATTTTTGCCTGTGCTTTTAGCAACAATCTCAGCTATCTACTATATGTTAGGAAGAGATAGAAATCTACTGGAAATAATTCCTTTATCATTTGTAATATTTTATATCATATTCTCTATATTAACTTGGGAACTCAGAAATAAACTGGCCATGAGGAGTACAAACATTTGTTGAACAGATAGAAACACATAGTTAAAACATATTAAGTTCCATGCCAATAGATGACCAATTGTCATTTTCTCTGGGGCTCATCTCTCTTTTTCTTCATTCTGATGATAACACGTTTCTCTCTTTTGAAACACCTTTCACACTTGCAATTGGTAGTTTCTTTGTGAGATTTGATTAATATCTGTTTTTCATACCAGATTTTAAGTTTCTGTAATGGGACCATGAATATTTCTATTTGATATTGTGTCTGCAACACATATAAGCATACTGATAAATACCTTCTTGAATGGGTGGATATATGGATGAATGAATGAATAAATAAAAGTTATATACAACATGCTGTGGTACACTTTGTTTGGAAGATGAGGTTGGAAGGGGGACAGGTAGGGAAGTCAGATTGTGAAGGATCTGGAATACCTTAGGTATTAGCAGAAATATAACACAATAAGATTGATGATTTTGCAAACCACTGTGATGGTTATACGGAGAGGGAATCATGAGAGGAATGGTAGCCAAAGCACCCTGGATAGTGGTAATTACGATAGCTCTCTCCTTCCCTCTCTCTTTTTTAATAGTACTTACTACTTTTTGCTATTCGCTTATTTATACATTTCTTATCTACCAACCTCTGCTTATCCTTCCATGAGAGAAGAGGTAGTGTCTGTCTCGTTCAGTGCTAGACCCAGCAATTACAATTACTAGCAAAAAGAAGGGCCTCAATTAATGTTTGTTGAATAAATAAATGAATAATCTTTAAAAAACTTTGTTAGGGAGCAGTTTGTAAATGTCAGTTAAGCTATATATATATCTTATTTCTGCCTATCCTTTTCCTGGACATTCACCTTTTAAAATCTACTTTCCATTCAGGGGGTGGAGGTGTCTAAGACTTTAAATAAAGTAAACATAATTCTTCTAGCTGAGGATGTTAACAGTTGTTTTCAAAGACTAACACATATTCTAATTTACATCTTTACCTTTGTCAGCTGGTGTTCTCTCAGACAGGCAAACAAACAAACAAAATTCTATCTGAACTAATTTTAACACATAATCTAAATAGCAAACTTACTCTCACAGCCTCCTAGATTTCTTTTCTAAAGATTTGTGGTACATTTGGTTGAGATTGCAATTTACCTTTTCATCAAGATTAGAATAGTTTCTCTTAACAGTACAACAATCTATTTAAATAAGTTTATGTGGATTGCACTTTTTCCTAGTGGCAGAAAATATTTCCTTTAGCCTAGGCATTTAAAATTCTTTCAAAACCTCAGGCAGAAATCCACAGTGATGATTTCCTTAAGGATCTCTATAGTAAAATTCATCATAGTATCTAGGAAAAAAATAAGGGATCTTGACTACCAAATTCTACTTTCTATTGAAAATTACTACACTGTATGTGATTCTTTTGTCTTCAATGTCCAGGAATTTTCTTAGCTGGAAAATTGGAAAAATCACTTTATTTACACATCATAGTTTGTTTTGAGTCTACATTACAGACAGTTCCCAAACACTGAGTTCTTGTTTGTAGCATGTGGACATGTTTATTAGCTCTTACTAAGTAATAACATACAGAATAAGCCTGGACAATATGATCTGAAAAACTAGCAATTTGTATAGTTTTCCTGAGTCTTGTAGTATTACCAAACCAAACCAAACCAAACAAAACAAAACAAAACAAAACAAACACACACACACACACACACAAAACACACACACACAAAACACACAAAAAACTCAGCTTATCATTGCAAAATTGCCAGTATGGGAGTAAGAAAATGTATAATTAGGAATGTCTTTATTTTTTTTCTTACATACTTGCCTATAATTATCAGGAAGATAAGCTTTTCAAATATCTTCATTTTAAACAATCATCTATGAACTCTGTGGATTCCAGATATACTGACTTTCATAAGGTTGCTCCCCACACACGCACCGTGTATTTTTCACCTACCAGGGGCACCACTAACCTTCAGGAGAGTTCTGTAGTTAGTCATTACTTTATCAGTGAAGTCCTAAAGAGCTTAAATACTTAAATGATTTCCCTCAGAGCAGTAATGGTGAATTATGTGATGCTCTAATTGTGCTATTAGTTTATCTAAGCTAAAACACAATCTACTTAATTTGAGGGTTTTATTATACATTGGTCTCAAAAGGTGAGATACATTAAAAACGTATTAGTTCTTTTAACAGGATGTTAAACCTTTCAGATGCTGTATTTGATAGAAATATTGTCTCTCATGTTTACTTTGAATGTTAGTGTATTTATTTTGACAAATGTAACTTGGGAAGTTTGTGGAATACTTGTTTTAGATTTATTTTATTTCTTAAAATATTTATTTATTTGGTACAATTTGTAGAGTTGATTACAGTTCTTTCAGTAAAATTTATCCAACCTCATGATACACATAATTACTATACAGATTCATATGGAATAATACCACTTATCCTGTGGTGCGCTTAAAACTTGAAAACACAGGTCTGTACATTCAAAAGGAAATAATTATGCCTAGGCAGATCACGAGGACTTTTAGGCAGTAAAATTATTTTGTATGATACTTTTTTAATTTTAACTTGCATATATTATTATTATTTTGTATGATACATTACCATTTATACATTTGCCAAATAGAACGTACAACATCAGGAGTAAACTGTAGGAGAAACTGTGGTCTTTAGGTGATAATTATGTGTCAGGTAGGTTCATCAATTGCGACAACTATGCAGGATGTCTATGGTGGGGAGAGCCTATGTGTGGTGGGACAGGAGGTATATGGGAACTTCCTGTACTTTCCACTCAATTGTGAAAGTAGTACTGATCTAGAAAAACAAAACAAAAAACAAAACAAGAAAAAACTTAGTTTTTGAGGAAAAAAAAAAACCCAAAACCCAGGTCTGTGTAAATTTAAAATGGAATACATGGTTTATCACTTATTCTTATTTGAATACTGTGAAACTAGGTATTGATTGATTCAATGCTTTATAAAAAATACTTTAGAAATACTGTATTTCTTTAATTTTTATCGTAGAACTAGCTTTTAAATGGCAGTTTAATTAACAGATACAACATTTATCAACACAGTAAAAATTTACTTAAATAGTGACAGGGACATGTTCGAATATCAGGAGCAGAGTTTTTCAACTCAGTCTCAGCATTATTGACCAGATAATTCATTCTTTTGTTTTCCAGCGGCTGTCTGTGCATTGTAGAATATTTAGCAGCATCTTTATTATCCATTCATTAGATGCCAACAATACCACTCGAGTTGTGAAAATCAAACTATCTTCAGACATTGCCAAATGTCACCTGCAGGGAAATTGCCCTCTATTGAGGATTATTTTTTTTTTGTAAAGTAAATGCTCACAGCTATAATTATTGTTGTTCAAACTATGTGATATGTATATGTGAATGTGTGTTGTTTAACCTTCTAGTTCTGTGTGTAGAAATCAGTTTTTTAAAAGACAAGATTGCATAGGTGAAAAGAAAATTCTTTAACTTCGTTCATAATTTCCAATGCCACCATGAAATTGCATGCTTTTAACTCTCTTCCATGTGGAGGATTGACTAAGGGTGGATGCAGATTGGCACCCTCCTGCTCAAAGAATATTTAAGAGAACTCTTATTCATTGTCTCGGTTTTCTGCATCAAGGCTGATTCAAACAAGTTGTGCTACAGGCCTCTCTTGGTGCTTCACACCAGAAGGCTTTAGAATAAACATTTGGCTGAAACGTTTTTGCAGGACTCATCCAGCTGTCCTGTGAAGGATCTGTTGCCCACACCCACATGCATTCACGTATGACTCACCAAAATGTTTATTTGCCTACACATAGACAAAAGGCACAAGGCAAATATGAATATATACTGTTAAATGATCACTTTTTTGGCCAATCCGGTGAACTTGGAATTTTTCCATATATAAAATACATGGTTTAATGTTTTTCTAAAGAATGACAGAAATTATTAACTAACATTTGCTAAAATTTATAATTCTAAGTTAATCTTATAGTGGACTTTAATAATCCAAAGGAGTTTTATAAATAAATTACAGTGTGATTTTTATGTCATTTTATATAATTTAATTACATATTTACAAAGAATTTTTCAATTTTTATCCTATTTCCCTGCTTGCTCCTCTTTCCTGCTTTCCCGTTATTACTTTTTTTTCATATTCGTTACTACAATAGCATCTCTATACCTAGGAACATATGAATGTGATATTGATATTTAGAGTTGATTCTGATAAAATAACATATTACTCTAACAATAATTTTCAAGAGAAAAATGCAAGCCTTTTTCCATTTGCAGCTATTAATATATATATTTAATGAATTACCTTTAAATATACCAACTGTCTTTAATGAGCAATACTATTTTCACTCTCATAAAATATACATCTAATCAATTGTATATAAATGGATTATTTACATACACTATAAGTACAAACGCATGCAATTGTGCAATCATATTGCCTTCTTCACAACGAATGCCTTCTAAAATAGTTTTAGCTAATGTACCAGTGGCCATCTGAAGTCTTTACTAGAGCATAAAACTTTGCAGGTAGCTAACATTTGACTAGGTAGCGACTTTAAATATTTTTTAAAGTTTGAAGTATTCTGTATAAACAACTATGTGATTCAATTGGAAATGAAAAACAGTAGAGGCGATATATCATCAGGTAATGCTCTGCATAATTGTTTTTAATGTGTATTTTTCACTTCGTTAACACATGAAATGTTAATTTTTGAGCATTTTTAGATTTCTGTGGCAAAAACATTCCTTCTTCATTTTTCTTTTCAGATGAGGACAGATGCAAAGAGGTCTGTGTGCCTAAATGAAACTATTAAAAATATACTCTTGACTAATGAGTTTGGCATAAATACAACACTGCTAGCTTTCAGTACAATTGAAAATAAGTGCTGAGGTTCAGAGATCTTTCTTTTCATAGTTCTGCTAAATCATGCTTAAAGTTCAGTTTGCATTCCAACAGTAGCATTTAAGACAGCATAGTTAAGAATCTCTTAACATTTCCATTTATAAGTTCCCTCTCCTTCTAACATTTTCTTTATTGATTTTAGGACGTTTCATGGTAACAGCTTATCAGCGGTTACAGCCAATGACCTAAATATGCAATTAAAATTGTACGATCCTAGCTAGGTGATAAACTGGCCCTCACAATGGGGCTTTGGAAATACTATTTTCTTTTCTCAAGACCTCTTATTATTAATTATAAAACAGAAAAGCACACTGCTGAGGGCGAACCCTTTAGAGAAATCGTGTTAGGTTCTTCATAGATTTTTAAATGAAGCTGTTTAAAGATTCTTTTGCCTTGTTAATAACACTTATTGCCTTTAACATCCCATTCTAACTAAAATCATTCATTTATTTGTGTCTGTGGGTGGAGAAAAATAGCATGAGGATGTCTATGTTTTTGTAAGTAAAACGGCTGTATGGAAAACTGCTGTCCAAGAGAGCATGCCTTTTGATAAAACCTGGCCTTTTGGCAGTCATGTGCTTGTGTACCAGAGAGGACTAAACCCCCACAGACGACTGTACTTTGGGAAATAATAGACTTTTATAGTAACAACACACACAATGACAATAACACAAAAAAACATTAGCTCAACATCAATATTTAGAGCCGAGATGATTCTCTCCAGATTGCACAGATAATAATAACCATACCACTAGCCTGTCAAATCAAAACCTGGGTCTCCTGCTTCTCAGTACAGATAGACTTCAGGTGCTTGAGAGCTTTTGTCATTTCACATTACTTTTAGCCTTCTTCAGCAATTTCAAGGGTTCTGTTTTACCGGTGCTGAAGACTATATGCGTTTGTGTGTGTGCATGTGGGTGTGTGAATTAGATTAGTTTCCGATGTATAATTTCTGTTGACTTATTTTACACTTTTGGGGGTTTTGTTTCCTTGTGTCTACACTATAATGCTGCTGCTTGTTTGAGAGATCTCATTCACTAAAATCAAAGCACCGATCATTTTCTCCCCCTAACACAGCTCCCACACTGATGTCCTCTTCCTCAAGCCCCAAACTCTTGAGGTCACTGTTCTCTGCTATTTCTTTTTTCACTTTTATTCCCTGAATCCACGGCAAAATTGGTGCTCCACTCTCTGGGAACAGGTATGTCTGTGCCAGTCTGGGACTTAGGTCTGTACTTTCTAGCTGCAGATCAAAATTGTTCTCTTGACAGCTAACATTGCGTGCAGTACTCGTCTTTAGCTATAACATTAGGCTGCCTGTAGCGTCTTTTAGTTCTGTAAAAGTACCAGTCTCCTCCTCTTCCTCTGGCTCCCCCTTCTCTTCCAGATCCTTTATCTTTCTCTTCCTGTTCCTTCATACCACTCCTAACTGTTTTCTCCACAGATACTAGCTATTATTTCTTCTCATTTAATTATTGTGCCAAGTACAAATAATTACACTATTTTTTGTGTAGACTTCACCTAAAAATATTTCCTTAATGTGTATACATAGTATGGTTGAAGGGCACCATTTGACTATATCTCAGTGTTGCGTACAGTCTTCAGGAAAGAAACGTGAATGGAGTTTTAAACTGGAAGTTGATGGCTAAACATTGAGTCTGCTTTGATATTGATTTTTCCTTTGCTCTACCTTCAATTTTAATAACTGTTCTCATTCCTCAAAACAAACTATAGATTATTTGTGCTAGAAAGAGCTTTTAGGATAATTTAGTCTTATCTTATACATAAGAAAACTAGATCTAATGAGCCTAAATGATTTGTTTTGAATTCATTCAGAAATCAGGCTTTTGGTTTTGTCGTTGTTGTTGCAAGAATTTCTAACTCTGCACCCTTTCTAACTCTGCATTTTTGCTTTATACCTGGTTGTTTAACTAGGTTGCTTCCTTTGACACTGTGTTTTCCTCAGACGTTTTCTCTTTCTCCACTTTCCAGGGACTGGGAGTATATGGCTGGGCACTCATCATCATCATGAAACACCAGACTAGCTTCATGCCCACTGCCTGCTTACTGCTAGTACCCAGACTTTACCTCCCTGGTTGTCTATCCATCTGGCAATTCTGTGTGGGCTTCATGAGGCCTTCTTGGTTTTCTCCCAATATGACATGCCAGCGTGCTTCAAATACCATGCTTCTTCTCCTTGACTTCTTGCATCCTCTCTAGTTGCCCACCCACGAGAAATACATATCCCTGGTCTCTATTTTTCATTTATCTTTTGCTCTGACTGATGGGGGTATTCGAGGACACGAAAGGATACTTCCCTAGAAGGGATACTTCCCTATTTTCCATGACCTCGCAACTTTCCAACATTCTTATGAGACTGAGAAAGTGAATATGTGTGTGTTTATTGAAGTACCATACAAGCGATAAAAAACATGCTGTTATTGGAGGGATTCCTTTGGAGGCATTGTGGTATACGGGATAAATTTGGCCCTAAGAATCAAGTTCATTTCATGGAACTCAATTTCTCCAACTACTAAATATGTGACCTTTGGAAAAATCGGATGTTAAGTAGCAGAGTCAGAATTCAAAAAAAGACTTACCAAGCTCTAAAAATTTACATTTTTCACACACCATGACATAAAACATTCTCTATTTGAGGATGTTTATTTAACATAACTAAAGAGGAGTGTTCATGGTTTTCTGCTTTTAGCAGGAAGGACAGATGGTCTTTATCTTACCGGAAAGTAAATAACTGAAAACTATGATTGATCAATAACTTAACATTGCTGAGCTTTGGTTGCCTCCGTTGTATTATTGAGATAAAGATAATTGTATGGTTAAAATAAGGTCATGTATGTGAAAGATGTCTTTTAGAAATAGAACTAATAGAACTCTCATACTACCTACCTTCTTTCCATCCTAAGAAACTGAGTAGGGTACAGTTTTCTTTAAGTGATGGTTAGGTCTTAGTCTGTTTGGCTACTATAACAAAATACCACAGACTGGGTAACTTTAAACAGAAAATTTATTTCTCATAGGTCTGGAGGCTGGAAGTCTGAGATCATGGTGTTAGCATGGTTGGATGAGAGCCCTCTGAGTCGCAGGTTTTTTGTTGTATTCTCATGTGGCAGAAGGGACAGGGGAGCTCTGTGGGGTCTCTTTGATTAGGGCACTAATCCCATTCATGACTATTTTCATGACTTAGTCACTTCCCAAAGGCCTCACCTTCTAACATCATCACCTTGGGTGTTAGGATTCCAACATGTGAATTCAGGGGAAGAAACAAACATCCAGACAATAGTAGATTATCATTAATTTGTTGTCAGAGTACACTGAATCTAGGAAAAGAGATTTGTTGATGGAGAGTAATAGATAAAATATACAGAACTTCCAGTAAATGCTCTGATATTTTATGTTGTTTACTTCAACAAAACACCTAAGAATAGTTTTCCTTTCTAAAAAGGGTTGTTATGTAAGTATCTCTATTTCTGGCTAGGAAGCTGAGTGTCTTTTATATTTAAGAAGCTATGGCAAAAATATATAAAGTACAAGTTACCAAGTCAGAGTCACATCAGATTCAATTAAGACCATTTGTTTATATGTAAATATATACAGATTTATGTACTATGCAATTTAGCAATGTTTCAAAGTCAGGAAAGTAAAAAACATGGGTATATGTGTAGGAGGTGGGGGATTAGAGGATGAGGGAAATGATTTTTCCTGATCTGAGTCAATAGCCCAAGCTACTAAGGGCTTCACATGTATCAGGGGAGAATCTGTCCTCCAGCAATACTACTTCATCTAATCAGCCAGAATCTTAAACTGTCTCTTGAGACTCCTTGAAGGAATCTCAAGTTATTAATATGTTAACCAAAATGGTGGTAGAGTAGAAAAGCTCTTGGTGATCAAATCAAACAGCACTACTTGATGGTCTTTATTGAATCATAATATTCCTTCTGAAGGAGTATGAGCTTTAAATCTTTGCACATGAAACACTTATTTAATGATCCTGCGCCCTCCAAATTTCAATACCTTCCTTACAGAATTCCAGTTGCTCTGGCCTGGGGTTGGGTGCTAAGATGGAGTAATTCATAGAAATTGATGTGGAACTGTCAGAACTGAAATTTAAATTCAGGTCTATCAGTCTCAAAGGGGGGAAAATCTATTCTTGAATGTCGATCCAGCTTCACTAAACAGCAAAGTGTTTCTTATTTATTCTCTTAATGTTTGTCAGGGATGGCAAATGGGTTTCATTCAACTTGGTACTTCATAGGGATCATTTGGTAATGACTTCCTGGAGGGCCACCCTGAGAAGGAGTTTATGGTAGATCCATATTACTGAGAAAGTGACAAGATTGATGAGAGAGACCTGCCTTGAATGGGAGGATGGGGAAGATGCCAGTATTTACCATTTCTGGGCTAGAAATAAAATGTCTAAGAGAGTGCTTTGTGAGTATTAGGTATTTAAGAAATGTTATTTCTCTTCCATTTATTATTAACCACCTCTTCTAAGTGTAGCTCTAGGAGTCTTCTTATAGCAGGCCTCTGACTCGTGTTCAGCAACTTCCCATGGAGAGTCAGTCCCAGGAGTGAACTGAGAAGTTAAACAGGAAGCTGGATTCAGGAAATGGTTCGGTGTATGCCACCATTTTGGCTTCTAAGTGTACGCGTTCAAGTTGAATATATTTATTTTTTAATCAAACACGTTAGGATATTTAGAAAAGGTGGAATTATTTCTGTAATATGGGAAGTAAGCTGAAGCTATATTTTCTCTTACATTTACTACTGTGTCACAGCATGTTTAAGATATTCAGGGCAGATACCTGGGATAAATAATGATATATTTTATTCTTCTATTAGCATCTTTATTTTTGTCTGCTTAAAGTGAAAAGTCATTATAGATGTAAAAGCGTAACTACCAAATCACCAAGGATATTTTAAAAAAACCATTGTGTACTCAAAAGCCTGTTTTCCCTCTGAGAAACTATGGAAGAATGGGCTCCTAAGAGACTAGATTAATCAAATTTAAAAGCAAATGTAAATTTAAATCAACCATGGAGCCCTGCTGTACCGCAATTAACATTTCAAGGTAAAATGAAATGCGATGATAATAAATACTGGTTCTATGCAGAATTGGGAACATATTCTGTTTCATGGTGTATTTGGGCAGAGAATAGAAATTTGAAAGGAAAACCATTATTAACACACTAGCTTTGACATTTCAAGAAATAATTTAAACTCAATCACAACTTTTATTTTAAAAGATCTCAATTTCCCTATTTTATAGTCTAGATAAGAATTTCTCAATTTTGATACTATTGATATTTTGGAGTGCATAATTTTTCTTTAGGGGCTGTCCTTGCATTTTGGGATGTTTAGCAGCATCCCTGGTCTCTACCCAATAGACGCCAGTAGCAACTCGCCACTTCCTACACTTGGCAATTGTGACAACTAAAAATGTCTCCAGATAACAACCACTGGTTTGGACAGTAAAAGAATGGGGTTATCACTCACTAATTCTAAAATTCACTAACTGTGTAACTTTTTGTGGTTACTTGTTCTCTCTGGATGAAATTTTAACTTAAATAAGTGAGGGTTTTGAATTGTCTCGTTCAGTTTTAATATCCTCTGGTTTGATCTTCTATCATTTACTTAAAAAAAAAAAAAAAAAAAAAAAACAGAAGAAAACAACAATATCCAGAAACAGAAAATCCTGAATATGGTCCTTGGGAGTTAGGCAGAAAGGATTGTGAAGACATGGGCTAAAATTGGTGCAGCAAAAACAAAGTTAATGGAGCCATGCATAGTCTTTATGAATTTCACCCAGGAGTCTGAATTTTTATAATTGTTCTTGGTTACCATGCAAATCTGTTTGAAGAAATTGGGAGCAGTGGAAGAGATTGTGAGGTAGGGGATGGGAGCCATAATACATTTCTGGAAGTGTTCAAGAAGTAAAGAATTCCCTTCTTTGTAATGTTTATCTCTCTTTAAAGCTATTATCAGGTAAACCAAGTATTATTATTTTTCTCTTTCTGATTAGAGTCTTTGTGGTTCTGAATTAAGTGACTCACCTGAAATCACGATTTAGTCTTTGCCTTGGGTCAACCTTCTTTTCTTTTCTTTTGCTCAAGGAGCGGAGGTCAAGCATTTGCCTTCTGAAACCAGAAGGCTCATTGCTAATTTTCAATGTCCATGCAATCTGCTATTGTGGTATTTCTGGGTCTGTTGACAGGGACAGGAAGCTGCAGGTTAGTAAGGTGCATATACATAGGCAGTACTATTGCTGGATAATGAAGATTCTAATTTAATTGGCGTGGGTTAGGAAAAGCACAAAAGTTAAAGCTTTCTAAAGATATTTGATTTGTTATGCTCAGAACAAAACAAGGTAGACCTGCTTCTTCTTCACATAAGACTGTGCTTTGTTATGTTTCTTAATTTCTATCTTTTCTTAAAAAATCAGTTGTCCCTTTGGTCAGATTCTCCAGCATGAATGTGCCGTGCACACTTGGTGTGACTGTGACTAATACTATGGTAGGCCAGTGGGCATCGCTGCTCTTTGCAGGAAACTCATCCTTCCTCCCTGATGAGAAATCACTTTTACTGGAAGTTATTCTTAATCACCAGTCAAATGAGCCTCTGCTGAAATCTGGCTTTTCTGTAACCTGCTGCTACCACCTTACTGTACTGGCATCAAAACAGGGTCATTTATCAGCGCAAGTTAATTTCATGAAATCTGTTAAGTACGATGATCTTTTGCTCTGAGGCATGCAGATTATGTTAGTAAACTTAGTAATACAAGGGAGTTAGCAGAGGCATAATCCAATCCTGTTCTTTTTCTTGTTACAGAGCTAGGAGACAGATAATTTATTATACACTTAATTCACCCTGCATAGGTCAGAACCATGAAATTTGAGAATCCTTCATTTGAGGCTCTCAAGTCATTTGAGAGATTAAATCTACATTGTGCTTTAATCTGCTGGATGGCCATTGCCATCAGTAAAATGTCGAATCTGTCGGCATGGTTAATGTAAGGGGCACTGTCTGGGTAATCATCAGCTGAGCTCAGTGACAAGTAATTTTACTGAAGGTCCAAGTGAGAACTTAACCCTCTTGATTTTTTCCTTTGAGCCCATTTTCTTACTTTTGATGGAATAAGGACATTTTTAGGAAAAAGAAAAAACTGAGTTCTACGTTGGTTTTAAACAAAATGTTTCTCACTCTTAAACCTAAATTTAGTTCATCTGAGAGGTTATGCCAAGAAGTAACAGATTACTGAAAAAGAAAGAAAGAAAGAAAGAAGAGAAAGAAAGAAAGAAAGAAAGAAAGAAAGAAAGAAAGAAAGAAAGAAAGAAAGAAAGAATTTTACAAGATTGAAAGCACACTGTGTTTCTATCTTGTGCTAAGTCCCCTTTTTACAGTAATCCTTTGGCATATGTACATTTTGTTTTTGAACACAGAAGACTTCTTCCACCTTGGATGTACAGGAATTGTATTAATCTTTGATATTGCTTGAACTAACTTTTCATAATAAAATATGTTCTCTTTCTCATAGGCTGAGAATTTAGGCACATAAAAGAAGTATAGATTAAACTTAGAGCATCTTAAATAATTCAAGATTATAAGTTGTTACTAAAACTTAGGAGTCTAATATTAAAAATGGAATTTGTATCTGCAGTTGTCATATAGTTGTCACATCAAGCTCGATCACAAATTTTATATAAATCATAATTTACACTGAAAAGAATTTTAGGTCATTTTGCAGTACTTCCATACTTTGATACATGTATTTTAAACCAGGACTGTGATTTGTTCACAGAATAAGATCAAACAGATGCATATATGGAATGTACCAAAAATATGAGTTTAATGACTTTCAAATTCATATTTTACCACTAAAACAAAGATAATTCCATTTATTTTCTGTAAACAAAATCGTGTAACATTTCACTGCAAAATTTTACATCTAACTCTTCACTTAGAATAATTCTGGAAGGTTTTCTTTTCTTCTTCTTTTTTTTTAAATCTTCAAATGACTTCACTCTGTCAGGTATCTCAATTATCAAGGAAGAACAGTGATGGTGGTGAGTCAATGTGAAGGTTGAAACAGAGAGGTGATGAAATACATTCTGAAATTAGAAAACATGGTTAATGGTGATGTTTGAATGAAATCTTTTCAAACGCACTGTCAAAACACAACTTCTTTTCTCTTTGAATCTCATGGCAACCTTGCTACCATTTAAAGTGACTTCCCTTCTGGGGTGTGTTTTCTGAATGACTTTCATTTAATAGGCATATTTTAGAAATCTAATTTTGCTGTCTGCTTCAGATCAGTGATGCTGTGGAAAACTAACCATTTTAGACTGTCTGGATGCTGTTTTCGTCAAATCATTAACATTATCATTGAGGGTGACACAAGGAAGTTATCTCCCCTCACTCAGAGCATCTTATTTACTAAAGACCATAACTCTTTAACCTTTATAAAGGATGTGGTTTCACCAAGTTAACTTTTTATGGGGAGCTGTTTTCCATTATAATTTTAGTTTATGTCTGTCTACAGTGCTTCCTGTTGCAAGGTTTCTTCATCATGTCAGTAAAGCATGGCTGAGTTATGACTAGGTGTTCTCAGAATCTTAGCACATCACATTTGGAGCCCAGCCTCCTCGTTTTAGAGATGAAGGAACTGAGACTCAGGTTCTCCTGCCAAGCAGCATCAACGTAACGAGCTAGATTATGAATATCCTGACACTTCATTAAGTGTGTTTTTCTCTTCCCCATCCTGCCCTTTTCCGCCAGTCTTATCTTTGTTAGAACCATGTTTTGAGACCCTTTATTTATATTAGACCCTTTGTTCTGGATTATTGCTCCTTTGTTTATGTCGAATCATGGCACAGGGCTAAGCCTTCTGCTTTGTGCCGTGATGCATTTGCACTGAACTCTAACGTGAACAATGCAGTTTATTATAAAAGTAGCATTATCACTATTGTAAAAATGGTACATATTTGAGCACAGATTTAAAATGATATAGCGTTAGGAAAATACTAAAAATAAACAGAAATTATATTAGTCGCTTAAACCCATAGTTAATGTTTTGGCAAATAGACTTCCAATCACATGTTTGTGCAAAGATTTATCTATTAATTTACATTTGAACTTTTGCCTGCATTCATTTATACCATAACGCATCACCAATAATGCCCAAGGTTGCCGTTTCCTATAACATGACTAATAGAGATCCTTGTCAAATTAAACATTTTTTACTATTTTGATCTATATGAAAACAATTTTTTTTTCTTCTACATCAGCAGAAGACTTTAAATCATGTTTTCATGTCTTTTGTTCTCACATGTATCACCCTAACCATGTCCTTCTTTTGGTTCTAACTGATTTATAAATTCTCTTATCTATCTGGCTATTTATACTCCATATGTGATACTGTGCAAATATTTTCTTAGTTAAAAAAAAAAATCTGCCTTGCTGTCCATTGTTGTTCTTGTTTGTATTTTTTGTTTTGTCTTTTGCTCTCATAAGTTTTCCTTTATAATGATGATATACTGATCTAAACCATGATTCTAATGGTTATAATGATTCTAAACCATGCAAATAAATAATTACTGGAATTATATTTAGAGGTAGGTCTATAGGTAAGCAGGTTAATAGGAAATAATACCATAAATTATTTTAAAAATATCTTTCTGCAGAAGTATGTAATATTGCTAATATCTCTGTACCAAGGATAGGCTTTTTTATTAGGCAAGAGTAACAAAAGCCCGAGTATATATAACCAGGCTAATTAGCTGTTTACTGATTCCCTCCCATTAGGTTGGCATCCTTTGGGCATTCAGTTCTTCATCTTGTTATTGTGCTGACACTCCACTGGAATTTTTAAAATATTTGTTTGTTTTTTTTGTTTGTTTTTACCTTAAGTGTGTCCTTTGTGAGGTAATTTTGAGCTGAATACATTAAATTCCTGTCTTGAATTCTTGCAATTTGATATATGCTATTTTGTTATTGAATCTTGGAAATAAGATCATTTGCCTAGAGGAATTCTGCTTTTTCTGAAGGATAATGGCTGCAGATATATTTGTTGGACACTACTAAAGTTCTCTGTCTTTCATAGTGAGCCTGATAGTGAATGGCTGTGATGCTTCCGATATATGATTTTGTCTTTCTTTTCTCTTTTCTTTTTGTTTATTGTTACCCTTAAGTTAGTGAAGCAGTTTGTTTTGTTTTTATTGTAGTGCATTCTCTTTTTTAGGATTTTCTATTTGCCTACTCGAAACTGTTGTTTTCATCCTTGGCCCCTTGTAATGCCTATGAAATAAAACCAAATGCTAGATAACAAAGACATGAAAGGTCAATGCATAATGACAAGGCAACATTTTAAAGATTTTATCAACTTTTTGGTTATAATTAGGAAATTACATGGACATCAGATGACGTCAATAAATCTAATACCTGTGTTCTGCCTTCTGAGTATGAAACATTTTCAAAACAATAGATTTTATTTCAGCAGGATTTTGCTTCTAACAGTTATAAGAATGTAAAAAGTAAGAGAAAGAAGTCTCTCAATGAGTTGGTACTTTGAACACAAACTCAAAGGGAAAACCAACAAAAGGTAAATTTCTTATGAAAATGTGACTGAAGTGGGAATCGTTTATATTTCTTGGAGGATAAATACTAAAATTAGTGAATGAAATGAGAATTAGCATTTGTTGCAGCATCTACCATGCATTAAATCTTTTCAAGCACAAACATCAATAAGGCATTGGATTCCCAGAGCTCTAAAAGGTGGCTTTCACTAATCCCATTTTACAGATGGGGAAATGTGAGATCAATCTCAGGTCAAAGAGGTCAAATACTTTGCAATGTATTTTATTAGTAGTGGAATACTAAGTCTCTCTAGTCTCAAAAGAGTGACCTTTCTGTCTCAGGGAGGGTCTTAGAAAGAAGAAAATTTCCCAAGGGGACAGATGGGTTTAAGAACTCTGACCATCATAAAACACACTCTAGAACAGGAAGGAAAATCTCTCTGAATGACCCTGAAGTAGGGCAGAGAGGATATTGGTAGGTGTCAATGAATGATCACATAGTGTTTTCTTGTTTTAGTGTTATGTGTATTTTTCAATTGGACAGTTTCAGGTTAGGTGCCTCACATATGAGTTGTGCATTCATTGTAATTTTCAGGTCGTGCATCATTCCTTTCATGTCTTGGGAGTCTACGTGAACTTGCACGTACTGTTCTCACGTTCTGCTTATCTGCTCAGGGTCTTCTCTTCCTAAGTCATTCCGTTCTGGCTCAGTCTGCCCCAGGCCCCAAACTAGCATCATGTGCTTTTTTAAATGTTCCAATTGTGAGGTGATGAAATATATATTAAGTTTTTATGTAAAAATAAATATGCATGTACTAGGATTGTTTTTATATTAATCTTTCAAAATGTAACATGCAACTCTTTCCCAGTATAATATGCAGGCTAGTTTCAGTTTTGGCCTTATACTTGTCTGAATCTCTAACACCAAGTATGTTGTCAAAATTATTTGAATCGAATAATTTTGATGCTGTTTAAATAGAATAATTTATGTATCAAAATTATTTTTAAAAAAAAAACACATGTGATCTACATATTTTACAGTATATAAAACATACTGGGTGTGGATAGACTTTTAGAGTTTGTGCTGGATGATCTTTCTGATTATTAAAAATGGTGATTGCAGGAGAGAGAAGGAGAGAGAGATATTGATTCATGGTTTGTTTATTGAATCATTTGTGTTACATGACAGCTCTACCTTATACATTTAATGCGCTGTTCTTTGAATGTGAGGATGTCGCTTCTAAATGAGTCATCAGCACCATTACCCGATCTTGAGTTGTTCTTCCGGTAGAGGTAATTACTTTTCTCTGATTCACCCCAACTCTCTTGGTTCTGATTCCCTAGTGATATGCTGCATGCAGGTATAACATGACTGACCACGTCAGATTCTCTTAGCAGTGGATCTGAGCAGTTAAGCTATATGTTTTTTGTGTACATGTTATACTATAATAACTGCTTGAGCAAAATAGCAATAAATATATATGATGTTGAAAAAAACAACAAAATGACAAAGAAAAAAATTCCTATTTTCTTTCACATAGCCCTTATTTCATTACCAGTAAATTTCAATTTTTCATGTTTTAAAAATGCATGGTTCAAAAATTCAGTATAGTTAAACTGATGGATTAATTTCCACATATTAATTATTCATATAGTTAGTACTCTATTATTTAATATTTTTAGAAAAAAAAATTTTGTTGTTATTTAGAAAATAAATCCAATGCTATTATTACTTTGACTATCTGTGCATGTCAAAATAACATTACAGGAACTATTTATAGTTGATATATTTTTAGTGCTAGAAAATAATCATAATTTAGTCAGCTAGAGGTTGTATCTAAGTTACATAGAAGTATTTTGTTTGTTACTATTTGACATCTTTTTCTCAAAGTTAAACTTTTAATTCACTTTGGTCCTTATTAGTTTCAAATTATAAGCTATGCATGAATTCTAAGCATGGAAAAAATGTTATCTCCTTTAGGGCCTGTGAACGAGTCTGGTCTATTAGCAAAGCTGAAAAGGTTTATGAAACCGTTAGTCTTTAAGCTTTCACTTTATGGTTGAAGAAACCAAGGTCAAGATCAATGATGTACTGTTAGTTAACTTCCCAAGTTCTCTGAATTCTGGTCCTTAGTCTCACAGCCAACCCATGATACATTTTTTTTAAGCTGGAAAATAATTAATAATAATGTGTTGATGATGATTAGCATTTAAACCCAGTGAAATTCCTAGTGGTGATGCAAGCCAAAAATTGTTCTGTGCTCTCCAGGAATTTCAGAGAGAAATGCCAACGGTGTGAAATTCTCTGTAGCTTAACATATTTCCTTTAAAAGACCCAGAATTGCAAGAATCATGTTATTCCCAGAGAAAATTTTCTTGCCATTAGCAGTCTGCACCTCACAATGCATAAAATCATGCAGAGGAAATAGGTAAACCCTATTCATATAAGTGAACATTAGCATCCTGATGGCCTGGCCATTGTGAAATGTCGAAATCTATCTCGGAAACAGTCCTTCTTTGAAGTGTATGTATATATAGTGAGATATCACAGAGTAATATTGCAGAATTGATAGTAGCTTTTGTCCAGTGTTTTTCCCAAGATGATAACTTATACCAGTTGCAAATATCCTTGTAGGATTTGCTGCCTCTGCTGAACCTTTAGTGAGTAAATAAATACACTAAGAAAAATCTTGCCTTTTGCTCTCTTTTCTCAGTAGCTTCTCTCAGCTAAACAAGAAAAGGGTCACAAGTGAGATCAGGTGGCGCATCACTTGATTTAGTTTTTCTTATTTGAAGTGAAAATATTTGTTCTCCTGACATTCTGTGTCTGCAGCACTACATTTTAAAAGACTTAATGTAGTACCATGTGGTTGATTTAGTGTAGCTCTGATCCACATGATTGTGGAAACATAATTTTGATCATGAGAATTTACTGCCCAAAGGGAGTTAAAGGAATGAAAGAAAAAAAAACAAAATTCTGGTTCTGTACCAGAGACAAATACTAAAGTACAATAAATTCTTTTGCATTTGTTAAAACCAGTTAAGGGAGAGTTTTTGGCCTGAAAGCTTTAACGTGGTCAATAAATGTTTCCCATTTGCAATTTCCAATTTGTCTTGAAGTTCATATGTGTTCTGGGATCAGAGTGCCACTAAGGGAAGTTGGACCTTTGCCTGGTGGTTATGGAATAAATTCCCTTAGCTCCAAAATTTTATGGGATATAGAAGATATTATATTGGGTTCCTGCCCAGAAAATGATGCCTCATTCTATAATCATGTAGTTAGCTATTCTCTATTTGGTAACCCCGAATCATCATATGTGGCTCTAATACAGTGGTTTTCAACTGGGTTTTTTTCATGCCCTGTGGGGGCCATTTGGCAGTGTCGGGAGGCATTTTTAGTTGTCACACCTGGCTGGGATGGTGCTGTTGGCACTGAGTGAGTCCAAGACACAGATACTGCTAAACATCCTACAATGCACAAGCCAGGCTCCCACAACAAAGAATTACCCAGCCCAAAATGTCAGTAGTGCCAAGGATGAGAACCCCTGCTCTAATGGAATCATTTATATATGTGTGTCTCATTTCTACTGGTTTGTAAGGTAGTTACTGGGCAAGGACTAGTCTTCTGCCTCCTGAAGTATCCTCAAAATGATAGGTGTCCCATAAATATTGAACATTTAATGACACAAATGTAAATCTGACTGTGGTTGTTATCTTTCCGCTTTTCCTCCATATACTCACTGGTGACTTTTGGAAACTATTGTTTAAACTTTTGTGTTGACATTTGGCCCACAAAAAAATTCCACAAACCTTAAGTGTACAGGTCAATAAATCATCAAATAAATGTCTCCAGACTCCTACAAACAATATGTTTCCCAAACACCACCTCTTACTTCCTCTCCACTATTATCTGCCATCTTGATTCTAACACTAATTTTCCCGTTTTAAACTTATTTCATTGTTTGGAACCACAGTGTGTTTATGAGATTCATCTAAGTTCTGTATGGTTGTAAGATGTCCATTTTCATTGCTAACTAGTAGTATTTCATTGAATTAATATACCACATTTTTATTCACTTAATTATTGATGGATATTTTTGTTGTTTTCAATATTAAGCCATTACAATTACTAAGACTGTAAATATTATCATGCATGAGCACGCATTGGTGTGTATATATTTATACATTTTGGGGAGTCTATACTAGAAAGCAAAGTTATTAGATCATCAGGTAATGCTTATTTTCAACTTTATAAAAGATATGATCCTACTGAAAGATGGACAAAATTGTCTCTCTTTTTTGTACCTCAGCAGAGGTATATGGTTAATAAGAAATCTGTTGCTACTTGTAATAAAAATAACCTCTAACATTAGAGACTGAGGCAGGAATTTAATTGCATAAAAGGTTCATGTTTTGTTTTATTATCTTCATAGCTCTTATTGTTTTAAACCTTTTCAATTCTGCTATGAAGATATAGGCTTAGTCATCATGACTGAGTTTCACAACAGCTAATGTTAAATAAATGATATTTATTATTTAATTTCTGTCAACCACCCCTTCCCACAATACACATATCTCTCCTATGCTCAATTTACCTATTGACCTTATATTTTGAACCTTTTCCCATATGTATATCTATTTTTTTCTTAATTTCCTTTTTTCATTCCATCTCATCATGGTAATTTTTCTTCCAGTTGAACACTTTTCTTCTACAGCCATACATTATTAATATGTGATATCTATTTGGGCACAAGAAGAGAGATCATATTTAATATTCAGTGTGTAATTTCATAGTTATTTAGCAGTGTGGTTGGGACAAGAACTTTCTGGGATTAGGAATCAGAGTCACAGGATTCTTCCAATTCATAATTATGTATTAAGTAAAAAGATATGGAAATGACATAAAAGAATTCTTAAATTTCTTACAGTATGCTAAAGATGGGTATAATCTTTGGTAGCCATGAAGAAAAAAAAAAACTTTATTGTAGTAGCCATATGCCTTTTTCATATAGACATTCTTAACTACTAGAGCTATAGGTATAAAACATTTTCATGTTTAAAGAACACACACACACACACACACACACACACACACACGATTAATTTATTGATGCCAGAGGAGGAAATTCTAAAAGAGAAACAAAACTTATTTTTGTTTTCTATTTTACCAAGTCTGTGTGTGTGTGTGTGTGTGCATGTGTGTGCATTTTGTGTGTGTGTGTGTGTGTGTGTGTGTGTGTGTGTGTGTTTATGGAGGAGGATGGCAGTGGTTATGGTAAAGTGCACTAGGAATATAGACTGAGAGGTTTTTTTTTAATGACTGATATTGACACGTACCTAATTTAACAAATGAGTTTCTCATTGTGATGAGTCTGATGGGAATCATCAAAACCAAATTTAAATAGAAAGGCGGAAGGAAGCACAAAAAGAGGAGAGAAGTAGAAAAAGCATGTTAAAATTTCCTCTAATGCGAGTACGAGTATTTCCCTTTTAATAGCAGTTCCACTAACAATTTAATATTCGCCACCACTTTCAGTCTAGAACACAATTAGAAAATAAAATTTATTCTCAAATGCCAACCTCCTTCACTTTGTGATTGTTACAGGGAATGCTATTTTGAGAACATTTCTGAGGCCAACTGCAGATTTATTAAGAAGGAGTGGCAGCAAACATGCCAAGTATGTGCCATCTTTCTGGAGACTTAAAAGCCTAGTGCATCAGTTTCATTTTTACCGTCTCTACATGAATTTCACATAGGCATCTCAAACTGAGCAGATTCAAAAAAGAACCCCTTGTATATTTTCCCCTAGGCTGCTTCACCAACACGTTTTTCATCTCAGTATGTGGAACCCCTGTCTGCTCCATCGTTTATCCAGTAGCTGGGAGTCATTGCTGCCAGCTCTTTCCTTAACCTGCATTGAAAGAATCACCAAGTCCTATAGAGCCCACCTCTCAGAATGTTCCCGAGTCCATACTTTCTCTACATTTTTCCTGCATCCCCCACAGCACCAGCCTCTGTTATCTCCCATCTGTAGTGCTATGAAAGTGTCCATCATGATCTTCTGATAGTTACATGTTGTTTTTCAATTCAATTCATAATCTGAAAATGAGCCTAGATGATCTTAAAATAACAAATCTCTTCACATCTCTTTCCTGTAGAAAACCCTCAGAAGTGCTTCATTGCTCTTACGTTAAAGGTGAAATCTGTAATATGGCATATAAAGCTGGGAATGGTCTGATCTCCAGCTCCTCCCCCAGCAATGCCTTAGGCCTCTGCTTCACAAAATCACTTTGCATCATCCCCACCAGCTGTTCAGGTTTTGAGCAATAGTAGCTTTCTTCTCACCTCAAATCATTCGTAAGTCCTGTTCTCTTTCCCTGCAAATCTCTTCCACAGTCATTTCCTTTGATTTGAAATATCTTCCTTTCCTTTGGAATTTCAGTTGAAGTGTCAGGGAATTTTTCTTGACACGTCAATGTAGGTATGTTTTCCTAAGTACATCCACATACATTTTCTTGGCGTCTTTATTTTACTTTATACAACTGCAATTAAAGTCTAATCTGTTTATTTATTCAAAGTCTGTATTCGTCTCCTATTGCTGCTGTACAAATTACTACGAATGTATCAGCTTAAAACAACAAAGGTTTATTATTTTACAGCTCTGTAGGTCAGAAGTCCAAAATGTACCCATAGGGCATTTCCTTTGGAGACTCTAGGGAGGAATCCATTTTTCTGCCTTTTCAGCCTGCAATTTCTTGTTGTGACCCCTTCCATCAACATAGCCAACAGTGCAGATTGAGTCTTTCTACTAATGACATCTCTCTGGCTCTGATACTTCTGCCACCCTCTTTCCCACTTAAGGACCCATAGGATTCCATGGGGCCCACCCAGATAATCCAGAATCGACTACTTATATTAAGGTCAACAGATAGAAACTTTGATTCCATCTGCTACCTCAATTCTCCCTTGACATGTAAGGTAACAGAATCACGGGTATCAGGGATTAGAGAGTGGATATAACATGGTCTGTTTCAATAGGAAGTTTTAAGTTCCTTGAGGTCAGGGCCATACTTGTCTTGCCGAATGTTAGATCTACAACACCTAGCATATTGCCCAGTGTAGTGTAGCACTTCATAAATATTTGTTGGATGGAAGGATAAATTAATAAAGTAGAATTATTTTTCAGTTATAATGGTAATTAAGGTAGATAGCAAGTCTCAGAGTAGGGAACAGGTAGCATACTAATTATGCTACATCAAACTGTTATCATCACAAGTTGCTTAAACTTCTTTATCCAAGGTATCTCATATTCTTTGCGAATTAAAAACAAATCCTGAATTTTATTGTGAAATGCTTGTTGGTTCTTTCCAACCCCCACCAAAATGAATGTCATGATTATGCATTTGATGCAGAAATACCAACATAAATGTGCTTTCCTGAAGCATGCAGCTGCTATCACTGAGGCTGACTGTAATTCAGACATATGCTGGGTGGCAGCAGATAAGTTTGGAATTAGTTGTGATAGGTAATCCACAAAATAGCGAGGCCACATGCCAGTAATCAAGAATTCACTGTAATTACTTTAATCTGTAATCGGCTCAACACAGTGCACAAAAGACAGACAGAAATTCTGCAACCAGAGAGGAGGTTGGTTAATTATTCCAAGGCCATCTCTTTGTTCCTATATTGATTTTGAATTGTATGACCTTTTCATTCATTCATTTATATATTTATTCATTCAGTGGAATGTGTTAATTGCAGTAGGAGCATATTAATTACACTAGAAACAAAACCAACAAAAACATGTCCCTTCACCTCTCAGTACATCAGGGTTCCAAGTGAGAGATAGACATGTAAATAAACCCATTAATTCTCTTCCTTTGTTGAAAAAAGAGGAAGTTGTAGATTCAAAGTTAATAAACAGTTACTATGAGACAGTTATCTATATTAGAAAGACAAATAATTGGAAAACATGCACACACACAGAAATCCATACACACACACACAACACACACACACACACACACACACACACACAACACACACACACACACCATGTCATTGCCAAGGGAGTCAGCTTAGTTTACTGAGGAAGACAGTGAGATTTTATTTGTTTATTTTTATTCCTGAATCTGTAGGCTACAGGTTCTATACCAAAGTTAAATGGATGACAGACTATTTATTGCACAATAAAGCCAGTCCATAAAAATTAGGTGCTTCTTATTCTCCTAAAAGGTTGTCTTAGACTGCGAATGAAACAGTTTTCATTTTCAAAGTCTGCTGAGGAGACTCCTGATGCTTTTTCACATGCCTTGTTACCAAGACACTGTGGCTTTATCCAATGTGTAAACACCTCAAAGTGAACAAGTGCGAAAGGTTCTAATAGGCTCGATTAGAGGTGAAGTCTTTTAAAGTGCTATTTAAAATGGATAATGAAAAACTTTTTAAAAGGCAATGTTCAGATGCAGAAAGAAAGAGATAAACTTGGAGATCAACAGGTATGGAAAAAAAAAAAAAACTTCAGGCATTTTATATGATTATAAGTTTACCATAAGTTAGCACTGAGTGTTGAGCTTTCACAACAAAATGAGTTCACATGATTTTAGAGTGCTTGGTTAAGACTATAGCATATGACAAATAGGAGACAATAAATGGTCCTATGCTGGTCAGACCCTCTAGTTATTGAAGGAGGTCATTGAGAGGATATGACCGCAATCTGGACTTGGGCAATCGGAGGCTTTTCACCCTGTCTCCTGTCCTTGGAATATAAGTTTTGCCCACCGTTCCTACAGTGGCAGCCATTTGTAAAGACATAGCCTTGAGAAAGCAATGCGTTGTTAGACCATTTGGATGGTATATATCACTGAACCCAGGTGAAGGCTTCTATACAAACTTTTAAGATTCTGGCTCAATGGCATGGAGATTTACTCATCTTTTGGCCTACTAAAACAAGCCTCTAGAGTAGGTTCCCTTGATGATGAAAATTGCCACCTACCAATCTGGAGTGGTCTGCATCTTTCTTTGATCTTTCCTTGCCTTCTGTGTATAGGGGCCAATGTCAGATTTCACCTTGGAATCTTTTGAGGTCTCAAAACAGCAATTGTGCTTATTTTTAGTCATCTCAGGTAACAAGTGACATAACACACTCAAAAGCTGGAATCATTTTTAAGAAGTAAGGAAGTCAGGATGCTGAAAGTTTCAAGCAAAGGAATGTTAAATATATTAATGTTTAATTGGAGAATATAAAAGACTTGGGATGTTTATAAGGCTTTATTTTTTTTAAATTCAAATATTTTGTCACATTCTGGAGGCATTATGTTGTAGTACTCAGGACAGTAATGGAAAGTTACTGGAAGAGCCACTTCTGGTCAGTATTAGAACATTCAAAAGGGACATATTCAAAAATGCAGTGGGCATCCTGGCAAGTAGTGAGTACCCCCCCACCCCCAAAGCATCTTGAACAGTGGCTGGGATGTCATTAGTAGACAGTTCAATGACTCTTATGGAGGGGATTTGAGCATCCAAGCAATAGTTGCTTTAACCAACCATTAAACATCAACTTGTAATCTTGTATCACTTTAATAGTTCATGACATTAGGTCATGAGACAATAAATGAGTAAATAATAATTTATACATACATTTAATAATTCACAATGGCATTATATTTTCAGGGAAATTACCTTGGAAAACTTGATAAAAATAACCGATGGAAATACATATTCTCTCTTTCCACATAGCCAGCATTTTCTCTGCTGATGAATAATTGACTGTTGAGTTAGGTCCCAACTGAAGTAGATGACATACTTGTAGAATATGCTGTCTAAAAACTAAGTGTTATTTGACCTTGAATCACACTTGCATGGAAAGATCATCCCATGCTGGAAGGAAGGTTGGAACTAAAACAACTGAGAGAAGAGCATATCCGTTTCCATCATCTCACTCACACTTGGGGGCACATAGTCCTGGAGTGGAAAACTGGACAAATCTTGTACATAGTCCAGTCATCCTCATTTTTTTTTTCTTTTTCTCCTGAGTGTGTATAGTTAAATTCCCATTTGTTAAGTGAACACGATGTGACTCCACTCTTGTCTTTTTAAAGCTCTGTTATTAGCTGATAATCTTGAGCTATTTCTGCTCAGTATCACACGGCTCCTTCTAGTTTCTTCGATTATCTTCATTGCTTTACTTGGTAAATGAACAAAGCTGATATTTCCGTACAAAGTACTGTATCGAGTTTAACTTAATTTATTTATATGATGTCAGGGGGATGGTTTGAGAAGGTTAATTTCACTTATTACCTAACAGGTTTACTTATTACCTAACAAATTTATATCATTTCACTAAATTCTCTAAACTCTCCAAAGAAAGAAGTATTATTATTAACCTTGTAAACTGATGGTAAAAGGTGCTTAGTCAGTTTGCGTTGCCTAAGACAGAGAAAATCAGATCTGTTTGACCCCAAAGTTCACAAGCTTTCCAGTACACACTACTGCCTCTCTTATTTGAATTGGACATTTTAACAGAGGCATTTTTAGTCAGACTGCTATAACGTGAGAGCAATTTAATCCAGTTTCTAACTATTCTACTTCATTTTTTAGGTTGCATTTCTGTGCAATGAAGTGAATGGATATTTTTCTTCCACAGTGTTGCAGGCCAGTCATTTGCTTTCTAGCCATGACCATAAAAGGAAAATGCTTTCCACAAATAGTATCTTGGGCAAAATATATTGTTCCTTTTGATGTATTTTTACTTCTTTCTCTGAAATCCTTACATGGTAAAGTGTAATAAGACATTAGTTTACACAGAAATAGGGCTTGAAAAGGACAAATGAAACACTTTAACAGCCAATAAAGGAGTTTCTGCATGTAGCCCTCATTCGATGGGGCAGCAAACTTTCTGCTTTCTTTTTTTTCTTTTTCTTTTTTCTTTTATCTTTTTTTTTTTTCTCCTCTAGAACATAGACCTTGACAGAGAGAGGACAAGAAAGAAATATAACCCTAGCCTTAAGTGTGAGTTAAAACTAAGATTCATGGGGAAGAAATGGCAAATTTCTTTCTAACACCTTCCTTTGCTACAATCTAGATGGAGTTAGATGGAGTTAGAGATTCTGTTTGCCTAGGGTGATGAGATCAAATTGTTGTGTCAGCCGAGGCTTTCTGTGCAGGTCCATAGATCAGAGCTCTCTGTGGCTCTCCAAAAACACAAACCACAGATTGAGAATTATTGCTGGTTTGAACTTTCAGTTTTTATTTGATTCGGTTATCCCATGTAGAATTATCCTCTTTGTGTTAAGGTGGAGCAAGGTGGGGCTGGGGATGAGGGGGCAATTTAGTATTTCCCAAAGGCTCACTCCAGTATACTGTTTGATTTTTAAATAATAGACTCCAAACGGGGAGAAAATATGTAAGATTTGTGATATGCTTTGTGATTATCTAGAACATTTGTCATACACTCCAGGGCACCTAATAATGAAATAATTGTTTAACAAGAGCAGAAAAAACCTCTTTTGATATGGTACATGATGTACCAAGTAACTTTTGCATTCATACTTTTCATGTTTTTTTTCTCTTGGGTATCATCACTTAAGTTGTAAGCTCCTTGGGGGAAGAAAAGGAAAGGTTTTATACATCCATGTACCCATCTGAGAGCCTGGCACAGTGCCTTTTACCCAGTAGGATCCCACAGAGGGTTTGGTGATTCATTGGTATTGCCACTTTTCTTGTGAGAAAGGGAAGATAGACTGCACGAGGTGATGTGAAATATGCCTATTTTCCCCTGTCACCATATGGATCACCTGAGGAGAAAATAGCATTCATTTTTCAGTCTGATTGTAGGGCTATTCAAAAGAGCTGTTTGAATTTTATCGGAGATGAAGTTCTCATTTTGAGAAACTAACATATAGTTCCAGATTAGGATGAGGTTTAAAAATTGCATGGTATTTTTAATATATGTTAAAATTTAGGTCTGTCAATCATGCTGGTGTTTCTGTAAGAGGATGCCACAAAACCTTTCCCTAAAAGAGGCTCAAATTTGAAGCCACATTAGTTATTATTAATAGTTTTATTCGTCATTACACGTCTTGTAAAATCCATCATTTTCACTACTTTTCAGTAGTGCTGTCAGAAATGTATTCTGACAGAAATAAAAATTCGAGCACCACTAACTAGGCCTTCAGTTAATGATACCAACTGTTATGAATATTCACTTTTCAAAGCTACCATTTCTGGAGAAATTCCTATATGCCAGGCATGGTGCTAAGTGTTTTACATACATCACCTCGTTTAATCCCTATTATAATGCTATTTTAAAGATGAAAAAATGGTGATTTAGGTTCATTTGCATGTTAGGATCATACAAAATCGTACAGCTTGCAAAACGCCATTTTAAACATTGCACTGTTGTTGACTTAAGTTTCTTGCTGAATTGTCTCTGACTTTTCCTGAGCACTTAGAATAGACATTGTATATTTTTTGTTTAGCTACTTTGACTAGGAACCTTTAGTGCCTTCCATTTTATGAAGCTTTTTCAAAGCCTTCTATTTGTATCACAGCAATTCCTTATGTTTAATTTTTTTCCATATTCTTTTGTGTCCTGTATGCTTTTAAGCCATGTAACTAAATGATAAACCCTGTGATGGAAAAAAAGAAAAATCTATGTTTATGTAAGTGTGACTGATGAAAGCCAGGATCTAATATCAAAAATTCTTGATTTCTAGCACTGAGCCTGTTGTTTTAGAATCCAAGAAAACAAAAGCAATTTGTCCTTTTACTCAAGAGCACATTCTGTGGAAAGCTGTCAACCCCAAAAGTGTTACAATGCATCTGCATAGCCATATGTTGACAGATGTTTTTGTCTGTAACTCTAGCTTTCTTGGTGTGTAGTGTGACTTCCACTCAAAGATGTTTTTCTTTACTTTTTGAGGTTTTCTCTGTAAAAATAGTTCACCCATGTGAAAAAAAATTAGTAAAATGAAAAAGAATGAATTAAAAATATACAAAATCAAAAGAAATCCAAGGATGTTACTAATCTTTTTTTCCTTCAACTAGTGATGGAAAACAACATGATAATCTTCGATTCCTTTTGTCAGAGCACAGAAACATTGTAAGGTAGAGTGAGAGCTGCTGGGTGGTAGCATAGCCACTGATTGTGCAGTAGCATGCCGCCCCACGAATATAAATCTTCAGTCTCACTGGGACTTATTGTAAAAAAAGAAGTTTGCAATTAAAGGCAAAGGAAAAATTCTCAAAAATTAATTAATATATTGTAGTTTAGGCTATGCAAATTCAGAAAACAATCAAGTCGACTTACTTAAAAAAAAATAATGTCTCATTTGGAAATTTTTGCCTTTGGCGTCTCATCTTCCTTTAGTCATGACAGGTAAATGTTTTTCCTCGTCGTAGATAGTCTTTCTGGAGTCACAGGCATGAAGACACATCTTGTTGCCACTCTCCACGTGCGTTATTCCATCTAGGAAGTATAGAAATAACACCAGCTGATCTCCCTCTTGCACCCACAGAAAAATCACAGTTTGGCATCACTTGGAAACCATAGTTTGCAGAAGGGAAAGCTGTTTGTGACTCATTTATCCTCACCTCTTGTCTAACTCTTTCCTTCAAGCACAGTCTTGCCGTGTATCATATTGATCTTAGGGCTGCTTTTCTTCCCTAGATGTTCACAACTAAGTCTTATCACAAGGTTTTGTATTTTGTGGTATCTGTAAACATCTATGTACAAAATGCTGAGAGTTGACCCGTGTTTTGTTCATCATATCGCAATAGTTTTGATGCTCTCTGGTCATGTATTATATTTGGCTCCTCTATAGGATTTGTGCTGATAACAAAAGTTGATTGAATTTAGGTGACTATGTTTATGAACTTTACATTGGTGATGTCCTTCTACCTTTGTTTTAAAAATATTTATAGGGAAATCATAACATAACACTTATAGGGAGTTCAAGTTCTGGAGATACTTGATTTTGTGTTTAATCATTCATATAGCTGATATAATGTCAGCTGATAAAAATGAAAACATTACAGAAGCTTAACCTAATGGAAGTTTCCTTTTTGCTCACATACAGACCAGTTGGCAGAGGGTAGGGTTTTCTTCCATAAATATTTTCAAGGCCCAGGCTTCTTTTGTCTTGTGGTTTTACCACCTGTGTAGCTTCTGAGCCATCTTCTAGATCCTCTACATCCAGCCTGAAGAAGGCAGATTGCTTTCTTAGTCGCTTTGGCCATTTTGCTTCCACTAACATTCTATTGAGTAGAAGTCACATGACCCTGACTAAAGCCAGCCAGTGCAAGGAAATGTAGTTTCTGGCTTGATGGCAATCTCCCAATTATAAGTCTACTAAAGAAAAACAAATTGTCGATGGTCAGCTGTTAATCTGTAATACGGTATTCAGAACAAGTCATTTAGTGCTGTCCTCTGGCTCTGCACATTCTTAAGAGCATCATAGTAGTTTCCTAGAGCTGATATAACAAAGTATCCTAAAATGGTTGCTCAAAGAAACATAGATTTATTCTCTCACAATTAGGAGGCTGAAGGTCTGAAATCAAGGTATTGGCAGGCCCATGATTCCTGAAATTTCTGGGTAGAATCCTTCCTTGCCTCTTCCAAGCTTCTGGTGATGACCATCATCCAATAGCATTCCTCGGCTTGCAGCTATATTACTCCAGTGTCTCCCGCCATCATATCATGCCATTTCTTTCTGTGTCTCTGTCTTCACCTGGTATTTTCCTCTTTTTTTGAGTTCAGCAGTTATATTGAATTAGAGTACACATGATTGGCTTCATCTTAACTTGATTTCATCTGCACAGACAATATCTTCCAAATAATGTCACATTTATAGGTACCCGATATTAGGACTTCAACATTTTAGGGAGGATGAGGAAATAATTCAACTTATAGCAGGAATGTTGGGCTTCTTTGTTTCTTTTTTTATTTATTTAGCAATTTTTGCCTATTAATAAATTAAATACAGAAGATGACAACTATAATCACAACAAGGTTCTTTCAATCTCTGCTGGGATCTCCGATAGGGACATCCTCAACTGTGGGTCAGCAAACTTTTTTTGTATAAAAGTCCAGAGAGAGCAAATCATTTTTGCTTTGTGGGCCATATTATCTTTTACAATTATAGCATGAAAGCAACCAGTCAGTAGTAAATAAATGAGCATGACTCATAGAAGCTCTAATAAAACTTCATTTGCAAAAACTAGTGGCAAGCTGGATTTTGCATATAGGCAAATTTTACCTACAGAACACTGTGCCTGACTATGATTCATTATAACCTGGATGTGAACATTATGAAATGAACCCAGCTTTGAATTTAGATACACATAAATTAAAATTCGGCCATCACTGAGTAATTTTGACCTTGACTGGCTTAACCTCAGTAAGTGCCAGTCCCTCATTAATAGAATGAGGACAACTCACACAAATCATCTATATAGTGCATAGCTTTTTGGAGGCATTCAGATGTAGCTGCCTATATAGGTCTTCTTTTACAGAGGCAACAAAATGGATGTGAGCAAGAACTACGAGGTCATACTGTCCCTTCCTGATATTTGATCTTGGGCAACTTCCTTAATATCAATGTGCCTCATTATTCTCATCATTCAAAGAGATAATGATAGTGTTTACTTATGAAGATTCAGAGAGTTAAGACAAGTAAAGCAATTAGACCAGTGATCGGTACTTAGTAAGCACTCAGTAAATGGTGCCTGCACATATTGGCCATCATTGTTATAATTGGCTTCTCTTGTTACTCAGCAATAGGGTGTATCATTCAATTTTATTTTGGATGAATTTAGGTTGGTTATTCAGGCCTAAGCAATTTATTTTTTTTCTGATTTATCAGTTACATTAGGATGAAAGAATAGCTTCTCTTTTATTCTCTATACTATTTCTGTTCAATGAGGGAGGACAAAGGCATCAGAGTGTTATGGCAACCACTCTGTCCTCCAGCCACACTATGACTGAAGTTTTTCACACATGTTACAATAAGACTTTAAAGGAAAATAGAATTCAATAAGTAGAGTTTTGCTTTAGAGCCAACTTTGGGATAAAATATTTATTATATCTGAGGATTCAGATGCCATTTGGAAACCTTTTCAATTAAAACAGGTACATAAAATTGATTAAAACGTTGTTAATGAATACTTGAGAAGTTTTCATGGACATGTGACAGAGAAAAACCTCTGGGGTACTAATTTTCCTTGGTTATATTAATGTAATGATTTTCGAAACTTGTCTTATTCTAGTGGAAAGAAATAAGGATGAAGAGTTAGCAAAAGAATTAGAATTAGAGTAATAAAACAGAAAAATTGCTAATTAACTTTTGTTAGTAACTTAAAAATATAAATTTAATTTAGAAATATGTATTTCTAAATAATGAGGACTATTTTCAGGAACTAATTATGATCATTTAGCTGGTTTCTCACTTTCCCCAAAGTAAGAGGAAATGTCAGTCATACTCCATACTGTTCAGTTGGTGGTTTTGCAGTATATTCATGGAGTTATGAAGCTCAGCTTAAAAGAGAATATGTTTATTTCTATATGTTGACTATGGCATGTAATATGCCCCTGTGTTCATAAGATAATGCCACCTGACACTGTTTTGGATAAATTCAAAACCATAGACTTATAGTTTTATATTTCTGTTACTTATATTTTAAGATTTTTTTCTTACTTTAAAGAATAAAAGTCTGAATCACCTGGATAATATTTAAAAGTCCTCTATAATTTAATGGCTTAGGTTTGTTCCTAGTTGTTTCAGTTAGACTATGTGTAATTTTAAATAGTGAGCTTGGATAAATATATCATTATTGTTTATTTCATGTAGAGACTTTGTGAATCTTTAACTACCTTCTCATATTAATAATCTAAGTGATTCCCCTTTTCTACCATAGTAGAGCTCATTACTTGTATCTTGGCCTCGTTAAAGAATTTAGCATTTGCTCTTTAGCTATAGTCATTGGAACTAATTATTTATTTATGTATTTATTATTGTTGTTGTTATTGTTATTATTATTATTATTATTATTTTATTTTTAATTTTTCAATGTGGCCCCTGAATATATACTATTGCTTCTGCTAGCCCTCAGAATTGGTATATCATACAGTTCCCCCTACCCCACCCTTTATTTTTCCAGCCTCTATCCAATAGGTTTTTTTCAGTTTGTTGACATCTCCCCTCCCTCTATATTATAGTATTTTCGAGTTTGAGACTATATTAGTTTGCTAGAATAGCTGTAACGAAATACTGTACTGTATGTCCTAAGCAACAGAAATTTATTCTCTTATACCTCTGAATACTAGAAGTCCAAATTCAAGAATTAGTCCCTTCCAAGGGCTACAAGTGAAGGAAGAGTTCTAGGCCTTTCTCCTAGGGTTGTAAGACCCTCTTCCTGTTCATAAGCTATTCTCTGATATGTATATCTCTGTTTCCAAATTTCCCTTATTTATAAGGATATGAATTACATTACGTTAGGATCCACCCTCATGAGCTCACTTTAGCTTTTTCACCTCTGTAAAGACCCTATTTCCAAATATAGTCACAATCTGAGGCTCTGCAGTTAGAACTTTAACGTATGGATTTTGGGGAGATAGAATTCAGTATGAACACAGACTCTTTAGAAATCCACCTCTGTAATGTTATACATGAGAGACTGGAGAACCTAAATGCCTACTCTAAGTCTATGCATTCTGTTTTGAATAGAATCAGAATAGTAATCTTATTTGTTTTACACTTTCCAGAGCATTCTGTGACCCTTCTCTCTCATGAATGCGTCAGTCTATTCTATACAAGTAGACTGAAAGCTCCTCTGTACTGAACTCACTCAGGTTCTCTTTGAATTTAAGTGAAATTGATTGAGGTTCATCTGAATCTATACCTGCTTTGTTGGTTCTTAGCTTAAGTTTCTTAAGAAGTAGTCTAAATTTCTATGTATCTTCTACACATAGTTACCATTTATTATTCAGCAAAGATTTATTAAGACATGTAGCCTTGGTGCTGGCTAGACATTAGGCTGTTAATTTCAACAGGGTTCGTGAATGTTCTTTTCTATCATGTGAGGAAGGGTAAAAATAAGTTTTACGGTTTTAAGTAGTGTGCTGTTTAATGGTTATGTGCATAGTTTCTGAGGCTGTAATGCTCTCCAATGAGTAATGTTCTCCAATGAGTATACTTCTAACCAAGTATGTCTGTGACATGCTTAAGTACTGATGGTTTGTAAAGAATGTCAGTCACATGAAGTTTAAATTACCTTCCCTTCATTTCATCCTTGGCTGCTCACATGTTTATCATCCAATAAAGATAACAGATTGCAATATACATTAAGAGCAACCTATAGTGTTAATATTCTTATCGTTTATCATCTAGGAAATAAAAATGCACATCAAAATGGAAATTATTTTTAGGCAAAGTTACAATAAACATATGCCAAGTATGTGATATATTAAACGTATATTTATTTTAGTCTTAACATATGTAAGATGTGAGAAGTTAAAACAACTGTTCTTATTATTACCTTTTTATATTTAATATTCAAAATGTTTTAAATAAAGATAGCATAGCTGATGATAGTGTAGATTCACCCATTATGTTTAACATTCAGAAGTGTACTTTGTTTTAATATTGAACATTTGTGTTATAATGTTGCATGCAAAATTTGAGATATATTTGTTAAGAGTGTTAGTTTAAAAATAATTCAGGCCCCAGAGAAAAGGAATTTACTTGAGAAATATAAGGTGGAATGATAAGTCATTTACCAATGACATTTATTTTATAATATATTCTGCACCACCCTTGACAGATATTAATTAATGCTTTCTTATTTTCAATTTCTTATTTTTTTTCCCTTCATGAAAAATCTCAAGTAATGATTGAGAGGCATTGTGAAAATATTAAGGAATGTTTTTGGAGAATAATAGTGAACATTAGATGAAAATATACTACTTAGGATGTAAGGACATTTAGACTATGGCATGCAGTTTGGGGAGGGTGACAGAAATAAAGGTTAAAAACAACAACAAAAAGGAGGCTTGAGGGCCAGGGCTGAGCAGAAGTTGGGGTATTAATGCCTCTTAGCAAGGAGAACACTATCTGGTGTCAAAATCAGAAAATAATTAGGGAAGAAATGTGAAAAGTGTCAGGAAGTGGTAACAGTTTTATGAAAAGGAAATTACTCTTGCACCTCATTGTGTATTGATTAGTGAGAGTTGAGCAATTGGAAGAGGAAGTTGTAGCTATCAAAGAAAGACATGCCTACGGCAACAGTGCTGTGCTTAATAAAAATAAAATAAAATAAGGCTTGACCTAATAGAAACTAGGCAGCAAGCCAATTTTAAAAGCAGAACAGCCATCTCTCTGCCTTCACCATTCTAGCACCCACACATAATTTACATCTCTGACGTTAGTGTTCAGGAATATTGCTTTAAACTCCATCTTGTTATCTTCTTCATAATCTATTTTTGTTAAGATTTTATTCTTTCTGTTTTTGTGCTGATTGCTACATGGTATTCAGTGGAAAGTTTAGTACATAGAGCTCTAGGCAAAATTTTCCTTTCTTAGACAATTTACTTTGGAATCAACAATGGAAATGGAGAGGAGTCATTACCGATTCTTGTCTGGATGTGGAAATTTGGTTGGTTAGACGAGGAAAGTTTTGGAGACAATTGTGATGTGCTTTTTCTTAATGGGAACTCTAAATTTTTATTGCACCTAATTTATTTTGCTTATAGCAAAAATAACTCAATATGAAAAAAATTGTGTGCAGGGGGGTGGAGCTTAAAGTATGCTTGTATCAGAAGAAAAGAGTATGAGAAAGAGCAGCAAATATCATATTGCTGCCATAGTTAGGATGTATGTTCAATTGTTATGTCATAAAGCCGAATAACATCAGTTTAAACAAAAGTGGAACGTTATTTCTCTCTCACGTAAGAACCCATCATGCTGGTACAATGGCTCAGTTCTATGATGTTAGGTATATGCTCTTCTGAGGTCCTGCTTTACCACACTTACTGGGTTGCTATGGTTCTCATGAATCTTCATGATGTCTGTATTTCACCCCATGGTAAGAGAATAAGAGGCAAAGGAGGTCACCTCTGATCCTTTAGAAGAATGATCCAATGTTCATAGATCACTTCTGCACACATGCTGTTGCCCATAAATGAATCAAATGATAGTACTTACCTACAAAGGAGGTTCAGAAGTGTGGTCTTTCTGACCTTCCATGGGGTTTGTGAGATGGTAAAGAGGATAGACTGGGTATGGAACAACAGCAAGTGGTCCAGGGCAAAACGAAGCTTTCGGATAGTGTGGTAGAACAAGATGGTAGGAATCTGGGCATCCAAATGACGATCTGAAGCAGAGCTATGCTGCCAGCTTGGATCACTCTCCTCCAGGCTTTGATATAAAATACATTTCTGGTAAGCTACTGTTGTTTCGTTTTGGTTTGCTTTTTGGTCTTTTTGTTTCAGCAGTGTAGCCACCAGTCTCCTAAGAGAGCTAGATGTAGGAAAAAATATATCAAAAGTATATCCTTTAATATTATTCAGAAAAAAATATTAAATATTATAGTAAAATTAGGAAATGGAGCATAATTAAAGCAGTTGAACTAAGAGAAAGATGGGAATTTCTCTGCAAATTTGCAATTAATATAAAAATATTCTTCCATTCTTCTTTTTCCTTCTCTCCTTTTTTTTTCCTCTTTTCTTCCTTCCTGTGCTGGTTCCTTTTTTTTTTTTTTTTTTCCAATAAATGTCTTGAGACAGTCATCTGACCCCAATTTCTAGGCATAAAAGCATCAAAAATGATTATTTCTTGGGATTAACATAACTGAATGTGCACTAAGAGAAACCTTTTATATGAGATAATTTTAAATTTTAGTATTATAATTAAATAAGTCATACTAGTATGTCTTTGTAAAATTTTGGCCTTAAGTGCTGAACTCTTACCATTTACGTGACAATATCCTTGCAAGTTGATAAATTGGTTTTCAGGTTTAGGTCTATCTGTAATGCGCTTAATTGTTATATCGTGGAGATATGCTTCTTGAATTTACTTCTCATTCGAGTTATGCTTCCTGACAGGGACCCTGACCAATGAACAATAAAGCAATTTTCACCATGATGTTATGCAATATTGAGCAGATTATATCATAGTTAATTTTAGATATTATAACCCTGCTACCTGCAGATGCTAATTTTGCACTGAAGCTGGTTTTCAACCAGAAAAATAAATAGAAAATGGAAATTCTGAAGACACAGTAGCATCCTTTTTACCTTTGTTTTGTCCTATATAGTAACTTTTTTTTTTTTTTTTTTTGGATTATAGACCTCTGAAAATTTATGAAAAGCCAGGATTCTTTCCTTGGGGGAAAAAAATACCCAGACATATGTTTCTGAAATAGTTTGCATACAACTTCAGTGGTTAACAGATTTCCAAACCTCAGGTATAGTTTCTATTTCAGAATCTAATATTTGGAACCCCTACTCTTACTCAATATATTAGATTGACTCATGGAATATTTAATGGAATGCCCTTTAGGTATTTAACAGTTTGGGATTAATTTTAACTTCTTGGCAAAATGTGATACCCAGGAATTGTTTAAGAAAGCCAAGAGTTTTAACTAAGTGTGGTAAAATATTCAGTGAAAATGGATGGTGTATGTTGTTCCCCATAAGGGTCTCTAATGTGTAAGTCATCATTACCTATAGTACAGAAAGCACAACTACACAAGGAAAAAACAAACAAACAGCTTTTGCATTTTCTATAGAAAGTTTGTATTGCAAAGGACTTTTTATATAAGCTTAATTAAAATGGTCTAATAACCAAATCTTTATGTGCAGTTTTAAAGCAATATGTAGAATATGCAACTTTTACAAGACACGGTGGTATCATAGTTGTGATTCATTGGAAAACAGTGAAATTAGTATTAGCATAGCTCAGTATAAACACATCTGCATTGAATTTCTAATAAAGTTCTTTATACACTGAGGTATCATCTGCTTTGTGTTGTACAATTTGAAGGAAACAAGACAAACAAACACAGGAAGAATTCTTCTGTCTCCTGAGAAGTTTATTTTTATTTCTTTTCTTACTGTTCTAGTTATTTAAGTTACCTGAAGCCTCAAAGGCCAACCGCTCCTTTTTAGCAAAGATGGAAGCAAATGGCTTCTTTTAAAGTAAAACAGTAATATAGAGTAAGAACTATCAGAAAAGGGAGGCATAAAACAAACATGGAGGGTACAAAATTGAATGGCTTGGAGACCTTAACCGATAGTCCAGAAGCAGTCTCAACATAGACATGCTGGATCTAGGGACACAGTGACATCAAGAGTTGGTTGCTTTTTGGTTTCCCTTGCTCTCCCATGTATTGGCCACACTGTCTCTCTTCAATGGTGGTTTCCACAAACTTGGATTTCCACTCCCTCAACCCTGAGATCATCAGATTAGCTCTCAGTGAACCACTTCCGATCACATACCTTTTCTAGACCAGTTTCTTTGAGCAGGGTCTATCTAGATTAACAGACCATTTTCCCAACCTAGAACAGTCATTGTGCAAGGTGGATGGGGAAAAAGATCTGCCAGGCCTAGGTCCTGTTCTCCATTCTGGAGCTGTTGGCGGGATCAGCACAACATCATCACATGTCCAGGGAGCAGGAGAGGAGGGATTTTCACTTGGAAACTTTAGTTTTTGTACAAGAAGGATGGATGCTAGGCAATTCAAAAGCACAACTATCTGCATAGGCATCAAAACATGCATACACATTTACAACAACCAGAGATCACTGAAGAATTTGGTTAGCTCTCACACAAATTGGGAGGTGATTTTGCTGAGTTCTGGTCATTCTTCCACCACCACTTCTAGCTTTGTGACTGCAGTTAGGTCTCCTAACAGCTTCAGAAGGAGGTTTGTGCATACCTAAAGGAGGCTTTTCATTTAAGAAATTACTTTACCCAGAAAATTGAAAAGTGATTTCAATAAGTCACACCATCTGCTGCTCTCATATTAAGTTACAACTGGCCAAAATTGAATCTTCATTTATGTGACTTGCAGGTTTTACCTTCATACTTTTTTTTTTTTAGTAGTGATTGAAAGTAACTCATCAGAAATTATATTTAATTGATGGAATTTTTTGTGTGTGTGCATGTGTGCATTTTCTGAAATCTAAAGTTGTGTATTTTTTTACTCACTTATTTACTTATTTTTATTTTAACAAGGCTGAGATACAGATGTGGGTCATATATAAAGAAACTGGTAACAGAACTTTTTTAACACTGGTAGTATAACTGGCCTAAAAGCCACCATGTGAGGACATAACTCTTATTCTGGACATCACAATTTGAAACCAGCTATGCTGAGAATTCTCATTCTCTATTGCTTCAGAGAAGTTAGCTATAAACCTTTTTCTTGTTGATACCAGTTGGTAAAATAAATAAAATATGCACTTGGTGAATCTACCATCTCTGAGCTTTGGTCGTGCAGGGAAATAAATCTTTCATTGCATGCCTTACTCTTTGAAGAGCTGAAAGAAGATAAAAACAAAGTACAACTTTTGCTTATGGAAGTCACTGCCTTAGCAATAGCTGCAATTACTGGGGATTGAACTCATGCCAGAGGTAAGTAGGCAATGCTTCTTAGCTGACACATCAAATATCTTTCTGTATCTTTGGAGACGATCCCATTTCTCAGGCACTTCATATTGTCCACAAACCCAGCCAGGTGATAGGGATATCCTGTGATCTTAAGAAGCAGTGATTTCTCTTTTATTGAGACACATGCTTTGCCTTGTTATCTCACGATGCTATTCTTTTAGTCAGAACTGGCTTCTTTCTATTAAGCAAGTACACACACACACACACACGTGCACACGCACACACGCGTACACACACACACACACATACAGGCACCCACATCTTTCCCTTTACTATTTCTCTAAATCACTGCACTGACTTTTGCCTAAATAGCCTAGAGTCCTATGGAGGTAATTAGAGAGAAGGAATTGTTATCTTCTCTTTTACAGAGGAAAAACCCAAGGAACATAAAATTTAATTGATGTATCAACCCATTCACCTTGTTAGTGGTGGTATAACATTCCAGCTAAATTCTCCTAGCACTACCAAGAAATGTGAGATGGACCGGAATGCTGCACACTATCTATATGCATGCGTGTGTGTGTGTGTGTGTGTGTGTGTGTGTGTGGACATATTTTGATTCTTTTCTCTTTTCCTTGAGGTAGTTTCAGAATATGTATTTGTCCAAGCAATTATTGGATTATCACCTCAGTAGTTTGGGTACAGTAAATATTTGATTGACTGTTACACTAACATGAGGAATTTGATATAGTACTGTGTGTTCCTTAAGTTTTTCAAGTGCTCCAGACATTGAGAAATACAATTTCCCTAGCAACTCTGTAGACCTGTGGATACACACATGCACATATTATGGTGATTATAGTATTTGCTTTCATTTTATGTGATGTATACTGATATTTCCTTCTCTCTTATTTTCTCTTTCCCTCTTTTGCTCTATTCTTTAAAATCCTGGTCATAATCAACTAAAATGATTTTATGACTGTTTTAATTGTGACCTCTAGTATGAAAAGCACTGGCATAGAGGAAAAAGAATAGTTGTGATGTCAGGAAGATATGGTTTTAAACCTTCCTGGTTTTGCCATTTTACTGACTGCGTGATTTCGAATAATCAACAAGACTCAGTTTTCCTGCCTGTAATATGGGAATAAGAGTACTTTTCTTGTGAGCGTAGCTGGTATTCTTTAATCTTTCTTGACAAATTGGTTTCTTTTAACATTTTCTCTCTCCTTTTATAACCTTTCATTTCTGTGGGAAGCAGGAGAAGAAATATTTTTCCCTGACTACCTCATTTTCTATTTATTTTATTATTACATATTAGATATAATGGCTTCTTTCTTTTAAAACAAAAGCTAAATACTATGACCTATGTTTTAGAACATAATGACAAAAATAATAGCTACCATTTTGAGCACCTTATTATTTGCTAAACGCTGTACACTCCATTTTAATGTATATGTACAGAATATATCTGAGGTAGGTGATATCAATATTCACATTTTATAAACAGAAAGAGGCATGAAGTACATTGCACAAAGTCATTGAGCCAGAATCCAGGCCCAAGAAATCTGACGACACAATTTAGTTCGACGACACAATTAGCTTTTTCTTTGTTTCTCACCTATGTGTTTTGATTAAGAGGCAGTTTACCATAGTGGTTAAAACACAGACTTTGCAGTCACCTTGCCTAAGTATGACTCCTGACTCTGTACTTATTGGCGTGTTTTCTCGTTCTTGTAATATGAATTATGAAATATTTTAATTGTTGAGTGAATTAAATAAGTTAATAGGTATAAAATAGCATGTGGCACATAATAAGCAATATGCTGTGTTATTATTTCTTCAGTCTCTTTCAAGAGGATTTTCATTATCATTTGAGAGGGGTGTGTGTGTGTGAGATTTAAGAGTTGTGAATATGGTCAACATTTTTTTCTTGGAAAATAAAGCAGTGGTATGCTAAGATAGCTATGACTAAAAAATAATCCCCCTGTTGGTAGTAAGGATATCAGATTTCTTGAAATAACCATTGTTTCTTTTCAACTTGAATTCTTAAAGCTAGGTTGTTATAAGCATACTTATACCATAATAAAGTTGCAGCAGAAATCATCTGTGTGTATGTGTCTCTCTTCCATATTATACCGAATACTTCTCATTATCTTTATCCTAGGAGTTCACAATACTAGAACATGTAGTAAGCACTCAGGAAATGCTCTGTGCTGTCTCTAATACAATGAACGACATTGTCAAGTGCCAAATGCAATTTAGGATTACAGCAACAGGTAGATAAATGTTCCTCATCTAAAGTATACAGTGTTTCATCACAGTACTTCATGAAATAGATGAGAAGAGGCATTTCCTCCATTTTCCAGAACTTTTTTTCCTCCATGAAACATGAGACAAATGTGATTGTAATTGGATATAAGATCATTTTGTTAATTTAATTTTAATAGTTTAAGTATGGTACAAACTACAAAGGCATGCAAATTCAATCTTTCCTGTGAAGGTTTGCATGCCAAAATGCGTAGAAAAATTAACTTGAATTCAATGAAATTGGTAAGTTTTTATTTATGTGACATTCATCTGATTTTCATAATAAAAACAACAGTGAGTCTTTTCTAAATGGATTAATATAATGGACTCACCATAATTTTAAAATTCAAACATTAAAAATATTATAGGTACTTTCTCTAAAGTGGTCTTATGAAACATATCTAGGACCTAATAAGCTTATATATATATCTGTAGGATCGAGGAGCATGTTGAATTTGACCACAAGAATATAATCCGCAAAATTCAGACTGAGACAACACAGTAGCTAATCAATAACCAGTCAACATCTCTGTTCCTCTTCAAAAAATAAGTGGCAAAACAAAAATAAGATAGAAGACTTATAGATTAAAAGAGCATTAACAATCAATTATCATGTTATCATATATAAAACTTATTTAGATTTTGTTTTAAAAACATAGAACAAATCATTACATGTATTACATCTATTGGAAATATGTATACTGACTGGATATTTGATGGAATTAAGAAATTAGTATTAATTATTTAAGAGTGATAATGGTGTTGTGGTTTGGTTAAGATAGTTCATATTTTATAGATACAAGTTGTAAAATATGGATGAAATGAAATCATATCTGAGATTTGCTTCTTAGTGTTTGAAAAGGAAGGAAGTGGGTCCAAGAGTAGGTAGGGCAGTTTGCTCTTAGGATGACAGTTGTAGGGACTGGCTAACATATGCATGAGAACTTATTATACTATGTTGTTGAACTTCATGTGTATTTGAAATAATCCATGGTAAAACAAGTTTGAAGACAATTACAGATTTACTTTAGCTTTATACATTTAATAGGCTTGAATTAATAAATTCAAAAGTGGAGGCACTTTAATCAAACTTTTATGGGGTAGTTCTAAAATAACCTAGTGTTTGATAAACTTAGTTAAATGGGTTTTGTGATATATAAAGTTAATCTATTTTACTCCTGATTTCTTTATAAAAGGTAAGTAATAATTATAAGCTATAGGAAATTGATCTTACACCACATCACAAAATTGTTAGAATCTAAAATATGAAGAGGATTTTCAAAGTGATGTTCAATTGCATGAGACTTGAAGATAATAGTATGACAAATTTCATAATGTTATACTACACAAAAATGTAGAAAGCCTGCTTTGTTCTCAGAAGGGGAGACAAAAATTGGGCCAAACTTTACTAAATGAAAAATCTTAGAAGCTAGATAAATACGTACATAAATAAATAATTGCAATGCAAGAGCATAAGTATAATAGAGCTATATTTTAAACACAGAAAGATTGCGATCAATTCAGTTTGGGTATTACAAACATCAGATAAAACTTTATATGTATTTTGCTGTTATAGGTGCAGCATATGCTTGTGGTGATTTAAATCATTAAGTAAGGAGATATTGTCAGCAAACTTTCAGAAGTAAAAAATTTAGAGTAAAATTTGTTATTGATCAGTATGTATAAGGATCTCTTTCAAAACATAGAAATTAAAAATCACCGTCAAAGAATTATAATTTGTATGCCAAGTGTGTCTGATTTTCATTTAATGCAATTCACACTCATTTAATTTGAAGAATTTTGAAGCTGAGGTGAAAGAAAAGTGTCCTACACACTTAATATACTTTCATTTTAATTTCATGCTTAACATAAATACCTTAGACTAGTACAAGATTTATAGTGTCCTTTCTGCCTGCTAAAAGATGGAATTGCCTTAGATTTCATCATGTTATTTTTCTTGACCATTGTGTCAATATCAAACTCCTGAAAATCAAATGTTTTGAATACATAAACCTAAATATATGATCAACATTGTTCCTGTGCAGATTTGAGAATCTTTTAAAAGAGTTAATTGATTTCTATGTGCATTAATGGAGTTCAAGTCACCCGCTTATTTAATAATTTTTAAGGTCAGAGAGACAAAAGAATCAATAATATGGTGGATTTCTTGGAAAATGGTATGTATAAGATATGTATATAGAGATGCATTGTACTAACACTTGTTTGAAAAGAAATTGTGCTATTTCTAAGGATATATTTAAAATCTTACATTTACCTAGTATAATAAATATCAGTAATATCCAAGTGAAATAACTAATATCATTAAAATAGGCAAAGTTTTTTGTTGTCTGTTTGTTTGTTTTCAATTATTGCAGCAACCCAGTTAAGCAACATGGACAGAATGTTCCCCAAGGTCAGGCACAGGCTCACAGTAGGTGCTCCAGAAATTCTTCATGGAAAATGAAATCTCTCGATGTGGTCATATAAGATTATATTTCGTGTATCCTCTGCCTCCATTTTTAAAAATCACTGTCTCCATCTCTGTTTAAGTGAGAGAGAGGCCTGTAATTACCAACTGTCATTTTGAATCATCTATTAACCCCTCTCCAGCCATTAAAATAGTTAATTGGGCTTCTAAGTTACTTTAATTTCACAATATAGTAAACAATCATATCTTTCTTACCAGAGGCAGGATAATGCGTTGATTACATTTTGGAAGTACATTAACCATTTTGAGCCACTCAGAGAATGGGAGCAGGCTCATTACCAAATGGACTGAAAGTGTTGCTTTTCTCTGGAAGGGTATGAATTCTGTTGCTGTAATTTCAGGCTTTTAATGCATTTCTTAACATGCATTGTGATGTAGTAATATTATGCCTGATTTTGACCTAACCCAGAGAACTGCATATAAAATATGTAGTATAATTCATCTAAGTAGAACAACAAGTTAGATGTGGATTGGGTAAAATCTTGGTCTCCCTGAAGAATTTCTCTTCCCCTTAATGAGGAAATGATACTCCTTTAGAGTGAACTTACTATTTTGTCTGATCCAAAGCCATTTTTTAAAAAAAAAAAAAAACCTATAAATAAATAAAACAGTAGCAGCAGCAATAATCTCCATTAAGGGAAGGAGGAAAGATGAGCAAAGGTCACCTACTGACTAATACAAAACTCCTAATTAATTACATGATGTCTCCAACTAGTTGTGTGTGTTTTTTCTCCCCTAGTTCTCAGTTGACTATTTTATTGTATTGAGGTAAATTATACTTCCAAGAGTTTCCAGTGTATAAATGACTTCAGAAAATTCTGGGGCGATATTGCTTTTTTGCACTTATATGACCTGTCAGACTTTCAACCAATTTTGTCAGGGGAAAATATTTCCAAGAGTGACCTGAACTGACATGCATTTCACATAGAATAAATAGAAAAAAAGACAGGTATTGTATCAATAAAGTATGAATGTTAAATAACTTCATCGTAAAATATACTATGTGAAAAGATGAACTCCTTAAATTGCATATCCAGATTGATAGACACCAAATCAAAGTATGCTAACAGAGAAAAATTATTACTCTAAACAGAATCCTAAAGTGGAGCCCTTTTTTATACAATAAATATTTCTGAACGGGTTTGTGAAGTATTATATATGTTAAGTACACCAGATGACTTTTTGGGGGTGGATTTAAATAGTGCATGATTGATAAATGGAAGAATCCTTTTTGTGAGATGAATAATCCCATCCTAGTGTATTGTTAATATAATTTTTCCGTTTTTATACTGAATATAATGCACGTAGGAGATGGATTAACAAAGTAAAAATATATGTATTATATTATTATTATACATATTTATAGTATTATGTTTCCCCAAATGGAAGAAATATATGTGATGCGCCTTTTCGTGAATTTGGACACTGAACAACTGTGGATTAAACAGTACGTGCTGACCCCTCCCACCAGTTTCTCACTTCTTGTTTACCTCAGCCACTGCCTCTTGACACAGTCTAACAGGCCACATTTCTTTCCGCAGATCGTCCCTCTGAGCCATATGGTAGCTATCTCCTCACTGAGACTGACTAGCATAAAGGCAATCACCATTGTTTAAACTGTTATAAAATATCGTGGAGTCATTTTTCTGAATATTCTCTATGTTTTTTATAAGTAATTACTCTGTGTTACCCTCCATATGTTCTGTGTCACATACTGTATAATCCTAAAATTTAAAGTTTCACCAGTTTGTTTTCCACGACAAAAGCAGCAGACAATACTTTTGGCTAAACATTCAAATTAGATACTATTTTCAGTAATTTTAAATCTTCCAAGCTACCATTGTCAGTGTTTTCCAAAGTCTGTGGTAACTTGATAAGTAGGTTTATTTTTACTTGCCAAAAAAGATCCAACCTAAATGAAACATGTATAAATTGACATTCCTCTCTCATGAGGAGAAAAGATCTATATCTGTATTATCTAATCCATATCTGAAATTCGTCTTGTATCACTATCAAATTTTACAGTGTCACTAAATATCAGTATTTCCATAGACTGCAATGGAGGTAGCAATATTTGTCTTCCTATTTCTTGACTCGCTTTTGGATCTAAGGTCAGCAATTTAGCACATATTCAGGTTTGCAGATATGTGAGCTAATAGTCCTGCAGAAATGAGACTTGCTATAGGTGTGATCTGGAAGGTTCATCTCCTGGTGATAAGGCTCATTTAGTTGATTATGGGTAGTCGGCAAAGAAACCTGCTATCATGTTTCCACAAACTATAATCCCAAATTTGTGGATTAAACCAGAGGCGAATTTCATTTGCCACAAAATACTATTTGTTCCACTAATTGTTCTTTAATGTACTATTTCTCATGGAGGATCAGATGCCTTCTGTATGAAAAATGACTTTGCTGCTTACACATGACAGCACATATTACCATAGCTGAATATGCTAGATTAAGTGTCCAAGGAGGGAGTGGTAATTTTTAGGTCATTGTCACTAAGGATTCATGAAATAAATATAGCAGAGGGAGGCCACCAATGGCTAAACCCTGTCATACTCTGCAAGGTGACAGCTCAGAGTACCAGGCAGGTAACCTATATGCCTCTAAGAGGACCGGACGTAGAATCTCTTAATTTGATAATGAATTATTAACTGCCTGGGTTATTTATTTTGTTCTTAAGAAATTATTCCTGTAGGACTATGAGCCTCACATGCTAAAGAATCATCTCCAGTGCAAGTACAGGACCTTGGATATTCGGTGTTTGCGTTGTGGCCAGTTTAGGTGGGCTTTGGATTACCATCAAACCAGATGGCGGCACCGTAGTAAACACAAATCCCAAAGAGCACCTCTGTGAGGAGTCGTTAGGAAAAAATGTTTTCAATGCTTGTGCCAAAGTTTGCACTAGTGAATGGTATTTATCAGTCTCCCTGGAGTAGTGGCTTCCAAGAGAAGCCCAGTTGATTTAGAGTGTGGTATTTGATGAGTCTAAGGTCACAGTCTAGAGACCAGTTGCCTGTGGGAAAAGAAGAATTTGTGTTGTTTTGATGTCATAACCTCATTGTTTAATCCAGATATATGGTCTTGCTAATGTAAGCATTAATCACAAGCAATACTTGTTGAAAAATACAGATGTTTTAATAAGGATCACATGACTATTGATAGATGAAAAAGCAGGTCCAAGGGTGGAATGACCCAGGGCCTGATTTTACATTTTTGTTCTGCTCCTTTCTGTTTAATTGTTGGAAGGTAATTCGACCTCTGAATTTCAGATTCATTCTTTATAAAATAGAAGTAATAATTCATATGCCATATGGTCTTTGTGATAACTAAATGAAGCAATATATATAAAACTTTGAGCATTATACTTAGCAAATTATAAGTGCTAAGTAAATTATAGTTATTTTTATTTTACTGTTATTTTATTTTTGTTATAGTATACATCATGCATCAGTTTCATCTTCGCATACTAAAGGTGATATATATCCTCTCTCTTTACAGGATTTTAGAGCAGTATCTTTTAAAAAAATCTAAACAGTTACATTTCAATATGAACATGATGATCTCAACAAAAATAATGAGTACCAACTTTTTGCCAACAGCAGTGGAGGATGCAAAGGAAGACAAAATGTAGTACTCTGGAGAATCTTCCAGTCTATTCGGGAAGACAGGCAGTGTGTTTAAGTACTTTACTAATTTTCTTAGGCTTAGATGTATAGTATTCATGATATATGATCTCAGCTACATAGAGCAATAGAAATACTTATGTGTTGTATAAAACAATCAGAAAATGCAAATGACATTTGAAAAATAAGCTTATTAGAGAGCTTCTGAACAGTTGAGCTACAGGAACATGTAATGTACTTCTAATGTGGGGTAGGGTATAGTTGGATTTTACAATATAGTCTGTTTACAATCCAATACCATTCTCCCACCTCCTCTCCCATCATAAACGCTGTTTTCTCCTATTTATTTTGCTCGCACAGAGAGACAGAGTAACACTTCTTTCTTCAGATAACCAGTGGTTAAAGTTTGTAGAAGTCATTTCTTGTTCTGCAGACCATCCCAGGGTGTGCAATATACCACCCTGCACTTGCTCCCACCCCACAAAAGCTGTAAGAACACTGATGCTCATTGCTCCAAGGATTTGCCTTGGCAGAGTGTCTGTGACAGACTATTCGTTAGATGTCACCTCACTCAAACTTAATTTATATGACAAACAAATAAGTAACTGCAAACCCATTCAAAGTGAAGCTGAACACATGGAGGGATGTGGGCAATGAAGGTATCTTCTTTGTGCGATGAACATATCAATAATTCAAAACTCCATTGGTGCTTTATTTTTTTCCCATTTTATCTTTGCACCCGATGAGAACTCTGGTTCAATGTCAAGGGTATTCAAAGGGTTCCATCCAATCTTATAAGCAAAAGTAATTTTCATTATGTAAGTGATAATGAGGTGCAAGGATTATTGTTCCTTTTTAAACCTCCATGATGTAACTATAAATATTCTAATGGCATTTCCCCCTCTTTCACTACATCATAAACAATTTCTGGCTAACTTCACTTGTATTTGCATTTTAGATTGTAAATTTGGTATGTCTAGTGAACATTAAATCTACAATTCGGTTATATGGATTTCAACAGTTACTAATTCTTGCTGTGAAGTTGTAAACTAGACAAAGTATAAAATGTTATTTCTTGAAATTTTAATTTTTTCTGGGACAGCATAATTGCGTATGTTGATGTGGACTGCTAGTCTAATGTTCAGTTGCATCTCAATGCTTTGTTTCTGCAAATGTTCCTCCCACTCTTTGGGTTCTAACCAACAACTACGATAAAAATAATAAATTTCTATTTTTATAAATGTTATCATCTATCTTGTACTTTGAATATATAGTACAAAACATCACTGAAGCAAGGAATGATTTTTTTTTTCCTATTTAGTCTTACAGATGATGAGTGTAATGAATTGGATATAGTAAAACAATGCTAATTCAGACTAATTATGTGTAGAATTTAATAAAGAAGTAAAAAACTTTATAAAGAACTTTTAAAGTTTTACTTCTTTAAAATATTTACCATAACTTGTACTAATATCTAATTGTCATTATACTGATTTCGTATACTATTTTTAAAGAACAGCTATGTAAATCATTGCAGTTTACATTTATATGCACTTGGACACCAGTGTATTTCGAATTTTGAGCCAAATACTTCCCACATCTCTCCTGCCCACTCCCAATCCTTTTATTTTCACTGCTATATTGTCTCAAACTTTTAAAAAAAGAAGTGATGTAAATATTTAAAGGGTTTAAATATATGAGATTAAAAATCATTTCTCATTTATTAGTTCATTCAACAATATTTTTTTTGTACATGTTATAGTCTACTGAATCATAACAAGTAGTTTGATAACCAGATATTTTCTATATCATGCCAAAGTGTTCATGGAATTTTTAAGGTTATTTTAAAGGAATTCCAAGTATAAAATATTTCTTAAGCTACATAATGATCTCTTTTAATTATTGACATAAATAATGGATTTATATAAACATTTTAATAAGATCATACAAAGGTATCAAAGTTATTTGATTTGGATATTAGTTAGATATATTTTTATTAATTACAAACTTTTAAAAGAGATAGACTTTTATAACTTCTAAATTCCTTAACAGAAGCTATGGGGGTTAATAATTTTGTTCTTGATGATAGAGACTATATGTATGTAATCAGGCGAGCTAAACTGATTAAAACATATACCTACCTGTTTATCCTCTGAAATATATCATACATGCCAATATTACACACAAATAAAATGAGTTGTATTTACTTTCCTGTAGTGATACTATGGAAATGATACTAAAATTGCTTCTGGTTTTCTTTGAGAAATCGCTTCAAATTTCAGTCAATTAGTACAGTATATAAGCTTCTTAGGCAATAATGGGAAGTACTTTTATAGCTCTGTATAATCAGCTCTCAGCCCTGTAATGGTCTTTACTGACGCAACTCTACAGTACATTGGAAATGTTTTTTCTTTTGCCCCTAAGGTACATTTGTAGTTGAAGCCTAATAAGAAAATTGAGAAGTTAAGTTTTCCAATTTGCAATAAGATAAATATACATTAAAAGTAGAGTTTAGTTAAATTGGTTTAACATGTTTCTATTTTCTAACCATAAACGTAGCCTCAGGGGAAAAATCTGCATGAAATAAATCATAAATTGCATTTGAGAGCATTGTGTGTGTGTGTGTGTGTGTGTGTGTGTGTGTGTGTGTGTTGTCAATTTGAACTCTGAGATCTGTGTAAAATGTGAAGTAGTTGAAAAAACAGTGAACTCTGAAGGGTTTAAATTTATGTCTGGCACTTACCCTTTCAGGGCTTCGGTTTATTCATCTGTTTGATACAGTGCCAGGCTTGGGATTGAATAAGCCTAAGGTGGTCTCCAGGTCTGGTTTACAGTAGAGTTGGAAGGTGGTTTACCATGCAGGAGTAGGAAGGTGGAAGATGAGATCAGCTACACCTGAAAGCAATTTTTTAACTTTAGAGGTTACAGCATTTCTAGAGATCAGAATCACCTAGGGTGCTTATAAAATTCACATTCCTAACTCCTGTTCCAATGTGCATCTTGGGCTGTAGGGCTGAAATATCCATTTTTAACAAAAAACAGTTTTTCTCAATACTGTGATTAAGACCCAGCAATAAGTCATAAAATCAATTTAATAAATCTTAACCAACATTTTTAAATTAAAAAGAGAAGGGAATGGGATGGAATATGGTATACGAATACAAATATATATTTATGAATCAAATATGGTTATATATATCAAAGTGCACTGCATAAAGGAAAATATTGTTACATGAAGCACCCCTTGTGTGTGTGTGTGCGTGTGTGTGTGTGTATAAGATAGGAATGCAAGTTTTATTTCATGCTATTTGTAGTGATAAAAGAAAAATATATAACTTTGAAAGCCACTACCCCAGGGTTCTCTTACATTATATATTTTGAGAATGACTGTCTTGAACAATGCAAATTCTAAAGCATTCTTATCCCATCCACTTTGAGTATAGCTAAGCTCACTTTATTAAAGAAAAGCCCTTGGAGTGTCACAGTATTTCAGATTTTAAAGGATAAAGGTGCCTTTCTTTTGGCTTTCCTGACAGTTCTATTTTTTGTATATGTAAATTTTTATTGTTGTTTCTGTTTAAGTAACCACTCCTCACCTAATTTCCCATGCCTTTATTGTCCCAGTTCCTAAAAGCTGTGTTATAAGATGTAGGTCGCTCCTGTAAGGTTAATCCCATGTGAGCCTGCCCTCTTTGAGGTAGGCTATCTATCATCTGCTGCTACTTTCCGCTAAACCTATCAGTCATAGGGAAGCAATAGCATGTCTGCCAAGACAAGGCTTACTTACCTGGTTATTTTCCAACATGTCATCTTTTGGATTTGCCTGTTCTGTTAACTCCATCCTTTGAAATCTATCTCCTTAACCTTCCTCAGGATTTTCTAGTAGAACCCACCTGACTATGCCTCAAATACCTTGCCATCTTTTTACCAATCCTTAACTACACACATCTGTTTGTGTGTGATGACTGTTGGTTCTGGTTCTTGCCATAATTACATTTTCTGAAATCGGGTGGGCCTGACTTGCATTTTTTGGCAGCTTCAGGAGCATCTCAGTAACAGCCATGGTAAAGTCACGTTGATGGCAAATGTGATAATAATAAATAATGTGCTCAGTTATTTTATATGGATTATGTCAGTGATTTCAAATTTTGGCATGTATCACAATGATGTTTGTTTGCTTTTTTCCTAAACAAGCAGATTATCTGAATGTGGGGTAGGAAGCTTTTGAGTATTGAAAATACCCCAAGTGATTGTCATGTACACAAATATTAGGACTCATTGGCTTGCCTAACTTGAATCTCTTAGCTATACTCTGATGTCAGTACTCCCATATTAGAGATTAGGAAACTGAGATTTAAAGGAATTAAATATCTTGTCTTAAATCACTGGGCTTGTGAATGGCAAAGTTTCTGTGAGCAAAGTAGGGATCTAAGAAATGTTTTTGAATTGCAATTTAAATAAAAAAGCTTAGGTACCAAATCCAAGTCTAGTAGTATTTCAATGGAAGGAAGAATAGGTAAAGTATTTATGATATAAAGAGTTAAATCTCCTTCCTCAAAATTCTCTCAATTCTTGATATTCAGTTCTTGAAATGTGTACCACCCCCCCCCATGGAAGATTTTCTTAAGGCATCAAGTACTTTAATTAGATTAAGACACTGTGTTATCTGAGGGGAGCAGCTCACTATCCAAAAGGCAATACACAAATACTCAGGTTATTATTACTCTGGATATTCACAAATCAGTACTTCAAAGTCACAGGACACAGGATGGGTAATTTGTCCTAGATGGTTGATGCAATATGTCAGTAGAATGATTTTAGATATTTGGGAGAAAAATAAAGAGAAAACAAAAGTGGCAAAGGTAGTGCTAATAGGAGGAAGTGATGGTAAAGATACAGTGTTAGAAATGCTTTGTGATGCTTCCTAGTGATGGCATTATATCCGGGGATTTCCTCCTTCTAAAGGAAGAACCAGTATATGATTATATGGAAATAAAGTGAAGAATAGCCATACACATTTGAAATATGATGATAAAAAATAGAGCTATCACCAGGCAAACATGACTAATTAATTGAGGAGCAAAATCAAACACACTATTCATTTTTTTTCCAAAGTAGATAAAGTGAATAATGAAGAATATTCATTTAAGTTTTTCTGTAATCATTTTCAAACTACATGCTATCTACTTTCAAAAGGATTTCAAATATTTTGTGATAAAGTACACTTATATAATGAAACTATTAAAATTGAAATAGTACCTCAAAAACCACACAGAGGAGAATAAGTAAATTTATTTACTCTACTTAGGTTTATAAATATATGGTGATCGAGTGCTGAGATTTCTGGCAGCCAAGGCAGATTGAAATTAGGATGATTTCCCATTTTTTTTTTTTTTTTTTTTTTTAGGATCAGAGTAGATTTTCAAGCCTGCTGACATATAATACTGAAATTTATATGAAAACAATTTTGTGATGTTGTCAAGGCATCAATATTCTTTAAGTTTCTTAGGTAATTCAGATATGCAGCCAGAGTTGAGAACAGCTGACCTGTGTAAAACAAGGCAAAGTTTATCTGATTTTTTAAAAAATGACCTAAACCGACATGGTAGAAAGTGAATTATGTTTCTTTTCCTTTAGAGTTGGCTTAAATGTAACAAAAAACTACAGATAATGTCCAGTGGAATTTAAATCTAAATGTCAATTTTTTTTTTTTTTCTACCTCAGGAACCTCTGAAAATCCTTTATCAGAAGTGACTAAAATAATTGACTTTTAACCTGAGGACTTGTTCTACCACCCCTTACTTTTAAATAAGCTTGTCTGTGCTAGAATATGCTTTAATTATACCAGCACTCTTAATATACAAAGAAATATTATTGTCTGTTTATCAACTGTTTAGAGTACAATCAAGAGGAAGCTATTGCTTATGAGTAAGAACTGAACTGTGGATCACTTAGCAACCATGTGATTGTGAGCAAGCTGCTTCCATGGGCATTGGTTTCTTATTTACCCCATAGTGCTACCGTGACAATTAAATAAGTTTCAAATGGACACATAGTAAGCAATCAATAAATCTTAGGGAATATCACTATGCATTTTAAGTACAGACACTATCAACTATATCATTAAGAGGGCTTTGCCTTTTTAAGATATGTCCTGGGAAATCCTGAAATGTCTGCTACCAATTACTGATTACCCCCTAGAAAGATTTCCATTTCTATTGATCAGTCACTACAGTGTGTATCTCTTGCTCAGCCATGTACCTCTGTTTTATTTCAGGGTTATCTTTCAAACTGAGTAAAGATTATACACACATGCACACACATACAAACATACATACAGATACACACACACATATATGTATACACACACACACACACACACATATATATATATATCTCACCTCTAGTTAATTCACAATCTGCTGATATAAGCAATTGCCATTAAAAACCGAAGTTAAGCATAAAAAAAGCCATGCCAAGATGATTTTGTTTCCTCTAGAATGCGTTAACTTAATTACAAGATTTATTATTAATATTATTTCTTGATACATGGAATGCATATAATGAGATGTAAGGTTGGAAGCACTGCTGAGTCAAATATTTTAATAAGCTATAATGGATTTCAGAAACAATGGTAGCCAAAGTGTTATTGTTTTGGTGCTTTTAAAGTGAAAATTAAAATATCAGTTATGTATACAACATGATGATGTACATAAAAGATGTGTGTGTGGGGGGGGGAGAAAGGCCATAGGTTTTAAAAGTCATAAGGTGAAAAATAAACTAAAAACCTAAAATATATTATTTTAGATATGACTCCCCAAATATCTTCTAAATATGAAATGTAAACAGGCTTAGAAGGCCAAGTGGTAGCAGTGATAATAACACATGATTGTCTTATGATGTTATTGCCTCGTGGTTTTACCTGTTTTTCTCTCATATTTCCAAATGTTCCTTATAAGCTTAAGAATTCAATCTTTTTTTTTTTTTTTCCTCAAGGAGGTGGTAAATTAAGTAAGTCACTCTTGTGGCATTTAATATTGAAATAATATCTGGGAAATGTTAGATAGTTTAAGTTACAGTCTCAAATTATGGCTGAAAATTAAATTCCAGTCATGTTTCTGACTACCTGCCCTACTTCAAAGAATTATTTTTGAGTCCTCATGTTAGGGTCAAGTTATAAAGACCCTCATTTTCCTAAAGAATAATGAAATGCCAACATACTCACTTATTATTTTGTGAATTTATTTTTCTTCTGTCTTCGAAAAGCTCAAGTTTTTATATAAAGAATTCATCCTCCAAAAATGTTTTTTTTTTTTTTTTGGTTTTTGGTTTTTGTTTTATTTTTTTTTTTTTGTTTTTTAGTACATAAGTATAAAACAGAGTGGAAATAAGAAAGATCATAACAGACAAGAGGCAATATCTATAAATATAATGACTCCAGTTAGGCACCAATTAGGATTTATTAGCTCTCTCCAGTGTAGATTAGGCTATTCTTGAAAATCAGACACTCATTATCAGGTTGCTGTTGTTGTTGTTGTTTTATGCTAATGTGTTGGGAAGAACTCGCTTCTTCCAAGTTCATGATTTTTGTTTTAAATTCCTCTATTAGCTCCTTAACTCTTTGGCCTATAGACACAGTTTTGGGCTCAATTCACCATTATCATTTATAGAACACTCTATACCGTAAAATCTCTTACACTTATAAGACCAAATTGGATTTTCATTCCATCTTTAAAATGCAGAAATTGTCATTTATATTTACAAAAGGCAAATTGTGGCTCAGAAGAATTAAGTCAATGGCTCAAGTGTATTTAACTTATATATAATTGATGTCAGGAAAATAAGTTTTTGTTTTCTGATTTGAAAGTCCATGGGTTTTCCCAAATACAGTATTAGTGATCTGACAAGAGAGGACTGAAATAAAAAATTTGAAGTGGTTTTCCCCACATGGATGGGTGAGCAGAGATCTAGTTTACTTCATTTTTGTTTTGTTTTGTTTTATCATTCATGTTTGTATTATATTAAAAGAATAATAAATGAAAAGGTAAGGTTATAAAGATTATTTTAACATTTTTTATACTTACTAAACACTTTCAATATAAAATAAGAAACAAAATATATTTAAGCATTTTATAACATAAATATAATTATTAGAATTGCGTGCTAATTCTCAATGTTCTACAGTGGGGTGATCCAGAAATGGAACACCAATATAAATTTGAATAATGACTCTAAGCCCCTTCATGAATGTAAAGCCTAAACCCAACTACTTTACTTCTCTCTCCTTCCCACCATACCTCAGGCTCCATGTCCTACTGTGTAAGTTTCCTATCACTGCTATAACAAATTGCCAAGAATTTAACAGCTGAAAACTATGCTAATTTGTTACTTTATAGTTCTTGAGATCAGAAATCCAAAATGGATCTCTCGGGATAACATCAAGGTGTTGGTAAGGTAGCCTTTATTCTGGAGGCTGTAGAGAAATATTTGCTTGCTTTCTTGTCTTTCATAGCTTCTAGAGGCCACTCACATTGCTTTCTGTTTGGCCCCTTCCTCTTTCTTCAAAGCTAGGGAAGGTGAATACAGTTCTCATACTCCATTACTCTGACCTCTTTCTTTGCCCCCACCTTCTACTTTTAAGAACCCTTTGGATTACATTGGACTTACCCGGATAATCTAATATAATCTCCTTATTTCAAGATCAGTTGGTTAGCAAATTCTATCTGCAGTCTCAAATTCTTCTGTGCATGTAAAGTCCCCTATTCATAGGTTCCAGAGATGAGGATGTGGACGTCATGGGGGTCCATGTTCTGCTTATCCCTTTCCCTTTCACTGTTTTTTTTGGAGTCATTTGACTTGTACTAAGGAATGAAATTAACACCTCCTGAACATTGGGTATATTTTTCTTTATGGACACTGGTAATTTTTTTTTTTTTTTAACAAAGTGCAGATAAGGTAAAGCAAGTGAGCCCAGGATGGCAGAGAAAATAGGTTTATCTGAGTAGCAGAAGGTTTGACTTAATAGCAGAAGATTCTCTCTCAAGAGTTAGGCTTCGACTCAGTTTAATAATTAAATGTTTAAGTGACACTTCAGAACCTTACTCCATTTGTCTGTCTTGATTCCTGTCAGATATTTTCATCCAACTAGACATTGGAAAGCTACTTAAGGACACAAACCTCCATTCCACAGAATCTATGTTTTAAAATGTATGTGGTTTCCTAAACAGATTTCACCAGGTGCAGCTCGAATGAAATGTCTAAGAAAAAAAAAAAAAAAAAGAGAGAGAAAGAAAAAATCTGGAGCATTGTTGGAGTGGATCCTAACATGCACATTTCCTTTTCATTCATTTCAGTATGGGAGAATCGATTGGTGCTTGTGAATCAGGCTTCTCTATCTGTGTTTCTAAGCTTCTATGTATTTCAGGAGGTACCTTTTAAGTGGTTATTTTTTGCTCTTGTTGTTGTTGTTTATTTGTTCTTTTTTTTTTTTTTTTTTTTTTTTTTTGTGATTTAGTAGTTGGATTCCTGGTCCTATAAGAGTTCTACTTGGTTTTTCAGCATTGCTCCCTTGAAGTGCTGCAGACCAACTCCAACTGTGTAGTTTAAGATATAGGTTTATCGAACTCATTCAGCTGCTTCTGGAACTTGGTGTGCAGAGGAGTCATGCAAAACAACTGAGCGGCAGGTGAACTGAGCTTTTGATGATTATCACAATAGCAAAAAGAAAAAAAAAAGAAAAAGAAACCTTTCCTTGTATTCTGTGAGTGCTTTTGTGTGATTAATCTGCACTTGCCCAACAGAGCCTAATGCCTGAATTTGCAGCATGTAGATTTTTCAGTACAGTGATAGGAACAAAGCAAATGCTTAATAAGTCTTTGTTGGATTGAATGTCATTGTGAAGATAGTCTTTTTCTCATTAGTTGCTTGTCAATATTCTCTTTTCCCAACTAGGACTCCCTCTGCCTTCTTGTTTCTCTGTGTGTGTAAACACAGAAACTTACAGGGGACTAGGTAGGGCCTAAAATGAATTGGGAAATGAAATCCAATCATGGCCCAGCATGCTTTCACCATTCTGTCTCACACAAGCCTTGCTAAGCTCTGCTGTTAGAAGCATACATTTGAGAAATGAGTGAGATCTCAGAGCCTGTAGCACACAGTAGGAACACTCGACACTTTTATGTGGTCGAGTCAAAGAAAGAATCATGGAAGAGGTGGTTTCAGAGGATAGGGAAGATATAGAGGAGCATATTCAATGAAGCTGACCTTCCAGAGAACGTCTTTATTTTTTCACAAAGATATTAAGCCAGAGGAAACCACACCACCTTGGTAGTTTTTCATAAAATAATTGACTAAAATGTTTGATTATTAGTCATGTTTTTGTTCATGATTTTGTATGAGTAAATGCATTCCATGATGGATTAATATTTGCAATGCCACACAACGTACTAAAGAATTTCTCCATGGGTGAGCAAAGCCAACTTTAAAATCATTGTCTTCAACTGTTTGTTCCCTGATGCAACACACTTGTCTTATTACAGTTTCAGAGGATTAAGAAACTGAAAAAATATTAAATATCATTGGCTATAATTCCTTCATTTTAAAGTTGGAGATGCTAAAGCTGAAAGAGTAATCTTTTCTCCAGATTTTACATTTAATATCAGTACTGGTACTGGTACTGAATCCAAGTTTCCAGACTCTCCAGAGTTTTTTTCTAAAAAGGACCAGGAATATCAAGAAATGTTAATAAATAAATGACAATTGAATATAAATGATTTTCAAGGTACTGTCATTGAAATAGGGGTGTAATGGATAAACACTGTTTATGAGGACTTACATACTAGTTGAAAATCCACAAAAATATTTTTAAATGATATAATAAAAAGTAGGTTTTTTACATTTGATTTTTTACAGTTTTGTTTAAAATTTTTTAAAATTACATTTCATAAAGTAGAAAAATTATATGAAATTCAATTTTTTGTTTCCATAAAAAATGTTTTCTTGGCACATGGCCATGCTGATTCACTTATGTATCTTCAATGACTACTTTTGCTCTACGACAGCAGAGTTAGATATTTACAGAGACATATGACCTACGAAGCCTAAAATATTTACTTTCTGCCCTCTACAGAATCAGTTTGCCAACCCTGGACTAAGTTCAATAGAATTTAGCAAAAAGAGCAAAAAACAGAGCAGAGCAATTAAACAATTGTGTTCACAACATAGAAGGTCCACAGTTTGTATTTTAGAGCATAATGTGCAGGTTAAAATTCTTCAGAAAAAAAAAATGTTTGTACATATTTACTAAGAATTTTAAGCTTTGGCTATTCTTTTTCTTGACATTTTTCATTAGGGGAGAAAATAAGAAACCTATTTCTATTTTTAAGTTAGAGTAGTTCTTGCAGTAGTTTAAATATTTAAATTTATTTTTTTTCTCATTTGCAAAATCAGTATGTTAATATGACCCACCTAATGATGACATGAGAAGTGACAACATAAGTAAAATGAATAGCACTTTCCTGGCACATAGTAGCTACTATTTTAATAGTGTCATCATTGTTCTTTTGCAGCATTAAATAATTTGTGCCCTACTAGACTAAGAACTATAAAGTATCACCTGCATTCTTAGTTTCCGAAGTACAAATGTGAACAAATATGTCAAAATATAATTGCATACAAGTCAAAAGAAATAAATAGTTATTTAACTTCTCCTTCCCCAAATAAGTATTTTAATTAACTAATCCAAATGTCTCAACATGTTTCTTTTTACTATCCTTTCATCTGCTATTGACTTGAAAGAAAAAAAGGCAGTTTGAAGTATGGAAGAATCTTGAAATGTCAGCAAAGGAAGGCAACACTAAAAAGTTAAAAGACCTGATTAAAGTTTGTTTGAAGGTTCTGCCAGATAAATTCCAACTAATGCACTATGGAATCCTAAATATGTTTGTTCAGTAGCCACTAACACCAGTTGGAAATGTTTGCATTTTGCAGAGTAACCAAGTACCAGTTCACTTGCAAGGTAAGATCTCACAGTCTTGGATAGCTCCTTTTTAAAAATAAAATGCAGCTCTCCTTATAGTACTGCAATGTTCTCCTCCACGACTGTCTCAGTGCTTTATGACTGACAAAGAGAGTCATTAGAAGTCTGTTTGATGGACATAACTAAGTGAAGGGGGGGAGGGAGCGCCTTTCCCATTCAAAATTAATTGATGTGACTGAGACAGCTGTACGGTTGAGTTCCAGATAAGGAGATTTATGGAGAAACTACTGAAGCTAAAAAGGAAGGTACACATTTAAAGTTCCCAATAAAGTTGTCTGTAAGACACAGAGCAGTATTCAATCGAAAGAGATTTAACCTGAAGTTCTTTCCACTGGCATCCTTAGGGTCCTATCCTCTTGCAAATAAAATCCCCATAAAGGCAGCGTCGCTAGGTTGTAAGAAATGAACTCTAAGAGGAAAGTTTCTGCACTCTTACATCAATGCTATGTATTCTCTTTTACTGTAAGTATTGTGCATAATACCTTATTCTCAATGTTCAACTCTTCTTTTTCCTTTTCTAAAATTAGCCACAGCCCTATGAGAGAAAATAATCCATCTTCATTGTGCAGATTGTGACTTAGATTTTGCTAACAAACAAAATATTTTAAAGTATGTCTGATTATGGGATGTGATATTTGCTTTTATGCTGTGATGTGTACCTTTTGATTTAACAATTTAGAAGGGCTAAAAATAAAAGCATTATTATTCATAGTTTTGAATATGCATCAGTTTTCTATTGCTTTTCTTAGAAACTATAAATGAAATTAGTGACAACATTTTTTTAAATAGGTAGGATTGGAAATGTTATACATATTTTGCAATGACTGTGTTCTGAAAACAAAATAGCATATCGATGTTAATTTCAAATTTGATTTTCTGAACGGTGCAGATTGTAAACAGTTTATATCAGTACTTTCGAAAAGAAGGGTAATTATATGGTTCTCTGAAATTAAAAAAAAAATAAATGAGTATCTGCAAGTTAAAATAAAAAATGAGGCAGTTATCATATTTGTAGTTCAGGTGACCATCATCTTTTTAGACATTAAGAAAAATGCTTTTTAGAAAACTGTTTTAATCCTCTAATAAATTTGAAATATGTGGATTTAACTTTCCTTGAACACTCTGGATAAGAACAGGATGAGATCTGGCTGCTAGTCAGTATTTGAAGTGACCTCTAAACCTGTTATAATGCTGGGATTTAGGTTTACTGTTTGGTAATTTACATTATCAATCATGGAGATATAATTTTACCAAAAAAAGGAACCAAATGCTCACTGTATTTTCCCTCCATGAATGCCTCACTCCTTGAAATAATGTCATTAGAACACAAGCCTTATTTTTGTAATCCAGATATATTCTAACTCCCCTCCTCATCTAAGCAGGCTGTCTTTTTCCTGATCTCAAGTTCAGCAGTATACTGGTTTTAGCATCTTTTCAATTTTTCAAAAAAAAAAAAAAAAAAAAAAGAAAAAAAGAAAAGAAATATTAGTGAGCAAATGCATTTATTAAATATGTTACATTGTACACCCCATAGCACCTGAATTTAAAAAAAAAAATCTTATTCGCTATGTTTGTCCTTTCAAGGCTGTGAGGTTGATTTTACATGGAAATGATTACTGCCATCACGCATCCCTCATGTTGGGCTCACCAGAATTTCCAATGAGGAGAGGCTAGAAAGAGGCAGCCATCCTCATGGCCATACAGGGAGAGAGCAAGAATGCAGGCAGGGAGGACCTCTCCATTAGCAGCTTTGCCTATTCCCCAAGTGACCTCTAAATTTTAGAAAACAAACCATACGAAATTGTATTAAGAGTGGGGAATGCTGGTTCCCAGTCGATTTGTAGTTTAAAGCAATGTCAACTCTAAGCATTTCCATCTGCTGAGCACTGAGATGACAATGAAGGCACATCCAAGCCTGCAAGGATTGTATAGTATCTGGAGTTAACTTTTAACATATTTGTAACAACCTTTAAAATACCTGGACAGGCCCTATAGTAGAGTCTGTCTTGAAGTAAAAGTGTCCAGTGTGTTGTAATGGAGTCAAAAACTAGTTGATGAATGTCATTCTAGAATCATAGACTATCAAAACATTTATATTTAATAAATAGTTTTTTAAAAAAATTGTTACTGTATATATATGTATATATATGTTTTACAAAGAACTTGTATTTAGAACAATAAAACCTTAGTGCATTAATAGGAGAATTGGGTTTGAAATTTCATAATTTTTTTAAAAATTCCATTTAGAAACATTGTGAATTACTGAGGTAGAAGTATATATATATATATATATATATAAGTAAAAAAAAAAAAACTAAACTAAAACATATGGGAGATAGTTCTAGTTATATAGCTGTACAGCTGTTGCCAGAGGTATAATGCCTTTTATAGTATATGTCTTTGAGGGAGCTGAAGGCTCTTTTTATAAACCATCTCATTATTTACCTGGGAATTTAAGTTAATAAGGGGCAGGTATTATTATCTCTGTTTTATAGACCCTGAGCCTAAGTCATAAGAACCGAAGGTCAGATAACTTGTCTGAAGTCAATAAGGACTCAATAGAGTTGCTTGGGATAGAATCTTTTTATTTTTCTGTTATTTCTAGTATACTATTTTGTTTCTCATTTTACACACACACACACACACACACACACACACTCACACACACCATATAAGTGTGTTCTCAGCATCTTTGTAATTTTATTTTTATTTTATTTCTCTCTTAAATCTACTTAGTTTACCTATCTTCTCTAATTTCTTTCATTTGCCAACCACCTTACATTTTAAGGCACTCTTTTTTTGCTTGTGTCTTTAAATATTTACCTTAAAACTAAATATTTTTCACTACAATGAAGAAAGACAAAAATATAGATAAACAAATTAAATTCAACACAAATATTTTTTTTCTTTTAACTGTGACCTTACTTTCCTCATCTGACATTTTAAAAAAAAATTCTTCATTTTTTAATTTCTCCATATATTTACATGCTGCTCTTTTACTTGCTTTAGTCTAATCTCTAAGAATTGTTCTCGAGAGTTTAGAGACATGAAATAACCATGAGAGCCTTCTAAGGGGTGAACTCAGTGGACTTGTGGTAGTCAGCAGTTTTCTCCGTATCTCTGAGACCTTTGATCCGATAGGATTTTCTTTCTTTCCAGAAATGATTGGTTTGCTTGGCTTCTGAGTTTCGAAAGTGACATGGTTTTCCCATCCACCCTCTTTTTTTCTCCTTTGCTGATAGCCTCAAATATGGAATCTGGAATCAGCCCTCAAGTATATATTATCTATCAAACTTCATTCTCAACCCACAAATCAGTCCTTGGCAATGTCTTCCCTAACTCCCAAACAGGTTTTGCAGCATCTTTTTAACACCTCTATTTTGTTGGAAACTGGATCACATTATATTTTGTTTGTTTTATATAGCTATAAAATATTTAGTTTCTTAAATGTGTAGAATAATTGTTGAAAAGGCCTTAACATCCATAACATGTGCAAAACAAATATAGGTGTAGTGAAATCATGACTGAATCGTCAGCCACACAGGCCTGCTTTAGAACGGCCTTGCTCCCCATTCTCGTTGCTGTTTCTCCACAGCTCACTCTTTCTTAGCATAACCCTCTGCCTTCGACATATCTTCAAACTCCTTTTTTTTTTTTTTGTAAGGAATTGCCAGATCACATCTTCAATTTCACCTTATAATTAGGTCATTCATTTGCCTAACTAAAATCTTTGACTTCTGCTCCCTTCTGTTTATGTCTCACATTTATCACGCTGAAAATTTTTGGAGTGATTTTCTTGGAGACGTCTTTCTTTCCTTCCTTATTCAATTTTCAAGCACATCTTCACAGTTTCAAAGAACTAGAAGGCTGATACTCTTCCTTAAGTTCATGCTTTTTTCTCTTTTAGAAAGACTAGTTTGCCCTCGTAGGACATCAAGTTATTTATTACCAAAGAGAAAAATTCAGAGCTCAGACACCTCAGGTCACTAGATTTCTTTATATTCATATTTTTGCATTTCAAGATGGAACCATGGTTCTACTGACTCTTCGGGAAACTCTATGGCCATTTAAGGGATGAGCTGTTTTTCCTGGAACAGTGTGGCCTTTTCAACTTCTTTCCATATGTTCTTTCAGTGGTAGGGTTTCTCCTTTCTCTCTGTGCCTCTTCATGACCTGGGGAATCCTATGAACTACTGATATTCAGTTCCACAAGGAATACTGATTTCATCAGTGGGATTAATATTGGTACTAGGTCTATTCACAAGTGCTCTGGGTCACGCTAAGACATACTTAGATTTGAGAATCACTACTTAAACTACGCTACTTCAGAATATCAGTAAGTAACAAAGTGACAGTTACATATGTAATGTAAACTCATTCTCCCTGTTACACAGTTGATATAATGCTTTGCATTTCTGCTTTAGTCAATATTTCTGGAATATATAAATAATATGAATTCTCTGTCATAACTTCTATTATAAAATCCGGCTTCTCATAGATGCAACCTGATGATGATGGATGGGATATAAATACTTGTTTGTCTGTCCATCCATCCATCCATCCATCCGTCCATCCATCCATCCGTCAATCCTTTCATCTAGCTATCCACCACCTACCTATCTACTTATCTATCTATCATCTATCTTTTCATCTATATCTAAATTTATATGTCTGGTTTACTATTAAAACTAAAGCTTAACTCTTAAAGATTCCAGGTTTTAGAATTCTGTACTAATTTGGTTCACACTGGCAACTTAAAAACTTTGCCTCAAGAATTTTCTTTATTAAAAATTATTAACTAGAGAAATAGCAATATAAAACTGCGATTGTACCATAGACATTTAATGGCCTATTTTAAAATTCAGATAAAAATGATAGATGGAGTATTTTATGATACACTGTGTGATACTCTTTATTTTAAATTTTTATTACAAATTATTTTTCCATTCATTCAGGTATTATTTTACATGAAAAACATACAAAAAGAACACATTCATAAATCAAAGTATTTTTTAGTATACCTATTGATCACAGTATTTTAAAGTTAAAACATGTTTTCTTCCATCATTAAGTTTAATATGTAACCTAAAAGAATTCTTGGTGATTAAAATATTCAGACAAAGTAAAGTAAAAAATTAAGAAAATGAAATGCACAGATATATTCCCTGCAGTTATTATGTAATACATTGAAAAAATCATTCTTTTTGACATTTTTTTATTTCCCACGTAACCTGTCACCTTTCTGTTATCCTGCATTACTTTTTGTGGAACCAGCATTTAAACACAGATTCTGACATTACCACTTTCACCCAAACATCACCCTCTTTTCTATTTTTATATCAAAATATAACACCATTTGTCATAATTTCTTATCTAGTTTCTCTTTGTCGATTTATAAGTATAAATTATGTATTTCTTTATTTTGAACTTTTTGCATTAGTGAAGATTGATTCTTAAAGATCAGAGAGTCATTAATATAGAGTTTGACCCTCCTTTCTCTCTCTCTCTCTGTATGTATAAAATTTATATAAATTCTTTTTATTTTGCTCTGTCTCGAAGTGATAATATGCCTCCATGATCCTTGATGTTCTTTACTAAATTTAACGTTGTCATTAAAATATTATTGTTTAGTAGTATTTAGTGAGTATCTTTATGTGGTTTTAGGAGACTGTCAGTGGTCTCATTTCCAAGACGAGACCAAAGACATAAAACAGATCACATTTTGCAGTAAACTGTGAGTGAAATACGGGAAAAAAATAACATATACGTATAAGATAAGCATGGTAAATACAAATTGATTTCTATATCTATTTGATTAAGATAAAATGTTACAATCATACTACTGTAAAGATATATGAGAATTATTAATGAAACAAGGATAATGCTTCAATGGAGTTTATTGTCAGTAAATTTTGGCCTATGCTGTTTATACTAGAAATATTTTGTAATTGTTTTAAAATACTGAAGCTCTAATTCAGCAAAACATTATAAAGAAGAGTATGTGCTTTAAATATTTTCCCTTTACAGTAATATTCAGTAGTTTTAAAAGTTTAGCATAAAAAAGGTTTATAAAAAACTGTATACTACAAATAACTACACGAAGGGCAAGGTACTCATTACAAACACCAATAAGAGACAATATAAAGGGAAGCTTTGTGAAAGCATGTGTATCTTTAGTAAAGTCGATTTATAAATTTGGGGAAATGTCACGATGCTCTTGCTTTCCCATTATAAACCTGCCATGTGTGGATATTCCTTAACATTTTAAAGAATTCTACTAGTCACAATTGTGATAAATGATTTGTACTGTCAGTATTCAAGTTATAAAATGGAAAAAAAAGTTTCTTTCCCTTTCTCACTATATTCTAGCAACATTGCTTTTATACTTTATATTAAAAAGAGCCAGTATGAGTTATAGGTTTAAAATTCATACACTTATGACAGTTTCAAATCATACAAGAGCTTAATGGACACAGCTATTGACAAGAGTAACCTCAGACAAATATTACAGAAACTTTTTCATATATTTTTTTCAAATATTACATATGAAGCACTGTCCATGCATGGCTTTAGTTCGTTTCCCTAATGAATCTATTTTTTTTGTTGTTTTATTTTGTAGTTACAATAATCTGTAAATTCCTTACACAAGAAATCTTCACTATAACCAACTGTCAGTATTATATAAATTGTAAGGTCCAATTGGGTAAAGATTTGCAACAGGTTTTAAATACAGCCTAAAAACTGTACACGATGTTACTTTTTTAGAACAAACCCTAGTCATAGTAAGTATATACGATTAAACTTTTTAAATTTATGTTTATGCCCTGGTTAAGGAAAATTTTATCTAATATTTCAATACTACCCTTAAATTTTCAAAGTCAACAGGCAATATTTTTAATATGAATATGGATTGGTTCATTATTCATTGCTTTCCCAAATCGCTGACCCTTGTTTCTAAAGTCTATTTGTGAAAAAGCGTATCTGAAGTGAAAACTACAGAATAAAAAAAGATTGAATATGTGGAACTAACATAAATTTAGATGTGTTTTAGTCCAATTGCTGTTTTCTTCTCTTTATTTAAGAAAGGGAATTTTCAGTTTTTCCATGATATAATCTAAGTTCTGGGCATTGCCTTAGATAATATCGAGTTAACCAAATACATGTCAACATACCATATTAACTATTTTGTACTGAATTAGTTGTCAATAGGCCTTAATGTATGTAATTTATGTATTTTTTTTAATACGATCATTTACAATCTTATATTTTAGTGACATTCAGAATCTTTTCTTTTACAGCCATTTCGTAGAGTGACGTTTTCTGTTGTGAGTCAGCCTCAGGACCCACATCAGGGGTCACTGCAGAGTTGCTATGACAGCGGGCTGGAGGAGTCAGAAACACCAAGCAGTAAGAGTTCATCAGGGCCAAGACTGGGTGCCCTTCCACTCCCAGAGGACAACTATGAAAGGACCACGCCGGATGGCAGTGTTGGTGAGGCAGAGCATATGGAAAATGGTAGGGGCAAACATGACATCCACACACATAATCACGCTAGTGAGCCGTAATAAGTAGACTTGCGAGGTTAGTCTAAAACCAAAATAAAGTAGCTGACACTAAAACTATTTTATTGGAAATAATAAATATTTGCTAAAGTGCAGAAATGCCAAATAAAGGAACATAACTATATAGATAAAAATTTACTAAATTTGCACCATTTTAAAACAGCCTATCATAAATAAACACATTTACAAATAAGAGTAGTACCTGGTATGAAACAAACTAAATTAGTGCATAATACCTAAACAATAGCAGCTTGAGAAAGGTCTTGTGTGATTGTTTTTTTCTATTCATTTTTGTCATGCAACTATTTCTTCAATTGCAACTGTCCAGTCTTAGTGAAAAGATATGTTGATAAACACACTTCTTTTGACTCTCTCTTCTCCAGGATATTTAGAAAAGCATTTTCAAACCTTTCCAGTGATAGATGAAATGGAGTCAGAGGAGAAAATTGCCTATTTTGTTCTTAAAAAGATATCGTATATGCTGTTAGAACTCCCCTCACTTAAGTATAAGTTTTTTTTTTTCTTATTTTTGTGCAAGAGAACAGGAGGAAAGCAAATGATAGTATTTCATATTCTTACTCTGTTGTGAGATGATTCTCATAATTACTACAATTGACCTTCTATACATTTTTCTTTTAAGTTATAAAATTAGATTTCAATTAGTACTTAAAAGATATTACACATTGTTTATGTTCTCAAAGACCATTAGGTGATTTACTTTTTTGGATTTCAGGTTATAAGTAAATGTCTGAGAAATAGATTTATGACTGATAATGGAATGGTGAAGTTCTTACTAAGTTTATTATTATTTCAAATATAAAAAGAGATTATGTAGAGGGGAAGGAAGGAGAATTATATGCATTTTATCTTCAGGGAGAACTTGAAATGAATTTATGTCTTTCACCATCCCATCCCCCAAGTGAAGTAAGATATTCTAACTTTTTGTTATATACCAGTTTCTTAAAGATGGTATGCAAATAGAGCATATTAATACAGTAGAAACTGATAATTTCTGGAAATTTACCTATGAATATTAAAATTCAACATTAGAGCATAATATATCATAAGTGACCCTAAATGAAATTATCACTAAATTAAACAACGTTAAATAATTATTTTTTTCCCACTTTGTTGTCTGGGTGAGACAATATGATATCAGGGTCTGATTTTGAAAATCCCTCTTGATTAATTACCCAGAGTTTAAATGGCATTTTGCCTTCATGGCTATAAAGGCATGCTTATCTGTGTGTATGGTGGTGTGTGTTTACGTGGATGGGAGTTTGATATGGTTTTTAAGAATTAACTTTAGTATTTTTTAAATAAGTAAAACAAATTTTGGCATGAATTGTGATGCTGATGAATATATATTTAAGGCAAATATGTTTGAAATGCTTTGCACGAAAGTAAATATGAAATTTAAAATACAGTAATAATATTTTATATGCACACATGCACACACATGCACACACTTAGAAAGGCAGGATTAATTTAAGAGCATTACTATATTTGTGATTACTTTTTGATATTATTATATAATTTTATTTGTTTTTAAAAGTACTGTCTCACTATAAAAAATATAATGTGTAAGTATTTCCTAGCTGTCAACTATATTAATAGAAAAAACTTCTTTGTATCATTGGCATTATAATCACAGTTTAATGTTATTTTTATTTTTTTGTTTTTGAGTTTAAGGGGATTCAATGCCTTTAAAATAAGAAAGAAATGATAAATAATAAACATAATTATATACGGCAAACACTTATTGGTTACTTTTTAGGAAACATACATGTCATAAAAAACGTAACAGATGAGCTTGTTAAGGGACTAGCATGTTTACTGAGAAACAGTTCCCAAGAAGGCTTTTAGTTATTTTTATAACTATATTTTTAGTTTTGGCAATGGTAAGGACCATTATAATATAACTGGTTTTTCTTGATTTTATATGTGACTGACACTCGAAATTCCAAGTTCATATAACCATTCATCACCTGCTAGCTGTGATTCATGTTAGCCCTAATCTATAGGTAATGACAGGAGATGTGATTTACTTATCCAAATGTAGCAGTTGACATTTGAATAAGAGTTTGGTTGGGTCCAAGTTTTCAGACTAACATCCAGCTGTAAAGTCCAATTGTATTGCTTGAATTCTGGTAATTTCATTTTCAATATTAATGGGTCATTCTGACATAAACAAAATTGGAATTGAAACCTGTCAAGTATTCATTTGTCACATTTAATTGGAATCCAGGTAATCGGCAGTGTTTTGCTTGGTTAGGTTTTAATCAGGATTTGTATTGGATTTTCCATGAAAATACCATTTTGGATGCTGTCCTAGTTCCTAATTATTATTAAATCAAATATTTTCCTTGAATTTTAACCTATGTGAAACAATATAGTCTTACCTTTTTTTGGATTAACTTTTATTGTAAAATTTAAAAGATAATTTTTAGTGCAATAATATATAACATTCTAATGTCAATGTAAACTGGGTGTAAGTTGGGACAGCTAATCATAAAATAAGTTGTTACAAGTCCTGTAGTAAGGGCATAACTAAATACAAAAAAATTAAGTTGATAGGCAGGAAAATGTGTTTATGTTTTACAAAAGCTTTTATCTGCCTTCTATACTTTAGCATAATAAACAAAATTTTATTGAGAGTCCATGGGTTAATCCTTTTCATAACAAGCTTTACCTTATATTTCAACCCACATTAGTGACAGATGAGAAATGAGATTTTATTCTCTTATTACCTAGGAAAAAGAATACACCATAAAAATAAGAATAAACATAATTTCTTGAAAACTGAGCTAATAATTACGAGACTAACATTTTGATGAATCCAAATATGGGATACTTACATGCCATGGGTTTCTGAAAAGAAGTAGTGGAAATTATACCATTAAAAATATTTTATGAAAACCCTTATGAATTATACATTTATTAATGAAAAAGATCACTAATATATGTTTTCCTCTTTAATCATTTTATCAATATTGTGATTATTTTACATTGATTCCTTGATAAAATTGGGGAAATTAGTTATTTATGACTTTATTAAATTACCTTTAGTGGAATCAAATACTTTAAAATATGAAGTTCATGGTGGAAGTTGAGTAATGATAAAATATTTGATAATGAAAATGTTAAAATAATTGAAACCTACAGTAACGGATTGATAGTTCAAGTGAAAATCAAATATTAGGCTTAAAAATACAACCACATTAGGGCAACCACTGACTATGCAAGAGCTTGCCCTTCTTTGAATTATGCAGGAGTCTTTACCCTTTTTCTTGGGGTGGCATTTATCAGTCTCTTCAGGTCTATTTAAATATTTATCTTGGCCCTTGCCTTCACCATGGTCTATTTACTTTTTCCAAAGTCCTCTTGAAACATGTTTGCAAGGCTAGCTTGTCTTTGCTATGTAGTTTTGATCAGATATAGTATTTAATATCTCAAAAAAAAAAAAAAAAAGCCCCACTTGACCTCTAATCTCATTTTTGCCACTAGAGTTGAGTAGGTCACTTACTCCTCTGGGTCTGTTTCTGATCATCTCTAATTAACTAAATTAAATCTAAAATCTTACCCAGATTCACCAATCTGGGATTCTCTCCTTCTATCCAATTTTTCTTATATCTTTTACTCTCTAGAACAGAAAGAGACCTTTGGGTCTCTTAGTGAGATGGTGCGTGAATTTAATAGTGTGTTGTAATGTGGGCAGGGCAGAAGTATTTCTAGGGCCTTACTCACAATCCACATGTCATATGTGCATTCTAATAGTAGATAATGCACGTATTACATAAATCAAAGAAGAGGACTGAGTCCGGTGATGAGATTTCTATCCAGGTGAGTGGGAATGTTGGCACCACAGCAGGCCTACAGAATAAACACTTTCACTTTCTTGCTTGACAGTGTAAACTTCGGTCAGAATAAGAGTGAACAAAAGATAGAAAACAGTACATATTTCTTTTTCTGTAGGTACATGGTACATTTACAAATAGTATAACATAGAAATAAATTAAAATAGGAAAATAGCAGTTAATCCATAATGCATATTTTAAAAAGTTAGATGAGGTCAGAAATTTGGCCATTCTAAATGCGTAAATAATTTTATACCCCTTAACTCTCTCAGACACTTAAAGCATAATTTTGATTTGTATACATTAATATTTTTGAATTCCCCACTTCCAAACTTTCTTACTTTTTCAGACTTAATTGTTTTATTCATTCTTCTCACTCTACATGCTTCAAATAGTGTTCGAATTACATTGTCCTTGAAGGTTGAAACGTGGTACAAACCACCATAAACCCACTTTGCATCTGCTGTGGACTTTTTACATTCCTTTCAGAAATACAAGTTCATTTGAAGTATTATTTGAGAATGAACCACAATTTTTATCTGACTAAAGGAAATGAGAATGCAGACTAAATTCATATCTTTGTGAGAGATAAAGGACCCTTTCACTACTTTTCTCCTCCCACTGACCCAATTTTCAGCAGTCATCTGTAAGGTACTATCATTTAGTCAGTCGCCGTCGACTTGTGCTGTTTTCATTTAGATTGAATTACGCAGCAAGTCCGTCTCTTCCATTTTTTCAAAGATGCTTGTACACTTTGTAATGTCAAGTTGGAAGAGACCAGCGGTCCTTGGAAAGGATTCACTTCCGTGGTTCTGCACTTCATCAGGTCACCCTATGTACCAGTTTTTGACCGAGTCTGCATTTTGTTGTTTTTTTTTTTTCCCAGCCATTTGCAAAATGGCTCTGTATCTTCCAAGTATCCCCAAGAAGTCCACATGCCCTCACTTCAGAAGATCCCTATTCACTCGTGCTTTTTCTTAATGATTATAGGTAAAATGTGATTATAGTGACTGTCTCTAAGAGGTCTCAGCCAATCAAAACGTGTGCTACAGCTGTTCCAATTTTCCAGTAAAATGAGCAGCACCATCTAAGAGAACCTAAAGAAGAAGCAAGCATTACGGATAGAATGTAGTGGCTTAAAGAAAAACAGGTTTTGACATCTAATGACATTGGTTTGAATCCTGGTTTCTCCTCTTAGTAGGAATATAATTTTCTGACCTCTTTACCCCACTTTCTTCAATGATAAATCTCAGAATTGTGGAAAAAAATTAAATAAAATATTGGCACCTAAAAATTTATAAATAAAAAATAAGAGCAACAATAATTTCATTATATTAATCAATGATAACATTATTTACTACTATTATTTAAAGTGATAAATAGTTGTGATTATTATTAACTAGGTAGATTTGACCTAACACAATGGCTTAATCGTGAAAACATTATAAAATGTTTAGTCTCACAAGGATAGCATCCTAATTTTACTGGAAAAAGTGATATTCTGACTTGTGAATTTCTCATTTCTGTGGGGTACCGAGGGCTGAAACCCAGCAGCAGTGACCTTTAAACATTTCGAGGATCCACAATGAGGGAATAAAAGATTCTATCTCCTGACACTGAATCAATCCAACTCTTTGTGTGTGTGGGTTTTTTTTTTTTTTTTCATTTAAGATGGGAGAAGCCATTATTATCTTCTACATACTCTCTCTACCTCGCTCTCTCTCTCTCATCTTTAATATTTTTAGATTTTATACTCAATGTTCCAGCTGAATGCGTATCCTCCAGGTGTATATTTCCCTTTGAACTGCTGCAACATACTCACACTGACAGGGAAAACAAACTAAAAAAAATGTCCAATTAGTATGCTTACTGAACTCTTAGCCTTTTCTTTTTAAATCTCAGTATTAATAATTAATACTAATAAAACATATGGCCATGTTACCCTTTTTATTCTAATTTGGTCCTTTAAAACTAGATCACTCTGCTGAACCCTTATGACATTTCAGGACAGAATGAGCTCTCATCAAATCTTAAAGTGACTTTGGAGGTCAGTTAGTGAGTTTGTTGCCTCCAGACTCACAAAGCATTTCATATGTAAATTATAGCACACTTGTTAGGTAATGCATTTCATTTACATCATTTGGTTAAGAGATTATCACCATATTTCCTGTAGTCTATTTTTGCTTTATATTATATGTACCTCTTTCTTGGATTTTTTTTCTAAAGTTATGTGTAAAAAGCTTGAAGTTGCTGAAATAGAACAATACTTGGAAGCATCTTTAAGATGATAAAGAAACTCTAAAACTTGGCTCTTAAAGTGTAGTTAACACTCAACCTCAGAGGTTACTCCACTTGTAGAAAAACCATTTCATCTCAATATTCCTCTTTTAGAATAAAACATTTTCTTTTGTTACCTTTTCTATTGCAGTATTTTTTTTTGTAAGAAAAGCATTCTCTTCTTTATTAAAGCAAAGCAGAATAATATTCTTCTTGTCTCTTATTTAATGGAGTAATTATATGATGACAAAGCTAAGATATTCATTTTGATTCAACAAATATATATTGAAAATAAAATATGACCAAAGATTTCTGAGGAGATGGAAGTGAATGAGAAATAATTCTTGCTTCATGGTGGAATTCCTTATGCTGGGGAGATACAACCTTGATTTCAGTGAATTCAGTATAACATGAAAAAGACAAAGCTTCTTAGAGTTCAGACTGTTTATGAAGTACAGAGAAAGAGAAATTATGTAGATGAAACAGCTATACATGAACTTATTAAAATTTCACATTTTATATAAATAACATATTGGGCTAGAAGAATGCCTTGAAATGTTATCTTTATTGTATCTTCTCTTTTTATCTATCCATCTTCCTTTGTTTCAAAATAACTATTAAATTGACTTGAAAGCTTCATGTTGAGTGTAAGTCAAATTAATTTATTAAAACATTTTTTTGCTACAGCTTTCTTCTTTTTTTATGCTAAACAATCAGTTAAAAAAACTCAAAAATTTATCATTGATTGATGAAATTGGCAACTAATACTAAATCCAGCTGTAAACTGTAGAACAGATTAATTTTATGTCTCTGTTCTCTCCTTGTTTATAAATATGAGTAATTAGTAAAACAGTTTGTGCTTTAAATAAGATCTTCCAAACTTAATAAGAGCCTGTGAATAATCTCTTGAAATTATTATTACTTTTCAGAAGACTAATTGTGTTACTCACACTAAATGATGATTAGATTAGAGTAGAATTGGGATTAGGTTAGGTTTTTATTTTTGGGGGTGGGGGGAACAACAGTTTATTTCCTAGTGGTTGCAAATAATTTTTTGTAATTCTATCTCAAAATTTAAGTTAAGTTTATGGGTATTTGTCTTTATGTCATATCTCTTTTTTACCTGAAATATAGACTATAGGTTACCTTGTTTTTAAATCTTGTTTCTGATAAGTTTTACTTAATTTATGCAAGTAGATCTTTTTGGGGGGGAAATATCCATTTTGTATGTTTTCTGTTTAATATTCAGAAAGTATAACAATAAGTTTATTACAAAATGATAAAATACTTGAAACACATGAAAATTTAAGTGCTTTCTTAAACTCAGATTTTCTAAAATATGACACTTTCAAAAGAAATTGTTTTTTGATACTACATGTTCAGATGAAATCTGTGACAAATACTATAAAATATTTTGGTAATAAAAAAATAGTAGAACAGTGCCCTGCTGTTTAAAAATCATCTACTCAGTCACTTCAATTGCAATACATATTTTCTATGACTTTATTTCTGCTCTGAAAAAAAATAGTAGAACAGTGCCCTGCTGTTTAAAAATCATCTACTCAGTCACTTCAATTGCAATACATATTTTCTATGACTTTATTTCTGCTCTGAAATACATCGATGAAGTAATTGGTGGACCCACACATGAAAGCTGTATGCTTCTCAGGGGTTGCATTCCCTTGAGCCATAGTGAGCTATACTGAATTATGCACATTGTTCCTATTCAGTGTGAGGCTGCATTTCACTAACCCAGCATTTTTAGCAAAAGGTCATAGCAACCATAGATTAAATTTTGTACAATGAACAGCGAATTTCGACTATTATGAGAATTCATTAAATTCAATAACCATTTGTTGAGCATTTACTCTATTCAAATTCCAATGAAGGATCCAAAGGTGAATAGGACATGCTCTCTGCCTTTTAAGCATTTAAATATTGTGATGGAGACTGAGATGTACAGAATTGGGTGTTTAGAAGTAAAGGCAGAAGTCCTGTAGCAATAGAGGAGGATATGATATGGGAATATGAAAAAATGTAGCCAACCCTTGAAAGATGGGTAAGTTGAGATTTGATAAGCAGAAATATGGAGAAGATTATCGAGAACAGTGAATGATACCAAGAATATCAAGCAGTGAGGGTGGGAAAACAGTGGTGCTATTCACCAACCTAGGAAAAATGGAAGAGTAGGACGTTTCCAGGAGAATGTATCTGATTAGGACAAATAGGATTTAAAACACTCAGGTACTATTCAGCAGGTTATTGAAGATGTACATCTGAAACTTTAGAGTATAAATACGTAGCAGAAATACAGCTTCAGGAGTCGTTAGGACCCTGGCGATTATGAAACCTTGGGAGATGAGTCCATCACTTCAGCATATAATACCAGAGAAGAGATGATACTCAACACAGTATCTGAAAAACTACTGAAATATAAGAGAATAATGGAGAAGTAAGTTTTAGTGCAGGTGACTGAGAAAGATATTATTTAAAAAAAATAAATAAAAAGAAAAGGAAAATCCAACAAAATGTGGCAGGTGGAGGAGAAAGATATTTATTATTTATATTTATTCATTTATTATCCATTTTTGAAGAGGTCATGGGGAATTGTTTATTGGATATAGTAGGCTGAATAGAAATTTAGAATTAGGGAAGTAGTGGTGTCAAATGTCCAGTGATTCAGAGGTAAAGATAAAGAAGTAGACACATGATCATACAGACCTGGATTAATGAAGATTCCCAGCTGACAGTTATGTTATTTTTCACAGCTCTTCTCTCCCACTCTCCTGGATACTATGTGAGCACAGAACCTTTGAATTATTTGCCATTTCATGACACACCTGGAATGATTTCTACACATAGATATCCAAAAAAAAATTTGCCAATTTAGTTACACGAACTAGGAGCCCAGTGTTGCTGATATTCAGTAGAAGTGAGGCAATTGTGAAAGCTGACGATAAGGAAATGTTGGGTAAGAACATACTTGAGATTTTCTTTCTCAGGTCAGTAAGTCTATTGTAATGTCATTACGAGAGGCAGGGGCATGGTTACATCCCTTGACATCTTTAAATAAATTTCTAATCATCTTATGATCCCATTGTTCAGAGACCTTTTTGTTTATACAGAATTTTCTGAAAGTACTACAGAATCTAAAATTTCTGTAAAATACCTATTGCTATCTTTCTTTGAGTTATATAATTACTCTTGTAAATGAGTTTTGGCCTTGCATATGACTTTTGTGTTTTATTTTATACTAGGCCAGCATTTATCCATCTCACTGGCTTGAAATTAAAATAGTATCTAATCATAATTTTGGTGAGATCCAATAATTGATAACACCGTCCTGGTCATCAAAAAATTTAATTTGTGATTAAATTATTAATAATACTATGCAAAGAGAAATGTTTCAAAACAGAAAATAATGAAAAAAGAACTTGCATGAAAAATAAATTCAAATAGTATAGTAAAAGGACTGTCAAATTGAAGTCTATTTTACATGTAAATATCACGAAAATGCAACGTCAAAGATGCTTACCACAGCTAGTACACAACATGTGGTAAGAAATGCCTCCAAAAATCCTATGTGCAAAGACTTACTAATAATGATATGCCAGGCAGATGTAACTTTTGATTTTTTTTTTTTGTATCTAAGAAAGGACAACCTTCAATGTCACATAATTTTTTTCTTCTTCCTCTGTGTCCATTGTTGCTTAGTAGGGACTATATTGATAAAACTTGTTTTTCAGCCCAAGATAATCTAATTGCCTCATAATGATTTCCAAATAAAAATGTACCTCCTTTTTAATTATGCAGATATTTATTTAGTTCAACAAAAATCTCTAGGACTGTCTATTTTCTGGCCTGACATATGTATTCCCCATGTCTTGGAATATTGAACAGAATGTGTGGAAATAGAGTGCGAGCCAAGAGAACACTACCCATCTATTATCAAGAGGCTTCTAGATCCTAAAATTACAATTTTTTTTTAGTGCACAGAATTATACAGAGCCAAGCCCAATTCTCAACAATATTATAAGATCCTGTGATGTCAAACTGGAATATTAGCCTATTACGTTTTAAACAAGAGAATATTCCATTCAAGAAATAGGAAAGTTCCTGCTTCCTTCCCAAGTCAATAACACTCTATCTCTAAGGGCACCCAAAGAAAATCAGGGCACCTCTTAAAAGACTGCCAGGTGAGCATGGTATCAGAAGAAGGACTTCGTTAGCCTGACCCTGTGAGGCTGGATGAAGTCTTCCAAAACATGTGCACGTTGATTGAGATCTTCTGAAAAATCAGATGGCTTGGCTCCCCAGATTCAGGGCCTCTTTCAGTCCTGGGCACCAATTGCAATTTATGTCTTTAACTTGTGGTTGTTGTGTGGTTGTTTTTCTTAAGGTTATCTTGTAAGGATTTTGCATATACTTTTTTAAAATATGAGATGATTTTCTCAGTATCAGCTGTAGGTATGCTTATGTAGCTAGACTTGATTTCCTTCCTTGATTCTGGTTCATTTTAAAGTCATCTTTGCATTATCTAAACATTCAACCGACTATCCATAAATTACCCAGGCAGAGTTACTCTTGAGTACATGATACCTTACACTCAAAACTGTATGTCAAAAACATCTCCCAGACTGATGGGTAATTTTAAAAATCGTTATTGATATAGTCCACATTTTTCCAATAATTCTCACCTAAAATAAACTCAGTATTCAATTACAGAAATACTTGAAAGAATTGAGTTTAGGGCCCAATTCTTATTTTTTTCCCTTCACTTTGATGGAGGCTACATTAACCACACATCATCTTTGAAAAGGTGATTGGAAGCAACAGTGTTCACATAGAACCATATTTTATCAGAGTTTTCCCCCTTAAGCTTGCTGCCCTTTATTCAGTGTGATCAATTGTATTCAGCCTTCACTACTTGGAGAATTCAATTTTGAGAGGCACTTCTAGTTTCCTGGACAACATTGGTTCATCTCTTTCTCCCAGAATAATGAAGATCTAAAATCTAATTCTTGCTTATTTCAGCCCCAAACGGTTTTTATACTCTTTTGTGAAATCTAACCCACATGCTTTTTCTTTTAAAGCCCATGTCTAAGTATTATCTCTGTCCTCAGGATCAAGTAGCTATTAAATTAGTTCTATCAATTGTCCATGGGTTTAGAGGTCTCTATGTGTGTTTTTCTTAAGTAACCACATTTTATTACATAGCACAAAGTACAAGACTTCTGACTTGATTACTTAGCTTTTGGCATTTTTTTTTTTAAGGTTTTGAAAATGGTGGAGAAAATATATTACTCTTCTTTACCATAATGAAAAGTTTCGAGTTACACTGAGAGTCATTTAATTTCTGAAGGAGGACTAGAGGACTGTCCCACAGATTAACTCTGAGGTTTCATATTTTTTCTTTATTTTATCCATTCTAATAAACTTACTCCTTTACCTCTCCCAACTTTATTTCATCCCATGCACATTTTCTCCCTTATAATACCTTATCTATGACATTTTGAAGTCAAACAATTCATTTTCTCCACCAAAAGTCATTATATTTGAATCATCTCAGACAATGAAATTTCTGTATTTTTTTGGGATTTTTTTTTTAGGAGCATCTGTTCTATAAATTTTCATTTTAAAGTGTCCTTTCGAAATCTAACTTAATTCTGCCATGATATAGTATATAATATAATTTGTATATTTTTAAAGAATTAATGCCAGAAGTATGAGTCCCAGGTCAAACTACATCACATTTTCAGGAAGAAAACCTGGAACAATTAACATAATATCTCACTCACTTATAAAATAATCATAGTAATTACAGCTCTATCTTCTTTAAGGATTACTGTGTAGTTATACATGAATATATATATTTTTAAGTAGTTAGCAATGAATAAAAATATATCAAATTGCTACTATGCTATGTTAACTAATTTACAGAAACTTTAAAACTTCTCTGGTTTTACAGGTTTTTAAAAATTTTTTTAACATTAAATCAGACACAATGTTTATAATATTTATTAAATAAATTATTATTTTCTTGCCTATGAAAATGTTTACTGGCTTCACTTATAACTTTTATAAAGGTAAATTGCTTTTTGGCCCTCTTTAAATTTCCTATTGGTTTCCAAGGCTAAGAACACATGACGCTCTATCTTCTGTAAACAAATGCCAATATTTATAACAAATATAGTTATGTGAAAACCATAGACAAAGAAAACATATGAATAGTTTCACATTTGTTGTCTGCAGCTGAATGGCTTCTGTCTTCAAGAGGAATGTTTATATTTTTCTAAATTTGTTAAGGAATAGCAAATGAGAGAAACCAGTAACTCATAGAGATATCATCAAATAATTATTAAAGATCATTCGGGCCATGTAGCAGAAATATTCGTAAAAGGCTGAGATTACAGACAACTCTCAAATATTCATGGCAGCAAGGAAAGCCTTATAAAGATGATCGCCAATCACAAAGTGTAGACAGAATCTGCCAGGTCAGCACCAATTCATAGCATACCTCCTATTAAACTGCTAATTTAGCCAAATATATTCGTGAATGTAGAAATCAACTTTTTAAAAATTAGTTACAAGTATACAGTACATTGGTTAGACATTTATATAGTTTACAAGTCTGTTTTCAATGAATTCGTCCTTCTTGTTTAGATATCACTACAATGAAATTTTATGGTATTTATCTTTCTCTGCTTATTTCACTCAGCATAATAACCTCTAGGTCCAGCCACGTCATTGCAAATGGTAGGATTTCATCTTTTTAATGGCTGAGTAATATTCCATTGTATATATGAACCATAACTTCTTTAACTAGTCATCTGTTGATGGCATTTAGGTTGCTTCATATCTTGGCTATTGTTAATAGTGCTGCCATGAGCATAGGGTGTGTAGATCTTATGAATTATTGTTTTGGTTTTCTTTGGATAAATACCCAGGAGTGCAATTTCAGGGTCAAAAGATAGTTCTATTTTTCATTTTTTGAGGAACCTCCAGACTGTTTTCCTTAATGGCTGTACCAATTTGCAATTCCATTAACAATGTATGAGGGTTCCCTTTTCTCCACATTCTCTTCAACACTTCTTGTTCTTTCATTTATTGATAATAGTCATTCTTACAGGTGTGAGGTGATATCTCATTGTGATTTTGCATTTCTCTCATGATTAGTGACCTTGGGCATCTTTTCATATGTCTGTTGCCATCTGTATTTCCTCTTTGGAGAAATATCTATTCAGGTCTTCTGCCCATACTTTAATTGGATTGTTTGTGTTTTTGTTGTTGAATTATATGAGTTCTTTTAGAAATCAACTTTTAAGGGGTATTTGAGATAATTTTCAGAACACAGAACAAAACATGCCAATTACAATGCAGTTTGAACATAAGAGCTGATGGGATTTAAAAGGACCAACTCATCAAGAAATGTCTCTAATGTCAGAGATGAATGAATTATGAACTCATCCTCTTATACATAAACACATAAAAGGAAGACCAAAAGAGCAACATAATGTAAAGAGGATAATCTTTCAAAAAGCTTACAAGAATGATGAAATGGTAGCCATATTAAGTATCTAAAAATAAATGATACAAAGGTAAATGAAAATTGAAATAATAAACGTTCTTTTATGGTACATTAGTGCTAATCTGAGGATTCCACATATCAATTTGCTTTATAGACTCACTCTGAGTAAGGTAATATTGTCTTCATATAGATAATGTAACTGATAAGAAGATATGTAAAATTATGGTCAATATCTGATAATACTAGGTGTTCAATACATAATAGCTCTTATTATTTGTTATTCTTGTTTTGTTATTAACTCTGAAGAGCTGTATTTGCATGACTGAATTCAAAGCTTTAAAAATCTATTGTAGTCATTATAATTATTTCTATTTTTAAAAAGTCTTTAAGTAGGAAGAAATTAGTTTTTATTATATATTTAATAGAAGCACTAATTTATTATGTGGTTTGGGGCAAATCACTGATCTTCCTGTTGTCTCATTGTCTAAGGCAAGCAATAATCCATTGTCTACCTACTTTCAAGGGAAATTACTCTTTATATTTGTTGTTATAAAATAATTCATTTTTGTTTATTTTGTGTAAAGCCATATATTATTTCATTATTAAGAACCACTCTAAATTGTGCTTTGACAAAAGGTTGCTACCTGGGATCACAGGGGAAATAATCAAGTGTTTATATCACAAAAGTCTGGAAGAGGGTAATAGATGTTTTTCCCTTCAGGATAATGAGTAATAGACTCAATATTAAGAGTTGGTTATCCATCATTTAGCTTAAAGTTACTCAATCTATCGACATCTTGTGAAGACTTACTGTATAGTATACCTATACAAAGGTAAGAATTAATACCAGATATATTCTTCACTGGTTAAACTTGATGATTATGTCCCTTATGCCTCTATATCATTGATTGTTTATTCTACATATACACACACACACAGACACATATCTTCATGACACTCTTCTGCCAAGGTGGGGAAAGTGCTTCACTTAATGGGATGACTCATATGTACAGAAAAATATAGCATTAGAAACCAGCTTCTGGAGTTGGTTCCATGACTTCCAAAGATTGTGGAAACAAAGCAATTAGCTTTTTAATTATGCAAACCATTCAGTAAAGCAAGCTCTAAAAAGATGTTTAAACAGTTTATTTAATACTTTTAATATTGTCTCAGTAATGTTGGAAATTTCAAAATAAGCAACAAAAATTAGCTCAGTGTGCAAACTTAATGACTTCCCCGCCCCCCCCCCCCCAAATTTTCCCCTACATAGGATAAATAGAAGAAAAATACTTCCATTCTCATAGCACTGCTCTCGGAACTACTAGACTGTGTTAAATAATATGATTTTTATAATATAAGATCAAATTAGCTATTTCAAGACTTGCCCAATATTTTAGCTGCAATGCAAACCCCCTGCCTCTCTAGAAAATAGTTATTTTGATTATGCCTACCAGTTGATCTGAATTATTAAACTTGCTCAAACTTGCTTAAGAGTAAGGAGCTTCCTTACATACAATAACAAATTAAAGTAAATTGGAAAAGAATTTTGAAATCGCTGATATAAACAAGTTAAAGGACATATATATCATTTGCACAGAAGAATTTCCAACTCGTTTATTCTAAAATATTATATCTTATTAAATATTTTAGTTGCTGAGAGAAGACATGGCTTCCAAAGGTAGATTGATGACTCAATTGTTGCCAGCATTTAAAATATTATAATTTGTTTTCAATATGAAAATAAGAATATTGTTTTTATTGGATATGGAATTACTTCATTTATTTAGAAACATCCGTGCAGAAAAGGTGATGCCTATTTCAGTATGGGATTAAGTAAAAATATCTGTTTTCATGGAGAAACTGCCATAGTTAGTTTGCTAATAATTGGCCTCATCGTTAAGCAACTTAAAACCCCTCTCTGCCTCTGCTGCTCATTTGTAGTTATCATATATATTTAAGCATCAGTGCTAAGGCCTTCTTTTCCTTCCTTGAGAAGAAGGCATGGCTTTCTGAAGTGATTAAGGCAGTTCTCTTGCCACAACAGGGATGAAAAGAACAGAAGATATAATATAGCTACATGGAGAGATGCTTGCCTCTGAGCTTTTTTCATTTTAGGAGCTTGAGAAATATTGCTACATGTTATTGCTCAGGCACACATCCTTTCTAAACGAAGGTTACTGCCATCGATTCCAAAGAGTAAAAGAATCCATTATAATTTTTTTTTTTGCACTTCATTTAGCTAGTCTCCTTATTGATTGGATTTCATGAACTAGCTACCTGTACCTGATGTGCCTTCCTAAACAACTTTGAGGACAAATGTTTTATTGGATGGCTCAACACGTGGAGAATTTGACTTCCCAGTAATTATATTTTGGGTACTCATTTGGAAATTTATGAGCAAACTGTAAGAAGCTTCAACATTTCTTACCTGGGAAATGCATTCACATGTGCAGGCACACACACAAATACACACACACGTGTGCACACATGCTCATCCACACACACCATCCTCGACAGGATGGACTGAGAAGGCTAAAGCATATCTAGGAAATAATCTGAGTAATAAATTGTACCTTCAGAGAGATTTTATTTTGGAGATGTTCTATTAAATTAAAGTTAATACTTTTATCAATTGCAAGCTTGACAGCCTCCTATCGTTCTGAGACGTTATATCATCAAAATACGTAATACTTCGTGTATTAAAGTAAGCTTTATTAAATTGTAAATAGAAAATTTGTAGTGTGTGTGCTTTTAATATCGGATTGTTTTCGCTCATTACTTAAATGCTAATGGGGATTCAATATAAACCTTTAAGATACCAGCAAGAAGACCGTGAGGTTAACTTAAATCTCTAGTGTTCTAATGCTTTCTACTACGTTTTTTGCCCCACAAGAAAAGGTGTATCCTTACCTTTTTATTATATAGACTTATGGAATTGTGTTGATTAAGTTAAAATAGCTACATGATAAAGGATTTTAAAAAGCATTTCATGGTTATTTCGCTAGATTGCTCAAATATTTCATCATTTCAAAATGTCTTGTACACCTAAAGGTCTGGTTTTCCTTATAAGGAATTTTGTTTTTTTAATATGAGCCTAATAATCCCCGAGAGCACTTAGGCCTGGCACTACTAATGCATGACAGGTCTCAACAAGAAACATTGGGCCCTCAGACAGATGCTGACGGCGTTGGTATTTCAAGTTTCCATCATAAATGTATGATAATCTGATGTAAATGTACCAGTTATTTATAATAACACTTTTAGTACTGTGGTATATTAGGCTCTTCATGCTCTTTCTCTTGCACCCAGCCATAACTCTGTCTTTGGCTTCTGCAATGTTTGTTATAATGAAGTCCTTCTGATACTACTAGTCATAAACTTTCATGGAGGCAATCCAAGATAGACCCTCCTGATAGCTGAATTCTCTGCAATAGTGACTTGTATTCTTGTGAGACTCCAGAATAGTTACTTTCCTTTAGAGTTAAGAGTTTTATGTCGAATAGCATTTATTTATTTATTTATTTTATATTATTGAACAGTCTCATTGCTATGACTAAGAAAATTGCTCCATAAAATACTTGGTAATGTAGAAGTGAGAATGAAAGTTATATATCTGGTGATTTATTAAATTTATGGCTTGTAGGAACATGACTGTCTCTATAAAGGAATCTAATATACACATTGGAGAATATTCTCGTAATGCCTTATAAAAAGGGGATGCTGCTGTACTTTGAAATCTCAAAAGCATGAGCTATTGTAGAGGTGTACCTTCAGCATTTCTAATCATGCATGGCCAGGCTTTGCAAATATAGATTTGATGTACGAAAATTTAGAATATACTTTTATTTTGGAAATATGTGCTCCTACACAGAGTGTCACATTCCATGGGCGTACCTGCTTTTGATGTATTTCCTTACGCATTTCTTTTATTGGTAAGAAATGGAAGGTCACATGAGAGTAAGGAGTTTGAGTTCATGTTAGACGAAAAAGAGAACAAGGTTTGTGAACATGGCCCTGACATGTCAGACCAGTGATTACCCCAGAATGAGAAATATTGGTGTGTTGGCGAGAGGGAGTCAAGGCTATAACCAATACTCTGAAACTTCATTTGGCTTAGCAAAACATGTTTAACCTCTTTCTTCATTTCCCAGGAATTAAACTTTAAAAGTTTTAGTCTACATTTTAAAGATTGGGTTGTTTTGTTTTGTTTTGTTTTGTTTTGTTTTGTTTTGTTTTGGTCTGGAATTCAAGAAGTCTTTAGCATCATACTTTCTGAACCAATTTTGATTGAAACTATTGAGAAATTCAGTGGGTTTGGTTAGTAAAGTTTTAACTTAAAGTTGATTCAGGAATCTTCTTTTATAATGAACCCCCATTAATTGATTAAAATTTTAAAATGTGAAAAAGTTTAGCCAGACAATATAAATGTTTATAAAATTAAATTTTTATAAACAGAAAGATATACAACAGCCAAATACAAAAGTATATTTTGTGGATTATATACAAATAGAGAGAGTACACTAAGACAAAGATTTAGTTTATTTTTATGTAATATTCTTAAAATGAACTTTGCTATTATTTTTTTAAATGAAATTCATGCAGCAGATGGCTTATTTTCAAGTTCCCCTCCCTTCCAGGAAATGTATTATTTAACTGAAATATAAAGAGCATATATATTGGGGGTGGGAGGAGAACAAGTTCTTCACATATATTAGCAGGCCCATATGCTGTTTATTAAAGTTGATGCTATTCAACCAAGTCAGAGAGCTGATTAAAATAAAAAGAAATCAGTAATTTTGTGGAAATATGAAAACATGAGCACATGCACCACTCATGCAGTTTTATCATCTGTCAGATTTCTCAAGAGTATACCATGTTTTATAGGCTTGAAATAAAACATTATGAATTTATACATGCATAATGAAATGCCATGTTAGTTCACATAATTTAAATGACAGTATTGAAAAAGGTGTTCTCATGTATTAACTGAATTTCAACTTAGAGCATGCTGCTTGTCTCTTTGGTTGTACATGAATATGGTGAGAAGAAAATAATACCAAAAAAAGTTTTACTAAGCAAATGAGGCGTTTTATAGGCAAAGAACAACTTGAGTTTTAAAGAAAGTAAAATACATTAACTAAGAACAGTGTGCAAAGTATTTTAAATAAAGGACAGAGTGAACAGACTGTTTTACTTTTTACCATTCTACATATCTATGAATAATCATTCCTTGAGGTTTAAAATTATAAATAACAGTGCAGAGTAGAGTTATTTCGACTTTACAAAGGAAATCATCCATTTTGTTTTCATTTTCACTTGGGTAAACTCAGAATGGCTTTGCATAGCTTCTCATGATCTTATTTAAGACTGTAGCATTTTTGACAAAAAAAAATGTTTCCCAATTACGAGTAGATTATTATATTTATGTATCTAAATTTACTCAGAATTGACAACTGTTGTTTGACTTGACTAAGTTAGAATATGGTAGTTGATACTAAGAAAAGGGAAGTAGCAAGAAAAAATTGGAAAAAGACAAATTTCAACTATAAGTAAATTGTGTCCTAGGGAAGGATGGTTGAATAGGGAGATTTTATCCTAAATTATTCCATAAGTCAATTACTATGTCCTGCCATCACCTATATGCACAATATACATGAGACCAGAAAAATGAAGGTAAAAATTATCAGATCTAATTTTATCATCTAAAATTATCATCTAAATTTAATATCAATCATTAGGACAGTCCCCAAGCTGCCACCACCCAGGGGGACCTTGTCTTCAGAGGCCTAGATCTGACACTGCAGAATCTGGGCCAGCCACTGTGACAAAACCCCTCTCAGGGGCCAGAACTTTGCCAGCATGGATCCCTCAAATTGACACTGCATAACAAAAGCTTTCATAGTTTTTTTCTATATAACTTTTCCCCCCAATTTGATTTGTAGTTATGCATGCAGCACTTTGCTGTGATATGTGTGCTCTAGGAAAAAACCAAATCTATTATACTTTGAGAAAAAGAGTCCTAGATAATGAGTGCCAGATAGAGTTAGACACCTGTCTACTTGGATATAGAGCTTTACTATCCATATTTACAAAGTCAAGATGTGAGAGTTTATAGTGAAGAGCTTGGTATCATGTTTTCTGGTATGTAATTTTTACAACAATACTCTTGAAAAAATTTCTAGAATTATTTGTTTGTGTGTTGGACAGAATGGAGGCCTGTATTTATTTGTTTATTAAATATCTTACCTACTAGACTTTATAGTACATGAAGACAGAGACCATGTTTTCATATTCAATTATACCTCCAGACGGGCCAATGAGCAGGGGCTGGATTAGAGCAGGATGCTCATGGGTGAATGTTTTGCTGATTTTATGAAAGAATAAGCTAATATTCTTTGGGTCCAAGGTCCACTCACAATTCTCACTTTGGCTTTTACGTTTTATTTTCTTTGCTTGCTCTTCTGATAACTTAGTCTGGGTTGAATTGTGGTGGCGGAGAAATTAGTCAAAATGATTGATTAGCATAACATGTACCGTATAAGAAAAAAATAAGCTAATGCTAAATAAATCCTTTGTGGGGTATTGCAAACTTTCTCACCTAAAATTCATACTGTTCTTACTGATCATTGGTGTATTACTACAGTGAGTGTTCGTACATGAAATAAAATATTTATTGTGTTTTATAGAATTCTAAACCTGGACTTTGATGAAGAGTATCTTTTACATTTCAAAACCGTGCTTTTCTACTAAGTGTATTTTTCTCCTCTGTGACCTAAATGACAGAACTAAGGTGAATGACAGAAAATCTCAATTTTGTAGTTGAGAAATAGTGGGGTTTTTTGTTCGTTTGTTTGTTTTTTTTTTTAACATTCCATTCATGAAGGAACTTGAAAATCAAAGATAGCATCTACTGATACATACCAAGCATGGGTAAAAATCATAATGTTCTCTTTATACCACACTCTTAATAAAATTATTTTCTAGATAAGTTGACTGGTTAGTAGACTTTATGAGTCTTCTAATTTTCAACTCCAGGCTGAGAACATCACAGTTGCTCTTTCATATTCTTAATACATTTCTCATATGAGGTTAAATGTGTGTTTATTTATATATTCATTCATTGATTACTAAAATATACTTGAAATCTGATTTTTAAAACAGCTGGAAAATTCAGGTCAAAGAAACCTTTATAAGTCATAGAAGAGGTTGGTTAAATTTCTGTCTTAACTTTTCTACTGTCTATGTTATACTTTACATATTTCATTTCATATTTATGAAGATATTGGAGTATATTGTTTTCTAAAATTGTAGTTCATTTTTAAATTTTATTTCATTTTCTTGAGCAAAGGTAGAACAGTACTGGGTAGAAATTAGGGTTTGCTATGGGTTTGCTAAAGTCTGTATGAGAAGTAACTCTTTGGAGTTTCCAAGGTAGTTTATTTCACATTATCATGTATCTTTTGTTTAAATTACTCATACCAACTTAACTGCAATACTGATTCTACTTTATTGCTGCCCTTTCCACTCTTGTTTATATCTTCCATCCTCTCCCCCCACCTCACTGTATTCTCTCAACCTTAAACATGCAATAACTCTCTGTGTAACTGGATGTTCTAATTAACAGCCACATATGGAAATATTTTAATACTTAACATTTTTCATCTCACTTAACCGTCATGACATTCTGAATATGTAAGTTTTATTAGTTCACAAGTGAGCAAATGGAGGCTCAAAGTCATTTGGCTAATGAGTAGCTAAGATGGAATTTCGAGAAAATCTGTCAAATGAAAAAAACCTGTGCTCTTTCTATTATATCCCACTGTGTCTAGCCATGTCCTTCTCTGGAATGATCTTAATCTTTTTTACCTGCATCTCTTTCTATTCTTTCTTTAAAGTGTCACATGTTCTGTGGACCCCTTGCTGACACTCTCCTGCTTAGCTCTTTGCATATTACACATCTGTATTAGCATGTATCAGTGTCACTCTTTTTGCTTTTTTATGTTTTTGGTTGAAAAATATGGCAACAATTTTTCAAAACATAATTTATCTATGTCAGCATGAAATTAATTTATGACTGATTCCAAATCCATTTGTAATTAAATTAATTATTTTTAAAGTATTCTAATTTTAATTTTGAATGTGGTGAATATCAATGATGATATATCCTAATAAAAAAACAAAAGACTTTGCATCCTCTATAGTTTTCCAGAATGCAAAGGAGTCCTGAAACCCAAATATTTGAGTACTGCTGGCTAAAGCAATGTCTAGCACAACTTGAGCACTAACTGAATATTTGATGAATAAAACCGAATAATCAAATTGCTATAATAATCTTTAGTTGCAGAGACTATAAATTTCCAGTGTGAGAACAGGCTTTTCATAATTTTATCATTTTACTCAATTATGAGTCAAAAAGGGAATGAGCAAAACCCACACTAAAACTATATATGTTTAAAAAGTAAATTTAGAATGTTAAGTATGTCAATTAAATAAAATTATGTATTAAATAAAGTTAAACTTACAAGTGAACACTACTCAATAAACCAAGTACTCAGGAATGATACTAGCTTTTATACAGGGCACAATGGCTCTTGTTATTAAGGCTATAAATTGTGAGATTTTTAGACAGAGGAGATTTGTAAAACATTAGAAATTTGAAAATAATTAAGCAAAATATATTGCTAGAAATTTTATAAAATGTTTATAATGCAATTAAATCTTGAAATTTTAATAAGAACATCAGGAAAGTTTATCATAACTCCAGATTTATATATGGCAACAATCTGTCATTATGAAAATTAATTTCAGGAAGTAGTGTATAATATTAAATAAAATTCATGAACATCTTTAGTTAAAGAAGAAAAAACAAAATAATATTTCATGATTTACTCTATTAGACTTAAGGAATTTGAAACACCATGTACTAGCATTAATATATCATATTTTTAAATTTATATGTATATCAACCCAATTAAAATGTGATTAGTGTTAGTAGGTAAGGTTTACACTTAAATCCTTTTTATATTTTTTCTAATTTCTTCATTATACAATTATTTTACTAAAGATGGAAGCTAGTAATATTAAACATTTTTACTTAGCTGATTTTTATTGCCATTAACCTATACAATGTATGCCTTTAAAGATTAAGAATATAAAATATAATACAGGATACTAGATACATACCATTAACACTTACTAAGAGAGCCAAATATCATTTCATCTTAAATCAGTTATAATTTTTATTAATAAAAAAGATTCAGGTGGTGCCCACGCCAATTATTTTTTTCCTTGTATTTTATGTTTTATTCTTCCTTGTCTCCATAGTGAAGTCAGGGTTTATATGACTGTATATTTTATACTTTAAAATACATTTGTTCTTCATTAACAATAACTGAATTGGACAGTGGAGTATCTGCCGTAGCACAGTTTGTAGCACTGAGTGCTACAAAAACATGTAGCATTCCTTCCTCTTCAAAGGTTTTCAAATTCCTGCTCGCCATGTCACCAGTGAGGCAGATCTCAATCCCATCACGCCACAGTTACCACAAGAAAACAAGCCAGCCTCTCCACACTCCAGCCCGGCTCGCACACACTATGGCAACTAGCATTATGATTATTAAAATGCCCTTTATATATAATTATCCAGCCACTATTAGCAAGAAGGAGAATGAAAGAATCTGAAACAGCTCAGTGCATGGAGCATGGCTTATCCAGAGGAATGTACTGGACTCTGTGTTCCAAAGAGCCCTGGGTAAGAACAAGACCCAGACCTAGAGCTAGAATGTGTTTTCTAATTGCTAGTGAACCCATACTGGCGAGTTCCCCATTCACGGCTTATTTCAAGAGAGAATAAAGAACATCATCATTTGAGTGCTGCAAAGGAAAAAAAAAAAAAAGTTGGACCTCACAAATAGGATAAGGACAAACAGTACTGTTATCAGGAATGTTTATGCAGTATAGCAATAGCCTTTTCTCATATATCTTTGTACCAGATGCACTAGGCTTTTGATAAAGGTTTACTGATATTAAGCAGAAGACTACAGTTCCATTGCCTAATTCATCTTTCTATAATATATTGTTCAATGTGTCTCTTCTACATATCAAGGTGCATTCCACTGAACTTTTCACTATACAATCTATTCTGTATAATTTAAGATTCCCAGGCACTCAACAACCTCCTCCCCACCACACTGTATTAATCTGTGTCAGCTTCCTTTCTGCAAACTATTCTTTCTCCCATCCTTTACCCACATCCTACCCAGTCTTTTTAAGAAGCTCAATACCTGTTTTATCAAAGTTTACTCCCGTTATCTACCACTTTGAACTTGAAGTACTTCAAAGTTCAATCCTTATTTTTGTTCCCCACCTATAAAGATTGTATTTCTTGAGGACATGAAGCAAACCTTGTGCCTTATTCCTCTTTAGTATTATAGTTTGGCATTGTGTTCTCTGTGATTGTTTCCCTAAATCACATAGCTGTTAATATCAATATCTTAATATCAGTATTTCTACCGTGATCATACATATTTCCCAAACTAGAAACTAGAAGAGGCAGACTTTACAGTCTGCCAACTCAGAGTATTCTCTATAATCTTATTGTTTCAACTACATGACAGAGAATTTCTCTCCTTTGGATAACCAGTGTCATCACAAACTCTTTATTGTCTTTGTTGCTCGATAATAATCATAAACCATCTTTCCATCTTCATGTGCCATAGGGTGCATTTTCCTTTTTCTACCTAGGTAAAAAATCTGACTCATATCAATGTCCATAAACAAATTTCTACTGAACACCTTTTTTGTACCAAGATCATTTTATTATCCTGACCTCTGCCTTTCAAATACAAAATAATAATCTTTCATTTTATGTCCCTTAATCTATAAAGTTCTATTCTCAACCCTATGAATTCATGACTCTTTAAAGTCAGTTTAATCTTTCTAGTTATCATTTGATGTTATTTCAGTTATTTATAAACCCAGCTATTTATAAAATCATTTTATATTACTTGTTACATCTCGATAAGTTGTACTATTAGTGTTCTGTGTTTTGTATATGTATATTTATTTTCCAAAGTTTCTCATAAATATACCTTTGGTTATTTTTGTCTCTCTTACAGTGCAGTGTGATTTCCAAGTATATCACCTCATTATAAGCTACCTTTCCTAAGGTCAGAAGAAGAATTTACTATGTATAAAATCCATAGGCTATTAGGGACCTATGTACCAAAAAATGCTATACTTCGCACAAGTATTTTGACACTAATAAAAAGCATGTGGATTCTTTTTTCTTTTATGACTTGTGAGATTCCCACATTTGATTCTTCCAAAGACAAAATACTGATTCCAAAGTAATTACTGAGGAATATTTAAATGTAGGAATAACTATTTTTATTTTATTTTTTTACTTAAACTTTACTGGAATATTTAGGTTTTAATTTTAGAGAGTATTTAAATTTAAAATGTTATGTATAACAACATTTTAAAATAAAATACAAAATAAAAAATTTATAAGAAAAAAAGCAAAGCTACAAAAAATCATATTCACTTCTATCAGAAAGAACTGTTCACTACTTCCATTTTTCTTTTAATTCAACAGGCCTGGATACTGCATATGCCCTCAGAATTTTTTGATGTTAATCTTTTATAATAACCAATTAGTTTCCAAGTTCTTCAATTCAAGAGTTGACTAATACTATTGCCTAAGCATAAGGTGGGTCATGTTATTTTAATCAGATGATGGTTAATAGTAAGCCATGTGTCAAAGCCCAGAGAAGTTGAGAAATTGGAAAATTTTGAGGCACCCTGTCTAAACAGGATTAAGGCAAGACTAAAAGGATTATCATGCTCCAAACCCAAAGGTCTTTGTGATAGCTGCTTTCCTAAACATCAGGATTAAAGGTTAGAATCACATTCAGAAACAAGAATGCAAACATGCATTCATGAAAATCCCTGTCTTTAGAGAAAAATTCAAGAATTCCCAGCTCTTTTTAAATAATAGAGTAAGAAACATAGTAGTGTTGAGGGTCAAAACATTTTTTTTTCCACATATGAAAAAATTAATTTTTTCTTCCTATTTTTTATAATTTTTTAACCTTTTTTAAAATTAAGACTATATTATTAGAGCAATTTTGGTTCACCATAAAATTCAGAACAAGCACAGAGATTTTCCTTATACCCCCCACCTCCTCACATGCATCGCCTCCTCTACTATCAATAACCCCAACACAAAGGAATATCTCTTTTTTCTACATAAAGCACGCATATTTCTGTGTAAATTTTTCTCTACTATGTATAAATGCTTCTCTAAATAGTGTAAAAAATTATTTTTCACATGTAGTTTTTATTTAATATAAGCATATAAAGTTAAAGATTTCTTTAAAAACAAATACTAAAAGCAAAACCTGTAGCAATGTTTGGTTTTCCGGTGTGGTATTCTCTCATACATTGATATTATTAAAGCAATTAATCACTATTAAAATTCAAATAATTGACTGTTATTATCAACTGTTTACTAAACATTTTCATTTTATTTTCTTCCATATAATTCTATGTATTTACTTTTTAAAACTTATATATGGTCCCGATTAAAATCATGTCTACAAAAATATAATTAAACGTGAACCTTTTTATAACTTTTATAAGTTTGTCCTTTTACAGTATGTAAGATTTCTACTCAATTTAATGATTTTTTATTAAGTTAACAAGATGAAGTTGTTTTGATACCATAACTATCTACCCTTAGGAGAATGTGTGCCAGTTATACAGCAATGAGATAGAGGCAGAGAGAGGAAATGATAATGATCCTACTGTGTGCTGGGAAAAAAAATACATATATAGAGAGATGTTTATTCTATTGTTTTCTCATATCTATTATAAAAAAAAAAAAACTATATCCATATACTCAAGGCCTGCCTTAAGCTACCCTGTCTCATTAAAAAATGAGAATAAAATGGTAACTTGTTATATGTTGCAGCTCCATCTCCCTAGCCTTGGCAGATGATAGCTGTGAGAATATTCAAATTAACTCCTTTCAACATACCTAACTTGTTTAAATTATCTTTGAAGTTGATTGAAATTAAAAAAAAAAAAAAAGGAAAGAAAACGAGCTCAGGGATTTTGGAAATTGTTTTATTGGCCAGGCCTATGGATGGACGCCATCGCGTGAGGGCTGCTGATTTTCCCTTTACATATGTCCCCATCTCCCTTCCCCAGGTGTTGCTGCCATCACTACCTTTCCCCTCCTTCCCTTTCCTCATGGCAAGACGCATGGAAGAAGAGTGCTGTTAAGGCCTCTCCATTAATCAACAGGTATGGTGGTTCCCACGAAGCAGTGCAGCTGGCCCTCTTCTGCGTCCTCTATTAATAAATAGTCTGTCTCTTTTACATATAGAAGACGCGTTTAATCCCTACACAGAGCCTACTGATTTGGAAGAATTGTTCAACCTGAGTATATCTTTACATATTTCAGCATGCTCTGCATTTCATAATTCTCTACAGAGTTGTAGATGTATGTTTTAAATGTAAAGAGGACAGAAGAATTGGTATCGTTTTCAGAGAAAGGCTCTATGCAGTTTTCTGAACTGATTGTATAGAAAAGAAAGGGAATGTGTATGTTTGTTTATATATGCCACTTTTGCTGTTCTTCAAACAATTGTTATATAACATACCTTTGACAAGCATAAAATGGGAATATTTTGTGAATTTTAAATCAATATTTCATTATCATAACATCTTGATTTTCAAAAGCATTACACAAACTTTTATGCACATTAATTATAATGCTTACTTATCTGATTATAGAAAATAGGTATAAGCCAGTTCAAATAAATCTAAATACCTAGAAAGCCATGTCATTCAGACGTGAAATCTGAATGTATGCTAATCGCTTTCTGCAAAACTTTCCTGTGTCAACTCAGCATTTGAAGGCGATGGGGGCGACTGTTTCCTTTAGCAGTCTCAAGATCCTCATTCAGGCTGCTGCATTTTGAAAGGAGCTAGTCCCTCAGGGCTCAAACTCCAGCACAGTCATATCCTATAAAAGAGAAACACTCAGTCACCACGAGGAAACACCCACATTCTTGATTTCCTTTTTATACTAGCTCCTCCTAGCTCCTGCAGGAGCTTGTTTTGAGGGTGTGTCATGTTCCATATTGCATTGTTGTGACTCTATCAGGATTTTTGAGACATGTGACTAGAACACTACCTTTGGGCTAGGGAGATTATTGGCAGATGTCTTAAAAAAAAAAAAAAACAACAGTGAGCATGTTTATAGCTGTGTGGCAGTGTTATTTGTGGTATTCTTTAAAATGATAGCATAATTAAGACTTGTTTGTGTACAAAACCAAAGAAACCATTTTGATTTAAATGTGTTTTTATTGATGCGGCCATTAACCCTTAAAGGCTGGACAGTTAACTCTTCATTCAGAAATGTGTGGCTTCTTATCCAATAAAGTTTTGAAATCATTGGTTTCCTTCTTGATCCTTTTCCTACTCACATTTCTAGTCTATATGTTATACTTTCACCCTGGATGCACACTGTGCTCTGGCTTCCATGCCTTTCTCAATAGGTATAATCTTTCATGCCACAGGCCTTCGCATCATTGGGTTCCTCTATCCGGGGATCCTTTTCTCTTGGTCTGTTTGGAAAACTTTACAACAATAACAACAGCAAACATATACTGAGGTTTTATTGTGTGTCAGGAATAAAGTTAATGAGCTTAATCATTTTCTTAATTCAGTCACGAAGAAATTTCGAGTTAGAAATTATTATTATCCATATTTATAGATTAAAAAAATGAGTCTTGGAAAATCTAAAGTAGGATATGTCTTATATAGCTTCTCCTGATTCCTCCTAAGCAAAGCTAGGACTCTCATTCATACTCTTCTTTGTTTCTAGAGAACAATGATTCCATCTTATCCTTTATGAACACTTCTATTCTACATTGTTTGTTACTCACTAAATGTTGCACAAATGAATGAATGCTTACAAAAAAGTAATTTATCTCTTGTACTCTCATATGGATCATTCCCCACGTCTATACTTCTCTCTACTCTGTTTTTATCTCCCTTAGCTGTGGCTCTGGACTATTATTAGCTTCACAAATGAGTAAATATATTATATCATAGAAAAAATTCATTATATTTCCTCAAAATTTAAGACCTGTCAATGTAAATTAAAATCATAAATATATATGCAGAAGAAAGATAATTGAAATCTGGTGAAATTTATCAAATCTTAGTGACAAAAAAGGAGCATAGATGTATTTCATATGGAAAGAAGAAAATTTAACCATAAATGTTTTAAAATTTTAAGGGAAGGTATAAGATAAATTCTTTTTTACATGATAAGTAAATAAAGGGACTATGCACAATGTAGGAAAAAGAACTATTAGTTTATCAAGGAAAAAAAGTGGAGAAAAAATATAGATGAGAAAAAGAGGATAAACTAAGAAGAAAAAAAACTTTGAGAAAAAGAAACAAAAAGATTTTGGAAAAGTGAATAAATAAAAAAAGCCTTAAAAAAATTGAAGGAAACATAATTGAAAACAATGGACACTGAGAAGACTTTAAAATAATATGAAATAAAATTGGAGGGAAGAAAATCAATGCAGCTAGAGAAAACGAACTTTATTTATGACTTTGTGTTTCCTTTATTCTTAGAAAAACCTTTGAGATAAAATAACTGTAAAGAGAAAGGGCAAGTTAAGATATGTTGATATGTGTACACTATATTTTTCTAGGACTTTTTATCTGTGGAAACAGTGCTGTTTGAAAGCAAGTTAAGGGCATAACTTGGAGTTATGTATTTAGAACTAAAAAGGTTATGCCTAGAGAATACAGTTGAGACACGGCTTGATAGAAAATTATCCCTCCCCACCATGCTGCCTACCAGGATGATCATAGAATTAATCAATCCGTTAGCTCTGTGAATATAGAATCATTTCATACTTACTTTCTTCATGTGGAGTGCTTGGAGCATAAAACAAATGTTTACTACATTAGTCATGGAATTTTAAGACTTGATAGGGACATTATGGTCAACCAATCCAGTCTTAGATTGTGCATACATTCCCAGTGACACAAAATCCAGAGGTAGCTCACTCTACTTGGGGACATCTTTAACTTCTCGGCTTTTTCTTATATTGAGTCAAAATTTGCCTTCCTGCAACTTGAATCCATTTATCCTGGATTTTCCCTTTGGGGAAACTTAAGAAGAGATCTATTCCTTTTCCAAAAGAAGGTATTTCAAGGGCATAAATTCAGACAGACACCATCATGAAGTCTAGATATTCAGTTTCTCTCTATACATCTTCTTCAGGGGTTCAGCCCCAGTCTTATTAATTGCTCTGTGTTACTTGGTTGCAAGTCTTTTTAGCATTCATTTAGTGAAAACTGCTTTTTCATAAAACAAGAAATTCAGGATGGACTTCCCCAGTTTATATTGTTATAGTCGGTCAGTTTGAAGAACCCAGACAATTCATTTAAATATCTTTAGAGAGCAAAAAAGAGGAGATGCAGTTTAAAATGGCTTATGGTTTTGACCTTAATTAATACATAATAAAGGTGTGGTTTGAGAGTATGTAGTAAAGTATAGTACAGTATATAAAAAATATATATATACGAAAATGGATGAAAAATATTGAAAAAGAATTAATATAAAAAATAAAGGTAAAAGCAGGTACAGAATTTTCAGTCTTTACTTTATTCTTAGAAAATACATATTTTTGTTTGGTTGGTGCCTGGAAAGGATCTTTCCTAAGAAGCGCATTCACCATTCTTACAAATTTGGCACTAAAAACACTTCCTTAGCTGGATAATATATCAGTAGAAAGAGAAGAGAAACCAAAAAGCAAAACAAAACAAAAATTATGTTATCAATGCAAATTATTGACTTTGATGACTGATAACATATGTTATCAATATGTTACACACACAGAGGTCAAAATTGCACAAATAAGATTGAAAGATATGTAAAGCATGCCCTGGAAGATACGGACTTTCCCTGATAAAGGCACCTGAAAAGTAAATTCTTCATTTGTGTGAACTCTTCTTAAAGTCAGATTACTGTCATTGTCCTTTGGTGAGTCCTATTTATGAGCAGATTATGGCACTTGCTAAGAGGCCCTACATGTCTGATTTTCGGTTAGTGCTGATGCAGAATATATGACCTTTTCTAGAACTTGAAAATTTAATTAATTTGCTGGCAGTGAATACCTTTTATGCCATGTGCCTTTTCTCTGACCCTACCCAAGGTTTCCATTTTCAAATGTGTCTCATATATTATGAACCTATATAATCTTAACGAATGTCTCCCATATGGTAATTACAGTGATTGACTTTATATTCTGCAAATCTCCGGTGCCTACATAAATTTCTTTCTCTGTAATAGTGAATGTGGCTTTGTAAGTAGTATAAATATATGTTCTCTGTTTCACTTTTTTTTAGATTCGATTCCCAAAGAAATGCCCTTTAGGTATTTGATTGTATATAAGATTCTCAGCAATAATTTTAACAACTGAAAACCTCTATCTGCTTTGTCTTTTACTGCTATTGAAGTTATAAGTTGTGTGCAATAGGTCTAATTTAAATCTTTCACTCTGTCTTTTAGTATTTTAGAAAGAGGGGACTGAAATGCAGGAGATAAGAATTAATGACTTAACCACTTAAGATCTCATTTACTTTACTAAAATGAGAGATTTTACTGCTGATTTTTAAAGTAACTTCCAACTTTCTACAAAATATGAAAAACTAGGAATTTTAGAAATTGGAATTTGTTCTAGGTTTGCCAATAAACTATGTTCAACCTTCTTGGGGCATGGTTTTCTCTTATGTAAAATATGGATACCAAGTTAAATCAGGGATATAGTCTTCAGTGATAACATGTATTGACTTATTTTCTTTCTGGAGCTTTCTCTTGAGAAGCATTCTGAGAACTTGCTTTGATTCAGTAGCATGTAGTGCTATGATTATGTGATCAATTACCTTTTATGTGCAGGATTTTTACATACTTTCCAAGAAGGTTTCTAACTCAAAAGGAAATTTTTTGATGGTTATTAACAACTTAAGCTGTTTTTTTTTTTCTTTTTGTTATTATAGATATCTCTTGTTCTTTTAAAATATTTGTATCCTAGAATGTTTGGTGCTCTAAAGAAGACAGGTTGAGGAAAAGAAAGACACGATATTTAAAACACTTTAATGTAGAAGAGAGACCTAGGATTTGACCCATTCTTTGTAATTTTTGAAAGCAGAACAAATGCCAATAGGCTTAAATGGGAGAAAATTGCTTCCTTATACCGATAAAATTTATTTCCTTAAAAAATACTCAATAAAATCTACTCCATAGTATAGTCTGTGTCCTGAAACTTGTATCACTGAAGATGTTAAAACTTACATTACATGATCATTTTTCAAAATGATCATTAGAGGCATTCATTCCATAGATAGCAAGTAAGACAAAATGAATTCAAACCCTAGTTGTCTGTGATGCCATCATAATTGTCAGACATAATAATAGTGATAATTCTGTACTAAAATTTAGTGACATAATTCTCAAAGATTTCATTGGACTTGGTGATTGAAAATTTTTAATACAGTATATTCGTTAGTATTTCTATGTGTTCTAGTGAAGTGTGTTTCCCTTATCAAAGCTATTCTTCTGTAGAAAAGTCACTAATTTTCCTTTGTGGAACCATCACTTCTTTTGTATCTGGGACTCTACTCTCTATCTTGTCTATTTTTTTGAAATGTTATTTTATTTTTTAAATTAATTTATTTTCCAATCACAGTTGATAAGTGATATTATATTAGTGTCAGGTGTGTAGAATAGTGATTAGACATTTATATAACTTACAAAAGGATCCCCCAGATAACTCTAGTACATATCAGACACCATACATAATTATTATAATATTATTGACTGTATTTTCTAGGCTGTAATTTACAACCTCAGGACTAGTTTTACAACTGGAAATTCGTACTTCTTATCCCTTGACTGTTTTTAACAATACCCCCTCTCTCATCTGGCAAACATCAGTTTGTTCTCTGTGTCTATGAATTTGTATCTATTTTGTTTATTTGTCTGTTCTTTAGATTCTATATAAATGAAATCATATGGCATTTGTTTTTCTCTGTCTTATTTCACTTAGCATGATGCTCTCTAGGTCCATCCACATCATCATAAATGCCACAATTTTATTCATTTTTTACAACTGAGTAATATTCCATTATATATATGTAACATATCTTCTTTATCAATTCATTTATTGATGGACACTCAGGTTGCTTCCATATCTTAGCTATATAATAAACATAAAGGTACATATATCTTTTAAAATTTGTATTTTGAATTTCTTTGGATAAATACACACAGAGGTAGAATTGCTGGGTTATATGTAGTTTTCTTAATATATTACTTTTTTGGGAACCTCAATACTGTTTTCCATAGTGGCTGCACCAATTTACAATCCCATCAACAATGCATGAGGGTTCCCTTTTCACCATACCCTCGCCAACACTTGAGAGGTGTGAGGTGATATCTCATTGTGGCTTCAATTTGTTTTCAATGAATTAGTGATGTTGAACATTTTTTTCAGATATCTAGGCCATCTGTATATCCTCTTTGGAGAAATGTCTATTCAGGTCCTCTGCCCATTTTTTAATTAGATGATGTTTTGTTGTTTTTATTTATTTATTTTTGATGTTAAGTTTTATGAGTTTCTTATGTATTTTAGATATTAATCCCTTACCAGCTATATCATTGGTGGATATCTTCTTTCATTCAATAGATTTTTGTTTTGTTGATGGTTTCTTCCACTCTGCAAATATTCTTTAGTTTGGTGTAGTCTCATTTGTTTCCTTTGTCCAAGAATACATATGCAAAAAAATATTGCTAAGATCGATATCAAAGAGTTTACTGCCTATGTTTTCTTCTAGGAGTTTTATGATTTCAGGTCATACATCATAGTCTTTAATCCATTTTGAGTTTATTTTTGTATATGGTGTAAGAAAGTGGTCTAGTTTAAATTTTGTGCATGTATCTGGCCAGTTTTCCCACACCATTTATTAAAGAAACTGTCTTTACTCCATTGTATATTCTGGCTTCCTTTGTCATAGATTAATTGACCAAATAGGCATGGGTTTATTTCTAGGCTCTCTTCTGTTCCATTGATCTACGTGTCTATTTTTTTTTTTTTTTTTTGCCAGGACTATGCTGTTTCGATTACTATAGCCTTGTATTACAGATTGATATCAGTGTGACACTTTCAACTTTGTCCTTCTTTCTCAAGATTACTTTGACTGTTAGGAATCTTTTGTGGTTCCACATAAATTTTAGTATTATTTGTTCTAGTTCTATGAAAAATGCCATTGGCATTTTGACAGGGATTGCACTGAATCTATAGATTGCTTTGAGTAGTATAGACATTTTGATAATGTTAATTCTTCCTATCCATGAGCACAGTATATCCTTCCATTTTTTTGTGTCTTCTTTAAAGATTTATAGCTTTCTGAGTAAAAGTATTTACCTCCATGGTTAAATTTATTCCTAGGTATTTTATTCTTTTTGAATTTTTTTTATTTCATTATGACTAACTAAATTAAAACTTGTAATATATATTATGTACAAAAATAATTTAATGATTGATTGTTTTCAAATTATTAACATGTGAAACATAAAACATTCACATAAAATAATTTTGTCTGGAAGATATTTTGAAAATTTATCATTTCAAAATTCAGTGTTTTTTTTATAGTTTTTTTGTTTTTGTTTTTGTTTTAGTAACTTTTTAAAGGTCATTCAGTTAGTGAGAGATCTGTGATCTAGATTTTCTTAATCCCATTCGGTAGTAACCAAACAGTGTAGTACCTTGCTTAAAAGTATGGATCTTGGTGACCTGACAGGTTTTTTGTGTGTTTGGATGCACTACTTATCTTAAATCAGCAAGAAGAAATAGGGAAATGAGCAAACAACTTTATTCATAAGAAACAGAAAAACACTAGGTAGTGTAGTCTGCTGTGTTCCTGGAAAGGCATAAAGGTTGGCATCCTTCTGTAAGCTGGACATTACGGACATTCTTTGTCACTGACTAACTACTTTTGTCAGAAGTGAAACCAGTCAAAACTATATTCCAACTCAAAATCGGGATCTGAATAATATCACCACTATCCTGTGGCTAGGGACACCACAGCATGTAGCACTCCCAGAGTTTACAATGAACAAAGCAGAAGTTGCCACAGACTTCCAATCATAAGCATCAACCAGACTCAACTATCATTATGTAATTTTTCTTGGCCCCTCTAATCAGGACAATAGGCATCCATTAAATAAATAGAACATCTGATTATAAAGAGAATTGTTAGCACAGGGTATTATTGGTCATAAGAGGATATTAGCTAATTTTCAGGGGGTAGGGTGGGGAGTGGGGGATATGTTCTCAGACATTGTAGTGCATATTGCTCAGAATTTTAATTCTTTGTGATCTTTGTTGAGTATAGCAATATAATAAGCCAATGTGTTCAAGTAGTGGAAAAAATGTAGGAAAATATTTTTAAACAACAAAGAAACATAGATCTAATTTTAAAATTATCTTACTTTTGTGAGGGTAGTGGAAAATTCATCCATAATGCTAAAGTTTTACTGATTTCCATATTTATCAGAACAAAAAATGAGATTGAGACGGCTGATGCTTTTCTTAAGGTATTTTGAATAATTTATTTTAGTTTTTTTTTTCAAATACAGCACCATGCTATCAATGACTTTTTTTATTTCTGAAACAGTTATCCAAAAGATGTTGTACATTATATGTCTTTACATATGTGAATTAAACTGATTTTGTGTAGTATTTTTTTGTTTATACCCATAAGACATTTTCTTCTAGGAAGTTCTAATTGTATCATAGAAATTAGTGGAAAAGTAACTTCCAGCTAACACACTAACTTTTTTTTACTGCAAAGTCTGCTGGATCACATTAGATTAGGAGAGAATATCCAAATATTTTTGGCCTCAGTAGTAGTGGGAAAAGAAGCAGAAATCAAGTTATTTGGTTATGTTCTGCAATACTTGAACTTAAGGAAATTGTGGTTATGCCTTAAAGACTAAAAATATATGTGGAACTGGGATGGTAGAGTGTTTTACCATGAGAAAGTGAAGAGAGGAAGATATCGATTAAAATGGGAACAAACTACAGGTGCATGGAAAGAATCAGTGACATAAGATAGGTTATAGGGTTTTTTTTTTAATATGATAAACTTTTAGATTATTATTATTATTTTGTTTTTGTTGTTACATGAAACGATATGCAGGTAGAATGGGAACACAGAAAAGTGAGAGTGAAAGAAATAAGAAAATAGTAGTACCCTGCCAGGCCTGCTTTAGGGTCCTTTTTAGATGTCTCACATGGTTAACAGGACAGATTGGCTCTTTTTTAACATTTCCAGAATGTATGTCATGGATATAGGAGTGTTATGTAAACATAGCAACATTATCAAATACATATCAAAGAATACAGAACCTATTTATGACTCTCTGGGTTACTTCAATGCTGGTATCAGGACATTATATATCATAAAGGAAATATACCTATGCATATTTAAAACTATAAGTCATTACTTTTGGATTTAAATAATATTTTTATTAAATGAAATATATTTTGTGTAACAAAAGTCTCCTTTTAACAAGCTTTTTTTTTTTTTAGTTTTTAGAAGAATTTAGTATAAGTTATAAGAAAAAAAAGCAAACATGCATTTTTAGACAAACACCTTACAGTTCTAGTGATATTTTAACAAAATAAATGACTTCAGTTTGGAAGTGAAATGATTTACAACTGAAATAAATGATTATGAGACACCATACTACTTTTAAAGTATATAGAATTTTGAGTGATTTTATAAGAAATAATTTAAAAAGTAGTTTAATCGAGAACAAGTATATCAATATTTTCATACAATAAATTATTGCTATCATTAAAATAGTGAGTGACAAAATTAAAAAAGTAAATTATTACCAATTTAAGAGGAAAATTTTAAGAAAAGTATCATGAAGAAATAAATCATAAAATAATTTTACTAATTATATTTAAAAAGTATATTAGTAAGTAAACAGAATTTCCAAACATAGTTAGTTATATTTTAGCCATTTTATTTTAATGGAACTAATGAAAGTTAACAATACTTCAAGGAGATATTAATTATTTAAGTGTTTATTGTATTTTATAGGGTTGGGGGAAGCCTGATTATTGTTTCGAGTGTGGGGTTCAAAGCATTAGATAAGCAAAATTAGAAGGTTCAGTAAGTATAAAAAAGTAATATATCATCTACAGTTTGGTACAAATACCACTAACATTTTCCAAAGATATTATTATTTAGGCATTGCGGTGATGCTTTAATATATGTTTAACTTTTACCTCCAAAGTAGTTTATTTATGAGATTCAGTAATGAAAATGGCTATGTTTTTGAATTTTGCTCATAAATTGAGGTCCACTAAAAGGAACATTTTAGCAATATGAGGAGTGTTTTTAAGCCAAGAAGTTATTATAAATAACTACGAGATTGCAAAGTGGTTTGCTCTAAGGCAATACGTAATATATACGGCACCATTAGTAATTAAATTGATGAACTATTTTCAGGGCTCTCATAAAGTCCAAATGTCAGAGATATAAATTGTTTTGCTTTATTGGGTGAGTTATATCTTTTTAGGAAAAAGTAAAATTAAGTATTATAACTGCTCATTGCTAAGCATTTTCGGAAGAGAAAAAGATAAATCATTATTATTAAATGTTATGGACTTTACTTTGACGTGGTTATAGCTTACATGAAAGCACATTACATACAGTAGCATGTATATTATATATATAAGTAAAATGTGTATGTTTTACTTATTCTTCCAGCAGTCCGATGGCATTCAAGACTTTCTTGGTTACTTTAGTGCCTATGACCCTGGTGTCTAAGGATTTACTTTCTTGCTAATGAAACTCTTAGACACTTAAACTGAAAATAAAAGTTGCCTTTTATCTCAAATTGTTTACAGTGTTAGAAATGTGTGTCATTATCTACTTTAGTAAATGGTTATTTATTTTTTATCTTTTACTTTAAATAAATAATTGAGAGCTTTCATTTTATATAGCACAATTCCTAAATGAAAGGGGACATAGACTTAATCAATGAGTAATTGGCTGGCAAAGCAAAGCACTTACACTGAATTGTCATGTATTGAATTTTGATAGATAGTCTAACCGCTTCATGTTCTATATCCTCACCTGTAAAATGATAACATAATAACATGTGTTAAGCTCCCAATAGTTCATAGAGACATTATACAGATGATTTGAAATAGGAAGCTAAGGAGGCTAAAAAAAAAAAAAAATGGAGGGAGGGAGGAAGAAAGGAAGAAAGAAAGAGGGAAGAAAGGAAGGAAAAGAAAAGAAGGTGGGAGGGAGGAAGTGGTAAGGGGGAAGGAAAGAAGGGAGGAAGAAAATTTTTCCTGCTGATTTATAAAAAGGTCAGTCCCGCAATGAGATTTGGAGATGCTACATCCAAGTAAAGAGAGACTAGAGAATGGATGTAATAGAGTATTTTGCCATTAAAAATGAATCTCTATGTAGGTGGGCTAGAGAAAGACTTTTAGGAATAAATTGGAAAATAAGAATTGACTGTGGCTAAGTCATGTAACAGAGAACTATGCGGACAGACTAGTAAACCAAGCAGTTTATAAATAAGCAAGATTCTTATTTATAAGCATTACTTCCTGTGGTTAACAAAAGTGGAACTCCTTTGGCATGGCCACTTCTTTGGGATAATCTCGTAGACAACTCTTACACAATGGTCACGAAAAGATCTAGAAGAAATCGCAGGTTATAATTTCATGCTTAATGTTAGAGGAGCAATTCTTGTACATGTGGTGCTTATTTCAGGATAAGAGAAAATGAATCAGGTGTCGAAAATGTTGAGGTACAAATAATTGTGCAAATATAGATACACAAAAGCAATGTTAATATAGACTATAAATTAGATGAAAGCTGTTAATTCTCAAATAGCAGTTAAGTAAAATATCATTTACCTTCCTTTGCTTTTTATTATCTGTCCCAGGATTTTTTGGTATTATTGATGCAAATCAACTTTGGCTGCTAAAGGGAACTCCTCCATTTATCATGTGAGCTTCTGTAATATTCACATGATTTTACACAACAAAAAATGAGAAATTAACAGTATAACTAAATGAAATGAAAAATAGCTCTACTCAGTTGAGGACAATGGAAATAAAATTTATTTTAAAGTGTTTTAATCAGAGTAAACTGTGTTAGTTCTCTCTTTGAAAACAGAATTTTAAAAGTTAGAGTTGATTCCATTAAAGAATCTAGGTGACTAAAATATATGAATTAAGAAAAATAAATCATAGTTGTTATTTGACATTGAAATAAAAATATATAGATTTATAGGTCTTCCATGTGGACTATTTTCTCTTTCAACAGGTTTTCTCTTGCCATGTGAATATAGTCACTTATTACTTTAATGGGGACGTTTATAAAATATTTACTATAGTCTTAATGACATCTTAAAATTAATGTTTTATTCATATTTATCTTATTCAAAAATGATTTAAAGTGCTTATAAAATATATTATAAAACCTGACAACTAGTCATGGTTTATTATGACTGAAAAATATTTAATCCACCAAAAATACAGCCTTCTTCCCATCCCACCATCCCAACTTTGTATTATATTTTTCTTGTTTTTCAAAAATGTAGTCTTGGTGATTACTCAACGAATAAGACTGTCACCAATTGATATGAACCGCCCTTGTATAAAACATATCTGTTGATTTTCTGACCTGGTACCATCTCATTGTTTTTACTGCCATCATTCTCCCCTAATGGAACCAAACCAATTCACCTGTCTTAGCAGATATAGATAAGCTGCCTGTGCTGCTTTGGTGAAACTGAACATGCCCACAGGGGGTTGTTTCAAATTTTGTCTCAATAACTTGAAAACATTTCCTCTGACCTAACTAATCTCTCTCACTCACCTTTCTACCCACAAAGTAATCCATTTTCCAGTGTTGGTGATCTACTTCTTGCGTCCTTAATCAACACTCACGTTTATTTGGTATTCTCTTCCATGCTTGACGTCAGCAATAACAGGATTCAGTTGAGAAAATACGCAGTCTTTTATGAATGACTCAAGTTGGTCTTGGTAAAACAAAGTATTTGAGTTTAATTCCTTCTTACATATGGAAGATTATTAAGATCTTAAATAGTATATCTGTAATTTAAGAAAATGTTTAATAAACAGATGTCTCCGATAAAATTTCAGGAAGTATGACAAAACAATGGAGAAATTCCTGGCATGTAATGAAAGAATTATTATAGCATCAAAGGCGTGTGCCAAGGGACACCAGCTAGATTTTCTCCAGGGTTGGTCAGCTTGTCATTATAATCTTAAATTACTAGTCCTCGTTTATTAAAAAGCTACAAATGTGTGTGTGTGTGTGTGTGTGTGTGTGTGTGTGCGCGCGCACTCATGCATTTGTGTGTTTCTAATTGAAGCAGAAATATGGTCGGTTAAGTGTAGTCATTTTGTGTAAGTAGGAGAGTCTTGAGATTACAGCCAGAATCTTGACTTTATATTAGTAAAGTGTTTATCTTAGTAGCTGTCTCACTTGTTCATTATTTCTGCTGAAGTGACAATAGCTCAGCTGAGCTTCCACCATGAAGGTAATAAACCTGCAGACCAAGTTGTATTATTGTCAGTGTTTTAATCAGCAAAGGTACTCTTATCACTACATTTCAGGTATTTATTAATCATGGGAAGTGTGGGAAGTAGGACATATTACAGGGTAAGAAACATGGAAAAAGTATGCCATTGATCTACTATCAAAACCATCACACGAAATTCAAACCTTGCTTAATGGTAGCTATGATCAGGAAGATGTGATAGGGGCTGACTCAGATTACTCTGGCTTTTGGCCTAAATCTAGTCAATCAAAAATAAGGCTTCTAAGTATAAAATATCATGCCATATGTTGACTAGGCATATGTTTTGAGACTTAAAAGTCTTTAGAGATTATATATTTCTTTCTAACTTTTCCAAGTTACTTTTCCTGGATAATGTTATTTTTTGTCAGTTTTTGAATACATGCTTCTTATCGATATTGGAGACCCAAGATTGTTAAGAAATTATCCCTGTTCTTGGTGCTCATTTGAGACCAAATAATACATTTGCATTGTTGTAATAAATATAATATACCTTTAAGAAAATAGTGGTAATTAACCTCATCTAACAAGTAATAATAGTATAAAGTACCTCCTTTGTGCCAATCCATTTTATGGAATTTAATCTGTCACTTATATTGTTTTTGTCCTTTTTTTCTGTTATCTCATTGCAAATGGAGTGGCTGGATATTCCTGTGTTTGTCACAGTTCATAGACAGAAAATAGTATATGCAATGCATTTTAGAATGTATGATACGTGCCAAATCTGAGCGGGATGTCAGAAAGGGGAAACAGCACAACCAAGTAAGCTATCCAGTTTCTCATTTCCAAAATGACTTTCAGGTCCATTTCAGGAAATTTTGACATGAGTTAAACCCTTTCTCTACTCTGCAAACTAGAAGATTACTCTGAGTCATAAGGATCGTGACAGTGTCAGAGGGGCCATATTTTTACATGGATAAACCAGTCCAGAAAAATTTCTGTAATATATTAGCCACAAATAATTATAATCTTATTTCAAATACATATGTCTTATCTCGCTCTCTTGATGTATCTTCAATAAATGCATGTATTTTGGCTTTATAAGAAATTTTCTATTTTCCACCAACATTAAATTGTCTGCACATTACCTTATCCCAATAATGATGTAAAGCAGAGACTACCCCGTGCTTCAGAGTTCATTTTCTTTGGGGGAATGTCTCATTCACAGCTCGAGTTTGCCATAGGGGAAATGACAGGGTGTATTAAGCTTTTACAGTAGCAAAGTTATATTTATTTGGGGACTTATTGCCTTTCATTTTTCATATCTTTGCATATGAGAACCTCGAATGTGCTTCTTTTCTTATCTCCCTGGGGTCGGTGGAAGTAGCAGAGGAAGATGTGCAGCTTCAGAGCTTTGGGCAGCGAATGTGGCAGTGCTAGAAGCACCAGCGTGTAATAGACCAAAGCGAAATTGTTCTACATGCGTTTCCACTCAGGCAATTCACACACAAGCTGGAAAGTCCTCTCCCTTTTTCATTTTATAAATGAACTGCGTAGGTTTTTTTTTTTTTTTTCCTTAATGCTATTCCCAGTTGTAGAGAGTAAAGAGGCACTTTCTATCCTGTTTGCCTAAAATTCCCTTTCAAGGAAAGTGAGTGATAGTCAGAGAGTTATTGCTATCGGTTTTGCCGAAGTGCTCATTTTTAAAATTCATATTTAGGCTATGCTTTTTCACACAAAGGACTTGAGGCGTTCTCTAGAATCCAAAATAAATTAATATATTTCAATTAGCTTACGTCCAGTAATTTTAAATTTAACAACTCTTAGTTTCTTATGCTTTGTATTCTATTATGATTTGCAATATGTGTGTGGTGTATTCAGTAGGTTGTCTTTAAGGTATGGTCACTTATATTTTAATTCTATATAAGTTAATGTATAAATATGATAGATACTTTCTGCAATGTAAATTTTGTTTGATCTTGACTAACAACGGGAGATGAAGTAATTTGGATCAAATAGAGCATGCAGATATATACATTGATTAAATAATCTGTATTTCCGTAATTCTAGTTATATAGGCTGACATCTTTCAAATGAGTGATTAACTTTTTGGGGAAAAATAAGAAATTTAATTTTTTTCCAGTCTTTTTAAAGTACAATGAATCACCACTGTTTTCAAAATAATTTTATTTCAAATATGTGTGACTAGAGTATCTCATGAAGCCTCTGCTTTTTCCTGAAGCTAATTCCCTCATAGGTCACATGGTAAGATATTAAATTGTCTTTCACCAATAATGCAAAACAAAAGATGTTCAAATTCTAAGCATTCGTCCCTCATGAGAGATGTTACCTCATGTTGTTGAATCTTCCTATGCAAATTAGGTTTATTCCTTATTCTACACCAGCATTGAAAGAAATTGAAGAAAAAAAAAAATCACAAAACTTGCCAGCTGGAGATGGTCATGTTAAATATTTTGCCCTTTTGTGTTCTTGCATCTGGATCTTTACATCAAGAACAAAATAATCTGTGAAGTTGTGTGGAACTTCAAGAAAATATTCTTTAAAAAGAGAAGGAAAGTAATGTTTTCCTCAGTTCAGAAATAGCCACAGCCAAATTATTGTGAGTAATCCTCAAGCAATATCTAGACGGGATGGCCATTTTTACCCAGAAGTATTTCTGTGGAGTAAAAGTACATTTTTTTTTTCTTGGAATTTTTCAAGATAGTTAATTTCTCATGCACACAGATGATTTAGGTGGATAACCTGGCCTTGTTAACTATGTACGGTTTCTGACCATCAACATTATAACTCATCAGACTTTCCAAAGCAAGAGCTGTTTAAATCAAAGGATTTTAATTTCGGATCCCTGACTGCTGCTGGCTAGATGTCAGAGCTTGGAAGATACTCTCTAAGTAATTGTAAAGCACTGTTCTCCAATCAGCATATATTATTGCAGGCAAGAACTACACCATCAGAATTTCTATTGAAGTTATAACTCGGTCATTTAAATTTTGTGTCGTACATACTCAAATGTCTCTACTGGATTAAAACATGTTACTTTCTTCCCCTTTCATAATGGTGTTCAGAACAAAAATACATTCTTTTGAGCTCTCTAATTACTCTTTGGGGATAGCTGTCATTGTTTTTGTGACAGGATTTAATTAATATCCATAAAATGCAGAGTAATAACTCTTAAAGGACAGGAGAAATTGGGGATTTTGAATATGAGAGTAAAGGAAGAGAAACACATTTAGCATTTTGCTTTGGTTTAGTCTTTTGTTATTTTATTTTATTTTATTTTATTTTATTTTATTTTATTTTATTTTATTTTATTTTATTTTATTTTATTTTATTTTATTTTATGGGAATGGGATATGGATTGAGTAAGCAGGTTTTTATTTTTGCTTGCTTTTTTCAAGAGAAACTAGAAGTAGGAAATCACATATAGAATCTTCATCAACTTTCACCCAAAGTTTCCATGTTATTGGTAGTTGAAAAAGAAGGCGAGACACCCTACGTTGAGATTTGTTCGTGTTGCAAATAGAGAGCAAAAAGTTCTCTGACACCATGCAACAGATTACTGTTAAAGCTAAAATAAAAGTGGAGGTTATTAAAATTGCTTTCAAGGACAAAATCCTATTATTCTTGTGAGAGAACATAATTTAGTAAGAGCATCAAAATGGGAACGAAGATCCTCCATTTAAATCCTTCTTAGGAAATAAACCAGGCAATCTATCAGCCTCTTTGTCCCTCAATTTTCATATTGTGAAACTGTGGAATGGGCCAAAGACTTTTAAAAGCCCATCCAGTTTTAAATTTGATTTTTTTTTCTATGTGTTGAATATTTTTAAATTTTCCAATGTAGATAAAATGTGGATATTTAAAGTAAAAACAATTTATCATAAAAGTTATAATAATTTTACAGCTATTTAAAATCCATGTAAGGATTGCGGCTAAGAAGAATTTTGATAGCAAGAAGTGAAAGCAGTGACTGACACTACAAAAAGAAAAAAAAATCTAAATCATAAACACAATTGATTTTTATCCTCTTGCTTTTTGGTTTTGTTTGAATTGTAATTTCAGACTGTACTTTCAAAACTAATCATAAAAGAGCCTAATAGCTAGCAATAGATATTTTCTAAAATTGGGCCAAATATAATTTCCTGCACATTTACAATCAAGCAATTCTTATAGTTTATATTATTCTCTTCAATGGACGGTCTGCGTATGATGTCTTTCTGACTTTGCTCTCTTTGTTGAAAATTATAGTTTATACTTTTACAAGAAAACTACACAGACTGTGATTGGCAGAAAATTTAGACAATTGTATAAACCGACATATACTTTGAACAGTAAAAAGCAACAAGTCCTATAGAAGCTCCTAAAGTATTAAAGGTATTATTTATATGTTCTCTCTCTCTCTCTCTCTCTCTCTCTCTCTCTCTCTCACACACACACACACACACACACACACACACTATATATTATATATAAACTTATATAATGTAGCATATAGGCACGTGACTGAGCCTTTTTCAATGATACTAAAAGTATGTTAATAAATGTTAGCCTTTAAAACCAAATGTTTTGAGTAGCATTTCCCCAAACCCAAGAATGAAATAATTTTAATAAATGAGGCATTTGTACCCTCTGAGTCCAAACCTTTAGTGTCCAATCTATAGGACTCTTCTCGGGGAAAGCCCGTTATTGCAGACTTTTGTCCTGGGATCCAGTACAGTGAACTAGCACAGCTGTATTTTACACATATTTCTAGGAGAGTGAGTGTAGCAGCTCAGAGGAGATTTGCACTATCTGACTCTTGCACTAGACTGACAATTGTATGAGTAAATGGACACTGTCTGCTTCACTCACAACTCAGTGTCTCATACTCAGAAGGTTTCAATATACATTTGAAGAATAGATGTTTTTCCTTGATTTTATTAAAAATATGCCCAGAAAAAACAAATATCAGACACAGAACATTTCTCTATATAGTCTCTACTGTTCCTCTTTGACTTTATTTATTTTGCAAATATTTGATAAGTGGATATTCTGTTCCAAGTATCATTTTTTCCAGAAAGAAAAAGATTAATCATGAGTCCTTCCCTGAACAAATATTCAGTGGAAAGAGGAACATAAACATTGCTAATAGAAAAAAAAATGTAATTATAAATGTATTGAAAGGATATTTTATCAGAGTAAAACAAAGACAGGACAACCCAGCTTCATACCAGGGTTGAAGACTTTCTGATGGAGAACACATGAGCAAAATTTTTTTGCTTCTTTCCTACTTTAATCTCTTAAAAAAAAAAAAAACAACTAAAAACTAAAAACCTATAATTCTCACATATAACCTTCCACTCACATAATTGTGAATTCATTTTTTTTCACAAAAATAATTAATTTTTTTATCAAGGATTTTGAAAGAATATAAGTTTACTTGACCATTATTTTGAATCCAGCTTTATTAAAGAACTGCTTAACAATTATTAGTTTGAATGTCTCTAGGCAAACAAAAATGTTACCTGGGTTAAAATAATTCTTATCAAATGTTTGAACACTGACAATGACATATAATCATCTGTAGTGACTTAAGACAATCCAGATTTCTTGAGCATGCGAATGCCTGTATACTTCTGTATTTCCTTTGCCCCATTACAATTTTCTCTCTTTTCTTTTTTGGACAACTCCCATTCATACATTAATGTCCACAAATGTTATCTCTTTCCATGAACTTGTGTAACAGTTCCAGGATCCTGAATAAAAATGATAGTCTCTTCTTCCCTTTATAACATTTGGTATGCATCTCGGTCAGAGAATATTTACTGAGAGCCTGTTTTGTTTAAAGCACTGTGCCAAGAACAAAGAGTCACTTCAGCTCCCCAGACAGGGCTGTTTTAGGCCAGAATGCAGAGCACACACTTTCTGGTTATTTACGGCCAGTGTCCATTCTGAATGTCCCATGCCCTTGCAGTACCAGTGTGTTAGATATTCAGAATGTAGCCCCCATACAATGCATAAAGAACGCCCGGGCATTTTCAGATGCATTGTTCATGTTCCTTTCCTTGAAGCTCTACCACTTCACCTATGTGGCAAATTCCTAGATGAAAAAAAAAGTTTGAATTTGTTTCACTTTTTTCCTCAAACATGCCTCAGAGGAATGTCAATTCCCGTTCTGTGAATGCTTCATGAACTGAAGGACACTTCGGAAAAGCAATTTAGAAAATATGTGACAAACCCAAGTGAAGCAGAGTGTTTGTTTGGTGCCTATGCCTATTCAGAGAAGATTGGCAAATGAAAGAAAGAAGGAGGAGGTTGTCTAGATCTGCAAACCTCATCTCTTAAGCCTCACCTTTAAAAGCGTGCGTGACTCGTGAGTCTAATATATCAAAGACTGCTTGGAAAGAAAGGCAGAAGAGAGGGACGTGAGTAACAAAAGAGAAAGGAGAGTGAGGGGGAATATCTGTAGCTGAAAACTCAGAATGAAATACACCATTTTAAGGTATCTTAGCGCTCGTCAATGCATATCAAGAAAAAATTCAAACATTTTATCCACTAATTTTTTTAAATAACAATAGTGATTAAAATTTTGGACATTAGGATCAAACAGACTCATGTCTAAATCTCATCTCTTACCTATATTTAGAAATTGAGTTATCATGAAACACTTATGACCTTACCGAGCATCTCTTTCTACAAATGTTTTTGCACGAATTAAAAAAGATAACGAGATTATTGAGTATTTCCTGTGTGCCAAAGCTTGCTATCTGAATTATGTGTTAATTCAATTATCACAACAGTCATTTTGTCCCTATTGTGCACGTGAGGAAGCTGAGGCTTAGAAATATTCACTTTGCCTCATTTACTCACCCACTATTTTCACCCAGATGATCAGACTGCAGAGTCTGAACTGCTGCTTTGCATACTGTTGAATTATACACACACTTCCTTCATGCAGCAACTGGCACTTAGTGCTATATAAATAGACTTTTATTAATAACAATTTTGAAATAGACCTATTTTACTCCAGACATTTTGTTGTAAATCACACAGCACGGAAGTGTGACAAAGTGGTAGTTTCGCTTTCTTCCTGGCACAAATAATACTTCATCTGAGCTGAATGATACCTTTTAAATACCAGATTTTTTTTTTCTCTCCTATTACTTTTTTGGAAGACTGAAAGGAAAATATTGTTTTCCTTACTACTCTGAGTTTCCCAGGAAATCAATACTGGTTTACAGAATATATTGCTAACTATTAACTAGATATGTCAAGTGGAAGATGGATTTAGTATATTTTCTATAGCTACAAAGAATTTATATAAAATGGAGGCATTGTAGTACAGAGTATGAAGAGTCAAATGTTATTTTGTGAAAGGAAGAAAGTTGCTTTTACCTGCCTAAGCTTCAGGCTTCTCACATATAAAATGTAGAGTGAGTTCAAACACAAATGACACTTCCAGCTCTAAGGTAAATGATCCTATAGTTCATTAGGTAAAAGTCCTAGGAAGAAACTTTTCATGCATTTCAGGAGAATGATTCAGGTTATCTAAATATAGAACGTGTACTTTTTAAGGTACCAGGTTCATGCCTTTGAAATACTCAAAAGAATTTCCTGTCAGAGGTGATTGAGAAAGTACAGCTGTGCAGAGTTGAAAGTTGAATTATATTAGATCTTAATGAAAGTTTGTTTCTTATCTTGAGTTTTCTTAACTTATGATATAAACTAAATGCATATATAGAACCTTAAGAAAGGACTAACATATTATATTCGATTTTCTTAATCTGGGAGAAACAAAAAACAAACACAACCAAAAACCATCCCAAGTAGACTAAAACCAAGGCTCCAATTACTCTGTGAATTCTGGCAGCAAAGCAATGAAAAATAAACCCAAACACCTGCTGTGTGTTTACGAAAATCAAGTTTACCAAGAATTTCTCTAAAACAGGATTCTTTAAAATGTTCCAGGTAACTGTTGCTCAGTAATTCTGCTTTATCAGTCACACTGTAAATTTGATCAATGTTTCTTAAAATGCAGTCTTCAGGCCATCTGCATCAAAATTACCTTATTAAAATTGCAGATCTCCGGTTCCCCCAAAATCTCTCACTCTCGCTCTCTATCTCTCTCCACCTGCCCCATCTCTCCCTCCCTCCTTCTCCTTGTTTAAAAAAGTGGCCTTGTCAATAGTTTTCAGGCATTTTTGATCAAGATGCACAATGAGTGGTACATTTTAGGTCAATGTCTCCTGTCAATGATGGGCCTGTGGTAGTCATACTGACCATGAGTTCTTCAAAAGTCATATTTGATTAAAAGAATGAGCTATAAAGCTCATCTGAATAGTAAAATATTTGTATGGCTTTATTTATAATTTGCTTAACATTCATGAAAAATCTTAGAAGCCCTAATCTCTGTGATATAGATGTTAGTCATGTCACTTTTTTAAAGATGAAAAAAAGATATTTTTATAACTAAAATATTTCTCTCTTTAATTGTCAGAGATTTTATAATGAAAACGAAGAGTGTTATGATTTTTCTTAATCTGAACACCAATATTTAATTTGCAGTTGCTAAAATTTGTGGGTATTATGGTAATTTAGCACTGTGTTTCTTTTGATATGAGTTAGCTAACTTGCTATTTTTATTTTATTTGTGTTTTTGTTTTTGTGTGTAGAATTTTTTTTCCCCCAAGTCTGTATTCTAAGTCTATTCCTCAGTAAAGATGGTGACTATAAAAGGTACATGGGAAGATCACTGCTATCTAGAAAATAAAGATGTTTAATAATGTGACTCATCAAAGTCCTTTAGAACTCTAAAATTTAGAGTCAATTTTTGCTGTAGATGCACCCAACAGGTCTTTCAATGAGCACACGACTCTTACAAAGAGTGAGGTAACCAAAACTATAATAATACTCAACCTATTTTTAATGTAAGTGTCCTCTACAGCACAAACAAATTATCTCTAAAACTCAGTTACACTTTATAGATCTTATTTTGCTCATAAAATTACTGGCCTCACCCACATCATCCCACATCCCAAGCTTTATACCACCTAACATAACATATAATTACTTAGGCACAATCAGGCTTGGCCCATCTCAACCGTGCCCCACCCTACTCCACCCCACAGACACGGCCTGACTTGACAACATGAACTCACACTCATTTTCAAATGAACTAATTCTAAAATGTATCTCTCACCATCTTGTTTGCCATTATGTTATTTCTTTCTAGTGTAGACAGTTTCATTCTTACAAATATTTCTTGAACACTTGCTACATGAGAAATACTCCGTGTTACTAAAAGAAGTGAGGACATGATATATATCTTACTGATTTCTCAAAAGATGACATGATTGAGAAAATAAGACATACAGAAAGTAAGTCCCTAAAATATATGGGAATGTGATTCTGGGAACAGATTAAAATCATAACAAATTTGTTATTAAATGGCCAAGTATACAGTATAGTCAAAAATAAAAATTTAAAAATAAAAGATGGCAAGTGCAAAGAGAGATTATGGGAATGCCATGAGCAGCCAGGACTTCTAAATTGAATGGATTTTGGATAGATGAAGGGTTGAATAAAAGGTACGCAAAGAAAGAGTAAGGATGTAGCATAAACAGAGATTAGGAGATGCTGTGACATATTTGAAGACTAGAGGAAGATTGGATTGGAAAGAGTATTATTTGGGGCAATGTGTTTAGATAGATGTATTATAATTAAATCATAGACCCCCTGATTGCCCTATCAAGAAGGTTAACTTTGAGATGAAGGATTGCCTGTAGTTCTGGAATAGCCAACTACCTTAATGGAATTTTAGGCAATTTGTTCTAGTGACGTGCCAAAAAAAAAAAAAAAAGTAATAATTGAGACTGGGCAAAAGCCAAGTATTTATGTTGCTGAAAGCATTAGATGAAGAAAGAATGTTGATGGCAATGACAGCAGGGTAGTGAGTGAAAGGCAATAAGGATGGACACGACATGCCAAGACTGCTATGTCACAAGAGGTACAAGAGGTACAAGAGGTAACAATCTCCAACTTCTTTTTTTTTTTTTTAAGCTTAGTTCAGATTCCATTGTATCCGGTTTATACTTAAGGGCAGACATTTTATTAGTTTCTATTGTCATAGCTCTCAACTTTGCTTTGAAAAAATTACCCAAATAGACTGAGTTACTTTCCTTCTTAAGAAAAAGCACAACCTGAAACTTGCTGGAACATGTTGCTTCTAGCATTCAACTGAATTTACTATCTTTGAGGAAGAGCCAGGCCTGTTCAGTCACTAGCAAATCACTAATGGCAAGGAGTATTTGTGGGGGTGGGAGGTGGGGACTTGTGGCTCGTATCCTTGTCGCCTAGCCCAAGCTTCTCTGAAATTGCATTATAGAAACAAGTTGCCTGATGCTTTCCTATTTCTCATGTGAAATCCTAAGTGTGAGTGTCAATAGAGGAAATCTGATCATTGCAATTTCAGTCTTTCTCTCTCTCCATCTCCCCCTCCCTCCCTCTCTCTCCGTCTGTCTCTCTCTCTCTCTCTCTCTCTCTCTCTTTCTTTCTTTCTTTCTTTCTTTCTTCCTTCTTTCCTCCCTCCCACACCCCACCCCACATTCTCATTCTCTCTCTCCCTCTCTTTCTGTCTCTCTCTCTCTCTCTCTCTCTCTCTCTCTCTTTTATGTGAGTTTCTCTCTTCACTTACTAGATATAATGTGTAATGCTTTCAGTGATCTGGGGAAAAATACAAAATAGAAATTCTCCACAAAGTTTTAACACTTCCTACTAAATGTAAAAGTCTATTTTTTTTTAAATTTAAGCATGTATTATTTCTAAACCAAAATTAGGTACTCAATGAACAAATTGGCTAATAAAGACTTTTACCCCATAAGCCTCCCTTCTTTCCTTTTTTTCTTTTTAATAATGATAAGAAAAAAAAATGGAAGCTGTCATGGGACTTGACTAACTAGAAACTACCAGTTGTGTTTTGGCTAAATTAAAAGACTAATATTTCCCTCAAGCTAATTTCTGATAATTAACCAAAATATCCAGGAGTGCCAAGACAAATTAAGCAGATAGGGTAATATTTTATACCCTCCTTTGAAAAGCATCATGCTGCTCAGTAGTCTCTATAGTCCAGTCATATTTAATGTAAGTAATCATCCAAAAAATACTGGAGTATTGCTCTTTCTTAATGATATCATAAGGGAGCTATTTTGAAGGAGATAGAGCTGGGGGCGGGGGTAAGGAAACTGGGAAGAATTAACAACAATACAAAAGAAGAAGGCCCTTTACTAAATTGGCTTATCTTTCTCCCTCTTCGTAGCCTCAGTTAAGAATGTAGATGATAGATTATATCACTTTGGAAGAGCCATCAGGGTCAGGGGGCCATTTTATGGGCTTGTGACTGACTGGAGCTGTCAGCCAACCGGACCATCAGAAGAGAGATTTCAGGTAGCAGACCAGACTCAGAGACATAGAGAGACACAAGCAGTACTTTCCAAATCTATTCTGTTTCCCTTTCACTTTCTGTGTGTGTGTGTGCGCGCGTGCGCATGCGTTTTTAAAATATATCCTAGGAAGAATACTAAATGTTTGAATGATCCACAGGCAGACATTCCCCAGATAATGATAATATTTATTTCCTGTGCCATTTGTCTAATGTTTTTAAGGCACTTCTATTTACAAAGCAAGACGAGGTTAGTTTTCCCAGTTTTACTTGTTGCATTTATTTGTTTATTCATTTATTTTTGGCTCCTGAATACCTTTTATATTCTGATAGCAGCTGATAATTAATCTACTTTTTATGTCACAATAATCACCTTTGACTTGAAAGTGCAGTTATTTTAGAATTCATCAATGCTTATTGTCTGTGAACGTTAGAGCTGGCTCCCACCCACGTTCCTTTCAGAGTATTTAAATGAGATAGGGACACCAGTGTTCCCCGATAGTCCTCAATCTCTGGCTGCAGGCCCCCTGCAGCGCTACCGTTATGCCTTTCAATCTCCTTCAGCCCGGACAAATCCCCATCTCCTCAGGTGAGCCTTTGTCTTACTTTGAAAGAATTTACAGTCCTCATAATTTGGTTATTCATAAATGCCTTTCTATTCACAATTGGGATTTCCTTGGTTAAGACATGCAAATCACAGTATCAATGGGCTTTAATATCTAAAGTTTCCAAAAATTAATCTCTCAAATCAAAGACTGATTTGTAGCATCTCCAGAAGGTTTCATGTACATTTTCAATATAAGATGATTAAAGAAATGCCAGTAAATATAGCTGTACAGGAAAACGTGGTTGCCATTGACAAGGTCTTATTGCCTATTTCTAATTTCATTCTTGTCAGGAATTAGAATAAAAGTCATTGTTAAATAAAACTAAACAATTATAAATATAGATTTTCAAGGTCAATAAGTAAAACTTGTTTTAATTCATTAAAAACAATCAGTAGCTTACCTGAAAACTGTGTAATTACTAAACTAAATATTCACCAAATTTAGATTCATAAGTAATAAATAGCAAGTTATTTAAATCCCTGCTGTGTTTATTGTAGTCATTTTAATGAAATGTATAGTTATTTTACTTATCTGAATAAATTTCAACTTTAAAGACCTCAATCTGCATTAAAAATACAATACTGATGAATATGGAGGCATTTGTAATATCTTTCTTTAAAAACCTTTTATGTACAACAGATATGAACAAATCTTAATAATATTTAGGGCAATTTTCTTATTTGCAAGAGTTAGAACTAGCATCTAGGTGGTCCTTTAGCACTAAGATTTTTCTCTATGTCACCTTCATATTTGTCCTAAATCTTCTCAGCCCCTCTCCCACTTTTTGTTTTGTTTTCTGTTTTCTCATCTGGTTTCCCAGATAATTCGTCCCATTATAGCTGTCTAGAGAGTGCTCAGTTAGGTGTTTGGAGGCAAGGCAGGACCTGTCTCATCTATCCATATATCTCCTTGCCTCCCAAGGAGAAATATGACTTATATTTCAGCCAAGTTTGGAATATGGTGGTATATTAAGATATATCACATTGTGCAAATCTTTAAGCACGACGTTGTTCTCAGAAATTATCTGAATTCTGCTTCAAGATTCCCGTTACTCATTCTGCCTTTTCCTCACTACAGTGAGAGGCATGGAGCTTTCATGCAGGTTGTGGCTCTTTCTCCTGCAACCTCAATCCTGGCTTCCCTGCCTTTCCTTTCAGTGTCTCTGGCAGGTCATTCGATCAGGTGTTTCTAATGTGTTAAGAACTATACAATTTCTTTTCCCTCTCAAAGACCCATGTTGGTCATTTTGAAATGAATGTCATTTGATACCTAAATAATGTGGCACAAACCATTACATATACATTGATGCATATTCTCTATCTTCATATAAACCCAAAACATTGTAGCTGATTATTTTTCTTTCATACTCTGACTTTGCTGCTAGGCCATATTTATAAGTATTATATGTAAGGTCCAATTTATAATAGGGACATTCTTTTAAAAATTTGAGTTCATAGGGTCCTATCTTCCTGTGCTATGCATCCTTCCTTTTAAATTAATCAAGACCTATTAGTATCTAGGAGAATGATTTTCGATTCTGGCTATACCCCCAAAATGTTGTGTGACCTTGAGCAATAGACTTTACCTTTCTAAGCCTTAATTTTCTCATCTATAAAATAAAATGATTACATGTCACTAATTATTTTCCAAATACTTTTTCTACACTGATATTTCATGATAAGAATTATTTCAACAGTCTAACAATAGAATCTTAGCATTGTGTTTGATAATCTGTACAGCTCAGCTGTCAGAAGAATGTATACATTCTTTTCTTTTGACAGTATTTTTATAATGAGAAGTGCTGGGATTTAGTGGGAAAGTATGATTTGGTTCAAATTTACCTATGCTCAAACTTCTATTTGGCTACATGATCTCAAGCAAATTATTTAAACTTTTTGAACTTTGATTTCATCATTTGCAAAAAAAAATTAGAATATTAATATTTTCAAAGTTGTGAGGATTAAAAACACCTATCACATTATCTGGTGATACTTGGCATTCAATAAATGTCATGTACTTTTTTGTTTTAGAAATATCTATAATAAAATACATCAATAACTAATTAACATACTATCTGTGAGTAATTATACAAAATTCAAGATACTTTCCACTCTTTGGTAAATGAGAAAGACTAGTCTTCACTGAAATTAAATAAAAGGATGGTAATGAAGTCACTCATAAATATGACAATAGAAATGAATTATGTCTGGGTATCAATACAAATAAATAATTTTATTATTAAACAAAACCACAAAACAAACCATGTCTAATACTCTTTAAGTTAATAACAATATTCATGGATAAGGAAAGATTTGTGAGTCTAAATAGATTGAATGGATGATCCCTTAAAAAGTATTTGGCACAACCTGAAAATGAAGCTGACCCTTTGACTTTATTTAATACTTTTTCCCCTAAAAAGTATTAATATGAATAGAAAGAGATAATCAATGTTACAAACTTTAATTCTGGTTGACTGTCTCCATCATAGATAAACAGTGTTTTGACTTTTACTATATAATCTGATAATAGAAAATATATTCTCTTCCAACTCACACCAGAAACTTTTGTCGCTCTCAAACATCACTCTTCTGGCATGCACAATATGGTAGGCAATATATATGATCTGGAATTACTGACTTTATTTTTTTTTATTGCCTAATATTGTTACTTCTTTTTCACTTAGATATATTTTGATGTCCAGGGAGACTAAAAGGCCCTTGAAGTTGGGTACTATTTCATTACTTGTGTGTCTATCCCAATGTCTTGTCACAAGCATGCGTAAAATGAATTTCTTCAGTACTTGTTGGATCAGATTTTTCAGTAGTGAATGTGCATTCCACAGACAGCTTTATCTGCCACAGTCTAGCAATCTTTTATTCACAACTCTCAGTCTGATGGTGTTTATTTTCTTGTACACTGATATGGCATCATGGAACATTGCTATAAAAAAGAATTGTTTCCACAGTGCTGGTAATAGTCTGAACAACAGAACCTCTATTTCCTTCCCCTTTGTCATATTATTAGACCAACAGTATTAATAGTTTTGGGGAATAAGGAGCCTTCTGATTTCTTTGTTCCCTTATATTTAAGTTAAAGATGCTTCTTGCTTTAAGATAAGATAGGATGTCAATATTAATTTTACATCTAATGAGTCTCACATAAAGTAACATTAGGTATAAAAATATTCAACATGACTAAGTACACTAGAGCTTTCTTCTAACAAAAAACAATTTTTCCAAAATGTCAAACTAATAATTCAAAGTCATAGAAACTCACAAGATCATTATTACGACCGAGATGTTACAGTTAATCCAGATTTCTTTTGCTGTTTTTCTGAGAAGAGCATATTCAGCTACTAGGAACAGCACGGGATTTCCCTCCATGCTTCACAGAATTTAGTCTAGGCAACTGATAGTTACAGACATATAATGAAGCCAAAGATGAACATTAAAAGTTATTCTTAACTTTAATATTAATATTTGTTTTCTCCAATGGATTATGAAAAAAAACACAAGGCTGTAAAGAAAAAAGAAATGAGTGGGGTATTATACTCACTCAGATACAAATGATTTTTTCATTGAGTGAGAAAAAAATCTAATAATTATAAGTAAAACTACTTATTTTTTATTATTTAAAATTTTCAACAATGTTTAAATTTAAAATAAAATTGATTTTGGTCAATTTTGTATAGGATAAACATAAGTTCCATAAGAATATGCATTTCTCTGTGATTTAGTTTATAATTGTGAAAAGAACAAATGAACTCTCCCTCATACCTCATTTTCTTATTTGTAGATTATTATTAATATTACCATCAACTACCATGATCAATAATTTTTTTGAAAAGCATTTTAAAACCACCAGAAAATGTTGTATCATTTGAAGGCTTTATTAAGTTTATTGACAGTAGATTATTGTCGGGAAAAACATATTTCATTTTTGGATGCCTAGATTTATGACAGATTTAGTTACAGGGGAAATGAATTTGATGGATAACAGAGGAGGCTTTGAGCTGCATGAAAAAATAGCACGATTTTTCATAATATTACTGTCTCACATTGAACTATTGGCTGTCTTGCTATCCAAGGTTGAAGCAAATATTTTATTAGAAATCAAATCAGTTTTAGATAATAAAAACCCATATTCTATCACTGAATGAAGTACAAGCTCCTCGAAGATCCTCTTTTAAATTAATAAAATATATCAGTTTATGTATTATAATACACCATCCAAAAATAATAAAAGATTCAGTCTTCACCCTTCTTCTTAACCTTGTTCCTTTATGTGAAGTCTACTGATGCCACTGTTGATCTGGTATGGAAATGCTTTGTATTCTATATCACTGAGGTTTACTTTCTTTTTTAAAAATGTTTTTTGTTTTTATTTTTTTATTTTTATTTTTTTTGGCCCTGCACAGAGATAGTCAGAATTTATATCTTTTACACTTTAGAGTACCATTTGCCTTTATGGGCCAGATCTGTTCTATTTCTATTGGCACGTAGACTCTATTAAGAAGCAAAATATAGGGGCTGTGGAGCAAAGGAGAATGTGAAGAGAGAAGGGAAGGAATGTGGGATGCATCATTCTCTAGTTCTTTTCTCCATTTCGTGTGCCTCTCTCTTCAGTTTGCACAAGCCTTTCTAGTAAACTTTCTCACCTTCAACTTCTCTCTCGGTTTCTGTTTACTTCTTTCCTTCATCCTACTTTTTTTTTTTTTTTTTTTTTTTTTGGCGGGTCTGCTTACACTCTGGTTTTTCCTCAAGAGATTCTCCATTTCTTTCTGACGCATGTGAGAGACAATCATGGTGCAGCTCTAGCCTGACAGCAAGGTTTGGCTTGATCCTAAGAACAAAGCTATGGTCTCTACCTAGACTCCTAAGTTGAGAATCTATTTTCAAAATTCCTCCTTTTCAAATTAATCAACAAAATAATCAACCCTTTGCCTAATATGTGTGAACTGTGACGTTATGTATATAATGGTATCAGGGATGTCCGGATTTGTTTTATTTATTTATGTTAGCTACTTTATTGACCTCACTCACATTTATGAGTAACTTCTTCTACTCTTTTCCTTGTGTCACCTCTTCTACTGTCTTTCACATTATCAGGATAGATAGAACACTTGAGTCTAGTTCTGATGGCACCTAGGACATTACTGCCGAGTGGAGGATGAGTTTAGAAGTTTTCTCCATTGTTCCTCTTAGAGAGGGTTAAATATGTGAAGGAAAATGTTCCAGTTTTTTAAACATTAATCATTAAGTGCAGTTGGGATCTGACAGATGTATGACAAGTTCTTTCCACAAAATTCAATTTATCATTTATCAGAAAACAATTGACAACATGTCTCTATGTTCATTCAGACATCTCTTGCCTCTTGCTAGGATCAAAGAAATAGCTGCAAGGGTCTCTTTTGTAGCTTTATTTTGGTCTCTGACTACTTCTACCTAAATGGTCAAGTTGGAGTTACATGAGCCAAATAATTTGGAAAAAATATTGTCCAAGTTATTATTAATACACACACAAAAATCTATGTCTATATGTATCATGTATTTTCTATCTTTATCTTCATCTATCTAATCCATAATGTAGTTTCCAATGGAAAAGGAAAAATGTAACAGTTTTATTTTAAACTATATTTAATATGAACCAAAGGATTTCTGGTATTCATTGAACAGAGATGAAAATCACCTCCAAAAATTGAAGAGAGAAAGGCCATTTGTTTCAAAGCCAATGCATGAGTTATCATCCGTCTTTCAAATTAACCATGCTATTTGTTTAATAAAGAGCTAATTTAACTTAGGGAATGTTAAAAAACTGTCTGCTTTTTGTGATTATCATCCAAATTTCTCACTGAATTTTAAATTTCCAAAATAAAAGAAAATTTACCATGACTGAATTGTTAAAAAGTTTTATAACCAAATATTTTATACTCAGAAAAATAGTATAGTTGTACATTTGCACAATCATTATAGTTTTTTTTTAACCAGATTTTATTGAGAGCAATATAGGAGATGTTTTTTAATCCCTAATATGGTAACATATATTTGTTTCTAAATGTATGTGGCCTAGTCTAAATCAAGTGGCCACAATCAGTATGCATTTCTTGTAGAACAGAAACATAAATGACATTTTGAAATATTTTAATTGCATGTTCAGAAGTGCTAGTGGATATGCCAAAATGAGAATAAGATCTTGAAACTAATTAATGTGGCTTCATTTATCAAGAGCACTAAAGCTGTTATAAATACTAATAATAGCATTGTAACAACATATTTCCGTTTATCTATTGATAATGCTGTCATAGTGTCCCACACCACTGAGTCAAAGAAAGGCTTTGTGTGGGTTTAACAAAAGTCATACCTCATTGCTCTGTAGTAAATTCATGAGATTGCTTATACTAAGGCTTCTTACACTAATAATGATCTTACTCTAGTATCTATAGTACTGAAAATGATAAACTTGAAAAAAAAATATGTTCATTGTTTACAGAGTTAGAGAATTAAGAGAATCAGTTAAACAAACTCAAAGTTCAAATACATTAATTAATAAAAATATGTAAAATACAAAAAAAAATCCCATGATTGTTCTGTGAGGGAGGTAGAGATGAGCTGAGAAGAGGAATCAATGTGCAAAGGTTAATTTTAATACAAAGTCTTTTGTTATAATTTGAGACTAAATGGAAACAGAAAAGTCTTCAAAAAGTATACTAAGGTGAAGGCTAGTCTCATTCTTCACCTTTTAGCTTATGAGAATCTTTCTCAATAGAGTGTTTGCCACTATTTTTGTGAGAACATATGTAAAGAACACTGGTTAGGAATTTTAGATTTGGCCTTGAATCTTCCATTCCTTGTTAATTTTTTTTAATCCAATTTTATTTCTCAGGTATTCAGTTTCTTCATACATAAACATAAGGGAGTTAGACTCACTAAATTATAGGTCTTTCAACTAGCTCTAAAAGACTGTTGATTCTGTGATCATTAATAGAAGATGATTTATGTCTCAAAGAAAAATAAAGTGAGAGCAAGACTTAATGGTTAGAATTATATACAGGAGAAAACACCTGTCAATACGTAAGTCCAAAAATTATTTGTGGGTCCTTAGGAGTCACCTACAAAGGCAACCAGTTTACTACTTTCTATGGCAATGAAATTTCCAGATTAACTATGTAGAATATGGCAAAAGCATGTTAAATCTGAGTAGCATGCTAATAGTAGACAGAGAAAGAAAGTCAGCCATGGTAAATGTAAACCTGTGTGATGAGAAATCCCCCTGAAAGTTGAAATATGCTTGTCATCTGTGACAAAAGACTAGATTAGTAGCACCATTAAAGGAAGGCAAGGACACATTCGTGCATTGTTCTATATGTCTTCTTGCTTGCAAGTTTCATTTGTCTTTGTTTTGAGCCCCAAGTTCAGCTAATTATTTATTGGACTTTATTTTTGGATTCTTTTCCAGGAAGCATTATACATCATCATCTTCATGATCTCAAAAAATATTCTATCCTAGGTTGGTTACAGAATAAGCCTTGAACTTTTACTTGTGGTAAAAATGAAAGAAATGGCATAGGAAAAAAGAGCGCCCTGTGTTTAATGGTGACTATGCAGCCAGGTTACTAGTGTTGTGACCTAGGACAATTTATCTAGTGTATCTGACAATCAGAAATACCATTTTAAAAATTAGCAAAACCCTTCATCTCCTGAACTGTGTTAGGGTGAGATAAAACAAAACAAAAAAAAACAAATGTAGGAAACATGTATCATGGCACCTACTACAGACTTGCATTAATTTTTAGTTGATTTTCCTATAATTTACTCATATTCATATTGGAATAATTCTCAATTCCTGGAATTTGTAAACCTGTTATTTAATGTCAGTTTTGCTACAGGATGAGTGATCTTGTGCAAACCATTGTCTTTTTGGTCTCCACTGTTTTTATCTGTAAAAGGGAGATTTGAGCTATATAATCTTAAATACTCCATGACTTTTTATGTAATTTTATTTTTTCTGGTCTATTCAGTTTTAAAAGAACAACAAGAACAAAATAGATGACTACCATCTCCCAATTCTGCAACAAACTATAATGGTTTTCTATGTAACACGTTTAAAATTCAAAAATATACGAATTATTGTGGCCTTCTTAAAGCAAAGCCTAGTCATATATAAGAATCACCTCAAAAAGAATTATAATTTTCACCCAGAATAGTTAAGACACAAGATGAGTGTTTTAATATTTCTTAACTAAAAGGAAATTTTAATCCACATATTGAGTTCTTCTACTTTTAATAATTTCTAGAGTTCGGAGACATCTAAATTTTAGTATTTTTTGACCTGCAGTTGATTTCTCCTTGTCTTCTAAATGACAGCTACTGATTACATTATTATTCAGATCTCTGTCCTGTCTTTCCAAAAGGTCATTTTTAGTTTTTTTTAAAAAATTAAGTCTTTGTATTTCTGAGAATAAAATTATTATTATTTCTTATGAAAATGGTTTGTTGTTATAAGGGGCCTTCTTAAAGCATACAAATAAACAAAAAATTATCTCCACTTTAGATCATCGAATGATTCACTGTTATATAAATAAATGTTGTAGCAAATATGCAAGCTAAACCTGTGAGAAATGTATAGACAACCCTTATTCATTTGTTCCTGTCAAAAAAAAAAAAAAACAACTTAATAATATCATTATGAAGAAATGGTTGAACAATGACAAAGGTGATCCTTGTACAATTTAAAATTTTTTACCTAATATTTGATATTATCTAATATAGTCAGATGTACTTGAAAATATCTTTGTCCTTGGGCATAAAATTCTATAATACATTGTGATATTTTATACCTATATTGAAATTACAATTTTATAGGCTATAAATTAGACAGATTGACTCTTTCCTCAGTATTCTTTTATGTTTTATAATGGAGAAAGCTAATCAACATTATTTTTCTTTGAGACTCCAAAATCTTCACTCTTTTCTAATTCACAGGGAAAAGCGAAAAAAGAAAAGAAACAATAACCACAGAAACAAGATTTAATCTAAGGATAAAAATTCTTTCATTAATAGATGAATGTAATACTTATTGTTTAGCCTGCTTGCCTTAAATAAATATTATACAATTAACTTATAGATTATTTAAAAGAAAATAATAAACTATACCTATTCTGTCCCAACTTTTTACATGGAAATTCTTTTTTTCTTGTTTACCTTTTCCTGGTAGATCTTTTCTGTAAGGATACCTGGCTAATGCCTCAAAACTTTCCAAACATAGGTGTCCAGTTAGCTCCATGAACCCCATTCAGTAGCTATAAAATATGATGAATACTATTTAGGACATTTCATCATTAGTATTTCTCAACTTCTGTTACATATTTTAAATCATGAGAATGGCCCATAGAATAGCATTTCATTTCTTTTCCAAATACACGTATAAGATTGAAAGATAAAAGACATTTGAATACATTAAATTCTAATTTTTAGAAAAATCTAAAAACATGGTAGTACCATAGAAATGTATGTTAGTTTAAAAATTAGTTGGAATCTGAAACTATAAAATAAATAGCAGTGCATAGTTATACACTAATGACCTAGGGGATACTTTTTGTATTAGGGCAGTTTAAGAGTGTGTGCCAGGGAGAAAAGAACACTGTGCCCCTGAGATATATTAGGTGATATTTAATTCCTAGGGATGGCATTATATTGGAAATGATGGTCATCATTCACTAGGTCACTGTCAGTATAAGACTGATCTAAGACTGGAATGCAAATTCTTATAAAGCCTGGATTGGCTTCTATAAAAACATGCTATCCTGTGGAAAACACATAGGCATGGGTTGAATAAAATGTCCATTCATAAAAATTGTGTGTTTCTCCCAATTTGGCCATATGAATCACTTTGTGAGAAAGGTATATTAAAACATTAGCCACTGTGATAAGCAGATGGAAACTTCATGATAGATAATAGCATAAGATAAAAAATGAGAAATAATGTTTTTTGAAATCATATTATTTTAGCATGTTTATACCCACAATGTATCAAAGCCACTACATTCTCCTACATGGTGAAATACTGAGAATAATTAGAGTTAAGGTATTGTAATATGTTAGATAAAATATAGATTAGTTGATTGATTGATATATATAGATTTATCACCTACATACTCTGAGTTACAAACAGTTGTAAACACTCTACTCTGAAAAAAATTTAAACAGAATTCTCAGAATATGAGAAACCCAACATTTTCCATATGCACTGTCATATTCCATTCTTTTTCTAATATTCATATTTCATTAGCATTTAGTGCACAGGCCTTGGGATTTTTTTCTGAAAAGAAATATAAATATATGAAATTTTGATATTTGTGAACTATTATCATTTAATTTACCATCAAGGCCTACTTAGTTTTGTTTAAGACACTAAATTAATCTAAATCCCACCTCTTTTACTTTTGATATGCAAATATTTTTACTTTGATGTTATAGCAATACAAATTGAAGTTTGCGACATGAACTGCTAATGCTAATTTGATTACTTCTGTATTAGTGTTGAGTGCTACAAAAATAGCAAGAGATTGTTTAAAAGATGAAACTGGGAATGGAAGAACTCTCTCTACAGGCCCTCTGCAATGATGGTAGTATTAATGCATGTACATTGATGCTTGATGATTCTCATACAGTAGCGAATAGAATTTTGAAAGCAAATAATTTAGGATTTTTAGAAGATCTGACAGCTCGATTTTGCAAAAATTTGATTCATCAGAAAGTCCTCATTTTATTTTTTAATAGCTCAGAGAGTTCAAATCTATTTAAAATATTTATTGCAGATTATTTAGATCATGATTTATTTTCGGCAGTAAAGATGTTTATCTAATACAGTATAGACAAGGTGCCTGAATTTAATACTTTTTGGATGGATGTGAATCAGGCTTTTTAAAAAAGGAAAGATGAACCAGGTTTTAAAAAAAATAATCGATTTATTTCATAAATTGGAGATTTCTAATGACCTGTATCAAAAGAGATGATATAACTATCTGGTTGCAACTCCAGTTAAGATTAGTATGCCTAAAAACTGTTGGAAAACAATTTTCTCCCTCTTTTAAAATAGTAAATGCAAATGGTATCTCACCAAGTTGAAAAAATATGTATAGACATTATCTGTAAGCTTTTCCACTGGTGGAGCTGCAGTAGTATCTGCCACCTGTAGTGTGCCTGCGCGTGCATGTTGCTTGTCTATTCATGAAATGTTCGTGTAGCGTCTGTCTGTGATTTGATTACGCCTGAACGTCTCTATGCTCGTTAACCTTTTACAGGTGCTGCACCATTCCAAGGAGCTGCAGGTACTAAGAGAATGGACAATACTTATAAAAGCAAGACATGGCACACTTGTGAGCTCCAACCTCTTCCCATGCCTACTTTAGGCCATGTTTTGGAGGTTGTTCAATGAGTTAGGTATTCTTGACCAAGGAGTAAAACAGAGTGTAGCCAAGGATTGAAGGAGTAACATGTTGTATATTTATAATACATTATTGATCGTTAGACCAAAAATATGATGTATATAGAGAGAGGGAGAGTGATTGAGAAATTTTCCTCAAGATGTGACGAGAAAAATGTTTTAGAGTGTGTTTATATTATGCAGAATTTTAAAAAATATTACACTTAATGTATGTAGTAAATGAGAATATAAGGCAGAGAGATTAATTGTTAGAATGTTGCGGAATAGAGAACAATAAGATGATGGTTGATAAACAAAATTAATTACATTAAGGATTAAATTCTGTTTGGCTAATTCTTCTAATAATTATAATAGAATTTTTAGTGTAAATTAGTGAATTAAATAATATCAATGTTGGTCATTAGTCTGTACTTTGGAAATTCACAATTTGTATACACAGGGAGGAGCTATACAGTGATAACTTCAAAAAAGTGAAGCAGTATTTACATATATTTAATATAGAAATTTTTTTCAACATGGTAACTTTAATAGCAGAGAATTCTCTTCCAGAATGCTACTGTTTTGCCATTTATACTCTTAACCTGCATATATAAAAAAAAAATTGTGCTCTTTCTAACCTTTGCCTCAAAAAAAACAATTTTTCTTTTTTCAAAGTATTCTCAAATTTCTTTTACAAATATGTTCTTTTATACACAATATGTTTTTAAAGAATAAGTCAATATGCCTTGAGTAAAGCCTTATTAAATAGGTATTACTTAGACTTGAGCAAACCACTTACAAAATCAGCAGCTTTTGAATGCTATTGTGATATGAAAGTCATTAATGCTATTAAAAATAATGATGCCATTGATACTAGTCTTTATCACTGAAACCATTTTCAAGGGCTGAAAATGGGGCAAAGCATAACATGAGCTCACTTCTGCTTAATGGGTTCATAATCTTAACTACCATCTTGCTCAACTTTCAATTTTAAAAATGCAAACTCTTTTATAAGTCACTTAAGAAGTTGTTAAGTATAGTAATTCTATCTTCCTTCTCTCATAATGGGTGTAAAATAATTATCTTAAACTCTTTACATTATAACGAAGAAAATTTGGGATGTTAGAGGAAGGAAAGAAAGCATCCTATTTTTTTCACTTTAAAAAGGAGATTTTGTAGATGTAAATAATCATTGTTTTGTTCATCTCTTCATCTTTTTTCTCACTTCACATAATTTCTTTCAATTCGAATGTCATGCTTTTCATAAACGAAGTCTGTTTTAAAACTCTTCCCTTTTAATGTAATTTGGAGCTACTCGGGTTACCACTGAAATGTTGTGTCTTAAAATTATTTTTTCTGAAATATGCTGTTGGCTGCTGTTAAAAAAAACTGAGGCCCACTCCTCACCCTCGAGTCTTACTGTCTTCCTGTTTTGCCAGCCTTCATTTTCAATTAAACAGACAACTGGTCTACGAATGCTATTAAACATAATGTGAAAGTGGCAAAAGTTTATCTTCTTCCAAAGTGTATAGTCGTGAGGTGGATAAAGAGGACAGAGACTGTACAAGGGGAAAGTGTTAGGGTAGGATATCCTTGATGAGAGCGTTACTTAGTTCATTCCACCATTCCATTTAGGCCACTGCTCATATGACCTAGGAACTGATTTTTTAAAATTTTCTTCAACCTTAATTTAAATTTAAATAGCTACATTTGGCTAGTGGTTACCATATTGGACAGCACAGATTTAGACACTCATTTTCTCATTTAACTTTAAAAAGCAGATTAAATGGTTTCAATTTAGCCTTTAAATTAGACCTCAAAGAATAAAACTGGTCATTATTCTTTTGGAGATTTAATGTCCTTTTGTTAATTTCAGATGACTTATCTTGGCTTCTATGTTTTTATCCTCCTCTCTCATGAATATCATTAAAATATATCCTGCAAATTAGTGTTATAGACATGCATGCATATGTATTTGTACATATATGTTTGTGTATATGTATATATGTATATATTTTCTTTATTAGTGAACTTCAATAAATATATATATATAATTTGAATTATATATATTTGAATTATATATTGAGATTATATATATATTACCTAATATATTCTATATATATATATATATATATATATATATTCTATATATATATATGATTTTCTATGATATTAGCCATGATGTGATGGTTAAGGCCATGGCTTTGGAGTCAACTAGACATGGGATCAAGTTCACAGATCATTCATCTGTGACCAGATGAATGACCTTAGGCAAATAACTAAGCTTCCAAGTCCTCAACTTTTTCATTAGTATATAGAGATAATGATGTCTCATACATTGTAGAATTGTGGTAGAGATTAAATGAGTTAGTAATACAAAGCATAGAGCATTGTGCTTCTCTCGCAGTGTTTGTTACATAAATGTCAGCATGTCAGACAGTCTCATTCTTAATGTTTCATAAGGGGTCATATGAGTACATTTCCTTAAAAAGAACTTTTTTTTTTTCTTTTAGTGGTTAACAATGGGTGATTCCCAACCCAGCTGAATATAAACAGAGCCAGTGGGTTTTAGCACTTCTTCCTCCACTGACCACACAAAAATATGGATTGATTTTGTAGGGTGCCTCAATACAACAATTTTATACAGTTTGGGGAAAATAATACCATTTTCAAATATTTAAAGAATTATCCTAAGATGGAGGAAAAACTTTAATGCAATAATGATTCCTCTTGAGCTTCTATTTTTTAGATTTTACTTTTAATAGTAAAATTGTCCAGCCATGTACCTATTGGCTTTCAGATGGGGACAATTTTTTTGTTTTTATTATTATAACCAAATTTAGGGAATGGTTCTTGTAATTTAGGAATCCTTCATCTGTGATTTTATCCATCATAATGTCAACCAAAAGAGAAGGAGCTGACATTAATTACCAACTAGAATGGGCAAAAAATGACTAACGCTAAAATACGTATAAGTTCATTTCCAGCCCTCCAACTTCTGTCATTAATATCAATCCCCAATGAAGGCAACTTTCTATTTTTGAAATAAATGATCCCCACACACCAAACTTTTTCAACTTCCTAAGATGTTAACATCTTCTCCCTTCAACTTAATGTAAAGTTGGAGAGCCTGAGATGTGTGCCAGCCTGTGCTTCTTCCAACCCTAGTTTTTGTGTTTTGCACCAATAGATCCTATATTGGATGGAAACTTTATTTGATAATGCTTTTGAAGCAAATCTAAGATATGCACTTTTTCATATACTTTGAAATCTGGTTATGGTGTTTCTTTCTCCAAAGTGAATTACGATGTCTTTGGATCTAATGTATCTATAACCCAGATTGAATTAAAATATATAGAGAATAAACCGTCAGGGGGGCAAGTTACTGTGGTGACTGCTAATGAATAATGCTAATGAATAACATTGTACATAAAATGTAATACTTTGTTGATTGTGGGGGAAACCTATTCCAAACATAAGTATTAAGCAAATGTCAAAAAAAGAGCATACTTATATCTGGGCATCAGATATGCTGTCTTAGGTTTTGTTACAGACTTACAAGAAAAGCAAATTAAAGCCAGGTAGTGAGAAAACATGTAGGAGTTTTATTTTATATATATATATTTTTCTACAGGAAAGAAAATACTATAAGAATTTTGAAGAACACCTTTAATTTAAGGCTTTTGTCACATGGTGACAGTCCTAAAAAAAAGTCTAAAGTTGAAAGATTTAGTTCATTACAAATTAAATAGTTTACCATAAAAATTGAAACAAACAAACAAACAAATATAGCTTCAAGATCAAGAAAATGTTTAGAGGAGAGTGCTTCTGTGTGTGGGTGTATGTTGACCATTTATAACAGCTCCCACATGTTTAAGTCTGGAAATTAAAAATGGAAAAGAATGCTAGGTTGTAGTTATTTGGCTAGAATGTATATATGGGCAGTGAAAAAGATTTCACTGCCTAGTTGATATTTTAAAATATGGAAATATCCGCTCTCTTTAGGAAAAACAAGCATAATAGGGAAAGATCCTACTTCCTTCTTAGGTTGAAAAAAAAATCTCAGAAGGATTATTAATTATCATAATCCACAATCACTTATGTTGCTGTGAAATGTCTGTTAAAAATCTCATTAAGAATAAACTATATATTTGCCTTCACATAAATCATCCCAAATTATAAAATTAGAAGCTATAGATTTTAGCCAGCCATGGGAAAGGATGCATCAAAGTACTGGTGTATACACCTGCAATACTCTGGCTATTTCAGCTCTGTGTCTCTGAACAGATACTATGACCCATGACAGCTTTGTGGCAGCCATGCTGTGATATGAATAAGCAACCATTCGGAAATGGATGGAAAGAAGCAAGTTCATTTAGAGTTTGTTCTGTACTACAAGAATTTATTTTCTAGCTTTTAAGTGTAAAAATAGAGGACATAAGTAGAAATTCCAGTTGGAAAGCATAGACAATAAAAAAACTTGTGTGAAACCCCCAAATCAACTTTCCAATGTGCCCAACTAAATGCATTAAAGATATGTAAGTACTATACATTTCCATTTAGTTGAAATAATTCAGTTGTTGAGATAGTTTTGTTACCATCTAAATTTTTGTGTTTATGTTTGGGTTATTTGTGCAATGTCTTGGTGAAAGTCAAAGCACTTGACTTTGAAAACCTGGAAATAAATCACCATCTTTTAAAAAATAGGTAAAATGTTAAAATTACCATTTAAATCATACAGATATATTCAAAACCATTACCAAAATTAGCTTGGAAAGCTAAAATATCTCTGTACATAGATCTGTGCTGTTCAATACAGCAGGTACTAGCCAATTGTGACAAATAAGCAATTGATATGTGGCTAGTGCAAATTGAGATGTCCTGTAAGTTTAATATTCACAGATTTTAGAAGATTTGGTATAAATAAAAAGAATGTGAACGATCTCATTGGTAATTTCATATTGATGACATATTGGCATGATAATATTTTTGATATATCAAGTTGAGTAAAACACACTAGAATTAATTTTACTTGTTCCCTTTTATTTTTTAAACATGGCTACAAAGAGATTTTCAATTATGCTGGTAACTCTCCTGTGCGATTTGCCTTATATTTTTGTTGGTCGGCAGTGATGCAAACAGTGTTTATTTTTAACATAAAAGAAAAATCCTGTAATTTAAAGATAAACAATGAGCCAAGTTCATGTATGCTCATTTTCTATTTCTGCTTTCACAAATTATACCAAAATTCAGTGGCTAAAAACAACACGAATTTATTATCTTATAGTTCTGGAGGTCAGAAGTCCAAAGTGGAACTCACTAGGCTCCAATCAAGATATTAGCAAGTCTTCATTCCTTTTGGAGGTTCTAAAGTAGAATCGTTTTTCTTGCCTTTTCCAGCTTCTAGAGGTCAACCTCCCACACTCCTTCACCAGAGGCCCCATTCCTCCATCTTCAAAGCATATACTTCTAAAGATGTCATCTCTTCAATCCTCTTTGCCTCATTCTTCCATTTCTAAGGATACTATGATTACATTAGGTCCATCTGGATAATCCAAGATAATCTTCCCATTTTAAGGTCAAGGGATCTACCACTTTAATTCTCCTCTTGCCATATAACCTAAGGTATTCCCTGGTTCCTGGGATTAAGACATAGATATCTTTGGGTGGCCATGATTCTGCTTACATATTGTGTATACATATATTTATATTTGATGTAACATAAAAATATACAGAAATCTATCGATTCATTATCTATCTTTGTCCTCTCTGTTTTATAACAAAAAAAATAGTGTTTTTCTTGGGCATTTTTCTTGTTTCCCCTTTCAAAACTAATTATTCTTATCATTTACATTCTCCTAAAAGCTTCAGATAGTTTTCATACAAATAGTCATAGCCGAAGTCCAGTAGGCAATACCATGGAAAACTAAGTTGCTAACTTTAATTTGGTAATATTAATTAGGGAAGAAAACCTCAGAATTTGAAATTGTTTGCTATGTTCCTTGGGTAGATTAATAACTGACACAGTAGCCATATCAGGAAAAAAAAAAAAAGAAATGTGAATTCTAGTGGAAGGGCACATTTTTCAGCATGAATAGAATGAGTAGAACTTTCATGAAAAAGAAAAGGCTTTGAACGAAGTCAAATAAAAGAAAGGAAAAGTGCTTCTCTGCCTCTCCAAGGGATTTTGTTAGTTTAGCACTCCTACTCAGATCTTTTGAGATTATCTTGGGACAGGCTACTGTTACTTCAAAAGTGTGTTCCTAGAGAAACTGTAAAAACATGGCAAATGTCTGATAACATCTTTTTGCCTCATCAGATACTGGAAAAATTCAGTCCTATTTTTAAAGTTCAATCAGCCCTTCATATCCACAGGTTTCATACCCAAGAATTCAACCAACAGTGTGTGAATAGAAAATATATATTTTTAAATATTACATTGTTGCTGACATGTATTATAAAGTTAAGCCTAGGATGGTTTAATCTGTACAGAACTTGTACAGACTTTTATCCTTGTCATTTTCCCCTAAACAATACAGTTTAATAATTATTTATGGAGCATTTACAATGTATTAGGTATTATAATTAATCTAAATATGAGTTAAAGAATACCAGAGGATAAGCATAGATTATATGCAAATAGTGTGCCATTTAATATGAGGGACTTGAGTATCCAAGGATTTGATATCTGAGGAGTCCTGAAGTCATTCTCTTGAAGATACAGATAGAAAACTATTTAGTCGATTAGGCATAGTTTTCACTATTGCTTTTATAATATTGGTGGGTAGTGAAGCTTAATTATAAGGTAATTGATGAGAGTAGTGCTCAGGAGTCAGAATTGGACCATTGCATTTTTACACAAAATGACTTAAGACTTTTTCAAACGTAGTAGTCCATGGGTTTAATTAAACCTATCTTTTGAGATAGTGTACCCTGAATTGGAATATTTAAATTGTTTTCTTCTTTTCAGTGATGACAATGTTTTAAGTAGGCTTAGAAAACTGTTAATATACCCTAACTATTGGCCTAAACAAAATGACTACTCATTGCCACAGAAATATAACAATAAAATCAATACAGTAACTTAAACATAAGCTGGGTATTTTACTTACTTTCTTTCATCTTTTTGTTTGTTTGTTTTTGTTTTGCTTTATACCAGTGCAATTAAAGAAACTTTATTTCTGAAAGTTTTGTATTATTTCTGCGTAGGTAATTTTTATGGGAAAATGTACCAGTTAAGATAGATATAATAAAATTAAGTGATTGTCGAAGGCAAAATTCATTTATTCTATAATTCTGTAATTCATATAATTCATTTTTATCTTATAGTTATTTAAAACTATATAAATAGTTATATAAGTAGTATTAATAAGTCATGATATTGAAGAAAAAATTTTTGTTATAAATTTAGTCCATAACAAAATTTTAATCCCTGGGTTGATGAAGTTTTTGTTAGGTTTTAAAATGCATTAGTGTAGGAGGTATGTTTTAATAGATTAGAGTTTAGACTATATCCATATTACTTAGAAAATATAAGTGTGGGCATTAGTAAATTTCAAACATTCTTGCATCAAGTAAAATCCTTAAAACTCAGTGTGAAGACAGGTCAAATCTTGAGGTATTATCAAGATAAAATCTGGATATATTTAAAGACAGTGACTTAAATCACACAAAAATAACTGTATTGATTTAGACATTTGTATCTCAGAAACACATGCCTACCCAAATTGTTTTTCTAAAATCATGCAGATAACATTGAACTCTTTCCTCAGTCACAGCTCGGCATTAACATAGCGTGTTGGAGGTGATAATATATGCTCAATGATATATTTGTAATCGAGACATTTTTAAATAGCACTTAATAAAGGAAAGTCAGCAGGATAGACAAATTATCTGGGTTTTTTTCCTTTATTTTTATTGAGGGATAGGAGACAAAAATCATTATAAAATGCCCTAAGATTGTTATTTTTTTTAATTTAATGGAAAATTGAGAAATAAAAATGACTTTCTAAAAGGACCAAAAGTGACATTAAATAAAGTATAATGAGAAATTTAATATAGTTAGTACTGAGCACAATAGGAAATCAGAGTAGGGAATTATGAACTCGCCAGGGGAAGCCTGGACATATTTTACAAAAACCATGACCTTTGAAATAGACTTTGAAAATGAAATAGAAGTTGGCCAGCATTTATGCAGGGAAACAGCTTTCAGGCAGTGGCATATCACTGAAGCATTCAAGAGGTATCAAATTAGTGGAATAACTTTATCAGAATTGTGTTTTTAGAATTTTAAAATTGTACAGGAAAGATGAGGATGATGGATTTTTTTTTTTTTTGCCATTATCTGTCCAAGATATGATGAAAGAGCATAATGCAATAGCTGTGTACAAGGAGTGAGAGAATGCTTAGAACCATGCTTCTCAAAACACGGTTGTCAGATCAGAAGTATTGACATCACCAGGGAACTCGCCAAGAATACCCACTGTATGGGGCCCCATCTCAGGCTATTGAATCAAAAATTCTGAGATACAGTCCAGTAACTTTTTTTTTTAGTGTAATTGAAGCATAATTAATAACAAAAACTGCTATTTGCAATGTATACATCTTGTTGAGTTTGGATACATGCATATTCCTGTGTCACAAGGTACTGAACATATTTATCACCTCCAGCAACCTCTGTTTTAACAAGTCCTCTGGGGATTCTGAGACACACTAATATTCGAAGACAATTGCCTTAGAGATACATTCCCAGAGCCAAAGCCCCCAAAACTGAGGAATTGATTGGATTTGGAGAAACCAGGAACAGCTAAAATTTCTGTTTTAGGCAACAAAGTGAAGAGTAATATCACTAAATGAGATAGTATATATGAGGAGAGCTAGGCCAAAAAAGGTACTTTTGAAAATATTTAATTGGCAAAGAAGCTGTCATTAGTAACAAAATTATAGGTCTCTGGTCAAATGTCAGGAATTGGTCGTATTAATCAAATTTTGGTCTTCATTATACCAGAGAATTAGTTATTTATTTGTTTGTAGTTTTTATCTACACTAAGAAACTTGGACAGAGACTGAAACACTATTAGAATATGTGTCATAGAGGAAAGACACTTGGGCTTGGAGTCAGAGGACCTGAACTATGACTCTGATGTACAACATCTATAATACTACCTGGCTATGCACACTAGTTGTGCTCCCTTTGGGAAATTACTTAACTTCTCATATCTTTAAGTTTTTATTTTATTATTTTATTTTATTTTATATTTTATTTTCATCTTCTTCCCAATCAAGACAATGGAAAATTACCTTTTATAATTATTATAAAAATGTATAAAAACATAAAACAATCTGTGGCGGAAGACATTTAATAAATGGTAGATTTGTTTTTCCCTTCTCACCTATTTGCTGGTTACATAGCATTTCCTTTTCAACTTCCAAACATTTAGTTGAGAATTGACAAATTTCAGGGAAGAGGATTGAGGAGAGAAAAAAATATCTCTTAGGATATTCTCAGACGTGCAGAGGAAATCAAGACCAAGTAGTTACCTGGAAATTTATTTGAATAGTACATCCCTAATATAGCTTCACATAGTTAGTTTCCTAGAGAAAATTTTTGAGCAATACATCTGAAAATATTTACTAAGGGATTGCAGAAAAAATGGACAAGGCTCTTTTGGAGAGACGTGACCAAAAGATACATTACATTTTAAATATAATATGGCAACACACTGTAATGTTTGCTATTAGCTATACCAATTAATGCAGATGACGCTAATTAAAAGTAAATTTGTAGAGTGATTAGGTTCTCTCATCATTGTTAAGGAGAATTGATTCTTCTATAGATCTAATATGTTAAAGTAAGAAGTTAATGATATATTGATGGATTTTAAAGCACCTAATTTAGATAATAATTCTGAGGAAAACATTTGTGTTAATACTGAATATTAAATGATAAACGTTTTCTCTTGGAAAAGGAATGGCACAGTTTGTGTAACCTTAGAGACACATACATGTTGATGTTTCAAATAAATTATTGTGTATGGCTGTATAATCTCAATTTCAGTCTAAAACATACAATACAAGAATTCTATTGCACATGTGCTCATTTATATGGCAGTATACAGCTGTGTGTTGCATAATAACTTTATTGAACAAAATTATGTGCTGTAGAACATGCAAAAATTCCATGGTCCCATCTGGACTAGCTTTGCAACTGAGAAAGCTAAAGTGGGCAAAGATTTTACAGAATTACACAAAACAGCAGTAGGTTTCCGCTGTCAGTTTTAATATTTAGAAAATAAGGTCAATACATGTTCAGACTGGAAGGATGTCTTTTTTATACTCAAAGGGGTTTTCAATGAGAAACAAAGGTACTCACAGTGTATGAAGGTCCTCAAATATAGACAGACATCTAGTTCATATTTGCATGTATTGACCCTCATGTACTAGGTTCCTAAAACCTCATATCTTAAACTCAGCAAATCAGTTGATTCTTATATTTCACCAACAAAGGCAGTTAAAATATCTATGATCTTGAATAATTGTTTTCTGAGGGCTTAAATTGATTAATGTTATATCAGATTTAGTTATGCTATTTGGTTTCTTCATGGAGAAAAGCAGAAAAGATTAAGATAAGTATGAGGTAGGTTAAATGGCAGGACACTACCATTCATTGCTTTCTTCTGATATCTTCCATCTAACTTTTTTTTCTTCTGTCCTTCATTCTCTTTGCCTTCCTTCCTTCCTTTCTCCCAAACAAAACATGTGACCCAAAAGAAAGGAAAGGAAAGGAAAAAGAAGAAAGAAAGAAAGAAAGAAAAAGAAAGAAAGAAAGAAAGAAAGAAAGAAAGAAAGAAACCAGTATAAGATTCATTTGCATAAAATTTAGTAAAACTGAGTTTAGAAAAACAAAAAAAGAGTGTATTTCCAAAAGGTAGTTCTTATACCTAGAAAGTGATAGCAAAATGGAGGTGCTATTATTATTATCCTTGTATGACTAATCTTCATACTATGATGATATATTTTATGTATTTTGGGATATATCTATATACACATATACTTACTTTTATAAAGATGGTGAAACTTCAGAAAATATATTAATTAGATGGTAAAACTAGAACTGTGAGCGGTAGTAGTGTGGGAAAAGGTATGGTGATGATAAAAATGTGTGCCTAATAATTATTTAACCCCAGTGTAAGCTATTATATTCAAGGATTATAGTAAGAACAAGTTCTCTGGGTATTAAATCATTATAACAAAAGCCTATGGGGGGAAAAAAAAGTCTGTAAAATGTCCCACAGCCTAACTTGACTTGTTTATTGCCCCCCAAAAATATTAAATTAGGCAAAGCCAGGTAATATATTTTGACTTTAAAAACAAAATAATAAGACATATATTGTGTGCTTGTAAGTACAAGTTCTGAAATTTTTTTCAGAATATATTTTTAAATTGGTCTAAGCATTTGTTTAATTGTTCTTTAATAAAACATTAAACATATGCTTTTTTATACTTAAGATTAATAAGCGGTTACATTATATATATTCGTATATGTGCATATATATGTGTGTATGTGTGTGTGTGTGTGTGTGTGTGTGTATACACACACACACCATCAATGTACAATTATATACATACATTTGATGTGTGCTTTCACTGAATCAGACCTCAAATTTTGTTATGTGATGGTTTTTATGCATATACTTGCACACTTGATGTGTTTGATGATCATCATGTATGTATATATTTCTCAAATATTTAGGGGCTCACAAACTTCTATTCAAAAACAGAGCTCATACACACACATTTAGCAGCATGGATTCACATGTTAAAAGGAAGCTAAAAAACCTACCTACTAATAGAGTCATTAAATCATAAGGTGAAGAAAGAATGAGCCAAAACCTGATTATAGGGAAGCTGTCTGGAACAGTACCTTTTGTTGTTATTTTTATTGTTGAGAATAGTTACATAAACGAAGAGAAAAATTTAGTAATATGTTTATATTTGATGTTGAGAACAGAAACACTTACCCCTACTTTTATGATCAACACAGTAATTAACAAGTATTGAAGTCCAATTAATCAATTGTACACAACAGCAAAACAACAAAAGCATCATTTGGACAGTAGTATTAAACAAAAGCATCATTTGGACAGAAGTAATTATAAACTCTTGAAAATAATGATCAAATATGCCGAGCTAATATGAGAGAATATAGTTTCTTTTAATATTTAGAGCAAGCTGTTTTGCTATTATAAACTACCATAGCAAACAATGCCCCCCCACCAACACCCCTACAAATTCTGTTCGTAAGGCTTTTTTCACCTAATAGAGAGTCACCACCATACTTATAAATGTGTGGGCTTGAAAAACATCAACATAAAGAAAGAGTGATTTAAAAAAAAAAAAAGAATGATTTTTATTTAACCTATATAGGCAAAGAAAACAAGCATGATTTGGGTCAAAATTTAATCCTGGGGGTTTATTAGTCTCTCAAGGGAATAGAATGATAAGTATTCAGGCACCGTGTGCATTTCACACCCAGTACATGTTTACTCAGTTCTGCATCAGATTATTGTTATTTAAAGCAATGTGCATGATTTAATAGCATTAATGGCCCAGCAGTTTCACTGCACCATTGAAAGTGCTCCAATATTAATGTAGACTTGTTTTTCGAAGTAAATTGGCATAAATAAGCTTGCTAGAGTCATAGGCTCTACTCAGATCAAATGGGTCTTGAGAATAAAGGCCAAGAATTTTGAAATGATGCTAAGGGTAACAAAATTAGTTTCTAATGCATGACTTGAATAGGAATAAAGATATAATACAAGGAAACTTAAAATATACTATTTTAAGACAATAAAATTTCACTAAAGTAGAATATTTCTTTAAATAAAATTATGCTTTACTAATTAAAGCAAATTTTACTGCAATTTTGACATTAAATAATTATCCCTTGATGTAGTCTCAGCTCAATTTAATAGAAAAATCAAGGGAGAGAATGATGTTTGTGTCTGTTATATCGATTCTGTCTATGGTTATAGCCCCAAATATTTTGACATGTGCATTCCTGTAATACCTGAAGCTCTGTTCCATTTATAATCATAATTCTCCTGCTGCGAGCACAGCTTGTGCTGATACCAGCCTGTGCCTCTCTCCTTGAGGTCAGAAAAAAATGTAATTTATATATTTTAATTAGTCTAAACTTTGGCTCTGAGTAGATGACTTTATCTTAAACCATAACACTTCCATAGATAAATGAATCCCTTTAGGAATAATAGCTATTTTCTCATTATTCATTCACATGCAGCTTATTGAAAAGCACAGTTGGTATAGAAGAAATAAATCATTCTTGTTTAAAATTTCTTTAAAAATAGTTACCAAGTGTTTATGTGTTTTAAGCCCTTTGATCACCTCCCAACCTCTCTACCAGAAGCATACTTTTAATAAAATATGTTACCTTAGATTGTTTCTTCTTCGCAGAATTTCAAAGGGTAGGCTTTTACTTATAAGGACAATGAATAAGTACCAAGTAAATCTTAAGTAGTAGATCTTACTAGGATGCGTTTCTGTCAGGAATGACACCTGAAAGAAGCTTCCACGCTGTAATCATTTCACCAAAAAATGCTAATTTTTTTTAAAGAAAGTGTAAATGTCCTCTTTTGGTTCAACCTTCATTTGCTCATAAAATATACAAAACCCATTTTTTTCACTTTAAGTAACACTAAACGAAATAGGTTTTTATTTATTTCGTACAGATTCGGCACCAGTATTTTGAAAAATATATAGAAAAACAAGGCCATTCTCCTTAAACTCATTCGAGTCCCAGAAGGGTGAATATACAAATCTTGCTAAGATTTCAAAGAGCTTCTTTCTCACCCTTACAGATCTATATCATGACTATCATGACCACATTTCCTGTTATTTAGTGACTGAAGAAAATCTTTCCCATCTTCAAAAAAAAAAAAAAAAAAAAAAAAAAAAGAAAAGAAAAGAAAAAAAAAAAAGGGCATATTGGAAAGACACATTTAATTTCATCCTGTCTGTAACTGATGATTATAGACTATGTGCTGCATTATACTTTTGTATATGAGAGATAGATAGTAGATAGATAACAGATAGATGATTAGATAGATGATAGATAGATAGATAGATAGATAGATAGATAGATAGATAGATAGATAAATAGATAGATAGATAGTTGATAAACAGAGGACAGAATCCTGCCCTAAAAGTGCAAGAATAAGCCACACATGCATGTCATAACTAATTCTTAGTACAAGGCAGAGCACCCTTTACGTACTGACTATAAGGTATAGGCAATACTCAAATAAGGGGTGAGACTGATTAATAAGAATAATAAAAGTTATAATAATATCTAATATTTATTGAACATATGGACATATATTACTACATATATCGCTGATATACTTTCTATTAACTCAATATGTTCAGTAATCTTATGAAATACAAACTGTATTATTCCTGTTTTAAAGATCAGAAAACCAAAGCTCAGAGTGACTAATTTATTTGCCCACAAGATCACACAGCTAAATGGCTGTGACAATAAAAACCAGGCAAGATAGCCTCAGGATGACTTACTGAAAGGGGTGGTCAAAGGGAAACACAAAAAAGCAAAACAAAACAAAAACCCATAAACTCTTCATTGGTGAGTTTGCTGTGTGAAATAGTATTTCTGTGAAAACCAGCAAGTCAAATTTCTGAGATTAACTTCCCCTTTCAAATGAATGTGGTTCATTGTATTTGGCCTACAGTTTGCAGAGCTTCTTGAATTTCAAAGTTTATCTTGTAACAAGAACTTGGGAAAATTGCTCTGCAGAAGTTAGTTGCTTTATCTGCTATTGAAGTTTTGTTTTGCTTTGTTTTGTTTTGTTTTGTTTTTTAAATGAGGAACTAAGTGTTGCTTGAGCTATTTATAATGGGGAGGTTTGGGAAGCTGGAAGCCACACTTCTTTGCATTTATTTGCTAGGAGCCTCTCCCCAGTCACAGGGCTTAGCATAGAAAGTGATGTGGAAGGAAGCGCACAGAAAGGGAGGTGCCACAGGCAGTCACTTCTGCAGGTAGGCCCTGTAAGGCAGAAGGAAGCTTCCTTCACTTGAAGAAATGAAAAAAAAAAAAAAAAATTACATGCAGTCACATTGTATCATCTTCAAAAAGGGACCCTCCTTGAAAGGGAAAAAAGCAGGTTCAAAATAGGTTTTGTATGTGAAAAAAGTTAAACTAGGAAAGGAATGATTCGCGAGGACTTTCTCCCCAGTAACATATTGTTAGGTTAACAGCATAATATGATTTTAAAGTCATCAAAGGTTTTCCTCACCGTGTTAACATTATTTTGTTGAGAATCAGATGAAAGAATTTAACTGTTTTGCAAGTAGAAGCAGAAACAGGTCTGATGCATATACTTTTGTATAATAAAACATAGCAAACAGGCAGTTACCTATGCAATAGGTAACACTAGCATACATATGGCTCTTAGTTTGTATTAATTAAAATAAAATAAAATGTAAAATTAATTTTTTGGGTATACTAGCCATTATTTTATAGCACACTTTTTATCACGCAGAAAGTTCCATTGGATGGCACTGGTACAGAATTGTGTTTCACACGTCAACCTAGGCTCTAATAATTTCCTGCGTTCCAGTCCAGCTTTATCACTTATTAGCAGTGTGACCTTGACAAATTCATCTTGAGCCTCTTTATCTTCAAAATGCGGATTATGATATTACCTAACTCATAGAGTTATTATGAAAATTAAATGAGATAATATTTATAAAGTGCTTAGAAAACTGTCTGGCACAAACAAAGGCTTAATGAATGCTTTTAGGAACTAGGCATGTTTTTAGAATCATTAAATTAAAAATCATTAATTGCTTAAAAGGCATCAATTGCACATCCTAGGATTAAAATCAATAAGATCATAGATTGAAAATTATTAACCCAATTTTAGAAAGATAAAACCAAAATCAGTTTGGTGGGGGAGGGGGGAGGTCATATGGAAGACCATGGTTAAAAGAAGATACTGCAATTGAACAACAACAAATCTTAGCTGAGGCCCCTGGTAGCTATGATCAAAGGGGGACATCTATGTGGGCGCAGTGTTAGTTGGTGTTATTGTTGTTTGTTTGTTTTCTTTCTTTCTTTCTTTCTTTCTTTCTTTCTTTCTTTCTTTCTTTCTCTTCTCTCTCTTTTTTTTTTTTAAATTCAGGTGAAATCCAAATAGATGCAAGAAAACTTTCAGAGCTGCATTCACCTCAAATGTGAACCTAATTCATTTTTCTTAAGTAGCAGAACCTTATAGAATTGGTAAAAAAAATGTCCCATTACACATAGCTATTTTAATAGCCTACTGTATATGTGGATTTTTTTTTTTTAAAGCAGATGTAATCATTACTCTCTACTAATTATCTAGGAGAAAGTGATCAGAAACTATCTAAAAAATCTGAACTCCAAGCTTCCAGGTGAAACACTGGTATGACATAGTGGCTACAGATCAGAAAGTGATGTCTCACTGTATGGACGAACTCTCTCTCCTACATTCCAGGCTGAGTGACTTGGAAAACTTCTTAATCAATTTCTCATTTCTAAAATGGACATAATAGTTGTAAAGTCTCATGAGTTTTTGTGGAGAATAAATTATCTGGTGCTTACAAGGTAGACTGCCTGATACTTAGCAAATAGACAGTACATGTAATCTTTGGTATTAGTCAACAGCGTTGAATGCTAACTGTAAGTTTGGAGAATTCTACTCATTCTCTCTTCTTTCATTTTCCTCCTGCAAATCTGATGTAGAAACAGGCTTGCCAATGGTCTTCATTGCAAAGATTATCACAGTATAACAGAATATGTTACAAAATTTTAATATAAATATAAGAATTTAAGAAGTCCAGTTTTAATTTCCATATTTTTCTTAAAAACCCTATGTAATGTTTGTGTGCATTTTGATGCAGTTTCAAGAGTATAGTTTTGTTTTGTTTCTGTTTGAAATATGTGGGCCATATTTAATAAATAGTTAATATTTGCAGTTTTTCAACTTCAGGGGAGAAAAAAAGGCCGAGAATATATGCTAATGGAAATTACTTAGTGAAACCTGAGTAAAGCTAGTAATTGCGTGCCATCTGTGGTAAGGAAATTAAATAGTGCACTTAAAGTGATTCAATAATTAAATATGTATTTATTAAATCATTTGTAATAGCTTTTGTATATGACCTCCGGACTCAAAGGCAACCGCATGGTGATTACCCTTGAAGCTTCACTGAAAAGTGAATTACAGAATCAGCTTTCTTTTCTTTTACTGCCTGAACACGCTTTACCTTGAAGCCTCATTGTAAAATAAACTTTCCTGTTACTACTTTTGCACACTCCTTAATCTCTGCAGAATGACATCGTTAGGGAGTTGCAGGGCGAGAAGCAAAATGTCATGAAAAGTTGAAAATAAACAGAAACAGTCAAAAAATTACCTGTGGGAGATGGCAGATGATGATAGATTAAGACAGAACGTAGGCACTCTGCACAGCTGCTGGAGAGTGGAAAAGGGACATTAGTCAAATGAATTATGAAAAAAATAAAATAAAATTCCAGTGAGGTGGTAAACATTTTCTTTATTCTATTAGGTTGTTTTTTTTTTTTTTTATTTTGTTTTTTTTTTTTTGTCAGTGTATTACTTAGGGGAAAAAGCATTTTGAATTTTAGCTTTTGGGGAAGAATATAGAACTTAAGTGACTACCAAAAAAATAACATTATGTTTCATAAAATGTAGACTGATTTGAACTTGGCTAACTTAAATGAATTCACTTTAAAAGTCACATTCTCACAGATCATGTTCAAATGTTTGTTTTAGAAACCCATGAATTAGCACTCTGGATGCATTTTTACTTTGTAAACTAGATTTCCTGGGCAACATGGTGAAAATAGAACTACAAAAATTTTAAATGGATGTTAGTGTCCCCCCCCCACACCCGCCCCCTTTCTCTTGTTAATTTACAAGGCTTGCTCCTAAAGAATAACAGTTATAAAATATCCTTTGAAGATCCAATTTACCCTCTGTGCCTACTTCCTAAAACCAAATGGACAAGTTTTTATTATTCTAACTCCTCCACATACATATTGCAATGCTAAAATGTTCATCTTCCTTTTTATTTTCTACAGTTCAGTAAAGTTTGCATTAAGAAAATTCCTCAAAAAGTAATTTTAAGGAAAAAAGTTTCCCTAAGGTAATACAGTTCTTATTTCTTGTATTTCCACTTCAGTTCTTAACTTCTTTTCACCACATTCTCAAATTTACAGAGTAGCGTAATTTTAGATAAGTCCCTTGGCCATTACCTACTGTGTCACACTTTACATTTCATCAAATAACATACCAAATCATTTTGCACCTGTGACACAGTTCAATCTGGGTGCTTTGGTACTTTAATAGACAAAATAAAGAGATATTTTGGGAAATCACTGTCATGTAAGTGAGAGGCATTGAAAATGAATCTAATTTTCTATAACATTGGTCCTATGCAATTAAAATACAAAATAATGCTAACATTGAAATATAGTGTGTGATGTCTATATTTTATACATTAAAATGGCAGATTGGCTTTTCTCAAGTAAAACATAGTCAAACATACCATTTTCTCAGGATAATATTTATTCTAGGCCATTTGTTCCACTTGCTTCCACTTTTTTGGTATTGGACATTTCACTCCACTTGGAAACAGTGAGGCAGCTGTTTACAATGTCAATAGGGACATGTTTTTATTTTTGTTGAGTAACTGATTCATACAAAGATTAATGGTGCATATGCTCATACACACACAGACAAATTACTTATTTTTGTTAGTATGAAGGAACTACAAAATCTGCACAACATCTGCCAGGAGTCATAGCAGAAACCACCATAAGTTGGTATCAAATTCTGACAACTTCTAATTGACTAAATTCTGATCACTAAACTGGATATATTCTGAGAATTAGAGGTTTGTCATTAATTTTCAATTAATTATATTGTTGTCAGGATGTAGTTTCCTATGTCTACATATGTTCACCATCTTTATCTCTGGTCTGTGCAGCCCCTATGTATTGGGCCATTTTTAGAAAATATACTTTGGGCTGACTTTCCTAATAACTAGCCATAAGATTTTCTTTACGCTAAAACAAACCCGACCTTTAGTTTTGCCTGACGTATATTGTCATGGATTATAAAGATGGAGCTGAATAGTTGATATTCATTGACTGCTGAGGTGAAGATGAATTTTCTAGTAAAACTACAGAAAACAATTCCTAGGAGGTAGAACTTTTTAAATTTTATTTATTTATTTTTTTATTGACAGAGGGCCAAAGGTGAATATTTTGGGGAACTTAGATAAAACTAGCTTTGCCACTTTTGAATTATATGCTAGAAAGGAGGAGGAAATGTATTGACTTTTGAACCATAGGACTCCAACAGTTTCTTATGTCTGCGAATTTTAAAAAAGCCTTGTGGTATAAACCTCAGGCTTGGAATATTGTCCTCCTTTTTGTACTGAGAAAAATATATTGAGAGCAAAAGCCATCCACATCCACATGTATAAAGCTATGAGGGTTTTGAAATTCATGGCTGGATGAGCACCTTATAAGCATTTTTCTTGATTCTCAAACCAATCTTTCTGTTATGGGACTATATTAAGAATTAGGAACTTAAGGGAAATCAAACGTTTAATGTAAAATACATGTTTGCTCAGAGTCTCTTCTGTTTAGGCCTAATGGGATTTTCATTCATTCGTTTCTGTAAATCTTCACCTTTTTCTTCTTTACTTTTGAAAAGTTAAAATGGGTAGATTAAAGCAACATTTTACTTGGTTGCAACAGGTCTCAATAAATTGGAAAATGTAAGGTTATGTGAGGTTTCTTAATAAGAATTAACTTGAACTGGATCTGATTATCTTCACTCTTGGACACTATGAGTTAGAAGTCAAAATTGCATTTTTAGAGTGCTCTAACTCAGAGCTCATGCTTTTATATTAAAAACATATTCGTATTTCACTTTATATGAAAACAATATTCTTAAGCATTCTGGAAGAAAAATTGACTATTATAACCTCTCAAATTTTCAACTTTAACTAAATGTAATAGTTTCAAAACCAAGCATCTAGGAGCATGCTTAATCAGACATCCACCTACAGGAAATAATAAAGAAATTCTGGCAAAAAAGCTTGATAATTTTGAACCTCATTTTCTCATCTGTTCTTCTCCTGGACCTACACAGAAAATCAAGCCCATTATCTTTTTGTGGGTTCTGATAAATATGTATCATATCTCTCAGTTAACCATTGTAGTAAAAATAAGTTAAGGTAAACAGCATAACTTTCATTGACAAGGGCGACCATAAGTTATGTTTTTGTAGCAGGTGTGGAATGTATTGATAGATTATTCATCATAGAAATAAAACGAGAAGATAAAAATGCAGTAAGTCGTTTTATAGGAAGATATTAAAGAACTGTGCTGCTCTAAGAAAGTGTATCAAATTGCTTTTTTATTCAGTATGTCAATTGAAATATGGACACTTGGAACTTGGTCTTTTGTAAAATTCAACAGGGATTTTTTTATTCCTGATATTTGGTTTCTTTCCAAGCGTATAAGTGTCTGGTGCAGTATCTTGAATTACAAGCTTATAACTGATACTTTTAATAGAGTCCTAGGCTTTAAAACCATTTATTTCCCTTCTCTTTTTTTCCTTCGTTGCTCCCTTCTGCTCAATTAAGGCACTTTTTAATGTTTGGATATATTTTAAATCAGAAACTCTACAACAGAATGTGGTGGGAACCATGAAATGATGACCACAGAGAACATAAATTAAGAACATAAATGTATAACTTGGAAATTTTTTTAATGAATAATCAGGTACAGTTTAGTCAGCTCTCAACATTATAGTGATTAGCTATCATAGCTATCAAATAACTACCACATTTCAAAATTATAAATGTGATTTATTTACCTAAAATTAATATTTGAGACTATACTGGTCAAGGAAATTTATAAACCACATGTAGAAAATGGAACATATTTTCAAAGTTTTTGGAAACAGTATCTCCACTATATACCAGTTTCTTACCTTTCCAATGATAATGTCATTTAAGTTAAGGCAAAGGAAGTATTATTTTTATCATAAACTTTGCCTTTTGGTTAAATATTTTAGTTATATAAGCATTTACTAAAACCAACTTACAATTATTCAGGCATCAAGTGAATTAGCAATATTTCAGTTATTACCAAATCTTCTTATAGAAACAATTTCATCTGAAGTTGTGATAAGTGGTTAAATGCTAGAGGACATAATCAATCTCTTGTCAGAAAGCCTTCATTTTTGTAATCTATATCTATACCTATATCTATATCAATCTATATATCTAGATATATGTCGTGCTCTCTCTGGAAAATGAGACTATAAGGTACATAGAGAGCTATTATGAATTAATTGTCACATAAATTCTATATGTTTATTATATGTTTTACAATTAACAAAGGTATATGATAAGGGAAGGCCCTGCCTTGGAGAAAAGGATTGAATAGTTCTGGAATTTTATGATTTACATGTAAAATACATAATGTCTTTTTATTGGTCTGGTCACATAGAATTCGATTCTGTTCCATTGGTATTCATGTTATTTATAACCTCTTATAAGCGGAACGAGTTTTTTTCTGGAGATTTTCTGTTAGGCTGCGATTTGCAAGTAATTACCTAAGGAATTTAGGCTAATATTTATAAAGGAATAATATGGCAAAGAAAACCTTATGAAGTCTTTTGAAAAAAATGATATTTAAATTATGATTTGGGAGATAGTAAGTTTGTTTTCAGTGTTAAAGTACCTAATCTAGTGTAAACTCATTTAAAATCCTGGTTGACAAAATGTTCATTGCCGTAGAAAAGAGAAAGTGGCCTATTTAAAATTTACAGCAAAAATCTAGCGGGGGGGAACAGAGGAAAAAAATAATAATTATAAAAATGTTTGGAATGCTGCTATTAAAAAGTAAAATACAGAACTCCTTCTGACTTTGAAATGTGCAATAAAAGATACCTGTGTTTTAGTTAATGTAGCATATGTAACATTTAAATGATTTAGAATACTATGAAAAAATATGAACATTTCCTTTGGAGATGCTATAAGAACTTGTATTTCCATTCATTATCCTACTTTTAGCGTACACCAGTTGAATGCAGAGCAACGATCTTTATACACCTGATTTTTAAATAATCTGCCTATGAAGACTGTTACACTAAAAACGTTTATTACTAAAAGATCACTAAACTTTTCCTCTCCTCTTGTTGAACTTCTTTGTAGTAACAGCTCATAAATATTTGGTTATTAATATAAAGAATCATTAAAATGAGACAATTAATAATGATATATATTTAACTTATTCAGAAAGTTACCTGAAATCACTCTGTACTACTCCCCAAAAAGGCTTACACTAAAGTATTTTAAAATTGTTTTTTTCTATATCAAACTTATTATAAATGACTTATATTACATCTAGTGAGATTTTTAGATAGGAAAAAAGGAAAGAAAAAATATATACAAAAGATCAAAGAAGAGAAATGAAGAAGAGGATGAAGGGAAAGCCAGGGAGAGCAGAGGAGCAGATGCGGTAACTGATGGGCATAGAAAATAAGGAAAGAAAAATACAATAGCACATAAGCGAGATGAAGAATCACACATTTTTTGCAGTTCCTCAGTTTAACAAAAAAAAATTTATGGACCAACCATTCAATGAGAGTACGTTTTTTTCCTGTCACTTTCTAAGGAAATACAAAAAGCTATAACACTTGAAATGTGTAATGCATTCCTTAAAATTGTAATAATAAACTTTCCTTAAATGATATCACAGGAAAATTACTTGTTAGTAATTTTGGGAATTGGGATATCATTTGGTTTCTGGATAAGTGTCTCTTTAAAAAAGCCTCTATGGCCTTTCCTTGACTTGTTATCCTGTCACCCTGTTTTAGTTTCCTGCACAGGATTTATTATTACTTGATAAATACTTGCTTATTTATTTGTCTCCTATGTGTGTCCCACTACTAGAACGTAAACTAGTGAGAGGACAGAAATTATCTTGCAAAGCCTATCGAAGACAATATTTATTAAATGAATGAATAAAATAAATAAATATGTATGCTAAATTTGAACAAGTTCCTTTACAATGAGGATATATTTGCCATGTCATCAATGACAGCACCTTAGCACCATGTGCGCACCTGAATATACGTTGATGGCTGACTTTCCAGATGTGCAATGAGAAAGTTCTTTTAGGTTTCATTCTTGTTCTTTTTCATAATGGCAACAACTCCACCTTGTGCTCTGTTCTTCCGTCAGAAAATCAGAATGTGTAAACTCAGCAAACCATCAGTTGCTTTATTGTGCAAACAAATAAAATCTAGCTATTCAGAATTCACATTTGCACTTTACTACGGAAAGCCAAGTTCATGACAATTGTCTAATACAAACCTACAGAGATGAAATATGAATACCCAAGTGATGATTTCTGGTGTGTTTAATAAATTTTATTGACATAATAAGTGATATGGCTGTCAAATGAAAATACATAATATAAAACATATAGTACTTTGCCATATCAATCAAAAATTATCATAATCATAAAAATATGTATATGGTAACATATTTTTTAAGCATGACATGGAAAATTCTTATGTCTCCTTTGAGGCTCAGTACAAATTCCATCTCTTTTATTAATTCTTTTAAAATCTCACACTTCCAGAATTGTCTAACTCTCAACTCCCACATAAACTTAATCCATGCCATGTTATATCACTTTACACATTCTTTTCTAGCAGAGAAAAACATTTAAGTATATGGGCCTTTGATAAAATTAGTCTTCCCACCCTATGTTATAAATCTTTAAAGTTACACTGTTTAACTTTGTCCTTCTCAAACTACCTAGCATAATGCCTTATCCATGGTAGGATCTTTAGAAATAATTAATTGAATTGTTAATATGATCATCCGTATAAGAATATACTTAATACATACAATGTCAAAATCTAACAAATTTATTTTAGAATCAAGTATATTAATCACGTTCATATAAACATTTATTAATTTCCACTGATTAATTTTGCGATATTGTTACAGTTACCAAGATACATAGTTTGTGGCAACAGAAAAGGGTGGTCCTAAAATGATGGGTGTAATATAATCCATTATATTTTATTCAATTAAATTATTCAAAGCCATGATTCCACCTGCCAAATCCAACCACTTATTACAAAAATGTAATGAAGTGGTTTTTAAATGTCCAAAGATATTAAAGTAATACCTATTAAAGGCGATATTCAAGTTTTCTTTACAGTTTCAAGTTAATGTGCAAAACATGTTTAAATTCCCAAATGACCCAATGAAAACATATACTTAGATAGCTATAATTGGTGATGCAATAGCCACACATTCATAAATATTAGATTGCAGGGGCGATATGGGTCTTTAAACTATTTTATAGAGAGAGTGCTTTGTGTGGGGCTTTTTTGAATAATGCTTTCTGAAAATTGGCTCCTGATATTTTTTATAAGCATGTGACTTACAATAGGAACTTGCAAAGCAACTGAAAAAAATACAGATTTTGCTGACGGACCACCACTATTGATTTTATTAGCAAGAGGGGAGAAAAAGCCATCATTTGCGCTACGGTTCAACTATAGGTTATGCATTGAATAGCTCCAGTGGGTGTCATTTACATAGAAGACAATGGAACTGGTGTCCTTGGATCCATCTATTCAGTAGTTTTGGTAGGGACTCTCTGTAGCTATCATGAGCAAAGTACTGTCATAGATGGGAGAGTTCATTGAAGAAGTTATTATTCTGTGGTCTTTTTGCATAAAATAAAATTTAAAAATACTGAGAGTCAGTATATAGGATAATTTAGTTAAAAAGACTCTCACATGACCTATCTCAATACAGTGTTCAAGGCACATACTTGAGTTTAAAGTTTGCTTTGTAATGTACATGTGCATGTGTGTGTGTGTGTGTGTGTGTGTGTGTGTGTGCGTGTGCATGCTTTGTATTCCTTTTGTTATACAACGTTGAGTTCTTCTAGAACTCATGTATAACTTATAGTTTACTTAATTAATGTGAGAGTGCATTTAATAAAAGTGGTTAGAAATGTGAACATATTGTAATGGAGGAGGACCAGTTGGTGAACATTATTAAAAACTATGAAAGAAAGTTATTGTGGTACCTACTTCTGGGCACAGTAATAGATCTCGTTATCTCCAATTTCTACTTTTTAATCCTATCTTTTGGGATCATAGTTAACAGGACAGATAATTAAGTGACTAATGAAAAATTGAAATTAAGTGAGATTAGTCTTTTGATTTAAATGATTGAATGCATTCTGTACATAGAATTATAAGGGCTATTCATGTAGTCTTGTCAGATCCTCTTAGGTCAATGGACTCTGTCATTAAGCTGTTGCTCATTCGTATACACACAGGTCTCATACATGGGAACATGCAAACAGCTCCCAGCATACTGCAGAATGTGCACTCCGAAGCACGAATTGCCTAAATGAGGATATTCTGAACAAAAGAAATTTAGTAGGTCATTTTTACTTTTCTGAAGCTTATGGGATAAAAATTTCATTAACAAATGAAGTAGTAAATGAATTCATTTAATAAAAATTCACTTACACATACACATATGTATGTATGTATATGTTATGTACATAGTAAATGGATAGATGATAGATAGGTAGATAGATAGATAGACAGACAGACACAATAAAACATGGTGATGATTTCTATGTAACGTATATCAACTAACATCCTAGTTTGAAATCTCACACATACACTAAAGTTACATAAACGTTTACATTAAAATCCAGCACTACACACACACACACACACACACACACACACAACACGTACACCCCACCAGCACCAAACAATGATTGTACAACAAAAGCAGTGCAGTCTATTTGATTAGTTGTTGCAGTGAAAACAATATAGAGAGGAGAAAATTAATATTAAAATCATACTTAGATCAAGGTTGAAACAAACAAGAAATTTATTCTATGCTGTATAATACTTTAATTCTATCCTTGAATATAGGTACAATGTTGATTGCTATATAAGAAGCTTGTAAAGATGGCAATACAAAGGAGTACAAGAGACTTTATTTCTCATTCAAAATAAATACAATGATGTTTCTACCCAATAGTGTTACAGAAATCAAACTTTCCATTTGCCTGAGTAACTTGAAGCCAATTTTAGCCTTGTTTTAATTAAAAATTAGACAGTTTTAATTGTTCTGAGATTTGTAACATTGAAGCCTAAAACTTTATTTTTCAAACCTTTCGCATTTATGAATATTTGGGAATCTCAATTAACTTGGTGAAAAGGCTGGAAAAGATTATCAGCATGTGGTGATTGACAGGATAATGAAAATTTTCTTCTGCAAAATTCTGATATATTTAGACTGACTTGGATTTCTTCAGAAATCATCAGTTACCTCATTTATTTTTAGTTCAGCTGAATCAGTAAAAGGAAAATGTTCACCAATGTAATTCGTGAAAAAAAAAAAGATTCTGATTAGCAACAGAAGTCGCTGAACCTTGACCAAATTACAAGTGTGAATTAACTAAGTTTGTCCAAGACAATGTTCTTGATTCTGTTCAACATTTTTTTCTCCCTTTCTACCATCTATTTTGCCCATTATCCTTCGACTACACTTTTACCATCGTATATCTATCTCCATATCACAACATCATCTTAGCATCTTTCAATTTAGGACCTATATATGATATCTAGCCTTCTCTTTTCTTGTCTTAGTCATTGATAATCTCACAAATACAAGCAAAGCCTTAAACCTGTGTCCATTGTATTCTGTGCCCCTATAAGATTGAAGTAGAGATTTATAAGTCAGGTATATTTTGGTAAAATAGGAAATTTGAACCAAAATCTTCAACCACTCAGGACCCTTATGTGAGGCTCTAAATCCACTCAGAACTTATAACATCTCATTGATACTATACAAATTGAGTCATTTATTTCCTTATGTATTTGGTTTTGTAACTTGTTCATGATTTTCTTAGATCTCCTACCCAATTCATAAAAGAATCAGGATATATTTTGAACCAGCATCATTGTTGTTGTTGTCATCATTATTTTGATACATATAAAAATGAACAAAGTTAAAGGGAAATAACTGAATAACTCTAGTCTTGAATTTTCTCTTGATTTATACTATAGGAATAATATCCAGTTATGACAAAACTGAAGAAAAATTAGCACTTTATTTGTATATAGTGAGAATATATAAATCTGCACAGACTCTAAAAGAGATGGTTCAAAAATATGCATCACAGGTAATACCCAAACAACCCAGTTTAAGGAATTTATCCTAAGAAGGAGATAAGTACTCAAAATGTGTATAAATTGGTGTCTATTACATCATTTTGGGTAATTGGAAAAAATAAGATAAATGACAAATGAGAGCATTATTAAATAAATTATGATATTTTCCTCATATAAAATATGGAAATTAAAGTTTCCTATCATTGTATTTATTAACGTAAGAAGAGGTTTTAAACAATTTTAAAAAGCATGATCACATTTTACTTCTTTAGTCAGTAAAAATATTTAATTTTACTTTGTATGAGGCCATACATTCCATATTGGGAAGTAAAATGAGGAGCCCGGAATGACAGGGCTCCTACCTTTGTGGAACGCACAGTCGACTGGAGGGGACATGGTTTAGAAAGGAGAAGTGCATCTCCGGCCAGCGTTTATTTAGCATCACACGATAGGAATGCTACATTTTCTAGGTCTGGATATTTTCAGTGATTGAAATACTAAAAACAGGATGCTACAAATAGAATTGGTTTCCAAAGACTATCGATATACTAGAGTGATGAGAAAATAATAATAAAAGTGAGATATTTTGTGCCAAACTTTGAGGGTAAGGTTAGGATTGTCACCTGCAAGTTAGCTCAGTGTAAACACTGCAGCTGCAAGTGCCACTGGTAAGTATTCTCAAGGCAAAGGGCAACACACACACACACACACACACACACACACACACTAACATAAAAGCAAAACTTCGATAAGTCCTGGAAAGATAGTGTGTAGTATGCTGTGCTGCGAGCAGGGAGCTGTAGGTTCCAGTGAGAGAAGGAAAAAAGGTAGAAAAGCATCAAGAGAAAAGGCAAAATAAGGGAGTGGCAGAAGAAATTCTGGAAGATATTTTCCTTTATTCTCATGATAACTCTCTCTGGGGAATGGGATTCACGTTTGAGAATTCTTTTCAGTGGTGCTTGATGTTTCAATAGTGAGCGCATATATTTATAACCAGATGTAACATTTTTCATCTTGAAAACAATCTGGCTGACAAAACGGAGTAGCCTGTTATTAAAATCAGAGATAACTGCAGCTTGGTGGTAATTAAAAAAAAAAAAGAAGAAAGAAATTTAAATGTATCTAAGTGTAAAAACCATATAAATAGACCCCCTAAGTTGCGTGGATATTTTGCATCCCATGGATGCAAAAATAACCTAATTTCTAATCTACATTTCTATGTTAACATTGTAAAAAGTGACTGAAGATAGCAAAAACAGTGCATTCTTCAGAAGACCCAAATACATGTCAGAATGAATGGAATCTCTTAAGGAGAATTCTATCATTTAGTGATATACAAAACATATAAGATAGGAAATATTTATTCTATTTTTAGGATTTTATTTCAAGCCGTATGACTGTGTGTGTATGTGTATGTGTGGACATGCGTGTGTGTGTGTGTGAAAGAGAGAGAGAGGGAAAGAGAGAGAGATGAATAGTTTACAAACACTGGTTATTGAAGTAACTTCTAAAGTGTTATGGACAAATCAAGTGCCATACCGGAGTTTAACAGTAAATTTGGGAGGACAGGTGCTAAGACTCTTCCGCTTCCCAACACCCAGTGCTATCTTTCCGAACAAAGACAACACTTAAAGGACAGGGAAAGGTTTGGATGGATTTTCAGAAGAGGTGTAGATTCAGAAGCTAAATTCTTTGTCTGCTATAAAGTGGAGCAAGCTCTAACACCCCAGCAGTCTTGGTTTAGTAAATTAAGAGTAGGCCTCTGTCTGCTTTAATACAAATGCAATCCAGGCTCATTACCATTGTTCACAGCAACACTAACCATTTGTCTGAGTAATGAAAGGCCGTAGGTATTCCCACTGTGAAATCTGTTTGACTAGGATTCACATTGATTCTACCCCTGATTGTGTGCAGAGGCTCTCAGCCAAATTTTTTTTTTCTCCCCCTCCTTTCCTTTATTTTGCCTTCTGAATGGTAGAGTTCCAGGAAGATGTTGGTGTTCTTTGGAAAACATTTTCTATGCTACGTTTCAAGATAAAATAACCCATTAGGACAGTATTGTGAGGAATGTAGGGAATGAACAAGTATTTCCTACATATTTAATCAGACTATGATAAAATCGTGCATGGAAAAAGAAAAAAAAATCAACCTCAATTTGTCAGTTTTGTTGACAAGGAAGTAATAGGCATGAGCAAGGGGTTTCCAACGGCACCAGGCCCAGAGAGTTAGATGTCGTTACCTCTAATTCATTAAGATGCTTTCAATTGTTTTCCCCAGCGGGCTCAGGCAGTCCCTAGGGAGATGCATAACTAACATATACTAGATCCATCACAGCTCAAACAAAAACTGGTAATTTTCCCTATCCTCTTTCATTGATAATTCAGGGGGCTAAATCAGGATAATTCCCCTGAATTATCGATGATCAAAATGGACTAGGGAAAAAAAACCCTAATCAAATAAAAGGACTACATACCTTTGAAAAAGTACTTCTCAAGTTTTCGTGGCCAGTATAGACTGACTGTTTTAATTAATAACCCTAGAATTCTTATGCAATGAACCCTGATAGACACTGACTTTTAGCTTATGTAATAATAAACGGGTGATGTTCTGGTGTGGCTCTCCAATGGACTCAGAGGCCCTGGCTCTTTCTATCTTGAAGTTCCAGACTCTCCCAAGACCTTGGAGTTCTTTCAGTTCCTCAAGGAGATAAGGACTGAGAAGAGGAGCAGCACCCATGCTTTTTTTTTTTTTTTTTAAATGGGTCATGTCTGAAGCGGCACACATCTCTAGGCTCCATCTTAGCCAGTCATAGGACTATGTTTAATTTCAAGGACGGTGGAGAAATACGGCTAGTCTAGAGTCCTGGAAGAGTAAAAACATAGTTTGGATGAGCATCTGCGTAGATGCTATCACAGAAGAAAATTCATTGAGGGAGTTATTTATTTTCTTTAGGAAACAAATACAACCTAAAAACAAAAACAATAATGCTTATCTTTGTGAAATATGTCTTTAGTTCTTTTGAAATTACAAAGTGCATCTATCTCACATATCTTATTTTGCTTAACTGACATTCTGGGAGAATTATTTTCATATAGAGATATGAAATACAGAACATTTCCTTTGAAATACCTTATATAAAGTCAGTGTTTAAATTGGAAAGGCTCCTTGATAACGGTAATGAGTCTTTTGATTTTCTATAGCAACAGATTCTACTTACAGCTGATCATATGCAGGTGCCCTTCGGGTATTAATAATAATTTTTTACAAATCTCTTGTGTTCTACATGGAAAACAACTCCTAGGTTTACTGTTAAAGGTATTCTTAACACTGCAGAGATTTTGTGATTTTACACAGTTGATGTCTGATTATTTTTAATGGTAGAGTAGGTAATGACTTTAAAAATTCCACTATAAGCTCTGAAATTCCTAGTGTTTAGTTTTATTGTACATAATTTTGCTTACTGTATCATTAAATCCATTTAGGTAAATGAAGCAAAACATTTTCTGAAGCATGGTGGGAAAGAGGAATACATTAAGAATAATGCATGACTGAATATTTTGTATGATTCTTATGTGTTTATTTAATATAAACACATTCTTGGAATGACAGTAGACCACTGAGATATTTAAAGTGATTTCAACCCAGATATTTAAACTGATAATCAGATTTATCAGCAAGAGAAGTAAGTGGAACTTTTAAATTCTTTCTCATTCTTAGGCTTAGTTATCCCATAGAAACTCATTTGCAAATACTTAATTTATCTTTATTTTGATGAGTATTGCATACAAATTATCATGTGCAAACTATCACATTAAGCCTTGAAAAAAATCAGTATTGAAGCAAATGCGGACCTTGCCTTTCAAAATCTTACACATAATAATAGAAATAATATCTAAGTACCATAAGCTGAAGTAGAAGGTAGATAGGAAAAGTATGACAAGGAAAGTGAAGGTAATAGATCAGAAGTTAACAAGAAGGAAGAAGATGGAGAAAATAATGTAAAACATTAGAGAAAAAAAAATGTTTTATTCAGTGACTAGTAGAGTGCTCCAAAAAGTTTGAAAAAAGTTTGAGGACAGGAAACGAAAGTAAAATAAGGAAAATTATGCCAAATGTCTTTGCTTGGAACAAGCCACTTGAGTTAGTAAGGTAAAGCAAATGTGAAAGAAAACTGGAAAATATTTGTAACAGATGTTGGAACAAAACTTAGAAAGTGTTAGCAAGACAATTCTGAGATGGTCCAGGCGGTATGATTAAGGTCTAACAACAGAGAATGAATTGATAAGGCCGACGTGTTAGTCTCTCGCTTATACATTCAGACTTGAGTATTGAGAAGGCCAGAATTGCTATTTGCGTGGAAGCTGGCCATGGCTTAAAATGCTATGGGGGTTGTAAAAACAGACTGTGGAACTCAGATGAAGCTCCTGCATGTACTATATATTTCATTATCCCTATTCTTATCCTGACATCTAAACTTCCCTCTTCCTAGAAAATCATCAGGAAAAACAAGAGCTTCAGAGTCAGACCAGGATCAAATTCTAGCTCTATCACAAATTAACAGTATAATTCGACATTTCTTTTTCCTCAACCTAAAATTACTCTTAAGTAAAACTGAGGAGAATGTCTCATTTGCAGACCTATTGTTAGGAGTAAGTGAAATAATATCTGCGTAGGCAGGTAAAATTCCAAAACAATACAAACACAAAAGAGATCTGGTGTAGTTAACTCATTCCCTTGCTCGCCTGCTTTCATGTAAGGGTTAATTTATTTCTTCCTTCTTTTTCTTTTTTTCTAAATCACTGAAAATTGGTTATGTATACAATGTATAACATATATGCCACAGGATTTCTCTTTCTTATATTACAATAAAGAGACTGTGAATCCAAAACAAAGCTTCTAGGAATCATATTCAGGATTAAGAACTAGTCGGCTACAGAAATAATGCTCAGAACCATCTAAGAGTGAGAGAGTTCTAAATCCATCAAGAACAATGTTATAGAGATCAAGATCAGAGAACGTAATGAGGTGTGGCTGAGGGGAAGCACTGTTGGAAGCTTCACAGGCCTTGATGTCCATTTGGATGGAAGCATGGATGGATGCTTGTCAGTAATAAGAGCATTAAAACTTGAAATGCTAATTTCTAAAATTTGGATGAGTAGTCGTTTGACTGAAGAGAGTGCTACGTTTTAGGAAAGATATACTCTAAAACAGTGCAATGAGATAGACAATTGTGGAAAATAATATTTGAAGAGTACATACCTTTTTTTTTTAGAGCACTATACTAGTCACTGAATAAAACAGAAAATTTTATAAAAATAAAATCTTGGTAAAAATTTAAATATTTAAATGTTTAAAATTAAATTCAAATAGCAAAAGATATTTAATATTTGAAAAAAATGTAAGGTTGATATTATTTATATTTAGTTTCCTTTTCGCCCTTGGGTTCAGTTTCTATATCTGCTAAAAACTAGGATAATAATACATAATTAATAGGATTATTGAAAAAAAATCAGAGTTGATTATGCAAAGCACCTAATAAAGTACCTGAAACATATTAGGCTCTCATCAATAAATTGGACCTTTTATAATTATTCTCACTATTTTCATTTAAGAAATACAGAATCTGAGGCTCAGGAGAATTTTATAATTCAAGATAATGACAGAAATAAATATCAGAATCAGTACCAGAATCTAAACCTATTTGAGTGTAATATCTGCATTCTTTCCACTTATTTTTCACTTTCCAGACTATCTCAAAGCGTTTAGTCCTTCAAACTATACATTATAGCAAGATTATTCAGAGAAAGTACATGCATTTTTCTTAATAATTATTAAGTAAATTCTTGTAGTTACTTTGGATTTCTGTGATTTTTTCTTAAATCTTAAATTACGTAATAAATTAGTAAGAAATACAAATCCTATTTATGATGCTGGTAAAGTGTTCTTTTTGTGGGGGCACCTTAATGAAACACATGATTCTATGTAATTTTTCACTCAAGAAGTTTCTAAGTAAAGGAAAGGTTAACATAAATTTCACAGAATTTTCAGAGAAATTGCACCTCACATATAGGACACATTGCATTTAACATCTTGCATAGCATCTGCCCTTAATTTTCAACTATGAAAATCTAAATAAAATGACTATTATTGCACAAATAGCATTAAGAGAATGATTTGTTTCTTAATGTAGTTATAACAAGAGTTGGAAGAAATCCCAAGTCTGGCAGAGAGTATGAGTGAGGGTTTGGAGGAATTTTTGTTTGCTTGTTGTTCAGTTGAAATGTTTTGATCCCACTTAACCAGGATTCACAGTGTTACATTGTTCTTTAAGTACCAAACAAATCTCAGAGATTGTTTTGAAATAAATGATTTATTTCTTAATTATTATAGGTGGTTAACAGATGAATGAAGAAATGTTTTCATTTTCATTTCATTTCTATTTAATAGAAATTTTTCTAAAATCTATGTATTCACACTATATTTATACCCCAAATATATATTTCTGTGTTCTTTCTCAAATATATCAAGATCCAGTTTCTCCATTATTTTGTAGATTCTAAGTGTAGTGAATTTTAATGAAGCTGGATTCTGGAACTTAGTCTTTATAAGGGTAAAACTTAACAGAATAGATTTCATGGCACCCTCTGAAAATATGAATATTACAAAAATCCTTTGTTTACTAAAATCTTTGAGGAAATCTTGGAAGTTTTCAGGACATACAGACAAAAAAATTATGGTGTTAATAGGTAACATTCAAATATTTTTAGATAACCACTCATGAGGTATACATGTTTCTAAAATTCCACACAGTTTCAGTTACTAGTATATGTCAATTTACCAAATGCTTATGTGTCATGTCTTATGCTACTGCCATTACTGAAATTCCAAATAGTGTTGAGATTTCACTGATTTGGATATATCTAAATGTTTTCTAGGATTAGACCTGTATTATAACTCATTGAACAACTTATAGTTTCTCCCTTCATGCCTAGTCATCTGTAAGATTGTTTCTGAGTGTCCTCTAATCTTAGAATTGTATTTAAATTCTCTCAGTACAGTTTTATTTTGATCTACTTTTGTGCCATAAGTTGTGCCTCTGAAATATTTAAATTTAAACTTCTCATTTTGATGGAGAAGTGAAATAACAAGAATTCCTGAGGCTATGATCTGAAAGACAACAGCCAGACTAGCAGCACAAAAAGTTGAGATAACAATAGTGAGCATACCCAAATGAGCATGCTGTTAAGACACGTGTTCCTAGTTTTATGAACATATTATGGAGCTGACAGATGCTATGATAAATTTGTATAAAGATATTGTCTGCATCATAATTTTTTGTACTCCCTTTAAAGCTGTAAGTGTATGTGTCTGTGAGCAAATATGTATTAGCATACGTGCCGTTCTGCCTGCTTCGTTTTCTTTCTTTGGGACACAACATTCTGCCACCTTGGCATCCTACAGAATTAAAACATTTCCGCACATCATTGATATTTGTAACATCTCTTATTTTTGCCGTAAAAAAAAAATACGTTGCATTATTTAGTTTCCCTTTGTGGGGGAAAAGAAAAAGTAAAGCATCCACACACATGCGCGCACAAACGCATGCACACACACACACACGTAGGGCTTACACTCTTAGATCTTGGACTTGTGCTGTTAGCGTTGCTTGTCTCCAGCATTAAAAGAAATGCATTCAGTGGTGTCACCGAGCTGATTGGTTCAAATTGAATTAACAATTGAGTTAATTAACGTAAGTAATCTGATGGTCTTCTCAAAAAGCTTCAAGTTATTGCATTTTAAGTAAAAGTAAGAGCAGTTACCATCCATTTGTAAATATTTTAAAAATGCTAATCTAATACAATTATTGCAGTAGAATCCTTTACCAGAGTCCCACAGGACATTCATGATTTGCCATGAGGAAACCCAGATCCAGTTTGCTGACTGTTAAGATAAATTTGTCTTTCCCAGACACAACTCTTAGTGCCTCTCTGCTATGTCTTGTTGAAGTAACTAAATTAATCTTCCCAAGGACTCTAAATTGCCAGCTGTGCTTCCTTAGAACCTTCTTAAAGACAGTTATTTTTTTTAATTTGAAAGATTAGAATGAAATTCGCTTTGTATTTTACCCTAGTTGTTGATTTGATAGATGTATTACACTATCTTTATTGTATCTACCTTACCAGTATATTTTTTTTATTCTGAAAGATACCCTAGATTTACATTTAGATGTATTGTATATATGTTCATTTATACATGCATATATTCATATAGGTATTCATACATATGTAAGTCTTTAATAATATATCATTACTAAATGTATTGTTAAGGGAAGCACGGCCCTAATTATAGGATCCATTGAAACTAGTATATTTACAGTCCCTGCTTGTATAAATCTTGCTTATTTTTTATTGGTGTTTTATCAACTTCATTCAATTTAACTGTGGAAATGTTTAAATTTCCTGTGGAAATTAAATTAGCCAATGTAATTTTATGTATAGAGTCTCTTTTTGTATTTAGATGACTTATTATTAATGTCCATGATCATTTTAAGCCTTTTATAACTTTTAGGTTTTTTTTTTTTTTAATATAAGAGAAGTACTCTAGAAAGTATTTTTAGTCCAGCCAAATTATTTACTTTGTGTGATACTGACATTGGTAGCTTAACATAATGTCCACTAACATGGCTTTAGTATACAAGGATACATAAACAATTGATCCGATACGTAGTGTTATGCATAGAAATATTCTTAGAGTAAAAGGCATTTAAGTGTCATCTTTAAAAGCCCTGTTTCTTTCCTATTTTATGCTCATGCAGTGCACTCCACTCATATTTAAGTTATTTAAATGGACAAATCTCTTTTAAAACAGAAGAGAGGAAGATAAGTATATCATTTCAAAATTACCCCAAATTCAAGATTAATATTAGAGTTAACTAGATTTTTAAATTTTAGCCTTACTTAAACTGTTTTGCATGATGGGTAACACATGAGATGAAATAACATTGAGAAAGGTGCTAATATTGCAAAAATAATCTAAGGCAGCTCATTGTAGAATAATCTGAAGATTTGGAAAGAATAATAGGTAGGAAAAGATAGAAAAAATTGTTATGTCACAAAACATAACTACCCTAATGATCAGAAACAACCCCAAACTGGCTGTGCAGCTTCAATTTATTTTGATAATTGACTATGCCCAGAACAGCTAATAAAGCAAGACTATAAAAATGTTGTAATTTCGTCCAGGTGGCAGTAATTTTCATATATGATATTACAACATTTATTTTATCTTCTATCCACTGAAATGTAGCAAATATAATATATGTCTTTGATTTCGAAGGTCTGGCTAATTCATTTTGTTATTAATCATTGATATGTTTTGGTGACCAGGAGAAAACAACTTAACCTAAATTAAAAGCATGATAGCTTTGCTTTTAGGTATAGAGATGCTATGACTATTTTAATTAATGTACCATTAACTAATCATAAAATTAAAATGACAGTCTTCTTCTGAAAATTGTGTGTCTCAAATAGGAAAACAGGATCAGAAATGTCCCAGATATCCAGACATCTAGAGTAGGTCTCCCCAGATGGGAGCCAATGAATCTAGAGCAAGGTCCTTTATTTCCAATGGATCCTGAGTGGAGAGTGAAGATATATTTTTAGGCAGAGCTGGGGTTCTTGAGGGAACACTACTCCAGCATTATTGGAAGAACATAGCAGCACCTAGCTGTGGCACTAGCAAGCTTTTGCTCTTCGCTCCAGCAAGAAAGTTGATGGAGAACTTTGAATTTAGACATACTCGGATTTGCCATTAGATCTGTCACTCTTCATTCATATTATATCCCAGATGAAGTGGTTCAGAATTCCAAGTCAGTATAAGGGGGCGAGGGGGGGGGGAATTTGGACAAAATTTGGAAACCCCTAGCAGGCAGATAAGCCTCAGAATTAGGGTCTGTTTATCAAATAACAGGGCCCTAAGCACCGGGCTGAAGTCCAAGTATAAGAACTTATTCCCTAAGGGTCATACTGTAGTCTAGGTGAACTTTGGCATCCAGGTAGTTTATAAGAATAAAGAAGGAGTAACTAAAACTAATACAAGAGTAGTTTTGAACGAAAGAAAACAAAACAAAGCAAAACAAAAAAACTTATTACAATGGGGGCTAGGCCTTGAAAAAATACCCAGTTTTCATGAATGAATCATCACCTCAAGGAACTCAGTGCTGAGCTACAAACTATAAATTCAGTACCTCTGACTATGAAAGAGGATAAGATGAGTTTCGGTTGGATGCCATATATGGTGAGATGTTCACTGCCAAGGCTGTTGATCGTTTTCACTTGTACTGTAAGTCCTATCTTGTCACATCATCTCCACAATCCTTCATTGTACCCTCAGATGGCTTTGTCTTCCTTAGGACCTTACCCTGGAGTAGAGAACTCACCCTTCACATGTGTCAATTTCAGCAAAGGAAGAGGGCTGATAACATCATTCTGCCAGGCTGCATCATTTTAAAAAAAGATTTGCCTGTTCATTCACTTTCCATTTGATTCAAAATTTCATTCATGTTTGCCTTTCCTTTTACACCTTAATTCAGCAATTTAGCTTTAGGATGTTGTGCATCCTCACATATTATAGAGCAAGACATGTAGTTATTGCTCCACTACTTGTAATAATAACCCAAAGTTTTGCATTTAAGAATTCTATCCAAATACCCACCAGGCTTAACTGCGGACCAATTAGGACAAAGGAGAATAAGATAGAAAGAAAAAGAAGTTGATGTTTGTTATCCAAATTATCTGTCTTCAGACTGAGAGCCAAGTTACATTTTTATTCATATATTTTTTAATCATGAGCAGCGTAATTTCATCTTATTTTAAATTGTTGATGCTTAGAAAAGAACAACTAAGGAAAAAAAAGACTGAAAGTTTCAGTGAATTCTAATTACTTATGGCTTAGCAGCAGTAATTGAAAAGCTAATTTGTTTAGTAATGAACTTTATCTGCAGAGAGAAAAGACAAGACCATAACTGAATTCAGCAGCAATGACTTACTCTCCAGTTTTAAGCTAAAAAAGAAAAAAAAAAAGAAAAAGAAAAAAAATTGCCTGTACCATTTTTCAGATTGGATAATATTAATCATTTTATTTTCAAAATCTATACTAAGGTCAGTGATGTAAAGGATAAGAACACGATGATAATATTGAATGTTAAATAAATTTTTGACAATTTTGAGCAAATAAGAAGCCTAGGTTCTTACTGCAAGAAAGCTGTCATAAAGATACCAAGGAAGAAAATCCATGATCCCAGTGTTCAACTAGATTTTGTTTTAGTGATGTAGATAAGATTTTAACATAAATACGTGTAATATAAGAAATAATGGGGTTGTATGAATAAGTTACAAGGAGATGTAGTGTGAGGAAATGGGAGATCATATTTGCCCTAGATCTGGGAGGGGAAGATGTTTAAGATTTAACCAATATATATGAAAAGATTTAACAGTGATTCTTAACAGGGAGCAATTTCGACCCTCATTCCTCTCTCCCCCAAGGGACATTTGCAATGTTTGGAGACATATTTGTCACAAACAACGAAATGAAACTGGCATTTAGTAGTAGAAGTCAAGGATACTGCTAAACGTCTTACAATCCACAAAACGAGATACACAGGAAAGTAGGCTAAGAGACAACCAGAAGGGCGTAGTGAAGATATTCATTTTGCTGTTTCATCATAATCTATTTTCACTGCATAAATGGGATCATATTTTTAATAAATAGAGGTAGATTTTGCTGTTTCATCATAATCTATTTTCACTGCATAAATGGAATCATATTTTTAATAAATAGAGGTAGCTCTCCAAAGATGTAAATTTATGTAGAGAGAGGATGCAACCCCAGTTTAGGCATAAGTGAGGAAAATAAAATCCTTCTCTTTGGAATTAGAACTATCAGAGAAGAAGAAACTTTACAGTAGACGATGAAAAACAAAAAGCTGATCATGAGTCAAAAAACTAAAAGATGAAGAGTTAAGAGACTAGACACAGAAACCCAAAAGTCATGGATTGATGAGTGATAGGATGATTTCTGCTGTCTTGTCTAAATGGCTATAACTCTGAAACACCCAGCCTTTCTCAATAGTGAGCGTCATTCTTAGATATGTCTAGAGAATCCGGAGACATGGAGAAAATGCCACATTTTTAGGACTTAGATTCAGAAAGAGGAGAAACTATTTCTTATAGAATTATTTTATTTGAAATAAGTTGATTTCCTACATGTTTTAATGAATACTTGCTAAGTTTCTGCTATGTGCTAACACTGATACGTAATGTTAAATGCATTCAGAACTTGTGTCAGAAATCTAATTACACTTTCCTGAATCTGTTCCCATAATCATTCGTGTCAACTTAGCTCTGGTTAGCCAAGTAGCATGGAATACTCTAACAAGTCTCTTTAGGACTGGCCTCAATCTACAGACCATGATGTGAGGATGACGTTAAGTTTTTTCTTCAAATGCCATTCTCTCATCTTTCTGCTCTTTCTCCTTTCCCAAGTAGGAAAGCAAAGCTGCCATAGAGCTAAATTATTTTGTAATCCCCACAGATGCAGCCCCTCTGTGTCCATTTTGTTCTTTGTATATTTATCTTTAAGATGCACATGCAGCTCACTTTTTGCAAATAACACAGACAATATAGTTTGATAGGTTTTCGAGTTATATATAAGCTGAAAGTACAACTAAAATAATTTGAAAATAAAGACAAACGAAATATTTTCTCAACACCACTATGAAAATGGAAATGGTTATTGGGATAAAGAGAAAAAAAAGACAACTTGCACAATAGTGCCAAGTTTGAGAAACCCTGGGATAAAGACCATTCCAGGTCTTTAGAATACTCACAAAGAAGAATACTCACAAAAGTCAGGCTTGGGACCTTAGGGAAATCACAAATGGCATAATTTGCCTGAGGTATGGATTATGCGAAGGAGCATAAAGTAAGCTGAGGCCGGAAAGACAGCCTACAAAAAACTTTAAAGCTAGATTAAAGTGTTTTAATTTTTTAGTTGTTAACCTTCCCTATAGCACCTGTTTAAAATGTTTCACATCTGATAGAATGTTAAAAAAAAAACTTTCATTATTCAAGCAATATTTCAAATCTTCAAGAGGCTTCTTCATTCTTTTCAAAGAGTTCTTCCTTTCTTAGTGTAAAGAATAAAGAAAGTATATAGGAACATAGTCAAAAAACTCCTTGAAAAAATGTTCCCATAATGTGCCAGTTTCCTGCAAACTTATTTATGAAAAATGAGAGATTGTTTCCTCAGATAAGTGCTAGAACTCTAACTTAAGCCTTTCATCATTCTGGATGACTTTATTAAATATTTAATTATTTTTACAGCATTTTCATGATTATTTTAATTATACATAAGTAGTGTGTAATATCTATACAGGGCTAACTAGTTTAGTTGCTCAACCTCAAAAAGAATAAACATAAAATGTATAGTTACTTATTTCAATTAACTTTTTAAAAAGCTTTGCTATATCTTTGCCTTAGTAAAATTATTTGTTTGTAATTATTCATATGTGTCAAGTCATGATAAACTCTTAAGATCAGAGGAACTTTTTATGACACACCCTTCTTAAAAGGTTTGTCCTCTAATTATAAAATTATGCATGTGTAGATTATATATAATACCATATTTCTGGAGAGTTCTTAAATGACCTATATCCCCTTTCAAAAACCAATAAAACTTTTATGAACATATAAATTTTATTGGATTTAGGAAACAATACATGTCATTTTGAACATTGGACCTTTACTTATAATGTTAAATCAAAATAAATTATTTTAAAACTCAAATGCAAATGTGAAACAACCCATTTTTTGTATAAAATCAAAAGATCAGAATTTTGCCATAAACTGTTTTATCTTAGAATCTATTTAAAGGACAGTAATAAATAAAAAAAAATAGGTTTTATGTAACAGTTGTTTCCTTATTATTAAGACTGTGCCTTTTTTTCATATTTGTTGATATAATAGTGTTTATAATTTTCTTTTGCAATTCCTCTCTCTTGTATTCCGTTGAAGGTTACTTTTAGATAGGGAACATGGTTAACTCAAAGCCTGTTATGCTGATAGGCATTCAGAAAATGTTCATAGAAGGAGTAAGTTTAAAGTAATATTATCTGAGTTTTTCAAAAGACATTTTCCCCAAAATACAAAATATGAATATCAAATGCAGAATGACAATATTTGTTTCATTAGTCCACTCTTTGTTATTTTTTTTAAACTTGATGCCATGTAAAACCAATAGAAATGTGCTTCAACATTTAACCCACTAATAAGTATTATTGGATTTAGTCCATTAGTAGTGGACCCCAGGATATAACTTACAACAACATGTACCATTAATAGAGCCAACAGATTATGTGCAGCAGTCTAAAGAATTTTAAAATACAGCTTGAAATTATAATGTCTTTTCAAACTTTGCCGAGAAAAAATACTAAGATTTGGGGGAATCTTTACTCAGATAATAAAAGGAGTATTACAATACATTTTATAAAAATATAGAAATTTAGCAAAAAGGAATATAGATGCATCAGGGAGGTCTATTTGTGCTGTAGAATTTGCCTCTAGATGCTAACTCCAATTTCATCGTATTATACATCTGGAATCTATATCTGCTTCAAAAACTCAATTCATTAAAATAAACTGTCTACAATTCTTTAGATTCAGACATTGCCCCTTAACTTGCATAGACAGTTTAATATCAAAGGAATTAAATTTTGTCTTTTATATATATATATTTTTAGCCAAACCTGCTTACATTTCTTTTGTTTTCTGAAGCTCATACTTCCTCTTTCATATTCACTCTCATCTTCAGTTGCTAGTTTTTATGTAGCTTTTTCTTTTATATTAAAACCGACCTGGACTTTCTTCATCCAGAAAAATAACCAACTCAACTGCCTGGATAGCTCTCATTCTGATCAATTTCTCCCTCCTCTACCTCTGACTTTTAAGACTCTGTTCTACTACTTCAACCAAGGTTTCAAATGTAAATGGCATCTTTAGAGTTTAAGGAAATATTTCTATTTCACCAGTTGTCCTATTTATCATTATGCTCTGTCATCTTCTGTTTCTCTTTCTATTTCTTCTCCTGCTTTACCCCAAATTGGACCTGGGCTTCAAAGTCACTACATTCAAATACTTCTCTTCACAGAAAATTACCTCCTCCCACATAGAACCTCAGAAACTAAGCACAGTTATTTAATTTAAAAATGACATAATTATTCATTGTTAGTAATATATTTGAACAATAATTGTGATATAAACAACCACTGTGTGTATTAAAATACTTAGGTATTTAATTTTCACATTTGATTGTAAATATTAGCATAAGTTGAAGATGCCTATTTTAAAAACATATTATTAGAATGAAGACCATTGAAGCCAAAGCTGCTCAATGTCTTTTCAAAAATTCAGATAAACATTTGAATTGTGGAACTGCCATTATCTAAATCTCATTTACCTACAGGTAAGGTTATTCCAGAACGTTTTTGGGGTTGTAAAAATCTATCTTCATTTCCCTGCCCATTGCTTCCACATTCATTCTGTAATCTCACCATCTGTTTCACTGAAATGGCAGCCCCAGAGGGCAGGGAGCATATCTTATCTGTAAGTAAGTGTGGATTCTCTGTCAGCATTTAAAAAAATAATAGAACTTCAAATAGGGTTGATTTAAGCCTCCCTAGTCAGCAGTTAGTCTTGATGACATGAATCACTCTTTCAAATGGTAATTTGCACCTGTTACCTTCATCCACAGGTTGGAAAACACTTACACCTTCATTAACTGCACCCTTTGCAACGTGGGAGATTGTATCCTCAATCCTGAGATAGGGAGACTGGGGCATAGAGAATCAACAGCTTTTCTGATATATCAAAGCAGGTATTTGGAGGAGAAAATTAGAATTCAGGTCACTTTCGTTGAGTGATCGATGGGGCTCTTTAGGAATCTGTGTCTCTTGGGGCAGAAAACATGGTGATGGCATCCCTTCCAGTAAGAAATGTACTTGTCCTTAGCTTATTCTGTAGCATCAATTCACTATGACCTCGGAGAACATCTAATGCTTCTTAATAACACTTTCCCTCTCTGCTTTGGCAGTGGCTGATGTCATCCATGGAACAAAAGAGCAGGTGGCATGCAAATTACTTTTAGGTAAGCGTAGCATTAAGATATAATTCCCCAAATGGTGTGCTGCCATGCAATTAAGTGGCAACTAAGTGACCAGTATCTGACATCAGATAATCATTTAATAAAGGAAAATGAGAGGCAGCGTATTATTTTAAAATGTATTTTCTTTTAAGTTCTTTGAAGACGAGGAAGGATTTTCTTGGCATAGAAATGATCTTAAAATGTTTGTGTGTAAATTCTTTTTGGCACATTTAGTAAAATGTTTATGATAGTGATAAGTGGTTCCTTGACAAACATCATTAGATGTACATATGAATTAAGTAGACTTTCACCTTTGATTTTTCACTATCAGGGAAAATGTTGTCTGGACGCATATGTGTTTTTCCTTGAAGTTGAATGAATCCTTAGGAAAAGCTAAGATAGAAACTTTATAAAGTATTATAAATATCTTTTGCATCATATATAAAGTGTGTATTTATTATTTTAATTAATAGCTTAGCCAATATTTTGCTCAGTATTACTTTATATTTTTCACTGAAAATAGAAGCTAAGAAATTATATTTCTTGAAGTGTAGTAATAATAGATTCCACCTCCAAACAACTTTGAAAGCAACATTTTAATTGATAGATAGATAGATAGATAGATAGATAAATGATAGATAGATGATAGGTAGATAAGGTAAACTTTGTTAAATTGTGAAGTAGAAAATAGAGTTAGAGAGTAAACCTTCTAATAATCATTCTTTCATTAAAATATTTTTTCATAACGTATTGCATGCAAGGCAGTCTACTATGCTGGTAACTCTAAATTAGTAAAACTTTAAAATTTCATGCCTTATTACCAACTTTATCTTTCCAATGCCATCCCCTTCATTTTGAACAAACTTTATTTAATCCATAATTATCTCATGTCATTTTTTCCATGTCTGAACCCCATCTCTGCCTCATTCCATGCCCTGTTCTCCACCCTTGAAATCCTTTACTTGGTCTCTTGAAATTCAGTTTCTTCTGCTATATAGGGAATAACAATGCAACTTAGCAATTGTTTGAGAATTAAATTACATTTCTTTGAAGACATTTCACTCAACTATTAACAAATACCAGTTAAAAGGTACTTATTTGTTGATATTATTGCGTCACTGATATGACTCAAAATTCAGCTTAGATATCAAGAGCTCTCCTGGAAGAGCTCTCCCTTAGGGTGGCCACACTGTTGTCCATGCTTCTATTTCAGTTCTAGCCACGTTCTATGTTATTCTTTTCATACAATAATTAGTAAACACCTTGAGAGAATGTCTTATGAATGGCCATGTATTATTCATCTCTGTGTTTCAAATAAGTAAAACACATAAGAGGTTCTAAATGTTGGTCAACTAAACGACTGAAGAAATGTTCTGGGAAGTATAAGTATAGCTGACATTAGTTGGGAATATTTCACTTTCTCCTACTGGACACATTCATTCTTTCTAGCTTCTTGCTTCTTTTCGAGAAAAAAAAAAGAATGCTGAAGAGTATTTAGGCAGCTCTCATTTCTCCCATTGCTTCCCTGCTGTGAGGCTGACATTTGTGCTGTGGATTTTGCTTTAAATGGTGGAAACCCAGATGAACTATAATAAGATAGTATGTTGATAGAAAGTGACAATGGTTCAATCAGACAGGTAGATGACAGGTGACATGTGTGTTTCCTGCCTGATGATCAGAGTTTATTGACAGAGGAAGATAGCAACAAGGAATACTCAGAATTCAGGCAGGCAAGTAACTGGATTCAATAATGTCTGGGAGCAGATGGTTGGGGCCAAGGCCAAGACTTCTGAGAATAAGACTGGCCTGCAATTCTAGAAGTATGGTCAAAGCAGAAATCTAGTTGTAGAGAATAAATTATAAGATATTGAAAAGAAAAGTATTCTCAAGAGTTTAGCCAAGCTACTTGACCTTAGAGAAAAATTTAGAGTAAACTGATGTTTAGTAAGTCATTTTAGGTCAGTCTTTGATTGACATTTATCAGTAGCAAAGGAACCTGGCAGTACTTTTATCAAACATTATTCTATATGATGGTTTCTGATAGTTAGTATAAAATTTTATTGTAATTATTACTATGTTACTTATTATAAATCTGAACATTCATTAAAATATACTATTACAATCATAAAGTAGGAGATGAAAACAACAAATATTATTTCTTCCTTGGCAAGAAGCTTAAATATAATGAAATAAAACAAAGCTAACTAGCTAGGGTATTATTAGAGATGGAATTTTTAAAAATGCAGAAAAGAAATAAGGTTTATTGATATCTTATTTTTCATTATAATTTAAAAAGTAGTACACAGCTTCACAAATTATATTGTTTTATGCTTTCCATTTAGGAAGTGCAGACAAATTTTAGCATACTTATATATTCTTCTGTAACTAGATTTAGTCATACAAATTTTGTTTGTAAGATTAATCCAGGTTGATGTGAAGAGCTGTGGTTCACTGATTTGCAGTTATATGTAGCAGATCACTGAAGGCCTACAAAGAGTTTATTTATCAATTCCTTACTAATAAACATTGAATTAGTTCCAGTTTTTTGCTATAACTAACAATGCCCCTATGTATACTTTTATGCAGTGTTCTATGATCTATGTATTTTCTAATCCCAGCTCCACCACAAATCTGCTGTTAAACCTGGGATAAACTCCTTAATTTCTCTGAGTTGAAGACTCCTTGTGTGCAATTTGGGAATGACCCCGTAACTCACTACAAAAAGGATTTGCAAACAGAACATATTAGATAACACATCCCAAGTACTTACAACAGCACATGCCCATAAGTGCAAAACAAACATTATCTATCATTATTAATATTATCCCAAAGCAGTGAAAAAGCATTTCCATGTAGATCATTGAGCTTATAAATCAGAAAATACTGGCTTTTTAACTCAGTTAATGTGATTTGAAACAGTAAAATTATAGATTCAATTAGTCATGTGTCTTTAGTAACATAGAGTTCGCTGTACTTTTGTGAAAGTGTGAGGATGGGTGAGTGTTCATCACAAATTCCTCGCCATCAGATGTGACAAGGAGAGTCTCTGAAGGCTGAAAAGCAGTTGAAGGCTCTTTCTCCTCAAGAAGAAGAGACACATGTCTTGAAGTAGAACAGTCTGTTGTCCACAGCTTATGATTTTGATGTCTCTTCTCTACAGACCCAAATCTATCTCCTAATACTCTTTGATTCCTGATCCTTATTCTTATCTCTGGAACAATGTAGAAGTTCTTGACTCTACACATTCTAACTTTGTTAGCAATTAAAAGCCTTATTTTTTTCTACATATTTTGTTGGTTGGTGTGTGTGTAAGGACACTTCATAACTGAAAGAAAAAAAAAATAACCGCATTTCCTCTTAAGTGAAGAGAGTAAATTAGAAGCGACAGTCAGATGATATAATGCCAAGACAATAGACAGAATTGCTAGGGTTTACAGACTAAGATTGTGCTCCCCTAACCTGGACTCTGCACTTAGCTTAGAAATCATAGGATTAGATATAAGCAGAGCTTCCAAATGGAGTTCCAGGATTATATGGTGTTGCCTTCTGTATCAGGAGAGCAAATGCCCGGGACTGAACAGTTGTTTCTTCAATCAGTCAGCCTTATTGAGATATAATTTGTGTAATTCACATGCAATGACATGCACAGAATTTTTCCAGTGTATATTTCAGTGAGTTTTGACAGATATATACACCCATATAACCGGCACCCCAATCAAGATGTAGAACATTTTCATCACCTCAGGAAACTTTCTTTGTTTCTTTGCAGTCCTCTCAACCCTCTTCATAGCTCTTGGACCCATCTTAGTAATCACTGCTGCGATTTTTATTACTATTAGTTGTACCTGTTTTAGAACTTTATGTAAATGAAACATACCAATGTAAACTTTTGTGTATTTTTTAAAAATTTCCCAACAAATTGTGTGACATTCATGAAAGAAAGAATGTTTAAAAATATTTTTTTTTGCTGTAAAATTCACTTGAAATTTGTACATGCGTTTTGATTTAAATCACTTAAGTATAATGAATTAGTTGAAATGAATGATAAAGTGTTTCACTTGAATGCATAGAGAATAGCCACCATTAATCAGAAGTTGGAAACCTTTCTTGAGTTTGAGTTAGGTTGGCCAAACCAAGACAAAGCAAAGCAAAAATTTTGTCTTTCAGCAATTCAGTACATAGGTCTTCACTCATTGCACGTTTAACCATGCTCAGAATTTAGTAATGTTCTCATAATCTGGATCATTTAAGCTAAACATACTGTTATTAAAAATAAGAGTTACCCAGAATAATGGCTTGTTGCATGCGTGCGTGTGTGTGTGTGTGGTGTGTGTGTGTGTGTGTGTGGTGTGTGGTTTGAATACTAAACGTCAAATTAAGAAAAACAAAATCATATGCCATTTAGTAATGAGGGTTGTCCCCTGAGTCATCATTCAAATGACATGTGTGATGAGAAAATACCTGGACCAGAAAAACACATGTGGATACAGAGTTGGGCAGAGAGGTTGCAAACATTTCCCAGCTTTCTGAGAAAAGTTCAAGTGATTTTGTTAGTATTGACTCCCTTTAACAGGGTTGCACAAAAATATTAATCCTTTAACTTTTACATTTCTATAATGTTAGCTTAATTAAGAACAACAACTCTGTAGGGATTTTGTTTTGTGGATACTCATGCATTTACATGAATCTTAAGATGAATTTTACAACTAAGCGCTGCTGAAAGAGGTTGCAATGTACATTTCATTCTGAAATTTGTCTCTTCACAAGAGACTTATCTAGTTAATGATGCTATCTACCTACTATTAGAATTGTTTGTTTGGTGATTCTTCTGGGGATGCTTTATGCGTGATGAAAATGTTCTGGCAGAGCACGACTTCATTTCAGCACTGGTCCTTTATTTTTTTCACCTCACTGTCTTCTACTCACTACATTTTAAAGAGTAAACTTGTTTACCATGTTGAAATCCAGTCACTGCTAATTATCATGGCTGCAATTCCCAACCTCACAAATGAAAATCAACTCATGGGTCTTGAGGGCTGGAGACCTTGAACAATCTAGAAAAATCCTGAAGGCGCATAGCGTGGCAGGCAAATAAGTTCAAGTCCAGTCGCCCCTTGCATTGAGCAGTCCTACTAAGAAGGGGAACTGCCCGCAAGTGGCTGGGGCTTCAATGGCATTATTCTTTGCTAGTTTCTTGCATTTTCATTAGGGCAGGGCAGTCTCCCTTCAAACAAGCTGTTCTGATTTGCTTATGGAGCTGTTAAGTCCAATCGATATGCTTCCTCATGTTGAAGAAAATATAGAAATGACACAATGTTTTGAGCTATTTTTTAAAAAGATTATTCTGCTTGATAAAAATTTGTTTTACTATTTTTAAGCAACAAATAAATGTTATCTAAGGGACATAAAAGAAACCAAGAATAAAAACAAAAACAAAAACAAAAAACAGCCTTCTGTTCATAGTATTGAATGTTTCCTTCCAGAGAGTTGTGTGCAACAAGAGACAAATGATATCAATGGGAATAGGAAAGTTAATCAAAAAGGTAATCATGTGAATCCAGGCAGCATTCCCTCTGCAACTAGATACTAGTGTTTCTGATCAACAGAGTGTTCATCAAGTTAGGGCACTAAGGTTTCCGTTGGCTGAGAGTGTAGCCCGGCTCTTAGTGATGTGGAAATACAGACCACTCAGTCACTGGGTATCGTGAATATGTGTGTGTGGCTCATGGTTTGATTTCTATTCATATGTTTGCATAACTGTGATTTTCTTCTCTTTTTAAATTTAATTTATTATTATTATTTTTTTAATTTTAAGTAAGATCAGAAGGATAGCAAAGCCTAGCATTGCTTTCCCTGGTAATCATCAAAATATTAGAGTAACAGTAGTGAGTCAGATATTCTTGTAACTAAGGCTCTTTTCCCAACAGAAGTGTCTAATTTCCTTTTGATCTTTGCATGTTATGTTGATGATTGTTAATCACACTGACATGAAGAACATCTGACTTTTTTTCATGAATAGCGTTGTAGTAATTCATCAAAGCCATTGTATATATTTACATATATATGTATATATACATCTAGTTTCGGTTTATATATATGTATTATGTATGTGTGTGTATCGTATTTATAAATAGTTTATGTTTCAAGTAAAAAGAGACTCCTAGCTTATTTTCTTTGGAGCACTATGCCAGGCATTGGGAAAGATCATATATGGATTTTGACCTCAAGGATTTTACTTCTTTGGGGGGAGAAAACTACGTAAAAATAAATGTGATGTTCAGCTAAGTGTAATAAGTGCCATAAAAAAAGTACAGAGAATCTTCAGTGATGAATAACAGAAAAAAAGAGATTGCCTTTAGCAAAATAATGTACATAAAGAACTTAGGGCAAAATGTCTGGCTTGGGTAGTATGAGTTACTTTTATTGTGTTCATGTCAGAGAATTAAGCAGGTTTTCATAGAGTAAGTGACATTCAGCTACAGAAAAAAAAAAGGAATTTGGGTATATGAACATTGAGGAACAGCAGGTATAGCTTAGAAAGATGAATAAAGGTGAAAAAAAAAACATTAAACTCGTGTCAAGTAATATTACAATTGAATGACCATTGAGGACAGAAACATTAAGAAGTTAAAATGGGCCCAGATTATACAAGGTCTTTTATAACTAACAGGAAGTTATGTATAGAAAGAGAGTAAAGAAATCAAATGTATAAAATGTGATAGCTAATATGATAGAAGACAAATTACAGGAAGGCTTCAGAAAAAAATAGCCATTAAACATTAGAGAACAGAATATAGAGAGTGACTTATGGAAGCTTTTGATATATTCAAGTTTTGACATAATATTTGAGGTAGTTAAAATATTTTAACCTAGGAGGATGCTCAGGAATATAGGGAGAAGAGGGAAAATAAAGAAGTAGAATCTAAAACAAGGATAAACTTAGTAATATAGATACACAAACCATCCTCATGAGAGTCATTTTTAAAGCCATGACATTTCTGAAACAACTATCACAGAGAAAAACAGAAAAAAAATATTGTGGAGAACAGTTAAGCTTAGGGGTGTGTGTATTGGTGGATGGACATAAGGTCCAACATAACAGGGACATTCAGAGAAGGAAAGCCAAGAAAGACTATTGCATGTAGTTTACGTTTCTCTAAGGATATCTAATGATAAGGGAAAGGAGGGAAGATGGCAGCTTCGAATGGAATTCATGCCTGAAAGTAAAACTCTCTAATAGATAATTTCTGTCTATTTCAATAAAGAAATAAATAGGTAAGTGAGTAAATAAATAATAGTGGTGCTTGCCATTGAGACAATATAATGAGAGGATTCATGGAATATAATTTTGGAAGGGGTAGGTGGCAAGAAATTAGTAAATTGTGCGGAAGGCCAGGTGTTCTCAGCATTAGCAAAGTGGATTTCAGAATTTGTTTTCAAGGCTGTGCAGAGAAAAGCCAAAAGGTGTAAGCGCGATTGATACATATTGTAAAAGAATACCTTTTTTTTACATCAATATTTTGTTAATTTTATATCCCATATTTCCATAAAAATAGAGATTATGTGACAAAAGTATATTTTACCTCCTCCCTTCTAATTTTCTTTCTTAATTTAATTATCAGCAGTATGAACACATAAAACAGACTAACAAGACCCCGGTTTTATATTTTGTTGATTGTTATATCTCTGTTTCCTCATGCCAGGCAGCCAAAGACTCTCAATTGTATGTATTTTATCTGGATTTTAAAGGTAATAACCATTTATTATACTTGAATAATAAATTAGAACCATACTTGTAAACTACTGAGTAATTACTAACTACTAAGTGGTGAAACAATGTTAGTGTTCTTAGTGATATAATTTGGTTTTTTAGCAAATAAATTTTAAAAGAATATCTGTTATTTAATTGGTTATTTTTAATAAGTTTGGAGAAATTTCTTGGGAAAATAAATACAATTATAAAATTCATTGTAGCTTTCTTTTTTTTTTATTTTTGGTAAAGTTAGTTACTTTTACATGTGTCTCCATTTTTCAGAGCTGGAACACTATGAACAATGGTGTCTTGGCCCCTTACTCATTTGCCTCAGTTTTAGCATCCAGCTACCAAGGTTTGGAGAGTTACTCCCAGGCATATTATTTTACTTTTGTTTTCACCTCTTTCATGTCTCTTCTATGGCCAAGAAGAAATCTAAATGACTAGTTAGATTTTTTAGGAAGTAAGCCAGTATGTATATGAATGACTTGTAATTTCCCGAATGGTTTGGAATTTCCAAGTATTTTATGGATTTGTTCTAGCACAGGGTGACACATAGGAATTGCTATGGCTTTAAGAAAGAAAACACATCTGAGATTTAGACTGTTTTCTTGCTTTCTTAATTTTTGATACTTTTCTCCAAATAAAATCTCTGAATCTGTCTTTTTGATAAAACTTAGACAGCTTTTTGTTTTATTATTTTCTTGTCTTCTCTTTTTTCCTTGCTTTTTATTTTTTAGATTACTCCAAAGTTGTTTCATGGGTTTTGTATTTTGACTGCAAACATTCTATAATGTCAGATTTAAGGAAGGAACTATACATTGTGTGTGTGTGTGTGTGTGTGTGTGTGTGTGTGTGTGTGACAATATGAGGAGCCAGAGGGCACTCTTAATCATGCGGGAGCATAAATGTTCAAGACTAAAGAATTAGATCAAGAGTTTCATGAAACATTCAGATGGGCTATTACATTGTATATAATAGAAGTCATAGCATGATAAGCAAAATGGCAAACTATGGAAAATCATGGTAGCACAATTAGACCCTTTTGTTAAATACAATTTCTGATTTCCTATAGTTTGGTATGGACATATTTTAGTAAAACATTCTTGGTTGAAACTTTGATACTAACCTATAATGCTTTCTATATATTCATTATTGCAACATATCTTTCCTATAGTTATAAAAACAAAAAACTTTACCGGCTGCATCCTTGCATTAAATTTGATAATATTACAAAAGCTTTCTTTTGGGAAAGTTTGAAGAATCAATTTGAATAGCTCTCTAACTGCGTTGTATATTTCTTAAAACTGTAAAAATGAAAGGCAATGTGAGTCCATGATACAGAAAAGAACATCAGTTTACCTGTGGAATTCTCAGATAGGTAGCCGGTGTCAAATTTCAGTAGCATCCTCAAGAGGGCACTGTCACCTGTTTTATATAATTTATAATTTGTATCTTTTATTGATAAGACCTCTTGCAATATTTGAAGAGCGATTTTAAACTATTTCTGTCTGAAATGCAATGTTTCATTCTTTACATCACATACATTCTTGTTCCATAGAACAACCCTAACCCTAACCCCCACCTGTCTATTGTTACAGAACATCAGTTGACTTGTATATCAGTAAGTTAGCAACATTTGACTGATTTTACACCAATAGCATTTTGTAGATTGTTCCACCTATTGAGACAGTTAAGACTATTTAAATCTTAGCTGTAAATGAATTAAAGAGTATTACCGAGCACCCCTTTTATGTTTATTATTTATGAAATAGATATGTGTAGGTAGTTAAGTTTTGGCTATGAAATTAGAGGCTTAGTTAGCTAGAATAAATAATCTAGTCTATGCCTGCTTAGTAAGTCACTTTTGCAACATCACACTTGACATTAATTCTTTCCACTTTTATATTAAGATATAGCTTATAAGTGATTTTATTTTTCATAATGAGTGTACACACATCACGCTTAATTCGAGTTATATCTCTAGACGTTAATAGCGGTTTCACTATTTATAGAGGGTGTGAATATAGACAAATGACTTTTTGGGCTGTTATGAGGATTTCATGTTATGAGAATTATATTGAACTAATTTTATTCATAATATATTTCAAAAGTTCTCCATTGCACTTGCCATAATTCAAATTATCTAGCTTTTAGTTTATGCAAAGTATGGTTGTTTTCCAAAGTTTGAAAATGTTTAATTTTTTTCAAAGTATACATATTACTTTTATTACTTAGACACAGGCTAAAAAATCTCTCAAGTTTTGAAGACATTCCTAAAAGCATGTATACATACGCACACACGTTTTTGTGGAGATTCTGTTCTAAAGTGACAGATTTAATTATTCAAAGAAGACAAATTCTTTTGAATTAAGTATTCTAAAGTAAAACAAGTTAAACATTTTAAATAAATTAGTTTTGTTTAAATGGTATTTACATTCATCGTGGTAAAGTCTTTCCTTTGCAAATGCTATATAAAAGAAATAATTTTGACACTTTTTAAAATTTTTGCACAGAAATAGTTCTAACTTTATACAAAACAAATGCAACATAAGAATTTATAAATACACACAAATCGTTTATTTATTAATCGGCATAAAGAGATAAAAGAGAATGAAAGCTCCACAGTTGCTACTGTAACTTTTTGTACACATTAGTGCTTATTTACATTTGAATTTGACAGTATGTGGGTAAATTTGACAGTAGATGGTTTCAAGTTAACTAAAATACTTACAATTTTCAAAAATGGGTTAATTTTCCAATAGATGAAACTTTGTTTTTCCTGCGGTTATACGGATACTACATAAAAGCAATTTAAAACAAACGGATAAAATGCACTTTAAATGTTCTGAAGATTAAACTAATGAATAACTTCCTGTGGCCTTCTCCTCAGCTGCCGTTGAGGGCAGATTTTCAAAAACAAATCCCCTTGCATTTGTCCACTATCCGATAACATGATTGCCAATTTATCATCTTCAAAATGCACAGCACTACTCTCAAACTTGGTAATCCTTACTTTTTTTCTTTTTTATTTTTTTGTAATTCCAGGATTACAAACAGTAGTGTATGGACAGCTGCATCTTTTGGACAAATGCTCACTGTAATAAGAGCTACTGTCTCTGCCTTTCCCTGATTATCTAATTACTATTACTCCATAGGAATCAAACAATTGTCATTTCTCCATTTTCAAATTTTACTTCTCAAAATTCACTCATCTATAACAAAAGAGAAATACAGTAGGGGCAAAAAGAGAAATTGCTCAGTCAATTTATTGATTGATTGGATGGCTGATTGATTTTAGAGCTTCCTTTATGAATTCATTATTTCTACATTTTGAAACCGATGTTGCTTTATCAGGTTCTGAATGGTCTTATTTAATTAGGCAAGCATGTCAGATGTTTTTACCTCTACTTCATTCATTTTGATCATTTCCTTCCTTGAGGCTAGTATTTGTTTCTAAACTCAGAACTAACTTGAGAAACATAAGAAAGTGGTAAGTTCCCATTTGACAGGAAATCTCTTTTATTTAATCTGTGTAGTGAATGCTTCAATTGACATTTCAATTTATTTTATTTTAGTTTTTTTAACACTTCAGGGTTGTAATTCTGGTCCATGTTTTACATTTCAACAGTCAATTTATATTTTAGAAGAATACTGTAAAGAAGCAGTGACACAATTACATGTTTGTTTTACATTTTCTTCCAGGTTTTCTAAAGTCTTACATATGGTCAACACTTTGAGAGAAAGGAAAATAGGATTGTCTTTTCTCTGCTTCTAACCTTAATCCCTTTTTGCTGGAATACCTTGAGGCTTTGGAATTCTTACTGCATGCCTGATTAAAACTATCAATCATGCAATAAGGATGTGACGGAAGCAAAGCTTATTCTATCTCATTAAAAAGCATTCAGATAACTCCCTCCAGTTTATTGAGGTATAATTTATTGACAAAACAAATTGTGAGATATTTAAAGTGTTGCACATGCATATGTAAGGTGTGGCTTAATTATATATATCTATACATAAATAATATAAGAAGAGAGTTTTTCCAGTTTTATGGAGATATAATTGACATATAACATTGTGTTAGTTTAAGGTATACAACATGATTTGATATATGTTTATATTGCAAAACGACTTCCACAGTAAGTTTAGTTAACATCCATTACCTCACATACTTACAATTGTTTTGGTTATATATTTCAATGATAATAAATATGTCACATAGTATTTGCACGCCTCTAAACTTAAAGCGATTATCTGTGTGAGGACTTGTTAGAATATGAATTCCACAAGGAGAGGGACATTTACTTCCTCTCACATAATTGCATTACTACTCTTCTGTTTAAGGTTGGTACAGTTATGGATCCCCAATGAATATTTTTTTGAATAAATGTATAAAATAAAGCTATTGCTAATTACTAAACATTATTAAATGACAGGTAAATGAATAAGGACATTTCAGGAGTTTTGAAAACTGAGAGATTAATGGGAGATTTTTCTGGATTTCTTAACTATGGCTGTCCTTGGTTTCTAGACAAGGTATATATTTACCAATTCAAAAGCACGTCAGTAATCAGAGTATTTCGATATTGGATAAAACTTAATTCTTCAGCTGTTTAATAAAGAGTACATCATACTGAGGGGTATAAATATTGACGCTTTCAAATCCATGGTAATATAATTATTACTGGTCCTTAGGCTTGATGCCAGTTAGAATCTTTCCATGTCAGTAGAATCCAAGACTAATTTGCTCTGATTAGCAAAGAATTACTTTGCAGACTTTCTCTTCCTTTATGCAAGGACAGACCAGTTAATTCCAACTCAGTGAACTTATATGGGATGCCCACAAAAGTCATCAGAAGCCTCAAGCTTTTACTACGAGTAGTTGATTTTTTCCATATGTCAGACACTCAGATTTTTGTAAAAAAGAAAAAAAAAATCCCTCTGGTGCTCTTGAAAAGAGAAAAAGGAAAAGCCTAATTCCTTAAGTAAAGTTGCTGTTACCACTTAATAAAGGAGACGTACTTAACGTAGCGCCCTGTAAGTTCTTCCAAAGGATTTTGTAAGAATGTCATATCACCGTGTTGTCCTAACAGAGCCTCACAATGTGTAAGAACAAAATACCTTTTGAGAAAAAAAAAAAAAGTGCTAGTAAGGAAAAAGACAATTATGATGACATAGTATAATTCAACCGTGAAACAGAAACGGAAAAGCACGCTGGAGGTATAACATATTTTTATATTGCTACTTGAAAGGAGTTTCAAGGAAGGAAAGCTGAAATGAGAACAGAGTGATTATGAGTGTCAGGTCACATGAAAGACCATTTAGTATGGATAAGCATAACTCATTCCTTACAAAGTCACTGATGGCATATGACTTAACAGATTGGAGATGGAGGTTGTATCGACTTAGAGTGAGGGGAGACCAGTATGGATATGCGAGAGGAACGCAGACAATGAAGGGTAGCTGCAGAAGCAATAGTCAAGAAATAAGCTAGTTTTTTGTTGTTGTTGTTCTTGCTAGTAACAGAGATAAAGCGTAGTTAATATTCATTATGTCTGTTAACTACATTGCAAGTGACGGAAAACTTGATCCAAATTAGGTTTAATCACAGAGAAGTTCGTCTGTTAAGATATTTGAAAGTCTGGGATTTGACCTGGTATAGCTGGACACAAGGTCAAGTGTGGTCACCAAGGCCCTGTTTTACTCTCTCCATATTTGATCTCTGTTTACATACTCAGACAAAACATTCTCCTCTGTGATTAAAATATAGCCGCTATCAGCCATTCCCGCATAGTCTCAAGGTCTTTAAGGGTCACGTGAATAGGAGAAAGTGACATTTTGATTGGCTTAGGCCGCAATCACGTGTCTACCTTAGAACTAGGGATGGGACTCACTGCACAGAAAGCATGGGCTAAAAGCTGAAAGGGGATAGTATTTCGAATCGAAACTAAAAATAGGGCAAACGGATGCTGGCAGCAAAAACACAACAAATGTTTACTACGTAGGTCCATACATCAGTAGTTACAGTGAGGACTCATTTCTGGCTGTGATACTGGATGCTTCGCACTTCCTTTTAAGGTCCCTGTGTTCAGTCTACAATTTTGGCTTCAAGAATATAGTTCAGAAAGTGTGCCCTAAGGCAGGCTCTTGCGAATGCTGGGTTTCTGTTAGATTCATTGCCCATCAATTTCAAGAAACAGTTTATAAAAATATTCTTACTTTGGAATCGGGTGTTTATTTTATACCCACTGAACTGTAGTTTTGAAGACTACAAAAGTATTATTTATTACTATATGTGTGTGAGGATAAGTATGAAAAAATAACTTTTACATGATAAAATAAATAATAGTACTTGCAATTACATGGAGCTCAAAAATAAAAAGAAATCGGGAAAAATAAAAATATATGTCAATGAGATTACAAGGACAATCATTTATTCAGCTGCCATTTGATTATAAATTATGTCTCCTAAATATGACCCTTGTTTTATTATGGATGCCCTTGTTCAAGAATTAATTAGCTTCGTGGGCATTAATGACAATGAAGTAATATGAATTGTCCCCAGTTTTACTGAAATAATAATGATATTAAAGGGAAATGTGCAATTTGCCTCTTGGCCTTGCTGTTTCTAAGAAGCACATCTTTATAATGATGTGACCTCTACTTCTACACTCACTGGACAAAAATTGGCATAATTAGTTAAATAATCTTTGTAAGGTACTTTAGAACTCACAGAACAGATTTATATATTTTCCTCAACGAGTCTACTAATACATTTCTTAAATCTGTATTTTAGAGATTGAAAATGGGGCTACATAAATTTTCTAGGAACACTTCACCATTTTGCATTGCTAGCCTGGTCCTTCCTCTCCCTTTACATTGTTTGTCCTCTGCTGCACTAATATATTTTGAGCTGGGTGTTATTTGTGAATAGCACCTGAATCTTAGTCACTTGATTCACATGGCTATTTATCATTTTCATTCATTGATTTTTATCGAAACTGCCTTAGAAACTCCAATTCTTTTTTCAAAATATTGCTCACACACCACTTTCTGTTTAAGGCCTTCTTGAATCCCCAAGCAAATATGCCTTGTCTGTCATCACAGCCCTATTGTACAAGCATCTGTTAGCACATCTCACTCTATTATAATGATTTGTTTACATCACTGTCTCGCCAACTGAACTGTGAGTTTCTTGAAGACAGAGATAGTGTCTTATGCATCTGTGTATTTCTACTTACTAGTATTGCAAGAGTTTGGCTCCTGAGATTTAAAAGTAATCAATGTGTGATGAATTAATGAATGAACCATAGATACTGAAAACAAAGCAGCAAAGCTCTATGGATAGAGTGCCTTGCTAGAGAATATTGAAGTTAGAGATAAGTAATTTATAGCCAGTAGTATAATAATCCCTGGATTTTATATGTAGTTTAATTTTTTTCTCATATCGTTAAGTTGCCACCCTTATAATTGAGTTTGATTCTATTTCTTAATGTACCTATTAAAGCCCTTAAATAATGCCCTTTGTTTTAAATTTAATTCTTAACAAGTACAATAAAACAGCACTAAATCACATGTTTTTCATGGATAGCAGCAGAATTTAAACCATCACAGCATAAAAATAGCAACCTTGAGTTGACATCTCATCAGGTATGCACTCTTCTGAAGAAAAATCTCACACTTTGTCTTAAATAGAAGCAGGCTCAATTTTTTTAAAACTAAAGTATTTTATGTGTAGTGTGTGTGTGTGTGTGTGTGTGCGCGCGCGCGTGTGTATTTGGGGATGGAGGAAGTAGTTCATGATACTTCATTTAATATATATTCAGCAGAAAATAGAAGACATCTAGTTCTGCCATGCTTGTATTAGAATATTATGACATTAATTTATTTTTCAGTAATATTCTAATAAACTTTTTTTCTATGGTTTCCTAGAAAGAAGTGATTGTTAATTTGGCGAAGATCTAAACTAAGTGTTAAGGTTATTTCTTTACATATTAGTAGAAACCTAATGGAATTTTGTGTCTTGATACTGAATATAACTGCCGGTTTTGTGTTTAAAACATTAGAGAAGTGTTGAATTGGTGTAGGAAAAAATGGGTTCTCACAGCAGTTCCTTATTAACCTTTGCTTAACGCAAAGTATCCTCTGTATACCATAATCTCAGGCCCAATGTTTTGGGTGTTTGTTAAACTGATACCATAATTCTGTCTGCTTTTAGTACCACTTGAGTGGTGATATTATCTTCACTAGTAAACATTTGGAACTGCACAGAGGAAGGTATCAGTGTCCTATTGAAGGTCAACAACTTACAGATTTTTGACTTGGAGCTTTCGAAGATCGTTTTGTGAAGAAAGATTTAAACTCTATGTTTTCTTGAGGAACATGAGTCCCAGTATCTAGTCTTCAACCTCAAGTCACCCTCCCAAATTAAAGGAAAAAAAAAAAAAAGGCTTTTTAGGAAGTAAAAATGTAATAAATGGCCGAGAATCAGAAAAGGATAAGCATGAGTCATTATGAAAAATCTGTCTGCATATGCAATTATAAAATGACCTTTGTTTCTGACACACTGTAAACTTTGTCAAATATGATGAGATGCTCATTATCTCAACGTCTGACTGCTAGCTTATCATAGGAATCACTTGTGTTAGAAAGAACAAATTAAAGTAATATAATCAAGCCCTATCCCTTCAGAATAAAGATACATTTTCATGCTTTTGTTTTTGTTTTTACTTCAGAAGTTTTCTCCTCTTCTTATTTTATTTTTCTTTTAAGTAATTAAATGCTATGTCGTGATGGCTATCTATCCTTAAGGAATTAAATTGCTTTTTTTTTTTCCTGGAGTTTTGATGGCTTATTTTTTTTAGAAATTATTTTCTAGATTCCTCTCTTTGCAACCGTTAGGATAACTTTTCTGTTGGCAATTCGTGGTTTTCTTTATAGATGCTGAAAATCGGATATGATTTTAAAAAGTCAGAACAAAGTCATATACTCCATTTTATCTCATTCCCCTCCATACCCACATATTTTTTTTTTTTTTTTTTTTTTTGCAGAGACACTCCATGTGGTCTTCCTACTTCTGTCTCTTCTCACTTTCCCGTCACCAGGCTAATCCTGTGAAAACACCATTTTCATAATGCCACCCTTGACTCAAAGCCCTCACTCATCCTGCACAAGATTTCAACTTTGTTACCTAATCATTCAGACTTCCCAGCCTATTTTCCAAACTTTATATCCCGCCATCCAAATGCAACTTGGTCTTCTTTTGCTTCTATACATTCATTCCAGCTGTTTCCTCAGTCTGCATCATTCTTGTCTCAATGTCACTGACTTAGACCCTTTGCATATGACCAAACTCAGCTTGATTCAGTTTGATTTCTTAATCTTCTGGTGAGATTTCCCTGCTCTTCTCACATCATTGTGTGCACTGTCTTTTACTGGAACTTTATGACACTCTAAATGTTAACATTCACTTGCTATTTGTCACCTACTAGCTATTATTGTCTTGCTATGTATGTGTGCTCTGTCTTTACAGCTAAATTTTACTTCCTAGGAGTTGGTGGCTTCATTTTATAATTCTTTTGATTTCCTCATACCATCAAATAAATTATGTCTTAAAAATAATAGGTCACCCAACTAAAACCTCCTAGTTATTTAAAATTACTTTCAGCAGTAATAATAAGAAAATGTTGACCTGAAACAGGTCAAACACATGGAACCCGGAATAACTTTTGATCCAACAATTAAAGAAGAATTTCTTGGGAGTAGCATGTAAATTTAAAACAGCCTGAACTAATTTAACATCTAAAAGAAGGATTGAAGATTATTAACGTCCAAGTTAATGTCCAAAAAAGGGTTGATGATCATTAATCTTATAGCTGGAAAAATAATCAGCCCGTTAATAGAGCCTGATCTCTTACAATGGGTAGGAATTTGGAAGAGCAAAAGATAACTCGTTAAAACCACACCAACCTTGTAAAGAGCTGCCTTGCTTTATAAATATCTAAGTCCGGTGCTTCCAACATATTTGACATTTCTTTCAGAACCTCCTTTCTGTGTGAAGAGAGGAGAAAGCAACTGATAAATTTAGCTTGATTGACTTAAAGGAAGTCATCTGCATGCCATTAAATTAGTGAAGCTAAAGATTCTTGTTCCTCTTGATGGTGCCATTACGTGGGAAAGGCAGAATGGGTAAAGTTGCCAGATGTGTGCATCTGGCTTGATAGATCCTCAGTGCCATGGTGTTGCTTCCACTTAGGCTAATTTATCTGTGCATTTCTCTTTAGAACTGCAATTTATTTGAACATTTCTCCCTTTTATGTTTATTATCTAATATATTTATATATTTTAATGTAGAGTACAGGGTATTTATCAAATGCCTGTATCAGCCTGTGATAATTTTCGTTCTATTCCATTTCATATTATTTTTTAACGGCTGTTAATGTCTTATTTTGACTTTCTTACAGTTATTATTCTAAATTCTACGATCACTATTTGCTATTATAGTTCTTTATTACTATCTTGTATGGCATTATCTCTGCATGTTTTGTCTCTCGATTCTATAGAAGCATATGAATAACAAAACATTTATGTTTCACAGTAGCATATATGGATTTGACATAGAAACTCATTATTCAACTTTACAAATACCTTTGCTTCTTTTCTCTTTTACTAAGATTTTTATTTTTCCTTTTTGTGATTAATTTCCAAGTGGAATATTATGTTTTAATACCTTTCTCCCACCAAAAAAAAAAAAAATACTTTAAATAATATGTTAACTTTGTTTTAAGATACCACATTTCCAGGATATAAAGCATTTTATTCCTTAAAGTTTTTGGATTTCAGAGAAGTTTAGTATAATCTAATTGTTAAACTAAATAAAAATTTACAAATACTAATTTTTAAAAATCTCTCCTGTAGAGATGTGTATTTGGGGGTTGGCTGTGAATAGGTTTTAAAAATGTAATTGTGGACTCTAATGGCTTTGAGCAGTATCTGGCTTTTGAAAATCTCAAATGACAACTATTTCATTCACCTCAGTAAACATCTGCCATCCTAGTAAGCCCTAGGGTTGAGACTTACAATATAAATATAATCTTCTTTCAGTATTTTTACAGGAGACACCTCATCTTTGTCAAAGAGGAAATGTTAGATAAATTATTGGCATGACATCATAATGTAGTTTTAAAATTTTAGAACAAAGTCAGTTGTAGTTAGTAACATTTTTTCATTTGAGGCTAAAAATTCATCCTGGAAGTGACTAAGAAAATGAGAAACAAAAGGATGTGTTTAATGGCAAGTTTCACCTTATTTTTAAGGTGTGTGAGTTGAGATAAAGGGAGCATTCAGTGCTTTTTCTGTTTCATGCTCGTAAAGGAACATTAGATTTTCACCTAATTTTTAATATTATAGATCACTAGGGCTCTAGTTGAAGACATTTCACCCACCTGGAACATAGCTGAGCTCCACTGTGAGGAAAAATGTGTTTTATGCAAATGGATTCCACGTGCCACTTTCATCTTTATAAACACTGAGTGTTTATATTTTTTCTCTATGACATTTAAAAAATTTCATCCATTAACCAAATATTCAAATGAGACAAACTTTATAAATATGTACATGTGCCAATGAATATCCCAATTTCTTTATTTACATATTAAGAATGACTTATTTTTAGAAAATTCAGTGTTTAGAATAAAATGTTATTTAACAATAAGTTTGGTCTTATGTTAAGTCTATTCATAAAAGCACACTCAAATATGCTTTATGTAAAATGTTTTTAAACATATGAGACTCTTTCTTACTCCGTTTTGCCAATTTTCAAAGAGATTTTAGCTTTTATAAGTAGAAAAGCCTAGTTACATTATCTTTTTCTATTCTTCTGCACCTACCAGAAATTGACACTATTTTTGATTCTATTTAAGTAGTCATATCTTCTCCAATTTTCTTCAAAATAGAATCATTATGGAAAATAGAAAAACACAAGCATGGTCCTGAGCACAATCTATTAAGTAGAATAAACATTATCGCTTTCAACAGTAGTGATTCGGAGAGAACAACCTAGGCATCAGGGGCTAATTGCATGAATTTCTATACAAAAAAATCACCAATCATATATTAGCTTTGCTGTACTTGTGATTTTAGAAGGAAATAAAACTTTGTTGCTGTGTCTGTGAGCAAGTTGGACTCTGATGATACACCTGATAATAAAGGTCGCATGCCACTTAGCATGATAGGAATCTGATGCTGTCATTGAATTAAACTATCAAAGTATCACTATATACTTCATGATGGATATATATTTATAATCTCTATTACTAAAACCAGTTATTTCTCTACCCACTCATTTTTTTAGGAAAGGCCATTTTAACACCTAAATACACATAGCATAATCAGAATGGTAAGCTATATGATATATCTTCACAAGGTCTTTACAATCTTGAAAGGGAGACAAAATTTGTACTTAAAAAATGTAAATTTTCTAAGTGTCATGAATCATACAAAGTATATAGGAGTTTAACGAGAGAAATCTAGTAGATACAGGGGGTTCTCAGGATTTAAATATCTAATTAAGTTGAAATGGCCTTTGACAATTGAAAGCAATAAGATTCTGAACAAAAATATGCTATAAAATAAGAAATTGCAGCATTGAAAATTTTATATAGCAGCACATGAGGAAATTTGGCTTACTATGACACACCCAAACACATACACACACACGCACACACACAGAAAACAAACAAAAAAAAACTTCTATGATTTATTTCAATTCATTTCTATACTAAGAAATTATGTGATGCATATTTTCACTTAAAAAGTTATTACTGTATTTTTTGTTTTAATCTTTTCTGTTTAATAGAGTATTCCCAATGGCAAGTTGTTTGGAATTCATCTTAAATATTGTTGATGGTTGTGTAATCAATATTAATTTATCTATTAAATATCCATTTACCTATGCCAGTCCATCATAGCAAATTTAACCGAAAACTTAAAACCCTTCATACAAATGGATAGTAATCTAGTTAAGTAGAGTGCATTTTCCTGAGAAATAAATGATATATAAGACACTTATAAAGATGATTTTCTAAACTTTTATTACTTTTAATGAGCTTCCTAAGGACAAATATAATTTGACAAGTGATTTCATTAAAAGAGTTAAAGACTATCTTAAAATCTAGTTAATATTTTTGGAAATTACTGAATGAAAAATTTAATTGCCTTGCAGCCTTTCACAACAACTGTGCTGGCAATCTAGTGGCAAACCTAATAAATACTCTCTTATGTACACAAATACGCTTCAGATAATGATAGAGTCTTTGAGTAGGGGATTCTAGATACAGTCATTCAAAAGGGGAACAATAGAATACGCAGAGCCAAGTAGAAGAATCAACAGAGGCAGTGATGCACAGAACTGTGAAGCTATTTACAGGCTGTCACTTACTGCCACATGTAACTGACTGTAGACCTAAAACCTATTGTTCCATTTTTATGGGGAAAAAACATAAGCCCTAGTACAAGACTCAATAGAAATTGAAACAACTTTTTTTCTCTATATACAGAGAAGTCCAATTAATAGAAAACATTTCAAGTTTCACTCAGAATTTATTTCTGAAAATTGCAATATTGGTCTTGACTTTATATATCATATTATTATTTCTTCAGGTCATTTTTGTATTTGTGTGCTTTTATTTTTGTTCTAGAAGTCTGAAATTATTTATATTTGAATTAACTTGGAATGACAACCAATTTTGAAGCCAATTTGCATTCTGAGAACAAATTTTCCATGAGTCCTTGAGGACAGTAAGCATCTATATGACTTTCATACCTTCTCAAATGATGTGTTTTTAAAATAACACAAATCAAAACACTTTTCTACCCAATGACATTTTTAACAACATTGCATTATTATTATTTTTAAAAATTATTTTGGTTAAAGTCCTTCAGCCTTATTTTGACACATTAAAAACATGACAGTAGAATTGTATAAATTGAGAAAAATTATATTTTTATTCATAATATTCATAATTTACTTAAATATTTTTCTTCTACTAATTAAGCTTCATGTCACTTTAATGTCATTTTATTTGACCTCTGAATGATATAAGTTAAATAGTTTTCAATATATAATAGAATAATATAATTCTATTATATTATTATAATAGATACATGACATTTGACATTGAGTTAGATGCATGACATTTTCATTTTCACAATATTTAAGGTAAATAATAATTTTAGTACAAGGTAGTTGAATTAAATATCTCTGAATTCAATTCTATGTTTCTATTAAGTTACAGAAATTAGAATAAAGGTAATATTTTCTTATTAATTAAATATTATCTTCATTATTTGTATAAATATAACAAATGTTCTGCCTATTTACTGTATAAACTTATTTTCTTACATGTATAAACTATTGAACTAAAAGTAACTTTAGAGATCATCTACTAGTGAAGAGATTGAGTAATAGTGAGGCAAGATGGCTTTAAAAACCACTGAATTCTTCGGGCATAATGGAAGTTAGAATTGTGGTAATGACAGCACGTGTGCTTGTTCAGGCATATTGGACCAAAAAAAAAAAAAAAACTGTAGAGATTGTATTGACTTCCATTAAAACGTGTCTTTATCTTTACACACAAGTTTATACAGTTTAGCTAAATCCTATAAAGAATAAATCAACTGTAATAATAAATTATCTGGTAATAAGCTTATTTCCTCTTTACTTGTATATACAGATAAAATATAGATTTTTTGTGGATGCATAGTTCCCAGTCTTGATTATGGAACTAGATAGCTTTCTATAATAATAAATTATTTCTCTTAACATTTAAATAACCAAGAGCCCACCCAAAGACTTGAGGTCACCTAACGATACTTTTGCTAGCATTTAATTTTCAAAAAAACCCTGTATTTTGCATCTCCAAAAGGCTCCCAGTGTCATTACGTTCTTAAATAGATTTGTCTTGTGTATTGCCATATCGTTTGAATGGCCTTAAGTGGCCAAACATTTAATTAAAGTCCCTTGAGGGGACAGTTTTCATGATGTGTTATTGGACATCTGCCAAAGATCATTTTACCAAGCCTTTTCATCTACTTAGGCTACTTCTGAGTATATTTTTAATACTGCCTATATGCCTTAAGTTTTAAATACCTTTTACAAGCAATCATTTCTTACCATTCCCATAGTCTGAAAGTGTTCAATTTCAGTATGTTGAAAAATTATGGTATAATTTATTCTTGTAATCTGATTATAATTTTTTAATTAATAGCATTTTCTTAGAACATGAACCCTCACCATGTTGATGAAATCATTGATTTATTTAATACATAATGTATCAATGCTGATAATGGCTATAATTTACTAAATGCAAATTTTTAATATCTCTTAGTAAGTACAGGACACATGATTTATTTTGATTAAAGATCATTATAAATTTGGGGAAAGTTTTCATTACTCTTAAGAAAACAAGATTCAGGCTAAGTGACGAGAAAGTTTATGTCTCTTTTGAGAGGAAATCTTAGTTTTCGTCCAGACTTCTCTGAGCCCGGGTTGTAACCATTTCACAGTACAATTTTCTCTTTGAAAAGCGTGCCTGTGCTCATCACAGCCATCCATTTATTATCATATTGGTTTCCATGGAAAAATAAAATTCTAGAATATACATAGTTTGCATGATTTACAAAAAACTGTAAATTACAGTTTCAGTGCATTTTTGCAAATCTGTTTTGTGCCATTGGTGCTGTTCCCTAGATTAAAAATTTGTGATTTTACTTTAAAATCTATTTTAGCAGAAGCTACTTGCTGAAAATTGGTACTTTAGGTTTGTCCCCCAACAGTGTCTTGTCATGAAATCTTTTTTGTTTACTTGTTTGATTTGTTGTTTTTTAAATCATGTAATGTAAATGTTATTCAGATAGTGATATGATGATGCAAAATCCAAAGTTTATAGTTTTAATTTTCTTCTAGAGGATTAATCTTTTTTTTTCTAACAGTTCCTACTTTGTTTTGTCCCTTAGCCTGTAACTATTACAAAATTAAAATCATGCTTGTCTTCGGTTGTTATAAAATTTATCGAATTTTCTCAAGTAAAACTGTCTCCTCACATTTAAATTAATTTCCTTCTTTTTCAGTAAAAAAAAAAAAATCTTGAGATAAGGAGTAAGAATATTATTTAACAAAACAAACTTAAAACTCAATAATCTTAAACTCAGTGTAACATAATTAGTGGGTTTTTTTTCCCCCCTCTTTTCTGGAAGACTTGCATCACTTGTAACATTTAAAGCATGCAAATTAAAAGTTTTTACTGATTTTCTTGAATTGATTACTGGTTTGACTGAGCTGACCTTTGCTTTAAATCAGAATTGATTGACCAATTGAGTCAACATGGTTAAATTGGTTGTGCATACACACAGAGACTTTGTTTATTGAATTTAGGATATTCTGAGTAACATAATTTCCCTCTGTTTCTCTTCTGCTCCAGGAAACACTCTGCTTTATGATTGCATTTAATAATGTGTCAGAAAGCAAATGGAAATAGAACAGTACACAGGGGAGAATAACAGGGGATTCTGCAACTGTTTAACATCCAAAGAAACAATCCTTACAGATTGTTTCAGATTCTCATATAGTTTCTATGTTACACTTATTTATTATATTAAAGATGGTATCTGAAATTTGGCTTCCGTAAAGTTATCAGAAAAGCAAAAACCATTGACAGTATGATAACCATCTATTATAACAGTATAATTTCCAGCATTTAAAAAATGTGGAGTGCATCTTAGAACAATTAAATAAATCTGAATGCACTAAGGATATTGCATTCTATCTCTATGCTTCTAAGTCAAATTTTTATTGTTATAACAGGATAGCATTGTGTACAAAAGAAATTAAATACTGCATAAAAAACCAATATAGATTCTAAGACCTTGGTGAAGGATGTTTCTAAAAATAATAGATTTCTCGTTCACTTAAAATATCTAATTTCCTTTATTTTGTCCTGGTTCTTATCATTTGGACATCAGAAACATTCTTTAAATTCAGAAATTAATAATCAAAAGGATATGAGAGCCAACCTTCTGTGTTCTAAAGGTAGCCTGCTTCTCACTGCCAGAACAACTGATTTCATAAATTTAGTCCTCATGTTATAAACTGTACTGCCAATGAAAATCAATAAAAACAATTTCCTTCTACATTCATGATCCTCTCCTCATATTCTTTCTTCATATTCTTTTCAAGGCCATTTTGTCAAAATGCCACAGGGCCATACAAAATGTAATTTTGTGTTTCTGTGTGTACGCCCCATGAAACCTGATTTTTAATGTGTACTTTTGATTGGTATGAGTACAATGGAGGCTTTAAGCAAATTTTTTTTTTAAAAAAACTATGCTTTGATAATTTTTAAAGTTTTGAAAGAAATGCCAAGTTTTTTATTATTTTTTCATAAAATTTGAGGATATAATTTATATACTGTATATAGCATATTCATATAGAGACTATATATGTGTTTATAATTATATATGTGTATAATATATTTGTTGAATTAATCTTTAATATACGTCTGAAAAGCACTGAGAGAATAAAGATTAAAATGCAGTTTCTTTTTTAAAAAGTATATGTGAAGCTTATAAATCTTAAGCATACCTGAAAATTTAAATATCTTCAAACAAATAGGTTATTATTCATTCATTAATTCTCTCACCCATTCATTATTCGCTTACTCTGAAGCATTTGTCAAAGTTGTGGACTATGTGGATTGCTGTAATGCCAGGAAAATATATGTATATCTTTTCCTTAAAAAATTTTATCGGGAAATTCAGAAGATAGTATAAGTTTGATACAGGCAGGGACATAAGATGTCTCGTTTGTAATACCAACGAATTATTCCAGTAGATTTAGGCAGTTCTCCTACATTTAATTTTTAGGGATTGATTCCTCAAAATGATTTGCAAAAATTTTGCAAGGATCAAACATGCTGCTATGCATGCATTATGTAATCTAGGCCCTGAAACATCACCAGCCTCAATAAATAATAGTAGCTATTATCATTATTAGTATTATTCCCAAATATCAAAATGTGATGTATTTTTCACAGTCGCCCAAACTGACTCTTAGATTAAGTAACTTGTAAGAGAAACTGCACAAATTAAGTGGCAGTGCTTACATCTGAAGCAATCGATGATTGATTTTAAAGCATGCTGTTATCTCCTCTTTGATAAGGGGATAAATATTCAAAGTGTTTTGTTGGTTATTGAAATTGTTTCACTCTAATGAGTATAAGGAATTTTAATATTTAATGAGCAGGTATGTGTTAGACATTGGGCTAAGCAATTCCCATATTATTATCTTTTCTATGATCATAACATCTCAACTCATGTAAGGTTTTTTGTAAATGTCTACATTTCAGAGATAAAACTGAGAAAAGCTTAATTCCCAAAACAAATAGTTGGTGGTAATTGGAGAATAGAGTCAACCCAGTTCAACGGAAAAGTATGTACTACTTCTAAGCGTGATGTTGTACTGACAACAGCTATAAAAATGTGCTGAAAGGCCAAGATGATTTAAATTTATTTTTTACAGGACTGTCACAATATACATATATACATATATATTTAAATATATATATATATTTAAAATACATATATATATATATATTTTTTTTTTTTAAACAGGTAAAGAGACCCAATATTGCAACATTTTTTTTGGACCACATAATAAGTATCAGTACTGTTTCCAAAATAAAAAAAAAAAAATCAGAATGTTGGAAACAAAGAAATTTAGATTATCAATAGAAGAAAAGCATATTAAATTTTGTTTCTGTCTACTTGGCCATGCGGGAGAGTAGCTCTTCTAAGATTATTTAATATTACTTGTTTTATTGCAACAGAATTATATATTTAATATAGAAGATTTGGAAATAACATGCATTTAAAAGTCACCTTTTCCTTTATTACTCTTAAAATATTGACATATATCCACATATTCTTATTTTGTGTATGCGTGGAGGTTGTTCTGGGTGGGGAATAGGAGATGTGTGTACGTTTTGGTATAGATAGATAGATAGATAGATAGATAGATAGATAGATAGATAGATATACACAAGAAAAAATATGTGTATATATACATATATATTTATATTTGTTAAACATATATTTCATTTGTCAAATAGTGTGGTAATGTATTTTACCACCTGTGGTGCTTTTGTGAGGAAGTAAGACACAGCTCTGAGAGATGCTATGTAAACCTGGTGTGTTGTTATCTTCCTCCTTCACTGCGAGAACACTAGACATCTGACTTTTTCTCATCTTTTCCCCTGCATATCAGCAGTAAATATAAGATCCATTGGGTCGCTTCAGTCTAGCGTACTTGGCTCTGAGTCATGGTAACAACCAGGAGAGCGTTTCTCCTGTGAGGCGGAATGAGCAGCACTGTAATAGCAGTGCTTATTGGTAAGGCTGTCTGAGAGGCAGAAAAGAGATTTTAAATTAAATGGACTTTACGGAAAATTGTCTTCACTTTGTAGTTTGGAGTCAAGGTTGCAATTTTCAACTTTTCTTCCCTTCACTTACCTGTTGCTAAGAGATCACATTCAAGGCAAAATTAATGCTTTTCCGACTACGAAGCATGTTGGCAGCAGTGAAAGAGGAAGTGTAACAAGCTATCTGTTAAACAGGAAAATTAAAGGAAAAATATGTGGCGTAGAGACAAAATCATGCATCCGATAGACATTTAACAAATGATTATTGAATGAATTGGTAGTAAATCCTTAAAGGTCTGTTATTGTGACTGTCTGTAGTTTGCCTCATCTTTTTTGTTTTAGTTTCTTTAACTTTTGACTTAAGAAAATTGAGAAGAAGTCTATCAAGGTAGAATTGATAGTCATTATTTCCCACTAGAGTTCCTCACAATATTCACAGGAATCTGTTGGAACCAGGGAGGAAAAAAAGACAATATTATGTCAGGACATATTTAACCGTGCAATACAATTTCAGGGTTAAAAACTGAGTTCCACGGAAAATAGAGATGAAACGGAGTGATGCATGTGATATAGGGGAATAACATCTTAGAGCTACTCACTAGCACCACATTTTTTTACTAAAGTGTTCTTGAAAGCTAGCATCTCATATGTGAGTGTTCCTTCTCTCCTCAGAAAAAATAATGCTAACCAATGATCACCCTCCAGTTCCTCATCAGCCACATCCTTCATTCAACAAATGTTCAACATGTAATTCAAATAAGGCTTCCGTTGAAGTCCTGTGACATTACAACACAATGTGAGACAATGCTACTTTTTTTTAAAGATTCACTGTGTCATTTAGGAGTTAATACCTGCAAATAATTAGAAGGAAATGCTTCATTTCTCCTATGTTAAATGAATGGCTTAGAGCTAGTCCAGCTTGGATATTGTTTAGTATGAAGGGTCTTATAATGTACTATTAATTATCTATTATATAAGGATAAATGTACTCATAAGCTAGCTCCTCCCCACGAAAAAATTTAAAGTCTGCTTTTCTCAGCCCAAACACTAAGAAACATTCAGACAATTCATATTCCTTTAATTTTTCTTTTAATAGTTAATATAAAATTATAAAGTAAGTGAAACTTCACGTGGAAAATTAGTTTAGATGCCATTATTAGCCATTGTCACTCACCATAGCCACATTCTTCAAATGTAACAGTGTTTCAAACACCTTTTGATGGGCTCTATTAACCTGCTCTGTGCACTTCCTCTTTGGAATTCTACTATGGTACTGCTCCTTTGAGGTGCTTTGACATAAAACTTGATTTTAAATGGGGTTTAATATGTTCTGGTCAGGCCACTGACACAATACTTAACAACCCAAATATGCTTTCAATATGGAGGGTATCATCCATGTTATCAACTTTTTTATTTTCCAAAAAGACTCAATTGCTCCTGTTTCCTTTAACAAAAAGAATAATAGACAAAAGCGCAGTATTTTGCGAATGTTTTTAAGAAGTCTTTCCCAATATTCATTTCATTTACAATTTCCTAAGGAAAAAAGACTAAAGAACAATGAAAGAGAAATTAAATAATTATGAAATTCCCAGGACAGTTGAGGTACACAAGAACTAGTTACGGATCATGATAGAATAGGAAAATGATTACTATGAGGAACAGACACCTGGGCTCTATTTCTCTCATCATCTCAAACACAAGTCTCATTTGTCTCATTTATAAGGGCCAAGAAGAGATCTGTGCTTTTTAAACCTACTGTACATCAATTCATCTGTGAAGCATGTTCAAAATACAAATACCTAAGGCCCACCCAGCCCAGAGGAATCTGAATTTAGGGCCAGTGTCCAAGAATTGGTGGGTTTTACTAACTCTGTAGTGATTTGAATGCACAACAAGGTTTGGGAATCACTGTTCCAGTGACCTCTAAGATCTATTTCAGTTCATAATAGATGAGAATCCCAAAGTCCAATTCAGAGAAATTTTATCACTGAGATGCATGTGTTTAACTGGATTGGAAGGATGAGGATTTGAGTATGGGCTCTGCTGTGTGCTTGCCTGAGCTCTGCTATGTGCATTTCAAACTCTTGAGACTCAGTTTCTTGGAAAAATTAGGGAAAAAACAGTTGTGTCTCCATGGACTGTTGCATTATTACAGTATTTAGCATAGTTTCAGGAAATGTTAGCTGGAAGGACAGAGGAAGTAAGAGAGAAATAGAGACCAGCTCACAAAATGAAATGTTATCAAAGAACCAACAAGAAATATAAGTACTGTATATGAAAATGAATGAGGAACGAAAATGTTTGCTAAGCTTCCGTTATACCAGTTATACCAGCTTCATTCATTCATTTATGACCTTATGATACCCTTTTTAAAAAATGCAGCATACAAACTTCTTTCTTTTAACAACTGTGGAGAATTTTTATAAGTTCATTGTTAAAATGTAATAGAAGTTTATCTCAATCAAGAGATAGTAAATTGTTAGAAATAAAAAATATGCATGAAGAAATAATGAGAACAGCAAAAATACTCCCCCATTATGGAAGAAAAAAAAATATTTTAAACCTCATGCTCTCTCTCATATGAAATGATGCTTTTCAACATTTACTATGGACTCCTTAAAGAAATAATTATTCATGACAGTTTTAATACATAGTCTCTTTTATCTATGAACTTACTATTTGAAATAGTCCACATAAACTTATTTATAGAAAGATTGAATATTAAGACTAGATGTTCCAAACGCATTGCTAATTCTATCTTATGAGTGAATGAGACTTTTAATTTTTTTTCTACTTTTGAAACTACAATTCTCATAATTTTGGCCTTCTTTGTTTCCTTTGATTCTCTTAAAAGAAAATAGGGGAAAAATGACATTAAACTAACACACCGTTGCTCTATAAATATTCCTATATAGCAAGATGACTTGTAAGTTGAAGGCAGATAGAATATATAAGAACTGTATTTGGCTCGTGGTCCAATACATCTACCCTTTTACAAAGCACAGTTCAGCACAAAGAATTCAATAACCTGACATTTCTCTTGTGATGTACACTATTCTGCTGTAGAGAAAACTGCTATGGCCGAATTTTTCAGTGCAATGCAATTCTCTATACTAGCCCAGCAAGGTCAGACCTCAAACAAAACCGTGACCTACCTGCATGTCCCCTCATAACTACAGAGAACTTCCAAGGAGGCAGGAGGTCTCCCTAACCTGTCTGCTGAGATCCGTAAGTTTAGTTCGAGTTATAAGAAAGGAGGTTGTGGCCATAGAACTCTACCGGACATTTTTTTTTTTTTTTAATAATTGCTTCCTTAACTTCTGAATATTTGTTCTCTGGAGTATAAATAGGATGAAAAGTGCCTAGAGCAGCCTCCGTGACTCATATAAGCCATAATTACACTGGCCATGCGACTATTTCCAGAACAGACATAAGGCCTAGAATTCAGAGAATAGCATTTGTTTTAAAATGTGGTTCCAGATACTTCCTTGACTTTGTCCTAGAAATGTTGGGGTGTTAGGAAAAACAGCCCATTTGTTAAGTACATGTGCCTTCTTAATATGTGTTAATTTACATTATTGGAAAGAGCTGTCATATCTGAGCTAAATGCTTTGCCGGTGGACAATGTAAATAGCGTTTAAAATGCTCTGCTATTTCCTCCTCTCTGTCTTTATTTTTAGGAATAAATGGGAGTTTTCTTTCTTTCTTTTTTTTAAAGAGAGTCTACTCCTACCATAAATCAAACAACCCTCTGCCAGTTGTAGCAGAATTGGTGCTTCCAACTCTCAGAAACAGTAACCACGGAGGACTTGCCTTACTCTGTTCAGTCCGGGCTTTAGCCGTCGAATGCAATTCATTCACTTTGCTGCAATAAGCAAGTCTCCATGGTGCCTCATACCTCAAGTTCCTTAGTGAAAACATGTTTTCCTTCTCATGGAATTTAGAGCTACCTCAGTGATAATGTGAGATTTTTTTTTTTTTAACCAAAAAATTAGCATGGAAATTACAGAAAGAAGAAATGTGTGTCATCTTCCACATCATTAAAAATGCTTAAGGAAAGCAAAACTAATACTGCAATATACTTTCTTGGAAGTGGTACATTAATGACTTGAATTCCTTTAGAATAAACTTTAGTTTTTGCATAAAGTTTGCAGAACAAATGATAGTAAAGGTTAGATGTAATTATACCAAAGTTCTTGCAAAGAACTGAAAACTTTCTATGAATGAAAGGTGAGAAGATATTTATTAGTCCACCTGTCCATCTGGCATAATATTGTTCTAATATTTTTGTCATAGTTATATTTGTGTTTTTTTATATATCTGTCCATGAGATAGCATAAGCCACTTTGGGGAGTATTCATTTTTCTTTCATTGTTCTGTTTATTTTTGAGGTATAATTGACATATAACATATTAGATTCAAGTGTACAATGTAATTTATTAAAAATGTTTGTTTATTGTGAAATGTTCACCATAAAAGGTTTAGTTAACCATACAGTTATAATGTTTTTATTGTGATAAGGACTTTTAAGATTTACTTTCTTAGCAACTTTCAAATATGTAGCACAGTATTATTAAGTATAGTCACCATGCTGTATAACAGATCCCCATGACTTACATATTTTATAACTGGAAGTTTGTGCCTTTTGACTCCCTTCACCCATTTTGTCTATTTTCTAAGAATATAAATTAATCTCAAATTTTCTCAGTTTTAGATTTTTTTTTCAGTTAGTAGTTTCATCTCAAGGTAAATTTCTGAAGTTTGGCTTCCTTAAAAATTAAAATATTGTACAGTCTTCTGAAGCCCCCAATCTCTGGTTGTATTAGATTGTATTATTGAGATACTAAAAGTAACTGATCTGGTTTTCAGTCTGAAAATGAATTTATCTAGTCAGACTTTAATTTAAGCAGGTAGCCCAAGCCTAAAATGAATTTTCCTTTCCATTGAAGGTAGAAATGATACAAAGTGACTTCTAAGAAAAATGTGAAATATGCATGCATGTGTAAGAATTGATGCTTTTTATCTACCACCAACTTCCATCCTGGGTGTTCTTGAGAGTTCAGCTATAGTATGATTTATCAATTAACCAACATACAAGCTCATTCAACAGTGTAATTTTTAAGTTATCTAATTTAAACCAAATGGCCATAATTATTTAGACAGACATCTGACAATAAATACTTTTCAAACCGGTTGGGTAATGGTTTTAGCATCATTGATCCAGCAAAGATCCAATAATAAGACTGACTTTTTGTTTAATAGAATTCTCTCTACAATGTTCCACTCCATTAGTGAAAAGGGAGTTGTTCGAGTTACACAGATATGTTCTCAAGGACATTGGTTAATAAAACACAGACATTTGTGTCTAGATGGTGAATGTTTATATGCAGGCATTTGCTCAAGCAAACTATTTTGTTGTTTTAACAAAATGACTATAATATCAAACTTAGGCTTTCATAGAACTAATCAGATTTTTTAAATCACTGTAGCCTATAGAAAATATTTACCAAACAACATCAATCATTTTCTCTTTAGTTTATATTACAAAGACTATAAACGTACATGAAAATGCCAAAAGAATACATAATTAGAAGTTGCTTGTAGAAAAAAAAGGAAGCTTTTTTTTCCCCCTCCTTTACTTTTGTGTCTTAAAACTAAGTACATTAGATTCATGGAGATGAACGAATATATGTATTTGTGAATGTACTATTGCAAGGTAAGGGCATTCCGAATTATATCAGACACAATTTATGCAGGGCCCTCCAAAAAGAGACATTATGTAGTGTTTCATTGAGTTTCTGTAAAATACTATAGCTGTCTCTATGATGGCTTTTCCTTGTGGAAAAGAAGCTTAATTCTGCCAAGGTAAGAGTGCAGGTCCCCTTCTTGCCCTTATTTGCTTTTAGAGACTCACGCTGTCAAGTTGATAAATGGCTTTGACAGAAGCAAAGGTAATTCAAAGCTCATTCACAGGTAGAATAGTCTTTAATAGATTCTTTTTTAAAAGTCTCTGGTGGAAGAAAAATATATAGAAAAAATTCATAGTATTAACTCATTGTGAGAATATTATTTTCTCAAAAGCCAAAGACTCAACATTTCTCTGAAGCCATAATTTAAAATCATCTTATCATGCTCCTATGTACATATGTATCTATTTATTTACAAACAAGATTATTTATTTTTTATCCATATGAATGAAAATCAGTCGCCAAGGGGAATTTTTTTTTTTTTTAGCAGAAAATACTTTGTTTTGGGGGAGGTATCCTTTTATGAACTGAGTAAAGTTGAACACATCTTAGAGTAGAGCACTCTAATAGGATGATACTTTAGAATTACAAAAAAAAAAAAAGAGTTGTAGGTTTTAGCAAGTGCAGGTAAATTTTAGTTTTAGTCTCTCTGCTTTTTATGTTTGACAAATTAATTCGTTAGTGGTAGAATAATGGGGTAAATCTGTAGAGAGAGCTCAATTCATTGCATTTATCCCACCCACCTTAGTTCATCTGCAAAATCGTTGCTCTGATTTTGTGATAACCTACTCCCATCATCCTCCCTTTCACTTAGGCTTGCACTATTAAGTGTACCAATCTTTTCCCTTTGCTCTTTACAAAATACACAGGAATACAGCATTTAGAAAGCTTTGCCTGCAGTGCTAAGGAGACTCTGTAATTAAAAGTAGATAGAAATAATAGGATATCTGCATCCCTGTATGTTCTGAAGAGAATGAAAACATTTTTTTTTAGTTGTTAGTACTTTCAGATTAGCACATATAAATAACTACTTTTAGTACTAAACTAGTGTCAGAGCCACAACTCATTTTTGCTATCTTTGTTTTCCTAAGTTTGGAAACGTAACAAAGCTAATTTTCTTCAGAAGGCAGTACTGGAAGTAATCTAAAACACACATGAATGCATATTAGCACACCTGTAGATGAAAACAAAACTTGATATAAAGCTCTAAAGAAATTTTTTTGGACAGATAAATATGCCTGATTCACTGAAGGGTGTTGCTGGGTTTTGTCATCTTTGGCAGAAATAGTATATGAAATCTACTTTGAAATAATGTAAACAGAATGAAATTATAGCTACATCAGTTATGTTGTTGAGCATCACAGTTGCATCACCGTAAAATGTGCCTGGGCATACCTACAAGAGAATGGTACCAAGAAAATCATATGTGATCCCTTTTAAAGAGCTTATAATGGCACACAAGCATAAATTTGTGAATGAATAATTACAAGTTAACATAAGTAGACATGATATAGAAAGAGATTAGAAAGATAAAACAAAACAAAACGGAATCACTGACAATGTACAAAGGAATACAGAGGCGGGAGGAATGGCTCTTGGATCAGGAGCGAGGGAAGGCTCTATGGAAGATCAACCATTTTAAATGTGTTTTTGAAGATATGTAAGATTTAACAGGTACTGCAGTTAGTGGAAAAAGGCGATTATGAGAACAGGGAAAGCATGAGTGAAGACATGAAAGCCAGAAATCTGAAACCATTGAGAATCATTTTATCTTGATCACATTACACAGATCACATTAGGGAAATGAATCAAATAGAAAGGGGGGATGATAGCTGTTCATTCATTCATCCATTTAGTTTATGGAGTTCCTGCAATGGGTTAGTCACTGGTATAGCTCTAGCAAAGTGAATAAAATGCAATGCCTGTCCAGGAGAAGATCATTCTTTATTGTGGGGTATAGAAGTAAAAACAGATAATTATAAGACAATGTAATAAATTCTTCAGTTGGCACTTTCACAGAGCGTTATGGAGTAAAACACATGTATCAACTTAATCTGCTTCGGAGACTCAGGACAAATACTTAACAGAGAAGCTGACATTTGGGCTGGATCCTGAAGGGTGTATAAATATTAGAGTGGATGGGGAAAGTGTAAGATGAATTGCCAAATCAGATGAAATAAATATTTGTAAACACAAGTGGAATAGAAGGACGTCATTTGTCAGGGTGGAAGTCTTGAGTGCTGTGCTTAGAAGATTAGACTTTATTCCATAGCCCTACTGCCTTTGCAAGTACTTGAGTAGAGAAGTAAAGATTTTAGTTAATCTTCAGCACCATTACTTGGACATTGATTTATAGCATATATAGACAAACAAAATGGGTTATAGCAGAGTTGACCCACTGATATTTAGTATCTTTTAAATTATACTGATACCTTGAACCACATAGAGTTTGTAATGTATCAGTCATTAAAAAGAACCAAAACATTCACCTGACATATTGTTGGCCTAATTGCCTCATCTCTATTTACTCAGTCTTAAATGAACTTTTTAATTTCGAAGAAAACAGAGCTACTAAAGGGATAATAACTCATTAAAGTCATGAGGAGCTCAATGGCCAAATGAAAGACTTTATAACAGTTATGGCTGTTTCTATAAAAGAGCACCAAATATGATAACTTTAAAAGAAACACATCTTTTATTCATGATGAAATAGTAATTTGACCTCTTTCTCTGACCTCTTTCTCACCTTCTGTCCAGTCTCGACTCGATACTTATCAAATGATATATAATGGCTACATGGAGGGATAGTCTCTTTGTATGTAACTTTTTAGATCTAAATACAGTATTTGTCTTACAATATGTGTGGGGCACAGATCTGCAGTCTGTCTCCCTGAACTTGGATTCTTGCCCGTCCATCCTTAGCATTGTACTCTTAGGCCTCTGGACTCCTCTGAGCTTTAATTTCTCCATCTCTGAAATGGGAATAGCCAAAGTGACCTTTCTTTTCACTGCGAGGATTCACTAAGATGTTGCATAAGAAGTCCTTGGAAGGGTGCATAGTAGGTACTTAATATATTTTGGCTAAGGTTGTGTGAGATGAAGCAGAAGAGGCCCTGCCATGGAACTGAACTAAAATACATGCGTTTTCCATTCATGCCCTACACGTTCCCATTTTCTAGGCTTTGCTTACATGATTCCATATCCACCAGGTCCCTCCTCGCTTGCACCCCCAGATGCTCAAATCTGACTCATCCTTTAAGGCAAACTCAAATGGTGGAATGGCAGGAACAAAGAGCCTGAGCCCGTCAACCAACAAACTTCAGACCTGTGCCTTGTCCTCACCCCTGTGGCCTCCTCTCTCAGCACGTCGGGCACTAAGCAGCCAGCAGTCAGTAACGATGGTGTAACAACACACTTCCCGAGTACCTTCTCAGGGTAAAGCACCCAGCCCGGCACTTTACATTAATTCTTATGTTGAAATCTCCTAACTACCCTATGATAGAGGTACAATTTGGACACATGAGGAAATTGAGGTTCAAGCATGTAAAGGACTTGAAGAAGGCCTGGTTGAAGATGAACCTTGGATCAGAACTCAGATCTCTGTCTCCTAAGGCACGAAGATAACAAAGCATTCTGCCCCAGAACCTCATGACAAGAAGGTTGTGTTCTGCTAATGAATCAAGGGTTCTAGTGCTGCAGATGTCGTTAGGGATGGAAAAAGTGGGCCACAACTAGATAAGTTAGGAATGTTTACTCCCCTTCTCCAGATGAGGAAGCCGAGGCTTGGGGGCATTAAATAACTTGCCTAAGGCTGCACAGAAGTAAGGGAGGAAGGCTTTGTTCCATCCAGGCCTCAAAACCCTGGAAAATGTCCCCAAGTTTCTTACTGCCACATTCTTTTTCCCCAAGAGGCACATGGCTTTTTTGTTTTTCAGATCCTAGCCCAAATGTCTCCACCTTATCTATTCTAAATTAGTTAAACTCCCCAACCCCAAAGCCCCAGTCATACTCTATAATATCACCCTTCTTAATTGACACCATTCTGTTTAGCTCCTTGCTTGTGTGTTTATTTTCAGTCTCCTATTACCCCTCCCCAACGCATACACTCTAGATTGCAGAATGTGAAAACTTACAGGTAACTTGTCCATTTACCTTGTGACTATTTTCTGCGGGCCTAGGGCAGCAGACGGTTAGTTGAATGAATGAAGACACAGCCTTCTCGGATATTTAGGTCATTATTTTCAAAGACGACATTAATGACAATGAGTACACGCTATTTTAGGGTTTGCCAGAACAGAACAATGTATACCTCTTAGTTCTATCTACACATTGTAAAAGATAAGGTTCTTTGGTTAAAAGTTCCATCTATTTGAGGGCCTAACCTCATCATTCTGCAGATGAGATTCATTTGCATTGATACATTGTTCATCATTTGTACCAGGAAAATTAATAGGGATTAGAAGTAACGCTAGTGGCCTTTCTTCTGCCCCTCCTACTCTAGCATATAATCAACCATGTCCTTCTCATCTGCAGAGTACTTATTAAAGCTCTACTAAAAAAAAAAAAAAAAAAAAAAAAAAAAATTGAACAAGAACCTGAAAAAAGAAATTGCATGACTGTCTGGAACTCACCCTTTTTTACAAACAGAGACAGATGTGGACAAAAGTGATGGTATCATATTTGGTATATACATTCTTTGTAACAATTATGTTGCCATCGGCAGCCTTTTTTGTTGTTGTTCTTGTTGCCTTGTTGTGATGTACTCATCTCTGTTCTGTAATCATGGATATGACCTTTGCATTTGCCTGAAAGTGCTCCTTTTACATGGTATGATACTAATTATAGTGATGATTATAGTGCTGTTTATAGATTAGCAACTTGCCCAGATAGAAACAGCTAGAGACTAAGAGTAAATAAAAGAGAAAGTAACTGAGCTCACAGGGCTGGTTCTGCTACCTGGTCAGCTTGAACCTTAGGCAGGAATGTCTCTCAGTCTCCGGGGTCTTAGTTTCTTATTACCACACAAATTAAAGAAAAAAACACATATGCCTTAAATAAAGATGCTGATTCTTTATGCCTGTGATATGTATACTTTCGTTTTAAGATTCACAGGCAATTTAACTATGCACCAGGGCTGAAACCAGAGGTCTGGATTATGACTTGAGAATCTCAAGGCAGGTGTTCAAATATGTTCCTCCTTAGGTAATACTGTCTCTGTAACACCAGCAGCAAAGGTCAGTGTCTGACTATGTGGAAATGCGCCCTATTGTGTCTCAGTGGCAGTGACATCTGTAACTACATTAAAGTCAAAAAAGAATGTGATTTGTCAAAAGTTTTTCAAATCTGAATTTCCTTCCTTCAAAGTTCTTTTTTCCCCTTCCTTTCATCTTCCTTCCTTCCTTTAATTATTCTTTAAATGAGCTTTATGACTTCACGTTCTCTATTAAAATTTTCTCTAGTTTAATCTCTGTATATCTCTCAGGAGCAAAGTTCAAATAGCTTTCAATTCAAAAGCGGGGAAGGTGTTACAAAATACTCCAGCAAGCCTGGTCATAGTAGGCGTAGGTGTGAAACCAGGTGTGCTATTTGATGCGTGCTTTGATCTCACACGAATATTTGTATTCTAAAACCCCCCTAAGGCTAAGTGGCATGCAAATAATATTTGATGTATATATTTTATTCTAGTGAGGCAGTTTTTTGCTTGCCCTATGTAATCTGAAGTATGAAAGCCATGACCTTTTTTAAAGCTTTTAGATTGGAGTAGAATGAACTGTGTCTCTATTGTATGGTAGTATGTCTGAGGGAACAACTCTGGCATACTCATCAATAAGTTTACTCTACCAAATCTCTTTATATGTATTAAATTATGTCAATTAATCCTACATCCAGGATACATGTTTACCTTTTGTGGTAGCATTTTTTATCAAAAGAATCATTTTAATTCATTCCTTACTTAAATAGCTTCTGTGGCCGGTAGTTTGCAGTGTTCTAAAGGAAAATCTCAAAGACAGAAATTTATTTCTTTCTACTGTCTTAAAACATAAATAACATTAATTTAAAGCAATAGTACTTTTTAAAATATTTCTTGCTGTTGATATTTTTCTATCTAAATTGGTTTCTATATCTTTATACTTATAAATTTTCTTACAGCTTATTCAAAAAATGAATATGGAATACACTACATTTTATTCTTATTTTCTCAAATTATGAACCGAAAGAAAAATTACACTTTTTCAGCATTTCAATACAGTTATTATTATTATAGCTACTACTTTCTGAATATCTAAAATGTAAAGAGAGGTCTAGTATGCATCATTGTTACACAGATTATCTATTAATGTAATTCATCACATTAAAAGATGAAAGAAGGAAAACATAATGATCATATCAACAGATGATGAAACAACTCTCATTCATGTTAAACAAAATCTTAGCAAACTTCGAATAAAAAGGAATTTCCTTAATCCTCATGAAATGTTAAAGAGATGAAACATCATAAGAATTACTTTAAAATTAGAAGCTGAGAAAAATACTCATTATCACTACTTCAAGACATTTACTAGAGGTCTTAATTGAAAAAGAAAAAAAACAAGAAAAGAAAAAAATAATGATTGAAAATGCTATATCTCCATATTTATATACACATAAGTCTGATTACATAATATATATGCAAAAAACTAATGAAAAACTATACAAGGCTTTTACAAAAGGATGTTAAATTGGAAGGTTAGAATGAGTTGCAAATACAACAAGTATCAGACACCAAAGAGAGTAATAAACAAATCAATTGTAAACTTTCAAAGGAAACATTCAAAATTATTTATCTTCTATCTTTTAATATCCCTCACTATAGTATGTTTATTAAAAAAGGATTGAAAGGGAATCATGGGTTGATAGAGAGTTGTTGAGAGCTTGCTTAGGTGAGAACTGATGACATATGTGCATCTCACTTGCTCACGAAGGTGTAATTGATAGGGTGAGCACATCCTATGTACCAAAATGCCCCCAAAAGAAGGTCTTCAATGACCCTACTTGGAGAATTTGATATGTGACCCTGATATTTAGAAGGCACATGCTCCACTGGCTGACAGAAATCTAAAGAAGAGAGGAAGCTGACAAGCCGCTTTGGTGGAGGAATTCAAACGAGATGGCTGATTTAGGATCAGGCTGCATCCTGCAGTTGATTAGGTTAAAAGCATAAATGTTTCCCAAGAATTATATGTGAGTCATGAAGAACAGAGACCTGGTTTGCAGTTATTTTTACTTCTGTCTAACAATGGTAAAACAGTGGAACATACTGGTACATACATGTACCTCCCTGGAAAACTAGGAGCTGGGGACGGATATAGAAGCTGGAAGGAAATACATCATCCATGGCATGGTAGTTGTAGAAGGATAGGATCCAGAAAGGGAGCTATGTGAAACTTATGTAAGATCCTATTATAAAGTCAGCTTTGAACATCTGTCAGGCTCAAGCTAATTCTCCTCAAAGAATATATGTTTAATATAAAGCAATAAAAAAATTTTAGATGTATGTTCAGATAATTTAAACTTATTTGTGATTAAAAGGTCTAAAAGTTGGCAAAATAAATTTTAAAAACAAATATGATGATAGAAGGAACTTTCCATATCTGATGATGAAATTTATTTTAAAGCTAGAGTAGTTTAAAAGTTGGTATTAGCATAAAGTAGCTAAGAGTTTAAGTTAGACAAAACAAACAAAAAGAACTAAATTAGAGACTATAAAATATATACACATATGTGGATAATTAATTTATAAAATCTATATTAAAATCAGTAGAAAACAGTGGTATATTGACTCTAATTAATATGATTCTGGGATAATTGGGGGTGTGAGTTGGCTAGAACTCTACCTCACAGAATACGCAAAATAAATTGTGGATAGATTAAAGACCAAACATATAAACATAAACATAAACATAAGGTAAAACTTATAGATCTCACAGAAAAACATTATGACCTCTGAGTGAAGATAATTTTTTTCAAATGACATTAAAAGTACAAACTACAAAGAAAGTATTTAATAAACTTGACTAGAAACTTCAGTACAATAGAACACTCCATAATCCAAGTGAAAAAAGAATGCCACAGAGTGTGAAAAGATACTCCTAAAACTGGGACATATAAATCAATTTTTGGAAATAGACAAAATAGCAGTTCCTGTGAGAAGATGTCCAAATGGCCAATAAACATGAAAAGTGTTCAGTCTCACTAGTAGTCAAGTAAAAGTTGATCGAAACCACATTTAAATACTATTTCACAATCATCAGATCCCAAAGAAGGCTAACATCTAGTAATATGAGGAGCTAGGCTGAGGATGTGGAGATACAGAAGTTCTCATACACTGTTTTACAAACAACAGTTTGGAGTAAAAGTTGGTGAGAAATTTGCTAATAGCTAGTAAAGTTCAAGATATCCACAGCTTACAACCCACTACTTCTTCTCCTAGGTAGACCTTGAGAAAGTTCATGTACATAAACACGCTGAGACATAAACACATTGGAATATGAACTTCGGCTTTGAAAACAGGCCAAGTGTCCATTATCAGAAGTTTAGATCAACACGTTTGTCTGGATTCACACAATGTAAATGTAATATTCTACTTCAGTTAAAATGAGTAAACCTAGAAATAGAGGAGGCTTCGGTTCACAATGGAAGAAAAAGGAATAATTATAAATGGAATACAAAATGACCAGGGAAAAAGAATATAGTACCAAGAAAATATCAATGGTAAGAGTAAACACTCAGTAAAAAATGCCAGGTTCTTTCTTATACTTCACACAAACCCCTGACTGCCTGTTGCCACCTGCTTGTTTCAGAGCATAAAAGCTGAATCCTTACAATATGTTTGATTTAGGTACTAAATTCTCCTTAGTGACTTCCATAAATCCTATAATTAGAAATATTGAAATATAACGGGTAAAGTCTTTTCCTATGCTTTAACAATGCTAGTGAAATGTTTGAGTTGTAAAATATCACCTGATTTTGCTTTTTTCCCCCCACAAATCTGCAGATATTCTCTACTTTGGTAGAAAGTTGTGTTTAACTAAGATATCCATTCTTTGGCTTAGACTTCATTAATCAATTTGATTTTTTAGAAATAATGGTATGTGCAATTATATGATAAAAATGTTGTAATTTCTTAACTACTTAAAACATGACAATACCCATTATGTTTTGACTGTGATATAAAAAAAATCAATGTGAAAAATTATTAGTGAGTTAACAAGTTACTATTACAACCCACTTGATTTACTAAAATCTCTCACTATTAAATAAATGACTAGCTACTGATAATTGAAACAGATAGTTCTTTAGAAAAAAAGTAAAATTCCATTTATCCTTGTTTGAAAAAGTCATCTGGGAAAATTCGTTTGCAGAGATGGAGACTTGGAAAGCTATAAAATGAAGAGTAAGTTGCCACAGGCCTTAACACTAGTACCAAGCTGAAATATAATACATGTATAATATGCAGTATTTATTTTATTTTATTTAAATTTTTTAACACAGTATTTTAAAATAAAGAAGAAAAACCTTAAAATTATTTCTGGTATTAAAATATCCATTCACACTATAGATTTTCAGAAAAAAAATAGGTGCTTTCAAATTCTATTTTGGTAAGTTTTCTAAATAGTAAGTAGAGTCTGAAAAAGATTATTAAACTCTAATCAAGGAAATATCAAACCAGCTAAACTATTAAGCATTTATTTCTAAAGCTGACAATTTATATTTCTCAGATTTTATACTCAATTAATTGTGAATAACTATATAAATATACACACACTTTGATTATTTTTGTATGTGAATTTATAAGTGTAAATGTGATCAATTTGGAAGCATTGGATATATTTCTTAATATGGCTCTTAAGATTTTTTTTGCTTAGAACTTAGCCGAAAACCCCAATAAACATCTCTACAATGACTCATATTTCTGTCTCATTCAATATTGCAATATTATTATTTTAAATTTTGTTATATGATTTTTTGCCAAGATAACTAAGATTACATGAGCTTATCTCAAGAATCTAATCAAGGTTTGTTTCCCCCCATTCCCCAAGTTCTTACTTAAAAAAGTCAAAACAAGCAGCTTTGTAAGAAACTTCTAAATATAAAACTTGTTTAAGAAGAACATCTATATATTTTTTTATACTTCCCCCTAATTTCTGGTTGAAAATGAATTTATGGGAGCTGGAAAAAACAGACACAGCATAGTACAAAAATTAAGTGAATGATCTTGAAAGTCTTGGACTACAGGCACAAGTCCTGAATCCATATGACTCACAGGCTAAATATTGTTTAAGCTTATGGCAAATTTCCTGTGCTAACAAATTAACATAGTCAAAATTCATAGAGTTATCACGACAATAATACTAACATAAGGAAAGGACCATATATTAAATATGCATATGAGACACTGTGGATATTTATTTTTCTCAACTATGAAACATGGATTTTACTCCAAATTACACAGACTAAAATATGGTAAAATAATCATTTGTCCATTTTTATTTAACATAATTTAGATATTTACTAAAAGTTTGGGTGTCTCAACAGTTGATAGATACTGATGAGAAAGAACTTTTATAAAAACAAGGTTACAGTAAATTGACGTTATCAGAACTTGATTTTACTTGAATTTTCAATAAAACATAACTAGAATATATTTTTGGCAGTTACAGATTATTCTTAATCTTGTGATACGTGTCGCATAATATTGATGTGAACTATAGCTTGTTTTAATCAATTTTATAAAAGTATTTAAAAATCACCCTCTTTATTACGCACTATCTGGGTTGTTTTCAAAATCATCTTTTCCTTGAAACTTACATCTAGAGTATCTTTTTGCCATGCTATTAAAAAAAATGAAGAAACTAACTTCACTTTTGTGTGTGTCTGAGCCAAATTTTAAAGGATTACTTTCTTAATCTTGACATTCAAAGGGGACATCCTGCGATGTTATAAATGTTCCAGCAGGATTAAGGAGAGAGACTGCAGCGTCTCTAAGAGCTCTCCAACCTGTCTTCAATATGCTCATTTCTCAGTGGTGAGGCAGGGCAGGGCAGACTCTCTAAGCCCTTGACCTCCTCAAAGAAGTCAGTTGTGTCAAAATGTGACTGCCTATAATTTGTTAAGTAATACAGAGGGAAATAATATAGCAATTTTTGCTTGTAACACTTTCCTCACCAGCCTTATTCAATGATGCTGAAATAATAAATAGGAAATACCTATATCATAAATATTTTTCTTTAGAAATTATAAATGGAGATTAAATAATAGTAACTGTGAATAATCCATATCCATTTACTATATATAGGATACTCTGGGCCAATACTTGTCCATTTACTCTCTTTGTTAGATTTTATTATATTCAAAGAATAGATATCCAGGAATTTCATGTAAGGATTTTATATGTTATTTTGATTCATTATTAAGAAATACCATTATATTTTCTGGCATGAATATATCAAGCCTGATGCTGAAAGGCCAATATTATGGGTATACAAAATAGTAACTGATAACAAAAACTTCATTTGATTTTCAATAATGAACATATAGACAGATTGCAGGAAACATTGAAAAGCTGAGGAAAACGTTGAAGCTGATAGGTCCATTTACAGGGACCTGTACTTCCCTGTATTAATAGCCTGATATGTGAAATTAGTCAAATATATGGCTATTGAGCTCTATTATGGAGAAGTTAAAATTGTGGTTGAATACAATCATTAGGTTTCATCTAAACAAGTGTAGGGCATTTTTATCAACTTTCCTAATTCAGCAACTGATGGTGACAAGTATTAAATTAGCATCTTCGCAACTACTATAAGTGATCGTAAAGTCAAAAATATGTTATACATCCTACATATCTGATTTTTTTTTTCTTATCTCCACTTCACTAAGAAATCACAAGCTTTATCTACAAACGACCATATCAAATCTGTTGATGACAGATTTAATGCCTAACAGGAAGACACTCTTTAAAGAATGCCAGAAAGTAAAAAAAAAAAAAAAAAAAAAAAAAGCAAGCACTTAATTGAAACAGAGGAATAGTGGGTTTTGCCTGCAAGGAAAGCATCAGGAAATTGAAGGCTTTGAATCAATTAATCCAGTTCACTCATGGTTTTGCTTTGTTTGGAAAATAGAATCTTCCAGCTTTATAGAGGCTTGTTAGAGGAAGCAAATGAGTGAGATATGAGTTCCTGCTTTTTGTGAAACCTGTAATGTCCATAATGTCACTTTCTTATTTTATTGTCTTTTTATTAAATACATATTTTATTTCTAAATTACAGTTGATGCACAATGTTGTTATTAGTTTTAAGTGTACAACATAGTCATTAGGTATTTTTGTAACTTAACAAAGTGTTCTCCCTAAGTCTAGTACCCATCTGACACTGTACATAGTTATCATCATATAATTGATTATATTCCCTATGCTGTACTTTACACTCTCATGACTGTTTGTATAACTGGCAATTTGTACATCTTAATTCCTTCCTCTTTTTCACCCATTTCCCATTGTCTTTTTGACATTCAGACCTATGTAAAAAGAAAGGAAAGGAGACTGCTTTTATTGGTTTTAAGTAAGTAAATTGAAATTGTTGCAAAAAGCCTAATTCTTGACCTACAACATTTCAAAAGACTTTTCAGATTCTTGTCTCCCACACATATTTTAAGAAGTCTATTTTTGCATGCACTTTGTGTATGTGTATGTCTTTACACATATGTGTACCTCATCTCATTATATATATAAATATATTATCTATACACATAAGGCTTTGTAGGTTTAAAGAAAAAAGATGCATATTTCTAAGTCTACTATTTGTAATAAGCATCTTGTTTGGGGTTTACAAGATTTGAAAACTATATGAATATTATATGGTGTGCAAAGAGAAAATAGTATAGCAAAAAATTCACTTTCAGAAAAAAATCAATCCTTTAGGAATATTCATATGTAAATTCTGTATCTATAAGTATAGATATATTTTACATTTGTTGACATAAACATATAGTCTCAGGCATCTCTCTTAAGACAGAACCATACAATAGTATGCCTGGTATTTTTGCAGCTTGTGGTAGATAGAGATCAGAATTCCAAAAGGGTCAGAGTGAATGCACAAGAAATAATACATATTTGATCAAAATTCACTTGTAGGCTAAGAGATGATTGGCATAGAACAAGCAATATTAAGCACTCAGCTCTGCTCAGAGAAACCACAGTGAATACATAGCCAAGAATACCATCTGTTGAATATGAAATTCTTGGATCAAGACATTGTAGATACATTTCCCCAAACAGCAGGGACAGAAGTCTTTCTGGAAACAAAATCACAATAGGATTGCAGAAACACCAAGTGAGAGAGAGGCAAATAACTGTTCACTGCATTGTGGGAAGCAGACTTTCTTACTGCTAGTGCAGAGCATGATTAATTACATGGCATGGTTTGTGATGCTGGTAGTAAATAAACGTACAGCAGGTAGTCTCCCTGTTTGAATAAATTCTACATCAGTCTGTCAACTACAGGTCATAAGTAGATCAAAATCTTTTTGCCATGTGTGTTGTCTGCACTTTTATTCACTCTCAGAATTCCTGTTTTCCCTGCCAGTCATTATATTTATAAAGATAATAGAATGATGACTGTGTGATATTCAATGGGTAACTTTATGTAAACAGATGATGAATGATATTTGTCCCTAAAGTAAAACTCAGACACAATTTTACACTTCATATTTGGATCTGGTATTCCTATAAAAACATTTTTCAATACATACATAAAATATTGCCTTTACTAGAATGAGTCTGAATATGAGCCTACATTTTTTTTTTTTTCCAGGAAGCAGCCTGGTTTCTTGAATTAGATAATTGTTGACGTGGAAATGACTTATGCTAATGAGAAGTGGTATAGAAGACAGGTAGGAGCAATGACAAACATAACTGGAAAAATACTAGTGCATGTACAGATGTTAGTGAAAGGACTCTGACCCCCTTAACTGTACCCATTAAGAAAAGTTGAAAACCAATGGGAAACCAATGACTAAAATGTTGATTAATTCGGAATTTAATCAGGTTGCTTTCTGCTTTTTTTTTTTTTTTCTTGAAACTATTACATGAAAATGTTTTACTTTTTTTACCCTAGAATTTTCTGCCTTTCTCTTCAGTTTCTGGAGCATTATACATGACTGTTAAGACACAATCAATCATTGTTAACATGTAGTAGGTGCTCAATAATTAGCTAATGGAAGAACTAGGATGATGATATAAAGCATCTTAAAAGCATGCTTTTAAGAATTTTACATGTATTACTCATTTATTTCATGTAATAGTTCTATGGAGTAGATGCAATTAGGATCTTAATTGTTTTGGTCTGGAAATGGAGACAGATTTTAGGTAAAATGCCAAAGGTCACTTAATTAGTAAATTGATTTGAACCCAGCTCTTTTTTTCCAGACCCTGTAATCCTAGTTACTTTGCTATATTGTACATGAAGAAAGCCATGGTACCTTTTTAATATTATGTTTTTAGGCCCATAGCATACCACTGCTTGATTCATAACGAAGTTGTTTCCTATGTTTGGGTAGAGCATCTCTTGGACAGCGCCCTGTAATTATCCATAGAGAAAAGTCCACTTCTTTTTCTGGCAATTCATTATTACAGTATAGGAACACTATGGACTTTTGAACATTGATTTTGTATCCAGAAACTTTACTGTGTTTGATTATTGTTTCTGGTAGTGTTCTTGTGGATTCTTCAAGGTTTTCTATACAGGGAATCATGTTATCTGCAAATAGTGATAGTTTCACTTCCTCATTTCCTATTTGGATGCCTTATATTTTTCTCCTGACTGATTGCACTTGCTAGGAACTCCAATGTTATACTGAATCACAGTGGTGATAGTGGACAGCCTTGTATTGTTCCTGGTCTTAGAGGAAAGGCTTTTAGTCTTTCACCATTAAGTATAATATTAACTGAGGGTTTGTACTATATGGCCTTTATTATGTTAAGGTACTTTTATTTTCTTCTAGTAATTTTGAAAGATGCAAGAATTCCTGTGAATCCCCCTATCAACAGATTTCAAGAGAGAGAAAGAGCAGCATAGTTATCTAGGTGAATTACGATTTATAAAATAACCACTTAAGGAATGTTTAGTGACTTTCCCTTGATTTTCTCTGAGCCTTTTTTCATATCTCATACACTCCATGAATTGTGTTTTGTGTTATATATTTTTTTGTTTTATATATGCCTTCTCTCTCTTTCTAGGCTTCTTGCAGGCAAGAGTCATTAATTATCTTTATAATTTAACTATTGCTAGTGAAAAAAATGCATAAGTCAAGGATATCAGCGACAATTCTCAAAATTAGTAATGAAAAAGACATCTTGCATTGTGATTTGACTTAAAACATTGCTAAGTCTTTTAAAATGCATATTCGACTAAAAATATTTTTTATAATACGCAACTGCTCAGTTAGAATCTCTGTAACCATATCTGCCATCTTTTCAATGTGCTTAATTTATGAAAGAATCAACTTTAGAAATAAGTACTCATAATTATTTCTATCTATTAGATTGTAGTGAAAGCTTTTAGGACCTTAAATGTTTTCAATAATAATATTAAAATATGGTTTTATGTTCCAATACTTATTTTAGCTACATGATGCAATATGTCATGTGTAACACCCCCAAATATCTTACACTTTAGGTATTCTATCTTTACTTCCTAATATGGTGCATTTGCACTACATTTTTGAACTGTTTCAGACACATTATCTTGGAATTCTGACTCAGTCAGAAAATGGCTAAGAGCACCACTTGTTTGCTTTAGATAAATGAGTTACTGCTCATTCGTCACCTCTGGCACTGAAAATGACCACACTGCAGGAACATGGTGCTGTTGGCAAAAGTTGACACAATTATACCAGTAAGTGTAATTGGACTATGTCTTCAAAACATGATTTTCATAATTTAAACTATAAAGCTATTATAGTTTATAAGGGATACTGTAATGTATTTTAGGAACAGAAAAATAATCTGTAATCAATATAGAAAAACATATTATTTTATGTCTTAAGGTGACCCTATTTTAATAATTTCAGGAAAGGTTGGCTACTTTACCAAAATATAACATAGCAAGAACTTTTTTTCTCATTTTTTTTTTCTTGGCATTACTTGCACGTGAGGTTATAAATCAATCTCTGTACTGATAGGTGTTGTGTTGAATGCTATATATAAAAGACCAAAAGTGGCTTAAATCATAAAGGTGTTTTTACATTATTCAATTGCCAGTATAGAAATATTAAAGTTAAATTTAGAATAGTGGCATATTTAGATGTTTTCTTACTTGAAAATCTCTTTAAAGCAATTTACAAAAGCTCCCTATAACGATTTTCATTTTTCCCCATAATTCCACTTAATGATGCCCTTTGAATAGTAATTTTAGCTAATGGAGAAACAACATTATATTCAGAAAACCATCAACTATCAGAGTCTTACAATAAGGAAAGATCCTGAAATGACTGTGTTAATGAGCTCAGCATTTTAGCTTTCATACATTTCTGTTGAGTAAAGTAACCTAATTTCCTTTCGGAGGCCTGAGATAACTTAGTAAGAATTTAGAGCTTCTTGTCAAATGTAATTTGACCTAATAATTATCCCTAAAGATGTGATTAAGAAACACCTGACTCAGATGCCAAAGTACATATGCAATCCACGAGTCATCACCTCTTCCTTTCTTCTGATTTCAGTGGCTAAACGCCAAGTCAGCAGGCTGAGAACTGGCCTTCAGAAGTCACCTGCCATATTATTATAGTTTATTCAAGTCACATGTACTTATGCCAAAATGGGGCCAACAACAATAAAAAGGTCCTTGATGTGTGCATTAAATGTATACATTGTTATGAAATATTTTATGTGGGAAAAATAAGTTTCTGTAAGCTGTCTTTAATATAAATGCTAATAAATAGTAAAAGAATAATTGAAATGATAAGAATGTTTGTAGTTTCGCTAAAGTGAATATATAACCTAAGGATGCTAAAAAAGTATTTTATTTCCTCTAGAACTTGACACCTACTTTTCTGTATGAGAAGATTGTTTTTCAATCTTTGAAGTTTAAAAATTGATGAGAAGCATACTATTTTTATATTTATTTTTAACTTTTTTGTTCTGAATTTATTGTTTAATGCTTAAGTAAAATTTAACTCTATTTCTCCTTTTTGGAATATCTATGGAAAGTGTTATCTAGGTCCATTTTTTATGCCTCCCCCAAAGCTCATCATGTATCAAAATGTTTAATAATATAAAAGTTGTTCAGTTAAAAAAACTTCATAAAATACATTTGACAAGTAGCACTATTAGAGTTTATCTCAATATAAGGAATATTTTCAGTGAGATTAGGTTTAATAATTTTGAATTTTCCTTTCTAGCTAAGTTCATTTTTTAAGCTTCTATGCTCTAGAAAAATTTTCTGGCCAACCACTATATTATATCCTGTCACCAAAGTCTGAAGTCAGCTTCCTGAGCCTTCTGATAGGTTATGGCCCACACGTGGAATTTAATGAAATGCTTACCTGCACCATGGATGCAACCAAACATATTAAGAATATCAGTGGAATATACCAAATAAATAACAGAGTACATATAAAGTATGCATATTTAGCATTCATTTATTTCTTACCTGAAAAAGATTTTAGAATAGCTATGTGGCTTTTCTATAAATGCTTAGGGATTGTTGTTTAAAAAAACAAAAGTAAATAAAAATATTTTGTAAAGTTGCAAAATAACTTGAATTTCTCTTTATAAGATTAAGGATATGAAAATAGAAGCTAGTAGGAAAGTTAATTTTTTTGTTATCCTATTTAACATGTGGATTCACAGTGATTTTTCAAACTTTTATTGATCAATAATTCATTTGGGGTCTGTGTTTTGAATGAATCATAGTATTAAATATTACTAAAATAATAAAGATAAAGTAAAAATGAGCTTGATGAAAAAGACAACTTTATATCCCGGCTTAACTTCCATTAACCCCACCATTATTATGAGGAAAATTTACTCAGCCAAAATATAAGATATAATTATATATAATATATAATTCTCATTCCACTTACAAATTATGAATAAAGTTTCCACTTAACTCAAGAAGAATTTCACAACTTAAAAACAGGGAGTGAGATTCTGGATGTATATAATTAAAGAGTGGAGCTAAATGCTTACATGATTAAAGGAAATGAAAAATTAGAAGTATTTATAATGGTTGAATTGTGAAATTATAATCAGGCTCAATCTGAAGTACTATGATTTCCATTCCGGTGGTCGTTTCAGTAATCTCTTGCCTGATGGAGTTACTATTCTTTCTTCATGCACGTGTGGAAATTTTCTGCATACTTTACATTATGGTTATGAGAAACTGCCTAATTCCATGTTCTCAGCAGTGCTTGCTACAATGTTGATGTGTGATGTTTTCTTTATGAATAAGAAAAGTAATGTACAAATATTTTCCATAGATATATACTCTAAAATATACATATTTCTATATCTCTAAGAAATGAGATTATCCTTTTCCAAATAAATATAGAGTCAAATATCAAAATCTTTATCTTTCTTAAACATAAGAATAAAATAAATGGAATCAAAAGACTTGTAGTGGTAGACATAGAGGAGTAGAAACTGAGGAATTAGAAAAAGCTTGTTTGGGATGAGGTTCTAATTTATCAACAGTGGCAACATTTCTGTGTTTCAGAGAGATTTGGTTACATTTCTCTGAAACAATATCTTACATTAAAATCATAGAACATTACAATCAAAAGGGCCCTTATGGATCATCTAGTCCAGTCTTTCTTATCTGACTTGAGTTATGACACCCTTTATGAATGTGGTGAGGGTTAAAGACTGTCACTGGAAAATTACACATTTGCCCAGTGTTACAGTTTTGCAAACAGTTCTATGTACATTTCTAAGAATTCCTATTAGTGCAAGCAACCCACAGACACAATTGAAGAGTCTCTTATTCAAAGTTCATTTATAAATGAATTGGGTAAACTAGAGACCGAGAGAGGGGCAATATTCCCTCATTTCAATTCAGTTGACTTTTTAATACCTCTCCAAGTTGACCAGCCATCTGCAATGATAATGTTCCAAATAGACTCCCATTTCATGTTCACTTTTTCTATTCCTGTGACTGAATAGAACTAGAAATATATGGAAACAACTTCCACTTACCTATCTGAGACTAGTACAGTTCTACTACCTTGTTTTGTCTTAATGGAGATGGGGAAGAATTCTGTTCTTTCTCTTTAATGTGTATGTGTGTTGTGTGTGTGTGTGTGTGTACAAGTGCACACGCGCACACACACGCACATGTGTACACTTGTCATCATTTCAAACTTTTGTGTGAACCAGGCCTCCCCACTTCTCTTTTAAGTGTTTGCTTCTGCATCTATCTGCCAAAGAATAATGTGTACTAGAAAATTTTTTGTCCAGTAACAGGCACTTGGATGCTCTATCCTTATTTCTCACACATAGTACCTGATTTTCAAACCAAATGGAATGGTTTTTTTGTTATAAACTATAAGGGATTATTTTGAACATCCTAGAATTTGAGCTTTGTGGCAACTAAAAGATAGCAGGAACATTCATTTTCAGCACATTATTTCATTACACTTTAAGAGGATGGCAATAACATGGCTTGCTTCCCTCTTACGTTGAGTAATAGTCAATAGGTAAATTCTATTTTTGCAACACTCTTGCTAAAAAAAAAAAAAAAATGCGCAGTGAAGTTTGATAGGGAGACAATGACTTAGAGCTTTCTTTTCTCTTCTTTCTGCCATTTAAAAATGTACATCTTTGACGTGTATATCTTGAGGTGTTAGAATATTGCATGGAACTGGGATTTTTCTGAGCAATACGGAAAGTATTTGTCTTCTACAGACTTGGTTGGAAGTTGTGGAAATGAAATTGCAAGGTATAGTAAAATTTCTATCTATATATTGTTGGAAGATAAATATTTTAACTTAAAACTCAAACATAAGCTTTTCTTAAAAGTATCACTGTAAATACATATAATTACATTTCAATTCACCTTTGATTCTCTGATAACCAAGTTGACAGCTGTGTGATCTTAAAGAAGTTACACTTTTGAGATGTCGAGAGGCAACGACATGTGCCAGAGTCTCTTATTCCCTCCCTGGTAGTTATGAGGGTTAAATGAGTTAATATGTGGGAAATATTTCTGTGAAAAAAATGAAATCTCACAAGGTGATATTGAAACTGTTTATAAATTTTTGCATTATTTGAAATCTTTAAATGGTTTCCCACCTCCATTCTTTTCAAGTTTACGGTAGACATGTTGTTGGAAAACATGAATTCCGAACTTATTTCTGTCACTATCTTTGGGGATATCTTGTAACCTTCATCTGCACATTTACATCTTCTCAAAATAGTGTTCATAATACTTGTATCTTAGTGTTCTAAGAAGGATTGAGTGAAATAATATATTTGAAAACCATTTGTAAATTACTTTGACTAAAGAGGAAATGAAGTGATAGTTCTACCCTCCAGAAAATCTCTCAGTAAATGAAATCATCTAAGCTAATTCAATCTAGAACCAAATATTTGAATCTGTGCAGATATTTACAACAATCTCTAGAACAGCAACATTCAAGGCATCTTGATGTGAAGCTGAACCAATCAATTCAGATTTTACACACAAAGAGAGATAGTTGTATGATCCTCATTTTTCCAGCTATTACATGTCGTGTAAAGACACATTAATAAAAGGCTGCAAAATAGCAAACCATGTCTTCAAGACTAAAAAAAATCTTAACAATAGATTATGAGGAGATGTGTGTGTTTTCTTGGTAAAAAATGTTTGAGTTTATACTGCAGAATTGCAGACAGGTCACACTGAGATAACAGAAAACGTTTCTGATAAACAGAAACAAACCAGCTAGGCACATCCAGCAGTGGGACTGGGCATAGTTTCACAGCATCTGTTAGAGGCAAATGGAAGTAGGGAGAGCATTAGTGAAAATCCTGCCCTTCATCCAAATACCACTGATAGGGAACACAAAAACAAAACAAAAAAAAGTATGTGTGGTTCTTCTGAAGGCTGCTCCTCCAAAACATTGCTTGAAGCCAATGCACATTTCCTTTAAATCCTTAAAATATTCAACTTAAATTTTATGATCAATATTACCAAAACGTTATGTCTTATGGACGAGTTATTCAGAGTTAGCCTCAAATGTCAATTTGCCATGTAACTCTTTGGTTGTTTGAAATAACAAGATCCTCAGGCTTAAATATTGATAGCCTAACTAGTAACCTTTTGAGTGAAGATGTAGCTATAAGGTGAAAAATCAAATACAGTTGTTGGGCATATATTTTCAGCAACAAATAAGACCTTGACCTGTATGAAAGCCAAAGAGGTAATAGAGAACTGAATTATAGATCACAAGGCAGGTATTTTTATTTTTTATTACTTTTATTTTTTTAATGGTTGAAACCTTAGCTTTAAATATCTCTGGTGCCATTTTCTTTCCTTTATTTTAGGCTAGTAATTGTGGCTATAAGAATTGGTCCCATGGTAGATTTTGTACCTAGCTTAAATGGAGTATTGAATCTGAGGATGATTAAGGATAAGGAACCAGAGGGAACGGGAGTAGCTCAATGGGTTCACATGCAGGGAATTTTATAAATCTTTGATTCCTACTTAGGATACAATGACCTCAGAAATATTCTCTGCAGGCGCGTTGAGGAAACCTAGTTCTTATCAGCCATTTAAACTTTCTCTGTCTTCTAAAATAACTTTTATTCATGTCTTTTTTTCTAACTCTCTGCTTTGTGGCAGAGAATTATAAGAAGTCATTCTTTCTGATATTTTAAAAAGTGATTTTAGCATAAGTATTTATTTAAAAATAATTTAAAAAAAAAACACTCCTCTAAAGATGAAGAAAAACATAGTCTTGACAGAGGCCATGTACGGTGGATGAGACCTGGGAGTGAGGCAATCAACCAAGGTTTTCTGTAGGGAAAGAATATGCTTTTAAATCAGAAAAAAATGAAAAGAAGCCTTGTACACTATTATAAGGTTTGGGAAATTTTTTTATTAATTTGTAAACTTGCTTTGTTAGTGTTCTTCTGATAATTATTACAGAATGGTTGTTTCATGCTTGATCATTTACTGATATGTTGTTACTTTGTTAACTTTAAGAACGATATTATAAATCCTTACCTGTTAGGTTGGAAGTAGTCTTGCCATGACGCTCCCATTACCAGCTGCTGCATTTAACTTGGTGCCGTTGAACTAAGAGCAAATAGGAAACTTGTATGGAAATAATCTGCCTAGCATTTCAGATCCTTAATAAGTGCTAAATATTAATAACATAACTTTTCTAATAACATGCATTGTAACATGCAACACAAGTAAACCATGCATGTAGAAGATACCTGGTAGACCCCAAAATATTCTCAGTTATTCGTATTATATAAAATTCATCTCCTGCCATAATAAGTTTGGGGCAGGAAGTTAGAATTATTTCTGATTTTTAGAATGTATCTAGCTTAAATATTCCAGAATATCTATTTTATACTTGCCTTCCCCCAAGATTTGAGTCACCTTTCCAATATAGAAAAGGAAAAGGATGTGACCAACTTCATATGAAAATAGAAAGTTGGGTCGTAGGGGAAAAAATTAGAAAGTAATTGAAGGATATAAAAAGAACTTAGAGAAGAACCTCCTTTTCACCTTGTCCCAAAATGCAGGGTAAAATAGATACTCTCAATTAAATTAAAGGGTAGGGAATTTAGACTTTTTTTTTTTTTTTTGGTACCATATAATCAACCTGTGGGATTTATAGCCTCAGGAGGTTGAGTTAACTCTATGTCTAGAATTTAAAAACAAATAATTTCATGGCTTCAAAAGTTTAGGTAGGAGTAACCAAATCTCATGCTTTTAGGCATGAAATGATATATGGATAAGAGAAACTTTTTCTCAAAGTAAAACATAACTGGGTAAATGTTAGCTTTAAACCTTAGACATTTGACTATATGAGAAAAAGAACAACCCAGGTGATTAGATCCTATGATCTTGCTCTCTGTTGGGTCACAAAACTTGTTATTGAATTTATTGAGACCTAGGAGAGATAAATACACAAATATGATTTGTATACTTTCTTTAAAAGTCTATAATTGATCACTATGAGAATATTAATGAGAAATAAATACATTTCTTTGATTTTTTTTCCTGTTAATAGGTTTTTCTGTCAATGCATGTATATACATGCTTTTCTATTAGGTTGTTCTTATATTGACCTAGTGTTCCCTGCTTGCCACCCCACCTTTGTCCTGAGTTCTGAATCTGAGGATGATTAAGGAAAGGGGCCAAAGGGATAGGGAGTAGGTGGGGACACTTGCAATGGATTTTATAACAACTTTTCGGCTTCTACTGAGAATCGACGGACTTAGAAAACCTGGTTCTTATCAGACATCTATATTCGTCTGTCTTCCAAAATGACTTCTGTTGGTGTCTTTTGCCTAGGTCTTGCTCTTTGTTCCCTCATAACATTTGACTCTATATCTATATCACCTATCTATAAACTGCTTGCCTGCGTGCCTATCTACCTTTCTATTGAGAGAACATTTTATACCACTATTACATAATCTGTTTTAGATAAAGCAAATTTTCCCCAGGTTGTCTTCCTATGACATCCACTAAACTATGTCAAAAAGATATGTGCCTCTTGATTTTTAAGACTAAGACACATTGATGTCTTCCTATCTTTAAAACAAACAAACAAACAAAAAAAACAAATTAAAAATCCACTTCTTTTCTCAACACATATGGCTATTCCCCCCCTCCCCACTTCAAAATATGTATTCAATCTTTTTCGGTAATTTTCTGGTGAGGCCTAATGATTTCACCTTCAAGTTATCTACCTGATGAATCCAATAAGTATAACAAAAGTATAATGAGAAAAGAGCTTGCATGTTCAAAAGCAGGTTAGGCTGACATACCTTTATATGTATATTTTTTCCCTTTTCTGATGTTGGCTGTAATAACCTGCTCTTGTCTTATTTGTGAAGTAGGAAATTTCTTTTAAGTTAAAGCAAAGTTATTGATGGCTTAACACACCTAAGGGGTAGGCAATGTTATTTTATCCTTACTAAGGACATTTCCATGTTTCGAGACAAGCTGATTCTTAATCTAAATAAATAACTTTCTAAGAAAGATCTTTTAGGCCGTGGATTATTCTAATGGAATATATTTGGGAGTAGCACTATAACTCCAAATCATTCATCTGCTTTTTTTAAAAAAATTTTTTGACTATATTTCCTATCTGTATATTATACCTTATGACTTATTTGTTTTATCACTGGAATATTAAATCTCTTATTTCCCTTCACTTCCTCCCTTGTTTAAAATTTTCAATTATAGTTGACATTTAACATCATTTTATATTAGTTTCAGGTATACTGCATAGTGATTAGCCGTTTATGTAATTTACACAGTGATCACCTCCAATCTACGTTCTATTCAGGCAACCTTAGGCTTGCTTTTTTATCCAGAGAGAAGAAAAATAGAATCAGCATTTTGGGATTATATCCCAGTAGCTGCTGATTCCACTACACAGTGATGTCACTGCCCACATAGGCAAACCACAGACACCAGTTAGCTTTCCTGTTCCCATATTTAAACTGTATTATCATCTCTTATGGTATTTTGTTTCTAGTTTTTATAACAGACCACTGGAAAAGTCAGGCTTAAATGTCAGCTATTTTTATGAAATGTATTTCTAGCAAAATTCGAGTCGGTGTTTAGAAAACAACACATAATAAGAATTGTATATTAAGCACTCAATGTTTACCAGTTTATATGCATTAGGGCTAATTTTTCCAATAATTGTGCAATATAAATGTTACTACACTCAATGTGCAAGGACTCAAAAAGGTTTAGCAGATTTTACACAGCCACAAAGCAAGCTGTTGCTAGAGCTGGTGGGAAGAATAGGGCTGTGGATGTACTTGGGGCCTGAAACAAGACTACTGGGGCCACATCAGTTTGGTCACTTTAATTTTCCTCTCATTGTAAAGTTATTTAACAGGTAGACAGTAAACACATAATATCAGTGTTGGTTCTCTTTCTTGCATTGGTTACCAGGAAAATTAACTTGTTCCCAGTAGTCCCTTCTGCCTCTAAAATAAAATAGATTAGCTAGATACATACTTGCCAGCATTTTAATACAGAAGGTAGTAGTATACTAGGGCTGCCCTAACAAAATACCGAAGACTGAGGGGCTCAAACAATAAAAATTTTTTTTTCTTACAGTTCTGGAGGCTGAAAGTCCAAGGTCAAGATGTAGGAAGATTTGGTTTCTCCTGAGACCTCTTTCTTTGGCTTGCAGCTCTCTGCCTTCTTGTTTTGTCCTATGGCCTTTGTGTGTTCATACCCCTGGTATCTCTCTGCCTTCCTATAAGGACACCAGCCCTATTGGATCAGATCCCTACCTTTGTGACTCTTTTAACTTTACTCACCTCTTTAAAGGCCCTATCTCCAAATACAGTCAGATCGGTGGTTAGGATTTCTACATATGAATTCAGTGAGTGCACAATCTGGTCTACAACACAGAGGGAGAGATAATGATTTCATCCGCTGTAGACATAGTCTGGTAACTCTGGAATACACTGCAGAGCATGGATGTTGCATTAGTGATGCAACCTGAAAGGAGACAAAAGTGAACTCACATCTAACCTATATTGCAGGTCTGAATTTGGCTTAATCTGCTGTCCGGGTAAAGTGGATTTTCATTACACAAGCAGCATGTGTCTGCAGAGGGAATCTTCCGAAAGTTGTTTGGCCTGGCTGGGTAGGCAGATAAATACACTCATAAAAAACTCAGGGAACCCTGGGCAGTCATACATTTAAAAATACTTATTAAATGTCTACTACATGTAAGATACATGTTAGGAAAAGTGATTGATAGTGGATCAGAGGCTTTGCCCTCAAGACACATACAGCCACATCATAGGCATAGACATATTTATAAACATATATCATACACAATGTATTAATTGCTTACTATGTGATACATTATCTGTTTAATTCTTTCTAAAAACTGAGGAGGAGAATATTATTTTCCCAATTCACATGCATGGAAATTGAGCCCCTGAGAAGCTTAAAAAACATCTCAAAATTAAACAGCTAGTGAGTGGAGTAGGTAGGTCCCTTACACTCCTAAGCCCATGCTCTTACCATACCGACTGGTAACCAAAAATGTGAAAAGATGGCTTGACATGTCTCCATTAGCATTTGTAGTCATGCATTGTGATTATTTATCTTCATGTGCCTGTCCCTTCTTTCAGATTATGATTGATTTACGTTTACATTAACAGTGTTTAACCTTGTGCCTATATCATGGTGAGGACAAGGCAAATGCAGGAAGGAAGTAAGGAAGGAAGTGAAGGAAGGAGGAAGGAAGTGAGGCGAGGGAGGGATGGAGGTAGGGAGGGAAGGGAGGGGAGGAGGAAGGAAGGAAGGTAAGGAAGGAAGGAAGGGAAGGAAGGATAAGGAAGGAAGGGGAAGGAAGGAAGGAAGGGAAGGAAGGAAGGAATACAACGTGGATGAGTATGTTTTCACCTCGCTACTTTGCTGTGGATATGTCATACAAACTCTGCCACAGTCACCATACACAGATGAATACAAGTTCATTCAAATCCTAGCTTGAAGCATAATCAAATATTAGTTCAGATTTCTTTCATTCAGGAAAGGTCCCAAAGAGAAGCGAAAAATGTAGCTGGGGTTAGAAGAGAAGTAGATTTCAGTAAGTAGACTTGCTCAAGAGGAGCAGTGTAGCTAAGATTCAGGGATGCTGTAAGATCAGTGGGGCTGAAACAGGTTCGGAGAAAAAATGTGGGAGATAATTTAAGTCAGTGTCAAAAAAAATGTAAATAGACGCTAAGTATTTCTGCAGGCAATGAACCTCTGTAACACTGAGATGAGCTCATCAATCCGAGCAGAAATGTGCTGTGATACGGTTCTTATTATTGGAGTATATGGTATGTCCACTTTTAGTTTCAGAAGTAGAAGTACTGGAGACATCTTAATAGAAAACAGGTCACTCACTAATAAGTAAGATACTTGTTCTTTCTCACATGGATAAACATTGGAAGCCAGAAGCAGAATTTTAGAATTCTGGATAATTTTAGTGTTAATCTAGTTTTACCCTCTCATTTCAGAGGAACTGAGTTTTAGAGAAATTAACAGGGGCTAATCCAAGTTTATGAACTGGGGACAGAATCGTATTCCAAAACTCCAGGCTCCCCCTTCAGTGCTTTTTTTTACTCCAGTCCAATTTCTGGACAAGTTATAAGTGAATAAGTCAGGGAAATAGAACTGTGGCGTGATATAAATTGTTTGTACTTAAAGTTATAGAAAAATACTCTTTTATCTAGATAGTTTTTCACATACATTTACTTATATCTTTGGCATGTGGGAAATTGGTTTTATAATCTCCAGAGAAAAATTGTTAATTTCTGCCTGAAGCATTCTCTCTGCTGATTCCTATCAGAATATTTGCAACTCTAAAATTAATTTTACCCTATTTACTGTGTTGGTTGTAATGAATCATATTCAAAATCACCAAAAAACTTAACAAAAGACTGCACAGGAGAGGAAAAAAATGCATTTGGTTTTCCCAAGCTGCTTCTCTGTTGATTATTACCAGGTAGCTTTTTTCCCCCTTCATTTCTTATTCTCATTTCTATGAAAATCCAGATAGAAATGAAAGTTATGTATTAGCTATTTTGGAAAAAAATGTTAAGTCAATTATACTCTTGCAAGATTTATAAGAACTAAAGTGAGTTTAAATTTGAATTGTCAAAGGGAATTTTACATGCATTAAGCACACAGTAAAATCCATCATATGTATTTAATTATGAACAGGGTTTTGAACTGTTATATCTAAAGCAGTATTTTTATTAAAAAAAAAAAGTTTTTTTTTTTTTAACAGAATTTATTCAGGCATCACTTTAAATCATACCTGTAGGTTTAATTCAGGTAGTCACATATTTTAATGAGAAGATTTAGGATGTGTGTGTGTGTGTGTGAGAGAGAGAGAGAGAATGACACTACTAAACAATTTTTTTTCCTCCTTGCAATAAGTATACTTAGGGAAAAAACAATTAACAATTGTTAAGTGTGTCTAAGTGCAAATGCCTTAAACTTTCTTATTCAGAGTTTTGGACAGCTTACTACTCTTCGTTATTATTTAGATTCCTAACAATATGTGAGTGTTGAATTTCTGCATATTGAGCTGTTATTTCTAAGTATGAAAAGTCTTATTTTAGCAGATTAAATATTGACCTTTAACTCTCCCCTTCAGTTGAAACATTTATAACTGAGCATAGACCATAAATGCATCAAGCATTCTTTGTATAAATGCAAGGCACTGTAAAGCTTATTGAATGAGTCAAAGATATATGAGGTGGTTCCCTTGTGTGCGTGTTGCATCTCTACACTCTCACAGTAAAATAAGGACAAGCCAAGCATAATTCTATATTACAAATGAAAGGACATGGTAGGAATACTTTGCCGTAACAAACTCATCTCTTTATACATGAAAAACTTCACATGGCTCTGACCCTAATGACTTAAATATTGCCCATGTGGAACATTTCTCAAGCCCTATTAATGTTTTCATATCTGCTAGTAACAGAGAATTAGTTAAAATGGAATAAGTCATTGAGAATTTCAGCAATAGACATTATTCTTAGAGTTGTTTTTTTTTTTAATGAAAAATTATAGGTATGGTAGCCTCAAGATGTAACCCCTTTTGAAATGATAATTTTATTCTTTATTTTATTCTCCTTTTCCCCAATGTAGTAATATCATCTGGTATCAGTCTAAAGCCAAGTCAAGTGCAAAACTGTAGAAATGAAATGCTTTATTTTGCTAATCTCTCTGGGGCTATGAGAATAACGGAAAGAGGCAGCGTTCTCCAGAGCATCAGCATTTAGATGTTGAAGATTTACTCTTAAACTAGAATAATGAGGAAAAGTGTTAGTAAATAAAAGTGAAAAGGGCTTGCGAAAGGAATATTAGGATGATCATCAAGCATCACGCACGCAGATACAAATATGTGTATCTGTATAAGTAATTTGAATACGATATTTTCATCTTCTCTGCCTTCCCTGGGTTTTATATTTTAGAAGTAATAATAACAATCTACCTTCTGGAGATATAACAGACTCATAAGATCTAGACTATTCACAGTCAATAATGTTTACTTCTTGTCCATTGTATGTTATATTGAATTATCTAATAAAAATATAATGTATAATCACCGAAGGGTTGTAATGTTTAGGGATAATTTTTAAACTCAATGTTTACATTAGTACTTCCATGGGACAAACAGAGAAAAATAAAATGTGTATAATACTATCTTTATGTTGAATATTTAACATTAACTATAATAAAGTTCTTACAAAGCCTATGACTAATTGCCAGACCAGTGTTCTTTACCTTTTGATAATTATATGACTTGAGAGCTATCATTGTTTTATGCATCTGTTTTCTTATATTTCCTTGCAATATAGCTCCTTAATTTGAAAGCTTAGATGATGTTGGATATTTTATGTATGTATGTATGTATGTATGTATGTATGTATTTGGGGGGTAAGTTTGTATAGTACTTTTGACTGTCAAATAAGTATCAATAACATATTACCACTCTTCCACTTAAAAAAAAAAAAAACTGATTTAGAGTGTTCTTTGTTCCCTGTTTAAAAATTTATTAAATTTATTAGGATGACATTGGTTAATAAAATAGGCTTCAAGTGTTCAATTCAGTGATACATCAACTGTGTATTGCTTTATGTGTTCACCACCCACAGTCAAAGCTTCTTCCATCACCATAGATCCGATCCCTCTATCATTATCTACCGCCCCTCACCCTTTCCCTCTGGTAACCACTCAACTATTGTCTGTGTTTATGAGTTTTGTTTATTCATTTTATTCATTTGTTGCTTTCGGTTTTCTACCCCACATGAGAGTGAAATCATATGGTCTCAACTTTTTCTGCCTTATTTATTGCATCTCACATGATAATCTCAAGATCCATCCATCCATGTTGTCACAAATGGCACATCTTTTCTTAGGGCTGAGTAATATTCCATTGTATATATGTACCACATTTTCTTTATATAATGTTCTATTGAAGGACATTTCAGTTGTTTCCATGACTTGACCACCATGAATAATGCTGCAGCGTACCTTGGGGTGCATATATCTTTACAGATATTTTAAATTTGGGGGGTAGATACCCAGAAGAGGAATTGCTAGGTCATATGTTAGCTCTATTCTTAATTTTTTGAGGAAACTCCATACTGTTTTCCATTGTGGCTGTACCAATTTACATTTCCATCAGCAGTGTATGTGGGTTCCTTTTTCCCCACAACTTCTCCAACACCTATGATTATTGTCCTGTTGATGATAGCCATTCTAACAGGTGTGAGGTGGTATCTCATTGTGGTTTTGATTTGCATTTCCCTAATAGCTAGTGAAGTTGAGCATCTTTTCATATACCTGATGGCCATTTGTATGTCTTCTTGGGAGAAGTATCTGTTCAGGTCCTCTGCCCGTTTTTTAATTGGATTGCTTGCTTTATGTTGTTATCAGTTGGTTTTTGTTTTTGTTTTTGTTTTGTTTGTTTGTTTGTTTTAAATATACTTTGGATATTATCCCCTTATCGGCAGCTTTGGTCTTAGAAAAAATTTTATGAATTTTCTTCGATTCTTTATTCTAATTTTCTACCTGTGTTTCCAATATCTGTCTTTAAACTATTTCTCCAATTTTCCTTCTATGCTCTAGCAGCACTGCCAGCAATCTGTTACCTAACTTACTAGAGTATCCTCTTATCTGTTGCAGTCTACTCTTCTCTATGAACAAGGATGTTTCTCCCAAAATATATCTTGTCATACCACATACTATTTGGATTTACCATTTTAATTGAAGTGCCTGAAGTAGCACTAGCATAGCACTCAATAAAACCTTAACTACCTTCTTTTCTAAGCGTATTCTCTCAGATAATCTGGACAATCCATTCTGGACTAGTTTAAGAACCTCAACTACATAATCTCATTTCATGTCTCCATACATTGATTTATACCATTCCTTTCACTGGAATGTTCCCCTCATCCCTACTCTATTCCTTGGGAGGCAAAAACCAATCATTTCAAAATACAGATTAAGTGTCAATTCCTAGAGAAGAATTACTCCCTCAAATATGAGTCTTTTTAGCACAACACTGCATGTGTTTATGCTTTCTCAATATTTGTGTTATCTCATATACTGTAAGCTCTTAGAGTGCAAATACCAAATTCTGTTTATTTTCCTACCACCATTGCACCCAGAACAGTGATTGTAATGTCGAATCTGCTCAAAAAGTGACCTACAAAATGAACTGTATGTGAGGTTTTGAGTACATGCATTCATCCCTAATTGTATTAAATTATATTTTTCACCAAATATGTTTGTAACAAATGAAAATTAATCTAATTGTCTTTATACACCCTTTCTGTCCTTAAACTTTGTGGTTTAAATTGGAAAGACATCGGCTTGTTCTTATAGGTTAATGATATAGGACTTAATTGAATTAATGCTCAGTGCTTCTTACCAGAATCTTATCATTGGCCATAGCGTTGATCTTGTCCAAGAAAATGTTAGTTTCTGTGTATAAAAACACATTACTATGCACTCTGTATTCCCAAACTATTTTGAGCAACTACTTATAATGATTTAATTTGCAGGACTGTGTGCCTAATAAGCTTTCTGTTTAAAATCCTAGCACTGAGCTGCCTAAGAGCGACGTGGTCTACATGTAAACTCTTTGCAAACAGCATCTGAATTATAGCAGAGACACACATTAGGGGCTGCCAGAATTCTGTTTGTTGTGTCTGCCTGGTTAGCTGATGCTGGAACAGCTGAAGTATGAGAGTATTGATCGATTAGTGCCAGCTCAAACAAGGAATACGCCAACCTAAAGGGAAGTCAGAGTTGTATGCAAAGCTGGTTTGGTAAATTTTGACTGGGATAGGTGGTGTGAGGGTTGGACAAACCGTTTCATATGAAGGCATCAGTACCTTCAGAAACGTATCACAGTGTGTACATGCTATTTCAAGTATAGCATTTTATTGATACTTAATAAAATGGAAAAGTGGTTCATTTTTACTCAAAAGACAGTGCTTGCCTTCATATATAAAGTAGGATGGGCAATGAAGTTATTTGTGGAAGAAGTTTAATCTAAAACCTAGCTTTGAACTAAACTATTCACTCTGAATAATTGGATCTATTGTCTTGTGTATATAGAGAGGGCACTTGTAATATAAAGATATTAACACAGTTTCATAACAATTAATTTATGAGCTTTGCAACAATAAAGTTGTATTTTAAATCAGGCTCATACGAATGACTTTAATAATAATATTACATGTAAAATATTATATGTGGCGTATTCACAAAATTAAGGTTGTCTATGTTAAATTTTGCCTGTACGTTAGTCAGGGAAACAAGAGAACTTTCTAACAACCACTTAAAATGTAGAAGAGCATTTGAGTAGAAAAGTAAAAATCTCCCTTATAGAAGTGTTCCTAGGACTACAGTCTATGAACTCACTCTGGTCACTGGGAAATAGCGGCCTCACCGCAAGGAAGAAGTAGAGTTCACAAGTCCAGAATTCTTTTCATAAAACTGCTTGTAGGGGTGTGTGTGTATCTGTGTGTCTGTGTGTCTGTGTGTTACACTAGAGACTATAATGAGTATTATATTATTATATATAATGAGTAGAAAATTATAGAGCTCATTCTACGGATTTAAGCACAAACATGGAATGTATATTTTTAAAACTACAAATGATATGTAGTAGGAGTACTACAATAATTTTACACTTTTTAAGATAGAAACTAGTTAAAACAAACAAACAAAAAAACTGGGTATGTTTAAGGCAATCACCTATGTCCAGTTCTGTTTTGATTTCTTTCTTCCTGAGGTTTTTGTCATTTCCCATCTTCCCTGAGGTTGTGCTGGAAAGTGGCTTTCTTGAGCTGAACTTTTAATATTATTTGCAGAAATGCTCAAACTTTATATCAGTGATTGTGCGAAAAGTCCCTGACAATACAGAGTCTTTATGTGTGCTTCTGTGAGGGATCTTCCTTCTTTTTTATTTTTTATTTTTTAATCTCTGCAGTATGCTGGCCACCAGGTACATGTCATGCATAGAATAGAGCTTCTTTTCCTATATGCATGGCTTTTTCTGAGTTTGATGAAGTGAGACTTCCCCATGTCCTCTGGTGATGAAAAGGAGGTTTTATACTCTGATCCTTCAGATGGAAGAGGCACTTCCTGATTGGGTTCTGTGCTAAAAGCGGATCTGCCTTTGGGCTGAAATATGAATGCCATGACACTTCCTATTTAACATTATAACCATACTTCCTGGCCCCAGAAAGCTACAGTTTGACTATTTATATCACATTAATTATCGTGAAATTATTTGTAAGAGAAAAAGAGACAGTGTGTGAAATGGCCACATTCACGTTAAAGGGATCCTATTGGTACAGAAATATGATCTATTTAGAACAGTATTCTCTTTCTGGAAGTGTCACACTTTGTGATTTATGAAAGCCTGAGTTTCGTCCTTGATATTAATCAATAGATTAAGAAATTTAATTAAGGATGACCATTCTAGCTCCTCTTAGTAATCCATTATGGTTTTCTAACCATTACTCTTTTCGCTTCTTCTTCATCCTACTTATACTCCTAATTTCTACTAGCTTTTGGATAATTATTCACTTAAAACAACTACTCATAACATAGGAAGTTAATAGCATTTACTTATTTCTTTTTTTATTTTCATACAGGTTTTCTATATTTCTTGTACAAGTTATCTACAATCTTTATATATTCTCAAAGCAGTATGTGTCAGTGTGTGTGTGTGTGTGTGTGTGTGTGTGTGTGTGTGTGTGATAAAATTATCCAGACAATTCCTTTTTATAGCTAAGCACTAAAGTGTACAAGTAATGACATGAATACATGGGTGATAGAATGTAAATTGAAGGCTAAACGGTGATAGAAATGCATTTTGCGTTTGCATTTTTTTACTTTTTCACAGTGAAGCGAGGAAGGGTGATACAAATATATGTGATAGAAGGCCCATTAACTGGCATACGGAATCGCTGAAGCAATGTAGTTCAGCAGAGAGACCAAAGACATGAAATGAGAGTGAGAAAGCAGTTTTGATAATTAGAATGAGTCAAAAGCAATCTCCTGCCTGCTTTAGCTTGCACAGATGACAGGAGAAGGAAAATATTCTTTTCTTCTGAGACAGGAACAGGACATCAGTCAAAATGATAAGAGATGTCAGTATAATATTCCTCTGAGTCAGGTACCACTGAGCTAGGCATCTGAGACAAGAGCGTCTAATCTTTTTCTTTGGGCTTTGGGGTAATATATTCCATATCAGTATATATCTAAAAAAGTTAACGGTTCTTAGTTAAGAGGAATAAAACTAGTTTGTGATCTAGTGGGAAAAATGTAGCCCTTGAAATCAGTAAAATTAAAGACTTCAAATTTTTCTCTATGTTAACTTGAATAAGGAATTAATATTCCTTAAAATGAGTATGAAATTTTCTTTCTCATAGATTTTGGATGTATTTATAATAGGATATATGCAAAATGCCTTTGCTTGGAAGAGCTTAATTAACAAATAATTTATATAAATATCTATTATTAAATTCACTAAAGGGATAACCAAAAATTCAGTAATTTTTATGCTAGCAAAATGAACCAGCACTTAAGACCTAACATACAAAATATAATAATGCTTCATTTTTTAGTTTGTTGTATTTCCAAGCAAATCTACAGAAAAGGAAATTGTATATTACTGATGCCAGCCAGAGGAAAAACTTATCTTAAAGTTATCTTAATCTCCAAGACTAAAAATAGACCATACTCATATTTACAGTCTGAAATCAGTAAATGTTCCTTCTATTTCTCTGTCCTACACTATTAAAAACTTAGGTTTTCTTTTTTAAGATGAAATTTGGGGTAATGGAGACTTCTAAAAAAAAAAAGTTACTAATGAGAAAAATGTAAAATTCAGCTGAATATACTGACTTCCTAAAGACAGAGCTATGAATACAATAGACTGTAACATAAGGTATCTAGTATAAAAAATACACTAATTAGATGAGAAAGAGAGGAAAAGGGTGTCAAGTAATTGAATAATCCTCTTTAATTTAACTGCTAATTCAATGGTTCAGTCACCATCCTCAGTAAAAATTCCACAAGAAAAGACAATCCCTATTTTTGTGATTCTATGGGCACCTACTCATAGCCAGAGAGGTAAGGTTCACATTGCTATTTTTACTGGGGAAGAAATTAACTGAGATCATTTTTGTAAAATGTTTAGAACATTACTGGCACAAAGAAACTGCAATAATTTATAGATATAATGACATATTAACGTCGATTAGCATCGATTCATTCACTTTTCTCACAAATGTACATAGAGCATTACATGCATTCGTCATATCATAAGAAAGAATAAATTGTCAGTCTTTTTGTTGTTGTTGCTGTACAAGAAACCACCCCAAGATGAGTTGTCTTAAGACGATTTGCAAAATAAGTACATGCAAATCGTCTTAAGGTGGTTCTTTGAATCTGGGTTATTGTGAGCTGTTCTTGGTGGGCTCACTCTGCTCCTGTGGTCCACTGTGGGGCGTCTGAGGATTGCTTTCCTGACCTTGGCCAGACTCTTTAGTTTGTCCTCTGCTGGGACAACAGGGCTTGTTTTAACAAGCTAGCTGAGGCTTATTCTCATGGTGTGGCAGAAATAAAATGAGAACAGAACATCCAAAGGTTGGAAGTGTTGCTTTCACCCTATTCCATTAGCCAAAACAATCCCAAGGCCTGGCATGATTTAAGGTGTGGAGAAATAGGCTCTACCACAAGATGGGAGAAACTGCAAAGTCACACTGCAAAATAAGCTTTGATGCAGGGAAGAGTAGAGAATTATGGCCATTTTATCAATTTACTATGATACCATACTAATATAATCATTGATAAGTCAGCTTTGTGAAATACCTTTAATCACTTTTATTTATGTAAGGTTTTTAGTTTCGATCTTTTCCCATATAAAATAAAACAGTGCAAAAAAATTAAACCATGAAACAATTTGATTAAGGATATCACAAGATAAATCAAATTTGTCAATGTTAAATGATGGAGATTTGTTTATTTAAAAAGGAAAATGCCATGATGAATATTAGCTGACTCTTACTTATCTCTAAGTCTAAATCTATTTTTTTTTAATATGCAGAGGACAAGGGAAATATATGTTCATTATCTTGTGCTTCTCACAAGAATAGCAATTTTGAAGGCACATCCCTTGTAACATCCCTTTGGTTAGTACTCAGTCCTAACCAAATTGATAGTCCCCTAGTTTGAAGACATGGTTTGCTTTCCCAATATGTGTTAGTAAATAACAATTATGAGTACTCTGCCCTGTCACACAGATATTGACATTAATATATTCACTGCTTCATCTGATATAGATCATCTAAGTGATGGATTCAGGAATCCATTTCTCTATAAATCAGTCAGCTTCCGTTACAATCTTACCTTGGCAGCCATCCTAAAATCTTAACTTTAAGTATAAACTTACTGGTGCCAAAGAGTATGTGTTGTCCAGGTGAAGACTCAATATTATTATTAATCAGAAATGAAGCATATAGCTAAAACAATCACCATAAAATAGCATATTTTACTGAATATTCAAAACATATCTGGCTGCCTAGTTGTGTTCTGAGTTTGTTCCATGTGACATATATATGTGTATATGTGTATATATATATACATATATATACATACATACATACACGCTGATATATATGGTGATTATATATATATGTGTGTGTGTGTATATATACATATATGTGTGTGTATATATATACACATATATATATACATATATATATCTCTCTCTACACACACACACACACACACACACACCACACACATATATATAACCTCAACAACCATGAAAGGTAGGTATTATTTTTAGCTTAGTTTGCAGTTGAGGAAAGTGAAGCAAAATTATTAAAAATTTTCTAAGACCATATATCTTATTGGTAGAACAATGATTCCAACACAGACACTGTGACTCCAACATGACATCACTCTCACCACCCATGACATACAAATATTGGTTTCACAAATAACCACTTGTGAAATAAGTCTTTTGCTATTGATCCTCTAGTATTTTTCTGCCAAGAAAACCAGTGCCAGATATCTATGTGTGACCAAGATCAGGTTCAATTAGTGGCTCTCTACTATCATCGAAGTTTGCCATGCATGGGAAATTGAATAAGAAATATGGAGTAGAGAATGTGTTCATTTGACTAGGATGTCCAGCGGAAAGAGAAGAAAAGGCTAATCAAATGCCTGATGCCTCTTTACAAGTTTTGGATTGTGTTAATGACTTGCTGGCAACGCTTATGCTTTGTCATCTTTTCCGGAAAAGCATCTACAAAAGTTTTATTTGTTCAATTATGGAAATTAAAAGATGTAAAGTCCCTTAGATATAAAATGAGTTTTGCTAATTAAGCTGTAAGATTTAAAACTAGTTTGTCTTCTCATATATGCCATAAAATATTTCATTATGAGAAGTTCATTGGTTTGACCAAGCAATTCCTATTTGTTATTTGCAGTATTAAACAATATTTAAGCAGAAGTTAAATATTTTTAGGAATTTACTCTCTTAAACAATATGGATTTTTATCCAAATTTTCCTATATGGACAGAGTATCCTCCACTCATGATAAAACAAACGAGAATAACAATAATTCCACTCAGAACACAGAACTGTGAAACGATATATTCTAACAGTAAGCAATTCTGCCTTGTTGAGACTCTGAAAGCAAGTAGTAGAAAATAAGGCACTTCCCAACCCTAATGTGCCTTATAATAATTAATTCAAAATCTCACCAGCATCAAATCATTACTGCAAAAGTTATAATTTTTATGTTTTGCTCTTGGGCTCTAACCATTAGCTTTGATTTTTTGCTTCGAATGCCATGAACTCAGGAGACAGACTGAGTTCAATTTCAGGCTGAGAGACTTACTAGCACAGTGATTTGGGCAAGTGACTTAGCCTTTGGTGATTCATCTCTAAAATGAAGATTAAAGAATTATATGAGTTAGTCATTAATCACTTAGGGCCAAGACTGGCATATAAGCATTCTATAGATATCATTTATATAAATTCTAGAAGCCCAGTATGGGGACAGATGTTAATTAACAGATATTTATTTTCCTGAAAGTTTTTAAAAATCCCTTGTGGCTGACTTTTTATATACTGTCCTCTAAGTAGCAATGGAAACCTTCCCTCAATTGACTAAACTGAGTAAGTTTGGTGACTGTATGTTTCTTCCCTTAAGCAGACAGATAAAATTTAATTGCTAGTAGGTGGTACAGGAATTTATAGACATTTCATTAACCTAAAAATCCATTATTCACGATTTTAAAGGCTTGTGTCTAGAATTGTGTCTTATTTATTTATTTATTTATTTATTTATTTATTTATTGCGCTATATGTGCAAGGGAAGATCTCAGATTTGGTGTATTTGATTTGTGCAATGATTTGCGTTTCAGTAGAAGCTATTATTAGGACAAAAAAAAAATATAATATTTAGTAATTACTACTAAGAATCTAAGTCATTTGAGTCTCTGCTTAAGGTCTTTCAAGAGGCAAAGCATTTTGAAATGAGAATCTATCTTTATCATCTTTATCAACACTGTATGTTCAGTTGGCGTGACATGCTGTGAGCTTTCAGGATGAACAGAAATCTCAAATCTATGAAGCAGAGTCTCTCTGTTGTTTACAGTATTTAAAATAAATTGTTTCAGTTCTCTGTGGGATTGTTTCCTATTGAGAAGAACTTCATAATTAGAAAACAGCAACTGGAATGGAATTATAATGCAGGTATTTTGACAATGTGGGCACCTGGTATATTATCTTGAAATAAACTGACCTATGGTTTTTACCAATAGTATTCTTTCTAGGAGAGATTTGCATAACTACAGAGAATTAGTCCCTTTGCTTATCCTTTTGAAAAGAGCATGGAGTATTTAGCAGAGGAGATAATTATGCTATTTGGGATAATAGTCAGATTTACTATTTAGGATTGCTATTCTTTATACTACATGAATTTCAGTATAATTGTTCCGATCCTGTTTAGAAGAAAGCTGATTCATTTTTCAAATTTTTTTATGATCCCTTTTATTCTTATTGTTATTTTTTTAAAGCAAGTCAGATCTATTACTATAAGCAAAAATGTTTTTGAATATTAAAATTGACCTTCCTTTGTTTGTATTTAGAAATTGTTTATTAAAAAATACTTGAATTGTCAGAGATCAAATTTTTGTTCAAATTATGACTGCCTTTGCTTGCCCAGTATTTCATTAGCATTGCTGTCATCTAATATTTATTATATAAACTCTATGAATTCCATTTTTTTTTTTGTATATAATGTTTGGTAAACACACACATATATTCCTTTTTCAGAGAGAATCAAAGTCAAGTGACAAGTTGAAGGAATTTTCCACTGATTTCCTGTTAAGAGACGATTACAAAATAGTTGTATTATTAAAGTTAATACATGTTATTGCATAATTGTAGTGATGATTATGTATTATATCTTAAAAACTTAAGCAGGATAAATATTCATTCAGGGCAACATGTTACATATTGTTTTCTCTTCTTCTGTATAAATACCTTTTTTTTTTTTTTTTTTTTTACTTTTTGTGAATGACATAGGGGAACCAAAAATTAAGTATTTTTATGGTTTATCCTGTAAGTTATTCATTTATAATATCATACTGCAGAAGCAAATTCAAAATCTTACCTAATTGCAATAACAAGTTTATTTTAATGTTTGTAGTTTCAAGAATTATCTTTAATATGTTTTTAGCAATAAAATAGGATATTCTATTTATTGAATTTTCACTGCATAGCTATGAGAAATTTTGAAAAATCACAAAGTAATTCTTAGTGACAATTTGCCATACTCTTAATTTGTTTTCACTTTATAGTTGATTTTAGGATTTTTTAAGTCAAGTATTTCTAGTACTTAATTTTTAGTAAACCTATCATTCAAATAGTTTTCATATTATTTTATTTTTTAATTAAAAACTTTTCTAGTCAATAGAAATCACTTATATAATTATAAATATACTACTTCTGACATTTAATTGATGAGTTATTATATATTGTGTGTCATCTGTGGGTAGATAAAAAATCAGTGTATTGACATTATTTAAAACATCCAGAATCCATTGAGATACTGTCTCTTAGCCACCATTATCATCATCCAGACATTGGCCTATAAATCATCCCAAATCTGTATTCAAAATGCTCTTTTTTTTTTTCTAATGATACAAAATTGGCTTGTTTTTAGGCCCTCTATTGAATGGTATCATTAAAGTGTAAAGTTTATTAGATCCATTTTAGCAGTGTTTATTTCAAAGGCAGCCACCTCAAACACACACACACACACACACACACACACACACACACTCATTAAAAGGAGAGAGGGAGAGATAAGAAGAAAAGGAGGGGATGAGGAAAGAGAGAGAGACTTGAGCTTGTACAACAATTACAAAGCAAAATTCTATTATTAAACCAGATCCCTTAAATAAAAACACGTGAGAGCTGTCTTTCAAAGACTTCTCTTAAAGCATGAAAATGTTATATGGCATCCTAATTTAGCCAGTCCACAAAGCTATCTGTGATGGCAGAAAAAGGATCTTTCTTGAAATGGATGCTTCAGTCTTTTTCTCCCAGTTGCTATTCAACGTCCTTTGTCTATTTATATTCATTATTGCCGCTGTAAGAACAGTGCGGTTTTTCATTACTTCATTGGCATGGGCTGCACTGATTCAGTTTTGCTGTTAGCTCTGACCCCTTGTTTTCCCTCCCTCATTTCACTTACTGCAAATCTACAAATGGAAGGAACAGCACACACAGTATAATACAGTACAAAATAAATAGCACATCACAAATTAAGTTGTCATGTTTAGCTTGAGTTTAACAGAATTGCATGTATTGAACAAAGAACACAAAGAAGCTTACGAATGAACAGGATATTTTGATGATTTTTTTGTATGTAATGATTTTTTTAAATCATGCTAAGTATTATTATCAATCCTCTGAATTTTTACTATATTATTATTATGGATAATTTTTATTCCCTCTAAGATAGTCAATTGATAAAGAAAAAGAAGTTTGGTAAGACGATTGATGTGATAACTTCACAGTTTTGCTGTGAAATATGTGCAGCTATTTAGTATAATTCTTTAATTTATTTTTAGCTCATTTTTAAATTTTTTGCAGTTAGCATGATCTTCTAATAAATTTTCTTTTTACATGTTTCTCATGTTGCATATTGTTTAAGCTATATTAATTCACTATATCGAAACTGTAGGATACTTATTTTTCTTAAATTTTATGATAAGTAATAATAGTAATATAAGGTAATGAACTGTTATTATGACTAACATAACCAGGAAGATAATTCTTGAAAAATACATATTTTATCTGTTTTTCCTTCTGGTAATCATGGACAGGAGGAACTGATACTGAATTTTAAAGTAGTTTAACAAAGTAATTGGATCTCACACAACAGAAAATCATTTTAAAATATACATTTTACCAGCTCAGAGAATTCAGTCTGGTATCACTATTGAATTTACATTTACTCTTTTTCTTGCAAAATGGATAAGAAAATCTTCTATTATATCCAGATGCCTCTGGTATGGTTTAATGTTTCTCTCTCTTTTTCTCCCCCCAAATGATATTATTTACAAAGAACCTAGAAAAAATAATGATATGACAGCTCTTCATCCTTCTATTCTTGGGAGCTATGGAATGTATAAAAATCTCTCTCTAGGTAGTTTTGAAGATTCCTGCAAGACCAGGTCTAGTTACTAGAGGGGAGAGAAATGATCTTAAGAGGTCTACTTACAATCAATATGAGTAAGTTAGTGACTCTGATGCTAGAAAAATCTGTCTTGTGCTCAAAAATCTTGAAGCATCTTTCCATCTTTGTTGAGTCCCTGTAGGCATTATTGTATCTGACACTGTTAGAGCAGTAATTCTCTGGAGAAACATGAGATATGTGTGGATCGTCAAAAGTGGATTTGGTTATAAAATTTCCATAAACATTGTTCACGAATTTTTCTGGATGTTATAGGCAGTAAACAAAATGCTTTTATGAGCATTTTGGGCTTCATAGGAACTTGTAACACCACGAAAGCCTACCAACACATCAAAAGCTTTAACTAGGCATGTTGATATCATTGCTTTACATGTGAGGTAACTGAGGTCAACAAAGTTTATGTCTTGCTACTTATGTGGCATTTTCAGTGATGTTGGCATGGCGACTCTCACAAGTGGATTATGGGGCTGCTTGAAAAACTCCATACAGGTCATGATTTTGTCATTCCTGGAAAATCTTGTCCCTTACTCATTTCTCAGTATAATTTCAAATACAAGTTGAATAGAGGAGTCCAAATAAGATTTAAAAAAAAAAAGTGAGCCCCAATACTATTGTAAAATATGTAAACCAAGGTTAAGTGTGAACACCAATCGTAATCCTAAGTTAAATAGCCTTCTGACTAAAAATCTGTGAATTTTGTATAGTGTGTGATGGATTGTGTTTAAAATTTTAAGCAACTACAAAAGTATTAAAGGCACCTTGGAATCGGTTTTGAATAAAAAGTCAGTAAGCCAATTTGCCTAGGCTAAACTCTTACATGCTGCTATAGTGCCCAACTCAATTTCATGATGGATGCTATATATTAGAGCTGTTTATTTCCTCTAGTTTATTTGCTTTAAAGGTACTGAGCTTTTCATTAAGTAACACTCAAGACTCCTGTATATATTTGAAGCATCTGACAAGGGCAAACAGAAGTATTTTGTTGCTGAGATATAGTTAATATTTTAGTATTATGACTAATACTCATTCATTTCATTTATTCTACAACTATTAATCATGTATCTGAAATGTGCCAAGCAATTTTCTAGGAAAGATATTTATTAAGTCAATACATTTTTTTTTCTTACTAGTGTATTAGCATCATCATGAGATTGCTAAAAACATGAATTTTTCAGTTTGGATGAGATTATAGCTGTTTCTCTATAGAATAGAATGACAGATGGAGATAATTGGCTGAAATTTATTTTAAAAAATTGCTTCCACTATAATCATGGATGGAAAAATGATTTCATCTTTTTATCCAATACTGAGTAATGATGTTTAGAAGGACTTGGAAGTGGAGGTCAGCTTCTGTTGGGAAGGGTGTATGGGGATAATATTAATGATATCTGTTGTGAATGTGTGAATGTGAATGGTGGGCCAAAGTTAAGATTTTTTATGTCAAGTTCAATAACCAAAGCTAAATTTTATTTATTTATTTTTTAGTCTTCCTTGAACATTTCACACAATGTTTTATAGTTCTCTGATGAAAGTCATTGATTTCTAACAGGATTAAATTTACGCATGTACTTGTCTCTGTTTCCTAGATTCTCTGAATCGTGAAGACAGGATCCATGTTTAAATTAATTGTGGTGACCCCACAATCCCTTGGTAGGAGATACCCAGGCACTATTTGTTGAATACATCACTGAGTACAGAAGGCTGCATTTGAGTATGATGACCCCTCAAAGACTAATAAAACCCTGCTATTCTCTTAAATCCATGTCCAGCATTGCAAAAAAGTAGTAAAGCTTGTGCAAGTTATGACGAGAGCTCTGCCATTGTTATAGCGCTCAGATTTACACCTAAAGGGAATTGAAATCTGCCACTGGGAACACTGTAAACCCTCTACTAATTTTAGGTCATTAGTCGTTCTTCTTTTGGAATGATAATTCACATGGCCTTGAAAGTTTTCCTTCCCTGGGAAGCTAATCCATTGTGTTATCAGTTTTATAAAAGATTTTACTTGAAAACATGGTTAGTGTTCAGTAACCCTTAACCAAAAAAAGAATAGAAAACAGAATATCAATCTGAGTAGTATCTAAAATCTGTTTTGGGGTGCTTTGCCCTCAACTTAAAGCTGTAATTTTGGTGCTTATGGTGCAAGAGAACAAAAGCTAAAGATCAAGAGGGAGTCTACAGCCATGCCACCCTGAACAAGTCTGATCCCCTCTGATCTCGGGTGGGCCTGGTCAGTACTTGGATGGGAGACCACCTAGAAAGACCAGGTGCTGTAGGCTTAAAAAATAGTTTAAAAAGCAATAAGCGATTATAAATTGACAAGGTCCTTGGAATCTGTGAGGTCAACCAAGGGTTGCCTCTCAAAAAAAAAAAAAAAAAAGATCAAGAAGAACACATGATAACCTTCTGACAAACAGGGATATTTACTTAAAAGACTTAAAACACTAAAATAAGAAAGAGCTTAAAGTGTATGTTCTTTAAACACAAGAAAAAGACAAGAGTAGTTAAAAACATTCAGAAAACTCTAGACAGGATTGAATGCTCTAGAATCAAGTGTAAAGAAAGAAAAGCAAAAAGAAAAACTGTAAATCTATATCATTAACAGAGAGCTCCTGTTGCCTTACTCCTTTTTAAATCACTATAGAGCTACTAAAACCTTTTGGAATTAAGGTCAGATGATATAAAATGTTCAAGTCTTCTTTGTCATTGGTCTATATTTTTTTCTCCTTAATGTAGTTTTTTGTTTCTTGCTGGGTCCATAGTTTTTCATTAACTTGTCTACAATGTTCCAGTTTTAGATTCATTTCACATATTTTCATTCTTAATGATAGGAAATGATTGAACAACTCACTCATTCTCTATTATTTTTCATGCCTTTGTGCTAATACCCTGTAGAATTATTTTTTAAGTTATATTTTAGCCTTATGTTACAGCCTTCACATACACATAAAAAAGAAGGAGAGACAGCTCCTAAATTCTCTAACCTAGATTAATCGGTCATAAATCTGTAACCATTGAGCCAATGTTTACAGTTAGTCTATATAGTATACCTTAAAACAGAGCTGAGAATCGATATAAAGTTAATGGTGAATACATCATAGGTCATACATCAGGTTGAGAGACTCTTATCTTTCTCTGTTTTGTTTGTACTGTTTTTTTTTTCCCTTTCATCTACTTCTTTATACTCTTTCTCTTCTTTTCCTTTTTCCTTTTTTACATTCTTTCTTTTCTTCCCCTTTACCCTTCCTCCCTCCCCTTACACTCCTGATTCCTCTTTTCTTCCTTCCTTTTTGTTCTCTCATAATTCTTCCAGTTCCTTTTGTCTGTTCTTTTTTAACTTTTCTACATTTTCCTTTCTTTCAGACTTTTAAAATTCTATTTCTTTTTTCTTTTCTTTTCTTGTTTCTTTTATTTTTTATTATTATTATTATTATTTTTTTTTTGGTAATCTCTCTGGTATGTTTATCATATGTGCACTGAAAATTAGGTATAGTGGAAAGGATAAATGACAGAATCAAGGTCCAACCTTCCTTTATTCCTTCATTATTTCCTAAACATGAACTTATTGAAAACTTTTTATGTGAACATATCTAAAAATCTGAGATGCAGGGTCTTGTTTATTTTTCGCAACATCTCTAGGAGTGGGCAAGAAGGCAGTGGCTACTAAGCAAGACGCATTAGCTTGCATAAGCCCATACAGTAAGTGTTGGGATTAGAGAGTGTGTATGTCTGTCTACTCCAGGATCTCTATTTAGCTACATTCTTTATACCTTTTTCAGTTTATAGATTTTTTTTTAATATATAGATAAATCACTTTACAATGGACACACAAGCACTTGCTTTTTTCTCTTCTCATGCAGTAGAAAAGAGTCCCCAAATTGTGTCAGGCACTTTGTATATCCATTCCTATGATGGTGATTAAGACGATGATGGTAACTTACAGTTATTTAGCCTTGTGTGTGCCTCGAGCTGTCTTTACCACTTTCCAAAGATAAATGCAGGCCATTTATAATGACACCTTAGACATTTATCTTAATGAATATTGGTGTGCTTAGTATAATCTGCATATGGTCACTAGTCACAGGTCCATGTTAAGATAGAGAAATAAATGTCTTTGAATTGTTATGTCCTTTGCACATTTTGTTCTAATTTTTATGTCCAGGTGTTGGAAAAGGAAAAAAAAAAAAAAGACATTTTCAATCAAACTCAATTCTGGTTGAATATTTATTTAATACACATTTTGAGAAGAAGAGGCAGCATATATGAATTAGTAGGTTATTTTTTTTTTTTAATATAACAGAATAGTATTGGGAAGGAAGGAAGAGTGGGAATAAAATATTGGTGGCTATGATTTGTTCCCTTAACTATAAAGGAACAAATTGGAAAGGCTATCATCTGTAAATGATTGCTTAAAAATTTAGGAATAACTTGTTTATTTAATGCTGATATTGCTGGTTTATATAAGTAGCAGTATAATAGTCTGTGGATGCTTAGTCATTTGAGATATTTTATTTCTGTGGATTTTTTTTTAAGTCACTGAATCTTTTAAAATACGGTCGGTAAAATATGATTGTTAGTTGAGAATTTGTAGTTGCTGTTAACTCTTCATATATACATAGAAAAATACTTGTAAACTCCAAATAGAAACAACATTGAACATTTTATTATAACAATGGTCCAAGGAAAGGGGAAGACATGTCCCTCATGAAAATTCATTTATTTTAAGTTACTCTGACTTAGTTTAAAATAACCTAATCTAGAATGGCTTATTGATTCATCTGTAAATAGTTCCATTTTGTAAGAAGAAGAAAAAAATGTGGATCTCTTTAGTTTTCTACAAGATAGCAGATTTGATTATATCTTTCCCAGCAGGAAAAAGTATGTAGTGCTTCTCCTTCTTGGTCGGTAGCCCTTGTGTTAAATATTCAATGCGCTGATCATTATTACATCTGAATCATTATTTATCTGGAAGTACTTTTTAAAAACTCAAATCCAGTCTGATACTATTGGGAATATTTAGCTTTAACTATCTGTAAACACATCATAAGCAGCATATTTTACTTTACAGGTTCTCCATATTCATAGAATAATGAAGTACTAAGTCATACTTCTCAGATCATCTTATTCTGAATCCTCAACCTGATTGTTAAAATTCCCAAATGTATTTAATCCTGCTAAATCCCCTTGCGTTCTTTGGAAGCCATATAGGCCTTTTATAAGCAGATAATTAGTCCTTATTTTGACTGGACAACATTTTAATAGTTAAATGACACTTCTTAATAACAGCCTAACAGGATAATGAATCCCTTAAGTTATTGCTTACTTTATTCAAAAGCAAGTTCTCCTTGACAGTTACTTTAAAAGACAAGTTGTCTCAAGATATTTGTTTTCCCTTTTAAATTTCCTTGCTTTTGCACTTTAGCTCTGCATTATTTAGACTAGTTAACATGCAGAGCAGGAAGCTGTTTCTTAACTTTTTCCTCCTCTTTTTGAAGGTAATTTAATGCACATTAACTGGTATTCTGCACCTTTTATATTTTCTGATTTGTTTAAAGATTCCGTAGATTAAATTATTTTTTGAAAATGTTGGTCTACTTGTAAAGTTCACGCAAATAATAGTTTAGAGATTATACTGTGTTGAAGGCACATATTATCTTTACCGTTCAGTTTTAGCATCTTTTCATGTCCTCATATGAAAAATTTTAAAAACACACACACAAGGATTTAAGCAGTAAAAAAAAAAAAAAAAATTTGATTTTAAAATGTACAAAATAGTAATTATGTAAAAAGTGTTTCTTTGAGGGAAATGAGAGATTATACCTAGTTAAGTAGATGACAGAGTACTAATTATTATTTATAGCCTTTATTATTATATACCTGCAAGTCACAATAGATTAAGTTTCAGTTAACTTTGAATAGCTAGTAATTATAAAATACAATGCTGAGAGAAAAATCATTAACTTATGTACACCTAATCTTTGAAATTAAATTACTTTGCATGTCTTCTTCTAAGCTTCTTGTAATGTGCATTTTAAACATTTATTAATTTAAATAATTTAAAAATAAACCTGATGTTACAAAATGTCTTTTTTATCTACTGTTCTGGGGCTTAATTTAAAAGATGTGTATGTATTTGGCACTATAGTTTATAACACAAATACATAAATCTATAATTTTTCACAGGTGAAAACCCTCATTTTACTGTTGTTAGTGGGTAGATCTTCTAAAATTGTAATGTTTTGACTCTTTTAATTTATGCCAAGAAAAGAGGACATTGAGTAAAAATATATAATTTTCAATAATTTAGAATCAACATTCTACCATTCAAATATATGTGTGGAAAAGTTACACTGTGTAGTAGTTAGAGCAATTGTAGTGGTAACAGGAGAAAAACATATTAAGAGCTTCTACACGTAGATCATTTTGCCAAGCAATTACTATCCATCTTCTCATTTAATCCTCAGGATTATTCAATGAGGTAGAGTGAAGTAACTTGCTCAAGGTGAGATTGCTGGCAAGTGAAAGAACGTGAACTCACATCAGACCTCCTCTGCTCAGATCCCAGTATGTTAATCACTTTGATTCACAGATTCCCTCCAATGAAGACACGTGAAACTAAAGCTTTACACCATGCATAGCTCCTTGGTTTTTGTGCTCTAAGATACAATTATGAAAAAGTATGAGGTGTATAAATGTATGTACTTAAAGGCACCACTCGTTCTGCCTCATTTATTTGTATATGCATAGCTTTTCCCTATTCCTACCAATTAAATCTCAGCGTCATGGATTGCAATTATAGATTGTCAAATAAACTAAAGATTTGGATATTAATCAATTACCTGATCATCACAGGGAATCAAGTTGGATCAGTATAGCCCAAATATCACTTTGTGTCCATTTTCTCTTATGAAATCAGTAGTGACTTTTCCCCCAATTTAACCAACCCAATTGTGATTAATATGTCCTACATAATCTTTTTGATGTCTTGTTTGCCAGAAATCACTGTCCATGCTTCTTTTTTCTATTCTTAAAGCATTTATTTCCGTCTCACATCCAGTTCACCAAGAAGTGGTTCAGCATCTCCTCTTCTCAATTCAGCCCCGCACACTGCGGGTTCCAAGCACTGCTTTTCTGTCTCTGGGATGACAATGATCCAAAACCTCAAAATGGAGGTGACTTTCTGCCATGTAGAATTAAAAATAAACCTATATTGTGAAGATAAATTTTTTTTAGCTGAATATGGCTTTAAGAATAGAAGTTTGAGGCTTTTTACCAACCCAGTAATTTAGTCTCCTTATTTTGACTTGGCTACAAAATGCTTCATCCCTTTCAAGAACTGAGGGACAGTTGTGAGGAAAAAAAGGGGAGGCAGTCACATCTCCATGTCATTCTGGCTCTGGAACTTACACACACACACACACACACTCTCACACACATGCGCACACACACACATCTCCAGTTTTCACTTTCCTGTCTGTTCAGCTAAAAATGTCCCCCTTATTTTAAGCTAAGGCTGTTGAGATTCTTGCTATATCTCACATCCAAGGACACTGTTTTTTCCAGCCATTTTCTTCTATGAATAGGGAAATGCTTTTCTGTTTTAATTCAGCTTAAACAAAGATGATATCTTTCAAACTTATGACGTGAGTTTATAGTACATTGATGTGATATTGACGGAGGTACTATGGTGCAGAGGTTAAGAGCACAGCTCTGAAGTAAGATTGCTTGGGTTTCCAACCTCATTCTATCACTTACTATATGCAAACTCTTCTCCGTGCCTTAGTTTCCTCATCTGTAAAATGGAGGTGATATACAACCTTTCTGACAGGGTTAGTGTGGGGACTGAATGAGTTCATATATGTAAAGTTTTAAGATAGACAATGTATCTATATTTCTTGAATGAACGAACGAATGAGTGCATTAATAAATGTATAAATATACTTTTGCAGGTTATGATACACAAGAGTGAGACCTATTTTCCCTGAACTGGAGGCTTCATGCCAGCTTTATGCCGTGAAGTTCATTTCTCCTTTTCTCTCACAGTGGAATTTCCACTGAGTTTCTATGTCCTGCCATAACAAGTCCCAATTCCACTAGTCCTTGGCTAATTGGCAAACCAGAGAAGGCTGACAAATTAACAAGATTCCCATCAAATGATTCATTTAAGCACTCACAGAGTACAATCTAATGGTTAATAGAGTACACATAAATTTTAAGTATGTCATTTAAAGAAAACTCCCAAAGCATATGCTTTAGTGATGATTTTCATTGTTATAATACTTGTAATTTCATCTTTTTTTGTTTCTTAGAAGACTGATTCATTTAAATTGTACAAAACACTGGCCAGGACACAAAAGCTTACTAAAATTAATTCTTTCCAGCCGGTCTTCTTCGCCTAAGAGCTGCAGAATAGCCAGTGAAACTAATTCATTGAACACATGGGAAAATCTGTTTACACCATGAAAGCTGTTTTCCTATGTGATGCCCACTGCTGGCAAAATCAAAACTGAAAACATTGAAAAAAAAAGAGAGTGAAATAAAGAGCATGAGTGGCAGATGGTGGAGATAAATAGTTGATCGTCACTGTCTGCTAGTCTCACTGTACTCCTTTCTTTGAATTATCACAGTCCCATAATTTTGCCACAATTATCTATGAAATTATGCTGATTGTTAAGCTCTGATTCATGCTTTTCTTAAGTCATCTGCAGAAGAAATGACATTCTAATTGCACTCCTGAATTTTTTACACTATGAGTTTGTTAAGCACAGACACATTTTACAAAAAAAGAAAAAAAAGCCTAAATGTATGTAATTTGACATTGTGATAGATTAATACTTAGGCATTAGACCAACAGTACAATTAGACAGCTTAAATGTGTCCTACATCTTAATGTCTATTTGACTTTAAGAAGTCACATTAAGTCCTCCTTTTTCAAAGAGTCTGTTGCCATTTTGCTTATTGAAATAAATCAAAGTCTATCAGAGGATTTAAGTGGATTATGAGAAGGCTCATCACAATTACACATAATTCTAGAAAATTGGAATCTGGGGAATTAACTGTAAATTCAGAAAATCTCAAGGTAAGAAACTGTATTTACAGTAGACTTCCTAAAGTGGTTATTGAGGATGTGACTAACTCTTATTCTTTAAGGTATCTAAATTCCTTTTTAACAAGGATCAAGTTTAGTCTCTGAAGTAGAATTTGAAATGACAGCTAAAAATACATTTTAAAATTTACATGACATTATGTGCATGTTATCATATTTGTATTAAATATGATATAATATGTAGCTTACTCTGAAACAGCCAAGAATATACAGATTCCCATGTGATATGATTTAAATTATAGGCTTTCAATCTTTTGTCAGGTGACACAATTAATAAATATCATGTTATATAGAGACTAAGTATACACATGTAAGTATGTGTATTTACATATATTTTTAAAAATCAACAAAGGCATCGCATAATAATGTGAACTGGTTATGACTCCTTAAATGGGTTCAACCACCAACTAGTGAATGACGATCCTGTTTGGAAAGCACTGATCTAAAATACCAAAGTCCTACCTACTTAAAAGGTATCCATCGGTTTGCTACCAAAAGGCAAAATAAAATTTGTTGAACTGAAATTAGTTGCACATTGCCTACAATAGTTTCTGTTGAGATACTTGCATATACATACAAGAATGAGGCATCACAGAACTCCATTTTGAAGGATTTGTAGTAGATAGATGATAAGGCAAAGAATACAGACGAAGCAACATATTAATATTGCGAAGACCTAGAACAGCAGGAAGATTTCTAGAAATGATGACATTAGGTTTGTTGAAGTGGAATGTGGAAGATGGGGATTAAGAGGTAGTCATGGTCCAGGTCCTGAAGGGCCTTCTGTGTAAAAATGGAGTATGAAAATTATAATGAAATTTATAGAAAGGGGTTTAAACTTGGAGAGACTTGTTACTCTACTTTCTATTCTTAAAATAATCCTACAGGTGCCTTTTATTAGACAGTTGCTGCTAATTACTCAGAAGGAAACAGGCTAACCAAACGAAAGTGACATTTTTAGTAACAAATATTAGAAAGTGACAAAAGCACCATAAGTCTGGCAAAGACTTCCTTAGAGTTATGCCCTGGGATCCAGCTCTGCTTCCTAGATGTTATGCCAAATTCTCTTTCTTTTCTCTTCTTGGGAATTACAATACCAAATTTAGAATGCATTAAAATGGTATCTCTGGTAATAAGCCCAGCGACAGCTCTCATTGAGGGACCCAGGAGGAAGATGTCAATCAGAAAAGTGAGCTGTTAGTACTTTCAGAACAGAAAAGAAATTGAACTTTGTTGATCGGTCATATACAAATAACTTAGATAATTACATAGTAGGATGTAGTAACATTTTCAAAGGAAAAAATGAAAATTCTTGAGCAGATGCTCAAAAATTAGATAAACATGATTCTGAAAATCAAAGATCTTTCACTCCATTTTCTTTAATGGATGAAATATAGGTAGAAAGGATCAAATGCATCAAGCTATGCTGTCCCTCCACTAACCAGAGATTGGTGACAGTATGTATTAGATTCTCATTGCAACGGAAACAAATTACTAAAACTTAATGTCTTAAAAAAGTAATTAAAAAAATATTCTCTTACAGTTCTATAGGTGAGAAGTCTGACATAGATTTCCTCAGTCTAAATTCAAAGTCTCAGCGGGGCTACAGTTTTTCTAGAGGCTTGAAGGGAGAATCTGTTTCCTTGCCTTTTCCAGTTTTGAGACCCTGCCCACATTCCTTGCTTTGTAGCCTAAATCCTTATAATCTCTCCTGTTTTAAAATCCATTTATTAGCAACCCCAATGCCATCTGAAACCTTAATTGCCCTTTGCCATGTAACCTAACACAGTCACAGGTTCTGAGAGTTAGGGTGTAGGCATCTTTATAGTGGACCCTTATTCTGCCCACCACAGGAAGGCTGTTAGAGCATCACTTGGAGCATGAGAAGTGCCTCTGCATCTGTGCAGCAGAAGGTACAATGCAGATGTGAAAGGATCTCCAGAGCTTGCTTCTCTGACTGCTCAGGCTTCAGTGGTGGTTCAACAGTGAGACTTTGCCACTCTCCAAAGAAATAGGAAGTAAATAAAGGAAAACATTTCAATGAGCAGCAAAATCAATGAAGCAAACCGATCCAGCATTATTTCATTGATTTCCCCCACTTTAGCGACTCATTGAGTCCTGCTTGCTAGTCATCAAGGATCATTTTCTTCCTTTTCCTTTTTTTTTTTTTTTAATTGCTCTATACTTTCAAGCTCTTTAACTCTCCTCAGGTCCTAATTGTGATGGCCAAGTTTGGTTTCAACTGATCAGCTTATTGACCAGAGTTAAGGGGCCACCTTTCCATTATTTAAAGCTTTCCCCAGAAATGGTGTTTCAGCTCCTACCAAAAGCCTTCAGAACCTTATCTCTCACAATGATCCAAAACTCAGTGTTTTCATGAAATCATCTTCAGCAAGGAACAAAAAGAGAAACACAGCAACTAATGAAATCCTATCACGAACAGCTTTTTATTAAGGAGCCTTTCTGACCGGATAAGCTTTTCTGTGTGACTTGTGAGATATTTCAATAGGTAATCCCATGAAAAAAGTTCAAGAATGTGTTTTGAAAATGGCTATATCATTAGGATAATTGTATAGTTTTTTTTAAGATCTCTACACTGAAGGAGAAAATGAATGGGTACTGTGATTTTGCCACATTAAAAAAAATTAGTATATTACTTCAGTAAATTTAAATTACTAAGACTTGTCCTTCACAAAAGTAATCACAGTACATTACAGTTCTACTTCTTACATGAATTGGACTTTGACGTAGTTTATGTTAGACTTTTATGCAAAATAATCTCTAAAAAACATGCTTCAAAAACCTTATATCAGATTATGGCACTGTAGTGTTTCTCTTCCTCTTTAAAATATCCTGAAATATGGACTTAATTTGTTGTAATATTTAACATATCTGCATTAAGTATTTAGATATTTCATACCAGCTACTTATTACAGGAGTTGTTTTTTTAATTTGTGATTTTTTTCAGATCTTTGTTCCATCTCTTTACATGTATAAAATTATGTGTTATGTGGAGAAGCAAATTGTGTGTTACATGGGTACTGCCTTCAATCCATAGACAATATTCTAGCAGTTAATAGAGACTTTGTTTTTTTTTTTAGAATATATATCCATTCCTAAAGACAATATTAACTTATTGTAGGAGATATATTCTACAACTTTATGGCCAATAATGAAAATTTGAAGATTTGAGATCATTACTAGAAAGTAACTCTAAATTGATACTTGCAACTTTTTTAGTGGCAGATAATTTCTAATATAAGAAAATGCAAGAGACTAGAAGGAAAATCATGAAAGCTACAGTCAGTCCTTGCAGTGGAAAATAAATGTGAATGGCCAAAAACCCAGAACTGGGTCTATTTTCAGTGGAATAATCAATTGCTAACTTATGAAGTAAATGTCCCCAGCCTCTTCCTGGGTTTTATAAACTCTTTTGATCAAAGTTGGAGCATCCTCTCATTTCTAGCACTTCCTCCCTCTCTTTCTATTCTGCTCCTCAACACTTCTTTAACCTTTGCTTCTAATTTTGCATATATATAGAGAGAAATCAAAGTGAAGCCACATCTCTGATGTGCATAAATTGATCGCTCCCAAGCAGTCACCATACATTTTTCTGCTGTAGTGCAGTTTTCACGTGCCAACCAGCAGATTCCTGTTTGAGTTGATTCAGCAAGACTGCTTGAGACATGGCGTGCACAGTCCCCACTGTATATGATAATGCCACATTCAGAGTGACAGTGGTCTAGGCCTCAGGGCAGTAGATGCTTCTGAGATACATTCAATTGCTGTTTAACTGAGTTTAGCCTACGGTATGGAGAAAAGTTGCTGATGCTTTCAAACATGTTTAAACATTTTAATATTGTCTTGGCATGTCAGCCCAAACTAGAGCACTCCTAGGACAATGCAGTAAAATCCTGTAATTACAGGACCAGAATTTCCAGAGTTTCTATGGTAACCCCCTGCGTGAACTTCTTAATAGAATGTGCTTATATCTTTTAAAGTGTTCTTTTTAAGAGTTGCACTTTTAGTAATATTGGTCAGTTTCTTACTCATAATAAGGAGACATAAAAGAAGTAGAAATATATTGTTTTCAGATCTCATGCTGACTGCTGGAGCAGTTTATTTCTTGCAGACGTTGTAATACATCCTTGATCACTAGCACCAGTGATCTATTGCTGCGTCCATGAACTTCGTCCCCCAAACAAACGAACACAAACAAACAGAACTTGAGACTTCAGAGAGCAAAGATTTATTACTTCTCACATTTCTAGGTATTGGCCGCACAGTTCTACTAGTTTGCCTGCCTCGCTCATGTAGCTATATTCACCTGGAGCATTGGCTGGAGTAGGCACTGCTGAGGCAGCTCAGTCTTCCTCTCATTTGGCCTTTCATCTTCAAAGAGGCAAGATCATGCTGTCTCTCAGGATGGTGATCGCAGGGTTCCAAGGGCAAAAGCAGAAACTGCTAGGTCTCTTGACACCTAGTCTGGAAATAGCACTGTATTTCCTCTACTTTCTAGTTGTCAAAGCTAGACCAACGTTAAGGCATGCAGAAATAGAAACTACATTTTGACAGTAGAAGCAGTGATGTCACATTGCAAAGGGGCATGTATTAGGAGAATAGAGGAATTTCTTACCTGATATTGCAATTCAATGCCATTGTCTACACATATCAAGAAATATGCATAGGTCATGTACTGAACGGCTCCTTTGTTTTATTATTTTTATATATGAGAGATGCATGGCATTTTGCATATTTGTCTTGTTTTTCTTGCCTTTCTTTGATTTTTTTAATGTCTTAGTCTTAGTTTGTTACTAATTTTTGACACATCATTAGAATGGGGCTCCTTCTTGCATTATGTTCTATGAAGGCAAAGCAAGATAGCAAGCCGGCAAACCGTTTCTTTCAAGTGAAAATGATTAATTGTGAGGTTGATCTGTTCAGGTTGTAAAGATAACTGCAAATAATAGAGCATTTGCCCTTTAGTTTGAGCAACCATGATGGCACATACTGAATGAATCTTCTTTGTCTTAGTAAGTATTAAGTATTAGAAAGTACGTGATATAGAACAACCAGGATACAGTGACCAGTATGTTTTTCTAAATAGATGGTAGCTTTAATATGTTGCAGACTCTATCAGTATAAATCTATTAGTACTATAGGAAAAGCTTCTCAAAATCCATGCCCCCATTTTATTATTTTTTAAATTACAGTTGACATTTAATGTTATTTTTTGTTAGTTTCAGGTATAAAACGCATGCCCTTTTAATTGATGATTGGTATTAATTATATATAATAAGTTATCCAAAACCTTGGGGCCAGATATATCTCAAAATTTAGAATCTTTCATGTTTTAGAAAAAGTAGTATCATTCATGTTTTATATATTATTTTTAAAAATCTGAGTCTGATATAGCGCTCTTAATTAAACATACTACTTCTGTATGTAAAGCATAAACATTCATATTGTTTGAGCTAAATAAAGAGGAAAATTAGCCTTGTATTAGAGTCAGGTTTGTTGTAAAGTTTTAGGAAAAAATAACTTTTGGTTTTCCAATATATTCTGGATTACTGAATATGGATAAGGGATTGTGCAACTGACATAGCTAATATTTATTGAGGTTAGATTGTGTGCCAAGAATTATTACAAGTACTTTATCTATATTAACACATTTAATTCTCACAATAATCGTAAAAAGTTAATTTAATCTTATGCTCGTTATACAGATAAGGAAATTGAAATAAATTAGGCAACTTGTTTACATGTATACAATTACTAAGTGACAAAGTTAGGGTCTGAATTGAGGAGCCTGACTCCTGAATTCTATTTCCTTAAAGACTCCCCATTTTACTAATGGAAGATTATAGACAGAGAAAAAAATTATATACATATAATCTGCCTCCTTAAATCTCCCCAGGGGCTATGACCTACTGTTCACTGAACATCTTCACTACACCAAACACTATGCGATGGGCTTTATATACATTAACCCTTTTACTCCCACAATAAATAGAGGAGTAGGTATTATTATCTCCCATACGAGGCTCAGAAAAATTATATTTAGAGTCACACAGTCATACATGATGGGCCCGGAATTCAATAATGTTGGGACTCCACATTTCTCATTCTTTTAACAGGTCCTCTGTCCCTTGATGGAAAACATAGATGAGACTAAAGGAAAGGTTGGAGATATGCCATCCTTATATCCTCTTCTAATTTGGTTGGATCAAATGCTTTTATGATAAATAAGAAAATCACTTAGAAATCTTGACCCCTCACCCTTGTAGGTCTGACTGACATTTACTTACATAATGCAAATTTCCCCTTCTTCTGGAAAGTGTACATATATTTAGAGGACCACGAACAGCTCGTGTGAGTCAGTGATCAGACTCCATGAGCTGTTAAGTGCTTGTCTTTCTAGTCTTTCCAAATCCTGAACAAGTAAAAGGCAACCATCTTGAGGTTACATAAAAGAGCCTAGTCCAATGTGGTATGCACTTTTAAGACCTTGTCCTCTCACACCTAAGCTTTCTTGGCTACAATGATAATTTTCTACATAAAAATGTTTTGGCTCACTTACATCTATTTCTTCTCAGTTCTATTATTTAAGTTAAAAAGAAAAAACATTTGTCAACAGCTATTTTAAAATAAAGCACTCAATTTAATCATTTCTAAATTTGATGACAAATTTCATTGGGACTAAAGAAAGTAAAGGTAATGTTAAAATGTTTGTTGAAAAATGATTGTCAATTATCTCTTCTTTTCATTTATTTGTAAAACTTTTTCATAGGCCAGTAAATTTCACCAGAAATTAGGAGTGCCTCTGAAGAAAGAAGTCATCATATAACAGGAAATAGAGTAGTATAAAAAATAATAATAAATGTTTTTTAAAGGCGCCCACAGATTTTTTTTTCTGCCCCAAAGAAAAGAATATCCCTTTTTTTTATTCACAGAATTTTGTCAAGTATTGTTAAGAATGCACTAGTGCTTAATTTTAAAGAACTGATTGTAGGAATGATGTGAGTGTCTGGGATCTCTACACATTAACTAACAACTCATTTATCTCATACGTTTTGTGAATTAAGTAATTTATATATTAAACAAATAAGCAAATGATACATACATCTTTAAATACCTGAGTTTTTTTTTTTTTTAAAGGAGAGAAAAACTAATTGGAAACATTTATAACTAAATGCAACATTTTCATGTCTTCTTTTAGGAAACAGAAATATCCTTGTATATTCAGCCCCAAGCCAAGGGCCTAAAGTAGAGTGAGTGTCCGGGATTCTGGCAGAATACATAACTCAGCGTAAGAAAATCCTTACTAGTGCAGAGCTGTCTTCAAGAGCCTTAATGATGCCAGTGCTCTCCTATAATAATGATGCCTCTAATGGTTTCTGAATTGTGTAGGACAGCTTCTGGAAACATTAAATGCCTCTATAAACCTGGGCTTTCCTTGTTATTTCTAATGATTCTACGACGTTTTGTCTGCTTGTCACTTCTTGTTGAGGTCACTGTAGCAGTATCTTTTCCCTGCCCACTCACCTACCCTGCATTTTAAGAACAAATACAGTTCTTTTTAAAGAAAGAACCCTACATCTTACATTAGTTATAATTTCCTTTACTTTAGGAAACTTATAGTTTAAGAGAGGATGTGCCATCTTTTTTTTTCATTAAATAGTAAAATTTGTGACTTTATGGCCTCTATTTCCTGTGCTGCTCAGATATGTTTTTCTCGTTCTTTGAAGACTGCTGCTTTTTCTTATGGCTATGGGTAGCAGTAATTGATCTCGAAATAATTCAGAGCAATATGGTGCAATGGAACACTGAAGCAAAAGCCAAAATACTTGTTCTTTGGCCTCAGTTTACCCATAAGCTAAACCCATCTCTGCTTCCATTCTCTTTGTGTTTTGATTGTAGTGATAAGTAAAAGGGATGCCATGTAGAAAAGCACTTTTTATAAGTTCTAAAATCATTTACTATCATGATGGCTTAAAACTATGTACTTTCAAGAGAGAAATTAGCTTTATGTCTAAAAAAAGCATTTAACTCTTCAAAATGATGTAATAATTCTAGTAAGTGGTATAATTAGACAAAAATGGAGAACTCCACAAATAATGCTAAAGCAACAACAGAATCTAATGAATACAATTTCTTCTTCTAGCCTTGGAAAGGGAAAGGCCTTAAGGAGGAGTTTTGGGAAAGGGGCTTGAAGGACCTAACTTCGTTGCAGAAAATGTTTATAGAGAATGTCATTATATTTCATTATAAAACATTTTTTGTTGTTGTTGTTGTAGATTTATTCCATACTAACAAGAGTTGCAATTAAGTGTTCTCCATTTTTGCTCTTGTCAAAATTAAAGGGAACCATAGTAAACTAAAACATGATATAATATTCTCAGATATTAAAAATGCATCTTTCAATGAAAGACTGAAACACTAAGGACAACTAGTTGTAGAAGCCCTGCCTGCATATTCCCACACATACACACACAAATGGGACATTTTACCAGTATATCTTTTGTGAAAGGAAGAAAGAGGTGTATTTAATGATTCTCTAAGACACTAAAGAACTTTTATTTTTTAAAGATTTGTATTATATACTTGCATAATTAAAATAAGAAAATATAGAAACACAGAAAAATACTATTCCGCTCTGGCCTCCCTTAATATTTTGCACCATAATACAAATTGCATTTGTTAATCATTGGCATTTCTTTTGAGAATTCATTTGAGTCATCAAGATTGGGAGTTTTGATTGCTCGTGATGAATCTCTTATAGCCTTTCTTGATTATTTTCTAAATTTGATGACAAACACTGCAACACGTCTCAGCCAATTAGGCTTGTCAACTTCCACTGTGGTCCCCAATCAAGTGTTTGACTTTGGAAATGACAGGAGATCCTTATTAAAAGTCATGCTTCTTGGATAGAGATGTAGCAGCCCACACATGAGGCTGATGGCAGAGGAGACAAGCTGCCTCTTATTAAAAGCAATAAGAGGAAATCAAATTTAGTATTATAAAGTAAATTCTGCGGGAAGGAATTAAAGAGTATTTCATGTTTAGTTGATTGCAAATTGAGTCAACCTAAATGAATATTTCCTATGATCTACAAGGAGTTCAGGTATACAAATTAAACAACAGGTGAGAAGAGTTGTTATAGTATTAATACAGCACTGTGAGCTGTCTCTAAATGCATTTCAAACAAAGGAAGAACACAGTCCTGGGAATGTCAAACTGGAATGTATATTAATCCCTGAAAAGCAGCAACATGTGTAAGTCATTACATAAGTAAACTGACACATTGTGTGAGACTTAGTAAAATTAGAGAGATGATCAGAGACCATTCTAGGTCATTTCTGCAGGGGATGACAACCACATTCATAGAGGTTTTTCTTTTTCCAGTACTAAATTCCTGATTATTGTCTTGTGTTCTTGCTAGATACTATCAGAAGAGTAAAAGAGGAGTTTGAACTTGTTAAAGCAGTGAAGGAAAAAAAAGAACGTTTAGGGTAAAAAATAGGTCTGCTTTTACAGTTTGCATTTTTATAAGGTTTTTTTTTTCCCCCTCCTTTTCAAAGCATTTAGGTCAGCCTGAAATAAACAAAGTTAACCCAAGATAGGAAATATTCTCAAAGAACTCACAGTTTGCTCATTTAAAATAACTGGATTACATAAACCATTCATATAAATTTGTCAATAGTTTGATATTTTAAATGCATCTAAAAATATGTGTTTGAGAGACACAGGGAATTTAGCATAAAGAAATGTGCTTTTCCTTTGATGATGAAATTAATAAGATCTGCCCACTTAAAAGTCGAATAACAGCATGTACAACGATAATAAATAATTATCTTTGCATTTTACCATTGGGAGAGAGAAAAGTGATTCTAGATTTTCTCTGAAGACATTGGCATTTCCTATTTGAGCTCACAGCACACAATATAAAAATCTCAGGCCACAGTGGTTCCAAAATCAGTGGGCTGACAAATGTCAATATTTCAGTTACCCATCACTAAAGGAGAAAAAAAGACATATAACATTGGAGGTCTACTTTATTTAGGAGATTTGACAGAGTAAAACTCTAAAAATCCTAAATAAATAATTGCCAAAGTAGGAACACAATGTTAAACCATAGAGAATGGTATGAGGAGACAAAAGCAGGGGATATAAATCTATCGGAGAGCATATAAGCATACTGGGAATAATTTATACAACACTTTCTTCTATTTTAAAGCAAAACTACCCAGGATCACATGTATGTAAATCTCACTAATTCCATTTGTTGTGGATATATTTGCAGATGTTGAAAATTGTCCATCTTTATAAGTCCCAAGCCTTATACTAAAATGACACTATATGATATAAATTGGAGTACAGTCATATTATGTTCTTTTGTTTGTCAATAAACTATAAAATATATTAAATAAAACCCTGGAGGTTATTCTCTTAGAATCTGTTGAGGTGGAGCAGGTTTGTCTCTCTCTCACTCTCCTTTTCTCAAACAAAAATAAAGTCTGTTACAAATATATGTATTGGTAATATTAAGAAATGAATAACTATTCTCCAAAGACAAACGTACTTAATGATTTTAATCACACATTCTTAACTGCCATCTTTAATCTGGATTCCTAGGAATTCTCTAGATATGACTTAACTTTACAGAAATAGGAGACATTTTCCATTCCAATAGGCAACACTTTTAATTAGGACTACATGCTATTTCATCAAAACTTTAAGAGCTTGACTATATTTACTCAATACATTGCATTTCACTTAATATTTCATTCAGCAAACACCTTCACGAGAGTATTTTTGTATGAACACTCAGAGGATTAGCCCATAGCACATATTAGGTCACGTGACATGGTGGGAGATTAGACAATGGGGGCTAGGGAGGGGCCGGTGGTAATGTCGCTGGTATGCTCATGCCCATAACCTTCTCATACTTCGCTTTCTTATTTTTTACCACATAACGTGCTGTCAATTTAGGTTCTACTTCTGAGTCACCCTGATGTTTTAGAATGTATTTTAAATATAAGGTTTTGCATATTTGCATTATATGAATAATGTATAAGCAGGAAGGACTCCAATTGGCAAATTGTATTATCCAATTGGGATAATTTATAAATACAGAAAATTATGTATTTGGATTTAATAACTTTTCTTATGCATGTGGAAAAATTTACATTTATACAAATATATGTATGAACTTTATTTCTATTTGAGAATATACACCCGTCCCTGTCCTGTAACAAATACATAAACACCAGTGTCTTCTACAAACTTAAATTTATCAGTTTGTTCATTCCTTTTTTTCTACAATATCTGATGTTTTTGCAAAACCTTGTCTTTAATGGACATGAAATAAAAACTGTTCAATGGAACAATAAACTGCAGGGTGTTGAAAAAACGAAACTAATATGGTGAAGTGTGTGTGTGTGTGTGTGTGTGTATATATATATGTGTGTATATATATATATATATATATATATATATATATGTATATGTATGTATATATATATATATCCCTCCTCCAACTTCATAAGGATCAGGAAAACCTGTTGAGGAATATTCAGCTTTAATGGCTCTTTCTTCTTGAATTTCAGATTCAAGACCTCTTCCAGATGTAGCCCTGACTGGGAAGTGCACCCGTGAGTGTGATGAATATGGCCACTCGGATTCCTGCTGGATGCCGGTCCGCACTTCTCCGGAGAGGAAGAAGAGCCAGCCCAAACTCTCCACTTTCATGCCTGTCGATGAGCGAGGAAGCCAGGAAAAGCTGGCCAATGGAGAGGCCGCCATCATGGGTGACCGCAACAGAAACCTCCTGAACAAAAAGTTGACCTCATCTTATGAGACCTTCAGTGCAGCTAGTTTCAGCAAAAATGAGGAAGCCAACCCTGAGGATATTCCCCTTACAAAAACAGGGGAATACAAGCCATCTCCTGTCAATACTCTTACTAGAAGAGAAGTTTACCTGTAGGCTATAAAGAAGCTACAGTGAAGTCTTTTCATGTATGAGAAGGAGAATAAGGGGGGAAAAACAAAAACCTTACAAAGCAAAACCGTTTAATCAAAAAGAGGGGGCTACCAAAGAGACAAAGCTTTGCCTGCCACTTCTGCCTCCAGATCAGGCCTTTAGTGACACTGTCAGCCTGATTGTAATGTACAATGTAGAAACCATCCTTGTTACTTGCATGTCTGACCCCTTCACTGATCCCCAACACCTGCTCTCCTCTTCCCCACCCCTTTCCAAAAAAGCAAACAAACAAAAAAAGATGGTTGCAAGTTTCTTTCATGGTAATAAGCCTGATTAGCAGAACACAACACACTCTCATTATCCCTAAGCTGAAGCATGATTTTAGTCACTTTGATTTAGTTTGAATGTCATCCAGCTGGTCAAAATATATTTCAGATATACCACCAGAATGTGATCAATCACCATGAAAGGCAATCCCTCAAAAATGGTAGAGTCCCTCTCATGGCACCGTCTTATGAAGGAGGGCTCTATAAGAAGCATTTGGAGAAGATTGCAGCTTTAATATTCTTTCAAAGATTGAGAGTGAAACAATCCTCAGTTAGAGATTGCAGTCCCAAAATTGTTCTTTTCAAGTCAGGAGCATCAACTTCTATTTTAGACATTCATTGACTATTATTATACACAGAATCTTGACCACATGAATCAATTATGCTAATTATAATTTGTAAAAATTATATGTATTTTTTTTTTACAGAAAACCATCACTATTATCAACTAAAACAATTGTGTCATTAAAAGGCCAAAGATCATACAGCAGATCAGGGAAATCATGAAGTAGATTTGGTCTTGACTTGGGAAAAACCATTAAGCAACAAAAACAAATGGATTCATTCATGCACAGAAACATTCAAATACTAGTTTATTTTACATTGTTTCTATACCCAGAAAATAAACATTCTCCTTTAAAATAGATTTTCTTTGAAAGTTAAGAAAATGAAAAATTAATGAGATGTATTTAGTTATTATAATAGAGAATTAGTTGAGATTCAGGTTTAATTTCAAAAAATATTATCAGGCAAGATTTAACTTTTAAAAATCATATTTGTGAGTAAGGAGGGAAAGAAATACACCGGTGTGCAGTCTTATAAATTAAGTTCCCTATTATTATTTTAGAATCCGTGTTATCCTTGCTGGCCTTATTATCTACATTTCAAATTACCAATTATATTTATAACGTGTTTAACGAACACTCTCATATAACACAAATGCATTAATTTTGAATCTCGTGCAATATCGCACTATTTTGAGACACAACATTGAAACAAGGTGACACTCTAATTGACTTTGTCACTAATGCAATTCAAACATTATTTAAAATATATCTTAAAACAAATCCAGATTGTACATAAAATAAATGAGTTCTGGGCAGTGGCATGTCTGTACACCTCAAAGTTGAAAAATATGCAGTTTTCTCAGTGTAATAAAAAGATACAGAATATGCAGATTTTGAGTCACTTGCACTATAGAGAATGATTTAATGCAATTGGAAACTGAGCTGGGACATTCCAACCAAAGTGACAATCCAGGAACAGAATAGGGGATGACAGGGGGAGAGAGCAAGCTTCCCCATCACTGAATGTTTGTAACCTGGTTAAGGTGTAGCCTTGATGGGCTCTCTAGCAAACTGTAGAAATAATGTAGCTTTGGGTAGTTTCATGCTTTGCAGAATTTCTTAGACTATAAAGTGAAGCATCCTGGAAAACAGGTTGTTAATTCACTATAGATTATCAAAATACTTACCTTTGAAAACCACTTCACTGGTGGGGTACTCTTTTGAGGTCCTTCCCTATGATCTTTCTTAAACAAAGTTTTAATTTTGATGTTAGTTTGTGTACAGTAGGATGAAAGAAATATGTAATTGAAACAAAAACATTGGACTAAAATATCAATAATTGAACATGTTTGTGTTTGATTATTATTTACATTATGGAAAGATGCAATTCTAGTACTTTGTTAGGAAACTGCATTAAAGCAGTTCTGCCTTGTATAATCTGTAAGTACCTATTAAGACAAAATACTTCTAAAGATACTTATGAAATGTATACATATTTTTTCTTGCACGTTACAAAGAAAATACTTCAAATTGCATAAACACAGGTGTTCAACAAGCTTTTTTTAAATGCATTTTTTCCCTTTCTTTTATGAGACACTGGAAGCCATTAGATTGCTCATTTCACTCTATCTTAAAACCCTTCTGTTGTCTATGAAGCTAATACGGGTCATACGGGACCTTCGGATTAACTGAATCCACATTCCCCAATGACGTTTGCAACACATTCGAAACAGCCATGTCATTCTCATTTAACTCATGAGCCTCTCTTTAGAACTAAAATGGGTGTGAAAGAATAAAATTCAGTGTACTGTAAGTATTCGCAGTAATTCTAGTAGAATTAGCTATCATAACATGTTTATTATATAATGAGCTGGCATGACACAGAAATATATTTTGTGTTTGTATGACTTTTATTTTGAATAGGTTAAATCTGGTGCCACTCCATATATAGAGTGCTTTTGAAAAAAATCAATAAAAAGAAACAAAAAAAAAATAAATGAGTGAATGCAAAATAAGCAACTGTGCCTTTTATACCTGTTGTTATGGTAAAAAAACGGTTGTTGGGTTTGGACAATGAGGGAAAATTGGGCTATTCACAACTTTTTTGATCCTATATATTTATCCATGTTTATTTTCTGAAAATAATAAATAATATATTAAAAATTTGCCTTCTGAAAAACTCAGATAATGGACCAGTCTTAAATATTGTTCATTCATGATACAACATTAAGGCATTAACATGGGCTCCTTAATTCTCACGAGAAGGTGAAAGCATTTATTGTAACAGTAACACAGGAAGATATTATCAGGGGTGAAATCAGTCCATCTTGCAAGATAAAATATTGATTTAGAATTTCTATTCTTTCTTTCCTTTTGGTTATTTTTTCCTTTAGCTGCTGTTTTTTTTGGTTGTACAATATATAAACCATACTTGTTTTCTGTAAGCAAGAATCTCAAGTGAACTTTGCATGCATTATACATTAGGAAACATTTATAAATTAATGAGTAACTATATAAATTTATGTGTTTTAAAACGTCTGTAGCTTCAGTCTAAAATCTAATGCTCATTCTGAACCTCCAGATATCATTTCTGTATGGTTTGTGACTGGCCTGCTGCCTGAGTTTCAGAAAACAAGGGAGGCATTATTTTTATGGGAAGAGGATCTAAGATGCTACCGAGGATGTCTGGCTGAAAGATGACCCTAGAAAGCTGTTTTCCAAGAAAGTAAAATAAAACACACAGACCAGAAGAAACTGCCAAGAATCAAACCACTCTAAAACAGTCATGAGAAATCTAAAGACTTAAGCAGTTTTAAGCATATTGTATCAGTGATAAATATACACGTCTTCTTAAAGGGGAAAAAAAGAGTGAAGATGATCATGAATGTTGCAAAGCTTCTGAGTTGCGACCCAGTCAGAAGTATATATAACATCTGGAGGAAGGCATCCTGTCCCCAGCTACCTAGGGTTTACTTTCAGATGACTTTTCCTACATTTTAAAGCACTTGCATTCAGTGTGGTACGATCTGTTTGTAATGTTACTCATTTACTATTGTTCTGCTACTTGGATGTTGATAGTGAAGCAGAGAACAATTTATCATCGTTTATTATGAGTCACTATGCACGCAACTATGCTAAACATGGCGAAATGTATTAAACACTCGTCCAACTATTTATGAAGTACTTTACATAATTTAATTTGATTTTGTACAGTTTTATGTAAATAAATTGCTTGTCATTTTTTTGTCTCTGCAAATTAAAATATAACATGGTCAAATGGTTTCACACTTGTAAGTGTACTTCTCTGTTGGCAGGTAATTCGGTTTTGATTGGACGAGAAGTGAATGGATGCATGTACCGGTTTGATTTAAAATGGCTTGATTTCTGCTAAATTAAGATATAGTAAGGAAAATAATGCTGCAGCAATTGTTGATTTGGGGCACCATCTATAACTGTCATAATATTTTGCCTTATAATGGAGTGGAACTTAAATTCTTCAGTTTCATCAAAATGATTCCTGAGACAGTTACTAGCTGGCTTTTAAATATATAAATGTACTGTGGAAGAACTTCTTGTCATTAATATAAAGGTCGTTTTTGGGTTTTTTTTGCAGATGTTACCTAGAGAATTTTCATATTCAAGATAAAATTAATTCTAAGTCAAAATATATCACTGTAAAGGCAATGCTTGTTTTGAATCTAAAGCAATGATGAATACAAAAAAAGTTAGAGGCTTAAAAAAATACATATCATGTGTGATGTAAAGAAAAAAATCTGAAACAAAATAATAGAATTTTTACCTTATTCACGTTTTTCTTAAGTTTAGCTTTCTCTACTAGTTATATTTTTTCAATCATTTACTATTTTTATTTTTTAATTACCACATTTACTCTGTTATCAGATTACACGCCTAAATATAATGGATATCTTCTTTATTTATTAAATTGGTATCTATTTAAACAGTTAATGTCTCTTCTCTAACCTAACTCAGAGAATTAAAAAGGAAAGAAAATAGTTTACATATATACTAATAGATTACGTGGAACTTTTGTCCCATCTCACAACAATACTGCTAATATCTACCTATGTGGAAAGACAGACATTCTGAAGAAACTTGCTTCAAATTTCTCTACCATTTTTTTCCTCTTTAGATAAAAATTCAAAATACTTTTTATGGAATGACACATTCTTTCTTAAATCAAAAAAGTCCTTATAAATTAATTTCGGCTAGCGGCCTTCCTTCTCTGAATGAGGACTTTAGAGTGAGTATCGTAAGAAGTTTGCTTCATACGGTATGAAGAAATCATACATGCCTTTTTCCCCCATATATATATGGAAATTTATTTATTTATTTTTATTAAGTTTATTGTGGGTAACGTTGGTTAGTACAATTACAAAATTTTCAGGTGTACATTATAATTTGACATCTGCATACTCTATTGTGTTTACCACCCAAAGTCCAGTTTCCTTCAGCTACCATATATTTGATCCCCTCTATCCACTTCATCTTCCCTCAATCCTTCCATATTTGACCCCTTTTACTTGCTACTTCTTTTCCAATGTTGAGAATCAAGTATTAGCACAGAAATCAATGGCACAGTACATGCTATGAAATCACTATGTCTTTTCTTTCTTTAAACTCTCCATATATGTTTGACAAACATATTTCTCTTTACCCTGAAATTGCAGTTAGATTAAACTATTTTTTAAAAATCTCAACCATGTAAAAATGGTACACTTTAAAAAGAAGATAGACATGAAGCAGGCCTACAAAAGTTGCATGTATTGCTTTCAAGGTTTAGGCTTGATTACTCTTCCACCTACGATTCATTGGAAGAGCTCCATCTAGCTGTTTAGAAGCTTTACTTAGCACAATGACCTGGTTATACAGTATCTTACGTTTATAGTGCACATCATGGTTTACAAATGGTTTTGTGAGATTTATCCCAAACTTTTCATAATACCTTTAATAGAAGCTATAGGAACTGTTAAGCCATGTATGAAAGTGGATTTTAACTTTATTAAATAATTCTCAGATTGAAAAAAAAATTTGAACCCAAAGTTCTACCATCTTAACATTTTCCTTTCACTAGCTTATGTGCCAATCTAAATATTTTGCATGATTTAGCAGAGTGACAAGACAAAGGAACTCTTCCCATCTACCTGAATAAAATAAACATTTGATAAAGTGGGAATTTTGGTGGGAAGCACGAATTACGTACGTAATTATCTTCACTTGACATTACACAACATACCGTGGCAAGCATTGTAACATACGGGACTTCTGACAGCAAATTGTAAATCTTGAAAATATCATGGCCTAATTTCTTCTTGCTGAATACCCCTCCGGCCTAATCTATTTTTTGGTGAACTTTGACTGGATAGTCAGTGTGGATTTAGGGACTTAAATAATTACAACCATCAGTCAGCCCTATCAAATTGATCAGATTGTTGCAGAAATGTTGCAAAACAGGACCAGTGAGAAACCAAGCATCACTTGGAGAGTTGGAGAACTGAGGTTTATTACACCAGTGGTCCCAGAGGAGCTAACACTCTGAGATCTGGGCCCAGAGCTCGGGAGTAACTTTACTTTTATAGGGCTTAACAAGCAAAGGCAATACATCTGTTATCTAGACAGAACAAGCAAAGGGGAGGGTGAGTCTTTAGCTGATCTCGAGATCACTGGTCCCTTCACACTATGCAGCAAGCATGTCTACAGTTTACAATGTTAGCCACTTGAGTGGAAAATTCCTCTTCAGGATAATTGTAGAATTCCCAAATTTATTGTCAACAAGCTGACTTCACAAAGAAATCTACTTACTGAGTTTTTGTCTTGTCACTTTTTTTTCTTTTTACATTTAACCTTTTTGTATCCCCAGCTCTAAGCCCTCTTTGCCAATCTCTGAGAATTTATTTGCTCTGTTTTCCCCTACCCCTTTTAAAAACAAACTTAGTTTTCCCTTCAGGTGATGAGATGTTAGGTAGCTAACCAGGGACTGCTTAATTTACAACCCAATCGGCTTTATTTTATTGGAGATTTACAATATCACTACTTGAGCTTTTAGGAAGCAGAGTCTGAACTTACATTTGTTTATTTTTCTTATCTTTATCTCTACTCTAACACTTGTTTATAAACTGCATGAGGGAAGGTGATTATATAAAAGATAATATAAAATTTCCAAGCTACAAGGAGTAAGGAAAGGATGTGAATTTAAAATGTGAAAAGCTAAAAATATATGCTCTCCTTTTACCTTTATTTTTTCTTGTTCTACTGTGCATGTAAATTTTATTCATTGATTGAATTTAATATGTGTGACCCACACAGAAATAATTTTGTCTATTTATTGAACCTCCTGCGAGAAGATATAAATGATGCTTAATCATTCATAAATGTAAAATTTGCCCCCAGCACTCCAAGATTATGCTAAACAAAAATTGTAATTGACTCATGATGTTCAATTTTATTTTATTCCATTGAAAGTTATAATTCAGAAGATCCATTACCAGGCAAGTCTTAAGAAAGAAGCATGGGATTGACAGAGAAGTACCAGAAATCAGATTACAGATTGAAATAGGTTTTGAAAAAATAAAAATGTCGATCCAAATGCCTAGTTTAAAAAAATAGTCCACTAAGGAAACACCTGATTCAGTGATCTAAAAAAAGAGATAAAAACAAGATGTTTTATTTTGGTAATTTAATTGAAAGTATCTTACAATATGCCAGACTTAGTAAAATAAGTAGTAACTTAATAGGATAATGGTAGTTTCTTTTCTAAGTGTATTCTGTACAATATTACATAGAATATTTTTATTGCAGTTTTTTGGATTGTTATGAAAATTGACTGTATATTTAAATCATTTGATAATACATTTATGGAAATAAATTGAGGGTGAAAATGCTAGAAAAAAAAACAAAGAAACAAATAAATTAGATAGTTTAGCCATTTATTTTAGTTTTATGACCTGTCTTTCAGAAAGAGATAATTATTTGAATATTTTCTAAACCTTATAGTATACGTTAAATATATTGTAATAGTATTTCTTAAATTGGAGTTTGTGGTTCATTGAGAGACGTCAGAGTTTTAGAGACCCAGGTATTCTATGAGAATTTTTAAAGTTTTGAGTTTTATTAATATGATGATCAAAGTGATTTTTTAGTATAAATCATTTTCAGTGATAATTCTCAATCGAAGCTGATTTAATAGAATAAAATCTTCACTTTATAAGTCAACATATATCCATCTATTGTGTAAACGATTATGTTCACTGGAGTTCAAAAGGATTGTTTTTACCTATATAGGGGTCCATATTTCACTCAGTTGTGAGAAAAAATAAGTCAGAGAATTAGATAAAAAGCAAAGTATTAGACAATGTGACTGGACTAGAATATATCAACAGATGCAGAGGTTGACACACTTCTTCTAAAAGGACTAGATAGCAAATATTTTAGGTTTTGCAATTCAAGAAGCCCAATCAAGGACACTGTGTAGCTATTTATATGACAAGAGAGAAAACAAATTCCCAGATTTTAAAAAAGAACCATTTAAGTGCATAAATACTATTTTTAGCTGAAGAGATATAAAAAAGCAGATAGTAGGCTGGATTTGATCAATGAATGAGTTTGTTCACCCTGCTCTATACCCAAAACTACTTCAATTGCTACTGATTTTCGAGTTGATCACTAGAATTCTTCATCTTGTACTTCACTTAAGACTTTGTCCAGCAAAGTTACTAATAATCACCCTCAAAGTTTAGATTGTGCTGTTGCCCTAGTGGTCACCATATCTGTGTCCTTCCTTCCCATCGACCAGCTTTATAAAGATCTAATCCCCAGGTCACAAAAGGTTCCCTCTGTCAGAATCCAGGTCGATATGCATAAATCCTCAGATTGACTATAAAGAGCTCATAATCTTCCCAATGCAGGATTCAGCATTATCCACTTTATAAAATTTATTTAAAAAAACCTTTTCCCAGTCGTTTCAAGTGTACAATTCAACAGTAAAGCTATAAGTTTGGGTGGTGAACACAAAGCAATATATATATATATATATTTTATATAGATTTCTGTCACCACATATTTGACTCCTATTTCCCCATTTACCTCTTCCTGCCACCTTCTGGTAACCACTAGCCTATTGTCCACTTTAAAATTTTAAAAATATGCCTTTTTCTGAAAGTTCTTAGTTTGATTTAGAGGAGGGAGATTTACTTTTTCCATGTGATCAAAGCTTTAAGCATATTTCTATTTAAATGCCATGAATAAGGGCTAATTATACCGTGTTAAGTAAAAAGTAGTATAAAGTTTCATATTTAGAGCATGGTGTCCATAAAATAAAAAGAAGAAATACAGGGATAAATGTTGTGGCATTCTGGGAATGGGGTGAATTTTGTTGTTCTCTTTTATGTTTTCCAAATTGTATAAGTAAACATGTTTTATAGTAGAAATATAAAAAAAAAATGGTGGGCAGCAGAGTAAACAGACTTCACATTAATAAAAGAAACAATTTAGTAGTAAAACATTGAACCCATTTTGTTTAACAATACCAAAGAAAATTGTATTAAAAAATATATCATTCTACTGTGACTTTTGACATTAGCTATTTCTTATCCTAGAAAAGTGAATACGATATGTGAAATGACTTCAGAGATTGCTACTACCAAACTAGGGCAAAAGAAATCTTTATGCAAAGCCTAAACGTGAACGCTGCTAAGCCTCTAAATTAAATGTAAAGTGTGTATTTTGAGGAAGGTGACATGTAACCATGCAGAAAAAAAAAAATGACAGTTACAGTAAACCTATCATCTAGGGTTTGATCAACATAGAAAATATGGATGGAGGCTTCAACAGGTATATTGGATTATTTCAAAACGAATTCTTTAATGTGAATATTTCTTTAATATGAATATTGTTGGTGTTGACCGTGTAGTAGTCAGTGCTACGTGGTTTTGTTAAACTTCCAGAAGTGACGCTATTGAAAAGTTACTGCAACAATCTATTATTCCTGGTCTAAGAAGCAGTCAACATTCTCATTGGCTAAAATAATCAGGAAACATAATTGATGGCAAAAAAAAAAAAAAAAAGATAAATTCTCAATCATAAGAGACAGATACTGTTAGTCCATAGATGGTTTAAAAAATGAAAAGGGCAACTGAGAGTGCTACCATATTGGAAAACTTGCTTCAAGGCTCTAGATGTTGGCAAACGAAGGGCAAATGGGGTGAGCGATATAGCTCCTTTCCAAATAAACTCATTTTTCAGTGAACCATCTTTTTTGTTACACTAGAGCTAGGCTCCTGCTATGTCAATTACTGGGATGCAGAGAGAGATATTTGGTATACTGCCTGTTGACTTCTTTCCTTAAATTGCTTGGAATACTCCAGGCTCATTTTTTTTTTCTATTTTTCTACATCTTTTATTAGATAATAACAAATAGTATAACAGGTGATTTGATTTTTCTCTCTGCTTAGGATTTATATGTGCTTCACAGCCAGCATTTTGTTATCCCCGGGTTTAAAGTCTCTAAGTCATCAGAGAAACACTCCCACTTGACTATAAATGTAAGTCAGACGATTATAATGATAGTGTCACAGGTGGAAAAATAATGTTCGCTCTGTTGTAATCAGAACCAGCACTGACAAAGAATCATACATTGCTCTGGTGTTTCAATGGAGATGAAAGCACTGGTTTATACTTTAACTTTTCAAGAAGAGCAGAAAGATGTGTAAACAGAAGGATATTGTACTCAGGTTTAATTTCAACCTGAATTACAAATATAACAAGATTGTTCAGGATAGTGGATTGAAGCCAAATTACCAGGAGTTAATTTGGAAATGACATTTGCATTGCTTATTTTCATCAGACTCTTGAAAAATAGGCCTTGATCTCTGCACGACTTACTCCCCACAGCATTAAGGCAAAGAATTCCCAGAGCTATGACTCCTTCTACACAGATTTAAAATAACCAGCATAGAGGAACCAGGTGGAGCATATTTATTTCATTCACACTATAGTCAACTTCTATCTAGGAATGTTTAGATGTTCCCATTAGATCTAAATTTATTTTTTAGCTGTAATTTGATTCAGTCTTAACCTATATGTTAGTGTTGGTTATAACTGTGTGAAGCACACAGAATTGTTAAGATTCAAATCAATGTGTTTTCAATAACATCTCAAAGATGTGATATCATTTCTTGTTCTTCTCCAATTGTGCAGGAAAACAACCTTTTGGAAGTGTCCTCAATTAAAATGATCGTCATTACGGCTTTCTCCTTTTTTATTTTTTTCAAATCCATAAGGATAATTTAATTAAAAACAAAATTTCTGAAAAGATATCATATCCTCGCAGAAAATTCGTTCATATAGCTATTTCCCCTTAACTGTTTAATGTTGCTCATTTCCCCTAGGAAAGGTAGATGTAATTTATTAACTTAACAAAAATGGATGAGGTACATCAAACTCAGTGCTGGATATCTGAGGTACAGTGGTGAGCAAGATATGAATGGTCCCATCTCATAAAATTATAACATAGGTGGGAGATAGCCAGAGGAAATAAAATATTGAAACCGGTAAGAATCATAGAGCACTTGTTATTTGGTATGTTTAGTGATGAAAAAATAAAAGTTGTTTAGATTAATTTATGAGGCATCTATCTCAGACTTTTGCAGTAGGAATAACCATTCAAAGAGACAGTAAAGATCAGGAATAAGGATGGACAGATGAAAGTGGAAGATTGTATAAGCTGGTGTTTTGGGGGTACGCAGTGAGAAGAGGGAGTGAGGATAATTGGGATAATGGTAAAAGGGAATAAGCCCCAAAAGTTTGCTCTCTGTTTCCTTTCTTGGAAAAAAAAAAAAAAAAAAAAAGGAGCTCTGAATATTTTATGATTAAATAATTACATTATTTTAGTGCCCTTTGTTTCAAGGAACTGAGAAATTTTCAGGTTGTCTCTGTAGTGGTGAGAACTCAGAAAGTTCAGGATGAATCTCAGCAGCTAAAAGTTCAGAGACTCTCACCATCCCCCTGGGAACTAAATGTTCATTAATTATAGCATCCGATTTTAACACTTCTAGTCATCTGACAGCAATAGATTCCTTTATCACTTCTTGGCCAAGGTTGTGACTTGGCTTGTCCCTGCCTACCTGCCATTCCTGCTTTTGTGGCCAGTGGTTTTACTTTTAAGACATAGTCTATCCACTATGGTAGCCACTATCCACTTGTGGTTAGTTAAATATAAATTTAATTAACAAACTTTCTTTGGTCTTAGTTCTGTTATGGTCTGGCTGAGCTGGGCAGAACGATTGAGCTCATAGGTTGATGGTCATTCAAACGGTTGCTTTCTGGTTAACCCACAGTAATAGGTTGAGTTCATGGTGAGATAAAACCAAATGTAATAATTTAATCACAAAGAAATCCCTAAATCTTCACTTTTAGTGAACAAATGAGGCCACAGGCATCATATCATGTGTATATATTTTTTTCAACAAATATTTGCAACTATATTTAATGCTGCAGATACAAAATTGAATAAGATATGCTCTCATGAATCCAAGAAGTGTGTTAGTTGGAACACTGATAATACTAAATACTTCAGTAGAGAAATACATGTATATGGCTCTTAAGACATTAAAAATACAAAACAAAACTAAACTAAAAACCAGTCTATTTGGGGCAGTTCGAGAGGCTGATAAGGAAGATTCATTGAAGATTAACATGGAAAAATTAAGAGGAGCTAAACAGACAATGAGAGGAAACTAAATATTCCTAGCACAGGAACAACAATACTAAAGGTTAAAAGTAAGAAAACAGAGAAATCGGTGGTATATCTGCAAGTATTCAGTATCCCCAGAGCATGATGCAGAGGACGGGCATGAGTCCCATAACACAGCAGTCTTGTAAGTGCCTTCTTCCTTTTTTCTCTCTTTTTCCTTTTTTGATTACAGTTGACATTCAATATTATGTTAGTTTTCGGTGTACAGCATAGTAGTTAGACATACAACTTATGAAGTGATCCCCTGATAAGTCCAGTGCTCACCTGACACAATACATAGTTATTACAAAATTATTGGCTCTATGCTTCAGCAAATCCACTTCTGGGTATTTCTCCAAAGAAATCCAAAACACTAACTTGAAAAGATAAGCGTCTTACTTCTTAGTTCATTTTTTTAAACCCACATTATATATGTTTTAATCTTTCTTCCACATCATTTTCATACATCACTAATAGTGGACATTTGTTTTTTTTCATCAACCAAGCAAGCATTCCTTCTACCTTCTTTTGGTAAAAATCACCTCAGTTTTCCTTTACTGGTTGTCTGTGATTAAGAGTCTTCATTTTTCCATTGGCCACAAGTTGGGTAGATGACTCAAGTTGAGCCAATTTGACCATCTCTTCAATTTGAAGGAAACCCAGCAAGAGAAAATGGTTTGATCTTATTGATTCTGACTGTGGCACCCTTTAGATTACTCAGTAGTGTCTGCAGCTCAGATCCCCAGAGCTGTGTCTCAAGAACTCAGTAAGACTTTCTTTACCTATCGCTACCTTTTATTGAATGTTTTAATCTTAATGCTTGCAATATGTTCTTAGTGATACTGACTGAAATAAAAAATCAAATGCCAGAAAACAGATGCGTCTTCTCTGCATTCTATTTATACTGTCTTATCTTCTTACATTTCAGTTGTATCTGCCCCAATCTCTTCATGGCCACTCTGTGCCCTAGTTGAGTATATTCACTGTTTCTGTACTTGCCTTGTATATTTAAATCAATGGGTCATTTTGTCTCCATCCCAAAATGTGTGCTCTCCCAAAACCTGTCCAAATCCCGCCCATGGTACAAGGTCTGGAGCAATCTTAGATTTCCTACCACTTTCTCTGATTATTCCAGCTTAAAATCCTTCCTCTTCCTTGAAACACTGATTTAGAAGATAAATATCATTTCTTCATTTCTCACTTCCTGTAAGAGAGAATTTTATAAAACATTCCTGGCTTCTTGCTCCACAACCCACACTTCCTCACAACGGAGGAATGAATTGATTTATGTATGAGAAACAGATATTTGCCAATTTCCTATCTTGAAACCAGAGAAGGTATGTTACTTATTTACTTTTTTAATCAGCCAAACCCACAGGGGATTATTTGATCACAGGATATTATTTTTGTCTTTCACTTACTTAGCAGAATATTTGATGCTTGCATTTATTTACACCCCATCGTATAGACCTTATTATAGAGCTAGAGCTAAGCTAGAGCTAGAGACAGAGCTAATGATAAAGACAGAGCTAACCTTAGAGACAATAGAATTAGAGAATCTAAAGATTTCTTAGCATCTTTCCAGATCTATTACACAAATGCTAGAGATAGAATGATGCCACCCAAGACTCCCAAGGTTTGTAAAATACTTACTATAATATTTTGTCTTTGCTTTTGAGGTATCTTTTTAATAAGGAAAATTATATTCCAATACTAACGGGTTACAAGAGTGACATTACATGTACTTATAGAATAATATTCTCAGAAGTAATTGAGCTCATCTTCTGCTAAGTCATTCAGCATATTCAATAGTCTCAACATTCACTAATGCACTAATTTTGAGTGACTGATTGCTGATTAATAGGTGCCTTAATTCATTGTTCATGAAAAGTTATTATGATTTATCATAATGCAAAGAGCCAAAATAATTGAATCATAATACCTTTCTTTGAGATTAGTGTCACCATTTATGATATACTTTGGCATAACTTTGAGTATTTTGGAATCTGTATTATATGTGAGAAATAACACCTGTCCCTAGTGCTGCTTTGAGAATAATGTAAATTAATCTATACCAAAATTTTTTTTTTGTTTTAAAGTTCCTTAGAATTACTACCAATTAATAAGTTCTGAGTTTATATATAATAATCAATTAATATAATACAAACTATCATGCCTTTTTCCTATTCTTTGTACAGTTTTTATACAGCATCTCAATTTCTACATATATAAGATGGTATTAATATTGTTGTTAATTGTTAAACTAAAGATAGAGAGATACCTGAATGCTTAGCTGTAGTACATTTTTTAAACCTAGGCAATGACTAAGAAGTTTATAAGGAAGACAAATATATTTTGGTGAAATAGTAGAAGTCTGTAAATATGGGAAGAGCTAGAAAGGGATTAGATGATGGCAGGTCTTGTGCTTATGGTGAAAAATAAATTTATTTAAATGTCCTTTCATAAGCTGCAGCAATGTTAATTGTAGTTAACTTGTGGGGGATAAGAAAGAAATACGTGGAAGATCTAAACACTTCTTAATGTGAGTTTAATTTTATGTTTTACAAATGATAACAACCATAATAAAAGCCACAATTATTTATCAGCTACCTATGTTCTAGTTTCTGAGATGAATAGCATCCCATCATTATCCATAAATAAATATATAAATTAGCTTTTATTATATCCGTTTTAAGATGGGGAAATTGAGTCTGAGTTGAGTTAAGTAAATTGTCTGTTAACTGAAGGATCTGAGAATCTGAAACCATATCACAGACACTTCAAGGTTTGTAATTCCATATGCTTAACCACCATTCCCATTATTTTCCAAAGTAGACTTTCACATCTGCTTCCATAATTTATGTGTGAAAAACAGATATTTGCCCATTTCCTTCCTTGAATCCAGAGAAGGTGTTTTAATAGTGCCTTGTACAGAGCATTTTTCTTAATTAACTTAGCATGCGCTGTGAGGACAGGATAAATTTATCTCTAACATTAACATTTGGCCCCGGTAAATTCTGTGTTGTGTGCGACTGCACTAGGCATCATAATATCCCTGGCTTCGGCACCTCCTCCTCATTCATCACAATAAAAATAATCTACATACTTTGCCAAATATTCCTCTCCCCCCATAGTAGGGGGTACCTTGGTTGAAAACCACTGCTCTAGAAGTACATATATTCTTAATCTGGCTAAATTCCAGGCCAGAGTGTTGAGTGCTGAGAAATATATGTTTTGAGATATTTTAAGTGGCATATGTTAAGGTAGGATTTTTGTTTTCTTTTTGACATGTCATGTGAATTTTGTTTAGCTGTGTCTATATTATAAAAGTGATCACTCAGAATATTACACATGGGAAGATTTCCTCTACCTAACTAGGATGACTAAGAGGCAGAATAATGCCTCTGATCTGCATTTGGAGAAAACAGAAGCAATCAATACCTTCAAGAGTTTTTTCAGGGGGCGATGCATGGTGAATGCTCTTACTGCCAACATAATAATCTGCAAAGGAGACTTTTAAATGACTTTTCTACTGCCGTTCTCATATAGCTTCTCTGTTGTTCTCGTCGATTTGACCTTAATGCTAAACTTTCTTCTTCAGCTTGTTTTTCTTAACGTTCCATTCATTCATCAGTTATGACTGTCTGTATGTAATAAAAGAAAGGTGAGGTTTGGACATGTGATTATTTAATTATTTCTGGGTCTCTTTGCTTAATTCAATGACAGCTAGTTTTCATTTTAGGATAAAATAATTTGGTGTATACATACATACCTACATATATAGGTATTATTTACTATATATCCGGCACTATTCCAAGAGCTGTACTAATATTAATGCATTTAACCCTCAAAATAACCTTACGATGAAATTACTTATCATCATCTCACTTTTCAGGTAAGGAAACTGAGATGCAAAACTTTAGTAAGTTGCCCAAGATGACCCAAAAGTGAATGACAAATTCAAATCCAAGCTGTTGGTCTCTAGAGTCTGTCCCCTTTTGCCACTGTGCTCTGCAACTGCAGTAATAAGTGAAGTTACATTTATCTCAGTCCTTCACACACAGACGAAGAATCGACTATTATTTGTGCATGCCCTCTCAGAAGCTGGCGATCGACTTCCTAATGTGTTGGGTGAATATCTCCTGCAAAAAAAGTTTCCCTTAAAGTAAGGGCATCTCGTTTTCTTGAATAACGTAGTTGTACTTCAGAGGTTATTCCAGGTGAAGAGAGCACATAGTTTTGTGGAGCTGCGTTTTGGCATGGAGCTCGGAATAATTCTGGAGATCTCTGAACATAGTTCTTGACCTACTTAAGACTACTGGATTTCTGTGAATTCTAATTTCTATGTCTGTTTGTTTATCATTGCTATAGCTCAAATTTGAAAGCCGAGGTTCATAAAAATTCAAGCTATAGGATTTGCAAAAAATAAACCCAAGTCAATCAATATGAGTATTTAATTCTCAAAAATGTGTGTCAAGATGGTTAACTTTGGAACTAGAAGGAACTGACTTAAACATAAGCAAATTCGCAGCAAGGATAAGCTAATTAAAAAGTTATAATGCTCTTTCAGAGGCTGTTACACTTTTTTACCCCCCTGAATTCTGAAAAATTCCTCAGGATAAATCTGGTTTTGAAGTATTGGTGGATAACAAATCTTTGAGGAGTAGAACTGTTTTCATGATTTATAGATGGAGTTGAAATTGATCAAGGATGATATTAACTTTCTGACTAAAATGCTCTCTAATTTAAAGAAGGAAGATGTGATTTTTGTTTTTGTAGTCTCCAAGGTGGATTCATTTGGCCATTAGGATCAACAAAATGACTCAGTTCATGGCGCTTAGTCAATGTCCATGCAACAAAGAAGGAGGGAGGGAAGGAAGGAAGGAAGGAAGAAAGGAAGGAAGGAAGGAAGGAAGGAAGGAAGGAAGGAAGGAAGGAAGGAAGGAAGGAAGGAAAGAAAAAAGACAACTTTTTAATTAATTTACAGAATCTATTATTAGAAATGTTCATAACATCTATTCCCTAATGCAATCTTTCTCCAAATTTCTCCAAATTTTCAGTGTGAACGTGTTCAGAAATTTTAGCCTGTTTTAGAAAAAAAAATAAATTCACAAACTTATTTCTCCATTCTAGTTTTTACTGTTATCTTGTAGAATAAGTGCTTTTCTCAAAAACATCTATAAACATCTATAATTTCCAGTGGAGGGAAGCATATGAAATTATTTTAGTTAATCACAACACTTTCTCTCTTTTTCATTGGCTTTGAAATTGTAGCTCTTAATATTCAGAAACTGAGGGGGTAAATATGAACCACATCTGAGCATTTATAAAGACAATGAATATTGCAGTTGGCTACTTAATGGAGTTTGATCTAGGCTCTAGGAAAATTCTTAGAGTTTTAAATCCAAGTTTGAGTTTTTTTCATATTCCAGGCAAAATTCCATTATCTTATCCCTTTTATTCAACTATTTAAGGACGTTAAAGCATGCTCCAGACCCTCATCTAAGATTATTTAGGGTTTTTACAAATATTTTCTGTCTTCTAAGATAGAGGCTCTTTCTATGATTAAGAACATTTAAGCAAATAGAGAATAAGCGAGCTCTTAGGGTCCGTTTTGCATTCATGAGATTTTTCAAGTCCTTTAAAAAAGAAGCCATCTTCTAGTCACAGCATGACTAATGCTTTTCTGGGTTGAGGTAACAACACTTGGGGCCAAAAAAAAAAAAATCCAACGCTTAGCTTTAGATGTTTTGCCTTTAATCTATGCCACCATTGGAGATCTTTTTAAAAGCTTGATCAGGACAGGACTTGTTTTACACAAGGTTTTCTTGTGAAAAGGCGGTGGGTGGAGGGGCTTGAAGGTTAATGCAGAAACAGAATTTAGTTGCTCTGTTTCTCCTGGTTTCCAGGCATTTCATCTGTGTTATTTATAAATAGATGCATTAGATGTCCTGTTATTTTGAATAAGTGTCTAGTTTTAATTAGGCAAGGTACATAAGCATTTTAATTAGATATCCAAATACATCATCTGAGACTTTTTCCTCCTCAGAAAATAAAAGTAATTTGATTTATTCTTTATTAAATATAAGGGCAGTAAAATCTTATGAATAGATTTTCAGCTCAAGAGACTGAGATGTTTTTGATAGGACTATATAATACATGCACAGAATACTTTCTGTTAAATTTCTCCAAGCAAATAAAGGGTACAAAAGTCATGGAGTTAAACCATAGCTTGTTAAGTGTGGTACAGTTTTCCAATATGACAAAGGAAAGGAGTGTCTAGGTTAATGCTGATGTCCCAAATTGCAGCCTACTTTGTTCTATTGCTTTTTAAATTTAGTATTGAAAAAGTGTGTGTGTGTGTGTGTGTGTGTGTGTGTGTGCATGTGTGTGTGTGTGTGTTATATGAGATGAAATGAGAAACAGGATCCTGTCCTACCACTGCAATATATCTGACCCTTTCTTTTCTATCACCATGTATGTGTTCGACTATAAAATTAGGGCATGCGAGCAGGAGGAAAGATCTTTAACCATAAAGATTGGACTCTGTAGACCCTGCATTTTTAAGAATGCCTTTAATTCATGCAAATCACAGGGTTTTCCACATGTTTTTTATTGCAATCAGCCAACTAAAATTTGCTATGATACTGATCATAATTCTCAGCTTTCTTACATAGAAATTAAACCCTAAATTAAATTGCAGCTACAGCAGACACTGTCTTCTAAATGGGGTAGTGATGGGTGGTGAGAATCATGGTTATGAAGCCCAGCTCTCCTACCCACTGGCAGGGGGCCTGAGTCAAGTTATTTAAACTCTTAAAAACTCACTTTCTTACCCATAATATAGATAATGTATCTATTTTGTGGGTTTGGGGAGAGTTCTAAAGAATGTCATCAAATGAGTACTCCTTAAAAAGGTGGTTATTATCATTTTATTATCTTTGCTCTGCAACCATTCCTTTCTTTGTCTTCTTTCTGTCTTTTATTTCCACTGGGTCAGCCTCTAACCTAGACTGCTCACAATTATAAAAGCATCCTTTTACTCTTTTCAACAGTAGTCACTGGAAATCAATTTGAGTCATCTAAGATTGTCTACTTCATTCTTCTATAATGTGGCTAATCTGAGATGCTTAACGTGGAACTAAAATTAAAGCACAATCTCTAATAACTCTTACCCTACATTTAAAAACACGTTTAAACTTTAGATTTATTGGTTAATGCAAATAGCTACATGTGTTTAAAGAAACCTAATTAAATAATCTATATTTCACTCCAATTTATTATTTCAGAAACTTTACTGAATACATCTTAAAATCGAAAATGTTTTTTTTTTACAAGTGAGAGTGTTTTTTACATTATCTTTGTATGACTATCTTTGTATGATTCTATTTGAGGATAAGCGTATTTTCAGTGGAATGTGTGCATTCAGATAAAAGCAAATATGGCCATACAAACCAAGGAAACCTAAATAAATTAAGACACATTTCAGACCCTTGAAGTATCTCCTTTTATGCATGGCTAAAGTTCCCTTGTATGATGATAATCGTATTGCAATATTTAAATACATCAGATCAGCATGCTGTACACTTTAACCATATACAATGTTACATGTTAATTATATGTCAAATAAATAAATAAATAAATAAATAAATAAATAAATAAATAAATAAACAAACAAACAAACAAATATTTTAAAAAGAAAATTCCTCTGTGTATCAGCAACACATTAGATAGGGTAAAGCCAAATTATCTCTGAGCAGCTTCTGGGAATAAATATTATGTTTTTATGACACTAATTTTCAAATACATCTTTCTTCTTTTTATGGCCCAATTCAAGGGACATCTCTCTGAAACTACCCTTAATTAGTAATACATAATTAATTGCTCTTTCATATCACATTTCGGTGATTGAGTACATGTATCTGCCTTACTAGATCTAGTGTCCTATAGGTAAGTGACGGCATTTTTGTTTTCCCTGTCCCAGGAGGCCACCCAGCCTAAAATAACCCTTCTGTGATTGTTTGTCTTGTGGACGTTATAGAGGGAGATAAATCGTCACTCTTAAAAAGTGATATGTAACCTATTCTTAGAAGGCAATTCTATAAAAAGCCATTGTGGAAAATTTTGCAAAAAATAAGAGTTTATCCAGGGTTTCATAGATTGACGTGAATTAGGGATTTAGGAATTATTTTGTTAGGTTGAAATTGTATGCTAATTGTATCTATGTAATCTTCATGTTTTCTAATATTTGCCCCCTTAAAAAAGAATCCAATGTATTATTCAAGTAAATGTATTTAGTTCAAATTCCGGAACTAAATTGTGTTGTCCTAACTTCTTTCTTCGTTGCAGAATGGGTATTTATTGATAAGAGAGTGGAATAGTTCCCCAAATTTCCTCTGGTCACTTCCCTGTTCTCCTTGTCCAGGTAAAATCACAGGTTGCTACATTTTTCTAGCAGCTCCTGTTGCTGTACATAAACTAAATATATCTGATTTTAGGGACTTTTTATATTAATGGATTTGTTCCTGAGAATGCACAAGCCCTTCTTAATAACTGAGGCAATTAGATTTAATTGGAGGGGTCTCTGATTACACAAAATTAAGATAAGATCTAATTAAACCATTTTTTATAAGATCTTTTCTAATACCCTTTCTTTATGCCCTCACAATTGAGTTTCCCAAATCTTATTTTTTCATAGAAAAATGATATTCTGAAAAGTGAAATGTCTGATTGTTAATGGTTAAAAAAAGCTAAAATACATTAATATATTTAGCCTGACTTAGATATTTGGTGAATTTATTTTTCCAGATTTTGCAAGGATACATTAATTCCGTTGAATCCTGTGACTGAGTCCCTATGCTCTGTGAATGGACAGTAGAATATTTATAATCAGAATAGTTTCTTTTTGTGTTCCATGTTAGAAAAATAACATTTTGTGTCTGCTCTTTCCTTATTCCCTCATGTATGTGTGTATATGGGTGTGCATGTCTTGTGTGAAACATGAGAACATTCTTATCTTCACAGTTCAGCTAATTTTGTAAGAGATAGCAGCAGCCATAACATAAGGAGATATTTTTGGAATCAGACACTGAACAAAGCCAAATATTTCATGTAGTTCAGTATGTCTACGTGGAGCTGAAAAACACAGCTCTTGTGTTTCATGGAGTACTTTAAATTGAAGTAAATTTAAAGTAGGATGCAAGGTCAGTAAAGAACATTTCCTTTTTTTAAAAAATTTGTGTGTGTAAATTTTCATGTCATATAAAGGATTTTCATGTGTACCCTGTAATAGCTTTCTAATATTAGGCAACTTAAGAACTGATAGCATATTATATAGAGAAAGATAATACTACGGGCAATGCAAAGTTTATTATCTTGGAGTGAACTGAGTGATAGGAAGAAAATCTGAAGCTATATTAAATAGCTAGACGGAGTTAAACAAACTATCACTGATGCTGAAAGTGATGATTTTGAGGGCTTTGGAGGCGGAGAGGAGTTCAGCTGATACTCGTTTGTCAATTTAAAAAAAAATTTAAAACTTTCTATTTCTACTTAATGTATTTTTTTTCTGATAGTGTACACCCTAGATATGATGTGATACAAATACTTTCTTTCTGTGATCTTCCTCCAAAAACCTATAACTTTAGTCTAATCATGAGAGAAACCTCAAGCAAATCTCGACTGATGATGAGCCTTCTGCAAGATATTCGACCAAACTCCCAACCATTTAAAATCATCACAGATAGAGAGTGAGCAACTATCACTGCCAAAGGAGTCCAAAAAAAACAGTGGAACCAAAGCAATGTGGTTTCTTGGATGAGATCCTAAAACAGGAATCAGACATTAGTTTTCATATAAAGGAAATCTGAATAAACTATGGATTTTAGTTAATAACAATGTGCTAATGTTGGCTAATTAATCATGGCAAATGTATTGTACTAATGTCAGATGTTAATAATAGGAGACACTGGGTGAGAGACATCTAGGAACTCTGGGTATTATCTTCACAATTGTTCCGTAAACCTATATTTTAAAATAGAGAATTTATTTAACAATATTACAGAACAGTGAGATAAGCATTCTCCCTCTATATTACAAACTTCACGAGAGCAAGAACACAGTTATATGCACCCTCTATTCCCTTATATCAGAATCTAGCATAGTCTCTAGAATAAATTAGTATTGGGACTAGCTGGTTGAAGAGATACAAGAATGGGTGCAGGAAAGTATACACTAATTATCAAGGTAGCACTAAATTTAAAGTGACGAATTATGCCTGGACGTTTCAGACAAGTTTTTATAAAATGATAACCAATAGTTGATGAAGTAATTGTTATGTATGCGCATCATCTAGAGAGAGCTGGACACACGCAAAACAAAGTGTGTACTTTGTCTCCAACTTTAAAATGGCATCACGGCACCTTAAGAGTTAACTCTAACGTCTTGTATCAAACTTATTACCTGCTGTTACTACCGTCCAGACATAATGGTCCTCAATTCAATTTGTTCTTTAAATGGGCCAATTTCCTTCCTGCTTTAAGAACTCAACCCATTATATCCCCCACCTCCTTGCATTTCTCCTCCCACCCTTACCTGATCAATTTTCATTTAGTCTTCTAATCTCAGATTAACTGTCACTTTGATTTCCTGTCTACTTGAAACAGACGAGTCTTTTGTTGTTTTTTTTAAAAACTCTTTTATATCACCTTCTATCTTTGTTTTTCTTGCCATCTCTCTTATTATTATTGTAAATACACACACAGTCACACATACACACACACACACGCACATACACACATTTAATGGCTGCCAATTCTACAAAAGCAAGCATTACATTCGTTTTGTACACCTTTTTATTTCCTGCATCTAGCATAACCCCAGGGAATCGCGTAGGGCCACAAACATACACTTGTTATGTGAGTTAATGTTTTATAATACAGAAGGAGAAGTTTACAACAAAGAGGGAGAAGTTTGTAATATAGAGGGAGAATGCTTATCTCACTGTTCTGTCATATTGCTAAATAAACTCTCTATTTTAAAATACAGATTTACAGAAAAATTGTGAAGATATACTCAGAGTTCCTAGATGTCTCACCCAGTTCTTCTTCTATTAACATCTGACATTAGTATAATACATTTGTCATGATTAATAGCCAACATTAGCACATTGTTATTAACTAAAATCCATAGTTTATTCAGATTTCCTTTATATAATACCTAATGTCCATTTTCTGTTTTAGGATCCTCAGGAAACCACACTGCATTTAATTCCACTGTTTCCTTGTACTCCTTTGGCAGTGACAGTTGCTCACTCTCTATTTGTGATGATTTTAAATGGTTGGGGAGGTTAGGTCAGGTATTTTGCAGAAGGCTCATCAGCTGGGATTTGCTTCAGGTTTCTCTCATGATTAGACTAAAGTTATAGGTTTTTGGAGGAAGATCACAGAAAGGAAGTATTTATATCATATTATACCTATGGTGCACACTGTCAGCATGATGTCATTCTTGGTGCTGCCTTTGAGCAGCAGGCTGATGCAGTGTTTGTCAGGTTTCTCTGCTGTAAAGGTATTCTTTCGTCTATACTGTACTTTTCGGGAGGAAGTGGCTATGCACAGCCCACATCTAAGTAATAAGTACTTGTGCCTTACCTCCTTGGGGGAGGAATAGCTACAAAAATGATTTTGAATTTATATGCAATGGAAATTTGTCTTTTCTTCCCTATTTATTTATTTCTATATTTATTCAATAATTTATTTATATCAGTATGGATTTATAGTTATTCTATACTGTGGGTTATGATTCATACAATTTTAGTTATTTTGTTGCTCAAATTGTCATGGCTTCGTTGTTTCAGGGCTCTTTTACTCGGTCACTGCTGCCGTTTGACCTACCCCCATATCCTCAATTCCACCCCCCTCTCCGCCCCTAACTTTCTTACTTTCTGTCACTACTAAGTGATACAGCCTAATCTTGTGCATTTCCTGTCTCAGTACTAGAACCAGTCAGTCATTTCTCCAAGAATAATATATATTTTTTTGATTTTACATATATGTTCTCAATACTTTGAACTATTTTAACTGAGGTTTTTTGTTTTGTTTTGTTTTAGTCTTTATATTCCTCAGACTAGAATCATGTTTAGTCCCATATTAAGGCTAATCATGTATCTGTTCAAAAAAAATTAATCATGTATATTTTCCAATGCTGAGGTTACTGTTTTCTTCTGTTTCTTTAATAATATTGTTTATTTTTACTTATCATTTAATAAGCACCATGCTAAAAAGCTTTCCTTCAATTATGTTATTAAACTCTCCTATCTCCTATTAATTTGGTATTATTTTATCGACTTTTTATAAGTGAGGAAACTAAGGCATAAAGTAGTTAAATAGCTTAAAGACACACAAATGGAGGACAGCAGGATTTGAATGATGGTCTTGACGCACAGCCCAAAGCAGTCTCCTTTTGATAAACAGCATTTTCCCTTCAAGAGCCTGCTGGATATACTTCACATGAGAAAAATACAGGTAATAACAAAATTAGTAAAGAGGTTTAAAAGTTCACAAAATACGGTCCTGATCCCATCATGGAGGGTAGTAAGTCTAAGTCAAAATTAGGCTTTGAAATCCAATCTTTCCCCTCCAACATCACCTTGGTGAAGTCACATCATCTTTTCCTTCTTCAGCGATGCCACTTCACAGATGAAGTCACCATAAAGTCCAGACAATTGCCCTGTTTCCAACCAATGGAGAGAATCTCTGAGGTCTTCAGTTGAGCCAGCACTCAATTCACTAGGCCTCTGCCCTGGTTAAAAAATGATTTCACTGTAAAGTACTGTAAGTTTTCTCATCTTTATCCTTTCAAGAAACACTTTTAAGTTCTTACATTTCTAATCAACCTCTGTATTAAAAACTCCTACTCTTTTCCCTGGACTTTTGAAGTGTTCTGCCTTAGACCATGTGACGTTTCCTAAAGGATTTTATTTATCCTTCTAGATGTTGCTAATTAGGTTAAGCGACCAGACATCATTTTAACTTTAACTTTGCCTTTTCATCAGACATCTTTCAAAACATCTTAACACTGTTGTCGATCTCTCTGACTGTTAGAAACCAGATGTTCATGGGGTATGTCAGGAATGCAGCATTTTTTTGAGATTTACAAATGATAAAATAACTAATAGCAAAGTTTTTCTTATTGTGTATATTTTCCCTTATAAAACCTATTTAGCTTTTAATTTCAATCTCAAGTTTTTCACTTAGTTCAACCAGGATTGGAATTTAATAAAAGGCATTCTCCCAATTCTGTTCATGGAGCAAAGGATTATTTTGATTTATTATATTAGACATACCCTGAAGGGCCAACAAAGTAGAGGAAGTGCATATAAACAGACCAATAATCTTAAATCTTATTTAAAAAATCACCTGGCGTATCTACCGCCCCAAGAAACCTCATGACTTTGAAATCTCTAACCTAGATTTGGTTAAAGAATGTGCTCCCCTGGGGTTTTGGAATGGAATGTGCTCTTAATCCCAGACATATCTGGACATTAGACAGAGTTGGTATATGGACAGTCACACGTTTTTAACTATACGTAAGTGTCTTCTCTATTTTGGACACATCCACTCACTTGATAAGAACTATGACTCCAAAGGTAGCTATTCACATAAATTAATGCATTTTTTTGTTGTTGTTTGTTGTTGTTGTTACAAATAGTAAAAACAGATGAGGTAGATTAAGCCAGGAAGACTTTGTTCTAAGGACATAGATGTGTTTTTTGGAACTCAAGACAGTTCAAGAATGTAACAGAAAATTGAGAAACGTCTAGAATCAATCTCTTTCTCTCTCTCTATCGGTTCACCCCGCTCCCCTCACCACTTCCCTTTTCCTCCCACAAAGCTTCCCTCTCTTTGCTTCTTCCTGAGCATCTGTTCCTTCTCTCCCTGTACTCTTCACAAATCAGTTGTCCTTGCTTCTCAGTTCATGTGGAGGTATGTGGCTCATCATGTCCTTCTCCATGTCTACTGCTAAGAGACTATCCCTGCTGAGACTGGTATTTCCTATTTCCAATTCTAAATCCCAGAGAAAGAAACTCTGATTGACTTAGCTGGAATCATCTGCCTGCTCAAGGTTCAATGCCTCAGGTACAGATCTGACTTCTGGGAACCAATCTTCTGAGTCAGAGTTGGGCAGATCATAGAAGCCATTCTGGGTAGTTAGAGCCAAAAGAAAAAGGTATTTACAGGTATTGGAAGGTGGGAGAAGTGAAGGTCAGAAAAGACCTCTTTTGAATCAGAAATACTAAAAGCAATTGGGAATAGAGACTCTGTCACCAATACTTTCCTCTTCTCCCATATCACCCAAATGAGTGTGTGGTGAGTAGGGAGCTGACAGTTGCTTGATTGATAAGCTGGCAATATTTCTGAAACTCGAATAATTGTGTTATATCCTTTATTGTTAAAAATAACTGGTAAAAAATGCTGCCACAATTGCTGCAGTAGTCAGATCTGGAACTTTTGAAAGGAACAAGTATTTGCTTACTGTTAAAACAATCTATAATTAATATTGTGTTATAGGTCTTCAGTCCTAGATATCGCTTATAAAATATTACAAAAAACAAGTATGCTTAAAAAGGGAGAATGTATGAAAAAAAAAAACACTGTGAAAAAATAATTTAGTAAGGTGAACATCATGCTAGATACCCTGATTTCATTTTATGAATTGATGTTAGCGTGCCTGGAAATATACATTATCTATAATGCAAACAGATTTTATTTAGTTAATGAATTATTTTAAGGTAAAAAATAGATATATGTGTATTCTTTATTATGCTACAATAAATTATAGAGAACTTTAAAGACCTGTTTAATATGTATATATACAAAAATTCAAATTAGTATGTTGAATTTACATATATTTAAAATAAAAATAGTTATTAATGTTTTAAAATACACTTTAGCAAACATTATATAATATATAACATATAAAACATATAATTTCAATAATTCTTACACTTTTACCTTCAACTTTTAGGTGAAGAAGCAAAATCTTAGAATGTTATCTAATTACTCCATCACTTAAGTAAAAATTGGTAAAACAAGAATTTTTTAAAATTTTATGTTATATATTGTACAGTCAAGTGCTTTTATTTTTCTAATTAGGGCTCTTTTTTAGAGGGGAAAGTACAGAAACCTCCCAGATAACCACTCACCCGTCACTTGTGTGGTTGCTCTCATTATCAACATCCACCACCAGAGCGGTGCATTTGTTACAATTAATGAACCTACATTGACTCATTATAATCACCCAAAGTTCATAGTTAACTTTGGAGTTCGCTTTTACTGTTGTATATTCTGTGGCATGTATCATCATGATGATATCATACAAAGTATTTTCACTGTCCTAAAAATGCTTTATGCTCTGCCTATTCAGCCCTCCACCCCGACCTCACAAACCATGGAAACCAGTGATTTTTTACTGTATCCATAGTTTTTGCCTTTTCCAGAATTCCATATAGATGCAATTATACATTTGAGGTCTTTTGGATTGGTTTTCTTTTTCTATATTAATATGCATTAATGTTCTTTTATGTCTTTGCATGGCTTCATAGTTTATTTCTTTTTAGTACTGTATAATATTCTATTATCTGAATGTGCCACCATTTATCCATTTACCTACTGAAGAACAAAACTTGTACCAAGTTTTGTCTTTTATGGATAAAACTGCTATAAATTTGTGTATGCAGGTTTTTGTGTATACATAAGTTTTCAACTTCTTTGGGTAAATACTAAGGAGTATGATTGTTGGATCACATGTTAGAGTATGTTTAGTTTTGTAAGAAACTGCCAATTTTCTTTTAAGTGACTGTACTATTTTATAATCCCACCAGCAATGAATGAATAAGAATTCTTGTTTCTCTATATCTTCACAGCGTTTAATGTTATCATTTTTCTGTTATAGCCTTTTTAATAGGTGTGTAGTGGTATCTTGTTTTAATTTGCATTTCCTTAACTACATATGATGTGGAATATCTTTTCATATGCTCATTTGTCATCTGTATATCTTCTTGGGTGAGGTGTCTGTTAGGATCGTTGGCCCATTTTTAAATCAGGTTCTTTGTTTTCTTATTGTAGCTTTAAGAGTTATTTGTATATTTTGGATACTTTTTTTATCAAATGTATCTTTTGCAAATATTTTCTCCAGTCTGTGGTCTGTGGCTTGTCTTCCCATTCTCTTGCTACTGTCTTCCACAGAGTAGAAATTTTTAATTTGAACAAGGTCTAGTTTATCTAATATTAAGTACCTTGAAAAAGACATTCATGGAATACAGCGAAGTTGGGTCATAGTTGCATTTTATAAAAATTAAATAGACTTTACATACCCACACACTGTGTCCAAAACAGAGAAAAATATTATTTAAATGGTGCAGGTTATTTTATCCAATGTTCTACTCAATAAATAAATGTCCTAGAATTAACACACACAAACGTGCATGCGTGAGCACACACACACACACACACACACACACACACACACACACAGGAGTGTAAAGTTGCTTTTCTAGCACCTGGCCTTGGTGCTCACATGTGAGCAACAGTGAGAAATGATTACCATATTGAGTGACTTTCTATTATTTAGAGATGTGTATTTTTGAAAATGTAGCTCCTAAATACAATCCACCTACTTTACCTAGTACTAACTTGAAGAAATCACAATTTATTCTAAAGATGGAAGATGAACCTTCAATTGCATGCTGATTTGAACTTAGTGAAAGGAAATGTCTGAGAATTATCAAGAGTATTATTGACTATTTATGACTATGTACATATGTATGGTTTGCTTTTTACTCTATGATTTTATTGTAGAAAATCATCATAACCACCAATCTTTAGACTGTTGGAGGACATTAGCTGCAAATATTGTATAAGGTTCAATAATAAAGTAATTTAATGTGGTTTTGGACAAACTTATTTGGGTATTTATAGGTAAATGTGAAATAGTTTCTTAAAAGCTAGCGCTTGTTCTCTAATTTTAAAATTCATATATTCAGATATTTTTTTTAATTTCTTTTTTAGGAATATCTTTTGAAGCTTGCTCAACTCATTTAAATTCAATTAATCTTGGCATGTGGCCATTCTTAGTGAGTAGACTTGGTTTCTAGTAATAGTCGAAATTCATCTTATGTAAGTGTTAAGCACTTAAATTGGAAAATTATTTTAAGACAAAATGTGTTGTGCCTCCAAATTAACAAGACTGCTTCACTCCTATGGCTTATAAGCTTGCTCTGAGAGCAAGTCACAGAAATAAATTTCAAAATACTGATGGGAACTTGAAGTTAGTAAATAAATATGATGACCACTTTGCAAAAGATAACACATTTGGATGTGATAGTTCTAATACATTTGCTTAAATTTTCACTTTCTAGTAGCCAAATCTGTCTTTATTTTTTGAAAGTCTCGACTTATTATAAAAGAAGAAGTATGAAATAGCTTTACACTTTCACCTGCATACTCTTTCTAAACTCATTAAAAAGAAAGAGCAATTATTTTCCCCCTCTTAATTCTATTTCATTTTTTAAAGAAAACCCTCAGTTCTTGTAATTGCTTGTTAAGAGTTCTTCAGCTCTTTGAAAGACATGCTATAACGTGTCCTCAAATATCAGCTTTATAGAGAATGTCCATGGGTGTCCTTGGACCTTTCTATGAATTTTATATATAAAATTAGAATAGATTCATAGAAAATAAGACTGGGGTTAGTTAAAGTAATGGGATACTCTCTACAGCAGCACAATGATTAAGAGATCCAAAACATTTATTAATCAGCATAAATAATATTAGAAAGTAAATTATTAAGCATATCAAAATTAATGCAAAAAGTTCATGATATGCAAAATACTAAAATTTTAAATAAAAATGGATATTTATTCATTTTCCCCCATGTATTATTGTGAAGGAAACACTTCTTTATAATCAGGCTGATGTTCATGGGCTGGGTGTATGTTATGTTTCCCTGGTGTGGGTTTATGAGGGTTGACAATGGTGTGAGAACAGATTGGATGAGAAAAGCTACACTATGTAGTTACAATTTTTGTGTGTGTGTAGAACTTTCATGAACTTTTCCCAAATGGTTCTAAACATGGAAGAATATTTTGATAAGTGTATATATAAGGGAGCACATTTTCTTCAGGGTCCAAGTTTTGTCACAGCTGCCTTTTGATTTTTGCTACCAAACTCGTAAGGAGTCATGTTTTTAGCTCCCCAGAGGTTATATGTGTAATATTCACCATTATCCTTTGTCATATTACACCATGGAGAGTCAGACTAACAGTATTGTTAGTAGAAATCTACTTGAATGTTTGTGTAGACCAACTGTTATTCTTCTTTTTTTTTTTAAATTGATATATTGTTTCAGAGTTATGAGAAAGTACATAAAGGGCAGATATAATATGAAAGTATAAATATCAAGAGATAAATACTATGGTGTGCCTTTCTAAAGAGAAAATTTCTGCCCATTCACTGTTTAAATAAGTTTGCTGTTTATTCAGCATATGACCTGATTCACATTATTTACAATTCAAGTATTTTGTCTACTGTGAATCTTGTTTTGGCTGTTTAGTCTAAAATGGTTTTCCTTGTTATTTCTTGTATACTGTATACAACCTAGATTAGCATAATCACTGTGATTAACATTAATTGAGTAGCAGAAATGAAAATGGTTTCTGAAAACAGTTTGGCTAATATATACAATAGTAAAATTTTGTATTACATGAATACTCAAATTATAACATTTAACTTTAGCTCTAAAATCTCTGAAGCATTAAGTGGGAGAATAGAATTTTGGGCATATATGAAAATACAAACATATACTACACCAAAAGTCAGATGCGATCTATAAAGAAATATACACTGTTATATGTATTTACTGGGAGGTGCTGTATCTGTTAGTATAGAATTTATAATTATGCCAAGACAAGTCAATCCTTGCTTTTTTGCTTTTTCAGCTGTGTAACTGTGGATAAGTTGCTGACTCTCTCCAGGGCTCAGTTTTCTTTACTTGTAAAATGGGGATAATAATATAACTTAGCTAGTAAGGTGGTTACAAGCTTTAAATGAAAATCTATATGAAAGATTTTTGGCATAATATTAGGCAAATGATAAAGATTTCTTATTACTTATTATTCATTAGTTTTCTGATTTTTTTTTTGTTTCATTGCTTAATATATATCCTTGTTTGCAGCTCTGAATTTTATTTTACACTCTTTCCACTATAGCTTTTGCTGTTTGTAATGTTCCTGACTTTCATAAATTTACTTTTCTTTTCATATTTGTAGAGATGTTCTGAAATTCCCTATAGGTTTTTTTTCCCCTCATTTCTATATATACTGTCCCACTTCTAATCCAAAATTACTGCAATAAGTGTCACATTTTCTTTTGAAAGCATTAAATAAATATGCTAAATAAAGAGTGTCCTCCCATTGTATCACAAAAATGAATTTAAATTGGATAAACAAGGCTACCCCCCAAATACAAAGGATATCTTCTTTCCAAAATATTAATTTTGGACAGATAGCCAACGTAGTTCATTATTAAAAGTTTACATATATTTATTTTAAAGCTTAAAATAAAAATAGGAAAGTAAAAAATCATTTAGTCTTAAGTTTGTTGCCTCATAGTTGTAATAAAGCTTCTGCAGCTACAGATATCAAGATGTCATTCTAAGGCGGGGATGCAAACCATGGAAGTAAGACAACTTTTCATTCAGCTGTTTGTGAAATCTACCTGGCTTCGTGGTTGACAAATATTTTGTCAGTTTTGGTTAGTTTATTACTTCTAAAGTTCTCAAGGTCTTGACAAACTAATACTTTTCTTAGGTTTGTGTTGGTTGGATTTTAGTATCTGCTAAATAACACTAAAAATAATGAGGTAGAACAGAGACCATAGATGCAAATATTTTCAGAACAAACTAGGATTGCCATTTAATGTTTTTTAAAATTTACTTTCTTATAAATATTTCCTAAAAATAAATCAAAGATTTAGTAATGAAAACCCTGCTGAGCAATAGTGTGTCAAAAGATTACCTTTGATCCTGACCATTGACTTCTATATCTATAAGTAATTAAATATTTAGGGAGTTAATTCATTTTCAACCATCAATTTTCATCTCAGGTTAAGTGGTTTGTCTGTTTGACTTCATTTCAAATTACCAGGACCTGAACTTAGACATCACTGGGCAAAGATAAAAATCTCAAGGGTCCAGGAGGCCCCAACTATTAATTTTCCTGTGGAGGTGACCATTCAGGCTGCATAAAGAACATCTTTTCAGTACAACCTTTGAACCTTCCATTACACATGTAAAGGCGAAAATAGACATCATTTATAAGATTGAGAAAGATGTTGTTTTTTGAAATAACATTTTTATATAATAAATATATCTAACACTTTAAAATTGGTTCCTAAGTTATTTTCTTCTGTAAGAACTGTTCTCTTGGAAAATGTCCTGATTTGTTCATTTTACAATAAAAAGAACTCACCTTTTTGACTGAACCATTGTCAGTTCATCTATTGCTTATTTCCAAATTCACCTTGGAAACACTAAAACATCTCTGAACACTTGAGGTAAAAAAAAATACTATTTGTTAGGTAAGCAAATTAGAAATGTAAATAAAGGCATGCATATTAATTTCAAAAGGTCACCAAAATTGCAGGTGCAAAATTGCAGGTGCAACTAATTAACCTTTTGAGCAAGGAATTGTTTGATTGCAGGAGCAATTAGTGAAAAAAAGAAGAGATGGTGGAGTTTTGTCGAAAATTTAATCTCAAATTGTATGAATTTTTAAACTACCTTGCAATAAAATTAAAAGTATTAACAATTAAACTGGCTAACATTTGGCTTTCATAGCATCTATTTTGTAGTGATAAAGAAAACAAATACTGTTACCAAAAAAGTGAGGTTTTTCAATTAATATCTTTCTTTCAAATAAGCTTTTAATTCCTCAGGAACAATATTTCTCTATACCTGATCATAACAAAAGTTGAGAAAAGAATAAAGTTTCAGTTCTGGATCAGTACTTGTACCATTGTGAAGAATGAAAACTCATTAGACAAAATCCTTTCTCCTTCATCCCAATTTTCCATAGTTAATTTCTTTTGTAAATAAAAATAATAATTTAGAGTCTTCTAGAAAAAGCATAGATATATAAATCATGTATCCCCCTTTCTTCCAGGAATTCAAAATTAAAAATTGAAATCCATTTTAAGCAAAACTAGATGAAAGATATAATTCATGGTTTTTAAATAAGAGTAAGGCCTACCAAAAACATTTAAATAAGGCAGAAAACTCAAGTGGAGGAAGTAAAGTGAACTAAAAAAAGACTGAGTAAATAAAGGGCCAAGTGGTGTCAGGTCTCAGAAAAGACCAGTAAAACACATTTCCTGAAGGTGAGGGCATTAACAAAAAGTGTAACTCTGAATCTGTGGATGACAATAGTAGGGGAAATTGGGGTAGAGAAGGCCAGCAGGAAAAGCTTTCTTGGGCTCAAAATAATAAAGTTGAATGAAGTTTCTTTTGTAAGGTGTTTCCTTCACAAACCAAAGGAAAAAAAAAAAAAAAAAAAAAAAAAAGCTTTGTTTCATGAAGCCTAGAATGTAACCCTCGAGTCTACTTTCCATGCAATCTGAGGAGTCGTTCTGCAAGGCTAGTCAAGAAAAAGACAACTCATTCAGTAAAGAGTAATGAGAAAAGTAGCAAGCACAGCATCAGAACATAGATATCATAAGAAGTTGGAAAAATGAATGAGAATTTTTAAAAAGACAAAAAAACTGCACCCAAAATTTATTGTTTTAAGAAAGTAGATGAAAATGATAAATTAATATTTCACCACAAATTTTTAAGAAAAGATTAAAGCAATCACCTCTTCAAAGGAAAACCAAGCAAAAATGCAGAACCTCAGAATGATACTAGATTACAGAATGAGATGAAACAACTATGGTATAGTCAGAATGAAAAAGAAGAAATAAATAATATTATTATAAAAATAAAATTAAGGAGAAGTTAGAGCATGAGAGAGATTTACAATACAGGTAAAAAATAGAAATGAGAAAAGTAGAAATAAAAGAAAAAGAAAACAATAATTATAATGGGTTTAATAAGGAGGTCCAACTTAAGTGTGTATGTGGTGCCTAGAAAAGAAAACCAAAAAATATATATAGTTTAATGATGTGTACTTAAAGTCTAAAAGTATATTTGAAAATAAAATTCATAATACATTTCAAGAAAAGTAAAATAAATCTTAAAAAGTATAATGTTAGGATGTAAAAACTATATGGTTAGGTCCTGTGTGAGGAAAAATTGACCTCGAATGGTCAACATCAAAATACATCATAACAAAATAAAATGATTTAAAAGCAGAATCTCTTAAAGCGGGAAGTTAAGGCTAGCCTTTTCTCCTTACAGTAAAACCCAACCAATGAAGATGGGAAGCAACATTTGTGATATTTTAAGAGAAAGCCTGTGACCGAGATTTTACACCTAGCCAAACTGCCCTTCTAGGGTAAGGACTACTGAAAACAGTTTTGACCATAGAAGACCCCAAACTAAATCACACTGAGATACCAGTTTTACCTTTTAGATGTCAAAAATCTAAAAGTATATCAACATACTCTTAAACTAAGAGATAACTTCTATATACTGAAATTAAGAGGATGGATTGGTATAATCTCTGTGGAGGTCACTTTAACAAAATTAATCAAAGCTGCAAAATACATATTCACTTTGATCAAGCAACTCTATTTCTAGAAAAACATTCTATAAATACACTTGCACTATAAAAATGATGCATGATAAAGGTTATTTACTCAATATTATTTATCATAACAAATTATGAAAAGTAAAACAAATGTCTATCAAAACCAAACTACTTAAATAAGTTGTGATTCATCCACAGGATAGAATACTATACAACTATGAAAAACAAATGAGAAGCTCTCTATGTACTAATATTGAAGGGTTGCTAAGCTATATTCGATGGGGAAAAAAAAACAAAGTATCTTTTGCATAAAATTATAGACTTTTATACTACTATTTACTGCATAAACACAATGAAGTTTAATGATATGGTTACTATACTTTCAGCGGTGGTAACAAGAGAGTGGGTGGATATGAGATAAATTTGGGAGGGTTATTTTTCACTCTATACTTTGACTTTATAAATATATATTTTTGAGTTTATTAACTTTTTGAATAAATTACCTATTCAAAAAAGTACAGAAATATAAACAAGTTTTCACAAAATTAAAATTGATGAGTGCCATTCTAGATACATTTTTCTAAGTTCAATCAATAAGGTTTAATATTGAGAATTGTTCATCTATTTTTCTAGGTAAAACAAGATGCAACACTTCCAATATTCATATAATTTTGTTTTGATATTCTTGCATACTCCAATATGATAATGGGGCAGGCTTAGAAAGACATCCTTAGGGTATTTATACATGATGCCCTTATATTATAGTTTAGGGTTTTTTTTTTTTAAGTTATTACTAAATAGAATTTCAGATATGATAGGAAGAGAATTTAATAAACAGCAGATATAATTTGAGAATAAATGTCAAATCAAGCTTCTTATGTGGTCACTGTTTTTTTGTTTTGTTCTGTTTTGTTTTGTTTTGATTTTTGATTTTTGGTGTGCAGTTGATCTTGCTCAGTGTAACCCTTAGTGCAATGGTATTCTGTAGGTAAGACTCAGGATATCAGGATACTGGCCCTGACAGGATTCTCACAACCTTACTAAGCAGCTGCTTAATAAATCTCATGGAAAGCCACCATACTAAAATGTAATCAATTTCCCTGTGATTTTTATCTTATACTCCTAGGTCTACTCTTTGACCTTTAAAAATAAAAGATCCTCCACAGAAAGTTCTTCAGATATTTAAAAGATGTTTGCCTGTCTTCTATTAATGTCTTATCTTTTCTCAATGGGTATCTTGTGCCTTCTTCTCTTTTTTTTTTTAATTAAAAATATAATTTTACTAATTTTGCAAATTTGTGAAGATATATATCCTTAAATTTAATTTACAAAATTTGATTCTTGTTAGCTAATTTAGCTTTGTAGAAGTTTTATATAGAAATCTCATACAGCCATGATAAATTGACTCACATAAAAAATGTTAATGCAATTATGCATGCCTTTCTAACAAAACTAATTGCCATTTGTATGCTTTCAATATATGTCAAGGAACACATAGATAGAAATGCTATACTCTGTAATTTATTCTTCCCTTAGATGCTTGAAATTTGCAGGCAATTACCAAAATAGAGAGCAAAATAAGACAATAGTTCTAAATTTACTTTAAAATATAAACTCAAGAAACAGAGAAGTACTGATGTCACCAGCTACAGCTAGTAGAAACAAACACTAATGAAGAGGTACTTTACTATAATCAGACCTTGGAAATGCTCTTCAAATTGAATTTGTAAAAGACAGGAAGTAAGTTATTAGATTTAGAAATTTTATAATAAAATCATTTGTTATATATTTTAATGTATCCTTAGCGCTTCCTCTAGATTATATAGCATATAATATAGCAATAAATATAAAACCATTCTTATATTTTGAAATCTCTGCATGTCATATCTTAAGGTTGTTGACAGTTTGAAAACAATAGAGACAGTTCTTCTAAAAGTAGATTGTATTTTTGAGAAGCAGAGATGCTGTCATACTGCCTGAATTCCCTGGGCAATAACAGCTAAACCCTATAAAGAGAATTCCTTGTTCCTACGGGCGTGGTACCAGGTAGTCAGCTGGTCTGAGGCTTGGCTAGAGGCATGAGGCAAAGAACTGTGGCTGTGGCCCTAGGCCAGAGTTTTTCAAAGAGAAAGGAACTAAAGAGATAGTACTAGACTTTATAGTCAGGCCAACAGTACAATACATCTCTCTGTCTCCAGCAGTCTTTTTGTTGTTTTCAACTCCCACCCAAAAAATAAGAAAGAAAGCAAGAACCTCTTAAAAGAACTCTCATAACATTTCACTGGGAAGTATTTGGGATTTGTTTTTATAAGCCAGGAAGACAGATGATAGGAAGCTTAAGAAATAAAAAGGAAAAGGAGGTTATATGGTTATGGGAGACTTGGGAAAATATAGTAAATGTGAGGCAGAGGACAAAATAGCTCCTGGAGTCTGCTGATACTCCTGGCTGTAGAGATAGCAAATGTCTTAAAATATTTTATCAATATGTATAGAAGAACATTTATATGACTCATCCTGTAATGTTCTGATATAAAAAATTGGGGGATTTGCATAGCTGGGCAAAAACAAAAACAAAAACAAAAACAAAAACAAAAAAACAGCAAAACTTTGGACCTACTGTAGGCTTACACATATTCTGGTTACCAATTCTTAATACAAAGTCAGAGATGATTAAAATTGTTTTTAATAATCTAAGAGACAAAAGGAAGTAGGTAACCATCTCATACAGAACTTATTTAATTTAATGAACTATTTTAAAATATTTAATCTGTATGGATAGCTATAGTTATGACATAATCAAAATTGTCCTAGGGAGAAATGTCCATTCAGTCATTTACTCATTCACTCATTCAACCACTTATGCAAAAATTTATTTAAGCAACTAAATTGTTTCAAATATTCCAGCCCTAGAACTTGTCTAGCAAGACAAAGTTCTTTAGAATACTATTTTGTAGTATGCTAATTTTGAAATAAATGTAGAAATTCTTTACAAGAGTTTAAATGTAATAATACTGTAATTTGATTCAGTAAAGATTTAGACTCATGTCAATGAATCTTTACCTCTATTTGGTTTTCTTAGGTCCAAACATTGGACCCTCAAATATGTTTATATATCTTTAGTATACTATGTATACCATACATACACTAAATCTTTCACTTTTTCTTACATAAAGAGTAGTTGAAGAGATCACAAAAGATATGAGGAAAGGCCACTCAGAAATGGTGTTAGGATATAAAATTTTAATCATATAATAATAGTTTTGAATAATAGAATGTTATTCAAATTTTAAGGCTATCATTCTATAAATACTCCTAATTTGTGATCAAGACCTACCTAGCATTCTTCTATCTGATACTGCTATTTGTCCAATTGTTTTCTTAATCTTTTTAATAATAGAAATATAAGCACAACTCTATTTTGTTCTTTGTTACAGCAACTTAACTTAGACCTTAACTAATGTAACTTAACTCTGTCATTATTCAGATTTTGTAATGTTAAAAAACTATTTAGTCCCTTTGGATTTGAGTGGCCTGGATGTACCCAGGATTTTTCCAGCTCTAAATGTCCATGAGCCTAAAACTGGAAGTGGGTATATGATTGTAGAAAATCATTGGTATTTTTCACCACAACCATCCCCTCACAATACTTGAAGGATCAAATTAATTTAGTGAAATAATTAATTTAGTGTGTTTGTATTCTTTGTAAGAAAAGTTCATTTCAAAGTCTACTTCTCTCCTTAGCGCATACTAAGTGATTTATGTGGCCAAAGACGCATTCTTTGATGTTGGTGACGTTAGTGTATTTCGGGTTAAACCACTAATTACCACTGTATAACATGAGTGGTTGCAATAGGGCAGGACCCAGAGAAATGTGGGCATCAAGCTGTAGGAGAAAAACATTATTGGAGAAAAGAAAAGAAAAGGGAAGCAGTGAGACCATCTCTCACCAGAAATGAGAACGAAAGAACAAATTTAAAATTTGCCATAGAGAATCTGTAGGGACACCCTTAAGAAAGAGCATATTCACAGTGGATGGCTGAGCATATTGTTGTTTTTCAGTAGAGCTGTTAGTGACTATTGAGTTCAGCTAATTACAGTATATTACTAATGAGGCCAGGTTTAGTCCCCATGTGAGTCAGTTAACTGTGCCCTGTACCATAACCACACAGCATGCCCTTAACTTTGGCCAGCTGTCTCCAAACTCTATGCTCTGTGTCACAAAAGGGACCAGGTGTATGTGGATCAGTGAAAATCTATTCTCGCCACGAGGAAAAATTCTCAAGGCAGATGGCAGGTCAGTAATGTCACTTTAGCGTATGAAATGCCACATGTATTCTCAAATTGAAAAGTAAATTGAAGATTTGTCATTCACCCAATTGTAACTGAATATTTGGGCTAGAAATTTGATCGAGTTTGGTTTAGAGAGTCAGCAAGAGGGTGTTTGTGGGTTACTAAAAGCACTACTACTTCAGGGTCTCAAACTTAAATGACTTTAGTGACCAAAGTGATACTGTGGCCTTCTATATGAAAATAGGGAGTGGTGGACATGTGATAAATTGAACAATTAATTCTGCACCTAATGTGATAGAAAAATACAGTAACAAAAACTCATCAGATTCTTGACTTATCTAGGCTTGTTATTCAGAAGAATCAAAAAACTCACATCGTGGATGAATGTTAAGTGACTGATAATATAACAAAATATATTGGCTTGATGAAAAACACTCAATATTTAGTAGTTTTCTATTGTAATCATTTGTTTAAATGTGTATTTTCTTACTAGATACCAAATTCTACAAAAAAAAAAAAAAAAGCACACTTTCTTGTTTGTCTCCTCAGTACTGGAATATAATATGGAATATGGCGCCTCAACTCTGAATGGTAAAAGCTTTCTAATGCATGTTTATAGTGTAAACAAAAGATTACATAACATTCTCAATTATTTATAATATTAATTTTACTTTTATGCATGTATTTACATTCTGGTATGTTAGAAGTTTATAAGCATAAATAGATAGAATTTGATATGCAAAAGCATATTCCCAGTAGTGAGGACAAAAAACGAAAAGTTCATTTACTCTATATAAATTACTGTAGTCTTACTTTAGACTTTAACATGGAAATTAAATGGACTTTAGACAAGAAACATTAAGAAAAGTACTTGTTTAGTTGCTAGATTTTATGTTAACTTAAAGCAGATGAGGATAAAACAGAAATAAACAGTAATTAAATTACACAGAAATTTCTGGATGAAATAAAACAATTCTTTACAGCTTCTAGGTAATGGCAAAGTGTTTCTGGCAAGAAAAGCATAATTAACAGCAGTGTTAAAGCTTTGCTTTACATTCTTTTGGCAATTGAGTCTACTAAGTTGAAAGCTGTTAAATAGCGTATTTGAGTTTCATATTAATTTGCATTTCACTTGACTGCCTTTTACTGTTTTGTAAGCATGAAACAGGGAGGTCTAGGTTCAACACAACAAATTACTGTACAAAATAAAAAATTGCTACTCAAGCAGCTTTGTGTTTCTACTGGGTTTGTCATGCTGTGAGTAAAAAACAGATAAAAAAAAAAAAAACAGAAAGAAAAGAAAAAATGTTGATTCTTTAGAGGCATTTCAGCACCAGATCTGCACTATCAAAAATAGTCCTCGAACATAGAGTTATCAAGAAATTCAGCAGTTTGCAAACAAGTGCACTAGGGAGTAGCTTTTTCACACTAAAATATTTTAGCTACACATCAGCCAGTCCTTGAGGACAGCCTGCTGGCTCCAAAGGCCTACAGTTTGCTGTTGAAATAGCAGAGCAATAATATTTAGCCAGTGCTGACAGGGAAGCCATGATGGGTCTGCTCTTTATAGTGGCTAGTGCATTTGACCAAAATTTGTTTAACCGGTGGCAAAAAGAAACATTTCATTTTAACACTTATTTCTAAACCTTTGATATCTTTATTTTATTATTTTAGAAGTGCTGAGAATGTGAGTCACCTATTCTTTCCATAGGTGTCGATCACAAAATATGGAAAGAGACAACTGATTTCCCAAAACAACAATCTTGTGTGTGTGTGTGTGCGCGCTTGTGTTTGTGTGTATGTGCAGGTGTGTGTATTTACTATCAATTCTGTGTTTTGGTTAACAGTTGGCAATAATAAAATTAGAAGCAAAGAGAATCTTGCTATAAGTGAGGGTATTATTATCTAGGTTTATTAGTTTTTTACACTGTTAGAAACTGTGTTATTGCATAATAATGTTCTTAAAGTTATTAAAATATTTCAGCTTCCTTTTTCCTATGTTAGATTCCTCCTACATATTAATGTGGGTTTCAATAATTATACGTTAATATAATTAATTCATATGCCCATGAGGTAACCCAAGTTATTTTAATGTTGTTTGACCTCTCACCTCCTTATTTGAATGTATTTATAATTTTCACCAAAAACCTGCAAGGGAACAGGTATGTAAAAAATACAACTTTAATAAGCAAGGGGATAGCAACTCTTTATTGAAGGAGCTTACATATTGGCAGCCATCCAGATGGCAAATAAAGTTGTTTAAATATTTGCTCATTAGTGAAATGAAATGTTATCAATTTAATTTATCCCATTTCATGTTTCCTATGTTTCAAAGCAACTTTTTAATACATACTCTAAAGGTTTCTCTGGAGCTCTTGTGTTATAATTTGTTTTCTTTTTCTCTCTAACTAGATATCAGTTAAGGAAGTCACCCTGAACAAGCTGTTGGGCACCCCCTAAAATCTTCTTAACTCATTTGTTTGAGAGTCTGGCTATAAATTTCAGTGACTGCAAAATCACAAGATGTGCACCACAGGCAGGACTCAGGCGCTGAGATACGTTGAGGAAGGAGACTGTAGGTGTCAGATAGCTGATGCATTCCAGAACTATTTAGGGCAAAGAAGAGCCTGTCACAGTAGAAGAAACTGCTGTGTAGCACTAAGTTTATCTTGAGACATTCAGTGAGATAAAACACACATTAATCCCTAAGGATACACAGTCCTCGTTGAGGTATTTGATAAGCATCTGCTTTGTCAGAGTTAGCCCAAATGTGGACATAGAGAGAAAAACGAGTGGTGAATATTGAAACGGGGTTGAGTCGGGAATGGGGACACTAGAAAGAGTAGTAGATGGTGTCCACCTTACTCCGATTACACATCCAGTACTGTCCTGTCATCCACATTTACTGAGGATACTACTTTGGGTGGTCACAGATAGAGTTAATATTATCATTCTCTTCTGACTTTTTTGTTTTTGACCAGGATCTGCCATGGAGAACCTAGAGAGCAGGAGGGAGAGTGATAATCTCTAAACTCCAGCAGCATTAGGGAACTTCACAACGAGTTTCTCCAGTTTAAGGATGCTGTACTATTTTGTACGTTCTCGCCATAATGTTCAGCACTTTATCAAGAAAAAACAAGTACTGCATACATATTTGTTAAATGAGAGGGATTATGAGGTTTGTATCTTCTGACTAATGCCAAAAGTTGTCCTTTATTATTGTTTTATTTTTCTGAAAAGGAACATGGGTAAAATTAGATCATAATCTTGTACATGAAGTAGAGCAAAAGAGTTTTTCTTTCATCAACTATATTCTGGTTCCTGATCCCATGCATAACCTTCTTCTATTTAACATGTCTGAAAAAGCTAAATAAATATACTCTTTACAACAAGAACATTAGCCTGGAGATATCACCACAAGTCATTATTACTACCAGCAAAAGGCAAAATTTTGAACAGAAATCCAAAGAATTATCCATTTATTTTGAATACTACCCTAATAGTTCTGCTTAGAAGAAAGGTCAGCTGCTCTGTTACTTTTCCTTTCAGTTTTGCTTGCATAATGATAAATTTAAAGCCAAATGGATTTTTGAAATACTGACTAAATTCCATGCAAACAATGCATTTTTGGAAAATGTGTTGAAACAACTCTTTAAAAGTTGTGCCCACTTTTGCAAGATTAATTCTGTAAATATGCAGTTGATAAATTGCTATATCAGGGTTTCAGATACTAGTTATGGAGCAAATGATTTCAATAATTTATATCTATTTCAATATTTGTTTTTATATATCAACAATATTCTATTTTTTTATGAAGTCTTCTGCATACTTCTTAGGCTTCTTCTCCAAGGCAAACATAAGGATAACTTTAGAAAAGAGTATCAAAACATTTTTTTCATTGCTGATTTCAAGTTCTTTCTTGATCATGGTGGTTTTTCCCCTGTCTGTGAGAATTTGTTTCACAGCTATTTCTAACTAGTACATTTTTCCATAAATTCTATATTGCTCACTGTGATAGCCATCTTAAAGATGGTCCCCGATGAAACTCACTTCTTTTTTACTTTCATTTTCTCCATTTTTATAACTTTTTAAATACACCTGCCCCACACTGTATTTGGGATCAGGCAATTAATTGAGTTCAGAAGGAGGGGAATTGCGCTCCAGATGTAGTATACCCAGAACCTCACTCATACCTAATTTAGATGATATAATGACAAGATTTGGAAATTTTGAACTGATGAGTTTTTTGACTTTGAGTTGATGTTATAATGAGTTGAAACTTATGGGAACCTTTGAATATGAAAGATGAATTTTAAACATGAGGCAAACATGAATCTTTGAGGGCCAAAGAGTGGATTGTGACCGGTAATATAATCCCTCCAAAGAGGTTCACTTTCTAATCCCCAAAACTGTGCATATGTTATGTTACATGGCAACAGAGACTTTGTAGATGTGCTCCTTATAAGTAAAAAAGAGAGGGAGAGGTTGAAGGTCAGAGAGAGATTGAAGATGCTATGCAGCTGGTTTTTAAGATGAAGAAAGGAACCATGAGCCAAGGAATGCGGGTGACCCCTAGAAGATGGAAAAGGCAAGGACATAGATTAATTCCTAGAGCCCCCAGAAAGACTGATTTTAGAGCAGTGAAACTCATTATGGACTTCTGACCTCCAAAATTGTAATACAATACATTTGTGTTGTATGTCTGTGTTAGTTTTTTTTTTTTTTAAATTTGTTAGAGTGATTTGTTATAGTCCTAGTCTGTTTTAGCCTTATATATGTATGTTTATAACAACTTTGGTTTGGAGAGTGAGTTAAAAAATGCAGATGATAATGTGACTTGAGGTTTTCACTTTTTATGTTGTCCTTGAGGTTACACATGTGCTCTCTCGTTCTCTCTCTCTCCCCCTCCACCTTTTATGTATGTGTATGTGTGTATATATATGTATATATATTCCATTACACATTATTTTTATAACAGTTCTTTTGATATTCCGCATTCTCTTCATCTATTCCTCTAGTGATAGACATTTAGTTATTTCTGACTTTTACTTATGGCATTACTGTGACTAATCACCCTCCCTAAATTCAGCCATTCGCTGTGATTTCTACCACTCAATGATTGTCATTGTGGTTCTGGTTCCATTTAATTAAATGTCTGGCCATTCTCCCATTGTCCCTAACCTGGACCTCTCCTTATGCATCTGCCTCACCATGGAAAATGCTCGGAGCACTCAGTTCCTGAAGAAAGAACTTTGGAAGATTAACTCATTCAGTATACTGAAACCGGAGCTTCCTCAGATCTTTCTCAAATCAAGTAGTTTGTACAAGATCATGAAATAAATAAAATCATTATCACTCCATATGGTCGTTAGTTTTCTTTGTTCACTCAGTGGCTATCAAAGTAAAATTTGCAGTTTATGTGCCTCATTGGAAATGACCTGGCTATTAATCGTTACTCTTATCAGTATTTTTTAAATACTATTTAGAAATAAAATATAATATTGATGTTTGTCTTAATATTTGTTTTTGTTATTGTAATTGAATCCAATTCAAAAGGAAGAAGGCAATTAGGCATTGTTTGAACAATTGTAGCTTCTCTAGTTCAATAATAAAATGTGTGTATTTGTTAATGATTATCTATGGCCAATTTGCTCTGAAAAAAAAAAATAAGAGAGGATCAGAATCACTAGGACTTTATTATGATTGTATTTGTATTATTAGAATCTTATAAAATTTAACCATTGAATTTATGCCTGTGGTTTCTCTGTTGGACTCTCACCCAAGTGGTTTAAGATCGAATATCTAAAAACACATTCCCAGACCCTGAAACATTTAAATGTGATAAAAATCAATTTTACCTATGTGATTCCCAGTTGAATGCCACTTCTGATGTACATCAGCTTCAAAAGAAATTAAAAGATAAGTAACATGATTACAATCAGATTAGCTTGTCTAGGCAGAAAACGAGATTGCAGAGTTGTCTGAGTAAAGATACTTCCTAGTGAGACCAGTTTACATCACATTAAACAAAAATGAGTTTCCAATATGTGTACTAAATAACAAAGTGGGTAAATGGAAAACTGCACCCCTGAGACTGAACATGAGTCAAGCAAACTGTTATTTTGTGACTATTTGAGGATTGACTGCCTGTCAGAACATTTTATGAGGTATCTTAGAAAAAACTGAATCATTCTATGAGATTTGTTGCTCAAACTAAAAGAAGTATTCGCTGATTAATAGAACTGATGAAAGTCAAAAGGGAAACTCAGAGTAGGAAAAAAATCTTGGATTCCCAACTTCAATATTGTAGAATAGGAGCATAAAAAATATTTAGAGAGTAATTTATGATAAGGGTCACATCTAACCAGGAAAGAGAAATATACATTATTGATTACTAAGTAGACAATATACAAGAAATGGGTGGGTTCAATTGCAATTAACAGGGTATCTATGATGGGGGGAAAAAACTCCAGACTCTATTTATCTTACTTATAAAATACTTTATTATTATTACTTATATTTTTTTTTCAGAAAGAAAAGGAAAAAGAAAATAAAGTTTACAAGTAATGTAGAAAATAATTGGGCAATATTTATTCATGCAAGTGTGATAATGCTACACTAAGCTATTTTCTTTTTAGTCCATAATTATTTTGGTTATAAAGAAAAAATATGCAGGAAATTAAAATAATTTAAGTGCCTTCATGATTGTACACTAATATAGATGCCTTGATGATTGGACAATTCCATAAGTAAAGTTGCTCTGGCAGCAAGTTTTAAAAATAAAAAAGCAAAGCACATGACAAAACTTTTGAAGTTAGAGTAAGGAATATAACAAGGAAGAAAGGAGTTGAGTGAAAGTGAGCCCTAAACATTAGAGCTGTTTTACACCACAACAAAATAGCCAATTCTCCAAATGTTTCAATCTAAAATACCCATTTCCCCAATGTTTTTAATGTCTTTTGATTGCAGTTACAATACTTTACTGTTTTTTTTTTTCAAATTGCACAGAGATACAGAACATATCTCTGAATGAATAGTGTATTTAGAATAATTTGCTGAAAAAACATTAGCAAACGTCTTTGGAATTTGGAATATTTATGAATATTTCCATTATTCACAAAAGCAAACAAAAACAAAACAATAAAAGACTATAGATAAAGTATATCATTGGCTTAAGTTAACCTTTTTATGGAATGTACAACTCTATTCCTTTCTTTACATAACTCATAAAAGAAAAAGAAAAGACATGGTAATGACTGTCAGTTAGGAATCTTGGGAAACATTTCAAGTAAACTTTTTCTCTTCTTCTAAATATAAAGCAGTACCTTATCACCTCGATTTCAGAAAAGTCCAGTTTATGTATAACCTAAATATCAGATGCACTATGTCACTGTGTTAAGAAGCTCTTAGGTCTTGGTTCACTCTTACTTTTTTAAGTGGAGTTTAACTATTATCAGAGAAATGTAAAGAGCTCAGAGAAGTGTGAAGTGCTCATCAGCCAAAAGCAGCACGACACTCTGACAAAACATGATGATCCTCATGAATATGTTTTGACAAATATCGTATCAATCATTGGCTACTCCTTTTGTGATCTGGATATTTAATTTCTAGTACTTACTTCCAAAAATCATTAGTTGGCTCACTCTTCAGTAAATGCCTTTAAATGGGAGTCTTCCTAGAGTTAAATTGATTCAATTTCTATGTAGTGCTATATTTAATGAGTAGCTTGATATTGGGAAAAGTGTCTTGGACTATATCAGTTTTGAAAGAATAGCCAATAAAAAAAATTCAGTTTTCACGGATCTTTGAATGTAAGTCCACATTTGTTCTGGATCTTTAGCTTTTTCTCCTTGTCTTCTCTGTTATCCCTCTATGCTACAATTTTCTCATCTAACAAGGGATTAGGTGAATAAATGAGTAAATCTATGCACAATGCCTAGTGTATTGTCTAACACACAGTAAATGTTCAAGCAATGTTTATCAACATCATTCTTTTTACCTAGCACAAATAGGCTTGTTACTTATAATGTAATGTCGACCATATTAAACTATATCAAATGTGTGTGTTTTAGCACATTCACTGGATTTCCTGAGAAAACTAATGGTATTTATTTATTTGTATACTTTTTTCCACAATGTGTGTCAAATAGTGTTGTTCATTTAGCACAATCTATAAATCAAGACAAATATACCTGAGATGTCTTATGATTTAAAGTCTTCCTGAATTATAGATTGTCCACCATACTTAAAAGCAAAGTGAAGCTTTTTGGTCTATAATTGCTCCAGAGTTTTGCTTTTCTCCTCCAGAATAATCTCTCCCCCATTCCCCATCATCTCTCTCTCTCTCTCTCTCTCTCTCTCTCTCTCTCTCTCTCTCTCTCTCTCTCTCTCTCTCTCTGTCTTTCCTCTCTCCCCTACCTTTCTCAGTTATATTTAAAATTGTATTTCATTTTTTTATATTTTGTTTACTCGATTGAAAGATTCTGTGTTTCTAAATCATTTGGAATTATAAATCTCAAACAATAAAATTCAACGAGGAATTATGCATTTTTGATCAAGATGACTCTGCTACATTTTAGCTTATTAAAATTCCACCTCTACTCTAGAGTTCTGCACTATTTTTTCAGGATAGAACTTTGGTTACTTTGGTTTCATCTGTCTTTTGAGAGACCCATTTTAGTGAACGTTCCACTTTATTTATTGGTTTCTTCTTCATTTAGTGCTTTATGTGTGATGCTGTCTGGTTCAGGATCATGACTGCAGCAGGAGATAACCATGGTCTCAGGTTTCTGTCACTCGACATTCTAAGTTGTAAAACATTGTCCCTGCTAAGCAAATCCAGAGCTATTTCTTGATAGTCTTCCTGTAATGTACCTTGGTCAATATTAAATTAAGTTTTTCTCCTTAGATATGTGCCTTTTGTATCCTCATTTAAAACCAAAACATTTTTGTTTATCTGAATGCCTGAGTCTCTAGTCAAGTCCCATGTATTGAGTTACTTAAGTTAAGAGGAGTCTCTTCAATAAAACGTGAATGACTATTGCTCCATGACTCAGTGACTATCAGAAAGCATGACTGAATAATTGCTATATATTTTTTTACATTTGTTGAGTTTATTTGTGTTTTGAATTATCACCTTGACACTTGCATGTTCTATCAGACATTTTCTTTTCCCTAGTTAAACTCTTGTTTAAGTTACTTATTCATTTCCAATTCCTAAAAATAAATAAATAAGTAATCTTGGTTTAAGAGTTGATTTGCCTCGAATGTGTAAAGCAATGTAAAGTTCTTGTTCCTTGAAGAATTTTTGAAATAGGTATGAAACTGATTTCTTGCTGTTTGCCAAGTTATTAAACCCTTGGGACATAATTAGAGAGACTAAGGATCCAACTGGTAAAGGAACTGTTAATACTTAGCTCACTAATAAGGAAGGGCTTTTTCAGAGAGTTTCAAGGAGAAAACTTATTTGAATCTTACTGTAAAGAAAGTTCTTGAAACATTTTAAATTTCTTAAGAGAATGACACAATACACTTACTATAGTATTCTTTATGATGGACTATTGTGTGGTATTTAAAAAGAATGATGTACATGGGATGTAGGAACATAAAATATTTCTGAGAAATATTGTATAAAAAGGAGTTGCAGAAAAATACAAAACAGTGATATTTATATTATATAAACATACATGTAAATTCTATCTCTACAATCTATTTTCTATCTATCATCTAGCTATAAACTATCTATCTATCTCTATCTATCTATCTATCTATCTATCTATCTATTATCTATCTATCTATCTATCATCTAAGTAGAATGGTAGGTTTCAGCTACGAATGCATGAATATGTTTGTAAATGCAGAAAGGCCTACAGAAGAATAGAACTAGCTCATGTGGTGGCAGGGCCATTTGTAGAAGGATGGGGGAAGGTTAGGATTGCAAATAGGAGGAAAAGGTGAACAAATGTATTTCTAATATGAATATTTAAAGAATAACGTATTTATATGTTACTTGAGTACATGAAAATTCATTTTTAAAAAATGTTTGTATGGAAGACAATATACTTTTAACTTTCTCCCCCACCCTGTATTCTCAAAGAGAGTAGTAAATATTTGGTTTGATTTGGACACTAAACTTCTAAGTTAGCTTAAATGGACACTAAAATTATTCAATTCTGGAAGATGAAGAGTCCAGAAGAAGTATAAGTTTTATATAATTCGTTATTCTGGTTGAAACCACTCATTTTTTATCATAATCATCAACATCATTTATTTTTGCTGATTATCATATATGTATATGCATGTTCGTGAGTGTTTTTATAAAATAAAGAAGCTAGAAATAGAAACAGTCCATAAAAGTTTATCACTTGTGTTGTTTGGGAATGTTAGGACAGATACATTTAAATATTAATCACCAATAAAGAAGAGCATAGTCTAACTACAAAATGAGTGGTAACCACAACATTAAGGATGTTCTGAACTATATAAGACAGATATGATTGCAGAGTGGTGCCCTGAATGATATCGCAAAAAGCAGAATCCCTTTCATAGGTAGAGGATATGAAAGAAAAGGATTGATAGAAACATGGCAAATCATATGTTCATAGGAATGCTGAATAGATATTCTGATATATCCTAGGAATTAGGACTCAAATAATTTTAGTGTCACATCAATTAACTATTGAATGACAGTTGATATTATTTCTTATCTAAGATCAATGAATATGATACCTCTTAGGAAAAAACAATTTTAAATTCAAGTTCATTGTAATTACTCAAGCACTCACACGTGCTTCATCAGAATGTTTCTCTTGGCCTTAGTTTTCCCTAAAATGTGACGATTTCAGCAAATGCTCACTATTGCTGCCTTGGAGCATGTACTATCAAATGAGGTTTAGTTCCAGGTTTTGTTTCTAGATTCTCAAGTCTTGGGTTAGTATTTAAGAGACTAATCAAGGCCAAGTCTAGTCTAACTTTGATATAAAATATAAAATAACAGGGAGAAAAATGGGCTAATAATAAGATTTGTATTCAAGTTCCAGCTTAGCCTTCAGCTATTGTGAGAATTAAGGCAGGCCTTTAAGATCTTTGGACTTTAGGTCTATAGCCATGCCACCCTGAACAAGCCTGATCCCCTCTGATCTAGGAAGCTAAGCAGAGTCAGGGCTGGTTAGTACCTCAATGGGAGACCACCTAGGAAGACCAGATACTGTAGGCATAAAAAAAAAAGATGAAGGATTGAAAGCTGACAAGGTTCTTGCAATCTGTGAGATCAACCAAGGTTGCCTCGCCTAAAAAACAAAAAAAATCTTTGGATTTTATTTTTTCCCTTGTAATTTTGGGATAATAATTTTCAATGATATTGTAAGCATGTAGTGTGAAACAATATAATATTTGCAAACGCTTGGCAAATTTTAAAATATTTTTAAATATAAAGCACTATTATTAAATTCAAACACTGGTGATTAAAACAAAACAAAACAAAACACCTTAAGCATACTGTCCCCTTATTATTCCTTGAGGATGATCAGCAGCATCCTACCTTTTTCCTTTGCAGTACTGTTACCAGCTGTGCCTGGAATTCTCTTTGACAGGATTATCTGCAGGGCTCATTCTCTTACCTTAGATCTCTACTGAAATGTCACCTTATCCGAGAGGCCCTCCTCCTTGACAGCCTATATCAATTAGCCACACTCACCCAGCTACTACTCTCTTGCTTCCCCTACCATTCCATATTTTATATCAACAACTGAAACATTACCAAGTTATTCACATGCCTGAGTTTTCTATCTAAGACTTCCTTCCCCCAGCACACATGAATGTGAAATTCATTAGAATATTGATATTGGCATGTCTTACTGTGGCTACCTAGTCCCTCAAAGAGTGCTTGGCATATAGTAGGCACACAATAAATATTTATTGAATGACTGAACAAAGTTATAATTGTTAGAGGGAGATTTAAATTTTAAAAATATAAGCAAATTGAATTTTGTGATTCTTTTATCTTACAGTGACTCACTTAAGAAGCTTCTACATTTATCAAAGAAATACTGAAAATGCACACAATGACTATAGTGTGTCAAAGTGTCACAATTTTTGTATTTTACTAATATAATTTATTTTTAGGAAACTGTGTAACATTGTCTGTAGTAAGGAAATGGATTGGTGCTTGTGTCCTGTTGAAACATGAAACAAATGCACCAAATATGTGGAACTTTAAGGGTCCGTAAGAATCGAGGGATCCTTCATTGTTTAAAGGTCAGTTACCTATGGATCAATCATAATTATTTGCATAACCAGTTTGGAAATATATGGAAAACAATAATAAACAAATAATCGCATTTATTTTATCCATCTATAAATTCTGTGTACACCATAGATGTGCATATATGCATGCGTCAAAACCATATTAGATAACATGAATTTTATGTCTTTTACTTTCAGGTTCTTCATAAGAGAAGAAAAGTTTAGAAGGCTAGAAAGAATTTATCTAGAAGAATGTGAGCAAGCCACAGGGCAATATGTTGACAAGCTAGCAATTCTAATAAATTGAAAACTGACTATAAATAATAATATCTCTATTCTTTCTGCTATAATTTTAGAACATGTCACCATCAGCTTTAAATGTAAATGCATTTTAAATTTGCAAATGCTACAAAGGTGAGTGTATGTGTGGATGGATAAAGAAAGAAGTGGATGACATATTTTTCATTTATGTGTATGTTATCCTTTGATATGCCCCACAGGGGATTTTTTTTTTTTTTAATATTTATGCCTACAGCACCTAATCTTCCTAGGTGGTCTCCCATCCAAGTACTAACCAGGGCCAACCCTGCTTAGCTCCCGAGATCAGACATTGGGCTAGCATGGCTTTAGACAATGGACCATGGCTCCACTAGGGCACAAACCCAGGACCTTCTGCATGTAAAGCAGGCGTGCTAATTGCTACACTATGGAACCATGCATGGACTTTTTAGCCTTATTGCTAATATATAGTAGCTGCATTGAGTAAACAGATAACTAAGTTGTCAATACAAACTTTTAAAGCGAATAATTTAGAGTTTCAGAAGTGATGAACTTTCTCCTGGAATCATGTTCATTTGTATACCTTTTTTTTCCTCCAAATTTATGGGACTGATATAAATACAACACCCTAAAGAAACTCAGAATAGATTATTGATTGTCCATAGAACAGATGAGATGAGAAATATGCCCCCCAAACAGTGTTTGACCAAAACACAATGTAGCTGTGTAACAAACATGTATTGTTAAGGTATTACTCAAATTTCTCAAACCAAAGTAGTTGAGAGGTAAATGTGATCAAGCATTGGGAATCTGAAGATATAACATTTTGTATGACTATTGCAAGCTGCATTGTTCTGTTTGAAGTTTTTCATAAAATACATGATTTTTGTTTACATATATAATATTATAAATTATCAATAATGGTGGGATGTTTCCTGCTTATCTTAACAGTAAATGGAAGATCAGCTGTTACATTGAATGTGTCAACTAAAAGAATGGTCTAAGACAATAATAGGTGACTGCATTCTAGCAAGTATTTTTTATTGCTATGTTCTCATAATATCTTGTTAACAGTCTTACATTAATACCTAACTACAGTAATAACAACTATTTTCTTCATTCAATAATGATTAGGTAATTACTAAGGAATATTACCTAAGAAATTGACTAATAAATAAATCATTAGTGGAAATTGTATTTTGGGCTTGGAAGTTGGGGAGGGAAATGAAAAATTGTTTGCTATGTGGTAAAATGAATGAGTCTTTCATCTACTGCTCAGTCTTTCTGAGTGCTTCGAGGTAATAATGACCAAATGTTTTGTTGTTTTTGTTGTTATTTAACAAAGAAAAATAATTGCCAATGCCACTCTTTATCTTTTCATTAAAGCTGTAATTTAAGCCATATATAAATGAATTAAGAATTTCATTCGGATCATAATCTGGTAAACATTTTTCCTCATGCAGTTCTCACACTTTTGTCATTTTGTAGTTTTGTTGCCTAATTTTTTTTTTTTTTAGTTACATTTTATGCCTTAAAATTATTTATAGTTTTTGCCTGGGAAGTTGTTCTTTAGGATACTAAAACTTGAAAAGAATAACCATGAAAAAAAAACTACCCAACCGCTTTGGTGAGGCCTCTTTTTATTAAGAAGAAGACTGAATTCATTCCTTTAATTGAGTTTTAAAGTCCTTGTGTTTCCTTTTATTTATTTATTTATTTATTTAATTCATAAGGAAGAAACAATAAGAATTTAACTCCAGGTTCAAGAGCTGTCAGAACCTTTGCAAATATCCTTTTACTTTTTCACAAATTTGTTTCAAACATGAGTATTAAAACCACTGCTTTTCCTCTGCACATTCTTTGGCCCACCTTGTGAGATTAAACGTCAATACCTTTGAGATATCATTGGTGATTAATTCAGACAATGATCTGGGTTTACCAAAAATTTGTTTCGCAATGACATTCACATTCTTTGTTTCCTCATAGATTTAGCTTCATTTGGGCATGGCTCTAGCAATTATTATTTTTTAATGGTCAATTTTGTTTTTAAAAAAATTACATACCTTGTTAAAATATTTTTAACATTTATTTCATAAAGCAATTTACAAAAAAATGTTCTGTATAGACTATCATTACAAATATAAATAAAATATAAATGTAATAGCTACTATGAGGTAAGAAACTATCTTTCAATCATTAGCTTCAGAATACATTTTAAGATCATTTAAATGAATCATCAACTTTTTGAAAAAAGATTGTCTTTTTCAGTTATGCTTTTTAATGAAATACTGATTTGTCTACTAAAATAAAAAAAAAAAAATTTCTCCTATTACAGAAGCTTTTCCTAGATCATAAATGTGATTAATAAGAAAATTTGAGCCTTTAAAAAATTTGCATTCTAATTGAACTTGTAAATGTATTATTTCCATGCAAAGCACATCTCATTTTAATTGAATAAAATTTGTATTTACATTTAACTTTCCACTTTTAATAAAAATGACTGAAATGTTGCAAAAACAATATACCACAATATACATGTGGTATATTGTTTTCAAATATAACTACAATGATTCCTCCCAATTTCATGTCTACCCCTTCGCAAAGTGACCTTGCTACTCACACCTCCCATCAGGAGGTGCAGGTGTATATACTGTAGCCATGGCAACAAATTACCATAAATTTGGAAACTTAAAACAATAAAATTTTTTTCTTTCATGGTTTTAGAGACCAGAAGTCTGAAATCAAGGTGTCAGCAGGGCCACATTCCCACTGAAGTCTCTAGGGAGAATCTTTCCTCGACTCTTCCAGCTATGGGTGGCTATCAGCATTACTTCATGGCTGTTTACCTCCAATCTCTGCCTCCATTCTCTCCTGGCCTGTTTTCCTCTCTATCTGCATCTTCTCTTCTGTCTGTTTTAAGTACCCTTGTCACTGAATTTAGGGCCTGCTCTAAATTCAATGACAAGGGTACTTATAGCAGACAGGATGGTTTCATGAGATTATTTAATTTAATTGCATTTAATTTAATTACATTCACAGGGTCTGGTTATTAGGACAGAGTGTATTTTGAGGGGGAGGTCATCATTTATTCCATTATACCAGCTTTAAATCTGACCTGATCTTATGATGAGTTTTGACCACTGGTTATGACAAGATAAGAATGGGCTCTAGTGGCACCCAGCTTTTGATTTAACCTCTTTAAAGCAGTCCTGAGAGTATAATGTAAAAAAGTTTAGCTTAGCTTATTGGAGCATGAAAAGCCACACGGAACAGAGTTAGACTTTCTCACCTACACTCAGCATCAGCTTCCAGTTATGTGGGTAAAACTATCATGGCCCATCTGGCCCCAGTCCAAAGTCAGACAACTGCAGCTCACATGGGAGCCCAGGCAACACCAGCAGAACTATCTATCTAGGTCCAGCCCAAATTGCTAACAGTATAGTGAGCAAATGAAATAGTTTGTCTTAACCATTAAGTTTAGGGTGGTTTATTAATTATCAATAGATTACTGAAACAGAAATCAGTACCCAGATGTAAGATAGTGCCGTAACAAAAATTCCAAACAAGCAGCTTTGGCTTTGAGGCAGGATATCAGGAATAGGCTAGAAAAATTGTAAGACTGAAGAAAAGGCAAACAAATTGTTTGTGGGCACTTGAAAAGCAGTAAGAAAAATGTTAATTGAGGTGACTTTTGTAATGCAGTTGAGAAAAAAATAATGATCAAAACACTCATCTGTAGTAAATTGGAAGATAGAAAATTTATCAAATGAACATATGAGTCTGACTAAGGAGACTTCCAAGCCAAATATTAAAGAGGCAATTGATTTATTTTAGTGTGTCCTCACAAGGTTTTAATGTCTCATAGAATATATTAAAATTTTGAAAACACACTTTGTAATAAACATATCACTTTTATTACACTTTATAATAAACATATCATATCAGTAATCTATTTCTGTGTAACAAAAGAACCCCCAAGACTTGGAAGCTTAAAAGTAATTACTTGGTTAGGATTCTGAAGATCAGCTTGGATTGAACTCAGCAAGACAGGGTTTTTGCTGGTTGTACTTAGGGACGTTCACACAATTGTGAGTATTTTTTTTTTTTTTTTCCAATAGCTTTACTGGGACTCAGTAATCTAAGATGGCCTCATTCATGTATCTTGAAATTGGTGCTGTTGTCAGATGGTTGCTCTAGAGGGCACCAGCTGGCAACTTGTCATGTGCCTTCTTCTCCTCCATGAGACAAGTTAGGGCTTCTATATTTGGTGATATCAAGGCAAATTTCCAAGAGAGGTAGAATAAAAGCTATAAGAACTCTTGACAACAGAACTCAGAAATTGTAGAATATCGCTTCCATTGAATTACACTGCTTTGCATCTCCTTGATAATAAAGTACACATTTATTTAAAAATTGAAATTATGCTACCATTTCTACAATTCACTAACTATAGTTGGGGTAGTGCTAAGAGTCATTAAAAAGTATATAGCTTTTACTCGAGAGACCACAGCATGCTTATTTCGATCTTTGATGATTTAAAATGATTTTGAATTTTTCTAATTCATGTAATAAGTTCATACTGAGCTCTCATTTTCTTAATCTTCTGGTTTTAAATTTTTTACCTATGATCCTAGTTGAAAATATAATTTTAAGAATATTCTAGTTATAAAAAGTAAAATGAAAAGAAAGAATAACAACAAATTATTCAATATTTACATGAAATATTAAATATTTGATTATTTATTAACATAAAATTTGTTATAACACAGTTATCAAAGAGTTTTGAATTGATTTGTGGACAATGTGTATGTGTGTATGTTTTTGTGTATAGTATGTGTGATCATGAATAAAAAATCCTGGTTCATAAAATAATGATAAGTAAAAAAAAAAATCCAGTTGTGTTTGTCTCCAATTTTTGAGTGTATTTGATCAGGTTTGGGAATGGGGACTGGGATTAGTGGCAACCAGTGAAATACCACAATTCATTCTGGTGGAATCAAGACTAAGTATTAATGCCACTGGTGTCACATGACTCTTTGAGAACATAAAAAGTACCCGATCTTTTAATATCTGATGGCATATAAATACTGGTATTTTTATTCATAAGGGAAAAAAAATAAGTTTGACTAAACCAGAAAAGTAGGTTTCTATTATTGTTTACCAATTGTAATGTTAAAAATATTCCCTTGAGGTCTTTGAGAAAAGCTTATATTTCCTGAAGATTATTTATAGGTATTGTATGGCCTTGCTTATCACTAGGTTAGCCTCTCAACGTCTCTGTTTTTAGCATACTTCCATTTGAGAACCACAGCTTTAGAAGATGAGCTGAGCTGTGGTTTTCATGGACGATATAGCCAAAGGGAAATTACAGCATTGAAATTGGTTTTGGAGAGTAGCATAAATGTAGGACCAGGAGCCTTAACCCAGAATTGAGTAAAATGCACATGTGAGTGTCCAAAGTCAGGCAGTATACCAGCAGCAGCAGTAGCAACAATCACAATAGCATCAGAATTAGGATCTTCTTTTCCTGCTGAATCTGTATGTTAAGGTTGCAGTTAATCTGTCTTTTGAGATATATATGAAAATAACTCAAACCCCCTACTTCTATTCCCTGGACAATCTGTGTTCTTTCCTGGATTTGTGTGTGTGTGTGTGTATGTGTGTGTGTGTGTGTGTGTTCTTGAGCCCTTACATTCTCATAGGTTTGATCTTTAATCTAAATTTTAAGATTTCTGTATTATCTTTTTATTGCTGCCGTAACGTATAACCATAAACATAACAGTTTAAGACAACATACATTTATTATCTCACAGCTCTGGTGGTCAGATTATCTCAGGGCTAAAATCAAGGTGGTGGCAGGGCTGTATTTCCTTCTAGAGTTTAGGAGAGAGATAGTTTCCTTGTGCTTTCCGGCTCCTAGAGGCTTACCACATGCCTTGGCTTCTGGCTCCCGCCTCCATCTTCAAAACCAGCAAGAGTAGATTGAGACTTTCACACTGGATCACTCCAATGTCCTTTTTGGCCTCCCTCTCCCATGTAAAAGGGTCTTGTTATTACACTGGCATGTCCAGGTAATCCAGGATATTTATTACCTCTACTTTAAGGTGAGCTGACTTAACATTCTTTATTCCATCTGCTACCTTCATTCTGCTTGGCCATGAAAGGCCACGTTTCACTGGTTCTAGGAATTAGAATATGAACATCTTTATGGCACTGTTGTTCTGTCTACCACATCTTCCATGGTTGGTTTCTTTTTTCTATCCTAGGTTTTGCCATATCTGGACTTCAGCCACCTATCCCTGATTTCCACAAAGTGTTTACGGGTATAAAACTGTTATGAATGTTTGGGGCGACAGTTTACACTAAGAAAACTAAACTATAATAAACATCTAACATTTTTGCTTCAAAAAAGTAACCTCATGCCCATTGGAAAAAAAAAAAAAGTTTTTTTTACTCTTATATGGTAACAAAAGGATATTTTTCCTTCTATGATAATTTAGAAATAGGAAATTACAGAGAAACCATGAGAAAATATAGTTTCATATGATTACCACTCTGAACAAACACTCCTGGCAGCTGGGGAATGTGGGCCTCTATCCTGAAGGAGAATATACATCACAGCATCCGCAACAAGTTGGCAGGTCCCTCATCAAACTGGTGTGAAAAGAAATTAGCTCTGTTTGTGGCATTCTCACAGAACTCTCATTCTGCAACAGTATAAACACACCTCACTTGGATTTAATCCTCATCTAAATCCCAGTCCCGATCAGAGCGCTGATGTTTTTTGTTGGCAGCCATCCTGACAGTGAGCTAGACTTGATAATGTGATGTGATATTAGATTACACTTCAAATAATGATGTTAACTAAACCCAAATTTTGTTTTTTATCAAGAGAATATAATTTTTGGTGGTAGGCCAAGACTCAGGGTATAAATAATTATTAATTAAATAATCATGATCTTTTCATTCCCGAATGCCAGTAATTCCCTTGTTGTAGGTGGAGATATGACTCAGTTTATGGCCACAAAAAACAATGATTCCTTTTACCTACCTTTTTCCTGTTTTGCGTTATATTTAATAAGGCCCTCATCATAGGAACTGTCTTTTAGCTATGAGGTTAGACAGGCTTTTGAGAATCGTAAGCAGGAGTGGAGAGGGAGTAGGTAGGTAGAGGAGATAAGGGACAAAGTCCTTACGATATATGTTTTTGTTGTTGTTTTGTTTTGTTTTGTTTTGTTTTTTTTGCTCAACCTACTTTTTTTTTCAGTAGTCTGAGACTGCTGCCAAAGCATAGTAAATGTTGCAAAGTCCTACCTAAGACAAATAAGAAACATTATAAAAATTAAAAATGTAGAAAATTTGAAAATCTAGAAGAAACTGTCTTAGTTAGCTCAAGTGACCTTAACACACTATCACAGACTAGGAGGCTCAAATGATTGTGAGGAAAAGAATTCCTCACAATTCTGGAGGCTGAGTTCAAGATCAAGGTGCTGATGGATTCAGTTCCTGGTGAGACCTGATGTCCTGACTTGCTGAGGACCAGCTTCTTGCTGTATATGGACATAGCCTTTCCTTGTGAGTGCACAAAGAAGGCCAGAGTGAGCACTCTGGTGCTTAAAAGGACACTAAACCTGTCGGATCAAGGCCCTACCCTTACGACTTCATTTAACCATTATTATTTCCTTAAAAGCCATTTCTCCAAATTCAGTCACTTGTGAGTTAGGGTATCCAAATGAATTTTTCAAAGACACAAACATTCAGTTCCAATCAGAAGCTAAATATAATAAATGTTATGTAATCACACTTGATTGTATTACATTTAGTAAATTTATAATGTAATCAAATATAGTGGATTATGTGTAATATGGTATGTAATGTATTGTATATATCATATACAGCAGGTCCTCAAATAATGTTTTTTCAGTGTCATTTGGTTTAACATGATGAGATACCATAGGAACTTAACTCTCATTTATATCAATTAGCCAGTAACAAATGGGTTTCATTATATATTATTCTGCTTCAAGTTGCAGAGGCGAAGACTTACTTCATTGCATTATATATTTCAGAATTTAAATATCAAATAATCTTACTGTAAAGATAAATAATATACAATAGATAAAATTTTGGCCTAAAGATAGAGAATATATAAGGTTATAGATTATGCAATTTTATCTATACATAATTTAAATGTATTAATTAAAATGTAATAATATCACATACACATATTTTTACCACCTTTTTAAACTTGGAAATGTGTTAAAAAATCTTTCACTTTAATAAATATCTTATTTTTAATTATAAGGTTTGTGCATTTTGCTATTAAATATAGTTAGAATGAAAACTATTGTATGTACACCTTTTTTTGTATCTCTAATGTTATTTCTTATGCTGAATTCTTATAAGTAAAATGATATTTTCTAAGAATTCTGAAATATTATCAAATTTGTTTCAGAAAAAAAATAATTTACAAAAACGTTAATGATGTTGGAGATTAGCAATTTCCTGCTTTCATGAAAATACTAAAATTTTTATTTTTAAGTTTTTATTTTGATAGCAATGAAATAGCACCTCATATTTTTGTTTTTATTACTTTAGTAATTGTAACATTGAATTTGATTTCAGGTGGGTGTGTTATTTTTATTTTAATTTTTATAATATATATATTTTTAGAATGTTAAGTATGGGAGCTTTCTGACTATGGCCTTGACGTTGTTGAAAAACTTGATTTAGATGTTTATAAATGTTTGATGTTTGTAAATATTCCCTAGAAGCCTATTATATGGTTTATACAAGTTCAATTGTCAAATGATATAAACCTGAGCATAAAAGTGCAGTACCTAATAAAAAATGGACTGTATTCTCTCCTCTGGCAGGATCGACAATTATTTCCCCAAATAATACATTGTATGAATTAGAAATGGCAGCCTTTACCGCAGGACACCCCACTGCTGCAATCTGTCAGCAAGTTGTCAACTTTACAGATCTACAGTCTTCATATCTACAGATCTATAAGTGCTATGATGCAAATTTTGTCCCTTAGAGTTGTGTCATACACAAATTTACATTATAAGAGGATTAAGGCTATCAGCACTTTGCCAAAATGTAGGTTGCCAAGTATTTTCAGAGACTTTTGTTCTTCTAATTTTTTTATGCATGTATATACACATATAAACATATGCACACATACATACACACACACATGCACACACATTGCATATGCTTGTTTGGGCTGAGTGTTTGTGCCCCCAACATTTGTATGTTGAAATCTAATTCTCAAGTGCAATGATGTTTGAAGGTAAAGACTTTGAGAGGTAATTTGGTCATGAGAGTGGGTTCTGAATGGGTTTAGTGTCCATATAGGAAGGTGTGAAAGAGCTAGTTTAGTCTTTCTCCACCTTGTGAGGATGCAGCAAGGTCAGAATCCCCGAAGAGGCCCTCATCAGAACCCAACCTTGTTGGAACAGTGATCATGGATTTTGAACCTCTGTAACTATGAGAAATAATTGTTTGTTGTTTAGGCTACTGAGTCTATGGTAATTTGTTATAACAATGCAAACTGATTGAGACACATATAATACATGCATGCATACATATGAACATATTTTATTATTATTATTATTATTATTTATTATTATTATTATTTATGCCTACAGCACCTGGTCTTCCCAGGTGGTCTCCCATGCAAGTACTAACCAGGCCCGACCCTGCTTAGCTTCTGAGATCAGACTTCGGGCTTGTTCAGGATGGCACAGTCGTAGACCATAGACCATGGCCCCACCGAGGCATGAACCCAGGACCTACTGTGTGTAAAGCAGACATGCTAATTGCTACACTATGGAATCACGTCCCGAACAAATTTTTTTTTTAATCTACCATATCTATTAGTTTTTCCTGGAAGTTCCTATTATTGTGTAGTACAAAGAAAAATACTTTCCTCAACCCATGAATAAATGTATGTAATTTACTTCTAAGTCCTTTATGCTTTTTTAGTGAAAACTGAAATTATTTTGAAAGAAAATAAAGCTAAAAAAATACACTTTTATTTTTCCTTTTTCTTGTTACTTGCAGTTACTGTTTAAAAAGAATTAGTTACAGCAAAATTTATCCTTTTTTCACATGAACATGTGAGTTTTAGTCCTTCTTTCTTAGCTTCTTTATTTATCTACATCTATGGTGAGAAAATTTAATTTCTACTCTCTTAACAAATTTCAATTACCTAATACAGTGTTATCAAATATAGTCACCATGTTACACATTAGATCCCAAATCTTATTTATCTTATAGCTGAATACGTGAAGAACTAACACAACTCAATAGCAAAAACAAATAAACCATTCAACTGCAAAATAGGCAGGGGAACTAAACAAACATTTTTCCAAAGAAGACATACAATTGGCCAAAAAGTACATTAAAAGGTACTCGATATCACTAATCGCCAGAAAAATGCAAATCAAAACCACAATGAAATATGACCTCACATCTATTAGAATGGCAATTATTAAAAAGGGAAGAGAAAAGTATTAGCGAGGACGTGGAACAAAGGAAACTGTGCGCTGTTGGTAAAAACGTAAACTGGTACAGCCACTGTGGCAAGCAGGATGGAGAGTCCTCAAAAATTCAAAATAAACTACCATATGGCCCAGCATTTCTACCTCTGGATGTAAATCCAAAAGAAATAAAAACAAGATATCAAAGAAATATCTGCATTGCCATGTCTATTGCAGCATTATTCACAATAGCCGAAGATATGGAAACAAAGTGTCTGACACACAGTGGAATATTATTTAGACACAAAAAATAAAGAAATCCTGCCATTCGTGACAACATGAATGGACTTTGAGCGCATTATGTGAATGATGCAAACCAGACAGAGAACAATAAATACTGCATGGCATCAGTTATACGTGGAATCTAAATTAAAGAGGCAACTCACAGAAATGGAGAGAATGGCCTCTTTTTTTTTTTTTTTTTTTTACAGGGAGGAGTAAACAAGGCTAAAAAGAATGGGGTGAAGAAGCATGAGACGGCAAGTGGTCATCATATGGCAATTGAGGACATGATTTTCTTTTTCCTAAAGTCAGCTGATTTCGGGGGCGGGGTTTTGTTTAGGAGGGATTACTCCACTTTCAATGTTTGCTCACAGGGTGTCAAAGTCCGGGCCCATGGGAAGGGGAGAAGTCAGACTCGCGAGTGACTGTTTTATTTTGTCCAGATTGGTTAGACTGAATTATTTCTTTTTAATTTGATCACCATAAAATGAAAATTCTATTACCCCAAAATAAAGAAACTAGTCCATTTTTCACATGTCCTTTTGCTTCCTCTTAAATACAATAACAAAACTAAATAATTTAAAGTAATTTAAGTGTTTTTAATCAGTGGCAGGATAGTTTATGACATATCCAAGTGTATATATAGATACGTACATGTAGATACATACATGTTTAGACACATATACATCAAAGTAAATGAAAAATAAGTATGAAATGACATATTTAAAATCCTAAAAGCAGTCGATAGCTTTCTTCTCTTCTCTAATTTCAGTTTTTAAAAAGGCTGTTGTGACACAATCAGATTTTTTAAGGATCCTGCATATAGAGCTTTTCTATAGTTGAAAATGTGCGGAATGAGATTACCGTACTGTTTTCATCACTTTAAGAAATTCTAGTCATTGAAAACATCTTAAGACCTGAGTTGGCATGGTTCACTCATGTTAGGGGCAAACGGAGAAGGTGGCTGCCGCCAGCCATCAGCTGAGTCCCAGTAGGAAGTTTTGGTGTTCGGCTTTGACTAGTATTCTCAGTTTATTGAGTTCCTGGGGCAGAGTGAGGGTACAGACCGTGCTGATGAGGAATCTACTCACATCTTCTCACCTCCGTAATAACGTTTTCTAGATAAATTCCCACTAAGTACTGCTGAGGGGGAATCCCCTTAGAGCTTAAAGAAAGGGACGGGCCTTCCCCTAAATAGATTAGGTACACATAGAAGAATCACCAGGAAACAAACAAAAAGAAACTTTAAGCGTAGAATCAATATTTATTCTTTCTAAGTGCAAATTCATAGACATTGTTAGTGAGTATTTCAAGTCTTTAGTGAGACCCATTAGGTTGTCAGGAAATCAAATGAGTCTGTCTCACTCAGCACTAGAAGAGGAGAAGAGAAACTATTAGACCATTACACATAGTATTGTTGCAGAGGAATTTTTTTCTGTGCTTGTATATGTTTACATGTGCCCAGGATCATGATCATAAAATGATGTTCTCATTGTAGGTAGCAATCATTAAAGTTTGAAGCCCCTGCGTTGTAGGATGTGGTGCAGAAACTTTGAGCCCAGCTTGCTTCGGGAAAAAAAATTATGCATTATTTTTCTCCTGCCAATGGAAAAAATCATTACATGGCTAGACCCAGAGGAATTCGTATCTATATTTTGGGCATTTTCCCCCCAAAATCTGTTTCTTATATGATTTAAAATTTTGCTAATGCAATATTTGTTTCCTTAACATTCTTTCCCAATTCTGGCAGCCAACCTTGCATTTCAGTCTGTACATTGCTAGCCAATCTTTAATCCTCAGCTTCATAAAGTGCATGTTTTGTTTAACTTCATAGGGCTCTCTAAGGAGCTACTACGGACATTTTCCATCTCTAGAGTACTATGTTGTTTTCCTTCTATTCTGTTACCTCAGCCTTTTTTTTTTTTTTTTTTTTTTTTAATTTTTTTTTCCCCTTTCTTTTCTTCCTCTCACTCTGGTAACCCATCCTTGAACATAATGGAGTTTATCCCACTAGTCTATTACTTGCCAAATACTGTAAGCAAATTTCCCTTGATTTCTTTAAATGTTTACCTGGATGATAGATCTTTCATATCAGATTAAAAACTGGACTGCTAATGAATGTAGGATAATGTTGGCACTTTAAGATCTGTAGCCAGCAGAGACTAGAAATGAAGAAAGGCCATTTCTTAAGAGGAAAAGGTGTGTGTTGATCTTATGTCTTTGTATGTTTATTTTCCTCCTACACTTTGTTAAGCAGAAATGTACAAGAGATTTGGAAAGTGCATGTGATATTTTTTCCTAATAATTTTATGAAGTTCCCCCCCCTTTTGTTTCTTGTTTCCTAATTTTAGTATCTGTTTTCATCATTTCTAGGGGTGGGGGGGAGATTATATAATGTTAAAACATTACTATTTTTCTGGAAATAATGACCATTTTACCTTCAGTCTGTGTGTACCTATCTTTGAGTAAAATTTATCATAATGCTTGAAGTGTTCTATTTACAAGAAATGTTGTTAACTATGGTTTAATTAAAATAATTTTCTTTTTTACTGCTTAGAGTTTTAAACCTAGTAGGGCTTTGAGAGATAGCAGCAGCAGCTGAATAAATGCAATTTGTGCCTGACACTCTGCTACGCATTTTATGTACCTGTGACCAAAATAACCAGCTATCCACAGCATCCTTTTTTCATTATTGGGCATATGATTACATTTCCCAGAATTTCTTTTAGGTGAGTACAGTCATGTGACTAAGATCTCTATGTAAGTAGAATTTGCCACTGTAGGCTTTACCTAGAAAAACCTGCTATGTGTACTCCTTTTACTTTCTCTTTTTTACCGACTCAGCTGGGTCAGCCTAGCACCCCGATGACCACATGATAAGCATCCACTGACCATGCAAGAATTTTACATAAATAGTAAATTATACTCTAGCCCAGAAAGCCACCAAAACAGGCCCTTATTATTTAAGCAGAATAGCCTATCTTCTGCATCTCAATTTGTTCTCATGGTATATTGATAAATAGGTGTTATTATACTTTTACCACTGAGGAATCAGAATTATTTAAGGCAAAAGTGCAAAAGTCCATATTTCAAACCTAGCTTGTTAATTTTCCTTCCTGATTTTATAAGCAAGACAGCTGTTCATAATCAGTTTATCAAGGACTCTCAACTTAGCAGAGTAGAAACATGAAATGGCTTTATTTTTTCCTTTAAAACCAATACTTGTTAAATCTTCATTTCCCCATAAAGTATTGGAAAGGCATTACACTACCTCATGCAATTTTATATATCTTTAAATACTGTCAGTTATTAAAATAGACTTCATTTTTAAGCATTTATTCTGTACATTTCAAAAAATATAAATTAAATCAACTCAAAATGTTTCTTCTATGTTCCTTTCATCACTGTCTATTTGTTTCTGATATTAAATGATGAGGGGCATTGGCTTTGCCTGACACAATCAGACTACATTTCAGAGAGAGATTGCTCGGGTCAAACCCCACCTTTGCCATTTACTACTGGCATGACAATGGACAAGGATGTCATTTCTCTGTGCCTCAGTTTTTTTCTCCTGTAAAATGTCAGTAATGATTCTACCTGTTTTGATTCCCCCCCCCCAGTGAATGTTAAATAAATGAACTAAATGCAGAATCAAGCATAGTATAAAGCCTTGAGAAATGTTAGGGATTAAAATTCATGGTGCCCAATGACTTTGGTTAGGGGGCATCAGACTTCATTTCTGTGTCCTTATCATGTTGCTCCCATGTGTATTCACCCAAAACAAGATCGTAGCCCCCAATCCTGTTATTCTCCAATGCCAACCCTAGATCTGTGATTTCATGCAGAATTCAATGCTTACGTCACTTAGAAATTGCTGTTTGTAATGGAGTGCCGTGGTCCTGTTCTGCTGTCACTGTCCCTAACGTGTTTCAGGACGTTTTCCTCCTCTGCTCAACATCAGATGGGCTATAACCAATTCTTTCCCACTAATAGAGGCAAATATTCACAAACTCTCCAAACTTTGTTATTTTCTTGAGTCTTCAATAATGAACTTTGTAAAAAGAACCTTACTTCCTCTATGGGAAAGGAGGGAAACAATGGCCTCTCTATATAAAATAATCTCACTCTCCCTCAAAGACAACCTTTTGTCTCTCGAACATTTCTCCTGCTGGTATCGCAAGGAGTGACACAGTTAGAGGAATGTGCACTGCCAATAACAACTGTTCTCTTGCAGTTAGTACATGGGAAACTGAATGTCGTTTATTCTTAACCGTGGAGCTCAAAAGTCAATTTCAGGGAAAGAAGACCAGACTCAGCCCTAGCACCACCTGGTTACATTTTAGTTAAATGGCTTAGTCAAGCCAAATCACCAAATTAGCCTGTGATAGGATTAGTTCAAAAACCAATCTCCAGGCTCTCAGTACAGTGTTTTTTTTCTAGAACTTTACGAGTGCTTCCATAATGTTTAAAAATAGAAACACATAAAAAACCAAATATATCAATATATCGATACATAAATATACATATGCATTCCTTCGAAGAAACAAAAAGTTTCTACCTTTAGTTTATTGGGAGAAGAAAGAATCCCTCCCTGCAGGTGATAGCCATGAAGCATGTCTTTTCTGAGCGTTACCAAAGGAAGGAGAGAAGGCATAAGAAAACAAATATTGCTGTGGCTATAATGCTTTTTATTAGCTCTGGAGCACCTTTTAATCTGGTAAATTTTAGGATCAGGTCATTTTCTATAATAGAGTTCAGTATAAATTTTGGCGTCACAATATTCACATATTTAACCTTTATGGAAGAGGACAGCTTCAAAGTGTAATCTTTCCCAGCCCATCAGTGGTCTTTGTTAAAAGTCAGTTTGGGTTTAAAGCTGTCATCATGGGGGGCACCAGAGGAGCCAAATTTCTTTTCTTTAGATATCGGAGCACCTGTAGCTTTTTCGACAGCTCACAAATGCAGCACCCATGTATATAAAATTTAAAGCCAAAAAGGGCGAGCTAAACTTAGCCTTTAGAAACATGCTATCAATTCACATTCTTTTACAACACAACTACAAGTAAAATGAAGAGCAAGTGATTTAATGGAAGAATTGGGGTTTATTTCTCTATATTTGAGAATTTGGAATCAAAGTCGTATTCTTCTCTTTTAAAATTTGGATAACTATCTCAAAAATTCTTTAAAAAGTAATAAAATATGTTTCTTCAAGTGAAATTATTAGTATATATCCACAAGTTTTTGTTTCTCAACTCTAATCCCAAGCTCAGTCTCTAAAAGACATTAGAGACTATTCTGAGGGAAATTGATATGTTAGGCCATATAACAATGCACTTCGATATCTTTACCTCTTTGATTTATGAGTTGTGTAAGTATTGTTTTGCGAAACATTTGTTCATCTAGAGTTGGATACCATTCAACCTTTCAATCTTTTCTCCTTTGCTTGCCCTTTTCCTCAGACTACTTCACACAGATAATACTTGCTACGCTTTGATTTTGCTATTGGACTATTTTTGTTTCTTTAAGATGTCCATTTCTGCTTAATTTTGATAAAACTGGTGTTTGTTCATATTAGTTCTGGAGAGATCACATGAAGATTGAAAAAATTAAAACATATTTTGTGGAGAATTTTAGGGAAATCACTTTTAAAGACACTAGAAAGAGTAAATGTGAGTTACTAATAAAGTTGTTTTCTTTGGTGGCACATTTTGGTATTTAGAAATCACCTTGAGAAGGAAAAAACGAGAAAACGATAAGAAAGACACATTCAATATATCATCTTGTGATAATCATCAGTGAACCAATGATTATAAAGAAACAAAACAAATATAGTATTTTCAATTGAACACCATTTACTTTACTACAAATTGTGTTATTACTGTTTATTGGAAACTTAAAATAATTTTTTACAATTATGTCTTTATAAATGTTATGTATGGATAAAGTCTCCTGCATTTTTAACTAAGAGAATCTATAAATATATGACTGGGCATACATAGTTACCATAAGTCAAACAATGTCTGTGCAATGAGTTGCCATAAAAAAAAATTAAGTGCATCTCATATTTTTTATTTCTTTCCATGAATTTGGATACTATAAGTCCTTCAATGACTTCCTACTGCTCTTAGAAAAAATGTCTCCAATCTTGAACATATACAAAAGGCCCTGCACAGCCTGGTCCCTGTCTCCTTATATTTCCAATCATGTTTTGTGTTGTTATTCTTCTTGATTTATTCTTTGTTCCCACCATAGCCAGGTTTTCAGCTCTTGATACACACCAGTTTCCACCTCAGGGCTTTTACATGTATTTTACAGATATCCTTTCCTCTACCAGTAATGCCTTTACCTTTGCCATTCCCTTCATCATCCAACCCATATTTGCTCTTAACGCATCCTTCAATTTCAGCCAAAGAGGATGGATGTGGTGGGATTCTCTGTGGATTCCACCCCAAATCTGAATTTGGTCTTTTTGGAAATTTTCCTTCTTAGCCTTCTATATTTAATACTATAGTGCTTACTTATATATTTACATGTAATAGTATTTGCTTAAAGCATTATTGGCTAGTAGGGGGTAAATTCCTTAAGAACAAGAGCCCTGTTTATTTTGCTCATCAGTTTTTCACTTAGTGCTTAACCTAGTTCCCAATAGAGGAAAAAGTAGTCTGTGATTGCATTAACTAAGCAATTATTGAATCACACTTGAATTATTGAAGCGATAATTTAGAAACAACTTGAAATCCTGAAATTTGTGAACTTCAAGATAACAAAGGGAGCAGTGGGATCTCTAGATGTGATAGAACTAAAGTTATGTGACCAGAAACCATGATCAGCTTGGAGGGGGAAGGCTCTTGATGTGTGCACAGGATATCTACCTTCTGAAATTTCATGTCAGCTTACACTGCTGACAAAGACAACTCTATGCAAATACTGCCATTACTGGACTGCAGGCTGAAATGAATGAGAATACCCCAAAGAAGAAAATGTAGGTAGCTTCTTCCCCTAAAGGTTAGAGCATAATAGGCGTTCACAATCACAAGACTGAGAACTTGAAGTCCCAAAGTGCTGCGGTCTTTCTTTTTTAAGATAAAAAAAAAAAAAAAAAAAAAAAAAAACAGACACAAAAACACAAACACAGAGAAAGACAGGGTCAGACCCTTTCCCGGAACAAAGAGTCTGAACCAGTTTCGTGCCTCCTCTACTCTTTGTACATGCTGCTACTGCTCCATTCATCACTTCATATTGTAGTTTATTTGTTTACACATCTTTTTTCTCTACTAATCTCTGAGATCCTTTAAGAAGAGAATTATATTTTTTATCAATTAACTCATGAATTTAGATAAGTGCTTTACAAAACTTCTCTTTAAGATCGTGATACTCAGGGAAAGATATATTGCACCGTTCAACTCAGTGCACCCTGCACCACCCACACGGATAACTGAAATGATATTACCAAGAAAAAATACTATTCTTATTTTGTTTTAAGCACTCTGATATTGTATAGTCTATTTGACTGTATTTCAATTATTTAAAATACATTAGTCATTATATGATCAACTCAATCAATATCATTAACCAACAATGAATGGCTTGTGACCACAGTTCGGAAAACAAGTATTAGATTGTGAGCTACATGAAGGCAGAGACCATATCTATTTATCCTCAATCAGTAAACACTGAGTGATAGTAATTAAATTTGGTGAATAAATTAATGACTATATCTTTAGCACTTAGAAACACTGCATGACAATTAATACCTGGATATTGAATGAGTGTGTAAGAAAAGCTTGGGCTTTGAAAGAAATCTGGAAAAGTTCTATATTTTGAGTTTTCTAGTATAATGTAAATAAATAAATGTCAAACGGTCATACAAATTTAACCTATTAATTTTTATACTGAATTCTTGAGCACTTAACATTCAATTAAAAATGAAATTAAATGATGATTGACATGATAAATAGAATTTGTAAAACCATTGGTGCAGCCATAGGCAATATGGTTCACTATTAAGACACAACATGAATTTAAAATTCTTTGTTGAACATATTTTCTAATATCCTGACAATATCTTTCTGTGCTTATATAACATTTTGGCAAAAAATGTCTAAGTTTAAGTGTGATTTCTTTCAAGAGTATGAAGCATCCTTCACATGGTGTTTCTTTCTTTTTTTTTTTTTTTTAGAATTTGATGTTTTCAGCTTCTAACTTTAGGAAGAATCTTTCCAATTGAGGAGTAGTTTGGGAAACTTTTCTGCTATAGTTGAGCTAATTAGGAAAACTATTTTGGAAAGGAAATAAATTATCTTTTGTTCAAAAGACAGCCCTAGCTAGAACCCAATGGTTGTTCCCGTAAGGCGATACCAGGGTGCCAGAGATCATGAAAGAACTGGCCATGGCACTGACCTTTGGGGAAAATAAAAACCTTTAGTTCCAAATATTTCTGCGTGTTCAATCATTCAATATTCCTTGCCTGTGTCTTTATTTATTAAATTGCTTCCTAACCAACCTCCCTGTCTATAGTTTAACCCTTTCTATAGTACCTCCAGAGATTCACAAATCTAAATCTCTAGCTCAGAAAGCTTTTGTGAGTCTCCAAAGCTCTGAGGTTAAAAAAAAAAAAATCAAAGCCATAGAATAAAAGCCCTTCTAGCTTCGCCTTCTGCTGACTTTTTCCTCCTATGCATCCTCAAAAACATCATGAGTGCCACCAAAAAAACTGGGCATTCTGTTCCCTAAATGTACTCTTTATTTGGAGCTTCTCCCAAATAACCTTTCCCTACATATTTTCTTGCAACTTGTATTTTCTTGCAGGATCTTCCTGTTTCCTACCCTTGACCCCTGCAGCCATAGGACTCTCCCAAATAGACACAGGCTGGTAAAATGGTAGCAACTGTGCAGATGTTAAAGACAAGCAGTGGCCGTTTGATTCTAATTCTGTTACCATTATAACTGTGGCAATGAGCAAGTTAGTTGATATTCATAAATTTCAAATTTCTCTGAAAATAGGGATACAACGGTATAGAATTTTAAAGTATGTGAGGATGACACGTATACAAGCTAAAGTAGGTTCTTTGTCATTTTCAGAAGTTATATTTTCAATTGGGAGGAGAAAGTCACTTTCAAATCTTGATTTTTTTTTTGAAGAGATGATTTGCCATCTTTTACATCTCAGTTCTGTTTTTTTCCTTCATAATTATGGTGTTGGTAATTATACAGCAACAAACCTTTGCATAGCATTAAGTGTCAGACATTATTCTAAATGTGTTGCATATAGTACCTCATAAACCCTATGCAGTAGATTATGTTATTCTTTTCACTTATAGAAGAGGAAACTGAGTCATAGAGGTGTTAAGTACTTATCCAAAATCACAATCTTAAATGTGTGTGGCTGCTGAGTTTGCCCTAACCAGTCTAGCCCAAGAATTTGTGCTCCTAATCACAGTCTACTTTGCCTTTGCTGTCAGTCTGTTATGAGATTCTAACAGTCCTGTGCAGTAATCCCACCTCTGTAAGACAGTTTTCTCATCTGTGAAATGGGAGAAATGAAGCTTTTTGAGGTATTGGAGAGGATCGACACAGATAATGAAAATGTGCGCATTAGTACTTAGTACATGGTAGCAAGTAGATACACACTTATGTTGTTTCCCGTATATTTAAATGCCTCTTTCTGATGAGCTGTAGGCAGTGTGACCTGTATGTACAGGTTGTTTCAAGCTAATTTTATATCAAATCCAGGTTCCTCAAAATGCACGTTAGTAGATTAAGGAAGTACACCTGTAGTTCCACATTTATTTACAAGCACACCATCTCCCCATCTTCTGTGCACTGAAAGCACTTTTTACAGTAATGTCTTCCTGATTTTCCAGAATACCATGTCATATCTTGTCTGTTCCTTCATTTTGGATATTATCTCTGTTTTGAATGCCTTCTTCTCTCTTCAGAGACTTACAAATTACTCATCTTCTAAGGCCTGAAATATTTTCAAACTTTTTGGGCAAAATGGAACGTTCTTCTTCTGCTCCCAATCAGTTTAGCCCTCTCAGAGCACACATTACCTTTGCTTAAAGTACCCTGTTTGAATTTCTATTTTTCTTAGCTTAGGGAAATGATCTTTTGGAGCAACGTCTTATCCATCCATGTATCGCATATTCCATCTAACATAGTACCTGGCACATGACAGCTATTTAAAGACCAATAATTTGATTTGGTGTGTCCACTATGGAAGTAGACTAATGGTAATAAATTTTATAAGTGGAGTTGTCTTCTCTATAGTTAAATTTTTTACTTAATTTAAATGTCTATATTTATTATTTCCATTCTAAAAATGTATATACAGTTACTTGATGAATGCAAATAATTGCATGAGAATAAATTGAGTTATTAAAAGATATTATGTTATAAATGTGCTCTCTGTATCCTTCTAGAGCACCTCTACCATTAAACATATTTATAAGTCTTGGCCAATTCCAGTTGGAATTAAATACAAATGACAAATGCTGGCTTTGTAATTGTCAATTTTCAGAATTAGAATTTATCTCCAAAGCCAAGTTGTGCTTAGACTCTTATAATTTCCCTAAGACTCTATAATTTTTTTCTTAAAATCATCAGATCCTCTAGCAAAACCAAATTTCAAAGGATTCTTTTTTTTAAATCTCAATCAATATTCAGAAAGCTTATATATTTGCCTCCCCTCAAAAAAAGTATTATTTGTTTATTAAGATGGAGTGATTTCTAAATAACCGTTACATTGCACACCAATAAATAAGTTAGAAAGAAAAATAAAAGTTGCTTGAGAGAGGTGACATCTAATTTGATTTTTATAAAATGATAAAAGATAGTTACATTAAAAATGACATTTAAAAGCCATCTCTAAAAGTTTTTTTCAAAGCAATTTTATTAGAGAATGAGAAAGCCTGACATTAAGAGAATGTATTAACATATTGTTTACTGCGGTGCAGCAACCTTACAGTCTGCTTCAACCTGGGCTTCAGGTTTCTGAAATAAAGTCCAGTTACTACACTGTAATGATGATTTGTCTTTATGCGCCTACCCATTGTCTTTGAAGTCAGGTAATAGCTGCAAATCAAATAGCATATTCTTATTCCCCGTCACATACCCTCCTTCTTACACATTGGGATAAACAGATGTGGCTTCAACAAAGCTATTGTCAGCAATACATGACTTTCAGTGACAATAAATCTTTCCATTAATGATATTAGGGAGCAGAATTGGTCTTTTGCACCTTCTCCCTCTGCTCTATTTTAAGGCAATGCCTCTGTAAACAAACACTTAAACAGTGCAAAGTATTACATGGTGTAAAATAAGCTTGATCCATTAGTATGTTGTGAAGTTGGGGCTTAGAAAAATAAAAGGAATAATGTGATCGGTGCAGGAAGCGAAAAGGACGCTCTGTACGACATAAGCAAACTGACAAAAGACAGAATGGCTTAGTTTTATTTATAAAAGCCTTTACATGTTCCTACATTTATTAAAAAGCGACCCTCTTGAACTCAGTCTGAAATAGTATTGAAATGCTGACAGAGAGATGAGATGGAAGAGTCTGCCAAAACATTTTTCCATCAATGGCCATGTTTTCCACTTATTTTACCCTAGATAAAAATGAATAAGGGAATTGGAGAACTTGCTGCTTGTCATTTCAATAACAAATAAACACCTACCTAATAATACCTCTGAGAAGGTTGTTGGAAATTTATTTTTTATAAGCTCTTGTGCCATGAGAGGGAAAAAACTTAGTTTACTTTAATAAATAAAATTTAAACCTCTTAATATCTCTTCTATGTAATAAAACAAAAGGAAAATATTGCTGTTTCTTGAGGTTTGATCACATATAAAAAGTAATAAAAGCAAGCGAAGGACCTTTGAATTACTTTGAACCAGTGCTGTACCTTTTGAAACAAGTTCAGGATTGGTTTTGTAATTTTCCCCCTTCTTCCTCCTTCTTCACTTTTTTCTCATTAACTTCTTTTTTCAAAAGAATCTCATTTTTACATAAAATTTAAGAAATTGTATTTGGGGGCTTTAAAAGAGTAAAAATAACTAAAAATTTTAAAAGGCATTGATTTCATTCTCTGATATGGTGCTTTCGCTTGGTTTCTCTCTGCCAGAGTCTCGCCCCACCTTTCACGTTTCTAGCTCCTGTTCGTCATTCAGGTTCAGCTAGAGAACTCTCCAAAGGCTTAGGGACACAATTCTGTTGTGAATGCACATAGTACCTTGTGGTCATTTCCATCAGAGCACCTGACATTCAAGAACTGCTGTTTTCTTATTGGTTTCTTTCCCTCCATGGCAGCTTAAGAGCTGAGGACAGCACTGTTAGAGATATTTACGTTTGAGATGAGGAGGAATTAGTAAAGAAGAAACAGAGTTGGCAGAGAAGAACCAGGATCACGTCATGTTGCAGGAGATTGAAGGGCTAGGAGTTTAGAGAAGGAAGCTGTGGCTGCTCGAAAGTATACAGAATTGGAGAATGAAAACCGCTCTTGAATACCATACTTAGAGACCATTATCTACTTTAGGAGAATGATTTCTCTCTTAAGGTGTGGAGAAAACGCTGTAATGTTTTAAAAGTAAGTGGAGGATAAAAGAGTGAGGCATTGAGGGCAGAATATTCTATTACAATATCTGGTGATAAAAACAGCGCGCTTGCTTGAGAAAGGTATATTCATAAGAAATGACTCCCCTTAAAATTTGTCTTTACCAGTATGGAAACTCAACATGTCATGAAAGAGGGAAAAGGGCCAGTAAAAGAAACTGAGGTATCCAACAAAAGGGACAGATAACCAAGGATAAAGGTAAAGAGTTGGCTTTGGCAAGAAAGAGAAAAGGTTGTTTTTCACATTTGTGAGTAACAAAAACAACAGTTCAGAACGAAACTGATTTGAGTTGTAGAGGAAGGCCAGCAGTCTCATACAGTTCTCTTAGTTACTGATTTTGTATAAGAATAAGAACATTAGGCTTGGACATAAAGGTTTGAGGTGAGGGTGGAGAAAGTTTGGAAGACACTTTTTGGAGACTGTGAGAGACAAGTAGGAAATTGACAGGCAATGCAAAGAGACTAGCCAAGGGTAGAAGGCAAGTATTTCTAATCAATTCAATTGGCAGAAATTTTGCAAAGTTTAGCAATAACAGGTCACTTAAAAATAGTAAAGAAAGATAATGGGGACTTTTCAAGGCTGCCAATTTGCAAGAATTTGGATTCTAAACTGTAGCAAATGCATTCCTTAAAAGGCTTCTAGTGTATAATCTAGAGGCAGAGTAAGGCACAATACAGGTTATGACCTGAAATGGCCTGAGATTTTGAGTCTCATAATCTCACATTTTACTCCAGGTATGAATCTAACCTGCAGTTATTGATAAATTAATATTTCCCTGCCTAGCTGGCCCCACCACAGATTTGCTAATTCTATGGTTCAATCAGATTTCTGCATCATAATGAGTATCCCAGGTGATTATGACACAAGTGGTCTGAATTAGGTATTGAGAAGCATCACGTAATATATTGAGAAATGCAGACTCTGGACAATGGGGAGTAGATCAAGAGACTGTAGATCACAATGATAATGAACAAGACAGGCTGTAATTAGAGAGTAGCTAAGGAAAAGAAAGGAGCTGTAAAAAAAGAGGTTAACTTCAAAGAGTGAGCATTGGAAATGAAGTTCTTTATGAAAAGCGTATTATATTTTAGAGGAGCAGAAGCTCTTCTCATTCCTCCCACTCCTCTGTCTTGCTTGCTATAATCCAAGAGGGACCTACTTTGCAGAATTTCAGGACAGTAAATTAGCCACATTTCATAGTTGTTGGAGCTATATTGCATTAAACATTAAAAGACATGGGTATAGCATTATTCTGCTTTCTCCTTCCATGTGGCTGACAAAGTAAAAACGTGGGGTCTATTGAAAGATTTGCCAGAGACCTACAAGTAGAGAGAGACATCACCCCAGTTAATAACAAAGTTGTACTTGTATTTTCCGTTTTTCATTGCTCTTTTGTATGTTGCTCTTCTGTCCACTTCCACATTCCATTAGCTTCTGAGGCTGTTGTGCATTGGCACTGTAAGAACAGGAAAAAACGAAGAGAATAAGTTACATGGGGGTGTTTATGAGCCAAGTGGTAAAAATGACTGATCCACCTCTACATTCCATTAGCCACAGCTAACTTAGGTAGGCTAAGAAATATTGTGTCTAGGAGGAAAAAGACAATGATTTGTTAAACATGTAACTGTCTCTGGAGAGTAATTATCTCAAGAACACCTATTCAGTTGTCCCCCAGTAGGATGTTCTAGTGGCAAAAAGTCTATGTTGAAGACCGTTCACCATAGCTCTAGTGGAATCCAGAGGCCAGCAGAGAGGTGGAGAGTACCCAGCATGGACAACTTCATGTGAGACCTAAAAGGTGGTTTCTCTGGCAGAATCTTGATTGGATCTTGATATCCCTTCGAGCCTAAAGCCTGGTGGTTTAGCCTTCCTGTTGTTTCCCTGGGCTTTCTGTGAGATTCCTGTGAGTCCCTTCTCATAAGTTTGTTATCCAGAGAAGGCTCTATTGTTTATTTACCAACACTCTCTTTTCTGAAATTATCCTCAACTTCTTAATGTTATTATACAAACATGTAAAACCCAAGAGCAGGCTTCTCTTTCAGCCTTCTCAAATAATGTTTTCTCTCCCCCCCCCGCCCTTTTGCCTGCTGTATGATGTCTGGTACCCCAAGATCCACATTGACTGCGTCAACTTTCAGAACGTATCTCCTTTGAAATGTGTGCTTTCAGACGATACTGTGCTTCCATACAATGTCTTTGCGGTCTCCCTAATTTATCAAAGATTTTATTAGGTAGCTTACTCCCTGCTACCTTTCTATTGGTACTCAGTTATGTGGTGTCTACAATATCCACATAGGTAATTCATGGAGCACTCTACCCTCTCAGTTTCTTAACATCCTCACTGAAATATTAGTATATTTCCCCACTTCTCTTTCAGCCATTTGCCCCTGTTTATAAGTTCAATGTTGTCATTACCTCACAATCTTTATTTCACAAATCTCATTGCCTAACCAGTACCTTTTGTCTTTTCAACTCATTTCCTCTAGTACCTCTTTTTCAACTATTCTTTACCTTCTTTGGAGCTTCTAATCCATTGACCCTATTACTTGTTCAGTGTCTATTACCACCCTCATCCTATTTTCTAACTTACTCATTAAGACCACATGGGCCGTCACTATAATCATTTCTTTTCATTCAACTTCTTTGTATCTCTTCCTCTCTGTTATTCTTGTTAGGCTAAACAATACCTTGATTCGATCAAATTATGTGCTGACATCATTATTTGCACTTAAGTAGCTAAATATTTCAAAGTTGTTTCATGTAATTTGAATGTGCAAAAGAGCATTCAACATTGTTTAAAATCCATTACTTTTTTAAACAAAACATCTGTTGAGTCTCCAAGGTAACTTTTATATTTTATATTTTTCTCTTTTCAAACTATAAAACACCTCTTTAACTCTTCTTAAATTTAGCTATCAATTTTAAAGAAAAAAAAATACCATTGAACCTACCATCTTACCTTCATCCTATTAAAAGTCTTATTTCTAATGAAAAATTGTTTTTGACTTCAAGGAAAAAATGAAACCTTCTTAAACTGGCTTAAACATTAATAAAATGTATTGCTTCTTGTAATTGGAATCATAAGGTAAAAGAGCAATAGTTCACTATTCGGTGAAGATTAAAAGAAAAAAAAACGCTAACAGCTAGCTAGTTAGTTCTCTCTTTCTCTCTACTGCTTTAATTCTCTTTTTTGATTCATTATTGTTTTCATTCTTTTTTCCTTTTTCTTACTAAATTCTGTTTATTGATGAATGTTACCTCTATTATAATAAAAGATTTTTTTCTATGGAATGTATAAAATGGTCTCCAATAGATTTATATTCATTTTATTCTATCTTTGTAATCATAGAAATTTCAAAACACACCCACACACAGATCTTATTCCTAATTTTGGGGTACTTGGTTTATTTACTTTCCTTATCTAATGAATAATGAAGGAAAATTGTAGCCTTTTTGATGGTTAAACATTTAATATGTTGAATAAATAAGTGTAGAGTGACCAAATTAGTGAATAAATCATCTTAATTTTTCTATATAAAGAAATATAAAAGATAACTTACCATAATATTTTTTACAGTAAATAATGATATTTATTCTGTTAAGGCATGAAATACCATTTGATTACCAAGGATTGTCATTGGCTAAATTTCCTATTAACTAGAAGAAATTTGATTTCTATTAATTATTTTTTATTGCTTTTAATAAACATAATGTAAATCCTTAGCAATGTATTATACTTTATTGTAGGAATATTTAATAGTTGAAATACATCAGTAAAGTTATCTTATTATTAGCAAATGTAAAAACTAACACAATTGCATTAAATTTATCCTGCTGTTCCTTATGTAACGATATCTACTGAGATTCTCATATTATCATACACATACATTTGTCAACTTTTCAGCCAAATAAATATATTAGGTGACATACTAAGTGTGTTATAACACAGAAACGGAATCTTTTCCCCAGTGAGGGTTCATTTAAATAATTTTGTTTTCCCTATAAGAAGCTTTTTTTTTTAATGACATAGCCTATAGTGTTGGAAGCATTGACGACTACAGTCCCTGAAGAGAGATAAAACGTGTGAGAGAAGAAATGAACACCTGCTGGAGTTATTTTTGTTTTGACTAAAGAGACACTTTGATATGCAGCTAGAGGGAGGAATATGCAAGCGAAAGAATGTAGACAGTGATTAAAACCATGTTTCCTTGCCCGTGGGGTTTCTGTACACATTTTATCAATGTTTCTGGAGGTAAAACAAGAAGGTGTGTAACCTTTGTATCCCACTGCCACAGCATTAATCTCACCCGAATGAAGACAGAAGGTCCCAGTATGTGGTGCCCATAGAACAAATATGTTTTAATAGACTAGAACTTGATGCTATCACAAACACTGGCATTTGCCAAGTTTAGCTTGAAATAAAATCTAATCTTACAAATAACTGAAATAGAAAAAAATACATAAAACATCTGTTTTGCAATCTTTTAAATGTTTATAAATTGAATGATCCACTTAAATCAATTAACCTGTCCTTGTGAATTAATGGGCTATGGGTACTGATTTTGTATATTAAAATCAATTTTAAGGTGGTTTTATAGCATTTAGATGATGCCTCTCTAGAAAGGAGAGTTTATCTTCTAGACATTTCCATGATACCTGTTTACTCAGAATATTACATGCAGTGTGGCAAGTGTATGAACACCTAGTCTAGCACATTTATAACTTACTTGAAGGAAGTATTAGTAAATTATCATTTAGCACAATATATAGGAAAGGAAGAATAATTTTCCTTACCCTTCTAGGTTTTTAGCTGTGATCCCCCCTGTAATAAAAGGCAGATTAATAGGAGAAAAACAAACAGAAGCTTAATAACATGTGTACTCCTGTATTCATGGAAGATACCCAGGAAAACTAATAACTCCCTGAAATGGCCCAAGTCATCACTGAAAAAAACTCCAACTAAAGACAAAAGATATTGGGAGTTGGGGAGCCAATTATGAGAGGTTTTTAGGCAAAGCACAGTAAGGGAGATCAAAGTGTTATGCAGATTTAAACTCTGCCTTCTCAAGTGATAAGAGTTTCTAGAGATTCAGTTATCTGTCTTTCCTTGGTACAGCTAGGGAGACACACTACAAATTGAAATTTTCCTTATAAATGTAAATGTCGCTTACAAAAGGGTAACTATTGCTCAGTTTTTGGAGGTTCTTCTGAGTCTGTTGTTTCTTTAAAATAGTTAGATTAAAATCATCCTTATACTAAAGAGTTATTATTTTGGGTTGACAAGTTCTCTTCTCCTTCACATAGGTAATGTTGGGGTTGGTGAGAGGAGGAGGTCTTTTTTAAAAAGAACTTTTTGGGTTCCAAATGCTTTGCTAACAAAGTCTCATTTATTTGTCCTTGCAATTATTCAGATATTTATTCTTACAAATTCCCTATTTTTACAGAAAAAGAAAAATTGTAGAGAGCTTTAAGTAACTTAAAATAATTTACCTAATTTAAAAAAAAACAAAAACGCTCCATTTTGTACGAACTGAAATGTAATCCAAGAAAACTACAGTGAGATCAAAAGCCATCAGATTAAAAATAGCCACAAAGGATCAGGATACCAAAAGGCTGTCAAGATGCATTCTTTCTCGATTTTTATAGTCCCTTCTGATTCATTTAATTGCTACTGATGACCACTGCAGAGTCCAGTAGCATTTATTCTGGTGTCGATTCTAAGGGATCCTGTGGTGATCATGTTCTTAGCTTTGTGTATGACACAAAGAAAGCGAAGTTAACTACAGTAGTGTCCCCTTATTCAGTTTAGCTTTCCACATTTCAGTTACTCCTGGTCAACCACAGTTCAAAAATATTAAATAAAAAATTTCCAGAATAATTCATAAGTTTTAAAATGTTTGCCTTTCTGAGTAACATAATAAAAATATCAAGCCATCTTGTTTTGTCGTCGAGCCTGGGGCATGAACCATTTCTTTGTCAAGTGTATATACCTTCCCCACCTGTTAGTCACTTAGTGGCTGTCCCATTATAAAGTCAATCGTCGAAGCATCACAGTGCTTGCATTCAAGAAACTCTTATTTTGTTTAATAATGTCCAAAATTCATTTACATAACATTTATTACAGTGTATTGTTGTTGTTTTATTTTTTTATTATTGTTGTCAATCTCTTACTGTGTGTAATTTATAAATTAAATTTTATCGTAGTTATGTATGTATAGGGAAAGCATAGTATGTAATCAGTTCGATAGTCTCTGTAGTTTCAGGCATCACCTATGGTTAAGGTGGGGAGCTACTGTCTAATTATTTTTAGGTTTTGTCAAAGATATTCTAATGATCCCGTCTGTATCAGTCGGGATAAAGTAGGCACTGCTGCAGTTGCAAGTGGAGCAACTGATTCAGGCAGCTGTTTCATCTGGTGACTCAGATATCTAAACTACTATGATCTTGTGTTTTGTTCATCCAAAAACATGTCCTTTGTGATTAATGCGGCAGAGGAAGAAGACTTCTGTTCTGGAGTATGACTTCTGTTATCATTTCGTTGTCTAGAATTATTACATATTCTGAAGTAGCTACAACCAGATTGGGAAAAGAGGATGTAGATGTTCAGTAAGTAAAAAATATTTTAGCCACCTCAGTCATGCAGCAGGAAAATATTTATCTGATTAGTAGTGCAACTGTTGTTTCAATAGTAGCTATAAGTTAATTTTCTATGCTTTAAGTAACAGGTTTTTTTCGTAATGTAATATTCATTAAAACCCTTCTACAGAGTGTACTATAAATTAATAAATACTAATTTGAGTGTTTAAATAAATGGAAATAAATATTTGAATATTTAATATAGCATTTTCTCACTTTTTTTAGTATCTGAAAGGATGGTATTTTAAAGGAGAGGTCAAGTTCTATACTAATTATTAAAATAACTTACTTTGTATTTCAAATATTCCTACTATTATGAGCACACTGAATTTTTTTTTAAACTAATACTTGTATTATATAATATTGTTCAGGTTTGCTTAATTAGAGTGTTTACCCTATATTTTACTTCAGTTAAATCACACATTTGCTTTTTCAACAAATATTGACTAATAAATATTATATAATTTTGCAAATTTTAATATATATTAATGGTTTGACTTAAATTTGCATATATGAAATTTGAGTATTTCAAAGTTTGAATAGGATTATTTTTTTTCAAATAATGTAAATAGTCAGAGCTGTAGGTAAAGAATATTTTAAGATCGGAAATCTCCTTCCTGTATAGTTTTCATATGGTGTATGAAAATAATCCAATAGAGATATTTTTCTGATTCTTGATTTAGCTAGCAGTAGTTGCTTGCTTACACATACTGGAAAGAGAAAGAGAAATAAGAGAAAGAAGAAAATCGATCTATGTTTTAAATATTATCTTCAACAATATAAAAAGAGTACTAATGTAAAAAAACACATAGATAAACTACTGATTTATCAAACAAATATCTTTGATATTAGTCTGCTTTAAACAAGATAAAACAACTTACTTAGAATTGAAAAATAATGTTATTTCCATTATTCTGAGGAAATAACTTATTCTACCAGTTTATGAGATTTTGTGTGTTCTGAATGATTGTGGTGAAATTGATTTGTATATCTACAGATATATATTACATTTTTAGTGTATACATAATAATGACAGTAATAGTGAAATACCATTTACTGAAAGCTAAATGCAATTGTTTATTTGAGATTTAAAAAACTGCAATTCAGGGAAACACTGATTCAGGCAGAAACCCAAATAATGTTCTGGTTATGGCATGAAGAAGGTATTTTTTATGAGAAAGGGAAGGAAAATAATTACATGAATCAAAGGAAGAGATTTCTATTGGTGCTGATAAGCCAAGTTATCTTTAGCTATACATGACAGTGTGAATTCTAAAGAATGTACTTAATTTTCAGTCTTCATAGTCAGAATGTTTGCTTTCTTGTTAGCTTTATAAACAGTTATTTGGAATACAATGTTGTTTTGGCCCAGTCTGAATGTTATTTTGCCCACTTCAAACAGTCCAAAGGTTTAAGGAATAAGACACCCAAGGACTTTCCTGTGGGAAGTTGTCCTCCATTTTGAAATGGCTGTTTATGTCAATTTTCTCATCTATATTTTATCAGTCATAAGTAATATTTTCTTGCAATTTTCTACTGTTAGGGCTAAAGCCTGAGTTTACCACCCAGGCAGGGACAAATTAATTCCATCCAGAATAAATTGCCCTATGAACTGTAAGACTGAGAGCTGACTTTCTCTTTTTGTCTATATTGAGAGAATACATTAGAAAACTAGGCTTTTGGAGAGAAAAAGAAAGTGTGTGTGTGTGTGTGTGTGTGTGTGTGTGTGTGTGTGTGTGTGTGTGTTTAATATAAACTCCAATTTGTTTTTTCCCTATGTGGATCTTGACTAAAGAGTCAAATCATAGATATCAACTAGAAATGACAGGTAGAAAGAATTCAGATTTTGACCCAAGACAATTTCTCATTCAACAGAAAAATAGCAAATCATCTAAGTAAGAAAAGAGATGAAAGAGGGAAGCAGTTGGGTTACAGTGAATCTTCTCACCACTTCCAGCATTTGGGGATCAGTGGAGTAGAGGGTCATTTTGAAGAATCTGGAATAATCTGCTATCTTGTCTTGTCCATTTCACCCCACATAAAATCTCAGCAAGGCGGGAGAAAGGAGAGAAAACAGAAAGGAGGGAGGAAGGAAGGAAGGAAGAAGGAAGGAAGGAAGGAAGGAAGGAAGGAAGGAAGGAAGGAAAGAAGGAAGGAAGGAAGGAAGGAAGGAAGGAAGGAAGGAAGGAAGGAAGAAGGAAAGAAGGAAGGAAGAAGAAGGAAGGAAGGAAGGAAGGAAGGAAGGAAGGAAGGAAGGAAGGAAGGAAGGAAGGAAGAAAAAAAGATAGTGACTAGACAGAAAGTAAGAAATAATGAGATCAATCATCTTTGAAATCTTTTCTTGTTTCTGGGACAAAGCTCTAAAAAAAATCATTGGTTTTCAACTCCAGGTACACATTAGAATCATCTCAAGAGATTTTTACAAAGACTTCCCAGGACCCAACTGTAGAGACTAATAACTTCAATTCATTAAAAACTAATACAGCGATTTCGGTTTAAAATTCAATTTCTTTTGGCTGTTTAGTCTCAGCCAATATTTAAACTAAATAAATTTAAACTTGATACTGAGACTGTTCTCCCCTTTAAAAAGTCTCTTTGCCTTTTCCCCATTCTCCTCCTTCTTCCACTACTTATGTTTTTAGGATGGCTCTGGGCGTGTAAAACAAATTGGTATGACTTCAAGAATTTGAGAGGAAGGAAGCTGTTCTGCTTTCTGTCCCCTTCCTGTCAATTCCTTCTGTTATGACTGACTTGCTCTGTCATTGTGTTTTTACTTCTATCTTCTGTGCACCTGCTTCTAATGAAATTCTTCTCTCATGTGTTGGCTACAAATGTCTCCTCTCCCTAACTTGGTCTCTGGTTAGGGGATCAACCTACTTCTTTGACTTATATCTACTCTTAGCTAGTCTCTCTGTAACTTATTCCACCAGGCCCTCTGTAACTATCATTGGGGCATGTGGGAAATTTGGATCTCCATACAGTCTACTGCCTATAGGCTAACTCTTACCCTCCCCTAGGCTAAAACTCTCATCATGCCATTTATATTTGTGATCCATATGCACTGTGGCATCATTAGGAGGAGAAATAACTCCCATAGATCTACACAATGGCTTGCCCACTGACAAGCAGAATACAGCTAAAATGAAAAATAATTGCATCAAATACATTTAAAGATTGTGTCATGTCACATAGCCTTATTCGTACTCAATTCACCGATGTGCCATAAAGTTATGAATATATACACAGTGTTAATAATACGTTACCAGCCTTAGATACACAATGGCTAACAATCTTTTTTTCTGGTTAGAGATCAGCCTATGCCTAAAGGCTTAGATTCGGTGCACCTCTCAAGGGTTTAAAGTGAAAATTCATTAGGAAGTGTATATTGCTAGATAGGTGTGGTCTCTAGAGAGTCAAGGACAGATCCCCTAATGAGTTAGTTTAATTACAGACTTTATAGAAGAAGCTCTCTTGCTCTGAAATTCACCCACCGACCTGGAGTTCTCTACTCATTCCAGTAGCATGTTGGCCCTTAAGGGAAGCCAGAAAGAAAAGGCCCTTCTTTCTTTTTATTTCTTGATTTCCCAGCCATTCTATAATTCCTCTCTTTAAATTTGAAAAAAAAAAAATATTTGACCATTTTTTGTTAGGTGGGGAAGTGTTCTTTTTGCCATACATTGCATTCTCCACTTTATGATTTTCAATAAAAATTCAATGCTCTTCCTCTAATTCCTCCTTTTAACTCCAAGACACAAAATGATACGTATCTCCTCAAATACCAAATTCTTTCAAATTAATTAATGCTTTAATTTTAAGCTATTTTGTTTGCTGTGAGTTAAAAAAAAAATAACCCAGAATTTCATTTAACTTATTGAATTCTGGTCTGTATCTGTTCTCTTTGGAAAGCAATAAATGACAATAATCTAGTAGATAGGAGTCATGGAACAGCAAGTATAAGGGAAAGAAGTTCATGGTTTAAAATTTCCAAATATGCAAAAGAGCAAAAAAAAAGTAAATATTTGGAAAAATAGCAAGCATTCAATAATTTTGAGCTACTATTGTTCCTACTATGTTTCAGCTTCCCATTTTTTCATCTGATATCAAACTCCTCAATAATTACTACTTGTCTGTCAGCTTCATTTGATCTTGTAATTTAAAAAAAGATATTTTCATGGACTAAGATATTTTCATATTAATTAATTCATTTCTTCAATAACTATTTATTGAAAACTTTTCGTGTGTTACACGGAGTTTCAATTTCTGGGGTATAGCTGAGAATGAGACAGAAAAAGTATATTCCCTCATGTCCTCATCCTAGTAAGGCAGACATACACCAAGAAGGTTAAAAAAGGATGACAAAGGATATGTATTAAAAAATGAATTAAGATACTTGGATAGAGAATGATCATAATATTTCTGTGAAAGGGGTTATTAGAAATGTGTTGCCATTAAATATGGGTTGTGAGCTAAAAATCAAGATGTTGGCAAAGCTAAGTTCCTTCTGCATACTCTAGGATTAAATCCGATTCTTCCTCACTTACAGTCAGAGGCTGAATCCTTGGGTATGTGACCCCTTTCTCGATATCTCACTATCTGATCTTCTTCACTTTCTTTTTTCCCTCTTCAGTCTTTACTTCCATTGTCATATCTCCTTCTCTGACTCAGATTCACCTCTCTTTCCTTTATAAGGAAACTTATAATCTGGAGAATCTAGAATAATTTCCCTATTTTAAAACCCTTAACTTCATCATATTTGCTAATTTTTTTTTTCTGTGTAAGGCAATATATTCCACAGGTTATGAGAACTGGGGTGTCATCATTTTCGTGACTTCATTGTTCATATTACTTTCTATGAAGTATTGCTACTTTAGGAAGAATATAAACTATTTTTTGGTCATTTAAATTTCATAAACAGTTGCTAAACTACTGAATCTACTAAAATATCTGACCACCATGGATATTTTATCTTTCAAAGTTTTAGAGGTAATTTTGCCTTATATCAATTGAGATAAATGACAAATAATTAATTACAAGTAATCAGAAATTCAGATTTAAAACATACTCTTTTACAAGTTAGACTATGGAAACCAGAGATTCAGCAGAGAATTGACAGACTCTCCAATTAACTTTTGTAATATGAAGTTACATTTCTGGTATACGAATGAGCAGAGATGCCTGTTTATCAACCCCTAGGTTGTGTATTCTTCACTGCAGATTGAGGCACATTAGCTCAAAAGCCTACCAACAAACTCAAATTATATATATATATATAATATTCAAATAGCCCAAATGAGAATCTGCCTGCAAAACATATCCCATAAACATCAACCAGGAGCTCTTATGCATTCATAAGTCAGAGCCTTGTAGTTTTAAGGACCCAAGTTACTAGCCCTTTAGCCCTGGCCCATCAGAATCTCTGTCAGAGACATACCCAGTGCTGCTGAGAGATATCGCCTTTGTAGGTAAGCACCCTCTCTCCTGGGAGTTCCCTTGCCCTCCTCTCCTTCTGCACAGTGGCCCCTTCACCTAAGCCTCTAGACAACGTAACACTGTGAGGAACTTCACCTTTCATGCAATCTGGTCCAAATGCCCTCCAATAAACTCGTACATGTTACTGCCCCTTTTGTCATATAGTTTCCCTTATCAGCCTTGTAGATAAAATAAGGCATATTAAAAATTTTAAGAGTTTATTAAAAAAAATTGATTTGAATGGGCAGTGCTAAACCAGAAGTGGTTAGGCATAACCCACATATAGGAGCCAAAGGAAAGACTTATATAGAGAAGGTGCAAATGCAAAGAAAGGAAATCATTTGATTGACAATATCTTAAAGCCTAGTTGGCTATGATTGATTCCCTTACATTTTGATTTCTTAACCTTGAGGCATTTACAGGTTTAGGTTGTGGTTTGTTGATGAGGGTCACTAAAGCCTTAGAGCCACTTCAATGTAATGGCCTCATTGTTTAATTAATTTAACAGTCCCAAATCCCTCGAACACCCTACAATTTTCCACCTCGACAACCAGAGTCTTAAATTTCAGATTCTTCAACACTGTCAGAAGTAAGTTATCTGGTCGGGAATTGGAACTACCTCTTTACATAAATATACACCACTGAAAGTTGTTATTAACATGTAAGTATTTATAATATTGATATTTACCATTAAGTAAATCTTACCAAATACCAGACACTTTATGACACAGTTAGCAAAATCACAATTTAATTTTAACGATAATTAAATAAGCAGGTGTTATTATTTCTATTTTACTTAAGACAAAAATGAGCGTTAGGAAGTTCAAGTTGCTCCAAACAAAATAAAATATTAAACAAGTCTGATTTGATGTGTTGGCTTTTATTATATTTACAAACATTTTGGGGGGGTTGTATCGTTTCACTAATCTGATATACGTTTTGTCATTTTTAATTATCCATAATAGCACCTGATATGTTACCTTCACTTGTAATACATAAAAAAAGGAAACTCCTTGAAAATATTTTGTTGACCCTGAAGAAAATAACCACTATTATGCTTTTGTCTTTATATTCTATTTAATATAGTCTCCACAAATAATTTCCCTTCAATTGTCTTTCAGTTAATAAAGATCTCCATGATTATAAAGTAAATTATGCACACATCTAGAATGAATAATAAATAAATGTGTTGTAATAATGACAGCATACAAATATCCTAATAGGGTATATCTTGCCGATATATATATATGCCAGGAATGCGCTGAAGACATTTTAGTATTTTCATTGATGTAAGTAGGTCACTTACTTCCTAGACTAGGGTTGGCAATGAAATATGTCCTTTTGCAACCGATGGAGGTGACAACTTAGAGTCAAGTAACCAGAAGTTTAGAGGCTTGCTAATTAGGGGGATCAGTAGAGGGCGAAGTACATCTACAACTGGCATCAGTTGGCCCAACGAAAGGTAAATGAAATCTGGTTCTCAAAGAGCCCAAAACAAATTCAGTCAGTATGCAAGAAAATTTGGACTTAAGTGGTTGAATTATACTTAATGAAAAACCTAATGGGATTGAGGTGGACAACACAATGAGAATGCTATTACACGGATCAGAATATTTGTGGCACCAAAGGCCAAAGGGCGAGACTCATGGAATTCAGAAGAAACAATAGTTTTGATTTTATATGACAATTCTAGAACATAAAGACAGGAAATACTTTAAAAAATGAATAAAACATTTCTTAGAAAGTAGGTTTTTATGGAAATGAAAAACTGCATATTGAGCTAAAACTCAGAATAAGGGAATTGTTTGTCTTGAATGTTTAATGGCATCAGATTAAGTTAGCTAGCCATAGTCATCTAATGATATGTACTGTCTTGTCAATAAGTGGGAAATAATATTTACTGAGTCCTATGATTTACATTCAGCTCAGTCATTGTGATATACTGAGCATTAAAGTGAGAAATATTCAAGTTCCCACAGGTAATACCTCTAATGCATCCACTCTCTTAGCCAAAGGCTAAATTAAGTACCAAACTCAAGTGTTTCTGACTTTTCCCATGATTTCTCCTTTTGATAAAATAAATCCTTTAGTTATATATTTAGCATTTTCAATGGAGTTCTGCTGCCCGAGGAATTTCTTCCTCTCCTTGGATTGATACTAAGATTTAATTTTCAAAGGACAATATTATCTTCCTCATTTTCTAGCTTTAAAACAACTTTCCAGATCTTCTTCTCCAATGCTAACCAAACCTAAACTCTGGTCCAGTAAATGATGACAAAGTGTTTCATGTAAATAATCATCCAGTGAGTGGTAGGAATGGGAATCCTCAACACATAGGCTTTTAATATCATTGAAGTGCTGCCTTGGTAGACTTAAAATAATCATATACGTATATTTTTTCTCCCTTCTCAGGTCATACACTTATTGTCATTACTCATTTTTGTATTTCCCAGAACATCTAGCACTATATTATGTCCTGAGTACAGAATAAAAGGTTGCAGAAATAAACTGAAAATCATCTGAACAGTCGTTAGCCATTGCCAAAAAGGCAAGTCGGAAAAGTCACATTCTTTTGCATATTTTGATATTCATAAAAGCAGAGATAAAATATTGTTTCAAGTTCAATGTAGGTGTGGTGGATCAAAACTCAGACAATATGGATAAGGTATAGACTCTATTTTATCTTTCTACTAAGAAGGGGAGTTGTCTATTAATTGCAGTTTCAGTCTATACAGGTTTCAAACTTTAATATCTAAAATATCTTAGAAATATATGTAACATTTTGAGAAAATCTATTTCCATGGAGAGTCTTGTTTTAAGTTCCTTAGTTTTCTATGAAATTGGTTTGCAAAATACATGAAACTGAATACAAAAAAAGATTGGAATAAATATACTCTCTTTTATAGAGATTTTCCTTTGTGATTATTGAGGGTAACTTTGCATCAAAACCTTGAGAACCAAGAAGGAGACAAAGATTTAAGGCAAAAGCCTTTCGATTAGGTTAACTGTTAGGAGACTTGCAGAGTAAGAAGTATGATAAATGACCGTTATCCAGCTCACCTTCTTTAGTTCACCTTTTTTATGTGACATAAGGAAATCTGTAAGAAGTTGACTTCTAAAAAGTAGAGATCGCTGCTAAAATATTTGAATTTCATTTCCTGAAATGTCATTGGATTAAAGCATATCTTCATTGTTAAAGAATTTTTCATTGTAGCTGCACAAATGTGCAAGTGTGTGACATTCAGCAAAATAACCTCTGATATTTCAGCTCTGGTTTTAGAAACCACTACATCCGATGGTGAGAAAGGGGCTTTGTATCGTCTCATCTGCTTTGAGTTGCAAATCCCCCGAATCCTGTTCCACAGGGGGATCATGTCACTGAAGCTAACTACCATGGCCACAGAAAATTTAATAAAAGCCTTAGCAATTGCAAGAGGTCCTCAAGGTGAGGAGATGCTACAGTTTTATTACCTTAACTGGACTTGCATAATAAAACTATTATGGAGCCACAGTAAATATTATAAATCACATATTTTCATCTATAAAACTTCATAATGAACTGAATATAAACATCAGTAAAACATACAGATAACAAAACTACTCAAATATATGCCGCATATTAATGAAGACGGAAGGCAATTTTTTACTTCTCCAGGGTACCACTTATGATGCTGTTGCCAGCAAGCAAAACTCAGTTATAAAAAGTAACAAATAGAAAACCGAGGGTCGGAATGTAGTAAAACCTCATTTTAGAAACCATGTGTCTAACTTAGAGCAAATTCTTACATCAGTTTTTTTAGAATATAAGATTTGTCAAATTTCTCTTTATTATATGCTTTCACTGAAGAGTCACTGAAGCAGATACAGTTTCTTGCCTATTCAGTAATTATCTCCTTTATTATTTCTTATATATAGAACACTGATTTTTTTCAAGCTTCTACCCCCACTAAATTGAGACACCTGACTTTTTTAAGGGGCAAATCTGGATTAATCTATTCTAATCATGTAATCATATTTCTTTTGCCAGTGACTGGTTTAGAAGTGGGTATGGAATCAGGTTTAGTTGATGCCATGTGAGTGTATGGTTCTTCCCTGGATGACTTGTATAATATGAGGCCTTGAATCAAGCAGGACCATAGTTCATGGCAGCCATTTTGTAACTATGAATGGAACACATTTTTGGACGAAGCCAGCCTATGAAACTGGCATAAAGACAAATAGAAAAAGCCTGAGTCCTTGATAATACTAGTAAACTGGTGAATTAATTTACTTATGAACTTTCTTTTAAAGGTAAATGATAAATATTCTCAATATTTAAATTATCTAAATCTGGTTTTCTATTAGCTGCATTTGAAATCAGCCTCACTGATAGATATAAAATTTTCAGGGGAAAATCACAATCTATAGAAAATGCTAATTTCAAAGCAATTATTTAAAAATTGTCTATGGAATCTATGAGATTCTTATATTAAAAACTAGAAAATCGTTATAACGAGGACTATATTGGTTACATGGACAAACCCATCAAGTTGTGTAGATCCTACATATTTTCTATAGGAAGTGTATGTATAACATATATTGTTCCAATTTTCATAATTATTAATAGCTTTTTAACTGGTAGAAAATCAAAAAAATTGAATAGAAACTTGAGAAAATAAATGCCAGAACATTTTAAATAGAATTTTGAGAAATACATGTTTTATAATTTTCACATATTGTTGTGATTCTTAATTTTAATGGGTTAAGTAAAAGGATTATCTTGAGTTTCATAGTTTTGCCCAAATTATGATGTTAAAGTGGTGGGTCATTTTCTCATACCTACATACATTTTTAGAGCAACGAGTTGCACAATTTTGACAAGTAAATTACCAAAAGCTTTACCACAGTTATTTTTGTATCCATGTTTAGGGATCTTGATAACAATAAGCCCAAAAGGCAGTCTTGCCTAATTATAAAATATCTCAGAGTAATAACATGAAGTTGTCAGCTGAAGTCACAGCCTTTGTAATGAGAAAATTACATAGGGCATGACCTGAAATGCATTCACTTTTTGTTAGCCTATGATTTTCATATAGTATCTTCAGTGAAAATATAAAAAATAGAAAATACGTCAGAAAAAATATTTTTTTCTAGATACAATAGTTTATACCATTAATCAGAAGTTTATTTTTAAATTTTCATTAGATGTTTTCCATTGATATTTTCCATTGATATCCATTTTAAAATGATATATTTTGTACTTATACAAATAATGTATCTATTAGTCTTAATTTAAAATTTCTACTCTGAAACTGTATGTCAAAGAAGTGATAGACTTAATTCATTAATTCAATAATTAATTATCGAATATCATATCTTTATATCTATTATGTATCTATATCTATTATATCTATCTATTATATCTATCACAATTTATTTAACTATGTCTGTCTGTCTGTCTATCTCAAATATTGTGCTAAGTGCTGAGGACCTAAATATATACTTTCAAAACATAAGAGAGAACAAATAAGGGGGGGAAAGCATTACAGAATATAATAATTACTATAAGTAAACCATAATGTCATTTATAAAGTAATGGGAATTATGAGTTAGGAGGGGAATATACTTTGATAGGTTTTGCAGAGAAGGTCCAGTTGTGAAAATGGGATTTCTGGGACCTGGATGATAAAAAACAGATGAGAATGCAGGAGCAGAGAAATTGAGCTAGGATGTAAGAACAATGCATTCAAAGACCTTGAAGCTGGAAAAGACTTGGTCCATTTGAATGTAAAGAAGTCCAGTATGGATGGAACATAATTTCTATATCTCTGTTAAATCAATCCCTGCCTTTCTTTCATGTTATCTCTTTCATTACAGAAATAAATGAAAGCTGTACCAGTTCAATTTTTACAATAATTGCATGGTTGAGATGTCAGCTTTAAATGAGAAGAGTGAATGAGATTGGGCCAAGAGCATTTACCTCCTTGCACTTCGAATCAAGCTCCAAATGTATGACTTCTTTCTTTTTTTTTTTTTTTTCTAATCTGAATTCCTTCCTTATGATCTGCCTTTCAATGAATCTTGCATCCATGTTCAAATTTATAACCTGAATTATGTTTTTTTCCTACAAGGTTTGCCTGGGATTTTTTCCAGAGCATGTTTTGAGAAAGGAAGAGTCTTTACTTATGGTGGAGATTTCAAACAAAAAAGAGATGTGGACAAGAAACAAATAGCATTTGACACTGCTTTATTATTTCAGACAGCATTAAATGCATAGATTAGAGATGAAGATATTACCCATGCAAAGAGAAGAGCCTCACAGACAGAGTAAGTAGCATATGCAAAGGGACTGAGGCAGGAGACTTTAGCATATTTGAGGAAGTGAAAGTAGATATACTGTAGTTGGAGCCAGAGCAAAACTAAAGTTGGAGAGAAAGGGGAAACCATGCATTATCATGATTTATAAAGTCCTCTAGCAGATACTGTGAGGTCAGACTGAGCCTGAGACTTTACCTGAAATAACACACTTGTTGAGCTTTTCCCTATTCCCTACCTTGCTTTTCCTATACCCTTACTAATTTTTCCTGAAGACCTTTCCCTAATAAACCACTGACACCTGAATCCTTGGCTCAAAGTAAGCTTTTAGGAGACTAATAATTCATGCTCCCAGTTCACTGCATGAAAAAGAATGTAAGCAGTAATAAATATTGTTTTTGAGGTATTATAAGCGTCAGAGAACATTATACGATTAATGAATCATAGACTTCTTCAGAAGAAGTCTATAGAGAGCTGGCTAAAAAACATAGAGTCATACAGTTTTACAGCTGAGAGAAGCACCTTTGAAATCATCAAATGCAAGTGTCTTATTTTACCAATAAACTGAGGTTTGAGAAATTTGGGAATTCCTATCAAGAGCTTGTCAGAAAGGTCAGATTTTATGACCCTGTAATCCCATTTTTATGGAATATAGCCTAAGTAAGTAGTCATAAAAAAGATTTATGTATAGAGATTTTCATCTGACTATTATATATAATAGTAAAAAATTTGGAAGCCCTCTAAATGTCCAACATGTGAGAAAGGATAAATACATTACAGAATATGTGCTGGCATATTTATTCATATAATAAAAAGCATACTTTAAAGGAATATTTGAGAGATGTGAAAAGGCTCACAGGTTTAAGCAGAAGAAAAGGGTGTAAACTGGCACATTTATTAGAAGTAAAGAATGGAGGAAATGCATCAAAATATTAATAGTGGTTATCTTTGTGAGGGTGATTTATATTTTCTTTTTATACCATTATTCATTTTCAAAACTTTCCAGAGTAAGCATATATTACTTTTATCAGCATTTATTAAAAAAAAAAAAAGAATATAAATCGAGTCTTACAGAATTAAAATGGCATCTTCCGAAGTCAAACAAATGCATCACTGAGAGCTAAACATCTAAGAATCTTGATTCTTAGTATTGGTCTCTGTTCTCATAATAATTTTTAAGTGGATCAGAGAAGTTCAAAAGTAAATTATTTGGTTTATCGTTTATTGTAACTTCACAACATAGGAGATTAGTGGAAGGATCTAATCTCTTTGTTTCTGCCTTCCTCTATCTCTTCTTTTGCCTTTGACTCCTGTTATTTCTTCCTTTAGTCTCTTCCACGAATTTTTTTATTAAGCTGCTTTATGGAGCAAAACTTTTTTTTTTTTTAAGGGAGATATCATTAGTAATTTTTCCAAATAATTTTATTGTAGTCTTTTGAGAAAAAAAAAATAGAACTTCTTTTCTTCTCTAAATCATAGAATCAAGAGCCCATCTTACCTAAGCAAGTAAGTGCCAGTTGCTTTGTATAAGGAGAATTATAGCTGCCTCTGCCAAAATATTTCTCAAAGTTCTCCTTGGAGAGAGGTAGATATATTTTCACAGGGCTCTAGAAAAGGATGGAAAGGAATTAAAATTTTTGTGAGTATTATGTTTGTTCCAACCAAGTTTTCACTAACGTTTGTGTCTCAGAGAATACAAATGGAGGCCCATACTATCTCGTGCACATACAGTGAAATGTAGTTCACGTGTTTAGTCCATCCACAGCCCCCAAACAGCCTTCCTCATGGTTCTCGTTACATCTAGGAATGTGACATGCATAACATTATCTACTTTTCAGAGGATGACATCAGAGAGGAGACCCATGAAACCTTAGATGCTTAGCCTTTGGGAATGGATTCCTAGGGTCCTGGGTACCCAAACCTTGGCCATGTCTTCTTGGCCTGGAAACCCTTGATGGACGAGTGAGATGTAGCCATAAAAGGAACAGAATGAGTCTTCCACTGTAGAAATATAGGCAGAGTGATTTCCCCAGGCTTACCATGTAATATATCAAGAAAATTATCATCATCATTCAATACCTGGTCCAATGGCATTCCCTTTGGGAGTTTTTTTTTTTTTAATTGAAATTTTTACTGAAATAAGTATAGATTTACATGATGTTGGAAGTAAGAATATAGAGTGATCTTGCATACCCTTTGCAGAGTTTTCCCATCAATGTTAGCCTTTTTAAAAACCATATTAAAATATCACAATTCAGATATCGACATTAATACAATGCACTGATCTTATGCATATTTTTTGTTTTACTTGTTCTCATTTGTGTGTATGTGTGAGTTTTTTTCATCTATTTACTTCACGTGTGCAAGTTACACAACGTACCCAGCACTGTAGTCAGGATATTAAACAGGACCATTATCATGTGTTCTCCTTTTACAGCCACAGCCACCTCTCTCCTGACATGCCTCATCCCCATCAACCACTATTCTATTTTTTTATTTCTATAATTTTATCATTTAAAAAATGTTATATCAGTGGAATCATACAGTATGTAACTTTTGAGGACTGGCTTTTTTTTTCACTCAGTATAATTCCCTGGAAATCCTCCAAGTTGTGTGTATCAATAGTCCAACCCTTTTTATTGTGAATTTTATTATATTGTATATAGGTACCACAGTTTAAACATTTACCCATCAAAGGCCATCCAGATTGTTTTCCGTTTGAGGCTATTATGAATAAAGCGGCTACAAACATTCATGCACAGGTTTTTGTGTGAAGATAAACTTCCATTTCTCTGGGATAAGTGTCCATTTGCACAACTTATGAGCTTATAATAATTACATGTTTTGTGTTATAAGAAACTGTTTTCCAGAGTAGCCATATCATTTATCATTCTCAAGAGCAATGCAAGAGTGATCCAGTTTCAGCACATTTTTACTAAAATTTGGTGTTGTCTTAATTTATTTTAGTCATTTTGGTAGACATCTTATTGTAGTTTTAATTTACATTTCATCGATAACTAATAATGTTGACCATCTTTTCATGTGCAGGTTTACAATCTAGATATCCTTTTGGGTGAATGACTGTTTTGTGTTTTGTCTATCTTATAATTGATTGCTTGTTTTTACCGTTGAGTTTTGAAATTTCTCTATATAGTCCTTATATCAATCCATTGTAAGATGTGTGGTTTGCAAATATTTTTGTGTCTTTATTTCAGGTTATTATGTCTTTCTGCTAGATCAATTCTTTTCTTAGTATGTAATGTCTCTCTTTTCCTCTAGTAATTTTCTTTACTCTGAAATCTACTTTATCAAATACCAACATAGCCATTTGTGCATTTTTTATTATATCTGTCATATACCATTTGGCACCTTTTTATTTTAACCTACTTTTATCCCTTAATTTGAAGTACATTTTTATAAATGGCATAGAGTTGGGTCATGTTTTTTATCCACTACGTCAATCTCTGTCATTTAATTGGTGGATTTAGGCCATTTGCATTTAATTATTGATATACTAGAGCTTGTTTGACATTTTTATTATTTATTTTCTCTCTCATTTCTATTTCTCTTTTTTGACTTTTTGTGTTACCTCAACTTTTCAAAAGATTTCACCTTGATTACTCACAGTGTTTTTGAGTATTTTATTTATATAATTTTTATAATGGTTGTTGAGGATATTACAATATACATATGTCACTTATCATATTATCCTTGAATCAACATTTACCACTTTGTGTGAATTCTAGAAACCTCACTTCCATTTGGGTCCTGGTACTTTCATCACTTTTAAATACCATTGTCTTGAGTATGAGATAGCATTAAATACATTTTTTTAATTATCAAATTTGATTTATAAAGTTCATGAGGAAAAAGATAGTATATTGCCATTCCATTGTTCTTCTTTCTTACTAAAGTTCCAAGAATCATTTAGGTCTGGGTTACCTTCTGTTGGGTGAAGAGACATACGATATCTCACTTCTCTCATTTTTCTAATCTTGGAGTCCCAAATGAATTTATCTTTTCTTATCACTTCTCAGAAATCTACTTATTCTATTTCTTTATATCAGGAATTTTAGTTGCATTTAGTGAGGAGGATCAATGTAAAAACTATCTAAGAAGTAAAAATTAAGGGATACTGAAAATCAGTGTTATTAAAAGGTTTAATAAGAATTTAAGAAGGGAAAGTCAAATTTTTATTATTATATTTTTTCCTATTTTGAAGTTACATATACCCAAAGTGAACAATTTCCTTTGAATGTAACTAACTCCCCCTATTGTAATTCATGACTCTGGAACTATATACTAATTCTGTTCAAGTATAGCTCTAATGATACTAGTTTACCATTACTTTTGCATCTTTCTTTTTTACACTTCTATAATTAGAATAAAATACTTGATGAATATTTTGAAAACTTGAATAGTTCATAATTTGTTGCACAAAACATTTCATCTCTTTGTTTAATAATTGCAAAGACATTTTAATTTATGGTTTTATAAACATCATTGAGAATAACTTAATTAATTATTTCATTTTTAAATGATCTATTTTTGCCTAACTTCAGTATTTGTTTATTAACAAACTGTATCGAGTAAATTTTGTCATACAGACATCACAAAAGAACAAAGAAAAATCATTGTATTTTCATCATAAAGTTTCATTAAAAATTTAATCATAAAGGTATAAGAATGCTTCATGTTTTCTTTTAACAAAATGAGATGGTCCAGGCAATTGTACAAAATACTGCATAATGAGGTCCTTCCTGTTGAATAACTATCAGAGATAACGACCTATTTTCTTTTTGTTTTTAGACATATATTATTCACACATCGATTACTGACTTTGAGCTAATTCCTGCAGGATATCATCATCTAAAGGCACATACTCTGAAATTCACTTGTATAATCAATTTGATCGTTCTTAGAGTCTAGACTCAGTGTTATCTGTCTATTTGCATTCACCTTCTGATTCATCTAATTACAGTAAAACTTCTTCTGACAGTTTTTCTTTTTTTTGCCCTTAAAAACAGAAAATAACAAATTGTGAATTTGAACTGTGTTCAGTGAAAGCCGAGAAGCAGACCACAAATATGATTTCAGTCTTCTTTTATAGTTTCTTAAAATCTGATTCAATACTTTATTCTCTGCAATAAGAACACTGAAAAACATTAAATTTGTGACAATTTATTTCACTATTGTGTCACTTTTCTGTGAGACTACATCATTTTGTTGTCTTGTTTAGTTTATTTCAGCATAATTGTGAATAATTTATAGGTAATGAGTAAATAGTAACAGTAATAATTAATAGTAATGATAATGGTTGAAATAGTGGATGAGATTAAAAATAGAAACATGTTTCAAGATGTAGAAAATATTTCACTAAGACTTTACAATGCATCATAGATTTATACAAGGTATAATTAATCCTTATAGTAATTGGATTTAGAGTAATAGCCTTCAAACTTTTTTTTGAAAGTTTAAAAACTATGTAACCTTCTTGAGTATTTTAAACTTGTGGTATGTGTGTGTGTATTTTATCATGTTTGTAGAATTTCAAATTATATATATTAGGAATATTATAAATATTGATACTTTAAATAAAACATCACAATTCTTCAACTCTAGCCAAAAATATAAATAACATAATAATTTAATTCTACCCTATCTTTTCAGAAATATAAAAAAATTTCTCCCTTAAGAATCAAAAGTGTTACCTCTTTCTTTTTTCTCTTTTAACTATATATCCTTCCATTTTCTGCACAAAATTTGGTCTTTATTCTTAATTTTATTCTTAAAGATTTTTTATTGATTTTTATATTCTCTGTAACTATGTGAGCATATATGATTAAATATATTTTCATAATTGCTGCCTTTGCTCCAACTGTTATTTTATTTCCTCCAAGATAGTAAATATAAGGAAATTATTTACTATTAATCAATCATTAAAGTGGCATAAATATTTAGCATACTTTTATAAACAAAAAGTAAAATTAAAATTTTCCTTAGTGATTCTTTTAATGATATAGATGGATTTGAGATTTATATTTTCCTTATTAAATTATAGTGAAATGTTTTTGGTGGGAAAGTACAGTTTGAATTCACACACTTTTTAAATATGCCCCGGAAACAGTAAGATTTTCATTAGTTTGGAGTATAAAAGAGTGAAGTTTGTAAGCAGAGCCTTGATGTAATCCTGTACTCTACTTTTTAATATTATTGAACCAAAAATATTACCTGTAAAATGGACAGTAGGCTGTTAATTTGACCTACAGTTTTATTTACAGTGATTTTTATTTTTACTTTAAAAATAATTTTATTTTCACATTAAAATTTAGTGGCATTTTTAATGCTATCAATTTCTTTCATAAATTTACATTAAAGAAAATCAGTTATTCTGATTAAAAATACAGATTAAATGTTAATTAATATCATTATCTTTATGATTTCCAATGAACAGACTAAATTTTGGAGAAATTCAGTCCATTTCATTGGACTCACTTTCAATCATTTAAAGTATTAAATTTTCATTTAAATAAAATTTGTTGTGATATTGAATTTTATTTTTTGAAATGGAACATAAATTAAGTGATGCATACCTAAATCTTTACATATTTTTTACATTCTTGAATGTATATATTGATGTGAAATTTCAGAATTGAACATTTTTTGTTTAAATGTATTATTTATTAAGAAAATGGCATAATCTGCTACTTAGGCAGAATAAAGGCTCTAGTCCCTGGAATATGTAACTATGTCAATGTACATGGCACAAGGGACTTTGTATAGGTGATTAAGATTACAGACCTTAAAATGGCACAATTACCCTGGATTACCCATGTGGCTCATTCCAATTACATGAGTCATTCAAAGCAGAGGTCTTCTCCAGTTGTGGTCAGACATAGTTGTGACAATAGAAAATAGACCAGAAAGAGGTGATGTGAGAACCACTGGACTGCACTCATTGAAAGCTTTGAAGATGGAGGAACAAGACCGTAAACTAAGGAATACACGTGGCTTTACAGTTGGAAAGAGAAGAGAATGGATTGCTCTTGAAAAGCTTCCAGAAAGGAACGGATCCTACTAAACGCTTGATTTTCATCATGTCAGATTCCTGACCCCCGGAACCATAAGATGAAGTTGTGTTGTTTCAAGCCATTAAGTTTGTGGTAATTTGTTACAGTAATACTAAAAATTATTACATTTATTATTTTGATTGAATAATAAAATATATTATTTCATCTGTTATCCAGAAAAACTCATAAATTTGGAACCCAAAAGAAAAACATAAGAGAAACAATAACTTTTTTTTTTTGGATAAGTTTTATTTACCAGTGCCACATTTCTTTGTGCTTAACAGTTTCTCAATAAAATTGTCTAATCTTCTTATTAACATAACAGTGTTATAGATTCTTTTAATCAAATAAAACATTACTAATATCATAATAACATGTATTGGGAAATAATATAATTTTTTAACAATAACAACAAAACTTGACAAAAGTTAACCTGATCTTTTAGTTTCTAAAAGAAACTGAAAGAATCTGAAAGAAACTTTCAGTATCTGAGAGAAATCAAGTTATGTATTAGAAAGTATAATATACTTGCAAGTTATTTTAAATGCTTTGCCTTTATGGGAAGCTTTGCAAATTTGTTTCTAAGCAAACCTCACTGGACAGAAGGAGTTGTGAAACCACAGACTAAAACTTTGTTAACATTTTATAGTCTTAGTCTTCTCTAACACATTTTTTTACCCTTAGAATTATCATCGCTTAAATTTTCTCTAAAATCTGAAAGTTATATAACAAATGATCTAAATATAATGATGTCATGAAAAGGAAGAAAATGTTTAGTAACTATCATAGCGCAGTATTATTTATATATTCTTGCATAACAAATCACGCCAAAGTTTAGCAGCCAAACTGACAACCATTTTATTATCTCAGAATCGTGGGTCTGAAATATGGGTACCACTTAGTAGGGTGCCTTTGTGGGTTCAAGATCTCTCATGAAGTTGTTTTCAGGATGTTGGCCAGGGCTGCAGTGTTATCTCAGGACTCGATGAGCTGAATTATCTGCTTCCAGGCATGTGTTGTTGGCAGGATTCAATTTCTCATGGATGACTGAACTAAGGCGGCAGGTCTTCATCATTACTCATGGGCTTCTTCATAGCCTTCTTCACAATATGGCAGCTTCCCCCAGTGTGAAAAATCCAAAGGGAGAGAGCAACAGAACACCAAAAATGGAAATCACAGTCTTTATAATCTAGAGGTTTCATCAAACCTGCTGTATTCTACTCTTTTGAAGCAAATCACTGAATCCAGTGGAGGAGATTCCACAAAAGCATGAAAGCTACGGGGAAGAATTATTGAGAGTAAACTTAGACGCTCAGTACTACAGAGCTCTTCAGATCCCTTGCTTTTTGTGAACTATTTGTTTTTAACCATAAAAAGTAACCCTATTCAAATGGTATTTATTCATCCTTTATTACTTTGTGAGCTGTGGGAAGACTTTAAGAGTAGATGAGGAAAGTCAGTGCACATGACAAATGTAGAAATGCTGTCTTATTCAAAACCATGCATGCTGAAGGGAAGTACATAGTAAAGTATCTTCAAAAATCAATTGTTTCTGAAATAAAGTGTATGTGCCTTATAGTGAATTAAATGTAGCCTGTATATTAGTTTCCTGGGGCTGTTGTAACAAAGTAGCACAAACTGGGTGACATAACAAATCTTAGTGTCTCAGGAATCTGGAGAGTAGAAGTCCAAGATCAAGGTGTCAGCAGGGTTGGCAACTTCTGAGGGCTATGAGAGAAAATCTGTTCCCATTTTCCCTCCTAGCTTTTGGTAGCCTCAGGCATTCACATTTCTTGGCTTATAGATGGCATTTTCTCTATGCCTTGCCATCCTCTTCCCCAGTGTGTCTGTCCCTGTGTCCAAATTTCTCCTTTTTATAAGGACCCTAGTCATGTTGAATTAGAGCCTAATCTAATGACGTCACTTTAACTTGATTACCTTTGTAAAGAATTTATCTCCTAATAAGGTCATATTCTGAGGTGTGGGACTTAAACATCGATACACCTTTTTTTAGGGAAACACAGTTCAATCCATAATAGCCTGTTATATATTTTTTATTATTATTGTTCTTATACTAGGGGAGAAATCTGTTTCAAGCAGGCATGTCATGCCTCACACTGTTCTATGTGTGGACCCCAGATGGTCAAAATCTGTATTCTGTGGATGCTGCAGAGAAACAAGAGCTGAAAAAAATGGGAAAAGATGAATATGTCTTCCAGAAATGCTAGAAAACCAAACTCATTGTTCGAGAATTGGCACATAACGCCTGCTCATTACCTCTGATTCAAGAAACAGTTTGTGGCCACAGCAGCTTTGCCAAAGTCCAGTAAACTGTGCTATAAATGTGGTAAAGAGTAAAGATGGCTGACTTTTAATCAAGAAAATGAAAAGTTGTGGCAGTGTTCTTTTTTATGCACCAAAACTCAATTTGTTGTTTAAAAAAAAATTATATATATTTTTAACATAACATTGACATAATCTTTTTATCAGGGAAATAACCATCTATATTTTCATTGTGAAATTAAAATATGAAATGCTATAATACTGTAATAACCACACAGGGAAAAGTTATTATGCTTAGTTATGGTAGATCCAAGTAAAACCTAAATTTGACTTTTAGAAATATTATAATTTTGCCTTAGTGTTTTCTTCTTTTGTTGATATTGTTATTGTTACATTTTAAATTAAATTTAGGTGATTTGTTTTGCCTCTACAGTAAAACTGAACTGGTTGAAATTTAGTGCCAGAAATCTTAAGTATTCAACCCAACTGTAATTTAATTATGTGTAAATCCCTTAATTCTTTGAATTATCAATGACATAGCAATTATAACACAACTGAGAATGGAAAAGGCTAAGGTGACCACTTATGTAGTTATATTTAAATAGTTTGTTTCATTATAAAATTGATTTCAAACATTAATACCTTAAAATATTTGAGTTCAATATATTGGTATGCATTTGTTTCTATGATGATGGATTGTGTTATATTTGATTCTCTTAAAGAAATACGTCAAACATATTTATAATGCAACCAAATTTAATATGTTATATGATTTGTACACTGGGTTCTATGGAAAGACTATGGTAGCATAGGTGTGGAAATAATTATTGAATGTAACACTTGTGAAAAATAAAAGCAGAAATGGGCAGGAAAATTCTTCAGGATATGATACAAAAGTGTAACAGAAAAGGAAGAAAGAAGCAGGATGAAGCAGGGTGAATCTCCAGCCATTACACAAATTGGACAGATGGTGAACCCAACTGGGAACTCCAAGGTGAAGATTTGCATTAGGTCAGACCCCCGCTGGGCAGCAATGAACATGCCTTTGCATCTACACCATGACCAGTCATTGGCTTGACTCCAAGGGTGAGATGAACCCTCAAAGCTCCTCAGGTAGAGTCTTTCAGCTAACAACAATTCTTGCAGCTGCATGGCAAGTCCTCTCTTGAAAGAGACTGCCTTAGTTGTTACCACGGTCCATGCCTAATGCTACATAGATCTACTTTACGCACGTTTGGTATTCAGCTTCTCCATGGTTAAGATGTCCCTCTCTCCACCCCCAAAATTAACTTTTCCTTATGCAATTTTATGTTTTAACCCTCATGAAGAAACACATTTAAAATCCACTCTCATGTGGGTCCTGTTAATACATTCTGATTTTTTTTTTGCTATTGTTTATACAGCTTTATTGAGATATATTTCACATACTACATAATTTACCCACTTAAAGTATACAGTTAAGTGCTTTTACTATATTCACAGGTTTGTGCAACTATTACCAAAATCTGTTTTCAGAACATTTCAACATCCCCCAAAGAAATTTGGTACCCATTAGCAAGTTCATTCTTCCTTTTCTGTTTTTAAATTGTTTGTTATTCTGGGTTCCTTGTATTTCTATCTGTATTTTAATATCAACTTTTTAATTTTTGAAAATGGTAGTTGGAATTTTAATAGAGTTTAAGTCTTCCAGCCCATGATTATAGAATCTGGTTCTATTTATTTGGGTATTCTGTAACTTTTAAAAATATCTTTTATAGTTTTCAGTGCACAAATCTTTCATTTTTTAAATATTACTATATTACTATAAATGGAATTGTTTTCTTAATGTTTTTTGGATTGTTCATTGTTAGTATATGAAATAAAATGATTTTTATATATTGTATCCTGACACATGGGCAAACTTTTTCATTACTTATAATCATTATATTTATTCATTTATCTATTTATTTTTTAAGTTACTGTGTGTATATTGTTTATATTTTTCTGTATATGAGATTTTGCCATATTCAAATAGAAATTGTTTTACTTTTTAAATGCCAATGTGAATGCCTTTTATTTTTTACTTTCAATAGAATATTCAATAGAAATGTATTCTGATTTATAAAAAAATCAGTCTTTAACTCAATTATATTAGCTGAGGCGTTTTTGTTTGTTTGTTGTGTAGATGCCCTTTGCCAAGTCGAAGAAGTTTTTTTCTATGCCTATGAATGTTTAATCATAAAAAAAGTTCTAAATATTATCAAATGCTTTTTCTGTATACATTGAGAAGATATGTAGTTTTCATTTTTTATATTATTAATTTTTATATTTCATTTTCTTATATTTGTGAATTTTCTAACATTTTATCTGTTTTTGATATCTATTTTAGATTAACTGTAGTCATAGAACATTTTTTAAATGATTTTAAATATATACTACTGGATGGCCTCAAAAAATGGCTTATTTCTGAGAATATTCCTTATGTTCTTGAGAGGAATATATATCTGTTGTCGTTGGATAAAGTGTTCTATAAATGTCCATTAGTTCTAGTTTGTTTATAGTGTTCGTTTTCTATATCTTTATGTATCTTCTGCCTAGTTGTTCTACTATTCAAAGTGGGATTTGTAGTCCTCAGTTATTATTGTTAAATGGCCTATTTCTACCTTTAATTCTATCAGTTTTTGATTATGTATTTTGGTGTTTTTTTATTTGGTGCACACAATTATGCTTTATAATTTTTTGTCTCTAGTAACCAATTTTGACTTAAAGTCTATTTTGTCTGATATTAATATCGTTACTTCTGTTCTCTCAGGTAGCTGCTTGCATGGTATATCTTTTTCTATTATTTTAATTTTTAACAACTTGAGTCTTTGAATTTAAACATGTTTCTTATAGACAAGATATAGTTGTATCATGTTTTTTTTAATTAAAATTCTGACAAACTGCCTTTTAATTGGGGTGTTTAACGCATTATATTAATATTAGTCAATGCTGGCAACTATTTTGAGATATAGTCTCTTTTCTCCCTTATCAAGTCCATTATATTTACAGCTCAATTACTGACTTGGGCCTATGCATGATGAACATGTATTTGGTTAGAGAGCTAAATCAGATACTGAAAGTGCTCCAGTTTTAGGTGTTAGCTATTTGTACTTCTTGCATCTGAATATCAAATTTTTTTGATGGAAGATCTGAGTATCTAAGTAATTCACCTTCATGGCTGCCACAGATGTCATGTGAGCTTTTCTTCTGTTTAATTCTCTCTCTCTCTCTCTCTCTCTCTCTCTCTCTCTCTCTCTCTCTCTCTTTCTCTCTCTCTCTCTTTTTTTTTTGCATTAACTTAATTCCATTGATTCATGATTACCTCAAGGCCTAAGGCCATAAAATTTTGCATCCTCTTATCAAATAGCTTACTTTTTTGAAATACTAAATGCTTAAACCTGGTCTAAAACTTAATCATTTATGTTCATGATGATAAACTGGAGAGAAAAATGTTAATTTGCATTACTATTATCCTATATTACTACATATCCTACATATAAGATCCCCTAGAATTTTAAATTTAATTTTATAGTTCTGTATAATTTGGATGTCAACCTCAATAACTGATATATAGTAATGTTAATATAGATATGCTGAATAGATGGGAATGCTGCCCCCTCTGTTGCTTGAAGGCACTTTCTACCCTTGGATTTGACAATCCACACCAAGATCCAAGTGTTGACACCCTCTTCACTTTGTGTTCTTGAAATCTGTGTTAGGCAACTCCATTTCAAAGATATTCTCCTCATCCTACTCGGATTCTGACACTAACACTGGCTTCCTTTCTACCTGGATGTTCTTTCTACTCAGTTCATATGGAAAAATTTTACTCATCCCTTGTTCCATAATCCCCATCCCCCACCAACACAGTCTCTGATATCTTGTGCTCAGTTGCTCTGCCATTTAATGGTGACATCTGACACCAGGCATCTTTACTGAACAGTTACATTTTTTACCCTGCTTAGGCTCTAACACCTGACTCTGGGCCATCCTGGCTCCTCTTTTCCCATCAACTCCAGTGTGCACAATTAAATTTTAATCTTTAGAAGTCTCTCTCTCTCTCTCTCTCTCTCTCTCTCTCTCTCTCTCTTCCAGTTGCCTGCTCCATCTCTGCAGTGAATATTACTAAAAACAGAAATATAACTTTTGTAAGGGAGTTAGTGAATCAAGACTCATAGAATATCACTCATTTCTTAAGTCAGAGTCATAATATCTAGATGAAATGGAAAGTAGCATTATGCGACCCTAAGAATATTAAATAGCTTAACATTGTATAATAGACTTAACTAACCTCAGATAGACTTGGAAGGGATATGTTATCCAACCATTACTAAGTAAACAAATTCTTTGAAATTATTCCCAGAAAAGGATTGTACAAGATCTTTTTGAACAATTCCAATTTTAGAAAAATTCATTCTTGCAGTATTTACTTATAGGGTGTAATTTTATGCTCCATAACTAAAAAAAAAAAAAAAGAAAAGAAAAAGAAAAAAAAAAGAAAAAAGAAAAAGAAAGGTAAATTTTATAATATAATTATTTGATTATTCTTTCTTTCCTTCCTCCATTCTTTAACAAATATTCTTGGAGGAACCATTAAATAAGGGGTATAAGTCTATAGTCTAAAAGTGAATAAAGACACCTGATTTCATAGATTTCACATTCTAGAAGAGTGAACAAAAATAAAATAAGATTAATAAGTAAATCATATAATACCTTAGAGAACAATAGCTTCTTTGCCGGAGAATTAAGCAAAGAAGAGGCATAAGAAATGTTAATCAGAATAGGTAGTAATCCACACCATCATTTAAAAAAATATCTTGTAGTAGGTTGAGTAATTATTCACACAGGTATTAAGTCCTAATCATTGAATTTGTAAACATTATTTTATAAGACAAAGATTTTGCAGATGTGATTAAGGACCTTGAGGTGGGAAAGTTATCTGAATTATCTGGGTAGAATCTAAACATTCACAAATAACTCCATGAAAGCAAGGCATTAGGAAAATGGATACACACATACACAGAAGAAGGCAATGTAAAGACTTTTGAAGATGTTGGCTTTGAAGATTGAAAGGATGCAGCCAGAAGCCAAAGAATGCTGGTAGCCAACAGAAAGTAAAAGAAGCAAAGAATGTATTCCCCCACTTAAGACTTCAGCAGGAATATGATCCTGCAAAATCCTTGATTTTGGCCAAGTAAAATTTATTTTGTATTTTTTTGGATTTCAGAGAGAGAATAGATTCCTATTGTTTTAATCCATTTAGTTTGTGGCAATTTGTTATAGCGGCCACAGGAAACTATTACTAATTGTGCCTGGAAAAAACTCTCTGAGAAGGTGATATTTGTGTAAAGATCTGATGGCATGAGGAGTTGAGGGACAGAGCGGTCAGAAGTTAAAGTTAATGTCAGATCGTGCAAGATTTTTTAAATGATTTTTATTTTCACTCATTAATTTGGACTTTCATAGGGAAGTGGCGTTTGAGTCAAGTCTGGAAAAAATAGTTTAAAATACTACACGAAGAGGAAATAATATATGTAAAGGCTTGAAAGCATGAAAAATTTAAGAATACCCTAGGATATTAAAAGATTTAAAACCTTTCTGCATGCACCTATCAATTAGAAAGAGTTAAGAGCAAAATATGTCCTTTGGTATATGATAATGTTAAGCCATAAAACATGTATACAGGAGTTTCTTTTTCAACTTGAAAGTCTACTACTTGCATGGAAGAAAAGTGATCTATAACCTGTAGCCAGATGATTAAGTGGTGTTCTTAAAAAGGTAAGAACTCTTCTTGGCAAGAAAACTAGGAGTTATTTCATCTGATTAGGAATCATCCCGAGGCTGACATCTTACCACATGTTCAGCTGCATTATAATTCATTTCTATGGGGTATGTGAAAAAAATTTTAGCAGCAGTTAAGGTTCATAGCAGTTTCATAGAAAGCTAGACATCTATCTCTATCATTTATCTATCTATCTCTTTCTATCTATCTATCTATCTATCTATCTATCTATCTATCTATCTATCTATCATCTATCTTCTAGTGGTTACTATAGCTCAGTCTCAGTGGACAAATTGAAGTTGAAGCTCATTGTTGTTGATTTACTTTTTCTGGTATATATGCAAGAATTCATATTTTGAGTTCCTTATGAATGTGATACACATGAATAATAATACTTATGTTTGGCTCTGTATGCCAGACTTTCTTCTAAGAACATCATATGGATGATCTCATTTAATCTGTATGTCAATAAACACTCTTCATTTCACAGATGAGGAAACTGTTTATACTATATTTTCAAAATGGAAGCAGAATATTTATTATATTTATAACATTATTTGAAATGTTTAATTATTAGCCGTAGTAATATAAATAGAATAAAACAGTACAGGGCTAAAATAAGCCCAGGGGTGAGTTTTTATGAAGCAATATTATAATGTCAAACATTTTGGAAGGCACAACTATGAGCCAAGGAGATGGAATCATGCTGTGTATTAAAACTGTATATGCCAAAAGCTAAATGGAGCGATTGTCTAATTTAGAGCCATAAACACAAGGTAAGATCAGATGCTATCAGAAATAAGCTACCAAAGCATTAAGGCACAGTAATTATATATAGATGATATAATTGAATCCATTTGACTATAATTTGTTGGTGAAAAATCATTTAATTGGTGGCAAAGACATCTGAGCCCCAGATTTTGTTCCTGGCATGGTCGCTGTGGTAAACAAAGTTAACACATAGATGAAATAAGTGTTAATCTCAGTAAGGACAAATCTGTCTCCTCCAGAGTGTGAAATGCTTGCTATAATCTACCTTTCACAAAGTGCCTGGTTATTTTTCTCAAGAAAAGGTGATAGAGGGCTTTGTGTCAGTCTCTGTTGCTGAAAAGTTAAACATTGGGTGTGAAAAAAAATAAGCCCTTGTTGTTGGGTTTATTGCATAACTGCTTATACATAAACTCTTTTCTTGGATCCATTGTACCAGCAAGAAGATGGCTACCTTAGGTCACTTCTCCTCCTACCCAAATCAGACAATCAAGTACACAACTGGAAGCACTGACCAGTATATCTTCCATCACCACAGTACTATAAGGTGGCGATGTATCAGTTGTCCATTTCTGGCTAGCATCAAATTTACCCAAATGTAAAGTGCACCAGGCCTAAGTTATTTCCTTTATTATTTGGCCAAAAGGAACTCTTACTTCTATTAGCTGTAGGCATGAGTTGAAGATGAGTCATCGATGTAATAGAAATGATTAACAAGTTATCTGTCTTACTGTTCATGTAGTGTACTTTTGCCTTCTAGATCTATTTTGACCTAATCCCAATATATATAATTTTGTGGTACTATAAATCACCTCTGTGCTCACTTAACCACATTGTTCTATGGATTTCATAATTCCCAGCTCAAGATGGGCTCCTTCAGTGGTCATGTGGTATATCAAGATTAGTGTCTTTTGTAACTCTGACACTTTAGAGTAAGATCCTGGTTTAATTTTTTTTTAACAGTCAGCAGCTGCAGACTATAACAGGCATATTAAAATTTGCAAAATATGCAAAAGTGGCCCTTTGTAATTTGCCTAAGTTGGCAGTGAGATGCCCTTAGCTTATAATTTTCCTCTTCCAAGTCTTCCATTGCAATTAGAATAAACTGGTCCACTTTAAACTCCTTAAAATGATCTCTGCCCCATGTCTTTAAAGTGGCACAGTTGACAAATACCAATGCTTGACTTTTTACCTTAATTTCATTTCAATCAACCAGTCATTGAGATACTTTCATACACCAAATATCATTGAGTAGTTTCATAATATCCACCAGAACAGAGAGAAGTCAATCATAATACCCCATTTTGAGGTCATTTGTTTAAAAATTTGTTCCCCAGAAAATAGAGTTAGAGACAGGGGCTTATGTGCTATTTCTTTATAAGTACAATTTTACAGAGTAAAAGGAAAAAAGTAGAGGGAAGCCTACAAGGCTTATAACATTTCCATTTCCTTTCATTGCTTTGTTCCAAAAATTTTATAATTAGTTGTTTTATGCTTCATTTTAGAGTCAATTGTAAATACCTTGAAGTCAAGAACCCTCTTTTGTTCAAGGCTATACCCCAAGTACCAAGCACAATGCCTAATTTGTAGTATTTAAATAATATTTGTTAAGTAAATAAGTGATGATGCTCTGTTCGAGGTTTCAAATGAGTAAATGAGTAGTATAAAGCAGAATGTGAGTTACCTTGAGAAGGGAACTGTGGTGAGGACACAGGAGGGCAAAGACAGATTCAGCCACAGAAAGAAGAGCTGTGATAGAGCCAGATTCCTATAACGAAGGATTCATGCAAAAATTGAGCCCTGATGCTTATTTAATGCAAAGGAATAAGAGTCAAAAATATTCCTCATATCTTATTTCTCTCATTTCTCCACCAAAATTGAGAGTTGTGAGTGACCTGTAGGCAGCAATTTGAAATGAAATTAAGCAACTTGAATGCTTGAGTGTTCCTAGGGAAGGATGAAAAAGCAAGGGAAAGAACTCACAAATTACTCTGGGAAGATGAGCTCCTAGAGCTGCTGGAGCTTTTTGTTCCTAATAAAAATGTGCCAATGAAAGCTTATGAGAACTGTGTTGTCTTGCTGAGAGCCAAACCGCTCCATGTAACTTGCCTTGCTAGCGGAGTGAATGCTGTTTGTAGTAGTCTCATTGGATAAACAAACCATTTTAGCCCCTTTTAATGTTTCCATGGCTAAGAACTGTTGTCACCAATCTCCCTGCAAAGAGCATAAGTCAACAGGACCTTTCACCTAGAGCTTGCCACTGTCACTGCGTTAATTAGTGCTATTGAAGGACTTCAGGTCAACTGCCATTTTCACATGAGATAGTTCCCCTCTTCCCGAATGTATCTTATGGCTCACAGACAGCTCCCCGGTGATACAGAGGTTTTAAAATATAAGTTTGCCAGTATTCATTCAAGAGACATATTGCCTTGAAAGTCTAAGTAGAAAAAGTGATATTTATTGGCTAGACTTTGAAGTATAATATTGTAGTGTAAAGCAGAATATGAGCTACATTGTGTGAGAAGAAAACCATGGTGAGATGCAAGAGAGAAAGACAGATTCTGCCACGGAAAGAGCTTATTCTGGTTTGTTGTAAATTGACTTGAACAGACAGACAAATTGCTTAGACTTCTCCTTTGTGAAAAGCTCTAGGACCCACGCCCTTACTCTTCTACCCTATCCTAACTTCCATAATTAAGTTTTCTGACATTCTATTTTTCCTTCTGCTTAGACATCTTACAATATCATACTGTATTCTTTCTCCATAGCCTCTAAATTCTTTCAGACTTAGACCTGGATCTTATTCATCTTTGCATTCCTCATATGTAACGTCCTGCTCACTAGGGACATACAGGTGCTTAGTAAATACTTATTGAAAAATGAAGGAATAAGTCTCATGTGTATAGCTCCCTGATCACTTTTGCAAATGCATTCAATATTAACTGTGTTTCTCTCATCTGCAGAAGTATTTTCTGCAGGTCGTCTCTAAGTATTTCCTAATCTGTTACCTGATAGAAAGCCTCTTTCCTCTGGTTTTAAGGCTTTGATCCTTGGGATCTCTGTTTAAATGTGTATTCCATTATGAGGTACAATACTTTAAGCTACTGATTTTCAAAAATTTTAACAGCAGAATCCTTTCGTTGCTCTAGCTGAAGTAAATGCTACTTGCTCAAAGGACTTAAGCTTAAAAAGTTTAGCTTACTTATACTGCTTTTTAACAAACTGCCTATCGCTCTACCATATATATATATATATATATTACATATATATATGTATATCTCAATGACCAGGAATATAGCTTAAGAAGGGTTATCACACAAACAAAGGTTGAAAGGTTCCATGTTGGAAAGAGCGAAATAGGAGGAAAATTTTAAACTGTGGTTTGTGTTGCTTCTACTTCTCTTCCCCAGACTCTCTATTAGCAGACAAAGTTTTCTCAAAGATCAGCAAGCTTGAGTTTCAGAGAAACTCAATAAACTTGTTGCTGCTGTATTGTTTTGGCAGAATCAAAAACAAAGCCCGATTTATAACCATAAACTGCTCCAAAAGTTTATAGGTAGCTTAAGTGTTTGAAATTCAAAATTCATTTTACCTGGAGGAATAGTTTATCTGTCTTGGTTATGTTCCTACACTTGCCCACAGAAACCTATTTATCTTCCTAAACGCCATAAGTACAGCACTGTTCACACAGCACTATAGAATCTGAGCACAAGGAAAACAATTTATGCACTTCTAAGAAATCAAGGTCTCTCCCATTTCCCCCACTTCTCTCCTCACTCACAGTCAGGGAGAATAACAATCTTGGTGTCCATGCCTCTTACCATGGAGCAGGGGTATAGGAGGGTAGGTCTAAGACAGTGAAAGACTAGTGAAAATGATGAACGATAAAGAGTAGACTCCAGGATCATGAACTGACTGGTAGAGAAGGAGCAGTGAGGATCATGATCTCGTCCCCAAAACCATTCCAGTGCTGCCAGATCATGTAATAATGTTATGTTCCTTCTACTGAATACCTCAAGAAATGGCTAACTTCTCTTTTCTTCCAAGTTTGGAAGTGTCTCTCATTAGCAGACAGAATTTGCATCAAAGTAGAAATAGAGTAGCATAATCTCTCTCTCTCTCTCTCTCTCTCTCTCTCTCTCTCTCTCTCTCTCTCTCTCTCTCTCTCTCTCTCTTCTAACATTTCAGGTTATCTTAAATATTTTTTATAAGATGTGAATTAGGATTTGGAATTCTGGAGTAAAGATACAGCTTAATGAATACTTAATGAATACTTGTCAAATTTCTATGAAGATAAATATTTAGCATAAAGTGGATGTCCTGAGGACCCAGGACATTCTCAGGAGGCTGAGACCTCAGATGGGACCGAACGGCAGCAGTGAAAACATAGTGCAGATGTCGCTTGTCTCCTTTTTTTTTTTTTTACGTTTTCTTGCCTCAGACAGTCAGTCCAGGCCTTACTCATCCAGGAGAGAGTATTCATTGGACGAGAGGCGTTAGATCACTCCAGGCATTGTCTTGCAGAAAGAGCAAGCAAAAATAGTGGGAAAGAGGCTGTTGGGGAAGGGAAACGGATTTTGCAGTGGGCACTGATCATTCTTGGTTGATTATTTGTCTGTAATGGGCAGCTAAACCAACTAAGTCGAGGACTGCCTGAATGCATCCTAAAGGCAGCAATGGCCTACTTCATTAAATGCAACACAATGTTCTGGGAGTAGTGTATCAAAATAGAACAGTAATTGCTGGTCTTATTATCTTACATTGCATATGCCATGACCTGGAAGTCAGTATGTAACAAGAAATATTTCCTTAAAGAAGTAAACATAATTTCCTGGGAGATTAACATAAGTAAAGTGAGTAAATTAGCAGCCAGAGTAAAAACAAATATTCTTCATTTTTAAACAATACAGTTGGTAAAAAGACAAAATAATTCATACTTATTTTCATGAACAAGATTTATCTCTGTTAAGATAAGCTACTTATTTTACTCTGAATATTCCCTCTAAGCAAAATTGTATAGGAACGATGAATGTCTGAAAACTTAAGAGGTCAATCTATTGAAAAATAATACAGACCTATTTATAATTCTCTCAAAATAACATTTATTACACATAAAATATTTTCATTGTTGAAAGTGGTATATCACACTTTAAAAACAATAGAGAAATCAGAACAAAGTTTATGTTCAAGGTAGTTTAAATGGTAAATGTTTTTGCAAACATGATGCTTTCAGTAGTTGTTAGCTCAAATTATTTTTATAATCAATTATTTGGCATTTTTGTAAAAATGCATCTTTTCCCTGCAATATGCTAATTTATGTAGGAAAAACCTTCAGCAAATAATTTAGTTCTGATTCTCATGACTTTTATGCTTTGAACTCTTAATGATTTGATATATTATTAAATATATAATACATAGTTAAAATAAACTGATTAGACTGTTAACATTCCGGTAGAACTGGTAGGTCAGGTGCTAGTCATGGGTCATTAAGTATAAGAAGGGGTGTTGTTAGGATACCTATTATGAGAAGATGCTTGCCAATTTATAAATCAAAAATTTCCCCCTCCCTCAATAAGGTTTGAAATAAAAGATGTGGGAGCAAACATATGACAGTTTATTGTTATAGATTTTAAGCAGTGTCTTGACAATAACTCTAATTAAAGTCGCCACTGCTTTGACCTGATAAGATGGAAAACAATAGGATTGCTACTCTTTGCCTACCTCAGGATGCTAAGCAGCTGATGATATGTAATACCTTTTGACAGCCACGTTAATTATAACCTAGCTGAATGTATTTCTTTAGAGTAGAATTTTTTTAAACAAAAGAAGAGGAAATTGTAGTGAAAGCTGTCAGAATATTTTTGAATATTGTTAATGACTGTATCTAATAGCTTAAGAATGTTCTTTTTTTTTTTTTGAGAGTTCCCCCCATGTTTTTACAATGTGCTCAATGTATTTTCCATAGTTCCACAGGAGCATTTGCATAAGAACAGCTGAGTTACCAAAGCAGGTCAAAGCAAAGGTCAATTTTTCCCAAAAGAAACATTTCAAGGTTAATCACTTCTTGATCTAGCAAAGTGAAAACAAATGTCATCTCTCTATAAGTTAATGATTTTGAATTCCCCCATTTTGGCTTTGTCATAATATTGCCATATTGGAATTAGCATATTTTGTAGTTTAAGGGCTGAAGAGTACACAGTGTGACTTCTATTGTAATACCAAACTATGTCCTGACTCTGTAATGCTATTTGTAGAGGAATTTTGAGTATTACCATTCTGGTTCCCAATGCCAAAATATACATTAAGCACTGTAAGTGTGAAAATAGTATTGTCTAGAATATAGGAATTTTATGCTACTGAGTACAGTTTTCTTTCTGATCAATATTTTTTCAAAACTAGAGATAATTTATATGAAACTATTGAAGCATTGAGATTTTCAAGTTCTGAGTCATCTAAGCCTTCCAGCCAAAATGAGAGTTAATAACAATTCTGGTTTTAATTATAAAAGTTGTATCTATATATAGATATAGGGAATTTAAATAAAATTTTAGCAGTTTTTATTCTATAATTATTTTGCATTAATCATCAGATTAAAAAAGGTTACCAGAGGGGAAGAAGGGGCGGGGAAGATAATAAGGGTAAAGAGGATCAAATACATAGTGACGAAGGGAGACTAGACTATGAATGGTGAATATATAATGCAATATACAAATGCTGTGTTACAGAATTGTATACATGAAACTTATATAATGTTATTAACCAATGTCATCCCAATAAATTTAATTTGAAAAAAAGAGTGAGTTGAAGTATATACATTTTTTTTAAAGTCTGATTTTATCATGATTCTAGCTTGACCAGGTATCAGTTGATCGATTCAAAATGAAAGTTAATAAATATTCATTCTCTGACTGTTGTGTGTATGTTCCAAGCTTGATGAGGTGGTGCAATGGACTGAATTGTGCCCCTCTCCAAATTTTTATGTTGAAACTTTTACCATCGATGTGATTGTATTTGGAAATATGGATTTTACGAGGTTAACAGCTAAATGAGTTCATAAGAGTGAGGTTCTAATCTGATAGAATCTGTGGCCTTATTAAAAAGAGGAAGAAAGAGAAAGATTTCTCTCTCTTCTTCTCTCTGCCACGTGAGGACATAGCCAGAAGGTAGCCATCCCTCAGCTAGGAAGAGAGCTCATACCAGAACCCAACAATGATGTTACTCTGACCTCGATTTCCAGCCTCTAGAAATTGAGAAAATTTTTGCTGTTTACGGCACCCACTTTATGGTATTTTGTTATGACAACCCACAATACTGAATACATGTAGAGAATAAATAAATTGGCCTCCTTCTCTCTAAGACTACATTAAAGAGAGAAATTTATATAAAGTCATTTAGAAAATTCAAACTTTCTACTAATGTTATACTTTAGCATTTACATTTTATAATCGAGTAATATGCAACACAGTGATGATAATAGACATGCAAGTCCAAATATAGTTTAAAAGCATCTTAAATTTGAATCATAATGTTTCTATAAACCCTCCTTTATATCCACTACTACTACTACAAGAATAAGGTGAAGTTGCTCAAATATTTTGAATCTCTCATTACTTATCTATGAGATGATGATAATTCTTTTACACTAACCTATACTTTAGTGAAGCTAAAGTTCAATGACCTATTGATTGTGTAATTTATTGTTTGTTTGTTTGTTTGTTAATTTTTAAGATCCTTGGAGCCGGTAGAATTTTAATATGTCTTCCAAGATTTCCCACCCTTGATATACATTCTCTGAATAATTGTCAGGTCTATAAATATGATGGATTTTCTTTTGTAATTCAATTATGTTACGTGGCACAACTGATTTTAAGAAGGGAGATTATCCAAGAAGGCCTAACTTAATCATATGATCCCTTTGAAAGCAGAGTTTTCTTTAGCTGTTGGTAGAAGGGGAAGTCAGAGGTTAAAAGTACACAAAGGATTCAATGTTTTGAAAAAGGAGGTCTACATAACAAAGAAAATTGGACCTCAGTCTTATAACCACAGGGAACTGAATTTTGGCAACAGCAAGAATATTGGAAGTGAACTCTTCCCTAGAGCCTCAAGATAAAAGCGCAGTTTGAGAATCATTTTGATTTTAATTGTGTGATAAAATGGAGAGAACCATCACGCCTGTGTGACTCTGATTATAAAACTGTGCTGTAATAAGTGAGAGCATTTTTAGTTTATTGTAAACTATTGCACAGCAATAGACATCTGATACAGCCCTATTAAAAGAAAAAGCAGAACCTATTATTATTAGAATACTTTGATATAGTACAAAATTTTTATTTTGTAGTAAATTTTAATAAATTCAAAAGTTAATTATAAATAAGTAAAGTATGAGAGGACCTCATAGAGAAAGTGATGAATGAGCCATTTACTTTTAATTATGGTTTGTATCTGTTTATCTAGCTAGATGACTGACTGTTTTATGTATGTAGAAAAAAATTCCCAGTGGGGGGAATATTGTGAACATCTCAAAGAGTCAATAAGATCATGGGAAATTTGAGTAAAAAAAAATTAAGGTTGAGTTGTAGTTGAGAATAATGTTAATAAAGACAATTTCTGGTGGCCATTACAGAAGTAGAACTGGCAGATAAAATAGAAGTATATAATCAGAGAATACTTACTTCTATAGAAAAAAAAAATCACAAAAATCTCAGTGATTAATGCTAATGAAGTTTTTTTTGCACTCACAACAAAAGAATGCTGATGTTTTGTGGGTGACTCTACATGTTATGACTCAAGGATACTTCTTAACCCAGGGATGTAGAGATGCCTGATGAATTCTCTGCATCTATCTCACAGAGTGGGACAGTGAGAAAGCTGAGAATTGGGTTGGAATTTTTAAATGGGTCAAACCTAGAAGTGGTAAATGTTCTTTCCACCTGTGTACCATTGGACAGATTTAGTCACATGGCCTGACTACAACTAACTGCAAATGAAACAATCTTGTTTCCAGGAAGAAAAGAACACAAGTTTTGGAAATTAATGAAGATTCTAGAAAAAGAAGAGTTAATAGAAATAGTAGTTTTATTTGGAAAATATTGCTTTAGCCTATTGTGGTATAACTAGGAGAAGCAAGAAACTGGAAAAAATATCATCCTGGAACTATGGAATTATAATAATAACTAAATAGTAGAAGAGTAAACTTTCCTTTGTCATTGTTCATTTTGTAAAATTATAATGAGTATTTGAAATTGTGTCTGATTTTTAGATAGTATAAAGTATGAAATAATTGGAAGTAAATCTAATAATTTCTGGAAAAGGCAAAAACATGTGTTTTCCCTCAAATGTTTTTACATTTAATGAAAGTTCCAACTTCGCTGAATAATAATTTTAAAGTTATAGAGATGAAAACCATTCTTTCATGTGTTTTTTGCATGGTTGAATTCTCATGGGTAAACAAAATAATCAATTTTGTATGTGGTTTGTGCTGTGTAGTAATATTCTGTTTGCAGTTGACTTTTTTGTGCCTCTAATTATAGCTACATGGCAAGATGTATAGTCACCAATTCAAGCAATTTAGTTAAGCACTTCTAATCAGCTAACCAAAAACAAACAAAAAACAAAATAACCTGCAGCACATTGCATTGGCTCCTACAATACAAAAATCCAAAAGGTGTTTAATGTCGTCTGGAATAATTGGGGAAGAGCCTCATTCTTATACCTAGGTTTTTATTAGGTTAGTGGATAAAGCAGTAGCCTTGAAGCAAAACCTCACGCATTCTGAACTTCCTTACTGAATGTTCCTTTTTTATTTCTAACTGAGAGATGGATCCCCTGCTGGTGCTCTCAGTGGTAGCATATTTCTCTCCTACTGTCTCAATCAGCCACTTCTTGGTCTTTGTTCCACCATTCTGCCTACTCACGCCATCAAACTATACTCATAATTATGTGCTCTTGGTGTGATCGTGCACACATCACGGTTTCCACGTAACCTTTCTCCACCTCTCTCAATTCCTTCTTGCAAATCTAGTTACATTGTGTCTTTGTAGAATACCATATACAGTTATTACAACTTTATTAACTATGTATTATCTACTTCTTTTTTATAGTATTTAATATCATCTGGCAAAGCACATATTTATTTGTTAATGTATCTACTATCATTGTCCACTAGTATGTAAGCTTACCTGTTTATTTACTGATATATATTTTAGTTTTACCAAGAGCACTTGGTACCAAATAGAATTCAATAACATTAGTTGAATGGGTAATTTAAAAAATTAAAGAATAAAAACTTTTACCACATATGATTTGCAGCCCTACCATGTCTTTTAATGTTATTCATTCTGGACATTTTTCTGGCTTGCTTTATGAAGATTAAGTAAACCTTTTTTTCATAAAATAAGCCGTGTTATTACTCATACAAAATAATAATATGTTTTGTCCCTCCTATGATTCTATTTTCCTTTATTTCTTTTTGCATTATTGTATTACCTTTTTTTAATAGTTAAAAATTCTAGTTGATTTGGGCATGCTAATTTATTCAAGCAGGCTTGTGTCATTGTTTTTTGAAAGAAAATAAGCAATATGCTGGACCAGTGCACACACACATACATACACACATACAATAGACAAAATAACAGAGAAAACACAGATAATATATAATGGTTTTTCATACAATTATTTCTTTCTGGGACAGTAAGAGAATCTTTGCCAAGAAATCAATATTTGGAATCTGTTTAGATCATTATATTTGAGTGACTGCTACCTGCAAATGCACAGAACAGTAGTTCTGCCAAATATAATCATGAGAAGAAAGGAAGTTTTTTTTTTTTCCTTTTTTTTACTGGCATTACTCCATGATAAAATTTAGTAACATGACAGATCAGTAGATAGAAGTACTCTGTCAAGTCTTAATATACTAGCCAAGTAATATACAAGCATATCTGCTCCAAGTAAGGCAACTGAAGGTACAGGAATATTTCTAATATGCATTTGCTTTGATTTTTAGATTGTCTATCAGACACCACTGTGCTTGGACACAACGTGATATAGTCAGCACCATTTTGTATCTTTCTATTTTTACTCTTGGCAAATAAATAAAATGATTGATTTGTGAAAGTCAGTTTATTTTCTATCTTTTAATAAATATGTTGGAAGTGTTGGATAAATTTAAAAAATGAATGAAAGGAATGCTCCAGTGGAAAATAATCGAGTCCTAGAAAACTGCCAAGTGTTTGTTCTTAACCAGCAACTCACATATTGAAACTAAAATAGGGAAAAACCAATTAACTTTGGTAGCCATATTAGTCCATCATTTCGTGTGATCTTTAATGGCTATTTATACATAATAAATGAGAAACAAATGTGTGAGGTTACAGAGCTTTGTGCCATAAAAGTGCTCAATAATTTTGATTAAACACTGAATATCCAAGTTGACAAAGAAATTTAAGATGTGGTATCAGACTGAAATTACATATCAGTTTTTTTCAGCTCCTTGTGTCTGATTTTGAAGTAATTACTGAAATGCAATGGCTCTTTCTTTTCATGATTATACATACAGAACCATTCGTTTCCAAGAAGCATTTACTGAAAGCCTAGTATATAGTAGGTTCTGTGCTGGGAACTACACATTTAAAGATAAAGAGAATGTGACCCTTACCTTTGATTACTCTGATACCATGTGTGAGAGGCTGACATATATACAGAATATTACACCAGAACTTCAAGAACCAAATGATTCATGGAATTATGATTTATGACACTCCTTATATCATGAATGGCCCCACTAATATTGAAAAAAAAAACATCAGAGGGCACTCAATTGATTTTTGCATTATTTCTTATGCAAAATCTTTGCGAATCAGAAAACTTCATTCATTGCAATTGAATGTCAGCTAATTTAGTGCTATTTAATTAATTAGGTTTCTTAAGGCTTTTATGTGGTTTTAAGTTTTTCAATCCTGCTAAATATATTTTGTAAAGCAATTTGCTTAAATTGTTTGGGCTTTCATTTCTTGATTTCAAAATGAGATAGCAACACCTCCATAGGTTTTCTAAACTTCTCGAATGAGATAATAAATTTGAATCTCTTTGGAAATTGATGACGGTAAAATGTTACCTTTGAATTTAGAAGAGCTCTATTTATGTCACCTCTAGTGCATCCTGAGTAAGTCACCAATCTCTAAGGACCTATAAAATGAAGATTTTGGTTGATGATTATTCAGATCATTTTTAAAAATTTATCAGCCTATGAATCTAAGATATAATCACTATAAATATAAGTAATTGTGATAATGCAGGACATCTGTATTGTCAGCAACTGTTTTATTTTAAAAGTAAGTATTTTATGGTGCGGTAGTCCCAGACAAAGCATAATGTATTGGTCTGTTGGTGGTGTGTTAAGCGACCCTTTCTAATTTCTCTTTATACAGTGCCTCAGAAACTCCAGCCTTTGAGAACTTGAATCATCGTGTCTTCAAAATATATATTAGTAATTTCTCCAAACAACCACAAACTTGTCTTTCATTCCCACGTAATATTAATCTGTGAGTTTTAAAAATCTATAGGATATGTGAAGAACAAAACAGAATTAAGTTTGGTGTTTTTTCTTGAAAGTCTCATCTCCAGAAGGCAGAGCTTCCAGGAATGGTCGCACACTGTCAGCTCATCTGTGTTGCCAGTGCCGCCACCTCGTTCCCAGAAGAGCATCTGTGGATTTTTGGAGAGGACGCTATACTTCTGGGAATGGCGCCCAGAACATGCAAGCTTCCGTGTCATTTTAGAATGTCAGAGAGGAGACAATAAAATCTTCATTTGTTGCAATCTTTTCTATTCAGTCATCAGTCTTGGAGCTAGAAGCTACAATACTCACATATTCGTATTTGTGGATTTTTTAAAAAATGCTTTTCCTGTGATATGAGTGTGGAATTTTCTGTCATCTCTTGTCCTTCAACCCGATCGCACCTTATCCTCTTTTCACTCGCAAAGAGATTATTCAAGCATTAACAATGACCAAAGGCACTATTGACAATTATGCTAATATGTATAAATCAAACAAAATTATTATATCCCCTCAGCTCAAAGGAGAACATAAAATAATTAGAAGAATTTTACAGGTAACTTCTATATTTTATGAGAACATAAGCCTTACATGCACGCAATTATTATTCTAATATTTAAGTATTTACTTTAATGTGCATTAGGAAAATATAAGCAACACATCAAGCTTGATTTAATAAATGTAACATTTTGCTGCTTTATGATGCAGCTAAAGTAAATAGTGACAAAGTAATCTGCATTGCTATGACCAAGTGAAGTATAGATGTGATGCCCAGAAAGTCCAGAAAAAACAAGCTTTTAAAATGAAATGTTTAACCATTATTGTTTGCAAGGATGGACAGTAAGAGGATAAATGTCAGGGGCATGGTTCATATGCTGAATTGACATGTATGTTATTCAGTTTTTCATCAGGCTTTTGGGACTCCATTTCAAAAATTTAATATTAAGCTTGCAATTATGTGTAAATAAAATAAGCATAAGTTGGAATTGGTTTTGTGCTCTGTTTTTGTGTATGTATGTGTGTTGATTTCTTCTCTATTGAACCTATTCAGGACCAGTGATTCAAAGGAGAGACTGTTAATGCATAAAAATTAAAGTTATTTAAATATAATTAATGAAAGAGTCAAAAAATTAGCATGCTTAAAGTACTCAAAACTGTAACAGGCACACAGAACAAATATTAAGTTGTGGCTATTATTACAACACTACTCTTAATATTTTCATTTCAATTGTGATGATATTTGTGTCTGTCTTCAGAGACAAATTAATAACTTTCATTTTTAGTTAGTGTTGCAGAAGAAATAGCTGCACATATTACAAAAATGTTTTTCATTTAAATTTTAGTGAAACTATAAATAAGAACAAACTGATTTCTGTAGGTTTGGAGGTGTTCCCAAATCCTCTTGTGACACTATCTGACCTCAAACATCATTGCACAACTTCCAAAGAATAAAACAAAGTGGAAAGATGTTCAGGCATTTTAGAACTTATTAACACTCTAATTGGAAAAAATGCTAAAATTTTAGAATACTCATTTGTCATGTTTTATTTACTTTCAAAACTTATATTTGCTAGAGTAATTTGCAAACAAACTCATATTCAATGCCAAAAAGGTTTAGATAATAAGCAGGAACAATATAAACAAAGAAACTGGGAGGATGCTTCTGTCAAATAAAATAGTTCATTATAAAATTATTGATACAGCTAAAAACTTAAGACAGCAAATCTTGCCACAACTATAATATAATCTATTACTTTAAATAAATAATTCTCTGATGAGATTTTAGTTGACATTTGTGTGTTACATATGAGCTAAATCCTCTGACCATGGAGACCTTTTCTTTTGCAGTCTTTGACAACTGGAGTAGAGATTTTAAAACATATTGATAAGTTAATAATATAGTCTGGAAGTGATTTATAGAGATAAGCACAAAGAGTACTAAAGTCACAGTTTGTGCAAAATAAGGACTCGTTCCACATTGTCAAACTGTATCACAAGAAGTAATGCCCCATATCCTACACCCTCTATCCTTCATCCCACACAAGCCCAGATGTGCAGAAGACATAGGGGCCTACATAAAATGGTAAAAAATAATCAATTATTGTAATACAGGCCACTGATCTTTTTAAATGTTTTCAAACATTTGTCTAGAATCAAGAAATTACAACAAAGATGGTTTCATACTAAAATCTATTTTCTTTTATTCTAAAAGCCTTCCTTCTTTGACTAAAGCAAAAGAATAATTTTAGTATTTTTTTAATGGTTAAAACCTTTAACATATGATGCTGTATGCATCAATAGAGCCTGCCTTTGCAAAGCAGAATGTTTTGCAGATCTATAAGCTCAGTGGGACAGCCTTACTCTAACCTCACAAAATCCATTTCTGTCCGTATTTCACATGCAAAACAGACTGAACTCATTGATGGCAAAACTGGAGCATCAACGTCAAGCCTTGATCATGGTATGTTAGATTATCAAGACGTTGTTGAAGGATAGCAAAAGTATAAATTTTCACAAATGATTTTCCAAATTAAACACCACTTTTTTATTGCTAAGAAATGCTTTCTTCCCTGTTCTTGCAAAGGTTAACAGGTTACTTGACACATTAGAAGAAAAATAGAATTGGGAGAACGCCTCAGATGATCTCTTGGAACAAAAGTCAGTTTCAAAGAAATTTTCTTATTTTTATTAATAATGAATTTTCAGCATCAGTTCTTATCACAAAAAGCAAAAAAAATAATTTTTCCAGTTTCCAAATATGTATATTCTTCAGTTGAATTTCTCAGAATTGGTTAATATAAAAAGCAATGAAGTTGTCCTGTCAAATTAAGCTTTACCTTGATTTTTAATTAAATTTTTAAGGACCTAAAACTTGATTATTGGGCAATAAAATTATTTCCATTCTACTTAATTATAAATACATTGATTAAATTAATGGCTATTTTTGTTGATTTTAATTTTTTAACATTTAATAATGTTTTTATATAATGATATTATTACAATGGTTATAAAAGTATACTGAATGCATTTTTAGGCAAAAATAATATAAAGTGACTAAGTAAATAATAGTATAGCTGGTAAGCAAAACAGCAAAAAAACATAGATCTATGTAGATGACTTCATTTTAAAAACTAAGTTTACTTTAAACTAAAGAATCTTAATTAAATATAGAAAGATAAATCTTTCTAAGTTTTAATTCATTTAAAGATATGACTGAGTGTCCATGGTGAAATACCTAGTATAGTATCTAACAAATAGGTAAAGAATCTGGATAGCTAATATTATACCAAGGTTCACTCAGATGTTTGTCATCAGACAGAATCTTATGTGAGAAAGATCAGGTTTTACATCAAATTGTAAATCACATGAATTCTTGATTCTCATTTGTTAGAGATTTTTTTTAAGGTAAAAACCTGTGAATAAATTATTTATATTTCAGTTAATGTAATAAATCTTTTATTATCAATGAAAATGTGCATACTTTCAAAATAAGTTTTATTTATAATCCTCATGTCATTTGGGGGACATAATTTTATTCTCTGAGAGGAAAAATTTGATTAAAGAAAATAACAAAATTTCCTTAGAAATTTAGAAATATTAGTCCTTGGAAATAATTTTTGCAAGGATTTGAGACTAAACAAGTGACTGTTATCACATTTGGTTACTAAACAGATTTTATTAGTCAACCTACACACTTAACCTACACACCATACTTAGCCTCAAATGTCAGGGTAGGCTGTGACAATACAACTGACATTTGGGAACATAGCTACTTCTTGGCACTGCGAGTCATAATCTTGGTGCTTCAACAAAAAGACAACAGCTGAATAAATCAATTATTTATTTTGGGAAGAGAGCCTGACCCAAAGAAGTGGTTAATAGCTAAACATACATAACAAGAAACTTACTGTCAACACTTGAAAGAAGAGAAATATCTACAGAACTAGCTGGTCAATCCACTTACACAGCATATAGCATTAGCTGATTATTGGTTATGGGAAGATAATAACTTTGATCATTCTAGATTGTTTTGTTTCTTTTTTTCCCCTAAATAATCACCAAAGCAATATGTCATTTTTCAAGCATTTGTCCTCAGGATGGATTATTGGCTCTTCAGGCTTCACTAGAGTACTCTGATTTTTGACACTCATCTTAAATGGACAAAAAGAGAGATGGTTCTGGGTTTCTAGATTAGCAACCATCATACCAAATCTGATCACACAGTTTCTTTTTATTGATACTATAATCTCTAAATAACTAAGTCTCATCACATTCATTACTTGGATATCAGTGATTTAACAGCATTTGTTGTAATTCCTTTTGGTAAGACATGCATGCATATGAATCACAGAATGTAAATATCTATGATCTTGGAGTATTAGAGCCAAAAGGAACCTCATGAATCATTTAATGCAACCTGTGCATTTTGACAGTGAAATTGCAATTCAAAAAATTTAACCACTTTATCTAACATCGCAATAATTACTTAGTAGTATAACTAGCTCTAAAACCCATATCTTCCACTTACCAAACCAGGGTTTATTGACTCCCAAACAATTTTTTAAAATATATTCTTGAATTTAGTTTTTATTTATATCAGAAACCTGGCAGTATGTTTTATAATGTAACTAGCGAGGGGTAATGGCATTGTGTCAAAGTCAATCGACTCCAGACTTTGAATATTAGCAAGTAAGGCACTTATGTTCTTGGTAGTTGATTGAAAAGATAGATTTGTGTGTGCATTTTTAAAGCCATCTATTAATATTCAGTCAATCACTATGGACCAGACACGGTGATAATTGTCTGGCATATGATAGCTTAAATAGTAGTTGATGGAAGTGACACAAAAGTTAAGAGAGAAGGGCATGCACTGAATAGTCTTTGTGTGACAGATGTTATTTATTTGTCAGACCGTACTTTATAAGGTCGACACTGCTAACAATAAAAGCTACCATATTCTGGAGTGAATAGTATTTTATAGTCACTTTACAAATAAGCTCATTCGATTTCCATTAAAACAATCTTTCCTTTTTTTTGCCCAGAAACAAAACTTTATATAAGAAAATAAAGCTCAGAAATTTAATTGTGGTTACTGTTCAACTTCATCTCCTTACAATAATCTAACATGACCATATATTCTCAACATGCGTCTATTTTCAGGACTGTCAAGCCCATTATCTCATTCTTCTTCAAAAATGTCTTTAGTACATGATGTTGGCTCTGCTTGGAACAATGGTTCTGGACATCCTTCCCATTTTCCCACCATATATTCCTCCTACTAGACTAAAACACCATAGATTTCTAATGCAGTTTTCAGATCTGTATCAGATTTAGCATAGTATTGAACATAGATGAAGTACTCTCGAGCAACATATTTTTTTAGAACAAATAATATTTTTTTAACTCTAGAGCTGATGAATACTGTAGTGAATGATTACTAATAAATATCTATTGAGATTTTCTAATTATTTTCAGCTGAGTCCAGTCATTTAGTAAGATTATTTTATGGAAAGTTAATATATTAATATTACTAAATGAGCTCATGAGTATATCAGTTACCTCTGACCTCATTTATAAGTGGAACAGCTCTATATCAGGCATGGTTCTTCAGAGAAATGGAACTGATGAAGATATATGTATCACCATGATATCAGATTTACTTTTAAAGAATTGGCTCACATGATTGTGGGGGCTGGTAGATTTGCCAGCTGGAAACTTAGACAAGAGTTGATGTTGCAGTCTTGAATCCCAAATTCATAGGAACAATCCAGCATACTTGGAAACTCCAACAGGATCTATGTTACAGTTTTGAGGTAAAATTTGGCCTTCAATGGGAAACTCAACTTTTTTTTCTTAAAGCTTTCAATTGATTAGATGAGGTTCACCCACCATTATGGAGTATAATCTCCTTAAACTTTACTTATTGTAGATGTTAACCAATCTACAAAAATAGATCGTAGTGACATCTAGATTATGTTTGACTAATACTGGATTATCAGGCCTAGCCAAGTAGACACTTAAAATTTAGTCCATCGCAAGCTCCATAGACACTAACAAAAGTGAGCACTTTATATATGAAGGATAGTGTAGACATGAAGCTTTTGGACTAATCTTTTCTTGCATTGTATAAACCCTCACTAAGTCTGACTGGACATGGTTCAAGATGGTTTGAGGTGCCATAGTAACTCCTGCTCAGCAGTAATCCACTAGTCTAGTGATTATGTAAAACACATCACACACTGAGAAATAAGAAACCTGGTCAACCTTGCCACTAGTCACTATCAAAAATCAGCTATAGAGGGTCAATACTTAAGAGATCAACGTTATCCTTGAGCCCAAATACTTGCTGAAGGGTATAAGATACAATGGACAAATATTGGGTATTTTTTCTATATCAAAAGATGTGTGATTGCTAAAATCAATGATTGAAATGAGAAAGTAGTAAATTCTCTACATTTAGGAAGTTTTTAACTGAATTTGTCCTGTAAAAAGACTTCAACTTTCAAAGTATTCTTGATCTTTGAAAAGTAGTTGCCACTTTGAATTATGCTCAAGAGCTAAGAGTTTAGTATATTTCTGATTGTATTTTTAATTTCAGACACAATGCTTAGGGCATGAAAGAAACAATTTCTTGTGAACAAATCCTGATTTTGTCCAGAAGACATTCATAATGATGTGTCATCTGTTTTTTTTTTTTTTTAATTCAATCTGATTTATAAAAAAAAAGTCACTCTTTATAGGCAGAAAACTGTTTGAATGTGCCCTACTACTAACCACCCTCTGTATATCTATTTTAAAAATAAGACAAAGTGACATATCATTGAGTAATCACTCAAGCTGATAAGCCTGTTTCACACAATTATTTTTTTATTATCAAAACCTACAATGGGTATGCTATAATAACTGAAATCTGCACCACCATAAGTTATAGACTTTTATGGAAGTACTCATTAAACAAAACTTTTCAGAAAAACACTGCATGTATGTTAAAATAAATAAATAAGAGTTAGGGATTAACATAGGATCAAAAAAGAAGTTTATAAAGTAATTGGAACAAGGTAAAAGTATGGCTGTAAAAATAAGCATATAAATTCTTAACTTTCTTAATCAAGTAATTCTGACCTGAATTTAACTCATATTTAGAAAACACTTGATGTCACAATTCAAATCAGTATTTTTTTTTTCACCAAGAAAATCAATATTGTAAGGCAAATAAAATAACATGCAATAGCAGTTTCTCTTCACTACCAGGTAGAAACATTGACTCAAAAGTCAATAGCTATTTGATGTTCTCAGTAGCATCTTCATGTTGGCATATTTGAACTTACTGTGTGTCTATTTTTAGTGTGTTGGAGGAATTTTTTTTTTTATATAGTGATCTATTTTGTTTATTTTCAACATGGAATGAAAACAACATATGAGTTCTAGCAAAACAATTTTTTTTTTCCCCCAAATGCTGTAAGTGCAATTTACTCATAGGGTCAGTTCACATTTCAGAAAAGAGTTCATATTTCAAAAAAGAAATCATATTCAGATCTTAGGAGTGTGGGTTTCAATCTTGATGGCATACTTCTGCCTTTCTCATGATTTTCAAGGTGGGAAAGAGCCTCTGAGTAGTTTGATTAAAGATTCAAATTGAAGAAATCACTATGTTTTTCTTGCTATAGTGATTTGAGTAGAGATTTAGCCCAGAATTTTGCATGAATGAAGAAACATCTTACCACTGGGCTAGCTATTACTTGGACTTTTATTTACCACTACCTTTAGGAGTTGTAGTGCCTTCAATTACTGTCTTTTTTTTTTTTTTAAGGGTAGATTAGCAATAAGAGTGGTCCCCTTTTCCAGTTTAGAATACATTCTTTTTCTTTTTCTTGAAATGCAAGATATCAGAGACAGTGTGCATGTTTCCTTTGAATTTTCTTTATGCATGTTTTTAACCTTGCAGTGAACATGAATCACAACATCGAGCCTGTCTCTTTTTTACAATTTCAAATTATCAATTTGAATTACACATGTTGAGCTTGCTAGCAATGGCCACTTGCCTCAGGAAATTATTATTGAAAAACAATTTAAAACATTGAGTTTGAAGAGTCAGTTCTTAAGATAGCAAACATTTATACATCAAAATCTTATCTTTTTGAATTTTAGAGTAATATAAGAACAATTCTTAGACCCAGTTTTCTTAAAACTGTCCTGTTTAACTCATGAAACACTATTTTTGTGTGCATATGATCTGTATGGAGAAAACATTGTGGGTTTTTTTTTCATTTTTATTGTGTACTTGTTAACAATTTCTTAAGGTATTTATGCTAATTATAGCACTACTCTTCACATTCAGAAGCCGAATTGCTCATTTTCAAGTTTTTCCTTTTTTTCAAATTGTAATCTGTTAATTACTTGTTTAATGGAGTGTGTAATTACGTACTTTAAGTTGGGAAACTGTTTCCATTTCAAAAAGAGAAACCTATTTTAGAAATGAAAGAATATAAATGCAATTCTTTCTGATACAGAATATAACTCTTTACTTCCCTTAATGGTTCTAAGTGAGAAAATGAGATTGAAAAACAACTCATTATATTTCTCTTTATGTCTTTGTGCATAACACATCAAACATAGGTGAAATTTATGAAAAAGGTAACAGGTTGCCATTTAGCTACACTTTGCAAGGTAATTTTCCTCTTCATTCATGACATTTAAATGACTAAAATCCAGAGTAGAGAAAAAGTCATTAACATGATACATTTCTAAAAAAATGTTTTCTTTTTCAAATACTTGGTCAGAGGAGCAAACTGAATTATAAAAATGATAAGTGAGGAAACAAAATAAAAGAACAGTGGGACAATTTAAGAAATGTAATAATAATAATGTTCAATTTGGGGCTTATACATGGCTTATATGGTTTATACAAATAATTTATTTTTCGTAAGCAACAGTAAATATAAGTAATAGCCAGGATGCTTTCGTGTCACATTTGAGGAAATAGCCTTGCAGATATTAAGCAAAATTGGTTATTGTCACTTAAGCAGTAGTACAGGCTTCACGCTCCAAGCCATTGACTCCAAACATACTACTAAGTACGATAATAAAAATATTTGGATTTATATAATCTTGAAGAATGAAGGAGAACAGATGCATTTATGATGTTTTGATGATGAACATTTATTCTCTTGATGGTTTATCCAGAAAGTTAGAAATTGATTAAAAAGAGCTCCTGATAGCAAAACCTCTGCATTGGATGGGAAGAGAAGTGGTATACCAGAGCTCATCTTCTCACTGAAAATATTTGTAATGTGGGAGCTACTGGCTGAGAGCTAAGAGACTGCCTCACAAAACTAGTGGCTAGATAGTCAGGTCAGCAAAAAAATGGTGAATTAAGGCACTCCAAAATTTCTATCCCTTAAAAACAAGAAAACATTTGGAAAAATTGGCAGAATCCACTTTTTCTAGCTTCTGGAAATTAAGCAAAGACTTGCAGAATCATTGAGAAGTTGTATATTCAAGGGGAAAAAAAAGGCTACATCTCAGTTAGAACAATGGGATTTTGACATTTTAACTTGCTTTTTTCTACACCTCTCTAGTACTGTGTTAGATTTAAAAACCAATAGCTTGCAAATATGAGAAATTCACCATTCTGGCAGCCGGCAAAAAGAGAGATTTTATCCTCAGAGAATCAAAGTTTCATCCCTAGAGAATCGTTGATTGCTATCTAATCATTCCCTGGAATATCTTACCTGTGAGATCTTTAATTGAGCTGAATTGAAGCCACTCAGAGTGAAAGGCTTTTCTCTGAAGGTGTGTGTTGAAAACATTTAGAGGTCACTATTTACCTTCCAGAGCTGTCTGAAGAAGTTGTTAACAGTTGGGGCCAAAAGCAGGTTAAGCAAAATAATTAAATTGAAAAGCTTGGGAATAAGATGTCCATAGGGACTTTGAAAAATTCCAACATTCTTATTGTAACAGAATGTCTACATGCATAGGGATTCGTATATGCTGAGGAAAAATTTCAGAAGGCCCTAAATTCTCAATTCTGGATGATCTGGAGTCTCTGAGGAAGCAGGAAGTGTAGGCTAAGGCAGTGTTGTCAACTGCCTCTTGAAAGCATACTCCAACATGCAGAGGGTCTTTCAGCAAAGACTAGGAGACTTAGTAAGGAAAGAGCTGCTTATTTGTCTAATACATAGCAGACCACTGAACCGTCCAGAGACTTCAGTGGCCACAGAACAAGGAATACAGATTTTAAAGAATTAGTTCAGAAATGTCAAGAAAAAAGGCAAACAAAATGAAAAAATTAAAAAAAAAATAAAACAAAGACAGCCACAAAGAGCAACAACAACCAATTCTGGAGAAAGGAGAGAAACTGATTGATTTTCAGAGTCGCCAATTATATTATTTAATATAATATAGTTCTATATTATATTAAATATATAATATATATATTTTTTCAACAAAAATTATGAGACATTCAAAGAAACAAGATAATATGGTCCATATAAAGGGAAAAAAAGCTATTAATAGAAACTGTCCTTTAGGAAGCCCACATGTTAGGCTTCCTAGACAAATATTTTAGGTCAGCTTTTAAAGATATATTCTGAGAAGCAAAGGAAACTAATTCTAAAGACATAAAGAAAAGTATTAGACTACCATATGAAGAAGTTTAATTGAGGCTATCCAATCTGAGAAATAGAGGAAAAATATATTTATAATTATACTATTATATATATATATACTATTATGTAGAATAGTATAATAATATATAATAGTATAATATAAATAGTATAAATGTATAATAGTATAATATAATATATAAATAGTATAATATATATATATATATATTTTATGAAGTGAAAAGAGCCTCAGAGACTGTGGTACATCATCAAATATACCAACATGATCATAATGTGAGTCTAGAAGAAGAGAAGAATAAGAAAAGGGTAGAAAGAATATTTCAAAAAGAAATGGTTGTAAACGTCTTAAATCTAATTTCAAAAGTTACTTAACACATCCAAGAATCCCATTGAATACCAAGTAACTTAAACTAAAAAATATCCACACCTAAAAACTTCAAAATCAAAAATTCGAAAGCAAAGATAAAGAGATTATTTTGAAAGCAGCAAAACAGAAGTGACTCATTACATATATGGGATCATCAATAAGATTAAGCTATTTTTTTTATCAGAAAACATAAACTCCAGGAAGTAAAAAACCATATTCAAAGGGCTAAAAGAAAAAGCTGTCCCCCCCAAATTTTATATCCAGTATAATAATTCTTCAGAAATGAAGAAAAAAATTAAACATCCTAAGATGAACATTGAAAGACTTAGTTACTAGCAAACCGACCATGAGAAAATACTAAAGAAAGCTCTTCAGGTTCCAAAGAGAGGATACTAGAGAGTATTTCAAAGCCATGTGAAAAAAGGAAGAATTCCAGTAAAGATAACTACATATATAAATATAAAAGAGTGTAAAAACACATTTTTCTCTAACCTTTTTTTTTTTCTGACAACATGTATAACAATGTAATTTGTATTAAAATGACATAACAAAAGAGAAGGAAATATAGGAAAAAAATTTATATACTATTTAACTTTAGTTGGTATTAATCCGAATGAGAAATTTGTTTTTGGTTATAATATACATTAAGAAATAACTAAAATTATAGTAAAAGAAATAATAAAAATAAAATGTTATCTATTTAACATAAAAGAAGGCAGTAATAGAGAAATAGAAGAACAAAAATAGACATATGATACAGACACAAACTTATCTAACAGCTAATAGTGGTTATAAATCTTACCTTATCAGTAGTTATGTTAAATGTAAACAAATTTAAAACTTTCATTTAAAGGCAAATTTTTTCAGTATGGATTAGAAAAAAAGACAACAAAATATTTTACAGCTATATGCTGTCAATAAGAGATACACTTTATGTCCAAAAATACAAATAGATTTAAGTAAATGGATGACAAAAATACTATGCAAATAATAGTCAAAAGTAGCTATACTAATATGAGGAAAATAGTCTTAAAGACAAAATTTGTTACCAGAGAAAAAGATATTTTATAATAATAAAAGAGTTAATCCAAAAGAATGCATAACAAATATAACTTTATATGCACTGAACGAATGAGCTCAAAATTACATGAAATAAAAACTGTCAGAATTTAAGAGATAATTTAATAAAAATAACTTTATACTTCAATATTCATCTTTCAATAATAGAAAAAATTAAATAGAAGAATAATGAGGAAAGAGAAGATTTGGAAAATACTATAAACCAATTAGATCTAGCAGATATTTACAGACTAAAAATAGATTGAACATTTTTCTCAGGTGTACATGGAATATTTTCCAGATAAAACAATATGCTAGTTCATAAAACACGTGTCAGTAAATTTAAAAGAATTGCAATTATACAACGTATTTTCTCAGTAGAATAATATTAGAAATCAATAAGAGAGACAGTGGGAAATTTACAAATATGTAGATACTAAAAGCACTCAAGCAACAAATGGGTCCAAAAAAAGAAATCACAATAAAAATTTGAAAATATTTTTTGATGTATGAAAATGAAGGTACGATATACCAAAACTTATGAGCTACACATAAATAAGTTCCCAGTGGGAAATTTATAGCTGTAAATTCCCATAGTAAAAAAGAAAAAAGATTTTAAATGAATTACTTAATTTTCCACCTTAGGAAACTAGAACTACCAGATCAAACTAAATAAACCTAAAACAAGCAGAAGAAGGAACTAATAATGATGAGAGTGAAAATAAATGCAAGAGCAAATGAAAAATTAATAGAACAAAACACAAATAAAGTCGTTCTTTGAAAATATTAGCAAAATTCACTGATCTTCTAGCTAGACATCTTGAAAAATGAGGGAAGACTGAAATTATTCATATTAGAAATGAAAGATAAGACATTGCTATTGACCTTAAAGAAATAAATAGAATTATGAGGAAAGACTATGATCAATTACGTGTCAACAAATTAGATAACTTAAAGGAATTGGACAAATTCCTAGAAGGCAAAAGTTACTATAACTATCTCAACAAAAAATGGTCAAATTGCAAATGACCTAATAAATTAGGAGGTTGACTTAGGAATCATAATAATATCCACAAAGGAAAGCTCAGGATGAGAGAACTTCATTGTTGAATTCTACCAAATATTTAAAAAAGAATTAGTATCAATTCATCCAAACTCCTCCAAAAAAATATAATGGGTGGGAACACTTCTCAACTCATTCTAGAAGGCCACTTTTAATTTAATACAAAAACCAGATAAAGAATTTACAAGAAAACTACAGATCAATATATCTTAGGAATATGAATATGAAATTTCTTAATATTTTCAACAGAGGGCTAGCAAAAAAACTCAGCCACATACAAAAAGGATTATGCATTATGACCAAGTTAGGTTTATTGCATTTATGTTGGTTCAACATATGAAAATCAATCAATGTGATAAATAAAAAAAAGAAAAAAGGCACTTGAGCATGTCAACAGATGCATATAAAGCGTTTGATAACATCTCATATCTTTTAATGATAAAGACACTTAAACAACCAACAACAACAACAACAAAAAAGGCAACTTCCTTAGCCTGATAAAAGGTATATGTAGAAAAACAGTTAATTTTGAAAGACTGAAAACTTCCTCCTTAAATCCAGGAGCTAAAAGGCATCTGTATTAGAAAGGAAGAATTTAAGTTATTTCTATTGGAAGATAACATCACATTGTATATAAAAAATTGTACAGTATACATTAAAAGAACACAAAACAACAAAAACTATTAGAGCTAGTAAATGATTTCAGCAAAGTCACAGGATACAAGATTAATATGCAAAAAGCAATTGAATTTTTACACTGGCAATGAACAATCTGAAAATTAAATTTAAAAAAATCTTTCAATTTACAATATTATAAAAGAAAAAATATTTAAGAGTGGATTTAACAAAAACAAGGCAACATTTGTGCACTGAAAACTATTAAACATCACTTAAAGATATTAAAGAAAAACTAAATAAATGGAAAGACATCCCATTTTCATGGATTGGAAGATTTAATTTTGTCAAGATGACAACACTCTGTTAACTGACCTACAGATTCAATAGAATCCCTACCAAAAATCCCGGTTAATACTTTTGCAGAAACTGAGAAGCCAATCACAAATTTTTTATAAAAATTGAAGGAACCCCAAGTAGTGAAAACAATCCTCAAAAAGAAGAATGAAGTTAGAATACTTGCACTACCCAATCTCAAAAGCATATCACTTAGCTGTGTTAATCAAGACTGACGTTAGATAAATATACAGATCACTGAAATCGAATTGAGAGGCTAACAATAAACCCATACATTTATAGGCAATTGATTTTTGACAAGAGTGTCCAAACTATTCAATATGGAAAGAATAATTTTGTTGTTGTTGTTGTTGTTGTTGTTGTTGTCATTGCTTGTTTGTTTAACAGATAATGTTGGGACAACTGGATATTTATATTTAAAGAAATGAATTTGGACCGCTATGTCACATTATATTAAAAAACACCCTTTAAGTGGATTAAACATTTCAATATAAGAACTAAAAATATAACATTTTTAGAAGAAAACATAGAATAAATCTTTTAACTTTAGATTTAACAATGGATTCTTAGATATGATACCAAAAGACAAGCAACAAAAGAACTAATATATTGGACTTCATAATTTTTTTAAATTGCACATCAAAGAACCCCATCAAGAAAGTGAAAAGACAACCTATACAATAGAAGAAAATATTTGTAAATCATATATTAGATAATAATTTAAAATTCAGAATACATGAAGAACTCCTGAAACTCAATAATAAAAGCCAAGCAGCTCAATTACAAAATCAGCAAAGACTAAGCATAGACATTTCTCCAAGCAAGACAGATAAGTAGCAAATAAACATATAAAAAGATGCATTACATTCTTAGTCATTAGGAATATAAATCAAAACCATAATATGTCACTAGGAGGACTATAATCAAAAGATCAGACAATAAATAACAAGTGTTGTTGAGGCTGTAGAAAAATTGGAATTCTCATTCATTGTTGGAGGGAATAAAAATGGTACAGCCATTTTAGAAAATATTTTGGCAGTTTTTTGAAATTTAAACATAGTTACTATATTAGCCAGCAATTCCATTTGTAGATGTATATCCAAGAGAATTGAAAACAAATATTCATGCAAAAACTTTTACATGATTGCTCATAGCAGCATTATTTGTAATAACTAAATAGTGAAAATGACCCAAATACCCATCAAGTGGTGAATCAATAAACAAAATGTGATATAACATGTCCTCAAACAATGCCCTTTTATCATTGTTCCATAATAACATCGATGAGAAAAAAAAAATTGATTTCCAACTGGGGCCACTGCCTGTGTGGAGTTTGCACATTGTCCCATGACTGCATGGGTTTCTCTGAGGACCCTGGTTTCCTCCACATCCCAAAGATGTGCTTGTGGGGTGAACTGGTGTCTAAATTGTCCTAGTCTGAGTGAGTGAACAAGTGTGTGTGAGTGAGCCCTACAGTGGAATGGTATCTTGTCCAATGTTGGTCCCCATCTTGTGCCCTGTGCTGAGGGATAGGCCACCCAAGGTCATAAACTAGAATAGAGGGTTAGAAAGGAATGATCTTCCTTGCTTTTATTAATCTTTTTAAAATGTACTGATACCTCACATTTATTTCAATGTTTAATATTAGGAAAGTTTTGAGTCTTTATTCAGAAGTTCGATAATGTTTTTGTGACCAGAAATATGCCATAGGAATTTAACTTTTGTTTATATCAATTGTCCAATGGTAAAAATTGGTTTTGTTATATGTCATATTGCTTAAAATCACAGTTTCCAAGATCCTATCAACAATGTTAAGTGAGGACTTACTATATGCATACAATGGAATATTATTTGGCTATATAGGAGGGTATGAAGTGTTGGCTTCATGTAATAACTTGGATAAACCTTCAAATTATGTTAAGTGAAACATATCAGACACAAAAGGTGATTTTTAATAATTTTATGAGTATGAAATGTTTGGAATAAACAAATGCATAGAAATTGAAAGTAGATTAGTGGTTTTCTGGAATTGGAAGGTGGAGGGAATAGGGAGTATCTGCTAATAGGAATGGAATTCCTTTGATAGAGATGAAAACTTCTATAAGCAGATAGTGGTTACAGGTGTACAACTTATGAATGTACTACAAAGAATTGAGTTATATACTTTAAAAGTTTCAATTTTATGGTATATGATTTGTATGTCAATTAAAAACCCCAAGAAACTAATGGTAGATGCCTACAGTAGTAGGAATATTCTATTCTCTACTCTCTGTCTGTGAAATTAGGCAATAAACACACTGGAATCTATGCTGTTTGTCAACTGGCTTCATGAGAAAAGTAAAAGTTTTTCTTTTTCCACTTGAATCACTCATGATGAGATATATATTTTTTCTTCTAGCTATATTAAATTTTTGGTGATTTGTTTGATCAGAATTTATTATTTGAGTGATTCATGTCTTGTTTGTATAGACATAAGCTGAATAAAATAAAAAATATGGAGAAGCCCATATGCAAAATTTGTATTATAGCTCAGTCTATCTCTTCTAATTTTGACATATTGAAGTTAACTAACTAAATGGTGGAAGAAATTATTTTGATTAATAATTAGTACTCACATAGTCTCTTATAGGAAGAAAAACATTTTTTGTTTTAATGAATTTCTTTTGTTGTGACTAATATCATCTATTTTACTGTTTCACACATTCCATTGTAGTCAAATATTTATAATGAATGTTGCGTTCATTGAAATCTCAATGACTCCACATTGTGGGTTGATTTATGTTAGGTTATGGGGGTAGACACAGGCTGTATTAAATAATTATGTTTACTTTATCTTGATAATTTGTTCTGAAACAATTCTATTATCTCTCCTATTTATACATCCCTTTATTATCTACTTTCATGACTTGATCTCCTTTCAATTTTTTTTTTGTTTTTCAGCTATTGATTTTTATTTTTCCCCTTATTGTTATGTTTCACATAGAGAATTACAGAATTCATTTTCTGAAACTCCATAAATAAAAACAATTTTTAAATTTTGTTTTCTTTTTTTTTTTAAATCAAGCAACAGTATTATATTTCTCTAATGGAAGTTTAAATATCTGTCAAAGCTAGAAAATTAAAATCTTTGATCATATGAGTTGATATTTTCCATATATCAATACCAAAATATCACTTGGTATTTTCTGATATCCCATTTGATGGTTAGCAAAGATGATGTTTAATATGTTTTAGTGATATAGGTACTACTCACATAATACCAAAAAGAGATTATTTCTTCTATAAGAAATAGTAAACAATGCTGGGGGAAAAAAAAAGTGTCAAAAGTAGAATAAAAGGGTGAGATGTTTAGATGGTAGATCAGAATTTTACCTTGAAACCAATCTATTGTCAGGAAGGGCTGTTAGGAAGGGATTATAGGCTGGCTGAAGTTTCATCAAGGTTCTGGGGTCTGAAGAAAGTAAATAAATTTAACCAAAGTATGGCTAATGGCATTTTTTCCTGACTGATCAGTGCTGACAGCAATTCAGCTAATTATTTATGAGGCAAATGATAGAAATTTGGAAAATCTCTGTATGGCCTTGCCATAGATAAACCAGGGAGGCATTTGTGAGTTTTGCCAAGTTATTTGGAGAAAGATGTTTCTTTGCAGTAAGAATGGTGAGGAATTTCTTAACCATAACTGTTTTCTAGGAACACAGAGCTCAGGTAAAATTCAACATTGTCAGTTCACTATAGAATAATAATATGTAACACATTGAAATAACACTATAATTTTCCTTAGGAACCCCTTGATGCTGTAAGTATATTTTATATTCTCAAGATTTTTCTTTGCTCGATGACAGAAATTGCAATCTTCTCTCATTTTCCAATTTTAACGATTCCAGTCAAACTAATATCTTGGATTTTTGGGGGTCCTTTGCATGGCTTAACTGTATGTGTAATTTAGTGTTCTTTACTAGGAAGGCATTTTACCAAGATCTTTTAAATTACATTTTTCTTTTATTTTAACTTTCCTCTTTAATCTTTATAAGTTTCTATTATTCAAAAAGTAGGAGTGCCTTGGTAAAAGCAATTGGAGAGATGCGGTTGACAGTCAGTATTCATCCCAAGGAAATTGTAAACGCAAAACTATGTCTATGTGCAATTGTGGAATTTTTGTAGAAGGCCCCAATGCCTTCAAAGACACTCAAAACATTTGACGATCCTTGACACATGTAAATAATATGTCTTAGGTTTTAGATATTATGTCAACATGAGTATTTCAGTTTGTGGGATAATTCTATTTTTAAAGAAAATTAATCAGTTGACGTTTAGTATCATACATTGGTCTAATAAACTTGATTAACATGAGCCTGTCCTTGATTATGTGACTATACTTTTAGTTTGCCTACAAAAAAAATTAATAAGCTTAAAAGACTGAATATAAAGACTTGCTAAAGTCACCAGAGTAATAAATTCCCTTGGAACACTCACTACACTATCAATATATACCTCTTAATATCACCTTCGTTGAACAAACATTTGTTGTTGTAATTTGGATTTCTATAGCCCACATAATTATAAGCTGAGTTTGGTGAGTGTATTATGGGATCAACAATCTGCACAAGTAAGAACAGTTGGGGAAATTAGTTGCAATTGCATATCATTGGTAAAAAAATATTAATTGTCAAAGTACCACAGTTAATCACATAAAGCTTAAGTTCACAATTAACTGCAACTAGATGATTAAGAAGAGACCAACATTTGCATGCACCATAAGTATAGCATATGCAATGGTTTTACTGTATGGAACATTTACATATTTTTTTTCAAAAAGTAAATATTGTTGGTTTAAGATGCTTATAGTTTTATGTTTTCTTCATAAACTGGAACATCTGTGCCTGAGCCATCACCATTCTACATTCAGGGAGTAATCAAACCTAGTTCCAGTGCTTTGAAGAAAGGATTTAGAAATCTATGGAAATTTAGAATGCCTGCTATGGTAAGAGAAATGTTGTTTGGGTTAAATATTTTCCATGTTATATATACAGAGAACCAGCTTCTTAAACCATATGTTTAAAACAACCATAATTTTTATCTTGAATTTTAATTACTAAAGAGGCAGACTAAATAGCATTCATATATATGTTTGTATATCTTTTATACATATTTTATATAAGAAATATATTTGAATCTATTGACTTTATATAGCTAACATATTTCATATATAATAGATTGACTTTGCTATGTATGAGTGTGTGAATATGTGAACAATACAGGTATATCAGTATTTGGGTTACAAATAAAGTTTACAAAATAAATTTGTACTAAAGCCTCAGAAGCTAAAATTATACTAAAGCATAATTCAAAAATAAAGGTTACTAGTCTTTTAAAACTTAAATGTTAATAATGTAGACAAATAAGCAACCATGCAGTGTATTATAAAAGACTATATGTCAATCTCCTTACTTTTTGGAGAGAAGAGACTGTTACTATGAGCAAAACTGTTGATAAAAATTGGAGAGTAAATAGAAAAGGAGTGAGAAAGAATCTAAACATAAAAAAAGATTAATATGAGAGAAATAAAATTGTCTCTATTCTTTAGAGAAAGAAATGTTCTTACAAAATAATCAAAGATATGTAAAATAAAATTAAGGAATTGCTAGCTAATTTGATGACCTGGCCTTCCTTCGAGCCTAAAAACAATTAAAAAGATTTTGTAGATTGAGATGATAAAATACTGGAGAAGTGTATGTTCTAGGTATACTTGATTCTCAAAACTGAACAACAATTATTGAGAAATTATTAATTCTGTATTCAAAAATGTATACCTATATTAATGAATAAATATGCACTGTTAAACCACACAGTGATGCATAAACAAGTAATAAATTGTTTCCTGAATATGACCAAAATTTTTACTTTATGTTGTCTAATATGTGAGTAACTTTGCAGAAAATTGATTAACAAATTAATTGTCTGAGATTTACATATGTTTATGTGAATGCATTTATTTAAGTTTTTCAGATTAGTCAATTGGAATACTCTTCATTTGTTAATTTGTTCTCTCTATGGAAATAAAAATAAAGTAATAAGACCTAAAAATATTTGTTCCTGAAATATTAGAAGAAAATGTTGAGAAGTAATTAGGCTGTCATAAGATGATCATGAGAATAAATTTCTGAGGTAGTTGATGCATAAATTGATTTTAAAGAGACATTTAAAGTAAATACATTTAGATGATTTTAATTTTTTGATGGCTCCACATATATTAAGTCAATATTAATTAATACAAATATAAAATTTATACAAATAAATGAGAATCTATATCTTTATGCTCTTGATTTTATGAAGTAGAGTAAATGAAAAGGTTTTTTTAAGGCTAATAAATCAGACTTTTTAAGCTTTTTACAACCTTCACCCATACTCTTCCCATTTCTTGAAAGCAGATTTCATATAACTCCAAACTAATCTTAGTGGCTCTGGCTCAAGCTATGCTTTTGAAAGGGATTTAAAAGTTTATAAAATATCTATACAATAGTCTATAAAGAATCTCTGTGCACCTAAATACATTTAAAATAGCTGAAAGGATACACATAAACCTTCACAGTAGAAAGTTGAAGATAGGCTGGAATTGTAAGAGAATGATCAAGAGAAATTATGTTTATGTAATATTCTGCTTTAAAAGAAAAGTTATTCCTAGAGTCTTTGTAGAATTATTTTACAATAGAGGCAAGGGAAGCTCATAGAAGCACTTGTAGTTATAAAGAATGAGATACCTTTTTAAGACATATGAGAGATCACTGAGAATTTTACGTATTTATGAAGGGATTGATATTAGCTGATTGGAGATCTATTTAAAGTTTAGAAGGGACAATTTCCTAAATGAAAAGAAAATAAGAACTTGGTAGATTTCATGAATGAAAAAATAGAAAAAAATTAAACTATTATCAGATGATAACAAGAAAGTTTACTCCTTTTTTGAGAATTTAACTAAACTAATGAAATAAGTAGAGGAAGATGAAGGTTAACCAAATTCTTACTTGCCTTTTACTTAATTTGCCACTTTGATGAATTACTTACCATTGTATTTGTATTTCCTTTTATGGTTTTAAACATTATATTATGTTTGCATGTTTTTTTCAATAATCAGTTATTCCTTTATGTAATCAGTTTTTAAATTCAATTTTATTCATATTATATAATTTCATTGCTTTCTTTATTGTCAACTTTGTTTATTGCTGAGGTGATTTTTTTCTCTGTAACATCTAAAAGAAAAGAATAAGTTTAAGGTGCTGAAAATAAAAACTGTAAATTATAAAGCAATCTTCATAAGTCCTCTGAGAAAGGAATAGAGGGCTCATACTGTAACAGAAGGAAGATTTAGTTCAAAATTTTAAAGGAAAAACCCTTAGCATATACTTAAAGAACATATGGTGTGCTAGAACCATGAAGAAATTATTTGGTAAGACTGTATTTCACAGTAAACTTACTATATTATTCAGTTTTGTTATTGTTAGTAACCATCATCACCTTAAATTGCTTTATGACCTACTTGTGTAGGTTAGTGTGCCAGGCAGTGGAAAGAAAAGTGATACTTCTTCTGAAATCAGACTTGGGAGAAAACTTTCTCTAGTGATATAAACTACATTTACTTTGCAGAATTTTAACATCAAGGGTTTCAATCAAAAATATGAAAGGACCAATCTAAATTAAATCTGAATCGAGGACACATGTAAACAGATGTTAGAGGAGGCTCAGAATAAAGATAAAATTTGAGAATATATTAAAATTTAAAAATTTGTGTTTGTTTATGCCACAGATGGGGAGAATGAGAAATTCCTATTTTAAAAAAGTAATGCCTTATGTTTGCATGGTACTTCACATTTCGAAAAAGTATTTATGCTTTGATATGCTTATAATGTTTCAGGTGAGTATCAGAATAGTGCTTGAAGTCAACAAGGCACCACTTTTCCAATTGTATAAATGAAGTGGGAGCCAAGTAGGTGAGAAGTTGCACATATCCTGTATGTGATGGGTGAGAGCTCAGGCCCTCAACTTCCCTTCTCCTTTTCAAAGGCCTTTCTACTATGCCATGAAAACTTGTTATTATCTTTGCTCTAAAAAAATAAGGAAAAGCAAGTTGAGCTATTGGACTATTAAGAGAAATTGTAGTCTTAAACTTACATATAAAATAAAACTCACCAGTGTCGTTTGGCACATTTTTTAACTACTGAGAAAAGACAGGATTTTGTTTCGTAAAAATGTTTAGAAAATGTCAAACAATAAAAGCTATCATTTATTAAGTGCTGTCTATGAACTAGATTGTTTCTCTATGGATATTATTATTTCCACTTAGAAATGAAGAATTCTACTCAGAGTCTCTACTATATTGTTCAGGGACCTTAATTTTGATCCCCAAAAGCCATTCTGGCTAATTTAAGGACTTTATTTAAGGTTATTATTAATTCTCCAACTCTCTGAGACAGTCAGGGAATCTGGTTTAGAGTCCAGGCAGTCAGAACTTGTGCCTGCCCTGGAGCACATGACAGAGGCCTCATTGTATGTGACACTGGCAGAGGCCATGCAGATCACATGGGAGGCCCCCAGTGGGAGTGTTGACCATCTGTTTGTCTGCCATGCTCTACCACCTTCAAGAGAAAATAAATTATTCACAGTACCTTCTCTTTGAATGAAAAATCTCACAATAGTGCATCTGATTCATTAAATCTAGGTCAGATGATAGAGTCACATCACGCAGTCTCATGAGTGAGTTGAAACAAAGCCGGGAAAGGAAGTTCTCAAGTTTAGGCTTTTTTTTTTTTTTTCTCTCTCTCTCTCTCTTTCGCTCTCTCTCTCTCTCTCTCTTTTTTTTTTTTTTCTGAAAGTAGTACTGATAAAGTGATAAATACCCTAAACAAAGGAGTTCTGTTTAAAGTAGTTGTGTGCCAAAATCATGACATATGTCCGCTCTACCACCATGGTGGATTTCAAAAAATGGCCATAAATTCTTTTTTAACTTAGACTCAGGCCTTAAAAATGTGAGTATTGCAGCTTCTATCAAAAGGTCTTTTTTTCTCCAAACTTGGGATCCAGGTAGGACTTCGGACCTACCTGCATAGTGCAATGAAGTAGAAGTGGCACTGTGCTGGTTCCGAGCATGGACCTCAAGAGGATGTCTCCCTACCTCTGCTGTTCCTCTAAGAACCCTGCTGCCATAATGAGAACAATTGCAAGTCAACGGGCTAAGAATAGAGAGTTCACGAAGCAGACAGCACTGTCACAGCTTTGGCTTAGACATATGAGAGGGCTGAGAAGGAGACCCCAGGCAACAGCTGCTTGCAGGCACACGAGGCCCGATGAACATCCAATGTGGGTTATACCAGAAGAACTATCTAGCCAACCTACAAACCATGAGCTCTCTTATGCTTGACATGTAAGCTAGTAAAAGTTGGCATGATTTGCATGCAGCAACGCCATCCGATAGACCTACAAAAAAGTCGTTTGCACAAAGCATCCATTCCTGTGCAGAATGAACACCACTTACTTGAAATTTTTTTGGAAGGTAGATGTGGGCAAGGTGAACTTTTTAGATCGTACTACAGACAGTTTGTATGGCTCTTTGAGTGCACATGTGACACTATTCATGATGCTGCTTGGTTCTGCTGTGCACTTGATTGTCTTAAGGGACAGACAAAAAAAATAAGGGGGATGTCCTTCACAAGGTTTCAAATTGCTCTCATGCCAACATCACAGCCTTTTAATGTAAGTTGATATGTTTATTTTTTCACTCTCATTTAGCTGAATATACTTTATAGTGCAGTGTTCTTTTCTTATCTGAATAACCGCTCAGTAGCTGTTTATTATAATATTTGGAACATAGTCACCTCCCTCTGACAGCAGGGTAAATACAGCTTAATGAAATATTTGTAAAGCCCAATGAACTGCACAGAAGAAATGTGCTTTTTAATTCTAACATGTTTCTTAATAACATATTTTTCCCCACATCGGTGTAGCTTGTGGCTTCATTCAACCAACAATACACCTTGTAGTCACACCAAATAAAATGTTAAGTTTGTGAATGACTCTCACAGGAACAATTTGTCAAAGTATGACACGTTTTGGAAGCTGTCCTCCATCAATTTGGAAATTAACTGAGAAAATAATGTAAATTGCTAAAATCTTTCCATCGTTTCCTGCCTTTATGAGGACCTTGATACTTTAAAACATTTTTTTTTTCACCTGGCATTATTTCATTATTAATTTCATCATATTATTAATAGCATCCATGAATGGATTTCTAAGTTCTCCTCAGTTAGGCTCTGTCATATCTGAGACCATGCTGAGACTAATGAATCATACATCATTAAAGCTGAAAGGAACTTTTAAGTTAATATAGATTCAGTGCTTAATATAATTCCTTGAAAATAGTAATTAGCCAATAAACATTAGTTGTTTTTATTACTACTATCATTACTACTGTCCTTAAACCCTCTCATTTAAAGATAAAAAAACTGAAACTTCTCCATAAATATTGCCATAACATATTACATAACTTTAGCAAATTTCCTGTGTATTGTTTTTAAATCTCATGAGTAACATAGTTCTACCAGGGAACTTATACTTGGTATGAGTGTACACAGAAAACCCTAATACCTGTTGTCCTTACTGCTTTGCAAAAAAAGAGATACTAACATATTGTCATCTTGCTCCCACGGTATTTTCCAAAACACTTTTTCACCACTGCTTCTTCAGGTGAATATTAAGCCTTTGTCTCAAGAAAATATCTACTCTATCTCTCTCTTATGTCCGTATTCATTCTTAATTTTATTTATTTTACTTTTCTTTTAAATTAATAGTATCTATAACCATGTAAGTTACGGAGCATTCTACAACATCCTACCTGGTTATGTTGGCTGAAGACTCCTCTAAAAAGCTACAGAACAAGTTGAATCAGTTTCTGTTAGCAACAGTCATTGATTTTGATTAACTGTTTTGCCACGCAGTTCTGAACTCCATCTTTGACAACGTGTTGTTTGCTGATTTACAAGCCATCTATGTTCTGTATTCTTAAGACTTGACTACAATTATAATGACATTACTCACTTTATCTACTTCCAGAGAAAGAGACCTCCTGTGTTTCTTAAAACTAAGAAAACACAAAGCAATTTTACAGGTATTCTAATTTCAAGAGCTGTTTTAAGGATATAAATGATCAGTAATAAAGAAAATTAAAATGTCTTCAAAATTTTTGTTCTGAACCTCTCTTTATAAGGCTTATTATTGTATGTGTTTTTACAATTACTAAATCTGAAAGAAGTATTATCAGGTATATTGTCATAAAGTGGATGTGGAATGCCTCCCTTCATCTACCTCTTAATATTGAGTTTATTTGCAATCACCTTATCTTACCACTAGATGGTGGTAAAACTAATAAGGCATAAATGTGCATGGGGTAAGAAACCATAGAATGAGCACAAAGAAGTGAAGTTTAGTGGTTTATTGAACATGACATAGTAAATAAATTAGTGACATATGAGAACAGGAAATTCCTAAGCTCAAAATTATGAGGTATATTTTCTCTTCTTGTTCATGTTTTTTAATCTGTAACTGAAATCTATGCTTTATAAACATTCTTGTTTTCAAACTCAATTGCCAATTCAGCCTTCAAAAAATATACTAAAATTTTCTTTAATTTTCTCTTCTCTTTGTTTTGTATAATTGCATTATTATTTACGAAAAACAGCTTCTGTAAAATGGACTTTGTGGCTTATGTTATTCAGCCACTTAGGTAATCTATTTTAATAGTTCATCTGACTTAGGGCCTTTAACCATTGTCCCCAAAAATTGACAGGCAAGTTCCCCTTAGAAAATTAACAAGCTCAAATCTTGGAAACAATGACCCGTTTATCTCCCCATTTCAGACTCTCGAGGAAGGATGCGCTGTAACCTCTTCATTCTTCCTTCAGAGCATCAAATACTCTCCTCCCTGTTGTTTCACCTCTAGGCCTCGTTGTTCGTCGTTCTGTTTTGCAGCGTTGTTACTTTGTAATAGTGGGTTTTGCTTGTCTGCGGGGGGGTGTCCTTAGCTGAGTATAATTACTGACTCTCCCACACATCCTTCATCACATCTTCTGATATATCTCTACCATAAGTTGTTAAAGAAAGTAGGAGGTGAGTGGGTGAGTTCTTAATGAATATCATCTGTAGTCCCATACGTTTCAGAATAATATGCAAAGGACAGGACAGATCTTTTTTGAGCAGCCAAATATTTAACAAAATAGCAGCCTGCACTATGATAAGCCGCTCTTCACCCAGGAAGCATGAGAAAAGTGTCTTGCCTGTGCATTTTCTTTCTTTGATCAACACTTCCCCTTTTACAATTTCATTATCAGCAGTTAAAACAATGAAATACAAACATATATTTCTATCATGAGGCTCTAAATTTCTAAAGGTAGAAACTTTAAAATGTTTACCCCTATCATCTAAACCAAGATTTAAAACTAAAGCCCCTCAGGCCTAATTTGGCATGTTCCTTGTTTGTAAGTAAAGTTTAATTGACATAAACCAGGCCCATTATTTATATTTTACCTTTAATTGCTTTTTTGCACAACAATGGTAGAAGTGAGTAGTTGTGACAGAGATCAGGAAGCCTGCAAATCTTAAAAGATTTACTCTTTGCCCACCACAGAAAAAGTTTGCCAACACAAATTAGAAACTTAAAAAAAAATGTTTTTTGAATAAGTGAACTGATGTAGGGTATCACCTATATTGATGCAATTCTTGACTCTAAAAAAAAATGATGCTTGTTAAAATTGCATTTTTGCTTAAAATATGTTGAGATAATTCATGATTTATCTTCTGAGGATACAAGATGAGATACTTTACTTAATTTAATCAGTTTACCAAAATAACTGGTTATAGTACCTTTTTATTTTCTTTGCAAGTTGTTTTGGAGATTAAAATTTCAGAGTGTTTTAATGACTTTACCAAATTGTTGATTCATATTTGTATCACATTGATGAAGTGTTCCTGAAATGTGTTATTAATTCTATGAAGATTATTAGTTCCATAAAAAAATTGGCAATAATTCCTTGCCAAACAAGTTACATAATAAGTAGATAAAATATTTTTTTAAAATAGAATTTACTTTTTACAGCAGCTTCAAGTTCATAGCAAAATTGAGCAGAAGAGACAGAGATTTTGCATAAACCCTCTTACCCATACAAACACAGCCTCTTCCATCAACACACACTACCAGAGTGTTACATCTGTTACAACTGATGAACCAACATTGACACGTCACCCAGAGTCTATAGCTAACATTTAGACTAACACTCTAGAAATATGCATTTAGGATTCCACCATGCCTTTTCATGGCCTGATAGCTCATTTGTCTTTAGTAGTTAATAATATTCTACCGTCTGACTGTACCATAGTTTATATATTCACCTACTGAAGAACATCTTGGTCACTTCCAAGGTTTGGCAATAATGAGTAAAGCTGCTATAAACACGCACACGCAGGTTTTTTTGTAGACATAAGTGTTCAACTCATTTGGATAAATATTAAAGAGTGTGATGCTGGATTGTATGGTAAGACGACAATTATTTTTTGCAAAAAGTGCCAAATGGTCTTCCAAAATGGTTTTACCATTTTGCATTTCTACCAGCAGAGAAAGATAGTCCAGCATTTGGTGTTGTCAATGTTTTGGATTTTCTCCATTCTAGTAGGTGTTGTTTTGTTTTTAACTATAAGATTCTGCAGTGCTTTCAAAATTGAAAAATTTGGCTCTGAATATTTGGAAATGTGGTAGATATATACAACATTTTTCAAAAGAAATTGATCATTGAAACATTTTACTGTGGGATAGCATATAAAATGAATGTCCATGGACAACCGCTGTCACCAGTGGTGTCTCTGGTGCCCAGCAGGATGCCTGGCACATAACAGCTGTCTGTGGATATTTGCTGAATAAACGAATACTTGAGAATGGGATATATAGAAAGATCTGGGTTGCTCAAAGTTTGAATAAATTCAGATATAATGGGATAATTTTGGGCCTACTTACTGCAAAAGAAGCCAGCACTCATGTGCAAGAAAGCCCCAAAGCTTAAGCTGAAGTTATTATATGAATGCTCTATTAAAAAAAAAAAAAAGGTTAATTAAATGGTTGATTCTAGCATTAAAATACAAATAGACACATGAGACCAATTAATTGCTTTTTTTGTGAGTCCGTGTATTTGGCCAATACCTCATAATAATGCAGTATTCTTTGGCAGCCAGTAGTTGATGGCAGTTTTCTTTGTCAGAACTGTTATCAAACTGTGCTATTAAAAGAGATTTATTTGGTTAGATCTGGTGGATCTGTAACAAATAAACAGGCAGTCCAAGCTGTTGTCTAACATTACAGGAATTTGGAGAGACTTTTCTTCATCCTCTTGGCTTAAGCCGTGGTTTATCATATTTTGAATATGGTCTGAGTAAGCTTTTCCAAATGTATCTCATACAATTATATATTTAAGCTAACATTTTATTTTGAAAATAATGTTTATATAACTTTGTATTTGGCTTCATATTCTTTAAAATAGGATTTTTGTTCACTTAAACAGTTTTTACCTGTTCTTATTCTACATAGCAAGTTATGTTATTCAATTTTATAAATGGGGAAGCTAAATTCTGGACCAGGTTTTAATGCTATTTTAACACTAGGAGTATGAAATGGACTGGTGTTTAAAATTTTAAATATTGATCTACATTTGAAGCCAGATTTCTTCGAGGATTCAATTTCATGTTTTTTTTTTTTAAATTTGAATATTGTTATTTTATTCTTTATGGTAATAAACATATTATGATTATTTTCCATAAAGGTGTCCCAAAATTCTAAAATGATTTAACTTTTTTTTCTTACTCAAGTTATATAAGGGTTGCGAAAGTACTTATTTCTACTTTGAAAAACTTTCCAAATACACCAAGCATGATAAAGAGTAATCAAATTTTTGAAATTCTACAATCATTGCTGGAATTTAAATTTCCATGAGTGCAATTTTAATTCTCATAATCTAATCGTATTTATATATAATATTATAATATTTTCAAAGTATGTTTTTTGATCTCAGAAAAAAATTATGGTTATGGACACAGAAGCTGTAGAACATCCTAGAATTCTTAAACATATAATATACAGTGGACATAAGTTAAAATTTAAAAAATAGTCCTACGAATAAAATTTAGCAATACTAATTTTTAAATCATATTTTTAGAACATTTGATCTATTTTCTCAAGGAGACAATACTGAATGATTGTTTTGGGTTGAATACTATCCATAATAAATAACAAATTATCAGGAGGAAGCTGCCTAGGAAAAGGCCAAAGAGGTAAAGATAAGACAATTTGGGGGAGGGCTTGTGTGTCATGATCAAATTTGACAAATATGCTGCAAAAAATGCCATTCACTAAAGATTAATACTTTCATTTTTGGATCTTGTTCAGTTAACTTTTATTTTTCTGGCTCATGTGTTGAAGAAATTTGAGAAAATAATCAAAGATGACATATACAATAACTCACATATTGAATATCTTAACTGACCCAGCCATGAATCCATTTGCACTTTCTGATACAAGAACTTAACTGAACAGTGAAAGAGACACAGCCCTTGATAATATACTCACAGATGAATTGATTGTGTACTTTTATTGGCAACTGTTCACATACTGGCTGAGCTAAAGTTAGTTTACATACTCAAATGTCAGGCTAACTGAGACTCAGCTTACTGGATCTACAGTATATTTAAGTATGGTTTGTATAGAACATGATCTGCTTGGGGGGCCTAGTAACAATATAAAATCAAATGCAATAATTACAATAGCAACATGGATAATTTATCTCTTGAGAGGTACCATTAAATCTTCTTACACAATAATCCCTTCTTATTCATGGTTTTACTTTCCATGATTTCAGTTATCCATGATCAACAGTGGCCCTAAAAATATTAAATGGAAAATTCCAGAAATAAACAATTCATGTTTTAAATTGTGTGCTGTTCTGAACAGCATGATGAAATCTGATGCTGTCCAGCTCCATCTCACCAGGGACATGAATCATCCACTTGTCCAGTGTATCCACACTGTACACACTACCCATCAATTAGTAACTTAGGAACCATCTCAGTTAGATTGGTTATCAGAGAGAGACAGACCACATTTATAGTATATTGTTATATTTTATTATTATGTATTGCTGTTAATCTGTTACTGTGCCTAATTTGAAAGTAAACTTTATCATAGGTATGTATGTATAGAAAAAAAAGAAAAACATAGTATATATAGAGTTTGGTACTATCTGTGGTTTTAGGCATCGACTCAGGATCTTGGAACGTATCCCTTACAGATAAGGGTGGACTACTCTATTATTACAAATTTTTCTCCTAAGCTATTCTAAATTTCATTTTATTGAAGTTTCATTTTATTGAAGCATTTCTTCCTCATTTTGTTTAACAGTTGTTGTAATGATCTTTATAGCACTGTATTATTGTTCACTCAGAAACAGACATTTATATTTATAAAATTTTTACAATAAAATCAAAATGGATAAAAGGGGTTCCTGGAAAAAAAAAACATTTTGTGGAAGTAAAGTACAAATCTTAGGATAGAATTAAAATAACAAAATTTAGCAGGACTAAAAGGAGTCATTTTATTTTGATATATGAATATATACATACATATGTCTTTTTAAAATGAAGATATTAATTATAAACATGTGATAGGTATAAAGTGAATTGTATTGAAATTAAAGAGGATGTTTTTAACAAAGACACTTCTTCAAATTGACAAATTGAGAAGTAAAGAAATAAATATAAATAGAGATGATTTGAACATATACATAATAGAAGTGTGTGTGTGTGTGGGGGGGGGTAGGTCTTAGGTGTGTAGCTCCAGAAACCTCCATTTTCTCGATAAGATCTCAGTTCTCCCCTTGCTTTCAAGTCTCCTTTGCAGAGAAGAGGTTTCCAGAGGTGGGTGGCAGTTCCAGAATGCCATGAGCTCTGAGAGTAAAGGGACATCCCTAAAATCCTTCAGTCTGTGTGAATACAAATCCCTAGTACCCTCCAAGTCTCCTACTCAGAAGTCAGGAAGTGGAAAGTGGTAAAGGTCTGTGTACTGTGAGCTGGAAGCGTCATTACCAAGAGGGAAGAAAGAGGTCATGAAATTCTGCCATGATTTACAAACTTACTTCCTCAGACTCACAACCTCTCAGGATAATCTGCCTTTGAATCTGCCGGATTACTCCAAACATGTCATTTATCCAAGGTATTTTAGTAACCACGGAAGCCTCATATCTGAGGTTATCTTTCACAATGTGGATACTTATACCTCAGTAGTTTCCTTAATCTTACCCCGACTCGTTGGCACCCTGATTTAAAAAGCTTCCCATGTGTCCTCTGAGTCTTATTGTTTGTCAAAATTCCCTTTAAACTCTTCTCTGTATTTTTTTAATTATGTTCTAACCTTCTCTGAATGAGTAGATAAAAGAATGACTAAGGGGCATAGGACTTGAGACAATTTGTGGGACAAACCTTTCTCTCTTCCTTTATGTTCCACCCAGTAAATTCTTTGTTTAAATGAGAGGAGATTTAATGGTATACCCCTATATAAATATTTCAAAGTTCAACATGTTGGTTGAAGCCATGCATATAATCTTTTTTTGGACACTTGTATATATTTAATATGTTTTGAAAGTAATAGTTTAAACAAATGCCCTATAAGAAACAGCTTTAAAAAGTTTTTAGCCTACCAACATTAATCTTCAGGGAATGACTTAGCAATGACATACAATTCTTTGAAACAGTATTTGCTTTGAGAGTGCTAAATTATATTTTCTTGCTTTCACTTCAGAGATGAGGACTAGATTTAAATTGAAGCACAATAAATTTAGACTCACTACTAAGGAAAAAAAAAAACAACTATAGAAATAGAGAATGGACCCTGCTGAGTATTAAAAATATGACTAGATCAGTCAGAATACATGAAACCCAAACCAAACCAAAACAAAATCATTCTACACAATTGCTAAAATTTAAACTGTTAAATCCTCTGTTGGAGTACTTGGAGCCCAGAGTGTTTATATTACTGTTGGAGCGATTTGAACCTCAGTGTTGCCCCAGTGGCAGAGTTGGGGTGGATAACGGCACAGAAGTGTAGTTACCATTTTTCCTCGATTCTTCCTCACTGACACAGTGAAGAATCACAGGACAATGAGATTTAGAAAAGATTTATTAGAAGTATATTTTAGAGAGATAAAGCACGCTCTAAGGAGGCACATGATTTCAGCGAATGCAGCTGTATGTAACACAGTGCTGTAACAACAGCAACCAACAATAACAACCAACAACCAACACACCTGGGGGAGGGAGAAGTCTGCATTATATCTGGGACCCGTGATGGGTGGTTACAAAGACATTCTTAGGTGATTGGCAAGTGAGGTCATTTTGATTGACACTTGGCTGTTATATCACTCTTTGCCTAGTGCACATGTGCTTTCCCAGAATACAGTCTGTCATAAGTAGATTCGTAGACTTCCAGGCATAAACATAGTATTATAATGAAGCTTAAATTGTGGATAAATTAGGTATTACCTTCTGTGCAGGTGTCGGTAGCCAGATTAGACCAGCTAAGACAATGGCCTTTGTCTCTGGGGATGCAGGAGGGAATCTCTAACTACCAATAGGGTGTTCTCAGGGTGGTCTCTGGGCTGGGCCCCTAAATTTGTTCCCCATGTCTGACTAGCTACTTAACATTTAGATCATTACTTCACAAGCATGTAAAGAATCTAGTAAATTTTACTTTTCTAGCAGGGGGTGGGGACTTCCTTCTGAAACATTCTCCAAAAAGTAATAATTTAGAAATCTGAAATAATATCTAAGAGTAGGAAGTCAAGATGTGTAATTGGGCCATTCCATGGAATTAAGAGAATAGTTAACGAAGTGTCCCCTGAAGCAATGTGGATTGTATAGTTCACATTAAGATGGCCTGAACACAACGAGAATCCACTTTCATTCTGCAAAAATGTGCCATGGTGCTCAATATAAGCAACAAAGTTATTTTGTCAGTGACATCATCTTACAAAAATCATCAGTGTGCTCTCATGTGAGCTGAAAGCCTTGTAAGCCTTCCTGGGAATGCAAAGTTTAGCCAATTGAGAGGTTGGCAGTCACTCCAGACTCCATCAGCAGACGGTAGACGGTGGATAAATGAGTCAGACCACTGCCTTCAGCAAACTCCAGCTCCCTCTTCAGTTGTAATTAGTATTTTGGAACTCTTGTCCATGTTTGACACTGACAGGGAGAGGACTCAATATTCTTTTATTCTTGGATTAAAAAAAATACTTTTTTTTTTCTTTTTTGGTCATAGTTGTAAAAACGTGTGTGCAAAAATCTTGTCGCTCACAAAAATCTCAGGATCTGACTGTCAATGGAACTTCAAGCATTTTTAGGCTGTTAATGAGCAGGCATCCATAGTCATATCTTGCACCTGAAGTCAGATGTCACAGTTAATGTGCGCTGAGCATTATAGTATGTTCCAACAGAACATACATGACACTGTAATAGCAGCATCTCATGGTCCCTTCGGAACCAATGAGTATCAAGAACCTGAGGTGGTTTTCTATGATTCCAACTCAACTGACTGAGAAGTGAATAATTTAGTCAGCCCAGTTTTACATGACATTTGTTTTAGCATTGTATAGATAATACCTTAAAATAAAAATGGATATATTTCTCAGCAATGTCACCCAACTATTTTAATTTCGTAATTTTTTTCACTATATATCCAAAATAAGTAACATTTTGTACTGTCAGTGAGCTAAAAATCTGTTAAATACAATAGTATTTTGACATGTTTATCTCCATGATCATTAATAACTATTATGGGAGGGGAAAACAAGCCTTTATACAGTAATATACTGTTTTGCCCATAGATGGAACATGACCAGGATGGTTAATTTTATGTGTCGATTTGGCTGGACCACTGTATCCAGATATTTGGTCAAACATTATTCTGAATGTTTCTGTGCAGGCGTTTTGGGATGAGATTAAAATTTAACTAGGTGAACTTCGAGTAAAATAGATTGCCCTCCATAATGTGGGTGAGACTTACTGGAGGTCTTAGCAGAATGCAGACTGAATTCTGCCAGCAGACCACTCTTAGACTTAAACTGTAACTCTTCCTTCAGCCTCCAGCCTGCATGCCTACCCTATAGATTTTGAACTTGCTTTCATAAACAGGAGAGACAATTCCATAAAATCTTTCTGTCTCTATCTCTCTGTCTCTTCTGTCTCTCTCTATCTCTACACACACACACACACACACACACACACACACACACACACACACACACACACACACACACCCTGTTGGTTCTTTTTCTGTATTAGAAAACAGAAAACATCTATTAGAAAAAATATACAGTCCCTGAGTATTTGAAAATTAAGACTCTGTTTATGAACTTTTTATATAGTACTACCAGTGTTTACATCACTGCAGACTTAAGCTAACAATAAAATTGCATTTACAGAAAATGGCTCTAAAGTTTGAAGGAGAAACAGAAACTGAATGAAATAATTATAAAATAGAAAGTTATAAGGAAACCAGATGAGGAGCAAGTGACCTGAATATTTAGTAGGAGAGAAAAAGAAAATGAGCGAGAGAAGATTTGAATTTACCTTAGGCATTAAAGACCAGGTTAGAATAATATCTCAGAGCCTGTGGAAGTTTACCTGAACACAGTTCTGTTTGAATCAGGGACAGAGTCCTGAAACTCAAAAAAGAAACAGGTTATTTCTGGTATCTTGAACTGAATATAGAAGCATTTTTAATAAGATAGAATAATGATTCTCACAAAGCTCCCCAGGGAATACTTCTGTCCAGAAAGAGAAAACAGGGATATCTAATGGTGATCTCATAACATGTTTGTAATGTGGAATTTATATATATTTTCTATATTGAGAAATGACTACTTGTACATAGATTGAACTTTTAATAAAAAACTATATAATTTAAAATTTTTCTCTTTATTGGCTAAGATAGATATACAAGTACTAAAAAATCAATTCTCCATAAAAATATAATGTAAAAAGAAACAATAAAATTACAGAAATCAGGAAAACCTATATGATCAACTTGTCCTTATCTTTGCCTCTTTTGAAAATAGCAAATATGTGTGATTATTCAAATCTGCAAATAATTATTTTGTACTTAAAAAATTATTTCGACTTTACTAAGGTATAATAAACATATACAATTATAAAATAGAGAGTACCTTGAGGTGATTTGTTATACCTATAGCTTGTGAAAAGATTCATTTAGTCTAATTAATTAACACACCTGCCCCCTCAAAAACTTCCTTTTTGCTTAATACATTAATAATATAGCCTTACCAACTCTTTCTTTATGTTTTACATTAGATCTCCAAAACTTTTTTAAAAGTAAATTTATTGGGTGACATTTGTTAATAAAATTACATAGGTTTCAAGTATACAATTCGATAATACATCACACACTATATTTCATTGTGTGCTCACTATCCAAAGTCAAGTCTCTTTCCATCATCGTGTATTTGACCCTTTTAATCTTTATCTACCCACCTCTCTCCCCCTTCCCTCTGGTAACCACTAAACTGTTGTCTCTCTCTATGAGTTTTTGTGTGTTTGCCTTGTTCATTTGTTGCTTTCGGTTTTATATCCCACATATAAGTGAAATTATATAGTTCTCAACTTTTTGTTTGACTTATTTTATTTAACATGATAATCTCAAGATCTATCCATGTTGTTGCAAATGGCAGTATTTCATCATTTCTATGGCAGAGTAATATTCCATTGTATACATGCACCACATCTTCTTTATCCAATCAAAGGACACTATGATTGTTTCCATGTCTTGGCCACCATGAATAGTGCTTCAATGAACATAGTGGTGCATAGATCTTTATGAGTAAATGTTTTCAAATTTTTGTGGTAGTTACCCAGAAGAGACATCACTGGGTCATCTGGTAATTCTATTCTTAATTTTCTGAGGGACCTCCATACTGTTTTCCATCGTGACTGTACCAATTTACATTCCCAACAACAGTATAGGAAGATTTCCTTTTTCCCACAACCTCTCCAACACTTTTTATTACTTGTCTTGTTGATAATAGCCATTCTAACATGTATGAGGTGGTATCTCGTTGTGGTTTTGATTTGCATTTCCCTATTAGCTAGCGAAGTTGAGCATCTTTTCATATGTCTGTTGGCAGTTTGTATGCCTTCTTGGGAGAAGTGTCTGTTCAGCAGACAGATCTCCAAAACTTACTCATCTTTTAACCATACCCTTCAATCAAAGTCTCCCAGTTCCCCACCCCTCTCCTGGTAACTACCATTATACTCTCTGTTTCTATGTGTTTGGCTTTTTTAAATTCTACATTAAGCAATCGCATATAGTGTTTGTCTTTCTCTGTCTGGCTTATCTTAGTCAGCAAAATACCCAAAGTTTCATCCATGTTGTCACAAATGGCAGCATTTTCTTTTTTTCTCATGACTGATGATATTCTATTTAGCATATATGCATATGTGTATGGATATGTGTATATATGTCACATTTCTTTATCCATTCGTCTATTGATAAACTTGTCATTTTCACTTAATAAGTGTAAATAAAGAAAATGTTCACTGGTTATTATGTTTTCATAATGTAATTGGTTTTAAATTTGGAGTGTGATTAACTTATGTAATTTACTCCTGGATTGATTGATGTCCAAAAATGTATCCATCACCTGCAGTAATATTTATGCATTTATCATAATGGATAGTAGTTATTGATATATATATCTATTATTTTTTCTTAAAAATATAAAAATCCTCTACTCTTGGTCTAACATTTAAAAAAAGTAAAACAAAAAATAGATGAAAAAAAGAAAAAGAAAAAAACAAGCAGTATAAGAGATGGATAAATAAGTAACTAGGATGAATATGAGAAGAATTTTGTCCTGGCTGGTTTCCTAAAATGCAATATACACATAGATCCCAAAAAGAATATAAATACACAGTTTGAAAACTATTAAGAGATAAAATATTAAGTGGATATGTGTATTATTGCCAATATAGTCACTTCATCCTCTCTGATTAATTTGTGTCTTGTCAGGTTCTCTCTTCTAAACACATATAATTACTTAGCATAGCCAGAAAAAAAGAATTTTTCTATAACTTGTAGTAAAAATTAGAACGTTGGCCTGAAGAAAAATTGGGAAGATTGTAAAGTTATTGTCGGTCATTATTAAGGAAAAATATCACCTAACACAGGACCTTATATGTATTCACTCAAAATATGTCTACTTAATTGACTTAAATTGAATCGAAATGAAGAAAATCACCTCTATTGTGCTATTTTTTTTTTTTTCCTTTAGTCAGGTTGTATTGAAAAAAACTCCTGCTGGGGCTAAGAGACCTTCTTTTAACTATTTTCCATTTATTAGTTTCTTTGTAAACACTTAAATATTCATATTGCTATTGTATCTAGTAATATTTGCTAAACTCCTTTTTTAATTCTAAAATATCAGCAATTTCATTTGAATTTCCTACATAAGCAAATGTTTTATCTGCTAATAACATGTTATTTCTTCTTATCCTATCCTTATAACTTTGATTTATTTTCCTTGTCTTATTGTACTGGCTAAAATCTCCTGTGGAATGCTTGATAGAAATTTCAGAGAGATCATTTTCAACATTTGACTATTAAGTAAGTAGTTGGCAATAGTATTTTTGTTTGTTTGTTGCTAGCCACCCTTTATTTAATTGAGGATGTTTCCTTTTTCTTCTAATACTAGTGTTATTGTTATTAAATTAATTAGTCATTATTAATGGACATTGAATTTTATCAAAATAATTGGCTTCCTACACAGTTATAAGGAAACTACCTGTGGCCCGGTGCTTAGTGCAACCAATCCAGGTACTCACAAGGTGAAGATCCTCATCTTCTGATCATAAACAGGCGCTTACCAACAATGAACACCGTTTTGAAGAATCTTGACTCTACTTTGCCACATTTTATAGCATCAACCCAAAATTTTGACTTATGCCAAAGGAGGGTTTGGTGCTTCCATTGATCATGTACACTTTGCTGAGAGGATAGGGTTGTTGCTAGGTACTCTGTGGCATGATGGTATAATGTTCTGGTCCTTTTAGGTGAGCTATCTGAGACAGCAAAGCTTCTCTCACCATGAATTTCCTCTCAGTAATGCCCCTCCAGTGGGCCTGGGTATGTGTAGGGATGCTCCACTTGTTCTTGTTTAAAAGATATCCTCCTAAAAGATCTTGAGTTCAATGTGCTACTGACCTTTTTCAGTATGTTTATCTATATTCATGAGTGAGATGTGCATAATTTAATCTTTATAATTTTGCCTTTTTTTTTTTTTTTGGTTTCAAGATTATGGTAGCCTCTCTTGAAACCTATTTAAATTTATTAACCAATGTATCTAATTAATTTAATTAAAAAATTATGTCAGCCTAAGATAAAGCAAAAACTTCTAGATGCAGAAGTTTTAAATTGCTTTGGTTATATTTCATATGGCATTAAGAATTAGTTTCTTCTGGACTCTGGTCTAGAGGGCTGCCTTAAATTTTAATTTGTTTGATATTAGTATGTCCATACTAGATCTTTTTTTTTTTTTTTTGGTTGCTTTTGACGTGATATTGTTTTTCCTATCCTTTTACTTTCAATCTTGCTTTGTCTTTATATTTAAAGGTGTCTCTGGTGACAGATTTTCTATTTTTATTAGCTTTTAAAGGCCTTTATTTTGCATTCGGTTTTGAAGCATACTTCTCTATGTATAGAATTCTATGCAAGCAATTATTTTCTTCCAGAAGGTGAAAACTCTTAGTTTTCATTATTCCTACTGAAGATCCAGTTTTTGGTTAAATTTTGTTCCTTTGAAAATAATATTTCTTTTTAAATGGGTTGTTTTAAAGATTTTTTTTTCACAAAAATAGATTTATATTATATGCCTAGTGTGTTTTTTAAAGATATACTTGTGGGTTTTTTTAAAAAATTAATATTAATTACTTTCTTAATCTGTGGCTTGATATCTTCGTAAAGTTTGGCATATTCACTCTTTTTTTCAAATATTGCTGTAGTGTTCCCCTCATGCTTCCTTTCCTCTCATATTAAGATTTCAATTGTAAATAAGATAGAAATTCCTATTCTATTCATTAGGTTTTTTAATTTCCTCTCGTTATTCTGTGTATACATATTTTTATTCCATGCTACATTGAGGATATTGTCTCCTTACCTGTTTCAATTAAATAATCCTTTGCTCAGATATGTTTTTAAATCTAATCATCAAGTAACTAGTTTTACAATTTCTACTCTTTCAATTTTCCATTTTTCTTTCGAAATCTTTAAACATGCATTTTATTTCCTCAAAGATATTAAGCATATTTAATTAAAAGTCAGTTTCTGATCACTTCAATTCCTGACACGCTTGTGGATCTGTTCCAACTGCCTTTTGTGTCAGGATTTTCAGTGATAGAGTCTTGCCTTATTGCATACCTGGTTCTTTTTCTTTTATTGGAGGCTGGAAATCATATTTGATGAAAAATGTAAAAATCATGGGATGGTTAAGATAATGTTATATTTTGCAAAGAGGATTTAAAATTTAATCTTCTATAAGTTCCTGGAAAATCCAATTCAATTTTAACCATCAAGATCATTTGAAGATAAGCTTCTGGAGACCTGGACTCTTGCTTATTCATACTTATTGCTATGGTAATCCATTTTGAATCCTGTTCTAAACTATGGAGGTTTATCAGCCTCCTCACTTCCTGGCAGATGTTAAAGTTTGATACTCCTAACCTTGCAAAAATAGCAACAACACTGCCTACCTCCTCTTCTTGTTCCAGACTGGCAGAGGACTTTAGGGAGTCTTAAATTTGCCTCAAATTTGAAGCTCATGATCTTGGTATTTCCTCTCACTTCTTGGTGCTACAATTTTTCACTGTTAGTTTCCTCATGCCTTAAATCTATCTCTCCTGATTTTAGATTTCTTTTTAAATAGATTATTGGTTTGATTTCCCTTTCCTGAAATTACTGAAACTAACAATCCTATATTTACTTAAAAATTATCTTTACCTTTACGACATGAATTTATATAACATTTTCGTATTTTCAGGTTTGCATTAATAAACAAATTTGACTTAAACTTAATTTAATAAAGTTCCTATATAATTAAACAAATTTACAAGTAATAATAATAGCAAATATTTCTCATGCACTGACTTGTGTCAAGCACTGTTATAGTTCTATACAAAATATAAGTCTTACTATTCTTATTATAACTTGTTAGTTATATTCTATTATCGTTCCAATTTTACTGATGCAAACTGTCGCCCAGAGGAGTGGAACTAGCATTGAAACCCAGCATTTTGTCACAGATTGAGATACACTCACAATTTCTGGAAACAATTGACATGAACACGGATATACAGATACACATGCTACCCACACACAAATACAAACCGCGATAGTTAAATTCCAGTAGAGAGGCAGCTACCTAACAATTGTACAAGTCTCTTTTTATAAGACCAGAATGAGTTCTGAATAAATTATTTATTGGTTGGGAGGGTAAGTTGAACTGAAAGTCATTAACTTTTAACTCCCTCTTCTTAATTAAAACCTTTTTGAGTTTCATTCACACGAAATACTTCTGTCACCATCCTCTCTTGGCCCCTGGGTTATACGAATCTCCCCTAAAAATATCAGAATATCAGTCTATTTGTGAAAAAAATTATTTTTATTTACACCCTACAGCACATTAGAGGCAACTTTGCATATTTAAAAAGACTTTTTCCTAATTTATAGAGAGAACAAAGAGGAATAAATAATGTACAAGAGTCATTAAAAACTACATGGAATTAGTAAAAAACAACAACAACAACAACAACAACAAAAACCAGTTTCTGTTCTTATAATATTTAAGTAGTTTACCAGGCCAAAAGCTCTTGTTCTACTCCTCAGGAATGTTACACTCCAGCCTCAAACGGCTGGAACCACTCTGCAGGCAATTTACCTGGCTACAGGCTCTTTCGCCTCCCTGGTTTCTCCATAGGGTGAGAGTCGTTTTTTCTGCAGGGGGCTGGTCAATTGCCCAACATGTTCCCTCTATAATAACAGCAAAGAGAAAACATTCCAGTCCTGCGGCTGACCTAGGATGCTCTCACTCAGTTCTAGTTTTCATTGTGATTGGCAGGCTTACAGCTTGCACGAAGGGAGCCACACGTAGACAGCAGTAAGAAGCTTATTCTCTCACCATTTTTCAAGGGGCAGGGAGTGGACTATTACTAGGCAGTTGACTCTGAATCTCTATCTCAGCTTTCCAGCTATAGGAAAGCAAAATTTTCTAATTCACTAGGAATAAGTAAGTCCTGAGGCACTGATATAACCAAATTAATTTTATGAGAGACTAATTTATAAGCCTTAATGGCAATTGCATAATTTCAGCTGAGAAAAATAACTATATGCTCAAAATGACCATGCTGCCACACTGTTCTCATCAGTAATACATTCAAAAATCGTAACAAAAAAATGACACTTTCTTCACCACATCCTCCAATTTTCAAGATATACACAATTCAAAGCTTCTGACTTTCATGTGCAGACAAAAATCAATTACTCTTACTATTCCAAGACATTCATTATATAGACTAACAATTAAAATGCAAGATCAGATTTTTACTCTTTATTTCCTTTCTAGGAGACTAAGGAACGTTATAAGGCATCTAATTTTTTAAGGAAAACATATATACCTGATTTTTTTAAAATTAACAGTATTACAGAAAAGAAGTCCACTGATTTCCACTATTACAAATCTATTCTAGGCTGCTGCCTGTATAAAAGAATAGAGAAATGTGTCAATTATCCAACTAATTATTCAGCATATGACAGACAAAACCAAATAATTCCAGTCCCCAGTGAACATTTTGAACGGAATTGTCTAGCTAACCACCACACAGATTCAATAAAAAAATGAGGATATTTCTGTATAGTTTCATTAATTTATTAATGCATATACCTGAAATTGTTCATCCCGAACATCCAGAATAACGATTGCAATAAAATATCTTAAAAAACCAGCATTTATTGACTGCTTAAAATGAGCCAGGCAGTGTGATAAGTGCTTTCTATGCATTCTCATTTAATTTTACAACAAGCCGATGAGGTAGTCACTAGGCACCTGACATAAAATGGAGCCTGTAGTTGGCAAATACCTCTTTAACTTTATCTGTGTAAACAGCTTTGCACATATATTACTGAAATAAAATTCCTTATGTGTGACATGTGGGTTCTTTTTGACTCAGTGTTTTTTTCTTTTCTCTCAAAAGCAAACACATCTCATTTTACTCATCTTTTTGGGATTTTTTTTCTGATTCTCATATCCTTCCTTTACTCTGATTGCTATCTTGAGTACAATGCCTGTCCCTGATGGTGAATGATGCTGAAAATCATGAATTTATGTGATATTCAGAATGTTATATAAAATTTCATTCATTTATATTTCATGGAAATTGCGATTTCTGTTAATATTTTAAAAAAGGAAACAAGTTGTATATTAATGTCTAGTTATAATGGATTCTGCATAGCTATATAGATAGGGGCATGGAGAGCATCGAGTGTAATGGCATACAAATGGGTTACTTGTTTACGTGGTATTCGGTATTGGCTAGGAGTGAACCACTGAGGAATATAGCTTTCCTACAAGTTAGAAGACACTTAGGCACAGAGCATCCCAATTTATTAAAATTAATGAGTAACAGATGGCTGTTAAATGCCCAAACAAGTTGTTAAGAGGACATTTTTTAAAAAGATGCAGTGGAAGTTGGATGTTTTTTCATCCTGTTGGAAAGTGATTATCTTTAAGGTGTTCCTTAGTTTAATGGAGTCATAAAATATTGAAAAATAAACAAAGTTTAAGTAAGACAGCCTTGGATTGAAATCCTGATATTAATGATTATTGGCTTCGTGACCTTTGGAAAAGTATTTAATCTTCCTAATTGCAAAGGTGAGATAATAATGCATCTATCCTTTGCTTAACATCTTTAATCTGTTTTAGAGTGTGGGTCCCAGGCCTGGCTGCTCCCAGGTCTGGCTGTGGTCCAGGCTCATGGGTAGAAATAGGACTTGGATTGAGAATGCTACATTAGTGTAGGAGGGCTGTAAGCATAATTCAGCTTACTGTATCATGCATGTGCGGCTGAATGCCACTATTGTACTCTGACATATATAAAGCTCATGCAGTCCCCTAATGGAGCAGAAGCAGGAGCCGGAGCAGAAGCATGTTCCCCACAATAGAAGCACGCTCCCGCAATAAAGTTAGTGCCTGCCATTTCATTCTCATGTTTGCCCCTCCTGCATTCTTCCACCTGGGCTTCTCACCACCAAAACCTTCCCTTCTTGATCAGCTCAGTGTTGACATAGAGAAACAGCATTTGCTGCTAGGATTTTCATGGATTTTTTTTTTTCCTTAAATATTGCATTGCTTGATCTTTCTAGCAAAATCCATCCTAAAAATAAATTATTTTTACAGAAACAAGTAAAAAGTAAATCGTGTAACAGACACGAGATGTCTTAGATTTCCACCTTGGTTGAGGAAGCAGAAGAAAAAGTGGGGCTGAAGAGAGCCCAAGAGTAGAAATATTCATTTAGGGCCTCACAATCTAGGGACCCTTAGAGTTCTCTTCCGGTTAGTGTCACCACTGCTGAGGTAAACAGGTGGAAATCTTGGTACAAATACTGGAATCTATACATTCTTGGCTAAATCTGTAAGAGAACAAATCAAGGAATAAGGACCTAACAATTAGAAACCTTAAGGTGTCTAAGCTACTAAAAAATAAACACCAAAGTAACAAAATTCTAGATCACTGAGTAAAATAACTAGGACACTGAAATATACTCAAGTACACAAACTTACTTTTTCTTTCAGTGAAAGCTCAGTCGGTGTTAATTCTATCATGTATAAACTGGACTATTTTTTATTCCCTTAGCTGTGATTGGACTATCCAAGACCTGTTTAAGTGGTATCCGGTGTTGAATGGATACCAAATCATATTCCAATGTTTATATCTTAATCTCATGTTAAATTATGTGACTAGACAGTGTCTTTAAAGTTTTTGGTGTGAGTAGAAAAGGAATGGAAGGGATTAAGGCATTTTTAATTCTCAGGAAATATATTCGAGGAGCACTAAGGAGTCAAGAATTCATTGTAAAGTAAAAGGGTGGAAATTCGAAGATAGAAAAAAATATGCAGATATTAAGGGAAAAAGTGTAGTTCAACATGGGGGTAAGAAGAGCGTAATGAAAATGTGGTCTGGTGAATTTTTACCATTTATGAATAGGACTGGCTTGAAGATAAGTAAGTGGAAGAAAATGAAATTTCCAGTTAATGACCTATATCTTTACATTTAAAAATATTGGTAAAATGGATCTTATTCTCTCACATCAAGAAGATTTCTAGAGATTCACCATGAAAACATTTTATTCTCTGCAGGAACATTACAGCATTGCTGTTAATGTCATGAAACCCCTAACTTGTTCATTGGCAATGGAAAGAGGCCACTAAACAGGTATCAAATCTAGCCTTTCACGTAAAGCATGAAATCAAGTGCAATAACTAAAGTACTTAAATAAGATAATGCTTTTCAGTGTCTTAGTATTTTTCTTTCTTTTCTTTTTTAAATAGCTGGATCGAAATGTATCTCACTCAGACTAAAATCATTCAAAGGTTTAGTGCAAGGAATTATTTTCCCAATTAATCAAAATATGATAAATAATTGATAGAGTAAATACATATCTACTTTAGCATCTTTCAAGAGCACATTCAATTGGTACATTACTGGAAACAATCATTCTTAAGATGATAAAACCTGATGATTTATAAGATACTTAGTCTTTACACACCCAACTTTTGAGAGATGGAAATGCAAAAAAATGTTAGCCATATTATCCTTATTCCTATTCATTCATTATAAAAATATTTGTCAAGGATCTAAAATACACCAGTTTCTGTTAAGTGAGCAGTAGAGATTAAATAACAAGCAAATAGTAACTGTCCTGATATTATGAATTTTTTGTCTGATCAAAGTATCAAGCTCAAGGTAGTGTGAAAATAAATCATAAAATATTAAAGAAACAGGGAAGCAAGCATGCATAATTTTTTCCAACAATGGAAAAATCCAAAATGTTGGGTAAAACAGAAGTAAAAGAATTTGTATAGCCTGAATATGAGACAAACTGTAATATGATGTGATCTCCAAACATCAAGGAATGAGGATAGCATTTGTCACATGGCAGGTGCTCAATAACTATTTGATTAATAAAAAGATTAATGTATATAATAAAGAAAAATATACTTGAACTACACATTCTGGGTCTTTCTTTTTGAGTCACACGAGAATTGCAAAATTAGAACCATAAGATGCAATCTGTACCAAACATAGAATTGGTTTTGCCGTAACAATATTTACATAGTAAAAGCCATATAGATAGCGTTCAATGTAAACAACTTTTGAATAAACCTTCACAAACAGCATGGAAAATGAGCTTCAGTTATTAAAGAGAATGCACATCTATCTTGGAAATATACTTTTAAGGCAAAGACTCGAACAATTTGAATCCCAGCTTAGTATGTATATGTAAATGCATAAGTGACAGATACTTAAAATTGGAAGTGAGGAGTGTGAAGAACTGTAAGAAATGAACAGCTTACAAAGTTTTAACCGATTACTACTCAATATCCATAGACATAAAAAAAATACCAATGAGTAGATTATTGAAATTTATAAAAGTAATTTATAGAACTAAACATAAGTCTAAAGATTTTGTTAAAAATTTACCCTGTATTTGATGATTATTTTACCAAAAAGCTGTATTGAGCTGTACCTGATTTTAAAATACCTATTTAAATAACTATAGTAAAATAAAGATTCACTATAGAAATTTCAGAAAACAGAATGTATAGAAAAATATATTAAAATTTACTTTGCAATCCCATAATTCAAAGACTACTATTGCTAATTTTTTATTTTGTTTTCAAAGAGTTAAATATATAGATATATCTTGGCTTCTCAAACTCATGATTGCACTAATATAATATTTTTTTTCAATGTCAAAATTACATCAGATGTTACCTTAAAATATTTTTCTCCTTTATTGATGTTTTGCATTTTAACGGAAATGTAATATTATTTTATGGTATAGATAAATCTATTTAACTATTACTCTTTTGAACATTATAGCTTTGGAGCAATAATTACTTCATCATTCACTTTACAGAAAGTCAGTTTACTGATATCCATTGATTACTGTCTTTACTTAAAATTATATAAGGTTATCTCTTATATTATATTCTAATTTATGGCAGAGAAACCTTTTCAATATAAAGGGACTAGGATGACTTGAATTCTTGTCAAATGTCCTTTATCATTCTGGGTGGTTCCCTTTCTTTAAATATGTAATATTAAAAACACACAGACATACACAAGTACACACACACACGTTTGAGATACCACTTATCCACAAGATAAATTAATTCAAATAAATTAGTTTTGATAGTTTTTTAAGTAGCTTGTTCTTTCAATGTACTAGATAATTATATGTGTAAAAGTTAAATATTGTGGTGACACAGGAATATTATGCAATACATGTCCTACATGATGGGGTTTATTAATCTGAAGCAGTCAGGGCCATTTGGAAAATCATGACACATGAACTCTACCCATGTTAGATTATACTATTATGATTTATAATTTATCACCAGATATTGTTTTGTTTCCGGTATATAAGTCACAGTCCTTATACACATTATGGCTCACATATCTTACGCTTCGCCTGGAACCCTGCCCACCCTAGGTCAATGTCTACCTTAATCTGAGACACAAAGTAAGTAGTTCAAAAGCACTGGCGTCTTCCACATGAAGAGTTTTGCAATGAACAAGGAGCAGGAACTTCAGAGCTGAGACAATTGCCTCGTTCTTTTACTCATCCCATTTTTTTTTTCTAAAGTATTTAAGTGGCAGAAGTGTTTGGTTTAAAAATTGAAAAAAAAATGGGGTAAAATTCTGCAGATATTAGACATATCCTGTTTTACAGTTAATCAAAAGGTCAGAGGGGACAAGTCTCATCAGGGCAGTTCATTAACGCAATTAGACAAAATGCGTTCTCAGCTTCAGCTATCTATTCATTTTAAGGCACTTTCTGCCATGCCTAATCAAATTTAAACTTGGGAGAGTTTTCCTGGCTACATAATCAACATGTAAATTAAAATGCACAGGGATCTTCAAAGAATAGAACAGTTCATTATTTCATCGTTTTTTTTTTTTTTTCCATCTATGTATTGGGTTGAGAATGTTTAATTAAAAAGAGAAAAGAAAAAGAAAGTAAATATATCTTTAACATATGTTTATTTCTCTTATAAATATGACTGTGATTAATATAAAAATGACAACATGGAATATTGAATTTACTGCCTAGTTTCAATAATGGGAATTTAGAGTAATCAAAGGTCATTTTAATTGGAGATCTTAATTAATAGTGACATAATATGTTTTCATAAAATATGAAAGATAGTTTTAAATGATATTTTCTTTTTATATAAAATTGACCATGTATTTATCAAGTAGTTTACTTTTGTGAAAACTAAAAATATAGCTGATGATTAAGAGGAAACCTGAGAATTATTTGATATTTTATTAAGAAAGTTTTGGAACAGGTCATTTGAATTTTAATTTGCCTTCCACTGGAGTTTATGATAGAGTGGGCATAAGGTGTGACCACTGATTCTCTATGCAATTTCTATTTGCATAACATTATTGTGAATAAATTCAGTTTCTAGCCTGTTTTTTTCTGGACTTTTTGGTGTTTTTTTGCCTATTCTCAACATGTCAAAATGTTCAGACAAATGCTGTTAATCTCTGGCTTCCCTTTTTTCTTTTGCATAATAATATAAACATTTTTTTTACATGAGAAGCTCTTAGGCTCCTTATTTCCCTCTTGAATGTAGCTTTGATAATTTAAATCAGTAAAAATTCACTTACTACTACGTTTAGTTATTCATTAAGTGATGCATTCAGTTATCCCTCACTCATAGAGATAATGCCATGAATGTCAGAGATGTCAACCAGTAAGAATGACGCACTAACATATTTTATCCAGCTTTTCAAAAACAGCTCCTACGTCAAGGATTCAGAAATGTTTCAAAGATCCCTAGAGTTTTGAGCCATACTAAATCCCTTACACACTACTTCTCAGCAAAGTAAGATATGTGTGTTTATTTGCATGTGGAGAGTTCACTCTTTTTATATGTACTTTGAAAATAGAACATTGCAAGTGCTCTTTAATACTAGCAAATCAGGATTCCCAAGAAACACTCAATGAAGATTTAAAACATGTATGTGACTTACTGTTCTGGGAAAAGAGTAAATAAAGATAAATAAGGCTGATCTTTTCATTGAAAAACTTAAAATTAAGAGAGACAAAGAAAATCAGGCTATCACAGAAAGATGCTTTTTAGGATGATGGGGTCTTAAAATCCTCAGTCGTTTGTGAAATTATGGTGATGGAGAAAAAAATTTTAGGCCATGGTGATGCTAAAAGATAATATGAACCAATTACATAGTTAAAATGTTTACCTAGGTTTGTATTTCTATATATATGTGTGTGTGTATAGAGAGATAGATACAAATATATATATATATATATATTTATACTTGTATTTGTTTTTATTTAATCTATATGATGTGAAAAAAATCTTAGTTACATATAATTAGTTACATAGTAATGCTATGATATCTTTTAAGAATTTAAAAGATATCATAGCATTACTATGTAACTAATTATATATATATATATTTAATTTACTAAATACTTAATACTTATGTTATTTATTCCCAACAATATCCCTATAATTTACATATGCTTTTCATTTCCTTTATATAGATAATGAAGCAGAAGTAGAGAGTTAAAGTTAAGTTACTTGCACGAGGTCATGCAGCTAGTCAATGGGGGTATTGAGATTTAAACTCCAGTAGTCTGGCTTGTGTCTTAGGCCCCTCAGGTAGGCTGTCTCATCACTGATCATATTGTCACCCAAGTTGGGATAAGGCTTTGGGAATTCTGGAAAGAATAACTGCATAGAAAATGGCAAAGATAAGCTTTATAAGAAAAGAAAGCAATGGTCATGTGTTCAGAAGAAATAATATCGTAATAATAATTTTGTATCTTGTACACTATTAAGCAGTTAATTTTTACCTGAATTAAAGTATACATGTACATTTTTATTTTAAATTGATATTTGTATATTTTTCCCTCTTCTTCACTTTTCTTTTTTACTAATATAAACTGATAAAACATAAACTTTAATTTCAAAGAAAGTTGTACATTTAACTTCTTCCCTGGACCAGTCAGAAAATCTATTTAAGTCATTTTCAGTAAACTTGTTCAAGAAGCCCAGAACTCTGAGGGCTTATAACACTGTAAATTTAATCCACCCTGGCTGCATTTAGACGTGTCAAAGCACAGTCACAGTTAAGAGAGCAGAAGTTGAAGACAGCATTATTTGAGTCCTGATTCTGCTTGCCAGGTGACTACGAATAAATTATTTATATTTCTGTTCCTCAATTTACATGTCTGTGAAATGGTGATAATGATAACATCTATCACTTTAGCTTAGTGGGGATGGAGTGAATTTTGCTGTCTAGAAGACATTCGGTGATATTTGGAGATACTTTGATCATCACAGCTGAAAAGAGGCTACTACTGACATTTAGCAGGTAGATGCTGCTAAATACCTACAATGCATAAGATGGCTTTTCACAACACAGAATTAACTTACTCAAAATTTCAGTTATACTGAGGTCGAGAAACCCCACTTAGTTATTGTAAGCATAATAAACTAACACATAAAAATTAGAGCACTGTCTGGCATAAGAGCAATTTCTTGATAATTGTCAGCCACTATTTTTTATTATTGTAGAAGGAAATATCAAGAAACAGGATCGATGTAGTCTGGGAACAGGAGGAAGAAAGACTTATGTGACAGACTAGGGACATAAAATTCTATCTTGCAGGAGAGGGGAGTCAACTGCTTCCGAGCACAGGAGTGATAAACTTAAGGACAATAGTGCTATGGGAAGATGGTTTTCTTCAGTGCTATAAATATATAATATAGTCACGATAGCCTTATTTAAATTAATATAATATAATATAATATAATATAATATAAAATAATAGTTATTTTTTCTTAGGGAGTGGTCTTTGGAGTAAGAAATCAATTTTTACTAAAACATATTTAAAAGAAGATTAAATAGTAAACAGCCTCAACATGGTGTTTGGTTTTGACACTAAGGAGAGCCACTGTGAATATTTCCGAAGAAAAACGTAAGCAGAAAAATAAATGCCCTAGAAAGTGTTGTGAAATTTCAGATTAACATTGAAGTATTGTGGCTTTTTGTTGTTGATGTTCTTCATTTGTACTTATAAATATTCATGAATTTCTCCACTAACACACATAGGAACTAGTAGACACCATGAAAAATACTTTATCCTTGTTGGTGATCAGCCAAGTTGAGAAGTGCTAGAGTAGAGAGCCATCATTTCTTAAGGGATATTTACGCAATCCATGCTAATAAATACATCTATATAGTATGTTGACTGACAGGAACTTTTCTTTCATTCATTTTATTTATAACAATTAGTTTTGGAGAAGGAAGGGAGTTGCCAGTTGGTAATCTAGTCTCAGGTTTTCAGATCTGCTGGTGAAGGAGTTAATTACTGAAACTTTCCAATTACATAGGAATCATATAAAGGCAATGTCTTTGTATTATTTACCTAAGTAAACAAGATATTTTAGAATAAAACAGTCTGCTTTACTAATGAAAAATGTAAATTCCAGCTTCATGTGTTATTCATGAATGCTCTGATACCACAATTGTTATTTTCAAGTGTTTAGCTACTGTGAAAATCATCGTTGGCAATGATATTGGAAGCTGACTGCTGAATGTCAAAAATAATGATCTAGTTGCACTGTAATATTTGCTGAATGAGGACTATTTGTGTCATTTAGAAGAATATTTAGAAGAATATTTGTTGTTGAATGATTTTAAACTAATTATCTAGACTTCTTGTATGTCATAAAATAGAGTAATAATCATACAAAAAAGTTGACTATTATTACTGCTAAGTCCAAATTTATACATCATAATTGAGAAATAAACTAAAATTGACATATTTATCAAATCCATATATATCGTTATTGAATATGAGCACCACACATAAATGCTTCCCTTGCTTTTCAAAGAACTCAATTCAGATTCATAAGTAATATCATTTTATTGTATGCTGTTAGACAATGCTTATGTTATTTTCACATGAGAAACTTAAGTGCAAACAACACAAAGTAGCAAGGTTTTCTTTAGTACGTCTTGGCTACTCCACTGCCTTTCTTCCAGGCAAACTGGTTCATTTCAATTGGTCTGTTCACAGACAGTTATAAGCAAAAGCTTGATCTAAATTTTCATAACAACTTACTATATTCGCTTAACATTGTTTAACATGTCAGGGCATAGGTATTTAAATGAAAATTATTTTCTTCTAATTTTCTATTAAAATAAACCAATTGTATTGTCTTCATACTTTTTGAAATCTCAAAATTTAATAAATATTTTCTTGTTTGTTTAGTTTTTTTTTTAAAGGGTAAACAATGAAAGGGAAAAAATTAAGTGTTGGGACATGCTTATTTAAAAAAGAAACACATTTAGCTGTACGATTTTCTTTTTCTTTTACCTCCCTACAAAGATAGCATGTGGTTTTAGATGAGGAAAAAATGGTCACTGTTAATGGAGAAAAATGATGTCATAGTTGTAATTATGAGAATTGTAGAGCTGAAATATGAAAAAGATGTAATTTTTTTTTTGTCTTGGAATTATCCAATATGAAATTGTAAACTGATGGTGATAAAAATAAGAACGTTCAGTACAAGGAGCATTTTCTGTATTCTGGGAAATATTCTCTGATGCAATGGAAGTGTTACCTATTGGTGTTCTCTCACTAGAGCTCACATTGCCCCTTTGTAAAATGCCTTTCAATTACTTCTGAGAATCCAAAAGTTACATGGTTTAAGTAATCACAAATTAAGCCATTGAAGTGCCTTCCCATTCTTTCTTTCCATTTAGGGAACTTGCTGCCAAAGTTCACTCTCCATGACTACACTTGAAGACATTTCGGTGTTGACACTGACAAACAAGAGAAAGGCAATGTCCGGACCAGGGCTCAGTCTATAGGCATGCTAATATTCTCAGTGATATCTGAATGTCAGGGATGGACAATGAGATTTATCACATGTACGCAGGACTGTGGAAAGAACCACGTCCTCTGCATTATTACCTCAACGGCTGTGTTAACAGACTTGTGTTAACATACTCATGAATTCTCTTTTTTATGGTAACATTAGTTTCACCCCTCTAAATCATGTACAGAGATAAATGGATACCGGTGTGTGTGTGTGTGTGTGTGTGTGTGTGTGTGTGTGTGTGTGAGAGAGAGAGAGAGAGAGAGAGAGAGACAGAGAGAGAGAGAGAGAGAGAGAAGGGGGGGCAATGATTAAGAGGATGTGTGTTTGTGTATGTGGTTAAAAGGAGAGTGGAATTCAAAGAAAGGAATGTTATTTACTTCAGTAGTACCTTAATACAATTATTGGCTTAATCAAAGTTTTCACTTTCTAATAGGTCATTTTTATATCTGGGAGAGAGTATCCTAAGAAGAATTTTAGTACAACTTAAGAGAAACAGAAGAGGATCCACATTTAACGTTCAGGACAGAGTGAAATTAAGCTTGGGCAGCCCATTTCCCGTATGTATATACATTATGCAAGCTAAGGCAACATTGCAGTTCTGGGGCTAAGTTATACACTTTGCATTATCCTATGGATGACAACTATATACACTGGTTTTGGACATTTGTAAGAAACACAAATATTATCGTACTAGTAAACCATAGATTCTCACGATACGCTCACATACACACACACATTGAATTTTCTTTTTCTTATTTTTTGGTTACATCCAATATTTTTCAAAAACTCTTAGTCTTTCTCTGACAATAAGCTTTTGATTTCTAATCTTCAATTAATATAAAAAATAATCTATTTAAAATTCGAATCAGGTATATTTTAATTAGGTATATTCTACGAGGACGATAAACGTATTTTTTGAACCATGCAAAAATTCCCAAAGCAAGTATCACCTCACTCTAGAAAGCATATGATGACTACACAAAAGAGTAAATATAGAGGAAACATTTATAGAAAATAAATTTAGTTATATTCAATAGCACTTAATTATAACACACATATTCATATGTGTGCATGAATACACACCTACGCCCGTACCACAGTGTTATTAAACTTAAGAGCTGGTAGTTCATTAATTCAAATCAAGAAATTGAAGTAGGTATTGGGCAACCATTTTATGCCAGAAATCCTCCTCTGTCCCCCTAATAGATAGGTTAAAGAAATTTTCCTTGCCCTAAAGTGACTTCCACTGGCATCAGGAAGAAAGGCACATAAAACTAACTACTATACAATGTAACAAGTTTTAGGGCAGAATAAAGTACAAATCACCATGACAAAGGAAGAGCATCAGCAATTAATTCTGTCTGGCCTTTGCCATCACCCTTAAGTGTATTACTTCTGAGTTTACAATTGCAGACTGCGATATGACCATAACTTCAAATAATTTTTACTTTCAACTTAATTTGTCTCAAAACATTTGGTTTATGAATTAATTGACACCTCTAGCCCTTGGCTCTTTTGTTATCCTCTTCTTTTAACAACTCCATACTATTTTCACTAAAAAGGTCCTAAAAAGGTCTTTAGTTGTTCTCTAAAAGGTTTTTACCTGAATCACTCCTCTCTCATCATTGATTCTGAATTATTTTCACAGGAACACTTGGGAAAAACCTAACTCTGGCTTAATCCAACTGTTTAATATGTGGGCTGGAGATGATGAAGTATTACCAAGGAAACAGATGAATGCAGCATAAGTTCATGGTTCTTTAACTTAGTTCTCATATAACACTAAACATTTCGTGCCTTCCAATAACTTTGATTGTTGTATACATGTTTATGATTCTCAAAGTTGTGTTTTCCAAATGAGTTCATTGATCTCCTTCTTTGGTTACCTACAGGATGTCTGTACTTCCATCCACTTCATAGTAACATAATCAAAACAAATATCATTCTTTCGTTGATAGTTTATCCATCATCAGTGGTCAGGTCATTAAAGGCAGTAGTGCTAGCCTGATTATTGAACACTTGCACTTTTCTCCACAGTGAAGCTCCTAAAAACAGCATATTGGAATACATTACCTCTAGAGAGTCAAGTTCCAAGCCTAACATTCTCAGATTGGAAAAAGAAAATTCCATATAAACCAAGTGTAGCTTGATTTATAATCCAGGGAACATTTCTTCTTTAAAATTTTCAAGATCCTCTTATTTGAGTCCCAAGAAAATCCAAATCCATATGCCATAAAAAAGATTTTTCAGGTTACGGCTATTTTTATCAATCAATTTTTTTTGCCCATCAATTAGCATGTAGAAAGGGAAAAAAAATTCATTTGACTAGGTTGTTCTGTTGGCCTTATGTGGTAATAATTTGTAATATCATTAATAGTTATTTTTTAACATTATTTAAAATAAGTCTCTAGATTTATCCAAACTATGTGTAGGAGTATAGTTTTGTGTATGTACAGTAACTAACAGCATTTGCAAGCGTCTGTTCAAACTGGTGAACTGATACAAGTTGGAAAAGCAACTGGAAATAAAACATTGATGAATTGTGATATTATCCTCACACTTATTAATCTTACTTATCAGTCTGTCAGAACATTAGGTCACGTAAAAACACGATATTAATAGTGAAATTAAAACTTAATTGTATATATTTTTATAATCTTCCCTTTTTTTCTTAATTTCTCCAAAACTACAGTGGAAATTGCTATGCTTAATTTACTATATTGGTTAAGTGAAGTCACTTAATACTATATGATAAATGTCAGATATTCTACGCAGGTAACAAAAAAAGAGAACTTTAACTTTAGAAAAAATGTAAAATTACATTGATGGCGCTAGAGGAACAAAGGTGAGTCAATATTTATGCTCTATTGAGTAGTCAAGATGTAATAATAATGTACAAAGATGAAAGGAAAGGCATTCTTAAACTTTGCCTCTGTAAAATATGCTGCCATATTTATGGAAAGACCTACTGTATACAATTAAAACTATAGCACAGTTTTGTCTTGGCCCAACCCAAAATAAGCAACAGCTTATGCTACTGATAGTAGAGTTTATGTATGGCTTATTATAAGCATTACCACTTCAGAAAAGAGAATGTGCTTTAGAAAAATCTAATTACATGTGTAATTAGGTTCTTTAAGAAAAAGGTGCAATTCGTTGACATTTAATATGTGGCCAGGATAAATGTAGTTTAACCACAGCAAGATCAATGGTGAATGTACATACAGTAAAGTGACTGGGTATTGGTAGATTATAAAATACTTTAGGTAAGCAATGGGAAACCTTATAATTAGCCAAGGCCAAAGCCACAGAACATTATAAAAAGTCTTTGCTCTCAAGTGAAATCAATGATGACATAGCTACAAATACTTGTCATGTATTTAGTTGATTCTAGAGAGAAGGCAAAATGGTTTTATTTTCCTTTATAATGGCCAGTGGAAAATTGTTTATTTGTTCTGGTTTCTTTGCTTATCAGCTATTTGTAATCTTTCAATTAATCTGAAAATTGCATGGAAAGCTCTCTCTACACTACTCCTTCTATACTTTGAGTAAATATTAAATTTGAAAAAAAATCATCATGATTCTATACATCACTATTTTATTCAATTTGGGGTTTATTTAAAGGTTTAAAGAGTCCAATGTTGAGTAGTTTTTATGAAGTAGGTGAAATATTTCAAGACTTTTTTTTTTCACTGAATAATTATGTAGTCTCCATGATACTTGACTGAAATATAAAAGCGACAAACAAAAACCACGAAGCATAAAAGACCTCTGAGAAATTATTCAAATGAAATGGTTACTTATCTTAAAGACTCTCCAAAATATTAGGAAGTTAATCAATATATAAACTCCTTAAAGATAGAGTTTTTTGTATGTTTTGTCTGCTACTGTATCATGAGGACTTGGAACAGTGCCTAGTACTGGTAGTACTTAGGTAATACTAATTTTAAAAAGACTCGAACAAGTGTCCAAATAATGTGACTAATTCTGAAATTAAATGTGATTATGAATTATTTCTACTTTCTGTAAAATGCATTTGATGCTAACAATTAGCAGCCTGGTAATATTCCTCAAAAAGGTAAAAATCTGGGCAGAAACAACTAAAATATCTATAGTATGTATAATAGTTTGAAATTCTCTTGGATTTATAGAGTCCTCGAAGACTCAGCAGAGATTAAAGAATATCCTTTGAACTTATTATAATATGAATAAAAAATATTGGAATCATCTTTCAAGTTCTTGATTAACCAAGGTATTTATACAGAAAAGAAAATCCAGGTTTAAACGTGACTATAGGAAAGCAATCATCGATAAGTGGTGAGAAACTCTGAACTGTATTTGTGTAGATCATAGAAGCTTTAGAATTAGAATTAGACAGGAAGCTAGAGGTCACTTACTCTAATCTTATATCTGAGGAAATGGCTCTTTCTTCAATTATAGTGAACATAATTGCAATACATTTTCATTTATCTGAATTCTGAGTTACTCAAAAGCTCAACTCACTAATTTATTTTTCCTTTTGACTTTTTTGAGAAAGAAAGAAATTTCAAATAATAGGAAAGATAATTAATACATTTAAAGATGACTGCGGGGGTACTTCAAGACCCTGAAGTATCTTTTCAGTGATCAAGAAAAAATGCAATTATCTTCAGTATCATTTTGGTGCTCACTCTTTGACTTTATACCCATACATGGAAACCCTGCCTTATATAAATTTTCCATGTCATGGGATTTGCCATAGAATATGTGAGTGTTAAATAGGGAAAGACACAAGGCTAAAAGACCACCAAGAAGACAGTAAGCAGAAGCAGTGTAAACTGGAAAGAATCCAAGAGAGTAACAAAGAGGCAAAGAAAATCAAACTTGGAGAAGCAGATAGAGCAGGAAACAAAAGAAAGAATTGAAAAATTCCTGGCCTTGGGGTACAATATAAGATATTATTACTCTTTTCTCAGACTGTCTTCTTATTCTCTGAGAGCATGTTATACAACTATTGACACTTTCTTCCATTATGTTCTCTTAAAATACACCCATTCACCAAGGTGACCTCACAAGGGTCACTGTTCCTAGCAATCGAACTTACCTAATAAAAGTATGCTAACCAACGGCTGGCTAAAACTAAATTAGTAGAGGGCATCTCTTGGTCTGATCTTCACAACGTTCCTGACAGGTGAATGACAGCTTTTGCTTTAATTATTTCCAGTAATAAGACAGCCTCTATGACCCAAAAATTCTTTTCAAAAAAAAAAAAATGCTTGTAAAAGTTTTATTCTCTTTCAGGTATTAAAAGGTTTAAATCCTTTCCCATCTCTCTCTCTCTCTCTCTCTCTCTCTCTCTCTCTCTCTCTCTCTCTCTCTCTCTCTCTCTCTCTTCTCTCTCTCTCTCTCTCTCTCACCATTTTTTCCCTTCTTTACCTGTGCCTAACCCATCCACCTCCCAACCTTCTTTATGTTCTTCGTGTTCATCGATTTCTTCTTGCCCTTTTCCTTCCCAACTCTCTGCCCTCCTTCCCTTCTCCAGCTTTCTCAATTTATAAACTGTTTAAGTACAGTGTTAAAGTATATACTAGAATAAAACGTGCCAATGTGTTAAATGTTAGTTGTAGCAGCTCCCTGTGTGTCACAATAATTATTCAGTACATGTAGGTAATGCATTCTTAAACAGAAATCATTACTACTTGCTAAGAACAGGTAAATATTAAGAGGATCTCAAAACAGAATAACCTTTGAGCAATAAAAGAGTCTGTAATACAATTTATGAAGTTTCAAACCCCAAATCCTCATTTTGAGAAAAGCCCTTTGGGTGTTTTTTTTCTACCCTCAAAGGAAAGACTACTGTTACTTCTATATTTCACTATTATTTGAATTGCTCCTATAAAATGGTTACTTCAAATGATTTGGAGTACCACAGACAATATTTTCTCTAAATTTTCATGAGTTAAATCAGGCTTATGAGCCAAAGCACTTCTTATATGTCACTTCTAAACATAATGTATTAGAAAACTGTGTGGGTTTTGATGGCTGCCCAAACTCCGGTTTAACTTGTGCCACTTGCTAACTTGTGACCTTGACTTTGTCTCCTTGACTATAATTTCACTCATCTGTAAAATGAAACAATAAAACTGACTTTTCAAGTTATGGTTAAGATAAATTGATGTGTTTAAAAAACATTTTTCAAATAATTTAACCTGTTTATACATATTATGTAACTTGTTATGTACTACTTAGCAGTATATTTTTATTAATATATATTAAAATATAGTTATCATGCTTATAAACAATAATACCCATACACATATATACACACACAAATAGGTGTTACTGTGAACTTTGTATTAAACTGTAATTCTTTTTTTCCTTATTGTCTGAAATTTGGTTTATTTGTATTCTAAATTGCATTTTTCAATTTCTCTATTCGAAAATATTGGACTCCCAAGAAATATTGCAATTATTTTTATAGATAATCAAAACAATACAAAAAGTGTGTTGATTTATAATTTGTCCAGCATGCAGCTCTCCAAGCCTCTCCTTCCTCAGAATCCACCAATTCCATTGAGTCAATAGGAAGAATTTTCCTTGACATCACAGGTGTCCTCTTATTTACCTCTTCAAATATTGGTCTAATTTGATATTAAATACCTTTGTATTTGCATTTCCATGTTATATATTTGTAAGACAGTTATGCTGGGTCCCAGATATATTCCACTCCTTAAGAGCTCAAAATTAAATTACCTGAGACTTTTCACAATGGACTGAATTTAACAAGATTTTGTTGAAAGATCAGTGAGTACAAGAAAATATATATGAGAGCCGTAGAAGATTTTTAAAAATTAAGATAATAGAATGCTACCTTCTCAGAGGTTTGCGTGAGTGGCAAGTACATTATATATAAGCAATCAGAACATCCAAAATTGTTAGTTCCAATAACTCTTATAGTGATTGTTAACAATACAGAGCACTTAGATTGTGCCAAACAGGCCTCTAGGTGCCTGTGTATAGAATCTCAATTCAATCATCTTAAAAATCCTCTGTTAGGTACTATTATTCTAATTTTGCAGATGAGGAAACTGAAGTGCAGAGGTTAGATAATTTGTTCAAGATCACCTGATTGTTAAGTTTAACAGCCCAGATTTGAGTGCGTGTAATTGTACTCTGTAGCCCAACTTGACTGCTATGCCACATTAAATTCAATTAGAATTAGTTGTAGGTTTCTGATAGTTTTTTTTTTTTCAAGGTTGCATATGGGTTAAATTTTAAATGATAAGCAAGATTTCAATGGGCTGAGATGGAGGGTAGAATTGGTATGGGGAGGGATATATTCTATTCCAAGGAGATAATGTGACCGGTGTTGTCACAGTAAGATACTGCATGGGGTGATCTGTAAACATTGCTGGATTTTGTTTGAATACAGAAAAGACCTTATATAGGTAAAGAGTGGAAATTAAAGCTGGAACACATGAATGAAGAAATTCTACAGCAATGAGAATGCTTTAAATCTTTTAAAAGGATAAAGCTCTGAAAGCATAGACCACCTGACAAGGTGTGACAGTCTAATCTTTGTGAAGCATTTGAAGGGGTCACCATAGCTGTCTGACCTGGAGAACTGTGACTCTCCAGTCCATGAAACAATCCTGCTGAGTTTCAGGCAGCCAAGGAAGGTTCTGCTTAAATGACTGCATGAAATCATTCTTAACATATGGGGCTCTGAAGTAATGCTGTGTGTTGTCAGATACACCAGTTATAACTGTCTCCAAGAGCAAAGGTAAGAGCATTAACTACACCACATATCGTGGCTTCTTTCTAGTCCTGTCACTGTCAAGATCCATCCAGAAGCTACTGAACAAAATGGTTGACTTGGGTACCTTCATCCTTAAGAAGGTGAACAGACAATAAAAATCATTTTTTAATGTGTGGCAGGGAAAGGGAAAGGGAAGTTTGAGTTTCCATTCATACAACTGTCTCACGCCCTTCTGAGAGCAGCAATCAAATGGTTGTATTAAAACTGACACACATTTAGTGGCCAAAATATAAAATAATACCTTTTAAGAAGAAAAACAGTTTCAAAAATTGGGCAGAATTATGTCCTTGGCTCTCAGAAAAACACCGAAGCCAGGACAGAAGTGCTGTGTGCTCCTCTGTTCTCTTCTTGCCTGTGTTCTGCATTATTACTTGCTAAATCAATTGTAGCTGCTTACCTCGGTCCAGTGCATTTAAGCCCTTTCTTGGAGTCTCTATAGCACCCTTTGAGAATTTCACCCATAACTCCTTACCAATTCCCTAAGCTGTCTTGACTTCTCTACCAGAAAATTGTTATTATATTTATAACAGCATTCTGAGAATATTTTACCAGGCTGCTAACACAACTCTGTTTAATATAGCCAGTGAATTATGCCTTCAATGCCTTTTACTCTCTGCATGATGTCCTAGATTAATGCACTATATAATGTTTGTAAATACCACCATGTTTCTTCTTTAAAAGTCATTAAGTGGGTTTTAATAAACATTGAAATGATCAATGTGTTAATTGGTTCCTGATAATGTTTATCAAATATTTAGGAAGAGAAAATAAAGTACTGTATGGCAAATAATCCAATTCAAGAAAGTAGTTTTATTGGAAGAGATTTGCTTGAATAGGGATAGAATTTCAACGCTAAGAGCTTTGTAAAATACAAATGGGAATAAGAGGTAAGAATTAGCTTAAGTAAAAGTTAATGGGACATTAGGTTTGCAAATTTAATTGAACAAAGTTAGAAAATTTGAAGTTTTATGTCTCAGGGATAAATCCAAATTATGTTCTTCGGTTATGTGTGATATAACACGTGGATTTTACCTTTATTAATGCTATTTGTTAATGATAATGTTCCGTATTGCAAAACTGATGACCTAAAAAATTATTTCTTCTGATTCTGAAGCTGAGAGGCTGTCTGATCATAGGAAGGAACGCTACACAACACAGGTCAAATTCATTACTTATCCTAATTTTCTCCTGTTTTCATTTCTTTAAATGAAGGAGTACAGGCATCTGTATGAATAGAGATAGAGACTATCTATCTATCAATCTTTGTGCACGTATGTATTCTTCTGTCATTTTTGCACTATGTAGCAGCGGTAACTCAAACTCTTATTAGAAATTAAAATTTCAAGCAATAGGAAAATAAGGCACATTTGATTTTGCCCTTGAATCACACTATACAAACAGAACAAATGGCGAGTTTTGTTAAAAGATGAAAGGAGTACAACTGTTCTCTGTGCTAAAACTTAACTGGGAAGAAAAGAAAAAGTCCAAGAGCCTGAGAATTTAAGAAGTCTAAGATCACCTTTTACTATCACTTTTTACTATAGCATTTCTAATGTGAAAAATGCTTGTGCTCCCAAGAAAGCAGTAAACTTTTACAGAGTCTCCGCATACTTCATGGAAAACAGCTATTCCAGTTTATTAGGAAGACTTGACTTAATTCTTATTGACATTGATTTCCAAGTTTGTGTTATTTTTTTCTTACTGTCTAATGAAGGCAAAGAATGCTAGAATTTTCTAACTAAAGATTGTCCAGTACACTCACATTTTATCTTCACATACTTTCGCAAGGTGATTAAACTGACATCCACCACTGAAGTTATCCATAACTTAAAATGGGAATATTTTTCAGAAAGTGTTATTGTCACTGAAGAATTTAGGATTAGAGGAGGCATGAGAATCAGAATTTACAAAGGAAAAAATTATGATTTATATGAGGAAAGTCACAATGTAAACAGCAGAAGAATAATATGAAGAATTATACATTTTAAAACTTGAAGTTTTATGGAATTTGAATGAATAAATGTTCTGAGTGATGCGGAGAGGAAAAAAGGAGAAAAACTAAATAAATCAGTTGTAGATATAGAAGAAATTCTTTATTTTATTATATAAATTCTTACTACAAAGAATTTGTGGTATTTTCCTACAAAGCAAGTAATAGTTTTTCAGACAAATGCACTATGTGAAAAGATATAATATACATGAAAATATAAGATTTAGGTCACATAAATTATGATTATTTTAAATGAAAAATTATTATCAAGGCTATACTTATTTTCAACATCACTACTAAGCAATACTTTTTTTCTAATCTATTATAATGATTTGTGCTGCGCAATATCGAATTGCTTCCACAAGATGAGTAAAGAGTTTAAGAAAACCTCACTTTTGAGAGGGAGCTACATACTCACACAATTATGTTACGTTTAATCTAAAATCATGATGTCATTATGTTGTTTTTGCACCACAAAATGAGATGTAGTATGATTAATTACTTCCTTTTCCAACTTAAATTGTTAGACTCTGCTAATAGACATTAAATAAAGTAGAAACATTTCTAGTTTATTTTGTTGAACTGAATCAATATGGATTTTCAGAATTATTTTTTAAAATAGTTTTCTTTTAAATACACTTTTAATTTTTAGAGCAGTTTCAGGTTGACAGAAAATTGAGCAGAAAGTAGAATTCTCAGATAACACTTCCTCCTACACATGTACAGCCTCTCCAACTATTAACATCTGTGTTAGAGTGCTATATTTGTTACAATCTTTGAATCTGCATTGATACACCAATATCACCCAAAATCCATAGTTTATGTTAGGATTCTTCACTTACTTTAAGGGAAATTCTTGATTTAATTCCTTTAATAGGACAATTCAGATTGTTTTCTATTTCTTTGGCAGATTGTGTCTTTCAAGGAATTAGTGCATTTAATCTAAGTTAACAAATTGGTGAGCACTGCATGGTTCATAGCATGCCTTTATGATCCTTTTGGTGTCCGTGGGATTTTGTAGTGATATCTTTCTTTCACGTCTAATCTATCTGCTATCAATCATCTATCTATCATCTATCTATCTATCTATCTATCTATCTATCTATCTATCTATCTATCTATCTATCATCTATCTATCATCTTTTATTTTATGGTGACATTGGTTAACAAAATCCAGTAAGTTTCAGCTGTACACTTTAACAGTGTGTTCACCTCCCTTAGTTAGATTTCCTTCTGTTACCACATATTTGACCCCATGTACCCTGTCTACCTACTCCTTTTCTCTTCCCCTCTCCTCTCTGGTAACCACTAGCCTATTGTCCATGTGCATGAGTCTCTGTTTGTTTGACCTGTTCTTTTGTTTCTTTTAGGTTAATGTCTCACATATAAATGATATCGTGTGATTTTCAACCTTTTCAGTCTGGTTTATTTCGCTCACCATGATTATCTTGAGGTCTATCCACGTTGTTGCAAGCTCCTTTCATTTCTATGTCATCTCTCTTTTGTACCTTAGTCTGGTTAGATACTCACTGATTTTAGAGATCTTTTCAAAGATCTAACTTTTTGTTTTGTTGATTTTTTTCTATTGCTTTCCTATTTTTAATTTCAAAAAATCTGCTCTAATTTTTATTGTTTCTTTTATTTTGTTTACTCTGAATTTAATTTGCTCTTTGTTTTCAAGTTTCCTGCGAAAGAAGCTTAGATTATTAGAACTTTCCTCTTTGATAATATGTGCATTCATTTGACAAGTTGACTTCTCATTTTTATATAGCTCAAAACATTTAAAAATTTCTTGAGAATTCTTCTTTGACTTACATGTTATTCAGAAATTTGTTGTATAATTTCTAATATTTGGAGATTTTTACTAAATCCTTTCTTAAGATATTTTAGGAATTTTACCTCCTGAAATCCATAAATAAAATAATTATCAAGCATATTTTGTTTCTCTATATTTTTGATATTATTGTTCAAATATATGCCTTGATTTTCTTTTGTTGATAAATATAGAATAGCATTTGATTATATGTTACATAACCTCAGTAGTAGAAGGTTGATGAAGTATACATCTATTTAATTGGGAAATGAGATTACACGTTAAAATCTTTATGGATCTCAGAGAAATTAAACTTTTAGCATTATGTGTTTTTAATTTTTTTATTCTAATGTAGTTGTGGATGCACTCTATAAGGTAGATATTATTAATTCTAAAATGTTAGAGAAGTAATGTTGTCAGAATAGAATAGTTTTAGGTGAAAAAAACCACGAAATTTAAATCATGATTTTAATTTTTTTTTTGCTCACTGCCTGTTAAACAGAACAAAGAAATAAACATAGACAGCGATGAATGAATACTTTTAATGCTCTAAAAGCAAAATCAGTGGTTAGTTAAATAATGAGAAAACAGCGTTAGTGTTTATGTTCTTCTTATTGACTTTCGAGCAATGGTTTAACAAGGACAAGGGCCTATGCTTTGCATTGATTTTCTTATATGTTCTAGATTAGCACGATCCAATAGAAAGAAAATGTCTCTTGTATATAGTTTTCAAATTTCTAATTGCTTTATATAAAAGAAAAAAGGGAACATATAAAATTAAATCTATTTATGGAGGAGCTAAAAATAATACTTTTTCTCCCCCCTTCGAAGTTTTTCTAGCTGGGCTAATAATCAAATTAATAGAGACAGATTAACAGTAGAACATACAAAGTTTGTTACTGTTGTATATACCATGGGGTGTTATAATATAAAACCCTACAGCACATTGGCAGTTGAGGTTTATATGTCATTATGGATGAAGGAGAAAGCTCACAACAGTTTGAGATTTCAAAGGAAATAAGTAATTTGCAGGTTGTGGAGGAAGAACAGAACACACATGGCAGGCAAATTCTTGATAGACGACCTAGAAACAATGGGACACAGTAGGGATACAGTGAACAGGCACCTGCTTGAGCCTTTTTACCTATGATACTGAAGTGAACATGCTAAGATTCTCTTCCTAGAGGTCTTTCCATCTGAATATCTTATATGGAAAAGACTGAGGGCTAAACATTTTGAGTCCTTTTTTTTCTTAATTATCAGCTTAAAATTAATATTCCAAAGGCAGTTTTAGGGAGGCAAGACTTTGGCACCCTTCATTATCATACATTATATAACCTTATTAATATGTCCAACATAAAACTATTAATGAGACATTTACATTCTTTTTCCGCACTCTTAGAAATCCAGTGTATATTTTACATTTACAGTACATCTCTATTGGATGCTAAATTTTCATCAGAAATACTTTATTTAGAGTTCATGAAATTTACAGCGAAATACATAAAATTCGACATTGACGTTTTTATAGTAGAGAATTGATTATCAAAAATAATTTTCTTTAACATTTGCATTTATTCGACAAAGTTGGCTTATTTAAAAAATAATTTATTTGGCTTTGAAACAAAAACATTAAAAATTATAATTATCAGCTTCAAAAATATCTATTTCATGAGTTATATTTATTGGCTTTATTGATATTTGAAAGCCTTTTAAAATAAAACATGATTTATGTAAAGCTAAAAAAAGTAATTACACTTTATTAAATTTTTAATCAATTAATCTTTCATATTGTTTTAAAAAAAGGTCTTTTATTCTACTGGCAGTTTCTTGGTGGCTTAGTTGAATTTTTAAAAAAATCTTCTTAATCTTTTCATCATTTTCTTTAAAATTAGCTATAACTGGAACACCAATTTTTTTATGCCACAAATTTATTTTTTTAACTTAAGTATCATCAATTTTATAACTGGCCAAAAGTATAAGCTTAAATCCTGTTAAAATCATTAAAACTTTTTCAGATATTCAATTTTGAATTAAAGTTATCAATGTCACCAGATTTTTGATTGCTGAAAGGAAATGTCTCAAGAAATTTATCTTTTTGCTGAAAATGTCTATTGCTATTGTACACCTATTATTTTTAACTTTATTTTATCCAACAGACAGCTTTTCAATTTTGTTCTGACATAGCAAATTATAAGTCCCAATGATCACGAAATTTGCAGCAAATCTTCCAAGCCTTTTTGTGTTTCATTATTGTTATGGTAGTGGAAGTACAAACTCCATTCTGTTCTGCACTGGTATTGTGCCTTTGTGTTTAATTTGAACACTTGTCCATATTTTTTTCAATTTGGAAAACAGTTTATTTGTAATTAAAATAATCAATCTTTCCATTTAATAATTAATTATAATTTATATAAACATCACTGTAATTCATGCTGTCTCATAAAATATTTTTTTAAAAAAACATATTACAATATTACATCTGTTTATCGAGACAAAATTGAACTGAATTAATTTCTTGACACCGACTAGATTGGTGATAGGTTTATTTGTAATATTAGAAACAACACATGTGTTCAACATAGACACTACAATACAACAAAGCTCTTATGCAGTGCAATGGAATCCTACCAAAATAACAATGGTCTGTGTGATGCAAAAAATATACAATGCTTCAGTTTTAACCCTAAATAAAATTAATGTAATTAAATTAAAATTTCAGTTCCTTAGTTGCACTAGCCATATTTAGGGTGCTCAGTGGACATATGTAGCTAGTGACTATTGTGTCGATCAGGCTAGTTCTAGATGATCCTGTTCTATAAAATTGGTCATATCAGTGTAATACGAAAGTTACTAAAATGTTAAAAATACCTATATTCAATTCAACTGTTGTTGCTACTATAAAATCGAAAGTAACTATGTAATACATGCTTTCCTCAAAGTCTTCAAGCAAATGAAATAGTTTAAATTGCTTTTCTTCCATACCTTGTTTCTTGTGCCTTTGCTTTCCATTTTATATTACTTTTGTAACACTGATGTTTATTTTATACATTCTTTATAAATATATATTTTACACATTTATACATTTTTCTTACTCTTCATTTCCTTTTCTCCTTCCTCTTCATTCTGTAAGTTGTAATTTAATTCTCTCTTTTTTTTTTTTTTTTTGCTTCCCCTCCCACTTTTTTTCCCTTTGGAAACTGCAAACACTTAAGGGTTAGACTCCTATTTATTAGACCTCCATCTATTTAAGTGGAACATCTTACATTAACTGTCTCAACTAGAGTAATCAAAAGGTACTATGACCATTCACAGGAAGCTCTTAATGCCCATCAAGATTTCTGGCCTCTTTGTCATTGCAGTGTTAATTCTGCATAAGGACATTTAGAAGGCTATAAGTCAAATGTGAAATGTGTTACAATCCAGATGAAACACCATAATGTGTGTGCTGATTGTAATTAGCATTCTAAATAAGGTTATTTTAGAATGCTACAAAAATATGTTTTTATATACTCTTTCCAATTCCTTTTATGTAATTTGTTGGGTGGAAACACTAAAAGCAATTAAGGCCTTTGCCTTCTTTTCCATAGCTGTAACGTAGATGAGTCTATGTTTGTTAAAATATCTCAAAGTAGCACAGTCTTCTAATTGCAAGTTAGTATAGACATTTTTGCTATATTCAGTTTAAGCCATGTCAACTAATTCTCTGTGAGAAATAACAAATAAAAATCACAGCATAACTATCAATTACCAATTGTTTTCCTTCATCTTTTATGTGAAGTTGGAGGAGGGATATTCAATCACCTGTTAAAAATTACAAACTGTTTTTACCTGTAAAAAAAAGAAATGAGAAAGTCGATGAAAGAAAGAACAGAAATGTAGAATCAAACGTGTCAGCTAGAATGTGGAAATGAATGTACAGTATTGATTGCATTTCCATATGACAGTCCAATAAGGTAAGTTTCTCATTTACAGATATTTCAGTTCTCTTTAAGAGATGTGTGATATTCTATAAACTTATGATTGAATTTTTTTTTTTGTTTTTGAACTCATTATCTTATTAGGAGAGTTCATTAATCACACCTAATCACACCCTTGTGTAAGATGTGGACATCTTTATTTCAAGAATACTGATCAAGGGTAAGCAAACTACAGCCTGATGGCCAAATCTGGCTCTTAGTCAATGTGTGTTCCACCCTAGCTGTAAAACTTTTTTAAAACATTTAAGACTGTTTAAAAAGAAAACAAGTTATATGAGGCAGAGATCATAAATTGCCTGTAAAGCGTCAGTTATTACTATCTGGCACTTTATTACTATCTGCTAATCTCTGATTTATGGGGTGGGGGGAGCCTTCTAAATTGTCAATATTATTTTTGATTACAGTGTTTCATGCCTAGCTCTTAGCAGATGCAATATTTGATCATGAATTTTGTGGACAAAAAAAAAAAACAACAAAAAAAACGGGGGGTGGGGTGGGTGGGGGATGCACAAGTTCAGTCACAGAAAGTAACAGGGTGATCTGATTATAAATTCCTAACTGGGCAGGTCCTGCTGGGTAGTCATGACCCAGGCATAAAACTTCTTTAATTTAAGCAAGCCCTGTCCATTGTTCATGTACATCTAGAATACACTTTTGAAATGCAGAGTAATCCTCTTTACAGACTCCTAGGATGTATAACCATCCTCAAGAGAGCACATAATCGCGTTAACTATCCTTCTTCTTGCTTTCTCCCACCTTCATGTTGTATTCCTTGATATTCCCTTCCTAATCCCACTTGTATTACAGAACTCATTTTCAGGAGAACCTGAGATCTTGCTTCTCGCATGTCATTAGTTTGGCTCAAATAAACCCTTACAGGTTTAGACGTTCTTATGTTGACAGTTTTCTAACATTTTTTTCTATTTTTATTTTCTTAAGCATACCAACTTGCAGTGTATTCATACGTAGTCTGGTCATGTTGTTATCAGCCAATTTTTAAAAACCTTATGATCTTTATTCCGTTGAATCTGATTTCTGTTGATATTCCAGGAAATTTATTTTTGTTAAATCTATTTAAATATTACCTGTTTCTGCATACAGCATTATTGTTTGTATACAATTTCTCAGAATATAATCGCAGAAATATTTGTTAAACAATTTCTGTTTGTCCACCTTTCTATTAGCATTTAAAATGTTACCTTCGTTTTTGAACTATCACTTTAATAGCTTCAGTAATCTAGGACTTGACATCTTGTTTTTAACTCCTTAATCAAAGTGTGGATAAGTTTGGATACTTTAAAAGAAGTCAATTGTTTCTTGAAGTGTTAACTTACCCTTTGAAGGTACATCTTTCATTATTTACTTATCACTGACCTGCATTATCATCTAATCTTTAAGAAAGTCACACAATAAGAAATGACAGACTTGACCTCAAAACCTCTCATCTGTCCTGCATGTCATCGTGTTCTTAAACAAAAAGGATGTTTCATGTTTAATATATCTCCTTCTTAACATATGTGACTAAAATTTGCAATAATTAATTTCTATCATGTATCATATAAAATTATATATTAAGGTTCTATTTTAATAATAAAATAAAATGAAACATTATTATTTCTTTCACAGAGGGTGTTGCTGATCAGCGTTCATTCTCAAACACCTATAGTCCCTTTCAATCCTGTTTCTGCTATATTTAACCCTCATAAAATTTCTAAATTGCCATATGTTTATTTTCATTTGTTTAAAGGAGGTTGTTTGAAGGTTAAACAGCTTGAGGACACAGTAATCATTATCCTGAATGATCATGCCTAGAATGGGGGCTACTTAGAAATAAGGAGATTATTTCTATAATCCTTCATGTGCAAGCAAAATTCACTGGTAAATTTAAATACAAAAGTTCAAGTTTCGTGGGTCTGTGAGGTTGCTAGTGATAAATTTTACATACTGAATCATACTAAAATCTCTGAGAGCAAGTCAGGACTTCAGTTGTCCAAGATTTTCTGAAAATCTTTAGCTCTGTAGAGGTAATTCCAGGAGATATTGTCAGTAATGTCAATCTTTCTTCTTCTCTATTTGAATTGACATTTACCCAGTCCCAGAAAGAAATATAAAAATTTATAAAATATAAAAATTCCATTTTAATACTTGTTTCTTTAAGCGTTCAAAATAAATATCCTGAAGATCTCTGATTCTTCATTCATTACTTTTAAAGTCACCACTTAATAGATGTTTGTTATAAGACAGAATCTTCCTCCATGCAATAACATATATAAGATAATTATTAATATTTTTATTTTAGAAAGTTGAAAATGAAGGCTTGACATCAGAGAACTAGTGTTCTACAGAATTGATTTTCATTCCAAAGTTTTCAAACTTGAGTAGCTGTGAAATCGTTCACTATCTACACTAAAATTCATTAATTAGCATGGCACTTGCAAAAAGACCACATAATCTTATTCTTGTGTCAGTTAAGATCTTCCAAGAAGCAAATGTGAAACTGGATTAGATATGGAAAAGGTAGATTGAGTGAAATGTCTGTGAAGAATATGAGGGAAGAAGCCAGGTAAGGCTTACGGTATGATGCAAGTCTGACGTGTCAAAGGGGAGAGAAGGTGGACTCGGTATTAAGTCTCAAATGACAGTGTAATTCCAAGAAAGGTTCATTAAGCAAATGGATGAGTGTTTACCGGAGCCCGAGTTGTCTCACTTTGCAAGAATGGGCTTGCCATGTTCATTTCTTGGCTTGAAGCAATAAGACCTCAGCTTGAAAGTGATGTAGATGTCGATACACTGATTGCAGCAGGAAACCTCAGTGCTGCATTTTGATGATTCTTCAAATCCTCAAAGAGCGAAGATCATCTTTTTCAAATAGGAATTCAGGATAATGTCATATCTGCGAACATGTATGTAAATTATGTTCTATTTATTTCTTTAACTGATACATGTAGGTGTGTGGGTGGCAGTGTAGGAGGCAAAGAACGGAGTTCAAAGGTGAATGCTAATGATGATATCTCAGAACACGGGCAAGGAAAACAAATGCCTCTTGGTCAGTAAGCACTAGTTCTGGACAAAGGAGTTTAAACAATTAGAATTTAAGAAAGTAGGAGTAATTAAAAGGGAACTTTTAGTTCAGAAAGTTACAGTAGAGTCCAAAATGTTTTCTTATGCCTCAAGAGGACTGAGACAAAAACAAATTGCAAGTCATAGATTGAAACAAGATGATTCTCAGATTTAGGAGCAGTGAGTCCACTAGGTAGCTGGGACACTGGCGAGCCTAGCATGGTCAGGCACAAAAAACATTAGGTTCTGCGGGCAAATTGCATGGATAAAGACAAGAACATAATGAAAAGAAGGAATAAAAGAGGCGATTTAAATTCAGATTTGCTCTGGAATACTCTGGTATAAACAGTGCATATAACACCTGTAATGTTTGTGACTTAAACTAATAACCCTTAATCATAGATATTAAAAAATTAGAAGTTACTTTTAACATGTTTAATAATATCTAAATACGGTCTCATATATATATATATGTATATGCATATTTGGGGGGGGGAGTCAGGTAATAATTTCTCTCATGAACTTTTCTCCCTCCATCTCATCTTTGTGTCTTACTGACATCACTGATTTTGAAAGACTTCTTATCTCTTAGTCGAACCCATTCCCAGGTGTTCTTTGACAGGAATTTCCTATTAATAAAGGTTAGAGAAGATGAACAGTGTTTTCTATTGATAGTCCTACCAAAGTATTCGGCTATTTTTGAAGTCTCGAAATGCTATTGTAAGAGCCAAAGAACAGATTCTTAAATGAGCAAATGAGCTGTGATTATCACCAAATGTAAATAACATTAGATTAAGTTGTGACTCTAGAAAGTGTTGCTTATTGGTGCTATTATCTTGCTTTAAGTATTTAGGAGAAAAAGTTAACTCAGAAATGAAATTTGGAACCACATATAGTTAAACAAAAATAAACACACTAAAATTTCACATTAAAGCAAACAATTCAGATAACGGAATGCTATTGTTACAGATACATGCTTTATCTGATTTTTGACCTAGTTCTTAGTTTGGAAGTCACTTAGTCTGCTTATTTGTCTCCATGGTGTTTTGATGTGCACTGTTTTACAATTGCATACTCTCATTTGCATTTTTATATGTCCAGAATTCAGTTCAGCTAATCTTTTACTGTCATAGTTATGTTCTTCTCTTAAACAATTGTCTAAATGTCAGGTATCATAGAAGTGTTTTCAAAAAATTAAAATCACAAGTTTTAAATCCTAGGGGGAAAATATTAAAATACTTTAAGATGTGATTTATCTTAATTATCCTCTAGTTTCTTTCCATTTTTAACTGCTGGCTACAGTTTAAAGGGGTAAGAAAACATATTAAGCTTTTTTCTCTTTTTTTATAGCCTTCCTTCTACCCAGCCCAATGTATTCTTTAAATTAGCAGGTCAGGGCTTTCTCCCCAAAACCTCCAGTTCTAAATTTCAATGTGGAAGAGAAGGAAGAAAATCAGACTTAAAAATACTTCTTTCTTAAATGTGACCTGCTTATAGCAACGAAGGTATGTGCCATTTTTTCATACTGTAAATCAAACTTGTATGTGAGCAAGGAGACAAAATGACATTGAAAATTAGAGTTTTGCAGCATTTGAGTAATTTATAAAATTTCCCTGCCACTGAATATAAAGACAGGTATATTTTCCTGACTGATTGATCTAAATTTTACTTCTGCATCAGTCAGTTCTCTGTATAAAGGATTAGCTGTCTGAGTTATATCGCTTGTATAGACATAATCATACGATTATGAATTTTAGTCTTAAATTTGCATTGTTGTGAATGCTTCATTTATCCAATCCTCATGTTTCATTTGTAACTATCTTTTCTCTAGCTGTTTTCCCCCCAGTTATACAATGTTTAAAATACACAAGTCTTTAGCAGTCAACTTCGTCCATTAATGTGTTCTATCTGGAGTTTTCCTCTCTAAGGTAATAGCAAGTATAAGCTAAACTTTAATATCCTAGTACAATATCAAGTCATATTATTCCCAAAGATGTATCGTATTGTTATAAATGGATGTCCCTTTCAACATTTTAATATTGACTTTTATAGGACAGATAGGACACAGCTGCATTAACCAGTCAGTTGAGAATAAATATGTCATCCTGTATTCCACATAGTATGCATCTTTCAGTCACAACACTCATCTGCCAAAACTTATGACTCTGAATTACGTTAACAATTTTGGTTTAGGTCAGCGCACAGAATTTAAACACCTACACAGTAGCCTGTGTTTTCACTCCCCTATTGAAAGTCTCTATTCAGCAGCATAGATACATTTAGAAAGCTAAAAAAGAGAAGTAAGTCTGTGGGCAGTCTTCCTTCGTTATTTTCGTTTGAACTCACATACTACCTGACCTATTTTCCTTACACTGCAGAAACATTATGAGAAATCTTTTTCAATCTTGAAAAAGCATTTGCCAAAAATGGAGCACACACATATAAACACACATAAAATGGACAAATGGATGAAGTGCCAGGTATCATATATTTTTTGTTAATATCTGAAGTAGAGGCACACATGCGTAAAAACTATTGGCAATCCTAAGAATATCAAGGACTCCTTCACTATAAAAAGAATAATGTATGGTATATGGAATGCACTGAGTCGATTCATTGCTTTTCAGAGGAACATTCCTATTTGGACCCCTGAAAAACTTTCTAATGGCCTAAACGCTAAAATTGAATTGTCTTTTCCTTACCTTATGAAGGGAACCAAAATTTTGTCACTCTAAAGCTACTTTTTGCTATATTGATTCTAAGCTGGTTATTAAGAAACAAAAGACTCAGAAAGAACCTTCGCCTGCTCCTGTTTCCTGCCGAAAAGATTCAGACAGAAAACCCTGCTTTAGGAAGGGAGCCTCGGTTTAATCACCTTAAGAATTTTCAGCCTTAGGAAGACTCCAAGCCTGTTAGCTATCCGTCCACTTATATCCCACTGTCTCCAAGTTGCCTAGCAAGAATTTTCCTGCCATGTATATTCTACTTTTCTTCAACTACCTGTAAATTGCCCATTCTTATTTCTGAAATATACCCATTCTCCCTTTCTCCTTCGACTAAATGTCATATATACCCAATGTTGCCTGTCTTTGGAATTCTCATGTTTATGTGAACTCCCCACGTAAATGTACTTAAAATGTGTCTTCCTTCTATTAATTTATCTCTGTTAATTTGATTATTAGAGTAGCTAGAAGAATTTAGAAGGTGGGACAAATATTTATAATGAAGTATAAATTTAATTACTATAGAAATTATTAGACACATTATTCCCTAAGTATAGGTTGATGCTATATGAATAGTGTGTTTACATACATTGAAATAAACTTAATTATTTTTAAATGTAGTCTCTTTTTTTTAAGCAAGTATTCAAAAATTTGCTGCCTTTTTAGAAAAATCCTCATTTTACCTTCTTATCTTCACAGGAGGTATTTTTATTAAATTTGTAGTCCTATGTCATATTTTAACTGGTTCAAGAAACAGCCTGTTTTTGATTCCCACAAATAATGTAAAGTAAGTGACCTACAATAAGCTTAATATGGTTTTACATTTAAAAAGTAATCATTTTGACATTATAAATTTCAATATGTAAAGAGCTTAGAAGTGTCATTCGTATCCTTAAAACGGCAACAAAATAGCTGGACAGATAATCAATAATTTTTTCGTACCCATTAGAGAACTGAAGTTGCAGGGCAAATTACCACCCTGAAACCCGAGAGACAGAACCATCCATTGAGAGGCAGCCTAAATCTGCTGATCTGGAGCAGAAGCCACTGGAGACCTAAATTGATAGAAACACTTAAATGGTAATTTTGCCTAATGGCTGGAGGCTGAGTGAGGACTGGCTTGCGAGTGACAAACTCCTGGGAGTTGCAGTCTTACTCGTAGTGTTTTACTTCCGGGGATCACATCAGGTTCTTAGAGTGAATATCTGAGCAAGATTTCCTCTTGGCTCTAGCACAGGGAAGGGGACATTGTGAAATACCTCCAAAGCCCTGTCAATAACACGTAAATGCCTAGGCTTTATTCTAGCTGGGGGCAGGGAAATCCTCTTACTCTAATTTTCTCCAGCCTCCCCATTTCACAAAAGGAAAACAAAACAAAACAGAACAAAACGAAAACCAAACGTAGTTAACAGGGATCAGAGTTTCAGGAAAAAAATTGGGAATATTTGGAAATTTTACAGCAAGGGAACAGCAGGAAGTGCTATACTACAGAAGAAATATTTGTAAAGGTCACAGCCCAAGGATACTGGCTGACCAAAAAGATGAGATTTTATCAGATTATAGAATCAGCCTTTTTCCCATACCTCACCACCACATGACAAAAGTTCAGTATGATAAAATCTGAAAGGGCTGCAAGATAAATATTCTCTCTGATGAAGAGTGTTTAGGGAAACCCAAAGTCAGCAGTGTAGAAAAAAAAAAAAAAAGCCAGAAACGTTAACACAGTGTGAATTGTCTGTCACCTACATCTATAGCAAACATTGAACATGCCCTAACTTCTAGCCAGGTGAACATTATATTTCACAATAAAGGTCTAAATACCTCAGTTTTTATTACCTGATAGAACATGTCCAGCTTTCAATAGAATAAGTATAAGTCATGTCAAAAGGCAATAAAAAACAAAGTTTGAAAAGTAAAAGGAATGATCATAATCAAACCTAGATATAACACGCATGTGGGGATTATGGTACATGGATATTAAAATAACTATGGTTAATATGTTAAGGGCACTACTAGAAAAAAGTAAATTATGAAAGAATAAATGAGTATTATAAGAAGGGGTATGGCAATTCTAAGGAAGAATGAAAAGGAAATGATAAAAATAGAAAGACTGTAAGAAAATGAAGAATTCCTTCGATGGATTCATCAATATATGACATGGCTGAGAAAATCAGTAAGCTTGAAGACAGGTTAATTGAAATAGAAATAAGAATATTCTGAAAAACAGAGTAAGAAAAAAAACTGTGTAGAAATTTCAAAACGTGTATGATGCACAACATTGGAATAGCAAAAACAGAAGAGAGAACAAAATGGAATAAATATTTGAAGTAATTGATGACACAGAATTTTCCAAAATTAACGTAGACAACAAACCACAGATTTAAGAGGCTAAAAGAGTGACAAGCAGAATAAAAACCAAAACAAACAATAACACATCTAGGCATATCATATTCAAACTGTAGAAAACTAAAGACAAAGGAAATCCTGAAAGAAGTCAGAGGAAAAGAAACTTTACTTTTAGAAGAACAAGAATGAGAATTATATATGATTTCTTGTCAGATGCCATGCAAGTAAGAAGAGAATATAGTGAAGTACTTAAAATTTTGGGAAAAAAAAAAAAAAACAGAACAACAACCGTAAATTTTTACTCAGTGAAATTTTATTTCAAAAATAGATAAATAAAACCTCTCCAAAAGGACAAAAACAAAATAAACTCTTAGAGAATTCATTGCCAGCAGACTTGCCTCCTAGAATGTTAAAAGAAGATTGCCTAAAAAATAGCCAGAAATTTGGGTTTACATTAAAAAAAAAAAAAAAGCATAAAATGAAGAGTAAATGCAGGTAAAATTAAATCTTTTATTTTTCTTATTCTTAATTGATGTAAAAGATAACTATTTAAAGAAATAATAGCAATAGTAGCAATGTATTAGTTGATTATAATACGTGAAGAAATAAATGAAAAACGTTAAAGTCACAAGAATAGGAGGGAGGAATTGGAAATACTCTGTTTTAAGGTACCTGGACTACATGCGAAGTGGTGCAGTGCTATTTGAAGGTGCATTTAGATTTGTCAAAAAATGTACATTGTAAATATACAAGGAATGTTTGAGAAACTGTCACAGCCAAGAGGAACCTAAGTTAGACAAGACAGCAAAAAATTAGTCTCTTGGATGAGATTCTAGAACAGAAGAAGGACATTAGGTGAAAACTAAAAAATCTCATAAAATATTAACAATAATGCATCGATCTTTTCCATTAACTATCACAAATGTACCGCACTAGTGTTAGATTTACAATAAGGAATACTAGTTGTGAGATTTAGTGAAACTGTCAATGTTCTTGCAACTTTTCTTTAAATCTTAAACAATTTAACAATTAAATGTTTATTAAAAATACAATATATGAAAAGTGCTTAGAGTTTAATATATGATAAAATAATCATTTAAAATGATTTACAATGTATTACTAGTTTCTCAATAAAATTATATATAACTTTCAGTAAACCAATGACTCACCAAGCAAACCTCTGCCTCATTTTGTTGTAAAACAAAACCAAATAAAACAACCTAATTTATATAATTAATAAGATAATCATAATCGTTAATCATAATCATTAAGTAAACTTGTTCAAAAAGAAATGATATTTTGTTATTAGACTTATAGTATATACAAAAAAGTTTTTAAAATCTTTGGAATGGCAAAATATGTACTTATTTTTAAAGGAATTACTTCTCATAGAAAGTTAAAATGAACTTTAAAATATTTTGGGTAAATCTCCAAAATCAGAGCCAATATACAGGAAACATAGAAAATATTTTAAATGACCACTATGAAATACTTTTCTGTCTTAAAATACGTGAGACATCTCTGAGATAGCCTAAATTTTAATTACCAGGACCTTACTTGTCCTCTTTTTAAGGTCTTTGAGTCTGACTGATGGAGCGAATGAGATAAATGGACTCTTTGGTGAAATATATATATATATATATATATATATATATATATATATATATATATATATAGTATATTCAAAGTAACGAGATAAAGCTTTTTTAAAAAAAATACTATTACATTTCTTGAGCTCCACATAGGCTGCAGAGAAGTAGGAAGACATTAATTTTCTTCACATACTTAACAATTCTCTTGTCATATATGCAGCTAACTTGGTCAAAATGGTAAAATTCAAGTGGAGCCTATACAAAAGTTCTCTCATTTGAATGATTTAAAGATATATTTAAATGGGTTATTTTGCCCTTCAGATTAATTTTCAATTTCTCTTGCATTGTTAACACGTTTGAAAAATGTCCACTAAAATGGCTAATTTCGGGTTGATTACTGATAGCTGAGAAAATTTTTAGTCAATACATCTCTGATACATTCTTAAAATCTCTAGTTTTAAAAATGCCAAAAACACAGATCATTTTAGATGCCTCTAGATGAGGATGAACAACCATATTCAATTTTTATAAATGTATTTATAACTAGGACCATGTATGAGAGATTCTGTTAGTTTTATATTTTATTTAGTTTGTTATAATCTGAATTATTTTTTACATAGAAGTTAGGAGTTTTTTTTTTTAACACATAATCAGATCTTTATCCCTTTCTTTGCTGCTATATCTCTTGTTCTAATTTGTCTTTTACCATTATTACTCTTTAACTGCTAATAAATAAATAAATAAATAAATAATAAATAAATAAAAGACCTGATGTTTCTTTAACTCAATGACTCAGGGTTTCCTGGAGTTGGAAACTATTCCCTCTGAAAAGCAGCAAAACACTACAAATACTTAGTGCCACAAAAATGAAAGGAGTAAATTATTTAGCTTTTTTAAAATGGCAATTTTGCTCAAGCACTAGTCTAAACATGTTTGCATAGCTTCCTTTAAGAATATTGTACAATCCTCTGTACACAGGTAATTAAAAGAAAATCAGACACTGGCGGCCTTCATGATATACTGGCTCATACCTGTGCTTCCTTGGGGTTCTGTAATGATGTATGTTTGTTTTAGTTGCTGGTATTTAAAAACAAGAGTGCTTTGTGTAAAAATATGAATTTCCATCTTCTTTGGAAGAGCAAATATATTGGTAAAGCACTCTCTGAAAAAGAGTTTTGGAGCTTCCTGGTTCTAGTCTCATTTTGAAAGTCCATTTGGCCATTTGGACACCAACTCCTAGAAAGGATTCTGCAAAATTTATGAACAATATTGATTTTCTATACATATTCAAGGGGAAAAAGTCCATAGCTTTCATGACCATAGCTTTACAGAAAATGTCACAACTATAAATCTATTGTTCATGTTAAAAAGCAAGTATATTTACATAGGCACATTCATTTATCTCTTCTTCATTCTTTCATCCCCAGAATTCTTAATTCTAAAACTGCTCTTCCAGCATATAGATAAGCATTTATAAGGCTTGACTCATAAAATTGTTACTCTGCTTTAAATTTTTTTCTCCTGCCACACACACAAAAATAATTTAACCTGATATTTAATGAGTTTTATTATATTGACTTTCTCTGCTGTTTGAACTATAGCTATATCATCACTTTTATACTATAAACATCATGTGGTTTTTAAGATTCTATTCTGGAATCACAGGTTTCTAATTCTTGGTCATGTGTAACTTTAAAAATAATGCTAACAGAAATTAGTGAAACATTGAAAATAAACATGCATATAAATGATTCTTTAGTTCACAGGACTAAAACATATAGTTTTAAAAATTTAATTATAAACTCAAAGACAGTTATTAGGTAAGGTCACATCCATTAATTCATATTTAACTTTTTTATTTCTCTTTTATTTCCTAGCTTTTTCCTGCATTTCATTTACCCAATTTGAAGTTTGAGTAACAGTTTCAGCCTTTCTATATGTCCCATAGAAATATACAAACATGATTCCTTATGTCAGTAGACTTGTCTTAGTTTAACAAACTATCAGACAGAATTTGTCAAAAAAAAAGGGTATTCTTTACTAAAATTTTGGATTCATATTAACAAAACCCATTGCCTTATGTTCCAACTGACGTTGGAATTATATTTTTTTTATTTGATCAGAAATCTAGTGTAGACATTTCTAAAATAGATGTACCCAAATTTAGTATAAATTATGCTGCTTATTTGCAATGATTTAACATATGTAACATAATAAAAACAATAGTGTAACTGATGTGTGTGCTCCAATGATCTCAAACTTTTGATTTAACATTTCTGTGGAAAACAATATTTGAAAGAAATCTTGTGTAATAGTCTATTTTTAAAAAGCAGACAAAACTGGGCTGTGAGATCGGAGCACAGAAAGATCCTCACCCTCATCCACCCTGCAGGGTCCCTCCCTCAGTAGCCCAAGGACATTCTGGAGTGCCAACAGAATTTGAAGAGTTAATTGCAGAAAACGTTGAGCTAAATAATAGTGTTTCCTTGGCAAAAACCCATTATTTTATCAATAATATTTAATAAATGTTATTAATTTCAATATTGTTTATTAAGTTTTTCTGAGTATTTTAAGGGAACTTTTACACTATGAGGACATTGACAGCACTTGAGAAAATGCCTCAATCATAAGAAAATTAACAATAGCTTCTGATCTTTTAAAAAATATTTTCATCATTTACAAATTATTTTTCTAACCATTGTCTGTTTAGTCCCTACAATTAACTTCTACATAAAATTTATATAACATATTTTCCTTACATATTGCAGAATTAAAAATATATTTAAGTAATTATGCTATGTGTCTAATGTCTCATCAGAAACAAAATTTTTTTAAAAGAATTTTTTTTTTACATTTGTTTTTCATTTAAACAGTTATTTATTGATCACCTGCCATTTGCCAAACATTTTCCTGAGTTCTGGGAGATAGAAAAATGGATTAAGACATTGACTGGCTTCAGTGAGCTTACAACTTCATAGGAGGGAGTGATATTTTTAACTGTAATGCAGTGGGAATAGGATATATACCATAATAAAGTTATATACAATGCAATGGTATGCTGGAAAATAAACTGGCGAGGGAAACGGGTTTGGGGGAGCCCTGTGTTGTCAGTTTCTGTGGTGTAAATATCCTCGCCACAACTGATTTCAAGCTCCTTGTAGTTTAAAAATCGGCTTGGAAATTTCTGAATATTTAATAATCAGCTCTCACAAGTGAGAATAACATGACTTCAGTTCATCACTGGAAGTGTGGTTAGAAGTATAAGGAAGGCAGCAATGTATTCTGCCTGGAATGAAGGTGGGGAAAGATTCAGAGCACAGAGAATTCAAGTTAAGTCTTAAGGACTAGTGAGATGATAGGGCAGAGAACAAGGAAGGAGAATGGTCTATGTGTGAAGGGAACCTTATATGCACATTTAAGAATGCTGAGAATTCATGGTGTGCTGGGGTTCCAGAAGCTGAGTGTTACATTGGACCTAGATTGTTATAAACCTTGAATGATGCACAAGTAGTTTGATTCCTTTAGGCAGAAAATGAGAGCTTCTGGAGGGACTCACACAACCTATTTGAAGAATAGCTAATAAAACAGACCAAACACAGATGGATTCTGCCAAATGGCCAGATCTTCTACACACATCGACTTAGTTATTGTTAATAGTTGTTTAATACTCTGAGTACCATCTATCTCATCCTTCCTCTTCTGTCCTCCATTGCGATTATATGATGAAGCAACATAATGGATGATATATATGGTGTGAGATTTAGGAGAACAGAATCAGTTCTAAAAAAAAAAATACATTAAAGTGGGAAGATAAGCAATTTACACAATTTAGAAGTGTTTTTAAAAAATTTTTCTTATAATGAAATATCTTTTTAGACTGAATAACCTAGATCTCAGTATTCAATTGTAGCTATCATCTATGTAGATAACATTTACTATTCCAAACTTTGTCATATCTGTAAATAATGCTGAGATGTTAGATAAAACATCCACATTATCTTGGTGAAGTCAGACTGCCTTGCTTGATAATTCTCTGTCTGGCACATTTCTAAAAAAACCTGTGGACAAAGATTACTGGTATCTGTATCTTATGAATCAGTCCTTCCTCAGGTAAAATTATAAGGAAGGAATAGGAATAATCAGATCTGGAGTCAAAGTAAATTTTTTAGCTGAGTTAGTTTCATGGTTACACATATATTAAAAGTTTGAAGCTTAGTGATTTTACATAATATATTTCTTTCATCTGAGAAAAGGACAACCCCATAACCCATTGTAACAAAACTATCTGGATTTCAGTAACAATTTTATTGGTCAAATATTTTTCTTTTTCTCATTCATCCGTTGAAGGAAAATAAAAACAGATTGTCATAAATACTTATAATAAATTATCAATGTAGAAAACAATTTTACGTTTGATAAAGTTTAAAATTTTATTTAAAAGTTTATAAGACAGTGTCAGAACTCAAAATTTTTACTCCTGGGCAAATAATCTCTGTGGTTGAGTGTTTTATGGACTACCACTAAGAACATTATGCCTGGTTTCATTTAAGCAAGATTCTATGAAGTTGATATTTCAATGGAATTAAATAAGCTTCACAAAGATAAAGGTATAATCAGGATCAAAAAAGATCATTTGACTGTCAAGAATTATTTTCCTTTTAATACTATGTTACCTCCAAATATTGTTTTTCCAACAACTCAATATCTTCCTTTTAATCTTGTTGGTTGGCAAGTTGAAAGATTTATAATTACATCCTATATGTTTGGAGAATTTTCGTTTCCTGTCTTTTAATTTATGCTTTTCTCTTGTTCATTTAGAACTAGTTTAGAGTAATTGCCATAATTGCGAGGATAGTAGTGTTGCTAAAATTCTTATAAGGTAAATATAATTATAAAACTACATAGACATTGTTTCCATAGAAGCAACAGTAACAACTCATTTATTAAGACATCTTGTAGTTCCTTTTAATTCTAATAAACACAAATGCATTAAAGCTTACTGAACAAAGTGAAAGGGAATTTTTATGAGCTAATTAGATAACTTCTTAAAACTTTGGGTTTTAGTCATAATGCTTCCTTAACAAATTATTGATAAAATGTTTTTAATATTGCCAAAATATGAAATGATTTTTAAGGATATAAAAATAAGATGATATACAATTATCTTCAACTAAGAGATTCATTTCAAGAACTTTATACTATTGCATTAATAAGTTAAACAAGAAGCACGTTTGCTACTATTTTACCTGTTTTTAAATAATATTCTATGAGTTACCTTCTAAATGACTTTTACATATTTTACTCCCTAAGTAATCAAAATTTTCTAACTTGATCTGTTTATTATTTAGAGGTCAAAATATTTATTTCTAGATACCCTGTGTGAACATTTATCTCCCAAGATATTCTCCTTTTTAAAGTGAGAAGTCAGGGGGGTTGGGGAATGTGTCTTTTTGAGCAGATAGCTAAGTGTTTACATGGGCTATTTTTTGAGGATGGAGTTAGGTTCAGTCTTTTATTCTCATTTCAACTTTCAATTTGGCAGTTAATTGATAATTATTCTATTAAACTAAACATTTTAATTGAAGAAATGTAGTAAAGATAATGTTGGCAGAAAAATGTTTTTACATATGTTCAATTTAGAGTTCTAATTTTACTAATGGCTAAATACCTATTATTTTTTTTCTTTTTCAAAAGAATATGACTGCTTTTATGTTAAAAGAACCAGTATATAAACTTCTAAGCTTTTTCATTCCTTTGCTTGTTTTTTTTTCCCCCTTCAATTTCAATAAAAACCTACACAACTTACTTTTCTATTTTTTTCCCTGGTTGGTACGCTTTATCAAATACCAACTGTCCATCATTTACTTCTATAATTACTATAACTTTTCTCAATGCTTAAAAAGACATCAAAATTATAAAATTGTTTCCAGCTGTCTATGTCTACATGTTTGTGCAAGAGAGGAAAAGAGAGATGAAAAGATTGAGAGACTGGAACAACATATAAATATATTATTTTTAAAAATGTGATCAATGTTTGAAATATGTAATAAAGATGTTTACCAAATCAAGTGCTATAATGTATTTATTTCAAAGGGTTTTTCAGTATTAAGAATGCTATTTCAAATTCTGCCAGTCTAGACTAGGTCTACGTAAGGCACTTTTTGAGAAAACTTAGCTATCGAGTGAGGATACTAGAATACCATTTTGTAATTTACAGCTATAAGAATGCCTCATATAAACGAGTGATATTTTTCTTATAGTATTCATTTTCCTCTTTTTTCCTTTACCTTTTCTCTTTTCACCTCTCATTACTAGTATCATTGTTTAAAAACCTGTTACTTGCCAAATGTTAAGGCTTTTGATGCACAAATACTGTGAATACTTCCATATGATAAATTGTTTGGTGCTGACAAAATATCAGTGTTTTTGTCTTTATCTTGTAAGCCCAAGAAGGCGATTTGATGCTATGAATTGGGAACACTTCCAAATCACATAGGCTTGTGCTTAGATTTAAGTTCTGCTATTTTACACATAAACTTTGCAAATAAATATGCTCTATTCTGACATAATGTATACACACATAATTGATTCAGATGCCATTTATATGCCATAACAGTCACCTTTTTGAAGCATACGATTCAGTGCAACTACTGCCACTTGCTAAATTTAGAACATCTTTACCACCCAAAAGAGAAAACCCATACCCCCTTGCTGTCAATCTCCATTCCCAACCTTCACTCATGCCTGTTTGAAATCACAAGCCTATTTTCTGTCTTCATGGTTTTGCCGATACTGAACTTTTCCTATGAATGGAATTATGCAATATATAAGCCTTTCTGATTATCTTCATTCACTTAGCATGACATTTTCAAGGTGTATTCATATTGTAATAGGTATAAGTACGTATTTCCTTTTTAAGCCAATAATATTTTATTGTATGTTCATTTCTATTTATCTCGAACTGTTTTCTCATTTATCTTGCGATATATTGGTTGCTGAGGAATATGCTGTTTATTTTCCATCAATTGTGAGTTCATTAAATTTACTTTTCATTTAAATTAATTTTTATTCTTTTAATTCATTTTTATCCATTTTTAGTAATCTAAATCCTTTTAAAATGTATTGAGGCATGTTTTACAGCCTAAAACATAGCCTGATATCGCCTTGACTTATGAGTCAAGAGAGTTGGATTCTGGCCCTTTGCCTATTCCTGCCACATTGTTTAGTTTGTACATCTTTTAACGTTTCTTAGCCTCAATTTCTCAGCTATTGTGGTTGGCATTTGAGTTCTAAGTTTCTGTAATAAAGAACAAAGAAAGAAGCCATTTGTTTAGCATTTAGTAAAAGAGGAAAAGACCTTTCCCAAAATTGTCAAAACTTTGCTTTCTTATGAGGAAACACACTTTCTTACCCCTTCTCACATTTTTACTGTATTTTATCTTGCAGTGACCTATATTCATGACATATCTGGTTGTTGTTTGATGCCATTCTCTGTGGCTAAGAAGTATTCCTCATGTAGAGTGTAGAGTATAACTTTAACCAAAGCATCTCAATGTGTCTTCAGTAATCTGTAAATATACTTATTAGGTTTTTATTGTAACTGTGATCTAATTAATTTAGAATTTATTGTGGCCCTTTCTTCTCTCAAAAGTGGTTTTGGTATATAATGAGTAAAGGAGATATTTTCCTACACATCATCATATCATCAAATACATATATCATTTAGACCTCTGCAAGCCCCAAATGTTTATGTATTCTGCGTTAGTTCCTCTTGATGATATTGAGGTTGAAATATAACTATGAATGATGTTGTTATCCAGGAAAGTACTTAAAATAAAAACTATTGTTTGTATATGTGGTATATGTCTTTTTTACATGCTGGGCCTTGGCTTGTTTCTTTTCTTCTTCTCATAATCGATTTTACTTACAAGTTCCAGTTTAGAAAAAAAACATTAACATTTTCTTTTTTTGAAGTCTCTTCAGCTTCTTTTCAGTTTTGGTTATTATTTTTTTCTTTTTGGTTACTAAAATTTTAGATATGGAGAGACTGAGCAGTTTTCATACAGATATGAAATAAATTGATCATTGCTCTATCTGAATTGTCAGACTTATAGAATGAGGAAAAATTAGAAGAATAGGACTAGACAGTATATAAGATAATATGACTCTCTAATATTCTTTGTGAAGATTGTAAGGGCTGAGAATGATGTTAACCGCTAACTCTTACGTAAATTTGAAATGCTGCCAGACACCTTTTCTAAGTACTTTATGTATATTAATCCAGAAAACAACCCTAGGATTTTTTAATCTTCACAACAACCCAGTGAATGAGGAAGCAGAAACACAATGTGATTAAGTGTTTTTCCTAAGGTCCCACGGCAGACTACAGAGGTGGTGCTCATAAGCCACTGAGGAAGTACACAAACAATAACAACAGAGAAAATTAGACAAGGAGACCAAAAGAGGCTATTGTACTTCCTTGGCTCAAGTTGTTGTTTCCTTCTTGCAGCTTTGGGTCTTCCGAAAATTTAATTCTCTATCTTATTAAAGTATAAAAGCTGGCTGATCTTCATGCTCTCCTTTCGACGCCAGACTCTTGAATTCCTTGCTCCCTGGCTTAGATGCGTTTTAAAGAAAATATGTTAAGTGGGAAAATCTGGCTGACTTTTTTTCCATCAATTTTAAACATTTTCAGTTTGCCAATTTTACATTCATTTGGGTATTATAATGTATTCCACAGATTTTGATATGACTGAGTTCATTTTAAAAAGAAAAGCCTTTCTCGTTCTTTGTCTTATACTAATTCCATACAGTGCCTCATTTCTTCCCCTTCCACTTAGTGTTACTGCCTATTTTAAGCAAATATCTATATATGATTACATGACTTTTGTTGGCTTAGAAAAAAAAATGTGAAATTTGCTTCATTCTAGTATTTGGACAAGACAATTATCAGGGCATGATGATTAATTAGATAGATAAATAGATAGATAATAGATAGATAGATAGGTAGATAGATAGATAGATAATTTTTTTTTTTTCCTCCAGTGAGTAAAACTATAGTAGCAAGTTGCAAAGTTGCAAGGTGACTGGTCCTCAGGACATCATTGACTATCAAAATAAGTAATGAAAGAACCATTTGATGTCTTTATTATTTAGTTATCACATAAAACGAAATCTGTAAACTGCTTTATTAACATTTTTTTCTAGTTAGTTTACATATGCACCTTTTGAAGTGGTTTAGCTTCCTAGACCCAGTTGAAGATATAAATCAGACACAACTAAAATCTAATATTTCTTTTTCTTAGAACAACTAGGACACATTCCAGTATATACCCATATACCCACAAACCACATATATGTGTGTATTTTTTATTGCTATTAGGACTCCTGGGCCACTCCAAACCTTTTATTCTTCCTGATTTTTGCATCCCAATTTGAGCAGGAGATGGAGGTTGAAGAACTGTTTTCTAAATAGTATAACTATCTAATATCATTTAGACATATTTAGCCATTAATTAATTCACTAGAAACACGTAGACATTTTATGTCAAATATTGTACTGGAACTCTACGATAAAAAAAAAATCGGTTAAGGTCACATTTTTGTTGATCTTATGTGAGGAAAATAAAGAAAATCATAATCAAACAAAATTGCAGATTAATGTAAAATTTCAACTCTGATTAATGTGTACTAAGGAAGACTGAAACACAGTGCCATTAGAATCTTTAATATTTAACATTTAATCTACCAGAAGGTATTTGTGCAATCTGAAGGAGGATGGGGGGTAAGAGGGTGAAAGCGAACAACGTGAACAATCAAGTAGCTTATTTGAGAAGATGAAAAAAAAGCAGAGATTTGAATAAAAGTGTAGAAAAGCTGTGTGGTGATCTGTGGATAGAGTACTCCAAATGGAAGAAAGAGGAAATGATCTTTTTGAAGCATCGTGGGCAGAGTGGTTTGCTTGGCATGTTTAGGAAAAGCAGGAAGACAGTGTGGGTGGAAGAGAATAGCAAGTATATTGTCAAAGATTCTCTCCCTGACTAACCTCTAGCTCCTCTGAGCTATCTTCTCTACCAGGCCTCTGCGTGGGCCTATAAAAATTTAAACAAGCACTGACATAGTTTCTAACAGCTCAAAGTGGCATTCCCTAGGATAACCCCAGTTCCCTCAAAGTACCTGCATGAGAAAACTCTAGACTGCCAGATAATTTATTGTTTGTTCTAGGCAACATCTGATGATAGGTGGGAAGGTAGAAGCCTAACCACAGAGTGCCAGGTAGCAAGCCCAAATGGGTTTCACAGGACTCCCTCCCCACTTTTTGTAATTTTTTTTTTTTTTTTTACTTCCTTGACTCTACTAAAACCCTGTCATTCCTCCTCCCCTTTGTCTCATTACCCCTTTAAAATACCTAGTCCCATCTGCACCTATTGGAGCTCAGCTCTTTGTCTATTGTCTATAGTTAACTGATTACAGTGTTTTCACTTCTTTAGTCTGGCTGTGTTTATCTTTGAGCGTACAGAATACAAAGTCAGAGACATTAGATGGGAGCCTGGCCACACAAAGGCTTGTAATTTATGATTAAAAGTCTGGATTTTACTTTGAACAAGATGGGAATCTATTAGAGGCTTTGACTTGAGAAGAGGAATTATAAGACTTAAGTTTTTCAAAGAAACCATCTAACTTTTTTGCAGAGGAATACCTCCAGATGAACAAGGGGAAAACTGGGGAGACCAGTTAAGAAGCAGTTTTAGTGGTCCAGAAAGAAATGGTGTGGTTTGTTTTTAGATAATAGTGGTGGAGAAAATGTGAAATCTTTTGGATATACTTGAAGATAGTGCTAGTTGTATTTGCTAATGCACTGTAAAGTTTGATTTTAATATGAGAGATATTTATATACATAAGGAAAAGTAAAATGATTTTACACTCTGCTCAAATATCTGTGTCAAATGTATAAATGATAAATAATGATAATGTCTTTTCAAAACAAATATTTGTGGATAAAAGATATTAATAGCTACTTAGTAAAATCAGATATATGGTATGCATTTCCCACTTGATTTTTTCCAGTTTAAAACTAACAACTGATGGAAATATTAGAATGGTTTTTCTAGATGTTAATAAAAAAAAAGAATATGATTTAAAGAGATAGTTCTTATTTTCAGAAAGTATCTTTATATGAAAAACAAATTCAATAAGCCAGTTGTATCACCAACTAAAATTTAAGTTTCTAGTTTGGTAGTCACAGCTTTGGAAAGGAGAAAAAGAACTGGAATTTCTGGGAAATTTTTAAGAGACAATTCGTGTCAAAAACTTTACTTTCTTTAATTATTTGTTATAAGTATCATAATCTTCATCCTAAATTTTATTAAGTAGGACACATTTATGATCTTTTTCTAAGCACTATAAATAATTATGTATTTTCCTTCATTCATTCATCCATTATTACTTCATCCATCTACCCATTCAATGACCATAGAGATTTGCTTAATGCACTTGCCATCCTTGCAGTGGAAAAGGCACATATCTGAAGCTTAACTATGAATGGTTTAAAATAGCTTGTTCTGTATATTGAAATAATTGAAAAACTATATTATTTTTATAATGCAAAATACAGAAAGGAAATGTCAAAAAAAATGTGTTTCAAATGCTTAATTGAAAGTCTGTGAATTTATACAACCAAGTTTCTTCAAAAAAGTTAAAGTGTAGGAGTGTGCGATTTTTAGGTTTATCCAAAAAAGCAGACTTCTAAGGATTTCATATACTTGACAACAGATGGACTTAAGTTGAAATCCTGCTTCTATCATTTATAAGTTCTGTCACATTAAACATGAGATGTAACTTCTCTGAACCTAGGTTTTCTCGATCGGAAGTGGGGTTAATAATATCAATTACATAAGATTATCATACGAATTTAATGAGATATATAATAGAGTGTTTTCCAGATTTTACCAAAAGGCTATAACTCAGTAAATGTAAATATCATTTTTATTTTTTTTGGGGGGAGGGGATGTTCAAGGTAGTTCACTGACTAGTACTTTAAACAAGAAATTATGTATTACGTTTTTCTAATAGCTGTACTACTATAGCTACTGTCCAATTTTTGTTTACTTTAAAAACAGCCCTACATTCACATTTCATGATAGAAAAAAACTCAGTGAAATTACATCAAGTAAAAGTTTAAAAATAAAGATAAAAATTAGTTAATTGCTTTACGGAAAGTTTATTTTTCTATTGGTTTCAGCACTGGGCTTACTGCTAGAGAGCAATGAGGTACAGACATAAAGCAGACTTTCTTCATGCCTGTCAAAAACAGTTTGAAAAGAACATTTTTGGCAGCACAATATTCTTTTTATGACTCGTGCTCTTCTATATGTTTCTTCAAAGTGCTTTCCAGAAAAGAAAAAAAAAAAAATTAACAGCATTTTGCCAGTATTCCTAAGCCACATTTACTGGTCTTTATAAGATTGATTTTCCTCCCCAAACCTACTCATGGCCTAATGGGATTATAGATGCCTAGATAAATTCTGCTTTCTTCAAATTTATGGATAGGTATTAGGACATGACTGGCTCTAAATTCAACTGGAGGGGATGCATTGTTTCTGTATGAGCAATCCCAGTTGGATGAAGGTATACACAACTAAAAGTTTTAGTCCTTTTTATCACTACCCTACATTGTCCCAAGTTAAATCTTGTTTCTCTGAAGTTTTTAAATTTTTGGGTTACTTTCTACCATTAAACTTTCATGCAGTTGTGTCTGGTCAATTCTCCTTCCTTTCGCCAGGCTTGAGGCTCAGCAACTAAGGATGTCCTCCTCAACCCCTCTATAGCTGGTCAACCTTCTTGATTTTTTCTCCTGGGCCTTTACACATTCAGAGTAATGAGGCAGTTACATTGGCAGAGAGAATACGATGAACACTTTAGGTCGACAGGTCACTGTCAGAACTCTTTCTGATAACTGTTGCTGCTTCTCCTGGTTAACACTGAATGATGTTCTCCTCATTTTGTAAACCAGCCAGTAATTCTCTAACTCTCCCACCAGGCACATGTGAAGTCCTGCAAGAGCTGTATCAGGAGTCTCTCCACAGGCCACTTCCATCCCCCCTACCCCCCCCCCCCAAAAAAAAATTATTTTTGATTCCTTACATTAAGCAACGACATCCAGCAGTACACTCCCAATCGCTTGCTGCTGAAAAAAAAACAAAAACAAAAACAAAAAACAACAACAACAAAAAAACTTGCCTTTTGGAGTAGATTAAAGGTGTGGTGAATGTGTAGTGCTCCAATTAGATTCACTTACCAGCTGGTTGTATTCTCATCTCTGGCTCCTCAAAAGGTAAGCAATTTATAACTCACAGCTATATCCTCATGTGGCAAAATTTCCTTGGCTAAATGGGAACTGTCTGATTGCAGAGCTATGGACCATTGTTCCCGGTGCCCAGCTCTGCCCAGTGTGGGGCAGACCTCAGCCGATAACTAACACTAATGAAGCACAAAATGTCAACCCCTTGTTTTGACATGAGCACATACCTCCTGGCCCTACACATCCACAGCCTCCCCCATTTTAACACCCCCACCACAGGCATACACTTGTTATAACTGACGAACCTGCATTGGCACATAACCATCTAAAGTCCACAGTTTATATAATGGTTCACTTTTGCTGTTGTACATCTATGGATGTGGACAAATGTGTAATGACATATATGTTCATCATGATGGTATCATGTAGAATATTTTCACTGTCCTAAAATTCCTCTGCGCTTTACCTATTCACTACTGCACTGCTTCCTGGTGAACACTGATCTTTTTACTATCTCCATATGCCTTTTCCAGAATGTCATATAGTTACAGTTGTATAGTATGTAGCCTTTTCAGATTGGCTTCTTTCACTTATTAATATGCATTTAAGGTTTCTACAAGTATTTCCATGGTTTAGTAACACAATTCTTTTTAGCACTAAATAATAATCCATTGTCTGGATGTACCAGGAATTATTTTTCCATTTACCTACTGAAGGACATATTGGTTGCTTTCAAGTTTTGGCAATTATAAACAAAGCTGCTATAAACACATGTGAGCAAGTTTTTGTGCAAACATGTTTTCAAATCCTTTGGGTAAATACCAAGAATTACAAAGTGCTGGATAGTATGATAAGAGGATGTTTAGTTTTGTAAGAAACCAGCAAACTATCTCTAAAAGTGGCTGTACCATTTTGCATTACCACCAGCAATAAATGAGAGTTCCCATTGCTCCACAATCTCATCACAATTTGATGTCAGTGTTCCAGATTTTGGCCATTCTAATAGGTGTGTAAGTTGTATCTCGTTGTTGTTTTAATTTACATCTCCCTGATGACATATGATATGGAGCATCTTTTCATATGCTTGTTTGCTATCAGTATATTTCCTTTGTTAAGATCATAAGGTCTTTAGCCCATTTTTTAATCAAGTTGCTTGTTTTCTCATTGATGAATTTTAAGATTTCTTGGTATATTTCGGATAATAGTATCTTGTCAGATATATCTTCTTCAAATATTGTTTTGCCAGTCTATGGCTTGTCTTGTCATTTTCTTAACATTGTCTTTATCAGAGCAGAAGTTTTTTTAATTTTAATGATGTTCAGCGTATTAACTCTTCCAAATTGTGTAACTCTTTGGTGCTGTATCTAAAAAAGTCATCACCATACCTAAGGCCATCTAGGTTTTCTCCTATACTCTAAGAGCTTTACACTTTTGAGTTTTACATTTAGGTCTATGATTCATTTTGAGCTACATTTTTGTGTGTGTGTGTGTGTGTGATAGATATAAGATCTGTGTCTAGATTTAGTTTTGTTTGTTATTTTTTGCATGTAGGTGTCCATTTATCCTAGCGCTGTTTGTTAAAAATATTATCTTTGTTGCATTGAGTTGTCTTTGCTCTTTAGTCAAAGATCAGCTGACTATGTTTATGGGAATTATTTCTGGGCTCCTTTTTTTCCCCCCATTAATTTCTTTGACTATTTTACTGATACCACACTTTCTCAATTATTATATCTTTATAATGTCTTGAAATTGGGTGTCAGTCTTTCAATTTGTTTTTTTTTCTTTTAATATTGTGTTGGAGACTGGGATTTTTTTTTTCCTTTGCCTCACCATATAAACTTTAAGTCAGCTTGTTGATATTCACAAATTAACTTACTGGGACTTGGATTGGTATTGTATTGCATATACAGATCAAGAAGGAAAGAACTGATATTTTGACTTTATTGAGTCTTCCTATCTTTGAAAATGAGATATATCTTTATTAAGTTAGTTCTTTATTGATTTTGTTAATCTGTTTGTAGTTTTCCTCATAAAGATCTTGCACATAATTTATAAGAGTTATAACTAAGCATTTCAAATTTTTTGTGGCTATAATATAAATGGAATTGTTTTTATTTTCAAATATTTATTTTTTATTGCTAGTACCGTAAAAAGTGATTGACTTCTGTATATTAATCTTGGATCCTGCAAGCTTACTATAACTGTTTGTTAATCCAGGAATTTTTTGATTTATTCTGCATTGATCAGTCATCTGTGAATAAAAATAATTTTATGTGTTTTTTCCTAATTTATATACTATTTATTTTCTTTTCTTAGTGTATTAGCTTGCAATTACCAATTCTATTTTGGGAGGAATGGTAAAAGGGGATGACAATGCTTTTTCATTAAGAAGTTCAGTTTTGGGTGATATCCGTATTAACCACCTTAATTCTCTCTACAAGTTCATGACCTATATTTTAGTAAACATTAGCATAGTGAGAAAACACAAAATTTTCATTTGGATAGTGCTATAGCATAAATGATTTTATCCCCTCAAAATTCATATGAAGAAATCCTATCCCCCAAGGCGATGGTACTACTGGTGGGGTTTTTGAGGGATGATTGGGATTAATTACCCATTTTGAAAGGTCTTAGTCAGCTCCTTAGTTTCTTCCACCATTTGAGGACACAGCAGGTCTGCACTGGATATTGAATCTGTTGGCATCTTGATCTTGGACATTCCAGCCTCCAGAACTATAAGAAATACATTTATATTTTGCATAAACTAGTCAATCTGTGGCATTTTGTTTTAGCAGCCCAAACTGACTAAAACAGAGGTTTTGCCTCAAATTAAAGTTCTACTGCCATTGTCTCTGAGATCTTGGGCAAGCTACTTAATGTCTCTGTATCCTAGTTTTTCAATGTGGAGAAAACATGGTAAATGTGTTAGGGTTTGTGGGCCAACCATCTTTGCAACCTAACAAGTCTCTTGCTGTAGCATAAAAGCAGCCACGTTGACACTGTAAATAAATGAGCATACCTGTGTTTCAATAACATTTTATTTTTGAAGCACTGAAATTTGAATTTATTGTTATACTTTTGATGTTTCACAAAATATTATTTTCTTTGAATCATGTTTTCAATTATTTAAAAATGTATAAATCAGTAGAAAAGCTTTTTCTAACTCCTCAGTTGGAATTAAGTTTCTTTGTTATGTTGTTCTATGGCATGCTCTACTTTATCCTTCATAGCATTTATATCAATGGACAGTTTTGGTTTGTTTGTGTAATAATTTTAAAAAAATTGTTTTCCTTCTGTTAGTCTGTAAGTTCTGTGAGGACAAGTTTTTCTGGCTATTTTGCTTAATACAACATAGTTACCTCAGCCTCTTGCCCTGTGCTGAAAGCATACTGGACAGTTAATAAAATTTATTGAGACATTTAATGGCTCCTTGCCTATGAAATGCTTATCAAAAAGAGGTTATTGGTAAATGCCTTAACTGGAAACAGACAGGAATAGAAAGAAAATAGATTTACAGAAGAAATAGTTTAAAAGGTGTTGACAACATGATTACCTGCTGCATTCAGACTTAATCATCTTTATCACATTGACAGACCCGCAGAGCTAAAGGATTCACTGTATTGCCTCGGTGGGTATCGTGCCACAGGTTACCATACTGAAGTTACAATGGGTCACCATACTATCTTTCTCCTGTGATGCTCGCAGGAGCTCCACAGAATAACTGCCATCAAAATGTCCATGTTATAGAAGAATTCATTAAGGATCAGAGTGGTTCAGTGACTGGTCAAGCATGAACAGTCAGTTAGTGGCAGAGCTGAGGTTCAGCCCAACATAGATTTTGTTGCCTAAACTGGCAAGAATTTGACGATAGGGTTAGGGCTCGTAACCACTTGACATCTTGACCTTCTTGCCCTTCTTTGTCAGCGCATGCTCTCCCTCAATTCTGTCAGCAAAAAAATTTGCGAGGAAATTGGAAATTTCTGGTTCAGAATGATTAGCACAAATGAAAGGGGCAGAGGAAGGCATGAGAAAAGTTCCTTCATTTACTCCAAATAATCTCTATGGTTAGTTATTTTGGAACACGTGCATTCTAGGCTTCTCCACTTAGGTTACAGATGTTCTAGCTAGAAATTTCCCATTAATTCTAGCTTTCTACTGAGATAGATGTATGTATGTAATACATCAACAAATAAAAAAAATGTGTAGAAAACCAAGTCATCCTTGCTAGGTAAAGAAAACGGTTAACGTTTCAGACAGGAGGATTCAATTTACTTATGTGTGGGATTTTTTAAATGCATCTCATTTGTAATCTACAGCAAGATAACAAATGATCAAAATAACAAGCCATTTGGGACAAAAAAAATGGGGATTTTAAGAGTGTAGATTAGATTGTGAAGGACTAAGGGTATATCAAGTTGGATACTGCTAGCACTTATAAAACTACTTAAACTTTCTAGTCCTTATACATTCTTCACACATCTGAGATGATCTTTGTTATTTAAGATATTTTGTTATTTGTGGTTGAAGATGAGACAATTCAGGAATTAGGACCAAGTTTTATGTTTGCCTAATTGCATGTGTGTTTGCATGTATGTGTCCCAGCTGGGATGAAAGTGATGTTTTATATGGATTTAGATGTGTTAGAGAAACATTTAGTAGATTGTTGTTTGATTGGGATGCAGATGTCAGGGGTGTGTGTGTGTGTGTGTGTGGTGTGTGTGTGTGTGGTGTGGTGTGTGTGAATGGGCAATAGCAAGATATTGGGTTGTGGTAATAATGATGTCTTATTAGGTGAAAGGATATCTGTGAGGCTTTTACAAGAAGATCAAAGAATCAGTCTGGTTAAAAACTAGTCCAAAGGGAGAAATATAGTCTAAATATAATGGCTCAGTAATCAGAGGGCAAAATCAATAATTTTTTTATTATGAAGAAATATATTTTATTATTAAGAAATATTCATGTTGTCTGTCACTCACTCACCTGTATTCTGCTTCCTATATCTGCTTCAATAAAAATACATTAAATTTATAAACAAGTAAAGGTAAGATAAAATAAACAAATAGTTTCACAATACATAATTGTGAAACATTAGAAAATTTAACACAATACTCTCACTTCTGTTTGAAACACAGGATGGCTTAATCCACCATACCACATTACTCACTCTTATTCACACAATTCAATAGAATCATGCTATTATAATCTCCATTTTATATATGAAACACTTGCAGAATAGAGAGAAAGTATAACTTGCCCAAAATTAAACAACTAGTTAGTAATAGAGCTGGGTTTTAACTCCACATAGAGTTTGACTCCAAATTTAAGGTATATAGCCTTCCAATGTATTGAGACAATGCCAGCTTTAGTAATGGTCATATGTGTAGCAATAACCAGACATAACAGAGATATTAGATTAGGTAACAACTACTTTGAGAGAGAAAAGCACTTCTAATAATATCAGCATTTATAAGAGGGTTCAGTTCTTGTTCCAAATATTAGCAACTGATTTCTTAGTATTTGGTTTTAGTGACAGTTTGGAGATACCTTTATATTTTTGTAAGCAGTTAAAGGCATTGTAATTGGTGTAGATAATGACCATGTATCTAAAAGCACATGTGAGACACCCCTGAGGACTCCTAGAAATAATAAAGAAAATTTTAATAAGACCAGTACTGATATTCTACATTGCTTATGATTTTATAGGAGAGTAAAGCTTTTATTTCATAATCATGTGTTATTTGACCCCAATATCATTTATTTTGAGAAACTTTTAGGCGAACTTAATATGACTGCATTTACAGCTACAAAGGGTTAAATTATTCTAGTTTAGATAATTATTTTGTATCTTAGTTAGACGTATGATTTTTGATATGTATCATGAAATATAAAACTAAAGTTTAGCCGATTTGATATCCTCCTTGGCTTATAAGTAGCTACCAAGCATAGATAGCACTTTCCTATATCTTGGTCACCCCATCCCATTGATAATTATAAACAATATTTCTCATTACCTCCTTTCTGGCAGCCATTCAAATTAGAGATAGGCAAGTTCATGTATGGACATAAAATGAGAACTATCAAAGTAAAGGTAATTATAAGTATTTCTAGAACTGTTCTCTTGATTTTACATAATAAACCTCTCCTTTTGTCTCACCTTTGATGCTCAGATTTCCCTATGTAAAGGCACATATTTAGAATATAATTTTAATTTTGTTATTTATGAGTTAGGAAAAATAGACCCTTAGTTGTATGTACTTTCACTTATAAATAACTCATTCACGATTTGGGAAAATTTAGGTTACATTTGATAAATGCCCAAATGAAAATAACTTGAGGAAAAAGGAAACTTTATGGAAGTGAAACTAGGGCATCTCTAGAAATCTAAAGAAGTGTTTAACAACTAAACTTTTGGAAGTCAAGATGGAGCCCAGAATGCACATATTTCCCTGTCTCTCATCTTTATTCTCTACGGGAGTTAGTTTATGCTTTTTCCACATGTCATAAAATATAGTTGCTGACAGCTCCTGAATATTACATCTTACAATTCCAGTAGCAATAAAGAGCACGTTGTGACTCTTTTTGGAGTCTAAAAATCTCTAGTAAGTTTGTATTGGGCACATTGACTCAGGTACTTACTCTAGAACAAATCGATTGTGGTCAAAGGTGAGATAATATTGTGCTGAATACAAGCTCCCATGATAGTCTTGTGAGATTAGCTGGGGGTGGAGTGGGTGGTGGACATTACTATAGAAAAGTACAATCTATTGCAAAACAAAACAATGAATTTCAGTCAGTATATACTCTGTGCTGAGGCTGGCCTGTGGGGCATATGATTTGGTATAATCAATTTACACAAAAATTTGAAGTCACTGTTTTCATTACCTAAGAGTGTCCTCGGTTTAAGATCCATGCAGGAGGTAGCTATCAAATTTCCAAGCCAATATGTAAAGCTATGCTTTTTTCTCTTAAATCATATTTCTCTGATTACTGTCTCCTGGGCTCTGGCTGAAATGAAAGATAGTTCTTTACATTTATTGACTGCACGATGGCCCTCTTTAAATCTTCCTTCTGCACAGTTTGGTCTTCTTTTGTCCTGAAGACCCACACCATACAGCCTCATAATCTGTAAATCCAGAAGTTTTATCACATTTTCAACTCCACTAAAGTAATAAAACCAAACAGGAAAATGATTAGAAAAACGTGTTTTTAAAGACGTTTGTCTATTGGTAACCATTATTCATAACGCTTGCAATATCAGAAGTCTGTTACAAAGAATATTTTCAAAATTGAGATGTGTGCATGCCTTTGGTTTCTCTACAGATTCAGATATTTTTTAACTGGATTGGATAATTCAGCTTTTATGAGAGCTCATAGATCAGTGAAAGAGAAGGGGTAAGTTGTGTGCACAGGAGTTAAATGGTTAAATATGAAAAGCATGGCAAAGAGAGTGTAAGAATGTCACATTAAATAAAGCCCTCCTCCTTGTCAAGGAGCTGAGGTATATATGGCTGAAATTCCCAGCCATGAGCTTCTCCTGTATGTGCAGAAACCGCAACTACCAATGAACCTGAAAAATCATGACTTGTTTTTTTATTATTATTCCTGAGGCCCTGTTGTATTAAGGGGGAAGGATGCCAGAACAGGAGGCATAAGTCTTAGAGTCAAAAACATGTATTTTATTTCTTGTAACTTCCATCAGAGGTCTTCAGAAATAGAAAAGTAAAAAATATACATATTATTACAAATTTATAATGATGGTTAGGTATTGCATTTAAACTTCTCAACAACATACAAGGCAGGTATTACTTTATTCCCCCTGTTTACAACTAATTAATGTATTGATGTACAGAAGATTAAATGACTAGTACCATGTCAAAGTCACATAGCTCAAGTCACTTAGCTCAAGACAGAGCTCAAATTCACACCCAGACTTTCTCCGGAGTCCCTTCTCTTAACCGCTTTACATACTACCTTCATACATATGTAAGTTTATGTAAGTATCTGTATATATACATTTGCAATCAATGAAAAAATTTACATTTTCTTTTCTCAGCATTGAGAAGTTAGCGACATACTATTTTTTGATTTAAGGTATGTATCTTTGTTGATTCATAATTATTTTTAAAATGCATGCATTTTTCTCCTTCCTGTGGCTTTAGTTTCCAAGCCCCTACTAGAAGTTAATAACAGGATCGTCCATAGAAGTTAATGTCAGTCAAAACTTCTGATGATAAATTGACCATGTAAGCTTTTATAACTGTCTTTCATTGTAGTTCACAAAGGAAAAAAAAAAAATGTTTCTCTATTATTTCCCCAACATAACATGTCTGTAATTTAAAAATTTCCCAAGATATTTAATATTGGAACTTGCAGAACAAGTAAGAAACTATTAAACTGCTCTTATTATTCTCATTTACCCTCATATTAGAAATAAAATTAAAATTGTGTCTTGATTTTGATCTCTTAGCCAAACCTTATTCTCTCCTCAACATCTATTTTCAAAACAGCTTTCATAGTGCTTTTCATATAATGTCACTTTTACGTGCCAAATGACAAAATTTATTTGACGATGATGTGGCACTTTTGAAGTTCATATTTTTCATTTTTGTTAAAATTAAAGCAAAAGAAGCTATATATATAGTATATATAACATTTCTCTTATAAGGATGAATATTTATTTTTTTAATAGTCATTTACTTTAAAAAAGATACTTTAAAAAAATTATCTAACTACTTATTCAGGCCAAAAAGTATAATGTGCCAGATTTTTTTCGAATAACAATAACTCGGTAGAACTGAATGTATGTGTTTCCATTTGCTTTTTTTCCTCATAAAAATAAAAATTTATCACTTGTAAATAATGTCACAGATAGTTTGGACATACAGTACCTCTTAAATTCACAGATCTATTAACAAATTATTCCAGTAGACCGTCAAATGTGACAGACATTTTGGAATAGCTTTGTTTTGAGTAAAAATGTTCTACCTACTAATCAAAGTTCTAAGGCAACCTGCAACTGAAGTTTTAAGTATACCCATGTGCTTAATCCCTAGTAACATTAATAATATTTAATTAGCAATCATCTTCCCTTAGTCTCAGTGACACAATGTTGAACTTTTAATGAAGAGTGTAAAGTCTGAGCCTCCGACAATCCTAAACAAAGCCCAATTCGATATCTCCACTCCTGGTTCTAACAACACTCTCCATCAGGAACGTATTATATATGAAGGACATAAAAGTTTCCCAACGCTGTCCTCCTCTTGCGCAAACCTTTTTACGTTATCACGACCCGGTGAACTACTCCAATTTACCTAATCCTCTTATTATTGCATCTCCTCACCATCGAAACATATACCCATGAAGCATTAACACAGTTTATGAAAATATATATTTACATTTATTTGTGTCATTAATTCTTTTAGCTTTCTGTATCAAGACTTTTTTTTTTTCCTTGCCCATTTTTTGCCATATCTCTTTGGACATACCATAGACATGAGAAGTTTCTCAATTTATTTGGACCTTTAATTTTCTTAGCACTGTTTTATAGCTGTCATTTTGTAAGTTTCACACTGCCTTTATTAAATGTATTTCTAAGTATTTTATTCTCTTTCATCCTATTGCAAATGCAATTGGGTGCTTAATACCTTTTAGGATTATTTATTTCCAGTTTACATACACAATTGATATATTTTAATGTTGACATTTGTCTTAATTTCCTGAGACTGCCGGAACAAATAGCTACAAAACTGGTGGCTTAAAACAACAGGAATTAATTCTCGCACAGTGCTGGGTGCCAGAATTCTGAACCCAAGGTTTTGGTAGGCTGTGCTCCCACTGCAGGTTCTCAGGATAGACTTCATTCCTAGCATCTCCTGTCTTCCAGTGGCTGCCCCAAATTCCTTGGCATTCCTTGATCTATGGCAGTTATCACTGCAATCACTGCCATTATCTTCACATCGACTCTTCCTTTATGTATCTCGATTTTTCTGTCTATCTCCCTCTGGGCTTCTCCTACATGGATGAACATTATGTGCTTGGGTTCTGCCCAGATAAACAAAGATAAGCACCTCTTCTCAAAACCTGTAAAGTATTATTATAGCTTTTGTAACACAAGATAATATTAACTATTTTGCCACATAAAGTGTCATTTATGGGTTTCCAGGGATTAGAATGTAAACTTAGGCGGGGAGCCACCATTTGGCTGACCTTAGTACTGCCTGGGTATTAGTTTTCTCAGTTTTTTTTGTTAATTCTTTATAATTTCCTACATACTGGTCATGTAATATGTAATTAAGACAGTTTTACATCTTCCATTCTAATATGGGTGAACACACAGGCATTCTCTTTATTGCACTGGCGAGGACATCCAGTACAATGTTAAATAGATATGGTGACAGGTGACAACTATCTGGGACCCCGCCTTCCTTAGCTGAGCCATTATCTTTCCCTTTCTCTTGTTACAGAGATAGCTACTTCTGCTTACAACGCATTTGGTGTAGCATTTTTTGCTTTTTATTCCTAATCCAGTGGCTGTGTGTGTCCAGTGGGAAAGCTGTTGGTTTCACAGTTTTGTCCTTCCTTTCTCTGGTAGAGTTAAAAACTGACCAAGCGTTGGGATGAGAAAATCACTGGGTAAGAGGTATGTAGACACTCACAGTTCTTACATGAGGTTCAGCAAATTTTTCAAGTACAAACATCTGTCAATTTGTTTTATGCTGTTTGCCCATTTCCAGAGCCCTGAAATTGTTGTTTTTGACAATTGGGTCCAGTTTCGCAGTTGCTTTATAGGAAGAGGATTTGCCAAAATGTTCATTTCATTGAACTGAAAGTGCTCAATTTATAATATTTTTATATTTGAATCTGATTTAAAGTCATGTAAGAAAGAAAAAGACTGAGAATAATTTTAAAAGCCATGTCTACAAAACCAGTTGTCTCCTCATTTATCTAAATGGTACTTTTCCTAAAAGATAGTATTTTGTAGTGGGAAAACCATGTCCTAGTGGAACTAGATTTCAATGTGATGACATATTATCAGCTGTATAATTTAGAAAAGTTTCCTTGAATTCTCTAATCTAAATTTCTTTCTCAATTATAATAGAGAAGGAGAATAAAAGATATTTTGCTGTATAAGTTTGTTGAGGTACCAACCTAAATTACATGCAAATACACAACGATAATCAAAATGTGAAAGCATGGACATATACATATAAAAGTGTGTGAATACATACACGCACATATACAAAATCATTTCTTTTTGTAAATAAAATAAATGAGAGATACTAAAATTGGATATAACATTAAGTATTTTCTACTTTTTTTGCAAAAAAAAAGTTAAAACATATATTAAACATCTCAAAAAAAAGTTCTTAATTGAAATTGTTTTATTGTGTTCCTTTAAACGTGTAGCTGTGTTAACTTCAATGTGGCAGTCATTAGAGCTGGTTACAATAGTCCCTCTTCCCTTCTAAAACATAGTATAACTGTTTTCCCAACCATTCGGGTTATGTGCTACATCAATGACTTGCTTTGCCCAAAGATATGAAACAAGAATGGAATGCAACACTTTGAGACTAAGGTTTTAAAAGTCAGGCATGACTTGCCAAAGCCTAGCTCTCTCTGTCTTGGTGATCTGGAATTATGTGTCTATCAGAAACAAACTCTCCTGCCAAACGAACATCAACATGAGTTATCAGTGAGAAATAAGCCTTTGTTTTTCAAAAGCACTATAATTTTCTGCCTGCTAGTTAGCGTAGCATATCATAGCTTGGCTTTGGTATGACTAACAGAGCTCTTCAAAAGATAAAATTTATTAGTTTACACCCTTTAATAGAAGTAATATATCTGCTTTATGGGTTCATATACCTTGAGTAGGGTTTGAACTAAAATCTAAAAGTATGCAAAAATCTTATAATTTTTTGGAAGCACAGTTAAAGTGCTTGTGTTATATTGTAGACAAATTCTACAGTTACAAATTAATGGTAAGCATAAACTGGTAGTTTAAAATATCCGAGGTAGAAGTCATTAAACTAGAATAAGCACTTGAAAATGAATATAGACTCATATATCATATATTTAATCAAACATTTCTGAAAGTATTTTCTCTAACTGGGAAATTCAGAAGCACAGAAGTAAATGCAAGTAATTTCAGAGCTCTGCACTGGCATTTAAATACAAGAGAAAAAAATGTTAATAGGATAAGTACCAGAAAGATTAAGTAATGCTAAACACCAAAGAGGATTAGTTTATTATCCTGCCTTTACAGGCACCAAGGTTTCATGTGGCCAAGTAGATAGGAAATGAAAAGCCAATGCTACAAAATGAAAGTTTTATTTATTTTTTTTTTGCAATAAGCTTATATTAAAATCAGTTTTATTATGCCCATATAATTAAACAAGTAACATAATACCTTTCCTTTGGATAATCTAAAAGATAATATACTTTTCAATGTATTTTAGAGAAATTTAAAAATGTTTTCTCCTCCAATGATTGCTTTTCAAATAAACATATAAATTTTTGCAATTAAATGGTCTATATTTTTGAAATCAAATCATTCATACTTATACACTAAGTTAAAGCTTTCTCCATTATTCACACTAATTTGTAACTGCAGAGATCTACTATATTTTTTTCATTTTTACTTACGTATATATAGTAATAAGTCAATATATGATATAGTACATGTAATATATGTATATATATATAATGCCTATATATAAATATATGTACACAAAAACATTCTCTCACAACACACACTTTTAACATTTGAAAATCTCTGAAATTAGACTTGCCTTACACTGGGTGAAAGTCATTGCTGAAGTTGTTGTCCAGTTAGTTTTTTGCCATTTCCTATGCATATAATTGGTTGTCATTCTTGGTGGGATGACTGGACAATTGCGCTTTCTTATTATTTCAATCAACAAACCATTCAAATATTATTTGAGAAAGGAATGGAACCTGATTGTTGTCTGAGAGCCCTCTATTGATATTTAAGTAGATCAAAAAATGCACCAGCATTAAACACTTATAGAATAGGTATCAGTGACTTGGTCAAAATGTTGGGAACAATAGTAGAGCACTCTTAGAAAATACTGCATCACTATCACTCTTGAGACTCATGACCAGTGTTGTGTGTTGTGACTCAGTGACAACGCTGAATCAAAAATAGATTGAGAAAAATCTCCTTTGGATACAAAAATGATTTAGGAACACGTGAACCAATTTACTTTGCTCATAGTTTACTTTGTGTGTACTTGTAAGAATGATACAAGACTTAAAAATTCTCAAGTAATTAAAAAAAAAAGAATTCCAATAAAAATAAAACATATGTGATAAATACATTACTATTTACTTGTCAGCATTTTTTTTTCTTAGTGTTACCTTAAACTAGGTGTAGCTTATGACTCTATAGTTAAGTATAGCAGTTTGTTGATATAGTTTCCATAAATTTTAACATAAAAGGCAAATGCTACTGGTATCTCTACTGGGAATGATACTAATGGTTAATAACTCAGATAACTTTTTATGGAAGTTGTAACTTTACATTAGTGTTTTTCATTTTAGTTTGTTTACTAAGGGTGAAAAAGGATGAAAGAACATAATAAGATTTGAAAACTCAGACTGTCCCTAAGTATAGTCAGGTGATTAAAATTATCTAATTCAGATATTTAAGGTAGCCATATATTTCACTTATCAATATTAAATCTATATTGACAAATAACCAAAGATTTACTAAATTTATTCTTTTGCTAATTCTTTAAATAATTGTTTACTCAGTTTCTAATATATTTTAGACACTTTTTTAAGTGTGAGATTGCTATGTGTAATGATGTTTTTTGTAGAGCCAAATCAGTATGATAATATTTGGAAAATATGATTTTTGATTAAAAAAATTCCAAAAGGTTAATCATTTGTTTAAAAGTATTTTGAAAGAAACATTCCAAAGATATACACTAATGAATTCTCTTCAGTAAGAGCAGAGACTGTGTGCCTATGATATTTAATAAAATATGTTCGGTATCTGAATCAGTCTTGAAATTACAGTGTATGTTATTAGATAACTATTGAATAAATGTTTTTTTACCCCTACTATCATTAATACAGACATCCAATTAGAAGGGTTCCATTTTCTAAGCTTGCAAAAAATAAGACAAAATTAAATGTATAAAAAAGCTTTTAAAAGATTTCAAGCAGGGAAAAATCCCAACTGTATGTTTGTATGGGTGTGTTTATGTGTCTTGTGTGTGTTGTGTGTGTGTGTGTGTGTGTGTGTGTGGTGCATCTGTGCATGTGTATAGGACATCTCTTCAGTTTACAAATGTTACACCTAACCTAAGAAATCATTTCAAATCCAGGTATTCATTGTTATTTAGTCATACTACCACAGTTGCCATAAAAATAAATACAGGCTGTTTAGGTTTTTTTCTTTAAACACACACACACACATATGCACACATATATGTGTACATATATATATGTGTGTGCACATATATATGTGTGTGTATATATATATGTACATATATATGTATAAAGTGAAAGTTAACTGCAAAACAGACATCAGTACATGATATACCCAATAAGTGTGCTGCATAAATACAATTTAAAGTGACAAACTACAAAGTTAAGAATGGAAATATGTCATTCTATACATGACAATATAACCAATTTGCTTGGGTCTTCCTCAAATTACCGGAATAATCATTAAAAGATGTTCCTTTTCACTATCCAGAGTGTTCTAATGTGTCAAAAATTTATACTATCATGTGAACTACATGTAACATTAAATATTTGAAGAATAATTTTTCTATTACTCATAACACCTCTTTTTATGGTAATTAGCTATGTCATTCTACTTTTGATTACTAGAGATCTATTTGTTTAGAAGAATTTGATGGTATTGTATTCTCTGATATTAAATCTTAATCTCTTCTTATATTTTATCACACACTTCTTTGCATGCATATTGAGTAAATAATTAAATTTGTAATTCTTCAAATGAAACTGTTGTGAAACTTCTTAGAGATTGAGTGAGAACGTTAACTTGAGAGAACAGCTTCAGTTTTGAGAGTCTTCGTGATGACAAAATCTATAGTGCAAATAAGTAATATTTTTTATACATCAAAGCATGCACAGAAAGAAAAATATTATGGATAAGAAATGTACAAGAACTATTATCATACTCCCATAGGCTGGCAAAAACATATTCAGCAAATGATCCTTGGTAAAATTTCAATATAAAAGAAAGGCATATTTCTAAGTGTTTCACACAAAGAAGTCCAGCATTCCTACGGAGATGATATCCTTAAAATTCTCCTAATCTAGGTTTTGTACCACTATGAAAACTCAGACCATATCAAATAATTTTATTTTTCCTAACAATTTCAGAGTTCTTTGTGAGAACCTTATATTCTAAAACAGATGACACCCCTTCTCTAATTTGTCAAGACCTCTGAAGAAGAACATAATTCCATTGATTTTGAATTTTAAATACAAATACATAATATTTGCTTCTGGTTTTAGCTTCATCTTGTAAAGCTGGGTGTCATCAATCCTATTCTTACAATAAGAGACATCTAAGTGAACTGAAAACCTATATCTTTCTTGGATCCATTAAAGCAGTGAGTTTAAAGGACAAATTACCACCCAGAAATCTGGAGAAATGGGCAAATTCAGAATCATGATCAAGATCTGCCATGATTGATAAGTTAAACTTTATTAAAATAAAAATTTTCTGCTCTGTATAGAATACTGTTAAGAGACTCAAAAGATGAGCTAAAAATTGGGAGAAATTATTCACAAAACACAGGTGTGATAAAAACTTGATCCAAAATATACTAAAAACTCTTAAAACTCAGTGGTACAAAATCAAACAAACCAAGTAAAAATGGGAAAAATAATCTGAATAAATACCTCACCAAAGAAAGATATAGAGTTGCCATGTAATTTGAAAAGATGCTCAGACTCATCTATCATTGGAGAACTGAAGATTAAAATGACTATGAGAACTATTACACACATAGTAGAATGCCAAAAATCTAAAAGTTGACACTATTAACTACTGAGAGAATATAAGGAGCAACAGAAACTCTTAGTCATTGCTGTTGAGAATGTGAAATGGCACAGCCACTTTGGAAAATATTTTTGTAATTTCTTGCTAAACTAAACATAGTCTTACCAAAATATTCAGCAACTGTGATCCTATTTTTTACACATATTTTTGAAAACTTATGTTCACACAAAAACCTGCACAGAAATTTTTATAAGAGTGTTATATATAATCACCAAAAACTAAAACAACTACAATGTCCTTCAATAGGTGAATGAATTTTAAAAACTGTGTTACCTACCTGTAATGATGTATTATTCAGCAAGAAATAGAACAGCTATGGAGCCAAGAGAAGTTATGGACAAATCTTAAATGCAAATAATTTCAAGAAATAAGCCACTCTGAAAATGCTACATGTATTATGACTTCAATTATAAGATATTCTGGAAGGCAAACTATAGAGACAGGTATGCAGAGCAGAAATGACAGAACTTTAGGGTAGAGGCTGGGGTAGATTGAATAGGTGAATTACAAGCTGTTTTTTAAGTTGTTGAAACTATTCTCTATGATACTATAATGGTATATATACAAGATATTTAGCATTTGTCAAAGTCCATAGAACTTCACAGCACAAAAAGTAAACCTTAATGTATGTAATTTAAAAAAATATTAGGAAGTCAGAATACTAGTTTGGAATGCAGAATGTGACAAAATAATCTAGATTCATTAAAAATGTAACAAAACCATTTCACTCAAGAGGATGAGGGCGGGCGAATGTGCTGATTTAAGTAACTTTGGAAATGAGTGGAGTGTGTAAGACTAAAGGCTAATAGAACTGTGCATAATCAATGTATTCCAGTTGATAAATTTATTTACCATAGGGATAGGATTTAACATTTCTGATACTAGTATACATGCATATTGGAACTGAAATAATTAAGTAAATAAATCATGAGTGATGGGAGCCATGTTTCTTACTATTTTAGGGGGAAATTAAAGATAAGCAAGGGATAGGGAGCTGCGATGATATGTAGGCTAGTGGATTAGAGTTGCAGTCAGCAGTATGAACTCATATTTAGTTTAGTATATGTGTGTGTGCATATATATATATAATAGGCCAGAATAAATTATACTTCAGTGGCCACAAGTATATATAGCAGCCTGATCTTGGTTTCTAATATTGTTCTCCAACAAAATAAACCAGGTTTCTTTGGAAAATTAGCTGATTCCAGGAATGGGGTGAGAATTATACGACATAAGTCTGTAATGTCTTATAGTGACAACATAGAGGAGTTCAAACAAAATCCCCACCCTCTGTATTCATGTTCCCTGCTGATACAGCATATCAAAGAGATATCGGAACCAAATGAAAGAGCTTCCAATAGCTATTATTGGATAAATAACAAATTAGAATGGGCAAATCTCTGCTGCAGAAGAATCCCAAGTAACATAATTTTCCACTTTTTAATGTGATCTGCACGTAGTTGCTTTCTTCCAAAGAATACAGTATGAAAAGGAAACAAAAATAGTAAGCTTACATTGGAATAACTTGACAAATACTGCCTCATGCCAGGCGATCAAGGTTAATATATACAGTGACATGTCATACTAATTATTTTGTACCCTTGACATGTGATGAGAATGGTACTTTACTTCTGTGATCATCCTCACAAAAACACATTATCCCTGTATAATCATGATTAATCTAAAACATTGTTATATAAAAATTCCAATTTAGAGACATTCTACAAAATACCTAATCAGCAATCCTCAAAAATGTCAAAATAAAAAAGAACAAGGAAAACCCAAGAAAATGTCAGATATGAGGAATAACTAAGGAAACATAATGACTAAATGTAATGAGGTATCCCTGACAATATTCTGGGACAGAAGAGACATTAGGGAAAACCTAAGACATCTGATTGAAGCATAGACTTAATTATTACTAATATATCAAAATTTATTGTGAAAAATGTCTGTTTTCCTTTCTTCCTTTCTTCCAACCTCTATTCCTTCCTTTCTTCATTTTTCTATTCCCTCCCTCCCTCCCTCCCTCTCCCCTTCTTCCTTCCTTCCTTCCTTCCTTCCTTCCTTCCTTCCTTCCTTCCTTCCTTCCTTCCTTCCTTCCTTCCTTCCTTTATGAAGGACTTGAAAACTGGTGATCAAACTTATTTTTGCAAGCAGGGGAAAATCTCAGACCTTTCATAGCTCTTGACACAAATGTTTCCCCATTATCTTTTTCCAGAGAACTCATTTTTTCCTAAGCCTACGTCCAGCCCAATTCCCAGCTGAATGCAACTGCTAAAATAACCTCAGCTACATCCCAGGGAACAAAGTAATCCTCTAGTTGAGTCCAGTCTACCTATGTAATCTTGAGAAATAATAAGTTACTTTAAGTCACTGAGTTGAATGGTTTGTTTATATAGAGCAATGGATAACTGAAACAATAACAAAGTTTAGGAAGAACACTTAAATAAATACAAATATTAATTGCAATACAAATAAAAAAGACATGAAAATTTATATAAGAGGTACCTGTTGTTAGATAAGCATATAAAATATAACAAATTTATGACTAATTAGGGGTTGAAAATGAAAACAATTAAGCATGGCTTCCAACCTATAAAGTTAATAAGGTTTAATACACTTGAAATTCTGTGCTTATGAGTATGTGAAGCGACACAATGGAATGATGTTTGTTTGTGATTTAAAAAACTGGAAAAACTTCTAATCCTTTAAACAAGATAATGTATTAAAAAAGGCGACATACATTCAGAGCGGTGAAATTGAATTGACTAGAGCTGTATGTGTGAACTTCATGAAATTATAGAAACATAATGTAAAGTGAAAATAGAAAGTTCAAAAGGATATACATATATGATTAATATCATTCTTCTATGTTTTTTGAATAATACAAAAAACCCTACATACTGTTTAGTGAACATGCATTGGACATAATATAGTGTAAAAATACACAAAAATGATAATGTTTAGTGAAGAGAGAAAAGTAGATTCACGATGTCCTTCAAGACCAACTGTAATACATTTATAAACATGTTTTTCTTGAGAAATTAAAATGCAAATATGACAAAATATTTCAATTTCATAGAGTTATTCTTAAGAAAACCACCAACAGAATATTCATTTGTCTTCAGGGTAAGAAATACAGCGTAAGCTATTTTTGAATCATGCTATGTTTTCTCTTCCCCAAAACTGCTGATTTGCATGGACAAGTATTTTTTTTGATATCCTCATGGGAGGCTTGTCCTTAGTCTGAAATGCCCTTATAATTCGATAGAGAAAGTAAAGAGTTTAACACCTCTCTGTACTAATTGGGTTGCCAGCTTCCCTTTGGATAAATCCAAATTCGAATTTATCCATTTTCTCTATTTCCCCTAGTTATTAAATTAACTGGAGAATTTGGCTTCATGCATACTTTCTCCCCCAGCCTTTCTTCTTTAGTTTCCATTGAGGATTTCAGAATAATTACAAACCTGTTGTTTTGTTTCCATTTTTCCAATCTACGCTTTCGTGGCAAGAGTAACAGAATTGGTCTCAGAAAGATCTTTTGCTTCAGATTCTGAAACGGTGTCATCACTCCACGACTGTCATGAAATACTTATTCTATCATTGACTTTCTCAAGGGACTGCATGAACTAAACATTAACCATTAACTTGACTAAGACTGAAGTAATAGAAGAAAAGCTTCATAGTAACAAACTGTGAACGTGTGAAACTGTAAGCCATTTTCATGACAGTTAGAAAAAAATAGTTTCAACACTGCAAAAGGCACACTTTACAACAGTCTCAAATTCTGAAGAAAAAATCATATGTGGAGTATGCATATCTTATAGTTTGCTTCACCAAAGCTAAGTCTCATTTTTCCACCTATTATTCAACTGTCAAAAACGTCTTATTTGTTTTTTGTTAATGTGAGTAATTTCTTTGTATATTCAGCTAGTTTTCTTAGTCTTCATACATCCTTCCTAACAGCTTGGTTAATTTATATTACTAGCCCTGTGTTCTCAAAACCTGCCAAGCTAGTCATTTACTAAACAGGAAAACAGCACCTCATTCTTTCCTCATTAGTGAGAACTGGAGATTGTGGCTGAAGTGTCCTCACTAAGTCCTTTTGTGCTCCTGGTAATGTGACTAATCGTCCTGAGGCCTCAGTTTCCTCATTTGTAAAATTAGCAAGTTAAATTCAGTAATACTTAAAATTATTTTCAGTTCTCTACTTTTATAACTCTGTTTCAAATATAACTTCAAAATGAATTTTATAAATTAGAATTATTGCTTCTTTCAAAACAAGAAAGAATAAATACAGTCTATCTGTATTTGTTTGTTTGTTTGTTTAACTGCAGTCTTTTTTTTTTTTACAACAACAATTTCTTGTAAAAATCTGTAGGGCTTTATCGTTTCTGAAGGAAGCTTACTTTGGCTTTTTTAGATTTAGTTCCTGACAGGGAAATTAAAGCCCTTATTGAAAATTATCTTAAAATTATAATCTCCCCTAGGGCCTATCACTAACTCTTTCATCGTTTTTTTGTCTAGTAAAATTGATTTTTTGATTTAAATACCTGATTCAGTTTCTATTTTTTTTGCATATTTTGAGCCTGATAAGCTTGACTATTTTCATCAATAGTTTAAATATTTGTGGACAAATTTTAAGTTTTAGTTTTACTTCTGGGTACAGACAATGATTCCATTTAACATATGAGTATTAAAAGCATCCTCAGGTGATTTATATAATCTTTTTCCTACATCATTATCTATTCTAAGATGTTTTCTTTTCCTTCATATATTTGCTTTTTCTGGTGTTCTGTCTTTGGTCCAGAAAGCCTGTCTCCTCCAATTCTCACCTACCCAGATCCTAGCCTGGTTGGAAGGTATGTATTAAGTCTCAGTTTGCCCAAATATCCTCTCATTGTTGATCTCTTCTTTCCCTGCTCTTTGCATTTATTCTCATTCCTAAAAAGGTCAGCGCTTAGGTCTCTCTATATATTTTAATAGTGGAAAATGCACTAAATTTTCTGTTAGAATGTTTGGATTTACTCTTATCACTTATTTGTACAAGACAGTTCAAATAAGAGTCTTTTTCTACTAAGTGATAATATCGCCTCCCTAAATACCTTTATGAGTACCTGTTAATTGAGAATTTCTAGTAAAAGCATAAATTATATTACTGCTACTCTACTACTACTACTACTACTACTACTACTACTACTACTACTACTACTACTGTTGTTTTCGGGTGTCTTTCTTGTATTGTAAACTTGATAGTGATAATCTTGTGTCGTATTTCTAAATCTTTGTCACATTTTTAACACTCAGTATAAAAGTAAATCTTTAAGTTTTGGAAAAATTACAAAATACAGAAAAATAGAAGAAAATAATCTTCTCTGATTTTGTTAGGCAGAGATAAGTATTATTGATATTTAGATGCGTATTGTCTTTCTGTGTATATTATTATATATGATATGCTTATGAATACACAATCATACTTTTAATTTTTATTTTTTATTCTTAAATTTATTTATTTATTTAAATTGAAGAAATGATTTAAATTTTTTTCTTCCTGTCTACCCCCCCTCCTCCCTTATTCCTCCCCTCTGATAACCACTAGTCCATTGTCCATGTCCCTGAGTCTCTGTTTGTTTGTCTTGTTCGTTTGTTGCTTTTAGGTTTATATCCCACATATAAGTGATATCATGGATTTTCAACTTTTTCCATCTGGCTTATTTTGCTTAGCATGATTATTTTGAGGTCCATCCAGGTTGTCACAAATGGCAATATTTCATTTCTTCTTATGGCTGAGTAATATTCCATTGTAGATATATGTACCACAGCTTCTTTAGCCAATCATCTATTGTAGGACACGTCAGTTGCTTCCATGTCCTGGCCACTGTAATAATGCTCTATGAACATCAGTGTGCAAATATCTTTCGGATATGGTTTTCAAGTCTTTGGGGTAAATACCAGTAGAGGATTGCTGGATGATATGGTAGATCAATTCTTATTTTTTGAGGAACCTCCATACTGTTTTCCATAGTGGCTGTACCAATTTGCAGTCCCACCAGCAGTGTATGAGGGTTCCTTTTTCTCTGCATCCTCTCCAACATTTGTTATTACTTGTCCTGTTGATTATAGCTATTCTAACAGGTGTGAGATGGTATCTCATTGTGGTTTTGTTTGCATTTCCCTAATAGCTAGCGATGTGAGCATCTTTTCATATATTTGTTGGCCATTTGTATGTCCTCTAGGGAGAAGTGTCTGTTCAGGTCCTCTGCCCATTTTTTGATTGATCGTTTGTTTTTTGTTGTTCTTGATGTATGATTCTTTGTATATTTTGGATATTAGCCCTTATCGAGGCGTTGCTTGCAAATATATTTTCCCATTCAGATGGTTGTCTCTTTACCTTGTTGAAGTTTCTTTTGCTGACAGAAGCTTTTTAGTTTGATATAGTCCATTATTTATTTTGCTTTTACTTCCCTTCCTTTGAGGTCAAATTCATAAAATCCTCTTTAAGTCCAAGGTCCTTGAGTTTAGTTCCTATGTTTTCTTCTATGCATTTTATTTTCAGGTCTTATATTCAGGTCTTAATCCATTTTGAGTTAATTTTGGTGTGTGGTGATAGACAACAGTCTAGTTTCATTCTTTTGCAGGTGGCTTTCCAGTTTTCCCAGCACCATTTATTGAAGAGGTTTTCCTTTCTCCACGTATGTTTTTGGCTTTTTTGTCAAAAATTATTTGCCCATATAAATATGGGTTTACTTCTGGACTCTCGATTCTGTTCTGCTGGTCTGTGTGTCTTTTTGCTGCCAATACCATGCCGTTTTGATTACTGTCACTTTGTAGTATAATTTGAAGTTAGGCAGAGTGATGCCTCCAGCCTCATTCTTTTTTCTCAGGAGGTTTTGGCAATTAGGGGTCTTTGCGCTTCCATATAAACTGATGATTTTTGTCCTATTTCTTTAAAAAATGCCAAAGGATTTGATGGGATTGCATTAAATCTGTTTAATGCTTTAGGTAATAAGGTCATTTTAACTATGTGATTCTTCCAATCTAAGAATATAGAATATCTTTTATTTCTTTGTATCTTCTTCCATTCTTTAATAGGGTCTTCTAGTTTTCATTATATAGGTCCTTCACATGTTTCATTAAGATTTATTCCTAGGTATTTTATTCTTTTTGTTGCAATTCAAAAGGAATTATTTTTTTCCACTGCTTTTTCTGAGACTTAATTATCAGAGTATAGGAATGCTATGGATTTTTGAACATTGATTTTGTATCCAGAAACTACCATATTTGCTTATTGTTTCTAAGTGTTCTTGTGGAGTCTTTAGGGTTTACATGCATACTTCTAAAAATCAAAAAATAGCAGCACATTTATTGAATTGCATGTTAAATAGTTAATGTTTAACATAAAAGAGACCAGAGTGGAGGCTAAGGATAAATTAATAGGTATCCAGGTATGTTGTAAAACTCCCACAAACAGTGGAGAGCCTGCTACAGGCTCTGATGTACCGCTCCATATATTTATGAGAGCATATTATAAATGAGTCCTAAAATGGTGTTCAGGGAAATGAAATTTTCAGATCGAATTCATGAAATTAGTTAGGGCATGTGCATGCAACCTGCATTTCAAAAATTAATTATATGTTTAAGAGTCCTATGACTTTACCACATAAATGTCTTTACCGGGCATCAAGTAACAATCACATGGATGGAACTGAACCCACGGGTTCAACTTTTCTGAAGAGAGATATTTAGTTATCTCTAAAGAAATAGAACTGAGTAGAATTTATATCCTCTCCATGAAGAAGAAAGGCTGCATCGAACTGGGGATAAACCACTGCAGAACCATTTACTTGATTACTCTTAAAATATGAAAAGCTTGCCTTCAAGATTGTCACCATATGATAATAGGGCTTTACTTTTCTCTGATTATACTCAGTAAGGATCTCCTTAGAATTCAAGGTATTAAAGCAGTTAATTGTATTCTGGTGCAAGAAATCCCTACTACTATCTTAATGCCATTTCTAAAGGATATTTGTCAAAGTGTAAATTCAGGTTATTGTTATAGTAGAGTAAACAAGATGAGTTAAAATCTAGAGAAACTGCTGCTAGAAGACAGACTAATGGACACTAGTTCTAGAAATGTAAGAAAATAGGCATACTGCCAAAATAGCCATGGCAATATTTCAATTTTCTACCATTGTAGGTAGTAAAAAATAAAAAATGAAAGGATTTAGATCCTAGACACCTAGACAAAGATAGAAAACAAGCTATATAATAATGGGCATATTTCTAGTGTATATACATACATACATACATACATATGTATGTATATGTATATGTATATGTGTGTGTATACATACATACATACATATTATATGTATATATGTGTTATATATGTGTGTATGTGTATACATGTGTATATATGATCAGGGTCTTGTATTATCCTAGCACTCAATTTAGTTTTCAATAAAGAAAATATGCTTTTGTAGATTCCACATATGAGACAGATTATGTAGATTTTTTGTTGTTGTTATTGTTTTTATTCATATTGGTTCTGGCTTATTTCACTTAGCCTAGTGTTCTTCAGGTTCATTCACGTTATTGTAAATGGCAGAATCTCCTTGAATGCATAGAAGCAGAGAAGAACTGGGGTAGGAATGTAGGAAAAATCGGGAGATGTTGGTCAAAAGTAAAAAGTTGCAATTATGCAGGATGAATAAGTCTAGAAATCTGATGCACGGCATGACTATAGGTGATTCTATACCGTACTGAATTCTGGCAGTTTGTTAAGAGAGTAGATTTCTGGTATTTTCATCACACACACACACACACACACACACACACACACACCACACACATACACAATCATAACTGAGGATATGATATGTTAATTGAATTGACTATACTAATCATTTTACTATAATATGTATATAAAATGATCATGTTGCACATCTTAAATATATACAATCATTATTATAAAATAAAAATGCACAAATTTTTTAATAATAATTAGGCTACATATTAATTTATTCAGATTTTGAAATCTTAGCAATGGCAAGAACATACTTCTGTGACTCTAGGATATTATTTTAAAATATATAAAATTAAAAGAGAGGGATAGAGAAATGGACAGATATTTGCAATGTACATATAATTACTATGAAAAGGCAGAGCAAAACAATATCATTCTCAAGATTGCTAATTTCTTCTACTATTAAAAAAACTTTTTCAGGACTAAACTCTGAATAATTTCCTTCTATTTTCTTAAAGTAGTTATCCTGTAAACATGTTCTCAAAGATGAGAAAACTATATTATGCTGGAAATTACACTGGATGTGAAGCTAAGACAGCAAATTTTGTTTTTGTTTGTTTATTTTTTAATCTTGGTTGTATCACCTGATAGTTAAAACGCTAAAAATAACTTTATTGTTCTACACAGTAAAATGAAGGAAGAGGATAGGAAAAATAAATATTTAATTTATTCCTCATTTCAGCCATATGAGTTAGTGCTATGAAAGGTAGGTACAGTAATTAATACTCCCGCTCTGAGATACACTACAACAAGTAAATAAGAATTCCTGACAGGGTCAAGATTGCTTGACTGAAAACCATGTCCTTCCCACTGTAAACTTTTGTAACCTTGTAAAAGGCTGCCTGTGGGAACTGATGAAAAGCATTGGAAAAAGAATAATAACCTTCACCCTTTACAACTGATTATATTTCTGATTGTCAACAATACTGATACTGTGACTTGTTTTGCCCTAAGTGTCCTTGTCTTAAATTTGGGATTTGTTTCCACATTTTTCTTTGGTCCATGGTACTGGAACACTGTTTATGAATAATGAATATTTCCAGTAAGAAGTATGTTTTTATCACATCAATTCAATTTAACCTTATCAGAAAGAGTCAGATCAAGGGTGTTATTCAAAATGAAAAACATGTGTAGCTCAGAGTCACACGAACATAAGCTGCTTTTGAATGGCTTACAGAAATAGTAGAGAAATCAGTACGAAAATGATAAAGAAATATATCCTTCCTCCTGAAAATAATTTAGAGGTTTTTTTTTAAAAGGATATATTATATAAGATATAAATATATACATTTAAAAAAACTTCATCATTGTTTTCTGGTCACTTCTCCTCTTGAATATACATATATTTTTTTTTTTTAAAAAATATTAATGGGAGATTCACTATCTAATTTTCCAGCGAAACTTTTACATAGAAGTGTGAAAGACTGGTTAACAAGCATGAAACATTATTTACCTTCAAAGGGCACCAATTCTTGGGTTATGTTGTTCCCAGCTTGGATGGATGGACTTTTGCATAAAGTTCCTATAAATATCTTGATATCAGCTAATTCCAACATGCATCTTATCCCTTTCAACTTTCAACACCTTGAGGTGCTAAACCAGTTTAGCAGTCTACTTATTCTCTTTGAAATAGTACCCAATATTCCTCTAAGTCATACTCCCATTTCTGTCCTCTGCAAAATCCATAGTCTTTCATCTAATAACTTGCTTTACTGCAAATCAATTACAATAAATATTCTTTCTTTGCATTCTTTCCTTTTCTTATACAAACTTCTGCCTTGGATAATCACTCAAAAGACTTGGTTTTCCCATGTGGTAGATGAAAAGGGTGCCCCTTGCTCTATCTAACACGAGAGAAATTAGCTTCAAGTGGAAAAACAATCATCTGATACCAAAGTGTGCACTCTATAACACTATATAAACATAAGATTTACAATTTATTATTTTTCTAAAATTATATTTCTTTTTAATAATATGGTTCAGTAATTTTTCTGTGCAAGTATTAAGCATCTTTTAATATTTACCTTATATTTAATTTATTAAAAAATAGTGGGTCTAATACTTAAAAAGAATAATAGCAACTACTATTTATAAAGTATTTACTATGCACCAAACTCTGTGCCAAATGTTTTATATATCAGTATGTCATTTAAACCTTAAAAAACCCTCTGAGCTAGACATATTTATTTAATTTAATTTACAGAAAAAAAAATAGCTTCAGAAAGGATAAAATGACAGCTACTTTATGTCAGAGTAAGAATTCAGAGTCAGTTTTATTTTAAAGCAAAGTCTGCTTGGCACATCTTAGTAAAAAAATCAGTAAAGTCCATTATGAAATGATTAATAATAGAGTTTCTAGTGAGACACAGATTTAAGCCTTTTCCTAATACAAGGTGTGTGACCTTGGGCAAGTTCCTTACGTGTGTGTTTCTCCATTGACAAATGAGAATAAAAGTGGAAATCACCTGTTGGAGATGTTATTAGTAGATGAGATAATGTACATATGTGTAAGTAATTAAGATAGTACCTGTCACATAATATACACACAATAAATATTTATTTCTAATTATTTAATAATTTAATATTCTTAATTTAAAATTTCTCATTTTAAAAGTAGGGATGAAAATAGCACCTACCTCAGAAGGATATGCACTGATTAAATTAGGTACTCTAGAGCTCCCTATGAATGCTGCATATTTTTACCTTATTTTAGCAGAATACATTCATTTATGTCTTGTTCCTACCTAAGCCTGTGAATTCCTCACAGACAGAACACTGTGATTCATCATTAAACACCTAACTTCCAGCACCATGATAGAGCGTGGCTCTGAGATATAAGATATGAGAAATCAACTTATGGGATTAAACCTCTAACTATTGTTTAGTTTGAACATACTGGAGTATTTTCTCTGTCTTTCCTATATCAGTTCCTTCCATTCATTAGCAATTTAACAATGTTTTTTTGTTGTTGTTGTTTTGTTTTTGTTTGTTTGTTTGTTTGTTTTATCTATTTATTTTGCCTACTGTTTTGTTTTTCCTCCCTCTTTTATATTTCTTTCTGGAATCTTTCTTTCATTCTTCACAATGGTCTTCATTTTCTCTAATGAATTGGCTCATAGAGAAGCCCTTAATCTCTCACGTTTTATTCTCTAGTATAAAGCTTGCCTTAGCAACACTGACAGCTGAAGTTAACCTCACATGGCAAGTTCGCCTCAGGATAAGGAAAGGAACACTTTTCTTTCCCTTATTCAGCAAGATGTCCAAGTCCTCTGTCTGAAGCCTGCTTAGCAAAAAAAATGGGCATGCTTGGTCTTGTGTGTTCTCCTGGGGATGCTGTCACTGAGGTGACCTGGCCAACCCCACATGAGTTTGGTGCTAATCATTGATATTCCACTGAGTGCTAGGATTAGTGCCAGTTTGTGTCTTTAGTTTACTGAGGATTGATAATTTCTGTTTAAAATAATAGAGTTATGGATTTCAAATTTAGACCAATATTTTCACTTTGCAAAGATAATGAGTCTTCGAAAGGCCTTGTTGCAGTTTTCTTTTCTTATCTTTTTTAAAAGCCACAGCTATATGCTCTTTTATGTTGGAGTTTTATGATGGGACTTCTCAGTCAAGTTAGAGAAAAAGAGTATTTTAAAAGCTATTTACAATCATGCATTTGAAATAATCTAGGTGTGTAAAAATGCTCCATGAAATGTTTCCAGGCTTATGGACAAGACTGACTGGTAGGGTTTCTGACATTAATTGGGGAAACTGGCAAAAGCCTAGACTTTATATCCATGAACTCAGATTCTAGGACAGAGCCCAAGGTGGAGACTAGTGCCAGTCTTGGCTTTTGGTGAAAAGTTCAAGTGTATAGCTTTGTGTGTGAGCTGTAGTTCTGATAGGTTCCTTTCATGTAAGGTAGGTAGTCACTAACAGGTGTCAATAGGGTGGCCAAAACCCCAGCAAGCAGTGAGACCAGTTAAAGTAATTAATGTGATGCTCAACATTGCTAGCTATTAGGGAAATGTAAATCAAAACCACAATGAGATACCATCTCACACCTGTTAGAATAGCTTTAATCAAAAGGACAAGAATAACAAATGTTGGAGAGGATGCAGAAAAAAGGAACCCTCATACACTGCTGGTGGACTGCAAATTGGTACAGCCACTATGGAAACAGTATGGAGGTTCCTCAAAAAATTAAGAATTGATCTACCATATGATCCAGCAATTCCTCTACTGAGTATTTACCCCAAAGACTGGAAAACCCATATCTGAAGATATTTGCACAATGATGTTCATAGAACATTATTCAGTGGCCAGGACATGGAAGCAACCAAAGTGTCCTATGATAGATGACTGGTTAAAGAAGCTGTGGTACATATATACAATGGAATATTACTTAGCCATAAGAAGAGATGAAATATTGCTTTGCGACAACCTGGATGACCTCGAGATAATCATGCTAAGCAAATAAACCAGATGGAAAAAGTTGAAAATCCCATGATATCACTTATATGTGATATAAACCTAAAAGCACAAATAAACAGGACAAACAGAGACTCAAGGACATGAACAATGGACTAGTGGTTAGCAGATGGTAGAAGGTGGGGAGGAGGGAAAGTAGACAGGGTAAAGGGGGTCAAATATAAGGGGTTTGGGGAGTGTGAAGTGGGTAAAAGGGATCAAATATATGGAGCTGAAGGAAATTGGACTCTAGGTAGTAATCACAAAATAGAATATATAGATGTCAAATTATAATGTACACCTGAAAATTATATAATTGTATTAACCAATGTTACCCCAATAAACTTTTTAAAAAGTAATAATTTCAAAGTGTGATCGATATTTCCTAACTAATTTTATCACATAATAATAGTGTGGCTTTGGGTAAGCAACATAGTTTTTTTCTGATCCTCAGCTTTAATATTTACATAATTGGGAAACTAAATTGCTATCATAATTTATAAGAACCTTTTTATGTAAGAGGACTTATAAGTATTTGAATACAGAAGAAGTTCTACCTAGAATTAAAAAAACCTAGTGATGAGAGATGCTCTTGTCCCAGTCTGGGCTGTCACATGGCTTTCTGCAGTTAAAGGCAGTGGTCATGCTGCTCTAGAGTGAGCCCGGGAACTGATACCCCTGGGATCCAGCACCAAGAGAATCAGTCCTGGAGAGTTCCAATCAAGATGGAGGAGTAGGTAGAGGCTTTGCTTGTCTCCTTTTAGGCCAGACTCACGTGTGATATCAAGAATAGAAGGGATATTTCAGCTGCAGATAACCCCCCCATCAGCAAGGATCACCAGCTCCACACCAGATATCACACTACTTGATATCAAAGTATAGTACAAAGCTGTAGTAATCAAAACAGTATGGTATTGGCATAAAAACAGAGACATAGATCAATGGAACAGAATAATGAGCCCAGAAATAAATCTACACCTATACAGTCAATTAATCCATGACAGGAAGTGAGAATATAAAAGGGGGTACAGAGATTCTCTTCAATAAATGATGTTGGGGAAAATGGAAGATATGTGCAAAAAAAAAAAAAAAAAAGAAAAGAAAAGAAACTAGACCACTTTTTATACCATGAACAAAAATAAACTCAAAATGAATTAAAGGCTTAAATGTAAGAGCCAAAACCATAAAACTCCTAGAAGAAAACATAGGCAGTAAAATCTCTGACATTGCTCTTAGTAATGTCCCCCGCCCCCCCCTCCACGATATATATCCCTTGGGCAAGGGAAACAAAAGAAAAATAAACAAATGGAACATCAAACTAAATTTTTTTGCACAGCAAAGGAACATAAACAAAATGGAAAGACACTTGAATGAGAGAAGATATTAGCCAATGATACATCTGATAAGGGGTTAATAGCCAAAACCTATAAAGAACTCACACAACTTAACGAGTCCTAAAAAGCCCTAATGATTCAATTAAAAAATGAGCAGAAGACCCAATAGACATTTCTCCAAAGAGGACTTACTGATGGCCAAAAGACATATGAAAAGATACTGACAGAGTAATGCTAGTTAAAACCATAATGAGATATGACCTCACACCTGTCAGAATGTTCATCAAAAATCGACAAACAAGTGTTGGTGAGGATGTGGAGAAAAGGGAACCCTTGTGCACTGTGTGGTGGGATTATATATTGGTGCAGCCACAATAGGAGAAACTGTATGGAGGTTTCTCAAAAAATTCATAGAACTACCACATGACTTAGCAAATTTCACTTCTGGTATTTTTTCAAAAAAATTCAAAACGCTAATTTGAAAAGATATATCCTATGTTCTTTGCAGCATTATACAATTGCCAAGATATGAAAGCAACCTAACTGTCCATCAATAGACGATTGGATATAGAGGTTGTGGTACATATATACAATAAGTATTACTTGACCATAAAAAAATGAAATCTTACCATTTGTGACAATGTGGATGGATTGAAGGTACTGTGCTAAGTGAAACAAGTCAGACACAGAAGACAATACCATGACTCATTTATATGTGGAGATTAAAGATTGTCATCAACAACAACAAACAAACAAAATAGAAACAGACATAAAGCAGGAAACAAGCAGATGGTTGTCAGACGGGAGGGGGTTCGGGGACAGGTTGAAAAAGGTTAAGGGATTAAAAAATAAAATTAGTAGTTACAAAATATTCATGGGGGTATGAAGTAAAGCATAGGAATATAGCAATAATATAATAACTAAGCATGATGCTGGGTGGTAATAGACTAGTCAGCAGATTACTTTGTTACTTGTATGTCTAACTACTATCTGTGCCCCTGAAACTTACATAAATAATATTAAATGCCAACTATAATTGAAAGTTCAAAAAAGGGAGAAAATAAGGTGAAGGAGAATAAGAGGTTCAAACTTCCTAATATAAAACAAGTAAATCATGGGGTGTGGTGTGCAGCATAGGAAATATAGTCAATAACATTGTGATAGCATTGGGCAGTGTCAGATGGTTGCTGGACTTGATGTGGTAGTCACTTCAGATATATAAACGTTGAGTTACTATGGTGTATACCTGCAACTGATACAATACTGTACATTTGCTATATTTTGACAAAAATCTTTAAAAAAATAATTTTAAAAAATTTGGTCCTGATATTATTTTTAAAAATCTAGTGATCAAAGCAGACAATAATACTAATAGTAAATACTTATTTAATAATAGAGTAGTAAGGCTTTACTTTTCCTTAGTGCTTTGCCATTTACAAAACAATTTATATTAATTATATTAAGACATGTTTTATCATTTCATTTTAAACTTAAAAATTAAAAATCTAAAAATTTAAATAACTCTATTAGAAATCTTTAGTTTGAAAGAGAAATAACTTACAACCTAAAATGACTTAGAGAGTTTATTGGCTTATGTAATAACAGAGTATGAGATTGTAGTTGAGGGGGGTTGGGCATGATTGCGTTAAGGCCAATAAGAAAATATTTTACATTCATACACACTATTACATATATTTTACTTCGTCCCCAGGTCCTGAGTGATATTCCCAAAGTGGCTCTAAACTTCCATCCTCTGGTAGAAGTAAGATGTCTGCCACCTCTCCAAACAGAAAATTATCATAAAAGTAGATTCAATTTTTTTAATAATGTCTGCAAAATTCCTGAGAGCAATTTGATTTGTCATCCTTATGTTACATGCCTAATCCTCAACCAGCAGCAGGGTATAAAGATTTGTTGTCGCTCAGGGCTCAACTCATGGAACAAGGTGCTGGGAGGTGGTATCCCTTATTGTATACATGAGCAAAGAGTGGTGGATAAATGGATAAGCAAATCAAATTGGGGCTGATTCAAGGACAAAGAATGCTGGGATGCCAAGTGCAATGTCGGCCTCGTAGAGAATCAGCTGAAGGTATATAATGCAGGCAGCAACAGAATGCAGGTAGTATGTATACATACAAAAGTAACTCTTTTTTTTCCAAATTAAATGGACTAGGAAAAGATAACACATATGTACAAGTATGAAGTGATTTGAAAGTTGAAAAAAAATAATAGTTGCAATTATTAGAGTAACTAAAGTTTCTTGAATCATATTAAATGAGCCCTGAAAAGCTTTATGGAAGGCAATATGCTTGTAGAATTACAGAAGTTTCCTTTGGAATGTCCATTTGATATGTAAAATTCTAACTGAAGTTATGACCAAAAGAATTTCACAGATTATACTTTCAGGACAGACATATCCAGGGAAACTATTTTTCTATTCAACATATTTTTGGCTACTTCATTTCACCAGACTACATGCATTAACAGGTTTAAACACTATTAAACAGTGATAGAGATATGCATTCATCTTTGAAACAGGAGCATAGCTAGCAATATTTCCTGCCGAGAAGCTTTCAGCTCTATAACACTGCTGAAGTTACGGCCCATAAATGTAGGACTGACTCCTCAGTAATTACTCTTTCCTTTCAGATCATCAGAAGAAAAATAACCTCATGTATTTATAGCCAACTCTATTAGGTATTCAATGATTATTTGTTGATTCATGCATTGATTTTCATACAGGATGTTGTTATTTGAAAAATGTGCTCATGGGAAAATATCTAATTGGATTGATTTTTATAGGCAGCAGGGCCTTCATAAATAGCTATTTGTTGGCATTTGCAAGTGTAAATTAGAGAAGAGAGACAGAACAGAGGGGAGAAGAGAGGAAGGAGAGAGAGAGAGAGAAGAGGGAAAGGACTGATAACACATTTCAGCTTAGTTCATTAATAATCTGTAGCCTTGTCTGAAGTTATCAGTACATGTATTTATTTTTTTTTTAAATAATGTGGTGTGTGCGTGTGTGTGTGTGTGTGTGTGTGTGTGTGTGTGTAAAATCTGGAGATAATTTGGTTGCTTAAAGAAATAAATCATATTGACAGCACCATCCACACCATTGCATGAAAACTAGTGAAGTATACAGCTTAAAATATTAAGCTGACTGTGTTGAGGAAATTTGGTGGCCAAAACTCTGGAAAAGTTTTGATATATTGGAAATATAAAACAAAAAATAGAGGCTTAGCATGATCCTGACACAATACAGTAATACAATACGAAGAAATTTTTTTCTTAAAATTAGCCTAAAGGAATTTATGGAGTTATTTTGCAAATATGACCATAAATCCTAGGTCTTATTAACCTCATTTGGAACTAAGTCTATTTTTTAAATTATAAAATATGAAAACATTTTAAAATATAGGCCGAATAGCTTGAATTCATATTCATCAATTCTTTTGGCCCTGGATTTTTTTTTTTTTTTTGTCATGCTTCCATATAGTCATTTGCATATAAAGAGATTATTTTAATTTTTGATAGGACAAAATGCCTAAATGTTTTCATCGATAAAGACTACTAACAGTGTGAATATTCAGGGCATGAGGAAGCTCTAGGCAAAAAGGAGTTTGGGAATGTAGAACTGTGGAATGGATTAGAAGACAAATTCAACAGTATTTATTTTCTCTCTCATTCTAAAATGAGTCTTTGTTATCATCATTGAGATTAACAGGCCCTGAGAGATAACAACAATATTTTTATTTTTAGACAAGGGAGTGATATTTTTAAATAACTAAAAGTTCAGTTATTCTAAAGTTTAAGAAAACAAAAGTGAGGAAGATACATGAAAAGGGGAAAGAGGGATTACCATTGCAGGGCTGGGGATAGGGGAAAGTAGACAGAGAAGAAAAATGAAGGATATAATACATTTTAAAAATAGAAAGCCAAACCCAGAGGTTGCTGGGATACCTCTGATTGTTCTATCAGATGTCTCAGATGGTCTAGTTCTTTGGGTTTACTAATCTAGATCAAACTCAACTCATTTATTGACGTGTGTAATCAATTTCTTCAAGAGATGAATAGTAAAGCCATTAAGAGCAAGCTCCTGGAGCCAGACCATCTGGATTTGTGTTTTGCCTTTGTTCCTTAATTGCTATGAGCTTGGGCAAGGTACTTAACTTCTCTGTGCCTCAGTTTCCTCATCTATAAAATGTAATTATTAATAAGATCTCTCAACATTTTCATTGTGTTTATCTATATGCATTATGATATTTCATACATCCAGAATAGTGCAGGGCTCATAATAAGTCATGTTGTTTGTTATTACTATTACTGTTTTAGTGCATCTTACCAAAAGAATTTACTTTTAACATTTTAATTATTTTTGAAGTTTCAGATTTACAAATAATTTGAGAAGACAGTATAAAGTGTTCCCATAATTCTAAACCAAGTTTCCCCTAGTAACATTTATTGATGTATGAAAATTTATTATAATTAATAAACCAATATTGATGTTATTATAAAATGTTTATATTTTATTCAGATAGTCTTAGTTTTAGCTAATATCTTAGTACTATTCCAGGATTCTATCCCAGATATATTACATTTATTTTTCATGTTTCTTTAGACTTCTCTTGCTGAGACAATTTCTCAGACTTTTTTGTTTTTGTTTTTGGTGACCTTCATAGTTTTGATGACTGCTGGTAAAATGTTTGTAGTATATCCCTCAATTTGAATTTGTCTGATGTTTTTCTCATGATTATATTGATGTTGGGTTTTGAGAGGAAGACCACAGAGTTTAACTGCCATCTTTATCATATCATATCAAGGGAACATTTATCAACATGACTAGTGACTGTTGATATTGAACCTGAATGTCTAGCTTGAGGTGGTATCTATTGGCTTTCTCCAATGTAAACTTACTCTTCCTCCCGCCCTGCTCATACTATACATACTGGAAATACATCACTATGCATAGCCCACACTTAAGATGTAGGGAGGTACATTTCACATCCTCAAAGGTTGAGTATTTACATAAATTACTTGGTTTTTTTTGCATTGGAGATTTTGTTTATCCTCACCCATTCCTTTATTTATTTGTTAAATCAAAGATTTGTTTATATCAAAATGGAATCAAATATATTTGTTTTATACTTTTGGTTATAATTCAATACCTTATTTATTTTGTTGTTCAAAGTGTTTTAACTTTGGCTAATGAAAATTCTTTCAGTTGGCTTCAGTGTCCCTTTGACAAGCCATCATAATTAAGAGTGTGTAAGTGTGAGTGTGTGTGTCTGTGTGTGTAGCACATTCTTAGTTTCTAGAATACAAGATACTCTAAGGTCATCTTGAAGATTTCACGCCCTGCTGTTAGAATCAGCCATTTCTTCAAAAAGTTCTTCTTTTTTATTAGAGAACAATATTAGAAACCAAGATAAAGTGCCATGTACGTTACTGCCACTGATGTGTCCTTGCTTCTAGGCTTCCTCAGCCGACAGAGCAGAAAAAATTACATGTATACTAATGCTTGTATGTACAAATAACTATAAATATTTTCTAAATGTACTATCTGTCAATTAATAGAAGATATACATTTAAGTCACAAACTTTAATGATGAATTTGTCTATTTCTCATGGCCTCTATCGGTTTTGACTTACATATTTTGATAACTATTGTTAACTTCACAGACTTAAAGGACTATTAAGTCTTATTGAAGAATTGGCCTCTTTGTTATTATGTAATGCTACTCTATTCTTAATAATTTCCATATACTGATGTTTTCTTTGTCTAAAATCAAATAACTACTCTAACTTTCTTTTATTAATGTCTATGGTATTACTTTCTCTCCATTTAATTTTAACATATCCAAGTCTTTATATTTAAGTGGGTTTCTTTCAGATATTATATAGTTGGATATTATTTTTGATCCACTATACCAATCTCTATCTTTTAATTGGTGTATTTAGATCATCCACATTTAAATGTAGTTGAATAAATATTTATATTTATAAGTGTTTTATATTCGCTTTATATGTTCATTGCTTCATACTCAATGGTAAAAATCTGAAAGCTATTTTACAAAATCAGAAATGAAACAAGGTTGCCCAATGTCACCACTTCTATTCAACATAATATTGGATGTCTTAGCAGAATAATTAGGTGGGAAAGAAATAAAAGGCATCCAAATTGAAAAAGAGGAAGTAAATATTCACTATTTGCAGATGACATGGTATTACATATAAAAATCCCTAAAGACTCCACCCTCAAACTATTAATAAACAATTTAGTAAGGTTGCAGGATACTAAATCAAAATACAAAAATCTGTTGCAATTCTATACACTAAAAATAAAGCGATACCATTTATAACTGCATCAAAAACCATAAAATACCTAGGAACAAATTTAACCAAGTAGGTGAAAGACCTATATTAAAAAATATAAGGCATTGCCAAAAGAAATTGAGAAGACACAAATAAATGAAAATATATTATATGCTCATGGAATGCAAGAACATTGCTGAAATGTCTGTACCACCCAAAGCAATGCACAGATTCAATAAAATTCCTATCGAAATTCCAATGGCATTTTCTATAGAAGTAGGAACAAACAATCCTAAAATTGGTATGGGACCAGAAAGACCCTGAATAGCCAAACCAATCTTGAAAAAAAAAAAAAAATAGAACAAAGCTGAAGGCATCACACCTCTTGATTTTAAATTGTATTACAAAGCCATAGTAATTAAAGCAGTGTGGTATTGACATTAAAACAGACCCATCGATCAATGGAACAGAATTAAAAGTCCAGATACGGAGAGATGACTCGAACGTAAGTCCTAAAACCATGTAATTCCTAGAAGAAAACAGCTCCACTAAGCTCCTTGACATTGGCTTAGAAATGATATTTTTTTTAATTTGATACCAAAAGCAAAGCCAACAAAAGCAAAAATAAATGAGTGAGACTACATTGAACTATAAAGCTACTGCACAGCAAAGAAAACCGTGAACAAAATGAAAACACAACCTACCGAATGGGACATACTATTTGCAAACCATATTCTGATAAGGAGTTAACATTAGAAATATATAAAGACTCACATTTCAATAGCAAAACTAGATTTAAAAATGAGCAAACTAGATACTGCTAGACATTTTTTTTTTGAAAGAAGACATAGAAATGGCCAACAGTTATATGAAAAATGCTCGACATTACTAATCATCAGGGAAATGAAAATCAAAACTGTAAAGAGCTATCACTTCACACCTTTTAGAATGGCTTTCATATAAAACGTAAAGCAAGTGTTGGCAAGATCATGGAGAAACTTGTACAGTGTGGGTGGAAGTGTAAGCTGGTACCTCCACTAATGAAAATAGTATGGAGGTTCTCAAAAAATTAAAAATAAACCTAACATATATGATCTAACAATCTTACTTCTGAATATATATCCAAAGCAAATGAAAACAGTATATCTAAGAGTTATCTGTACTCCCTCATTCACTGAAGCATTATTCACAATAGTAATGATACGGAAATAACCTAAATGTCATCAATAGATGAATGGATAAAAAAGATGCGAGGCACACACACACATACAAATAATTTTCAACCATGGGAAAGAAGGAAATCTTGCCTGTCCATTGTGACAACATGGATGGAACTTGAGGTCTTTATGCTTAGTGAAATAAACCAGACAGAGAAAGACAAATACTACATGGTCTCTCCTATATTTTGAATCCTAATTAAAAATTGAACTTTAGAAACAGAGAGTAAACCAGTTTTTGCCAGTGGCTGAGGAGGCGTGGAGGAAAAATAGGGAAAGGTTAATAGAAGGCTACAAACTTTCAGCTATAAGATGAATAAGATCTGAGGATCTAATGTAAAATATGTTGACTCAAGTTAGTACACTGTATTGTATAATTAAAATGTGCTAAAAGAACAGAAATTAAATGTTCTCACACATGCAAAAAGATAAATGTGTAAGGTGAAAGATATATTAAAAATGTATTGATGTTTATTCTAAGGCAAAAAGTCTTTAATTGGCAAAAATTACGTATCTTTTCTGTGTTATATTCTCAAAGGTTAAGTGAAAGGCTACTTTCTAAGTAAAGCATAAATTAATCTGGCATATGCCAGTAAGCTTGAGCTGCAAATTCACTAACGTATCTGGGAATAAATATTGAATGAGCAAATGCCAACATTTATTAGTTTACAGTTAGCTTATGTATAAATTCATTTAAAAAGGTATGAAATCCTGATTATCCAACTTATGTCCTTGCAGCTGAATTAAAATGATGCTTAAATCATTCAAACATTAGATCTTTAAGCTAGAACTAAAATCACTGTCACATAACAGATGGAATTCTAAAAATTCAATGTAAATTGGCTAGAACTGAACATAATTGTGGCTTTCTAATACTTTGGTTACCCTTTACCACTAATTCTACACACCTATTTCAGAAGCAACAGCTCTCATCCATAGAATTCTGTGATGTAAATAGATCTGTTTTCAATGAAAATATCTTATTAAATGAGAAATGTAAAATGTTAGTAAAACTTATTACTTCAAATATATCAAAATAGACATTAAAAAGGTCAGAATAAAATTTTACATCATAGTGGGATTTTGACATTGAGTTGTGCAAATATGAACATTTAAAAGACTTAAAGGTTCTCATTTACAAACTGGTGGTTGATAGTTTCTTTTACAAAGATTAAACTACTGTGTCATATGTAAAATTGCATATTAAGATATTGTTACCTTAAGATTCTCTACCATATGATTCTGACTCTATTTTGTCAAATTTTAATAAATAATTGCAGTATTTACTATTTCAATAAAAGATGAAAAAGTCACTTGAGAATGGAAATAATTTCTAGGGGAAACAAAATGATTTACATGGCATAATATCTAGAGCACATTTTTAAGTGAGACTAGATTTCCTTCACAGCCTATGTTTTTATTAAAAGAGACCACTCAGCTGAATGCAATTCTCCCAAGAGTAGTAGCCTAGCTATGCTTTTAATTTTAACAAACTCAGATATTAATAAACTTTGGCTCATATTAGAACCATATTTTTAGAAGATGGATTTAAGGAGTCAGCTTTATAGACTCAATGAAGTTGTAGATTCTCCAAGAATTAAAATACATTTAATTTGGTCAGCAGAGAAGATTGTATCCAAATACACACACACACACACACACACACACACACACACACACATTTATATTAATATAGTGCTAATAAAATAAACAGAATAATCACCCCTTTTTACATAACTAGAAATTTTCATGCTTAGAGAATGTTTGCAAACATACACCACAGTTTGTAAGAAATTGAAAAGAGTTGGTGTATGGCTAAGGGGAATCCAATACCATTTCATCAACTTTGATCCCCACCTAATATATCACTCTGTAGAGTGTGCTTTTAAGTGTTTAGAATACAAGTAATCCAGGGTAGTCTTTATAAATTAATCTTTTAACCACTTAGTAGCCATTTAACTTTGAAAACCAAATTTTATATTGACTTTTGAGTTTAACTAAGTGCCAAAGGAACAGAGACACTGAATAGAACATTCAATGTACAGTCAAGTGATCAACTAAATTGCTCTGCTGTTAATAAACTTCTTCTATAAAATAACCTATTTGTCCAAGTAAAATAAAAAGATTACTTTTCTATAGTAAATGTAGTTTAAGTAGTCAATATATTGTTTTTTACTTGAAACTAAAATTGTTTGGTTTGTGGCTATAGGAATACCATTGCATTAGCTATAGTGAGTCTTACTAAAGCAAAAAAAAAAAAAAAAAAAAAAAAAACAGAGTTCCCAGTTGGTCAAGGAAGATGCTGAATGTTAATGATTCATTGCTCATAATGCAAATGTTATTGGGATTAAAGGTATTAACAAAGAAAACACATTATATAAAGTTACCGAGAGGTTGAAATAATCCTGATCACAATAGTTACTCTTTAGTTAGTTTTTAACATGAGTTAGGTACTATGCTACTTTACATGGTAATAGCTAATATATATTGAATAGTTACTGCTTGTCAGACTCTCTGCTAAGTACTTTTCTTTACAAAAGTAGCAGACAAAATTATAAGATGGTCCCTTAGATTCCTTATGTTGCTCTATATAAATCACTTCACTTGAGCTTGGGTGGGATGTGTGAAGATGAGGGAATATCACTACCTTGCGTGTGTAATTGAGGATCAAAGTCTCTGGTTTGGAGTTGAAAGGGAGGTTTCTTTCTTTCTTTCTTTCTTTCTTTCTTTCTTCTTTCTTCTTTCTTTCTTTCTTTCTTTCTTTCTTTCTTTCTTTCTTTCTTTCCTCCCTCCTTCTTTTCTTGTTTCTTTTCTTTTCTCTTCTTCTTCTTCTTCTTCTTTTTTTTTTTCTTTTGAGTTGATCTACTTAATCAAATGAGAATTCTTAAAAGAAGCACTGGACCATTTCTGAAGAACGAAATTATCTTGCTGGCCCTGAAGAAGCAAGTTGCTATATTGTAAAAAGGCCTGTGATAGTATTCCCGGCTGTGAGTCAGAAAGAAAACAGGGACTCTGGCAACACAATCATGAGAAAACAACCACGGGAGCTTGGAAGAGGACCGTTAACTGCAGGAAGAAATATAGCCTAGACAACACCTACATTTCAGCCTTATAAGACCTGAGCAGAGGACCTGGTTATAGCCCTCCCCAAACTCCTGAGCCATGGACTCAATGAGGTAATGAATGGGTTTTGTTTTAAGCCACAAAATATTTGTTAATGCATTAAAGAACAATGGGAGCCTCCTATAGTTGTTTTGTTTAATTCTTACGAAAGTGTCTTAGTTTGTTCAGGCTGCTATGAAAGAACACCTTAGAGTGGGAGGCTTATTAACAACAGAAATCTATTTTTCACAGTTCACAAGGCTGGGAAGTTCAAAATCAAGACACCGGCAGGTTTGGTGTATGCTGAGGACCTGCTTTCTGGTTTATAGATGGCTGTCTTCTCTCTGTGTCTTTAGATGATACAAAGAGCAAGAAAAATTTCTGGAGCCTCTTTTATGAGGATACTAATCACCTCATAAAGACCTCACCTCCAAATACTATCTCATTGGTGAAATAAGTTTTAACATATGAATTTTGGAGGGACGTATATATTTAGTCTATACCAGAAGGGTTGTAAAAATAAATGTGGAGAAAATGTTAGCATCCATATGACATTTATGGGACTTGAAGAAGTTAGATAACTTGTTCCAAGAACGTAGTGTATTACTGAGGGATCCAGAATCAGAAGAGCTCAAAGTTAGACCCTCTGATTCCAGCATTATCCATGTTCCCACGTTCTTAATTTACACAGTAAATTCTGCTTATTGCCATCATTTCAATAATCTTATAAAGTCGGTAATAATATCCTTATTTTACAAAAGAAGATACTGTCCCAGTGATAGTAAATAACTTGTCTAAAGCCACACAAGTACATGGTGGAAATAAAATTTGAATACAGGAGTAAAGAAGCCACAAATTTTGTTTTTCTAAACAACACATTAAACATGAGAGTTACTCATCTAGTTAAAGGGTGGGATACGAGCAATCTGGGAATTTATGCCTCTATTACTTTTAAGCTTCTATTTTTTACTCTGTGATGCACTGCAGACTGCCATTTGGCACCCAAAATTTTTTGTCTCCCTGTTGCTTTAAAAGTTGATATTTCTATAATCTTCCATCTTATTTTCATTATTACACACTAAAATTTCTTCAACAAAGCATGATGCCATGCAGTAATCTGATAAGTCACATATCGAGGTCAAAATCAGAAAAAAAATCTATAATAAAGCTGCTGCTTTTGGAGTATCCTAGGAAATAGATAAAGCACCATTAAAATAATGTGGTTGACTGCATGAACTGAGGTCTTTCATTTTATTTCAAAATAACTTGATATGTGTATTAAAAATACAATGCTTATTATAGTAGCAACAAACTTCCTATGATATGTTTCAATAAAAAAAACTTTAAAAAGTAAAATTAGATAATAAAGTTTTCTATTTGGGCCTTCATAAATCAGAATTTTTTTAAATTAATGATATCCTTAACTGTCGCATGTTGCCAATATTAAGAGAGCCATGTGATTGCATTGAAAACTATAGTCATGGAGCCACTGCTAACAATGCATGTTTCAATTTTTTTCTAAGTCCCTTTGTTTGATACTGTTCACTTCTTTGCTGTCATTAGTATTATTAGTTCTCAATAACGAGAAATATTAAAGAACACAGAGGTTATTTTGCTGTAAAATCTAAACAATGGAAACATGATAAGTTAAAGAGTCAAGGAAGAAATATAGATAATAAAATGAGAAAAAAATCTACTGTATTTAGTGTTAAATTAAGTACTAATGATTTGAGAGTGTGAATGACATATATCTTTGCTAAAATTTTCCAAATTTCGGATACTAGACTTCAGAAATCTAAATTGTGCCTAAACAAAAACTCCAGACCTTTTTGGATTAATGGGAAGTACATTGTCAGAAACCATAGAACAGTTAATCTTCTACTAAAAGCCTCAACATTCAGAATCTTACATTTCTGGCATCTGTATTTTAATTTTATGATTTCTAACTCTTGATAATCTTTGAAACACTCACTGCTCTCTGCCAACACATCTAGGTTTGTAATCTCCCTTCCAAAGCATATCTGATAGTATCAGCATTCACAATTTGCCTTTAATACAGAAGAAACCTTTTGAAAAATGGCTTTGTTTGATAGTTTATCTTTATAGGTAAAGAAGACTGAAAACTTTAATTCATTATTCTTCAAAATCACCTGTACAAATGACATTTTCCCCTATATAAGCTACTTGGAAGAAGTACCATAATAGATTGCTAATAACTTTTAAAGAGTTTTAATTTCTTGAGTTCGCTAGATCATTTTTTTCCCCAAAGTATGATTGGATCATCATGAGAACTCATAATGAAACTATAAAGAGTACAATGTGAGATTTACATTTAAAGGTAAAATAATTGTTGATAAGTCTTTATTGTAAAATACACTAGCCTTGCCTTCTAACATTTCAGGTTTTGTTTGTTTGTTTGTTTGTTTGTTTGCCTTTCACACTTATCTTCCAGCTTTTAAAGATGGTGTGTATAACAATAACAAAACACACACACACACACACACACACACACACACACACAATAAATTAAAAGAACTCTTATCCTTGCTTTTCAGGCAACAAAGGGTAAGGCAATGTAAGAATATCAAAGATAATTAAAACGTTTGAGAGCCGCTGAGAAAAATAAAGTAAACATTAACATTTAAATATATCTACTTCCACAAACATGGACAAACAATTACTGCAGCACCATTGGGCTTATACAATGGCAAGTTCTTCTACAAAAATTACATTTTGCTTTTTAAAAATAATCCTGACTTAATATCTTAAAAATCCATATTTAGTATAGTTGTTCCTAGTTACTAAAGACAAAAGTTTTCATGAGAGTATTTGGGGGCGGGGGGGAAATGACTTGTCATACTCTTCAGAAAATGGTAATAGTAATAAATAAAATACAATCGGACAGTTTTGATTTAATCAATATGTCATTCTTTTGTCTTAAGAGAGCAAATCACCCTAGGTTGAGTACTTAATTTGCTCTCAGCAGCAAGAGGTGGGTAAGGAAAGCAAGAGTCACTAGTTGCTTATAGAAGGTAGTGCAATTAGGGCTGCTGATCATTTAAATTAGATCTGAATTGTGGAAGGGATTGTTAATTTAGACAAGTATAAGTTTGGAAGTCTACATGGCTTTAGCATGTCAAGTATGCATGACAGGTATTTTTTGCTTCCTTCATTTCAAAGCCATAGTTTTAAGATGTTGGTAATGTTTGCAAAGCACAATGGTTTGTAACAAAAAATACTCATTTTATATGTGTACAAATATGGTTTGCTTCTTTTTTCCCCAATGGCTACATTTTCTTTTCTTATTTATTTATTTTTTTCCTTTTCTTTTTAGGCAAGGCAACCCTTGTTTGACCTCACAGATTACAAGGACCTTATCAGTTTACAATCCCTTATTTTAATTGATTAATTAATTGATTAATTAATGCCTACAGCACCTGGTCTTCCTAGGTGGTCTCCCATCCAAGTACTAACCAGGCCCAACCCTGCTTAGCTTCTGAGATCCGATGGATCGGGCTTGTTCAGGGTAGCATGACTGTAGACCCCAATGACTACATTATCAAGCACTGAAAAGGGCAGGAGGAAGCAACCAATTACTAGAGGGAAAGTCCTAAGGAAAAGTATCCATTCTGTTTGGATACCAAGGGAATAGAGTTACACTAAACAATTAGGTAAATAAACTGGGATCATATATTTAGATTCCATTATGAGATTTACTGCAAAATGAAATGTTCATAAGAAAGTTACTTAATTTTGCAATTTATTTGCCCTTTGTAGAATTATTAGAAAATTTACTATTATATGATGAGATGAAATTCATTCATGTCAGCACTTAGTGGTAAATCTGGATTTAAAAAGCTTATTAAAGAATAAATATTAGCAAAAGTAAGGTACTTCATTTCACATGGCTTTCCCTGGTGATGTTTTACAACTTAGAAGTGAATTAGGTTACATTAAAATAATTAGTGAGTTGTTACTGTTAAAATCTCTAAGAAATACTATAATTTCCAGAGGATCTTAATTATTGAGAGTCAGAGAAGAAAACCTTCTTGTTTGAGAAGGCTGGTAAATATTATAATAAACCAGAAGAGGTCAACTATTCAAATTCTCATGCAAATTTTAGATGTACAAACCATAAAATGGATAATTTCCCAATTCCTAGTCATTGACATATGGAATTACAGACTTTTTTTTTTTTTTTTTTTACAGCAGGTAAAGAAATGTTCCCTATTTACTACAACTTTAACCTAAAAGAATAAATGGTTATTATTGGAACTCAGCTACAATGACTTATAAATTAGGTAAACCATAGAATGCTGGTTTGCAAAAACAAGACTTGATAAAATACGATCGGAGCACAGCATGTAGTATTGAAGGAAAATTTAGGAGAAAAGGAAAGCCAAGTACCAAGCCTGAAGATGTTTCTCAACTAAAGATGGAGAGGCCCTGTTCAGTCTGAGAAGAACAATGTATTGAACTATTTTATGTTTAGATTTACATACACTTAAAATAAAAGAGCTATAATCTCTAAATCGGTCTCCATTTTAGTGGTTCCTACCTATAGCTTTCTTTCCGTCTGTACCTACACTACTGTAGGTAGTTAAACACTGATTGCTAATTTGTCTAATACTAAGTAATCATAATATATATCACTTTTTTTTTACTTACTAAATTGTCCTATGCAAAGCACTCACAATTAAAATTATTCAACAATTATTTATTAAACATCCTTGCGTTTAATGAGTCAGTCACATTCAACAAATGTGTGTTAAAAATCTACCAAACATGCTCTTGGGACACATCAATAGGGAAAAAAAAAGAAAGGGTACAATTTCTTGCCTCTTTAAAGCTTATATTCTAAGGGAACAATCAAAAACCAACAAAATCATATGTAAATATATAATACACTCTAAGAATTTAAGTGGTATGGACAAACGAAAAAACATAAAGGGGAGTAGCAGGAGTATATGTATATGTGGTGTTGGGGCTGAGTGGGTGCACTTTTCATAGGGTAACGAATGTAGGCCTCATGGAGAAAGTCATACTTGAAGCCTGACTTCAAAGAGGAGAAGGGGTTGGTTATTCAGATATCTGGGAGAAATTTTGCTTCTAGAAGAAAGAGCATCTGGTGTGATCATCCTAAGGCAGGAGTAGCCCTGGCATCTCAGGTCTAATGTGAATGGGCCAGAATGAGTAAGGAAGATAGAAAGTGATAAGAGACAGCAGGGTACGGAGGAGGGGATTGTGCAGACAATGCCTTGCAGACATATGTAAAGACTTACTTTTCATCTTATAGAGCCCTTCATAGAGAAGATATTCTAGTGGACACATTATATAAATCAAGGTATCTGAACCTTGTCCTATTGATATCTTTGGCCAGATAATGCTTTGTTGTGCAGGGCTATCTAGCTTGTTGTAGGATGGTCAAGCATCATAGCTGACCTGTACTGTTATGTGAAAGTAGCATCCACAAGTAAAATGAGTCCAAATATTGCTGAATGTAACCTTGGAGGAGAAATAGGTTAAATGGCCCCTTGTTGAGACAATTGATATAAATAAAGAGTACTGAGGCACAAAAAAATGTTAAATAACTGATCCAGGATCATGCTTATTATCCAGCTAATAAATAAACCTGACTCCAGATGGCATGTTTAATACGATACATCTACTCCATTGCTTGGCTATATCATTGATTTCTTTTCTGGTTCATTTGAATCAAAGATAGTTGACTAGAGTCATAATGTTGTAAACTCTTGAGCAATTTTTATCAGCACCACATAAAGTAAAAATTACCTTTAAGTGGCCAGACAGGTTTACCTGTAATGAAGTCCAGGAATGTAGCCAGTTCATTAACTCACAATCAGTGTTTAGAGCTCTGAGAGAAGCATGGTTTACAATGGGCTATGCCTGTAGCTGTTACATGGTAAACTGGAATGAGGTAAGAAAAGAGACAAAGCTTTGATACATGGAAGTGCAGTTTCTAGTGAAGCAGGAGAGCTGTGGCCAACTGGGAATCCACAGTATATGAGTGATTGAGCTGGTATGCTACAATGGAAAAAGACATCTTCCCTTGGTGTGAGCAAAAGTATAGCACTTTCCAAGGTTTTATTTACCTGTGGGTAACTACAGTTCAAAAATATTAAATTTCTCTAAGCTTTGACATTGTCTGTTCCTAACATCAAACCATCAACATTGTCATGACTCGATAACATGGGATCATCTGAAGCAGATGATCATCCTTCTGACACATCATCAGAAGGTCAATAGTAGCTTAACACTACGCTGCAATGTCTATGTCATTCATCTCTCTTCATGTTATCATGTAGGCATTTTATCATCTCACATAACCACAGAAAGAGGGATGAGTATGATATAATAAAGTATTTTGAGAGAGAGATCACATTTACATATCTTTTTTACAGTATTATTATTATAAATTATTTTATTATTAGTTATTGTTAATCTGTGCCTAATTTATAAATTAAACTTTATTATTGGGATGTATGCATAGGAAAATAACACGGTATATCTGTGATTTCAGGCATCCACTGAGGGCTTTGGAATTTAGCCCCCAGTGATAAAGGAGAACTAATCTATAAGGAAAAGCATTTAACAGATGCCAAGAAATAAGCTCTGAAATTAATATGGTTATAAGAAGACAACAAAATTTTGTGCATAAAATATGGAAATTGTACTAATTAGCAGACAGCCCTGAGAAAAAAGTATATATGGTATTCACTAATTAATACCTACTATACTTGTAGGCACATTAGTATATACATGTAGAGAAAAAGTTTTGGCTGTTTCTTCTTTTTGGTGCATTGACTAGTAATAATGTGTTGTTTTCTTTTTGTCACTAGTCCAGTTTGTATCATATACAAAGATAATTTATAATTTTCAGAGTATCATAGTTTTCTCTATTAATTTGCCTTCTTTAAGAGAGTCATCAGAGGCTCTACTCTATATATGACTGCAATGCATGGCATAACAACTTCCACGTTACATTTAAGTAAACATTGATCAAACACATTTATGATAACCAAATATGTCTTATGTTAATTTGAATTAAAAAGTGGGATTTGTTCAAAGCAAAACATGTTGATCATCTCTATGTGATTATTAAGAGTAATATAAATATTTTTATGAATAAGCTTATGTAAGGAAACAGAGTATATAAATCATTGACATGCTCTCTCTTCTCTCTTCTCTCTTCTCTCTCTCTCTCTCTCTCTCTCTCTCTCTCTCTCTCTCTCTCTCTCATCTTGTGGTTTGACCAAAGAATTAAGGGAGTGATCTAATCTAGTTGTCTTTTGAAGTCTTCCTTACCATTACTCAATTTATAAAAATAATGGACTTTTAGAGTAGTTCTAAATGATTTTATGTTTTTTCAGAAAGACCTACTTTGAATTTGGAGATGGGATGAGCTGTGTACAAATGGAGATTTAAAAAAATCTCCCCCCATATGGTTGTAACATATGTAATAATCGGTGTATTTTACTGTTAGAAATGGAACTTATAGTATATAGCCCAAGATCACATTTTATGCTAATGTTTTTATTATTCTTATTGTCAACCTGAAATTTACTAAATTATCTACTTTAGACCATATTACCTTAACAGAAAAGTAAGAACTCCTATCAAATGTATCCTGCTTATTATTTTCTATTACCTCCATCTTATAAATGAATACTGCATTAGAGATGTTTTTTAAATCTTAAACTTACTCCATTATTTTTAAAGATCTGTTAGATATTTCAAAGTATGACTGTATTATAATAGCTCCAACATTCTAACAGATGGATTTTAAAGTTATATTCTGATATACATGTTTTAGGCAACTCATTGGGTGTGCTTTAGAAAGATAAGACTTGGTTCTTCTTTTCTATGCATGGGTTAGTTTGCTTTTCAGAATAAATATTTGTATTCAAAAGATAATCTCATAAAATATTATTTTTAAAAACCCATTAATTGGTTAACTTGTATTATCAGTGTGAACACAAAGGTCTGTTAATTTTCCATCATTTAAAAATGTGTCACTCCTGCACTTTATACTACCTACCTTATTTTAGATATGGTATTTAAGATACTACTCAATAAGCACAAATAATTATACTTTATAAGATATGCTTATATTATTTAACTGAGTTCATTGTGACTCAAATCCAGTTTGGATTTTCAAACTTCAATTGAGTGAGCTTTGCCTTGAAATGAAACTGCAAATGCCATGTTTAAACCCCATCACATAATATACTTAAATAACAAATTTCAATATTGAGTTCAAAAGAAGTACAATGCCTCTTGCTTCCATTTCGTGTAAGGTGTCCTGACCATTTTCTACTTCGTATTAAAAAAATCGAAAGCAGCTCATCCCATGTACTGATGTTTGTTCGCATTTCATGCAATAGGGAACAGGACAATTTACTGAAGTTATTATCTGTGTTTCCTTGTCTGCTGAAATATCAAAGGTGTTGATTCAGGGCTCTCTAATTCTGATTCTGGTATACCTGAGTGACAAGAGAGGACAAAGGCTCAGAGAAAATATATTGAGGGAGAAAAGGGAATAAAAGGTATTCAGACAGGAAAATGGAGAAAGGAGTCGAAAAAGGAAAAAAAAATAACTTAATGCCCTGTGGACACCGTATATCACCCTCATTTTCATTTTGTGAAATTGGCAGATACAATATACGCCTGCAGCAGCAGCGGGCCCCTCACCCCCCCGCGCCCCCAGGCACTGACAGCAGAATAGCGACTCCCTGCTCCAAGTAGCTGATGTGACCAGGGAAGTTACAAAGCTAAGATTGGGAAAGACATCTAACATCAAATCTAAGGGACCATTTTGATCCCCAAAGATTGCTCTGTTTATTATAAACTTTGAAGATTCTTTTCTTTTCTTTCTGTCTAAAGTGTGAAAATATCCATTATTGACCTCCCCTGCCTACATAGAAATCCTCGGTCCGGAAGAGTTTTCAGAAGACTGAGTACTATTCACGGTGACAAAAGCAAGAATTAAGGTGAGGACAGCAGTAAAACATCAACAGAAACTAGTTCTTAAATGAGCTAAAAATGCTCATTAAATTATTTTCTCAGTCCCAAGTTGTTGTTTTTTTCTTCTTATATCTACCATAGAATTTTATGTGCTTGTCTTATTAATACATTTGCATAGAACACAAGTTTTATTTTGATTGTAACTTATAATCACAATTTCAAAGTTTAGGAGTTTGTCTTCATTTTGATAGCTATCTCAAAGATGATTTCTGTTAAAAGGAAAAAAAAATTGAGAATTGGGTCTTTGGGCATGACATGGATTTTAGTTTAGGTTCATCTAAACACCAATTAATTGCTCCAGTTCTACCTCCAGAATTAAGGAAGCATTAAGACAAGCTCTTCCTTACCTAAGCACAGTGATAAGGGGTGTTATAGACTAAACTGAGTCTGCCCAAAATTCATATTTTGAAACCCTAACCACAAATGTGACCCTATAGGTTCTTTATTTGGAGATAGGGTCTATAAGGAGGTAATCAAGGTTAAATGAGGTTGTGCGGGGCCTTAATCCAGAAGGACTGGTGTCCTTATAAGAGGAGGAGAAATCAGATTGCACACTCTCTCCATGCCAAAAAGTTATGTGAGGACATAGTCAGAAGGGGGCCATCTGCATGCCAGAAAGACAGCTGTCAGCATGATCATCAGCTTCTAGCCTCCACAACAATGAGAAAATAAATGTCTGTAGTCTAAACCACTCAGTCTGTGATATTTGGTTATGGAAGAATTTGCAAACTAATACAGGGGGAAATGGTAATCTGTAACATTTGCTGTGACTAAAAGGAATCATGCTCACACTGCTGATGGGCTCAGACAAGGTAGGGGGCTCAGTAGAGATGTCGTGAGCTATAGAGAATCACTGGGCTTCTCTGGACTTGATTACCTCAACAACATAAAGGTGATTGAGTTCTGCAATATGTAAATCCTTTTTACTTGCAAAAGTCTGGGGATCTCTGGTCAAATGCTTACTTTAACTTATTGTTTCTGTGTTTTAAACAAAATTTTGACCCCCCAAAATAGACTTGGAATGAGAAGTCAGTGGGATTTGCAAGTCTCATTGTAACATATTTTCTAGCTTTGTTTTAGACCAGTAATTTATAATGAGGCAAACTATCAAATTTGGGAAGTTGGAAGTCTAATTGTTTTTCTAGGGCTGCTGTAAAAATGACCACTAATGTGGTGGCTTAAAATAACAGCAATTTATTCTCACACGTTTGGGGAGGCCAGAAGTCCAAATCAAGGTTTTGGCACAATCATCCTCCCTCTGAAGGATCTAAGAGAGAATCATTCTCTGCTTCTACCAACTTCTGGCATCCCTTGGCTTGTGACTTTATCACTCCCGTCTCTGCTGTCTTCGCATGGCCTTCTCTTCTGTGTGTGCCTATACTCTGCAAATCTCTTCTAAGAGCGTCAGTTGGCAGATTTAGGGCCCATCCTAGTAATCCAGGATAATATCATCTGAGGTCCTGAATTATATCTGGAAAGATCTTTTCTCCATTTAAGGTCACATTCACAGATTCCCAGGATGTGGACATATCTTTTCGCAGGGCGGGCAAAAGGGCACCATTCAACCCACTACAAAAAATTGTTAGGAAAAAACTTTCCTCATATAAATAATTAGATTTTACAAAGAAGCATTCAGTCTTGATTTCCTATGACAACATTTTAAGCCATGTTCAATTTTATTTTATTTTATTTTTTTATTACTAGCTAGTAAAGCAGTAAATGCTTTCCAAAAAGATCAAAAAGTAAAGTTTTAAAAAGTAAAGTTTTAAGTAAATAAAATTCCAGAAAGAGGGGCTTTCTAAAAATTTAAAAGAATGCTTATGGCACTTAAGACAATGAAATCTCCACAAGTCAAAACAAAGTACTTTGATACGATAGTCTTATTCTAGTCTGAGAGTTTTTAGCCTTTATTTATAATTTGTATATAAACATTTGAGGCTACATACACACATCTTCTTGCATTGGCAGTTTTGAGATTTAATTTTTTCCTCAAGTCCTAAACAGTGAAGGACAGAGAGTTTGCATTTTCCCAAATAAGATCACAGGGTTCATTAGCTAGCTAGATTAAGACATTCATTATGAAACGTTTGTTTGGATGGGAGATTGCTATCGACCCCTCACCCTATCTGTCCCTGAGAACAAAAAGAAACAGACTAAACAATTCAGATTCCTTGGTGTACATGCAAATATTTATTCTTGAAAAATATACTATAATTGTATTATAAATAACAATCTTTATTATGTGAATAATATACTATATAGTTAGTATATTTTCACTTGAAAAATAAAATATTAATTCTTACACTGTAAATATATAATTAGTCACCATAAACATAATTTTAAAGACCATTTCGTAAAGGTGATGTGAGGATGACTATATTAGAAGTTATAGGACGGATATTGTAGATTCTTTGATTTAGGTACTGATTAAGATAATGATTTTGCACTGTGATCTAACCAGTATTAGATGGGGAAAAAAGACATTTCTCTGTTCTCCACTCTCCCACTCCACCTTAATCTTTGTTGTCCATTTTGTAGATCTCGGAACCCTACTATATACAAATTAGATCTTTATGATCCATTTTCGTAGTCACTCTATTTTTTCATTGTATGTAGCTAACAATATGTTATTTATGGCTTTATCCTCTTGAAATCCATGTTAGTCCTTAAATATATTTCAAATAAGTATTATAATAATAAGCAGCTTTTTCTGTTTTTATCACTTTTATAAATGCAGATCTTATAATAGCCCACATTTTTCACTGGATTTTTCTAAAATGCCATATTTAAAATATATGCTTATCTATATAATCTTCACATTTGTGAATATCGATCCAGTGAGCAAAAATACATTTTTTGAAAGTTTAACTACAGAATAGCTTTTAATTTAAGCTATCAGTTTGACTCTAGTATACACTTTAAAAACGTAAGACAAGAATATTTTGTTCACTCTACCATCGTTTCCTTTCTTGTCCTCCATTAATAACAGTTAATTCTCTAATTAGAAAACCATCAGTTTGTTGAGCATCTTAATCTTCTTGGGTGCTATAACAAAATACCATAAACTGGATGGCTTGAAAAACAGAAATTTGTTTTCTCACGGTTCTGGAGGCTGGGATAGATTTGGTTCCTGGTGACAACTCATTTCCTTGTTTGCAAAGGGTCCTCTGCCTTCTCACCAGGTTACCCTTGGAGAAGTGAGTCCGGGTGTTTCTTCTTTAGGCACCACGTATCAGATAAGGTCCCCCGCCCGATACCTTCACTTAACCTTTATCATCTCCTCACAAAACTTATTTTCAAATACAGTTACAGTGAGGATTAGGGACTCAACATATGAATTTGGGGGTGACACAAATACTCAATTCACGACAATGAGTTAAGTAAATGGTATTGTACAGACCAATTGAGGAATCAGAATATTTTCAAATATCTTGTTCCTATATTAAAGGAATCTGTGAATTAGTAAGGAAAGAGATAGGGAAAAGGAAAATAATTACAGATGATTAAATTGATTACATTGTGACCTTATGAAGGCCAAGCTTATGTCTAAACTTTCTTATATGAGCCAGTGTTTTTAATTTGGTTAAATATAATATTCTCAACAATGTTAAAAAAAAAAAAAAACTAGGGATGATTAGTGGTTAATTTTAATAGTTTATTTCAGGATAAGAAAGGCAGGATAAAATAGTAGAAAACTCATTATCATGCAATTCAAAAAACTGGGCAAATTTCCTAAAGATTTTCATAGCGTGCTCATTTATAAAATGGAAATCAAAATATTTGTTCTGCCTACCAAGTGTTATGGCACACACATACACACACAGCTTCAAATGGAAATTAAAAAAAAAATACCTGTCTATACAAATGTAAAGTTATAAAGTGCCTGAATGATGAGAATGTGCTCAATTAATTTTTACTAAAACCATTATAACATACATTGACGTTTTTATATCTGAGTCTAGAATTTCTGAATATCTGTCAATAGAAAAAGTTGAGAGGAAATTCTGTGAATATTTAAAAAGGCTGTGCAGCAGGCTAATGAAATTAGAATAGACAAAACAGACCTTCCACATCTAAGGAATCATACCCATAAAAATGGTAGTTGATTTAATAGGGGCAGGAGAAATTTACTGGAAGATAATGTAGGGGAGAGAGAGAAGGAGAAGTAGAACAAGTGGAAGGAGAAGGAGGAGTAGGGAAAAGGAGAGGAAGGGAGGGAAAGGGAGGGAGAGGGAGAGAGGAAGAGTGAGTGAGAGAGAGAGATTGAGAGAGAAAGAGAGAGAGAGAGAGAGAGAGAGAGAGAGAGAGAGAGAGAGAGAGAGATTAGAAAGTCTAGGATGGAACTTCGGATCTTCCATGTTTAAAGAGCATTAAAAATACAGAACAAGTGGTAGAAGAAGTTACTATCCTAGTAAACATGAAGAATGTGTCATGAGCCAAGATGGACAAAAGCTTCAGAGAAGGTAGGTCAATAATTATCAAGTGCATAGCCTAGTGAAAGAAACTAAGTTTATAAAATACAGTATGTAGTACAAAAAAAATAAAAAGATTATTCCTTCATCTAATCAAGCCAAATCAATTTAAGATGATTTAAATAAATTTAAAAGAAAACTGATTAGATTTTAAACTCTTTGCCATTTTAAGCTATTGCTTCTGTAACAGTTTCAACTTTTAGAGCACATCATATATATTCTTTATATTTATTTATATATGTATATTGTTGTTTCATTAATTAAGCCTCATCATAGATATAAAGAGGAAGGGAATGAGCTGATGAGGTTCTGAACTGAAATGGCAGTGAAATGACATGAAGGCAAAATTAGAGGTGTTTTTTTTTTTTTTTTTAAGAGAAGAAGTAGCAATATTGGTGACATGTGGAGAAGAAAGAGTAAAAATGTTTGATGATCTCACCTAAGAAAGTTAAAAAAAAACCAAAAACCAAAAACCAAAAAACAACAACAACAAAAAAACACTGGTACAGAGAGAATTGAAAAACGTTGGAAGAGGAGAAAATGGAAAGTTTATTTGACGAGCTGATTTTAGACATGTTAAATTTGAGAATAAGAAAAATGGATATGTATTCATGGCTGACTTTTTTACAAGTCACTGGAAAGAAGGAAAGAGTTAAGGTTTGAGGATAGATTTACTGGTTAAAATAGAAAAAGTTTGATATATATAATTATGCTAAAAAAGAATGACAGTTTAACCTGTATGATACCCTGGTTTATTGTCTAATTTATTTTGAGTGAACTTACTTTATATAAATTTTAACTTAAGCAGATAGAGATAGTAGCCATTTATTGAAGATCTGCTATTATTATCTCTATTTCACAAATGAGAAGATTGAGATTCCAAATGTTTATATAAACTCCATGGTTGAAAGTCCTGTCATTGACAAAGTTAAAATTAAATTCTCAATCTGCCTGACACTAAAGCCTATGGCCCTTCCACTGGCTGAAAAAATAAAAGTAAAATAGAATATATCACGAAAAGGAAAAAAGCTGAAATTTTGAGACTGGGTCTTGGTAGCAAGGGGAGTGAAATTTGGGGGAAAAAAAGTTTTGTTATACATGTAAATTAAAATATTTTTCTCTATTGTAGCTATAATTCAACTAAACTTATCTTGTAGAGTCCTTTCAGATCATCTGAGGAGTTTTAAACGCTTGCTTCCTAGGTTCTGGGCCCAAATTTCCTAATTTAATAGGTCTGTAGTTTTGTTCTGGATAGCAAGGAGTTTAAAATCTCCAAATAATTCTAAGTTACAGGCAAATTTAATAACTCTGGTTGATATTTTCTATTGTTTTTGTCTCAAATTATTTCAAAAGTTTTATGCACTATTAAATGTTGACATAATTCATACCCCAGAAACACAGTTTCTCCTAGTTGATTAGGATAGGCTATATGAAAATAAAGTCATTTTTATGTTCTTCTACAGAATCCTTTGCTTATGTATGTTGTAGTATTTGTAAAAACATATCCTGATTATTTGTTTCTCTCTACCTTACACTAGGCTGGTTGAACTTGGAAGTTGTGCTCTGTTTAATATCTTCAACTTTAGTTTCTACAGTTATTTAGAAGGTAATTTATGAATTTTGGATCCACAAGTTTTTAAGACCAGCTGAGTTTTGTATTCTTCTCGTTGAGTGAGTATCAAATAAGTTGTTACTTCTTTAGGATTATGTTAGAGGAAGGCTTACTCACTCTCTTCTACACCAAATAGAAAATTTTTCATTCTAGATAATTCAAACTATTCCCAATCGCATGTTAAAGAACTTAAAATGCATGCTGAAAAACAAAGTAAGTGGGAAAATTAAAGTTCTTACATGAACATGATTGGTAGAAGGTGTTATATGCACAGAATTCAGGAAGTCTAATGACGTGTTTATGAAGCAATTGACTGAAGTATACTGAATGTTTTATTTATAACCCTGCCAACTTGGAATTGCTTTATTGTTTTGAAAAGGACATGTATATAGGTGACTTTCTTCTAGATGATGTTTGAAGTTTTATGGTATATAAAATACTGGTTGCACTGAAATACTGTTCTTACCAACATCTTAAACCAAAGAAGAAAAAATATACACTAAATATATATATTTTTTATTTTCCTATTTTTCTTTACTTCTCTGTTTTTCCTTCTAAAACAATTTTATTTTAGGATAGAAGTTTAGGGATGAACTAATATGTATATTGATATTTATACATATCTAGGTTCTTGAGATTCATGTTAATCATATATTTATTCAATCACTTGATAAATATTTATTGAATATATATTATTTTCAAGAAATTATGCTAGATAATTTGGCTTTTCAAAATTAGCACAACAACCCTATAAACTATTATTATGCCTGTTTTAGTAATAAAAACATAAAAGTTGGAAGCACAGGTTTAAACATAAAACTTTTCTGATATTATACAACCAGTAGGTATACAGAAGAATTAATCCAAATATTTTTTATTCTGAAATCATGTCCTTTCTATATCAGCACACTGTAGCTCTCAGTATGCCTCTATAGTTGTTAAATGTTGTCTTTTTATTCTTAATTCTGCAAGATTCCTTTGTCAGGCTAGGTAAAATTTGTATTTTTCATTTGTGTTGATGGCTAACTAAAACACGATGGAAAATCCAGTGTACAGGAGGCCTCTGATGTGGCTCAGTCTCGCCCCAGGGGTAGCCTGTCGCATGGCATCCATGCCTACGGCAGGTTTTGTGTCACAGCAGTACATCGCATGTAAGGACAAACAATGATATTTATGATGGAGCAACTTGCTTAAAACTGACACTACAAGATTTCTTCCAGTGCTTCTTTATCATGTCTTTAGCTATAAAATCAACCTTTCATAACTAGTATCCACACAAAGATTTATTAGGGTGATTTCTGATTATAAACTTATATCTTCAAATAAATAATTTGCTTTAGTTATGGCACAAGCTTGTGAGTGGCATGATAATTTTTTTTTAATACACAGTGTGTTATAAATTATTGTGGATAAAGTTCTCTTTAATTTTTTTAGATCAATGCTTTTACACCAGGGGATACATTTGCCCCTAAAGGGATACTGGGCAATATTTAGAGGTAAATTTGTTTCTCACAGCTGGGGAGGGAGTGCTGCGGTAATCTAGCAGCAAGGAACACTGCAAAGCATCCCACAAGACACAGAACAGTCTCTTACTGCAAACAAACAAACAAACAAAACAAAACAAAAACAAACAAAAAAACAGTACAAAACGTCAGCGTTTTTAAATTGGAAAATCATGCTCTGAATACATTTGTGTTGTTAAAGTCAATGTTATATCCCAAATTTATCTCCTCCTAGTTGTTGTACATGGTGAATTATAAAGAAAAATAACTTTCTGGAGTTTACGAGTCTTGACAGACAGCCATGACTTAAAATATTGAAGACAGATACCACCTGGATAAGTATTATGTTAAATATTGAAAGCAGAGAAGAATTGAGCATTAAAAGGAGGTAGCCAAATTCTATCTAGCAGTGTGCTAATGGGAAGTACTAGAAGTTTGCCCTTAAGGGCGCAGGGGAAGATAAAAGATTGCCTTTACCATTCTTCCGTGCAAGTTTTCCTGGAAGCTGACTTAACGAAGGAAGAATTTTGGTGTACATATTTTATTTGATAACTAGGCAGAAGTCAAAGACACAAAACTGACTTAAACCTGATGAGAATAAATGTGACTGGTCACAGATAACTACTGCCCCACGAAAAACAAGAGCAAAACTTGAAATTCTCTAACTTGTAACTTTTAAAACCGGGCTATCTACGTACTTCACATTTGTTCTTTTAATCGTCATTTCACTGTGAAGTGACAGAAGTTTTAATGCTTCTTTTTAAGTCAAAAGAGATGTTTTCCACAGCGGGTGTTCTCCATTTATGTGAACTTAATGTGTTTCTGCACTGGCATTTAAAGAAAAAAAAAAAAAAAAAAAAAACCAGACCTGTGGAAAGCAAAAAGTATTGGCTGCAGCTTACCACCTGGGGAGCAAAACCAACCTGTTCTTCATATTATCTAAAGTAAAAAATAACAAAAGTACTTTAAGCTTAGACTTTAACATTTGACCAACTAACCACGTCTCTTTCTTAAGAACACACTAAGATAATATTTTTCCTACATCAGTAGGTTAAAGTTGAATATAATAGCCTCGATGCAGAAACAGGTATTAAGCTCCTTTCCATAAAATTCGGTTTAAAATCCCCGTTTCTATATTTAAACATAAATCTTGTACTTTGAAACATTTATTTATAAGCCAATTCCAGTGAGCTACAGAGACTGTTTTGTGTTACCGTCGTTTCTTTTAATCTCTTCTTAATAATTTATTTATGTAATGCATTATCAAAGTAGAAAACAATCTAAAATGTAGAAGCTCAAAAAGAGAAAAAAATTGAAGTTACCTGAAGACTTTTAACATTCAAGATAAGCACTATAAACACTTTAAAGCATACCCATCTGGAATGTGACATATGAAACATTTGAAGTTTCTCATAACCCAATTTAGCTTAAATATATTGTTATCAAATAGCTAAGTCTAGCAAATGAAATGTGCTGTCATTTTAGTCGTATCTAGTACTATTTGATAACTATAAATTATTGTACTAATCTCACATTTTTGGATATTTCAATTATTTCCAATATTATAAATAATGCTTTAATGAATGCATCTGTTTTATACATCTTTATGTTTTATACATACTTCCTGAAGACACTTCCCAACAAAATGAAAATGTTGAGTAAAATATATATATATCTTTTATTTTGACCAATTACCTACCAGAAAATGTATACCAAGTTCTGTTCTTTCCATTTGAGAATCTAAATACCTGCTTTTCAAAACTTCATGCCACTTGATATTTAAATTTTTGACTATTTTTTATTGAAAAGCTGGTTTAATTTCAAATTTGTTGAGTAATTGTGATGCTTAACTTTTAAAATAATGTTTCTCATTTCAATTTTGTTCTCGATTACCAGCTTGTTGAACTATATTTTCCTACTAATTGAATCTTCTTGTTAAACTGTATTTCTTTGGAAATATATAAAAGATTAATTTTGTTGCCATTATCTTTTACAAATCTTCTTCATTCATTCATTCTACAAACACATACTGGCATTCACTGTAAGCTACACAGTATCTTAGTAACAAAAAAAAAAAAAAAGTAGAAAATAAAATATTAGAAAAGTTCTCCTCTCACTGAACATACAGTCTGGGTCAGCAAAGTGAAAATTAATTAATCGCAGAAAATAAACACAAAGTTGTGAATAAAAGTTTTGATGGAAAATATTTGTCTTTTGAACATGTAATTCAAAGCAATACTTAGATGCAGGTATACCCAAAAGGCCTTTCTTAGAAACGATGCTTAGAACAAGCTGATAGCTGGCTTGGTGAGCAAAGAGAATTTCTGAAGGACTGGCCAACCCAACACTAAGGCAGTTCCCTCTTCACAGATTTCTAAGACTAACTCAAGTTGCTCCAACAGATAAGCATGTCAGACACCATGTCGAAATTACTAACTAGGAAACTCCAGATTTTATCAAAGGCTATTGTGATGCTTTCCTCTAGAAACCACTACAACAAACTAGTAATTGATGCCAATATGCAAGCCACTTTGTCACCAATCTATAAATGGATTTTAAAAAATCTTGGTGATGGCATGACAACATCGATCTCTTTGGTAACACGGGACTTCAGCACAATGGGCAACAAGCCATGAATTAACCATGGGAACCCTGCATTTCACCATCTGGATGTTTAAGATGACATGTTTAAAAATATCTCTGATACAGAAATCTCTAGTAGGGAAGGCAGAGACACAAGTATCTATATTAGTTAAATAGTAATAAGGTATCATATTTTCCTGAATCTAATAGTGGAATAAATAAATAATGGAATCCTAAATATTAACCTAATAGATCTTGTTTTTATAACTTTATAGTCTAAATTGACAACACAATACTTACTTTTTTCTTCATAATTAAAGTTTATCGAGCTCTTAAGAATCATTTTTGCAGAATTGCAAATCCATTCTTCTCAATTCAAGGTAGTGTTTGATTTCTACTCCATTTTCTTTCTTCCCAGAGATGATCTAAATGCCCAGTAGGCTTACATATCATCTGTGGCGTGATAGGAGTGTGGGAAAGACCCCAATTTGTGGATTTCTAAGTTCAGGGTATAAATGCTCTCCTGGTGGCCCATTTTGAGCTTCCAACCTGATGTCACTGAATTGGAACTGAAGGAGACACCCACACTCGGCTTTAATAAGCTGGTCTGAGCCAGCTCCAGTACACCACTCTTTATACTCCTGGAACTGAGGAATGCTTGGTTTGAGTACTTTCTTTTTTCCTCACTGGTCTCTGCGGAGGTATAGCTTTTCTCCTTGAGATTGAGAATCGAATTTTGGCTTCATCATGAACATTATTGACTAGCTTTTTCTTTTCTTTTTTTTTTTTTTTTTTTTTTTTCTTTTTTTTCCAGATATTATGGCACAGATAAAGCCTGGCGACTCTTCTGGAAATAGCACGATTATCTTTATGGATGACTCTGCTCCAAAGTTGGCTTCTGATGGTTTTGTAGTTCCTGCCATGGAATCTACAATTCCCCCAAACAATTTCACAGCAGCTGGGTTAGTATTTATTTCTCTCGGAGATTTGGATCCTGGACATTTTTGGATGTCATTATGTCACATACAAGCTGAGGGAGATTTGGGATTCAGGGAGTCTATTTCAGACTCTCATTGACTCAACAGGCCACATTGCCGTTTCTCCTTTACTGCAGCAATGTTGGCCTAGGGACATTCTGCATTTGTGTATACATTTTGAGAGTTCCAGAAGATTCTATTCTTTTAGATTCCAAACCTAACAGTTGACTTTACCCCCTTTCTCCCCATGCCTGCGGTTTGGCCCTAATTTAATTACCACATTATTTTTGATCCAGTAGTTTATGGATATGAACTCTAGCTCTTGTTTCTCAGGTTTAGCTCATTTATATTTAGAAGTCCATATAAAATAAACAAAATGTTCTTCTCTCTTAACTTCCTAGCTTGAGAAATCAAAGGCACATTGGATTGCACATTACTGGTTTATAATAATTTAAAATATATAAATTTATAAATCTATGTTGAATGATGCATTTTTTCAAATGTATCTTCTTTCCTCTTGAGGCAATGAATGCCTCTATATTATTGAGATGTGGGCCTTTAAAAAGAAAAATACAATTTTAAATCCTCTATAACATGCTAAAATACATATTCCCATAATAGTTACATACTGGGGAAACAATGATGAACGAGGCAGACATGCCCTTTGCCTTTAAGATGTTACGGTCGGGTTGGGATACAGACCAGTTTCTTTAAACTAAAACAAAAAAGTATGCTATGCTAAGTGCTAAGATGAGAGTACTGTTAGAAGCGCCCCTAACCTAAGCCTGTATAGTTAGCAAATCTCTCAGTATCACCATCTTAGATAAAAATCGATGGCATTAGTTTATTCAAAACAGCAATATAGATATAACATAAATACCATTATAATAAATAACTTTTTAAACAAAAAATATTGAGAAAATTGGTACTTTTTTATAGTTCTGTAAATATTTTAAAATTCTAATTTAACAAATGACAGAAGGATTCTCATATCTGCTTCTGTATTCATTCTGTTGTACTATTTTGTTTGGTTGAGGTATATGAGGAAAATTTGGTCCAGACAGGTACAACTCCATGGAAAAAGGAGGGATATTGTAATATATGATACTTGTAAATATTTATCTTTGATACTATACCAAAGCCTATCAAACGGCAGTTAATTAAAGGTGAATTATGGTGTCAATGTGTAACTGTGTCCATAAAAGATATGTGTTTTATTAGGATTAATTGATTTTTCTTTAATTTTGAATTTAAGAATTTTTAACAACATGCAATGTACAAAAATGATTCACTTATGCATAGCTTCCAGAATATTCACACATTACATCATGCATTATCAAAATATCACATTACTAATACTACAACTGATGTCAATAAAGTCTGTAAGTATTAGAAAAAATGGTCAGAGTAGCTGACGGAAGTTCTACAAAATGCAAATTTCTTTTTTTTTTAATTTTACCATTAATTTCAAATATTGCCAGCTGCTTTTGTTGAATTTACAGGCTTATTTTGGAGAAATCATCTTCTCCAAAGTCTGAGTAAACATAGTTCATCCATCAGTTGCTCTTTTCCATAAAATGATGTTTCATGATAAAAGCAGATAATTCAGCTCCGAACAAAAAATATCTTGCAGGAGCTTTTCCTCTTGTCCTTTCACATACCACGGAATTGCTCTGTATTTTCCATTTCGTCATGCACAATATGAAAAATACATTTGAAGAAGGTTATGTGAAAAAGGTTGAAATTTAAAAAAATAATAATAATAAGTGTTACTGTTTCATTGAGGATGGATTTAAGTGGAACTGGCTTTTTTTTTTTTTTTTTTTTTTTTTTTTGTCCTAAGGTGAGTGTATGGTGGGAAAGAATGCAGTAATTGCTAATTGAGGCAGTGCACCAAACTCTATTTGTGTTAAGACATCAGGATTGTTACCATTACTTTACACCATCAGTGTAGCTGTAAAAACCAAAAATGGCAAAAATGTATTACTATAAGTAGGATCTCATAGACCCCAAAAAGAGTCTTGGGGACCTCCAAAGGTCTCTGGATACTCTGTGAGATTCACTGACCTACAGAGTCCTATATTATTTGGCCTATTGTTTCTTCTCTATTGTCATCTCTAGTCTCCCCTCACTCAGTCCACTTGGGCCACGTTGACCTGATTGCTGTATTCAAATACTTCAGGCATACCCTTGTCTTTAGAAGTTGTACTGTTTGCTCCCATGGCCTAGATCAGTCATCAAAGATCTCCAAAACATTAACTCCCCAATGACTAACAGCTAACTCAGCCAATGCTCAAACATTACCTTGTCAAGGAAGCCTACCCCGACCATGATATTTAAGACTGCGACTTTAAAAAAACTCCTGATTAGATTTATACTATTCCATATTTTCTTCAGAGCATTTACAACACTCATTGTTATGTTTATTATATCATATTTGATTTTCCCTCTTTCCTTTATTAAAATAGCAGCTATATGAAGGAATATTTTACATTTTGTTTATTGCTGAATCTCAAGTACCTAAACTGAGTTTTTCCCATAGCAGTTATCAATAAATATTTGTTGAATAAAAGCATGAATGATTCCATTTGTGTATCATCTTCTTGTTTCATGAATGTATTTTTTTCATTTCTATTTCAGAGAACATTAACAATATAAATATTAATAATATGTAATGATAACATAGTTTAGAATTTTTGCTCAATTTTTATCTTCTTACCTCAAAATTCTTTATCATTTTTTTGCTTTTCATGTTAGATATTTTTCAAATATCTGATGAGCTTTATCTCTACATTAATATTTAAGAGTGATGTACTAAAAACTTACTCAAGACTCTATGTATGTTTTCATGGTAGAAATTCACTTTAGATTGGTCAGGTGGAGGTGAATCAGTTTGTCTGGGATTTCCCCGGCAAGGGTATAAGCAGTTCTCCTTTGGAAAGTCAGTAACTCTATGACTGGTTAACATACATTTGGTTACCAAGTTGGGGAAAGACTGCTGGTAATCTTACTCTTAAATATGTAGACTTTAATCCAAAGGTTAGTTAACTATTGTCTGTGGACCAAATCTAGCCTGTTATTATAAATAACATTTTATTAAAACACAGCAAGACTAATTTATTCACATATTTTCTATGAATTTCTTCATTCTTACAGCTGCATGGTTAACTCGTTACAACATAAACCATAACCATATAAACTACAAAGCCTAAGAATTAATTATCTTCTCTTTACAGAAAATATTTGCTGACTTTGTTTTTGGTATGATTCCTCTGAACCATTTACCTGTTGCTTTTTGTCTTGGTGTATAGTAAACTCTGGTTTAATTTCATAGAGGGAACATGCATTCTCCTGGTCGACGTGTGGGAGGTAGATTTTACCCTTACTGATGGGATTTGGAAATTTGCATGCTCAAATAATTTTCCTTTTCAGCCTTACCCTTTATGTTTGATTTTTCAAAAAACTAATTAATCCCTCTCTACATCTTTCTAGGATAAAGCAGCACGACTACTTTTTTTTTTTTTTTTTTATGTAGAGTGTAAGGCACTTTGGTATCATCTTTAATTTTTAATTAGACACTTGCTGTCATCCTCATTATTATCTTAAGAATATGTTAACATCTCTGAGTACTTGGTTTATTTTTTGTCATTTTTTGTTATTCTCATAAATTTAAAATTTGAAAATATATATATTTTTTATTTTCTGGAGGAAATATAGATTAAAATAACATCAAATCCATCATGCTTAATTTGAAGTCATCAGGATTCTTTTTAACTCCCTGTGTTTAAGACATAATTGGATTTTTATTTATGGCCTAATTAATGTTAATTTAAGGAACTTTCTATGAGATTTTAATGTATCGCCTTAAAAAAATTCTGAGCTTTGACCCATAAATATTGTGCATGTGTGGGTGTTTGTTAAAAACTGAGAAGGGTACAAAAGTTTGCTTAATATTTATATCAGGTTTTACTTTATATATCTCAACAGTACGCAATTTAGTGAATAAAAAATTAATGACATTTTAAACTGGACTACACTTCAATAATAAAAACTGATTCCTGGGACCCATTTAATGCTTAAATTTTTATTGTGCATAAAAGGAAAATAGTTCCAAAGGGCTTTTAGTATAAAAGCTCAGAATCATAGCTCTCTCTCTGGTCTTGTTTTCCAACAAAACCTCTTTTAACTCATTTAGTAATTATTTTGATAATATTCTTATATATGTATTCTACATATTGTATATAATTGATGTTTAGAAGTTATACTTGCACTTAAATATAATTATTCATTGTGGTATACATAATGGTTACCCCCTCAAAAAGAGATCTATGTCCTAACCCCCAGAATCTATGAATATGTTTATATAAATGTCACAAGGAATGATGTAGAAGTGATTAAGGATGAGGACCTTGATACAGGAATAATCTTATTCTGAGATTATGAAATGATCATATGTATAGAAGAAAACAGAATAATATAGTTTTAATTTTTATAGGAAAACTTTGCTTAACATAAATACTTTTTCAAAAACAAATGACCATCCCCCCAAATAAACTAGACTACATAAAATTACAATTTGCATTTATTAAAAAAAAACCTATTAGAGTGAAAAGGAAGTCTACAAATTGGGAGAATATATTTGTAATACATATAATCAATAAAAGACAGAGCAAAAAATATTTAAAGGAGTCTTACAAGTGAATAAGAAAATAAAAGAAAACAAAGGTCACTACACATACATGAACATATAAAAAACTATTAAATATAAACTTTAATATTCAAAGAAATAAATGCTAAAATCACAATGTAATACCCCAATGTAACACCTACCAGAATGGTGAAAATGAGAAAAAAAAAACCAAATATTAAAAGGCAGAAGGCATCACAGGAAGCAACTGAAATTCTGACCTCAACTCTGAAGGTGAGAATTTGTAAAACGACTTTGGAAAACTGAGGAAGTTCTAAAGTTAAATAAATGCTTATCCTAAAAATTAGCAATTCCAATCTAAGACTATATTTAAGAAAAACGAGTACAGATATTCACTAAAGGTTCTGCCTTAGAGTATTTAACACAACACAATTTGCAATACCTGAAAATTGAGAACTATTCAATGTTCAACAATGGAATAAATAAATGCAGTATGGTATAATCGTACAGTGCAAATTCTGTACAGCAATGAGGATAAGTGAATTATAATTATGAACAAATTCTTGGCTAAATCTCACAAAAAATATTAAGCAAAAGAAAACACAGCTTTTACTGTATGTTTTTCTTACTATATGCTCAGAAACAGGCAATACCAATCTATGATTTCAGAAGTCAGGAAAGTGACTACATTTGATTGGGTTAAAGACCAGAAAGAAGAACGTGAGGGCTTCTGGAGTGCTAGGAAGTTTCTGTATCTTGATCTGTGTGCTGGTTACACAAGTGTTTTCAGTTTTTGACAATTCATCAAAATATGTGTGTACTTGCCTGTACTAATGTACTTCAATAAAAAGTTTCCTATTAAAAAAAATCAACCAAATTTATCATTCTACTAGGTTACCAGTGAGTTATACTAAGCATTTAATGACATTAAATTCATATATATATGAATTCTGCCATATCAACCCCCAAGAAAACTAAACAAATTTCAATTCTATGATCAAATGTTAATTAAGCACTTTCTTATTTGCACTATTATGTACTGTGATGGTGAGTGCTAAATAGAACATATACACAAACACACATTTACCATATCGCACTCCTTCTGCATTGGTATTTTCCCCATTATTAGAGGATAGGCAATGAGTTTACACCTGGAAACGAAGAGAAGAAATCCATGGAACTTTTTCCTACAACATGAGAATGGACACCCCCAAATTAATAAATATAAATTTGTGGCTATGGTACTGTTAATTTAAAGAGCACAGGTAAAAAACATGGACATGGAACATGGTTGCCTTTGTAATCTGTTTAAAATAAAATGCAGATTAATTCTTCATTCACTTTACTATTCATTATACGTTGTAAAAGATATTACTGTTAAATTTTAATCTTTCCAATAGAGGTCTGGAACATCGTATTTCTGATAGATTAAAATGTTAATGCTGCCATTTGTCATTTTTCACATAAACAAGTGATGAAAACACCACTCTTCCACATTTTCCAGTTCTATTCCCAAGCAAGAGAAAATTTGGAGACTATACAATAATATGTGCTATATTAGTTTCCTATTGGCTGCTGTACCAAGTAACCACAAATTTATTATCTGTACAGTTCTGGAGGTCAGAAATCCATAATAAGAATCACTAGGCTAAAATCTAGGTGTTCAGCAGGCCTGCATTCCTTTCTGGTAGCTGTAGGGAGAAATTTCACATTCTTTCCTATTTGGCTTCCAAAGAAGGCCTCACTGACTTTCTGCCCCCTCATTTATTTATAAGGATGCTGTGCTTATATTGGGCCCACCTAAATAATCCAGGAAGCTCTCTCCTTCTCAAATTTACCCAGACGAGCCAGCCATCTTAATTCCATGTACTACATCAGTTATTTGTAGTGTAACAAAATGTATTCACTGTTTTCAGGGATTAGGATTCAGGCATTGCAGAGGAGCCATTATTCTACCAATTACACCTCCCAATGAAATTCTCTTAATGATGATTTATCTATTGCTATGTGCTTGTGTTAATACTGGGCACAAAAACGGCATATGCCAATGTTGTCCAAATTCAGATATAATCATAATAGTAGTCATGATCAATTGAATAAATATAATTTAATGTTTTATTATTTTTATTGAGATCTACTTGGCATATAACTTTATATTCATTTCAAGTGTACAACTCATATTTGTTTTTTGTGATGTTTTGTTTGATACAGTATTTATAATGCAAAACACTAAAGGAGGGACTTGAAAGAAAGTAGTCCATCTTAAGGAAAACTATAACTGAGGACAAATTCAAATTTTAAAAGGAATGAAAAAAATATGACCCACATGCATGTATTATAATCATTCAGGCCATTCAATTTTATTTTTCTTATATCTATCTCTATTGTAGATAGGTGAAAAGTACATGATTTAGTATATATTCTTTTCTAAATGAAATATTCTTTCAGAGTAAGTGTATATATAAATATGAAACTCCTATAAAAATATAAAATCTATGATTTTCTTTCTAATTTAATGTAATATTAGCAAGAAAAAAATACATGTAACATGTTTAACATAATATACACAATATATATTTTAATATAATACACATAAGAACACACTGTATGTACAATATGTATATATATGTAGTATTACATGGGTTTATGTGCATATATATTATATGAACATACATATATTACCACATATATAGACTTAAAATTCTATTTTACTGTTTCCAATTTATCTTTTTCTGCTCATGTATATTAATATATGTATAAGTTTGACTATATATAGTGTATCGCAGTAATATACTATATATACTCTCTTAGAGAGCTGATGTACTATACATATAGTATATTACTGTGATGCATATTTTTCTGCTTGTGTATATTCATGAGTGATTATTAATACTGGCAAATATTTAAAATATATGAACTAATATAGAAAATAAATGATTTGTTTCAAGTTACTAAAATCTTAAAACAAATATGCAAAATCTAGCAAGGCATACATGAAATGCTTTAAAACCCAGAGAAAATGGAATAAGGATTAAAATTGAACTGTTCTGTAGATGATAAGGATTTATTATGTGAATACTTAGGAGTGCTTCAATTCAAGCAAAGCATTAAATGATAGTGTCAAATTCTTAGCCTGGAGCTTATCTATCATCAAATTTCTTTCCCTGGTAGGAGCATTAAGGATACATTAAAGAGAGGATAAAGTGCATTTAATACTATAGGAAGAAAAAGGTAATGATCCTAAAAGATGATCATAGCTACTTGTCCTTGAGTATTTAAAATAATTTTTCTCACCTGAAAAGTTATAAAAATGCTTCTAAAATGCTATTGGATTTCATATGTGATGTAAGTCCTTTAATTTCCCAAGAACATTAAGTGAGGAAACTCACAAACCAGATTTGACTTTCATTGTCCTGTCTATTTGATGGCTGACATCACTTACACCATCGACTCTAAAGACTTTTTCCAGTATTGACAGTAACCAGTAGAAAGCTTTGGTTATGGCCTCATGGTCCAGCTATTTTGTTTATCTTTTGAAACAAGTTAAACTGAGAAACAGAATTTGCATGCTTTTCCACTCAATGATTTCTTTCAAACAAAAGTATAGTGGTTTTATTGAAACAACTAAGCTTTTTTGTTTTGCTGCTTTATTGGGGTATAATTAATATATTAATAACTTCACATATTTAATATATGCAATTTGATGAGTTTGGAATATGCATACAAGTAAGCTAAATTTTAACAATAGTACTTTATACTTATTCATACATGATATATAATTAAGAACAAAATTCAGTATAAACATAGATATCTTTTTACTTTTTCACTAACATGAATATTATTTCTAACACTGTCATCCTAATTTTAAAGAAAAAAAATCTTGATTGCTTAGGCTGTTATTTCATGTCTCTGAGCTTATATACAACTCTCTTTTAATAAAGAAAAAGAACCAATTCTCAAGTTAAAACTGAAAAAGTGGAATTGGTTTTTATATGTTCCTCCTGGATTAGTTTTAGTACTACTAGACCTAGAACATATTAAATATCATTGACCCCAGACCATTGACATTTCTAAAAACTTTGAATTCCAAAGAATAACAGACAGGGCATTTCTGAAAGCTCAAAATCTTGATATGGCTATGCTCTGCTAGTTGTGTGTTGTTGTTGTTGTTGTTGTTTTGTTGTGTTTGTTTGTTTTGTTTTTTTTTGTTTTGCTTATTTGTTTTATTGACCCTTTTCTTTGTCATTTGCCTATTTTTCCCTCCCTCCTTTCCTTCCTCTTGCTCTTCCTCTTCATCTTTCAATTTATCATAGACTAAATTTCCTTAATACTTTTTACAAAACTGATCCCCAAATTGTCTAATCAGCATTTTGACTATTATATAATTTTATACATACACACTCATTCTCTCTTTACTTCAAGAGTTCAATATTATTTAAAGCAGGATTCTTTGCACTAGGTTTTTATTATTTTAAGTAAAATATCCTTTAACAATCAAACATGTCTATACATTTTTCTTGGACAGTTTGTTAAAGATCCTGTCAAGATGCTTACTGGAAAATACTGAACTTAGGTGTCTAAAAAGTACACCTTGTGAACATCTAATCTGACAACTTTTATAAATATTGTGTAAGTCTTATATTGTGCTTAAAATTTTTGTGGAAAACTATATATATATATATATATGTATATATATATACATATTCATATATATATATGAATTTATGAAGTTAGTTTACCAATTAATGAATTTGCTTTTCATTACTTCCAGAAACTCCAGTTATGAGAATGTAAGTCTGTGTTCATCTAATTGAATTTTTATAACATATAACTTTTTAAATAATTGGTTGTTTTGAACTTCAGAGAATGCTACAAGTCAATTGGACACAATTTACTCCACAAAGTTAAGTTAAAATTTACTAGATAGATAGATAGATAGATAGATACACACACACACACCCATATTTGTTTTTTTTTCTCTTTCTCTGTCCCTGTCTCTGTCTCTCTGTCTCTGTCTGTCTCTGTCTCTGTCTCTCTCTCTCTGTCCCTACTGTCCCTGCCCCATGGGCCCAGCTGTTCTGAAAGTCGATTTTCTTTCAATATGCTTTATAATTCCAAAAAAATATAACTCTGACCAAAATTATAATATTTGACAAATATTATAAATATCAATTTACTTCTGATCCTCACAAACTCAACACATGAACAGCTTAAGGAATTACGGTTTTCCAATGTGCTTCTGATATTTTGTCTAGGGTTACTATGCTTTTATCTGAGATCTGTTCTAACAGGATTCCACAGGATTTTGACTTCAGAGCCTATGCTCTTATTTGAGCTTTGCTTACTGCCAGTATAGACAGGAATTACATCTTATTGAGCTGGCTTCCCTGGGTATCGCTCTGTCTACAACAGCGGTGTCGTTAAAACTATTTTCTAAACTGATATATAAATAGACAATAAGGACTGCTCCATTTTATGGCTCAAATGGCATCAAATGCTTCATTTGGTGACCAGAAGGGGTAGAGTGAAATGAGCAAGATTTTGTGCAATAGATCATCTTATTTTATTGGTGTAATATGATGACTAAAATTATCTGATATATTTTTCATGGTTCTAAGACTTTAGAATCAGCAGCTCTTTGGAGTTTCCTGTTCTGACCTAATATAACCTGTGCTTGTTTTCAAAAATTCGTGGACATAATAACTTGGCTACCTGGTACACCTGGGGGAAAATTACCTGTCAGGATTTGGCTTCCCCATGTGCATTAGGAAGTAACTATCACTATTCCATTCCATCCCCTTTTGGAACTGAACACTTAGTTAAGCCTTCTGCATTATGACAGATATGAGTCATTTTCTTCTTTTTACTATTTGTAAGTAGTTTGAGCGAAAGGAGGAAAACTCTTGGGACAGAGTAATTATGTTGAATTGCATGGTTGTACTAAACAGAACTAATTACAGTTTAATTAAATTTAATGCTCAAATAGAATTATCATTTAATTATTTTAATCACAACAAACACCAGTTGAAATGTAAATGCATAATTATTTTAGATTGAAAAAATAGGTGCTACTTTTCAAAAATCAAATGTAACGAAAAGATATGAGGATTACAGTATAGTTCAACATTCTGAGAGTTACTAATTGGTATGCAATTTAGATTTCAAAAAAATCGATGAGTCAGGTAAATTGGCCTTGAGGAAAGGACTGACTTGAATAGTGAGGTATGCTAAATTTATCTACATATGTTAATATGAAGCTCTTTGGCACACACTTTGGCTTCTTAAGTTCACTCAGTTTAGAAAACGGTCCCCCAAAATAAATGCAACGTGGTTCCCTATTAGTTCTCCTGCCTTTAAAAATCTCTTAAATTGGGTGCTCACCACGCGGTGTAGTATACAGATGTTATATTATAAAGTTATATTCCTGAAACATACACTGTTATTAACCAGTGTTACCCCAATAAGTTTCATTAAAATAAAAGAAGAAAATATCCTAAAGAAAATTGTTAAAAAATTGAATAAAATGTATGAGAGAACTTTGCAGGCACTGGAGAAAACAGAAATTTATATTATGAGTCTGTATTTGCCCTACATCTTTATCTGTGGATAATTTTGTGGCTGTGACACAGGAAAGTATGCCGCAGCGGTCCTGGTAAACAAGAAAAGAGCTCAGAGATTGGGGCTGAGGATGGAATCTCTGGAGCATGGTGATGGAGAGCAGGAAGCAGGTGAGCACTGCACTCTAAGAGGGAGATAAGGACTGGGCTGCATAGATTCAGAATAAGACAATACGAGGTTTACCAAAAAGCAGTTTTTATAGAGTTAAGAATAGATTGGATGTATTAAAGATCAAACAATTCCTGGAGATATTAATATTCTGGCCCAGTCAGAATTGAAGGGGCTCCCAAAAGTCCAACTGGCATGCCAGAAAGACCAAATGCCCATGCTCTAGAATAAGGCTTACTATAGACCCACTCTAAGAAAGTCTAAAAGCAAACCCAGACAGATTTACAGAAGTTAAGTTTGTGTTCTCATCCTGTCAAGTTGAAGAATTGGAGAATTGGGGAATTCTTGGGCTTTCCACAAATCTGCCTTAATGAAATATAATAATAAGCCTACAAAAGTTCAGTATGGCCCACTAGTAATTGAAGTGCCTCCTGAAGCAAACATCTATGGTCTTCTGAAGAAAATAAGGAAAACTAAGCCTCTGCAGTGGATTAGCCATTACTAAACTGAAAAAATAATAATAAAAATAAACAAAACTAAAAAAAGTTATTTAAACCTAGACTGAATAAAAAACAAACAGAAAAAAAATGTACCAAAATGTCTATTTTTCTTTCAATGACACTGAACTTCATTTAGCTACAGATTAATGTTACGCTGGATCTGGGATAGAATGCTAATCAAATTTTATTTTGTTAGATCCTGTTACCTTACAGACTATTTACAGTTGTCCAGGGACTTTTTATTTTAAAGTAAATCTGCCAGAGTTTAAAATTTTAGTAGATATTTCTTTTTATAAGTTCCCTATAACTACAATTTTATATTTGACTCCATTTCTGGTAATGCTTGAAGTAATAAATTTTGAGGTTAGTAACTAAATTTTGCATAGGAAATCATAAATATAATGAAAAGACTTAAAAACAATAATTAAAACTGATTTTTAATATTTATAGAAATATTCTAAAATTAACAATAAAACAGCAAAATACACTTCTTTCTAGATAACTACCTATAATAAATGAGAAATAGATTAATGATAGGTTTTTGTTATTGTCTTGACTTTTCACTGAGTGGCCCACCATTAGGACATACATTAAAATCTTTTTATTCTTTTAATCTCTGGAATATGTTGCTACTTCTATGTCTTTAATTAACACAAATGAATAGTCAGGGAAGACATCAAAATTTCTAAATTTCTTTCATTGCTCTATTGTATATTTTAAAGTATTCTGAGAAAGATTTCTGTTCTTTCAAGAATGAAAAGAAGACCATATTAAAGAAGTATTTAATTAAAAGGAATCTGTTTCTTGAGTTCTCCCAGAAATATTCTTGTAAAATACATGTTCAATTTATGAAAACATTTTTAATGATGGAAAGTTCATTTCCTTATGAAAAAGCTCATTTCATTTTTGAAAAACTCTCATTCCAAGTGCACTGGAATTTTTTGGTTGTTTTTACTACAGCTGCTGTTCATCATTCTAACTCTTGCCAATGGTCTCACCCTTTGGTGGTTAGGTTCATATGCCACCTACATCTTAACTCTCTCATAATTAGCCCATTATCCATCGGCTTCTATCATCTCCAACTCTATTCTTACACTATGTAAGAATGACTTTTTTTGGCTTATCTGTTGGTTCTTTTTTTTTTTCTTCTCTTTACCTCATCCTTTATCAAAGTTTAAAAATGATTTCCTTCCACTATTCTTACTAGTATAGAGATTGTAATTTTTCCCCTTTGTAATGGTAAGTCCTTGGTCTGCATATAAAATTAGGCAGAATTTTACATCTTATGCTCAGATATGCTATGAGAAATGAAATATTTCTGAAAAGACTTTGTGATATACTAAGTATTGTTTATAACTATTTCAAGTTTTTTTTTCTTCTCATTCTCAAAACACTGAATAACTTCATCTTTAGAACTCTGAGAGGTATCAATGGAATTCCAATGAAAGTAATAGATATGGATGGTTTCTGCCATTATAGAACTTCAGTTTAGTAACAAAAGTAGAGATTACACAAAAAATAACCCAATTCATTAATTACAATTGTGATAACTAATGGGATATATATTGTAAGGAGTATCCATTTTAATTTAAAGGGTCACACATGAGAATATCAGTGACATACATGTTTATAAAATATTTGGAAAATTTTACAACTTATGTAAGTTAACTTATTTCTAAAAGTCTTTGCAAAAATTTGGTATTCAATTGCATTAAATGACGTAAATTAAAGCATAGTTTTATTTCATTTTTATCTTTTCTTTTCTGAAACGGAAGGTTTATGACAACCTAAATACAAGCAAATATAATGAGAGACTTGACTAGGTAATCACAATTAATATATCCACTAAAGTTTCTGTTTTTCATTAAAACAGTAGTGAATAGTAAATGGATAGTAAGTCATATAACTTGTCTTTCAGAGAAATAATAACAGTCATAGAAATAACTAGCATTTTTACCGATATTGTTTTAAGTGTGTCCTCATTCTCATTCATTCTCTCTCCTTCCCTTCCACCCTCTTTCTTTCTCCTTTATCTTTTCATAATCTCAGTTAACTCAAATAATAACACAATATGTAAGTAGTATACTTTCTCCCCTCCAAACAGAAAAACTAAATTTTGAGATTTTAAGTCATTTCCTCAGGACAATTTTAATAAGTGGGATAGGCTGAAACTCAAATGCAATTCTCCTGAAAGAAAGCCTATACTCTTGCATGGTAGGTTGTGATTTCACAAAAGATTTTTAAACGTTTACCTTGTACTAGAGATTTACTTAAGAGAAAAATAAAGATGAAGTCTGTAAGAGAGTCTTGATGCAGGGTGGTATGATAGATAAATATAGAAAAAGAGGGCAATAATTTCTTAAGACAGTAAAAGTGGTGGACTGCCAAATCACTCAGGGTTACAGGGTTCAAAAAGCTCTCACAGAAGGGGCACCCTTAAGCTTGACCTTGAGGAAAAGTCAGAGTTTGCTCTCTAGAAATTAGCTGTAGCTAAAGAACATCGATGGAAAAAAGGAGTAACAAATACATAAAGTAAAATTGAGGACTCATAAAGAGCCTTATGTAGCTCATTTATAGAATGCATTATTAGAACATTTTTTTACTGAAAAAATATGTAAAGAGATAGTCATATTTTTTGTAAGCAATGACAGTTTAATTGCTTGTTGATTCTCAATATGAGAAATAATTTGATATATTCTTAATTTTTGTTATTTTAAATATTAAAGAAGCCTGATATCCTTTTTTTTTTTTTCTTAATAGTCAACTTATCTAAACCTCAATTCGGAAAATCCTCAATTGGGTAGAAATGTACATCTGTTTTGAGGGAGAGTAATAGATGTCTCAAAGTAATCGATTACACAAATTGTTTGAGGTTTTAAGTTTGCTTTTCTATTTGTTTATTAAATGGCTTTGAGAGAATTTGTTTGACATAAAATCAAAAGAGTTTGTGGAAATTGTATTATCTATTTCATGACAATGCATAATGAGTTACTGAATGAAGGATTAGTTACTTCTGTCTTTGAATAGTTAAAAGGAATGTAAGCTTATTTTACTGTCAGCAGAACACGTCAACTTAGATGTTCCTGAATACTCTGATGTTCCAGTGTTTTTCTTTTTCCACAGATAATCTCTAAATGTTATATCAAAAGCCAAGGTTACTCTATATATTTCTAATTTAGTATGCATTTCTATTCAAGAACATTTTCCTGTATCCCAAAGACCCAGTTGAGCAATTACAATCATCATTTACTCCTCCCTGTACCCCATCCATACTTAAATCATCAGCACTTGTTAACAAGCCAGTTATTTCCAATGGGAGTGTTATCCTCCTCTTGCTAAAGACAAACAACAGGAATGAATAAATGCCACATGGTAAATAGAATATTACAATCCAATGCTGTTGTGGGCTGAGATATGAACACACACACATTCTTCCCTCTGCTATCACCCAATTCTATGTTGAAGCTCTAAACTCCTAGGTGACTGCAATTGGAGAAAAAAACATTAAGGAGGTAATTAAGGTTAAATAAGGTTATAAAAGTGTGCCGCTAATCTGATAGAAATACTGTTTTTATAAAGAGAGAGAGAGAGAGAGAGAGAGAGAGAGAGAGAGAGAGGAGAGAGAGATCTCTTTCTTCCTGTGCACAGAGGGAACACTCTTTGAGACACAATAAGAAGGTAGCCATCTGCAAGCCAGGAAGACAGTGTGACCAGAAACTAACCATGTTGGCACACTGACCTTGGACTCCAGCCTCCGGAACTGTAGGAAAATAAATATCTGACCTTTAAACCATCCCATCTGTGCTAATCTATTGTGGCAGCTCTAGGAGAGTAATATAAATGGTAAGTAGGCATTTTCTAGATATAGCAATAAGAGATACTTACCCCCATAACTGAAGGGCTTCAATAGAACTATCTCCTCTACCCCCTTGTAGATGTGTTTATAAAACATAGAATCTGTAAAGTAGATTTAACTATATAAAACTTTTATTTCTGTAGCTTCTAGAATCTAGAAGCTAGAATCTAGAGTTGGGCTACTCTAGATTTCTCATTGGTGTTTAACTCTCTGAATTGACCTTACATTAGCCTCTTGTCAGTGAATTACAGCAAATAATTCCTGATGCAACTTATATACAACTGTTACCTGTTCACGTTGCCAAAGGTTTTTTTTTTTTTTTTTTTTTTTTTTTTTTTTAATGGGCTGACTTTTAAAACATTGGAAAAAAAAAACTTGTCATCAAACAATATTTATACATATTAGATTGACAGATCATTTAGCATAATTGATTTAGAAAAAATGTAGTTAAATCCTTGATTCCCACTTTCAGCTTTTTTGAGAAAGTGATTATCTAAAAGCTTGTTTATTTATCAAGTTAAGAAAAATGGCATTGCTGCCTGGATTTGGTGGTAATTAAATGAGAAAACTACATACACCTAGAATAGTATCTGATACATAGTAAGAAATCCACCAACACTTTATATGAATTATTAAGATAATTGTACAGCAATATACATTTTAAGGTAGGTGGAGATGCATTGCGTTTTCTTCCATTTTGATTATACTTCCTCTAGTTCTATGCATTGTTCTTTTACAAGAAGAATTTTACTTAAATTTAAATTTTCTAATGTGGTGTTAAGCAAGGAGCTCATCTGGAAAATAAATAATCAGGACATTGGATAAAAATTAAGATGCTGAAACCCCAAGGAGTACGTACACGTTGTAAATGTGCTACTCAAAAACCATAACATCGGTTCTTATTTTGCTAAATGCTATAACCAATAATTTCCAGTTCCTGATATAATATTATTTAATATAATTTTCTTTATATTATATTCAGATCTTAGACTCATTGAAGATTGTGGATAACTCAAATTATAAATAAATAATTCTATCAGTATAGCATTGATGAATTTTTCTCCCCACAGGTAGTGTGAATAAGTGCAACCTTAAAACACTTCACATTTTATGGCATTTTGTCCTTAGATCAAATTTCTAGTGGGAGCTATTACTCCATTTAAAAAGCGAAGGGCTAAAATCTGAAAGAGGTTAAGTCTTTGCCTAAGTTCGCTATTATGTGGCAAAGTTGAGAGACAACTCCAGACTCTCTCATTTCAAGGTCTGTGCTCTTTTCACTGTTGCTAAAGATTTAGATTTGATGAATTGCATATTACAACACAACTCTTTTTTTCATTGTTTCGATTCTATTTGTTATAACTGACATTGGGTTGCCCGTAAACAGTTTCAATTGATAATATATCTTGGAATGGAAGCAAATTCAGCATAGTGACTAGAAAATTAATATCAACATCATTTGTACTACATAGGTATTTAAATATAGATAAATTATCACTTAGAAGTCTTATTTTTTAAGAAAGTAAGTCTAGGTAAAAATGTACTGTTAGTGTCTGCAGCTCAGATAAAGTAATATTTCTAGCATTTGAAATTACATGTTATACTATGTGTAAGTGAACCTTAGTGGAGATTATGAAGGCAAACCAGAACTGCAAAGGAAACAGAGCTGTTAATTTACTAAAGATAGAAAAAATGTTTTTAGTAGAAATTCTTCTGTTCAGATGATTATACACATTTAATGTCAAAGATTCCAGATTTTACAAACTCAGATAATTAATGTAAGTGATGCTAATATCATTAGACTGGGTTCTTTGGTGATTAGATATTAAAATATTCCAAGAGATTTTCTTGTTTTAATCAATGAAAAAATATGCAAACATAAATCAAGTAAGGTATTATTTTACCTAGTTTACATTTTATTAACCTTTAAAGGAAAAGAAGATATTGGCTCAAGTATTTCCTTTCAAATTAAGAAGTATACATTTTTTAAATTAAAGGAATTTCTTTGTCAGCAATATAAGTGAAATAATATTCAAATAAAATTTCTTTTGTGGATTTTAAAACCACCTGCTAAAAATAGATCCTAAAAATATAAAAAAGTACATTAAAATATATGAAACCACAAATTAAATGAACAATTTTAGGATTTCAATAGGATGGCCAGGTAAAATACAAGATAACCAGTTAAATTTTGAATTTCAGGTAAACAATGGATAATTAGGAAAGTTTCTAAACCTCAGTATCTTATAATTAGTTATATTCAGAGATAGGGCCTATTAAAAGGTAATTAAGTTAAGATGAGGTCGTTAGCTTGGGCAAATGTGACCAGTGTTTTTTAGGGGAAGAGGAAATTTAGACATAGACATGTACAGAAGGAAGACACTGTGAAAACACAGGGAGTAGACAGCCATCTGCAAGCCAAGGAGAAAAAATCTCAGAAGAAACCAACCCTGCCAACCCTGCCAACACCTTGTCTCAGACTTCTAGCTCCAGAGCTATGAGAAAACAAATTCCTATTATTTAAGCCACCCAGTCTGTGCTACTTTGTTTTGACAGTCCTAACAAACCAGTACAGTATATTTTAGTATATTTTATTTGCTCTATTTGGCAATCCTACATATAAAATTTTGTCACTGACAATAGGGAAGACAATTCTTGCAAAAGACCAGGTATACACATTAGCTTTTAATTATTTTTGTTATGTTAATGCTTGTAATCCTTTTCTCTAGATTTTAATCTCCTTTGCATGTAGGGGAGAACTCAGTGTTTTCTATTTCTTTTATCTTATATTTCACATTTTACTTTTTAAAAAAAAATTCATGGATGCAATTCGACTGAACTTTTATGTACAAAATTTAAATAAATATAGCTGTATAGCCACTGGATATAAGATACGATCTTTTAGGACCTTTCTAACCTCATTTCTGTGATTTATGATATGGATATGAAGAGAAAAAATACACACTTAATTTATATATTTCTTTGTTACATTGTTTCTTTGTAGTAGGAGTATATTTAAAAAAAAAAAACTTGAACGAAAGACCAAAGAAAGTAGAAAATAAAAGTTACTGTAAAATCTACCATCCAAGATAACTATTTTAAAATGTTTTGGTCATTTCCCTCTATTCATTTTATTGCATTCAATGGATTTTTTTTTTTTTTGTAAAAAGTGTATATTCATATTAAGATGTTGTGTGTGTGTATATACAGGTGAGTATATATCACCTTTAAACAATCCTCTCCCATATACGCATACGATATGGAATATCTATGTGAGAAAGAAAATCGTTAGCACTTTACTTTCTGTAATGGCCATGAAAATACATTTTTTCAGATTTTCAACTCAAGGGAGAAAAATTCACCTTGCAGCGCAGTACCCAAGCTCATGAGTTCATCGCCCAATAAGCGTTGAGGCTCCATTTCCCTTTGTCTGCTCTCAGATATGAGTAAGCATGACAGAAGTCCTAAGGCAGGCCAGTTCCTGGGGATCACCAACCACTCTGATAGGCAAGTTTGGTTCAATGGCTCCCAGTGACCTTGCTCATTGTTCCTTAGAACTGAGTGGCAGTTAAGATATTTTTGCCAACCTCCCTCCCTCTCTCCCTCCCTCCCTCCCTCCCTCCCTCCCTCCCTCCCTCCCTCCTCCCTCCCTCCCTCCCTCCCTCCCTCCTTCCTTCCTTCCTTCCTTCCTTCCTTCCTTCCTTCCTTCCTTCCTTCTTCCTTCTTTTTTCCTTCCTTCCTTCTTTGTTTCTTGGAGACCTGATCAATTTTAATAATTTCACATATCTCCCTTTCCACTCTGCTGATGATTCCTAACTCTCTCATTGGAATTATTTGATACTTGAAAGGGCTTCTTGGATATGCTCTCTTGTATGTTCCATGGTCGTATTGAACCCTAAAAACAAATCACTTCATCAATTTTTCATTGCAGCTTTGTTTTCTTTTTCAAATAACAGTTAAGTTCCCATTAGGTAATGTAAGCCATAAAACCAACTTTAACTAAGCCTCTGATTGTACCAAATGCATATTCTTTTACTCACTAAATATTTCTGATTTACCCTTTGAAATGTCTCATAGATTTCCTATAGAGTCCCATTATCACCAGCGTTGCTGAGGGTTTCATGGACTCGTGTTTGGATGACGGCACTTTTCGAGTGAGCGATGATAATTTATTCCACTTCCATTTATTGATAGCTTCCATTTATCCATGCATTGCTAATTAAAAGAAACAATGTGTATTATTTTATCCCTCAGATAAAATAAAACTGCAAGATATAAGTAAAGACAACTGAAAAATGAATAGTTTGGGAAGTTATATACATATATATGTGTATATGTATATATCTTATGTATCTATGTATATATATATATTTTTTCTTTCGGAAAAACTTGGCTAAGTAAACTTTTAAATCTGAGAACAACTTAGCTTTGAGTTATTCCCTAGACTCCAAAATCTTCCAATTTACTCAGCCCATAGCTTCTGGACAGAAAACTACCAGAAATGCTGTAAGTAATATTTCTTAAAATTACTGCTTCATTGTCCTGCTGCTCTCCAGAGTAAAAAAAAACTTCAATGACTCCCTTGTTCTACTACAGGAGCCCAAATTACTTGATTTTAAGACCCTTTATAATTTGATTTTATGTAAATATCTAACTTAATTTCCCACACACAATCATTATTCTAGGCTTACAATTTTCCCGTTATCCCATGAGATTGCCACAATTTCATTCTTTCTTTTTGCTTAATCTATCACTTACTCTGGAATTCTTTTCACTTACACTTCTTTTCTTCAACTCTTTAAATCTCAGCATTTTTCCAGGTTCTTTCTGAACCTTACCATGCCTGTAAAAAATGTTCTAACATTCAAGCTCCACTGATTCCTTTCTCTAATTCACTGATTATGATATATTTTGAGAATCAATTTACCATAATATAAGCCCTAAGGGTAAAATAACAGCAAACAAAGCATGGCTTCCACAGATCACATATTATATTGAATATATATGTGTATGTGTGTGTGTGTGTGTATGTCATATTTAGAAATAAAAATTAAAAAGACAGAGTAGTATGATGGTTTAAATGTAAACGACTAAGCTGTTTTTAAGAACCAGCCAGATAAAACTTTCTTAAGCCTCTAACTTTTCCTTTTTCTTTCTTTTCTTTTTTTTTTTTTTCCACCAGCACTGGCTTTTGAGCTGAGACTATGTTCGTGTCTCTTATGGCATCCAGGCACATTCAGAATATATAATAGTGCTTAAAACACTCACTTATTGCTTATGTAGATTTTGAAAAGAAAATACATTTATCTCTATTTTAATGTACTTAGAGGGTGAAAAAAATAGTACTAGAAAACTACAGGTAATAGTGGCATCAATGCTTCTAAAAAGATTAGCTTCCATGGAGTTAAGTTTGTGAAACCTCCTAATTTTAAAGGATGGAATCCAGAGGAGTTCATTGGGGAAAGAAAGAATTACACTTTAAAAGGGAAGGTATGGTCTGAATCTCTGGAAGAACATGGGAGCAGTCATCAAAAAGGGGAGAGTGTATATCTCAGTTTAATTTGAATAAATTCTGATACTAGGAAAATGAAAAACATGACATTTGTGAAGACTGTGGCTTGAGCTGGTTAACAGATGATCAACTTGGAAAAAGAATATCTCTCTTAGTTAGAAACAACCAAGTTTGAAATTATAAAATTAATGGAAAGACAGAGAGAGGTGAACAAATGGAGTTAAGCAAAGTAGGTAAGGAGTCTAGAGTCCCAAGGAGTGACAATACCATTGACAAGAAGAGATAACCAAAATGGTTAAAGAACACTACTAAGAATTAGAAGAAGATAGAAGTATTTCTAAATTTGTAATACTTTATATGATACAATGCACTCTGTTAAGTAATAGCTTTGATTAATTTAAGTGATGCAGAATTATAATTAAGAGAGGTTATTAAAAATTATTGGTGTTTAGCTTTTGAAGAAATGACCACAATTTATATAACTTTAATAGGAAATAGAGACTTTATTTGAACCTCGAGCTAAATAAAGCATTCCTGATTAACACTAGACAGTTATGTATGAATATTTGAAAGAGCAGCTATTATTGATAACAAAATGAATGATAAAATTAACAAACAATTTCACTACATATTCTGGAGAATATTGATAGGTCAACATGTATTTATCAAAATGTATGTGTGTTAGAATGTGTGGCTTACAAGAGAAGTTTGTGCCATGTTGTCATGTTACCTAAGGTTCAATTTTAAATGAAGTCTTAAGATTTGAGAATTTGGAGGTAGCACTAATTTATGTGTGTCTATATCTAGAATATATAAAGACATATTAAAACCCAATAATAAAAAAATCAAACAACCCAATTAAAATTGAATGACGTATCAGAATAGATACTTTTCTAAAGAAGATACACAAATATTTGACTAAAAAGTATATGGAAAAATGTTCAATATCATTAGCCATCAAGAAAATGAAAATTAAAACCACGATGAGCTACTATTTCACAGCCAATATAATGGCTATAATCAAAAATATGATAATTGTATGTATTGACAAAGATATAGATAAATTGGATTCCTCATACACAACTGGTAGGATTGAAAAATGTAGCACCCATGTTGGAAGACATGGCAGTTCCTCAAATGGTTAAACTATATGACTCAGGAATTCCAGGCATACACTAAAGAGAAATTAAAGCACATGTTCCAGCAAAAACTTGCATATTGATATTCATACAAGATTATTGATAATAACCAAAAAATGAAAACAAACCAGTGTCTACTAACCAATGAAAGGGTAAACAAACAAATAAATAGAATGGAATATTATTTGGCAATAAAAATAAACGAAGTGTTGATACATGCTACAACATGGATGAACTTTGAAAATATTCTTAGTGAAAAAAGCTAATCACAAAGACCTACATATTACCTAATTCCACTTACATGAAATGTCTAGAATAGGGCAATCTATAGAGACAGAGTGTAGGTAGGGGTACCTAGAAGTGGGGAAGAAATGGAGCTCAAAAGTGATAGCTAAGCAGGGGGGGAGGTAAAGAAAATATTCTAAATCAATTGTAATAATGGATGCACAACTCTGTGAATACACTAAAATCATTGGTATACTTTAAATGAGTAAGTTGTATGATATGTAAATTATATCTTAATAAAACTGTTAAAATAATGTTTGCATGAATGAAATAAATTTCATCAAAAAAGTAATTATATCTCATCAGATTTGGTATAGGAAGCTTTACAATTTAGAATTCATTTTTCACATAACATGTCAGATAATGGTAATTACTAAATAACCAATGATCATGTCACTCTTAAAAGGAACTATAAGCATCAAATGGGTCTGCAGATGCCTAGTTAATCGTAGGCAGAATAAGAAACACCAAGCTTAAAGCAGTATTTCAGACTGAATGAAGTGGTGCAGTTTTTAAAACCAATTATCTTATTCTTGTGATGTTTTCCAAGTCCTGAGAAATTGTGATTCAATTGTTGTTTGCCCAGATTGAGAAAATTTCAATTTTTCGTAGTGAAAATTCATACCGAAGATTTTAGGTATACATAAATCATGACGTTATTTTTGTAAGAAAGTAAACTGTCAGTATTTGAGTAGTTTTTTTAATATTAATTCCAGTTTGCAAACAAAAAATAATTTTTAATTTCTAGCTTCCAGTTAATTGTTTTCAAATATTTTTAAAAATTATAGGGCTTCTGCTGTATAGAATAATGATCATTTTCAAGGTTGTTTTTAGCTTTTTTGTTTTTAATTTGTCAGGTAAAAAAATGAGGATCTCGTTAAGCATTTAATAGAGTGTAGAATTCCCCATTAATTTTAAATTAGTAAAATAATACAGTAAACATATTCTTCATAACCTTGAATCGCTAGCAGTGACTCGTCTAAAAGTCTCTCTTTTTTTAAAAATTAGAATTATTCCCTGCTTGTGATTAAGATTGATTTAAGTTACCACAGGACACCATTCCTCATTGCTTCTTGAGTGGATTAATTCTATTATTGGTAGCTTTCCATAAAACTGTATTTTATTATGTTTCATTTCCCTTTATTCTTATTCTTTTTTTTGACCTAAACATTTTAAATTCCACATCTATTCTAGTAATTTGTGCATATTTTTATTATATACAAACTTTTCTTTCTTAAAATCACCTAGAATTAATCAGATTTAATATCCTTTCTCTTAGAAAGTCAACAGATTTCAAATAGTTTTATATCTGTCATTCATCTATATATAGATGTCAGGTATAAATTCATACATATATAATCATATATATAATTTATTAACATTTAGACTTAAATGTATTTTAATGATTTATTTTTGCCTTTACTAACTATATTTTGTTTTTCTTTTTGCCATAAGCTTTTCTCAAACAGATTTTTAAGGATGATCTACTCATACAAATTTCTATTTATTAGTTTCAAAATGTCTGTATTATATATTCGTTCTTGAATGATGATTTATCTAGATATAGAATTTTACACATAAAGAATTCTTATGTAGTGTGTTGAAACTATTTTCTGATTTCTCCTTATATCAAATATTGCTGATAAAAATATACAAGTAGCCTCATTCTTATTTCATTGTTGGTAATTTGTCCTTAACTCTTGAAGCTATGAGAATTTTATTGTTAGCCTCAATGCTTTTAAAATTCGCTACAGCCTGTAAAAGTGTGTGTTTTTTTTTTAATTAAAAGTGCTGGAGTGACATTGTTAATAAAATTAAAAAGGTTTCAAGTGTACAATTCAATAATACGCCATATGTATATCTCATTGTGTGTTCACTGCTCAAAGTTAAATTTCTTTCGTCATCAAATATTTTACCCCCATTACCCCTATCTCTCCCCATGCCCTTCCTCTGATAACCATCAAAACACTGTCGCATCCATGAGTTTTTGTCACGTGTATTTGTTACTTTTAGTTTTTATCCACATATCAGTGAAATCATGTTGTTCTCAACTGTTTTATTCTGACTTATTTCCCTTACTATGATAATCTCAAGATCTATCCATGTCGTTGCAAATGACAGTATTTCATCTTTTTCTCAGGGCTGAATAATATTCCATTGTATATATATACCACGGCTTCTTTATCCAAACATTTATTGAAGGACATTTCAGTTGCTTTCATGTCTTGGCCACTGTGCATAGCTGCAGTGAACATCAGGAGCACATATCTTTACAGATGAATGTTTTCAAATGTTGAGGGTTGATACCCAGAAGAGGGATTCCTGGGTCACAGAGTAACTCTATTCTTAAATTTTCGAGGAAACTTCATACTGTTTTCTATAGGGGCTGCACCAATTTATACTCTCATCAGTAGTGTATGAGGGTTCATTCTTCACCACAACCTGTCCAACACGTTATTATATGTCTTGTTGATAATAGCCGTTCTTACAGGTGTGAGGTGGTATCTTATTGTGGTTTTGATTTGCATTTCCCTAATAGCTAATGAAGTTGAGCATCTTTTTATATGTCTGTAACACATTTGCCTGTTTTCTTGAGAGAAGTGTCTGTTCAGGTCCTCTGCTTATTTTTTAACTGGATTGTTGTTGTTGTTTTTAATTTTTGCATTCCAAGAGTTTTTCATATATTTTGGAAATTAGGCCCTTATCAGAGGCATTGTTTGCAAATATATTCGCACACTCAGATGGCTGCCTCTTTGCCTTGTTGATGGTTTCTCTTGCTGTGTAGAAGCTTCTTAGTTTGGTATAGTCCCATTTATTTATTTTTGCTTTTTTCCCCTTGCCTTTGAGGCCAAATTCATAAAAAATCTCTAAATCTAAGGTCTGTGAGTTTAGTACCTATGTTTTCTTCAATGCAATTTATTGTTTCAGGTCTTATAGTCAGGTCTTTGATCCATTTTGAGTTAATTTGGTGTATGACGATAGACAGCAATCTAGTTTCATTATTTTGCAGGCGGCTTTCCAGTTTTCCCAGCACCATTTAGTGAAGAGGCTTTCCTTTCTCCATTGTATACTTTTGGCTCCTTTGTTGAAAATCATTTGCCCATATATATGGGAGTTTATTTCTGGATTCTCAGTTCTGTTCCTTTGGTCTATGGGTCTGTTTTTCTGCTAACACCATGTCGTTTTGATTATTGTCACTTTGTAGTAGAAATTGATGTTAGGTAAAGTGATATGACCAGCCTTCTTCTTTTTCCTCAAGATTACTTTGGCTATTTGGCTTCTGTGCTTCCATACAAATCTGATGATTTTTTTTTTTTTGCTCTATTTCTTTAAAGAATGTTCTTGAGATTTTGATGGGGATTGCATTAAATCTGTATAATGCTTTATGTACTAAACTCATTTTAACTATGTTGATTCTTCCAATCCATGAACACAGAATATCTTCCCATTTCTTTGTGTCTTCTTTAACTTCTTTTAATAATGTTTAATAGTTTTCAGTGTATAGGTCCATCACATCCTTCATTAGGTCTATTCCAAAGTATTTTATTATTTTTGTTGTAATTGCAAACAGAAAATTTTTAATTTGTTTTTCTGAAAATTCATTGTTAGCATGCAGGAACACTATGGATTTTTACATTGATTTTGTATCCCAAACTCTACCCTATTTGTTTATTAGTTCTAATAGTTTCTTAGTGGAGTTTTTAGGGTTTTCTATATAGAAATCATGTCATCTGCAAACAGTGACAATCTGATTTCCTCATTCCCAAGGACTTCCAATACTATATTGAATAATAGCAATAATAGTGGACAGCCTTGTCTCGTTCCTGATCTTAGAGGAAAGGTTTTCAGTTTTCTCCATTAAGTATGACATTAGCTGAGAGTTGCCTTTACTATGTTGAGATACTTTCCTTCTATACCTATTGTAAGTTTTTAATCATAAATGATGTTGTATCTTGTCAAATGCTTTTTCTTAATTTATTGATATAATCATATTATTTTTATCCTTCATTTTGTTTATATGGTGTATCACATTGATTGATTTGCATCTGTTAAACCATCATTGGGATGGTGCCCCTGGGATTAAGCCCACTTGATCATAGTATATAATCTTTTTAATGTGTTTGATATGCTAGTATTTTATATAGATTTTAAATAGATTTTTTATATCTGAGTTCATAAAAGACATATATATATATTCTTTTTTGTGTAATATTACTAGGTTTTGGTATCGGGGTAATTTGGACTCATAAAATGAGTGGAAAAATATTGCCACTGCTTTAATTTTTTTGGAGAGTTTGAGAACAGGTATTAAATCGCCATTAAATGGTAGAATTCACTGGTGAAGTCATCTGATCCTGGACTCTTACTTTTGGAGAGGTTTTTAATGATTGTTTTAATTTTCATACTGTTGATCCATCTATGTAGGTATTCTGGTTCTTCATGATTCAGTCTAGGAATGTTGTATATTTCTAAGAACTTCTCCATTTCTTCCAGGCTATTAATTTAGTGGCATATAGTTTTTCATTTGTATTTCAGTGGTGTCTGTCATAACATCTCCTCTTTCATTTCTGATTTTGATTATTTGTGTCTTTTCTCTTTTTATCTTTAATGAGTCTAGTCAAAGGTTTGTCAATTTTATTCATCTCAAAGAATCAGTTTTATGTTGCATTAAATTTTTCTATTGACCTTTTATTCTCAATTTCATTTAATTCTGCTTTAATTTTTATTATTTCTTCCTTCAGCTGGCTTTGGGCTTTATCTGTTCTTTTTCTAGGTGTTTTTTTTTTTTTTTTTTAAGATGTAAAGTTAGGTTGTTTATTGTGATCTTCCTTTTTTCTTGAGATAGTCCTGTAATGATATAAACTTTCCTCTTATTATCGCTTTTGCTGTGTCCAAAAAGTTTTGATATGTTGTATTTTTATTCCATTTGCTTTTTTGTATCTCTTGATCTCTTCTTTTATTTCTTCTAAGACTTGGTGGGTTTTTAGTAGCATGTTGTTTAATCTCCACATATTTGTGGTTCTCCCCATTTTGTTTTTACAGTTGAACTCCGGTCTCAAAGTATTATGTTCAGAGATATACTTGGTATGATTTCAATCTTCTTAAGTTTGTTGAGACTAGTTACGTGTCCCAACATATGGTCTATACTTGAGAATACTTCATGTGCACTAGAGAAGAATGCATAATCTAATAGTTTTGGGATGAAAGGCGCTGTAAATGTCATATTCAATTGGTCTAATGTGTCATTCAGGGATAATATTTCCTTACTGATTTTCTGTTAGGATGATCTATCCATAGCAGGAGTAAGGTATTTAAGTCTCCTACTATAATTGTGTTTTTGTCAGTTTCCCCGTTTAGTTCTGTTAGTAGTTGCTTTATTTTTTTTGATGCTCCCTCATTGAGAGCATAGATCTTAGTAAATGTTATGTCTTATAAGTAAGGCTACACCTGCTTTTCTCTGGCACCATTTGCTCAGAATTTTGTTTTCCATCCTTTCGCCTTGAGTCGATGTTTGTCCTTACAGCTGAGATGTACCTCTTGAAGGCAGTCTATGGTTGGGTTTTATTTTTTTGATCCAAACTGTTACTCTTTGCCTTTTTATTGGCGAATTCAGTCCATTTTCATTTAGGATGATTATTGAAATATGAGTTTTTTCCTATAGCCATTTTATTCTTTGTTTTGTGGTAGCTCAGTGACTCCATTGTTCTTTGTCCTTGTGTTTCTCTCTGTTATTTTAATTTAGTAGTATTTTATGTTTCCCTGCCCCCCCCCATTACTTCTTGTTTTATTTTATGTGTCTCACTTCTGTGTGGCTACCATTACATTTATTTAGAAGAAGGTTTTATATATACAGTGATTCTTATTTTTCTGCATGTGCCTTATCTCCATTCCTCTATGTAGATTCAGAGCTTTATTCTCTCCTTTTCTGTTTTTGTTGTCACAAATTATCTCTCTTTACTCTGTAAGTTCCTTCTAAGTTACAGTAGCTGTTGTCCTCTTTTGAAAGAGGTTTTTTGTTTGTTTGTTTGTTTGTTTTACCTTTAACCATTATGTTTACAGCTGTTACAGCTTACAATACCCTGTTCTTAATAAGGGTTGCACTTTTCTGCTTCTGTCTGCCTGTTGGTCATCGTACACATAGGTATGTATTTGTCTGTCCTTTTGTTTCAGGTAAAATGATCCCCTTCAGTATTTCCTGTAATGCAGGCCCTGTGATGGAAAATTCCCTCAGCTTTTGCATGTCTGAAAAGGTCTTTATTTCTCTTTATATATAAAAGAGAGCTTTGCTGGGTATATTGTTCTTGGCTAGTAATTTATTTCTTTCATTAGTTTGAATATTTGGTTCTACTCCCTCCTAGATTACGAGGTTTGTACTGAGGAGTCCAATGATAATCTAACAGGTTTTCCTTTATAGGTTACTTTCTTCTTTTCCCTGGATGCCTTGAGAATTATTTCTTTGTCATTAATCTTTGACAATTTTAATATAATGTGTCTTGGAGAAGGCTTTTTTAGGTTGAGATAATTGGTGTTCTGTTTGCTTCTTGGTTTCAAATATCCAGTTCTTTCCATAGGTTTGGGAAATTCTCATCAACTATTTGTTTGCTCTGTTCCCTTCTTCCTCTCTTCTCCTTCTGGTATACTCATTATTCTTATGAGATTTTTCTGATGACATCACATAGTTCTTGTGGGGTTCTTTCATTTTTTTTTTTTTTCCACTCTCAAGTCTCTCTCTTTTTCCTTTGCTTCTCTTCTGGATTTTTGTCTTTGATATCACTAAGTTGTTTCCCCTTCTAGTCAGCTCTATTTCCTTGGCTTGTCATTTCATTCTTCATCTTTCTTAGCATGTTTTTTTTCATCTCCAGAAGTTCTATTTGGTTCATTTTTAGAGTTCCAATCTCCTTGTAAAGTATTCCTGTTGTTCATTGATTTTGTTTCTAAGTTCTCTGAACTGTGGTTCAAGATTTTCTTGCATAACATTGAGTTATTTTAGAAGTATAAGCTTGAATTCTTTGTCACTTAAATTGCGCATTTTTTATATCTTTCAGCTTATTTTTCTGGAGATTTTTCATTTTTTTTCTGAGCTGCTTTGTCACATTGGTTGTTCATTGTATTTGATGGACTATTTCTCTGCCTACACATTAATGGGAATGTAAGCTTTTTAATTTTTTTATTATGGGGAAAAATTAAAAAAAAAAAACTTGTTACATAGTGATCTGTCTTTAGCAGGTTGATAAGGTTTTTATTTTCATTTCCTGTAGGTGGCAAGCAAGCCTCCTACACTCCCCGAACCTACTGGATAGTGGCTTTGAGGCTGAGAGATCCCTTTTTCTTTCCGGAAAGATGTGTATCCCATCTGTGACCAGGTTCCCTTGGTTCCAGGGTTCCACCCCTATGGAGAACGTGAAAGGCGATGAGAGGTCAAGCCTCTGAAAAGGCCCTGAAGCCCTGATATTGCGCCAACTGTCAGGTGTAATGCTCCCTTGCTTCCTTGTGAATCAGCATGACTGAATGGGGTGGGGCGAATTGGAAGAGGCCAGCTCTGTGTATGACTGTTTTCCTTCCATTGATGCTCGTTAAGGTTCAGCTGCTTTCCATCTTTACTCCCTCCCCTATCTCTGGGCCCAGCTGCTGTGTGTTTCCGTTTGGTTGTGGATATCCCCTGTGGTTCTGTGCGCATGCCTAAGAGGGTGTAGGGTAGGAGTGCGTGCTCTAGGATGATGCAGGATGGTGACCAGGCTTTGTGACTCAGCTTTCTGCCTGGCAAAGGTAGTTGGTAAGTCAGTTATCTCCTTTCCACGCTCATTTCTACCTTGCACTTAAGGCTCCACTGCATGGCATATGCTTATCCCTCAGACTGTACTGTTCCCAGCTTTAAAGAGTGTTGTCATTTTCCCCTTCCCCTCCTGTTACCCCTTACTCTGCGGGCAGCTCCAGGTTGCTTCTGCAGCACCTGGCTCTGTCTCTTTCTGCCTTTCTGTCTCATGCGCCAGAATAGCCCACCTTCCAATGCTCTGATGTGCAGGTCTCTCATGTGGGCTTGTGTGCAGATTGGGTGTTATTTGTTGAGATGTAGATGTTCGGCTCCTTCTAGTTTCAAGGGAAGAGATCAAAGGAGTTCGCTCATACTATCATGCTTCTGGCGTCATTCTTTTTTGTTTCTTTTTCCCCTTTCTCCATTTCCTCCTCAACACTTGCTGAGTTTTCTCATCTGAGATACCATGACTTTCAATTCCAGAAAAATTTTAATTATTATTTCTACTGTGTATTTTATTTACTGGTCTTTGAGAATCTTATTAGATGACTATTTCAACTGTGGCTTATTGGACATCTCTGGATTTTATCTGTACATATGTTCACACTACATTCTGGGAGAATTCCTCAACCTGATCATTTTGTCACCAATTATTTCATAATAGTGTTTAGCTAATTTGCCTCATATTTTAAAATTATTTCAAAAGCCATACCTTATTTTTAAGAACCCTTTATGATTAATCTCATTGTTTCTTTTTCTTTTGTTATACATGTCCTTGTCTCATAATCTCCACCTTTTTTTATGGCAGTAATTCCTTCCTTTGTCTTACTGAGTCTTTTTTTAAAAAACCTATTCAGGTTGTTATATTAAGTATTTTCTTTGAGTTTAACTTCTTTCATTGGTTGAATGTGTTTTCTCTTCTCTCTTTCATTGTTGATCTTAAATGTCATGCGAGACTGTGCTCTTCTCTTTAGTAATATAATTCTTATACCTGTATTTGAGATATCGGTGGTTTCCTATTATGTGGATAGTCTCAGTGTTCCAAAATTTGTATGATTTCAGCTTAACACGGAGCTTCAATCATTTCTGTTTTATTGTAAGCAGAAGTGTCTTCCTTAATATTTTGATGGAGACTGATCATAGCACCTTAATACTTCACAGTATCTTCACCAAATGGATTTTAAAACTACTTATGAGATGCAGAAGGACTTTGTAAGATAGAAATACATGATTTAACACTTACTTGGAGTTTTCATAAAACAGCCAGAACATAAAGAAAAACAACTCTTCCAATAAAGCATTGCCATCCAGAGTATATAGATTATATTCTGTTGAATGTTTTAGTTTTGCTTAGGCTAAAGGCCAAAAAAACAAGAGTGTCTGGCTTTACCATGTACACTCAGATGTTAATCATTTTATACTTGTTCCACCGCCCTAAGGGTACAGTTGCAGATATGCTGTAGTTTCTTTTTAACTTATTTACATGCCAAAAAATATAAAACCTGAAGGTCTCTTGTAAAATGCTTATACAGTTTTTTGCCTGTCAGACAGAATAAAGATAAGTGAAAACAGCTACATACTGAATGATACAGTATAAATGCTAACCTTCCATTTTTCAAGACAAAAGTTGAAAGATGTGGGATGTATTGAACGGCCACTGTATACATTAAAAAAAAAAAAATCTCTAAACAGACAATACTTTAAAGTTTACAACACATTTTAGTGCATATGGAGTCCTAATCCTCTAACTCTCAAAATTTATAGTATGGGGAAAAAAATGTTTCTGCAAAAAAACTGAAAGCCCATAAAGTCTCCTTGAGCTTTAATTCCATAAGCAGCACTGCATCAAACTTTATAGAGGGAATCATGACACGTAATGTCAACAATAAATGTGAAAATAAAACTACACGAAAAATGGGAGCTGACTGCATTTTTGGCATCATGTGGGGAAAATCATTTTTTGTTAACATAATTCAAAAACTTAAAATATACTTCAGCATATTCCTTAGAATTCTTAGAATACTTGTCACTATCAAAAAATACATAAGTAGTTAAGTGAATAAAAGACATGATTAAAAAAGAAGAAAGAAAGGAAGGTTGGCAAGCTACAGGCAGCTGAAGAATTGGATTAATAGAAAGATGTTTACAGCATTTTAGGGAGAGGCAGAATATCCAAATAGGCACCCAGATTCTGCTAATAAAGACAATTTTCCCCTCAAATCAACCTCATTCTAATTTATACATAAATTTTTACTTTTTATTTTTTATTCAGTATTAGATACAAAGTGTTAATAAAGTAGGAATAAGACAAAGATAAAAATATACTTCATTGTAAAGAAAAGGGAATGATATCATTACAGTCACCTTTTATACACACTACAATCTCTTTTCATTTTAGCTTTAACCATTAGCAGAACTTCAGTTTATCATTGTTACTTATTTTTTTTTAAAAAATTTCACTACTTAGATTTGCATCACTAGAGAGTATATCTAGTTTTGGAAGTTTGGGATTCTCAATAGAAATGGAATAATTTGCCTTGTCTCTCAACATTGTTTCTGATGTTCATCCATATAGTCAAATGTATCATCAATTAACTCATTTTTACAGATGGATAGAATTATTTTGATTAACTGAATCATTATTTATAGATTATATTCTTGATGGTTATTTTCAGGTTATTTCTAAACAATGGGATAGGATATTCTTATATATACATTAGGGTACATATATGTAGGAGATACTGTAGATGTAAACCTACCTGTGATTTGCTTATTTAAAGGGTATTTACATATTTGATTTTATAAATTAATGCTATTTTTTTCTCAAAGTGGTTGCTACTCACATCTGTATGTAATTTAGTAAGTAGTCTCATTGTATCATTTGCTCTATTGCAATTATCGCTGTTTTAAATTTTTGTTATCTAGCGGCTGTAAAATGATGCCAATTCTGTATAATTATTTAGCATCATTAATTGTTTGACTCACTTTTTTTTTCCTTTACCTTTTGACTTTTTTTGGGGGGGTTGTTTTATACTGATTATATGGTTTTTAAATTTTTTTTCTTCTTTTATTCTATTTTTTACCTTTACTTTTAAACTTTATTCCTTTTCTTTTAGTAATTTCTCTAGAAATTTTAACCTGACAATTTAGTATATTGAGCTCTATAATGTATAGCAACTCTATCCTTTTTCCGAGTATTTTAGAACTATTAGAGCAATTTAATCACTATCCTTCTAATTTATAAAATTTATTATCATGAGTTATTTTTACTATGTTTTACAAACTCTCAAAACATTATCATCATTTTATACCATTGAATTATCCATATACCTACTATTAGCGTTATTTTACTTTTTAGACCTTTTATTGAAATTAATGCCATTTTGCCTGAATTATACACTACAGAATTTCCTATTGATAAAATTTGTTCTCAACTCTTGGATTTGCCTGTTTGCAAAATATTCTACATTACTCTTATTTATTTTTCATATTGAAAAGTTATTTTGTTTTGTTTGTTTGTTTGTTTGTTTGTTTGTTGTTACTTGTAAAATTCTGGTTGACAGTCCCTGCATATATTGTGAGCCTATATTCACTGGAATTTTATCAGTAGGGATTATTTCAGACTTGATTTTGAATTAGTTTCCTCTGCTTCTCAAGATTATTTGTATTTCTTGTTTCCAGGATTGAGGATACTGACACCTCAGGATAATTTTAAATAGACTTCTGCCTTGATTTTTAAAAATTTCCTCATCATCCCTCTCCCTATGAATACGATCCCAAACTTAACTTGCGGTTATGACATCTCATGGAAAAATTTTTTTTTTCCATTTACTCTTTCTCCCTCTCTACTACTAGCACAAATGCCTAAGAAAGGCACATTTCCTCTTCAAGGGTAGGGATGAGGGATCTGGTGAGTCATGGGTGTCTTTCTATGTCACTCTTAGGTTAATGAAAAAGCACTTCTAGAAGGTTATAGTTTAGGAGAAACCTAGGTTTTATCACCTGTATATTTTTTCCCAAAAGGATGTGGAAACTTAGCTAAAGATCACAATTAGATAAATAACCTCGAGTGAAAACTGGTTTGTGATTTATTTACTTCTCTGAGTTTGGTTAGAATTTGGCCTTAAGATTTCAATTTCCTGGCCATTGACAAATATATATATATAATATATATATATATATATATATATATATATATATATATAATTATTCCACATTTTTAGCTGTTTCAGTAGAAGAGTTAACCAATTATTCATTGAGTCAACTGTAAGTGAAGTTATTTCCATGAACTTATATGCTTCATTAGGAGTTTTTATTTTCCAAACCTGGAGTATTAGCTACAACTAAAAGAAAGATTTTATAAACATGTGAACTTCTTGATTCATGTTACTTCTTATGTGAAGAATAGTGAGAAACAGGCAAGTAAAGGCTGAGGGGCTATTAAAGTGACTGATACATGTGATTTTTTTATATACATAGATTTTTCAGTGTGAAAACAGGAAAAAGACAATATAAAGTGATATTACAAAAAATCTCCCCAACTCAGCCTTTGCATAATGTGCCAACATCATATTAATAGGTCAGCTTTTAAAATAAGCTTGTGTAGACTGAAATTTAGAATGAAAAAGTAGAACTACTACTGAGAAAAATAAGGATTTACATGGAGAGGTCAGGATGGCACAGCACGTGTGGTGGATCAGAACTGTTGATGTAGGTTAGAGACAGAAGAGCTTTTTAAATTCTTTTTCTTTTTTTCTTTATTACTGTGTTGCTTACTGACTTTAGTAATGGTGGCAGTGTAAGTAGTAGAATCGCAGGGGAAGTCGTCACCCATACACTGATCTCACTCATATGTTCCTATGTTTTCCATCATGACTAAGACTTACACTTTAGGTTGAGTACATTATTAGCATACTTAAACTTTATCTAAATTCTAGTGGTAAAGTGGAATGCCATCCCAGAGTCAAGGTTATTTTCTGAAACACATGAGGTACTTTATTTTAGTATTAAAAGATTGAAATCGCACTTTTACATCCTTAACTTGACTGAAGGAGAAAGAGAGAGAGGATAAAGACAAAAATATATGTATTTAGGATAATTTAATGATGGCTTCAAGTAGCATAGATATATACAGTAAAATGAAGCCAATCTAAGAATGCCTTATTATCCTCATAACTTCATATATGCACATAACCAATTTGTTATCTTTTTGTTTTTTGTTTTGTTTTTGTTTTGTTTTGTTCTGTTTGCATAACAACTGTTTGTCACATTTCTACCAATTTTCCTTTAGATACTTACTAGACTGATTTTGAAGCCACACATCTAGTTAAATAGATGTAAAATGCTTTCAAAATCCTATGTTTATCTTCTTTATGGGAAAAACATAGAAAAAGCAAAAGCAAAAACTGGGAACAAAAATTGCTGTTGTGAAATATTTCTGAAGGAAAATTTTAATACAAAAACATTTATCTCGATATGGGATTTTTGTTTTTACAATCAGCATTATTAATTGTAGAGTTTTTAGCGCTACTAAGACACTAGAGAAGTATTAGGCAGTTTATATATTTCTAACTTTCAAAGAGATATCAGTTAAATAACAGACTTCCAGAGATAGCATTCTTTGACCTTGGCACTGGAAAAGAAATAGCAATGATGCTTCAGAACATATATTTTTTAAATATACTAGTTCAATTTTCAGACTAATGTAGGTTAGTTCTAAAATTTCAGAGTGGAGGTAGTCATAAGCCTTCCTAAGTTCAATGTGATGACTCTGTTCTTTGTATGCATTATTAGAACCTAAACTGAAGTGGTGTGAAATATAAGATATTAATAATATACTCATATTTAAATTAAATTCATATGTGGTATCAACATTTTATGTTACAAGGAGTTTTTATATTGGCTTGATAAAACTATGTTTTCTATTAATACCAGGTACTCAATATTGTTTTTATGCATAAATCTATTTTTATTGCTAGAAAAATATAATTATGGAAAAGCAGATAATACTATTGATTTGGTGAAGGTCAAGCAGCATAAGATAAATTACTCTGTAGTAACAAATACCCTCCAAAAATCTCAGTAATTTGAAAACCATAAAGCTGTATTACTTGCTGTCATTTATCTCTGAAATTACCATTGGACATACTTTTTTAGGTATCTTAACATTAGTGGTGATGAATGTTCTTTGAATATTCCCTGATTCTGCTCTGTGCAATGAGTCCTTTAGTCGAGTGTTCTCTGTGCCTCTATGCACCTCTCAGAAATTTTACCCATTGTTATCATTCTTAGCCGCATCTGAAGTTAAAGTTGAAAAACAAACACAAAAACAAAAACAAAAACCAAATCCTCCCAAGGTCTAAGTAGCATTGTCAGTCTGATTCTTTTCCTTAAAAGGTTATTTTAAGCCTTAGACAGTCACAGTCTCTCTAGTTTGGGTAATGATTTTTTTTGGCAGTACAGCTTTCAATAACTTACCTTCTTAACAGTTGGACGATAGTCAGTCCCATGTGCCAATACCTAAAATCACAGTTCTGTTTGGGATATTCCGCTTTTTCTTGATTTAACCATAAATAATTCAAGTCTATCAGTTTTAGTGGTCATGTTACACCATGAAATCTTTTCCTGAAAAATGTTATCAACAAAAGAGATTGCCTGGTGACAACATAAATTACTTCAGTGGTCTTAACAATCAGGATAATAGTTCTTGGTAAATCTGGCTAATCACTTCCAATAATGGCTACTACTCTCTTTTCTGAAACTACAACCTCATTAACTGTACACGTTGACATTCAAACTATCTCAAGTAATTTTTTAACCAATTTTTCGTCACTACATAGCATGGATTTCCATTTTTTCAGTTTCCTCAAATTAACCATTCTTGATATACTGCCACATGTTTGTTTGTTTGTTTGTTATAATAACATCTATCTTCTGCTTTTGATATTCACATCATTCAGGATGGACTGGTTAGGTTATGCTGTGATAACAACTAATTCTTAAATCTTGGCGGCTCAAGCAACAAATATTTATATTTTGCTCATTTTACATATCCATCATAGGTCAACAATCTGGTAATTATGTCACTCAGAGATCAAGGCTGATAGAACACCAACACTCTGAACATGTTAGTGACCATGGCAGAGTGAAAATTCAACTCTGAAGGTCTCACACTGACAATTCAATGTTTTGCCCAGACGTAACGTGCTTCACGTATGCTTACAAATATTTGCTTGTTACTGTCACAGGGCCCCATCCACCATCAAATGGGGGCAAGAAATGAATTCTTATTCAGAGGCAGGAACACAGGAGAACTGCAAACATTTGACGAATAGCATTAATGTCAACTATATGTGTGTTCTGTGACGGTCATGGATGCAAAGATTGTATATAAAGTACAAAAAAAGTCTTAATGAATTATAAGCAGCATAGATACGACATGCAAACATTTGTTTGCGGCTGAAAGTTCTCCAACCCAGAAGCATAAACTGGGTAAGTAGAGGATAACATAGTTACCAAATTTATAAAACATTTGCAGTTAGATGGCAAGTTGAGAGGTGTGGTAGAGATAATAGTAATCTAATAGATGAGGAGGTATTTTCACATTTAGACAGTTCAGATAACTGCTAGTAACTAAATAGTGATTTTTTTCAACAGAGTTAACAATTTGATATCAGTGGTGAAAATATTAAGCAAAATGCTTAAGATGTTAGTCAAGATGAATCCTACCAGCATGGTGATGGTCCAGTTAAAATGGAAATACTAGGCAAAATTGTTAATTTAAAAGACCGGATACAGCAGTAAACCATAGGTTATTTATCTCTTGGTTGCACTATGTTTCAAACACATGTTAGTTTTGTGGGCATAAGAGCTATGTCTTTGTTCAACTGATACTGAAGGCATTTAATTAAACTTATTAGATGTACTATTCTGTGTCTCAATGATTTATGTCTGGTGGCTAGACAGCATCAAACCGTACAAATAAGTAGGACCCCCAAGTAATTCAAAGACGACTGTGGGAGTGGGGAGTAACATGAAGCGATATTAATATGTAGAATGTGAGTGGTACAAAATGGCCTGGATATTCAGCAGTGATAAACACTCTGAAACAATCAAAAAATGCTTTCTGCAGAATGTATTTTATAGTGAAATTAAAAAAAAAAAAAGATACAATATTAATGCCTAATAGACAAGCCTAAGTAAAGGGAGAATGAAAGGCAAGGAGGGAAATAAGCATTTCGGAGGTTGGAGAAATAGTATGTGGGCTAGCTGAGATGTAGACAGAAGCAAATATAGTAAAGCACCATAAAAAGACATGTAAAATTATGTAAAAAACTGTCCACTCTGATCAATATCCGAAAAAATTTTCTATCCTGACTGTCTCTCTTCACTACCTAAGTCCTCACTGGTCACTCACTTCTCTTGACCACAGAAATATCTACATAATATCATTTACAACACAATTATGAACAAGGTTCATTTGTACATGGGTATGTCAATATTTAAATTTTGCCCTGTTGATGGCTGAAACACTCTACAAAATTTCTTATATGCTCGCATTATATAGAATAGTATTGACTATTGATTAATTATAAAAATAAGTTAAAATTGTTGTGTAAAATATAATTCAAGGCCCAATGCCTACATTTTTAAAATGAAATTTTATTGGAACGCAGCCACATTTGTTTATGTACTGTTTATGACTGCTTTCATAATACAATGGCGGAGTTCAGTAGTTATGACAGAGACCATCTGGTCTGCAAATCCTTAAATATTTACTATCTGGCTGTTAACAGGAAAAGCTCACCAGCTATCTCTTATAAAATTCATTTATAATATGTATTTTCACATACATTTATATCCTTACACCCAACAGTCCTTGTCAAAAACATTTCTGTTTTATAGCTTCTGAAGCAAAGTATATATGATCTATTACAAATTATGTCGAATAAGTCTTTTTTATTATACAGATTTTCAGGTCATTAGTGTCAAAAGGAAGGCTAAGAAACTATGGACCCAACAATTACTTAATGAAAATAATTCATATATATTTAAGATTTAGTTATCTAACTGGAAGAAATTAGAATGACCAAGTTGTTCAATGCTAGAGCAACTAGTGTTTGCTAAAAAATTCTACTGGAATTTTTGAAAACTGCTCTGACTTCAAAAATAAGATACTATCTAGTCAACATGCTATGACATCTACTTGATTTTCCTCTAAGGAAAGAAAATAAACTCACAAAAAATTTATTGATTTGGCAAAAAAAAAAAAAAGGCAGAAAACTTTTTCTTTTTATTAGCACAGCTATTCTTATTGTGTTAAGCATAGCTATAGTAAAGACAAACTGCTGGCCTTAAAATTTCTAGTAAAAATAGTAGTTTAGCTCTTCACGGATTCCTAGAAAGATTTTCAACCACAGTATTTGGGAGAAGTTAGTTCTGGTCAACACCAAAAGAAAGTCATAAAAATACTGGAACACATACTGATGAAGGATTGCATAGACAAGTTGTAGCTAGCATTTTTTAAAATCTTGCTCCTAAATATAATCTATATTATAATAAAATGTTTTCTCAAAGCTATAATCTTTACATTTCCTTAAATATATAAAGAAACCTAATGTTGTTACCAAAAAGTATAATTTAAGGAATAATGTACTGAACTTTATTCATAGTTAATCATCACTCAGAAAAACTGGACTTTTAGACAGTAACATATGTAGTGAATGGTTAAGTGAATGAGCTCTAGCATGATAGCTAGAATCAGTTAATCTTAATTTAAAATTGTAGTATCTTTTCTTTGTAGTTCTGTGGCCTTGATTAATTTAGGAATGGTCTGAGACTCAGTTTCTTTATGTGTAAAATGAAATTAATAATAAGACTAGCTCAACTGGCCTGTAATTAGGTTTCGGTAAGGAAATGGGCACTTGGGAGACAGTAAGTACTCAATAAATGTCTTGTTATTGTTTACATCGTTATGATCTTTATGTGCCTAGTGGCAGATTATCTTAATTGGAAGCATTATTTCTGAAAAGAAATAAAGTCGATGGTTAAAAAAATAAAATGACAACTCCTATCAGAGTTATGCAACTAGTTAGTGAGAGAAAATCCTCATTACTAAATAATTTTTACTTTGAGTTCACTTTCTTTTTATGCTTATCTACCCTGATGTTTAAATACTGTACTTCTTGATTTCTGTCACTAGTGTTACTCCTATGTCTAACTCTAAATTTTTGCTTAAATACTCTGAGATAAGCACCCAGTTCTAACTCAGGAAGGCTGTAAAATGTGCTACACACAAAAGATACAACAAAGCAAAAACTATTCTTTTTCATTTAAAATGAGATAAGTTTCTCTATAAAGAAACCCATTAAAATGTTACTTTTAATGACTACATGTAATGAGAATAGCATATCTACACTTTTCACCAAATAGTGAAACATTCTGCTATCACTTTCAAAAATAAAAAAGAAGTTAAATGAAAAAAATATGTACTTAGTTGACTGATTATAGATTTTTTTAATTTTGTGCCTTTTAAAGGTTTTGAACAAGTATCACATCTGTGTTTTATTTGAAATTAAAAACATGAAACACCAGCCCTTTCTCACATTACAATTATAACAACTTCTCACCTTCTAATCTCTAATGAAAAGGATATTACACTGAAAAACTTATGAACAATAGAGATAAATATTTTAATACCAAGTAATTTATTCTCACAGTACAGGCATCAAATGGGTAACGTTCTGTCTATGTAGATCCCTTCTTTTCACTTGCTGGAAAATTAATTGATTGGAAATATTTAGAAGATTAATTTGTGAATGCTCACATGATTACTGGAGTGTACAGTAAGAGCGTGTTTTGTTTTATAAGAGGCTGACAAACTGTCTTCCAACGTAGCTGTATACTCACCAACACATGAGAGTTTCTATTGATCCACATCCTCACAAGTATTTTGTGTTGTCAGTGTTCCAGATTTGGGCCATTATAATAGGTGTATAGCAGTATAACATTGTTAATCTGAATATCCCTATTGACATATGATGTGGAGCATCTTACTTTTGGTGTTGTAGCAAAGAGTCATTGACATAGCCAAAGGAATCTAGAATTTCTGCTATGTTATCTTCCAGGAGTTTTATGATTTGTTTTGCATGTTATATTTGGATCTATTTTTTCTTTTCTTTCCTTCTTTTCTTTCTTTAGTTAATTTTTTAAAGGGTGTAAGGTCTTTGTCCATGTTTATTAAAGTTTTTCTGCGTGTAACCAATTGTTCCAGCACCATTTGTTGAAAAGAATAGAAGTAGACATATGGTACAGAACAGAAAGCCCAGATATAGATCCTCATAATTATAGTCAATTATTTTTGACAAGTAAAAGCCATACAATGGACCAAAGACAGTCTCTTTCTTTAATATTTTGCTGTCTATCCTGAGTCTTTTTTTCTCAACATATAAACTTTAAAATTGGTTTATTTCCACAAAATACTTGCTGGAATTTGGGATTTCATCGAATCTATATATCTCATTAAGAATTGACATCTTGACCATATTGAATCTTCCTATCCATGAACATAAAGTATCTTTCTCTTTCTTTCTTTCTTTCTTTCTTTCTTTCTTTCTTTCTTTCTTTCTTTCTTTCTTTCTTTCTTTCTTTCTTTCTTTCTTTCTTTCTTCTTTCTTTCTTTCTTTCTTTCTCTTTCTTTCTTTCTTTCTTTCTTTCTTTCTTCTTCTTTCTTTCTTTCTTTCTTCTTTCTCTCTTTCTCTTTTTTCTTTTTTTTTCTTTCTTTTCTCTTTCCTTCCTTCCTTCCGTCCTTCCTTCCTTCCTTCCTTCCTTCCTTCCTTCCTTCCTTCCTTCCTTCCTTCCTTCCCTTCCTCCCTTCCTTCTTTCTTTCATTTTATCAGTCTTATAGTTTTTCTTATAAAAACCTTGTACATATTTTGTTGAGTTTATGCTGCAGTATTACATTTTGGGGGATGGTATCGTAAATGTGTTCTTAATTTCACATTTCATTTGTTCATTGTTGGTATATAGGAAAGTAATTTCCTTTTGCATATCAGCCTTTTATTTTGCAAACTTTCTATAATGGCTTATCGATTCTAGGACTTTTGTCAATTATTTTAGATTTCTTACATAGATGATAATGTCATCTCTAAGCAGACAATTTCATTTTTTTCTTTCCTAATCCATATGCCTTTTATTTCTTGTCTTATTGCATTAGCAAGTACTTTAGCAAAATTTTGAATGGAGTGGTAAAAAGGAGACGCCATTATCTTTTACCTGATCTTTATGAAAAAAATTCGAGTTCTTAATCATAAATTATGGTGTTAGCTGTAGGTTTTTTTGTAGTATTTTCTTTATCAAGTTGAGAAAATTTTCCTCTATGCCTAGCTTACTGGGAGTTTTTATCATGAATTTGTGTTACGTTTTTGGCAATGCTTTTTCTGCATCAGTTGACATGAACATGTAATTTTCTCTACTTAACCTGTTTATTTGATTGATTACATTAATTGATTTTTGAAAGTCGAACCATCCTTTCAAACCTGGGATAAATTGGTGACGATGTGTAATTGCTTTTAAACATTGTTAGATTTGATGTGCTAATATTTTGTTGAAGGTGCTTATGAGGTTTTTCCATGCAAATATTTCTCAGAAGTATACTTCAGATTCTGTCGGTTAAGCCTTTGTAAGGAATTTAACTGATAGCAAGGCAAAGGAAATAAGGAAACCTTGAAGGGTTTAAGTCTTTATAGAATATTTATAATAGTTTTTGTAAAATTAAAGAAAATTTCTCTTAAACTAAAAAATGTGATTGAATATGTGGCAATATCCTTCCTTTTTCTTTATATTTCATTGTGCATATTTCAAGTTCAGTATGTCAGACAAAAATAACGATTTAGGGTCTATTAAATTTTTGTTATAAAATTATTGCTAAGATTTCATAATAAAAAAATATATTGCCTTTTATTTAACACTTACTATTCTCCAGGTAGCATTGTAAACCTCTTATCACAAAATCATGATATATATATATATATATATACACACACCACACATGTATATATACCTCTATCCTATTCCATTTTCATCATAATCGGTATCACTTTCCAAATGAAGAGTCATATTTAGAGAGATTAGCTTACTTAAGTTCACATAAATAATAAATGGGAATTATTAGGATAAACATATACATAAAAAATTTAAAATCCAATGGGATTACCATTGTAAAATTACTATTAGTATGACCATTTTAAATTTGGACTCTAAAGTGACACTCTAGAAACTGTGGAAAAATTTTTATTTTGTTTATTCCACTCGTAATATTTTATATTGCTCATGGTATCTTATTATCTGTAACATTTGCATTCAACTGAAATTGGCCCGTTAATTAACAGCTAAAAATTCACAATTTTCTTATAATTTTGAACCTATATCAACCAGCAAAGTAGTAATTGTGGACTTTTTCTTTTATTAGGAAGGATGTTTTTTAGATAATTTATTTTTGGAAATAAACTTCCTTTTTTTGTTGTTGCTGGAATAGTGTACTAGCAATAGTATTTAAGAGAAACACTGCCAATATTGCTCAAATAAGTTGACATTGCAACTCTTTTTATGTATCCTTTGGGAACAGTGAGTTCACATGTCAGTGCATAGCCTGACCCATGTTATGTTACATTAGAAACTAGAAGTTATAACAGAGCAAGCTCATGTTCATTATATAAGAAGTAGGAAATCTTCTCTTTCTCCTTTTTTGAAGCAACAGCCAGTAACACCCTGCATGACAAATGAGCACTCAAGGAAAAGGACATACAGAAAGATAAAATTATCAAGCAGCTATACAATTTTATTGAAATATTTAAAAAATTACTAAAAACAAAACAGTACATTTATCACAGTTCTTTAATATAAATTGATTTCAATAAAATATATTTTATTATTTAAGTATTAATTATCCTCCTTATGTTTCTTTTTCCTTTCAAAAGGAAAATGAAAACAAATGAATATTTTATATTTTTCCCACTAATTATGACAATGAATTCTTTGTCATATGAATATTTTATTCTGAAAAGCAATAATGTTGCTGCTTAATAAATGAGAAAATCACAGATATTCTTAGGCAACTTAAGTCATTTGTGACAGCTGATACCTTAGTGTAGTAATTTTTAAATTTATACAATTACGTTCTATTTTAGTCAAAATTTCTGGAAAGACTCTTCACACTGACACCTAGACCAATACATTCTGCATGATTTTGAGTTCATTTCTTTAAAATAACATATTAAATGTAGATACATATTGAATATTATGTGTAGTTAGCTATGGATATTATGTAGTTAGCTCTACCTGAAATATGTGTCTCTTCTCTAGTACGCCTCTCCCCAAAGCTCAGGTGCTGTAGGGAAATTTTCCATGTGATCAGCAATGATAATAAATAAGACTTAAATTAGCTGTGCCCATTATGCACGTATTTTATTTCCTCCAGGAAAAACTCCATGACATGACTGCAATCTTCCTTGTACAAATAACAAAAGTGATTACATTAATCAGCAGAGCCTAAATTTGAGTTCAATCTGACTGATTTCAATGCCTATGTCAAAACCCTCTGTATCTGCATTGCAACAAAATTAATTTAATCATATCCACTAGTTTTATCCATCCCATACAAAAGAACAGAAAAATAATGACAAGGTGAAAATATCTTTAAAAATATTAATAGTCATGAGGCCCTGGGTATATTATCTATATGCTATTTATTATATATGCACATATGCACATGCATTTTTGTATATGTATATAGTATCAATTTTATCTTTTCTGATTAACCATTTTTAATGGTTGGTAATTAGAAATATGCTTTTCCTCAAATTGCGTATCTTTCAAGTTGCATATATGTTTTGTCTCAAAACTTCTTAATAATTGCCCTTGAAAATAGTAATAAGAATACACAATAATTAAAAATATTAAAATTATTTTAATATATTAAATACTACATATTGAATACTTATGTATTGATCTACATATTAAATATACTGATCAACATTATGTCTTGTCATTTTTAAAAAGTTAGACTCATATGCATTCTGTATTCTTTCAAAATATTCATAAGGATGCTATGCCCAGAAGTATTTAGAGTTAATCTAGAACCCTCACAATTCCCCTGACCCTCTCCTTCTTTTTCATCTTTTTACTCTCTTATCTGCATTGTTTCGCAGAACTTGTTGGGCTAATGATGTAGCAGTAAAGAAGCCTAGTGGCCGACACAGATATTAAATCAAGAGAACTTAACTCATTTTTTGCACTCTTTGTATTACTCTGCTGTTTCTAAGCATTTTGAGAAAAAAAATATATTTATTTTACCTTTCTTTTTCTTTTAGAAAATGAATTCATAAATTGTTGAGTTGTATATTTTTAATACAAAAAGTTTGTTATCAAAATTGTGTTGTGCAATCATGTGCCACCTTAAAACAGGAATATGTTCTGAGATATGTGTCCTTAGACAGTTTTGTTTTGGTGCAAACAATATAGATTTTATTTAAACAAACCTAGATGGTAGAGCCCACTACTGTAATTGTATCTGCTGTACTTTTATAGGACTGGCAGTGCAGTAGGTTCGTTTACACTGGCATCACCACAAACATGGAATTTCAATTGTAGTGTAAGTCCTGACAGTTGGCTTTTCTTTTTGTAATGCAGGTGCCTGACTTAAGCTTTGATTGCTGAGGTACCTACTTCAAAGAGGTATTTGTTTTAAAGAGGCATCCACTTTTGAGAAAGTCTATCTCCAATAAGCACATCCCCAAGCCACACAACTAGATAAAGAACAAGGCACTCTCTACTGAGGCTGCCTTGTCTTAGAGATCTTGGTTGACTTCGATAACTGGCCATTTGGGCTATGTGTTTGTTTCTCTTCCTGCATTTAAATTCCCACTCTTATGTCATTTAAATTCCCACTCTTATGTGGGAATTTAAATTCACCAATAAAGAATGAGCCGGAGAAACACTATATCCCTATCCTTAATCCCAATAAAATCTGAAACTCAGGTCTCTCTCCCTCTCCCTCTCCTTTCACATCTCTCTACTGGCCTTCTCTCTCTCCCCACCTTGCATGAGACCTCACTGTGTGCCTCCTTGGCTTCCCTCCTGTAAATATTGAACTCTCTTTTTTTTCAAGGTTTCTGGATGGTAATTGCTGAAGGGTGTATTGCAATCATAATACAAACCACATGGTTTGGTCTGGTGGTAACACTGATTTAGAAAAGGAAGGCTCACTGGCCCAGGCAAGTCTCCAAGCACTTCTAGCTCTCAGAATTACAATGAATAGACTGAGACTTGCTCAAAACGGTAATACATTGCTACCACTTACGGCACATTTATGACCTGGTTTAAGACAGTTTAGACACCTACAACATTACTATGTGATAGGATAGTTTTAATCTTATGAGACCACCATCGCATGTTTGGTCTGTTTTGTTGTTATGCAGTGCATGACTACTTAAACTTTGTAGGTATGTTTATCTAGCCCTTTTTATTAACTTATGCTAACAAATTAATATATAAAAGAATGGGTTCAAACTAAAATGGACATTGTAAAACCAATGCTTCTGATGGGATATTTTCTTAGATGAAAGCATAGTTATGATTTATTGGAAGAAGATTAAACTACATGAGAACACTAAGACACAAGCAGTTAAGTTAGTGAGGATAACAGAAACATCATTTGACAATATTAGTAATTATTTGGTCAGAGGGTTTAAAAATATATATACTGAAGATTTTTAAAAAATATTTTAAGCAAATGTAAATAAATAGAATAACTTTTTATAAAAAGAGAGCCACAAACTATGGGGAATTAAATTTTATTTTGGTTATATATTTCTCAAAGAAAAATGGTGAGTGGAAATTATGATAGATCATGGTTCAATAGAAAAATTGAATAATAACACCGCAGGAAGTCTACAGACCAGGGAGCCCCCAGGCTTGTACTTGGTGTACAAGCCTGTTGACATTTCTTTGCTCTGGGGTGCTCTCATTTTATGTCAGTATAAAATTTTAATGAATATGTCTTTTCATGTTTCAAATTACTTAGAGATATAGAATCTTATTGACTTAATTTAGTCCGGAAGTTATTATTCAGTTACCCATCTCTAGGAGACTGGACAAGAAATAGTTACTGGAGGAAACATAATGAGCTAAGCAGTCATTTTAAACCACAATGCATAAAGCATTTGATGAGTAAATACTTGGCTAGCAACATATAAGAATTACGGATGCTTCCAACTTGCAGGTGTGTAGTATATTAGAAAAGCAGACTCAATCAGGCAAGCCTGGAGTCTGGACAAAGAGTAGAAACTGCAAGGCCATTTTGGTAGTCATCAGCTAGGTACTTCTAACAAAGTAACTAAACTCTTTCTATCCCTCACTTTTCCATCTGGAAATTGAAGATAATCATACTACCCTGTGGTTTTGTCAGGGCTTGTTTTGTGATTTAAAGAAATGCCTGTAAAGGCTTTTTCGATCACCGAAATAAAGGTATTATTTTCTCAAAAATGCCCAATCTATTACCGAGAAAAAGGGAGCTCAGGATTAGCATTTCTACTCGTTGCTTCATTTTTGAAATAAGTAAGCAATACTATTAAAATTAGGTAGAAGAAATGTCAAGAGACTGCAGGTAATTTCTTGAATCATAATGATTCATTTGAGCTGAGGTTTACTGTCTCTGGGTCTGCAAAACCAGAGGCAGGGAAGACAGTTTTTCTCTCTGTCCTTGTATCTCTCTCAAAAGTTTTGGTAAAGGTAGTAATTTTTTTGCTGTAGGAATATATTTATAAAAATTGTAAGTTACACATGACAGTGCACCAGTATCTAGGTCAACAATAAGTCTAACAAAATGTAATTACGTAGAGTAGCTAAAGTACAGATGGCTTTTACATAATCCTGACCATATATATTTGAGCTTTTGTAATTTGAGACTTGCAAATTATTTTCCAAAAAAAGTTTCTATGAACTTATACCAACATTTACAATGCAGTAGCCTCTGTTAATTTGCCATCTTCTTTCTTCCTTCACATATAACTAGGCTGACAGAATGTAAGCAACTTATCTCAATAAGTTATCCCAGAAGCAAATACAGTCATGGAGATATAAGAAGGTATTTAGGTAAGTCAATTTCATTATTTAAAAAAAATTATCGTTTCTTCCACAATAAGTTTAAGTTATTTGGTGTTATTAAACATGTAGGTAAAAACTGTATTTTTATGACTGCCAACAATTCTCCTTTTGTAGCTCTCTCATTTCCTTTCTCATGTCAAGTTTAAGCAGTTAGCATTGTTCTGTGAAATTACACTACAAACTACAGTACCTGAGAATACTTTGTTAAAGGGCAGAATTTAATTTAGTTTGTATTTTAGGACCCAGAGTCCAGTACCTAATACTTCTTTCCTAACTTATCTCTTCTAAACCACTCTTGTTAATTTTATGTCCAAAACTGTTTGATGAGAGAAGATCTAGAGCAACTTGGAGCCATAATGTGCCAGTGGATCAGAAAGCTTCTGGAAAAGAGGGAGCCCTGGGGCTGGCCAGGTTGGTGAATGCAGCTCTGTGGTTGTGAACACTCCAGGACTCCTCAGGGCACAAGCCAGACAATTGCATTTGGAGCAAGGTCTAAGTCAGCCAGGTCTTCTAGCCAAGAGGACAGAGGAGACTTGGTGTTTTGAATCCTTTGCTTCTAGCTGTCAGATGCCCCACAGTGTTGGGAAGCCAGAAGAGATTATTTCTGAAACTGTCTACTTTGTTTTTTTGTTTTTCTTTGTATTTAAGTCGTAGTTATCTGAGCTTCCCTGTTAGTGATTGGTACTGAGACTTTGAACATAAAGTGTTTTATGACTATATCACTATAAAAATACACAAGAAGGCACAACACTTCTTACAGGAAACCATATTTCTTGTTATGAATAAATAAGTGGAAGAGATTTTCTCCCCCAGGAGACTATGGTTTATGTCCTTCAACCCCGCCCTTCCCAGAGCCACTATTACTTGTTTTGAGGTGTGATTTTACTAATGCTTGAAAGATGTTCTCCACAACGCAAAACGTTTTTTTAGTTGCTAATATTGTCAACAATTGCACCCCCTTATGTATATTTATGTCCTTTTATAAAATACAAACAAACATATGTGAAATTAAGATACTAACCCTTCTAAGACAGGGACATTATGCTATAGGTCTTGAGATACAGAGAACTAAAAACTGTCCTTTGTAAGAAAAAATTGTTAAAGCTGGTTTTTCTGAATAAAAACTTTAAAGCTGGTGTATTTGTTATCATGTCTTTCCTCAGAGGACTACATGAGATCCAGCTGTGCTGAAAAAAAAAAAAAAAAAAAAAAAAAAAAACAAAAAACAGGAGTTAATGAAGGGATGGAAATGGAATGGATTTAATTTTGTAGCTTGGTATCTCGAAATACCCTGATAACAGGGTTCTTTGGTCAGAAAACAACAAAAAGAGAAAAACGAGGAGGTGCGGGGGGGAGGTATGTGCTAAACCTTCATAACAGGATATGAGGAAAGCTGGAGAGTGAGTGGAGCAAGGCGACAGGAAGATGGACATTTTTCTTTGTGTTTTTTTAATACCACTACAGCAGCACTGCTTTTCTTTATAGTTCTACTGAGCTTTCCAACTGGGCCTATGTGGAGTTAGTTATTGTTGCTTATGTCACGTTATGGCTGCTACGCATTCAAATATGTTCCCAAGGTTAAAGCATTCTAATTGAAGTATTCTCGACGGTGTCTTCCACATAAATTCACAGTCTGGGCCTTCATCTCACCAAGAAAACAAAACACCATAAATTCATAATTCCTTATTAGTCATGTTTTGTTGCTGTGGTTTTGTCTACCTTTTCTCGTGAATTAAAGGCATGTGATATAAATTCTTAGTTGGAAGCATACTTATTAGTCTTGAAAAAGCAGCAATAAGCATGCACTTCAAATTCACAGTTCCCATCTGTGTTCCCAGAGCCCCTCTCCCCTTCCGCTTCGCCATATGTACTGCATTCAACCGGGAGGAGCACCACCAGAGCCACTACGATCCCAAGTCTGTGACCTCTCACAGACTTGGGATTGTATCTGCCTTAGGTAAAGTTCGACCTGACAATAGCTGGATGCCGTGCATATAGTCAAAGACGAACTCATGATGCTGCATTTTACCAGTTAGTGAGGAAGCAAAATGATAACCACAACAATGTCATTGCACAGTTGAGCATAAGACAGAGTCAGATGGAAGAAACACATGTACAGAGTCAGAAATAGATTCCAACCATGTCTCTGCCTCGTTTCGTTGATCCTGTATGTTTCTACTGTAAGATAAAAAAAACACGTGACCTAAAATTAGCAAGAAATAACTCATTTGATTTTTTTCTATTGTCACTCTGAAAAAATTTCCAAAACTTATTGAAATAAAAAGAACACAAAAAAATTTTTTTTAAACTATTGAAAAACAAAGATGTGTTTTAAACACTTTAAAGTAAATAATGTAAAGAATCATTTCAATTAAACCTTAAAATTCAAGAAAGGAGAGGAAATAAATCTGTGAATCTGAAAGTTTTCATAATTCAAGGGACATGGTATTTCTGAGCTTAAAACCAAAAGAAAGTACTTACTTTATACACACAAAAACAGGTGTTATAGGTGACTGAAGAGTTGTATTAGGAATTCAAACTCCACCTATCCACCCATCAGAAAAGCAGAGTTATCTGAAGTCTAATCTTGCATTAGCCTGCGACAAATATTAAGCACAAGGTCCATTGTTCTAGAATGAGAATACGTTGTTTCTAATTTGGCTCTCGGCCATCCTGGTTTAAGACTTCCTTTGCTGAGCAGAGTAAGTCTGAATGCTAATGACTTTTCTCTGCATCAGACAGGGTCACTCTCAGGTACAAGGGTGCACATCCTTCCATGCAAGTTTGGATGGAAAATAACAGCGTCAGTCATTTTTGAGGATATTGTATTTGTGTGGAGGTGATGGAAGCTCTGTTTACACTTATTTCTTAAAGACCATGATCAATACAAAACTTTCTGCTCAGTGTCAGTTGACCATAGGCACAATATAATTGTTGCAAGCATTTAAGATGTGTAAGCAGAAAAGATAAGGATCCATTTTTGCCCAGACCAGGTTCTGCAGCATGTTCAACTCTAGCTGGTTAAGCAAGGTCGATCAGGCTCAGGAAAGTATATGTTTATGTGAAGAAGCGGAACATTAACACATAGCTGAGATTGAGAGACTTAGAAGCAGAAGAAGGGGAGTTGGAATTAGAGTATTTCAGCCTGGGTTCCAGGAATTGGAGCCTACAAAGGAACACATCCTCATTAAAATATTTCTAAATATTGACAAAACATAAACAGTAAAACCTTCTCATCATAAGGATCACCCCTAGTGTTATGGAGCAAAAATGAAATGTCTACACTCAGAGGGTTCTATATTCTTTTCCTCTCTGATGTTTCTATCTTCCCTGGGAATGTGGCCCATCAGGGACCTCTTTTGGCCCCTTGAACCTCAGCGTTCATACCCACTTGCTTGTCAGGGAGACAGATATAGTACAGCCAATTAATCAGAGAATTCAGGGGAGAGTGGACAGCCTTGGTTAGAAACCCAACAGATCCACCAGCAGTTATTCTATTCGTCAACCTGTCAATTGCCTCAGTCTCCCCTGACCACTCCCTTTACCCCAGCAGGCCTACACTGCTGGTCTCTTGCAAATATTTCATGGATTTCCTACTCCATTTATCTAATCCATTCTGCTTTCTATCCTTTAAGAATTTCTCAGAAAGTGTTAGCCCACAAGATAGTAATAGTTCTTATTTCCTGGCACTGTTCTTGATACAATTTTTTCAAAGGAAAATATCCTCTGCCATTTCAAAGTAGTTAAGATAGGAGAGATAATATACAAGCAAGGCCTGATATCTTGATCTAGTCTTCCTCTGGTCTTTTTTTAATTCAAAGTCAGGTCATCTTAGTAATAAGCTCCTAAGACGATGGGAGTTTATGGAGTTCAGGTGTTCAAAACTGCAGCACATTTAACTCCAGGCTGTAACTTCTTTATGGGATGGCTGGCACAGATTTAAGGAGGTGAGGTTTGTGCCTCATGGTTTTTAGAAGACGGACTAGAATACATGAACATATATCTAAAGAAAAGAGAAAACTCCCTTTAACTTAAATAGCATCCACTTTGGATTGTTTTTGTTAGGCCATCTGTATTATTTATAATATATAAACATGGGCTTCCTCAGGGGGCTAAGTCTATCTTTTCCTAAGAGATCATCCATATTGTTCAAATTTTTTCATGCACTAGAATAGGAGGCACAAATGCAACTAAAATAGGGCAAACTGGTTAAAATTCTGAGTGTAATAGTGATGGATCCATAGATTTTATCTTAAAGACTAAATATGACCAAATCTACATGAAATTTTCATTAAAAATACTAAATGGAAGAGAAATATTGTCATCAGACCTACATGGTCAATGACACATTTTTTCAAAGTGACAGAATTAAGAAGGTAAATAAACATTGAAATTAGTCATTTGTATTAGTGAAGTTATTTTTGCTATATTACAAAGTTACAGTAATCAAAACAGCATGGTACTGGCATAAAAACAGATACATTGATCAGTGGAACAGAATAGAGAGCCCAGAAATAAATCCATGCCTATACACTCACTTAATATATGACAAAGGAGATAAAAATATACAATGGGGTAAAGACAGTCTCTTCAATAAATGGTGCTGGGAAAATTAGACAGATACATGCAAAAAACAAAATGGACCATCTTCTTACACCATATTGAAAGATGTGTTCATGTTTTAATACATGGGGAGAGAAAATATTAAAATCAGTATCATTTAAAATTTTTCTGTAGAAATTTTAATTTAATCTTAAAATTTACATAAATCTATGGAATTAATTTTCAACACTGATTTGCCAGTATATTAGATCAGCTTATTAGATTGTTTTCCTAAGTTTCTTTAACAACTTATATCAGACAAATAATTTCAGAACTATTTTAGAGAGAAAAATAATTATACTTGCTGAATCTAACAATGTTAAAATATTTGATTAGCACAGATCAAAATACTATTCCCAATTATAGGAAGCAGTCTATGAATACTCTTAATATCCAATTTGTTCTCAATTATTTTATGTCAGCTCTTCAAATTATAAAATATATTTTTCCCTTTGAGAGAATATTACTAATAATTGCCTAATTAATCCACGATACCACTGATATATTTCACATTGCTGGTACAGGTCCTAAAATTAGGATGACAAAGTTCTAGACCTGTGTCCTTTTGAGGCATTAGCCTTTTTTTCACACTAGGATTATTTAAGAGTCATATAAAATGGGTGCTTAAGGCATTCACAAAACAGAGCCATCAGAGCCATGAAAACAAAATGAAAGATGAAAGTATTTATTATTGGATATTTCTAAAAAAAAAAAAAATCAAAAATTCAAAATAATAATAATAAAAGCACTAGGCATTTTCTTGCATTACTGTGCCTTACAAAATAATATTGTTTTTATTTTCCATTACCAATATTTCAGCCTCTCCCAACATTTCTTTAGCCAATAATCTCTTCAGTGTCTTACACCTCTGAATGTAATTATCCAGCCAGGTCTCTCAGAGGAGCGAGGTACCTCCTCTGCCAGGCAACAACAGACTGAGACACAATCGAAGGAGAAAAGAAGATTGTATGGTTAGGCAAGGCGATTTCCCAGGAAGCAAGGAGACTAGAGCTCTGAGAGAAAGACGTCGAAGGGTTCTGTTCTAGAGGAAAAAAGAGAACATGTGACTCAGGAAACATAGGTGACGGGATCTAGCAGAGACATTTTCAGGACTAAAAAATAATCCATCAGGTGAGGGGTGTAGATTGTAGACAGAAAGGCAGTTTAGCATAGAAGTTAAAAGTATAGCCTCGCAAGCAGACTGTCTAAATGGAAATCCTAACTCTGTAATGTTCTAAGTGTGAGAACAAGTTATTTAAGTTCTTTGAGCTTCACCTTCTTCATTTGTGAAATGGGATAGTAATGTTTCATGGAGTTTTAGGAGAGACTGCATTAATAATTATGTGGTTTATAGTATGTCCACAAAGTCTTACTCATGCCCTACAAAAAAGTAGAGTATAACTCCCCTTTTCTTGAGTATGGGCTAGACCTGATAACTCAATTCTAACAAACAGAATAAGGCAGAAGTTGTTCTCTCTTGGATCACTCACTCTGGAGCAATCCAGGTAGCATGTAGAGAGGGTTCAAGCAGCCCTTTGCAGAAGTCCACATGGTGAGGAGCTGTGACATCCTGCCAACAACCAGTGACAAATGGAGGCCTTCTAATACCAACCATGTTCATGAGCCCTCTTGAGAGAAGATACTTCTGCATTAGACAGTCTTCACATGACTGCAACCTGGTCTTTATTTTGTTTGCCTTTTCATGAGAGACTCTAAGTCACAACCTGACAGCTTAGCCACTCTTGTATTCCTGACCCATGGGAATTTTGAGTGAATAGACTTTGTTTTAAGCCACAAGGTTTGGGGTAATTTAATTCAGCAATAAATAACTAATACATACTTTAAACAGTGCTTTTCTTATCATGAGCACTGTATAATTATTAACCACTTCATTATTATAGGCCATTAGTTGAAATAAACCACTAGAAATTCCCAATTATTTTCCCTGAAGATATTATTATGCAGAAGAGACCTCTGTAATCTATTTTGTGGCATTCTTGTTAAATCCTTATGTATTAGGTGCTTCACTGATATTATGGGCTTACAAATAATATTTTGTTGGAGAAAAAAATTTTAAAATCATGGTAGATAGAAGAAGATAAAGGTGAAAATGAGAAAGAGAAGCAAAGTGAGGAATCTGGGAGAAAAGGATTTTTGTTAGTAAGTGGAAGGGAGAGGCAGAGAGATGAGTGGCTTACTTGTGTTTTTCCTATATAAAACTAAGAACTCAATAAACCAACCAAACAAACAGATTAACCATGCTGACATCAGCTTCATAAATAAAACATCAAAAATTGACTGTGAGAGGTCAAAAATGAAGAAGGAAAGATTCTCTCACCTGTATATTACATCAATTATAATGCACTTTTTGCCTTCCTGTGTGTATTGTCCACTGAATTAGTCTGATTCCTTAATATCTTCCATGTGGAAAAAAACAGAAAGAGCTACCAAATGAGAAAAGTGAAGGCTATTTAATTCTGAGTTGCTATAGCAAAGGGGGTCAGCCACCATCACTTGCATTTTGTCAGATACTCTCAGGCAGAGGAGAGGAAACGCTTTATAGTGAAAAGAACTAAAGCCTTCAGGTGTGCCCTGATCGAAGATGTGGCATAGGGAAGCTGTAGGTAGGCCAACTAGAAGCGGGCATCTACTAGTTAGGGGTCAGGGGTACATATTTGACTTTTTCTGCATTGTCCTAAGTTGGAATCTGGGACAAAAATTAGGGAAACTGTCAGTTATTAATCATCTTGCCAATTTGGGGCCAATTGTTTAACTTCCTGGATTATTATTAGAGATCACAACCTGGCTTCCTGCAAATCTGATTAATAGCAGGCTGGCCTCCAAGGTTTTTTATTGTATGTAAAGATTTGGTTTCCTGGGTTGATCGTTGCAGGTTGTGGGTCTGATTTCTATTTTTATAGAGGGTGACTACATAGTCCATTTATATAGTCAGTCTCATATTAACAATATACTATTTTTTAAAAATTGGTACACTGATTATAATTCCCTCTTCTTTGTTTCCAGTTTCTATCACTTTTCTACCTCATTTCCATATCAAAGCATTGATAGCATTTCTATAAACATTTCTCTAGTTTCATGAAGGACTAAAATCACTGTTTCTGCATGTGAATAATAAAATAATCAAGAGGATTATATCTTGGCAGAAACTTTCTTTCTGCTCTAACATTAGACCCCAGCCGAGAAAAAGAAAATGAAACAATAAACAAAAGCACAGTTTGAAAGTCAACACATATTCATTAGAAACAAGGGGAGGAAGGAGAGGAGAAATTGATCAAACTGATACAGGAGACAGTACAAACACATTTTTCTTGCTTCTATCAAATTGTTTCAGATGTAGTATTTGATGTTATCTGTGCCAGTATCTTTCTTACAAGTATATAAATTATATATTTTTTAATACGGCTTTTTTATTTTTCACATTGCAGTTATTTTAAAATAAATGTTTACTATTTTGACTGGTTACATTGGGTCGGTAATCATTTTATTGGCATAAAGTAGTTGAGACTGAAGTAAAAAGAAAGAACCATTAGCATTACTGAATATAAAAGGCGGAAAACAGTTATTTTATTTTTGTAATTCTTGAATTTCATTGTTCTTGTAGTGACCCATGAGGTTATCATCAGCTCTTTCCTTTCTATTAGCAATAAATGAGCTGAGTTACAAAGAACCTATACAGTACATCCTTGACAGTAATTCAAAGATTCAAATGTCTCTTGTGGCCTCGCCAGGTAACTAAAAGTAGATATGAAGTAGAAATTTATTCGTTAATTAAATACTTATTATTGAATGCCTACTTTATGCCAGGAATTTTTCTAGGTATTGAAACGTATTTTGTGCCCATTTTCTTGAGACTCATTACCTACTTGGTCTATATTTAGTGTTTATACATTTGATATACATTTCTATAAATGTAATTATAGCGAATGTGATGTAAATGGTTACTGACCTTGTAGTAGTATCAACAATTTTGTAGAGAGTGGTGAGGATGTTACTCCTAATGGCAGCAGCCAGTTCTTGACATGAAGAAAGACATGAGCCAAATACTGTCAGATCATCTTATTTTCACATTTTTTGAGAAGCCAAAACTCCAGATTTCTTTTTATGTGAACCCACCGAATTATATTTTATGTTGTCTGTTTTTAAAAACAATAAAAACTGGAATAGAACATGCCAGTTTATTTTGTTGCCCAAATTTGGCACATTTGACCTCCATAGAATTAATTTGATTATGTCCAAAAATTTAAATACAATGCAGATCACAACCTGTTTACTTGGTCAAAGACTGTTAGTTGCCCTTACTGATAATGATAACTTTAATAAATGAGCTTATACATAATCTTGGATAGATGGATTTTACCGTAAATTCTTTGCTTCTGTTTATTTTCTAACTCTCTGGGTGCTCTATTTCATTCTGGATTACTTTCCTACTCTAGTTCCTTTAATTAGATGTTTCCCATGGGTTTTATTTTATTATTTTATTTTTTTCACCCTTTGCATTTTCAAGCCATATAACTCTTCCTTTTCTCCTTCACTTAGCTATTCTATAGATTGCCTCAGAATGCATCCTAAAGCAGAAAAAGTATTTCAGTGATTTTATTAAAACCTTTAACTACTCCAATTTATTTACCAACAGAATGCAAATTTATCTAAAGTGCTCCAAGCCCAACCAAATTTTCCAAGCATTTTAATTGATATATAATTGACATACAATGTTGTGTAACTTTAAGTGTACTGTATTAGGTAGCTAGTCAGAATGAGCGACAGGGGAACAAAGGAATAGGAGCCCAGCCTACAGACTGCCAGACAACACCCTATTGATAGTTAGAGAATCTCTCCTGCATCTCTAGAGACAAAGGACAGGTGGGCCAGAATCTATAGCTGGTTTAATTTGGCCACAGAGGTGTGCTCAGAAGGTACTACCCGAACCTGCCCATAACCTCTGCCTCATTATAACATCATTATAATATCATGTTTATGTCTGGAAGTTCATGAACCTAGTTATAACAGACTGAATCCTGGGTAAGCACATGAGCACTAAGCAAAGAGTTATACAGCAGCCAAGTGCCATTCAAATGACCTGAACGTGCCAATCACTTAGGAATGCCTTTGTAACCACCTATGTTGTTCCTATTATAATATAGACCTTCCCAATTCTGGATTGTTACAGCTTTCTTCCCTGAAAGCCCATTCCTCCTTTGGAGTGTGCTCTGTCTTTCTAAAATATATTAATGAATCTTTTCTAAAATTTGCTGACCTGTGATTCTTTGTTGTGTCAGTGAGGAAAACTTAGGAAAAATGCTAATTACATTTCTGCATCATTATCCCCCCATCCCACTGGGGAGACACTGAAGTTCAAATCACCCCCAAACGGTAACCATACAATGTATTTACTGATACAGACATACATTGTAATATGATCATCATTATATTGTTAGCTAAAAACTCCATCATGCCCATAACTATTTTATTTTGTGGTGAGAGCATTTAAGGTCTAGTCTCTTAGCAACTTTGAAGTATATAATACAGTTTTGTTGACTATAATCAAAATGTCATGCAATAGATCTCCAGATTTTATACATTTTCTAACTGGAATTTTGTACCCTTTGACAAACACTTCCCCACTTTACCACTTCCCAACCTCTAAGAACCATTATTATACCCTCTGTGTCTATGAGTTTGGCTTTTTAGATTTTACATGTAAATGATATCATACAGATTTCTCTTTCTCTACCTGACTTATTTCACTTGACATAGTGCCCTCAAGGCTCATCCATGTTTCACAAATGGCAAGATTTCTTTTTCTCTCATGGTGGAATAATATTCTATTGTGTATGTCTATCTTAAGTTTATCCATTCATCTGTTGACTAACATTTAGGTTGTGTTAAACCATCTTGCAATCTCTTTTTAAGCTACCCAGAACTGGTCAATTAAGCATGTCCTTCATGATTTCATTCTACCTTTGCTTATACAGATCCTTTAGCTTAGAAAGCATTTTTCTAAAGTATTTGTCAAAGTTAATTTTTAAAGAAAAATTACTGGTTATTTTTAGTTTTTACTATTAAATGACTTTTTTTTTGAGGTTTAGTTTGAGTTAAATCTATTCATTCCTGTCTTTTTGCAAGCTACTAGAATATTTTTTATAGGAACATCATTCTCACATTTAAGTTTATTGATAGGTATCTCTTCAGATACAAAACTCTTAGTGATTTCTATGGGTGGAACATTTTATAAATAATAACTTGTAATTTCTCATAATTGGCATTTTGCTTTGTTTTTTAAATTAAAATTTAATTAATGCATTCCCAGGTGTTGAAATGAATGCTGTTGTATTGAGATTCATCACCTGAAAGGGATTTGTGACTTGAACATTGAGAGAAAATGTAGGCTATGAGAAATAATAGTGAAGGTATTTGTAATTTTCTCATGAAATAGCAAATTTATTGTTCCCTGCTCTGTATTGTCACAATTAATTTTTATAATACTCTTTTAAAACTTATCTCAATATAATTATGTATTTACATATCTGTATCATCCACTAGACTATGAGTTACATGATAATAAATATTATGTTTTATTCAATTCTGTACTAAAAAATCTTGCACAGTGCTTGACCTAGTGTTTGTATTCAGGAAATGCTCATTAAATGATGAATGAATAAACGTACCAATAGAGGACTCAAATCTGGACTTTGAGATGCTTATGCCTCTCAAAAGAAACCTAAGAATATTGTGGTGGTGTTTAAATTTGTAATTTGAAAATGTGTAATGGTTTTATTACCATTATTCTTTTGATACTAAAAAAAAACGAAATAATTACCAAAATAATTACCTACACTTTCCTGAATATTGCTTCACTTACTGTTAAGAGACCTCCAAATGTTTGTTCCATTAATTAGTTTTCTGGCAATTATTCTAGAAGGCTTCAGAGGATTCACTTTGTCTTATAAGCAAGTCTTTCAGCTACCATGTGACTTTCTTATTGTTCTTCATCAATAGTCATGTCCCTCTTCTGCTTAGTGTGCTGCTGGCATCTCTGATGTCTACAAAGCTGGATGAAGGTGTATTACTGATATCCATGCCAACAATGAGTCCATATTAGACTATCTAGGGAGACCAATTCTAGGGAAAACCACATTGACAAACTAAGAATTTCCTTCATTGGGAGTCAGTGGAATAGACCTTGTCTTTTGGGGAAATGAATTTAATAAACCATCTTAGGAGTTTAGTAAACCCTGCAAAGATAAGGTTCTTAAATTATCTGCACTTGAATAGTTACTATCATAGACACCTTAATGTTCAATCTAAAAGACCTACATATACCCCAAACTTATGATTTTAACTATTTGGAGATTAGATTAGACAAACTTCTTTCAGTGTAAAGATCCTATTACACACTTATTCAGGCATTCATTTATTCATTCAATACATATATAGTTTTTCTAAGTGTAAAATGGTGCTAGGTAAGTCCTAGAGTTCAAAACAAACAAACAAAAAGTAGAAAATTGAGAAACTATCCTCACTTTGCAATATAAAATTTAATACTTGAACAATTTGCTTAATCTTTTGGATTCATGAATCTCCTTGGTAAAGTGGGAATAATAATAGTAAGCCTATAAGAAGAAAGCAAATAGATAAAAATAAAAAGAAGTTGCTTAAAAGTAGGATAAGAAGCACATATCATGGATCATGGGAGCAGAGGGAGAAGAAAAATAATGTTACCTCTCAAACATTAAAGATTAAAGGGAGTTATGTCAAGTAGGATAAAAGCCACATGAGGAGAAAATGGCAGCTGACAAAATCGATAGATTCCATTATTTATTTAATAAATATTTATGGATTTACTCTTTTGTTCTAGTCACTTCAGTAAGTACTGGCAATACAAAGACTAATGCAAAATAGTTTCCACCTTCAAGCAACTATTTGAACTTTAGAAGGTATTGGTGTGACCTAGGCTGCTTCTTAAAATACTCTACCTCCCATCCCATATAGTTTTAGATTTAGTTAGTATGAGTTATTGTCTAGAAAGATATATATTTTTTAAACTGGCAACCTACATGATTATGAGCAGATTGGTGAACCATTCTTTGAAGTAATTGTGCATAAAATTCACTTAAACAGGCATAGCTATAGAAGGAGCTTTAAACATAAAATTTTTTTTTGTTTAATCTTAAATAAATCAGATTTTTTTTCAAAAAGTTAAATAGACTTGCATTTCTTTTATTTATCATCTCATTCTCCAATTTTCATTTTCGAGATCCTGAATATCAACTGTTACACAATGTTTGGAAAACATTTAAGAAAATCTTTTTTGATTAGCCTGATAAATGGAAAATAAAGTCGAATCACTACATTTATTAGTACAGACAGTATTTTATGGAAGATAAACACTAAAATAAGAAGATTGCAACTCTAATTTGTAGAAAGGAAGATTTAGGTTAGGTGAAACTAAAAGAAAAATTATTGGCTATAAAGATAACCAAATATCAAGACAAATTATGATGAGTAGCTGAATAAACTATGGCCCCGTGTGATAAAGTTAGAAGAAATAACTATCCTCTATTGTTCATTTAGACATCGTCCACTTGATGTCAGAGTTTTAGTATATTCAAGATGTTACTATTTGTATGCTTCTACTAACCAGAAAAAAACATCTACAAAGATAGTTGCATGAATATGACACTCTATATATCCATTTGTGTAGGTATGTTGATCTCAGTTGGATCCTTTGAGTTCAGATAGGTCTAAGCATGTGTTACAAGGTAGCAGAATCAAAATTTGTATGAGAGTTGGTCAGAAAGGGTAATTAAAATGCTCACACACAGAACCAAAAAAAGAAAAAAATTATTTTCACAACCAATTGTTATAGTTGGCTCTTGTCTTGAATTCCATAATAAAACTCCAGTCAAATGAGTTGGGCATTCTGAAAGAGTTATATATACTAAGGCTATAGTGAGAAATGGGAGTGATCTGAGCAATTTTGCTTTTGTGGTTAGGTGAGAAAGTGGATACAGTGTGAAAAAAAGAGTCAGTCTCTCTGGTGAGTCATAGTTTTGTTTGATAGAAGCACATATATTCCTTCAGTTGGGTTTTTAGGACATTGACATTGGCGCTCAGAATGCCATGAAAAAGTAGACAGAACATATATCTGTCTTGCACATTATGCTGTGGAGAGAAGTTGTTCATGAGCACATATATGATCATTTCTAGTAACTTCCAGAAATTTCTATTGCTATTTGGCAAAAAAAAAAAAAAAAAAAAAAGGTAACTGGAGTAAACATGAGCCACACATGACATTTCGAAGACAAGAAGTTCTCAACTGCTGGGTACTTATACATTGGAATAAAAAGATGATCTATGTTCATAAGATCTGAATTTTCATCTGTAAAACATGACCGTCTACAAGGATAGTGCCTGTTCTTACACTATGTTGAATAGTCTGTTATCTAGGAAAATGGTGTGAAATCCAATGTGAATCATTTGTTTTTCTATGATTATGATTTCATCAGTTTATGGTATAATTATAGGAAAGAGCAGATCAGAAAGGAATCTCATCAACTGGATATACTGAGTGCATTAGCCAGCATCCCAAAAGGAAGCAGAATTCACTTCAGACATTTTGAATGTTAGGAATTACAAACAGAGATATGGGCAAAGTTAAAGGAACGAACAAGGCATGACAGGGATCCCTGTGATTATCAAAATTGGGGAAGCAATATTTCTACTGAGATTAAGTATCAAGGGAAGGAATAGTGTTACCGGAAATTAGTGATATCAGGTGTCATGAAAGAGAGGTTATCTGGTGGTACTCTAAAGAAAGACGACTATTACCAAAAATATGGAATCAATGCTGAGAGGATGGGGAAAGAAACTGCTCTCTTTTTCTATCCAATTGTCTGCTGCTTTTGCCTCCACCAAACAGAAGTCTACTGGCCAGCAAACCTGGATGAGGAGATCTGCAGGGGTCAGCCACACTCCATCCCTCACTCAGAGGAAAGAGGAAGGGAAAGAGAAGGGCAGAGGATTAATAGATCCTGGGCATGAAGATTGAGAATAACCTAGAGTGAGGTAGTAATCATTTAGTTAAGATCTTTCAAAACCTTTGTTCTTAATCCTGGGTAATTTCTAGACTCTTTCCTTTGAGTAGGCTACAGTAAGGGTAGAATCTCAATGCAACCAAGCTAGATACACACTAATTATGCCTTTCCTATGTAATTCTATAGAATTGAAGATTTAGCTCTTTAAATTACTGGAGAGTTTATTTGAATGTACATTTTTTTTTCTTGAAGTTGTAACAAAACAAGTTTTTCATTTTTAGTGTAAGAATATCATTTAAGAGTTTAGTGTAATTTAATGTATGTATAGAGGGAATAAAAAAAGAAAAAGTTTTTTAGACAAATCTTTTACAATGTTCTTTCATCCTAGGCATATTATAAATGTATCTATGTTAATATTCTAAGTATTTTGCATAAGCAATGTCTTGATCTGTGCTATGCATGATACCATGGTTAAATATATATATCCACCTACTTTGCTCAATTAGTGTCTTGTTAAATAGTTAAGTAAAGCTCTTAAAAAAAAAAAAAGAAGCATCCTGTGAAACATTTGAATCCAAAATAAAATATACATGAAACCTCCCAAAAAAACAAAATAGAATTTCTACAACTTTTCAAATCTAAAATACTTGAAAATAGTTTTAATGAGTATGACATATCCATGACTCTCTTACTGATTTAAGTTCATTTTTTAGGTGTCATCTGTAGATTACACACACACGCACACACCTCTTTTTGTAATGGCAAATATGTTGAAGTTAATATTTGATTCAGTTATCTTTAGTTTGAACTCCAGAAACAAAGTTTTGTGGGTGAAATATGGTATATGTGCGCTAGAGATTGCTTATGTAAATGGTTAGTGTGTTTGGGCTTCATTAACCTATATTCTCACCAATGCAAATATATTCTCTCAAATTTTATCTTTTTCTAGCATGGGCAACAAGATGCAGTTTACTGAGCTCTCTGTAATCAAAAGTACCTAGAGCACTGACTTCCAGGCAGACACATCTTTCCTCTGCTCCTTTGTAAGACTGAAGCAGCCATCTCACTTTCCATTCTGAGGGTCAACTAAAGCACATTCATAGAGGACTCATGTTGAAAACTTGTTTTGCAGAGTTCGACAGTGAATGTAGGAAGAGTAAGGTTCTGAGAGGAAGGAGAAAGCAGGAAAGTTAATACCAGCAGCTATCATTTACCAGATTACTATGATCTCTTCCTTCCTCATCTCTGGAAAGCTGCGTTGGTGGTGGGTGCAGTGCATGATGGGAAAAAATATTATCAATGTTATATGACTTTGATCAAGTTATTAAAACTCTCCAAACAGCTTCTTTTAGAAAGTTCTGAATAGACATTGGCTATCTTTATTATAAATCTAGCATTTTATGCTTATAATCATTAATCTTCACAATTATCTTTCAAGGTAAGTAACTATAATTTCCCATTTTAGAGATTATTGAACTGAGCCTCAGAGAGTTGAGAAAGTTGCCCAGGATTATATAGGCATAAAACAATAGAGCTGGGACCTTAAACCATTTTTCTTACTGTTTATTATCTAATGCTTCTGCATGGTATCAGAGAAACACAGTCAGGATCATGTCAATTTTATTAATAATTTCAAAATTTATCCTAAGAAACTAAGAAGCCATTGACAAGATTTAAAATAGAGGACTAATTGATCTGATATGATTAATTTCCATTCTATTTGAAAGATCACATTCTATGTGTAGAATAAAGAATGGATGATGGGGAAGTATGAATACATGTGAAGATCAGTGTAGTTGTGAGTCAGTGATATTTCTTGTGGTGGATTGGAATAGACAACAGATAAACCTGAAAAATTTTAGCATAAAAAAAATTGCCAGATAGAATAAATGGTTGGAAAACAGAGCAGAGCTAGTAAAATATAGATTCAATTTGAAGACAGTTAATCTCACCAAAGTGTGTTTCCTTTTGGTTCTCTCTCTCTCTCTCTCTCTCTCTCTCTCTCTCTCTCTCTCTCTCTCTCTCTCTCTCTCTCTCTCTCTCTTTTATTAAGAATCTACTCATTGCTGGTATAGCACGCATAAATTAACTATTTTGTGTTAATGACTCTGTATGTGTATGTGTATTCATAAGCATATTACTTTGTTTTCCCCACGAGGACCTTAATTTATTTTCTACATCATCCTTTTTGATTTTTCTTTTCTTTTTTTTTGCCACCTCTTAGGTAGGTTTATGCTTTTAATAAGAACTCCTTTTTTAAACACCTATGACTTACATCTTTGCCTTCTGATCTAGTTCCATTTCCTAGTTAATAATATCTCATTTTCATCTCATATCTAGATAAGTATGGTATTTGGCAGATTTGTCTTAATGAGCTGAAATTTTGCTAGTGGCAATTACTTACCATTATTCCTTTCATTATATACCAAGATAAATTTCTTCTCAGCTTCTGTCCTTTATCTATTGGCCCTAGTTTCTGATTTGCATATGAGTTAGAAATTAGCCATGGATTGAAAAATCTAATATTGAATAGCTGGTACTTTCTATTTTCAAACTAAAGAAAAGCATTCCCAGTAGAACTGAAATAAAAAAGTATAAAAGGCTTTTATTTTTAATTTTATTTTTTGAGTATGCTTATATTTATTTTTCATAAGTGGCTCTATGAATTAAAGAATTTTATAGACATTTAGATTTTTTCCTGAGCACAAGCTAATCTTGTTTTGTTAAATAGTTGCAAATTTTTATTTGGTTTTTGTTTATGGCCAAACATGTATCAAATGGCCTAATTATGCATTTTATAGAAAACTACATATGATGTCACACAAATGTACAGTAAACTATTTTCAGCTTAATTCAAATGTATTTAAATATGCCCATTCGTTTTATATCCGTATATATGTCAAATATGTGTGAACAAATATAAGAGTACATAAGTTTTTTTGTTAATGTTTTCAGCCATGAAATAGAATTATTTTTAAATGCATGCTTTCTAATCAATTTCTTTCATAATATGTGCATAATTGGAAACAAAGCTCTGGGTAATAGTCTCTTTTAAAAGCATAATGCACTGAGTATGAAATAAGTTGTGCTTTTTCAACTATGCCTATTGTACACACATACATACAAAGATGAAACATTTTTAATTTAAACTATGTGTTCTGCAATATGACAAATAGGGTCACCTGTCAAGGTTTCAAATAGTAATTTTCCTTAATTGTAGTTTGATTTAAAACTAAAGAATTTTAGAAACAATTAGCCTGCTATGTTGTGTATCAGATAACATGTTACATTTATCTTGTTCTGCTGACTTGAACTTATCAAGACTTGAGTGTACCTTTTTAATTTCTTTTTTTTTCCTGAAACTCTGCTACACAACAGATGGGATGTCTAACATCCTTTTCTATTTAAAACATGCAAGTTCTAATCAACAGGAGGGTTTTAGAATGTTAAACCAGCCAGCCATAAGAAATATGTCGTGCAGTTTTCTGTCATTCTAATTAATTAGATAGCATTATTTGTTGTCCCCAATGAACCTAAATGAGCTCAATGCTGTGATAATAGCTTTATTCTTATTAAAGATTTGTTTCCATATTATTTTCTTCTTCGATTGGAGCAAAAATATTAAATATTCCAAGATTATCCTGAATACGTCAGAACTATGATTTATATGTGAGACTTACGTGTTTAACCTCATCTCAAGATCATATAAATATTTTAACATTTAGAATACTTATAATTGAAAATTATACTTTCTCTAACATCAGCTATCTTTCAAAATATAACATTTTATGGCATGGTTTTTTCATTCTTTCTTATAATTTTTAATTATATTATCAAGACAGTGTGTTCTCAGTACTGCAAGCAGCCTGTTATTGTATGCTATACTTGTTCTTAAACCACTGATTAAAATAAATGTTATGTAAATTGTTAATTAGTGTTCGGTCTATAAATAAAATGGAATTTATGAAATTTCTGCCGTAATTACTGGGAAACAAATGAACACAGAATTAAAAATAAAATAAAATTTAAGACGCAATTGAGGAGACAATCTGAGTTAAAATATGCAATCTTAATCTGAAGAATATCATCTGGAATTATAAATGGAGGAGCATAAGTCTAACTAAAAGGATAATGATAATAGACAAGCAAAAGTGAGAATACTAACGCCAGTATGTAATTCTAGCAAAGATGTTTGGATTCTTGAACCAATAAGAATATTCACTTATTATTACTACCCTTAAAATGTTGATACACACCCAAAACATCTCACTCTGTAATAATTGTGCTTTGATATTTCCTGAAAATATATTAAACACTTCATTTAAGTTTATCAAATTCATATTTAGAAAATTCAAAGGCTTATTTCTTATGAAGAGTTTTCTTTTTTAATATAAGCTCTTCTTTTTGTAAATAAAAATGTGACCGTTGATTTCATCAGTTGATACACTCTCTAATTAATAACATCTAACATACACATGATGTGACTCTAAAAAAATGATTTGTCTAACCACATTAACAACATCTAGAAGTGACTGGAACCTGCAATAGATCTTAAAAGAAGCCACAAACCTTCATCATTGCCTGGAAAAATCTTCTTCCACTACCTCGCCATAATTAGGTATGCATTTGATAGAGATATGTGCTTTATCTCTGACAGCACTTCAAAGCTGTCAGCAACCAGTGTTCTCTCTTCATCTCCTTCCTTTCAGTGGAAAGCGGCCTTGTTTTTCAGAGTCCACACAAATCGCACTCGGAGAATCTTCCTTCTTTCCCACCGTTTTAATTAAACTCTATCTTCTATAACATTTTCAAGCCCCATTTTAACATTGTCCTTGTTTTCCTAATTTAGTGTCTGTAATATCTACAAAGCGAGGGATTGGCAAACTTTTCTGTAAAGGGCTAGATAGTAAACGTATTAGGCTTTGCAGGCTATAGATCTCTGTCTCAACTGTTCTAATCTTGTGGTGTGTGAGCAAGCAGCCAAAGATGACATAATTTAAGGATCATGGCCTTATTTCAAGAAAAAAAATAATTTATAAAAAGTAGGTGGTGAAGTAGATTTGACCCACTGTTGTAGTTGGCGAGCCTCCATACAAGATTGTAAGTTCCTGGGGGAAAAGGTCACGTCTTATTCATTTTCTTGATTACATACTGTCTGTCACAGTAATTTGCACATGGAAAGGCCTTAAATACATTATTAAATTAATTAAAGGAGATACCTATGACTACCGTGTAGAGTTTAGAAAGTCAGTTGTGTAAATGGTAGGGAGCAGAGAGAGTAAAAAAGAAGGAAGTGCTAAAAAAAAAAAAAAGGAACTGGAAATGGAAAAAATCACCTATATTGCCATTTTAAACTATTTTTCCTGCTCAGAAGTTATATCAAAACTAAAAATTTCGTTTAATAGTAACTGATAGTATAATTCACTATATTGGTGGGAATTCAAAGCCCTTTTTCATGAGGAGCACACAACAGATCTGAGGAAAGGCACAATATTCTAAGTGCACTAATTGAGAGGAAGGATCTATTGTAACTGAAAAGTATGGAGTACTTCTAAGTTCTAAAAAGAAGTTGTACTTCATATCTAAGGAATGAGAACAGTTTTCATCAATAGTCTTGAGGATTATAAAAAGTCAGTTTTCTACTTAAAAAATGAATATGTAAGTATGTTTGACTTCACCTTCTAAATTCATTTTAAAAAGAAGTGTAGTTTCTATTGTAAAAATGAATGAAGTCCTTACATTTTCCTAAAATATTGCTGGAAGTTATGCCATAAAGATAATTGTACTTTCTCAGAAACTGATTCCAGAGTTAAATCTCTGACTAAGATTACTGCTTTAAATAAATCACAGATACATGTTTGCATGCAAAAAAAAAAAAAAAAACTGCAAAGTGCTTATTCATTCACAGTGTTATATCAAGTTTCATAAAATGTGAATATATAATTTCAAAAACTTCAATTTTAAACATCATGGGTTTGAAATGAAGGAAAACCAAATAACTGAAGATATTTTAGTCAGAGTAGAAAACATTTATCTAGAAGTTGTATGTAAAGTCAGGGATAAAAATATTGATTTCAGAGTCATGGACAAAGAGATCTCCTTGGCAATTATTAAAGTGAACAGACTGGAAAGTGTGTGGAGAGAGGGCTTTGATTTTCTTGAAATGGGAGCCATGAAAAGTTTTCTGGACACATATCAAACAATAGGATGTCCACATTCTTGCCCTGGTTTTACTCACCATATACTTATTGCCGTTGACTGGTTGTTTGATGCTATGAATCTGTTTCCCTCTCTTGAAACTGAGAGAGGTGAATTAGAAGACATTTAGATTCTTTTCAGCTATAACATTATTCATTTATTCATGAAGCTCAGTTCAATTTAAATGCATGCATATGTCACATAAAATGTCATAATTTAGCTTATATTCATATTTCTACCACAATAAACCAGAACAGAATATTTAACTAATACTTATTTTGTTTTACCATTTAAAATTTATATGGACTTCATGAAGGTTTTAAGTCCTTTTAGAAAGAAATTCAATCAGTTAATTTTACTCTGTTTTCTTCATTTATGTCGATAGTTCATGATCAACTTCATAATTTATCATAGGAAATTGGAAAGTAATAGTATTTTCCTACAAATCTACCTATGATTTTATACATTGATAAAAATTTTAACTAATCTAAAGTATGACATTTGAATGTAATTATTTTTAGTTCTTAAAGAATGATTAATTTTTTTTCTATTTCATTGGATATATCTGCTTAGTCATAATATGCATGCAAAGTAAAAATAGAAAGGAAAATAGTAAAGAATATTAGCATATGTCATAACAAAATATTAATTAGACAAAGCCATTCCTACCAGTTTCCTTGGAAATAAAATTTAATCAAACTGTGTCAAAATAAAGATGCCCCATTAACTAATAATAGAGAATTGGAGATGTTTCATAAATTTCTTGTCATTTAATAAAGAATAATTCTAAGCAGATGATATGGAATGAAAACTGGAAAAAAACAAATTTGTAGACAAAGGTAAATTTAGATCATTCCCCTAAGGGTAGCACAGATTTTCTGGGATAACTGGCAGACGATGAGATCTTCTATGGTATTGGTGCCAACGCTGAGATAGATATGTAGATATAAATTTAGTCAGAGTCAGGAAATATTGAAAAGCATTTGATACTTGGCTTAAAACCTCCTTTTCAAAGAATGTATTTACTAAAATAATCATGTTATATTACTTTTGATTATCTTTGACACCAACTGTGAATTGATTCACACTGACAATTTAACAACCTAAACTGATTTGTATATATTTAGAGCCTGGCATCGAGAGCAGCATGTAGAAACACAAAGTGGGTAGAGTTCCTCTCATTTCTCTACATGTATAATACAGGGCATGTATTAGTTTTCTACTGCTGCATAACGAATTACATAAACTTAACAGCTGTTTATTAGTTCACAGTTCTGTAGGTCCAAAGTATGGCGTGCCATGGCTTAATTTTCTGCTCCGGGTACCACAAACCTGAATTCAAGATGTTTATCTAGGCTGAGTAATTGGCTGGAAGGTCGAGGGAAAAGTCCACTTCCAAGTTTATTCTTGGGTTAGCATAAGTCAGTTCATTGCAGTTGTTAGACTGAGGTCCCCATTTTTCTAACAGCTATTGGACGTGGACTGTTTTTAGCTGCTGTAGGCTGCTTCTTTCTTTGGTAACTGCACCAGGGTGTCTACTTTCTTCCAGACTAGCCAAAGTGCATCTTTCTGTCTTCCTCTCTATGAACAGCTGGAGAAACTGCTTTTAAAGGCTTCAAGTGAGTAGGTCAGGCCCATCCAGATAATATCCCTTCTTGAGGGTCAGCTGTGCTATGTATCATAATTTAATGGTGGGAATACATTTCATCAAATTCACAGTTCCAGAGATTGTGCCGGGTGTCATTTTAGACTTCTACTTGACAGGGCTTAAGCACAGGAGCCTGAGGACTGGTCTCAACATTTTGGCTGTACAGAATTCTAGTAACATCATCTGGAGAAAATCACTTGACTTATTCTTTCATCAGTCTCATTATTTGTAAAATTGGTAAAATACTGTTATTACTATATTAACTCCTCAATACATGTTAGCTATTTTCATTAATTTACAAAAATATCTAGACAGATGAGAGAAGGGATGGTATGAACAATTGTTTCAAAATGAGCATATACCTTTAAATAAGCATGAGATGATGCAAACATTTTGCTCTTTTCTCGGTGTATTTTAGTTCCCATAACCCAACCCTCCCATGATGGCAGTATCTTGTAGCCCTAAAAATTCTAGAATTTTTTAGTACAATTTAGCACCTAAACTTTACCAAAGTAATGACTTCATATAATATATCTGGAGAAACAAAACTCATAATGGTGGAGGGAAAACTGGCTATTGTACCTATTTAGAAACAGTATATCCATCTTCAAAGTACAAAAAATGCGAGAGATTTTAAGAATTACAGTGTTTATCTGAAATTTAATTTATGTATTAAATTTATATAATCACTCCTGAATAAAATATGACTCCACTTGTAAATTCAATTGATCCAACTATGGAAACCAAAATTAAATTATTCAACAACACTATTATTTTGACCATATAAAAATACATTTTTATAACATCAACTACTGTACTTATTGTCTGCCTTTTCTCCCATTTTTTCAGAACCATCCCTTACCAACTTTATATAACTAGCTGCTAGTCTGGCCAAAACATGTACTTTTTTGGTTTCTGGATAGCAGCTATCTTTAAAGAAAACAGTCTCTAGTTTCTACTGAAATTCTCCTTTGTTTTCTGTGACTTGTGTTTCCTACCATGATTATACACTGAGGGAGTTTAAAGAGCATGAGATTTGGAATTAGAAACCCTATGGATTTGAGTGTTGTTTTTTTAAAGATGTACAAGCCCCTCTCTTTCTATTAGAGCACCAGAGCCCCAACTTGATTAGCTGGTCACCTGTCCTAGAAGCTGAGAATGTATTGCCCATTGATAGTCAACCTTAATGTTCATTCACAGAACCTATAAGTTTAATAATTTTAAAAATGAGTAAATTAATAATAACTGCCCCAGCACTTTCAGTTGCTAACCTCTGTTCTTTGCCGGGGTGTCTCTTTTCCATCTACGGTCAGTTTACATTTTCCATGGTGCTGGATTCTTAGTGTCAGATTAGATTTCTCCAATCTATTTTAATCAAATGCTTTTCCCTATCCCACTGGATAGGTCTCCTTCATCTTTCAGTCTTGCTAGCCTCTTTAGTTCCATTGTACCCAAACAAGTAATATCTTTCTTTGTCTTAATAAATGTGAACACTGTTAACTTAGAAACAGTACTGAGTGAAACACTAAGATATTTTTGTTTGTTTGATGGGGGGCTAGTCAATAAAATTTTAAAAGTAATCAGTGAGAACCTGTCATTGAATTCTACTAAGGTAGACTAGAATATTACATAGATTACATTTCCAACAGTGTTGGTTTTGTCCTAGAGTTATGACTAAAGAAAGCATCATATCGGCCATCTATGTGGTCTATATTAAAATCAAGAGGATCACTATGTAGGAACAGGAATGTTTGCCTATATTTCTCAAATTATTGTCCACAGACAACCTGTGGTAATAAAAACCTAGAGTTTTTATCTATGTATTATTAATTTTTTTAAAATCTTGGATGTTTGTTTATTTTTTTACTCAAATGCTCATGTCCCATTGTATTTATGCTGAATTAGATATTTGTATTTGTGTAAATCACTAGCTGATTTCTCCATCTACTATCTAGGACTATGTTGGTAAAATTAAATATTCCAGTAATTAAGTGTTAAAAATTTCAATCATTTACTTCTGTCTAAAGTCAATTAATTTGGAACTACATATTATGGAAAAAAATATAAGGTGAAAGTATAGCAAAATATTCTGAATTTTAGGAATTCTACTTTATTTGAACAACTTATCTTTGTTTTGTTATGATGTCAATCATACAAAATAAGAAAAAAATTTATATAGATCCTGTGAAAAGGAAAGCATTTAGATCTGGCTTCGGTCATGGCTGGAACTTTCTGGGATCATCAAAGTTCAAATAATCATATCTATTGAAAAATGGCTGCCCTTGGCAGTCAGTCTCACCCTGTGATTTCTTTTTCTTAGTTTCGAAATCATACATAAATGCATGTTCTGAAGCCTGCATAGAGCTGACCCTAGCTGTGAGCATTAAGGCTCCCCAGCTATAGATCGAATTGTGATGTGAGGATACTTCCTTATTGAAGGATTCAAAAGAGTAGGACAGGAATGGGAGGCATCATTACTGGTTAGTTTGTACAAAGGCGTAGAGATATATACTGAGAATAAACCATGTAGCATGAACAGTTACATAAATCATGCTGATCTTACAAGCTTCAAGCAACTGAAAGCCAGACCCTTGTTTGGTCTCTAAAGACTTTCTCTGCCTTTTGGTTGAACCCCTCTCTTCCCTGGTGGAGTTGACATCAGACTTCCTTCCCTCCAGCATTTTTCTCCAATAGCTAGGTAACAAAGGTAAATTCAGTAAAAATATTACTTTATTACTCTTCTTGGGGAATTGAAGGGGAAGCTACAATGACCATGCAGCAAACCAAAGGAAAGCAGAAATAAGAAAGATAAACAATCACTCGACACATTTTTCCCCAACAAGCACATTCTCATCAAGTTGCTACAGCCACAGGGTCCCAAAAGAGGAACCAGCAAGAAAAACGCAAACCAAAAAATAAAACCTATTCACAATTTCAGTGTTTGCTGAGACAAAGTAATTACAGAACTATCAGACCCAATTGCAAAGCACACAGAGTCAATTGTCATAAAGTATTTAGAAAGCCAAGTAGGGAAGCCATTTGACCAGCATCCTTCCATTCAATGCAAAGGCAGCCCAGGGCCTCTTGCCTGTTTGTGAAAGTCAGAAAATGCACTCTTTAATTGCACTGCTCATTCACTCTGCCCTTAACCATTGACCACAGAGAATTAATTTCTTCATGAGATTTCTTGCTACTCAGAAAAAGCTGATTGTTTGCTCCATTACTATTTCAAGCATTTTCCTTTTCTTTCATAACCCCACTACTTACTTTCTCTTAACATTTTGACCTGTGTAATGTACATGCCAACTAAACTTGCTTCACAAATTAGCATCAACTATATACATCTTTTAAAATAGTGTATGAATTCAGAAATTGAGAGCGATATTAGAAGATAAATTTTGGAACTCCAGCTCTACCCTCATGCTTATATGGTAATATAATAAAATATATACATATGTGTATATATGTTTAACAAAATAATATATACATATAAAATATAAAATGTATATATCTATAGAATAAATAAATATTATGTATGTTAAAATATGCAGACACTTTTGTTCTCAATTCTAACCTCTAAATAACCCAACAATGTTTTAAAGAAATGTAAAAAAAATACTGCTTACAGTCATTTTATTTATAACAAGAAAATAATCATAGTAATTAACATCTGTATTGTGACAAATATACAGGTTACAAAAACTTCTACATGCACCATAAAAATGTGATTCTTCAATTACTTCTCACTTATTTTGCAATTTTGAGTAATATGATCCCACTCCCAAGTGAAGAAATAGGAAAGCAAATAGTGGCTCTCTATACTCAGAAAGGAAATATAGCAAAACACTTTAAAATAATTTCTTATTACATAGTATTTATCAAAATTCTAATTGTTTTATTTAAATATTTTATTCCAAGTTTCTTTTTTTCTCTTTTATTAAGACTATTTGGCATCATCATTTTGTTGTTACGGTGAGAATATTAAGGCTCTACTTTCATAGCAACTTTCAAGTATACAATACGGTATTATTAACATAGTCACCATGCTATATGTTAGATCCCCAGATGTATTTATCTTATAACTGAAAGTTAGTACACTTTAACTAATATCTTCCCATTGCCCTACTCCCCAGCCCCTGACAATCAAGATTCAACTTTTTGCATGTGTGGATTCTATTACATATAAGAGAGGTTATGCAGTATTTTTTTCTCTGTCTGACTTATTTCACTTAGCATAATGCCCTCAAGAGAATCATCTATGTTGTCAGAAATAGTAGGATTTCCTATGTGTGTGTGTGTGTGTGTGCACGTGTGTGTGTGTGTGTACACACACACAATTTCTTTATACATTCATCTGATGATGGATACTTAGGTTATTTCCATGTCTTGGCTATTATGAATAATGCAACAATAAACATGGAAGTCCACTCATCTCTTCGAGATAGTGATTTTATTTCCTTCGATATATACTCAGAAGTGGAATTGCTGGATTATATGGTGTATTTTTAATTTTCGAGGTAAACTTCATACTATTTTTTTGTAGTGGTTGTACCAATTTACATTTTCACTAACAATGCACTAGTGGGGAAAGGGGTCCCTTTTCTCCACCTCCTCACCAGCATTTGCTATCTCTTGTCTTTTAGATAATAGCCATATTTGGTGTGAGATGGTATTTCATTGTGCTTTTGATTTGCATTTCCCTGATGATTAGTATGTTGAGCACCTTTTGATGTACTCGCTGGCCTTTTGAATGTCATCTTTGGAAAAATGTCTATCCAACTCTTCTGTCCATTTTTAAATTCAATTATCATTTGTTTTTCTGCTATTGAGTTGTATTTGTTTCTTACCTGTTTTGGATACTAACTTCTTATCAGATATATGGTTTGCAAATATTTTTTTTCAGTTCTATAGATTGCCTTTTCATTTGGTTGATTATTTCTTTTGCTGTGCAGAAGCTTCTAATTTTGATGCAGTCTCACTTGTTTATTTTTTCTTTTGTTGCTCATGCATTTGGTGTCATATACAAAAAAAAATCATTGTCAGACATTTGTCCATTTCATCAATCTTTTCTAAGAATGAGATCTTTATTTCCAATATCACTTTTATTAAATATTTTTTATCTATATTTTACTTTCTTTTATTTTATTTCCTAATTGTGGTTCTAGTTTTATATTTTTGGTAGATTGCTTTTACACAATATAGAGCATTTATGTACATAATTATCTTTAAGATATATATTGGGTATATCTTATAATTTTTGATATCTAGTACTTTGTCACTCATCTTAGACTATTTGGTAATTTCTTCATAATCCATCACAATTTCTTTTTTATCTATGAATTATAACAACATTTATAGCCAAGCATTAGAGAGTAAGACATTTTAAAATTAAATTTATTGTGTAATTGTCATAGAATGTGACATATTTGATATTAATAATTTGGAATATATTTGTCACTTCCTTAAGGATTATAATGATATTATTTTTCAAGGCTCCATATGTGCTTGAAAAAAATATGTACACTATAATTTGGGGGAGTACTATTACTCTTTAACCTATTACATCAGTTTTAATGCTAGGATTATTTACATTTACTAGACATTTTAACTTTTAATGTACTTGGTCTTTCTATTTCTGAGAAGTGTGTTGTCAGATTTATTCATTTAGTTCTTTCATTCATTCAGTTACTATTTACTGAGCAACTTCGATGCGTCATATGGAATATAATTAGTGGGAAGTCTATTCTTTCAATTTCCTATGTCCACAAAACTTGAAAATATTCACACATGTCTAATCCAAAATGCCAAAATTTTTACAATGACCTACAAGGCTATTACTGCTTGAAATAAGAAACAATTGCAGAGTTTTGAGCAGAGGATTAAACAAGCTGACTTTATTTTGACAAGATCACTATCAGTTATGGAAAGGATTTAGAAGGCTGTTGAAATAGTTTCAATGAGAGATGATGGCAGCTTGGGTAAGAGAAGTTGCAGGAGAATGTTGAAGAATGGTTATATTCTGTATGCATTTGAAGTAGTGCTAATAGTATTTTCTGTTGGATTGGATATGTGTATCAATGATGCCTGAAAGTTATTTTGTGTATGTGCAACTGGAAAAATGAATTTGCTACAAATTATATTTTACAATTGTGTATTAATTAAATTACTGAATTATAATAATTTATATAACTTATTCTCATTATCTTCAAAAGTTTTTTGTGCTATTATTTTAAGTGTTTCTTATAATAGTATGTATTATTTTGGTTTTTATTTCAGTTGAATCCAAAACTAGCGTTTTAATGGAAAAGTATAGTCTAATTACATATATTTTAGTTTCTCATATTTGGATTTATGTTTTTGTATGCAATCTGCTTGTTTTCTTTCCCTAGTGACTTATACACAATCAACTAAGACTTTTTTCTCTCTGCTTGCAGTCCACTGTATTTTTCTAAGTTTACTTAATGTATTTATTTACTATATTTATTTACTGCATTTATCTAATTAACATATTAAATTAAAGCCTAAGAGTGTTAATTCTGTGATTAAATCATGGCCTAAATTTGAGGGTTTTTTTTTTCCCCTTAAGAGCCAATAGTGATACCATTACTAGAAATGGGAATAAAGTTGAGCAGAAGAAAACAGTATATATAATATTTCTTTGTATCTCACCAAATCTCTTAGTCGGTATTAGATTTAGCCATGTATCGATTTACCTACAAAATTCCACTTTGGTTCTGTGTATTACGCCACTGTGATTGCTATATTAAAAAAAAAACACACACACAAATAGCAAATACTCAGAATCTTTTCCATATTAGACAATGCCATTTAATTTAAACTCTTGAGAAGGACATTGAAATAGACCAAAATATGTTTTCATCCATAACCTAGATATATGTGGAATTTGTAAGATGTAGAAAATGAATAGCAATGCAAATTATTTTTTTCCAATGAAATACAGATAAATTTGTCTGTTGGAGGTATAATTGATCACTGCCCCCCAAAAAGAGAAATCTAGTTTTGCATTTAGGAAGCAAAGTTTATTTTAGATTCTCGACTGCATATACATGTATCTGCTTTTTGGTCTCACCTTGAAACAATTTTTAGACCTTACTGGGTTCTTCATTAACTAATTAAATATTTTAAATATGTTAAATGTATATTTGTACTAGAGTTACAATTTTAACTTTAAAATTAAGCACTTAGTAACTCATATTTTAAAAAGAGAACTCGGTATCAAATTATTTTTTTTTATTTTTGTCTTTTTTATACTAAGTTTAAAGGCATTGATCTATTATTTTTGAGCAGCCTATCTTGCAGTTGAAATTCTATTAGGATCATTTGATAATATATAAAGAGATTGCATCATGGATAGTATATTCTCTTCAGCACACAGTTGGTTTATATTCGAAAGCTCAGTTTTCTCATTAAATGAGATAAATATTATGTTAGCACTTTTATGTCTTAGTTGTGTCATTGTGTACATATTCTCAGCTATATAACTTTTCTTTCATATTTCTTGCATGTATTTTCTTTTCTTTCTGTTCAAGCAGATTTCTACCAGACTTAGAGATATTAGATAATTTGTTTAAGCTCATACATAGTAAAAAGTGGCAGAAATGGAATTTAGAATCTAGAAGCTCATTCCTTAGCATCAAAATCTTTAGGTTATTTTCTCTATTGTTTTATAGCACTCAGAGCTATAGACAGGAAGCTTACAATGGTTAGTAGACTCTAAAGTTAGCTCTCTACACTTTTTTGCCAAAAATACAGAGATCAAATATCTGAAGGAAGTGAAATTTCTTTTCCTGTCCCACTAAGTCCCCACTTTCACATCTTCTCATTTTATTTTTTGGAAAAAGCAACTCCAACATGTGATCATGGGCCTCTCTATAATAGCTACATTAAAACTTAAACATAACCATTGATTGCCTAAATAAAGGATTATCTCAACGCCAGAGAGGTTTGAAATTGTCTGCCCACTGTACAGAAAATTGCTGATGCTTAAAAAATGAAACCACCAAAGAAAACACAAATTCAAACACTGAATTCTTTAATTAGAGAGAAAATACAGGCAAATCAGGCATGACTATAGCATATTGGAGGGAATTAAACATTTATTAAGAATCAATAAAAGCTCTTTCATTAAAAGCTATTATTTGAGCAACTTTATAAGTAAAACTAAAACAGGGCTATTTGGGTGCTGAAACAATAGACCCCAGGGAAAAATGCAGGTCACAGTATTTGGAAATATGGACAATATTAACTGGATCACAACTGTTTCCTTAGCTATGCCAGCTAACCTTAGATATTAGTCAGAGAAAACAGGTATCTGAAATGAGAATTTGTGCACATTCTTTATACTCTGTGTTTAAAAGGTATGTGAACCGCAGTTGACATAGTTTCTCTTACAAATGTCAGTCTAGTCATTCTTTTGCTAGTCTTTGAAAAGCTCTTATTAGAAAAAGAAAAGAAAAATAACAAGCCCGCTAATTTAGGATTACAACTACATGGCTCTCTGCATATTTAAACCTGAAGAGATTGGACCCCACATAACACTCTAGTCAAGATTCTACTTCGTAGAGCAGCTAAGAGCAGGGAACCAGTGGAATAATTGTGGAAAATTTTGTTGAGGAATTTTATATGAATGTGTCACATCCTTCACTTTGTATAGACATTACATTGATAAAAATTGCCATAAGTCTAACATGCTCTTCTAATGGGTCTTTAATTTTTTACGCTTGGCTTTGAAATCACGTATGCCAAAGTTTATTGGTAACTTTAAATTATTGAGAATTGTCTATGAGTTTTTTTTCAATTTGGACTTTTCTAATCCTTTTCTTTTCCTTTATGTTTTTCTGCTAGCTTCTTCTCAAGGGCTGAAGCAGGAGGTAAATGTTCTATTTTGGCTTAACTAGCTACTCAGGGGTGCTTCAGAGGTAGAAAAAAGGAAGATAAGATGCAGTGAAGGGCAAAGAGAAAAAGGACTACAGGTGATAAAAATCAATTTATGATCCCTGGTCCCATGTGATACATTGTAACACACTTTACTGAAGACTAATAGGAAATGTTTTTAAAGTTTCATTTCTAAATTCCTCCTAAGCCAAAATTCAATTCTTAAAGACACTGATAATATGTCACAGGAAAGGTAAACAATCCTTCCATTATATTGGCACTCATTGAGACATGGTTCATTATTTTCTGCTAGTTAAAATTTAGTTAGTGTCTTAGCAGTGGATCATGCTTTAAAAGTTTAGACTCTAGTAACAGAAAAAAAGAACTTGCATCATCAGTTTTATTTAAAAAAAAATTCAGGGAACCGTTCAAACATTTTTTAACTTCAATAGAGAATTTTATTAGAAATTCTCACTATAAATGTGGACAGATGACAATATTTAGAAAATGTGATTTGAATTTATTAAAAATGTTTTTTTTACCTGATATTTTTAAGGCTATTAGATTCATCGTATTCTAAATAGAAAAATTACTCTTTTTCATTTAGTATTCATAATCTACTGGGAAATTTTTTTTCTCTCTCTCATTCTCTTTCTCCTCTCCCAGCTCCCTCTTTCTCTCCCTCCTCCACCCCACATGCATACACATTATTCTATGTCTAATGAGAAAAAATCCCTTAAGAAAATTTTAACATAATTTGAATTAGGTGATTTTAAGTTAAAGTATCAAAGACTTTGAGGTAACCCTTGATTTCTACTAAAGTTTGAGGCAATTAAACACAAGTCTTGCAAATTTCCAAAGCAAGCCAAACAGGAGCTCTACCTCTGTTTCAGAGATTTAAAAAACAATTATGCTCTATTTCTAAAAACACTCTCTGAAAAAGATTTCCAGGATAAATAGTCAAGAAAGTTAAATAATAGCAAAAGTCATTCTCTATAGCAATTGTCCAGATTCATTGCTTTCTTTCAATGGGTGCATCATCTCCACTCTCAATTTACTATGACTTATTTTTATGACTTAACTGGTCTAAATTGAATTTCCTATCAAAGAAGAAAATGATCAGTCATAGGTGTTTTTCAACTACTTATTCTAAAGTTCAAAACGAAGTGATAAAAATGCACATGGCATTTTTAAACATGGAATACATTAATTGCCATAGAACCTTGTGATATTAAATTAAATTAGAATATATCTTGAACCAAACTTGCCCTAATATATGGATGTTAAATGCAGGCAGATCAAGGTTGGATATGTGGACTATTAACTACAGTTTTAGTGTCATTAGTCCATGACAAGCCCTCAAAAGCATGTTTTCCAATTCCAACTTATTGCAATTTTTTAGTAAGTAATTTGGAATACCACAAGGGGAAAAAAATTCCTTTTCCAAATATGTCTATATTGATAAACTTTAAAAAGACAGAGTGTGATAGGAGATTAATTTTTATATTATATTTTATGACAGTTACTGAAATGGATTTAGTGAATTTACAAGCTAGACCACTTTATTCCCCAAGGTAAGTGGTAATTTTGAATTTAAAAATTGTTTTCTCTTTTTTAAAATGAAAAATACTTTTAAGCAAAGTTCAACACAATAAAATACATAGGTTATATCAAATTATGTTTCTTTAAAAGATTGCTTGAGTTTAATGTGTCATTAACACACTAATTGTGTTAATTTAGTTAATTCTAGTTCAAGTATATAGAAATCATTTTAACAAATTTAACTATCTTTACAAGGTGGAAGATACGATTTGAAAATTTTATTTATAACTTATTATGACAACATAACCTTAGAATTACTTTCAGATACATTTTCCTTTCAAGACCTAATGACATGAATTTATTTTGTAGATATATTATTTCATACATTATTGAAATGATGAAAGGGACCCAAAAGTGAAAGCAGTATAATTATCCTAAAACTTTTTAAAAACAAGAACTTAAGATAAAAATTATGGATATGTAAGATTTACCATTAACACAAAACTAGTTCATAAATATAAAACTGTTAAAACTCACTGCTTGCCATTTTGTTACCAGTTGGAATCATTAAATGAGGAAAAATAAGTTCGGTGTCTTCTGAGATTTTGGTAAGGAAGAAAAAGCACATAGGCCCAAGAATGAGTTTCTTTAATTAGCAGCTCCATCAGTTTCTAGTCTGGCAACCTTGGGCATCTTATTGGTCTTTAGGATCTTCATCTAAAAAATGGATAATAATAAATTGGTGTTGTGAGGATTAATGGAATATTCCCTATGAAGATTTTGGCACAGTGCTTGGACTACATTAAACTCAATAAATGACAATTTGGAGGAATTCGACAAACTCAAATATTAAAACACTTTAGTAAATATAAAGTATATTGAAGGCTAATCTCTAAACACTGCAGTCAAATGGTCTAGAATAAAATAAACGAGAAGTGAATGAAAGGCAAATTTATCTTTTGGGAAGTAATGTCATCTGTAAAATCTACATCCTCAAATGATCAGAGAAACAAATGTAGTTTATTCTGATAATGGCAAAGAAAGAGAACTGATTAATTTTTCTTAAATAAAGAGAACTGATTAATTTTAGACAAAGTAGTTATACTCTTTCCTTTATTGATTTTGACCTACTACTTTCTATTATATTGCAATTTGAGTTTCGCCTTACCCCCCTGCTGCAACTACTCTAATAGGATTGCTATACCTTCTAATTGCCAAAACCAATGGACCATTTTCAGTACTGATCTAACAGTATTTGCACGCTATGAAGATTGCCCTTCTTCTTTGATTTCTCCTAGCTCAGGCACTACTATACTTTACTTATCCTTTCTGTGCATTGACTTTTCTTCTCTATAAAAAATATTAAATAACAGAACCTACACAAGTTATACAATGCTTATACCCACTGGTATATTAGCAATCACTCAATAAGTGTTATTGCTTAATGATTTCCCAAGAAACCACTAATTGTTGGTTCTGGACTACTCACTCTGTTGCTGATCTGCATCCATATGACAAAAAAAGGATAGCGAAGACTAAGGTTATATTCTTACTTTTTTCTTTATTATGTTCTTATTTGTTGTATCTGTCTTTCTAAGTGAACTCATTTATTCCCAATGATTCTCCTGTATCCCATATAGTGTTGGTTGTCATGGATACAACTCTTTCACTTCCTATTCCACATACCCAAGCCTCCTGAATTCTTAATCTCTTAAGAATTTCGTTATGATTTTTGCACACATATGCTTGTATATCTATCCCATGAAAATTTCAAACACAATGTGTCTAATATCAAGTCATTGGTCTCTAATATTAAGTCATTGGCCTCCTGATCCAAACTCACTCTTCAATTTCGTCCATTTGTCACTTAAGGATGGAGTCATTTAAATCATAACATAGATTTTCTTTATATGTCTAATGATTATTAATAAAATATTAAAACATTGAACTCATTGCCCAACAATTACGTTCTTTTAAACATTATAATGGAATAATCTAGAGTCTTAGTTTAACTAACTATATAACTGGTATTTAAATTTAAGATCACAACTCTGGCATTTCAAATGTCAATATATTATTGCTGCATGGTTGGAAAATGTGAAGAAACCATGTTGGATAACTATTCAAACTTTGAGATAATCCACATTTAAGAAAATGTGAATTAGCTAAACTAAAGGGAGAGAAGAATAGTTAGAGAAGAAAAAATTGGATTCCTTTAAAAATATGTAATATTTTCCTTAGTTTAATAAATAAAAGTTTGTTTATAATCTGCTACCTTTTACTCTTAATATCAACCACTAGGACTTAGTTCTGCCTCAGTTCTGACTTAGTTCTGACTGACTGGCTGGAAGATTAAACTAATTAGCAAATTGTTGAAAAACACTATCTAGAGTAGTGCATAGTATAAAACTGGTATAAAGGATATAAATTTGGTGATGATGTTCAAGACCCAGTTTAATGGAAAGAGATGGAAGTACTGGAGACTATAAAGAAAGTTGTTTAAATGATTCAGGCATGCAGTTACAAGGACTTAACCTAATGAATGGGGTTGTGACTAAAAAGGAGTATAAAAATGTGAAGAAAAAATCTTAATATGTGGACTTATCATATGATTTTGATGTATCATGTAAGAACATCCACTATAAAGCACTATTTCTAGCTGTTTATCAGTCTTTAATTATTTCACATTAATTTATTTTTACACCGTAGACACTGGCATGGGTCTCTCTGTTGTTGTTTAGCATTTGTATTTATTTTTTAGATATGTAAAAATGCGTGCTTTCTAAAAACATATATGTAATTTACATTTATATTACATTATATAATAATGTATGTAAAACATATATAATATTCTTGTTCAGCAGAGAACATTATTATCTTTTCTAAAGTTTTAATGCTTGATATTTTCATCATTCAATGCTAAAAGATGGGTTATGTGAATTTATACTTTGGGTCACATTCGTCTTATTGGCATACAGTATCAAGAACAAAGGAAATCCAAATTAAAGAATGATAAATGGATATTTTTGAAGGCAAGAAAAATGATGGTGATTTTTAGAATTACATTTCTTTATATGTAAAAAACCAAGGGTCTAAGAAAATTAAAAAGCTATTAGAGCTCTATCTAAATATTGACTGCAAACATTTAGGAAAAATACATTGTTTGTAATTAATGAACAGACATTGTTTGTAATTAATGAACAAACTCAGCCCTGGTTGCAAGAGTTTCCCAGTTTTAATTGAGTATAATGTGAGATGAGCTGACCAGGTCTGAACAGGAGGTCAGCCAAAGCAAGACAAGGAAAATTATACAGTCAAGGCCCCTGTGCTATTAGAAAAAGCTATCATTATAATAAAGTAGAATAGCACATTCTTAAAATACCCAAAGGCCTTTCTCATATCCAGTCTTAGCTAGTGTCCTCATTATTCTCCAGATCAAAAAAAAAAAAAAAAAAAAAAAAAAAAAAGCAAGACAAGAGGCATTGGAATAAATCAAAGTTTCTCACTCTATAAACTTTCATTTTCATTTTCTCTCTCTACTGTATTTCTCTTGCTTCACTCCCCCACCAACTCGATTTGAATGTTTCTGTAAAAAGAGAGGAGAAATTTTTAGTTTTTAGTTTTCCATTAGACAAAAGCCTGAAGAAAATTATCAACCCAACCCATACTGCCTGCATCCATTGTACATTCACTTTCTCTCTTTGACAGGTTTCTGCTATTTTATATATATATGCTTTATTTCACTTCTTATCTATAGTATCTGTTTTCTACATATTTTTCAAAATCTCTAGACCTCTTCTTCATTAAAGATTTATATCTATGTCATTTATAATCACTTTTTCTCATTTATTTACCAATTTCATTGCACTTGCCCTACAAATTTTGAACATGTTCTCATTTCTTTCACTCTAAAAAACTAAAAATATCTTTCAGCTCTGTTGCCACCTTGGATTACTTTTCTATTTCTCTTCCTTCTTTCATTGTCAGTGTTTCTAATAAAAATGTACATCAAAATCTAATAGTTAATATTTATTGAGTACTCCTTATGAACTTTGGGTGATCCTAATAACTCTTACTTGAGTCATTCAAGTTAATCTTCATTATAAAACTTTACAATAGATACTGTCACAGCTAATCTACATGTTGGAAACTGAGTCACAGAGAAGTTAAGTACTTATTCTAAAGTTTCACTGTTTGTGCCAGTGCTAGGATCCTAACAAAAATCCAATTCTAGAGGCTGACCTAGTGACCAACACGCACCTTTAGTTTCACAATACACCTATGATTAATGTCTTTTAATTTTTTTTAATAAACCCTCTATAGAAAGCAAAATATCAAAAATCCTGGTATAGAGGAAGAAAATATTTTTTCTACCTTCTTGAGTTCTTAGCTGAGACCCCTGTAGTAAAAGATTACAAGAGAAAGACAAATAAGTTTATTAATATGTATAACTCATGCATACATGGTAGATACCTAGGGAAAATTGAATAACTCCCTAAGGTGGCTTAGAATTCAAAATTAAATACTATTTTAAGAAAAGGGGATGTGTACCACATTCTTTTGTGGGCCATTATAAGACTAGATGGGAATTGTAATAGTTTGCAACAAAGTTCATCTGGGTGTGGTGTCAACTACTAGTCTCTTCTATAATAAAAATTGATCTCTCTGGTTGATGAAACTTCCAAGAAACAGTTTATGACAATTGAGTTTCTTTTGTTGGATTTGTCTTTAGGCAAATAGGGAAATTCAGAGAAAGTCCCTGTTTTTGCTCTTTTTTGACTGCCTACAGCTCAAAATAATCAATATAACAAAGTATTCTATTTTAAGGTGATATGTCCTGAACTCTCACAGTCATATTTTGGAGTGGCTAATCTGCACCCTTCACCAGCAAATGTTCCAAAAACAAATTCAGTGATATTTTCCCATTGTGCATCCTAGCTCAAATTTCCGTAATCTTGATCAAGTTTTTCATTTCAAGTATTTTTCTAATAACTCTTCTAATATTAAGCATTCTTATACTAAATATCCTTACAATAAGTACTTTTTCTGCTCAGATTCCTCTTTTTCTTTCTACTCACTTCTCTTCTTCAGGCCACATTTAAGTATATCTTTTTATATACATTCTAGCTTTTGATTTCATCAATATTCCTGGTTTCAAAATTACCTATGTTGTGACAATTCTCAAATTTATTTCTCCAACTTTTATACATTTTCTAGCTCTAACTTTTTTAGCCTTATCTTAGCAACTAAAACACAGAATGAATCCTAGAGTTTCTAGATGCACCTCGCTCGCTCTTGCCTATTTGTCTATTCCTTTGCCCCAACCACTCCTCTCTTCAACTCTCGTTTACCTTGCTGATTTCAAATTATTTTCAAGATTCAGCTTTAAAGGAGGGTCTACCACTAGGAATTCTCACATACCTAACTGTCTATGTCAAAGCCTCTATTGGTCCCACAATATTTTCCCTTGATCCTCACTAATAAAAATCCTGATTTTTCTGTGTGCCAATGCCTCCTAGAATAAATTTCTCATTTTTTTTTTTAAATCAGGGGAGGGCATCTGATGATAATTTGAGTTAAAAGTATGCAAGCAGTCATGTCTCATGTAAGTTCTTCACAGTTTTCTTCAATTTAATCCTTACCACAAACCTGTGAATTTATCCTTTCTTCCTTTATCCTTCTTGTTGGCTAGAATGCAGATAATGAAGTCCAGAGACTGAACATATTGGATTATGAGGCAGCAGCCAAATATGACAAAAGATCAAATGTTCCACCATATTTTTTCCATCATCTTACATGCTTTATCTTCTTCATTTTTAATACCATCTAATACACTGAGTCAGACAGTGTATGCCTTTGATGCTGAAACAAAGTGACCCAACAGTAATTAAATTTTGAAACAAAATAGAAATTTAGTTCTTACCCCAAATAAAGTTCATGATAGCAGTTCAGATTCAGGGTGAACTTTGCAGACACTGAGTGACTTTAGAGTATACACATAATAGATATGTGCCAGTTTGACCAATTCAGTCATAAGCACATGTATTTCCTGGTTTTTCTGACTAGGCCTGAAGAGAGATAAATCTCTTCAGTTCTTCATGATTCTTGAGATATGTGTCAATGAAGGAGGATAAATTTATTATCCCAACTAGTAATCTCTGAACTATGTGCTATATATCCTTTCATTTATTTATCTTATTCTCTCTCTCTCTCTCTCTCTCTCTCTCTCTCTCTCTCTCTCTCTCTCTCATTTTGATTGTGAACTACCACACAGGCAGAGGACCTGTTCTGTAGTATATTTGTTCAGTAGTATACCTCTAGTGCCTAGGAGAGTGCCAGATACATAGTAGTTACTCAATTTTTATTTTTTAAATTAACTAATACACTACCGGATTTTTGTAGATTCTCTTGGTCCCTATACAATGGAATTTCCACATAGTAGGTTCCAGTTTGAGAGTCTAAGGAAATGGGTGGCCTCATCAAAGTCATTTCGGACATCTTAAATTTAGAGATGTTTTCATGTCTGGACTTCCTTATCAATGGTACCTTATATAACTAGTTCTCTTCTTTAGAACATACTGAACGCTTTCTGATAGCATTAAAATTCAGGTGCATTGTTACTTCCATTATAAGAAGCCTTTTAAATTACATTATAACCCTCTGGAAACATAGTCTAATTGAATGAAAAATGTTTCATTGTGTTCTTAATTTATACTATCCACAAAAAATGTTTAGACATTAAACTGCTAATGATTTGTTTCCCAGAATTGCTATTATTATTTATTATCAGAGTAGACCCTTTGTAATTTACACTAATAACTGAGGGACTCACTAGAGATTACTGAATTTGGCAGATTAGTTAGTGAATAAATAGATATGAAAAACATCAACACTGTTGTACCACGAAATGTGTTTTTTTCATTATTTGATAAGTGTACTTTAATTATAATCATCTATGGTAATGTTTCACAGTATGCTAATAAACACACTGCCATATTTTATGAAATTAATGAAATCTTAGAAGAAAATTGTTTGCTAAATTTGTCCCAGCTTTTAGAGAAAAATATAAATTTCTGTTGTTGTAAGTTTTGTATTACTTTCAATCCACTAGATCTCATATTGTGTGGTATTCTTTTACTCATTTCCTTTGCTTATTGTCTATATTCCCTACTGGAAAACAAGGATCATGAGAATACATTTGCCTCCTCACACACATTGTGCATGTTATGCAGAGTTATATATTTAAGTACATGTTGTGTAGATATGTAATACTTTACAAATGGAAAGATTTTAAATACAAATTTGAAAGTCCTATAAATTTAAATATATATTTTGATCTCTGTCTCTGATCTATGTTTTTAGAGGCCCTAGGGGAATAAATTAAATATCTTTTTCCATTGTTAGTAATCTCCAATCACTTATTTTTTAATGTCAAGATACCATATTTAGAAATATTTAGAATTGTTACTGCATTTTAAAGGCTGGTCAAGATGACCAAAAGCTTTCGTCGTTTTGTTTCATTTTGTTTTTGCTGTGGAATACTTAAAGGGTACTCCACACTTTTAATCTCATCTGATAATTTTTATATGAATAAGGATAATTGAATTTTACTAACCTGAATTTACTGATCGACTTCTTTTTTAAAAAAAAAAAAATATTTCAGAGATTACCCATTTAGTTCTTATTCAATTATGTAAGAAAATAGAAGAAAAGAAAAGAAAAATTACCTTTATGGGGTTTGTTTTCTAGTTGGGGAGAAAGATAGTAAATGAGATATACAATTAAAGTAATGACTGGTTATAGAGTAATATGTGACAAGGAGAAAGATACAGCAAGGAAGAAAAGTTGTATGGGGTGTAATTTTAGGAAAGGATTCCAGTGACATGACATTTGAGAAATGACCCAAAGGGGGCAAGGGAGCAAATAGTGCTTCGTCTGAATGGAAAACTTTCTAGCCAGAAGCAGGCAAGGGCCCTGGCCCTGAGCAGCGAGTAGTGTGTTTGAAAAAATAGGAGGCTGGTATGACTGGAAACTGGTAAGAAGAAAATAAGCAGGAGATGAGTGAGTGAACTAGCAAAGAGCCAGAGTAAATGGTTATAGGAGCTTATTCTTCCTTATAAAATCATTACGATTCATGTTTCTTAGACACCGGTCCCAATAGAAAAATGTACAAGAAAGAGGAGCATAATATGTATGTAAGTAAAGCAATCTGTGGGAGAAGAAACACAAACTTAATATGGTTTTGAAGAAATGCTTAAAATGCTTAGAAAGCAGAGGAATGAAATTTGAGTTTTGAAGTTATGATGTAAAAGATATATTAGACTCGTAGAGTAACAAAATTTAGAAAACCAGATAGTACCAGGCGTTGATAGAGGAGAGCATATAAAGGAATGCCCATGTTATTGCTGGGACTGTAGAATTGTGAGAAATTTTGAATAACTTGTCACTGTCAACTCACATTCACTATTCATTGAAACTTGATTATAGTAGTTCCAATCATATATTTACATCCTGAAGCAGGTTTTCCATACTTCATGAAAGGTAGGTCTTTATCGCAGTAATATTTAGTAAGTCACACATTATAGATGTCCACCATCAGATTCATATCATGGAGTAAAATGCACATGATAGAAAAGCAACAGATTAGATGTATACATAACAAAATGAACAAATAATTTAAAAAGTAATTCTAAATGAATACAAAATAGAAAATTACGGTAACATGTGAATTACAAAATAATTGCATTCAAAGCAGTAACACATTTTTCAAGAGCACACAAATAAGAGAGAGGAACATGGAAGTGAGACATGGATCTAGAAAATAATTTTTTAAATTACTATTTTATTATCTCCACATCCTTAAATTCCTAAAATATATACCTAAAATATATGCCTAAAATATGTACCTAAAATACCTAAAAATATAATTTGTTAATGAAGTATCAACCAAACTAGTAATGATTTATGAGTCAGTTTCAGAGAACTCATTGCAATGATTTGCTTTTACACATGCACATGCATGTGTACATACACAATGTAAGCTATCTAAATGTTTACTGACATCTCATCATTTAAAGAAAATCACCATAATAAAATAAAGGAGATAAATGAACTTACGTTTATAGCAATATGATCACATTTTTACAAACAAGATTTAAAAGAACATATTCTAAAATTGATACAGTCTATCTACCAGTAACTTATAGGAAATATCACATTTTTATGTTTTTACCTCGGAATCACCCCAGGAACAAAATAAGGTTTCCTAGCATTACTGCTCTTCACAGTTTTGCTAGTAATCATATTCAGTGCAATAAGACAAGAAAGAAAATTTAAATATAATCATTGATTATATTTGATTTCTAAATCAGTTGACATCTAGAACATTAAGTTAGTAACTCATCATCTTCTCCCGGCTGCCGAAAACCTTGAAACATTGAGAAAGGAATAGAAGTGTAGCAGATAAGAGAGAAATATATGCACATTCACTACTCATAAAGCAGATATTGCTAGTTATAAATTCAATAAATGTCTTTGCTTTTATAGAAATTCAGAAATAGAATTTCACAGCTTATTCGAAGTCATGCTGAACCACCATAGGGCTTCCTCATGGGCAGACCCTGTACCCTAAGTTTACCAAATGGCCAAGCACAATTAAAGAAAATGCTCCCTTTGTTTGTTTGTTTTTATCCCAGGAGAAATGTATCACATAGATTAAGTTATTTCTCCCCTACAAGTGAGTGACTGAGAGGCCAGAACAAGTCCAAGAAGGTTGGTCTCAGACAGCAACAGCTTAGTTGAAGGATATATTCTTAAAAAAAAAAAAAATGTTCTTTATAAATATAGTCTACCTATTTAAAAAAATTAAAGTGTTCAACTGGAAAATAATTTTAAAAATTGACAAAGTGGACAGATACAAGTAACAGATATGGGGAACAAAAAGAATCTTAAGTTGATACCGCCAAAACTTAAAAAAATAATAGAAATAAAAGAGCCTATTCAAAATAGCATAAAAACTGTGAAGTCTAGTAATGAACTGACAAGTCTGGACCAGGAATATATAAAATTTTATTAAAAGAATATAAATTGACCCACATGACAGCAACTCATTTTCTTATATAAGAAAATTACATGTTGTAAAAATGTCAATAACCTCCAAATTAATCTATATTTAAATATAATTCCCAAGTAATTTCCAGTAGATTTGTCATACAAAACTTGGCAAGTTTGTGTACCTCTCTAGTGGCTCAGTAAGGATTCTTAGGTTGCCATTCGGGCAGGAGTGGATGCTGCAGTCTTAAAGTAGTATTTATCCTTCTCTAGTGAAGGGGAGTAGCACATTCCATCCCCAGACTCAGACCCTACCCACTTCTTAGTTTAGAATGATATATATGCATAAATTGCTTTGCTGCGTAGAAGTCTCAAATTTTTATGGAGTTCTCCCATGTCAAAAATTAATTTTTTTCTCTTGTTGATCTGTCTTATGTCAACATAATTATCATACCAGCCAAAGAATATAGAAAGAAAGATTTTTTTTTCTTTTTCTGCCCCTTTACGGGATAACACCACATTATAAAGGATAATCTTTTACTTAAAGGGAATTGATTATAGATGTTAACTAAATTTACCAAATAGCTTTAGAGAAACATCTAGATTAATATTTGAATAAATAGCTGGGTATTATAGCCTAGGCACAGTGGTGCATAAAATTAATTATCACATCTTGTAAAGAGGAGACCCAGAAGACCCATAAATATTCTGAGGAAGGGATAAAAACAAAGCACTTTTTTCATCCAGTCTAAATTTTCATTGAATTTAAGAATGCTTTGTTGCATAGAAATAGACAAGTAACTTAGAGATCTCAAAGTAAGAACATATGATATTTTAATCTATGATAGAGGGATCATTTCTAAACAGTGGATAAGAGATCTTGGAATAGTATAATATATTAAAGTTATATATTGTATTAACATAATATATTAGATAAATTACATATGAAGAAATACTATTGATAAATAATGTTTCTAGATGGTATCATATATAAATATATAGCTGCAAACATCAAAATGAAAGTGGAGTTTCAATAAAAATTTATGAGTGTGGTCATGCTGGATTATATACTTACAATTCTTCCTTCCTTACCTACCCTTGTCCTGGCTTTAGAGTTTCCAGCATTTACTTACTTGTTGCCTCATATTTGAATTAAAATATGACTTAATTTGACCAGTGGAAAATTAGTAAGCAACATTATGAGCAGAGGTTTTACATCTTGTTGTGCACTTTGACTTGCTTTCATGCTTCTCCATACCATGGCAAGAGCATGTCCAAGGGAGGTTTGGCCCTAGAATGAAAATGTATTTATTTATTTTTTATCACAATCTAGAGGAAACCGATGAATTACAGATTAGCCTGGCAAGGTTCCTGCTGACGCATAGAAACCATGAGCATGAAAAATAAATGCATTTTGTTTAAGGTGCCTGAGCTTTTGAAGTTGTTTGTAATAGAGATTTATTATTTTGATAGTGAGTTAATACATTATAGAAAATTGAGGAATATCTATATATGTGTTTGTGTGTATACTTAGAATAAAGAATGCTTTCTAAGCCAAAAAATAAAACAAAACACAGACAAAAATTAAATATTTGTTCTTATGCAGATATTAAATATCAATGAAATAAATATCAAGTCAAAATGGTGAGCTGTGTAACATACATACTTTGAATTGATATAACATTTGAAGAACTATATTCAAAGAGAAAATTACAGTAACGGAAAAATTGCCAATTATATTAACAACAAATGCACAGTATTATTAGCAGAGAAATACATTAAATGTTCTCATCCTGTGCATAATCATATTCAGTAAGAATCAGTGATCATTATTAGTCAATAAAACCTGCTCCAAATAAGTCTAAAATCTAGTTTGCTATTCATGAACATGAGTTTAAATGAAAGTTTAAAATTATTTTTGTCATTGAAACAATTCTTAGATTGATTTATACATGTGATCACGAACAAAATCCTACAAGGCTTATCATTTTTTTATTATAATTATTAATTGACAAGGTGTTTCTGAAGTTTGTGCAGAAATGTAAATGATTTGGAATAGCCAGACAACTTTGAGAGAAAAGATCAAAGGTGGAGGAGTTACATTATACACTTTTAGCACTTATTATAAACTACTGTATTGAGCATAATGACAGGCAAATAAATGGAGCAGAATAGAGTCCATAAATAGATTCTCATATATATGGTCAATTGATTTATGACAAAAGTGCAAAGGCAATTAAATGGGAAAGGACCGTCTTCAAAAAAATGATGGCAAAACAATCAGATAGTCATTTGCAAAAAACAAATACTCAGCCTTTACCTTGAATTATATAAACACCAAAACCTAGGCTATTCCCCAATAAATTTTTTAAAAAAAACTATTATAATGGGCCCAATTTTTAATCTTTATTATGAGTTGGTACTATGATGTTTCAATTGGTAAAATGGAAAAAAAAAAGAGGAACTACCCCACAATTTTATTTTTATTTTAATTTTTTTATGAATCCTGAGAGAGAAGCAATAGTTTCAGAAATTGAGAGCAGTGCCCAGATTATTTCAGCATTGGAATGCAGAATAAATAGCTTCTATTGCATGAGCCATACCAAAGATTATTAAGGGAGTCCTTGAACCTATAAAAATGATTAAGCTTCAATATCAAAAAGCTATTTGAAGTTATCGCTGAGACACAGTAGAAAACATAGCTGATTACCTGGCCACATAGTGTCAACTCTTCTCTCATGTGAAACCCAGTTATAAAAACTGGCATAAACATTTTTTTTTTTTAACTCCTGGAAGGTGCAGCTGAGTTAAAAAAGCTATCACATTCCCAAATCAGAGGAAAGTATACTGTTTGCTAAAGAATGCTAGTCAGCAGTTTTAAATCAAAATTTCTATGAGGGAAAGCCTAAGCAAATCTGTGAAGTAACAAGACATCTAAAAAGGTGCAAAATGTGTATCACAAGGCTCCAGCCTTCCCTGGCAAGCATGTTTCCATGAGGCTGTGCAGTTTTACCACTGGCAACGGTTTCAGGTGCCATCTTAAGAGAAAGAAAGAGAGAGACGGACAGAAAAAAAAAAGAAAGAAAGAAAGAAAGAAAGAAAGAAAGAAAGAAAGAAAGAAAGAAAGAAAGAAAGAAAAGAAAAAAAAAAAGAGAAGAGAAAGAAAGAAAGAAAAAAGAAAGAAAGACAAGACAAGAAAGACAAGACAAACAAGACAAGAAAGAAAAGAAAAGAAAAGAAAAGAAAAAAAAAAAACCACAGAACTTGGCATTTCTGAAAATAATTTTAAGGAAATATACTGCAGAGATTTCCCACCCTACATCTCCCTACCTGCATCCCTCCTTATTCTGAGGAAAACAATATACATCATAAAGAAGTTTATATAATAAGTTTCTAAAGATGTTTGAATCTGTAGCACAAACTGAAATATTTAGTGCATCCTTTTATTTTCTATTAGCAGCAATAGAACTAAACTCGTGTATCTATTGCTAGAACTCAGAACTTTTTTGTTACCTCAGTACTCTTTAGACTCCAAATAATCCATGGAAACCAACAATTTTTGATTGCCTAAAACAGTATGCATTTGTTATCTCTCAGTACTACAGGTCATAAATCTGGCTATGGCATCTCTGGATTCTCTACTCAGCATCCACAAGGCTAAAATCAGTGTTTGTTGAGCTATATTTTCATCTTAAGCTCTGGGTCCTCTTCCAAGGTTATTCAGGTTGAAAGACAGACCTTGTTTTCTTGCGGGCTACTGACCAGAGAGCACTGTCTACTTTTGGAGGATGCATTTATTTCCTAGCCATTGGAGCTTTCTTACACCATAGTAGTTTTCTTCTTCAAAGCCAGTGGGAGAATCTCCGTCCAGCCTGCTATGGAAAAAGCTTGAACAAAAAGTAATTATCCTATCACCTTTGCCTTATCAGTTCATCTAACCAGGAAGGGTGGAGACTCTCTCATCATATTCACAGGTCCTGCCAATATTCGGCAGAAAGAGATCAAACTAAGCATTTACACCACTGGCCAGATGTCCCGGAGATACCTTAGCATTTTGCTTACTGCGTTTTCCTTTTAAGAAGTTCCTCTGATACCATTATTTGGTTCCTCTGACACCATACTTTTATAGACTTTTCTCCTTCGCCTTCAAATTTGTCTTCAAGATACCATTTTTATAGCCTGCCCTTACAATATTTAATATTGCCCACTCCCAAAGTTGAGTCTCCCTTCAATAACCTGATGCTATGTAGATTTAAATTTCCATTCCTTAAATCGCATAACATTTACTGTGACTCTTGATTTTTAGTTACACACACACATGCATATACAAATATACACAATGGTCTGTCTACTGAATCATCTGGCTTTAAATAGTAGAATACAAGTGTCTAATCACCTAGTTTATTAAGTAAATTCACACTCTTGTATTTGTTACATATACTGTAACTTCAGATTTTGAAAAATCTGTCTAAATAGTATATTTGAGCCATACAGAACCATACTTTGTACATATTGGAGTTCTTCTTGAGGATATCTCCTTGCCTTAATATTCACATGATCTAAGCCAGGACTGCCTTTTTGTAATAATGTTTTTTTTCTGAATCTGGGCTGTTTAAATGTGGTAGCTATTAACTACATATGACTATTGTGCCTTTGGAATGTGGTTAATATGACAGAAACAATTTTAAATTTTATTTGATTTTAATTAATTTAAGATTATACAGCCACACATCACTAGTGGTTACATATTGGAACACACATCTCAGTTTTTAAGCACCAGACTTTTAATAGTTGGAAATCACTGAAACTTGAGTTGCTGTAATTTGATTCAACTAAACTAAAATTAAAAATACACTTATCAACCTTTATTTGCCTGCTCAGCATTGTGCTAACAGCTGCAGAACTAAGATGCAAAGCACCGACAATTCCAGACTCTATCTTTAAGGAGTTGTATGCTACACTTGGACAAATTCAGCCTGCAACCTACTTAGATAAATATACTGCTGGAGCATAGCCACACCTTCCTTACTTCTTATCTATAGCTACTTTTGCCCTACGATGTCAGATGTGAGTAATTACAATTTAAGCTGTATGACCCTCAGCCTAAAATATTTACTATATGGCTCTTTACACAGAAAGTTTGCTTGGTCTGGTCTAGTGGGTAATAGATATGAAAACAAGTATTTACAGTAGAGTGAAACAAACTGAACAATGGAAATGGAGATAAAGTGCGTAGCCATTAGGGCAATGCATGAATGATTCTGGCTAAGTTGTTCAGGAAAGGAATGAGAGAGAAGCAATGTCTGAATTAATTCTGATTGATGAACAAGAGTTCTGCAGAACAGAGAAGAGGTGTGTTTGATGAGTCTCTTTGTATTTAGTGAAAGGGGAATAAAATAATCTTACCATTCTAAATACATACACATATACATAAAATTATTTTCTTCACTATGGCTATTTAACATCAATCTGAGCATATTTTAAAATATTCTGTATTGGAAAGTGCTTAAACCTCTTAGACTCATATACTTGCAGTTGCTATCCTCTAATGAACATGTTGAACATTTATTTATGTTTTTCTACAGTTAAAATTGATGTTCATTTTCAAAGCACATAATAGTCAAAAAGGAAGACTTTCTAATAGCACACTATAATTTTTCTTTTATGGTAAATGAAGGAGTACATGAATGCAGGCACTTCATGGAAAATATGTATTTTTTATGTTATCGTCTAAAATTTGGAGATGACCTAAGGAGAGATATTTATGACTTGAGCTGAAAAAGGGCATTATAATGACTAGAACGTAGACCACATAGAACCACCTATCCTTAAACAAACATATTGAATTCAAATTGAAGCATGAAGAAATCCAATACCAATATTGGAATAGATTTTAATATCAGCAATGATTTATACTCTAACTCATCTTTTGAAGAAAATGAAATTGTACATAATCAGAATTGCAAGCCTATAGTTTTCTGATCATATATGAAACACTTTTTTCTTTTTTTTGGCAGCGGTGACTTTGTCACATTCTACCACAGGGGTAGTAGCCCTATAGTTTGGGGGGGGGGCGGGGCAATGATAGTAATCACATCCCCTGACTATAGTCATTGGCTTAGGTAACCTAGATTTAATATTACTTGTATATGACATTACCTAAAGGTAAATAAATATCCCTGAAATGTGGTTTGGTCTATGAAAATCACAAAATAGTATTTAATGGTTATGACTGGGAAAATACCCCTTTCTATTAACATGAATAAAAAAGCGTGTCATCATTTGGTGAATATGAGAAGACAGCCTAACATGAAACCAACAGATGGGAGAGGGTAGGGAAGACACTGCAGAGAAACTGAGCCAGACCTGATTGACCATCTTCCCTAAAGTCAGGGCAGGACTCATATTAAAGGAGGCTAGCAATTCTCTGTATTACGTAAATCAGTGTAGTGATATTTTATGTTACTTAAAACTAAAAATATGCTGACGAAGATGTACAATATACACTATAAATCGTGCAAGTAGAGTGCACCTCCAAAAAAAGTTTACAGCGAATATTGAAATTATAATCTAAAGAGCTTTGGGATCACTTTTAGTTTTGTTTTCAGGAGTAATAAGCATCTGCCAATATAATATAAGCCCCATGACAACAATTTTAACCCCTTCTGACCCTTTGGGGTTGCACAGACTTTCTACTTTATAATTTTGTTGGGTTAAAATTTTGTGTGCCTTACTGAAATGTATATGCTGCCTTAATTTTAAGGAAACTCTCAAGAAAAGAGGAATGATGAGGTGGATTTTCATGGAAATGCAGATCAAGGAAGATTTATGGGAGGCCAAAGTAAGAGATTACCTGGAGTAAAATTAAGTAGCTAAGAAGAAATATAAGGCCAACAGGAGTGGAGGGATCTGGGGAGGGGGAAGGGGAAAGGAGCCGGAGCAGGAGCGCATGCACAGGGTTTGTTAGGTGTTGTAGGGAGATAATGACAGAGTAGAAAAGTGATACTGAAATAAAAAACAAGTTCCTCAATGAAAAAATAAATGCAGAAATATAGAAAAAAATAAATGTTGAAAAATGCTATAATTTTTAAATACAGTGTAAAAATATCCAGTAACTGCACCTAGACTTTCAAGAGTGCCATGTCTCTAAGAGGAATTTAAAATTACAGAACTTACTGCTAAAGTCAGAAATGTTTAAAAATATCTATATTTTCCATACTGTCTATAACTCTTTATACATGAATCAAAATTTGCTTTTGTAATGTCGTTTTTAAAATGTATCAGTAGTATCATCATCTTCCTTCTCCTCATCTGATTTTACTTTGCAGAATATTTTTATAGAATAAACAGTATTATGGACTCGAATTCATAACATAGGGTGAACATTAAATGTAAAGTTATCAAATAACATATAAAGCTAAGTAATTGCAGTTAACATTTATGTTTTAATATTTTATTCTATATCTAGAACATCAGTGTGTTATAAAAAGTAACATGCACATAGGGAAAGTTAACACATTTTTATTTCATTCAAACATTTATAAAAAGCAATAATAGCATTCTTGAAAATTATAAAAAGAGATATTTTATTTACAACTATCTAAAGGTCAGTTGTGAGAGAAAATCTTCTTGTATATTATGGATGACTCCTATACATACTGTTAACGTAGGTGCTTTTTAATAATTTAATTTAGGATACCTAATCTATATTTACACGTGTTATCAATTATAAACTGGTTTTAAAGTGACTTTATGATTGATGATCATACAAAACTCATTGCACTAGGCCAGTGATCTAAATCTTTAAAAAATCATAGATATTTTCTGTTCTTGAATTCCACAATACATTGACATAGTAAAGATCTGATAAGTAAAGTTCTGTAGTTAAGAAAATTGATAAGCTTTATTTAATGCAACATGACTTAAACTTATTTGGTCAAGAAAATTGTTTTTGTTCCCTAAATGACACAAATATTTATAACTAGGAGCTATTATTGCATAAAATGGGATTTGGAGCATGCATTTCTAATGTTTTGCTGTTGTTTTAGCCTTTTCATTTTGAATAAAAATATTTTCAAGTCTTTGAATTTGCTTTTGAGTTCCCTTGGCTCAGTTCTACCATAAATAGTAATTTTTTTAGCTTATTCTAGCCTCGGTGGTAGTTTTGGTTCTCTTGGCTTAAGATAGCACTAATGCTTTAAACAAAGCTTTGTAAACAAAGATGTTATTATCTTAACAAAGATAATAACATTTAATTCTGAGATAGATACTAAAGACCCAGATTTTTAAAAGGTTAGAGGACAGTAGATAATTCATGAGTTTTACTAACTTATATGCAGATATTTGCTTGAGTAGTTTTCTAATACATTAAAGCTTATAATTTGATATAAAAGGAAGAGATTATACATATAACATATATAACTATATATAGGGTTTCCCCAACAAATGTCACCAATGGAAATTTCTTACATAATAATCACATTATTTGTTCCCCAAATTCCATCCTATTCATACTAGTCTAACATGAATGATGTGATATGAAGAAGCTTTAGCGTAAGTCAGACTGGAAAGATTTTAATAATTTGGGAATGTAATGCTCAATGTCAAAGGCAGATAAACCAAAGTCTTGAAATTCTAAAGCATGGTTTCCTCAGTAAGACAGCGTCTGTTAATAAATACTATATTATGGTCTTCATTCTGTAGCTACATATGACAAAACATTTTCACTCAGAAAATGTCATGCATATTTAGAAGGAAGATTGACAAATTCCATCATATGAAGCCATTTTTTGGAATACAAGGTTGAAAAGCTGCCTAGATCCTCATTGCAAAGTGAAATGGCCTGATTCTTGGCAATAGAAGCAAAGTGAATACAGCATCTGCTATGTTCTGATTGAGAATACTTATGGCTAAATAATGAACAACGTAAGTGTTGTGCTAGATAATCACAAATTAATAAAAAATAATGTTTTTTTTTTCCTTAGGGATACTCATTTTTCATTTCCTTGCATTCTACTTCTCAGTGTATATGAATTTGTAATATGTTTTAAAAATGTAAAATTAGACCATCAAAAGAAAAATATTAACTCCTGGCCTTTCAGTTCTTGTAAGGATTAAAAGAAATTTTAATACATTAAGGTCAGTCCTAATGCTTACTCTTTTGCTTCTCCCTTCCTTAGCACTAGTCTATCCAGGTTAGTCTAAAGATTTTTTTTTTTTTTTTTTTTTACATTTCCAAAATAGGTTTATGCAAAATTCCACTAGGAAACTTACAAACTTATTTCCATCTCTTTCCTCTTTCTTTCCTTCCTTAATTACTTTGCTGCAGAGTAAAATAGATGTTTGGTCTAATTTTATTTATTATAAAAGTTCGGTTTGAGATATTTTTATTGGCTTTACACCAACACATTGCTAAATATTTAATGAGATTATATACAAATCGCTTGTGTCTACACTGAAGTTCTAAAGATAGTGTTTTTAAAAATAGATATACCATTATGCTTACATTCTGAATACATTCTAAATCTGTCCCTTTTCATCTCATTATCCTCGCCTAGTCTCTGTAGTAGATGCTTTAGTCAAGATGAAAGCTGACATCTTACCTTAACCATGTGGTCTTTTCTCACATGTGAAGAAGTTTTACCTTACTTTATAATAATAAAGTGTTAAGCTTTTTAAAATACATGTTGTAGATGTCAGTTACCATCTTAATGGGCTTTATGTGTTCCAGACACCACATTCAGGGAAGCACTGATCTATGTAGTGGTGATTTGCGATTGTTGAAATTTTACAATAAATTTTCTTTCAAAATCACATTAACTTGAGCTTAAACTAGAAATATACAAAGCTTTAATTAAGGAAAATAACGTATCATACAGGTGTATGTATCTACTAATAGTAATAGATTAGTTACTACTGAAATAGTAATTATGGATTTATGTTATACAAGTACACAATATTTGTATCAAAGAACCTTGCTATATTTATATAGCCTTCGACTTTAGGGTATTTGTGCAGAAGTTCTGCTACAGTTATTTAATGCAAGTTTGCCCAAGATTCCTTGACCTTTGTTGACTTTAAGTAGTTTAATGACTAATTGTATATCAACAATTTCATCTTCTGTTGATCAGTGATTTTATTCATTTTCTTTTCAGAATGGCACCCAATCTCCACAGAAACTTTTTTAGTCTTAAATTGACGTGTGCTGAATTACTAAACTCAACTGAGCAGATTTTTTGTAAGTATTAATTGACACTTGAAATGCGATCCATTATCTGAAAAAAATTTGACTCGGTGCTGATAAGACATTAGAAATGGAATGCACTTCAGTATATCTTGCACACATGCCTGCTTTACTGACTGAGAAAAAGAGAGATTAAGGGGAAGTTTTGTAAGTAAATGATACCAGAAGTTATCTTCTCTTTCTTTCTCAAGTTCCAATTCAATGTGTCTTTCTTGTATAGTTATTTAGTGCTAACGGTTTATCATTTTTAAGGTTCCAAATCCGCAAACTCTTCTAAGACAAAGTTATTTAAAACTTTAATAGTCAAGCACCAAGATTGTGAAAATTTCTGAAGTGCCTCAGAAATAAGGACTTATTTTTCCACTTGGAAAACATGATGTTTCATATTTATCACTGATGTTACATTAGCATTATTTGTGTGCTGATGACTGCTAACCTGGGGGGAAACAAAAATATATGTATTTATAAAAAGCAATGCTATTGCATTACATTTAATATAACTAATGCTATTATAATATGATTATTTTCCCATTATTCTTTCCTATAATATGTTTATGAGATTAGATGATCTTTTATTTTTAATTGCATAAAAGAAATAAGCATTTGAAAAAGATAGAAAGCATTTTTTTAAAAAAATTTCTAGTCAAATAATAGATTTGAAAGTTAGTTTGGAAGCAAACCAAAGTTAAAGAAAAATTTTTAGTTATTTGACCTAGCAATATTTGTGGGTCCCAGTTCCATTATTAATAAAATAAAAACAATTATTCTTACCATATACATACATGATGAAATTTAATTGGGATATATTTTTCAGAAATGTTCCATACAACTATATCATGAACACCTTAAGTATTAAGTTATATTAGCCTTGATATGATTCTTTGAAGTAATATTACCCAATGCTTTAGCCTGTGGACCACTCTATCTATTTTTAATTATTAATTGTCAATAATTTATATCCAATATGTCATACATCATTGATCCATAAGGTAATTAAGTCCATATATTCAATGATCTATATATGTTTGTCTATTATCTATTATCCTAATAAATGAACTATTATTTAGGATTTTTGTAAAGCTTACTTATGCATCCAAAACTTTAATACTAACTTCTATATAGCTCTTTTTAAAAATAATCTGTCTTTCCACTAGAGTAAAATTTTGTTGGATTAAAAATCACATCTGTTTTTCTATCTCCTCAACCACCACAAAGACTGAGACATAACATGCTTGTTAAATTAGATAATAACTTCATAAATTCTTTCCAGGATATGTGTGTGTGTGTGTGTGTGTGTGTGTGTGTGTGTGTGTGTGTAAATTTATATGAAGAGTCAAGTTTATTTTTGAAAAGAATTCTAAGTATATTTAGTTATCACTGATCTAGGCTAAAGGAAAATATTAACAAGGAATGTTTGTCTTATGAGGCCAGTTATAAATTTTTTTCCATCCTTCAGGTCTAAGATGTATTTATGCTATGCTGAATTTCAAGCAGAGGTGGGTGAATTATAATACAGCAAGAGTCCAGGATCTCATGAGTTCCACGTAGTATTTTAGTAGATTCATGTGTCAAAATTTTCCATAATATAGAAGTTCATCAGTCAGCTTATATGTGTCCTCTGTAATATCTTTAGAATTTTGTAAAAATATTGTAAGTTTAAAATCCTTTGCATAGCAATTTTAATAGTAAATACCATATTAATGATTTTCAAATACAGGAAAGAGAAGAATGGATAGCAGTAAACTTAAAATTTTGAGCACATTCTATAACATGCATTGTGTTTATGCTGGGATACACGGGTACTGCTTCTGTTGTGGAATAAAATGTGTAATTTGCTAAGCAGAGCAGAAAGCAATCCAACATAAATTGATAGAATATTATAAAATAAAAACATTTTAATGGGCTGAAACTTCAAGAACAACATATTACCCAAACTGGTATATAACCCAAACACTAGGATTTAATGGTTCTATATCATTTTTGTGTTTGCTTTTTTGTGAAAATTGCTTGAGGTTCTGTAGTTATTTCTATTTCACATTTGAAATATGGCTCCATTCTCCATCAGATGAGGCAAAGGATGCAGAGTTACATAATGAACCATGAAGTAAATGCAAAAAAAAAAGTTTCTTTGAGATTTAGCAAAAAGACTCTCTATTATTTGCCAATATAATTTTTTTTTTACTGAATGTAATATTATTGCATGAAGACCGAGTGAGTCTCACAGGATTTTCTGTATTATAATGGGACAATTTTTTGAATTTCCTAAGCAAAAAACATAATGTCACTTTAAATTTTGTTTCTTCCTTTTTTTTTTTTTTTTTTTTTTTAGTAAGTAGTGAAATCTACCCTAGAAAATTACGCTCTGTATTACTAGACATAGTGGCAGTTTTACTTCAGGGCTGTCAGAATCACCGTATACCTTTTAAAAGTACACACACACACACACACACACACACACACACACACACACACACATTGCAGTCTTGTGGGAGTCAATGCTGAAAGGAAAGATGAAGCTTAACATTATCTGAGCCGGAGCTCTATAGTTTCACAGACTCGACTCATTATTTTTAAGAAAGTCAAATATCTCAATAATTCGAAATGGCTGTTAGGAATTTTACTTGAGGGTTTGTTGGGAATCTAGGTTGGCTATTAAGGGAATATAATTCTAGGATAATAAGAGGTTGAAGTGAAAGAAAGTAAATCTTGCTTGTGGTAGATACCGCAAGCGACATTGATTAGATATTTGAGTGAAAAAAAAAAAAGACCTACAATGCTTGTCTTAGACTATTTCTTACTTCTTTTGAAAGATAATAGTTCACCTAACAAATTTTTGTTTAATGTTTATGTCACACATAGACCAAAACAAGAGAGAAGAGATCATGGAATTTGTACAGTGAAGCTGGGGAGGCAAGGTATAGATACATAAATTAGACAATATCCCAAAGTTATACATCATCAAGGAGGTGATATAGTGGATACTCACAGCATAATGGTAGATATATATCACTGAACTAAAAGCAATACTATGAAAAACCGAATGATATTAAAGATTAAATGTTGCTAATATCCTGTTTACTGATTCATTCAGATTATGAACTCTACCTGTACCTGTATGTAGCCTTTCTTTTTCTATGCAAAAAAATATTCTGAAACATTGAGTTATCCTCACTAGACATACGCTGAATGGCCTGGAAGTCACTTTCTTCAGCTTATCTTTAATGAATATTTTCAATATAGCAGTGCGATTGACAGTATCAGTGTCAGATGCACCTGTAATGGAACCTCGCCTTGGGCTTTCTGTGTACAGACTGTTTCTACCAAAAAATGAGGACTTTATTCTTGATTTAAGATATATTTAAATAAAATGAACCTCTTGAGCGGAGCTTCTGTTAGTACAGTTTAAGTTGTCAATTTCATCACAATGGTTATTGATGTTTTTTATTCCTACTTTTTTTCCTAGTTCACAAGATTTCTTGAAGCATTTTTTTAAACATAAACTAAAGCCTTTCTGATTATGTCTTCCATGCTGAAATATCATTACTGAGGGACTTAATTTATTCTGCAACCTTAAGTAATTCTTTAACAACTACACTATTCTTGCTGCATTAATTTTGCATGGCTATATAGCCTGGTTTCATACTGAGCTAGAACCCAGCCTATTCATAATCAAAAAGTACTTTAAAATAATTACATGTTATTTTGACTCAGATGGCAAAACGTCATCTACTGAATCTCCACAACCTTTCTTCGAGCACTCCAGGGTTGTTAACTTTGACCTTCCATACTATTTTGCAGAAGGCCACAATAAAGATGAACTGGCAATAAACAAATAGAAACATTCCCTTAAATCCTAGTAAAAGAGTACTAAAAAAAATTAAAGTCCAGAAAATTATTCTACCGTATGTCACTTAAAAATATTTTTGAGCTATTAAACCTTACATTATTGTACCCATTATCACTTTTATATAAAAGTATTGAATGGCACTTATTTTTCTGCTTTGTAAGTTTTCAAGACAATATTTTTTTACATTCTATTAATACAGTGCCTTGACTACTTGTCCCCTTTGTGCATGTATGCGGCGTGTGCTGTGTGCGTGTGTGTGTGAGTGTATTCTCTGTGTGTGGGAGACCTATTATTATCAAAAGGCCAGCAACACTAAGGGATTGAATGGGTGACCTGAAGGTTAAATTCCACAGCAGTAATCACTAAGCTGTTCTCTATTATAGTTTCACTAAAAAGACTGGGACTACTGACATCTGGTACCTCCCTATCTAAAACCTTTTAAGCTATTCGGGGGGAAAAAAGAAAAAAAGCTTTTATTTAGGAAATGAACAAAACTCTAGGTGTGTGTCACTTAAAGATCTGGAAACTTCCTGTAAGATACACTGTTTAAAAATGGTCAGAAACATTTGTACTGAAATAAAATGTTAAGCTACACTTTTTTATTTTTATAATCCTTTTCTTGACCTATATAAAGAATATAAAGAGTGCATACATAGAGAAATTGTTTCACACTATTTTGAAAATGTTCTCATAAAATAAACATATTTTGCTTTAATTGTCAATATCCTAACAAAATGACAAAAAGATTATAAGATAAAATATATTAATTCGTATGCACAAATTATAAGCAATGACTTTTTGTTATATGTATAAATAATTTAAATAAGTTATTCCTGGTGTCTTATGGACTTAGTTTAAAAAATGTTTTACTAAAAATATTTATTAAGTGGATTTACAAGTACTAGAAAATGTCAGCAAACAATAAACAGTCAAGAAAATTCACAATGCATTTCTCAGTTTAAGATAAATATGTATTTTAAAAACGGTATTTCACTATTAATATTCTATGTTAGAATAATTTGCCATTTTTAGAAAATTTTAAAAATAAGAAATTCATAATAACAAAGTTTCAATTCTGGTGATAAATTTTCTCTAGAACACAATTTTGCAGTTTCCAAGGGCTATTCTTTCTTTTCTCCAAAGGAGGCTAGCAATATACATACACTTTCACTCTTGTGTTTGGAAATAACAGAACAGATACCAAAAACACCCAATAAACAATCATAAAACACTACATCTTGCCCTTGATGAACAATACTAGGGATTTGCGGACAAAAAATATACATTAATAAATTACTTAAGAACATCAACAGAAGCAAATAATGGACAAAAGTAGAGGATGGTTCAATGGAGGAAATGAATTCAGCTATCTGCTATTTGTGAGAGATATATTTAAACAATATATGTAAATCAAATCCTGTTTATTCTTTTACTCATTTTTGTTTAATAGGGATTACTTGGAGTTTGCACAGTATACACAAATATCAATTTTGCTCTCAAAGGTTTTACAACAAAAGTTAAAGTTCATTTAATTTGGTCCAACATCAAAGTTTAATTCTTGGTTTTGCTACTTACTAATTTTGGGATCTACCAAATTTACCAGTCCTCTGAGTTAGAACTGATAAGATTACTATAGTAACCCCGTCCTCATTAGGTTGTTGTAAAGAATGAGATGTGTGTGTGTGTGTGTGTGTATATGCAGCATTCTGTGTACTTAAGAGCTATTATTATTGATATGAATAATTACATTAGGAGTAAGACGTTTTCAAAGAGAACAAAAATGCGATGTAGAGATAGAGAGGGAAACACTTTCCCATTAGAGAAGAAAAGTAAATTCTCCATGGAATAGGAGCATTTGAGCTGTGCCCTGAAGGATTTCTATTTGCATTTAGCTTCACAGAATGACCACCATTAGGGAGATTAGTCTAAGAGAAAGTTATTTAAATGGAATTTTGAATGAGATAAAGAATTATGGTCTATTTCACATAAGGAGTACAAAATTAGATTTGAAATAATATCATGTTCAAAAGGTTGAGAGAAAATCTAGCAAGTCCTGGTAAGGGAATGGAATAAAATTGTTCATGTTTGCATATAAAGGAGTCTTATACATCTTTAAAAATAAATTGAGACTGGAAAAATAAGAATTTATTCAAATTACTTTAGAATTTTTTTTTCTATTTTTCTCTATTGAGCAATTTAACAAGCATTTGGAAAAATCAAAGGTAATAATAGAGTAAAATATAATATTCATCATTTACTAGAGATTTTAGGAGTCTTAGCATAGTTGGAAATATGTTTTATAGTTATAATGAATGAGGAAATTCATGAATTCTAGGCTGTGTAATTTATAAAGAGAAGAGCAAAACTCAGAACGGGAATAAAAGGAAAAAGGGATCACCTAAAAGCAGACCTTTGAATTTTTTTCCTCAGGAAACAATATATGATCTTGGTATTGCCTGTTTTATTTGGTCAATTCACAATGCCCATTACCCACCTTTCATTCTCATTAAATTTATTCTGTGGTTTGGACTGGAAGGCGTGAGTCGCCTATTTCCCTAGGCACAATTAGATATATGGGTGTATTTCAGTAACATTTTTGTATTAATCTCATCTCACTCCAACTCAGTTATTTACTTCCAGCTGCCACTTCCTCAGAAGAGAAAGGGGTATGTATGTCTTACACCTAACTAGACCTAGATCTGTTTTACCACCAGTGCCTCTCTGTGGTAGTCTTGAAGATATGCATCTCAATCTCCTATCAAGAAAGAACTTGCCTATCAGCTGTAAGGAGTGCAGTTAGCTCACAATATACAACTGCTGGCTTTCAGGACCTGACAATGACTGAGCACAGTGGGGATACTAGGATCTGGTCATCTCTGCCCTCTATGACTCCTTTGTACGCAATCATTTTGCTGACTCTCTTCTTAGGCTTGTTGAGAGGAGCTTCACAGAATGAGACTCCTTCTGTCGATCTTCTTTTCTTCCTCCTCCCTTTGTGTGGGTGTCATTCTGCACCATCGGAAAGGCATTTCTTGCCTACTCCTGGGGCTCTCCTGTAGTTCATTGGCATTTCAATAAATCTCACAGAATTTTAATTCCATCTTGGCATCTGAAGGCCCAAGTGAGACATGCTCAGAATTCCTAATCCCAGAAGGTTACTTAAAACTATTTGTGGAATAAATGGATCAATAGATGGATGGGTAGATGAATGGACCAGAAGAATAGCTAGAGGTCAGCATAAAGTTTTGCTTTTTTAAACTGAGATCTTTCATCGAGACATACAACATTATAGTGATTTCAGGTGCACAACATAATGATTCAATATATGTATATGTTGTGAAATGATCATAAGTCTAGTTAATATCCATCACCGCACATAGTCCTAATTTTTATTCTTGATATAAGTCTTAACATTACTCACTTAGCAACTTTCAAATATGCAACACAGTATTATTACATCCGCAGGACTTATTTATTTTGAAACTGAAAGTTTGTAACTTTTGACCACCTTCTCCTATTTTACGCACTTCCCTTAGCCTCTGTATCTGGCAACCACCAATCTTTTTCTGTATCTCTGATTTGTTTTTGTTTTGGAGGGGTTGTTTTATTTTGCTTTTTGTCTGTTTATTTTTACATTGCACACAGGATCATACTATATTTGTTTTTCTCTGTCTGACATATTTCATTAAGAGTAAAGTTTTCAACACAGGGGAAGAAGTAAAAAGATCAACTTTATTTACTAGCTAAACTTAAGTAATAATTACTCCATCCATTAAAAATACACAGTCCCTGTCACTCACATACTACCACCTATTCTTGACAGAGGTTGAGAAATGATTTAAACTTAAAATATTATAAAGAAAATCATATGTATATATACCATATACACATATATACAAATATATAATTTTCCATACCTCTTATAATTGATAGCATACATATATACATACCATATAACATGAGAGATAAAATTTAGAATAAACTAAAATTCAGAATGTTTAAGTAACAAGTCAAAAGTAACATAGCTACAAAATGGTAGTGATTGAAACTTCTTTTCTCTTCCTTCCTTCCTTCCTTCCTTCCTTCCTTCTTCCTTCCTTCCTTCCTTCCTTCCTTCCTTCCTTCCTTCCTTCCTTCCTTCCTTCCTTCTTTCTTCAATATCAAAGATTGAAGGATAAGTCTCTTTAAGACATATCTCCATGCCTTACGGTTTGCATTCGGAATTAATCACAGTAGAGAAATTAGGGTATAATTATACCCACATGTGTTGATTTTTATTCACCAGACTATAGGGATGCTCATCTGTTAAACAGAGTCATAAGGAAAAGTGATCCTGTTTTTCTGTTTTGCCTCTAGGAACACTTTAGTCATTTTCATTTAATGTCAGGATATTTTTACATTTCCCCCCTTACTTATACTATTTCTGTAATGTGACAAACATCAATTTTATCACATTTCCACTTCAAATACCCCAAGATATAATTTTTAAAAGAAACACCTTCTTTTTTGTTTTGGAATACTGCAACACCAAAACAAATACTAAAGAATTAAGGGACAGCATGATGGATGGCAGTTGTCTCTAAGTAAAAGAGTTTTACAGCTAATGTGATTACACGAATGCTCATTTTATTACATCCTGTATCCTGAATTTTCGAACACATGCAATAAATGGTCAGTTGTTTCAGTGAATGGTAACACCAAGTAGCGACTAGGACAGAAAATGGACTGTGGTTCCCTCAACAGATCATTGCCCTCAAGCTGAAAGTAAAGGCAGCACTCTGGTCCTACCTACCATTTCCAATTAATCATATGCTAATTGACTTAGTAAGAAATGTGTTTGCCGTCTAACTCATTTAGAATGATCCTGCAGGGCTGCCGGTGAAAGCCGGGTGCTCTTTCTCACCACACACGTTTGATAAATCAGTAAGGCAGTAAAAGTAGCCTTGCTGATGACATAAATGTGTTAATTTTTTTTTATGTTGTTTTAGACAGACACTTAAAATCTGAGGAGATAAATTCATTTAAGAATTCAGGAGACTGGTGCGTTCATTTTAAGAAGCAGTTCCTTTTTTCTGCCTCTGATTGTATTTGACTTTAAAAATAGCAAAAGTCTATTGAGTGCCTGATAATGAGGGAATGTTTTCTGATTACAGACGAGATACTGGCTTTGTCTCTGCTTTTGTGAGTAGCACAGTACCATTTATCTCTACATGCCCCTCCTTAAATGTGAGAATTTTCTGTTTTTCCAAAATAGTCACAGAAGGTGGCAGACAATTACCTGATACTGGGTTTTCCTGAGCAAAATCTTGGAATGCCAAACCTTACCTACTGCCTTGCTGAGTGATTCACCTGGAAGGGCCATTTTATTTGATGTTCTGCAACCCGGAGCCTTGACATGGCTATAATTCTCAGAGAGTCTCATGACACCAGGAATCTGTCATTCTGCAGCGGTAGACTGGCTTGTACTATATTAAGTCTCATTCTCTCTGTCTCTCTGTCTCTGTCTCTGTCTCTGTCTCCTCTCTCTCTCTCATTTTTTTTTTTTTTTGAGGGAAAAATATCATTGAGCTCAGAAGAAATGCACTTTAAGTTATGATGTTAAGTCAGAGAACATGATTGAAACCAATGTTAAAATACTTTATTGTAAGCAGGCTAACTTGGATAAGGGATCAATAATGTAAAAATTGACAGCCTAAATGTGTCATGCTTTAAGGTTTCTATCTGGGGTGTACAGGCAAAACCATGCTAGCTAAAGGTGTCTTTGTTCACAACAGATTCATTTTTGCATACAATTGTGAGGGGCTAGGTGGTGTTTTGAAGTGGTGGCATAAATTGATTAACCAAAAGAAAAATAGTATGTTTTTGCAATATAGTTAAGCGTTCCAAAAGTAGATTATGATAGACGCATTTTAAAAGACTAAAATCATTTAATTAACTTAGTTAAGCATGCTATTGCACTTCCTAGTTAGGTGGGTGATAGCAAGAGGGTAAATAATGATTTCGATTTTCTTAAATATAAAATCTGGATGTACAAAAAAAAATTTACATGAAATTCCCCAAAACAAAGGTAAAACTAACCCAGTTAACCTGATGGAGTTCACTCTATTTCGAGTTAGTGAGAGAAGGCTTTATAGGGAGAGTAGGTGATTGAAAAAATCAAATAGAGATGTTCTAGAAGTCCAGTAGTGACCCATAGACAACATCTAGCCTGAAGGTCATGGTATATATACATATATATTCTGGTTTGTAAATTTTCATTGAAAGTTTCAAAACATTGGTAGTGTGTGTGTGTGTGTGTGTGTGTGTGTGTGTGTGTACATGTATGCATATACACACATGCATAAAAGTGGGTTCAGCAGACCTGGTAGAAGATATAAGTTGCTGCAGGGTGGGGGTGGGAAACAAAACAAAACACACATACTCAACTTGGATTCTCTTTTCTGGCTGATCACTGTTTTGTAACAGAGTGGGACCAGTGCTACCAAAAGCTGAATTCTTAAATCTCATTCCTACAGTCAGGCCATATCTCATCTGTAGGTCATACTGTAGATACCTTTTTTTTTTTTTTGCCATTAAGAATTAAGAAATAATCTAACAATTATTATTATGGAAAATTGATTTCCAATATCGGAAAGACTGATTTACAGAATATACTGACCATTCATATAAATCTGTGGAAGCAGTTCACATTCAATTGCAGTTTGATTCAGAGAAGTAGCATGGGCATTGAGTAAGGAATGCACTCAGAGCCAAATGCACTCAGGGCCTGGGTTCAAGTCCCAGTTCTACCTTATCCTAGATTTTTGGTCTTGGAAAATTTATTTAAACTTTTATCCTTTCTTATACATGATGGGGTTAATAATATGAGCTTTTGTAGATTCATTCTGTTTAAATGGGTTAATATTGTTGAAGAGTTAGTACAGTATCTTGCTAAAACATCTGGCTTTCTCTATGTGTCTTTGTAAAATAGAAATACACCTCAGAATCCTTGATGTCCACACAGATGTTATGAATCTCCAATGGAGGGGTGGAGTGCACCCTATTTCTTAACTTAGTTGTCACATGTATAATAGTGGTGTTTTTTGGATTATTAGATCATGAATCACAGGTGTTCTATTACATGAGTTGGAAATACTGGAAAAGTGAATAAACTAAATTTGCTTCTCAGTTTTCCTCTGGTTTACGTTTTAGAAACCCGTGAGAAGACAACAAAAGTAGCAGAGAAGACAGCACTAAGGGAACGTAATCAAATACCAAATAAGTTGCAACAGATGGTGCCAGATGCTTATAACTTTCAGTACTAGTAACTGATTTTCTCTTTCTCTCTAATTTTGTGTGTGTGTGTGTGTGTTTTTGTAATTGAATTAAGAACTCTTCACACCAAGAGTTTTACAGAAGACTTATTTGTAGAGGTCTAGCGATCAAACAAGAAATTATCTCAGACAAATTAAAGCTTCCACTTATTTGGTCACCACAGATAATCTCTAGAATCACACTGTCTTTTCGCTGCATGCTCACTTGCACAAAGTAATCCAAAGCATGAGCATTAAATGAATGGTTCATATTTACTAATAAAGCTCACTGTGTACATATTATATATCTCCTCATACCAGTATAAAAGTGATCATTAAAGGGCACAGATATTACAAGCATTGAGGCACATATGAAGGGTGAGTGTTTTATAAAATGAGTTTATTCCATGACATTGGTTGAGACAGCACTATTTGTAATCTCAGTTTTGAAGAGATGGGAAAGTTTAATGGATAACTTAGATGAGCTAAATTCTGGAGAGGGCAGGGGAAAGGTACAATTTAGGTAGGCAGAATATATAAGAGAATTAGATTCTTTGAAAAGAACCAAATTATAAAGGTGAGAAAATTAAAAGGCATTGGAAAATATCAATAGACAATTTGTCCTGAAGTATAGTGTTAGTATAGAATCAAAGATAAATTTGGTGTTATAAAAAGAGTCAGAGTCTACGGCCATACACTCTGAAATAAGACCGATCCTATCTGATCTCAGAATTTAAGCAGGGCCGGGCCTGGTTAGTACTTAGATGGGAGACCACCTAGGAAGACCAGGTGCTGTAGGCATAAAAAATAAAAAATAAGGGATTGTAAGCTGACAAGGTCCTTGCAATCTGTAAGGTCAACCAAGGGTTGCCTCACCTAAAAAATTTAAAAAATAAATAAAATAAAAAGAGTCAGAACACAGATTCAGCATCAATATTTTTTTGTTCACTAAGTACTTACAGTTTTGAACACCCATTTCGTGCAAGGCACTATGCTGGAAATTTTATAAAGCATAACCAATGCAGGCATGTTTTCCCATAGCCCCTAAAACACACACAACTATTCACAGCAAATTTACCCTAATTTGGAAGAATCAGACTCATTGATTGTTGTTACTGTATTTTAGATCATTACTCTCTTATGTTTTAATTAGGTTTGATTTATGAATGTGAGAACCTCTACAATAGAAGAAAATAATAATTCCAAAATAGTTATGTATTTTATTTAGATGATCTTTGGTCAAGGTTTTAGTGACATATGATATTTACTCTTCATCAGTGTCGACTTTGTTGTCTTCATGCTCTCTGGTGACAATAGTAATACTTCATTGCTATCCTGACCTTTGGAATATTGCATGTTCACCAAGCATTACTCTGAAAGTGAGATTGTCTTACCTTTTGGGATTGGTACCAGTGTCTCAGTTTGTTGACAACTTGTTCATAAGGTATCAAAATGCTTAAACAGTGAGATAGGGCTTAGAGTTATTTCACGTGTTAACTTGGTTCTACTCTGCTCTTTTTCTTTCTTGCTAGTAATTTAGATGCTATTAGTAACATAGTCATTGTTCCATTTTGGGTGATGGGATTTAAAGATAATTCGAAATATTCATTTTTTTAATTCGAGTTTTATTATCAATTAAACTCTATTTCTATGTTGCATGCTTCTGCCAATGCTTCTCAGTAGCCACATTATCATTCAGAATATCTGATTAAGTTATTTTCTCATGGGCCACATATAAAGGTAGAGTATGTTAAGAGATAGAGTTCTCCTTCCCCTGGTAATTAGAAAGGCACATATGTTGGACCCAATGGAAACATAAGCCTTGGTAATGTTAGGACAAGGAGATTTCGTATTGGTAAAAGATAAGATTTGGGCTCCTCTTTGAGAGTGGTGAACAAAGAAGAGAAAAAAAGAAAACAAAGCTATTATTTAGATTGGTATAGTGTATACATGTTTTTCTTAATAAACTGGCATGTGCTAATTTCTCTTAAATATCATTTCATAATTTATAACTATTATTGCAGATGGGCAAAGAAGTGGTTACTTGATTTGATAGTCCATGATCTGCCGAGCCTTGCTGTGCTGTCCGTGATGAGTGAGCAGTCCCTCAAAGACCCTGTCACTTGGGTTATTAAAATGTATTGTCTTCCAGCAAAGAGAATGTTTTCAGTGTAAAGTTCAGAACTACTGGCTTTTATGGAAGATCCTTCATTTCTCCATATACTGTAAGAATCAGAAAAGATTTTAAGAGTACCAATGAAAAAATACACAGTGTATTAGGTTTCAGGAAATTCTATATTAACCTAGACTTTGTCATTAACCATATTTGTGACCTTGGAAGTATGTGTTAACCACATTGGACTTTGACATTCTAATTTATAAATTAAATAAATCGCAAAAATATATAGTTTTAAAATCTAAACTCACATGCTGTGTCTATTGTAGGCTATTCTGGCATTGACAAACCAAACAATATAATGTAATTGGGAGTACAGAAAACACAGTAGCACCTGGAAACCATGTGTTATCTGGAAATGAATTGCTGCATGCCATTTGGGATGTTATTAAAGGCAAAGGAACTGGTCCTAAGGCTCCAGTCTAAATTACCCAGGAATCCTAAAACTCCTAAATATATCTCCAAAGTAGCTACTGCCTGGTATGCTGTTTAGAAAATATATTAATCTCTCAGATTGGAGCAAGTTACTAGTTTCTGAAACAAACCATCAAAGAACTGAGAAGATAATTATTTTCTTTATAAATTTTTATTTTCTAAGGCACACAGAACAAATGAAAAATTACAATACATTTTTAGAGACTATACGCAAGGGTTAAATGAACATAAAGGGCATGTGTTATTTTCTTTCTTTTTTAAAATTTACAATGAACATTTCTCTTTTGGAGAAGGTTTCTGATTAATTAAAAGACTATGCTTCTGTTTATAATAACCAGGCATGGAAAAAAATGAAAACAAAATGAAAGAAGAAGGAAGAAAGAGTAAGAGGGAAGAAGGAAGGGAAGAGAGGGAGGCAGAGACAGAGAAAGAGAGAGAGCTTTCGATTTGCTTAAAATTAATATTTGGAATTTTTTACTCTATATATTGATGTGAAGAAAGTAGATCTCTACTTTTACCAATTCTACAATTATATTTTATATTAGACATATAAATAATTTAAAATGAATAAAATTATATTTTACCTTCCAGTAAATATTTGCGTAAGTAAAATATCTCCATTAAGCTATAATTGTACTGTCTACTGTATTCAGAGCACTAAAAGGCAGAGTGCTATAATGTTCAAAGATTATTGTGGTGTGTTGCATTTTGCATTCCCAAGATAGTATTTTTACCACAAATGCCCTTTTTAAGCACAGCATACACTCTGAGGGCCCCTGGAAGAATTTAAATGAGAATTCTTCAGAAGAAATAGTGTTGCAGAGTATTAACATTTAAACCACTACTAATCCCTGAATAGCACCAAATATCTTTTCTTTTGAATCGGGATACTGTATTATGCTCAAAGAAAGCAAAAATGAGCAAGTAGCTTGGAAGGCATAAATATAAAGCATTTGGGTAATTATGGATTTCTTGTCATGTCACCGCAACAGAAGTTAGTGTAGCCTTAGGATTTTTGTTATGCTCTGATTTTTCTATGGTGTCTAATTTGAAAACTACCTTTTTTTTTTTTTAACCAAGTTGAAAATTGTAAAGCTACTTAACTAATAAGAACTGTATAATTAATTTCTTTTATTTTCTTTTTTCCTTTTTTTTTTTTTTTTTTTTTGAGAGGGAACTGATTCCTAAAATTAAGTTTTTGGTCATTTAATAAAAATAAATTATTAAATATTTAACACCATGCAGTGTTTTCCCTTCCCTATAACAAAATGTATTTATTTTTTAAATAAAACTTAATGCAAAAAAATTGTAATGGTTTTATTTTATAAAATTCACTAGGAATTTCTTATATTTTGGCACATAGAGATATATAACATATTTACATTATTAAATATTTTTGAAAGAAGATATTTAGACTTAAATGCAGGTTTTTTTTTTTTTTTCTCAGTATACTACCATCCAGAGGGATTCTTCTCCCATCAATATTTTAATTTCATTTTTTTGTTGTTGGAGATATACCTTAAGATTTGATGAAGTAGCAAGAAACAATTCACATATTTGTTTCCTTTCTTTCAATGTTATCATATTTGATATGCAAATGAGATAATGTTGGCACACAGAAATATACAATTCCATCTAATCATAATGTCATAAGAACAGAAAATATAGGCAGCACTTTCTGTGCTGTTTCAACATTCAGTGATGACACCATCATTGAGATAAAATTCAAAGTAAATGCCATACCCACAGTTGAAAGTTTTGCAGTGTTTCCTGAAATAAATGTCATAAAATTTGATATATGCAACTCATATTACTCATATGTAAATTAGCATATGGGGAGTATAAGTGAATCACTGTTTGACATTTATTTCATGACGCTCTCTAAAATCTTTCAACTCTACTTATTGTTCTTTTTGATTTCCCTCAAATGAACAAATCTTTCTCAGTTATAAGGAAAAGTGCATATTAAAAATACTGACACACTGGGTTTCTCATTTATTTGAACTGGTCTTGAATGTCCTAGTTTTCATTTAAATAATTCTATATCTCTATTTAAATAATTTAAACTTTTGACTAATTATCACTGTTACCTCTCTTTGTTGTTTCAAGATATAACATTGTATTATTTTAAGTTTACTCCCCAGGTAGTCTCCATTCTAGTCAAAATTCCATGTCAAGAGGAAGCATTCTTCTTTGTTTTGTCCTTAGAAAAATTAATCACTCCACCATTTCCTACACATTAATCAATTATACTTTATTCGTCATTAAAGTTATATTCCAATTTGTTTTGTGACCGACTTTGTCACATAACACCTTACATTGCCAGACAACAAGACTTTCCTTTCTCTCAAGGATCTTGAGATCCTTTATAAAAAATTATACAAATAGTTAAATAATAGAAAACAAGAAAGAATATCATCTATCCCATAAGATTATCATGATAAATTAGGTCTGGAAAGCAATTAGTTATTACAGAAGAACTTGAAAAATAACATTTTGACAATATGTTCCTTTTTTTTCCTAAAATATATGGAGAATGTCATCATGATAGCAAAATTTTGGAGGGAAAACCCATAAATAAGATAATTAAATAATGCATAATTTATATGATGTATATGCAAACAACTTTAAAAATAAATCTTGGATGATACAGACCATACTATTTTCTTCTTTTTTGTTCTTCATATCTTTTAATTTTTACATTTCTAATGAATGAGATTTTAGAAACAATGAAGAAAATGTGTTCTAAGTGAAGAATACATTTAAGCAATGTTCAGAATGTAAGAGATGGAATTAGAAAATAATAGGCCTTATTGTGCAAATTGGGCTTTAATAAAGTATGAATGGAAAAGAAGTTAGAGCCATATTTTGGAGACTATTAAATGTGGTATAGATAAAATTACATCTAATACTGGTGGAGATGGAAGCCAATGAAGAATTTTGATTCAATGTTAAGATACAATGTTAGCAAAAAAGTAAAATTTCAAGAATTAATATGGTAGTTTTTTTAAGGATTCATTTGTTTGCCTGAAAAGTATGAGAGTTGCTAGGCAGCTTTCAAGAGTCCAGAACAGAAACTTGCAAGATGGACTCAAATTTGTGGTTGGACCATTAATGGAGAAATGAGCCCATTCATCCTTTGTAACAAGGGAATTATAATAGTAACTACTTGTTTTTATGATGATGATATGAGATGTTTAAGAGAATGTTTTAAAAATTATATACCTGGCATATAGAAAATGAATTATGAATGTTTTCTTCATTTTTAAAATGTATTGTTCTTGTTATTTTAATAGATATAATGATAAATATTGTGGTGATTTAAAGAGTAGAAATATAGAGTAATAGGTCTGAAATTTAGAAAAGTGAAAAAAATGTTTTCAAGGCTGTGTGGGTAATTCAAAGAATGTACTATTAACAAATAATTAAGATGAAAATTAATCTTAGTTTAAAGATAGAGTCAAAGAGTTAAAATTTTGAGGTGCTGAGTTTGAGACAACATAATTGTATACAAGTTGAGCTTTTTATCAAGGAGTAGAAATGTGGATCTGGTAGACACCATCACTGTTTGTAGGGATTCAGAGCTCCTCCAAGGAAGGGTTAAATCTCTCAGCCTTGTTGAACAAAGACATGATTTCCTTTAGCCTAGGGATTTTGTGTAGAAGTGACACGTAGTATTCTTGGGTGGAAGCTTTACAAACCAGCATATGCTCCTTTATGTTCCCTGTTTCTGGTAAAAGGTACTCCATAAATTTCGATTCCTGAATGGGGTTCACTTCAGACAAGACTAAAATTGAACCAGATGGACACAGAGCAAGAATAGAAATAAACCTGTGTCATTGTAACACACTGAGATATTAGAGTTGTTATTGTAGCAAAACTTAGCCTGCCCTAACTGATATAGGTACTCAGGAAGCAGAAAATAAGAGATGAGATTTGTAAGAAAAAATTATCAGCATTTTCAATTTTTGCCTTCTCTACAAGAATGAAACCTGAAAAAGATATTTAGCGTATGCAAGATGCCAGTCATTAGAGAGCGCAATTTTCCTAGTCACAGATGACAGATTGCAAGGGTTAAAGAATAAAAGTGTCTTACCTCATTTCCATTTGCTAATTAGAATGCGGATGCCATCCATTCTGAACCTTGTTTCTTATCTTACTTCATTTTGTTTTATTTTTCTGTGGAGCTTTGAAGAGTTACTTTTGCTTTGCAGTGTTCTAAAATTTTATGATATGGTTTGCTTTGGGTGTTCCTAATGTTCAGATGCTGGAAATCAAGAACTACTCCTCTAAACTTTGTGTAAATGTTTTATTTTATATTTTGTACTTTTTTTCTTCTGTTTGTGCTCCATTTTCAGTTAGTGTTTTCTAAATTACACTTTCTAATTTTTTTGGTGAATTGCTTTCAGTCGTGCTATAATTTTAACCCTACAAAGTCTTTTTAAATTCTCTTAAAGGTTACACACACACACACACACACACACACACACACACACACGTATACACATGTATATATCATATTGTATGGATGTTATATACTTATTTATCTTCTTCAGAATTTTAATGACAGCTTTTATGAAATCTCTGTTCTGAGAATGGACCATGAGCAGTTTGATTTGGAGGTCTAAATACATTCTCCTAAGTATGTCTTTTGTCTGCTAGCTCCGATGCCCTTTATTTGATTGTTTCTAGTTATCTCTAGAGATGTAGATGAAACAACTTCCTAATTGTGATGACTTGGGGAGGAGATCTGGATATCCAAATATGTCTTAAAGTCTATAACAATTTTTCTTTTTACAAATTTAAGACAATCTTTCCTGATATTTCAGGGTATCTAGTTCTTCTACTCCCTGTGAGTTGTGTGAGTAAATTAGTTTCCTTTTTGGCTTCCCTCACAGATAGTCCAGGTTCATCATTCTTACCTCCATTGAATAATTTGATATTGTCCACCTGCCTTCCAGATCCCAAGAATTTATTGTAAAATTCTCTCACTTTTTTTTTGTTTGTTTGCTTGGTTTTAGAGTTTATGGGAAATTAAAACACCACTCTTTACTGAAATTATTATGGAATTTCAAGAAGCAATGATCCAGGAGTCTTTCTTTTCTTTCCTTCTTTCTTTTTAAAAATAACTTTACTGAGAAATAATTTATATACATACAATTAATTTATTTATCAAATTAAATCAGTGGGTTTTAGTATATGCATGGAATTGTGCAATCATCACCACAATCTAAAATAAAACTGTTTTTATCAGTTATTTTCTTTTTAGGAAAAGTTTGTATGTGAATAGAAACACATATGCATAAACTTGCTCTCATAAATAATATATATATATATATATTATATTTGTGTATATTCACCAATAAACACTGGTATATGTACACATATGTGTAATATGTATATATAGAGATACTATATGTATATACACACAAACATATACAACCACACATATACATTTATTTATGTGCTTACATACACACTTATTTATTGCAACACATCAATAAATCATTTTAGTCTCAATAGATTTCATTAGCTAGTCATATATCAGAGCAAACGATTTATCACACATATGGATAGTATTTATTGACTTTCAGGCATATGACTTAAGTTTGAATTTGTTTAATGACATTATTATTGGTATCCTGAGTTGTATATCTGTGTGTATGTGTGTGCATATATTTTATTTTTTTTTATTCCAAGTGTGTTTATGTTCTTTCAAAGAACAATTCCTGAGGCAAAAAAAATACACTTCACCTCAAACAACACAGTTTTGTAGAACACGGGTCCACTTACACACAGATTTTTTTCAATAAATACTGTAAATGTACTTTCTCTTTATTGTGATTTTCTAAATAACATTTACTTTTTCCTAGCTTCCTTTATTGTAAGATATATACAGTATATAGTATATAATATGTACAACATACAAAACGTGTTAATTGAATTCTTATGTTCTAGTGAGGCTACTAGTCAATAGTAGGTTATTAGATGTTAAGATTTGGGGGAGTCAAAATTCTGTGTGGATTTTTGACTGCAAGTGGGTGCTCCTAACCCCTGTATTGTTCAGGTATCAACTGTACTTTATCTGTAAAAGTTATTTATTTATAAGTTTATAGAGCAGTATGTGCATAAGATCCAAATATTCATTGCCCTAGGCTAGTTTATATGTTTATATACTAAGAACTCAAAATGAAAGGCTATAAAGTATATGTACTAAAAAAATGATGCTACAATATATTAATGTAATATAATATATCAAAACATTTAATGGGTGAGTATATATTAACTTCTTGTGTGTATGTTTTTCTGGAAACTTTTCTTTTAAATATCCCTAATCTAAATGTTTTAATATTGTTAATTTTTAACTGAAGGAGAAAATATTTCGTAAAAATCTATCTGATTTGTGATTTAATGTTTAATTTAAACCATAAAAATACAATATTTATAATCACTAATTGCAAAGCACAATGTGAGGACTACAGTACTTTTATGCAATTAAAATGTGTAATTTATTTTACAGAGGTAAAATAAATTGTGAACAAGCTCTGGACATGCATCAGTTATATTCAAAATGCAGACTAATTTCATTTTAAGAGATATTTATCCTGGTTTCAAAGGGATGAACAGTCATTGTCTCAGTACATTTTAGACAATAAATAGCCTGCAAAATTCATTATTCTTTAACTTTATTACCAAATCTTATGTGCTTATGGTTTGAGTACTAGCTATATTTCTGAAGTGCAGCTTCTGGAAATTACATCAAGAGCCACATCTGTGTGGTCATAATATATGTTCATTGAAGGAAGAGATTCTTAGGAGATTCATGGAGCTTTAGGAATTTAGCACAAAAGTGTCCCCGATGGTAGAAATGTACTCTTCATAAATGAGGACTGTGAATGGGTGAAGCAGTATTTCATAGCAGATCAATAATCAGCATGATGTACTGTCTCATGGCAGACTTTCTCTTCTGAGTACAACATACAATGGATCAATAGAAAAATAATTCCAAGCAACAAGGCACCGGCAAATAATTACACTTGAATTATTTTCATTGACATTTTTTTCCCCCTCTGATATTTTAGTTCGGTTTAAATGCACAGAAAAAGACAGAGAAATAAAATTTAATCAAACAATGGAGAATTTGGAATATATTTAATCTATTTCCTGTGAAAATACTAACTTATCAATTATTTTGTTTAGGAGATTCCCCTCCCTCGTGCTTGATAACTGTGTTTTCTTTTAAGTCAGTACCAAATACAGACCCAGAACAACCCAGTGGAATACATTTTGCCTTTCAAATACTTAATGCATTAAGCAGTTATAGAGCACCTCCTTAAGTTTCAGACTCAGTGTGAGGTTCTGAGGATACAAATATGAAGGAGATGAGCATCAGTGTTCTCAAGCTGAGGGTTCTCTAGGGGAGATGTCCCTTTGTTATGTGCAGCTGGTCTGCTTCTAGGTGTTAGGAACAGCTCTGAAAAGAAAACAAAGTCTAAGGTCACCTTATAAAAAGGAATGAGAAGTGAATACCAGGTGTATATCTGGAATAAAGGCAGGTAGAAGGGAAAGAAAGGGCAATGCACACGGGTGGCAGACAACTAAGTATGTTTCAGAAATTTCATGTGGATGTGTTAGAGGGTCACTCAAACTAAGAAACTACCTTCTTAATAAAGATCAGAGAGGAGCACAGGAAGTCTTACAATTCTCAGAGCCAGATACAAACATATCTGCCACACCTCGGTTCTTAAAAGAAAATCAGAACCTTTTAATTTAGTTTTAATTAAAAATTTCATTTTCTTAATTATATTGAGTAATTGTCATATGATCAGCTTCCCAGACTCTACATGCCACCCCCTTCATGTTTGGAAATATCCCCATTATGTGGCTCTTTTGGGGGAGCAGAATTCACCTGTCCTCAGCCAAATCTTCATGTTTGTTGCAAGCACATGGCCTGACTCAGACAGTCTGACACATTCACTCACCATGCTTATTCAATAGTTAGTGACACAAGAATAAGGAAGGTAGAAAATTCACTGGGTGGGGGTAGTTGTGGAAATGGTAGCAATATTCAGTTATCAAGGGTATCTTGCCAATGGTGCTGCCAACTACTGACAGGGTCTATTTTGCAAGCAATGGTGTGTGCTATCCAGCAGTGGTAATGGGGATTCTTACTAAATAGTTCTCACTAGGCTGGTTTGTTCAGGGGGGTTACCTACTTAGCCATGTTCTACGTCTGCCCAATTTGTCAAGCCTGGTTCTCTACCACTGCTATTGATGCTGTGACTACTACAAGTCTTTTCGATAAATTCCTTTATTTCTTAAAATTATCAGGCTAAAGATGCTTATAACTAACAATCTGACTGGTACATGCACATCACAGTATGACTAACACAAAATGCTCACAGCTTGATGCACAGTTTAATTGACTAGTAGCATAAATCGCATACACAAGCTTTTTATATGATTGCTTAATTCCATCCAGAAGTCCTTATCTGGCTTCCTTCAAACCAGCCATCAAATGACACTATACATGATACATCAAGGTTTCCTCATTTATTTCTTTTCTCTGTCATATCTTTGGAAAAGAGTCAGCTACATACGCAGGATTTGTGCAGGCAAGAAAAGTGAAGAAAAGCCACCATGTGTAATAAAATCAATTGCGTTTTCAATCCAACAGATGAGTATGTTTGGGGAACATATTGTATAAGGGTGAATCATTGGAGATGAGGCGGGCAAAAAAGTAAGTATTAGATCATGAGAAATAGTTTATAGGTATACGAGATTTGGATTTAATCCTGTAGACCAATGCTTCCCAAAACTTAGTTAACTATAAATTCTCTAGAACAGTAAATAAATGAAATAGAAAAATACAGATCATTGAGTCTGGTGATTACAATTTAATTAAGATTATGCAGAGAACTATGCTAAATTAAGCACCTTGAGTAATTTGAAATAGCACTCTAACACATTATGAAGAAATTCGGTTAGGTTTATAACAATTCATTTATCCATTTATTTATTCAGTCATTCATCAAACATTTAATAAAACCCCTCTGTGATTTTTGACATTAAGAATATGGTGGTTTATGAATGAGGCAGATACCAGTGGTCATGCAGGTCACATTCCAGTGTGTTATAGGGTAGTAGTAAGTAAGATGAAAACAATAAACAAATTAAAGAGTAAAATAGATATACTTTATAGAAAAGTAAAGCAAATTAAGGGTGAATTACAGTATTTGGACTCATTATTTTATAGTTAATTAGAAAAGAAAGGCGACATTTGGGAAGAAAGGAGGATGTCATAATATACCCTAGAAAACAGCAAGTACAAATGCCTGGAATTTGGAACATGTTTGGTGAGTGTGAATAATGGCAAATAAACCAATATGGGTGACAGAGTAAACAAACAAGCATTTCTACTAGCCAGGGACCAGATATAGTGAGCACCTCTTGGGAATATTAGAGCACTTTGTCCTTATTTCAATTGAGCTGGGAAGTTCTCAGAAGACCTTGTTCAGAGGGGAAACTCAATCCTACTGTCATACAGTGAGATCATGGACTCTCACCATTTATCCGGCATGCTGCTCAAATGGAGAGTTTGGTTTGAAGAAATGAAATATTTTTCTTCATAGTTTGAGAGAGGGAAAGATACGAATACAAATAAAAGTAGGTTTTAAATAGAATTGATGGGGTTGTGTGAAATTTTCTTATGAATGATCCCCTTTTCTCAGTAAAATAGAAAACAGCATTAATATTGGGTGTGAGATTTTCACCAGAGACTATGTTAGAGAGAGAGAAAATGGTATAAAATTCTCATTGAGAGAATGAGTAAACAAGCTTGGGGCATACAGTAGACTTGTTGTGCAGCACTAAGGGTGAGCTTGTAATTTGAAATCATGAACATCAAACGTGGCCAGTTAACATTTGGGTGATTTCTCTCCAGCAAATTTCAGCTTTGCCTCTCATAAGCATAGAGTAGGCAAAAAAACCCAAACAAAAACAAAAAAAACCCACTATATTTAACTAGAACATTTTTTTCTCCTCAGATGAAGTAAATTATGGAGAAAAAAAGGTAAAAGGGAATTTGAACACACATACTGATTTTAATAATAAGCTATAGAATCTTTTAAACTGGGTGCATAAGGGTGCATGAGGGCATCATAAAGCTCAGTGACAGAGAAAATGAGACAAGATCCATATATTCTAAGTGCTGACAGGTAAAAGAATTGTAGGATTTAGGATTCTGGAAATATTAAACTGGAAATATTTGAGGTGTTAGCTTAAGCTTCTGATGCTTGAGTATTAAATTATGAAGATATTTCAGTTAATATTATTGTCAAAGACTGAGTTATGACTGTGGAATTGGTGGCAGGTGTCGAATAGAGGACAAAATCATAGAAGGACAAGATTTCAAGATAATGAGTGGCCAGGGTCGTTGAGGAATCATCTATGTGCGTAAGGAAATCAGCAAGGATAATGATGGGAGTAATACTAGAGGAGACACTGACCCAAAGCAAAAAAACTTCAAGGAATGAGGCAGAGTGACCCAAGTCTTCAGACAACAGTAATATGGAGGTAACTACATTGCAAAGGAAATAATAATATACGCAAAGCCATGTGTCTTCACATAATTTTGATTAAGTAGTTAACTTGAATTATAAAATAATATAAAATGTTGCTGCTTTTGAAAATGAGGGGAGAATACCTCCTGTAAATGTTTTCAACAAATGAGTAGCAAAAAAAAATAAATAAATTTTATTTATCTTGTGGGTTTGTTCAGGGGAGAACTAAGAGTTGGATATTCTAAAAGTAGTTGTATATTAAAGAATTTTTAATATCTATGGCTTAGTTTTTCTTAAAGAAACTTATTACTAGTGTTTTCTCTGATAATTAAATTTTAGTAGAAATAATTATTCAGCCAGAAAATTAATAAAGGATATGACTAAAGAATGGAGGAAGAAAAGGGAAAAGGATGATTTTAAAAAGATGATTGAAAGAAGGAGGAAAACAAAGAAGCTAAAGATGAGGAAGAGGAAGAAAAGAGAAGGAAATGTGGCACAGGTAGATGCCAAATCCAGGAGAGTGTGAACAAAGCAGAGGGGTGCTTTCCACAGGTAATTAGGCGAGAATGGAAGAGACACAGAGAGGAGAAGGGCTAATTAGTAGGCAGAGAAAAGTTTTTCTGAGATGGAATTATCTGAACTGTGAGCAGTAAGAAGCAGAAGGAATGTGGTGCAGAGCATGTGCGTGATGCACAGGACAGAAACAACGTGGGACAAGACTATTTGGTTTGACAGTTTTCCACAGCGTGGTGTCACACTGCGCAGGTAGCCAAGGACAGCTTAACTGCCACTGGGTCGGCAGGCATGTGGTGGAATGTCACTAGGCAGGGCTAGGGAGAGGGAGACCATCGAAACTTGACTGTCCAGGATTTCTAGAAATAAATCTTTCTAACTTAACAAAGTGGTTCGTGTAGTTGTAAGCTTAATGTTATTTTTATAAGTGTCAATAAAAGTTAAATCGAATGAAATTAAAATAATCTAACAAAAATTACTCTAAAACTGTATCTTCTTCAGTTTATCTTCGAAATTTATATTCCCACCATCTGGCATTGAAAATACAGTGTGATTCTTTTTGAACATTGGTTCTAATACATAACAGAAATTTTATAAAGCAATGTCAATTTACTTATGGTTTGGAATTTTAAACAAATTTTAAGTTGCTTTTGACATCTTCAGTATGTATAAAGTATATATATGTGAGCCAGAAAAAAATGGGAAAGCATATATTAAGTATTCATATTAAATATTCAAGAAGTAGAGTCACAATTTTTGGCCAAATGATTCCTAAAATGGTTGACTAAAATCAATTAGAAAAAGAATGGATTGAACCTCAGAAGAATAATTTAGGAAATATATATCAACTAGGGTTCTTATTTACAAGCTCCAAAAAACTGACTTGAGATTTACCTAAGCAAAAAGAGAATATTGGGCAGTTCACAGAAAGTCCAAAAGCTCAAGAACCAGGCTTCTAAATATCAGGAGCTCGAATGCTTTTGGTGGCCCCCATTACATCCCCTGGGCTGATCTATGATTTTTGTCACAGTTGTGCATGCTGACAGTGTCCTGCCTGAAGCTACTACTCCACAGGTGCCTTCACTTTTTGGCCTCAGGGCTTTTTCTGAAGCCTTGGGAACCTTCTCTGCCTGCAGCAGTAGCCGAGTTAGCAGGGAAGTTAATGGCCCAGGGGGCAGCCTTCAACCGATTGAGAATAACTTCAGTGGATAAAGTCCCAGCTTTCAAACACACCAGTGTCTAAGGCATTCTATCTGCTTTCCTAGCACCTCCTCCTATGCCTAATTCAGAGACTTAGATTAAACATTGGGCTTTTTCCTACTGTATTTTAATCTCTCTGATTGTCCATCCTGTTAAATGCAGTCAAATTCTTGTTTCAAGGTCTGTATTTGGAGAAATCCAAATCAAGATAACAGGAAATAAGAAACTGCTGGTAATTTCTCTAGAAGTAACACACTTTCTTCAGAGTATTATCACTGATTCAATGATTGGCACCCTTAGACCATCATTTCAATTGTCCAAGGAACAAGTGTCCTTTGCTTTGCTTGGGTCATGGGTTTACTGATTGACTAGCAGAGGGCTGTATTCGTTTTCTATTGCTGCTGTAACAATTACTATAAATTTAGTGGCTTAAAACAGGACAGTTTTGGATGTCAGAAGTCCTCAATTAATCTTACAGAGTTAAAACCAAGGTGTTAGCAGGGCCGCATTACTTCTTTAGACTCCAGGAGAGAATCTATTTCCTTGCAGTTTTTAGCTTCTAGAGGCCACCTGCATTTTTCGGCTTATGGACCCTACCTTCACCTTTCAAGCACATCTCCCCAACCTCTTCTTCCATGATCATATCTCCTTTTCTGATTTGATCCCCTTATCTCTTGCTTATAAGGTCCTGTGTAATTACAGTGGCTCACTCTGATAATACGAGATGATTTTCCCATCCCCATGTCCTTCACTTAACCATGTCTGCAAGGTGTCTTTACCATACAAGGTAACATATTTACGGGTTCTGGGATGGTGGACAGGAACATCTTTGCATGAGACATTCATTTGTCTATAAGGGAGATCACCCTGGCCAATGGCTACATTAGATTTTATCCAATAAGGTGAAGATGTGTACCCTAGAATAAATATGAAGTGCTGATAACTGAAGGTGAACCAAGATGCCAAAAATCACAAGCAACAAATGCCATTACAATAAAAAAAATCCACTACATGTGCTTTATTTATCCACCAACTTTTCTTTTGAAAACACTAATTAACAGTCTACTGTGTATCAGTTATTATGCTAGATCCCAGATGAAGCTAACATTATTCCTACCCTCTAAATATCTTGCAGCCTATATTGTACTCAGAAAAATAAGAGAAGGGTCATTTTGAAGAAAATGCATCATCTTTATCAAATAAATAGTAAATAAAGTTTGCATTTGATTATTTAAATAATCTCAGAGACCAAATACAATTTCCTTTAAGCCCACAACTTCTCAAATGTAATGAGTCCTAAAAACAACTCAGCAGACAAAACTCACACAGTAATACACAGTAATACACACACACACACACACACACACACACACACACACACACCTATGCTTGAATATTTAGAAGCAGTCTAGAGTTTGGATATGGTCTGATAACTGTTGAAAGGTATACTCTAGAAGAAAAAGCTATCATAATTACGGAAGCAGCCTTTTCTAACATCTTATATATCTCTCCCCCTACCTTGCAAGCCCTTATAATGAGATTTACCTATGAATTGAATGCCTGCTTTCCTCCAAAATTCATATGTTGAAATTCTAACATCCAATGCATTGGTGTTGAGGTGAGAACTTTGAGAGGTAATTAGGTCAGGAGAGTAGAGAGAGCCCTCATGAAAGGGATCAGTGCCCTTATAAAAGTAGCAGAGAGCTCCCTTGATCTCTTTCCACCATGTGAGGATACACAGAGAAGTCAGCTGCCTGCAATCCAAAAGAGGGCCCACATCAGAAAATGACTGTGCCAACACTCTGATCTTGGACTTCCAGCCTCCAGAATTGTGAGAAATAAATTACTATTATTAATAAGGCACCTAAATTGAGATTTTGTTATAGCAGCTAGAGCTAAGACAGTAATTAAGCAAACGTGCAACACAATTCTTTTCTATTCAACCCACTGCCACAATTTGCCCACTGGTCCCGCTCCCATACATATACTCACTTTTAGCTCAAAGGCAATTTTCAGCTTCTACCTCATCTCTCATTTACTTGGTAAAAATCTTTTAATCTTTCAACACACAACTCACAAGTGGCCTACTATTTGACTTTTCACCTGTTTCCACTAAGGGAATAAGTATCCTATCTCCATGAAATCCTTGTGATACAATTAATTACATGTATATGTTCATCCTGGAGTCTAATCCTTACTTAAATATAATTTTTTTTTCTTACTAGGGAGTTCTCTGAGATCAAGATCTAACATATTGTGGCAAAATACATAGTTTGCAATAATGGTTTTTAAAAATTGCACAGAAATGAATTAAAACTAGTTAAAGCTAAAGATAAAATGTGGTCAGATTATAAACCATTTAGGAATTAAGCTTTTTATAAAGCAGCAAAGAGGAACGGCTTACCATTCCAAAACTATTAATCTGAAAATGGTCTAAAGAGAAAGAAAAATTGGACTTGTAGGTAAGATTTTAATATAATCCAGGTAAGGGAAAGTAAAGGACAGAATTAGCACTATGTCTATGAGAGTGAGATATTGCTAATTTTGAGACCATCTTTCCATTTAAACTTTTACAGACTATAATTATTCTTGAAAATATTTGCTTAGGTCAACTTGTTCAAGAAAAGTTTTATCACAACATATGGAGGAAAATAAAAATGTTCTCCAGATGTTATTCTGCACAGCAGCAACAAAAGAATCTATCTGCAGTTACTATGTTTAATTCTTCTTCATAGGACTCCAATTACATTTTCAAGTTGTTTAATTTAGTCTAATTTTATGAATTTACTTTAGTTTTTCTGGGAGTTCTCTAGGCAGCCTCATGCAGTCTTCTGTAGCTAATGAGCGATAACAAATTCATTTGTTGTTATAGGCAACAGGAGTGTTTTGCAACATATTGTTAGTCCAGTGATGTTATCACGTTTTGATTATTTGATTCCACTTGGTCTTTATAATTGCTACCATGGTGATAGGAGAAATATTTTGATTGGCTAGGAAAGTATGTAAATGAACCTAGTATTTCCCCCTATTTTTTCTTCAGCCTAAAAGTAATAGAAATAATTCTTAGCACTTGTGTTATGCTTCATTTTTAACACTTGACTAAAGTAAATGAATTAGTTCTTACACCATTTCTGGAAAGAAGGTATTTCCTATGTTTCAAAAATTACATTTTTTTCTTTTTTTATACTTTAATCAAGTGGTTACTAAACTAGTGATAAAGAAGAAAACATATGCATTAAACAAGTTTTAAATGTAGAAACAATGCTCTTTCTAAAATAAGAATGGATTATATTTAGATATTTATAGAAAATATGGATAAGTATTATAAAAAGCTTTCTTTTTTGATGTCTGTATACTTTCCATGAGGATGATAATACTGTTTGCTTGTCAGTTAGCTTAAATCTTGCTCAAATTTTTTTCACATGAAATACCAACTAATAAGTAGAAGGAAAAATATGATTTGAAAAATCAGCATTTCAAATAAAGGCATAGTAAAAATGGATTTAGAAAATAATTATGAATTGACGCTAAACATTGAGCCAAAGATTTTTAAGCAGACTACATAGCTACAAATAATCCACAAATTAATAATACTTTACAAAGGGACAATGTATACCATTATGATATAATGATCAGGCAGATGCCACTTTAATTAAGTGATGAAACTTAACATCACCAATATTGAAACAATTTGGCATCACGTGCCTCAGGATGTGATACTTTGAGAATAACACAAAATCATTCCTAAAATATTCTTGTAAAAAGAAATTAACTTGAATCTAATTATATGGAAACAATCAAGCCAGCCAAACTTAGGAACATTCTCCAAAACAAATGACCCAAAATAATAAAAAAATATATAGCAATCAGATGAACAAAATTTAAAAATAAATAAATCAGGTTGATAAACTGTTCTAGATTAGAGAATCTCAAAAGATATGGCATTGATTGGGTCCTGGTTTAGATGAAAAAAAGAGTGTAACATTATTTGGCTAATAAAGAACTTAGCAGATGGGTTCTATATGGCATAATTGTATTTTTCTATATTAAATTTATTTAGTGCAGCAAGTCTGGTCATAATTGACTGTGGCCTTAAACACAAAGAGGCCTTCTGTCGGTCTTGTATTTACTTCTTGTTAGTAAAATACCTCTCAGCTTCACTCTATTCCTAATTTCTACAAGTTGTGTAGATATTGTGCCTGATGCCACCCTTTCACTTGGCAAACCATCAGAGTTTAGTTTCCAATGCTACCACTTTGTGAAACTGCTCCTGCCATTCATCCTTTATCCATTGGAATTATTTCGATATTTCTCATTTCTCTCTTCCATATTTAATACATCCCTCCAACACCCTTCATTCTCAACATCTTAGAAATGATCATCTCTTCTCGTTCTGGTTCTCAGCTGTTTCTGTTTTGCTAGGTGTTCTTTGTTTACTTTTTAAAAGTGAATATTTCCAAGGCTTTTGGTCTTCAACTCATGTTTCTTTTCACTTTATGCAATTCTTCATGCTTGTTTTCATTTAGTTCCAACATTTCTACTCTCCCTTTAATAAAAATGAATCTCGACCTGTATAGGTCCCTACCTCAAACCTTCCTTCAGATCTATACATATAATGCCTACCAACATTCTACCTAAATATTCCAAGAACCCCACTAGTTTGATAAATTCAAAATAAAGCTTTTAATTTTATTCCCAAACCTTCTCATCTTCATTTATTTCTTATTTTTGTAAACATCCTCCCTCCCTATTGACTCAAAGTCTTTGTATTCATCACCATTCTGCTTTTTTAAATCAATATTTATTAAATATTAAGGTCCTATCAAAAAAAAAAAAAGGTCCTATCAGATTTTCCCAACCTACATTCCATTCACTTTGAGTTCATATATTAGTCCTACAAAATTGCAGCTTTAGAATGTCACAAAAATTCTGCTCCCCTGCTCATCACCACTGACACAGGCTAAATCCAACAAATTCACTACCTTTGTTGGACAAAGGTAGTAATTTTCTTGTATCTGGATCCACTTTCTCCTTTATAGTTCCAAGACTGCCACCAGAGTGATCTTTCTTCCATATAGATGTGTATATGTATACACGCACATATATATATCCATATATCTTATATTTCACTGTTCTCAGAAATATTCCTTATTTGTCCCCCACAGTCTTCAGAACATGTTTTAAATTTCTATGTATAATATACAACAAAATTCTTTATCTGCCTTGTGAATACTAATCCAGACTCATCACCATTTGCTTCATCACTCTTCACAGTTGAGCAATAATTATGTTTCCTTGAACGAGCTATACTTTCTCATGTCTCAAGCCTTTGCATTTATAGTTATTTCCCTGAGTTTCCATCCATCTGGTAAATTTTAGTTCAGATGCCTCCTCATCAAAGAATCTGTCTTGGCTTCCTTAGGCATATATAAGCACTTCAGAAATCTCTATGCCCTATCTGTATTTCTTTGATTTCAGAAAATATGTTATTAGGTTGTAATAGATATTTTACCTATTCTTCTCCTCTGAGAACAATTTTATGTGAAAATAGCAATGATCTCTCTTTCTTCATGTATTCCCAGAACTATCATGTTTGTCACTTGTTGGCAACCCAAAACAATTTATTAAAACATAAAGTCTTCAACCTGGCCTAATTTTATAATTAAAAATCAAGTAGTTTAAAGAAATTTCTCAGTGATTTAATCTGTCATAACAGTAGTAGTTATTGACTAGTATAAACTGATTTATGTCTTCTTGATTTAAGTTGACATGTAAGCAAATATAATATGCTTGGTAGTAATATAAACATTATATAAGCACAAAGGAACTTATTGGATCTTATGTAATTGTTGTTTTATTCATTTCTTTGATCAAATATTATCAGCCTTTTTTCAGATATAGAATCAAGAAACAAAAAAGTCTACAAAGTCATAAATTAGTTTTAATCATTTAGAATCACAAAACAATTCAATATAGTTATGAGAATAAAAATTTCTACTTTAATGTATCTAAACTCAATATTTTCCCAAATCATCTTTTAAAAGGGACTTATAAAGATAAATTATGATGGTCTACTTAATTTTTAAATTGCACAGATAGTGTTATCTTTATGGTGATAATTCATGCCCAATATAGAAATTTCACGCAAGTAGTTTACCCCACAAAATCAGCTGAAAGATAACTCTTAACATTTTGGTACACTTTCTCAAATCTCTTCTTTTTCAAGATCCTGTATTACAGTGGCCAAGTAAGCGGGCTTTGTAGTCAACCCTGAATTTTCATCTTGGATCCAGCTGCATGCTATTGGATTAGTTATTCAGACACTCTGTGATGGGTTTCTTATCTATAAACTGATGGTAATACTTACACATCATAAGTTTATTTTAAAGATTCAACAAAATTATGCAAGTAAGGTTCTTAGCATTGTCTAGAATTGTATGAGCAAGCAATAAATACTAGCAGTTTTTGCATACCTTAAAAAATCATGTGTTAATGGTCTAAATATACTATTTTGTACAGTGATTTACTCATTTTACATAATAACTTAGGCTTTTCCATGTGCCATGAACACTTTCCAGAATTTTAATACTTTAAAATAAATATATCTTATCAAAAACAAAATAAAATACCCCTTCTTGAAATGCACTCCATCTACTGCCATTAATATTCAAGCTTTACACAAAATATTTTACCTGTATAAAGACATGTACAATATATTTTTGAGGGTAAAAACTGAAATCAGTTCAGGTACAAAAAGCTCTCATTGTAGATTAAAAATTTATATTTCTCAGATGCTTGGCAAAAAATCAAAACAAAATAAGACAAAAAGTATATAGTAACTAGAATCAGTTACAATGAATGATTTATTTGATCTTTTTACCACTTCCCTTGATTACAAAATCACCTTAGTATTTCATATTATAGAAAACTGAGATATATTGGTCTGTGATAGGCTTTTGAATTACAAAAAAACAAAAACAAAAACCATGCTTTATAGTTTTTGGTTGGACTGCAGCGTATAATGTAATGAACCACAATCTTATTTGACATTACAAAAATTTAATAAAATATGTCTATTATTTAAAAAGTTCAATTATAATTCATACACATAATTAAATAAACTCATTTTCTTCTTAATGGATACCTAATTCATAATCTAGATCTTAGTATGTTTGCCTTAGGAAAATATAAAGATAAACCTAGTTCTAGCTTTTATGTCTAAGTTCACAGATCGATGTATGATATTTGGTAATGCATTTTGTTGCCATAACCTTGTCCTTAAATTCTGCTATTTGATACATGCTGGGGAAAAAAAAAATCAGAGCATGGACTGTCTTTTTCATGGCACTTGAAATAGCTTGTCTGTTTTTCGATTTGGTACTCCATCTAAACACACATACACATACACATTGACACACAAATATGTGTGTAAGTATATTGCGTGTTCCAAATAGCACATAACATGTTCAGTGATGTAAAGATGAATTTATGAAGTTTCCGTGTTGGTGAAACGTGGAGGGGCTGGGAGAGTAGAGCCTTGGGCAGGGAAGCTCCGCGTCCTTTCCTCATACCATATCTAAACATCTCTTCCATCTGGCTGTTCCTGTGTTATATCATTTCATAGCAAATTGGTAATCTACGAAGGAAAATGTTGCTCTGAGTTTTGTGAGCCACTAGAGCAAATTAATTAAACCCAAGGAGGGGTCGTAAGGCCCTCCCATCTGTAGCCTGTCAGTTAAACCACAGGTAACAAAAGTAGGATTCTCTAGAAAGACTTTGGTTCAAGGAAGCATGTGGTTTGGGAAAAGAAAGGATGCAAGGGTGAGAGAGAAGACACCTTTGATTCCTGGTGACCACGCGATCATCTGTGGTGTGGTGCAGCAAGCTGTGCTGCAGTCAGGTGCTAAAGATGGATACAACTCCCAGAGAGAGGGTTCGCTGGATGCATAAAGAAATGTGAATTAATGAGAAAAAGGCAAAACATTCAATCCCTTGGTTATCATTATCTGTAATAGCTCAACTAAAAGTGAAAGAGAAGGCTGGGTTGAACCTTGATGGTAGCCAAGTTCCAACTTCACTGAGTCTGAGCTTCAGCCACTAGCCTCAAAGTCACCCCTAAAAGTAAAAATCAAGGTTGAGGAAGGGGAAAACCAAGAAACTATTGAAATAAGGGGGTATAATGTAAAGGAACTGTTTCATTTTTGTAGATTGGCATCATCAGCTTCCTAAAGAACCTTTACCAAAATGAATTATGACAGTAACTTATTTAGGAGCTGTGTCTTTGGTTTTGAGTGATGCAAAGTGGAAGAACATGTTTTGGCTGATACAGAACCCACAATTCACTATCTAGGTCATGGTGAATGCTGTGACTAAGGGAGGCCCTATTGCTTGTGCATTCTGTACAAGTTTATTGTTACAAAACTGATAAACAGTTTGGAAAGGCTTAGCAAATTTGCTGTATCAGTGCCCCCTCATGTCTCTTACATATGTTAATAAAAAATTAGGTCGATAAGAGATTGGGGAGTGGCTAAGTTGAAGAGTCATTGGACTCTTTCCAACAACATGGGAAATTTGGGTTATTAAGAAATGACATAAATAAAGGGACTGTTGATAGCAACAAAAACAAAGAGGAAACAAAAGTTGCAAGTCACAGGACTCATCCCAGCAGGGTGGAGATCTTTGGGTGGTTATAAAGAAAGGGGATGAATAAAAAGGACATTGATGGGGTTAAAACAAAGTTTTAATACAGTACTACCAAGGTTGGGTAGACCAAAGGGACTCCCCAAATGCTTTCTCCACATTAGAGAGCCCCAAATAAGTCTGCTTTATTTACCTCAGTTTGGAGAAATTTTAAAATAAGAAGGTCAAGGTTACTATGAGAAACTGACAAGCCATTTCTTGGGGCAATGGTTAGATTGATTAAGTTAAAGATTAACAAAAGGGTCACTTGGATTAACCTCTTACTGAGGACCCAAAAGCCTTTTGCTCAAGAGTGGGTAAAATTGTCAGAGCGTGGAAATGAGAAGTCTCTAGGATCCATGATACAAGAGCCCATGAACTTGATACCAAAACCTATTGAAGAAATTCTAAATTTATTGATGAAGTTCTAATGCTATCTATAAACCAAGTACCTTTTTCTCTGGTTTAGTAACAGTAGCCAATGTCCTGGCCATGTGGTCAGGCAGGAGGCCAAAGAAAACCCGGCCTATTAATAGGATGCCCACATGGGCCTATGTGAATATGAGAGGTACATCAAAGTAGGACATGCTGATGTCCATCAGAAGAACCTCCTACCAGGTTTGGAAGGTGATTGGAAGGTGATTGACAGATATCCCCATATGCTAGCTTAAGATGGCTACATGGGTCCATGAAACAAGTAGACACTGAGTGTCTGCAGCAATGAAGAGATGGCTAAATCTAGACATATTCTTTTGCACCGTGTGAGGCACCAATCCCAATAAGAACTGTCTGTCTGCCAGAAATAAAGACAGAGACTGAAGATGACCATGACTCTGGACTGGGCTTTGCTTGCCCCACAGTAGATCCAAAGTTCTGAGCACTGTAAATGAACCAGAGCAGAAGATACTAACCTAATTTGACAACTAAGCATCTTTTCTTTAGATCAAGGAATTTAGTTTACAGTTGATAGTGTCTAACAATGGACAGGGAGATATCTTCCTCAAACTACTTGTTTGTAGATAATTGGATCATTAAAACATTGATTGTCTATAACAAGGGGAGATAAAAGCATGAAGGCTGGCTTACCTGCCCTCACAAAATGTGTAGACAACATGAACAAGTGGGGCTGAAACAGTGTCCTCTGGATAGATTCCTCTGTTTTTCTGGTGAATCTGGGGATGAGGGGGTGGGAAAGATCCTGGTATACTTTCTTCCCTACATCACCATTTTCTCATTTGTTTGTTTGTTTTCCCCTACTTAATGCAATGTTCACAAGGCCAGGCTGCAACTCTGAGCACTGGAAGCTGGTATGATTCCTAAGCAAGAAACTTTAACTGTGTTTTTAACCTGTGTGTCACAGTGCCCGAGGGCTAATGAGACGAATGTGCCTTTACCCTCTCTGCCAAATTGAGATTAACAGTGAATTCAGTTATATTCCCTGGAGGTAAACTAGGCCACTGGTTGCATCTATGTAACTTTATGCGAATAAGAATGGACTGAGCAGGAGGGACTTGCTAGACTAATTGCTGCCTGCTGTCTAGACCAGTACAGTGGCCAAATCTAGTGCCCCTTCCGAAGGTGGAAGAGTTTGGATATAAATGGTGTGAAAATAAACGAAAGAAGCTTTATTTAAAATGAAGTTTGGAAGCCCTAAAGGGGGCGCTCTCATATATGTACTGCTTGTTACAGCCTATATAACCTGCAGAAAGAAGGAAGATAGAATTATTTTTACAAGGAAGAACATTATTTTACATAAGAGTTTCACTTCCTGCTTTTAAGAAAAGAAAGTTGCCTCCTTGCCCCAGCAACAAGGCACCAATCACTCCTTACAGCCAATGTAAACCTGCCACAACCTTAAACTCTTGTTCGTCTCAGATACTTTTGTTCAAAACAACCCTTCCCAATTTCCTCCTAAAACCAAATAAGATATTGTCTTCCCTTTGTCTCTTTGGACTTGCTTGCGGTTTACCATAGTTTACTTGTCTCAAATTGTAATTCTTTGCTATTCCGGAATAAACTAATTTTGCTGGTAAATAACTGGCTATTTAATTTTTGAGGATGACGGTGGAGAAAAGGAAAAATAGCTACTGATGATAAGGTAATGAATAAATGGATTATGTACCAAGGAAAATTTAATATTACATTAACACCCCAAAAAGGAAGAGATGATATTGTCTTGATTAAACCAATGCCTACAAGGGCTGAGCCATCCAGATATTGCTGACACCATTCCTGGTCTGGGGACCTGACAAAACTGAATGGAAGCTTACACATAAGCACATGAGTTGCCTTACCCTGGGAGACATTTTCACATAATATGGTGATGGGCTGGATAGTATTAATGACTGAATGAGATTCATGTAATGTGCCGGTATACTCTGGTTTTTATGACTGTTTTGCTAGAAGAGATTAATGTTTAAAGAGCAGGGATGGACTGCAATATTGTGATTTTAAGAAATCTATATTTGGTACCCATTTCTGGTACCAAGCTCCTAAAACACTAGGAATTTCTCAGTGAAGATATCCATAAAGGTATCTTTTGTTGAGCTCATGAGGTGACTTTTGGACTACACCTAAGGGGGGGGGGTGGTTGACTAGAACTTTCAGTCCCACCCTCCTGGCCTCCAAGGAGGGGAGAGGAACTGGCAGTTGAATTGATTGCCAATGACCGACGACTTAGACGATTTAATCAATTATGCCTATGCAATGAAGCCTGCATATAAACCGAAAAGGACAGGGTTCAGAAAGCTTCCATGTTTGTGAACATATGGAGGTGCTGGGAGAATGATTCACCTGGAGAGGGTGTGGAAGCTCTGTGCCTTTTCCCCATACCTTGCCCTGTGCATCTCTTCCATCTGGCTGTTCCACAGTCATAATTTTTTTTTTATAATAAATCAGTAATCTAGTAAAAAAATGAATATACAGTGTCTTTGTCATAAAAAATATTCAGAATCTAGGAGAACGCTGATGTGTATCAACAATAGCATCATCAATAAATACTATGTATATGTTCTACACATCTTGCTAAAGCTTCATGTATATTATCTAATACAAATTTAAAATTTAACCTCTAATGGAGTTGGTATTATTATCATTATTTTACCAAATAGAAAACTGAGCAACAAAATAACTGTCATTGAACACCTTACAAACTGGTTACACCTGACACTGAATGCTCTGTTAGTTTTAGCATGCCCTTTTGGTGGCTTGAGAGGAGGCCTATACAGAGGTATAATTAGTTGCCAGGGTACTCTACAAAGGGTACATTCAACCATGGTGAAGGAAGTTAGGAAGTCTTCATGTATACAATAGCATTTGAGGTGATAGTTAAAAAAAATGTAGCTAGGAAGTAAAAACAAGAAAAAATATTCCAGGGAGTTCTTTCATGTTAATTCAATTTGGAGACTTGTTATATACTTTAGTTTCCTAAGAAAAAAATTAGTAAACAACATAAAAAATCTTGTGATGTAAAACCAATCTTATATTTCTTGATAGGAAATTTTCAACATCGTAGCTGGTGTGTTATATAAAAACAGAGCGTCTACCCACACAAAGTCAAATGTAGGGCCAAAGTAATGATTTATACAAATCGAGCAAAATTATATTTATATTCACCTTCTCTCCGGTTTCACTAGCCTACAATATCTTGAGAATTATGCATCTATTTAACTTCAATTTGCTTATATAGGCATGACCTTCCCTAAATGAAAGAGACCCCTTATAAAAGGGGGATTAATTTTCTCTATTTGGTTCTCTCAACAGAGAAATCAAACTGTGTAATAAAATATGTCGCACCTGATATTTAGAGTGGAAATCTGTTTAACATAAACATTTTTCTGGACCAGTTTTGTATGTTAAATTAGTGATCACACATGTTTTATTGCCAAGTTGGTGTAATAAATCTCTCAGATGCCAATACCATCTGGCCATCCGTGCCCACTTGCGAATTTCATGTGTCATTTTGTACCTAGTTCCATGCTCGTGCTGCTCAGCATCTGCCCCGAGTTAAACGCTTCCTTTACAAATCACAATTAATGGGAACATCCTGAGTTGTGGGTAAAGAATTTGTGAAGAAAAAAGATTGTCACACATCCCAAAATATAGCCTGAGATGTCATTGAACAGATGTTTAACTAAAATATGTGTGATAATATAAAGAAACAAAAATACTGTATCTTGCTGATTTGACTAGGCTGATTTCATTTCGATTCCCTACTCCTTTGATAACTGTGTATGAATATCTTTTTCATAATGTATTTTAGAAAATAACAGTGTTATAAAAAATGTAAAATGTCAGTGTAAAAGTATAATCGAAATACAAGTTCACTTATTTTTCTAAATTGTGTAAGAAAAAATTTAGAATTGCTTGCTTATACTGTCCTTGTTCCTTACCTTGGGAGTCTATAGAGACATTTTTGTGAGCTTTTGGTAAAAGTGAAATATATTTTATTGGCATCTAAAGATAACATTTTCTCTTTTAAATTGTTAGGTAGCCATTCAGCAGTCAAAACTATTTTAATCAGTACCCACTGTATACAAATCATTTTTAAAAAGAGTTCAAAAGGTATAAAATATATACTATTTGTCTTCGGTAGTTTATAAAATGTAAGTACTCCATACTGGAAAGTTGAGTCATCAGGTATAAAATTTGTTTTTAATGTGATTACTAAAATAAGACTCTCGGAGCAGAACTGTAAAGTCAGATTAATGCTGGGTGTCCATGAGGGCACATTGAACTGTGAATTGCATGTAAAAAAGAACAAGCCAAATAGAAGCTTGAGGATTAACCACCTAAACCATTATAATTTCAAGAAGTGCAATTAAGATATTAGCTCCATTTATCCTCTTCTAAATTCTCATTCAAAAAGATAAGACTACTGATGAAGGTGGTGTGTGTCAAGTTTCTCCATGGAAACCTATCATATGCGGCACTGGCAGGGGCATGTTTGTGCTGTTCTTGCAGAAAAATTGTGGATTTAACCATGAGAAAACATCAGGCAAAACCAAATTGGGAAATATTCTATAAAATAACTGACCAGTACACTCTAAGAGTAAAAGATCATGTAAGAAAAGGAAGGGGTAAAGGAGATTAAGGGGACATAACTAAATGCAATGTGTGATCCTGAATTGGATCCTGGACTATAAAGGGACATTAGTTGGAAATTCATTCAATTTTAATAAGTTAAATAGATTACTTATGATATTGTATCAATGCTGTTTTGCTGGTATTGATAACTGTGGTTATGTAAGCTGTTAATCCTTGAGAGAGCTGGGTAAAAAGTTTATGTGAATTATTTGCACTATTTTTGTTTTGTATTGTTTTGTTTTAGCAAGCATAAAACTATTTCAAAATAAAAAGTTAAATACAAAGAAAAAAATCATAATTTAAATATTTCATTTTATGTAAATTTAAAACCCAAACTTAAAAAAAAATTAAGCAAATATCGAACTCTATTTAATAAGTTGCATACTAAAGTATATAGGGAAATTGTACTGATGTCTGTGATTTACCTTGATATGTATCCAAAAAAATAAATGGTGTAATAGATGGATAAAGGAATGAATAGATGCTTAGATGTTAATAAGAAAAATGTAATAAAATGTTAATGGTGGAATTTACATGGTTATATAAATATTTTCACTGTAAAATGTTATGAATTTTGCTATATGTTAAGAAAATCATTAATTTAATTTTCTTGCCTTTTTCAAAGATGTTTTTACTTTGTTTTATTTTGTTTTTGGCACTTCGTGGACACAGCTATTATAATTATGTGCCACTTAACTATGGGAATTCATTCTGAAAAATGTGCCCTTAGATGATTTTGTCATTATGCAAACATCATAAAGTGCACTTACATAAACTTAGATAGGATAGCCTACTACACACCTAGGCTATGTGGCATACCACTGTTTATAGTTGACTGAGACATTGTTATGTGGCACATGACCATAATTCACCCACAAATAAATATCTGCAAATAAAGCTGATTTATTTTGGTCTACATTAACTGTTGAGATTTGATTTTCTACATTGTCCTTTATTTTTTTCCCCATTGCTGGTATACTTCAGCAATATTTTATTATCCCCCAGAAACTTGTAGTAGTACCTGAATATACTTCTGAAGTAATGAATGTTTGAATATCTAGGACAAATCTGTCATCTCTTTATCCATTAAAATAGAATTGTGGACCAGTATTTTATAGCTTTCATAACCCATCCAGACTTGCCTCTTCGTCTAACCATTTTCAAGACTTGGTAATAATAGTACAAGCTTACATTTTAGGCTTAAAACATATCTGGCCCTGTTCTAAGTGTTAACAACATTTTTCTTTGTTTTTACAGCATATGGGGTAGGTCCTATGTTATTTTACTGGAATCAGAACTTAAAGAACGTGTCCAAGTTCCTGGAGCCATTATTTAGCCAAACCAGATTTTTATGTCAAGTTAATATGACTCATAAACTCTTAGCTTCACTGTGGGATTGCTAGTTCTTTAAACCATAACTTCTCTATTTTTTGTAAAAACTTCCCATGCACAAGTTTTCTCAATTGTTATTCATCTCTTTGCAGAATGATGTTTTCAGATAATCACACCAGGAAAGGTAAATGGGCATACTATGAAACCCTTTTATATTTGATAATGTTGTTCTGTTGCTTTTGCATTTGAATAGATACTTGTTAGTGTTACAGTAATGCTGGGATAGAATCCTACTATTAATATAATAACAGGCAATTGACCTGTCTGAAATCAGTGTTTCATCTACAAATGATAAAACTAATATCCATCCAACTCATAGGATTGTTTAGAAAATTTAATTGTATATTCTCCACAAAGGAGACATAATTAACTATAGGTTACAATAATTATTTTTCTAATGCCTTATTTAATTTTTTACATAAAAGTAACACAGCTGGCATTGTTATTATTTTAATTAATATCTTAGTAGAGGATACTTCAGCTATCTCTAAAATCTCTCAAAATTTCTACATGTGCTTCAGGTGATTAAGATAAGTGAAATTTGAGTCCATATTCATTTTGCTTCTTTGAAGATACTGTCCTTCCCTCCTTCTGTTCCCAGGATACTACCTGTAGAAATGTTTTTCCTTTTTTTTCCTCCATGATACTTTTAAGTATGGCTTACCTTAATTTTGTATTGCATGTCTTTACATTACATATTGATGATTATTACTTACTTTTAGTTAAAAAATTGTATTCTATTATAAATATTGTGATTGCTTCTATTTCATTTGATGTAGATACTTTCTATAAGTATTTTATAGACTTAATTTAAAATATCTCACTCAAAAATCTGGCATCTACTTATAATTATTTCTTTGCCCTTTTTCACAGTTTTGGGAATTCTTCACAAATTTCAATTGTGCCAAAAGAATGAAATCATATAGTCAATCTATTTTTTAATCCATTTTGAAATTAGGTTATTTACTTTTAGAGTATTTTTGTATCTCATTATTCTATTTCTTTATATTGATGTGCATTATAGTCTATTTTATGTACATCTGATGTATTTTTATTTAATTTCACTTGTTACTCTTAAAATTTATTAGACTTTATTAATTGCTTCTGTATTCTCATATGTGCAGGCAACATAATAGATTGTTTTACATATGTTGAGTTAATCTTCATTGCATTCTTATCATCCATACAATATTATTTCAACTTTATGGATAAAAAAATATTACTTTAATCAGTTTGTCAAATTTGTTCAGACCTCAGAACTATTTAATAAAAGAACTGGAATTTCAACCCAAGTTGGTATTATTCCATGTGCTTTAATCATACTCTTATAGTATATCACCTTATAAAAGACCACTTGTTCGATTTGATAGAAGCTATGGTTTTTTTCTAGAAAATAAACCAGACACTGTCTAAAATCTGTTCAATAAAGTATTATCCCAATAGATTTCTTTTTGTTCAGCTTAACATCCCTAGTGCCCAGAATATTGTCTGATGCATAGTAACTGTTCACTAAATACATTTAGAATTATTTTTTAAATGAAATGTGTTTCTTCTTGCTAAATAAAATAGTATCCATTAGTTTGCTTTTCATCTTGAATCTCAAAAAAAATATAGACTTTTAGTAATGCAATAGAGCTTTTTTCTAAGTGGCTTGTTTTGACTTTTGTTCTTTCTTTAGCAATTAAAATAATTACCAATGCTTATATAATGCTTATTACATGCCACACAGTTTTCTAAGTGTTTTGTTTCTATAATCAATTTTACCATCTTGTAAAAATTTGTCGATGAAGACCTTATGTTCATCAGTATGCTAGCTATGTGAAATGCTGCTGTCCCGTTTCAGTGCTCACTTTGCTTCTAATAAAATGTGCTGCTATGCAGACTTCACAATCAAAAGATAACTGGTAGACAGTACTTATCTGTTGAGACTAAAGTGTATTAATTTGGACTTCTTTTTCCCCTTACAAGTTGATTCACTCATAAAAACTAGAGACTTTATCATTATATTTTTTTTTTTAAATTAATGTTGAATTAATTTTGGCACAGAAAAGTTTCAAAACAGTACAAAAAGTTGGTGTGTACCCCTCTTCACAGGATCCCCTAATATCAGCACCTTCCATAACCTTAGTAAATTGATCAAGACCAGGAAATAAACATTGGTTTAGTGCACTTAACTGACAGAGCTTATTGAAATGTTACCGGTGTTTCCACTAATATTCTTTTTCTGTTATATGATCTTATGCAGAATCCCAATTGCATTTAATTGTTCTAGCTCTTTGGTTTCCTTCTATATGCAATGTTTCATCAATCTTTGCTTATCTTTATTATGATCTTAATATTTGCAAAAAGTGGTCAGAGATTTCATTGAATGTCCCTGAATTTATCTTCATTATATTTTTCACATAATGTGTATAAAATTATTTAATTTTTAGCAAGGATACAATAGAAATTATATAACATTCATCTTGGTGCATCATATCAAAGGTTTCATAGTGTTATATTTTTTATTACTTGTAATGTTAAACTTTATCACTTGGTCAGCGTGGTGTCTACTGGTTGAGAATTTTTGTCTTGAATCTGGGATAGGGAAATATTCTTCAAGAAGCAGTACTGAGATGTTCTCCTTCACTATCTTTTTGTTTAGTTTTACTCCATTTTTATAATGGAAACGAGGTAAGAAACAACATGTAAGGCTATTCCATTGTCTCCAAAATAGAGGAACTCCTACTCATTCTCCACATGCTTTATGCTGTATGCATTGTGAAACCAAAGTCATATTTTCAGAAAGCATAAAGACAGATGGTTCTAGTTGCGTATGAAGCAAAGAAGAAACACATGTATGTCAATGGTGCCCAAATCAGGTTACACATGAGAATCACTTGGGAAGTTTTTGATTGCAGGCTCCTGACACAGTACATGGATATCCAGATTTATTTCCTCTGGTTTCAGATCTGAAAGCCACTCTGCCATATTAAACTCCAGTGGCTTAAGAAAAAATATCAGCATTGTGTGGTGGCGAATGAGAGAATGATGAGGAAAGGCTTCTGGTTTCCTGGCTGGTACAAATTTTTTAATTCAAATATAGTAAAAAGATTTTATGTGACTGAGAGAATAAGAAGATCTTTCTCTGTGAACCTCAGTAATTTCCTTGATTTTGGCACTAATTTTTCCCCCATTTTTTTCATAGCAAATTGGTGACCAGATTAGATTAAATTTTATTTTATTGACCAGAAGGGCCAGATCAGGGAAGGTGATGCTGTTAGTCAAAATAAAAATCTTCTGAGGGGAATAATGAAGCCTTATAAAAGCACATATGAATTATTTGTTATTTTTGAGGATGGCAAATTAAACCCCTTAGTGAATGACAAGCTTTCATATTCCAAATTTGAGTTCACTCTAATATATAATGATCTGAAATCTCAGTATAGCAATAAAGAATTCTCTCAGATAAACCAAAGTATGACTTCTCCAAATTTTTGTCTAGATCAGAGTCATACTATTGGAATTAACTGCTTCGAGAGAATCTGAAAAGTCACAAGGGTAGGGAAGATAGTTAAAACTAAGGAAAAGATGTATTTGTGAGGCAAAAAAATTTGAAATTGATAGAGTTCAGTAATTTCATATTTCTGTGAATTAGAGTAAAATGTGATTTTATTAAAATATGTGCTATAATTTCAGAATAAATAACTTCATTTATTTCTTTTTTTATATATCCATGAGCATATGAATTCTTTCATTCAGCATTTCCAAATAAGAAAATTTTTCGTAACTCAGCAAGTTAAGAATTGAAATAAGCAATGAAAACAAGTAATAATTACAACTTATTATTTTTATTTATAAAATACAATATCAGAATAGTCAGTGTTCTATAATTCAATAATAAAGGCTCCTCAATATTTTATCATTAAGTGAATTATTGATGAAAAAAATATTAATATACAAAATAAATTATAATAAAATATCATTTTAAAATATTTTATGCAGAGTAGCACTATATATATAACACATATTTCCTTGTACATCTGCCAGTTACTTTTGAATATCTATTATCTAAAGTGTTATTACATTCCCAGGTCTCTCTCTCTTTTAAGCTATGTACCCTCATTCTTTCATCCCCCTTTTAATCATATCTTTAGTATAAAATCAAATTTAGGTTTAAGATATTACAAAATAATTTTTAAGTGAAAACTAGTATACTTTAAAACATTACAGTATATAAAATGCATCTGTACTTTCCTTTTCTATACTACAATCTCATTGTTTTAACCTTAGAGAAACCTCTTCATAATATTTATCTTGCTGACTCAAATGTGTTTAAGAATCAGTAGACTTCTAAATAACTTTTTTATTGGCCACTCATCACCGATAATGTTTTTGTGATTTGCTCCAGTTTGTCCCTGAATTATTACTAGATTTTAGTGATTAGCCTAGTTTAGCTCTACATCTTTTATAATGAGCAATCTTGAAAGATATAGTGGAGCAAATTTTCTATACTCTTTATCTTGGCACACCCTATGTATTTTAAATTCTTACTTTAGATTCTTCTTAGTGGAAAATCAGTAAAGTGTAGAGAAAATTCCTTGGTTTTGATGGATTTTTTTTGTTTTTGTTTTAGATTTTAGCATAATCACTTATTGCTGTATAATCTAGTGCAAAGGACCTATTTTTCTGTTTTTCCAATTAATTATTTATGATAACCAATTGAGATAATAAATGTAAAACATAGCATTAGCACGTAGGCCATAGCGAGTGCTCAGTAAGTATTAATTTATTTTCCAATTTTTTTCAGCTGCTAACTAAAGAGTTAAAAAAAATACTGTGAACATGCTGAATACAGTGAACAACATTAAAACACAGAGCAGAACAACATATGTAGTGCCCAGTAATTGTGGAATGCAAGGCCAATGAACCACTCAAAATTGTGTGCACATGCTGACCAGCTCTGGAAATGTGAAACCAATCTATACAGAGCCAAGAAAAGCAGCACGCTTTGCCAAGATTGAGTATAGGAAAAATCCTAATTACACAATTGATTAATTTCAAATTATATAACCAATTTTTTGCATAATTTATTCTTCAAAAGTATAAAAATATGAAGTATAAGTGTCAACTAGGTGAGCTTACTTCAAATGACTGAATTCAACAATAATTATTGAACTCCTAAAATATAAGACAGTATCAAACTAGGAACCTGAAAACAGAACCAATATTAGCAAAACCACCTGTCATTCTTCTCCAAGAAAACTATATTTTGTTTGTTCTATTTTGTCTTTTTATGTGCCTTATACTTATTTAACTTCTATTGCTTTTGCTTAAACTGTTTAATTTACCCTTCCGCCTCATTCCTGTTGGGAGAAATCCTGCCATCCTTTAAATTTCAACTCAAATACTTCTTCCTATAACTGAAAATTTCATAATGTTCTGGAAAGAATAAATTGCTCATCCATTGTATTCTACTAGCATTTTCCACATATCTCACCTTGCTATGATAGATTCACACTAATGCAGTGTGACTTCCCAATATATATTGATCTTCTTGGGAGTGGTGAAAAGTTGGGATTATTTTTTATACCCCCAGGATCCCAAACAGGGTAGTGAATAGACACAATATAATATTGTGCTCATTATTGTCAACGATAACTCTGTTTTTAATAATTGATTTCCACTTTGTAATCAGTGGTGGAGTGGAGCAAAGTTTTCAATTGGATTTTACTTATTATATGGACTACATATCTTTGTTTAAATGCTCTCTCCTTTCTTCTTTCCCTTTTGATTCTCTTTTCCGTCTTTATCATCCTCTATATTTTTTTACTTTTTTCTTTCTAAATATAATATAAATTATAATAGGCTTTTATATAACAAGAGTGTAGAAAGAACAATAATTTACAACCTAAGATAGAGTGGTTCTTAATGTATTTCTAAGAACAATAATGAATTTTAAAAATATGAACCTACTGATACCATTTTACTTCTGTAGACAAATGGTCCCAATGAGGGAAAATAGAAGAATAAGAGATGCAGGAGAAAATAAAAAAGACACCTAAATGTATAAGAGTGTGTGTGTACATTTGGGTGTACTTATATGTGTGTGCACAACATAAACAAAGTGGAAAATGCAAAACAAATAATTTTGGTAATAAAAAAAATATAGAGGTGATTGCTTCACATTGAAATTAATGACACATTGAAGCATATATATAACATTTTGCTTCAGTTTCTCAATATGTGAAAAAATATCAATGCTTAATATTTATACATCCACTGATTTATAGTAACAGTTTATATATGGGAATTAGCTAGGTTAATGTTCTCTAAGTAATGAGTATTATCAAATATCCTAAATGTCATAGAATATGTTTAATTTATCTATGGGATTTTAGAAATGTTCAATCTAGCAACAACTTCCTAATCGTAAGTTCATTTTGTGTAGTGATCCAATGTGTTGTAAAAATAGATTGTTTTGGTCATATTAGCTTCTAATTTTAGAGAGAAAAAACCAGTAATTGTATACATTTTCAAATGATAACAAAAAATGTTTCATATACAATAACAAAATCTATGCTGTCCTCAGTTTTTTTTTAATCTTATAATTAAACATAATTTTTTTTTTCAGTTATCCATTCCTTTGACTCTGAGTACGTTGTAGGTCTATGTGTACATCTATGAAATTTGAAGTTTTTCACAGGAAATGAACTCATGTTCAAATGTGATATCTTGTGATTTCTGAAAACCCATATTGCTTTCTTTTGTTTTGTATTTTATCTATATTTCATATTATTTACCCCTCCAAAGTCAAGTTCAATAAAGCATTGTATTAGCTTATTTGTTAGGAATATTACTTAGCTGGCAAAGGCACTATTTCTAGTACTTTATCATAAAAATGCTCTAGCATAAAAAAAGTTAAACTAATTTTAAAAGGATGAAATGGGTTTATTAATTTCTTCCTCATTAAATAATATTTCCTGAATGCAAAGATATTTTATAAATACAAATTAAATTATAAAAATTATTAAATCATAAAATAAATTTTTTAAAGTATTTGGTTGACTTTTCAAAGTTGTAGATTTATATGTCTCATAAAGTACACCTCAAATCTTACCTTAATTTTGGAAAATGACCAAATTGCTTTACTATGCTTGTCAAGTCATAAACTGGCCCTTGGACACAAAGAACAAAAAGAGACCAAAGAAAGACCACTCCAGAATGGTAGGTGGTAGGTTTAATAAAAATGAATAAACAAACAAACAAACAATTAACTAACTAAATAAGAACATTTATATGTCAGGCTTGTTTTGAGCAGCTGCAGACAAGAAAACCCATGACCCTATCTGCCAGAATCTTAAAAGTTTATGTAGAAGACTTAACTGGGTTCAGTCACTTATTCAGTTCAGACGGTCTCAGTAGCACCTTACTTTCTCAAGGCTATGCCTTCAGAACAGTCCCTCCTGTGGAAATAGAGGGTAGAAGGTAAGCATTCCAAGGATGGGAGGGTGTGAGGAGCCTCCTCTTGCTCAGCCTGAGGGTCAACTTGTCATGTCTTCTCAAAGACCAACCCCAACAATGTTTCAGAAGCATGAAACAAAATGTATAGGTTGTCACTAGGTGGGCAAGAAGCGATGGACATTCCAGAGAGGATGTATAGATGTATAAAATCTCAGAGGGCACAACACTTTTAGACATCTACAAGTACTTGAGTTTTCAGAGTTCAGTGATGGCAAGTGATGAAAAATAACACAGAAAGGATACTCTATCTAAACTTAGATTAACAAAGACCTTTTAAAGGCATGAGTGAGTGCTGTATATTTTTAGTAAGAGACTGGAATAATTAAAAGATTTTAAATGGAATAATGAGTGTGATTTTATTTGTCTTTTGCAGATTACTCTAATGTTAGTTTAGAGGACATAATTGACAGAGCTAGGTAGAATTGAGAAATTGAAATCAGATATATAGAATTGGAAACAACCAACAGAGATTACTCGGTATATTTACGAGGTTTTATTTTTACACTCCTTCCTTTAGAAGGTACTTCTACATACAGTCTTCTTTGAAGTTCTAGGAAAGAACTAATGGACCTTATTTGTGCCATATGTGTCCCCTGCCATATATGGCTATACTTTGTAGAATATTGATTCTATTGAATTTGGTTATAGTCCTGAGATAGGAAAATAAAGAGAGTTGCTGAAAAAAAAGTCACATCATATGGACTCCAGGAGAGATAGAAATTACTTTAAAACCTGATGTCATCTCCGGCCATAGAGTCCAAAATATATTTATTTCCTGTGAAGTAGTGTTATCTTGCTAACATATATTTAACACTAACTATAGGCCAGATATTTCTTAGAACCAACTATATAGGAACTTCTGATTTCACATAGAAAGAAAGCAAAACTAAGAAAGTAGAGACACTAAGACAAATTTTCTAGAGAAAATAAATAGGAATCAGGATTCAGAAAATTTAGTTCCTGCTCCCACATTTAAAATCAAAGCCTTATGCTTCCTCTCAGTCTCACAAAATCAATGTTTCTGTCCTATTTAACTAGCTTGTATACTACCTTGACGTTGAAGTTTCAGTTAAAACAATCAGAAAAGTTGTGAGAAGATTGAGAAAAGAAGTGAAGCAGAGTGCAACCCTGGACAATGTCAGCTTTCTAGTCATGATGGAAGAGGGATATTCTGAAAAGGCGAGAACTAAAAGTTGTGTGCATACAGGAGGCAGGGGAGAGTGTAAGGAAGGTGCAGTCACTCTCAGTGCTGCCGTGAATGAGTGAGATGACATAGGCAGCCATTTTTCCAGACTGTATATTTTGCTTTGAATAAGAACATTATAGGATATTCCATGTCAGTACAAAGAAAAGAAAAAAAAAATTCTTACTCGATCAATGGCTTGGGCTATATAGAGGGCCATCTTTATTTTAATGAAAACATAATATATGCAAACAGGGAAGGCATGCAGCAAGCTATCATGAGGGCTTTTGCTACAAGTTCTAGTTCAGCAGAATTGTAATCATAATTCAGATTCCTTATTTTAACTATAAATTCACATCAGCACCTCTTCCTTTCTCCTCTTTGTCATCTTGGGAATGTTCTTTCTACTGTTGTCACCCTCTTCTCTCATTGAATCAGGTCAAACGAAATAAGAGTCCATTCACTGGGGGCGGGGAAGTTCTAGTCACGGAACTATCTAAAAGGTGATCAGTCTTTCCTCACTCCCTGACTTTTCAGCTGACATGCTTAATCAACAATGCTGATTGCTCCGTGAATGACAGCCTCAAATTCTCCAAAGGAAAATACATCTCTCCACTCAGTGCATCGCAGTGTAGCACATGCTCACAGAGCTAATCTTGCCTATCACAGTGAATTCTTTAGGTTACTAAGCTCATAATTAAAAGTCTTCACTAATGACATGGTAATTGTTTTAATGGATTTCCAATGAAGTGTGAAGTTCCCTGCTGATATGTCAACAAAATATGAAGCATTGTGAGAAAACGATGTAAAGCTTCATAGAATTTAGAGTTAGAGGAGACCTTAAGATTATCTAGGTTAACCTTTTCATATTAGAAAAGAGTACACCAGCCCCAGCAAAGTCAAGTGTATTGCTGAAGGTCATCACACTGAGTAGAAATTACAGGCGTCCTGACTCTTAGTGCAGTGATTTCTTTCCATCTCATTGCTTATTAATTTTGATCATTTTAAATTTATATTGCTCCTATAGTGAGAAACATTCGCCTGTATGTTTTCCTTTTATAGATTGAACCATTTATTCTATCAGTAAAAAGATACATTTGAAAATAATTTTTATTACATTCGTTTTATGAGAAGATTACAAAGGTGACTTTGGGATTTTTTAATCTACAGAGCTGAGAATTCCTTGATTGGAAACCTCTAGAGTAAATATCTTGAGAAATAAATAAACCATGAGAGTTATGCAGAAATTTTGTAGTAATCTCATAATGAAAAGTATGGTTTACAAAGTAACTAAAATTGTTTATATTTGTATAATAGTAAAATATTTTAAAATATTTCCAGTTATTTTAGCCTCACAACCGTAAAAGGAGGTAGGATAGATATCAGAACTTTTCAGAACAGAAAACCGAGGAAAAAGTTAAACAAGATGGAGTAAAACAAAACCTGAATTCCTCACTCTAAGTTTAAGTCCTGAAAATGACTTAGGTTGCAGACATTTGCAGAACCCATTTAAGATGTAGTTTCAATTAATAATCATTAATCAAGGAATAAGATAAATGTCTTCAATGTGGAATCATATTCCTTAGAATTGAAGCAGACTGTTAGAGTTCTTTGAGATTTTTTGCTGTGCCTTAAACTGCCAAAGAATATTGTCCTTATTGACTCATAAATGTTCCCATAATATGAAATTGTTTTAGTAGTCCTTATAAGCCTTTGGAATTTCAAAATTATAAATTCAAGTTAAAGATTATGCATTTACCTAGTTCCAAAGTAGATTAAAACATATGTTCTCAAGGAAGTTATGGATATTGTCAATTTCCCAAAATATTCAACAAGTAATTGGTGTAACTCTAGGAACTACAGGCCTCAAAGAATTAAAGTTAATAAGCATGTTAGCTCTATTAACCTAGTCTTAGTTCAAGATAATATTCTTTTTATCTCTCTTCATTTAACACATATTCTAAAAATGATAATTATCATTGAAAAAAAAAGTTTTCACAAAGTAAGGTGTCTTTTAAATGCAAAATGGTCTTATTATCGCTCTGTCAGTACCCTAGCTCATGTATAGAGTAAGAAATGTTACTACTTCCTCACTTATACCTCGTCTTCAACGTGTCTCATGCTATTAAGCTGTTAGATTGTTTTCATTCCCCCACTTGATGAGGGAAAGTGATGTTAATTTTAATTGGATCGCTGTATTTCATTACTTTGTTAATTCTGCTCTTTCTATTTCTTCTCTAATAGTTTTCATCAGAAATCACCTACAAAATAGAGTTTATAGTGGAAATTCTATATTTTGCCAAAATGTAATGGTCACTTACAAGCTTGGGCTGTTGAAGTCCTTCAAGGAAAAAAAAAAAAAGCATATTATGTTTGATCGCATTATGTAACCTGATGAGATAGATTGTTTCTGAAAAATAAAAATCCTTGGTTCTCTCTTTCCCTTCTAAGTATCCTGTTTCTGTGGGCACCGATGGCCCTAAAATAACCAGAAGCACCATGCTACATTCTGGTCAACATTGTGCTCAGTCCTTAGTTTACCTTTTCTACATTATTTATCTTTCTTAGAAATACCGCATTTAACAAGGGAATCTAGTAAACACTGAGTAGGAAATAAGAACTCACGTAACTCATTTCATTTATAAAATAAATTGGCGAATATGAAACACAATTTAAATGTTGACAATATAGCATGGTTATATTATGTCACTGTGCAGTGTCACTCGAACTCAGGGGCCTTGGCCTTCATCCTCTACAACAGTATATTCTTTCTCAAAGACAAGCACCATCCTTAGTAACAGAACTCAGCGAATTTGCTGGGTGTGGCACATGCCGCTTTTGCTGCATGTAAAACCAGCAGTTACTAATCCACCTCTCCCATAAACGCAGGCATACACAGAAGGCTTCTATATATGATATCTGACATTCATTTGTAGAGCAGTGGTCTGCTTATAGGTTTTGGTTCAGCTTAAGTGTAGCTGCCTCTACCTGCTTACAGAACGTCCTGACCTGTGATGACTCTGCTCTTTTCTTTCTAGGCCCTGAGGTCCTTGTAAGCCTAGGACTGACTCTCCTAGAATAATCAAAATGCTTTAAACATTAAAAAAAAAAAAATCTTCAAAAATACACCATGGTTTTCACAAGAATAATGAAATATTGAAATTCTCAAATATTTTCTAAAGCTTTTTTTCTTTGATAGGAATCTCTAGCCAGACACTGAAGACCAAGAGAGGAAAGTGATTGTGGTATATTATAAAAGGTATTGCAATTGTGGGGGGTTTATTCCTGGAGCCTATTTCTCCTCCCCTGGACTCTGAATTGGGCTTATGTTTAGCTTTGGCTAAAGCCACATGGTAGAATTGCTGTCGTATCAGTTATAAATCTAAGCATCAAGAGGTTTTGTGTGCCTGGGCTCTCACTCTTGGCATTCTAAGATGGCCATGTGAAGAGTAGGTTAGCCTGCTGGAAGATCATGGATCCAACTTGCAGCTAATTGATATTTTACTGCAGCTTGATGAATGAGATCAGCCAGTTCAGCTCTGTTCAGCAAAATGCCCAGCTGAGCCCAGCCTCATTTTCCAAGCCACAGAATAGTACACTAAAATAAGATTGTTGTTTTATGGCAACAAATTTTGGGTAAGTTGATGTACAGCAAAATCTAATGGATATAATGAGTCATTTCAGCATTTCTGATGCAGGCACAACATAAAATTCTCAGGCCTCTTAAAGATCTCTAAAATAAACAAAGAAGCACAAGGCTAAAAATGGCCCCCTTCTCCATGCCAAAAATATAAGAATAAGTGATGGGTATTTTCTTTCAGAAACAATATTTTAATAGAAATTTAATAGAATTTTTAAATAATCTACTGGCTACAAGTGGATACTGATATTCCAAAGATTTCTGAGAACTTAATTTAGTTTCATAGAGACATAGCATTGAACAATACTGCAAAACAAAAACTTTCACTATTAAATGGAAACTCTTTAAGTTAATATAAAGCATAATATGAAGTATAAGGACTTTATACCAGGGGTCCCCAATCCCATGGTCCGTTAGGAGCCAGGCTCCACAGCAGGAGGTGAGTGACAGGCAAGGCAGGGAAGCTTCATCTGTATTTGCAGCCGCTCCCTTGTGCTAACATCACTGCCTCAGCTCCACCTCAGGTCATCAGGCATCACATTCTCATAGGAGCACAGGTCCCTGGTGCCAAAAAGGTTGGGGACCGCTGCTTTATATCAATATATGACAGAAAATCTAAAAAAAAAAAAAAAAAAAAAAAAAAAAATCTGTGAACTGCAGGAGGAATTTGGGTGGACAGATCATTATTATATAAACTAGAAATTATCCAGGACAATAGTTTAACAACCCTGCTTGCACCAATGATGTCATGGGAGTCTTTAATAATGACAAGTGTCCAGAACTCAGGTTTTATATTTCCTCTGAACAATGCTTTCTCAGTGAATCTAACTCCTTGATGGGAAATAAGAAAACTTGCTTGAGCCTTTTGTAGTACTAGACAATCAAATGGCAAAGCTTTCCTACTAAAGCGGGAACCAGGAAAAATAAAAATTCTGAGCACTGTTTTATTGTAGTACTTTTTATTCATTTTGATACAATTCTTGCAGAATTTGTGCCCCAAATTGATACCCAACTATAACATTCTATAGGTGGGGTAAGAGGTAGAGGAGACAAAGTTGCTCAAGTTATTATTTAAGAATCTTTTAGATAAATTAAAATGCATTATAAAGCCCTATAAATGACCACCCATTCAGTTCACAAGTTTATCCTTTCCTGAAAAAAGACACTTATTGTTATTAAATGTAGTAAGTTTTTGATCAATATAATTATATGTGAATATTAGCATTTTAAAGTTTGGCAGCCACCACTCTTAAGTAAAATGCTGAACAGACTAAAATATTAACAACTTTTTGGATCCAAAAGTTTCCCTTGCTCCAAGAGTTTTTGTTTGTTTGTTTGTTTGTTTTATCTTTTCTCCCTCCCTTCTTTTTCCTGTATTATCTTTCTTCCTACTTTTCTCTTTCCCTCTCTTCCCCCTTCCCTCCCTCCCTCCCTCCCTTTCTCCTTTCCTTCCTTATTAAAAGTTCTGGATTCCTGCACTCAGGAAGGTCTAATACATAAAGAAATCAGGAAAAATACTGGTAGAGTTTGGAAACCCAGATAACTTCTTTATCTTATTGATGATACATGAAAGCCACTTTTTCTTGCAATAGTTAAGCAAAATTAAAGATATGTAGATAATTTGTAAGCATCATTCTCTTTGTTATAAGGTGTGAAATATATTTTTATGACATGATTGGTTAATTTCCTTTTCTTAGAGGAACTATATATTTTATATTTTATATATCTGTGTTTCCTCATGAGAAAGGACTCTTTTTTTTTTTTTAATGGGAGGTGTTTTGGGCTGCTAAAAGTGGTATTTGAGAACATTCACAAAGGGCAGCATCCACTTCTTCCTTACCTCTTCCATAAGAAAGGAGGTTTCAAACCAAAATATGATAATCTGAGCTGGTTCACTCTATCTGTTATCAGTTCTGCTGAGTAACAAAGAGAGAAAAACACTTAATAGTCCCTGTACTTTCTCTTGTAATTCAGCCTGACTTTATATGGGGAAGAAAGGATCCAAATTCATCTCAAGAAAAAAATAATAGGAATGATCTCTTTTGTTCCCAACTGACAAAGCTAGAACCATATGAGAAGGAGAAGGATCATTAACTCAGTATTGGTTAATTAAATCACTGAAGGAAACATTTATATCAGTAAAGCTGTGCTTATTTCACATGAAAAATAACTTTCACTGGTGGGAAGATAGAATAAGAATTGGGTCACTTGCATTAGATCTCATTCTTGGAAATGCTTCTTCTTTTTTAAGTCCAAAAAGTTAGAGAAGAAAATATGCATAGTCATGTGGCTCAAATCTGAGGAACTGCTCAAAACAACAGGAAACAAGGAGAAGTGAGGAGATAAAATTTTTTCTAATGGAGAAAGTTAGGTGTTTTCTCAAGTAAGTTTGTGAGATGGAGGTACTGAAAGACTTGAAAAGAGGACTTTCTGTGGGAGGGGAAATAACCAGAAAAGAAAGATGAAGGTAAGGATTCTGTTACCTGCTGAGAATTCTGTCATCACCAAAGTGTAAGACTAGAGATCCTCTTTTATTCTGTAACAAAATGGAATTGTCTACATTATTAATTCCTTTATGCCTCATCCCTGATACACACTTTTGTGATGGCCTTGACCTTTCTGTAAATAACATTATATTTATAATATACATTCAACCAAATCTGTAGCATAAAGTCCCATGAAAGTTGTTGGACTAATAACTCTAAATTCCAGGAAATCTTTGAAGGAAAAGAAGAAAATAAAAAAATTTTGCCTCTTTTTATTGGGTATAACTTGGCATGTTCCAGTGTCATGTAGAATGACAGAAGAATTGACAACCTGGGACACTTTAGTAAAATCAGGCATTTAGAGTCTATAAATTTATTCAGAGCCACACTCTTGCCTACGTCAAAATTAACATAAGCCTTCTGGACAAGAAAAGCGATTGACTCTTGCACAACCAGACCTTAATAGTGACTAACCAAGTTTTCATGGATAAACAGGAAAACAGACACTATACTTCTCCACCTTGATAGCCTCCCTTCTCCGTCCACTTTCAAATACAACCCTAGATAGATAACTTTGGAAAACGATAACATTAGTTTCCTTTTTTTAGTTCTAGAAAAATGCCTCTTACCTTTAATGCAAAAGCATAGAGATGTAAAACTGTTATAAACATCATACCTGTTATTATTAACAAATACACTTTTAGCAGCATTATTCTATTGACTTTTAAGACCAACAGAGAATTTGCTTTTCAAATTTGAGAATTTACCATGTTCTATTAATTTAATAATTCAATTTCATTTTCAAATGTATTATATATTTTACAGAGTTAGAAATATTAGCATTATCAGATATAATTTTATATAAAAACAAGAATGTTTATAATGTTAGGCTAAATAATATGTATTATAATAGGACATGTTTTAATCTCTGTAACAGGTAATATTTGACATTATTGTCAATTACAGAAGAGTTCTCATTAAGACCAACTAATGTAGAAAAAGATAAGTCCAGGCTGGGCGATATTCATAAAAAGATGAAATGCGTCTCCAGTAACATTGATCTTTATTTTTTAGACCTTTCTTCAAAGCCTCAGGTTCTTTGTGGTCCTTTGTTTTCTTTGGTTTCCTTTACCCCAGTAGGAAGTTGTGCGACAGCTCAACACCAAAGGCAACAAGGGCTTGACACAACACAATCTACTGTGATCAGAGGTCATTTTTTTCTGCAGCGCAGACATGAGTGAGAGGGGCAGAGAGATTGTTTCAATAGGGGCTGGAGTAGAGCCAAGGTCCAGAGCTTTGTAAGCTATGTTAAAAATCTTGTTCTTCATCCAAAGAGAAATGAGATGTCATTTTAGAGTTTTATACAGAAAAGTTTCATCATCAGTTTTCTATTTTAAAGGACATTTCTGTGGATAGTGCAGAGAGTGATTTGGAGAGATTTAAGTAGACCAATGAGGATATGAAAGCCGCATTGCAGATAAGTGGCAATACCGGTTTTTAAAGGTGATTTTAATGGAAATAATGAGAAATTTAAGATGCTGTAGAAGTAAAATATTAGTTCTTGTAATATGAGGAACTGAGTTAGTGTAAAACATTTAGAATAAATCCTAATTCTTATTTTTACATGAAAGTCAAGAACTCAGAAGACCTCATTTAGAAGAGACTAGTGTGAGTTTTGTATAGACTTGTTGAGTGTGAGGTGCCTGAATTTCAAACTGCAGATTGTAGGGTGGAAGGTAAATATATGTGTATGCAGATGAGAAATTTGGACCGACGATGGGGAAAACACTGAGAAATATCGATACACTCATATGCCAAGCTAAAGGATAAAAGTATCTTATTTCTTGACTGAGTTTGTATTCATTTCACTGTTAGTGAAAAATGCCCTTTATAAACTTTTTGCATTTTTTTATGGGAACTACCACTACATATCTGATAGTTAGTGTATTGCATATAATTTTTTCTTATTGACATGCACTAAAATAAATAAAAAGTGATTGACATTAAACATTTATTTGCTAAATTAAATTAATTGTTATACTTCATAACTAAGCTTTGTACAATATACTTGTAATATCACATTTATTGTACTAATACATTTATTATAATTATACATTTATTTTCTTGAAACTTTTTTTGTAATTTATTTGTACCATGAATGTTGGATGTTTAATTTAAATGCCTATAAAACTGTCTGGGCTTAGAATTTCTGCAGATAGCACTGAATTCGATTTGCTCTTTCACCTATGGTTTTCTTGAATACAGATCTATATTTTAATCTTTAAAATTAATATTAGTATTTTGAATTCCAATGTACCAGTAATCAAACATTTCAGATTAATTAAAATAATTTTCATAGCATTTTGCTAAATGTTATTATCTCTTTAATATTGTGGTTAAATGTATTTTTTTATTCCAAATGAAGTTGTGTGTGTGTGTGTGTGTGTGTGTGTGTGTGTGTGTGTGTGTGGTTTTAACCAGGCAATCAGAATTCAATTAATTATGTGGATTTTCTTGAAAATAAACAGCTCATAATTTTATTTATTTTATAGTTTTTATTTTGAGGTTCTTTTTTAAATTTAATTTCATTATTAGTTTCGAGTATACAGTACATTGGTTAGACATTTATATAGTTTATGAAATGATCAATTGCTCTTTCCCACTTCTCACTCTCCACCTAGCCATTACATTAATGCTAACTGCATTCCCTATGCTGTGCTCCCCAGCCCCGTGACTGTCTATCAACTACTAACTTGTGCTTCTTTAACAAACACTTCATCCCATTATCTCAGTCCCCCAACCTCCCTCCCCTCTGGTCATCACCAGATTTTCTTCTATATTTGTGGGTTCGTTTTTGATTAGTTTTTCTTTTTTGTTCCTTAATTCAACATATAAGTGAAATCATATGGTATTTATCTTTATCTGTCTGACTTATTTCACTCAGCATAATAACCTATAGCCTATCCATGTCATTGCAAATGGTAGGATTTCATTTTTTAATGGCTGAGTAATATCTCCTTGTATATATGACCCATAACTTCTTTATCCAATCAACTGTTGATGGACATTTTAGTTGCTTCCATATCTTGGCTATTGTAAATAGTGCTGCCATGAACATAGGGATGCACAGATCTTTACAAATTATTGTTTTGGTTTTCTTTGGATAAATACCCAGAAGTGCAATTTCCATGTTAAGAGGTATATCCATTTTTAATTTTTTGAAAACTCCAGACTGTTTTTCATAGTGGCTCTACCAATCTGCAATCTTATCAACAGTGTATGAGGGTTCTCTTTTCTCCAAATCCTTGTCAACACTCGTTGTTTGATTTATTGATGATAGCCATTCTGACAGGAGTGATGTGATATCACATTGTTCTTTTTATGTGTTTCATGCATTTATTTTCATTTTCCCCAGTATCATCCTTAATAAATTAAGATTTACTAATCTCTTAAATACTTTCAACATTGATTATATTAATCTCGGCTTAATAATAATGTATTTGAAGTTATGTATTTTATTTGACTAGGACTTTGACCATGTGCCATGGGTTTTAATATGTGATCTTTTAAATTTCATTAATGTCTAAACTATTCAAAATTAATTTTATATTTCCTTTATAAGTTAAATGATACTAAGATCATTATTAAAATATTTTGCAGTTTTCATATTTCTTATAGTTATTGATTATATTAATTCTACTTTTAATATTTTTAATAGAGCAAATTACATGTGATTTTTATACTTTTTAAAATTTTATCTTGCTAGATAATGTATGCCAGTGTCTGTAAATGTTTACATATTATTAGGATAACAGTGTCTTATATGGGTTTATTTTTGTTTCGTTCATCATCTGGCCTGGAATAAACTTAGAAAATAAAAGGGCACTTAACATTTCTTGCGAACAAAATGAATATCCTGACCATAGTCTTTATTTTCTCATTTGTACTAAGAACTGAATTCAGTGAACACATATGAGAACGGATTGATAAACTAAATGATAACTTAAATATAACTAAAATAAATATAATTTAACTTAAATAAATATAATTAATGTTTGATAATATCATATTGACTCATAGAGAAAACTTGCCTAAATAACAAATATTCTGGAAACAGGCAGGTGCTGGTATTGGTCCATCATCCCTGTATTCTTTTGGTCCTATCAGATATATGTTTGCTGCAGATCCAGCTATTAATTTATGTTCAAAGCATGCTGAAGCAAGAACCTACCTCTTTTGTTTATTAGGGAGGCGTAATCTTTCCTAGTGTACCCACAGTAGAGTTCACTTAGATTACATTGGCCAGAGTCATAGTACATACCTATTCTCAAAATATTTTACTTTTTTAGACTATGTATTAATAATATCAAGGGGAAAATGGAGTTAAGAATGGGAATTCTCTAACCAATGGGCTGTGGGTTGGAATTCTTTTTAAATGTGTGCTGCCCTGAACCAAATTAAATTGATGTTCTCCTTGTGTTTCTGAACCTTATTATAACTTTGGAGAAATATAGACAAAATGAGAAGATATTATCATTTAAACACAATTTAATAAATATTTACTTAACATCCACTATACACCGTGCACTCAAAATATTTATTTTCTGTGCAAATAAATAAAAAAGAAAGCTGAAGCAAGTCTCTTAGTTCAATTCTGTTGAATTATTGGGTTTTTTTTTTTTTTGGCAAATTATTTTGCATGCGACATTCTCTGAATAAGAGAATAAAGTTTCTTCACTCCATATTCCTTATTTCTCCAAAGCATATTAGCAAAGTGAAGTTTATAATACAGTAGCTATCTTACTAGGATAGAAAGAAGTATATGATATTAATGCAACAAAATGCTTAAATTCATTTTGATAGAAGGTTGTAAATGTATTTAACAACTATTCCCTTCTGCCTCGTTGGTATTTGAAAAGCCTGGAAAAGTACTTAATACTCTTCACAACCTTCTGACAGCTTAGTATGGTACATTCATCAAACAAGTATACTCTTGGTTCAACAGTGAATGGCAAATTGATCTAAAGAGAAGATATTGGAAGGTCTCTTAAAATATATTTCTTTATAAACGGTATATATGAGACTTCTGTTCACTTGATCATCCTGGTTATAATAAATGTATATCTGAGAATCCACCCCAAAATCGTAAATTAATTATGTATAGTTGTGCAATCATGTGTGTGTGTGTGTGTGTGTGTGTGTGTGTGTGTGTGTGTGTAGTGAGAGAGAAATCAGGGTTTTATTTAATTCCTTCAAAAAGCATTGATTGAATATTTTTTATATCTTCAGAAATATGCTAGCATTTAAAGATGAATAGACCATTGGCACTTTTTCAGGGACTGACACTTTTTTTGGAAAACTAAGAACTTGAAACCAAGGGAGTAGTTTGATAGGGGTGATCCCAGTTGATTATTTGAGGCATGACTTGACAAGTGGCTAAAGAGCATTACCCAGTAGTTTAATGACTTGAAGGCAGTTGCGTACATTCTGAAATGGGATATATTTACAGGGAATACAAAGGACCTATTTTAATTCTATTCTTTTAGCACTTCCATTTTTTAAAACATATTTAGGGTGTACAAACATCACAGAGAAGATTTAAATGATATGGTTTCTTCATTTTCCTTATGTGTATATGTTCTTTTAATATCAAAGGTTTTAGTAATGCTATTAAATTGCCAATTCTTAGTTATGAAAATCTTCTATGTCCTTTTAAGCTGTGTTCCAGACAAACCAATCATTCACCTTGTGTTATGTAGTCTATTTGAGTTACTGACTATAATTGCTGTTATTGCTGAATTTCAAAAAGTGAATTGAAAGGTAAAAAGGTAAAAACACTGACCTGGAGTTACCTAGAGTTATCTATGTAATTCAATTTTCTTTTTTAAGTAAATAAGAAAATCTATTTATTAAACACAGAATAAATTTTAATTCTTAGTTTATTATGAAGGAAGGAAGCCTGCAAAAATACTAAATAATATTTGATAGGCTACGATTTAAAGATTTCGACATAGGGGTCACCAATATTGATTTTTACATCACTTCACTTAGCAACATAAAAAGAACAAGGCATGTCTTCTAATTATCTCCACATATTCTGGTCCTAAAACCATAGATCCCATTCTTTAATTCAAGAAGCCTTGGAGTAAACACACAATTTCTTTCCAAGAGAAATAACTCTTCAAACAAATGTGTTTAAACTGGTGTTTTCACTTAAATTAAAGAAAGGTTTCCAGCTGGTACACAAGATTGTTCTAGCTGATATGTTTGATTGCTCTCATGTAGGCAATTACAAGGCCAGAAGGAGAAGCACATAGAGTCTGACTTCCAATCACAGCCTGACTGAGGACATGCTCAAATGTGACATTCTTTGATGGAAGAAACCTGGAGTTAAAGACTGCATAAGTAAACCTCAAAAGAAAATAATAATAGTATTTAGAAATACACACTCAGAAACACACACACACACAACACACACAGCACAAACACACACACACACACACGCAGAAAGGCAAAGAGCAAAGGATACTGACTAGAACAGAAAACATGAATTTGATTTTTCATAGAACCCTAATAGCCTTAGTCAATCTTCTTTCTAAATGTAAATTTCCATGTTCTCTACATTCATTTCCTCTTTGTTCTTGCTTCCTACATCCACTTAAAGTTTACTGCCTTTACCTTGGAAGAACTAAATGAGCTGTTTAAACTAAGTATGGTATGAAAAAAAATAGGTTTTTCTTCCAACTTTTTTTTTATCAAAGTCCATTAAAATATAAAAATTGGGTATATTAGGCAGATTTTCTTTTTTATACACATTGTTCACGTGATTTTAATTTAAAGTTGATATTTCACAAATTATAGCCTGAATGATAGATTATAAAGGAAAAAGGAAACAGGAATCTCTGTGTTTTATTTGTCATTTGGAGAACTGAAAATTTCTCTCTACATGTGTAAAATTATACCATTTGCAGAAAAAAATTACCTTATATCCTCAATTTTATCATAAGTGGCCTATGCTTTTGGATTTTCAACATATGTTGTTCTGCTTACACGATGTCTCTATGTAATTTCCTTAATGTGATATAATAATTTCTACTCTTCAGTAAATACTGGTATTTCCGTGTTGAATTTAATTTAAAAAAAAAAAAACAACTCCATTTTAAGAATTAGAAAAAGTGAAAGATTACTGGAAAAAAATTAAACGTGTAATTAAACAATTTACTTTCAGCCCATCACATATCTTACTTTACTATAATGAAAATTAGTTGTTAGCTTCAAAATCACTTTGAAATTCGACTTTCATCTGGTTAAATACTATAAGAGGTGAAAAGCAATTGTGATCAGAATTTGCTTTTTTTTGTGCTAGGAAAACAATTTGAGGTAATTCTGTAAATTTCATCTCTAACTTTCATTTTTATGCTAGGTTTTTAGATGTCAAAAATGAACATTAAAAACAAGATGAGGAGAATTTCGTATGTTTCCAAAATAATCTTCTGGTTAAAATCAAATGTAAAAAATGTCAAAATAAAGTATATTTGAGATCTTATAAATGGCTGAAACAGTAATAATCCATCAAAAAAACCATGAGCTAAAGGATCCTCACAAACCAAGGTTAAAAGATAACCAGCATTTTCTGAAGGCACATTATGTCTGGGCGTATATGAAACCATCAAAGTGAACAGAAGCCATGTGCGTCAGCTTAAATTAGTTGGCCATGCCACTTTTTGAGATTGTTGCTCATCATAAACTGACATTTTCCATCATTTGCAACTGACAGAAAAAAAAACCAAAATGACCTCAATATGTTGGTTTGTAGAACCATAGACCATGAAAATTCCAGCTGGTGTTGATCTGAACCAATGAATGTGATAGGGATAAGTGCTTTTATCTCAACTTTAATGGGTTTTTTTTTTTTTTTTTGGCCATATGTAGAAGGCAGTTATAAAGTTTTCAACAAAAGCTAAATGAAAAATATGAGACAAAAAAGTGGTATTTCCAGGGAAATCACACTCCAGATACAGCCTTGCTCAGTCGTCTTCATGCAGTGTGCACTTCCGTGTGGATAACTGGGGTGCATTTTTCAAATGGGGGACTTAAAACCAAAAACATCAGAATTAGCAGCATTCATTTAATAAGGGCATAGAAAAAAAATAGTGACCTCACTATTATGAAGATCTGCCATTCATCCCCGAGTATTCCAGAGGAGTAAACATGTATCTCAAGTCCAAAAATTCCATAAAGACATCTTGCCACTTGAGAAACAAAGACAGAGAGATATTGCTGAGCAAGGTATACATAATGTGATATTTATCGATGGCCTAACTGAAACCAATTTCCAAATGCCATAAATTTTTAACCAGAGGTTTTGCACTGCAACAAGTTCCTGCACTTCAGGAAATATGCTTGTGTAATATGTGAAGTTAGAAAAAAAGTAGTTTCCTTGTGTACAGGTAGGAGTAACAGCCACAGTTAGCTTTTACAAAGAAGGACATTTAAATGCATCTATCTACTTAGCACTGTATAACTTTGAATCAGAGAAATTTTGTCCAAATTTTCACCATTAATAATTCCTATAGGAATGTTTACTTCCATGTCATAACTATTATAGTGTCTAATGTCATTGTGTCTGTGTTTACTCACAGAACATTTTGATTTTGATGAATGAATTATAATGCCACACTAATATTATCATGCCTGATTTGAAATTTTAGTCTGTTACTCATCCTTATAACTAAAAATATCTTAAAATATATTGTTTTATTTTGTTTGACCTTGAATTTTTTGGTAAGACAGTATTTTAGAGAATGGTTTTGAGAATTAAAATGTATGATTGGCATTATTTATGGAACATGTTATTTTTCTTTTAAAGCTACTTAAAAAAATTGACAGCCTATGAACTATTCATGACTCCCTATAATATAAAAGATACAACCTCCTATGGAATTTAGGTATATGGTGGTAAAATATGACCTGTTATACTGCATTGCATTATAGATTAAAGGAAAAAGGTTTCTGACAACTTTGTATGGAAATTTAGTGTGATACTCAATAAGAAAAAAAAATCTGTTAAATGCTTTTAATTTAGAAAAAATTATTTCTGTGTATGATGAATTGAGATTAAATAAAACATAGAAAAAAACAAAGAAATAACTTTAATAGTAGCTATTAAAATAACTTTTGTTTAAAAACTGTCCTGATAATATCTCTTTATAGAGTTGTCCAGTGTACAGAAAGGTATTAAACTTACAAAAATTTGTAAAGCAGACATACTTTTTTACAGGTGCTCTCAATATTACTGATTTAGTTTTCAAAAATGGCTCTTTTGGGTCAACCACTATTTGTCTCAACTCAAAATCTCTTAATGACACATTCCATTCAATTGGCCTTTCCCGTTTATTTGTTTTTTAATATCAGAATTACACATTTTTTTTCCTCTTGAGTTGTTGGTCAATAGATAAATAAACCATAAAAAACAAGGACCCAAAAACAAAAACCAGTTTGAGCATTGTGTATGAAAAATTGAAATTAAGGATTTAATCTCAAATCTTCTAGTTCTGAGATGTTAGGTTAACTATTTCACTATTTTGATTTCCTCATCTTTGAAATAGAGGTACAAACAATTGCCTGCCAATGTTGTTGTGATAACTCTTACATGATATAGTGACTATATGTAGCTGAGTGGAATAATATAATTCTACAATCCACAATCTTTCCATTATACCATGAGTGGCACAAACATGGCGTTTTTCTGTCAACTTCCTCATTGCAAGCATGGGACACATTATTAATGTCAAAGTGGTCTTTTTGGTGAACATTAATGTGATGCTAGAATCCCTTTCTATAAATGTGAATTAGAGTCATCACAAGAAAAAAAAATAAGAAAAATGTTGTTAAACATGCACTATGTTATGCCAAGTTTCTTCAAATTTCCTCTTAGTTTTCTAAATAAAATATAATTTTTTAAATGGAAGAGTTTTAAAGCAAAGATTAAACAGTCATTAATCCCTCAACCATTTCCTACTCTTTCTAACAAACTTTTTATTCCATATTTCATAAACATCAGGAACCTTTAGTTATTTGTTTTATATTTATTCTTATGTGTTAGTAAGGACTCTTGGTAGAGCTTTCAGGAATCTATTCCCAACCAACTTGAGGGGGAAAAATAATGCATTTTCTCATGATATAGTTATAGACTCTACAGAGTAGCAATGGCTTCATGCTGCACTGATTTCAGGATTTGAAGCACTGTCATTAGGATTTTGTCTCTCTCTTACCATCTCCTACTTGTTTCCCTTTGGGTGTTCTGACATGTGTTTTTCCTCATCAGTAGCCAAGATGTTATCAGAGAGCTCCAGGCTTTTATAATCTTGAAGGTCCATGACCTCTGTAATACATAGATTCTCATTTTCTCCAGCATCCTAATACTTGCCTGGAAAGGAAACTTTTTTGTGTTACTATTTAGGTCACAAGCTCACAACTGGCCCAATCCCTGTGTTCAAGGGGACGATGTTTTTCTGAACCTGCCAGCACTCAAGGGAAATACATAATGCAGTTCACTGCTCCCCCTCCCAAAAAAGTCAATGATAATACAAAAAAGAGAAAGATTACCACTTCTCAGTCTTTGCTTTAAAATTTTGCTACTATTTTTTCCATAAAACAATTAGCATTTTTTTATTATTTGAAACCACATAACAAGCGACACTTGGAAAATAAAACTTTGTGAATCATTTATTCTACCAGTTTATCTGTGACCATTTTCCTTTTAAAATTTGCATATCTCCATTGTGGAATTGTCTTGCTCTAATAATATATATATTTTTGCTTGCATCACTGAAGGGTTTTGTACAGTAATGTAATTAAACGCAGTAGTCACAGATTGAGTGGATAAGTCCACAAGTTTAAATGTTCTATATAATTTAAAGACTAAATAGCCTTTTAAATCTAGAAATACAAACATAGACACTTTAAGTACACACACACATACAGATATTTAAAATACATTCCTGCTTATCTGAAAGGATTGAAAACAAGAAACAATAAGTAACTCCCATTTTGTTTAGCTGTTCCCTTTTGAGATTTTAGAGGTCTCCTAAATAAAGCTCCTGTGTTTCTCTCCAAAGCTCAACCATGTTAGAGATAAACACAAGTGTCAGGTAAATGGAAATTAAAATTAAAATGTCTGTTACTGATAGAGTGACTTGGTCATGTAATTTAGAACTATGGGCAAATAGGACTAATTTAGAGACACTTAAGTCTCTGGCCACAAACAGTACTACTGGTCAGGTTCAGACCTTCATTCACAGGATCAGAACCTGCCCTGCAAGCAGAGAAGAACCTCACTGCTCCCCGCTCTGCACTCATAGCCAGAGCCTCCTCCAGATAAATTACTCTTCCTTGTTTGGAGAGGAGTTCAGAAATATAAGAGGAATTCACCAGGAATATTACTCTGATGAAAGTTTTACAAGATGGAAATATAATGCCAATGAAAAGTAGTTTCTCTCCAAATATCACCATTTATAAACTTGAAAAGGTAGTTAGCGGCCATCTAGTTCAATATCCTCATTATGTAGATTAGAAGTCTGAAGTCCAGAGAAGTTTAGGGCTGACGTTAAGGTGGCCAAGAGGATAAGAGACTTGAACCAACATTTAAGTTTTCTCTCACTCCTTTTAGTCATTGATTTATTTATCAAGTGCTTATAAGTGCTAGAAAATCAAACTAAATCCCATGGGTAAAATATCAGTCAAGGCAGACAGTGTCCATGACATTTGACATTTCTAATTTACAGTTTAGTAGTGGATACGCCAAGCAAATAGGTGATTAAACTGTTTCCTTAAAGTATTGTGATAAAGAGAGTTCATTATAGTCTAAAAACTTAAAACTGATTTTAAGCAATATGCCTGAAACACCTCATCTCAAAGTCTGAAGGATAAATTGAGTAAGTGAAGCAGAAGAGAGTGAGATTTGGGAATGGAGACAGTGGTGAGAGAGCAGAGCATGTGTGAAGACAAATGAAGCTTTTTTTGTTTGTTTTGTTTTTTTATAGTAGAGAGAAACAGGAAGTCGATAACATGTGATAGAAAGTTGAGAAGTTAAAAATATAATTATTCATTAACTGTTGAGCCCGTCTCTAGATAAATTTTATGGGAAAATATGAAACAAAAATATCAACAAGACATAGGAGTATAATCTACAAATTCATAAAGTTTTATCTAAATAGAAACAAAAGGTAAGTTGATTTTTAAAAATACATTTATAGGGGAATGGTAAGGTGTATTTTATCAGTAAGAGAAGTAGATACCAACACAATAAGAGAAAGGAAAGAAAGACTAAATGAAAGAGGATGAGAAAAAGAGGGATCAAAAGACAAATCAATATGCATTTATATACCTACATCTGATCGCAAATAAATGGCACTAATAGTTTTAAATAGAATTTCTGACATTAATATTTCTTTGGAATATCTATTTACTGAATGTCCCTAACTGACAATAAATGTCAGTGTATGATTTCTGGGAAGAGCTGTCATTTTTCTTTTCATTTGAATGAACAGTCTTTCAATATTTCTATTGTTTAATAATCAAGAGGGTGGATGGAGACTCACTTTGATTAATGGGTTTTAACAACACAGTAATTATGTTGTCTAACTTGAAACTTTATTTCATCATTCAGCCAAGTATTGTGGGTCACATTTCCTGAATAGAATTCGAAGGTTGGAATAGGTTAGATGAAGGACAGTGAGAAATAGATTTATATTTTCTTTCTGAATTTGACTCCAGTTATGATTAATAAGTAAAGCCAAATCTAAAGGTCGCAAAGTGGTGAATGAATCCTAATCTTTAGCTTGGGACAGAAAGAGCACATAGCACAGTTTCTCTTTTTATCTGAAACAGGGCACATTTCCAGTCTCTTCTTTTATATTTACAGATGCAATGTGATAGAAACTCTGAACTCACAGGGCATCTCAGGACTTTGGGCTGATATTCAGTATAGATCTTCCTGCTTTTCCCACCTGAAAAGGCAGATCAGATGAAGAAGAAAGTTCAGCAACCATAGTCTCTTAAAATGATCCTTAACCCCTCTAAGCTGAGTTTTGCTATTTCTTCCTTTTTTTTTCACAGCACACAGAAAATAAATCCTTTTTTATTATCTTTAATATCATACTATATGGTTATTTGAAAAATATATTATATAAAACTTATTAAGGATATGTCATTTGGTAAAGTATATTTATATTTCCAGCATCCGAATTGAGAGTTAAGGGAATTATTATTATGTAATAGGATTATGATCCCTGCAGATTGAATGAATGAATGAATGAATGAAGACAATAAAAAATATGTAATGAGAGTTAAAAGTATCAGATTGCAAACTGGAAGAGTGTGAGTGACGGTTACAGATTGAAGTTTCTGTGTGCATGTTACATGTAGCATGGAGTTGTGTGTTTCACAGGATGCTCAGTTGAAGGTAATCAGAATGGAAGCAGTCAACTATTCATGGGGTGAAGATGTCTGCATGAATATTGTCACATTTAATGATAACAGAAGTTGTAAAAGTGAGGAAAACTATGAACCATATTCTGTTTTCCTTTAGTTAACCATACAGCACAGAAAGAATATATATTTTTTAAAATGTCAGTGTCAAAATTAAGAAAAATAGTTTTAGATTTTCTAACTTAAATAAGCGACTTTTTCTCCCAAAGAATAGGACCCCAAGTAGATGTTTATCTTTCCTGCAGAATGCAGTCTCCCACAAGTGGCTAATCAATACACAGGTTCAGCAATCCCTTTATGGAGCTTACACAGTAATATGGCTTAGTTTAAGATCCAACTGACATTTTGGAACCCTGTTAGGGATTTAATATCAGACTCTCTGGATCTATTTTTCCTTGTAATATAATAATTACTCAAATCTACCAATGAGTAGATAAAGCTAAAATATTAATCTTTACTCAAATGCTGTGCTGTAAATGTGCTTCCTTATATTTTTGTATGAAAAGAACAGATGCTCTAAGAGGGCAGGGTTAATATAAAACCATAATTTATGAACCAGTCTACCTGAAACTCATATCTCAAATATTACTTGTATAACACAGGCTTTTCTGCCTCTGCTTAAGAGGCATTGTGACAGGTGTTCTACTGAATATCCCTGTAAATCTTTAGCTGTGATTTTATCTACCAGCCAGAATAACCTAAAATATTTACTCAAGCTAATTTTAAAGATTATATGAATTAATATTTTCACATCATAAAAAGTATATAGTTTCATTTTGATGCAGAAGATTCTGCCATCTTGAAAGATGATTTCAATATCCCTGAAGCTATCATAAGCCTCACAATGTGGGACAGGATACATCTCTTTTAATGCATCCCATCATCTAAGCTTCTCTGGAGTTAACACTCTAAATTCAGCTGCTTTGTTATACCCACATAAACTATGGTGATTGACCACAAGTATATAAATCTTGCCATGTAGTAAGAATGTAATAAACAGTAAATGTAGTTATGCATTCATCTAACTTCTTGATTCCACAGTAACAATAAAAGGAAAAGAACAACATAAGATAATTTTTGATAAAAATTGTTAGAATAAGTTTTAATTATTATGTCAATAATAATTTCCTCTCTTGGTGTACATTTATGGGAGTTCACCTTGTTTGTTTCCCTCCTCCCATGGAAAATAATTTTGTTCTTTCTACTGTCTAATCTCTGCAAATAGTTGTTTTCTCTGGTTTATCCAACCATATAGTTGTCCACAGTGATAATACTCATTTAGTACTAGTTTCTCCAGTCTAGCTAGAATCAGAATTTACACATGTCATGTTTCTCTTCTGCCAGGAATATCTTTCTTTGCTTCCTCTTCTTTTTGACTATCTCTTGTTGTCTTTTTACAAAGCATAAACTCTAGTGTAGACTCCTGAGTGAAAATTTTTAAGAACTGTCTCAAGAGATGGTCGGTTTCTCAGATTTCCTCAGTATTTCCTTGATTTGCAACAACTCCCAATGTTTAACCATACCCTTTCCTTTGTTTCTGCCAAAATTGGGCTCTGCTGTGAGACATTCTCCTGACCCTCAGGCCCACCTTTGAGGACAAGAACTTTTTTTTTTTTTTGAGAAAATATAATTCTAGTGTTTTTCCTATCATCACAATTTTGTCCTCTTATCTTGCCCTTTAATCCACACCTACCATTACATACCCGCCTGTATGTCTGAACACCACTCATGAGACTGATTTACATTACTTTTTGTGAAGCTGTTTAAACACTATTCATTTCAATTGATATAAATATATTCCATAAGTGCAAAGAGGAAATAACAATCATCATAAGTTGGGTAATTATGAATCCTAGCTCTAGCTAAGCTAATGAACCCTATTAGCTTAGGATTCTGTGTTACATTAAAAAAATAGAAATCATCATTATAAATGTAATCCACTCTAATTTCTAATTATTTCACTTCTATTAATAACTAGTCAAAAAACATGTCATTAAAACTGATAGGAGGTGAAAGTTTGAGAATATAGAGAATGATAATTGATAACTACCATTTAAATAATTTTAAAAAGATTGAAAATAACTGAGCATTTCTGCGTCTCTGAAATTACTAATCTAAGCAATTCACGTATTTAGAATTTGTATATATTTAAAACCTGCACAAAAGATTCCTTGAATAGACAGCTTACTATGAATGAACAAAATAAGACATTTACTGCAATGAAGTGTTTATAGGAGACAATTTAGAGTGTGTAAGACACACATACACAAGCATGTCTTTAAAAACTTCTTAACAAATTTCAAATGTTGTGGCTCATGATCTGGCATTTGAGTGTCCAATTACTTATTACAAGTTAGCACTGATTAGCAAGGAACAAATAGGCTTGAATATCTTTAACAAAGACTCCCAAGATTCATGCATCCTCTTTCTTTGGCTTTTTCAGGATATTGGTGACTTTTAATGCATGCTCTGTGTTTTTACTTCTGCAACTTTTCCCCCAAATTCACTTAACCTTAGCTGTTTGCCCTGACCATGTCTTTAGCTTATAACCTAAAACTGACCCCTAATTGCTGCTAAAATACCTCAATATCCCAACATTTATGATGGCATAGAGTTGACTAAGTGAATGCTCTATTTTGAAAACCAGAAATGAGAAAATAAAAATTTTATCCAAAGCAATACTCTTCTAGTATGACAGTAATTTAATATTCATATATATATAGATATTATATGCAAGTAGTTCAAACTCAGTATGCTTAATATTTATATAATAATACTTATAATAAAATAAATACTATTTATTATGATTCCATTTCAAGTTGTCTACACACTACAACTTAAATAATTAAATGCATTCAATGTTATTGCTTTTTGCTTTTTTGTGGAATCACATACTTTTAATGTTAGTTAATTCAATAATTATATTCATTTCCGTTTCAACTCTTCATTTTTAAATATTTCAAGTGGTTCTTTTATCCAATACATTCTTTTAATAAAATTAATGGTGACTTTTTATTTGTTTGGTTATTTTCATTCATCAGTCTCAAAGATTTGAACATCTTTCACATTAGAAAAATTTTGAGTGAGTTCTGGTCACCAGAAGAGAAGAATAGCTCTCAACCCTTTGTCCCACCTTTTAACAAACCTGTGCTAAAAGGCACTGTCTTGGAGGTGTTAATTGTCCTATGGCTGCTGTGGAGATTCTGTATACCAAAGTCACTTTTACATTCCTGATCTTACTATTCAAGGAACTCACAAGTAATGCTTTGTCATCAGCACTGTGAAATTCTTTGTCTTTTCCCCCGCTGAAAATTCTGAATGATGCAAGGCTTGGAAATTTTAATGTGCTTATTATATGTAAGAGACAGATTATTTTATGTTCCAAGTGTAATAGATAACACTGTTTCCTAGGCTCAAATGAGAAAATGATTCTGGAGCAATTTCTTTTTACATGTGAGGTACGAAGTTTGTAAAGTTTCATATATGCTTCGTAATGTGAATTTACACTTTGGACACACAAGACTTCTATTAAAACAAAACAAAGAAAATAAATATTTTTTTACAAAGTAAACTAAAGATACACTAGGTCAGCTTTAAGAACAATAAGATTGTTCCCTGAGTCATGCCTTCAGGTTTGCTTTGTCATATACTCACAGGCCTCATTATCGTTTTCTCAAGATAACAAAGATTAGCCAGTTGAATTCATAAACAAGATTGCCATCCACATCGTTGCAAATGCACCGTCAAAGAATATTTGCAACTATACTCTTTAGTAAAAAGATACAGTTAAACAATGAGGCATCTGCTGTTCTCTATCAATTCTATTTATCATCACTTGCTTGCTGTGCTGTAGCATTAAATCAAAAGACACACTCATTGAGTCATTTTAGCAATTATGCAATACAGATACCAAGATCTAGATTAAATTAACACCTGCTCAGAATTTTTATTTGTGATTTGCTTTTAGTCCTAAATCACTTTTGATCGATAAAGTAAAAACGTATTCTGATGGCTATTATACATTGATTTATAGATCTCAGAAAATAATTTATTTCATGATGAACTGGCTAGTAGAGATTAAAAACTAATTTTAAATAACAATATTAGCACTAAGGCTTATTTCTATAGTGACAAAAATAAAATAGATTACTTTAAATCACTGAATATTGACGTGTATGCATAGCATATGAGAAAATCCTCAACTATTTGTGTTAATGACATTGGCCCATGTTTAACATAAATATGGTGACACAAGACACACAGAAAAACTATCTGCCAAAATGAGTGTGCCAGCCAAAAACAGAAGTTCCTATTGTATTATTCAATGACTCATGTAATTCATATGATCAGAGCAATAATCTAGTTTAGCATAGTAGAATATAATCAACAACAACAACAAAATGCTGTGACCTCAGGCAAAAGTAAATAGATGTGCTGAGTTGATACGTAGATTTTATTTGCTCAAGAATGATAAACTGATTTCAAAACATGTATGAAGTTTTAGAAGACAATTTTTAAATTTCTCATTCACTTTAAATAGAAATGAGCTTATGTAACCCATTTTCTAAGACCCAAATTAATGTAATTAATTAAATAAAATAATTTGAAAACTTAAAATGATTTTAGTTTCCTTTCTTGTGATGACTGTTATATCTATGTGCAATATCAATACCTTTATTTAAAGAGTCATTATGACATGACAGTTCCCTTTCAAAAATAAATTAAATATGAATTGTCTTAACTGAATTGTTAGGAGACCCTATGTTTATGTTTTATGGCCCTTAACTTATTCCATAATTCAAAAGATATTCTTGACTTATTTGAATACTAATTACTATGACCAGGTTTCATGAATCAGAAATAATATATGTACAATAATAATAATGGCCACTCAAATATTTAGGAGGCAGTAAAATATCTATACTTTCAAACTGGTTTATTCCAGGTGGAGAAATCAGAGAAAACAACTACAGTAAGAAACACAAAAGTCTCAGGAAATATATTTATGTTTGTTAGAATGTTATAGAGGAGTCCGTGGTGATTTTTAAAGTGATTTCAAGTTCTTTGACCCTCTTTTCATCTAGAAGTAGTCTATTATTGCCTTCCCCTTGAGTCTCAGGTGGCCTTTGATATTACTATAGCAAAGCAACATTGCATAATTTCTGAAACTAGGCAGAAAACACCGTATAGCTTCCACAATCACTCTTGGATCCTTGAGTTGCAATGTAAGGTCTGATTATCCTGAGGACAGCATATATGAGGAAGCTTCAGGCACATGAAGTGTTCATGTGTAGCTGCTTAAGTCAACAGTCTCAGCTAAGCCCAAACTTTGAGCCATCCAGCTCAGACAGTAGACATGCTAAAAGAGTTATGTCCAAATAATCTCAGCCCAGGCTTTTAAATCACTTTCAGGCATTTAAATCTTCATACTGAAGCCCCAGACTTTGAGAAAGAGGGTTCAGACATACACATTGTGCCTTTTCCTTATTCTTGCCCCACAAAAATTCATGAGTGTGGTATATTTTTTTATTCCGTAGGTATGTGGATGTTTGCTGTGCCTTAATAGAAACCTGTGAATGGGGACCTCATGAACAAGAAATACCAAGTAATTTGATGAAAAATGAAATCATGAAAGACTTTATAAATATAGTTACCTAAAATTTCTCGTCAATTTACTGCTGACGAATTTTAAAAAGCGGAAATAGTGATAAATGGATTAGGATAGAACATGTTCATCTAAACAGCAGCAACCCAGTCTGGCTCCAAGGTAGGACACATGGTGACACTACTAAAAGATTATGTCAGAATAGTAGGTTGAGACAAAGTCATGAAGGGCTTTGATAGCTAGAGTATGTGGGTATAATACAGAATACAGTAGCGTGTTACAGAAGACATGTGAGTAATGAGTAAGGATGTAAAATATATACTCATATTTGTAGGTATTTGTATGTCTGTATATTGAACAAACTATGCAGGTATATATGGTGCATTTATGTGCATATGTATGTGGAGATATATATATACATATATATTTCCTTTTTATATATACACATAAAACATGTATCACATAAAGCAAAACTAAGAAAAATAACATAATTCATGTTAAAATTCCAATTAAAATGCTTTAATATTTAAATTTTACTGTGCCAAAACTACTATTTTTTCAAACAATGTCTTTTTTCTTTAACTTCATCAGTATGCAAGCATTTAAGCTCATCTTAGTATTTGAGCATGTCCGTATTTTACAACAAATAAATTAATATGTAATAATGATATTTTACATTATTCTAAGTATTTTAGTTATTATAAAAATATCATAAATTTAAGTATGTCTTTAAAGATATGGGGCATGGATTCAGGTACCTGAATCAATACCTTAGATTTTACGGCTATCAGTGTTTATCTACTTCTTTTGTCTCCCTTGCATGAGTAATGACAGAGCATTATTAAAATGACAGAAAAGAAAAAGAATTTTGAGAAAAAATAATCACTCATTCAGTCATTTCATCATATAAACAAAAGGTAAGTCTAACAGGAAACAATTATAGTCTTAAGAGCCAATGAGATTTTTTCAATGTTTACGCAAAATGAAAATGTGTTTCTTCTTCAATTTTTCTTTCTACATTTACTCCACCATCTCTGAAGCAAAAAGAAATTTATTCCTGTTTGTAATCATGCTGAACAAGTACATGGCAACAATATAAGAAGTTATTTGACAGAAAAATCTTTAAAGACTATAACTTTAAAAAGATTCATCTTTAGTTTTAATAAAATGTACTAAATAACCATTATGATTTTAATTTTATCTGCTTCTACAAATAGGCCATAAAATTTATAAACAACACCATTCATCATGCTAAATTAAAATTTTTTTTTGTTTAGTTTTTCTTCTCATCATACACTGAGACAACAAATTTCATACGTGCAATAATGTTGTCATCTTCGGTTTTATGTCCTCAGTACCTAAAACTCTGTTCCCTGGAAGGTAGTTGGTAACATGTACTTGACTGGATATTAAAAAAAACAACAACAAATTTTGGTTATTACAAGTATCATCAACAGAAGTAGACAGCTAAGAATACTTGCAACCACATTACATTGCTAATTAATTTATAAACAAGTATCAACTCTTTAATTTCCAATGAAATGAGATTTTAGAGGCCTTGAGAAAATTTCCTATTTCTGAAGTTTTTCCCCGCCTTCATTCTATGTCTGAAATTTCAAGAATCTTTGAATATATCTTAAGCCTTTAATACAGGTTAAAATCAAAATAGTTTTAATCTTCATGAAGACAGACGATCTACTCGTATATCTTAATTTCAATGGATAGAGTGGTGACTGATAAATGTTAATTACTATTTGTTGCACAAATAAATGAATAAATGCATATGAATAAATGAATAAAAGATTTTACACTTTTACTCATCATCCTACCACGTTTAATATAAAGTGATTTGAGATTACCATGCACTGCACATTCAAGTATTAGAAAACCATACGCTTATCAATAATGACAGTACACTAACAGGGAAACAGTGTGAAGAAGACATTGGGTGTGGGTTAGTTTTAAGTATAATGATACTATTATAAGAAATACAAGAAAAAACTGATCTGTATTTACTGATGACTAAATACCTGCTACAGTTCATAAAATCTTTAAAAAGTGTTACATTATATGGAAAATAATATAATTTCTATTTTACAGGTAAAAATACTTTAATAAAGCCAAGATTCTAATTATGATTCTAAGACACAGGTCTTTGTTAAAACACATGTTAATCCCACATATTTTAAATTTTATAGATTACTATTCCTTGAAAAACGATCACTATTACTTTTCTCAAGTCGTGATAAAATGCCAGGAAAACTTTGGGCTCTAGCTGTCTTTTTTTGATCTACTAGATGGGTATATTACTAAGCTAAATCCATCTTTATTATCTGAATGGTTTTATATTCTAATTCTTATCTCTCTGATTTTGTACATTATTTCAATTCTATTGTTACTCAAATCTGGTCTTGCAGATTTACTTAACTAGTATCAACTATTTCACCTGTAAAAAAAAAAATGAGAGCAAGTAAGACTTTAAGATAAGAAAAGAATAGCTAGTATAAAATATAATTCTTAAGTTAGCTAATGGTTTAGTATTTTTAAAAATTACTGTATGTAATAATAATTTGAATTAAAACATTGCAACTCTTTTTAATTAGATAAATGACATGTAAGCCTAATTAAAAATTAAGAAGTATTTTTGACTCTTACTAATAGCAGTAAGATTTAATAAAACTTATTTTATATTGGTCTACAGTAATATGAAAACAAAGAATACTTTTATTACTACATAGTGTAAAGGAAGAAAACTATAGCATGTGATATTTTGAAATCAGTTAAAAAGCATTGTGATAATATAAGGACATTTTTACAAGCAAGCTAATAAATTGAGTAGATATCTTTGCCATGATTGTGACAATACAGCACAGAATTAGCTTTTACTGTAAGATCAGATTGACTATTATGTTGAACCGTAAATTACTATTATCCCAGAAACAGTGGACAGATAGTCCTTTTCCCCCAGATACTTCCAGGGTTATTTGAATGTAATTTGTCACACGAAATCTAAAATTTGTTGTAAAATTTAATTATTTTTGACCTATGTAAAGATATTTATTAGTGCCAGGCAGAACTTGGTATTGAGATTATAAACAGTCTATTTTCTGAACAAAGAGAAAAAAAGAAAACCCTTAGTGAAAATAAATAATAGTGAAATAAGTATTGAGCATGTCAGTAAGAATTATGCAAAATAGTTCTGGTTTAATTTTACCTTTAAAAATTATTTTATGTTTCCCATTCTATAATTTAAAGTCACTAAAATCAAAAGTAAGTAAATATTGACAATATAAAATTGTGGAAGTTAGGTATCACTGTATTAATTCTTAATATAATTTTTAGATCTTACAGTGCAAATTTCTTTTTATGTGTATTGCAAAATAAGAATAATTAATTTAGAGAAATGGAACTAACATTTCTTTTGAAGTGAGCAGATTTTAGTTTAGAAAGGAAGACTGGATTTAAAGATTAGAAAAAATAACTTAATACAATACCTGCAAATTTTGGGAAATATTTTTGCCATTAAAAAATGCCTGAGCATACATGCCATTCAAAAAGTAAAAATTTATTTAAAATTAATTTGTCTGAAAATACATCGGTTCCCTCTTATCCATAAGTGGCACATTCCACGACTTCCAGTGAAAGCCTGAAACTATGGATTAGTGTCAAACTGTATATATACTGTTTTTGCCTATATAGACATACCTATTACAAAGTTTATTGATAAATTAGGCATAGTAAGAGATTATAAACAATAACTAATGATAAAATAGAACAATTATAATAATATTGGTAATAAAAGTCATATGAATGTGGTCTTTCTCAAACTATCTGATTCTGCTGTGCAGCACGCATATGCTGAACAAAGGGATGATTCACAGTCCTAGCAGGATGCAGCAAGATAGCACAAGATTTAATAATGCTACTCAGAATAGCGTGCAATTTAAAACTTATGAATTATTTCTGAAATTTTCATTTAATATTTTTGGATCGCAGTTAACTGTTGGTGACTGAAACCGTGGACAGTGAAACCAAGTGTAAGAGGGGACTACTGTAAGGGAAAAATAAGTGGTGTGTATATTCAATACTAAATTATTCATTCAAAGAAGTTATAGAAATAGAAATCACAAATGGTAAAGTTCTGAAAATTTGAAAAACATAAATATGAGCTCTTAAAGTAAATCCTGGTAGCTCACAATCCTGGAAAATTTATGTCAGTTTTAAATATAACATATGATTTTATTAAATATTTAGAAACAGTAACTAATATTTATAAGAAAATTTAAATGAATATGAGTTTAGCCCAAACTCATTTAAATAACTCTGGTGATATATTGGATATATTGAGAATCGCTTGCTAGTATTCAAGTCCTTTTGGTACTTATTTGAAGCCTTCTTCGTGGAAAGAAAAATTAATATATTTAATTGAGAAGGTTTTAGAAATTACTCAGGGAAAATTACATTATTTTTTCATTAAAAAGTCAACCACTGTGCTATTCAGAAACCAACAATATTCATTTATAAACCATATCTTTTATTTAGATAAATAAGCTTTTTAAAATAACCATAATATATCTAAGAACTTCAGAAAGTATAAAAACAAAAAATTAAATTTGCTAAATTTTACTATCTAGAAAGAATCATTGGTAACTTTAAGTGGATATCATATCTTTTACCTCTCTATGTGCAGTTACAGCAAGAAAAAAAAAAAATAGAAAAGCCAGACATAGAGACACAAAGCTTCAAGTAAAACTAGAAAATAATGCAATGACATTGGCACTTGATATAATACAGATTATTTCATTTAATTTTAACTTAAAATAGAGTAAACTAAAGTTAATGTGAAGGTGTTTAATAGGCTAATCTTTAAAAAAATAATCATAACATTAATTACTCTTGAAATATCTTCTGTTTTAAAAGCTACTTTTTGTTTGTTTGATTGTTATTGTTTTCTCTTTTTTTACCTTTGGAGATTCTATTTATTTTAAATCACACATATCAAGTCATTTACTAGGTCCATTAAAAATATGTGGAATTGACACAATTATTTTTCTCATTTATTCCTCCTTCATTTCCTTATTTTGCTCTATTATCAAATTTATACTGTCAAAGTATATAATATTATTATTTATTAAACTATAAATCCTAGCATTCTTCTCTTTTTATGCTGGTATACGAATTGATTGAATCATTGACAATTTCACTCTTATTATGACTTCTCCATCAGTGAGGCCTTTGTTCTGATATATACGTCAGTTATCAGCATGTTATCATCAGATTTTTTTTCCACTTAAACATAACTCATAGGCGCAATTTTCCCAGAATTCTTATCTGAGAATATTACTGATCCACTATTAATAAATTGCTGGTAACATATTTTTTTCTTTGAGAATTTTGTAGAAATTATTATATTTTTTTAAATTGAGAATTGTACTAAAAAATCTAAAGATAACAAGTTACCTTCTCTAAGTGATTACCCATTCTGAAAACTTAGCAATTTCAACAAGATATATCTTAATATGTATATTTTATTTTTCTCAAGTAGCTATGCCCTATTGTATTTATAAATTCATATCTATATATCTTGAAAATAATTCTTTAATATTTCTCAGGAAATGTACTATTTTTACATTGAGTTTCTATTATGTATGTTGCATAGCAAGCATTTTATCTGAGATCAATTTTTTTATATGATTGCATTCTTACAATTTTAGGAAGGGGCAGTTTTCTAAAATCTACCCACTACACTCTTCAATTTCTTTAAAGTAAGTTGATAAATAAATAAATAAATAAATAAATAAATAAATAAATAAATAAATAAATGAATAAAAGTAAGTTGGTCTAATTCCATTGCTCAAAAAATAAATTTTAGATTTCCATTTCTTTTTAAGCTCTGCAATAAACGTTTATAAATAAATGAAACATGCTAGAAATAAATAACTCATTTTAAAGTTAACCATTATTAGGAATAATTAACATATACCTTATTACCTAAAAGATTTTACTAAAACAAAAGCACAAAAGTATACAACCATTTATTCACTCAAAAAGGCTTATTGAACTGGTGTAACACATAGATGGGGAATGGTAGGTACTAAAACATATGCTGGGTGTATAATAATATAAAAAGATGTAGATTTGTTTTCAAGAAAGATAGACTAATAATGAAATAAAGGCTTTTAATCATTCTAGCACTTGGATATCTCAACATGTAGTTGACATCTAAAATCTAGAAAATTATTAGAAACTTTATGATATTTCCAGTAGTAAAGTTTTAAACTATCTTTTACATTCCCATTTTTATTATATAATGCATACTTATAATAAATATGCCAAAAACTGACTTTGACCTGCATTAGCCTCCCTGATCCAATACTTAGAATCATGACTTAAGGCAAGGTAATTAGCCCTGTGAGCTTCACTCACACAATCTCTCCCAATTATCTAAATCACTTTCAATACATTCAGGTTCATAAGGTGGTGCTAAGTTTCCTCTTCTTGTAGATAGTTCTGCTTTTCATTCTGCTCTAATGGGTTTCTCTATATTCTTGCACAAATGCCCTTCTGAGGTCTATAATTCGATTATATTGTTTATTTTATTTGATTGGGTTGTGGTTTCATTGGGAAATATCTGTTGTCTGTCACTGAAAATTTTCTCATGTGCTGATCAAATTCCTAAGACAAGTAATATTTGGTTTCTTAATTGTCTTTGAAATACTACTCTTCTAATTGAGAGATCTATTTTTATTTTTATGATATTCAGAGTATAATAGATTTTCCCATTTTTTGTCATTGTACAGGAGGCAGACAATAATGACATTTTAATTCTTATTAAACAAATTATCAATGAATCCTAGTTTTCTCCCCAGCAATACTCTTCAGTTTAATTTCATACCATCAAAATACAATTAATCCCTGTGCCATATAGGGGTTCTGTGGTATATGTTGGTTTCCTTCTCGGTTTTCACTATTTTAGGCTTAGAGTTTAACTTTTCTGAGATTGCTAAATTAGTAATAATTTATATTGCCTTCTATTTTCCAAAATATTTTTGCTATTATTTTTCTGTTGTTTTGAAAACATTTCTTACTCCTATTGAATTAGGAATTTATTTAATTTAGACAATTTGTAAAAATTTAGAAAATTCCTAAAGATAAATGTAGATTCAGTTCACCATCTTTAAACTGACATTAGTTTTACTTTTTATAATTAAAAGTATGAAAAAAACAAAATCTTATTCATATTTAATGTACATATTAACACAAGGACCCTCATTTGGTTTGAGTGTCACAGTTTTATATTACATATTTTACCATGAATAATCTGAACTAAAAATAGTATGTTCCAGTTTACATAAAGTATGAAAACAAATCTTTATTCCTTATTTTATTCCAGATTCGTGACATATTTCTGTTTATTCATGTCCTATTAAGCCAGTAACAGATTATATTATCATAGATAGCAAACGTATTACTCTATTATAATTTTATGAGATTAAGGATTACCAAAACATTTTTAACCATATTAATATTTACTAATAATCTCCTGGAAATTCTACTTTAAAAAGTTATTGAAGATGAAGATGAGTCATCACAGTTGTCCTTTAAAAAAAACAAGTATACCAAAAGTAGTGATTTTCTCTATGATGACATGTTCTTTAGTAGAACATTTCTTCATTGTTAGAAATGCTTATAAAATGCTTAAAATGTTTTTGATTTCAAGGCAATTAAATAAGACTTATAGTGATATAAATAAAATAGGGCTTGGAGAAATGCATGTTTACCATGCTTAAGCTGCTCTACGAGGTCATTTGTGACACATTTTCTACTTTTCTACTTCTCTGTCATTAATGGGATTTTGTCTTGCTGAAGCATTACTATCACAAGGTAGGTGCTATGTCTTGAGTCAGTCACATCTGATTCCAGGCACAAAGAATGAATAAAAACAATTCCTTTCTTTAGGAAGTCTTGATTTATTTACTTTTTTTTCTCTGTCTGTATTTATCTATATATTTATTCATCATTTTTGAATAAGAGAAGCAATCGAAAGATTTATTGTTTCATTATATATATTATTATTTCATTATTATATTTAATTATAAGAGCTGTAATTGGTTACATATCTAACTTAAGATCAATTAAAAAAATAAAATAAATGAGATTACCAAGCCTGTTTCTCACAGTCATAGTTTATCCACTTCACTATAGAGGTCTACACTCCCTTAAATCAGGTAAATGCCACCTACTCTCAAAGCAAACTGTGATTATATAAAAGAAAATATGGTGTAGATTATCTATTGACAAGATAAAAGATAATATATGTTGTGACTATCTAATAGCTTCAAAACATTAATACATTTTAATTAATTTATTCAAACAAAATTAAATTTAATAGTGACCTAAAATTTATTGAAAATGTGTTTTAAATCATTCTTTTATTGTAGGATTTTATTATCAAAGTTATGTGCCTCCCTATGTCATCTCATAAAAATATTAAAAAGGAAAATATTCCTACTAAAAATTTACATTAACATTAGGCATCAGTATAGACTGAATGTTTATGTCCCACCAAATTCGTATATTAAAATCTAATCCCCAATGTGATGATATTTGAAGTATGTGGGGTGGGGGATTCTTTTGAAGTTGAACAAACCATGAGAGTGGAGCCCTCATGAGTGGGATTAATACCCTTATAAAAGGACCCCAGAGAGATCTGTTTCCTCTTCTGCCATTTCAAGTTATGGGATAAAGATTGCTGTCCATGTACCTGGAAGGGGCCATCACCAGAATCAACTCTGCCAGAGCCTTGATCTTGGACTTCCTAGCCTCCAGAGCTGTGAGAAATAAATTTCTGTTGTTCATAAGCCACCCATTCTATGGTATTCTGTTGTAGCAGTCCTAGGAGATTAAGACAGGCATTATAAATAAGTAACTCACTATAAAGAAGAAAATCTTTGAAAAATTGGATTGGATAGAAAAAATACCATGATTTAATTAGTACACCAAATATTTTAGTTTTATTTGCATCTGTATATCTTTATAAAGTATGATTTTCAGTTGTGGTACCTGAATATTGAATATTTAAAAACATACTGAATATTGAAATAAATTTATCTCAGATTTTGTTATTGTATCCCAAAACATTACAATAAAATGTTAAATAATAATGAGACCTATTCAGCCCAAATGATTTTTTAAATAAATTAAAATACTAATAAATAATTATAAAATACTAATATAATGAGAAAGATATTGTAGGAAAGATTTTGCTTCATTAAAATTATTATAAAATAACATTAACTTTATTACATGGCACATGGTATCAATTTCAGCTTTGACAATAAAAAATAGCATCTGAAGACAAAAGTATCTTGCAACCATAGTTAATATTTAATAAATAATTTTAAATGAAGAGAAGGCAGTTGAACAAGTACATGAAAAAGATAAAAAGCAGTAATCATATATTATATACTATTTTCTATATAAGTAAAATTCTCTCTACATTACAGAAAGAGTTTTCTGTCAGTTAAGAAAACAAAATGATTTTTTAAAAAAATTAAGTATAATTGTTATTTTGTTGCTCTGTGGACTTGTTACCCTGAGTCTAAAATGAATCTTAAAAGAAAATATGTTTATTTGAAGGATTATTTCAGGAAGCATTTTCACTTAAATTTAAGCATTTAAGAATGAATGTCTTTGCTCAAAGAAATGGTAAAATTTTGTATGTCAACTTAGCTAGCCTATAGTACTAAAGGCATAGAAACACCTTGGTCAAACACTAGTCTAGATGTTAATGTGAATTTGTTTTGTAGATGTGATTGACATCTATAATCGGTTGATTTTGAGTAAAAGAGATAACTCTCAACAACATAAGTGGACCTTATTCAATGAGATAAAGGCCTTAAGAGCAAAACAAGTTTCCCAGAGAAGAAGGAATATTGAGCCAAGATTATAATAGAAATCTTGCCTGAGTTTCTAGCTTGCTGGCTTGCCTTACAGATTTTGAAATCAAAAATGCAAACATCAACAGTTTTCTTGAGTTTCCAATTTACTAGCCTTCTGTACAGATTTTGACTTTCTAGCCCTGTAAATGTGTAAGCCAACTTCTATAAATGAATGAATGAGTGAATGAATGATACATAGATGATAGATGATATAGATGAGAGAGAGAGAGAGAGAGAAAGAGAGAGATGATAGATAGATGAAGTTTGTTTCTTGGAAAACATAATTACAGATTTTGATACTGAGAGTGGTTCTAGAGGAACAAAATCTTAAGAATGAGTTATCTTGTTCTAATTAAAGGCAGTAATTATTCTACTTCTAATAGTAAAGAGACACTAATTATCTATGCCATGAAGTGGCAAGAGATATATACAAATTTCCAGTTGGATACTGCTAATTGAATACTTATAAGAGGCAAGGTATGAAGTGACCATATATTTACTATTTTACAATTTTTTTTTTTTTTGTCAAAATAATGACTATAATGAGATTGGTTGGTTGCTCCTAACTCTGCTGGACAGTGTACAAAAATGATTTTTAAAAATTAAAAAAAAATAAAAATTAAAAAGGATGCACTCTGAGTTTCAAATTTTCTGCATCAATGAACTGAAAGTTTCTTTGTTTGCCCTGAATGGAATCTTCATCTCCTATATCCATAGTGATGAGATTTCTATAACAAAACCCAGAGTTTCATCCTACAAGTGTTTGAATTACAACACAAACTGAATCCCCAACCTCACAGGGTGGCTGCTGTTAAAGTGACTGTGTTGACTGAGAAGGATGGTATTCTGACAATTGGAATGGAGACATGTGAATAGGGCTTGAGCTTACTGGGGACACTAGATCTACAAATTCTGCCAAGTTCTTCTCTGAGGAGGTTAATGCTGCTTGGCCAAAGAACCTATAATGACCTTCCTTTAGGTAGTTAGCTTTCAAGACAGGTCTGATTCTTATCAAGACCCACCCTTTTCTCCATCTCTTTGCTTCTAAACCCATAACTAGACTCAAGTACCAGTAGGCTCGTAAGATTAAGTACAAAGTGTGACATATGAGTAAGTATACCACACTCCAAAAGAACTGCATACATTTTCCACTTACACAGATAGAAATCCTAGAAATAGGTGTGTGAATGGATATTAAGATAGGATAATGGTGGAAGAAACATAAATTTTAATCTAACCAAGTTTGTTGATACATACCCATTAAGCAGAAATTCTGGACTCAGTGTTGCAGTTTAAAGCGTTCAAAGGCTTTCTAAAGTTTGACTCACTGGCATGCTGAAACATAGACCAAAATGTGGCCTATACTGTTATATTGAAATGCTATAACTACATTGGTATATTATAGAAGAAGATACCAAAGGCCTAGGGAGATTGAAATGTTAGGGAGGTATATCACGTAAGACCTGTTCACCCACTTGGGGAACACAGTTTTACTAACACTTGAAGAACTCTGTGTTGTTTTTTTTTTTTTTTCCTTTAGGTCAGAAATTACAGTGGAAACTGATACCACTAAACCTAAATCTTCAAATGCAATGAGAATAATTGGATGCTAAAGAAGAAAGGGTCAAGTGGCAGTTCTTAATAGCAGACACTTAACTGCAAAAGACAAGGTAGACATGGTACAGTATTGAACAGGAAGCAGAGTCAAAGCAGTAATCAGAAAAGTCTGACTTGCAGAAACCTGTGGCACTGGCTAGTTGATCATGGAGTGCCTAAGAGAGAAACATATGGGCAGTATAATGAATCCATACTTGATCTATGTAAGCGAAAGAGTTCCAGGTCAAGTAAACAGAAGTCTAAGTTGAATTACCAAAACAGAGAGTCTTGATCCCTCAGTCAGTTACCAGATTTGAGCCTGGTATTGAAGACTTGAAGAATGCAGGGGTGATGATTTCCATCATACCATTATTCAAGGTACCTATTCGGCCTATACAATAGATAGTTGTATAAAGGAAGAGAAGAAAAGTAGGAGAGGTTTGTTGGACAAATACTATGAGTACAAATTTTTTTCTATGCTACATATCAAAATTACCACCAATTCAGCAACCTAAACAACATATATTTACTATCTCACAGTGTTCATGCACCAGGAGTCTAGTACCTTTACACTGGGTCCTCTGTTCAAGGTGTCACCAGGCTGAAATCAAGGTGTAAGCCACAGCTCTGATTTCATGTGAAGCTGAGTCCTTTGCAGGTTTCACTGGTATTGGCAGAATTGAATTCCTTTTAGATGTAGGACTGAGGGTTGTGCTTTCTTGCTACCTGTCAACTGAGGTTATTCTAGGTTCTAGAAACCTCTAACCTCCACATATCATGGCAGGTTGCTCCTTCAAGGCTCACTTCATTATCTCCGAACTTTGTTAAGGGCTAGGATAATGTCTATTTTGAGTAACTCAAAGTCAACTGATTAGGAATTTTAATTGCTTCTGCAAAATTCTTCTGCCCATAGAAGGTGATACAATTATGCTAGTGATTCCTATCATATTCAGAGTCAAATTTCATAATCAGAGAAAGGAATTGTAAAGAGTATTTGTAAAGAAATAGGAATTTCAGGGCCTCTGGGAATTCTGCCTACCATAGAGACTTTGAGTTGTAGACTGAGTGTTTAAAATATATGTGTAGCTAATAAAAATCAATTTACCTGTTAGAATTGGTAGAATAGAAATTAAAACACATGAATTCATGAAGAATTTGCAAGTGTGTGTTACCTGAGACATTCAGTTCAATCTGTATATTAAATTAATAAAATGATAATCAGAAAATTATTAAAAATGAAATAATGTTGACCTGAATTGAGATTACTTGCCTTAGAAATGATTAATCACAGAATTTTAGTAGTATTGATAATAAGGGATGTGAATAAAGAAAAAGAATAAAAGTTAAACAAGTTATCCAAGACTGAGTCCCTAAAAGAAGGCAATACAGAAGGGAACTCTAATTTTGAATGATATTTTTCTATGGGTCATGTAAAAAGTACCATAAAAGTATGCGTTAAAACAACAAATTTATCATTTCATAGTTTCTGGAGGTCAAAAGTCCAAAATGGGTCTCACATATAGGCTAAAATCAAGGTGTCAACATGGTTGAGTTCTTTCTGAAGGCTCTAAGGACAGTTTGTGGACCTGTGTTTTCCAGCTTCGATGGGTGCCCGCATTGCTTGGTTTAAGGTTCTCTTAATCTATCTTCAAAGCCAGCAATAGTAGTTTGAGTTCTCTGCTTCCCTCCTTCAGTTTTAAAGGATCCTTAGAATTCCATTGAGCCACCTGAATATTTGCAGATAAATCCCATTATAAACTCACCTGATGAGCAATCTGAATATTATCTGCTATCTTAATTCCCCTTTGCCATATGAAGTAGTATTCACAGCTTAAGGGGATTAGAATCTGGGCAATTTTGTGGGTCCATTATTCTGTCTACCATGCATGGATAGAAGATAAACCATTCAAATTATAAGTATTTTGGTTCATTTTAAGTAGTTTAATAAAAACACTTTTTTTTCTATTTTGTTCCCATGGCACTAGAACATTATTGCCACTCATCTTAATCTGTAACAGTCTGCCTGACTTGTTTTGCTTCATTTTAATAGACCCAACACACTTATCCTAGATAAACCATTATAATATCAATTCCTTAATACTAAAAACAAATTAAGAAGAAAACACTTCAAGGTCTAATTATTGAGTGCTGAATAGAGAATACAATATACAATAGAGAATACAAATGTCCTTCACCATATGATCTGATTCTTTTATTTATCTTCACAGAGTTCTTATAGTGATCAGAAAAATGTGATAAGCTTTATGTCTGACTTAGAATCTTTTTATTATTTTTTTAATAAATGATATGTTGGAATTACAAATTTATATTTTGGCAACATAGGAAAATTTTTGTACATCATTGAGAGAAAAGCATTCAACTCTAGTGTAAGGTCTGTGGGCACCACAGATGTTAGCAGGTAAATTTTTAATGTTTTTTGCATGTGAACAGCTCCACACAAAAATTAAGAGTGCCTCATTAACATTTATTGTTTCTACAAGGTTAAAAGGAAAATATAGTCAACTCTAATTATAACTATTATATACTAGAAATAATGTGTTACTAAAGGATTTTGAACATTCTCATTTTTATTTTAATTATACTGAAAATTAGAAAAATTCACATAGCTCCAAAAGCATTGAATTCCTTTTTAAAAGTGTCAGTGGGTTATATTGATTTTAAAAGAAAATGAGAAAACCTTTGATTGCTATCAAGTGATTTTACTATTTTTGTTCATATCATTGTTAAACTTGAGAAAAAAAATTATGATAAATTTCAGGGAACTCACTTGTTCTTATCAGGTGTTTGTGTTTGTGCGTGTGTGTGTGTGCGTGTGTGTGTGCGTGTGTGTGTGTGTGTATGTGTGTGTGTGTGTGTGTGTGAAGAACTGGAGATTCAATTTTTAAATGTTGAGAAATGTTTGGTTGAGTGTATTTATTTATAGAGGTCTCTTAGAGAATTCCTTAAGCACCCAGGAAGATAAACAGCCAAGGGTCATAGGGCCAAGAACTAAAAGAGCTCCAGAGATGAGTTAATCATATTTTCTTCTGTCTTTTTTTCTCTCTTCTCGTTTTCGTAAGTTGCTCTTTCTTTTATTCCCTTGTTCTCTTTTCTCCAATTTATCTTTCTGTCTCTCTTTCCTTACTTCTATAAATCATACAAGCACAGCTTCTTAACTCCATCCAGAATCCTCAAGTTTCATTTTGCACATGGTCCATAGTAGCTCCAGACTACATCGTAATGCTTACCTTGAACACGTTTATCAATTCTATACTTTTGTGAACCTATTATACCCCTGTCACTGTTGAAGGGTTCAGTATAAATCAATGAAGCAAGAATATATTCCTGTTTATGCATCTAATATCCAATGAAGAGAAACAGGCAGTAAATAATAAACAATGAAGAGTAAATCATATGCTATCTGAGGAATTAATGAGCATAATGAAAAAAACTAGAAAAAAATATCATATTCTCTTTTCAAATTAGTTTTCTTTTTGTTGACATTAAGTATATTCTTTATATTCAGTCCAAAATAAATGCCATATTTATTATCATAGGTGCACAGTCTGAGAACAGCATGCCCTATTATTTCATGAAATATGGTAACTACTAAGGAACTGGATTCAGACATCAGCCTTAAAATTCTAATCTCTGTCTGATATGGAAAATGGATTATATATTTTTCACTTTTTAATGTTTTTTTTTGAGGGGAGCATCACCATAACCCACTTATTTCTTCCTCTAAATACCCAGAAAATTTTCTTTAAATAGGTACCCTATATTTGGATTCATTTTTGTCCAATCTTCGAGGCTTATCTGTATAATTATATAGCAAATTTTTGTCTAAACACTGAGTCTGTAAAAATCCAAATGATCTCCTAAAAATGGGAGCTTAATTCCTCTTCCATTATTAAATAAATAGCTGATATCTTTTCCCAATGCACAGACTGGCTTTTACCTTCTTCCATCAAGTTTTACTGTATGCAGTTATAATGGTGCTGATTTCAGAAGAACCTGGTCTTTGATCTGGACACTCCCATCTATAAACCAGACAGCTTGTTTTGCCTTGAATGAGAGAGAATCATAGACTGATTCAGACCACATAGCAATGAAGGTAGGGATGTTCTTGGTGGGATCAATGGTTGGCCCTATGAGCAGTGAAGCAAACCTTCTCATGTATGCAGTGCACTACCTCTAAAATTCATTCTTCATTATGTTTTCAAATATCATTTCCATGTTATGGGTAAACTTTGGTGTCCTGCTTCCTGAGTATTTGAACGTTCCTCTAACATCACCCAAGATATGACTAGGTACTTTCTGCTTGATATTATCTGATGTCCTTCAGAAATGTGAACACTTTTGACCAATGCCCAATAATGAGCTAGCAGTTATCTTTCAGAGGGCCAATTCCAAGTCCAAAACCTGATTAGCCCTAGTTATCCAAAGTCCAGTTTGCATATGTTTTGAATGCAGATACCTCTAATATGACCTGAGCTGTTGGACCACAAGTTCCTAGTGGAATTGCCTGAACCACATTGTAAATTATTAAATGGCTGCCCTGCCCCACTCTGATTTCACTTTCTTTCTGGTCACTGTACATGACATCTAATCGAGTTTCTATTTGAGAAATATGATTTTGTCAAATATGATGAAAACTGCTAGCTTCTGAGTTTCTGATTATTGACAATTTCTGTGCAACATATCTCACATTTGAGGACTATGATTACTCAAGACCAACTAAATCCCAGGGATTTCATAAATTGGGTTGGGTATTGAATTTACCTGAGGTCTTGACCCATTTGTCAAATGGGTGACTAAGGTACTTAGCTTTTCCTGAGCTGCTTCATCTATGAAGTCAACTATCCTGATGTCATCATGCAGCACAATAATTTGTATTAATGATTATCAAATTCAATTCCTGCCTCCATAGACACTGATGAATTCAAATATCTCTGTGTCAAAACATTTTTATTCCATAAAAATGAAGTCATTTTACTGCATGATTGAGATTTTTTAAAAGGCAAATGGATACAAATTTATTATATCTGTAATTAGTTAGATTATAACTTCAATATACATTTTATTGAAAAGAGTATAATATGATATTTAAACAGCAGAACAGGGGATTCAGAGAATAGCTCCCATGAAAATAGAGAGGTCAGACAAAAGCCTCTACATGCATGTAACCAAAAAAGAAAAGAAAATCTACTTACTCCATAAAGATGTAAAACAGAACAATTTTTTAAAGAAAATATATCTTTTATGAAAAATGTCTCATATATATCTGCAAACCTAGAACCTAACATAGAATCTTATATATAGTCAGTACGTACAGAAAATCTTTTTATTACTTGAATTAGAATAATCATTTCAACAACTTACTTTGGGAATTACCATTTTGCTACAGGGAGAGAAGAAAATCACAAAATCTTATGCCACCTCAACAGTCTACATTTTGTAGAATCTTCTACTTAACTACGCCTCTCACAAATACCTAAGCATGATTCCTTCTCTTCTGAGCAATAACAGTGGTTGATGGACTAATAAAAGTGCACTGAGCTATATAAAACCTAAGTTAAGTTGTCAGACTGAAGAGCACATGGCAACTGCTGTCTGTCTCCTGTGCACTCAATATTTAAACTGTTCTGTGCACAGCAAAACAGTCCTCAGAAAACCACATTACCATACTGGAGGTAACATTGCATCCTTAGCGTATTGCTCTCTTTCATTATTGAGACAAAAAGCCTCCAAATTTTCTTTTTTAAAAAATTGTTTCCAGGAAAACTGAAATAGTATAGTGTAATTTTGAAATTTCTCTAAACTTTGCAGACTCTGTTATTTATAGTTGTCTTAAAGCTAATATTAAACTATGTGAATTTATCAGTAGTGTCCTAGAAATAATCAATAAAATGTATTCAATGTTATATGAAGTATAGGAAATCTTAGCAGGCACCAGATTAATTGACTACATAATCCTAGCCTAATATAAGAAAGACCCATTCCTTAAATGCTGGCCATATATATGTACAATGTCAAAATTATCTTCTAAAAGTAGTTTTTCCATACTTCAAGTCCAGTTTCTTTCTTTTTTTTATGGTCTCTTAATGTCAGGCTTTTATCCTTATTTTTTAAATCATTTGTTGCTGTTCTTTTTGTTGTTCCTACCTCAGAGAGTGCTAAAACGGCAAAGCAAATGACCGAAAGCTTAGACAATCAGAGGAGTGGCAGCAGAGAAAACAAAGTCCCCTCCAGCCTCCAGCGGAGCAGGCTGAGAGCACCAAAGCTTCGGGAGCAGAGGAAGCTTGGCGTCCATTCGGAAAATTAAGCTTTGATAGAACGCTTGTCTGTAAATGTGTTTTGTTTCTCATTTTTTTAAAATGACTATTTTTAAGAACAGTTTTAAACTTCTTTTTAAAAGAACCATGAGAAGATAGTACAGAGTTCTCATTATCTCTCACATCCGAGTTTCTGCTACTATTAACATCTTATGTTAGCGTGATACATTTGCTCCATCAGTGAAGCAATATTGATAGATTATTAACTAAAATGTATACTTTACGGAAATTTCCTTGGTTTTACTTCTTTTCCTTTTTTCTCTCTCACGATACCATCATGTCTTCTAAAGATATTTGTCATGTCTTCTTTTCTTCTTTTTGATGACCTTGACTTTTTTGAGAGATTCTGATCAGTTTTGCTTTTGTTTGTTTGTTTGTTTGTTTGTTTGTAGAATGCCCTTTTAAAAAATCAGAATTTTTCTGATGCTTTTGGCATGATTTAACTAGGCTTATGGGTTTTGGGGAGCAAGACCACGTGGGTAAGTTCCATTTTAATCATATGGTATAAGGGTAAGTACTAACAACATGATTTACTTCATTTGATATTGACCTTGACCCTTTACTGATGTAGTGTTTTCAGCTTTCTTCACTGGAAAGCTGTTATTTTCTCACACTTTCTATACTGCACGCTTTGGAAGGAAGTTGCCATGCAAAGCTCACTCTTAAGGTGAGAGAGTTATGTTCCCCTTTAAGAGGGCAAAGTGTTTGCATACATTATTTAGAATACTTCTGCATGAAAGACATTTCCGTTCTTACCCCTTTATTCAATCATTTATTTATGTTTGTACAGACTCATGGATAGTTATTTTATAGTCTGGTTTATAATTCAATACTACTTTATGTTTTTTATTGCTCAAATTTCCAGTTTCAGCCATCGGAAATGTTTTTGTTTGGCTTCTGCGTCTCTTTGACCTACCTCCATCTACATGTTGTTTGCCTTTTTTCCCTTCTTCCTTCCTCTCCTCTCCTCTCCTCACGCTTCTTTACTTTTGATAGTGCAAGATGCTCCAGGCTCATATATTACATTTCTAAACCAGTCCTAGAACCATTTACTTTTTTCAATGAACTCTGACTCCTTTTATTGAAAAAGTATTAGAAACCAAGATCTGAGTGCTGTGTGTCCTTATTGCTATTGGGGTATCATTGCTTTTAGGAATCCTCAGCTGTCAGAGCAAAGCAATGTATGTGTATAAACTAACCTGTGGACATATGAATACCTATAAATATTTTTAATACAACCATATGTACCTATATTAAGCTAATATGAGTTTATACTGATATCTCCAAGTCTAGTCCATCATCACATGTATCATTGCAGCCTCCTCCCCTTGCTCATCTCTAAATTCCCACATCTGTGGTGAGAAACCTGGCTACTACCAACCACTCTCCACTTGCTTAATTTTTCAGTAGCTGTATTCAATTTGTAGCTGTATTCAATTTATTAACCTTTACTCCCATGGAGGAAAACATTATCAGTTATAATACAGTGCTTTTGTGCATATCCTTCGCCTTTGGTATTACAGGCTCTAGATACTTCTAAAATCATATGTTAGCATCATTTTCTTCTATTTGCTTCAACAAAGTTGTTGCATACATTCATGATATAGTTAGAGTCTCTTCACAGTCGATATTACTTCTTACATTGCCTAAAATCCTAAATTAATTTTAAAAATTATCATACATTAAGGTTCACTTCTTATTCCATAAAGTTCTTTGGGTTTTGACAAATACGTAATGTCATGTATCTGCTATTACAACCTAAAAAAATCCCTGAACTTCACTTATTTCACCTTACCTATCTCCCCATTATCCCTGATAACTAACCACTGAGCTGGTTATTGTACTTATAGTTTTAACTTTTCCAAAATATCCTATAATTAGAATCAGACTTGCTTTTCTTACAAATATTTGTTTAAGGTCTATTTATGATTTAATAGCACATTTCTTTTTATTGTTGAAAATATTCTATTTTATAAATGTATTATAGTTACTTTATTCATTCACCTATTAAATGATGTCTTAATTTTGCTTCCATTCACATACAAATTTTTGCGTGAACATAGATTTTCTTATCAGTTGAGTAAATACTTAGAAGCACTCTTATGGTAAGACTATATTTAAGTTGGTAAAAAGCTACCAAATTATTTTCCAAAGTAAACTGTATCATTTTTCATCCCTATCATCAATGAAGGAGAGTCTCTCTAGTTCTACATCCTTGCTAGCAGTTCATATTGTTGGGGTTTTTTTTGTTATTTTGTTTTGTTTTGTTTTTTATTCATTCTAATAGGTTTGCAGTAGTATTTCATTGTCCTCTGACTGGATCTCCCTGGAGTTTTTAACTTTCAGAGTTGTCCACACAGAGCCTCTGGCAATTCATAAATTACAGTTCAGGTTTCCCTACACTGGCACTAGTTCTCACAGCAGTTTCTACTTGGGTTCTGCTCTGTATTTATTTCTCTGACTGTTTCTCTAATCTTAGGGACAGCGGTTTGCCCTGTGTCCTCACCTCTCTTAAGAATCCAAGAGCCGTTGATTTTAAATTCTGTTCAGCTTCTTATTTGTTGTTAGGAAGGATTGGGGTCTTCTAAACTCCTTACATGTAAAGATAGAAGCCAGAAGTGTTTTTTCATTTTTAAATTTCTATGAAGTATAGTGCAGAAAATTCGAAAGGTGATTATTATAAACAAGTGTTGGTCTTTTTCAAGTATTTATTTTATTTTATTTTATTTTTCTTTACTTTATTTTATTTGCATTGGTTTGTGTGCTCCAGTGATTATTTTCGATTCTACTTGCTACTTAATATTCTTAATAAATTGTTCACAAATGTCATCCTAAGAATTTAACTATAAATAGATTCTATCCCTTGGGTTTGTATCTGTGGCTTGTTCTCTTTTTCTCTTTCCCTGTCTTTCTCCTCTTCTCTGTCTCTTTGTTTCTTGTGATCATTTAAATTTGTATCTTTTCTTTTAAAACTCTATAAGAATTTCTTTGGAGTTTCTTTATGCAATAAATTAAATGAATACTCTAAGAAATTACTGTCTATTTATGGCAGTATATTTGCAGGTTTTAATTTGATATTCATATTTTATACTTTCATTTAAAATACTTCAAGCATAATTTTTTTCATGTGGTCATTTTATTTTAATCTAATAGATTTTTACTTCAAGGCTGTATATTCTTGTTTTATATATTCTATAGCCTGTCGCTTAAGTAATTTATATAATAAAGAGATTTTTTTATTCTTCTTTCTAAATGTAGCTCATTAGTTTGAATTATATTGTGTCTTCATATTTCTTCTGAGGTTTCTCATTGTTTTTTCAGTTGACCCTTGTTGCTGTTTTTTATTTATGTAGCAAAAGTCTATAAATTTATTTACCTCTCATAACAATTATTAACATGGATTTCAACAATAATTTCCTGAGTACCTTTTATACCTAACCAAGAAGGAGAGTAAAGAATTAAATTTGTATTGAAAATTATCTAATATCATTTTAGTTTACATTTGTTAGAATTCTAATCATCAAAATAAATACAAGGACAAAATATATATATAAGAGAACACAAATATGATTATATATTGTTAAAAACACATAACAAGTTATATGTTTTAATAATTATATGCAAATTATATGATTTAATACTTAGAAAATATCTAATACTTAGCTCTAATATTTAGAAAATATATCATATGTCTCCACAAAAGAATTCCAGTATTTTCCACATTCTATGAACATATATCAAAGGAAGAATTTCAGAAGTACAGGGAGCACGTGTTGTGTGTATTTCCTATAAAACAAGAAAGGCCTTTTGTGAACAATTTATTAAGTATAATCAATATGTAATAACCTTAATTAAAATGGCAGAGTGCTGAATCAGTAACAGGTAATTGATAAAATATAAAAAAATTAGCCCTAAAATAAGTATGATTTGAATATATGCTAAATAATATTCTTATATAAGCAGGCAATTTTTTTAAAGAAACTGATTATCGCATGATCACCCAAAATATATACCAGTTGAATTAAAGAGTTGAATGTAAAATTAGAGCATAAAACAACTAGAATCAAATTTGAAAGGCATACAAAATTCTACAAGAAAAATTTACACATATTCAAAGAAATACAAGTTCCATAACATTTTGAATAATTAAGAAGTCAAAAAATATTGTGTATTTTAAAACGTCAAATAAATGCTAACATTGTTTGAAAAACTGAGACATTTAAAAAGGCATTTCACAAAGACAACAACAAATGGAGAAATAATACTAGTGATTAGAAGATGAACATGTAAAGAGTAAAGATCATTTTCACAAGAAAATTGCTAAATATTTTTAAAATAATGGATAAATCTTAAGCTGGGAAGTTATGATTAGATGAACATCTTACTGAAAAAATAACAATAAAAGAGATTTTTCAGTTTTCATAGGAAAATTAGAGATGTTAATTCTGTCTAAATGCAAACATAAATAACTAGAAATAACATAACATACAAAATTATGATAGAATGGTGATAGGGCAGATTTTAAAGATCCTATTTGCAAAACAAATGTACCAGCATGGGATAAAGGCTCATGAAATGTGAAAATATCAGGATACAATCTCTCTATCATTTATTATCAAAATTTTTGGCACAAGAAAGAAATGAAAATATATACAGATGTATTTTTATGTATACATTAAGAAACAAGCTACCCTGGTCATAATGAATGATGAGAAAATAACAGGAAGTGAGAACAGAAAATTAATGACATGATCATGCAGTGTTTTTTACCTTTTTAAGGATTTTTTAGATTCAATAAAGAAAATTGTTAATTATTACATATTTTACAATGTCACTAATCAATTAAATACAGAAAAAAATAATTATATATTTGGTCAATATAACAAGGTTTTCAAAAAGAGCAAACATCAATTTAGATAAGGATAATAAATGGATCATCTCGAAATGCTGTTTAAATTATAATTAAAAATAATTTTATATCATTTATGAATAATCTTACAAATCCTTATGCTTCTTGATATAATAAGCCCCTTCTGGAATTCTGGCATAAATTAATTTCTCATTTGTACAATAATTTGTTTAGGATAATTGAACATTAAGTTTAATGTATGAAAGAATGAATTTATAAGTACATGTGATTGCTAGATTTTTTTAAATAGCTTAATAAATAGCTTAACCTCATCTCAACCAGAATTTGGAACCAACTGAAAAATAGAAAAGGAGACAGGTACATGAAAATCAAAATTATCTCTTTATTAGGAATAAAATTGTTTGGACAATAGAGCTTAGATCTAAGAAATTCAAATTGACAAAATTTACCCACTCAAGCACGGTCTTACATTTGTGAGCTTCTGAAGAAAACGTGCTGGGTTTTTTACTGCATGTAAAAGAGAAAACAACTGCCATAATACGTGTAGGCAAGGAGAGGAATATCAACAGGTATCCCATAAGTCGCTGAGCCCTGTTTTTGGCCCTGTTTTTTTCTCAAATTTAAGAATTCGTGGGATTATTGAGGAAAGGTACCATGATAGAGATTCCTCCTGCAGAGGAACATGAAAGCAGGGATAACAGGACACCCCAAATAATAATATCATAGACTGAAAACTGTCATAAGTCATAATTATATGTATGGAACATTGTTAACCCCATGTTAATATAATACACAGAAAATATAATGCACAGTAAAAATTAAGGGTGTTAAATTGAACCTGTAATTTGAACTCAGTTTTGCAAACATTATTTACAAAAAAAACTTATTTGTAAATACCCAAAGCATCAACAATTATTTCTCTTTGTGATTGAGTTGACTTGTTTTCTTCTTTAAATTTTAGTGTTTTAAAAAATAAATACATATGCATTCTTGATAGCCTAGAAAAATATAGTAAGTATGATTCAAGTATTTTTCTTTGAAAGATTTTCTAGGCTTATATAACTATATTTTAGTTAATGGTTTTATTTAGTTCATACAGTCATGTGCTTTATTTTTTTATTATAAAAAGTTTCCATTTATGTTGTGTCAACTGAGTATGACTCAAAACGAAACTTTGAAAGTTTCTCTTTGACAAAAACATATAAAAGTATACCCTACAAGTCTAAACTCCAATGAATCATCAAAGAGGGAATAATTAAAGGACTCTTTGTAAAGCACATCCAAACTCAGAATAATCTCTGTAATTCTAGTAAATAAAGCAAGAAAAAAAAAAGTAACAAAAGCAAGGACATTTTAGAAAATATAATTTTAATTTTCTAGATGATTGGGGTTAGTAAGAAAACCATTAGAACCCAACAATAAAACTACCAAGACACTTTTATGGAACAAAAGTGGAAAGGAATTAATTCAATGTATATAAACAGTGTCTAGGAAAGATTACTTTAGATTAAATCTACAATCATCCCAAGCCAGCTCAGAAAAACTGAATTAGACATCTCCACAGATCTCAGTATTCTGTGTTATAGACTGTTTCAACCAGATAACATCTAAACTCTCATCCACCTTTAAAATTCTATTTCTGGCACTTGGCACATCCAAAGAAACAATTCTCATTCTCTCTCTCTCTTTTTTCCCTTTGCCTTGTTCAGTGTGTGATAGAATCCTTCTGCAAATCTAGGGTGATGCAATACGAAAATTCACATATTAGTTTAACACATTCCAGACAACTAGAATTATCTACCAAAGCTTGAGAAAGCTTTACTCACAAATGAAAAAGAAAGTGATTTTCCTAACAAGAAAATTTGCTTAAAAAATTATTGCCTTCTTGTATAATAAATGTATAAGAAGTTAATTTTTGAAAAAAGTGGAAATTTTAGTAATAATTTATAAATTATTAATTTTAGTAATAATTAATAAAGGTGAATTAAAGAATAATATCAAGAAGGCCAGCTCTGATTTTCAACTAATGAATAAGTTCATGCAACCACTCAGCTAAAATTTGGCATTCATTATTTGTTAGATCGTAAACTAAATTCTGAAGATATATATCCTGCCTTTATAGAGTTTGTTATTTAGGTGACATTGATCTGAGGCATTTTTAGAGATGAGATTATTGTCTCAGAGGATCTTGAATTATTTGAATTACCTTAAATTACCAAGCAAACTGTGAAGCCTATGAATATGCCATATTTCTCTTTATATTCTGAACCTAGCCTGACTAGATAAATAGAAAGCGCTCAGTTACATTTTATTGACTATGATGAACACAATAATCATAATTGTAGCTTATTTTTATATGTCATTTTTAGTTTATAAGCTCCATTCACTATATCTTTTATCATTTTGATAACTATAGTAAAACACAATTGAAATCTTTGGTAGAAAGATACTCACAATACTATAATATTTTTACAAATTTATTCACTAAAATCTGAAGGAATTTTGGAAAGTATATTGCAGGACCAAAGCAGTATTTATGAAATTGTTGAGAAATACTGTCCCTGCTGAAAAGAGTAATGCTTCAACCCTACATTAAAATTAAAGAGTTTGAAGTTTAATTTTTTTTTAGTCACAAATAAGATTATACATAGATACAAAAAGAAATAGTGAGAGGAAAGAGAGAATAAACCACACCTGTATTTTAGATTTAATTAACTTTCACAAGTGGAGTGCTTTGAAAATATTTCAACTCAATAAAAAATACCTTATTAATAACAAATGTTTAAATCTTCAAAATCAGTAGAATTTCTAAGAAATCAGGTACTAGCATGCACTAAGGTTATGATTGTTTTCTATCATAGCAATAGAAGATGCTTAGAATAAAAATTTAGCTTTCTGGGAAAAGTTACAAATATTGTAGAACAAAAACTAATAAAACCTTCAGTGTTTTGATTATTATAATTATATTACAATACATACAGTTTAATTACAGAGACAATTAACATTCATCTAACAAGAGTACATTTTTATTATTTTTAGTAATAAAGACATTCGTTACGCTATTATAAGGCTGATATAAAAATTGGTTTTCCTCATATACTCAATTATATCAAAAAAGTCTTTGGTGATTTCAGGAGATAGAAAAACCTTAAATTGTGAGTAATGCTAAGGAAAATTAAATATAAGGGAACACTAGTCTGAGGAAAATTCTGGTCAGATATTTGGTCTCTCTTTTTATTTTTCAGGAAGAAGAGTGAATTTGTGTAAATAGACATAAGATTTAGAGTTACAGAAAATCTAAAACATTTTTAAAAACCCTTTAGTTAAAGAAAATGTATTGAACGACTCTGTTGGAGATGTATAAAGGTGTTCCCCTGAGTTATGACATGAAAAATGAGAAAGTATAATTTCTTCATAATATCAGCAAAGACAATTTTTTAATGCTATTAAATGACTCACTAAAGTGGTGCCTATAAGTAATATATTCATTTTCTAAAAATCACCTAAATCTGTTACTTCAGAGTCAAGTTTTCGTGAATCATACTGTTCAGAATAAGATTTCTTATGAAGGTAGAACTTCTCACCACACATTGTTTGATTACTTGGAGTCTGACACTTTCCCAACATTTCATTTTTAGACAAACCGAAGCCATGCTATAAGGTACATTAAAAACCATCTCTAAATTCTTCAGCAGAACAGGAAGAAATATTTCCCCAAATTGGATGCAGCCAAAGTGATTAAACATTTTTATAATGTCTAATAATCTAGTACCCATCTGACACCATGCATAATTATTATAACATTACTGACTTTACATTGCTGTACTTTATATCTTCATGACTATTTTGTAACTACCAATTGGTACTTAATCCCTTGTCCTTTTTCACCCACCCTCCAACCCCTCTCCCATCTGGCAACCATCAAAATGTGCTTTGTATCTCTGACTTTGTTCCTGTTTTATTTGTTTATTTTGATCTTTAGAGTCCACATGTAAGTAAATCATATAGCATTTGATAATTGGGACTTTTCGAGTTGACAATATTTAGTTGATGCTGGAATGAGTTATGACTTTGGGGCATATAGTGATTAAGTAAATGTATTTTGCACACAGGCAGGATATACATTTGAGGGGCCATAGGATCATTTTTATAGGTCAAATCATGTCCCCCAAAATGATGTTAAATCCCCAGTACTGATGGATGTGAACTCATTTAGAAATAAGGTCTTTGTGATGTTACCAAATTAAGATGAAGTCATACAGAATTAAGGTGGCCTTTATCCAATATGAAGTGATAGAATAAAGATCTATTCTTTAAGCCACTCAACTTACGATACTTTGTTACAGCAGTTAAGAAACAAATAGAAATGTTTAGTATAAAGTAGGTAAATACAATTTGCTGAATAAATGAAGAAATTATTGAAACACAGAAAGCACTTTTTATAACAGTGGTATCATAAACCTGGACACTAAACAAATTATTGAAATAGACAAAGAAAAAATATTTGTTTATTAAAAGAAGAATGGATGATTTAATAAATACTATAGTATTCCAAATATCTTTTGTAAGTGAATGGCTTTTCTGCAACTTTTTTTGATAAACTAATGAATCTCTGTATCCACCAAAAGTGTATCCAAGCTAAATGATATTTTTTCTAATGAATATGTTATAGAATTAATGTTATATAAAATCTATTTTTATTAATAAAATACATATCACATTAATGTGTTAATAGTAGTGCTTATCATTGTGTATTTATTTTATAAATGCTAAAAACAGTTTCCTTCTATCTGCTGTGTATCTAAATTCATTATTTTTGCTCTTACTTTTAAAAGGGGTGTGTCAACATGAAAAAATCGGGAGCCACTAACACCAAAGGCCACAAGATGACATGTGAAGTACAAAAATGGCAAATATTATGAGTTTACTCTTGACAATATGAGAATCTTTTTATGGTTCCCATATGAGAAATATTGATTTAAAGTAACACCCTTTTTTGACTGAGTTAATAGCTATAAAAATGCAAGTAATTGTTTTAAAACATAAAATTTGGGGCTGAGATTATTTAGACTACTACTTTTAAACGCTGATAAATTGCTATCCAAAAAAATAATAAAAGCATATTGTTAGCAAGGAAGAAATTAATATGCTTTGGAATTTGCCACAATAAATGTATAAGTACATTAAATCATTTAAAAAGTTAATAAAATTCGGAAATATGATCAGTCATATTAATTTAAGAGAGGATTACAGGGTAATATTATTTTGAATTGTAAGAGGTCAGTTCTTTCTGTATATAGTCTTTGAGGATAATTAATAATAGATATATATTAGATTAACAGTGTGAGATTAGTTGCTACAAAATGTTCTAGATTATGTCTGGGTAAGTCTTACCAATTTTTAATAATAGTAAATGTAAGAGAGTAACCCAAGGCAAAGTTTTTAAATAAAACTGGGGATAAAATCAACAACCTGTAGACCAAGTAATGGACCTAAATGTGTTTTATTTTTCTATACAGTCTTTGAAATTTTTTTAGTGCCTTCTGGTGATATGCTCACCCATGCATGCCCCCCGCCCCCCGCCACGGCAATTTGCTAAAGACCTTAGTACTCTTAATTGTACAAATTTCTTAGTCCTTGCGTATATATTTCTGATCTTGTGCAAAAACATTCTTGTTTAGCATTTAGCAAGAAATAAAATTGAGATACCTTCATTTGCTTTCACTCATGTGACTGTCCTTTCTTCAGTGTTTGAAAGGATATTCATTGCAGTGACAATATTGTAATCTGGAAAGTAAAGATTATATTTTTAGAAGTATACTATAGATTGAAGCTAAAGAAATCCATACTGAGAGACATAGCTGATGAGCTAATTCCTTTAAGTAAGCAAAAATAGAGGTTATCACTCCTGAAAAAATTTATAGTAGATTTGACTCTTTTTCAGTTTTTGCTATTTAATAATTCAAAAATGAATGAGGATACTAGAATGCATTTGGAGAGATTTCTAAAATTTACCAAATGAATATGTATAATATACAAAAAGTAAATTTGTCAATTAAAGTAAGTGTATGATTCAAAAATATCCTTTTGTAGGTATTTTATTATTGGGGTTAATATGCCAAAAATTGCCTTTGTTATTATCTAAAACATGAAATCAAAATTAAAAAATCAATTCCAACATAATGTTGTTTAATATAGTTTGTTTATAAAAGTATTTGATATGAAAATGTTGGTACTGTTCTCTGAATCAATTTTAAAATATTATCTTTTAAAACATTGCCAGATTAGTTTATAAGTAACAGTTTATATAACTGGCTGTATTTTTTCAAACCAACATGAAAAAGGGCAAGTCCCTAAGTATAGAACCAGTTTTAAACTTTCTGCCCTAAAGGACTGTGGTCCTATGGCTATTTACTTGAATCATACAGCTTTAACTAGGGCAGCATAAGGGATCGGCCCAGACACAAACAGTGATGGCAGCAGCAGCAACGTGGATTAAGAGAACCATAAGGCAGAGTCTATTGTTGTTACTGACAGACTGTGACGTCTCACAGAGCAGGGGCATCATGTGCCCACATTTTATGACTGAAGATGACCAGAGAATGTCCTTGGCAGCTGCACTATTAATGTATAGAGATTTTTAAAATTCAGCCCCTCTCCCCGCTTACTTCTGTAGCATATCTTTAATTAGCTTCAAGATATTAGATTTCTATCATCAGTTGTCATTGTTGTTGTGGCTCTCTTGACCACACAAAAGACAGTCCCAGGTGCTGCCTCAGGCTTGTGAGTCCTCCTGAAGCCTGAATAGCTCTATATTTGGAGTGTCCACTTGGCTTCTGACTCGTCTCTTACAGCTGCTTCTGAACAGAACCATTAGCTGAGGAATTTAGTGACCACCTAGTGATTTTTCTACAGAAATTCATGACTCAGGTTTGAACATTCACAAATGCTTTCCAGCTACGGTGTTCTTAAATTTTCTTTCTTTGATATACTCCTTCTGTTTAAATACATAGCAATGATAGAAAATGTTATAAAACAGAAAACCAAGTACCTAAAGCAATATTGAGAACACAGAGAAACATATATATGGGCTGAAGATGAAACAATACTGTGAAAAGGAAAGCAGGGCTGTGGCTGAGGAACAGTCAGGTTCTGGTCAAGGAAAAGGCAGTGATACCTCAGATTTTGGTGGAAGAGAGCCAGAAAAGGTATTTACAGGGCCTGAGTAGATGTTCCCATTGTGAAAAAGAAGCCTGATGAAAAACAAAAACAAAACAACTGTCCAGTTACCTGATACTACAGATTTTAGCAAGCTGTTGGCCCTCTGAGGCTGGAGGACTCATGCATAGCCACTCAGAAAGTAAACCAAGCTGCCCACTGGCATTTTGATTGGGTTTATATTATCCCCAATGCCATTATAAGCAGGAACTGTGAAATCCCATCTGGAATGACAAGGAAGAGCACAGGAGTGATGGGAACAACCATAAAACTATTGGTCATGAAAAAGTGATTATACAAAAAAAGAAAGAAGCAAAGAAAACAAAAATAAATAATTGCTTAAAAAAGATGTGAAACTATTACTAAAGATTAGTAAGTTCCCCATTACTGAAATAATGCGACAGTAGTAATAGAACTACTCTGTGGCTAGAATGTTTAAAAGGGTCTCAAACACTAAAGAAGTGGCCAAATTAAATAATGTTTGCCTTCAAACTGTAGCAACAAAAACGATCCCAGAAAGTAATTCCAAAACATGAGAAATTGTTTAGGAAAATAGCCAACAACCCTGACAAATTGAACATTAAATCATTTCTGATGAAATAAAATTTATGGGACATTTTCAAAGTAGTTGGAATAAATATATTTTAAGTGCTCAACAAAATAAGGAAAAGGAAAAAAATCCACTAATAAAAAAAATGATAAAACAAACATAATAGGCAGACATTTTTAATATAATATCAATTAGATTAAGAGATGGTCATTGAAATAAAAGTTCACTTAGAAAGAAACTAGTCTAGATCAAACACAAACTAGGAGAGAATAGGGGACAGAGAATATTAATGAAGAATTTACCAAGAGTCAATACATAGCAAAGAGAATAAAAATTATAAATGAGTTCTTATAATCAACACAAATCAATATGAAATGCATAATAAATAACCAACGCCTATTTAGAAGTTTATCTGAGTGTCATATACACATTTTTTTTGAGCCATTGATGATATATTTACCACACTCCTACTGTCACACTGTATTCAGGAAGCTGATTGTTCCAGGAAAAATGGGACAAGGATTTTTTTTTTTTTTTCATTAATTCTGACCTATCTCTGTGGAAGTTTGATGAGAACAGGAAGGGAGAAGTGTGATTTTTTTTCTCCTGGAGACCAGGGAAGCCACGAGTTTATATTACCTATTCACCACTTTGATTGACGTGGGAGGCAGGGCAGGGACATTTATGTACTTAAAGATGTTAGATATAAAATTGTATTAAATATTGGGATCATTAATACTGTTTCTTAAAGGTGCAAATATAACCCAAACTTAACGGACTGTACTCCATATCAATGGTTTTCAATTATACCATGATTCATGATCACCTGAGCAGGATGGAAGGGTGGGGGATGGGAATGCTTTTTAAAATCCCACAATGTAAATATTTGATTCAGTGAGATTGCTGAGACACTTAGAATTTTTATTTCCACAAGTTCTCAGGTGATGCTAATGCTGTTGGTCCAGGGACCAGACTTTAGAAACCACTGTTTTGTATAATCACCAAACTTAGTGCTTTAGAAAAATTATCTTTTCCAGTGTAAATTCAGTGACTAGTCTTTTCAAAATATGAGGTCCACTTTGTTCCATAATCAATTTAATAGGTGGTGCTTTCTTTATTTCATCTCTGTTTTAAATATAGGATCCATCCAAGCGTTTCTGTGTGTATGGTTGACAATTTAGTTAGTTGTTCAATAAAATATAATAAAGGTAGTTCAATTTATTTTCTTTCCCTCAAATTTATTCGTTTCACACAGAGCCTAAATGTGTGTGTATATCCTTGAAAAACCTCTTAAAAACTCTTAAAATTTTTATCTCATCTATTTCTTCCATTTCTACTTTTCTTTTAAGGTTAACTTGACTTTCTTCAAACATTTAGAGAGCTCCCAAATTAAAAAAAAAAAAAAATTCAACTTGTTCGGCCTAAAGGAATGAGAGTCACAAGGACATAAACAATTGGGAAAAAAAAAAAAAAGATTAGAATGTATCATTTAGGATTTAGCAAGTTTTCTTATCATTGAAATGGTATGAGTATGAGGACAGAAATACTCTGTGCCTAGGAAGTTTAGAAAGGCTCTCAAACATCAAAGGAGTGGTCACATTAAATACGTTTTGCCCTCAAAGAATCTTCTAAAGGAGAACATTTTAAATGTTATCCATTTAAGCATTCCAGGAAGCTTATCTCAGTTTTTCATTCAATGACCTACTGAAAGTTAAAAAAATAAAATAAAACTAAACTAAAAGTTTTTAATAGTATACTATTATTGTAAATAACATGTTTCTCTGAAATCAAGTGTGCCACTATAATGAGCATAGCAAAAATATTTAATTATGCTGTGGCCCATAGGTTAAAGATACTTGAGAGAAACAAGAAAGAAATTATTTGTACATCACCTGTGTAAATGGTGTTTCTGGAGTCATCTTTTTTCTTAATCATCATATTATCCTCTCATAGCAAAAAAATCAATATAATTTTCTATGAAACTGTAAAGAAATAGTCATTAAAAGGCTGAACTAGTCATTGTACATTACTTTGTAATATGTGCATTCCCAACTAACAAAAAGCACGAAAGAGTTAGAATAACACATAGTATTATGTCACTCATATGCTCTCTTTGTGTAAATAAAAATTTTGGAAATGTTGTAATTTGGACAATGAAAAGAGGAGAAGATAAATTAATTGAGCAAAACCACAGTAGATGCAAACGCACATACAAAAGAAGGCCTCTGACAATATATCAAAGAACAGAATTTTTTCAGCTCTCAAAGAAACGTTGAATAAAGTCAGGTACATTTAACATTTCCTACATACTGTTGATGACAGAGGTTGTGTAACCCTACACTTATTCAAAAAGTGGTAAACACAGTTAATAAAGTCACAGATTTATTTTAAAAAATGGAAATGCTAATCTAAATTGAATATTCAGAAGATATATGTAAAAATGCTTTATTAGTAGCATGCTTATATTTGGATTAATTGGTTTTCTATAACATTGTCAATCAAGAAGACATAGATCACTCTATATATTTTAAAACAAGCACATTGAATACAGGAGATCAATTACACAAGTCTTGAAATATTGAGAAAAACAAATCATGGAAGTTATTGGTAGGTTACCTACGGTTTAGGAGTTACAGAAACACTATGCTACACCTTGCCCCAATTTAACGTTTCTCTTTGATGTTTGCTTAGTGCCATATATCAGGGATTCTCTTCAGATGATTTACACAGGTATACTACTTTCTGATCCTACATTTATGTAAATATTTTTCTCCTGTCCTGAATGAGGATGTTTTCTTTGCTGTTTATAGATTCTTAGGTCATGCAGGCACTTTGAGTACTTCAAATGGCCAAGGGTCTGGAAATGCAGAAATTATTTTAGAGACAACATTCTGACACAAATATTGTCTTTTCTCTCAGAAAATATGACCACAAACCTTTCCTCCTATTCTTACATCTTTCATTCTTGTGCCAAAAACCTCAAAATAAGTATCTGTTTACTGAGCCTTGCTCAGTGACCCAACTGTTGTCTATATTGCAATGCAGAAAGATATGGGCCTGTTAGCAATACAGAGTGAAAAGAGATGACCTAACATTACATAGAAAGCAGAGTAGAAAATGGGAAGCTATTAGTAAGGAGCAGAATATTCAGGAAAGCCAAAGAATTATAAATGTTGAATGCAAAAAGAGAGAATAAGATAGACACACTTTTACACATAAAATTTTAACATGGCTTTCAGGATAGAAAACAGAAATATGAATGGAAAAACAAAGAAGTAGAATAAAAGAAGACTGCAGTCTTGTAGTAAAGATAACCAATGAAAATACCTGGAGATAATGTAGCTGAAAAACTTATGTCAACATTCAATTTATGTTAGGAGGAGGGATATATCAATCTTTTCTTTTTTACATTCTCTATATTTTATATTATTGTTTTGGTGGTTTTGGAGGGCATAAAGAAATAAGGAAGATGTCTAATATAAATACAGCAAGAAAAAAGGATAGCAAAATAAGAGTAAATATTCCATAAACTGAACAAATTCAATGGAAGTAACTGGAGTCAGAGATAAATTTAAGAAACTTAGACAAACCTCTCTTCTTTGTATATAGCTCATTACCAGTGACAAATTCTGAAATATTGGAAAGAACTTTGTGTCTCTTAATTTCTCAGAATTGGCTTTTGTTCAAATTTCATTCGATTTTTAAAATGCAGAGGACTCTGTGTTATATATTTATATCTTTATCTGCAACTATCTAAATTAATATTTATTCCTTTATAAAGGAATATGTCCTTTATAAAGAAGCATATATCCTGACTTTTTGTATTAATGGATGTAAATGTTTAGAATACCTTCCAAATATTTGAACATCTGTGACTAAACTCATACGTCAATCATAGTAAATATAATAATCAGGATCTTAAGTGTATTAAGAATTACAATAGACTCATATATTGCTGATATATTGCTGAAAATTATTTTTGACAGTCCTAATAACAGAGGAAGAGCAATAACATAACTGTCCAACCTAGGTGGAGTGCCCTTATAGAAAATTATTATTTTACAGTTTTTAGTTTTGTTCATGAATTTTATTTTGCAGGATGGGTTAAGCCATTGTCTCAGTCACTACATAGGGACAGTAGTTTGAACTCAGTAAAAAGAAAATAAAAGAACCTCTACCAAACTTAATAAAAGAGATTAGGAATTATATATTTATATACTATATTTGTCTACACTTACTTTAAATGTCAGAACACACAGAAAATAAATTTTAGGAACCATTGAAAGAGAATCCATTGAAAAATGTCAAATAGTCTAAGACCATGATAATCCCAAAAATGTTTGTTTTTATTTGAAGGAATAAGCTATGTTTCATCTTCTCATCAATCAGCACCCTTAGAAAGTAAAAGTAAGCCTTTTCAGACACAGTCATCTCTCATAGAACACTTTGCTTCTACTCATGCATTACTCTCTGAAAGACATCAAAGGATAACTTTATCTGGAAATAAGTAGAAATACAAAAACATCTAATAGCTTCTCTTGGTTAATAAAAAGCAACAACAGGGGAAATATGTGAAAAAATAAGTACATAAAAGATTAAGTGAACATCTTATAAACAATTAGTCAAATAAGATGAATGACCATATTCAAATATAAAACACATATTGCATGAGGAATACAATGAATAAGCCCATTAAAGGGATTAGTTTCATATTCAAAGTTGTTTGGCAAAGATATGATGAATCTATGCTGAAAAAGTTATTTACATTATAGAAAAACATCTGGTTGCCTTGGGGATGGAGGGACATTTGAGATGGTGACTCTGTGGGAGATGGCTTGTCACACATTCTTTAGGTTCCCCAAAAAGAAGATCTAATTATCCACTTGATTCTCCTGCACAAAGACAGTGAAGGAAAATTTTCTCTGTGTGTCCCTATCAGAAATGGCTCTGCCCATAATAATATGAGTGATTCTTTTGATACTCTATTTTAGAGTGAACCATATTCAACACTGTGTCCTTAATACCTAGCAGAGTCAGTGGCATATAGTAGCCTATCAGCTAATATTGGTTGAACAAATGCCTGCAGAAAAGAATTACTTCAGATAAAGGTGAATAAAGGCAAAGAGAGCATTGTATTTTGTTCTGAGTAAATTAAACTAACAAATAAAGAAATTAAAGTAGGTTGAATTGTTGAAGCAATTCTTAAGAAAAAAAAAAAACAAACAAACAAGCAAACTGATTTGGCTACTTTTCTTTGTTTTAGTGATAGCCTGAGAGCATCATAATCCACGTACCTATAGACTGATTATACACTCTTCATTCAATAAATACTTAGGGATCATTTCTAATGTGCTGGGCACTTAGCCTGTCATTCAGTAAATATTTGCCAGATTCTAATTTGTAAACAAAATGGTGATGGGTCAGGTTTTTGGAAATCTGGATTTTGACCACAACAATGTGAAATGATTTTGGTAAAAAATAATCTCCTACACACATTTGCCTTGTTAACAGTAGCTTAATAATAATTCATGATAATAGTATTAATAAATCATAATTTGAAATAATTATTTTTTAATGCAGCAATCACTTCAAAAGGAAGTGAGACATGTGCCTTTATATGCAATTTTTTTTTTTTTAAGAATACTGTCTTAGTACAACTTCTATACAAATAAAGCCTGTGATGGGATATTTTTTATTTATTTGATATGAGAATTTGCACAGATGGAGCCTAGTTTCAGTCTGATCCCAGAAAAAGCCCAAGAGCACAAATTGTACCACAGGGCTGGTCTCACCTAAGGCAAGGGGACCAGCTTCTCTATCTCCTTCATTTCCCTAGCCATGTTCTCTGGGAGAGAAAGTGACATACTATTTGTGGCAGAGATGAAAGTGGAAGGGGAAGGAGGCGGTGTGTTTTCCTGTGAGGCAGCTCCCACCAGTAAAGGCACCAACAGCAGACACCATAAAGACATAGTGAGAATTCACCTCTTTAGGCTCAAAAGAGCAAAGCAGATCTCCGCATTTCCTTTCAGTACAGAACTATGCTGAAGGGAAGGCTCCAGGCAACATCATCAGCTTTTCTCCTGTGTCCTGGCCAGAAAGAGTGAGATGCGTAGAAGTTAGATTTTCTGTCTTACCAGGATTTACTTTTCAAGAAAAAGTCCATTGAGAGCAAAGAGTCTGAGAAAAGAGTTGAGAGGACATTCTGTCTAGTGTCATGAAATTCAAAAGAAATAATCAGAATGTTTTAGATTCTTTCGAAGGTTGACAAAGACTATGTAAATATGTTATTAACTGCAATTAATAGAAAAATGATTATTAGATAAGCATGACCTATTAGAAAGAGTCCTCAACTGAATCCAGAGAAAGACATAGATTTTAGGTCTAGAAACGTCATTATCTTAAAAGTGGAACCAGGTGAATTTGTTGAAACTTGAAAGCTTTGTTTATCCATATGTGATGAATGTGTCAGGTTCAATCTTGTAAAAAAAACTATGGTTCCAAATTTAAAATGATTTATAAATTATCTACCTGATAAATGTTTGTAGATTTTGTATCATATGATATACAACATTGACCCATGAGGCCTAGACTCTCAATATAAAATGTATAGTATGGAAAACAGAAATAATTTTAAAATAAGTTATATCTTCTCTTATTACCTATTCTCCTATTAATCTCTCCTTACTCTTTGTTTTATGTTACAAACTTTACAATAACTAATTGTAGCACATAACAAATTCCATTGAAAGGAGGGCATTAGTAGGAAGCAGATTTGAAGAGTATTGAGTATTCCAAAATAGAATTTCCATTTGCAAATGAAAGAAAGAGGTACTGGAAACACTCCTATATTAATAATGGATGCCCCAAGCAGATTTGATATTTTCAAATTAATAAGTAAAACAGAACATTTTGGCTAATATTAACCACAAGATAATTTTAAAAGTAGGTAGAAGATGTTATTTAAAATAACTAAAGACTTCCTGACATAACAAGATTAAGCACTTTATACTCTTTTTTCTTTTTTTTATTCTAAGGGGGAAAAAGTTTAGGGAGATTTCACAACCATACCTTGAAAGAGACAGAAATAGCCTGATATATATCTGAGAAGTTAAAAATCTTATTTTGTATTATAAATTATTATATAGTGTTGTATATACATAGATTGACATTTTAAAAATTTTATTTTCAAAAGGAGACATTGGGATTGAGGAATGACTGTTTCTTTACTGTAAGTAAATTTGTATTTAATTTTCCCTAAAATTATTGACAGTTTTTATTTTATTGCTGGTGTTCTTTGTTGAGTACAAGATATGAGCTAAAAATGATTACAGAAAGAATTTGAAATGAAAACATTTACTTCAAGTAAAAGACAGCACAATATTAAGAAACTAGACTAGACTGTTGCAATTTTACATATGATTTAATTTATGACTGAATATTTTAAAAGATTCTGATTTTGGTTTTTGCATTGTGGTATAAGCGTTCTATGTTATCCAGAGGGGATATGACATCACTGAGGGTTGTGGTAAAGGGAAGCAGACTCTTCTGAGAAGGAGCCAGTCTTGGGATAGAAAATGAGCTTGGTGAGGTCTGTCTTAAAGTACTGGAAGGAGGTAATAATTTCTCTCCTGGGGACTTCTGGTAATTTGGCTTAAATAGAAGTCTAGACATGTTTTCATTCTCCTTGTGGTGGACATGAGTTTGGTTCTACCATAAATAGATTCCTCAGGAGCTGCACTCAACACACTAGGTCTTTAGGTTCTGAAAAGAGACAATTCTAGAAGTTTAGTTATAATGTCCATCTGTTATCCATAAACATTCAGTCAAGGCTAGTTAAAAACTGTAGCCTACTCTCAACTCTGCTGTAGAGACATACGGTAAGGGCCTCCTACATGCGATCAATGGAATAGAAAAGACTGTGGAGAGAAGTGGAGCCAGCAAGAAAGCAGCAACAGCAGCCTGATGAATCCATCAATCATATACAAGAGCTGATCACCAGAGGAGAATCCAGATGTCACAGAAACTGTGACTCTCGGCCAAAGACGGGGGAGGAAAAGAATCGCCTCTGTGGAATTGTTACTGATATATGCAGAAAGAAATCATGTGGTTCTCAGAATTCTTTAATAATATGTGCCAGGGAAGTACTGAGTCTGTGGACTATAGCTCAAAGATAACTTGGATAATGTCTGTTTTGTCCATCATTGTAACTAAGTACCTAGAGTCATGCCTGATGTGTAAGAGAGACTAACTCCATTTTTGTGAAAGAACTTTCAAGGGAATAAAAAATAATTGGTCTGTGAATAGAAATTTTAACAACATGCTGGTGAGAGATAATAGATATAACTGCTATATAAAGAAACTGCGGCTTTCATAGTGATCTTTGTTTTCTCTGCAGCTAAACATGATTCTAAATGGATAATATTGGATTCTGCTAAAGATTGCTTCAGTTAAATAAATAGATAATGTAGGCTGTGGAGATATTGACACAAATAGAGTCATTTATATTTTATTGGAAATATAACCTTTATAGTGGTAAAGTCTATTGTTAACACCGTTAGCAAAATTATGTGTACTGCTATGGATTTAAATATTATGATCTGTCTCAGAAGATTTAAACTCATGTTTCCATATAAACTTTAGCTTGATGCTTTATAAAAAAGGTGCCCAGTTATAGATTAAATGTTTATATTTCTCTTTTGTTATAACAAAAATGCCAAAATTCACTTTCACTTGCAGATGGGGTCCATCATGAATGAGAAGAGGTAAGGTTGCCCAAGGTTAGGTTGACAGTTATGCAAGGAACCTAATTAACCTGGAAAAGGAATATAACTGGAAAAGTTGTATAGGTTTAAAATATAAGCTGATTGCTATTCAAGATCTGATTCCAAGAAAGCCTTGACAGTGCTGATATCCTGTGTTTGATGACACTAGAACCGAATTCAGTGCTCTTTAATTCAATTGGTGTTTAAATTGCAAGTGATTTAAATACTAAGCATCATGAACTATAAACTTTGAAACTCATAGAAGGGGCCATCTTGTTCAAGTTCATCATCAAAGAAGTTGTATATTCTGCTTGAAGAAATATGGTAGTTTGGACAAGAGTTTGACAGTGATGAGCATTATCTGTAGAACTCCTGGGTCTTAGTTTTGGGACTGAGAAAATTTGTCAATGGTTAATGGAATGCACAGCAATGTTATACTGTACTCTGAATCAAATTCTCTCCATTTGGGGTGGAAAAGAAAGAATGCCTCCTTCTGGATCACAACAGTCTGTGGAACTTGTAAATATTTAAGATTGTCAGAATTCAAGAGAGATACTCTACTTTCTGCCAATAGAGAATATGGGTCTTTGACTAATTTAAATACATTCTTTTTGTTCTAGGATTTTCTTACAGTTAGTGATGAGCTTGAGCTTGAATGCTGATAATAAAATTATCTTCAATTTAAATGTGAGAAATTGTCATTAAGTAAATGATAAACTCCTGTTTGCAAAATTAGTCATATATAAATACCATACATTTTAAAGTATTATATATTACTCACTCAAACTATTTCATAATAAAATGTATATTTGATAATTATATAAGTGGATGAACTAAATAGTAACCTATAGTCACTATTCTTTTTGTGAAAGCAGGAGGCAGAATTTAATAAAAAATTATGTTTTTTACATTGTGAGATTTAGCTATCATGTAGCATGTTCAGTACTATCTTGTGGTACATCTATGAAAATTACATGTTACTCATTTCTATAATAAGAATAATTGAGTAATAAAAAAGTGAATTTTCTCAGGCATGGATTAAACACATTTAAAGGGATGCTAACAATTTCAGGTGATTATAGCACTGTCAGATCACCCACCCTAATATCACTCCTGCAGATTCAAAATTTGGTTCTAAGATTCTCATTCTCATAGATTAGCAACCTAGAATATATTCATCACGATCACATTTGAAGTGTTTGCCAATTAAGAAAGTCAGTCTCTACTGTGATTCACCCTCTATCTTCTTCCCATATTTCCAAGTTCCACTAATGGATGTGCTTTTTGTTACCAATGCTTGCTTTTGAGAGTCAAGAGCCTTCTCCTTCAATTCACCATTTTATCAGTTGGACTGTGGTAAGAACCTCCTTTCTTCTCTGGATTTCCCTTTGTATTAAAGGATCTGAAATGACAGGACTGTAGGACACATTTAAACCCTTCCACCCCATCCTCATCTCATACTAGGAGTAAAACATTTTAGAAGAATATGATCATTTATAAATATGATTGGCATAGGAAATATTTTTAATAGAGTTTTCAAAAGTGGATCTACTTAGTTTCAGTTTGTAACTGGTCCTCTCAATGGCTTTATTTAGACTCCAAAATCTCAAATGTGCATACATGGTAGCTGGTCGTATAGTCTGCGCAAGAGAAGATCTTGCCATATTTCAGAAGCTTACTTTTTTTTTTTTTTACCGTGTACACATGTTGTATTTGATCTTTTAATCAAAATTCAGAAAAGCATAGTCTTTGACCTTAATGAGAAATGTTTGTTGACTAGCAGAATTCTTCTCTTATTGAGATGAAAGCCAGTAAGGCTTATGGTACAATCTATGGGCATGTCTTAAGTATGTCTTCTGCATCTTAAAAGAGTTTTAGTAGACTGACTTCCTCATGATTGATCCTCTGGCTGATTTAATATTCTCATGTCTGGTTGGTTCTAATATTGAGTTTAGTTTTGGTGCCATTTTAAAAAAATTATTGTAAGATATTAAAAATATAAAAATTCAAACTTTAATGCAAGCATGTTTTTCTTGATATATTTATTTACATCTTATAGTCATTCTGCTATGCTGTACATTGGTCCCAATAAAGTTTTATTCAATCCAAAGAAAAAATATTAATATGTCAATTTTTGAATAAATTTTTAAAAACTCACTCCCATTTATTCTTAGTCACCTCATCTTAATTATAGTTCAAAGTGTATAACATTATTTCCACTATTTTTTTGTGAATTAGTTAAAAATTATAGTCTGGCTAATTATTAGCTTTCAAACATTTTACTTCTGGCAAGAATAAGTTCATCCAACATTACATTACCAAAGGAATTCTCAGAAAGCAAAGAGTCTTTACATGAAATTGGAAAAAAAAATTGCATCAATGTTAATATAAATTTCCCTAAGAACAGGACATTCAGAGTTATTCTTTCACCATCAGTCAGTCAAGTTCTCTCTGGAGGTGAACAGGATAGTGACCAGTAACATAGGAAGATAGGCTACATTATGGATTATTAACACACTGACATTTGTAAAAGTGCAAAACAGTAGTTGCAGTGAATGGTAATTAATGAATATTGAATTGTATGCTTCAAAAAATGTTAGAATTTAAGCAGTATGTACAGTCCCTGCCTGAAACCCTACAATATTTGATAGTATGGTAGCACATGTTATATGTTCAGCAAATTTGTGTAGGAAAATCATGTTCATAAACATAAGTTGGAGAGATTAGTGAAGTATTAAGTCCATATTCTCAAAGGTGCTCAAAATGTGAATAATATTTTAAAGAAATATTTATGTCCATAATCCTAACATTTAAAAAATATTGATACATCAAAGAGTGAGTTTGCAGAAATTGAAAACAGTAAAACTAACAACGGTGCTTTTATAATGTTTTTTGCCTTAGGTATCACCTTTGACCTTTTCATGTTTTTCTCTAAAATCTAACTTTCCCATTGCTGGCATTCCTTGCATCTTGCAATAATTAACTGATTAATCATACCGACAAGTAAGACACTGAAAAGCTATCAAGTCACTCTGGCAGTGGCAGAGCTTATGGGCTGGGTTGCTACCTTTCGCCCTCCTTTTGCCTTGTCTTTGTGGCTCCATGAAGAAGACCATCAGAGGAATCTTAAAATGATAAGTAATAAAATTCGCTGCAGGGAGCATATGAAGAGCCTCTATATGATAGACTCAAAAATGTGTAGCATGTGTGATTCAATTAATGGATTTCAATCTATATTGTAATATTTTATTCATGTTCTAGTATATTAGTAGTCTAATTTGCTTTTTGTGTGAGAAAATATGTTGAGGATTTTCTCCTTTGGTGGGTACAGCACTGAAATGTAAAATGTAAGGAAAACTGTCTTATGCTGCCTTAGCATTTTGTTTTTCTGTTAACAAAACTCATGGTATCAGAATATAACAAATGTTTACTCAAAAGAGTCTCTTTCAGGTCTTCATGATATTTTATAGAAGTGAAAGTGGAAACATAATTTTAAAGTATGCTTTATTCCTATATCTCAAAGAATATTCTTGAAACTTTATTATGTCCGTTATAAAGATGGAAGCCAAACTACGTCAAAGATATATAACATATTAACAAATTATCTTTAAAAATATCCAATATATCACAAGATAAAAGCTTTTCTTAATTATTTTATAAACACTTTCTTGATAATAGTAAATTTGAAATACAATAAGATTAATGCCAGGAGAGTTTAATTTATATTAATCTATGTTATTCAGCAATTCATTTTGAAGAGATTAGGGTTATTAAGAGATGCAACAATTTATGTGTTATGTCTTTGAAGCTGTGGCATTTGCTCAACAAGTATTTATCAAATAATTACAGTGAATTAAACACTTCTGAGTCTAAGAATATTTTATTCAGTTTTTACTAACTGCTATAATAAACAGTAGAGTACACCTTTGAGTTTCATTATGTTAAATTGAAAAGATATTGTCTACCAAATATTCATGGATAATTCTTAATGTTGCAATGGATACAGGAGAAAAAAAAATCTTTATGCCATGTTTGAAATATAAATTGGTTCAAAATTTAAGAGTGAAATCTGACAAAATGTATTCAAATCTTTATAAATTGTTTATATCCTTTGGGACAGAACTCTATTAGAAATTTATTCTAATAAATACTCATAAATGTGTGTACATTTACATATAAAAGATATTCTGAATCATTATTGAATATTGAAAAAATGAGTAATCCAAAAGCCTAATAATTGACTACTGATAATAGCAGGATACTCTGTAGCTATTAAAATCTATTTTTGAAATATTTACTGTGAGAACATTAAGGTACATGGAGAAAAAATATTTCAAATTGTTAGAAAAGTGTTTGTCTTCACATAAAAGTGTATATTTTTAAGTGGAAGATAAACACCAAATTTAAATAGTGTTTCTTTCTGACTACTACTTAAAAGTTTATTTCTTAAAATATACTTTGAGTATTTTAGACAAATCAAAAGCTCCATGATGAGTTTTATTGCTCTTAAAGTCAAAATTAATGTTATGTAAAATAATATGTATAGGCAATATAATTGTGGTGTTCAAGAATAAAGGCAATTTGTTTATTGTAGTTTATGATAGAGTAGCTTACATTTCTTATAAGTATACTGTGGACAATAATCTCATTAACAAATTTTGCATTTTAGATCATTAATCCTTATAATTATCCCATGAAGAAGTATGTCAGGCTCTTATTCCTTTTTTTTTTTTTTTAACAAATAAATCTGAGAGTTAGAGAAGTTAAGAAGTTAATTGCTTAAGTATATATGACTTTAAATATTATTAGTTTGATTAGCCCCAAACAAATATATTTTCACAGCGGTGGTCATACTTAACCAATAAGTCTCAACTTTTGTTAAAATGTACTTCATTTTAAATATAAAATAACAATAAGCATCTACATTAAATCTTCGCTTCAATTATTCTTTCTTCTTATGCATCTTATCTGCATCTTAAGTCATTCTAATTTTAATATATGAAGTTCTTTGAAGTCTGTTTCTGCCTGCTAATTTTTGCTTATGGGATTCTTTCCTTGTATATTGTCTACTTTTAGATTCTGAGCCCATTTTTTATGAGAATATTGAGGGATCTGTATTGAGGATTGTTGTGGAAACAAGACTACATGTTGACAGTTATTTAAAAAATATTTTTAAGAATATGATTCTAGTTGTTTCCTAAAATTCTGCCTCTAGGGAAAAAATGAAAGGAGCGAACACCCATTAGCCAGAGTCAGCCATCTACTTCATCCTGGTTTTTAACACACTAGTTTTATGGGTTCTCTTTGCTTCATGAATACAACCTAAGATTTTCACCTCTGCTCATCCTGCCACTGCACACACTTCATCTTCCCAGATTTTGGGGGATTCACAGGTTCTTAGACTCACAAGTGAACAAACTTATAAAGTTTATTTAAAAAATAATTTAATACAAATTTAGAGACCAAGTAAACATATATCTGAAAATAAATGTAGTTATATTTTGAAAAGAAAAAGTGCTATACTATCTGTTCAAAATAAGTAGAATAATGTTGATATAAAGTATTAAGTTTTGCTTGCTCTTTTCCAATGGTTATATTTGAATGCATAGAGAAATTTTGTTTGGGAGGTTACTGCTTTTCCTCATTATTTCTCCCATGTGAATATGTATATACAAATCCACACATTTACAACTATACATATATAGATAGATAGATAGATAGATAGATAGATAGATAGATAGATAGATAGAGATACACACACACACACACACACACACACACACACACACACACACACAGCCATGATAATACCTGTCAAAGGATTGTGATTGTTCACCATTACCATTAAGAGACAACTGAAGGAGGTAGAAAAAGTGATTGGTAGGAAAAGAAATCTTTCTACCAGATACAGCAAACGGCAGTCCTAAGCAATGCAAGGACAAATGCATGCTACAGTCAATAACAACCCAGTTATTCATTGGTTTATGACTCTAATCCTAAAGATGTGTGTCCAGGTGGTTTTTCACAGACTTTATTGGAGCTTTCATTAGTTAGTTGTAAATGCTATGAGGTATACCTCTTTTACTTTCCAGTTTAGCTGCCACAAAGCTGTGAAAAATACTGTTTCCTTCAGGCTTTCAGGGATTAACGTGCCCTCTGTGATTTGCAGAAGCAGCAGGCTCACCTTATTTTGATGGCAGTTTTGATGTGGTTGTTTCAGGCAGTTCTTTCTCCATAATTTTTTATGTCAATGAATCTCCTTCAGTGTTGGCAGCCTAGTAGCTCACATTTAAGGAAGTATTCAATGAAGAGAGCCACTGTGATATTAGCTATCGGTGATAATACCTGAAATAGGTTTAAACCGTCATGGGGCTTGTCCCTCCTTATCTTTGTATCTGCAGCCTACATTCATTCTGACAACTGGAGGGGCCTTTAGCTATATGCAGTCTGCTTTCTTGTTCCTCCTCCTCCTCTTCCTCCTCCTCCTCCTCCTCCTTCTTTTTTGACAAATTAACTTTACTTACTCCTAATAGGAAAGCAGCTTACATCCTAGTGTGTGAAGAAGATGGGATCCATCAAACCGTATTTTTGTTGTTAATTCTCTAATTTCAATAGAGAATGATGACTGCCTTGAACCATTATCCCAGTTTCAAATTATAAAATTACCTCATTCTCTAATAAAATGTTGTTTCCTGACCACATTGGTTAGTTCCTAAAATAAGTAGTCTTTCTTCTAACTATAGAACTTGAGATTCTAAGATTCTAAGAAAAAATAAATTTTAAAGCAGTAGAAGTGGTGAAAACTGCATGTTTTCTCATTACTAAGATCACATAACTCTTAACAAAACAAAGTGATATCCAATTGAAGTCTTCATATCTTTGATTGATTTGAGATCACCACATATTGGGTCATTCTATTAAATATTTCTTAACTCTATAAATGCCTGGTGTATTATAGTTAGTTTCTCTTCATTGATACAATAAATGAGCTTAGTACATTAGAATTATTGAATAACTTAATAAATATATATTCAATTTGGTTACATTCTTTTTAAAGATTTTAACTTTTTTTAAACAAACTTACGTTTGTGTTTTTATGTACTTACGATTTTTCAAATATATTTTATGTCAATCAACTTCTCCCAGTGGTCTTCTTTGTATGCTCAAATTGTCTCAACTCTGGCCAGTGGGAGCCTCCTTTTTATTGACTCCTGTGTTCTTTCACATGACCCCATCATCTTTGAAAGTTTTACTGATTGATGATACAACAAAATGTGATAGGCTTACCTTTTACCTTTCAAAACCAGAGACTGAATTAGCCATCTTTTATTTCAAAGGACTCTGGTTCCTTCTAGTGGAAAAATAGGATTAAAGACCAGAATCTATGCACTAGATGCATTGTATAAATGTCCTTACTACCAGAACATTTCTGTAAACAAAGATAAAAATTTATAATTTTAATTAATATATTTTCAAAATGAATGCACTTTAATGGTATTGTCAATCCAGTTTTAATAGTACTGTGTGCGTATAAATTCTTACTTATAAATATTCTAACTTTTGCTTTATATTAAAAATCTAGCTTTCTAAAAAATACTTTTAATAAGTCAAAATAGTAAAAAAAAATAGGATGTTGAATCAATCAATGTAATTGTGAATAAAGTTTACAATTTTCTGTTTTTTTTTTCTTATTTATACTATATTCAAATGATTTATACTCTGGTTATTTGTTTTTAATCTGTGTGAATATGCTGGATAATTTGGTCAATTGATTAAGTTTCATTTTTAACTTGAGGTCATTGGCATTTTAAATATTTATAGTTTTAAATTTGTAGAAGATAGAGGCTTGCCTTTTCTAGTCTTCTAGAAGAAAACTGTCAGACGCAGAACAAAATTTTCTCTACTTTGAAATAATAGAAAAAACTCAATTTTCAAAATGACTTAAGATAACTAACATCTAGTCTGTCTATGATGACTTAATACATACTTATCAGAACAAGATCCATACATATTTTTTTCTAGCTGAATAAACCAATTCCTATATCTATTAATCTAGAATTCATGTATCTTTTTATAGCTAATTATCTGATGTCAATGATGCTAAAGCCTGTCCGGAACTCCCAAGCTCTGTACTATATCTTACTGCAGTTTTGGAACTACATGTTTTTTTCTTTGTTTCTTATATACGACATTCTAAACTTAATTTAGCAGGCAATACATTGCTATGCCGAAGATTAAAGTATGTAAAGACCAATTATACTCCCAAATACTTTAATCTTGACTTAATTCTATTCAAGTTTTAAACTTTTCCTGCAGGGGAACCAAGAAAATACCAATGTATTTGAATGCCATGTGATTAGCAAAGAACTACATATTTATAAACAAGTACTTGAAGTTTTGCCCAAAATAGACTTTTGACTCCTTGTTAAAAATCCAAATCTAGCCCCCTACATACACAGAGTATATACTATATAACTGTATTATATAAATTTATTTTATTAAGTTAAGTACAGTATAGCTATTCAATTTCTCAAACGTCTTTGAATTTTTATAAATACTTGTATCAATGCTACGCAAGTTCATATTTCATAAAAGAAATGTGTAAAAGTGACAGATATTACATTTTTAAATGACCCCTAGAAAGTTCATGTGGAAACTCTTTAATAGAGCCATTCCAATTTCAGATTATCTTGGTCCTGCTAGAAGCACTTTATACAAAATAACTACTTACCTAATTAAAATGTAATGCCATATTTTGTATCACATTTATATAACAGTTCAACTTTGTTTTAAATAAATTCAAATTTTAATGAAATGAAATAAGCCATATGCATAAATTCCAGTTTGCAATCTAATAGACTTTTTTTCAAATGTTATAATCTGACTCACATTGACCCCAGGCCAATTAACATCAATTGGTCATTAGCTACTTATCTCCAGATTTCTCTTTTGCAACTTAAAATACAGATATAAAAACTAAAATAACTATTTTGTATGAACAAGTTTGTATAAACTTTAGTTTTATATTGATTTAAATGTCATCTTTAATTTTTATACTAGGTATCTACAAACAATATCTAGTAAAAACAGTCAACTATAGAGTTATCATATTTCATATTTGTGTCATAAATATTTTATTTACTTGAAAGGATTATTTTTCCAAGAAGACATTGCTTAAGACTCTAAAATCCCTGTATGTAATTTTTCATCCAATAAATTAAAATGCTTTAAATACTCTCATTTTTTATAATCAAACTTTTCTTTGTTAAGCTGAGTGTGCCTTTACAAGTTGAAGTAGCTTCTTATCATTATATATTTCATTATAGAATCTTTTTAAGGCCTCCCGCTACACTAAAAGCATTATTATTATTATTATTATTATTATTATTATTATTACCCAAATGGTTCCTTATTATCTAAATTAATCTGAAGAAAGAGAGTTACCATCATTTGTTTTCAACACAGAATTCAGCCATTACAGAATTCGGTAATGGACTTGCCCTGTGAAGAAATTTTTTTCTACTTAAGTAGTAGATAGCAACCAATGACCATAGCTTCTACAACACACTTTCTTAAAGTTTCTGTGTAAAGTAAAAATAATTTTGAGAGCTTAATTTCACATTAATGTAATTTGATAGATAATTTCCTTGCTTCTTACAGGAAAGGAAACATAAAAACATATCAAGAATTGGTACAAAGATGTTTTTAGGAATAGTAGTACAATATTCCTTTTACTGTGGTATATTGGTCTCTGTTCTGAAGGACAGTATTTATTTATTTTGTTTTTCAATATGTGATCTAGAGGAGGAATTAGGGCCTGCAACCCCTCTAAGGGTATTAGAGATTGATGTAAATAAGTATACAGAAAAGAAGAAAATGCATCTTGTTTTTTTTGTTTGTTTGTTGTTTGCTTTTTATGAGTGGGAAAATTAAGAACAGCTCAGCAGCAAACAGGTACAGTCTGTGATCATTCTTGAATAATAAAATTTTTGAAGAAATTGGAATTCCTTTTCAGTGTAGAAGAGAAAAGAGCCGTGAGACTTTGAATATACAAATGGACATTGGCCAGAACATATAAAAATAGAACTCTGACCTACAATCTCTGTAGCAATCAGTACAGGGAGCCAAACTACCCCCTGCACAATTGGCCCAGAGCAGTCTGAACGTGTACAATGCTCACAAGCTTTCCTATTGTTTGTCCTCACTTCCAATTCAAAACCTATCCAGAGAAAGACAAATATGTTCTCCAAACCAATCATATAAGATGCCTTGTTTCTAATTAGCCCAAATCCAACTTCTCCTTGCCAACAACCTCCAATCAGAGCATACCAAAACCTTCCCCTTTTACTACTATAAAGCTTTTATGCTCCTCTGATAGTCTTTGAGTCTTTGCCAAATGCAAGCAATGGTGGCTGACTCTCTTGCTATAGCCAGCTATGAATAAATAGCCTATTTTGTAGTCTCAGTAGTCTTCATATATTCCCATAGATAGAAGATGGTAAGATTTCATCTTCTATGTGGAAACTCCATCCTTGTCTTTTAACCCATTCTGACATGTTGCTTCAAATCTTGCTAATGACTAAACATACATCACACTAAGGTAGAAATGGTATCACACTCAGAATTTTAGAAATATATCCTTGCCTTTGCCAATTTACTAACAATTCAGCATACAGGAAGAAATGAGGGGAACCTCCACTAAATAAAAGCCAGGTGACTACTCAGTTTTTAAAACAACAGATTTAAATGTTCTCATTTACGTATAGATATAACCCCCTGCTCTCCACCACTTTTACCAGAAATTATTTGGGAAACCACAAGAAAGGGGGTAACAGAAGTCTAATGTAAACGAACCAATCATAAACCTTTGAAAAGAGATTCAGTTGCATATTTTGATTACAGTGGAACTAATATTATTCTTATAGAGCAGACGTTGACAAACTTTTTCTGTAAAGGAACAACTACTACATTTTTTTTTAGGATTTTTAGACCATATGGTCTTTGTGGCAACTACTCAGTTGTTGAAAGCCAAATCCCTAAATATTACCAACATGAAATGTTGACAAGGCAAAACTGAGTTTATTGCCCACCACAGTGAGAGAAAACGCCACCTCCTCAATGCTTTGGCAGCATCTCAGATGGAGGGGGGTAAGTTCTGGATCTGTTGACTCAGTAGTGTCCCCTTACCCACAGTTTCTCTTTTCACAATTTCAGTTACCCGTGGTTAACTATGCTCTAAATATACTAAACAAAATTTTCAGAAACAAGTAATTCATAAGTTTTAAATCACGAGCCATTCTGAGTAGTGTGATAAAATCTCACACTGTCCCACTCTGTTCTGTCTGGGACATGAATCATCCCTTTGTCCAGTGAATCCACACTGTGTATGCTACACATCCATTAGTCATTCAGTGGCCATCTCAGTCATCAGATCTACTGTCACAGGATTACAGTGCTTGTGTTCAAGTAACCCTTATTCTACTTAATAATGGCCCCAAAGGGCAAGAGTAGTAATGCTGGCAATTCATATATGCAGAAGAGAATCTGTAAAATTTCCTCTAAGTGAAAAGGTGTGTATGTCTAAGAAAAAACATAATAAGTATATGGATGGGCACGATCTGTGGTTTCAGGCACCCACAAAGGTCTTGGAATGCACCCCCTTAGTATAAGGGGGAACTAATCAAAAATTTGTTTACGGTAGGCCTCTCACTGATTAGATTAGAATGAGTAAGGATGACAGAACATTCCAGAATCAAAGGCAACATTGGGGTGAGGATTTGAGGTGAATAACTCAAACAGCCTTATGGCGCAAACTCTGTTACTGTTTTCCATTGAAGAGCTGATGTGTCTGTCAGATCCCGTAATGAACAACCAAACTTTTTGCCTGGGCAGAAGGGTCCTGAAAAAGCAAAAATATGCTAATGAGGAGAGTGGAATAGCAACTCATGTTAATTTAGACAATACGGTGTCCTTTACATTCTCGTTTCTAGGCTAGGTGTAGGGTACACAGTTTTGGTTCTCAGAAAATCTGGTGTTGAAGCATAAAAGCAGCCACAGGCCATACATTATCAAGTGAGAGGAGCTGCGTGCTAAGAATATTGAAGTATTAAAATTGGAATTCCATATAATTTTTTAGTCACGTACATCATTTTTCCTTTGATTATTTTCAACATTTAAAAATATAATAACCAACCTTACGAGAGTCCTATTCTTTGAAGTGACTGCAGTGAAACTTATGCATTTCTCCTCTCTCAACATTGGCACCGAAACTCAAGGCTCAAGATCCTGATATTGGTAAGTGCCCCTGGGGTTTGAGTACTTAGTTACCATTGGTTTCAAACACCTGATTTTTTTGCAAAAGGGAATTTCCTTGCAACCTTTTCTTTAGTTATCCATTAATAGAATGTATTTTGTAATCTATTCCCAAAATGTAGGTATATTTTAGAGTGATTTTTATAATTAGTTTTTCCAAATTTCAAGTTCATCAAGTAGCTAACAGTGGTATTCCCAGTTTCCTGTTTGAATAATTTCTGATATTCGCAATGTTACAAGTATAGACCAAGTCCTTTGTTGCATTCTTAGTTCATATTTTCTCTTTCCTATCTGATTTGCAACTCCAGAGATAACTGTTTTGGAGGCAAAGCAATAACAGCTCTAATATTTTCATCTTTATTTCACAGCTTATTTTTAATATTGTTTCTATTTCTAATTAATTAAATACAATAACTTATTTTCATTCTTCTGTGTCTGGTTTTATCTTCAGTGTTTTTATCCTAGTCATGTCTCCCCACTAGAGGAAATTAGATTGCAATATATGTTTTATAAGGGTAAATTACCTCTATTATTATTTCCAGTTTATAAGGATTAATGTTTTATTTTATTTTTCTCATAAAGATTGAAATTCTAAGTTTGTCTGGTTGATGTAGCAAAGGTAATTATACCAAGAATATATTGCTTAGGAAAAAGGCTTTTACAATAACTCCCAGTTAACACTATTTTTATGTCTCTATTTCACAGCTAGGAACTCTTTTCATTTTAGAGTTTGTAGTGGCTATGTAAAAGCATGTGAATTTCACTCTTATAAAGAATTCATTCGTGTGTGTATTGAAAAATAAAGACATACTTTATAAAACAGCTGGAAATACACAGCTATATGTAGATATAGCAACTGTTTGCAGGCACCATTCTTAAAGTATACACGTATTTTAAAAACTGAATAAAAGGAAACAAACTTGAACTCCAAGGGCAAATGTATAGAATTTTTTATTTTGGGAACCAGCTCTAAATTATGGATATAAAATTTAAAATAAAATGAACCGTATAGTTTTAGGGCAGGAATATTTTATATAAAGGAAATTATTAAATCATTGCTTACATTGACAAGTTAATAAAAACCTTAACAGTAGCAAGGAAAAGGAAAACTTTTTAATTTGAGAAAAACTTGTATTCTCTCACTTAGTCTATGTGCTGATGTCATTTGAAAATTTTAAGACTTAAAAAAAATTAATTTACCTATAATATTATAATCTAGATACTTTATTATCAAATTGACTATGTATAGCTTGCAATTAGAGGAATTTAAATAATTGTGGTTCATCATTTAATCATATTTTAATCTTTTTTCTGAAATCTATTTGATATGGATCTAATAATAGAGTAATATTTGAGCAAAATTTGTTCAATCAATGTCTATAAAGTGATAAACTCTTCCTTTTTGTGAACTATCAACAGTGCAATTTTAGTCTAGTCCTGGCTCTCTAAATTGCTCTTAGCCTCCAATATAAAAATCTATACATTCTGTTGGGTTTCTTGCCAATGTACCATTGTTCTCATCATATCCTTTGTGTTTCTTCTCTTCCTGATTCCCTGTTTGTATGTCTCTTTCCTCTACTCTCAAGTTACTTTGGGACATATTTTACTGTGCCACTTGGTACATTAAAAGAAGCTATTTTTTGAAGGACAGATGACATTTCTTTCAATGATTTTTGGTTGTGGATGGAGGGACAATGGCCAGATCAATTTTTGTGACACCCAGGATTGTGATCATAACAGAAATGTCAAATTCTCCTGTCAGTCCCCTAAACTTCCAAATATGGTGGCTAATCACCAGCTCCCAGAGTAAAAGAGCAAGGAAGGAGAAGAAAATTAAAAAGAATAACAAGAATTGAGATAGAGTTTTAGAGTAATGTTGAAGGGTTGTGTTTTATTAGGGCTATTTTATCTATTCAGAAAGTTATTTTATAACTATTTTTAAACCATTATTTGCCAATATAGTGCAAGTTGAATGTACATTAATGAAATATAATATTCAATAGAATAAATAATGTTTTTTTAAACTTATAAAATAAAGGATCTATCAAGATGTTTCCAAGTTATGATCCTTGACTCAACTCACTATTCACCAGCATTTGAATTTGAAGATAGCCATTTCAGATGTAATACCATAGGGACGAAAAAGTTGGGGGAAAGCATCGAACATAGAATTAACTAAAAAATAATTCTACTGTCACAGACTTCAGTTCTCTTTTCAAAGTCTTCCATTTGGTCACTGAGAAGAGAATAAAGTAATGCAGCATACAGCATAGAGCAGAAGAAACTTGGATATGATGTGGTCATGGAAAATATGGTACGTACTCCCCTCCCCCTTTGTCATATTTGCTTTAGTTTGATTCAGTTTGCTTGTTTAATTGTATCATATAAATAAATCATAGTTTGGAAATAAATTTTTAAAATTTCTGAATGTTGATGATTGGTGAAAACTCAGATTATGATAGGAAAATAAGCAATAAGATTTTCTTGTAGTTAATACTTTTTATCAGATTTATAAAAAATGAACAAATAATATCAATTCTATCAAATTTACATGTGTTGAAATATATGTTGATATATGTATGTAGGTATATGTGTATATACCTATACACATTAGGATATTTTAATGATATAATTTTAATGTGATTATTAAAATCAAGCACCAAATGTTTACCAATACATATAAAATCAAATCACTATGTCTAATATTAATGAAGTAAAAGGAATGACATAGAAAATTACTTTCTGAAATAATTTTAGCAATACAGTTCTTATAATAATCATGATTTTACATGGGTTTTACATATTTTTATAACAAAAATTCAAGAAATTTTTTTAGCAATAGAATAGTAAATTCTGGGGTTTGTCCAATTTAATTTTATAGGTCTGGAAAAGAAACTGATCATTTGGAATACAGTAATACTTTAAGCGAATCCTCAAATTCAATGAAAGTCTTTATAAAATATAACGTGACTGCATGCATAGTCTGCATAGTCAATATTCATTTCTTAAAATTACATTTTAAGAAAAATTTTTACAACAATGCCAATGAAGTACGTGTCCATTATCTTAACATATTTTAACATATTTTTCTTTTTTTTATACAGATCAGTTTTCCATGACTTCTGTAAAACGTAATGTACTGAAACAGTTTAGTAAAATTTATATGACAATGACTGTTTCTCTGAGTAAATAATTCTATATATTAGATAAATAAGCCTTCACACTTTAAAAGAGAAACTTTTAATATAGCGAATAATTAAATGTAGCTTATATTAATTAGAAGGCAGAAAATGTAATAACAAGAAAAGTTGAAATAATATTATTTTTATTAGCTCTGTCTGTATAAAATAAGTAAGATTATGTGTCAGTTTCCTTGGAATAATTCTAATATTTTTCATGGATCTTGAAAAACAGTTTAAATTTTGCAATAGTTTATGTTTCCTGGGTATATTAATTTGCTTTTATATTTCATATGTCTTACTAAATTTTTTGCACAATTATTTGTTTCCCTTTAAGTCTAATGTATGCAGGTTTTCTTACTCCTCTAGGTAAGTTTATTTATGCTCATAGAATCTTGCTTCAGAAGAAAAATAAAAGTTTGCTTTTTATTTTTTAATGCTTTAGAGGTATCTTAAAAACTACGAATAGCTAATCATAGACAGCGTAGTCCAGTTAGGCTATGGTAACATCATTTTATATTCTTATTGTTTTATGAAGGTTTTCTTTAGAGTATTTTTCACCTATGGCACCACAAACTTGTTCAGAGAAATAGAGAATAAAATATTAACTTTAATAGAACCATTGATCCAAGAACATACACATTACAAAATAAAATAATTATAAAATAGATTACAACAAATTATACTGGGTGAAACATCAAAGTCAATATTTGCTCATTAAACAGTTTTATCTATCGATCATCTATCTATCTATCTATCTATCTATCTATCTATCTATCTATCTATCTATCTAATCTATCTATATCTATCTTTCATCTATCATCTTCCTATTTACCTACCTACTTATCTATAATCTATCATCTATTATTGAAAAAGGTAATTCCATATATACATGAATGCATGACATTTTAAAATTCTAACTCATGAGCAGCAGGAATGTATTTAATAGAAATTTTAGTGATGGCAAGATAGCTTTGTTGTTGTTAATTGAGGAATCATTTATTTATTGGTTTGTTTGTTTGTTTGTTTATCATTATTTATGCTTATAGCACCTGGTCTTTCTCGGTGGTCTCCTATCCAAGTACTAAACAGGCCCGACCCTGCTTAGCTTCTGAGAGTAGATGAGATCGGGCTTGTTCAAGGTGCCATGGCCATAGACCATGGACTGTGGCTCCACTGGGACGCAAACCCAGGACCTTCTGCATCTAAAGCAGACATGCTAACTGCTACACTATTGAACCACGTCCACTTGAGGAAATAGTTATATCAATGAAATGCACAGATCATAGGAGTCCAGCTGTGTGTATTTTGCCAATTATATATAAATATTATCTCATTGCTTTGGTTACCTTGATTGAAAATCAAATGATGTTAAAATACAGTCTATTTCTGGATTATTGATTGAGTTTCAATGATCTTTTTTGCTTATCTTTATGATAAAGGCATAAGATATTCATTAATATAACTTAAATAAGCCAGGTTGACATTTTATCAAACATGGAGAATTCACCTCTTATTTTAAATATGTTTTTCTGCTCCAATTTCCTCCCATTTTGTAAATACTTCAACTGCACTTATATTAATCTGTTTAATACTATCTGCATTACAGTGTGTTTTTCTTCATAATTTTGTGCTTTTTGTTTTCTCTGTGCTTTATTTTAGGTAGGTTTGAGATATTTTATTTGTTTACTAAATATTTCATTTTGTCATTTTTAATATCTCTCATTTCTATTATCAATTTTTTGCTTTCCTTTAAATATTTGAATATCTTTGTAATAGATGCTATAAACAGCTTATCTACTAATTTTATTATCTGTCTCTTCATAGTCTGTTTCAGTTGACTAATTTTGTTTTCTCAGTTATGGGCCACATTTTCTATTTCTTTGCATGTTTTATATTGAATAGTAGACATATTATATTATGTCTGGATATTGTCATCCTTTAAATAATATTCATTTAAGCAAGGTAGTTAATTTACATCTTTTGAGGCTGTTTCATGACTTTTTACCAGAGCTTTTTTTTTTTTTTTTTTTTTTTTTTTTTTTTGCATTTCTGAAATCACTACTAAATGCTTGAGTTGGTAAAATCCATCTATTCATTCTGGCTTAAAACTAAAACATTCAGTCTACAGCCATACCACCCTCAACATGCCCAACAGCTTCTCAGAAGCTAAACAGGATCGGGCCTGGTTAGTATTGGGATGGGAGACCACCTAGGAAGACCAGATGCTCTAGGCATCTTAAAAGTTTTTTTAAAATAAATAAATAAAATAAAACGAAACCATTCACAGTCCTGCGCAACTGTCAGGCATTCAAATCACAATTCCTTGTTTTTGTTTGTTTCGTGGTAGTTGTCTTTCGCCTATCTGTGACTTCTTGTCTTGCACACATGCACCTTAGTATAGAGACAAGACTCCAGGGGACAATTATTTAAAGTTCTAGAGCTCTTTCTCTGCACAGCTTTTTTTTTTCTTTATTATGCTGCCTTGAAAATGCCAACTACCTCAGTGACCTCGAACCCCACGGCTTTCTCTACAGCTCAGCAAAACCAGGTTTCTCTGCTTAGGCTCCTGTGTAGTGGTCCCAACAGTGACTGACTCCAAGCAGAAAAGTAAGCAGTTTACTTGTGCAAAAGATCACAGTCTGATGTTGTTTGTTTTCCAGCAGCTGAATAGTTGTTTTAATTCTTTTGTCAAACTTTATAGTTGTACACATGCCACAACTAGTCCAGGACCAATTTCATCAAAGAATAGGCAGGCAGTTTGGTGTTATTTAATGTTGTTTTCAAGTTTTGATTTCTGTTGAAAACAGCATTACAAAGAAATATGTCAAAATAATTTTTATGTGAAATCCTCATGGGTTTCTCTTAATATGTATATAAAATATATACACAAAATATACATAATTTATGTATAAAATTATATTAAATATGAAATTTATATGTGAAAGCATGTATATAAATATTCTCAGTTATAAATAAAATTTTATTGTTAGAGTACCATATCTTTTCTGTTATCCCTAAAAAAAAAAATGAAATGTTTTGATAAACTACTTCTTCATCCATTAAAATATCTTTCTTTATATAAGCTCAACTTACAATACAATATCTTCATTAAAAAATTGCTCAAGTTCTTTGTCTCCTGTTAAATTTACTATGACATATCACTGTTATATTTTTGTAGCACTGTGACCATAATCAGTTTTCTTTTTTTATCTATGTCCTCTCCCACTATATTAAGGTTTCTTGAATGAACAGTAATGAAAAGCAAAAAAAAAAAAAAAAAAAAAAAAAAAAAAAAAAAAAAAAATACAGCTATGAGTTATTCTAAAAATAAAGGAGAAAACATAATCTACAAACTAGGATAGGCTATGTAATTAAGATCCTTAGAAAAATGAAGGAAAAACAATTTGCAGCTACAACTAGTTTAAAATCTAGTAATTTATTAAGACTGTAAACCGGATGCATTTTTTACATGTTCAACTAAAAGGGAAGGTGTCTAGAGACACAAGTAATACAAAAGATATATTTAAATAAATTTGTTTCCTATCTCTTTCTTTACAATAGTGAATGTAAATTGAAATATAGCGATAGAAAATGGAGTGAGAAGGAAAATAGAGACCAAAACTCCCTTTAAAAATTAGATTTAAGTACATCAAATATATATTGTTAAGCAAGAAGCTGCAGTTTGTTTTCAAAGATTCAATGAATGAAAAAAACTGAAGTTGACATAAATTTGAGTTTTGAAGCAGCAAGTGAATATAATGCTTAGTTTATTTGTTAAGCCTAAAGCTAAATCATTTATTGTGGTCCATTGAACACTGAAAACATCACTGCAATTCTCAACCAAGAAAAATTTACCAAATATCATATACTAAATTGTGCCACCCCCATAACAAAAAGTTAGGTTGAAGCCTAACTTCCAACATGACTATTTGTCGATAAATGCCTTTAAAGGAGGTAATTAAGGTTAAATGTGGTCCTAACGACCAGATTCTAATTGAATAGAACTAGTCTCCTTTATACGAGGAAGACATATGCGTGCGCGCGCGCGCACACACACACACACACACACACACACACCACACACACACGGAAAGGCTAAGTAGTCGAGGACATATGAAGAAAGTTGCCACTGCAAGCAAAGGGAGAATTCTCACAAGAAACCAACTCTGCCTGCTCTCTGATCTTGGATTTCCAGCCTTCAGAATTGTGAACAACTATATTTCGGTTGTATAAGTCATCCACCTACAATATTCCACTGAGGCAGTCCAGACAGACTAATATATCAACTAAGTTTGGTTATTTGATTTGTAGACTTTGCTCCTTGGGAAAGTAAATAGCAGCTTTTAGTAGCTCTTTGATTTTTAGATTGTTCACTTTCCTCTGACTGACTTTATATCTAGCTCCTAGTATATGCAGCCATATTCAAATACTCTTTACTGATACAAAATATGTTATAACCAAGTTTTATGTTTCTAAATTGAAAGTGTTATTTTTTTTCTTATATTTTGAAAACAATGAAGGTTTCTGAAAGTAATTGTTTGTTCAATAAATATGTATGTAAATTTACTACTTTCTTTTAGAACTGAAGGAATTTTAAAAGGTAAAAGTGTGCAATGTCTTCATTTTTTTTGATTATTTAAATATTATATAGTATGTTTAAATTATCTGAGTATAAAATAGAGGAAATGAATTTGACTCTACTTAAATGCAAATGTTTTCTATACAATGGTTATTGGTAAATTTTTTTTTGTCTTCTGCTGCTATTAAACCGTGGTTTTTATAAAGACAGAAAAGCAGTTAATTAAGATTATTTTACCAATTATTTTTCATATGCTTCTTTCTTTTATTAACAATAACTAATTTAATAAGGTATATTTCGATATTATGTTGAGAATGAAAGATGCTGAATCCTAAGTCATATAACTACTGGAGGGATTCTTTCTTAATATTACTTTCTCAACTTAAAGTCATATTGTTGTATGACTTTTCTGTCCAACTGCCTTATTCTCCAGAACAGCGAAATGAAAATGAGTCTTTCTCTTTTCAGTTCATTGGGTTCTGAGTCAAAGTCAATGAATTAATCCTGCTATTTCTGGAACTTACAAGACAAAGAAGGTCCTAGAAAATACTTTCTGTTACTGAAGACAGTGACAACTGTAAAATTTTCTCCAGAATACCCAGCAAAAACCTTCCCAAGAGTGTAGTTTTTCCTTAGAGACCATATTTCTGCTATGTTCTCTTAAAAATTCAGTACATCATTCACTCTTTATTGTACCTAGACATCTTATTATCACTGATCCTTTAAGAAAAGTAATAGAAGTAGCTCACAAATAGAGTAATAATATTCTTCTCAAATAAAGGACCTTAAAAGTTATAGAGAAAATTAGTATGAGGTTTAAAATATAGGATTTGAAATGATTGCATACTTTAAATTTATATAGCTAGATTGCAAATTGAACTGAAATGGCATGAATCAAACTATGACTTGCAAAAGATATATACTTTGATTTGAACTTGAAAAACTAAGTAAATTTAAAAAGTCACAAAAATCAAAAAAGTTGAAGATCAAATATAGTTAAATATTTGCAACCAGGATGCTTGTTAATTTGTAAATTAACTTTCTGCTCTAGTACTCCTATATAGATTTAATCCTCTGTAATTTCCTATGATGAATATGTAAAGAATGTAGAGCTGAGCTTACCAAATTTATAAATTTAGATACTGTTCTGAGGAAGTAGTAAGTTCCATTTTTCAACACCTTGATCAATGAGGGTTACATGAAAGCTCCTCAGTGCAATATAAGCAAAATCTCTTCTTTCACTTTGTCCCATTATTGCTCCATCTGTAAAGAATGGCTGACTACCTGCTATTCATTTCTTGGGTCTTTTCTAAGCAATCACCTCTTCTAAATACGGTTGACTCTTGAACAACATGAGTTTGAACTGCCTGGGTCACTTACAGGCAGATTTTTTTTTTTTTTTTTTTTTTTTTTTTTTTTTTGGTAAATGCCTGCAATATTTTCTATTCACTATTGGGAGTCCACACGTGCAGATGGCCAACTATATGCATTGATCTATGCTATTTTACATAGAGAACTTGAGTATTCATGGGATTTGGTATCCATGGAGAATCCTGGAACCAATCCCCCCTCACAAATACTAAAGGACAACTACGTTTTCAGGGAGTTAAAAGTTTTACATGGATTTTTGTCTGCCCAGAGATTGAATTTCTTAACTCCCATGTTATTCAAAGGTCAACTGAGTTTTCCCTGACTCTCTAACTTCCTCTCCCTGATTTTTATAACGTTGGTCAACTCTACTGCAGTATCCGGTATTTGCTAATTCATAGGCAGATAAGCAATGAACTTAAAATTTAAAATATACATTTTTTTCATTGATCCTATGACTTCTTTTGATCATTCTTCCTGGCATTTTCCACCCAAATTCAAGCGTGTTTCCTCTAAGATTGGCAATTACCTACATTTTACCAATTTCAAATAAACTTTCTAGAACTCTTGGGAGCATTTGACATAGGTAATGTTTCCTGAACATTTTGAAACACTTTTACCTTGCAGTTTCCGGGACAACATTGAATATTCCAGATTTTTCCTCTCACAGGTTGAACCCTTCTCTTCTCTCTCTCTCTCTCTCTCTCTCTCTCTCTCTCTCTCTCTCTCTGTCTCTCGTTTTTCTCTCTCTCTCTCTCGTGATCTAATCAATGTTCTTTGCTTTAACTATATGATTTAAATGTTGACTCACGAATATATGTCTCATGTACAGTTTCTCTGCGAGGCTGCAGACACATTTATCTAACTGCTTTCTTCTCGATTCTACTCTTAATTTCTTCCACTCAGCTCTCCATAGAGTAACAAGCCTAATTGTTTAGAAAGTATTCATCGTATCTTATAACTCCAGCCCTTTAAAACCTTCAGTAACTTCTCACTGCAACCCAAGTAAAACCCAGTATTGAAGATTGCTTTTGCGACCCTGCTCTTGCCCTTGCTCTCCTCTCTAAATTCATTCCTGCCAACCTCCCGTTTCCCCTCACCAAGTCTATCCACATCACTTTTAGTTTTTATAAGATAACCTGTTCTTTTCATGTCAGATTTTTTATAGGCTATTCCATCCACCTTAAATTTCCTTTCCCTTACTCTTTATATAGTGTAAATAGTGTAAAAGTCCATTTTCAAGTGAAGCTTTCCCTCACCTGTCTAAATCAGATCTTTCTACTTACAAGCTGTTCATTACCTTTATGCAACATATCACAAATTATAAATGCAGAAATTTTGTTTACTTATTTGCTAGGATGTTAATTCCTGGTTTCCTCATTAGCCTATAATATAAATTTTAAAAAGCAAGCACTGCATCTTTGTTCCTGTGTTTATCTCATTGCCTGATATACAATGGGCACACAATTCATGTTAGTCCAATGAGCAAATGATATGATAGAAATAATCTAAAAGGGCTGAAATTAAAGAGTGTAAAAAAACTTCTTTCACTGGGCAACAATATGGAGCTATGCTTTTTCATATCTTTGATAAGAGTTCGACCAATGTCAATACTATGAGACCTTAGAAAAGAATTAGATATTTAAGGGAAAGCTAAATATACTATCACAATTCAATTATTGATTAATTCCCTGATATTTATAGGGCATCTACTCTGATGTACTGTGGATAAAATTATAAATAGAACAAAGATCCTGGCCTCAGATTACTATGAAGCACAGTAAAGTAGCACTAATTTAATTAGTGCATTATAAAGTTGGTATAAAAGAATGTTTTTATAAGCCCACTGAGAATCACATAAATTTGTCCAACTAATGTAGAAGAAAGGATCCAGTGAAAAATATTTAAAAGAAATAGTAGGTGCATCCAATGGGCAAGTAGGAGGATAGAATTTATATAGAAGAAGATGCAGACAAGGCAAAAAAAACATGAGAAATGATGAAATGTGAGAACATTGAGTAATTTTGTTTTGATCTTGGTAAAATGTAAGCTTTCTGTGTATGTGTATGAGTAGTGTATGCATGTGTGTGTGTGTGTGTGTGTATGTGTGTGTGTGCATTGAAGTGATGGTTGGCAGTGACAGGAAATGTATCCTGGGGATCCCGAATGCTTTGTGAGCCATGTTAAAGACCTGGACTTTGTTCCATAGACAATGGCAAGCCATACAGGTCATTTTAAACTTGTTCAGCTTAATGTGGTTTAACCATTAAAAGCAAACATCAAATAAACAAAAACTACTACTATGCAGACTTTTTTCAGATATAGACAAACCACCAGATAGAGGGATAGTTAAAAAAAAAAAAAAAAAAAAAAAGAATAATCGATGCCTAGAAATAAATGCCCCCAGCTTACTCTAACAGGAGGCATCCGCTAACTTACCTGAGGTTCTTCCAAAAGCTAAGACTGAATGAAAGGCAGGTTGACTAGTTTATTAAGGAAGCATGATACATACATATTAAGCATGAGAAACTAGGGAACCAAAACACTGTATGAAGGGAATTATTGAGTCGGCTGCCTGCAGTTGTCCAGTGCGCATAGCCTCACAGGAAGATCTGAGAAGCATTATGAATCTCAACGCTCTTTGTCCAGGGGGTCAAAGGCGATTCCTCACGGGTTGACACTGCTGCACTCGCAGGTTGCCGTGCTAGAAGACTGAAGGGCTTCTGCAGATGTTCCACACGGCAGCATCAGAGGACTCGCCTAGGACAAGGAGGTAGGAGGCACTGGGCGTCGGTATTAGAAGAGGCAAAATCAAGTCTCAGCTACTTGCGACAGGTCAAAGCTGCTGAGATGTATTCGCTAGAGTGGTGGCCAATGAGAGATATCCTGGGTTCCCACAAACTGACAATCATCTTAAAAGTTAATTTTTAAACGACCTCTCTATTTCCACATGAGCTGGATGCCTGGTAGAATTTCATAAATAAGATAACTTTGTGACTGAATGTTTTGCTTTTCCGCCAATTGCTGACACAGCCTCAGACATACCTCACATTCTGTCTTGTAAGCACACTCTGTCACAGCAATTTGGATACAGATTGCAACTTGCTGGCAAGGTGAAAGTCATGCTGTCTTTCCTCAATTCGGGACTTACCATGGCCTCACCAGGGGTTTGGGTTGGAACATACTGGTGTTCCTGAAATGTGTTTTGGGTGTTGACTTTACCAACAGAGGATCTTTTTGCCAAAAATGAGCAATTTCATTTCTCTCTTCTTTCCTCTAATGCATTTTCATTTTAATCTTTTTGCAAGAATCATCAACATATCTGCCAGTCTGTGTTTAAGGAAAATGTTTGTCAAGATCTCTATAAGGTTATTACACTATTTTTTCTTTTTGTTTGGAAGAAAAAGTACAATTTTTTTTGAATATCGAAAAGAGAAAATATTCATGGAAAAGGGTAATTCCCATGAGAGCCAAGGAGACTAATCTTACTTGAATGATCATGACTCCTTATAACAAGAACTAAAACCATTCTTTTTTCAAATGAATTTTTTTTTTTTATTGAAATAGCTTATTTAGTTGGATGGCAATTTAGATGCTTGCAACTTTCTTGATTGTCGAGCTTATATAGGGAACCTCATTTATCCTTTGAATCATTTTCTCATTGAGAAAGAGAGACAGAGAGAGAGAGAGAGAGAGAGAGAGAGAGAGAGAGAGAGAGAGAGAGAGAAACAACAAAGAAGATTTTGTAAATTTACCTCCACTGTTTACAGATTGAAAATAAAATTGATCAGTAGGTGGCCTGATTAGGTATTTTTATTCTCAGTATCCATAACAGAATATTTATATATGAATGTTGTTACAACCACAGAAAATACAATAGTAAGAGTGAAAAAAATAACTGTCACTTGATTGCTATCTAGAAAGCATACCGAATCAGGATAGCTGCCAGAATATATCTTACTGTAAGACTATTTCGCTTGTTAAAGAAATTCATAAAATTGGTTCTATCCAATGCACTGAATGCTGCATTGCTCACATCAATTGAGAAATTGTGCAAAAAAAAAAAAAAATAGCAAGTACATTTTATACTTGACTACCATTAAACTACTGACGACAAGCTATCAGGGTGCACTATTTATATCTTTTAATGCAATAGATTTAATGCAATGTGACTCCAGTTATTTCTAGAGCTCATGTCACATTCAGCATTACACATTATTTTTCCCCCTCCTTTTTCTGTCTTTCTCAAAAAGGATCAAAAGCACAACAAGTGTATTCAAAAAAAAGAGCTTTTTGAATGTCTCACCTTAAAACCCTGTTACTCCCACAGTGGATAACCTCCCATTTCACTTCACTGCCATGGTAGCAAAAATTGAGTCTTTTACATTCTTCAAAGGAATTCTAAAGGCCCTCTTTTTAACTTTGATTCTTTGCACTCACATTTATAAAGGAAGAGCAGAATTCCTCTAATAGTCTGCAGAAAGCATATACTAGAGATTACAAGAAAATTTAATAAGTTTAATACTATATTTTGATAAATACAAGGGATAACATTGTTTTCTCTCTAGTAGAAATAGTTAACCATTTTATAAATAAATTTGAATAAAAACCATATACTTTCATGAGACTCCATCTGCAAACTTTTTAAAAATTGAATGTTGAGTAGATTAAATGAAAAAAATTCCTCTAAATTGCAGATCTATGCAAGCACCCACACAATTTACATAAACATACAATATTCAAGCAAGTAATAACTTTGCCTGCTATATGCCATCAAGACTGTTCTTTGATCCCTCTGTCCATCATCTGTCAATTTCCTTTGGAACTAAGTAGAGAAAACACTAACCTGTATTAGTTTTCTATTACTAGAAAGAAATAAGCTGTGTATAACCATCTCAGAATATAGTGACTATATGGGCATTATTTGCTTCATTTTGGTCATCAACCCAACTTTAATAAATAATTTAGGAACAAAAGTAAACATTAACTGCCCATCTATTTGCAAGTTTATGGCCTTATTAAAATTTGCCTTTTTTTTTAATCTTGTATTTTCAAACATTCAGCATTGTATTAAAAATACAAATTATTTTTTAAAATTTTACTGTGTGCCAAGACTACTATAAATAAATTAAATACACAATTAATTACAATAGATTAAGTATACAAAATGCAGGTGTTTGCCAAGGCATTACTATTCCAAATCCACTTATAAAAATGAAAAATTGTGTGTATCTACCTCTTAGGTTTATGATAAAACCTTTGGAATCAATTCATCTGAGTTAAAATTTTGAATCTCTAGTCTGCTAGCCAAATTTCCTTGGGCATACTACTTAAACTCTCTGAATTTGTTCCTTCGTTAGTGAAATTTAGATATAAGAGTATGTGTCTGACACTATTTTCACAGACTACTTACCAAATTAGGTAAATGAACATGTTTAATATCCTTCATATATATCCTTCATTGATATTTAGCAAGTGGTCCATAATTGAAGCTGTTACTCATACTTATTTCCACTCATTGTTTTACTTGTTTATTTATTATTTAGGGTACTGTAGTTTTCAACTTACAGCCTGTTTGGAGCCTTTCTGCCAATCTCTCATTTTTTAAATTTATGTATAACTTTTGAAATACTAGAATTTGAGAGGAAAAATCATGCACATTGTCTCAATAGTTGTTTGACGGCAGTGTTTAAATGTTGCTTACTAGTGGGAATAATATCTACTGCTAATCTCCCCCTGCTTTCTATGTCACTCCCTTTATAAAACTTAATTTTAAATGTCTTCTAGTACTATTTTTCCCTGTGCTCTCTGTTTGAGGTTATTCTACTTCAGTTAACTATACAGTCACTCACACAACAAGCCACTTTATTTCTTATGCTTATTTTTAACTGACAACTGTTTTGAAGTGTTATTTTTATGTCAGGAGAGATCTGGATTCTAGAATTTAAGTTTTGAATGTTCTATCTGAAATTATAATATTAAGAATAATTTTGATATACGTGTAATAGAAGTTTCTGCAGGAAGTCACTCATGTTTGTGGGAACAACATAAAGGTCTCAATATTTGGCAACCAATTTAGAATTCCACAATATCTTCAAATATTCAAAATATTTAAATATTATGGCATATTTTGATTTACATTTAAAATTAAAAGCTAATATTTTTAATATAATCCAATGATTTGAGTAGGATTGTTATTTCGATATATTTTGAGACTAGAAATAAAATAATTGTTTTTTCCCTAACAAAAGAGATTTGAAAAGCACTGTGAAAACATAGTTTTATAATATTTCAGAGTTGAAATTTTGGGAGGAATTTATTAAAAATAAATTGTAGATTGGAGGCTAGAATTTAGCAGAGGCGGCAATGGTGTACAACGGTGAGCATTAATATTGACTGTTACTGATGCTCTTTCAATAACTGTGGCATGGAAAAGCATTGTTTACCTCTGTTTATTGTCAAAATCCATGTGATATATAAAAATCATGCATAAAAGCAATAAATAGTATATATTTCTGATTTTCAATATTTAACATTTTCAACTGCAAGTATATAAAGATTGACACAATATTTTAGTTGCTTCATTAATTTGTTTTATGTAATAAATTGTTTTTTCTTATTTTTAAATGCATTGCTATGCTTGTCAGGGAGTGTTAAGTTACTTAGTTTTTATTATTTTATATTTCACAGATGTCTTCCTTTTTGCAATGTGGATGTTTTTAATTCTATGATAAAAATTAAGCAAATACTTAATGGTCAGGCTAAAATATACCGCCTTCATGCATGCATTTGTTTCACTTTTAGCCCTGTCAATTTGAATTCTAATTGAATTGAAAATATGCTTGGAAAATCTTTAGAGAGATTCTTCAGATCTTCAAATTTCATGTTTGAAATTCTATGAGATTTTTCACATGGAATAATTAAAACATACTAATAATCTCCCTTATAATTTTAGGACTACAAGGTTGAACTAAACAACTTCCCTGTGAGAACACAATTACAGTAACTGCAGAGAAAGAGAAATATTTAATACTGCATGTAATACAAAGCAGAATGAAATAAAAATTACTGTTACTATTTTTTTTTAAATATATACTGAGAATAAAGAGAAAAGAGATGGGTTTTTCTGGCCAAGAAAAAGGGCACATTATTAGATCTAAGGGATGGGGAAAACTTCAAAAGTAACAACAACAAAACAGTAAATAAGAAAACTCCCAGGTACAATAGGCAAAGAAATATGATGTATCAAGAGTTTGCTAAACCATATAGTATAGTAGATGTTCCTACTACAGGAGCTAGATTGTAATAAAGTTTATAATGATCTTACAGACTATAGATTCTAGTTTAAAAAATCAATGTTATTTTTGAATAAAAGTGATATTAATGGTATTATACTTTTTTAAAGTCAAACGAAGCAAGAATGAGTAAGAAATGTAAGTATAAGGAGAAATAGAAGGAAGCGGAAACAGTGAAGGCACTGATTAATAAGCACTAATAAATTCTTTGGCAAAATCATTAATTAGAAGTGTGGAAGAAGGATGAATGCTGTTGTATTTTGAGGATTAGGCCAACTAGTAGCAATCGGATTGCATCATACAGAAAGTGGCTTTATAATTCAATTTTGGTTTCCTTTAAAGATAACTTGCATTTGACACCGTCGAAGGTACTAAATGTATACATACCAGTCATATCAGTGTGTCTCCTTTGAAGAGAATCATTAGATACATATATTTCATCTTTGGGATTTATATTTTGGTGTCTTATATTTGTGTCCATCTATTTCCACAGCATAGTGCCTGCTCAAGGATTGGCAGCAGTGTCAACAGCCAGAGGTGCCAGGTTATACTCAGTTTAAGAAAAGTATCTTACAGAATTTTCCTTAGAGCATCTGCAAAATCGGAAGAGTGCAGGGAAGTCTCTCTTCTGACATACTCGCCACATTGGCTTAATATATCTCTGTACATTTAATGACACCTGATCATGCTGGCATGCCAAAAGATTTTTTTTTTTAATTCAAAAAAAAAAGAAAAAGTTGACTCTTCTCAATTTATGGCCCTGTCTACATTTCCAGATATACTAATCAGTCCTGTAGTTACTTGGCTAATCAAATAGTTCACAGAGACTATATATTTTCTGTATCTTATATCTTCTTTCAGACAAATCAATATTTATACAATGGTTATAATAAAATATTTTAGGTGATCAACTATATTTAAATATATAGCTAATACGCATTTTCATATTCATATGCATTTTAAATATAGATTTAATTTTGGATCCATTATATTTTCGTTTGTGTCAGTGAGTTGAAATATTAATTATTTTTTATATTTTCTGTACTTTGGGTTTATATCTATCTTAGTTTATAAATAGTCTCAAAAATATTTTTTCATCATTGTTGATTGCTTGATTTTTCTCACTGAAAATTATAAAAATACATTGGGATGTTTAACTTCAAAATACTTCTTGCTCTTATGACATTATTTAGCTGCCTTTTCTATTATGGCAATATTACTAATAATTAGGCAAGTAATTGATTGCATAGTAAGTTTCTAATATAAATAACTTTTTGTCTTCGTGAAACCCATTAAGTAAAAAAAAAGAAAATGTAATTTTTAGAGAATGTTCACAATGATATTTTAAAATGTTAGGAGGAATTCTCTATTATTGCACATTTCTAGGGATTATTAACATCACGGAGTGAATGGGGACAATGACAAAATTTAGAATTCTTTGAAGTTTAAAATGTCATTGGGGTGTTATTGTTAGCTTTGATTCTGAGGAATTCTTCGCAAGGTACCTATGTAGTGATAAACTTGCATTTAATTAAACCATTAATAGGGGAAATTTAATTCAATGTCACTAATTGAAGGGCATCTTCGAATCTTGTTAAAACTCAGGTATGCATTTATCCTTTATTCCATTACCCCTTAAATAATTTCTGAGTATTTACTTTATTTCCCACTCTGTGCCTGTGCTCAATCTTAGGAATACAAAGATGGATGCAATAAGATCCTTACTCTTAAGGAGCTTCTGGCTTGGCAGGCAAGGTAGATGTATTAACAGATATTTATTTATAACATTATAAAGGAGGTATGGATTATGGGTAGTGGATTTATCCTACTTAAAGTAGGGATCCATTAAGGTTTTAAATTAGGTGAACTATCAGAAGACATCTCTGTTAAGATGACAGTATTAGTGGAAGTGTGAATGATGATTAAAAGAGTGATTCACTGGTAGGAAAAATTGGAGTATTTTAATAACTAGTGGTAATTTGGAAATTTCTATATATTAAGGATTTTAACTTGCTTTTTTGTTAAGTAAAATCTTTTAGTGAAAGTTTCACTGAATAGTATTTTTTTAAATTATTAAATAAAAAGAGAAAAGGAAATAAATGAATATTCAGAATAGAAATTTTAGAGTTGTAAAAACCCCAATTTAGATATCATATAAGACAATATCCTTATTTTGTAGATGATAAACAGAGACAAAGAAAGGTGAAGAGAAATGCTTATTTAAAAGAACCTAAGTAATGGTTAAAATATGGTTTAAATCCTAGTAGAGTGACTACTCTTCATAAGCCACACTAGTGACTCAATCTAGTCATATACATAAAATCTGTAATCACGGAAGAAAAGCAACCATAAAACTTTTGAGTACAGAATATAAATTTAAAATGTCAGCATGAAATAGATTCCTAATTACATCTAATTTGGGGCTTCAATTAAAAATGAAGCCATGTTAATTATTTAAGTTTTCTAGTGCTGAGTTCAAATTGAAGTTATGCGAATGACACTATCATTGTGATTCTACTACAGACGTATACTTAATTAAGAATTAATATAAATTTCAGAAAGATTTTAGGTGTAGGAATTAACAAAGTCCACCCAAATAAGAACAAGCAGAGGGTATTTATTCAGAGCTTGCTATATCGGGAGAGCCAGCCATCATCACTTGCAATTGGCAGACTCAATCAAGGGCAGTCAGGGGAGTGGAAAAGCTTTACAGCGAACAAAAGGGAAGACTTCCTTTTTGTTCAGAGTGAAGGTGGTTGGCACTGGAGAAGCCCAAAGTAGACTAACGAGAAGCATGAGGCATCCTACGTGAAAGGTTTGGAGAGCATATTTGATATTCTGTGTTTGCTCATCAGCTAGATGGGGAAGGGGGAGGCGTTGCAGAGGTTGGGAAGGGAAGAACAAAAATGAGAGAAGCTGGCAGTTAGTGACTTCGTCCTGACTGTTCTGAGTTGTTTGCTACAGAGATCATCTGGAATCCCCAGGTGGTGGCTGAGTTCTTCATGTAAAATCTGACTATTGCCCATTTTTATGTTCAGTCTCTCATAGGGAAATACTGTAAATGACATAACTAGATAATAGTATTACTCCTTTCCTTTTTATTCTTTTTTTCTCTTTTTCTTTTTCTTCTTTTTAGTGCCTGTTGGATACCTCTTCTTGGATCTGAGCATGTATCACCAGAAATTAGGACATAGGCTAATGGTTAAAGAATCTTTTAAAAAGCCATTTTCACTTTTTAAATTTATTATTACATCTTATTTTGGGCAATTTGATCATAACACTCCTTTTGAAAATGCACTCATGAATGGCTCACACTTGCTTTTGTCCATGTATTTGCATTATTTTACCAAATCTGTTACTGTTGAAGATTCATTGAATGTTTAAGAAAAAAAGACTAATGAATGCACAAAGCTTACTTATAATTTTATCTTTTTCTAACTAAATCAAATAAATGCTCTTAAGAATTTTCGTTTCAATTTATTACTAATTTTTCTTTGAGTTTATCCATAGTGCCTAAGCCATACCTTTACAAAAGTTTTTAGCTAAAAACAAAACAAAACAAAACCTTTCCTTTAGTGTATAGCTGATGACCAGATGCAAAATTATAGATTTCATAACTAGAAAGATATATGATATCTTTCCTTTTGAAATAAAGTGATAGGTGATCACCTCAATTCAATATTTAACATTTCTTTTTATCCTTTATCTCAATATGCTTCCTGAAAGACAGGAGAGCGAATAGTTTCTTTATATTCAGTTATGCATGCTATACAAATAGAGGCAATATAACTGATGAATAATTATCATATTAAAAATCCATCACCATTTTGCCACTGTTTAATTTCACTATTTAATTTAAATTATTTTCTATGTTCAAAACATGTCTTGATTAATACTAAATACAGTTTAACTTATAATCTATTTTGAAATGCTTTCAGGTAGTTTTGTGAGAATATGACTTTAGGAAATCAAATAGCTGAACCTAAATAAACCAAATTTACACTATCATGCACATCATTTATGTTAAAAATGCTTTCGTGTTACCTATGTATATATTTCACTCAAAAGCACTTTTGTCTCTTTATCTACTTGTTGCTAGTCTCCCTCCCTTTAATTAAATGAGTTAAAAACAAGACAACAGACTCAAAATGGAGCCAATTATGCTAAGCCACAAAAACCAAACCAAGATTTACAGTTTCAGCTCCAGGAAATGGAATGTAAACCAGTCAATCAGGAATTACCTGATCAGCATTACTTAGATAATCTGCCTGATAGACCCCTGCCACTTGCTAAAGGAAAGTAGCCTTACAATAACCAAACCACTTTCTTGCCTAGGAAAACTTCTTTGTTCCTGCTCCCTTCTGCCTGTAATTCTTTCCTTTTTTAAAGCTCCACGGGCTCCTATCTTTGACTTGACGTTTACTCAAATAAACTCAGAATTTTTAACATGCCTCAGTTTATCTTTTAACACATGTCATAATCTTAATTAGCAATAATACTAAATACTTGAGATAATGTACTTTCAGTGAAATATTTTGGTGTAAAGTTTTTTTTCAAAGGATATCAAATTCTTCTCATGAAACATAAATGATTTTGATTTATAACCAAATACCTGCTCCGTGATACTTTCAGCTTAGTACATTCTAAGTTTAATTTATTTATTTTTGAACCATCTCTTCACTGACAAGCCAAGACCAAAGTACTTACACCCCTCTAACAATCTTATAATAAGAAATTTAAGGTAAATTTAATGTCCACTTCAAACTTACTACATATTCTCTTAAGAGAATGAGAACCATAAATCTCACTTGATATTAACTCATATCATATTTTGGAATTATCTACCTTCATGTATTAAAAACTATTTTCGGTAAAAGATGTACGTTTTGATTTTGATCTTTTGATGCACATTTTTTCTCAAAGTTAAAAACACAGAGCTAGTTTTATTCTTGCTAATGTCAAACTCAAAACCCATCTTAGAAAATTGCTGGTATCCAGTGAGGACTTAAAATATTATGTTCTCCAACATTGGTGATGAAAAGTCAGTGTCTTAACTGCCCAATCAAAACCCATTTACATTCTGCATAAAAGCACCCTTCATTTAGGGTCTTGGAGACTAGGTTTTGAACTCCTCTTTTTAAAATGATGTTTGATGGGCAAGGGCCTTCAAGAACCACATGATTTACAGAGGCCATAGTTAGCTATATAATGTTAGTATTTCCTTAAATGATGTCTTTATATTTACCATTTTCACACAGTAATCAATGAGCTTTAAAATTTTTTTTCTTAAAAAGTATCATTGTCTAATGTATTTATGTGTTCATTCTATCACTTACACATCTAATTCTTCATTTAACATTTTTATGATAGGGACCAAAGCAGATATTGGGTAGAACAGAGAGATAGTAAGATTTTATTGCTAAGGCAAATTCTCTGTTTGAACTAAAAGAACTTAAAATGTATAAGCCAGACATATTTATACAACTTATGATGTTTTTCTAGATATCAGAGTCCGGAAATATAAAAAGAATTGTATGCTCAGCTGCACAGTTGTCTAACAAATGTAAATATAGAATACACTTTAGAAAAAACATGTTTCTTTTCCAGTATAAAATAGGGAGAGGAAATTTAAAAATAAGTTATATTTAACTATATAGTATCAAAAGTTTGAGTGTCAGATTGCAGTAACTAGGAAAGAGCTTTGTTAATTTCAAGCCATTTTTTTAAAAAAAGTTTTCAGTGATATTTCTGTAATGTAAACCTAAACTGTTATTAATATATATAACACAGCAAGTTAAGCAGAATTAATAACGCAATTTAACCACTTAGTTTAATCCATTGTTACACATTTTGCATTGATTTGCATATTTTCTATTAAGTGAGCTCCAACCCAAAGTAAAAAATAGCCTTTAGATATTATTTTTCATGATGGTATGTATATGAAATTACTGATATATAATAACTATTGGAAAAGATATTCCTAAGGAACAAAGGACTAAGTAGACAATGGTAAAATAAACAATATACTTAACTTTCTAAATGTATCTTTACAACCTTCATTTATTAAAAAACAAAAAGCATTAGTGTTCTGAAAACCCTAATAGTGTCAATTAAAAGAATAAACATTCACCTCATTATATTTTCAAAAGTGCTGAGGAAATGCTAGATTGAGCCTTGGGGAACAAAATATATTACAGGCATGAAAAATGTTTCATTTCTGATGCTACTTTCAAATGACAATGTAATATGTTATGGATCATTTGATTTTTTTTTGGACGAAAATGCTATTCAGCACCCAAAAAGGCATATGCTGCTAACGGCATGTGTTGCAGTCCTTTTTATGACAGCTGGCGACAAGAAAATGCCAGTCAAAACACAAAATGTCAAGCAGAAATTTTCCCAATAAAAGTAATAGTATGTAAAAATCATTCATAAATAAGCTTCATTAAATTGCTTGCCTTCCAAACACTATTAATCAAAAGCAGTTTCAAATAGTCTGAAAATTATAACCTGGAAGAACAAAAGGAACTCAGAAAAACTACCCATGGCTTCGGTTATTTCTTACAAGATTAGGTTAGCTCCTTTTCATCAACTCCTAGAAGTTCACAAATTAAAGTCCTATTTTAAACATGCTCAGTTGTGAGAGTTCAACCTTCTAATAACTTTTCAGCAGACACAAATTAATATTAAGAGCTATATCTTTTATTTAATTTATTTTCTATACTTTCAAAAAAAAGTGGCTCTAAGATTCTTTTTTCAGCCTTCTTCCATGTAGAAATTATTAAAGTAAATATTTACTTATTTATTTTTGCTGAATTGTTCGGCTTTATTGAGCCAAGTTTCTTTTTTACTTCTCAACCTGATTCACATTCATTTATGAAGATTCATGGCTGCTTTGGAGTTTTATAATTTATTAGAGCCAAAGCCACAGAGAATTCTACCTCGTAAGTGAGATTATTGCTACTTTTTACTTCTACCTCAGCACCTTTTCCCCCTCCTAACTCATTTAATTAAAAAGAACAAGGGAATTGAAAAGAGAAACACTGAAATGAGCCAAGATAATAATAAAATATTAGCTAACCAAGAAAGCATATTTCTCAGTCATCATTATCTTTTCCAGTGAGGAAAAAATATTCCTTTAGATATTTTAAGCCCTTTTGCAAAGAGAACTAAATGCAACTTCTGAGGTATGGTGACCTCATTCTGGTGGCCTTGAACTTATAACAGAGATTATTTATTTGAATTAGTTAAATAATAGATTTAGTCTGGCTCTCTCTCTCCATACATGTGTGTTTATTTATATATAGATAAGTAATTTTATGTATGTAAATATGTTATTTCTATTTTATTTATACTATAGCACATTTGGGACATTAGTATTTCATATAATATAGAATTATTATATTATTATGATATATTTGTATAAATTATTTATTATATATTATTTTATAGATAAATACATTGTATATATAAATACATTACACATACACACACACACACACACACACACACACACACACACACAATTTAGAAAAAATGCCAGAGGTAGTAAATGGTAAGATAGCATCAACTATGTTTTTAAAATGTCCTTATGCAGTATATAAAACAGAAATCATAGTATTTAGACATAAAAAAAAAAAAAACCCTAGTGAAAAATGAAAAAGCAAGAAATAAATGCGACGAAAAATGTAATGGCAGCTTTTTGATGTTAACAGTTGACTATGCTGGTGTTATTTTGCTGAAACATCATGCTTTGACGTGGATGTAGTTTCCTCTAGCGATTTTGCCCTCAATGAAGCACACAAGACCTCTTGAGGCCCAGCGTCTGAATTGGCATGCAATTTTTTTCTGCCATGTTTTATCAGTCGAAGCAACTTACAAAGCTAGCCCTGATTCTAAGGATAGGGAAATAAACTTTACCTTTTAATTAAGGGGAAATAAACTTATCTTTTAATTAAGGGGAAAATACTGTCAGAATGCAAAGAATAAAGATCCAGGGAGGAGTGAAGAATTGTAGCCATATTTGCAATCTACGACAGACTAGTTTTCCCTATTTCCTGTTATAAAATACTGAAGGAATGTTCTCTAAAGCCCAAACTGTATAACAAAGGGTCAAAGAACTGTATTAAATTTCATTTTTATAAAAGAAAGGACTTCTGAAATTAATCCTATCAATTTTTCTAAAAGGAATATTTTAAGAAAGTGAAATACTTGTAAAATATAGAGGTTTTGTTTCCAGCTATAAAGCAGTTGTGAATATTTTATAGATTAATTGAAGTGATTTTTCAGATTGTAAAACTAAATGTCATGAAATATAGAATAAAATATGTTGTTTTATTATGAATGTATGACAAAGATAATAAATAAATATGAGCTCAATATTTATCTGAGACATCAATTTAAATGTTTATTTTATTTTAGTGGCATGCAATAAAATGCATAACAAGTTGAGCATTATTTTATTTATTTAAATAGCATCATAAATTCACATGACACTATAATGATCAGTGTTAGACAAATAGAAATTACTGTTCACAGAAATTGTAACTATATATTAATATCCCTGATGGAGAAGTAAACACATGTTTTAATGGAGGTAGATATATATCTGAATTTTTAGGATATTTTTAAACTATATAAAGTTGAAAATATTACAAATAACAATGTATATATTATACATTGATATAAATAGGTGACCCATATTTTTATATATTTTCAACATTTTATAATGAAAATTATCAATCTTATAGAAAATGAGAAAGTATAGAGTAAGTAATTTTTACATACCATTACTTAAGATTCACCACTTGTTAATATCTGCCATATTGCTTTTCTTCTTTTTTTTTCCTTAAAATTTTTCCCCCTCTTTGATTCCCCCTGCTCCCCACTTCCACCCCTGACCTATGGATGTTGTGAATCCTTCTGCATGTAAAACAGACGTGCTAACCACTACACTATGGAGCCACCCCTGCTTTACTTCTTACAAACTTCTAGTCTCCCTCCTACTCCTCTCTCTCTCTTTCTCTTCCTCTCTTTTTCCTCTCCTAGTTCTTTTTTTCACAGGAATACTTAAAACCCTTTAGCATCTGTCTCCTAAGAATAAGGACAATCTGCTACATGGCTACAATAGCCTTATACACAAAAGGAAGTAATGGATATCAATATTATAATATTGTCTAACTACATAGTTCGCTTTCAGGATTTCCCATCTTTACCCAACATTTTCATTATATCTGTGTTTTCCCCCAATCCAGAATGCTATCAAAGGTCACATGAGTCATTTGATTGTCATGTACCTTTGGTCTTCTTAAATCTAGAAGAGTGCCCACATTTTTAAAAATCTTTTATGATATAAATACTAATGAGGAGTTCAGGTCATTTGGCTTTCCAACAGTTTATCTGTGTTTGACTGTTAAGGTTGAATAGATTCAGGGTGAAATCTTCTTGTAGAAATATCAAGCAGGCGCCTTCTATGACCTCTCACTCAAAGAGAATCATTTATTTCCCTTTGTAAATAATAAGTACATTATTATTCTGTACTGCTCAGGCGATACTTCAAGGCAGTATAAATACTGTTTCTCAAGCCTTTGCATATATTGATTTTAGAATCAATTCTTGAAATATACCTTAATCTTTTAGTATATTAAGTAATGCAAAAGAATGATTTTCTAAGTTTAACTCATATTTTTCTCTAAATAAAAGCATTTCTTTCTACTTCCTAATTCTGTGAATTATGTATTTCTTGATCTTTTGTTTCAACATAATTTAGAGCTATTCAAGTACCACTGATCCCCTGCTTTTCAAAGCTATATGTGCCTAGACACTCTCTCTCTCTCTCTCTCTCACACACACACACACACACACACACACACACACATACACACCTCTATATTCGTTTTCAAATTTGCCCTTTTACTTTTTAAAAATGTTTTAATTTGAAACAAACCTATGCTTAGAGACGTGCTAAAAAAATACAAAGTATTTTGTTCCCTAAATTTTGTGAGAGTAAATTACTGATATGATGGCCTAATGTCTCAAACAATTAAATGCGTTTCTTACAAGAGAGAATATTCTCTTATATAACCATCATATACTGATCAATGTCAAGAAGTTAACACTGATATATTACTACCTTTTAAACTTCAGATTCATTTTAACTTTAATTATCCTAATAATTTCCTCTACAGGAAAAGTACACTTTGTAGAATCTGCATTGAATGGTTGCTCCTTGACTTTTATAATACTGACAATTTTGACAATTGTGAGTAAGTTATTTTGAAGAATGACACTTTATTTTGATCTGTCTGGTGTTTCCTCATATTATCAAAAAGCATCAGAGAAAAGATGCGATGTTTTCGCATCTGAACAACTGGCCTACATTTCAATTTGTTCTAGTACTGGTGATGGTAACTTTGATCCCTTGATTTAGATGGGGTCTTCTCCATTACAGTGTTACTTTTTACATCCTATTGCAATTAAAAAGTAAATTATACAAAGGTGCTTGGTGACTGCATGCATGAGACTCTCACCAATATCTTTCATTTTGTACGAAGCTTTTCTCACCCTTTTGGGCTTTAGTATACTGTGCCTAGGTAATAGTCATCAACGTTCCATCACACTCTTTTTATTTATCTTGTCCCTGCTTTAAGATTTGTTTGTCTTTTTAAGACTACTTGCACATTAACTCTTAAATGTCTATCTTACTTCCATCTATTCTCATAAGATTTATGTTCATGTGTTGTGATTGTTCAAGTTCCTTCTCTCTCTAGAGTACAAAATGTGATAGAGCATAGCAACTTATAAAAATTTGACCAAAACTGAGTAAATAGAAAGAAGGAATAAACAGTTAAGTCATTATTTATTGCAGGTATTTGTGCCAGATACCAAAGTATCATAGATTTCACTTTAAGGTGTAGAGTCTGGAGTAGGTGACATAGAAACTAACAAAGTGAATTTTATATGGTAGACCGAAAAATGCCAGTACACAGAGGTTGTTATGAAAGATGAGACAGGGAGAAAGTAGCCCAAATGTAAGCCCCAAATAAGCTTCCAGATGAAATTTCTAAGATGTATCTTAAATTTTCAATATTTTATCATCCATTTCTAGTATGTTGTATTTCATTTAGACTTAGTATCACCATTTTTATTCATTACCACATAACCAGTATTATATCATTGCAGTTTAGTCCCTTTTGTAAAAACATGTATTTAAATTTTCTATATATTTTAAGGTACATACAATACCATTACTATTTTTAAGAACAAATACTCATTTATAATAACCTATATGTTTTTCCTTTTAATTTCCATTCTTTTTTGTATCTTCATGTTTCCATTGGTAACTTTTATTCTGCCTAAAAGGTGCCCATCTGCCCATTCTCTCTCTCTCTCTCTCTCTCTCTCTCTCTCTCTCTCTCTCTCTCTCTGTCTGACTCATATTTGATGTATGTTATACTTATTCTCCATTTCTCTTATATCTTATATTTACTTCTTTGACTTGTATCATTTTTACTTTCTAATTTTAATTCTGGATATTTTCATGTAATATATCTTCAGTTTATGATTTCTTTTTTTTATCTCATTCTGTCAATTTATTGTGTTTTTAATAGAAATAATTTTATTTTCACTTTAAAATTTCTATTATGCCATTTTATATATTACTGTTATCTGATGAAATGCTCCTTTTTGTCACCTATTTTCTTAAATTCTAAAATTGAGAATCATTTATGGGCCATTCCTTTATTTTTTCTTTGCTTTTTATTTTTTTTATGAAAGTATCATTCATTTGGTCCTACCTTGTTTGTGCCTGTTATTTTTTATTTCTGTATTATATTTTATGTATAAAACATGTAGAGATTATTTAAAGTTTGGTCTCCGAGAGAAATTATTATTATGTTTTTCTGGCATAAAATTAGAATAGGAGAAGGTTGTCTTAATTTCTGGGGAGATTAAACTACCTGATCCTCTTTGAAATTCTTATTTTTTATTGAATTAAATTTATTGGGGTGACATTGGTTAATAACATTATATGTTTCAAGTGTACAACTCTGTACTATCCGTATATTGCATTGTGTACTCACCACGCAAAGTCTAGTCTTCTTCTAACCCCACATATTTGACCCCTCTTACCCTCTTCATCCTCCTTCACTGCCTTCTCCCTGGGAACCAATGCTTATTTTTGCTAATTGTATTATTTTTCACTCTGCTCATTTTCATAACTTTTACATTCTGTTCTGCACCTTTAAACCCTGAATTATTTAGTCTTCACTCTAGTTACAAATGGTTTCATCATTTACCACCAGTTATCACATACAGGAACACTTTTCTATTCCTGTTTTAGTTATTATTATCCATCTATTCGTTAATTAGATTTCACCTTTGAGCATGGTAATTACTCATTTAATATGGACCCTTGTGTGCTTTTCCATACATGCTTTCATATTTGAAAATGTATACAAATTGCCTTTATGGTCAATTGATCTTAGCTATGTATGATACATTTAGTCATAGCTTCTCTGTTCACATTTTTTTTTTTTTTTTTTTTTGCATATTGCTTTATTGTTTTCTGGCATGAAATGATGATATGGTCAAAGTGAAACTAAAACTGACCTTTTTGTCACCATAATAAAATCATGTATTTATTTATTTATTTAAAGACTGAAAAAACAAATAAAAAATAAACTGACTTTTCCTCCTTGTAGGTGATTTGCCTTCTCTCCTGGATATTTGAATAATTATGTTTTTATCTTCCATTTACATAACTTTACTTGTACTCATCTTTGTTATTATATCTCTATATGTTTTTTCAATATGTAGTATTCTTTTTGAACTACAGTGAAGCTTAGTCCCTTTATCTCATATTAAGATAGAATACTTTCTTGAACTCAGGGTTCTGAGATGTCTCAGAAGGTATTTACTATACACTTAATGTATGTTCAGAAATATAAAAACAAACAAGGAACACATTTATTAAACAAAATAGAACATCTTATTTTAATAATTATGAGTCACTCCTTTCTTTTAATGTAGTCTAAACTGGTTGTGATAAAGTCTCATGTTTTGTGGAGACTTTATATTTTGTCAACTATCTCTACCTATAGAGATATGGACATGTCACAGAAGCTGCAATACTTTGATGGAATAGGTTTTGAGCTTGTTGAGCCAGAATTTTGTTACTATAGAAAACTAGATTTCTGCCTCAGCCAAATATATTTTGTGAACTGTTTTCTTAGATTTTTGAAGTTGTATTGGGTTTCAGGTGACCAAAGAAAGTCTGTAACACTTACTCACACCCTGGTTTTTCAGACAACCAAGATAAAGTCATTGCACAATCAGTCAGAATACTCTCCAACTTCTACAAACAGATACCATCAGTTATTACAAAAAGAACATCACCTTATCACAGGTGAGGGTCATAATGCTGTTCATTTACTGACCACAACTTCACCATCAAATTTATATGCTCACCTGCCTTCTTTGTACTAAAATCTTTTTTTTTCCAGAAGTAATCTGGAAATATTAAAATTGTAACTTTATTATCACAGGCTGTAGGTGCAGTATTTACCTAAATATAATGAAATATGAAGAAAGATCACGTAGTGTTTGTCACTTTGAAACATGGTCTTTGATAATATCAAGCATGTTTACCCACACTTAACTTTATAATGTCAGCATAAGACAAACAATACATTTATAAGTAATAATATTGAAACACTTTAGGAAATAAGGATCAGAAAATTGGCAAACCACTTGAGATATAGGAAAGCAATATACAACTACCAGTTTTACAGATGAGTAGCTGGATCTCTTGAAGTTGAGGGAAGACCTAGAAAAGCATTCCTAGTTTCCAGATATGTAACAGTCCTTAAATCTACTCTGATAGCTTAAATATAAGACATCTAGAAGAATCACTTTATATTTTTACTTTTGGAGCATTTTTTAACTTCGATGATACAATGATCAGTTTTAAGAATGAGTAAACATTTATTTCTCCAAAGAAAGCTTTTTCATAATATTTAGTCTGAATTAACTTTCACTTTGAGTTTGTCTTAAACGCAGCGAGTATATGCCTTTATTTCTTATTCTATATAAATGAGATCTAATCTTCTATCAGAAATTCAACAATGGAGCTGATCACCTACTAGCCTGAGCAATGACCTGCAAAGTGAAAGTAAATGTAGACTATTCTCAATTACAGCATCCATTTATAACTTCGGTCTATTAACAATAATGAAGGGATTTGCTCCACTCTTATTTCATTCTTGAAATTTTCAAAAGGGCATATTCATTATTTTTTAAAAAAATTCTAAACAAAATTATATACCCATGAATCTAGAGACCATAAGCATAAGATTTGCTCATCTATAAAAACTATACCTACATGAAAGCTGTGATCAACTATTAATTGGCTAAAATGAGGTTTGAGAAACCCATTTTTACATCATATTTTGTGTCATAAGAAGCATCATTTGACCTATGATTGTGTCAAAGAAAATGTGAACCACATAGAAGTAAACAAGCAAGGGGAATGCAATACACCCCTTACAACAGAGGTCGGACTAAGACAGTAGATTAGAGGGGTTAAACCGAACTCTGCTGAAACAAAAGGCAAGAGGTTGTTTTAAGCACTGGAGTGAACTAGTGGAAAAGTACTGGAGAGCATTTGTGGGGAGATTGTTCCATATGAATAGGCCATTTGTGTTTACTAATTGTCTCTTGTAGAATTTAAACTTCTATCTTCCCACAGACTGGGAGATAGAGGTACTACCTTCTGTCATGATTACAGTTCTGAAGGATGATTCTCAGATCCTTGAGAAAGATATCCCTGGGTTATAAAACTGGCCTGGTGCTTTTAAAAAGTTTTATAGACAAAGAATTTATAATTTTAAGTTTTTATACAAATGTTCCAAGAAATGGGAGGTCTACAGTCAGGAAGAAAACTGACTGAAGTTTAGTCAAACTGAGGGGAACAGTAAATAATCTTGGTCAGCTGATTATTATCATACATTGGTTACTATGAAATGATAGCACTTGACAGTGGTTCATTTTATATTATATCATTCAGTCCATATTCAAACTAAACTCCCATTGTTTCCCTGCGGTGCCTCTATCTATCTCTGTCTTTATCATCTATCTGTCCATCTCTCTATCATCTATCTATCTATCTATCTATCTATCTATCTACCTACCTACCTACATCTATCATCTCTCTATAATCTCCATCCCCACAGTGGTTAGTTTCTATTTCAAGTAGCATTACTAAAAACAAACAACAGAAAATAGTAGTCAATGCACCAAAGTTTACTGCTGCAGTTTTTCTTTGATTGATTTACAATTTTTCAAAACTTTCTCAAAGAAAATGACAGAGTCATTTTAAGTATTCTATAGTTTATCCCCAGTATATAATAAATATAATGGAGGTACAGAGGAAATGTCAAAAGGAGCCTCCAAAATAAAAAAAACAAATTATAGGTCAGATCTCTTTCTTTCGATGATATCAACGATGGCATTATTTTCAGAAAGCATTTTAATACATTTGAAATTCAGGTATTCATTAATGTTTTGTTAAATTTTGTGATTCTAAAGTACTTCTGAGGAAAAATCAAGATGAACCTTGATTTACTGCAATTTAGTACTGCAGGGTTTAACAAATGTGCTCTCTCCCATGAAACTTTTTTTTTAAGTGATTGCATTGTTTTCTTTAAAAAATGAGTCTAATGAGAATAGTTAATACAACATAAAAACTCAAACATTAAGACATTTCCAAGATGATTTTTCATGTTTGTCTTCAAAATGTAAAAGGTCTCTAATACATTTATTAAAGATTTATGTTTTCTGACTGCACAAAAATGTACATTATTTCATTTAATTATGATAAAGTCCTGTGAGTTTAGATATTTTTATGATGACTATTTTCAAATAAAAAGTAGTTCTTATATATGTTAAGGAACTCAACCATGGCATCCAGTTGTTAAATGATGTAGCCAGCACCTTCATGCAAGATATAAGATTCTGAAATCCACGTGTTTATCAAGCCATTGTTTCTCCCTATTAATGCAGGCATAGTGTGGCCACTCTAAATTATAATGGAAAGTGGCAGAAGAAAAAGTCAAGGGAAATGTAATTAATTAGAAGAATTTGATAATATATTGAAGACCAGTGGAAATTTAATAAAGTTAAAATATAGTGTCTGCAAAGAAATGAAATTAATATTTTGATGGTGAAATCTAACTTTATTTCTAGATACAGTGACTGAACTAAGCAATGGATTTGTAGCTTTTTTGTAAGAAATATAAAATAAAATTAATAATTTGATTAAGTCAGCAAGAAATCTTTGAGCATTAGGTGAATCAAATGATGAATAAAACTTAAAACTGGGTAAATCCAAAATATATTCCTATATACTGTACATACTCTGATATCCATACATTAGGAAGAATGATGGTTGTCATTTACTTAAATCTCTTAAATAATTTAGACATTTTAATAAAATAAGAAAGGATTAAATTGAAGTAAAAACATGTTTCAGGATTATTACATTTCATTGATAAATGTTTTAATGAAAATATAAATTACTCTGAAAACCAAATTCTATTTTACATGCATGACAGGAAAGTGTAATTTAATGTAATGCTCTCATGAATATGTTTTTGTACAAATAATTATCTTTAATAGTTCCATTTTGTTTGTGAATTTGAACTGAATGTTGATATTTCTTAAAAAGAAGTTCTAATTGTAAGGAAAAAAAAGAGAAGTGTATAACCAATTTTTAAACATCCTTGAAACACTAGAGTTGGCAAAATCCCCACCCAAGTGTAAAATAAGCTTAGCTTCCAATTAAAATGTTACAAGTTGGTACTAAATCTAACCAACAATTTGAAACCTTCAGTAACACAAAAGTTGTCACTGTTTTTTTTAAAAGGTGGTAGACAATGCCTTACTAAAACAGAAATCTTAAAAAGTAACTACCCTAAGAGTAAAAGAATTCAAAGATAGAAACAATGAAGAAATAAAGAGTACTGAATTAAAATGTGTTGTTAGCATGTTCCACTTATTTAATGACACATTAAAAGAAAAAGAAGGGAAAAAGACCTTAGATGCACTGAAATTCAAAATTCCCTTAAGTGTATGATAATTATCTCTTAATTATGATGACAGATTTTAAGGTAAAATACTGTTAGTTTAGAAAATTTCTTTTTGTAAAAAAAATATTACATATATTGCATTTCAATATAAAGTCTTCAAATTCTGACATTCACTGAATTTCAGAAGTTTTCTATAATACGTCATGAAAAAATCATGCCTGTGCTACCAGGATAGTCTCATCAACAGAATAATTTAAATATCCCTTCTTAACAATGACAATGTCCACCCTCAAAGTTGAGTTTCTCCCATCATTTATAGTTTCAGTATCAAATGTGGGGAGTCTTGTCATCCAAGAGGTTTTGGACTTTTATAATTTCCATAATAGATTTATCAGTATTTTGGTAATTTTTTGCTTAAAAATATACTTAAATAATTATTGGTGTTCAAACTCCATCATCTTTTTCATGAGATAACTGGAATAATGGTGATGATCAACAAAAAAAGCCAATAATAACAATAATTTCATGATAGTTTCATGATGAGGGCTTAGCATGGCTCGAAGAGTGAGGGGGAAAAGCTTACACTTTTATTATATTATGCATAGATATTCTTCCCTTTTTTTTCAATTTTCATCTTTTAAAAAGCGTGCCTATCTCCTACTAAAGAGAAAATAACTTTGCTAGTATATTTTATCTGAGCTGCTTCTATATGTTGAGGAGTTATCACCACGAAGTAGCGCCTTCCACTTAGGTGAATCCTTCAGAATATTTTAAATGTGTTGAATAGAGAAGACTGACTGCTTGTTTCAAATAAAGCATTTCTCTAAAAAAAAAAAAATCATGTTTATTCCCACTTTATTAAGAAACAGTAGTCTTATTTCTTTCTATCACTGACAGTAAAACAGACAGAAGCATTTTAAAAGTGTCAAAAATATTATTATTGTTATTTTTTTTCATTAAACAGTGAACAAGGTTAGAGCACAATGAGAAAGAAGAAATCATATGAAATGAGATTGCAATGAGGCAGGAATTTATAAACCATGCTGAAGATTCTTGAGTGTATTTTAAATATAATAATGACATTTGATTATTAAAACTTGGTGGTGTTATTATCTGCTTTAAATCTTTAAGAGTTCACTATGTCTGCGACGTGGTGATGGGATTAGGTGAAGGCGGCAGGAAAGGACGTTAGTTAAAAAGCATTTGACTAAACCTTGCAAGAAACAAAGGTGTCTTCAGCTATGTGGGTGTCAGTGAAAATGGGAAGAATTTTATCTAGCATGGACAGGATTTGTAGACAGGTGGAGAAGAGAAGATGGAACAAGGGAAAAAAGAAACGAGGAACACAGAGTTAAAGACCAGAGCAACTGGTGCTACTGGTTTCATATACTAAAAATATGTCACAGGATTATGAGTTCATTAATAAAGGTTTTATTGCAAATATGAATTACTCTGAAAACCAAATTCTATGTTGTATACATGAGAGGAAAGTGCGAAGGCAAAGTTTGAAAAAGATGGGCTAAGAATTAAAGTGTCATTTGGATATATTGGATTTTACACGTTATTAGAGATTCTTATGGAGTTGTGTAGTAAGCAGTAGGATTCAGAAATGTGCAAGTCTATAATTCATGGGGAGATCAGAATAGGAGATAAAATGTGTGTGTGAATGTTAATCCATGCCAGTCTATACTGCAAGGGCTGTCATTTGCTTTAATTAGAAATTTTCACACTTTCAGAGTCACCTAGCATTCAATTAGAAAGCTCACATTCCAGAGAACAAAGAGTATCATAAATATTTCAAATATTTTTACCACCAAAGCTTTGTTAACTTTTATAACAAATTTTACAAATTGGCTTTGATTTATGATATCAGAAGCCTATTAATTATCATAAAAATTTTATAAACAGTCTGTCATTGGTAAAATTATTGGTGTTCAGAGCATTTGGATTGGTTCAATTATTTTAGAGATATTTTTCACTCTTGTATATAGCAAGCATCAGGGTTTGGATCCTCTGGAATGATGCATAGAATTTATTCCAAAATTTGTTTAACTGAAGCTATTATTCACAGGATTCTGGTTGCCTTCGTTGTTAACTAAATCCTGCTTCCAAAATATTACTGTGTGTGAGGCAAGTAAACTTTTCATGAAAAGTGTAGTGGAAGAATCTGAAATGACAGAAAGATGGAATTTCATCCTTTATTGAACAAGCAGTAACAACTTTCTTCATAGTAAATGTTTATTTAATAAGTGTTTGTATATGCCGCAGAATTTAGCTGGTGGGGAGATTCTGAGAAAGTGACTCACTCTCATCCGATTCTCACGGTAGCAGCCAATATTATTAGGAATTGTCAGGACTAGGTAGGCTGGAGTCAACTTGAAACCCTAGACTCCTCAAAGTTTCTGAGCAATAGCTCTATGTAATATGGTGCAGGAAAAGCAGAAAGGGAGATGACAGAACTTGGAAACAAAGTATTTGACTGTAGCTGCCTCTTTTGATGAAGACAAGTGTGCTTGCCAAAATTCTCTTACAAATGTGCTGAGGTGTTCCACAGCAGACAAACAAAGCTTTTATAAGGTTAGGCATGATAGAAAACCCTTCAACGTAATGAGAATAAATCCCTTCTATCTGATGGAGCTCTATATCCCCTCCTCTCTCTTAAGACCATAGAAAAAAGTGTTCAAATACGCAAGGTTTGAGCATCCAAAGATTAATTATTCCTAGTCTAGATCTTTTTTTCTCTTTACTTCCCTCACATTTAAACTCATAGCCTGTGATCTAAAAGTATTCTAATTGCTTATTGGATGTAGCTTGTCTCCTTCAGAGACAAGTAAACCCCTCAAGGTTGGGAGCTAGGACATTGGAAGGACACTTGACAAGGGAGTGGAATTAGAGGATATGATAACGAACTGACCTCACTTTCCCCACCCCTGTAAAAAGGGGATCCTTTCAGAGAAAAATTCCGTGCCTTAAGAAAGCACTGCCTCACATAGGAATTCCACATTTGCATAAGCCAGGTGCCTTGGTGAAACAGCCTGTTTCTGCGTGCGGTGGCATCCTTCCCTTGATTATGCTTCACCGGTTTCCAGGGCACAGCTTCCTCAGCATCACACGTAGCGTGATGGGTGTTGCTTAGATTACTCTAATACTTCTTCATTTCTTTCCACTTAGGGATTCTCAGTTCTCTTCAAAAAAAAAAGAAAAAGAAGTGCAAAACCTTTGTTAATTATGACATAGCAAAAGACTGGTGAAATTGAATATTATCAATTTGTCACCTTAAGCAGTCGTTGATGATCTGGTGTTCAACAATGTTACCTAAATAGATATTGATGATTTACTACCTGTGGTCATTAATGTGGCACATTACTGACCACAGCCAGTTTTCAACACATTTCTGAATTCTGAAAACATGATCAACAGGCAAATGTGTTGACTCATGACTAGTCGATACCTAAATTAATGGTCCCCATACACTACATAGAAATATTCTCACCCACTCAAATATAAATTCCATGAAGGCAGAACAATATTTCCGCTGCTATGGTAGAAGAAAAATATCCCCCTCCCCACAGATGTTCACATTCTAATATCTGGAATGTGGGAATATTTTACCTTACATGATTAAAGGACTTCACAGATGACATTAAGGTTAGTGGCATTTACATGGGAGATCCAGGGGTGGGGGGGGGGTCCAGTGTAATCACATGAGTTGACAAACATGGAGAAGCTTTCCAGGTCTGGTCAGCCAGAGAGATGTCACTACCAAAATAGATAGAAATATATGATGCTGCTGTCTTTAAGACAGAGTAAGGGGGCCAGGAGCCCAGAATGCTCTAGAACCTTGAAAAGGCAAGGAAACAGATTCTTCTCCTAAGCCTCCAGAAGTAAATTCAGACCTGCTGATACCGTTTTAGCCTGTGATACCTTTCCTGCACTTCTGATCTATAGACCTGTAAGATAAGAAATTGATGTTGGTTTAAGTGACAGTTTGTGCAATTCATTTGTCATAACAAGTATCAGAAAAGTAACACAGTTGCTTAGCCCAAAGCGGGAAATCAGTGATCATGGAATGAATGAGTGAGTGAATCTGGCATATGACTATGTAGCAGTCTTCAATATTATAAAGCACAATTTAATGTATAAAGTACTGGACAATTTTTATTGCAATTATTGAATGTATTTTATGTAATTGTGTTTAATTTATTGTAGTTACCGAATATTTTTAATAATAATTTTATTTATATTCATATTTATTATATTTTGGTTTGACTACTAGAAGTTAGTTCGTCTAAGCACAGACAAGGTCTCACATGACTATGTGCAAACATGATATTCTCATGTCTATCAGGACACAATACTGTACACATCAAGGGAATCATGAAATACTTCTGTCCTTATGAAAGAAAATCTAGCTATGCCCAAACTCTCAATCTGAACTGTTAAAAAATAAACTGAGACACAGTAAAAATTTTAAGAGTTGACTTATTTGAATCAGGCAGCATTCAATGAAGCAGCTAGAAAGGCACTTCAAAGAGCTGTATAAAATGAAAGACCTATAGGCAGAAGGGAGCAAGAATGAGGAAGTTATATAAAGCATAAAAGCAGATTGGTTATTGCAAGTTATTTCCCTTTAGGAAATGGCAAGGATCTATCAGGAAGATGACCTAAACTAATGCTGGTCAAGTGATTCTCAATTGACTGGTTTAAGATTCCATTCTGGAGAGTCAAACTATAACTAACTTTTGGTTTGGCAACATTGAGCTTAACAAAAGTGACTCATTTTGGGCCTTGTTGTTTTGACAGTACAATAGACCCTCGCATATATTGTACCAGCAATTCTCTCCCTATATATATCTACTTACATAGTACTTCAACTTAATTGTCTAATATACTTACATTGAATGATCCTAATGAGTCTGGCTCTGACTTCAATCATGGCCTCCTCTTCATAAATGCTAATTTTATTCTTACCAACTCCAAACCCTAGAGTAAATCCTTGCATTTTTTTTTTCTCTCACCCTTCCAATCTCATCAACCCAAAACCTTATTTTGCTTTAACTTTAATATATACAGAATTTAATTACCTGATTCATATCAATCATCACAATTTGCTTTGATTCCTGTATTATTCTCCAAACTAGCTTCCTATTCTTCTCTTATTGTATAATGACTAGACTCTATACATAATATTGCAGCTAGAGTCATCTATTAAAATTTATTTAGGTTATGCTATAATGCCACTTAAATCTTGCATTGTTTTCAATTTACTTAGTAAAATAAAAACCTCCAAGGCTAAACTATCTAGACCCTCACCCTAATTTATTAACTTTCTGATGTCATTTCTTAATTTTATTTATTATTTTTAATTTTCTTCTGCCTCTGTCTGCTTGTTAGTCTTAAAAACAACTAGCATAGACCCCTGGGTCTTGCAATTGCCATTTCCTTTATATGCTGTGCTCCTGGTCTGGTCTTGCTTCTAGGGGTCTCAAATATCAACTCATCAGAAAAAAAAATTTTTCCTGGCCATTCTGTATATAATTGAAACCCATTCCACGTTTTCTGCTTTAATACTTATTTTTCTCTTAGTAAGCATTCCTACCTAACTTACTAACATTTTATTTAAATTGTTTGTCATCTGTGCTCCCTCTCCTCGATTATAATACAAGTTCATGGAGTGCAGGTTTTTTTCTTTATTCTCTTTTGTTGATTCTGATAGGGAACACTTTACTGTCCATAAATCTTGGATAAAAGAATGAAAAACAACCAAAAAAAATCTCATAAAAAAAATCTTGTCAATTTCTTAAACATTCCCATCATTTAGTTAACAAAGACAAAGATATGGCCAACGCTTTCATAACATCAGAGAATAACTACACCAATATTTCAAAGAGAAGTGAATTCTCTTATCATAATTTTTAATTAAAATGAGAAATCGTTTTTTCCAGCATCCTTTATTTGAATACAATACATGATAAAATATCTTACATGAAATATAAAAATTAAAAGGTGCTTCTTATTAATTTTCTGACAATTCCATTAATTTGGTAGATTAGCTATTTCAATTTGAAGCAGAAGCAGAAGCAGAAGCAGAAGCAGAAGCAGAAGCAGAAGAAGAAGAAGAAGAAGAAGAAGAAGAAGAAGAAGATGATGATGATGAAGGTGATGATGATGACAACAAAGAGGAAGATGAACAACAACACAACATATTTTAGGACTGAGACATTATTACTATCATTGCATATTTATGTGAAGATAATGGGAAGAGCCCTTTCACTTAACATAGAGACATATAGATTCCAGTACTAGGTGGTGACAGAACAAGGTTGGAACCCTGTGTCCTCAGTGGGAGATCGAGTTACCTCTCTGCTCAGCAAGTCCATCTACACATAGAGGGGACCTCAGAGGCGACGATGAGATATTCCCTATAATGATAACCTGAGGAGAGTTTTTGCCCCAATTTTCTTGAATAAAATTCTTTCTCCACCCTTTGTTCAGCTAGAAACAATCTAACTGCCAAGCGTCATCACAAAGCGACTACAGTTACAAAATCAGGTCTTTGCCCTGCTTAAGCAAAGTTGGCAAAATAAACACGGCTTTCATATGACATTGTCCCTATCCCTGTCATAGCTGCTTCTATATTGATTTCTTCACAAGTCTAAGAAACTTGAGTATTACTATCTATTATTCTTGTTTTTCATTATATGGAAAAATGCCTAGAAGATAATAAGCATTGATTTACATTTGCTGAATGGATACATAAGTACCCTGCACCAATGATGCTCATCACAATTTCAGAGGCCAAATGAGCTGAATATTCATATATCTAATGTCAGAATTTCATATAGTGTTAAATAAACTTCATGAGATTTCTAAGTTCCATTTTTGTTTTCCACAAACGCATTGACTTCTGTAGTTAAAGCCAAAATCTGGTCACTGTATTTTATTAACATAAATATTTTAAGTTCTTTATACATACACTGTAATACAATGAGTGGTACTTAGTGAAAATAGGTACATGAACAAGATAAACATTAATTTTCTTATATACTGATGATATGAATTTAAATATTTTTGGAATATGGATGCAAAGTCCATATCTTTTGTTTATCAGATAATATTTGTAAGTATAACAGAGAAAGATTACACTTGTGGTAAAATAAATAATTCCTATAGAAGAAAATAAGTTTGAGGAAGAATACTACAAGCAACATGAATGTCTATACAGCATGTGAAAGTTTGTTTCTGAGATACAATCAGTATGCATCAATTTTTTTAGTTTCTTAAATGAAAAGCCCATTTTTTATTCTGTAAAAACCAAAGAGTATGTATACAACTATCTTTATTACCCTAAGGTAATAGTTTCAAGAATAATTTCCCCTAGGCTTACTGTCCAATGTGAGAAACAAGATCAACCCAGTTTACCAACTCAAACCAAAGTGTTAAATCATTATAATACGCTTCCTGCTCAAAATTAGTGAGTTCTTATCACTGAGAATCAATTCAATTTCTGTGTCTATCTCTGTTTCTCGTCTCTCGCTCACGCAAGCACACACATAGCAAGCAGACATCTCATGTGGTAGTATCATTACCTTGTAGATATGAAATAAAGAATAAATAGGATAAAAATAATTGTTCGACATCTTAGTAAGAAGAGGAGTTATAGTCTTATTCACATCCCTGAGTGTTTAATCACAGATATTAAATATGTCATATAAATCACTTATATATATATAAAAAAAAAGATTCCAAAATATGCTCCTGATTACATGGCTGGCATTCTAAATTTGTTGCTTTAATCTGTTTTAGTCGAATGTTACCTTAAAGATCTCAGTGTTCAATTACATTTTTTAAGGCCAGAAGAGAAATTGTAATGGAGCAGTGTAAGTCTATCATAAATTCTAGAGAAAAAATAATATATACACATAATATATTAAAATTAAAATTTAATTTAATATAGTAGAAATTTTAGTCTTCATGAACTATAGGTTGTCAGATCATTAACTGGATCATCAAGTGGATTAAAGCAGTTTATAATATAGATTGTATAACCAACTTAATAATCACAATTCAGACTAAGAAAAGAATTAGTAAAGAGAATTCAAACTTGGAAACTATATACTTCAGATTCAAGTTTCAGCTGTGTCATTTACCTAGGTCTTGAATTTCAAAATGGTTTCTCTTTTTTGAGACCTCAATATTTGTTGCTTGCTTGTTTTATTTATCTGTTGCTTTACTGTAAAGAAGTCCTGGAAGTGATCTCTAAGTTCCTTTTTGCCTACAGCTCCTGCTCACAATGTTTATGAAACACTAAGTCATATAGTAAAGGCAGAATGAATAGAATTTCCACTCATTCCATGCACACTTTGGATATCATGAGTAATGAATAGTAAACTCACATTTCTTATTATGTATTTCTCGATCTCATTTTGTGGATATTCCCTTTGCAGTAGCCTGGGCACATTTACAGGATTTAATAAGAAGAGAGACGATATCTACAATCTAATTGTATAGCAGAATGATAAACTCACAGACGGAAAGCTTGTCTTGTAAATTTAATTTCCTCTAAACTTGTTAGAAGAATATACCAGAGAATATAGAGCTCTCATCTCAATCATTGTAATACATGAACTTTCAGTTCACATGTCAACTAGTATTAACATTAAAGGCACATCACTATTTGATTTAAGATACCTCTGTGATTTATATCCACCAATAGATTATCAAATATATTTTAATAAGTTGGTTTTGATGTCTAATTGCCATTAGTATTTGCAATCCAGAGGCCATGATAGATCATTTCATTTTCCATTACTAAAGGAATTTTCGTCCCATAGCTAGGTTACTGCAGGCAGAGGAAAATTTTAAGTCTCGTAACTTTTTCTTAATCTCAGCATAAAAAATTATATTTTATTATGTTATTTTTTGCCATATATTTTATAGAATATATCCATATTGCAGTCATCTCTAGGCCAATGTCTGTTTACAGTGTAAAGGTATAGCAGAAGGGCAAAAAACAAAATTATTTTTATTAATGATATCAATGTTTTATGTACTATAAAGTCCAGAAAGTACAAATAAAACAATCAAGGTAAGATAATGTCTGTAAAAGGATAGAGTGAATGTTACAGGAATAATAAAACTCAGATGTGATAAACATTTACCCTGGGGAAGGTGTTTGCTGTTTATAGATGTATTTTCATTTAATTTTCATCCAAATTCAATCAAGTGAGTAAATTACATTCTTGTTACAAATTAAGAAATAAAAAACTGAGAATTTTTTTTTACAAATTAATTATTTATTGTTTACATTGATTATGGGGATAGATATTCATATATATATATATATAATATATTATACTATTAGGGCTTTTATACTTACTTACTTGACAGGGATATTTTTATTTCTTTATATTACTTACCCTAATATTAGCTATTGCTAAATTTCACCTTAAAAGTAAATATAAAGACTCATTATTTTTAGAAGGACTGAAAATAAAACTAAGAAATAAACTCACACAAGACCTTTAGTGTTGTCTAAAAGAGTTTATCCAGCTATTAACCAAGGCTCAATGTCAAAAGCTAGTTAGCTGTTGAAGATGCAGACACTCAGTCCTGACACTGCTATTTTAAAGATGTCACACATACTTTGCTATGTCTCCCAACAACAGGTGATTTTTATGTTCTTTCCTCTTGAATCTGGGCTCTGTAACTTTCAACCAGTAAAAATGATGCTCTACCAGTTTTGGGGGCTTAGTTCTCAAAAGATTGGGCACTCTCACTTCTTGCTCCTTAGAACACTTGTTCTTGTGTCAGAAACACAATAATCTTTCCAAGCCCTCCCAAAGGTAACTGAGGTCACTTACCAGGGTGGCTGTATATCTAGGAAAGGGAAACAGTGAGGCTTTTAAGGACTTATTAAGCGCAAAATACATGTTAACATCAATTGCTGGAAAGCCAGAACATTGCTGTGTTCTACTATACAAAGAAAATCCGTATTTTATTCTACAGAGAACTGTAATGTATGCATATGAGAAACAGCTCTGGGTTTTCTACCAAGTCTGGTAGAGATTAAAAGGTTGACTAGGTATCAGTTCAGTAGGTAAGTCTGGTTGCTATCATGGACTGAGTGCTATCTGAACCCTCAAGCCATACGGCTGTGCATGCACATCAAGAATCTGTCTTAAGGTGAAAAATGCCCTACTCTTTTGATATATAAGAGTCTTTTGTCAGAACAAGGTTTGCCAGATACTATAATGGTAAAAAACTTATCTGAATCCATGGATATCGGGCTCGAAGAACCGTTGCATGCAGGTAAAGAGAAAAGCAGCAGCAGCAGCAGCAGCAGCTCTTGGATCTGAGTGAGCATTTAATTCTAAATCCCTTGCTGGAGAGACCATTTGAGAAGCCTTGAGACCTAAGACAAAGAGCACCTCATACCAACCTTTCTACTATCTCTGCAAAGTATCAGGCACATGTGCCAATGTCTTATTGCCCACAAGCAGCCCACTCTTCAGCTGTAACACACTGATCCAGCCAAAACTTTGTGGAGCAGAAGAATCACGCAGCTAAGCTCTGCCTGAATTCTCTGCCCCCAAAATCTGACCTATGATAAAATCGTTGATGTCTTAAACCACAAAGTTTTGGGTATTTTGTTAAGCAAGTATAGAGTAATAGAACAGACACTAGAGCCCATGTTCTTCCAAGATAAATCTCCATTATTCTGACAGAACAAAACTGATATTTTTTTCTAATTAAAAAAATATATATTGAAAGGAAACACTGTCATTTATAAAATTAGAAAAATGTAGGTAGAATGAATATAAATTCCACAAAATTCAAAATTACAAAATTAGAAAGCTATTTTACCTTAAGAAAATATAAATTGCTTTAAAAAGATACCATTAAACATATGGTGAGTGAAAAAGTAAAAATTCTTATATTCTATATATTGTGTAGATTTGTAAAATAAAGCTATAGATGTTCAACTACAAATTGAATAATTTGAAAACAACATAAAGGGAAACTACTATACTAATCTAAGAGATATTAACCCAGTTTTAGTTACATGGATTTATTTCACAAAACATACTATATCAGGTAATCTTAAACTACTTATTGAGAAAAGCCCTGAAATCAAGACAAATAACTGATTTGCCTTGAAGATCAGTTAGTTCATAGTCTACCTCCAGGTTCTTACTACTCATATCTAATGCACCCTGCTTCTAAATAAATCTTCTGAAAGGTCATTTCTGATCATGCTCAAAACCTTCTATAATTCTCCTTTGCTATGGAGGAAGAAAAAAGTATTTTGTTGCTCCACGAATTACTTTAGCAATGCTTCTTCTTTTAGCTGTTCTAAAACAAATGCATTTATATTCTGAATTTTTTTTTTTTTTACTCATGAGCTTATACACACAACACACACAAACAGGGACACACACACTACACAGTGTTAAAACAGAGACATAATATTCACAATCATAACTTCCATTCAGAAAAAGGAAAAAAATAAATATAATGGGAAATACTCAATGGTCTATGGTGCTTCGAATAATTGAATTCTCCCAGACAGGTATTATATCACCCTATGCCCTAGCAGTGGAAAATAAATTTCTTTATTAGATCCTAGATCTGCCAAATGGAAGGAACTAGATTGTTCATGTTTTCCATGGTCTGGTTTTGGGATTCTTTTTTTTTTCCCTTGCATATTATGTTTCTTGGCTACATCTGAAGTAATACCTGTGGACAGTGCCTTCTCTGGAGGCTGTCCAATTTTCATAGCCCACTTCTTGACAGTAGAAGTTTGGATGTCTGATGATTTTTCTAGAAGTCAAACTGTCACAACTAAAAACAAACAAACAAAAATAACTCAAATTTATGGTTTTTTGGCAAATTTCCGGTAAAACTCAGAAGTACTTGGAACTTTTTTTTTGCCGTCTCTTCCTTGTATCTAAATATTAGTTTTAGTTATTTTATTTCTTTGTCTTCTTGGTCTCATGTTCCACATTCAATTGAATAGCGTCTGCCTTGAAAGTGTCTGAAACCAGAAGCTTGGATAGGGTGACAATATCCTTTCTTGAATTGTTGAAGCAAAATACAAAAGCTCCAGGATGAGGAATTGGGTTAAGAAAGGGGAGGCATTAATTAAATAAATACTTAAAATAAACATGTTCCTGGAAATAGTAAAGTCAATAAATACTTGTTAAGTGGCAAGTTGATTGAATGCTTCTAAAACGATGGAGGGCACTGGACAAACACAGTCAGAGATCTTAAGGAAATGAGCCTCCTCCAAGAATCCATGATGTAGCCAGCCCAGAAATGTATCACCTGCCAGGGTGAAAGAGATTTGAGGGTATGCAAGAAATCCAAGGAGATCACCTCCAATTTAAACTGTGCGAGACAAACACTTTAAAAATAGACTAGCCAAAGATCCAATACAACAAAAAGAGAATTAAGGTGGAGGAAAAAGGTAAAGAAAGCAAAAGTAAACAATGACTATCTACTATATTAATTTTCAATTGTTGAATTACAAAGTATAGCAAATTTAACAGCTTGAAGTAGCTTGCATTTACTACCTCACAGTTTCAGAGGCTCAGGAGTCTGGACACAGTTTGACTGGGTCCTCGGCTCATATTATAAGGTTCTATCCATCCATATTCTCATCTGAAACTTGGGTCTTCTCTCAGGCTCACATAGCTGTTGAGAATTTATTTACTTACAGCTGTTGAACTAATAACATCTGAATTTTTAAAGACCTCTTTAAAGATCGTTTCTGACACATAAAGCTTCTTTTTGAAAGCTCATCTGATTGGGCCAGGCTCACCTGGAATAATCTCTTTTTTTGATTAATTTAAAGTCAATTGACTATTGTAGATGCAAGGTCTCTTCACCTCTGCTTTTAATAAGACATAATGGGTGTTAGACTACTCCATCATTTTGGCGTATTCTATTAGTTATATGTCCCACTCCTACTCAAGAGGAGACAATTACACAAAAGTATGGATAATAAAGGTTAGACATCAGAATAAATGTCTTATTCATTGATCTATCCAAAAATACAAATGAGTAAGGATCTCTTTTACCTCTGGCAATCATTAATCTGTTCTTCATTTATACAATTTGGTCATTTCAAGAGTAATATAAGTGGAAATATTTGTTTGTTTGTTTGTTTTTTTCATTCATTATCATTCTCTGGAGATCGATCCAGGTTGTTAAGCATATCAACTGTTCATTCCTTTTTATTGCTAAGTAATATTCCATGACTTGGATATGCTAAAGTTTATTTAAATATTCACTCTTTGAAGGACAACTGATTTTTTTGTTTTGTTTAGTTTTGTTTTTGTTATCACATGTACTATAAACTTTTGTGTGAGGCAGGCTTTTGAGTGAACATATATTTTCATTTATCTGGGTTAAATGGCCTCGAATACAATTTTTGAGTTGTAAGGTACATGTATGTGTGTGCATGTGTATATGTTGTCATTGTTGTTTTAACAAACTGCCCACCTATTTTTCCAGAATCTGTCCATTTTACATTTTATCAGCAATGTATTTCAGTTTTTCCACTATTTCCAACATTTAATGTTGTCACTATTTTTTTATTTTAGCCATTTTGATGGCTATGCAATGACATATTCCTATAGTTTTAATTTGTATCTGTATATTCTCTTCAGTGAAATGTCTTCCCATGCCTTTTCTCACTTTCTAAATGTATTATTTGTTTGAGTTTATATTGTTGAATATTTTTTAGCTCTTTGTATATTTTAAATACCAATATTTTGGCAGTTATATGTTTTAAAAATATTTCCTTCCAGTACATAGCTTGTATTTTTAATCCTTTTAACAGAGCCTTTCACAGAGCAAGTCCAATTTACCAATATTTCTTTTTATAGATTTTGCTTTTACAGTCAAGTCAAAGAAATCTATGCCTATTCCTAGATCCCAAAGATTTTCCTCTTGTTTTTTATTTTTTTCTCTGAGTCTTGTAATTTGGAAAATTACATTTAAATCTGTGACCCTTTTTGAGTTCAACTTTGTATAATGTATGAAATTTTAAGTTGAAGAACTTTTTTTTTCCCGATGCATGTTCACTTGGACCAGTATCATTTCTTGAAAAATGTATCTTTCGTCCATTGAAAATGGGATGGATATCCATGTCACCTCCCCTTGTCTCAACTGACTTCCAGGGGCAAAGGGTTAGGAGAAAAGGCAAGTAACGGTCTGGAAAGGTCCTGGCTTCCTGTTGACTCTTCCCTAACACCACCCCAGTGGAGGATTGGAGTTACTTTATTATAGTCTGCCAAGAGTTAAAGTCTAGGCTCCCTACTTGGCTTTAGTTATTGTGGGTAGTGGTGGGGTCAGATATTTTTCTGTGCCATTTGGCTGAAGTAAAATAGTTATTTTATAAAAACTTTCTGGCTTGCTAGGCTTCCTCTTTCTTCATCTTTGGGCTAGAGAGTGCAGGCTTTTGTTGGAACTTTTTTCTTGTCTGCATTAATTGGTACAAAGTAATCTAGAAAGTCTAACATATGTTAACAATTCTGGAGCAATATTTCAGACCAATATTTCATAATAAATAAAATAAAACATAGAACTGTACGATAGATAAAAATTAAAACCATTGCATGGAGCAATATATCAAAACCAAAATTAACAAATATAACATTTTAAAATTATCAGTCATGTAGATTAAAGACAAAGGAATGCTGTCAATATTGTATCAAGAGTTCTCACAAATTGGAATGGTCAAACATGCTCAAAGAATATGAGTAAATATATAGAAAATATCAAATCCAAAAGTCAAACATATGGAAAGATTTTCAAATTCTGATAAACAAATTTGAAAGAGATATATCATCTGCTACATGTCAGGATGATAAAATCTATTAAAGTAAAAAACATATAAACACCCTTCATCTAGCAATTTTCCTATTAATTGTGGCTCATGCCATCCATTTTTATATTATAAAAAAAGACAACAGACTCTATATAGTTACTCGTTTAAGTATATGTGTAACATAAAATAGGCATCTGTATGTTATTCATATATAGTTCATCCTCGTTATTTGTACATTTTATATTTTCAGATCTTCCTACTTGCTTAAATTTATTTTAAGCTCAAATCAATACTCACGGTGCTTTTACAATCGTTCACAGACATGCCTGACACAAACATTTCCAGTTGAAGTCTAACAAAGAGACGCTCTGCTTTCTCGTTTCAGCTCTTGTACCGTAAACAAGTGTTCGTTTTATTGTCTAATTAGTGCTATGTCTCTTACATTTTTGTGCTTTTTATTTGCAATTTCACTGTTCAAAATGGCAACTAAGTTTAATTGAAAGAGTCTAAGAGTTCTAAATGCAAGATGGTTGTGATGTGTCTTACAGACTGTGCCAGACAGACTTTTGTCAGGCACGAAGTATATATAGTTCATTTGGCTATGAGTTCAAGGTTAATGAGTCAAAATTATATATTTAATATCTTCAAACACACATAAAATAAAGTTATGTATTAATTAGCTGACAAAAATGTTTTGAACAGAAACTCCTAGGAACTTAACTCAGTGTTTAGTATTCACTAATTCAATGTTTGAGTAACTTTATAGAATAAACTACTTAATAGAATAAAGTTTATAGACTATAAGTTTATAGACAAATAATAAAAATCATATATATGTATATATATGTATGAATGTCTGTATATACATATATATGTGTGTGTGTGTGCGTGTGTATAGATAAATACACACCACACATATATATGTCTGTATGTATATTTATATACATATATATCCCACATGCTTATCTGCATAGAAATTTGAGTGCTAAATCAAATGTAAGCATACAAAGAAAGTTATTAGGATGCATTGTTTTGTTAACATAGCTCATCTTAAGGAAATGGCTGAGCCTGATTTTGGTATAGTAGAAATGCAATAGCCAAATAAAGAAAAAAACAATTCCTAATACTTATTTTCAAAGACGTGTATGATATTAATATTAATTAAAAATAGTAATTTGAGGTTTATATAAAGAAATTTTAAAACAAGGCACTTTAAAATTTTAAAAAGTAATTCAATAAGATAAACTAGTTCTCTCATTTCTCATACTTATGTATTTTTAAATTTTCATTTATATAATTGCATTACATTTTTTATTATTTGTCTAATAAGATGGCAGAATTCATAGATGCTAGATAGTTACATAGATGATAGGTAGATAGATGATAGATGATGATGAGATAGATAGACAGACAGACAGACATATAAATAATAAATAGATGAAGACAGACTGGTTGAGAATAATGACTTAGATTTGGAAGGGGGAAATGGTAAACATATTGAAATGATCTTCATATTGAACATTCTAAACAGAATATTAATACTGTGTAGATGCCTGTATATGTAAATATTGAAATGTAAACTGCTAGAGATGAAGATATGAATGTATATACATACATATACATATATACATGTAAGCATATATATATGGATGTGTGTATATGTATGTGTGTATGTGTATACATATTATATATATATATGTTTATATATATGTGTACACGCGCACACACACACACACACACATATACACACACAGCTGAAAACCAAACAAAAGCACCCCATGTTCATGCCTTTTTATTAACCAGCAGGATGACCAGGGTCAAACCATTTTATTTCTATGGGGTTCAATTTCTTCAACTGTATAATTAGGGGATTTATCTAGTTAAGTTCTTTTTTTCCATGATCTTTGAAATTATAACAATTATGTAGACTGTCTTCTAGAAGATAATTAGCTAAACCAAAAGGAATTTTAACCATCTTAGTTACAAATTTTCCTGGCTAATAATTTTAGTTTTTATTAAATTTTATAAAAACATTTTAGTTAATCTGCCTATGAACGCTCTTAGTGTTTTTTAGGACATAAAATTAAGCTGCTTATTTATTATGCCCATGTATTTCTACAGATAAAAGTAAATTTGGGAATGTTTTCATTATCTATATGGCAAAAGAGTTAGTAGACACATCAAAAGCAAAAGCAAACTAAAACAAAAACTTGATACACCTAGTAGAACAATATACTTGACAGTTTTACTAAGTTAATGTTCCTTTTGCTGCAGCCGATTTATTTTAGAAGTAGATTATTTAATCAGACTTGAAACTTGTGCAATGGCTGACGTTAAAACAGAGAGGGTATCCTGGTGTTAAAATTTTCTTCGGATTTTCTAGTTTAAACATCTTTTTCCTCCTGAAATTGTTCTGATGCTCCCATTAGACTCAAATCCCATTTTCTCTTCATAAAAGTTCATTTTTACTCATGATGGTTTTAGTGGGTTTTAGTGATTTACAACAAAGTGTTGTGACTAACACAAAGATTAATAAACATCCCACACTTTGTTTTTAAAAATTTTATTTTTCTAGTTTCTGCTGTATTGTAAGTTGTTTATATAATGTAAACTCTTTGGCTTAAAATCTTCATTTTCTAAAAACAGAATTAATGTGTTTTATTGCTTGAAATCTTTTTGCAGATATATGGATTTATGTCATATAGAAGTGCTAATCACCTATGATCAGTATTCAGCACTAGCAAAGAGGAATACATATATAATTTATTCTGTATAAAGTTATGTATAATTTATAATACAGCATACAATCTAATGTATAATTTAATACATGACATATTTTTATAATTTATCATATAGCGTATAATTCATGCATACAATGTTTACACTTTGTTCACTCAATTTTTAAAAACTCAGTCATACTATAATACCTAATTCATTTAGATTTTAATAAGACATTACTCAGAAATTCTCAATCAAAATAAATTTTTTTTATTATCATGTTTATAATGAAGAATTTAGATTTCACACCCCCCTGAGTGAACATCGTAACAGTAGCATCTCTATGCTATAGTTTTTATGCTGTTTCTTTAAAGGCAAATACTGCTCTCAACAGAGTAGTTAGTTAAAATATAATACAGTTTTGGTTGCAAATGTAAACTAAACAAAAAATATTAAATTTGTGATTGTTATCTGAAAAATTACATTTCATGTTAACATTGTTTTCAAAAATTTTAAATTAATTCAATAAAAATCAATGACAGAGGATTTCATTTCTCAAATACATTTTTTGTCGACTCATGTATTTTAGAACTGATACCAATCAGACTTGAGCGTTTTATTATTTTACTTTCTGCCACATGATAATATACTTGTTTTAAATGAATCAAAACAACATTGCATCATTAGGTGAAATATCAGACATTTGATTTGTACTTTTTCTTTGTGAAATTATTCTTAATAAAGCATGACAGCCAAATTATTTAATGTATTAAATATTTATAAACAAGATTTAGAAAAACAAAAGAAACCCCTTGGAGCTAATGTACATCAAGGACGACGACTAGCCTTTATTCAGCCTCTAGCCACAATACTTCTATTGAAAGTTGGCTCTAAGTTCTCATTTATCTACCTATTAAAAAAAATCACAGTGCTTGCTATATGCCTGCCACAATACAGGGAGCTCTGTCAAGGACAGGACCTACATGCATGAATATCGTGTGCACATATTAGTCTAAATAATTCCAAAGAAGTTCAGAGTTTATCTGATAGGAGATAGGCATGTAAATTTAAAAGTACATAACAACTATAGTTTAGATATAACTGGGCTCCCAATGGAATCCTTATGGTTTTTCACTCTGTACTGCCCTTGTGAAAGTAACCCTTAGCATGTAATCTGTTCTTGCTAAGATTAGATGACTAAAAATAATCTTTAAAAAACCATACCAAAAATTGTAGATTATATTGAAATGTCAATGAATTCATGGAAAATTATTTTTCTTGCACACTAAATGACAGCACAGTGTGGATAATAGGTGCTTAGATAGATGCATAGATAGAAATATAATCTCTGTTATGTCCTCAGTAGATGCTCTCTGGCCATCTGCTGTATCACTGCATTACCATCTACCTTTCTTTTTCCCTGTCCACAAATAGCATCTAAAGTTGCTTGTTATTCCTAAATAATTCAGAGCTTTCTTTCAGCTTGAATATACCTTGGAGCAAAACACAAGCTATATAGTTACTGGCAAACCCCAGAAATCTAGGAAGGCTTTCAGTTGGTTATGCATTGGGTTCTAAGTATCTCAAGGGTGATATCACCTCCAGCCTACCCTTTTAGTATGGGGATGGAGTGGAGGAGTAGTTGGAAATCCTAATGTTAAGAAAAATAAGATTTTTCTTATGTGTACTCAGTACATCACATTTTCTAAAAAACAATATTTGAATTGTGCACATTATGTAATTGTGTATGGGGAACACATTTAGCTACACATGGTGCTGAGACCGTTCCCCACCCCCCAAAAATGTGATAATTGTATTGTAAGTTAGTGTTTTATCCCTCCTTCTAGACTGTACACTCTATAAGGCATTATCCAGGTTTCATTCATTTTTATATTATATACTACCATAACACAAAAAAAGAAGTGTTACATTTGTGTGACAAAAAATAAAAAAGAATTAACTGTACTCTTAGGGGCCTCTTTTCAATTGTCTTGTTGAATTCGATGGATCATTATTTAATTCAGAAAGTTTTTACATTTATATCATGCATAGTTGAGAGTGCCTCAGCAAATGTTGGGAGAGACTACTCACGGGCTCTGGCGCTTCCTCATCTCTGCTAACAAAGGCATTGCATTAGTTTTCTCTTTATGTGCGATGAATTACTACAGATTTGCAGGTGAAAAGAATACACTTTTATTATCACTAATTTTCTGTGGGTCAGAAGTTCAAGCACAGCGTAGCTGAATCCTCTGCTACTGAGGTTGGCCAGACTGCTAGCACTCCTTGAGGTTTCACTGAGGATGACTGCTCGCCATCTTATTCAGGTTATTGGATTTCATGTTCCGGTAGCTGTATGAAGGAGAGCCCTTAGCTTCTTACTGGGTGTAGGTCGGAGGTTCTCCTCATGATCTAAAGGACATCAATAGTTACTTGCCACGTGGCCTTCTACATAGCTCATCCGAAACATAGCAGTTTGCTTCTTCAATGCCAACAGGAAAGTTTTTCTCAGGAACATGATATTAAGGTGGAGTTTTTATATGAATATAATATATTATGTATCAAATATACATATAATATATATTGTGTATTATATAGCATATAATATATGAAATAATATAATATGTACTGAGATATGTGATGTATAAATATAATATATATTACATAAGCATATTAAATCATTTAATAAATAATACATAATGTATGATATATAATATATAACATATAGTCGTATATATTGTCACCCAATGAAGGGAATGATGTCCCATCACCTTTTGCATGTTATTTTGGTTAGAAGAAAGTCACATACTCTGCACAACTCCAAAGGAAAGAATTGTGGTCACTTTGTGGTTGTTACTCACAGGCTTTAACAGCTTTTAAACAGACTATCTTTTTTGAAAGACATTTGAATAACAAACTGTCTTGGAAATACTAGTGCCTCCTTCAAAGACAAAGGGCAGATTTGTTTCTTGAACAAGAAATTGAAATAATTCACTGTTTCAGGGCAGTGCTTGGGAAGAATTGCTTTAGCCTTTTTAAATGACTGCAGTCTCTTAAACTCATTGTTCCTAGTCTGTGACAGACTCATCACGTGCACAACCTGAGCAGGGCTACTCGGCTTTACAGTCACAGGATTTGAGGTGTGTGTTAGGGGTCATTAATTCCACTCTTGACATCTATGATTTGCTAGGACTCACAGGACTCAGAAGTTGTTATACTCATTGGTATAGTGTATTGTAGATGAAGGATACAGAGTACAATCAACAAAGGGAAAAGGCACAGGGGCAGAGTCTGGAGGGAGCCGGTCACCAGCTTCCAAGCACAAAGTCTCGAGAGAACCAGGACTTCCAGTGGAGTGGCAAAGAATACACTTATTTTCTCCAATAATAGTGTTTGACAATGCATGCAAAATACTGCCAACTGGAGAAACTCATCTGAACTTGGATGTACAGAGTTTAGTTGAGGATTAATCATGGATGTGTATAGTGCCTGTGAAAGTAGTCAGTTATTTAAGCTCTAAGCCCTTGGAGAAAAAAGCAGGTATTCACCATAAATCCCATTGCTAAACATGAACTATCTGGACATACTAGTACTTGAACATGACACAAGACCTCGAGCATGAAGAAACACATCAGATGGAACATTCCAAGAGCTCAAATCCCAGTAGGCAAGCAAGGGTCATGAAAATAGCTTTTTCCTTGGGAATGTGAAGAGTTTGAAGAACCTAAATCCGTGAACCAATTTTTAATACTAACGTGAAGCTCACACTGCCTGTTGTGCCATGCTTAATGACCCTTTGTCTCAGATCCAGGTGTCTCTTGTCTTTTGTAAGAAATTGATAAAGTCCAACTTGTTATTATATAAGCGAGAAAAAAATTACAGACCCTTTACAGTTCTTGATGAACAATTGTGCAACCCTAATTCAAGAGTGTATTGAAAAGACCCACTCTACAATTTCTCCTAATTTCAAATTAGGTTCATTTACACTTGGTGTTCCACTAATGTGTATTCATTTCAGTCCTTTGCATAGTACTACAGTAATGGATAGAAGAAGCAATACAGTGATATATAGACTAGCTTATATAATCAGTTTTATTTTTGTAGAACATAGAGTGACCACTAGGTAAAAATTGATAGTTAGGCTTCATCAAGCAATATTTATTTATTTTTGTCTGGTTGAATACTGTCTTTTATCTGCAATAAATAAGCATTCTATACTCTATACATATAATTTATCCTTCTGACAATTCGATTGGTTATGTGGAACCTGAAAAGAAAGAAAAATAATCATTCAGTGAAAATAAGCTGTAAATTAGTTTAGTCCCAAAGGTTTTTAAATTAAAAAACTATGTCTATAACTATAGTAACCCAGTTTAAAATATATTTTTGTTGTTACAAATATCATAGATGTTTATTTTTTTCTTGTTTTTTAATACTAGGCAAAGGAATTTTAGATGAAAAAAAATGGAGAGATAAGATTAAATTTTTGCAGTCTCTCAGGTAGTTAGTCAAGACATCAGAAATGATGACTCTATATGTGCCTTTAATTTTTTTATATCGAGGATTGAGATATGAATTTAGCAACCATAGGAAGTGTTGACCTACTTGCACAGAACTAAAAACAAAGCACACACTCAAATACTGTGAAAATATTGAGTGTGAATCTACTGTTTAAAAAAGGCCAAAAATAACCTGAATCAACCCTGAATTCTATTACTTCATGGCTTCTCGTCATGGTTATTATTCTGCAGTTATCATATGGTAATGTAGCTCTGTGTTCTGATGAAGGAGCAGGGGATCCTTAAACACAAACACACATACACAACTCACCTTGAACTAAGAATCAGAAGACTCTAGTTCTAGTCCTATTTCTATCATTCGCCTAGTCTGCGACCTTTGTCAAATCAAAACAACAACACCACTAAGAAGCAAACCAAACCACCTGGGCCTTAATTACCTCATTTGTAAAAGAAGATCTTGTTTCAAAATTTTTTTCCAGATTAAAAATCTAAAATTATGATAGAGATATAACAAGTATTCATTTAATATACCCCATGAGCAATTATTATAATCTTTTCTTCAAATATGCGCTACAGGCCCTTACTTTGTCACACTTAGCTGAAGTATGGGCACACTGACAGAAACAGACTCCAACTCACACGGTTCAAGATTCTTCATGGAGGGCACACTTACAGATGTCAGAAGTATTATTAGAACCAGCTAAGGATCTTGAGGCAACCAGGGCAGCCAATTGCAGAAAGACATTAAGTCTTAAGACTGAAGCAACAAAAGCAGAGCATAGCTATTTCACTGAGAATTGAAACTGTGACAGACATTGCTATTATCGTGAAAGACATTCCAGACAGGAGAGGGCATAGAATTAAATACCCTGAATTTTTTCATCCTACTCTCTAATCTGCTATCAGATCCCCTCACTGGTTGAGTCTTAATTCAAAGTCAGTTGCAAAAAGCACCCTGGCGATGCCATCTATAGGGGCCAACTTCCTTGGATGCAAAGTAGGGGTTTGGAATATACATGATAAATCTGAGCTGAGGGAGAGAATAAGCTAAATAATGAAATATTTGTACACTTGACAAAACCACAATCCTAGTAAACTCTTCTCTCTGCCTATTCCACAGCTGTATCCTATATCTGAATTTGGCTGAAGGAAAACCTAAAAACTATAATGAATAAAAGTTTTTAAATGTATGACTAACTTCAAGTAAACCTTTCTTGCTGAAGAGAGTCTTACTATACACTCTTTGTAACCCATCAATTCTATTGTACTCTTAGGAGTCTTTCCCAACGCTCTCTCCATTTTTTTTTAAATGTTTAATAACTCATATCTCATTCTCATTCTTATCTGATGACTTTGTTTCATAGGTCAGTGAAAAAAGTTACAGTCATCAGAAAAGAATTTCTACAGACTTCTACCACAACAATCCACCTTTCAGTATTGGCAGTCACTAACTATAACTTAGGTGAAGCATCATACAGTTGATCTTTCTGCTTATGGGACAGCCCCCTTCAAATCTTATACACTCAAAAACTTTGCTCCAGAAATCCTCCCCTCTCCATTGTACATTGTCAACAATTACTCCCTAGAGTATCATTCTATCAGCATATAAAATTGTTATTTTTCTTCAATTCTTATATAATCTTTTGACAGCTGTTGACATTACCACTCCATGTGTAGCAATGGATTTGGTCTTACCTAAAAGAAAGACCTGGCTTTTGCCCCTTGCTCCTGGGAGATAACCTCTAAACTCTTGCCATTTCCTAAGCTTTAAGAATGTCTTTATTATTCTTGATGGGCTTCTGGGACCACACCTGATAATATATTCTAGCAAGGTGTTTTATGGTGGGCCCATGACACCAGCTCAACTTCCAGGAAATGGGAAGCTAGAGACTGATTTCAAACACATGAAAAATCATGTCATTTCTATAATGGTTCCCCCCCAAAAGCCATGAACTCTGAATCTTGGAGAGCTTCCTTAGTTGGAAATATTCTATGGGCATTGTTATACATCAGTGCCAGAACAGTAATGTAGCCTAAGGACAATAGAAACTTCATATGTAGAACCCTCCCAGACTTCTCAGTGCATTTCTTCACTCTGTCCTCCTTGTTGTAATCCTCACTGGGCATGATGGGTTTACTTTTGCCATAGCTGTTATGCATGGCCAGAGACACTCTTCTCCTTGATGTTCAGAAGGGTAGACCCCTAGTCAGTTTTATGTCTTTTCTTAAATGTCATCTTTTTATAGATGTCTAATCTTTTCAAATTTAGAATTTACCTGTATCCCAATGTTCCTAATGTCTCTTATTATTGATTACATTTTTGCTTTTTTTCCAAAGCATGTATCACCTAAAACATTATGTAATTCACGTTTATAGTTCATAAGAATTCTAGTTCCACGATGTCAGGAGTCCTTGTGTAGTTCACTTTTGGTCAATTCAATGAATAAATGTAACTAAAGTCAGTGTTGTTGTCTTCTCATGGTCGCAAGTACAAAACTTCAAGACCATGTTACTGGAGTGAAAGGGGTCTGTCTGCTTGTGTGCGTCTCAGTGGAAGAAGAGATACCGGGACAGGTTTTGCAGCAAAGCAAGTGAGGTTTATTTAGAGATTTACAAGTCCCAGAGAAACAGGTAAGCTGTTGCTCTCACCAACCTGGCTCCCTGGGCATCTCAAGAGTACTGATTATATAGGAAAAAATTTGTCGTCATGGAAACTAATGGAGCTGGGGTCGTGGGTGCTACTGCTGGAACAATTGGACTGGGCTGGATAATTGATCATTTTATTCGGTTCTGGAATCAGCCATGGCACCATCCCAGCTAGTCCCAGTAGCCTGGTTCCTGGCAGTGGAGTCGTTCACCCTTGATAGGCCTGGAGTTGAAACACATCTAATGCTAAAATGTTATTCTTAGTGTAATCCAGACTTATTGTCATCATGACTATAGACCCGAAGCTTGGTAAATTTTATGTCCTAGGGCTCAATTATTAAAGGAACGGGCATACAAAAGGTAGAGAAACCAGGTGAGTCACATTCCTATTATCCTGGCAAGACTAGGCTTGAATCAGAAAAAAACTGTGTTAAAGAAATGAATGAAGTTTGTGTGTGGTTACAGTGCAGTTACAATTATTACTCACTAGCCGCTCTCTTAGAATACTTGCTTCCCTAACTAAATGTAAGTTTAATGTGAAGTCAATACCTCTTAATCATTCATCCCATTTATGGCCTCAGGTTTTGGGTGCCTTTCTTTTTCCTTTTTCTTTTTTTTTTTTAAACAATTCTAAAGGCTCCAAGGTACAATAATACCTTCTTTAGAAAATCTTAATTCATTTCCATTTATTTTTGCACACTGATACATCACAGACCAATCTTCTCTCTCTCCCTAGCTCTCTCTGTCATCAAATGTTTATGATTATTTATATTTATAGGATTGTCTTTACTTTTGTTTGACCAAAGTTCAGCAATATATATTAACAAAAGGAGTAGCTTTTATTTTGTAAGAAACCTCTCTAATACAATAACCTTTAAGATTCATCTTTTATCTGTAACTAGTCTCCAACAAATAATACAATGATTTGTAAAAGCAAGAAAAAATAAGTTGTTAGAAATTCTGGCCTAAAATTATCTTTAAAAAAAAAGAACCTATGATGCACATTATGCACATTTTCAAATCTTTAAACTAAGGAAAGAAGTAGCGTAGTTTTAGAGTAGGAGGCAGATATTATGGTATATAATTTGGATGTAAGGACACCAGTTTTGGATCCAGATGGATTCCTTTGTGTTGTCTCTAGCTCTGTCCTGTGTGACCTTATCTGTAGTATGATTCTATCCTGTATCACCTCTCTAAAACTTAGCTTTTCATCTTGGTTGAGAAAAAGTTATAAATTGGGTAATGCAAGGATAAAAGGGTTAAGGTGCATAAAGAATTCCATGAAATAAGTCTTTAATAAATATTTGCTGTTAATATGATTATATAATAACCAAAACAATGATCATTAAAATTTATGCAAATTATATCAGGAAACATGCATAAACTCTTGAACATTATCTGCAAATTCACTGAAATAATTTTGTCCTACGAAGCAGACATATGAGTGCATTCACTTATGTAAGCAACGGCAATTAAACAAGCATTTCGATTCTATTAAAAAGTCTTACATCCTTCATCAGAAATACTGGAGGAGGATATGCTCTCTTGATTTCTGAAAAAAAAAAAAGCATTTATCTCATGCTTACTTCAGAAGATGAATTGGGTGTGGATGCTTCATTTCCTTTAGAAGAGATCAAATTAGCAATTAACTCATTCACAGGTAGAAATAGCCTGAGCTTAGAGAAGCATTATAAAATCTTACCTGGTAAAAAAACTGGTAAAAAAAAAAAATCAGTAACTGCCACACTAATAGATGAGGTTAAGTAAAGGTATTGCCCTGAATCAGGAAAAACATGATTATAAACATGTATTTTTAACAGGAATTAGGATGGGTTTGTTGTTTTGTAAGTTTTAAAATTGTTTGAAAGTACACTGGCTTCTGTGGTATAATTGTAACATATAATTAAACACATATGGAAAGAAAATTGTCATTTCAGCTTATTAGTGTTGAAAGAAATAACAGCTTTTATTGTCATGTGATGAGAAAATTGCACTGTAAGTTTCATTATCAGTCAAAACAACCCTTAAATTTAAGAAAAGAGAAAAAAAATAAAAAAATAGGAAGAGGAGAAAAGAAGCTTCTAAAGTTCACAAAAACTAAGAATAAGTGAATTGCCGTTTGATGAAAATTGAAGACTGAACTGTCCACAGCTGATTGTTTTATTTATTTGTTTGTTTGTTTGTTTTTAGGCAAGGCAAGCATTGGTTGACCTCACAGAATACAAGGACCTTGTCAGTTTACAATTCCTTATTGTTTATTTTTTATACCTATAGCACTTGATCTTCCTAGGTAATCTCCCATCCGGGTACTAACCAGGCCCAACCCTGCTTAGCTTCTGAGATCAGACAGGATCAGACTCATTCAGGGTGGCATGGCCATAGACTGATTGTTGATACTGAAATTGTAACATAGATAGATTGTAATTTTGGTTTAATTCAGAGTATACTGTTTGGTATGTACTTACAAGATAAAATAATTCTTTCAATTTAAAATGCACTGTCTTTTGTGATAACTTAACTAATTTTTATTCCTCATCGGTATCCTATATTTATTGTCCCCTGTTATGGACTGAATGTTTCTGTCTCTCCAAAATTCATATGTTGAAACCCTAACCCCAATGTGAAAGTATGAGGTGGGCCTTTGGGAGGGGATTAATATCAGAAAAGGTCGTGAGGTTGGAGTCGTCATGATTGGGATTAGTGCCTTGATAAGAACCACAGAAGAGCGTGCTTCCTGTCTCTGCTCTCTCCTATGGGATGGATGATACAAGGAGAAGCCAGCCATCTCTAATACATGGGCATCCTCAGCAGAACCCAACCATGCTGGCACCCTGATTGATCTCAAACTCCAGCCTCCATAACTATGAGAAATATTTTTATTGTTTATAAGCCACTCGTTTTATGACTGACTAACCCAATACACTTTTTACTTGTTTAGCTTCTTCTGTCCTAATCCCCACTGAGTGAAGACAGGCCGGTCAATTAAATTCCTTATCACATTTATTAGCCAAGATCCCCTCATTCTCCCATACTTGGCATATTTTTCTTTTTGTTGTAAACCCTCTGATTTTCTTTGTCTTTTTTTTTTTTTTTGTATTTTTATTTTGGGATTAATTATACTATTCTAATAAAGCTTACTGATGTATATAAATGTTTTAGGCCTTCAAAGTCTGTTACATGATATAAAGCTGTAAAACCAAATAACTTCCTGCTGGTCTCAGCATATCCATTTCTCTAGGCTGAATAATATTCTCAGTGGGATAAAAAGGTAAGCATTCAAGTAGGTCAGGGATTTTCTTACAAATAGCATTGCCACTCTATTGCTCCGCTATAGAAAATAACAGGAACATGTTTTTATCTGATTGTGAAGCCTTTGGCATCTTCTGTACACTCTCAAGGCTGCAGGCCACAGTGGAATAGGTTGAATTAATCTCTTTAGATTTAAGCTTATTTATCAAAAAGGAAATAGGTTGTATGCTAAAGTCTTAGGTCAAGCCCTCTGCTTTCACTACTCTCTTCCACCTCATACAACTGAGATGTGACTTAATAACGTCTTTACACATTGAATAAAGCTTCCCATCTGCCTTATGATGGCAGAGCAGAGGAAGACATTGTGTAAATGTTGAGAAAGATAATATCACTAATGCAGGTATGAATTCGGGAGCAAGAGAGTAGAAAGATTTAACTGTGTTTTGGGAATTCAATAAAAAAATGAGGTGTAGATTTTGTTTCATTTTTTTAAAAAAATATATGCATTTGTATACTAAATATAAATTCACATTTCAGGTACTTATACTTTGAAATTCTTAGAGTAGACATGAGACATGGTATAACCAAAATATGTCTTGAATAAATATTAAAGGTGAAATTGTATGTTATTTTTGAAGGCCTTGCATAAATTCCCCACTGTTTTTTTTTTTTGGGGGGAGGGGGTAGTTCAGTTCAGATTCTCTCAGAGGAAACTAATTACATACTTGTCAGAGGTCTGGTTGTCAACACTGATCAGGTGATTGTGGCCTTAGACAAATTTACCAAATTTCCAAACTATATACTTGTCAAACTGCTGCTTTTTAAAACTTTTTCAAGTCAGACCATCCCCTCTCCCTTTTCCCCAAGGTCAACTTCAAAATATCCATTTCTCTATTTCTATCTGCTACTTCTTTTTCACCATCTATGTCTTTCTGCAAGCATTTGTTGGAAAGCCATTGCAGGTAGTTTCTAGATGTAAAAATGATGAATAAAACATAATTCCTGCCTAGAAAAAACTATGGTTAATAAAGTATATATTCAACATAAAAAACATCTTACCAATTTTTAAATAGTAAAGCTTTTGGAGACTAGAAAAGTGAATAACTAAATTATCTAAAATGGTATATAGTATCAGCAACGATTCACAGAAAAAAAGATCAGTTATAAAGTTCATTTAAAATCAACTAGGATGATTGTTGAAATGCAAATTTCTGGGCCCAAACCCAGATATTTTGAAAGTGTAGATAGAGCTTGGTAATCAGCATGTTTAATAGATAATAATATGAAAAGGATAATAGCTAAGTTAGGATTGAAAGCTTAATAACAAATGGCACTCTGAATAATTTACTGACTGACCACAGTTTGACAGACACTGATTTAAGCATTGTCATATTGGGGGTGAATTTACTGGCTATGGAAAACAAGAACCACCCAGTAGAAATGCTAAGGAAGAACATGTCAAAAAGTATTGTATCAACAGACTGTTGTCATATTGAGTTACATAACCATCACCCCTTATCTTGGTGATTTATAATAGCAGTGATTTGTTCTTCTAGATCTACATCAGTGACATCTGGTCAGCTCTGCTTGGGGCTGCAGTGTCTGAGGCTCCACAAGGCTTTATTATAGACTCCAGGCTTTAGAGGCAGCAGATACCTAAGGGAAGCTCCACGTTCTTATAACAATTATGTGAGGCTCAAGGGGCAAGCACAATTACACCCTTATCAGGTGGGTTGGCATCTTATTGGCCAAGGCAGGTCAAGTGGCCACTGCTGATGTTAAAAGGGCAGTGCATGTGTCAGGTTGAGTCAGGGTCAGAATCCACTATTCAAAGATAATTTAATTAAAATTCTTATTGATGAGCATAGAGATATTGTCTAGATAACAGAACATTATTGTCCTTTTGCCTAAGAGAACAAAGGAAGGGATTTCAGATAATTGAAATCTATAAACATAAATGGGATCCCTGATATGGACTGAATTGTGTTCCCCCCAAATTCATTGGTTGAACCTAATCTCTAATGTGACCAAATTTGGAGATAAGGTCTTTAAAGAGATAATAAAGGTAAGATAAGGTCCTAACACTGGGACCTTAATCTAATGGGACTGGTATCCTTATAAGAAAAAGAGACATCAGGAGAACACATGCCCAAAGGAAAGGTCATGCGAGGACATAGCCAGAGGTGGCCATCTGCAAGCCAAGGAGAGGGGTCTCAGGAGAAATCCGCACTTTCAGGACCTGGAAGTGGACTTCTAGCCTCCAGAACTGTCAGCAAATATATATCTGACATTTGAGCCACCCAGTCTGTGATATTTTGCATGTAGCCCAAGCAGACTAACACAGTCCTATGGAACTGAAACTGAGACTTCTGATGAGGAGGTCTTGCTCATCTGATTCTGAGGAACAGTTAGTTCCTTGGGCATTTGACAAACCATTTCTGCTGGGCAAACTCCTAATAACATAAAAAAAAAATTTCACATTTTATGAAGCCATGTAACATCACAATTATTCTGTAAAACTGATTTTTGGAGTTGTATAAATGATAGTTCCCTCGAATGTATGGATTTCCTTGAAAATTACATTCAATAAGTATTTCATTTTAGAAATAGTGTTGTGATTTTGTTTTGCCCAAAGAAACTAAAGTGATTGGCATAAAAAAAATCAATAAATAAAATAAGAATAAGGAAGAAAAAGAACAAAAATATTAATAAGATTTATTTTATGTAAGAACACTTAGTACATCAAGTATTATTAATATTAACAACAATAATTAGATAAGTTGTCCTTCTTAATAAGACAGGTTATAATAAAACAGAGATTCAAATGTAAGTAAAGCGTTTTACTGAAGATAAATACATTCAGCCAAAAGTAATAACAGGCCCAGTGTGAAGATTTGAAGGAAGCCACTGGAGCCCTCGTTACTCTCATGTGGTGCAATCCTACCAATAAGTTAATAAATCACCAAAATGACAACAGCTTACATTCGGAAAGTCTGCAAAAGAAGTCACACATAGGGTCCACGTGAAATGTGAACAATTGTGTATTTTTGCACAGTTGTAAAACTGTGGTTTCAAAAATTTTATCACTATAAAAAAATCTACAATCACCATTAGCTACAGCATATGTTTAGGAGTCTCAGGAAAACTTTATTCTATGCGTCCAAGGATACATAGCAAATAGTTCTGAGACTTGGACATCACCAGGTTCACTGGAATGAATTATAAACTTTTAAAAATATTTTACACAGGTGAAGCATTAGACTGCCTTGCTTGTCCAGGTCCTTTGCCAGCATTTACTCTCAGCTTCATTCCTTCTTCCCCAGCTACTGACACTGCACTGGTTCCTCTCCTGACTCTCCTTAACTCCCTTATTAGTTACCTTCTTCCCGCCTCACTGTCCCATCGAAAACACAGATTTGTCTGTTTTTCTCCTACAAAGCTTTTGCATATTCTCTTTCGTTGTTTTGATTCTTACCTGCCTTCAAATGCCACATAAACTAAATTGTCACAATATATTTTACAACAAAACAATTTCTTTGCTTAAAAGAAAGGATGTGGACAGTGCTGAAACCAGATCACACAGATTACACGGATGTGTTCCCAACTCTACACTGAGTAATATCACCTTGGCAGCTTTAAATCAGTGTATGTGTGTCTGGGGGGAGGGGTGGGCATTTAGATAATGGAAATGATCAAATCAGGATTTTTTATTTCTCCTGAAGTGTCAGCTGTTCATCATAGAATGCCATTACATTAGAGCTATTTGCTGTTATTAAATGATATTAGCAAAGATGATATTAACATTTAAAGGTTCATTATGGACTGGTAGTCTAAGTATTTTATATTCCTTAAATCAATTAGTACTGGAATAATCATCTGGAGTATGTACTAGAATTATCCTTATCATGAGGTGATGATATCGAGGTCAGAGATGTTGGATCTCATTCAGGGCAATACTTCTGGTAAGTGTGGGAAAAGCAAAATGAAGCTTTGCATCAGCCAGTCTGAACAAGGGCTTAGGATATTTGAAAAGGAATGTCTTGGAGTCATAAGACTTAAGTAGAAGTCCCTACATTCCATTCTTGCTTTGACCTTGGGAATTTTTTTGTTGTTGTTTTTTGTTTTTGTTTTTTCCTAATCTGAGACTAAAAACTTTCTTCAGCGGAAATAACAGAGGAAAAAAAATATATCTTTCAGCATTCTTGGGGAAATAATTTTATAAAGTTATAATATGCTTCAGTAGCCTCAAATATGTAATACATTTGACATGTTCAGCTAAAATTTAAGTAAACTTTTTATAAATATCCTATTGGTTCTGTTTCTGTGTAGAATACTGACTGAGCACTCACTAAATAATCTCTTCTCCAGGTAAATAGCACAAGCTTTTTACTAGAGCATTGTGATGAATTTTGGTTCCTTCCAAAATAATCTATGTGTTAACTCTGGACATGCTCCATACTCCACGTTTTTGTTTTTGTTTTTTTAAATAACAAAATATTTAGTTTCGCTTTTTCTTCTTTTTTTAAAGAATCCCAAACTGTCTCTGGCCTAGCAGCTATTTGGGGACAACCTTGCTAAAATACTGTTATGTGCACAAAATATTTTGGATCAAGAGTGTGCTTAACAATCTGCTACTGCAATAATCCTTCAGGTGTGCTAGCATCATTGTAAGAATGCACTGAGAGTAGTTTCCCTATCTATGTGTAGCAACCATTTCTATGAAATAGTGTTCTGTGCAGAGTTAGCAAATGGATACTTCTTAAGGCTTAGGGCCCTGTGTTTCAGTATATGCACTACGTATTTAAATATTTCCATGTCTTCAGTGTGCCAAAAAGTTAAAAACATGACAATTCAAGCATGTACATTTTAATCTGCATTTACAAAAAGGTTTATGAAATATATTTGTCTATTCAACTGCCTCTCTGTAGTGTATCTCCAGGTCATGATTTTTGATCCTCTCTAGTGATTTACAGCAACTTGATAGAGTCAAAGGACTTAAAGTAACCCATGGCCTCAGCTTTACAAAGGAAGATCTAATTTGGAGAGAACTGCATAAGATCTGTCTTAGTCAGTTTGAACTGCTATACCAAGATACTGTAAACTAGACAGCTTAAGCAACAGAAATGTATTTCTCACAGTACTGGAGCTTGGAAAATCCAGCTGATTTAGTACCTGGATAGAATTCTCTTACTGGTTATGTCCTCACATGTCTGAGAGAGACAGAAAGTACATTCTCTCATGTCTCCTCTTATAAAGCCACTAATCTCATCATGAGGGCTCCATCTTCATGACCTAATTAAATCCCCAAAACCTTATCTTTGAATATCATCAATTAGATATTAAATTTTTAACACATGAATTTTGGGGGATACAAACATTCAGTCCATACTTGTCCTTTTCTGTTACAAAATCATCTTACTGAATAAAGTCATTAATAAGGATTTTCAAGCAACTAATTTTGATTTTGCCATGTGAAGATATTTGAGAATATTTCAATCAATCCTCAAGCATTCTGTTAAGACCACTGTTTTCATTAATATAATTGTAAGACTTAACATTTCTGACAACTCTAGTTATTTCATTTCATATTTCCCCCAAACTTTATGCTTTTTGTTGTTTTCTTTACGCATAGAACATAAAATGATGTATATAAATCATGCCTATAGCTGTCATTTTATTTAACATTTTCTTTTATTTTCAGTTGGCAAATAATAAAAGTCCATCAGAGTTAGAAATGGACTTTACGCAGACCAAACCACTGATTTGATATGTAAAAAATCTGAAACACAGGTTAAGTCACTTGTCCAAAGTTGTAAGTTAATTACTCATTAATATTCTAAGTAGAATTCAGATTCTTTTATTACAAGTTCATTATCTTTTGATGGCACTAGTACAATTCAATAAATCCTGTCAACTAATGTGAATTAGTAAGATACTCAGTAGCCAACCTCTGCTATTGGTGTGGCCTTCTTTGGACTCTATAGAGATAGCCACAGAGACACTAAAAGGTACTATTAATCCACTTGATAATAGCCATTAACTAATTCTTTTTCCTCTCTTCTATTATTGAGTGACTCAAACCTCACTTTAAGATAGTAATATAAGCATACTAATAAAAAAAGTAGAAGCAATCCATAGGAAGGAAGAAGATACAATAAATTCAGAAACTAATTAGAAGAAAAGTTATTTTTTAAAAAAGACATTAATTAGGTAGATTAATTAAAGCCTAATTTGTTTTAGCATGGCCTAAAAGTGCAATATTTTAATCTAATTCCATAACCATGGATCTGCTGTTTTTTTTTTTTTTGAACTGGTAATGGACATGTTTAAAAATAAAAATTTAAAATTAAAAGATGACATATCCATAGTGAAGAGATTTTTATTATGCTTACTAAACCATGAAAATGATAAAAATGATAAAAACATTGAATAATAGGGAAAATATTTATTTCTCATAAAACTGGTATAAAATAAACCCAGATTGTGAACTGAACATTGCTATAATCAAGTTTATGTACAATGAAAGACACTTACTCCATCAGATTTTACATATACATATAAAGCTAAGTTACGTAGTCTTGAAAAAAATCATAAACTGTTAATGGAGGAAAATGAGTTTAATGACATGGGTGAATAAGGAAGAATGTCTTACGATTCCACATTCTTCAGCCTGAATGTGTAACAGAATTATACAAACTTTTTGCTATGTGATTTCCAGTAGAGCAGAGTATTTGCGGTGGTTCTCCTTATCCGCAGGGAATACATTCCAAGCCACCTAGTAGATGTCTGAAACTGTAGATAGTCTTGAACTCTATATATACCATTTTTTCTGATACATACATACCTTTTCACTTAAAAGAAGCACATTATGGCCTTTTTTCTTGGGCTTTTGGGAATTGCCAGCATCACTATTCCTACTCTTAAGGGCTATTGTTAAGTAAAATAAGAATTTATGGAACACAAGCACTGTGACACCACTGAGGCTACTAAGTGACTAACAGCTTAGGAGAGGAGTGTATACAGTATGCATATACTGGACAAAGGGATGATTCGTGTACTGGAAAGGATGACACACAATTTCATCATGCTACTCAGAGCAGCATTCAATTTAAAACTTATAAATTGTTTATTTCAGGAATTTTTATTAATATTTTTGGACTGCAGTTGACCACAGGTAACTGAAACTATGGAAAGTGAAACCACAGATAAGAGATGATTTCTGTATCCTCATCTTGTTAATTTTAGATTTGGCCATTAGACTTGCTTAGACTATTGACAATCTAGCAGATGTGACATTAGCAGATATTTTAAATGTGATTCGGTGTTTTCCTTTGTTCTTGTCATACTGCTCCCTCTTCCCACCCATAAAGGCCCTCCTTACTCAGCTCAGGTTCTGACACACCACCCCAGGCCACAGCTTGTACCAAATCCCCTTACCCCATGCCACTTTATACACCCTTCTGATTCAGCCAGAGTTCCAATACTATGCACTGCTTGCTCTTCTAACACTGCCCCTTCAACTCTGTAAGCAGACTGCCTACCTTCCCCTCTCCTGTGCCTTCTTACCTTACTCATGAATAATATTCCCAGCAGCCTTGCTACTCTTTTATTTTGTAGACCGTTCCCATTTAGTCTCTGACACCTTGATCAGAGTCACCATAGTATCCCCTCCTATGCTTTATTGGGAAACCAAAATATTGGGCCTGCACTCATATGTAATGACTCATAGTTCACTTTTTTATAAGGAAAAAGGAAAAATGTAAAAGGCCAGTTAAAAGGAAGGGAGTGGGGAGCTGAACAATCATGGTAGGGTTTGGAACAAGGTTGTGACATGATCTCATATTTTATATTTTAAAGAATGACATATGCCATAGAGTGGAGAGTCCAAGATCACACTGAGGACATCGTTCAAAAGTCTCATGCAGCTCTCTAGAAGAGGCATGACGGCACCTTGGATAATGTGATAATGAAGAAGTTAGCAGGGTCTGGTTTCGGACATAGTGTTACAATCGAGCCAAGAGGGTTAGCTGATAGATTTTGAAAAGGAGAACGGTCAAAGATGAAAATGAGGATTTTACCACCTTAGGAACCTGAGTATTTAGAGTTGCTATTTGCTTACATGGCAGCCATTGACCATAATTAGTTTGAGGAGAAATATAGAGAGATTGGTTTTGAACGTATTAAGTCTTCCAAGTTAATTAGACATTAGAGAGGAGCCATTGATTGTATAAAGGAATTTGTAGGGTTGAGTTCAAGAGATATCCAGAGCTTAAATTATACATTAAACATAAAATTTCCTCTATTCAACTTTATTTGAAAACGTAGACTCTCATGTAATAAAAGAAAATAACTAAATAAGATTTAGAAAAATTAGAATAGTAACTATTAAAAATTGTGCAAAAAATCACACAAAAATCTACCATAAATAAGTTTGATGGCTTTCTAGGTTAATTTTCTCAAATTTCAATAACAAAATAATTTTATGCTATTAAAAATATTCTAGAGCAAAATATAAAGAGAGATTCTAAGTAATTTTTGAACTCAAGCTTTTATATAAATAACAAAATTTGTAAATAGTAGCACAATTAAAACACAAAAACTGACATTATAGACTTAGCTTATTGATAAGTATAATACAAATCCTTACTGAAAGTTTGGCATTTTGAATTCAGTGATTGTATGTATATGTTATCTGATAATTTGAAAATTATTATTAGAAATATGTGTATTAGTCACCTTATCAATAAATCAAAAAAGAAAAAATCAACTAACTTCATAAATGATCAAAAGTTTTTTAATGTTTATTTGAAAATCAATGCTGCTTTTATTTAATGAAAGAACAGATGGAATTTTATTTAATACATGGATATACCTAGATTATATGAATATTGATATGTACATAATCAATTGCATTCTAAATGGTGAATCACTGAAGCTTTTCCTTTTGAAGTCTAGGACAGTACAAGGGTATCTACACTGATCTTTATTATTTAACATTATTCAGGAGTATTACCCAAGACACTTTAATGTGAAAAGTAAATGCAATTTATAAATATTGCAGAGAAAAAAGTAAAATCATCATTATTTAAAGATGTAAGATTGATTAACTAAAAAATACAAGATAATGAGAAAGCTATTTTAAAATACGAGAATTCACCGAGTAAGTAGAAACATTATCATATGAAATCAATTTATTTTTAATTATTTAAAAAATCACATAAAAGCTGAAAAAAGGAAAAATACTGTGCTTATTTATTTGCTGGTCTGGAGAAACAGAAAATTCTCTTTAGAGGAACAATGACGTTAAGATCCTCAAATTTTCTTGAGAATTTTCATACATAAAGTAGCATCTACTGAAAGTTTTCCAGGCATTGCAGGGGAAATAAACCCATAACTGGAAACCCAGAGAAAAAGTAGACAATAGAGACAAGCTCACAATGACTAGCGATTTCACATGTATTTAATATATACTTGGCATAGAGCACAAGATAAATGAAACTGTAATAAAGAATCAAATGATCATTAAGGTAATAAAAAGTACCTTAGCAGATTAATAGATTAAATAGATTAAAGTGAGGATGAGCAGGAAAGAGAGGGAGAATTAGAAGCAATATTTGAAAAGCTAATGGATGAAAATATTGAAATTAATCACATAGCTCAAGCCACATATTAAAAGAATGCTGCGAATTCCAAGCATGAAGACTCAACTAAACGTACACAGAGGAAAATAATAGTAACATTTCTGAAAATCAAATACCAAGAGAAAACTTTAAAAGAAACTGAAAGACAAAATAAGAAACACTATTTTCAACAAATCGACCATAAGACAGACAGCTCACTTATCAAACAGAATTAATAAAATAGACAAATTAAATTAACTACTGTGATTTTGAAAACAATGCCCACTGAACTAGAAATCTGGAGCCAGAAAATAAAAATTCATAAAAATTGAAGGCAAAACTTGTTGATACAAATGTTGAAAGACATCATTATTAATAAACTCTTAAAATAATAATAAAGTGACTTCTTCAAGCAGAATAATTATAATGATCTTGGTTGTTGGAAGTGTGGAAATGTAGAAAGGTATAAAGAGCAATATAGTTTGCAAAGGTATGGATAAAGCTAAATAAATTTGATGCAATAATATCAATAACTTATAGAGTTTAAATATATCCACAATTTAAATACACAAAAATACTGAAGATAAGAAGTGAATAATTAAAGTTTTAGTGCTTCATGTTCTTTGTATTGCTTGAAAAATGCAAAAAAGAATACTTAAAATTACACTTGAATTAATCATAAAGTATGTTGTAAGTTTTAGAGTAACTTCAAGTAGAATAGTACATTTAAAGAACAGATTAATAAAGTAAAACTAATAGGATAAAAGATGGAATTGTAAATAAAGTAATTTAATCTAAAAGAAGACCAGAAATGAGAGAAACATGGAAGTTGAACAGGGCAGAAAAAAATACTAAATGTATTGTATACACTGAACCAAATTCTTAAATTGAAAGACAAGATTTCAGATTGGGAGGTAATTGGGAATAATGTACTGCCAATGAGAAATACACCTAAATTAAAATTACAAAAAGGGTGAACTATAAATAATGGAAATGCATACCATACAAACAAAAGATTGCTGGTGTAGCTATGTATATATCAGACAAAGTAGACTTTAAAGTCGAAACATTAGCAGAAATGAAGGATAATATTTCAGAATAATATTTAAATATCGCCAATCCATCAGAAACATGTAACACTTTTCTATCTGTATAAATATGACCTCCATTCAAAATAAACAACTCCTTGAAAACTAGAGATAAGAGTTTCAATAATATGAAAATAACTGTTTACAAAACTACTAGTCATCATGCTTAATGATTCATTAGTGAAAGTTTTTATCAGAAATGTCAATGAATCAAGGATATATTTTATCACACACGCTTTAAACATTATTCTTATGTTGTACTATATAATAAGACAAATTTATTTTTCTTATTTTTTATTTAACAATGAAAAAAAAAGTCAGTTACAGGCAGATTATAGATATTATATATATATGAGAGGCAAAACAAATCTTCCAGAAGAGTATGTAGGAGAATAACTGCACACATTTGGGAGAAAAGATTTCCTAGGTCTTGTAAATACTAACCATAAATTAAGAGATTGATCAGTCCCCCCCCCAAAAAAAAAATTAGAAACTTCTGTTTATCAATTAAGACAAGGAAAAGATAAACCACTGGGTAGAAGCTATTTGCATTAGATGTAACCAGAAAATGACTACAAATCAATTTTAAAAAGACAGCAAAGTGTGTGTGTGTGTGTGTGTGTGTGTGTGTGTGTGTGTGTGTGTGTGTGAGAGAGAGAGAGAGAGAGAGAGAGAGAGAGAGAGAGAGAGAGAGAGAGAGAGAGAGAGAGAGAGAGAGTATGTGTGTAACAGGCACATCACAGAGGAGCCAATGGCCAGACTATCAAATATCAAATATCTGGTAAAGGTAAGAGATGTTTTCCTATGTGTGTAAAGATTTCTTGCCTGAAAAGTATAATTTTTTACTACGTTTTTTTCTTGGTGATCATAAGACCATTAACTACATAGTTGATGGTTCTTATTACCTGTCAGGATATTTGTAGCTTTTTCCAAAGTCGAGACAGGGATATTAATTTTTCTTTTTCTTTTTTAGTTCTATAGATGCCACCAACAGTATTTGGCCCACAACTTTTATATTTTAGGGTGGTCTTAAACATTTAAAATTTGCCCTAACAGTGTGGCAACTTTCTCTGATTTACTGAGAGTTTATATAGAAAGATACACATTTTTTTTTTATTCCTGAAAGTATTACCCCAACTATCTGTCCTTGAAAATGAGAATGATTTGAACTTGCCAATGTATTTGTTTTAAAACATGTCAGTGTTGCTCAATTATAGCAACAGTGAAAATGTTACACCCTATACTAGGGCTCCTGCATTAGTGAATGTAGTGCTTCTAGTTTCAGTTTTCTCTTACTCAGACATTTGACTATACCTACTTTATCTGTGATGAATCCTGAGTGAGCCTTCATTGTGGCAAAACACAGTAACCAGGATCATTGGCAGAAGTACATTTATAGTGAGTTTTGGTAGGTAAGTGCCTATCTATAAAAATTTTGTTGCATTTGTTAAGTTTGTGTAACCTTCAGCTGGGGCTGGTAAACCTCATAGCATAATCTAATATTATTTTAATTGTATAAAAATAAAATCTAATTTATTATAGGAATTTTGAATGTATTAATTTTAAGCTATTTTTCAAAATGAAATTACAGCAAAATTAAATTTAAATAAAGGCGTTTTTATAGATCTTATGTTAAGTACTGAAACTATAAATAACACACAGAGTCAATGAGCTATGAGCAATATCAGCTATATTATACAGATATTTTTAAAAAACTGAATTATGTTCAGACAATGTTTATAATGATAAAAACAGTTAGAAAATAAACTGTTGAATTGCTATTAGGCTTCTAAGGTTAAAGAATTTTACTAGCTATACAAAGAATGTCCTTAAATTTTACAACTCTAAATTTATTACCATGGAACTCAGCTAAGCAAACACATTTTTATCTGTTGACATTTAATCAAGCTAGAAGATTTTTATTTATACAAAGCATTACATAGATTTTGAATGTTTTTCTTCACTATCATTGAAATTAACCACAGTGTGCTCTTTAGGCATAATATATTAGACAGGCATACAGACATTTCAGATACGTGAAATAAAGGGGAATGAAGAAAGAGGTAAAATGTTCTAGTATTGATTACATGTTTAATATGTGCCATGACTGTGTTAGGTTCGCAGTTTTTAACTCCACATTTAAACATAAGACCAAAAACTGCAAAACTCCTAGAAAGAAACATAGGAAAAAAGCTCTTTGACGTTGGCCTTGGCAATAATTTTTTGGATGTAATGCCAAAAGGAAAAACAAGCAAAAATCGACAAGAGGGACTACGAATTAAATAGCTTCTGGACAACAGAGGAAACAATAAACAAAATTAAAAGGTAACCTATGATTGGGAGAAAAAAAGTTGTAAATCATATATTTGATAAGAGTTAATATCCAAAATATATAAATAACTCATACAGCTCAATAATAAGAATAAATCCAATTTAAAAACAGGCAGAGAAAACAAACACTTTCCAAAGACTTTCAAATAGCAAACAGGTACATGAAAAAATGTTCAACATAATTAATCATCAGGGAAAATAAAATCAAAACCACAATAAAATGTGACCTCACACCTGTTAAGATGGCTATCATCAAGAAACAAGAGATAACAATGTTGTTAAGGATGCAGAGAAAAGGGAATACTTGTGACTGATGGTGGGAATGTAAATTGGTTCAGTCAGTATGGAAAACAGTATGGGGTTCATCAAAAATAGAACAACCATTTAATCCAGTAACCCCATTTCTGAGTATATATCCAAAGGAAATTAAAACATAATATCGAAAAGATATCATGATAAACATTTGTTTATTGCAGGATTTTCATAATACCCAAGATGTTGGTATAACATAAGTGTCTATAAATTAATCGATACATAAAGGAGTGATATATATGTATATTTAGGAATATTATTCAGCCATGGGAAAGAAGGAAGTCTTGCCATCTGTAACAATATATAAATAGACCTTAAGGGGATTCAAAGCATAAAATTTATACAATGTTACATGTCAATTATATCTCAATAAAAACTAAAACAACTTCATGAAATATTTGTCAGTTTCCTAAGGAAGATCCAGAAAATCAGAAGAATTTCGTATTTTGCTCAGTTACATAGCTTATATGTAGGACAGCAGGGTTTTAACTTCAAAGTCCATTAATTTTTTTATTGCATCTTTTAAACTGACTTCTATTCATATAGATATAGATCACACTTAATATGGAATATCTTATTTACTCATATTTTATTTAAAGTTTAGATTCATGTTGAAAACTATTAATCTTTATTCATTATTAAAAACATTTTCCATTGATTAATATCTATAGTTTCAATGGAGTCATACAAAATTTGAGGTAAAATCAGTTTTAAAAAATAGAAATTGAGTTTGTTTGCACATTTTTATTAGTAATTTGTAAATTAAACCTGTTTTTCTAAAAAAAAAATATCCAGTTTTTAATGAGCTATTAAAAGCTAAGAGAACATTCCTGTTCTATGTCATGTGTTTGTTATACAGCAGGACATGAAAATGAACAGTTAAGCATTCACACAGATATTAACAATATATAACAATATTAAAAGGTAAATTGATGCACCTATAGTGTGCAGAATGTTTTACAAAGCCATTGTGCTTCCAAAGACAAAACAATAAACTTCTTTCTGAACATAGCTCTTGTGAGATGATACATAAAGATAGGCATTTATAATGACAAGAGTTAAATGGAAATATTGATGTTAAAATAAATCATATGAAACGTGATGAGATGTCAGGAGAGAGAAGCACAGCATCATAAAGGAAATGCTGTTTAGCTTGTAGAAGTATGGGAAGAATTTTATTATGAAAGTTGGGGGAAAGGGTAAGAATGAGGAAATGGTATTCGTTAAAGGCTGAACATTAAGGTTCTTTATAAATATTTATAAAGTCTATTCTAAAGTTGAAAAGTGGGAAATAAGATAGAAAACATATAAAACCAAATCAAACTGGACTGTTATACATAAATATCTTTCCATCATTTTAGCTGCAATAGAAGTATAATTCTCATATGATTTGGCAGAAAAATCTATTTGAATCTCTTGTTATAATATTCTAAAATTATAGTTTCCTTTCAATCTCTGAAGAAGCATTTTTAACAGAGCAAAAAGATATAATTCTTTAGTGAGATCTTTTAGAGTGCTCTACGGTCAACATGTTTGACCTATATAATCAATCAGCTAACCTAAAATTTTTTGTATAAAAATGTGATTATGATTCCCCAGGCCGCGTTTTAACCTGAATTTGGGCAGCAACAATACTGTGTATCTTTTTAGTAGGACATTTGAAAATGAATATTATCATGTTATGTATATGTCCAAATTTGCCTATAGCATAATTGAAGGACTTGCTAGAAACCATAGCAAAGTGAAAAGCCTGAGTTCCAGCCAGCTTCGCAGTGTGCATTCTAAATATACGCAGCTGGTTAATTTGCAAAATAGTCTGTTAAAGTCACCATTTGAAACAATGAGCTTAATTTGCATGTGGTGAATAAAAGCTTTCCAAAAAAATTATTTCACGTTGTTATTCTTCATAATATATATAAGAAAAAATAATACATAATCAATTCAGGTTTAGTTAATCTGGGTTTATTAAACAACCAAAATAATATTAAATTTATTATTTAAATGACAATATTTTTTGGTTTCATGAGATTAATTTGTTTGAAAAATGGCTGAATTAAGAACAGATGGGAAGGAGATATGACAGCAAGTTCCATCAGAACTTAATTGGCATTAAAAATAAAAAGAAACTCCAAAATGTTTAAGAATATTGATGCAGGAGGATTATTGAACCATTTTTAAGAAAAATTAACTGGTGATATCGCTTTAGTAAACTTTAGTTGAAACAAAATATAGAACTTTAGAAAAATAATATGTTAGAGACACTAACTTTATTTATTTATTTTTATTAAATTTATTGGGGTGACATTAGTTAATAAAATTATATAGGTTTCAAGTGTACAATTCAATAATAGTCCAATGTATATTGTATTGTATATTCACTGCCCAAAGTTAAATTTCCTTCTGTCACCATATATTCGATCCCCTTAACCCTTATCTACCCCCACCTTCCCTCTGGTAACCACTAAAATGTGCCCGTGTCTATGAGTTTTTGTTTGTCTTGTTTGTTTGTTGTTTCAATCTTATTTATTCTTGATAGCTATTTTTATTTTTACTCTACAAAATCAAACCAGTATATGAAGGGCACTTTAGGAAAACAACAGAATCTAGCAGACATGATTACATAAAGCTAAAAATTACTTACTTATTGACCATTGACTTTTAGAAATGATTGAAAACTGGATATTATATGTAGTGCAGACTAAGAGTTCTGTCTGTTGTGATATAATTTTTTCTCATTTTGCTTCTGTGAGGAAGTGTAGGAAGGGAGTGGGGGAGTTCTAGGCTGTACAGACACATAGCAGAATGTTATGAGGCTTATTTAATTTCATTGCTTGTGGCTGTTAATGAATTTTTGTTTGTGTTAATACTTTCACTAGTTTAATTTCTTTCTTTTATTGTGTTATATCCCATATTGCTTCTGTCTTTTTTTTATGATGCCTCTTGTTCCTAGAATTCCCTCTTTCTTCCCTCTCTGTTTATTAGATACTATTTATTTTTGAGGAACCAACTCTAGTCTCATATATTCTGTGGTACTTTGAATATCTACTAATGACATTTTTTTAATAGAGTCTTAACTTTAATTTCTTACCATTCTTCTGCTCCATGATCCAATTGAGATCCAATTAACATATTATATTAGTTTTAGTTGTACAACATAAGGAAATATATATATATATATATTTCAAAATGATTAGCACAATAAATTTAGTTATCACCCATCATTGTACACAGTTACAATTTTTTTTCTTGTGATGAGAACTCTTAAGATCTCTTCTCTTAGTAACTTTTGAATATTGCTAACTATAGTCACCATGCTGAACCAGGACCTATTAATCATAAAACTGGAAGCTTGTACCTTCTGACCACCTTCAAAGTTATATATATTGTATTCCCTTCCTCTGTGTGTGTGTGTGTGTGTGTCTTTCTCTCTTATTTTTTATAGTCACATATATGTAAATTCTGTTCAAATATAGAGCCACAGAACAGTGCAAAAAGGCATCTCAGATGAAATCTCAGGGTCTAAATTGGCAGCCTGCTTAATGGGAGGAATTCTGGTCCCCACATTCAGTCTTTTACTTTTATCTAATATTTATTTCCTGTTTGAAGACAACCCTTTGTAATTTGAAAATTTCTTGTGCTTCTTATTTATTTAAACCCACAAATAGTTTAGGCAGCAGATATTACCTGTAAACTTTTTAAAGATATGTCATGTCCAATAATTTCTTCCACTGTTTGTTGGCCATATTGTAAGTGTAGGATACCTGAGACAGAAAGAACATAGTTAACATTGTACACAGTCACAATAAAATTTAGGACATATATTTTGAAATTCAGTTCAAGCAGAGTCAGATTCAAAAGCCAGCTTTTTACTTACTGGCTGTATGAATTTGAGATGAATATCTAAGCTTCAGTTTCTGAAAAGCAAAATTAAAGAATTATTTCTACTTTGTATATTATTGTAAGAATTAAGTTTTTATAAATGAAACAAATTTCAGATGTGTTAAAAACAATATAATTTTTCTAGCCCTTGTATTGGCATTTTCTTCATCTTTGGATGTAAGGAAAATGTTATGAAATGTAAAATGAGAAAATAAAAGAAAATGGGAAGAAAGAACTGATATTTTACACATGCTGTTAATAAATAGTAATGGATTTCACTGGATTTTCTGCCAATGGAATTTGCATTGTTTGCAATTATTATTAAAATATATTCTTCTAAAAAATCTCTATATAGGTTTAAAATTTGCTTGATTCGAGTTTTCCAGTTTTTCTATTATACCAAGATAGAAGTTCTTTGAATATGTGCCAATATGTTTCCAAACTGATTGTAAAATGTTATAACCAGTCCTGTAAGAGGATTCCTCCTGATTATCACCTATACCAACTCATAAAATTATTTGACTTTAATCATTTCAAGTCAGAGGGTCTAATCTTATTGGGTTTTAATTTGCATTTGCCTTAACACAAGTGGTGCTGAGCATTTAAAAAATATTTGCTTCACACAAATGTTAGCTCCTTCAGAAGCACTGCATAACTTTTACCTATTTTATTTACATAAATTTTAAAATTAACTTCCAGGGCATTTTTATATAAAATGAATAAAAAATATCCATTGGTTTTAGAGCAGCCAAACACATATTTTCACTCTTGTTTTTTTTTTTCCACTTTCCTTATGATGTCATGTGATGAAAGATATTTTAAAATCTAATTAATCAAATGTATAGAAAAAAATTTGAGATAAATGCTTGTTATATTTTATTTGAAATATTTAAAATATTTTTCAATATTTTATTCTGAAATGTTAAAAGGTTGTTTCACATTATAAAATATTTAATTTACTGGAAATTGATTTTTCCCCAAATCAATTGTTTATTAATTGATTATCACTGATCTGTATACCGACTTAGTCATTGAAATTTTCATATATGCATACATATAGTTTAAGGGTCTGTCTAAACATCATTAGAATTCTGTCCTAATTACTAAAGATTTTGTTTGTTTTTTGTATGTGGAAATGAAATTTTTTTATCCACTTATGCATATTTTGGCAGTATTGTAGGTATTCTTTATCTTGTCTTTCGTATTAATTGTAAAACTTGTTAAAATTAGTATAGAACTATGCTTGAATTTTGATTGCATCACACTAAAAATGTAGCTAAATTTTAGAAGAAAAAACTGACATTGTTATAGCTTTCAGTCTCTGTATTCATGAACATAGTATAACTCTAAATTTATTTTTATTATTTTAACTACACTGCAACAAAAATTTATAATTTTTACATATTTATACACCTTTGAACAATTTACATGTTTTATGAAATTAAATTTCAGGTATTGCATTTTTGTTCATTGTTAATGATACATTATTTTCAAAATTTATTTTTAAACATGTTTCTAACATACAATGGCATTTATTTCATTGATTTAATGTTCAGCAGCCTTGATTGCTCTCTCATAATACTAATAACATATCTATATATAATTATTCTAGAATCTCTATATAAACATTCATATGATTTGTTACAGTTTTATTTTTTCTTCCCAGTTATTAAGCCTGTCTACTTTATTTTCTTTCCTTTTCTTGTAGTAATTATAGCAGATAATATTTCATTTTAAATGTTCAATAAAATCAAGGATAGTGTATTTCCTTGTCTTCTAGATTTGAAAATAACTGTTATAAGTCCATTACTATGTAATGTAATTTTAAATACTTTTTTGGGGGTATAGATCTTTATTTGGATAAAGTTTTCTTTCAATTTTGGCTTAATAATGGTTTTATTAATATTGAATGTTTAATTTTATAAAATTATTTTTTCCTTTATCAAAGATATTATTTTCATTGAATGATTTGATATGATAATTTCTATTAATTTTCCAGTGATAAGGCAATATTCCATTCCTAAGACAGGAAACAATTTTAAAATTACCTACTATGAAGAAATGTTTACCAATTTTTTATTCCTCTATTTTTGTTTCAAATAGGTTAAATCATATTGGTTTAAAATTAGTAGATTGTCTGCATAGTCAAAGTCTATATCATCAAATGACAATGTGTCCTTTCTAAAAAACTAATTTTTGGTTTTTCTTAACACCTTTTTTTTTTTGCCAGATAGTAACAAAACTATTTCAGTTTGCAATTTCCATATTTGAATTTAAAATAAAATTTTATGGTATATTTCTATCATTGATATGATTTTTCACTTTTTATAATAACCAACCAAGTCTGTTCTTCTCAAGATATTGATAAAAGGAGTTTTCCTAAACACTCAAAAAACATAATAATTGATCAATTTTCTTTCGGTGGAAAGTGATACAACACATAATTGGTTTTATTTTCTGCTTTTTAAAATCAATTCTTAACAGGAATTTAATTATATTAATGCGGAAATCTGACATTAATCTAAATGAATATATTTTATAAGAAGTAAATTTTTAACTGTCATTATCTCCCTGAAAATTATTAAAATAAACTATTTGATGATGACTAAAAGTATGCTTATTTAAATATTTTTCAAAAGCTTATTTTTGATCCCTTTTTCATAGTTATGATTATCTTAGCTTTTTGTTTGGTTTAATTTTTTGTATATTGAATGAAGATTTAATATGCAAAGATTTATAAATAAATAGTAAATATATGTAAAAGAATATAAATGAACAATCCATGGTACACACCTATTGAGTAAAGTTTATATTTAGATAAGAATTAACATAAGTCAATGTAGAATGTATTTTAAAATATTAGATTTTAAAGAATATCAACTATTTTATCCTAATTTAACTAGACTAATGTTTATAACCATAGGTATTATAAAAATATTATACTACTTTATATGCATGAAAAATGATAAATTTAACATTATAGAATCTATTTTTAAATGTCATTTATATACAATTACTACATTTTTAAAATTACTCAGCAGGTTATAGACATCGATTCTAAGAATATGAGAATATGTGATGGTTTGGGAAAATAGCACGTTATTTTTTCTCCTGTAAATATATCCTTTTATTTTTCCAGATGATCAACCAACAGCTGTTGATTGCATCAGCTGTCCTTTATTTTGGGTGATAAATGAAGCATTCTTTTGATTTTAAAAATCTGCCATTATTATGATCCAAGTAAAACTTTTTAAAGATCTCTTCTTTGGAACTCTACTGGTGTGTGAAAAAAAGTATTTTAAGCATGCGACAATTGTGGCAATATATTACTCCCCACTTTTAAAAGTTTTTCATGAGAAGCTTCATGTATTTATTGATTTCTGTAACCTATCTCCCCTTTTTGTTTGTTGTTCCAATATGTCATTCCATATTCTTTCAGTCAACAATGACATTTTAAATATAGAATAATTCTTTCAGGTTTTTTAAAAAATTATTTGAGTATATAAAAAATATATTTGAACATTACCTTAGTAATTCTGGGCATTCTAAATCAAAGTTTTTACCTATACCATCCTAATACTCTGTCATTTGAAATGCAGTACAGAAATGTAAGAGGAAAATTAAAATATTGCTTCAAGTATGGGGTTACAACAAATGAAATTTACTTGAACAGATTAGAATGACTGAACGCTTTGCAATTTGTTGTATGTGACATTTTTAAAATTAATGTATTGAATTATTTTCTTAAAAAATACCTTTTGTTATATTTTACAAATGTATCTCTACAGCAGAGGATTAGTTTAGTTACTATCTTTCAGAAATCCATCACTCGTTAGACATTTGGAAACATATATTCTACTCCCATTAAAGTGGAGTTGAAAATCTCAATGGCTAATACAGCATTGTTTTTAAAACACATTTTCTAGAAGAAAATAAAATTTGAATGAATATTAATTATATATATTTTTTCACTTTCAATACAATTATTTTTTAATGAGACATCATTATCAATAAAGGTTTAAATAAGAGCTACTTGCCAAAGGAACTGATTATATATACCAAATGTCTCTCAGATTTTGTTTTCTTTTGCTTATTTTGTCTATAACTTATTTAAAGCTTCTTATCTCCTCTCTATTGGTATCCAATGAAAAACTTTGTGTTTAAAAAAATGTTACTATACAAGCATATTTACAGTTAGTTGAGACAGTGTGGTTAAGAGCATAATCTGCTTAAGAAAATCAAATAATTTATATTTCTATAAAAATCTATTTCTTCATATATGTATTTAAATCATTGACACAAAAATTGTGCTACAGTACTATAATATATCTGTTTTAAAAATTGTTTTGGAGGACAATTCCTCATACTTTCTTGTTCCTTTTAATAACTCGGTTCTAGCCACTGGCATTTTAGGCATGTGATTCAAAAAACATTGGGAATACATGCCAAGGCTTTTGCTGGGATTGTTGGAATAGAGTCAATCTTTTCCTGGGTAAGAATGTAGGGGCTTGGCATGTGAAAAGCTACCATCTAAAGCCAAAAGGGCAGAAGACCTAAGAGAAGGAACTAAATTGATACTTTTTGAGTTAGTGAATCCAACTATTACTACCTGAAGCCTGTAAATGTGAATCACTAAGTTTCTTTCATTTAATCTGTTCGAACTGATTTTGAAGTGATATTCACTTAACTGATACTCTAATGTCAGCTATAAAAAACAAAACAAAAACAAACAAACAAACAAACAAACAAAAACAGAACTAGAAAACATGGCCAGCTAAAGTTTTTAATGAAGGTTAGTGACTATCGATATTTTCCCAAGTAAAGATCATTAGTAAATAAATAACAGATTAAGATATATGCTTATTTTGGTCAAAAAGATATTTTTTCAGGCACTACTTAGGATAATCACTCAAAAAAAAAAAAAAAACCTGTAAAAATTCAGACTGTAGGAACTTGACTCCTGGTGAGGCAATTTAATGACAAACATTGAGTTGTTGTTTTTCCCCCCTCTAAGTTTTCCTTCAGTTTGCCACATAGTTATTAACAAATAGACATTAGGTAAATATAAAAAGACATGTTAAAATTATGAGCCATTTGCCCAGAAGACCTGGAAATTGGGCTTTCATTTGGGGATCAGTTCTGGACCTATTAAGAGGCCTCTTATAGGGGAACAAGAAATTATATGGAGTCCCTCTCATTCATATGGTGGGACTTCGGAGTGCAGTTAACATACCCCCAGTTAGAGTTATCGTCCCCTTTGGCTAGTCATCATTCTAAGCTTTGTCCATTAGGAATTCCTAATTTTGGGCTTAAAGCATTGCTTTTGGAGTTTTGGTCCATTCTTCTATTTTAAGGCAGTTATATATATAACCCCTTACTAAGCATCTTCAGTTAAGTTTCTAATAAATATCTAACAAACCTCCTGATGTTTTCTCTTCACATGCAGTCTCAAACTTCATTTATTAAGAGGAATGAAGAGAAGACATCCAAATCCTGTTACATTGCCTGAAAGTCTAAGCTACTATTGCAGCATCTAGCAGCAAAACTTAATGGGGGAAAAAAAAAAATTACGTTAAAGATGTAGAGCTAAAACGAGAGGAGAAGAATGGGCTATTGAAGTTGACATGCTTCTGTTTATATATTTTGTCCTACTCTGCTCCTCTTTTGCTATTTGAAAAAATAGTAAGTAATGTTCTAAAGATATTAGCTGAAACACAATTTGATTTTTATTGGGGAGTAAAAATACCTCTGGGAAACAATCTGCAGAGAGTGATTAATATGTGTTAGGTGTCTGTTGTCTCCCTGGTGTGTTACATCATTTAATTTCCCCCTTTAAGGTAGTGATATATTTCACCTATTCAAATTAGGAACCTGAGATTCAGAGAAGCAGAATCGGGATACAGTTACAAAAAAGACCCCCTTCCTCCCCCCCCACCCCCCCAAAAAACAGATATCATGTTTAATCTGATTAAACTGACTCTCTTCTTAAAATATATATGTATATGTGTGTATAGATATATCACTTTACTCTGGCAATCAGTAGAAACACCCTGTGTTGTTTCTTCTTATAACAGCTGTACATAAAGAGTGCGATATGTGGACAAAGTAGCTCGAAAGTAAATCTGGCAGATGACTTCTAGGTTGTATCATGAAGCATCTATGGGGCTTACTGGCTCTCAAAAGAGAACAGGGGACCAGGAGGAAAAATAATCTCTTTCACACAGTAAAGTCAGTATAAAAAGAAAACTAGATAATTAGAGAATTAATGTGAATGGAGAGACAATGTGTTAATTGTAAAGGAATTACGATTATTCTATTAGCTCATGTGAACAAAAAACAGAAAAACAATAAACAGATGTAAGCTGTCTAAAATATAGCTAAATAAAAGTAATCTCAAACTGCTTAATGGCACAGTAATATTTGGAAAGTTGTTTATAACAGAAAATAACACTAATATTTTATACTATTTTAGCAAATATATTTAAATGCTCTAAAATTAATCAGAGTTGAGAATACGGTATTAGTTTAACCTGCTTAAAAACATTTGAGAACAAGTTTTCTCTATAGAAATTTTCAGTTTGTTTGCTGGAGTCAGCATCCCCTAGAAATTCTACTTTCAGATGCCTTAGCATGCTTCCCAATCCTAAATTTGAAGTTAAAACAGCTAAAATATTATATTTATATTTTCTCATTATTTCAAGCCCTGTCACATCACTTATGGTATATTACTTAATGATAAATAGTGTCATAAATGAAATTGCATGCTATAAAATATCATAGTAGAATAAATAAAACAGAGAACTCAGTGGGCTCATTTTATTTTCCTTGAATCATTAACCAAGCATTGCTATTATCTCCAGTGACAGAAACTGGCGATGACAAAAGGCTTGCCTTTTCTGCTGCTGAGCTGAAAACACAGATTAGAAAACAGGCAGAATTTTTATAATTTTATTTTGAGGTGTGTACGTAATCATTCTGCTTTTTCCAGGTGTGATTAGAACCATTTGATATCCAACAAGGCAAAAAAAAAAAAAGCACACACATAATTTACTTTTCAAAGCAAAAGCTAAATGAAGCTTCAGAAAATAATTTAATCTTGTCTTCTTTCTCTAACCAGAGGTAAATCTTAAAGCAGCAGAGAGATGAATCAAGGTCTGAGATGAAAGTACAGCTAGTCTTTTTCAGTAATCATTTATTCAGTCATTCACTCATTCATCCACTCAACAAATGCTAATTGTTTTCTAAGAGCCAGGCACTGGAGATACAGGGTCATTATTCTAAATACTTGCTGTCAGAAACTTACAGGTGATGAGGAAAAGCTTTGAGATTGGAAAATATGATAGTAAACAGAATCCTGTATGATGAAAGGTCTTTGACCAGGAGAGAGAATTATTAAAAATTTTATATACCAAAGAAGCATGTGCTCATAGTCTCAAAAAGAAGGAAGCATTGAGCATTTGAACAGCAGGAGGCCAGGGAGTGGATGGTGAGAGAGAGACCAATGAGACTGGAAAGAGGAGTGAGAAGTTTATCTTGAAGTCACTGTTTGACTATTAAAAGGTTTTAAGCTTGGGAGTAATAGCTTAACATCTGTAATTTAGAAATGTTATTATAATTTAATGTGGGATAATGCCTAGGTAAATCGAAGCAAGAGGACTACTTACACCTCTTATTATAAGAAATAATGCTGCCTATTATGACTTAGGGACAGTGTGTATGGAATGCAGTGGACACGGTAACAATCGTTTCCAGAAAGTCCTGTTTCAAACCATGAGTCTAGCTTTCATTTCTCCTTCAGAGACTTTATACCATTTCGTATGGTTGTAATAACCAGTGGTAGAGGAATTTGCATTTTGGCCTTCTTAGAGGCTATTTAAATGTTATGACTAATAGTTCCTAAGTACACTTTATCCTTTCTTTTCTTTTATGTTACAGCAGTCTGTAACATAAATTTATATACCTTTCTAACAGTTTCATACAAATCTCTTAATTGAGAACAGGCAAAAACATTTATGTCAAAATCTAAAAGTTTTTATTTTCAGTGCCAAGCACAGGGCCTCATGCCTTGCAAAGTTTTTAAGAAATATTAAAGTTAGGCACCTGTAAACTATTTAATACATGTTATCAAATTGGTTACAACAATTCTCCCCTCAAGAACTTGGTAACAAGAGGGGTGAGGTGGGCTTCTGAGGTAAGATCAAAATGGAGACATATAAAGTCACATTAAAGGAAAAAAAAAATACTTCCAGGTGACTAAGACTTGATTGTATCCAGAGCAAATTCATTTATTATTCAGCAATATTTATTTCCTAGGTACTATTCTAGGTACAGGATATAAAGTCGATTGAAACTAAATTAAATATTAAAGTAATAAATTAATGTTTAGAACACTTTAGTTTTAAGTAACAAAGACCAATTGAAAATAATAAGCTGAGAGAGAGGGAGTAAAGAAAAAAGGAAGAAAGGAAGGAAAGAAGAATAGGAGAATAGAAGGATGGAAGGAAAGAGGGAGGGAGGAAAACAGGGAAGAAAGGAAGGAAGGAAAGGAAAGGAATGGAGAAAATTATGTAATGAAGTAGTTTTTCTTGACCGTTGAAATGAAAAAGTTCATACGGTAGACCTCAGGATTTGCTGGGTTCGATGGGTCCAACACTGCCATAGGACTTTATCTATTTCCATTTTTTTGCACAGATTTTCTCCGTGTATAGCAATCATGATGGCCCCTCAATATGTGCATCTCTCCGGTTTATCTACCCTAGAAAGAACACTTTATTTCTTACAATCTTGATAGAAAAGACCTCGGCAAATATTGATTTAGTCACCTTATTCCACGTGCATATGTCTGAGTCTATCACAGTGACCAGACTGTCCTTTTAATAAGGCAGAAAAAAACTTCTTTATGAGAAGAATGCGTTAGCCTCAGGTGCCTGTAAATTAGATTCTCAAAGGCAAATCTGGCAGTTTCTATCCAGGGGAAGGCTAATCAGTGTCTTTCTTATTGTAGAAAGGAATGAATCTAATTATAATCAGAGGCTTAAATGCCTTTATAATGTAGCTAGTGATAAAGTTCACATACTCATAGAAAATCCTGGGTTTGAGTCTCTTCTCTGCCACTAACATCCACAGTGAACTTGGGTGGTTTATTTCTTCACTTTTTTTAAAATGAAGTTTAAAATCTACACCCTTTTAATAAGATGTTTATTAAATACGAATATCAGTATCAGCTGAGAAAGAGACTACAGAGAACATTTCAGCCCAACACATTACATGGTTTTAAAGGTAACAGCCTGGAGGCAGAGAAGAAGTACATTACATCACCTATGCAAGTAATTTAAAAATATGTATATTATTTTCCTGAGCAAAGCAATTTTATTTTTGTTTTTTAAAGATGTAATTCTCAAAAAAAATGCCTTAAAATTTCCTAGGATAATGCTTTTTTCTCAAGCAAACTGGAAAAATGCACCCTGTTTCTGTTGAGCTTTTTCAAGGACGAAAGAATGTTTTCCTGCCTCAGGGCCTTTGCACTTACTGTTTCCACTGCTGGAAATCTGTGTTCTAGATCCCTTTTGTCTTGATCCCTTACTTCCTTTAGATGTTAACTCAAATGTCATCCACTTAGAAAATCTCTCCTCACCATTCTGTGTAAAATTGTCACTGTCTTCAGCCTCAGTACAGAGGGCTATTATATTTAAAATTACCTACGTGTTAATTCGTATTATTAATAACATTATACTAAATGTTCATAGTAGTCCTAAACAATTCATGATACATCCACACAAAGAATGAGATATAGTTTTGCTGTAAAATATGATAGATATCTATATGTTAAGATAGAATAATTTCCAACGTATATTGCTATCTTTTTTTAGTATCCTCCCATATTTGTATAAAACTGTAAACATGCACAAATATAATGCCTACACATTTATAGTATGTTATTCCTGAAGGATATGTGATTACTTGTTAAAAGGGAGGTTTTTCATAAAGATACATAAATTACTTTTTTCCAATAAAAGGTTATTTACAAATAAAGAATAATTTATTCACCCATTACAAATTATTTATTGATAATTACTATGTGCCATGGACTGTAAAGATTGAGCTACTAGGATCTACAATGTTGGTTGCAAGCTGTTGACGTTTAGGTGAGTCCAAGATATAAATCTTAACATTTGGTATATTATGTTATCTGGAGATAGACCCTTGACTTCCTATCTTTGTCTAGGAGACATTATTGGAAGGAGAAGATTTAATAAATAAGATAAATAAGTGAAATGTATTATGTTTTAGGTGTTCGTAAATATAACATAATCAGAAAAGTAAAAAAAGGTAAATAGGAAATTTAAAAAGGTAGATAGGAACGGCAAATTTAAATAGAATGATTAGGAAAGGATTCTCTGACTTGGTGAAATTTGAATCAGTAACTGGAGGAAGTGAAAGACTAAGATACAAAGAAAGGCGAGTGAAAAGATCTTCAGACAGGAACATACCTATCTATACAGTTGAGGAAGTTCAAAGAGAATTGCATGGCTGTTGACAGTTCTCCTGAGAACAACACTAGATCATTCTTTAGGAAACTGCACAGCATGTATGTGTGAGAATAGCCTGCTCTATACTGGGTTAATTAGACTGCTTACTAAGGACCAAAATAATCTTCCATGTAACTTATGTCAATTTAATAAAATTGTATACTATGAGGGAGTATTAATATCATCTCATAATGAAGTATACTTTGTTTTATTTTGTCTATTATTTTACATATAATTCCCTTTGGGTAAACTTCGGGAGAAAGGTTATTTTACTGAGAAAAATGTAGTTAGATTCTCTTAAGTCCCTGGAATAATCCCATACTAATTACAATGCAAAAATTTTTATTAGATAGCTGCTAAGATATACAATTGCAATTTTAATACCTTTTTTCCCCAGTTATACGAAAACTTCCATTGGGATAATATTGATTCTATCAGCTATAGTAGCATTGTTTATGGGTTAGTGTAGGTTGCTACATTCATACTGAATTTATATCATCTTCAACATGTTCAGTATACTGTAAAAGAACTAAATTTACATTTAGGCTCTAAAAAGTTTCATTGTAAAAAAAAAGAGTTTAAAACAGGAATCTTAATGTATGTTAAATGCTTTATTGAATGCATTGTTAAATCACTTTTTCCATACCTAGACATAAATGAAAATATCTATTTTTATTAGAGATAGTAGTATATTTGCCAGTGCTGTTTTCCAACTACTAACCATGCCCTGCCAACTAAGGAAAGTTTTTGATAATCTTCAACATTTTTGTTAAATCTTGCAAACAAATACAGAAACATGAAAAAATTTTTGTCCACGATGTCTTCATGAGAAACAATAAGCAGTTGGACTTTCAGTGCTCATAAACAGAAAAAACATAACCTTAGTGATAGGCTAAAATTTTTGTTGCCTCTCAAGCCAAAAAGTTTTATTTAAGACATTCATTAGATCAGAATGTTGCTTTAAAAATTAGCTATAAGAATAATACAATACTTTTGATTCTGCTTTGATAATATACACTATTTTAAAATAAAATAGCAAGAAGACACTTTAAATGTAAACAGGTCCAGAATCTTAAACTTTATTAATAAAGTTAATAAATTTCCCATTTAGATTTTTTTAAGTGCCTGGGTAGGAGGATCATGTGTATTTCTATATTGGTAGCTGACATGGTTGCCCTAGGTGAGAAACATCAACTGTAGAACATGAAGATAAGGTCATTGTCACAGATTCTGTAGGGTCTTGAAAGAAATAGAACAGCCATTGTTTTGTGCACTGAATTAAAATCATCTATAAGGACAGTTGTAAAAACCAAAGGAACCACAGACCAGGCAAAATGGACTGTCGCGCAAAGGAAATTAGATACAAGCACAGAAGTCATTCTTATTAGGTGGAAATTTGGCTGAATGTTCTCACAATATGTACAGGTTTAAAAATTGGTACAATAGACCTTATCTTTTCAAAAATATTTGATCACCCCCACCTTTGGAGAGGGAAAAGAGAAGATATCACATTATAGAGAATGAGGGAGAGGCTTTAGTGAAGATTTCCCAAAGAATATGGAAATGATGACCTTAAAACTGACATTTTCATATCAATACATAATGAATCATAGGAGAATTATGCAAATTCATCTTGCACATATTGAATGAATTTGTTGTATCTAAGAATACTTCCTTAGAGGCTCTATTTCTCATTACACATGAATCAATTTTCTTTTAATTTTCTCCTCAGTGTGATGAATTTTATCAGTGTGAGTGTACCCTTGACAAACAGATGACTCTCATCTTGAAAAACTGAGGATCACATCCTGGGCTCTAGTGTACTTACTCAGGCTCTGGGGTTATAGTCATTTGGCTTGTCTCAAGAGATAGACACTATAATATTGACTTTGGCCACTTAAGGGATTTTTAGCAATTTGCATTTATTGCATATTTAAGACCAAATTCCCTGGTCGACACTTTAAAAATTAATAATAAGCAAATATATTTTTAAATCATTGATTTTGAAGTCAAAAATTATTAAATTGGTATACACTCATTCTGTTATTTAAAATAACAGGATATCTTAACCCTTTCATTTTTGTAAAGAGTGGAATTGAATAATTATGTTAAGTGTAGAGAGACTACTCCAGTGAATATTTGTATATATTTGGTGAGCTGAATCAAGTCTACTAGCGATGATGATTCCTAGTTTCAAAATTCTCAAGTCTCAGTGTTTGGGAAATTTTTAGATATAGAACTGATTTGCATTTTGAAGCAAGAACATCTGAAAAATACCATATTTATATTTAACTAAATCGGATATTTTATTTTATTTATTTTATATTTTATTTTATTTTATTTTACTTTAGGCCAGGGAACCCTTGTTGACATCACAGATTGCAAAGACTTGTCAGCTTACTATCCTTTATTTTGTTATTTTTTATGCCTACAGCACCTGGTCTTCCTAGGTGGTTTCCCATCCAAGTACTAACCGGGCCCTACCCTGCTTAGCTTCCAAGATCAAATGAGATTGCACTTGTTCGGGGTAGCATGACCATAGACTTAAACTGGATATTTTGTAATTAAAGAGCTTAACAATTGCCTTGCTAAAATATCCCAGAAATCAAACCAATAAGTCCCATTTAATATAAACACTTTCTACAACATTGAAGCAGATAGTTTCATTAAACCAAGTAGAGTACAGTGACTACTCACTTCCAAAAAAACTGTTGGTTGATTTAGAAATGTAACTAAACATTTTTTTTAAGAGGAGATCCTTAGCTTTCAGATTTAAAGGCAAAGAATAATTATTCTCTTAGAACAAAAATATCTTTGATAAATTAGTAGATTTCAAAATCTATTAGACTTAAGTCTAGAACTGCAATAGCTGTTTGGATCATCTGGCATGAGTTTATTTGATTTTTCACAAAATAGTGAAATTGTATGAAATTCAGAGTTCTTGTAGTACTGTGATTAAATATGTCATAAGTACTGTAAGATAAAAGTTTCACAGATGACTGTGCCTACATTGTAGACAAAAGTCTTCCAAAATTTTTCTATAAGGCTATGAGAGCAACATTTATTTCTCATTATTTTGAAATAATACAATTAAAGTCATGAAGTCATGATACACACACACACACACGTATGTAAATTATATATGTGTAGTGTGTGTGTGTGGTGTGTGTGTGTGTGTGTGTGTGTGTATAATTTCCCAACTATGCCGTGGAAAAGGGTCCAAGAGTTAGAGTTGGAGGAGATGGGTATGTATTCTAATTCTAACCCTTATTAACTGTGGTTGGGGGCCAATTTGTTCACTTTCCCATATCATAGTTTCTCTAAGTCATATGATTGTTTTGCAAAGAAAGTTAAAGAAATATAAAAAGGTGAAAACTTATATAATGTTTGATAAAAATTAAGACCACTAGAAAAATTCAGTCACCAGAACATCTTTCCACTGGAACCTCTTTACCACTGGAAATTGTTTAATATATTTTTTAAGAATCAGGATAATTATAAGAGCCATAAAATCAAATAAGAGCAAATTTATAATCAATTTTATTTTAAATCTATGGAATATATATTGTTAAAAATGAGAAAGAGTTGAAGAAAAGTTTGATATCCTGATTAAATGTCATTGAGCCTATCCAAAATATCTACTTCATTAAATCGATGACACTTTATTTGAGCGAGTGAGGTGTGACTTGGTGGAGCAAATGTATAGAAATTTAATGGGTAAGTGCTCAACTCCACTATTCACCTCTTCAGAGCGATGACTGATAGGAACTCTTGTTATGGCCCGGCAGTAGTATGGAAAGATGTTTGTCAATAACTGTGACCATCACCTATAAAAAAACAACAACAACAAAAAAAACAAAAACAAAAACAACAACAACAAAAATGACACAGTCAGGGACATTTGCAGTATTTTTTCTATCACAATTTTTAATTTCAAATTCCTATGGAGTTTCCCATTGATTTATATCTTTGTTTTTGAATGGTCATAGTATACTTTTACCTTAAAAGAGTAAGCTCAACTCAGGAATAACTTACTAAAACATTTCATGATATTTTGTATTCTCATATAAATATACAGAAAAGTAATAAAATTAGTATATATATATGTATATATACATATATATACATATATATCTTAATATGTCTCATTCAAACTAAGTATTTTCTAGTATCTCTCCTAATACACAAAATCAAAATTCACTGAGTGACTTATTCTCTGACAATAACCAACTGATGACTATTTTAGTATTTACACCTTTACTTTTTCATTCATTTACATGGCATATCTATAAAAATGTGAAAACACACAGGGTAAGAGAGATAAATAGGGAACATATTTTCAATTATTTTTCTCAGCAGGTGTAACCAAAATCACAATTTCTGAAAATATATCTATTGTTTATTAGTTTATAAGTTTTCATTTTCAAATTCACTACAAAGATAAAACAAAATTGAGAGCTTAATGACTTAGTGTGTATTGAATTGGTCATATATATATTTCTTAAATTAAAAAAATGAAATTGAAAAAATTCATTTTAATAGTTTTATGCAAGAAATTCCATCTAAGGCATGTCCTTATTCTCATAGTGCTCTAAATTTCTGTTTGGCAAATAATGTGTTTCTTTTTCAAAAACATAATTCAAAAAAGACTATAGTTCAGCTATTATGGTTTCTTGTCAGTATATAATGTGGATATAAAATACCATGAAACAAATCTACAACTTCAAATGTTCTGGGGATTTTCTTTGTGAGTTTAGCTTCCTGGAATGTTAAAAACATCAACTTTAAGAATTTTAAAAATAGAATGAGATTTTATACATATAAGAAAAAGAAGCCATTTATTTATCACATTGCTTATCAAAAGATAATAATGTACGTACTCTGAAAACACTGATACAATATTAAACCTTGTTTTTCATTTCTACATTGAAGGGTAGCTTAATAAGAATTATTTGATAGTGAAATAAACTTAAATCCAAACCCTTCAATACCATTTGATTAAAAGTATTTCGAATAACAATAATAAAAAATGCTAAAACTATTTTTTCTCTTTGTATGTTAGTATTTTGCATATATTAAGCCTCCAAATGTTCACAAAAACCTATTATCTCTATTATAAAAAAAAGTACATAGTGGTTTTATCACTAAGTACAGTTATATAAATGTATGTGTACACACGTATCACATATATATGATACAAACAACTCACATATGAACAAAATCTAAAATTAAACGTAATTATAAGTAATAAGCACATAATGTGTGCCCAATGTGTATCATTTCTAGCTTCTGCAGATCACACATTTATGAATTCTTATTCTCAACAAGCAATGTTACTTATTTGTTAATTTTCCAATTTGAAGGAAAACTATTTTATATTAAATAAATATAAAATATTGATTTTATTAATAAATACATAATTTATACTTGCATGATCATCATTCTAAGTTTAAGTAAATTAGAATTCAAAGAACACATTCATTCCACAAATATTTATAAGTTTTCTACAGTGTCCAGGGCATGTATAGACTGCATAACCATCTTGGAAACAGCACATCTGCAGTCCTAAGTGAGAGAGAGAGAGAGATTCCTTCAAATACATTAGTATGGTTAATATCAGGATACCTAGATATCATTGCTCTCTATTGCAACTGTGATGATAGAGTTGGTCTGGAAATTTATATAGAATTAGTCTTTCTGTCAGTAGTGCCTTAAATCAATAACTTAGACATGTAAAGTGGGTCATTTAATAACCCACTAGAACAAAATCCACAACTTTATTTTTTGCTATTCTGATATTAGTCAATATATAAATCAAAAATTATGGATATTTCACTTTTTTATGTTCATAGAGAAATGTGTGTAAAATGACAACTGCTGAGCTAAAATTTTAGGTAAAAAGTAATGCAAATGTTTGAGAAAATAAAATAACTTCAGGAATTTCTCACCTAGCTTTGATCAACCCACGAGCAAGGACATTTTACACGAACAGTGAGATTTTACACTTATAGTGGGGCGGGGAATAGGGAGCAGCTTGCTCATCTGTCTCCACTCAGGGAATACTGGGAGTGGGAGTGGTCTGCTAAGTAAATAATGGACAAGATGAAATAAGTCTATTCCAATTCTAGTTCTTCCCTACTTCTCTCGGTGACTTTACAAAAGTCACTTTTCTTGCCTGAGTCTTTTCCATTTGTAAAGTGAGAATGTTACAATCTTTATTTCTAATTCCAGTGTTTACTTTAAGGTTGAAACGATGAAGGTGAACACAATTTGAGAACTCAGGTGCTGTGAGAAGAGATGAGACTTAAAAGTTACAAAGATGTTTCTTTGCTAGATGTTTCTTTGCTGATCCTTCTCAAAAGTGCTAAGGTGTTAACATTTAGCGGTTTTAAAAGGAACAAATAATTAATTAATATTCTACTTTTCAGTGAAGGGGAAATCTAGTTGTCAAAGTGATTTTTTTTTTTTCCTGTTCTCAGAATACTCTCCAAGAACATGGGACTGTCTGTAAAGTAGCGTTAAATGGTTTAAGGACTGACCTAACCCATAGTCTGTTTCCCAAAGGAGTGGACTTTCTCCATTTCACGTGTAGTGGCTCTCAGTCTATTCTCTAAGGAACATGGTGGCAGGTATTTAATAAAAATTTCAAATTAAACAGAATACACTTAAAGTGCCTGGTACTATACTTTTAAGTACACTAAAAGCTCTAGAGTCCAATATTTTGTTTAAAGAACAAAGAGGACCACAGTTAAATTTTAAAATGTCAGAAATCCCTTTAGTAATTATCATCCAGAAAATTCATGATAGACATTTTGATTGTGTGTCTAAAATCAAAGAAATTTAATACAAAAAAAGTCATATTTAGATGGAAAAAAATAAAGTAATGCATGGAAATACAATTCATAGGCTCTCCTTTACTGGTATATAAATGATTTCACAGTCAAGGTTCTCACAGTAAATAATTTACTTTCCCACCATATTCTTTATGGGTGCTATATACACTTTTTATGAGACGGCAATAAAATTCAGTAGGTTTCTCTATTTGACCTCCTTTGTTCGCTCACAGAAGCAACACATATACACTTAACTCATTCTACAGTAATTCTCTGTTTTATTACATAGCTGAAGAATGGTTTTCTTTTTAATCTAATCTTAGTGTTAATGAAGTTATTATATGTATAATATGTGAGCCAGTAATTTTCTAAACTTATAAAAAATAAAATCAATGATAAAATTATGGTGAGAGTTTATTCATTGCCACAATAACTCAGAAGATGCTTTTACAGTCTCACTATATATTATGGCCACTATTATGTCTATTAGTTGTCATTTTACTGAAAGATGTGAAGAAATGATTATTGATGAGGAGTTCTGACTGAAGAATTGGTGACTAAGCAAGCTTTTTTAGAACTTGTACAATAGTGAAAATACAGTTTCCATTCAAATATGGTATGCCAATTTTCATGTCCTTATTTCCCTGCTTGCCTGCCCACCTGAGGGACCAGAGATTATGGGGTCTGATAGAAAATACTATTGGCCGATTTCACTCTGATGAGAAAAACAATCCAGCTCACTTAATGTCAATTTGTACTTTTATGGCTGTATACCCCATACACATATTTTGTATTCATGGAAGACCCCTAAATAACCCTATGTGATTTTTTTTTTGAATGAGTAAATTATAAAAGATGTACTACATCCCAATACAGAGCAATGCCAAAGAACCCACAATCTCTAGTCGAGCCTCATAACTTCCACTCCATCTCCATTCCCCACACAAAAAAAAACAAAAAAACAAAAATGCACACACACACACACACACACACACACACACACACACACACACACACGAGAATTTCAGGTAGTGAAGTACATTAAAAAATCAGACCTCGATGTTATGAAAACTACCTTCAAACCTTAGTTCTTAACAAACTGTGTGGCTGTGGGTTTCTTAATTTTTTTTTTCCTGATGGTTGTAATGAGAATTAAATGAGATAACACATATAAGTTTTGCATAATTTCTCTACACAAAATGTGATTAATGCTCAGATACTGGAATCTTTCATGTCCCACAAAATTCTTGGTCCACATTTTCCTCCAAGCATCCATGCAATGACCAGTCTCTGAGCTACACTGTGCACATTCCATTTTCTCTCACAGGAATTCCATAACTTCACCGAGATTTATACAGGAGGAAGTCTATATATTCATACCAGGATGACCCAAAAGAGTGAGGGCATTATATGCCCTAGGCAGCCTTTGAACAATGGGAGTGCCATGATTGGTTGAAAAAGCTCCCCCTCTTCTTTTTCTGGAATTCATACTTCTGAGAGTTATGATGCATGTCTCCTTGGAATGGCTTGTTTGGATCAAACCTCAGTTGCCCACAGTGGATCAATGAAGGAATTCACCACTGTATTGGCTTTTTCTACTTCCTGTGTGTCTTTCTCCCCACTACCTCTCCTGCTCCCTAGAATGGTTTTTCCAATTAAATTGCTAGACATGAAGACTTGTCTCATTCTTTGCTTTCCTGGGTGGTGGTGTACTCAGCTCCAAAACAAAATGATCATTGTTCTTAGATTGCTTCCAGGAACAATGGATTGGAGTGAATACAAATTTGAGAGTGCAGCCATTGCAAAATTAGTAACCAAGTCTCCTCATCCCTGTGTGCAGGCCCTTTGCAACATGACTTTGCAGCACTTCACATCAAGAGTCAGAGTCTATGAGACTTGCTTTAAGAACAGACATTAATAAATGTGATGCCAAAAGAACCTTCGGTAAGTCTTCCTTTCTCTTGCTGCTCCTGCTATCCCCATGACAGTGAGTCTAGTCTAAATATACAGATGATGAGAGACACATGGCCAAGCCATCCCTGCCATACTGATAATATCAACCCACAACCAGACGTATGAATAAGACTATCTATAACCACAAAGGCTGGACTGACCCACCAACCAACCATAGAGACCAGGGGAGTTGGTCTAGACCAAAGGCATTGCATAGCCTTGTCAGAAAATTGTGAAAATATTAAATGTTATTCGAGAAACTCATTTGGGGGCTAGTTTCTTATGCAGTGAAAACTCACCGATATGAGAAGGGTCTATGTGGATTGCTAATGCTTTTTCTACATCAACTAAGATAGCCTCAACATATTCTTCTGAAAATGAGACTATTTGAATTTTATCGTACTTGGAAAGTTAAGCTTCATTAAGCTTTCTATGTATTTTCTTGTATTTTTTTTTGTTATTGTTTAGTCTTAATATTAGAAACTAACTTTATAGATTTTTCAGGTGCCAAAATAAAAAAAAAAACTTTTATTTTTGATCACTGGTACAATAACCTCCAATTATATATGCATCCTGGTATACTCCCTCCTGTAGTTCCTTCTCATATTACACCAAGGTTAGTTTATGTAACCAATAGAATATGGCAGAAACGATGGTATATTCTGAGATTAGGCTACAAATGATAGCACTTTTTTTTTTTTTCTTGAACTTACTGCTCTCATTCCCTATATATCTGTGTTTATATCCATATTTGTACATATCATCACTCATCACTCATTCTGTGTGAGATTACCTATCATGCCATGAAGATACCCAAGCCAACTAAGGAAAACCGATGTGATGAGGAACTAAGGTCTCCTGTCAATAGTCAGTGAGAAGCTAAGCCTGCCACAACTACATGGAGTGAACTTGGAAATGGATTACCCCTGAGTTGAACATTCTGATGAGATATTTTGACTGTACATTATGATTCACTATCACCCAGCCATGCTACTCCTGAGTTCTTGACCCACAAAACTATGAGACAATAATTGCTTTCCATGTTTACCTAAGTTTTGAGGGTCATTCATTATAAGCAATAGACAAGTAATACTGTGCCTGACAGAGATTAGCCATACCGTGTAGATCAGCTACTTGCCCTACATCTCCTTATGAATCTTAATTTGTAAAATTAATTTTCTGTCCTGGGCTCTTTCAGCATCTTCTCTCTATGACAAGGGAAATCAGGCTCGCAAATCTAATCAAATAACCAATCATCAGTGTACACACTCATCTGAATTGCAAGATAATCCTTAATATCATGATGATGTTTTTATAAAATTCATTTTAGGAAAATCAAGGGAACAAATTCTTTGTTGAAGATAATAATAGAGTATTAGCTGACAATTGCAGAAATATGGTCATGACCTTTTAGGATTAACCCCTGCAATCAAAATGCTTAGTAGGTATTTATTGCTAAATACACATGTACACACAAATGTCAGCACACACATAGTACACTGTAAACCCTTCAATATGTACTTGTCAAATCAGGGAAACTATTTTTTATTTAGCTTATTTCTTGTGGACCGGTTATCTATATCTTGGCTTGCTTCCAATTTTGATGCATCTTCTGAGCCTACTATTTCAGAAAATTTCCCCCTACTTTAGGGATTTACCCTCTTTACAATATAGAAATATGATATATCCTGTCTCAACTCAGTTTCCCCTAACCAATTTCTATCCATCCGTTCATTCATACATCTATTCTTGAATTTATTCTAGTGGTACACATCATGTAATTTATTAATGATTAAAATGTTTCTAGAAAAGTACTACCTCCTAAAGTACTGGATTCTTCTTATGTATTTATATTTTTATAGATACATTCTTAGAGGCAATTCTATAATCCATAGAAATGATTTTCAACAAAAGCTAAATCAGAATTTCTCTTTGAGGGAAAGTAAAAAAAAAAAAGGACAGGAAGTATTTCCCAGTAGTTAGCTACTTCATATTCCTAAAAGAAAAACAAAACCAATACTCTCTCAGAGTGCGATTATGAGCTGGACAAATGAGACTATTTAAAGCATGTGGCCTAGTTCTGGTTGGAGTCTGTTGACATGCTGATGAAGCCATTATTCTATAAATTCCACTTTGTGAAATTAAAAAAAATAATAAAATGTCTCCTCTTCATGTAAATGCCAAAGTTTAATGACATTTTTGGAACTGTGGCACCAAACTCCAAATGATGTATAAATGCATGATCCTTGCTGAGCACACTGCTGAGTTGTTTGCTCCATTCCACAGACAAGCAGGCTGATGTATGCAGCTCACACACAGAGAGCTCACAAAAATGTCGACGCACCTTAAACTATCAAATGGAAAGCTTAAAATGTAAACTTTTGAATACTTTTCCATTTATGTCTACTGTTGCCTTGTCTTCTTCTTGCCCCAAGAATGTACTGCAGGCAGATTAAATCTGAAAGATAAAGAATTCATTTCCAGAATACCTTTCCTTGGTACATTAAAAACAGCTTTTAAAATTCTATTTCTGGTTACATGTTATTTTCCCCTTATCATCCAACAACTGTAATATTAGAAAATTTATTGTGTAGCCCAGGGCTTTGGAAAGATAGGACCAAAGTGCTCTATGACTGTAGATTTGGGGATGCTGTTTGACGTTAGCCAAATTACGTTCATTGAGGTATAGTTTACTACTTCAACCTTGTGAAGTAGAGAAAATTAAATGCGCATGTTTGACTGAAAATACAATCGAAGATACACACCCTGAACAAGCAAAGAAATTACATTTATGCCTAAATGATATTTTGATAACTGTGTGCAACTCTTTTTCTGCAGCTTCTCTTGACTACTCGCAGGCAGAATGAGTCTCTCCTGTGTGTTCTCACAATACATTACACAAAAGTCCAGGAGAACACTTATCCCGTTTCACTATAGTTAGCTTTAATATGGCTTATTTTCCCTAGACAAAGATAGAGTCTATTTTTCCATGCCCAACACATATCCCACTGCCCAAGAATTTATTTGACACTCCAAAATATTTGTAAAAGGTTAATTGCTGCTTAAAATAATTTTAATTTGGGACTGTGAGATCAAATGTCTAAACATTGGTTATGTTCATGAGTGGTTAATGATCTATGTCTAGTAATTTTTTGAGCGGTCTCAATGGTAGAGTGTTGGAGAAAGATCAGACAATGAAAATGTGAAATGGGAAAACATCAGGATAATGACAGAGGGTAGGGGTGTGTGTCTACATAAAAGGTTAGAGCACAAGAGATTGTCTTATAGCAGGATGTCCAAATATATCCATAGGGCCTGACCTTTGATATTCTTATTTATTTGGCTTTTGACAGGTGTTATGCAACACTCAGGATACAGATATGAAAAAAATCACTGTCTTCACTGAACTTACCTATTTATATTTGGCTGTGGTTCCTGCCGCATGAGCTCCCTTGTTCCTGTTTATGTTCTGACCCTGGTTCTGCAGTCTTTCCAGAGTGATGATGGTTCTCATATTTGTTTTCAAAACATGTATTCTCTACTTAAGTTAGCTACAGTTGGCTTATGCTGCTTGTAGCTAAGAATCTTGCTTGGGGTAGGCTTGATGACAGGTTTTTAGGCACAACCAAACGGTTTCAGCTATGAGACCCTGCAATGTAGGGATTTTTACAAGAAATAGGATGGAAATTTTGTAAATCCATTGTTGTTTAATATACAATACTTAGCAAAATGCAACTCAGCACAGTTGTTGATAAAGAATTGGTTGTATAAATAAATGTGTGAGTGAAGAAATGAATAAACGAACTGCCAGAGGGAAAAGTCAAACGGTATTCTGTGCCACTCGGCTAACTCAAATTAAAGTTAAATCTCCCTCAAATTCTGATATAACTCCACAGAGTATATTAAGCAATGAAGAAATATTCAGGGACTTTTTAGACAGGGAAGATTTAGTTTACTAATTAGCTGAATCCAGTGCACTTACATGCTCTTGGGCAAGAAGAAGCTGAGTGCAGTACTTGCCAGATGGGATAAATGTAATTTTATTTATTTCAGATCGAAACTGAAGTGCAGATCTATATAGAAAATATTGGCAATAATATTGTAATAACTATGTATGGTGTTAGGTAGGCACTAGACTTATCTGGGGCATCAGTTCATAAGTTATATAAATGTCTAACCACTACGCCTTATACCTGAAACGAACATAATATTAGTTGATATACTGTCAATTGCAATTGAAAACTCTTGTTTTAATTAATAAAGTACAGATCAATGAACTATAGAAATTTATTAGTATTTAGGGAAAAAAAGTTATTTTATGTCAGAAAGTGATTGTACTTTTTCTTAAAATGACTTAGGCTATCTGCACGCCTTCACCCAAGAATAACAATATTGTTGGGAACTGCGAGGATTCTGAGATTTTATTTTGCTTGCAAGCTCACGAGTCTGCCACAGTTTCACATTCACCAAAAGCTTGATTCCAATACATTTTCTAATCTTAATTCTTCCACTTTCTCTTGGATATTTTTCACCTGAATATTTTTAAGCTAGATCAAATTTAATGTAATTTAAATCAGACTGATTCTTCCATCTGTAAACAACTTCTTCTGACTTATTTGTTTCTCCTTGTAGTACCATAATTCTCAGTTATTTAGGCTTAAAACACTGGATATGCATTGGATGTATTCTTTTCTTTGCTCTTCTTACCTGATCAGTTGGTTCTTCCTAGGCAATATGTCTGCATGGTAATAATCCTGCTCCAACAAGTCTATCATAAAAATTTCCCAAATGTTTGCTTTTGCCATAATTTTTCTTGTTTGGCTCTCTGTAGTCTCCAGAATGAAGTCTGATACTTCTAATACACTTAATAATACCCTTATTTTACTTTTCATCCTCACCAGCTCTTATAATCTACCATAAAATCTCCACTTTATGCATCTGGAATTAACTAGTGGTCGTTTTTTGGGGGTTATTTAAAGACTCACACCAGTTCTCATTTGTGGAAACCCAGCTCAGTGACAAAATTTGTGGTCTTCTGTATCTGTTGAGAGACAATTCTCCATGGAGTCTCTGAACATTTTGCATCAGAGCTGTTCTGGACTACCTTTTCAAGAGTGTTTGTATAGCAAACTGCCTTGTAAGATAGAGATAGGTGTTTCTCTTCAGTGCAGAGGAAAGATTTGTTTCCTAACCAGTATAATAAACATAATATCTTCTTTCAAAGAAAAGGTTGAGGATATTTTCTAGCAAACCCTTTTTTTTTTTTTTTAAGAATTGTGACTCTTAAGCTCAGAGATGCTCAGTCATGACTCAGATCTACTTTATAATCAGGATCCACCTGGGTCACTCTGGAAGACTCCCATGGGACTTGGAAAGCAAGGAAGATTGACATGAAGATACATCTCATGCTGCACATTGTGTTGTGAATAACAATATTCTTTGTCTCTGACACAGGAGTCTTATGTGTTCAGCCAGTATCTATGAAACTCCAGCAGGCCAAGTTATAGGGCTGCAAGTAAGATAAAATCCCACATCGTTCATAATTTTTGATACTATCTACAGTAATTATCGTATGTCATTTAGTGAGAACATAGGATTATGGTTGCAATTCTATAGGAACATTTATTTCTCTGATGAATTACTCAGAAGTCAGAAATGTAACATATATGAAACACCCAATAAACACTATAGAAATTCAAATGATCTTATTGTTTTACTTGTTTCCCCTTCCTGGAGTATAACATCTGGGAATGCAAGAACTTGTCTTAGTTATATCTTCAAGCCTGGTGCTGAAACGTGCCTAGAAAATACTATATGCTTTAAAAGTATATAATAATAACTGATTAAAAACTCCAAGTTTCTAAACTTATCTGTAAAAGAAACTTTTAACTTAAATTTTAAAAAATATATAAGGTCTCTAGTAGCAAAGATTTTGAAGTACACTTGAATTAGTATCTTATATTGAATACACGATGGCCTAACCTTCTGGGAAAGATTGGCCAAGATTTGCTGTTAGCTGGAGGACACTTCCAGGACAGGAAATAAATAAATAGATAGATAGATAGATGAATAAATAAATAAATGAATGAATAACTAGTCATTTTAACTCAGGCAAATATTGAGATTGTGTGATCTTGAACAATATGTATATTATCACAATGCTTCAGTTGCTTTATGTATATCATTGGAATAGTTTTATAATTATTATGGGTATTAAATTAAATACAAATAAAATTGATACATTCTTGATACATAGGGAGTACTAAAAATATATTCTATATTACTATTATTACTATTATTAAAGTTATACTTTAAAGGTGATAGAGTAACAATACAGAAAATGTCTGGCCTTCTAGGAGCTGTGACAATAGCCCTGGATTTTCTTCTTTTGTGTTTAATTTCTATGAATGTGGAAAAAAATTCTACTAAAAAAAACTATTGTTACTAGCTACTCTTAATTTATTATTTTTTTCTTGATTATTCTCAATATAATTTTAATTGATAAATTTGAGAAATCTAGATTTAAAAGAGTGGTCATTAAATTTTCAAGAAATAATAATCAACAAAACAAGAAAAATTATTCAAAATTTGCATCCCATTTCCTAAAAATGGTTAGACATTATTTATCATTGTCTTCATGAGACATTATTTAAAATCACTAAAATGTGCCAATTTGATTAGGCAAATTCATTTTTAACTTAGAAATGTGAAAATTGAGATTTAGAAAAATAAAATAATTAGCCCAAAGAAGCAAGCTAATTACAGAGCTAGATATCCAACCCAGATTCTTCATCTAACACCACAGTCCAACCTCAGCTTCTCCTTGACCCATGTTCTACCATATTGCTGATGAACAGAACGTGATCAGAAAGCTTATATAAATGTGGCCTCAAGGAGGCAACAGAGCCATCTCTGCAAAAACACAAACATAACTGCCTGGTCCTCTTTAGAGCTGATTTCCTGGAACAGCTATTAGTGCTTTTGTTTTGGACATCTTTGATGAGTTGTGCAATCACATAGTAAGTTATTGTTGCGCGAGGAGCCTTAACAGTTGAGGGGTTTCTCATGGCTTCTTGTTCATTTACACAAATGATGCTTGGAATCATTTTTCTGTGGATAGATCACTTTCGGACATTGGAACTAGAACAGTGAGAAGATTTTGTGACTAACTACATTTTTGCTTTTTCACAATCTTTAATTTTCAAAAAAATATCTACTTACTTTTGTGTTGCCCTACTTACATTTAATATGATATTTAAAAAGCCCACAGTCACCAATTCCTTAAAGCTTTGGTTTGCATTATATAAGTTAAGCAATTAGAAGTTCACAATAATTTGGTTTACACTTAACAGTATAACAGAAGACAAAAAATGGTAAAGAATGTAGAAAAATTCAAGAGACCGTCAACTAATAAACGTTAAGAACATGTTCCCCTGAAATGCAGCAACACGACAGGCATATAAGTAGTCTATTTTTGGGCCACTTTGCCTGTGTTCTGCTATTAAGGATGCTAAGCATCTGCTGGTACCCAGGACTGCTCTGAAAGAGAGTCACACAGCCTTAAGCTCTTCAAATAAATATAAGAAGCAGACTTCTCAGTTCTCAGAGAGAACTATTTGGAAAATAAATTATTTATCTTTGATAATTCAAGGTTCCATTTGCCTCTAGTCCCCTTTTGAAGGTGAGAAGCAGAGTAAGAGGAAACAACAGTTAACCTGTAAGAAGAAACTGTACAGTGATGTCAGAGAGTTTAGACTAAAGAGATTTCAGGACAAGAGATGAGTAATTCATTTCAACACAAATATGTGAGGAGAAACCAAGAAGGTGGACATCATTAAATCTTAAATGACGATATTTAAATGAAACAGAAGCCTGTTGTATTGCCAAAGGGATAGAATACTAACACAGAGAAAAATCTTGCATTCTTTTTTTTGTGTGCATGAATTAAATTTTCATTTACCTCAAATGTCTAGTGTACCCTGGGTCTGTGCTTTGTAAAATATGCTGGTCACGTTTCTGAAATAGTAGATTTTTAATTAATATGAACTTAATTAATATAATAACTTATTTAATTCATAATTAAAAGTATGTCAGAGCAGCACAAGAATTGAAATACCTTCTACCTTTGATGTTCTTGCAACTTTACATTCTTTCCTACTAGATACTGTTGCCTTTGAATGAGACAGAAAGAATGAGTGGGAAATGGTGTAGAAAGATACACGAAAGGGCAGCAGAAGTTTTAAGTGCTCTCCAGAATATATTATCTGAAGTGAGAGTGGAATAGTCAAAGATTGTTTCCACCACACATTTTGGGAGTTGAAACACTAATTTAAACCTTTTAAAGACAAATATGTGTGTGTGTGTTTGCGTGTGTGTATTTTCACATATTCTTCTGATTTTTTTTCTGTATCTTAAAAATATCTGTCCTATAATTAGCAATAATGAATCTATTATTGGAACATTTTAGGGAAAAAGAAAGAAAGAAAAAGAAATGACGTCCAATTTTGTTAAAATAGATAATATCATTAGCACTTCAGAATTTCTTTTCTATCTCTCATTTTCTTCATTTTTTCTCACTTTCTCCAATTGTCACCCTTTCTCGCTTAACTGGCAATACATCAGCAGCTTCAAATAAGAAAAGCAATAACTCAAAATTCTATTTTATGGTGCTCGTTGCCAGGTTAGCTGAATGAAAGAATTCAGAAAGTAGACATTAATTATGAACAAGATAATGCAAGTAAATTAAAAATAAATGGGCTTTGCTGACCACAACCAGTGTAATGGTAAGGAATTTACATTTCTGAGATATAATTTTTCCATATGTAGGATAGAGATGATAATTTCTAATTCGCATAGTGTTAAGTAGGTTTTAAAGAGTCAACATGTAGAGTGCTGCTCAAAGTTTAGCCACAGAATACCTAGGAAGGCATCAGTAATATTCTGATTCATTGAGCCCTTGCCATGAGGCAGGCCCTGTGCTATACAGTATCTATCTATATCTCTTCTGTTTTCACAATTCCTCCAAAATATTGTAGCTAACATTATTTTCATTATTGTAGATGAAAAAACTAAAGTCCGAAGAGATTTGATCTCTTGCCTGAGGTCATTAAACACTCAGGAAGTATAACTAAGGGGTTATTAAGTAATTGGATGCTATATCATTCCATAAGAACATCATAAAACTTCTTCCAAATCATTCTGTTTATTATGAAGTCTAAAGAGTAGTTACTGATGTTAGAATAATATGAGCCCCATCTTCATGGAAATCTCCTTAAAAACTCCTTAATGCATATATAAAAATAAAATCAAAGAACTTATATAATTAGATTACATAAAGCAAGGGCTACTATGGCATATGTTCTATTCTGAGTTTGGAGAAGAATGTAAAGCAGCGTTGGCTTAGTCACCAACAATCCATTTCTTGGCTGGATTTTATAATGCCTTCAGGGCAACAACATGGTGCTTTATAGCTATACCTTATCAGTATTTGTTATGAAAAGAAATGCCTTAGATTTCCGTTTAAAAGGTTCTTTTCACCCATCCTTTGAGAAATAGTATGATTTCACTCACAGTGCACGCACACACACCTACCCACACACACACACACATACACACACTAATATGTTGTTTTTTTAAAAGAGCTTATCTTCACCATTCAATCATTCAACAAACATTTAAAAACACATTTTTGTGTCACTCATTGCAATCGGAAGAGAGGATGGTGGGTTGACAAATATGTAGCAGATCCTTACATACTTATAGGACTTACTTTTGTGTGTAGGACATGATGCACTATTGAATAAATTAATAAATAAAAACAATTATAGATTGTGAAAGTTCCATGAAGAAATGAATATATAGGTTGATGTAAGTGAATATATAGGAAAGGGATGGCTTGAGATAGGATGGTCATGGAAGACATGACTTTCTAGAAGTATTATGCAAAATATTTGAAGGATGAGAAGAAGCCAGGTACATGAGGAACTAGAAGTATGATAAAGATAAAGGAGATAAAGAGGACAGAACTTCTGAGGAAAGAAAAGAGATTTGCATGCTCTGAGAACAGAAAGGGAGATCAATGTGCCTAAATCGAAGTGAGCAATTTGGAGAGTAATTTGAGATGATATTGGAGAAATTTACAGCACTATAATCATGTAGGAATCTCAGACCATGATTTGAAAATAATATGAAATTCTCAAAAAATATATCATTCACCAGGAATCCTAGTTAATTTAAATACAGAATAGATTCACATATTCTTATTATTCCAGGAAAATCAGCAAATAAAATGTAGTTTATTTAGGTTACATAGCCAATTCTATTTTCTGTTATCTCCATCTTCCTAGATACCAAAGAATAGTAGGGGTACAGAATTGATGACGAGGGAAAGAAGAGTAGGAGGTTGATCTCAACCTCAATGTCCTTCTGACAAACAAATGTGACATATGAGCATTTTCTACCAATTTTTTTTTCAGCCATGGTAATAGAGTTTGATGAAACATGGACTCGGTAGATAGGAGCATGATTTCGTAGCCTCTGTGCAATTCAGGTTTCCCAGTGAAGTGTGCCTGAACTGATGTGTGGCACTTTCTGCATCATGTTCTTTGACATTCTTTAACAAAAATTGTGTGACCTCCAATTCCTCTCTTCCCCTTTTTTTGATTAGAAATCATAATGGTCTGAGATGTTATTTCAAATATGTAGATGAAAAAAACACTTTAGTGCTCAGGGGAGTGAGGAGCAGAAGAGGGAGGAACCAGTGTTCCTGAATAACCTGTAGAACAAATTTTCCTCACTAGTCAAGATCATTACTTTTGTAGTATTACCGAATACAGATGGATGAACAATGTGTAGGGGTTTATAAGAGAGTTCTGGGGAGAAATGAAGCTTCAGATTTGTAGGCACAGAGGGGACAGGTCATCAAGGGCGGCTCTATATCCTCTGGCTCTTCTCTCTGGGAGATGCCTCCAGTCTAACTGGTCAGTGATTGCTCTGCTTCAGCTTTTCTTTCTTTCTTTCTTTCTTTTTTTTTAGTATGGAAGGATAATTCTTAGTTAGGGCATGGGAGATTTATTGTCTCACTCCAACCTTAGTTCTGTATGATATTTTACACTCTTCTGCACCATGTCTTCATTCCTTAACTGGTCTCTTGCTTTAGCGTTTCGAGCTCCTGGTAAGTCTGTTGGCCTTACTCACGTCAGTCCCCAAGGCAGTAACTCTCATATAAGCACCTTCTGTGTCTGCTGCAAAACAGCTGTGATTTCTAGACTACACAATGTGGGAGCTGAAGGAGGCTTGTGAGCAATAGCTGAGGCTCTTTCTATGCCTAATCACTTCAGGTTTATTTTAGAGAGGGACCGTCTATAGGACTAGATTTTTTCAAGAGAACTAAAATAAAGTTTATGGCCATGCTACCCTGAACAAGTCTAATTCCCTCTGATCTTGGAAGCTAAGCAGGGTCAGGCCTGGTTAGTACTTGGATGGGAGACCACCTAGGGAGACCAGATGCTGTAGTAGTAAAAAAATAAAAAAAGAATAAAGGATTGTAAACTGACAAGATCCTTGCAGTCTGTGGAGTCAACCAAGGGTTGCCTCTCCTAAAAAAAAAAAAAAAAAAAAAAAAAAAAAGAGCAATGGGGGTATATCTTAAATTTCTTTCACTTCTATCTATTTTATAACTTTCTAATCTTGGTGTGTGTGTTGTGTGTGTGTGTGTGTGTGTGTGTGTGTGTGTGTGTGTAGACAGGGAACCAGAATACCTATATTTGGCTACTTTATAGCCTCATCTCTTTTTTCTTTGTTACATAGTTACATAAAGTTTTTTCTTTTACTTTACATTCCACATGAGCAAAACTTCCATTATATTATTTCCTTCTTCTTCATAGAGTGGTTTTTTGCTTTTGATCCCTTGCAGTAGATAATATTTGAATGGCTTTAGAGGGATCTGATTTGTCTGACACAGGAATGAAAAAATATCAGCTTAATATTTCATGATATTGTCTTCATTACATGTGCTTATATATATATATATGCCCATATGATATGTATGATATTGATTTTCTTCCCAATTTTCATCAGAAAATCTTAACAAAAAAAGAATAGGTGGAGATTTTTTTAAAAACTTTTAAGATTGCCATTTTCAGGCTTTATACTTATTTTTTGCCAAAGATAATATAAAATTCCATTTACTAACCTAAGGATAAGTATAAGCTCAATGGCTAGATATTTAGAATATAAGTAATAGCTTGCATACTTAAATAATTCTCATTTCTATACAAGGTAATTATTCATTTTAGAGATTTGTAATCACAGAATCTTGACATTAAAGTTTTGAATATTTTGTATTTCACAAATTAGAGTATTCAAAATTTCTTGTTTGTTCTGTTATTTTGAACATTTTAAAGCAATAATTAAGCTTATTTTTATAAGTGAGCAAATTTAACCTCTGAAAAAGTGTTTAGTGACTTCATTTCCTCTTCTTCATACTCTCAGAGGAAAATGGAAATGTCGCATGTGAAACACAAGATGAGTCTTCAAAAGAACATTTGCTGCATCAAAAATTCATTATAGGTGCCAGGGTAAATTTGGTACTACATAACTTCCCTGAACCGTTGAAGTTTTAAAAATACTTCTTATAAATTATCTACAACAAATTTGAAGATAAATTTGGAAAACTATTGTAATCATTATTCATTTTCTCAAGAAAAACAATTGTTTTCTTCCTCAGCACAATTGAATAAGTAAATAGACAAGAAGGGAGAGAGGTAGATGAGGCCCTGAAGGGAGACTTGAAGGTATAAATATCAGCCTTTTAGAGACATTTGCTTAAATTCCCATCAACCTCAACTTTTTTATAAAATAATTTTAAATCAGAATATTATATTATATGATGTAAAGTATAAAAAGGCAGATATATGAACATATTTTCTTTACTATATTAAAAATATTTATTATAAAAATCTCAATTACAACTATCTTGTTTTATTTTTTAAATTTATCTTATCCTCAAGAAAGATAACAATGTTTCAGAAGAACTGGAAAATAACATGGCATATTTGTTTTCTTTTTAGAATGTGTATCATCATACAGGTAACCATTTTTTTGCTCAAAGATAAAGTATATTTTTAGAACTCATGTCTTTAACCTGAAAACTTAGAATCAAGTTCATAATAGAGCAGTAAAAATAAAGCAGAATTACAAGAAATAATTCTAAGACATTTACTGTAAAACAGTAAAATATTTACTATAAATACATAGATAAATGCATTACAGTATTGTAATATCCAGCTATTGCTTATACTGCTCTGTAAATCATGCATACTATATTTATACATAATATATGGCTACTTTCAAAATATTTGACCTTAAACTCTATACTTTCTGTAAAAAATCTACTTTAATTCAATAAATATCTAAAACTTATAATTTTCATTGCACCAGTTGTACATACAACAAATACTAAATATAGAGAGAATGCAGATTAATAAGTCATAGTCTCTGCTTTCAAAGAATTTAAGATCCCTAAATGAAGCACTAAAATATTTTCCAAAAATCATTATTTATAGAAAAAGTAATTAACAATCTTTTTTTTCCGGGGCATATTGGAGTAGAGCATATTGGAGAAAATGGATATTGAAATGGGTAGTGAAGTGTGAATAATCTTTTTACCAGGAGCTAAAAGTCTGAGAGTGGCATTCTGAGAGATGATTTCTATGAGAAGAGGCATAGAAGCCATAAAATGAAATATGTACACACACACACACACACACACACACACACACACACACACACAACTGGATATAAGAAACATTGGACTATATTGTAAGAAAATTACCTAGCAAAATGGGCTAAAATGGTAGAAATGGACAACCTGTTATTTTTAGGATCTAGTACCCACCACTATTTCTCATTTAAGAGTAGTCCTAGTTTTAAAGTTAATACATCAGAACACTTTACATGCCTGAATTAAAATGTATGCCTAATTTGACAGAAAACAAGGAGTCAAGAAAATATTATATATTTTAATCCAAAGATATTTAACGCTCTTTGTAAGAATTCGAAGGGTACTTAGGGTAGCCCATATTATCTGTACAGATGAAATCTAATGTGAATTCCTTTGCCATCGATAATTTCCCTGTAGAAAGAAACTTTTCAAACTCATCCCATCTCTCTTCAATTACTCTTTTCAAAAGCAGCCTACATTATTTTTCCCCTTTTGAATCTAGAGGGCAAGGTGTTAGAATCAAATAAGTGAATGGAACCAAATCGAAACTGAGGTCAATTTGACAAATAAAATAAACTGAAAATTTAAAGTGAAAAAAGATGAGAACGACTTACAGAATGCAAAATACTTGAGAAGACAGAAGACCAGCCCCATGACACCCTCGTATTTTATGCCTCCTCTTTCCAGTCCTGATATTTTTGCCAAACAGAAATGCTTCAACAAACTTTAAAATGTATTCTCCCAATACACTCCTAGGCTAGACAATTAATTGAGAATTGTATCTCTAAGGAGAAATTGAGGCAGTTATAAACATGGAAGCACAGGCAGTGGGAAGGCCAAGCTCCCTAGGCCCAGGTTCAGGTTCGGAACAAGGCATTCTTATTAATCGGGAGCTTGGAGTTTAACATAGGACAAATTAAGATTAAAGAACGTGTCAGTCCAATTCATTGCACCAACACAGTGAAGCAAAGGAAACTTAGTACTCGGGGATCATGTGTGCTTCTTAGTGGAGTATTGCTTAGAATAAAGGATATTTAGGGAAACAAAAATATAATTCTAAGGCTTCAAATTCCAATGGGTAGAGTAACCATGCAATTTTTCCTCCTCACTGGTACACTCTGAATTAAAAAATAGTTCAAAATATAAGAAAGAAGCATTGCTTGATCAACAACATGTGCAAACAGGGAATTTGAGAGAGATGGTGACTCTACCAAATGGGCTTATCACGGGCCTCATTGATGAAGGTGATGAAGCTACTGTCCTGATATTTGAGTATCGCTTGGGAACACGGGAACCACAGGTGGGAGGCTTGAAGAGGGCGTTTTTAACCGCCTCAGCATCCCCGGAATTTTCTGTGTTGACTCTGGAACTCGTGAACCGCTCGTGACTCATTACTCCCTGCCAGCCCAGCCGCCGGGCATCGCGGGCTCGGATGCCTCCCACAGCCCCAGAGCAAGTGGCTTTATGGAACCACTCATATCAATAACAAATATTACTGTTCCAATACTCACCATGACATAAGTTAGCAATCAACCTCTTCTCACATTTCAATCAATCATATTAAATCGATCATACATAATCATAAAGCCCGTTAGGGGTATATTTCTTCAATGTGTTTATGTTCTTCATGTCAGTTTTCAAAAAAATAGTTTTAAAGTTATTTTTTCTTTGTCTCTTTCCTTACAACTAAGGATTCTAGAATCTCTGTCAATTTTTGGTATAACAAAGGAACTCAATAAAATAGAATTGACCAAGTGAAAATGACTAAATATTGTTTAAATCACTGATGTTTGCCAACTTTTGGGGAAATTGGCCTTCTTAAGTCATTCCATAATAAAAATTCTAATGAATTAAACAATGGTAAAATTCAGGAAATTTGTTGGAATAACTCAAAGCCATGAATAATTAGCTTTTTTTTTGTATTTTATACATAATTTTTTTAATCACTGAAGTAGTTTTTAACCATTTATACCTAGGATTTTTTTTTCAATCACTGCCAAACCAGTACTTAGAGCTTAATAAAATTTAAGATGTTCTATTTTACACCGACTTTTTAAATACACAATCACTAACGCATCACTTATGAATGCTGTAATAAAAACTGAGAAAATAAATAAAAATAAAGCCTTGTTTCTTGTCAATATTTACAACGTGCAACATCCAGGAGACAACGTTAATCTTTTGGGAAGTGTCGGTGTGTTCCCATTTTAATAGTGCTATTAATTTATTTGAATGAAAGCATCATTTTACAGGGAAACAATAAGATGTGTATATACCAGTTTGCAGCTCATTTATTGATGTTTTCATCTAAGTACAAGTATCCCCCACTTTTTGTAAGTTCATGTTACATTACTTTACTTTTTATAAAAGACCTATGTTAACACAAGATTTTGCTAACTGAAGGAAACCAAAAGGATTTTTACTTTTATTAAAAAAAAAAAAAAAGGCGAAAAGTGAAAATGGTATTTAGGCTTTGTTTGTCATCCTTAAAGAGGCAGCAGCACCCAGAGCAATGACAGTGGCCCTGTCAGACTCCTTCCCCGAAAAATACACTCAGCTTCTCAGCATCAGGCCACCATGGCTTTGAACTGTGACTGAGCATTTGTGCTTTATCTTGGTTTATCTTACGCATCCATTAGCAAGATGTGTCTAAGGTACCAGAAAAGCCTAAGAGAGGATGTGAGGTGTTATGCTTAGCATAAAACTGGATATAACTAAAGCATTTGGATCACGGTGAAGGAAAAGACATTATACGTGCGTTGAACTTGCCTGTTCCCACCATTTATGTTTACACAAAGAAAGACTCTTGAAAGTTGCCAAAGTTACTATTGGTTCTGCTAGTAGTAGAGTTGTCTTCTTTAGTCACATCTAGTAATGGATAAAGTGGAAAGTCTCTCGCTTGAGTGGATTGATGGGTACAAACCATGGTATTTTGTTAAGTAATCTTATACTTAAGGAGAAATCAGTCTTTTTAATAAGTGCAACAACACTGTTCATACATTATTTCTACTTTATCCAGGTTGTATATTTATTATATCATTCGTTCACTGTATGTTAGTGTTATTTTAGGTTTTTTGTGTTATTTGGTATGATTTGGTAAATTATTTTCTGAGAATGATGAAAAATGCTTCCATATAATTAATGGTGATTACTTCTTCACTATCTGTCAGTTTGGCTTATGAAAGATTTCATAAGAACATTCCACTTTTGGATAGCAGAGAAAACCTGTATATTATTGATATTAATGGACAATAGAAATTAGGAGAAAAAAGAGGAATAATAACAAACACTTGTATGCCTCTATTAGGTGCTTTGCACTGTTTTAAGATCTTTGTGTACATTAACTCATTAATCTTTACAGTAACCGTAAGAAATGGGCGCTACAATTATCTTCACTTACGGGTGAGGGAACTGAGACCCAGGGGCAGCTAATCAGGGGCGAGGTTGAGGTTTAAATTCAAGCAATCTAACTGTGTGATTAGTAACAGAGGTGAGGAATGATACACAGTATAATACACACACATTTGGGAGAGCCAATATCAGGCGCACTAATATAGAAACAGGCAAAGGTTGTTGAAAATTAAGCTTTCTTGGCAATATATACTTCCACTGTATTGGTTCAGTTATCCATGTCATAATTATCATTGGTTAATTCAGTGAATACTCCTTGTATTTCCTTTAGTCCCTTTTGCTTCACGTTTGCCATCCCACCTTATTTTTTTGTGTTTACTGTGTGTGTGTGTGTGCACCTTGTGCGTGTACGTGTTTGTGTGTGTGTAATAGTGGGGGAGAGGGATGGAGTCTCAGTTCCCTCTCAGACATGATTCCCTTTGGAAAGTTCGAAAAAAAGATGGTTTAATGTAATATTTTCCTCTGATTCTACGTCTGGGGTATTTGGGGGGATTTGAGGGTTTAGACTGCCACCAAGGAGGCTGCTACTGTTATCATACTGAACAGATGCTGCCAGTTCTTAAGCTCCAGGTATTTCTGTAGAAGCTCTTCTAACTCTTTTAAGAGTTTGCTCAGAAAAGCAAAAGGTAGGATCAGGCTCCTGTAAAGCTGCCTGCAGTATTTCATCTTGCAAGGTGACAGGTTTTCTCAAGATGAACCTTTCTAAGTCAGAAGTCAGTTCAGAAAGAGTTCTTAATTGTTTCTTTCTAAACTTTGTTTTGTTTACATCAACTTTTAATTCATTTTGTCTAAATAGAATTTTATTGAGGCTGTCAGGAGCAGACTGCATGCTGGGAGTTATATGCAACCAAAAAACATTATCCCAGACTAAGTAACAGCTGGAAAGAAACTATGGGACCTCCCACATATCCCTCACTGAGATCTAGACAATGGGTGAGTTATTAGACAGAGTTACAACACACCTGCCAAGTAAGTCTTAAAAAAAAACCCAAAAACCTTATCTTTGAAACTTTCAGAATTGAAATGAGGAGGCTTTGGGGGAGCATATTGGCAGTGAAAAAAGCATACTTAAGAATATTCTTTTGCTGAATAAAACCTTATAACAAGAAATTTGATGGGTCATCATGTCATGATAATATAATTAGTTTGGAATATTTCAATTGACATGAATATTGCCTTAACCTGTAGACCTAATTACAGCACAAATTAACAACTGGCGATTATCTCATAAGTCCAATAGTATATATGTCACTAACATGTGTCTCCAAAATTATCTTTTTGTCTTTTCCAAATAGTTTATCATAAACAACCCCCAAAATTACACACGTATCTGAGAATATATCCTGTTCACAACTATAAAGACCTAGAGTTTTAAGATAAAGACTTTAATATTTCCAAATTGAAGTGGTCATTTTTGTTTAAAATAGGATATGTTTTCAATAAGAAGACAGAATATTGTATATAATGTGGAATCATCTTTTTTAAAAAATCTTTATTACTATGTGTCACATCATTTATCATACTGTTGGTGTTCCTCCACCTCAGGTATGTATTAACTAGAAGGAGGTCATTATTACAATTAACATGAGTCAAATTCCTAAAATATGCTAAGTGTCACAAATAAAACATAGAAAATATTTAAGAAACGTATCATCTAAGGCAATCTTGCCAAAAAGAAAAAAAAAATTACTAGCTCTTTATTTTTTCCTGTTTAACAAGGTTTCTCTCCCTTCCCACTTAATAGACATATTTGTTAGAGAAGTAAATTAATAATGATCCATAACATGCCCAGCAATTAAGTGTGTCTGGAGTGACTCTTAATGTGGAGAGAATAGATTTTTCAGGGACATAGCAAAATTTAAAATCTGAATCTGTTCTTTTATCTACCTAAGAAATAGGTAATCTCACAGTAAAATAAAGAACATAATATATGGAGAGCATATAATATATTTGAGATTTTGTATGGATCATCATTTTATAGATGAACATAATAGAAATAATATAATTTCATTTTATATTTTTCTACCTCATGTCAATAGTGAGATCTGGCTACAAATCCCCAGAGGGATTTGAACCATGGTCCTAATCATTTGTTTGACTATATAAAAAGTTATTGAAGAAGAAAGATAACTTTCACATTATCTTTCTGTTTTTCTATTTAGTTTTAATTTGGAGAGTTTCTTTACTTTTAAAGGCATACTTAGTGTTTTGAGCTCATGCTTTGTGAAAGCAGATCCTGTTGTATAAATTTCTATTCTGTTGAAATGGATGATTCAGAAAGATGAAGGATGTCAGTGCTTTGAAAGTTATATGATCTTTCCCTTTTGCCTACACAGACAAGAAAGGCTCCCTGGGGGAGAGCTTTGAGATAAGAGAATATAACTTAATAGATAAAAGGGTAAGGGCATTTGAAGTGGACGTCCGATCTTTGAAATAGCCAACAGGAGGCTAGAATGGCTGAGTTTTTGTTGTACAGTTTCCACAAGGACAGGAATGAGCTGTAATTTTCAGTGTATTCATAAAAGTCAGTTGTTTTATGAGCAGTCCATACAAGTTAAAACTTGAAACAAATGTGAAATAATACCAAGAAATAAACCCTTTCAAATTATTTGTGCTATCTGGACTTTAAAGAGTAATTCTTTTCACAAAAATGCATCCCGAGTAATCTACTGAATGCTGAACTTGTTAGAGAGTAGCAACACAAAAGTGATGGGTCTTAAGTCACAGTTTCACTGTTCGAATCTCCAGGAGCTCAGGTTTCACAATTTGGAAAATATTTTCTAACAGCAGACTCTTTAAAAACATCTTTCACAGTACAGCTCACAGTTGGCTCCAAGAGGATTAACTGTTCAAGAGTAGCCAGCTTTTCTTAACCCTAATTAACAAACTTTTATTCAGACTCCTAAGAGACTTCTTGATTTTGGTTTGGTAGGTCCTTAGAGTCAGCACTTTGCCCTTGCAAAATTACACGAATGACCCTGGAAGCAAAATGGCTAAGAAGCAGTCCCTCATCAGCGAAAGGCTTCTCTGTTTCCAGCCCATGTGCTTCCAGAGTTCCTCTCCCACAGATCCAACTGTTTAATCCACATCCTCAAATCACTCAGCTCTGACTCTATATGCGTATTTCAAAACTAAAACGAAACGTGTCCTCATCCTTCAAATATTTACCTGTTTTCTTCTTTCTCCCATATCTTAATAAAACTCATACCCATCCACCAGGGGTTCAAATCTGAATCTTAGAATTCATCCCATGATATCTGAAAGTCCACTAATTCTCTGAGCAAATCGTCAAAAATCTCTCTCCAGTCCATGTACTTCCTTCCATTTCTAGGCCTCTACATGGGTCCAAGGCCTGATCATTTCCAGCCTGTATTAAACTTCTTGTATCTAGCTTCCAGGAATACACCAGATCCCCAAACCTTCTCCATTAACGCGGCCTTCAAAATGGGGCTATCTTGATGTTTTCAAACATAAATGGAAATTGTTCATATATCTGTTTAAATTATTTTATAACTTATTTTTACACTTAGAAATATGTAAACTTTATGAAACAGGGAGCATATTTCCATGTATATACAGGTAGTACCCATCACAAGGCTCTGCACAGAGGAAGCGTTTTATATATATTTCCTTTTGCTAATGAATGAATGACCCTACTTTTTGGTGTTACGCCTCCTATACACTTAGCCAGAGATAGTTCCCCTGTAGTATTCCATTGGACAATCTCCCATGCATTCTTCTAATCTTTCTCATTTCATTCTGTTACAGAACAACTTTCATGGAGACATTTTGGCCACAAACTATTAATTGAAAGGGGACAACATTTTGATTACATATAGAACATTATTTTTGAAAGTGGGTGTAATAAGCTTTTAAAGTTTATTTACTCATTCTTATGTTTTGCTGTCTGTAATAATACTAAATGCACATACCATTTTGGAAATTAAGAATTATTTGATAGTCATTTCTTTTTTCCAGAGAGGATTACTGTCACTTCTCATAATATAATGGAACTCTAAGGACAGATGATAGTTAAGAATGTACTCTTCCGTAAGGAGACTTCATTATGGCACCACCTGCTTAGCGCTATCATCAGATTATCATTCTTTCTCTAATGGGTATCACTTTTCAGACACTTTTAGTAGGTGTTAAAAATTAAGTATGGCTTTTAGAATTTCCAAAGAAAGTTGTAAATGCTAAAAAAAAAAAAACAGAAACGCACGCACGCGCACACACACACACACACACACACACACACACACTCTTTGTGATTTCTATTATTATGAGGAAGAAATTATACATACTTAGAAAAACTAATGCTCTATCAAATTTAGGCTGCCCAGTCTCACGTTTTGAAATATCTTTTTAGTACATTTATTTTCAGTTTCTTCCATTACTTAATCTAAATTTCAAAATCAAATAACAAATTACTGCATGTCTCCTGTCAATTCTAATAAAGATGTAGTACTTTTTTAACATTAAAAAAGACACTGTTAAATTGTACCTCCAGATAACAGAGAAGTTTGCAACTTTATAAACAGAAGCTAAAAGGGACTATTTGGGGGAACCTACAGACAGTTTCTTGTGTTGCATCTTCAATACACGGAAATCTGGTTCCTTCTCCAATGTGGCTTCATCAGAGAGTCCCTCTTAGATCACCATTCTAAAACACCATTCTATCTCCTTAGCTTGCTTTTTATCAAAACCAATATATACATATACACTGGCATATATACATATATATATATATGTGTATATATATATATATAAATATATAAATAAATAAATAAAGGTTTTATATATATAGATAGATAGATAAATAAATAAAGATTACATATATTAAATATATATTAAATAAATATATAAATTATATATATTAAATATATATTAAATATATTTATATATATTAAATATATATATAAATAAAGATATATATATTATATAAGATTATATATATATTAAAACTCCCCAGAAATCCTGATGCATGATTTAAGGAGGTTGGTGGATGGGGTTATTTTTCAGAATTTTCTGCAGCTGTGAAGTAAATGGCTAAGAAGGTGAGAGTAAGAAAATTATATTGTAAAGTTATTCATGTAGATAAGTAATTAAGATAAGATAGCTGAAAGTTGGAAAGTCAACAGACTGGACATTATTGAACTGGTATATTGGGATTAGTTGGCAACTTATCATTTAAAGTTTATCATTTAACTTATTCATAACTACTCTTTAGATTATATTATACTTCTAAATACTTCTAAATAAAAAAATTAAAAATATATGATTTATCGATGATGACTTGTTTTTGTACATTCATGTCATTTTTCTAGTGACTAATGAAAAATTATTAAATTTCTGTTTTATATGAATTACATACAATATAATTGAACAATAACACAGAAATTCAATCAAGTTTAGTAAATATTGTCTTTAGCACTTTGATAATATATAAAAATTATCAAAATGCATTTTGAATATACATATTACACAATGTTTGTAAAAAACATTAAATAATGAAGAGAAAAATAAAATTCAAAGAACAGGAAAGTTTTTTTTTCTTTTTTATTTACAATTTAAATGTCAAAGGAAATTTGAATAAAATATACTTGAGTTTGTGGAAGAACAATGTTGAGATATGGTATACACTGACTACATTCAAGTGTTCTGTGTTATTTCCTTCATTTTTTTTACGGGTTGAATATCATTTACACTTTCATTCCAGAAGTATTTATGGAACACCTGATACTGAGAAAAGTACCTGACCTAATAGGCATTACATTCTAGTCAAGAGAATATATAATAAATAGATATGCAATTGAATGTATGTGTATGTGTGTGATACCACAAATGTGTCTATAATTCTTCTATTTTAAATTATACTTTGTCTTTCCATATTCCTGAGCTTATGGTTTCAAACTTCTTTACCTGGCTTAGAAGGTGCCCTACAAACTAGTCCTTCCCTTACCTCCCACATGTTTGTTTCCTCTGCCTGGAATTCCTGGTGTTCTCTGTTCAGAAGACTTAAATGTGTTGATTTAAATACTGGCTCAGCTTCTTACTAGCACAAAAACTGGAACATGGGAAGAGGTCAAAAACTTCATTTTTATTGAAGTATCATTGCTAATAATCTCGCTAACAATGATAAGCTCCATCAAGTCTCAGCTTAAATTTTCTTCCAGGAATTGCTTTTCTTATCCCTTAGATTGGTTGTATAATCGTATTAAGACTTTCTTTTTTATTACATTTTTGGGGTGATATTGGTTAATAAAATTTTATAGGTTTCAAGTGCACAATTCACTAATACATCATATGTATACCGTTATTGTGTGTTCAGCACCCAAAGTTAAATTTCCTTCTGTCACCAAATATTTGACTCCCTTTACCCTTATCTACCATCCTCAGTTCCCTTCCTTCTCTACTTCTCCATTTACATTATTGGTTTCATGTCTGCCTTTTCCCGAACCCCCCTTGATTCCAAGCAGACATTATGTCCATTTATTCATCATGGATTCTCAGAGTCTATCAAAATGCCCAGCACAAAGTATTATTTGATCATGCACATTTTTGAACAAATGAATGAACAGCTAGATAGATGAATGAATAAAGAAACAAAATTTGGAAAATTTATTAAACGTTTTAGTCTGTACTACTCTGAGCTCTATATCAGAAATTTATATAAAATAGGATTATCTTGAGAAAATCATTTACTTTTCTTTTATGTATAAAAATTGGAAATGTGTTTATTTATTTGAAAATCATGTATTGGTTAAGTAATAAGAGGATGAGGGTAGGACAAATTTCATGGTTAATAATAACTAGTATTTAGTGAATAATTACTATGTTCCAGGCTCTGTGCTTAAAATTTATAGATTATATAATTTAATTTTTGCAATAAACTACTATTAATATTGAAAAGTATTAATATCACATTGTTTCAAAGGAAAAAATTAAGGCACAGCGAATTTCTGTAAGAAACTCAAGATCATACAACTAATATGTGACAGACCCAGGATTTGAAACAATTCATAGAGTTCCAGACACCTATATTTTTGCCACTATTCTCCTGTGTGTATAGTAGCTTTTATTTTTGATTATGTTTTGTGATTTTTAAGTGAATATGAAATACTATTTTAAAGTAAAAAAAATAATTTTTGTAATTTTTGCTTAGACTTTTGTGAATAAGAAGTCAAAATTATTACAATATGAATAGTCAGAACATCAATGTTCAAAAGTTTATATATTCAAGATCACTATTCATTATACTCTTTTTCTGAAGATTATATCTAAAAGTCTACCAAATATCTAAATATTTAATTCTTTTCAATATAAATTCATTAGCATAATTAATGTTCTAATAGAGGAAACTTAAAAAAAAATTTTTTAAATAGTGCAAAACAAATTTAATACAAAGTTATGTGTGTACCTGTATGGAAAGTAATACTAACTGAATATTTGTTTAGTAATTTGAGTAATTTGAAGAGCCTGAACAACTGAATTTTTATACATTAAATAATTTTTACGTTTTTATGTTACTTTTTATGAAATAAATATACAACTGAATTACAAATGCCCAAAATATCTTTATATTGTCTCTGATGTATATGGTATAGAAAATCCTGTATTTTTATGGTACACATTCTTAACAACACTTTTGTAATAATTGAGATTGCCAAACAAGTATAGAAATTTCTCAGTTTACTCATAAGTGCATATTTTAGAGAAACATACTTCTACATAAAAAAAACTTTATAATTATTTATTTCACCATACTACTTTAATTGAAACTAGTATATTAGATTTGTGTTTCTGCTAGCTCATTTTAATTCATCACATTTGTTTGAATTCCTTCTTTCTACTGAGCACATTACAAGAAATGTAGTCAGTAATACTTAGTCACATTTTAAAGTCACAAGAAAAATTAGTAAATACAGAGTTGAGTTCACAGGCATTATACTTCTAGTTCTTTGCTTGATTCACTTATCCAGATTTTTTTATGCCTTTTTAAATATGTAGAGATAAGTTTTTTTTTTTTTCCTATGACACCAGGCTTTATTTTGATGGATCTAACGAATTAGACTTGCACTATCAAAAAAAAAAAAAAAAAAAAAAAAAAAAGAAAGAAAGAAAAGAAAAAAAAAAAACACAATAATGTGCATAATGAATTTTTCTGTTCTCTGTGCACCTGTTCTCTCTCATTATATCTGAAAATTTGGGATTATTCCAAAGTGCTCTGTAATGACTTTTTGTAAGCAAGACAAGTAGAAGAAATTCTTCAAGGACAGAGTGAATAGCTATTGGAAACTGTGCTAAATAACTGGATAGGAGGGAGGTGATAGCAACAAACAGACCATGAGGTATGTATCATCATTTGGAGTTAGGGAGACTCTTGGGATTAAGAATCACACTGTCAGTAATAAAAGGTGAAAAAAGTCATAAAAGGTCTCAGTTCTTTGAGTATCAGCATGTATTTCCAACTAAAGGATTTTTTCTATATTCATTTTTGGAATACATTAAGCAACATAATTTCTATATCTTTTAAGATATCTATGAGGTAATCATTTCATATGTTTGTAACCACTATCTATCTATACATACATAAGATTTACTTTTTACTACATAGATTTTTACTTGCAATTTAAATCAAGTTTCTGTTTTGCTAAACATTGATCCTTGCCTATATTTCAATATTTTTATGGTTAACATAGATTAACCATAGGTAATTTCTTCTTTACAGAATTAAATCATAAAAGGAGACTAAGGCTATATGTGAGCAAACACTAACTAAATCTATCTACTTAAAATAATAGCCTATCAGCTGAGTTTATATACTTACCATGACTGTTTCCACTAGTTTTTGAAAAATGTAGATTAATCATTTAATATATTGCCTCTTTTTGATGGATTGCAAGCTATAACTTACATCACCCACATTTATCCATATTAGAAATTATATAATTTTAATAGTTCATGCTTCTGTCAGGAGTTCTAGGTGAAGTAATGTAGAAAAAGGGCACATATAGAATTTAAGTTTATTGTTACTGACTCAAATCTTCAGAAGCCTATAAATAAAAATGAAGACAAAGTATAGCAGACAAAGTTTGACTAGAAAGCAGCAGGAAAACTACTCTCCCTCCTTTCCTTCCTTCCTTCCTTCCTTCCTTCCTTCCTTCCTTCCTTCCTTCCTTCCTTCCTTCCTTCCTTCCTTCCTCCTCTTTTCCAAAATAGCAGTATAGATCTACTTTAAAATCAATGCCATTTCAAAAATATCACTGTCAGTTTGTGGATTAATGAATCAAAATTCAGGAAATTAATTGCATATTAATATTCAGCAGGCCTGACCCCCAAATGAGTGATTCCAGTTTATAATGGCCTACAATAATGGTTACATAAAGAATTTCAGCATATCTTTGGCTTAATTTAAACTTCATTTTCTCTTGTTATGTTCTCTTCTATTTACTTAATATGGTGCCACTGTTATTATACTAATATTATACTATTAATCATAAAACTCTAAGGGAGTTGGTTTTAGCAGAGTTAATATATGCTTCAATGAGGCCTAATAAAATAATAATAGCTAATATTTATTGAGAATTTCCTTTATGTTATACACAGTATCAAGCATGTTAAATATAATATTTATTCAACTACTTAAACCAAAGTGTTTAATAGGCAAAGAAAAAAATGAAAGCAGAAACAATAATTTTGATGTTAATAAAAGAAAATGTAGTGGAAAGTTGAACTCATTCAAAAATTTTATGAGATAATATTTTCATGTGCCCTTACACTTAGTATTGAGTAGTGCACATTTTTTTCCTTCTAACTAAATATTGTGGAATGAAAATAATTTCTACACTTTAACTGAGAGAAAAATGTACACCAGTGTATTTAAATAGTTTCTTTGAAAACTGATTTCCTTTGTTTAATGTCAGCATTTTTTGAAATTGTTCAGTTTCAACAGTGACAAGAATTTTAAAAAAACAACCTCAAAAATAGCCGTTGAATTCAGTCAACAAGTCGAATCTGAGTCTGTCTCAATTTTTAAATGAGAAAAAACTTTTTCTGTGATATTTTCAAATGTTTACATGCCATAATTTAAAGATTTAATTCAGATACTTTTTTTTAGCTGGTTGTACTGTTTAGTAGAGGAGTGGGGATTGTTGTCTGAGGGTGGGGGTAACCAGAATTTGTTCCTTCCAGGTAAATGAGAGACTGTGGGCTTGGGTCAGAATCGAATTAAAGCCTCGCAATTAATACACACTCTGAAAGCTTGGGCAAATTCCTCAAAGACTTTTGAGACTCAGCTTCTGCAATCATAACTAAAATGGAAAAAAAAAAAATCTTCACAGTGTAATAGGTAGAAAAGGATCATGGACTACACATTTTTTTTGAGAATGTTTTTATTTTATCAAACCATAGAAGTTATACCAAATGAAATGGCAATCTTGACTTCCAGGTTTGAATTGGGCCTTTTTTGTGAGAGTACCATCCAGACTTTAGAGAAAACATGCCCTACTAATAACTCTTAACACAAAATTTACTTTACTTCCAAATATGATGTTTTACCTATTGTGATTAGTAAAATTTTAGGCAGCAAAAAATTTCTGTTGTCATGAGACCATCCTTAGAAGTATTGCATGGCTCTGCTTATTGTTGTTTTGTTTTGTTTTGTTTTTAAATATATATCAGCTGTATTCACATTATATAATAAAAATCTAGTATGTACTCCAATTTGCCAACAATATTATTTGTTCAATCTAAATTTTATTCTTCTCATCTACAAAATGGAGGATAGCAGTGAGATATTAAAAAACACCTTCAACTGAAATATTGCACAAAAAGCCTTTAACACAGGTTTTTTGTAGAGAGCAAAATGAATGGTGGTTCTACTTACTCGAGCTATGTTTTAGCCTTGATATTTGATAAACATGGAATAATTTTTGAGATACAATCTTGCAGTAGTTATATAAAGGAATGTAAAAATGAGTATTTCTTTGCATTATTTCTTTTTTATAACTTTATGAGATATTTTAAGGTTTACAACTTGTGAAAAGATCACTACAATCAAGCTAAATAACGTATCTATCATTTCCTCATAGTTGCTGGTGTGCATGTGTGGGAGAAGGGGTCGAAAAGATTTAGCATTTATCTTTTTAGAAAATTTCAAGTATACAATACTGTATTAGTTATCATTACAATGCTGCACATGAGACCTACAGCACTTATTCATCTTGCATAATTGAAACTTTGCACCTACATTTCCTAATTCCCCAACCTCCAACCGCCATTCCACTCTCTACTTTTACAAATTCAACTTTTAAGAATTCCACATACAAGTAAAATCATTTTGTATTTGTCTTTCTGTGTCTGGTTTATTTCATTTAGCATAATGTCCTCCACATTCATCCACGTTGTAGCAAATGGCATAATTTTCTTTTTTTTTTTTAAAGCTGACTGACATACCATCATATATGATGGAAGTGCTGATAATGGATTCATTCACAGGTATCATTTACTGTGTTTACTCGTTCAAGCTAGAAGTCAGTCAGGTTTTCACCTAATCTGAAATTAACAGTTTATCTAAATTTCAGACACTCATTAGAATTATTATTACCAAAAAGACAAGAGATAACAGTGATGAGAATGTGGAGAAAAGGAAACCTTTTCACATTGGAGGTGAGAATGTAAATTGGTGCAACCATCACAGAAGAGTATAAAGTTTTCTCAAAACATTAAAAATAAGAATACTGTATGATCCAGCAATATCACGTCTGGGTATATAGCCAAAAGAAATGAAATCAACATTATACTTTCTAACAGTTGCAGTACCAACATTTGTAAAGATTATGTATAACAACTGGGGTTCCTTGATCTAAATGGCAAGTGGCAGGCTTTAGAGGTATGAAGAATCAGATGTAGAAAATACACAGAAGCAATGACGTTCTAGGTAGCATGCAATAGCTGGTCAATATGTAGCCACAGGTGATGCAATTGACCACTGATAACCCTGCCAAACCCTTAGTACCACTAACACATTACTACTTTTAAAAAAAGTAGTAATTTCTCCACAGAGCCAATGATTTCTCAATTATCCAGTTATTATTGATTATGACCCTTTATTCAAAGTCCTGAACTAAGAAACTGATTGTGCATCTGGATTCATGGACGAAGAGGGTAAATCTGAAATATTAAGTTTCCATAGTTGAAATATAGGCCCTGCCTCCTACCAAGATTTATATAATGATAGGTTCCCTCAAAATTATAAGTGTGTTTATATGCTAAAAAGTAAAAACTTCATATACCTCTAGAGTATATTAATTTATTCAGTTCAAAAATATTTATCTTCTATAATATTTTAGGAACTAATAGAATAATCAAAAAGAAAAAAAAAAATCTCTGTCCTCAAAGAGCTTATATGCTAGGGTAGATCAGATAGACAGTACATAATTAAGCTAATAGATATATAATTAGGCCAGTAGTGGTAAGCGCATTGAAGTATATAAATTAGAATAAAGTTGTTAAAGAGAGGGACCAGAAAACTGTTTATAATTGGATAACATAGCAAGGTGTGAAATTTTAACGGAACAAAATGAATAAATGACGTTAGCATTCGCTGAGTTGTAAACACATGAAAACAACTGATTTGGTAAGTAAAAATGGTAGTTCAGTTTTGTATATATTAAAATTGAGATAACTATTGTTAATATATGGAAATATATGTATCTGAGTTATAGATGACATATCTAGGCTACAAATGCAGCTTTGGAGCATCATCCACAGTCAAATGGAATTTAGAGCTATAATGATAAGATAAATTGATACTGAATGTAAATAAAAAAATGAAGTCATCCATAGTCTGAGCCACTGAGTATATTAACATTCAAAAGTGAGAAAAAGGAATGATCAAAGGAGACTGGAAAAGATTCTGAAAGACTACGAAACTTGCAGCATGGGTTCTTGTAAGCCAAGAGAGGGAAGTATTTCGGGAGGAGTAGCCAAACAACTGCCAATCATAAGCACTGACATCAGTAAGACTCAGAATTGATGTCTTTCACAAGAATTTCCATGGAGACATGAGCATGAAAACCTGATTGGTTTGGATTCTGAAAGAATGGGATGTGAGGTTTGAAACAGCGATGATAGACAACTCTTTTAAGGACTTTTTCAATAATTTTTCAACCATGGATAGCAGAGAAATGTGGTACATCTGGAAGAGTTATGAGACAGTTTAACTGAGTAATTTAAGTAATGCCCTTAGAGCCTTAATGATTATATAAACCTAAACAAAGTTAATAAAATCAGTAGTGAAATACAAAGATATTAAACAAGATTTGCACTGACTTGACCTGTCATAAATAAGTTCATGATCTAATTCTCATATGCAGCATATGATCATTTCATTTTCTAGTTTATCTTTAACTTATATTGTCTGGAAAATAATTAGAAATTTTAGATATATTTACAGCATTTTAAAATTATTATTATGTTTGTTCAGATTTGTGTGAGGGTCTCTGGTTCCTCAAACAAACAAATGTTTGTTGTTTTGGTTGGTTGGTGGTTGGTTGATTTTGCTTCCTCTATAATATTGGAGGGAATTGATTAGGATGGTTATTTTTCTATTACTCCCTATTTCTATTTATAATACACATAGTATATCCCCATAATATAGGTAGATGCCATGAAAAAGAAATCCTGTAACATAATCAATCAATATCTCAGTTGTAGAGCTTCATTACTATGGGAATAGAATCTTAAACTATTCTTATTCTTATCTAACAATAAAAAATGCCCACTTTACTTTAACTATTTGTGTTCATACTATTTGACTTTTCAATCATTAGCAAAAAGAGGTAATCTCAATTTTGTATCCAAAACCAGTGCCTTCTGATTTATCATGCAAGACAGCCAATCTAACAAAGATCACAGAAGTTAATGTTTGTGTTGTCTTAATGAAGGTCAATAACATTTGATTTGAGGTGTCACTGACAACATCTTTTTGCATGTTAATCTTTTTGCTTTTTTTTTTTTTTTTTAATTTTCACCTTTTCCATAGATGAAATAAGTCTACTTCCATTTTCCTCACTGGGTTTAGGAAAGATAATATTTTTCCCATTTATTGACAAGCTCGATATTTCTTTTCTGAGGGATTTCACAGAACTAGAGTTATCTTTTGGTAGAATATGGATAAAGCTATAAGCACTCTGTGAAAAATGTGTTCTGCATACTACTACCTCAAACAACTCCTTTTTGGTTTCAATTCCTGCTTACCCTTCTGAATCTGCTCACTCATTTCTTGTGTCTCATTTGTAGATATTTATTTCAGATTCATTACATATCTTTGTCCACTCACAAATCATCACATTCAATTGTAGACTCTTATCTCTTGGTTCTTGGTTATACGTTTCCTGGAGATCCTGTTAACCAGTTTATAGACAAAAGCCCACCCTGGCACAATGTAGCAATCATATTGTAGCAAACACTCACAATTTTTCAGATCCCACTTCAGATAAGAGATTTGGGTTTTTCTTTCTCTGAAAAAAAAAAAACATTTATATAGTAGTAAAAATCGTTTTAATATTTAAGCTTTCTTTTTTATTCTTCATAATGACATTAAAACTATATCACAAGATAGAAAATTATTTAACATCTGCAAACATATCTTTACATTAAAATTTTTTGTACATGTCTAAAATGATATATGAAAGAAAATTATTGCCTGCATTGTTATATCTTTCTTTTTATTTTCCCATGTGTTTTGGAAATACTGTGCTTCTCTCTAACCAACTCATGAGAATTTCTTCAAACTGTATTCCTCTTCTCAGTATTTTGACTTGCTAATAAACACAAGAAAAAAATAAAAACATTTGAGCCATATGCTGGAAATTTATATTCACTGAGTCTGTAATTCTATGGTGTAATGATTGCAATTAAAAGTCCAGCAAAAATCAGGAGATAACAATGTTAAATAAAATCTGTGTAGCTTAGATACTCATCAAAACACTACCACTTAAGTTTTAAAATTGCACTGAATCAACTCTTTTTCTTAAATCAGACAGAGATGTTGTACAACACAGAAGTCCACACATATTTATTATTTTGTAATTTAGTCACATTACCTGTTTTGACCTTCAATACTCAGTTTATCTTTTCTTTCTCAAATTTACTTCAACTTACAAGGGAAAATGTCACATCAGGAGATGGTATCATATTTAAATATCGTAAAAAATACTTTGAGTGAATCCTGTGGGTTTAAAAATATTTTCTGATTAGCACTGAAAATTGATATTTTGTGGAATGCATATAAATGTAACTTATAAAAGTTTATCTACTGCTAATTTCCAAAATGAAGAAGGAAGGTAAGCTGAACATAGGATATTATTTGCATATTAATTCTACATTAATAATCATCTTGGATCAGACTCAAGGTGAATGAAGGAATGGGACATCTTTATGCAACTGAGTTGTTCATTCAGCAAATATTTATTGGCACTTACAAAAGTCCAGGATCCATTTAAGCAATAAGGAAAGAGAAGTGAACAAAATAATAAGTACTCAAATTCATGGAACTTATACCCAATGCCTGCATTAAAGTTAAATATATATTGTTATTTTTATAGTGACTTATATCTGTCATTTACACACACACACACACACACACACACATATATGCATACGCATACACATATATAACTGTATATCATCAAATAAGAATTATGTAACAATCTCATAGAAAATAGTGATTGTTATGATAATAATTGTTAGCTTGCAGTAGTAAATGCTGTAACTAATTACTCCTTGTATGGACAAATTTTTGAATTGCTTAATTGAATTTACACAATTGTCCTACTCCTAAAGTGTAATTATTTGGCAAGTATCTATTAACACACACAATATTCATACCAATTATGATTTCATAACTATATTTAAGTTATTCTAAAAGACAACCAAACATCTCATGATTTGACTAATATCTCTTTACAATTTTGCTTGGCAAACTAAACACGCTATTGCTCTTTCAAGTTAAGCAACACATTAAACTAATACTGTAAGAGAAAACTCTTCTGTGTCCCATATAACTTACCTAAGTGAAGCCTATGGTTGTGAAAATTCCATTTTATTTTGTATATTATTATAAAATGCTCTCGCTCCTCCATGACTTTGTCTATGGTACTTCCTCTGCTTAAAATGTTCTTTTCATCTTTTCCTAAATGTTCCTCATCCTTCAAGATTTCCTTCAGTTCTCTTTTCTAGAAAAATAAGTATTGATTTTTGTTTTCTATATCCCAGTCTCTGTGCAAAACACATTAAACTTTAATCATTTTATTTTGTAATGAATTTTGTTATCCCATTTATACAGATGAGACACAGAAGCTCACAGGAATTTTTTAACTTCCCCAAAGGCAAACAGGTGGTTAAGCTGGGATTTGATACCAGGCCATCTGGATACCAAGTGACTGTGCATGCTGTCCTGCACACATAGTTAATTTAATATTTGAATATTTTTCTTATGTGGTCATATCTCCACTAAACTCTACATTTCTGGAAGGCCAGAATTACTTATTTTTCTTATCATACCTGTCTAGCATTTGATGATCTGTAAATGTTAATTGATAAAAGAAATAGATATATTAACTACTAAATTTTTATTGTATTTCATGGCAGTGAATATTATTATGAACAATTTTTTCTATTGCAAATTTGTTATTTACATGAAATTAAAAACAACTTTCTCTTTGTGCTTGACTTTCCCCCTAGTTCAATCCCTCAATGACCCTTACTATACATGTAATTCATTCCCTTCCAATGTTTAAAAGTAATTATTATGAAATAAATCTTCCCTTTTCTTTTTGTTGCTATTCATATGCAATGACTTTGTTGCATGGTCTTTGCCAATCTCCGTTATTAAATTGGATTCAATTCAACATATTCTAAAAACTAATGATCTCTTTTATTTTTTCAATCTATCTAATTGTGAGTAGAAGATTCCTATGAAATAGCACAAAATGGATTTGATTAGAAAAAGCAGTGATATCTCACTTATTCTAGAAGCCCTATCTTCATTATGGTATCTTAGTATTAGGTATCTCTCACCTTGTCATTTCTTTCTTTTTCTCTTTCCTCTTCCTCTGCTTCTTTCTTCTTCTTTTTAAAGCCTGTTCTCATTGGTGATTTCTTTTTGAGGCTTATTTATACAAATAGTTGTATTAAAATTAGCCCTGATCAATATCACAGATTGTAACTTTGTAGTTCAGTTTCTGTCATTGCCTCTCATAGTAAAGTAGGAGACACTTATAACAGTGAACAGGGTTCTCATTTATCAAGAGAGTCAATCTGAAAAATTGACATACATATTTCTAAAGTTCTGTGTTTGTATAATTTTTCTTTCTCAAGCACTTTACCCTGAAAATTCCACCTACTTGAGCCTCTCTGAACCTTAGTCTCTTTCTTCTCTGTTCAGCAAGATCATATATATATATATATATTTGGCTTTGTTTTCTTTTCTCTGCACAGCAGCCCAGAAAGTACATTCATATAAAAAGTCATGGTAATTCTAATGTCCACCTCATTTATATAAATTCTAAATATTTGTTCCAGGTGTCTAGTTGTAAGAGATCTAGTTGTAAGATATCATGCAATATGAGTTAGCATATTATGAATGGGAGTAGATGGTTCATATTAACTTCAAAAATTAAATTAAACATCTTGAAAATTCTGAAATCTTTATTGATCATACGCTAAATGAAATGCACTTATACAGGTTTGTGATACCAAAAAACATCACAGAAAGTTTACCTATTTATGTTGCAGTTTACCTCAAAGAGTTTGTAATTCATGTGAAGACAAAATACACATTCATCTGAAAATATAGCATAAATATAATTTGATCCTTAAAACTCTCAAATGAATAGCAGTATACATTATTGTATTATTGTGATTAACAGAAAAGTTCAATCAGGAGATAGTGTGATTCTGAGTTGAGGTAAAGGTATAATTTCTAAGGTATAAAGAAGTAAAGTAAGTGTTTAAATGGTAAATATTTTTCTGTAGTACATATGGAAAATACAACATGAAGGAAAGATAGAAAAGTTTGAAACAAGTGAAAAGCATCAGCAGGAAATCAGCTGATAGAACACCAAGCTGTGTAATCTCTGTCATTCAATGTAGTTGAAAGCATGAATTTAGCATATATGCGTAATGTAATAGTGAAATTAAAAACTTTAATCAGCACCCTCAATGAGTTTAAATGGAATGTATTAGAGGGGGGGAATGACAAACTAAGTGTAATGATATATGGAGTAGTACTGGCTTGGATCAGAAACTGTTGAAGGAGAATATAAAGAGAAATCTACTTCTAATGTAAGAGTTGAAAAATAAGCATTACTTAGATGGTTGATGGTTGAGAGAGGGAGAGGAAACTGCTCCTGGAAGAGTGAACAGGAGCTATGAAGACCCAGGAGCAAAAAAAATAAGAGCACAATTACTGTGGAACTGCGAGGGTGACTGCAGTATCAAGTCCAAAACAGATAGAATTTGGAATTAGTGTCAGCAAGGTGCTAAACTGCTAAACACTTCATGGATACCAAAAGCAAGCTATGGTTGCTATTGTTTTAAGGTGCTTTGTTTGCTTGCTTGCTTTGCTTTTGTAGGTAGAAAGTGTGATTTAGAAAGATGAGAATTTTACTTGAGTGTGTGTTTGGGGTGTGATGATCTGAATTAAAGTGAAGCCAGTGTGATGATGGTAACAGTGATGGATTTCAATTTACTATAAATAATTAATCAAGGTAATAAGTTTGTAAAACACTTTTATTCCTGTGTATTAAGATATAAAATAGATTTCATTTTTATTTTTTGAGAAATCCCTTTGCTTTTTTATCTATTTGTAACTCACCTTGCTTCAAAGAGTGTTTGAATATAGACACATAGACAACACCTAATGTTACAGATTCAGCAGGCAAGAAAATATATTTAAAGAGTGGGCTTTCAGAAAAGCAGGATTTTGACCTTAAATGACTATTACGTTCACTAGAAATAGAAATGTTAGAAAGGGAGGAAGATGCTAATAAATGTATGCTGCCATAGAGATACAGCAAGAATTGTGAGTGAGATAATTAGCTGGCATTTGTAGATAACAATCAGGACAGAGATATATGTTTTAATGCCATGCATATATATGTACATACATACACTCACATACACACATTATATACAAACATAGACAAATTAACATATATGGAATATATTTAATATATAATGTGCACATAGCAGTAAATTCGAAGTCATCAAAGTGGATAAGTTTCTCAAACTATTTAGAGAAAAAAAAACTGTTCAAAGGCTAACTATTGGCCAATATAGACATTCATGATTTAATTTTTTTCAAAGGTCTGAATTCTATCAAAAGAAGAATTACAATGCTTTTTTGTTCATATTTTTACTGTTTCATCCCTGAAAGTTTAAAACATATTCATATCTTTCAATAATCATTTATCTTTTACATAAATACAACTTTTGTCAAAGCAATAGGAAATTTCTACAATTCAAATAAAATCAAAGATTTAATCTATCTTTCAGAATCATGTTTGTAAAAGATTATTTAGTTTAAAGAAATTATAAAAAAGAGACTACTTCATATATCTCACTATGTACGTATGTGTATGTGTGGAATTATAATCTAAATTCTTCTAATAAAAAATATTTAATTTGGATACTTTATGTCTCAGCTTCTGCTTCTGGGCTACTTAGGTAAATATAAGTTTGGATGTAGATGATTTGGGGAATGCAGTTCTATTAAATTGTGTATGAAAAGTATTTGATAGCATAACATTTAAAGAGATAATCAGAATAGTTTGTTATATATCATTAAAACATTTTTTATAATTAGGTTTTCTATTTCTAAAATATAAACATTTAAGTATTTAACAACTCATCTTAAAGAGGTACAATGCCTTTTTCATTTCATTTTAGTTTAGCATTTTTTATTTGTATTATACCTCGCCTTACAGTCACCATCAATTACTTCTCCAATTGTACCCATTACAAGATAGAAAATTACTTTATAGATTCAAAGATGCACAAATAAATTTACAGAAAATAAATTATCAATTTATACCAATTTAAAATGAATTAAATACCAGCTTTGGCTAAGATTAAAGAAATTGGGTGTGCATAAATCTTGAAGTAGAAATATGTCCCTCCTTGATTCTGTTTGTTTTCTAATGCATTGTAGTCAGAGGGACTTTTCAGACCACCATTTAATAATGCCTTTTATCAACTTTTTTTCAGACAATGAAGTCTGTTGGTGATATTGGTTTCCATTATCTGATGGCGCTCCCATTTTTCAACTGCTATAAACCTGAAAAGTTGTTCATTGCCATTTTGTTGGACCTCAACACAGGCTCTGTTGAGCTTTCTTTTGTAATTGCATCAGCAAAACTTGCTCATTTTACACCACAATATGTCATGCTCTAGGAACTGACTAGTAAATAACCTCATTATTTTTTTTCTAAATGAAAAATAGGATCAACAATATTTCTTGACTCAGAATGAAACTCAGAGATGACAATCCTTGCCTCCAAGGAGTCTATATTCTATAAAAGGAGAGACATATGAAATAAGACAGACCGACTTCTGCTCTCACAGTTTATACCATACCTAAGGAAGACTCAGTAAAATATAATAAAATAAACTACAAAATAATCAGTAATTTATTATTTAAATACAAGTTCCATACTGAGAACTATGGCAACTTAAGCCAGATGTATCTGACCTAGTTAATCTAGGGACAGATTTTTACCAAATATGGGAAGTATGTGATAGGTCCAGAATTATTTAATGTTTTATTTTTTTGTTGGTTTTATATTGCTTTATTTAAAGATACATTATTGAGTAGTTTTTAACATCACAAACATGAGCCATCAGAGGCAAGTACAAGCGGACTGAAGCCCGACAATAAAGCATGGCCAAGCATTCCAGAAAAAAAAAATAAATAAATAAGCGTGTGAGAAATGTAAAACCCAGTGTGTGGATACAGCAAGAGTGAGAGGGATGAGACATAAGGATGGTGGTAGAAGCAAAGGCCACACTCTACCAGAACTTAAAGGTAAATTAAAGATATATATTTATTGTTACCTTTTTTAAGAGTGAAAGGAGGAATTAGTAATAATTATATCAAACCATAGTGCAATTTTCCAGGATTTGACTCATTATTATGAGCAATGAGAAGCCCTGAAAGATTTTAATTAGGGGAGAGATTTGTTTTCAAAAGATAACTTGTAGGTCAGAAGAGAAAGGGTTTGAGAGAGGCCACGAGTAAATAGTAGAGACTCGCTAGGAAAAAAATCAGTATTCTAGATGAGAGATGACAATGCATATGTTTAGAACACTAACAATAACAACAAAAAGATTATTAAATAGAAAGGTAAGGGCTCAAACGTTCTGAGACATTCCATTGTTTTACTCTCATATATTTGGTAAAATTATTTTCAGATTTCCACACTTGAGAGGCATATGTGTTAAATAAATCTAGAAATAAGATCGTTCTATACAAATATATAAGGTAGCATCAGTGGGACTTGGCAACTTTATGTATAGTCTTTTAGCATCCTATACTCAAAGTCATGATGTAGCTATATATTATTGATATGAAATCTAGAATCACTATTTATAGATTCAAAACCTGACAGTGTAACTTGTGTTAACCTCATTTAATTTTTATTAAAGATACAAATGATAAAGTGTTTCATACTGAATATGTGTCAAAAAATTTTGGAGAGTGCTATACTGTATTACTTCATTAGCATCACATTTCCCTAAGTCTCCTTTTGTCTCCTATTTCTGTTTCTCTATTTCTTGTCACAGTCCAACTCAATACTGCACTATTCCAGAATCTCCAGTATCAATTGCATAGCATGGATGTAAACCCTTTTTACAAACCAGGAACCTAGAAACCACGTTTCCTTGTCTTAACTCTTTGTAGTCTGCCTTATGCCATCACATTCTGTCCACCTACATCCCAAATAATTTTCAGAACTATCCAAATTCTTAGAACTCATCTGCCCCCATCTGATACCCTCTCCCCCCCAAAATTGTCTTGGCAAAAGGATTAATCTAATACCCTCTGCCATAATATTATATTGTTATTTGTGTCAACAGAGAGATCATTTCCAAATGCAATGCTGATCATGTCAGTTCTCCTCTCCTGTTCTATATGTGCTCGTACTTAAAGCACTCAGTGTCTTTTTATTGCTTTTTGCTGTAAAGAGGAAGATGTAAACATGGCCCAAGCAACTTTCCAGCAAGGCCCCTACCTACTTTGCAATCTTCATCTTTCACCATAACCTCCACTCTTTGTCTAACATCTTTCACTTTCTTGAATGTGCCATGTCCTCTCTTACTATATCCAAAGCATCTTTTGAATTTCTAATTTGTTATTTATATTTCAATTCAAATGTCACTTTTTCTACCAAGTATTTCCTTATACATTAGTTAGGTAAAACTCTGTTAGATAATCTCATGACACATATAACTTTCTTTTCAGTTTATGATTTTTTCAGGGGAGTAAGCTGCCTGAATCATAAAGAATAACCATGATTTTTGTTCATATTTGAATCTTAGTTCTTCCTAAGCATATTGGCAAATAGGTGTTCAATAAATACATACTGAACGAACAAATCCACCTCAATAGATTTGGACTTGAATTTTGCATAGAACAAAAAAGCTAAAATTTCTTAATTTCTCAGCTCATGTAAAAGACAACTACTTAAACCTCTTCTTCAAGGTCCTGCCCCTGTTTATTCTTATACACATTTTCTTACATATTTGATTTCCATAAAATATTTTTGACTTACTGGATCTTCCATCTCACAAAATATATTGATTCACTGAATCCTCAAGGATTTCAGGGGGGGGGGGGAACAGCAACAACAACCAGAAATCTTAATTATTGTTTTAAGGTAAAATGAATTGGAATGGGGCAAGCAGTTGAAACCTAAGATCATGATGTATAGAGTTAATTACAGATCTGCAATCAATCTACCTCCTTCCTTTTCATCAGACTGCAAAGTCTCTTCTGGATCCAGACCCCAGGGCAGGACAAGAGGTTCCACAACTCATGTTAGATGGTTATTCAGTCAACTGACTTCTTCACAGGAATGGCACTTGAAGAGAGTTAAAGAAAGTTAATGCCTTAAAGCAATGTTATTTAATGAGGGCATTGTTAGGATTTTTTTTTTCATCTTATAACCATGTTATAACTGTTTTACCAGATTTTAAAAGTGGTCAGATATTTCAAGTAAATATGGTATGTATCCTACTTTTTGCTGCAACTTCTAATACATAAGGTGATAAAAAGAAAAGAAAGAAAGGGAAAAAAAAGATTGTATTGTGCTAACCTACCATCTCAGGAAGGGGTACATTTATCAATTCTCTTATGCCCATCATAAAACATAAATGATATAAAAGAAAAAAAAAGGTTCTGAACTTGAGTTCCTATGGGATATGACCCAATTTGAGTTTTTCAACACTATACATTTATACCAGTAAATGAGTAGAGAAGTAAGGGCAAAAAGGAGAATGATAAAAGGGACCAGTTATTTTAAGCCTATTAGAAAGAACAGGAATATAAATTTGTGATAAATTTTCCAAAATCCCTCAGCTAAGCAACCGAAACTTCCTCTTTGATTTAATAAGATAAATGTTATTTTGTTCTGCATAAGGTCTCTTGAGTCTCATAATATACAAACAATTTTATAAATAATAATAATGATAAAAAAAGAAAGCACAGTGTGTGCTGGGCATGTGATGAAGCAAAGCACTTTTTGACCCTCTCTCAACCAGTCAAGGAGTTACATGAAACAAGCAATTGCTGAAATAGCAGACAATGCCAAATGTAATTTGAATAATAAAGGATGCGTTTTCTGTGCGTGAAGGAGTAAGCTCTGAAAGGAGAAAGATATAGAAAATAAATTTTTAGGAAACATCAAAATCCACCTTCACTCTGCATTTTTTTTTTTCGAGAAAACTTCTTGATTGCCTTTTTTTCTATTTCTGACAGAGTGCAATGAGAGATGTTCTCCAAATTCAGCATATTATCATTAGAGCTCAGCTCATGGAAACTGGTCAGATTGTTCACATGGTCAGTCAGAGTTACCTCTTAGGTCTAATTAACATTCTAGATGAAAAACACCCAAGGTAATGCAGACTCCGACTCAGGATTTTCAAAGAGAATTAAAACATATGCACAATGCATAAGACTATTTTCATGCCTTGCATATTTAATTTCCAATATATTATACTATTCTTCATTGTCAAATGACACTGGCAAACTCTGTCTTACTCTCTTCTGAGGATTCAAAATAAAGAAAATCTAGTGTTTCAGTATCAAAGTTTATTGTGGCTATGAGAATCACTGAGCAGATTGGAAAAAAGAATTATAAGTTTCCTTTTTTTACCTGATTAGTATATTAAGGACACATTCCATTTATAGTATAGATGTTATCTTCTATTTGTTTTCCCTTAGAATTTGCTGTACTGTTCAGAAAACAAAATAGACAATGCACAGTGGAATAATTTTTCTTAAAAAAATCTTTGTTAACTAGAGCAAATGAGATTTAATTTTATGCTTATTTAAACTATAAAGACTTACTGAAGATCTTGTTTTGGGGCAACTTTTACCTTGTTATACTCTCCATCTGGAGCTTACTGTAGGAGATGCAGAACCCAGTGTGTAACCCTCCAAAATTTACATATTCTATGTATCTCTGAAGATTTCTCTGATGTCCCTAAAAATCAGGTCACTGAAAGAAAGCACAAGTCTCTAGGATGTACTGATGCCAATTCTGGATGGAGAATTGTGGATAACTGAAGGTAATAAAAACAATATTTAATATACATTAATTTTTTTATTGTCTACATTTTACTCTATGAGGCTTAACAGGAAAGTTTTTTTTTTTAATTTCATGTAATTTTAAAATATTTAACACTTTTAAAAGATACATGTCAATGGTTTTAACTAAGTATTTAATCATCATTATGAAACCCATGGTTCTTGGTTCTTAATCTCAGATGCTCATAGAAAATATGTCTTCTGATGATCATCCTCCTACTTATTTCTAGAAATCCCTGAGAAGCTTCCGAATGAGTGGTAACATAACTTATGCCAATACTTCACATCATCTACCATTTCCTTCATATCTTATTTTGTGTCCTTTTATGTGGCAGCTATTTTCTTCCTGAGAAGATATTTTCTACCTCTACTATCCTTGGATAACACTATCTCAAACAGCTACTCATGATGGACACTAACAATGATGTGTAATCACCTTTTTAAAAAAAGTAATCTAAGGGATATAAGATGATTCGGGTATGAATCATATATTTGAGTAATGAGTAGCGTGTCAGAAACTATGAGACCTTATGTACATATAATGTAGATGCCTACGAACCACTACCCAAAGGCCAAATCTAATCTTGGGCACTTCTTTTTGTAAGTAAAGTTTTATTGGAATATAGGCATATCCATTCTTCTACTCAGGAAAGGGACTAGAATAAGGCAAATAAGGCTGTCAAGGCACAAAATTTAAAGAGAGACTTACTTTCAGGGTTGTACTCCTTACATTATGTGTCTCAGGTACTTTGTACTTAACTCACCTCCATTCTGTGCTAGGCTCCAATTTACTCATTATATGTGACTATTCTTGTGCTACAACTGCAGAGTTGAATAATTTCCACAAGGGCTCTATGGCCTGAAAACCTAAAATATTTACTAGTTGTTCATCCACATAAATTTTTTGCCAACCCTTGAATTAGAAGGATTCTTATCTGACTCTAAATCAGTCATAATTTTTGAAGGTCTGATGGACTATCATCAGTGATGTCTTTATGTGTGATTTCTGAGTACTTAAGATGATAACTAATGAAATAAAAAAAGACTGTGAAGATGGACCTAGTAATATAACTTTTGTTAGCCAGAGGGGAAAAAAAAATTCTAGGTAGAATATGGTGACTGATACTACAATGTTCTCCCAGTTTGACCCCCTCCATCCTTCCTGCCAGTGGTTAAGACTGCAGCCTCAGGAGCCAAGCCAGCCAGCTAGGCAAAAACCCTGGCACTGCTATTTTGAGATAAACTGCTTCATCCTTCCAATATTCAGTTTTTCCATTTATGAAAGGGACAAGGAGTGAAAACATAGTGCCTACCTCAAGAGTAGGGAAATGGAGTGGAAAGAACTTAGAACAGTGATTGTTCATGGTAAGATATCAAGGTCTCAATAAATATTAACAATTAGTATTATTTCTGAGGCTGTGAGGAAAAATTCTATGAGTTAAAACCAAAGCAATAATTTTTACTAAATTTTGTAATAAATATATGACTCTGTTATGATGTCCTTTCTATTATATGATTAAAAAAAAAAAAAGACTCTCACCACTGCTTGTTTGCCATTAACTGCTGTGCTTTCTGATAACACAACGACTCAGAACTGAGGACTCCAAATGTACTGTGGTCCTTTTCTGGGAGAATGTTGGAGCTCAGCAGTACTCAGGATGGGGTAATATGTCATCAAAATCTGAGCTAACCTAGCTTGTCAGGCCTATTTCTATCAAAGATTATGGGCACCAGTGGCATGTTGGTTACAAACAATGTTACATAAATCTCTAAAGTATGATAATGAAAGGCATTGAGAGGTTTATGGATATAATGGAATTTAGATAAGGGGAAGATTACTTTCATCTGGCTATTAGGACATTAGAGGAAAAAAAAAAAACAATGACTAGATATTTTTTAAAAAATCAGGCTTAGAAGGACCCATAATTTATACATTAACTGATCCAAACTCTTAAAGAGGACCAGAGAAAGCTTACACATTTCACAAGAGACATAATTGAGGATATAAAGAAGACTCATATGAGTCTTCTACATGAAATAAGTAATGACCTTTTTTTATTCCTTTAGACCATGTGATAAAACAAATGACTCAAAATGTCCCTAAATTATGCCCCGGCTATCTCTGCCCGCCCTGGACAATTAAAATAACATCAATCTGCTCAATGGATTCCGGATTTCTCCTCACTGCTTTATGTTGTCCTATTAATCTCTTAAACTTATTTCATTATTCATATCACTAAAGAGTCAAGCATATGTGCTACTCTTAAAGTCCAATTACAGTTTAATACTTTTGTTGGGGTTTTTCCACTTCCCTTTTGTCACAATTAACTGATGTTTGAGGTAGAGTTTAGAAAGGTGATTCTAGTTTAGCATGTGAAGGCAGTTTATAAAATATCCCATGATTTTAAGTGGTTATTTGAATGAATGTGATCTCTGTTACATGGGAAAAAATAGTTAAAAATTTTAAGCATGATTTTATATTCTCCATAAACTTCTCAGTTTTATTCTTATAAGTCTTAGATTGTATCATTTTGGGATCTGTTTGGTGGAAGGTGTTAAAGTCATTTGAAAATGTCTCCAAACATCATCAAAATTATTTTAGCCGATCACAACATTAACATCTTATATAAGTTTGAGAGTTTACAATAAGCCAGGCACTGTTCAAAATTCTTTGCACATGTTGAGTTAACAAAACAGCCCTTGCCCTCGGTGCTATATTATATCATTCTTAAATATTCAGTAACTGAAATGTGGACACTTAAAGAACTTTTTCCAAACTCATGAAGCCAGAAAGTTATAGAGTTAGGATTAAATTGCATTATGGACACAGGACTCACGGGTTTATTCACTGCTAGCCTTACAGTAAAATATATTAAAAACATTACAAAAATATTGCTCTGGCCTGCATTTGGAAAGATATCCACTGGTTTCCTTGAATCATAGTCTTCATTTTTTTTTTAATTCCGGAACAACTGGCTTAAAAACAAAGCAAAATAAGAATCTATTTTTGCCACCTGGACCAATAGGCTAGAGGAATTGCTGTCCTCTGTTTTTTCCTGTCTAGCTCAGCACTTTCAGAAAGCCTCCAGGGCATGCTGTTGGTCTTAATCATAAATTGAAAATGAGAAGCAGAATAATTAAAGACCAAACCGTAATTATGAGCGAGATCTAAAGGGAGCAAAACCAACATTGAGTATAGGCTTCAGTTTCCTATTAGTACATTCAGGATTAGCTATAAACAGCCGTGTTAGACCCAATTAAACAGTTCATCGAAAGGATTTTTTCTTATTAGTACAGGCTGAGTGGACTTTTAGAACTATGCTGCATGTTATGCACAAGGATTTTCCAACATTGATTTTATTTCCTAAGTTTTTTTTCATTTGTTTCTTTTATTATTATTATTAATAAATTTTTAATTATCACAATGCCATTTAAGAGTTTTTCTTAAAGATTCTATTTAGGGTATAAAGTTGTTAATGATATTCTTAGAAAAGTCCTGTTTCAAGAATAAGTAGAGGTATTTAAAAACATTTTAAAATATAAAAACGTAGCATTTCCAAGATAACACGTAGTTTGGTTTGAGGTGTAATAAAATACAGACATATAGATGCAACAAGAATATCATTCCCAGCCAGAGAGAGCTGCTTTATTTAGAATATTTATTGCTTTCTATCAACACAGGCACCTTTTGTAAGTTCAACTAATATATGAGAGTAATATAGTACCAAAACAGTTTCTGTTACAATGTTTTTCCTTTTTTTAAGCCAAGATAATAAAATTATTTGAACTTCATTCACCCCTCCACCCCCACCACTGCCACCTATTTCAGTGTACATAAAACTAGAAACAGCTCTTTTTCAACATCTGTTGAGAAAGACTGAGAGACATTTTGGCAAATATGTTATCACATGTTACTATGATAGCATTTAAAACCACTCTGAATGGAAATTAAATTTGAAGTTTCCGGACTCTCTTGTATGCGACATCAATATACAGACTCAGAGGCTTCTGCTCTTGGTTGTCAGTGAAAAAATTATTGCAAATATTTTTTTTCTGATATTAACAATATGTCCTTTATTTTTATTTATACAACTAATAGATATTATTTTACTTTAGTTGTTTCAAATTTGCCAAAAATATGTCTCAATCATGTTTCCACTGGAACTTATAATGTAAGAAAAGTTTTCCTTACATAGTATAAATATATTGAATTTATTATAGAGAGATGTTCATTAGATACTTCAGGTTAAAGTACAAATTTAAAGTGATGCTTCTATATTTGCACAAGAAATAAGTGGAGGAATCGTAACTACTAGTGAAACCAGTTTTAGGCTTCCTTCCAACTTCATACATTCTAACTTACTAGAGTCCAATTATTGCATTTCTTTGTATCACTGACGATCCCAATTATATATATATATATATTTTAAAAATACTAAATAAATGATAATTTTCTGAATGCATAAGCTACCATATGGTAAAATTATATTTAAATTAACAAAGCAGAAGATACTACTTAATAAAGAAAAAAAAAACTTTAGGTAAGCAAGGCATTCCAGTTAGGTAAATATTTATGATAATTTAGTTTATTTCTCTAATAATATGGAAATGCTAGCATTCTAAGTTTCTAATGTTATCACTAAAATTAGTATTAATAAAATGTAATATAAAAAAATCTCAAAGGTGACAAAATGATTTGAAATGGTCTTTTGAGGGGGAGCATGGTTAGACTCAGATTTTGTTAATTTATGTATTTACACATTTATGTGTACATGCTAGATTTCCCCCAGGCTAAAAAGCTAAATCTGCCGAGTGCTCATTACTCTCAATTAAAATGCATAATTCTTTCTATTTAAACAAATGAAGTTAAGTATAGGAGTCTAATGTTGTTAATTGATTATTCGACTATGGCTAATAGAGCCTTATCTAAACTCCAGCTAACTCAGAACACAGGTTATAGAAATTCAAACATAAAACAAAGGAGAAGGAATAGAATAATCATAAAAATATTCTTGGTCTTTCCTGATAGTTTTTCCTTATGTATCTAAACATTGGTCTTATTGGGATTTTCTTGAATTTTGTAAGATATTTGAATTTAATGGATATAACATTCCCAGAAAATACCTCTTTGGAGCAATACTACATAATTTTATTGTTATACTACAGACAAAATTCTATATTTAACTTATTAGCTCCACACTATCTATAAAAACTAAGTTATTGCTAAAATTAATAATCTAGTTATTGTTAAAACTTGGATATTATTCTGCATATTTCTGTGCTTAAAGAGTTAGTGCCTAAAACTAACTTTTGAATAAATATTTGCAACAAATTGGTTATAAAACACAGTGTAGAAATTTTTCAGAGAAAAAATTTTTCTCAGCCTTATTTTAAATGGCTTGATTTATTTCCTTTAAAATTTATATTATAGTTTAATATTTTCCATTCCTAATTCCAGGCCAGAAGTGATGAGCTTCCAAAACCATAAATTAATGCCATTTAGAACTTTCTAATTAGAAAACTGGTGAGAATACGTTTTCATTTTTTTTTCCATGAGCCACAAGAATTCTATATGGGTAAATTTCAAAATTCACACTTTGCCCATAGCTACTGTTTAGTGAGAAAAAGCAGTTGATAAATGTTTTAGTGTAAAGATAAATGTTTTTAAAAATATATATGTATATAATTTTATCCTTATAATATCAACACTAAGCTATGCATATTGTTATAAAATAAATCAGCATAAGATGGCTGTACCTTAGCAAATAGCTCCAACCATACTTCCACTGTTATATTCACATAATTGACTTTAAAAATATTTGTTTCCTCATTTGCATAAAAGAGAAACTTGCATTAATTGTATGTACTCTTCTATTTGATTTGGTAAAGATGACTTGGGTGCTTTTCAAAGTTCAAAATAACGCAAATGATCTGTTAATGAGGAAACAGTTCTGTTTCAGGTTGCATTGTCATTATGTAAAACTTATTCTAAACATTTCTTTCAATTAAAGCAGATAGAAGCTATTTTAGAAAAGTGATCCTCCATTTTCTCACTTCTAGTTTTGCACTGAGTAATTTAAGTAATTTAATGTCAATGTCCCTGATATCACTTATATGTGGAATATAAACCTAAGAGCAACAAAGAACAGGACAGAGACTCAGGGACATGGGAATGGACTAGTGGTTATCAGAAGGAAGGATGTGGGGGAGGAGGGAAGAGGTAGACAGGGTAAAGGGGATCGAATATATGGTAGCTGAAGGAAACTGGACGCTGGGTGGTAATCAGACAATAGAATATATAGATGTCAAATTATAATGCACACCCGAAAATTATATAATTGTATTAAACAATATTACCCCAATAAACTTAATAAATAAATAAATTTAAAATAATAATAATAATGTCAATGTCCCACATGGGATTGAAATTCCATAAATTAAATGATAGACACATTTCCCTATGTAAAATTGTTTTTCACTGTAAAATATGAAGCTGAAAATTTATTCTCAAACTGGGTGAGTAATCTTGATGGACTTTAGATGAGAGTATCTGCAGTTATATTTCAAAATGGAGAAGTCTACCTTAGACAGGAGAGAGTGGCATGCATTTTCAAATGTAGTCATTCAAAAAGTATTTCTCTAGAGGTCGTATCTCATATGCACAGAATATTGAGGGGAAATCAGCTTTTGTAGCTCACACTACAGTTTTAATAGGGAATGTCTACTTTATAAGACATTTTAGAAACCGATGAATTGATCATTGTTTTATTCACTTAGGGAAACTGAGAGTGGTATAGAACCTATGAGGACATGAATGCCACACACATGTAAATTAAAGTGTAAATGTTCACAGGTTTTTTAAAAAAATGACAAAAAAGCTGAAATTCTGAAAACACTGTTAATCAGTAGTCAGATTTTAATGGTTGTATCATCAATAATGTATGTCTCCCCAAAATTCATATGAATCAAAAGCGATAACTAATCTGCATGAATTGTAGTTCATGAAACAATGCCAAATTTATTTAGTATCTAAGAAAGCTATTATTTAATAAATTAAGGAAATATATACAGCAAATAAGAAATTCAAATCTTTCTTCCATTGAAAACTCTTTAGCTTGGTATTATTAATTAAGTCAGACTCACTTTCCTCCAGCATTGTCTCTAACTTCTCTTATATGATATTTGTTATTCACAGTTTTGGTCTCGACTTGCAGATAATTATGTATGGGCCAAGCCCTAATTCTGAAGTATTCCTTAATCATTTCATTTTTCCTCTTATAAACTGTGCTTTACATAACAGACCATTGAGTGCCGTTTCATTTTGCACTGAAAGATCAATTTTATCTAAAAAAATCTAATTTTGTCTTGTTTGATTATTTGGTAAAAGAAGAATGTAAGCTCTTCTAAAACTATAATTGTGAGATAATACATATGTTTTCCAGGAATTTCTCTGGCTCTCAGACAGAATCTTTTGGGAGATGATATTGTGGTGACAAAAGTCAGTGTGTGCTTTGCTATGTGCTGAATGTCCTCTCAAAATGCGGATGTTGAAGCCCTAAACCCCAACATGACTGTATTTGGAGATAGGGCTTTTAGGAGGTGATTAGAATTACATAGGGTCTTAGATTTGGTTCTTAACTTAACAAGATTAGTGGCTTTATATGAATAGAAAGAGAGAGATCTCTTATCCCACATGAGCATTTGCACCGAAAAAAGGCCATGGAGGCACATAGCAAGAAAGCAGCTGTCTGCAAGCCAGGGAGAGAACTCACCAAATCAACTATCACCTTAACCTTGGACTTCTCAGCTTCTAGAACTGTGAGAAATATATTTCTGTTGTTTAAATTACCCAGTATGGTATTTTGCTAAGGCAGTCCAAACTGACTAATGTATGTCTCCCCAAAATTCATATGAATCAAAAGCGATAACTAATCTGCATGAATCTGCATAAGACATGCTCATATTTTAAATCATTAAAAGAAATGAGAAAAATGTAATTTTAAAGAGCTTTATATTTACATTTCTTTCCCTTTATTAAATGGAAATTAAAATCCTTCCTCACACCAGCACTTAGACCCTGGAAGTTACAGACCACTACTGGAATCCTAGCACTGGTAATTACTGGCTCTGTGACTTTAGTTAATTTATCTGAATTAATTAGAGGTGATATTATCAATGCAATTTTTTCCAACTGTTTCAAATTATCTATATGTATAAAATTTGTGTATAATCCTTGATTGCTCAGGTTTACATAGTTACCAGATGCAACATCACACATAACTTTTTTTCCGCTTAAGTCGTACTGCAGCTTTTTTATACTGGTGTATGTTTTAAGTGGGCATTAGAGCTACTGCTAGGTTTCAAATAGTGTTTATTCTATCAACTGTGCTTATGAATATGAGTTGTGTGGTTAATATTTTGTTATTTGCTGAATTTTATAAATGTATCTAAATATGTAAATCTTATGCATGTGTTTTTCATTTTTACATAATATTTGTAAACTTTTATGACTTATTTGTAAAGATTTTGCTGCAAGGGACATTTTTATATTGAAAATAACTGTTTACATCTAAATATGTCCTTTCCATATATTCACAGTACAAGAGCAAACTACCTAAACTGAACTGATTAAAAAAATCTGCCTACAGATATAAAATAGTTTGCTCAAATTTAAAGAGTTTGAATTTGTTTCAAATATCCATTATAATTATTAAGATATTTTTATTTTCTAATCTCTCCAACAATCTGATATCTGTTCTCTTTGGAGGATTCTTTCTTATCACTGTTTTGGTTAAGTCTTCTAATGTAAAGCTTTTCCACTTTTTTTTTTTAGGAATATTTCTAAATTATGAAAATGCTTTCATGTGGTTATGGATCTAGGTGAATCAACTGTATTCTTCAAATGACTACAGCTTGGGTGTTTCACACATTGTAAATACTAGAACAATTACAGGGTTAAGTTTTCAGTCTTTGGTAAATATTCTTAAATTTTACCACACAAAACTAGGATTACTTTAATACATGAATATTTGTTTCTTTTTCTTCCTCTTTGCATATCATTTTTCTCATAACCTATTAAACTCAAATTCCCAGCTCTACTTTATGGAGCTTTTACAAAATAATTACAAATCCATTCTGTGTGATATATATGATAACAGAGTTTTACAATGTGATTGGGAATTTTTACATAAATTATGTAATCTGATGATAATAATAACACTTTTATAAGGAAGTTGAGGTTTTAATATATATTTCACCTCAGAAGTGTTCAGAGATACTCTTAGAGTAGTAATTGATTTTTAAATGCAAATTTCTGTCAAGGTTTTATATTCTTGAAGGAAATAGTGAAAGAATGATACACAAGACCACACAGATGCTAAAAATATATTCATATATATTAGCTAGAAAAGGATGGAAAATATATTGAGCATGTGAAGTAATAATTCATTCTATCTAGTTCTAATGATATTTGGAAAATGCATGAGGTATGAAATTATGGCTTGGTTTCACTGACCTACAGAATGATTATGAAACAATTCGACCTTATTGAGAACCTATGAACAAGGGAGTTTAATTAGGTCTGAGGGAGTGTTTAATATGTATAAATGAAATATGTTTTCTGCCCTTAAGGATTGTCAAGGTGAAAAAAAAAAAAAACAATAAAAATTACTCAAATTGTGGTTGAAGACTTTAATCAGCTGACATACTAAGAGAACACCTTAAACCAGGTAATTCCCAGAACAAAGTAGGATTGAAGTTTTACATGTGAAGAAAGACAAAACTGTGTGACTTGGGGATCATTTCCAGGTTGCAATTTTTCTTTATCTTTAACTGCTGCAAAAGTTGTGATTGGTGTAGTTGGAGGATTATTTGTTTTTCAAGTCTCTTGTTCAGAGTCTTTGGTACAATCTTATTTTGGCAGCTGTCAGAACAGTTATTTTGAGAACCATTTTTGTAAGACTTATCAGTTGTCTGTAAACTGTCTAATGCCAGTTAGGTTTCAGGGAAGTGGGATTAAATGAAAAAGACAAGGGAAAGAAAAGAGTGACAAAAGAACAAAAAAAAAAAAAAAATAAGAAAGAAAGAAAGGAGGCAAGAGATTAAGCCAGGAAAACCAGAGTCTGTTTTAATTCTTTAATAGTAGATGATAAATTAATAAATTTAGGAGTCAAAATCCTGTGTATTCTAGTTACTTTAATGGTCAACCCAGGTAAAAATGTTAACATTCTTTATCTTCAATGTTATTATCTGTAAAGTGAGAACAAAAGTTATTATTAAAATTACACATGTGAAAGTGGTCTGTTAACCATCCTTCCTATAACTCTAAATAGTAATGAGTATATTGTTTTCATTTCCATTCAGACATTTTAAATTATAGGTTTAAAGGAATAAAGAAATCTTTATAGAAATTGTGAAAGAAAACTGAATGGTCACAATAACTGTTAAAGTTAAATTGTTCTATACTCATGAATTTTCCAAAAGACTTAACTCAATTCTGATGGCGAATAGATAGGTGGCTAGAGATAATAATCTATTGGAAAGTTAATAGTGTTCTTAAAAGAAAATCAATGGCAAAGCAAATGCTAACCTTAGTTTTGAAGCAGTGATACAGAAGAGATCCAGATTGTTATCTGTGACTAAAAAATTCCTGATAGGGGAAAGAAATCCATTGATAACAAGGGAGGAATTATTAGGATCACTTTGTAGTGCTTCGGTATGTTGTTGAAACATCATGGTTATTTGAGCATCATTTTATGATTTATAAAAACCAGGAATATATTTTATCTTACTTGAGATTTTTATCGTCTTGTATTGTAGATAGACCAGGTATCAAAATCATTATTTTGAAGTGAAGAAAAATAAAGACATGGGACTTAAAAGAAAACCTCTCTCAAAGTCATTTTTCCAGTCATCTCTGACAGTAGAATTTCTATTAATTCTGATGTTTAGCATGACACTTTTTCCAGTATTAGATTTTAGGTGCTAGGTAGGCACAGTTAATGAAGTAGATATTGTTTTCTTTTTATTTATTTAACCATTTATAATTGAGCCTATTTCATGTCAGGTATAATACTAGACACTTAGATGTTAATGAAGATCACATAGTCATTATACTCATAATTCCTGCATGCTCATGGATGAAAACTGAAAATATAATAAATATAATGAGGACAATGTTGTGATAGTTAAGGTAAGAAAGAACTGATTAATAGAGTGGTAAGAAAAAAACCTGTCTGAGTTGATAAATTTATTCTGGGATTTGAACAATGCCAAAGACACAATGTAGAGAGTCAAAATATTTGAGAACAGAGAACATATACTGTGTATTAGTATCGATATGGAAAAATACATAAATGTTGAGAGACTTTCAGAGATGAACAGAGATCATTGTCTCTAGAGAAAATGAGTGATGCATAGGTAACTATAGATGAGAAAGAAGTAACCTGGGACAGATCCCAAAGGATCTTGTATAGATTTAGGAAGGAGGTAAGAATTTGAATTTATTTTAATGTTTTGGTAACCAATTAAATTTCTTATCTTTGATATGTACATCAAATACATATATTTAAAAACAGTTTTTTCATGGTCAAATCCATGTAACACAAAATCTTATTTAAAAAGTACAATTCAATTGTTTTTATTTTGTTTATGTGTTATGAAAGTAACAAAATAATCTAATTTTAAAACACATTTATTACTCCCAAAAGAAACCCTGTACCTATTAGTAGTCATGCTCTCCACCACTAATCTACTAATCTGCTTTTTGTCTCTATGAATTTTCCTATCTTGAACATTTCACTTAAATGAAATTATACAGTGTTTGGAATTTGTGACTAACTGCTTTCACTTAGATTGTTTTCTAGGTCCTAATGCTGTAGTATATATTATGTGCTTCAATCCCTTTTTTGCTGAAAAATATTTCATTGTACAGCTAGCTATTCCACATTTCGTTATCCATTCAACAGTACATGGATATTTGGGTTTATCTATTATGAATAATACTACATCCTTGCTGGCACTTATTGTTTGTCTTTTTGATTATAGTCATCATAGTGAATATTATGTATTATCTCATTGTAGTTTTGATTTTCATTTTTCTGATTCATATTGTCGAGCTTTGTGCTTATTACATCTTTTCAATATCAATATGTTTATTGGTAACTTATGTAACTTCTTTGGACAAACATCTATTATAATCTTTTGTACAAATTAAAATTGTGTGATGTTATTTTGTTGTAAGAATTTTTTTATTCTGGACAGAAGTTCTTTATAAATACATGTTGTTCTTACATTCTGCTTTTTTCTCACTTTTCTGATGGTGTTTTGAAGCACACACATTTGTTATTGCAAAGAAATCTAATCTATCTACATTTTCTTTTGTAACTTGTAATTTTGCTGTCTTATATTGCCTAACCCAAGGTCATGAAAGTTTATCCCTGTTTTCTAAAACTGTTTAGTTTTAGTTTTAGCTTTAATAGTCTGTAAGTTATTTTTTTGTATGGTATGATGGAAGTTAACTTTATATATGGTATGATGGAGGGGTCCAACTTTATTCTTTTGTGAATATTCAGTTGTCTTAGAGCCATTTGTTGAAAAGACTATTCTTGTTTAATTGTCTTAGCACCCTTGGTGAAAATCAATTGATCTTAAGATTAATGGTTCATTTCTGGACTGTCTATTCTTTACTATTGTTATATATGTTTACTTTATGCAGTAACTTATTGTCTTGATTACTGTAGCTTTTTTGTAAGTCTTGAAATCAAGAAGTATATGTCGATTTTGTTTATCTTTTGAAAAAAAGTTATTTTGGCTATTCTTGATTCCTTGTTTTTTTGTTTTGTTTTTTTTTTTTAGCTGAATTTTATAAAAATAGCTTGTCACTTTCTGCCTGAAAGGAAGCTAGAATTTTGATGGGTGTATTTGTTCAGTTAAGATTCTTGAATGACTTGATTGACTGTCCTTATCTAAATTCAACCAATTATGCTTTCCCAAGCACCTCACAACACCATTCTGGGAGTCTTGTCCCAGTTAATAATTGCAGAATAATTTGTTCTGATTTATATTTCTAAAAGTTCTAGACATTCTTTATGAAGAAAAATAATGACAAATAAAAGTAGAGATTACTGTTAGGAAAAGACTGTCATTGTCCCAGTAACAGTTAAGATGGAGAAAAGTGGGGGAAATTAAGATTTACTTTAAAGGCAGATTTGATAGAATTTACTACAGAATCAGACTTTTGTATTTAGAAAAAGCACCGAATTTAGGTAATTATGCAGGGTCTCTCTTGATAATGATGTGACATAATGGGATAATAAATGGAGATAAATAGATTTCAACAATTTAAATCAAGACTTCAGGTAGGACTGTAATACATTTCAGATGCTTCTACAATAAAACTCTTATGGACATAGACTGGTATTTGTGCAGTTCAGAGGAAGAATAGGATTTTTCAACCAAAGATAATATATAAAAATAAAAAAATGTTCTAATAGAAATAGCAAAAACAAGAAGCAAAACATGAGTAGATCTCTAGAAGTTTTTCTATGGAAATGACAATTTGAATAATAAAGATTATCAAAGAATAGCCTCTAAAATGAAGAGAACTAAGTCTATTAGAATAAGAGAATGACTGTCAGTGTCAACTGCTGTTGAGTAAGTTTGTTTGTTTGGGTTGGGCATTTTACCGTATAAGGAACTCATCGGAATTTTAAATATACTTAACACAAATGGACTTGCTATTTGAAGCGAACGCTTCATCAGATAGAAATATATTTTTGTATAACACCAATTGAAACGCATCTTTCCAGAATTTGGTTCTCTGAACCTGCAGTTTGAGTCAACTGAACAACAACAACAACAAAATTGGCACAAGTCATGCCCTCATTCTCCAGAGCTATCTCCAAAACATATTCTGTGGTACACTCAGTTGTAAAGCTGCTTCGATTCCAGTGATTTGATTATAAGGCAGAGTTTTAGTCATTTTTAAGTTTTCTGAGATGTGGAGAATAAAAAGTGGAGATATTGAAAATAATAGAAATCTTTGCAAATATTTAGTTATCTGTGCAACTTCATACCAAAACTTGACTCCAATCTTATTATATTATAGTTCTATAATCAAAAGTAATATTCTCAACCAGAAGGTATTGCATATGAGGCAAAAATTAGTCATAATAATAGAATTTCCCTTGTAAGTAATCTCCTTACCTGATTATCATTTGCTTGAATGTGCTGATTTTCACTTTCCTTTATCAGAGTCATAGTCAGAGTGGTTAATTATTTATAATTCTCCCCTGAAAAAAATTGTGATTAAGTAATTTTATCTAACTCCATTCCTAAAGAGGCCAATATACAATTAATTGTGTTCAGTGATGGATAAATTCATTTTGTTTTCCTCTGAGCCCTATCAACTCAGTGGCTGAAATTAAAAAGAACCAGAATAGCACTTAGAGTACATGAAACATAAATTTAAATATTCCCTTCATATGAGAATGAGAGTTCAAATACAATTATCATGTACTAAATCAAATATGTTTTATAACCATGAGACTTGATTGTGAGTAGTTTTCATGTCTTTAAACTCAGAAATATTTGTTTCCCTAGAAATGACCCTTTGGACAATTTTTCTAATGATGAAATAAATAAATTGGTTTGGGCTTCAATGTAGGTTTAAGAATGGTATAGCTTTCCAGACAGAAAAGTTCTGATGTTATAGTCAACAGAGCATGGTAGGTGTTCACCACATTAAAATGTGGACATAATTAACCAAATGGTCCAAGCAAGTGTAAGATAAAGAATTTAAGGAAAGAAGAAAAAATAAATAAGTGATTCGTAGAGTAACTATTAGTAATATTCAGCAATGCAGAGTTTTTTCCCAGAATATTCAAGTTCTCAGACAAGTTTTTCATGCAACAGAGGTGATACAGCAAGAACCCCATGCTTTGAAACTATGTTATAAGGTAGACATATGACAATTGGGGAACTAATAAATAAAAATCAGAAGAGTATCAGGGCAGGAGAAGCTTCAAGGCTGATTTAATAAGCGCCTTGGAATGTTCTTGCCTAGGTCTAGAACTGGTTTCATAATTCAAAGCTACAAATAAGCACACATTTAAAACACTAGAAATGTTTTCATTAATTGTGAATCAGTTCTAGTGGTAGAATGATGAATTTGCCTGATGTGGTACATTTTAATTAAATCTAGATAAAAATTAGAGTAAAAAAAAAAGCATCTATAGTGTGTTCTTTTTCCCTACAAAATGGACACTATCTCTTCATTCTCTGGATAACTTATTTGATTTAAGAAGATACTAAATAAGCTTCCATCTGAATTTTTATTCTATTATTTGTTCCAAGGAACAAGAGAAACTTTTTCTTCAAAACACTAAATGCAGGTACATTTTTAAATTCCTCTTCTTGAAGGTCAGTTTATATTTTATAATTTTCCTCAATTTTAGTGGCTGATAGTTTCAAACAGGATATGTATAGTTAATCTGAGTAGAAAAGGTCCCTGCACAGGCTTCATAACTTACTTTGGTGAGTAGCATCTGCTTTACAAAAGACTTCTGAACACGTGAGGGCGAATAGTGTGAATAACATTCCCATTTATTGATATCTAAAACATTTTATAGTTTTATTTTGACCTGTTCAATAATAGCTAAGGGTTCTTCTATATGCTTTTATAGCACTGTGTGCCTTTAAAACAATACCTCTGTCACTGTACAAAAGGGGCTTAACTCTTTTTTTCCTTACCTTCTTAAAATATTATTAGTTAAAATAAAACCATTGGCAAAGTAGTAACCCCTTATAGGCCATTTTACTGTCTGTGGTTCTAGTTACCCAAGGTCAATTGTGGTTTAAAAATATTATATAAAAATTCCAAAAATGAACAATTTATACATTTTAAATCGTGCTCCATCCTAAGCAGCATGGTGAAATCCTGTATCCTTTTTTGCATCCCACCCAGGACATTAATTATCCTTTTGTCTAGCACATGCATTCTGTGTATGCTCCTTGCCTATTACTATCTTAGTAGCCATCGGGGTTATCAGATTGATTTTGGCAATACCACAGTGTGCTTATGTTCAGGTAACCCTTATTTTACTTAATAACTGCTCCAAAGTGGAAGAGTAGTGATGCTGGGAATTCAGATATATCAAGAAAAGCCATAAAGTTCTTCCTTTAAGATAAAAGGTAAAAGTTCTTGATTTAATAAGGCATTTTATTATCTCATATCATCACGAGAAGAAGGGTGAGTACGGTATAATAAGATATTTTGAGAAAGAGAAACCACATTCATATAAATTTTATTACAGTATATTGGTATTATCTATTTTATTTATTTTTATTCTATTTCATTATTACTTATTATTGTTAATCTCTTATTAGGCCTATATTATAAATTAAACTTAATCATATGTATGCGCTTATAGGAAAAAACAGTGTATGCAGTATAAGGTTCAGTATTATCAAGGTTTTAGTCATCCCCTGGGGCTGTTAAAATATATCCCTGCAGATAATGGAGACTACTGTATAAGTCAACTACTAGGATTAGATTATATACAGTATTTCATACAATCTTCAAAAGACTACAACATATATACTATTATTCTCATCATTTTAGTGCTGATACTATAAAGGTTTAAACAATTTAAACAACTTATTTAAGCCACAAAACTCTGTGGAAGAGAATGTAACAAACCTAAACAGTCATTTATGGCCCTGAGATCTAAGTTTTGGCTTCAATAAATGTTTTGTAAATATTAACAGAATGAAAGTATGAATACCAACTGTAGATAGTTCTGATATCAATAATGAGAATAGGTTCACTACATATGCATAATTAATAAATCTAAATCCATCATATATTTGTCTAAATACTCAAATCTAAAAAAGTTGGGAAATATATTAGAGACTGTCTTGAATGAACTATATTACTAGTGTCAAGAAATTTGCCTGAGTTGTTTGTTTTCAACATGTAAGCATTAGCTTACATCATCATTTCTTTGTATAAGCTTTTTCTTACCACAGAACTTAAGTAGCCACTCAGTTACTCTTACTGCTTTTTAATATTTTTACATACTTAATTTTACTTATTTTATTTATTTATTTATAGTTACTTTCATTAGAATAAACACTTCATGATATTGAAAACATTTCTACGACTCAAGGCTTTAAATGGCGCCTATGACATTGTAGATGTTCAATAAGTATCTAAAATGAATTAATTAATAGTGAGGGTGTCCTTAATTATATGTTACTAAATATATCTGAAATAGAGAGCTAGGTACCAATAGTATTATATTATTATGAATATTATTATAATAATAAATTATATTTTATTTTATAATTATATTGTATTATTATTGACATTTAAGATACTGACAGCAATAACACTAATTTATTGAATACATATTCTATATAGAATTTATTATAGATCTGGTTAATGATGAATATTATGTCTATAATTATAAAATAACTTATAAGCATATAATTGACTAGTACAAGGGCACCCAACCAGTTTGAAGGATATTCATGATTTATACTTTATCTACTTTGATACATTCCTACAAAATTTTACATGCCAAATTAACACTTGTCATATCTTTCTTTTATATATATTTTAGGTCTAGTTAAGTAAGTTCTAATCAGTTACGTAGCAATGTATTCTGTTTCTTGATTTTATCGCTTAACTCTACTTGGGCTAAAGTGCTATATTTGAGTATAGAGAACTATTTTATATGTTTTTTGAGTCAGCAATGAGAACTATAGATAGAAACTAATGTAAAGGTCCTACACTAACTTTTGTAATTATATCAGCAGAAAATTTTTTTCAGTACATGACAATAGCCATGGATGGAAACTCATTTAATGGGTATTTGAATAAAGTCTACTGATACCAAGGAAATAAAACACACTTTTAGACATAGAGGAATTAGGAGACCAGGTACAAGTGTAGTTCGCACACACAAAAAAACAGAATTTGAAGAATGACAAATTTGGTGCTGGATTGAATTGTATACTTACTTAAGGACAAAACTAGCCTAAAAGTCTGCATTAGAATAAGACATATAGGCACTGTTTGGTGAACCCATACTGGGATATTTCAGAACAGGAGCCTTTCAAAAGCTTGAAAAATTATTTCCATATACATATATGAAATTTTGGACTATTCACTGACAATCTTGCCTCCAAATGGAAATCATTTCAGCTTATCATAATTAGACTTATCTTCTCCATGAAATTGAATGGAATGTGTTAGCCCCACTGAGTAGTAACCATCTGCCTGGTAAAAACATTATTATAGATTATTAATGTATACAAAGTTATTTTATATGGAACATCAACATTTTTAATGCACTGGAATTAGAATGTTCTTTCCTGTCTTTGCATGGAAGCAACAAATGAGACCTGCCAGTATTTACAGATAATGTAAAATCATACCTGTTCCAGGATTCTATCAACATAGTCACATTAAAGAAAAAAATATCTGTTGCTACATGGCACAATTTATTTTCAAAAAGTAAATAAGGAATTTTAAATTTGTTTTTTATCACTGTGATATTTTGCATTGGGTTTTTATTTAATACATATAGGAAAATTATTTGCTAAAAGTGCAATATATTATTGATTTTTTAATGGGAGTGGGGGAATTCATTATATAGCCTTTTGTAGGCTTTTAAATGAGACCATTACTCCCTTCCACATTTTCTCCCAAGAAAATACATGCCTTTTATTGGCTTGTGTCTCTATGGGAAGATTATTTCTGTTTACAGATCATGATCCTCTAGACTTCAACTTGTTATCTAAGTCATAACAAATAGGTATTTACTGGTTTAATTTTCTTGCCAGAGTTACAAACAAGTTTGTGTATACCAAATGCAAGCTGACTAACATGTTTTTGGAAAATTTTAAGAGATTAGAGCTATGTGTCTCTATACTTTGCATAAAACATAGCATGTTTTAGGTGGAATGGCAGAAATGATGCAGAAAACCAAAAAGTAGAAAAGAGGAGGAATACCACTGAGCTTCTTTAGTAGCTTGTTTTATAGTAACTTAAAGATAATATTTTAAAACAAAATAGATATTTACATATACCTCGTACTTCAAGATGTGAACATGTATAGCTATTGGGAACATACAGAAGAATACCTTATTCCTTCCTATTGGCTCTGTAGTGAATTAACATGTAGAAATTTACATGATCTCTCTGTGACTTAGTGTCCTCATTAGTAAAAGGTAGATAATAATGTTACTCATAGAATTGCTATGAGGATTAAATGAATTAGTGCGATTAAGCTCTTAGAAAAGTGCCTGGTGCATAGTAAAGCATTATTCAAGTTTTAGCAATTATTATCTTTTTTTTACCAAATTGGGTATTCATCATGTTAAAGTGCATATGTGCTCAAGATTAAAATAACAGTTATGAAACTATATTTCATTACAATGGTGATACATAGTACTGATGGACAATAGTGACAATAAAATCTATGAATCCTGTGTAAATGTTTTCGAATAGTGTCTTTGGTAGTAATATAAATAAAAGTTAGCTTCAATTATTAAATAGTAGAAAAAAATATTTGTTTTTATGAATGCAGTACCCTTTATCTGTTCATAATTGAATATAAATGTGCCAACTTTGTTGATGAAACTTAGTGTCATCTTCAACTTAACCACTTTTGATGAACACCTTGGCAAAGTCTTCTCTGTCCTAATACCTACTCTATTTCAGGGAGACATCTTCCAGGGTTTATAGCAATATCAAGAGTCTAATAAAAAGTCATCTCCCACACCAGAAATGTAATATCGTTGGGGAGTGAAGATCGATAAAAAGAGCAAACAATGTAAGCTGTTGTGTATAAAGCATGTAAGGGTGGTAGCAATAAGTGATTTAGAGGTTTAGAAGTTTCATATATTACCTCTGGATGGGATTTAACAGAGAAGATAGAATATGTGCTCAGCCTAGGAGGGTGTACACAAAGCATGTCCTCACATATGAGTGTGATAGAGTGGGCCCTCATACTAGCTCTTTCCGTTACTATCGAAGAATAACAAACTGATATGAAACTTTGTAACTTAACACAACACCTACTTCCTTGCTCATGGTCCAATTGTGTCACAAGTTTTGGACAATTTATCTTTGCCACATCTGGTGTTGGTTGGAGCAATCTGTGCCACAGAATTCAGCTGGATTTTTTCTGTGGTGTCAAGAAAGGACAAGTTTAAATGTGTCTCTCCAGGAGAGCAGCCAAGCTTCTTACATGGCAGCTCAGTGCTCAATGAGTAAAAACAGAAATTGCCAGACCTCTTCAGAGCTATTTTCAATAACGACACAGCATCACTCTGACAAAGCAAGTCATATGCCAGTCCAAATCAAGAGGAGAGGAAATATGTTCCACTTAATGGGAGGTATAGCATTTGCACATAGAATTGCAGGAATTGAGGATGGCCATCTTTTCAATCTGAAAGCTACCATATTAGTCCAAGAGCACTGAATTTTCCTTTTTGATCTTAATAGACTCTGCTCATAACTTTGTAGTATTTTCCTTATTATACTCATCTAAAATTAGCCAGTCTAAGTGCTTCCTGCGATGACATTGATTGATACAACGATGAATACCTTAGAGTGCTCTCAGAAAACAGACTTTCACAATGGGATTTGGGAATTGGATTACTCATATATTTGAGAGATGCACACATAACTTCCTTACCAGGGAACACTGATAAACTGTGGCATGCAATTACAATTACAAGGCCAGCTTTTGGAGGCCATGGACAAGCAAATTGTAAAAACTTCCCAATTTCTATTGTCATACTTGGTTGAACATGTGTAGGAATCAATTCTAAGGCATTGAGTTAAGAAGGATAAAACATGGGCTGTATTGGTTTGAATTCAGTGACATAGTTTCGAAAACCTAAAATTCAAGATTTAATGTGCTATTTTGGTGTGGCATCAGTATTAAGTGAAACCTAATCTCTTTGGTGGCTTATAGTCATTAAGGTGGAATTGCCAGAACTTCCTAGGCATGCTATCAAAAAAGAATTCAAAGCATGAAGGGTAGAAAATGTCATATGTCACCTATTACAGCATTCTCTTCCCATACCAAGAGAAAGAATCAGAGGCTGCTACCCAGGAGATATCAATGCTTTGGTGAAAGAACTATATTCAAACTTGAAATGTTCAGTGGTGGCTGTCTTCCATGGATCAGAGACAATTGAGGGGATGCTGCAATGAAACTGAATTTCTTGATTTCACTAAGAGTAAAGAGATAATAAAAAGTAAAACTGGTGGCAGCTCTTAACCATTGGAGCTAAGGTAGGAAGAGTTATCACAGTAAGTCATAAACAGGAAGTGGTGGTCAGTGTTGTGCTTATGAGTGCCCGTGAGTATCTATAATGTTGGTTCATTCATCATCTAGCATCCATCACTGCTAGAAATAATATAGACCATCAATCAGCTACTAATATGCTGCTTGACATATAACAGCAAAATATATTTACATCAAGTGGGCAAAAACCTATCTCAGCTCACTATGATGAAGATTCATGGCTTCTTACTCAGTTCCTAGCCTTAAACCAATCCACAGATTTGGAGTGCCTTGACCTGGGGAAAGCTGGGTCTTTTTGAGAAAAACATTGCAACATGGCCTCAAGTAAACACTGTGAATTTCCTCCAAGCTTTCCTAAGAGTGACCTGCTGATATTATATAGTGAAAAAAACAATGCCTTGTCCTTATATAACTTAACAGATTTTGTTTTTTTACCCAAACCAATTTCCAGATGTTCAATCTTTATTCTTTCCAGGTTTAACTCTTTAACCAATTATACAATGAAGAGTATGGCTATATCCAAAGGTTTAAAGATGGAATAAGAGAAGAATAATTAAAGAAAAATCTGAAATTAATAAATAGTTTGCTACTCACCAAGTCAATCATGGATTTGGCAGTTGATGAGTTATATTATAAGATAAAACAAAGGTTATTTTTGTGTTAACGGTCCACTCAGCAGTTATAATCTGATGGAATCCATATTTAGGTGACCATGAAGTCCTGAGCTCTCTAAATGGTACTTAGAAAGTCCTTATGAATTATTTACTTCTTCTTGTCTTTTATGTTGTATAAATGAAGCCTCTAAATAATTACCATTGAATAACTGTAATTATATAACCCAACAACTTTAAAATAAATTTAATTTTAAACTAAAATAAATGTGTATACTTTTGTCTTCATTCAGAACCTCCTACATCTAAATCAATATGCCTCAAAATGTCACGCTTCTAGTGTAATTTCTTGGTCCTTAAAGCCAAACAAAATATGTCACATGTAAAATAAATAAATAATAAATGAATGATGAATGAATGAATGAATGAATAAGTAAAACAGATGCTACATGCATCAAATTGCTTGTACTGTTCAAGAAGCATATTGTGCATGTACACACATGTGCACACACATGTTATTCCTTGGTTGTACATTTTTTTTGAGTCTCAATTTAATTAAAAATAAAATTTTTTCCTTCAAACTGTTTCCTTCAATTACTTAGAAAATGTTAGTTGTCTGGTTAATGTTTACACTGTTAATTTTATTTAACCATATGATAAGGCATTTTACTGTGAATACTTGCATCCCCTTCCTTTAAAATACCATCTTATCTCATCGAGGGACATTAAAATCCATAAAACTTACAGCTTCCCTTGGCCTATAAAAGAGTATCTTGTTTGGATCAATATCAGTTTTATTGAAATATTTAGTAGGTGTCAACTGATAAGATTTTGTTGTTGTTGTGAGAGTTATAGAAACAAAATCTAACAAAATACTTAATGATTGCTCCACTTTAAGGTTTTGTAATAAACTAAATGATTCCATCTGGACTTGGGTATTAGTTGTAATTTACCTGCAGACTTTATGTCCATTAAAAATCCTGAGTGAATGCCAAAGCTCTTTTACAGGAAATAATATCCAAGAGAGAAAATATCCAAGGAAGAAAATATAATCAAATGCTGAAGTTGGTATTTTGTTTGTGGAGTCAGACAGAAATTTTAACATGGCCAGAAGCTGGCCATTCATCCATTTCTTCTATTGGTCCAGAGTTCATTTTACTTTTAATGTAGAATCTGGCCCTAGTCTAACATGATTCTACTTTTCAAAATCATATGAACTTAGAACCAGAACAAAAAGGTTTTCTTCTTATACCATGAAACATCTGGAGAGTTTGCTAAAATGCACATTCTTAGGAAACATGGGCTGGTAATATAAACCACTCGATCATATCTGGGACTCAGAAATCATCATTTTAAAATTATCATGTCAGGAAATTCTGCCTGGTGTATAACACTTTTCCAATAAATATTAATTGAATAAAGTAATTAATTTATATCTAACTTTAAAAAATCTTAATGTTACCAAGTTCATTAGAAGGTATAAACTCTGAAAATCTTATAGAAACTTTTAAGTCAGTCTTCAAAAAATTGTAAACAAGTGTTATCTTTAACCACCACCATCATTTTATGATTCTTAATGTAGCATGAAATTTGAGTTTGCCTGTAACATAACAAAGCTTAACAATATATGTACATAGGCATCAAATGATTGGGCCAAGGGTTAAAAAGATTCCACCGTAAAAACCTCAAGAATAAAGACAAAATCAATAAAATAAAGCTTAGAAAAATTAGGAGGCTGATTTATATAAACTCGGGATATTTATGTCAACAGTTTTGCAGCCGGAGATTTTAAAATGCCAAAGCTATTCAAATATGTGATGAGACATTCTAGACTACGAATTTGATATTTGCTATTCTCCAAGTGTGCAATTTTCCATCTTAATTATTTTTCTACCATCAGTTTGGAAGATTTTAGCAATTAATCCATAACCGGAAAAAAATAATTTGAATTTAGGAGATTGAATTGTTACAGTAAAAAAAAAAAAGAGAGAGAGAGAGATACAAAACGTGTTGGGGAATGAAAGCTCTCTGCTCTCCAGGTTTATCCACCTGGAATGCATTTCACATTCCAGTGGATGAATGAAGTTGGATTTGTGGCCACAGGTATTCAACCCAAACTTGAGAAGGCCCTCCTGCCTATATTGCATGACTTAAATATCTGCTCAATGAAAATGTCATTATGGCCTTAAAGGAAAGCTGTATATCCCATTTTCAACATTGCAGGCTTTAATCAGAAGAGAAAGAACATTGACGTCACAACTTCATTATATGAATCAAACTAACTTGTGGGAAAAGAGAAGAAGGGATTATGAAGCCAAACTAACACATACACCAATATGTGTTCTTTTGTTGTTTGTTCAGGTGATGGGGGTAGGGTAACAATATCAGGCTGATAAATTCCAACACTAAAAAACATCAGTTTCTATATTTCATATTATAAATAAAATGTGAGATATTTAACCTAACTAAAACTTAAAGTTCTACCACAAAATTAACAATTATTGGTATAAACAACTTCATTTATTTTACTCAGTTTTTAAGATCTTTGTATAATTTTGGACTTATTTTTGTGGTCTGTTTCCATCCACTCCCTAACGGAAGTCAGGGCTGAAAAACAAAATATTATCAATTACCACAATTGGAAAAAAAAAAAAAAAGTTTTCAGAATGCTGTTGCATGTCACATTCTCTGCTTTTTTGTCAGTTCTTAGGTAAGTAATTATGCCTATGTACACAAAAACTTACTGGAATCCAATTATTTAATTTAGATATATATGTAATCTTATATGTAACATATTTGTATTTATTTATAAATGATATAACTTAGAAATACACTTTAGATGACGATAAATACTCTAATTTTCTAATATCAGTTAACATGTTATACTCTAGAGCTATTTATCTTTGTGTGCCACCTAAAGTATAAAAACTCTTAAGACAATAACTACTTTTTGTTTATCCCATCGGGGACCATAATTTATTATAACATAGTGTGTACTTTATATCTTTGGATGCATAAGTTTTCTTACTCTGCTTTAAAGTCATGTTTTATACTTCAGCTATATCTGTTTTGCTTCCCAATTAGTAGCTTTAAAAAATATCTTTTCATCCCAATTATGGAATATACTAGGCAAATATAGACTGGCTATATTTTTGTTTCAAAGAAACTTTCACAATAAATCTATTTCTATTTAAAGCAATCCTTAACTTCCTAAAATTTGTATTACATCACAAAGTGCAAATGTTGTATACTATCCCTGCCCTCAAAATGAAAATTTTACACTGATGTACTTTATCTTTTTGGTTGTAATTCCAGCAGAAACTGTGGCCTCTTCTGAATGTGGCCTTTGAATTCACCCAGGCTCAGGTGGATTCACTCCCAGTAACCCAGCAGAAACTCTACTTCAAATAAATAAAAGAAATTAAATTTTTACTTAAACTCACCTGTATGCACTGAAACATCTTTCCATCCTGTTAAGCAGAAATTTCTATGATTGACAGATACATGACCCAGAGCTTCAGATATTTCAAAGACTTCTCACTTAAGGAGCATCTGAAAATTTTAGTGTATAAGTCGGAATATCTGATTTCATCATTGGTTGGTCATATCATTTATGAAATCATCTGGAATATTTGTTCCACTGTCAAAATCAACAAAACGTGAAAATTTTAAATACTGGAGGTAAACAATGGAATATATATTATTTACATTTAAAAAAACAAATATCAAAAGAGTTTGGGATCAGAGGAAAACTAAAATAAAATATAAAAGGTAATATTTAGATGATTAATTTGACATTTTATATAAAAATCAGTTTACATATAATTTATTAATATAGGGATGGTAGGATAATGAAAAGGTGAACAGCCTATGCAGAAAATTTCCTCAGATAGTTGGTTGCTTATTAGGATAATCTGGTATACTTTGAAAGACATTTTACTTCTTCTAATAATGTCTAAAGACATTCTAAAGCTTCTAATAGCTTGACATCTGAGCTTCACCTTCAGAGATTCTGACCTGACTGGTCTGAATAGATTCATGGACTTAAAATACCCCCAGGACAAATGGTAGAAAGTTTCAGTTATGCCAGAAGTTCTGGGCATTGAATATGCAGTATCAGAGTGATGACTAAAGCTAGCAATATTTGTATTGTATATTTGAAATTTGTTAAGAGGGTAGATCTTAAGTGTTTTCATCACAAATAAATAAAGAAACAGACAAAACACCAGTAAATAGTAACTATGTGAGGTGATAGATGTGTTAATTAGCTAATTGTGATGATCATTTTACAAGGTCAAAACACCAAGTTAAGTCCTATACCTTAAATACATACAATTTCTGTTTGTCAATTACAACTATAAAGCTGAAAAAAGACTTAAAAACTTCCCAGGTGATTCTAACTTATACTCAGTATAGAGAACTATGTTTTAGAATGAAAACCAAAGAAAACAAAGTAAATTATCCCAATACTTAGTTTTTAAAAAACTGTCATATTTTTATTTAATAAAATTATCATGCTTTGTTTTTTGACTGGAAATATCCATAAAACGCATTTTGATTGCATATTTTAATTTAAATATTGTTATTGTTGTCAATTATAAAATTATTTCCATTTACAAAGGACAAAAAATTATGAATTTCTAATTATTTAGGTTATATATTGAGCAAAATATTTTATACAATTTTTATACTTAGTTATTAAGCTTCCAAACTTTGTGTGTACTATATTAACACTTTAACAAAAATATAAATAATAAACTAATAAGTGAAATTTGTAAATATAATGAATAAACAATAGTCAATTAACTGTTAAACACTATTGTAATGATTATTATAAAGAGAAATGCCAGTTTCCTTCTTCAACTGAGTAGTTTAACTGTTTATATAGCCAATTACATTAAATAATAGCATACTTCCTACTTGACTCTGTACTATGAAATATTATCAAAAGAGAGTAGTTTTAAGATAACAGTTTTTGAAGTAAAGAGGCAAAATGTACTTTTATAACTTGTATGTTTTTCACCAATTACATTTTCAGTTCATTTACATTTTCATTCCTAATAGTAGCATTCTGAATATGAAAACTGGATGCCTGTTATCTGAATATATTTAGCTCAATATCTTATCATGGTGCATTGTACATTGAAAAATCTTGAAAATTAAAGTTTCAATGGGTGATTTCTTAAATTTATTAAGTACATTATCATTTTATGTACATTTTAATTTACAACCTGAATTAGTTGCTTGTATTACGGTCATTAAGAAAAAATAGAAAAAAATAGTAGCAATTATAAACAGTATGAGTTGATGTAAGCATTTTTGTTAGCCCTGAAGCAGTTCTGATAGTTTTATTGTCTTAATCAACTTAGTCAACTCTGTTTATTGCTCTTTGGAGGTGGTAGCTTTGAACACATGCTGGGGTGTTAGTTCACTGCTGCCAAATTAAAAATGATAATTCTCATGCGTGAAATAACTGTATGGACTAATGACCAAATATCTTTATAACGTGAGCCGCTTTTGCAGCAGGTGGCCAAACAATTATACACCATAACATAACATATCCCTAAGGCAAATAAATAAATACATACATACATACATACATACATACATACATACAGTCACTTGTGATGCAATCAAAGCAAAGGCGTTAGGAAGAAAATATATATATATATATATATAGAGAGAGAGAGAGAGAGAGAATTATATCTATATCTATATACATTTAACAATAATTATACACACTGAAGACAGTATTTTATTCTAAATAGTAATGGTAAGACTTCTATCCTAAACGTTTAATTACTCAGGTATGTATGAAGTATATATTTATTGTGCATGCATGAGAAAAATGAAAATGTGATTAAAGAAGAAAAATTATCATAGCTCTTGACCTTGTGGAATTAAGTCATTTTTCAGGAGATTTACTTCTGCTTAGTGTGTCATTAGAAAGGAAAATTCTGAAAATTAAGACAGATTATATCAAATAAATTTCTGGAAAGATTGATCGGGGAGGTAGACAAAATGCAGATAATAAAATGTCTTGTATTTAGAGCTTGACTTTGAAATTTATCTTGAAGGCAAAGAATAGTCACATAATAAGTTTCACATTATATAAGGAAATTACTCTTGCAGTAAGATGGAGGATGTATTTGAAGAGGACAAGTAGATTGAATAGGAGATTTCTGTAATAATCCAGGTGAAGTTTTACTAGAGGCAGTACTGAATTAATGTCTGTGAATGAGGATCAGAGACCAGATTAAGCTAATTTATAGAAATTAGATGTATATGACTTTGTGACAAGTTAAAGAAGGCATAAATGTAAAAGAAAACTCTGGTGTAATCTCCAGACTTTAGCTCAGATATATAAACAAATGATTGTCTAAGTGATCAAGTACTTCAGAAACAGAAACTATTATTGTAGATGAGAACTAAGATAAAAAATTACAATCTTGCTTCTCAGAGAGCCATAAGGACCTGGTCATGACCTGGGAGTTTGTTACAAGTACCCAATTTCAGACTCCCTCAAGGTCTGTTGAATCAAAATCTATGTTAAATACAATCCCTAGGTAGTTCAAAATCACATGTATGATTTAGAACGTGTTAAATTTGTGTTGCTTATATCACACAAGGGTAGCTAGGTCACAAGATAGATGTAGAAATCAGAAATATAAATATGAAGACTAGTAACAAACATAGAATGGAAATATAAATTTGAAGAACAAAAGAAGAGGTGACCATAGAAGAAATTAAAATTTTCTGAAGAAAATTGTATAGAAAAAGGAAATGGGTTTGGGGAACATCAACATTCAAAAAGAAGTTAGATAAAGGGCCAATGAAGCAAAGAAAAAAATCTCTAAAAGGAAATTGAGATCAAATTCCATACGATTCATCGCAAGGGGAACAGGTAAGAATTTCACTAACAGGGAGCCTTTAAAAAGCCCACTAGATTTGGCAGAGAATTATTATTTCACAATGCAGACATTTTCCATGAAATAATAAAGTCAGAAGACAGATCATAACAGCTTGAGCATTTAACAGGTGAGAAAGAGAATAAAGAAACTTCTTTTAGTCTGAAAGGAGAAAGATAAGATGGTAGTTAGAGTATACAGTAGGCAACTGGTAAAATGGCCCCCAAATTCCTCCCTTTTCTTGGGTGTAAGATGGCTTTATTGACTGGCTTTCAGTGAATAAAATTTGGCTGAAGAAATGGGATGTCGATTATGAGGTTATATTACAAAATACTGTGGCTTTCATTTGAGGCACTCTCTCCTGCTTATTTACTCTTTCACTTCATGGCAGTCCACCTGTCATTTTGTAATCTGCTAGCCAAGTTATTCAGTTTGAAGACAGAACCCAGACCAGAGAACCCTCGAGGTACTCGAAACATCAGCCAATAGCTTAACTGCAGACTTTTAAGAGGCCAGAGGCAGAATTACCCAGCTAAGACGCATCCAGATTCCTGACCCACAGCAACTATGAAGTAACAAAATTTGTTTGTTTTTTTTAAGCAAGTAAAATCAGGGGTAATTTTTATGCTGCAATAAATAACTAAAGCAGATTTTGATACCTAGAATAGAGATGTTTCCAACCTCTATGTATAAGTGGCATTGGAACAAGGCAGCAGACATTGAGAAGAATGATTATGAAGACTTAAAGCACATAAACACATTGTTCACTGAGTGTAGGTGTTTGACAAGCCTGCAATGAGTGAAGAAAATATTATTGAAAACTGAAGGAGAGGCAATCATTGTTATGTAGTGGGAGAAGATTAATAGACATTTGTCACCTGCAGTTATGCAGAAAGCAGAACATCTGCCTAATGATCTAGATGATCTACCTAAGGAGATTTCCAAACACAGTGTTGAAGGTGCTGCCTGGTTTATTCTTGTTTTTCAGAGTAAAATGTGAGAGGAAAGAAAGAATTTGAGGTGAAAACTCCTTTAAAGAGAAGCCAGGACTTGATGGTTTTTGAAAAAAAAAAAATTGTGTTAAAATAGGCGCTAAAATTAAGAAGAGGCTTGAGCAAAGATCAAATTCAGGGCACTACCAAGAAAACATGATATGAAGCTGAAGTTGAAGGTGTGACTGTGAAATCTTTTATTAAGACTTCAGACAGATCAAAGGTGGAGCCTGGGAGTTCTGTTCAGTCACATAAAAGGCTCTTTAAAGAGATTAAGGGTGTGCTACACAGATCCTCTAAATCAAACAATAGGGACTCTATGAAGTGTAAGGGGTTGCCCCTCAGCCTTCTCAGTAGGAGCCAAAGGTAGATATAGACTTATATCTAAGAGATTTGTCTAATAAAGCAAACCCCAAGAAGATTTTTCAAAGTTCTTAAATAAACACATGTGCAGGTACACACACACACACACACACACACACACGATGAAGATATCACCAGACTGAACTGAAAAAGAAGCAGTTGGGCCCCCAAATTTCTACAGTCAGAAAGCAGGCTGTGAAAACAATTTGGCTGCAAATGCATTCTTTTACAAGGCAGGAAAAATGGCTCTGAGAGCAGAATCAAGAGCACGGAGCAGAGTAAGCTCAGAAGCCAGTCATCACTCAGTCCAGCCTTCAGATTAAATGGGGCCCTCCTGTAGGTAGACAGCAACCCTTTCACAGACAGAGCAAGAGGCATGTTGCCAAGTCACATTGGATTTCTGACCCACAAAAACTGTGAGATGACAAAAGTTTGGTGTCTTAAATGGTACAGTTTTGGAATAACAGATAAATTACTGACATAGGGAAGCGATGGATGGATATTAAGCCACATATCTGTGTGGATGGAATTTTATAAGAGAAGCAAACGCAGTGATAGTTGGATTGGATTTGTTTAAGACATATGATATTTCTTTCCTGAAATGAAAAGGAATGTCAATTATTATTAATTTTGGGGTAGAGTTTAAAAATATACTTCACTGATTACCTCTATTTCCATGAAGAGCTAGGAGATAAAATCTTCCTACTTCAAACTATGAATTTGAATTTGAATAAAAGAAATGTAAAGGAAATTTGGGAACAATCAAACAAAAGAATTAAAGAAGCTGTCAGAAAGTGTTGATGGCAAATCAGAAATTAGGACTAATATATCTGTATTGTAGGATTAGTAGGATATAGGCATCAAGATGATTGAATTCGGTGTAGCTACAGAGAAAAGAGGTTACTTGACCCATGCCTTTTTTAGAGTATAAGAATCAGGAGAAAAAAAAAATTTGGCTATTAACAAGAAAAGATTGAACTAATGAATCACGGAACTTATTGCAAATAAGAAAATGTATAAAACCAAAAGGGCACAACAGACTCGGAGAAAACAGTGGGATCTAATATTTGTTCTTTTTAGATCTAGGACATAAGAAAAAGAGATAAGATTGGAGAAAGTGTTTTTGAGGTGCATGGTCTAGCCATTACCATGCCTGATAAAGAAAAGAAACACACTTCAATGATATGATGTAACATGGGGTATAAAGTTTCTGAGTTATGGCAAGAGTGATTATAGATTAGAGAACTGTCAAAATGCTGTAAAGAGATGACCAATATTAGAGTTTTTTTTTTTTTAATATAGATTAGTAATCTGGGATATTTTATTTGTTCTGTGAATATAAAGAGTAGGATCACACTCCTAGGACAATAGTTCTAAGTATAAAATAATAAATGAGGTTACCTTGAAGCTAAAATATTTACATTCCACAACATGTTCTGGGCCTAAGAGAAATAATAAAAAATAATTTGTGTTATAAATAATATTTAATATAAAAATAAAGTGCCTCCACGTCATATATCTTTCTAGTCTTAATGTAATTTTAAAAATATAGTTAATGTATTTTATTATTATAAAAGCAATAGAGTCAGAGAATTTTGAAAATGAAGAATTTAAATGCAAAAATATCTATTATCTCCTCATTCAGAGATAAAATTCTCTTGATTTTATAAAATATTTTATTTTAGTCTTTTATTCACTCACGAATAAACCTAGAAATGCACAAATATACACCGATTCTTATTATATACGCAGTTTGACATCCCACTTTAAGTCATCGATTATAACACTATTTAAAATGTTAACTTAAATTTCAATATTGATATTTTTCTACATCTTAGATACTTCATTTAATAATTTATAATTTTTCATCATACAGGTTTATCCTAATTTATTTAACTATTCTATTTTATTAGAAATATTATTTTTTTAACGTGAAAGTAATATAATGAACATCTTATTTCCATATCTTTGACTGCTGTACTATTCTTTTAAGCTAAATAGTAGAAATGTGTTTGTTAGGTTTTAGGATAGGAAGAAGGGTGGGGTAAGAGAGCTATTCTCAAAAGAAAATAAAAGGTTATTTTTAGTCCAGGACATCTTTTTGGATGGAGGGAAGGTCAAAGGTTTTATCAAGCAGATTGCCTCTTCTTCTTTGGGGATTAGAGAGGGCCCGAGGGAGATATTATTACCTTATTGGTGCTTGATCGGAAAATTCCAGATTGTTTTTTTTAAGATTACATTTCTGGGAGAAGTTAAAATTTTAACTAAATCAAATATTAAATCAAGGTTTGGTATCATGGGCTTTTAGCACAGTGATGCCATTTTAAGCCTCTGGTTTTTGTTAGTTTGTTCGTTTGTTTGTTTTTTTGAACAAGATCAAGGCCAAGTCAGAGAAAGAGAACGTAGAGCGAGAGATATGAAAATACATCTACACACCGCTGAGTGTCCCCTTTTCCTAAGGCTACTCCTCCAGGAGACCTTTGATACCCAGGAGGAGAGCAGGGCTGATATTGACAGTGTAGAGGGTCTTCCAGGAGGCCTTACGGGGACTCGCAGCCTTTCCAGCTGCTGGCTTCAGAAGGGCAGGAGTTGTCAGTGGGTGAGAACTGAGACTTCAGTGAGTGTGGGCTGGGTGCCCTCAGCAATCTTGAAGTCACCAATAGAGTGCCAGGAGACATCAAGGCTATGGAGGCCAAATCAGACTTATCTATCCTGAAATCTAAACTCCTGGGCTATCAAGAAGATCTGGTGAAGTAAAAGCAAGTTTGGCTCACATGCTTTCTCATATATAAACATATTACAATTCATGAAATTGAAGCACATAGAATTAAAAAGTAAAAAAAAAAAAAAAATTTGTAGTTTAAGGGCATTTCCTTTTAAATTTTGTCAAACATTGCCAATTTTAAAGACTAAAAAAGAATATTATCAGATACTGGCAATAGTGGATATTAACACCATATTTAATTTCTATGCAAATCAACTTATCGTTTTAATGAATATTTCCTACTATGGTAAGCACTGCAAACAGATTTTTGAATCAGAAAGAATGGAGTTTACATTATTTTAGGGAGTGATAAGCAATGTATCAGCTAAACAGGTCGAATACATATCATGTAAAAGAAAAAAGAGAATTAAAATATTACAATTTAGAGTAAGCTAGTGACTAATTTAAATTGGTATGCTGCTAAAATGTATGACAATAAGAAACCAATGAAGCAAAATCAGAGAAAGATTTCTATCTGGAGTTTCTAATATTGAGGTAGTATTCATGTTAAAAGTGTGATAAGAAGGCCAGCCAGTGTGGCTCAAACATAGTGGAAGAATGGGGAAGTAACATTATCAATCTAACATGAGATTAAACAGACCAGTATGAAAAAGGCCAGGCTGATTATGGATTTCATTATAAGAATAAGAAATCCACTAGAATGTTTATATGAGGCATAATTTAGGCATTTAAATTATCACCCTGACTGCTAAGCAAAAGGTAGCAGGAAATCAAAAGAGAAACCAATTAAAAAGTGTCTTAGTCAACTTGGACTGCAATAACAAAATACCATTACTAGGTGAATTAAATAACAGAAAGCTGTTTAATGTTCACAGTTCTAGGGCTTGGGAAGTCCAAGAACAGAGCTCCAGCATAGTTGGTTATAGTGACAACTCCCTTTTGGGTTGGCACAATACCCCTACCCCTGCCACCTTCTGGTTATATTGCCACATGGCTGAGAGAGGAGAGAGCAAGTTGCCTGGTGTCACTTCTTATAAGGGCACTAATCCCCTCATGAGAGATCAATCCTTGTGACCTCATCTAAATCGAATTATCTTTCAAGGGTCTTATGTCTAAAGATCATCATGTTGAAAATGAGAACTTCAACATACAATGGGGACAGGGCACGGGGGCATCAGGGACAGGTTTCAGTCCATAGCACTGGAAACACTTGCAATAGTTTGGGTGAGATCAGATAGTAGCACAGACCAAGGTATTATTGAAGACAGAGAGAAGTAAATAGCTTCTCTGGAAGTAGATTCTTTAATGACAGTGTTAAAAAGACTCACTAATAGATGGACTGTTGTGTGAGAGAATTAGATGATTCAAGTGTATCTGCAAGATGTGTGGTTTGAATGATAGAAAGTGATACCATTTACGAATGTGGAAGACCCAGAAGAACGTATTTAGTAAGAAATATTTAAAATTTCTGCTATAGCTTTGTTCCCTTTAAGTTTCTGGACAGGGATCCAAATTGCAATATCGGTTAAGTAGCTGAATTTATAAATTTGTATTTTCTGGAAAAGCAGGGATTGAAGATATAATCTGAGTAAACACACAGCATATAGGTAGCATTTAATGTTAGGTAACTGGGTAGAATCACCTAGGGAAATATACCCATAGAGATAAGTAGAAGGTTCAAGACTGAACCAAGACCAAATGCTATTATTCAGAAGTCGAGCAGATGAAGAAGGACCAAAAAGATGTGAAGGAAGCATGATGAGAGAGGAAGAAAAATGGGAGAATTTGAAGTTAAGAAGTCAAGAAGTATTTAAAGGATGAACAAGGGTCTGCTGTTTTAGCAGTTTAGTGTAGCACTATCTGTAAAAGACTTTTGGAATAAATCATAAACAGAACTTGAGATGGGGAAATGAGGATGCTGAAATGGGCAATTATTTGTAATTTTAGCTGGGAAGTAAAGTGAAAAAATACGGTCAAGTTTAAAGGGAAAGTGAGACCAGGAGATATTTTTTATTTTAATTGCAGATTCTACTACATATTTATATGCTGATGAAAATTATGTCAAAGGGGAAAAATAAAGGATGCATGAGAGAAATTAATTGTAGGCCATAAATTAAGATGGCAAAAGTAAATGAGATCTGGAACTCAGGTAAAACAGATGTCATTGACAAGATCAGGGCACAAATCTGTAAACAAGGCTTAAAGCAGAGGATATGCATATAGATGGAGGCAGGTTGGAGGATCAGGTGTGAAGATGATGAGAGATTTCCCAAAGGATATTCATATGGTGTATTTTCAGAATTGTATTGTACAACACTGATCTAGATTATTTTTTATCATTTTAAGATTATAGAAATATTATTTTCTATTTTCATCTAAGATTTACCTTTTGCATGTTATTTCTATATTTTAAATTTAAAAACATTTTCCTTTTTAAAAAATTTATGTGTGTTTATATGTATGTATGTAGGTAGGTAGGTATTTTTGTGATGACATTGGTTAACAAAATCTGATAGGTTTCAGCTGTACATTTTAGCAGTAAGGCATATATATATTTACATTGTGTGTTCACCTCCCATAGTTAGATTTCTTTTTGTTGCCATATATTTGACCCCTTGTACCCCGTCTACCTTCCCTCTCCCCCTCTCCTCTACCCTCATGCTTGGTGTGCATTAAGTATTTAATTTAATATCTTTCCAATAACTTACCCCTTATCTTTAGTCCATGCATTAAAACTCTATTTTTTCCCACTACATTGAAATGTCAACTTTATTACATACATCTTTACCTGTACATATATCACATATAAAATTACATGAAATACATACATATTTTTACATATTAACATTTGCTGTTAGTTTCAAATCTTTTGCCTCTGACTATTCATTTGTTCTCATGTCCATGATACATTATTTTTTATTATTGTAGACTTATGGTATAGCATGGTGTTATCTTGTCATTAGTGCCCTTATTCAAAAAATTATTAGCTTTTTTGCTATATTGTTTTTTAACTGATGAATGTTCAAGTAACTTTTTTGTTTTCCAATGTATATTCCCCATATTTTAGAAAAATGATGTTTGATTGAGGTTTAATTATATTATAAATAAGTTTGAGAATATTGTCATTTAAATGTCATGATATGTTCCTTAATTTATTAAGAAATTTTATGTGATTAAAAAATTATGATAATCCTTAAGGGTAAATAATCACATTATCTCAAAAAATAACATACTGCAAATGTTGAAAATAATTTATTATAATTGCATAATTATTTTTTATCTTGACTTTTCCTTGGCTAAGACTTTAACTTTCTGATGAATTTAGCAGAGGTATTGCTCTTCTTTTCTCCTTAACTACACTTTTTTTTTTCTTTAAGACTTAAATAAATACTATTTATCAGACTATGAGATTTCTTTTGATAACTAACTTATTAAGATTAAATATTAGAAATGAATATTACAATTAATATAATATTTTGAAGCTACTTGGAAAATGCATTTATAATGTTTAATATGTTATATAATAAATTTTAATATTATAAATTAGGTTAACGATTTCTTAATGTAAAAACACCATTAAAAAATATTCCACATCTTTCATGAGTTAATCTTTTGTGTTTAGTACAGCACAGTTGTGAATAATCCTTTTAGAGTACAAGGTAAACTTTTGAATTCTTGCCTGGATAAAGATATATTTTGCCTTTTGACTTGGATGCTTGGTTTGTTTGATATAGAATTCTCTTTAAAAGAGAGTGTCCTCAAGACTGTTAACATTATCTTTTGTCACTGGTCTCTTAAAAAAGAGTTGGTGCTAAGCTACTTATGTATTTATTTCAAGCAAGCAACTTTTCTTTCTAAAAACTTTTTTGATTTAAAGATTTTTATTGTTTAACTTATAATTTAATAATTAATTAATTTTTTGTATTTAATGTGCAGTTTTATCCCTCTAGCCCTAAAAAGCTCTGTAAATTTATTATTGTTACTAGTATTATTATTTTAATCAGTTACTTAGTTTTAGATTTTTTACATTATAATATTGCATGCATATAAAATAATATATGCAACAAAATGAGAAGCTATATCAAATAATAAAATGAAAGAAAATAAAAAAAAAAACAATTAAGACAGTCAAAGCTACCGGTATTCTTTCCACACATCTCATTCTACTGTTTCCACACTTTGAATTCTTTCTTTTCTTTTTTTTGGCATCTTTCATTAACTGATTGGCATCTATACATGTAATCTTATTCATGCTGTATAAGATTATAAAAAATTGCATCATACCCTACATAGTCTGTTGAAACGTATTTTTCACTCAGCTTTATGTATCTAAGATTCATGCATTTTGGTGTACTCACTTTTTTTCAAAACTGTTTAAAACTCCACTGTAGACACTGTCCACAATTTTGACCCATTTTCCAGTTTATAAACAAATAGCTTGCTGTTTCTGTTTTTTGTCTTTGTCTTACTACTTCAATCAATGGTGTACATGCCTCTTCATGCACATTTGCAAGAGTTCTGTAGATAATATATCTTGAAGTGGAATTTCCAAGGGGTGTGTGTGTGTGTGTGTGTGTGTGTGTGTGTGTAATCTCTTTGTTATACATGATCTCTATGAGTCCAAAAGTGAAGGTTGTTTGGGCAGGAAAGAGGACACAGTATTTTGTGTCTCAGCCAAATTCAAATATTTTACAATATAAAGAGCCTTCTATCACACCCTAGCGTTGTTTAGATACAGTCTCTCCTTTTATATTTTCTTGCAAGCCTGCCTACTCCTCAGGAATAAAACCAAAAACTGAAAACAAAAAACAAAAAAACAAAACCCAGGGTTCTACCCTTTTTGTAAGCAAAGGTATTTCCTGCTATTTCTAATAGTGTTTTTTCTTACATAATACTATACATTATATGATTTTCATTTTTCTCCCATATCAATGTTGAAATCATTGCCTCTCTTAACAGGCATAATCAAAGGTAAAGAATGGGTAATGAGGAAAGCATAGTAGGACTCTATCTTCAGTTTGGTGGATTAAGAGTTCAACTACAATAACTGAAGGAAAAGATCATCAAGAAGGAAGAGCAGAATGAGGAGAGAAAAAATATATTTTTTTTATATTCTCAGAAAACAGCCATATGGAATAATATAGATGGTTAGCATATTTCTAGCCATGCTGCATTTATTTACAAAAAAATTTCATCAGAAACAAAACAAAACAAAACAAAACAAAAAGTATCTTCAAAATCCAACCAGGTAAATGTAACATTTTTAAATTGAATTTTTGAGTTTAAAGAGGAAGATTCCCCTTCATTAGACCATCTCTCCCTAAAAGCAACACGAGGGGAGGACCTGAATTGAGTGGTTACTTTTAGTGATGTGCTGAGGAGTAGAGTGGAGGACTGGGGAAAAAAAAAATTAAAAAGCAGAAAATGTGGATTGAATAAATGGCTACTCTGTTGATTCTTTAACATTCAAGGTAGCAACTTAATTTAATATTCAATTGACATATAATCTGGAAGAGGGAAAACACATCCTAGATATCTCTAAATCAAAGACTTTAACTGTAACCTGGAAAATCCTACTTAGGGAAAAGGCTAACTAAAAACTTAATTCTCTCCTACCAAAAGAGAATAACTCAGGCTTTTGGAGAGTGATATAACACAAGGTTCAAACAAAACCATCATCTGAATCTATGAGTTTCAAAGTATATCTAATTTCAGAGTCAATAGGCCACATTTGACTAATTAAATACATGCTAATGATTTATTCTTCCCAATTTATCTTTTATATAGAATTGCAAAACAAACAAACAAACAAACAAACAAAAAACCTAAAATTTAATGTCAAGGAAAAATGTCTGTAATCACTGGTAAGTTTCTTATCAATCTCTAATAAAACTTGCTTTCAAATTTTAGATGTCTCTCTCCCATCCAAAAATAATCACTTATTTTTCCTGTTTTATTTTCATTTATTTGTTTATTGAATTTAAGTATAGTTGGTATATAATATTATATTAGTTATAATAGTTTCAGCTGTACTATGTAGTGATTTGACATTTTTATGTCTTACAGTGTGATCTCTACTAATTCTAGTAATCATCTGCTGCCTTGCAAACATTACAGTATTATTGATTATACTCCCCTTCACCTTTTTCTGCTAACCCATCACCCCCTTCATTCTGGTAACCACCATGTGGTCTCTGTTTCTATCAGTCTGTTTTTGGTTTTCTTTATTATTTTTTTTAATTTTATTTATTTTTTTTTTATTTTAGATTCCACATATAAATAAAACAATATGGTATTTTTCTCTGTCTGACTCATTTTTCTTAGCATATTACCCTGTAGGTTCATCCATGATGTTAAATGTCAGAATTTTATTCTTTCCTATTGCTGCCTAGTATTCCTTTATATACTACATCTTTATTTACTCATCCATCCATGAACACCTGGTTGCTTCTACGATTTGGCTATTGTAAACAATACTGTAATAAGCATAGGGGTGTGTGCATCTTTTCAAATTAGTGTTTTCATTTTCATCAGATAAATACTCTGAAGTGGAATTGCTGGGTCGCACGATATATCAAGTCTCGGTTTTATAAATAATCTCTGTACTGGTTCCGTGGTGGCTGCACCAATTTGCTGTCCCCCCCCAATAGTGCACAGGGTTCCCTTTTCTTCACAACCTCACCGACATGTTATTTGTTGACTTTCTGATAACAGCCATTCTGACTGGAGTCAGGTGGTATCTCATTGTGGTATCAATTTCCCTGATGATTATTGATGCTGAGCATCTTTTCATGTCTGTTGGCGGTCTGTGTGACTTTTTTGGAGAAATTGCTTCTTTATGTCTGCCTATTTTTTGTTCAGATTGTTTATTTGTTTGTTATTGAGTTGTGTGAGTTTCTAAGGTAGTTTGGATATCAATCTCTCATCGGATATATCATTTATGAATATTTCATCCCACTCAGTAGGTTGTCTTTTTGTTTTGCTGATGGTTTCCTTTTCTGTGCAGAAGCTTTTTAGTTTGATGAAGTTCCTTTTGTTTCTCTTGCTCGAGGGGACATATCAAAAAAGATATTACTCAGACTGATGTCAAGTAATTTATTAACCATGTTTTCTTCTAGGAGGTTTGTGGTTTCGGGCCTTACATGTAAGTTTAAACCCATTTTGAGGGTTTGTTTTTGTTCCTGTATTGGTATAAGAGAGTGATCCAGTTTCATTTGTTTGCACATATCTAAAAAAACGGTCACTTATGAAACAAACATTGAAGGGCAGCTCTCAAATGATTTTCCTCTCACATGTCTCCTAGTCTAAATCCTCTGTTAAATTATTTTAAATAAACTTTTAAAATAACAATCATTATTACTCATATTACCATTTATAGTTCCAATATGCCCTAGATGAGATTTATCTACTTTTATCTTCTATCTTCCATGAACACAGGATGAAAGTTGCCTGCACATTATTTTTCATTTAAACAGGCAAAATAATCATGATTTTTTTTTTTACTTTAGACAGAAACCTTGAGATTGAATGTTTTAAGAAATTATTATTCCTTTTATAAAAGATTAGTGTTGTTCAGTATACTTTTGCACATATCAAATGTGCAGTTATAAGGTACAGTTAATTGTTTATTCTCCAGTGCGGAAGATGACTTACTATTGTTTAACACCTGCCACACATACACACATATAAAATGTTCAATGTGCATATTGTTTAGCTTAATTATTTCCAGCTTTGGTGTTCTTTCATGATCATGTATTTTTAATGCCATTTTAAATGCTTATAGCCAAACAACATCTGTTTAATATCTTTATTTTAAACTTTATGTGAATAGTTAAAATATTTTAAATCCGCAGAAGATATTTTCAGTTATGGTAACATTGGTGCTACATTTTCACACAAATGTGGGAATGAAAGCCTGAGGCAATGTGAATAGCAGCTCTTCAAACTTCAAAGGATCTGTGAAGGATTCTTGCTCTGCTCTTGCCATCATGAATTGGACTCTGCTTGGGGAGCAATTAAAATTAAACAGCCTCTGAACAGCAAAAAGTGAAAGGCTCCAGTTCTGAGTATGAACATCATCACAGTAGCAGCAAAGAAGTGTTAAGAAAGAGCAAAATAACAGAACAGAGGAAAAACATGACATTTTGTAGTTAGTTTATATTTTCCAGACAAAATTTCATTGTATATTTCTTCATGTTTTCTATGGTTCCAGAATAAATATTTGTGTGTATCATATACTTATATATATATAGGTTTACACACACATAAAAATCATTAGTGCATTATTACAAGATTAGTGCATCCTTGGAAATTAATTCCTTGAGCATGTTTTGAGTTGTTACACTTCCTAACTTCAGTAATGTAGAGAAATCCCCTAGAATTAGTTACAAAATTATATGTCTGTTAAAGTGAAATAAATTCTCACTTCTCTGAGATTTCCTATATATATATGTCAGTGGGTAACATGGTTTTTATTCTCAAACTGTCTTTCCTTTGTATTATCCTAAATTATTATATAATTTTAATTTTCTTTGGCTTAAGTTCAATTACAGGGAAAAGTCCATTTGAAATTCAGAATTAGTTGTTTACATTGAGAACCCAGCCCCTTCTCGCCCCCTGCCTCCCCTAACACACACACACACACACACACACACACACACACACACACACACACACACACGCGCGCGCGCGCGCGCGCACTCATACACAGACACACCTTACTATTCACATGACAATTACTGGCAGTCTTTACTACCATATTCCACTCTCTTTTTTATTTATAACATTAGTATTTTAGGCAACTCTTCACAAGGATGATAACAATTGAAAATAACTTAATTGTTAATTTAAGGAACTTCTGATAATATTTAAAACTGCTCATCTTTTCTAGAGGAAGCAATATGTGCTTACACACCGAGATACTGCAAAATCATTTCCCCACACTTGATACACTCACCTACCTTAAACTGTTATATCATGGTCTTATCCAGTACCTATCAAGCCTTTGGGTTGAATGACCCAATTTAAGCCGGACCACTAAATGTGGTAAGTACACAGACCCTGAACTTTCCACTCTAAAATGTTACTAAGCCTCTGTCAAAGCTTCCCTTCTTCACAGTAAGCAAGAATCGGCTCTACCCTATAAAGAGTTTGTGATGGTGAAATTTCCATGGAGCCAACATCGGACATCCGACTGATGCATATTTAGATAACTGAAAGGCAAAGGGAATTAGGAGGGGCTGAGGCAGGAGATATGTCTCTAGGTCCATGAGATAGTTTTTCTCAACCATTTAAAAAAAGACTTGAGGTGAAGCTCAACCCATAAAACACATATGGAATCTAATTTAAGGACTTTGACACACTAATGAAATATATGTCATCATCTACAGTAATGTAGTTTAGGTTTTCTCTAAATTACCATTGATTTATAATTTTGTAATATTAATTGCATTCAAATTTTTCTTGTATCCTCTTGACTCCAATCCATCCCAACCCATTCAAACCTGGAAGGAGGAAGAGGAGGAGGAGGGAGAGGAAAAAGGCAAAAATGAGAATAAAAAAAAGAACTTCTACCTTATTGTCTAGATAGGAAAATGGAAAGTGTTACAATGAAGGAGCGTAGAAACCTAAGCTTTGGACAGCATATTAGCACATATTTAAAATCAGAGGATCTCTCTTTGAAAACAGGAAACTTTTTTTCTTGAACAATGCTGGGAAGTATAGTTACCAGAAGCAGCTAAAATGTTTCATTAGGAATGTTTTTTAAAATAAAGTATTAATCTGTTTCCATTTATAATAAGTACAACTTGTTACATATGACTTAATTCTTTTATGTGATCCTCATAGTCACAGTATTGCTTTCATTTAGGATTCTTCTCTCTATACCCCACTGTAGGCTCCCCTTTCCTCATCCTTACATCTCTGGGAAAGTGAGCAGGCAGTTTGATAGAACTGGAATTAAATTGTGGAAATTCAACAAGTTTGTATAAAATGCTTTGTAATGTATCTGGCACATAATAATCACTCAATAAATGGAAGTTGATATGACTGATTGCTTTAAGTTTATGTGAAAACAAGCTCTTAAAAAATCTCTTAAGAATCTCTGTGCTCAATGTAAAAACTTAAAAACCACAGAAACATACATTAAAAATCATTATCCCATATCCCAGTTATAAACACTCAGCATTTGCTGTTTCTTTTTTAATTTCATTTTTCTAAATGTATATTTGCGTGTATATGTATTTGTATATTTGCATGTAAATATATTTGCATGTAAATAGCTTTGCATGTACATGAATCTAAAATTTAAATATATTGTATATACATTTTGTATTCTATCGTAGTTCGTATAATATTATTTCTTGAAATTTTTCATGGTCTTAGTACTTTTCCAAAAGTATGATCTTATTGTTTGTATAGTTTATGAATGTTTATTTATATTGTAATTATATTGAATATAAGTATTATACTTATATATTTATGTTACGTTCATCTTGAGATGTGGTATATTTTTAACTTTATTAAATATTACAGAATCAGTTAAAAGCAGCATAACCCTACTAAATAACATTCTTTATTACAAAAGTCTTCCATAGTACACTATTTTGTAGTAAACAGTTATCTTTGTGGGCTCAAATTCAAACTTCCAGGGCTTAAATATATCAACATTTAGTTATTTCACTTGAAGTCATTAACATTCCTGTTGCTTAGCTTTTATGTGGAAAATAGGGAAAACACAGAATAGCTGTGAATTAATATAATTCATGCAAAGCATTTATTAAATCATATAATAACTGCACAATAAAATTTGTTAATATGCCTAAGATCATTTCTTCATATAAACTTTCAAAAGCAAGTTAATTAATTAACTACATAATAGGATGTTGAAATGTATTCTTTAGTTAATAAAGTCACTTATTTTGGAATCAAATATATTTTAAATTTTTATTTGTACTTGTTTATCAGCAATCTTTCTGAAATTCATTTTATCCTCTGCTAAAAAAAAAGCCCCATTTGCTATAGCTGTTCTTTAAATTTTTTGGTAGCTTAGCCATGACACCTCATTTTAAAACTCATTTTCTTTTTCTGACCATCACATCACTACTTTCAGTATGTTACATGATGTCAATGAACATACCCTATATTACTAAGAACATACTTAAAATTCAACTTCAGTTCCTAGTTCAAAAATTTAGTTGTTAGTCACTGTAAGTAGAAAGGTCTATAAACTGGTTTCATTCACTCTGATTACAAAATAATCTCTAGAGTTAAACAGAGAAAAGTATTAAAATATACACACATAAACACACACACCAGAGCTATTGAAATTCTCATCGGGTAGATAGATGCAGACAAACATGAATAATGCAAAGACACCATCTCTGGAGCAAAACGAGCATCAAAAGATGTGAAGTCACTTACCCCTAAGGAACAATGAAACTGTAGGTAGCCTGAAATATTTAAATTAAATCACGTTCTAATATGCAATATGCTCCCTGAGAGAAATAACTGAAAATGATTTTGCTTTTTTAGTCCTTTAGGATACCATTTATTGTGTACTAGAATTAAACAATGATAAAAAAATTTATGGAATTGTATATCTGCACATGCATCCGTATACATATAAGTGTGGCTATTTTAGTTTGCTATTATAGTTGTAACATATTTCCACAAATTTAGTGATTTATTATTCAAAGTTTTGTAGGTCAGCACTACAGTGACGGTCTTAATTCTGCCTACAAAGTCTCTTTTGCCATAAAAATAACATATTCACACATGTAACATCAGGCTGGGAAGGTCATGGGAGCCCAAATCCTATTTATCATATATATATATATATATATATATATATATATATATATATATATATTCAAAACACATTATAAATATATATATATATATATATATTCAAAACACATTATAAAGAGTTTTGTATGACAGGAAACATGCAAAGGATTTTACCTAGATTATTTGATTCAATCTCCACAATATACCCGCTAAGTAAGTGTCATTACGGACATTTCATAAATGAGGATGAAGTTATTCAAAATGATTAATTAGCTTGTTGCATAACATAAAATTAGCTTGTTCAGACAGAATTTGAACCTAGAGCTGCCTGACACCAAACTTCAGATTTCTAACCACTCTGCTTTTTATTAAAGTAACAGTAAACAAACATTAACATGAAGATTCTTATGTTAGCTCAGGTTGAAATATGAAGTAATGAATCAATTGGTAAATTAATTTTACTAATAATGTTATATGTATGACTATCATGATACCAATCACACACATACACACACACACACACACATACATATAAACACATACATATAGGCACTCATGATTTGTGCCTAAAGCTTTTATTTTTAAAAAAGTTTATTTTCAGAATGACTATATAAATTCATCAATAAATATTTGTATTTAAATATAATTCTTTAACATTTTTATAAAGTTTTCAAAAGTTCACCTGGAATTTTATGTCTAGAGAGAAATAAGTATAAAATTCAAAGAATCTTTATGATTTTTTACTTTTTAAAATTTATTTTTGAGTCTCTCTAAGTCTATTTTTGTAGCTGCCTTGTATCATCAGCACATTAAAACAGCAAATTTATTGAAGAAAATAGTACTTGTGAAGCTGATAAAGGCTGGTCTCCTAATTCTTGGTTTGTGTACTTATATATCTTTCTTATATCACTAGGAGCAAAATATTCTTTAATTGTCTAGTATCGCCTGTGTTTTAACAATATTCATGATGATGGAAGCTTGTGCCTGAGCACCAGAAAAAGAGAGTTTTAAATAATTTATTCTCCAGTAAATTATCATGTTGTTTGTCTCCTTTGATTTTACTTACTTTTATCCTTGAAAGTAGCTGGACAAATATATTCTCAAGCTTGTCTACCTTTGTCCTACACGTGAAATATATAGTCCTCTTATGCTGTCAGTTACACTTCCGTGTCCTTTCAAAATACATAGCGGACCCTACAACCTCACAATCTATCTATGAACACAGTCAACGTCTGTCATTCGTGTTACTCACAAGACAGTGATATTGCTCAAGGGAGGCAGTAACATTGCTGCTCCTTGATTTTTATCTGTCTGGAAGTAAGCCGCTCACAGAGAAGAGTTATGTTGGATTCCATTTACTTGTCATCTTTGTCACATCTTTTTCCTCTGGCTATATATATTTTGTGATTATGTTTTCATCGTTTTCTGCTGATTATATTATTGAGAGTCCTTTCTACAATGACAGTTTCTGTTTGACATTAATTTTAACAATGAATCTGAGTTTGGGGACTCAGTGGTGAAAATTTAAAGGAAAGTACTGTTTTGTTCATGATACACGATTTTCTCATAAATCAGAAGTCCATCATACAGTTCAAAATGACCCAAATTATATACTGTGTTTATTCTGAGAGTTATAAAATTATTCATGTAATTTTCAGTGAATTAGTGTTAGGGAGATTTTATGAATGTATACTTTCAATCAATTTTGGTATTACACAACTAACTTTTGATTGTCTTATTCTAAAGTCTATGTTCTAAAACAGAGTAGGCTATAACAGAGGTCAAATGGCTGAACTTGGCATTTCTACCCTAAATGGTAACAATATTAAACACTTCAGATACTCTTAATTCCTAGAAAATCATCATCATTTAATAGGAAGATGTCAGAGCTTTCCGGTCAGGAACCTCCAAAAGCCAGATCATTTTTAGTCAATTAGGAATTGACTTTGAATAAAATGGAAACTATTTTAAGATGTTTTTATCATCACATATGATTTTTAAATATAATGCTGAGTATTTGTACTGTTATTTAAGAGACGTTCAATATAATCGAAGTTTTTAATCATCTGCATGAATCTTAAAAATACTATGTCAAAAATAATAACTAAAGAATGACAGAAGAAAAAAGTCCATTTCATATGTCAATAAGCACCTATAATTCTTCAGATATAATACTCATGTTTGCCTTTATTTATTTACTATTTCCTTACTTATTTTGCTGCTTTTCTTCATGGTCCTCTCTCAAATTGAAGGCTTATTAAGTAGTAATAAGTTTTGTAAAAAGATTACACTTTAATATGATCTTTGCCTCATTGCTGGATCTCTTTCCTTAATTGATACGTTTTATTAGCTTTTATGTCATAAAACCATTTAACTATTCTTTTCTGCTATTATGTGCAAAGAGGCTTTTACTGTTGGAAAAACTGAAACCTTAATATTCTGCATTTTATTTCTTTTCAGCCTTTTCTAGCAAAGTGGATAATTCTACCTGAGTTGACCTATTCCATGTCACAACTTACTATAAGCAGTGAAGAGCAAACGCCGCACCTTAATATTCTACCTTTACAACCACTACCCTGAAGATACAGACTAAATATGTGCAGGTTCTGACTTTAAAGGTGATGGAGGCAACAGGTCTTCATCATCCCAGCTAGGGCCAGCTATGTCACTGTTGCTGCCTCCCAGCTATTTAACTTACTTTATGTTAATTTTTAAAGAGCATTTCTCTTCAAATTATCAATTTTTATATCAGTTAGTGTAGTGTAACCACTGCGATGAAGAAAACATCAGTGGAAGTCCATTTCTCTCTGATGTTGCTGTCCAGTAGTTGCTTTTTCTCCACGGGATGATCTGCGGAAACAGGACCCTTCCATGCCCTGGCTCCTCCATCACTGTCATCGTAATCAATCTACTGAGAAGAGGAAAAGAGAGCAAGGTAAAAGCACACACACACACATTAAGTGCCTACAAACGTTTCATTTTACATCATTTCACATCTCATTGGTAATAACTCAGCATTGGACCTCCCCATATGCAGGGGCCAAGAAAGACAGAATCTGGTCGGGCAGCTGCTTCATGGTAGTAATGCTACACTACGAATAAAGTGGCAAAGTGTTAACAAATACGCAATTCTGTCTAGGAGATAAGTGTGTTTGGGGTGGTAGGTGTGAAGGAAGTGTGTTTTGAGGTAAATGAAAGAATTGAGATCATACTACATACACTATTTTTTTTTAAAAAAAACAACAACAAGACAATGTATTTCTTGCATATAAACAAAAAGATTTAAGCAAGGAAAATAAGTGTACCAATGTCACAGGATTGTTATGACAATTAAATGGACCAATAAAGCAATTTTACATATATAAGCTATAATACTTTGCTATTCATTTTTTTGTCTTATTGCTATCAATAAAAATTAAGGCTTTAGCATACATGTATAAATGTTAAGAGAATGACCCTAACTATATTCTGAATATTGTTGTATAGTAATATCAGGTCAAACCCCATAAAATTATCATTTTACAGGTGAAAAAGTTCACATATCAGCAAGTACTTGTCCATCAGATCAGGTGTGACAGGCAGGACATATTTTCTCCGTGGCCTTCACACATCGATGTTACCACTGTAAATGTGTAAACGAATACTTTATATAGAAAAAGAGACTTTGCAGATGGAATTGTAGTTGCTAATCTTTTAACCTTAAAGTGGGAAGATTATCCTGAATTACCCACGGTTCAAGATTAGCACAGGGCACTTAAAATCGGAAGAGGAAGGCTCAAGTGTCAGCAAGGGAGATGTGGCAAAAAGGAAAGCATAACACAAAAGGATGAGAACGCAACTCTTCTGGTTTGGAAGACAAAGGGAGCTGAGCATAAAAGAGGCAGGTAGTCTCTAGCTGAGAACAATGGAAGGAAAGGGGGACCTTAGGCCTACACCACAGGGAATAAGTTCTGCCAATACCCTGCTTGAGTACAGAAGTAGATTCTAGAGCCCCCGGTAAAGAATACACCTCTGCTGACATGTTGATTATAGCCTAATAAAACCCCTGCCACACTTCTGACCTATAAAATGTGAAACTATTGATTTGTATTGTTTTACATTACTAAGCTTGTGGTAATCTTTAGGGCAGTGATAGAAAACTAACATTAACTTTTACAATATATTCTGAGACTAATCACTTATCCCATCATTTTCCTCTTATAATCGTCATGCAATGGTTCTCCTTGCTTGTACTGTCACCCAGGCAAAGTTATGGTCCATAAGGTAGGCTGGTTAATTACTTAAAAATATGAATCAAATGGTGTCATCGCCTGCCTCAGCCTCTTCAATGGTTTTCCATCACAGTTTTACTTAAATCACAAGTTGCCTTTGTCTTCTTAAATGTTCTATCAACTAAGCTCTTTTTTACAAGGCGATTCAAAAACAATAGCTTTATTCCTGATTCTCAAACATGCCAAGCACATTTCTATCTCAAGAAATTCCCCATGTTCTTTCCTTTGACTGCTGAGTTCTCTCTCCAATATGGGTATATATTTTTCTCTACATATTTATTCAGGTCTCTGTTTAAATGTTATCTGTTCAAAAATATCTTCATGTCTATGGGCTTGCTGCCCTCAGCAAGCTTGATCCCATCTGATCTCAGAAGCTAAGCAGGGTCAGGCCTGATTAGCACTTGGATGGGAGACCTCCTAGGAAGACCAGGTGCTAGGCTTAAAAAAAAAAAATAATAGAGGATTGCAAGTTGACAAGTTTCTTGCATTCTGTGAGGTCAACCAAGGGTTGGTTGCCTTGCCAAAACAAAAAATTTTTTTTCACATGATTGTCATGAAATAACACCTCTTTCCCATTATTCTGTGCCTATTCATCCTGCTTTATTTTTCTTTATTGTGCTTGTCACTACCCAGTGTTAGTTTATGTTTATTTATTTATCATTTATTACTGAACTCAAGAGTAACATTTATGTTTACTCCATGCAGCATAGTAGCATAGAGCCTAGAAAAGTTTATGAAAATATTGTAGGTGTTCATTAGATATGAGGCAAGCCAATGTTAATTTATGAAATTATAGTTTGGGTGAAGGATATTATATCTTATTCACCTTAGAGTACAGAAGAGTCAATGTGGCTAAATATTGATCAAATAGTAAGATACTATATTCAAAGCTGGAAAACACAGAACTATTAGAAACAACTGTTAAATCTTCAACTCTTGCTATAGCCTCTAGATTTACATTCTGTGTATTTGAGTCATTTTCTCTACTCATACTAGACAGTCACTTCCTTGACTTTTCAACCGCTTAGTTCCCATCTTTTTCTAAAACTCTAATAAACAATTACTTATTTCAGAAAACATTCTTAAATGTACCAACTTTCCATCTATTATTTTCTTAAGTGCTTCTCATGGTTATTCCCAACAGCATTTTGCACACTGAACACTATTTAATTTGTCTCTATGTCTCTCTCTCCCTCATGATTTTAAATTCCTTGAGGAAAATCATTCAGTCTTACTTACCATTAAATCCATGGACTCTAGCATCATACTAGGGATATGAAATAAATTTAATCAATGTTTGTCAAATAGTAACTTAAATCATAGCCAAGTTGAAAAATCATTATTTATCTCTGGCCATTACAACTGCTGAATTTGCTTCAATAATATACACAGAAATATAAATTCCTCTGAAAAACTTAGTACCTTGTTAGCATAAGGTGGATTCTAACATACACAGAGTAACAGTTTTGCTCGTCACTCTTTGTTGAATACATACTCCAGCAATTATTTGATTGCTGTCTCTAATATACAATAAAAAATCTTGAGTTGTTTGCTAAACAATCAAGTACTCTATGAAATATACATATGTATTAAACATTTTAATATGTATTAAACATTCCTTTAATTTTGACATCATTACTTCAATAAGAAATGCAATAATGACTCCTGCAACTTTGTTATTTTATAATTTTTTAAATGGCTATCTTTCACTCTTTTAATATTTGTTACTTCTTTTCTACCACTCTGTTGTCACTATAGTTTCAGAGTCTATAAACATTAATTTAGATTAAATTTGTTGAGATTTGTTTTAATAAAACATTTTAGAAGGACAGATTTGAAGGGATCTTTAACATTTTTAAAGGCCACACTTTTTTAAATAACTAATTCACTTTTTAGAATGTTTTTTTAAAGAAATACTTGTTAAGTTCACATTGATTTATTTTTTTTAAGTTTTTTGTTGTTGTTGCTGTTTCATACTTCAACATTTTCAACTAGCAATTGTTCTGATTGGTTGGTTCTTGCACTCCTTGTTAAAAGTTTTTACTATGTATGTACACTAAGTTGTTTGCAAAAGAATTTTCTTTGCAACAGTGTTCACCATAGGAAAAAAATAAAAATATCCTGAATACTGGCTAACAGGAAATTGATTAGATGAATCCTTGTACATGAACACCTGAGCTACAATGCAGATGTTTTAAGCTATTATAAGCTTTATTGCTAACATGCAATGTTCACCTATACTATAAGATAAGAAAAGAAGACAAGACTAAACATTGAGTATGATTTTAATTTACTTTAAAAGTTAAACATTCATAAATATACAATTTTATGTAAATTCATAAAAAGTATAGAAAAGAAATAAACAAAGTTCTTCTCCACTCTGGAAAAAGAATGGAGTGATTCTAGATAGGTAAGAGTAAACCTTGTGCTTTACTTTATATTTTCAAGTGTTATTTGTGTCTTTTCTAATAACAACAGTATCAATAGCAATAATAGCTAACATTTATTTGTAGCTTACTAAATGACAAGCTCTTCCAAATCCCAATTATTAACTCATTTAATTTTCATAAAAACCCTGTCAGATATCTACTATTATTTCCCTCTAATAGATAAAGAAACTGGTTGAGTAATTCATCTGATGTCCAAAAAGCTAGTATCTGAACCCACAAGGTATTGGCTTGAGTTTGCTTAATCACTGCATTTCATGTAGTACAAGCATCACAATTACATTACAGAAATGTCAGGAAAAGCATTAATCTTACCACCATATAATATTGTAATTTTAAAAAGTAGTAACATCTACATTGTGATTATTGTTTGTCCTGCTTTGTTTTAAACATATACTCTGTGCCCATTCTTAATGATGATAGTATTTAATTGAAATTATTTTTAATTCAACCCCTTTGTTCCTGTTAGTCAACCTAGTACTTAAGCAAATATTTTCCTAATATAAGTGTAAAAATTGCTGCTGTTTTGTTTCACAGTACTTTTCCATCAGAATTATTATATTTTAGATTGAATTACCACAAGAATCTTCACAGTTTTTTGAAACATCTACTTAAAATACTACTTCCATCATATCCCATATTTGATTATTTAAGAACATGAAATCCTTGTGGATCTTTCTTAGATTTTAGAATTTTCTCAAAATTCCCTCAACCTTACTTCTAATTTCTGTTTTCCCATAATAGATTCCATGTTCCAATCACAGTCACTTGACTGATTTTGCCTACATGTCACTTGCTCATAGCCACCTGCAACTAATTCAACAAACAGATGGTATTTATGAGACAGTGCTAGACACCATTGTGCATATGATTTTTGCCCATTTGTTATTCTTCTGTCTCCTTTTTAAGACCCAGCTCCTTTTCAAATTTATCCAAGATTTTTTTTTTTTAATCAGATGTTTCAACTATTCGCACTCTTCTTCTAGATGCCTCTGGCGTTTGTGAGTGTGGTTTTCACCTTGTATATTTGCACTTGTTTGCACTCTGCTTTGTGAACGTGTGGAAAAAGCTAAGGAGCCCATAATCTTTATATATAACTAGTAGTTTATATGTTCACATAAGACTTTATTTTATATCTTCCAACCATGATCCATGCATATCACCTAGATAGTGGACAATCAATAAATGATATTGACTATTTCATGAAGTAAAATTGAAATGAAATAAATTTTCTTTAAATATATAATATTTGAAGAAATATTTAATATTTATTTTTATTTATTTTTTAAAATCGTTACATATATTTATTAAAAAGTACAATTCAAAAGTTAGCTGATAAATTAACTCATTGCAAATCACGAAGAAAAGATTAGGGGAGGGGGAAAAAGCCCCAAACAAGACAAAACCTAAGAAATACAAACAAAAGAAGAAAAAAAGTTTTAAAAATTTAATGAGCTGAGGAATGGGCCCCAAAAGATGAGAAAATATGCCAAAGATAAGTAATGTATGCAAAAACTCAAGAGAAGAAAAATAATAGTATTAAGATCATAAAAGGAGATTAAATAGAGGAATGGAAAACAATCATGATAAATAAACTGTCTATACCCTTAGCTATGTAGGATTAAACATGATTTGTGAGTAGATTTCTACTCTGAATGACTGTTAGTTACATAATTTTTAAGATACATTTTTGTTTTACATAGATAATTGTTAAATTTCATAAGTAGATACTGATTTCTAAGTTCTAAAAAATTAAATTCTATACATACTATTTTTGTTATTCTCGATACACTATTATACCATAAAATGTACTTGAAGTACTTCTGAAATTAATAAACTTATATGGTACCAAAGTCAAACTAAAATATACTCAAAATTTAATTTAGAGGCTAATTTAATAACTCAGCATGTCTTCCTTACTCTTACAGATTTACTTCATTATCAAAACCCCATAGGACACTTTATAATCAAGTAAACAAAATTTAGGAATTACTTAAAACTTCTTAGAGGACTGGAAGAATTTGTCATATCTAGATTAGTTTATTTTTGCTACAGTGTTTATATTAACTTTGCTATTGCATATTTTATTAATAAAGCAAAAGATATAAAGCAGATTGACAATAGACTGATTGTAAAAGGATTCAGTTTTACGCTGAAATACTCATAGTAACTGCATAAGAGAGAAAAAAGTAGTTTATTGAAAACAAGTACAGAAAACTGTTACTTGGCTAAAATTGTGTACATAAAGAAATTTTATTTTTTATACTTTTCTAATACCAGATATTATATAGAAAGAATCATTCTCTTACTAAAATGACCACCTGGATCTGCCAGTACAACATCAAAATTAACATGTTGAAAACTAATGATTGTGTCTCTGTTCTTAAACTTGTCCTCTTCATGGATTTTCTATTTTAGTTAGTTAAATGGCCATTCTTTTAGCAGCCAAGCTATAAACCTCAAATTTCTCCAAACCTTTACCATTAGCATATATTACAATTATTTTTCTTGCTTTTCTTTAGATATTTTTCTTTAAATTTCTTATAGATTTCTTTAGATTTGGTTCATAAATCACAACTTGCAAAATAGACTACTCTAAGACTCTCAAAACCACTGTCAGGAAAACTGTAAAAACTATATGAAACTGAACTATAATATATAACACAGACTAACTGAGTTTAAATTTCTTTTACAACACGTTGCTAAGAAACATATTCATAAGATTAGACCACAAACAACCTGAATTAATAATAACCAATGTGGACTCACATGTTTAAAGAAGCACTACTTTCTCGAGAAATTTGGCTAGTTCATAAATTCTGACTAATCCTTGCTATGTCTAAAACCCCAAAATCTCAAAATTTTGATGTATTTTACCAACTCTTCTCTTTTGAAAAACTTTATAGGTCTCTTGGATTATAATGTCCTTTGCGACAGCAAATTGAAAGAATTTTTTTTTAAATTACTAATATGTTCATTGTAGTCTTTGGTTGGTACTGTTTAAGTTCTAGATTTTCTTTTACATTTTTTAAATAATTTTTGTTCTCTAGTAAAATTCTTTATCTGATCATATATTTTCTTGAGCCTATTAATCACAGTTACATTAAACTTAAACGTTGTCTGCTACTTTCAAAACTAGATTTATCTGTTTTTATTTTCTGTATTTTATATTTAAATCTTGTTTCTTAGAATCCTTCGTAATTTTTTTTTATTAGATGCGACATTTTGTAGAAAAACTGCGGAGGTATTGAATCATGTTATTTTCCTTCAGAGAAAGTTCAACCAGAAAGATATAGTAGGAGAATAATTTCAGTCTCATTAGCTGTCTGGATTTTGGTTTGCAGATTTTGGAAGATCCTACTTACTTTTGTTTTATTCTTAGTCTTAGAATGTACCCCTCCAGACTTTCAACTGAGACCCTGGACTATTTTCTGGTACTTCTCTTCTTTAGTATGTCTATGCCTCCAATATTTGTCTCTTCAGTCCTCTGAAACTACCCTGAATCTTGTTCTGTGTTTTAAAGACATTTTTTTAACACTTTTCTCTGCGGAGCTTCAGAAATCAATTATAGATGAACAGAAAATACATTTATATCTTTAACTTGCACTTGGAACATGACAACTAAAGGAATCATAAGCTAATCAAATCACAGCCTGAAGAAATTTTCATAAGACCAGGTTAAGTGTGTATCACTCTTTGTGCTCAATGCAGGCATTTTCACAAAATGGGTTTTTAAAAATGTATTCTAATGATTGGCACTAAGTAAAAATCAAGATAGAAATGCCCTAATTTGTGAAGTATGCTTTTAATGGTTGCACAGTCATTTTTTAATATTTTACTTGATTTTTCTAGATATCATATGATTCTATCTTCATTTTAAACAACTGCTTCTGCAAAATAATCCTGATAACTAGTCATAATTCTACATCTTCACAAATTAAAATAAAATTTCTGTGAAAAAATGAAAAATTATGTAAGAAATATGAGGATAAATATTTTTTCTTTAGGAAGTTTAAATTTTTTTCTCTTTGCATATTCTCCTAGAAACTGCATTTGTATGATTTCATTGTATATAATAGGCTTTAGATAACTAACTACATTAATGTGGCTTATTATATGTATATTTATGTATAAAAAATATTTTGATTAACCAAAGAGATCATGGTGTCATAAAATACAAAGTCCACATTTGATGTGATGTCATGCAACTGAAAAAAAAGTCTTACACTATAAATATTCAGATATATTTAGACTTCTCTTATTATTCCTATAGAAATTAATGGAAGTGGAAGGTACATAGTAATACTACTAAAAATTTGGTGTAATTGAGCATTCCTCTGTAATTATATTATTGAGTAATAATAGAGTGAGTCTGATTTTACAAGAATTGTGGATCACATCTAAAGAATCTCTGGGACCAAGAGTCAGGAACTTCATTCACCATGAACTCTAAGTTCTTATATTCTAAGTAGAATTTAAGCTCCATAATACTGTTTTCCAGTGGAAATGGGGCGTCCATATCTGAAAAACAGATACTACGCCAGGAGATTTAAGCCTATATTGGGCATTATCTTGATGGGTGAAAAAATTTTAAAGTCAAAATAAACAAAGATGAATAGACTTCACTTATAATGTCAAGGAATTTCTGGGTTTCCTAAGTAAGAAATTAAAAAAAAAAAAAAACCATCAAGATGGAAAAAGGAAGTTATAAGAAGCAGGGAAGAATTAGTATTTTTAAAAATAAAATATATTTGAAAGTAACTTGAAAATGACTATTAATATATTAAATTTTAGAGGGACTCTTATCTACCACTAAGATAAAAAATAATAATAATCTGTAGTCCAAATCCGATGTGTAATGATTACTCTCCGTAATGATTACCATGCAGTGAGCATTCGTTTGAAATAAGCTAGGTGACTAAATAATCTTTCTTTTCCATTTTGTTTGTATTATATTCTATTATATTTATTTATACAAAACCAGGGGTGATTTGGCAATGTCTGGTGACATTTTTGAATGTTGTAATTGGGCAGAAGCCATTGTCATCTAGTAGAGGCCAGGAATGCCACTACGCATTTTAACAAAGCATAGAATTGTCTTCCACCATGAAATTTATCAGGTCCAAAACATAGTGCCATGACTGGGAAACTTTGCTTTAAAGAAAGTGTGAAATTTTTTAATTGCTTGCAAAAGATAGGCAAGATTAATGCAAAATATTTATTATAGGATGATATAAGGGTTTTTGGTTTATCAGGGATTCTTTCCTTAAATTAAACAATTTCATATCAGCACTGCTTGATTTCCTCAACTGTTATTGAATCTGTTCTGTTGTAGATATAACATTTCAAAAGGAAGTTTAAATGTAAGGATGATGAAATGTAGTAGAAATGGAGAATACTTTGGCAAATCCTCTAATTTTAGAATGACAAAACAGTTCTGATTGCCCTGATGAGAGATTAATTGAAAATGATTTGGGTAGAAAAATAAGATAATTTATTGATATGAATATGGTAATATGAATAATTTGGTATTCACAGCAATAATTTGAGTGCTGTGGCTTTTATGCTGAAAGACTTCCATTAGAATATGACTCTAAAATTTTAAATGACTTATAATGTAGTAGGAACTCATGACTACATGTCACAGATAAACTATTCTAAGGAGTCTGTTCAGGGATTCCAAATAAAATTAGACTCAGCAGGATCAAAGCTAGACATTTGATTAGAAATATAAATAGCCCAACACGAACTCCTTTGATTTTAAATAGTTTCATAGCATTACAAACCCATGAAACAGTTCTACTTATTTACAGTCATAAGACATAAAAGAAATTCCAATATTAGTGTGCTTCAGCTATTAAAAGACAGAATTCAAAATACAGATTAAATAACCATTTCTTATCTCTGTTATCTCTATTTTAAAAGATGAAATATTAAGTTGACATTTAATATTTTATGAGAAACATACATTACTGCAATTTTAACATTAAGATAAGGTTTTCTTGAAAGCAGAGATTTGTCACTTGTTACTTTATCTCCAGTTCTTAGCACAGTGCCTGTCACCTATGGGTGCTCAATAAATATTTAACTAAATTAAGATGATTATACTCATTCTTTATAAGGATGTAAAGACTAATCTGCAACTGTTTATCTATTTTACAATTAATATATTTAGAGAAAGTCTTTTTTAATTTTGTTTTTGTTAATTTTGTTTAATTCATCCACTATAGCCTTTGCAGTGATTGATACTGTTTATGCATTCTTGGTTTAGTATAGGCCACAGCCAGCATTTTATTGCTTGTGTGGCTCATTTATCCACATTTTTCTTACAAGAAATATATGTTATGCCAAGCTATAATAAAAAGATACCCAACAGTTCTGTTTCAGGGTTAATGCACATTGGGGAATAATTTATTTTAGATCATTTATAGACTGACTGGCATATTTCTAATACTCACAAATATGAATAGAAGTAGAATAATCTTTAATAGATCAAAACACAGCTTATTGGTATAGTAATGTCAGTGTATTTCGAGTACTAGTTCCACAATAATACTTCGCTGGTTCTTGGACCAAATACCCATTCAAAAGTAAAACTACACTACCATCCTGTGAAGACTTACATGCGTAACTACCCTTTGGAGGGACTGGCTGCTCCAGGAAGAAAAACTGGAGAAAAATTATCATAACATATCACGTCTTTTACACACCAATAAATCAATTTATGTTTAAGATAAATTTAAAAGGAACAAAATGGCTGAGGTGGAGTCATAGGCAGAAGATTTATAATTTTTTATGTGATTATCTCCTGAAGTTTGTGAAAAAGAGAAAACAGTAAAAACATTGCAACTTTACTCCTTTCTGTACTCTAGTTTTAGGGAGGAACATGTACAATGCTAAATCATATTCAGTCTTTATTTGAAGAATATAATAACGTTTTTCCCCTGTCTACAAAGTGTTCATCTTTATTGGAGAAAAAATAGGATACCTAAAAGTTCAAACTAGAACACATTGAATGTCAGACAGTGAAGTCCTACAGGAATTGGCAGTTCTAGATTCAGAAACATTACTGATATATATTTCTAGTCATTCTTAATAATTTCTGCTAATTAGCCAGCTGAAGGTCATAATTGAGGAACGGTAGACTGGTGCATTTTGATGCCATGGCACACACTAAACACTTTGCAACCTACAGGGTCCCAAAGAGCAGACAAGAAATTATGTATGCCATGATATTTCAAAAGAGATATGGTTCATAGTATTACAACATCAGAATTAAGAATTAGCTGGCACAATTAAGCTACTAGCCAAGAGTAGTAATTCAGTAATCTACATCACAGAAGTTATTATTGGGGGAGCTGGAGTCTCTGTAAGATATTCTGGAAGCACAGACACCAGGTGAGGTGGATGCCTAATTTTAAATGCATTGGACATTGCTCTCTTTTGATCTTGTCCTCCCTATAAAGAGTCCTTTGTATACTTAGAATGAAAGCAGATGATGGAGAGGAGAATATCTTTATAGCCCAATGTCTAAATGGAGACTAAAATTAATGCTAATGACAAATTATCTTCTGTACCTCTCACTCACGTTAAAAAAGATCTTGGAAGCGCTTTGATACCTTCAAACTATGGGATAAAACTACATTAATATAAATTTATATAAACTTGATATTAACATTGGCTAAAATTGATGGATGCCTTTACAGTCCTATTGTCTTCTGGAATATGAATGCGTAAATAAAAGTGGATTCAAGGTTCACAATAAGAAAGAATGTTTGATACAGGTTGAAAAGTTGAAAGGGAGCCGCTCTCTTTAAGTCACCCATCGTGACTTGAAATCTGTAAGCAGCTACTTAGAAGAAACTTTTTCTGTACAAAAAATGAAACTAAAGAAGAGATATGAAAGGAGAGTAACCTTATTGAACTGGACTGGGCTTTCGGCTGGTAAGAAAGCAGTTCAGGGAGTTTCTAAGCAAGAGAAAGAAGCGAAGAGAAACAACCCATATTAAGAGTGTCAGGTGTCTTTAAGAAGTGCAGTTTTGACCTTGAACTATAGCAGATCCACCTGGGAAGAATGCCAGAATGGACTTTGTGTCAACAGTGGCCGATGAAGTAAAAGGACAGTGGCAACTTCAGCTGGAGTTAGATGCAAAGGTGAACTCAGTTAAGTAAAACTTGAAACCCCTGATCAGGGCGTGCAGTGAGTCAAGTAGAAAATGTAACATGATCATGCATTTTTAAGTGGTTTGCATCTCCCAATGTAGCAGAAGAGTTGCTCCCTAACTTTTTTTTTTTTTTCTAGAAACACTGCCAATGAAAGATATTGAATACAAAGGAATAGAGCCAAGGCCCTAGTTCCTTTGTAAGAGTCCTACTTTTAGATGAGAGACTTGCAAGCTCCTGAGAGGTGACAGCAGACCACTACTAAGGCTAGAAAAACAGCAGCCTTGATTGATTATTTCTTATCCTGCAGGCACTGTGTTAAGTGCATTACATGAATTATCTTATTTAATCATAACCGCAAGGAATTGTATTTCTATTTGATATATGAAGGAAATAAGCCTTAAGGCAATGAATTATTAAACTGAAATCCCAAATATTTTTGATGACAGAGACCAGATTTAAAAAGAAGGTACATGATGCCAGAGCCCACGTCCTTAAGTTACAGTGTGGCTATGAACCACGCAGTTTGTGAGTTACTCAGGTTTGCTTTGGTATAAAAACCATCTCTCCTTGACCCATAACCTCTAAACATGGAGAATTTGCAAAACAAAAATAAGCATGAAATAAATATAACATTAGACTTAAAGAAAATAGAAAATCACTAATAAAGCAATACAAGTATAGTATTTATAATTTTGTTTTAAAAGTCATTATTGGTATTATGCGTGTGAAATTATTTGATGTGTAGAATAATACACTGGAAACAAAATGTTTAGTGGCAGGACTTCAAGCCATTCCCTCCTTTTACCAGGTGACATTCTTTAAAAAGAAAGAAAGCAGGGAACCTCATCCAGTTTCCTTATAAATATATTTAAATCAGACCTTTTGGTATTTTAGGCCTAGGTCTTCATTTAGAAATATTACTGAGTGACACAAAAGGGCCAGTGCCATTGAGAAGAAGTTTAATGTTACTTAGCAGTCCCACAGAAATGAGAGGTTCTCCACACAGAGCCAATGGAAAAACAGTAGGTTTGCGTCGGGAGGCAGAAGCAGGAGTGAGGGGAGCACTTAGGCCTTGACCTTTATTGGGGTTCCTATAGGAAAGACAAAGTAAAGCAAGATAAATAGTTTAGGATTGGGTAGTTTGAATAATTATGGCTGTTTTGGGGCTTTAGGGCTGGTCTCTAGTTGTCTGGTTTCTGGTCTGGGATGATTACGACAGAAGGATATTGCCTCTCGTGGGGTGTAAGCCAGGCATGGGTCTGAATTAGTTTGCCTATCAAAGAAAGATATGATCCAGGCTGAGTCCCTTACTATCTCTAAGAATTAGCTAGCCCAGAAGAATAGTTTTTCCCCAGCCAAAAAGTTTAAAAAAAAAAAAAAAGATATCAAAATCATAATACACAGTGAAAAATTATACAGACACACACACACAGTATACTAGGCAAATGAACTAATGATATTTTCAAGCAGGACAAGTCCTTATTTAAAGCATGCTTTTAGCAGGATATGTCTGATCTGTCTACAATTCCCAACAAACCATGACCTAGGAACTGAGAATGTTTATACATTTTTAAGTGTTGTAAAATTGGATACAAAGATTAATAAAGACTACATGAGCCCACCAAGTCTAAAATAGTCACTGTCTGGCCCTTTACAGAAAAGAAAAAAGAAAGAAAACAGAAATTGCTAACCCCTGAGATTGTAACCAACCTTCAGAACATGGGTTGCAGTGAAAAAAGAATTTGCTAGAAACAATAATGTTGAAAAGTAAAACTGTCCTGCTACATCAGGAGGTACAAAACACTTAAAAGTTCATGATTATGTTACATTTTTCAACTTGACTCAACTACATATACTAATCAAGTGTTTCAAATTTCACCCATTGAATTCACCTATGGCTTTATGTGGAAAATATTATCTAAGCAATGTACCTATCAGAATATAAAATGAAAATAGTTCATGACCAAAACAACTCCCTCTGTACAACTGACATGATTAGATATGAAACTTAGAGACCTTTTATGGTGACCAGGGCCAGAGAATGCCCTACAATGTAAAAAACAAAAACAACCCCCCCCAAAAAAAAAAACAAACAAAAAAAAACTTGGGGAACAGCCATTGTGGTATTACGCCTGCTTCTGCTTTGCCAGAGCTCACAATTAATTGTATCCTTGATATTGTTAGTAAGTTTACTGGGTAAGATTCTTGATTTTCTAGCTCTCTAATGATCTAATCTTTGGTATTAACTCATACATAGTTTATGTTTTATAATCTTCGTATATGAAAATGTAGTGATTTGATGTTTTCATAGAAACACTAAAGAGAAAGGAAAATGACAAATCCGAGAATTTAGGATTATGTTATGGACTGACTATGAAACTCTCAAATTCATGTTGAAACCTTAACCCTTATTGTTATAGTATTTGAAGGTGGGGCCTTTGATAGGTAACTAGGCTTAGAGGAAGTCATGAGAGAGGTCCGGATGACGGGATTGAGAACCTTCTAAGAAGAGACACCAGAGAGTGTGCTCTCTATCTCTCACCACCATGCGAGGATGCAGGAAAAACGTGCCCATCTGTAAGCTAGAAAGAGAGTTCTCACCAGAACCCAAATGTCCTGATCTCAGACTTTCAGCCTTCAGAACAGTGAGAAAATAAATTTCTATTGTTTAAGCCATGCAATCTATAGGATTTTGTTATGAAATTCTAGGTCAACTAAGACATGTTTCATCCAGGATATTCTTGCTAGTAAGGAAATGGCAATGCTGCTGAGATAACTATGCCAGTGCCTATGCAGAGATAATGCTTAATGATAATGATGACTAGAATTGCATCCGCCAAATGAGCACTGAACAAATGAAGATGGACATTGTACACATTGCAATAATTGCTATTATTTTTCCTCTGACTTCACATGTTAGGAAGAAGTTAGGTCCTCAGTGTTTGATGTCAGTCTAAGAGGCAGTGAGCCATCAGCCTTAGATGTCAGAGAATGAGACTCTACATCATCTTGGAAAATTTTTATATAGACCCTGCCGCTAGGGATTGTTATTTCTTTTTAAAAAATGGTGATAGGTAACATCATGTATGTTGAACTGCTTATAATTTTCCGGGGGAAAAAAAAGATGTTTTAATAATGGCTGGCATTTTCTATGACATTTCATCACTTTCTATACATAGAATCTTAAACGTTTTTATATCTCATTATTAATTAATGTTTTATTCTATCCCTCAAGTAACCAATTTCTTCTTTCAGAATGTTGATGAAGCTATCACAATCTATTATTCTATCCACATATTTAAAATAATTTTTTCATCTTTATACATTAGATTCAATCAAACATTATTTATATGTCTTTCACCAAAATTCTTTAAATTATTCAGAGTTGGTTTTCTTCATTGCTTTTTAAGTATAATGATACAGAGATCAATATTTAAGGCCTGACAGTGTTTTATCCTTTTCAGATCTGTACAATAGTAATGCAGACTATAGAAAACATAATCCATAAATATGTGACATTGAAATCTAAAATCAGGCCTTATTTGAGAACATGCAAGGTGGAGGTGGTAATTTCTATAGATATGAAAACAAAAATGACCGGTCATATTAGGGTCAAATGTAGTTCTTTAGGGGCTAGAAGCATTTTACACGACTAGTAATGTTTTAAATTGCCATGATTTATTTTCTAGGGTACAACGGCCCTTCAGAATAAGACATTTGTGGCACTGATGTACATGTAAAGCTCCTGTAACCAGAGTTTTATTTTGTTTGTTTGTTTGACCACCAGAGCAGAAATATGCATTTTTGGAATGGAAACATAATTTCTTTTCTTTTCTTTTATTTATTTACATATTCATTTTTGCTGTACATATAGTACCATTTGAGTGTGTACATATAGACCATTGAATGAAATAATTCTACAGAAAAACATACATGCTTTTCTTAAATTCATTTTTCATGTTTCTTTTCCCTTAAGTAAAATATTTGGTGATTTTTTTTTTAAAGCTATACTCCGTAATTGTTTATCCATGGTGGAATTCTACATGTTCAGATGATTAAATGAGTTGTTCCTTAAGGATAGAAAACCTGAAACACAGTCGTGCTGCTTCATTAGACTCCTAACCAAATAGTGAAGGAAAAATAATTTGAAACAAATGATAGGAATTTACCCTATTAAAACTGTCCAAGTCAACTCGAGACAAATGAATGCACTAAAACAATTTAAATACCTGTAGTATTTTCATCAGTGAATATGTGTAGAATTGTAAATCCTGCTTATTAAAGTAATGTTGATTACTTGTTGGATACTTTTTTACATTTGAATAGGCAGTCTTAGGCTTAGTTTTAGTTTCTAGTTTTGGAGTTTTTGAAAAATTATTTAAAGTCCAGTAAACAGACTAATGCTGATCGAAAATTCATATTTTCACATTTTTGATATACATTTACTGAGAACTACTGTCAGTCAGGAAATTAGGCTTGATAGTAATATCAAAGCTGTTTTTAATAAAGCACTTAGTATTTGTTAAGCTCTGTTGAAATATTCTATAAATACTAACTCATTACCTGTAAATGTAAATGCCTTTATAACCACATTTTAACTGATTATCAGAAAATATGTTCAAGGGCACAGTGACTAATTAGTAGAGTCAAGACTCAAAAGCTCATGCATGTTTTAACTTTGCTCTTAACCAGTGAATAAAACAGACTTATTAAAAGATGGCTCAAAATAAAATAATACACAAAAGTACCTTTTGAAAACCTTGGGCCACAAAAGACAAACAATCAGCTCTGGTAGAGAAGACTTCCAGAGAGGTAATAGTCAAGTAAGAGTTTGCCAGCAGAATAAAGAAACTAGGATACTCTAGACAGAAAAAACAAAATGTGTTATGTTCGAGGTGTGGGAAGAGGGTGTATGTGGAAAAAGTGTGGAAAATCAGTTAATGGTTTGTGTGATGATGTAGCTGAGATAATCTATAAGAGGTTATTCTCATACACTAAACTTTAAGTTCCCTGAATACAGGAAATATTTCTGCATTATTTACTCCATCCCCAGCATCTATCTCAATGCCTTCTGCTTCTCAATAAATATATATTAAATAAGTAATTAAATGAATGAATAAATTATATAAATGCGGCTTGATGGGTGAAGTTAGATTCCACAAGGCCAAGAAGGTTCTTTGGATGTTTGTGAAGGTGAATGACAAGATTGCATTTCTCAGTTTGTTTCTGAGAAACATAACTCTGGGACTATATTGAGAGAAGCTTTAGAAGTAGCCTGTCATGGAGACGAATGATAATTTATACATAAGTATATGTTTCTGCAGTGCTTCTGTTGAGTAAATTATGAAAACTCTATTTCCTTCCCTGGAGGATGAAGTATAAGACCATTAGATTATCCTGCGCAGCAAGCATATGACATATATTAGAGCCTGAGATCATGCATCTTACTGTGGTGAGATTTTATAACGGCAAGACTTTCATTGTACAGCACCCATGCCTGGGGCCTGGGAAGAACAAGAAGTTGTAGCAGAGATCATTTGATAAAAAACACAAAAAGAACTTCAGAGTGTTTACATCTGGCTTATTCCGAGGCTGAGATCTGGGAGAGGATAGCTTTTGCACTTTGAATAAATCTTTAAAAATAATTTAGCTCAGAAAAATGTCACTAACTAATTAAAATCTTTGCAAATAGAATTTATAGTCTTGGCCACTGGACTCCTTATTCCAGCAATTTACTGACATATTGCATAAAAATCCTATTTTGCCCAACTGGCAAACCTATCCTATCCCAGCTCACAATTATTTTAACAATAGCTGAAGAACTTAGGGCCTCCAGGAGATGGTAGAGGAACCAGCAGCAGGGGAAAAATTCAAGTGGTTTCAACTATGTGAGTTCTAGAATCATGACTTTTATGATTCAAAGCATAATATTTTATAAAGAACAATTCTTTATTAAAATAGCAATTTAAAATACTTTCTTCTAAATATATAAGAAAAATAAATTGATGAGTAAAATTGATAATAGTATTAATTCTAAAATAATAATTTATACTATTTATACATATAATACCAGCTTTCATACTATTCTCACATAAATCCTGTAAATAGGCAGATCCTATGTTCCTTTTCTCATTGTATAACAAATTAAACTGGAGGGAGCAGTAGATTTTAAGTGATTTGCCCCAAGTAACAAAATCACTACAAATTTTAGATCTAAATATTAAATTTAATTTCAAGGACTAGATTATTTTCGATTTCAGAACGCTGACTTTTCTGTATTGTCGTTGTTGGCATTCATCAATATGTATTTTTAAGTGTTGGTATTCTCCTGGAGCTGTGACATCTACTTCGAGTGTGCAACCTTTGGCACCACTCGCAAAGCCAGCAGCTGGAGTTTTTCTGGCTTCATACATCTCAGCAGCTGCTTTCGGGATTATTGAAGCCAGACTCCTTTCCTTCTCTAATTCTGCTTTTCTTGGGAACTGTTGATGTCATGTTATCTTTTCTGCAAAAGCTGCTATGCAACTTTCCATAAATAATGCATTTATGGTAAGATTTCAGCTTAATTTTTCCTTACCCTTCTTTTTTTCTTCTCCATTCCCGGTGACACCTGGTGGTCTTTATTTACACCCATTTTGCTTTCCAAAAAAGGTATCTTCATCTTGGTGGACAGAGACCATTATTATTTCCTAGTATCCATTTATTTCTCATTAGTGTATTTAGCATAGCATTAGTTTCTTACTTCAGGTAAACAAAATGGAGTTGTTTGAGTGGTTATTTTTTTTTTAAAGAAGTTGTACTAGTAAAGTGCTAATGCCGTATTTTCTCTGCAATCTTTCACCATATATTTTGGAACAACAGACCAAATAATTTTTAGAGACCAATCATGCATAGCAAATGAGATGCATCATGTTGGTGGCATTGATAAGCTGCCATGAGAGTTTAGAGAAGTGGAGGATAACTTGGGGCTGAAGCATGCAAGGAAGGCACGGAATAGTAGCATTTTAAATCAGTCGTGAATAAAATTATGGTTGTGCTGTTATTACAGAGCATAGTGAGGTGGATAATAAGTTAAAGAGTCTGAAAAATCAATATTATTTTGGACCCCAGGACCTGAGGAATCTCTGATAGAGTACTATGAAGTACTAAATGCACAATGAATATTTGCTGATTAAATGAATTTACTAGTACAGTTCTATTTAGTTCTCTTTTAATGGAATAGAATATATAATTTTTGTATAGGAGATGATGGTTCGTGTAAGACCAGTGCTACTCATGGATGGGAATAAAGTTAGGGAAAGGTCATTTTTAAAACAAAAGATTATTAAAAAAAAAAACTATGTAATAAATGGGATATACTTTACACAGAAATTTTCAGAAATGATTTGTCGGAAATAGTTAACTTTCTGTCATCATTTACTATTTGCCAGATATTGTGCCAAACTTTTCACATACATTTTTAAAATTAATATTATTAATAAACTTATATGAGTACCACCAGCACACCCTAATGTGCAAATGAAGACGCACTTGATCCATGCCAGAAATGTATTCACCCTTCAGTTTTAATCCCAGATTAATATGCTTTGAAGAAGGCAGTGTCTGGACCACAACCAAACAATAACAACAACTTTATTATTTTCAGTTTTTGTTCCCGCTCACTTGAAAAGAAGCAAGGAAGCCTGTGTTTAGCAGAGGAAAAAAATGAAGATTAGCAAATAAGTTCTTACTAGCATTTATCTGCATGTCTGTTTTATTTTTTTCTACCATAATTTTTATGATTTTCTTCCCATAGTTTTGTGGGGGTGATTTTAATAAAAGTTTACTAAGTGTCAAGTTAGATGCTTAGCTACTTAATTTTTCATTATTTTTTAAATATATAAGCATATTTATTTATTTATTTATTTATTTATACTATTTTTATTCATATTCTTATTTTTTAATTTTTATTTTTATATATAAGCATATTTAAATTCCCATACAATAACAATTTGCTTCAGTGCATAAGTTTTAAGGAGTAATAATTTAACAATATTGAATTATGAATATTTTCTAATTTCAAGTATGAGTTCTCTATTATTTGATATAAATAATTTGAGTGTGCTTTAAATTGCAAAAATACATTTCAGGGAATGTAGATCGAATCACAACATGGATGTTTCTCACAAATGTAATGTAGAATAAATCAGATAGGCACAAGGAATGCATACCTATGATTGCATTCACATAAAATTTAAAAACTAGCAAAACTATTGTTTATCCTTGGGGAGTGCATTGAGACCAGGTAGTTACAAAAGGAAGGTTTTGAGAATGCTGGTAATATTTTCTCTCTTGATCTAAGATATAGCTAGAAGGCTCTTGGTAGTTTGTGAAAATTCATCAAGCTGTATATACTTGTGATTTATGCACATTTTGTATATTTCAGTTAAAAGCTGGAAAATCTCAATGAATTTATTTATTTATAGCAGATGAGTCAGAACTGAAGACAGCATTAGTGGCTTAAGATATAAATTTAAGTATGAATTTATAGCAGAGATTCAAAGAAAGAAAATTATGAATAAAGGATATAAGATATGGAGAAGAGAATGAGAATTGAATTACTTCCTAATGTGTCTTTTATCACTCTTTCCATCAAGGGTCCAGTTCCCCCATTCTTTGAATTTAATATGGCCCCTGGGACATGCTTTCACCAATAGAATGTGGCAACAGTGACATTGTTTTACTTTCAGTCCTACTATTTGGAAAGCCTTGCGAGTTGCCCCAAAACTGCAAAAGCAGCTGCTAGGGCGACTCATCACACTTTCACAGATTAGGCAGTAAATAGACAAGCAGGCCAAATGGTTTTAAGACAGTTTATAATATCTGGTAAAGCAGGCATCTTGAACTTCATGCTCTCATTAATCTCTCTTGAGCCTCAAGCCTCATACAGGTGAGTTAAAGTCACCCTCAATGAATTCTGAGCACACTACTAACCTGTGTCCTGCTTTGGAATCCCTAAGCTAGGAAACCTCCAATCTCATAAGGGGCTGCTAAAATCTTGCCCAAACTGTGTTCTAAAAGAGACATATTTATTATAATACTAGAATATAAGACATTCTTCTTCGATAGCAAAGTATTGTCTTGTATATCTCCTTATACAAACATTCTTAAATTGGCCTAGCCATGTAGGAATGTGAGGGATTTATGGAGAATTGTCTCTCAACAGCAACTTCTGAATTGTTCTATAATCATGCAAAAAAGACTCATCTAGTATCTGGAAGATAAAAGAACATATGGAAAATCAGGAGTCATTTCATCTGAGGGCCCTTATATACAAGTAGAAGAAACTCTCAGTTGAATTCAGCCCCAATTGCTGACTCACATATTATGAGTAAATAGTAAACTAAGGTTTTGGATGATTTGTTACACAACATTAGACAACTGACACAAAGATGTCAAGCTAAGAATCATAAAAAGAAAATTTCTCAAAGCACAGCTGGTTTATTTAAGAATTGTCATGGACTGTTTGGTACAGAATGATCATCAATAATCTCTCTTCTTCTAGGATAATTTTTGTAATGATAATTTTCCAGAAGCAATTTGGAAAAAATAATTTCTTTCTGTAAATAAATATTTTACATTCAGATTAGTCAATGTTTCTTTATTTTTAGTGGTTATGTTCTAACTAATGTATATGTGTGTGACACACACACACACACACACACATATATCACTTTTTTTCAATTTTCCTTCATTAAAATTTTGAGCCAGTGAGAAGTGGTATTAGACTATTTCTATGAAGCCTATGCGAATACCTATTACAGCACCTGCATTTATTTAATGTGGACCTGATGGGTCCAAATGTGTTTTCTTTTCGCTTGTGTGGAATGAAGTGGAATACTTGAATCTTGTCATGGAAATGTTTCTTTCACCTGTGCAACAACCATACATTGTCCACAGTTAGTTATACTAAAATGAAAAGTGTACAGCCACAATACCTCTATGGTTTTCTCTTGGTTGCACTTCCTCTCAGTCACACTCCTGCTGTTACCCTCCTGTTACGTAGTGATTAAGCTTGTCACTTTTCCTTGAAATACACTTCTTCAATATAACTGTATGCCAGACTTTCTTCTTTAATATAATTATATTTTTAAAGATTTTATTTATTTTTAATTAAATTTATTGGGGTATCACTGGTTAATAACGTTATATAAGTTTCAAGTATACGTTGTAATACAACATCTGTATACTCTATAGTGTGGTCACCACCCAAAGTCTAGTCTCCTTCTGTCACCATATGTTTGACCTCCTTTAAAACATCTCCTTCCATCTTTCTTTCATCTTTTAGCTGTCTTTTATCTTTCAGATTTTAGGTCAAATAGCATTGTTTCAGGAACTCATTCTTTGACCACACGGCTTAACTTTCATCACTCCCTATTACATTTCATGCTTTTTTTTTTTCTCTCACAGCATTTTATCACTCATTCACATTTTTTAAAAAATAATAATCTTTTTTAAAATTATAAATTTATAATCTGTGTTTCTTCCTGAAAACAAACTTCAACAAAAATGAATGGATTTTTGTTTTATTCCCTATAATAATCTCAGTGCTTCTGAGAATTCAATCTGCCCATTGAATGAATGGATACAGAAGTTAATGGTATACAATCAGCCTCTGCTTTCTAAAAAGCATTTCCAACACCATAGCTTATAATAATTTTTTTTTTTTTTTTTTTTTTTTTTTTTTTTTTTTTTTTTTTTTTTATCACATTGGCTAGGGGTTCTTATCTATGCTTCTAATTTCAGGAGCCGATGAACCCTCTATCATCAGCCACATTGCCTGCCAATACAGCAAAGAAATGGGGATTAAACAAACCTCACAACTAGTTCTTAAACTGTCCCACTCAAAAATTATAAACAGAAAGTTCAAAGAAGACAGGAGGTGACAATAGCAGATATGGTATTTGTATATGATGGTTAAGAGAGGACGATCTGAGAGAATAGCATTTGAACTGACCTCTGACTTCTTTGTGGAGGCTGACAACTCTAGTAATCTAAAACATAATTTAGATCCCAGTTCTATGTGATCTGCCAAAAATGAATACAGTTCTCCTTACATTCTAGTGTTGTATTAAGTGAGAAAATTTATATGGAGCACTTAACACAGTGTCAGGAAATTAGTAAATGCTCAGAATGTTATACATTATTAATATTATTAACAGCCATTTAAAATCATGTTTAATTAAATAAGTTTTCCTTAAAACAATGAAATGTAAAAGCGTATCTAAAGGGAACCGATCCCAACTTGTGGATCCACCTAAGCCTCTTCCAATGGCTTTCCCATACAAATGGCTTGTTTTGGCTCATGCTACAAACTTACCTTAAGTCTCTCAAAAGTTCACAAAAGTCAAACAGGCAGCATCTTGCCTCAGTGTCCCTGTTCCTCTTGCTGAGCAGCCCCAAACTTGGCACTAGAAGCAACCAGCCTTGGTTCAGGACTTGGTTCACGACGCACTCTAAGCCCAGTTCAGTTGGCGACCATCTTTGGATTCCTTGGTGATTTTTGCCAGGTAGTCCCAAGCAGGGCACAGGCTGTAGCTGAACTTGGCCTGCAGTGGGGACCCTCCCGAAATGCCCCAGGGCTGGCGCATCCAATGGCTGGCTTCAGACAGAGCTGGGACACCACCTAGCATCATAATCAAGGACAACATACCCAAAAGACAGACTGGGCAGGGCCCAGAGCCCTACTAAAGCAAATCCTGCTCCGTAGTTTCAACCCCTCATGGGCCAGTCCTCACAACCAATCAGCTCAAGAGTCAATCCCTCCCAGTAATGTCTAAACAGCAATCAATGCTCAACTACAACAGAAGGGCACACACAACCCATACAAGGGACACACCTGGCTTGGGTGACCAGGGAAGACTATTCCCCTGGACCCCACATAACACCTACTATATATAGCCACTCTAAAGACTGGGAGACATAGTAGCCTTATCTAATACATAGAAACAAACAAGAGGTAGCCAAAATGGAGCAAAAATGATAGATGACCCCCCTCCAAAAAAAAAAAACAGAACAAAGCTTCAGAAAAAGAACTAAAAAAAAAAAAAATGAAGATAAATAATCTACCAGATGCAGAGTCCTAAATACTAGTTATAAGAATATTCAATGAACTCGTTGAGAATTCTAATAAAGGGATAAAAACATAAAATTGGAAATAGAAACTATATAAATGAACCGGTCAGATATGATGAGTACAATAACTGAAATGAAGAATACATTAGAGGGAATCAACAGTAGGTTAAATGAAGCAAATGATCAAATCAGTGATTTAGAAGATAAAAAATAGCAGAAAACATCCAGTACAGCAACAAAAAAAGAGAATCCAAAAAAATTGAAGTAGTTTGAGAGACCTTTAGTAAAACATCAAGCATATCAACAGTCACATCACGGGAATACCAGAAGGAGAAAAAAAAGAACAAGGAATTGAAAATCTACTTGAAGATCTAATAATGGAAAACTTTCCTAATCTGGAAGGAAAAAGAGCTAAAAGCCCAGGAAGCAAGATGAACACCAAGACACATACATCATAATTAAAATTCCAAAGGTTAAAAACAAAGAGAGAACCTTAAAAGCAGCAAGAGAAAAGCAATTAGTTATGACAAGGGAGCTCCTATAAGAACGTCATCTGATTTCTCAACAGAAACACTGCAGGTCAGAAAGGACTGCCACAAATATTCAAAGTGATGAAAAGCAAGGACTACAACCAAGACTACTCCATCGTAAAGCTATCATTGAAAGTCAAAGGACAAATAAAGAGCTCTCCAAGCCAAAAAAAAAAAAAAAAAAAAAAAACTAAAGGAGTTCATCATCATCAAACTAGTGCTATAAGAAATGTTAGAGGGACTTTTAAAAAAGAAAAAAAAAACATATCGAAAATATGAATAATAACTACATATCTATCAACAATTACTTTAAATAAAAATGTATTAAATGCTCCAATCAAAAGATAGGGTGGCTAAGTGTATAATAAAAACAAGATCCTTACATATGCTACCTACAAGAGACTCACTTTAGACCAAAAGACACACACAAATGGAAAGTAAAGAAATGGAAAAAGGTATTAATAAAAATGGAAACAACAAAAAAGCTAGGTTAATAATGCTTATCCAGACAAAATAGTATTTAAAACAAAGGCTATAACAAGAGATAAAGAAGGACCCAGTAATCCCACTTATGATATTTATTCAAAGAAACACAAACTCTTCTTCAAAGGGACATGTATGTTCAATGAATCAATATGTTCATTGTAGCATTATTTACAATAGCCAAGGTAGGGAGGCAAGCTGGGTGTCCATCAATGGATGAATGGGTAAAGAAGAGGCGATACATATATATAATAGAATATTACTCAGCCAAAAAAGAATGAAATCTTTCCATCTGCAGCAACATAGATGGACCTAGAGGGTACTGTGCTGAGTGGAGTAAGGCAGAGAAAAATAAATGCTATACGATTTCATTTACATATAGAATCAATATAACAAAATAAACAAAACAGAAACAAATTTAGAGATACAGAGAACATTTTAATGGTTGCCAGATGGGAAGAAATTTGGGGAAATGGGTGAAAAAGAAATGTTTAAGAGGTGCAAATTCATAGTTACAAAATAGTCATCGGGATGTAAATTTTAGCATAAGGAATATAGTCAATAAATTATAATAACTAAGTATGGTGTCAGATGGGTTCTAGATTTCACAAGTTATATAAATATCTAATCACCATGTTATATATCTGAAACTAATATAATATTGTATGCCAACTGTAATTTAATTTTTTAAAAATTTAAATATTAATATAGTAATATCAATAATTCTGTAATGCCAAAGTATTGACTATCAATGAGGAGGAAAAATCATTGATATTGGATTCCAGGAGAAAATTATAAAAGTAAAACCTTGTAATGATAGTTTGGAGAAAATTTTGACAAAATGTATTTACTGTAGAAAAAGGTGACAATGAATTTACATGCAAAAATAAATAGAGGTAAAAGTCAAATTCTCCATAACATTCTGTGACTCATATTGTTTTAACCTCAATAATCAAAATTTAAGATAATTAAACACATTGGTTAAATAGATACTACTCATTAATAGAGCATTTACCATAGATTTCCACAGTAAGGCAAGACTGTATATTTTAATACCTGATTTATTAGGCAAGGACATTAAATTGTTTAACTCATTGTTGCAAATCATGAGCATTGCTCAAATTTAGCTCATTGAATTACTGGAGAACCTACTGGAATTTATGTTGTGCAAAGAAGGGTTAAGAAGACAGAGGAATAAGTTCCAGTATGGTTGCTTATAATCATACGATACCAATTACTGTTTCACTAACACTGAATATTAAGGAGCACAGTGTGACTTACATTTCCATTTTGATTTAACACATTTTATCTAGGTGTCTAGTTGTTCATGAGTATGAGAATTTATTTGCCATTCATCGAGATTTCAGTTGTAGCTCTAATACTCCTGACTTATCTGAACTTTTTCCACTTCAAGTTTAAGGAAAAAAATTACCATTCCTCAAGGCACTAAATTACTTTTAGTATTACAATTTCTAGTCCTTTGTCTCTCCTTGATCCTCTGACATTTTTTTTCATGTCTCCTCTTGTAGTTCACTTAAGCAGAGCTATTTTGATTAAATAACTTCCCAGAGGACTGAGATTATAATACAATAGTCTTCCAAACAGGTTATTCTTGAGTACATATTGCCATTATGCAGTGCAGCTATAAAATCAGTATTTCATAAATGCATGTTTCTATGAAATCTGCCAAGTAGATGAATATCTCTTTCATTGTTCCTAACATCATTGAATTATAAATAATAAAGTGAAGCTTAAAGTGTTTATTTGCAATGGAACAGCTCTGAGAAAAATTTCGGTTATCAATGATATAGTAACCTCTAGGAAAGACAGTAACTTTAAAATTATAGCGAACACTATGTGAAATAATTTCCCTTAAATTGGGCAATTGCTCAGAATTGTCATAAATCAATTCTCCAAATCCAATAGAGTTAAAATGAGTGGTGAGTACATTCTTATTCAATTTGTTTTTTTTTTTTTAGATTCAATCTGCTTCAGTGTTTTGAAGTCAAAACGACATTAGATGGGCAAAGTAATTACTAATTAATGGGGTTTCACCGGGGCAGAGCACTTCACCACTGGTTAGATTCTTTACTCTTCTGAGAAATTGGTTTGCACCTTTGTAAGACAGCTCCCAGAAAAAGTACCCTTCCTTCTTTATGTTAAAAGATCATTATCATCATACACTTGGAAAATTTAAATATTAGATATAACATGCACAATTTAATTAAATATTCAGGATTGGGCATTTTAAGGTAAATAAAGCCAAAAATAAATTTTTATCCATATGGTAAAGTATTAATCTCCACTTTTTATGTAGTTAGCCTCTTAATAAAGACCATTTTATGTTAACGCTCTGGCATATAAAAGGGCAATGAAGCCTAATTTCAGTATTAAAGGTCCCATTTCTTATAGCTGTCTCTGAAACAACTCTGCTGGCCTCAGAAACAATGAAAAATTTCTAACAAAATAAAAAAAAATAAGCAGAGCGATAGTTTCGATTATGCAAAACAAAGAAGTTCTGGCTATCTCAGGTACTATAATTAACAATTTGTACTGTATACTTGAAATTTACTAACAGGAGAGATCATGAGTGTTATCACCACACACAAAAAAAAAAAAAGAGAGAGAAAAAGAGAGAAGAAAATAATAACTGTGAGGTAATGCATATGTTAACTAGCTTTATAGTGATGAATATTTTATTATATATGTGCATCAAATCATTAAATGGCTAACTGAAATATATAATTTTTAACTGTCAATTATACCTCAATAAAGTTGGAAAAAAAATTAAGAGTAAGCAAAGCTGTAAATCAGTAACCAAGTACAGAAAAACTTCTTTAAGGAATGTATCACTCAGAAACTGTTTTGTGATATACATTTTCTCAAAATCTTTCCTTTTGAAAAATAAAGTCTGCTTTTTTAGTTGATGAATTTGAGCACAATCTCACTGTTAATTTTGAGTGATTTAATGCACTTGGGTAAGAGGTTAAGAACTTAGATATGTTTATTTTATGTCTCTTTGGATTAGGAATTACAACACAAACCAAAGAGAATGATAGCAGAACATAGAACTAGTTGAAGGAAATAAAAAAATGTCCTTTCTCTTTAGCCAATTAAAGCTAAAAGAAAAAATTTGATGGCTTATTTTTCTTGCTATTATTTTTACTGAAAACTAACAATTTAATTATGGTTGTGTATCTATCTATTTTTTTGCATAGAAGAATATATTTATTAAATAATGTATTTCCAAATTGTTACCAATTTAGGAGGAGAAGGCACAAAACATTCTGATTTCCCACTACAATATATGCCAAGTACATTAGCTAAAAACATTTGAAGTGGACACTTAGTTTTTTGAATTTCCTGAGCTATGATTCTGTATTAACAATGAATAAGAACAATAGTAAGGAGGAGAAAGTAGTTGCTTCAAGGACAAAATCATTTTGGGGGGAACAAGGGAGAAAATATTTTTTAAAAAGCCTGCTGTGTCTAGATTCATCTCCATTGACATACTAAAACCGAAATCAATTTATTTCACTTTCACCAATTCTTCATTGTTTTCTCTGTGATCCCACTATTATGGTCTCTCTTGCCTTGACCAATCAAGAATACTGAACAAGAACATTTACTGTGTATTTAAATTAATGAAACCAGGGGTAAGAAAGAAGGATTGTGTCATTTGAAATATGTTTGCTTTCATAAAAGATAGAAGTGCTCATGAGGTTAAAGCTCATTTGGTTATAACTTTCAAGCATTCTAGCAGTAAGAAAAAAAATTCTATATTTTACGGTACTTCTTATAATTTTTTTATTTCTTTTTTTACTATTCTATTTGTAGCACTCTTGATAACACAATAGAAACAAAAATATCAACTTTCATTTTTCTCTTGGCTGAATATAAAAATTCTAAATATTTTCACATATCTTTCTTATTAATTTTACTGTTAATCTTGGTAATATTAAAATTTAATATGTTGTACATGTTACATGTTTTAAATATTTTTGCACTTTTATTTTTACATTAAAATGCTCTATCTCAGTAATTTATTTTGTACACTGAACTATATCAAGAAAAATGAAAAAGTAGAGAATAACATTAAAATTTATATGATTGATATACCCTTTCATAGTTCTATTATCATTTTTAATTCCATGTTCTTTAAATCTTAGCTAAAATTATATCTAATAAAATTTTGTTCTTCCATATAAAATAATTAATATTAATTTTATGGTAGAATCATTTTAACATGCTAATATTGCAAATATAGTTTTAAAATTATTTATTCCAAAGGGATTACTTCAAGATTTTTATCTATTTAAGTTTCAAAAAATTGGAAACTTCAAATATTGCTGATTGATTATATGAAGTTAAAAATGAAAAACAAGGCCCAAAATAGAATCTAAAGTTACTAAAATTTACCCAGGTATACATTGCTATAAATAAATTTTAGATTAAAATGTCATTTCTTAGGGAAAAGAATTCAGGGTGTTCAATATGTTTAAGAATATCATTTTGATACTATTACTAATTATTGGTAGTATTTTTTCCTCTCCATCTTCCTACTTTTTTAATTCTGATTACATGGCATATATTCAGTTAAAGTAGAGCCGTGGAAAATAATTTACTTCTCAGAAGCTCGTTGTTTCACTAATGACAATATTTATTCTTTCCTGGCATGATCAGAATTTTCCTTCATAAGTAAACACTACTAATATGGAAAAATATTTAGCAAACAAATAATTTTACAATATTATCGTTATTGTCGTTATTATAAAACTACTGTAATAACACATTACACTTAAAAATCAAGGAAAATAATTCTATATGTCCACATTCTGAGTGAAATCACTTTCATTTTCCCATGCGTTTCCTTTCAGACTCTGCCCACACTCATGCATTTTTTACATTTCAGCTTCTAACCAATACTTTTTGTTTTCATTTTATATTTGACCACAGTCATATTTTGACTGTTTTCTAATTCTTATTCTTGGCATACTAATCTTTAGATATTGAGGCTTCTACTATACAGTTTGGCTCCACCCATTGTGAGAACTCGTGACTGCCTGTTCAGCCCACAGCCAGCAGAATTTTCTCCCTCATGTGGCTATTGACATACTCTACTGCTTTCCAAGTCAAGGTAAATTTTGGCACATTGATGTTGAAGGGTAGCAAAATATGCCATTTTGGTACATTGATTCTTTTGAGCTGCAGGTAATTAAAAACAGTAAATTCAAGTAGAGCCTTTCTCTAAACTCCTTTTATCTGCCTAAAGACAGATCCTCCAAAACGAACTCAGTTGTTATAAATCACCTCCTGGGAATTTCATCAACCAGGGAAGATTGACTCGTGAATCTATCAATGATTCCACACCCAGGCACACAAACTATCATATCTCCATCTGTTCTTCTAAGGGCTTACTCACTTTTCCTAAAAATCATTTACTCTCCACCAAGAAGCCTACATTCCTCTTCTTCTTTCCCTGTTAAGATGGTATTTAATTTTGAGTTCTAAAGCCGCCTTTTTGAGTTACTCACTTTTCTCTGGGTATCCGCCATGTATACATGAAGTATACATGTTAATAAACTTCTGTTTTTCTCTTGTTAATCTTTTCATTAGAGGGGGATCTCAGTTAAGAACTCAAAAGGTAGAGGGGAAATAATTTGTCCTTCCCTATAATTTCTATGTGTAAAATTGTTACATCCCTTGCTTAAATATCCTTTATAATATTGTGTCTGGTATTATCTTCAATAAAATATATAAAAATCACGTCTATTTTCCTATTATTATAATAATAATAAAACATTTTAAATTGAATTTAATAATACCATTTACAATAGCATCAAATCTATGAAATACTTAAAAGATAAATCTGGTAAAAGGTGTTTATAAATGTGTATAACCTATACACTGAAAACTACATCATTTCTGAGAGAAATTAAAATAAATGAGAAAACAACTTTTTCATAGGTTGGAAGACTAAAAATAACAGTTGCCCCCAAATATGGCTATAGATAGACCTCCCAGTCAAAATCCCACAAGGCATTCTTATAGAAATTAATGAACTGATTTTAAAATTTGGAATCATTGAAATACAGAAATTAAAATCTCTATATAGCCAACATGACTTTGTAATAGGACAAAGTTGGAGCACTAACACAACTCAGTTTTTGACATTTTATAGAGCTGCAGTAATCAAGACTGTGTGATATGTCAAAATAAACAAATCAATGAAATGGAGTGCTCAGAAATAGATGTACGCAAGCCTATTTCACATTTAAAAAATTGATTTTTGTCAAAGGTAAAATGGCAATTCATTGAGCAAGTCTAATCTTTTCAACAAATAATGCTCAAACATTTGGATAATCATTTGCAAAAAAATATAAACTTCAATACATATTTCACACTGTATAAAAACTAACTCAAGATATATTACAGACCTAAAGCTATAAAACTTCTAGAAAAATCACGGAAAAAAATCTTTGTGTCTGGGATTAAAAAAGATTTCTTAACTATGACACTAAAAGTATAATCCATTAAAAAAAAAGAGAGAAATTAAGAACATCTACACTATGAAAGACAGTGTTAAAAGAATGAAAAGGCCAATCACTGGGAGAAAATGCTGCAAACTATATATTAGACAAATAAATTGTATCTAGAATCTATAAAAATCCTTCAATCTAAACCACAACCAAAAAAAAAACAATAAAAATGACAAAATATGTAATATTTAATTTAATGTTTAAACAGTAACTTCACCAAAGAAAATCTTTTGTGTATTGGTTAGAGTTTAATCAAAGAAGCTGGACACTATATTCAGGGGATTTCAGGTGGTTTTCATTATTTTTCTGTCATTTATACATAAAAATTTAAACATAGTTCTATTTATTTTCTGTTGGACTTTATAAAAACAAAGTGAGATAAGCAGAATGGTCTTCAAATTGATAACTTGGTTTAAAAAAAAACTAAAAAACTAACTCATTAGTTAATAAGAGCTTACTAAGTTTTTAATTTATATTAAATATCTGCAATTCTACTCGGCATTTTTGGAGACCATTGTTAGTTGAGAAAAATAAAACAAAACAAAATTTGATTTTCTTGAATCAATACAATACCATATTTACATTTTTTAAACAGCTTATTCATCTTCTTTAGTTTTATTGCCAACACACGCACTTTTTTACTGCAATGGCCAAACATAAAGCAAGATAATTGACAAACTTACCAAGTAGGGAATACTTATTGCTCAAAGCTCGATATTTAATTCAAATTCTTTTAAGCTGGATCTGATTTTTTAAATTGTCATTCTTTTCTTTTTTTTTTTTTAAATCAGTTTTGCTCGAATACATTTTATTCATCAAGGAACACAAAATGCTGAATGGTTCCCAATGTTTTATTCAGCATAAACCTTAAGCTTTGGGAAGGGATTTTATTTATTTTTTATTCCAGATGTAATCATGTTGATGCTATTTGTCATGGACCAAAACTGGACAGCTTAGTATTTTAAAGCCAGCCCTTCCTATCAATCATTTCTGAAAGAGCAATGACTTAGCACTACAGGCTTCACAATATTGATTATTCTTAAAGTTATGACTCCAAAAGTTCAACATAATAACATAACCCTATTTCACCAATGAAAAGGGTGAAGGAGAAAGGTTAATACTTTTATCAACTCAACAAACAAATCTTTGGCACAGCTAAACTGTGTATGTCAATTTAATATAGTTTTTTAAAGTATATTCAAATATATTCTGGTATTGGAAATCTATTCAAATTTGAATTGTATTTAATTTTTCTAATAAGTGACTTTTCTCTAAATGATATAGTAATAATAAAGAACAGCACAATGCTACTCTATTTTTACTGGCTAAGATAATCAAAATTAATCACGCAAATTTAAATATTTGACCTCTAAGCCATGTTCCTCAAAAATAATATGAATTAGTGGCATGATAAATTAATTTTGTCATCTTTTTGCTCCAAGATATCACACTTATGCATAAAATGCAAAATCTGGAAAGCCAGTTCTCCAGCTATTTTTATTATTAATAATAAAATTTTAATGTTCTCTAACCACAATAGTACTGTGTTGTCCACTTGCAATACAAGAATTATGAAGCATGACCCTTGAACACATATATGTGAGTTCAAGGTTATTCTTCATCCATTTGGATATCAAAAAAAAAAAAATTTTCAGAAAAGAATTAGAGATCCATGTAAATTACCAACTTCTCTTTCAAAATTTTCTGAAGAGTATTAAACCATAGAAACAAAAAAATTCACTGCTCATCATTATTATTTTTTTATAAAAGTAATAGAGATATGTTGGTCAAAGTGTATGAAGTTCTATTTATAAGATGTATTAGTTCTTGGGAATCTAATGTACAGCATGGTGACTATAGTTAACATTACTGTATTATATACTTGAAAGTTGCTAAGAGAGTAGATATTAAATGTTCTCATCCCCCTAAAATAAGTAAATATATGGAGTGATGGAATCATTAACAGGTTATTGTGATAATCATCTATATTTATATATTTATGAAATCATCAGGTATATACTTTAAATTTACTTATATAGTGCTACATTTCAATGATATCTCAATAAAGCTGGGGGTAGGGGGGTAAAGCAATAGAAAAATTATAAACCAAAAATGGAATAATAAAGTATCAGGAAAAAAAAAGTAAATTTTTAAATTTAAAATTCACTTCATTGTTTTATTCTTATTTCTCAGCATACTAAAACAAAAAAACAAAGGGAAAAACTAACAAATACATTGTCATTGATCACTAGCTTCTACACTGGCAAATAAAACATCAATAGTCCTAAATTTATCCTCTGGTGATATTTACAGAATGTAGTCCAAGCCTGATTCAGATAAGCCTTCTCTCCACTGCACCCCTTCTACAGATTCTAACTTGCACAGATGTTCATTGTAAAGTTATATTATGTGACCTATTGATTTAATTTGGGTTTTATTGAATAATTTTAGGTTCACAGAAGTAAGAATAGTTGACCCTTGAACAACACAAGTTTGAACTGCACAGGTCCACTTACAGGAGGATATTTTTCAATAAAGGTTTACGGTACTAAAAATGTATTTTCTCTTCCTCATGAATTTCTTAATAACAGTCCTTTACTCTAGCTCATTTTATTATATTAATACAGCATATAATACATATATTAATATAGTATATAATACATCTGACATGAAAAATCTGTGTTAAGCAACTGTTTATGTTAATGGTAAGGCTTCCGGTCAGCATAAGGCTATTAGCAGTTAAGTTTCTGGGGAGTCAAAAGTTATGCATGGATTTTAGACTGTGCAGGAGGACAGCACCTTTAACCTATGTACGGTTCAAAGGTCAACTGTTCTCATCTTTTCCATGTCAGACCACCTTGACCTATCCCTTGAATTTGTGTTACTTAGCACAGCTGGAGATAAAAATTACAAAACATGGAAACTCACTCCTCTAACAAATAATTAAAATATACATTATGCATTATGGCATCTTAATCTTTAACTCCCTTTCTAATTCTGACTTTTATATTTTGATTATAGTTGGTAATAACACTTCCTCTGTGATTTGCATTGATGAGACTGTCCCTTGTGAGTATAAGAAATACTTCTGTGACTTTTCTACTTTGGAGCTTGAAGGAATTTGATAAACATTAAATAATTAATTATCACAACACTCAACATAAAGTTTAATAATCTCACTTTATAACCAGAGAAATGAGAACAGAATGCTAAAGTTAGTTACTTGCCAAATGTATTAAATAAAGTGCCTGTCAGGCCTAGGATGAAAAGATTTAGTGTGAGTTTAGCGTTGCAGATGCTGTAAAAGAAACTAGTTGTTATAAAGATTAAAGAATATTATTTATAATTAACATACTCAGAATTTTGAGAGGATTATATCTTGTGCTTTGTTATAAGCTGCTGAGTAAAATAGCCTAACTTTTTGAAGGAATTGGAACACCGGTAAATTTTATTATTAGGTTACACAAACCAGAACTTTTTAAAATTTCATTCTTTCATCTCCTTGTATTTTTGGCATAGTTATGTGTTTTTTGAGCTGAATTTTACATTTCACTGGATTCCATATTCGTGGCGCATATTTTACTTTTCACATTCACAGGAGTAAGTTGAGTTACTTCAGTAAAGCTCATGCAAGGGATAGAATAAAAATATACTATGACATACCAATTTTATGGTTAGAAAGGGACAAATTTCCTTATAAAAGCGATTTTCTTTCTACTCAATGTAGCTACAGTTTTAGGGAGAAAAAAAAGTCTAAATAATTTGAAACTCATTTCAAAAAGCTTACTTGATGCTGACTTAAACAAATGAAAAGCTACTTCAAATGAGAAGTTAATATAGAAGCCTGAAGTTTGGAAAGCATGTCTTATGTTTTTTCAGATCCACAAAGCTGATGAAGGATACAGATTTTATTTAAAAGAGCACAAAGAAGGGTAAGTTTTTAAAAACTGGATTTTAAATTATGGGTGGCCTGTATGCCTGTTTTCTCACACAAAATCAAAGCACTCCTTATTTCATACTTTTCTTTCTATCTATTGTATAATCAAGAAAGGATGAAACAAAAATATTTGAATGTCAGTAAATAAAATGTAATCTGAGCTCTTGATTCTAAACTTTGAAAAAAAAAATTACCTGCTTTGCTTCGGTTTCTAAATCTCCTCCTATTTGTCTGAGACATAAACATGTCTTCCTGCTGATGACTCTAGGCATTTAGATTATGATAATGCATTTATAATATATCTGCAAACATTTAAGAACAGGCTTTTCTAGGCATTGTCTGAGATTTTAAAGCTAAACAAGGATTTTTGTTTTACAAACTCGTTTACCCTTGCGAGAGGTTATTTGCTGTATTGCTTTTGACTCAGGTTCAGTATTCTTAAAAAGTATTGAGAGTTTTTCTAGAGTTTTATTCTTGCACTGCTACTTTTTAATTTTGTTAATCTCTAGGCTCCTACCATTTTGTTACATGAAGATAGATCTTAAAGAGCTGAACAATCACATTTCAAATTGAAGAGACAAAATTTGAAAATACATATTTGCTCAAAGGAGGTTTATTATGATATGCAAAGAAAAGCAACTCAATTTTATCTTGATCTTTGATTGGATTTCTAGATGATCTTAAATGTGTTTACAAGTTCAGATACCTCAAGAATCATATAATGGTGACTTGTATCTCATATCATGACTATTTTTAAAAAACAAAAAATCTTTAAAATTACTTATATTCACAGTAAAAATCTTATATTCAAAACTTTATTCCAAATCAAAATGTGAAGACAATGGGAGAATATATATAATTTTATAATATTATGGTATGAAGACTATTTTCTATTTTTACCTTATGGAACATTCAGTATAGGTATGTCTATAATTTCTATAAATTTAGATTAGAGAATTGTTAAGTATGGACCATAATTAAGAATCAAAATCAGTATTGGAAATGTATTTACTCTAAAATGACTAAAGAGCAAATCTCATTCTGAAATGTTTTCTAAGGGCACTAGAATAATTTAATTCATTATTTTGAATTGTGACTTCAGAAATATTAAGAAATAATAAAGGGCATAATTAGCTACCTATCTTACAGTAAATATATTTATCCAGTTTGTGTAAAATAACACCTGAATTTTTATCTAGTAAATTTAATCTCCCTTAGTACTCAGACATTGTTTTCAAATTCTATTTTAAAGAACTTAGATATTTACATAACATGAAAGAAATCGAAGAATCACCTGCCATTCATAATTTCAGAGGTCACACAATTTTCCATCATCAGTGGGAGATACAAAATTAATCAACAATTTAAATATCTTCTTTCTCTAGCTTACACTAACTCCTGATGATTAACAGGTTACATCTTATTGGATACATAGTAATATTGTTTACTAATAAATAATTTTTAATCAAAAAATGTCTTACTGTTGTTAATTTGGTAAAATAATCAAATTTGGTAAAAGTTGTTTTCCTTGTTGGGATAGATAAAATAGGTAGCTAAAGCAAGTAAATTAATCTATTTTAAACCATCCTAGATAAATTATATCTCATATTCCATTCTCAATGCATTTGCAAAATTTCCTGGAACCGTTATATTGAGAAGACTGAAATCTACCCTCACTCTACGACAAAATAACATGATAGATGTGCTATCTTTCCGAAGTAAAAGAAGGAAATTTATGACATTTGAATCATAGGCATGCTGTCAAACTTAAGAGTTAATCTAACTGGTATATAAATATTGAGAGTTAATGATAAGCAAATGAAGCTAAAACACTCCTCCAAATAGCAACTTATATTACTTGTGTATGGAACTTGCTAATTAAGACATTGATATTCATTCAATAAGCAATTGTTTTCTGCGGAGTTGCATGTTCAGTAGTACGCCCTTCAAGTTCTGGTTTCCTGTCCATATTTAATTGCAAAATTCATATTTTTTCTGCCTCTAAAAATAGATCAGTTTATAAACTGTGGGGGAGGGGAAGTTGAGAATGAAGAAGGCCTTTTTAGATCTTTTTCTTACAAAATAAAAGTGCAGTATTCTGGTGCACATTTGTTTATGTACAAATGATGTTAAGTGAGAGTAAGTATGACCGGTTTTTATCAATTTAATTTACTTATATTCACTATACATGATTAATCACAGGGGAAATATCTACTTTGGGTTTGATCTATGTGAAATGTAAAAAAAATAACTTCCTAAAATATACATTAAGAAGTCTCCATTAGTGACCTGTCATGAGCTCATGCCCATTAAACCTTTGTAAAATATTTCCGATGAACTAGGATCTGACAAGGCCATTATAAGTTAATTTAGTATGCAATATTTTTGCAAATACAACCTCTATTATTTTCTGGAATTAAAAGTCATTCATAAAGTGGTTTACATAAAACAAATTTAATTAAGTAATTTGTTCATTCCCCTGTGACAGTCTTCACATATGATTGAAGATACAGGCTGAATGAGCATCATAATTTTTAATAATTTCAACATGTTCTGCTAAAAAGCAATTGTAATTGGGAAAGAAATATAATAAAAGCCTCTGCCACATAAGTGTTATTGAAATATTATATTAAAAATGAAGTGCATACTTAACGAGTGATGCTAGGTAGCCATATTTTTTACTCTAAAAGCAAAATCAACAACAAAAAAGAATACTCAAGGTGCGTGAACATTGATTACTTTGGGTTTCTCATAAAAGGTGCCTAATTTCACAAAGACAATAATTACAGTCACATGGATAAATTATATGCATATTAGAAACAAAATTTAACAATTGCAACTTTTTTTTCAATATCTATGACTATTAAGCACTTGTGATTGAAGACTCAAAAGGGAAAATAGTAGCTATGTAGTCTCCAGTCAATTTAATATGAAAGAATTAAGATATATTATTTCTTTTGTAGATGAATTAGATTAATGTACAGTTATACACTTAAGCAAATAATTTAGATATTAATGTAAAGCTCTTTCTAGTCTCATGCCATTTGTTCTTGGAGCCAGTATCCTCCCACATAGCAGTATTTTGGGACGTTCTGAGAAAACTATTCCTGTTATCAAATGTAGGTTCCCCCACAATTTTACCACTACTTTTCCACAATCTTTCATAAATTACGTTCTTTTTTTAAGTTCTCTGTTCTCATATGTTTTACTCATTATTTTAAAATAATTACATTAAATACCAGGAAAATATAGTAAGCATGAATGAGTTTGCCAGTTTGATGGAAGAGAGAGTTGCAAGGAAATACAAGGGCACTGGGTCAGTGCAAACATGGTAAGTCAACTTGCATATCTTTCTGGGGCAAAACTGGTTGCTTTTAGTCTACATTGTAAGCTACTTAAATTTTCACTGCTCTTAGCAACTTTTTATCCAGAAAATTAAAGATTACACTATATTTCTCTGAAACTTATGGCTTTCAGTAATGAAAATGCTTTTTAATGTAATAATATTTATAGTCTTGTTCTGAAGCCCATGGTTCAGAATTCCCCCCAGGGTGATGACAGATCTCAGATGAATGAAATCACAAGAGAAAAAAGTAGTACTATAGTGAGGCGATGTATATGAATATTAATAAAGACCATTGACTAAGGTCTTCTGTGCACCGAGCACTGTGCAAAGGTTTCTGTGAATACTATCTCTTATAATTCTCTCCACTATCGATAACATAGTTTATCACTATTTTCTATATTTGAAATCTGAAGCAAAAAGACCATTGGGCAAACTTATAGAATTAGTAAACGAAAAGGCAGATATTTGTACATGGGTCTAATTAGCTTGAACATCAATTTTTCAAAACATCTTTTAAGCATATTTATGTTTCACCAGACCAAAACTTCTGTTTTTTAAAGGCCTGACACAAGTTCCTTTATTTCTGGAAAACTAGATTAGAAAATTAAGTATTGAGGTCTCTGCTAAGTTTATTGAAATTACATACATTTTGAAATACCCTACTTTTTAACTTATCTTGAAATTTTAATTTAAAAATTAAAACAAGGAAGCATATTTTAAATTCAGATTCAATATTTTAAATATACACATATCTTAGTTATAAAATTTATTAATTAATTTAACAACCTGATGTTATTAAATACATTTCACATTTATATAGAAATAACTCTATGTCATACACAATAACTGAGTCTAATTTTGATACAAAAACATGCTGTAAAGAGAGTGATGGGAAACTCAAAATTGCAACTTTCAAGCACAAATAGAATGTAAAGCCAGATTCTAGGTGTGCACATTAAATCATATGGGGTATAAAAGTCATGAAAAATTTTCTAAGCCAGAGTAGACTTCTTTCAATTTAACTACTAAGATGTTGATGTAATATGAATATGTCCCACAGCGATCTGGTTAACAGAAGTTTCAGATAAGGTCACTAAACTAACATATATTATGGTAAACTTATTCTATGAAAAATTACGCAACGATAAGAAAGTGCAAATAACTGCTATACACAAGAAGATTAGTAATTTTACAGATATAATATCGAATAAAAGTATATAGACCCAAAAGGCTGCATGCTGTATGCGTTTATTATGTTAAGTTCAAAACCATGAGAAATAAACATAGATTGTAGTTATAAGAAATTTATTGCCTGGAAAAAGCCATGAATCAACTTGTCGAAGTGCTAAAAGAAATTACACATTTTGATCTATGTGATGGTACTTTTTAAACATAATTTTTAAAATTATCAATCTGTTTAAATTTGTGTATTTTACTGTACTAATATTACTTCAATAATACAATAAAATTAAAAATAGATACTATAATCATATTCTAAATAAGATTAAATATTTATGATATATATAATTTCAAATATGCATGTAAGATAAAACTTCACAGAAAAATTATAAAATCTATTAGCAAACTGATAACAAGGGAACTTTTTTTACACTGATAGAGATGAATTAGTAAGGTAAGCTAACACTTTAACAAAGGATTTCAAAACTTAAGTCATCACAACAATATGTTTTCTTTCTCATGCAATAGTTCAGTACATAGGGATTTTCTGGGATGTTCTTCTCAAAGAAGTAATTCAGGGACCCAAGTATCTTTCATCTGTATTTTACTCTATGGCCTTTACTTTCAACTACTAGAAATAGGAAAAAAAAAAATTTCTTTGTGCAGTTCTTATGCATTAAGCCATAGAATTAAGTACATCACTTACTTCTGTCACCATTTGGACCAAAGTCGGTTACTCCTAACTTTAAGTGGCACTGGTAATATATCATAGCTCTGTGTTCGTGTAGAAGACAGGTTACAATTTTGGAAATAATTAGCAATTTCAGCTTCAAAGTACATCTACAACATATCTAGAGAAAATATACTTATTTATAAAATATTTAAACATTCCTTTAGAAATGAGAATGAGACATGGACATCTGCCATCAACATTTCTATTTAACATGGGGTTGGAGGTCTTAATTAAGATAGTAAATCATGAACAGAGAAATAAGACCTGGAAAGGAGGGAATGCACAGTTATTTTTACACACACACATACATGCATACACACACACTCATTAAGTTGACTTTGGTTCAATGTAATCTCAAAAAATATATATTTTTTGCATGTGAAAATTGACAAGTTAGTTATATTAAAATTAATGGTTGAGATAACAAAGACAGTATTGAAGTAAAGAAAATGAGGGTGAGAGATTCCTCTGTCAGATACCAATACTTATTATAAAGCTGTAAAAACAAAAGTGGCTTGGTATTGGAGCTCGACATAAAAGAACTAAAACACCGGAGAAAAACAAACAGTCCAGAAAACCACCTATAAGTATATAGTTCTTGAATTATGAACAGGTGAAGAAATAATACAATTTTTAATAATTTGTAATGAGTCATTTATACAACCACTTGGTACCTCTACGTCACACCACAAACAAGTAAAAAGCTAAGCAGTTAAAGTATTTTAATATCACAATAGATAACCCTAAATATATAGATGTATGTTTATCCCCTTTGTAACAAAATGCACCTACAAAATTGACAAAGGTTGAATAAACACTTCTAAATTTCTAAATTAAATCTTTATAAAACTTCAAAAAATTAAGATGACAGAGAGCATGGCTCTCAATCACAGTGCAAATAAATGTCAACTAATAACAACATATATATCTAATAATAAATATTAAAATATGTATTAAGATAAATATATTTTATATATTAAAATGACATTATTCAAATAATTAACTTAAATACATAAATATATACTGATATTAAAATAATTAAAAATTAAACATCTATCACCACTTTGTATTCCCAGCTATATATTTATCATTCAATGTTCTTCAGTAATACTAAAAAAATTAGCATGTGAAAATTTTAATGTACCCTAAATGAAATATTTGTTTTATTCTCACTTGGTTAAGAAAAGAATTAAAATTGGGAAATAGGTTTGCTTTGATTAAACTTTGATTAAACATTTGGTTGAAGAGGATTTTCTGGTTGGGGAAAAAGAAGGATTGTATTGATCCAATTAATTTTATAAATTTGGAGGGAAAGAGAGTCATTATAATAGAGTCAATTCTTCTTTGTTAGTAATGCCAGACTAGTTTATATTGATTTTATTATCCCTTTGTAGTAAAAACTGAATATTCTACAACTCATCCTAAAGTCACCTTTCTTTATAGTGCTTTTTTTTAATTAATGGATTTTATTTCCTAAAGATGTTTTAGGTTTACAGAAAAATTGGACAGAAAATACAAATATTCCCATAAACTCCCAATCCCCACTGCCATAGATCCCTCTATTATTAACATATGGCATGGCTGTGGTATACTTGTTACAATTGGTAAACTGATATTGATACATTATTGTTACCTAAAGTCCACAGTTTATACAGTATTCAAGTTCACTTTTTATACTATTCTATGAGTTTTTCCCAAGCAGAATGTCAGGAATCCACCGTTACTGTATCACACAGAAAAGTTTCATAACCTTAAAAATATCCTGTGCTATATCTATTAATTTTTTTTCTCCCTCCTCCCAAAGCCTGGAAACCACAGATATTTTTAATGTCTTTATGGTTTTACCTTTTCCAGAATGTCATATAATTGAAATCATACAGTATTATAGTCTTTTCTGATTGGCATCTTTGTCTTAGCAATAAGTATTTAAAGTGTCTACTATGTCGTTTTCTGGCTTACCAACTCATTTATTTTTGTTGCTGAATAATATTGCATTGTTTGAATGTACCACAGTTTGTTTATTTATTCACCTATTGAAGGACATCTTCATTGCTTCCAACTTTTGGCAATTATAAATAAAGCTTTTATAAATATTCATGAGCATCTTTCGGTGAGGACATAAAATTTTAACTGATTTGGGTAAATACCTAGGAGAGTGATTGCTAAATCATATGGTCGAGCTATGTTTAGCTTTATAAGAAAATGCCAAATTGTCTTCCAAAATGACTGTACCAATTTGAGTTTTGACCAACAATGAACAAGTATTTCTATTGCTCTGCAAGTTCACCAACAATTAGTATTTTCGGTTTTTTGTTTGTTTGTTTTTTGGCTAGGCTAGTAGATGTTTACTAATATCATACTGTTTTAATTTGCCATTCTCTAATCACATATGACAAGTACTTTTTCATTTGCTTAATTTTTATCTGTATATCTTCTTGAATGGTGTGTCATTCATGTATTTTGCTTACTATTTATTTGGGTTGTTTGTTTTCTTATTGTTGAGTTTTAAGAGTTCTTTGTATATTTTGTATATAAGTCCTTTGATTCTTTCTTAGTTTCATCTTGTAAAGTTCCAAGTTTCTTGGATATTCAGTTCCGTATCTCTCCCTTTTTTTTCTCTTTGTATTTCAATTTTGAAAATCTTTATTGATACATCTTCAAGGCCATTGATTACGTCCTAGGCCATGTCCAATCTAGTGATGAGCCTATCACAGGCATTCTTCATTTCTGTAACAAAGTATTATATTTCTAGTATGTCATTTTGATCCTTTCTTAGTTTTAATCTCCCTGCTTACATCTGTTCTAACTTGATGTCCAGTTTTTCAAGAGAGCCCTTAGCATATTAATCACAGTCATTTGAAATTCGTATTCTCATAATTTCAAAAACTCTTTCCATATCTGAGTCTTGTTCTGATGCTTGCTTTGTTTCTCCATACTGTACTTTTGCCTTTTAGCATGTCTTGTTATTTTTTGTTGCAAGGCAGACATGATGTATCCAGGAAGAGAAGAGATAGGTCCTTTGGGTAAGATTTTTGCTTAACTGGGGAGGAGTTAGGCTGTGTTTACTGTTTGCTTTACGTGGAGGTGTCAAAGGCTAAAAGTTCCTTTACTACTGTTTTCATCTCTTTTATTAGGATTGTACTAGAGTCTAAGACTTGTAATTTTTGTTTGTTGCTTTTATTTTGTTTTCCTCATCCGTAACCCTCTGTTTTTATGTAGGATCCTGTGACGTGGTGGTAATGTGTTAGGAGAGGGAAGTGTTCTCAAGGCCTATGATTAGGTCTCACTTTTTTCTTGAGCCTGAGTTGAGTATTTCCCCTCCTCCACATCAAAGGCTGAAGTTGGATTTTTCTTTTATCACAGGTTGGTTAGGTTTTGGTGAAATCCCAGTAAGTTAGGTTCTTATAAAATAGTATCCTTCAAGGTCAGGCCTTGCTTAGGAGAACAGAGAAACTTATACTATTTTTAAATGGCTACTTTCCCCTTTCTCTGCTAGAACTAAGAGATTTTTCTCATGTCTTCAAAGTGAGAACCTGGTTACTCTCCTGATGGTAAACTCATGAAAGTGTAGGGGCCTTCCTAAGACCAGGCCCTTGAAGTTTTTAAGTCATGAGCTAGTCTACATTGAGCCTCCAGCAAGTTATCATTTACAATTTAAAGTATTCCTACTGATATGGGCCTCAGCTCTGGGCTTGTGCTTCTGGGCTTCTCCTCTCCTAAGCTTTGATCTTCTTCTGTATGCCTGTCTGTCTCTCCAGTTTTCATAGCAATATTTTGCCCTGAGACTTCAATTCTTTGATTGATCCAAGAAAATCTGTTGATTTTTCAATTTGTTTAACTGTTTTTTTTTTTTTTTTTCTTATTGTGTAGCTGGGAATGATTACTTTCACATTCCTTATATGACAGATTGCAGTTTGGTAGTTTTTTTAAATAGAAGTAACATGTTTTCTTTTTCTATAGATTCTTCTTTTGCAATGAAATTCATATCACTTTCCTTCTTCTAGCTTTCATAGGGATGGAATTTCGGAATAATATAACATATTTTATTATTTGCTAAATATGACCCTATTTGGAATGACTTCAGATCTAATTTGAAATGACTCAACGAATACTGCTTTATGGTTTCACAGAGGTATACGTGTGGAGAAAATATGCAAAATGATGTATGCGTGTGAGTATAAGAGTATATTTGTGTTTGTGCTTCTCTTTGATGAATAAAAGAGTTAGCCATTTAGGATAAATTAAATATATGATAAGACATTTCACAAAGCTTTTAATTGTGGGTACGTATTTTAACACATGACTATTCAAAATACATTTAAAAATAACTAATATTCTCAATTTTCTTTTCTTTATTAAAATTACTGGGGTGACATTGGCTAACAAAATCATATAGGTTTCAAGTGTACAATGCAAAAAACATCATATATATATATAATGCATTGTGCATTCACCACCCAAAGTTAAATTTCCTTCTTCCACCATATACTTGACTACCTTATTTACCTGTCATGGGTTCTTTTATTTCTAGACTCTTCAGTTGTTGAAATTACATATCTTCCTATACTGTATTTTCAATTACAAGGAAGTATCTTTAAGATACATTTATGAAAACTGAATTTGAAAGAGTTGTTTTTTTAACAAACTAAAACGAAGGAAAATAGAATGCTACTTTGTTTTGGAAACAAAGTAGAAAACAAACCTAACATGATCCTGAAACATAAATAGAGAAAATAAAGACATTATGTTTTTAAAAAATGAAGATAAGCATTATCAAAATATCGATGTTAGAAGAAGACAAAACAGTGGTGGTGGAGGTCCCAAGGGAATGTAGCTGGGGCTGGGAGCAGGTCAGAGACATGTTTTCTGCAGTAAATGATCTTTGAATTTAAGCTTGGCTTCACTGAGAAGGGGTTTAAAAAGTCCAGGCAAAAGAAACAAAATCTTTAATGGTGGTGTAGAGCTGACAATATCTTCATGGTCTGAAATGCTGCTTTTCACTTGAGGCAGTTCCCACTCTGAACATATACCTACTACCCTGAGCCTCACTGTCTCCATTGCTTTCCCTTGGGCAGTAGCTTTAAGTAATTTCTCCCTTTCATCCTTCAAGACTTTACTCAAATGTCTCCATCTCAGTGAGAGTTTCCAGCAACGTATTAAAATTTCAAGTCCTAATAGGCAGTGAGGGTCCCTATCTTCTTTCTCCACTTTATTTTTCTCTATAGCATGTATTACCTTTTAACATAATGCATATTTAATTTTATTGTTCAGATCTTCCCAGTGGAACATAAACTCTGTGAAGGAAGGTATTTTTGTTCTGTCTCCAGTATTTAGAATCTTGTCTCACACATAATGAATGCTTAGTAAATATTGAGTCAATAAGTAAATTTTGAAAAATGGTTGAGTCTTTTGCTACATCTAACATTGACATATAATTCTATCCTTGCAATTTTAAGTTATAGTCATGTTTTCTGAATTTTGTTAGACCTGAAGCAAAATATTCAATGGGTTTACATATTTAACATTTCCAGTGAGAGCTCTAAACATTAAAATAATTCAGGAACATTATCACCAAAGAACATTTACAATAGTCTGTTAAAATGTTTACACACACACACACATACACACACACACACACACACATATGTACACACAACTGTATATATAACTGTATATATTACCATACATTATATAATATTATCATATATTATTATATATATCAATCATCTTATTAAAGTGTATGGCAATACTTAGCATCACGGGAAACTATTTTTTTCATCTCTAACTCTCTAAAATGAAATATGAATTCATTTTTTGTTGCAAATTGAATAATATTTTAAAGAATAAAATTAGTCTCCCATCAGGGAAAAAGTGGCAGAAAAGTTGAAATATTTATGATCTCTTTTATAGCCAGCATCTCAGCAGCATAAATAGAATAGGCAGCTTTGCTAAAGGCTGCAAAATATTACCTCTGAGTGCCTGAGAGGTAAACACTGGAAATTTCCTTTTTCCCTGAAAAGAATGAAAAAATAATAAAACAATAAAATCGTGCTCGTATGATATTGTCTTCTGTCCCAATTGTGAGTTTGAGTTTTTTAATCTCAACCATACACTTCCGATCGCTGAGTCGTGTTTGTAAGGTAACTATATACTCTTTTGAAGGCAATGGATAGCACTGTGGTGCTATGAATAGGCTGAGTTTTGTTATTTCTGACACATTTTTTTTCTACATGTTGTTAAATTACACTAGATAAATGGTTTACATATGTAAGCATCAAGTTACTTTAATGAACTATAAGTCAAAAAATCAGGAACTCACAAAAAACTGAAATACTGGAAAGAGTATTCAAACCCTTGGCCTGAAGGTACAAAAATGCTTGTTTACCTCTGTTACTCAATGAAACTTGGAAGTAACGAGAAACTGCAACATAAATAATTATGCTATAATGCTTTGTGTAATTTATTTGGATTTTTCCAAGAATAGTTACGTCAACATTCCTAATCACTTTTATATTTTCTTAAGGCAATCATTTGCCACTACAATATTCTTAAATCTTTCTTTCAGAGATTATCTCTGTTCTATAATTTTTATTTTACAACGGAATTCTATCATCAGACAGGAACTAACTGTCTGTAATCCGTGAAGTAGTCCACACTATTCTTTTAAATGAATGGATTTTGAATGAAGTATATTACCCTCCAAAATGTGAGTGAACCTCACCCAATCAGTTAAAGCTTCGGTAGAATGAAGACTCATCTCGCTCCAGCAAGAATAAATTATGCCAGTGTGCTGCCCTTGAGCTCAAACTGCAACTCTTTCTAGGTCTCCAGCCTGCCGGACTACCTTGCTGATATTAGACTTAATAAATTTCCATGAGCACATGAGCCACATCTTTAAAATTGATCTCTCACTCCTGCTCTCTCCTTCTCTATCTGCTCAAACATATAGAATGCACAAAACCAAGAGCGAACCGAAATGTGATCTATACATTTCCGTTGGTTATGATGTGCTAATGTGGGTTCATCCAGCTAATAAACGCACTGCTCTGGTGGTGGATGTTGATAACGGGGGAGGTTATACAGATACAGTGAGTGGCAAGAGAAATCTCTGTACCTTACCTTCAGTTTTACCATGAACACAAAATTAATCTAAAAAAAGAAAGGTCTTAATTTAAAAAAAAAGTGTGACATGGTGATTGAAGATAAAGAATGACTGCACATACACTTTATTCTTAAAGTTGGAAAATATGCAAATATTGTTTTCTTGCATTTCATATTATTTAGATACAAAAACTTAAGTGTTCAAGCACAACTCTAAGTTATTTTATCACTATTATTTTTTTCAACTTCCATACATATATATTAATTGGATTGTTTAGAAGATTATAGTTATATTTGCCATCACTGCTTTTGATGTTTTTTATACAGTCCCCTCAGTTTTTACTACATATTTGGTAACTTATTCATTGATCAGTGAAATTAAATACACATTAAAAATTCAAGTTTAGAACCTTATGTTTATTATTTTCAGAATAGAATTTCGATGATCATTCTTTCATAAGTAAAGGACAGAATATAAATAAACACGTTCTTCGCTCTTATTTTTGCAACAAGATTGTTAAACATGTTAAAAGACTGCAAGGACCCTCAGGCCTCTCTTGTGCCTATTTTGTAAAACAATTTCCCAAAGACAAATGTTTTCAATTTAGAGACTCTTCTGTTTTAGTTACAGATTACAGGCACAGAAATGTAAATTAGTTTGTAAGAGTTTCTGGAGACTTGGGTTCTTAAACAATCTGACTTTACTGAGCTACCTTATGAACGTTTAATTCTTTGAGAGACCTGAAGCAAAAATTATGAGTTCTAGGTTAGGAAGTGCCTGAGGCATGGAGGAGTTCCAGTGAATACCAGGAGTTTTGCTGGCCTGTGATGATGTAGCATGTGTTACTGGCTGTATCTTTGTTGTCGGCTACAGAAAATGGAATGGATCCATTATATGTAGATGTGATGTTGATGCTCTCCGGAGAATCTGACGGAGGTAAAGAAATAAATGGTTTGAGGTGGTACATAAAAGTGACTCTCATGTTGGCATAACCGTTTTTATGGTTTTAAACAGAGAATTATCTATACCCAGTTAATAATCTCATTTTATCTTGAGTCTCCTGCATCGTTGAACTAAACATAAAGGGTCTTTTGGAACAAAGCTGTGCATAAGGTTTTGACTGTGCCTTTTATGTGAGTAGAGCTCAGTCTGGTAGGTTGGGAATTCATTAGGTAAATTGGCACTGCAACGGGTTGTATTTCTATTGAAGTAGAAGAAAACACTGGAATAAAAATTCTGTGAAATATTGATGCTCCTTTTTTTAATTTTTATTTTTGAAAGTTTTTCAGGTGAAGTAAAAGAGCACAAATTAAGGTGAATTGTTTCCTCCAAACACTGAATTCCTTTAATTTAGGGTTTGCTTTCAGGCAATTAAAATTTTTCTGACAACATTTAACCAAAGAGTTTTATTACCAAGTATCAGGAGGATACAAAATCATTGCAAGTATACTACAAAAGGTTCTGGCCACACTTCCAGGAATGATTTCACCTTTGCGATATAACAGTCTCTGCCATAATCACAGGTTCCACTGCAGAAAAAACAAACAACTCAGAATCAGAAAGCAGAGATGGCACGGCTGCATTGTCTCTGTCCTCATCTGGGTCAGCAAGAGAAACACCTCAGGATCCATCTCCACAGTCCTTTAATTTAGTTCTGAATTTATGTAATGTGAATTTATCTGATTGACCCAATCTAAAGTGTATTATAAAACTAGCTGCAAGGGTAACTAAGAAATAGAGTTTTTAGATTTTCAGCCTCTCCTATGTATGGATGCATGCTAAAAGGAAATCCAAATGGATCTCGAGCATCGATATATATTATGTATCTGTTACATCTTTAAAGATACTTTAAAGTTTACTGTAAGTTTAAATTATGTATATAAAACCTGACTTCCATTTACTTATATGATTAAAAATGTGTTTTTATGGGAACAGAAAAAATCAATATCAAATTTTATACTATGTGTGACAGTCCCTGTTGCTCTAATTTCCTTAATGCTTTTATTTTTGAGTGAATGTAATTATCCTTGTTCTTTATATATCATATAGAACTAAAAAAAAAGCACTGCTCTGAATTTTTTGTTAATTTTATTTCAATTAACTAATTAGTATTAAATTTTTCATGGAAACAGTAACTGGAGTCCAAGACAATCATTAAGCAAGACATATTTTTTGTAAGTAAAAAAAAAAAAATGTTGTTATTATATAATATTCTTCCCTTATCTTTGGTGATATCCCTTAACCCCTCAGGCATCATTTTGCTAGAAAGAACTTACCAGTCTTAAAAATGTTGTTATACCCATGACTGTGGCTTCTTACAGCAAAAGGACACAGCTTAAAGTCAGCAAAGTAGAAAGGCGCATGCAATAAAGTCTAGAGAAACCAGGTGCAAGCTTTCAGGTGACTCTAACCACGAAGTCATAGAGGCATGCACTTAATTCTCCCAGCAACAATGTGTGATAACACATGCAAAGTGTTACCATATGACTGATTTCACCTTCTCAGACTCCAGCCACCCCTTACTCCAAAGCAAATAAACAAATAAACAAAAAAGGCATTCACCATGAATCACATTATATCCAGTCAAACTGGTAGAGCACTGCCCAAGGTCTCAGGAATACCAAAAACAAACAAACGAACAAACGAACAAACAAAAAAACCTACTAAAAGCAGAATATCCTAAGTGCTAATGGGTTATTTCCCCAGAGCTAGCCATGGGCCAGTTCTAAGGATGTGCCTTTCTTTGGAATATATAATGTTTTAATAACCCAGGCCTGCTGATTGACCTTTCCTGCCCACCATCCTTAATTAGTGTGGCACTTTTTTTTTTCCCCAACAAATTTGATAAGATGTTCCTGTTTCAGAAACTAAACAATGTCGTTAAAGCCATAAAAATCACCAGCACTCATTTTCATTATTAAAAAATAATCCATTAATCTTATTCTAAATTTCATTTGTTTCTTTTAAAGTTACATTTTCCCGTGATTACATGTTTGTCTGAAGGGTGGTTGACTGCTTCTTTTCCCTAAAAGATTCTTTGGCTTACATTTCCTAATCTTAGAGATATAGCCATCACCACTTGGTACAGTGTTGTAGGATGTGCACCGAGACACTGCAACTGTCTGGTTTGGATGTGCCAGGATCTTCAGATCAAAAAAAGTAATAGAAATTCATCTTTTCAGCATTGAGCTGTTCATAGAGGAAACAGAGATGGCTGAATTTAAATAACTTAGACCTATGGTGATTATTTGAATTTCCAAGCACTAAAGATATACAACTGAGTTAAGAAACTATGTCCTCGTCTCTCCATGAAGCAAATTATTTACTTTTCTTATTACCTTCACCTGATTAATAACAAAAAGTTCATCATTGAGAAAATGAAACAAGATTAACAATCCGAAGTAAGTGAATAGACAATTTTAAAGCTAAATGTTAGGGAACGATTCAAGGGAAATTATATCAAAGTAGTACAAACAAAGAAAAAGAATTGGAGAATATCAGAGCGGCAAGTGAGTTCTATTCACTTAAAAGTGCTAACAATGAAAGTGCTAAGAACAAAAGACCAATATACCCAGAGTTAAAGTGCTGCCTGTTGTTAATTTCTGTGGTTGTCTGGTAATCCAAGCTTCTGAGTAGAATATTATGTCTATAAATATCAATTGAGCATGAAATAAATTCCTTGGCTCATACACATATCAAAATGTAAAATATTTGTGGATTGACATTCTATTCATTGAAATACCATAAATGCTATGCACGAAAAACCTTCAGTGTACACCAGGGCATGTGTTAGTTTCTTATTGCTCCTTTCAAAAACTGCCACAGACTTAGTAGCTTATCCAATATAAATTTATTATCTTAAATTCTGGAGGTTAAAAGTTCATAAATGCACTTCACTGGGCTAAAATCGAGGCGAGGGCAGGTTTATGTCCTTGGCTTTTTCAGTTTCTTGAGGCTGCCTTCATTCCTTGGCTCACGGTCCATTTTCTTCTCTGTATTTTCAAAACCAGCAATGTTGGGCCAAGTCCTACTCCTGTGGCAATCTTTCTGGTTCTCTCTCTTCTGCCCATATCTTCTACTTTTAAGGACCATTGTGATTATACTAGTCCCACTGGAATAATACAAGATAATCTCATTTTAAGATCAGCTGATTAACAACATTAATTCCATCTTGTCATTCCCCTTGTCATATAAACTAACACAGTCGCAGATTCCAGGATTTAGAAACATCTAAGCCTCTTTCTTTGGGGACCATTATTCATGGACATCTTTGGGGACTGTTATTCTTCCTATCACTGGATAATAGTCACATGTTGCAGGGTTGTGTTCATAATTTACCCAGTACTATTTTAAGAACATAAAATACACTCTCTAATGCTGAGATCTAAAGAAAAATGTATGATGAGGCAGTGAGTTTAATTGAGTGCAAATCTGATTGTTCCTTTCTCAGTACAAATATTAATATAAACATATTGACATAAAAGAAAGGCAGTCATGATTATATTTGTAATTCTTTGATTTGTTAGTATTCAATTGCCATATATTGGTTAAACGATGAAAATATGAAGACAGACTAGCAATAGTCTTAAGAACAAATATTTTTTTTGTTAATCATTACTATTAACATTTTACCTCTACCATGCATGATAGTAATTCAAGAAGAAAAACCTTTCAAGAAAGGTTGGGACTAAATTTCAAGAAACTTCTTTAACTCTATGCATTTATGAGTTCAGACAATTTGTCAACTCCATTTATGTTGAAGGTACGCAATGCTAATATTTGCCATGATGTGCATAGAAAAAAAGTGCTTAGTGCTACATTTTCTATATAATTTTAATATCATTTTTTAAGAGGGAGAAATTTGCAAGTTAAATGTCTCAAAGTGTAATCTCAATCTTTTAAAAGAAATACTCACTTTCTAAAATTAAAAGCATTTAATTAATTATGTTCAGTGGGGTTAGAGAAACATTTTTAAATGTAAATGCAATCACCAATGTGTAAAAAATCGTGAAAATCTATATTAAAAAATGTTTCCCTAGCCACTAGCAATTTTTTAAGTTTAAGATTTTTATTCAGGCCTGATTAAGATTCCTTTGAAAATTTAAAAAATTTAATATTCAAAGACACATAAAATAAAACTAATGAATGCAAATGTAATCATTGCTAGTATGCTTTAGATTTGACCAAATTAATAATATTAGTGGATCAGTAAGTAAACTGGTGATGAAAGTAAATGTTACTTAATTTTAATTAGAGATTATGTTTCCTGGACTTTGGTGAAAAATTACTTTGAAAGATAAATGCATTTAAAGGCAGCATATTCTAAAAAGTTTATCTCCAGTTTAGTTATAGATTTACATGTATATTTCCAGAAGTACTATCTTCCTCTATATCCCCAATATATCAAAGATTGTCCATCAACTCTAAGACTTCTCCTTGGAGTACTCACTATTAGAGAATGTTCCTAAAACTCATTAAAGGTAAAAATGCCCTATAACCCAATAATAGGTTATATAAATTATGGAACCCCGGTGAAACGTGGAGGCTTGTAACAGAAAGTTACAAGAGTAAAATTGTGAGGGAAGGGAGACTAAATTCTCATCAGTAGAACAGGTAATACATTTTAGAATATTCATGCAGTAGAATAGTAAAATAGACCGAGGTCAAATTTTTTAAATTTTTTTTTAAAAAAATGCATAATGTAAATAAATATAATAAATTTATAATCAACAAAGCAGGTTTAAAATAAAGATTAGATTATAAAATGAAAACAGCATATAATAATTAAGAATATATTAAATTAAGTTAGAAAATAAATTTAAATGTAGTAAAATAGAAAGATATACATGAAAACACATGGGAATGAGGGTAGTTGTTAGCTCTGGTGGGTGAGCAAATTTGTTCAAAAAAGGGACATTAAGGACTTAAATATATTTGTGACATATAAATTCTAATGTTGAGTCTTGGCTATAAGTAGAATCTGCTAGTTCATGCTTTTTCTGTGGTGTCATTTTCCTGTGTATTATAACAAAACTCTGGAAAACAGAGATACTTTCTTTCCAAAACTTTTGGCCTCCAGCAGAATCTCTAAAGTGCCAGCCTGGATATAGCTTGCAGAGTGATTTCCTTTAGAAATCAGGCCAATTTCCATCTCCATCTCCCTTGGACACTGGAAGGGAAATGTGACCAGCAGTACTCTCACAAAAGGGGATACGATCTTGGGTGTTCGTTGTCCCTTAACGATTTGCAGTGTGCCCGCTCTGACATGGACAGTAGCCTCTTGGCACAGTAGAACCTCCTTAAAACTCATATGTGATCGAGTGATTGGAACACAAAAATTTTCATTTTAAAAATGTAACATTGGAAAACAATGGCCAGAGACTTTGATTGAGACCATAATAGGCTTCTTCTCTAAATATAGGCTTGTTATTTACAAGTTATATCGTAACTGGATTACTCAATTATTTGTGTCCCACTATTATATGCATGTGAAAGATTTTTTTTTTTTTGTATTTATAACATAGCAAACATGCTTGGTAAATGTAAGTAAAATAAATAAAAACCTAGGGGTTAAATCATATGGCTTTTGTTCTATTCTGTTTGACATAATTCACTTAGCATAATGCTCTCAAGATTCATCTGTGTTGTGGTAAATGGCAATATTCAACCTTTTGTATCTTAGTATTCTATCATATATATATAATATGTATATATTATAGATAATATATATTATATATATATATATATAGATGTGTGTATATATATATATACACACATCTTCTTCATCCAATCATAAAGCTTCTGTGAACATAGGAATACATATATCTTTACAAATAAGTGTTTTCTCGTAATTTTTGGAAGAAACTCCATAATGTTTTCTGCAGCACTGCATCAATTTGCATTCCCACAAACAGGGTCTGAGGGTCCCTTTTCTCCACATTATTCTTTTCTTTTTGATAATGGCCATTCTAACAGGTATGAGATGGTATCGCATTGTAGTTTTGATTTACTTTTCTCTAATAATTAGTGTTGTCCATCTTTTTGTATGTCAGCCATCAATGTGTCTTCTTTGGAGAAGTGTGTGATTTCACGCATATGTGGAATATAAGACAAAAAGTAACAACCAAACAAACAGAAAGATAGTTACCAGTGGGAAAAAGAGGTGAAGGGAGGGAGAAGTAAGTGAAGAAGGTCAAATATATGGTAACTGAAGAAAACTAGACTTTGAGTGGTAAGCACACAATAGAGTACACAGATGTTGAATTATAATCTTGTGCACTTGAAAATTATCACTTATTAACAAATATTAACCCAATACATTTATTAAAAAAAGAAAAGAAAAGAAAGAAAAGAAAAGAAAAGAAATACACACACATACACATGCAAAGAACCTATGGGGAAGAAGCTTTTCTACCTTAAGAATTCCAGGTCCCTAAATTTGATGTAGCCACTAGATTCTGCTTTTAAGTGAGCTCTCAAAAAAAGAAATAAAACTGTCTTCATCCATTCAGCCTGTTATAATGGAATACCACAGTTCTAGCTTATTCACAACTGAAATTTATTTCACACAATCATGGAGGCTGGAAGTCCAAGATAAGGCTGCCAACATGTTTGAGTTCTGGGTTATAGGCTGCTGATTTTTCCCTGTGTCCTCAGGTGGTAGAAGGGGCAAGGGAGCTTCCTGGGGTCTCTTCTATAAGAGCACTAACCCCACTCATGAGTGTTCCACCCTTGTAACCTCAGCACCTCCCCAAAGCCCCACCTCCTAATACCAACATATTAAGTATTAGGATTCCAACACAGTTTTGGTGGCACAAACATTCAAACCATAGCAGTATTCATGTGATGATACCAGGAATGATGAACCTCATTATAGAATCAATCATCATTTTATATTTCTGAAATCATTAGCCTCAAACCCATTGTCAATGTATCAAATGTCTTCAAAATCATTGTGCAATAACATAACTACAGTATATTTTCCAGTTTGGACCGCATCTTAAAAACTGTATAAATAGTGTATGGTAGACCCTAATGATTAGGCTATTGCTATAACTAGCTTGACAGCATAAAACAATTTATGTGGTAACTACTGTTTAAAACTCTATCTGTTCTAAGACATAACTCGCCAAGGTAGAATTGATGCAGTAATAGTACCTTGTATTTTTTGTGTTCATGTCATTAATCAAAGACACAAATCAATTTTTGCTGCTACTAATAATAATCTTTCATTTACTTGGGGTTTAAGGCAGCAGCTCAGTCAAGCAAAACAAAATATTATCAAAAACTTATTTCATGTTTTAATTGTGATTGGTTATAAGTATTTGGAAAATAAAATGAAAACATAATATAGAAATAGCCATATTTTTATGTAAAGATATGTTTAGAAGCATGAAATCTATTTTTCTCCTTGAATCAACCAAATTACAACCAAGAATTAATTTAAAATTACTTTTTACTGTAGCATTGCTTTCTCAAGACAATTAAAATTTTTGGCTATATTATATACAATACTATACTTCCTTAAATCTCACAGGACTGATAGAATGTTTAATACATTGACCAGAAAATTCTTTCGATTGCATAGCTATCAAAAAAAAAAAAAATCTAGTTTCCTATTCTAACAGCATTTGTTGAAAAACACAGCAATGATTTCTTAAAAACTCATCCTGAGAAGACTACAGACACCCAAATTCCATTCTGAAAAGGCTATAGTACTTGTTCCTTGACATTTTCAAAGTTCATGCGATCCTGAGAAATGATTAAAGGTTATCTCTAGAGCATATTGCTGATGACAATTTTTCTAGTTTGCTATCTAGTTCATAGGTAGAAAAGAATTTATTGTTTTAAGAAATTTTCTTTTCTTTTCCACTCCATCCCTTAAGTCACAACTTAAGCCAGTGTGTGTGCCCTAAGCTGATGGAAAGTTCTATGTACACCAGGATAGTACATCACTGATAATAATATAAACACATAGTTCAAGTCTCAAGAAATCATTTTATTCCTATCATTTTTTTTGATTTTGTTTCCTTCTGAATGGTATATTATTCCTTTATCATAAATCAAAAAAAGACAGAACCCAAGGTTCATCTTGTAAACTATTACCAATAGATTTTTTGTTTTTTGTTTTTTATTTTTGTATAAGGGCTGTATAAGACACAAGTAATGGCATATTTATACATTTGAGATGCTTTCATTCTTAACATGTACTTTAATTCTAATCTAAAATTAAGTTTGATTTATTATAAGCTCATTTCAAAAAATTATGATAAATGCATATAAAGTTTATTGACTATTATAAGTTTTAAACTAAATAACTACAACCATAAATGTAAATATGAACAAAATTTCTAAAATTTTCTTCTTCGCCCAATGAATGAAATAATTTCTATTTTGGAGAGCAGTAATCAAAAATCTTGTCAATATGCAACCATTAACTATTAACTATTGTTGAATCCATCCCTAGATGTCATGCTCTCTTTGATTAATAATTCATATATGTTAATTCTATCTCATTTTTACTTTCATATGTGAATTTGCAAGAAAAATATTTCTCTGTAGCTTATGAAAATATCATTACATAGGAAATCTGACAGGCAGTTTTCCAAACTTTCTACACTCAGACACCTGCTTACATTTTTTGTCATTCTTGTTCTATTTTCTCTTCTGCTTCCCTTTGTTCCATAAGGCACACTTTTTAATTATTCCTCTTTTACAGATGACATAACCGAGGCAGAGTGAAACAAATTGTCCTGCCCAGTTTTGTACATCCAGTAAGTGGCAGGATTACTATGCATGAGTACCTGTAATGGAGAATGGATGTGTAAAGTTGGATGCCTTGTGGTTTCTTCCATTAAAGAACTTAAAATCTACTTTGCGAAATTGGCATCTACAGATGAGCTATATCACAGTGAAGTAATGATTAAGATTAACACAATGATTAACAATGATTAAGAGTAAAAGCTTTTGAGTCCAATCTGAGATTGATCCCAATTCTCACATAAAGTAGCTGGGTGACCTTGGATGGAATACTTATCTTTTCTTGCTTCAATTCATTTATTTATAAAATGAAGTCATTATAGTGATAATGCAAATGTATTGTGGCAGTTAATTGAGCTGAAAAGCAAATAAATTGTTAAATACAGCTTCTCAGAAACTGGTAGTATTCAATAAAAAAATTACTATTATAAATTATTATGAAAATAGTGCAATGACTAGTTATAAGAGAGAAAGTAAACACATGCTGAAGCCAGTTTAGTGATAAACGAGATACAGTATATTCCAACTGGTCTATTATTTATTTAACTGTCACACATTATCTATTTTTAACTTATTTTATTTTACATTTATTCATTGAGTTAATAATTGCACTAGATAATTTGTAAGGTCCTCTTAAACTACGATATTATATGAAATAAATAAAGGTAGATAAAAGGTCAAATATTTGGGTCAACTTCACTGCCCCTAGTGAGACCACAATTTACAATATTTCATAATAATGGAATACTTTTCACTTTTGTTTACATGATTGAAGGTCTTAAAAAAACATAAGTAAAACTTTCTTTAAATTATAATTTTTAATGATACTCTCTGAAAACTTCCTGAGATTGGTCATATTTTATATCAGGATTATATGTTATCACTTGTTGCTCTCCAAAAAGAAAATTGTGTAGACTTTGAAAGTTTCAAAAGACTTTTACTAGAGGGTGGAGGTGAAAACCAGAGTGTCAGAGATTAGGAGTGAGATGGTAGACTCATGTAAGCTGCTCTGAACTGCAACAGAAAGGGAGGCAGCAGGTTGCCTCAGTATGTTAAGTGTTGGAATAAACACCACGTCCTTTAAATACATTTGCCACCTATTTTCAGCATGAAGCCACAAATGAAGTTTTAGCAATAACAAAATAAAGTAGATTTTACTAAAGCATAGAAACTTAAATATGATTTTTTACAAGAACCAATGAAAGAAAAGGAACACGTCTCTTATTCCTGTGGATAAATGGTTATGCACTGAAGTGTGATATTTAATTACCTCTTTTTGTTTTGCTCTTTATTATTTTAACGTTACACTGGCCATAAAATGATATAGCCCATTTTAAGGTGCAGCTACAGTATTTTTCTGGCTGATTTCTGATGCAGAGTATTTTGCCCATGGTCACCACACCACGGAAAGGTTTTTCTTCAATCAGTTCCAAATTTATAACCCTGAAATTCACCAGCGTTATGTCATTAAACAGGGGAGTCTATGTTCCTTCAATCAATTAGAAACCTCCCCTAATTCCAGCCTCCTCTATCTGGTCATTCTACTTGACAGGATGATGACGCTAATCCCAATTGCCAACGTCTCATCATACAAAATACTCTGAACATTACACAAAACCCTACTATATCAGATCCTTTCAAAAAAAGAAAATATACAAATTTGTATGGAAATGCAAAAGAGGCTAACATACAAAAGAGGCTAACATGCAAAATAGTCATAAGTTCTGTAAGTACATCCTTGAAAATTAGCATCAAAAGAAAAAAATATTTTATTTATAAAATTTGCAAATGTGTTTGAAAGATTTCAGTGGAAAAAATGTTTGACACAGGGCTATTATTTAGTTTTCTTAGTTTTAATAGCACAAAAAACAATACCTGAAACACATTAAGTGCACAGTATACATTGCTGAAAATACAGGAATTTTATGGTTACTTTTTAATAATCTATAATACTTAAATGTTCAGAAATACCATTTAATTTAATATATTCTTTTTAAAATCAAAGATTCTTACTAGTCATTAGGTGACATCATTCTGACATCTCTGTCTCTCCCCATATATAAGAAGACAGAGTTAGATAAATTAGACAAATTCTAACATTTCAGTATTTTATTAGTACTTCATGAAAGCTAAAAGAATATGAACATATTGTTTCTTTTTAAATCATGGTTATACATGGCAATGGTACTGTTCCAAATATGAATTATATATATTTACACACACATACATGGATAGGTTATATGCATGCATATTTTCCTATGTGTGTTTATATATTTATTTTGAAAAAAAATGAATTTATCAAAGTACGAAATCCAGAAAAAAACTTGGCATATTCTCAACTTCCACCTAATTACAATATACTAATCATGACACATTGATATAAATGTTGAAAATTTTCTCTCTTATATCAATACAGCAATGGGTAAAAGAAAGAATATAATGGTACTTGTTTACTATTTTATCTTCATGCATAGAACGATGTCTGGGAAGTGGTTACTAATATTGTTAAATGAAAATGGTGACTCATAAATATTTATTCATTTATTTCATTAAATAAAATTTTACTTACTACCTACAATTTGGTAAGTACTAAACAAGATATTAGTAATTCTGAGATAAAAATTACTCCACCCTCAATAATATCCCAGCCTAAAGGAAGGAACATAAACCTATCAATACATAATAAAAATGCTATCTTATTTTGTCATAATCCTCAGACACATTGAATAGTTTTCTACCAATGTCGTCTTGGAAAACTTACGTGAAGACCTCAGTTGCTGATTGGAATAAAATATTTCTCAAATTCTTTACTGTTCCAGAACAGTTCATTCATATTACTTCTCATATTTATTAGCCTGGAATTCTACACAAAATGCAGTTCAGTAATCACGTGTCCTATGCTAAGCCTCTATTCCTATAACTTTCGTCTTTTCTCCCCTTTCCTTGCATGTTTGCTTCTCTGTTGACCCATTTCATAGTGCTTTAAAAACTCTCCTTTTGAAGAAATTAAATTAAAAACTATTTCTTCATAGAATGCCCATTCATCTTTCCCCTTAAGGGAAATCTGACTGCTCTTTCGGTTTGCTGCATTTGTAGCTCACTGCCGGATTGTTTCTTGGCAGCTTGAGAGTGGTTTAGCCAATCTCCTGTTACATTTGTTTCATTACAACTTTGACCAGTATCTGGCACAAAGCCTTCTTTTATGATGTTAATGCCACCTATTGCTTAATAAAATTTGAAGATATTAATTGAGTTTATACACTTTCTATGTCTTTGTTAGCAGGAGAATTTTTCTTAATACATGGAAAGTAAGCTTTGGATTAGAAAAGCAATTATACTTAATAGAGAGAAAATAGAATTGAAGTCTGTGTTTAACCGTTCGTTATGAAGAAGGCTCTCGATACCCACAGCAATAGAAATAACTTTTCTATCTCTGAAAGTGCTGGGGTTCTTTAGGGAGGAAAGGGAGTAAAATAGTCTCAGGAGGCTAAGACAAATAATTTAACATAAGATTTTGCTGTAGAAGACAAGTAAGGGAAGGGAGCTACTTAGATGTTGGCCCTGGTGATGAAGGCCCAGGGTTCACATATGTGGTTATGGCAAATTTAAAAAATATATATATTAACTGGAGTTTTTAGACTTTTCTGTACTATGAACATTAAAAACTACTCCTATCGCTTATGTGACTTAGAAAGACACACTTATAACCATTGTAATCCATGCTTGTTTAACAGTCAAAAATGTTAACATGATGCAAAATAAAACCTTGCACAATGCTGCTATTTTATGTGAAATTACACTTTCTTGTAGAATTAGCATCTTGCCATGTAGATGTGGGTCCTCTCTCCAGACCAGCAAAACTTCTCTGACAGATAACTCAGAGTGAAAATCTCACATTCATAGGTTTTTTCAGTCGCTAGGAGAACCTCATTTTCCTCTCTTTTGATTACTGCAACAAACTATGGCTTGTTATTAATCCGTTATTCCAGCCTAACCTCCATTTCATTTTCCAATAAGTGCTGGAAAAATCCTCTGAAATTTGGTCTGATTAAATTAATTGTCTATTAAAAACCTTCAGAGTTGAAACTATTTTCCATATCTTCATACAGAAAGAACAGTTCTTCCCCATTTATTTTTTATTTTTTGTTTAGTTCTCATGTTTACCACTGACCATACTATGATCTAATTCTCACATGTAATATAGAGACATTTTATATTTTATTTTTTAAAATGTCTCATTCATGCCATTTTACCTTAGAAATATTGTACAAATTGCTCCATTTACCTACATTGCAACATGCACATCCACACATATACATACACACATCCATCAATGTATGTATACATGGGATATTTATACTTTTGTTAAGGACTTTAATTTAAGAGATGCCAACTTCAGCAAGGATCTTACTCTCACTGAAGAATCAGTCTCTTCGGTGTCCTGCTTTTAGCATATTGCTTTTCTCACCATCATACTTTTTGTCACATAGTATTTTAAAGGCATATTAACACCCTTCATTCTCTCATTAGATGCCATATATCTTGAGTTTAAGAAACATGTACTAATGTATCATCTGCACATTGCCCATAGTCGATGATGAATAAAAATGTTTTAATGAATGGCAAACTTAATCCCTGAGTTACATTTTATAGGGATAATTAAGTAGAAAAAAGAATGTCTTCCTACCCCAAATCTGTCCACATCCTTATCACCGGAACCTATGAAAATGTTACACTACATAGAAAATAATTAAAGTCACAGATTAAGTCAAAGTAGCTAATCAACTGATTTTAAAATAGATTATTTTAGATTATCTGAATTTGCTATGCTAAAGTGATGTGTAGGAATACCCTACACATGGCTTATATGCAAATCTAGGTTATAAGCAAATACTATTTAATTTTATACAAAAAACATAAGCATCCACAAATTTGGGTATCCATAGGAGTCTTAGAACCAATCCCCCACAGATGACTGTACATCAATAAGTTTCTAGAGATAAATATCAGATTATACTCTCCAAATATAAGGCAATAAAATTAGAAAGCAAAGTCCAAAATGTATATTTTAAATTTATAAAACTGTATTATAGTTGGAATTTAACTTTTTTCTTAAAAATAAATCATGAAGGTAACTAAGTATTTATAAGTGAAGTACTGTGATAATACAGTCAAAATATCTGACAACAATTAAAGCTACTATAAATGGGAAATCTAAAAGTTTATTTTCATTAACTCGAAAGAAAAACAGAAGAGTCAAAACATTAAAGAATTAAGAAAGAAAAAGTAACAACTATAAAGGTAGAAGACAAAGAACAATAACAAAAAAAAAAGATTACGGAAAAACATTTTTAATAGATTAATAAAAAAGATTTGTCTTGGTGAGTGCTGGTTAAGAAAACGCTGAGATGTGGTGTGTTAAATAAAATGCTAAGTAAAATATGTAAAAATCAAATTATAAACATAAGAAATTGATTTAAAATGCTAGTAGAAAAAAGGTAAGTTTAATATAATAAAATTAATAGTAAAATATATTTTATTATCTCTGTGACATAGATTAATTAAGAGATGATAAAATTAGGGAGAGGAAAAAGAACTTACTGCTAAGCTATCTTAGATTCTGTTCCTTTTCTCCAGCCATAAACTTATCACTGATTGTTTTTAGCCCTTATAAACCCCATTAGACAACTTAATGTAGAAAAGGAGGCAATGTGGGAAAATCTTAGTCTACTGAGCCTAGAAGCAGACAGGTTTTGTTGAAACTTTTCTTATGACATGTAGCCCATTAAGACCTACTATGAGTCGCATACATTTGAAATAATTGTTTCCATTGTATAAGTCCTATTCATTATTTTTGACTATTTATCACTTCGTCGAAATTCTAAAACTGTGGTAATAAACTCTTAATTAGCTTTTTTCCCAAATATAATGCATCTAAATTTTATCTAATTTTGTGTTCTAAATTTGCCATAACAAAATTATAAAGTCTTCTAGGATTTTTACTATATTTTCTACTTTATAATATTGCCTGTCTTTTCTGTATAAAGTAAATAAATGTTTGAATACTGAATGAAGAGATGTATCAGTAAACAAATAAATATGGCAATAGTATTTTATTTTATAGTGCTTTACATATAAACTATACAATTATATCACTGGTCCACAAATTTCCTATTCCGAAACTATTATATTCACATATTCATTTGGGAGCTTTTAGCAGAAAAATTGTGCTACTTCATTTAATATATAAGCCACAGAAATGTACAAAAGTCTCCTGAGATGGAAATTCAAATCCAATAATCCACATGGTCTTGAGTATAGTGTGTCCTATATAAGCCTTGTGGTTCATTAATAACTCATATATGATAAGCTTATATTCACTGTATATAGTTTTATTCATTTCACAAATGCAATATGAACTGGAGAATCAAAAATTTGAAGAGTCTATAAAGTTGTGTCTTTTGTAACAAATATGGTAGGTTTAAATGTTAATTTGAAAAGATTTTTCATTGAACACGTACATGCAGACTTTATATGTATATAAATAAATGTTTAATCAGCAGACAATTGGATAATGAAGTTAATGGTTTCATATATACAATGGAATATTAGTCATTAAAAATAAAAAAGAAATTACCATTTGCAACTACATGGATGGACCTAGAGGTTATTATGCTGAGTGAAATAAGTCAGACAGAGAAAGATAAATACCATATAATTTCACTTATATGCAGAATCCAAGGAACAAAATGAACAAACTAATCAAAAACACACTCACGAATATAGAGGACAATCTGGTGATGGCCAGAGGAGAGGGGGTTGGGGGTGCTGAGAGAATGGGGTGAGAGTTAAAGAAGTACAAATTAGTAGCTGATGGATGGTCACAGGGATGGGGAGCACGGCATAGGGAATGCAGTTAGCATTAATATAATGGCTAGGTGGAAAACCAGAGGAGAGAAAGAACAATTAGGGAGATTATTTAATAAACTATATAAATGTTTAACCAATGTACTGTGTACTTAAAACTAACATAATAAAAGTTTTTAAAAATTTATATATGTGTATAAATAAATCTATTCAGTCAATTGGTAAGATATCTTTACCTCTCCATCTCAGGGGGTGCTTTAAAGTGCTAAGTATATGAAATATGTGAAAAGAATGTAAATGGTAAACCGTAATTTCAAGCACTAGTGTGTGACAATTAATGAAATGGGAAAGGCTCGTGAAAAGATATATTACTTGAGCTTAAAAGCTCCCATAATTAAGAGATGGCCGTTTTTGAAATCTGTTATTAGCCTTGCTGCAGTTTCCTTGCACTTGCTGCCCGTACTCGAAAGATCATTAAGAATTTCTGTGAATGTCTTTGTGTTTACTCTCATTCATGGAGTCTGCTGCCACTCACTAAACAAAGCCAAAAACAGGAGCGCCACTGCGTGTGGAACTCCCTACACAAGCAATATATTCACAAGTCATTCAAATGTCCTCTACTTCACATGATTACACTTTAAGCTGTTAATTTCAATGAAGAACTGAAGGTCACTTTAGCCGTACTTTTAACAGAACACAACTCAGAAAACTTTCACTTTTATGATACTTGAAAAAAAAACTATTATTGTATTACTGGTTTTAATTTTCTAAAAATCATAAAATAAAGAACAAATCTTAAAAGCAATGGTCTCATTTTCGTCCAAATTGTATTGGTTATTTTAAAAATTGTTTTAAAAAAAATGATAACAACCATTTTTAATTTGAGTACTGAATAAAATGAAGTGGTTTAAAAATATCTGTGAGTTAAGTGTGCAGGTTAAATTTTATTTCTGAATTAAATGATTTTATACTTGAATTAAATTATTTTTAAATTTATGCTTAAATAAGTGATTTAAATTCTTAGTTTCTAAATACTGATGCTACCTCATCTCTTGGGTAAAAAACTGAAGACAGTCTGGCCACTAAGTAAAAATATGTGATTTGATCAAATAAGACAGAGGAGGATAAAGAGGAAAGAAAGAAGGGAAGGCCAAAAGCTACCATGACAGTAATGCAAAATTTAATTAAATAAAACCTATATTCCTAAGGCTGGAGGAGGGCTAGAAAGACAGCTGGAAAGAGCTGGAAGAATTAGGGAAATTATCCACAATTAGTCACTTAAAGTTTTAAACACATCTCCATTCATGAGCATAGCTAATTCCAGGGTCAGAACCATAAAGTCCAGTGTCTCCCTTTCCTTTAACAGCATCTACTAATTGGACATTCGAACAGTGTAGCTCATTGCGTGTTGCCATTATAGCTTTAGGTTTAACTACTTTCTGTGACACTCTTTCAAACAGACAAAAAAAAAAATAGTGAAGCCTTATCCCTATATGTAAATGTTTCCATTTTCTATTTATTAGTTAAATATTAGTAAAATAACAAAAACATAGCTATTATTATAGAAGCAGCATTAATTTCCCCTCTGCTCATTTGTTTTCCAAAAATCCTTCTTTTATTTTTTTCCTTGAGTCATCCTTGACAATTTTCTAAATTCCCTGCCTATTCTTCATTTTTCCCTTCAATAAAAATATCTATTACATATTTATTTTTTCTTTCCCCAATCTGTGCTCTTATTATTCTACATATTCTTATATTTTCTTAGATAAATATATCTTGATTTTATAAAAAAATTATTTATTGGTATTTTACATTAATCAGTGCTTACTAGAAAGAGTGTTAGAAATGTGTGTGGAACTGTTGGTGATATATAAACTGTGGTGTTTCCCTTTAAGAAGCTTATAGAGTCTAGTTTTTAGATATATAAGTATCATGAAAATGAAATATTGAGATATTGAGATAATAAACTCAATAGAAAATTATTGAGTTTATTATTGGTTACATAAACTTCAGGGTATAAGAGAGAATTCAGTAGTTCAGCTGAATCTCTGATATTCTATGTTTTCTATTTATTTATTTGCTAGGTTGCCATCAGTATATGTCATCACGCCACCAGGACCATCCTGAGGAAGTACTTCTGTCTAGAACAGTACAGACAGTCTTGTGGCAAAAAGAGGAATGACCAACTACAAGCCAGATTTTAAATCCTCTGTCCGGATGACACATTGACCAAAGCAAGGCACACAGGCACTCTTGACATGAATTGGGTAAATTTGAATAACCTTCTAATATTTTTTTAATACAAACTATCACTGAGAATTAGCTCAGATCTTCAGCTCATAGTGTAAATGTGAGTTCCTCGGTAAATTTTTTTAAAATTGCCTACACTTGAAGCACTTGTTTTACAAACATATCTTATTAGCCATGAGAAGAGACATTGCAGGTATATGTGAATGCTTTTATTACCAGCTTCTAATAGAATAACTTAAACCCAGACTTAACCAATGACAACTAAACAAAGCAATGATCACAACTGGATTATTTAGTCAGCCCCTGGTGTAATCTTTTTACATGGCATAGGATATTTTTCAGTAATAATTTTCCCGAAATGTCAATTTTTATATGTGACAAAAATCTTTGAAATCTAGATCCTTCTCATTGTTTCACATCAATTTAATATGACATGCTTAGATTGTACAATCAAGATATAACTATATATTGTTTTCGTATTGCTGTTTCTTTGTATATTGCCTGGATCTTCTTCAGACACAAAGTTACATTGAGATTAATACTATATTAGAAGATTTCATAAATAGAGGTTATTTACTAAGTGTTTGCAGAACAAAGGTATTTCAGAAGCTTTAAAATAATGCAGATGAGATTAGTAATCGTTATATCAAACATTTCCTAGGTTCCAACTGTATCAATCACTACATTACTCAGATAGAGAAAATGTGCAAATGATTCTGGTTCCAGTAGGATAATGCTGTTACACTTTGCAGAGTCTCTTCCTATAAGATGCCATTCTTGCAAGAATTTGTTATTTGCAGAAAAGAATCACACTGCATTATACCGTTTGTTAGAGATTTACAGACGTTGTTGACTTCCTCTATTACTCCTTCCTCTGGTTGGGCCCAACCTCTCACCCTAAGAAGAGAGTGGGCAATCTAAGCAGCGACCAGCTCTTACAAGACACAGGAAAATAAGCCTTGTCCCAGACCATGTGTCCTTCCAAATGGCAATATTAAGGGGTAAAGTAGACGACGTATTGTGGATTTATAACTCCAGGTTCACACAGGAATTAGGAGGGAAAGTCCCAGGTATGTGACAATTGTACGATAGTATAGTTTGTATCACACTTAAAAAAAAAATACGTAAGTCATGTTTTTCCTTGTCAAGACATCATGCTTTGACTTTGGCTCTGTCATCTACTGTCTGGTAGAGCTAACTGAACAAATTAAATAATTCTTTAAAAAATTTCATTTGGAGCTAGATTTCCTCATTACACTATTATCGAGTGTAGGGGTGAAGGCAAGAGTAAACAGTGTGTGACATATTTATGTTTAGTTCCACAAAGATCTTTGTTTCTTTTCCTATTCTGCTTTGAGAGCTTTCATTTGAGAGGCTAAAACATTGTGAACATTTCCTCCCAGCTCCCTTTTCTCCTTTCCGCTTTAGTGGTGTCCTTGCTCTCCCCCCGCACCCCTACTCCTCACTCTTTACCATCTCTGGATAATTAGTAAACTACCTTTGCTTCTTTTATTCTATTCTGCCATCTGGCTGCCCTCAGCTCCTCCGGTACCACAACGTCTACCCTCTGCATCATGCTTTATTAATACCTCAAGTTCAGTCTTTGCTTTTATTTTACTATACTTGATCCAGGTTGTTGTTGTTGTTTATCTTCTTTTAAAAGGGAGCTCATTAGTGATTTTTTTCCCCTGTGCATACCAAAACAAACAAACAAACAAAAAACTAATACCTGTTTCCTTGAAAAAGTTTGATTGCTTTGACTTGGAAAAAGTGTATAATCTTGTATTTGCAGACCTGTAATACCTCATCTATTCTACTCCTTAACATGGCCGTTTAGAGAAACCCATTATCTGAGAAGGAATCATTCTCCTGCTGCCTTGTATGAGATTTTGGCTGCAGCTTAGATTATCCTCTCTGTTCTTATTTTGAAAATTAGTTGTCAAATATCAGCAGCCCCAATTTCTTCTTTCAAAGAATGACAGTTGTTTTACCAGGTCCCAAAGCAATGTCTTTTAACCACAGTTAACAGCTTTGACCTACTGTTCGCCCCATTCTAAGTGTGGTCATGTTTCACTATCATTTCTAAATTTATTAATAAATGGAGGGTCATGTCTTTTAAACTGAAGTATTCTTTTCATTAAAACTACCACCAGGCTCCCTGTAGTAGGAAAGGTAAATTCCTGTATTTTTTACTGCATTTGAAGTTATCATATAATATCAAAGTAAAATTATGATTAGACGAAGAGTCTGTAATATTAAGAACAAATGCACTTTGAAATTATTGCTCGTCTAAATGAAAGATTTATAATCGTACGTTAACTTCCCTTTGACACATCTGCAATTTAAATCCTATTAGGAGGCATTCTAATTTTCCCTGAAGTGGGAGCTCAAATGTGGAACAAATTCATCCCAAAGGAATTGATTCTATATTCCACTGACGACCAGGTAGCTTCCATGTGGCATTTTGTCTCGTGCATATTGTTTCTTCCCTAAAGTAAAGGGGGCATTCTGTTTCAGAAACTACTCCAGCTCAATTAGAGATACAGCAGATAACCCACAGGGACTAGAATGACAGTCATCTATTTTGAATAATTAGGCTCAGATTTTGATGGCTTCTCTCAGCCTTACAAAACTCACCTGATTTCATCGGATTCCAGAACTTTAAACAACAACAACAACAACAACAACAACAAAACAATAATATTTAATCCTTCGCAGTCCCTTCTCAGCCAGTATTCAACTCATACAATCTCTGTGAAGACCTGCAGTGTCTTCCTAAATGGGGACTCTCAAAGTGTGTTTGTTGGGAGGCAATTTTCCATTAGTTTCCTGTGTTTCTGCATTTTTTTTTTGAGTTTAGACTATCTGATGAAAGACATTTTATGTTAAACAGACTTGGAAGGCAGAGGCAATATCTTCTTCAGGGCAAAATGCTTCCTTTTTTTTTTTTTTTTTTTCTTTTCTACTGACACCCTTGTATCTGCAGATATTATCTGCCTCTCTTTTGCATCTGCATGTGGGAACTGGGGCTCAGAAAACTGACAGACTCTGCCCTTACCACCCACACACAAATACTGCTGATACTTCAGCTATTGCTGTTGCTGTAACTAATAAACTGTCTTTTATTTCCGATCCAGTAGTCCGTGTCTTCTAGTCGAACCTATGAAACCATGGCAGACTCACTTGTTAGCCTGAAAGTAAGGGAGAAAAATCTTAGACACTTTATAGTTTTTGACAGTGTTATCAAGCTCAAAACAGATGACCAAGCACAAGTAAAACTGGAGCTATGGCCACAGGGAGCTGCTTTTGAGGAAGGAATGTGCATTCAGTTGTACATAAAAGATAAAGATCTAGTCTTTTTTTTTTTTTTTTCTCAAGAACTCCGTTCCATATCTCACACTGCTGCTCAAATTGGGTGGAGGCCAAGGTCCATGTCCTTCAGAAAGCTTTTGTTTAATGTTTCAAAATAAAAGAGGTGGATCGTTATGGTAATAAAGGAAATTCTATACAAAAGGTATAAGGTCATATCTGAAAAGATAATTTCATCTAGTATCTAACCTTTCATTTGTTTGTTCATTAATTAATTACTAAATTTTTACTAAATTCCTATCATGAGTCCGAATCTAGGCTAAAAACTGGCTATTAAAACAAACAAGTTTCCCTATTTCCTGTGTTTAAAATGTATTTGCATGGCTACCTTTAGTTAGGAAAATATATTTATATATTTATATTACACATCGATGTATACATACATTCATATCTCTAGGCCTAATCTACCCATCTATCATCTACCTATCTGATAATTGCGGTAAGTTCTGTGAGGAAAACAAGTAGAACATTCAAAAGACATGTTGCTAGATATGTTGGGTAAGCAACTTTAGACTGAATGGAGCTGGGCTCAGATGCACGAGATGTACATGAATTATACAAATGAATCAGTTAAAATCAGACAGAAGCAAATTAAACTGCAATCCGTATATGGTTGAAAACAATAGAATAGTTAAAAGGAGAGTTTTTTTTCTTGTTTCTATGTCTTCCTTTATCGCTATGTGCTGTGTTCTAAAAGTTCATGTTCTCCAACATTCACATGTTGACTCTAACACCTAAAGTGAGAGTGTAAAATGTTGGGGTCTTTGAGAGATAAATAGGTCATAGGGTAGAGCCCTCGTGAATGGGATTAGGCCCTTTTAAAAGAAACCTCAGAAAATTCCCCACACCCCTCTGGTATGTGAGGCTACAGAGAAGAGAAGGCTATCTGTGAGGAAGTGAGCTCTTCCCAGACACTAGATCTACCCACACCTTGATTTCGAACTTCCCAAATTCAGAACTCTGAGGAATAAATTTCAGTTGTTTATAAACTACTCAGTCTACAGCATTTCTGCATAAGTAGCCTGCTTGAACCAGGATAATATAGCAGAGAATGAAAGCAGTGAGGTTATAATTTCAGTAAAGTCAGTTAATTTCTTGAAGAAGAAATGTTGCTTTGTCTCTTAGATCTTAATACAATAAATGATGCTTAAAGCAGGATTACATCTTATTTTTCCTTATGTTTTCCACAAAGTTCAAAACGATACCTTATATGGAGAGGTTACTTTACAAATATTTAGGAAATATATACTTCTTTCAAATCATCTTACATAAAGATTACTTGAATCCACTTTGCCTTGTATAGAATGTTGGAAATATGTTAAAAATAGAATGTTTTCTCCAAATAACATTTAGATTCATCATCAGCTTAAGCTTCCTGACTCATTTGTTTATGAAGTGTGACAATGATGAAAGAACACTTAAGCTTGTAATATAAGTGTTTTGATTAATCACCAAACTAATGTATTATAACTTCAAAAAAATAATTTCTCAAGTTGGTTTAATGCTGCTCTGAGGTTATGGCCATAACATTTTTATTAAATAAAACAAAATAGACATTAAAATGAAACTGCCTTGAAGTTTTAAACTTTTTTTGTTGTTTTGATTTGGCCTTCCCCTGTGGCATGAGCAAAGCATTATTTTCCAGTCAGATACAATTTTCTAGTTTCTAGGCTTGATACTTTTGTTAAAATTTTCAAAATGTAAGTTGAATATTGGTTGACTGTTTACTGAACTCTTGACTTACACATGTAAAAATAAAATGATTAAAAAAGTTTAACCTGGGTATTTCTATAATTGTATTCTGTTTTGCCATCTCAGGTTTTACGACGTAGTTAATAAAGATTTTGCATAGTAGCCCGACCCTCATCCACAGTTCTGCTTGTCAAGTTTTCAGTCATCTGTAACCCCAAAATATTATATGGAAAATCCCAGATACAAACAATTTATAAGTTTTAAGTTGTACACTGTTTCGAGTAATGAGGTGAAAACTCTTTGGGGCCTGCTCCATTGCTTACATCCCTCCCGGAATATGAATTATGTCTTTATCTAGTGTCTTCACACTGTGTATGCTCCCTGCCTGTTAGTCACTTAGTAGCCATTTTGATTATGAAATCGACTGTTGTGGTACCACAGTGCTTGTGTTCAAGTCACCCTTATTTTATATAATAATGGCTCCAACACCATTCGCATAACTTTTATTGCAGTATACTATGAAAATTGTTCTATTTCATTTTAGTTATTAGTGTTAACTTGTTACTGAGTCTAATATATAAATTAAACTTTCTTATGATATGTATGTAAAAGAAAAAAAACATAGCATATATAGGATCAGTGCTAGCTACAGTGTCAGGCACTACTGGGGTCTTGGAACGTGTCCCTTGTGGATAAGGGGGACCAACTGTGTATTAACATTGAGCCACTTTCACTTTATCAGGAGGTCCCTCACAGACCATGTATGATTTCCATTCATTGCTATATTGTGGCCAAAGGATTGTCTGATATAGTCCTACATGTTTGTACGTAGATGCTTAAACTATAGTTCTCATTTGTTTGTCTCTGATCCATGTGTCTGAAAGATGGTAGCTACTATGGTTATTAAAACATGTTACTAGTATCTGATACACTGTGATAAAATAGATGAGTCAACTTACAACTTGTTAATTATATTAGAACTTACACCTTGTTAATTAAATTAGAACAGATATTAGATATATCTTTATTGGGAGTTTTTTTTTTTAAATAACTCCTTGAAATGATTTTTGTGAAATGTCTATCTAAATTCCTAAACTTAAAAGTAGAAACATTTATCAAAATGAATTTAGAAAAGTATGATTTAAGAAACGTTTTCGAGACCTGTTATACTGTATTAACTTGAGAAATATGGGAGGGATTTTTATTAGTAGTTTCCATTTTCTTCGTGCCCTTACCAATGTCATGTTTTTCTTAATCCTCCTTATAATGTTGTTATATCCTTTCTTATCGATAACAATAATTGAAAATTCATAAAATTACTCCTCTTTGGAAGCATTATTTTAGCAAGAATCCATGGTCTGAAATTTTAGCTTAGGTTAGAAAGTTTTGAGGACAGTTTGTGTGGGTTCATTTTATTAACAATTTGACAGAGATCTTGTTTATACATTGAAAAGCACTACCATTCTATAATTGTTTCCTATGGTGAATGGATGCCCAATTTTCATAAAATTGTCGAACAGTTTTCAAGTACCAGCTTGAATTGACACCATAGTTATTATTCCTTAAAAATCAACTATTAAAATGCATAAACAAGATCTCTGTCAAATTGTTAATAAAATGAACCCACACAAACTGTTCTCAAAACTTTCTAACCTAAGAAATTTGATATCACTGCCTCAGGGTAGTGGATTCAGTGCCTGTAATATACTTCTTAGGAGAGAAAAAGGTGGGCTCTGAGTCACTTTTTGCCTAAAGCTAACCTAATAGTGCTTCTGGCACTTTTTGTTTGTTGGGTCTTATTCTGAAATACTTTACTGGGTCTTATTCATAAAATATAGAGTTTGAAAATCTGTATAAATTAAAGATGATCTTTTTGTATGTTTGTCTTTTACTACATCAAGTTAATGTAGTTGGACAGAATTTCACTAATGGTAAAAAGTAAATAAAGCAGTGCTACTCAAAGAGCAACTAGCTCTCTGAACTATGCCTTATTGGTCCAGGATGAGAAAAGAGCTTAAGAAAAAAATGTGAATTATTGTTTCCTTCCTTTAAAAAGTATTGATATATAAAAAAACGTCAGCTGAAATAAAGGGTGTTTCATGACAAAGTGATTTACGTTTTTGCACAAGCTCTGTGTCTCTTTGTGAATCACAACAAATTTCATAAACCATTATTGATCATTATTACTTTTGCTACACTGTTATAAAAGATATTTAGAGATTGGCAGTTAAACCTCTAGAGGTGCTGCAGTTGAGATGTAGTACCAGGCATTTTAAATTACTTCCAAATAGAGTAAACATGCAATTTATTAAGATAAAATGCAGGGAAAAAACCCACCATTTTGAATATAAGTCCCAATTTTTAAAAATGTCATGTCATTCAATCCAAACTGTAGACTTTATCAGTGATTGACCACTTCTTACATGGGTAACTTGTTGCAATGCACTCAGGATAACTTGTATAGATTATTATTATTATTATTATTATTATTATTATTTTTTGCCAATGATTGATTAGTCTGTCTAGCAATGCAGAGAAGGCTAACTAATTTTAAATCAATATTCATGATCATTTTCGCTGTTACAAACTTAAGATTGATTAAGTTCCATAGTAACATATTTTTATTTAGATTTAGATTATTTAAAATGTTCTAAATTGACATTAAATATAAATTGTGTTTATACCTTGGAAAAATTACTCTGAAAATTCAAAATAAAATGACATTGTAGATGGTTCTAAAAATAGCTTGTCCCAATTCCCCTTACACATCAGTTGTCTGAAGTAATTTATAAGTCCCTACTGCATCATAAATCTATTTTTTGTTGGAATAGGTGGTAATATTTTTCTTCTTTCTAGGTAAGCATTTGGTCTCTGAGTATACCTGCAGCTATATTTTTGCTGAGTGACTACATGATTGAATTAAAGGAGCTCAAAACATTTCACATCAAAATAATATGGTATGATAACACACTATTCAAGTTACATGTAAATTAACCAAAGGGCAATTGCAAACTTTGCAAATCCTTATAAAGAAGCATTACTGAGGGAAAGCAGTTTCATAATTTATCATCAGTTGGCCCTAGGTGTTTGGAGAGGAAAATGTGAAGAAATAATGCCTTAGAAAGCTAATCTCTCCAAAGAATTTTCATCAAGTACCTACCTCTTCTTTACTTTTGCATAATCTCGATATCTTCTTATGCTTTGGGCTGCTTTATGCAGTGATGAGTAAGTTAAAAACTGTCCCAAGAGCAGAAACAGAACTTAAATCAGTTGAAGACAGTTGAGTCTTCTCAGGGATTTATCAGTGTTTGTTTTTGGTAGTATCTGAAACATATTTTTCTTTCTCATTTGCAAATTTTCTCCAAAATTGACTTTAAAGGAGGCATTCAGAAGCTCAAGTTAATTCAATATTTTTACAAGAAGCTATCACCTTAAAAAACCATATTGTTATACTATCAATTTCTATTAGTTAACATATTCCAATAAAAACACAAACAATTGCTCTTTATCAAAATCTTCAAAAAAGGTAAAAGATATATGCTACATTTTCTCTTATTTTTCAACAAATTTTATATTTTGCAGATTGGTCAGATATCTAGTTTATAAAATTACACTCAAAGATTTTTTTTACTTTAGGACAATTTTCATTTAAATACAATTTTGAAAGAAATATACATCTCCAAACACAACTTTTTTTGTTTTTTAAAATTTTGTTGCCAGCTGATAAAATGTTTAGCTAGATTATGAATGTTAGATTGAAAATGTTAAATTATTATGTTCTTAAAAATGATTTAGCACTTGATGAACACCTGTTTGGTAATATGTTGTACTCAGAGTAAATTAATGACATATGTAAAATTACAGAGAAATGACACCTTCAGTTTCATTATGAAGAGAGCTTTTAAAATGTTGTTTGTCAAAACCTTTCATTCTGTCATTATATAGCATTATATAGCATTTAAAAGATGTATACCCTTCATTTTAAAGTTCTTTAGAAATCTCAAATATAATTTTCTATGGTTTGTGGCTTTCTATTTCTTTATTGCCAATATGAGCAAATTGATGTGGTTCGATTCAAACATGTAATAAATATTGCTTCTCACTCTGAGCAGGTAGTTTAATTTTAGTATACTTCAGAGTTATAATTTCACACTTATTAAAAGCCTTTATTATAATTACTAAAGATATTCTGTATAGCTGAACAAAACTTTAATTAAATTATTTACCAAAAAGAACCTTTATTTTTTATTTCTTTCTTTTGAGGAGTTATTTTAAGATCTTCAAGAAGGATCTAAAGTGTGGGAATATATAGATTTTGAATAGTTATGAATTGGTAATTTAAATGGTTGTTTCTTTAAGGTTCATGTGTATTGTCCATTTTATGGTATGGAATAACTTGAAAGTAAATCTAAGGTATCTTTTCCATCATTTTTTGGAGGAATAATTTGACAAAATGATTTATAAAATTATACATTATACATTTATAAATCAAAATGATTTATAAAATTATACATTATTTCAACATTAATTTATTCAGTAACTTATTAAATGTCTATTGAGCACCTACTACATGGCAGATACTGCTTTAGATTACACTGGTCAACAAAACACTTGGCTTTGTGGAACTTTTATTTTCATGAGGTAGACACAGTGAACAAAAACTACAAACCTAAATAAGGAGATTACATAGTATGTTCAAAGATGAAGATAGGGAAAAAAGAAAAAAATACATCAATATGAGAAAAATGAAATTTTCTGGGCAGGGATGGGAGTTAACATTTTAAATAGGAAGCTTAGTGTAGTTGTAGCAAAGGTGACATTTGAGCAAAATTATGAAAAGGTGAGAGAGTTTGTAAAGAACTATTAGCAGTAAGATCACTCCAGACAAAGAAATTGGCTATTGCGAAGGCCTGAAGGTGGGATCATGCATGGCATGTCTGAAGAACTGCAAGAAGGCCACTGTGAGTGAGTAAGGAGTACCAAGAAACGAGGTCACAAAGGTTAAATGAGTGGCTAGATCATGTAAGAGCTTAGATGTCATTGTAAAACTCTAGCTTTCATATTTGAAAACTTACTGTGTGATAGAATTTCTGCTAATAATTGAGAGTTCAAATGTCTATACTTCAAGGATACTTATTCTAGTAAAATAGAAAAAGAAAAAGGATTCAGGTTTCAATATAGAGTGGCAAATGTTATGAGATCTATGTGCAGGAAATTATGGGGGCAGAGAAGAAGGCCACCAACAACAGACTGACATATTTGATGATTCCTTGTGATTATATATTTGTTTGTATTTTCTAGATTTTAATATTAATGGAATCACAGCATACACTTTTTAATGTCTGGATTCTTTCACTCAGCATAATTTATTTTGAGAATCATCCAAGTTTTATATATCAATTGTTCATTTTTATGCTATATAGTATACTCATATGGTATATCATAATTTATTATTGACACATTGATAATGGACATTTGCATTGTTTCCAGTTCTTAGAAATTAAAAATAAAACTGCTATAAAATTCGTGTATAGTTCACTTATGAACATAGGCTTTGCTTTACTTGGATAAATGCCTAAGAGTAAAATGACTAGTTCACATAATTGGAAAGTGTTTTAACATTTAAAAAATTTTTCAAACGATTTTTCAGAGAGTTGTATAGTGTTATGTGGCATCAGCAATTTGCGAGATATCCTGTTGCTTCACAACCTTGCCCAGACTACATATAATCAGTCTTAATAAGTTTAGCTATTTTAATAGATATGTAAGCACATCTCATTATGATTATAATTTGTATTTCTTCACTGTCTAAATGTTGAAGCCTTTAATGAAGTGTGTCCTCAAATATTTTCTCCACATATAAAATTGGGTACTCAATGATTTGCTATTAATGTTGTTAATTAATTAATTTATTTCTTATTTTAGTTATTAATAATCTGATACATGATTTGCAAATCCTTTCTTCAAGTTTCTGGTTTTCACTTTATTTTTAAAATTTTACCAGTGTTTTCAAAAAAAAAACTTATTAATATTTATTAAGCCAAATGAATAGTTCTGTTCTTTTATGGATAATGCTGTCAGTGATTTGAGTAATCTTTGATAAACTGAGATTTAAAAAATAATTTTTTATTGTTTGTTGTTTTCCTAGGATTGTTATACTTTTAGCTTTTTATATTTCAGTCTATAATCTGATGTGAGCTTTGTATCAAAAAAATTTTTTTTCAATGTGGATATCTAATTGTTTCAGCACTATTTTTGGGAAAGGCCATCTTTTTTTCCCACTGAGATGCTTATGCATCTTTATTTAAAAAATCAGTTTATCAAAGATGAGTAGATCTCCTTATGGACTCTATTTTCTGTTTCATGATTTATTTGTCTATTATGACACCATTTTCTCAGTGTCTTGACTTCTGTATGTTTGAAAACCTCTTGAAGTCAGGTTTTCTAACTTCTCTATTCTTATTCTTTTTTAAATGTGTTTTGGCATCTATGTCTTTTTAGTTTTCATATGGATTTTGGAATCAATTTGTCAATTTCTCACAACAACAATAAGAGCCTGCTGGGATTTTTAATTGGTATGGCTATTGTACATTTGGTCAATATGGAGAAAATTGATATCTTACAATATGGAGTCTTAGGATTCACAAATAATATATATCCCTCCATTTATTTATTTTCTTTTTATTTTATCTCAGTCATTTTTATTGTCTTGAATGCAGAAGTCTTTTTTTACACATTGGTCCTCAAGTATTTCATATTTTGATGCTACTATAAATGGTATTTTAATTTTGCTTATTTGTTAATTGCTAGAATATAAAAGTACATGATTGTTAATATTGTTATTGATTTTTGCAACCTTGTAAAATTTCATTATACACAGACAATTATGTCATTTATGAATAAAGTTTTACTTCTGTTTTTCCAGGCAAGACTATTACATTCCTATCTTGCCTTATTAATTCAATGTTGCTTGACTTGTTTGAAATGGAGAAAGTGGACTTCTTTGCTTTTTTCTTTATCTTAGTGAGGAAATACTCAGTGTTTCACCATCAAGTGTGATGTTAGATATAGGTGTGTGTTGGGGGGTTGCTTGTTCAGTTTGTTTCTTTTTTTGTAGGTGCCTTTTATCTTGAAGGCACTCTGTTCTATTGATAGGTTGACAAGCTTTTTATCCAGAGTGACTTTTGGCTTTTATCAAATGATTCTTCTACACCTATTGAAAGCATCTTATGGTTGTTCCTTTGGTAGCTGTTATACTTTCAAATGTTGAAATTCGACTTGAATTTCTGAAACAAAATTTGCTTTGTTTTCACATATTAACTTTTTGTATGTTTTTGGATTCATTTTATTGAAAAGTTTTTAGATTTTTGATTTTATGTTCGTGAATAATATGTAGTTTATTGCAACTACTTATGGGTTTTGGTATCAGAGTAATGCTAGCCTTGAAGAAGAGTTAGAAAGTACTGTTTTCTCTTTAAACTTCTGAAGAATTTCTAAACTTCATATAGAATGGGTACTGCTTCTAACTGAAATATTTGGCGGGTTTCACAGTGTAGTCTCTCAACCTGGAATTTTATTTGTGGACATAATTTTAATTTGATATGCACTTCTTGTAGGTTTATTTAGATTTTGTGTTTTTTTTCTTAAGTGAACTTCAATCAATACCTCATGTCTTTCAAGGAATATGCTAATACCTGATATTGGCAAGTCTAAGTAAAACATTATCATTTTTTTTACTATCTCTTAGAAAGTCATTTAATGTATGCATATTCCACTGTTGTTGGAGAGTGTTTTATAATATCGATCATTTCTAGATAGCTGATAATTTTATTCAAGTTTTCTATATCATACTACTTTGCCAATTACTTGTATAAAATATTGAGAGAGCATTGTTGAAAATTTCTAACATAATTGCCAATTTTAAAATTTCTCCTCTAAGGTATGTTTTTGTTCCATAGATTACAAAGGTCTACTAGATCTATAAAAGTCAAGAATTCTTATACTCTCTTAATGAACTGACCCTTTTACTCTTTTATAATTTTGAAATGACTTTCTATATGTCTAGTAATGTATTTTGCTCTAAAAAATACTTTGTGTCATATTAATAAACCATTAAAGCTTTCTTTTGATTTGTGTTACTATAACATATGCTTTTTTTTTTTTTTTTTTACTTTTAAGACACTTCCATATTTAATCCTAGTAAACAAAAGAAGCAGGTTGTGTTTTTTGTTTTTGTTTTTGTTTTTGTTTTTGTTTTTGTTTTTTGGCTTTAGAAGCATGTTCCTAGAATCTCCTAAAAGCATTAAGCTACAAAGTGGAAACTCCTAGGTCTCTTTCAAAGGTGAAATTTTCTCAATGTTGTCTTTATCGCTTATCTTTTTTCTAATTCTTATTTTCAATATGGTCTATTTTACTTCCTAGCCTTTCTCCTTTGTTCTCTTTATGCCCTGTTCATAGGATACGATTACTTGCTTATCAGAAAAAAATGTTCTTGGTAACTTTATTACATCACTTTGCCTTAGTAAAAATTGGTTCTTCTCTGATGATACTGATTCATCTGAGTTGTCTAAGTGGGAAATAATCTTCCAAATACTGTTGTCTGCAGGGTCAGGAGTGTGTCTCAGCCTCATCTTTACTCTTTTTGAAATTCTTTTTATAGATATTTCTGCATCTTTTAAAAAAACCCTCTTCTCTTTTATGTTGCCTGTTATTTTCAATTTCTACCTTCAGTTACTTGTTACTGTAATAACAAATGTCTGATTACACACTCTTCTTCACTGAAAACTTCAGCACTAGATTTATATTAGTCTGTCTTCATCATACATTCTATGAGAATCCCAGGTGTCATCATTCATTTGTTCATTCACATAAACAGAAGATCCTACACAATGCTTTTTGATGTCATAAATTCTAAATGCATTATGATCTCTTATCACTTAAGCTTTGAACTTAACTGTCTTACTGAATCCCAATAATCTTGTGCTATTTAATCAGAAAGAACATCTCCACTCAAAACTCTCTACATACCAGTAAATTAACATTCCATCCTTCTATTTGCTATTTGTGTGGCTAAGCAAATTTTGACACATTCTGTCTTGCACATACTTCGTCCCATTAGAAAATTATATTCCTCAACCATCAAAATATGTATAGAACAAATTATGTCTCACAGCTTCCATTACTATTAACTGGATAAAAACACTATCATATTTTCCTGGATTATTGACCTGATCGGTTTCATTACTTTCACTCTTGCTTCACTCCACCCTCCTGTCCAGCCTGCTTTTAGCACAGGAACTTAACTTAAAAATAGAGTCATATGGCTTTATTTTGCTGTTAAAAAGTTTCTCAGTATCTTCCCTTTTCATGCTAACTAAAATCCAAAGCATTTCAATATACTAGAAGTTCATACTAACTACACTCTTCCTCTCCCCATCTCTAAGACCACCTTATTAGCCTCCTTGCTGTTCCTTAAATGCAAAAGACAAGCTCTCATTCAAGTCTATGTATTTATTATTTCCTCTGCATGATTTGGAAATTCATCCTTTTAAAATACATATTTGCACGACATCCTTCATTTCCTGTGGTCTTCTGCTCAAATAACATTTTGTAAGTGAGATAACCACCCAACAAAGTATAAAAGTAACCACAACCCTGATACACTCTATTGACATTTACCTTCTTTTATTTTAATTTTTCTTTGAAACACTTATCACCATCAGCTCTACATTTATTATTCTATTATGTGCTTATTTTGCTCTACACTCCAATAGAATGCAAGCACTTTGCTGTCAAGTATTTTATATGTTTTGTTAATTTCTGTATTCCTAGAAGGTAGCTGGCAGATTGGCAGATTGTAAGGGCTCAATAGTATTTGCTAAATGTATTTCATTCTTGTTGTTGATGCTGTTTAAGTCCTTTGTAGGCTTTACCTTTTACTCTGGAAGTATCCTGCCAGATGCAAGCAGTAGGAATAGAGTCCTGATGCATGTTCAAATGAGTAAAAGCTTGTAGTAAATGGCAAATTTTGAAAGCTAAATAAATGACCTAATACAGTATATGGAGGAGAATAGAGCATATTTTCCACAGTTGAGTGGTGAAAATCCTCTATAGAATTTCTTTAGAAACCTACACTAATGTACTATAACAAGCACTTGTACAATTATACAAACATTTTGGCAATTTATATCCTCTTTGTGATTCATGATTGGATCATTTAATTCTTAGAAGCATTATAGAATTTCAAGTTTTTGAGTTCAATAAACTTGTTGGGGTGACTACCTTTCTTATTCAAATGGAGAAATTGTCTTATATTTCATTTAAGGGTTGTTTTTTTTTTTAGGAATAAATTACATTACGTTAGTTGCAGAGTTTTGTTAAATTTCTAAATCTGTCACTGATTAAAGCTTTTTCATAGACAAGAATTTTATACAAAACACATAATTATTATACTACCCATGTTTCTGTTTTGCATTGTTATATTTTCCATATTTAACTATATACAATGGAAATCATTTCCTGTTACCTTCCTAATACTGATAATATGGATGAATCTAGCATGACTAAAAGCTTTTTGGTTTTACTAGTGTGTAAAACACTTCAGAAATAAATATATTATGAATGAAAGATGTGTTAATAATTTGCAATTATAAAGTATATGTATTTCTATCGTACTCTCTGCCTAGCACAGTGCTATCCACATAACAATCACTAAAATACTTAAGTTTATTATCTAGACCTCAAAATACATATTAATAGGAATAAAATGTTGAATTCTTCTGGGATACCTAACTATGGACTATATACATTATTTCTCTTGGTTAGAAGGAAAAGGCCAGTAATACTGAATTTTATCATATTCATTGATAATAAGAAAGCATTGAAAACAAACTAGCAAAAAATATTTTCAGTGAATTAAAGAAATAGAGATGGATACAATATACTTAATCTTTCTAAAGAAATTGCAACGATTTTATAACATAGTGTTCAAATATTCATTATACATGTATATTCAGAATATGGGACAAAAAAGCTGTCCAATAAACAGCTATTTTGGTAAGATTAACGATAGCTACCCACTAAAACCATTGTTTTGCAGTTCAATAATTTTGACTTATAAAAATACAAAAAAATAATATATAGGAATAAGTATATTAGTAACTTGGAATGTGAACTCTGTTCTTTCACTGTTCATTATTTAAAGGAGAATGAAATATTTCATACTCATATTGTCATTATATTAAAAGTCAACAAGTTTAGCAGTATATAAAGCATAGTATTAGAGGAAAAAAGATAGCTCTTCTTTATCGTAAAGACAAGACAGATGATCATGTATATGTGCAGGAGAGTAAAGAATCCACTCAGTAGATGGAGGGTGTGGTGTTGGGAAAAAATGACACATTTTGGTTGTAACTTTAGAACTATACTTCAGTACAATAGTATGTTAATAGCCTTGAATAAAGAAAAATATTTCCAACTTATTGAAGATTACATAGAAAAAACTTTAAAAAAGACAAGTGATTGTGATTCTATGAAAGGATTCATAAACAATACGTTTCAGCCCTTTCTGTGTATTTCCCTAAAAAAAAAAAAAAAACGATTTAATTTAAATTAAAAAGAACTCTGTTAACTTGCCAATTGAAATAAGAGAAATTATTTGGTTTTGGAATAAATAAATTTAAAAAATTAACATGTTTTTAAGCAACAGTCATGCACATTAAGTTAAAAATAACAATGTTTATTCTGTCCAGCAAACATCAGTCAAACTCCTTGCCATTAGCTGGTTCTGGAGTTCTGCCAGGTGGCTAAGGCCGTGTATGATACTGAAGACAGCATGATGCAAAGCAATTGTCCCCTTGCCATCTGCTTTTACTATTGGTATGTTGTGTTATATTGTTTAGATAGTCATAGATTTTTCAATATAAAGCCCTTTGTCTTGTGGGTGTATGCATGAGTCTGTATGTAAATATTTTTTTAACTTTTAAGTATGTTTTAAGTAGATAACATTAATTAACATAGAAAATAGTTCTTATGAATCAAAAGAGAGGTTATTGCCTTAGTTAATACATTACACGAATGTTATTCCCACGTCTTACTTTTAAAAGTTGTTCGATAATTTATTTAAATCATTCATTTAGTAATATGTCTTGAATGTATTAGACAGCTACAATGCATCAGCAACTGTTCTAAGTTCAAGGTACATGGTTAATACACAATTTATAAGTTTCCTAGTTCTTTTTTGTATTTTGATTATCTTCCAGGTTTATTTTTTCCTGATACTTTTATTAAACTACTGACATTAATTTATCGTTTTAGAGGAGTTTCAGTTATTTAAGTGCATACTACTATTATTACTTCCTTTATCTCAGTTTTTTTTTTAAGTCAATGACTAGAGACTAAATTTAAATTATTTTACTACTTTTTTTTTTACTGAAGACCATTAATAAAAATAGAATAATAATCAAAACACTCCCTTTATCTGTAGTGTGGTTGTACATAAAATGCATGACCTTAGTATCGGTAAAATGACTCATGTTTTCTAAAGTTTAAAGGTGTCTGACGAAACGTGCAATATCATTACCATATTACAGTTAATTTAGAACACTGGAGCTCTGGGACCAAGAACTTTGAGAAAGCAATGTTGTATCAATGGCAAGATAAATGTGAAGTATTGTATTATCAATTTGCTTTAAGAAACGCCAGTTTCTGAGAATAAATTCTCTGAAGGTAGTTAGTAAGAGGGACTACTGAATCAATGACAGCAGAAAATAAAATGACTCAAATACTGTTATATAGTGTGTCAATCCCAAGAGACTGCAGTCCTCTCATTAAGCAGAAAGGACATCTATTGAAATATTAGAACATAGACTTCTGAAAGAAGACGGAGGAAAAGGCTTTGTCTGTTCTTACATTGAAAAGACAAGGCAGCCTTGAGGAAAGATAGTTTTCTTGGCATATTTTTATAAATTTTGGCCAAGATCACTTAATTTTGTACTTTTAGAAATTATGCTATTTGTTGTTCTATAAACAAAAAAGCTTATCTCCTGTTTAAAAATAAATAATAACAGAAAGCAACAGAAAAGATTAATTGTACATTATTTATTAAATGCTTTAATACTGGGTATGTTTTTTGTTTTTGTTTTTGTTTTGTTTTGCTTTTACATTTTTTTGTAAAGGAAGTGCCTACTATTTGAATGAGATAAAATTCAGGTCAGGAAGACCGTGGATAAAGGAATATTTTGCCAACTTATTGAAAACACACAAGAATGCCTCACAAGAACACAAAACAAAGAGAAATGCTTGACAATTCAGGATGTGTATATGGAAGGGTAACAGAAAAAAAGACATTGTACACTATGTTAATGACATAGAGCTCTCTCTTAGTTTAGGTATATCATTATGCAAATATTAGCTACATTAAAAACATTAATAACATAAACCACAGCACAGAGTTGTTAGCTATAATATAAGTTAAAGTAAATTTAAAAAGTTAAAACAAAAATATTTACTAAAATCTGTTATTCTCTTCTTCACCAATGGCATTACTTTTGTAATTTAAAAGTTATTAAAATGAATTTCTTATACCTGGAAAGCTGACTTACATACATGTGGAGAAAGCACAGAATCACTGAACAAAGGTAGAACAAATTTTAATGTCTTGACTATGTATTCTAATTATCTAACTTCCTATATTACGTAAAAGTTAAAATAACAAAATGAAGTTTATCTTCTGTGGTGATTTTCAAGATCACTGATAAAAAGAGAATAGATTCTGGCAATTTCCTGTGGCTTGACTTTTTAGTTGTAACTTGGAAGATAAGCTATTTTAGGTATTAAAAACTTAGATCACTGATTTGAGACAATTTCTTCATTTTAATAAAATAATGTTCAAAATTTTCTTCTAAACACTCCTTTAGGTGCACTTCAGAAATCTTAATATGTTTTAATTTTTTATTTTATTTTATTTTTAATATTTATTGTGACTTCCTCATGGTCTATTTGATATTTAGAAATTCAATGTGTAGTTTGCAATTATTTTGAGATGTTCTAGACATTAATTATTGACTTTTATTTAACTCTGTTGTGGTCTAAGAAAACACTGTGTAAGATTTTAATCTTTCGATTTGGTTAGAACAAGCACCATTTGTATTATGGTGCAGGATATGATCTACCTCAGTGATGTCCCATATGAACTTGCAAAGAACATATTCTGCTGTAAATGTATTCTATCAAAGCTGTTTAGCTTGATTTATTAGTGTTGTTCAGTGTTTCCCTATTATTACTGATTCTCTGCCTATTTTTATTTCCTCTTCAAATAAGAAAAAATGAGTCATGAACCACCCATCACAATTGTGGATTTATCTATATTTCCTTTCAGTTATGTTATCTTTTTATGCTTGTATTCTGGGGTTCTGTGTTAAGTGCATCTCTGGAAGTTTACGCTCTTTTATCAATATGTAATGGCCCACATGTTTGGTAATGTTTCTTTTTCTAGTCTATTTTTCCTAAAGTTTATTTATGTACATTCACTTTCATTTGATTAGGGTTATGTGTTATATTTTTTCACATTTTTTTCTTTACCCTACATGTTAATATTTTAAGCAGGATTTTTGAGGGCAGCATATATTTAGGAGTTTTTGTTTAATCCAATCAAATAATTTTTGTCCTTTGAATGAGATGTTTTGAATAGTTTTATTTTATATAAACATTTTTTTTGTACACAGATATATGACAGAATTTAAACCTACCACCTTTTTGTTTTCTATTTGTCTATTTTTCATTTCTTTCTCATTTTGATTTTGTGCCTAATTTTGAATTGAGTATATTTTATAATTCCATCTTATTTATAGCATTGGCTTATTAATTATAACTCTCACTTTTTAAGTGGTTGTTCTGGGGTTTACAATATACATATTGTTTGAAATAATATAACTTCTTTCTAGTAAGGATCTTACATCAGAATTCCAATTCCTTTTATCTTATTCTTTATGCTATTGTCATAATGTATAGTAAGTTAAATCTATCAATATGTTAAATACATATCACAAAGGCTTATGAGGATATATAATCATCCTTTAAGATTCTATGTAGGTGTCATCTCCTCAGTGAAAACTTCCGTTAATCGTTGTCTTGCGTCTCTATCTTATGGGGGAGAGACAGATGATTTAGTAAGAAGAATGATTATTCTGGAAAATAAAATTCGCAGGAGGCAGGAGAAGAAAGCAAAATTGTCCAGATGAAGAAATCGAGTTAGAATGCTACCTCTGTTTCCCCCACAAGGAGCTCTGGAATTAAAATTGCAAATTAAAATTGTACTTCATTGATCCCAAACTTAAGGGTTGTTATACCCCTATGCTTTCCCATTCGCGTAACAATTCAAGAGGTAAAACAATTAAGGCAGAAAACATATCGTGGTTGCCAGGTATTTGGGGGCCAGAGTCGACTACAAAGGCACACTAAATAACTTATTATGGTAATGGAAATCCATATCTTGATCGTGTGACAGTAATAGGACTGTATGTGTTTGTCAAAATTCATCAAATTATGTAACTAAATAGGATAAACTTCATAATATCTAAATTATTCCTTAATAAACATGTCAAAAATAAAATAGCAGAACTGAATTTTATTGACAAGATTAAAATTAGTAGACAGACATCTGGTATGTTCAACAAAGATTAAATAGAAAAAAATCACATATATGACAATAATATTTATAATATAAATTTTTAACACAAAACACACACATATAAAAAAAATTATAAATATGTTGCCAAATATATGTGTATATATTCTGTATATGTATATATGTGTGTAGCATCAGGAAAATATTATAAACTATCAAAGATAGAGGCAGGAAAAAATAAAGGTTTATTAGTGAAAATATTGAAAAGAATTGGATTTAAAGATATCTCTTGGGGTAGTTTAGATAAATCCAACTTTAAAGTTTGGTAATGCAGTTGTATGACCACTCAAAGTTTCTACCGTCCCTGTGATTTTATGAGAAAATAAAAGTTTTCAGATTTCTAGCTTCCTCATTTTGAATTTTATTCAAAGCAAAGTCACAGACTTGAATATCATCCAAAATGATAAAATATTCTTATGATTAAGTTCAATACTTTTTAATATTTTCACTAATGAACTTCATGAAGGAATAGAAATTCTTCTAATTAAAGTTATGTAAGGTAAAAATTAATTTATTATTATTATTATTCTGCGATACTTTTATTTAAGTTTCAGGAACTTCACAAATTCACAAGATGTTGGTAGTTTTAGGGCTAATCTGAGTCAGATCTCTAGTTTTAAACTATTCAGGATGTGAAAGACCAAGGAAAGAGGAATGACTAAACTAATCTTTAAGAGAGTACTTTCTACTATTTAAGGCATCTATTCTTCATAAAATATAAAGTATTTTTTCATGAAATATAATTTAACATTATAATAATAATTATTGGCTGATTTATTTTGTAAGAATGATATTTTTAAATTTAAGATGGTAATATAAGATATTCTTTAAAAACTTTTTATAAATAAAAAACATCAATCAATTTATATGAAATAATAAATAATAATTAGAGCAGTTGTATGTGAATATGGTACATAAAAAGCTTATGTTCACAAATGTAGCTTTAAATTTTTACTATTACAATGCAGGAGTTGTGCTTTGGACAGTTAATGCTATGCTTATCCAACCATGGAACCATAGAAACTCCGGGAAAAATAAGTCGATTCCATTAAAATAATTCTAAATTCTTTCAATACAAGATCTAAGCCACGGATGTATGACAAGTCGATTATAGAAATGAACCTCTTCAGTACTCACTATCAACAGTCAACATGTTCCTCTCTTCTTCCATCACTCTGGTAATTGCTCACCAATGATCTTGTAATGGTTAAATTCAGAAGTTGAGAGTGGATTTGGGTGGAGTAGTCTGGTTGTTGGAGAAGGTCCTATGGTCTGGCTTGCCTGAAATATGTACCTTAAGGAACCCCAGTTCTCGTCTTAGTAAAAATTCTTGAAGAGAAGTTTACAAATTCAGTAATTAAATAAAGCTAACACTTAAACAATGTGAGGGTTAAGGGCATTGACCCCTGTGCAGTTGAAAATTTAGTTATAAAACTCCATCAAAACTATAATCCCTCAGTATCTGTGAGAGATTGGTTTCAGGATTCCCATGGATACCCAAATTCACAGATGCTCAAGCCCCTTATATAAAATGTGGTAGAATAATGATTACATGTCCATGGAGGTTGAGGCCACCCACACAAAACCCAGGATGGGGAGGATTGATTGTATGTCTATTGAAAAATTCAACTTATGAATGGACCTATGGAGGACAAACTCATGTTTTTCAAGGGTTTAATGTATATCAATATAAACTCATGTTGTTCAAGAGTTTAATGTATATCAATATACAAATGCCAAGTAAATTATAGGATCAAAAAGAATGCTTAACAGACTAAGAAACTGGGATGAAAATGATTCTCCTTGTTTGGACCAAGAACCCAGTTTGACCACTTGAAGAAAGTTGTGTGCCTTTGGTTCATTAATGAGCCTGTGGTCTTGTACTTTCTAAATTTATAAGGTCCATGATTAAGAGGCAAATTATATGGAGGAGTCATGTGGTAAGCTTCCACTTGACCTATATCTTTGGAGTCTGATATACAGCAATTCTTACTTATTCAAAAGCATATTTAGTAGATTTGTTGTTATGTTTGTGGTATTTTTTTAGATCTAAAGATTAAATTGAGAGAAACATTTTTTTTGGTGGAAATTGGAAGAATAATGATTAATACATAACTAAATAGAAAATCACAATAAGGATTTACAGATACCATAATCTAGATAAACAGGATGATATGGGAGTATAAAAAAGGCAACTATGTTGTATTTATATTTTGTTCACAAATATTTTAAAGCACAGAGAAATCTACTGAATAATATCACAAACATTTTCCAGGATCCTAAATTGACAAATACAAGATTTGTGTATTTTTAAAAATTTCTTTAGACATATTTATTTATTAAATTAATTTAAAAATGTATTGATAAACCCAAAGTCCACTTTGAATTGAAAAGGGTTATACAAAACACTTGAACAAATTCCACTTTTAATAACTGTGGTGGAAACCATGATGCCTCAGCCAGGACACATATGAGTTGATAGTTGAGTGCCAACTGCCAGTCACTTCAAGAACTGCCTCACCTTTAGACAGCCACATGACTTTATCCAAGGTCAGTTGCCTACCATTGTGACCCATCTCCAGTGACTGATGAGAGGGAACATATAAAAGTTGAAACATTTTGAGCCCATATAGTACAACTCTGGTGGGACATTTTAGCTCCAGAGTTCCCTGCATGTAAGCTGAGGCAGTCATCAGCCCAGCGCCTCAGCTCAGTCATACTTTCTTTCTCTATCTTCTAAAGATATTGATCTCTTAAGTAACATTAACCCCACCAAATACCATCTCATTATCTAACTCTTCTCGGAAGCAATTTGTGACAATGGTCAACAAAGATTTTCTACAAAAACATGACATATAAGCTTAAATATGAAGGATGACTATGAGTTTGTCAGGAAGGAACATGTGGAATTGTAATTTTCAAGAATAGAAATCATTCTTCAAAATGTCCTGCAGCTCAGAAGAAAATACACATATAAACTGAATTTGTATTTTGACTTAGATGACTGTATGGAATTTTTAGTTGCATGGAGAAGAATAAATGAGAATCTAAGAAAAATTAAAGATAAAGAAATAAAATTATTTCACAAATAAAATAATAATGGAAAAGAAAAAATTAAATAATGATTCTAGGTTTATAAAATGTAGATGAGAGGGAAAGGCTCTTTCAGGGATACAAATGAATGTAGTTTGATATGACGAATTGTTGAGGTGACAAGTAGAAATGTAACTATAGCTTATAAATAACAAAGCATTTGATTGGTCCACCCACTTAACATATTTATTGAGTCTCTCTGTATTTGATTATCCATATGAAATGGTGAGGAAATATGATATGGTCTCTGTCCACAGAGTGCTTACAGGATCAGTACAAATATTATACACATAGTTATATAAATAAATATATGCCTACAAATTCAGATATAGTCCCTAGGGACAAAGAACAGGATATTATGAAATAAAAGGAAGGAGATTTAATTTATACTGTGGATATGAGAGAACATCTCTCAGTACCATATTTTTGCAAAAACCTGAACAATAGATAAGATCTAGCTTAGCAAAAGACCAGAAAAAGAGTTTTCTCATCGGAGGGAACAGCATCTGCCAAGTGTTTAAATGGTCTTTGAAGAGTAGGCAAGTTTTTGTAGGACTTGGTTAACATTGGGATGTTATGCTAAGTGCCAACAGAGAGTCACTGGAAAGTAGAAGGCAAGAAAGTTTGAAGGCATGAAATTTTGAGAATTATGTATGTCTAAGTAATAACTGAAGCCATAAAAGCAGATGTTCTTTGGTAGATAGAGTAGGTGACAGGGAGAAAAATACAGAGACTTATAAACTCTCAGAGACAGAGATAGCGAAGGAATTAATAAAGTGGCAAAGGAATTAATAAAGCCCAAAGGAAATAGTCAAAAACATAGGAGGCCAGAAGAGACACAATAGTATCGAATAACAGAAAAATTGATATAGACTTTTTTTTATTGAACATCAGATTATGAATTCCATTATTAAAATCAAGCCACACTAGTATAATTATACATTAAGAATAGTATTATAAAATTAAATTATAGGTTTTCTTTTTTTGCAAATTCCCTGAACATATCTTTGTTTTTGTTAACTGTTCATTATACTGTACATAATTATTCTTGCTATCCTAAGGAAAAAAAAAAAATTTTTTTGGTAATTGCCAAAGCAATGTGGCTGTTTCAGACTAGTTTTTTAATTGGATTTTAAATGTGTTTTTCAAAGTATTTTAGAGTTCGATTTTAGAAAACTTTATGTAAGTTTTACAAGATAGTTCAGATTTTGCACCAATTTATCACCTTAATCTAAGAAGTTTCATTTAACTAATTGATCTCAATCAATAATTATTATTTAGCATTTTCTAATATTGTTGGGAAAGAATTGTACAATTTTGAAGAAAATCTAAAGCATAACATATGATCATATATCTACCCTAACCATATAAAAAATTGATAGTGTTATAAAGTATAAATTTTTAAATGCATTCTCCTGTTTTAATTTCTGAAAAGTAGATGAGTTTCTTTTTGCATGTTTATTCTCAAACCCAATTAAGAAAACAACCACCTATTCACCATTAACATTATTTTTAAATATTTACCTATTTTTAAATCACTTATTTTTCTTGGATTATGCAATAGGGGGAAAAGAAACCTAACTGGTTCTACCATTACTTTTATCTTAGTTACAAACCTCATATCATAAAATCAATAACAGTACTTGTGGACATGAATTAAGCTGAAACAACACGAATTCTTTTCTTTTAGGCCTCCCAGTGCCACTATCTTGTTCTCAAAGTGCAGTTTATATTTCCAGCTTATAATATTTGATAATTTAAATTCCATGAGGACCTCCAAGGACATTTGTAAAACATGGATCTTTTTAAAGGTTATTATTATGCGATATAGAGCCACACTACATCCAATTATTAAATTGTTTATATTTTATATCAGTTTGAATAAGCCATCAATTTTCTGATATGTTCAAATACAAATGTAAAGTAAAAATGACAAATTGTGTGGTCAATAACATTATCTACAAATTAAATACACTAGGCAATAGAGATAGTCCCTTCCTCTGTACCAGATACAATTCTTTCAGGTAGCTATAGAAAGCAAGTCCATATATATTTGTACATTACATAGGATATATATATATATATATATATATAATATATATATACATATAATATATGTATTACATATAATACACACACACACATATATATATACACATATATATGTGTGCATACACACACACACACACAGTCTCCTCATCTTTTAGGCTGTCTCTAATATGTTCTGTTTCTAACCTAATGTGAATCCACATCTGTCAACCTTAAAGCTAACTATGTACAGAGCTTTCACTTTTCATAGGTGACTTTTAACTTCTTTACTTACAGCCAATTTATCTCACATGAACTATCTGAACTGTAGGCATAAGAATTTCTCTAATGGTACCTTTCTTTTCTGACTCTAATCTTTATCCATCTTTCAAAACTAACTTCCCGTCTAGTCTATCATTAATTCTATCACATAGTTCTTTCAAGAATCTGGAGCAAATATTCCACCAACATTTCAAATCTTTCTTCCCTCACTAGTTCTTGACCTTTGCAAATTTGTTTCTGAATCCCTTTTGTCAAGTGGGGTGAAGGTAGGCATTTATCAATCTTATCCTCCTTTAAACCATCATCTTTACTCTTTCTTGTCATAGCAAAATGTCTCAACATAAGAAATCACAAATATTATTCTCATTTTCCCAAAATTTATATCCTTTAATCCCTCTACATGATAGTCTGAAATCTAATGCAATTAAATGCTTAAAGAATCCAAATTTCCAAAATTTCCAAATTTTTTGTCATTATTTAAAGTTTCATTTATGCATGTTAATTGTATTTCATTTGGTTTATATCTCTTTGTCCTTCACTTTCTGCTTGCCTTCTGCTTCGTGGGATTTTTCTGGTTCTCTATTACACCAATCAAAAATCCAGCTTATAATTTAGTCTTTAAAATTCTCTCTCAACTCAGGTATTAACTGGTTTTGAAATGATTTAATTTATCTCTTTAACAAATTATCAAACATATTTTATGCCCAGCATTACCTATATTATCCAAATTTCAATTGTTGAACCTCTTCTACTATTTTCTGTCTGAAAAATTAGGAAGACTTTGGGACTCTCATTGTCCATCTCTCTCTCCTCATTTTCCAATTTCATGCTCTCTACATAACTTTATGTTGCCTATGGGAAGCTCATTTTAAAATAAACACACAAACAGATTAATAGTAAATAGGTGAATAAATATATACCATGCTAAACTAATTAAGGAAAACAGAAGGGGTATATTGTCAGACAAAGTAGATTTAAGAACAAAGAATATAACTAGCAGGGAAAAAAAGTCATATTGATAAAATTTTTAATTCATAAAGAGATTATAAACACACTTAATATTTATGTTCTTAAATATTAACACTTCAAATATATGAAACAAAAACTAATCTAAATTAAATTGGAAAGAGAAATCCACATTTTCAGTACAAGGTTTTAACCCTGAACTCTTAATAATTAACAGAACATGTAGGCAGAAAAACTGTAATATAAATGTTTTGAACAATAGTACCAGCCAAATATACCTAACTGACTTTTATATAGTACTTTGTCCAACAAAACAGTTATATTCTTATTTCAAAACTATTTAAATCAAACAATGTATTTTCTCTGAATAAATTAGAATTAAGTTCAAAATCAATAACAGAAATATATTTTTAAAATCCTCAAATATTTAAAAGCCAAGTAATATATTTCAAATTCCGCATAGGTCAAAGAACATTTCAAAAGAAAACTTAGAAAGCATTTTGATGTGAATAAAACAAAATTCCAGTACATTAATATTTGTGGGATGTGGCTAGTGCGATATTAGATGAAAAATTTGGCACTTATATTAGACACTTACAAAAGTGGAAAGTTTCCAAATCAGTGATCTCAGCTTCCACCTGAAGAAACTAGAAATAATAAACAAACAAACAAACAAATAACAAAGTTGGCTTGAAAAATAATAAAGGTCCAAGCAGAAATCAATTAAATTTAAAAAATAAAATAATAACAAAGATCAATGATAACCAAATATAGTTCTTTGAAAGGATAAATAAAATTGATTAACCTCTAATTATATAAATCAGGAAAAAAGTATAAAGAGGCACAAATTATTAATCAGTAATGAGAGAGGTTATATTATTACAAATTGCACATACAATTAAGGGATAATAGGGGGATATTAACTTTAGGTCAATAAATTCAACAACTTAAATAAAATAAATTATTTAATAGTCATAAATTGCCAAAGATAGCCAAAAATAAATTTAATAGCCTTATTATAGAAATAAATTTTAGTTAGAAATCTCACAAAGAAAACTCTAGGCCCACGTGTTTACACTGGTAAATGCTACAAAATATCTAAGAAAGATGTGATATCGATTCTATAAAAACTCTTCTAGAGAGTAAAAAAGAAGTTACTAGTTCTCTATTAACATAGTCAGCATTTCTTTGATACCACAACCAAATAATGACATTACAACAAATGAGTCCTTTGAATTTTAGTAAATTGAATCCAACAATATATCAAAACAGTGATACATAAAGACCAAGCTAATTTTTTGACAAAATTTTTGATATGTCAAAAAAATTTTCTTTTTTTTTTTAATAAAAACTGTCAGCAAAGCAGATATTAAGAAAATATCTTTAACCTGCTAAAGGGCACCAATGAAAAACGTATTGAAGAAGAAGGTTGTGATCTTGGAGGAGGCCAACATTTAGTAGATACAATCTCAAAGTCATGGTCTATTTTTTAAAAAACTGATAAAGCATATTTTATGAAAATTAAAAACAAACACAAACTTCTGTGCTCTAAAAAAGTTACTGTTTAGAGAATGGAAAAACTAGACTGGTAGAAAATTTTCACGAAGCATATATTTTTAAAGGACTTGTATTTAGAATATATAAAGTATTACACCACTTAGTAATAAAGAATCAAGAAATTAAATTTAATAAAAGGCAAATATTTTGAACACTTAATTGAAAAGATATATAAATGGTAAAAAAAATGAAAAGATGTTCAATATTATAAATCATCAGAAAATGTGAATTTAGAAAGACTAAAATTAAAGCAAATGATTACACCAAGAATTGGAGAGGATGTTGAGAAACTTGGACCCTCTTATACTGCTAGTAGAAATGCAAAATGGCAGAACCACTTTAGAAAACTATTTGGTCATCTCTTAAGGGGTTAAACATAAACCTACCAAATATAAAATGAACAAACAAAAAAGTGACCATAAAACTAAATGGTTTATATAAAAGACAGACATTAATCAGCTAAAAATATTTAATATAATAAGAGGAATATACATTTACTGCACTGGGATACAACTATCAAATAAATTAAAATGAAAAAGTGCCAATTATAAATATGTAAACATTCTATATATTAAATCTAACTAAAAATAAATAAAAGTCACACTCAAACATTGAACTTAAATTAGTAGGATAAACCACACAGAAAATAATTAATGAATTTTTTTTTAATTTGACTATATTAAAAATGACTTTTATGTAACAAATTAAACAACAATAGGTGAAATGGCAAACCACAACCCAGTAAACAATATTCTAAACCTAAATGCACGAAAACCAACCTATGTAAAAATAACCAGAAAGACAGTGTGTAGAAGAATAACTCTAAATAAAAAGCACATATTTGGAAACGAATTACAAATTGCTCAAGAATAGCAAATTTTAAAAAGATATTTCACAGTCATCATACTGGAAAAAACCTAAAGTTCTAAAATATGAAATACTGCTGACAAGAAACCTCAAGTGATAATGGTGGGTGTATAACATAGGAAAAATGTTTAAAGAATAATTAGAAAATATTTAATAAATTTTAAGGCACAATCCAAGTTAGCTTTTGATTATATGATCATGTAACCATACATTGTAAAATGATTTACTGAGAGTATCAGAGTGTCAAAGACTTAGTAGTGTCTATCAGTAGGGACATGGAAATATGAATTTTGGGTACTCATGTATTAGAATAGCATACATGATGCATTAGTAAAATAAGCAGATCTGTGCATTGGCATAAAAGTATCTTAAAATACAATATTACATATAAAAGGAAGATGGTTGATACAAGAAATAAAAGACATTTATGCAAATTTCAAAATGAAAACGTAAAAACTATTTACAGATATGAAACTACAATGCAGGAATTCCCCACTATGTAATAGTAGAGCATTACTATGAAATTTTTCCTAAGATGAAATAGAGTAAAGTGAAGAGTATTCCCACTTTCTGAAAGATTGTGTTACACAACTTCACTTTTACAAAAGACCTGCATTAGTCCCTGTGTTAGCCAAGGTAAGAATCCAAAGAGGATTTGTGTTTTTGTGAAACAAAAGCCATTATGGTACCACATTAGGAAAGTGGGGGATACCTGTAAATTCAAAACCATGGATAGCAAAAATAAACACTAACTTCTAAGGAGAGAAGTAGAACAATGAGATAATAGAGTCTGGTCGAAATGTGATGAGGTTGAAAGTCTGCATTTAACCTTTTATTTCTTTTTAAAAATCTTTAAAAAATATGGCGACATTAACATTTTAATATGTTTGGTATTCATGTGTGTGTTTGGTACATTACCTTATGCTGTTCTTAAAATTGTAATAAAAAATAAAAATAACTTGTTTCATGTGCATTTCTGGGAAGATTACAGTTTCAAAGTGCTTTATGGAGATGTCTTTATAATACTCTAAGTCTAAAGGGTGAATCTCTAATTATTAAAGCAAAAAATAAATCCTTGACAAATGAAATGATTTTTTTTGGTATCATACAATTTTGTTATCTGGTGGTTCCAACCTCTTTGATGAGTTATGAAGTTGTTACTTGTACTGATTTCAAAGGTTTATTTATTTATGAATTATATCCTGATTTGTAAAATTTTCTAATCCTCTTTAAATATTTTAGGCCCAAAATATCCTCATGAATAATAACAGTGCAAATCTTCATTATCTTCATTATGAATTTTTACAAAGAATTTATTTGTCATTTTGTCAATCTTTTTTAATATGACTGCTATTCAATAATCCTCATTTAACTGTTTTTTTTGATGGCTATATATCAGGTCATTCTAAGTGATGAATTAAGAATTTCTGGGTGACATATACAATATTAAGCATATACTTTTTAAAAATTTGATATCAACTATTAATATTCTGGAGATAAAATATAATGTTTTAATCTGTGATTATATTTTATTTGTAGAATTGAGCATTTTCTTCTATACCTTAATAATCAGTTTCACATAGAAGATAATTTATGTCAAAAAGAAATAATAGTCACATTTATTATGTAGAAAATTCTAGCAAAACATTAAACAAAACTAATATCAAGTTACCATTCAAATAACAACTGTCCAAATAAAGGCATATTATAAGTATTTTGAAAAGCATGCTAAGTACAATACTATTCTTGTCTAGGAACAATAATTTAAAGATTACTACCTAACATTAGAATTTATTACTTACATAAAAGACTTTATATTTTGTTCCAGTCAAGTTTTAGAAAATTGGTTAAATGCTTAGGTTGAGATATATTATATCACTTATTTTTCCATTTAAGGTTAAAAAGAACCTCCCCAATTGTATTTTGTGGTGTGTGTGTGTGTGTGTGTGTGTGTGTGTGTGTGTGTGTGTGTGTAGAACATCAATTTTCAAGACAGGATGTGAGATGTCTGTTTACTTATTTAGGATCATTTTTTAGGATACCCCATTATTTTCATTTCACTTAGATTCAGTTTGCATGTTGAAAACTGATTTTGTAGGCTATCTTTTTGTTAGTGGTATTTTTTAGCTAGTTATTGCAGACTTCTGGATGCTTCCTGAAGTCTACCTTTTTTTCTTTTTACAAAAATACTACAGTTCTCTGTCTTCCTGCTATTTCTTACTGAACTCTAACCAATGAATTGTGGGTGACAGTAACTGACACTATTTTCATAAAAACTTTCTATATCCACTTTACCATACTTTTCTTTCCACTTGTCAATGGCTGGAATTATGACACCAGAATAAACCCCAGTATACATATATATATATACATACTTTAAAAGTTTTATATTGCATAAAGCATGTCTAACTAACACACGGTTATGTAATTTTATTTGAAGGCTCTTGGTGGGTGGTATTTAAAAAATAAGACACTACACACAAATATACACATCTAATTTTTCGATTACCCTTTACAAAATATTTGAGGAGTGTTTGCTTCCACCTATTATGAAAAATGTCCTTCAGAAACACTGGTGATGTAGCAAATACAATCACTAAGATGTTTGAAGGCCTTGGACCTGGTTGGAAGGATACACTGATCTATTTAAAACATATCAGAAGGACTCTGCAATAAATATATATATAATTTTTCTTTCATGTTTGGGTTCTCCAACTTCATTTGTCTTTTATTGTGTAGTAGTGATTCAGGCTTTGCTGTTTTAATTAACTTGGGACACTTTTTATCGTTATCCAGCTATAGTGGATCTTCAGGTCATAACTAACTTCTTAGGAACCTAAAACCCAAAAGGTAGAGCTTCAACATCACTTATCATTATGTATAGTTTATTCTAGGAAAATATTTTGTGGATTACAGTGTATTAATATTAAAGTCATTTAATCTATCATTGCTATAGTTTTATTATAGGGATAACAGAGGTGATAGGTGCACAATTATTATACCATCTGGATATCAACATATACTTATTATAACTAAGAATTTCTATGCCTCACCTTCCTTTCTAGTATTAAATAGTATTATTAACACCAATAATGAAACCAAATAGACTACAGAATTAATCCAATTGTTGTAGCGAAATGAAATATTTGAGGGCTTTTGTTTTTCCCCCACTAATTAAATCAAAAGCAATATATAATAGACGTTATGTTACAAAACACCATATTGTTTAGCAGATGTAAAAACTCCTTTTTAAGGCCCTTGAAAAGTACAATCAAGGCATCATTTGGATAATGACTTGAGAGTGACAGGACTGCTAATCATATCTATTTTATATGTATCTAATCATTGCAATAATAACTGTATAATTTACTATGCAGAATTCAAACAAACAGTAGTTCATGGTATGGTAATAGTCATTTTAATTTTTGATGTTTAATCAGATGTTTATAGGAATATAGTCATTTAATGTTTTTATTGTTTATACGAATATGTAATTTCTCCTCATTTTTACTCCTTCCCTGATCTGCAGTTAAGCATATTTAGTAGTCACTGCCGAAATTCTTTTCCATTGTATGGATTACATTATATGCTTTGGGCACAAAGCAAGAGAAAATAATGGAGCTTTCAAATAGTTACGCTTCTTGTCTCCAATGAATGTAAGATAATTGCATTAAGAAAGAGAAGCAAAATGTTGTGCTTTTATTGAAAGGAAATGGTTATCATTGTCCAATAAAGAATAAAATAAACTATGTAGATAAAGACTTTGCCTTGATCCAACATAAATCATGCAAAACTAACACATTTATCCTTAATGTCTTTGAAATTTGAAAATGGATTCCTTGTTTATATAAAGAAGAGCTGGAAACAGGGTAAACTCTATTGTTGTATTGCAGTGAAAGTAGAAAAACTAAGAATTTTTTTCACAAGAACACAACTGTTCTTAACTTCTTTGAAACGAAAAACATATGTAATAGTCATGGCCATGTAATAGATCTAAAGAAAATAATCACACACAGATAAAAACACATTAATTAGATAGTGATTAAACACAGACCTCTCCACAACCCCACACTTTTATTCATATGTATAAACATACTTATAGAAAAAAGTTTATTTATTTACACAAATACTTCCAGATGCATGTTTTCTATATGGCACTGAGCTCATTTATGTGCATGTATTACAGCAAAGCAAGTAAGCAAGTGTGTCCTGTTATTCAATGAATACTTATGAATATGTCTGTAAAATGTAGAAGGCAGAATATAGCCCAAGAATAGGTGCAAGCTTCCATTAGTATTTGCTATATGAAGAAGGTCTATCCTCTCAAAATTTGTTACAGTAAAGTAGAAATTTGTTGTGAAAAATATCATGGTTCACTTCATACATATATGTTATGATTATCTTTATAAGTATATTTATATTGTCAAAATATGAATATATTTCAAAAATCCTCTTTAATTTATGAAAACAATTTCCCTTTTTGATTTTTCCTAAGTCTGCATTTTATAAATAAGACCTAGGTTCGAAAAATATTTTATATAGTCTCACATACTTGTTTATACTCTCACTTACTGTTTATTTTAATCCTTCACAATAAAATTCTAAACAATGTCTGTTATTATATTTTTTCCTGTAATAAGCATTCACTATATTACAGCATTGCTATACAAGGACACTTCACTAAGTATGTATAACAGTTTTCTCTGTCTAGAAAAACAAAATTAAAAAGAAATATATTCTAAACATTAAAATATTTTTAACTGTTTGCTAGTAAATGAAGTTAGTTTTCAGAAAATGATTTTTCCACTCCGCCATCATCTTTGAATTACAAGAATACAAATGTAAGAGAGATGGAAAACTAACATTATTCCTATGAGAAAAACTATAGTTTGATGGCTAATAGAATAGGTTTTAGAGTCAGACCATGGCCTCAAAGAATTTATTTAACCTGAGTTGAGCTTAATTTCCTTATTTATAAAAGCAGATGTTATTGACTCCCTGATAGCGTTATCATGCAGTTTTTAATAAATACTATTTTGAAAGTCTAAGCATAGTACAGGGCACAAAGAGGACTATTTCAAATCATGGATTCTGAAATCAGAAAGACAAGATACAGATCTCTGTTACAAGACTAATCAGTTATGTAAACACAGGTACCCTAACCACTAGAGATCTCAGTTTCCACATCTACACATCTAAAATTCCTTCTCTATATGACCAGTGACCATTACCTGGGAGTGTTCTATATAGCACTCTCAGCACAGTTAATGATTTATTGTGTTTCATGCTCATTAATTATAATCACAAGTCACATTATAGAATAAAGAGCAAAGGAGAACTAAATGCCTAATGTAATATAATGTTAATGTTAGTATTTCTGATGAAAATAATGTTTAAATACTGAAATTTTTACTTCAGAAATTTAGTTTTGTGCTTTCCATGTAATCTTATAAGAAGATAAATGCTTGTTATTTTGTCTGAATAAAATAATTGAGTTTATCAAAAATCTACATATAGTAAAATTGTAGAAACATTAATTCCATCTTTAAAAAGATACCTATGGTATTCTGGTACCATTTTGAAAAGAAACATATATATTTACATATAATATACAATATAATGTGAATATAATATGAATGAATATACTTGTATGCAAATCAATTTTATATATAATGGTAGCAAAAATTGGAAATAACTCTGGAAGTCATAGATTATAGAAAGATAGAAGAAGCACTCTGTCTTCTTTTACTGTGTAAATTGGGTACTAAAACAAAAGGTTTGAAATCCTCATATCATGCTATCTCTGATCACTTCATTTATACATAGAATTCCTTTAGTTTCCAAGGACTCATGATTTTTAGAAACTGAACATTTTTAGAACGAATATACTATTAGATCAGGGAGTTTGTCTGTTTTTGTTTACTGCAATATAACCATTACTGAGAATAGTACCTGATAAATATATGGACATAGTTATAAATATTTGCCAAATATAAATGGTGTTCTTATTTCATTTACTCGATCAATTTTTTCCTACCTTTTCCCTCAACCCCATACTAAGTCTAAATTCATGGTATGTATATCTGCTGTTAATGTGCATATCTTTTTGAGAATGTCTTAGAGCATGACATTGTGAAGTCAAAGACTATCCTCCCATTAAGATGTATCAGGAAATCTCAGAACCATTTCAGTCATTAAAGATTTTTTTTCTACTCTCTGTGACTTATGCTAAGGAGAGATTTTTTTTTTTTTTTTAAGTAAGATGTGTCTAGAAAAACTCTCATAAAGTTAATAAAATTCCATCAAGAATTTCATGAGTTGGTTCTGATGCTTTAGGTCAAGCTGATTGAGTTGTAATATTATCTGAAAATGTGTGAAGATTTGAATAAGCATAATTAGCAATGCTGTTAAGATCTAAGAAACTTTAACCATCTGTCTATTACCAAGTGCTTTGATGCACTGTCATTGTACTGGATGGATATGAGAAAAGACTGGTTCAATCAGATCAGACATTTTACAATATGTTTGCTTTATTGGAATTGTTAGAAACATAATGCTCACATTTATTTATTCAGCGAATGTGACATGCACTTCGTGAGTAGTTATTGGGCAGATAGTAAGGTACATAGTAAAACATTTCCAAAGCAATATAAGGTCACTAACAGGCAGATGCCGATAGCTGCATTACATATTCTGAATATTTTGAGTATTATAACACATTTTTAAACTTGAGAAGTAATGTACTTTCAAACATTTGCAGCCATTTGCTGCAATTTTATCCCAAATAACAAGCAAATTTAAAATAATTTTATATTTTTAAATATTATTTAAAAATCAGACACTGTTCTAGAAATTTGGATTATATCAGTGAACAAAAGAAAGACTCCTAAATTGCTGACCTTACATTCTAGTGGAAGAGACAGAATAAGCAGTTAATACAATTACTAAGTAAATTAGTACATTAATTTACTTAGTATATATAGTACATTCGAAGCTGAAATGCGCTATGGCTATCATTAGAAAGATAAGGTGAAAGAGATCAGGTAAAGAAGAAATATGAAGAAATATGTCTCTGTTAGTATTTGCGAGGTGATAAGCAATTTATCAATGAGTGGTCAAGATAAGTAGCATTGAGAACTTAACATTTGTGCAAATACTTAAATGAGGTGAAGCAGATAGCCATGTTTATATCTAGGGAAACAGTGTCTAGGAAGAGAATACAATACGTTGGTACAAAGGCTATGCAACTTGAAAACATCTTTTATGATCAAAGTATAGAAAGCAGGCCAGTAGTTTGGATGGGAGGTTTGGGATGAGAGGAGGTAGTGGATGAGATACATAATAATAATAATAATAATAATAATAATAATAATAATAATAAGGAATTCAGATCATGCATGCACTAGATATCACTAAAGTCCTTTGACTCTTACACTCAGTTGAGGACCTCAGGGTTTTGTGGAATAACATGTTTTCATTTTTATTTAAAATGTCAGTCTGTTGATTTCCACAGCATTGACAATAAGTATCATATAGGTTATAAACATTCTTTTACCTTCTTAACAAACTATTCTTCCAAAATGATCATGAAGACCTAATTTCTAGGATACTGAGGTCTAAATTTTACACATTATTTTTACTCCTTAGAGTATCTGAGGATGTTGGGCATGTAAGTAGGAATTCAGGAAAAACATAATAGTTGGTTAAGTACAAAACAATTCATTTAACCAGCAAATATTTCTGGACTTCCTGTAAAAACTTGATCTATAAGATACAGTAGTGAATAAAAAACACAAAAATAATTGACTTCAACGTAGCTTACAAGTCAGGATAAAGCATGTACCCATTGAATACATGCAGCCTTTGCTTAAAATTTGGATAATAAAGAGAATTATGTTTACTAAACTACTCTCTCCATAATATTCTGATTCTAGTGTTTATGAAACAACCATTCAAACATACAGGTATTGAGATGATAACAGATCAATTATATTCTGCTCACATTACACAATTCAATCGCAGTAACTAACTCTTAGCATTCTGCATTCACCTACACAGCTGGCTCGGCAGTCACTGGGTGAGTCAGTGCTTAGTGAAACCTCTGTACTTGCTGATTTGCTCTTGTGGTGCCCTTTTAAAATAGCTTCCTGTGCGTGTACCCTGAGGGTGGGGAACAGTTTTATCTTTGAATCTTTTCATTTCCTGTTCTAGAAATCTGTGCAAAAGTGGTTCTATAAGATGTGATGCATGTCTAAAAATTTTACTACATAACTCGGAGAATAGCTTAAAGTGTAATAATGTAAAGTATCTGCATGTATTTAAAAACAGTCTTTGAGCTTCAATCTCCTCATCTGCAAACTGGGCTACTGATAAGCTACCTTTCTAAGTTATGATGAGACATTTTAAAGATAAAGTTATGGCAGTGCCTTGATTAATTAATGTTCCAATCTTATTATTAATTAAAGTAGTTATAGGTATTATTTCACCCCATTGCAATTTAAAGTATAAAAAGGTTAAAAGGCCTATGTTTTTTAAAAAGTGAGCTACTTCTATGAACTGAATTTATCAACTTTATTAGCTTTCACGTTGTTCAGAACAAATTGTTTAATAACGATTTCCAGCCAAGTTCTTAGAACCTGGATTTACATTGACATTCTAATATATATCTCACTAGCTTTCCAAATTATCAAAATAAAACTTTAACTATTAGCATAATTATATGCACATATATGTATATATAATATATATTTCACTCTTAAAATATATTTTTTCAATCAGTGATTATAAGGTAGATAAAAAATGGAAAGTAATACTGTCATTTGATAATTGTTAAAATATAATTTCATTTTCTAGGATTCTAATGATGACAGAGCTAGCTAGTATCAACCATTTAAGGATCTATTCGTATAAAGGACATCTGAAGGCAAAAAGGCATATTTCAATAAAGACTTAAAGTGGTTTCAAAGAGAAAATTGAATAAATAATTAACTAATACTTTCTTAAAGGACCTCATTTGGCAGGTTCAAAAAGCAGATGGTGCATTGGAACTGACAGAAGCTTATTAAGATATGAAAAAATTGGTTCTCTCTATTGGTTTTGCAATGCCAGTACAGTTAAGTCCATAAGACAGGGTAGTCTGTTGAAAAAAAAAAGGTGTATTAGGATTTATATAAAATTAACTTTTTTTGTTATAAAATATATTATAAAACTATTTATAGTATTTAATACAAAAAGGAATATAACTGTTGCAAAGTGCAAGGCCCAACTCCCAAAACGAATTAAAGCTAAATCTTGGTTTGCAAACACCATGTAATCACTCCTTCCAGTGAATAATGTATAACTTGCCTTGGACCCACCAGAGATTGAGTAAGAAGCTCAATACTTGGCGGGTTTTAAAAATTTTTTTTAAAAAGTTGTATCCAATATTTAGAGATATTAATAAACCCTATTTAATAATTGGCACAGAGTTTATGCAATGTTTTCTTTACCAAAATTCACTGCACAGCGGAATAGCAAACCTTAGTGATTTGAATTACACTGGGTATAAAACACTTCCATAGTATGTTCTTGCTTTGAAAAAAAAAAAAAGATAATTGGCGATATACTCACTACAAACTTTTCAAGGAAACTAAGTATAGGTTGTATGTCTAGAAACATGTCAAATATAATAGAAAAGAAAACATCTACAAATATTTGAACAGATGGCTACATGGACTGAGGGCCATATACACCTTCTTCTGACAATTTGCCCCTGATGTAATACAACAGACATAATCAATAGAGACTTTAGTTAATGAAAACAAATGCTAAAATGGCTGAAAACAATAATTTTGGAAAGCTATTGCATAACAACCTATCAATAGATAAACATCCTCTGGCTATTATGGTCAAGAATCTGCCACAAAAATTATTTTAAAAAGAATTCACTGATTCATCAGTGACAGCTTTGTGGTTATGGAGATACACATTGGAAAATAGAGCTATGCAATATGGCAGTGGAAGTTGAAGTAATTGCTCTGTTTCTGGACATTAAGATGTTCAGGGGCTATGTAGATACTTAAAAATATGTTCCTAAAGGTTTATTTGCTGGGCAGTTGTAATACAGAGCTTATGGAATATAAGCTATGGAAACAGAAAAATCAGATACCTGAGCTAGGTGGGTTGGGAAACCACATACCACACAGGAATCAATCTATTTGTGATGGCTGACTTAAGAGTTAAAGCCTATAAGACATTTTCGAGTCCAAAGTTCACCTATTCTATAGACTGAGATTATCTACCAGTGAAATTTCTAGAGGGTAGTATTTTGAATTGTCATCAGATGCATTGCTTTGGGTTTAGGTCCATGCCACCAGATGAGTTTAAATGAATATAATCCAACACAAATTATAAAATAATTTGAAAAATTAAAAAAAAAACCCTTTCTATGGCTTTGTTTTTGTGATTCCTACAAATAAAACTACAAAAAAGGGCATAGAACAAATATTTTGTTCGTTTTTCATCATTTTGGATTTCCTGCTTAAGTCTCTTAGATTTGTGATCAAAGAATGCTTACACAGATTCTGCAGTATAGGGAGGACAAAATACCATGGCATAAAATGTTCCTTTTCTATTCTTTTATATTTCCGGTGTCATAAATTATACAAATATTGTGCTGAGGAATAAACCAATTATTACATAAAACGAGTGGGCTTTGTATGGGACATAGTGGGCTGACTTGTGAATTAGAAAATATGTACTATAAATAAATACCTTATGAAGGCTTAATTAAAGTAGAATGATTATGCAGCATTTCTTTGAGATTGAGAATAATGTGATAAAAAATACCTTGTTTATTGTATAATAATGTCTCACAAAAATTTTACCTATATACTTATTAATCCTTTCTACTGATATTCATTCCCATTTGTTTTATTTTATCTAATGTGATGAATTAGCATTTGAGAGAAACAAGGAGTAAAACATGAAAAATTGAATAATTAGGTAGGATCAAAATAGAGTAGTAAACTAAGTAATTATGCAGTCAATATGATTATACAAAACATATGAGGTTTTAATGCATGAACAGTTACCAGCTAAAAATTTTCAAGAGAAGCAGCTAATGTAGAAAATCTAGATGATAATATGGAAATTGAATAAGGCCCTTTGAGTTAGCTTAACTGCCTGGTCACAGAGTACAGCTTTTAGAGACCAGACTTGTACTTTCTACAGTAAGCAGTTAAACATAGAAAAATGAATAATGAACCCCTAACATATACTCAACTTCTTGTTTCTTTTATGTAATGTTCTAATTGCATTAATGCTTTAATACTCATATTGTGTTAATAATGTCCTAAGTGTTTATGGTTATCAGAACAAAATAAATTTGAAAATTTCAATGAGGAAAAATAAATATTATCTGCTTTTTATAAAAAAACAAACAAACAGGACACCTTTCCTGTGGTTGTTTTTCTGCCCTTCCAACATCGTCCAATGCATTTTCATTAACACTCACTACACACTCCACAGGCAGCCACCTGTGTTCCTGTATTTAAGAAGTTTTATCTTACAAGTCTTTCCTCATGACATTGCTGCCAATTACATAAATCACAAAGACATTCAACCTCTTGGAATGGAATCAGAAACCCACAAAGCTGACTACTGTCAGGAATCAAAGGAAGTGCAATTAATAAATTTATTATTTAGAAGTGAAGCTGTTTTCATTCAAAAAATTCATGCAAAATTGCCGTGTTAACCAGAGTGCATATCAAAGTAACTAAACTAAAAGTGTCTTTTCATCTTCAGGTTAACCCATTTAACAGTCATTATGTTTTCTGCTTCATCTCTGCTTCTGTCAGCTCTCTTTGTGTCAGAACATATAATTCATCATTCAATCAACAAAGATCTGTTTAGTGCCTATTTTGTGTGTGTGTGATGAACAAAACAAATCCCTGCCATCTTGGAGTATATGATCTAAATTTTAAAACCCATGTTTGTACTTAAAAACACAAATGTAGCAGCATTTACAAAATTAAAAAGGAAATGGATAATAATGATGTTTAAGGGAAATAAAATATCATATAGAATGGTCAAGTGAGATTTATTATAGGGATGCAAAGATGGCTTAACATATTAAATTAATAAATGTGATACATCACACTAATAAAATGAAAGAGAAAAATCATGTGATCATCTCAAGAGTAGCAGAAAAAGTATTTGACAAAATTCACCATGCTTTCATGATAAAAAAAAAATAATCAGCAAATTGAGTATAGAAGAAATGTACTTCAACATAATAAAAGCCATATCTGTGAAGCCCACAGCTGACATCATACTTAATGGAGAAAGGTTAAAAGCTTTTCCTCTAAGAACAGTAATAAGACAAGGATGTCCACTCTCACCACTCCTATTATACATAGTACTGGAAGTCCTATCTAGGCAATCAGGCAAGAACAAAAAAATAAATAAATAGCATGAAATAAAAAAAGAAGAAGTAAATTGTCTGTAGGTGACATGATCTTACAAGTGGAAAATCCTAAAGATTCTATTAAGACTGTTAGAGCTAAGAAACAAATTCAGTATAGTTGCAGGATACAAATCAACATAGAAAAATCATGAGCATTTCTATATTCTAACAATGAACTATCTGAAAAATAAATAAATCATCCAACTGACAATGGCATCAAAAACAATAAAATACTTAAGAATAAATTTAACAAAGGAGGTGAAAGGTGTATATACTAAAAAATTACAACATTGATAAAAGAAATCAAAGAAGATGCAATAAAGGAGAAGATATTTTAAGTTTTGGGGTGGTAAGATTAATATTATTAAAATGTCATTGCTACCCAAAGTCAACTATAGAATCAATTCAATCCTTATCAAAATTGTAATGTAATTTCTTTAAGGAAATAGAAAAGAACAAATCTAAAATCTATTTGGAACCACAAAAGGCCTTAAATAGACAATGAAATTTTGAGAAAGAAAAACATAGCTGAGATATCAAACATTCTGGTTTGAAACTATACTATAAAGCTATAATATTCAAAACAGTATGATACTGGCATAAAAACAGATATATAGACCAATGGAACAGAATCAAGTGCCCAGAAATAAACTCTCACATGCATAGTCAACAAATATTTGACAAAAGATTCAGAATACTCAATGGGGAAAAATAGTCTCTTCAATTAATAGTGTTTAAAACATTGGATATCCACATGCAAAAGAATGAAACTGAACCCCTATCTAATATCACTCATAAAAGTTTACTTAAAATGGATTAGAGAGTTAAGCCTAAGACCTGAAACTGTAAAACTCTAAAAAGAAAACAAGAAAAATCTTCTTGACATTGGTCTTGACAATACATTTTGGATAGTACACCAAAAGCACAAGCAACTAAAGCAAAAATAATTAAGTGAGACTACAGATCAAACTACAAAGTTTCTGCACAATAAAAGGAATAATGAAGACCATGAAAAGGTAATCTATGGAATGGGAGAAAATATTTGCAAATTATATCTGATAAGGAGTTAATAACCAACACACATAAGAAATTTACAATTCGATAATCCCATTTAAAAGATGAGCAAGGGACTTGAATAAACATTTTTTCAAAGACATATAAGTGGCGAACAGGTATATTAAAAGGTACCCAACATCAATAATCATCAGGGAAAGGGCAATTGAAATCACAATATATCTCACACCTGTTAAAATAGGTATTTAAGAAAGAAAGAAAGAAAGAAAGAAAGAGAAAGAAAGAAAGAAAGAAAGAAAGAAAGAAGAAAGAAAGAAAGAAAGAAAAAGAAAAGAAGGAAATAGCAAGAGTTGGTAAAGATGCAGAAAAGTGGGAACACTTATACACTATAGTGGGAATATAAATTTGTATAGCCACTATAAAAAACAGTATGGAGATTCTTCAAAAATTTAAAATTAGAACTGTTGTATCATCCACTAATCCCACTCTAGGTATATATCTAAGAAAATGAAGTCATTACCTCAAGGAGCTACCTGTGCCCCCATGTTTATTGGAACATTATTTACTACAGCCAAGACAGAGAAGCCCAAAGTGTCCATTGGCACATGAGTGAATAAAGAAAATATTGTATATTTGGAATATATATTTGGAATATATATATATAGTATTCAGCAAATAAAAAGAAGTAAATCTTGCCATTCAAAAAAAAAAAGCTCGAAGGCATTATGCTAAGTGAAATAAGTTAGACATAGAAAAACAAAAATCATATGATATTATTTATATGCGAATCTGAAACAGAGAGTATACTAACAGTTGCCAGGATTGGGAGAGGAGTGGGTGAGGTGGTCAAAGGGTACAAACTTGCATTTATAATATGAATAAGTTCTGTGTATCTAATATATAGCACGATGACTACAACTACCATACTGTATTGTATATGTGAAAATTGTTAGAGCAGATTTTAAAAGTTCTTACTACACATGTAAAAAAAAAAGGTAATATCTGAGGTGATAGATGTGTTAACTAATCTTATAATGTTAATTTTTGCATGGAAATATATGTAAAATCATCAGATTGTACACTTAAACTTACACGATGTTGCATGCCAGTTATTTCTCACTATAGCTGAAAACAGACTTTTTGTGGGATTAATCAATTTTCCAAAGAGGAAGTAAAGTAGTAGAAACTGCAAATAACCATGAAATAACAATTTAAATCCATTTTAGTTATGCATATTGTAACCAAAGTATTACTTATTTTGAATCGTAACAATACTGATAAAACATGAATGATGAATATATATCATGCTAAGAAAACTTGGTTTTATGGTTTCAATTTAAAATATTTTAAAATACAAAATTGACCATCCTTTTTTTTAAAAGATAAAAATGTATTGACTGCATTAATATATTTCATACAACTCTATAATCTAATTTCATCAGAAAGTACAATACAAATTTGGAACATGAGAGACCTGTTTAAGTTTCTTTATGTTCAACAGTAAAGGATACTGTCCTAAAAATAAATATTAAAAAATCAGTTAAGATATTTATTATATTTATTATTATTATAATGCAATTTGTTTTGAATTATGAAATATGTATTCTTAGAGAGAGTAAATGGCAATATGATCTGAAGAAAAACCAGAGCATGTTAAGAGTAAACTAAATAAAACATATTTTGGCAAATGTATATCTGTGAATAGTTAATACAGTGCCTCATAATGTACATTAATATCATTTTAAACAATTTATTTGCTATTATTAGAATTATTAGTTGTAAGTATAAAAATACTTACAACATCAAATATAAGACTCATGTCCCATGGTTCATTAAATTCACATAACAACTCTGCATAATAAGTATTATTATCATTATTTCATGGGTGAGAAAACTGAAGCAAACAACATTTAGATAACTGGTTTATGATTATATGGCTGGTAAAGAACCATCATACGAATCAAGCTTTATGATTTCAGAACTGTACTTTTTTCAATATACATTTCATTATTTTGTAAATTCCTACCTTGCTTTCATTTAGTTGTTTAATTGTATTCAAGCGGTAATGGTTTGAAACTATATTTAAAAGATGCTTGGAAAATTCATTTAACCAGAGTGCCATAAGAATTAGAAGTGGCAGGTATCCTATGTAGCCACTGATATCATGAGTTATTAGGTACAATTGTACATACTCCACCCTGGGGAAATAACAAAAGAGTTTTTTTTCTAATTTTTAGGCATTGCATTTTAAAAGAGACTTTGGTCAAATAGACGTATCTAAATGTGACTAGAATTCTAGGTCAGCTCACCTTTAGAAAACATTAGGAAATTTAGTCAGCCAAATGTAATTGCTCTCAGTCATCTTTGGATTAAATAATCACACTGATAATGATAGTAATGGTGAAGAGCATACAGAGGGATTGAATAACATGAAAAGTGCCTTAGCAAGTATATGTATCTCTAACCATCTGATCGATAGTATAATATATTCTATTGCTAACGGGAGCATATTCTGAACCTTACAGAGACTAAACATCTTGCCAGAGTAACAAAACTAGTTATCCACAGGGTCGAAATCCAAACTCAAACTGTTTGACTTCAAAGCTAAACTTTTAAGTCTTGTGAAGCTGCATCTATAAATTCGAACTCCTTACCACATCTGGTAAATGCACCCCCTTCACGTGATCCCATTACTTTTATCTTCTGTTTCTTCTGCCCTCTACTCTAATGACAGAAGTATAATATGCACGCACTTTTTATGAATTGCAAAATTGATCTTTGCCTGTTCAGAGTCACTTCCCTCCTTCTTTCCTTTCCTTCTTTTAGATCTTATCTCTCCATGAAGCTTCAAATGTACCAGGCTCTGATTAGTCTCAAAATCCTAGACACTTAGCTTATGATTATATAGCAAAAAAATTGAAGAGAGAGCAATAAAAATTCATTTAAATTTGCCAAGCATATTGAAGGGTAAGGAGCCAATCGGAAGAAGGAAGGGGTAAGAACAGGCTTCCAGCTGCTGTGCTAACCCTGGCCTGATTCCCCTTCCTCAGAACTTACTCAACTTTACTACTTTGGAAAACAAAAACAAGAGGATCAGTTTACTTCCTGTCGACCCCCACAGAACAAAGAAAAAAATTTTTAAAAGGATCTACAGTTTAAGGCCATGCCACCCTGAGCAAGCCCAACCCGTCTGATCTCAGAAGCTAAGCAGGGTCGGGCCTCGTTAGTACTTGGATGGGAGACCGCTTAGGAAGACCAGGTGCTAAGATATGAAAAATAAAAAATAAAAAAATAAGGGATCGTAAGCTGACAAGGTCCTTGCAATCTGTGAGTCAACCAAGGGTTGCCTCGCTGAAGAAAATAAATAAAAAAAAAAAGTTATTTTAAAAGCTAGTACTATTGTGACTTTGGTTTGTAGCTGCATTTGTTTTTTATTTGACTTAAGAGACTAATGTAGTAAAAAAATTATTAGTCTATGTTTTGGACATACAATGTATACGGATGTAATTTGGTGATATCAACACCATGTGAGGGTCAGAGCTATGAAGGAGAAGAGTTTTTATATGTTCTTAAAGTTAAGCTGGTATAGATTGACGTACGAGTGTTCCAATTTTGGGATGACAGATCATTTCGGTGACAAGAATGTTTCATATATGTTCGGTCTTCATCTGTGATTTCTGGCTCATAACACCCTGCGTGTTAAAGAGGAGGAAGACACTGAAAAAAAGGGTACTACAGGTAGACAGGCTAACAAGTGTACTGTGCTGAATAACGGCCACCCAAAAGTCAGGCCTAATCCCTGCAGAAGTTATCTGCGAAGGAAAAGAGGTCTTTGCAGATGGAATTAAATGAAGAGTCTGGACGTGGATAAATTATGGTTCATATAAATGATGGAATATTACTCAGCCATTTGAAAAATGAAATCCAACCATTTGCAACGACATGGATAGACCTAGAGATTACTATGCTGAGTGAAATAAGTCAGGCAGAGAAGGATAAATACCACATGCTTTCACTTATCTGCAGAATCAAGGACCAAAAAGAACACGAATCAAAAACAGACTCACGAATAGTGGACAATTTAGTGATGGACAGAGGGAGGGGAGTTTGGGGGGCTAGGAGAATGGGGTGAAGGGTTAAAAAGTACAAATCAGTAGCTGATGGATGGTCACGGGGATGGGGAGCGTGGCATAGGGAACGTTAACATTAATATGTTCTCTAGGTGGGGGCCAGGGGAGGGAGGGAGCATTGGCGGGATCGTTTTACGAACTATATAGATGTCTAACCAATGTACTGCATACTTGAAGGTAAATAGAATTAATACGTTAATGTTTTTTAAAAAAAAAACTTCTCTGAAAGTGAAAAAAAAAAAGACTATTGTGCTAGCATAAAGACACCTATAATACACTGGAACAGTATTGAGAATACAGAAATAAACCCTCACATATACGGCACACTAATTTTTGACAGAGGTGCCAAGACCATCTTAATGGAGGAAGGAATCATTTTTTCAACAAATGGCAATGGAACAACTGAATAGTTACAGGCAAAATAAGGAAATTGGATATTTTTCTCAACATCTCTGCAAAAATCAACTCACAATGTATTGCAGACCTAAATTAAGAGTAAAATCTATTAAACTGTTAGAAGGAAACATAAGGCTAAATCTTCATGACTTTGGATTTGGCAAAGGCTTTTAGATTTGACCAAAAGCACAAGCAACCAAAACAGATAAGTTGGACTTATCAAAATTGAGAACTTTTGTACTTCAAAGGATATCATCAAGAAGGGAAAACAACAACAAAAATGGGAGAAATATTTGTATTCATATGTATGTCTGAAAAGGAACTAGTATCTAGAATATAAAGGATGCTTACAATTCAATAATGAAAAATAAATATCTCAATTAAAATTGACTAGGGGGATTGTTTTATAAACTATATAAATGTCTAACCAATGTACTGTATCTTGAAATTAATAATTTTTTTTTTAATTGACAAAGTATTTGTATTGGTCAGCTCACTGCCATAACAAAATACCACAGACTGGGTATTTTACACAAGACATTTCTTTCTCACATTTCTGGAGGCTGAGAAGTCCCAGGTCAAGGTGCCAGCAGATTCACTTTCTGATGAGGGCCCACTTCCTGGCTGGTGGACAGCTGCCTTCTCATTGTGTCCTCACATGGTGGACAGAGAGAAAAAGAGAACTGGTCTCTCTTGTCTTCCAATAAGGACACTGATCTCATCAAGGAACCCTACCCTAATGACCTCATCTAAACCTATTATCTTCAAAGTCTTCAACTCGAAACCATCATATTTAGGGGTGAAGGCTCCAACATTGAACTTTGGGGGACACGCATTTAGCCTATAACAGATCCAGATAGACATTTCTCCAAAGATATGCAGATGGTAAATAAGTCCACGAAGAGATGTTCAACATCATTAGAGAAATGCAGATCAAAATCACAGAGATACCACTTCATACTCAGTAGTATAGCTAGAATCAAAAAGTCAGATCATGTTAGCAAGATGTGGAAAAGTTGAAACCCTCACACACTGCTGGTGGGAATATAAAGTAGCGCAGCCACTTTGGAAAACAGTCTGGCAGTTCCTGAAATGATTAAATACAGTTATCATATGACCCAACAATTCCACTCCTAGGTAAATACCCAACAAAAATAAAAACATATGTCCACACAGAAATTTGTAACTGTATGTTTTTAGCAGCATTGTTTGAATAACCAAAAGATGGAAACAACTCAATTATCTATGAACGTGCAAATGGATAAACAAAATATGGTATATTTATACAACGACATGTATATTATTCAGCCATGTTAAGGAATGAAGCACTAATTATGCTATAACATAGACGAACCTTGAAGACACTATGCTGAGTGAAACAAGCCAGTCACAAAAGACCACATGCTATATGATTCCATTCATATGAAAGTCCAGAAAGAGAAATCGATAGAGATTGAAAGTAGATGAGTGGTTGCCTCGGGCTGGGGAGAGGGATGTGGCAGATGGAAGTGACAGCTAAAGAGTAAGGAGTTTTTTAAGGTGATGAAAATGTTCTAAAATTGATCTGGTGATGGTGCACGTACCTGTGATATAATGATGGCTGCATGTACCTGTGCATATAATGAAACCATTGCATCACACAGATTTGTCTGTATTTTTATTTTTTTTTTTTTTGTGTAGTGTACAGTTTATTATAAGACTTGGTGAAAACCAAGTACTTTAATAAGAACCACCCCTTCCTCACGAACATGGAAGAAGAGAGGAGCAGAGGCGGGGAGAAGGCCCCGGGAAAACAGTCCGTCTCTGAAGGTTCACCCAGGTAGGGGTCCAGGTGTAGATCTCCAGTGAGGACCCTCTCCCCTTGTCCATCAGAGAGCTCCAGGCCGTCCTCCAAGCTCACCAGGGTATGATGCTCCTGAAGGCCACGGAGATGCCCGACACCGTGCTGATTTCACTCCTGTGCAGAGAACACTGAGACAGCACACCTCCATCATCCTGTGAATATAATGAAAATCATTGCATCACACAGGTTTGTTTATTTTCTTTTTTTGCGTGTGTGGAGCATGCAGTTTATTATAAGACTTGGTGAAAACCAAGTACTTTAATAAGAACCACCCCCTTCCTCACGAACATGGAAGAAGAGAGGAGCAGAGGCGGGGAGAAGGGCCCCAGGGAAAACAGTCCCGTCTCTGAAGGTTCACCCAGGTGGAGGTCCAGGGGTAGATAGCTCTCCAGTGAGGGCCCTCTCACCTAGTCCCTCAGAGAGCTCCAGGCCATCCTCCAAGCTCACCAGGGTATGATGCTCCTGAAGGCCACGGAGATGCCCGACACCGTGCTGATTTCACTCCTGTGCAGAGAATGCTGAGACAGTTTGCACACCACCATGGTCCACCAGACCAAGTCCTTGCACCATTCCCTCCCACAGCTGTTTGCGTACAGCCTCTGGCCGATCTCCTGGGCCACATTGCCAGCCTCCCCGGAGCTCAGCGAATGACTTTGATTTAAGATGCTGGAAGAGCGGCTTGAGCTCCCCTGTTGTTGACTCTGACTCCGCCTTGTCTGTCCACAGTTACATAGGTTTCACCTGGGCCCATTTACCCAGTTTGCCACGGTGCTTCTTAGGAAATGGCTTAGAGCACACATGCTTGACTACAAAATTCCAAAATCTCCTGGCCAACTGCCTACAGCCCTGGCCACGGCCCAAGGAAGTGGCTGGGGACACACCATCAGGCTGCTGGGCAAGAAGGGCGTTTTCCCCATCCATCCTCTCTGGGGCTTTGCCACTGCACCTGCTGCCGGTGACATACGTAGAAGACAAGTCCTCTGTGCCGTGCTGCAGGGCTGGGCAGGGGTTGGCAGTCCTCAAGTCCAGGCTGGCGGGGGGAGTGGCTAGCCCTTCAGCCTTCTGACAGGATGGCTGATTGTTGTTGGTCAAGGAAGGACCGTCGCTGTCGGGGAAGGACTCTGCACCAGGGAATGGCCTGACTCTGATGGTGCAGTGCTTCACCTTAGGTGACTTGTGACTCAAAATTCGGTATGTGGCCAACACGCTGTTGTAATTTTCACCTGTGACTGCCTCTTCGATTTCTTGCTGTTCAAAGCCCAAATTCAGCATCTCCTGGACCACCTGGGGGTTTACACTGCCACAGGGCAGCTCCGTATAAGGCTCAAGTTCCTCCTCCTGCCCCATATTTACCCACGGGTCTTTCATCAATTGTATGAGAGTCACTCGGTTTTGGGGGTCCACTGTCAACATTTTTTTCAGAACGTTCTTGCACAAAAAGGACACAAAATAAGGGAACTGGAATTCTCCTTTAATGACCTTCCTCCGTAGTGCAGGCTCGTCTAATGCCATAAAGGGAATTTTCTGGTAACGACCCTGTAAAGGAGAACTCCCAGGCTCCAAACGTCCGCTCCGTGGCCATCGTAGCCGTTTCCCAGGAAGACCTCCGGGGCGAGATAAGGAAGGCTGCCACAGAAAGTATGCATCTTATGGCCAACATACCTACTGCTTATTCCAAAGTCTGCCAGTTTCACGTTCAGTTCCGCGTCCAAGAGTACATTCTCTGCCTTCACGTCCCTGTGTATGATGTCCTTCTGGTGGCAGTATTGTATGGCTGAAATCAGCTGTCGGAAGATCTGCCGGGCCTCGTGCTCATTCATACGGCCAAAACGCCGAAGATATTGGGATAAGCTCCCTCTGCTCGCATGCTCCATGACGATAAAGATGATGTATTCAGTTTCAATCACCTGATACAGTCTTACAATATTGGGGTGGTTCAGGCTTTTCATATTTTCCACTTCTTGTCTAGGTCTGTAGGTGCCCCGCCGATCAATGGCTTTGACAGCCACCTCTACCCCTGTAATAATATGTCGGGCCAACTTCACCATGCCAAAGTTGCCCTTGCCAATGGTGTGCAAGAGCTGGTAGTGACCGATACAAGGCTCCGTGATGGGAGAGATGGCTGCAAGGTCATGTGGCATAGTGACCACTCACTACACTCACTGATAATACTACCACTGTAAACTATACTAACAGACAATACTAACTATGCTAACTGTGCTAATACTAATGAACAATGCTAACTATACTAATTAACTGTGCTAATACCAATGAACAATTCTAACTATACTAATTAACTGTGCTAATACTAATGAACAATTCTAACTATACTAATAACTGTGCTAATACTAATGAACAATTCTAACTATACTAATTAACTGTGCTAATACCAATGAACAATGCTAACTATACTAACGATACCAATACTAACTCTACTAAATGTACTAACAATGCTAACTACCAATAGTAACTGAAAAAAAATTTCAAAGGAACAAAGGAGAAAGCAAAGAAAAGAAGAAAAATATGAGAAAAGAACAAAGAAGAAAACTGAGGAAATGAAAAAGAAAAAAAGTGAAACAAAAGAAAAGAAAAAAGAAAAAAGAAAAAGGAGAATAAAAAAATGAGACAAAGAAAGTAAAGGCAAAAGGAAAAATAAGCAAAACAACAACCAAAAACAGAGAAAACAAGCTAACTAGGTCCAGTCCAACAGGTCACCACCGATCAGCTTCCTGGGCTCTACGGACAAAAACCTCAGCCCAGTCAGGGCCTTTTATAGGAGTTTTCTGTAATTCCATCACAGTGGTGCTTTATGAGGTCAGAGCAAGACATGGACCAATCACGGCTGGATATAAACCAGTGGTTTCCTCACTTCTTGGTCTCAAGATCTTATGTCCTTTACACTTAAAAAAATATATAAGTGAAACAAAACAAAAACAAAAACAAATAAGGACCCCAAAGAGCTTTTTGTTTATGTGAGATAGTAAAGATCGATATTTACTTTATTATAAATTAAAATCTGTAGGACGCTTCAGTGACCTTTTCATTTAGAATTTGAAGATCTGTAATATTTTTTGGTTTTTAAAGACCTTAGAGTATCTACACTTAAAACATTCAATTCTTTTTTCTTAAAAATGATGCTACAAGTTAACTGATACCATGATACTGTAGGAAAATGTTCTGTTGAATAAGATAAGATACATCATTAACATCTATAAACCTGAAGGGAGGTAGCTTCATCATATTTTTGCCAATAAGATAATGAGCAGATTTCTCAACAGAAATCGTGGAGACCAGGAGGCAGTGGGTTGATGTATTCCAAGTTTGAAGGAAAAAAAAAAAAGCTATTAGCCAAGAATCATATATCTGGCAAAACTATCTGAAAATGAGGGAGACCTTAAGACATTGCCAGATAAACCAACGCTGAGGAAGTTCTTTACCACTAGACCTGCCTGGCACGTAGCACATCCTTCCGGTTGGAATAAAAGGACACTGGGCAGAGATGCAAAGCTTTTTGAAGAAATTAAGACCTCTGCTGACACTCAGTGCATGGACAATTATAAAAGCTAGTACTCTATGGCCATGCCACTCTGAACAAGATCCCATCTGATCTTGGAAGCTAAGCAGGGTTGGGCCTGGTTAGTACTTGGATGGGAGACCACTTAGGAAGGCCAGGTGCGGTAGGCATAAAAAATAAAAAAGAAAGGAGTGTAAGCTGACAAGGTCCCTGCAATCTGTGAGGTCGACCAAGGGTTGCCTCACTTAAAAAACAAACAAACAAAAAAAAACTGATCTACAAAAAAACCTTGGGATGCAGTAAGATATTTTCTAGCATGGATTATTTTATTGGTCAAGAAGGTTTTCTATAGGGTCCAGGGTACAAAAGGAATGAAAGCAGCTGCTGTTTCACTGGCAACAGAGAGTGTGTGTGTGTGTGTGTGTGTGTGTGTGTGTGTGTGTGTGTTTGGGAGGTGGGGTTTGGACACTAAAGCAGCAGAGAAATCGGGTGTAAATCGGTGCACCCCGGGGACAGCAGTGCAGGTGCCCATAAAGACCGCAATCATAGTAAATCAGTAGCCTTCATCAAAACAACAACCTTGGAGAAACATCAGTGTAGTGGCAGCACTGTCTGTGCAGTGTGACATTTGTCCTCGATGGCAGCATCAGAAGTCTGAGGCCTTCACATACTTTAAAGCCGCTGCACTCTACCTCAACACCCTTGAAACTAAGAGACAATGGGGATGAGAAGGATTCTGAATTTACTTCCTTAACCCCCAATCTCTTGAATATAAAATTTGAACCAGCCTATATCTAGTTGATACTAAGCTATAATAGAAAAGATGCATTTCCCTCTTCTACCTCGACTCTACCTTCAGCCTGATGTAGCTTGACGGAAAACAATAAAACTCATTCCTGCTGCTAATTAAGTTTGTATACATTTTGACTTCATGTATGCATCCAGATAACACACGCAGAAAATACATTTTATTGGAATCATACCATGTTTTTTTATTCAATAAACATTTATTGTAGTCCTGCTATACTAAGAAACAGGTACACATTGGTGATTTGTTCCCTGCCTTTATTGAGTTTAAAGTCTAGAGAAGAATCAGAGAATAAAAAAACAAACAAACAATTATATATATATATATATATATATATATATATATATATATATATATATACATATATATATATATAAAATTACAAGGTGTCATAAAATGAGTAAAGGAAATTAATAGAATTGGGGGAGTAATGATGATAAGGGGGGCAGGTAAAGAGGTACTTAAATAAAGAGATACAAAGACTGACCTTTAGGTTGAGACCTGATGAAGGAGAAGGGCTCACATCCCAGCAATAGGGGAGAATTTTGGTTGCAGCATATAAAGCCTTCTGGGCAGAAGAATTAGGATAATTTAAGGGCCGGAGGCAGGAAGGGTCTCAGTGTAGTTGGCAGGGCTGAACCATGCTCTATTGAGAGGAGAGCCAAATGAGGTGAAGATGGAAATGTAGGCAGGGGCTAAATCATGCAGAGCCCTGTAATCCCAGACGAAGATGTTAGATTCGGTTTGGGTAGTGGTTAAGAGCACAGACTACAACTAGACTGTGAATACAATCTACCTTCTAGCACTTAGTAGCTGTGTGACTTTGAGGAAGTTACTTAACTTTCTTTACTTCAGATTTGTCACATGTAAATATGGAGATAGTATTAGCACCTACTCCATAGAGGTGTTTTGAGGGATATTTGAGTCTATTAATGTAAAGTACTTAGACTAATTTCTTGCTGTGTGTGTGTCCGCACGTGCATTTTGTGTGCGATTCAAGGGTTGTAATCAGGAGAGTGACATGATCAAAGTTATGGTGTAACGACGCAGCCTTGCCTGTTGGGTGGAGAATGGATAGGTGAATGAAGAATTGAAATGGAGAGGATAAAAGAAGAGTGATTTAGGGTCTTAATAAAGTGCTTTAACATTAGATATTATTCACCAATTCTACAATACACTTAGTTTGTGCTCTCTTTTTTCCTGTCACTCATTTGCCTTTGAATACGTTTAACTTGCTTGAATATTTAGTATGAAGTGTATGTGTCATACTAATGTAGTGACAAGATTATTTTGAATGGCTATGTCATCTCTAGAAAAAATAATTTTAATTCTAGTATTTATATGCTGAAATAACATATTGGGAATAAATTGTTTCTAATTAATTCATTTATTCATAGACATTTATTGAAAGCTAAGTGTACATCAGACATTCTTCTAAGCATTTAGAACATAGAACAGAAAGCCTACCTTGTGAAATGTTTATTGTTTTTGGTAAGGCAAAGTAGTGACCTGACATAGTTGAAAACTTTATACCTGAGAGATAGTTGCTCAAAAGTATAAATTAATAAATTCTAGTCAGTGTATTAACATAGCCCTCCACTTGACTAAAGTTTAAATGGAATTCCTGATCTAGGCCCTGACCTCTCTTTTCTTTGATCATTTTCTTGAGAAAACTTATAATTTTAATTCTTTCTCTGACTTTTAGATGTAAACCCACATAAAGAAGCTTTTTGCCAGTTTTATGACCTAGAAATAGCTTTCTCAAGGACTTAGGAGTCATTCCTTTGAAATATAATCATTGAAGAAGATTGTGCCCCTATCTTCCAGGGTGTGTGTGTGCTGGGGGGTGGGGGGGGCGGGTAGGAGCCTAATTTCTGACGGACACCAATTAGCAAACACAGATGGCATCATCACAGAGAAAAAAAATTGCATACTCAGAAATAACTCAACGTACCCAATGCATTCCATGTGTCAACCTCTCCCCTAACGTCCTCAGGTCCTTTCACTCTAGCTCTCAGTACTTAAAACACCCCGCCCTTTTGTTTGGCATTGTTGAGTTTAGACAGTGTTCTGGTCTCTCTTCTGCATTGCTACAGTCTTAATAAAGTCTCCCTTACCAGTTTAAATTCATCTGCTGCAATTTTTTCTTTGAAATAGCTACATAAATTTATTGGTGATTGAGAAATGTAATTTTGTTAGGACTTTAGTATAATTACCCCCAAAAGAAGAAAACGAGTGTATGTGTAGGGGTGTGTGAGTGTGTAAAACATGTTCAAAGCAGTATCAGCGGGACCAATAGTCAATATCTGAAATTTCTAGAAAAAAAGTAGAAGTTCAGCAGTCTTTACTGTTTAAAATAAGCTGGAAATTGTTTCAATAGCCATTAAAACTAAACTTAATGTCTGACAAAATATGAAAACAAGAAAAATTGATCTACAAAAAGAAGGTCTTGACAACTGATTGCATATATGCAGCTTATGAGGAAAAGTTTTAAAAATTATCACTGTCATTGTCAATGTATACCAAAGCATACTAAAAGTGTGCTGTGTAAATTATGCTAGTCTGGGAATAAAGTATCTCTAAGTAATGAGAGTAATTTTAAATCAATGCATTTGTTCAACAAGTAGCCAATGGGGAAATTTAATTGTGAAATTCATGTTATTATCTTAACATAAAATGAATTTCTATAAACTAGTTTAAGCCAAATTATCATATATATTAGACTCTATTCACGTGGCAGACAAAAATTACATTAATTTGTGCTTTGGGATACTCTTTCAGGATGTAACTTTTAAGCTCAAAAAAAAAAAAAAAGAGAGAAAAGTACACATCCATAACTCAGCCTGAGTGATAATAGGTAAATAAATTTCAGTATTTTACAGAAAAGAAGTCAAGCCTTAGGACAGCATCCATTATCTCACACACCCAAGTAGTTGAGATTCAGTTGACATTAACTAAATAAAAAAAAAAAATACACAGAGAGAATCAGGAGCCAAAGTTCCCCCCTTTTGAATTAAGTGAGATAACTTGGTGACTGACATGAATGATTTAATATCTAACACATATTTCTGTAGTACCAATGATTTATCTTATATATATCACCGAAGAGTAGAAAGATAAATATACATTACATCTGCATAGCAGTGATAACCACAATTCAATTTCTGCATCTATGACAAGAGAAGAAAGACCTAGTGAAAAGTAAAATTAGGCATTTGTTAAAGTTAACGTGACTGACAACAGGGCATGTTCATTTAACTGGCTTTTTTTTCAGATAACCTTTTTGAATTATAATGGAAGAACTTTGTTCAAATATTTATACCTTAAATAGTTTGTGCTCTTGTGTTTAAATAGGTTTTAAACTACATCAAATCATATTTATTAAAGGGAAAAAAGTATCCATGATATCCTAAACAAATCATCAAAGCAAAATCAAAATACATTTTAACAGATCTTCTCTTGATAAGGTAAAACTAAATATGTGTCTGTATACATGGGAAAACTCCAAGAATTGTGCTCTTCTGTTGCCACTAAATCTCTCAAGGTGGATATCCTGTTAGATTTTGGCAATTTGTTGCATATTTAGTTTAAATTAAAGTGTACTAAGAAGCCCAATTATAAATACCCCCTTATGCATTGTTTATGATACTTTTTTAAGTTCAAAAGAATCTTCTTGAAATATTAAGCTGTAACCATAAAATTGCCTCTGAGTTGCTTTATTTTTTAAAAAATAAATTTCCTAGATTTAATGATTTGTACACAAGCTAAGCATTAACAGGTAATCTAAAGCTTATGTTGTTAGTTTTACTGTAGAACAGGGAGGGACAAATTTAGAGAGTGAGAATTGCTGTGGATGCAGTGTCTCAGTACAGGGAAACTACTAGTAGGGGGAACCTCCTTAGTAGGGCATATTAAAGGGTAACCTAAAGGTAGAGTGTACTAGAATGTCAAAGGGGCAATGTTTGGGTAGATTGACATGAATCACAACATTATTTTCTCAAGATTATTTTCCACATAAGTCATTTTTAACTTTTCTATTTCTGTTTGTGTTGTTCTTGTTGGGAGAGAATATGTAGTTTAGCAAACAGATTAAGAACAACGGGCTCTGTACTTTATCCCTTCCTGACACAATGGAAAAAATGTAAATTCTGAAATCACTAACACAAAGGATAGAAATTGCTTCTGTTTTTGATAAAAGAAAGCATTAAAAAAATTCTTTTCTAGGAACTTATAAATACTGTGTTTGGTATTTGCTTGGCTGGGAAATCCCAGACGGATGCATTATAGATAGATTTCAAATGAGAATAAAGTTATATACTATAAAAAGTTCTCATTTAAAATTTTAAGCTATTTTAATGAAAACAGACAGTTAATGGATATTTTCCATGTATTGGATTAATAAGTAAAAATATAATTAGAGAAACAAATAGATTTTTGTGGGCCATTTGTTTTTTTTTATTTGTTTTTTTTTCCAAAGGTGTAGAACATGATGTTTATGTAAGTCTACATTGTGAAATGATTACCACAATCAAGTTAATTAATACATCTAACACCTCACATAGTTATCATTTTTTACATGTGGTGAAAACAATATCTACTCTCAGCAAATTTTAATTATACAATACAGTATTATTGACTATAATCACCATGCTGTACACTAGATTCCATGAACATATTCATCTTAAAACTAAAACTTTGTACACTTTGGCCAACATCTCATTAATCCCAATTCACCCTCCAGCCACTGGAAGACACCATTCTACTCTCTATTGCCATGAGTTCAACTTTTTTAAGTTCCACGTATAGGTGATATCATGCAATATTTGTCTTTGTCTGATTTGTTCAGAATGCAACATCCTCCAGATTCACCCATGTTATTGCACATTGCCTTCTCTTTTTTTTATGACTAAATGATATTTATATATGTAGTTAACCCTTGAACAACCTGGGGGCTAGGAGCATGGAACCTCACACAGTGGAAAATGTATGAAATTTGACTCTCCAAAAACTTAACTAATAGCCTATGGTTGAGCAGAAGCCTTCCAGATAGCATGAACAGTCAATTAACGCATATTTTGTATAGAGTTTTAAGTGGACCCACACAGTTCTAACTCATTTTGTTCAAGGGTCAACTGTGTGGTGTGTGTGGTGTGTGTGTGTGTGTGTGTGTGTGTACACAAACACATGACATTTTCTGTATCCATTCATTCCTTGATGGAACTAGGTTATTACATGAGAGTATAGATATGTATTCAATATATTGATTTCATTTTCTTTAGATATATACCAGAAGTGGAATTGGTGGCTCATATTGTAGTCTAATTTTAATTGTTTTTGAGGAAACTTCATAATGTTTTGATAATGGCGATACCAACTTATATTCCCACTCACAGTATACAAGTGTTCCCTTTTCTTCATATCTTCAACAGCATTTGTTATCTCTTATCTTTTTGATAATAGCCATTCTACCAGATGTGAAGTGATATTTCATTTTGGTTTTGATTCGCATTTCTATTATTACTAATAATGTTGAGGACTTTTTCATAAACCTGTTGTCCATTTATATTTCTTCTTTGGAAAATGTCTATTCATTTCCTTGCCCAATTTCTTTTTTAAAGTTGGGTTATTTGTTTTGCTATTGAGTTATATGAGATTCTTATGTATTTTGGTTATGAGTTCCTTATCAGATAGATATATGGTTTGCAAATATTTTCTCCCATTCCATAAGTTGCTTTTCTGTTTGTTGCTTGCTTTTATTGCTGTTCAGAAGTTTTCAGCTTGATACAGTTCTATATTTTTAATTTTTTGTTTTCTTTGCGTATGCATTTTGTGTCATATCAAAAAAAATTATTGCCAAGACCAATGACAACACTATTTTTCTCTGTGTTTTCTTCTAGGAATTCTATTTTTCACGTCTTACATTTAAGTCATTGATCAATTTTAGTTGATTTTTGCATATAGTATAAGATAATGGTTCAATTTTACTCTTTTGCAAGTGAATATTCATTTTTTCCAACACCATTTATTGAAGAGACTATTCTTTCTTCATTGTGAACTTTGGCACCTTTGCCAAAGATGAGTTGACTATATGTGTGGGTTTTTTCTGGGTTCTCTGTTCTGTTCCATTGGTCAATGTATCCTTTTTATCTTTTTTTTTTTTTTTCTGCCAGCAGCATAATACAGCATTTTATGCATGAATGTTTCCTAGTTGGTCAGCTAGTACAGAGATAACAGGTAGGGCAATTATTCACAGTTGTGTTTAATTAAATGATAGAGAATTGTAGAATGATGCTACTAATAATAATTCTATAGCAGACTAAATAATTCAATGATAATTATAAGTATTAATTTAGCTTTCCTCCCTGATTATGAATCTTCTATTATTTTACCATAATGAGCAGACTGTCCACAATGACTAGAAACCCAGCAGTGAGCTTAACAAACCTACCATCAATTTTGATAGGTTAAAATGATTCCAGTTGGTCTCGAGTAAATACGTGGAATTTTTTCTGTGACATAAAAGAAAGAAGTAATAGTAAATTCTTGCTCTTATTCTGGTGAGCCAATAAAATAATGCCATCAACAAAAGGCAGTTGTCACTCTAAGTGTAGTTAACTATCTTTGAATGCTGGACTTAGAAATAAAATTCCAATATTTCATATAACCCTGCTTTTTTTGATAGAAAAGAAACAGGGATCTTGCTTACCTCTTAAGGCCCTGCTATTTATTATGTAGGTGTTTGTGTTACATGTCTATTGTAAAGTATTTTTTTTTTTATGTAACAAATTTGCTCAGAGATTAATTTGTGGAACATTTGGTGGGGGACTAGGTTTATCATTTAAAATGCTTAAAGAAAAAATATCTGTATTATAACATATTTACATCTGACAAAACATTAATTTACTATGATACTAATGTTGAATGTATCAAAGAAAATTTTTGAAATGAGTTCTCATTCATTATAAATCTAATTTGGTTAACTTTTATACTTCCACTGCATCTCTATAGTATAAATATGAATTTGACAATCAGGTCAGTTTATTATAATAGGTCACCTTTATATTTTTATTACTATATTGATAGCATAGCAGATTTTACAAAGTTAAGATATTTTACAATTAAACTATAATGCACATATTTCAAAAGCATTGGCATACACAAAGCTGTAATGTCAAAAATGGTGAATTTATGTGGTGCAGTATACACTTAAAAAGAAGTATCCAGAGCTTTAAGTAAGATCTATGAATATTGTAGAAGATTAGGCCAACATGAGTTTTTATATAAAGAATATGTTCTTAAATTAGAATTATAATTGATAAGTACAGTGTCCAAAATGTCAAATGGATTTTAGCTGTACCCATTCAATGAGCAAAGTCAGATAATTTTTAATTTGGTCACATTCTGACCTGATTTCTAACCATTTTACATTACAGAGAGCCTCTTGAAATAAGGATTTTTAAATATATAACACCTCTGGCATAAGTTTTTTAGGAATTTTTTTAGTTTGTTCATGTAGACTATTCAATAGCAAATGTACTGTTCTAAATCACTCATGTCAACAATATGTAAGCCATACCAAAGCTTATATATGTGTAATGTTTAGACAATTATTTTATACCTTCATTTTATACTATTTCATAAGTTGCTGAATATTTAAAATATTTTTTCTAGACTATATACTGTTTAGAGAAGACTGAACAGTATATTTTACTTTGATGATAATAGTTATTAAGTTTAGGTTTCAGGATTTATTTCCCATATGTCAATATTACCCCTGAATGGCAAAAAGAAAGAAAGAAAGAAAGAAAGAAAGAAAAGAAAGAAAGAAAGAAAGAAAGAAAGAAAGAAAGAAAGAAAGAAAGAGTGAATAAAAGAATTTAAAATATACTTATTTCACTGAAGGAATGGGCTTTTGGGGGCTTTTTAAAAATTGTATATTCAGGTAACTTTAGTACTCATTAGGTTTGTAAAGACATTTAAAGATTCTTTAAAGATACAGATATTGGGAAAAAATTACTCTTCCTGCACACATTTTTGATTCCTTCGTATCTGTTTCATTCCTTCTACTCCTTTTCTATTACTCATAGAGGAAAAAGACACCAACCTTAAGATACTTAAGAAAACTAAGCGTGGGGATAAACTGCCAATGGGAAATAGTTAAACTAATCAGCAGTTGTCCTAGATACTACCACTTCATCTTTGCCCCAGGCTCCATCCATTCTCTTGCCAAAATTTATTACCTTGTCATAGCTGAAATACAGCTCAAAATTGTTTTCTATTTTGTGAAAATGTAAGTTAACTCTTTAAATGGTGAATAAATTATTAACTAAGAAACAAAACACAAATGAGACCTACTATTATCAGTTTAACACAGGTTACTTGAGACTTGGTCTTTAAACAGGTAGGCACAGCCGGGGAATATACCAAACATTACCAAAGATTAGAGTGTATGAACAGTCTTAAGAAATCACACTCTGGATAGTCTGCATCTCTACTTGCTCTGTGTGCTAGCATTCTTTTCCCACTTTCTCTTTGGCAAAATGATTTTTCCTAATTTACAAAACAAAGGCATTCTTCTTACCCAACATCAATTTTATTATGGTATGTTATTCCATGTATAAAACTTCCAGGGACTCAAACAAGGGCCACAGGAAACATTGTTTTCAAAGAAAACTCTTTTTATAATTAGTCGTGGTACAGTAAACCACCGTGGAGCGTCCAGTCCTTCTCCATATAACCATGATGTTAAGAATGGGGTATTTTGCCTTGTTGGTATATTGTTAAATTCAATATTGTGCAGAATATAGACAATGGGACATTTTACATCTTCATTTTCTAAATATTTTCAAGTAATCGATGGTCCTTATGAGATAATGTTATGAATGCAAAGCAAAGAAAGCCCTGGTTTTAAAAAAAAATCGAGTGCTAATTTTTCCAAAAATTTAAACATAAGTTCTTTGCCAGTCTCTTCCCAGCTGTAACTACTGAAGCAGAAAGTGTCTTTAAGCAGCAAAAGAAATTCAAGTTAATGGCATTGACACAATTAATGTAACATGTTTTAAAACTATCACATTTTTTAGACTTATAATGGATATAATCCAAGCTTAAAGGTTTTATACACTTTTTAAAATTCTGTAGCATGTTCATTGTTTACAAAGGTACTTACAACTTGTTTACCAAAATTAAATCATAAATATTTATTCCAATTACAATCTATTCTCATCTTATCTCGGAATGTTTAATCTATTCAGACTTCTAGAAACAAAACTATAAAATCTAACACTATTGCGAAAGCTATTTATTTAAAAAATACAGATCTCATCTTTAATTAATTAAAAGAATTTGATTATGGCATCTAATGACATTAATGAAGTTGTAAATAAATATTTACATTTGATCCTTAAATATTTTTTAAAAAGAATACCAGATTTTAATGCATTCATGCTTAAATTACTAAAGGAATATAGGACGACTCCTCTTTCAATTATTATTTCATAAATATCTTATAATTTAGCTATGTATTTTAATTTTTTGAAAATTAAGCACTGAGAAAGAGCACACAAATTCATTAATGTTAATAAAACTTATCACTCTGTTAGATCTGTATTAAACATTATTTGACTGCTGTTAATAATGCAGTTTACAACACATGTTCTGTAATGTATTTTTTATTGTATTATAATATTTCATGCCATGAATATAAGCAGCTTTATCTACTTCAACAATGAAATTCCCCTTTATTTGACAGAAATTAAATAAAGTTTGGCTTATTGTTACAATATTAATTATTAGTTTTACTTATGTGGCAATATGGTAGGCAATTTCATTCTATATATGCCCGTTGAGATAAGTACATATACACTATATTTGACAAAAATATGTAAAATTCAAAGAATATAAAATACTTGTCAAAAATATAGTTTTGATATAGGCATATTAAAATTAACTTTTAAAAAATATTTTAACAACTCTTCTGATTAAATTAGGCAAGGAGGTTATAGCCTCAAAGAAAAATTGATAGTAGGCATGTGCACTTTATTCTTGCTCAAGCCTTTTATGGCATTAAATTACCAAAGTTCAAAGTTCTCCTGAGCAAGAACACATCCTTTTGTAAATTGATTGATTTTCAATTTTTTGTCTTTAACAAAGAAAAAGGAAAAACTAATTGAGATTTTAGGTTTTATTCTATTTTGGTCGGTCACTATGTCATGTCAGAAATAATCTGAGAGGAGTTTAAAGAATTCAGATTTTCCTTTAATAACCCTCACCTTGTAAAAACAAAAATCTGTAATGGAATCGATGACAAGCACTATCTCATTTTAACAATATAATATTAATTGAAGATTTCAAAAAAAATTTCTCCCTTATCTTGAAGTTGAGTTCTAATAAATTGTACTTATTTTCTAATAATTATAGATATTTATAACATATTTTAATTTTATTAAATTATTTATAATATTAAGAATTCAATGTGCTGATTTTGGGATTTTATTATTTATAGCTTTAGAAATGTAAGACTGTTGTACATATTAATACATATGTTCTTTTGATTGCAAAACTATGATTGCCGTTAATAAATTCCTCTTACGATAAAATATATTAAATTGAGAAGAATTATGTGGCATAAGTGAAATGGAAATAAATACTCAAAAAAGAATTATGTAAAGTTGCCTATTGTTGGAAAAGTCTTTGCATTTATTTTAAATAGATATTATTGTATGTCAAATCTCTATGGTAAAAAAAAATGATTTAACAGTTTTGTTTTTTAATGTCAATATTGACAACACTCTGATAACTATATCTTTTTGCAGTGTAACATATCCTTTCATATCCTTTGAAAGAAATATTGAAAATTCGCCCTATACCAGTCACTGATCCATGAGCAAGTCATACCATCACTCAAAACAAAAATGCCTATACTGAAAGCTTACATTACATTCTGGTAGGAGATAAGGTAAACATTATAAAACTATAGATTAAGTATAATAACAGAGTTAGAGAAAGGTACTTTGAGAGTAGAGGGAAGAAATAATGTTGGCACAAATGAGTTTAGCAATATTATTGCTAAACTGAATTTATTTATTGTTATGTTTAGCATTTCATTTGTACACTATGTGATATAATAATGAATATAATGAAGTGGCATTAAATAATTATAAGATTAATATGATATTTGCTAACTTGGTAACAAATAGGTATCTTGGAATCTAGGAATATTTTTATATAGTATTGTAAGTGTTGTTGATAAATTTACTTAATAAACCTTAAGGAGTGCGATGTATGAATTATTTAATGTGATAAAAATATATAAAAGTTGCAGGAAAATTATTATGCTCTGTACATTTTTATTACGTGATACAGATAATTCCTCGGTGGCATGGAATTCTGTATCATTTTTTTTTTTTTTCAAAGAAAACTCCTCACCCTCCACTTTCTCTTTTTCCCTTCCCTGGGCTGCAAAGTGAACAACTTGCAGGAGAGATGGTTTTAATCATATAAGTGAAGAACATACCTTAGAGGACAACAGAGCAAGTTAGAAATAATCTGAATGTTACTTTATGTAGTTGAACCACATACCTGTGCTGGAATACTCGGGTATCTCTACACTACAGCACAAGAAGTAAATGTCTATATTGTTTGAGCCACTGCATCTTGGTTTCCTTCTTTACAGTAACAAAGACTGTGACAGATTCCTTTTCATTTATTGATATAGGGAGACAAGCAAGTCTGATGCTGGTTGAAAGATCAGGAAAATATTTTATTTTGGAATGAATAGAAAAAGTTCAGATTAATCAATGTGAGAGAATGTCATAATGAAAACCCATGCATATTACATTGCAAAATTCAGCTTTGTGCCTCAAAAGAATCACATATTGCTTTTATTTTTGAAGTATATTTTTGAGACAGGGTAGGAAAGGTAGATGGCATATTTATAAACTTTACAGAAATGAAGTTACAAAGCGGTTTCTTCAGGAGAGGTGATTTTTGTCATCACTATTTTAGTGAGAAATTCTACATCATCGTAGTCCCATCATTTTGGTGATAGATGATACTAATAAAGCATCATGATAACCATGATGATGTATATGTGAGTCATAATATATCATCACAATGATATTTCCTAAATGATTTATCAGATAGTATATCACTATAATGACGTTGCATTGATGTCGAAATACCAGCAAAAACGCATTCCTCAGACTTAAATTTCTTTATTTTAATAATAAATATTTTATTTTTTTCTGAATTTATTTTTATGAGAAATGAACGGTTATCACATGTCAGGTTTGTAGAAAAATACACAAAAAAATTTGCAAAATAATAAGTCTGTGCATTTGACTACCATGGAAAAAGTATTATTATATAAAGAAAGATTTAAGTGCACAAATCAAATCTACTATTCAATTATTTCTGGAAATTTTTTACTTTCTTAATCCAATTAAATATGGTTAAAATTTTTTCCTAGACTTTCAATTTTCTTGTTTTTTTTTTACACATGTGGAAGTTATATGTGTAGTTAGTTCATAATAATAATGTGAAAGAAAGCTTTATTTTCAAATTTCTTCTTGATAACCTTTGAAAAACTTGTATTTGAGCATCAAAACACAGATGTCCAGATGAAGTAATAAGTGAATGTATGTGATTTTCCAATTCTCTGAGAGCTTAAAATCAAACAAGCAAAAACAAAAACAGAAATTAATGTTATTACTTAATTTAAGCCAGACTCAATACCTCAGTCAGTAGGATTTAAATTTCCAAATCTTTGAAGTCAATGCTTTTCTTACAGTTTATTTTCATACATCTTATGGTAGGTGAAATTTAGCTATTTCTTAGAATGCTATAGCAGTATTACTGCCAAGACTTTCATCTGTGGTGGACTGGGATGGAGATGTAGTAGCTGGTGCAGTATTTCTGGCTTTTTAGTGATATAGAGGAAATAGTAACTATAAGAATGGTGGAATTGGGTGGTTTTTTACTAAATGCCATTGGAAAAAAAAAAAAGAGAAAGTGGAAGTCTCAAAATAATTAATCAGAAATATAAAGGAAAGTATAGGAGAGCCTCCTTGGAATAGAGATATGTATCTCCTGAGCCAAGAGAACACACAGAGTTAAAGACTAAACACAGAACTCACATCTCTCATACAGCTAAAATTACCCATCTTGATTCTGGAAATGTAAGACATACTAAGCCACACATTTGGTGATACCAGAAGCAATCCATTCTAAAACGGACATGGCAGATATAAGATGGGGATTGAGCAGGTCCAGAGGGTAAAAGTAAGCTGCATAGACAGGTCGTTCAGAATCTCTTGACTTTCTTTCAGTTCACTTATGGCCTTAGAAAAGACTTCCTATAAGCAAGTGACAGAGAAAAAAGACCAAGTATGTTTCGTGGATGGGTTGCACAAGTGTGTGGGTACAAGCCAAAAATGTATCTTTTGCACTAAAGCCCAATTAAGGGTAATCTCAAATGAAAGTAGTGAGGGAAAATCTTCCTATTGAGCAGAACTTGGGTACAGTTCCTGGTCATCTACCCTTATTTGGAAAGAGGAATTACTCGTTAGGGATAAATTTGGCCTCCTGGACAGTGGTAAATGACTTGGCTTTCATAGGAGCCTGAAAAGGGCAAATTAAGGAGAAGACATGGGGAAGAGGCATATTAATGGACAAACTGGATTAGGAACAAATGTGAGAAACTTTTAATTATGCAATAACATACATCAGCTTTTAGTAAACAGAGGCATGAAAAAAACATATTTCTAAAAGTCTATTGCATAGTTCTAAAGGGAAAATTTGCAGGTATCTCAAGTTGTTCAAAAGCAAACACCTAATGCTGCTTCTTAAAACTTCCTTTTTTTTTTATTCCTAATGTTAGTTTATTTGTAACAGAATGCTCTAGATTTTAAGAGTTTTATCGGGATGAAGGTTGATCTGCTTGTAAGTCTCCTGGATACATTGAATTGAATGTGAAGACCTATGGGTTTGGATGTCAAGAGAGAGTCTTAAGTAGCTATAAATATGTTCAAAATTAATGTTGGTTTACCTGCTCTCCATGAAGAAGATAAAGTAAAGTTATAAAGAACACATGTAAATAGGTATTTGGGAATGGAAATGATTTTATGATAGCAAGAGTTGAAGTTATTATGGAACCAAAGATAAAACCTGGTTGAAAATACTGTCCTCAGAATGGAATCCATAAGGTAATAAGTATACTCTTGAACTTTATATGGCTTTTCGTGTACTCAAATAAATATTCAAAAGGTTTATTTTTATTTAAGCAGTTTTAACTAAAGCACCTGAAAGTGGAGAAACTGAAAAGAATATTTCGGAAAGTATTCTTTTTTTGTGATATGGGCAACGCGAGTACAGCAACCCTTGGGCAATCAATGATGTACTTAATAAATACTCATCAGAGTAGCCAGATGAAGGCAAAGAACCTCAGGTGGAATGTATTTTGAATGAGTAGGTCACATTAAACAGTTATGTAGTATTCTTTCATCCGAGAATCAATCACTGAATACCTAAGTTGATTAAGACTGGAAACGTCTTCAGGAAACTTTTAGACTACAATATTATGTAAGGAAACAGTTGTGAACAAAGAAGGTAGTCTAGGAGAAGAATTTGTTGAGATTGGTCTCACTACATTTAAGATCAAATTTAAGGAAATTAATAAGAAGCATATACCAGTAAGTTAAATAAATTGAGGTAACAAAAGTAAAGAAAAAGTGTGATTCTGTTGGGAAACGAGGTGAATTCATTGATGAACTACTTTTGAGTTTTTTTTCCCTATGTCAAAGAATGTATTATATTAGAGATATACTTTGGATGTGTTACAACATTCATAGAGAGAGAGCAGATGAGAACCTCAAGGTCAAAAATCAGGTGTTAATAAGAATAGAGTTTTTCAAAGCTTTCTTAGCTCTTCAGTTGAATCCCCAGATGTTCCAGACTTGTAAAGACAGAGAAAAGGGCAAAAAGAGGTTATTGCTTTCAGGGTTTATATATATTGAGGATCATTTCATTGTTGATGCTATTTTTAGTTATATTTTTATATGTCAAAGATCATGGATGACTTTTATGCACTTTTATTTTTATAGTTTATAAATATATAAAACTATATAATTCATATAACTATATACAAGCATATAGTTATATGCATATATGGTTATGCTTTTGTGAGTAGAACTTTGAATTAAATGAATTATTCATTTAAAACTAAATAATGAATAATTAAATCTTATGTACAAGAATATGAAGTCACATCCAGAAATGGCTGATGGGAAAATATAAATATAGTATTTCAAGCTGAGCATAGAATCACATTTGAATATCAAACAAATAAATTGACATTGCTATACAAATTACAGTGAATCTAAATTGCTTTACCAAGTATAGATGACATTGTCACCTGGGTAACAAGCTTGTAAGTTATACATTAGAAATTTATATTAGATTTTGGAACCTTAATTTCTCCAAATTCCAAGTTGCACAAAAGAAAATAATCAAGTTAATTATTACATTTACAATACACCATTGTTGAATATTGCTTATATGTGTGTCTGTGTCTCTGCGGGCATGTGCGACAATTCCTGTATTTCTAATCCAAGGGAAAAAACACAGCTATTTAAAAAATGATTTAAAAAAATATGCTCAGCCTCTGTAAGTTTCCTCCTTATAAGAGACAATCAGTGACTATTCCTCAGGCACTAACTGAAACCTAGCAACCTATGCTTTTTGTGATTAAACTCCTATATTCCTGTTTCATTTTAGGAAGAAAAAAAAACATATAAAATGGGGTTAATGCCTTAAACTTTCTTACCAGAAAATTTTTTTATTGCCGTTATAACTTTCATTATAATAGTAAATGTTATATTTTTACTTGCAGAGAATATCAATAATTAAGCCCCTAAACCTACATACATCATTAAAGCTTGACGAGTCAAAGCTGTCATTTTATTTTGAAAATCAGGAATAGAGGAAAAAATGACAATCTGCTAAAAAACTGCAATTGAAAGAAAAAGAAAGACTGGAAGACACAAAGAGGGAGAGAATTCGAAACTGGAATGAAGTGAGTGTTAATGTTGTAGAAATGATACTATATTTGAAATAAATGTTTAATTATTCATTAATGATTCTGCTTTTTGTATTGAGGAGAAAGAAATTTGATCAACATAATTTTTCTCAGTTTTTACAAGGAAAAGTAATAAATAGAGTCTACATTGATTATGACAGAAAAACAAACCACTATTATTTCTGTATAATATTACATTAATGGGTTAATATGTATATTTTATTTCATACTAAAATTAATGATAATATTAACACTCAAATTTTTAATATTAGCACCTGAAATCCAAATTTAAGTGAGGTCCCCGTGAAGTATAGGTGTGAGGTGCGCTCAGAATGGAATAATTTTTTGTTTCTAAATTCAGATCCACTAACTACCAAATGCATTCTCCTAGAAAAAGTGATATTAATAGTTTTAGGAAAGGATATTTCAGAAATTGTCAAAAGGTTACTTTTACAAAAATCATGGATTTGCTTACATATTAATAATAAAAAGTATTCTCAAATTTTCATGTAAGATAACAAATATCAAAGCAATAAATGCTTCTTGGCCGCAAAATGAGCATATCAAGCTAAATATAACAATAATTCTTCTTAAAGTTTTCTGTTAAACTACATTATGCAATAGTAATTATCTCATGCTTGTTATAAGCAGAATCAAATCTAAACAGAAAATGTATTTAAAATTATTAATTTGTTCAGGAAATATACTTGTTTTAGGAGCATGTTCTTGAAAAGCTAGCCGTTGTTGGAATGTAATTGCAAATAATAGCCATGTAGCCTAAAATTTCTTGTGAAAATTAACTTTTTTAAAGAGATAAAAATACTATAGCTTGATTTAAAATGAATTATAGTAACAGTTTTCAGAAAAGGTATGTCACTGCTTTTGGCACATGTTTCTGTTTTAATCCTAGGCCTTAATTTTTGGCCTTGATTTTTGTGTCACAAAGTTGAGAGGATGTAGATGATGATTAATGTAATCTGGAATCTAATTCCTCCTGGATAGTACTGCCTCTGCCTCATTGTATTAATTCTTCTTGGAAACATGCAGGTGATTATTTTCTTCAAAAAAGTGAAGTCAAGGTCAATGAAAGCATGATGTATGTACATATTTTATTTCTGAAATATTACACAGTTTTATAGCATAAAACTTTTAAATTAGAATATACATAATATAAATTGTCCATAACCAGTTATGGAATTTTATATAGGGTGAAAGGGATTAAGAAGTATAAATTGCCAGTTATAGAAATAGTCACAAAGATGTAAAGCACAGTGCAGGGAATATTGTCAACAGTATTATAATAACTATGTATAGTGCTAGATGGGTTCTAGATTTATAGGGGTGGTCACTTCATGAGGTACGTAAACGTCTAATCACTATGTTGTGTACCTGAAACTAATATAACATTGTATCCCAACTACAACTGAAAAAAATTCTAATTCTTAAATAAAAAAGTAAATATCAAAGAGGAGCAGCCCCAAATCCTTTGTCTTTAGAAATATTTTATAGTAAATATGGCATCAAGCAGAAACACTTCTTAATTCTTTCACCTTGAATGCTCATTTCCTGATATCACATTTCAGATGAGTTATGAAGTTATTCTCATTATGAATAATTGAAGTTATGAGTTACCATTTATTTTTATAATGTGAGAGCTGGATTTAGCATGTGCATCTTTAAATCATTATGAAAAAATGTAGTTATATTTACAAAGTAAGTTTACTTAAGCTATGTTAAAATCAAGTCTATGTTGCATAGTAAAAGACTTTAAGAAAAATATTTTATTTGAAAGTTGATTTTATTTCTCAATAAAAGGCCTATAATTAATGGAAAGTTACAGAATGTAGTTTGTAGAATTATGATTTCCTATTACTAGAAATAAAAATATGTAACATGTAGTAAATGCCAGGCACTTGTTCTGACTATTTTTTCAGATCTACTCATTAATTAAATCTTTCAAACTGCTCCTCAGGTAAGAACTTGTTTTCCCATTTTCTTATGTAGAAACAGAAAGGTCAGGTAGTTTAAGTTCACACAGCTACAAATGTGGCAAAGCAGGTTTAACTATCGGTGTTCTAGTACTTGACCTTGTACTTGTGTGGCCTATGCTACAGCTTCCCATTCCTTGTAATAGTATAATCAGTTCTTGGTCAGCAGTGATGATGGTGCATAAACAGATAATGAATTTATTGCCTTTTTCAACTTGAGACCTATTGAGCATGGCTTTTCAATTTCCTCTATCATATTTTCATGGTCACTTGTTTTACTCTGGCAACATACGTGCAACTTGCTATCCATCCAATGTTAGGCAGGGTTGATATTATCTTGTACCTGCTGGTTGGTCCATAATATTTTTTATAGAGATATCCCTGACTTTTCAGTGCCCAAATATTGTTAGGTGGCTAATGTTTTGGATATCATTCTTAGTGCCAGCCATTAGAAATAAAATCTTTATCTTCGTTTATGGAGTCAGGAAGTTGGGTAAATTATGAGACATTTTTTCTTCAAATAATAAGTTAAAATTAATATATTTATATATGTGTGTATATTCACACACACATACATACATCTGCTTTAAAAAAAGCCTTATTCATTATTATTAGTTATTTGTGATGGATGTATTTGTTATTATGGATATCAACGATATAAATTATTTACCTTAAAATATATAAATATCTATTCATCTAATATAATTAATCTCCATAATAACAAATTAATTACCAGTATGTATAGATACATATATATGTATATATAGAATATATTTAAATATTTATAGATATATGTTTATTAAAATGCATATGAATGATTGCATAAAACCTGTCAGTATAGCTATACATAATTTACTTTTAGTCATTATTACTTTGATTGATTTAAGTTTGATCTTTAAGGGCTATCATTTGTAGTGTTAGTAGTTAGAATAAAATAATACTGAAAGCTTTCGAAGATCATTCATTAATTTGATGACATTCTTGGCAAAAGTGTCTTCTCTTTCTAAGGTGTTTGCTTCTTGCTGTCTGTCTTCTGTCCATAACCCAGTGCCTTGGCAAATTGCTTGAATCTTAGAGAAGTTTCTGCATTCGGGTCAAAACATTTTTTTTGAAACTACTGGGTTATAGTGTTCCTAAGGATTTAGATAGATCATTTGCCATAATTTTATCTGAATAAATACAAATTTAAAATGCTTTGTTGGAAGAAAATTTATTTATTTTTTCTAAAATATGTTGTGATAAAAGATATTTGAAACATCCCACAGGCTGAAATACAACTGGGACATATATTTTGAGAACATATTTTCTGACATTGAGATTGTCAGAAAATTCAGGATATGTAGTCGCCAAACTATGGATGACAGAGACATGAAAGTGAATCCAATGTGACATAGAGATGCTCATAACACACACACACACACACACACACACACACACACGAAGAGTTTACATATCTTTTTTGTCTCAGGGCTATATCTCTAAACATTTCTATTACAGCGATTTATTTCAAGAGTTGATTATCTAATCAATGTTAGTTTTCAGACTCAAACTTACATATCTTCTCAAATTTCAAACTCCCTGAGAAATAGTTTTGTGACATATAAATTCAGAGTATATTTTATCTGGTTGCCATTTCATTTAATAATTGTGAGTTTCCAATACCTCTTTTTCTGTCTTATTCAAAATTGTAAGTAGACTGAAGATTCAGCTGGTTAACAAATATTAAAAGCAGCAAGATGATGAAATGCATGTTGCTAATGGTTCATGGGCACGGACGTCCACATAAGTTGTTTTGTAGTCCCAGAATTCTTGTTTGAACATTTGGCTAATGATAACCAGTATTACAGTGAGGTTTTGTGTGTGCACGCACTGTGTATGGGTGTCTGTGTGTTCCTAATCACTTTCTAAATGTTTCCCTCTTGTTTCTAATCACTGGCCAAGGTACCAATGAATTTATCATAAGGTAATGAGAAAAAGATATTAACTTTTGCTGCACAAAGGGATTTCTGCCAGGTGAAGGCCAAATACTGTCTTGGTGCCTTAGAGAAATTGAGGCATTTTTTCTTCATAGTATAAAACAGAGAAAATTGAGTGATAATTGAGCCAGTACCTTAACACAGAGAAGTATAAGCATATCCAGGTTAAAAGAACTTATACTACAGCATTCACTACTATATTCATACTTTGAGTAGTATTTCATTTCAGCAAAATAGCACATTAATAAAATGGTTTTTAAATATATTTATTGGTTTTACAATGTAGTTCATATTTTAAATTTAAAACTGCATTGGTTTTGTTGTTGAATAAAGGGAATAAACATTAAAAGTTTATTTCTACTTTTATTTGCACATAATTAATACTATAATAAATGTTTCATACCTAAACAGCCAGTTAATGCATTTTATTTTAAATTTAATGAATAATAAGCAAATACAGAAAAAATATTTTATAGATTATAAGAAAAAGTTATAATATTTTAATGTAATATAAGCATTTATTCTCACATGTATTTACATATTTAATCTTAAGTATTATAATAGGTTTCTATAAAAATATAGAATTAACAATATTTAAAATTTTTTTATAGTCTTTATTTTTTACATGTATAAATATAAATTATTCTATAACATTTTCCTTCATAAAAATGTTAACTTATTATGGCCATGCCACGGTGAACACCCTCGATCTCATCTGAACTCAGAAGCTAAGCAGGGTCGAGCCTGGTTAGTACTTGGATGGGAGACCACCTTGAAATACCAAGTGCTGTAGGTGTGGGAAAAAAAAGTATATAAACAATTTTAACTTAATCATTTTTTGGTGTACTTAGCTTTCCTCTAAAATTATTGGCAAGTTTACAGAATAAAAGTATGTAAAGAATATGGCTTAATATAAAAGAATGAAACACTTCTAAAGTAGCCACCTTTGATTTAACCCTACATTAAACTGATCAAATGAGATATTAAAATTTAAGTCTTTCTAAATCTTAAACAATATTATTGAGCTTGGAGTTTAATTTCTTTATATATTATGTTTAATTTCAATAGTCTATTAAAAACTCAGAAGTAGAGAATATAAAAAAATATTGATATTCAACTAAAAAATTTCCTCACTTCAGGCAAGTAGAGCTTATTTAATGAAATTAATTCAATGAAAATAGAGAAGATATTACTGTTTTACAGGAAGAGCTACAGAATTAATATGGTTTCCCATATCTGATAAATGACTTATTGATGGAATGAGCCTGCTAAAAATCACACTACCACTGTATTAAACATTATTGGAAAGTTAAAAATGAATGTCCATTTATTTAAAATTAATATATATAATCTTGTGTTTTTTTAGATTTCAGAATAAATGCATGAATCAAGTATAAGGGATACATAAGAGTAAAAATAATATTATATGAATCTAAAGATTTATAGAAAATAATAATAAAGGAGGTTGAAAATATTATTAATGTAAATAATTTTAAATGTCATGGAGGGAGCTACATTGAGATTGTTTTTACTCTGATATAAAATAAATCCAGAATAAATTATATCTTTCAATCCAAAAGAGAGCAAGAATCTCACATTTAATACTTACCATGTGCTAGACGTCATTCATATAGTAATACATACAAATAGGATTCTTGATGTATTAAACGATCTAGAACAGTAAACTCTGTTAACACCTATGCCTAGCACATATCTAGCTCTCAGTAAGTTTTAGCACCTCCTCTTCCTCTCTTCCTCCAACTCAATATTATGATGTTGTTTCAGGTAAGAGATTTTCTCTATTGCAAGCAGCAAATGATTTTATTTAGTATCTTTGTATGCAAACGATATATATACTTTATGAAAAGCTATTTTCCAAATGCATGGGTTCTGGAACTTATGAACAATAGATCGCCTGAAAGTCTATACAAAAATATAAGGTAAAGAAAGTTAGGGGGGAAATGGAATGTAATATATCCTTAGTGAGAATAAAGTTATCATTAAGCTAATTATGTGAGCAAATTACCCCCTAACAGTAGTTTCTCATAGCTGAGAATTATTGCATGGCATGAGAAATTATACTGATCTGAGAGTGAAGTACACATGCAAATGGTGGGAAAATAGTAAAATTATTAATGGTCTGGGGAAAAAAATAAGATTTTGACAAAAAGATATTATAATATGAAGGAAGGTTATAAACACCACAGTAAGATGGTATGACATGGTTAAGGAAAGAGAGTACCTGATTACACATCAAGGCTAAAAAAGTAATAGATATTTTGTGGAGAATCGTGTTGATAATCTGATTTTACTTCACACTTTCTGGCCTCCTTTTCCTTCTCTATTAAGCTTTTTTCTTAATCTCCTGTTTAACTGATAGACATCTTATTATGTAAGTTTCAGATTCCACACGAAGTACATTTTAGTACAGAGTAGGATACATTTTACAGAGCAAATACATAGTTACAAAGTAATATAGCTAGAGGTAAGGACAAAATGCCATGAGTGCCCAGGAGATTCAGCTGGTTGATTTGGAAGACAAAACGGGGGGGGGGGGGGGGGGGGGGGGGGGGGGGCGGGGCGCAGGAGGCTGGTGCTCGGGAGGTGGTGGGGGAGAGCACCAAGTAAAACTTCAACAGTAAAACAAATAAATTCTTGTTTGCTAAATGTCAAAAAAAGAAAAAGAAAGAAGAAAGAAGAAAGAAAGAAAGAAAGAAAGAAAGAAAGAAAGAAGAAAGAAAGAAAGAAAGAAGAAAGAAAGAAGAAAAAGAAAGAGAAAGAAGAAAGAAGAAAGAAAGAAGAAAAAGGAAGGAAGGAAGGAAGGAAGGAGGAAGGAAGGAGGAAGGAAGGAAGGAAGGAAGGAAAAAGGAAGAAAGAAGAAGGAGGAGGAGGAGGAGGAGGAGGAGGAGGAGGAGGAGGAGGAAGGAGGAGAAGAAGGAGAAGAAGAAGAAGAAGAAGAAGAAGAAGAAGAAGAAGAGAAGAAGAAGAAGAAGAAGAAGAGAAGAAGAAGAAGAAGAAGAAGAAGAAGAAGAAGAAGAAGAAGAAGAAGAAGAAGAAGAAGAAGAAGAAGAAAGAGAGAAAGAGAAAGAAAGAAAGAAAGAAAGAAAGAAAGAAAGAAAGAAAGAAAGAAAGAAAGAAAGAAAGAAAGAAAGAAAGAAAGAAGAATGTTCTGGGAAGTGTAAAGGAGTAATGAACTAAAAAGGAATAGTGTAGGCCATGAAAGAAAAAAAAAATACTGTATGTGCTTTAATATGTCTAACATAACCTGTCAAATACCAAGAATGATAAATTTTTTCACTCTTGTTTTCTAATGCTCACACAATTTAATTACTTGCTTTTTCAGATTCTATATGTGTCTTATTACCTCAGACCTACTACCTGAAAACAGCAATTATTTCTTTTTCTCAGTGATTCTGTGAGTCACGAAAGGCTCACAGAGAGGCTCAGCGTGGCATTTTTGGGGTCTCATGCATTTTTAACCAGGAGAAAGCCATTCCTGTTTACTTTGTGCTGCAGCTGCCTGGGTTTGACAATCTTGCTTGGTAAATATGCTGAGTTTGCGTCTTTCACAACTTTAAAGTATCTTACAACTGCCCGTTTCTATGTCTATCTCATTCTCTTCACTGAAAGTTTCTAGAAATTTAGACTAGTTCTTAATCATTTTTTTTTTTTAATACTCAGACACCTAACATAACACAAGGAACTGTGAAATACAATGTTTACAAAGGACAGGCTCAGAAAAGTGTAGCAGCCCAGATATAACATATAAATAGTAAACAGGATAGGCTCGGTGTTGGGGAATGTGTGAGACAGTTCACTTTTCTGCTCAGCGTTTGAGTGCACAGGATGTCTTGAACGTCAAGACATACAAGAGCCTTGACAATATGTTTAGCGTAAGCCTCTCTACTGTGCAATATCTGAAGCTTGGAGGTGGGGGGAGGGGCAGGGAATCAAATAAGCAAATGTTTCCAAACCATTCCTGGAATACTTATGTTTCCTGTGTAAGAAAAAGAACAATCTTAACCAAAAGGTGAAATGAGAATACGGCTGCGAAAACTACTATTTGAGTAGCGAAGGGAATTTTCTGTTTGTGTGGTAGAATGACAACACGGTTGAAACAGGATTACATAACGGAGAGGACTGGTCCTCAGACACCGTGAGATCCTTCGAAGCTGCCCGTGCTTTCAGAGCAGCTGTCACCAATGAGATTCAAGAACATGAGGACACGCCCTGGGAAACGGTGTGGTATGAACAAAATACCTGAAAATGAACATCTCCCTGTGCGTCGCTTCTCAGGAGCTTTACATTTTTTTAAGGTTACATAATAATCAATAAGCGGCAATATCAAGGGTAAAGGTTATATTTTCCCATGGATTCTGAAAATATATGGGATAAGATAGGAAAATGGGGCAAAGAGGCACAAGAAGTTCAGAGTACTTAGAGGTAGCCAGTTATTATCATAAAAAACAAAACACTGTTCTGGTTTTATTAGATCTACGCTTTTGGTTAATTCCAAGTCCTTCTTTCTGAAAAATCTTAAATGGGTGTATGTAAATACAATATAAGCAACAACACATCTTTGTGAGCATGCACACACACTTTGGAATACGGCCAGTAGACAGCTGTTTGTAATTTTTTGCCTGGTAATGGTAAGTCTTTAATAAGTGTGTGTTGTTTGTATGAACACTCAATAAAAATATATTTTGTCTTCACATATTCAAAATTAAAGAGTAAAGTAAAATACCAAGTTGTAAATATTTTATTCTAGCCATTTCTTTAATGTAATAATTTTAGAATGCTATATATCCTTTTTTCTATGTTGAAATTAGAAAAAGATGATACAATAGACTGAAAGACAAAAGGTCGCATAGCACCCTTTGATTTGTGTATAGGGCTTTCATTGAGCAGTCTCTAGCAATGCTACAAATGTCTTTTTAAAAGGTGGCTGACACTGTCAGGTACGGTAGTTGAGAAATCTATATAATCTTGTTTGATGTTAAATCCAAGGGCAAAGTACCGTTTCCCTTTCCTGGAGCAGGACTGCACAATGAAGAGGAGGCTTCTATATCTAGGTCTGTCTCTCAGGGAATTTTTGAGAGAATTGTCAAATATGATTTTTAAAATTCTACTTAAATGGAAAAAAGACATGTTTTTTAAATAGTTCTTGATATGACAAATTAAAATTAATTAGAAGAAAATACTTTGCATTATGATTTCTAAATGAGCATTTATAAAATTTAAACAGTGGAGAATGAAAAATTATTGTGGGACTTCAGTCTATGTAACTCAAAAGCAAGGCCTTTAGAGAATGACACGTATGCTTTATTGAAGTTTCTGAGGGAAATGATTTATAAGAATTTGTCACTGATTATCCAAGCATAAAGGTGATCTGGATCAAAATCTAACAACAAAAACTAAATAAGTTTATGAGAAAGAAATCAATGAAATTTTTAATTATATGAATTAGGGTTAATAATATATGAATTCATGAAATACATTTTTTAAATATACAGAACTATAAAATGAAGTAAAGATATGCAGTTTTTCTCTATTAAATTATAAGAAGGGCACTTGTAGAGATACACAAAAAGAAAAATATTAGTTTGTGTATTTCTACAAAGCCTGTGGCTACTCCCATGAAACTCAGATTGTTTTCTTTGTCTCATTCTTTATTGTCTTTTCTATAAAGAGAGAGCGATATTTAAAATACCTGCAAAACTTTAAAAAATACAATAAATTGAGAGTGTCATCTAATGGCAAGGGCAAGTGGTTAATGCAGACAAACATTAAAAAGCTGCAAGGTTAGAAAAAGATTACTATACAGTTCAGTGTCAAACATAGTCAGTTTAATAAATAGTACAAATGTGAAATCTACAATGTCAAATAGAGATGGAGGCTGGGGATATTACAGACTGACATTACTGTAATTAAGGAATAAAAAAATAGCAACATTTCAGGACATAACAAAATACACCATCTGGGACTGCCAACTATAAATATTAAATATGGGGAAAAAGACAACGCTAATATAAGCATCGAGTCATTTTGCAAATTCATAAAGAATCAAAGAAAATCAAAGAAGCTTCTAAATGTTTCTAAGGATAATTTGTTGATAAAAGGATCTGGCATCACTTCATAATTTACAAAGGATGATCGAAGACAGATGTCAGAAACAGATGTACACTTCCCAGAAAGGGGAATAAGGAATGCTGAAGCAAATCAGGATCATCTGCAAAATAGAGATCAAATAAACTGAAAAAAATAAAGACTGAAAAAGTTCTAGAACAGAGTTGGCTTAGTCATCCTCTTATAAACTGATGCAAATTTCCAGGTTATAACTTCTCAAATTTAGAAGTGGCATAGAGGGACTAGACAAGTTATTGCTGTCCTACTCCATACATAGCACTATGCCAGGTTAGGAAGACATATTGAGATAAAGAAAGCAACAAACTGCAGTTGGTAGTAGGGGACAAAATGCAAAGTCACAGGTGGTCACACAAGTCAGAGAGTGTCGATAAATTCTTCATGAGATGGGGGAACCAGAGTGGTTCTTGTATCCGTCAATCATCTACTTACCCATTGGCATCCGTCCATCTACAGATAATTAAGAGCCTATTTTAGTTACAGCTTCAGTGTGATTGAGGATATTTTAGAGGTCAAACAGACACAATAAAAAGATAGCTAATTTCAAATAAGAGTTCTTTATTGCATTTGAATAAATACTGGATCTGAGTCATTTTTTTATTTAAATGCAGTGTGAAAATTCAACTTGTCTAATTATCCCCTTACTTCAAAGTAAGAGTAAGAAGAGTGAAATTGTACTTTTTATTGCCCTCGGTTATCCCTTTTTTGTATATCCATGCGTATATATAATGCACACATAAACCTCTGAGTATATATAGCAATGCATACATGTGTGCCACAAATGTCTACATGTGTAATATATGTGATGTGCATGTATGTGCATATGTGTATAAACAGGTGAAAAATAATAGTCTTAGATTCAACAATAGAGTTGACCATATTTTCTCTTTTGTATCTCTCATCTCCTATTGCTTACTCAAAGAGGGTAAAAAAATGACAAAGAGAAAAAGATTTTAAAGTGGTAGCATTGATCACACATTCCCTCTCTTCTGCTTAATGACCCTAGTGATCTTCATCTTGCAGGACCAGCTGTTCAAGTCCAAGCTATTTCACTTAGTCCTTCCTGGAAAGGCAGGTTCAAAGAGGTCCTCTTACTCTTTTGAATTTGCAAAATATTTAATGTCAATTTAGTCCTTGGTAAACTAACATAATGAAAAAGCAAAGTGGCTTAAAAGAAAACACTACATTGAAAAAAAGCAGTTGATTCTATTTAGCAAATGTGTTTTTAGTTTACTGCTCAATTTATTTATTTATTTATTTTACAGGCAGAGGTTTATTTGAAGCATACATCAAACCATACTTAATAGAACTCCAAACAACTTGTAATAGTATTCACCTACATAATCTATAGATATAAACACCTTAAAATCTCTGGATTTACTGAGCTATTACTATTTAAGGAATATTAACTTAGGTAGTACAACTATGAAATTTATCATAAACATGAACTCAGCTATGGTAAATCATGAGTTATACTTTTGTGGGCTTTCAGTAGAATGACAAGATGCCATGCCCAGAGCATACATATTGTGGATGTCAAAAGAACCAGCTGAAAATAAAAAAGCTTAGCATAAATTCATATTAATGTGTACAGTCTGTAATGTGTGTGTGCATGTGTTTTGCCAGAGACAGTACTGGTTTATGCCTACTGTCTTGGTTAATTATTAGTACCTATATATATAGATATGCATATGTATCTATATATCATATTGAAATTAACAAACGAAGTAGCTCACATATGTATTCTTTTCTTCTCTGAGGCTACTTTTCATGCGTATCCACATGTTTACATGTAGGTATGTATACGTATACTAATAGATTCAAACATATACACATATTTATATAAATAATAATTTACTCATATGCAGAAATAGACCTTTATTTTACATCATAATAGTTCACAGGGGCAGTTAAAGCACAGAATTGTTATATACCCAGAACTAGATTTTGTTCTCTAATTGTATATGCAACATTAGCCACTATGTTAAAACAGTTTTCCTGTCGTCAGATGAAAATTCTGATATAAAAAGGGAAATAGTGATATGCACAAGATGGAGTTTCCAAGAAAGGATAAATCTGTTTTTGTTTGCTGAGGTCATGGAACTACTTAATAATAAGAACTACAATTTGGAATCCTGTAATGAGAATGTGTCTGGAGCTGCTAGGTAGAGCCAGAAGTCTATCTCCCCAAAAGTAGTAGAAGGTAAGTTGTTTATAAATGTATTCTGTGCCCCTGAAGTAGGATTTAACTTAAGCAAGAGCCTTCACACAAAACAAATGATATTGGAAAATCAACTACATTGCTTCTAAGACAGTCATTTTTTCCAGACACTTAAATGTGTTAAGTGTCACTGGGTGCTACATTAGTAATTGGGGAGAGTAAAAGGCAATAACAGTTTGTAAAACATGTTAGGGATCATTTCTTTCCTATTTTGAATCAAAGGGAGTAATTTTAAAAGCATATAAAGGTCTAGGAAACTAGCTACTGTGGGTATGGTAGCAACGATAAGCTCTTATTGATGGCACAAAAATATTTTGCCTGGGATAAACGTCTGACAGAAATAATTCTTTCTTTCCCCAACAACTATTTTTTAAAAGTCAAACTTGCACCCACTACCCCAGATGAATTAAATTGAGGTTCCTATTCTTTCCATATTCTACTACCAGTTCCACCAGCATTTCTCTAAATATTTTCATCTCCACCACTTCTATGATCCTGTTTCCCAAAGAAAGTCTGGTGAATAGAAAGTTACTGACCCCATTCATTGCCTGAGAGGCAAGGCTGTGAGATAAATGAGCAAATTGCCTAATTTCTTACCCATATTAGGAAGTAAGGAAGTGGAAGAGGGTAGTGATGATAAGATTTGAGCATCAGAATTCAACTCTTTTAGAAAAGGTTTTGTACATATTTATCACGCCAGTTTTAAACGTCAGGTATATATATACTAGGTTTAAAATGTGTTTGCTGGCAAAATGAGAATCAAAACTTCATATAAAAAGATGGATTAGAGGACTGTCAACTAAGGAAATTTAGAGGAACATTGAGACCTACAAAGCAACAGGAGTTGATGATTAAGACAGTTCTTAAGGAGACAAAAGGTTTCTTTCTGTTGGGTAAGTATGTTTACATTGTTTACTTTGCACGACTGAGGTAATCGGTTTGGAGATTTCCCCTTCATCCTTCCCAGAGAGCATGCTTTATCTTTGGAATTAACATGAAAGGTGCCCCAAGCTGCGAAGCAGTACATATCCATATTTGAAGTTGAAGCCCTTGTGTCTTGCTTAGCTCTCTGATCCTATGGCAAGATTTGTTCTAAAATCCCTAATGATTAGCGAACACGTTCTTAAGTTGGCTTTTACCTAAACTGCAAAACCTAATTATAATTAATGCTTCATAATGTAGTTCTGAAGAACAACTTATGAATGACAAAATAATTGCTCATATACATAATTCTTTAATGTGATTTAGTTGACATAAACACAGTGTAACCACAGGAATGACAACATAATTGACAAGTTATTTTCAAAATGAGAATTATTATGTTGAGTTGAATACCCATTAAAAGTTGATTCTAAATTCAAAGACTTTGTAGAGAAAATTATATCAAGAATTTAAAAGTCATTTCATTTCTGCATGTATTTGCAGCTATAAGTATTTTATATAACTTTTTATATGTTTGCTAATAGAAATTTTCGTATTTTGTATTTTCTAAATGCTCAAACAGATTTTACTGTTTTTTTTGAAAGGTTAGAAAATCAAAGTTAACAGTAATTCATACTTTGATATTTTAAAAAAGGAAGTACCTGTGAATAGTGAGCATTATAAATATTAGATTATTGAAATAATTAATTAATTTTACATACTAATTCTATTTTGTGTTCAATTCATACTATATAATCATGATATCAATTGCAATTATGCATTAAAAACATTAAAAATCTTTACGTGATCTTAAAATAGTATGCATAATGATACAATGATTACAATCCTAATATGTTCTGTTTCTTGCAAACAATTAAAATTTCACACAGAACCCTCCCATTAAGCAAAACAGTGTTTTCATTTTATCAAATATAGGTCAGAATATTTTTTGCTTTTTCTGTTCTTAAAACCAAAAATATTATCAAAGTAATTTCTAGATTATAGTTTGCTCAAGATTACAGACCTATCCATTTATCTATCTTTCTATCTATCTACCTATCATCTATCTATCTATCTAATCATCTATATACCTATCATCAATCCATTTATCATCTATTTAATTTACAGTTTTATATATGAATAATGAGTCTTAAAAGCTTTATCCTCACTATAAATAATCTAAGAGACTATGCCAGAATTCTGAAGGCAATTCCAAATGAGAACTCCCAAATGTCTTGAATATTATAGCATTATCATAATCTGCATTATGATAAAAGCCATCAGAGTTATGACTTTGAAAGGACTGTATCGTGTTTTTGGTTGTGATTCACACACCCTAGGAGTTGAAGGAAGGACTGACCTAATCATAAACTATTGAGTGACTCATATAGGAACAGGGTTCTGAAGAGCAGAGGTTTGGATAGGAACATTGGTAACTAAGATCCTGAGCCAAGAAGATACCTGTACCTAAAACTGAAAATCCAAAAAATGTATATAAAGGGTTACTAAACACCAAATTCCTAGAGGACAAGAGTAGTGATATATTTTTAAATAAAACCCAGAATCTGAAGACAAATAGGATAGAGTCATGGTTTTAACTGCTTGGAAATTAATATACCTCAACTATCTGTGTATTTGTAAATTGAATAGAAAACTCATTGAAGCCTTTCTGTCTCCATTATAAACCACAACTCCCCCTCCTATGGTCCCAATCTTCTCACACTCCTTTTTCCCCTTTTCTGTTTAAATTTTTCTCTCCACAACAATTCTCACCTTTCGTATATTCTCTAACAGATTTATATTATTAAGGAAGGACTACTATAAGATGAAAACCTGGAGGGTCTTGGTAACTTTGACAAGTAGGTAGAAAGGAGCAGAAATTGCTACATACAATAGAAGATAAAGTCAGAGATCCAGAATTGCCTGCAAAAAAGAAGAGAAGGAAAAAGGGACACGAAGTTTTGTCAGAATGTTGGAAAGTTCCCCACTGCATGATATACCTCAGTGTGATTCCTCAAACAAGCTCAACAACAACAAAACAGCAATAATTTTAGTGGAATTTAACATATTCACTCATGCTCTGTATGAATGACTTTCTTCTGTAATTTCTGAAGTGCTGATTTCCGTGTTGGACAGAGGAGCACTCAAGGACTGAGGAATACATAGATATGGCCCTGAGAATATAAATTATGTGAAAAAGTGCACAGGTTTAGGAGGTAGCTTCTGAAAGCTTTGGATAAGAAGTCACTTTTTCCTTTAATTTTTTTCTGTGAAATATCCAATATTTTAAATATTAATTCTCAAAACTCATATTTTTTTCAAATTTATACACATGGAATAAGCTTTTAACTCTACTTGGTAATATAGTCCTTTCTCTAAGAAGAAATATAAACTATTAGAAGAATATGATGCTTTTGAAACCTTTAAATTGACTTTCCCATACACAATTACAAGTTGTCTATGAAATGATGTACTTGAGGAATAAATTTACTTGTTTTATTAAATAAGTTTACTAAACTTAGGTGAGTGAGCAAGTGCAGCTGAATAAGCATAATTTGAAAGGAAGGATTATTTCGATGAGTTTAATTTTTAAATTTTTCTTAGTGTGTAGTCACTGTAATTACAAAGGAGTAAAAACAATTTTAAAATGACTCTTTCTAGGTTTTTTATTTTAAATTGTGAAATATTCTTGTAATAGAGAAGGTACAAAGATTTTTATATTATCCAGCACAAAGATTAATCTACCATCCAATTTTAGAAATCTTTTCCTATGTTACAGGTACAAATTTTAGGGGGAAAATGACTTAATCTCAGGAATATTCTGTAAATTTTTATGACATTATTTAAATTATTATGGGATTACCATCACCATAATATTGATGCCTCGAAAATATACAGCCTTCCATGTGTTTAGGTTCACTTTTATTTATTATAAGCAAATATCATACTTTTTTTTTAAAAAAAGTCATATGTACTTTATTATTTGTATATATTTATATATTATTTTTATATATTATAAATAATATTTATATATTTTTATATATATTTTATAATCTTTTGGATTTTTTGGTTTGATTTTGGCTGATTTGGGTTTAATTTTTATTTGTTTATTTTATTATCACTTATTTCTGACATCGTATTTTTACATTTTTATTTATTGTTTATATTCTATTTTTTATTTTTTTTTTCTTTGAATTTTATTGCTCAACTGTGTGATCCACATTCTGAAAGACATGCATTTCTATTATATTTATTTAGCAGTAACCTCTTAAATTTTAACATACCTATTTGATTTCACTGAGTCTTAATATAATCATAATCTCTTATCTCTCTATGAAAAAATACAAGGATTTTAGAATACTTCAATATAATTTCCTTCCTTCCAGATATGCATTTGAAGTTTATGTTTTCAACTTTAGAGAAGACTTTTTATTTTTTTCTTTCAATAATTAATCATATTTACCAAAAATTTACCTAATTTAACTTTTTTTTTTTTTTTTTTTTTTTGCTAAATTGCTACATGCATATCAACTTTTTCTTCTGGATTTATATATACGTTAGTAATTCATTTATGAACCCATGATTGATACCCACTCAATTTAAAATATCTGTATATCACTCTCACTCTTGAATGATTTCCAAACTGGCATAGAATTCTAATTCACAAATATTTTCCTCCATTTTCTGGTGAGAATAACTTTACCAATCTAATTAGCATACTTTGTACATAATCCATTTATTTCCTCTAGTTACTGAAGAGATTGTCTTTTTTTTTGATAACATGAATTTTAATTTTAAAAAATATCTTGCTTTAGACACACCATGAAACTTCCATATAAGGATTCATGTCTCTCTTTAAATCTAGACAATTGTAAACCTGTATGACCTCTAATAATGCCTTTTCTCTATTCTACCCTTCTGGCATATAGTAAATTCATTTCTTATAGGCTTTCAACTTTATTCAGGGAGTTCAGTTGGGACTCTGCCTTGATTGTGCATGAGATAATTTCTCCTGCCTTCACGATTGTGAAATTACAGCTCTCAATTCACATTTCACAGCTCTAATGCATTGTTGTCACTCAAATTCCTTCTTATAGTTTTTTTATTTTTAAAATTAAAATCATTTTAGTCTCTACTGTGTTTCTATATATTTTTCGTGAGAGTAAGACAATCAAGTCATATAAAATATATATTTATTTGCCATATAAAATATGTATTCATGTGCTTTTCTAAAATATAAATTTCCAAAGATAGAAAATATTTAGATTCCTTTCAAATAAAAAAGTAAGACAAAAATAAAAACATAAAATCTAGGAATTTATTACTTCTGGCTCTGTAGATTATTTTCGAGTCATTTAAATTTAAAGATTTGTTGACTTTTCTCTCTTGTATCCCCAGCAGGTCGACTGTGTCTTTTTTTTTTTAATTACCCTTATCCCAACTGTTTAGGAAGGACAAGGCGACTTCTTAAAATTCTGCCTATGTTCTCAGGAAATGTCATTCACTTGGCAGGCCTCCCAATGTGTAGCACAGCCTGCGCCCCTTGCACAGTCCCCAAAACAGCCAGGCTTGACACTAGGAAGCTCTTTCAATGACAGGCATTCATTTATCTGAACTTATATGAACTTAGAGAATATGTTATTTTTTCCCAATGTACTCTGAAAGGCACATTCCAATGTCTCTGCAACCAGTCAGTATTCCATCTCTACAAGTTGTTTTATGCAATCAAATGGTTTTAAGGGGATTCCTTTTCTTTATATATTAGTGGGAGCCCTAAAGTGTCTGAAAAAAAGGTTTTGAAACATTTTCGGCAGCTTCCTTGTTTTAGAATTGGTGTTAGGCTTTGTTTAATGAGAAGTTAGAACTTAAATTTCACTCTTATTTAACTTCCATTTAGAAAAATAGGAATAAAAATAAAAACAGTTTAAATTTCAATGATAGGATGTTATGCAAAAACATTCTGGGACACAATTTTTATATGAGAAACTTTTCAAATCAAATCAAAATTCCACAATTATGGATGATGAAAAGATGTGTTGTACCTATGTTAATCAACATGATATTATAAACAATTTTATCATACATTGTCATTTACTAAAAATCTTATTTTACATAGAGAAAAATATTACTTTAGAAACAGGAGCTCTAGATCAAATCCTGGGTCTACAATTTACTACTTGTGAAAATATGAGTAAATTACTTAACTTTTCTGTGCATCTTTATCTTCATTTTTAAAATAAGTATAAAAATAACAATTAGCTCAGAGTAATGTGAAAGTCAATAATGAATCGATGTATAATGTTTGGTATTGTGAGTGACGCTCAGTGAGTGCTCACTAACCTTTAGCTGTTATTTGATGCTGAAGTTTCCAGGTTTCATTCCCCCACACTCTATCAGTTACAAAGAACATTTCCTTTTAAATTATTCTTCTCTTGTAAAGTCAAATTTCAATTTATTAAAAGGTTGTGATAGATTTGAAACATTATATTTCTTATTTTTAAAAAATGTGGAGTCTTATTTGATGGTTACAAAGGATCTTTTCTATTTTACAATTCTATAGTTCTATATAATTTATATTATATCTGAGCTCCATCCAGTTACTGGCAAATTTTACTTCAATTCATAAACTAAGAATGATCCTTAGACAAAGGCAACTCTCTATCTCCATTGTCCTTTTATTTTAGTTAAAACAATGTTCTTTGACACATAATTTTCTATCACATAGATCTTTTTCTATTATACATGTATATAATTCCTTATTAGTAATAACTTGAATTTCTATGTATGTGCTATATAAACTCCACAGTCAAGATGTGGGCATCCATTGCAATTGACCATTTTACTGATTAGCTAACCAAATCTTTTTGCCATTGTTCAATTATCTTGTCATAAATTATTTCATACGATGGTAAAAATTAAATTTGTAGTGATTGTAACATTGTGTTAGAAATAAGCATCATCTGCATCCTCACAATAGAAAATTAGTAACAAAAATAAATAGGTTTCTAACTATACTAAAAACACACACACACACAGACACACAATATATATTTAAAGTATTCCATGGTATATATTATAGATTGCTTTTTCATATAACACTACCATAGCAGCATTTCACTCAATCATTCAATATTTTAATACATTATTTGTGATGAATTCTATTGCAATAGTATTCTATCCTATGTTTATGTTTATAATTACCTAAATAAAAACTACCTGAATTTGGACATTTATTTTGTTCCAAAATTTTCATTATATAAATAGTGCTCTAAAGGAGAAACTTTAAGTTGTGCATAAATAAATCTTTGTATACATATCAGATTTTGGGGTCTTTTTCAAATTCTTGAAGAAAAGCTTAATACTTTTGTTTCTTGTTAAAGAATGGGCATTTGGAAAAAGTCATGAACCAGATGACTTCACTCATATATAGGATATAAAACAGAAAGTAACAAACAAACAAACAAGAACTAATAGACACAGACAACAGCGTAGTGGTTATCAGATGGAAAGGAGAGTGAGGAGGCAGTAGGAAATGGCAAAGGTGGTCAAATATAAAGTGACGAAGAGATTTGACTCTGGGTGGCAAGCACAGAATTCAATACACAGATGATGTATTATAGAATTGTACATTTGAGACCTATATAATTTTATTAACCAATGTCACCTCAATAAATTTAAATAAATTTTTTAAAAAGATACTCTATAAAATAGTAAAAAATAAAAATAAAAAGCATCTGATCCAATCAGCTTGCTCCCGGTGACATTTATGGGCACAAAATAACATACTCTGTTATGTTTCTTTGATTAAAGCATTTCAATTCTTTGAAAATAATTCAAAATAAAGTATAAATAATTACATCCTATCATGCATTTGGTGTATATATTTTCATTTTTTTATCAATACCTAGATGCCATCTGATGTTATATTTTTGATACTTTAAGGTCTAGATTGTTCCCTCATTTTAATTATTTTCCCACATAGGAGCAATTTATAAATTTTCTTGATTTTTTCTCATAATGTTGAAGATACAAATTTAGTTTAACTTTAATAATTGATAGTTTATGTAATTTATTAATATATTTTCCTCCTCACAAAGTTATATATATATAGTTTTAGATAAATAGATAGATAGATAAACATCTTTGTGTATATTTCTTTGCAGACATATATACCTATAGCTTCATTTAAATATATCTATCTTTATATGATTTTGTGTGTATTATATCTGTAATTATATATGTATTGCAAAGAACTTAAATGTCATAGTAAACACAAAGGATTTGCATAAAGGTGTATATTTATATTATATGTATATTATATCTTCTTTACATACTGTACCAAAGAAATTGTTCCTTATCTGAGTTATATCACTTTTACAGCTATTGCTGATACCTATTTTGCAATATTTTAAAAATTACACACTGAATGTTCTATTAGCTACTTCAGTGTTCACTTCCTTTAAAATTCCTAAATATGGAATAGCTTTATGACTAGATTCCTTTTAGAACATGCTAATTTATAATCCTAACATATAAATATGTATATCTTTAAAGCTTAGAAATTTAATATTTTGAATCTATGCCCATTTTACAGCAATAAATATTAGCCAAAATTTCACTTATATTTATTTGTAGTCCTTTGCTAATTAAAGATGTCAATAATTTTGCACATAATTTTTAGTTTAGTCATGTAATTTCTCTGTATTGAGTTGACCATTTTATATTGTCTTTATTTTATTTATTCTGCCACCCTTTTCACCCCTATTGTGAAATGCTGTTTTCATATTAAATATTTGTTTAGGACTTTTATATTGTTCAAATAGTTTTCCATATTTTTTTATGAGGTTTTAATTTTTTAATGTAAGAAAAATCTTTGAATTTTATGTAGTGAAAATCTATTATTAATAACATCTGTTTTACTACTATTTTATATAGTAAAATCAGTTCATGTCTTATGAAATTTAACTCTACAAATATTTTTCATAGAGATGCTTTAGAGTATCAGATATTTTACAGCATATAGATGTTGTTCATATGAGTATAATTGTATAATTTTTCTCTTTAATATTAATATTTTTCATTTGTGGTTTAATTTATTTCATTTTAAAATAAATATAATTTTTTTACTTACGATATAAATGAGGTATTTACTTATCTATCTTATATGAAACCTAAGAAAAAAAGAAGAGGATTTTGAGTAGAATTATATTAAATATGCACTCATAATTTTAAAGAAAATGACATATTACAATATTAATATAAATACCTCAAAATGTATTTTAAAATATTTTTGATGATATATAGATGTCCCCTCTGTATAGAAAGAGAGTAGGGACTAGATTTAAATCTACTGATTCATAGTCCACGGGTAACTCGGTGACTCACCATCTGGGACTTAGAATAAATGAGATTGGAACATTAGTGACAAAGGGAACACTTGTATAGCTGTCTCAGAATGAGTCAGAGTGTGAAGAGGTTTATTTGTCTTACAAATCCCACTAGAAGGTATCACTTTAATGGGTGACTTAATAAACTATGGAATAAAATCCTCCAGATGTCAGTTGAGAGTTTTTCTCAGCCATCAATGTGCTTGCTTAATAGACTTGACTCATAAAAAGTGTTCATAGTGGCTGAGAATGAAGCTAAGCACAGACTAAAATACATGAATTTCTCTCACAAAGGCTACTCTGGCTACTTTCACAATTGGGAAGCTGCATGCTGATACCAAAATCCAACCTTGAGTCTTAAACTGTCATGTTACACTGGATGACCTACTAGCAGGTTAAGAGGTTTGTTAGAGTTCACACTTTTTATTATGGGGCTGGGAGGAAGGCAATTTTTTTCCCCTGCAAGAAGAGACATATATTCCATGTATTGATTTGCTTTCTCTGCCCAGGACCATTATTTAAGACCTTGTAAACTGTCCATTGCACAGCATCTTATATAATATTGCCTCTGTACAAAGGAAAAATTCACATATATCCTACACTATAAAATAAATCCTATGAAGTCACTGGTATACCATTCGTTCCATCATACAGAAATAACTGGCTCCATAAAATGGTTGAATGAGTTACCAAACGAATAAATCATGGGAAATATCATTTTTTTTGAGTTAGGAATGTATCTCTATAGTATGTGACATATACCTGAAACCAGCAGCCAATTTGTGAGGCTTTGTCTCCCTAACCAGCAATGAAGGGGTCAGGTGCTCAAAAATTTGTGAGAGTAAAGTTGTGAGAGATATTTCTCATAATTTCATGCAATGACCACAGAAGAAATGTCTACTTCCCCTTCCCCTGAAGCAGTGGGCAGTGTGTGTGGAGAGGCCACAGCCATCAAGGACATTGCCAGAGTATGCTTCATGCCTACATGCTTGCCAAGGTGTATGTGAAACTACGACTGCGTGCATTTGCCATTCACAGGGAGACAGTCAGGAACTGCTCCTGTGAAGCTTGGAAGACTGGACACCACTGCCAGACTGAGAGCTGTGGGTGCTGTCCCACGACCTGCACCACAGCCCACGTAAGGAGCTAAGTCCTTAGGAACTAAGAAAAACCGCCCTCTGGAAAAAGATGAAATGACAATTATTCTTTCAATAAAAAGATAAAACACAAAGCCCAAGGGAGGAATGTTTTTACCAGAAAAACCAGCCATGACTTCATAAATAAAAAAGCTGAAACGACTCCTGGTCATTTTGGTCTCTTAATGATGCTGTGCCAACGGACAAAGAAGGAAAACACTATACTGCCAAATGTAGGATATTTTGTATCTAGGGAAATTTGATTATTGTTACTTAATGTGATCAAGAAGGGCTATGTGGCAGACCCCAAGGAATTTGCCAGGGCATCCTCTAGAACTCCCTGCACTGTAATTATCAGCGGAAAACTGCTTTAAGCTAATAAAGAAAGTAACACCAAGGATTCTGATCCTAGAAGAAGAAAGTTCACTGTACCAGAAAAACTATCTAGCTGAGGTTTTGACAGAGAGTTAGGAAAATAAGCAATGGGTGTTACAGAGCCCCACAATAAATCCTTACATGTGCGGTCAGTTAGTTCACAGGAAAGAGAGAGATCTTAGAACATATATGTATAGAATATACTTTGGATTAATAATTTTAAAAATCTATGGTTTTCAATGTAGGGCCCATGATCATCTGTAGAAGTGATAATTATAGTTATGCTTTATATTAAAATTTTGCCCAGCCATTCCCTACTTGAATAATGGGTATGGAGAGAAGGCGTACCACTAAGACATCAAAGAATGGAGGGCAGTCAGAGAGATCAGAGAGGTCAGGGCATTTATTTCTCTAGGCCCATCCTGGACATGTAGCAACGATCTGACTATATCTCTCTAATACAAGCTGTAATTCCTTTCAGTCTGTCCCTACTCTCTATACATAGAGGCAACAGTTTTCTATTATTTCTTCACTCCTAAGTTCGGTAATGTTTGTTAGCTGTAGCTAGCCATGGGATAAGGCTCAATCCTCTGTTCATTTCTCTTAGGCCTGTCTACGCTCTTCTCAATGTCTAAACTCTTCTCAATTTCCCCCTTTGCATTTGTTATCTGCTGAAACCTTGAATCATAAAATAAGAAACTCTCAATGTCAAGGTAATTAATGTACCCTTAAAATAAACAAAGTCTTGCAAGTCAATGATGCAACAAAATAAAGATGAAAATTGAAATAAAATTTTGGACTATAAGTAAGTTAGTATTATATTAGTCAAGTACTAAACTGTATATTAGATTTTACTTACTGTTCTGTTCTTTTTTTTTTTTTTTTTTTGTAATATTACCTGTTCCTGGAACATTTGCATACAGCTTGTAGAAGACAGGGTGGGCAAAAAGGATCCTGTCTTCTATACTGTTTATCTGTTTTTTAATCTCCGATCGATGCTTTGATCATAGAGATGCAGACAAAGGAGTGGGTGGTCAGGACACAAGATTAATAAGCAAAATTAAAATTATTTTTTATACTAGCAATGACAATGTGAAAATCAGGTTAAGAAAATTATTTTATTTACAATGACATCAAAATATATTTAACAAATAAGAAATATATTTAACAAAGGAAATATAAAATTTATACTCTGAAATTTATAAAACGTTGAAAAAAATTAAAGATCTAAATCAATGGAAAGACACCCATGTTCATGGATCAGAAGACATAATATTAAGAAGACAATACTCCTGAAATTGACATGCAGACTTAACCTGATCCCTGTGAAAATGCACTTAGCTTATATGCAAATTTGACAAGTTAATCCTAAAATCACATAATGCAGAAATTAAAGGATCCTGATTAGACAAAACAATTTTGTAAAAAATAACAAAGTTAGGATACTCCCACTTCTGAATTTCAAAATTTACTCCAAGCTATAATAAATAGAGCAAGACACTAGCTTACGTATGGTCATATACATTAGTAGAATAGAATTGATAATCCAGAAATAAACCTCTTATTTATGACCAATTCACTTTTGGCAATGGAGGTAAAATGAATGGGGGCGGGGGAGTAATAGTTTTTTCAACAAAAGATGTTAGGACAACTGGATATACACATTAAATAAATCTAGGAAACTCAATACAGTCCTCATACCATAGACAAAATTTAAATGAAAATGGATTATAGTTCTTAATGTAAGGGCTTAAAACTCTTAGAAAAAAAATATGAGCAAATTTGTATGTCCTTGAGTTGTTTGATGATTTTTTAAAATATAACACCAAAAGCACACGTAGCAAAAGAAAAATAAATGGAATTTAAAAGATACTATCAAAAAAGTAAAAAGTCAACCCACAAAATGGCATATATATCTACAAATTATATATCTGGTAAGAGGATTACATTTAGAACATAAAAGAGCACATAAAATTTAATAATAAAAAGACAAATAACCAAATAAAAATTGAGCGAAGTATCCAAATAAACATTTCATACACACACACACACACACACACACACACGCACGCACATACATACACATACACACACACAAGTGACCAATAAGCATATCAAAAAATGGAAAAATGGTCAAAACTTCTGGTCATTAGGGAATGCAAATCATAGGCACAATGAGTTTAAGTTTCAACCCACTAGGATGAAAATAACTTTTTTTTAAAAAAAAAGCTATTTACAAATGTTTGTGAGGACGTAGAGAAATTGTAACCTTTATATACTGCTGTACTTAAAGTGGTAGATTTTCCTAAGAAAATAATCTGTCAATTCCTCCAAAGTTTAAAAGTACAGTTACTGTACATCCTAGCAATTCCATCCTAGGTATATATCCAAGAATAATAAAGACATAAGCCTATGCCATAATATCTACATGAGTGTTTATAACAATAATATTCATGATAACACCAAAGTGCAAACCACTTAAATACCTATTAACTGATGAACTGATGAAAAATTTGTGATGTCTATACAATAGATACTATTCATCAATATAAAGAAAGGAAGTACGGATACATGTTGCAAGGGGAAGAAGCCAGCCAGCCACAAAACACCACATATTGTATGATTCGATTCCTTTTACGTGAAATGTCCAGAATACAAAAATTCATAGAGATAGAAAATAGATTAGTGATTGCCTATGCCTTGAGGTGTTATCAGTAAATAAAGAGTGATTGCTAATGGGTACATGTTTTCTTTATGTAGTGATAAACATGCTCTAAAATTGATTGGGGTAATGGCTGTACTCTGAAAAAATATTCGATGATAAACTTTAAAGGAATGAATTGTATGACATGTGGATTATATCTTAATACAGCTCATATATTTTTTAAAAGCACTCTTACAGTGGAAAAAAGAGTAAAATAATTGTCTAAAATAAAAAATTATTATTATTAACCATGAAACATTTATTGGTGGTTTCCAACAGAGAAGCTAAAAACACATAAAATGGTAGCGCAATTCTTATTCTTATGACCATTGATGTTGGGTTATTTGAGGTCTCAGGTTACAATTTATTTTTATCTAAAATGTCCATACAAGAATTTTTAGGCATGTTTCTTGCAACATGCACCATCTTCCTTTAAAACAATTTAAGTTAACAAATGCACACAATTAGATAAGTTCAATATGCTTTAAACATATGTTCATTTTTTACAGCTTTCATTTCTGTTTGGATTTTATAAATTTTCAGACTGTTTCAAGGTCTACAATTTTTTATTTGGATGTTCTAAAGGATTTATAAGTAAATCGCTAATATTTTTAAATATGTATGTGATTCTGCAGAAGCTAAATAAACATCTGTGAATATTCCTTAAGCTATTCAAATTATACTAGAAAACTTCCTAAACTATCTTAGAATTAGCATCACAGTAGTATCAATGCTTAGAACAAAATAAATGAGCAGGAATAAAAATAAAATCAGAAATCTAGAAATATAGTAATGGCATTATTTAACATTGAAAATATAGCTATATATCTAAGTGTGTGATGTCATAATTAAGAATATTTATACATAATAAAGCTTACAGAAGAGAAAGAACTAGAAGTTTGGTGCCAAGAATAATCTTCAGGGTTAATCTATAGGCAGTTGTTTTGCAGAGTAGTTTGAAACAGTAAAAATGACTGTGAAAGCTAAAATCATAGAAAATAATTTTATTAATCAGTGTAAAAAGTTATGATTATTCTATAATCTATAAAATTATTAACATATAAAATATATTTTAATATTTGCTAAAAATATAAAAGGAAATGAAAAAATAGAATATAATTATTAATTGAGACAGGTATTTCAAACATTAAAGTGCTTTTATTTTTTTAAAAGCTCATCAATAATAGATTGAATGATAGTTCCCTTGCATTTACCTAATCACTTTTAATGAAGATCATCTCTTAAATTACTTAGCATATTGTCTTATTCCTTTCTAAATTTGGATTGGCCACCCACATTAAATCCTTTGTACTTTCAACTGTTAGAAATATTTCTGACAGTTGCTTTAAACTTTAATGTGAAATATTTTGCCGGTGTCACTTTCTCTAGGACGTTTTCATCTTTTTTATTACAATCATTTTCATCATTTATGTTGGTAAGTTCACTTTTACTATGTTTCTCTAGAATCTCTAGAAAGGCAGCAGTAACAACATTTTCAAGGTCATGTATTTTCACTATAACTGTGTTTATGCTTTCTTTCTAATTTCTCTTCCGCTATCAACTTTCAGTTCTTTGCTGCACTTTCAACTCTGTTAATTACCTCTTGAATCATTATTTTGTAACATGACAAGAAATCAGCAAAATGACATACTTTTTGTCTGTGCATGAACTAAATAACAACTGCACAGGGAGCAACCTTTGACAGACATTGAAAAAAGTGACATAATTTATTACTGATCAGGATGCACATCTATTATTTATATAGTTAGTGATTCATTTATAGACTGAAACAACGAAGTTTGTGCCTTATGTAATTGCTGACAAATAATATACCATGATAATGAAATATGAACCATGTTATTGAAGACTGGTATTACTTGACTAAATAAACTTTGGTAACTGAAACCTGGTCATACATATCACACTGTTGTATGGGAAGATGAGTTGTATTCTACATAAACCACTTAAAAGCTTTAAGAAGGTTTTAGGATATTTATATAATTATTAAAAATATAGCTCTGTTTTTTAATAGTATTTGGTAGAGATTTCATTGTCAGATAATATAAAAACCAAGAATCAATTCCTAAAACTCTCTATAGAGTTCCAACTTTCAGGATTAAAAAGTGAGTTTATATAGCATAATTGATTTGGCTCTTAATTTTTTATAAAATAAATATAAAATAGGTGAAAATATTACTTTATAAATAAAGTACCAATAATTTTAAAGATGTCAATATAGTATTACAAATGCTATACCAAGAGGCAGGATTTATGATAAGTGATTTATAGAAAATTATTATACTTAATCTTCATAACTCCTCTAAAAGGTAGGTGTTATTGTCCCCATTATGTAATTGAGGCAAAAGTATTATAACGTTACAAAACTTTCACAAATAAAAATTTGAAATTCAGTATCTGAACATATTTTTGCTCTAATTCAAAACCCCATCCTCATTCTGTACCAAAATTAATAAAAATATTGAACTATAATGATCTAATATTTAACTGAGGCTGTATATGCTATTTATATGTGTAACCATATTTGTATCTTTCTGTTTGTTTAATTTTCAGTATCTGTTCATTTCTTTCTCTCTCCCCTCTTTGTTTTGTTTATTTGTTTTGTTTAATTAGATCTAGATTCTTGCTACTCAAGGTGTAGATTACAAAATAAAAGCATGGGCTTCACTTGCAGCTTCATTAGAAATTTAGAATATTGAATCCCACCCAGGACCTATTAAATCAAAATTTAATTTTAACCAGATGCCTGGGTTATATACATGCTCAATAAACTTTGGGAACCAGTGATCTGGATTACTAACTGCTACTCACTAACAGATTTTTGTTTAAATTATACTTTTTTTATTAGAAACTCCTAAAATTCAACAACAAAAAGACAAAAAACCAATTTAAAGAAACAGGCAAAGAATATGAATAGAATTTTCTCCAAAGATATACAAATGGCCAATAAACACAAGAAAAGATATTCAACAACGTTAATTGATGTTGAATAATTTGATATGCTTAAACACATATCAAATCCACAATGATATACTGCCTAACATCTACTAGAATGGTTATAAATGTTAGAGAAAATGTAAAGAATCTGAAACATTTTTGCAAGAGATAGTAAAATGGTGTAGTTACTTTGGAAACAAATTAGCAATGCCTCAAAAAGTTAAACATAAAACTAGCATAGGGCCCAGCAATACCACCCCTAGGTATAAAACTTGAAAAAAAATTAAAATACGATTTACACAGATGATTATATACCAGTGTTCATTGCTGCATTATCCACAATATTCAAAATGTGGAAATAAGTGTTTCCACAGTAGAAAAATGAATAAACAAAATGTGGTTAATAAATATAATGGAATATGTTCAGTCATAAAAAAGAATGAAGATTTCATGAGAATCTTAAAAAAATTATGTCAAATGAAATAAATCAGACTCAAAGGACACATATTATATGATTCCACTTATATGTAGTATGTAGATTAGAGGCAGAAAGTAGACTAGAATTTATCATGGGCTGAAAGATGAAAGAAATGAGGAATTTTTGCTTAAATTTTTTATAGATGATAAAAATTTTGGAAACATATGGTGGTGATGGTTGTACAACATTGTGAAAGTAATTGATCCCACTAAAGTGTACACTTAAAATGGTTCAAATGATAAATTTTAGGGTATAAGTATTTTAGTACATTAATATTTTAAAGAAGATGTTGAATGATTTATGATCCCAAAGATCTAAAGTATCTTTCTTCAATAAAACAGTGTAAATCAACAAAGAAACAGTATGATCTCTGTTGAAGAAAAAGCATGTTTGCCATTTATCAACAGATAATAATGCATGTGTTCATATTTTAATTAATAGGGTAGTAGCAAAATTTCTGAAATTAGATGTCGAAAATGAATTGGAAAATGTCATACTCTCTATATATAAAGAGAATAAACAGAGAAATTATATTATTTTGTCACAGGCTGCATACAATTAACCACAGGTATCTAACTCTCATTGGCCATCAAAAGAATAAGCAAGGTTAGGCACAATCTACTTCAATTCTTCTTCAATTCTGTAAAGAAAAAGGCTTATTCGGGCTAGGAAAATATCCATACAGTGTGTAGAGAGGTGTCTATCTTTCTCTCCCTTGCCATAAAAACTCAGAGTTGCTTGGTTTAGTTGCTTTGTTTGAGACCATGCTGTTTACTTTGGGGTACAAAAAGTACCTTGCTTACTTTCTCTTTCTCACTAAGCAAGGCTCAGCATGACACCCCCCACAGGGTTGTACTTTTGTGTTGCAAAAGCAAATGTAAAAATGCTTTCTACAAAGCAAATAAGCACTGAGTCAGGGAACTTGGAAAGAGGCTTAGAGAGAATGGCAGCTCCTCAGGAGGGAGAGCACATCACTGGTTACATGTGAGCTGTCCAGATGTGGAGTTGATGTTGCCAATCTGAAAGAGACTAGACAATTTAGAGTACATGGGAAAAAGTTGCAAGTTAGCCTTTGCTCTGGGAAGGTCTTCTGAATTCACGGTGACAGCAGGATTCAACTTTGCAGTCACTTGTCTTCAATTCCTCACACATACTTAGATGATAGCAATCACCTCATTGTGACCCCTGAAACCCAGCGCAGTTACTTACGTCAGCACTTTCCATAATACCACAAGTGCTAAAACTCTTTTTCTTTACATTGATGCAATGCTGCGCTCTGATTTTATATCACGACTTTAGTTATAATGGAGTCTTTTTGGTCTTTGGATAACTTCGTTCCCCTGAATACATTACAAAACAGGTGCTTCAAATATTAAGTACTTACAAATGTTATAATAATGGTTAGTGAGCAGCATCTTACTGCCTAAAAAATATGCTAAATATTTTCCAGGTAATATTCTTGGAATCTTCACAACTTTTCTATGAGGTGGTACTATTATTAATTTTTTTACAAAACAAAACAAAACAAAACAGTGTATAGAATTGAGAAGGAATAAGATCACAAGCCTACTATCAATAAATCCTAAATTAGAATCAGATTTTTGTAATTCCAGAGTTCTTTTGCGGTAATCAATAAGTGATATTGCTTCCTCATATCAGTACTCTTATTTTAACATTATCATTAAAGAAATGTCTGCTTTGTTGAATGTCATGCAGAAAGTTTGCCACAAACTACCGATATTGAACAGAGAACTGTAGACAACCTCGATAAATATATCAATAATGAGACAATACAGAAAAAAAAATAATCATATGATTGAAAACATCATTTAGGCAACCAAACAATAATTGAATATAGGATTTTTATAATAAAATATTCTAGGGACTCACAAATTAACACTAATAAATATAGTAAGTCTGTAAATAACACTAATCATTAGCTATATATAATCATATTTTCTCTTCACATGGAGAAAGAAAAACAGAAATCATAATTTTATGTAACACTACAACTAGAAGGAAAGTTTATATAATCATCTCTCATATTTCTAATTCCAAATTTGCATTTTTTAGCACATATAATAGGTACAAAGTTAAATAAACGCATTGTTAACCAGCATTTACTCTCGAACCTAATAACTTGGTCATTACTTAACGCTTATCTTGCACTCATTAGTAGACTATGATTTGTTCTTGTTTCTAGTGTCATTTTCTGCGTAATCCTAAATTTTCTTTCTTTTTATTTCTCTATTTGTAGCAGAGAAGGAACAAGTAAAATATGCATTAAAAATCAAGTTAAAGTCAAGAGCATACTGAAATTTATTTAAAAGGTCATCAAGTTGCAAACCACTTTTAGTGATATATTTAGTTTCAAACTGTGTTATCCCACCTCCATCTCTTCTCTGTCAAATCTCTCAAAGCTTTCAAAATTCTTATTAGCTCTTTAAGCGCCATTCCAAATTACAGCCTCTTCTACCCCTCCCCCCAAAATCTCCCATTATGAATCGTTTATCAACATATATTTTTCTATTGTGGCTATTACCTTATCCCACTTTGTTTTATGTACATGCGTATGTTAGTCTTGTTCCCACCACCAATGGATTGAATTTCTAGGTATTTTATATCCTCAACAGGGAAAGAGTATGGATATATTTAATAAGGAATTAAGAAAAACTAGAAATAGAAAACACTAACTTTTGGCTCTGATACATACTAACAGAAAAAATAAAATTTCCCAATAATTTGTACAAAACTCTCAAGTATGCTGATCTACCGCTAAAACGATAGTTTCAGGGTGTTAGGCAGTAAATGTGGATTACTTTTATAGGAAATGATAAATAGAGTTTATACACCATTGATATTTTTAAATTTTTATATATTTTAAGATGGTGAATCTCATGACATTCTACCACCTTGTGGAAAATAATAAGAAAACATCCTAACACACCGAAGATACAGAAAGGAAAAAAACAAGTTTCTTCTGGTAATTTGTAACCAAGAGTGAGTCTGCTATAACGTAAATATATACAACTTTGTCAAATATATACAACCTTATAAAAATGTGAATTGCAAAATAAGATATTAATTTAAAGTGACACCAGATTGATAGCTCTACCTTAGACTTGATAGGAACAACCTCAAAACTTCTCTAATGAAAAGCATTACCTGACATTTGTGACAAGGTAGATGGACCTTGAGGGCATTATGCTAAGCAAAATAAGTCAGAGAATGACAAATATTGTATGATCTCATTTATATGTGGAATCTAAAACAAAACAAAACAAAAACAAACAAATAAAAAATACCCCAAACTCATAGGAAAAGAGATAAGATTTGTGGTCAGAAGCAGGTGGGGGAATTGGAAGAAGGTGGTACAAATTTGTGGTTATAAGCCCTGGGGATGTGATGTACAGTATGATACCTATGGTTAACACTGCTATATGGTTTATTTGAAAATTGCTAAAAGAGTAGATCCTAAAAGTTCTTATCACAAGGCAAAAAAAAAAAAATGTTGTGTTCTTTTTCACTTTTGTAGCTGTATGAAATGATAAATGTTAACTAAACATTTTGATAATCATTTCACAATACATAGAAATCAAGTTATATCGTATATATTAAACTTTTAGAGTATATATGTCAATTCTACCTTAAGAAAACTGAAAGAAAAAAAAATGGTATCCGATTTTATCTTCAACATTTCACAGATAGAATATTTATCTCTTAAAAACTTAGCAATGAATGAAGATAAAGCACATGAGTAAAATTTGGTAAAGAAATAGAAAAATAAGAATCCTCATTAAAATAAATTGAATTTGTCAGATACAGATATAAAATATTCCATTATTTTAAAAATAAAAAATAAAACTAAGCAGGAAATAAAATATCAAAGGGGGAAAAATAGATTTATAGAACTAATAATAAATACTTTTAGAAGTGAAAATAAATAAAATTACTGATGTTAACAACTTAATATATGCCTTTCATAACACATTAGGCAAAACTGTAGAATTGCTAAACTAAAAAATATAACTAAAGAAATTATGCAAAATTTAATTCAGAGATAGGAGATAGAAAATAAGAAACAGAGGTTAAAAGAAATGGAAAATAAAATTATAAATGCAGTATACAGTTACTGCAAAAAAGAGAGCTAATAAGCTAGAGGAAATATTAAACTGATGATTTACATAAAAATGTTATCTCTTAAAACAATATTTAGATCCCTTCAGTAATGCAAATAATCATTTTAAAGCATTATTCCTGATACTTCTACACTTATCTCTGTGTATCTGCGTGTCTCTTTCTGTCTCTGTTTATCTACAAAAAAGATTGACATGAAAGGTTTAATATTGCAAAGTGTGCATCTGTTGTGAATACAACACTAATTCCTACATGTGACTGAATCAAGTGACTCAAGGAGAAGGAAAAAATTCTCAACACTGGAAAATGACACTTCCTTATAGAAGAACATATGCTATTCAAGCTATATTCAAGACACATTAATTAAATTGTGTTTTCCATTATCACAGTGTTTTAATCATTCAAGTCCTCTTCATCTCAGAAATAATATCTGTGTTCTATTTAAGTGGTGACATGTGACTGTCACGGCAGGTGCCTTATTTATTTATTTTTTTTTCCTCAAAGATTTAAGACAAGAGAAATGGAGAAGTTTTGTCCTGGGACTTGAACAGGGTTGGTCACAAAAGTGGATGTTGAGAGTTATGGGTCATACCATGCCATCACTGGGGAGTGTGTCCTGAGAGAAAAAGATATTCATTCTTAAATAATGTATTGTTTTTATCATTGTGATAATGTAGCACTCTCTAAGTGTAGTGCCTAGGACAATGGCTTCTCTTGACTGGTCTAAAAATGTTATAAAGTGCAACTTGAAAGAATAATAAATTACCAAAATTGAGATCAAGTTTATTTCTAGTAAGAAGGAAATGCGTGCCTCATCTGTATTGGTTTGTGTCTTAATCCACTTGAGCTACCTTAACAGAATGCTCTAATCTGGGGAGCTTATAAAACCCAATATTTTCACATTCTGGAGGCTAAGAAGTCCAAGATCAAGGTGTCTAGTGGCCATCTGCTCACTATAACCTCACATGGCAGAAAGGGGTAAGAGTATGATTTCCATCCTCATGACCTAATCATCACTTCTAAATATCATCACCATCACAAATAAACTTTGGGGTATGGGGAACATTCAATCTATTGCAATTCATAATGTTCTACTTCATAAACTGTGTAGTTTATTCACAGGTGTTTATTTTATCATTTATCATTATGCTTCATAATTTTCCAAGATAATTATTTGATTAAACATCTCATTTCTCAATCCCAAAATTCTCTCATGGTCTTTATAACTGATGTTTAAAATCATATACGATAGTTTACTGATCTGCAGCTTTTATTTTACATAACAAATATTAAATATTTAGATTGTATAGTAAACTTCCATATGATTATAGAATCAAGTTAACACAAAATACTTCCAATGCATAAATTCCTTCTCCATCATCACTGAACACACTGTCATTCAGCCTCTCAATGTTAATATCAATAAACACAATATCATTACCTCAAGGAGCCATCTCTTCAAAGCTAGACAGCGTTAGTTAGGAAGTCCTGTGATATGTGTGCCAAAACCTCCTTGTCCGTCAGATTATCCATGCATTTTACTTAAAAGTTGTTTCTAATTTTGCTCTCTGAAGTCACATAGAACAAATAGATTTCAAAATAGCTGAGCAAATACATATTGCATTTTATCATCTTGTATAAACAATGAAAGTATAATGTTAACAATTGAGTTCATCACACATCATTGAATGTGTTATGGTTGGTGTTTATTCTCAAATTTGCTACCCTAAACACAAACTAATATTTGAGAGGTGAAATAAATTATCCCAGAAAATTCTCTTTCTTATAATGTGACATTCAAGAAGTTAGCAACTTGTGATTGCAGGACATTTTTATTTATCTTCAGATAGATAATGATAATAGCTGATAGCTGATAGATAGATAGATAGATAGATAGATAGATAGATAGATAGATAGATGACAGATAGATTAGATAGATAATAGATAGATGATAGATAATAGAACAGCAAATAAGCCAATTATCAGCTATACTGTGGGAAGTGAATAAAATCATAATTATAGAATATTACATTTTATTTTAAAGATTGGGTTAAAATTTTTTCAGCTATTAAAATGGTCTTAAATATGAAAATCATAATGTAATATTACCTTCCGTCTTGCATAATTCAAATACGCATTTAGAATATATACTTTTTGTTCGTACAAATGTCTTTAATTAAAAATAAATTAAATATTTTATAACAAAGGAATGGATCATTTAACTACAGTCTTTAGGAAAGCTAATGTTTTCAGTGTGGATACTCAAGAGTTGTAGAGCTATATGACAAGTATAACAGCATTCAGTATACACTTTTTTATATTTCATCTAACCACTGATAAAAGTCTACCACATTGACAAATTTGGCAGATGGTTATTTGGGGTCCAAAATGACAAGATTAAGTTTAGGATATGAAGACATTAAGCCCTACATGTATATTTAAATTTATATTCTGCATGTATCTTCTATTTTTATTACTGTGTTTTTTTTCTAAGGCTTGGTTTTAAATTAATTATATAGTAAGCTTGACTAGTTTAACAAATTAAAATTCTATTTTAAGCATATGAGTCATATGAATTTCTTGATATTCACTATAAACATTTTCTTATATTTGCTTGTTTTTATGCAACATGATTATAACTGAATGATGAATTAAGACACAAACTAATGTGAAATTGATTATATCATGGTATATTTCACATACCATGGTATGTGAAACATATGCCATTAATATATTTCCCTAGAGTTGCTTCACCTATAACAAAACAAATGTTTAAATATATAAATAGACCGTTTTAGATTAATATTGAAGTCTTTTTTGTTTTTGTTGTAGGAAGCAATTTCTCCCATTCTAGTCTAAGGTAATGACTATCACATTTATATATGATTAAACATGAATTTATAGTGATAAAGTATCTTCCTAATAATACCCTTTCAAGAATTTAATCATCTACATTAAGTCTATAGGCTTAGATATAGGTAAGTTTCAAGATAACTTTGCTATTGAATTCATCTTTATGTAAGTTATTGATGTTAGGAGGATGATCTTCAGTTATTGATATATCAGTAAACCAGTAGTGAACCATTGAGGACTCTCAAACTGCTCGGTTACTCACCATCTACAAAAAATGTAGTCAACTAAGTACTCTTTGTGATTAATTATGACTCTAAATCTCTTTGATTTTAATTAAATAACTTAGTTGTCTATTTACTTAGAATGAAAATTTCTTTAATTTATTAGTACTCAGCAAAGAGCTAGAGCTCCACTCTTTCCATAAATACAAAAGTAAAGATAGTACACAAAATTATTGAAAATACAATTTATCAAATGTTTGCAGTGCTTTAATAGATAGCTGCATTTTGGATTTATAAGAAGATTATTTCAAAGCATTCATTTATATGAATTGTAAAATTCATAATACTTAAGTGCATCCATTAAAAACTTTTGAAATATTTTATGTTGTAACTAACATATTGTCTAATCTCTATAAAATATATTTGTAGATTAATCATAATTTCACATTCACTAATATGTCTAAAATGCATTTTAGGAGCTTTGTAGTTTGTATTAAAAATTCTTATGATGACTTTATTAAAACTACACTTATAAAATATAATTATTGTTTTTCCTGTCATAGAAAATCCGCAGTTGTTAGTTTCATATGTGAATATTTTGTCCAAAATATCATATCTTTGCTCTCTTATAGAATGCACTAGATTTGGCAAAACGTATTTCATGGGGAAACAAGTTAGCTCAGTGATAACTTGCAACAGCATTGTTATGTTACACTTGAGTAACCTTGGATTCTGCTTTTTGTGTTTCAGGGTGGTTTGAAAAGAGCTTAACTTGATCACATCTTGAGTTAAGATTTTTATGTTTTTCTAGGGCTAAGGTTTTCTTAGCAGGCCTGTTAGCTGTCATAGAGTAACTGCATTCTTATCATGCTGTCCTTTGAAGCATGACATCATGACTAAAGATGAGAAGCATTTCTGGATTGCAGAAACCTTACCTGAATACTGATGGATTTTCTGTAACATGTTGTAATCTCTGGGGACAGAAAACCACACTGCAACCCTGAATTTATCAAAGAACTAGTTGATACTTTAAAGAGAAAGAATAATTCCCTGAAAGACAAATGCTAAAAATAAGTCGAGTAACTTACATTAGTGATTTCAATTGAAACAAAAATTGCCTAACAGCAAATATCAGGCACATTCTCTAGTGCAGTGCTAAAAGTAAATTTTAAAAACTCTGAATATCCCTTTACTAGAAAATCACCTTGTATGTGAAATTATACAAGTAGGCTTAAATACTTTTATTGTATCTTGAAATTTTAAAATATCATTTATCACAATTTTTTTTCAAATAACTGTTTTGTAAAATTATAAAGGTAAGTGTTCTAAAGTTCTCCAAAGTCAAACACCTAAGAAATGATTTTCTAGGTAAAAAATAATAATTTATATTCTGATTCCTGAGTTATATTGTTATTTCTGTGTAGCTGTAATATTTCAGAGAATATGCAAAATAAATTTGTTCACTATTTATTTGTTTTATTGGCTTTTTTTAGAAAATTTTTTTGTTGTAATTTTAAAAATATAGCTTATTTAGAATGTTTCAAGACAAATTATTAGAAACAAATGTTGAATTATATAATATGTATGTTAAGTATAATAGCAGGTTATCATGAGAATTTATTGCTGACATACAGATCTAATATAATAAGCTCTGTAATTGTAAAATTTTAGGATTAAAAATTCCTGACATAAACTTACTCTGCTGTATATCCTATAACATCTTAAAAGAAATTATTTTATTTGATTATTTTTATCTTTGTCTTCCTAGATTTTTTACTGGAATGTTGAGGAAAATAAAATCAACTGATACAAAGTTCACACCATTCATTGAAACATTACTTACAGAAGAATGCTTTGAGCGCCCACTAGTTACCAGACACTATGTTGATGATGAAACACCTAGATTAAAAGAAAGAAACTGAGCTCTTACTTGCAATTAGGTATAGGATTAAACAAATATTTGCATAAATAAATTATTTCAACTTTTATAAATACTACAAAGCGCATGCTGATGTGAATATGTGCTTACCATGGAGGCTCCAATCAAGTTTAAGGGTTCTAGAACAATTTTCTGAAAAAGTGACAACTGGCTGAATTCTGAGGGACAAGGAGTAATTTTATAATAGCTAAGACGTGTGAAAGAAGGGAAGGAGAAGCAGGCACTTCAGTGCAACATGTACAAAATTCAAAAGAAGTGTGGCATGTTGACGCGCCTTTAAAAAACACACTCAAACTCGAACTAGGAATAGAACGTATTTTTGAAAGCAGATTCCCAGACTTTGTGATTACTTACTTATTTAATTAATATTGATTATCCCTTATTTATGTCCCCATTTTACAGACAAGTTAACTAAGACCCTAAAGTTTATCTATACATTCAGCAAAGTGAAAATCCAATAGATTGACTCCGAAGCTTTAATTCTTTCCAATATTATACTCAACATCTCAGATACAAATGACAAGTACTCAACAGAAAATTGGGATAGATTTCAGTCAGTTTCTTAGATAATGAGAAGATATATGACTTTGATAGGCAGGACTAGCAATAGTGCCTAGCTAAGCTATATTGGAGCCTAAGACAAAGGGAAAAATACTGATCTGGCCTTTATTTATAATTTGATGTTTTGCTTATGGTGATTTTTTTTTTTGCATTCATTTTGATTTTTTAAATAGTGCATTAAAATATTATTTATTTTGATTATGAATTTTTCTGTCCTTCTTTAAATTTTGTACCCAACACAAATGCCACAAAAACCTACCTTCGTCCCACACATGTAGGACGGAGAGAGAAGAGGATAGAGATTTGAGAGTATATGCAGGAGAATTATAATCGTATAAACCATGTAATCAAACTGCCTCAATTGGAAAATGAGCACATAAAAAGAATGATAAAGAAGGAATGACAGGTCATAAAAACCAATGATCCTGATAACTTGAGATACATTTTTTGGAGAAGAGGCAGTGGGAAGACGATTAGAAAGTGTTGGTCAGAGTTTGAATATTTTGAAACCAAGGTTTTGGAGTTACTGAAGTGATTATTGTCAATGATAAAGGAAAGGACTGAAAAAATTATCACAATCACAATTAAAATAGAAAATTTCTCATAGACAATGCTACAATTGTACTTGAAGCTAACTAGCTTTCCCAATATATTTTACTGATGATGACTATAAAAAAAAAAAAAAAAAAAAAAAAAAAAAAAAAAAAAAAAAAAAAAAAAGTTTATTTGCAGGATATAAAAATATTTTGTACTTGCTTTAGTACATTATGATGTAGGATTATATTGTTCATCAACTAGACAAAATATTTCTTTTGATAAACTTGATGCCAAAATTTAAAGTAGATGAAATAAGCCAGAAAACAGAGCTCACAGTCAGGTCCCATATTTATTTTGAACAGAAACTCATCTTCACGTAATGAATATCTATAAACCATGATATTTCAAATCTTAAAATATAATTACAAGTGATAATTTATAATTATTGTGCCTGGCTTTTTCTAGAGTCTCTAACTTCTATGATGAATGGTTGTTATGTGCAATATGGCATGTTAACAACTGAGTTAGAACATCCTGACCATATGTCTATGACTGCAAGCAAAGTCCAGGAAGATGGTGGGAAGAAACAATACAGAACAAGTTCTCCTTATAATTACAATGAAGCAGAAACTGGTGGTTGAAAGATAATAGATGAGATACAAAATTATAGATTGATATGTTTGGAGATTAATAAATAGGAACATTATGAAAAAAAAAATATATATATATATATAATGCCCAGGAGTTAGGACAAAAAGTTTCTACTCGGAGAACTATATGTACTTAACCAAAATTCTTCTTAATGTAAAATCAGTTGTGAAATTCCTTAGTTCAAACACAAGAGCTTTAAACCATAAATCTAGGTGAGGTTATACCTTTTTTAAAGCTGCAAATTGAAGTTAACAGATCAAAATCAATTAGGTCTGCTAATCTGTTCACAAAGGTGTAAATTCCTAATCAGAATTTATTACAAGGCTGACAATGTAATTTAACAGCAGTATTTAAATCTCGATCAGTCACTTTAGCTTTCAGACTCAAGTCCATTTTTTTTCCTCGAGAGGAAATAAAAAGACATTTAATGTTAGCATCATAGAGCAATTGTAATATAAAGTATATATAATACATACAAAGTATGTAAGATATAACTGATGCATTAGAAATATTATTTGTGGTAATAAAATTTTTGACATATTTTATGAGAGTTGACATTTGGCATTTATATTATTTGCACATTATTTTAGAATAGATCAGGTGGTAATTCCCCTTAAAATTCCTATTTTTGAAACTCTCTAAAGGAAGGTTTCAATTTTCTATAATAAGGACTACTTCAGAGCAGTGTAGTATCTTTTGAAATGAAGTCGGGCTGTACTCTCACCACTGCCACTGATGACAAGAGATTCTATTAACTTCAAATTGTTCAGCAGAATTAGTCCCCTTAGATGTTTTGAAATTATACGATGGCAAGTCCCTTCAGAAATGATATATGGAATATCTGTGCCAGTTGACTTTGGAGATTGAAATTTTATTTTTACTTTAAAAAATGGATATTTATTGAGTCTTTTACAAGGAAAAATAAGTTATTTGGAGTGGATATTGATAGATATTATAGATTTCAAGGTCTCATTTTGTTTTGGCAACTAAGTGCTGTCTTGGCTTATATAATAGTACATATCCCCACTTGATTAAGAATAAGCTGAGGGAAAGTGAATTGTATTAAATTTCTAAAATTTCAATTCAAAGTATTTAGCATTTGCTTTCATGTGCTTTGTGTATTATTTGGAGTATATTACTGTGTCTACTGATATTGAAAATTTCTATTCAAACTAATAAATGAAAATTGCATCATTTGTATATAAATATTTACTAGACATTTACTCATGATGAGCAATTTCTAAGTATTGGTTGATGTAGGAGTGAATGAAATCAACATAATGCCTGCTTTAGAATTTTCACCTAAGTAGTTATACAAGTAGTCACTAAGTTCAGAAATATATTTTAGTGTTTATTGATTACTTGATGAAGAAACTGCAGTCCAGAGGTTGAATGGTTTGTTAAAGTTAATAATCTAATTACTATCAGATTGATCTAAGCCTCAAGTCTTCTAATACATTCAGTGTGGCACTATTTTAACCATATTTAAATTTTCAATTATTATTCATTCCTCCTGCAATTGTAGATTTAAAAAGATAAAACTGATATAAGATCATTTTCTTTACATGCAGGTTTTTATCTAAAAGGATTAGATATATACATGTGTGTATACATATGTATGTATATATGTATGTATGTATATATGTATGTATATGTGTGTTATACATATATAAATACAGAGACAGACAGACCACAAAAAGGTGAGCTAGTTATTTTCAAAGAAAAAGTCATCCTCATTCATCTAACGCTAATTAGAAATGAGAATTTTCAGGAGAAAAACACTAGTTGGGAAAATCTGCCTTCAAATATTAATTTTTAGACTCATTTTGCAAAGTTGAGATGAGAGAGGTTCACAAAGTCAAAGAAGCATTATACAGACATCAGTTTTCTAATAGATGTCTAAGTAGAAAATGTTTTAGTTAATCTGATTGATTCCCAAGCAATTTTGAAATCGTCAGTGGACCTTAGAAAGCCTTCTAAAGAGGATTTATTTTCAACAACCCCTCAGGTTAAAATGGTTAACAGTTGGATTAAGTGCTGTACCTTCAGTGACCTGAAACAGGAAAGGAAAGAGCACAAATGAATAATTTGTAGAAGTGTGGTACTTTATTCCCATTAAACACAGACAGTAAAAGAAAATGAAGAGGAATTTGGTTACTGAATAGAAGAATTTTAGAATTGAAAGTGATCTTAGATAAAATTGAGACACTTCCATGTCTCAAGTATTTTGATAAATACTTTTTATTCATTATTTAATTGTAATTTTCACAATGCATGTTAAATATAGTGTTGCCTTCATATGATTCACGTAGAAATGAGAATATAAACTCACTTTCTTTTTTAAATAAGGGAGCTGAAATTCAGAAAAAGAATTTGACTTATTCAGCATAACTTTGCAGTTCAGTGGTTTAGAACTTCTGACTCTCCTGATCTCTTACTCTTAGTTCGGCATTTAATTACCTCCATAAATACTGTGTGTGTGTGTGTGTGTGTGTGTGTGTGTGTGTGTGTGTGTGTGTGTGTGTAGATGGATAAATAGATTTGATAGACAGATAAAGATAGATAAGATATAAAACTACATTTTGAAAACATGAATAGGAAATTTGTAAAACCTATAAATAATGAAGTATAATAGATGACATAAACATACTTTGAAGATAGTCTATAGTAGAAATATTACCATTTATTAATTTATATGAATTTTTACAAAAAAACACACAAAAGTTTATGTATTTTCTTGTTGCTTTTTAAGGTATAAATATGTAGTGAGTCATATCCCAATAAATACATATTGGTTTACAATATGAGACAGTATTGCTTTTATGTTATTCTCTATAATGGAGGAATGTCTGCAAGTACAAAGGGAAAAATGTTTTTGAATAATATTTATGTCTATTTGTGAATTTTGTCTTAAAATCCTTTTCACATAAGTAAAGATGAAAGTAAAATAGATCAATTAAATTTCAATTTCTGGCCATAATAATGATTTATGTTGTTTGAAAAATGTACAAAAATATATAAAGAAGAGAAAAAATCATCTACAATTTGTTCTTTCAGTACTAATTACCAAACATTTTTATTTTACCTATAAAAGTACATATAATTATTTGTATACATTTGTGTTGTGAGTGCATGTGTGTATGCATCTAAATATGTAGCGTATTTACTTCTAGAACTCCAGTTTCATGTATCGATATAATATCAAAGTCTGTGTGAATAATTTTTGTATAAAAGCATAGTTAGAACAATATCATCTTATGAAATGAAATTTGAATTAGGCTTATCTCAGACTGATGAATTGTATTTATTAGTATCATCCTAAGTATAAAAAGACAAATAAAGAATATTAATATTTGTCATTATCTGTTTTTATTAATATTTTATGTAACAAAATGTTTTCCTAGTTTCTCTTGCTTTTCACATGACATGGAAAATTGGCAGTTTATAATGTTGAATATAAAATATTAGTTTACAATATTAAACATGAAACATGCCTGAGAAACTGCATGATTTTTATATCCTGTCCTGTACATTTTTCCATTTTCCAAACTCTTTGTGGTGAACACTAATTAGGGTAACTAAATGTTGCAATATTTAATAAGATAAAATAAAATTTAGCAAAAATTACAAAATGGAATATATATTACATTGAAATTTTTTAGAGAAAAGTTAATTTAAAAGGTCAAATATTTAGATAGAGCATGTAGAATGTTTATCTCTTAAAGGGTTTCAATAAATATCTTTTGAAATGCAAGAAATAAGAAAGTTTTATCCTAAATTGAAAAAGCCAAAATAAGAGGCAAAATGTATTTATTTGGGATCAAAGAATTGCAATTGAGCAGCACAAATTTAAAAGTCCCAATAATATCTTGATTACAGGGTGAAGTCAAGGATATTTTATGGGAAAAGTAAAGAGATAATTTCACAAATGGAGAAAGAAATCCTGTAAGTGCTGATAAGCTGAGATATGTTTGGCTGTATATATGATTGGTTACTGATTCTATCTCCAGATCGAAAGTCTATAATCATAAATTCTTGCAGTCAGGGTGTCAGCTGTCCTGTTGGCTATGTAATGTTAATTTGGCTCAGTCCAAAGGCCTGGCCTAGTCTAAATAGTCCAAAGGTTTAAGGAGCAAGGCATTCAAGAGAGTTCCGCTGAAATGGAACCTCAGACTCCATTTTGAAAGGGTTTCATTCATGTTATTTTTCACAAAAAGCAAGTTTTAAAGTAAGTTTCTAGCTTCAAATTCAGTATGACAGAAATCAGCTGAGCTTGATAACAGTAATAGGAGCTGATAGATTGCATACAAACATTGATGCCATCTTGAAGATGAGTTGCATTAAAAAAAAATCTACAAGAAGACACTCTAAGAAGACATTCTACAAAGTGTCTTACCAAAACAAACAAACAAAAACAAAGAATTTCTAATTCTAAATATGTCATGCACTAAGCCAGTGTTTTTCAAATTTTCACGTGCTTGTGAATCACCCAGAGATCCTGTTAATATGTAGATTCTGATTCTGCCTGTCTTGAGCGAGGCCTGGGATTTGCATTTGTAACTATATCCTTGTGATGTCCATGTTGATGATCTCTGGACCACTCTTTGAATCGCAGAATTCTAGGTACTCTACTAGTTACTCTGTGTGTGTGTTGGCTATTAATTTATGGCACTATGCCAAATCTGTCAATGACAACGTTGAGGAAGTAAGTTGTTAAGTAATTTATTAAAACACTCATAGTGACTGTGTTATTTTCTTGTTGCTGCTGTAACAAATTACCACTAATTTAGTAATCTAATTGGGACAAAAGATATGGAACCTTGCTTGGGTTAGGGGTCCAAACATTGCTAAGCTGCTGGCAATGCTCATACATAGACTGGTGTGTCCTACTCAGTTACATGTCACAACTCTTCCCCATTTACACAGCAAGCAGCTAGCAGTTTCATGGATACTGCAGAACCTCAGACTGGCTGCGCAGATTCAATAGAAAAATTGACTAGGAAAACTCAATTATGAACTAAGCATATAATCAAGAATTATCAGATATTGGAAGAAAGCCAACATAATAAAAGAGTGAAAACAGAAATATTTCTGGAAAAGGAGTTAATAGATAAGCTGAAAAGGATGTCACAGCAAGTATAACTAATATGAACAAAGTGATTTAAAAGTATACTGGTTGCATTAAAATACCATAAAAATTAAAAAAAAAAAAACAGTCACAGGGAATTAATGATAGATAGGATGAATCCACAAGGGACATAGTTAAGGGACACATTAGTGAGCTCGAAAATAAAACTGAGGAATATTCTGAGAGCATATCACAAGGCATATAAAAATAGAATTTATAAAAAACAAGTTACAAATCAAAAAATAATCTTTTATGAATTGCAACATTTGCCCAATGAAGACAAAAAAGGGTGTGAAGTCAATACCGAAGACAGTGAGATGAGAATGGCTCTGAAATGAAAAAAATCTAGACTCCTAGATATTTTACTTGATATTATGAACATTTAAGAAATGAGAAAATCTTATATATAAAGGGGAAGAATTACAGTTAATGTACAGAGACACTGACAAAAATGATACATATACATACATATGTGTGCTAATATCTATTTATTTATTATTAAGAACACCAGATGTAATATAAGAAGATAGCACAACAATAATCATGAAAAATAATTTAAAATGCACATTTCAATAGGTACCCAAAATATAATTTCTGTGTAAAAATTAAATAAAAACATGTTCATATATATAATAACACAGTTGGAAATAATTTTGTAGGGTATATGCCAGAAAGTAAAGTTATCCTAGAAAAAAAATATTTTTAACTAAATTTTTTTTTAGAATTCAAAGAGAAAATAATTTTCCTGTGTTGAACAAAAACATCTATATTAAAACATTTTGTTTACCTTTTTATACATCCCTTCTGATAAAGCAGATAGCATTCATTTTCCTGAGTATATACAACATGTGTATACCTGCAATTTTAAAACACCAAATGCTAAAACATTCAAAGTGTTTAACATGTCACTGCTTTTATAACACGTGGTATTAAATATAGCATTGTTTTCAAATTTTTTCACTGTTAATTATCATTTAGTTATAAGTACATCGTGTATATTCTTTGGTGGTAATTCTAGAAGTAAACAATTTTTACCATAAAATTAAAGATCTGTAAGATTTAAAGAGGCTCCAAAGAAAATGCAAAATGTATGACTATCATATTTGCTGAGCAGGCCCTATGATATTTAAAAACAGAGATTAATCAAAGTAAAATCAATTTTCAATTATCTACATGAGATTTTATATGATTACCAGGATCCATCACTATCTACTCTGCGTACAAGAGGATTCTAAGATTTGTATAAGACTTTTTTTTAAATTATATGTTTTTTTTTTCTTTATTGTCCTTAAGATCGTATCATAGGATAATAAAGGACTAATTTTGTGGAATTTTTCAAGTGCAAATAACTCAACCTAACCGAAAAAGAATGTATGGGCTCAGCAACTGAGAAATCGAAAAAAAAGAGCCAGGGCTCAACTAGCCATACATTACCAGGAAGCTTTCAACATGGCTCTCCTAAGGCAGATTTTCCTAACAGATGAGCCAAGCCTACATACTCAATGCTTAACATTCCCAGTAACAAGAGTGGGACTTTTTCCTGTTAATGTTAATAGAATTTCTAATATGCACCACACCATTAGTTTGAATCAAATTTTCATTCTTTGACCAATCACTGTAGCCAAAGGGACAAAGTACTTTCACTGGACAAACTTTAGTCCTGAGACAATTCTAGTTAGAATTATAAAAAAAACACATGGGCTGAGAAGGAATAAAACAAAAGAAAACAAAAGACAGATGCCCACTAATGATAGCCATAATCTCTGTGTCCATACCACTTTCTTTTCAAGATGAATATATGGTGCTAAATTCATGCATAAAATTATTCAAAAAATAGAGGCTTAATCTCTGTAAGAAAATCTCATTGCATTGTCTATAAGGGAGACAAATAGAGAGACATATTTTTTTCCACATACTTTGCTTGAAGAATATTAAAATTGAAATATTACTATAAACTACTCTAAAAGTTATATATTACTAGGTTTAAGGGATTTATTACAATTTCTTTTTATTTATATAGAATGCAGTCATCATTGCACAAAAGGCAATAACCTGAAATATTTTAGTTAATATTAGATCTTTGATCAATATTTAACTTTGAGCAACATTTATTCTGGCATTTAAACTTAATTAACAATGTTTTCATTTTTCACATTTTGTGTCCATGCTATAAAAGTTATACCTCGATAAAGAGTTAATAGATTTCATTTATTTCATGTTTCATAACTTGAATTTTACCTCCTTCAAAATATTTGAGTATTATAAATATTCATTAATATTAGCTTCTAGATCAAGATAGTTTCTTACTTACCTCCATTATATTAACATTCAGGAAGATTAGAGAGGCTAGTTATGCTTAGTTATTTTCTATCTCAAATACTTTATTTTATCCAGATATATGAGAGGGACATGGGATGGTATCTGAAAAAAATCAAAATCTCAAAATCCAGTAAATGGATGTTGTCACATATGTGGTATTAGAGCTAGCTTAAAATGATGTTATATTCTCTTAATATACAGCAGTCATATATACCCTACCTATGTATTTGCCTTGAGCATATGCTTAGAGTTTACCTATAGTCACTTCAAATCCATTTTTTCCAGTTTTCTTGACAAGTCTTAATTTACTTTGGCTATAACCACTTTTGCAATGTCTAAATATTCTAGCTCACTGTTTTGTAGTTGTTGCTGTTGGTTTAGTTATTGCTAGACTCCTGGATTTGAGTGATTTTTCTCCCCCTTTAATCTATACTAGTAGTAACCTTCAGTGTTCTTCAAAAATAATGCTAGGATTCTATCATTTAGTTTTGACTACTCCTGTTGATATGATTAACTACCTCACTTTCGGTGGCCCTTCCCATGGTGTTAGAAACCTGCTCAGCTCCAGGGCTGGGTATGCTTGTATGACAGAAATCAGGGCATTAAATAGTATGCTAAAGAATAACAATCAGGCTTAAATTTAACAATTTAGAAACTTGTAAAGAAGATGCAATTATCCTCAATACAATTATTTAAAGTGATATGATAGCATTTTAGTCAAATAAAAAAAAAAACTTGCAAGAGGATGACTTCAGTGTATGATTTCACAAAATTACAATGCACTATTTTTGTAAAATGTCAAGCTCGAATGTTTTATTATGTTAACTAAATTTTTTAATGTTTGCTCTTAATGAATATACTTGGATAAATTTAATGAGATTGATTGCAATTAGTAAGCATTGTAGTGTCTTACTGACTTTACCTTGAAGTGGATACCTCAGTCCCTCTCCTAAGCAATGTCCTTAACTGAACAGAGCTAATTCATCATGTATACTCCTTTCCAAAAGCAGCTCAGATTCAATGTTTGGTTAGCCTGGGAGTATATACGCCTGGCTTCCTTGTTTTTGTTTGAGACATCTGGAAGGGTCATTCTGACTTCAAGGCTCTTATATATATAAGGTTGGAGAGATTTTGTTGCAATTGCATTGCAGTTAAACTTCTGCCAAATCTTGCTTTACTTATTCATTTAAAGGATGTTGTTCCTGAAACATTTTCAATAATCTGCTTGGAGGTAAATCTTGATCTTTCAACCTGTTTCCTGGTGATGCAACCAACAACACATTGCTTTTGGACGTGTGTCATAAGGTGAAAGAAACCGGATTGATTTAATTTATTTTAATTTATTTTAATTTCAAACTCAGATGGCATTGAATGATACCACACTTTATAAAGTTTTGTTGCCTGTTTGACAGAAAACATATAATGCAGGATACTTTTTACTCTGCAAAGGAAAAAGAATGAAACAGATATTGTAAATATTTTGAAATAGAAATAACCATACATTGATAACAAAAATTAAAATCTTTAAGATCTTAGTTTTTCTTTATTCTTGTGGACTTAAACTGAAAGCCTCCCAGCAATTATATACCTTTTACAAGAGATATTAAGATTTTTTTTTATTGCCCTGTTTTAGTGCTATTACAGAATTGCTTAATGAAACTACCTCATATAATAAGATCAGAACTTCAGAGAGCCATCTCTATTTCTCTTTCTAGGCAAGCAGTTGTCTTGTAAATCATGAGTTTATGTTTCTTTGTAGCTCTATTAACCTATCATAAATAACACGATTTCAAATTAATAGAAGGCTTTTTGGGAAAGTAACAATTAGTAATTTTCTGTGTTATACTTAATTTTTTTCTGATTACTTTCAATATCTTACTTATGGATCTTTAATTATTTGATTGTATATAATATATTATCTTTATCACCAAAATAAAATGCATATTTCATAAAATGTGCACTTTGTCAGTACGGAGAATTGAAAGTATTTTTAAAAATCACAAATATAACTCACATGTAAATCTATTGTTGAGTATGACTTATCATAGCACTTACAACTTTTGCCTTTGATAATTTTATTATGTGTATTCCTTTCTAGGACGTGAGAGGCCAGAACTATTGGATTTTATACTTAACCACTATGTCACTATGGCTAGCACAGTACAATCGATTTATATGCAGTCATAAACTATTTGTTAAAGTATTACTTTAATGAGTGAATGAAAGGATGCACAAGGAATATATTTCCTAATGGTGAATAATATTGATAATCAAGGTTAATAGGTGAGAGAAAGAGAAAGAAGAAGAGGAAATAATGAATCCCAGGACTGTGACTTGAACTAAACAGATGCTGCTACCGTTTACTGATAATGGACAAGTATGGGACTTTAATATCGTAGGCATAAAATTTGGGAATGTTTTGGATATGGTGAATATGAGATGCCTACCGAACACTTAGGAATAAAAGTTAATATAGCTGGAAAATTCTGGATAAGGGGTGTTAGCGTTAGTTCCATCGTACTTTGGGGATCTTTACGTAGCCTTCAGCACCTTGATATTGCCTTGAAAATAAATATACAAGTTGCATTAAGTGACTTGTTTTTAATTATTTATGAAAGAATCTCAGCAATCATTAACTTTATCTACTTTTAAACTAAATAATGGTGTTAAATATTGTTAAATATTAACATTAATTTGACGTTAATAATATTAAATAATAATGTTAGAATTTGCCAGATAATATCAACCTTAGAAATCACAGGTGTTTGCAAGCAATATCTTTCTCCATTTCAGAATAAATAAATATATAAATCACTTTCATTTTCTTGTCTTTGGAGATATCGGCTGCTATCTGTGATTTTGAATGAAGCGCTTTGCTGCTCTGACCAAATTCTGGGTACCTGTTAGTGAAAAAGCAGAAAGGAAAAGACAAAGGTACATAACCACCTGTGTCTTCAAAAAAGAAGCGAGAATTGTTCTATTTAGGCACAAATAAAAGTTCTTTTAAACAGCCTAAGTCGAAACTCATATTAGTTAATATTTTTATTAAGAACACCTCTTGAAATTTGCTCCCTTTTGCTTACTTTACAAACAAGATGGAAAAAAAAGAACTATGCAGCTCTGCTCTTCCTCTGTTTCTCTTCACATTATATTATCTTCCCTTAAAGTGTCCTGTGCCTATCTTGTTCTTTTTTTCCATCAATATTTTGTATTATACTTTGGCTCATTTTAATATATTAATGTTACTGACATTGCAATGCAGTTTCATTCCCCATTTTGGAAAGCCTCCATTCTTACTCCCTCTCCTACTTCCCACTCAACGTTCTTCTTGAGGTTTTCCAGAATTCTTCAGGAAGAGGCAGCCACTTACTCACTTTTGTGTTCTTTCTCTCATTCAACAAGTATTTATTATCTATTTTGGACCAATCGTTCAGCTAAACGGGAAAAATATATACAGCCAGAGGCAACATCTTCATGGAGTTACATTCCATTAGAAGAAAGACGCATTAAAGGAAAATCATAGAGTTAGTTACAAGTATGAGATTAAGATTTCAAAGTAATAGAAATTAGTAGAAATGATTGATTAAGATATAATGTTTATGAAAATCTTTGTTTCTTTTCCAATGTGCGTTTTTGGTGTGTGCCTTTTTCTCACCTCCTTAATTAGTTTAGCAGCCTCTTAATTCCCCTCCCCTGTGCCTCAATATAAGTGCCAAAAATCATTATAAATATACAGTGTAATTAAATAAGTAACAGACGGCCTGTGAATAGATAAGGAAAACAATTTTTGATCAGCACTGGAAATTATTTATTTCAAATTAGACTATTTCTATTTGAGATGCTTAGAATGCAAGCATATGTTTATTGTCATACTCACAGATCTGTGGACTGTGAAAATATTCCACAGCTCTACCATATGTTAAAAGAAATATTTAGTTGATAGTGAAATCTACAAATTTCCCCAATTTTCTTCTGTCTTTCTTAACAATGACATAAAAATTCTTTATGGGTCAACAAGCATTTTATTGTCACTTAACCTCAAGAGGCATTGTTGTAATTCTTTTAAAAATATTTTTATGTATCTATTATGCAAGCCTTTGAAATACTTCACTGAAGTTATAAAATGAATCAAAATGCTTAATAAAAGGAGTCATTTATTTTTATCATAAATAAATAAAGAAGAATTTAGGGATGGTTTAACAGTCTTAATTTTAAAATGTCTTCTAGATTAAAACTTTAGGTGTAAAATGAAAATCTTTGGCCGTAAACACAAAAGTTATCAATTGTTATTTTCTATTTTATGATCAAACTGATGGCATACTATTTATAGAAAATAAACACAGAAACACAGCAAAACTTAAAAAGTAAAATGTAAACTATGACATATAACTCCTTCACTTAGTGATCAACCTTCTTAATATTCTCACATATATATTTCCATGCATTGTTTAAAGCGCTTACACATGCCCGCCCTTTAAACAAACTTGACTTTGGTTTTCTATTTTCTTCAATAAAGAAACAGATTGATGTGCAAGAAAAAGCAAGTTCTCATAAATAATAGAATTCTTTTTACTGTATGTGGCACTCTTCTGCCATTAGTTGAACCATATTCATACCAAAGTCAGTTATGTTTATATTAAGTATTAATGCCACCATATCATTATCAAATTAATTTTGATTAAGTAAATATTTTATAAAAAAATTTAATGTGAATATAATACTATTGTTTTTCACCATAGAAACAAGGTTAACATGTTGAAATTTTTGGATTAAAATGATTCACTTTGAAAAACTGAGTAGATACTTTTTCAGACTTTTACAAAGGATTGGAAATAATAGTAAAAAACTGGCATCTTTAGACTATTTCATAGGTTGCTAAATTATTCTTTCATAAAAAAACAAACTAACCAACTAGAGCTCTAAATTACAGATGATAAATCATTATGTCATTTTTTAATAAGTAAGAATCTTAGATACTCAATAAACAAACCAAACATGAAGTCATCGCCCTGAATAAAAGAACAGTGGCAAAAATGATATAATAAATTTATCTTTCCATATTTCTCCTCTTAGAAATCTCCCATTCATACTGCCCTTCTGCAAGGCAGTGGGAAACACTCAACTCCAGCCCACTCTAGCCATCCTGTCTCATCAGAGCAGAAAAACAAACAAACAAACAAACAAACAAACAAACAAACAAACAAAACTGCATACGCGTGTGTAAAGTTCACAGGCCAGAGGCAGACCTGCCTTGTTTAAGACAGTTCTTTAAAGAAGGCAAATAATAGAAGTTAGGAACTCAGCTCTACATGAAGAAAAAGAGCATTGGAGAAGAAATAAATGAAGGTAAAATAAAAGCTTTCATTTCTAATTCTTATTTCATCTAACAGATAAAAGCCTGTTCAAATAAAAATAATAACACGTATTCAATCATGTACTCATAGGCCTATCTCCATTAAATAAATTGAATTTTAAAGTGATAACCTTCCACTTTGGAAGGCACTGGTTTGTTATAAACTACACATAAACTGCACATTAGTCTAGCAAGCTCACTCCTTGGCATTTACTCAAAGGAGTTGAAAATGTAAATCTATAAGAAAACTGCACATGGATGTTTATAGAAGTTTTAATAACAATCACCTAAACTTAGCAACCAAAATGTTCTCTAGTAGGTGAATGGATAAATAAACTGTGGTATAACCAGAAAATGGAATATAATTTCATGCTAAAAAGGAATGTGCTGTCAAGCTATAAACAAACAAACAAACAAACAAACAAACAAACAAAACATGGAGGAAATTTAAATACATATCACTAAGTTAAAGAAGTCAATCTGAAAAGGCTACCTACGTTATGATTTCATCATTATAACATTCTGAAAAAGGGAAAACTATGGAGATTATAAAAATCGTGTGTGCCAGGAGTTAGGCAGGGGGAAGAATGAATAGGCAGAGCACAGAGGTTTCGTCAGACAGTAAAACTACTCTGAATGAAACTATAATAGTGGATATATATCATTACACAGAAAAAGAGAAACAGAGGTAATTGAAGTCATGATAATGAACTGATAAACTCTTTGTGTATGGAACAGGTTGAAGGGGAGGGGATATCAGATTATGATGTAGATCTGACTAAATCCCTGTCGACCCATTGCATTTGAACAAAATTTTATTTCTTGAGGGGGCATCTATACAACATATCTAGTTTCTCCCACATACATGTTCTATCTTGTACATTATAGTATAGTCCATAAAAATGTCCTTGATAGTTATACTCAGAACCAAAATTTTTATAATTTTTATTTGTCATGTTTATTAATAATCCTTAATAAAAATGTAACTTCTTTTCATGTACTTTATAGTGAAAAATTGAAAGAGCATTTGGAGACTTTAAAAATTTTTGTGCTCTTTCTAGAGCATATGCTGTCTTGAAGATATGTTCACATATTTTTTCCATAATGAACATATCACAAAAGAATTCTGGAAAGGTAAACGTAATTCATCTCCAACTTTCAACCTGGTTCAACAGGATATCAGGGTGTCAGTAGGAGAACCATAACATTGAGTCAAACCTCCCATCTAAAAAACATAACTGCCAACACAACACAAGAAAAACATGTACTTTATTATAATCTAATCATATTTCACAATTTTCTGTTAACATATACTACTCTTCAATTTTTATATGAAGAAATAAAAGTAGAAGTCTCTACTATTCTGATAATCTCAGGAAACTATGTAATAAAATATGTTAAACCTACCAACATAAGATTAAACAAAACAACTGAATCTCAAGGATTTTGAATTGTTCTCACTATAGCTCAGCTAATGATTGATGTCAAACTATGTCAGTCAAAAATCAGTCACTGAACCACTTCACGACAGACAACTGCCTCTGTCTTAGTTTACATCAAAGTCAGTGTATAATTGATCCACCTAGTAACTCCTATTTTAGAAGTAAAAATTAAATAAGCAAAATATATATTTTGATATATTCAGCATCTCTCGACCTAAAAAGCTTTGTTCTATTAAAGAGCTGCCTTTAAACTTAATATCCACCAGGTAACATTTTTCCATAACTTATAGGAATGAAATCGTCTACTCATTCCCACTTCATGTAGTCCTTTCATTCACTCAATGTATCTGTATTGAGGTTTCCATCTATGTCAGTTATTATGTAAGGTCCTGGATATACAATGTTGAACAAAATAAGCATGGTTCATGCTCCCTTGGAGCTTTCCCACATACTACAATATGACTTAAAGTGATCACAGCAACACAGTGCTAAAAAGACAAAAAGAGAAGAGTGACAGTGATGTAAAAAGAAAGGCATTCAGGTGTATGAGAAATTAAAATATTAAATATGCTGATTGAGGATCTCTATGTGATACTTAACATGTTGATCACCAGAAATCAGCAGTTAACAAAAGACTTAAATTCTCTGCCCTCATGGAATTTGTATTCTAGTGATGGAGAGACAATAAATAAATAAGAAAAAATGTACTATCCAAATGTTGGTGAGAAATATAGAGAAAACTAGGCAAAGTAAGACAGCGAAGAGTAAGATTGTCCAAGAATTTTTTTGAGAAAAGGACTCATGTGCTCCATAAGTATCTCCAGCTATATTTTTACAGTTCGGGGCGTAATCCTGAATAAAAATTGTATTCCAGCCGAATCTGCTAATACACTCCTTGGCATGTCCTTTGAATACAGCACTTGGCTTCATTCTCTTTTCTGTTTTGCATTAAGATAATTTTAAGAGGTCTCTTCGGTTTCAGCATGTTTGCACATTGTTAGTACAACTCCTATTTTACTTTGAGACTTGTTGTAAGTATTTATTTGAAGTACCTTTACTCTTAAAGCACATTTATTGTGATAAGGATAGAACTGCTGAAACAATAAAACCCAAAACTGCAATAGCTAAAGAAGATAGGTTTTGTGGATGTTTGTTTGTTTGTTTTCCCCATTTCATGAAATAGTCTCTGATGAGTCATTGGTCTCTGATCAGCATAGTGGACTGTTGTTCTGCCACTTAAAAGGCTTGACTGTGAAGGGTGACTGTTCTCATTTACAGCTGGCATGAAGAAAAGGTGAGATGTGAGAATACAGGACAGGTTCCTTTAAACAAATAAAACAGGAGTCCTTTACTACCATATTACACCAGTGAGAATCCCATGATCACTCATCACTTAAGTAACCTTTATTCCAATGATAAAAGATAAAATACATTGGTTGGACAGATTAACCTCCACCATAGTGAGAATTTAGCCTTGAGTGTTCCGATAGAGGAAGGTGGAAATTGAATTCGTGAGCGTCAGAACTAAATATCTGACCTAATAATTCTGGGGAGTGAGAATAGTGAAAACAGTATATGAAAATAAGTTTAGAACTAGAATCAACATTATGGAAAGAAATATGTAGAGGCTGAAGGAGATCAGGAAATAAGACATAGCCTATATGAACTAACAAATTAAAATTATGAAGGCAATGCTATAGCTGCCAGAAGTCTCATCCACTGGTTCTCAAACACTCTGGTCACAAGACCCTTACTTAACAATGATTCTTAAAAATCATCGAGACCTTCAAATAGTTTTTGTTTATTTGTTATAGCTATTGAAATTTAATTCGTTGGACTATAAAACTGAGAATTAAAGAATACTAATTTATAAATAGCAATAATAAACCCATACCTTGTTGGTATACCTTATGGAAAAATAACTGTTCTTACCAAAACAATAACTAAGAGTGGCATTGGTTAAACTTTTTACAAATCTCTATGACTTACAGCAAATAACTGCATTTTTGTGTCTGCTTCTGCATTCTAGCCCTTAAACTATCATATGTTATGTAGCCTCTGGCAAACTCAACTGCACACCTGAAAGTAAATGAAAGTGAAAAAAGTAAAATCTATCCTGCTATGAGTATGAAAAAAGTTTTGATCTAGCAAAACTACCGAAGTGTCTCATCTTGCTACTGGACCATTCATTAAGAACCACTGTCCTAGCCCAAGTCTACCAATCTTATTGATGGACTACTAGGAAAACTGAAGAACTGATTTTTTTCTTTTTTTTCTGGCATTCTTTGTAATTCATTACCAATTGAAGAGCCAGAGAGATCATTTTTAAACTATTAATTTAATAATGTCACTTTTCTGCTTAAATCTTTTTATTGGTCTCCCATTTCTCTTAAGATAGAGAATAAAATAGTTACTTGACTGTTTCATAAGCCTGAAACTCGGCAACAATTTATCCCCAAGATTTATTGCAGTGTGATAATTTAAAACATTACATAAGAGCTTTTGATTTGATAGGCCTTAAAAGCTAATTAAGAATGATTATGGATATTCTGTTTATATTCCTCGATTTTTATATTGGTACTTCACAAATTTATCTCTCTAACACTCAAAGCACAAAAATATTTATTTTTATTTTAATATAAACCACTCAGTGTTGAATTTCCAATAACCCGCAAAAGAATTAATATTTTTATATTATTTAAAAGAAATAAAACAAAATTATCATTAAAACAATTGAAATACCCCTCTTGCCACATAATATAAAGTAATTATGAATCACCATTTTGACACTGACTCGTTATTATCACAGTTGCATATTAAGCACTATCCCTAACTGCAAAACGCAAACTGCATACTAATACACAAACTGCTAGAGGTTAGGAGTAGTGCTCTAAGAAATGATGTCTAATAATTTGGATAAAAAGAAAATAGTCCAGAAAGATTAAAGTGACAATTATGCCTTGATGTCAAGGAGAACAGTCAAAGGTAAAATATTAAAGACAATAAATTACCATCTGTTTGGTACGATTGCTACAAGCCATTGAGTTCAGCCTATGTATGAGAGTCAAGCTGTCTAATCCATAAAACAGTAGTGTCCAGGTGCATTCACCAGATTCCATATAGAGAGTATACTATTCTACAAAGCACTGAAATATCAATATTTGAAAACATGGTTCCATGTCATGGAACTAGGAATGAAAATACTATACGTATATTATTTGACCATAAAAGTTGCTTGGCGTTATTCAAGAATGCTTGGTAAAAGAAAGAATACATGTCCTAAATAAATGTAATTCTGTAAAACTAATTGTGTTTTTTTATTCCTGTAAAAATAATATGACAATAGTCTTATATATAATTTTAGTGTATGCATAATTTTTATTCTATTTTTTTTTAGGTAAAACAACATCGTTCTCTAAAACTATAGCACTGTCACAGGAAATATTTTCCTTTGAATAAGTGAGAAATGTTTTGTGCAAAAATTCAGACTATAAGCAATAACTAAACTTGCTCACTAGAAATCTTTATTCATATAACACTTATTGAGCTCCTATATATAATATCATAGAGCAATTTGATAAGCTTATAGATACTGAACTGAATTAACCAGTTTTTCTTAGGGTTAAGATCCTGTGTTATAAAAAAATGCACATTTTGTTATTGCTGTAATTATTATTATTAAGCAGTTCTGTGATAGTAAAATTCTTTTATGCTTTATTAATTTAATTAAAACATATTCTTTTAATTTTTATGACATAAATTAAAATAAAAACTCATTACATTGTTATTCATGTAAGAAATATTACTGAAATAATCCAAGTGACTAGCCACAGAACTCAGAAATTCAAATGTATGCTGTGGCTATTCAGATCTTTGAATTAGATAATAATATAAAATATTTATAAATACATAAAAATATAGATACTAATAAATTATCCATTTTAATCTTTAATGATGTCCCTGATATTTAAAGTTGTATTCTTTTTTCTTGAGAAAAGCAAAAACTTTATCAGTTTTATTGATCTTAAAGTGATAATTTCTGGTTTCAGTTATTATTTTTGTTTTGTTTTCTATTTGATGATTTTCAATCTTTATTGTTTCCTTCTGTTTATTTTAGGTTTAATTTGCTGCTTTAAATTTCTTAAGATGGAACCCTTATTCACTAATTTAAGAGCTTCTTTTCGAACATAGGGTAGAAAGCTATGAAGTTCCTTTTCACAAACACTGCTCTAGTAGTGCCCATGAATTTTGATGTCTCATGCTGATATTTTCCACTCAATTTAAAATACGGTATTTTTGGTTTCACTTTTTGGATTTTATTTCAATTTCTCTCATTTCTGGGTTATAAAGTTTATTTCTTGAGAGAACTTGGGTAGTTTATAGCTTTCAGGGGAAGTGTCTATTTTACCTATGTTGTCAAATGTATTGTCAGGTATTAATTAATATTCCTATGTAGCATATTACTTTGAAACTTATCAACTTCAAACCAACAAAAATTCATTTTCTCACAGAATTTCTGAGGATTAGGAATCCAAAAACAACTTAACCGGGTTGTTGCGGCTTAAGGTCCTCCATGAAATTGCAGTCCAGCTGCAAAATGGGGCTGCAATCATCTCAAGGCTCTAATGGAGATGGAGAATCTGCTTCTAGGCTTATTCACAGGGTTAGTGGACATCAGTTTGTCGCTGGCCAGAAATTTCTGCTGGTCAGAAGCCTCTGTCTCTAACATAGGCTTTTCCAAAAGCTGCATAACTGCAGTAGGAGGTCTCTGCCAGAAGAAAGAGGGAGAGTGGGAAGGAGAGTAAGAGGGAGATGGGGAGAAAGAGGAAATCTCAAAAGATATAATCTGCAGTGTTTTATAATCCTTGGAAATGACATACATCACTCCTATCATATGCCATTGGTCACAGATCAATTGTGGATCATAATGTGCAACTTTTAGTACTGATGCTCAATATCAATATTGCTCTACTTAATGTAAATTGTGGGAAAAAAATTACAACAATCAAGTTTCTTTTTTTCTTTTACTACAGATTTTTACTAGGGACAAAATTGACCTTTGACTCATCAGAAAATATGTTTGTTTTTTTTAGCTTTTAAAAAATATTTTTACTGGGCTTGATTTCAAGGTTGACACTGATTTTTGTTGTTATTTTTTGTTTTTCTTTCATCACTTTAAAAATGCCTTTTTTTTTTTTTTTTTTTGGCCTAGTAGTCTCTTATTTCTGAGGAAAAGTTAGCCATTATTTGTATGTTCCTCCTTGTGTATTGTGACTTGAGTTTTTTCTTGTGACTACTTTCAAGTTTTTTCTTTTTACCCTTGGCTTATAAAGCTATCTATGATATGTGGCTTTTTTTGTTTGTATATTACTTGGATTCCAGTGGGCTTCATTAGAGTGCATTGATGTTGTTCGCCAATGTAGGAAATGCTTAGCTATCACATTTTCAAATGTTAGTTCAGGTGGTTGTTTGTCACTGACTATTTTATTCAACTTACATGTTGAAACGATGCATTAAATCTATTTATTTAACTTTTCTTTCAGATATTATATTTATTTTTAAAATTTATATGTATTTATTTATCTATATTGGTTTACTTCTCTTTTCTAAAATTCTTTATCTGCTTATTTATTACATCTATTTTTATTTAAGAGTTTTCTACGTATTTAAGATACTTTTCTAAAAGTCCTTGACTGCTAATTTCAACACCTAAGTCATTGTGGGGTCTGTATCAATTGAACTTAAAAAATAATTTTTATGTCACATATTTGTTGACTGATTGAATGAATGAACATACCACTCATAGACAGGCGTAATCTATTCCATATGCATAGATCAGTCATGGAACAGGGCCATGTAGAATTCTGTACACCATATAGAATACTGTACAAATGTCCTAAAACTATTAATTTAATAGACTTCTGGTTCAAGACTTGGCTATTTTTTCACAATAATTTTCCTTTTATAGAAGGTTCACATAGTTAAAAACTATCATTTCAAATCTTCACTTCTACCTAGAAAACAAACCAAAAGATGGATTTTTGTTTTAAAATATTACCAAAAAGAAAGATAAAAACAAACATATTTACCTCCTTCTAGATTTTTCAATAAGAAGTATTAAAAGTAAACAATACAATTACATTTAGTTATTTTTAAATTTTTATAATTCTGTTCCTTAGCTAAAACATGAAAATATGAAAATAATTTAATTTGTATTTCATTTTTTTTAAATAATAAGCTTTCAATTTATCATCTTAGGCCACAGTAATTGCAGTTCAACTAATTAAAAACCATCATTTTTTTTTTGTAAATAAGACATTTTTCGGTGATACTATGAGCAATGGATTTAGTTATATTATCTAAAATTAATCATATTCTCTCTTTCTCCAATTAATTCTATTTTACTCTAATAAAATTTATGTGTCATGATTACTGAGATCTAGGAAAATGTAGAGCCCTAATTAATAATTAAAGTACACTGGGGGGAAACAAGACAATTTATTCTGACAGGCAATATTACCTATCTCCCAGATCACCTTGTCTTGTCAGAAGAATTTCAGTCCCAATGACTTTATTTCAAACATATTGCTTTTGAAATAACAACAGGGACTTCTAGGCTTCTCAACATCTCTTGTTTACATCTAGTGTCATGCTTAATGATCAACATTAAAGTTATTGCTTCCAAATTACCTTAATTAGGGTTGTGAACACTTTAGAAAGTTCCTTTCAAAAGCTTGGATAATCAAATTATAATGCCCTCATATATCATGATTATATAATGTTCCTGCAGTGAAACATCATCATAATATTTCCAGACATCCTGCACTTTCAAGGTAAATTTTCCTACCTACAGCTTTTACTCTGAGTACACGTATCTTCCTCTCTCCAAATTTATAGTTGATTGAGCCAGAGCAGAGCAACTGAACCAAGAAATGTAATGAATAGGCTAGCCTATAGCTGTGGGACAGTCTGCTACATGATGCTGTGCCCAACCTAGTTTAATTGAATTCTCTTTCAACTCTTTTAATTGGGGATTAGTGTTGTTTTATATAAAGTCTCTTTTTTTTTTTAAGTAAACTCCTTACTGAAGCGCAGCACGTACAGAAAATACATGAATCACATGTTTGCAGCTTGATATAGTTGCACAAAGTGAACCACCTTATGTTACCACCACTAAAATTATGAAATGGATTATTGTCGACACCAAAGAAGTTCCCTTGTAATCTTTTTCAGTCACTAACAACTCACTAAGTAAACTGCTATTCTTACCTCAAAAACCATAGATTATTTTTTCTGTTTCCAAAGTTTTGTTTTGTTTTGTTTTGTTTTGTTTTAAATAAATAAAGTCATGCCTTATTTACCTGTTTTGGCCTGACACCTTTTGCTTAATATGCTACTTGTGAGATTCACCTATATTGTCAAGTTTATTAATGATATATTTTTTCTCTTTGGTTTATAGCATTGTATTTTATGGAAATTCACCTTAATTCATAATTTCTTCTTAGAATTAGAATATAGCTATAGATAAAAATTCTAATATATACCATTTGGTAAATAATTCAATAATTTAAGGGATGTATAAATATGAGTAGAATTTCCAGTTCATAAATTGTATATACATATGTGGTTAGATACTGCTTGTATGTTTCCTCTTGTCGTGGTGACAAATTACTATAAACAATGATGTAAGATAACATAAAATTGTTATTCCGGTGTTCTAAAGGTCAAACATGTAATCTCATGGTGTTGTAAGACTGCATTACTTCTAAAAATTTCAAGGAAGAATTATTCCCACCTTTTCCAGCTTCTAGAGGCTGCCTACATGGCTCATGGTCCCTTCTTCATATCACTCCAACTTGTTACTCCCATCATTACATCTTCTACTGCTAACTTTGACTTCCCTGCCTTCCTCCTACAGGGACCTTTGTTGTTTCATTGGGCCTCCCAGGTAATCTCTCCATCACAAAATCCTTAACTTAATCACATCTTCAAAGTCCCACTTGCCATAAGATAACATATCAAAGGTTCTGGGGATTAGGACATGGATATTATTCTGTTGGATGTTAGGACCTGAATTTTAGGTCCAATGGTTTTGAAGACTATTAGGATATGAGCAGTAAAAGCAATATCTCGTGTGGCCTGGGCTGCTATTGCTTTCTTTTTGTACTATAAGAAGGTGGGGATCATTGAGAAACATCTTAAAATTTTTCTGCCACTGTTTGTGTGTGCACGTGCATACATGTGTGTAAGTCTATTAAACTTCCTAGGATAAACTTAGGATGACTGACTTATTTAATATCCTATGAACTAAAAGATGTACATTGAGACCAAGTAGCGTAGATAAGGAATATCAGATTTATTAAGGCACTTTCAGAAATAATGTATTGGTGAATGTAAAACTCTAAAGTGTAAAGATAACTCTTTATGGCTACGTTTAGTTTTTAAGTTCATGACTATCTACTATAAAAATCTCTTTTGTTAATAGTTTATAGCTAAAATTAAGTTATAATCTAATGCAATTATTAAATATACCTGGCCCTGGGAAACCCTGGGGATGGAAAAAATGTATTTAAAAAAAAAAAAACATAGAGTTTAGGTTGATTTTTAAAATGCAAATTTGATCTTTGTAACAAAGTGGGTTTTTTGCCCTATGAATATGTTTAGCATACTTAAAAACCTAATTTAGATTTCATAATTCTATATTAGTAAAATGTCATTGTACTTCGCCTCTCAATTTGATTTGCTTTAGTTTTCTAGTGAACTAGATTCCAGATTAAAGATAGTCACTTGTTAGTACAGCAGTCCAAGAAGGCAAATGAGGAACAATTTGAAGGTACTTGTTATGTATTAAATTATATATATTTCATTTTAAAGAACAAGTTAATACCCCTTTTAATATTATCCTGTGGAATGTCACATCATGACCAACTTAAATTTTTACAAAACGTATTCTTTATATATTTGAAAAATACAATTGTGGTTATCCATTTTTTCATCTACATTTTACTGAATAAAATTCCCAATTTTCTTACTATCAGAAGATATCTATTTATATTCTTTCAGCTCTAAATCTGTAGTAAAAGATGTCAAAATGAGCTCTTAAGCAATTATGTATTAAAGCTATCTCACATTTTAGTTCATTAATTGCCACATTAAAATATGGTATTGATCTAATATTTACATACTTATACTTAGTAAATTTGATTAGTATATTAAAAAAATTTGTTAGTTTTTAGATAAAAGTTATTATGTTTTATTCACTCTTTATAAAGTACTAAAGTAACAAGGGTTTATTTAATATCTATTTTGGTACACTTCACCAAATGTTAGTTAAGTGGAAAAAACTACTTTATTATGCAGTTTGTCTTAAGCAGAAACTTCTGCTCCAGTTCTTCTACTAGAAGACTTCAGGGTGAATTGAACCAAGTTTTAGATGACAGTGTTACCAATATACACTAAAATTTGTTTTTCTCCCTTCCATGCACCAAAAAGTCTACACTAGATACCAATTCCAATATTGCTGAGTAGGTTTCTAACAGGCTAATGTTCTTTCAAATAATAACTACAAAGTCTGTACAATGTACAACAAACTACCTAAAGGCTCTGGAAAGTGAACTAAAGTAGGCAGATTCTAGAAGAAGAGATTAGTGTGTGGTATACTCTACCATCACTACCACTCACTCTTTTTTTTTTTTTTTTTTTTTGCTTTGCCCATGAACATGCTGTAGTTATTTTTTGTTGGCTGACCACAGCTTTCATCAAAGTTTCATAGTCTTTTTGAAGGGCAAGAGGACAGAGAATAGGTCAAATACAGCTACTATAATATGAAACGACAGTAGTAAAAATTGGAGAGACAGAGAGAGGAGCCAAATGTTTATATACAAATTTTGTGCATCTCTTTGCTGTCACTAGTGCCATCAGGCATGGGCAGACTATGAACAACCTAACTAAGAAAATTTTTAAAAGATTTAACTGAAATAAGGACTCCTATATAAGACCCAGAATATTCAGTTTGTGTACAACCAAGTTAATCACCAATTAAAACTGTAATATCAACACTTACGGGAGAAATTGAAGAGAATCTAAAGTTAATACAACATAACATTCAGGATATCATCCAGTATTACTTGATATAGGAAGAACAAGGAAAATGTAACCTATTCTTAAAAGAAAATAAAATTAATGGAAATCAATACTAATATTCAGAATTATCAGAGAAAGAATTTTAAACAGCTGTTATAATTATAGGATGCTCAGTGAGGTAAAGGAAAATGTGCTCATAATAAATAAGAAGACAAAAATATCAGCACAGGAATTGTACATTAAAAAGGAATACAAAGGCCATTCTAGAATTGAAGAATATAATACCAGAAATTTAAATGTTACCAGATAGGTTTAATAGCAGAATGGAGATGTCCATTAAAAAGTCATTTTTGTATAGTTCTATTGAACTAATTTCAATAGAAATTACCCAATGTAAAAAACAGACAAGAAAAAAAAATCTGAAAAAAATAAAAAGAATATCAGCAATGTGTGGAACAATATTAAAAAAATTGGAATATGTGTAATTAGAGTGCTACAGAGAGAAAGGAAGAGAATGTCAGAAACGATGACCCCATTTCATCACAATTATGTGAAAGATATAAATCCGTATATTCAAGGAGCTCAGTAGACCCCAAGAGAGAGATAAATATGAAGAAAACAATATCCAGGCTCATTACAGTTGAAATACTTGAAACCAAAGATAAATAAAATGTCTTGAAATTAGCCAGAGGAAAATTATCTTATTTACTGGGAAACCACAATTCTAATGACAATTGGTTTCTCATCAATAAAAGAGGCCAGAAAAAGACAATATCTGTAAAGTATTGAAATAAATAAAACTTCAAATTCTAAACTTTATATCCATCAGAAAAAAATTCTTTAATAATAAAAATAATAAATGTATTTTAAAGCAAACAAAAATAAGATATTTGTGGCCAGCATATCTGCAATACAGGAATTACTAAAGACAGCATTTCACATTGAAAATAGATGATATCAATGAGAAACTTTGATATGAAATTTTATGAAGAAATAAGTAGTATCATCTTTAGAAAATAACTGATAAATTAAAAACATTTATTTTCTCTGAATTTCATCATGAAACTTATGATACTATAAAATAAGAATATTTTCATTGACTTCATTTGCATTCTATCTAAAGAATAAAGGACAGAATGAGGTGGGGTTCAGAATTCTAAATGGGCCAACATGGTTTCAAGTCTGCTTATATTAACTCTTGGAAGACTGGGTGAAGTTAAGAACATACATTGCAATTCCTAGATAAGCCACTGGAAAGTAATTCAAGAGGTAAGACTAAAATGCCAATAAATAAATTAAAGTGTATTTTCAAAATGTATTCAAATAATCAAAAAAGAAAGACAAGATGAAACAAATGAAAAATAGAAAACAAATGAACTAGTAGATCTAGATTTAGAAATTTCTATAATTATGTTAATGTTATTAAATTTTGCATTCTAATTAAAGGGCTGTTTTTTAGACTAGATGAAAGAGTAAAACATCTATGTTTTCAGACTTACTTGTATGAAACTATGGCAAATAATGGTCAATAAAATGTGAATGATGTAGATCTCTCTGAGCTAAGGCAGTAAAAAGTTCAACTATCCAGGGTTTTGTTTCTCCTGCCAAAGATATCATGGAGGATACCCAAAAACGAAATGTTGGAGTCACTCAGCTTGGATGCTAAGTCTCCGCTTGGAGTAATTGCCCTAGATAATTGCCTAGACCAGAGGAGAATTTACATGAGACATAAGTAACCTTCTGTTTTGTTACACTTTATTTGTTTGTCAGCATAGCATATCTGGGTCTACTCTAACCAAGAGAAACTATTGCATTGAAATTAATGACAACATTGGTTAAATATTATATAATTATTCATGAGTCTGCTAATTAAAATAATTTACACTGTGGAATGAATAGTTTGTGATACATATACAATTCTGATAAGAGTAAAATATTAAGAACGTATAACATCTAAAAATGCTAAAATATACTATTGCACTTTGTAAAAGTTTGCTATTACAAAGAAATATAAACAATAACATGAAAACAAATGTTTATTTAGCTATGGTAATTTTTATGAGCATTAGTGAGTCAAATCTATCCATCTACAAATATTTGCTCCCTCAATTTTTACAGTTTTAACTAGATGTATCTTACTGAAAGATTTTCTTTTTCAAGATGATGCATTTTTAAAGGTGTGGACTAAATATTGGGAAAAAAGTATGAAGTATAATACATTCATCATTAATTAACCTAAAACTATAAGAATGAAATACAGAGATTAAAATAAATTAAACATAATGTGATAAATGTAAATTAATATTACATTAGGTTTCTTAAAAGTACTCACTACCTAGTGATACTACAGAAACTGTTTTTTATAAATAAGGAATAATGAGGAATATGTAAAGAAATAAAAGATGGAATATAGTATTTCTCCATAAAGAAATAATAAAGTTGAGTTATATTAAAACTAGAGAAATAAAAAATCTTAAGCTGTAATAATTTATTTATTTTACAAATTTAAATCATATCTCTGAATAATATGAATACCAAGTAAATAATTAAGTAATTAAGATAAAAAATGTTAATATTTATAATATGGAAATGAAGGAAGAAACTTTTGTTTAATTTTTCTTTAATATTTCTGAATTTCTTATTTATCTGTTTCTTAAACAAAATGATTTAAACATGTATGTAAAATAAATGGCTAATTAAATTTCCGTAAACCATTTTTAAATGAATTTCTCAAAATTTTCAATCCTTAAAAAAGTAAAAAATATTCACAAATATAGATCTAAAAGTGAAATAATACAAAATATATAAATATGCAAAATTATATTTAAAAGATCATGTGAAAAATATCTACACCTTAAACAGATTAATACAATAGGAAGCTATGTCTTTCCCTTTTCCTATCAATCAGCTCTTTGGAAACATTCTTTCTTTTTTCTACCATATCTGGCGCTTATACTGGTTAATGAAAATTTTTTTCTTCCCCTTAAAATTCTATTTGTATTTTTTTCTCCTTCAGTGTATTAGATCATCATCCTCAATAGCTTGAGTCTTCGCTGTCCAATGAACAAATAATATGAACAGCAGGTAACTTGTAGGATTGTGCACATTTGAGGAGTCCAACCAGGTAAAATGGTACTTAGCAATATCAAACACTAACCAGTTCTAAAAGTGACTAATGCACAGCGTATTCATGATTAATTCCACACTCCCTCATGTCAATAGGGCCAAAAAGGTGAAAAATTCAATGTTCAGAATAAGCTGTTCTAGCATTTTAAAATTATCCCTCATGGTTTCGATGCTTCACGGTATTCTTGTTCTCAGTAATTCAATTTTTCCTGCTTGATAAACTGTTTGAAGTTTCCAATAGTTCATGTCATTACGTTGTTTGGTGTTCACAGTGAATGGTGACCTTGATCATTGCTTTTCTTTGTGTATTTTGAATAAAAGAGCTCATGAGCCTCAAGATACTTTACCAACAGTGATATCTCCTTCTAAAATAGATCTGACGTTGTCATTAGTCATTCAGAGAAGCCCGAGCTGTTAACCTACTTTGTCTTTTCACTGGACATCAAATGATGAAGTTTACAAGACAAATTTTATTCCTCTCAATCAGATGTCCTGCCTGCTATTTTAAGGAGCATTGAATACAGCACTGTAAATGTAATTCTGGGATAATTAGTTTCTTTTCTCTTCATTTCTTTACACTATTTAGTCTATAATTTGAAACAAATCCAAATTTTTCATAGAATTCTGATTCGTTTTCTCTCATGAGATTGTGTACCATTCAAAATATTCAGAGTTAAAAGAAACTAAAAATGTTAAGTTGCACCAGTGTCCTTTCCCCAGCATTGTTCTTATCCAATGCCAAAATATGGTTTGTTTCCTGGAGTGTCAGTTCATCACATTTCATTGTCAGAAATATTATTAAATGAAGTCTGACACACTTCCTGTTTTTGAACCTGATTCTGATAAAGTTGTGGAATTTGTAATAATGTAACACAAAGACCTCAAAATTTAAATCCACAAATCTTAACTGTTTAATGAAATGTCTGGCCAGTGGGTTTGTACCTTCTGAGAGCTAAGAATGGCTGTGATGGTCCCAGTAGTAACCTGCTCCGGTGTGATGGATATATGGAAACAAAACCCATAAACACAGGTGCGAGTATATTTGAAGCCTCAAACACGGATTTATACTCTTTGTAGTTTGAGATAGTGCATATACAGTATTATATAACCAACCAGCTCTTGGTTATATATTCTACTGAAGCAAAGAGAGCAAGGCAAATAGAATTGAAGTACACCAATTTCAGAAGTGAGATGTAAACTTGAACATATGGCTGTGTCACAAAAAGAAAGGAAAATTTTTTTTCGCTTAATTTCATAATGGCTGTAGCCTGTATTAGATCTAAATACCTATAGTAAGATTATGGTCCCTGAAAGGATTTATTCAGTAAAATAAGTCAATACAATGAGTTATCTGCCATCATATAAGCTTGAATAGAATAGTTAAGTATTTCAACCATTTAATGGTTCGTATTGATAATATAAAAATATAATTTTATAAGAACATATGAAATGGTTCAAGAAAATATGAAGAGCATATAAAGTTTAGTAAAATTCAGTTAAGAATATAGTTATTAATGACATTCTGATAAATATTATATATATATAATTTATTGATATTCAGCATTAAACAATACTCCAATAGCAATAGTCATTTTCTTATATTTTCATGTTCTTCTGTTCTTAACGACAAATTAAATGTACATATTTTATATAATTCAATAATTCCTTCTATTCTTTTATACATTTCAGTAAGAATGACCACAGACCATATACTGGAATTAATTAAGGACCATATATTCACCATATATCCTGGGATATTTATAAAAATATTTAAAGCCTAAAATATATAAAAATATTTTGCCCACTGGTAACATCAACTATCTCCAAAATTACAAACATTGATTTCTTCTACTTGAAAGTCACCTAAAATATGGAGATACTTAATGTATTCTACTTTTGTTTACTGGAAGCAAAATTATTAAAGAAACATTTAAACATGTACAGTAATGATATTTTGTTTCTACAATTTATGTAAATATCTCTATGTCCTTTTTAAAATTTGCATAATTATAGAATATTAAAGCTGATGTCAATAAGTCCATGAGTAGTTGCTGATTCTATCAAGACAAGCAGTGGAAACAGGTGAAGAGAGTAGACATAGAGGGAACTTTGATCTATATAAAGTTACATATGTTGTTAGGAAGGGTACACATCCCTTATAACGAAATTTGAAATAATCAGCAGCACTCACTGAAATCATACAATAGCAATAAATAAAATCATTCACTTTACATCAAATATTTATGTAAACTAAATGTTCAGTATGTAAGTATTTTAAAAGTAAGAGACAATGAAATTAGCTTGTTTTTTAAAAGCCAAAGATTTACTATTTGGCTATAAAATTCCAGAAACCATTAAAATAGAAACGTTTAAAAAGTGATAATGTGTCATTAATGTAATGAGAGAGAGAGAGAGAGAGTGAGTGAGAGAGAGAGAGAGAGAGAGAGAGAGAGAGGAAGATGGAGAAAACAATGGAGGGGGAAGAAAGAAAAAGATTGAAGTCAGTTGTCTCATCACAGTGGGTTTGTGTTCCTGTCTTTGAAAATTTGGATCTTTGAATCTGAGTGGTGATTGCTCCATTACACAGGTCAAATTGTCTTCCATTTTTTAGTCTCTTCCCAGCCTAAGTCATTTATTTGCATGCCCTCTTGGCACACAGAGGCTCAGATCTTGCAACTACTGGACTAAATCATGGGATTTCAAAGAAATTATGATTATCAAAGATTCAAGAAGAAAATTCAGCAGGGATTATTCAGCTTTTTTTTCAAGAAAGTGCAAACAGAAACATCGAAGTAGATTAGGCCAACCACATGATATCAGGCACTGGAAATAGCCGTGTGGTCAATAAGGACATTAGCAAGTATTTATTGAACCATCATTAATATCAGACACTGTAACAAGAAACCTGTTGCTGTCTGAATTATTTATAAACAGATAACATTAATCTGCTCATTGTTCATACTCTCAAATTTGTTTCAAGTTTAAAATCAACTAAAAAAGTAAACAAAATCATTTTGTATATACAAGGCATCAGATATCTGATTGGAAGGTAAAACTGTAATTAAAAATGTACAAGCAACTTTTGCTTCTTTCTAGTGCCAAACGACCAGTTTCTTTCTCCTGAAATTCTTATTAGGTTTCACTTGGAATTAGTAATTGAAACCAAGGCTGGTTTGCTCAATAAAAAGGAAAAAAAAAAAGAATAGAAAACACCAAACATATCACTTGAAGGTAAAGAAACAGCTGAACAACCAAGGCTCCTAAAGGAAGGTTGTAGGTTGAGGCTAAGATTTTATCAACAAGAAGATTGACTGTAATGTGACTGGACACTGACAGGTTTTATGGCCTTCCACCACTATATTTTAAAATTCGTGGAAAAGGAATTTTATTGTCTACTTTGAATCAATTGTTTGTGTCAGATCATTATGTTAGATGAGCCGGGACATATAGTGTAGAATTGGCCACTGTGCACTTAATACTCCTTTGGAGGCTTTTTCCAGAGTAGAGTCCCCAATGTAAAACAGGCATCTAACCGAAGGCAAATTTACTAAAGATAATTTGCCTGTTTGTTTTTCTTTATAACCCACGTATATTCTGGGATTATGGGGAAATGGGAACAGGATAACAAAAGATAATTTTAAATATAACTTTCGATAAAAAATGTTCACTAGGTTCAAAAATGCTGAGGCTTTGTGAATTTTTATATTCTGAGCATGAGAATTATATCATATACTTAAAATAAAGACATGATATCTGAAAATATTTAATCTGTTTTATCCCAATCATAGTTCATTGAGTAATGACAGATGTTACATTTTGAGATAAATGTTGAAAATACAACCCCATAATACTACAGAACATAAACTGTATTAATTTATGACTATTAAATTCAGTATTTTTTTATTTTGGTAAAAAAATATATGTTCCAATTGAATTAGTAATTAGAGCATTACTTCATTAAAGATGTAATTCAAAGTGACTGAAAAACTCCATGTTTTTTTCTAATTAATCATTATATCCAAAAATTTGATGAAATGCATCCCTTTGAATAGCTCAAATGAAGCAGTACTTATTCACTAAAATCAATAGAAAATTAAGCTTGTCCTTCATTGATGTTGAATTTTTGTTATATTGACATGGAAAAATAAATCTAAGATGTGTGTGTGTGTGTGTGTGTGTGTGTGTGTGTGTGTGTGTGTGTGTTTCCAGCTTTTTAGTGTGGTGCAACAGTGACTTCAAGTTCTGATTTGCCATGCCATGTCAATTGTCTACTAAGATTGATTGCCTTAAACATCCAAACTTAACAGTTTCCTTGGAGAACATTTTGTTTCCAAACATTCCTGTTCTGTAGGAGACCATCTCGCCTTGAAAAAAATTAATTATCCCTTTCATTTATCATTTGTTCAATTGAAGATGATATATAGCTTACCACCTCTCCACATTAAATTATGCAATTATTTCACAGATTAAGTCTATTTCTTGTTATTCTATAGAATATTCTGGGATAATGTAAACATTTTATATTTGCACTTTCCAATAGAGTAGCCATGAGCCATTTGTAGCTATTAAACATTTGTGAGGTGAGTAGTATGACTAAAAGTCTGAATTTCAAAATTTGGCAATTTTATTTATTTTAAATTAAGTAACTAACTGCATATGGTAGTGGTTACATTCTAAGGCAGTACTTGACTATATTATTCACTTCCACAGACTTTTTTGACCTCCTCAAATTCAATTTCTTTGTTACTGTTCCACATCAGCTGCTAATTCAAAGGATTATGTCCTGGCTCTTAGAGTCAAAGTTAATGATACTTCAGAAATCTTAAAGGAGTGTGACAGTGTTTTCTAACTTCCCTTCTATCTACTATTTACTATTAACATGCAAATATGACCTATCCAAAATCACACTCGTGTATCTTTTCCCTCAGTTAAGCTGTAAGAAAACATTACTGTAATGATATCTTAAAAGTGTCAATGCAGAGGTATTTTTAGTATTATAAGGGGAATATGAACCTGGACTTTAGGCTCTGTAATGCCTAAAAAAGATTTACCTTTGCTGTCCTAAATGTGTGGTGGAGGAAGGTTATCCATTTCAAAACCAAGTGATAAGGGATAGCATATACCCATCCTCATTTCAGTTCCAAAAAAAAAAAAAAAAAAACCCAAACAAACAAACAAACAAAAAAAACCCCAGAAGATTCAGCCTGCCAATGCTTTCGGTCCCCAGAATTGTGAAAGGCAGAAGAGATTTGGGTTCAGCCTTGGTGGTCAGCTGCATTAGAGGAATGAGGTTTGACTGAGAGTATATTTAAATCTCATATCAAAAAGTCAACCTGTTTATGTGCCTCTTGGTATGACATCCCACAGTGGTGGATTCTTCAGATCTCCAACTACTGACATCAAATGTATAGATAGGAGCTAGATTAGCAACACTGGGTATAAAGAGTAGAGGTTTTTATAACCTCTCTTTTCAACTTCTGGGTGGAGGAGGTAATGTAATAGATTCCCTGGACAATTTGAGCCTCTGCGAATATACTCAGATCACTGCTCTAGAGCTTCTAATGCTGCTTGTCTATCTCCCCACTAAATGTTAAGTCACTTAATTGCCCATGTTCTGAGTCAGATTCCCCAGGAGACAGACTTAGAGACTGAGATTTGCAAACAGGAATTGTACTGGAGAGTGATCATAAGGGGAAGCTCTGAAGCTAGAATACTGTTTCAGGAAAATTCCAGATTGAGAAAAAAGGTTTGGATTTGGTGCTATAAAAGGACAAATCAATGAATGTGGGTGCTACCCCTGGGAAGAAGCTATCATTTGGGGCAAGGAATCCACCTGAGGAACATGTCTGGGAATGAATTTCTTTGAACACTCCCAGCAGGAGAGCGTGTGCCTCTTTCCTGAAGGGGGATCTGAGCAGCACACTACAGCTTACACAAAGTCTACCCCTGGCACCACTGGAACCAACTTTTTCTGCAATAAATCTACTGCATCTGGGGAAAGTTACACTCAGCTTTTTGTCTTTTCCTGAGGAAACAATTCATCTACTGGTAAGTAGAACAGACTATAATCCTTATCTTTGCATCTGGTCTCAGGGCAATGCACAAAACTTACCTAATTCCTTTTCTGTTAACCATTTCTAATCATTCTGAATTTCCCTGACACTAAACAAACACCTTAGCTGAACTAAGTGGCTTATCTGGTATGGTGACAGAGACTCTCATCCCTGAGTGGTTTGAACCATAGCTCATCACACCTTTTAACATCATAGCTGGTACATTTGCCATTTTACCATCAAAATTGATCAGAGAAAGACAAAAAGTTGCCCCCATAATCACCTGGGCACCAACGGAATCATTTTTGCCTCCAGTGTACATCAATAGACCTAACTCATCCTGATAATCAGAATCAATTACCCTTGTCATGTTGGTCACTTGGCAATAAAGAGCACAAAATGGCAAAGGACAGCTGGTACCCCCAGTGGAAGTTTATCCTCTGGGAACCTCATTATCTAGATATGCAGAATCTAGAGTTGTGAAGACAAGAAGCACAACTTTCCCAAGAAAGTCACAGGAAGTAATTGTAAGCAGTCAACTCCCACCACTGGGTCCTAGGACTCATGCATTCTACTTTTTTGAGAACACATCATCATAGAATGGTTATACATATAGTTTGTCCTGAAGTATGGCTCTCTATACTCACACAATATCATCTCCAAGTTAGTGCCTCAACTATCTCTTTAAAATACCGTTCTGTCATCCTCTCTGGCTGAAAATTTTTAGGTAGTACAATAAGCAATATGATCAGTAGATCTCATGGTTATGTGTCTTTTGATACACTTTCTTCACTGTAAAATGAGCCATTTGGTTAAATACAATGTCATATCAGATTTTGTGTCAGTGCTTCAAAAACTCTGTAAGTCCTCAGATAATGGTGATGGTTATGGTCACGTAAAGGGTGTTGGGGGCGGGGGGGGGGGGCGGGACCTGGACTGTATATTTAGTACCATCAAGAAAAATTGCTGCTGCTTCTAGGACAAGCAGAGTCAGTATAATCAACATGCAACCAAGTAGCTAGCTGGCTGATCTCCAAAAGAATGGTGTTTTATCAGGACTTAATATATGTCTATGCTGCTGCCAGTTTAAGCATTATGGTGGAGCAGGGTCTAAATCAGTCTATGTTGATACATATGATGCTAGGGTTATGAATAATTCCACTTCTGACACCACAGCTACTCTCTTCATACTGACCATGTGCCAGCATTGAGAGGCCAATGGCATAATCTAGCAAATGCCAACTAAGGTATTTGTTCTCCGCTGTTTAGTGCCTCTGTGGTTGGCATTAATATACAAGACAGCAATATTCACCCATTGCACAGTTTTCTGAATGTTATCCACATGCTTCTTTCACTAGATTCCTTTTTTACTGACCTTCTTGTCTTTCTCCTCCTAGAGTCCTAAACAACCAGCCAAGCCACACACCATTGATATAAACTTATATATGGTCTTTCCTTGAGACACTTCTTTTGCAGTCAGAAGATAACTGGGCACACCACTTGATGGTTTGCCTTTAGGTAGGATTTCTACCCACCAGTGTCTTTCAGGACCACTTCTAAGTATGGTTTTAGCACAAATTGAGTCCATTATGATCTTCCCAAATCACCAGGTTTACTCACACGTGGAACAAAATTAACCTTTGTCCTCCTTCTACAGGTTGTAAATAACTTGATGCAATCATAGATTTGAGCAGAGCTTCAACAGTGATGGTGACATCAGAGTTTGTGCCCTTTGGATTATTCATGCCTAAACCTGAATATACTACTTCCATCTTCTGATGAATCAGTGTGGATACTTTAGCTTTTTTTCTTTTTCTTTTCTTTTCTCTCTTTTTTTTCTTTTCCTCTTTGCTCTTTTTTTCCTTTCCAGCTGGGTACCTTAGTTTTTGTCATATGATCACTTCTGTCATAGGACAAGTGGTGTTCCATCTGTACCAGAGCCCAGAACCCAGTATCATGTCCAGAGATGTCTTCAAAATTTTTTAAAAATTCTCTTATATACATAAACAAGAAAATATTCTTTAGCCTTAAAAAGGAATTAAATTTTGACACATGCTACAGCATGGATAAATCTTGAAGCCATTACACTAAGTGAAATCTGCCAGATGCAAAAGGAAAAATGGTGTTTGATTTCATTTATATAAAGTATATATACCTAGAGCACTCAAAGTCATAGAGATAGAAAGTAGCATGGTGGTTGCCAGGGGATGAGGAGAGAAAATAATGGGGAGTTATGGGTACAGAGTTTCAGTTTGGAAAAATAAAAGTTCTAGAGCTGGATGACACTGATGTTTGCACAAGGTAAATGTACTCATTGACACTACACTGTATACCTATAAATGGTGAAAATGGTAAGTTTTATGTTGTGTATATTGTACTACACACACACACATACACACACACACACACTATATTATTAATGCCAAAAAAAAAAAAAAAGTCTAGATATTCCTCTTTTCATGCCATGAGGTTAACTAATCAAATGGTTGTATGACTATTTGGGGAATTCTGGGAAAATTATTGCCATTAGCCTCACTATGAAATTGCTGGGTATTTCTTCTGGGGGACCTGGCCTCATTTTAAGTCAATTGATTTTGAAGATACATCCTCAATTTATTTTTATTTTATACATAAAGTAATACAGTTTTTAAATGGCCTTAGGTGCCATGTTTTATTAACAATCTCCAAACAACTCTGTGGGTCAACCTTCTTAGCTGTCACTCCAAATTATTCACTCACTGTGATAATCATGATCACTTGCTTCTGGTGGTTAAGAACTGGCACTTGGTCTACGGCCATGCTATCCTGAACAAGCCTGAATCTGTCTTATCTCAGAAACTAAGCTGGTATGGGCCTAGTTAGTATTTAGATGGGAGGCCGCCTAGGAAGACCAGGTATTCTAGGCGTAACAAACTAAAAAAAATAAGGGATCGTAAGCTGACAAGGTCTTTGCAATCTGTGAGGTCGACCAAGGGTTGCCTTGCCTAAAACAAAAAAGAAAAGAAAAAGAAAAAATAAAAAAAAAGGAAAGAAAAGAAAAGAAAAAAGAAAAAAAAAGGAAATATAAGAAAAGAAAAAAAAAAAGACCTTGGTCACTAATCCTCTAGAACTCTATTAGTCCAATTGTAATTAAGGAGCCCATTATTCTAGTTCTTTACATGATTGCTTATGTAATTCTTGTAACACATTAATGAGGTAATGACTGGTCACTCCATTTTACCAATGAAGACTTTGAGACACAGAGACTTTGGGGGCATTTGTTTTAAAAAGTATGATATTATTAGTCAGAAATACTTCCATGACAAAAATTCCCTAATATATTCATCAAAATTATTATGAGTGAAAATTAAGAAATTTTGATATCTCAAGTAGAAGTTTCATTCTCCTTCAAAAAGATGTAATCGATATGAATTCATTTACATCATTCCAGATACTCAAGATGAAATTTCAAGGTAAATGTTAAGACTAAACAGTTAAAAATGACTTATTTCTATGGAATAAAGTGCCAGAAGTTATTCTGCTAGTTTTCTTTTAAAAGTTTTGTTTTACTATGTAAAACCTTTACTTTCAAGTGATAACAGAGCTTAAAAAGGCTTTAAAGTGACTCTGAAGAGCAAGAAAGCAACATCTCAATTGACTCACCAGACCTTACTCATAGTTATAATCTCATTTGTGATTCACCCTGCTGTTCATCATTGTCCTTTTATAGTCTGAAATCCCGTAAAACAGAACCTCAGAAAATAAATGGCAGATTCACTTAAGTACAAAGGGATGAATGGTTATGATATCAAAGAGATACAAGATATGCTTAAAGAAATATCTGAGGTGAAAGGTATCAAATAGGTCAAAGAATCAGTTTCTTCTATACAAGATATAAATTACATATATAGTTACATACGTAACATGTGTTTTTGTGTGTATATGAGTGTAAATACATATAGATATTTTTATACACATATATACACATACATATATATATAGCAAAAGAGTAAGAAGGATTCCTAAGAAGTGACCCTCCAGGAGAGTGTTTGAGGGGTAATGAGAGTCTAGCAGCTAAGGGAGATCTTTCCAGGCAGAGTACAGTACTGTTCTATGCCCAAAGGGAAGATATTCTTTGAAACTTTGAAACAAAACTTCAATAGTTATTTTTATACATACACAGAAATATATGACATTTCATTGTTGTCATACTGTAGGAACATTATAAATAAGAAAGTGAAACATTTTTCTTGTGTATGTATGGATTTTATGGTTAAAAGGCAAAAGGTAATGAAGTTATTTTTTAATGAGACTCATAAGGGCAATTAATTTGGGATGTACCATAATCTAGTTACCTATAGTCAGTCAAAATTTGAATAAATGCTTTCAGTTTTCTTGAAATGTATAATATTTTGTATATTGTCTATTGAACAGTCTTATTTTTTAGTAAAAAGACAAAATATAGTATAGTATACCATATTAAAATGCAAGTGAATCATTTCATTCAAATTTTTATATTACATTTTAAAAATCTGTTTTCTGCAAATATCAGCTTAGGGTTACTGAATTGAATTAGAATAAAAACTTAAATTACCTTACTGGTCTGATGCATGTGCAAAATAAAATTTCTTTTCATTTTTAGAATTCAGCTTATGTGTAAAGTTTTATTCTTTACAAACCACTTCTTTTTATGTGGAATAGGAAAAGAAAAAACATGATTGGTCAGACATTTATCTTAGAATTTCTAAATATGTTCCAGATATCCACAAAGATTAAAATACTACAAACAAATTATGTTTTATTTGTCTGTTGCAGATTCAGAAAAAAATTTAAGAGAACATAAAATAGACAGTAAATGGTAATTTAATTAACTCTACAGAAATGTAAATGCTCATATAATATCTTTAATATATGTAATGTAGAAGACATTGAATAATAAAAATCAGAGATTGTTAGATTAGGAGCTATGAAAACACAGTAATACCCTTTATTCATCCTTCTCCTTCTGATGATAAAAAATATGGCCCAGAGAATTAGATGACTTTCCCACAGGTATACAATTATTTGGTGGCCAACTAAATGATTCATAACAAAAACATTTATTTTGTTAATATATTTTTATTCTGTAAAAAAAATCATACTTAAAAATTGTTTTCCTTCTATGCACAATAAAATCTTCTCATTATCCTTGAAAGACTGTACAGAAAAAAATAAACAAAATTAATAAGTTTTAGTTATATGAGCTAAATTTTGTCGAGACTGGGATTTAATGGAATATATTTTCATGTATTTAGCAAAACTCAGATATTCTTTTGAGATGGAGGGTAGTAGTAAACAAGTAAAAGCTTCAGTTTCCAGCAACTCTATATTTGAAACCAGCCCAGTACTTTAATTTTGTCAGACTCAATCTTCTCATTTGTAAAATAAAGATAATATTACTACATGGGATTGCTGTATTAAGCTTATGTAAAATATGGAGAAACATGGCATCTAAAGTTTATTCAATATATTCTATTCTATTCATAAAAGGATCAAAAAAACCTAGGTTGATATAAAAGACCATTCTGTACCTACATAACTGCTCCTTTTTCACAATGAAATTGGAGAATTTCAAAGACATTTTGAACTTGTAAAAGTTAACTTCTTCATAGTTATGTGGTGGTACTTTTTATCCTATGTTATCCTAGCCTCAGACCATGTCCTTCTCATTATTTGTCTTATTACCAAATACACATTAAGTATTTACTAAGTACAAACAAATAAGAAAGCAATACAGAGTCATGTTATAAAAACAGGATATGAAGCACAGGCAGATGATGGTACGTAAGTCTGCAGTACAACACTTACGCCAAAATAGCAAAGGAGTAAGAAGGCTTCCTGAGAAGTGATCCCTCAGGAGAGTGAGGGAGCGGGAATGAGCATCCAGCAGCTGAGGGAAACCTTTCTAGGAAGGATACAGCATTGTCCCGGGTGCAGAAAGGAGATGAAACATAGCAGGTTTAGAGGGCAGCAACTAGTTTGCTATAGCTAAAATGCAAGATGTCTATGCAAGAAGTGGGATATGAATATGAAGAGGTGCCCAGAAAATAGATTATAAAGAGCCTGAGAAATCCCAAAAGAACATTTTTTTTTTTCCTGAAATCAATTAGGATTCCTTGGATAATTGTAAACTGAACGCGGTGTGATCCACAATGCCTTTTATGATTACTTTGGTAAAAGAATAAAGAAAAGACTGGCAACATATAAAACCAAGACTATGCCCAGTAAAATTATATTCTGGAAGATGATTAAGATAATAATGATGATGCTGAGAATAAAAATAGTAAATATTATATAGTCCTTACATGAACAAAGCTCAGTTCTAAGTGTTTTATATGTATTAATGTGTAATTCTTCTATAATCCTGGGAATGCTAAACTATTATTAGAATATGCATTTTTAATTTCATAAGAAATCTATAATAAATTTTCTGATATTTTTTCCACTATTCCCATTTACAGATGATGAAACAGCATGAAGCTAGTATTTGAACACAGTAATTTGGATATGGAGTCCAAATTTAACCAAATTATTCTAATGTCAGTCAGAAACTGAGGAATCCAGAAGGATATAAGAGATTCAAAAAAATAAAAATTGTTATAATCTAACTAAATTATCTATTTTATTAAATTTTAGTTGCCACTCTGCTTTTTACTAGAAGGCTGTAGTGTAATGCTTGGTTCTTATATGCTTCCTCTTACTATTTTGGTGCCAGCATCTCTTGGACCCTTAGCACCTTGCTCTACTGCATCAGCTGCTGTGACTAAGTTCTTGGTCCACAGTTTTGCCTCTTGGTGCAGACAATGGCTTGTCCTAATGAAAAGGAGCCTCTGACTTGGAAGCCATAGTATGGTCACTTCAGCCAATTTCTTGATTTTTTTTTCTGTTTTCTATTTAATGTGTATCTTAATCTCTCATAAATCCATTTCTCAAAACACATGATTAGGTATATGTGGTCAGTCACATGCTTTTAGGGTTCATCTCATTTAAAAGTAGAGGGAAAGTAGCATCCCTACTCTCTTCCCATGCCCCTTTCTTCCTCTCCTTCAGAAGAGAGCTCCTTTAATAATCAGCATTTTCCTTCTCCCCTCTCCCTACCCATGATTAGCTGATATCATTTTCCAAGCTTAAAGAAAAAAGAGGATGGTCTCTTCAATAAATGGTGCTGGGAAAACTGGACAGCTACATGCAAAAGATCAAAACTGGACCACCATCTTACACTATACACAAAAATTAATTCAAAATGGATTAAAGACAAATTGAAGGTCTAAAACTATAAATCTAGAAGAAAATGGGCAGTAATCTTCTTGACATTTGTCTTAGTGATTTTTTTAAAATTTGACATGAAAAGCAAGACAACAAAAGCAAAATAAACAAGTGGAAATATATTAAACTGGAAAAGCTTCTGCACAGAAAAAGGAAACCATGAAAAAAATGAAAAAGCAACCTACAGGATGGGAGAAGTTCTTGCAAATCATATATCTGATAATGGATAATATCTAAAATATATTTTAAAACTTATAAAACTCAATAGCAAAAAAAAAAAATCTGATTAAATAAATGGGCAGAGGATCTGAATAGACATTTTTCCAAAGGAGAAATACAGTAGCCAACAGGTACATGAAGGATACTCATTACTAATCATCAGAGAAATGCAAATTAAAACTATACTGAGATGTCTGCCACCTCATACCTGTAGAATGGCTATTATCAAGAAGACAAGAAATAAGAGTTCATGAGTCTGTGGAGAAAAAAGAATGCTTGTGCATTGTTGATGAAAATGTAAATTGATGCAGCCACTATGAAAAATAGTTTGAAGGTTTCTTGATTAATTAAAAATAGATCTACCAATACAGCAATTCTACTTCTGGGTATTTACCTGAGGAAAACAAAAACACTAACAAAAAGATATATTCACCATGAGGATCATTGCAGCATTATCTGCATTAGTCAAGATACAGAAACAGCCTATGTATCCACTGATACATGAAGGAATAAAGAAACTGTGGTATATCTATACAATGGAATATTATTTAGCTGTAAAAAAAAGAAGGAAATCTTGCCATTTGTGACAGCATGTATAAACCCTGAGGGTATTATGCTAAATGAAGTAAGTCAAACAGAAAAAGACAAATGCCATATGATTTTACTTACATGTGGAATCTAAAAACAAACAAACAAAATAAACTAAACAAAATAAAACACCCAAGCTTATAGATACAGGGAACATGTTGGTGATTGTTAGAAGTAGAGGGTGAGTGAAATGGATGAAGAGGGTCAAAAAGTACAAACTTTCATTTGTAAAATAAGTCACAGGAATGTAATGTACAACATGGTGAATATACTTAATAAGATTGTATTGCAAATTTGAAAATTGCTAAGAGAGTAAATCTTAAAAGTTTTCATCACCAGAAAACAATTTGCAACTATGTATGGTGACGAATGTTAACCAGACTTATTGGAGTGATCATTTTACAACATATACAAATATTGAGTTATTATGTTGTACACCTGAAGCTAACATCATGTTATATGTCAATTAAAAAATAAATACTATTATTATATTGATGGGTCCATAACAAAGCATGGATGAGGCATGCTTATTATATCATTAATTACTTTTATACATCCTTCCTACCAACCCAAGATGATGGAGATTAATCATTACCATTAAACTTTATTTGTCTTACCATCCCCAAAAGGGAAAAAAATAGAGAGAGGAAGCATTGCTTGTAGAGCTTTTTTTTTTATTTCAAAGAAAAATCTCCCTGATTTGGGGGGCTCTTTGGCTGCTGGCTTCATATAGGAAGATCTGGGATAGCATATGAGGATTCAGAAGATGAAGCCAGAAGGAAATCTTTCTTTGATACCCAGTGTTTGGAGATCTCATGAACATTTTCATTTACAAGTATGTTGGTTTTACTTTGTTGTTGATTTCTATGAATATTTTTCTAAATTGCCAGAACACTGGCACATTTTAAAAAGGAGAAAAGCAGTCTTTGACTGCTGATAACTAGCCAACAACTAGCCTGCCACTGCCATGTAGGCATTGCTAGAAGATGGCTAGTAACTCACAGATAGGCTAGGGTATTCTCCTGTGGAACATAAGCAATTTCACAGAATATCATCAGACAGGGGATCTCTATGATCATAATGGACCAACATGAAAACATGTATATTTCTTTAAAAATTGTGAACTTAGAAAAACAAAACTACAAAAGTGATCGAACCATCCCTTTATTCTGGTTAATATGAGTGACTTGCTGCATTTTTACCAACTATTGTTTTAAACCTGCTTCTTTTCTCTCAGCTCTAGATAAGATCTATTAAGATGCCCAAGTATAGAATTATCTTTATATTCTGACAGAACACAATGAAGAGCAAACCCACCTCCTTGAATCTTCCCCAAATCACAAACATAAGTCAAGTCTTATTAGTCTTTCCTATTGCCTTGTTACTGAGATACTCCAGCTTTACATGGTGTGTTTTATTCTTTGTTGTAACAAGGAAAACAAAACATAACAAAACTGCAGAACTTGGTTCAACTACAATTCATAAGAGGGTGTTGACAATTTTAAAATATTTTTATAATGTTTTAGACACATTAAAATCATCAATGCCCTCTTATTATATATGTATATACATATACATATATATCAAATGACATATATATAGATCATTTTATCATTTGGTCATTTTATCATTTCATTTCACCATCACCAAACACTTCAGATTTTGTGGCCTTCTATCTTATTCTAAAGCTGTTGATGAATATTTCTCAACTCCTCTAATAAAATTTAAGCTTCTGGACAGTTTTAAAAATTATGTCAAAAAATTATTTCAAAATTGTAGATATTTTCATTCATGCATCAAATATTCATTAAACACTTTAAGTTCCAAGCTATCATACAATCAATAGTAGATGAACAAATGAAAGAAGTCGTGAGAAAATTAATACTTAGAGTATCAGTGAGAAACTGAGATCCAACATTTGTCTTCTTTTGCTTGATTGTTCCAGACATCAATGACACATATGACAAATGATGGAATGGTGACCTTTGCAAAAACCAGTGTTGTGTGTTATATTCAAATACTTAAACTTTGACATAATTAAAGCTATTTCTAAAGAATTTCACCAAAGTGATGTAGTTTGGATAATTCACTTTAAAAAAGATGTCAGCAATCTATTTACATTCAGGAAGCCATAAGCTCTAAATCTCATTCCCTCTTGAAAAGGAAGATGTGCTAGTGACTGTCATCTACTCCACAATTATAGCTCCTGTATGATTTAATAGTCAGTAGTGCGAAGAGATCTGTATCTAGACTTGGCTCAAACAGATTGTGTGATGAGAGTCCTGGGGAACATTTATGATGCTTGTGCTATTGCAACTGCTGTTCTGGGTTTTCTTTTTCCTGTTTCAAAGACTGGCCGTGACAGTGGCAGAGACAGACAGTGATTTAAGACTGAAGGATAGTGCTGCTGTTATAGTTGCGGTGTCTATGATGAATGGAGGCATAGCAAGCAAGAGGAAAAGAAGATGTGAAAGAAGAGAAGAAGGATAAAAAGTGACAGATTTAAAGCCATTCTCCAAAACACCAGCAGTTTGCCCTATGAAGTAAAACTACGCAATTTTAATAAGAGATTTTATAAAATGTGGTGCTAAATTTGTTTGAATCATGGTTTTAAATATAAATCACCATATACTTAAAAATTATCTTAGCCTGGGAGAAAATTCAAATTATTTTTCTTGTTCTTGGATGTCTCGAAATTTTGATTTTTGCTTAAATAGTGTAAAAAATATTGTTTTAATGAAATATGATGTGAGACAGAAAACATAAATATTAGTATTATTAATGAATGAAATAATAATGCGTTACCATATTTTGCTATCATTTAAAAAACTTCATAAAATATTTAGATGGATTTTCTAAAATTTAACTATATAAACAAACATTTACATAGCATATTCTACATAATCTCTATAGTAGTGGCTGCTATAAGAAAAAAATACACAAACAAAAAAAAAACCCATAAGATTTATTTTCATTTCATTAAAACTTTCAAATATTGTTTAAAATCTAAAATTTGGATGCATGAAACAATCGATGAACAAAAACTAAGTCAACAAACAATACAGGGCAATAGGGAATATCCTTTTGGGATTTTGGTGAAAACAGAAAGCAAAAGAACAATGTTAAGTAGCTTTATTATGAATGCTTCAATAAAACACATGGCTCATCCAATGGGCCAAGAGGGTAATTATAAGGATTCCAATTTTTACTGTCAGCTGTGTTTACCTAGAATTTAGTCATCTCACATCATGTCTGTAGGACTGGTGTAATGAATTTCAGAGGAAGCAATTTGCATGAGATATGAGGAATTCCCTGAGAAGAAATTCATTGCAGGAAAGAGGATACCACAAGGCATCTATGTCTTTTTCTGAAAGCAATATTGTCGGTGAAGGAACAGAGCAATTTTACATATGGCTGACCTCTCACCTAGACACTATGGATTCACACTACTCCATAAGGAGAAGAGATCGCCCTGGAATAAGTAAAGTCTGTCAATCACAAAAATCTCCGTAATATATTGGGAGTACGAAGCAGCATTTTTTGGACTGAGGTGTAACAAGAGGGGTATGTGTGGGTGACCCTCTCTTGTTCCATCAGAAAACATTGAGCATTGACTTGATAAACAACCTGGATTACATCTCCAGTTTGAGTTTTCCAGAGAAAGCAGTTTCTGCACAGTGAGGCACCTGCCTCAGCAAGAGGTGAGACCAGGGCCACTGCTGTGAGAGCATCACATCAGCCCATACAAGAGTGGCAGCAGACAGCCACAGTGAGTTTGTGTACTTGCACAGTACTTATGGGCACTGGATGACAACAAGCAAAAAATTTGAGCGTAAGTAGCTGAAATAATGCATACACACACACTCATACAACTCCTTCTGGAAAATCTCAGAAATAATTTTTGGGGGGAACGTTGAAAGATAAGGTCATAAAAGTACCACATAGGTAGATATCTTAGTCCCTTCAGGCTGCTATAACAAAATTCCATAAACTGGGAGGCTTATAAATAACAGATATTTATTTCTCACAGTTCTGGAGGCTGGAAAGTCCAAGATCAAGGCTCTGGCAGATGTACTGTCTAGTAAAAGCCCACTTTCTTGTTCACAGATGGCGATCTTTTCTCTGGGTCCTCACATGGCAGAAAAGGTTCTCTGAAGTCTTTAATAATAGCAATAATTTTGTTCCCAAGGGCTCTTTCCTCATGACCCAATCACTTTGAAAGGCCCCATCTCTTAATACTATTTCATTGGGAATTAGATTTAAACATATGACTGGTTGGAGTCAAAAATGGTCTATGGCAGTAGAAGATGGGAAATCCAGAGAAATACTGCTTTAGTAGTCAGAAATCTTATCCCTTACCTCCCAGAACTGAGACTTTGGAATCAAGTGCTTCAGAGGGTTTTGTGTAGACAGAGAAGAGTCTTTTTATGTATGTATGTATGTATGTATGTATGTATGTATGTATGTATGTATGTATTCTGGAAGAACATAGTGCTTACTGTTTTGAGGAAGAGAGTACAGTAAATAGAAAAACTGGTTCAGCTGTACATGCACTGGGTTGTTATTACTTCTAATCAGGATTTCTTTTTGGAACCTGTACATTTGATTAAGTTTTCCTGGAAAAGGCTGGCCTAGAGTTTATGGATTCTTAGTTCAAGCTGTAACATGTCCAATATAATGCCATATGATGAAACTAAAACTCATCTTTAGTTAAATTGTCCCCACACATTGTTCTGTAAACCACATAGGGATCTCAGGGAGAACAGATGTGTATTTATAGCAATAGAGTGTTAGTGCTTCAGAGAGTGAACTCTAGAACTGAACCTTGGATTTTCAGCTTACAAACTATGCAAACCTAGGCAAAACTATTGGCCTGTAAAAACTTCAGCTCTCACGTGTAAAAAGTGTAATAAATTATAATAATAGCAATAGTAATAATACCATCTATTTCATGTTATTTCCAGAGTATTAAATGTGTAATATTTGTAAAAGAATTTGGAAGAGTGTTTTGTCCATATTTACTATTCACTAAACACTGACTCCAATGATGTGCACTTAGAGATATTTCGTACTTATTTCTGACTTATCTAATTTGATGACAGAGAAATTTTCTTTGTAGCTCTTTAACTTAAAATAATTTATATTTACAATGTACCCACATGCAATATTTCTATTTTAGTTTACTTAATGAAAATAACTTTAAAAGAAATCTGATTTAAAAATATTTTTACATAATCATAAAATTCACTAGGACTAATGTTTCTCCACTCTGAAATTATAAAATATCAAAATTTTTATATATTAGTTATTTATATATTAACATAAAATACAGAAGAAATAACAAAAGCTATAAGAAGGTTCCACATAAGTTTTAAAATACAAAGCTATGTGGTTTGGAAAATAAAATCTCCATTATTCCAGAATCCTAGTCTAAAAAGCCTCTTGTCAGTCTCAATAATCTGCAAAAAGATTATTCAGATACTAATGGATTTATCTAGGATTTGCCAAATAATCTAAAAGACAAATTTAGATTTGATCATTTTTGCTACACATGTGCTTATATTGAAAAGATTCACAACTGTTGGACAATATTTGTAGCAAAGCAAATTAAATTTTTCTTTTAAGATAATTGAGTAAAATAAAGGCTACATAAAGTTAATGTTATCAACGTAAAGAGCTATATAACATTTCTATTTAAAGCCCTGATATATACACATTCATTATTTCAATCAATGACTTATTATGACTACTGTGGGCAAAACACTCTGGAAGGTGATGTAGGAGGATAAAAACCTCACTTGATAGTTTTAAAATTTAGAATAATCTACAAGAAATGTACTGTGGACTGAATTAATATGTTGAAACTCTAGACACAAGCACCTCAGTATATGACTGTATTTTTAGTTAAAGAGGTGATTAAGTTTTAAAAAAATAGCCATTAGGTTGAGCCTTGATCCATTCTAAGTGATATCATTCCAAGAAGAGGGCTTTGGATACACAAATGGACACCGCGAGCATCTGCGCACAGGGCAGAGACCCTGTGAGCACATAGAATATGGTGGCCGCCTTCAAGACAAGGAGAGAGGCCTCATGAAAAAACAAACCTGCCGACTTTATCTTGGACTTCAAGCCTCTAGAACCTAGAGAAAATTAATTTCTGTTGTTTAATTAACCAGTCTATAGTATTTTGTTATAGCAGCTCCAGAACTAATACAAAAATATACAAATTTACGTATCCAGGCCATAATGTATCATCATTAAGATGTTAATGAAAGTAAAGAAAACATAGAGGGGACCTATTTTGGGTGAATTCATTGATTTGTAGACTAGAATTAATACACTTTTCTACCTCTGAATTTTCATCAGAAACTACTGTTTATATTTGTAAAGCATTTCATGATATGTTGCATTTTTCAGTGTTGTAATTGTTTAATCTTTCCAGGTAGATTATGGACTTCTCAAGGACAAAAAAATCATCTATTACTTATGTACTTGACACTTGTAGCACAGATTTATGCCTTATAGTATAAGTTAAACAACTGTCTGTTAAGTGAATGTTTGACTTGATTACTAGAGTAGAAGCTGTAAAAGACGGAATTATACGTATCTAGGCCATAATGTATCATCATTAAGATGTTAATGAAAGTAAAGAAAACACAGAGGGAACCAATTTTGGGTAAATTGTTGAGTTGAGTTTGGGTATAGTAAGTATGCATTCTTAGTGTGCATCTATAAACATTACTGAATGCAAGAAATTTGGGATGAAGAGTCAAGACAATAAAACGTTATGAGTAAAAATGAGAGTTACCAAGATACACACAAATAGTAAAACCATGTAAACAGATGGTATATCATAGAACTGAACCTTGAGAATCATGGATATTAAAAAGTTGGATATAAGAAAAAGTACCAGTGAAGAAGTTGGAGACCACAGAGGAAGAGCTAGAGAGAAAAATCCAATACCAAAGAGGAAAAATAAACAATTAAGAAATACTCAATTTGTCAAATACTAAATAGAAAGCAAAAGACATGAGTACTAAATTAATAGTTAGTGATTATAAAGTGAAATAATAATAATAACCTTAGTAGTAAAACAGACACAAAGTCTACGAACAAAAGGAGAAAGAAATGTGGGTGTTAATTTCTACTATCGCTCATTTATATATAGTTCTTCTCTTCTTTCAGGTACATTACCTGTAACATACAGATGAGTGAGATCAGGTAACTGATGCTGACTAATAAAATCTGAGGAAAAATAACATATTACACTTTGACTAACATATTTAATTACCATAGAAAGCAACTCTGTGTGTTTTCGTACGGCTGTGACAAGGATAATCACATGACCCAGGAAGCGCAGCTTTGTCAAGAGGGTGTTAAAGTGACTTTGTGAAGCAAGAGTCCACTATCCTGATTGATTCAATGAGCCATGAAGAAACCGAAATGCCTTACCTAGGCGATGGATGGATGACTAGTTGAACGTATGGTAGAGGTAAACAAAGTGAAGATAATAGTTTTGAGTTGAGTGACAATATTTTTGTAGCTAAGGAGAATGAATAAGTAGATGAATGAAAATACTAAGAGAGATATAATAAATGAAAGAATTGTCAGAGAAAATAAGACAAAATTCTCAATTTCTTGGCAAGTTGTATAGGTGAAACTCATGGCTGAGTTTACCATGGGCTTGTGGATATGGGATCTAACCAAAGGATGTGCAGAGGTGAAACTATGAAGAGAACATGTGAGAAATGGAGGCTCAGCTGAAATTGTATCTACTATACCCAGGATGAGAAAAAAAAATGAATTAATGCTTACATGAATGATAGAAGGCAACCATTGAAATGTTAAGAATCTCTAAAATTAATCTGTCATTGTAACAACCAAGCTTGAACAAGTTTAGATGTAGCCCAGAAAGAGAAATAGTTAATTCCATCTGAAGAATATCAGGGATAAAATGCTTATAAGTGTTTTAGATGACACACAAGAGTTTGATTGGGTGATCAATTAGGGGAAGGTATTTCAAGTAGAGATCTAATTGGGGCAAAATACATCATTAGGCGTTTCAGAAATATAAGAGGTGCAGACTAATAAAGCTACGGGGAACTAAGGAAAATTAGGCAAATTACACATCTATGTTCTTTATTTTCCTTGCTTAGGATTTGAACTTTATGCTAGAGGGAAAAAGATTCTGTTAAATCTGTTAAACAATACAGCGATATATAATATCTTCCATTCTAAGATTATACCATCAAATGACTAATACAATTGAAATTCCATTAAAAATGTATCCAAGTCTGCATATCTATAAAGTTCTATGTGATTCAATTTGTTTATTTGTTTCGTGGTGTTGTAATAATAATTTGTGGAGTGTTATTTTATCGTCAAAAGAGGAATACTAACATCACAGTTTCAAAATTAAAAACTATTTTCCAGGTCTGCCAAAGGCTTATTTAAGTTTTGTCATTGAACTGCTTGGTCCATTTTGCAAAGTGACATAAGAATATTTATTCTTAATTTGTGCATGTGTGTGTATGCATGTGTATGACAGCATGTGTGTGCGTATGTGTGAGAGGGAAACCAGAAGGTCAACAATTTTAGAAAGGAAGAAATTATTTAATGGAGCTATAAAACAAAAGCAGCCAAATAATATGGAAAAGCAATATATAGGACGATCATTCCAATATATATCAAACTTCAAAGTGTTTTTTGATGTTTTCTACTAATTAAAAGGACCTATTCTAGGTACATACAAAGATTTATTTCAATAAAGTCATATTTAAACTTTTGATGTCTTATTTTAGTGCTTATCTTTAAATCTGTGATCATCTCTACGGTGCTATTTTTAACGTCTCAACATTTGGCAGTGTTCTAAACAATTCTGAGAGACAACTAATATAATCACTTTCAATAACTCCTCAAGTAACAAAATTCTGCCATTTGCTTAAGAAATCTTCCAAAATAATCTCAATTACCATTATAAAGAAAATTTCTACTTAGTCAACTCTGATTATAGTTTCTTCTTTATGTTTAATTTCACACTATCTTGGCATTAACTTATTCATCAGTCATCTCCCATCTGTATTTCTATTGTGTTTTTTCTATCCTTTCATTTAGCAATTGTCTCACTGTTATGATTATTCTATTCCTCCAAGACTCTCCTTGAGAAAAAGGATTATGTTTTAATCTCAGTAACCATATTTAATGAGATTTCAATATTTTTTATTTAAATAAAGTTTTCATCAAGGTCATTTAATGATAGGTTAAGCTTCTAAGATGTTAAGCTTCCTAATTGAAATATTAGTCCTCAAAAATTTATGGCCATAAGTTATATCTAAAATATTTCTGAAAAAAAGTCTTGAAATTTTCTTTGTTCAGAAGTGATTTTTGGATTGTTAAGCAAATATGTAATAGATAAGATAAAAATGTAAATATTAAAACAATGTTGTATATGTAGAGAGCTTTCACAGTATGTATGAATTTTATACACACTTGATTTTTGAAACATTCATATATAGCAGACAGGATTTGATTATTATCCTAAAGTTTTAGTTATTTTTCCAACTACTAAATGGTACTGGGATATTAACTCAGGCTTCCTAGCTCCAGATTTGCATTTGTCCTACCAAATCTTTAGATATATTCAACAGGCAAGGATTTATGCAATGAAAAAAATATATATATTAAAGCAGTGAAACCACTGAGAATAAGGGTAGAAATTATATATTAGGAGTATTGATAAAATACAGAAAGGCAGTCTTTAAAAAGAATTTAAACATGAAGTGAAATTTTAAATGTGCCAAACTAACCAGGTTGTAAAATAAAAATAAAAATCAGCTTGTATTGCTATGAAGAGTTAAAGAAATTAGAATAATTAGCTACAAATTAAATTTATGTAAGTTGTAAAATATAAAAAAAATAGTCCAATGTATACTCATGAAATAAAATACTATGTTCATTTGATTTTAAAATTATGATTAAGGTGGAAATTGCAAACACTAACATATTTCACTGTTACCAAATACACACCCTAATCCCTTTTAAGGACTGAAATTTCTTTAGAACAAAATATAATTTAGAAGTCAAGCACAGAAGGGTCAGACATAATAGGAAAGATAAACACCATTTATCTCCTTATGAAAAAATTTATAGCTAGACTAGTGATGCAATACTTACATTATGCTGACATACAGGCTCTTAAGACTTATGCTGAAGGCTGGGTACAGGCAAATAATAATGTGCATTTGTGCATAGTTTTGAAGGATGGTGGTAGCATCAGTGTTACATTGTCCTTGCTGACTAAGTCACTCTTGTTTATTAGAATCTACTTTAAGAGCAAAATTTTTGCAGAACCTAATGGATAAGAATTTTATATTGCCTTTGGGATGCTATTCTACAGAGACATCATTTGAAGTCTCACATTTGTATCAAATTAGTGTCAAGGTTTTTGCAAAAGTTTGTGCTGTTCTGAAATTTTCTGTTAACCGAAGACAGAATTTCTTTAAAATTCAACTTTCTTTTTATTTGTATTTCACTTTCATTTTTCATAATATATGACAAAATAAAATAGACACATCTTCTATGTGTAATAACCAAAGTTTTAGATTAAAAAAACTAGACTTTAAATTCAAATTTGGTACTTATTAGTTAAATGCTCATATGCAAGTTACTTATATTACTTTATCTATTAGTTTTCTAAAAACATAAAAAAAGGATGAAATTAACACCTACCACTTCAGATGAATATTAAATAACATAATTTATCCAAGAATACAAAACCATGCCTTTTAAACAGTTGGTACCAATTATATATTTGTGAAAGATTCCGCTATTTGCATCTCTAAAAATTATACTTCTCTCCTCATTACTGTCAGAATCCTTGAAGTTTCTTGAATTAGTATTGACCTAATTATCATCTTTATCCCTTTGGAGCCAGTCATAGCAGAAGTCATAGCAGAAGTTAAGTTGAGCTTTTCTTACTTCAGGCCATATCCTTCTTTCTTGGTATGCCATTTTCATTCAGGCTGGAAAATAGATGCAGTGACTAATGATGAAGCTACCATCTTGAAAGTTAAAAGGTAGAATTACCCTTAAATACTAGGATGTCCAAATGATAATTAGAAAATGTTTGGTTCCTTAATGTTATTGTATTTCTGCCTCCTTAGTCTTATAATGCTTATCTCTGGACATCTTATTACAGAACATGAGAAAAACAAGTGTTTAGTTAAGGCAGTGTATTAGGTGTTGTATAACATGCATATAAATACAATCCTCACTGAAATAAGGTTTGATACTTACATTAATTCTATGTAATTAGAGTCATTTCTGCTGTGTAAAACCTTACATAATATATTTTATGTCTATTGTACTCTAATTAGAAAAAAAAATCGTTCATTTAAAAGTTATTCTTGAAATGATTTATCTATCAACATTATAAGAAACAATAAAAGCTAATTTTTTAAATAAAATAGACATTATTTTGAGTGCCCATTATGTCAAAGTACAAAGTACTTTAAATGAATATCAACGCTTTATACTAATCTCATGGTACCCACACAGCAAAAACCTAGAGTAGATTCATAAAACATTTAAAAAGAGAGAGCATTAGAGCATATCACTACAGCATATCACCAATTAACAATGGAAGGTAGCAAGAGCATTAAAAATGGACAAGGGAAATACAAAATAGCCAGAAAACAATTTAAAAAGAGTATTAGTTATTCCATACCTAGCAACAACTACTCTAAATATAAATGGATTAAGTTCTTCAATCAGAAGGCATAGAGTGGCTAGATGAACAAAAAGACAAATTTTCATCTATATGCTGCCCACAAGAAACTAACTTCAGTCTTAACAATACACATAGTAAAGGGATGAAAAAGAAATTCCATGCAAGTGGAAATCAAAAGAGAAAAGGAGTACCTACTTATATCAGAAGCAGTTCTAAGAGGAAAATGGATAGCAATAAATCCCTATATTTTTTTTTCAAAAAAGGACCTCAAACAAATTAATTTACCTTTTAAATAATTTTTAAAAGAACAAAATAAGCTCAATCAGTAGGAGAAAAGAAATAGCAAATGTCAGAGCAGAAATAAATAAAATAGGGACAAGGAAAACAAGAAAGATTAACAAATCCAAGAGCTGATATTTTAAAAAGATAAACAAAATAAGCAAACATTTAGCTAGACCAACTAAGAAAAGAGAGAATACTCAAATAAGCAGACAGGAAAAGTTGAAAATAACATGATGTTATCTATATGTGGGATATAAACTTAAAAGCAACAAATGTGCAGGGCAAATAAACAGACTCATGGACATAGACTATAGACTAGTGGTCAACAGAAGACTATAGAGTAGTGGTTACTAGTGGGGTGGTGGAGGAGGGAGAAGTAGATGAGGTAAAGGAGGTCAAATATAGGGTGGTAGGGGAGGGTGACATAGGTAAAGGGGATCAAATATATGGTAGCTGAAGGAAACTGGACATTGGGTGGTAAACACACAACAGAATATACAAATGTAAAATGATAACGTACACCTGAAAATTATATGATTGCATTAATCAATGTTATCTCAGTAAACTTAATATTAAATAAGTAAGTAAGCAAGCAAATAAGCAAACAAACAAACAAATAAATAAATAAAATCAGAAATGAAAGTGGAGAAGTGGAGACATAACGTCTGATACCACAGAAATAAATAGGGTCATACTAGACTACTATGAACCATTATATACCAACAAGTTGGGTAACCTAGAAATAAATAGATGAACCCTAGAAACATACAATTTACCAAGACTGAGTTGTGAAGAAACAGAAAATGAGAAGAAACCAATAATGAATAAGGAGTTTCTATTAGTAATCAGGAACCTACGAACAAAAAAAGCCCAGCACCAGATTTTTTAACTGATGAATTCTACCCAGGCTTTAAATAATTAACATCCATCCTTCTCAAATTCTTTCAAAAAATTGAAGATGAAGAAACACTCCCTAACTCATTTTATGAGACCAGAATTACTCTGATACCAAAGCCAGATAAGGACAATACAAGAAAAGAAATCTATAAACAAATATCTCTGATAAAGATAGATGCAAAAATTCTCAACATATATTAGCAAACCAACCTTGAACATCACATTAAAGGATTATACATCATAATCAAGTGAGATTTTTTTTTTACTGGAATGCAAGGATGGTTCAACACACCTAAATCAGTAAATATGATATATCAGATTAACAAAATAAAAGATAAAAATCATATAATCATCTCAAAAGATACAGAAAAAGCATTTGACAAAATAGATCCTTTTTAAATAAAAATCGTCAACAATTTAGATATAGAAGGAACATGCCTCAACATGATAAAAGCTGTATATAACAAATCCAAAGTTAACACCAAATTCAACAGTGAAAGGTTGAAAACTTTTTCTCTAACATCAGAAACAAGACAGGAGTTTTAAATCTCACCACTCTTATTTAACATAGTACCAGAAAGCATAGACAGAACAAACAGGCAAGACAATGACATAAAAGGCATCAAATCAAAAAGAAAGAAATAAGATTGTCTTCATTGGGAAATATGATACTATATGAAGAAAATACTAAACACTCTATAAAAAAAAAAAAAACCTAAGAAAACTGATCAACAATTCAAGAAAGTGGCAGGATAGAAAATCAACTCCAAGAAGTCAGTCGTGTTTCTATATACTAATAATGAGATATCTAAAAAACAAAGAAAATAATCCTATTTATAATAACATCAAAAACAGTAAAACACTTAGAGATGAATTTAACAAAGAAGGTAAAATATCTGTACATGAAATTCTATAAGACTCCAGTAAAGGAAATTGAGGAGATGCAAACAAATAGAAAGATATCTTGTGTTCATAATTAGAATTAATATTCTTAAAATGACCATGCTACCCAAAGCCATCTATAGATTTATTACAGTCTCTGTCAAAATTCTAACATTTCGTAGAAAGAGGAAAAAGAAAGCCTAAAATCTGTATAGAACCGCAAAAGACTCTCAATAGCCAAAGCAATCTGAGAAATAAGAAAAATGCCTGATGATGCACACTTCAAGGTATAAAGACATAGTCATCAAAACAGTATGGTACTTCCATTTCTTGCCTATTGTAAATATCACTGTATTGAACCTATTTTTTCAAATTATTATTTGGATTTTTTTTAGATAAATACCCAGAAGTGGAGTTGCTGGATCATAATGTAGCTCTAGTTTTAAATTTTTGAAGAATCTTCATATTGTTTTTCATAGTGTCTAAACCAATTTGCAATCCCAACAGTGCACCAGGGTTCTCTTTTCTCCAAATACTCACCAATTCCTATTATTTGTTGATTCATTGATGATAGTCATTCTGATAAGTGTGAGGTACAATTTCATTGTAGTTTTAATTTGCGTTTCTCTGATGATTAGTGATGTTGCACATTTTTTATATGTCTATCGGCCATCTGTATGTCACTAGCCAAGATATGAAAGCAACCTAAGTGCCAATCAATAGATGATTAAATTTGTAAAAGATGTGGTACATATATGCAATAAAATAATACGGAGACATAAAAAAGAATGAAATCTTACCATTTGTGACATGTATGGACCTAGAGGGTATTATGTTAAGTGAAATAAGTTAGAGAAAGACAAATACGATATAATATCACTTATATGTAGAACACAGAGAAAAAATAAACAAACAAACAAAATGGAAACAGACTCATAGAGAACAAACTGATGGTTGACAGATAGGAGGGGTGTTGGGAGTGTGGGTGAAAAGGTGTAGGGATTAAGAAGTACAAATTGGTAGTTACAAAATAGTCATGGAGATCTTAAGTATAGCATAGGGAATGTAGTCAATAATACTATAATAACTAGGTATGGTGCCAGGTGGGTACTAGACTAATCAGGGGATCACTTCATAAATTATATAAATGTCTAAACACTGTGCTATGCACTTTAAGCTAAATATAATAATATTAAATGTCAACTGTAATTGAAAAATAAAAAATAAGATTTTTTTTTCAGTATAAATACCAAGTAAGTAAGAAAAGTATTGAATGCCAACTGTATTGAAAACTTTTAAAAATTTAAACAATATGATACTGGCATAAAAGCATACATATAGACTAATGAACACAATAGAGAGTCCAGAAATAAACCTTCACATGTATAGTCAACTAATATTTCAAAAAGGATACAAGAAAACTCAATAAAGAAAAATAGTCTCTTCAATAAATGGCATTGGCAAAACCAGATGACCACATGTAAAAAAACAAAGCTAAATTCCTGTTTTACAACACAGAAAACTAATTTGAAATAGGTTAAAGCGGCAACATAAGAACTGAAACCATAAGACTCCCAGAAGGAAAAAAAATTTTCCTTGATGTTGGTAGCAGAAACAATTTTTTGAATATATAACAAAAGCACAAGTAATAAAAGCAAAAATCAATAAGGGAGACTACATCAAACTAAAAGCCTCCTTTGCAGCAAAAGAAACAATCAACAAAATGTAATGGCAAAATATGGAATGAAAGAAGACTTTTTCAAATTATATATCTGAGATGGAATTAATATTCAAAATACGTAAAGAATTCATAAAATATAATAATTAAAAATAATGTGACAAATAAAATTGAGCATAGGAATGAATAGGTAATTTTTCAAAGAAGACAAACAGAAGTCCAAAAGCACACACAAAAAATCATAATCCCTAATGATTATTAGGGAAATGCAAATGAGAACCACAATGAGATATCACCTCTTACTTGTTAGAATGACTATCAAAAACAAAAGAAATAAGTGTTTATCAAGGGTGTGGATAAAAGGAAACCATTGTACACTGTTGGTGAAAATGTAAATTGATACAGCTACTATAGAAAACAATATGAAGGTTCCTTAAAAACAGAACTACTATATCATCCAGTAATTCCATTGCTGAGTATTTATCTGAAGGAAATGAAAACATGAGCTCAAAAAGATATATGCATTCCCAGGTTCATTGCAGCATTATAAGCAATAGCCAAGATATGGAAACAACCTAAATTTCCATCAGATAATCAATAAGATGTGATACACATGTGGCCCGCACATAAAATGGAATATTATTTAGCCACAAGAAAAAAGGAAATCTTGGCATTTGCAAAAATATGGGTGGACCTTGAGGGAATTATGCTAAGTGAAAGGAGTGAGAGAAAGACAAGTACTGCTTGGTATAATTTTTCAGTAGAATCTAAAAAAGTAGAACTTCTCAAAACAAAGCATAGAATGGTGATTTCCAGGCAGTGGGGGATGGGAGAAATTGAGAGATGTTGGTCAAAGGGTACAAATGTCCTGTTAGAAAATGAGTAAGCTGTGGGGGCCTAATACACAGTATTGTAATTATAGTTAATAATATTGTATGACATACTTGAAACTTTCTAAGAGAGTAGATCTTAAATGTTTTCAAAACACACACACAAGGTAATTATGTGACCTGATAGAGAGATTAGCTAATGGTAAGGTGGACATTATTTTGCAATATATAGGTGTATCAAATTGCGTATTATACATCTCAGTCTGACATAATGTTATATATCAATTATATCTCAGTAAATAAAATGTGCCAGGTAAAATAGGTAAAGCATTCAAGAAGGAAAAATAACATGGTGAAGGAAAGGAAGAAAGTAAAAAAAGAAAGAAAAAGAAAGAATGAAAGAAAGAAGAAAGGAAGGAAGGAAGAAAGACAGAGAGAGAGAAAGAGAAAGAAAGAAAGAAGAAGAAAGAAAGAAAGAAAGAAAGAAAGAAAGAAAGAAAAGAAAGAAAGAAAGAGAAAGAAAGAAAGAAAGAAAGAGAAAGAAAGAAAGAAAGGAAAAGAAAAGAAAAAGAAAAGAAAAGAAAAAAAGAAAAAAGAAAGAGTTGGTTTTAGACAGAAAGAGGCTTTCCTCACCGATTGCTCATTTGAATCATCTGAATAATTTTTCTTAAAAAAATGTTTTGGCAATTATATCAGAATCTCTAGAAATTTAGCCTGGGCAAAAATATGATTCATTCTGAGAAACATTACTCTTACGCCTAGACACTCCTAATCAACTATTAAATAGAGGAAAATCATACTTTTCCAGAGTGGAACCTGTAAAAAATGCAGAGTTCAGAGCTGCAAATTGTGAACATTTTTATAAAACACAACTAAACTTTTATTTAATTTTCAAAATTCTCTAAGCGCACTAAGTTATTGACTGGGTAATTATTTTCTTCTGTTGATTGGTATTGCTTAAAAAGTAATTTCAACATTCTACTTGTTTTTAGTTATTTGTTTCCGCTGGAGGATTAGTTAATGTGTGTGTGTGTGTGTGTGTGTGTGTGTGTGTGTGTCTGTGTGTGTGTCTCTGTGTGTGTCTGTGTGTGTGTTCTAATGAGTTGCGTATTTTAATGTCTAATACAGATGAATCTACTCTACATACATACAGAAGTCCCATTAATGGCAACTACTTTTGTGTTTGTGTTTTAAATGTTATATAACGTATATAGTACAAATGTCTTTTATTTAAGCTAAATAAACACAACCAGATAAACGAATTCTCCAAGTAAAATTTCTACAAACTTAGAGCATCCCCTGAACAAATAGTGGGAAACATGTGCAAGTTTATACTTAATACAAGACCAGATTTTAAATTATTTTAATATCAGTCTGTGGTGGGTGGTTTTAGCCTGTATTCAATGGAGACTGAAGAATTCTGAAGAATGGAATGGCAAAATGAAATCTACATTTTAGCAAGATTAATTTGGCAGTAAATTGGCAGGAATAACAGTTTAAGAAAAAACACCAGTTAGGAAGCTATTACCGTGTTTCAAATCAAATATGGTAGAAAAGAGTTAGAGGAATAGCAGTGGAAAATTATAACTAAAAAAAAAGAATAGATTTTGGTATACTTCAGAAAGGACAGAGACATCAGAATAACTCTGAGATCAAATTCTACGTTCTCCAGAGAATGTTGACAAATGTTATTGGAAAATAGAAAAAGAGAAAAGAGAAAACACCTGAATTTATAATATAAGCCATTAAAGATGTACAGCAGAACTAAAATAAATATAGATCCTAGATATAAAAACCATGTAAACAATTCTAAATATCTCTTAGAGATAGTAGGTCAATAGAAGATTTTCTAGAATACCACTGACTGTCATTTGTTAGTCTTAGACTGAAACTATTTTCACTTGCTAGACAATTTTCCAGGTCAGTTTGTTGCCTTTGTATTCAAGAAAGACCTTCTGATACTTCTTCAATGTGCTCTTAACAGCACCCTTCTGATTCTCTTATCGATCTGGAATGTTACCCAGAAGAATCAAGAAATACTAGGAGTTTTCTATAAACTATATTTTACTCTGGTTCTTTTCATAAGAAAAGACGAGATATAGTCTACCTCATTTTTCTCTGAGGTTGACCAACATAGATTTGATACTTTAGTGATGTGTTTCTATGTAATTATTTTCTAGAAACGTTTTGTTAATCTGTCTATTATACTAAAATATTTAAATTATTTAGAAATTACAAATATGATTATTCTATTTTTAGATGAGTCTGTTAATGCACAGATAAGTTAAACCATTTACTTTCAGTTACATAGCCAGAATTTAGCAGAAATAGAACCAGATCCCAATAATTTAGCACTTCTCTTTCATTGTTTCTTACCTGTTCCCAATGCCCTTCAATAGTTTTTGTAGCAATCATTGTAGACAAGAAATACTATGTTTTGGATTTATAATAGTAAGGGAGAATGATCAACATAAGAGATATAAATTGAATAATAACGAAAAATTAGTCTTGTGCCCTTGGCAAAAGCATACAAAGCACACCATAATTACTCGCAGCTGTTTTCACATAGCAATTGTGCAGTTCTACTTTCTTCCCAGGAGTTACTGAATCAGGTTATGCAGGAAAGTTGATGTACACCATCCGTGAAAATAAGATGTTTTAGATGCACTATTCTCAGATGCCAGGTTGGATGACAGTGTGCGATATAATCCTTTCCTGTTTAATGCAACCCAAACCAATCTACATTCTAGAAGTTATTTGATTTCTCCCCTCTGTAGTGCTATAAGATAGCAACTTGCTCTCTGGGGATTCCATTCATGCTGAGATTGCACTAGCTAGTGATTACACTGCTGAATCAGTCTGTAATCAATCTCGCATCCTACTGATCTTCGTTAGAGTTTTTATTTTGATCACCAACTAATAGGAAACACAGCATGTTAAAGAATAATATAGTTTCATCTAATTGTAGCTCATTGAAAAGGCCTCTGGGTACTCTTGTATTCACCTTTCAATGAAAGTGTTCATAATACTGCCAATTTCTAAAGCCAAAACAGATAATTATTATAGAGTTAGCTTGATTTATCTTTAGTATAAATACATTTTAAAAATTCATGCCTTCTCAAAACAAATATAAATTTCTATGATAAAAATGTTCTTTTCTTCTCTGCTATTTTCTCATTCCTTATCAATTCAGTCAGATACTTGAATAAGTAGCAGATGAGCTTCATAATTAGGAGATCCCCTCTCCAAATTATAGATGTAGTAAAGAAACATATATATGTATATGTGTGTGTGTGTGTGTGTGTGTATAATATAAATTTAAAAGATAATGAAAGTTCTTTATTCACTGTGTGCAGAAAGTACTTTCTAACAGGCAAGTTTGGTAAAGAAAACATGACCAGAAATCTGTTTTCAGCTGCTGCCAAAATTACACACACACACACACACACACACACACACACACACACACACACGAAGGTACATGAAACAATCATTTGAGGTACACAGTACACAGAAAATGAAACAATAAGTATCAGAAAGAAGATAGAGGTAAATGACGGTGAAAATCTGTATTCTTACAGTGTTGCCAATATGTATACTGAGAAGGCAGCTTGATGTGCTAGGTTATCAATTATCCAAATTCATGTCTGGCTTAGTTTGTGTTTCACAGAAAAGCAGAACCTGAGAAAGTAACTAGAATGTGTAAGATCATGTGGAGTCTTGTTCTAGAGAATCAGGGTGGAGATGAGAGAAAAAGAAAAAATATATTCAACATCCACTAGTCAATCAATGTGATACACTCTATTAACAAAATAAAGAATAAAAAGCCTATCATCATCTTAATAGATGCAGAAAAGGCTTTTCACAAAATTCACGTTCATTTTTGATAAAAACTCTCAACAAAGTAGACAGTGGGAATGTATCTTGACACACTAGAGGCTGTATATGACAAGCCCACAGATAACTTCATCTTCAATGGTGAAACTTTAAGCTTTTCCTCAAAGATCAGGAAGGAGACAAGGATGGCCACTCTCACTACTTTTATTCAACATTGTTTTGAAAGTCCTCGCCATAGCAATTAGACAAGAAAAATAATAAAGGCATCCAAATTGGAAAAAAATGGTCACTCATGCATATGACAAAATATTATATATAAAATCCCTAAAGACTTCACCAAAATAACCGTTAGGACTAATAAATTCAGTAAAGTTCCATAATACAGTATCAACATATAGAAATCTGTTGTGCTTCTATAAGTAGTAACGAATTATCAGAAAAGAGAAATTAAAGAATTAATCCCATTAACAATTGCATGTGAAAGAGTAAAATATCAGGAATAAATTTAACCAAGATGGTTAAAGCCCTGTACACTAAAAACTATAAGACAGTGATAATAGAAACTAAAGAGGACACAAATAAATAAAAAGATATTCCATGCTCATGGATTGGAACAACGTTGTTAAAATGTCCATACTACCCAAAGTAATCTACAGATTCAAAGAAATTCCCATCAAAATTTCAATAGCATTTGTTACAGAAATAAAACAATATTAAAATTTTAAAATTTGTATGGAACCACACACACACACACACACACACACACACACAATTCAAATAGTCAAAGCAATCTTGAAAAGAAGCACAGCTGGAGGCATCACACTTCCTGATTTCAAGCTGTATTACAAAGCTATAGTAATCACCAGTATGGTATTGTCATGAAAACAAACACATATATCAATGAACATAATAGAGAGCCCAGAAATAAACTAATGTATATATGATCCATTGACTTATGACAAAGCAGCTGAGAATATACCATGAACAAAAATACTTCATTTCATTTTTATCAGCTTCTTTCACTTATCATAATGTTTTCAAGGTCTATTCACATTATAGTATTTTTGGTACCCCGTTCATTTTAGTTGTCAAATAATATTCCATGTAATGTTTATACCAAATTTCATTTATCCATTCACACATTAAATTAGATATAATCATTATCCATTCAATACAAATGGATGTTTGCATTGTTTATACTTTTTGGTTATTACATAAAATTACTGTATACATTTGCATAAACTTTTTTGCATGGACATGTGTTTTCAATTACTTTTGGGTATATATGTATCTAGAATTGAAATTACTTATCACAGTGTAACATTATGTCTAACATTTTGGGGAATGACCAAACTGTTTCTCATAGTAAGTGCATCATTTTAGAACCTCACTAGCAAAAATGAGGGTTCTAATTTTTTTCATATCCTTGTAAACAGTTATTAATTCATCTTTTCCATTTACAGTTATCATAGTACTGGTAAAGGGGGATCTCACTGTGGATTTGATTTGTATTTCTCTAATAGCTACAGATGTTAAACATCTTTTAATATGCTTATTGTTTATTTGTATGTGATCTTTGGTGATGTCTATTCATTTTTAAAGGGTTATTTATTTATTATTGAGTTGTGAGAGTTTTTATTTATTATATGTACAAGCCCTTTATCAGACATATGATTTGAAAGTATTTGCCCCCATTGTATAGGTTTCCTTTATACTTTTTTATTCTGTCATTTTTATCTAAAAAATTAATTTTGAAGAAGTCCAATTTATCTCGGTTTTTTAGGAGGCGAGTGTTGTTGTGCCATTTGTGATATTGGTGTAGTATCTCTAAAGTCATTACCTATTTCAAGGTTACAATAATTTACTCCTGTTTTCTTCCTAGACTTTTATACTATTAACATGTAAATTTATATCTATGATCCATTTTGAGTTAATCATTTGCATGTTGTGAGGTAGGATTCCAGTATCACTCATTTGAATGTGAATATCTAGTTGTCCCAGCAACATTTCCTAAAATACTATTTTTTACCCATTGGCCTTTCTTGGTATATTTGTGCAAAGTGTAAGAGTTTATTTCTGGAAATCTGATTCTCTTCCACTGACCTGGTCTATCCTTACTTAAGCTCCACACAACTTTAGTTTGGTTTTGCAGTGACTGTTGAAGTAAAGAAGTATAAAAGGTCCAAATTTTTCTTCTTTTCCCATATTAATTTTAGGATTGGCCTTTCAATTTCTGGGGGAAAAAATGGTACCTAGGATTCGGACACAGATTTTATTAAATGTGTAGATGAACTTGAAAAGTACTGCCATCATAACCAAATTAAGTTTTTTGATTTATGCACATGGATCTTTCCACTTATTTAGAACTACTAAATTCTTTTTAGTAATGTTTTATAGTTTTTAAGTATAAGTTTGTATTTCTTTTGTAGAATATCTTTTAAGTATTTTTTTCATGTTACTGCACATAAAATCAATTTATTAATTTAATTTCAAATTGTGCATTTAATTTCAAATAGCATATAGAAATACAACTAAGTATTATACTGACCTTTTATTCTGTAACCTACAACAACTCGTTTACTAATTCTAATTTTTTATATGTGAATTCTTACAGAGTTTCTACATACAAGCTCTTATCTCCTAAGAATAGAGATCCTTTTCCTGTTTCCTCAATCTGGATATTTTGTATGTAGTCTTCCTGCTTATTGCCCTGGCTAGTAATTGCCCAGGTCAGTATTAAGTAGACGTGGTGAGAGTAGACAGCCTTGTCTTGTTCCTGACCTTAGTGGGAAAATTTTCAATCTGTCATCAATGTTTCATATTGTTATTGTTGCTGTTGCTGCTGGTAGCTTATTTAGTGAATTCTTTGGACTAATTCTTTGGTCTGTTTGTTTGTTTGTTTGTTTGTTTTTTATGTGTGGTCACTGAAGTTTGTCTGTTCAGTTAACTTATTACTCACCTATGATGAAAAATATATTTCCTAATCGCCTTGAACCAATTACTCTTCCAATCTTTGCTGAGAGGGTTCTTTGTATTTGTTGGTGTATGCTTTCAGTATTGGGCATTTCACAACTCGTAGCCTTCACCTGCTGCTTGCATTGAGCAATAAGTTCAGCCAGAAGTGAAAGATTAGGACCTTTTCAGATCTTTACTTTCCAGAGCATCCCTGCACATACCCGTAGCCTTCTATATCCCCAGCGATATGACAGAGCTCTATAAATACCCACAGACATTTCATTCTCTAAAATTTCCTTTTAAATATTTTGGCCAGCCACTTGTTTGCCTCAACTGGTATTGCTGCCTCAGTTAACCATAATGTTAAATAATTACTGCTGGTGTTTTCAACAAATGCCTTGGGATAGAGCTAAGCTAACTTAGTGGGGGCGGGGGGAAGACGGAAATCGAACCAAAATAAACAAGCCCTAAGAATGGTGCTTCTTCAATGATCTGCCAGCCAAGTAAAAGAGTGACAGTTTTCTGGGACTGAAGCTTTTGGAGAGCTCCAATGCTGTCACCCTTCAGTACTCTCCTGCTGTTTTTCTCAGCTATTGTGGTTCCATGATTGCTGATTGTCATGGCCAGTGCAGGACTGAGGATGGAGGGATGAGAGTGGGGAAAGTTAAAACACCACAAAGTCATTGTTCTAAGATTGGCTGTCTTCCTTTAAGAAATGTTCACAGATTATGGTAAGCCTTCAATTAATTTCCAGAATTCTGAAAAACAAAATGGTTTGACAGTTTTGTCATTGTCTTAATTGCTTTTATGGATAAGCAGATTTTCAAAGGTCCCCATTCTGACATTTCAGATGTGCTTCTCCTCACTGCCACTTATATTTATGTGACCTTAAATTTTTTACAGAGAATTTTCAAACTCAATTTGTATAAAATCAGAATTGTAGCATTTGCCTTACATTTTTTCAGAAGATTATAAGAATAAAACAAATACTTGACTTTTTTACGCTGTAAAAAAACAAAAACAAAACAATAACTATTATACAACATGTGTCAGTGTGTCAGGTACTATGCTGGGTGCTTCATATTTAATATTATTAATCTCCAAATAACACACAAGGTAGATATTTCTCCCATTTTAAATATAATAAAAATTAGATTCAAAGCAATATGAATTATTTCCTCAAAGCAGTTCATCTAACAAGAGCAAAAGCAGGAACAGAAATTCATGACTAGTTATCTGCTTTCTAGGATGTTACTCTATAAAACACAATGCTCAAGAAAGCTGAGGAGGAGGAATAAGAAAATGATGAAGATGATCTTTTATCTTTTCTTTCTACTTTAAAATTCTATTAAAACAATAGTCATTACATCTCAGTAAAGCATAGAGATAAATCTGCACAGTTCATTCTTTATGTAGATTTAAATCTGTAAATCTGTAAAGATCTGATATCATTTGTTAACTGAAGGTAAGATACTGTAATCTTATAAAATGTTCACCAATGACAAGGTGGTGACAGCTTAATTCGGAGCATTATTATAAATTGCATATTGTGCAATTTCTACAATTATGGATAACACCCATTTCAGTAGAGACTCTGGAGTAACAGTATATTTTCTTTTAACAATAATGGTAAATTTTTTATAATCTTTTTTGCCACAATTATATAGTCTATCTTTTAAACAGCAGTGAATTTTGGAAGAAGTGTAGATAGGCGATAAGCAAATAAATGAACCTTCTCTGCTGATCAAAACCTCTGGATCAATTAATTCCTTGTGATTCTCTTCATAGCCTTCATTGTTTGAATGCCCTGAAATTTTGAATACCTGTTTTATTACCTTTTATATAATTTCCATGTAACTTGTACCCACTCACTTATCATTGGGAATTAAGCAATCAAACAGTTACTAAGTATCTATTTTATGCCAGTGAAATTCTGGGAAGGTATGGATTTTTTTTTTTTTTTTTACCTCATGACATAGTTTAATGCTTTAAAGATGGCAAACATATATATCCTTAAACAGGATTTTTCAAGCAAAAAAAAAAAAAAAAAAACCTTCTCATTCTTACATTTTTTTTTTCTTTCTTATATAAGAGCATATTCAACCAGCTCATAGTCCTGGTTACCACTTTTTGTTTCTTTATTCCTGTTTATCAAAGTCTCTTGTAAAATGTGTTACCTAGAACATCTTAATTTGTAGAGACTGCCACTAAGCCAGGAAAATTAATTCCTTCCCAAACACCTGTTTATTTATTTAACTGTTTTGTTACGCTTTGCTTTGAGAGGAGAATATTTTACTAGAGAATTGGGTTTGTAAAGAGAGATTCTGAACTCCTTATATGCAGGTTCAATCCGATATCTATTACTTACTCATTCTGTGACCTTGAAAGAGTACTTTACTGCTTGAGCAATTATTTGGAGATGGAACTGAGAGATAAAAGAGAAGCATAGAAACCAGGATGATATTATGGCAAGAGTCCAAGGAGATAAGATGTGTGCCTTAATGAATGCAATGCTTTATTAAGCAAATACTAATAGCCACATTTTCTGCTGGGTGCCAGTGACATAAAATTAGATAAGTCATGGTCCTTGCATATATGTAATTCACAGTCTATGGTAGAAGGAAGATACATGAAAAACTACCTATAAGCCAAGTTATTAATTGCCATAATGTGGGTGTAAGTAAAGTCCTAGAGAACACAAATTGATTCCATTATTCCATTTGTGACCTGACTAACACAGTCCAATGAGGATATTATTTCCCATTATCTAGGCAATTAACTTCTATTATGCATCTTAAGATTGTATTACCTTTGTTAACTACACCTTGCTGATGGATCAAATTAAGCAAGAGAAAAGGACTCGGTTGATTTTTGCCCTTCACATTTTTATTATTTTTCTCATGGCATTGGAAGATTTTTATCTTCACTTAATGATTTAGATAAATCTAGTTTTCAGTGAGTATTTACCATAATTCTTCAACCAATTTACAATATAGTACATATTTCTGGTCAGCTTTAGGATAGGTAGAAAACATGTCCTTATAATGCTTTTGTTATCAGATGTTGACATCACTTGTTGTCCTGTAATAAAAATACTGAATCTCTTCTTTCTTAATGGCTTTTTCTAATAGATGATTTATGATCTGTTCTTTGGTTTTAGGGTTAATTCAATGCTTGGATCAAATTCAAGAAAAATTGCATGTTAATTCAGTAATCCTGAAAAATTCTGAGAACTTTGGGTTTTAAATGTCCTGGTAAAAGTGTGGACCTTTTCGATACAGTCAAAGAAGATTCAAGATTTGAAAGTCAAATATAAATTTAAATCTTAGTTTTGACACATTATACTATGGTATGGAAAAGTTACTTTTTGGGGTATGGGTTTCTTCATGCATACAATGGGGTAATGTTTACTTCCTGAAGTTATTTGAAGGTTAAATCATGATAATATTAAAAATCTTTGTACAGTTTTGGCTTTTGATAAATGATCAATAACTGTATATTATTAGCATTACTACCCAAACTACCATATGCTATATAGGGCATTGTTTATTAGTTGCTAATTAGTTTTAATATCATAAATATTTTTATTTAAATGGTTTACAGCTATTATTAGTTTTAAAATTATATGGTTTCCAGTACTATAAAACTAAAATAAAAAATAAATAAAATAAAATAAGACTTTAGTTATATACCATAAAAATATTTAATGTTCTAAATAATTTTTTAAATCGAATAGTTTTTTTTCCTACTGAAAATTGCAAAGGGCTTTCTCATTTTCAGAAAAAAAATGTTGATTGGCAAATTTATTTACAGAAAAATAAGTAAAGATTCTGTAATTTTAATGTAGTTTTGTAAAATTCTAAATGCAGAGTAAAAATATGGAGCAATTTATGGGAAAAACATATGTAGAAAATAAAGGTAAATTGTTTACCTTTTGAGGGATTTAATGTCTTCATTTTTTAATTGAATAGCAACTTGATAAATGGATCTAATTAAATTTATTATGTAAAGGCTTTACAAATGTTAGTTATTATATCTGAAGCCTTACTATAGGAAAACCTGAAAAAAAAAATTAATTCTTGATGTCAATTACTCCTTAGTAAATCTTTAATTTTTAATTTAACTGCCATTTTTTAAGACCCATAAGTTACATCATCAGCAGCGCAGACTTATCATTTTATTTATCTTCTAAACACTAACTAGAAATGGTATTTCTCAGTGCCATCATTCTGAAAGTATCCGCAAATCCACCGTCTACATGGTCATAGTAACAGCTGCTATGTTGGGACAAAGTGATCATAGCACAAGGTCAGGATTTTGATGCAAAATGATCCTGTGGAAGTGCATCTATGGTAATTATGAGTGTGAATCTGGTATTTGGGAGTACAGTCACATTAATGACAATATTCTCTAAACAGAATCCAAGAACACCTACTACTTAGTTTGTCATGCTCCTCCTTGTATACCGTGAGATAGTTCAGTATTCTTTTAGTAATTTCCTCTATTCACACCCCAACCCCACTTTTTTTGTGTGTTTCTTTAGTTTAAGCAAACTGGGGAAAACTCATGCTATTTGAAAACAAAAACTGAAGTGGATATATCAGGCAATGAGCAGATTATTTTCTTTGGCTCCTCATCCATGGGTTAATATATGAAAGGCCAAGTAGACTATACCAGAATGTAATCCCTGTATTAAGTCTGTATTTGTAAGTCTGTATTTGTAGCAAAAGCTGCAAAATTTAAGCCACCATCAAAGATATGAACTAGATAGGCATGATGATTATTCTCCATATACCCACCAATCATCAATAGTGCCAAGAGACTGATGAGGGTTGAAGACTGATGGAGATTGATCATCCTACTTTAATCAAATAGTAAATGCAATTCTAGCTAACACGTTGAGTCTGTGTTCTGTACTTTAGTAAAATAATGTACTCCATTCATTTGATATACAGATATATTAATCTGTCAATGTATTATTCTCTACCAAAAATAGTTTGCCTTCACCCATAACTTTTCTGTACCAGTGATTTCTACTCCCAAGTTCCTGACACTATGACCATGTTATTATTTTCTCATGGATTAACTAAAAAAAACTTGTTATTGTGAGGGTGCACATATCCATGCGAACATGTCAGGCTGAACATGTTCTTGCTTTAGTATCTCTTCAAAGAATTTTTTTTTAAATAACAAAAGCAAATCAGAGTGATTGCAGCACTTCTAAAACTTCCCACAGTAATTTCACAAGATAAAAGATGTTCTGTGTGCACCACAGTTACTGATCCATAACTAAAAAGTCAAGTCTCTCACAAAATATTTATGATACATTAGTAAAGGCTAATACATTATTTTAACTTTCATTTATTGAGCTTCTGATAATTAAGATGCATTATCCAAGGTGACTAACATATGTTATTTTATTCAATCATAATAATAGTTTTGTGATGAAAATATTATTTTTCTCATTTTACATTCATGGAGAGTGAAGCATAGAGACGCTAAATAAAGTTCCTGTTTCTCACATCTAATCAGTGGCTGAATATGGTTTCAAATCTGGATTTTACAAAATCTACACTGTATAATTAGAATTTCCTTCAGGAAAAAGTAACATAAACTTTAAATAAAGCAGCCCCCAAAATAGGATTCTTTTTAAAACAAAACAAGCCTAGAGTCAGATAACCTAGGGCTAATATAAGGCCTACCAGAGACATCACAGTCAGAAATATTTTCTATCTTTCTGCTCATTTATAACTTTGAGAATCAGTTTAGTTAGAGTATGAGAGCACAGCTGTAGGACCATACCTCTAGAGTTTCTCTCCATCAGAAAATTGCCATATGACCCTGAGCAACTTAATCTCATTTTGCTTTATTTCCTTCTTCTCAATAATATAACAGTACCTAACTTATAGAATTTTTGTTGTTGTTGTTGTTAGAATTAAAATACAATCTAACTGTCATGGACACTCTAGAGAAATAAGATGAATATCCTCCACCCAAAATTTGTTTCTGATGTTGAGCCTGATAACATCACACACATATGCATCAAGAGAGTATACAAATGTTTATTTTTCAGGGAATACAGAAGGCTCCAAGCAGGCCCAGGCTTATGTTAGGTTTGAATTAACCCCTTGGCTGTACACTGAAGGTCTATTAGCTATTTTCTCTGAAACTCTAAGGATCAAGGTCTCTTTTTATGATGGAGTTATAAGCGGTAGCAGAAAAGACATTTCATAGGAGCTTAGTCAGCCATCTATTTCCAGTGACCACTCAATGGGTCTTTAAATCATACAGGGTGTTAGGCTTTCTCTTGAGCATGCTATAACGTAGAGTCAACAGCTGGTTGAGACACAGAACTCATTAGTGGTCATAAGGTGAGAGTTGTTCCCCTGAGCCTAGCATCCTTCATGGCTTTTGCTGGAATCAAGTCACATCATTCAATCTGAGAAGCACCAATATATTGGGGCAAAAACACATGACTTAAAACTTTAAAAAGGGCTCAAACCCACACCCCCGCCCATAAGAATAATTATTGAAGCTACCTTAACTCAGTTAAATCTATAACAGAGGCTCAGAAAAATTTAACAAATGAGGTACAAAGCAGCAAGAGCAAGATTTCCAGCAGGCAACAGCTCACAGCTCAGGTTGGCCAGTTGGCAGCAACACAGCTCCGAGAGCATGCTAGCCAGGAGGCAGCAGAGCACATTAAGAATCCTAAAGCAAAAGAAGAAACCCTGGTGTTCATGGACATCCTGCTCACAGTGCCCATGGTTGAGGTTACCCCACAGCAGTAAATTGGGTATCCTATAGAAAGTGTGGATTGAGTGTTGAGACTGATGATACCACACACATGCCAAGAGGGTATAAAAAAGTTTTTTAAGGCTTTTTGGGAACAGCAAGGTCTAAAAATGGTTTGAGAGAATAGGGTGAGACTGGTTTGGCCTTTCTTGTGGATAGAGAGTGGGGCTGGGGTGAGACTTCCTGAGCATGCATGGGCTATGGCAGATATGGTTGGTACTGCACTTTGGTGCCAAATGGAGTAGCACTTGGGGTTTCTTATCAACTTTGCTGGATGTGGGCTGAAGAGGAAGAGAAAATAGAGGGACTTGAAAGATGTAAGTAGTCAAATATTAAAATAGGAGTCAGATTATTACACTAACATATATTTTTTCAACAAATTTTGAGTGTTTTTGTCATTCTTAGAGCGTTAAATTTCATGTAATATTTATCATTCCATCATCACAAAAAGGTTACTTCATTGGAAAGGCATCACACAGACATTCCAAGCAGGAGGAAGGGGGAAACAACCAAGTTGAAATGGAAGGCATTTACCCCTTTTATAAAGTTAAAAAAAAAAAATTAGCCAAGAATTCTTCCTGCAGCTTTTCCCTTAAATATTATTAAATACTAAATGACATAGAGATCTCTAATGCAAGGGAGAATGAGAAAGTATTTCTAACTTAGAACACATGAGGGGTCCTCTTAGAAAAAGAAGGGACTAATCAATATTGGTGGGGAGTTAGCTGACTATAGCAGTGATATTTTCATATTTTATGCAAGATTTGCACAATAATTAACAACAATCATAGATGTTGTAAATTGTTTTATTGCAGTACACATCCGATTCCCTGCTGGTAAAATTTTACAACATCCATCACATAAAAATAGCTAAGAAATTTTCAGTGATTGCTCCTTTGACAATATTGTGCCTTATCTATACATGTAGAAGAGGAAGGATCAGGAGAAAAAGCACTTATTACGTAGAAACTCACTGAAATTTCTTTTTTCTGTTTAAATAGCTGATGGACGAACCTGCACTTTTTAAGAGATCATTGCATGGTCACTTATGTAGCTTGTCTTAAAAAAAAAAAAAATAGAAATGGAATGGCTTGATTTTGAATACTAAGCATTACTTTATTTTGGATTCTATATCACCCATTCCTAAATTATCTTTCTCACCCATTCCTAAAGGTCAAATAAAGTCATAGTAAAATTTTTAGAAGTATATTTCTATCCAGTTATATAAGCAGATATGGAGAAGAGAGAAGAAGCAGAATAAAAACTGTTCACATTTGGATATCGCAATGGTATATCTAAGCACCTTTCATACTTAGGAAACATAATGCCTGAAAAAGAAAAGGAGTTCAAGCTGTTAAACACGTACTTCGTTCTCTGTGCTTCTGCACTTATTAATGCCTGCACTCACACAGCTGTAAAGTTATACCGATGTCCTCTTTAGACCATGCCTCACATGACTTTACTCAGGAAAAGAGAGAAAGCCTTGTCAAGCTAGGAGTAAACAAGATATCTCATTTGCATTGAAATATAGAGAGAACAACAACAAAAAACAAAAAAGGTTGCTTCTTCTTTGCTAAGTGTATTTCTTTCTTCATAATATACAGATGACATAATGGATTTGGAAATGACACTATCATTTATATTTGGCCTGGCTTTCTATAGTGTCTTCCTATGTCTCTTATTTCAAAAAGAAATGAAAGGAATGAAACACTGAATTCTTATCCATCAGACCACTTAGTCCTCCATGCAATTTTTTTTTTTTTTTTTTTTTTTTTTTTTTTTTATGCTAAGAACAAGATCTGATTTCTCGTTTTGGATTGTTTTGTTGTTAGATTATCCACATGACTGAAAATAATCTTATAAAAAATACCCCAAATTTACTCTATGATGAAAAGGTTTAATCACTCATTCTTCTAACAGAAAGTAAAGAAGTAGTCAAATACATTAAATTAGACCTTCTTTACTATTTTACTTAAGGGGTTAGCTGTTATTTAAACAAGTATTTTAAATTAGTCTTGCTTTCTGACCATATTAGATAATCTTATTTTTTTAATTGTTCAGGTAAATCATACTCATTATGAAAACATTACAATGACAAGTAAGTTTGTCCTTATTTCCCATCATATTCTCTCTTAAAAAAAAAAAAAAGGAAAAGAAAAACTTTGACCATACATTTCTCTGCTCAAGAAAAATAACATTATTTCATTTAATGACTAAATATATGGAATTAACAATTTCTACACTGGGCTAGATTTCTTATCAATGTCACTGAAGTGGATGAATATTTCCAGAATCAGCAGAGAGTATTACTTAGAGCCACCCCAAACATGACACTATAAGGAATGCACAAAACCTCTGAAAAGCAAAGCAGTGTCCTGTCTTACCTGGTTCCCTTGCATTGTTGGATGCACTCCTGTTTGCTGGGTTTGTAGAAGGCTAATTCTCATCCTGTTCTTTCTAGGTTAGGCTGGCCTCCCCTTGCCTAGATCCTACATACACAGACATTTCACCAGTTAATTACTCCTCCTTCTGAGTGTTGTTTAAGGACCTGTACCACTGCATGTCACACTATTAGATTACAATGATAAAGGAAGTGCTAATAATTTATTATTTGAAATATAGACTTAAATATAAGAAGTGTTATAAGAAAGAAATACTTAGTAAGAAAATAATTTATACTGTAAGCTTTTAGTTCAAGTCAACCTATATGCAGCATTAAATACATGGGAGTATATCAGAAGGAAGTGAAATCACTACTCAAGGAGATATCTGTACCCCCATGTTCTTTACAGCATTATTCACAAAAGACAAGATGTGAAAACAACCTAAGTATTCATCAGTGGGTGAATGAATAAAGAAAATGTGATATATATCCACAATGGGATATTATTCACACTTAAAAATAAGAAAATTGCCATTTACTACAACATGGATGAACTTTGAGGACATGATTTTACTTATATGTGGAATCTTAAGAAAAATTCCAAATATGTAGAAACAGAGAGTAGGAAAAGAAGTTGGTCAAAAGGTACAAATTCCCAGTTATAAGATGAATAAGTTCTGGGTATCTAGTATGCAGTGTGGTGACTACAGTTAACAATACCATTTTATATGTTCAAAAGTTGCTGAGACAGATCTTCAACATTCTCACTACACACACCAAAAAAAAAAAAAAAAACCAAAAACCAAAAAACTGTAATTCTGTGAGGTGATGAAGATGTCAACTAACTTTACTGTGGTAATCATTTTACAATAAGTTAGTGTCTTATATCATAACATCATACACCTTAAATCTACATAATGCGGTATGTCAATTATATCACAATAAAACCAGAAAAAAAAAGTGGATGTCATGCAAGAGGGATGACAATTTAAATGTGGGAATGAAAATATTATGATTATAAAATTATTCTAGAGGCCCTGATATGTTTGACTTTATGGTCTTAAGTTTTCAGCCAATAAAACATGTCCCAATTTTCTTACACTACCTTTTTCAGTTCTGTGAATCTTTAACTTCTCTCTTAATGCCCTTACATATAAAAATTGTCAACTATATACCATCTCAAGACAAAGTAGGAAGGTCAAATCACAAAAGAAATAACATCTTAAAAGCAGGGAGATTAAAGGGAAGATAAAGGCAATCACTCAAAGACTGCTAGTGGTAAATTTTAAATGACCACTGAATTCCCAGTTAGTGTTATTTTGAGGAAAAATTTAGTAAGAATAATTTTCAAGAATGTTATTGTGTTATTTAAGTTTTTTCACCTAACGGGAAAAATCAAAGTAAAATATTATACTTTTAGATCCTTTTTCTCAGCTTCCATGGAAAGAAAATTTTTATCTCACATTGGGTAGACTTATTCTATACTCAGAAAAGCCCAAGACAAAATTCGGAAAGACATTTTGTTTAAAAAAACACATACAGTATGTTTGATGTTTTAAAATAATGTTTATAGTGAGGACTTATATTCATAAAATTGGCTCTAAATGATAATTGTACATTCTGCCATAATTGCCTCATAGCTTGGTTATTCACGTGTTTGCTAATCATTCATTGCAAATACTTTTATTATACTAATTATATCAATAGAATTAAAGATGTCAAAATTGTAGTCTAGTTAAATGAAATAAACTAAAATAGATCTTGTAGTTACTAAATCTTTTAAGAATTTAAAATAACGTCTCTTAGAAGTCTGATAGCATAAGAGAAGGAAGCTTAACAGTTAATTTACTGAGGAAGAAAATATCGGAAAATAAGTACAGGCACCAAACAATAAAAAATTAGTTCAGGAATTAAATCATTAGGGAGAAATAAGTAACTTAGGAAATATTTTCCTTCTAAACAAGAAATTTCCAATCTAAAGCTCCATTATTTATCATAAAGACTGAGCAACTATAATTAAAGATCTTCTTCCACCAAACATGGCTATGAACCAGAGGTCGAGGTGAAGACAGGTAGGTTTGTAGTAACACAATAAATGGCTGGCCCATGTGTTTCTGTTCTCTATAGTTTAAACTCAGACTAGGGGCTGAATCACAGATACTTGAAGGGCAGGGATAAGTTAGAGGGGTAGACGAAGCAATAAACATATAGACAGATACGTATTGATCTAGGAATCTCTCTAAGCAGAAAGGGGTAGGCCTGAAGAAACTGTCAAGGAAACCAGTTCAAACAAATGCCAAGAGAACCGACATCAATGATGTAGCATCTATTGATATTTTAAGGGTTGAAATAGCACCAAGACCCAAGCTGAACAAATAACATAAATTAGAAGTGGGAGTATTGACTTTGGGAAGTAAAAAAAAGAAAAAAAAAAAAGAGCAAACAACATTAGGCCTAGCAAACACTTGATCATTAACAAAAGTTTCTTTCAGCAGTGCCAATTTTTAATCAAAAGGACATGGGTTTACAAAACCTAGTTAGTGCTGACCGTTGTGGGTAGCATAACATGTTAAGTTACTATTGAGCATTTTTCAGATTTGGATGTTGTTGACCATGCATTGTCCTCACTCCCTATTTGTCACTTTTTCTGTGGTGGTTATGGTTTTATGAGTTTCCCCTAGCAGCTCTTGGTTGATCATTTTGCACCCTATATGGTTCGAGTTTTCTTTATTTCCCAGATTGTCCTTTGAAAAGCTATTCGTCAGAAGCTTGTATCTACCCATAAAGGAAGTCAATCTGAAATAAAATCACTGACTGAAAAATGAAAATGCAAAGAACCTCAAAGCTGTTTCACAGAAGTCTTTTGAAAATCACAGTTTATTTAACATAACAAGTATTTATTGAGTCAACTATCAGTCAGAAATGAGGTTAAGTGCTATGGACATAAATGTGAGCAAGATAAAATCTCTTCCCTCAAGGATTTTATCATGAAGAAATTGATGTAAACAGACAAATGTGGTTTAAAAATGTGGAAGAATTAATCTAACATTGTTTATTTCCACTGAGCAGACTAAGGCATAGAGCATTTTACAGATGAAAGTGAAACCCTTTCGGCATGACTCAAGTTCAGATATACACCCTTGCTTGTTTCACTGTGTATTCTAATATCAATTTTGATATCTGTGTAATAATTTCAGTTTTTAATTCTTTTGGCATATAATTTCATCTTCATACTGTAAATGTATTTTTAATTAGTATTGATCTAATACTAATATTTTATAGAAGCAGATTTGGGGAATAAGTGTTGATGATGGCCGTAAAGTAAAATATTTACCTATAAAAAAAGAAATTTCTTCTAATGTTAAAAGAGTTTAGAGTTTATCTAAATGATCTTAGCAACATTACAGAACTTACACTGTTTTAGAAAGCAAAAATAACAATCACGAAGTGTTCTGCGAATGACTAGCTTTTAGAGGAGAATTGTCAGCAGTTGCTTCGTTGATTTCTGTTTCATTTCCTTTCAAAATAAGAAATTATAATGAATCACCACCAATCAGCAAACCTGATTATGGATGTCAGCTATATAGCCTAAAAAAAGCACCTGCTTCCTGGGCAAAGTACTAGACAGCTGTGGGCAAGACTAGCACTAAGCAGTCCCATGCCAGTAACAAAGGTTTTGGAAATCTGCCATCACTAAAACCTCTCCATCTGTAACATATTTCTTAAATGGCACCTTAATTATGCCCCACACATTTGAAATCTAGGCTTTAAAAAATGTATAGATTTAAGACATATTATTATATATGCTATGCAATCAGTTATCAGCTTTTTGTTTGTGGGGCTCTCATTTTAGTCTAAAGGTGATGATTAAAAAAAAATGTTGTAATATGCAGACAGAACCACCCAATAGGCAGGATATACATGTGCGAGTATAAGAATACTCCAGAAAAATAAAAACAAAGGGGAATGTAAAATCTAGAAATAAACAAGTTAAATACCAATGTGTTCACATTTATGTATGCTTTGGATAAGCTTCCAATTTTATTTTATGATGTAGTGTTACCTTAATTTCAAATTACCTATAGGGCATTTATAATTTTTTCAAGTATAAAATTACTAGTTTTGAATTCAGCCCAGATGTTATCACTGCCCTTCTCAAACATAATTGATTATCATTTACTGAGCGGAGTCCTATGACAAACCACCTGAGATACAATTTGGGTGTTGGGGTTCACCCTGTATATTATTGTCTTTAGCTTGAGCATAAACTTCTTTTAAAATCTTTTTAGGTAGGAAAGGTTAACTTGCTCAACATAACAGAAATGAGCCAAAACAGATATCACAATAGAGCTATAATTTTAACTACGTTTCTCAGAAAGAGGCACTATAACAGATAGAAACTATAGGTAACATAATCTCCAAGTTAAAATCTTTAACTAATGCTATTACAAGAAAGGCTGAATAGTTTGGGGTGGATAACTGATACCATCTAAAAATCCCTTAAATCTAATATTTTGATTATAAATGTGACAGCTGGGATAGAATACAAACCTCTTTTGAAAGTTTTAATTTGCTTAACAAATACTTTTGGTACAGAACATAGAGTAATTGATCTTTTCCCACCAAAATCCATGTTCTCTTAATTCAAGGATGCTACTATTGACAAGTTTTAGCGTCAATGAGTGAGCATGACCTCAAAGATCAACATGGGGCCAACAGATCTTTTTGTGTTGTGCATACATAAAGATTTTACAAGAATTAAAACAAAGCTAGATGTTTTAGTGAGGATGTATAAGCTATCTATACAATTCAAATAAAGCATTGTTTTTTTTGTCATAAACAAGACCTTCATGTTAAAACCTACTACTAAACCATCTCAAGGTTAAAAAATGATTTATTTTTTCACCTAAATGACCCTGTTTTAAATTTTTCTCAGATCTTAATAGCTTTCAACACTGAGAAGGAAACAAAAACTCATAACACTTAAATATAATACTGCCTATCCTAATTCCATGTTTCATTGGAAGGTGAAACATGAATATTAAGGCATTTAAGATAAATGTACAGTGATGGCACCATTAGAGAAATAAGAAATGAATGTGGAAGTCGTAAATGACTGGGCAATCAAAAAAAGGAATGGATATTGGTCATTTCTTACAAATATCGCATTGACTTTCTTTGTCAACTGAATGTTTCATTTTACTACTCTTTCCATTCAAAATTTTCTTTAGAAAAATGAAACAAGACTACCTAGCTTTATAACCTGGGTTATAAGACCTTTAGCAATGTTAATAAAATACAAGAGCTCTGCTTTCATTTCTTATGAGTTTAGTGCCTGTGTCTTTTTAAAGCCATTAACTTAAACATTACATGTAGTTCTATATTTGAAAAATTTATCATTGCCAATATCATACATCTCAAATAATTAAAATGCAATGAAAAGTAAATAATCAATTACTTGTAAAGACTTGATTTGTGGATGAGATAGAAAAGCAGAAAGTCTTTGGGAAAGAAACCAGAATCTGATTTATTCTAACAATCCTACCTTTTCAAAAAAAGAAATACTTAGAAATCTTGGCAAAAATGCTCACCATAGAAGATTATGTAGCTATTAATCAGAATTTTAAAGATTATTTAATGGCATCTTATAATGTGAAGTTTTCTGAAAGTGAAACATATTAACTTTTGTTTAATATTTTTTAATTCTATTTTATTGGTTTTCAAATGTTTTTAAAACAACATAAAGTACTTAAATTAAACACAACTAATAAACACAATTTTCTCTTTGTGATATCTTGTATATGATATTCATATTTTTTCTTTTAACCTCTCTGTTTTCTTATTTTCTACAATGAGACCATAATTAACAATGTAGTAATTTTTTATAAAATAGTAGTAGCATTTATAACATAATAATTTATAAGCTAGCATTTATAAAATAGTAATGTTTTAAATAAAAAGGTTTTTGGTAATATACAATAAATTGGTACGAAGTTCTTACTAACATAGCTCTGTGGACAATTAGCAACACCTAATGCAGAAAAAACTAGAGATACTTTTGTTAACACAACATTTTAATCTATCTGTTATTATCCAGAACTATAAGACCTCTGAAACAATGAATTGAACACCTCACAATTTTGAACCACATCCAAACAATATGATTATTTTGTTACTCCAAACACACCAAGTCTTGACCTCATAACTGTCTCCATTTTAATGACCCTTGAATTGCTTCTTATTCACCAGCCACTTTCTATCTTCATCTTATTCTCTATAGAGTTTAGATTCTGTCAACTATCATTTCTATTACTTTCCTCCCAGTATACTAAATGTCTTTACACCTTTAAATTAAATTTTCATTATGTTTTTCTGGCTAAAACTCAATTATAATTGAGTCAAACATGGAAATTCCACAACTCTATTGACTGCTGAATACTACAAAGAAAAAGGTTACATATCTATTTATATTACTGCCACTACATTTTCAATTCTAGCTTAAAAATCTGTGGACCAATGGAACAATATTTCCTTACAAGACGCTTATTCCATTTTTCATGGAAATAATTAAAAATAGTATCCCCCCCCTTTTTATTCAAATTTACAAGTAGGACCCTATCCACCAAGCCACACCTCATAAATTACTTTACTTCTTATTCCTGGATAACATATAAACCATAATGAAAAAACCTGCAACACTCTAAACTGAGTTTTCCTTCATCTATAGATGAATATAGCTATCCATGTCTACACACATTCACAAACATACCCATGCACATTCCATCTTTCAGAATTTTGTTGAAATATCTTTCTTCTGGTGGGTTCTTTCTAGTTCTCTTCCACATTTTGAACTCACATTTCTTTTATTTTTTTAGTATAATTATTTTGAGAATTTTGTAGTTAGAAGATGAGTATTTGTATCTGCTTTCTTTGGTTTTGAGCTTCATATTAAAAACATCCGAATGTACAAAAAGTGAAGAAATCAACATGCCTCCATGTTCCCAGAACTTACCATCAACAATAGTGCACATTCTATTACACACATTTCATTTATCCTCCCCAATTTGGTACAGAATTTTAAACTAATTCCAGGGCATCATACCTACTTATCAACTACTTCAATGTACATCTAATAATATAGTTTTTCATAACCATATTATCTTTATCATATTTAACACAATTGAAAAATACTACATATCACCTATCATCCAATCAACTGTCTCTAATTATATTATAAAATTAGTTGACTTATTCAAATAAGTATCTACACAAAGCCCTTCTCCTATGTCTATTTTAACCTAGAACATTCCTGTCCCTCCATTCTCCTTTTTATTACATTAATTAGCTATTTGAAGAAATGAGATCAGTTCGCTTCAAATGTTTGGTATTTTCATTTGACTGATTATTTCCTGGAAGTATAATATTTCTTGTTCCTGTTGTCATCGTGTTTTTCTAAGTAAAAGGGTGTTTAGATTTAGCATCACCTTCAGGGGCAAAAGTATTTCATGGGCAAGCTGTGTATTTCCCACTGCCTTATAGCATAAGGTCCATGTCTCTAGTAGTTCCCTTTCCTTCTTCAATTGAAAATTGGTTGCCTCTGTTGTGAACATGTCTCAGAAATTTCCTGAGCACTACATCCAAAATGGCAGAGTTATATTGGCTTATAAAATGTACATAAAATTAGTCTTTCAGAAACTCATTTTAAAAATCGGAATAATTTGTATTAATAACTTCTAGTTTTTTATAAACAACTTCTTAAGTTGTCCAGCTGGGTATACTTTCTTTTATAATTTCTCCATAGCAGGAACAGTGATGTTGTAGACAACCATCTTTTGTTTAACATTGTTCCCTCTGAGAAATGATTTTGATTTTTATCCAGAAGACTTAGATGTTTCTACATTTAACCTGTTGGATAAATTTTCAAACTAGATTTCAAAGTAAAAAATCATTTTTTTTTGTTCCAATGACTTCCTAAAACAAACTTACCTATTTTTGTGTGTGTGTGTGAAACATGTCTTTATTTTTTACTTATTGATGACACAAATAGTTTCACATCATTGAGTCCTGAAAAGACCTCATAATATACAAAACGCAATGGCTTTTCTGGTTATTTTTCTCTGTAAGCCTCCCTAAATTTTTAGAAATTGCGGTATTTTACAAAAGTAATCAAGATATTCCTCTAGTATTTCTACTATTAACTTCCCCAAAACAAAACAAAAGACACAAAATTTTCTTATAATTCAGAAAAGTGGAGCTTTTCTTCATTTTTTTTTATTACCTTAATTTTGAGGTAAACCTAACTTTGGCCTCCAGTCTCTAAAACAACAACAAAAAGATGATGGAGCATATATATAGCTGCTAACAAACTTTTGTATATATTGTACTAGTTAAGAATATGTAACCTCACTCTTCTGTTCCAAACACTCTTTTAGAATCATGCACTGACACAACTAAGGATTTTAGAGATTTTCTGCTCAAACTTCATCATTATGCTGATGAGAAAAAAAAAAATGTGGCTAAGAGCAGGTGGGTGGCTTTTCTGAAGGGTTAAATGCTAATTACAGGCACAGCTGGTACTGGAATGAATGTCTTCTACACCAAATATACTATTTTCCTAATTACTTACATTCTTTGCTGCTTTCATTTCTATGTGCTTTGTAGTTATTAGAACTAAAGATGTAGATGACTGAAGCAAATTGCCTTAAACATAAAAGGCAGTCAATAGTATTTAGTGAATTAATTGGTTTCAGCTATTTAGTAGGTAAAAAACATAACTATAACTCCTCCCAAAGAGCGTGTTCCTTTGGGAGTTCTATGAAACAGTGGTCTCATAGCAAATTCATCTCCTACGTTTCAATTGTAATGACCTTTAGCTACCAGAGAACCATTAATGCAATACATACAGCAATTATTTTTAGTTTTTCTAAAGTTACAATATTTATGTTTTTAAGTTGTTTTAATATATTTGTTTGTTTCTGTTAAGATAACTTTGGAAATTAGAAAACAAAAATGTATGGAAGTGTATAAATACTGCCTGTAAGTTCAAAAACCTAGAAACAAAGAACACTTAATAGTCAATATCTAGTTTATACTCATGTAGAATATGAAATTTAAAATATTTTATAATATTACATTATAATAGTAGATTTCTATTCAACATAAATTCTTCCTAATGTTGTTTTTAATTGCTACAAAGTATTCAATGTTCTAGTGCTTAGAATAAACTTTTTCACATAAAATAATTATTCTATTTTGTGTCCCTGTGCATGGAAATACCAATTATAAAGTATAACTATACAAACACTCTTTGCATAAACAATGTGCCAAATTCTATCCATAGATGTAGTGTGAAAAAATGTGAGAGTTTTCCTAAACACTAAGCATTATCATTTGTGTCTTTCAAATTGTATGAGTAACAAATGGCAATCTAGTGTTGTTTAATTTACACTCTTTTAATTATCGGCTAGAGTAAACAACAAAACATACTTTTCACAATACTTAATTATTGCATAAAATTGTCAAATTAAGAGGCTCATTTCAAATATGCTTCATATTAATCATTTTGTCTATCCCATCTCTCATTTTTTAATGTGGTAAAGTTTAAATAGCTAAATCAAGATGATTCCACAGTATTTTCATGTGTAATACAAACAAAAACTTTTAGTGTTATAAGGCTATATTGCATAATTCAATTTGAAACTAGACCATTAAACACATGCATTGCTTAAAGTTGTTGTAAGATACATACGCATATGTTTACAAATCTAGAATAGAGAATTGTGCATAACTATCAAAATAGATTTATGTGCATTGAAGTCTGACATATATATTTTCAAAATCTATCTGAATATTTTCTTAAACAACATACTAAACTCTTGTTTCCTAAATAATATACTAGAGAATATGTGTGCATAATAGATGCAACATCTACAGGAAACATGAAAGAGGTAGAAATGAGAAACTTATGACTCAATTCAGCTGCCAACAAAGAAAGTTTCAAGTTGTGGTTTCTGAAAGGGAAACTCAGGTGATGTCTCGTATGCACAAGGTTTATTAGGGATCAACATCCATGCAACAGAGAGTAAGGAAGGATGATTGGGCAAAGTGTACCGTCAAGATGCACAGTACACTCATGCTAACCCCCAAAGAGCTGTGGACCTAAAATGCCAATCAGAATTGTCTTGTATCGGGCCAAAATAAAAGACTTTTTTTTTTCTTTTTTTCTTTTTCTTTTTTTTTTTTTTTTTTTTTTTTACCTCTGCCTTTATTAGTCCACCTTGGGAAGAGTAGGATATTTGGAGAACTGGCTCTCTGCAGCTTAAACCATCCCCAGGGAGTGGCAGGTAACTGAAAACTCAGCCAGACAGCATTCGCAGCTCAGGAAACAAGTGCTACCTACAAGGGACATCCAGATAGCACAATTCCATGTCCATCATAAAGACTCTGCAATGATGTTAGAGAAATTAATCATGTCAGAAACACAAAAAGGGTGGAAAATCAATTGTTACTGAGATAAGGGTTCCAATTCTTCAGCTCAATTCCAACAAATGACCTCTTAGATCACAGAGATTTAAGCAAGCCTGAGGCTATTTTGTCAATTGCTTTATGATCTTTCTTAACTTGTTTACTTGGTTATAGGTACAAAATTGTTGTAGTTATATAGCATACATATATTGTTAATACACTTTGTACGAAAGCAATAAAACAATTTATTGTGGACTGCTACTTGGCTGCTGTACAATATTTACTTTTGAAATCAGGGGAAGAAAAATATACAAATTTCTCAACATAATGAAAAGATACAGATCTTTAGGTCATCCCCCTAGCTGCAAAGTGAGATCAAAGTGTATGGAACCTTTATGCCAGCAATCTAGTGTATGTCGGCACACAAAAAAATAGTTCAATTGGACAAGGTACGTTGTGAACACATATTTTTTTTTGTTTTAAATATGCATGTGTGTAGAAATGTTTTAAATTACATTTTGATTTTAATAATCTAACTATAAAGTTTTATAAATGTCAGTGAAAATAGGAAATTTAGAATAAATAACAACTGAATAGCTATAAAAAGGAAGAAATATATCTTAGGACCTTAACTATCCACAAAAATCAGCCAAAAAAATATAATAAAAGGTTCCAAATTATTTGATAAATCTTCTAAATAGTTCCTTATATAGCTTATTATCTGGCGTCTCAATGGTAGATAAAAGAAAACCTGATATCAAGTCCTTATCATTGTTCTCAATTTCCAATTATAGTTTTGGAAACAATCAGTTCAAGATTGCATTGCAAGAAGATAATTTTAATCTCAAAAGTAGAAAATATATTTTTATAAATATTCAATATTAAAGTTTAGGAAAAGATTAATAATGATTATCATTATCATTATTATTAATTAATAATTAATTACATCATTGTTAATTGTTGACAATTATCAATAATTAATAAAAATCTGTTTTAATTATGTTAAAAAGCAACTATTATTTATGTTTTATTATCTCTTATTCTAGATTTATCCATGCTATATAATCTATTGAAAATTTTATTTAAAATAGTTTTTAATAAAATTTTCAATATACTTAGTTCTCATTTCACTACATTTTAAGAGATGGAGGTCAATTCCTTTTACCTACAATATGGGTTCAATTAGTGATTCATTTTTAACAAATAGAATATGAAAAAGAAACAATAATTCTTTTCTTTGGAAAAACCTAGACCATTATTACCTTATAGGAGTAAAAGTTAATATCATCCAGTAATGTCATTTGAATGTAAGCCGAATCCTTTTCATGAGGTAATGAGAGAGGAATATCACTACGGTGGTATCCTTCTGCAAAATCCATGACTTCAGTATAATCGTGGGAAAATATTAAATGGTATTCTGAAAAATATTAAACCTGTTTCCCTCAAAACTTTCAAGGTCATGAAAGGCAAGAAAAGTCTGAGAAATTATTACAGATGGGTGGAAACTAAAAAGACAAGATGAAAAACTGCAATGTGGTACTTATCCTAGGTTGGATACTGGAACAGAATAAAGAACATCAGTGGAGAAAGTAATGAAATATGAATGAAAGTAATGAAATATGAATGCAATGTTGACTTTTACAGTTTTGATTAAACTATCTGTTGAAGGAAGTCATTGAGAAGGCATGACATCAGTTGACCCTTGAGCTGGACCCTGGCAATCAAAGTTCCCTCACTCTCTCCTCTGTCTTTGGACTGTACATTCTGCCCACTGTTCCCACGGTCATAACCATTTTCAAGAATTCAGCCCTAAGATAGCAACATGTTGTGAAGACCATCTGGACTTACTATGTGACTGAACCCAGTTAAGGCTGCCATAGAAAGCTCTTAAGATGCTGGAGAGTGGGTGTTGAGATCTACTCATCCTGTGGCTACCCAAGAGAAACCTCTTAAGTAATTCTTGTGCTTATTAAACCTGCAACCTACCAATCTCGAATAGCCTACTTCTTTCTTTGATCTCTCCTTGAACTCCATGTATGGTGCCAATTTATGAACCAATAGCGCCATTATATGCTATGAAAGTTATTATCATGTTCGGGGGGGGGGGGTGTGGGGATACCACTGTCTTTGCTACCCTTCAAAGGAGGAGTAGAAATAATCTATACAATTATTACAATTTTTTTCTATCTATTTTAGATCTCATTTTTGTTTTCATTTGTGTAATTATACAAAGCAAGATTTATTTTTAAAGTTAACAATGAAACACTCACTGGTGCCCTATTTAAAAAATCACCCTTAGTTCTTGTGCCTTAGGACTGCTCTATCTTTCTAATAATTCAATAAACAAATCCCTCTCATTTTTTTTTCTCTCTCTCTCCTCTTTCTCTCCCTCATGCACATACACACTTGCACATGTAACCACACACACACACACAAACACACACACACATTGTTGGGAATATGTCGAAAGAACTCAGGAGCCAATTAAAGAGCACCAATGGGAAAAGTTGGTAGGATTTCCACAACAAAATAAATTGGCATTGGAATATATATCTCAAAATATAAAATAAATATCCTGAGCCAATACTAACATAAAAATAAATAAATAGATAGATAGATAGATAGATAATAAATAAATAAATAAATGAACAAACAAACATAATAGATAGATAGATAGATAGAGATAGATAGATAAGATAATAATGATAGAGAAAAAAAAACAATTTTCCCATGCAGAATTCTAAATATTTATGTAAATACTGCAACCTCAAGAAGGTAGAGAGCATGACTCCCGACTTCTTAGTGAGGACTGCACATAGCAACCTTGTTCCATTCCTACCTGTTTTTCTTAAACAGGAACTGAGAAACTAGTAGTGAATAAAGAGAATTTTCAGGCAGAATTTTCAATTCTGAACTTATATATTCAAAATGCAATTTTATTTTTTAGAGTATACATTTTGGGCCATTTATTTGATTTTTCAAAAATAAAATCATTGAAAAATTAGTAATTAATGGACTGTAAATATGACTAGTTTTATTTCTCTCAAATTGAAACTAAATGATATGGTTCAACCTACAAATATGCTTTAACGTAATGGTGCTTTTTAAATTTCTGTACTCATGTATGGTGCCCTTCAATATTATTGGTAAAATGAATAAATAAATAAACTAAAAGACAAAATCTTATTGATGTTGATAGACCATTTCCTTCTATTTATCATCTTACTTTATACTTTGATTTATTAATGCTACCATAATTTACATGATAAAATATCCTAAGCTAATGTATTTGCATATTTTAAAAGATATGTTGGTGATCCATATTATCAACTTATCTCCTAGTGCTTTATATTGTATTATAATCAGAATAAACTTCATTCACAGTATAAAGTATTTTTTCAATTTTGTTATTTGAAATATTTAATTTGGATTCAATTATATGTTGTATGACATATATATTAAAGCTTTTTTGTGAGGCAATCATAATTCCAGGTATTTTAACATACTTCTGTGATACATATTTGGATTTAGATAATGACCTTTGAATGTTACACTGTCTTTGTTGGTTTTAATTCTATAATCTAAGATTATCTCTTTCAATTTAAGCCTATTGAATAATAAGCGTAATTGAAAGATTCATTTGTTAATGAAATGTCCTTACAGTGTCAAATCTAATTTTTATATTAATACTTTAATTATTTTAGTATTTTTCTTAATATCTATTTATTTAGTTTCAAATTCCAAATAAATTTCTTTCCACAATATCTAGGTAACAATTAAGACAAAGCTAATAATAAAATAATATGCCTTTTATTATCATTAAAATATATATTAAATTAAACTTTTAAGGTTTCTTATACAAAACAACACATATATGCTAATACATTTATTTTATTGGTTATTTTTCTTCCAAATTGTTTATATTCTCCAATTATCAGTATTGTTATACATATTCTTTCAAATTTATGTATTTCTATGAGAATATGGCCTTAACCAAGAATTTTAAACTAGTACACTATGGAAATATATTATTTTGAGTCCACATATAATGTAATGCATGTTCATGGTCAAATAATGTCATTGCAGAATTGAAGATGGTTAATCCAATCACAAGAATGCAAGTCCATTGGAAAATTCCAAGCTAAATTCTGTCAACAAAAGATAACACAAATGAGCTAATTTGAACACATAGTTGGTTCAGGTAAATAGCCATTTGGGAAGTCTGTTTCGAGGTCTGGGACTTTAAATGTTCAGGTTACAGCTCTGCAGATCTTACATTCATGTCTGTTATCTATTAGCTTATACCTTAATATTAAATATAGCTGTCATTGTATTTACTGGGCCTTTTGATATATTGAAATTTAAATATAAATATTTAGGATTAATGTCCTTTTGCTACGCATAGTCAACATTCGGTCTAATGCACTGCTGTAAAGATGTAGTAAATAATATGGAAAAATATAATATGCCTTCCATTAAGTTGCTCAACAAATTCTGTTGAAAGTAAAAGTAGCAGTGGCACTCATAAACTTACGTATCTACTTAGATGTAGAACTTCTCCAGTATTACCTATAAATGCTGTGGCATGATCCAAAGAATAGGCATTGTGATCACACTAAACTAATTAAAATAATATCCTTTATAGCTCAATATAATTGGGAGAGGATATTCAAGGAAAACAGATAATACCACACATTTTTAGAGGATTGAGTAGAATAGAATTTTGATGGACAGTTAGTAGCAGAGAAAGACAAGAATAATAACTAAGAGTGTATCTTTGGGTTCTTAAAAAGCAAAATAATTTTTTACACCATGTAAAATTATTTCAGAATATAAATATTTTCTAACAAGATTTTCTAAACCAATTGCATATCAAAATCACAAATAAAACAAGCTAAAGTTAAAATACATTTCTGTATTAGTTGCTAAAACCAGATTATAGCATATATTAAATTATACAAAGACATTGGTAATTGTGTTAACAGTGATAATGTTCCTGTGGTTCTGTAAGTGAACAACAAATAAAAAGAGAGCATAGCATTTAGGGATGCCTACAAAGATGTGTGTAAGAGATGACATGATATTTGGGATTTTTAAAAAATAATACAGCGAAGAAAAAAGAGAAACAACTAAAAAGAAAAAAAACTAAAAAAAGAAAAAACAATCGAAAATAAATTTGTTAAAGTTTATATTTCTGAGAGCCAGTATCCATAGCAGTTATAATAAGAATAAACTTATTTTATGTTAATTTACTTAGCATTTTGCTTCAATACTAATCAATCAATACATATATAAGTTTACCCAAAGGAAGCATCACTACAATCAGGGTTTAAACAGAAAACTTTCAGAGATAAGGAAGGTTTATACTTATCTGTGAAGTGTAATTTGGAAGAAAATAAATGGTAATGTTTTTAAGGGGTGAAAATTGTCTAAATGGAGCCAAAAATGTTTAAGATTTTTCCTATAGAAAGTTTACAAGTCAGTGTTTTTCAGCATGGAGCAGTGAGAGATGTAAGATGAGCCTCAAACGCAGTTTTGAAAGGTCATTAATCCAAGTTAAAGAGTTTATTTCACCTACAATGAAGAATCATTGAGAAAAGATAATGGCAACATGACAGCCGTGTTTAAGCTGGCTGTCTTGTGCAGGTCACATTAAAGTGGTAAAGTCAGTTGTGACTCTAGTAAGCAAACTATTTTGGAAGTAATAGGTGAAAGGCAAAAGCCTGCCTGGGGAACTTAGAAATATTTGTGTGGATGTTTATCTGTGTGTGTGTTTGTGTTCATTAATGATCTAGCAATTTTCCAAAGCCACAGTATTTCCTAGACTTAAGCCAACCAGTCACTACACTAGTCTGCCCATTGAAGTGAGGGTTTTTGTTTTGTTTTGTTTTGTGCCAGTTAATTTATTTTGGGTTTATATTTGGAAAATATACACTCATCGAATAATCTAAAATAAGTGAGAACAATTAGGAAATATCTAGTAAAATTAAAGTGACACATTTCTTCTCTAGCAATTCAAATCCTAGGTGAATTCCTAAAGGACACCCAATTATAGACAAGAACTGTCATTTATTGCAACATGTAGTAATGGCAAAAACCTGGAATAAAATCATGGAAAAATAATAAATACACAATTCTATATGGTGGCTACCTCTGGTGAGAGACAAGAGAAATTAAGATGAAGAGGGATACGTAAGTACTTTTGAATTGTATCTATGAGGTTTTACTCTTATAAAAACAATCCAAAAAAATTATGACAGGATATCAAGAAATAACTAAGCCTAGTGGTAGATAGGATTTCTTTACATCATTCTATGTGACAATAAATATCTGGGCCAACTTCTATAACATTTTGGTGCCAGAAAACACTGTGTTAACAAAGTATGATTTTTTTTCTGCAAGAAAAATTTGACTGGTTTTAAGTTTTATTCATAATTCTCCAAACATTTAACAGAAGAAACAAGATATTTTTTCTTTATTTTCCTCTTTTGTTAATTTCTGTCTCATCTATTATCATTCTCTCCTTTTACATATGTATTCTTACCTTTGTCCTTGTCTTTTTCTTCACTTTATTTGTAATTATATCTTTTAAATAAAATAGTAACAAAATCTGTGGATGTTGTCAAATAACATTATTATCACTATAAGAATAAAAATAAATGATGGAGGAAATAAAAGAAAATGGGTATTAAAACTTATTTTCTTAAGTGCACTCTCACAGCGGAAGTCACATAGTAAGGTAGATTCTTACCAAGACCTCAAATTACTACTATAAGGAAAATTTGGAAAATGGTAGCTGCTCAATAAATATTGTATATGTTTATGAGACAATAAATGAATGAATGATTAATTCCCCAGGAATTTATAATAATTTTAAATTTGTATAGCTCAGTAACTCAAGTTTGTCGAAAATATAACCTACTGAATGGGAGAAGATATTTGCCAAAGATACATTTGATAAGGAGTTAATATTTAAAATTTATAAAGAACTCATACAATTCAGCGCCAATAAAAATAAACAATTCAATTAAAAAATGGGCAGAGGACCTAAAAAGGCATTTCTCCAAAGAGAGTATAGATCAATAGTGGGTCAATAATCATATGAAAAATGTTCAACATCACTATTCATCAGAGAAATGCAAAATAAAACCACAATGAGATATTACCTCATACTTCTCAAAATAGCAATCATTAACAAATCAAAAAAAACATCAAATGTTGGTGAGGAAACCTAGTGCACTGTTTGTGGGGCTGCAAATTGGAGAAGCCACTATGGAAAACAGTTTGAAGTTTTCTCAAAATATTAAAAATAAAACTACCTTATGATCCAGCAATTCCATTTCTGGGTATTTATCTGAAGAAAACCAAAATACGAATTCAATAACATATACACATGTCTATGTAAACTGTAGTGCTATTTACCATAGCTGAGGTATAGAAGCAACCTAAGCGCCCATCAATAGATGACTGGATAAAGAAGAAGTGGTTCATACACATGGTAGAATATTACTCAGCCATAAAAAATGAAATCTTACCATTTACAATGACCTGGATGAATCTAGCTGGTATTATGCTAAGTGAAAAAAGTCAGACAGAGTAAAAGAAATACTACATAATTTCACTTATATGTGCAATTGAAACAAAATAAACAAACAACAACAAACAAAACAAACAAACAAACAAAATGAAACAGACTTATAGATACAGACAATAAACTGGTAATTGCCAGATGGGAGGAGGGTCAGGGAAATGAATGAAAAAGGTAAAGGGATTAAGAAGTACAAATTGGTAGATACAAAATAGTCACAGAGATGCAAAATACAGCCTAGGGAATATAATCAATAATATTGTAATAACTATGCATAGTGCCAGCAGGTACTAGTCTAATTGGGGGGATCACTTCATAAATTATATAAATATCTAACCACTATGCTGTACACTTGAAACTAATGTAAAATAATATTGAATGTCAATTCTCATTGAAAAATAAAAATTTTGTCTACAGCCATGCTACACTGAACAAGCCTGATCCCGTCTGATCTCAGAAATTAAACAGGGCCGGGCCCGATTAGTACTTGGATGGGAGACCACCTAGGAAGACCAAGTGCTGTAGGTGCAAAAAATAAAAAATAAGGTATTGCAAGCCGACAGATCCTTGCAATTTGTGAGGTCAATCAAGGGTTGCCTCACCTAAAAAAAAAAAAAAAAAGAAGAAGAAGAAGAAGAAAAGAAGAAGAAGAAGAAGAAGAAGAAGAAGAAGAAGAAAGAGAAGAAGAAGAAGAAGAAGAAGAAAAGAAAGAAAAGAAAAAGAACATTTTTTAAAAAATAATTCAATTTTATTATGTAATAGTGTAAAGTAAAATTTGAATTTGCTTTAAGTTTTCCTAATTTTAATAAGTTGACTTGAGCCAAACTGACAATAATTTCCGGGAAGCAAAAATCTCAACAAATTTAGAAGTGTTCCAGAGAATGGCAGGTTTGCAGTTTATTTAGTGAATTAGAATCAAAGAAGGAGACATTAGTGAGGTTACACAAAATCCATTGGTGGTAGATTAAGGGGGTGGGAGAGAGCAAAGTGGGGAAATCTTTGGGATTGGATAAAAAGTAAAACGGAGGGACACGTTCTACTTTAACATTGGTGGGTAAAGGAGAGATAATAATTAACATTGACAACACATAGAGACAGTATGCTGGGGACAAGCTAACCATGAGGAGTTCTGTGGTCTCCCACTCTAGTGCGGTAGGTTGTGTGCTGAGGGGTCCAGGATTACTCTGACATTCCAAGTGTTTGTTATCTTAAATTCAAAAAGACAACAGAAGGCTTACTAAAGGTAAAGACTGATCTTAGTCAAGAAAGCGACAGTCCCAGGATATGACTGTTTGCCATGATCTTCTTTTAGTTAGGAATTTTTATGTTCAAACCATCCTACGTGGTTCATTTCAGTCTCAGAGTTTGTAGGACCCTCCATACTGGCCTTCCCTGAGCTTGTCAGGTTTAGTATGTTGCCCTGTTTTCATCCACACTTCTATCTCAGGGTGTTGTGTTATAACCTTTAATCACCACTAAGTATTTTGTTAGAAATCCCTTTATATTAGTAGCGACAACATAGGTTGCTAAAATGTATCAATAAACTTAACTAGTCTGGGGCTATTTAAAATGTCAGCTTGCTTGCAAAAAGACATAGTGACCTAAAATGCCATCGCTAATAAGATAGACATTATCAGAGACTCTGCGATAAATCCACTCTTAAAATTACCAAGTTTAAAAAAGCTGTCAATTTACTTCTTAATGCTCATATATGTTCAAGCTTTGCAGAAAGGAATAAGAATGACTTCTCATCCCTTACATCTTGCCTCCTGTCTAATCAAAGCATTTTCTAATTCTAATTGCATTAAGTGGTGCACATCAGATGAGTTCATCTAGTCATTGAATGAGGAAAGCATCCCACTGAGGGCTGATCTGAGGAATCACTTAAAGCTTTTAACTATCGAGTTGTTTTCAATCTATTTATTTTCCATGACATCAATTATCATTTTCACAAGACTGGTTTCTCAATAGTTTCTTTTCCTAGTGAGGTGGCGTAAGAGAAAAAAAAAGTCATCTTTTTCTTAATTACGTATCTCAATACTTAACCCCCATCACATCTCCAACCATCTCACCTAAATTCACTCACACATAATATTACAAAATGCAGTATTCAAGTGCAAAGTAGGATTTGAAAGTTTTACTTGCTTTGTGAATACAATGCTAGGACTTGTTTAGCTGGATATGAACAAAGACAGGTATCATATTAGAATATAATCAATTATTCGCCATCTGTTTGGATAACAGTTATTTATTTAATGATTAGAAGACCAAACTCTTAGGATCTGTCTCTGCTTAATTTCTTGATATTGAGTTATTTCTTAGTTTGAGTACTTTTTCTAATTGATTGAAGTAGCATAAAAAAACATCCAAGACAATAGTCTGTTTTCCAGGAAGTTATTAAAAATGGGCTACAAGAACTAAAGGAAAATTCAATCCAATTTAAAAGCAGAATCCAAGGTTCACAAACTTTTCACCACAGTTTCTTCAAATATTCACAATTCAGAGGCACGTGCCTAGTGCTAGAAATTCTTTAATTATTTTAAAATAAATAAAGTAATCACATTTGATTCTAATCTAACTTAAAATTCACACTTTAAAAAATAAAATAAAATCACCCCCTTCAATAACCATGGTAGCAGGTCTCAGGAATTTTCATTTGTACTGTATGATATTGATATCCTCTCAATGAATGTGTCATAGGACATGAACAAGTCTGAAAAGTCTAATCATTCCCTCTTGAGAATCTGGAATTTTGATAACAAGATTGAAAGATGGCTTCTACATGGGACAGGAGTTGAGGCATATAAATGTGCAATCAGTCATTGATCAGGAGTGCAAAGTGAGCAGAGAAAGTTGTTCTGCTAGAGCAACGAATAAAGCTGATGTCTGGAGAGAAGTACAGACTAGAGAAAAAGATATTGATTTCTTGATAATGTTCAAAATAATTTATCAACATAGCCCTTTTAGGGGAAAGATAAGTTATTAAAAAGCAAACAATAGCTGTTGTGTGTGCATGTGTGTGTGAGATTCATTGATAGATATTAATTGAATTTTTTTTATCTAAGTCCTCAATAATAAGTCAGAGTTTCTATTTTCAAAAAAATTTCAGATAAAGAGAAATTGGTATACATATTTATATATAATTATAACATTGCAATTAAAGTATTCATAAAGAATTTTATAATAATATAAAAGAAGAATACGACTCATTGGTTTACATTGGAAGATGATTGGAGAAATTTTAATCGAGATAGACTTGAAAGGAAATGAAACTAAGTAACTATCTTAAAATAAGGAATCTGTATATATTTTACTTCGTGTGATGTGATTATATTCAATATTCTCATTTAGAAATCCAGTTAATTATTAATCAATTTCAAAATATTAAAAACCTGAAAAGACTGTCCTCTCCCCATTGAATGATCTTAGATTTTTGTCAAAAATCATTAGACAATATATCTGACGGTTTGTTTTTGGTCTCTATTCTATTTCATTGGTCTGTCTTCAGGACAGTACCACCCTTGTTTTGAATACTGTAGCTTAATAACTTTGTAAATTTTGAAATCAGAAAGTGTGAGACTTCTAACTTTGTTCTCTTTCAAGATTATTTTTGCTATTTGAAGCCCTAAGATTTTATATGATTTTTAATTTTTTTTTAATTTCTGCAAGAGCAAATGGTGTTTGAAAACTAGATATCTACTTTCAAAAGAATGATATTAGACCATGACCTTACATCATATACAAAAATTAATTCAAAATGGATCAAAGACCTAAATGTAAGAGCTTAAACTATAAAGCTCTTAGATGAAAACAGGAGAAAATCCTTATAATATTAGATTTGGCAATGTTTTCTTGGATAGGACCTCAAAAGCACAGGCAACAAATAAAAAAAAAAAAAAGATCAATTAGGTTTGATCTAAATGAACAGCTTTTGTGTATCAAGAGAGCAAAAAAGCAACTCATAGAGTGGAAGAAAACATTTATAAACCATATAATTGGTAAGAGATTAATAATAATATATGAAGAACTCCTACAACTAAACAAGAAAAGAAACCTATATTAAAAATGGGCAAGAAACTTGAATAGACATTTCTTCAAAGAAAATTCACAAATAGCTAATAAATATATAAAAAGATGAACAATATCTTGCATTGATAGAGAACTGTAAATCAAAACTATAATGAGATATCACCTCATACTCACAAGGATAGCTATTATTATTTAAAAATAATAATAACTGAAAATAACAAATATTAATGTCAATGTGGAAAATTGGAGCCCTTGTGCATTACTCATAGGAATGTAAAATGGTTCAGTAACTTAAAAAAATAAACATAGAATTACCATATAACCCAACAATTTTACTTCTTGGTTTATACCCAAAAGAATTAGAAGCAGAGACTCGAACAAATATTTGTATGCCATGTTCATATCAATGTTATTTATAATAATTAAATGGTGGAATGAATAAACAAAATGTCGTATATACATACAATGAAATATTATTCAGCTTTAAAAAGAATTGAAATTCTGATACATGCTACAACGTTGATGAACCTTGAAGCTATTATGCTAAGTAAAGCAAACCAAACACAAAAAGACAAATATTATCTGATTCCACTAATATGAGGTACTCAGAATAATAAAATTCATAAAGGCAGAAGTTAGACTAGTATTTAAAATAGGACAGAGGGCGGGAAAATGAGGAATTATTGTTTAGTGGGTATAGAGTTTCAGTTTGCAATAACAAAAATATTCTGGAGATAGAAATGGTTTTAATTGCAAAACATTGTGAATATACTTAATGGCACTGAGCTATACACTTAAAAATTAAAATTAAAATTGTTAAAAAGGTAAGTTTTATGTTATCCATCTTTTACAGCAATAAGAAGAAAGTTTAACAAAATAACAGAATTGAGATTTTTAGTCTCTTTTCAAGTTCTCTGAATTGGGAAATCTGGTCACTACCCAAGTCCCTTCTTTTTAAAACCAGTGAAATTTTGGAAGGTTCACAGAAATCATTTTATAAAAGTGAAGCTTCATTTGTCACACACGCACGCACACACACACACACACACACACACACACACACACACACACGTTTTAAAAAGAATTAAAGCAACATGAGGAAATAGGTAATATTCTCTCAGGTATTGCCCAGAGTAGGAGTTATTCTCTCCTTAGCAAAGTAAAGGTTGCTTTTAAAGAATGCCTGTACTACATCACAGCGAAAAAAAAAAAAAAAGAAGAAGAAGAACCTTTTGGGCAGATGCACAGACATGGTATAAATTAAAAAGAAAGCATATTTTCAGAAGTTTGTGGATTTCTTTTTCAGCAGAAAACATGAATAGAATTACATAGAACTACTTACATTTGATACAGATTTTATACTTTGAAATTCTGACCTTTTAGCAAATGCAAAGAGGACAACTGCTTGACAGACTGTCACATTATAAAAAAATATGCTTGAATACAAGGAAATATGCCATTGTTCCATGATTTTGTTGCGTGAGTACACAATAGTACTCCCAGAGAAGAAAATCTATTTGAATTCTACAGTTTCATAAAATAATGGCCTATTATAGCCCAAAATAAATTGTAACAAAAGATGTTGAGGATAGCTGAAAAGTTTTATTTTATTTATAAAAATATATAAGAACACATCTTAAAAATAACTCAATTCACAATATTGGGCAATAAGAATATATTGCAAAATTAATATCATATGATCACACATAAGTCAAGATTATAATCAGAATGTAAGATAAAGCATATCTAAGTATTACATAATTTTGTTTGTAGAATAATGTCATCTATGTTCCATTCTTGTCTAATTCCACAGGATACTTTCACTTTAGCCCACTGAATTTCAGTATGTTTAATACTCTTTCTCCACTGTAATTCATGGCAAGAAATTAAACATCTTCAAATCTCATGGCTTTTTAGAGAAAAAAAAGTAATAAAACATTTTCTAAATAATTTTCTAAGTGTGAAATTTATTAATTGTGAGGTAATAGTTATTACCTATTTTCAGGAAATTAGAGTTATGTGCTATAAGAACTGCATTGATAGCTAATGTCAACTAAACATTCAGTTAGTAGGATTGTTTGTCATGGCTTGTATGTTTTCAAAGGTTGTGTCTATGATTGTTTCAGTGTGTTGAATACAACCTGCATGTTTTTTTTTTTTTTTTTTTTTTTTTTTTTTTTGTTTTTTTTTTGTTCTTATGGATACTATATTTTATATTAAAATTTCGATGCTTATCTCTGGAGGAAAAGTTCTAAGTTGGTTGACTAAAACATAAAATAAATCTAAGACACTGAACCCTGATTTTATTGTCGAATGTGAATCTATATGTACAAAGACAAGACAATCCACAAGTACGATGCTTTGCACAGGTAGCTGAAATGGAGTGTAATAATACATATTTAATAACTGAACCAGTAAACTAATAATTCAGTTATAAAGTATGACCAAATGATGTTATGTAGTTATGATTGGATCATATTATATTCGGCAGGAGCATAGTAATAACCGCTATGAAAAATCAACAGGTATGTTCCAGAACAAGTACTTTGTGAAATTTATAAATTTTGGTCATGAAGGTAAAAAAACTCAAACCAGAATTAAGAGTTGTAATACTGTGGGAAAACAAAGATGTTTTATTTTGTTACTGAGGTTCTTTTAAATCCAGCCACCTTGTTGATAAAAGTATGTCATGAAGAAAGCAGAAGCAACAATAGGAAATTTATCTAATTAAACAAAACATATGTTGTGAACTTTAATGCTGAAAAAATATTGGACTTTGTACAGGACAATAAATAATTTTTTACAACATGTTGGAGATATTGATGAATTAGTTACAAATCAATACTAAAGCTATATGCATTAGGATTCAAATGAGACTAGTTTTTTGATAAATTAAAAATTATTTTGTGAGTTTTGATGATGATTAGAAAAGGTGAATAATACCTACATGCCAATTCATCTTCAATGCATTCAAAGAGAACAGTAGAGATTAAATACAACTATGCAATTTTGAGATAGTATTGAAGTGAATTTTGAAAACTTTAATATCGATGAACTTCTTTGTGTAATTTTTAATGACTAATGAGAAGAACTGGGCAAGATATATACAAGATCATGTATTTGCATCTAATTTAACTGTATACCAAAGCAAGATGAGAAAAAGTCCACAACTTTGGGGGGTCTGTGTATTTGTTTGTTTTAATTAAGGCTATGGAAAACCTTTCTTCACGAAACTGATAATATCAGAGAAGACAGCCTCTCTGATTATAAAAGATTTATTAAGTAAACACCATGGAAAATTTTCAATATTTTTAAATATCTTAACAGCATAACTTATCATATTTTATATCCAGTACAAAATAATTTCAAAATAAAGTTTCATATTTAGTACAGGATAATAAGATCTTTAATAAAAATAATTATACTTGTGTCATGAAATATATCATTTTTCCAGGAAGAATATGCATAAAATATATATGTATTCTTTTAAGAATAAAATGACCACCATTCTACTCAATACGAGTTATAATATAGATGAAATGACTTTGAAGATCCTCCAAAATTCCAAGTTTCTTTCACTTCCTAAGGATTCTCCAATACAACCTTTCAGTTAGTTAATGGATTCTTGTTTATATTTTGTATAATCTTTTGTAATTTTATATAATTTGCTGTAAAAGCTGCCTACTTTGGTTTTAATTCAGTATTTTATTATTTTCTGTTTAGTATTTTTATTGTTTATTAATCCCTGCACATAACTTTAAATTTTAAACCTATAACTATGTGAATTTATTACCTTTGTCTAGTAATGCAATAATAGGAAGTATCTGTGGGTCTGTTTCTGCTCTGTGGTCTTTTCATGCAGATTCCCTTTCATGTGTTCTTCTATTTTTTTATTTGTATTTATTTTGACTACAACTTTTTTGTATCTTTAAAAATGTATTTTATAAGTTTTTCATGACCTTGAGTAGAATTGTGTTTCTCCAGAGCATCTACCAAGCATCTGGAGATACCTTGCAAGATTTCCAATTAGTGATTTTTGGCTACAAACCTGTATTAGAGAAAATTTGTGAATATAAATTTTCAATATTCTTTTTCACATGTTTTTATTACAATGGTTAGTACTGAAGCTTCCAGGAATCAGCAAGTTACAAAGAAATGAATTTTCTGTGTAATAACCAAGCCATGTATTTCACATTCCCACTTACATTAGGGATTCTGGCTTAGGTGTTCAGGAGTTCTTTGGATAGCCCATTATGAATGGTCTCTTCTTGAGCCACAGCTCTTATCTGTCATGCCTTAGATAAGAAACTTCAAGTTCGAAGGGTTTGGGAGACCTCAGGTGAAACAATTTTTGCCCTGACCCTCTTCCACTCAGGTCTGACATTCTTATCATAAAAATAATAATTTCAAAGATATGTATTTTTATATTTTATTCAGAATTACTAGGTTTTTTTTTCAGCACAGGAGTCAATCCAGGTAATTAGCCTGCCAAAGTAACAGAAATTGATGTCCATATGTACATTTATGTATTTATTTTAAGACTGATAACTGTTCTGATGGTTTAATCAATAAAATTTGTATTATTCTTTATAAATTAATTACTATAGAAAGAAATTGAAGACTATTACTATTATTGAGCACTAGTAAATCCATTTAAAATTTGAAATTAAAAGCTGACAAATATTCTCTAAAAACAAAAGAATCCAAGACTAACTAGGAATTCACTCTTCATCAACCTGCCATGTTGAAATGCAGATGTCCAGCCTTAGAATGTGCTACGCTTCTAGTCTTAGTGTGTGATTTAACTTGAATCCATAATAAAGACTAAATCCATTATTCCTTGTTACATATATTATCTCCCAAATGAAATAGTTTCAGATATTCCTGGATATTTATAATTATTTGATAATAGCTTTTCATTTACTATAGATAAAAAAAAAAAATCCTGATGGTATGTGTAACCTAATTTATAGCTCAAACTATTTACCATTGAAAGTCATTGATTCTTTGCTTAAAGACTATAAATCTTGTCATTTCTCACAGTGCTACCAAAAAAAGTATTTTTTAATGATAGATAATTTTTCAGTTATTAACATTTCTGAATAGTTGGTGATATAATTTACAATTGATAGACCAATGTGTAGCAACGTTGATGTTCATAATTTGAAAATCTTCCTCTAAGACAACATGAATATTCTCCTTCTGCGTGGATGAGGGGCTATGTAAGGAAACATCAGTGTGTTTATTTGTTCAATTTTATATCTTATAATTCTTCTTTAAAATGGAAACATTGCATAAATTTAATGTTTTAAATAAATTCCTGCTAATATGTAGATCTGAAATATGTGATAAATTTCATTTATGTACATAATGGAAACTTCGTGTCTTAGATATTTTAAAAATCAGAATTTAACTGCATAACTTATAGAAAACTATCTGTCCTTTATCAATAATACTTTCTTAGAAGCCTTTGACTTCTGGGAAGTAGACTGATCCACTGAAAAAATCAGAACAATTTCTGGCATTCACTTAGAGTTGAAGATATTCAGAAAAAATGCTTTCTGGGATTCGAACATTATGACTTTCCTAATGTACTTCCAACTTTCAACCATGTATTTTCTCTGTATTATTTCAGAGATGAAATTAGTGCTATTGTCAAGAGTTTATAATTGAAATGCCATTGTTATTCAGCTTGCATATAATACTCAAAACAGCGATTAAAGATAAACTAAAGGTCAATGCACAAATGGGTCAGAAAATGAGCAAACATAAAGACACACAAACATGAAACTGGCAATTATGGTTAGAAGCACATAAGTGACAAAATTCCTTTTTCATGATAGAGTACACACTGCAACTGAATGTAAAAACCAAAGGTGATAGTGACATAAATTAATTTTGTTCATATCATGAGCATTTATAACAGACACAGCACCAGGCAGGTTCATAGAGTAGCAAAAATTGAAAACATAAAAGACTTTTTAAGGCCATCAAGTTCATCTTATGCCCAGTGAAAGCTTGTTTAGAGCAAGAATGATGGATGGTTCTTATTCTTAGTCTTCTGCAGTTTGAAATATTTTGAGAAGCAAGGCTTTTGCTTTTCCTCATTTCAATTCAGTATGATTCCAAATGAACCCATCAATTTAATCACAAACATGCCCCATGTGTGTACCCAGAGCACAAAAAAGTTGCCCTTCCTGAAGCAGAACCAATTTTGTCTTGTTTGTGCTTTTGCATAGTTTTTTGTACTGTCAAAATAGCATCCCCCATGTTTTCCATAGAATTTTCTCCATTTTTTTTCTAGGTCACCACAAATACCATCACTTTCATTTCTTCATTTCGGTTTTTACATTTTATTTTTACTTTTTAATTTCTTAACTTTTTCTTTTGAACTATTTTAGACTTGTAGAAAATTTGCAAAAATAAGATGAAAATCTTTATATCCTATTTCCATTTTTCTTAATGTTAAAGTTTTAAGTATATGAAGTACCATTATCAAAGTAGCAAATTAATAACATTAAAATACTATTAAAACACTTTAGACTATTAAAATATTGCCTGTTTTTCCACTATTCTTCTTGTGTTGAATACCTGTAGTAAGTTATATGAGACTGGAATTCATGGAAGAAATTGTGGCTACAGATTGTTTAGGAGTCATGACCATATAGAGTATTTATTTATTTTTTATTTATATATTTTTAAATATACTAATTTCTTATTCTTTTTTTAATTAACTAATTAATTTGTTATAGTGACATTGGTCAATGAAATCCAATGTTTCAGCTGTACACTTTAACAGCAAGGCACATATATATTTACACTGTGTGTTCACCTCCCATAGTTAGATTTCTTTCTGTCACCACATATTTGACCACCTTTACCCTGTCTACCGCCTCTCTTCCCTCTCCTCACTCCCACCTCCCTTCTGGTAACCACAAGTCTATTGTCTATGTCCATGGGTCTCTGTTTGTTTATTCCTGTCCATTTGTTGCTGTTAGGTTTATACCTCACATCTAAGTGATATCATGTGATTTTCAACTTTTTCAGTCTGGCTTATTTCTCTTAGCATGCTTATCTCGAGGTCAATCTATGCTGTCACAATTGTAGTATTTTATCTCTTCTTATGAGTGATATTCCACTATATATATGTGCCACAGCTTTTATCATAGGACATTTCAGTTGCTTCCATGTCCTGACCACCATGAATTATGCTGTTATGAACATCAATGTGCAGATACCTTTTCAGATATGAATGTTCAAGTCTTTGGGGTAAATACCCAGTAGAGGGATTGTTGTATCATATGGTAGTCAATTCTTAGCTTTTTGAGGAACCTCCATACTGTTTCTCATAGTGGCTGTACCAATTTGCAGTCCCATCAGCAGTATATGAGGGTTCCTTTTTCTCTGCATCCCTTCCAATATTTGTTATTACTTGTCCTATTGATTATAACTTTGTTACAAATGTGAGATGATATCTCATGTGGTTTTGATTTGCATTTCCCTAATAGCTAGCAATGTTGAGCATCTTTTCATATGTTTGTTGGCCTTTTGTATGTCCTCTAGGAAGAAGTGTTTGTTTAGGTCCTCTGCCTATTTTTTTATTGGATTATTTGTTTTTATGTTGTTAATGAGTTGTATGATTTCTTTGTATATTTTGGATATTAGGGCCTTATCAGAGGCATTGCTTGCAAGTATATTTTTCCATTTAGATGATTGTCTCTCTACCTTTTTGACAGTTTCTTTTGCTATTCAGAAGCTTTGTAGTTTGATATAGTCCTGTTCATTTATTTTAGCTTTTATTTCCCTTGCCTTTGAGGTCAAATTCATAAAATCCTTTTTAAATCCAAGGTCCTTTAAAGCCATGGTTTTGGATATCACCTAGAAAGCTGAGTGCAGACAAGAAATAACATATCAAAATACTAATTACTGGAATTAATTAATTTGTTATTTAAAAACAGGGAAGATGAGAATTCACCAAGGAGACTGTAAAGGACTATTTAGCGAATTCTGAGGTTAATATGTCAGGTATAGAGAGTAATTTTGATGGTGTAGAAAAAGATTTTTAATTGTGAAAAATAAGTCCTTGGGTAGAAAATACAGGATTTGAGCCTATGCATACAGAGCAAGTAGAATGTTTAATAATTTTAAAAGACAGAAAATCTGTGTGTATGAGTACAATCCATGTATGTGCCTAGATAATAGCTTGATAAAGTAAAAGTTCTCTTCTGTAAGCTTTAATTTTCTCAGTGGAATAAAAAAGCAAGATTACCAGCTGAGAGTGAGAACTGGGGAGGAGGTCATGAAAACAAGGATACTTAATGCAAGCAGTTTTAATAATCACAGCTTAAATCTCAGGGGCTTAATGCAGGGACAGGCATTTCTTCCTCATCAGGTGTCTGAATGGTCTTGTTTAAGAAAATCTCCTGAGTGGATCTCTTCCAAGCAGTTCTCGGATCCAGCCTCTATCTAATATTTAACTCCAGAGACTGGAATATGGGGCTTCATCCAGACTGCAACAAGGGTCAATAAGAGGAGTGTGAAGAGGGAACCTAAGTTCTTAACTGCCTTGATTCTGAAGTGTTTCATAATCTGTACTCACATTTCATTGTTAAGAATGAGTCACGGTGAACCTATGAGCTGTCCAAGCAATACGGTTTAGCTCTTTAACCAGGAAATGGCTTTTGTGAGCATCTACCTCATCTCTGCTTTAGCTGGGTTGAAGTTTAGAGGAGAAAAAGGGTGACATATTATTTTAAGGCAGGAAAACAAAAAATACTAGTTATAAGATATCTGCTGAACAACATTAAAGTCTTCCTTGAGATATACAGTTTTAAAATAAGAATACTTAACAAGGTTTGATATTAATTATGGTAGTGGTTTTAGAGTCATCTGACAGCTGTGCTGTTTCTGCCTGTGGGGAATAGGAAGAGAATTGGATTTAATCACATTAGAGATTTGCATGGAAGGTTCAAGTGAAGGAGGCAAGAGATTTCAGGGAATAAGCAAAGGTGTGATTATAAAATTGATTATGGATCTAAACGCAATAGTGAAGAATGTAAAGATAAAACTCTAAATAAATAAAAATGAAAAGATTTAGGTCAACAGATTGATGGTTATACTGGGATTTAAAATAATAATAATAATAATAATTTTTGAGTCAGAGAACAGAGGGAATGAGATGGAAATGCAGAAGTTGCGGTCAGTTAGTGAAGGGCTTATAACTGGATGTGACAATGACAGGTGAGGTAAAGGAGAAGATCATTGGAAGTAAAAATATTAAAAGTAGCCTCTAAAAGAATGTTGAAGTAATTATAAAATATGACAGGAGAAATAAAGGGAGGGGCAGTGATTTGGAAGCTGAAATCTGTACGTTATGAAATGGAGTAGAAGGGTAATACAGACAGCCATATGATTTTCAAAGGAATTGTGTTTTTTATACATTAGAGAAGTTATCTGGAAGTCACAGAGAAAGGTGGGAAAGATACCTATTCCATCTCTTGGCAGTGATATATAAGAGAACTGCAAGGAAAAAAAAATGTTTCAAGGCATAGTAATGATTTTATTATCAACAAGATGGTGAAAGAATACTACAAATAAGGAATTTTGCTGATGAATAAATTTCAATGGACAAATGAAATTCAATAAACTTTATTGCTGTTCAGAGGAGTTAAATTGGGTCAGATGAGGGAATTTACAGAGTTATTTTAAGATGAGTGTTTTGTTGATGAGGGATGATATTAGAAAAGTAATTAATTTCAGCAGCTTTGATCAGTTAACTGTTATTTTATATCTTTTCCCAGCTCTCTCTGGAGCACAGTCCTTCTGGGTAGGCAGTGGTTTAATCTCATAAAGCCACATGCATAGACACATACATACACAAACAAAAAAAATATGACTTGGAATATAAATTATATGTATAACACTTGAGAGGCCAGAATGTAAATCAATAAAAATGTCAAATGCATCATAAAGACCAAAACATTTTAATAACCAAAGGGAAGAAATTTAGTTTATTGAAGTATTAAAGGGTATTTTCATGTTCATGTGTGTTTTTGTTTTTGTCAAAGGTTTATTGTGAAGGATAATAAATTATTATATAAAATCAATCTTTTTCCTATGTTGAAAATCATCAGTTTTTGGAAAAACTAAGGAATCCTCACAGTGATTTAAAACTTAGAAAACTATGATGTTCTTGTTAAATTTACTAGATGCTATCATAGTCTGAAAAAAATACAACCATAATTCAAATAAATAAAGGACTGGTATCATAGACATGCAAATAGTGTTTTAATTAACATTTGTGCTATTTGGCCTTTACTAATTGGGATGACAAAATATAGTCTATTAATTAGATAAAATATTAATAACATATAAATATTTTATTAAGATTTAACTTGCAGAATTGCATTGTAGGCTTTACAGATAATAATCATGGACAGTTTTCTTCCCTTTCCAGGTACAATCAATTTGTAAAATGCTTGTTTTGAAAATGCAAACTGGTTACAATTTCATGGATATCATAAGAAACTGTTTGAGCAGAATGAGAATTATGTGCAAACTCATTATGAGAAACACTAGTTGAACACAAAATTATACTCAACTGTACTGAACCATATAGGCATTGCACAGTTACTTCTGTTCCCCATAGAACTTTCCATCATGTTTCAGATAACCCATCCTCTATCACTTCAGAATAACCCACAAAATGGGATAGTTCTGAGGCTCGCTTCAGCAAGCAAACCTTAGATCTGTTTCAAGGTAAACTATATTGTTTCTTGTGTATTTATAAAACTGTGTTATTATTTTTAGTTAGTTCTATGTTTTTCTTTTTAAATTATATGTCACTGATGAAGTTGATGCTGTTTCTCTAACATCATTTCTTTATATAGAACCTGTAGTTCGTGTTTCGTGATTTATACAGTGTGATAATTTTTAGGAAAAACTGACTATACTGGAAATTTTCACCCTTCAGTATCCTTTCAGTTAGGTAGGCAGGATTACGGAACCTAATTTGCATATAGGCTATGAGTAGAAGTAACTCGTAACTTGTGGGACAAAGTGTAAGATTGCAGGCACACAACCCTTTAATGGCCTCTTGTCCTGCCTCATTAACATGGAAGTCAAGTGTTCCAGACAGTGCAGTTGTAGGAGGGTGGAAGGGTGGTCAACTAAATTGTTTCTGCTCTGCATGAAAGTTCTTTCAAAAAACTTTAAAACAGAATCAGACTTCACATAAAAGAAAAATAAATATCTATAATGGTAAATCCTGAAATTTTAGATTATCTCTTACAGGAGCATAACTTACAGTCTTTTGACTTTTATAGTAAAAAAATCCATTGCCTGAGTTTGGGGTATATAATGTTTCACCATAGAACAACTTTTGGGTTTTTAATATTCATATTTATTAATTTTTCTTGAATGGGTACAGGGTGTTCTGAATCAGAAGTGTTCTGTAGTGCTAATTAAATACACCATAGTAAATTAGGTGTCTTTTTCACCATGCTCTCCCTTTGCCCTAGTCCTCACCTGTAGAGTGATGGGATCAGAGTCAGATCAATCTTCCTATACAAATCATTGGACAACTTATATGTACAGGTTGATGAAAAATGATTGTATTTTACTTATAAAGAAAAAAAAATGAAGGATGCTTCTCTTTTCCTGAGGGCTTCCTTCTAATTCCTAATCCAACTATTTGGTATAAAAATAAAATCTTTTCAGGACTCAGATAGTCTCTAGTTTCTCTGCTTTGGGCACATAGGGTTGTCTCTAACTTCCCTTGCTTCATTGTTCCTTGAAATGCAAATACCCAGAAAAATAAAAGCTCCTCTTCATGGAATTTTGGGAGTTTAACCAAGGAACCTATTCTGGGATGTAACTACGGTCCTTTTTTCCTAGAGTTAAGAGAAGTATTATTATCCTTTTGGATAAAAGCAATTAACTCGACAAATGACTACAGGTAGAAATCTCATAGTTTGCAAAATTTTTTAGGAGGCTCAATTTTTTTTTTTTTTTATCTACCGGAAAACATTGAGAAATCCAGTAAATTTTTATTTCCCTATACATATCAATGTAGCAAAGAGAATATCTCCTTTTTTATTTCCAGTTAACAGATCACTATAATTAATTTTAGGATCCAAATTGAGTTTTAAATATGTTTTTGACAAAATTGGTAAATTATATTTTTATTGAGATGAGATTAGTAGTTTTGTTCTCCAGGTAGAAATAAACACTATTAATTTACAAAGAAAAGCTTTTTTTAATTTACAAAGAAAATCTTTGAGTTTCTGACTTAATATTAATCATAACTAACATTGTTCAAAAATTGACTTTGGGTCATGTATTATTTTAAGTACTGCTTATATTAACTCATTTACTTCCCTTAATCCAATAAGGTAAGTATGACTAACAGTCCCATTTTACATACAAGGAAACTGAGGTACACATAAGTCAAGAAATTTTCCCAAGGTCACATTGTAGATATATAGTTGCAATCTGATCTTATGTCTGAATCTAAGACTCCATTCTCTTAATCATTATATTGTACTATGCTTAATATAGTGAAGTACTATACACAATTGATTCTACCCCATGCAATCCAACCCATGAGATTTCACTGAAATGAGATGAAGTATGAAGTATTAAAAGATACATCTTATATATTTGCAAGCAACGTTTCCGATAAGGACCTAATATCCAAAATATACAAAGAACTCACACAATCAATAACAACAACAACAACAACAACAACAAAATGATCTAATCAAAAAATGGGCAGAGGACCTCAACAGACACTTCTCCTTAGATGATATACAAATGGCCAACAAACATATGAAAAGATGTTCAACCTTGCTAGCTATTAGGGAAATGCAAATCAAAAGCACAATAAGATACCATCTCATACTTGTTAGAATAGCTGTACTCAACAGCACAAGTAACAGCAAATGTTGGAGTGGATGCGAAGAAAAAGGAACCCATATGCACTGCTGATGAGACAGCAAATTGGTACAGCTATGGAGGTTCCTCAAAAAAACTAAGAAAGAATGGGTCTACTATATGACTCAGTAATCCCTCTACTGTGTATTTACCCTGAAGACTTGAAAACTCATATCCAAAAAGATATTTGCACACGAATGTTCATAGCAGCATTATTTACAGTGGCCAGGACATGGAAGCAACTGAAGCATCCTATGATAAATGATTGGCTAAAGAAGCTGTGGTACATATATACAAAGGAATATTATCCAGCATAAGATATGAAATACTGCCATTTGGGACCACCTGGACAGACCTTGAGATAATCATACTAAGTAAAATACGCCAGGTAGAAAAATTTGAAAATTCCATAATATCACTTATATGTGGGATATAAACCTAAAAGCAATAAACAAACAGGACAGAGATCCATGGACATGGACAATAGACTAGTGGTTGCCAGAGGGTAGGAGAGAGCGAGGTGAGGGTAGGTAGATGGGGTAAAAGTGGTAAAATATGTGGTGACAGAAAAAGATCTAACTATGGGAGCTGAACACAATGTAAATATATATATGCCTTGCTGTTAAAGTGTACAGCTGAAACTTATTGGATTTTGTTAACCATTGTAACCATAAAAAAAATAATAATTAATTTTTAAAAAGATACACTTTATTCAAAAGGGTTCATTTTTTTAATGTTTCAAACTCTCCCAAATGCTATATATAGCATTATAAATTTTAATCCCAAGGAATTTGAGTATATTACATCCTCCACAAAAATATTATAAAAATGAATCTTTTATTTTTATTATAAAAATGTTGTTTGGCATCTGTAGTTTTAAAAACTCTTATTGTTTGTATGCATGGCAATAGATAGGATCCATGTTTCTTCCTTATATTTGACTTTTCAACTTGGCTCCAGTTAACCTTTGCAACTTGTTCAATGAGAAACGCCAGTGAACTGTATCACCATACACAATTAATGGCTGAGTGGTCTATAATAAATGAAAATGCCACTACTGCTTAGCAATTAGCTTATGGATCATCTCCAACCACTTAGAACCTCTTCCATCTGCAGCATTTAAACAAGCTGGGTGATTTAAATTATACTTAAAGCGAACGGCAATATTCAATTACTAGTGGGTTCATTGTGTGGAATTGTCACCATTATGATTAACGGCCTTTATGAAAAACAATTAATTTGGTGTCTTGTTGCTAGGTCAACTATAAAAGCTAATTACCTTGAGGAAAGAATTATGTTTATCGGTACATACCCTTTTATCATGCTTTGATCTAAAGCATTAATAAGATCTCTTTTAAAAAGTTGCAGAACTTAAGTGTGAAATGTATCTTGAACATTAACCTAGGGGGGAAAAAAACTGAGTCATTTCTTTTTCTTACTAAAAGAACATAATGACAGGTAAAAGGGAAATAAAAGCTCAACTTACACAGAAATCAGATATAGTCTCTCATATTTTCAAATCTATCTTTGGGAGCTCAGTAACTCACATTCAAGTAAGGAATGGCAGCTAGACAAAGGTATTTGACATCTTATAGAAGAGTTCAAGTGCAAAGGAGATATGTATCATTGCAAATCCAGTAACACAAAACACAAATAACTTTCTCATCTTACTAAACCACTGAGTTAAAAAGAAAACAAGAAACAAAGCCACGCTGCCTTTTTTCAGCAAATGTTTTCAATAGGTATATAAAAGAACTGTTCTCGATTTATTCATAAGCCTTTGGGTGAGGTGAGAGAAAAACCACTCTGTTCTTTTGAACATCTGTTATATTTAAAGTTTTCCTTGAAGGAGATAAGTTTTAATATCATTCTGCTCTATGAAGCCCTTAGAATCATGAGTTAGATTCTGATGGTTTTGCAGTGGTGATATATATATATGTATGTCTACACACACACACACACACATATAGATAAATATATGTATATAAATAAATATATATAAAGATAAATATATATATATATTTATATATGTGTTTGTTGTGTGACAATTTGGTAATCAATAGGTTTATCTGAACAATGTCTTAACCTCTTTCCAAGTGTTCATTTCTTTCCCAAAATTATTGTCTAATCTTTTTACTTAATCTCTACAATATATCTCCATCATCACTAATTTTTTTTTTAATTAATCAAATTCTTCATTTGGGTTCATACAAAATTTTCTTACTATCATGAATTGCTAATGCTGTGTCTCTCCAAGGGAACTTAAAGAACATTGAATTTAACTATTTATTCATTACATAAATGACTAATGTAAATGTTGAGAAATTTTGTGATTATAGTTTTCTATGGCAATTTGTTGTCCGTCTTGATATCATTGAACAATTTAATCATAAGAATATGCCAGAGGCTTCTCTTCTGGGCACCAATATCACCCTAAATATGTTTTTATTTTTTTATATTGCCTTGTAATAACACTATGAATGATTCTCCATTCCATTATGCAAACTTAAGGAAAGTAACTACATTTTACTCATCTTTATAGCCGCTATATTTATAGAATATATGACCTACAAATATTTGCTAAATTAATAAATGAATGAAGTAATAACTGATATGTTATTCATTTGATTCAGCAAATGTATGGAGAACAGAAAATTTTGCTACGAAGTGTGTACACAAAATAGCATGATTTAATAATATTTCAATGATAATTTCTGCTGATAATATTGGAGTATCCGAAAAATCCACATCAGGGTGATGAATAAGACTCAGAAGCTACATAGTTTATCCTTGGGCCAATTAGTCTGGCCAAAATCCAAAAACAAATTTTCAACAATTTGCTAGGGGATGCAAGTCAATCAGGGATAGCTTTAAATAGGTTATAGAAAAAGTTAAAGATTTATATCTTAATTATTTAATAAAGATTTATATCTCTAATATATATAGAACTTTATTACTTATAAAATATATTTGAGAATGATATCTGTTGATGCTCAGAAGCATATTATAAAAATAGTTTTGGTTTTGTTATACTAATTTTATAGTCAAGGAAAACAATCCTTAAAAATTTAGGGAACTTCTATAAGAAGTTTGAACCAAATTTGAACCAAAGAGAATTCTATAACTTTACTTTTTAAAGAAAGATCCTCAGATAAGGTAGTGTGGACATTACCTGGGACTCTATTGGAAATGTAGAATCTTAGATCCCAGACTTATAGAATAAAAATCTGCCTTTAAATGTATTTCTCAGTTGAAGTATATGCATGCATAACATAACATTTGAGAAGTGTCGGTCTAGTTCTCTTTTTACTAGATTATACTTATGATATTACATTACAAATTAGGCATTATATAAGATGCTATGGCATGTCTATGTTATGGAGACAAAAAAATGGTCCATCTGCCTGTATGCATCTAACCCAAAGAAGAGATACATACAGATTTTTCAGAAAAGAAAGTAAGGTTTATTAGAGAGTTGCAAGTCCCAGAGACACAAGAAAGCTATCACTCTAAGGCCTGGCTCCCTGGGTATCTTCAAGAGTACAGATATATAGGGAAAAGTCAGTAGTCATGGAAACTAAGGGATGTGGGGTCGTGGGTGCTACTGATTGGACAGTTGGAGGGGGATGAGGTAATTGATCATCGTGTCTGGTTCTGGAATAGGCCATTGCACCATCCTATCTGGTCTCATGGCTGGTAGGGTTGTTGTTTGCCTCAGTAGGTCTTGGCCTAAAACTCATGTAAAGCCAAAATGTTATCCTTAAAGTCCAACCAAAACCTATTATTTTCCTCATGATTATAGACTTGAGATTCAGTCAATCTTATGTCCTAAGACTTAATGATTAAAGGAGCAAACTGCCAGAGGTTAAGGGAAGAAAGAAGCAAACCAGTCACAATGCCATTATCTGGGCAAAACCAGCTTGAATCAGAGAGAGAGAGAAAAAAAACTATATTAAAGAAATGAAGTTGTGTGTGTGTTACATCTAGAAATAGTAGAGACTGAGAAGTAAAATGAAAATCTGCACACATACAACCTAGTGAGCAGAAATCATCACAAATATTTGGGAGTGTTTACTTATTTTGCAAAGAAAGAAGTTTGGGGATAAAATAAGAGGCTTCAAAATGGGGAAAAAAATAATTCAGGGAAAAGTTAAAGTTTAGTGTTTTGGTGACTGAGTGTATAAAACTGAGCTATGATTATAAATAGAGGTGATTGTGAAGTCTCTAAGAATGCTGAATGCAGCATCTTTTCTATCATCAGAGTGCCAAAGTAGTTATTGTATTTGTTTGCAGATAACTTGCTAATTGTGACAATCAATTAAATTATAAAAATGAATAGTGTCAGTCTATAGCATGCATTAGAAATTGTAATGCACCTGATTTCAGGATTACATTTTTGTGTCATACTAAAAATAGAATACACTAAAGTGTAAGGCCATTTTTGAAGCTCTGTTTTTGTTTTTGTTTTTGTTTTTCTATTTACCTTGTCACTTATCTTGACTATTTATCCTTTCCTATGAACATCTGTAATGTCAATATTGGATAAGATCTGAGAATATTGGATGAGAACATATGACTAAATGGAAATAGATTTACTTTAGTGGGAGTTACCCTTTACTACCTCTGGTTTTCTAAAATGAGGCCTAAAAATGTATACAGTAAGCACAACAAAGAGATTCCCTTTTGGAACTCAAACAAGTGACTGATTCCTGTAGAAGGTGGGTAAAAGTTTCCTTTTATCTCATTTGAGTAAAAACAACATTCAGAGGTCTTAAATGTCTGAATATATAGATAAGCACCTCCTCTTTTGCCTACAATTTCAAGCTGAAGATTCCTCTGTTCCTTGAAGATTCATTTATCCTTGATATTGATAGAAGGTACTGAAATCCACAGTGAAAAGTCAGTTCTCAAACTGAATACAGCTTCTCAAAAGCCAAAGTTCTGAACACTTCAAGTAATACTGAAATGTTTTGTTACTGCTGTTATCAACCTTTAGTGGCCTTGATATCAGGGAGTAGAGGACAGCTTGGATCCATGGCTTATACTGCCTGCACTGCTCAGCTAATAGACTGGCACAGGAGTTGGGCTATTCAGAATAAGCATTTATTATCACAGCACAGGTGATCTGAGAAAGCAGCAGGTTAACACCTTCAAAAACTGCCTTCCTTTCTCATTCTGGCTTAGGGTATTTAAGGGAAAATCTGGGCGTTATTCCAGGGGTTACGTGATGGTTCTAGGGGGTCTGTTGTGATTCATGGAGCTGTCCCTCTGGTAATGTGGTTCTCCGGAAGTGTCAGTAACCCAGGAACAAAGATGAGAGTAGCCTGGAAGGAATGATAGACCATAAAGATTGTGATCAATAAGCATAAGGGTATTTATCGTAAGTTTCAGGACAAATTTTCATGGCAGGGAAACTTCCAAGCTCTGAGTCAATCCACAGGGGACAATCTATTGTTAATCTATAGGATAAGAAAAGGTGAGGCCAGGGACCCTGTGAAACTTCTATTACAAGGGTGCCAATCAGCCTACTGTTGAAATGATCAATCCACAAATACTTCATAAGCCAAAATGTACTTGGTGTGTTGCTTTGAAGGGAGTTAAAACAGAAATGCATCACAAGGCACCTGCTTCAACAGAAAACCAGTGTAATATGGAAAAAAAAATCATTTCATTATGCTAGCTTTCACCTGTTGAACATGTAACCTTGGGAAATTTAACAACATCCCCGTATCTCATTTTAAAAGGAGGATAACACCATTCCTTCTTTTATCCAATTTCCTCAACAAATATTTATTGGATTAACAAGACAAAATCTTCACTTCAAAGGAAAGCTAGCAGTTTAATAGAAAGCAAACAGATAAACCACATGCCATCATCAAGAAATAGGTGCTGTGGGGGAATTAAATGAAAATAAAGTGATAAAGAGAGATTGAGAGGTTATTAAAAACTGTTTACATATGCAAGCTAGGGAAGCCATCTCTGAGAAGGTATTGTTTGAGTCAAGAAGTAAAAGATAAAGAGTTATCTCATATACTTAGGATATTTTTTCACTGGAAGGGCCAAGAGATAACATCCAAGGTATATGACATAACTCTTTTCAGAGCCATGAGGATTATCACACACACTCACACAGTCACACCACACACACACAGTCACACACACACACACGCGCGCGCACACACACACACACACACACACACACATCAATGTGATTGGATTAATGCCAGTAGAGCAAATAGAGTGTCTATAAAAAATCTTACTCTTATTTATAGCTAGTTATAATTAATTAATGAGATTGACACTGTTAAACATTCAACACACATCAGCAAAATGAAAATAATATAACATTCGAAAATACATATATTTCTAAGTAGAGAAGACAAGAGAAAGTTAGGTTTCTAGCCAGGTTTAAATCTTACTTAGCAGCAGTCTTCACAAAAAGATGCTTGCCCACTGATTTTATTCATTTACAATAGCAATATATCTAAATATATTATGGAAATTATAATTATCTGTTAAAGCATATCTATTTGCTTGGAAGAGATAGCAAAGAGTAGCCAGTCCATATTCTTAACCCTAAGAAGATTGAATAAAATATATCACAAATATGTACCTATCGGTCAACAACATTACAGATTACAGAAGTCCATAAATTCATACTGGATGATTGCTTGCATTTAAGAACCAAACAGTCTAGTTACCTCTAGAAAATTATTTAATGTCATGGATAAATGTTAAAATGATACATACTTGCTTCTAGCCTCAGTAAATATTTTTGTCAACATTTTTAAATGGTTGCTCTACAGTTTCTTTTGCAATATCACATTGTAATGTAGGAAACACTAAGAAGGTGCCCTTAATTTCAGATACTTGATTCTTATTTCTTAAAGGGAAAGAAAGTAATAAAGTCAAATACAACTTTTACAAAAGAAAACAAAACCTGTGAAATGTACTGATTTACTTTGGGAATTATGGTTTGGAAGAGAAGCAAAAAAAAAAAAAAAAGATTCTTATAAAAGGTTAAAGGGAAATTGTGTCTGCCTGATGGGAGACTGAGTACAGATATATGTTTGCCTCCTTTATAATTTATAGAATTCTGTGATCTATGTTTTCTTTCTCTTGGCATTTTCAGGAAAAAAGATTAAGAATGTAAATGAGTTTTGACCTTACTATGAGGGGTTAGGAACTGGGTGGAACATTCTCAAGTATTTGGGGGAAATTCAACTTTTATTACCTGAGTAATGTAGTCAAATTCTATTCACCTATTTCTTTTGTTTGTTTCTTTCCAGTTTGTTTGTTTATTTGTTTTACTATAGTCAAATTATATGCAATATCATTAAGAGGTATTATTTTCAACAATGAACTCCTGGAAATTTATTGTGACTTAAGGCAGCAATGTAGCACAGTTTATTGATTTTTGTTACATGAAGAATATACGTTTACACTCTAATCATTAACCTTACAAAGATATTTGGCTTAATGAAAACACTTGGGAATGTTTATTGCTGCATTTATTATCAACATGTGAAAAAACAGCTATCATCCAGTGTCAAGACTCTAAACCCCATTGTTTGCTTTAAATGAGGCAGAACATAAATGTTTTATTTCAAGAACATAAATTCATTTAGAAAGAAAATGTATCTACATTCTAGAATGTATCTGTATTTACCAGGTTTTTTTGTTTGTTTGTTTTTTGTTTTTTGTTTTTTTTTTCAGGTCTGATGCATTGACATTTAGAGTCTTGCTGCCCCTGGAAAAACTACCCTTCCCAGGGTTAGCCACTTCCTAGAGATGGTAAATAACTCACCCAATGAGCACTCTTTTCAAACCCAAACCAGCCAATCCTGAGCTCTCTGACCAACCACCTCCTTTATCAGGCTTTCACATTCTGGGCCACAAATCCACCTGCCCTAATCACCTCAGGCCAGAAGAGTATGGTCTCTATATCTCGGAGCCCACTGAAATTAATCAAATTAGTCAATCTTAAACCTGCTTACCTTGCCCACGTATTCCTTCCCAACAAAACAACATGGGATCTCCTCACACTCACTTCCCTTCCTCTAACTCTTAACTGACCCATGGGCTTTCCCTTTAACCCGCCAAAGTATGGAGTGCCCTCTACTCTTGGGATCTGTGAACACAGAAAATCCTCTTTTTATGGCAGTTGTCTCCAGATCTTTTGGCTTTATCATACCCAAATAATAATAAAAGCTACATTAAAATAGTATCATGATTTCTATTTTTCAGGCTAAAAAAATATTACTGTATTTTTTAATTTAAATAGGTTCTGAGTTACTAAAGTTGAGTTGAGGCTGCTGTGTTTTAATATAAACATTCTTAGATTTTTGTCTTCTGGAGTGCAAAAAAGCTGAGTAAAATATACGTGTTAACATTGTTCATTTTAAATCAAGCTGGAATGGCATAGTGTACTACAACTTGAAATTGAGAATACTGATCCCATTAAATAGATCATAAACTTTTTTTTGGCAAGAAGACTATGCAAATTTAAACTTTGGATACTGGATAATTAGAAATCTAAATTCATCCTTTGGGCAATTATTTAACTTCCAGTAAATTCTGAGGTAACTTCCCCTGTTATTCACTTAAAATTGTATTGAACACTGGCTATGAGTGTGCAGACTGCAGTAGGTGTTATAAAATACCAAGCTGAATAAAACAAAGTTTCTATTCTTATGGGACTTTCTTCTGTGTGGTAAACATATGTTTTGATGTGTAATGTACTGAAAACAATGGAAACATGATCAAGAGAAAAAATATAGGTTTGACATGTGAAACGATTCGACAAAATAGAAACACAAATGCTATTAGATTATCACAAAATTAGAGAAAAGGTCAAATCAACTTCTCTGCCTACACATGGTAATGCTGAGAAACACATGTCAGAACTATTCTGATTTTCCAAAATGTATTATAGATCATATAATATGTAGCTTAAACTCAACTTTCTGTAACATGGTCTATTGAGGAGATATATATATCCATTATCCCAATTAAATCTAATATATGTTGGAAATTTCAGAAAATATTTTAGACACGTATCCAGTCCTAAAGTTTTTTTTAAAAATGGGAGTTCCTATTGATTACAAATAAAATAGAAACTCAAAGCCAAAGTGATAAACTGAATTACACACCTCACTGGATTATGGGAGTTGGACAAAATGTCATGCCGGTAAGTAATGGGGAAGAGTACTTTAATAAAGCTCCACAATAACAGCCAGAGCTGTCTAAGTGATCTGGGGTCTGGAATTCAGTATCTATGTAAATTCTACAGCTTAATGATGCTACTTGAATCTCGAACCAAACAAAACAAAATCCAAAACAAAGCAAAACAAAAAAACTATACATAGTATCACCACCTATAGACTTAGAAATAAATGTAAAAATCAATTCTAAATGATAGAATCCTACAACAATGACGCTAACAAAAGTTTATCTGTGAGAGATTAAATTCTAAATCTATACATGTCTCAAATTATAGAAACTTCATGGACCATAAACCTAATCAAGAAATTAGAATATATATTATTTCAGCACCATCGATAAGCTAGAGCTTCAGGAGATGAAAACACAAAATCGTTATGTCAGGACACTTTCACAGTGTATGACTTCAATTCCAAAAAAGGCCCCGCCACGATGACGAACTCAAAATTTAAAATTACAATATATACGGGGAAATAACTGCGTATGAGGGAATTATCAGTTACAAAGTAAAGAGAAGTTATCTCAATTAAACATGATATTTGAACAATATAACATTAATGTGTTAAAATTCATGAGACAAAGAATAAGAGATACACTAAAACAAAGGCCAGCATTTCGTTGGCCTAACATATTAAAATGTTACTTCTTAAAATATTAGTTATTAAAGTAAAAGTCAATACATCAACTAAAAATATTAGACACAGATAGAAAGAAAATTAATGAACTGGATGGAAATGGAAGAGAAAATGTTGCACAGAGGGCAGAAGGAAAATATTGTATAAATGAATTCTTAAGAGGTATCAGGAAATATAGAGACAATAATAATGTTCATTCTATGACTAATCAGTGTTTAATAAGGAAAAAATTAGGAGAAGCAATATTCAAAATAATGATAATACCAATTTTTCATAATTAAACAGAAATGAATTTGAACTTTGAATATATAAAATCTCAAGGAGAAATCAATAAAAACAAATCTATAACTGTCATGGTAAGATGCATCAAATATGTCAAGAAAATATGACAGATTAATGGAAAAATGAAAATAAAAATTTTAAAAATGACTATCAAATTGATGGAAATTTTTATTACCAACCATAGGGGCTAAGAGACATTGAAATAGATATATTCAGAGTTCTGCAGAGTGGGAATGATGGTGGGCATGGTTTTAGGAAAAGCTGGAGAAAAACAGCAGCCTGGCATTTTCTATATGCAATACAATGTTGTCATGTAAATTTGAGGAAGAAATTAATACATAATGTTCAGATGTAAAAAAAGAGTCTGAAAAATCTTACTTTATTTTCAGTGTTCTCCAATGAAATATAATCAATAGGATATGTATATATAATATTATTATATATTTATATATTATATTATACTATATTATATATATTAATATAAAAATTTTTTGAGAATTTTTAAGAAATTAGTTCACACATTTGTGAGGGCTGTCAAGTTCAAAACATATAGGGCAAGCCAATAGATTCGAGTTGCAGGTAGGAGCTGATGTTGCAGCTTGAGTCCAAAGTAGGTCTGGATTCAGAATTTCTTCATCCTTGGGCGACCTCAGTCATTTTCTTAAGGCCTTCAACTGATTAGATGAGGACCATCCACATTATTCAAGGGGATATGATTTACTTGAAATCCTAAATGTTAGTCACACCTAAAAATTACCTTGACAGCAACATTTGTATTTGACCAAAAATTGGGGTCTTTCTTTTTCTCTCTTTTTCTCTCCCTTTCTCTCTCTTTCTTTCTTTCCTCCTTCCTTTCTTTCTGTTTTAACTTCAGATGTTAAGAACTTACATTTCTGAATTTTTTTAAGACTGTTTTTCATTTATGTACTTGTTTTGGATGGTCTTCCTCACCATAATATGAAAAGTTATTATCACTGAGATCCTATTATTACCAACACTTAATGTTCAATTCTGTTACATGTTTACCAATATTAAATTCTCTTAATAAACTCATGAAGATAAATTAGGTTAGAAATTTCCATATCTAGATTTTGAGTTAATAGCTATCAAGACAAATTTATTTTCTTTTCAAGAAATGTAATCTCACAGCACACTATAATACTCTGTAGGATTAAGAATTAGATGATCCATGTTTAATGACTACACAGCCAATTATTTTCATAAACAAAGGAAGGTTCATAGAGATTCTTCATAGAAGTATTTTATGATTTACCAGAACCCTTTGTTCTGTTTTTTTGTTTCTTTTTATTTTCCTCAGCAAAATGACATTCTTCATGCATTATGGAACATGTTCCTTTAAGGTTGGTTTCCGAGGTTCCTTTCTCAATTTATCTGTCTTATCTATAACTTTTATCTATTAAAAAACATTTTCCTAAGAGTTTCTATCTGCTTTGTTACTTTCTATTTGGTGAAAATTCAAGAGAACAAGAACATCATTTGGCCTAAAATCGAATGCATACCAGAAAAATTCTAAATGGAAATTTGGAATAAGGTATTGTATTAACCATATACAAGCAGAACATTAAAGATCTAAATTTTTCATGTATGTTTATTGATCCTATTTCTAAAAAATCATGGGAAAACTAAAAAAAGAAAAAAAATAAAATGGAGATACACTGTTTTGTTTTTCCTTTGAACCTATTTAAAATCTAAATTTGTTGATACTAAGACTTTCTAATTCAAAATGTAATTACCTACAAATTAGCATTCATTTCTCTGTGTCCTTTTAATATAAAGCAAAATCTCTTTTTCAAAATTCAGTAATTTACTGTTGAGGAGGGTAGACCTTAACATGCATTGCAATGTTAGTAAAATGCCTTAGACTTAGCAATGCAAAAATAATTTATGTTTTGGCCTCTTTGTCATAGAATCACAGTGGTTTTAAAATACCTTTTATGAACCTATTGGTTTTTATTCATTAAGAAAATAAAGATTTGTGATGCTTGTTATTCTTATAAGAAAATTGAATCTTCTAACTATTGAGGATTACATTAAAAATGTTATCTTACCAAGTAAATACAAATTTTCTAATAAAAATGTATTTCCAAGAAATAAAGTAATTTTTTTTATTTTTGATATTAGATGCGGAAGATAAAAATCTTTATTTTAACATAAACCTTAACTATTAACAACAACAAAAGATTATTTATAAAAATAGGCCCTGTGATGTATTTTACAGCACCACTTACATATTATTTGGACTCATAACCTAGCCTAAGAAAGATCACATTTAACTGAAAATTTTAATAGCTAGTTACACTTAGTAGGTATTAGAAATATTCCATTTTTCACAGGTAATCATTTATGAAAGTGGTTAATAATATCTTTCAAGACCTCATTAATTCTGAACACTTAAGGCAAATTCATGAGTTTGAATTTTAAGGAAAGGTACCTGTGAGCTCTAATTGGCATTCTGCTCCATAAACAACATTATATGTTCATTTTTTTAACTAGCTCACTAAGCATTCATACTATGGTATTCATGAAGAAATTAATCTTCATCTGGAATTAACTAGATGTTTTTTTATATTTTGGAATAAAATAGTCTTAGCACAGCAAAATATGAGCATTATTAAAATCATATATTTTTAAAGTCACAAACATAGCATTTTTACTATCACTGCTTTGGGAGACATTTTTGGGTTTTCATTGTGAATAACAATATCTTCTCCTGTATTTAGCATATTCCTTTTCTTCTTCTCCATAAGTTCATATATAACACAAAGGTCATATATAAAACTCAAGACAGAAGAGTTCTCTGGAACCAACCTGGAAACTGCCTCTCACTCTAAAGTGATCCAAGTAAACACTTGATACACACAAAATGTTACAATGATTTTCATTTATTATTATATTTACTTAAATTGAACTCTGAATACTTGGAATAGGTTCCCTCAAGATAATAAGAAGAGTGTCAGGAGATGCTAAATCCTGAGAACACACGTGACATACCTTACTGAAATATATATTTTAATCTAATTTTTTTTGAAGTAAGCATTGTCATTTGCAAGTGGTTTAAAAATATCGCTGTTAGAATACAGTTTCCTTTCCAACATTTAAAGTGCTTACAGATCATCATTTCTACCCTCACAAGAAAAAAAAAACTGAACAAGTTGAAATATAGCAACTTTTCTTAGATCCACCAGAGAATTGAGGTCACAGGACAAGCTGCCACCCCAAAACTGGAGAGACTGGTGAATTCAGGGAATATAGATCAGTTTACCTGAAGTAGAAGTCTCTGGGGCCTCTGAACAGTAACTAATGAATTGCTGGAAGCTGAGTGTAGATTAGTTGAGAGTTAAAAACTCCTGATTGCCCCATATATGGAGGTTTTACCTCCAAAAACCCAATAGAATTCTACTCTTTATTATTTTTCTATATACTCTAGGGAAAGATAATCATTTTGAAATAAACCCAGCATGTTCTCCACCACAAAGGTCTACCTAGAAAGAGAAAGGATTTCACTAGAGTGTTATCCAATGTGGAGAAAGGAATATAATCCAGCTCCATCCCCGTCTGGCCTTCTTTTCTTAGCTAAGGAGGAAGAGAAAAGCTAAGAAGCACTTGTGAAGATCACAGGACAGGGGCACAGATCAGTCAAAAGACTGAAGCTTAAACAATGGTTTACCGAACACATCCCCTCTCCCAGCATCTTAGCAGTACATCCACAGGGCTCTTGTGTAGTAACAGTGGAATACAGCCAAAGTCCTTTAAGGCTCAGACTCTATTTAAGAAGTAGTTTCCAGAAAAAAAAAAAAAAAAAAAAAAAAAACAAGACAACAGGAGAGATGAAAAAAAGACATTGTAGGAAAATGAAGCCTCTAAAACCTATAGTTCCACAAACAGGAAACTCGGCCTAACTCCTAGCCAGATAAACATAAACCTCACATTAAAAGACTATCTATCTCGGTTCCTATTACCTGATACATTGTGCTATAAAGCAAACCACATGCACGTACACACATACACATAGAAACACCCATAAAAGCAACACACAATTGACTTCAAATAGAGTATTTTTTGATATTGGAAATTGTTTAAATTAAATTTAGTAGCATTTTCTAGAAATCTGGGGCAAAATTAAAATAAGGGGGAAAAGTATGGAGAGTACTACATCCCTGACAAAAATTAAACACTGCTTTTGTTGTATTCTACTTAACATATTTGCAGAATATCTGGCAGATATAAGCAATACATTATTCTATTTTAATTTTTTTTGATGCAAGTTATTCCGGAAATGTGCCAATTCTTTTTGAAATGGCATGCCATATAACCATTCAGTGCTTTATAGTTTCTAATTTCTCCATCATCACTAGAGCTAATGTGATAGGCGGGGGGGGGGGGGGGGAAACAAAAAAAAAACAAGAATAATCAACTTTAACATTGTCCAATGTACATAGGCTATAATATAAAAGGTGTTTTCCAATCCAAATTTCCATCTTCATATTACTTTTTGTTACAAAGTACAAAGACTTATCTTTCATATAAACAATTTGGAACCTGGCAATCAAAAACCAATAAATGTTTTGAAATGCTTTTATTTTAATGCTATCTCATGAGCATTAATGTTTTTCAGTTTAAGTTTATTGAAAATAAAGGTTTCAGTTTATTAAGGAGAATAAAAACAAAATGTAGTCTGGTTAATAAGTATAGCAAACAGTTTATTAAAAAATATTTTCTTTCCACATTCATCACACTGCACAATGAGCACTGTTCGATTCTAATGCTCAGTTATATGAGTACTGGGAAATATTCAACAGACTAAGAATTCCTAGTTACATTTTGATTTGCCTTACAGATAACTAGAGGCTACCACTTAATCAAAGTGTAAGGGAAAATAACAGTTTTCACACTTGTTTAGTTGATCTGTTTTATCGTGTTTTTATAGGAAAGGCAGAAAGGAGCCTCTGTTGCAAAGTACATTTAACAGAAAATTATGAAAGTCAACCGTGATCTTACTAAGAATTTGTCGAACAACTTTTTTGTTGCCTATTATTTTGCATTGTGTAGAAAAAGTTAATTCTTTCCATTCTTCATTCCATTATCAAGGTTATATTTCCAATATATACATATTAGATTATTGCTACAGATTATTATTTCATTCATTTATATGCTTCAGAGATTTTTGCCATGCTTTAGCTATAGTAGTTATTATAATATTTCTTTGTGAATGAAATATATGGGCTTTTAGATGACATGCAGAAATTCTCTGCTTTCACGAAGGCATCTATAACTTTAAACTTGCTTGCATATTTATACAAAATGAAGCATGTATTCCACAATGACTTCACTATATGTGAGTTTTGTGTGGCCAGATGTGAGTTTGGTATGTCCAAGTGGAATACATTTGAACCTTGACTATACAAATACATTTTCAGATAACGGGATCAAGTACACAATGCTTGAAAGCTCCATTCTGGAGTCAGATAGACCTGAGTAAATTCCAGATCTCCTATTTGAAAATTTCAAAACTGTTTCTTAGCCTCACGTAGTGTTGAGGTTTTATGCTTGTAAACTATCAACAAAAGATAATATATAATATTTTAATTACATATGTAAGTATATGTGTCATTTATATATCTATATCTACATCTCTATATACCTATACCTATATCTATCTATATCTATATCTATCTATATCTACATATTTCTAGGTCTAGGTCTAGGTATACATCTACATCTATATATACCTTCTAACTCAGTGATTCCACTCAGGGATTTACTGTAGAGATACGAGATACACAGCAGACACTAAGGAAGGGATAGAGATGCACAGAATTGAAATGACCAATGTACACGTTTGTTCATCACAGCATTGTTCATGATAACTAAATTGTAGGATCAATTAAATGTACACCAGTAGGTACCTGTAAAATAAGGTATACCACATCTTTAAAATCAAATAATTTTAAAAACATTACACACAAATACACAAATATATGAAGATTAAGGAGGCTCTTAATGTACAGATAGGTAAAGACCACCAAAATATAATGTTGAGTAAAAAAAAAAGCAAGGTGTCCAACAAAGGGTATATTATCTCATGTTTTACATAAAAGAGTGAAAACATAAATATAATACTTGTTATTTAAAAATACTCTGAAGGTTAAACAAGAAACTAAGGCAGAGCTTATCTGTGGTGATGGGACTCTCAGCTGGAGAGTCAGGATTCAGAAGCACTTAGAAACGGTGTGCAAGCAAAACTCTTTATCTCTTGTATTATCTACTTATTATATAATTTGGAAAAAAGAAAAAAATATTTAAAATGAAGCGAAGCTGCATAGCTGATTCAGTGGCTCTAAGTCACTGGTTGAAGAAAACCTGGAGGCTGTGGTGGCTGCTCAAGACCATTATTTGGACCCTGGCAGGTTCAGTTGCTTAACAATGCACGGATGGCCTGGGGGCCTTTTAGGTTTTTTTTCTCTTTCTTGGTCATTTTTCCCTGGAGCCTTTCTCAGCTAATGTACAAGAATTTAAACTTCTTCAGGCACAGTCACTATAGATAGAAACAAAGAATTGTTAACCGATTTTCCAAGCAGCATTTTAAGGTTAATTTGTATCACTTTAGTATGAGAGCAGTGACTCCCGCAAAACACTGGGCATCTTGGGGACAGAGACACAATGTTCACACTCACTATTTAACTTAATAATCAAACAACTCCTAACTGACTTATTGCTCCAACAATAAAGGTAAGAAAAGGGTTCAACACATTAAATTGTCTAAGGATACAAAATAAGTAACTCAGACTGAGTGTTAAGCTATAATATTGACTAATTATATTCTTTCCCTGGTAAACCATGCTGCCAGTGCAGAAATCTTTACACAGAAACTCTCTTCTTAGTGAATTAAGTTGATATCATTAATCATTAGCAGGTAGTGCTGATTTTTTAGATGTTGACTTTCTGCTGCTATGAAAATAAATGAAGACCAAGCAACAGAGAACAAGCAAAGACTGCTCTCTTAAACCTTGTATAGCAAGGAAGTCAGCTCCCATCACCTGTGTTCGGGAAAGACTCAAAGGCAGGCAGAAGAGTGGGAAAGCTTCATGGTGAAAAACGGGAAAGCTTGGAGTCCGCTCTGATCGGAGATTGTTGGCAGGGGGAGGCTGGAGCAGGCTAAAAAGAAGCAGGTTGTCCTAGGTGACGGGTTAGGGGAGCACGTTTGGGTTATTCCGGTTGGCTCTAAGTTGAAAGCGGGGGCAAAAATTAGAAAAGCTGTCAATTATTGAACAACTCTTGATGTGGTTCTTGTAGAGGCTGTGGATCAGAGTCCTTTTATTATAACTGGTTGATCTTTGTCCCTTTGCACAAGTGCTTCAGGAAGGGAGACATGTTATCAAGACAGCCTTAACATTCCCCTCAGCCTAACTACACTTTAGGTAGCTTTTTTCCTGACTCTAGGCTTCTGATCTATCTCATTTTCTTAGAGCCTTTGTTATAGGAAGCTTGTAATTGTAAATTATTTCTCTGCCCATTTAGACCTAAACCTTCTAAAAACTTACTTGACAGTTTTACAGCGCAGGACTTCCTTTCTCAAGGACTTGGGAGCCATCCTTTAGAAATAAAATCATTAAGGAAGATAATGTGCCATCTTCCAGTCTCTGTGGGAGGATAGAGTCTAACTTATAACTTCCTAGGGCACCTTGTCTCCAACTGCAGAACTAACTCCATCAACAAGAGAGAGTTAATTTTCTTTGGGTGAATTAGCAAACAGAGAGGGTCCGTGTTCTCCCCGAACACCAGCTCTCATAAAAACTCTCCTAATCTTTGTTTCACTTCAGTTCAGGATCAGTCTCTCTCTCTGCTATTTCAATAACCTTGAATAGCCTCCATTACCTGTTTCACTTCCTCTGGTTTTACTTTACTTTGTCATGTACCTCATAACTTTAGTGTCACAATTTTTTTCTATTCTATAATTTAAAGAATAAAACAGTCAAATGTGGAAAGTAGAAAGATAAAATAAAAGTATAATCTAAAATGTTGACAATAAAACGATATATAAACGAATACTGGCTAAAACCCTTAATAGCAAATCATATCTTATTTACATAACACTTTATTTTTTAAAAAGTAAATGAACTTCATGTCAGAAAACTTCAACAATTAAGACGATAACTTGATGCAGGAGTACAAAAAGAAACTTCAGATTAACAATGAAAGTTGAGTCAGACAGGGTCTTTGGGGTTAAGAAGCTTAATCTTTTTTATCTTTCTTTTTCTTTTTTTTTTTTTTTTTAATTTTGGTATCTTTCTCAAAAATAAATAAATAAATGAAAATACTTGTAGCCATTGTGAAGGATTCTTAACTGGTGTTATCCCAGAATGGTGTTTTTCTGTATGTAATTTTGTTTCATATTACAGTAGTTTCTCTAACTTTCATCACTCTCCATAATTCTCTTAACATAATCATTTAGAGAGTATGTAGGTTTAACAGTTGGCCCATATAAAATGGAGAGAGGTTTTGAAATAGCTGCCAAAAGATATAACAACAACAACAACAAAAGAATAATTTATTAGCTGGTCTAAAAAATGGGCATTTTAATATTGGCTGCAAATTTTTAGCAACATTCTATCCATAAGGTTTAGATAATTATTTTATACAACCTCTGGGAAAATCTTTAACTTGGGATTTTATGTAGACATTTAAGTATCTAAGCATTAGTCAAATCACACCACCTTTAACACAAACAAAAACTTTTTAAAAACCTACATGTAGAGAGAAAAAAATTACGCGTTTGGAATCATTCATAAGCTCTCCAGTATCAGTTGGGGAATACCGATTAGATTAGTCACAAGTATCTACCTAATCTGATTTGACTTGTTTTTCTTAGTTTGTCTTCCAGGTTTAGTGGCATCTTCATCTACTCGTTCATTTAATGCCTCGTGCTCTTCATAACTCAGAAAGCCCTCCATCAGAATAAGCACGTTCTTTTGGTAATTTAACATCAATAGCAGAGATATGTTTGTCTTTTTTGTCTACAGTTTCATACAAATCATAATTTAAGTACAGACTCTTCATCAAATGTTTATGTATCCATAGTTATCAATCTTCTTAATTATAATCAACTAGCAGAGGTCTGGTTTCCTTAATATACTCTGTCAAATGTTTGACACTGCTGTTTCCCAGATAATAGTTTCTCTGTATCTACTCTGTGCCCTTAAAACTGCTGCAGTTTATGTTTCTTAGTTTTTGAGGGAAAGAGAGAAGTTTCCAAAGACATAATCTAGAAAAAAACTCTCCCAATAAAAACAGCCAAATTTGACTAAATGCTTACAGACTATCAGGAAATTTGCACTGGTTTCAAACATACAAATTTAATTTTTATATAATATAATATAGATATTATGTGATATAAGTATTATTCTTTGCAAGGTGTAAAAGAGAAGTAAACAACAGAACCCATGCACATTGCCTTAATTCAATAGTGACTTCTCATTCCACAGATGTCTCATGAAGTAACACTCCAGTGGCTAGTCACCACTGTGGCTGCAACCATAGTGTAATATGGCCCTAGTTCATGATAGTCATGGTTTGCATGTCATTTTTGAGTAGATGGGATCTACATTCAAGCTCACAACCTAATAAGCTATCGAAAACCCAACCATGTTGTTACACAATGTGATCAAGATTATAATATATGTATATAATGTCATGAGAACAGAATTAGACTCCTCTCATCAGAAGATAAATAAAACAAACTAAAAGTGAATTGCTGCTCTTTGTATTATTTTTTGTTTTCAATCACTATGAACCACTAATAGTTCAAAATGAAAATATACAGTCTAGACCATGTCCTTCTTTAGTACTTCGAAGGTTTTTATTTCTGATTATTTCTTTAGCATTTTATCTCCTCATTTGTATCTAAGTATAATTGATTTCTCCCCAAAGTCCTACTCAGATCGTTAGAGAAATCTAATTTTTTTTAAAGCATACTTACATGTATTGACAAAATAGAATGTAGATACAGTTTTGACTGTTTTAAACTTACCTAAATGAAATGTGCGCTATCAGAAACCTAGCATCATTTTCAACCTCATGTGAAGAAGATGTACAAGTGGAACCGGTATTTTCCACTTTGGGCAATTATCTAAACCTCCTTGAACTCAGTTTCTGGTGAAATTACATCTTGTCCTAGGGAGTAAAAACATCTTTGTGGTTCCTTTTTGTCTCTTGACCTCATTCTTCTCTATAGAAGAATTGGGGCTTTATCATCATATCCTTAAAAAAATACAGCTTTAATTAAACCTCTTGTTCATGGTCCAGGTCTGAAAATCATACATAAGAAGGATTGGTTTTATAAGGAAGGAAACAAAATTGATTAAAGCAGAGCTGAATAGTAATTGACTAGTAACATCCAAACTATATAGACAGGGCCAAGAAGAGTGAAAGATCCAAGAGAGAGAATTATAACTTGCTGGGCTTAATTGTGGATACTTAGACGTTGGAAAAGAGACAGACACTGAGAAATTCATGTAAGTAAAAATAAAAGAGTTACAGCTGTGTAAACTTCTGGGCATACATATATAGAATGGATTGACACATCTTATGTGTACTTTAGAGGGCCAGTTCTTTTAATATCACTCACTAAAACAACTCTAGTTCCTGTTCTTGGGCTGATAATATATCATAGTGTTCTGCAGATTTCATCTCTTAGTCAAAAACATTACATTGGAAATGGAGATAATATAAATATCTTAATGTTTAATATTATGCTTTTTTATTAATATTTTCATTGGAAATATTCTTATGTGTTTATTGTATTTTCTTAATGCTCTGCAATGAATATGTATGACATTTTTAATGAGGAAAAATACATACATAAAATGTAGCTAATCTATACTTATTTTTATGAGCTAACTATTGAAAATGAAAGCATTAAAATAGCTTTTGTATTTGGGTAACTTAAACAACATATGAAGTGAAGTCAATTTGGTGACTGTCCATATTTTATGTTTTCAATATTTATTCTGTATGCCTGAATATAGAATTACAACAAATATGGACTACTATTATTGTTGAAAACTTATATACTTTATTCAGAAAAATATGATGGGACTAATCACAAATTTTTAAAAAGCTGTAGAATATAAAAATAATTAAATAAATAACTGAGTGACTAAATGAATGAATAATAGATTCTGTTTATGAATACCTGACTTAAATAAATTATGTCATATGTGAAAAGTTCAGAAAGAAATGTTCCAAATAATAGAAGGAATTTAGGATATGCTTTTGACTCATCTCAGTTATTCTGCAGTGACAAATATCTCTCTCCACTCCCACAGAAGGCATCTCCATAAAGCTATCATGCTTTAATTACTTCTTACAGTTTGAGAAAATGCTGCATCTTTTGGCATGCTGCACAGCTTTTAGTGTATTTTATGGCAATAGACAGAATTAACAAGGTCATTAAATTAGACTCATAAATTCACAGAGTTTTGAAGCCAAAGTGTTTTATAGAGATCGTTTAATCAAACAACCCTCATCTATTGGATCAGAGAGCAGAGGCTAAATGCTGTGAATATTTCTTCAGTTCACACAATGACTTAACACTGGAGCTGCGGTTAGGGTCCTGGACAACTTCTGCTCAGCCCTTGATCCCTACGATACACGGAGATGTTTTCTTAAGGACACACAGATACACATTGGCAGGCCAAACATATATAAACTTGTAAAATTTTGATTAAAGAATAATAATTTAATCAATGTAGTGTTTAATCAAACCGAAAAACTAGAAAACAACAACAACAACTTGATATCTGGTGTGAAATTACCAGACTTTGTTGTATGTGTATTAACAAACATATTACTTTATATTTAATCCTCTACCACCTTCACTTCATTTTGCAGTTGTAACTCATAACTAAAAGTGAGATGTGTCAGTTAAACAAAATGCAAAGCAAGAAAAAAAAATCTAACAAATATTGAGAACTGCAGAACTCTTGGCAGGAAATAATTTTCAAACCTCTGCACTAATGCACTTGACCAAAGTCTAGCATGGGTTCTAGCAGCTTAAAGTCCTGCCCCTAGGGTGGCCCTTAGAAAGCCTGCCTAAGAAAGCTCAATGCTGTCAGGAATATTTCCTGTTTGTTCCAGATAAATCTTTCTGATAGCCTGATAAGTCCCTGAACCCCATCTTGGAGCAGTCACTTTAGAAATCTAGCAATTTTAAGTTCTTTCTTTGCCCTTTGAGATATAAATCTACCACCCAAAAACTGTTTCCTCAGGGACCTGAGAGCTGATTCTTTGAAATGCAAGCATTCAGAGAGATAATTCTCAGACTCTCACTCCCAGTCCCTGCCTGAGTACAGCTTCTTTCTTCAATATACATCATTGTCTCCTGTCATAAAGATGCTTAATTTCTCCTCTGGATAAGCAGCAGTTAACACATGCAGGTGGCCTAGTCACATGGACTAACCCCCCTTAATAACTCTCAGTGCATCTCTGTTAGCACTAGGCAGCCTTAAAAAGTTTCCAGCCTTTCCTTTCACGAATTTGAGTTCAATTCACTCTGGACCCTCTTTTCTATTGCAATACAATTACTGCATAAAACCCATCTTTACCACTTTAACAAGTGTTCATTTTTTTATCTATGGCAGTATTTTTCTAGGTGGCTAGAGCTGGCAGATCAAATGCAAATCATAGATGATTGAGTGAGGATATTTCATTGCAACTAATCCAGGGGCAATATTAGTTCTATACTGTAATATGATGCCATTCACATAAACTCTATTTCATGCCATATTCTGAAAATAAATATTTTAAACATGACTGATTGCTGAACAGCTTTACTGTAGTCAGAGGACTCTATTGTTGATGATAAAGATTGACTCCCCAACCCTATCTCAATAATTTTCCTGAGAAAGTAAGTCCTCCTTAAGTCGAATAGTACATATGATGTTCAAATTTGGAACAATAAAAAAATGATAATATGCAAGTTAATTTTGAGCCTTAGATGGCTATGTTTTCACCCATGTTTTAAATTAATTTTATTAAATGCTTTATAAATACTTTTTGATGTCATAGCTTACTTATAGGCTATTAAACTAGATGACGTGTTTTATATGTTTTTAAAACTGTTTCTCTTTTAATTAAGAATTGAATTGACTTGTTTAAAATTTTTGTTTGTATCAGGTGTATTTATAAACTCAGCTTCTAATACATGCTGTATTTGAAGTAATAACCTGTTACTTCATTTTAACACAATCAAATTACAGGGCTTTTTTACAATTTCACTGGGTTTTCAGAGGTCAATGGAAGGTATGACTATGCCAGATACCTAAAAATGAGAGTGTCTGGTGCACTATGAGAGTTTTGAACATATCAAATATAAAGCCAACAAGAATAATTTTTACTAAAATTGTACTATCAGAAATTTAATTCATTTAACTGATGTCTAAATTAAAACAAATTTTAGACAATTCAGCTTTCACTACAAATTTGTTGTGAATGTGTTCATACATATGCATTTGTCTAACAGTTAAGAATAAGAAATTGTGAGGTTTGTATACAGGAAACTCAATATCAGAAGAAAGACTGCCAAGATTTAAGAGAGAGACTGTGTGACCAAACACAGGAAGGCGTCAAAGACAAACAATCTACTTGATCATTTCCCAATGAAGATCTTAGATATAAACTTGGCCTTGTTGTCTACACTAAACAATATCAACAGAATTGATATTCTGAGGCTCACAGCAACTTCACACTAATTCATATGAAGTATTTACTGAGTGCTTATGATATTCAAGGTCTTGTGCTTTGTACAAATTCAGAAAGGACCTATTAAAGAAGCTAAAATACAAACAAATAGGATGAAGGGCCATATGTGAATAATTAGATATAAAGTTTTTAAAGAACTTGCTAAAAATAAGTAAAGAAAAGGTGTGAAAAAATGCTATGTAGCAAGCAGAGAAGTCCTCAGAAGATGATGTTCTGTCTATTTGTATCCTCAGACTCCAAATCATACTGTTGGATCCTTCTTTCTCCTGATAGACGACTTTGGCTAACATCTACACATTACTTCTTAATATTGAGTGTCTGAACTATCTAGTATACGTGTGTTTTAAACTTTTCAAATATTTTATAAAAGGAAAAAGCAAAACTAAAAACAGAGGATTTTATCCAAAAGAATTACAGGCTGATTCTTCATGTGACACAAGTTTCTTAAGTCAATGTGAACTCATCCCTATTCACCTTCAAATTTTGCAGAGGTAAATTCATGTTCCCTGGAAAAATAGCAGGTAACAGAGAGAAGTTGTACTGTGAATAACTGTGGAATCATTGCATAGAAGCTAGGCATGAGGAAAATGTGGGCACTCGATACAGACAAGTTTGTATAAGAAATTATTTTGAAGTTACTTAGAAGGAAATATACATGAAGCACTATACTTAAAATATAGTAGATACAACAAAAATTAGGAATGAGAGGTTAGATTTTCACCATTTGGACTTTAAGTGAAATAAGAGTTTATAGAGATATTGATTTCAAAATCAGTAAGGCAGAGTCTTCCGAAACCTAAGTTTTTGGTTCTTTTCCCTTTTCTCCTTCAATGATCTTATGCTCTTGTTGTGGTGCGAGCAAATCTAAGACCCACGGAGCCAACTGAGATGAATTGTGAGCTTTTATTAGCTGGCTGACGACTGACTCTCTACCACGCAGGGTCAGAGGAGATCAGCCCAGAGCTTCCAGAGGAGGGAGCTTATAAAGCCTAAAACCACATCAAACAAGCAATCAGGTTTACAGAAGCAGAAGTTGGCCATTAGCATATCTTTGCACAGGATATCTCCTAGAGCTACACCCTAGTTAATATTAGCAGAAGTTGGCCATTTGAAAAATTTCCACCTTTAACACTCTACACTCACTTCACTACCCACTTAGTCATAGCCCATACTTCTCTATTGTAATTTCAGTACTCTCCCCTCATGATCTCGGTTATGTACATTCTGCTCTGACAACCTCCTCCTACTGTTCTGATTTCTCCCTCCAGTACTTCAACTCCTATAGTAATTCAAAACTCCAGAAACTAAAACCATGGATCTTACCACTTTTCTACAGGGATCAGACTCATCCACCTTATACAACTTAAAGTTCATGATAGACCATTGAAATCATTTCTGTTTGTAACCTTTTCAATCTCAGCGAGGGAAGCAAAGCTTTCTCCAAGTCTCCATTGCCATAACAATCCTTTACCTCTGAAATAGGATCTAGAGCTTTCATGACAAACATCCAGAGGACAGGAACAGTTAATTTTCAACATAATGCCTTTCAAGGTACTAGCAAGGGACTTCCAATAGCAAATGCTCAAACATTTGTTATGCAAATGAGAGAATAAAAAGACAGACAACAGGTATTTTTCCCTCCTTATTTAACCGAGTAACTTTCCTTCCCATTTGCAAAATAATGCATTACCTATTTCTATTTGATTTTTTCAAGAATTGCTTTTCTCTTCACAATCTTTTATTTTTAGTCACAAATGGAGAAATTGCCACTTAAAGAAGTAATCACTAATTTAAAATAGCTTCTGTGAAAAATGATATAAGAAGTTGATTTATATAATTTTTAATTAAACAATTGTCTCACACTGTATTTCACTTAATTTATTGAATTAACTGTTTTCTTGCCTTGACATTAATTATATGAATATCATGAACTTATTTTTTATCTTATTACTTGCTTGGGGGTTCCCCTTTTGAAAGGAACATTTTGTTTACATATTTTTGAAATTTCTTCCCTTTGCTAAAATAGAACTTCTTTTAAAAATCACCTTTATTGACATATTTTCATACTACTCCCAAAACTAAGTGGTAGGCATGACTTTCTTCTTGTCACATGGTTTATAATAAACGTCACAAATTAAAAACCAAAGTCCTTGTGTCATTCATTATAAGAATTTTCTGAGATGTTAGCAATTATCTTTTCCAGTTTCTTGATTCTATTTGTTACAACAAATTCAACAATTATATATTTATTTGTGTTTATTGAAAGATTGCCATTGTTTATTTCAAAGCTGGTCTAAAAGCATATAATTTTAAAGAGGAAACATAGCTTCAACACAATTTTTCCATGAGGTCATATAATACATGTGGAAACTGTCACCCAATGGATCCAAAAGCTTTGCTCATAAGTAGACAAGTAATACTGTGTTGCATTCCATAAACTCAAACCAGTGGTCTTTCCTGGCAACTTGTTGTAATGAAAACTTCATTAGTCAAGTATTTTCTTTTAAAAGTTCCTTTAATAGCTTTATTTTATAACACATGTTTAAGAACCAAGGGACTTAGCATATTCTGTAATTCAATATAAATGAGTATTTAGAGGTTCTGTGTGAAAGTTAATAGACTAAGTGCTGAGAAGAAAGGAAATCATTCTGATCACCCTGGTTCCTACTCTCAAGGAGCTTATAATCCAGTTAACCGGAAGAAAGACACATTTACAGTAGGCCTGTGCCATAAAAAATTAAAATAAATTGGCGATATTTACAAAAAGTAAATGATTTGCCTCAAAAAGTAAATGATTTGCCTCAAAATCCTGTACCGGACAAATGCCTTGAGACTATTTGTGCATTCAGTTTTTAATACAACTCTTAAATTCAGTGTGGTACAATAGAAATAAAAAACTTTTGAATTAGGTAGACATAAGTCTAAATCAGTCCCTGCAATTTAATGATGTCTGGCTCTGGGCATGATTTTAATCTTTTTCCAGTCTTGGTTTCTTAATTTTTAAAGTATCACTTATTTCAGAGTGGCTGTAAGATTTATACATAGGTTTACATGTACTACATGTCTGGGAAGACATTTAGCACTTAAAATATAGCCGATATTTCTCTAGTGTTAGGTTTAGGTAGTATCAGATGCATGTTATTAAGACTCTTTGACACACAGGTAGAACTTAAAATAGGAAACTAAGAAAAAGAGGAACAGATATTGTTTCCAAAACCTAATCACATTGTACCAACTAATTATTCAACATTTTGAGTGTTTGAGATAATAAAAATAAGGACAAAAGTAAATTAAAGAGCAAACAAACAAACAAACAAACAAACAAAAACAAATGCTTTCCTTAAGGAATTTCCAATGACTTCCTTACACGTAAAAATCAAATCTAAATCCATAGAAGTCACAGAATTGTAAGAGTAGAATGACTTCAGAAACTATAACATGAATTTCTTTTGCAGTTAATAAGGCCAAGGTCAAGAGGTTTTGGATTAATTGCTATAGTCAATACAGTGAGTGAATTGAAGACTTGGAAGTTTTTCACGCTGCCAAGATCTCTTATAAGACAACAAACCACCTCCACTTGAAAAAATGCACACAAACATAGATCTACAACATAAACCAGAAAAGAAAAAAAAGCAGGAGTGCTGCAAAAAGCTTAAATAAGAAATTTAAAAAGAATTTACAGGTAAAATATAGGTAATTATAAACTCCATATTGCTCTATCTTTACTACTCTTTCCAAATGAAATTTATATGTCTTCCTAATTATTTGATTAAGGCCATCTATTTTAAGAAGTTATTTACTCATTTATTAATGTGTTATTTTTCAGACCGTTTATTTAGTAACTGCAATTATTTATGTTTAACATATAATCAAAGAACCATTATTCCCTGCTGACAAAAATCTCTGAATTGCCAATGATAAGCAATTTCTTTGTGGCATTCTTAAAACAATGATTTTCTATACATGTATACCATAATTGTAATTAAGGTACACACAGAAATCGGGCACATCTTTGTTAATGAGGTGCTTTATTCAAAATTTATAAATGTGATATTGAATATCTGTTATGTCATAATCTATAGTAAGGAGTGAAGTTTATATTCATACTCAATTAAAAATAACATTTAAATTTAAATTTTAAAAATCCCCTTGTATTTACTGCCATGATTTATAATTAATATAACAAAGGGATATTAAATCATTAGTATAATATTTTATATATCAGTAAAATACATTAAATTATTTATTGGCTGGAAAAAAGTTTTAAATGTATGTGTTGTGTGTATATTTAATGTAAAAACTTAAATATTTTTACTAGATTAATTTTTTGTTTGTTTTTTAAAACAGTTTTAGGCTCACAGCAAAATTGAGCAGAAGATAGAGATGTTGCATATACTGCCTGCCCCCAAGCACGCATAGCTCTGCCATTATCAACATTTTCTACCAGAATGAAAACACTTGATACAACTGATGAACCTACACTGACACATCATTATCATTCAAAGTTCACAGCTTACATTAGCGTTCACTCTTGGTGTTATACATTCTATAAGCTGGGACAGATGTTAATGACATGTATCCCCCATTATAATATCATGCAGAATATTTCTCTCTCCTAAAAATCCTCCATTTATTCATTTCTCCTCCCCTCCTAACCTCTGGCAACCACTGATCTTTATACCATCTCCATAGTTTTCACTTTTCCAAAATGTTACATACAGTCATGTGCCCCATAACAACATTTCAGGCAATGATGGGCCACATATACAATGGCGTCATATAAGATTGTAATGAGGCTGAAAAATTCCTATTGCCCAGTGAGTCATAGCCATTGTAATGTCATAGTGCAACACATTAGTCACATGTTTACAGTGATGCTGGTACACGCCTACTGTCTTGCCAGTCCTATGAAAGTATACCACATACAGCTATGTACATAATATTGATAATAAATTACTATGTTACTGTTTTATGCATTAATCATACTTTTTATTATTATTTTGGAGTATACTCTTTTTAAAAAGTTTGCTGTGAAACAGTGTGTCATGTTACACCAGCAACAACCCCAACATACCGCCTATGTTTAATGCATCCTTTGTATCATTTTTCTCTTATGTTTGATTTAATCTCATGTTCTGTTGTATGGTAGCATGTTATACAGGCTTATACTTTAGGAGAAAGAGACAATTTTATATATCATAGGTGCGTAGTTGTCTATACCCTCTCTGATATTCACACAATGACAAAATTGCCTAAAGATTTTCTCAGAAGGTATCCCCATTGTTAACTGTAGTGTGACTGTAGTTAGAATCATACAGTACGCAACCTTTCAAATTGACTTTTTTCACTTAGTAATATATGTTTATGCTTCTTCATGTCCTTTTATGGCTTGATGGCTCATGTCTTTTTAGTGTTGAATAATATTCCATTTTTGGATGCATCACATTTACTTATCCATTTACCTACTGCAGACATCTTGCTGCTTCCAAGTTTTGGTAATTACTACTCAAGCTGCTACAAACATCCAGGTATAGGTTTTTGTGTGAACATAAGTTTTTAACTCCTGTGGGTAAGTACCAAGAAGTGCAGTTGCTAGATCGTATGACAAGAGTATGTTTAGTTTCATAATAATCTTTTAGATGAAATTATTTGGCTTGTAAAAATAACAGGGAAGAATTTTTTTTTAATTCCATACTATTGAAAAACAAAGACATAGCAGCAGTAACTTATCTGCTCTCTAGAGATGTTGAACTTTTGTGATTGATAAAAAACACTGATCTCCTGTTAACCTTGTTGACAACCAAATTGCCTGGCATTAAATTGTATGTTATAATTTTTTCTTATACATAAATTATTTGAATGGTCTCATGGATTAAATAATATTCAGCAGAAAATAGCATATAGATAATATATTTCCACCAGGTATTACTGAAATTTATAAATCAAATATACATATTTACTGATTTATTTTACCCCAACACATATCACACAACAATCTATTCTAGTTGAATTTAATAGACCCACTTAATTTTCAAGAGTGAATATCAAAGTACTTCAGTTGATCTTTGATGTATATGGATGTTTCCCAAATTATTTACATAATATATGTGCCCTACTCTAAGCTCTTTCAGGAGACTATAACCTGGAACTGGACAAATCAGAATATAAGTTCATGTTTGATAAGTAATGCACAGAAAGGATTAACTGAGTAATATGTAATGCACACATCCCCACAATTGTCTCATTTTTTTGCAAGAACTAAGTGAGTCTCCAGATATTATATTATTGGGGTTGGGTTATTTTTTTACATCTTCCTCAACTCTGAATCATTTTAAACAAACAAAAAAATTTTTTAATAATAGTCATCCTCTTTCTGATACAGAGCTGTTAAAATATCCATAAAACTAAAACTACATCTATTTTAGCATTGTTGTTCAAGATATGCCACATATATAATGCCATATGTATAGTTCCAATAGTAAGCTCATATTTAACTTTTCAGCTCAAAAAAATTATCTTGTGCAGAACCAGATAACATGAGCTTCTATTGAATCTCTGTAGATTTATATAATTTACAAATCAATTGATGGTTTCAATTTGCCCTAATATTATTTTTTATCTCTAAAATAATTATATTTAAATGTTTATAATTTTGTAAACCATCTTTATTTTTGCTTTACTCAGAGTGAAAGAAATTAAGAAATATAATTTCAGAATCAAATGTTTTGATCAAACTGTGCTTACTCATTTAGTGTCCACTGTAAATATTTTAAGGCAGAAACCATCATATATTTTATTCTCTCAGTACATACCCATTGATAATTTTGACAGAATTATTAAAAATTTTAAAATGTCTGACTATTAATCAAACACTCCTTTTTAAGAAAAATGGCACTGGCAAAAATGGCATTAGACTGCAAATGAATCTTCTGCCAGTACCAGAGATTTACATTGATTTACTCAAAAATGTTGAACTTACTGAAGGTAGAAACTTCCTACTCATTCATTATACTTCCTATGCCATACATAATGTTTTGTATATGTAAGTGTTTCAAGTACTCATTGAATGTATACCCAGAGAGATAAGCCATTTTTAGCTTTTTAAGTTGAGATTGAGAGATAATAATCTGTGATATTTAAATACATTACAAAAATAGCACAAAACCCTTCACTGGCACATTATGTTATAAAATTATTATTTACATTTTTACCTCGCAGAGAGATTCATTACGTGTTAAGTACCTAATTATTAGGAATTTTTAATTATAAACTTACTTTTTTCTCTATATATTCAATTGATATAATAATATATTTAATTAACTTTTTAGTTTTGTATCAAAATAATCAAATAGTGAAAATAAAAATAATAATTATATATTTATAAATGGTCAAAATAAAATATAATAATTATATGTCTTAAAATGCCCCATAAAACTATATCAACTTCTTTGTGCTCAGTTTTATTACACTTAATCCCTCTTAATTAACTTATATGCTGTGAAAATAGTTTTAATACAAAACTATAAACCATATAATGTAATAAACATACTCTCTGCTGCTAAATAGATGGAGTTTTCAGCATACATAATAGTTTTAAAATGTTTCAACAAGCTACATCAACCTTAAGCAATACTGAAGTAGCAGTCACCTTCACAGATGAATGTGGCCAAAAAGGTCAAAGAATATAAGGATAATAACGTGTATGTAAAAAACCAATAAGACATAATAACCTTAAAATAATCAAGAAATCTCACCATGACATCCCATTTCTTGAAGTGATTGATTTTGAGGAGAATATGTTGAAAAGTGTTATTTGTTGCTCTTGTTCTCTCAGATTTAGAGAATAACTGTTTTTTTCTACAGTTGGCTCTGAAATCCCAGATTCTAAATTCTCAGTAGATTTCAAGAGACAAGAAACTTGAGGGGGTGAAGGCTGAGAGCAAACAACATTTGATTCTGGCATCACTATTCTGGAAGAGTTAAAGTAAACTCAACCAGAAACCTAGATGGACTTCAAAAAGGGCATCTGAAAAAGTTGAAGCAGCTTCTCTCATAAATGGAGTCATTGGCCATGTTTTTCTTAGATGGTAATTCATTGAAAGTACCAGAGCTCAAAGTATAGTGATTCATAGACCTGCATTCACAAAAGTGCTTATTACTTAAAATACTGCTCAGCTTATGTGATTTCTTTTTTGTGAGACATACTGTTATTAATGAGATTATCAGATACATGGAGGGATAAAGTATATTATGCATATGAATGTAGAGAAGCATAGAAAAGAAATATGTCATAATATTGATATTTCATAAATATGAGGTAAAATGTTGACTTTCTCTTAAAGAAAAAATAGAAGGTAAAAATGAACCACCACTACAGAAGAAAACTCTTAGTCAGTGTATGGAATTTAATAAATAAAATGAATTAATAAAGCAAAATAAAATAAAATATGGTATATATGTGGGATATTTGAAAAGGAGAATAAAAGCAAGTCCAACATTAAGGAAGATTTAGATACACATAAAACCCAGACTATTTAAACTATGTTTGAAGAGATCATTTTAAAGATTTCATAGACTTATTTTTAAATAGAAGTTTAATATAAGTCTGAAATTATTTTTGAAGTAGTTGAAGTGCTAATTATAAAGATATTATTTGGTTTGTGTAAAGTAGTCTGTGAAGGGATACATATAAGAACAAGTTTGGGCTAAATTATGAAAAACCTTAATGTCTGGGGAATCTTCCTTTTAAACCAAGCTCAATGAGTTCTTACTGAAGGATTTGACCAGACCTATGAAATGATCAACGTAAAATTTGAAATCTAGTTCAAAGACTAATTTTTCAGAGGCAAATATGTTAAGTGACAATGACTGGAAACCTGGAGAACTGAAAAAAAAAAAAACCTTTTAATTAGAATCTGAACGCTTGTGGTTGGAATCTGGTGAAATTACTTAAACTACCCTTTGTACTGAGATTATTACGTTACCATCAAATGGTACAATATATTAAAGCATATTCTGTAAAGCATATGTTCTTATATAAATACCATAATTAGTTTTATGGAGATAGAAAATAAACGAATAAGGATTTAAATGATTAGTTTATAGAGACTATATCAATAGAAACTGATGGACTATATAGTGGAAAAAGAAGAAAAAGGTGGAAAGAATATTAGCAAATTTATTCTTAGATGTAAAATAAGAATCTCTATTTAATATAATTGTTCAGTCATCCCTGAATACTAAAGGTAATGTAATCGAGTTCAAGATCATATAACAAAATAAATGAGGTTGTCATTTCCATAAATACAGTGAGAAGATTCTACCATCTGTCTATAAATGGAGATTTTCAGAAAATAGCTTCTTAGAAGGAAAATACGTATGTATGTATTTGGACTGCCCTGTTAAGAATGCAGAGTGATTTGGGGATCAGGTAGGGTCCTATAATTCATTCGACTTGCTTACTCATTCTCAATTCAAGGTAGCCACTTTATGCGGATTTCCTTAATTCACTTTTATTCCAGTAATATTGGTTTTGTTGAAAAGAATACAGCTTTTTTAAAGGGAATTATAAAAAAGTTTTTGATGGCTTAAGGGCAAATATGAATTACAAAAAAAAGTGATTAAATTGGAAAGTGGCAATGTACAATTAAAAAAAAAAAGAATGAAATGCTACAAGACGAACCAAAAGAAAAAGTATTTAAGTTTGGTAGCTATGGATACTTTTGGTTTTAAAACTATGGAATGCCTTGACAGTGAAGAAGGAAGCTTTTGGATGTGGGGCAGGGTTGGGGATGCAGGGGTGGAAGTGTGCTCAGAGAGGAAGGTCTTAACCTGAATGCTTTTTATGATGCATTACTACTTTTACAACACTCTTTTAGTGAATCAATAGGTAAGCAAAAATAGACTACTAATCTTAAAAGAAGTTATATGAATTATAAAACCATAGCTGTAAAAAAGGTAGAAACACAACGAAAATAATTGCAAAGGTTGCACCTTGTCCTTAATTTCAAAAAGTATGTAATTATCTTAATCTGTGAATTTAGAATTTCTTATTTAATGAACCTATCACAAAAATATGTCTTGAGGATTATATATATATATATATATGTATGTGTGTGTGTGTGTGTGTGTGTGTGTGTGTATACACACACACATTACATGTATATAGACTTTAATATATGTGTATATATGTATCATAGAGAAAACTGTAGTCTTAAAGTTGTAAATCTATAGACATATAAAATGATGACATGGTGGTAAAAAATAAAATAAAATGATGACATGTTCATTTTCAAAAAACTTTCATAACAATTAAAATAACTATTTTGTTACATAAATGATAATAGAGAAAAAAGTATAAAATCATTAAAGAAAACAAAAAATAGTCATTTATAGAAAATATGAAAGAAGAAATTTTGGGGAAAGTGCTACATCTAACAGAAAAAGGAGTGATCTCATTAGATAATCAAAACCATCCTGTTATCTAACTGAATATGCCAATGTTATTTTATAGGAATTATGCAGCTTCTCTTTCTGTTTTGAATGGATGAACAAATCAGATAATTGTTTGCTGGTTTGTTTCCCTGCTTGTAAGGGCAAAAGATATGCAAATATGAAGCTGCTATGTAAAACAGCAAAGTAAATTACATTCCTAGTTAAATACTTCACATGTATTTAGTGGCAGAATGTTATCATAACATTAATTCAGGGACAAAATTCAGATTTTGTCATATAAGAAAAAAAAGGATAAAAATGCTGAATACCAAGAATTTCTAGTTTTGTCACTGTAGGGGATTCTCCATCGAAGGAAAAAGAATATATGTATTTAGCACAATCATTTAAATGTAATAACCAGATATCAGAGATAAATGTATATGTTCTCAGTGACATTAGCATTAAAGCAATGAGCATACAATATTTTGGAGATAACAACGATTATTACACCATAAGTATGGTTATTTTTTGCTTTCATTGAAACTTATTTATGGCACTAGCAACACACCTTTCTAAGTTGCTCCTTATGACTAGAGTGAAAGGCCCACAATACACTAGCTCCACAATCAACAAGCAGAAGAGCTCCAATCCATTCTACCTTCTCCAAATTGTTTACTCAATCCAGCATTTTCCAACATCTTTTTCTTTCTAACACTCTATAAATAAATAAATTAAATAAATAAATAAATAATATAAATAAATAAATAAATAACAGTTCATACAAATTTGAGATATTCACACTTTCCTTCTTTTGGAAATCTAAGCACATACACAGATATGTCTAACTATAGGTATAGCTATTATGAGTTATAGTTATAACCACATATTTATAACTGTATATAGTAAAGTTTTAGTTATAGTGACGGTTATATGCAAGATTAGTAGTAAACAGATCTTCGGTTTCTTGTTTTATCAAAAATTCTCAAACTTCCTTTGCTGACATAGTCTCTTTCTACTACTTCAAAAGTTCACTTAACTTTGGCAAATGTTCAAGTAAACATTAATGACAGCTACTGAATCTGCCAACATTGACAGAAATAACTTTAACTTTAGACTAAAGTCAACTGAAGTTGCCCTATGTAGGGGAAAATCATACTGAGAGACTGCAGTGCTGTCAGAAGCACATTAGGGTAATTTGAGATATTTTGGCAGATTAGAAAGTCACATCCTGCTTTTTGAATCCTAGAACCCTGTACATAGTGGCCACTCAATAAATTTAATTAACTTCATTAAAGTAATGTAATTTAAAACAATAAGTATAATTAATCTCCTGAATTTAAGGGATTACGTGCAGAACTAATCTTAAAGTATATATCTTTCACCAGAGATTTCATGAGTATGTGTCCTAAAATAGGATTAAGATCACAAACTATAAAAAAATCTTAGCAGATCATTTTATTTCACTCTTACATTATACCTAGAGCAAATATATTACATAACTAACTCTACAAATTATAAAAAGTGTTAATACAAAGAGTCAATTCTCTGGAATGATTATTTATAAAGTCTTTTTTTTCATTCGACATGAAACTGAAGCAATGCGGGTTGCCTGGCTTTAAGATTCACAGTGAGACTGTACCCCCTATTTGTGTGGTATCACTGTAATGGCATCCACGGATAGCAACATTATTTGACTTTGTTGTTACTAATATAGTTTTGGAAAATAAGCCTGTGTTTTAGACCTTTTTATGTGAGTAATTTCCTCAACAATTGCAGAATCTCAAGAATTGACTATATAAGAATTCTTAAATATAAGCCTAAAACCTTGTCTATATCCATATCTTAGAGAAAAGAATTCCTTTCTCTGAATATTAATGCTTTCCTTTCAAGAAAAAGAAGGTATTTTAGATTTAAACTTTCATTTCATAATAACATGTTATATCATATATATATATATATATATATATATATATATCATTGATGATATATCATTCTTATTGACAAGAGGTTTCCGTTACAGTTCAGCACATACTCTCCTCCTGGCTAAACTGAATAGATGTTGATGAATAATGAATCCAAAGATTGAGCTTCAGGCAACTGAGATCAATCTCATTATGCAATATTGTTAAGAAAGCTGTTAGTTTTATATAGGGCAACCCTTATATATGACATACAGTAGGCAAAAGGTTAAATACATATTGTAAATTTAAAAAAATAAAATTGTTTCAAATTAAAATAGATTCATGAGATAATATGTGATATTGTAAATTTTAAAAAGGAAAATAATTGTAAGTAATTTGTGCTTTATTTTAATTCATTTCACCATATTGAATTTCCAAGATGGAATAAATGGTATTTTTAGCACATTTAATCTAAAACAGTAACTCCATCACAGTATTTTTGCTGGAGATTAGCTTTCATTGCTCCCTGTATATTTAATTCTGAAGGATCTGAAATGATCATGACTGTTATCACAACGTGATTACAATAGAATATAATAACTTCTAAAAAATCAGAAGCAATTTTAAGGCCGCTTTAAAAACATTGAATATTTGTAAGAATCGGTATCTTCACTAACTTGTCAAGTTGGGAAATAGAATTATCTAGGTGAATTATTTCTTGAAGATCAAGAAAAGATTGTCATCAAAATTGTGCAGATTGACTATTTATATTGACCAGATTTATACTGACCAGTTCAAGCAGAAATCAGATTGGCTTTGATTTTAATTTTATTGACAGAATTTGAATATATCACAAAACTTCATAAAAATAAAATGTATTCCAAACATATAAGATACAATGTGTAAAATTTTATGTTATTCTGAAATATGATAGATCCATATACATATAGTGGATAATATTTGTAAACAATGAATTTTTATAGCTTAGATATTATTTTAGGAGCATATATTAAGGGTACCTTAATTTTGGAATTGGTGTTTTTAGATAAAATGAAAGTGTTTACACTTTTAAAAAAAAATCTTGTTGAGGATAGACATGTTGCATCTATTTATCTCTTAGGTTGTATTTAAACCATTGCATCACACCTATTTTTTTAGCACCTGGCATCGGTTTCTTTGTAAAACATAACTACCTATCATTTTTAAACAAGCAAAAAGAAATGATTTATTAAGCGTGATGAAATTGTAGTCAGTATCTAGATTCATCATAAAATTATAGATATGTCAATATAAATTTGATGTTGTGAGCTGAGGTTTAAATGCCAGAAGCTATTTTCTTGATGTTAAGAAAGAATAACTATCCAGGTGTGGTGATATTTTCAGTTAATGTTTCTGCAGAGGTAATTAAGGGCTTATCAAATTATGACAAAAATTCAATCATATGTTAGGTCACAAAAAAACTAATCTAAATCTTTCCTCAGGGAAGTTTGTTAAAATCATTTTGAATGTGAACTAGTGTTCAAAACTAAGTTTCGCTGTGTGGGCCATATCTATCACCTGTTTTCCTGAGTTCACCAAGCTCTTCATCTATGTTGACATTTGACAGATGTGTGCCTTATATGCTAATGCAATGTGCAAGTTAATTCATTTAGGCAAACCAATCCGCTATTTCTTTCTGTGATGAGTTTATTTTCAACTAAATATGTACCTTTTTTTGTTCTCATTGAAATGCATACTGAAAATGCAATATTCTGTTTTGGATTGATACTTAAAATGGGATCCTTATAGAAAGGAACTCACTGCTAGAGGTTAAAAATAATTAGACTAATCTGAGATAAAATTTTATTGTAATATATTTATTTAGAGGACACATTTAAAATGTTGTTTTTATGTTGGACCGCTGGAAAATAGCAGACAGGTCAATTGGATTCAAACCTGTGAAAGCTCTTTGTGGACAAGATATGTCATGTATCATGTTGCAGATATTTAAATAATTTGTGCTGAATGGAAGAACTAGGTAAACTGAAATTTAACACAAATTTAAAAGATGTTTATGTGACACAAACCTAATTGTTCAGAGTAATACTGCAAAGCCCAGTTAACTTATCAGATTTTTTTTTAACTTGGTATAAAAATGTATGCTTTTGGAAATAGCTGTTTATTTTACTAAATTTTTCAGTTTGGATTTCAATGTTTAACATCATGTGACTTTACTGGTATATCAACATAATTAAGCATTACAATTTTATATAACATGAGATTCTGGAATTAAAAAAAGGAGATAAAAATCAATGACCATTTCTGTTGGGAGAATTTGGTAATAATTGGAAATTTTAGTTATATCTTCCACTCTAGAGAAAGAGCATCATCAGGAACTGAAATTATTCCCTAAAGGTGAAATACTATGAGAAGGATGTTCAATTTGGATCCTAATTCTAGTCAGAGCTCTATCAACAATATGTCAGAGTTAAGGTAAGTGAATGAACTGCATATTTTTTCCCATTTTTACGTGAACAAAGTTATGTTGCCTGAATTCTCAAATAATATGGTGGAGATCAGTGTTTCCAACAGTTGTATCACAGTGATGTAAATCCTGAGAGATGCTCTCCACAAAAACAAGTTTGTCCTCAGTGAGTTCACAGGAAAATATATGCTATCCCATATGAAGATTTAAATACACATTAGCATATTAAGGGCTCACTGAAGTCGTTCAATAAATTGTTGAAATGAACTTGGGAAATGCTAATGTAGATAAATACACAAAGAATGCACTTTTGGGGTCAATATTAAGTTAGGATATTTATTAAGAACTCATTAGTATTGTAATATTTTTAAAAAGTAGATATCCCATAATCAGCTACCAATTTATAATTATTCAGTTAGCAAAGTAGCACTCTGAGCCTACAGTATTTTAAATGAAGCTCCAATGGGGAGGAACATTTGATTTACTTGAATTACAACTGAAGAACTTGGCGACCTCTCACAGTTAAGCAACGTCCTCCATATAAAAAAATAAAATATCCGGTGTTGTAAAAAAGTGAAATTCTTTAAGTCTGTGGACTTCTTCCTATTTTCGTTTTATTTATACTGTTTATAAAAGTAAATTACTCGTTTTAAGTACTTTTCTGAATCGCTATGGGAAGTACTCCTCTGAATCCTCTTTTATTGGCACTGATTGATCTTTAGCTCCAGGGATAAGATCTGCAAGGTTAAAAAGCTTTACTTTCTAAGGGGAGAGTCAACCTGATTTGAAATTAGAGGGAGACCTTGTAGTAAGAACCAAACCTAAAGGAAATTACATGTTTTAAAACTGACTCTGAATAGTGTACCCCAGGCAGCTGCATTTCTGTAAATAGCTGGATAATGCAGTCCTTTATGCTTCAGTCCAAAGAACAATTACAAAGATAACATCTGACAGGAGTTTGGAACTAGTTTGCAAACAGAGAGGAAGTTTACTTCTTTTCTTATCTTTTTTCTTTCCTTTCCTTTTCTTTTCTGTTCTTTCCTTTTCTTTTCCCACTTTCAGTTTCGGTTATAAAACAACATTTCTGTCTATTACAACAGGTTATTTTGATTCAGGAAAATAATTCATTTTAAATTCACGAATAATAATCTTGAATTTATTTCCCTTCTAGGATGAGAATACATATAATATTTTCTAACAATCATTTTGGTTGCATCATCAGAAACAAAATGGCATTATTTTACCTAGTTAATGGAATTGAGCTAAAAAAAAAAAAAAAAAAAAAAAAAGTACTTGAAATCCTATTTAAAGAGTTACCAAGACCTCAGATTAGGACATGAAGAGGGAGCGGAGAGGGAGTAGCATCAACCCTATTCACTCTATTCTCTCTTTCTCACTTTCTTTTCCTGATAGAAGGTGGATAGATAGGAAGATAGGTAGGTACAAAGGTAGGTGACAGATAAATAGATGATGATAGATAGAGAGATGATAGGTAGGTGATAGATAAATGCACACGTGCAGACATACTGCCCATACTTACAAATTTTTCTAATTAATATTTACAATACTAATTATAAAAACATAGCAGAAAATATCCTAGCCCACCTGAAGTGTATGGGGCTTAAATGACAGAATTTAACACTCTCGGCCAATGATCAGTATAAGCAAATTTTGTAAAATTGATAGTTTTAATGGCAAAATTCTCTTCCACATGACCAAATGTCTAGAGTTGTTTTATTTCTTTATGTACACCTTGTTTTATTTCACAAAGACTGAATGTACCAGCTTGGAGGGGGCAAAAAAATATCTTGAAAGATTTTTTTTAAATATACAAATTATCAGGCATTATTCCTAGAAAAAAATTTACCAGTTAAATCTTTACACATTTCTACTGTTTAGAAAAGGAAATTACTTGTTGAAGGACTCCTCTTAAAGCTGCCTGGCTCTCTATGGAAAGTACTTCCATGAGTCCTCTCTTATTGAAAGTGGTTGATCTTTAGCTAGAGGGATCTCATTTAGAGGCGGCCTTGGAGGTAGAGATGAAGGCAGGTCAAGGCTTTCTCAAATGGGAAGCATAATCAAGGGACAATGCTATACATTCTTACCGGTCAGTTTTTTTTTTTTTTGCAAAGCTAAGCGTCACCCTCAAATATCATCTGTGAGCAGTGCACAGGCACATACGGATCTTAGCTCACCTGACACTCTTCTTGCTTCTATGCTTATGCCCTTTCTCTTGTTTTTTACCTTCTTTTTTTCTTTTTCCAACTAGTAATTTTCACCTAATCAAATCACACTCTTTATTGATTTCAGTTCAATTTGAGACACTCTGTGAAGGCTTTCTCTACCAGTCCAAAAACTCGGGTCATAATTTTCAACTTCTTTTCTATATTTCTATATAATAATTTTAAAATTTATTCTTTACACTGAAGTGTATATATTAACACATTTTAAAAACAATTTTTCTAAGTGTAAATCTTGCCTGTTCAATGACACTATAATATTTAATAGAAACTATGAACATGATTTTCTTTATAGCAATGACTTTGGAAATAAACAAAGGGATTCAAGTCTAATTTTAAAATTTAGCCACTGCTATCAGCTATGGAAAGCTATGAAATAAAATTCTTTATTCTATTATCTGTAGTGAGGTTCTAATGAGGGTAAAAAAGAATGTGCCAATTTTTGTCTTAAAGAGTACATTTCTATTCAAATTTTTATATTTAATATAAACTCTAATATCTAGCAGAGCATTTCACAATACATCTGGATAAGAATTTGATCTATGCTATAGAGATATATCAAATTCTTTAGGGATTGTTTTATTTCCTTCTCTTCCACTTATTAAAAAGTATATCGAAATAAGTTAGGTTTTTTTAAAGGATGTAGATCAGTGGTCCCCAACCTTTTTGGCACCAGGCAGTGCTCTTAAGAAGATCTCATGCCTGATGATCTGAAGTGGAGCTGAGGCAGTGATGCTAGTGCTGGGGAGCAGCTAAAATACAGACGAAGCCTCACGCTCCTGCCCACTGCTCACCTCCTGTCCTGTGGCCCTTTTCCTAACTGGCCACAGACCAGTACCAGTTTGTATGTAGGCTTGGGGTTGGGGACCCCTGATGTAGATAGTTTTAAAAATGTGAAATATAAATTCAACATATTATATAGTAAAAAATAAAAAAAAATGAGAAATTAGAGGTAAGTAACTTTATAAAAATAACCATTCTTTATGGAAAATTTAACACAAGAATTTCTTGGAAAATAATAATGAGGTATTAAGAAGGACATATAGAAGTCAGCTTTCAGTGATCCATTCAAATAACTTTAGTAAGACATTTATCCTTAAATGATGATTTAGAGAAATTGTCTGTGATATATGACTTATTTGACCCCCTGTATATGATTGATATAAAATTTTCCATTATTTTCAAAGTAAATGTCTCAGATATTTATAAAACATATAAACTTTATCATACTCATAAAAAAACGTAAAAATATTTCTTAGAGTAAATACAAATACACATTACCGACTAGTGTTAATAACAGTGAAATAAATGTCAGCTCTCCAACCAGGTCTACTATGTTCAAAGCAACTGTTTCCTTTCAGCCCACCTACATACACAGTGTCAAAGAATTAAGTTTGTTCAACTAAAGTTATTTCCTAAAATAAAATCTGATGGTAATAAATATCCGCTTATTTTGGCCTCTTTTTGACTATCTTCATATATGTCGAAGGCGTTTCTATCACAATTGTCATTATCTTTCTGTCACAGCCTAGAGTCTTCCTCGCCTCACCGTGTTCTTGACTCCATGCCTTCTCACCTTCTTCAGAACTTCTTCTATCAAATTTCTCTTATCTTTCTCAGAGCCAAACAACTCCCTATTTGTTGGTTAATTCCTTTCAATTTAAAAACACACTCTTTTCACCTGTTTTTAAAAAGTCTACTCTTGATTTTTCTTTAGCATATAGTAGCTACTATGTCTTTTTTCTCTTTCCCTTCCATTCTAGCCTTCTTGAAATAGCAATGTTTATACTACCTAGGATTTTTTCTTTCACTTCCCATTTATTCATTATCCCTCTGAAATATGGCTTCCTCTCATCATTCCAGTTTGCTTTGAAATATTGCCAATCAGATCCTAATTGACAAATTTAATACATGTTTTACATCAGACATGACCTTTCTTAAACACTTGACCAATTTGGCCAGCCTCTTAATCTAAAAACATTTTTGATTTGAGCATCACTGTTCTTCTAATTCTTCAATTTTTCTTCTACTTTGCAGTCTCTATCTAATACCACTATATCCAAATAGTTTCATTTTAATGCTGTTTTCTTACCCCTAACTGGTTTCTTACTCTTACAGTTATTCATATTAGTTCAAAAATGCAATTTATCTCCCAGTTCTATTATTTCCACAATTAAGTCCTTTCTCTACTCTCATTAGTTCCTTCTCCTAAAATGCATTTCCCTATTTCAGTCACGTATAAAAACCTCTGTCTATAACTTAATAGGGATTAGTTTGTTTAATAATTGATTAGAGTGATGAATATATTATTAGATTGGTGTTATATTTTTCCTTTACTGTTCTTTCTCCTAAACATTATAACAAATGTTCCTCTTTAAAGTTAACTAAGAATATAATCTTGTCCCAATTTAATAAAGTTACAGAATAAGATATTTTTGACTTTGGTATTTAATATGAATTGCTACTGTTTGCAGTTATAAGCTTCTAGTGATAAAATAGAACAATATTTGAGTATAGTAAGTCCTCACTTAAAGTCGTTGATAGGTTCTGGAAACTATGGCTGTAAGCAAAATGACATGTAATGAAACCATTTTATTATAGACAAATTGATACAAACAAAATTCAAATTGCTGAATACGAAAATATCACCAAACTTCTAATAAAGACCCTCAACATTTTAATACTAAATGCTGAAATAAATGTGAGCCCTATGTATGTTTATGAAAGATTCATTAAAAAAAAAAAAAAAAGATAATTATTTTTCGATCTCCTTATACTAGTTCAGGTTCTAGGGTGGCCAGAGCCTGTCCAGGTAGGTCTGGGAGCAAAATGGGACCAACCTTCTACACAAGGCCCTTCCATTCATGACCACCCACACACACCCTCACACTCACTCAGACTGTAACAATTTAGACATGCTAATTTGCTTCACATGCACATCTTTGGATGTGGAAGGAAATCAGAGCCCGTGGAGAAAACCTGCACAGACAATGACGTGCAGGCTCCACACAGAGAGTGGTCCTGGCCAGAACCAATTTTGTTTTCTCATTGACATTATAATTAAATGTCCTTAGACAAAGTAACATTACTCAAGGACTGCTGTATATTGTGCATTATATCTGGTTAAACCATAAGAGACTATTTGTTGATAATGATTCACAGAGAAGCTGATGATGTTCACGGTAAGCACTGATCAACTCATGTTCTTGACTCTCTGGACTAGCATCAGTTGTCTTTTCCAGATTAACAAATTAAAAATAAAGTAAAACTTAAATCATTAGGAATTTAATAAATACCCTTTTATAATTTGTATATTCTTAAATATTTTTAGAGAATGTTATATTAATTCTCATGATGTATATAAAATATCTATCTCGATTCAAATCTTTAATTAAATTAAGTGAAAAAAATTAAGTAACTTTCCTCAGTAGGGGCAATAATGCCCAGCTTTAGAGCATGAGTTTGTTGCCTTTCCCTGAATTTACTCCCATGCATGCCCAGTGTTACAGATCTTCATTTTATCCCCTGAAATGTGGAATGAGAAGGTAATTCACCCTTAATGAAATGCCAGGAAGTGTATACCAGAAAGTATTATGGAGAAAAGAAGTGTCATTTCAAATAGGTACAGCTACTTTCTAAATGACTAACAGTAGGAACTTCTAACTCTCAGGTAAATCAGAAAATATGCAAATTGTCTCTTTAAATCCTTTTCTTGTAAAATGGATAGCAAATGTCAGAATAACCTGTACTTGGAGCCAAATTATTCAGGGACAAAGTGTTAAGTTTCAGAGCAACTCATTTCTAAACATTTCAGAGTATATCAGTGTGTATTGACTTAAAATATACCAACTGATGCTTAGCTCCTAATGGTATGTAGAGTACATTAATAACAAGGGGAAGAAATAATATGTTGAATTAAATGTGATTATAAGTTTTTCTTAAAATGTTTAGGAGTAAAAATGATCTTTGGAATCAAATAAATATGGATTGCAAACCCATTTCTATCATTCATTAACCAACGCATCATGGGTTAAGTATTTCAACTATTGGAGACTCAGTTTCTTTAACTAGAAAATATGCATAACCCCTACCTTTCAGAATTGTGTGAGAATTAGATATTATAGGCATGTCGGTCTTCAAAACTTTCTGTTGTTATTTAGTTAATAGAAACTTCAAGAATAAGCATTTGCTTTTGAAAATATTTTTAAATGATAATATGAGAATACCCCCCAAATAACAAAAGCAATGATCATTATTTGAATGCACAAAGGTATATGTATGTTGAGCAATTGCAGTTAAATTAACATTTTTGCTTTAAGGTATGAAAAACTGCAACCATAGTGTCAAAGTATAGCTTTGAAAGAGATCTCAGATTTCAAGGTAACTGGTAGTTTAGATTAAGGAAAAATAAAATGCCTATTCAATCTATCGAAAGCTACTTAGAATGAATAAGAAGATTTTTAATAGGAAAAGGGTACTTCACAAAGCAATTCACATTGTTAATAATATTCTTACAAAAATATATTAAACCATAAATACAGACCTTCCTGCAGGTTTAGGGAGATATATATTATCTCATGAACTATCACAGTAGGGAATCTAATATAATTATAAACTCAGGCTAGCAAAATATTCTTGTCATATGCCTGTGGGACTCTTCTGTGTTGTCCTGCCCCCTGAATAAATTACAAATATGGGAATTGAAGAATTCTAGTAACCAATAAAATCTAATAAATATTCCCTTATCGCATACATTCAAACATATTACATTATGGTCAGTCAGGGGTAAAATATAACAGGATTCACATGCTCTGGTCAAGAGGTCAAAATGCAAAGACTTGAAAACACTGATTTTCAACTGCTAAGGGTAAGTGCAAGCCTTTTTTGCATGTGTGGGTGCAGGTGGTGTGATCCAATAGTTTGATATTATACATGTGTAAAAAAAATAATAGAGGTGTTCCCAGACTCTTCCTCAGATTGTGATATGCCTTGGATAGTGGAATCCAGTATTCTGGGTACTGGATGTTCCTGGCAGATTAGCAGAGAAAAAGTGAGCTTTGAGAAGTGTTAGTTAAACATGCTGGATGGTGGGTTATTGAGGAGCAAGGAATGCTGGCTTCTAAAAGAGGTAAAAAACTATGAAATAATGTGGAGGGAGTGACTCCTCACATAAAATTGCTGAAGAGCAAGCAACATCTGGTAAATTATCTACCAATGAAATATTTATCCAAAGAATCACTTTCCTGTGCTTGAACCTTAAAATAGATAACTTAATGCTACTTGTTTAGATAAACAGAAATATGCATCTTATGAATGACGCATAACTTAATTATTAGTGTGTGAGTTTACATTCACAGGTGCTGAAGAACTAACTTGAAGAAAAAGAGTGCCTATATCTAATCCTTTATTATACCAATATGGTGCTTCCAAATTAATTTTGTACTTCTGAATGTCCCAGTAAATTATAACTCAAAAAGAACTTGCAAGGGATGGGCACATTATGGCTCCACAAAAGGGAAAAGTCAAGAAATGCTGAGCACAGCACCGGCAAATTATAGCTGTTTAATAGCTCAGTGCAACTTAAAATAAATTAACCAAAAATGCTGGAAGAAATCTAATATGTAAATTTAAATAATTTCAAAAACATTCTTCCTTTTACCCATTATTTATTATGTGGGGATCAATAAACTTATCTATGATTTATTGGATTATTATGAGAGGCCGCAGATGAAAAATAAGGCAATCCCTCTTCAAAGGGGTTACATTGGGTTACTAGAGTTTTTTCTATGTTGACTTGGAGTGCAGTCACCATGGAATGCAAAATCGGAAGTAGATAGAAAATAATTATATAGGAGAAATTTGGACTTGTGCACTCCAAATCAAATCAATCTGTTTGGACTATAAGATTTTACTTTTGGCTTTAGATATGAAAAAGTATATAACTAATTGATGTTAATCCATTTGGACAATATTGTGACTATATGGGTTGTGATATTATAATGAAGTTGGGGTGGGTAAACCAAGGTTGAGTAAATGTTCTAGAGCTGGAATTTCTGAAGCAGTGGATAATCATGTTATTGAAAAAATGGAGCATGTACTTTGATATATTCCATATGAATGTGTTCATGGGGACACAGATTTGTACTCTTTTATTCCTCAGCTACAGAGTTGACACCACGGTTACAGTAACAAAACATTTGGAAATGATTCTATTCTGAAATTATTTTGCACATATTATAGTTAATTGCAATGGTGATTTTGTGATTATTAAAAATAATCAATATTTTTATTATTATTGAAAACCATGATGAAATCAGTATGTCATATGTAATGATATGTGTTATGTCATATGAAAGAGAAGTGAGGCTGGAAGCTAAGAAGATAAAGGGAAAGGAAAGGGAGAGATCTTCATAGAAATACATGGCAGAAGTTATATAAAACAGGAAAAGGACAGTCTTAGACTTAAGAACACTAGTAGCATAAAGTAGAACATAGGAAACTCTTTGCATGCGGATATCCTATAAGTGCAGGAAAATGGTAGGAAATACATTCAAAATTGCATAATGTCTCAAATATAATCTCACTCATATGATAGGTCCTAAACATAATGTTTGCTGGCAATTGATTCTCCTCTTTGTTGTAATGCAAGAACAGCAGATTCTTTCATCCTGAGTGACTATTATCCTTTAGAACTTTGTTATATCAGTATCCAGACCATGGAAGGGAAAAGAATGTGTGAAAAAGTGACATCCGCTTCTTAAAACCCTTGGTCAGGAGAAAGCCCACCGCTCTCCTCAAATTCCACTGGCCAGAGTCCACCTAAACGCAGATGACATCTAAATGCAAGAGAGGCTGGAAATGAAATCTAAAGCTCAGGACGAAGACAACTGGATTGTTGGAGAAAAGATAGCAGACTAAGCCATAGTGATTTGATAAGGGCCCGTGCCTTGGGGACATTTCAAGGTAAACTACATCAATGAAGTTCAGATGTACCTCACTAAATACAAATGAGGAACACTTTTCTGATATGAAATGGACAATATAAGAAAGAATACAGAAACAAGACTGAATGTGGAGTCTGATGATCTGAGTTCAAATCTCGACTGCTTAAATTGTTACTCGCTTTTCTAGATCTTGGTATCTATATGTAACATTACAGCTGTCTACAATTTCAAAGTGGTATCCAAATCAAATTATTCATAAATTCAAGTGCTGGTTTTTCTTTAAGAAATGTGATATATAAAGTGAAAGTTTTAATAAAACCTAGATTAGTGAAAATATTAATTATCAAAAATTGAAGAATTTTCTCTGTCCTTGACTGATACTTACCACAAGTGGCTTTGAAGTGGTCATGCTTGATGTAGATAAATCTGAAACAGAGTAAATTTTGCCTTATGGTAACATGTTCTCTGAATCTCAGGTGTTTAACCAGTAGCATCTGGAATTGATACAAGCTGAGACTTCTCTTTGCCTACTTTCCCCTGTGCCCATAATTCAGGTCTTTACACTATTCCTCACTAAAGGAGCCCAGGGCCTCCTAAGGAGTAGCAAGTCCTGGATTTTGGGGCAGGGAAGAGGGTGTGCCTGGGACATCCTGCTATTTCTGGAGGGCAATGTTGCTTTAAAAAAAAAAAATTTTTTTTTAAAGAAAAGAATGCTAAGATTCAGTCTGCAGAAGGAGACTGGAAATATGGTGAAATTAGCCAGGTCTGGAGTGAAAACTGCAGTTCAATGACATGTGCATGAAATAGAAGATTCATTCAGATCAAACTGAGATACATGTAAGTTGAAATTCATGCTAATATTTTATGTAAAACAAGATGCATCAAAATACGGAAGTTGACTGTCAGTGTGTATGTGTTGTTTAACAATAAGTAAAGATTGTTAGAATGATGCTACTTTCTGTAAAAAACAAGCTCCAGGATATGTGTATTCTTAGAAGGTGAGGTGGCTAGAACAGGCCTTTTACTCTACAAAGATACTCAGGACCTTGGCTGCTTGATTATCTTCAATACATGGCTTCCAATATTGTCCCTAGAGTTCACCTCCATCTCAGTCTGTAAAAAGGAGTAAACAAAAAAGGAAGAGCTCATATGGGAAGTTTGTATGATCCATTCCAATCAGTGATAGAGGTGACTTCAACTCCCAACCCATCGACTATAACAGTTCTAGGGAGACTGAGAAATACAGACTTCCTGCAACCTACGCCAACCCCAGGAAGAGAAGGACATCATAAACAGCTAAGAATCTTTGCCACATAATGATTTGGATAATTATTATAATAATAGTAACAATAATAATAATGATGATGATGTACCATATTTGGTTTTTGTTACATATATTAAACATATGGCATTGCTAATTACTGGTGTTATTAAAAAGGACCTCGAGATAATCATGCTAAGCAAAATAAGGTAGACAGTAAAAGTTGAAGATCACGTGATATCACTTATATGTGGGATATAAACCTAAAAGCAACAAATGAACAGGACAGAGACTCATGGACATGGACAATAGACTAGTGGTTACCAGGGTAGGGAATAGGGGAGGGGGCAGGTAGATGGGGTAAAGGTGAACTGGGAGGTGAACACATGGTGTAAATATATATATGCCTTACTGTTAAAGTGTACAGCTGAAACTTAATGGATTTCATTAACCAATGTCACCATAAAATAAATAGAAAGAAAGAAAAAGAAAGAAGGAAGGAAGGAAGGAAGGAAGGAAGGAAGGAAGGAAGGAAGGAAGGAAAGAAGGAAGGAAGGAAGGAATAAATTTACAATTCTTTTTTAAAAAAAGGGTTAATTAATATTTCTGAATTTGGAGTTATTAGGAAAAATACCTATGGTTATTACTCTAATGAGTTAACATACACATACTATTAGGAGTGTGAAATGTGAGGGTTTTTCTAAGAAAAAATGGCAAAATAAAGGCTTTAAATAAATTAAACTGTAAATTTTAGAGTGTAACTACCCAAGGTGAAGTAATTTCTGAAAACAAATTATGTGTTATTTACTCAAGACACACAGTTAATTTTAAATAGAGAATTTCAGATTGGTCCTTTATTGGAGAGTAGATAATGTCTTGATTTGGGAAAATCAGGTTATGTGTGGTAGAGGTTTGTCAGATTGAGAGGATATGGATAGTTCATTAAAATGTAAAATCATAAACTTGTAAGATCTGTTTTTGTAAAAACCCTTAAAACTTGATTGTCCTTTCATCCTATGTTTTTCTGTTATATTTTGTCCTATAACATGAAATGTAGGAAGCAGATGTTCTTTGAATAAAAATACTTGCGGTATCTACATTTGAACCATGTCTACCATCATTTCTGCTTTTGCAGGGTTTCGGGTATACAGAATGCCTATGAGTGACACTTAAACATATGCATCTGATCAATTTTGAAAATATATTTCACAGTATTCTATTCATTCTTCTTCCTGACATTTTTTACTCCTTCCTCAGTCTGCCAACATAATCCCTAGATCCCTTTCAACTAACCCTTGTCATAACTTGTTTTTACATGAACACATTTGTGTTGATTACTGAGCTCTGTTGTATTCCTAATTAGACCATAATCTCCTTTAGGGAAAGAAACATATTTCTGTCTTAATGGATGGTTCAACTATCCAGTAAAATGCTACGAATTCTCACTGATTCCTATTTATTCTGATTGATGTTTTATAGCTTTTACTGTCATATTATTGACTCGGATTTCTGTGTGGTACCTCTAAGGCAGTTTCATTTTATCTGAAGAGAGAGAAAAATATCAAGCTCTTGTCCTAATAACATTTATATGTACCCTAAATAAGGCAAAAAAGGAAAAAAAAATCACAAAAATATGCAAATGAAACAATGAAAACTTTAATTAAAGTTAACTTTCTCCTGGATACAGCCAAGGGATGTTCAAATTGCTCTGTAAAGTATCAATGGCCATGTCATCTCTGATAAACATTTTTTGATTTTACATCTTTTGATTTTACATGTGACATCATTTGACAATGTGCATAGCACACACTCATTTTAATCAAAAAAAATATTTAAAGTGTACTGTTTAACAGATAAGATAAACCATTTCTACTTCATTCCTTAATTTCTGTATTTGTTTATCTGACTACAGGTGACCAGCCCCATAATCATCTCTGATTTGAAAGTATGTAATGTACTTATAAAACAGACCCTATTTTATCAAGGTCTTATCTTCCAACTGTGCCATAATTGAGTTTTTTTAATAAGCCATTAAATATTTGTGTTAAATCCATCAGATTATGGATTAAGGGATTGGAAGCAAAACTAGTAAATCCATAGACATGTTCTTATCATTATACTTTCTTTGCTATAAAAATAAGTTTTGAATCATAAGCAATGCTGTGTAAAATGTTATAATGGTGGCAAGGGCGATCCATGAATCTATGGAGGGAGCTGCAGGAAGTATACATTAGTTCTTATTACTGCTATGAGAAAATTAACATGATTTAGTAGTTTAAAAAATGAGATTTATTACCTTATTGTTTTATAGGCAGAAGACTGGTATAGATTTCACAGGACAAAAAATCAAGCTGGTTCTAGGGAAGAATTCATTCTTGCTCATTCAGGTTATTGGCAGAATTTCATTCCTTGTGTTTATGAAACCAAGACTCCTATTTAGTTTGTGGCTGGAAGGTGAGGGTCATTCAGTGTTTTAGAGGCTGCGTCATTCCATAACGCGTGGTCTCTTTCTTCTACTTTTAATTCCAGCAATTCCTCTTATGTCACATTTTTCTCACTTTCTATAGTCACATATCTCTCTAACTACAATTGCGAAGGTTCTCTGTTTTTAAGGACTCATATTAGATTGGATTGGCCATCCAAATACTCCAGAAAACTCTTCATCCTAAAGTCTATAATCACATTCATTTATAATTGAAAATTCTATCATGCTCTATAGTGGGTTGACTTTTTTTATTTCAATTTTTAAAGTAAATATAGGTATGTTTTCTTGTCTCTCATTAAAGCTACTATTCTTCCCTTCACTCTACCAACTATTACCTGATGACCTATTTTATATTACTGAGAAAATAGAAGCTATCAAATGTGAGTTCTCATTTAATCACTCACAAATCTACAAAACCAGCAACTTTTGAACACATCAATTTTGTACTTTTTTTCTAGGTGTGATGGAGAACACATTCTTCCTCCTAGCAAGACATCACCCCTACTCACACCCTATATTCAGAGACCCAGCATATACCTCAGATGGTTCAAATAATGAGAATTTATTGATCTACTCTGAGAATAGTTATTTAAGAAACTATTAGGGATAGTTATCTATATACTTCTAAGTAACTTTCAGTAATGTGTGTACAGACCTATGGTACAAACAATAAGTGTTGAGCCCCCCTGTGACTACTCAGAATGAAAAGCCATGGGCACTCCTAGAGCCAAAGGGAGAAGAGCATGCCAGTGCCACTCATTAGAGCTCAGTGGAGGAGGGGCCACACTGCAGGAGTTCTAATCACAGAGGATTAAAGCCACTTTCAGAAGCACAATAATAAAACAGAGAGAAGAATGAGGAAGAAATACCCTGACTTTCTCTCCTTTTGCTTTTGTTATCTTGAAATTGTCTGAATCCAGTTTGAAGCCTGTTGGGAAGGGAACCCAGGTGTAGACTTTGTGAAAGTCAGCTCCTAGGGTATAGAACAGGGTATGAAAGAATGAAGAATGAGTAAGGCGAAAGAAAATTAAGAATGACAGGCATGATACACGTCTTTGGCCATTCAGAATTCATTCTGTCCTTTATAAAGATAAAGACATGTTCATCTCTAATAAAAGATAAGCACAAACCCTAATCGTCACCATATAGTCACCATATCAATTCATTCATATTCTACTTGGAATATTCTACTTGGGATTAAATTGCAAAATTAGTTACCACCAAATACAGGTGAAGAAGTGAAGTAATCAATTACTATAAAATATGCAGAGATGCTACATTCCATGCTTTAGTAATTGGTCTCAAAATTGAGGTTGATTATCACAGCTTCCTTCAGCTACTATCAATTCTCTATTCCTTTATCATCTGCCGTGAAATAGGTTTCTTTACCTGGGAATGTAATCTAAAATATCCTTCTCGAACAAACTCAACATTAGTTTTCTTGCGTTTATTAAGTAGTTCACTCCCCCCCCCCATTATTTTACATGGAAGTTCTATAAGGCACTTCAATGAATTATCATTTCCAAATATAATTCCTCTTTCCTAGAGTGCCTGGCAAACAACCCCAGAGCATTTAGCTAGCAGTGCCAACGCGATCCACTACATTATCAGCAATTTAAGATTAACATGTCTTTTTATATAGTCCTAGCTCTCACACCTCTCAAATCGTAAAGCAATATTTGTTTGTTAGTCATTACATATAAAGTTAAAACAAATTGTTGATAAACTAAGTCAAACACTAATTTACATGATTTGAAAATACTCATAACTTGAGACTTTTCTGAAAGATCCATAGGTTGTCAAGACTTGTATTTGTAATTCCACATCCAGAGAGCACATTTTACAGACACACAAAAAAAGTTTTTAAAATAGTATCAATTTAGTGCTTTGTAAATTTGTCAAAATTTTTATTGTTAATGTGAAATAGATACTAAAATGAAGTTTTTCACAGTAAGATAAAAGTGTTGGATCTATAAAAATTAAATATCATAAAAACTAATATTTACATTTCATATCTCATTATTTTAAAAAATATTGGAACTTGTTATATAATGTTGCCTTGCTTAATTGCTGATCATGAAAATAGCTTTGGTAACATAGGTCTTGAAATTATCATGGCCTTTATTAAAATAGAAGTCTACCTATATGTGTAAAGACACATTTGGAAGACAGAAAATTACTTGTGATTATTCATTTTTAGAAAGACTCCCTACAGATTTTTTAAATCAATGTAGTGTAAAAAGAAATGTTTGTATTTAATTATAATACAATATCTTCAGTAGAAAATTTATTGTACTTTATATAATTATTTCCTAATGTTTTTTTCTACATAGATAATGTATAAATAGTATAAAATTCCCCTGCATTTTAGAATTAAGCATTATATTTAAGTATTTATCATTTTCTCAGTGTAAACAAACAAGTAGCTGCTTTAAGCAAAATGGAGATATGCAGATCTAGCTCTTCTCAGAAAAGGTAATCTAGAATGGTGTGTTTAAAAAATAACTCCTTATGACAAATTAGAAAGAGAGTTGTTTTAGAATTTACTTTAACATAATTTGATTGGCATAGTTTAAATGTCAAATTGTGATCATATCTAGCATTTCAAGACTTTTGCTAAAAAAGTCTTGAATGTCATTATTATAAATAATGCGTTTTTTGATTCTCTCTGCCTCTGTCTCTGTCTCTGTCTCTCTCTCTTCTTTTTAACATGTGGAACACCCAGTAATTACTTCAAGTCAAAAGAAGAGCTTACACATATAATTTTTAGGCAGTAAAAATACTCTGTATGATATTATAATGATGGACATAGGTCATTATACATTTGCCCAAACCACCAAGAGTGAACACTAACTGTAAACTATTGACTTTGGTAATTATGATGTATCAAACGTAGGTTACCAATGGTAACAAATGCACCACTCTGGTGAGGGATATTGATAATGGTGGAGGCTATGCATGTGGGGGAAGGCAAGGGGTACATAAGAAATCTCTTCCTCTTGTTTTTGTTATGAAACTAAAAACTGCCCTAAAATGTTATTTTAAAAAAGAAGGAAGATGCTAATATATAAAGAACTCTTAAAACTCAAAAATAAAATTAAAAACCCAATTTAAAAATGAACATAGATCTGAACATACATTTATCTAAAGAAGATATATAAATAAGCAAATGAAAAAATATTCATCATTGTCATGAGAGAAGTACAAATCAAAACCACTTCAATGCATTGGGAGAACTACTATCAAAAAGCAAATAATAACTAGTGTTAGGGACAATGTAGAGAAAATGAAACCCTTACAGATTACTATTAAAAAATAAAATAGTGCCACCACTTTTTGAAACAATTTGGTAGTTCCTCAAATAGTTAAACATAAATTACTATATGATAACATTCTACTTGTAGAGAAATGAAAACATATGTCCACACAAAAACTTACACATTAATACCCATAGCAACATTATTCATAATAGCTGACAGGTAGAAAAAATCCAAATGCTCATTAATAGACAAATATATAAACAAAAAATATATATTTGCACAAGGGAATATTATTTGTCAATAAAGACAATGAACTATTTGATATGTGCTGCAATGTGATGATAAGTGAAAGAATTCAGACACAAAAGAGCAATATTATATAATTCCATTTATATGAATTGTGCAGAATAGGCAAATCTATAGAAATAGAAAGTAGATCAGTGGTTACCTAAGGCTGAGGAGGGATTAGGGGGAAATGGTGAGTGACTGACTGTTAACGGTGATGGTTGCACAACTTGGTGAGTATACTAAGTATCACTGAATTGTATATTTAAAGTGGATGAATTATATGGTAAGAGAATTATATTTAATAAAGCTGCTATTAAAAAAAGAGAATAGGCAAGGGTTGTCCAATGTCCTATATTTTTCACTGTTCTTGGTTTTCATGCCATGGAGTATAATTAATTAACTTTTACTTTCATATTAATTTGAGATCTTTGTATTCAGAAGAATTTGCATGTTTTCCCTTATCTGTTTGACTCATAACTGTCATTCACTATTGTGTCTGGCTTGAGTTCTCTTCTGTATCATATTTCAAATTTTCTTTGAATATAAATTTTAAAGCTCAGCACATTTGACAATCTTCAGATCTCTTACTTGGCAGGTATTCTCTGTCTAGCCAACCCTTTAAAAACAAGGGAGCTCCTATCATATAGAGAAATGATTTCCCCAGAAGTCAGCCTCTAAAACAATCTTAAACTCCTACATCCTCTCAGTTGGTCTTAGTTGACAGACTTACCTGTTTGAGTATAACTTTATTTTAAGTAATAATATAATCCTCCCCTTCTTCAACCCCTGATTGTATAAACGTATGTGCTATGGGACAAACTGTAACCACTTCTGAGTTTTAAAGATAGAAATAATTTGTATAAAATTATCTACCAGATTTTTCTCATAAGAGCTAGACATATGCTATCATAATAAAAACAGGATAAGAACAAAGAAAAAGGTCTGTAGATGTCAGAAAACAAAACAGATGAAAATCTCACTGGAGACCGACATCCAGCTAACAAGTCCCTCCAAGTCTGTAAATACTTTTGTGTTTTCGTTTGCTGATTAAGAATCAGTAAAACTGTTTTCAGTGACTGTGCCTTCTAACAAAATTATTTTGAACAAAGCACCCAAAGGAGTCAGAGGAACAATAAGGTTATTCTCATAACAAGATTGGCTGTCAAACCTGAAAGTGAAGTTAAAACTCTCAGAGTTAATACTACAAAGACTCTTTCCACAAAGTGTTTACTCTCTTGTTTTTTTACGTTCCCACTACTTGACCTTTTTTTTTTTTTTAACAGCAGAATTGTTGCCATTATCCAGTTAGCCACTGAGAACCCTAACTTTACTCTTCTATTTACTCCACTGAGCTTCCATCAAGGGAAATTACGGCAGTATAAAACAAATGTATGCACTTGAATTTAACCGGTTGTTGCTATCTACCCTGCTTCAAATATCATCCAAGTGAATGTCATCTTTTTGTAACAATTAAATTCTGCTCTTTAGAAAATTTACAACAGCCACTTTCCCTCCCTTTATTTCACTCAGTACTATAGAGATGCACCATGAGCGTTGCACACACACAAACTCACATTTGGAAATGCAAATACATTGAAAGTAGTGTCTCTCCTATGTACAATATTAATTCTGTAGCCACCAATATTGACAAATATACGTCAATATTCATTGAAGAAGATGAAGGAATACATCTTTAGGTGATTTGTTTTAAATAATTGTGTTGCATAGCATCGATCATTATAAACAATGGTTTAGTCAACATCTTCACTAAGCTAAATATAGAAATTGACTGTAAGAATGGTTTTATTTCCCCATAAATCTCAAAAGACAATTGACAGCTTGACACATCTCAAAATGCTTGCCTAAAATACATCATGATAACATTATTTTCCAAAAACTACTTTATTTATGCTTTTATGAATAAGTAACTTTTCTGATGCCATATCTGATTGATCCTCTTCTATATTCTTTCTTTCAACACAACTTTATAGTAGGTGTTGAGTATTGGGTTTACTAATCAAAAAAAAAAAAACCCTATTAAATATAAGGAAATGTGAAAAAAACACTAAAACAAAATTGTGTATCAGATTGATAGCATTATGTAAAAGTTATCAAAAGAAGAGAGCTTTCTTTAAAATCTTAAAAAAAAACATTTTAGAGCATTTCTTAAAGAAATTAATTTGAGTTATTGTGGTTTTATTTCACATATTTAATTTTTGTTGTCTTTGTGCTTCTCTGTATCTTTGTGTAAACTTTCTTACCATTAGTGGCTATGTTTAAATTGTATTTCTGACTACATTTATTAAATAGAGAGGGTAGAGATTGATGAAAAAGATAAATTTTGTCTCCGTCCCATGCAACTAGTTTTTAAAACTAATTATGAGAAATATAAATACATTTTAGAAGCTTTTGGTAATTTTGTAGAAGTAAGTGAATATGTGAAGATGTGATATTGCGTCTACCACTTTAATTAATAACTGCCCAATTAGTAGAGTTTTTTTATATACCATGAGTGTAAGCTGACATATCTAACTGGTAGTGGCTTAGCAATGGAGAAGAACAGGCACATTTTGTTCTCTTCTTGCCAGAGGAGTATCATCGCAATGATTAGAATAGATTCCTAAATCACAATATTATTTATGGAGTTGAATTTTCTTTCACAACTTATGTATTTAGGAGTTAGGCAGCTGAAATGATAAGAGGTATTTCAGATTGCTACATGGCTGTAAATTAAGAAAGCATACTTTTAACATATTACTTAGTTTGTTTTTGTAATTAAAGAGAAAGTCTGCGTCAAAAAAGCTTGTTTGAATTAAAAAATCCATTAATTCAAATTCCGTTAAAAAAACCATATAAATTGTGTCTTTATGTGCCTGACATTCTGTTCAACACCCTGAATGAAGCACCTCTGTTTGAACCTCTGTCCCCTTGTCCAAGAAACTACAACTCATTTGGCCACAACAAAACATCAATATATAAAACAATTTGAGTTGCCCAAGGAGCTGCTTTTAATCAGCCTAACACAGTTGCTGGAAGCATCTACTGAATTAGTTTTGTTCGGCCACAAGTTCAATCCCAAACTTAACATCATTGCCCTTGCTGATATGGCTCTCAGCCAGGGTAGGCAAGAGGCTAACGAAATTTGTCCAATTTACTCTAAGCAATTTGATTTAACTGGCAGCTGTTACCTTTGTGTCCCATCTCCTGACAGGCAGATTTAGAGCTCTGCAATATCCAGTCAGGCTGCATGCCAGGGTATCAGGACCTAACTGTAACTGCCCTGGCTCTCCCTACTGTAATCTCTATCAACAGCAAACAGATTAACATTTCACAGTCAAAACACGGGCAGTGTCGAAAACTCTCAGTACTATTTTATGAGTGTTAAAGAAGCTCTTCGCTCATTTGGAGAACAAACTAAAACCTTGCTTGCATCCTGAACTTGGCATGAGGCAAGGGATTTCTCATTGGATTCAAGAGGATATATACAATGTATAAATCTAAATGATTTATCATTTTAAATGAGTGATATACATGCATAAAAGCAAAAATCCAAATCTCAAAACACTAATTGTGATGGTTCTAAAAGTAGATTATGTATATTCAGAAGGCATTTGGCTACCAAGTGCAAGCATATAAATATATTCTTGAGAATGTTGAAATGAAATGGTGCATGGTTGATTATTCTTTTGCTTAGATGTGTAATGCTAATTTATATTTGTCTGTATTTGCAATAAGGATGAGATGTTTATTTGTATTGCAAAAACGTGTATCTTTTTTATGGGCTATCTCTGTTCCACATGCGTAATTCACTGATAAAATGATGATAAACCAATGCATGCTCTGTGGAACTATTATTCTTTCCACAATTAGAATTGGCTTTTTCTTTTAATCTGACTATCAAAAGGATTTGGTCAGAAAGATCTATGGGCTGGGAATAGTTACTCAACATATAATTGTCGGGTAAATCATCAAATAAAGATATTTGCAACTGCATTTTTAACAGGTTTTATATCATGAACCATAAAAGCCTACCTTGTTCTCATTTCCTGTCTCTTTTCTGAATTCATATTATTTTAAATTTTCCACTAAAATTATTCAGTATTTATTTAAATACATGCATTTTTACTGTTATATTTATCAAATAATTGAATATTAATATACAGCAGTCCTTTCAGAAACAGCTCTTTGCCAAGAATCATGGTTTGAATTTAGGTCATCATTTTCCTTGTTATCTTTAACATATATATTCAATCATAATCATTCAAACAATCTGTATATATAGTGGCCGTGTATTAGTGTTCTAGGGCTGCTGTCACACTAGCACACATTTGGTGGCTTAAAACAGCAGAAATTTATTCTCTTACATTCTGATGGAGGCCAGAAGTCCAAAACTAAGGTGTTGACTTAGCCACACTCCCTCCATAGGCCCTGGGAGGGGATCTTCCCTTGCCTTTCCAGCTTTTGATAGCTCTACATGTTCCTTGGCTTGTGGTAGCATAAGTCTAATCTCTGCTTCCATCTTCACATGACCTTCTCCTCTCTGTCTTTGGGTCTCAAATTTTTCTCTGCCTTTCTCTTATGGGAATATCTGTCATTGAATTTAGGGCCTACTTTAAATCCAGGATGATCTTATTTCGATTAATTTAGTTACATCTGCAAAGACCATTTTCATACATAAAATCACATTCACAGCCTCCTAGTGGACATAACATTTGGGGAACCACAATTCAATCCACTACAAGCAGTAAAAAGTAAAAAGGGACACATGTTTTATTGCCAGAAGAATTTTAGTTAGTGGTAAACAGTGGACTGTGTTAGTAAATTTATGAGATATCGATCGGTCAGCCAGATTATGTGGAGAAATGAGGGAAGAAACATTACGGAGAGGGCAGTAGCCATTTACCTTCTTGCAACTACAAGAGTGAGGTAACCCAAGAACACACTCGAGGTTTGGACAACAGAGATTCCAACAGTCATTGAAGCAAGAACCAACTCCTGATTATTTAAGTTACCAGAACCTTTCTCATCTCCTGATCATAATAACACAATGAGTAAAAAGATGTAAAATCAATTATAATTAGAGAAAAAGCAACAAGTTTAGCTCTCTTAAACATGGATGAAAATTTAGAGGGGAGCTTCAGATGAACATGTGTATCAAAACATGACATCACTGAGGAAGATCTTGGATAATGAATTGATTGTGTAGTTGAAAAACTGATGAACATCTCATTGACTTGGTTTGTAGAAACAAATGGGAGATTCGTGGATCTGTGTTGCCTTATCTGTCCTGTCTGATAATGGGCAAAAGAAAAACAGCTAGAGTATGATAATTAAATATGACAATATTAAACCTGATAAAGTAAGAAAACTAGTTTTTTAAAAAAAGTAAGAAAACTGTTAATCTGCTGTCTTATCATCCGCAAAAGATCAACAGTATTTGGAGAAGTAAGGAGATTTGCACAATGTTCTTGCATTTTCTCTACATTCTGATTCATTTAAGACTGATTTTGCTGAATGACTTGCCCTTTTTAGAAGGAATTGGGACAATGAGATATATCTGGTATTTAACTTTAAGCTTGTCCCAGGAGTAACCCTGTTCCTCTGCCATTCTGATTAAATAATGTAGGTATAAAATTTCTCAATGTAATCCTAGTTCCTGGTTCTACCTGAGGGCCTGTAGATCCTTTTCAGAGGAAGGTATTGTAGGAAAGAAAAAAGTGAGCTTGTTCTGAAAACTGATTATACCAGTGGTGTGTCTTATAGCTTATGAAGTAAAATTCATTGAGAATTCAATGGCCTCAGTCTTTGCACAATAATTTGCTCAAATCATCACACATTGAGTCATTATATTCCTGGCCTATGGGATTATAAACTAAATTTTTAAGATAGACATTTAAAGTGAGAAAGTCAATTCTAACTTTGTTATGCCTTTAATCATTGATCAAGTCATAATAATACAAAAGAAAAAGAATTGAATATTAGGAAGAAAAATAAAGAAAAATATTAATAAACTTTTATAAATAGCATATTGCTAAATTCTTGTTATATCATTTAAAAAGACTTAAATATACAAATAAAAAAGTGAAAATCCATAAAAATAAAACAGAATATAATCATGACTTTGAAATTCTCAGTAGATAACATAATAAACATTATTCGATTTGGAAGTTTGGGTTAAATTTGTTTTTCTTTATGGGCCCTCATTAAAAGAAAAATGTGTATTCCCATGAATCAAGTCAAAGTAGAATACTGCTCAATAGTAATACTCCTTGCTAAAAAACCTTCTTTGAAAATAAATGAGACAAAATATGTTCTTGGTATTGTTGTTTGTCATTAAAATAAATGCATTAATTTATGTATGCATATAATCTTATTCAAAACTGTAATTATAAGCAAGATTTCAGAATCTACTATGTTGAAGATATTGCATTCAAAACTATGGAAAATGAAGTTTGGAATTTGGCTAAATCATCTCCTACATGAATATTCTAATATCTGTACTGCTCAAGACACAGAATAATTTATTACTGGCAAATTAGCAGCATACATATAGTAAGGTATAAAAACGTGATGAATGCCTAAGGAAATAGAATAAAACATTGTTAAAGTAAGACACACATGTACATTTTTTAAGGAAAGTTTCTCATATACCTCTGAAAAATAGTTATTCCTTTCATATAATTAGTATGAAGGTGCTAACACTATACAATATAATACATGATAGTTGATTTCCGAATATTTATCTGAAAATTATTAAGAACTCATTCTTACCAGGTGTTTTTCTAACTGGTTTTTAATACTAACTTACATATTGCTCAAAACAACACTGTGAAGTAAAATTATTCCTATTGCACACATGAGGTTAGTGGAACACAAAAAGAGAAATTAATTTGCTCAAAGCTGCATGGATAGCATGTGGTACAATAAAGAAAAGGTGACAGAGAAAAATAAGAGAACACATTTGATAAAAGTGTTGTGGGATATGAAAGTCCAAGCTCTCTTGGACTTTGATGAAAAATCAAATAAATTTAACAAATAAATTAAGTGAGTTTTTCAGTATCCTATATATATTTGTGTTTTTACATGTCCTTTATTTATGAGTCCAGCCACATCAACTGACATAAATAATAACTAATATAAATTTTAAAAATAGTATCATATTTTTATATGTACCAAACATCTTTTCAAAACTGAAAGAAAAGTAATTTTTCTCACCAGATATCAGTTAAAATACATGCTCAAAACACATCAAAAAAATTATAAAAATTTTCTCAGGGATATTATTTAGAAGACATTACTTTTAAGAGTTTTAAGCCATTTTCTTCTCCAATTATTGACTCTGCAACATTCCCTTTAACAGAGCAGGTCTTTTGTATTCATTTAAAAATATGAATCACAAACTTAGAGAAGTGGCTTCACCAAATCATGAAAAACAAAAGAAAACAAATGATGAAAGGACCCAAATACAAAATTCTTGATTTCATATTTAATCCAGAATCTTTTTAACACTTAATTCTTCAGAGTAAAGAGTGTCTGTTTCAGTCATAAAGTTGATGCAAATAATTGTTTTCAGTAGGCTGCATACACATTTGGAAAATTTATCATTTAAGAAGTACTTATTATAAGAGGGACCAATGCAAAGTGTTTTCTATGATGAACTGTAATGTAGGATTTGAAGAAAACATTTAAGGACACGGGGCTAGACGACTTTTGCAGGGAAAAATGTAAATGAAAGAGCTCGGTGATATTTGAACTATAAGTAAAAATATCAAATATACCAAATACTTTTCAAATATAGTTACTTCTGGAAAGGCAATGCTTTATATGTGATTTATTATATGTATATACATTTATACAAATGGTATATAAATAGACTTGGAAAAACAGAGTACAAGAAAATACACCCACAGACATATTTATACACACATACACATATACACACCCAGTCTCCCTCCGCATGCTATAATATTACCTGGAATGTTGTAAAAAAAAATGTTAAATCAGAACAGATATATAATTGTTCTAGGACTCTGGGTCTTTACATTTTCTGATACACTTATGTCTAAATAATTCATCAAGCAGCTTAAAGCCCAAGATTATATTTTAGATTCAATAGATGCAACTTTCCTTCCATTTGTAATGAAGAACAGATTAAAGATTTCACTAATGAAAATGATTGAGATTAATCCAGAAAAAGCTAGGACAGACCTTCCCAATAAATAAGCCGACTTTAAACACTGTTAATCTGATGAGACTAGGGGGAGTTTAATTAAAATTCTTTCTCCCATTTATCTAATATTCACGAGTAAAATATCTGCTAAAACGGCTTTATATTTAATATGATTTTTCCCCCATCTTTCGTGAAAACGAAAAAAAATAAATTGGAATAGACAAACATTGTTCCATTAACTCTATTACTAGTAGTAGTAGTAGTAGTAGTATTTTGGTAGAAATCACAACCGTGAATGTGTAATGAAGACAAGAATTTGCTAGTGACTTTGTTGGGTCTCCCATATGAAACTGAAGGTAATGTATGAGCATTTTATCCATGTTTCTTTCTCTGGGTTAATAAATACTTTAAATGCTTTAAGATTTATAATAACCAAATCAACATGGTTACTTAATTCTCAAGTGACTGATGACAGTGAAGGACATGGAGTAAGCAAATAAAGGTTACTATGAATTATTTCATAAGTAATCCAAGACTACAAAGATAGTAAATTCTAGTTAAAAGAACAAAACTCAGGTTTTTACTAACTGAACTGTCTACTGCTAAATACTACACTATCCACTAAACCAACAATTTATTTTAGTCTCATATTACAATTATGTAATCTTATCAATAAACAGTATTGATTCATGATAACATTTTTCAAATTGGGGAATTTCTAAAATTTTCTGGAAAAAAAAGTGTGAGCTTAGTGTTAATTTACTGTCCCCCAAAAAGCAATATAACATGCTTGCTTTCGATGACTTTGGTATTTGTATATGATACCTTCTACATTGAAGAAAATATTTATATCTTAATTACAAATTTACTGCAGTTATTTCACAAGTCAGACAAGCAATACAAAACAGCTTTCTAATCTTTTGAATGAAAAGTTTTCCCATTGTTTAAGTATAATTCGTATTCATACCATAGCTACAGATCAATATCTCCATTCATTATCTCTTCTGTTACTGAAGTGTCTTTATCTCTACCAACATCTAAACAGTATAAATACTTAAATGATCTTAATTAAAAACAAATAATAAACAATGAGAAGGCTAACAAAAATCATTCCTTAAACCTGTACCTTCTCTAATTTGTATTCTGTCTCTTTCCTTCATTAGCCTGTCTTCTTGACATGTAGCTTAAAGCCACTTTTCTATGTCTCTCGCTATTCTTTCAATTTTTCTCTTTCCTTTTTTTTTTTTTTTTCATTTTCAATTCATGCAGTCTGGCCTCTTCCTCTATCGTACCAGTGAAACTCTGCTGTCAAGAGTCACCAATATCCTCCAGTTAAACATACAGTAGACATTTTAAATTACTGTACAGTACATCCTCACTCAATGTCATCGATGGGTGCTTAGAAATTATTACTTTAAATGAAACAACACAAAATAAATCTATTTTACTACAGGCTAATTGATATAAACAAGATTTAAATTTCTACAGAATATTTATGGTTATAAAAACATCACAAAATTTCTAAATAGTCAAAAACTTCTAATATTAAACATTCAAATAAATGTGAGCACTATATACATCTAAGTAAAATTTTAAAACAAAAACAAATGATTCTTTCCCAACCTTCTTATTACATTTCAGGGTGGCAAGTGGCTGGAGCCTGTCCCGCAAGCTCAGGGCATAGGCGAGAACCCATCCTGGCCAGGACATTCTTCCATGGCAGAATCACTGACAGATATCCACACTCATTCAGACTGGGATAGCTGAACCTGCTTTCCTCACATGTACATCTTCGGGATGTAGATGAAAATCAGAGCACCCTGGGTAAATGCATGCAGACACATGGAGAAAGAGCAGACTTCACACAGACAGTGACAATTTTTTCCCCCTTACAAACATTATAACTAAACAATGTCGGATGGAATGATGTTATTAGAGGACCTACATATGGTGCTTTGCTAGAAGTACAAGGTTCACTATTCATGATGAATGATTTGCGTTTACCATGGCAGGCGCAGGACTGCATTTTTGATCAGCTCTTCTTCTTCTCAGTTTATTTCTCAGGTTCCTTCTCTGTCCATCTTTAAATTGCTATTAAAATGTTGATATTCTTGTCTTCTTCTCATTCTATACAATTTTACTGAATAGCTTATTCATACGTATGTTTTCGACCATACACATAACTCTGTTCAGTGTGATCATTTGAATGTAATGGTGATATCTTAAATTCCAATAAACATTCATTGATATGCATTAGAAGCACTGATACAAAAACCTAACAATCATTTATTGCAGCCATAATATGTCAGACCATGTTTATATATTACATATTTCCTTTTAATCTTCACAGTTATCCACTTAGTGAATTATGATCAGTTTTAAATTTGACATTTTGGTTAAAAATAAAAATTAGAACAGTGAAGCCTGCATTATAGGTGCTCAAAATATGAACCACTATTAATATAAAGTATTTTCATTATTTTTTAACTATTCCTAAAGTGAAGTTTTGATTTTTCTCTTTGGCCTCAGGGGAAAATGATTTAATTAATTAATTAGTTATCTTGAATTGGTAGTTGTCTTTTATTGTAACCAAACTATGTTTGAGAAATTTATTGAAAACCTCTTTGCAATTTCTTTTATCTCTAATCTATCCATCCACTCATCCATCTATATCTATCTATCTATCTATCTATCTATCTATCTATCTATCTACTACCTATCTATCATCTATCATCTATCTATCATTTATCTATCAAGCTTCATTGAGAACTTGAGTAGGAGGCTTATTTCCCCATTTTCAACTATGTTTGCTCAAATCTTTCAAATAAATTAGTTTAATGTGTTTTGTCTAAACGGTCTGTAAAGAATGTCTTTCCACTGCTATTTCATTTACAGCAATTAATCTAAATATCTCCAAGATTAGTCACAGTATATTTTTTAAAAAAATATTTTTATTGAGATTAAATTTATATAACATAAAATTTACCATTTTAAAGTAAAAAATTCAGTGGTGTGTAGTACATTCACATTATTAGGTAACTGCTGCCTCTATCTAGTTCTAAAATATTTTTACCACATAAAAAAGAGGTCATGAGCCCATTAAACAGTTACCCTCTTTTGCCACTATCACTACCAGCCCCTAGGGAATACCAATCTGCTCTCTGTCTTTATGGCTTTATCTATTATGAATGTTTCATATGAATGGAATCTTATAGAATGTAACCATTGTCTGAATTTCTCAACATCATGTTTTTGAGGTTCACCCATGTTATAGCATATATTAGTACTTAATTCCTTTTCATGGCTGAAAATATTCTACTAAATATATAATGCTTTATCCATTTACTCAGTGTTGGACATTTGGATTGCTTTCATCTTTGTCTCCTGTGAATAATGATGCAATGAATATGTGTGCAAGTGTATTTGTTTCAGTACCTGTTTTAATTTTTTTGAATATATGCTTAAGACTGAAATTACTGAATCATATAATAATCCTCTGTTTTAACTTTTTGAAAAACTATCAAACTCTTTTTCATAATGGGCAAATCATTACCATTCCTCTCAGTAATAAATAAGGGTGTCAATTTCTTCATATCCTTGTCAACAATTAATATTTTCCTTTTTATAAAAATTATATTAGCTATCCTACTGAGTTAAAGTGGTATCTCATTGTAGTTTTGATTTGTGTTCTCATAATACTAATACTGTTGAGCATCTTTACATGTGTTCTTTCTCCATTGGTATATTTTCATTGGAGAAATTATCCAAGTACTTTTCCAGTTTTAAAAATTGTATTTGTCTTTTTGTTGTTGAGTCATAAGAATTTTTTATATATTATAGATGCTTGACTCAGCAAAATTATAAATTTACAGATATTTTCTTCCATTTCATTGGTCTCTTTTCACTTTCTTGATAATGTTCTTTTATGAACAAAAGTTTTTACATTTTGAGGATGTCCAACTTCTCTACATTTTTCTTTTGTTTCTTTTGCTTTTGTTATCATTATCTAAGAATCCATTGCCATATTCAATATCATGACTCTTATATTTGGGCTTTTGATCCATTTTGAGTTATCTTTTTTATATATTATTGAGATATGAGTTCAACCTCATTCTCTTGCATGTGTTTATCCAGTTGTCCCAGAATCACTTATTAAAGAGATTTTTCTTTCATCCGTTGAATGTTTATCGCCATACTTGTTGTATCAATTGGCCATAAATATACGGTTTTACTTCTGGATTATAAATTTTATTTCATCAGTCTGTATGTATGTCCATTTAAAAAAAATTTTTTTTAGGCAAGGCAACCCTTGGTTGACCTCACAGATTGCAAGGACCTTGTCAGTTTACAATCCCTTATTTTTATTTATTTATTTTTATGCCTACAGCACCTGGTCCTCCTAGGTGATCTCCTATCCAAGTACTAACCAGGCCCAACCCTGCTTAGTTTTCAAGAAAAGATGAAATCAGGCTTGTTCAGGTTGGCATAGCCATAGACTGTATGCTCATTTTTTATGCCAGTACCACATTGTTTTGAGTACTGCATCTTTGAAACACTTTAGTGTTAAATTTGAGAAGTGTGAGTTTTCCAAATTTTTTCTTCAAGATTGTTTTGCCTATTTGAGCCCCTTGCAATTCCATATGAATTTGAGGATCAAATTGTTGGGATTTGATAGGAATTGAATTTATAGATTACTTTTTAGTCTTGCCATCTTAACATTATTAATTCCCCAATCTATAAAAATGTTTTTTCTTTACTTTCTTTCAGCAATGTTTTATAGTTTTCATTGTACAAATTTTCTTGGTTAATCTTGGTTAAATGTATTCCTAGATATATTATTCCTTTTGTGACTATAAATTACATTGTTTCCTTCATATTTTTTTTAATTGCTTATTGTTGGTGTGTAGAAACCAAACTAATTTTTCTGAGTTGATCTTGTACACTGTCACTTTGCTAAATTCACTTATTGCTCTAGTGGTTGTGTTTGTTTGTTTTCCATATGAATTTGAGGGCCAACCAGTGTTGCGTGCAACCATATTAGGTGGAGATTACATAAAAATGCAGATTCTATTTCAGTAGGCATATTGTGAGGCCAGATATTCTGAATTTCTAACAAGTTCCTAGATCATGCTGTTCCTTATTCATATTTGCAGTAGGAATTTTTGCAAAGTGGAGCCTGCAGCAATGATTAAAGTGTCAACACATTGCTTGGGAGCTCTAAGCCTTGGGAAATTTGAGTAAGAAATAGCGGGAAATGAAGTGAGCAAGAAAAAAACCAATGAGATAGGATTCTTTACCATATCCACTGCAGGGAGTAAAAAGAATCAACAAATTGCTCTGACGTGCATTTACAAGGCACCAGCTTTTCACAAATGGTTGCAAGGAGGGAATTAATTTTTTAATTAATTTATTTTAATTCGTTTCAAGTATACAGTACATTGGTTAGATATCTATATAGTTCAAAAAATGATCCCCCAATTGCTCCCTCCCTCCCCTGACCTTCTACTTAGCTGACATATTAACACTTACAGCGTTCCCTATGCTGTGCTCCCCATCCTGTGACCATCCATCAGCTACTAATTCATTTTAAGAGAGAGAAAGGAGGAGAGATTATCTTCAAAGCTAGTCAGTTCTCACTCTCATAAACAGTTGTTTCACTCATGCTTTTAAGTATCATCATTTGATCCCTTAGTGGCCTCAGAAATTCTGATCCCTTATCACATGGTGGGTTATTTCAGCAAGTGCAAAAGTTGAGGGGACTGCCTGAAAGTAGAGGAGACCACCTACATCAGAAAAGGTGTTGACTAAGAAAAAGAAAAAGGAATTATGTCTGAGAGGGCACACATGTTTTGCCCATACACATCCAAAGAATAAATTATTTTTCTGTAAGCTTTATTTCCTCCATATTATGTGGATGGATGAACGGATAGATAGATAGATAGATAGATAGATAGATAGATAGATAGATAGATAGATAGATATAGATGGATGGATAGATAGATAGATAGATGATAGATAAATTGAACTCATTTGCTTTTTCTTGTTCTCTTTTCTTATTTCAATGTATGGTACTTGAGGTCAAAGACTGTTTTTGTGACCTTGCCCTAGAATAATGACCAACACATAATAGCTGCTGAATGATTGTTTGGTGAATAAATAAGCATCTTTGTAAATTTTCTAAAAAAAAGTGTTATATAAAGAGATTAAGTTCAAAATGGAATAGTTAGAATGACCATTCTTTAATCTTCATTATATAATTTTTCCCTATGGTGTGGCATTACTATGCCAATTTTTCAGATCTGGGAGTTACAAGGAAATTGGCCTGATGAAAGCTTTGGGATTAGCATTTCATTAGCTATTGCAGTTTTACTAATCAAAGCCAAAAATTAGTTGGGTTTGTGTTTTAGGCAATTTGCAGCAAATGATGGAAATTTTCAGAAAATAATGTCTCACAGGCTCACAGATAATGTAAAATTTTAAAAGAAATAAACACATATTTTACGTAATTTTGATTATATTTTCCTGTGATTTAAAAACAATTTAAATCACTTTTAGTACTGTCACTATAGAGATTACTATTATTAATCTCCTTGTATATAGATCTCCACAAATGGGAATATTTTCACTAATTTAAGATCTAATTTAATATCATTCTATATCTAAGTCTACAGACCTTTTCCTACAGGGCAGATAGAAGATAAATTTAAGGTATTTATTTGGTACTTTTAAGTACCTTATTTTGACTTTATATAATAATATTTGTTATTGTACTAGATATTGTAACTTTATAACACCTCTATGAACCTCCTTTTCATTGTGTTTAATAATATATTTACTAATCATTTCGTTTACATAATTTCTATATCCAAGTAGAGTGACATTAAAATCAATTTGACTTTTTTTTTATTTTTATGCTTATATATTCCTATTATCAAATTTAATATATGATTCATTTTTTCAGTATTCTAGAATACAGCATTAAATCACAGATTGTATTTCTATATTTTATACTCCTTTTAGTAATGGGCAGAATTATTCATTCACTCACTCATTTATTCCTCATTTATTGAGTGATTATCATATAAATATTACTGTATAAATCATTTCTGGGGAGACTGAAAGCATTTTATTCCCTTATACCTAAACAAGAGATTATTTGACATTTAATAAGTGCCATAATATAGAAAAGTACAGCACTTATTATTGCCAAATAACAAGGATGTTTCAAAAAGTGAAATATTTGTTATGAAAATTATTCTAGCTTGCTAAGGAACTTCTATAACCTATTGTGTCTCTTCTTGTTAAGAGGAGTTTTAAAAACAACTTTATATTTAGTTTTCTTTAGCACATATCAAGGTATAAGTAACTGTATACTTAAAATTGGCTTTCAAGTTTTGCATTACTTTACAAGGAAATTTCAAAGATTACATATTTTAGTCCTAGATTTTTCTCTTTGAATATTTTAATAGTTTCTATTTCTCTACATAAGAGATTTCTTATGTCTATTTTTCACTTTACCTCATTGAGCATAATTATAATAACTGCTTTAAAATATTTTCCTGCTAATATCAATGTTTGGGTCATCTTGGGTTGTTCCCCATTGATTGGCTTTTCTTATGAAAATGGATTATGTATTCCTAACTTTTAATATGTTGAGTACTTTTGTCTAATATCTTGAACACTTTAAATGGTGCATAGTAGATGTTATTATATTTCTTGGAAGAGTGCCAATCATTCTGTTTAAAAGCAGACAATCTATGTGATTAGACAATATATGTGATCACACTGCACCCGCTTTTTTGAGTGGCATCTCTAATTTCAGTTTGTTTGTGTTTGTTTGTTTTTAACTTTAACTGGTATCCTCCTGCACATGCATGGCTAAGAAACAGTCAGAGATTTGGGCAGAGTTTATACACAGAAAATGGGCTCTATGTCTTTGGCTTTCATATTTTTAGTCTCCCCACCCACTTTCCCATATTTATATAATGGTGATTTTCTTTCAGAGATTTTGCCATCTCTTTTCTGCCAACTGCCTAGTTTTTGTTCAATCTCCAACATCTCCAGGTAGTCTTGTTGTTTGTTTGTTTGTTTGTTTTAATTTGTTCATAGTTTATAGTAGTTATCCACAGGGGATATGGTCTGGTAGGAATTTAATCCATTACCTTGGATAGGCAGGGCAAGAGAAATCTTTAGTCTAGAGTCATGTTTTGTACTCTAAGGGGCAAGACCTTCTATTTGATGTCCCATGCATGTAGCGCAAGTTTTTCTACCCTTGCTAGTTGGAACAGAAACTGTTTCCAGCCTATGAGCTCTGAAGATTACTCTTTGTCGTTTCTGGTGTATCCTTCCAACATTCCCTTCCCTGTATTGAGCATGCATATTCACAGATACATTGCTCTATAGATCTCCTGAGCTTGCTTTCTGTGCAAGTCTTCCTGCTCCATGCAGTACTCTTTTCTCACAGTTCACAGGGATCTGTTGTGTGTGCTCTGAATACCCAGTCATCTGCAAATAACACTTCTATCCTCTCAGTTCAAGTAGATTTCTGGATTTTGTTTGGATTATTCCTCCCAGTTTTACAGCTTGGAAACTGTCCAGGCGATAAATGGGAAATTGTAGGGCTCACCTTGTTTTTATTCTTTACAGCCACTGTCCTGTGTTGCCTATTATCCAATGTCTGGATCTATTTTTTTCATATATTTTGTCTATTTGTTGATATGTTTAAGTCAAGAGATTATTAAATTCAGTCCTATTTCTTTATTATGGCCTGAAAAGAAAGCTTGAAACTGATTAAATTTACTTTTAGGATAGATGTTGAAAGTCCCTTTGAGATAAAGTTTTCCTGAAGTTTTTCTGTCACTTTATTTTCCGTTAGTTAAAACTAAGATATTATACAACTAAAAGAGTTGATTCCTTTAATGGGGGTTAGTGGGAGTGGGGTGGAGGAGGAGAGAAGGTCTTCAGACCCAGGTAGCTAACAGACGTGGAAAGAATTTCACGGGAATTTGTGTGGAAAGTAAATGTTCGTGGCTCAAATCTGTAAGAGAGAATCTGTAAATGCCCGGAGCAGCTCTGCTAGTTTGAGGATACTCCGAATTAAATTATTCTTTAATTTAGATAGAAAATGTGCAGACACAGCAAGGACCTGTTATATTTATTATGTTAGCCGAGTTGTTAGTGGAGACGTTTTACCTTAGTCTATTTATTATAACAGTAACCAGCTAACACATTTTCCAAATTCCAAGTGCCTCCTCTAAATATCCAGTCCCTGGGCAGACACCAAGACTTTGTATTTATTCAAGCAGCCAGCAAATGCTTTTTCTTTTCTTTCTGTCTGTATTTTTGCGGTACAGTAAGTCATATTTTATTACCTCGGTGCTGAAAACAGTTCAGACCTTCCATTCCCACAATAAAATCCAAACTATTAATAAGACTAATATCCTGCATTACTTATCTTCTTATTTAATTACCTTATATTCTGTCTCTCTCATTATACATTCTCTTAAATTAACTGAGTATTTTTTATGATTCCATTGCATCTTTTTGATTATTGGTTATACATATCTGTGTTATAAATTGACATTGGCTTAGATTTTATAGTATTCATCTTTCGCTTTCGCCATCTTCCTTTTAGTAATATTATTCTGCTTCACGTATAAGGTAAGAATCTGAATTGCGCTGTATTTTCACTTTTCTCCTTCCAGTTTCTGTATTATTATTAAAGGAAGTCTTCCAGAAAAAAGGACATGGTTCCAGATATAAATGTGAATCTATACAAGAAAATAAAGAGCACTGAAGATGGTGAATATGTGGGTGAATTAAAAGAAAAATACTATATTGTTAAAAATGGTTAAAAGTAATTGGCTGCTTAATATAAAAATAATAACACTGCCGTTCTTATTCACTTTCCTTTTCATACATGCTGGCTTACCTTTAGTTGCTTAAATGCGATAAGAATATCCTACTTAGGCTCAAATAAGCTACTCTTTCTACTTGAATATACAGCATCCCGCACTCCATAAAACTCACCATGTTTGCTTTGGCTCACCTTTTTAGTTTGTAAATTCCAGCCTAACTTTTATTTCTCAGAAAGAGTTTTTCAACTCATCTCATTTAACCAATATGCCACTCGATATTCTTTCCCTGAAGTGTTTCCTCAGTCCCACTTTCCACAATTTTGTAATTACATTTGTGGCTCACACTTACTTTTTTAATATGCCTCTCTACTAGTTCTATAAGTTCTAAGAAAGTAGGAAACATATTTATATTGTCTTATTTTCAGAATCCAAACAATGTCTCTGATTTGTGAAGTAGCCATTGAATAATCATAAGGTACGTGCAGGATGTGCTAGAAAATATTTCCTTATGAGTTGGTTTTCCTATTAGACAGTCTTACAAAAGTCCTGGAAAATAATGCTTCAGCCTCTCTGTATCGTGCAGCAAGTATGTGGAGTTATTTCGATTCTCTTAACTTTGTGTTGTGTTCTATCTACAAAATAAACATTAAAAAATAGGTCAGTATTATTTTTAACATGTTTTTAGAACCTAGAAGAAAAAAATTTTACCATATTTTTTCAATCCCTTGAGCTTCTTTGAAGTGACCCTGTCAACATCTCTCAGCATTTCAGCACTTAAAGTTATTTCTTGGTCTGTTGCCAAAGGAAGCACCAGAGGGATTATACTGACAACTTCTTTTAAAACAAATGTGCAGAATATTAAAAAATAAATAAATAAATAAGATGTATCTCAAAACAATTCAAATTATTCTGTCACCTGTGATGAAAAGACTATGTGCTACTATGTTATTATACTTATTCTTAGGGCTGATAATTGGTAAGGTCTGACATTCAACTGATTAGTTAACCTCTATAAGAGGATGTCAATGGACATCACAACCACATAGTCACAAGACATGAAGTTTCTCAGTCAGTAGCTTCAGATGCTCATGTATATATAACGTGAAATCTGTAGCATAAAAAGAGATGAATAAGTGTTTACCAAGGTATATATGAAAAAGGGATTCCTAAATCTACTTTTTCTCTAAATAAATTGTTTCTATGGTTATTATTTTCACTTGTATATATTTGTATGTATAGGTTTCTTATACATACATATGTTCAGTTTATATTTAATAAAGTGATTAGCTTTGGGATTTTAACAATAGATTATGATACATCTCAATGGGATTGTTTGAGTTTAACTATCAGGCATCCAAATTAGCATATATTTAGAGACTTTCCCAATGATATCATAACCTATATAAGACAGAAAACTTTGAATCTTTTTTGGTGAAACTCTGAGTCTTTTGTTAGTGTATCTTCTTTTCACATGTATAGATTGCATACAAAGTTTAAGCTAGAGTCATTATGTTTGAGAACATTTTATTTCATCACCTGGATAATTCTAAAAAAATGTATCAAAAGGAAACAATATTAATTAATGTATAAATTGGTAATCTGATAAAACATCTCTTCTGGAAAAATATTTTTAATTAATTAATTAATTAATTATTAGAAAGATTGAAAACTAGAAGCATAGCAAAACTGGGGATTAAAAGAATGTTTACAAAGGAGCAAAGTCAGAACTAAAATAAAAGTAATATCTTAGTAACATAGGAAATTATCTACATATTTTGAAACTCTATTGGTATTGTACCAATTATAGCCTAAATAACACACGAAAAAAATATAAAATCATTAATTTAGGTTTAACTTTCTATAACATCTATAGAGAATGCGAGAGTGTGGAAATTTGGCATGAAAAATAAGCAAAGAACAGCATTTTCCAGAATGACTAAAAAATTTGTTAAAGAAGCAAATAAAAATCATATTATATTGATTGAATATCAGTTTATTCATGTTCCTGCCCTCCAATGAACCAAATTCATAAGATTCTACCACAAGTATATATTGAGCACTCTGTGGTTAAGAACAGTCAAATTTTTAATTTTTTTTTTTTTTTTTTTTTTTTTTTTAGGTAGGGGCTACTTTTTACAGTGGTTATAAGATTTTGATGATCATTTACTGCCTTTAAAACTGTGGCTTGACAAATTCTTTCCTCTCCTGGGAGAGAGTATGAGGAGAAAGATAACTTTTATCATCTCTTCATATATACAGAAACATTGGATTTTCAGGGAGTCGGAGAGGGAAAACACAAACCAAGCTAGCTTTATTTGTGCACTTTCAACATTAAAAGGTTCTTTAAGCAATTTCCTGTCTCATGCAATGTATTCCTTTAATTAATAGTAAATTACTAAAAGTTAGCCTCTGGTTATCAAAGGCCTTGAAGGAGGTTAACAGTCAAACAAAGGGGAAAGCAATTCTGCCCCTGGTCAAAGAACTTACCTTCTTAAAATGCTTTCTCATGTTGTTGAAGTGAATTTTGATCTGTTAAATTTGTATGCCATATAATTGCACTGAGTATGTTTTATTTAATATACTGTACTTGTTTTAGATTCTCTAAGTTCTATAATTTTATTACTCAGTGCAGAGAGAAACAAGAATATCAAATTCTTTGTGTAATATACATAATTACCCACATGTAATCGGCTTTTAACTTGATATTCATAATTGAAATTCTTTAGCTAATGTATACTTGTCAGAAAAGGAATCATGTTTCCCTAATAGAGAAAATAAATTCCATATTCCATTATTAACATGTGTACTTCTGTTGTTAATAATTTGATCGGGTTTTCTTTCTTAAACATTTTGCCTCAGTGTCTACATATTTTTTTGTTACTTTTCCCAATTCAAATTGCTTCAAAAGTTGACTGAAAGCAAGTGTACTCCTAAACTTAAAAGAAAAACATTTTTAAAAAATGAGGCAAAAATCTAGACATTTCCATTGACTGAATATTTGCCCAACATTCAATATAAGGCTCATAGAAAGCAATAATCAGCCTTTATATTCAATTTGATTATAATCTTTAGGCATAACTATTAACATGGTGGTTTAGAAAGGACATATGATGTTTAGTAATAGAGCCAGTATTTAAATTCCTTCTCTGCCCATTTTTGTCTCTAAGATTTGAAGCAATTACTGAATTTCTCTGAGGTCTTTCTGATTCTATTAAATTAGGTTGATAATGTCACTCACAATGGGAATTATGAAGATTGAGAAATACTTCAGAGTCTCTAATTGGTGCTCCAATAAGATAACTATTAGTATTGTTGATGCTGATTCATTATCTTCATTTTATCCAATTTCCTATGAGATTTGAAGAAAGACAAAGTATGAAGAAAAATGCTAGTTACAACTTTAAAGACGAAGAGGAGTAATAAGAAGTAAAATTTTTTCAGCATGTTTGATTTGGTCAATAAATGTATTTGTATAAATTTATGGTTTATAAATTTTATATATATCCTGTTTATGATTTATTCAGTCCTCACATGCTAAAACTCACCTATACATTGCAATTTAAAGTATAATTAACATATAGTAAGTATAAATGTCATTAAATTTCCTGTTTCTAAATCAGAAACAAACTTAACCCTTCCAAATTTGAAAACGAAGAATATCTAATCTTAATTTTAAGTCCACCTAAAGTTTTCAAATATATCCTGTATATATTAGAAACTTAAAATGTGTTTTCAAATTTTTAACACTTCTGAACTCTTGTGAGTCTTTATGAGAATAATGAGGAAAAACTATTGTTGAATTGATAGTTAAACATAAGTATCATTATTTTTCTTAAGATAATTTATGAAATTTACATTATAATATGGACATAATCAAGGCAATAATTTATTAAATAATCCCTGATGAAATATACATAATTTTCTCTATCAGGGAAAGGTGAAGAAAAACAAAATGTAATGCAAATTTAAGATGTTAGAATGCCTCTTTACTGGGCCCAAAGGGAGGTAGTAAAATCAACAGTAGAACACAGTAGTCAAGCATGGGAAGTAAACAGACTGAGTTTTAGGCACTGGCTCTAAGTTCCACACCCACATGTACGTTTGACATTGGAAGTTACTGTTGGTTATTGTAAGATCTGGAAGCAGCTTGTCGATCCTAGGCTTTTTCACTTATTAGTGGAGTCATTCTGGGAAAGTTGCATGGCCTTTCTGTGCCTCAGTTTCCTTGTTTGGAAGATGAGGATAATAGAGCTTCGTAAGGGTGCCGTGAAGACTAAATTCAAAATTAAAAAAAACTTAAAACAGTATTTAGCACATAGTAACAGTTTTATTGTATTATCATCATTATTATTTAGTAGTACCATCCTCTCCTGATCTCCTGCATCCACTAAATACCTATCATCTTAAAATTCAATTATTCTGATAGTACTGAGAATGATTTTACTGATAAAAAAAACAACCAACTTTAAAAAACAGCAACAACCAACTTTTAAGGGTGTATTATAGGAAGGCAGAGTTGTTTCTACTGATGACATCATAGCTCTGAAATTGCTTTCCAGAGATACCACAGTGTGAGCCTTGACCTATGAATCAAAGTATAAAGTTAGCCTATCTATTCAGTCTTTTGCCTGAATGACATGAAAGGATCAACCAGTAAAAAATAATTAAAGCCGAGTTTCTTTCTGTATATTTACCTACGGGCAAAATCAATGAGCATCCCCAGTTAATAATGAAAAGTGATGTGAATAAATAATTACATACCTTTTTGAAGGAAGTTTCCCTTAAGGAAGACATATTATTGATAGCCTGATTCTTACACATAAATATTCTGAAGCATATCTTTAATGCTCAACATATAATGAAAACTATTTCATTTATTTTTGAATAAGCACAAAACTGCCTTTTTGCCCCAACATCGTTAAATGTAAAAAACATCTTAAAGAAGGTAAGGAGACCAGAGCTTATTGAACACATGAAACAAAATAGCCCAAAACATTACCACTGAAGTGTCATTACCATGTCAATCATGTGAAGAAATGAACTCTGCAAAAACCTCTTTTCTTTTCCCTGGTGTGTGATTGATTTTTAACATGAGCCCAATAAAATTTTTACTATAATCAAAAGCAAATGTGATTCATTTCTGCAGGAAAATATCAGGTACATCATGGAATACTGGAAAAGGTCAAAGTGTGTGGCAATAGTTATACAGGGTTCTTTTCTCTTATCCACAGTCATTCATATAAATTGACCCATTAATATGTTCTGTGATTACCCTAATGAATAGTAGCCCATGCTCAGATAGAAATTTTTTTTTCACATATTAATGTTAAAGGCATAATTTAAAATCGGGTAGATTTCTGATCATCATTCAGAATACAAGAGAATATTTTGAGATCTTGACTGCATTAACAATTCAGACCTGAAATGTATTATCATGGAAATACTTTTAAAACTCTAACATGATATCAACTTGAATATCATCTTGGTGTAACATTAAGCTGTCTCATTGTTTCTGACACAAACCATTAAAAGATTCTAATGATATTATCTTAGGCCATTATTCTAAAATTTTTAAATTGTGTAGACTTCACTGACTTCACTGTGGCAAAATTTAGTGGATACCAAAGATATAGCAGAAATAATTAGGCACGTTCCACCTCAGGAAATTCACTCCCTGGTGGCTTATGGCAAGCCATGAAGTTGGAAACTAATTGGGGTTGAAATAAAGTCTTCAGTATCTGCAAATTTCTTACAGCCTTCACAGTCATGGTTGTGATTAATGCTTAAATCATGTATGATTTTCAATTAGATATTATAATAAAATTTTATTGGATATAGATGTTTTTCCTGAGAAAGTGAATATTGAAGTCTTTTAAAAAAATATTCCAGAAAAAGTAATAGATATATTAAAAAAGAGCAGAACCAAAGAAAAATGAGCTTGTTTAATCTGATCTTTATTCATCCTAGAAGAGAGATCTTCTTGAGTTTTTGGAATTTGCATATGTAGTATCTTAGTGAGATGGGAAACAAAAATTTAAGGTTGAGAGTTTAGTTCTGTGGACATTAGTTTTATTCATAAAAGTATATGACATATGAACTAAGAAAAGAATAAGAAATAAATATATCAGGGTGTCTCAACAATATGGACAGAGCAAAGATGAACTATGAAGTTTGCTGATTTAGAGACAAAAAGAGGTAATAGGAATGATTTGGAGACAAAAAGAGGTAATAGGAAAAGAAGGAAGCAGGGAAGACAGAAATTTAAACCTCATTTGGGATACAGGATGTATGTGGTATTAATTACTTAAAAGTTAGAGGTTGGATGGCCACAGTGAACAAATTGGGTTTGACAATGAAGTCACTGGGATTTAAGCAGACAGGTGGTATTAGAGATATTTTGATTAAGTGAAGACTGATTATAAATGATGAAAATGTAAATAGTATAGTTTCTTCTTTCAAGAAGCTTAGTGAAGAAGAGCAGGAAGACAGAAGATGTATGCAAAAGGTAAATTATTATTCTGTTGCTAGCATGAGAGACTTTTGAAAATGTTTGTAGACAGAAGGAACTCAAAGAAAAGAAAAAATTTAACGAGAAAAAAATGAACTGATTTGAAAATGTGAAGTCTAGTAGGAGGTAAAAAGGAAAGCAATCCAGCTTGCGAGTGGATACGTGGAGAAGTAGACAGTATCTCAGGAAAAAAAAAAAAAACGTTTAGCACCTTTTTTGTCAGGGACTGGATTTCGATATTTAAGAAGTTCAATTTTGCTTTTTTTTTTTTTTTAAGATATATGTTTATCTCATTATTCTCTAAGGTAATAAACTGTTATTGCTAAGTGTTTTTAAAATAAATACTTGATCTAAAAATAATTGGTTTTAAGAAGGAAGTTGTTTAATCTCAAACATTTCCACCATTGTTCACTGTTTTTGTCAGTTAACAAATATTTACCAAACAGCTATTATGTATCAGGCACTATTTCTGATAGTAAATTAAAAGATGAAAAAGAGAGATGATCTTGCATCTCAATGATCTTATATCCCAAATAAGTCAGATAAATAACAAATATTTGAAAAGAGAGAAAATAACATAATATTCTGATTTGAAAATTGTTATTAAGAGGATGGCATGTAACATAGCTGACAGTGGCTATAGAGCTATATTAGTTAGGTAGTCTAAAAGTATTTTATCTGAGAAGACACTTGATTTGAGACCTGCGTGTACGAAACAAAGTCATTTAATTTTGTATATAGAACATTTCTGAAAGAAAAAATATATATACAATACTAGAGTTAGTTCAGAGGAAGATGCATTTGTATGTTAGTTGCGGCCAGAACATGTCCAATATTAACAGTAAGGACCAGTCAGATTAGAGATATGTCTTGAAGTTAGAGAAGATATAGAGGATCTTAGGGGAATCAAAAATGATGCCAGGTTTTTAGTTATACAACTGGATAGACAGTGATGACATGAGTTGGAGAAGACATGGGTGGACTGCATTTTGATGGATGCTTTTTTAGTAGAAATTAATAGTAGTTTCTGGAAACGGTAATTTGAAGATACCTATTAGTGATAAATATAAAGAACAGAAGATGGAGGCAGAATTTTAGTGAAAATTGAAGAAAAGAATGTCAGTAATATAGTGTTTCTGAAGGGAAAGATGGGATGGTAATCCTTTCAAATGTCACTAGTTGAAGAGTGAGTTTTTATTTCTGTGTTATACTATTATGGCTAATATAAGTCATTATACATTTGTTCAAACCCATAGACTCTAAAACACCATGAGCCAACTGTCATGTGAACTATGTACTTAGGGGAATAATGATATGTCAATGTATGTTCATCAATATTAACAAATGTACCACTCTGATGGGGGATTTTGGTAATGGAAGAGGCTACGCATGCATGGGAGTAGAGGATGTATGGGAAATCTCTGTACCTTCTGCTCAATATTGTACGAACCTAAGTCTACTCTAAAAAATAGCTTTTTAAAAAGAATGAACGCTAGGCATTGACTATAGTCTTACACATAAAGATGGCCACCAGCAATTAGGATAGGGGAAAAGTAAACTACAAATATGGAACACAAACTTAACTTTTTAGAAAAATTGCTGAGATGTATATAGTTTGGTGGAGTTACTAAACACATAATTGGTTATGTTCAAAGTCTTTTAGAAATCATAGGTATCCCTTTTGAATGTGATGCTAGAGACTTTCTTTAAGATATGTGAGTGCTTTAGTTCATTTAAAAATAATAATAACAAACATTTACAGAGAACTTAATGCTGCCAGATACTACTCAAAATAGATCCTCATTGATGTTATGGTTATTGTTCACTCTTTTCCTGAGGAAGGATCTGAAATATTAAATTGGAGTTACCAGTTTAAATGGCAGATCTGAGAGCAGAAATAATTTAGAATCCGAGGCAAGTGCCCAAATAAGAAAAGATAAGCAGAGTGTCATTTATTAGATCCAAAGGGCTGAGTAAAGTCAGAATGAGAGTGAGTGCTCAGAAGTGCATCTGACCCACTGCTGAAGATCATGAAATTAAAGAATACATCTCAAAGTCTGTGCCATGAAGTCAGTTGAGTGTGTCAAGCCAGGAGAAATGATTCTAGAATATTCAATATAAAGATGGGAACACTCATATTGCAACAAGAACAGAAATACAGAGATAAAGAATATTGTTTAAAGGAGATGCAAGAATTAAGAGCAGTGTGTCAGTTGAGGTTTATAAATGGATTCTTTGGGGGTGTTATTGTTATTTTTGAATGTTCTTAGTGAGTATTTACCTGAGTAAGTCAGGATTTTTTGAGGGGAATGCCAGGATAGATTAGACTGAAAAATAGGAAGCAGAGATATATGAGTGATGTCAGAAAGCTACAAAGTGTTATGGAGCTTGGAAAAAGTGAAGCAGTATATGAAGGATGACAAAAGTTTTCACAGAGAAATTACCAGTTAACATGGGTCTTAAAAATGAATGGAGATTCTATCACTAGTGATAAGGAGGAAGTGTACTGTACATAGAGAAATCATCCCTAATACTTCATAAAACCATTCATTCATTCATGCTATATATATTTATTGACCTATTATATGTACATTTTAAAGATATTGTAAACTAGAGCATAAAAGAATAATCACAATACCAACATAATTTACTGTCATTACCTGAAAGCCAATGCCTTGTAGTAATTATTCAAATAACTATTTCAGATTCAAAAATCATATCTTGTAAAAGTTGGTGCAATAAAATATATAGCATAATGTACACTGAATATCCTAGAACATTATATGTAGCATGTATATTAGAAATACATATAGCCAATATACTTTAATATACTGCAAATTAGTCAGTTCTCTGAAAAAAATAGTTATATCTTACCTGGCCTATGTTTCTATATTTACAAATATAATTCAAAATGTAACATAATTTAAAATTTCATGATTTAAGAAAGTTTCTACATAGTTATCATTTTATATAAATATTTTATATAAATGCGTGACTTTTTATTGTACTGTAGACATTAAGTCTACTTACTATCCATTCTCCCACAATTTTTGAAATTGATTAATTCCCAATGAGGTTTAAGAGAAAGTTTACTCAATTGTTTTCATTGTGTTCATTGTTTAATAACTAAAAAAATAGACTGTTTAATAATCCATAGATAAGATCCACACTGCAATATAGATTTATTTTACTTTCAGTTTTCATTTTACCTAACAAGATGTTTTAGCCATTTATTCTATTTAATCATGTTTTTGAGCACTGGTGTTTTGTCATCTTACACTTAGGCATATACATTACAAACTTTAATTTTTCTTCATTGGTAAAAGGATTTTAACATACACTGATAAACAGATTTAAGTTTTAACTAACTAAAATCAGTTAACTCCTTTGTGCTTCTAGGCAAAATATTAGGATTGATATTTCAACATTTAAAATTAATTTTATGTTTATCCAAATTTATATAGTATAGATTTATATAGAACTTTTCACAAAAATGGTTTATTTCAAGAAAGAAAGAATCTCTTTAACTGCCTTTACACCCCTTCAGTTTTCTCACTTAAGGCAACTTAACCTCCAACTGTTTGACTCTGGTCACTATTTGTGGACTCAAAGTTTTCAAAACCATTGAATTTCTGTTTTTCTCTAGTCCCTCAATTCTAGCAACTGGACAACAGCCATAAGCAAACAACCAAACCCTTGCTTTGTGTTCAGTTTCTAATAACATGGTCTATGTTACTACTATATGCATGGTATTCTAATTATGACCTATTCCTTCAGCAGAGGACCTTACTTCTAATCATCAGATGTGCTACATTCCCAAATTTTATACCTGCCCTTTATCTGGAACACCATATACTGTTAATCTTTATTATTTTACCATGTCTGTGTAGTTTTTATCTTCATTTTTGCATACTACATACAATAGGGATAATAGCAGTGCTTCTTTTGTTGCTGATTATTAATAAATTACTTAGAAATATATTTCTATCTTGAAAGTGATCATGCAATATTAGCAATTATTATCATAAATAATATGCCTTTATGTTTTCTCACATAGAGTATTCATGATATCATTAGCATCACTTTAGAGCTGCAGCCCCAGAGGCAGGCATAGGGGCATTCGGGATCTAATTAGAAGCATCTAAACTATTTTCATAAACAGAAAATAGCTCTTTTAAATTTAACATTAAAGTTCAAGGCTAGAGAAAAGTTTTTAAAATGATGAAGAACTAAATCAGGCTTCAGAAAGATTAGCTGAAAGATAGGAACATGCAAGAATATAGATGCGGATGGCCTTCTATGAAAAATAAGTCAGTAAATGTATCTCAAACTAGGAGACAAAAACTTCAATGGTGAAACTTTACCCACATGAAGACAATAGACTTGCAGTACCTAAAAAGAGTCTGATTGTATATATATTAGTGGCTTGAATTAGAAATAATTGCTATGAACATGTAAAACTCAGTTTCTTGAGTCCCTGTTACTAGTCTCTAATGCAGACAAAACCTAAGCAGGATTTTAACTTTTCTCCTGTCATGAATAACAGTGATGAGACAAGAAGCTCAATTAGTTTGGAACAAGATTCTCAGCATGTCTCAAATTGTAAATAATTTCTCTAGAAGTTATATATTCTTTAAACACTTGAAGATTCACATACAAACACAGAAATTAAGAGGTAATTCAAATCCATACTTTTAAAATATTTATTTATTTGTTTATTTATTTATTTATTTATTTACTTATTTATTTATTATTTATTTCTTTACGAGAGTTTCAGGTGCACAGTGTATTGGTTAGACTTTATAGTTTATAAAGTGATCCCTCTGATTACTCTAGCATGCATTTGGCACTACACATAACCATTGCAATACTATTGGCTATACTTCCTATGCCATACTCTACATCCCACGAATTTGTACTTCTTCATCCTTTCACCTTCTTTTCAGCCCTCCAACTTCCCTCTCCACTGGCACCAGATAGTCCTCTGAATCCGTGCGTTCGTTTTCATTTAGTTTGGTTCCTTTTTTTCCTTAGATTATGCATGTAAGTGAAATTATATGGTATTTATCATTCTCTGTCTGACATATTTCACTTAGCATAATACACTCTGGGTTCATCCATGTCGTTTCAAACAGTAGGATTTTATTTTATTTTTTTTTTATGGCTGAGTATTAATATTCCATTGTATATATGAGCCATACATAACTTTATCCAATGGTCTGTCAATGGGTATTTAGACTGCTTTTACCTCTTGGCTATTGTGGCTTGTGCTGCCATAAACGTAAGGGTGCATAGATCCTTACTAATTAGTGTTTGGCTTCCTTAGGATAAATACCCAGAAGTGCAATCCTGGGTAAAAAGGCAGTTCTATTTTTAATTTTTTGAGAAATCTGCAGATTGTTTTCTTCAAATCCACAATTTATTACTTTTACATTTAGAACAATGTATATATATATATTTGTTAATGAAATTATTTTAAAGTTTAAGAGATGTTGTCATATTGAATAAGATTTTCACTTTAAAATAAAATAGAGCTGAGTTTATTTTACTTGTAATGGTGAAGTACTTTTACGGGAGTGCCCTCCTGCAAACAGCAGTTATAAATTTTGAACAAAAAAACAATAATCAACTTGATCACACGGAAGACATATACAAACAAACAAATAAACAAACAAAAAACTAGAAGAGATTTGATCCTTGAAATAAGAAAATTGAACTTGGTAAGATTTGCACATAAATGGCTTCTTAATTGAGTGGGCACTTCCCAGTGCAGGGAAGGGATTATGACTCAAGCAATAAGACATATATAGTCTCACTGCTTTGAGCAGTCAGAGAATGGATTCTGAGACTAACAGAGTATCTGGAAGTGAGTTGGGAAATAGGGAAAGTAAGAACCCACATAAAGGTAAATCCTCAATACAATATAAAAACTCCCCCCTAAATAGTGCCTGCATTAAGGAGACATATTCTCAAAAAGAAGGAACAGTTGAAAAGCTGAATAAATGAAATTGTTTTAGGTGTTATCCTCTGCATAGGTAACTGAATTGAGAGTATGAGTTCAGTCAAATTAGTCATCTGCTGGAACAATAACCCCACCCCCCAAAAAAATAGTCTTCACAGAAAGATGATGGAATCTATAATTGTTAAAACGGATCACCTACAATACAATACAATATTACCAGATATGTGAATAAATAGGAAAATATAACCCATGATAAAGAAAAAGACCAAGATGATAATGAAATTAGTTGACAAGGGAATTTAAAGCAGCATTTATAAATTTGTTCAAGTTCTTAAAGGAAACTGTGGTCATTATAGATGAATTGGTACATAATATCAACAAAGAAATAGACACTATATTAAAAATTGAAAAAAATAATGAAAATTCCAAAACAAAATGAAATAAAAAATTTACTAGCTGTGCTTAAAGGAAGATTGAAAACTGGAGAGGAAAAGATGAGTAACTTATAGATACATCAATAAAAAATCTAATATAAAGAATGGAAATAATAGAGTTTGAAACAAAAAATTAGGCATTAGCCTGTTGTGAGGTAATATAAAATGCTCTATATACACAGAACAGGGATCTAAAAAAGAGAGTAAAGCGACATAAAATATTTACAGAAAAATTGATAAAATTTGCCATAATTTTTTGGAAAAATGTAAACATACACCTTCAAGAAACTTAATGAACTCCAAACAAGGTACTTACAAAGGAAATAAAACCTAGATACTTGATAATCACTTTGCTAAAACTCAAATATAAAGAAAAAAATTAAAGCTGCCAGAGAAAAATGACAAGGAGCAATGATATAAATTACAGCTGACTACCTATCAGAATTAATGAAGACTAAGGTTAAAGAAACAGCATCTTTAATGTACTAAGAAGAAAACAATAGGACCGTCACCTCAGAGCTGTATATTCAGAAAAAGATATTCTTCAAATATTAAGATACAAAATACATTTTGGACTAAGTACTCTGGGAGAATAAATCATTAACAGACCTGCACCTTACACTATAAGAAATGATATGGGGATACTTTTTCCAAACTGAATGGAGGTGATGTAAAATGACGTGAATTGACTTTACAAATTTATAGGAAAGAATAAAGAACACTCTAAGTGACAGATATAATTTTTCAAAAAATAACTATTAAAGGAAAATGATAATAGTTAAATTTAGTATAACATTAACTCTAAATAGAATGGGATAGGAAAAATATACACATTGCAATATTAGGATAATGACTAAAAAGTAATGCAAAATGTTTTATAGCTAAAAAATAAATGAATATGAAATGCTAAAAAATATTTGATTAATAAGGTAAATCAAAGAAATAAAGGAAGTCTAGAGGAACACAAAATAGAAAAAAAATGGCAAAATAGACACAATGCTACCAAAGCAAACAGTATGTCAAATGTATTGGAACCATAGCATATAGTACTTTAAATGTAAATGTTGCAGAAACTCCAGTGAAAAAGGAAGAATTGTCAGATTTAATAAAAATTCAGAATTAATTATATGCTATGTACAAGAGATGAATTCTAAACAATAAAGACACAAGCAGGATACATGTAAAAGGTTAAGATAAACTGTAAATGGAATACTAAAAAAACTGAGATGGCTAAAATTATATCACTATAGAAATGTTCTAAAACAAGGTATGTATGCAGATAAATTTAATAACCATAAACATATAAAAATTATGAGAAAATGCTAATAAATATTTATGTATGTAATAACTGAGATTTAAAGAATATAAAGCCAGAACTGCTAAAACTGCTAGAACTTGAAAATGTCAAAATCAAAAAAGACTAGAAAGACTTTGTAATTCTAGAACAAAATACACTAAAGATACATGACAAGTAAAAGTATGACCCTGAACTCAATATTGCACCAGAAGGAAAAGGAAGAAATTACTGACATAATTGATAACACTCAAATATGGACTGTATTAAATAAAACTATATTAATGTTAAATTTTCTGGTTCTGATCATGGTACTATATGGTTATTTAAGAGAATGTTCTTGTTTCTATGAAACATAAATTTTAGTGTTTAGGTTAAAAAACCATGACATCTCCAATCTAGTCTTAAGTAGTTTGGAAAAAATATTACACAGATAAAGAGAAAATATAAAGCAAATCATGTAAGATACATAAAAGCTGGTGAACCTGGTTAAAAGATATACTGGAGTCCACTGTAGTATGCTGATGTTTTTTGTAATTTTGAAATTGTATCAAAATAAAAGAAAAATTATCATATTTACATATGAGATTTTAAGATGAAAAAATAAATGATTGTTTGACAGACAGTAAACAGCTTAGTTTTAGAGAACTAAACATTTTCTTGATGATTTTAATTTATTAGATTTATAAGAGTCATATATTAAGAAAGATTTTTGTTATCATTTTAAGCTTGTTTCTTCGGATATGCTAATGCGTAAGAAGAAAACTGAACATTTTAAATGTACAGTAAATAAATTTTATAAAGTTTTCAAGTGGAAGTAATTATTAAAATATTGAGTTGATTTATTCTATTATCAGAGCCTCACTAGAAAGTGATACCTTTAGGTTATAAAATTTAATAGCTTGACAGTAATATAATAAGATATATGGATATAACAAATGTAACTGATCATATTAGTCATATCTATAACTAATTTTTCTAATTTGTTAACAAAAACTGACTTTTGAAATCAGAATCTGACTTGTACTAAAAAAAGAAGAAAAAATAAGTACATCAATTCATTTCACTACCTAAACCATATTCTCTGTACTGAGATTTACTTATTGGGATATTCGTACTCTAGGCATTTAAAATTTATTCACGATTAACCTATCTCAGAACTTTTTTTTTTTTTTTTTTTTTTTTTTGTCAGTAGGATGACTATGTCTCTCTGGACTAGAGAAATTTCAAAATTAAATTGAATGTTTATAATGTAAGAATTAGATGGAGAATAGAATGGAATTACCTGGAGTAGATAATTCAATGTATAAAATGAGTAAGAATTAGAAAAGTTTGTACAAATAGTTACCACTGACTCTTTCCCTTTAGAAAAGCTGAAGTCATCTGACAACCCAATATCCTAAGGAAGAGTTAATCTTGCTTCTATCTTAAGTACATTTCATAAGTTTTGACATAATTTTTATTTTATTAAACTTGACAGCACTTAACAATTAAAGACACCATATTTTGACCTTGAAGTCTTAAGGCGTTTCTATAAAGTGACACTCGTGCTTGTTTCTGTGGAGAGGAAGAATTTTCTTGATTGCTGATTTGCCTTTTATATCATTTGACGTTTTAGAATCTTGACATATATGTAAGTTGAAGTAAAGAAATGTGCTGATATGGAGAAACATATAACAGAGTTTGTTTTTTGACTTTTGTTCTCTGAGTCAAAGTAAAAAAAAAAGAGAGAGACTGACGTTATATAGGATAAATTCATACCTCCCATATGTGCTTACTGTAGAAAAACAGAAAAGTAGTTCATTTCATATTGTTTAAATATTTCCTAATAAGTCTTATGACAAATTGATTGATGAAATTTTAAGAATTATCTGGAAAATAAAGTTTAAGAATAACCTTCGTACTCCCAATGAACAAAGTAAAAGTTTCATTTGCTTTTTAATGAACATTAATTTTTAGAATGGTTTTGATTTGACTTATTTGACAAACCGAGAAGCTAATATAGTTACCATATACCCCTCATCCAATTTCCCCTATTAATATCTAAAAAAATGGTACTTTTGCACCAATGAATGAATAAATATTAATATGTTGTTGTTGCTATTATTATTATTATTATTATTATTATTATTATTATTATCTAAAGTAGTTCTTTTCAGATTAACTTAGTTTTTAACTAATGCTTTTTTCTTTTCCAGGATCCTAATCCAGCATATCGTATAACTTTTAGTCATGATGTTTCCTTAGGCTTCTCTTGGCTGAGACAAATTCTCAGACTTTGTTTCCCTGCTTTTGACCAGGAATTTTCAAAATCATAAGGAGACGAATGATGACTTTCAAACTTTTTACATGTTGGAGCATAAACTGGAAGTCTAAATGACATTTTCAACTTTTCACTATGCCTTCAATGTTACTCTTTGCTATATGTCTGAACAAAGAAATTACGGCAATGTTTTCCACACTGCCTTGGCAGTCATTTTTTAAATTAAATTTCTGATAAGCAAGATTTAAAATTTCCCAAGGAACATCAAAACATTCAATAGCAGGTAAATTTGTTTTCAATTTTTTTGTGTGTAAAATATCTGTTTTAAACAAAAGATTCAGACAACTGTATACTTACCTTATGTATAAACATTCCATGCATCTGTTATTTAATTCTTGATTAGGACTATGTTATGAGAACTGAGACTGTGAATTTGAAATCTCTCTGGTTGCTGGCATCTACTACAACCTTAATCCTAAAGAAATGGTAATTAGTCACCAACAGTAAAAGGTCAGTTTTGGAAAAAAATAAATAAATACCAACTTCCTGAAGTAGAATATAAAACCATGCTAAAATAGGGTTTATTTTTTATTTATTTGTACAAGAGCTACTAAATCTAATAAAAGTTATTATAAAAATGAAAATATATATTCTGGCTTAAAATGACCTGAAATCAAATAAATACAAGCCAAAATAATAGAGCACACAAACTTTTAGGTAGCAGGAATTCTTTCTCTGGGTTATGAGATCAGATACATATCAAAATAATGTTAATATGCATTAATTTAATCATTCTCCAAACATTTATTAAGCCCCTACTACATACTAAATACTATTAGAGAGTAAACAAAATAGAGATCTTTCCTGAAGGAACCGATGCTTATAGTACTATCAAATGGCTACAGAGGGAGGAAATGTTATGCAATATTGATCCCAACATCTACTCAGAGACCAGGAAACTGAAGACCAGAGAATTGATGACAGAATGAATGTCAAGATCTCCAAATGCTGGTTCCTTGCCATAGTAGAAGAGAGAAAAATACAGATATTAAAAAACGAAGCAAGCAAAACTTAGTAACAACAAAACTATGATACAAGGGATAACGTGTTATATGTTATCAGAAAGTACTGATAAAATGCTGCATGTATACAAAAAAATATTTCATGTGAAATAATTCAAAAGTCACTTTTTTGTTATTTAGAAATTACTACTTCAGTAGTCAAAATGATGTCCTCAGGGTTAATAGAATCAAGATGCTCACTAGAACTTGAAAATATATTCAGAATACGTAGTTGTTTAAAGAAATAAATCAACTTGATTTATCACATTAGCTTCCCATTAGAAAATTCTGTATTTTGTCTCTATAGTTTTCTCTCTATACATAATTCCTGTCAAAATATTTCACATGTAATCACAAAATCTCAGCCAAATAGCTCATACCTGTCTTCAATGTTTCTGTTACCAATAGGTACCAGTAACACTTATCAAATATTGAGTAAACAATATGCTGGAAAAAAGCACAACACCTTTAGTAATCATCTGTTTCAAATAATGTAGTCCCAAAATAGCAGTTAGTAGAATGTGTATAATTTTACAACTAGCATGCTTGGCAGTAACTGTAAAAGCAACATTTGGTGATAAAGTCATTTCTGGCAGTATGTGCTGTATTTGTCAAAGGCAATATATGCATTACATTTAAAGAACTTCCTCCACACCATATATTGGGACAGAAAAACATGTAAGACTGTGGTAGGTTTCTTCTTATATGGATCCCAATTATTAATCTTCCTCCTGATATTAATAGCCCTATTAGTGTATTCCGGACCTAACAATTTGCTTCTAATTAATAGAGTCTGCCAAATGTGACATGATATCACTTTCATGGTTAGGTTACGAAGAGCCTTGAATTCTGCTTACTAGCCTTCTCTCTTTGCTGGCACTCTCTCACCCTGTTGCATACTCCGATGCAGCAAGCTACATCTCTATAAATTGCTTTATAGAGAGGCCCATGTAGAAAGAACTGAGGGAGGCTTCCATGTTACAGCTTGTGAGAAACTGAGGTCTCAGTTCGAAACATGGCAGGAGTGAAATCTTGCCAACAGTCCGATGAGGAAACCAGGAAATGGACTCAATCTAGCCTTGTAGTGACTGTAGCTAAGTTGTGTAGAGGTTCTTAGCTCATAGAAACTGAAGTAATACATGTATGTTGTTGTATGCCTGGAATTTTGGGGGTTATTTGTTTCCCAGCAATAAATAACTAATACATAATTATAATAAAAAATTTATGCTAGTGACAATATTCATCATGAGGACCCATGATAAAACTTTTCCCCCCAACTGTTATTACTACAGAGTAATTTCCTGCTCTATGCCACTATTTCAAGGATCAGGAAAGAGCTAAGTTGTAAAAGACTGAGTTGACAAATACCTTCTTTCCAAGAGTTATTTCCATTTAAAGGGAAGAAGCTAGCTGGAGAAACATTTTAAGTTTGATAAATGTGACTGAAATTAAATACATTAGAAATCATTCATTCTTCCAAGGACCAGCCCACCAACCCTGATTGTGAGACATACCTGTACTCTGAAATTTTACTGGAACGTAAAGTCATTCTTGGAAGGTGATAAAGGTTCTCTTCACTATGACAATGACCATCTGCAAGTTATTTCAAAGTTCTGAATTCTCATCTTAGGTAAAATTAATTATAAGAATATTTCAGCTTTTAATGGATTTTAAATGATCTAAAAACCCTCCCTGTATTTAAATGTATAATTCTTTTATATTAATAGCAGAACAGATACGAGGAATAAACTTTATGAAGCATATGTAGCACATCAATAACTCCATGTATTTGAAGTTTTATGCTTATGTTTTTTAATATATGCTCTGAATAAGATTAATTTTCTCATAAGAAGCATTTGCAACTTACGTGAAGATACTTAATAGAGATGTTATTTTTTTAGAAAGAATGCTAATGATCTTTCTTGACTTTTTTAGGATAACTTTTTGTAAAAAAATTATTTTAAAGTCACTTTTACAAGTGTAACACAGATATTTTCAACCATAGGAAAATATTGTTTGGTAATCTAAATATTGTTTGGAAAAATTGCTCTAATCAGTGGTAGTATTATATAAGAAAGTTCCAAATAAGTTATGGAACCCAAGGAAGCATTGTGGAGAGTTTATAATTGATAATGATTTAGTAAAAATGTGTTTTTGTTAGATGTTGCCAACAGCAACATTATAACAACCATCACAAATTTCATCAAAAGTAGATGAAAATATAATTTAAAGAAATAATCAACTGTGCAGTTTGACTGTGGGCTATCTGTACCTCAGTTTTAACACCTTTTAAAATAGAGATTACATAATACTATTTATCCTAAAGGGTTGTGAATGAGTTACTATAAGTAGATGTTTACAAAGGACCTGGCACATGTAAAATGCTATATATATATATATATATATATATATATATATATATATATATATATATATACATATATATATAAAATCATCCATTATTATTTTTATTATTTTTAGTATTATAATTCTAGCAAGAAAATACAGTTGTGTTGTTTAATGCAAAGATACATTGCATTCAGATACATTGACCATGAAAATGGTGTAACACAACAAAATAGTACATGTTGATCTATGCATAATTTGTCATATAGTTCATTTAGAGTAAAAAATGTGTATCCTGTCATTCAAAATATACATAGACTGATAGGTGGATAGATGATAAGTAGTTAGATAGATTACAGATGATAGATAGATAGACAGCAGACAGATAGATGATAAATAGATAGATAGATAGCCTAAAATACTCCTGACAATTGTCTTTAAAGAGTATAACAACAACCAAAAGCCTTCCTCTTTGAGTTTATATTCCGAGGAAAGAAGGGTTACAAAAGATAAAGAAATAAATATTTATGTAGTATGCCAAATGGCTATCAGTGTTAAATGATATAGGAAGAAAGATAAGAGAGAGAAGGAGCTGGCAGTGGAAGGGTGCGAGGAAATACTACAATTTTAAATAGCATGATCAGCAAAGGACTCCTTGAGAAAGAGACATTTGATCAAAGACTAAAGGAAGTGAGGATTTATCCACGTGGAAAAGAAAACCTTCCGTCAGACACAGGGAACTGCAAAGCCTCTGAGGTAGAATGGTACCTGATGTGTCCCAGGAAATTTTAATAAAATATTTCACATTAATATCTAAGGTAAGATGATCACAAAACTTCTAATAATTAGAAGCCATGTTAGATGTTTTTAACCTTAAATACCTTGTTCTTTTAAAGTTAAAATCATAATATTTATATAAAAAGTTTAATAAAGTCAACAAATTTAAAAAATTCACATAACATTTTGAATTTTATCATGCATATCATATTCATTACAGCATTTAATGATCTCAAAAACTTTTTTGAAATAGTATTCCATTTATAGAAAAGAAGATAATGAGCTTCAGATAGGTTAGGTAATTTGTTCAAAGTTACCTAGGGTATTAGTGAAAAATTATGATAACCCACATCAGCAGTTAAAAATCCAGCACTTTTTTATTATACAACAGTTCCAAATTATCAGAAGAACTCAAAAATGAGATGTTTGATATTCATTGTATTTATGTAGCTACTCTTACAACTATATATTAGGATATAATGTATTAAGTACTTGTGATGCTCTCTCTATAATATCTTCAATTTGTTAGGAACCCTGGAGTTGTATATTATCAATTAGAGAAATGATAGAACAGTTATTATTCTGGTGTATTTTTTATAACTATTGCAAGAAATAAAACTATTATTAGTCAGAAGTACTTAGTGGACTATGTAAATTACATGACTGCTTTAGTAATTACATTATTATATAAAATAAAGTCACCGTATAAATTTTGCATATTAAATATTGCATATAGCACAAGAAATACTCATTAAGATCTGTTTTATAACTTCTTATCAAAAGGGAAAATTATACTAAATTATAATTTGTATGAAATATGCCATTTCAGGCATATTGGAGAAGCTTTTTAAAGTACAGTAAATCCTCACTAATATTGCTGATTGGTTCTTGGAAACTGCAACTTAATTAAAAATGACTTATAACAAAACCAGTTTTGCTACAGGCTAATTAATAGAAACAAGAGTTAAGTTCCTATGGCATATTCCTGGTCACCAGAACATCACCAAAATTCAAAATAAAGACCTAAAACTCTTCTGATATTAAGCATTGAATAAATGTGAGCTCTGAAAACATTTTTAAAAGGTTAATTTTAAAAATGAAAGAATTACTTTTTAACCTGCTTATTCCAGTTTAGGGTCGAGGGTGGCCAGAGCCCATGCTAGCAGCTCAGGGAATAAGGCAGGACCAACCCCTAGACAGGGCACCTTTCCATCACAGGACCACTCACATACATCCACACTAACTCAGAGTGGGACCATGTAGACATGACATTTGACCCAACGTGCCCATCTTTGGGATGTGGGAGGAAACTGGAATACCCAGAAAAAGCCTATGCAGACATGGGGAGAAAATGCTAACTCCATACAGACAGTGAGTGGCCACAGTCAAGAGTCAATTTTTTTCCCTTATCAATGTTATAAGGAAACGATGTTAAATAAAATGGCATTATTTGAGGACCTACTATATTGCTATATTAACAAATTCTTCTAAAAAAACATTTGCTACATATCAACTCAGATATATTGCTATTATATCTCATTCTACATGTATGCTCTGAATAAAAAGAGAACAAACATCTACTCATTAAAAATTCAGTTAAAAACCCTGCATAAGTGAATAAGACCTACAAAGTTGGCCTTTCTACCTTAAACTGAATTTCTCTCTTGAGCATATGTATTCATTTATTAATAACCATTATTGTCACTAAATATATATTGACTCACCATTGCAGTAGACACGTTACTCTTTACTAACCACAATACTGGACATATGGTATGTTTTGCCTGCTTAGCATACATGCACTATTTTTTCCTATTGGAAACACTTTTATTTTTTCTTCCAGAGCCACCATATTCCTATCTCCTCCTCATGGTTCAAAAGTAAAAAGGTAACCAAATATGATTCCATTTCAAAATATTTTCTGCATTTTGGGAATGAGAAACCTTGTTTCCTATTGGAAGTATGAAGCTAATCGGACAGAGATTTGGAGATGCAAGAATCATCTTGCCAACTTGGGATATAGGACTTTCTGCCTTCTTGAGGGAGAAACTAATATATGGGAAAGTAGAATTAAGATTTGAGAAAATGCAGGTTCCTGAAGACAAATTCGAACTTCTGGAAATTGTTGTTCTTGAAACGGAAACCCTCAGTTTTCCTTTTAAAGAATCTGTAACTTTGCAATTTCAGTACATGTTTTATTGCCACAAAGAAAAAGTCCTGTCTAGTTCAGAAATAATGATTTCTAAAGCATCTTTAAATAGAAACATTTTATAAAAAGGAAAAAGTCAAACTCATTTCAATATGAATTATTTGGGAAGAAATCTAAGTCTTTATGTGTTATAAACTTTCTAATTCTATGCTATGATAGATACACGTGAACTTAGACTTTCAATTTGTAGATCACAGTGTGGTTATAATTTCAACCACAATACCTTTGAAAATTTAATTGGTTTCAATTAAGATAAGTTAATATAAACCATTTCCACTGCTTAGATGAAACTGAAAAAAACTATCAAGTTTCTTCAATCATAACACCTGAAAACCATCCATAAAATAGATCAATCCCAGGTGTATCTAGCCATATCTTCTGATTTGGGTTTTATATCAGCTTTTCATAGGAATATTTATGCACTGATGGGAATGTCTAGGCCATGCAGTCAGAATAAAGGCAAATCTTATAAACTGTGTGAATATGAACACCTCCCTTCATACTCAGAAGCTCTGTTTTTTTTTTCTTTTCTGTATTGTGATAATATTTAACATCAAGGTGTGACTGTGACTGATGAAACTGTATGTGTGAGAATACTTTCTGAATCGTTCAGTGCTATACAAATATAACATATATCTATATCTATATATTCTATGTATGTGCACATATGTGTGTTATGTATATGTGTATGTATACAATCAGATTTTGAAGAATCCCAGATGTCTTTCCAGACTGTGTGAGGTACTAATATACCCTCTGGGTTAAAATCATTATCTCTGCAGCCAGACATCCTGGGTTCAGATCAGATCTCCGTTGCTTACCAGCTATATGACCTTAGGCAAGTTTGTTTATCTTCTTGGTGTCTCAGTGCCCTGCCATATAAAGAATTTTCAAAAATAATTTAGTTAATACACATATAAAGCTTAGAATTAGACCTGTTTCTTGGCATATGACTGACACTCTCCTATTATTAGCTTTTAGTCTGAACATTCATTAGATAATTTTCTGTTGTGGTTTGCTCAGCTCTTGGCTCAGATTCAATTTTCTCAGTTACGACTATTAGGTTTTTCCCTTCTCTGTAATCTAGGCAATATTCATATACTTCTACTGCCCAGAATGCTGAAAATGCCTGACACAACATTCAGGCAGAGAGCCCAGAGAAAACGAGTTGTCATATTCCTGCCCCTAGAAACAATCAGGTTTCTTGGATACGTGACAACTTCTCCATGGGTGATATCAGTGGACAACACATATATGTTTGCTTGTTTATCACTGAGCCGTCTCTGGTAGATGATAAGTTCTTTAAGGGCATCAGTCTTTTTACATTTATTGGAGCAAACACAGGGTCTTCTCAGATACGAAAGAAGAATCAGAAGATAAAAGAAAGGAACCAGACAGAGGTGAGGAAGAGGCAAGGCTTGGAGGAGGAAGTAAGAATTGCAGAAATTTGCATTAGTCTGAAAAGCATTAGAGCTGGAGTGCAAAAAAACAAAGAAATATTGCTGACGGTGATAATTCTCTGAAGGAATTAAAGTGGAATATGTAAAAAAGCAGGGGTAAATCAGAGGTGTAGTGGTTGTGACATTAATAAGCAACAGAGGAAATGGTTGGTGTCATTTTAAAAGGATTAACTGTTTCCTCATCTCTGGGGTCACTGGTGGTTTTGCTAACATTTAGATATGTTTGAAGCAAACGGAGCTTCCTCCCAGTTGTCTGGAAACCAGCAGAGATATTTGATACCATGAAAGAAATGTAAAAATTTATCTTAGGGTAACTTCTGTGATGTTGGTAAAAGGAAAAAAAGTGAAGCATTTACATTAAGCTATCTGGGATATCTATATCTATATCTATATCTATATCTATATCTATATCTATATCTATATCTATCTATTTATCATCTATCTATCTACCTATCCATCTATGCGTATATATATATATATATACACACAAAACCAACAAGCAACCTTTAATTGAGTTTTGGGGTTAGAATCACCAAGCTCATCACATTAGAATTTCTTTTAAAAAATTTTGTGCAATAATGTGAGCGTGAAAATTTAATGGCTGAGAATATACGTCAGAAAAAAACAATGAAGAATCTATTCTCTCTTTTTCTCTCTCTTCCACCCTCTCCTCTTCCCTTCCCTACTCCCACTTTTCATTATTCTCTTCAATCTGTCCTTTAATTACTTATGAGTGAATTGTAATTGCAGTTCTAGGATTAATTTACAATTCACAAATTAACATCAGAAGACTTTGAAAGACTATGTCTTGTTCAAAAGTTTTCAGACTATTTTATTGACTTAGAACACATATATTGCTTATTTAAAATTGATTAAGACTTGACAAATGTTTAGTCAGTTTTTAAGATTTACCTTACAGACTATTAAATCATGTGTTACATATAGTTTCACATTATATTTTGAGGTACTTAAAAATATGTATTAATATATCTGTATCTCTACACTCAAAAAAAATAAGTATTTGTGATTAACTACTTTCTCTAAATATAAAAATCAAGTTCAAACATATTTTGCCTTGCTGCATTTCTCTGGCTTTCCTTATTCTGTCCATCTGTAAGAAAAGTTCTTATAACACATATCTGTCTGGGAATCTACTACTTCACTGCCTGGGTGCCATTATTTTGGAAGCAATTCCTAATCAGCCTATTCTTCTGGGCAGAGTAAGTTAGGTATCTTTTCCTGAACGTCATTTGCACAACTTTGCAATAACATTTTCACGTAACATTGTCATTACTGTTAATTCACTTGACATGCCCACCCCAGCAGAGACTAATGATGCAGGACAGAGCAAATCCCCCTGAGTGGAGATTCAAGTTCTGCATGTTGAGAGAGAGGGTTCTTGACTGAGAAGAGAAAAGAATTCAAATGCATGTCAGAGTTAAAGTTAAAGTAAAGTTTATTAGAGAAGGAAAAACACTCCATAGAGAGAGCATGGTCTCCTCTCAGAGGCAGAGAATGAGAGAGATGAGAGGGACAGAGAGACAAAGAGAAAAGGCTGAGAAAAACCAACAGACAGAAAGGCCGCCAGAAAGGCAAGCAGACATCCCAAGTGTCTGGGGAATTCAGTTTATGTACCATTCTTAGTTCCTATGAATTACAGTTTAAAGACTTTATTTTCCTTTAATGGTATGGGTACACAGTATGAAAGTAAGGGTATGCAGTGAGAAAGCCTGTTGGCAATCCTCAGTCTTTGTTTCATAAATTCTCCATGATTTTTGGTTGTAGGGAATGAATGGTTGGGTTTATTTTGTGTAGGGTACAACTTAAAGACTCGGTTTTCCTTTCATGTTATGAGTAAATGTTTTGTTAGCAATCCCAGCAGGAATCTTCCTTGATTCTGTAGGTTTCCTGTGGTCTGGGGGCAGCACATTTCAGGCTCTAAATGCAGCTTGATTTAACATTTAGTTCTCATGTATCTTTCCTACATTACCAATCTCTTTGGGTGCAGGAAAGGTATGCTTACTTCTGTCTTCATCACCTCTTTGGGTTAACTTTAACAACTCTTTCTTATGAAAGCCTACTGGTTTCCAGGCACAATAAAAGTACAAACAAATTTTAGCCCCCAACCTTAAAGACTTTAACATTTATTAGGACATTTTCAATACAATCCAGTAAGTGTTAAGATAAAGGTAACTAGCATATTGAAAGTGCTTAATAATTTATTGAATGAATGAAAGAACTAACAATGAAATGTTCTGACAAAGTTAGCAGAATCAATAATGGTGATACATTTTATAATTGTCCCTGAAGAAATAACCTAAACATTTTTTTCACATTGACCCATAATATTCAAAATCATTGTCATAGATACTTCTTAGATATTAAGAATTCCTAGCTTATTAAATAAGCACACAATTCCAAGACTCAAAGCTAATCTATTTTCTGTGTTCAATAACAGAACATGCAAATATTTCTTTAAATGTTTTATAAATATAATAATCATGCAACATAATTTTTAATGAAAAGAAAACAATCCTATTATTGCTCTTCAGAGCATGAATTACAATGTAAAAATTTATTCCAGATACACTACAGAGTCTCAATTTCATGTTAAACAAAGCTTTAAACATGAGACAGCATAACCTTCTCACCATCATCTCATCATATACAATACAATAAAGGTGATTATTACATCTTCTATTTAACTATAAGTAAAATGTTATTTATGTAAAATACTATTGACATTCTCTTAGTTATATGTTATTAATTCTTTTCTCAGGGAAAATATTTTATAACAGCAACAAATGATAACTCGCATGCTAGGCTCCCTCTATTGTGCACTGTGTCTGCTGTACTCTTGCTGGAAATTGAAAAATAACAGTAGTCTGTAGAGACTATTTATAAGCTTAAATTATTCATTCTGTGGCATATAAATATATAGACTTAATTATAGCAAATATATTGGCAATTTCACATACACAAAACTGTCATATATTGAATGACTTGCACTACCTAGTCGTTTAAACTATTTGATTTAATTTTTAGAAAAGTAAGTGGCAATGTGTATTGGTTGAGGTTATAATAAACATTTAGCAGCAAAGTACTCTAGTAGCACAAAAAGGGGGAAAAATCACAATTTTAGAATAATATCATTTATTTTGCCCTCATACTCCGAGGACATCAGCTACAGGTTCACTTCCCTGCATGTTGACTCAGTGCCTACTATGTGCCAGGGACTATTCTACGTACCTGTGATATACCGCGAAATGGAAAGCATAAAAACTGTCATCCTAGTGAAACTTTTGGTTGGGAGAAAGAATTAGTAAATAAAGAACAAAATAAATAAGTAAATGCATAGTGTATTTGGAGATGATAATGTAAAAAAAAAGTAAAGAATGGAGCAGGGAAGCTGACTCGAGAGTATGGGAGGCAGCTACGTCGCAATGTTAAACAGGGTAATAGGGTTGCACGGTAGGCATTAATAAGAAGGTGAGGCTTCAGCAGATATTTGAGGACTTGAGGGAGTCATCTTGTGGAAGAGGATCCCAGGTGCAAAAACAGGTCAAGCAATTGTTTCCTATGTTTGTAGACGGACAAGGCCAGAATGGCTGCAAGAATGTGAATTGGATGTAGGCAGGGGAAGGAGCTTAGAATAGACGGGTCTTGGGGAGCCATCTCACAAAGGACTGTGAGGCCAGTGTGTGCGCTGGGGCTTATATTCTGAAATAGGGAGCGGATGGAGGGTTCGATGAGAGAAATGACACCAGCTGGCCTCTTTTCACAGATATGCATCTTATTGATGATATTTCTTTATTCCTGATAAAATGTTGAATAAAGTGGCTCATATGTAAAGGCTTACTTAGCATGCCAGTAATGAAACTAATCTACAAAGGCCAGTCCTTAGGAAGTTTTCCTCTAGAACCTGTGCCACGAAGAAGCAGACAGGGTTCCTGTTCTTTCTGGAAAACTAGACTCCCAGATTATAAAGAAAAAACTAAAAGAATAAGAAGGAGAATGTGGGAATGAGGAGGTAGCTTTTCTTTTCAATCTTTCTCATAGATTTTAGAAGTGAATGAGGATTACAGAGCAATCTGGGGAGTTTTGTGGGCAGCTCCTCCAAGTATAATAAAATATCAGGATTGAGGAAGAAATGTTTCTGTACAACAGATCCAGTCTTGTCTCCTCTTTTGCCATGCCACCAAGAGCCTACCCCCTGTCGTGAGGGCCTGAGATTGTCCAGCTGAGTTAGTCATTCTAATTCAGATGAATGCTGCCAAGATCATTTGGCCTGAACCTAAGCCCCATCTTTGAATCTAGTTTAAATCAGTAATAGTTGTTTTTTAATCTACATTAATCTGACTCCTCACTTCTCAGTTGCTTATAAGTAGGGAGAGAAGTATTGTCCGTTAATCGCTCTAACATGAAATGAAAATATGAATGATTAAAAGTAGTAGGGGAGTCAGAAGGTGTCATGTGGAAGAGACAAGAGAGAAATGCCTACCCCCCAATAGGAAAACTCTGCGGACAAGGGCGTATTGTTGACTCATCGATTAGAAGCACTTGGATTCTATGGACACAGCATTTACATGGAGTTGTCAAGATGATGGCATCTGAATTTCTCCAACATCAGACGTGGCACAGGGATTAATTGACAATATGGATTAACTGGCAGCTGCAGTTGCACGAAGTTCCCAAATATTTAAGACACTTCTCTAGAAATGGGCAGTATGGGGTACATGAGGTAAAAGAAGAGATGAGGGTTGCTGTTAGAGATCCTATAATATTTTTAAAAGTGTAATGGAATTGAATTGGAAAAAAAAACATGGAATATTTTGACTGCCTGATAAAATTCTTGGCTGTCACTACTTAAGAGATCAACAAAGAATAATTAAAAGGTTTCATTTGGAGTGAGCACGGAAGTCCCTCATTTGAGGCATATGTTGGAGCAAGTATATTTTAGCTGGAAAAATAGCAAACTGATTTGTAAAGGTGTAAATGTGTTAACCTAATACAGAAAAAAACTCCAAAATTATGTCTTGCAATTTGTGTTTAAAAAGAATAAATGGAATATATGTAGAAAAATAAGTTGAAACTACATGGAAGAAATAAAATGTCCTTACTAAATTTTAAATGTATTCTAAATTTTAAACCCTGCAAAAGAGTTTCTTAATTTATTTGTTTGAGTATTTTGTTACTGGAATAATTCTTCGAAATATTAATGTAAACTATGTTCAATTGAAGCAAGGAAGCATTGCTATTGGGACATTGCTTACGACATTATTTCAGTTTCATGATTCTCAAACGTCATTGTGCAGAGGAATATTGTGAGAACTTCTTGACATGCAGAACCTGAGGCTTCATCCCCAGGGATTCAGAGTCATGTGATCTGGGCTGAGGCACTGATATCATTGTGATAAGCTCTACTTATGAGTCTAATAGATCTAATGTGTGTTGCCTGACGCATTTTGAGCAATGCTGTAGTATTCTAAATTAGAAGTGATGAGTACTTGAACTTAGGGGTGATTGGAAATGAAAAGAAGACAACAATCTAAGAAGACATTTTGAGGATTCAACTATCAAAGTTGATCACCTAAGTGCAAGCACTGGAGGAAAGAGGACTCCTAAGTAGTTCTAACTACTCGAGCCGTGGCAATGAAGAGAACGTTAATGTTCTTAATGCAATTAAAAACATAGGAAGAACTGCATTTTAGAGCTGAAAGATAAATTTCTCTATAAGACTGCCATAATTAAAGATGGTGTAAGGAAAATGCAATAGAGATGCTCACTAAGTATTTGCTTTAAGGCCAGGGATGTAAGGAAAATGCAATAGAGATGCTCACTAAGTATTTGCTTTAAGGCCAGGGAGAGTGATGGAAATTTGAGACTTAGATTCAGCAAACAACAATCATCTGTACATAATTAAAAGTAAGTAGATGAAATAAATGCAAAGCTTGGAGAATTCATAAGTGGTGGGGTGGGGAGGGGAGGACAGAGGTATCGACCTGGTCATGAAAATCATGTTCTTCTCTGAGAAGGGACTTATTTAATAAAATTAGAAGAGAAAGTAAAGATTAATTTTGGGAAGGGTAAAGAAAGCATAATCCAAGCAGAGGCCACAGCTTCCGAGAAAGCCTAGGGACAAAAGGTTTGGAAAAGCCCCTGCCTATGTAGTATCTGCAAGAGAGATGTGACCTGAGGGCTAACAAGAAGCCACCTTCTGAGGGTTTTGTCTTTGTACATCAAGTGAGAGATTTTTTTTTTTTTTTCACTATACAGTGAGAGCAATGAGAAGGCACAGGAGACTTTTTAAGGAAGGGGTTTAGATCAGGTGCTAAGGACCTGCCACAAGATACTGTCATCATTTCGAGCAGGGATGAACTGTACCATTAATTTCAGCCTGTAGTTGCTTCCCTAAATTACACTACGGACAGCTGGAAGTGTCATTAAGATGCCAGCTGGCTGGGTGCCATTCTCTACGTCACACTCACTGTTACCTTGGAGAAATTCATTGTTTCTCAACCCTAGTTTCATATTAGAACCATCTAACGGGCTTTAAAAAACACCAGTGCCTGCTCCTACCTTCTAAAGTTCCTACACTCAGCCCTGGTGGTGTCTTTAAAACATCTTCTGGTGTTTTAATGTGTCTCCAAGACTGTGACACATTGACTGTTACTCTACATCTCCATTTCCTCATCTCTGAAGATGGGCTGATAATCATGTCACCTGATGCTTGGAGATTCTGGGAGAGGATGCTATGAGATGGAAATCCCCTGGGTATGTAGTAAGCATGAAATCTACATCAGCTATTGTCATAGTCCCTTACTGCAGTCATTCTCATTATTGTACACGTCTCTTCCATGTAGCAGGTGCATAAGAACAACTTTTTCCTTTAGCTCCCAGACTAGTACTTCATCATGCAATAGTTCTTTTCCATTAAGTGATTATGAAAGGCCACTGGACTAATATGTGGTGAGATTCTCCTACTTTCTGCTTATAGACAGTAAAATGTGTTTGTGTCACCTTTTCCAAAGATGTGTCCTCAAAAATTGTTCATGTTGCTCTTTCTCATTTTTTCTTGAATACAAATTCCTTTTCTCCTCTCCCTCCACTCATTGTCATCAGCATTAAAAAACAAAACAGAAAGCAAAAAACAAACAAACAAAACTAACAGCAATAAAACCATCATTTGCAGGAAGGGTGGATCTTTAAATTCAAGTGTAAATGAATTTTAACTTGTTGATCATAGTTACATTTATGTCATACCTTTCTTTAAACATGAAATAAATTGTGCCATGCAGAATAATTATAGAATCAAAATTTTAAGTGATGCCACTGCATTATCTATAGAAGTCCAAACAGGAAACTGTTTGGTGCCCTCTGCCTGAATGAAGCTACATCTAATCCCATTTGTGAGTCCTTAGATGATGTATAACTTTGAGATTGGTGTCTGAATAAAGTGTGGATCACAGCAGGCTACATTTCCCTGCCTGATTCACTGTTAAGAAGCTGTAACTCAGTTCCTGGCTTTCTCATTACAATTTGTCATATATTATGATTAATCATCCCTTCAGCACTTGAGAATAATTTGTTTTCTATTATTTTGTTTCCTGAAATATTCTCTAGTTAAGTCACATATGTCTACTCAGTAACTTTATTGAGGTCAGAGACAGTGTTTTCAGTTGGCGCTACGCTAATAGAGCCTGTCACAACAGAACCAATGTTTTAGAAAGCGTACAAGACCTATGTTTAATGTATTATTTTATTCTTAATAGTTTTCTTTTTAATGATGTTGGACACATGTCCTCTCAAATGAATAGAAGATACCAACATGACACAAATTAAAATGATCACAATGCTGACCAGGGCTTCGCTTTGGCTCATCACCATTTTTGGTCATTTTGATCTCATGAATACACTGAGTTATGCTTCTTTCACCACAATACTTAGCCATAAACATAAATAGCTAATCATTTAGTCAGATGAAAGCTAAATCAAAAGTAAATGCAAAATGTGTAGTAAAAAGTGTATCCAAATATAAAAAATATAAAATGAGAAGAATTTTATTACTTAATAAAGTTATATATGTTATATAACTATTAAATATCTTGACTTGCTAATGTCTCTTTGATGTACATTAGATTTCAGTGCATCAAGATATGAAAACTAGCACTTGGATAAGAATTATATAAAAATGTATGGTGTATTTAACAGTAGCTAATATTTTTACACTGCCTAGGAAAATGATAGTGCTGCTGTTTTTTCAGTAGTGCCACCTGACAGGAGCAGCGGAATTAACTGCCTCTAGCTTCCAAAATTATGCCTTATTGTTCCAATGTAGAAAAATTCTCAGTATGATTAGCATTTACTGTTTTTACTAACAATGCTTTGTTGAGTTCCACTGTGGGCATCAAGGGATTGCTTTAGACGCTCTCTAAGGAAAAAGATGTTCTTTATTTTTTTTCTCTAAAATACTGTGCTGTCTACAGTGTACTCACCTTTGAGTTTTTAAATATGGGGTTGTCTGATTCCAGTTTGAACTAAATGGCTTGGCAAACTGAAGTGAGAAAAAAGTTGTTTCCATTTTCTAGGACATTGAAATGTTCCCATCAAACAGCTTCTAACTACACAGGTCAAAAAATACTCTGCAGTGGCTTAAGTAAAGCTGCCTTCAAGGAAAAATGAATTAATATTTAACAAATGCTTTCCAGAACTTAACAGTTTCTATTTCACATAAATCTGAGAATGACCATGTAAGTGAAATGCAAGTATCTCTATTTTTAAAATAAGAAAAATAAACTCTTCAAAATGTAAGCAGCTTGACCCTCATCACCCAGCTGGCTAACCACCTAGGGGCCACATCAAAACCCAAAACTATCCTTCCAATCTTGGTAAGAGATAAATGGTTTCCTGCTGTATCCTGCATCTTCAAGACATTTTCCAAATGACTTCAATTTGGGTGAATTCAAATCACCCAAGAAGTACCATGCGTCCTATCTCATTCTGTGTCAGCTTTTAAATCTTACTAAGTTTGCAAACTCAGAATATAAAACTTCTTTCCTGGTCTCTCCTATCATAGATTTTGAGGTGATAACCAATATGGATGTTCTTTGTTGTCTTTAGAATAATAACTTCCAAATGTAGTATCACAAAGTTCCAGGGTGTTTGAGTTGACAGAGACCTGAGAGATCATTGGATCTGAAACTCTAAATTTACATACAAGGACATTGGAAGCTGAGCTCACTAAGGAGAAATGCCTCCCTCACAGTCAGTCTCAATCTAGTCATAGAACTAATTAGGATAAGAACCAGAATGAAAACCCAGGTCTCTGAGCTCTTACCTACCTTGGTATTTTTTTTTTTTTTTCCACTATGGTATGAGGAATGCTCTAACTGAAGAGTTATTTTACCCATCTCTTTAGATGCATGTACAAGTTTGAAGATATCTGCTCTATTTAATTAAGTTATCATTCTCCTTAAAATAATGAGCCAGATTTAGCTGCTTCTAACTTGGGAATTTAAACTAGAGTGCTGAATTGGCCCTGTGTGCTTGTGTACTTCTCAATTAAAGTAACCTGATTATTAAAGAAGTCATTGTTTTTACCAGGCTGAAAAGTGACTTGAGTTGATTTCCATGTTACCCATTTAAGCAAAGGTTTTTTAAGTCAATTGATATTTAATTATTACCACTTGACTTATCAATCTCAGTGTCCTAAGATGCCCAAATATATACAAAGCTCATTAAACTAGAAGAATAAAAAGGTGCTTTTTTTGTTACAAAAAGGGAAAATAAATCTAAAATTACTCTACCTCTGCAGGAGCTAATTCAGGACTATGAGAAATGACTCTATTTTTATGTCCAAACACATTCACCTACCAATACTTTTGTTCTTTTAGTGAAGAATAAATTTTTACTCATTTTCTCTACAGATACCAAATTACTTTGAAAAACAAACACTCTCACTGTGCACAATTGAAAATAACTAATTTCTCACTTGCACAGATTTCTTAGAACATCTGATATATTTTTTCCCCCTCTATGAGCAATAACATTGTAAATTGAGCTGTTAAACTGATTCATGCTTAGACCAGCAAAAAGGGGCAGTAAGTGGCTCTGAATCTTTCATAAATGCTGCCAAAAGAATTTCAGTCTGTGCTTGCCCCTAACCCCTGCTATTCTGTGTCATAATGCATCATTACATACTGATGTTTGCTCTTGTGCGAGTCAGCAAAAAAAAAAAAAAAAAAAAAAAAAAAGGATTACATAGTGTATGTTGGCTCCTTTCCTTGAATTAACTGTGTCACTTTTGATTTGTTATGTTATTGGACCATGTTTCAGGACATCAAATGTTCACAGCTGTGGCACAAATATACATAGTCATCCCTAGAGGTTTGCTATTTTCTCATCTGCACCTTGAACATTTTAAATATTTTTATTCAGAAAAATCAGTTTTAAAAGAATATAAAATAATGCTCAAAAGAAAAAGGAATTTATCAGTGTTCTTTGTTGTCACCTGTTTATGGAATTTTTGTTAGGAAGTGGCGTAATTTTATGGACTCAGCTATAAAACAAGAGAGAAAAAATATTTAAATATGAAATGGCCTTAATTAGCATATAGTCTAATAATTCTTTCCATTCTTGTTTGTTCTCTAATTGCTTGGTCCAGTTATCAGTTCATATTTTCCCCATATAATGTCATTGATGAAGAATTCTCTGTCATCAAGGACGATTCTAACAATCAGATTATTTCCTATATTTGCTTAAATTTTCTACATGTGGTTTATTAATTAACCCCAAAATATCACCTAGAAATACTGAATGAAGCAGTAAGGTATGTATTAAGTATATTTACCTAATATATTCTGGGTAGGTAGTTTAGTATTTTATTAGTCTCTTTCTTCCAGGAAAAACCTAATACAAATTTTCTGTTTATATAGATTCACGATATTTAATGAGTGAAAACTCTGCTCTAGGCTCCAGGACAAGTCCTTGGTATTTGAAGAAGTATAAGATATAGTTTTTGTCCTCACAGAGTTCATGGTCTTATGGGAAGACAAACATAAATAAAAGCAGAGTGTACTGCTTAAGAGAATAGGTAGATTATGGAATCAATAAGACCTAGATCCAAGTCCAAACTCTGCTACATACTTGCTGAATGATGTGAAACATGTACACACGCGTGTGTGCATGCGCAAATGTGTGTATGTGTTAGGAGAGATAATGTATTTAAAGTGTTCAGCAAAGTTAAATTTAGATAAGAGTGATAATAAGGAGACCAGTTAAAAAGGTTGATGGGAAAATTATCTATATACAAAATTCATGAACTGTACTAAGAGAGTGGACATTTTGTGACACAGGGCATGGGGAAAAGAGGCAGAACTTAAATGATGTTTTAGGTTTTGTGATATATTTAGATGGAAATAACGTTTTCAAATATATCACCTGGTAATAAAAAAATTAAGAAGTAATGCTTATGTTACATACAATAGAAATAGTATCTGTCATTTTGGGTGGTCAAATTTTTAATTTTAGAAGAAAATAATATGAGATGTTTAAAAAATCATGGAAGAGTTTGGGTGCATTGATCATTTTAAAGAGGAAAAAAGAAAACATTTCATGAAAAAGGCAGTTATTTAAGTAGCTACTAAGGCAGATTTTGGAATAAGCTGTTCTGAAAATGGTCATTTAAAGCAGTGTTTATACAAATTCAGAACTGCTAACGTAAAGACTAAAATTTATTTAATTCTGTAGTCATGTTATAGCCTTAAAATTTTTTAATTGCATCATTGAGATTAAAATGCATGTGGAAGTATATTTCCTTCATTGATTGATCTATTGTCTGTGTGATCAAAAATCATACAAATTTAGAATGTCACATAGCCTCTACTGTGCTTATCGAAAATAACTGGAAAAAGGTAACCTCTTGGGGTCAGACCTAAGATCCCAATAATTTTATGTCTACTTGGCAGATAATCATGAAAAGATGCATTCATTCTCTCTCACTCTTCACCGCCCCCCCAACTCCCGCCGATTCTTTTACTCCATTTAGTTCCTTTGTGTGCAGTTGAAATAGGTTGCTATCTGATTGAGGATATTATAGATGATCAATCAGTGGGAAAAAAGAGAAGAGTTTAATATGGTTCCTAAGCAATCTCCCTTTTGCTGAGATTATTTGTACAGGACAATGACATGGCCTTTCTGTCTTGCACACGGAAGAGGTTGCTAGCGGGAAATTAAAAGTGAAAAAATAAAAAAAGGGCAGAAATGTCAAATCATTCATGTTCCTAAGAGCTAAAATAATTTCGACTTACACATCAAGACAAAGCAAGGCAGGGAAATCTTGCCAAATATGCTTTTTCCCCCTCCTCTGTAGTCATAGCACTAATGCATTTACAAGATGTTAAATCACATTCTTAAAAAATATATTAGATTGAAATGGGAAACAATTTTCTAACATATTTGAATCCACTTCCAGGACTAATGTAGACACTCCCCAGAACCTTTGTATATCAATTCAGCTATTAGTGGGAGGTGACATGTCATCATTCAGGTTAGTTCATTGTACTGGTGCTGACCCTGCCAGCTACACTGGGGAAATACGGAGAGAACCAGTGAGTTAGGAGTAGGTTTGCCTGAATAACTTTTCACAGTCCTTTCCAAAATTGGGATTCAATGCAAATATATGGATTCCTGATTAAAAGTGGTTTTTAACAATACAAAATCTGCATAAAATAAGAAAGGAACATATTTTATTTGTAAAAATAAAATCATCAGAGGTGCACAATATCTGGTATGAAGTAGCACTCAGTAAATGTGTGATGAATAAATGAATGAAGAGGGAGTTAGATGAGTAATACTAAAGCAATACAAAGCCATTATCAGTGTGGTGGACCACACCCCCTAGAGCTAATGAACCTACATAGATATTGTGATATTTTACAAGTCTATGATTATTCGTCTTGAGAAAAACAAAACAAAAATACATCATTCAATATTTTTTCCTGACTAGATATAATTATTTAAATAACTGCACAGTAGCCATGTTTGTAAACCCTGATTGGATATGCTGCATTGTTCTATGGCCAGCGATCGCATTCTTTCCTATGTGATGGTAAGTTAGAATGGATACATATTTGGGAAACAAAGTGAATAAAACAGACATTAGGCTTGAGCTAGGCATATTGTTTTGGAGAGGGAGTGGTGCAGATGTTTTGTAATTTGTCCCTGTTCTTGCCTGCCTTGCTCCCAGCTTCACGACTTCACTACTGCCTGCCGTGCTAACCAACAGAAACCCATGCCTATCCCCAAATGCTTTGTTGGAAAATTCAGAGAGGAGGCAGTCGCAAAGAACACAAAACCAACACCCTTCCACAGACTTCTACTTCAGCCACGTTTGTGTTGATATTCCAGAAGCTGGAGGTAACTAGCTTCACTGTTTTCCAGAAAATTCTGCATACTTCTTGAAGTCTACAACTCTTATTTTTGTATCATCATTTCCCTGGATCTTACCACAGTTGTGCAATATCAAATTTCATTAATAAGTATTTTAATCCATAATTCTTATGGTGGTTTTCTTTCACTGATTTTGTCAAGCCAGAGGTGACCACAATGATAGCTCCTGTTCCTCATGCTCATCTGCAGTGTGACTTGCTACTCATCCATCAAGTGATGGGGACCATTTCTCAACTTTCAAATCAGAGCCAGAGAGTGGGGCCTGAGACTGTTTTACCAATAAAATATGGCACGGGTGATACACCATTTCCTGACCAATGCTTAATTGGCCCCTGATAGCTTCTGTTTCCTCTCTTTGGAAGACATGCTCTGGGGACACCACTCTCCACGTGAAAATTCTGACCACCCCGAAATCTCCACGCTGAGCGAGGGCAAAGCTCACATATGAAAATGCAGTGTTGAAAGCAGGAGATGATCAAGTTCTTACTGGTATTTGGGTTCTTGGGTTCTCCGAGATAGAAATTGAGAAGAAACTTCAGAAAAATTTCCAAGCATATTTTATTAAACTTATGCTTGAACATAAGGGAGGCAACACAGAGTAAAGGAAGATCCTCCGAACTGCCTCAGGGCTGGCTCGGCTTGGCTGTTTTCATAAACCGGGGACAAAGCAGGATCGTGGGAAAAAGCAGACTTTTTGAAAGTGGTGGCCTTTCTTCACTGACGAGGTTGCCCGGTAACTATGTTCAAGCCTGCACTGTGGGAGCAAGATGGCAGACTGCTTATTATCAACACCCCAGGGCGGTCAAATCTTGATCAACTGCCCATGCGCGACAGTGTTTTGACATCTGCAGGGGAGTAAGCGGTTAGAAGGGAGATACTAGTCAGCTACTTCTGCACTATTGTGTAGGGAGTAAGAGGGGGTGCATTCTTGGGTCAGTTTATCTAGTGTTCCTCCTGGCCATCCTGCATTCCTTCAGCCACGTCTCAAGTCCCTAAGCAGTCTCAAAGCCATCCTAAGCCGTTCCAGCCGTCCCAGGTAAGGCCCTTGTGAAATGAAAACAAAAACAAAATTTAGTAGTTTGATGTTCTTTATTCAAGGGAGACAATTCATAGATTGGGGGCGTATAGTGCTCACAAGCAGTGTAAGCACTGTTTCCAAGGGATTTGGGGTCAGAGCAATTTTTATAGGGCTTAGAAGAGGCAAAGTGATTGGCTAGGAGGTGAGGATTTCCTTGGAAGGCTAGCGGGTCCTGTATTCTATCTAGGGTAAGGTAAGCTAGCTAAGGCTGAGTCGGAGGATTGTAATTGGTACATGTTAGGTTGTTAGGTTTCATCAGCAGTTGTCTTCCATAAGTGCGGGCTGATTTGGGTTTAGATTTGTGATGTGGGCCTGGCCACTGGGGCAGCCTCCAATAGGCGGTCTGATATGCAAATTAACTTCATCACCCCTGACATTTGAGTTAGTCCAACCTATTCAAGGGTCAGACCACTTCGGACCCAATTTAACAGCAACTACATGAGATATCGGAAGCAAGAACTGCTCTCTGAACCTAGTTTACACAAAGACCCATGAGAGATAATAATACATTGCCATTTTAAGATATCCAGCTGTGGGATTGCTTGCTAATGCAATTTTAAATAACAAAAGCAATGAATTACAACATTTTCTACTTTCTTGATACCCTAATTTCACCACTGCAGTGCATTGTACGAGGGATTTGGCAGTTGCTGAATGAACAACCTATTCAAAGTTCAAGAAATGATACATAAGAATTGCTTAACTTTTAATAATTCCATTGTTAAGTTTATTTTTACACCATGGGGCCATTTGCTGAGATTTACAACCATTACTCAGACAACAGTACTTAAACAAAAACAATTTTTAAAGCCATCAGCGACTGGAACCCATTGTTCCCTTACCAACAAAAGATATTTTGAAGAGAATATATGCACTGTGCACCAAATTTTTTTATAAAAATTATATTATCAAATAATAGCAGAAAATGTATTGATTTTTTAAATTTCTTCCCTTCATATATCTTGACTGTTGGGGAAGGTTGGAGGGATGAGTGGCTAAGACTTTGGCAGTTGCATTTTTGACCTTTCAGAAATTATTGAAGTCACTTAGCATTCCCTGCTGAAGGATGAGTTGGATTTTGTTGGTACTGTAGGACAGAGGGAAGACTCAGTGAAGGGGTTACTGCCTAGAAATTTACTTTGGTGGTATTGGTTCTTGCATCAATTAGACAAAATTTGAATTCTTCCATTACAACTTATCAATTTTTATGTTTTTAAATTAATTTCTCTGAGTTTTAGTATTTGGTATATAGGATATATAAATATAAAATGTATTTATAAAGTTCCTTTTTTTTTTTTTTCAGAATTCTATGTCAAGGGGTTTGGTTCCTGGAAAATTCTCAGTGAAGACTAATTTTCTTTATCTCTTAATTCCCACCATACTCCTACTCTTACTTTCTTCTGCCTCACTCAAGTTATTTTTTTTTTTTCATTTTCTTAATATCTTCATTCAGGATTCTGATGTACTAACTCCCATTGTTCAACACTGGACTATTTCTTTCTGACTATGAATGCATACTATATCCTAAGTTTCGTTTGACTCTGACATCTACCTTTTTATGATAGTTAAGATAAATGAGTAATTATATTATGTGTGAAGCATTATCTTAAAATATTCATATTTAAATTTTTTAACAATATATAATGCAGATATTTTAATATTCCTATTTTACAGATAGTTTCAAGGAGAGAGAGCATGACTAACTTGATGTAAGTCAGAAAGCTAATACGGGACACATAATATTAAAGCTCTCAGACAGTGTCTCCTTTCTGAGAGCAAGCTGTAACCCTTTTCATAAATAAGCCAAAATTAGCTTTTTGTTTATGCCACTGTTTCTCAAAATGTGCTCCATAATTAACTCTACTTCTTAAAATATCGATTCTTGGGCCCCATCCCAGACATGAGAATGAGAAGCTCTGAGATGGGAGGACAGGTATCTGAAACTTTAATAAAATTTCCCAGTGATTCTTGGTACAATAAAGTTTACGAGGCTTTATTTTAAGCCATAATAAACATAGTGCTGGTTCATAGAGTGGCTTTAATTATTTAATATCTATCTGTATCTGTTTTTTAAAGGTTAAAAGGCCCTGGACTATGAAAATAAATACAATAGTTTGGATTTGCCTTGTGTTACCTTCCACATTCACTCTCCCTATGACTCGGAGGTGATTTCTGCCCCCAAACTTCCCAGTTTTCTACAGTCATGGATAATCTCAAAGTGAATTTAGGTCAGTCAATCATCTTCCTCACAATTATTTACTATTTAACAGTATTTTTAAAAAGAGAACTCTTACAGGCTGAATTTTATCCCACCCTTAAAGTCATGTGTTGAAGTCCCGACCCTGAGTTCCTCAGAATGTGGCTGTGTTTGAAGACAGATCCTTAAAGGAATACTTAGATAAAATAAAGTCATATAGATGGGCCATAATCCAGTCTGACTGTTGTTCTTATAAGAATAAATTAGAACACAGACACAGATCAAGGGGTAATTATGTGAGGATTCAGCAATAAGGTGGCTATTTGCAAGCCAAGGAGAGAGGTCTCAGGAAAAACTAAATGGCTGACACCTTGATCTTGAACTTCCAGCCTCTATAGCTGTGAGAAAATATATTTCTGTTGTTTAAGCCACCCAATCTTTGGTATTTTGTTATGGCAACCCTAGCAAACTATTACAAGAAATAATGTTTCCCCCTCCCCCTATTTAAAGTAATTTCAGTCATTAAGGAATAGTTGAGAAAAGTATCCTTTAAATTATCCCTGTGACCTTTTGTAGTATATCTGGCCATTAACATGTATTTTGAAATATATATATATAGCTAGGCATCTTTATATGCTATATTCAGAGAAGAGATATTTGTAAACAGTCTATTGACATAAGCCTGTCTCTAATATGTTTTATATTATTTCATAATCTGCTTTACAGCTACTCTCCATTCTTTTCCCCAACCTTTCTGTTCTTCTTCTAAACTTCTTGGAAAAAAAACAAGTTTTCCCCAATTTCTCATGGACACTGAATATCCAAAAATGCCTTGGAAATAACCTGAACCACTCTTGGAAGAGCTAAATGTGACAGACTAGATTGTTGATAAATATTCAATCCTGTTCCCTACCCGCAGAGGGAGTATTTTTCTTGGCCCTTAATTGTGTTGTCAATCGTGAACGGAGCCCCAACGCTGGCACTAATTTTTAAAATCTCAATTGTTTAAAATACCAACCATACATTCTCACTCACGAACCCTCAGGTAGGCTTAGGATCAGTTTAAAAAAACTGGCTCAGCTAGGGAGCTTGACTCATGTTTTGTAAGGTTACTTGCCATTTATTCATATGTTTTGTTGATATTTATTATTAATTCATATACATCATTTATGTTTAATAATTTAAATAAATTTATACCATGATTTTAATTATAATGCCACTGCCCAAATTCTATATACATAGTTTTTTTTGATTTAACATCATTCCACATTTTGAAACACTCAGAATCATGAACTATGCTAACTTATTAGTTATTCAGACAAGAAGAAGACTTGAATTCATTTCAATATATATTCATAATTTATTTTCAAAATTACAACATGCTATGTCACTATTTAGAGCTTGAAAACAAAATGCTAGATTTGAATTGTGTCTCGAATAATAAAAGCGGTGGACAGGTAAATAATGTTACTTGCCATAATACTTGGAAAACATAGGACATGCAAAATGGTCTAATAATTTGCTAAGAATAAATAGAAACACTTAATATTAAAATGTTGCCTCTTATGAAATAAATGTACACTAGTGTTATAGGTCTGATGCTATAAATAATTATTTTTTTCTGAGAATTAGGTAATTTCAAATATTTTATATAGTACATCCATGAGGAGGAGATGATAAAAAGTGAGATAGGAAAATGAGAAAGTTTGATTTTTTTACTAGTATTTCAGAGTTTGATCTAGCTTTAACCCTATTACTCTTATTAAACTTGATGAGATTTGAAACACATACATTTGGTTTATTGAAGTTGAAAATACTCTATGAAAAATAATTTTATTACTGTTATAAAAAATACCCTCATTTATGTTTCATATGAAAAAAAACCCACGGATTTTATGGGTTCATAGAAATGTATTAAAGAGTCATATATATGAAATAAATATAATTAGAGTTGAAAAAGACATTTTACTATATCAAAATTTTCATGAAGTGGGCAAAAGGTAGGCATCAAATTACTTTCATTATTTTGAGTTTACTCCTAAACTATGTGAAAAAAAATACAAATTCATTTGAATTTAAATAAAACACACCCTTTCATATTCCAAGAAAGTAAAACATTTAAAACAAAATATTTCAAGGCTGTTCAGTTACAAGAAGTGGTTTAGTTTTTCCTCTACATAAAAGTTTGATGAAATAATGTATTTAATGAATTCTTTCGTAAATGCTTGCCTCTAGCAAGGAATAGTTTAGAAACAAAGGATAAAATGAAATCTCAACATGTGTCACTAATCAAGAATGTACATATGTAGTCTGTTTTCGAGAAGAGCTGGTACAAATAGTTTGTTGCCTTAGGAAGACAGCAATCTAACCTAAATGAATATGAATTACTACAATAGTATAAAAAAAAAAAAAACTGCCTTGCAGCACAAATGTTTTAGCGAACCCCAAGGTTCAGTTCATCCAAGGATTTTGCTGTGTATGTCCAGATTTATTCTCTTTAAATCCATTTAAACAGCAGTTATTGTTTTTCTAATTTCCCAAATTGTCTTGCATATGTGTCTTTTATGGTTAGCCTGTGGTGATTTAAACATTTTTGTGAAGAGGAAATGGGTAGAAAGCAGGAAATATGTATAGCAGCTTTGTCTGGAATTCTGTTTAAAATAAAAATTACATTAGAGAAAAAGGTAAAAGTAAATGGTGTTTTTGAAATTATTATGATCAGTAGGATGCTTTCCTAAAATTGTTTTTATTCTATCAAATGCTTTGTATATGTATAATTATAAACCAGAGCCCAGCACAGCACACTAAACATCCACACTGAACATCTACTTAAAGGTTAAATCCCTTTATGCTTTTGTAAAACTATTTTTTTTTTAGATAATTAATAAAAATTCTGTCAGATTTCTGGAATCTTGGCAGTTTACAAAACATCCAGAATTAATCTAACACTCTTTTTTTTTTTTTTGTTAACCATATAGGTATATGTTTAATAACTGCAGGAAAAAGTTATTTTTTACTAAACACAAAATAGATTTTAATAATGTTAAATAAACAATGCTGAATGTATGTAATATCTCTTAGCCAATATACAGTAATGATTTTAAATAGATTTTAATGTGTTAAGATTGTATAAATTTGGTAATCTAGACCATAGTCAGCAATTCATAGAAATTGAAATGCTTCCATATTATTAGAAAGACAGATTATTATTAAGAAATAATCCTTCCTTATTTCCCTAGATAAGTGCTTTCTTCAGGTCACAATTCCTGACATCATATCTATCCTGGGCTCAAATCTTTTGTGATGCTCTGCATTCCCTCTCCTTTCCTTTCTCCATCCAGACCAATGTCCTCCCCTATCCTGTCTGACAAACTAATCATGCCCTTAGCCATTTGACGATAATTGTGATGAGCAATAAAGAGCTTCCCTAAGTTTCGATTTTATAAAACTATTTTTACATAATGTTGTTGATGCCTATTTGTTCTATTGAATCTTATTCTATTTTTAATCAGAATCAAATATATGTATTTTCCCCTCAGTAACATAAAAATGTATCCTACCTGAGGATCATAATTTATACCTGTTTGAATTGATCTTTCCCTCTTAGAAATAACATACAACATGGCCTTCTGTTAAAAAAAAAAAAATATGCAAAAAAGGATATATAAATAAATTTATGTTAATAAGTTAATACATATAAAGACAGATAAAAGTAGAGGATTACCTTTAAATTTTTATTTAGATTGAGAAGTATCACTTACATGGAGATATGTACATACATGATATATATTATGTTTCTATACTTCATACATTAAAATCATATGAACACTAACATAAGACTGAGATCCAATTTATTAAATGTTGTCTCAGCATATATCAATTGTTTTTCTTATTATTAATATTAGACTGATGAGTCCTTTGAAATTTGTTAAACTAATCTGTGTTTTAAGGGAGAAAATATGTTGTTTGTATGACTATAATAATCAATAATTATATTTTCAGTATCTGATATGTCCTAAACCTGTTGAGGATGTTAAATGAGCAGGGAGTTAATTTCATGATCTATTTCTCCATCTGTCTGTCTATGTCTATATCTTCTACATCTCTCTTCATCCTTCTAGCCATTCAACAGATTGTATTGTTTGGGAACTTTCAGAACAAATTGGGATGTATACTTTTTCTTTTCTGAAACCTCTAGACTTTAGGAAAGATGGATATTGAATTGACATGACATTCATTTTAGGGATCAAGACATATCTAAACTGGATGACATGTCTCCAGAGACACTGTTGATTATACAATTTGATTACCTTTCAACTTGAATCTCCTGATCCACGTTATCTAGATTAATCTTTCCTGATGGGTAGCTCATTTAGCCTTAATCCCATTGTTTGCACTGCCAAAATCATATACTTAAAACGCTTCTTGGGGCAGTTCCATAGTGTAGTGGTTAGCACGTCAGCTTTACACGCAGAAGGTCCTGGGTTCACGCCCCAGGTGGAGCCACGGACCATACTCTGGGTGCGCCTAGCCCTGGGTGCACACTCAGTGTGTGGGAGGAGATGCCCCCGCCTTCAGAGATCCAGTTCTTAAAGGGAAAATGGCAAGGTCTGTAGGTCAGGGATGGAATTGGGGGGAGAGGGTAATTAAATAGGGGAAAATTAAAAACCACTTCATTGCTTTAAATTTCAAATTATTAATGATATTTTGAAAAATCTTATAACTATTCTTTTCCTCTAAGAGCCATTACTTGAAATTGCCTCATTTTAAGGCTTATTAATTAAAAGATTTTTACTAATTAATACATTCAACAATGAATAGCCCTGTTATTTTTCAAATATGCTCAAACCATGTTTAGTCTTGAGAACTATAAATTATTCTTTCAACTGTTATTTATTGAGCAATAACTACATTTCATCTGCTGTGGTTTCCAGTTTTCTTTTTTTTTTAATTTTTAATTACATCACAGAATTGCTGAAATTAAAAATTAAATTTAATTCAAGTGTCTCTTAATCATTTCTTTGTCTAAAAGTAATCCGAAGTAAAATGTCCTGGGCTTATGAAAATCCACTCAACATACCACTATCCCATTCCCAGAAATTTTTACAACCACACGTTATTCAAGTAATCTTGATTCTCAACTGCAGGAATTTCGAGTCCTCTGAGAACTAAAGAAGTGATAATAAGCTTTTTGTCAATATGATTTCTTGAATCCACAGATAGAATGTAGGGAACCTAAAGTAAGACTTACATTCTGATTTCCATTATGCTAGAAGTAGTTTAACAGATATAATATGCTACATAAGAAACTGGGATCTAAATATACAGACTATTTTCCTATGCCCAAGTACTTTAGCCTAAATCTTCATGTTTCATCTAGTGTATATTCATTTTATTGAGGTTTGAATTTTGTCCAGGAGTAAATATTGTTTCTACAGGATTTACTATGAAATGGATGAGATATTATATATGAGCACTATTTTTAAAATTATTAATCTTTCATTTATTTTTGAAATAAAAATGACTTGTGTCTTAAAATTATAGAAAAATTATCAGAAAATATGCTATTAGATAAATCCTAAAGCATTTCTAATAAAATTTGTACTGAGGAGCTTGCTGAGAAATAAAAGTGTAGCAGAAGTATATTCAGACCTTAAGAAGATTTCACATGACAGATATAATCTACACGGAAAAGTGGAACACATAGCCCTATTGCAATTGCTTCCCCTGGGCTTCTTAAAAATGTAGTAAGAGGCAATATTTCACTTAAAACACAACCCAATTTGGGCCTCTTATACTGAAATTTTACCCCCTTAGAGTTCCTTGGATTTCACAAAGTCCACCAAATATAATTCTATGTACTTTTATTTACTCGATGAATAATAAGGCTTTTATTAATGTCTTCTTCAGGCTCCTCACTGATAAACAGATACATAATTTTCATCATACCATATGATGCTGGATTTAAAAGAGACCTTTGATAAAATCCCTTCTAATGCTTCCCTATTCTAGTGAAGAAAAAATGATTTTGCAGAATTTTTTACTTAGGTAACACTGATCTTTGAGATTCTGAGTACTGTAGGTGTTTCATACCGATGGCAAAAACAAATTTAGTTGCAAACTTGAAAATGTGGATGTCAATAACAGTAAACAAAGCTAATCAAAAAATCACTCTGGAAATATTTGAGTCCAATAATCTTAAAATATAAAACTTTAAATTTATCATTTGACTTAGTAAAGTAGTAGGTGAATGGAATTTAGCGGGTACTAAATTGTCAGGTGCCAAAATGGGGGGGGGGGGAGTTCTACAAGCATGACCCTTAAGCTATGAGTTGAGTAATGAATGCAGAAACCCAGTCCAAGCGATTACAGCTGTGTTATTAGGCGTGTCACTCAACTTCTTGCATCTCAGTTTCATCAGCTAATGCATAGATTGGATAATGACACCTCATACATCTGTTGTAAGGAATCAATGCATAAAAGCACAGATTGGTAAAGACTTAATACACCTTAACTATGAAGAATATATTTTACTTAAATAGATGAGACATTATACATGTACATAATGAAGCCTAAATAAACTTTAGTGACTTAGATTAAATTTAGATGTAAATTTCTGTGCCAGGTATTAAAAAAAAAAAAAACCCTGATTGTTTTTAGATGGGATTTGGGGTAAGCAGAGCTGAGGTGGTTAACTGATGCTGTTTGAAGAGTAGAGGCTGAATTGAAGTACATTGTTTGGGAAGAGCCAAAACATGAGGAGATAGAAAATTTCAGCTAGTGCCCAAGGTCAAAGCAAAGGAAGGTAAATTTGGTCATTAAGTTCAAGAAAATAGTGTAGGATCATGAATAACAATAAAAGAAAAATCTAATAGAAACCTAGTATGCAATGGGCTGCATTAAGAAGTAAAAACAGATAGGAATAAAGAACGCAAAGTGTAAATATACATATGCCTTAGTGTTAAAGTGTATAGCTGAAAGTTACTGGATTTCGTTCACCAATATCACCATAAAAAATAAAAAAATAAAAAATAAAAATAAATAATAATAAATAAATTCCAACTAATTCAAAACAAAAAAAAAGAAAAGAAAATGGTTTCAAATATTTATTGTGAATCAGACTAGAGGCTTGAAACTTCTTTTTGTTAACAGCCTAGTCTGTAGCATATGTATAAATCAATTTTTATTTTAACATTAATGATTATTGATTGTGTATCTAATGTCAAATTTGATTTTCCATATCTTTTCTCTCCTCCATGCCTTCTTTGAATGTCCTAACGTGTAACTTTTGATGCACAAATTATATAAAGGTAGGCCTTTAATATAATTGTATTATAATTCAATTATCACCTATTTAAAATGTAGGCATTGCATGAATATTAAAGTGACATAACAGTAAGTTAACTGTATTACATGGCCATAAAAAAGTTAAGGCAGGTTATCAGCAAAACAGTTGTAATACTTTATTCTTTACTTGTTAGACCACAAATAGATGCGTGATCTCATTTGTAATCATAGTTTCTATATGACAATGTTAAAGAGATGAGAATCATACGCTTAAATGAAGTAGGATGGAGGACCTCATAGCATTGCCATAAACAAGCTGTTGATGGAACTAAGGCAGAAGCAGCTAAGTACATGTTTAGAGGTTGAATGAGAAGTTCCTTGCTTTCGCAGGTGAGATACTGCAATGGTAAAGAGAAAAAGAATCCTGAAAGCATTTAGGCCACATAGTTTAGGTGAACATTCTTGTATTATCACTTACTTTCTGAGTGTGGTTGGGCAAGTCACTTAACTGTGTGATTCTGTGAGCAATCCAAAAAAACCCCCAAATATTAAATTATTATTTGCTTGTGGTAGTGCTTTTAAAATCCTGGGGACAGATTTTAATTAATTAATTATTTTTTAAATATAGACTGTGACATTTCTTATACTTTAAATGTGGAGTAATATATGAAATGGACATAATATGTTTGCAACACTTTCTTAATAGATTTATGACTAGGTAGGGAGAGAAAGTGTGGAAAAGTAAATAAAGTTGGCTCATTAACAAAATTTAGACATATTCTTATAATTTCTCCAAGTAACTTAAATCGCCATTCACACTAATATCACATGTAATGAAAATTATTTATGCCTATGTTTTTGGTGCATCATTTTAAGAAAAATAATAAAAACTAAAAATTATATTTCATGGTTAAGGGACATTTCATTAGTTTAAGTAGGTTATGTTAGGGCTCTTGAGCGAAACTGAACCAATGCAGATCACACACACACACACACACACACACACACACACACACACAGCCTGTGTATCTTATTTATCCTATATACTATAGAGATTTATAAGGAATTGGCTCACATGATATAGAGGCTGAGAAGTCTCAAGATCTTCAGTCAGCAAGCCTGAGATCTGGGAGGGATGAGGTGTAGTTCCCATGCAGGTCTAAAGCCCTGAGGAAAAAGCAAGGCTGATGGTGAGGGTGTAAGTTACAGTCTGAAAGCTGGCAGGTTCGAGACCCAAAAGAGATATTTCAATTCAACTAAAACCAGAAAACAACATTGGCCCAGCTCAAAGCATTAAGATAGGAGAAATTCCCTCTTACACAGGCTTTTTTGTTCTATTCAGGTCTTCGATGGATTCAATGAGGCCCAGCCACTTCAAAGAAGGAAATTTGCTTTCCTTAGTCTACTGATTCAAATGATAATCTTATCCAGAAAAACCCTCGCAGACATACCCAGAATAATGTTTGGCCAAATGTCTGGGCATCCTATGACCAGTCAAGTTGACATGTAAAATTTAGCATCATGTTTGCAGAATCTCTCTCTCTCTCTTCCTCTCTTTTCTCTCTCTCTACTTTTTTGATAAAACATGTTGACAACTTTTTTGTTTGTTTCTCAGATCAGAAAGAGTTGTAACTAATTCTAACTATATTACAAGTATGTCTTGCATGAGAGTTATAAGGAAACAAACTCCAACAGTTCATTTACTTTGATGGAGAGGGTAGAGATTTGAGAGAATTAAGTTTTTATTTAAATTGCCATTAATAGGTAAAATGTTATTTAATAAAAAAAACAAATAATAATAATCTGCATTAATTAGAAAACATAAAAAAACTATGTTAACTGCCTTCTAAATTTGCTAGAATGGCAGAAAGTGTAGTATTTTGAACTGACTACAACACCAGAAATGTTAGCTTGGAACTCACCAGAAAACAGTAACTATAAACCTCACTCCATACCTGGAAGCTTAATAATGTCTCTATTTGTGAAGGGACACTAACCTAAATAGAATAGCTTATCAAAATATTGCACCAAAATTTAATTATTCTCAAGAAATTATTATCAATTTACTAATCTCTGTGCCTCTTGCTGCCATGCTATTATTTGGGTAAACAAGCTTTCTTTCTTACAGCAATGAGTTATATCAATCAGGCACTATTATGTATGGTTATCATACTTCTGAGGAAGGCATTCACTCAAGATAGCTGACTCTGTGAATCAAGTTAATTGATAGAGATATCTTTTATTATTTGTCTGTTTCTATGGGAATCACCGTCTACACAATGCGCTCTGGCTATGTAGTTGGGCAGAATTAGGGGAACCATATTTTCCAATTTCAAATGCCTGCATATTTGTCTCACATGAGTCATGTAACAAAATAGAAATGCAGAAACACAATCCATGGACTATAAACACAAGCACTCTAGTTATTGCCAAAGGCTGAAAATAAGTGAATCTCTAATGAAAGTATAAAAAGAATATGTAATGAGGAAATTAATGAAGAGAGAAGATGGAAGACTTTTTCCTGAAATGCATATAAGTTAGTAAGCTGATTTATTTCTAACCCCATTCTATAAACCACTGCATTTATTATTATTAATTCAATAGAGTGTATCTTGGAGAAAGACAGACCCCATTTATTTAGTAGTTTATGGGAACCTGATTTTCCTTTTTTTGTGATAGCTAAATGCCACCTTTTTATTTTACTCTTTGTATTGACCTCTGTAATAAACTTACATGTGAAATGGCCTGGACATACTAGGTAGTAGGTGTTATAGTAGCTCTTTAATGTGGCATTCCTTTTTAAATTAGTTTGCCAAGGGAACACATTTCTTAAAAAGTTTTGAAATGTTGACTTAATATTCGAACCTGTAATTTATAAGAAATAATATTTCTTAGATGCAGAAATTAGGAATTTCTATATCTTAAAAGCATGAAAATGCAGTCTAAAATCTTCAAAAGATAACTAAATTTTTAATTTAGGAAATATCTCCAATATATAATGAAATTGAAGAACCTGCAAACAAGCTCTCTTAATAATAAGCTAGCTCTTCAAACACCCACTCCCTTGTCCAAGCATTTCTTGATAGTTCTTGTAGGTATAACACTGTAATTAATGCTTTAGCAGCATATGTGCATGAAAGAAATAAAATACATAGTTCTGAATTTCAGGCAGCATGGAATTTATCCATCTAGACCATAAAGACTACAAAAAAGTACACTCTTTGCCAAGTATTAGATTGGTTCACAATGTTTTAGAAGTAATATTGATATTATTTAATACTACAATAATAACTCCCAAATTAAAATAACTTTCATTATTTTAAACAGAAATATTCAGATATTTGTTTCCAGAAGAAAAACTTAGTTTTCCCCCCAGAAATGTAAGATAACTCATAGAAATTTCAATGTAACGAGTGAAAGAATGAAAACAAAACACCTATTATCTCAAAGCATGCTAAAATATATTTAATAAAATTTCAAAACTATTCTTGATATATTTCTTATTAAATTGAATATTATTTTTAGCTTGACAAAATATAGATTTATCATAGCAACAGTTAATACTGCAACAATCATTGTACATTAGAGGAATTTTAAATAAGTAATAGATAAAGAACTGCTAGGATCATCACTATTATTTAACTGTATTCCTTAATTCTAAATTGTACAATATAACAAACAAACAAAAAAAGCAAAATAGGGATAAGTATTAGAGGAGAAATGTTATTTTTGAAAGACCAAATATTTGCCTATCTAGAAAACACAAAGCGATAACCCGTGAAAAATATTAGAATTAATAAAGTAATTCATTAAGCTCAATTAGAAAATAAATACACATAGATTAACAGGTAGTTTATTGAATTTATCTATTGCTGTATAACAATTTGTTCCAAAATTTAGCAGCTTAAAGCAACAAACACTTATCTCACAGTTTCTGAGAGTTATAAACATGAAAGCTGTTTAGCTGAGTGGTTTTGGCTAAAGTATCTCAAGAGGTTGCAATCAAGCTGTTAGCCTGGTCTGCAGTCCACTCAAGACATGTTAGGGTTGAAGTGTACATTTTCTAAGATCACTAATGTAGTTGTTGGTAGGTCTCTGTTCCTCCAACCTGTTTGAGAGAGGAATAGAAAGGCAAAGGACCCATGATGAAAGCCACAGTATAAATCAATCTCAGAAATGACATACTATAACTTCTGTCATATGCCATTAGTCATACAAATCAACCCTGGTACAATATAGTAAGGTACTACGTAAGTGTTAGTATCAGGAGTTCAGGGTCACTGTGGGAGATCTTGGAGGCTGCAGAGAAAGCATTCAAAAAACAAAGGTACACATACACACAATTTAGGGCATAAAAATATATCTATCTACCTATCTAAACTATCATCTCAAAGGTATATTTATTAAAATTTATACCTACATTCTCTAATACAATAGCCACTAGTCATATGTGACTTTTTTCAGTTTCACAAGCTACACATAAAAGATAAACTTTGTGTTCAAAATATTAGACCAAGATACTATTTTGAAACATTTCATCTGATCAACAGCATCACTAAATTTAATGAATTATATTGGTAACCAAGGGATATTATAGGCTTAATTGATAGAATAATAGATTATCAATGTGTGCTTATGTCAAAATTATCTTTATATTTTGTCACGCTCAGTCTACCTAAACAATTATTTTAATACCATTAAAATTCAGTGATAATAACTTTACTTTTAACTATGTGAGTTTAAATTGATTGCTTTCAATGATAGATTTCTTTGGAATTGTTTAAAAAGAGCACTTTTACTGCTTTATATTCCCAAGGAAGAATACATCCAATAGTTGATAGACTTCTTCTCCAAGAAATTCAATAAAAGTAGTTTTGGCTCACACATATGAAACAATTAACTTATTTAGATAAGTTCTGATTAGGAAAAAAAAGTATTTTTATTTGAACATAGCAATTTACATCATCATGCTTCAATAATGGGACACTAACTAAAGCTGGAAATGTAATTTGATCATTAGGATATGTCATGGTGAAAATGATTGCATCATGTAACATGTATTTTTTTTTCTATTTATACTTTTGACTTATTTTTTAATGTTTTTGATTAATGGCATGATTTACACTTGCATAATAGTAGTCTCTGATATTGCTTATACAAAGGTATTTTCCCCTTATTAGTTCCTTATTAGTTCCCCCCTGAACTTTTTTTATGTGTCCATGCCTCAGGGAAAAGTTAATTTTTACATGCCTCAGGAAAAAGTTAATTCCCAGCCCTAGCCATTGAAGCAAATCTTAATTAATTTAAAGCAATGATGATAATTCTAATCTCCCTTTCCGGTGATTACATTAGATAGCTCATGCAACACAATTCTTACTAATGAGGTATTGGAAAAATTTTCTGGGCTTATAGGAAATATATTTTAGTTATTAAAAAATGAGACAAGAATTGTTTGTTTGTTTGCCTTTGAACAATAGTGCACAGGGTTGTGACACTTGGAGCTGCTGCAGCAATCTAGGGCCTAAGAGGTAAACTAATATACCTGCTGAGGTTCAGAAGCTAAAAAGATAGACAGAACGTGGGTTCCTAGTGACACTCTTGGGATGTAAATTCACCAGCAGGACTTATGTGAGATGATAAATACCTTTATTATTTAGCTATTTTGACTTTGGGTTTTTAGTCACTTGAAGGAGACTCAGAACAAATCATATCTATGGAAACAACTGAAACTATTTTAGTTAATAGATACTAGTCTATAGAATTTAAAAATACCAAATTATTACTGGAACTATTTTCTAAATTGAAATATCATTCCTCAAATGATCTATTTTGATTTTTATATTTTCTTGAATCTTATTTCCCATCCCACTCTTTGTTATTTTTCTTCTGTGCTTTATAAAAATCTTCTAGAACACCCTAAATTAACATTTTATAAAGTGAGCAATTTATAACAGAAGATACTGTATTTTGTTTACTATTTAATACAATTTTCATAACATATACTAAAGCATTTTTGAGAAATAATTAGCTTTAAGAAATCAGGTTTTGATTATTTTAAAATTTGAGTGAAAGAAATATTCTATAACTGCCTGATGAATGTATCAACTCACTGAAGATAATTTTAAAGCTATTTTTTAAAAAAGTCTATTAAACTATAAATGAATCAACTCTAATATTATCGTACTCTCCAAGGATCCAGCATTATCAGAGAGTTGTTGTAAAGAAGTGTCAAGAAATTATTATATTTTAATTTATGCTTGGATTACTAAAGCAGTATATATATATCAAAATATATTAAAACACCTGGCCCACAAATATAACATAATTTTCATGGCCAAGAAAGAAAATTAGTGAAGGGAATGTGCTTGGCCAGACTCTCATCAGATCCAAATGAGATAAATGTTGAAATCTTCCTGTGTTTCAGAAGACATTACAAGATCAATTTCCCTAGTGATCTAAATAAATTTATTCCTAATCTTCAAGTAATTGACATTCAGTGGTTAGAATTTAATTGAAATACTTATTTAAATAGCCAATTTTAATGAAGGCAAAGGGTCATTTTTAGTAATCTTGAATTAGGGAAATAAGAGAGTAAATTAATGTTCTTTTTCTTATTTTTTGCAGCTTGTTTTATTGACTCTGACTAGAAAAACAATGCCAGACTGGTACTGACTTTCAATGGTGCTTATACATATGGAAAAATATGTCTTGTGAGCATTTACCTTAATACAAATTTAATTTTCAAAACTACTTGGAAATAGTATCTTAGAAGCAAAATATAAATGCCACGTTTTAATATCTTCAAAAAAGTGAATTTATTTTATAGTGTATACTTATGAAGTTTTAATGTTGTCCTACCCACTACTGCTAATTTACTTTTAAAAGACTTTTTCTTTCAAAGTTGAAGCATGCCCTTTATTTTTTGAAGTCTTATGAGTTAATCCACAAATAAATTCACCTCAACTTTCTAATAAAAATAAGAATTTCACATTTTTAATATCATATAACAGCTTAGGTAATTAGAGTCTCATTTATCAAATATGCCAAAGTTATGTCTATACTTATGAGGTATGTGACTGAAGATGACAAAATAATTGCTGTATTATTCTCCTTTTTTCTTTTTCTAATAGGCTTTATCTTTTAAGGAAGTTTCAGGTTCACAGAAAAATTGGGAGAGTACAGAGACTTCTCATATATAGCCTACCCCGCACGTGCATAGCCTTCCTTGTTATCAACAGCCCCCACCAGAGTGATGCCTTCGTTACAATCAATAAACCTATACTGTTGCATCATTATGACCCAAAGTTCACTTTGGTACTGTACATTCTATAGGTTTTGACAGATTTAAAATGACATGTATCCATTATTATAACATCATACAGAGTAATTTCACTGCCCTAAAAACCCTCTGTGCTCTGCCTATTATCGTCTTTTAGTGGCTCATAATAGGCTTGACCCTAGCTACGTGTATAAGATGAAAGTATGTGAAGATTTAATATAGTCTTTAACCATATAAAATTCAAAAAAACAAAAAAAAACAAAAAAATGCAAGGTATGAAAAATTACAAATGTAATGCACGTTTCTACATGACTACATGACTACGAAGTGACCTATACTCCCCTTACCTTGTATTTATTATTGCTCTAGATTTTCATTTTTGAACCTCAATCATCTGACTTTGATCAAGTCTCTTCATGGTTCAGGAGGAAAACTGTTTATCTTTCTTTTTCCTTCTTTCTCTCTCTTCACTTTTTTCCTTAAAAATTATAAAGCTTAGAGGTAAACAGCTGCCAGATGGGGGTAAATCTAGAGGCTGATCATGCTCTCCCACTTCATACTGTGGGAACAGAAACTCAGTTAAATACTGCTGCCTTTGACAGCCATCTGTAATAGCTCCTTGATGTAAGAGAATACTCTCTTACACCTGTGTTGGTGATAAATTTAGATAATATCATATTCTGAGAGGATAGGTTCACTAATATTAGCTGAAGTGCCAATCAGCCCTGCAAAGCTTTCCTTGTTGCAAAATATTATAGGATAGAGTTAGAAACATCTGCAAACTTTAGTGTCACTTTTCTGTGTGCCTTCGTTGGAAATTCTACATGAATGTGAATTTGATCACATAACTTTCCTTTTAACAGTTAAAATGATTATAATCTTTCTTGGAAAGCAGGTGGTGGAATACGTAATATTCCATGCAGAGCAGAAAACTGCATTTCGTGTTTAAGAGCTGACTGCATTACCACATAGGAGCTGCCATGAGGTCTGAAAGTCCCTCTGTGAAAAGGCTAACAATATAGTTTTTCCATGAAGCTCCTACATACATCTTGTGAATGGAGGAGAGCACGTAACAACGTGACAAAATGAACTCTCCTCATCAAACTTTAGAAAGGTTTCTTGGTAATTATTTATTGTATAATAATAATAATACAATACATCCTTATGGTATCATCTAAAAACGTCTTACACTGTTTTAATCTCATATAACCTCAAAAGCATTTTAAGCAGTGGCATAGCTCTGGTAACTGTTCAACAGAAATTAGATCTTAATCTCTTCTCAATACTACAGTGCTTTTAATAGAAGAAAAATACTTGCATGTAAAATAATAGAATCAGAGGGAATGTTTGAAAATGGGATTAAAGAAGGAGACTTGAATTTTAGTGTCAGTATCAAAATTTTGGTTTACTTGGCCAACAAATATTTTATAAAATGACAGGGATGCAAAAACAAAACAAAAAAATATTTGCTCCTTGATAGTTCGGCTAAATGTGGGCTGCCAGCTAAAGTACAGGAAGTCCAGTTAAATTTGAATTCAGATCAACAATAAATAATATTTAGTAAGACTAGGTAGTGACATATTCATGCTAAATGATTCTATTTATATACTTAAGTAAAAATTTGCTGTTGATTTAATTTTCAAATTCAGCTGGGCATCCTGTATTTTTATTTGCTAAATTTGGCAATCCTTATTAAATAGCAATTGTATCACTGTTTCCCACACAGAAATTTACTGGATGGCCACACTAATAACACAACTAATACTAAGCATGAAATCAAAGTTTATTGATGCTCACACCAGTAGGGAAAAGGGGCTTCCTCAAACAAAGGTTGATGCTTACAGGTTATATATGAAATCTAACTGGCAGTCACGTGTCCCCCAAAAGAAGAGTTATTTTCCTAAAATTGTCACAACATGTCATAAGGGTAATTTAATCAACCTAACTCATAGGGTATCTAGTTTGTTAAGGAGGGACACAGGAGAGGCAAGTAGGAGGGCCTTGGTAAGCATTCTTTGTCAAATGGTACTTATGTTAAGGAGTTAACACTCAGAAATCATAGAATAATGGGCTTTTCTTATTACAATAGTGAAAGAAGAAAAAATACTGCATGACCCTTTTACTTCTTGTTTGGATTACTGTTACATAAGAATGTGATATTGGGAACTATAATGGTTACCTTACAACAATAATAGAACCAACACACTGAAAATTGCAGAAGTGATGGAAAAGTGATGGATTCCTTATATCAAAACTGGATTGTTAATAAAACCTTAGATTGTGTACCTCTTGACCCTTTGCTATTAAACAAAAAATCTTATTTATTTCTTGCAATAAATTCATACCAACAGAAGAGTAAAGTCTTAATTCTCTAATTTTCTCTTACTTTAAGAAAATCTAAAGTAAACTGTGGATTTTTGTATCTTGTATTTAAAAATATTTACTTAGTGACTATCATGTACCATACACTGTTTTGGACACTAGAGATAGTCACCCACAAGACAAGAAAGTTCCTCTGCATTAGGGTGGCAGCTTTAGAAATGAAGAGGGAAGGATTTTAGAATTTAGGTAGGGCACTTAGGTGAAATGATGAAAAATGATGAAGATTAAACTTGGTACAGGAAATTAAAAATTGCTGACATTTAATTTTTGATGACTTAGATATCCAACTAGAACCATTATGCAGTGTTTTATATAAAATGGAATGACCAAAGAAAGTATTAGAGGTAGATATATATATTTGAGAGTCACAAGTACATAGATGGAAGATGAAATCACCTAGGGAAAGAATGTAGGTAGTCATTTGTGGAAGTATCATAAACTACTAATGTCCTTGTTATTTCAGAGGCTGGAGAGCTTTATTGGATATCTAACATCATCCCTACAGTCTCCTGATAGGAAATCAAAATAGCGATGGCAAGAATAAGCCAAAACTATATACAGCAAATATTTAACACTCATGTTAGTTTAATATACATATAGAAATATCTCAATCGTTTGTTCATCTTCTTATCTATATTTAACACACACACACACACACACACACACACACACATCACAGAATGAGTAGCTTAAAAACATCAAAAGTTTTAAATTCATTCTAACATAGTGATTAGGTGTCATGTAATTTGAAACCTGTGCCGACATAATTTTGATGTTTTTAATACTATGGGACCTTTATGACCCTATCAAAAGTTAACTAAGTAACATATGATGTGAAGTTTTACTGTGGGATCGTTACCCCAAAACATTGAAGATTTATTGACTTTAGTGCATAAATTTGGATTTAGTCCAAAACAATTACATTTCTTGAATCAGAGTGCTAACATCATTTCTATTAATGTTTAAGTTCATAGACACCGTTAAACAAGAATTGCCGATTTTGCACACATACTAGCACTCCATAACAGTTTTATCTTATCTTTATACTCAGGCACTCTGACAACTCTTTAAAATATTCTGTACAGGTGACTGTATATTTGTATACTACTGAGTTTCAAAAATCAATAAGTATGGCAGCTTTGTTTTACACATTTGATATAATTATGCCTAATCAATGTTTAAGTCAAATACTGTAATTAAAATGTTTACAGTAGTTGATTGCAATTAGTTGTAAAATGATTGAAAGTATGTTAATGACCTAGAAACTAGTGATTTAACTAAGATATGAAGATAATAAGGTAACATTTGAGTGTTTATTATTTATTATATTAAGCATTTTTCAAGAATTCATTTAAATCTCATCTCACTCTATTAGGTGAAAGTATTATTATTATTATTATTATTATTATTATTATTACTCCTATTTTACAAGTTAAAAAAGTGTGGCACAGAAAATTAGCCAGGGTCAATGATCTAGTCAGCTGTACTCTAAGCAAACCAAGTTCCAGCAGTCATATTCCTAACAATGTCACACAACAGCATCTAAAAAATTAATGGTCATTATTTTTATTTGAATACTTTGAATTTGCTTTATATGAAATACAATTTCTCATAAAATTGAATATAAGTGAGTAAAATAAAGTGGATTGCCTTCCTCTTTTTATTAAGATAGCTACAGATTTACACACTTTGAAAATAACCTAAAGAAAAACAATTTAAAAAAACCCTAATTTTGTGAAGCTCACAAATGCCAAAAGATAAACATCCAAATTATCAAATTAAATCTTTAAGCTCAAGGATGAAGCAATGTCTATTTAACAATAGAATTGGTACAGAATATAAAGAATTCATGGACTCTGTACGATGTTTTATTCGTATATTAGTAAATGAATACATAAGTATTTGAAAATATTTTGTTTTTGACATAACCCACATCTTGGAATATGTAGTTTTATTTTTTTAATGCATGGTACAATTTCATTAAAAAAACAAATCAGTGTGATCAACACATTTTATCCCTTTTGGCGTTCAAACCATACTAAATAAAATCTGCACCATGTGATTAGAAGTTTTATTTTGTGAGGGAGAACAGCAATAAACTTTTGAAATGGAGATGAACAAAGCAACTCATTTTTTAATTGTAAATTAAAATAAGCCTGATACATCTTAGCAATGGTTGCTTTCAAACGTTAATGACACACTTGATTTGCTTTAAATTCAAGTACAATAGTTTTCTAGAATCAAGCTGAAAATATAGCCCAGAATATAGAGCTCTGTAGATTGGCAGTAGAGATTGTAAAAGCCTGTGTACTTGAGGTTTCCAGATAAAATTTAGTTCGTGTAGGTATTAGAATTCCAGATAAAAATTGAATATTTGTTTAGTATAAGTATGTTCCATCTGGGGGGTAGATGTATCGGCTGTTTACCTGGAATTCACGTTGAACTGGGCATCCTGTATTTTGCTTTGCTGAATCTGGCAACTTTATATATCCTGCATGGCTCTCCGTGCCTCAGTTATGCTACTGGCCATTAATATCATTTTCTTTATCATAACTTGGCATTTAAATTCTTTGAAATTCTGCTGCAATTTATTTTCCAAAAACATTAAGTTGCTTCATATTACTATGAAGGGTCACTGAGACAAGTGTTATTAATGAGCAAAATGCATGATGATTTCAATATATTAGCAAGACCAAGCACTGATACTTATAGGAATTGGTTCCATTCTCAGAACAGCCACAGACATTTTGGCTAAAGAATAAAGCAGCTGTCATTTATCATAGTTAATGGCAAATTATTTTGAATAAATTGTAGAAATCTCTTATAAAATAATTTATAAGTGCACATAAATGTATAGCTTCTTGCCACAAAAACCCATGTTTTTTGGCTGTTTTAAATTTTATTTTTAGCTTCTAGTCACTCACCCTTTTATTCAATTCTCATTGTTAATTTGAACAGATAATTTAGAAAGACTGGTGAAGCACAAAATGTATTTGTCTTGTTAATTTTGTTAACAACTGGAGCTACAAGGAGAGTGCATTTTCATAAATAGCTAGGACAGCTGCCTAGTTAAAAGCATGAATTCTTCATTCAACAAACAATCTCTAAAAGTGAAGTCATAATGCCTCCTCCTTATTTTCATAACTGCTTTAAAAAACAATTCCATCCAAACAATCATTGAGATGGATAGCATATATTTATCTAGAAAAATTACGTATAGACTTCATCAGGTCCTTTTAGGAAACCAGAGAAAAGAGGAAATCTCTAGACTATAAAAGCACCATAATTCTAAAGAGTCTTCAAGGAAGTATACATTCTGCTTCCAGAACCATCGAGATTAGACAGCCCATATATCTTTTTTGAAGAAGAGATAGATTTCTAGGATCTCCTGAGGAATACCTCACCTCATTTTATATTATGGATGGTGAAGAAGTTGATCATATTTTAAAAGCTTTCCTAGGCAATACTGTACCTTTAGCACTACTAATTCTGATTTAAAAATCCCAAATCAGAATATTATAATTAAAATGATTGCTTTATCTTATTTTTTTCTTGCTCAGTAACTACTGTTTTAAGTACTAAGTCCTACTCTTTTATCATAAAAGTTACATTAGAGAAAATAAAAAATAAAGATGAAAACATAAATTCTGTCATCTAATATTTTTTACAGACACTTCTGTTTTCCTATGTATTTGTATCTAAATATGTAAATGCCTGTCACATTCCTTGTATCACACATGTACTTTTATCTTATAATTTACTAAATAATTAATTATGCTATGAATTATTTGTTTAATTGGTTAAATAGTTGAATGACTTTTAAAAATGTATTAATATATTTTAATTAATTCATTTTAATAGCTACAAAGTGAATATCTTGAGGTTGTGGACATTTTATAATTTTTGGAATGATAGATGTCAATTATTTTGACACTCTTTCTTACAAAAATATCGGAGAATCATCCCTGTACTATAAGTTTTACAAAAAAAAAGGAAAGTCCACCCATCTTTTAAAAAAATAAAAGTCATTCTCTAGCTAAATGCAAGTTTTGAATTGAGACGTTAAGTGTTCTGTTAAGCAATGTAAAATTGGTTGTTTTTAGACTGCACACTTAAAGAATCAGCCACTTAGAATTTTAAAACCACTTCAGATTTTGACTAGTCTGCTAGTCTCTATCACAACTATTATTTAAGTTTGAATAGTCCAGGATCTGAAAATGTTTCATGATGATTACTTGGGGCTGAAGGTGTCCTACAAAAGAATTTCATGTGACTGTCGAACATTTCCAGATGTGAATAAGCCAGTTTTTACTTGAATGGGGAGAATTTTTGTTTTGTTTTGTTTTTGATAAACAGGCCATTGGACACAAAGTTGAGCCTCTTCTTTGCCATGTGGGAGTCTTTTAGGACCATAGGACTATTATGCTATGTTTAGAAATTGTGAACCACTTTTTTGTGACATGTAAGTATTTTCTAGTTTTGAGGGCCATTAAGCTTGGCAGTGTTTTGGGGAATTGAAAGAGAACTAAATTTATATATGATGGAAATAAATACAAGAGCATCCTTAGGAATTCTGGGGCTTCTGGATGAGCAAAGATAGTAACATAGAGAGTAAGCAGACAGTAAATGACAACTACTATGACTAATTTTTAAAACATGTAAGAACAAACCCCAGTTTCAAAAAACATTATACGAAAAGACTAAAAGTATTTTAACTTTTCACAGGTAAGCAGGAATCAAACCCATTTTTCATTTTATATCTTTATCTTAGATACTCTTCGAGGGAATCCTTTTTATTCATCATAAAAATAAATGGTAAAATACAATTCTCTTGAAAGAAACCTGCATTATAGAAAACTTTCCCAGTACCAATCTATTTAGCAGTTTGAACAAACTATACTCATTTACCCAGGTTTATAACCTATAAACATCAAGATAATTTATGACTTTTAGACCAAAATTCATAATTCATAATACTGCAAAGTGCTAAGGCTATAGAATCTTCAAAATAATAATATGCTCTTATCTGAATCTTTAAATAGTGACATTAATTATAATATTTCTATTCTATAACAATAATTATTTGAAAGCTACTCTTTTAGAAAATAATTATAACTGAGTATAGAAGTTTTCCAAATACTGGAAAAAATATTTGAGTTTACCTTCAGATATGTGGAATCATATCTATACCACCTTTATTCACTATTAATAAATATACCTCTCCTTAAGGTAAGATATTCAAACTCAGTACCTTCTGTGATTCATAGGGAATCATAGTGAATAATATCTTCTCCCCCAGAAAAGTAAATGTTACAAAGCTCTACACATATAGAGTTACACAGATAGAGAGGATTGCTAATAATTATTTGACTGATTTTAATCAGATATTTATAAACAAGAAGATTTTAATGAGAATCCCTGACAACATTTTTTTTCTTTTGAGATTGAATTATATCGTTACTGAAAAAACTCAAGTTCAGCTGTTCGCCACTTGAAAGCCAATACTCAGAGACAAGAGTTGGGTGAAAAGAAAGCTGCATTAGTCAAGGAAGCCCGCAGCCTGGGAAGATGGGGACTAACGGCCAAAGACCAGCCCCGAAACAGTTCTGGACCAGTCACTGTTGTTCAACAGGGAGCAAGAGGATTGGGATTTCCAGGGAACTGAAAGAAAGAGACCGCTGTTTCTTCAGTCACAGGTAACACTTTTCCACGTGTGGCTCTGGGCGTCAGCCGCTGCTCACAGCTGCCTTGGAGACCTTCTTTCCTTCTGCAAAACAAACTCATAAATTCTCCTCAAGACCCTGAAGTTACCTTCTGCTTGGCAAAGAAACAACACATCAGCAACACAAAATTACACTGTTGTAACAAAAGGAGTTCAGAAGAGCGGTTAACACGAGAACAAAGGCCTAATTAAGAATTAAGTTGTTTAATTCTAACTGACAAAAATCCTGTTGGCCTGGCTACAGTATTTAGTCCCATAATATTAGCTGTAAAACCTCCCCCAGAGAGGGCGAAATAAAATTACATCTGTAACCTTTCCAATTTCTTTGAAAAGACTGCTGCTCTTTCCTTTCTAAAACATCCTGAGTGTCTGAAGACTCAATCTCCTGTTATGGGGTCCAGGATGTGCCCTTAGCATGCTGAATATTTAAGCAGAAGGAATCTCAGAAAAATCAGGTGCAAGAAGGACTCTGATCTTCTCCTGAAGCCAGTCATAGGTATCTCTGAGGACAGAGGAACGCTGAGAGGAATCTGAAGGAGCAGGTCTCGTTTTACTCAGTTTACTATCCTTAGCTCATACATATCCTTTTCGCCCTCGTTTTCTATGACTTTCATTCCTTACCAAATCTGTATAAAAACACTCAGGTTTCACTATATTTTTTTTCTGTTATTTCCTTATGAAGGCTCCGTGTCATGTAAAACTTAAATTCAATAAATGTATATGTTTTTCCCTTGTTAATCTGTCTTTTGTTACAGAGACTCAGTCGAAAACCTAGAAAGGTAGAAGGAAAAGGTATTTTTCCTCCCTTACATCTGTCTACATTCCAACCCAACGTTGTAGAATTTAAACACTTCTGTTCCTTTGAAACATCAAAAAACGTTTGTTCAATTTCTTCTAAGCCTTTTGGAAAACTAACTCACAGAAATAATAAACATTTCTTTCTTATCGATTGTGGTTTATGTGCCAAGAAATGCGCTATTGTCTCATTAGGCATTATCTTGCATAATTCATAGTAAAAAAATTAGGGTAGATTTCCCATCTTTAAAGATGAGCACTGAGAACTATTAGGCTATTTGCCAAATATCACACAGGAAATAATAAAAAGAGCCAAAATCTGATCGTAGTCCTGATTACAAACCCTGAACTCTTAAAAATTGTGCTGTACTTTTCCTCACTCAGTCTCTTGACATCATTAAAAACTAACATCTACGAAACAGATTTTAAACGAAACTACCAAAAACAGACTTTCTGGCTGAGAAACAAGTTGCTGCAATTTCAAGGTCTCCCTTTCATGTGTCCCTCCTGAGAGCAGCCCCTTGGGTGCCTCCTTCCTGAACTGGCTTGTGGATGAGCACATGTCACTAGCTGGCACCAGTGTTTCTTTCTGCCTCCCAGATGCTACACTCACTGACTAAAACATCCGGGTTACAATATTCTATCTATATCCCCATACTATTTATTTTGGGGATGGGGTGGGGTGCAACAGCCTCATAAGTCATCTACCTGACTGATCACTCCCCCTTTCTTCCGAGGGCACACTTTGGCTAAGGAATAATTTTTACAGCTGTGTTTTCTATGTTTGGTCCTTTTTCTACGATACATTTCCCTTCCCTGTCTTTAGAGTGGATTTTATTCCTTCCAGGACAAAATAATCAAGGAAAACCAACATTATATTATAAGTTTTGACCCCAGTTTTGTAAGCTATCATCATTTCCCAGTTACCAGTCAAGGCTCCTCTGCTGTGGTATGAAATTTTTGGTTTATGGGTATTGGGAGTTGAGGGAACAGGATAACTTAAACAATGATGCACATTCCCTTTGCTCTGAAACTCCCATTTTTCCCCCACTTTCCCTGAATTGTTTTTTCCTGATGAGTTAATCTCCTCCGTACTTAAGAAAATATATTGAAAATCAACTATCTCAGAAAAAACAAAACAAAAACTATGGCAAACCCAATTCCCAGTCCCAACTGCATCTATTGATGAGTGTGGTTAAGTATCAAAAGTAATTTATTTATATTTGAAAGCACAAAAGTTTCAGTCACATCCAGTCTATTGATTGTTACCTTATTAGAGATACTCTGGGCTCTGAGACGGTAAGGCAGCCTCTCCTGTCACTGCCTTCCAAATGCAAAAAAATAAAAACTTGGCACTCAGGGGTAGAAAAGAATAGCAATGATAACAACCATAACTGCAAGAAAAACCTTGTTCCTTAGCTGACTTTCTAATTTGCACTCCAAATTCCCAACTGTCCATCAGCTAAAATCTCAGTAGGTATATTTTTGCACTGTCAGAAAATAATTTAAAACATTTTCTGCCAGCATGGATGGGGCTTTTACTCTTATAAACCTACAATTTACATCTTTTAAGATTAAAATACATGACCGATTACAGCAGGGAAAGTAATGTGAACTTCACAGTATTCTGAAAACTGCTGCTCTGAGACTAGAAAAGGGGGTAAAAGATTCAATCACTATTCATTTGATCTCAAGATTTTGCTATGTCAGGGAAAAATAATTTGTGCAGGGAATGGGACAGTCAATCTGCTTCTGGCCAGCATATTGATTGCATGAGCTATGATTTGTTACATGGATAAAGAAATATTTTGGAATCACAGTTGGAGTTGGATATTTGGCAGGTTTGTTGAGAAGCATACTCAATATATTAGAAGATTTATTCTATCCTTTACTTATAAAATATTGTCCCTGAGTATAATTGTGCAATGTGCTTTTTTTAAGGAGGAGAGGGGTTGTTGGGAAATCCACACCTTAAAATATTCCTCTATGTAACTTTAAAAATTTTTTTTAGCCAAATTCTATACCATTTATAAATAAATGCTGAGGAAAATGGTAGCTTTTCAGAGCTTAAAGGACTCTTCTGAGCATTATTAACATTTTCTAGATAAGTTAACTGAGATGTAGAGAGAGGCACAGCTAGTAAGTGAAGTGCCGAAACTGGATCTGATTTTTCTCACTTGAGGTCATTCATTAGCAACTCAAGGCAGTAGGTAATAGTTGAGAATGGAATAGCTTTTTATGTGTTGTTTCATTCAGTATGTTATTTACACAGTGTGAGGTTTAGTAGATATCTCTGCAAGAATGAAATATTTAATTTAAAAAAAATCAAGCAATTTAATAGGGACTCTTCATCATGGATTCATAAGCAGTTTTTGTATTATTCTGTTGTTCTGACTCAATTTCTTTCTCTCTCAATCATAGTGTCTACCTCACAGTGTTGTTTGGAGGAAGACTGAATGAAGACCTGTAAAGCACTTGGAACAATATGAAGGTACATGGTAAGTGCTAGGTATATATGTTTATCGTTAGAGCCTTATTCTAAAAAAAAAAAAAAAAAAAAAGCTAAAGCTTAACCAATTGAAACATGACTCTTAGTCTTTATTATTAAAACATAAAACCAAGTAAATTTTCTCTTTGAGTAAGGCAGGTAGTGTTTCATTTGGGAGGCAAAGTGTTTAAAAGTGCAATTAACTGTTTAGATGGTGGTTTATATAGAAAAAAAATGACTTCAGCTGTGATTCGTTTGAAAGACTGAGGAAGAATACTGAAATAGAGAAAGCACATGTAAGACTCCTCTTCTGTTCATCAATACGCCTATTCTTCCAGGTCCTAACATTTTATATGAGATACTTTTAATTGTCTTTTTTTTTTTTTTTTATTGCGGAGGGGGGATAGGGCAAGAAAACATGGGGGGAAAAATCTTCATTAAATTCACCGAATTATATATTACAGATATTTTCATGCAATATTGGCAACCGGAAAGTAATACTTAAGTAATTTCCCAGCATGGCATAATCTATGTCTGCACATATTTTGCATAAGTTATTACCTTACACCAAGGAATGAAAATGAGAATTGTTTAAAATGGGATATGCTTGATAGTGAATCAAATTTCCCCTAGTATGTAAATTATTTCCTGGGAGTGAATAAGGCACATTGGGAGCAATTTAATAAATGATACCCCGGAGGTCTGAACGGATTAATGAACCTGATTATCCTTCTCCTGCAGAAGGAGAAAACTGTCACTCTGCAGTTAGCCTAAAATGAGCTCTCCATAGTGTCACTTTAAGGTATTTTGTGGGGAGAAAGGAGATAAATATAGGTGCCCCATTTAATATTTCTTGGGGTAGAGCTACTTTACTTGATTACTTTCCCTCTTTCTCAGTATGGCATCATTAGCGAAGGAGCAAATAGTCTTATTGGGCCAGGGTGAACTGATTTTGTTAAAAACAAACAAACAACAACAAAATCTACTCTGGTGCTGTGGAGCCTGGCCTAAGGCGAATGCCATAATCTTTCCTAAATACTGATGCTTGAGGCTGCACCTCATTTCCTCTGCAGTGCTTTAGAGATGTTTTCCCATAAGCACTTCTGTGGAATGGACTTTGTGTTCTTTATTCAGCCACAAACAAAAGGCAAGATATACATAAGTCTCAGGAAGAGAATGGATTCTCTTACCTTTTTATTCAGAATAACTTAGCTTAATATTGATGTGTGCAAATTACCACAAACACAGATACTTAAAACAACAAAAATGTATTATTCATTATCTTAGTCAGTCCAGGAGCTATAACAAAAATACTATAGACGAGGTGGCTGAAACAATACACATTTATTTTTCACAGTTCTGAAGGAAGTCCATGGTCAATGTGCTGTCCAGTTCCGTTCCTGGTGAGGGCCTTCTTCCTTGTTTGCAGATAGATGCCATCTTGCTGAATCCTTACAGGGTGAAGAGCTTGAGTCTCTTCATCCCCTTATGAGGACACTAATCATATCACAGAGGCTCAATGCTCATGATCTCAACTAGACCTATTTGCTTCCTAAAAGGCTCCACCTCCTGATACTATCCCGCTGGGGGTTAGCGTTTAGCATATAGATTTTGAGGGGAAACAGACTTAGAGTACATGATACAACTTTCATGAGTGAGGAGTTCGGGCATGGGTTTGCTAGGTCCTCTGCTCAACATTTCAGAGGCTGAAATTAAGGTATCAGCTGTAGCTACAATCTCATCTAAGTCTCAGCTTCTGACACAGATTGTTGGGAAAATTTATTCTTTGAGGTTGTAATGCTGATTTCCCTATTTTCTTGGTGGTTGTCAGTCAGGGGTTTCTCAGCTCCTAGTGGCCACCTCAGGTCCTAGCCATATATACAGTCCTCTTTCAACATGGTACCTTACTTCATCAAAATGAAAAGTCCCTCACATTAAGAGCTCACTGATTAGATTCAGTGCACCCAGGACCAATGGATTAGTGACCTTAATTACATCTTCAAAACCCTATTTGTCATGCTAGGTAACATAATCACAGGAGTAATATCTCATTATATTTACAGGACTTGTGCACAATCAAAAGAGTGGTATTAAGCAGAGCATGAGTCATTAGTGGGTCATATTTAAATTCTGCTCATCACAGAATATATATATATATATATATATATATATATATATATATATATATATTTCTCTTGTCTGGGTATGTATATGCAGACATGTAGTTGGCACACACACACACGTGCACACACATGCACACACACAGGCATATAATGTGGAAGACAGAAATCAAAGTTTTGGCCCTACAAACAGACTTTTTCATTTTTACTTGAATCCTTTCCTTTTCCACATAGTTCAGCATTAGTGTGTGTGTGTGTGTGTGTGTGTGTGTGCATGTATATATATGTATATGTATGTATATGTATGTATATGAACATGTACCTGTCCAGAAAAAGAAAAAAATTAACATGACTTACATGCTACCCATCTAAAAAAATTAAGAAGACAGTACAAGATCTATACTTAATATAGTACAGGCCATATTTAGTGCTGTAACAAGGGACATTATTTTTTTTTTTTTTAATAAGAACAAGGACAGATTAATTTCAAGGGAGTTGCAGAGGAAAGAAGAAAAGTTGGAGACCACTTAGGGAAGGACAAATCAGACGGGAGCCAGGCCATCTAAGTTGTGTATGATTTTAATGGAGATTTAAAGTAAAGATTTTATAACACTTCAGATTATTCATCTAATTTATCATTAACTATTGAACCAATATTACTGGGCACTGAAAATTTATGAAGCACTATGTTATTCAGTGCTGATATATACCAGAATCATGTGGCTAAACACACCACATATAGTAACTCATTAAATAATTAAAACAACCCTAAGTGGAGAAGCGTGTTTGTAAGAGAATTATGAGTAAAAAAAGAGAGAGGAAATCTAGAGAGGCTTCCTCAGTAACAAGACCCCTGAGCTAAATTATGAAGGATAAACAGGAAATTATTTAGCAGTCAAAGATAGGGTAGAGAAGTTATGACATTTAAGGCACCCAAGCACTAGAGAACAGAGTGTGTTTTTTAACTGCAAGTTGTTGAGCTTTACTAGAACACAACTGTGTGGATAAGAGTGTCCTACGAAAATGTGATAATTTTATATGATTAAGAAAAGATACTTCCTCCTGATAGACATATTTCCAAAAAATGTTCCTTCCCCTGGCTGCCCCAAACCAGTATATAAGACTTGGCAAGTGGAGTGGAGGCTACATGCCAGACCCAGTTTATCCTGATGATTAGGGTGTCCAGAAAAATCAATCGAAGTTTATCCCAACCCCTCTCCCTAGAGCTTCTGATCTGGGCCACAAGGGAGGTAAAGGAATCCAGAGATGAAGTTAAAGAGAATCAAGTAGGTTTATCGTTGATGATATTCTGATAAGAAACTGTAAGCAACAGGATGCCAAAGTCAATTTTAATGCAAGAGAGAATTAAAACATATAATGAATATCTAGATCTGAGAGTAAATAGACCTAAGTCCTGCTTTTCAGCTGGGGTTTTAGGATGTATCAGCCTCCTGGTCAAGAACCTTGAGACACCTTAACCTTAACACAGAAGTGTAGATGAGAAAGAGTACTACTTTGTGTGAGGTAAACTTATAGGCCTGAATCTACTTACAGATTGTAGGTCCCATTTAAAATTTTCTGAGTTTCAAAGGCATGGACATGACTTTGAGAATCATCAAGAGACATACATATAGAGAAACCTTGCAGCCAGGATAAGGGTATATTGGAAAGGAAAAAAAAAAAAAGAAAAGAAAAATCAAAGGGACTGGAGAGGCTGGTGATGTCAGCTTGGATAGATGACTAGGATTAACCCTGGGATATAGTCTCTCTCCCATGTCATGAAGCAAAATAAGTCCCTAGAGTTTAGACTTAACACTGGTGAAAAGACAGATAGAAAAACTTTAAGTTGGGTTTACCAGAAGAGTTTCATGGCAAGAACTACAAATAATAAAATAAGTAGCAGAAAACAAACACTAATAAAACAGAACTGCAATGAATTGATTAATCTCCCATGTAAGTTGAAAGCTCTAAATAGAAACTGAGTTCACTGTTTAAAAAATCCTCAGTCATAACGTTCTTACTATGTATTTTGGAACAAAAGATTTTAGGACTGTCGAGATAGTAGTATTTTATTCTGAATCCAGTCATTTCACTGAATGGTTTTAAGCAAAAAGGTAACATGATCAGATTTATATTTTAAAAGATGACTCTGGCTGCATGACAAAAGATGTGCTGGAGGATATCTGGACTGGAGACAAAAATCTCTCTCAGTGGGTGGATGCTGATGGTTTGATTCAGATGACTCAGAAGAAGAAACAAAATAAGACAGCATCAATTTGTCTTACCTTCTTATAAATAAACAATTAGTTATGGGGTCTAAGAGAGAGAGAATAGTCAAGAATGAAGATCTTCAGGTTTCTGTCATGTCAGTTAGGTTGAAAAAAATGCTATTTGTCAAAATAGAGAGTTCAGGCAGGAACCAGCAGTTGAGGTAAGAATGTTGGGTCTGAAGTGGTTGTGGTATGAAAATCAGGGAGGCAAACGTGGAGCAACTGAGAAAATTCTAGACTGGAGACAGTGAATTGAGTCATCAGCATAGAAGTGGTGGTTGAAGACAAGGGATGAGATGACTCACAAAGTGTATAGAGGTAAAAATGAAGCCCGAATGGAACATTAAGAGATAGACAAAAACATGCTAAAGAGAAAAGAGTAAAACAGGTCACAACGAAACACTGCTTTCCTGGAAGATAGGGAAGACAGAGTTTCAAGAAGAAAAAAGATCAACAGTGTAAAATGTCAGAGTTTAAATATGATAAGGACTAAAATGTGTCTATTAGATTACGCAAAGAATAAGACAGTGTTGACCTTTGTGAACAATTCAATAAAAATGTAAGGGCAAAAGTTAAATTACAGGGAGTCGTGATATAGTTGATGGGTTAGACCTTAGTCTTTCAACCATGTCCATTATAAAGAGAAAGAAGTTTGGAGAATAGCTGAAAAGGTCAAAGTGGTCATAGTAGAGAGCATTTTTTTCTTAGTGAGGACACTATTACCACAAGGGGCAAAGTTAGTTTTTTCAGGGGGAGGGATGGAAATGAAAAAAAATGTACTCCTGTTATGTATAAAACACTGAGATACATATGATATTTAAACAGGCATAGAGTGATATCAAAATCCATGGAGTAAAATTAGAAAAACCAGTCTAAAGTTTCCTTAAGGGGATAATAATAATAATAATAATAATATAATAATAATATAATAATAATAATAAATACTTATAAAAAGTAGTGTTGTCTGCAGAAAAGGAAGTACTGAAAGCCAAGATAAAATTATTTATATAATAAATATTATTATAATAAAATTGTGAGTCAAAAGCATCCAAATTATGAAGAAATAATTACTCTTAGAGAGTATAGGTGATGCCTTTTTTCCCCTAAGGGGTAAGAATGACTAGAGGCCTGTATTTTGTAAATGACTACAGGCCTGCTTAGTGGTTTTAATCTCTTTGTTCCTAAGAAATAAAATCATTTGCTGAGACTGAAGGACCAAGAGGTCAGATAGGAGAAAAGAACTGAGAAATACATGTTAAACTACTGTGGAGAAAATGGAGTGTAGTAGAGAAAATTCTGAGATGACCTCCAAGATTTCTACCACTTGATGTATAAGCCATCTATTTCTTTCTCCTTGAATGTGGACAAACTATGAGCTTGATAAATTTTGCACCAAGGATTAGGGTTTCATTATATGACAAAGGAACTAATTTTGAACATGTATGTAATTAAGATCCCAAATGATTCTGAGATAATCAAAGAGAGATTATCCTGGGTGGCTCTGATCCAATCAAGTGAGCCCATGGAAGGGTTTGAGTTCTTCCTGAAGGAAGAGTTTCAAAAGTCTAGTGAAGTTTTTCCTGTTGGCCTTGAAGAAGCAAACAGCCATTTCCTGAACTCCTGTGGAAGGTGTTCACATGGCAAGAACCCGAGAGTGGCCTCTAGGAGCTGAGCATTTCCTGGTAGATATTTAGCAGGAACATTGGGAGCTCAGTTATATAACGACAAGGAAGGGAATTAGGCCGACGACCCGCATATGCTTAGAAGCAGATCCTCTAGTTGTGTTCCCAGAGGAAGATGTAGTCCATGAGACCAGGGGCAGTCTGTAGGATTATTTTCCAGCATCATTTAGTCACCAGAAATGAGAAAAACAGCATTGGCCTTACTTGCAATTTTTCTAAGAAAGAGCAGTGGAAGGGCAGGAGTGGAAAGGACAAGATGACAAAAAATAGTTAATATTGATGAAGGAGTGATTTAAGTAATGGAACATGAGAGGGCCACTACAGTTGACTGGGCATTTAATGATGAGAAACCGACGCTGTGCCTTAGTTTCCTTGATTACATAGTGGGATATAGCTGCCTCAAAGGATTGTTGTGAATATTCAACACAAATAAAGCACACACACTACAGCCTGGCCTGTGGTAAGCTCTCCAAAACTATTAGGTAGTAGTAAAGGGAGTAGTTAGGAAGTAATAGGATCATAAACTGGACAAGGAAGGTGAGATTGGCACCAACAGATTAGAAGAAAATAGAAATCAAGAGACTGCATGAAAGCAAACTGTCAAGGAAAAGAATGTGGACAGAGTTAAAAAATAAGAGGCTAAGGAAATTGGAGTTAAAGCACAATATTGGATTTATAATTTGGAAAAGAGTATTTGGAAGTAAACTTATGTGTGCGCACACACACACACACAAACATACATACATATATATATATATATATATATAGATAGATAGATAGATATATATCATAGAACTTATGTACCCAGAGAAATACATGACAATTTCTCATGGAGTATTTGTGGGGAAAAAAAGAATGCATATGAAATGAGAAAAATGGTAGTAAAATGAATTGGTAGGTAACTGAACAATTAATCTCATAAATAAATATTAGTATCAATTGGCATGAAAGTCTCCGATAGCATATTTAGGACTCGTCATTAAACAACTAAATTAATCATATATATGACCTGGTTGGCTGAATTGTAATATACATAATATGGAGGGATGTCTTATCACATGGCATAAATGGAAATATAATTTTAAGCCAAAATAATTAAATTAACTGTTTAAATTTGAATTTTTTCTTAAAAACTCAATATTTTTGTGGAAGCACAAGATACGTGTTAGTTTGCAAAAAGAGCCACAATGCTTTGCAGCTCCTCCCATAAAAAGCTGGAACCATTATTCTCCTTTGAAGATGAATTTGCCTTGCCATTTGCTCTAATTGAACGCGGGGAGTGTGATGCTGTGCTAATTCTGAGCCCAGACCTCGGGAGCTGGGCAACTGCCACCCTAGCTAATTTTAGAATTCCGTGACTTCTGTATGAAGAAGTGATGCATGATGATGAGAAATATAAGCTTAGAGCCCACCATTGCCTGCTCCATCATCCAGCAACTGCCTGACTTTTGAGTGAAGCATTCTGGATCTCCTAAGCCAGCCCACCCGCTAGCTAAGCATATCCGGTGATGAGCCCAGTGGAGATCAGTGAGTTGGTTCAGACAGAGGAGAAGTACCTAGCCAACCTAAAATTGTGAGATAAATAAACTTATTTTAAGTCTCTAAGCTTTGAAATGACTACTGCATATATAGCAATGCAATTAGAAAAAAAAAAAAAACTTCATATTTTGATGGTATACGTAATAAGAGTCACCCAAATGATAAAGGTGCTACAATGAAGAGACAAAGTAAAGACAATGATGAATTTGCTTAGACTGTCTTAATTGAAACAGGCCATGCAGGACAGCAATGGTAATTATTCTAGGCTACATTCTCATAGCCATGCTACAGATGTAGAATGGTATTCACTTCAACTGCAACACTTTCATAAAATAAATCTATTGCTGCATATGCAAAGGAAAGTAGCCAGGATGGTACTCATGAGACACCATCATTTATTTCTTCTATAACCTGGAGATAAGAAAATTCAGGAGGAACCTCAGAGGTATCTCCAAATATGTGAGACTTCTTAACATATTCTAGAGGATTGAACTTATAACCTGTATGGCTCTGAAATGCAGAAAATGTGTGTTTTGTCTGGAAAATAAAGTATCGGTTTAATCTCTGTGTGTGTGTGTGTGTGTGTGTGTGTGTGTATGTGTGTGTGTGTGTGTGTGTGTGTGTGTGTGTGTGTACGTTTGGGAAGTAAAATATCAGTTTAATCTAAAGAGAAATATTAGAAATAGTCTAGTAATTAAAATTTAAAAGGGAATGATGAGTTATTAATTGGTAGACCCCACACAAGGAGCCAGTTATCAGGTAAGAAGTGAACTGTAAAATTCCTTCCAGCGTGGGGATGTTATGCCACATACATCTCCTCATGTGAGGGAGAGAATGGATTGTCTATAAGCTTGATCATATTGTTAATCAAGAAAAGCACCATTTACAAAGCTGGAGGACATGTGGCTTAAAGTTATGAGGATGGGTGATTGAGGGAAAAAAGAGGAAACGGGAAAGCATCCAAACTCAAATTTCCTTATTTTCTTTTCTGCTCAGTTGCAAGTAGCAATCGAGTTTGTCTAGTATAGTCAGTTTAGCTACCTTTGAGTACCACATATATCAGCAGTCACGGACATGTATCATAATATTCATGCGGGGGCACGGGGGCAGGAGGGGAGTAGGCCAGGGGCAAACACCAAAAAATTACAGAATTGGGCAAAGAAGTTCATAAGTAAATGGTTATTTGCTGACCTATATATAAATATTAAAAAAGCTCAGTGAAAATAAAATAAACATAGAGGCAGCATCAGAGAAAAATTTGAAATAAATGCAGCCTTTAAGTTTAGCCTTAAAAGATAGAAAGAAGGCATATTTAAATCCAGCTTCCTAAAGGTTACATCTATTCACCAGGCGTGTCATAATAATAGGTAATATTTATGGACTACTTATTAAATACATAAAACTCTGCTAAATTTATCCATTTATCTCACTTGTCACAACATTCCTATTAGATATGTGTCGATATTTCCATTTTAGAGATAAGGAAACTCAGAGAACAAAAAGGTTGAGTGGTTTGCCTAAGGTTGCACAGATAGGAAAGAGCAGCCAGTCATCAACCTCATTCAGTCAGCTCCCAGACCTCAGGTATTTAACCTGGAGAGCACTGACACAGAGCAAAGCCTCTGCAAGACACTGCGTTAAGCTTAGTGGAAGACACTTAGCTAAGTGTTTCTCACTGAAGCTCTAAAGACAGCTATAGAGTGAGAAGGACCAACATAGAATAAATACAGTTGAAGACAGAGTTTGATAAATTTTAAAATGTGTGCAGAAACCAAATGGTATGGACCACAGTAGTAGGTGAGTTTGGCCCATAAGATTGGGGACCACACCATGTAACATGTATTTAATTTTTATTTTGAAGAAGGGGTACACTTTTGAGCATTCTTATTCTGACAGGAGGAGAGACAGAAGATGTTTTGTTGCTATGGGTTGAAACAAAAACTCTATGAGGAATAAAGAGAGGATTTTTTTCTCATATTTACAAGGCAAAGCACACTCTGCTACCACAAAAGAATAATCAGGTGCATGCTCTTTTAGATTCCTATGGATATCCTGTACTGGGAGAACATTTTGTTTCACACGTACACCTCACATACAACATTGTTTCAATCGCATATCCTTTCAATGGTGCCAAAGGATTAATACAATTAATGTTATAAGGGGACAGTTATGTGCTTTGTTGAGTTCTTATAAAATAATCTGTAGAAGAAATTAGAGTAATATTATTTTAAACTGAGGAAACACTTTGTTATGAGACTAGAAAAACACCTATTAAAAAAACATTTTTAAGAAATCTGCTAATTATTATTATTATTATTTTAATGTATGCTTTCTCTTCTCTGTAGGGCTGGACCCGGGTTCCTTATTTTAGAATCATATAAGAAAGCAAGCCCCGAATTCACTTTCAAACTAGAAACCCCCTTCCCTCACCTGGTCACTTTCAGTTGAAGCTTTAGTGGAAGAATACATTGTTGTAAACAACCTGTCATGTCTACCTAGTGCTTCAATCTCCCATGAAACTTTCAGGGCCTTTTGGGTCATCTACTTTATGTGCCACTGGACTCACTCATATTCCAAAGTGCACCATGCCATCCACAAAACTGACATCTTTGACAGAATGCCTCATGCTCAGTGATGCCTTATTCCTAGAGCTATCCCTTTGGACAATGACTGAAATGTAGGTGAGGATAGCCGAGATGAAAATAAAATATAAGTCTGAAAAAGGGATAAGAAAGGTGTAATTCTTGAAAAGTTGTGAACTCCATGCTATAAGAAATAAACATTGTTAAGGGTGGAAAATTTTCAAATGGCCAACTTCTGCTTCCATTGTTTAATGTTAAACAGGGTGTAATTCTAGGAGATATTCTGTACAAAGATATGCTAATGTTAAGAGTGTAGTTATCCTGTGTAAAGATGTGTTAATGGCCAGACTCTGCTTCTGTAAACCTGCTTGCTTGATGGAGGGGGTTTTGGGGCTTTTTAAGCTATCCCCTCTGGAGGCTGGGGACTGATCTCCTCTGACCCTGCGTGGTAGAGAGTCAGTCGCTGGCTGGCTAATAAAGGCTCAGAATTCATCTCAATTGGCTCTGTGGGTCTTAGATTTGATGGCACCGCAACAACATAAGTAATTTTAAATTATTTAAATGAGATGTCAGTACCATGATATGGTAATATCTGAGTTGTGTCACTGACATGTAAAAAAGTCAAGAAGAGAAAACAAAGGAAGAAAAATCAATTTATGATTGTAATGATATGACGGGTAGTGTAAATGTTCAGAAACGAGCAGTTGAAGTAGTGATTAATGAAGATGGTGGATGCAAGAAGCTTCAGAGATAGTATAAATAGAAAATGATGCCGTAATTATAGGATGTAATAGTAGAGGATGGTTTAAAATTTTTCAAACTGGGAGGCTAATGAGGTTAATTCACTCAGGAAAACCTTACCGAGTATCTAAAATATTCTGCTCAGAAAGAGGCGATTGGACCCAGAAATAAAAGCCACGCTCCCTACTGTCAAATAGCTCATAGTTGGTCATGAAATATCAAGTTAGAATAAAATTAATAATAATCTTATGTAGTAAAGCTTCGGAAATGTTTTGTATGTTTCAAGACAGGGGAATGACATGAAAGTATGATATTCAGGACAGATTTCAACAAATAGGTGACAACTGAGTGAGTTACAAAGAACAACTGTGTATGCCTCTTCTAGACATTGTCAGATGGGGGAAGGGTATACTTAGAGGTCAATGACTTCAAATAGAGGAATGAGAAAAACAATTTTTAAAAGCCATTATTTATGCTTAAATTAGAGTTTAGTGGGAGGAGGAGAAAAAAGTAAAATATTGGGTGGTCAGGATTGTTTTCATAAAATATTTCTGTGGATTTTGCCTTGAATCAATGGAAAACATTAAAGGATTTTAACCAGGGAAGTTCAAGGATCAGATTCATATTTTAAAAACCTCTAGGGTAGCATCATGGAAAATTGATTCTGTGGTGATCAAACTGGAAATGTGAGACTAGTCAGAGAAATGATTATTAAGAGAGGGGAAGAATGCAAGGGCTTTTACTCATATAGAGAAGTGGCAAAGGGAATAGGGATTTAAAAAGATTCAAAATGGTTTATCAAGGAGATGAAACGAGAGGTATGTGATAATCAAAAATATGTGCTGAGATCGTACTTCAGAAAGCCTTCCCTGCTACTGTTGACTGAGCAGCCACCTGTGGCAGAGAATCTGCCTACCCCATATCATTTCCCCACGCTTTCCTCAATAACATAACACAGTATCATTTGGAGTAGCAATGAAGCTAGGACAAAGACAGCAGCCCTTTCAACGTCGTGTGGTCAATTATGGTGTGTGAACATGTTTTCTGGACTCTCCAGGAATGTTACTGAAAAGTGTCAACTTCTTTGGTGTCCTCACCTTTTTTCTCTTCCACGCTGCTTTCTGGTGCCTGGAAATCGGACTCAGCAGCTGAAATCCTGGCCACTTCGTGACCCAAGACGTGATCTTAAGTTGGGAGCTATCTTGGTCAGCTCAGGCGGTTATAACAAAGTAGCCTAGCCTGAGGGGCTTTTAACAACAGAAATGTATCTCTCACAGTTCTGGAGGCTGGAAGTCTGCTACCATGCTGGATTTTGGTGAGAATCCCCTTTTGGGTTGCAGACTGCCATGTTTATTTTCAAATGGAAAAAAATTGAATGTATTTTCATCTAATGAAAAATAAGCATCAATAAAATAAGAAGCTAAAAATACAGAGAGAAGAGGAAATTTTGATGGAATAAAATCTCTCAAGACACTGAAAGTAGATCTTTGAAATGAGATATTTTATAATTCTAAACTTGCTGGTAGAAACAAGAAATTTACATTTATAGATCCAAATTCTGACTCAATTCTTGGTTCCAATTTGTACTGGCTTTTTGAAAATTGTAATAGAAATGTTCGGTCCGACTTTTTTATCTGAAATGATTTTTTTCTGCACAATCCCTGAAGGATATGAAAAGTGACTGGTTTCCTTCCATGCTGTTGAGTCAATATTTCAAGAATGTCTCCTGTGAGGCAAAGATGTTATTTGGACTAAATCTAAAGTCTCTGGATGGAATAGGTGACTCCCTAATTTTGAAAATATTTATGTGAAAGCTGAGGGTATAATATTTAAGATATCTCAAGTGATGATGTTGAAGGATGAAAAAGGAAAGAAAGCAAGTTTTATAAAATGACTACTATTTAAAACATTTTAAAAGTCAATTTTATATAAGCAGAAATAGCAATTTTATATACAGAAAGAGTGAAGTTGAGAAATTCAGTAACTTACCCTGGGGACAGAGCTAGTACATGACAAAGTCAAGATACAAGTCTGGTCTCTCTGATTTCAGAGTCTATGCTCTCTCAAGCTCATCTCATTACCTCCTTAAAACTGTCCCCATTGATAATGATTTATCAAGATACCTAATGAAATGTTTTCTGTTCATCATCACATCACTTTCTGTGTAGAATAAAGCAGTCACATTATAATCACTTATATCGCTTTATGTTATAAGGGCATTTTCCCACCTTGGTGAAAGGAAATTGGACTAAGCAATCAAATAATGCTATGACTTAAAAGAATAATAAAACATCTCAAAATACTTTGTTTTAATTCTTGAAAAACCTCACAAAATTAACTTTTGCCAAAGACAATTATCTTCTGTTTCTTGACAGAGACCTCAGGTAATAAATACTGAAAAATGATGTTAACTCTCTAATCTTTATAATCATTTTGCTTTTATCTGTATCCTGCATACCACTAGCTGATAGACCAGAGGAAATATTATCCTGTCATGTATTAATGCTTTTATGGCAAAATTTTATAAATTACTATGTTTCAGTGTTTAGAAAATTATTTGGACTCTAAAGTAAGGCTCAGTGATTGAAATAAATGATTAAAAAGAAATCTTCTAGGCAAATAAAATATAAAAGAATAAATGTTCATTAAACTTCAATGGGAAAGTTTTATTTGATGTCAAGAATTCTGAAACAGTATCTCAATGTCATGGTACTACAGTTCACATCTTCAAGTATCAGGTGTTATAATTTGATAATAATAAACTAAACCATCTCTTGTTTATGAGGGGGACTTTGACAGTTGGCTTCGAGCTCAAGAAAATGTCTTTAAATTGAAATAAGATATTGGTCTCTGTACATTTGGCCAAGCTATGTTGATGCTGAGACTAAAAAAGAATCCTAAAGAAAGGATTTTTCCTGAAAGCATATTTTAATTAAAAAATATTATATATATTTAAATAATAAATGTCCTATAGATCCCACTCTATGTACTATTTCATAACTATGTATTTGAAAAATGTGGCAGATATGTTGTGAAAATGGCAAGGAATGCTACTAATTACAATGTCGCTACATACGCATAATAAGATTTGAAAAGTATCTTTTGGTGTGTCTTTGTCTCCCACAGAATTAGTTTGCTTTTGAAAATTATGAAAGAAAATATTATAGAAAGATTTGAGATCATATATTTGTTGTTACATCTAAAGATGTTTTCTTTCTTCTATAAATATCAAATTTTGAAATAAAAAATGAAGGGCTAGAAATGTGCAAATTTGAATTACTACTTAGATAAACATTCTGTGGTATACCATAGTAGGTGATTAATTGGAGTAAGGATTGTACTGGTTATTTTTCTGGAGGTTTTAAGATTTCTGTTAGAAAGGTCAATCTGTATACCCTTACATATAATTTCAAACTATAATAGAGATAATCAAGCCAGTTTTAATTGGCTTGATTTTGATCTGACCAACTCTGTCATTTTATGTGAACTTAGGCAGTGTTTAGGGTTAACTATGTAATTGTGGAAATAAAATCTAAAATAAATTATCAGAAATTCATGAAGCATGAAGAAAGTTGTAAAATGATTTAAGTGGGAAATTTTGAATTTAGATTATTGTAGTAGGTAAGAAATGCAAGTACAGTTATTTAAGATAAAGATGAGAGCCTAAAATAAAATGAGAAAATTAGTCTAGAACATCTCAGATATCTCCTTTATTCCCATTGTCCTGACATAATACCAAATTCCTCTCTAATTCAATATTTCTAAAAATTTTTGTCTATTAATGTTGCTCTATGTGTTTTCTTTGATTTGAAACTTTTGCTCCTACTGGCTTTATTTTCATATCACAGTAACTGTGAATGATAGTATAGTTGTTTGATTTTTTAAGTAAAATTTTCCTCTGGAAATAATTTTTCTTTATTGCTCTGTGAGATCATCTATGATTCAAATTCGGGGGTTGATGCTTTAGAAGAAACACCTTTCACCTTCTGTTTCCTGGGCTTATTTATAAAAAATCAATATTTTGAACCCAATAATGTAATAAATGAGACAATGGGTATTTAATTGTTTTATTTAGCAAAAATATCACCAGCAAAGATATCCTCACTATGGCTGTAATATGTTGCAGCTGGAAGCCTGGATCTGAGTCAGAAAGATGTAAGTTCAAAAATTGTTTATTCATTTGCTATTCTGTGATGTTGGGCAGTATATTTAAAACCTCTAAGCCCTACTTACAGAATCTGAAAATTGGAAATCAGTATCATCATAAAATTGTTGAGAGAATTAAATAATGTATATCGACAACACACATACTCTGTGTCTGAATCATATTGAATACTCAGGAGCTGTGCTGAGACAGATTAGCAGAATGGTTCAGCACTTTAGGTATAGGAGTTGGACAGGAAGCTTGAACTCAGCCTTACCGTTTAAAAGTATGAAGTACGATAAGTTATAAAAACCTCAGTTTCTTAACGGGTTATTTATGCCATAAGAATATTTTTGGGAATTAAGTTAGACAATTCATGGAAAGCATTTACTGGATAGTTTGAGTAAATACCAAGCATCATAGACACTGGTAGTATATACTGCGCATGTGCGTGCTTACAGTCAAATGCAGAGTTCATTTCAGATTAATATGCATTGCATTGTATAATCACAGATATATAATCTCTATGCATATATGTATAATGGATACATATATGATATTTGAAAATATTAGTTGCAATTACTGATAGTTTACTATGTATTCTGACCAAGACTTAACTGTGCATTTCTTATTTCTAATCCAGATGAATTTTTTCCTTTTTTTAAATCTATATTTTCTAAATTTTCTAAATAAGTAAATTATTTGTGTAATAATTTATAAGAAAATGCTGGTTCTACCTGCATGGAAGTTGATCGAATATAGATATTGTATGTAAAATAGATTGTGAATAAATGCGTTAAAATACAGACGGGTACAATGGGAAGTGAAATTTCAGGTGCAAGAAATAAAAAGCACAGCAGAGGCAATAATTGTTTAATAATTCTGAGTGCTTTCTTTTTTCTGGGCCACAACTAAACTATATTTTCCAGCCTCTCTCACTAATAGCAGAATCATTTATCTTAGATCTGGTACAAAAATGTGAATGGAAGTGATACGTGCTATGTGTAGCATGGAAAATAAAAATATCTTATGACATCAGTTCATATTATATGTTCCCACTTTTCAGTTGACTTGAGAGAATTCCAAAGATCAAGATGGCCTTTCAAGTTGAAATAAATCTGGATCTCTGAATGCAAGTGCTGATTAAAAGCTTGTGTCCCTGTTCCACTGATATCATTGGACTTTGTCATGGACCACACATGCCATGGTCATGAATCTGGGTTGCTAGATTCAATATTAAGAAGATGAAAAATCTTATGAAGTTTATTCAGAAATGTAATGCTTTCCCAATCAAGATCTTAGCATGCTTAAAAGAATAATAATTTGGCAACTTGATTATAAAATACATTTGAAAAAGGAAAAAAAATCCTAGAATAACAAAAAATAACACAAAAGGAGATAGTTTGAGGACTTATACTACCAGATTTTAAGGCTTATATATAATAAAGTTTCAATATTCAAGAAGGTATGATTTTGGCATAAGACAGACAGACATGTAGAAAAACAAAACTGAATACAGAGGCCTGAAGTCGACATAAACTTTTGTTCATCTGGTTTTCCAAAGAGTTGCCAGGGTAATTCAATGGCTGAAAGGATGGCCTTACTACAAAATGTTTCTGGAACAATCAAGTACCGTATTTTTTAAGAAATGTACCTTAACCCTTACCTCACATCATAAGGAAACCCTAGTTTGAAACCACAGACCTAAGTGGATCACAGACCTAAATGTTAGAGTTTATACTATAAAATTTTTAGAAGAAACCATGCACTTGTATGTATAATATATATCAAAGAAAGTCCATTCCTAACTATTTATGTAAAGAAAATAAAAATATATGACAACAGAAAAGCCATCTTTATAGCAGCATTTTTTATAATGGCGAAAAATTGTAATGAAACCGAATTTCTATGAATAAGTTAATGAATAGATAAATAATTTTACATCTTATCTTGAACTTCTCTGCTATAAAAAGAAATGATGTATTCCTAAATGCAATAACATGGATAAATCTTAAAAGCATTATTCTAGGTGAAATAAAACAAACTACATGATTTAATATATATACAATTCTAGAAAAACTAATATTATAGTAACAGAGAACACATCATTGGTTGCCTATGGCTCGATGCAGTGGGAAGATACTGACTTCAGAAGCACAAATGTGGTGGTGGTCACACAACCGTATACAATTGCTAAACATATCAAAATGTACATTTCAAAAAGATCAATTGTACTGTGTATACATTATATCTCAATAAATTTGAGATTTTTTTAAGGTAAACATTTCAGAAACAATGAACACATTGACCAATAGCTTTAAAAATTATAGAGAGAATTAATGGTATGGAAGACTGCTTCACTGAAATTAGAGACTACAGCATAAAGAAATAAGACATGTAAATGCAAGAAGATATGCGGCAGATATTAATATATTAAATTAGTTTTCAGAAAGAGAAAATACATAGAATGAACAATTGGCAATTTACAAAAATCTAATGGCTAAAAGTTTTTCAGGACTCAAAAAATATATCTGTCTTTTAGACCAAAGAATGTTGTTTTAAGCAGGTATATAAACACAAATCCATACTGCAAAGTAGTAGAACCAGAAAAATTATAAAAGCAAAACAGGAAAAAGTACTATAACATTTTAAAAAACATTGAAAGCAGACTTCTTATGAGAAAAACAAGTGTCCATAAAAATATTAGAATAATTTCATCAAGGAGCTAGGAAGAAATACATTTCAACATAGAATTCTGCAGCCAACTACTATTTCACTCAAGAATAAGTGAAATAAACATACTTTAGGCAAAAATAAAACTGTGTAATATCTGTACATATTTTTGCTTAGAAAAATGGCTATATGACATATTGTAAAAGAAATAAATTCAAACCAAATGAGACAAAATATCAAAAATCAATAACAAAGAAATAAATTGGTAAATAGTTGTGTAAGTGTAAATACACATTATATTGTTCTAGCAAAAATATTTTTAAAGGGTATAACACAAGGTAAAACTGCTTTAGAATTTTAATAAAATATTTTAAACAACCCTTGAAATAATACTACTGATCATTGATCAAAAATCTTTAGAAAATAATTAAATATTGCTACATATTCATTGCATATTGTCAGTAATAATCTCGAAAATAAGTAATACGAATAAATCAAATCAATTGATTCAAAAGTTATTTATCAATTATCTGTTATGTTTCAATTTTTGTTCTAGGGATTGGTGAGTCCATAATTTTGTGCTGAATAATAACTGGTCACTTAGATTTTTACATATCTTTCTAAATCTATAGATTACAAAGCATAATTCAGTATGACACACTGAGGAAAATAAAAACCCCTTTTCTTTCCTGCCAGCCTCTCAAATGCTCCCTAATGATCCCCCTTTTCTCTTATTTATGCCCTCGTGTATTCCTGTCTGTATCATTTCAGGGTTTATTCCCTTTGACCAACAGAATGGGCGCCTCTCGCTGTCTTTGTTCTGTTCTGTTTCCGTATCTCTCTCACCATCCACTCTGGGGAAAGTCAGCTACCATCATGTGAGAACCCTGAAGGAACTCTGTGGAGAGTCCCATGTAGAGAAGCTTTCTTGGACAGACATCTTTAGTCTTAGTATCCCTGGCCAATGTCTTGCACTTGCAATATCTCGACATCAATCACATGAAAAACCACGAGGAAGGACCACTTAGTTAAGTCACTCCTGATCCACAGAAGCTGTTAGATAATAAATGTTTGTTGTTTTAGATGTAAAAATTGAAGCGATTTGTTCTACTGTGATGGATACATTATCTTTAGTTTTTTTTTTTTTCTGATACCTTGTTTTGGTACTAAAACCAGAGATACTTTTAAGAGCAATCTCTAAATATGAACATTTTTATTACATGAAACCCAAATATTTTGAAAATTACAGATACAGTTGACCACACTGTGTATTTTTAGATGTTTGTTCATTTCAGTATTTAACAAAAAGTTACAGTGAATCTAACTTTTTAAAAATTTCCTTCAGTAGTACTCATATTGTTGGTTACATTTTCACAATTTCAACAATTATATATTAATATTTACTGAGATCTTTTATGAAAGGTCAATGTTAACATTCATTTCACAATAAGGGAATGAATGTAATGTTAAGTGTTCTGTCATCAAAGCTACTAATTAACGTTGTTAAAGAACTGTAGTCTTTTTCCTCATCTTCATCTTTTTTTTTTCTTGATTGAAGGCATGTAAAGCCAAACAACACAGAAGCATTATTATGATTTCAATAATACCCAACTTATTTTATACCTTATTGAGGCAACTTATTTAACATACCATACATTATAGATTATAAAAAAAATAAAGATGAATATAGCATTTTTTGGACCAAAAATGTAATATAGATATAAAAATCAATTGATATATGTGACTTCTGAAAATTTTAGTAGTCAAAAATAAAAAAAAAAACTAATTAGTTACATAGTGAAGAAAAGGCTTTGAGAGCTATTAATTAGTTAAGAACCAATATACTTAGATTTCTGAAAATTAAATGTTATGACCTTATTGACAAAGCATGGCACAGCCTTTTCAATGTTTCCATTTATTTTCCTAGATATAGGAAATAGTAACAACATTGATATCCATTAAAAAATAAAAATAAAAATGTCATGGATTCAAAATTCTGTTTTCAACTGTTATTTACAGTGTGATATTACAATTACAGAGGTGATACTAAAATTGATGATCACCTGAAGACTATGCAATATAACTTTAAATCCAGGAAGACAGCATCTCATGAATGAAACTACTTGGTCAGAATCCATGTATTTGGTGCAGTATGCTGTGAACTTGACCTTGAAGAATCATTTTATTTTCTGTGTTGCAGACTAAGTCAATAGAAGCTACAAGATAAGGCTTCATTAAAACTGTTGCTTTATTTCCTTTACACTTGCTTTTAAGAACACTGTGTACCAATATTACCTACGAAGCCCTAACTGGCAATTAATTTTAGATAGTTGTTGGGATTGTTTAAGAATAGGCAATCACGATAAGTCCCAAAGAAAATCTTTCAAAAAATTTATTATTAAGAAATAAAAACCAAAGGTTTATACATAAAAATCTTGATCCTTGCTTCCCTTGTAATATGATAAATACTGTCAACAGCAGACGTAGAGTCAGGTCCATGACTTAGGACAGTGATAGAATATAAGATATTTTCTTGGAAGCCTCATTTGTCTTTATATTCTTCATGAGAGAGAGTAAATTCATAATTAATTGATATAGTTTATTTTCTTTCTTCCTCTTTTCTGACAAATTCCAGAATAGGAATGTAATCATATTACTTCTTAATTGCTCTTCCCTCAATTTAAAGCCTAAAATGAAGTTCTGAACTATCAATTGTAGTAATGGCTTCATAAATTTTTCCAAAAGTTGTAGTTGTCTTCAGTCTTCTAATTAGCGCATTTGAAGAGGTTGGTCTAGTCTAGTGCAATACCAGAAATAATCATTCAATATAGTAATTTTCTTAAGGTAGAAGGTTTTTGTTTTTCTTTTTCTTTTTTTCTTTTCCCCTCAATGCCTGGAAAAGTGCTTGCCTCTTGGTAAGTCACAATAAATATTTGCTTAATAAATTAATGAAATATTTGTGAAGTAGCATATGTGTCCATTGAAAAATAAAATAATCAGTTGACACCTGAACTTTTAATTTGCTGGAGAAAAAACAATAATTTAATGAGTTCCTATTATATTCCATACGCTAAAAGAGACTAGTAAACCATATCTCTTTTAAGTTTTCTCATAGCAATTCTTTGAAACAGAGAAAACTAAGGTCTAGAGACATTAGTCAATATCTACCAGATCTCATAATTATCAGTTGTTATATTTCAAGTTTTTCACAACAGTATTCTTCCCTAACATCGATTTACTGTACTAATATTGCAATAATATTTAAAAAATAAGATTCTTAAAGTAAAAAGGTGCCTTATCAATAATCTTCACTATTCTCCCTTATTTGCCTGAAAACTATATGTTAAGAGTTGTCTACCTGAAATTTGAGAGATTTTTCTTTTTGCTACTAAATATCAGTTACTAACACTTGTAGTAGGAAAACTGATGAAAAACAAAAACAAAGCCTTCATGGAAACATAAGTAAATTTATGTATTAAAGGATGAATTATTATATGGAACAAATAAAGGCATTAATGAGATTATAAACGGAGAGAGGCGCAGAAATGTAGGTGCCATTTTTCTCTTTCTGATGCAACTGACAGAGTGGATGAGAATGTCTTCTGCTTTCAGTGCAGGTTCCTGAACTTTAGAAGGGTAAGTGGAACCCATGTGAGGTCTACAGAGCAATGCTTTAGAATTTCACTGCCTAAAGTATTGAGAGAAACGTGCATTATATTGTACTCTCTACTTGTTATCCTTGTACAGCCAGCATAATAAAATCTAGAGTGCTGAAACCATGATGAGTCATCAGGGGGAAAAAACAAAACAACAAAAAACAAACAAACAAACAAAAAAGGAGTAAGTAACAGTTTTCTGTAAGTCTAAGGGAATGGTCAAAAGGTTTCAAAAGAATCATCTTTTAACTGTGATCTGAATTTTAACCAAATTCAAGGGGCAAGAGTACCAGCAAAGAGTTTAGACACAGAACTCTGTTGACGGTTAAGAAACCTAGAATTGTGGTGGTTCATTTGAAATAATAAAATTCATTAATTTGGGAATTGAGCCCTTTTGTTCTTTAGACATGATGAATTATTACCTGTGCTAATTCTTCAAAATACAAAGACAAACAAATGCAAAACGATAAGTAAAATAGGATGTCTGGTGAGAACATTACAGGAGGGAAAAACTTCTATAAGAAAGAATTTGTCTTTTGGAATTCTAATTTGATTATTATTGATAGACTCAACAATTTGGCTAGGTTCAATGAATTACTTGTCTAAGGGTCTTACCATCAAATAGGCCTTTCATGTCACTCTTCTTCATGGTCAAAAGAATGTCTTTTCTATCTGTGATGTTCTTTGCTGTACTTCTTGTACATTAGAGAACATTAGATTGGATGACTGAAAAATGTTGAGGGGAACAAAAAAATAACTCTCCATTTGAAAGAATTTAGATGTGTTCGAAGTTCCAAAATTAATTATAACTTTCCCTAAATTCATAAGTACCAGAGTCTCTGTAGATATTTGATGACAAAAAATAATTTAATTTTGAAAAGACAAATATTCTTACTTCACTGAAGTGCAATGATTTCATTACCAAGTATAGTTTACTGTAGAGAACCAGCAGTGTGTCAAGACAATTTCTTCGAAATAAAGTTACAAGGATAGAAACTCTTACTGTTTGTTAAAATGGACTACTGAGATTTCCTATCCATGCTAATCGGATTTCTTAAGATAGTCCTTAATTTACGAACATTTGATTTAAAAACAAATAATTCATCATATTATATACTGACATTTATAGAATCAATTGCTGCCACAAATGCCACTTTCCATCAAAATTTGCTTTTGTAGTTATCTGATCAGGCTATGTTGCTGCTTGAAGCTTTTTCTCATTTACCAAAGTAACTAACCCACTCTGGGAATAGATATACAGATTTAATTATGTACTTAATTATCTATTCTCTTGAGACTTAGAAAACTAAGAAAGGCCAGAAATCAGATTGAGAAAGACTTATGGTTCATGACTCACATGAAAATGACATGGTAGGTAAAATAATTTTAGACAGCTGAGACCTTAGGCAGCCCTCTGTGATGTAATTTTTATAGAAAATGTTCTGAGTTTTAGACAACTTACTCAAATATGAAATTTTGAAGAACATTCTATTCATGATTGCAATAATGTCTTCTTCAAACTTCTGTAGAAATTTTATGAGAGCAATCTTATAATACATACTTTACATTAGAACTATGATAAAGTTTAAATTTGTATCCCTTTATTGGTTTTTCTGAAAACTGAATTAGTCTACATACTTGGAGGAATTTCAGTAAATTAAACCAGGTTGCTAAATTAAAGAGTTTGGTAGATAAATTATTCTTTGGGTATTATATTTTATAAATATATTTTTTATATAGGTATGTAATTAATGCCACAGCTAAATAGAAACAGAGCAAACTGATGGTTATGATCAGTGTGGCAACTTGGGCATAGACACTAACAATAAAACAGATAGATAATGTTATACAAAGACTCTAAGGAGAAAGAAGACAGGGTGTATTAAGAGTCTGTATAAGAACCAAAAGCAATGACTTTTTTTTTTTTTTTTTGGAAGGTGGAAAGGGCAAAATAGAAAAAAAGATGTCTCAGAGAAGAAAATAATTACATTTTACACTTCTCCTTCACAAAGGCTGTTATATAAGTGATGGGTAGACTAATTTAATAAGCTGACCACATAACCAAGAACACACTCAAGAAAGTTAAATGACCCACACATCACATAGCAGAAAACATGTCCAAAATAGTAAGACATTGAGAAGCACTGCAAGAGGTGCCACAGGACAGAGGCTTTACAATAAGCCTTAATAGCAAAATGATGGTGATGGTTAATTTTACGTGTCAGCTGAACTGACCAAGGCAAGCCCAGATAGCTGGTATAAGGTTTTTTTCTGGATGTGTCTGTGAGGGCATTTCTGGAAGAGATTGGCATTTGATTCAGCATACAGAGTAAAGAGATATGCCCTCAGAAGTGTGGGCAGGTGTCATCCAACCTGTTGACCTGAATGGAATAAAAAGGTTAAGGAGAGGATGAATTCTTTCTCTCTTCTTTATTTGGAAAGTCCATCTTCTCCTTTCCTGACCTCGGTCATCACCAGTGCTCCTGGTTCTCAAGTCTTTGGACTCCAGGACTTATACCAGCAGCCTCCTGGTTCTCTGGCCTTTGACTTTGGTCTGGGAGTCACAAATTTGGTTCCTCCAGAAGTCAAGTCATTGGATCCAGACAGACTTACATCACTGCGTTTCCTGGGCTTCCAGCTTAAGTTCGGCAGGTTGTGGGACTTCTCAGCTTCCACAATCATGTGAGCCAATTCCTATAATAAATATTCATTCTCTCTCTCTCTCTCTCTCTCTCTCGCTCGCTCTCGCTCTCACTCTCTCTCTCTCCCCCACCCCTCCACCCCTTTCTTTCCCTCCCCCTCTCTCTTTTTCTCATCTATCTCTTATTGGTTCTGTTTCTCTGGAGAACCTTAATATAATGCCCAGGCTTATGGCTAGGCAAAAAAAAAAAAAAAAAAAAAAAACATGAAAAAGAGGATTTGGATAATGTCGAAAGTATTTTGTTTTCATATATCTCTAATTTGATGTTTAGAATAATATTTTCTGTTAAATATATTTATCAGTAACCTGAAAAAAAGAAATTTGAGTAAAATTATCTCTATTTTCAGATGACATGACCATATATCTAGAAAACACTCAAGCCTCCACCCAAAAACTGTTAGAAAAATAAATTCTGTAAAGTTGCAGAACACAAAATCAACAAAGATAGGTTGTGTCTCTATACACTAACAATGAGCTATTTGAGAGAAATTGAGAAAGCAATCCCATTACAATAGCACCAAAGACAATAAAATATTTAAAGTAAATTTACCTGAGCAGAAAATCTGTGCACTATAAACTATGATGTAGGAAAAAGGCAACCCTTTCACATTGTTGGTGGGAATATAAATTTGGACAGCCATTATGGAAAAGAGTTCTTCAAAAAACTAAAAACAGAACTACCGTATGATCCAGCAATCCCACTTCTGAGTATATATCCCAAGAGAACAAAATCAAGATCTTGAAGAGACATCAGCATTTCTATGTTCATTATTGAAGCATTATTCACAATAGCCAAGACTGAAGAAAGAAAGTGAACAAAACAAAATAAATGGAAAGATATCCCTGTTATAGATCAAGAGAATTAATATTGTTAGAATGTCCATACTACCCAAAATGATGTACAGATTGAATGCAATCCATATCAAATTTCTAATGGCATTTTTTTTCTCAGAAAAAAAAAAAATCCTAAAGCTTGTATGAAACCACAAAAGACCCTGAATAGTTAAAGCAATCCTGAGTAAGAACAAAGTTGGTGGCATTGCGCTTTCTGATTTCAAAGTATATTATAAAACAGTAAGATTAAAATAATAATAATAATAATAATAATAATAATAATAATAATGATGATGATGATGATGTATTGGCATAAAAACAGACACAGTCAACAGAACAGAACAGAGAGTCAAAAAATAAACCCATTCGTCATCAACTAATCCCTGACAAACATGGCAAGAACACACAATGGGGAATGGATAGTCTCTTTAATAAATGGAGTTGGAAAACTGGATAGCCACATGCAAAAAATATAAAGCCAGACCTCTGTCTTACACCACTCATATGAAATAACACAAGATGGATTAAAGTCTTCTTAAATGTAGACCTGAACCTCTAAAATTCCTAGGAGAAAACACAGGGTAACAGCTCCTTAACACTGGTATTGGCAATGATATTACATCAAGATTAAAATAAAACCAGTGGAACTATATGAAACTAAAAAGCTTCTGCCCAGCAAAGAAAGCAATAGACTCAATGAAAAAACAACTTGTGGAATGGGAGAAAATATTTGCGAACTATATATCTGATAAGATGTTAATATCTAAACTATATGAGGAACTCATACAACTCATTAGCAATAATAATAATAATAATAATAATAATAATCTGATTAAAAATGGGCAAAGGGCTTGAATAAATTTCTTTCAAAAAAGATGGTCAACAGTTACATGAAATGGTGTTCAACATCACTAATCATTAGATAACACAAGTCGAAACCATAAGAAATGTCACCTCATATCTGTTAGGATGGGTATTATCAAAAGTTATGGGATAACAAATGTTATCAAGGATGTGGGAAAAAGGCAACCCCTGCACATTTTTGGTGGAAATATAAATTGGTACAGTCATTATGGAAAACAATTCTTTAAAAAACAAACAAACAAAAAAACATAACTACCATATGATCCAGCAATCCACTTCTGAGTATATATCCCAAGAAAATAAAATCAGGATCTTGAAGAGACATCAGCATTTCTCTGTTCATTATTGCAGCGTTATTCACAATAGCCAAGACATGGAAAAACTAAGTACCCATCAACAGATGAAATGGCAAAAGAATATGTGACTGGGGGTTGTCAGGGCACGAGGGAAATGAGTACATGTTGGTCAAAGGATACAAACTTTCAATATAAGATAAATAAGTTCTGAAAACCTAATGTACATCATAGTGACTGTAGTTAATAACATTTTATTGTATACCTGGATTTAGATGAGAGTACTTCTTAAGCATCTTCACCACAAACACACACATACACACAAAGGTAACTATGTGAGGTGAAGGATGTGTTCATTAATTTGATTGTGGTAAATAATTCACAGTATTTATCAAATTATCAGCTCATACACTTGAAGTATATACAACTTTATTTGTCAATCATACCTCAAGAAAACTGGGGAAAAAAAAGAAATCTGAACTCATGATAATTGCTGGATATGTCAGACATGTTTTCAGAAGAACTGAAAAGAAAACTTGCATAATTCATGAAATAACTGGTTGGGGTACAGGCGTTAACTTCACACTACCTTTTCCTTTACACTATGTTTTTACCATGAGACATATTGTACATGTGAGAACGTGTAAGTGAGCATGTGTGTGTATGCATGGAATTTAAAAATAACCATAATGAAGACATGCATGTGATTATCATTCAGAACCTCTGAAGCCCCGTGAACTCCTCTCCAAAGACAGTCCTCTCCTGCTTCCCTGGGTACTTCCCTAACTTCCATAATAAATATTTTCTAGCTCTTTCATGGTTTTACCACCTGTGAATGCATATCTAAATATTATATTTTAATTCTGCCATCTTTGTATTTATATAATTGGACCCGCACTGTGTATATGGTTTGTGCCTTACTTTTTTAACCAAATAGTTAGGTTTATGATGTGTGTCCATTAATTTTCTTGTGGATCTTGCCTTCTAATCTCAATTCTTGCTATGCAGTAATTTTCCTACCTATGCATAATTCCCAAGAACTTTTATTTATTTATTTTTTTATTGCAGTAACAATATTTGGCATGAGATCAACCTTCTTAAATAAAGTGTGCAACAGAGCATTGTTAGCTACTGGCAGGATGCTGCATAGCAGACCTCTAGAAATTGTTCTACATAACTGAAATGTTATACTTGCTGAAGAACAACTCCCTGCCTCCCTTCCCCCACCTCCCGCCTCGGCAACGACCATTCTACTCTGCTGCTAAGAGTTCTGTTTTACATACCTTTTATAGATGGAATCATAAAGTATTTATCCTTCTGTGACTGGCTTACTTTAAACATAATGTCTTCAAGGTGCATCGATGTTATCACATATTGCAAAATTTTCCTTCTTTTTTAAGACTGAATAGCATTCCATTATTTGTATATAGCACATTTTCTTTATCCATTCATTTAATCCTTCTGGTATTTCTTTTTCTTATTTTCTTTAATATTTGAACCTGAATTGCATTTGACATGTCCGAATTAAGTTTATTTTTAAGCCTGTGTCAGAAGGTAACATAATTGTTCTCTTTGAGTAGCCAAAGCTTGAAAGAATAGAGACAAAGCAGACTATGATTGGGTGAATTAAGAGTTGATTTCCTATAACATTGGCTAATATGGGGCTCCTACAATTAGTGCTTTCCTATCAACAATCTACATGCTATACTTTTTTTTTCAAATAAATAGAAAAGAATTAATTTATACCTTGTGCTTTGATGCTGTGATGTCAGAAGTATGTTAAATATATGAGCCTTGGATAGTGAAATAAGTGGTTAATTGCATCACTGAGATTTTACATACATTTATCACAAAATTAGAAGAGTGTTACTGTTTGTTGTCTTGGTGGTATTTTTAAATTAAATTTTTGAAAAGACTTGCTTGAGATTAAAAAGCATTAGTTCCCATCCCCCATCCCTATATTTCTTTGTTATTATCCTTTTTGGCAAAAATAAACGTGCATTTCCTGAATTTCAAATTGGGCCCCATGATTGTGCTAGTGCAGGTTTCTAGAGAATTTAGCATGTCACCCCATATGACTTTTGTGTGTTTTTCATTCTTAACACCTTGGGATGAATTGTATACTTTGAAGAGTGTGAGATAGAGTGTGACTGTGCAAGCCTGTGTGGCTTTGGCAGGTAGGGGTGTGGGATCGCTGATTTTTACTAAGAAGTAACTGAGGGTAATCTGATTTTCAAATCACGATTATTCTGTTTTCTTCCCTTTCAACTGCTTTCTAGCAAACACATGATCTACTTATAATAATACTGTAATATGTTTCATAATACATGAGATTAAATCTGTACATTAAAAATATATTGATCCCAAATCATTTTAATTATTTAAAACTAACATTTTAATTTCATTATATTTTCAGCTAAAAAAATGCCTAAAGGCTAACAATAAAGACAAAATTTGCTATTAATTATAATCAGAATAATTTAAGCCTTTATATTTCCCATAAATATGAATAAAAGAGTATAGTATTATCTAAATATAATTATCCCTTTAAAAACTGATTTTATACTCTCTGTATTATTTATAATAATATAGATTTCCATATGTTTTTATTCAATTATTTATAAAAAATAATTATTTTATAATATGAAAGCAATTAAGTCCAATTCACATCTTCATCTTTAAATAAACATTAAATGTTTGTTACTCTGGATATGAGAGTTATGAATAAATGAACTCAGAATCTTCTCTTGCCTTGAAAGAGGAGCAAACATCCAGGTATTTAATGGTGTATGTGGGCTACTGTCTTTTTCTGCACTCCTTCTGGCTGTTTGGCCTTTTATACACTGAGTTTGACTCCACAAGGTTCAGGATTGAGTTGAATCCTCTATCTTTACTTCTCCGTATTACTGATACTTCTTGCCCCTGAAAGAATATTTCAAAATGATTAAATTGTTAAGAAAGGAAGGAAGGGAAAAAGGAGCCAGAGGAAGAGAGAAAGTGAGAGAGAGGAGGAGAAAAAGTGAAGAGGAAAGAACCTGACATGAAGCATTAATAAGTTATACTTAAATTGACATAATAAAACTTAAAAATGAAAAGGGGAAAAATAAAAATATGCTGACCTTAACAGTGTTATTCTTTCTCTCTTCCTTTCCTAAGTTCCTTCAGATCTTCAAAATTCAATTTATCAATAGGAAATATTTTTCTATGTCTTGTCATCAAAATATTCTCCTTGGCATTTTCATTTAGATTAAAAAACTTTGGCCAGAGACATAAAAAAACTTATTGTCATTCTGTTTATACTTTGTTAAAAGTCATAATAATGAGAGTTTATTTTGTGTATATGGCAACTGGATTATAAATGAGAAAGATGGAAAGGCAATTCTTGAAGGAAGTTATTTCTTTTTGGATTTTTCCTTTACTATTCTGTTGGCTTTTAACTTCCGACTTACATGAAAACAAATTGGGCTATGAGTTATTGCATGGACTTAAAAAAACCCTCATTTAGTAATTTTACATATATGCCATCTATATATGAAAGATCAAGCTTAAACACAAACGAAGCAATCAAAATTGTATACTGATTGGCTAAGCCACATATTTTATTTATCCATTTATTATTCAATCTTATATTCCTATTGTAGGCAAAAATTCTTCTTCCTCTTATAGCCAAAATGCAAAAAACACTATGGGGACAGAAAAGGTGGTAGAGATGGCCAGGAGAAAAGACCTACAACAGAAGGAAAGTAAGGGGAAGTAAGGTGAGATGAGGTGAGATCAGGTGATACTGATGATGGGGCAGGATGAAAATCATGGAGGATCTCAAGACACAACATATGCAATAAGAGCATGGATCATGGATGTCTGCCTTTCTGTCACTTTGCGTTCCCCCGCTCCCATTACTTTGCTGTGCTTGAAGCATCCTTATTTTCAACAACTGAGTTCATAGTCATTATCTTCTGTTGAGGTGCAATACAAAAATGGCTTCTAGTATATGATTCATCATCTGTCTTACTCCTAATACCCTCTCTGAGTGTGTAGCTTCATATCTGACCATTTCTGCTTTCACACAATTTTTTTTTCTGTACTCTGTGTCTGTATACCCTTCCCTTCATTTTAACCAACAAACAAGAAGATAAAATATGTTCTTGGTATGTCATAAACAATATAATGCATTAAAAAACTAGCAATTCATAAATAATCTTAAAGACTGATCTATTAGGTGCATACATGAGGCATAAATAGTATGGTTATATAAAAATATTTAAATTAAGGCATTTATAAAAGCATTCTTTAAACCAGTGAAAAATTGTCAAAAATTGAAAAAATCAAGTTCTTGTCCATATACAAAGATGATCCTTATTAAGGAATATTATCAAATTATATGTCATGCCAGTATTTGATTTACATTCTGTTGCACAGACCTCTCTCAATCCTCTGGTGACTTATTAACGCTTTTGTGAAATGTAAGAGGGGTTTAATAGGTTATTATACTGCAAGGTCTTTTTCAAAGTGGTTCTGTATTCATACATCTCAATTCATCTTGAATTTGTGTTTATTATTTTGGAGTTCAATGTGTATCTCTCTAATTAGATTGGAATCTGTTTGGTGTTTAAACTGTTCTAGATGATAATTGGCCTTAGCAAGACAGAGTCTAAAAATAAAAACAGAAAATCAAATAAATTTCTAGCTCATTATTCTAAAAATAAATAAATAAATAAATAAATAAGCTTTATTTTTTTAAAGGAGAAGTAGCTCAAAACTGTCATTCTTTGTTTTCTACCCTTTATAAAGATAATTTCAATATGATTTAACTGGCTGTATTGTTAAAGATATTTATTCACGATACATGGTTTTCCCCTAAATTCTCTTCATTTAAGGACAGTTCACTGTGTGTTATTGCATTTTGTTGGTTTACCACTTTTCTCTTTCAGTTTTATCTGACACTTAGTCTAAAATTTCCATAAGATTGACTATACTTTGTATTGCAAGAAACTACAGGGTACGAATGCTCAAAAATAACTGAAAGCTGCTTATTTTCTTCAAGGTACTGATGGTCCAATGTCAGATATGTAATCAACGAGTATAATAATTTCATCAGAATTGTGGCAGAGGCTTGTAACAGCTTCCTTAATAGTAAGCTTGTGGCATAAGCTTCTCTGGGGGAATTTCTCCAAGTCCTAAATTCCCATATAACAAAGCTAAGAGATACTTCAAAAATATATTTCATTAGGACCTTAAAAAATCCATTGTTTCAATAAATAACAGTCATTACTAAAAAAAATTTCTTTGCTTGATCTTTTTTTTCAATAATAAATCTTTTTTTCATTTATGGATTTAAAAATTCATGGTCTTATATCTTTGTTATGTGTCCTTCACTAAATTAATCATGATATCCTCCTCCTTGTCCTTTCATGTTTAAGTTGCCAGAGAGTTTACAGAGGGAAAGGTAAAAAAGAAAAGTGGATTAGTGTTGGGGGACATCAGTCAATAGAGTGGCAGGAATGTGCCAGAACCATTCAGAACATAATCACCAAAGTAGCAACATCAAATCTCAGTTTTCTAAGCCAATAACTCTATTGTCTGGCTTTGAGCTGAGTTTTCAAGGAGAGATAGGGCCTAGAGTAAATTTAAAATCCTCCATTCCTGAGGTTTATGATGGATTCCTAGTTAATTTATGTTCTGAAAAACATTTATATCTAATTCTCATAAATGAAGAACTGACCTGTAATTTTAAATCTGGGCAAAATGTGTAAGAATGTATAGTAGCAAGCCAAAATGTCAATTAGGCCACCTAGCTTCAGCCATACAAAGTACAGCTCTTCATGTGTTTATTCAATAAAACAACATTTATTGAATGCTTTTTAAAAGTCGGTTACTAAGAACTCATACAACTCAATAACAACAACAAAAAAAACACATGATCCAATCAAAAATGGGCAGAGGACCTCAAAAGACACTTCTCCCTAGATGACATACAAATGGCCAAAAAATATTTGAAAAGATGCTCAACAATGCTAGCTATTAAGGAAATGCAAATCAAAACAACGAGATACATCTCACATCTGTTAAAATAGCTATAATCAACAGGAGAAGTGATAACAAATGTTGGAGAGGATGCGGAGAAAAAGGAACCTTCATACACTGCTGGTGGGACTGCAAATTGGTACAGCCACTATGGAAAAGAGCATAGAGGTTCTTCAAAAAACTAAGAATGGATCTGCTATATGATCCTGCAATCCCTCTACTGTGTATTTACCCTGAAGACTTGAAAACTCATATCCAAAAAGATATTTGCACACCAATGTTCATAGCAGCATTACTTGCAGTGGCCAGGACATGGAAGCAATTGAAGTGTCCTCTGATAAATGATTGGCTAAAGAAGCTGTGGTACATATATATAATGGAATATTACTCAGCCATAAGAAGAGATGAAATACTGCCATTTGCGACAACATGATGGACCTTGGGATAATCATGCTAAGTGAAATAAGCCAGACAGACAAAGCTGAAAATCACATGATATCACTTATATGTGGGATATAAACCTAAAAGCAATGAATGACAGGACAAACAACAGAGACTCATGGACATGGAATATAGACTAGTGGTTATCCAGAGGGTAGGGGGCGGGGAGGAGCGGGGAGGTAGATGGAGTAAATGGGGTCAAATACAGGGGTTAGGGGGAGGGTGAAGTGGGTAAAGGGGATCGAATATATGGTAGCTGAAGGAAACTGGACTTTGGGTGGTAAACACACAATAGAAAATACAGATATAAAATGATAATGTACACCTAAAATTATATAATTGTATTAACCAATGTTATGCCAATAAACTTAAAAAAAAAAAGAAACAGAAAAAAATAAGAGATAAAATAAAAGAGCCAGTTACCTACCATGTAACTAAAACAAAAAATCTACTGAAGGGAGCTTAGAATTCATTATTTTAAAAAAGTGTAATTACAGTACCAATCTCAGTTCTTCATCCTGTTTTTTATCTATACCCTCACTACATGAATTTTCCTTTGATTTTGAGTTTGGCCATGTGGTATGTTTTGGTCAATGTGATGTTAGCACATGTGAAAAAAGGAGAGGCTTAAAGTGTCCTCATATGCTGCATTCATGAGAAGCACACACCTCTGATTCCTGCCTGTCCAGAAAAACTGAGAGACAATGAAGGATATCTGGACCCAAACTGCAGCTTGGAGCCAAGTCCAAGCTGATCCTAGATTGTCTGACTCCCAGTTGGGTCAATCTTCAGACTCATGAGTGAGAGTAATGATTATTGTTTTAAACTGTTGAGTTTTGTTGTGATATGTTACTGGCATTGTCGTTGTAATAGTTGACTGATACAGTGAAGAGATGTTAAACTATGAGCTATTAAATGCAATGACAGAAGGATGCACGGATAGTCTGGAAGAAAAAGAAGAAATTTTCAACTTGAAATACTTTGATGCCTGGGAACAGAGACAACTTTTTACCTGTGTTCCAAAGGTAAGACAACTTTGAAGACAAGGTACACAGATGAGCATTTTGAATGGAAATAAGAGCTTCTCTCTCTGTATGTAGTTTCAAGGTCTTCCATACTCCACATAGCCTCTACACAGGATCTCTCCATGAGGTCTCTCTAGCAAGGAAGGCAAATGTTTTTTACATCTAAAAATTTAAAAATGGAATCTGTCAGGACTTCTTAAGGTATAGCCCCAAAACGCTGTCATCTCTGCTACACTGTATTGGTCAAAGTGAGTCCCAGAGCCAGAGAAAGAAAGGATAACACCAGGGCATGAATACGAGAGAAGGTATGGTTTACTGGAGATTATCTTTGGAGAGTAGCTACCATAAATTGGGTGAGGGTATCTTACACTGGGTTTTCAGAGAACAATTCTCTAACGAGATAGCATCTGATCTGAGAACTGAACAATGGCAAAAGGAGCCAGTTATGTAAAAATCTGAGAGAAGAGCAACTAAATCATATAAGTAGCCCTGGGTAAGTGTACTAGACATTTGGAAGCCCAGCATTTTTACCTCTTTCTATGGATGGAGAGCAACCTGCCTTAAGGAGAAAGTCTTGTCTTTCATCAGAAGCAGAATGTGCCTAATATTTACTTTCCCAACTTCTGTCACATAAGGTATGGGCATATGTCCTAGACACTGTAGATATTGTATGTGTCTCTGACTGATTCAGGTTTAGAGATCTGAAGAAACTATGTAGCATCTGTCCCAGAGAGTATGTTCTAAGCATCAGCAGCCATATCCAGTTACGAGGATGCAATTATTATGGCAGAAACATGCAATGCTTTATATCAGCACATTTGGCTCTGTAAATGACGTAGTCTGTTTCTATCAGTGATAATACAGATGTTTTCAACAGAATAGTGTGTGGCATGATTTGGGGCATTGTGGCTTAAGCTCTGAGCCATGTGCTTTAGATTTTCTATAGAAGATGAATTATTTTATTTAAACACACTCTTAAAAGGGTGGAAGATCAATCCCATAAACATGTCAGGCTCTTCAGCAAAGTTTCTGAGAGCTCAGTGACCTTAGTACATTATAATATAAACAACAGGATAACAGGCCACACACTTTACTCCACCTACCACTAAGAAAGAGGCACAGCGCGTCGTTGGTTTCGGGAAGCAATCTCTATCATGAAGCATGTTGCTCCGACTCATTCCACCAGTGAACCTTTGAGTTTTGAGAGAAATAAAGAATAAAAAAAATGTCTCTCCGGCTTATATGCACTGTAGTATAAGTGGCTGTAGCAGTTAGCCTTTATAACCCAGATAATAAAACTATCTGCAGCATCTGAACACTTGTGGAGACTGTGGAGCTCCAATAAAATGACATGGGAGTTCTCCACGGTTTTTCTCTCCTTTCAATTCTTACTAATGGAGTTACGCAGATAATGAAACCTGGCTACCAACAATGAGTACACATATACCATGTGCTCTCCATCCTAAACTGAAGACTATATGATCCACAAACCCATAAATTTAACACACTTTTCCTATTAAGTGGGAGTTTATATGTAAGATAATCCCAAGCAGGTACTGAAGGCACAGGTGAATAGCCTGAGCAGATGACTCATAATTACTGTTGTCTACTTTTTTTTTCCAAATTTCTTATATTTTGCAGATTCACAAAGAATCCCCTGTGACTAGATTACATAGGGGAAAAAAAAAAAGCCTTACTGTATGACATGCTTTTACCTGAATAAGGCAGAATTCTACCTACCACTAAGTGGAGAAAAGAAATATCCCCAGTGGGCAGAATTTATGATAATACATCGAGATGTCCTCTCGGCTTGAGTTAAGGAAAAACACAAATACCTGAACAATGGCAACTGGTAAAGTAAAATACATGAAAAAAGCAACAGTAGAAAATTGCTAGTAAAGAGTTCAGGGGAAAAACTATGTTATGAATTATACTTATCCCCCAAAAGATGTTAAAGAAATACCCGTATACCTGTGAATGTGAATGGAAATGTATTTGGAAATAAATGTTTGCAAATGATCAAGTAGAGATGAGGTCATTAGAGTAGGCTCTAATCCAATATGACTGTCATCTTATAAAAAAGGGAAATTTGGACATGGACTTTATATTAGGGCAACTTTAATCAGTTAATTCGAACATGAAAATAGAGTGTAAGCACTACTCTGGCTTTACAATGGAAAAAAAAAAAAAACAAACAGTCACTGGGTTAATTCCCCTACTCCACTACCAATAAAATAGAGAAACAGAAAAAAATCCCATCTGTCCATACAACAAGTCCAAAATCGGACACCTGTGTGGCAAATATGCATAGCGGTGAGTACCCCAGATACATGGTGGAGGTTGGGGCGATGCAACTACAAGCCAAGGAACCTCAAAGATGATAACAGACCGCCAAACGCTGGAAAGAGCAGGATGGAACAGATTCTCCCTTAGCGGCCCTTCAAAGGAACTCTCTGCTGACACCTGATCTCATTCTTCTAGCCTCCAGAAGTGTAAGACGAATAAAGTCCTATTGTTTTAGCTGTCCACTTTGTGATGCTTTGTGATAGCAGCCCCAGAAAACTAACATGATCTATATGGATGTACCTCCCAAGGTGGAAACATTTTTACGCCCATGTTCAGGAGACTGACACTGTGGAGGAAGTTACAATTAATCACAAAGATAACTTGCTTTGTTCTGCAGATATGTCAACTTTTTTTGTTTGTTTCAGATTCAATATTTAGTCGATGGAGTTAAGAAAAAAGTAGCCAGATGGACGCTCCTTCCCTTAAGCTGACTTGGCAACTGGTAATGTCTGTGTGACTGCGAAGGTCAATATGGAACCCCCACAATGACACTGTAACCCAAGATACAAGTCGTCACTTTGTGGTAGGTTATTATATTGAATCCCATTCTGCCATTGATTGGGGCAAAATTTTATTCAAATACATACTCTGGCAGTAGATTTACTTTAGCTGCCAGTTATATTTTGCAGCACTATCTCTGTGGACTTGCTGAGTGCTTTGTTCATCATCAAAAAACCCTAAGTAACACTGTAGCATAAGAAATACAGTATTGGGCAGAGGTTCAGAGTTCTCTGGTCTTCTTATGTGCTGTTCCCTCAAGTAGCAGATGGTAGAGGCCTTATTTCAGACTCGGTGTTAGGCTCAGCTGGGAATCCACTTGCTCAGTTGGATTATACAGCCTATTATTCCCCTGCCAAGTTTTGAGGAATATTCCTTTTTAAAGAGGCCAAGGTTAGTGTCACCTACAGATGTTTCTTGCCTGCCCAAGGGCCCTTGCAGCCAGTTTATGGGCATATATCTTAGATTCGCCAGTGAGACATATCGACTCTTTACTGTATATCAGAATTTACTGATTCAAATACACAAAATGGAATAAAAATCTCATATGAGCAGGAGTGGACAAACAGCAGAATCTAGAGTAATTTCTAGGTAGCACTGCGCATACCTCCAGTACAGGCCCTGGGGCGCTGTAGTTCTAGAAGCAATACTCTCCCGATGCTAAGGACGCCAGGAGGGAAACATAGATTTACTAATGTTATGCATCCTTTGTTCCTTTTCTGCATCTTATCAGATCTCATACACTTAGGAGATATTTTCAGAACTGAGAATATGCTCCCTATTCCAAAAGTTTCACCTTGTAGCTATTACCTTCACTCAACCCTGCCTAACATGACCACCACCTTCAAGGAAAATAATATGATATTATAAATAATGATATTATAAATATTAGCTTACTAACAACTAATTCTGAATTTGATATTAATTATGGCATTGATAAAGAATTCAAAAAGAATTCTAGCAAAGAGTCTAAATCTATAAACCAATTCTGTCAACAAAAGAAGCAATAGAGAATAATATTTAAAATAATGGTTCTGAAGCCAAACAGCCTTGGTTTAAGTCCTGGTTTTATCTCTAAATTATTGTTACTTTTGCCAAGTTTCTCGTTTCTTAATACTCCCATCTCTAAAAATTATACTAACATCATTGGAGTATTAATAAGATTAAGTGTAAAAATACCTGCAGCCTTCTCAAGAAATGTCTTTCATAATTATAAACAATCTATATTATCTATTTAAATTAATAATTAGTGTAAATAAATGCATTACAGTGTTTCTTGGAGAGAAAAATAATACACTAAAATTTTACCTCATATCTTGAAAAGTATTTCTGCTAAAACATTTTGTATTAGCATAACTTTAATCAATTAATTTGAATAGAAAATAAGCACTAAATCTGGCTTTACAATGGAAAAAATGTATTAATGTGAGCAGAGCTGTCCCAACAGTAGTGAGGGTTAATTCCCCTACTCCACTACCAATAAAAAAGAGAAATAGAAAAAATCCCATCTGTCCATATGACAAGTCCAAAATCAGACACCTGTGTGGCAAATATGCATAGCAGTGAGTACCACAGATGCTCTATATTTAGTACAAACCATATGCTTAATGATTTACTTAAATTGAATTGGGAGGATGATCCACCATAGAAAAAGTCCACAGAGCAATTAAGGAACAACATGTTCTGCTGTTCTCATCTCATCTTCCCTCCTTTAGTCCCAGATGTTACAAGCACTACAGAGACATTAGTCAATTTGCTAATTTATTGTCAGATTGTTAAAGGTTTATGAAGATTTTGACCCAATTTCCTACATTTGTTTTGGCATCAAGATTAATTTAATTATAACTGTCTTGGGGACAAAAGGAACACAGTAGGATATCATGTTACATTTGAATGGCTTAATACTTTTATTAGACACGCTAAGCATTTGGACATTCTCATCTTCAAGAGTGTTGATTGCCCTGAAGAAAAGATGATATAAAGGCAACTAGCAGTTATCCTGCATTTCCTAATGGCATTAACTTGATTGCGCAACCCTTTTATCTCTAAAAGGAAGTCCATAAACTTCTTAGACTTCCAATAGCTCTAGTATTTTATTTAGGGGCTTTTATTCTGTATATATTCCTATATTTTAAAAGCTGTCACTTAATATTTAGAAAATTAAAATAATAATAATAATAATAAAGTTCTATCCCAGGTCATTAGTAGAATCCTTCCAATAAAATGTGATACACATTTTCAAATTTATTTGAAAGGAAACTCATGGTGTACGTTTTGCTCAAATTTCATCTCCCTCAAACATATGTTGATTCAGTGATATTGTTTAAGACATGGACTCCTTGAGTTTAAACTTCCACATCTATTAATGGGGATAATCTATGTCTACACTAGTTGACAGGATTATTGTATAGATTAAACAGAATAATTTGTATAAAAGTATTTCAGTATTGTAATAGGAATACCATTTTGAAGTTACTATTTTTTTCATACATCTTTGTGTCATCTGTTTAGCTAGACTCCAATTTCTCCAAGGATAATGAAGAAGATTATAGATACTATTATGATACGAAAATAGAGACTTCCGATACAGCTTTGGGACCAAATAAGAACTAATTAAATCCATCTTGTATTGAACTAACTTTTATCTAATTAAATATGTAAATGAAGTTGCCAGGTACAAAATTCAAAGCTCAAACAAAATAATGACCAACTGTCAAAGAATTTGGGAGAAAAAACTATAAATACACTAAGTCAATGGTTCTTAAAATGTCTTCTCCAGACCAGCAGCACAGAACCACCTGGGAAATTGTTAGAAATCCTGCAAATCCTCAATCTCCACCTCTGACAAAGAACAATAATGGTATGTTGGAAATAACTGTCTTTGTAATTATATAGAATCTCCTTCAAGAGTTTGGGGCCACCATTAATCCTTAACAAGAATTCAGTTACTATACTTTAATGAAGGAATGCACTAAGTTTCATGTGGAAAGCATCCCATCAGAGAATCTTAACCTCCAGCACAGCACAGTCCAAAAGGACTTTCTGCAAAGACATAAGTATGTTATATTTATGTTGTCAAACTGAAAATGTGGCTAATGAGACTGAGAAACTGAATATTTAATGTTATTTAATTGTAAATAATTTCATTTTAAATAGCCACATGTGGCTATTAGCCATATTAGCATAGCTCTGGTGGCTATTTCTATAATAGAGGCTGTTAGGTGTTGCATGACAATATTGAACATTACATGAAATGGTATATTTTCATAAACGGCAAGAAATAGAATGAGAGGGATGAAATCTAGAGAAAGTGGTTTTTGGGTTGGGCCCTGGTGAATGAGACTGAATTTCAAAACACAAATATGGGCAAAGACTATGGTATACTGGAAAAAACAGTGGAATATAAGGTGCAGAAACTGCCCAAATTGGTTTGTGTACAAAACATAGGTTGTGAAATTGTGGAAAATAAGAATGGAAACTTCACTGAATCCAGAATATGAAAGCCTAAAATTTACAAGCTTTATTCTTTAAAAAAATAATGAATATTTCAGGCACAGGAATGACAACACTGGAAAGATGTTTAATTGCAGAGGATGCATTAAGTGATGGAAGGAAAAGAGAAAATAAGGCAGGAGACCCAGTGAAATGTAATTTTAGGGTAATAAGAGTACTCATTTAGGCATGTTTCAGTTTAATTAAAAAAAATATTTGAGTACTTATTATTCGTCCAGCATTTACTAATACACTAATCGACAATATTTATAAAATTGTGGTCTACTTTAGCCAGAAACACATGAAGTACTTGTTTAAAAAGTTGATTTCCAGATCTCTCATTAAATGCTTTAAGTCAGAATCTCCAAGTACAGAGCACAATAACATATAAAGTATTCAGTAACTTTAGAACACAAACATTTTAGAACTACTGGACAAATCATAAATAGTAAGAACCTAACTTATGTGGATCACGTATAAAATTAATTAAATGTACAATATTTAGTGATTTGGCTACATATTTGCTGACCTTGTGACTCACACTGATTTTCACCTCTTTATTTCTTTGCTGTACCATTCTCATAAGATTAATGGTCCTGAGAACCAGTTGTGTGAACTTTTTTAATCTATGGGGTCATACGAAGTGACATGTCAGATTAAGTCAGCTATCACTACAATCTAGTCTAAAATCACTTTCACCTGAAGTAGCCAAATAATTTAGGCAAGGGAATTGAGTGTTAAACTATTTAAATGATCACATCAGCTTGATACATTATTATGTGGTCAGACTATTCCTCGTGTGTGTTACCGATAAAATTCATATTCTCCATTTCGCAGTTTAAGGAGTTATTACCCTATGCTCCTCTTGCACTTGTCATGACCCTTAGGAGATGACACTGTGTGGAAGACCCTTCTATACCCATTTCCATGGGAGAAGGGCCTTAAAACAGTAACACGAATGCATTTCCAGTCCCGTCTCATTGTGTAGTTAGTTAAGAATATACAATAAAAAGTGGTCGCTCCTTGTATTGGTATAACATGCACCCTATTAGCTAATTAAGGATTTATAATGAAGAGAAATGTTTTCTAGTTTTTATATCCTTACAGCCTATTAAGACTCTACGAGACAGGGGGCATGCTGTTCAACTCAGTAAAAAAAAGTGAGTGGGGAAAAGATTCTGAACGTGATGCTAATGGAGACAGGGTCCTTTGCCTCACAGGTCTTTATTTTCACCATAATTATAGTTAGGGTGCCAAAATCACAATGCTGCAGCAGTAAGCCTAGAAGTGGCAGTGATTCTAATGGCAGAAGTAAGCAAAATGAAAGAAGTCACTTCCTTCTCAACCTCAGTGCAATAACAGTGCAGTCACTGTTCACAGTCTTCATTTGAAGGTGACTGAATTGTGAAACATGACATTCTCCTGACTTCATTTTACCAGCAATGAATTCTACTTCCTTGAAGTAACTTCTGCTAATATGTTGCTTTTGATACATGAAATAAGAGTAGTGAACACACTTTATAAAAGCAGATACACGTTTCCACTGGGCTTACAAAATGCTGTTCCCTCTACACACTGCAATCGATTAAGAGTAAAATATCAGCATTCATCAGGGAACTCCAAGCACTGTAAATTTCTCTGGCCCCATGGTGTGTTAAAGATTTGTCTCCCTATAATTTAATCGTGTTTACTAACTATTTGCATATTGCTTATGCATCATAGATGCTAAAAAATTGGGAATCTGCAGCCAGAAAATAATATAACAGCAAACATTTACATTCCTTACATTAAATATTTATAAAATCTTAAAGACTGCTAGGAGCTTCTTCCATTTTTAATTATAATCATGAAAGTGAAAACTGTTGCATTTTTTTTTTCTGAAGAGGTACTTTACTAAATACTGAAACAGCTTTTTTTTTTTTAAACAAAATAATACTTGGCAATTGTTATCATTTTTTAATATAACTCTATGGTTACTCAGTCCAATTTTATAGCTCAATTATAATGTTTGGTGCAAAATACTTAATTCACATTATAATAACAAAAGAGTTATGCAAAAGGGACCATATAAAACCAGTAAATAATAAAACAGCAAGTTGACTATGTTTTAATATTTTTAAAGATGAGTTAACAGTGTTCTTTTCTAAGCATTATTTTTTTCCTTATGGTTGAAATTGCTGAGCCCCGAGAAATAGAAAAATGCTCTTTTCTCCATCATTCTAGCACTATGCTTTACAGATAGCCATTTTACATGACAATGGTTTCACATACAGCTGCCCCCCCATTTACCCACTCCTTGAAAGTTGGGGAGAACTTCACATTTTGAAATGAAACTAACGTTGCACAATAATAATGGGCTATTCATTTTAAGCTGTATGCTCAGGGTCCTTTTATAAGAGCGGTAGGGTAAGCTCAACTTTGATTACAAATAACATTTAATAAGTAAACCTGACATATGAAATGAATTGCAAAAATCTAATTTTGTGGCATAGCAATCAGGCATACCAGTTAAGGACTTTTTTTTTAATTCCTATAACTGGAACTGCTTTTAGAAATCAAACTGTTTTTACGTATTTAATTTTTCCTCTGACATATAAAATTAGCAGTGAAAATATACATGACTGAACCCATAAACCCTAGGGTCAATTCAGCATTGGTGGTTATTTTTTAGGTGTCCTTCCCAGGCCACAGCACACCTTCCCCCAATGCTGTTGATCTACTGTTTGCTTTTTGTCATTACGTCACCCACTTCAGAAGAAAGAACTTGTCCAAATTCTTCTAAGTTCCTGGTATTTGGTATATGTGAGTTCTATAGGGCTACATCCAATAGAAACTCTGTACCCTAAGCCTGTTCAGTACTGATGAGGTGATCTTGAGAGTCAGCTATATGGTATGGTATATCTGGTAAACTTTGGATGAGTATTTAAGGAAGCAAAATGGCCATGCCATTTTCTACTCGGCAAGGGATGACAGTGGTTCGAGTTCATAAGAGCTTATGCTTTACTGAATAAGGCAGGAGAAAGAGCTATTGTTTCTGAGAAGATAAACATTTTGAACACGTCTTAAAAAATAATAAAATAACAGGGGCGTATATTTTCAAGGGCTGCTACATGATAAAGCAGAAAATACAGTGAGCACTCAGAAAGAGCAAACTTTGGTTCAAAGTTCTTAGGAAGACTTGACGAAACGAGCCCGAGGAGAGGGTGGGATGTAAGTACCTCGAGGAGGGTAGTCTCTTCATAGACATAGGTCTTTGCTAGATAATTTATAAAGTTTCCTATTTTTCCAGCATTTCGGTGTTAATGGTTAATGACTACACATGTTGGTAAAACATCTGGAGGTACCCAGGTAATAATAAATAGCAGTACTAGGAGTGAGGAGTGAAAAGCAAACACTTCTGATTCCTCAAGATAACTGAAATTATTCTTTTTCTAAAAGAAACACACATGAATTAAAAGATCTGAATTTCCATTAGAAGTAAATTTCCTCTAGGGAGCTCTAAGCTACTTAGTAAAACAAATGGGCATTTTAGAGCAAGGAAACGCTACAGATTTGCTTTGGAAATTAAGTTTCCTATCCCAAAATCTGCTTCCCTAGGAAAAGTTTCAGATGAACTACTCAGTTTTACTTGTCTTGCTTCTGTTGCTGCTTAAACCTGAATATAGTTAATAAGTGCTTCAGAAGAAACCCAAGGAAACAAAATATGTCCTTTCTTTTTCAACATATGGGCCTTACTCTTGAGTACTAGAATTGCATTTCATATCTGGTTTGGAACTCAGTTCTTGAGAGCTGAACATAATCATCTTAATCCTTTTGGCTGCTTAGTTATTACTGTGAAGAGTAGGGAGAAAGGTGCCTCTATTGAGTTTGCTCTCCAATCTCTGCTTCTCTAAAGAGTGCAGGTGAATAATCTATATTTCAAAGAAAGATGACCTTTACTTGATTTAATGAAATCTCTCTTTCAATATCTGAAATGAGAAAGTGATTAAAGCTTCGGTTGATAGGCAAGATGTATTTTAGGAATAGATAAGCATAAAGGTCAGACGCTGTCAGAAAGGATTTTGACTTTCTTTAATATTTAAGTATTTCATATGAATCATGGTTAATGCATTAGTAGCATGTTTTTAAGTTTCATTAAAAGTCCTGTATTTTTTTTTTTTATAATTCAAAATTGAATTCTCATATAAGGTAAAGATATCGGGGATGGCAGGTATATTTTTGTTGGGATAAGAAACTTTTTGTTGTCATAAGACCATATAAGATAATGGTTATTCAACACACTGCTTTGGATAGTTTAAAATTCTGTTAGACATATTCCTAAATTATAATTATTTTTTTAAATTTCAATAGCTGTGCTTTGAATGTCATCTATATTCAAGGAATTTCTTAAAAATTAATAGGATAGTAAATATCTAACATTTATTGACATCTCACTATGTTATCAAATGTTTTCTAGGTGCTTTACAATTATCAGTTAATTTAACATACACCTAGACCAGTATTTGTTCATAATAAAGATCTGTTAAAAGAATAAATGAATAACTTTATGAAGTAGGTTTTTGGTCCCCATTTTATGGGAACTCTGTGACACCGAGAAGTTATAGTTTGCCAAAGATTATAAAACAAGTAAGTAACAGAGCTGGATTTTAATACAGGTCTCAAACCAGAGCCTAAATTCATAATCATGATGCTCTGTTATGTGCTCTTAGTATAAATAATAGCTTATAACTTACATTTGTATAGTATTTAATATTGTACGAAATGCTTTTGTTCATCTTTCATTCATTATAACAGATGTGCATTATAAATTACAAAATCTATTTCATGTAAAATGTTACCACTATACAAACATTTCCTCTCTTTGACCTTTTATTCTACCCTTTTAAGGTGCCTTTGTCACTGAAAATAGAATAAAAGCCAAATTCTATTCAATAATATGTGAAGATGTTATAAACTGAGAATCACACAAACAAGGTTTTTAGAAATAAGAGAGTAAGAAAGTTAACAAATATTTTAGATATTTAAGGAAATATTAGAAACCATGGGGGATAACTTGAGAAAATAAAAAAAAAAACCAAAAAAAACCCTTACAGCACCTGCTGGAAACTGAATTCAAATTTGATCAAACACCATCACAGGCGGCAGTTCAGCAGGAGTGCTGTGTGCTCCAGCTCTTCCCAAGCCTCCCTCTCCCATCACCAGGAGGGGCCCCGCCCGACCCACAGCAGAGTTCCAAGTTTCCCTATCACTCGCTGCCTGGACACCATCCAGGCTGACTTCATGGTGTCCATATTCCCGGTGAAGTCAGCCCCCATGAGAAGCCTGAGATGGCTGGGTATGTCTCAATCCCCAGATTTTAATCCCTTACACGGATAAGTACAAATTCATTTGATTTTTTACCTAGCTACCCTTCGATGACTCCTGAAGCTTTTCCACCGTATCATCTGGAATGCAGAGATATCAGCAAAATCCCCTGATGCTCATCCATTTCCCTAAAAGAGCCTTTTGTCTTTTTGCTCTAACATGGCTCTCCCCTCAGCGTTCGGCCTCCTATGAATCCCCCCAAATGCTACTGGCTGTTTCTTTTCTCATAATTCTCCTAGCACTAAGTAAGGTTAGATGTACGTAGTTGTTTTTCTTGCATCTCATTCCTTTTTTTCAGAATATTTTGCCTCTTCCCTCCCTAAAAACAGCCCGTATTGAATCAACATCTCAAGAGTATATCATAAACAGCAATTTGCATTAGTCATTTAAAAAACTCAAGGTCACTCTCAATCATTCCTTGATTCTGTCACTCTCGCTAATTTATTCTTGCCATATTCTTGGCAATGTCCATATTCTCATAGATCATCCTTCCAGCACTCTGGTCTTTCAGTCCCTCCACTTCTTCTCCTCTATTTGTTCTGTACCCTACCCTACCTCTCACTTCCTGAGCCAAACTCTAGGACATATTACCAATAACTAATCTCAGATTCATAATCTCAGATTCAAGCGCTCAATTTTGATTCCACCTCTTTCATCCAGATAATGCCAACCAATAGTCCCGGGCACCATCAATTTCTTGACCTTCTCTGACAATTAGATTTTAATAATTATTTCCCTCTTCATGGCCTCTGACCCATTTTGTGCTTTCACTTTTTATTCAAATTAAGTTCCTTGCTTCAACAATGTAATTATCTCCTTGTTTTATAACCTCAATGATTTTGCTTCTCTTTCATTCCTCAGATACTTACGTAAAATAACACCCAACCCTGCCAAATATCTGCTGGCTTGACATCTGCACGTGTAACTGCGTCAACTGGCCTCACTTTATATTACTACCACTCTTCTCAGCTGAGCCCTTACTGTTGCTCCACATCAATATTACATTTCCCTTATCCTTCCACTACCCAGGCCCCTAGACAATTATTAAGCCTCCTGTTCTCTCCGCCAAAACCTTCAAAACTTCTTTCTCCATTTTCAAACAGCCTATAACTTTGTTTCTTACTTTACTTAGAAAATAGAAAAAAATCATAAGAAAAAAATCCATAAGCAACCTACCACCACCCTTCCCATTTTTTCCCATGCTTCAGTTTATTAATATGGGTTTACTGTCTGCTTCTAAGACCAATGCATTACTGATGCATTATATCTCATATCTTCTCATTTAAATCTAGCCCATTGCTTCAGTAATAACCACTCTCTCTCCATTGGATCATTCCTACCTGCACACAATCATGCCAGTATTATCTCACTTCAGAAATTTAATAAGCAAATCTCTCTCTTGAGTTCATATTCTTTTCCAGCTACCATTCACATTTTCCATGCTTTCATTTACGCAATTTTCCTCTAAAAACATGTATACTTGAGATCTTCACTTCCTCTGCTGCCTTAAACTCATTCCAATCAGTTTTATCTCTAGCACTTACTCCAAACTGCTTTTGTAAGGATCAACAACCACCATGACCTTGATAAATAATATCTAGCTCTCGTCTCTCTGGACACAGCAATGCAATGAACACAGATGATCTCTATTCCCCTTTGTCATACTAGCTTCACTTCGCCTGCAGGAAAGAAACATCCTCTTTTCTCCCTATCACTTGATGGCTTCTAGTTCTTTTATATCTCTTTGCAGCAGATTCTGGCTAATCTCTCCAACTTTTAACACTGGAGTACTCAAAGCTCTAAGTTCCTGGACTCCTTTTGAGGTAGCTAACTTCTTGCCTCATAGAACTAAGAAGCACTGGCACATGAGCATTAAGATGAATGTTAACACCATCTTTGTAGTCACATGTAATGATTCTTATCTCTGATGACGATAAAATGTTGTATGTGGTCCATGCATGTGGCTAGTGGAATCAGTGATAGGGTGTGGTGGTAAAAATTAATTTCTAATGTTACAACAGTTTAACATAAATCTTGGAAGAGAATAAACTAATTTTTTTCCTAGGACAAATCTTAGATAGCCAGCATTTAGTAAAAGAAGCATAGCAAGGAATGTAGCATACCAAGTTTGTTTCCTGTGTTCGGCAATTATTAATATGAATTTTAGATTTTATTTTGAGAATTCTAACCTATAAAAGTTAAAAAACAATACCCCAAATTTTTACAAGGTGATAAAACCAGATTTTGCTTTCCACTCAGGTTCTACAAATGATTTATCTATTTTTCTGATGTTTAAACAACCATTCCACTTACACGTCTGACCTTAAACCATCATTCAGTTACTCTTTCCCATTCTATCTTTGATTTCCTAAAAAGCTTTGTTTCATTTACTCTATCAGCTTGTTCAAGTACCTCAAATCCTAAAATAAATTCATGCTGGATATTTCCAGCAGAGTGTGTATACTAGTATCTCAGACTCAATAAGCTCTAAACCAATTTATATATTATAAAGTCACTACTATAATTCAAGTCTTCTACATCTATTCCTCAGAATTGGTGAAGGTTCTTTCTGATCTTACTGATTGACACACTTCTGTTATTATACCCCTTCAATCCAAGTTGACATAAACAAATCCAAAATCTCTGTTCCTTACAGAAAACAATTAAATCATTTTGTTTTTAGAACTTCTAAACAAAAGTTTGCAGTACTTCTCAAACTTTTCCAACAACATAGTCCTAATGGACAAAGAATGGTTTGCTATGTACTTTAAAGTTTGTATATTCCATTTCATGATGTTTGTCTTAATATATAAAAGAATTAACATCTTACAAGTATTTAAGGAAAATTTCCTTTCTTCAATCCATTCTAGCTTTTCTGCTTGTGTATCTGAATACTGTGTAGACTTAGAGCTGCTTGATGGAAGGAATCTTTCTTATTCCTCTTTGTTTTTTTCAGTGTGGTGCATACTGTCAGATTCACAGAATTCAATACAGATTGGTCCAATAAGTGAGAAAAAATGAAAACGGACAACCAATATAATACTAAAATCTCAAAATTTAAAGTCACATATTAAGATAGATACTTACTCAGATTGAATCTTTTTGTATTTCTATTTCTGTCTACCTCTGCTCAATAGGAGAGTGGCAATTATTGTGAAATAAATCTCATCTACACTGCATCCTTGATTCTTTATTATCTTTATTTTCGGTATTCTTATTTGTGTTTGATATAATTGTTCCTTCCCTTTCAGGTCTTTTTTCTTTTATCGTAACATGTATGCTCCTTTTTTCTACCCTACTCTTAGAAATGGTAATTTGCTAGAATTCCTAATTTTTGGCTGGGCATACAGCCACTGGGAAGACGAATGCAGTCCCCAGCTTCCATTTCAAGCTAAGGGTAGCTAAATAACTACTTTTTTTGGCAGAGGTGTTCTGTGGGAACTCCAGGAAACAGCCATAAGTGGAAGGCACATCCTTTTTTTTTTTTTTTATTTAATCTGAGCCTCTTTCCTGCTGAATGGAAGGCCGACATGATGGTAGGATCTGTAGGAGCCACAGTGGCCCATAAGAGGAAAGAAATCTGTGATGCTGGCAGAGCCACCATATAACTATGGGCAACCTACCCTCAGATTTCATTGACACAAGAAAACAATTAAGTTCTACCTTGTATAACTGACTGTTCTCCAGTAGTTTCTGTCTACTGTAGTGGTACATAATCCTAACTGATGTATCTCAGGGAAACGGATGTCACCTAAATTCTTTTTAGAAGATGAGATGCATTGTTTAGATGTTGAAAGCAAGTGCCCTTGAAGTCTTGAATGTGAGGAGAACTAATCAGCATAAGAAAGAAAAAAAAGGAGAGAGAAGAGAGAGGAAAACGCATAGAAGAAAAGAAACAGAGAGAAACATAATGGGACAATATGGAGTGATCTATTAAAGTCTATTCTAATCTCACAAAACTCTTGATGTGCCTAGAATAGGAGAAAGTTTGACTGAGGCAGAGCTGAGGTAGTCTGCTTGAAAGCAGAGCAAAGAAGCTTAGAGAGAAAGAGAAAAGCATTGGGAACTTTCTGAGATCAAGGTGATATTATTGGTATTTTACAAGCCATGAAATGTGTGTGTGTGTTGTACCTAACTTAATATATGTACGTTCACTATTGATGCCAGCTAAATACTTTTATTATATACTTACAGCTGACATCAATAGTGAACTCTCATATTTAATTATCATGATCTAAAAAATACAGAGGCATTTATTTTCTCAAAAAATAAAACAGAAAGATTATTAAAATTAGTAGCTGGAAAATTCCGAGTGGTCGTTAGGACCAGGATATGGAAAAGCCCTTCCAAGTGGGAAAAGAGTATGACGTAGCTGCAAAAAAGGAAAACATCTTGATTCATTAATAGAGAATGAATTCCAAGATATATCTGTAAGTTTAAAAAAATAAGGTGCAAAAGTTTATAGTATACATACATACATATGTTTGTACATATATAAACTTTGTGAGATGTAAAGACTTTTCTATAGCCTTGACTCTTTCAGATTTAGGTGTTCCTTTGCAAATTATTGCTAATATTAATTTTGTTCCTCATCAAATGGACCCTCCTACTGGTTAAGCCTTTATCAAAAAATTTTGCCATAATCAGTTTTTACTGTCATCGTAACAACAAATCTTTAATTTTTCTCATCAGATATGGGTATAGAAACTCTGAAATCATTTTATGCCTATTGAAGGAATTATTGAGAAAATTCATATTGAAATTTATTATTTCATAATTTCAAATATTTGTACATATACCACACTCACTTATGTACACACTGTACATTCTGGCTCTGTTTACAGGAGCCCAGGAGCAATGGTGTGCCAGTAAAATGAGCACACCTGGCGTCACTGAGCCTGGATTGATGTTGTAATCAGCATCTAAGATTTAACACGAGCCTTACCTTCTGGTATTGTTACCCTAATGTAGTTCACTTTCACACTGAATCAAGGCTTGAATGACCAAGAGACACCAGATGTAACATTGTGTGATTCTTAAGGCTAGGTCACAAAGAAAAAAATATGACTTCTTTCTTATTTGCTTAGATCATTTACTCTGGAGTAAGCCAGTCACACTGTTATGAGAACACTCAAGCCATCTTGGGGTGATGTTCACACTGGATGGGGAGTATATTAAGGTCTCTGTGTCAACTGACCAATACCAACATGACAATCATGTGAGTGATCTACTGGAATCATGTGGTTCTTTCAAACCTTCAGATCACTGAAGCTCTCAGTGGACAGTTGACTGAAAAACATGAGATGCCCTAGCCAGAAACACCCAGCCAAGCACTCCTGAATCCCTGACCCACAGCGACAGAGAGAGATAATAACTGTTTAATATGATTTTAAGCTGCTGCATTTTTGAGGACACTAGACAAACAGTAATTGAGCACTCATGTGGTTTCTAAATACCATTTACCACTGAAGGAAATTAGGATCCCTTGGAAAAATGACTGATTCCAGGTCTGGGACAGGAAAACTAGACAATGAAACTGAAATATCTTGTTGTGCCAGGAAGTAAGGAAGTGATTAAAAATGATATGAGTATGTGTCAAGAAGTTAGAGGATCAGCTTGGCAGGGTTTCAACTAGACAAACTGGTGTAATTTAACATCAAAAGGGGCAAGGATATTAACAAGCCTATTGAGTAAAGTAAGAATCTGTGGGTCTATATTGAAGATAAATACATACATACATGTATCCTAGTGTACATAAATATATGAATAAATAAAAGAATAAACCAGTGAAGGCAAATTCTTCATTTTAGTATAGTATCAACTAATATATAGAGAAGAATATAGTTAAATAATTACCTTTACAGCCAACATAATACGAATTGATTCTGGCAAGAATCACCGATACAGGCTTAATAGTAGAAAGAGAACATTTGATGAGAAACAGGAGATTTACATATTCTCCTAGGACCTCTCCTTAGTTATTAACTACAAAAGGAAAAGTTTCTAGTAATTTTGAAGTAGATAAAACATACATTTTTACTAAGAGATCAAAATTAACATCACCAATAAAATTACAAAGGAACATCCTAGGCCTCCAGTGTGATGTCCTGAGAAGGACAGAGCATCACTTAAGAAGTGTGCCAGCCAAAGATGCATAACCTGAATCTAATCATGAGGAAATATCAGCCAAATTCAAACTGAAAGGTAGTCTATAAAATAACTAGCTTGTATTCTTCAGGAAATCTCAATGTCATGAAAGTCAAAGGGATACTGGGGAACAGTACTAGATTAAAGAAGGCTAAAGAGACTTGCAAACTTTATTTATCATACAACTTGGACAAATCCTGTATTGAAAACAGTCCTACACAGGACATTGTTGGTGCAATTGAATAAATTAGAGTGGGGACTATAGGTTAGAATTGAGCATTATATTATTTTCATGAATTTATTAATTTTACAGAGGTTATTTTTTTTTAAAAAAATCTCTGTTCTTATGCAGATTGAAACATTAAAAAAATAAAGAATAATGATGCTTGGACACAGGACATATTGAGAGAGAGAAAGAGAAACAGAGGCAGAGAGACAAAGACAGAGTTATCACAGAGAAAATGAGCTAATAATTGGTAAAATTGTATGAGAGAGATTTATTCTTGCAACTTTTCCGAAGCTTGAAATTACAATCCTTAGGAAATTTCATTCCTTTAACATTTTAAATTAATGTCTTATTTGGAGAGTAGACAAAACAGTGAAAATGTAAGATGTGAAAGGTAATATAATTACTAGTGGTCAGAAGGAAGAAAGAGTAGACTTCTGTATAAGAAAAACTAGTGAGAATTTCTATTAAACAAAGACAAAATCGTGTGTATAGTGGGAGCAGGAACAAGAGGACAGATTATAATAAAGAAATTCAGCATGGAGTACAAAAGATTAGAAGAGTGATTTAGGATTTCTCTGAGCACTGATAAAAAAGTTACAAATTTGTCTATATCAATTTCGATTCTCTACTAACAGTTGGAAATTTTCATAGTTGTGAATTCTATCTAATCATATATGGAAAATTAAGATCGTCTTTTTCTAACTAAATCTAAATATATAACTCAACTTTCAATTTCAATTTCGTGCAATGCAATTTAAGATCTTAGTAAGTTTTAGTTTCTCCCTTTTCAACTCTTCTTTCTTTTTTCCTAGCTGTGATGTAAACAGATGGAAGGGGAGTATGGGGTGATCTAAATAAGGATGAGGGCACAAGAGGAATTGCATGGGCAAATGTAAAATGATAACTCAGATTTTCCCTATCGATCTTTGGTTAAGAGCAGCATCTGTTCTTAATTTTTCAAATTTTGTTCCCACATCACCAACTGCTGAGCTGCCACTCTCTCCCTCACCTAAACATTCATAACACTGACATTTCTTTATGAGTAAAAGCCAGTTACTTTACAGACTACCAAGTCACTAAGGTTTCTCTTTCTCTTCATCAGACATAAGGCTTCTCCAGTTCCACTGGCCCACACTTAGTTTTCCTTGATTTTTTAAAAAAGACATGGGACGTTTTATAATAATCTGTTGCACCCCACTGGATCATCAGAGGTTGGGTGATGGGGTATCCAGACACTTTGTGAACAAAGACATTTCTCTTCTATTATAACTCTCTTTTGTTGATGCTCCAGCGGGAGTGGAAGTCTTTCTCTGTGATGCTGTGGTCCTCCTTGTTCTTTCCTCTTCTATGTGATCTTTGAAGGGATTTGCCTAGATTATTTCCTTCTGTTGGGAAACCTGCTCTTATATAATCAATATAGATGCCCCACTCCTCCAACACATATACACACCATTTTTTAAAAAAAACAAAATTGTGCTCAGAGTCCACAATACTAAACTTTGTATTAAACAAACCAATCAACTTTCATTCTAAAAATCTTACCTCTTGAAAAACTCAAATCACCTGACTTATTAGCTCTCTGTCCTTGCTTTTTGAGCTTTACCAAATCTACTAAGATACTCCGTGACTTTTTTCCTTTGATTATTTTGTGTGCTTGTTTTCTTAGATAAAATAAAATCTCTTTAGGCATGGCAGCCATTGATCCAGCGAAGACTAGGAAGAGGTATTAAAAACAGCAACAGCAAAATTACTTTAATATTGCCAAAGTTTTATCCCATTTGCCAATTTATAATATAGTTCCTGTGTAATCCACCACGTATTTATGAACTACTTTTTCCAGGTATTAAAAAGGTACATTTAGATAGATAAACCATAGTTTCAGTCCCCTTGGTAGAAAGAGGAATGTGCTCATAGGAGCTAAAAGAATGGAGCTTAAGCTAGTCGTGGTTGGGGGATTCTGTGGGGGTCAGCTTAAGAGTAACTTCCAGAGGAATTCTGATACTCTGGACTTCAGCCAAGACTAGGCTGGAGCAGTCACTGCACCATGAGCAGGGTTTGTGTGGTCTGAAAGTTTCTTATAATCCATAAGATATATGGCTTCAGAGTTTGTTTCATCAGCCTACCTCTGAGCACTACAGAGCAGCAGTGATAGAAACGCAGCCACCAGAAATACTGTCCTGTAATACGACTGCTCTGGCAATACTGAAACAATATTCAGCACAGCACAGCTCTACTGAGCTGCATGTGTGCAAAAAATGGAAGACAGCTGGATACCCAACTGCTGCTGCAAAGCGAGCAGACACGGGGGTAATTACAAGCAGAGAGGGCAGCAGAAACATGTTAAGGATTCATAAAAGTACGGCCTCAGGCAATGTAGCATAACTGAATATATGAGAGGAGGAATGCTGCTGAAGGAATGAAGAGGCTTGCTCTTACATAAATTTCAGATGAAACAAGACAGTATCATGTACCTATACATAGCGCTATTCGTTTCATTTGTTTAAATAACAAAGATTAGTATACCTGTCAAACACAGTCAGAAAGTATGTATTTATCTAGTGTTTTTGAGTTGTATTATTGTCATTTTACTTGTTGTTTTCCTAGTTAACAATTATTTTGCACCCTAAATCAAAAATAACTCTAATAATTTCTTAAAATCTATTCAAAGTGAATTTGAAGGAGCAGGTGGTGTTTTCTCTCTCCCTCCTTCTCCCTTGAAATATTATATATGATTAAAGCAAAAATCAGAATAAAATCTAAGGATAGAGGTGATAGGTTATTTTTGCTTATATTGTCAAGGCATTACCACAAAGTAATAAACCTGCTTTTTGAGGGTAACTTAAGGGAATCATTCTTATATTTCAGGCATGCGTATTTATTCATTCAATCCCTCCAACAAGGTATTTACTCAGTGTTATACGCATACACCGTGCTACTCACGCCAGGAGACAGGAGATGCAGACAGAGACTATTGGCATGCATGACAGGACCTTTTACTTCTCCTTCCAGACTTTAGTTTAGCTTCAGGTACGTAAAAGGAGTAAACTTATTTCCATGCAGGCAGTGTTGCTCACTCCATATCACAAGAAGTACTTAGCTCTCGCAGACTAACATTCCTGGCAAACATCCATTGAACCTTAGAAAGACTTCCAGAATTACAATGACTTTAGATACAGAATCAACAGTACATCATTATGATAAAAGTAGCTCCTGCCAACCCCCGCCTGTAGAAAATTCGTGGCAAAGGTGAGCTAAAAGGTTAGAAATAAAAGAAAATGTAAGGGAATTAAACATCAAGTAAATAACTAGAAGGGATAGTTTAATTTAAAAGGATTATGACGGCACACAGAGGCTTTTCAAGGTCATTTCTTTAGATGGTTTAATTTCAGTATATTTTTTGAGGTGATTCGATTGAGGTCATTTAAAATTTTGCAAGATGGCTTTCTTTATTCTCAAAGGAATTAATGAGGTACGGTAGAATTGAACTACCTGGAAAGCGAGTGAATTTGATTATAAACGTACATAAACAATTATTCAGTTTATGTTAGCTGAATGCCATTCACTTCAGTGATGATTTTACACACATTCCAGGTTCCTCATTAGCTTTGCAGTTATTGCCTCAGTGATGGAAACAGTCCAATTTCTACTGAAGAGAGGTGTTATTGAAAAAGAGAAGGAAACAAATGAAGGAGTGATTTCTTCCTATCTGTCCATAACCCTAGCGGCTTTATGTGCAGCAGCTTTGAATTAGCTGGAAAGAATAACACTTCCACATTCTTTTTAATAAAAAGGATTATTTTCATTTCCTAATAAAATTTCCTTCCATCTCAGTACAGGGTGAACTTTTCAGATTCTACAAAGATCAAAGGTCGAGACTATAAATCATTCTTTTTTTCAAAGTCGGTTTCCATAGCCTGTGAGTTTCATTATTCAGCTGACAGTGGACAGGTTTCAGTTTAATGGACTAAAGGGATATAATTTTTTAAAAACTAAAATGCTAATTAGAAAAAAAAATCACTCTTTAGACTGTATTGAGTTGTTATTTCCTTGCATGCCTTTCTTATTATTTATTTGTTCATGAAGAAATAATGTTTATTTCATTCCATAAACTCATATGAACAAACAAACAAACTCTGTATTGGAATGTAATACTTGGAGTAAAAATCATCATTCGGCTAATTACTATTCTTGGGTTTCATGTTTATGTCGCTTGAAAGAGACTGCCATCCTTGAGTAGAGCAGATAATAAGTCAGAACCTGTCAGCCTTATTAAATTTGGCTAGTCTCTTTGCCCCATTGCCAAATGGTTCCTGGTTGAAATCAACCCCGTGGAATCAGGAATCTTCTTAAGGTGATCGAAATAACACTGTTCTGCTAACAAGCTGTTACCTCATGCTGTTTATTTCGTTAAGTGCAAAACAAATTCAAAATTGTAATTTTGAAGCAAGTATTTGAGTATAATAAGATTATGTTGTAGTGTTTATTGCTACTTCTTTATCAGTAAGAAAGGAATACATATTTTAACATTTTGAAAGCGCACAAAATTTCTTTGGACTGTGAAAATTCCATTTAATTATCCTTCTTAGAATAGAATATATACTAAAATAAGAGTTAATTATTATTTTTCTTCTTACAAGCATATCTTCCACATATACACTTAAACATTCAAAATTCAAAAACAATTAAATCATAAACAAATTTGCTTGGTTTTATCAGTAAAGTCATGGTGAATGGTGGGGCCTCATCAGATTCATCAAAAATTGTTCTCATTGTTTTTGGTATCCACATGATCTGTTAATATTGTTTTCAAAAATGTGTGGTAAATAACTTTCACTTCTATCAGACCTTAGTAAATCATGCCATTTCCTCTATCTCAAGGTGTTAATTTTCAATCATATAATCATTTATTTTGAGCCCCTTTTAAGGTTTTCCACAACCTTTCTAAATCAGCATCAATGCATAGAACTGATAAGGGAACACAATTCTCATAAAAGTGTCTGCATAATTCTAAACAAAATGAAAGCTTTCCCAGAAAACTCACCCTGCCTTCCTTTTCATGTGCATGCCTCTCGTAAAATGTTAATCTTTAATCTAAATGTGCTCAGTGTACTTCTTATTATCATCCCAGGCCAGCTCTTCATTATCCATCACCTTAGACCGTGGAAAGAATTCCCTAAACTGCCACCTGTTCCCTGACTGCATGCTTACCACCCGCTGCCTTCTCACATACTGCTACTACTAATACACATTTTTTCCCATGACTTTCTGTTAAAATTAGAGTAGGACTTCCAGGTTGACCTAGCCTCTACCAAATCTCCTTTTCTGATTTTACCATTTTGTTCTCTTCTGCACAGTCTAATGCAAAAAGACAAATCAAAAAGCACACCACTTTGCAAGAACCCTATGCCTTCTCCAAAGGCATTTTTCTATAACTGGAAATTACTATAACTCATTTCAAACTATTGGAATTACAGTTTCACCAGGCTTTGCTCAAATATGATCCATATGCTTATATTTTCCCCAAGCAAAAATGATCACTCTCACTTCTGAACCCCAATATTTTGGTTGTACATGATATGTAAAATTCAGTACATTCCATATTTTTAAATGCATTATAGTTCTCTGTCACAAATAAACTTTTCTAAAGATAGAGATATAATTTCGTTATATTTTAGTAGCTTTCAATTTATGATTTGTGAATAGTACTTTTGAAATAGTATTTTAAAATATGATTTTGTCTTATTTAATTTATGCATCAAATATTAGTGAAGTACCTAGTAACATATATATGAAAAAAATCACGAAAACCACATTGTGAAAACTGTCGTAATAGTTCATACATTTTGAATATCTACTCTGTATCAGGGAAAGTTTTTAGTGTTTTATGTTGGCAGACTCATGCTTATTCTCAAAAAGAAATTGAGATGGGTAGAACTATTCTTATTTTACAAATGAGAATACTGAGATAAGTAAATGTCTATTTAAGGGGCACAGACATAATAATTAGGATAGGAGGTGTTTGAATTTATATCTCTTTAAAGCCAAAGATGTGCTCTTAACCATTACCCATGAAAGAAATTAATATTACATAGTCTTTTAAAAAGCATTTAATAGAAAGTTTATACTAAATCATAGTTTAAAAAGTGATAGTTTCTCACCTAAATCCTGGGAAGTCCAGAGGATAAAAAAACCAATATAAACTGATATGATCCGAAGCTGTCATGGAGCATATGGGTATTCGAATGGGCTTAGAAAAATGGGGTTTAAAAATGGACAGGAATGTGATATGTTGAAATGATAAGAAAGATATTTCTAGCATCATCCATTGCATAAATAGACATATATATGACTGAAGATTAGGTGTGTTCAGGAACAATCATAGATTTCACTGGAAATGATCCTTGATTCCTCCAATATAAATACGAAATGACTCTTTCACCTAATACAAAATAATAAAAATACCACATCCACATCCATTGTAAACATTTTTTTTTTTTTCAAATACATCCATTTCTAAGTTTTGGTTTTGAACACAAGAAACTTTGATAAGGTTTATTCTAAAGTCAACTGGATAAAGCCTGCATTAGTCTTCCTGGGTTGCTAGAACAAAACACCACACACTGGTGGCTTACATAAAAGAAATGCGTTTTCTCACAGTCTTGGAGGTCGGGACTCCAAGACTAAGGAGGCCCCAGGGCTGGTTTTGGGTAAGATCTCTCTGTCTTTGGCTTGTAGATGGCAGCCTTCTCATTGTGTCCTCACCAGGACTTTCCTCAGTGCAAGTGTGGGGAGAAAGCTCTGGGGTCTCTGTTCTTATAAGGAATCAGTCCTATCAGATTAGAGCCTCACTCTTATGACCTTATTTGACCTTCATTACCTCTCTGTAGGCCTTATCTTCAAAGAGTCAAACTGGAAGTTAGAGATTCAGTGTATAAATGTGGGGGTGTGGGGTACACAACAGTCCACTCTTCAGATGTTTATGCTGTTGAGTATAGCTTATAGATGTAGATAAATTATTTGGTAAATTTTTTTTTTTTTTTTTTTTTTTTTTTTAGTTTTTAGAAAGTCTATGAATCTTACTTACACAAGCACCAGGATCAATTAGAATCTGTAGTTCAGTTCTGAAATTTTCAACAATGAATATGGAAAAATATAAAAACACATGTACAAATACAAAATTTTCAGATATACATATAACTTGTTGATATTTGTTGATATATGCTAGGCTTTAATTCTCATATCTGAATACAAAATAGATAAAAAGAGTTCTTAAAACATTTTACACTGAACGGTAAGTCACACACACACACACACACACACACACACACACATTTTTTCCACTATATCTAGGAAGCATTATCAGAAAAAAATTGCATACTAAAAGACTAACAGCTATTCTATGAGTCTACAGTTCAAAAGTGATTCATAAGTCTCAAGGAAAATATTAAGAATATGAAAGTCCCAAATTAAAGCGATTTACAGTTTAGTGTAAAATATTTAAGAAAACTTTCCATCTATTTTGTATTCAGTTATATGTATATTTGAAAATTCTGTATTTGCACAAGGGTTTTAAAATTTTTCCTTATTTACTGTTGAAAATTTCACAATTGCACTACAGATTCTAATTGATGTTGGTGTTTGTATAAAAGCAAGATTCATAGACTCCTAAAAACTAAAAACAAACAACTAAAACAAATAATATTATAATTTGGGGCATAATACTTCCAATTATTTTTCCTTTTCCTCTTCATATAGTATCAGGATTTTTTTTTTTTTACTAAATTTAAAATAAAATTCACATAGAAATACATATCTCAGTGTTTAATTCCATAACCATTAAAAAACGAAACTGTACTTTAACCAAAATTAAATTTATTTTGCTTATCCATGTATTGCAACATTTATTTATCCTAACTGAAATGTTCCTTTAAAAACAAACCAAACAAAAAACCATAGTTTAATTATATTTCCAACGTGAATGAAATTAACAATGAATTAAGCGTTCAAATTAAGCTTTTTGGTTTTCTTTCTGAGTCCAATGTCTGATTTAATCTTATTTCATTCTACTGAAACAAAAGATAAAAAGAATATAACATTGTGAAGACTTTAATCTGATGCTGATTTGTCGTGACACTTCATCAATACATTTTTTCCTTTTTTTTCTTATTAAGCCATTATTTCTAGTTGTGTTCTTTGTTTTGTGATTAATGATAATCCTTACTTTTAGGAATGCTTCTAAACTATCAAAAAATATGAGTAAAACTATACAAATTTAAATTCTACAGATTTCCCATTTCATATAAATTAGGCTGAGTCTAAAGGGTATTTCATCTTAGCTTAACAAATTTTCTCTATATAAAGTACATACTAGTAATACACACACAATAAAAATGACAATAGTTTAGCTTCATAAGAGAACAAACTTTTTTAAAGCATATTCAAGCTCTAGTTTGCGCTCTTTCAATACAACAGAATTTAGGCAATAAATAGTTTCATCTTTGTGTATGTGTGTGTGTGTGCGTATGTGTGAGTGTGTGTGTACATATATAAATTGATATCCATGTATAGGATACACACACACACACACACAACACACACACACATAAATGATATCCATGTATAGGATAGCATTTACTAAAACATTGTAACATTTTTCTCTTACTTTACCACAAGATTTTGTCCAGTATTTCCCTTTACATTCTCTCTCAAGAAGTTCCTGTCTGATGATGCATTCTAGAAGTGTACACTTGAAACATATGTTATTAACAAATGTTACCCCAACAATTAAAAAAAAAAAAGTCCCTGTCTAGTTTTAGAGGGTCTTTTTACTCTGTGCTCCAGAAAAGGAAGTAGAGAGGCTGGGTGGAAAGACCACTGGGGAAAAGAAACCGAACTCTGGGAAAGGCTTACAAAGGATTTTTTTTTTAAGTTTATTGGGGTAACGTTGGTTAATACAATCATATAATTTTCAGGTGTCCATTATAGTTTGACATCTATATATTCTATTGTGTGATTACACCCAGAGTCCAGTTTCCTTCCGCTACCATATATTTGATCCCCTTTACCCACTTTACCCTATCCCAAGCCCCCTATATTTGACCTCCTTTACCCTTCTACAAAGGATTTTGAAGAGTGATCTTCAGAGTATAAGAACATTTTTCAGGAAAGGGGAGAATTTAAGTGATCTTTGCTGTGGTGTTTGCATCATTACTGTTGTTTAGGAAATGCAAAGAAAGAATCCGATTATGGGGAAATTTTCATGATGATTGTTAGATTTTCTTCCTTTGTTCATAACACTTGTTTAATATTGAAATCTATTGGTTAACATCACACCCATAACAAAGCTGCAATAATTTATTAATATTTCTGTTTTTATGACAAGGCAATTGAACCTCTGAACATTTTAATAATTTTCAGGTCATTTCACCAGTACAAGCATTTAACTCCAAGCATATAGATCTCTAAGATACCATTTTCCTTGACTACATAATGGGTTTTGTTTAAATGATTTATAAATTGCAAAGTGTGTATGATACAATTTTCCTCAAGAAAACAATTATAAGAACAAAACCAAATAGAATTTCTTTACCTAGTTAAAATTGTTTAAAGATGTACTTTATGATTATCATCATTTAAAATAGTAGATGATGCTGCTATTGAAAGCTAATTGTGTGCTCCTCATAAATAAAGCATGTGGGGGTGAGCATTTCATCACATACTCTTCTCTCCTTTCAAGGCAGCTAAGGATTTGTGCAGCAACTTAGAAATTTCAGCCACTGAGTTAAGAAAAGGCAAAATAAGTTTAATTCTTCAAAAGGTAATACATGTTGTGTACAGCGTTTCAGTTAGGAATAATTTTAGCAGTGAGTGACAGAAAACCCAAAACAAAAAGGGCTTAAAGAAGATAATATAATGTGACAATAAACCATTGTCTCATTACTGTTGTGAAACAAACTACCCAGAAACTCACTGGCTTAAAACAACCATCAGTTATTCACCAGCACACAATCATGCACCAGAGGAGGTCAGCAGCTCTTCTGTGGGCTTTGTTGCTTATGGAAGATGTGTTCCAGTTCTGCTACATGCACCTTTCATTCTCATTAGAGTAGTGAATAAGACAAATCATGTTATGAGAAATACAATATGATACTAAGTTTACTCTGCCAAGCACATTTCAAGTGTCTGCTTGGATCAGGTCTGTGAATAACTTGATTTTTTAGAACACAGTGACATGCCTACTCTTGGTAGTAAAGAGTCTGGGTAAGGTCTCTGGTTTAGGTACTCTGATTAGTCAAGTACCTGCCTAATATCGCTGGGCCTTTTAGCGAGGAAGAAGAGGATAAATGGGTATTAGAAACAATCATCAGTTTAATCTAAATCTTTATCATAGACTCTCCAACAAATACACAAATCAAAAACTGTGCAATGATGGCAAAGTCATGGCACATCAAAATGAAACAAAAAAATAGCTTATAATACAAATTATCTTTCTTCCTTAAGGTGGAAAGAGTATTTTGATATTAGGAGAGGAGATGGGTTAATACAAGTCCTTGGGGTCTGTGGATTTTATAAGAAGACTTATAGAAGAATTATATCTTTAAGAAGTTGGTGGTGCATTAATTTACCCTGTGTGTGTGTGTCTAGATTATACTATTTTCCTGGCTGCTCTGTACATCTTAGATATCTTCCTATTTATGTAATTATTAAACTGTATGAATCTGTTCTTAATTGGCAACATAAATTATTTTCACAGTAGTTCTGAGAGTTCAAAGCCCTTCTTTGCACAACCCTAGATTGTGTCAACCACTTAGTTCTGCTTCAAGAGTTGCTATTCACATATCATAAAAAATAAATGGAACCCTTGTACTTGTGTAACGCTGTGATCCTAGAATTAAAACAGCAAATTCTTAACACTATTGTAGAAATGTTTATTTAAAATTGTGAAATGAATCTGTAGTCTATCCATTCTAAATTTTAGCCTTTGGCTATGCCAGACTATCAAAGACAATAGTGCTTTGACTCAAAGTATATATTTCTAAAAACATTTGTTATAGTATTATTATATATTGAGGAAAATAATTAGAAGATCTATAAAATGTATAGAGATATATGGCTATCTCGCCATGAGATCTTTTCATCCCCTGACAATAAAATGCAGGACTCATAAATTTTTCCTAAGAAAAATTTTACACACACACACACACGCACCATATAGTGTTAAGTTTCTTTAAGAGATTACACAGAGGTGATAGTTTTCTCTCCCACAGCCATAAAGAAAAATATAAATGTTCCTATTATGGTGCTTTTCTATACATCTTTTTTCAGCTCAGTTTGTAAAAGAAAGTTGTGTGCCTTGATCTCCCCTTTTCACAAAGTGGGGATCTTTGCTTGAATCTGCTTTCCTTTATATCCTGCTTCTGCACTTGCTTGGTGAGGGAGTCAAGAGGGGGTCCTGCTGGGCTGAACTTTTTAGTCAACATCTCCAAATACAAATGAGAGGTTCAAAACAAAAAACATTTATGGTTTGAAGACAGGAACCATTATAGTGTTTCTCAAATCCACATTCAAAGTCCAGTGCTGGTTGAGAATGAAGTTCTCATCAGTATGTAGTGATATAAGGAGAACAAGACATCTTGGGTTCTTATGGCAGATATTGTTAAAAAAAAAAAAATCTTAATTTTGTTTTAGCCAGAAAAGCCTCGTATTATGACATGTACATTCCCAGGGTCCTTTGCAAATAGATTGGATCATGTGACCCAGTTCCTGTGAATGAGACTTTCTCAAAAGTGGATGGAGTGGAATTGAGGCTTCTGAGAAGCATAACCAGAATATTTCCTAATATTTTTAATATTTTTCTTTTATTCCTATTTAGGATGTGGAAGCAACGTTTGGTGGTAGACCGATCATCTAAAATAATAAGAACTAAATTTTGGTAGAGAAGGAAATTAAAAGGAACTTGAGTTTTGAAGAGTTTCTGAACAACTTCATCCTAGCTGAACTAGATCTTCTAGAAATCATTTTTATGAGTACAAATAAATTCATAATTAGCATCCTAATATGATTTCTTTACATGCTTCCAAAGGCACTGATAATTAAGACAGTTCTTCATTAAGTCAGATGTAGTCCTCCATGCGAGGTACTGTTTTCAATCTTAGAGTAAGTTTTAACTTCCTTTTGTTGATGAGAATATTTATTTATTTTTCAGAAACATAATAAGAATAAAGTTTCTGGTAGTTTGCCTTTTACTGTTCTAAAGCAGAAACTAGAATATAGAAAAGGCACAGTTATTCGTGAATTTTAAACACATTTCATTGAAATGGGCTATTTTGGTACCATTAGGCTAAGTTTACAGGTTTCCCACGTATCGGCTCAGTCATCTTTGCCAAGAGTAAAAGTCATATAATATTTACTCAACTCACAGAATTACATGTGGAGCAATCTATAAAACATTCTATAAAACACTAAAGAACTTTTCATAGTTATTGCCTATAAAATATATGTCATGGCAATCACATCCCACTCTAAATCTGTATGTGAATGAAATAAATGTAATAAATGAATGAAATAAATACCAGCAAATGAGATTTCAGTATATCCCATAGTTATATTGTAATTATATTTCCCAATTTATGATTCTGTATGAGAAACTGTCAGCATGAATGCAACCGGTTCAATGTTTGCCTTTGCATTGTAAGAATGATTAGTATTGTGAAAAGGACAAAAGGACATCTGTGCACATAAACTCATAATATACAGGCAAGTGGCTTAAGCCAAAATGTACAGAAACAATACAGTGTCTCTTTGTAGCAACACTCCCAGTTAGATGTCCTAAGAGTAGTAATCTGATTTGTTTGCATATCTCAGAAGTCTCTAGGGGAAAATAACAGATCTGGCCATTTGATTTGCAAACCCTCATGCAAAAGATGCTTGGACATATATATTGATAATGAAATTGATAGGAATGTAAAATAGGGTCAATGGAGAAAAGCTTACAACAAAAAAAAAATGCTTGAATAAGAAACAGATTACAGATTATACACAGACCCCCTCAAGAGATTTCCTTGAACTAAAAGGCACTTACGCAGGGCATAGTTGGCCTGGGCACCTCACAGAAGATGACACCAGAGAAATCGTTGCCACTATAATTCTCTACATACTTAATGGGAAAGAGCAGAGGAAAAAAAAATCGAGACAGCTATTGTGCTGTCCTGTTATAGGGAGGCTTTCTGGAATTTCCGATCACAGAAAGTTTCTAAACAGAAAGAGATTTTCTGAAATGGCAATCTATTTATCAATATATGTCAAACCTGCATAGCCAACTCCTTGTTTTTTTTTTTTTTAAAAACTGAGGCTCTAGGGCCAACCATATTGCCTCTCCTCACACATATATCGAACTTCTTCAGAAAATTTTAAGCTTTAATATACAGTCCTTCATATTATTAGAAATTTCTTCTTCACCGTCTAATATAAAGCAATGCCATATAACTTGTTAAAGATTTAGGAAAAATGCAGTACCTACCTTTTGGGACCATGGTTCTTAAACTTTAATGTACCAAAGTCTTACCTGAGAATCTCCTTCAACACTGCCAACTCTACCCATGGACAGGAAATTACCGCAGATGTTTCACAGATGATCCGTTTCAGGGGGCTCACAGATGATGCTATGCACACAACAAAAATAATCCAATTACAAGGGCAAGCTACTTAAATATTATAATTAAAAGTCTGGTCAACCAGTCACTTAACAGATATGATTTCAACATTTCTAATCTTAAACTGAGTCATCTTATCAACCTATGTACTTCACTAGTGGCCAGCATTTTACATATCCAAGAATTTCTTCTTCAGAACCTCCCTAACAATTTTAGTATCTCCAAAAGGTATAACCATCATCCTTTCGTTTTTTTTCTAGTAGTTTAAATCACTTAGTGAAGATATGTATGGTCTTCTGAGAGATAAGTAAAACTTTTTACAAAAGCAGAGGAATATTTGTTTGAAATAAGAAAAAGAAAGTATTCAGATTTCACATCCTTGTCTAATGAACTTTGAATGCTAAATCACATGATGTCTTGTTGCCTTCTGATATTGCACAACTGCACTTAAAATCATATGCACCCTGTTTAAATTCAACACCAAGAAGTAGATTCCAACCAACCAAAAAATGAAAATGTTAAGCAACCTCTCAAACTGCTTAAATCCGTTTATCTCTCTGGATTCTCTGGTGGTGAAATGTAGACTGTCCAATTGGACTGACTTGTTCAAATCCCTGCTCTGCCACTTATTAGTCCTTGGGCAGATTATAAACTTTTTGTTTCATTTTTTTTCAAAGTTAGAGGATTAATGTGAATCTTAAATAAGTCAATTGATATAGAACACACCACAACAGTACTCGACACAATTTGAACTTAATGAATTAGTTGTCATTACTATGCTATAGTCATTATTTTAAACATATTTTTTATCTGTATTTCTCTTTAAAAAATTTTAAGACTAGTTAGACTACCTCCTTAGCTGCTCCTGTTTCGAGTATGGAAAGAATGAACAGGAAAGTAATCTAGAAGTGAAATATGAAGACACTTTATAAATTCCATATGCAGACATATTGGAAAATGATAGAGGTTGTTATTTCTTTTCTCTCCAATCTCACTAACTTCACTCCCCGCCCCCCCCCCAATAAATAAAAACAAACAAAAGATACTGAAATGCAACTGGCCTGTTAGTATTTGCTTAATCAAACAGTTTTTGGTTTTGCTGATGTACAGACATAACCCAAGTGGCTGAAATCACATCAGAATCACATTTGGTATAGCTATAAAACAGGGAAAAGCTATCAGAGCCTCAAATCTGTGTGTCCACGAAATAGTGTCTGGACATACTGTCTCGCTTCCTAAAGTAATTGTCTCCCACGGTATGTAATCTGTGAGTATTTTCTTTTGAAAAAGGATGAATTTCTAATTAATCATATCCTTGAAAAGTGAGATGTTCTTCTTTCCTTTGGAGAAAAAAATATAATGTAGATTAAAAATATACTGTAGATTAAGAATAGAAAATAAAATATTGTCAGAAAGTATGAAAAATTATATTTGGAGTTGATGATATCAAGACACCATGATAAAAATGAGTTAGAGTCCAAATTCAAGGAGTGTCTTGATTAAACATATTTGTTTAAGGATATATTCTAAACCCCTTTTTCTAGTCCCACACTATTTAGTTCATACTTTTATTAAATGCATTTTCAGATGGTTATTAATTCTTGAGACTTTTGTGTTTCTCTCTAGGATAAGTAATTTGTATCACAGAGTTTATTATTGAATTCTCATTTATATTAAAAAATTCCAACTCAAATGTTTTAATTACAGTCCAATATCAGACACAATCTCTTTTCCATTATCCTTTCTATTAATATAAAAATTGTTCTGGTAATGCCGAACAATCAGCAAAACAAAAAGGGCAACATGTTCTCAATGACATGGACTATGATATATTTCTTCTGTGAAATATGTAGTCAGAATTGTTATTATCTAATTATTTATTGAAATATTATTATACTTCAAAATAATTATCATGCTGACTCTATAGCACTAATGTATAAACTTGGATAGGAAAATCTATAAGATTTAGAATACTGAAGTGAATGCATCTCTTCTCACTGCTCACTTGATTTATGCTCACCAGGTTTTTTGCAATATACGAATCATAATAAAGATGAGAGATAGTAGTGACAACTTCTTTTTGGTTAATAACTTTCTTTTGTTTAGCATCGACACCATAAATACATTTGAATGAGGCATACGTTTTCTGGCATACTGTGTGGCACATCTATCATCCTCTCACATGTTCTTCCAACACACGTGATTGACTCTCCACCGAGATGTGGGATTCAGGTCCACTGCACTCAAATCTGGGTGGAGCGTACCATAGTGGACATGACCTTACATGACTTCTGAGGTTAAGTCATGAAAATTGATATGAGATGCTTGCTCATGCAACTCTGCCATACTGTGAGGAAGCGCAGGCCACATGGAGGGTCTATGTCTAGATTTTCAGAATGACTGGCCCAGCTGAGGCCCCAGACTACAATCATCATCAATCTATCTATAGATGAGACCAAGAAGGCTTCAAGCAGAACCAATCCCATCTACTGTCTGACTGCACTTGGGTGAGTGACTGAGCAAGAACGACATGGTCAACCCTCATAACTTTGAGACATGTTGATTAAGTTGTTACTACTTTTTTTTTTTTTTTTTGTTTTTGTTTTAAGTCACCAAGTTTTTGGGTGATTTGATACAAAACAATAGATAATTGCAATATGACATAATGGCTTTTACTTCTAAACGCATAATTTTGGCTTGACACCTTCTAGTTGTATGTGCTTGGTTTAACTTAATTAAACAAATGGCTTTCTTTATTTGAAATTTAGAGAAAGTGTGACAGAATATTTGTAACATCATTTATAGAGCATTTCCAGATGCAACCTCTCAAAATTCCACAATAAGATACAATATAAAAAGATATTGAAAAATTCAGAACATTAGAGATATGAAATATATAGGTCACTCTAACATCATAATTTGTATGAAATTCTTCTCACTGTAACATCAGTGGAGATAATTTGAAATATCAATCAATATCTGGTGTGAACTACGCTAAGAGGCAAAATAAACCAACAAACTGGAAAGAAATAAGAGCTGTTTGTGACATATTCCATGCTTTTATTCTTCCTTAGATACATCTTTTTTAGGTAGGACTTTAAGCTTGCATTTAAATAAACCTGATGTGTCAATATTATCAGTATTATGCCAATGTGATTCATCCCTGTGATTTGCATAGCTGTAGCTTGTTTTTCTATTGCTGTTTACTATTCCATTTAAATGATGTATTTATTGTAAATGTATATTTGTGTTGTTTCCAGGTTGGAGCTTTTATGAATGGTAGTTCTATAATAGTCCTTTAATGTCTTTTGGTACATTCACATATAAATAACAATGAGTGGATTACTGTGTCATATTTCCACTTTGCTAAATAATTTTTCAAAGCAATTGTAAACATTTCTATTTCTATTTGCAGTGCTTGGGAGTTTTAGTTGATCCAATTCCTTGACAATACATAATATTATTAGTTCTTTTAATTTTTAGCTATTCTAGTAGTGAAGCCTTATTCAACATTTAATTCCCTTCCCCCACACCAAATTATAATTAGGCAAAGGGCAGATGCTGTCTTTTGTAAATCTCATTTTTAATATTTTATCTATTTTTAATTGGGCTATTTCCATTTCCTTACTGATTTTTTAAATTAAATTTGTTAACACACTGTATATACTCCTGTGTCTGATATATGAATGGCAAACACCTTCTCTCACTAATGACTTTTCACTTTTTTCATGGTAACTTGGATATTAGAAATGCTTAATTTCAATTAACCTGTTTCATCAATATTTTTCTTTACAATTATTTTTCCTTAAGAAATCTTTGGCTACCTCAAGTTCATGAAGACATTCTCTCATGTTAATTTCTAAATAATTTTTGTAATATGCCTTTCACATTTTAAAAACAGCACTCTAATTACTATGAGTAACTAGAGAATGTATGATAGAACTCAAGAGTTTGTAGAGAAGTTCCTTAGGAAATTGTTAGTGGTCCGGGTGAGATATAATCATCACAAAGGCCAAGATCATAGTGAAGGAGACAAAGAAAGTGAACAGAAATGAAATAATTTTGAATAAAAGAAAGATTTGCCACTTGATTACAAGTAGGAATTAGAAACAAGGAATGGTTGATGATATTTGTTGTGTTTTTTTTTGTCAAGAAATTGTGACTTACCTGCTATAATAGCTGTTACCAACAGGACAAGTAATATCAAGTGTTGGAGAGGATGCAGAGAAAAAGGAACCATCATACACTGCTGGTGGGACTGCAAATTGGTACAGCCACTATGGAAAACAGTATGGAGATTCCTCAAAAAAACCAAGAATGGATCTACTATAAATCCTGCAATCCCTCTACTGGGATTTGATTTGAAAAATAATATCTGAAAAGATATCTCTGCACAGCGATGTTCATAGCAGCATTATTCACAGTGGCCAGGACATGGAAGCAACTGAAGTGTCCTATGACAGATGATTGGCTAAAGAAGCTGTGGTACTTATATAAAATGGAATATTACTCAGCCCCAAGAAGAGATGAAATACTGCCATTTGCGACAACATGGATGGACCTTGAGATAATCATGCTAAGTGAAGTAACCCAGACAGAAAAAGTTGAAAACCATATGATATCACTTATATGTGGGATATAAACCTAAAAGCAACAAATGAATAGGACAAACACAGACTCATGGACATGGGCAAGAATCTAGTGATTACCAGAAGGTAAGGAGGAGGGGAGAGAATGGAGGTAGATAGAGTAAAAAGGGTAAAATATGTGGTGATAGTAAGAAATTTAACTATGGGAGGGGAACGTACAATACACACACACATATATATGTGTATGTGTGTGTTTGTGTGTGTGTGTGTGTGTGCGTGCGTGTGTATGCTTTACTGTTAAATTGTACATCTGAAACTTCCTGGATTTTGTTAACCAAGGCCATACATGCATACGTACATATATACATACATACATACATACATAAAGGAAGTTGTGATTTAAATATGTGAGAAAATCAAGTCATGTGTTTGATAAATAATAATAAGTTCTGTTTAGGATATATTAAGCCTCATTGGTAAATATTAAATAAGCCATTATATATGCAATATTGGGACTAATTAAAAAAAAGGTTACACTTGGAGATAGAATTTATGAGTTATCAGCATTAATATGGTATGGAAAGGGCCAGGACTGCATTTAAGGATTGCCAAGTGTAGAACCCCAATATCAGAGGAAAGGGGGAACAGAGAATGAGAAGTATCCATTGGCTAAAAAGTAAAGCAGGAGAACATATTGAAGTTTAGAGAAAAACTGTTTTAAAAAAGCAAGTAATTCACATGGAGAATGATCCTGAAAGACAGCTTAAGAGAGAAGGAAATATCTGTTGAGTTGGTGCAAGAAAGTGGTAACAGATTCTCAGAAGAACAAGTTTGACTTGCTTGGTAGGAACAGAAAGCAGATTAGAGAAAGTGAAGGCTGGATAGGACTGGAGAATAGCTAAAACAACAAATATAAGATATTCTTTATTTACATTTTTTTTCTTTTTTATTAAGAAGTGGATTAGAGTAATGAGGTAACATCTAAAAGGGATGTGGTTAAAAAACTGATTTTTTTTTTTTAATGAAGGCAAAAATAAGTAAATCCATATACTCATATAGGCAGACCGACAGACAAGTTTAGACACTGGGAATAATCAAGTCGCATGGGAGAGATTAATAGTGGGGAGTGAAGGGGAGCTGAAGCAGTCCTTGAGAAAGAGAAAGTCTAGTGTCACTACCACAAGATAAAGGATGGGCCTTTGTGAAGAACAGAGGCTCTTTTACTGTAACGGAGAGACGATGGATAAGTTAGTTATCGATTCAAGTTTCTGTGCAGATTCATGGATATTTTCTACTAACTTATTTTCCCCCTCAGCGAAGTTTAATAGAAGGACATTGCCTTAAAGTGTGTTAGGAAAAGGGGGTGTTACAGTTTTAAGAAAGACAGAAGGCAGTCATCACTTTGAAGAATGGGGAAGTGTTTTTACTGGGCAATCAGTAAGATACTCAGGTAGTGTTGAGGGATTGATTAGTTGAGGTCTTTTAAATTTTCAAGTAAATTTCAACATAAATTTAAAATAAAACTAATCGTCTCAGTTTTGTGATGTCTGTATATGTCCAGTTGCCTGGCTTTATGCACAGAGAATATTAATTAAATGGTTAGTTCCACAGGCTTTTGGATTTGCCAGGTCAAAATAAGGAAATGAGTGGTGTGTGGGGAACGAGGAGTGGCCTGCAGGACTGGCTGTCCTAATGGGCCGTGTGTATGGACTGATCTGGAGGTAGAGTCAGTGGAATAGGATCTCGTGAAGGCAGAAATATAAAATTAATGTTTGTTATGGTATATAACATTAGGGAAAACTTTATATCTAAAATTTAATTTGCTCCTGTATACATATGCTCTGTAAGTGTTTACATTTTAGATATTCAAAGTTGTTTTCTTACAATATACATATATTATATAATTATTTATGAAAAACTAACTTAAAATTATTTCATTACCAATCAATAAAATATATTCATATAAGAGAATATGATGTAGTGATTAAGATATGATATCTTTTAAATAAATGTGTACAGTACTATACTATTATAAAAATTTTCATGTAGAAATATGTCCCAATATAATGGTAACTAACAATTATACAAAATTCATTTAAGCATTTTATATGTGTTAATTTAGAAGACTCATACGAGCACATACAATTATAATTCCCATGGAAATTGAGCCTCTGAGAAACTGAGTCATATGCCCAAAGTCATGTATCTATAAATGGCAGAGTTGAGATTTGAATGGAAGCTTTCTAGATTGAGGATCGTGGTCCACTACACAACACAATATGTAAGCACAAAGAAGTCTGGAAGGATTCACTATTAAAAATAACAACAATGATTGTTTCTTTCTGTTTGATGACATTTTAAAAATTGTTATTTAGCTGCACTTTCTAATTTTTTACAATATAAAAGCATTATGAGATGGAAAATGGAAAAGGCTATAATTTTTAAAAGCAGTAGTAGTTTTACATAACCTGTATCAGTGTTTTTTCAAAAGGAAACAGGAGGCAAGGCAGACATGAAACCCTTTGTTGGTACAGCATGATTCGGGTGTTCAGACTGATGGAGTAAATACCTCTACCTTGCACTGAAAACTACAGAACTGTTCCTTCTGCCTTCAAAGGACTGATGTGCAGGTGTAGAGTTTTCTATTATGCCAGTATTTAAAATTACATAGCACAAAATAAAAATCGAACATATTATGAATTGATTGAATACATGCTACCCAACACATTGAATTGAAGGATTAATAATAGTATATATACTTAGGCATCAGAATTTTTCACAGGCAAATTGTCAGTATAATTTGCTACTTTCATTGATCTTTCCTCAATTTTCATTAACTTTCTCTTTTATCCTATATTTAAATGTATTTTCAAGTACAAATACATAGAATTCACCTATACTACCTAGATTATAACTTTAAAAAATAAGTGATATTTTAAACATACTGATTGCAAATAAAATTATATACTTGAACACTGATCAAATGACACACAGGGATAACAGTACGTGAATCTGGGTAACTTTTGTATTCATTTATGATATCTTTTTAGTCAAACAGATGTTCAAATAATTTACTTAGAAATTAGGGATAATATGGCAGAGTAGAAAAAATCATAAGGCTTCACTCAGAGATCTGGGTTGTTATTAGATGACCAAATAATTTATCCAGGACAATATTAAGGGGAATACTATAAAAATTATTTTGAGATAACACCATAAACCCAAACTCTCCTGGTTAATCTAGATTGTATTCAACCTAGTAATAATCCTGATTTCCCTCTAGCCTGATGATCTTGTACATTTATTCGTCTTCTTGAACTCAGTTTTCACATCTGAAAAATGAGCAGAGTAGGCAGCTGAATATCCTACATGTTTAATATTCACTTATTTTTTCACTCAAGGAATTCTTTTTACACACATACTCTATGTGTGGCATAGTTATATGAGGTTGAAGTAATAATAAATAATACATATAAAATCACTCAAGGAGACTCTAATTTGTGAAACAAAGTAAGCTATATATACAATTTGCTCAATACATGGTAAGGAGCAGAGAGTGCTATAAATGGGAGTAGAGTGATTTCCGAGTTATTCTTTTCTCACTGACCACTTTAGACCCTGGGTTATATTCTTTTTCTTAGCAGCAGCTGTTATCAAAATCAAAGGTGACTTCAACAACCCCACCTTAAAGGTCCATGATGTCTACTGTTTCAGCAACCTTCACTCAATGATCATGTTTCAAACCATGTCAGCACCTGAATCTTACGATCTAAAACTTTAAATTCCAAAATGCCAATGGCCTGGTTTACAATCTCACAGCAATGTGTAAAAATGACTGGAGTAAAGAGAGGCTACAAGAGTGGGATTCTCTTTTCAGGTTAACTTAGGACGTAAACATAAATGTATATAATCATCATGAAAGAAAGTTAATTCTAGAGATAGTGTGAATTGAAAAAAATTAACAAATCATTTCAACTATCTAGTGAAGATAAAGTCATCAGACCTGAGTTTGGTTACCTGAATGTCAGCAATGCTCTTAAAAGAAGAGCCAGATAGAAACTCAGGTTTGGAAAATAAAATTATGATATCAATTATTAAAAAGATGAGAGTTCATTTATACCAAACGTTCTAATCATTAAAGAATATATTAATGGATAATAGAATAATCTCTAAGGAATTTATATCTTTTATTTTATAAAATGATACTGAGTACTTTTTACTTCCAGTGGTAACGAAGCATTTTTTTTTAACTTAAATTAGATCTTAGTAATTGTTAATAAAATACTTACCATTTTCCCTGCGCTGGCAGTATTCCTCAATTTTTTTCCAAAAAATTAAATATTACAGTTATGATTAATATGTACTTGTCATTGTTGATGTTTTTTGTCTAACTGAGTAACTGAGAGGTGGTGGTAGGGAACCTGAGAGAGATATAAAGCATGGCTGCATTTAAACCAACTGGACTGGGTTTAAGCAACTGTGGCTATAAAGTAGATGAAAAGCTGAAAGAAATATATTTTGTAAGTGAAGTAATAATATTTTGGTCACAAAGAAAGAGGCTTCAATGTCCACATGGCAAAATACGCTGTCAAGATGGGAAATGAGCCATTCTCTAGGTTCTGCACTGCATTAAACAAGCAGCATCAGGACACCCTGAGAAATGGGAACTACAGTGTATGCCTGCAGTTTCTGTCTCGGCGTGGCCAGCGCCGTACTAATGACAGGCAAAGACAGTGAGGAGGTTTTGCCAAATGACTTTATAGACCTTTGTTGATAACAGATGGGGAATGGAGCAGAGAAGTAAGAAGGGAAAATGTTCCACGAAAAAAACATAAATGAGTGGTATGTTTAAGACAGCACTATGGGGACTCTTTGATATAACTGATACATATTTTGAAGAGGACTAGTTTCTAGAAATAAAGTAGGTGTGGCTTGCACCACAATGTCTCAATTAAAAAAAAAAAGGAAAGGTTCTAATTGAAGATCATATCCTGATAAAGTTTTAAATATATGGGTTATATAAATAACAATCTATTTGAAGATAAATTCATTAACTTTCGGTTTATTAAATTAAAATCAAGAAGTGGTGGAATGCTGTCTCTACAAAAAGTAAACTGGCCCAACAAAAAAGACTGTTTGGACAACAGTCTTTTAACCATCCACTTCAGATTTCCTCAATTACTGTGTTTATGCAGGCCTGTGATAAGCGTGTATTTGTAAGCAATTTTACAATTCTATTTGTGAAGTCTAGAACCCTTTCATAGACAATTTATAAAATAAGTATCTCATTTCTGAAAGTATAGCATAAGTCAACAGCCTTGGCTTTGAAACTTTAATAGTAACTTTGTAACTGAAGTGAGAAAATAAGACATCAACTTGATATTTCCACTTAGGTTTAACATCTTACAACTCTTATCTTCAGTAACATTTCTGCAATCATAACAGTTTTCAAAGCTTGTGATAAAAATAAATATAGGTTTTATTTACATTTTTATTTTTTGATCATCAATCCTCTTCCAACATTTTTAAATGTCCTACGCTTCTGTCTCTTTAGGGGAAAAGAAGATTTTCTAATCGTGGCATAACAAATGTGGAAACACATATAAAGAGATAAAAATTGCTCAAGGTCATTGGCAGAGGTGTGATTAAGTGAAAGCAAGTAACCGCAGAATACAAAACATTATAGAGATATCCAATTTATAAAGAATATGGCTAGCTGCAAAATGAAAAAATAAGACTTCAAAAATCACTGTAATGAGAAAACAAAGAATATTATAAAGTTGTATAAATATAAAGCAGTAGAAGTCTGCATATATATCCTGATCTTATTACAATACTTCTTTAAAACTGAGTTAATTATAGAATTGCATAATGTAAAGCAGGCTTACTCTTCTCAGACATAGTGTGAGAATCTCAGACTATATTCCTACATATTTGGAATCAAATAAATATGACCAAAAAAAAGCATAAAACCAACATGTGAAAATTATAAATTTCTATTATTGTATAAATTATTATCTATGTAATATGTACAAATGTAGGTACATGTCAGATCTATAGATAGATAGATAGATAGATAGATAGATAGATAGATAGACAGACAGATATACAGATATACACACTGATACATATACAGGCACATACACAGAATACTCGCATATGCACATGCACAATTGCAAGTGCACTGAACTCAATGAGGCCTGGTAATGTTAGTAATATATTTTCCACAGCTCATTGCTATGTCAAGGAAAAAGGGATTGAGTTTACTCTTTACCAGATCTGTGCTGAACAAGTCATATATGCTACTTCAATTAGGTCTCACAAAAGTCCTAGAAAATAATTATTATTCTCCATTAAAAGAGAAGGAAATAGTCAAAAACGGAGTATTACTGAAATCACAAACTTGTAGGAGATGCATTTAGGATTGAACCCTATAATGGCCGTATTTTTTCTGCCCACCCATCCCTACAAAGAGACCTCTGAAATATACCTGTTCATCATGAATCGGGGAGGGGTTGGGGTTGAGGATGGGCTGGAGGGGTGAGAGAGGGAGAGGAATTGTAAGGCCCTATAGTAGCCAGAAAGAATTAGCATGCCTACCCCAAGTTTAAATCGCCACCGGAAAGTAATTTGGCACTGGAGACAATTAATTTAGAAAACCTGCATCCATAATACAACTGCTAATATAATAGTCCTACAGGGGAAATAAAGAAAAAAAAAAAAGGTTCAGAATGAGGGCTGTTTTCAGCATGTGCCAATTTCTAACTGATAACCCACTTCAAATTGACTAGTTTTATTTCCTTTTCATTTCATTTCTCCCCCAACACTGCTTTGAATATTGGATTTTCTTGTGATAAGAGTTTAAAGTTAATGATCAAAGTGCACTTCATGAACCAAAATGATTTTAATTTAGTTTTTCAGAGTTAACTTTTCCTAAAATGTTCCCTGGGGAGTCAAATTTTCCTGACTCAAGATATTTCTATTGAAGATATAAAAACCACTTATAAGGGAAATAGCTAAGTAAACACTGTTGTATTTTGGTAGATTGAATCTGCATGAATTATTTTTCTTTAACTGGCAAAATCTAATTCTAGAGGGAAAATTCTTGCTAATTTTTTCATAAAAATGTGCCCTGGAGTGGCATTTATTTTTTTACTGACCATACGTTTCAGAAAGCTTTTCAATTCTGCCAAATCACTGTGTGCTTATGTTATTCACTGAAAATGGAAAACATAAAAATGACCTTTTACGATGAGCATTTATTAAATATATTTTTCCTTCAAACTAAAAAGTAGTATAAATATTTACTTGTTTTCTGTAAATGAAAAAAGACATGAAAAGCAAATAGACTTAGATGGTTGGAATATTTGCCAATAACTTGGTTGTCATTTTCAAATCATCTTTCTCTAGAAAATGCTGGCACCCTGGACTCCCTGTTCAGTTCTCCTAATGCTAGACAGAAAGAATGAGTGTGGCCTGGAAAAAAAAATACAGTGCTCTTCTGAGGCTGAATGCTCTCATCACTCCAGACTTCAAACTCATAATGTGTGTACGAATTGGTCTTTTAAAACTGAGTTGCAAGAGGGAAGGAATGAACTATCATCTGCTAAAACATAGCAAGATTCTTATTAGTTGCTGAAGATCTAGGGCAAAGGTAAAAAAAGCAAGCTGATTACTCCACCTCCGCCATCTCATGGAAGTTTATTTGTGCACACACTCACTCACTCACTCACTCACAGAAGAGAGGTAGACGAAACATTGTCTTAGAGATGTTTTAAAGTTCACTAATTTCTCTTGACCAAAGTATAGATTTTTGTAGTGTTGCATCACTTTTATAAACTGCTTTTACTTTTAGTATGGTCTAGAAGTTTCCTCTTGCGGGATGGATCAATCTTACCTCAGCTTACAAAATTACTTCAAAATGGACTTGATTCCTTCAACCTTTCCACTTAAAATGTCACTAAAACTTACGTGATCAGGGCAGAACGTACTTTTCCTGGTGTACATACTACTTGCATACCTTATTGTCTTTCCTAATTGAGGAAAATTGTCAGTGGCGGACCCGAGTGCTTCTAGAATAAAAACTAACCCTGGGGATTCAAGTGACCTTATCTCTCTTATAAATGCACTCCAAATATCAAAGTAGAAAAATCTCCTGAAATTTCAGTAGTAGTACAGTCAAGTGGTTATTTCTACATTTTAGAGTCAAGTAGAAAGATTGAGAGATAAATTATACACTTCATAATTTAAAATAAATATCACATTTAGATACCACATTAGTAAAGTTATCATATTCTATGAGTTCATTTAACTGCAAAGATATTTTAACTGTCGAATATAAATACAAAATTGCAAAATGTTAATAAAAATTTTGAAAAGTACAGTTGTAGTATTTTTGATAAGTATAGGTGAACTTGCATTTTATGAAATCTTTTATTTTTTAACGAAAACCACAGCATTTATGAGCTGCATAAAGGGAGCAAAGAAATGTGCTTTCCCTGTGTCTGTATGCAGATTTCAAATTCTTTAAATGAATGAGGCCCATGGAGCTATTTTAGAGTGGTCTAATTCCAGCCACTGAGAAAAAAGTCATGTTATCTCCTAGTGAAAAGTTAGCAAGATTTAGTGGAATTCATCCTAGACTGAAAATAATTCACTGTTCAGGCCTGGATCTTACATTATCCAGTGTTATTAAGCCTTTCACACAATTTTCTAAACCTCATTTTTCTCACCAATAAAAGTGCATTTTGAAAATTCAGTAACAATTTATTGGTAGACTGTTACATCAATTTGCTAATGAATAACTGGTATTGTACAAAACATGCATTGTGACTTTGTGAGAAATGATCTTAGTACCAGAAGTAATGGCATCTGTCTATTATTGAGAAACTTGCAAATATGGAGAAATGAGTGTTAGGCATGTTACACAGATTATTTTCCACATATGTACTTTTTAAATTGATAATATTCTCATTTTAAAAAATGTACATCAGCAAAGCTAAAATCTTGCACATCTAGTATATAATAATATTAAATCCAAACTCTTATCTGTTCTGTTCACTCCAAAACACGTGTTTTCATCTATACCATAAACACACACACACACACACACACACACACACACACACACACACAACCACTGAAATAATTTATTAATCTATTGTAGTAGGAGGAAAGTGGAATTCTTGCTAGAAAAACTGAATTCAGCTATTAGAAATTGAACAGTTGTGGTTATCAGAAGATTAAGAATGATTAATAAGATTGTTTACCTACAAGGAAGGGATGGGAAGGAGAAATGAAGGGAAGTGGGGGGAGGGTCACGCACAGTCACACTGATCTTTTCTGTATAATCTTAATTTTGAAAACACGCTAATGTATCACATACTCAAAAAGAGAAAACAATTTTAAAAGCCTGAGAGAAAACCTTAAAACTAAATAAAAACAGAAAAGAGTTAACCAAATCATATCTTAAATGGATAATACAACCATACTCAAGAATGGTGGGAAGAAAACTAGTGGGTATGTATTTTGAATGCATTATTTGGGCTACATGACTTCTACTAAAAGCAAAGAAATATTGAATTCTAGTTATTAGACTTCCTTTTCACAGAGACATAAGTTAGCAATTCTGAAACTACTTTTTTCTATAAATTTAGGATTGAGCAAATAAGTAGATATATGTGCATAATGAGAACCAGCTTTGTCAGAGTAGGGAGTTGTAATGGGAAAGGGGAAAGGATAGAAAAAATCATGTGGTACTATATCGTAATTGGGGTTATTCTAGGTTCTAATATATATGGATAGTTAGATAGAGAAGTAGAAACCAGTGTGTGTGTGTGTGTGTGTGTGTGTGTGTGTGTGTGTGTTGTACAATTTCCTAGCTCTATCCACTAAAAGGATTAAGAAGCAAGAAAAGCCCAGAGGCAATGGGCACACAGTACCCAGACTTAATTTCTAAATACCATTTTTTAGAAAAAAGGAAACTATGAAAAAAACACATCTGAATCCAGAGATATGCCTAAAAAATAACGAGATAATCCTGGAATATCCTGATATGTCAGAAAATAAGGGAGTATTAAAAGAAATGATGGGGATAAGTCAACAGGAATAGTAGACAGCCTAAAGGGGTTTCAATTGGTGATATCTGGGACAACTGAGCCTCAAGATAAAGAATGGTAACAAATGGTTATGATCAATTCAATACAATAACTATCTTAAACTCTTTGAACTCCTACTGTCTGAAATACAAAGGATTCGGGAACTATGTCAGATTAAAGGAAACTAAAGATATATGACAAACAGAAGTGATCCATAATCTAGGTTGAGTTTTATTATGAAGGATGTTATTTAGATAATTGATAAAATCTGAACATGGACTTTGGCTATATAATAATACTGTATCGATGCCATAATTTTCATAATTCTACTGTGGTTATTTTATAGTCTGTCTGTGTTTTTAGAAAATAAGCACTGAACATGTAGGGGTAAAGAGCCATGAAGTATACAACTTCGTGTCCAGTGATTCAAAAAAATAGTTGTACACTCTCAGACACATAAATAGATATGCATAAAGAAAGCATACAAAGGAAAAAAATACTTATAGCAATATGTTAACCCTTCAGGAAACTGTATGAAGAACATATGGAATTTTCTGAGTACTATTCTTGCAAGTTTTCTTTAAGTCTGAACATATGTTAATAGATAATATTTATAAAAAGTAGCAACAATGGGCTTCAAATTTCTAATTTTGAAAATCTGAGATGCTCTCAAAGAATCTTTGCAAATGCAACATTCTCTGATTGAATAACACACTTAATAAATCATGATACCATATTTCACATCGAGCTTGATTCTTAAATCTAAATTCCAAAATTATTTTTATGCCAAGCTACTTGTAATCTAGCAGGATCTTTGGATTTAGGAAACTCATTTTTCCATAATAATAAGATACATGCTGGGTCTGAATGTCATTAGACAAAACATGTTTATCTGCTGCTCTGTTAAGTGATTAATATTACCCTGAAATTAATGAAATTCACTATAACTGGCTTTTTTATTTCTCCACTTCTTATAGTATTGCAATAACTCATGCATTGTTTGTCAGAGTAAAAAATAATAAAACACAGGTGGTCTGACATGTGTATTTTTAAGAAACATTTACTACCTCAAAGCAAGACTAATTAATTTCACTCTCTGCTAAATTCAGAGGTCTAGGTGTGTTTGTACAAGGCTGCTTTTTTATATCCTGTTTGGATGTTTTCAAATTTTTTTCATGAATTCAGGGTTCTGAAATCCTTAGAAGACAAGATTTGGTATTTTCTCAAAGTGAACTGACTTTTTGTGAAACTACAGATATTGAAATTAACTGGTAATTTTAAAAGAAAAAAATTAGACATCTTCTACCCCTTGAGGGGGAAATTAGATAAATGAAAACATCAATTATGAAATATTGATATCCTTGTTACAGAGCCCTAAATTTGCTGTATGGAATTAATATAACATTAATATAAGAGACAAGAAATGAATACATATCATTGTTTAATGTTTCCTTTTGATAAGTCTTTCATTTTATTTGTTATCTTAAAGTACAGGCATTTAGACATTAAAATTGACTCTTGGGTGTCAGGATAAAACTTTATATTGAGATTTTAGGGAACAAAATATCTGCATATTTCTATTTACTTAATGCCTATTATTTCAACTTAACATATATCTTTAACAATTTTTTGTTTGTTTTAGTTTTGCAAATGACCAGTTGATGATATGAAAATACTATAGTGGGATGTTTCCTTTGAAAAATAAAACTGACAAAAAAAAAAATCAAGACTGACAGAAAACAAGCTCAGAGAAAATAATTTCTACATTCTTAGGTAAAGTAAACATATATTATTCTCTAAAAATTAGCTATTCTCTTCATGTTCCATTTGATGGGTCTCAGAGCATAAAATAAAATTGTTTTGCTTGGTATATGTGTCTTAAAGCTCAACAGTTTTGGATATAGAAGCAATAGCCTAGCAGTATCTTCACTGATACAATGGACTGGAAAACAGCAGAGGACATTTCTGAAGCAATAGTGGTTCTAGTGGGAGCAGGGAAGTAGACAGTAACAGAAACCTAAAGAGAGTAACAAACAGAACAAAACTGGAGAAGAGCCAAAAAAGTCAATTTTGCATTGGTACATTCCCCCCCCCCCCCTTTTTTATGTCTCTGTATGGGTTTTCAGTTCCTTCAGGACAGATAACTTTTTTTTTTTTTTTAACATTAAACTACTTCCTCTACCTTGGTGCCTCACTCCCTTAGCACCAATAGGAAGCCGAATTAAAATCTGTATAAAGAATTGAGCATACCTAGTAACCCTTTATATGTTGCCAGCAGGATATTATGCAATATCCTCTTAATGAAATTTCATTGTTAATTCATCTGATCTGCAAACCTGGAAGCTGGCTCTTATTAGAATTCTGGTCATTTTCTTGAGTCAAATAACCAAGGTTTTATCAGTCAGGGTTCTCCAGTGTTAAAAACAAAACAGGACCAAAATAAAGTCGCTTAGGCTAAACCCCATCACACCAAACTAAGATTTAATTACAGTTTTGGCTTTCCCAGAAATGGTACCAATCAATCAAGAATTGCTTAATCAGCACTAGCTAGAAAACCTGCCTGATAGATTGCTGCCATTTCATAAAGTAATCTTGCAATAACCAGTTTGGGATTTTTGGTTTACTTGCTTTTGCCTAGTTTAACTTCCTGTTTCTTTTCCCTTCTGCTTATAACAGTCTTTCACTTTGTGCAGCTCCTTGGAGCCCTTTCTACCTGCTAGATTGGATGCTGCCTGATTTGAATAGATTTTGCTCACATTAACTCTCAATACGCCCGTTTATCTTTTAACATCAGAGAAATAGAATCGATATAATGTGTGTGTAGGTGTGTATGTGGAGAGACAGAGAGAGAGAGAGAGAGAGAGAGAGAGAGAGAGAGAGAGAGAGAGAGAGAGAGAAGGAGGAGGAGGAGAGGGAGAGAGAGAGAGATTGTGAGGGAGGGAGGGAGAGAGAAAGGGACAGACAGGAGATAGATTTATTTTAAGAAACTTGCTCATGTGATTGCGGGGCTGGCAAGTTCAATACACATAGGGTAGAGGCCAACAGGCTGGAAACTCGGACAGTATTTCAATTACAGATCTTCCTCAGGAAATATCAGTCTTTGCTCTAGGCCCACAACTGATTGGGTAAGGCTCACTTACATTATCGTAGGTAATCCACTAAAAGTGCCTGCAAATCTTAATCACGGCTACAAAATACCTGCACAGCAACACCTAGACTAGCATTTGACCAAATAACTGGGCACCATACCCTTGCCAAGTTGACAAAATTTACCATCACAATATTTTTATGACACTATTCTTAACAAATTCTTGGCAAAGAAAACCCACTGACAAAGATTCTTTTCTTGATCAAAGTCTAGTAAGGGTCCCTGAGGCCTTCCTTGACTAGGCTTCTATGAGGGCCTATAAAGACTTAAAAAAAGCAGTCTCATAGTTTCTAACAACTCAAGGCCATGTCCCTGAGATGACCCTAGCCTCACCTTAAGAGCCTACCTGAGAAACTCAAGGCTGCCAAAAGAATTCTGTTTTTTCCAGCCAACAACTAAATTAGGACCCCCATCTCTCAGTATCTGTGAGAGGGTAGGAATCTAACTTCCACACACACCAGTTAGCAAATCCAGATGCGCTTCACATAAACCAACCCTCCTTTCCCACTTGTTTTGTAATTTTTCACTTCTTTCAGTTTAATGAGCTCCTGTTTACCCCTCTCCCAATCACAAGAGGATATCAAGCTCTTTAAATCAATTGTCTCAAAAGATCCTACTTCATGTATCTGATCCTTTCTCTGCCCTTCCTCATCCCACTAAAGAACTGTTTTAAAGACTTTCAAAATAATTGAAATTTCTTAACCATTGGAGAAATCCATTTGGCTGGAGTAATGTTTGAAGGGAGTATCCAAGTAAAATAAAGTCCATATCATTTCATTGTTATGATGTAAGATATAGACAACTAGGCTCTGCTGTAAAACATTTTTGCATTTCTTCAGTTAAATCCAGTTTTCCTTTCACTAGTAAAAAAAATCTACTGTTTCCAATGAAAGATTGGGGAAAAAATCAGATGTAAGTATTCTGCTTGTTAAATCATCAAAAAGGAAAGGTAAAGGCCAGCCTCAGTCAGTGCTAATGTTTTCATATGACTGAGTACATGTAAAACAAAGATTATACACAAGTTTTTTTCCCATTTCTGAAATTATCATGTTAAAGGCTGTTAATCACTTAGATTTAAGATAAGTGAAATTTTTTATAATACAGCGAGAGGCAGAAATGTAGCATAATTGTTGTTAAGTGTCTCATGTAACAAGTCATTTAAAAGCAAGTTTTAAGGAAAGATTTAGATCAAGAAATCAGAATTTAAGTTTCTAAACACTGGTGATTATAACTCTCTTAGCTATACAAGACCCATATTTCTGTTTCTATAACAAAAGAGGCTTAAACTATCAAATCCATAAGGTTTTCAATAACTTGAAAATTCTATGATTTTCAAATGCTTTCAAACAATGGATTCAGATTTGAAATGCTTAAATGATTTTAAAAATTAGTAAAAATAGTTAAAAGAATTTTTTAAAAAAAGTTTATCTGAAATGGCCACCTTTTCTTAATCATTATCTAGCTCTAGCTCATCACTTCATAAAGTTACCAACCCAACTCTAAAGCAATGCTGATGATGTTAAAAACAATAATAACAGATAGCTAGTCAGACATAAGCAGCAGGGAGAACAAAGGAATAGGGTCCCAATCTAGAGACCACCCAAAGAACACCCCAATGGTAGTAGACTTCTGGGTATGCACATGTGCCCTAGGTAAAGAGTTTTATAGTAGCAAGGTGTCAATCAAAATAACCTCACTTGCCAATCACCTAGGAACGCCTTTGAAACCACCCATCACAGCCCAAGTATAATGCAGACATTTCCTCTTCTGGGCCCTTTTTTGTGGTAGTTGTTATTATAGCACTCTGTTGCAGCTCTCATTGCTGAAACCATGTGCCTCCTTCGGGCATGCTTTGTCTTTATGAAATACACCTTTAATAAATCTTTTCTAAGTCTCACTGGCCTGTGATTCTTCACTGCATCAATGAGGAAGAACTGAGGAGAAATGCTAACTATACTTCTGTGTTATCCCTCTCCCTCACCCCTGCCGCTGGGCCAACACCGAACTCCGATAGGCCCCAACGGTAACATAACAACCATGCCAGATTTGCCAACCAAAAGTAGCTCAATAAACATAAAGAGAATTTCTAAACTCCTAGGGAAGCTGAAAGAGATGCCAGGAAATTAAAGAACAAACAAACAAAATATAGCATAAAACAAAATAAGTATGGGGAGGAAACACCAAATATACATCAAACCTAAATATTAATAAAGAAAACTAGAGTATAAAGAATAATACTGTTTCAAACTGAAGAGTACTTTGCTTATTTGGCTGTTTTATAGGTTTACTATAAGTTTGGCCACAAGAAAATAATGAAAACATCCAAATTATCATTGGGACACTTTTAAAAAAATTTAAAAAGAGGATTTATTTAATGTTTTTATTAGAACTCACGTATGTCACCAGAGGGATCAAGAAAAATAGCTTTTATTTCCTGACTTCTATATTTTCTTAGCAGTCTTAAATACCATAGTTATTTTCTGATTTAAAAAAAAATGTCATATTTAATCAATTTAGAAACAACTGTCAACATTGATTCAGATGAGAAAGATTACATTCAGCATTCATGAATGTGGTTTAAGATAAGAACTTTGGAACATAGAGTTTTAGGGCAAATCAGAGCCTAGGATCATGGAGAAATGTTACAATCGACAGGAATAAAACTTTCTAATTCATTTGATTGAGATGAACCGATAACTAGAAAAAGCAAGATTCATTCTTTCCCACTTCACAGCATTATACTTATTTAGAGTAAAATTATTTTCTTCATGACTTCGAACAAATTTCACCTACTAAATAAGAATGACATAATAAAAAGTTCTCCCTATTATTAAGTTCATTAAAAAAAAAAAAGATACTGATCATTTGCTGAATCTCCATTGTAAAGTTGCAATCCTTATAGATGAGCCAAGTATGATAAATGATGTTTATAGTTTTAGCATCCTGGATGATCATTAGATGTGAACTTTTATATTCATGAGTGGCCAAGTCTCTAACAGTTTCTAAGAGTCAATGATAATTATTAAAAGCTAATTTTGTTAGGCTCACATTCCAAAAATATTTTCATTCAAATTATAGAGGAGTTAGGTTCTCAGATTTTATGTGAATGCAATTAAATAGCTATTTTACCTTCTGTTTAAGAAAAGTGCATTTGGATAATCTAAGTCTTCTATAGAATACACAGTAGTTCCATAATCTTTAAGAAAATAATTTAGGTTCTTCTGTGTTTAGATTGTAAGTCAAAAAATTACAGGTGTTAAAACTGTAATTTGCTTATAAGCAGGGAACTCCAAGATACTTATGTTTTCACATATCTCCTGAGCTACTGATTTTGTCTTTTTTTTTGGATATGGATATTACCTTCTTGCTAGTACCAAGCAATCTGGTTTCCTAGCACACTGTAATTTCATTGGCCAAGTCAAGTAGTATCATGAAACACAGGTAGACTTGTTGCTAAATATGGGAGGGACCCAAGGCATAATGCTGAAACATTTTTTCTCCTTCTTAATATGGAGAAGTGTGTAAAATTGTAAAGATTACTATATTTTGTTCAGTAAACCAAGTATCTCAGAAGTTACATTAATGAAATGCAGATAAACAGGGTGACCAACAGTTTTACTGATTTCATGTTTACTGAATATCTACCCTGTGACACTGGTAATGATTCAGAGATGAACAAAGTAGACAAAGTCTCAGATCTCCTGAAACTTAAATAGTTACTATATATGACAATTTCATTAAAAATAACCAAGCACTTTTCTTATTGAGAAACATTAAAACAGGAACTAAGAACTTGCTGAGAGAAAGGAGTCAGAGCAAATAACTAGGCAATAGGTAATCAAGAAATATGTGTAATTTTAAAGGGTATAGTTATAAGCAGCGTTAAGTGCAAGGAAAAACAGATTAGTATGTTCAAGGAATTGGAAAAATATCCCAGAAAAATAACTAAGAAACCTGTACAATTCAATATCTGGACACTTTAAGCAAAAAATGAAAAGGCAGGTATGTCTGAGCATATGAAAGACTCAAGCAAAAGAATAGAAAGAGGAACAAACCTAGCACAAATAAGTGACTGATAAAGTTCTTATCATACTATGACAATTTTACACATTTAATGAGATGTATATTTATGGCAGGGGGACCAACTCCAGATTGTCAGCTTCCTTAGAGTTTAAAAGCATATTCAGTAAGTAGTAGCTAATAAATAACTAATAAGTGCTGTTCATTTCTATACAAGCAACTTTTGTCATTTTTTTTCCCCATGATGGCTCATCCCATTTTTATAATACTATTTCTTACAAAGAGCGATTTATTAAATTTATTTTACATCTATAAATTGAGTTCTCCTTTCTCTGGTATGTTGTTTGTACTGTCGACATGAAAATGAACTGTCTTGGCCTTCACAATGCTTACCCTGATTAGAGAAGGGAGGAGGAGTGCAGTGGCACGAGTAAAGAAGCAGGCCAATGTGGAAGTTAATTTTGTGAGTTAATGCTTTATCTTTGAAAAACTTTTCATAAATTTGCAATGAAAAAATTGTCAGATAATAATAAATCTCAATTTCTGATTCGGAAAATGTGATCATCATGGAAATTGGCTAGAATCAGGTTCTGAGAGCTGTTTTGTGAATTATAGGAGGGGCTACATTAGTATGCGTGCCATATGTTAATCTCCAGATGGTCAAGAGCTTTGGAACACACTGTCTATATATACTATATAAATAAATCTGTTAACTCTGTCTAATATACTTCGTTCATTGTAACATAAGTTGAAAATATTTACAAGAAACACGGGTATTGTTCCGTTAGGATGCCATGGAATGACCATGAGTAAATTAAGAGCACGGAAGGCAGGAAAATAAATTGCTGTCATTAAATGAAGGTCAAAACTACTTGAGGAAAAAATAAGAAATCCAGAATATCCAAAGTTAGAAAAAAGGCTTAAGCAAAATCAACCATTTTTTTTTTCTATTTTGGACCCTAATCAGAACCTTGATTAATAAAGAACAGATTTTGATGTTCATACTATTTCTAAATAGTAAATGAGAAAAAACAGAAATAATAATACTAGTCTGTGTTAAAAGAAAGGGGAATATAGAAATAATATGTATCAGAATAGGGACTGAATAAATGCTGACTTGAAATCATGAGACACAGGTTGCACAATCTTTATTAAAAATATACATATAAACCACAGAAGTTATTTTACATATTTGTTAATTACTGAATAATTTGGTGAATGAATTTACCGTTTAAGGTAAATATATATTGCCAATTAAAATAAGAAAAATACTAGTAATACTATTTATAATGGGGTAAGATACAGAAATTATATATGCAAAGCACTATACAGGCCAGTGCTGTGTGCTCATAAATTATAGCTAATAAATCAACAGAGTAATGTGCCATTGATTCCTAAATAAGTATTTTTGACAGAATGTATTTTATACAATATAAAGCAATTAATAATATAATATCTACTTATGGAATAGTTTTGTCTATGACAGATATTGTAATAGTTTATATTAGTTTCCTATTGGCACTGAAAATATATTATCACAAACTCATTATCTTACAGTTCTAGAGGTCGGAATTTCAAAATGAGTTTAGGAAGGATAAAATCAAGGTATCAGCATAGGTGCATTCTTTCTGGAGGCTCTAAAAGAGAATCTCTTTCCTTCATTTCCAGCTTTTGGATGCTATCTGCATCCCAAGTCCCTTATCCATCTTCAAAACACATCATTCCAACCTTTGCATCTGTCATCACATTTCCTTTTTCTCTACTTTTATCTGCTTACTTCCCTTTTATAATTACTCTTGTAATTATATAGGTCCGCATATATAAACCGAAACAATAACCTGGTCTGAAGACACTTAATCTGATCACACACACAATTCCCTTTGCCATGTAAGGTGATATATTTACAGAGTCTGGGAATTAGGATGTGGACATCTTTAGAAGAGCATTCTTCTTTCTTCCACACAGTCTTAAAAAGATATGTTCTAATTACATACTAAAAACAACGTAGAGAAGTAGGAGTTACCTGCACTATATTTCAGATGGACGACCATAGGCACAAATCTAACAAATGTCAGGTTTCATCTCTATTCCATTTATAGTCATTACTTTCAATCTGAAAATCCTGTTTATTCCAGTTTTTCTTGCTGGGAAATAATTTTGTTATAAATATAAGGAAAGATTCCACATTGCAATCCTCCCCTCAGTTTTAAGGGTAATATATTAGGATGATGAAAACCAGGGGCCAGTCCCTCCTCCTTCTGCACTGTCATTTCTCCCACTGCTCCCACAGCACTACCTCAGAATTTAGCAGATGCTCTCGGTGAAGCACATGGCAGCAACAACTGTCAACATAGGACTTCTAGAAGCTGACATTTGCTTCCTTTGCTAGAAATGTCCTAGTAACTGCTCCTGGTGGCATCTTTTTAAGCCCTTCTGTGTCTCTCATGTTCTCTCCAGCTCCTTCTGTGGCAAAACATTCTAAAGTTGCTGTTTCAGTAACTACTCTAGAATGTTGTTCAAAGAACAATTCCTGTTGAGCCCTCTGGTGGTGACCACAGGGTGACACAGCCCTTTCAAATAGCTTGTTCAATGCCCTCTGACAGCGCATCTCTAGTGAGCCCTCAGCTCTATTTGACTATGACACAAGTGGAACATAACCCCTGAAGGACTTTAAAGGCTTGTAGTAAAACTTATAACTCCCCATACTATCCCGTCACAATAGTGCATAGGGGCTAATTTTGCAAAACAAGAGCCAAGCCAGGCTGGGGTCTCTATTATTCCCTAAAATCCATGTTCCAATTAAACACTAAGAGTAATGTAAATTGTATGTGTGTGCATGCACGCAAGCATAGATATATTTCAAATATATACACATACATAAACAAATACACATACATGACATATATAAGTACTTATACGTACACGTAGTACATGCATATCATATATGCACAAGTATACGTTAAAGGACAGCTACTGGCTTGACACCATTAACTGCAACTGAAGTGAACCTGCCATCACTGTGATTTATCTCAGGTCAGGCAGTGCTCTCTCCAGGAACATTTTCCTGAGCCCTTCCCTCAAGGCTATCGAAGTGCCCTGTACATAGCTCTATCACTGTACTTGCCTAAAATTGCCTGCTTTAGTTTCTCGGCCTGATTTAAATTACACTATAAGCTACTTGGGGGGCAGACCATAAATTATTCATCTGCATAATTCCTGAAAAATGACAGAAGTTCAAAAATAATTGGCTGACTTAACCAGGCCTTCAGTCAGAGAGTAGTTTCCTGAGGCACACGCAGACTGTGAGGTGCCCTGCAGAAGCCAGTAGGCATTCAGGCTGACCTCATGACTTTACACTCCATGACAGGCCCATTGCACAAATGGTCTGAGCTCTGCATTTTCACTCACTGGTATCCATCTCTAGTCCCTTTTAAATTATCTTAGTACTATAGCATGTCTAAGAATATTCATGTTGAGGGCTAGAAATTGAAGAAGAAAATAGAAAAAAAAATCAGAAATTTTAGGAAACAATCCAGAAATATGCTAAACTGACAAATTAACCTAGCCCCTATACAAAGATTAAAAAAAAAAGGAAAAACAAAAAACCAAAAAAATTAAAAACAAACAAAAAATGCAAACAAAAAAATGGAACAAAGGAAATAAACAAACAATTCTGCGTTTTTCCAATTTGGAGAAATTGCAACACAAGATCTGGCTGGCCAAATGAGGCCTCAGGCAGATTCCATTATGTAAGTTCTCTGATTGCTTGGTTCGACCCACTTGGGCACCAGAATCTTAGCCACATTTTAGTCTGGTTGATTAGTCAGGTAGCTTTCTTTAATAATACCACATGGGGTTGTGGCTTTTGGCAAGAATAGAGCTAATTCCAGCTTAATTGCCACATTACAGTTTCCCTAAAGCACAGAAGCCACTGACCTTATGCTGCTTCTTATGACACACTTTTAGATATTCCTCATGAGTGCGATAACACATCCGGAGTTTGCTGTTTAACAGCTTAAACCTACAGCAGATGATCTTGTCACCACTGCCATTTCACCTTTTCTGCAAAGAGGAAAAAAAAATGTCAGGAGTCTATACCTTAGACCTCTGACCCTGATTTTGTTCTGTCTGCAACAGCCTCCAGTAGCTGTCCTTTGTCCGTCACAGAATGGAGATTCTTAGCACAGAACTATTCAAACACTGTCTTCTTTTCCAAAGCCTCTAAAGTCCTTTCACCCCTGTATATTCTCTCCTCCCCTCAAACTATCAAAGAATTCTATGTGTTTCCTAAGTATAGTGTTCAATTTTTTCCTCTCCACAAGCTCCTTGAAGATAAGAACTTTTCTACACATCTTGTGTTTCTTATAGCATGATCAAATAACCATTCTATTGATTCCTTATTTACACCTCAAGGCTGTGGTTCCCTCATTTGTTCTGAGTATTCCATGGTCCATAAAGTCCCCACGGCACAGAGAACGACTATGGCATGCTCCTGTGATGTTTGTAAGTTCAACAGGACCACACTTTATTCTGAGCATTAACTTCAAACTTTCAAAGAACCTGGGTGGGAAGGTCAAAATTTTTCAAAAAGATTTTTCCTTTCTACTAGAGAAAAGAACTATAAAATTCCCAAAGATCTGGCCTTACCCATATTGCTTTAAAACCTCTAACAAAACCCACAACGCTGTGGTTATAATTGGTTTTGCACAGGGTTTTATCTGAAGGTTCTTTCTGATCAGGCATGGACAGGGTAGCCAAGTGTTCTGTTAAAGATGAAGGCAGTCTTACCTGTCCAAAGGTAATTCCTTCTTAAGACATGACAGAAATGTATTACTAATGATTCACTGTTCCAAATATATTGGCAATTTTTTTTTAATCTTAAAACAACCTCTTATGCTAGGAGAGAAATAAAATAAAGAGAAGAGAGCTATATTTCAAAGAAATGTTGGCTAGAATTTCAAGCACTGAAGAGTTTACAATACACCCCCATCCAATATATATACATATATAATATATATATATATATATATTATATATATATATATGTATATATATTAAGGCAGGAACAAGTGTAAGGAAGTATAACAAAGTTCTACCAACCTATCTCATTATGACTATTTAAAGACTTTAAAAATATCAAATAAGGATTTAAAAGAACTTCTTCCTTATTTGAAGATGCTCTTTGCACCTACCAATTGGGTTATCTAGCATTACAAAAATGAATAGGAAAAAATGGACAACAGCCTTTATGAATTTCACAGTCTTATAAAGTCTCACCCTAAATTAAATCTGAACTTGTGTTTGGCAACCATCTAAATATAAAATATAAATCTAATTTTGCCTATTACACATGTTCTTCTTTGCTTTAAGAATGCCCTACAAATCTTAGTTCACACTTCCCCAGCCCCTGCCACTTCTATCCTTGCTATCATTGGTTTCTGAGCTTTGGAATAACTTTTGAAAAATATACTGTGTCACATACTATAGTATGGAGACTATATATATTATGCAATTCTTAGAACAAATGAGGAAACTAAAGCCTTAATATGCTTAAGTGTTGACTTTCACTCAGGATTTGTGTGGAATATTGTGCCTCAGATTTTCATTGCTGAAATTATATATATATATATATATATATATATATATATATATATATATATATATATATTATAATGGTTAAACAAGATAATGGCTTATAGTGCAGGACCAAGTATATAATAGCCAGATTTTGAATGAGAGCCCACATACTATAACATGCTATTTATGAAGTTCATTTTGCTTCAGTAGTAGGCCTGTTGGATTTTGGATGTGGTCCTAGTCAAGAAAGTAGCAGCAAAATAGTAAACAGTCCTCATTTGCAACCATACATCCCTAAGAAAGACATTTTATTTATTCATTTGCTGCCATCTTTCTCATATAGCTTCCCTTTCTTGAGTCGAGGAGGGAATAAAAGGTGAGGTAGAGAGATGAAAAAAAATCCAAAGGTAGTGTAGTTGTGCTCTAAGTGCAAAAAGAACATCTGAGGCTTATATACAGCACTCTATAAAGATTCATTTCAGAATTGTTTATGCAGAATAACTCATATGTAGGCAGGACAATAATAAGAACACCCAGAATTGTGTGTAGGTAAGCTATCCAATACCAATTTCAGACCTTGATTCTGTTACTTATTAAACCACTAACTTATTCCTAAATCATGAAGTTTTGGGGTATTCAAATGTATAAGATAATTTTATATGAAATGTTGTTTCTATTAGATTCCAAATTTTATTCCACAAATACCCTCTAAAAGCTATTAACTTTATTACATTATTTATTAAGCAATTGAGCTCAATTTTTATACCACATCATCTTACATTCTAATGACATATTGTCTTAAGCATATTATATTTGGTCCATATTTTATGCATAGCTTATTACATTTATAGATTGACATTTGCATATCTGATCAATTACAAACTATCAGCCCACAGTGCAATATGATACCTTAGTTTAATTCGATTTCACTTTCAATTGGTTCCATCTTTAAATATTAATTTAGGTAAATGTGAGTGCACAATAGTGTAATTACTTCAAGCAAGAACAGATTTAATCTATTTTTTAAAACTATGGAAGATTTAGAGGTCTACTTTCCAACTATAAAAAATGTGTTGAAAATTGTCAAGCGTTTGACACTCTACCTTTTGTGTACCTCCAAGTTACTTTACCAAAAACAGATTATAATGGTTTCAAATAAAGTTTCATAGATGCATGCGATCATCTTCCACTAAATAAAAACACAGTCAAGTCTCTGTCTGAGATTATTTATAGCAGAGTTCATGAAAAGCTGGCTGCAAAAGTGGTCTGGAGCTGGTCTCTAGATAGCCATGGTTTGTTAAGCACCACCCCCCACCCCCACCCCATACACACAAAGAGCCACCATTTTAATATTACACAATTTGCATGAAAGTCAAAATCAGAGATCTTGCACCACCTAGCTCACATTCCTTTACGGTGACAACTGACTGGGGTTAAGTGGCAGTGGGTGACCCCTTTTAAATAGATGATGCAGAGTCACTGCAGTTTGCTACAGCCCTACATTTCCTGACACTATGTGTATATATATATATATATATATATATATATATATAGTTATATATATATGTGTATATATATATAACTATATATATATATATATATATATATATATATATATATATATATATATATAGTTACACCTGCCTGATTTGGGAGGCACTGTATTTTCTGTTCTTGATCTAGGGTGTCCATGTTGCGGAGAAACACAAATCTGGGGGCAGGGAGGTAAGAATCTGCATCAATGCTGGTTGGGATGTTGTCTTGGAACATACATAAAGGAGAAACTCTTCCAGAAAGTGTGCCCCTCGCTCTGTTAATTTCTATGTTTACAAAATTAAAAGCCCATATTTGTTCTTTAATATGCTGCACCATTTATAATACCCCCTCCAAATCTCTATCCTCCTCCTCCTTTCTTCAGCTCAGGCTAACATGGAACATTGTATCAAAAATATTACCATTCAGCAAATAGTGGAAAACATAGTTAAAAAGTGTTTATTTCTATCCCTAGAAAATTATAATTGGAAGTGAATAGAAACCAAGAGATACTACACATTAGGAAAATGTCTGATTTTCCTGAATTAATTTGCTGTGTTTTACCCCAATTTATTACATACTAAAGTGATTTTGGAGAACACTGCTCATACTGGATTTTCCATTAAATAGCTATGAGAAAGTCGCAAAGCCATTTTCATTTTTTTTTCCCCAAAAGATGTAATCCAGTGATTAAGAACACAGACTGAGGAGTTTGAATGCTGCCTGTACCACTGGTTTCGAGACCCATTGCAATGCACTTCAAATCTGGGCGTTTGCATCTATTCCTCTCCAGTGAAGATGGGAACAACAGAATTACCCTCATAGCATTACTTTACAAATTAAAGGAGCTAATAATGTAAAGCACTCAGAACTGCGGTTGGTATATATTAAGTACTATGTAAGAGTTTGTCAAAAATAAACAAAACTCAATAAATTCTATAGATTATATTTAAATAAGTTGCCAGCTTTAAAGTTCTCTTTACTCTAATTTCATATTCTGTGACTTGATAATAGCAATATATTATTTAAAATATCTCTTTAAATGTGTGATCTTAAGGAGGTTATGACTTATTAAGGTTGATTTTAATTTTATAAAATATCTTGGCCATTTTTCAAATGAGTGTGTATACAATTTTTAATAATAAAAAAAAGTGAAGGACTGAAGCTTATATGTGAAAATTCATTGTTCAAGGTCACACCGGTTCCTTAGACTTAAATTTTGTTTTATTTAAAAAAAAAAAAAACGGATTAGTATAAAATTTCCTACACCTCATACATAGGTTAAGAAATTAGAGATATTATGACACTTTTACTAATAATATATGTTGATAATTAGGAGGCAAAAATCTCACTTAGGATAACTGGCTTGACTTTTTTCCAAATTAATTCTACTATCAACTTTATCTATACTTGAAAATGTCCTAATTATGTTGTGTTCTATCTGGAGATCCCAATTTTAAAAGGAGTATACTTCTTTAAAACTATTCTTATGCTGTTTATACTTAATATGGTTTTAATATATTTAAACATTAAAGTTCTTCTTTCCAGAAATTTTAATTTGCTACTTAATTCCATGTGATGAAATGTACAAAACATGTTTAAATGCCTAAAAAAAAATAGTGACCTAATTCCATATGGACATGCAATTTTAAACCAGTATAGTTCTATGCTAGAATCTTTTAACATTCTCCTGTTTCCAATGAAAATCTATTTCAAACTATGCTTCACAAGTCATTGAGAATTACTACCAAATGAGACTTAATTCAAAAGGAAAAAAAAAATCTATACAGATGCATACAATGATGTGGTAGGAAGGAAGTACAGAAAAGTTCTGGTCAATGCCTTTATTTAAAGGAGAAAAAATTAAAAACCAGATAGGTTAAGTTGTCAAAAAATTTATTCAGCAAGGCGGAGTCACAGTCAAAACTGGATATAAGTAATACTTGCATCATCCTACTCCCTGACCATTTGTCATGATCAGTGTTTAATGTGAGATGGAATGCAAAATAATTCTCCTGTCCCAGAACTTAAATGGTGTTTAGGTTCTAAGTATATAAATATTTTTTATCATTGCTTCTTTAGAACACTGAATCTAATTAACATTGATGACTTCTCACTAGAAGAGAACTAATACATTTTCATCAAGTTAAAGAACTGTATTGACTAGCAGGTTCAAAGTGTTGGCTAAAGATATCTTTTACCACTAAATATTTTATGCTCAGATAACACAGTAAATAATTCTCAAATAAGCATAGAATCGTAGGCAGGATGTATCCTTTCTGCTTTTGCAACAGTCCAAAAATAACCATTATCTCATTCAAAACAGAAATCATTTTTATATCTCCTATCATATTTCAGGCCATTCTGAAGCAATTACCCAAACACACACACACACACACACACACACACACACACACACACACACACACACAAACAGGCATATCTATTTATAAGCATACCCACTGTTTAAATCACATATATCTGCCAGAGAAATTAAGTGTGACCTGACAGAGCATGGGCATTTAGGTATTTTTCACTATTAATAATCACTGCCGTATAATAATTTAAAGCAAAATTATAAAATGAAGAAAGATGTAAAGATCTTAAGTGAACCCATAGTTTAACCACCTGCTCATGGCCACTATAAATAGTCTGGTATACTTTTTCCCCTAGATTCTTTACCATCCATGTGTGTTTTTCTGGGTTGTTGCTATGATTTACATGCTAAGTAAGAATTCATAAAAATATGAATGCATATTTGATTTTCTTTGTTGAAGGATGGTGCATGTACTTTAAGGCATCTTTGTGGAGGTTAAATATGTTTTTCTACAACTTTAAAGGTTGATTTATAGTTATTAATGTCTCTTAATTTAAATATTTTAGTTAAATTTTTGTAATGCTCTACTTTAAAAATAGTGGGATCTATTTCTATGAATTTACTTCTAAATAAATCTAGCCAGATTCCATGAGTTTTGATGCAGAGAATTTTTATCTTTTTTTAATGTTTAAGAATCTTATTATAATTTTGGTCTAATCATTCACTAATTAGGTACCAGAAAACTGATTTATATTCATTAATTCACTAAATATTTTTGTGTCCATGGTAAGTGAGAATCATTCTCTAAGATAGTAAGATTAAAAGCAGTGAACAAACACCAATGTAATCACAAAGCCCTGCCCAAATACAACTTACATTCTGATAGGTAAATAGATAGGATAAAAATTAGACAAATTAATATACAATATAATGGCAAGAAGTGATAGTACTACGAATGAAAATAAAGCAGGAAAAAATAAGAATTAATAGGAAGCATTGTTTGATATGGGATAGTTGTAGAAAGTTTTTCTAATGAGGGAACATTTGAGTAGAGACCCACATAAAGCGAGGAATTAGAAATGTTTCTCACATGAATTCAATAGCCACAGGGAAAGAATGCTGCCAACAACTACCTGAGCAGGGAAGTAAATCCTCTTTAGTCAAGTATTCAGAAGAAAATCCAATTGGGCCCAATGCCTTGATTGCCCCTTTGTGAAATCCTAATCAAAGGACCAAAGTCAGGTATTCTTGGACTCCTGACTCACAGTAAGTTTGAAATAAGAAATGTACTGTTTTATATCACACTTGTGGTAATTTGTTATACAGCAATTAAAATCTAATACACATTTTAATGCCTGGTAATGGGGTGCTGCTGTAAAAATATGTCAAAATGTGGGAGTAGCATTGAAAATGGGCATTGGGCAGAGGATGGAAGAATTTTGAGGAGCATTACAGAAAAACCCTAAATTACTTTGAACAAATTGTTAGTAAATGTTTGACCTTAAAGGACACTGAATCAGGGCTCAAACATCAAGTGAGAAATATGTTACAGGAAACTGGAGGAAGGAGTATCTTTGTTATACAGTGGCAGAAACTTAGCAAAACTGCTTCCTGACTTAACATGGAAAGCAAAACTTATAAGAGATGAACCTGTTTATTTAGTGAAGAAGCATTCCAAACACAGTGTTGACTATGCCACCTGTCTTTTTCTTGCTGTATTTAGTAAAATGTGAAAGGAGAGATGTAAATTGAGGGAATACCTTTAAAAAAGAAAAGAAACCAGATCCTGATGTTTTTGAAATATTAGGGCTTTCCAGATAGCAAAAAATGCTGAAATTCAGAAATTTTCTCCAAAAGCATATCATAGAGAAAAGCTGAGGGTTCAACTTCACTACCTTTTGCTATAATCTCAGAAATATATAAAAAAAAGAGTATTCAATCTCAAGAAGAGCCCTTAAAAACATTAATAATGTCCCTGGCAGATCCTCTCAATCAGTTAGAAAAATTGAGAACATTGTCCTTCAGCCATCTGAACAGGAGATAGAGAGGAATTATTTCAAAAAAAAAAAAAAATGTGTAAGTGTGACTTTTATCTATGGGCTGAATCCTAATGAAATCCACAGGACTTCCAAAAGGTTCTTGAGAAAATTATTTATCAGAAATTTGGCCAGCATATATGGACTGAAAGAGACAGAGAAAGTACCAAAAAAGACAGCTATACACCAAAATTCTACTAGCAGTGTCTTCGTACGTTCAGGTGATTATAACAAAAATACCATAAACTGTGTGACTTGTAAGTAACAAACAATTACTTTTCATATTTTTGGAGGCTGGGAAGTCCAAGATCAAGGTAACAACAGATTAGCTCTCTAGTGAGAGTCCACCTCCTAGGTCACAGGCGGCTTTCTTTATGCTGTGCCCTCACATGGCAAAAGGGGCAAGAAAGCTCCCCTCGGGGCATCTTTTGTAAAGGCACTAATCCCATTCATTAGGCTCTACCTTCATGACCGAAGGGACACCCAAAGGCTCCATCTCCTAATACAATCACGTCGTTAGGATTCCAACATCAATTTTGGTGCACACAAACATTCAGTCCATAATAGGCAGGAGGCAGACTGATAAACTATGTAACTGCAAACACATGCTGCCAGTCATGAAAAGGAAGGATGACTCAGCTGATGGAACCCAGAAATCAAAGCTTGGAGTTAAGAACAACAAATAATTATTTTTAAGCCTTGAAATCTAACCAAGAAATTCCTAACATTTTCCAAGCTAGTCAGAACTCCTTTTAAACAGTGACTTACTTTCATCTTATATGTCCCACTTCTTAAACTGAACTTTTATGACTCATATCCTACGCTTGCCCTGCCATTGTATGACACTGAGGCCAATAACTTGTGTTTTGTTTTACAGATTCACAATTGGAAACAAATTTTGTCCCAAGAACAGTATTTACACTCAGAAACCTCATATGCTCCCAGACCTGATTTATATGATAAGATTTTGGGTTTTGATCTGAAGTATAATGGGATGAGATGTGGGAGAACTTTGGGAGAGAGTGAATGTATTTTGCATTTGGAAGGGATACGATTAAATCTACATCAGTGGAGCATGGCTGTGGGTCTTGGTCCTTGCACATTCATCCCTCCCTCCTTCTCCCATTCACTGCAGTTGTTAGAAAAACTACTGAGCTAGATTATTTCTAACTCCTTTCATCTCAAAAGTTTACATTTTAGTTTTCAGACACCTAGGTATTTAAATTAAAAAAAAAAACTTTATCAAAAACATGTCTAATATTCTTATCAGCAGTACTGGTTTGACTCCTGTAACATCGACATTGTTAAAGAATTTAACTCTCAAAACTCCACAGTTGTTTAAACATTTAAAGACAAAATTCATGTGCTTAACTCAAAGATCTAGTATGTAACAAATATGTGCTATATTTTAGACATTATAATCATCATTATGAAATAATAAATTCCATACATTACTTATTCTGGAAGTATGGTAGAAATATCTTGGTGTAAAAAAACCCCACAAAATGTGAATATCAAGATATGGTAATTCAGAAATCAGGAAATATGATTTCATTTTAATAATTCATGTCATTGAAAAAAATCTCTCTCCTTAAGGGACTCACCTTACTCCTGAAGACTCTAATGATTTATTAAGCAAAAGTACTTCTCTGTTTATGAAAGTATTTTTCTAACCTGCATGGCACTATACTAAATTCTCCTTTTCTTAATCTTTTTCCTGGCCACTGCAGAAATAACTGTTCCCAATTAACTCTGAACCTATTGCACTTTTCTCCTCAAGGAATTTATCACTTGCTGGAATGTAATTGAGTCATCAATGCAGATTTCTTCTCCCTTAATGCTCATGAACCCATTGGGCCAAGGGTTTATTTTATTCACCTTTATCTCACTCTCAGTACTTAGTACAGGGTGTTGCATACATAGATGATCATCAACTTATTCTATGTACTGTCATAATGACTTAAGCTTAGGGATTTTGTGTGTGTGTGTGTGTGTGTGTGTGTGTGTGTGTGTGTGTGTGTGAGATTTAATGCAAATAACAATTTTAATAGGCAGAGGGTGTAGTTTCTATCCTCCACTCTTTCTACTCCTAAAATCACATCATACTATAACTATAAAAAGTGTTGTTTAACCTCTGTGCAATTCCCTTGTATCCCTGGTAAAACTGTATTATATCTTACCTTTTAGAATAATAAAATCTTGAACCAAAAGGTCTGCTCAGGTATCCTGCAAGTCTTAGATCTTTAATAAGTTAGGCCTCTCTGAACTTCACATAGAAGATATGTCTCCTGAAGTAGAAAGTAATTCCTTTTTGTTATTCACCAGAGAATTATAAAGATTTGTGGAAATAAAAGTGACCTTCCTTTAATTATTACTATGATTTCCAGATGGCTTTGTTGTAGGGAATTTTTTTTTACAAAATTAAAAAAAAGTTTGCTTGAAATAACAAAGCCAAATTATAGGATTGTACATGAAAGAGAAATCCAACACCCTCTGAGTTTAATTTGAGAGTGAAAATAAGGGCTTGAAATAAAGATGGGGGTACAAAGAAGGGAAAAATGAAGATTCATACATATAGTAAAGGTACATCAAGGCTAAATCTCATCTGAGGGGAGTACTTGAGAAATCAATAAATCTCTATAAGGATGGATAACAAAAGTTTCTCAGGAAATATGTATCTTTTTGTTATGGTCTTTTATTTGGTCAGGTGAGTCGGCATTATTTTTGGCTGGTGAAGAATTTCACAATGTTATAATAAAGAAGAATATGAGTAAGAGGCATTTGGAGGAACTCACTATTTATTGGTGTATTATTATTTCTATTCTATCTCTACATTCCCCTTCTGCTACCAGCTGGGAAATATTCTTTACTTGTGCAACTATATCAGGCCAGCCTAGATAGTCTTCCTATCTTGAGTTCAACTATGTGATAGAACATAATTTCTCAGGAGTGAAATTTCATTGTATTTACCACTTCTTAACACATCCAGGGGGAGAGAATTATTCAAGGCCAAGATCACTGAGGATCATTCTTAGAATTCTGTCTACCAACACAGGGAAGAGAATTCAACGTTAGCCCAGATTTATAAGTTTTCATTCAATGCAAAAAGGAGTTATTTTTATTATATATTGACTGTTACATTTAATAGAGAACATCATAATAATGAAACTGACACAACACTTTTCACAGATGCTTTCATATTTGCCACTCATGGAAAACCTAGGCAACTCTTTATTATACCTGTTTTCTAGAGGTAAAAATGAAGCACAGAGATTTTAAATAAATCCCCGTCAAGTTCCACCAGTGGAAAATTCTATATTCAAAGAAAAGGCTGATCCTAAAAACATTATATTTTACTTTACACAGAATAACTTATTGTAGATAATGTATTGTTAACAGAATCATCAAACGTGATTGCTTTCTCTACTGACCGAGTAGAGTGAGTGTGTTCTATTACCTTCTGGTGTGATTTATAGTATAACTATATGAGTTACAAGTAACGTAAACATTAAATTAGAAGTATAGTTCAAGATGAAGTGAGTCATGATTTCCTGCATCTTTGAAGCTGTGATAGTGCTAAATATTAATTATAAGAAAGGAAGAGGAGTCCCAATTAAGGGCTCTTTGTCATCAGGTGCTCTGTCTTTAGGAGGCCCTCCAACTGCTTGGGTTATGGAAATCAGGCTTTTCCCCCTTTGCTAAATGTCTGGAAGCCTATTCTGACCTACTTAGGTTTCCAAGTAGGTTTTCCTGGTGCTATATGTCAGAAGTTGCATTGAGGAGAGGATAACACCACTCCTTACACTCTATCCTGTCCAGGGTCAAGTCTCTTTCACTTCCCAAGAACTGTGCTAGTCTCTTTTCTTATAAGTTAGTTGACTGTTATAATGTAGCTTCATTACAAGAGAACTAATTAAGCAAGGTATCATTATAAGCAGATACATAGGGACATTGAGATGATTTAAGACAGCATAACCCTTCTTCAGGGTATTATACATGTATTTTTGACAGAAATTTTACCTCTGACATTTTCCTGCCAAGTAAAAGAATAGACAACTTTAGTAACTACCTGGCCTTAATATATTATTTGAAAAAAAATTATACAAGAAATCTCAACGATGGTCCCTAGGAGAATTATGCCTGAATAGTATTTAAATTTCAATAGTTCATAAAATGTTGATTTTTAAGTGTTGGTCTTTTCAGAAAGTCAGAGTGCTTTATACACCATGTACTCTAGCCTCAGTGGCCTTAGAATTTCTCACAGAGGATACGTTTTTCTCATAGTCTCAGTTTGATTACATAGCGCCCTTTCTTCCTAAGAGTTCAAGTGTTAAAGCAAAGAGCTGTACAGGAATTACTGAATATGATAATATTTTATGCTGAAATTTAATCCCCATATAATGATATAAGAAAGCGTGGCCTTTAAGAAGTGCTTGGGTCATGATGGTAGCAGGGTCTTCGTGGTCACGAATGGGATCAGTGCCCCTACAAGGAGTCCCCAGAGGGATCCACACCCCTCTATCCATGTGAAGGGACAGCAACAGGGTGCCTTTTATGAAGCAGAAAGCAGACACTGGATCTTGGACTTCCTAGCATCTAGACCTGTGAGAAATAAATTTCTGTTGTTTATAAGCTATGTAGTCTATGGTGTTTTGTTACAGCAAATCGAGTGGAATAATTCCCCAGGTAATATCTTGGCCTACCTTCAAGAATTCGTTTAGGTCAGTTTGGCAAGAATTTCCCTACCTTCTCAGTGATTTTCTGTCCACCGAATCCCTACCACTGCCACCAACCCTGTTCCTTGATTATAAATAAATCCCCACTTTTTTTTTTTTTTTTTTTTTTGTATTTGGAATTGAGCCCAGGTCTATATTATGGTTCTTTTTTCCTATTCTGTAATAGTACCTGAATAAAATCTGTTTTACCACTTTAACTGCTGTCCAGCTCTAATTTTCTTTAAGAAACAGAAGTGATTCACGACTCTCTCCCACACATTCTTTTGGTCACAGCTAGTCGCATAGTCATGCTTATTCAAAGAGGCATGTAGAAGAAGGGTAAGGAGCACTGAAAATTTTGGTGAGAACTGACTCTGTCCATTGTATTCCTTCGCAATTCTAACTTCCTCTAATTCTATATGCCTTGAAATTGCCCAGGGAAAAAGTACAGGGTTATGACAATTTTACCAATAATATAAGTTTGAAACTTTCAGCATTCTAAGTATATTTAAATGCTTCTTCTCAATGTATGTCCCCCCAAAAACCTATGTTACAGTTAGACAGACATCATTCCTATATCACAAATGAAAAAAAAAATTGAGACGCAGAGTAATGAAATACAATGATTCTTACAACCATCTGCTCAGACACAGAGCACCTAGAATCTAGTCTAATCACCTGAATCCTGATCCAAAATTCTTTTCCACAAGAACCCACTGTTGAGAATGGCTTAAAAGAATGTTCTGGTATTTGAATGAACACAAGTGGTTTCATTTATTTTTATTAAGAATATAAATTTCCCCAAGTAAAAGTTAAGTTTTATTCTATATTTGCTTCCTTGATGAACTCCAAGACAGGACAAGAAAATGTTAGCTGCCGCTGCTACACCCCACTCACATGCGCCCAGTAAAAGTCTGTTTTTCCCGGATACCACTCAAAATGTCACAGATAAACCTGCACATCACTTTGTGATAATGTGCAAAGTGCCCCTAGATAACTGTAACTTATATTAAAAATATAAGTTCCTAGAGAATATCTGGACTAATATCCTTATTGGCAGATAAGATACCTAAGATACAAGATCAATTTGTTTTTTCACTGCTACTCAACCAGTCACTATTGATGTGATACACACCAGACCAAAGTCTAAGCAAAAATATCTGCAATATTAAGTACAATCTGAGAAGGTTTAAGGGATCTATTTGTGAAAGTTGTCTTAGAATCCTTTCAATAATAAAATTCATATCGTTTGATTTTAATAAGTAATACCTTTGTCCCTAATCTCTCATCTCTCTCTCTCTCCCGCCCTGCCCTCCCCCCCCACCATGGACAGGACGCCTATACAGTACGGATACCCTGTACAAAAATAGTCCATATGTCCCCGTTATCACAAAAGTACAAATACAATCACAAAGTTCCCCTTCTGGAAAACCTTAGTAAGCCCTGTTGCTTATGTTATGAGACAAAGCCCAAATTCTTCCTTATCTCATTTTGCAATCTGTCTTTCACTTTCTTTTCCATATTTATGGGCAATCCTTACAGTTGATCTCATAGTCATACTCATGCCATTCATCTCTGCGCACATGATTTCAGAACTCTCTGCCTTTACTATTGCTTCCTTCTACCCAATTTCCCTGCTTCCTGGTCCATCCAACTCCTATCGTTTTCCATCCCTCATCTCAAATAAAGTCCCTTCAGGGAAGACTTCCTCATTTCCCTAGGGGGGATCTGTGGGGTCCTACAGCACACTGTCACGTCACTATTAAAGTAATTACCACACACTACTGCAATTTTCTGTTTCACCCAATGGACCACTGAAGGGCAGGCAGAACATTTCATGCGTTTTCTCTTTTTTTCAGGGATACCAGAATATCTGACATCTCATAGTCGCCTAATATATTTTGTAAAGAGAGAAAACATTAATGAATAAAACTCTTTTAATTGACAAAGCACTTTACAAATCACAAAACGCTTTTCTTTTTCTGTCAATCCCTCACCACAGAGTGCCCATTTAAAATTATTATACACAGGGTTGGCCCTATGTATAGCGGGGTCCTTCTGAATGAGTCCCAGGACAGAAAAAAACTGATAACTGGAAAATGGCTAACATTTAATCAACTCTCTTGGGACATCTGTGTCCCCTAGTGACTTATGCAAGTTTGTATTTCCCTACTTCTGAATGGCATGACCACAACCACACAGCGGTAATCCAAACTAGCAGTTAGAAGCATTTTCTCAAACTGCAGAAAATGAGGATTTCAATGCTACGTACCAATTTCCCTTTGTAAGGTGTTTCACTCATTATATTCATTGACCTTATTTCCACTGTGTTAGTTTATATTGCTCTCTGCTTGAGGAGTTTAATGAGTATGTGAATTCCACTGGGTACCTGATTACAATATCTCTGCATATGTGTACCTTTTTATAAGAAAATAGATTACCATGAGTCTAAAAAAGAACTGTTTTTAGGTCTCCCATCTCTGAATTTTATAGTTTTTTTTTCAATTATGGGTTTCTCAACCCAAATTATAACATTTGTGACAAATAAGCTGATATGTCAAGAATACATTTGTGTATTCTATTTCTGCCCTGCTAGAAGTGGAAAGAACATGAGGTTTGAGTGAAAGGACGATTCTGCCTCCACTACTTACATTTTGCTTGACACTGGGGACGTCTCGGACCACACTCAGCTTCAAGTTCTACTACATGTGGATACTAATTAGATACAGATTCTGTCAGAATCAAGAAAGGGAAAGATGTAAACTCATTTTTTATATTCAAAAATGTACATGAATTTCATAACACAAAATTATATATGCACACTGTCATCAGTTCTTGCTAAGTCCTATTCAGGCATTGACCTGCTGCCTCTGAATTCAGTCAAGGAATATAATTAAGCAGATCTGATGTCTAGTTGTGGCTCTTTAGTCAGGAGCATTAATGGGTGACATCTGGGCAGCTCACAGTAACCTCACCCAAATCTGGCTCCTACCTTTAATACAAAGAGATTTTAAGAACTATCCCTGCCTTGGAGGTATTGGATGTGAATATATCACCACCTATCAAGATTGTTCTTTCTTTTGTATCTTTCCCCACTTCCTTCCATGACTCATACTAACGCAATGCTTGCCTCTACCTGTGATCTACTCTTTGTCTTTAGAGTAACCCCCCCTCTTCTGTGGGAGGTATGTTCCAAGCTCCCCAGCGGATGCCTGAAATCTCAGATAGTAGTGAACTCTGTATATGTTACTACGTTTTGTTTTTCCCTACACATACATGCTTATAATAAAGTTTAACTTATAAATTAGGCAATTTTATAGATAGAAGTTTCATTTTACTGTAGATCTGAATCTCAGATTACACTATTTTTCTTTCCTTATTAAATTGAGAACTTTCACTTTTTCAATTAAATAGCTTCTCTAGCGAATTTCCAGCATCACTACTCTTGTGCATTGGGGCCATTATTAAGTAAAATAAAGGCCATTTGAGCACAAGCCCTGTGATGCTGCTACAGCTGATCTGATAACCGAGATGGCTACTAAGTAACCAATGGACAGGGAGCATATACAGCATGGATGCCTTGTACAAAAAGACGACACATGTCTTTGGGTGAGATGAAGTGGAATGGCACGAGATTTCATCATGCTACTCAGAACACCATGCAATTTAAAGCTTATGAATTGTTTATTTCTGGAAGTTTCCATTTAATATTTTTTTTTTTAACCACAGTTGACTGTGGGTAACTGAAACTGCAGAAAGTGAAACCACGGATAAGGGGGAATACTGTATTCTGACGAATCTTTAGTATGTCAGTCGATAGGAAAAAATCGCAAATAAAGTGTTGACTCAAATCTAAACTGGAAATCAAGAAATTCACAATCTGAGAATTGACATTTAAGTGCTAGACATCCCCAACATTATGTTACGTATCGAAAACCCTCTGTTGGCATTCAAAAGCCAAAATATTAAATTACCCACACAACATTGCAATTATAAGATACATATGCAGACTTCAGGTTTCTTTTCCAGCATATAAGGCACTTCAAGTCACCATTCTGTTCTAATAAGAAGTAAGAAGCTAAAAAAAACTGAAATATCAACAATTCTCCTTAGATCTATCAGCGAAGTGAGGTCACAGGGCAAACTGCTGCACAGAAAAATTGGAAAGACAGGCAGTAACAGAATCACAGCTTATCAGAACAGAAACCCAGGAGTAGAGAGGGGTAGAAAAACCTGAACTGTAATTGACTAATTCCCGAAGGCTCAGTGTGGACAATTCTGACAGTTAAAAACCACAGGCAGACCCAGTTAAGGGGCACCCCCATGCTTTTGTGAGTTTTACTCCAGATCCTCACAGTGAATATCTAAGATAAGCTCCCTCATATCTCCCAGCAGGGTAGAGAAAAAGTAGCCATTTTTTAATACTCCAGCATATTCTGCTTTTCTAAATAAAACCTGCCTTCAGGAAAAAAAAAAAAAAAAAGTTTTAACAGAGTCTAACCCGCAGGGATTTTACCAGAGCCAAACCCACCTGGTGGAAGAAGAACTACCCAATTCCACACTACTCTAGCCATCCTGTCCCAGGTGAGGAGAAAAAAGTCCTGCCCAAACGACTGAGACCTAATTATAGGACTATAAAACATTCCTTCCCAAGCACCTCCTCACCTCAAGGCCTATTTATAGTAGTTCCTTTAACTCATTTAATCATGTCTATTTTTCAACAAAAAAACTTGCAAGCCATGTTAAAAGGCAAAAAATGAAGTTCGACAAGATTGCATAAGCACCTGAATCAGATACAGCCGGAATGTTGGAATTATCAAATCAAAACATTTTTAAAATTATGATTAAAGGCTGTAGTCTCTAATGGAAATAAAAGATGATGTATATGCAAGAACAGATGGATGATGTAAGCAGATAATGGAAATTCTAAGAAATAATCGAAATAAAATGCTAGAGATCAAAAACACTGTAATAGAATTAAAAATGTCTTTGATAGGCTGCTTAATAGACTGGATATAGCTAAGGAAAGAATTTTTAAAATCGAGGACATGATACAATGAACTTCCAAAACTGAGAAGCAAAGAGAGAAAAAGATAGGAAAAAAACCCACAACCACCACCCAGAAACAGAACAGAATATCTAAGAACTGTGGGACAACTGTAGAAATTGTAACATTATACACATATACACACACACACACACACACACACATATATTACACACACACACACACACACACACACACAAGCAAGACAGAAGAGTTGAATATTTAAAATGTTGGGAGAAAAAATCAAAACAAAAACAAAAACCCAGAATTCTGCACCTTGTGAAGTTACCCTGCAAAAGCAAAGGGAAAATAAAGCCTTTCTCTAACAACAACAAAAATCTAGGAAAATTTGTTGCCAGTAGACCTGCATTGGGTGAAGTATTCTTCATAGAGAAGGACGACAGATGTTAGAAACTCTTGTTTAACTAGATTAATTGTAAATGTGTATTATAAACTCTGGGCAACCACTGAAAAAAGTAAAATAAAAAAGTATAACTGATAATAGATTCACATAAAATGTTCAGTTAAAATCACAAAAAGAAGAACACATCTGGAAGATAAATATATGAATAAAAAATAAGTGTAACAGAGAAAACAGTAATAAATGGATAGGTATTAACCCAACTACATCAATAAGCAGTTAATAATAATGGTCTACCTATAACCAATTAAAAGACAGAGATTGTCAGAGTGGGTCAAAAACCAAGATTTAACTATATACTGTTTACAAGAAACCCACTTGAGATATATAGACACTTAAAAACAAAGGTCTGGAAAGACCTCTGTAGGAAAATGTACTCATCCTAGGAGAACAGCATTACAAATAAAAGCATCAAAACCTCATGCACTGAAGCAAGTGGGGTTGGGATTTCTGAGGAAAAGCAGAGGCCCACGTTACTCTACAGGAGAATGATAGGAAATAAATCCAGAAAGATATGTAGAAGTATTTAAGTGTTTGTATCAGTAACAACTTTTTTTCTTACAGAAGAACTATAATTTGAGAACTGTAAGCGCTATTAGATTGTGTACCAAGTTCAACCACATTTAGTCAATTACCCAACTACAAGCTCTACAAAAGAAGTTATAGAGTGTAGAAAGATCAAATGCAAAGATTTTAATGGGCTAATTTAGAAAGCCTATATATGTCTTCTGAAATCTGGAGGACAAAGGACATTGTACTTGGTCCATACCTAACAGTTTCCAAGGAAAACAAGCTGTTCTTGCACTGATGGTAAAAATGTGGGCATCTGCCATACAGCCAGCTGTGAACTCTTAAACAGCAGTTTTTGAATAATATTAAAATGTCCTTGCCTTACAGGATTTGTTGCCAGGAGTAAGGAAAGCTAATTAGAAAGAGGCTGAAGGGGTCTCATCATGTGTAAAACAGGCATACAGGTAAATGGTGGGGGTTAGAGGGAGTCAGAAGGAAGCATTATTCACTTCAGCCAATTGAAAGCAGAGGTCCTTAATGGTATGGACAAAGGGTAAGAGAACCTCTGAAGAATCCCATAGAATTTATTTTCCATGGGACAAAGAAAGAGCACCATGATGCCAGATTAGTACTGCTCCAGTGAAAGCACACAGCTCCCAGAATGAGAGTAAAATGCAATTCCATTTATTTATGTATTTATTTAGGCTCTACATTCCCTTTACAATTTATTCATGAGAGCAATCTCCATGCCGCTAGTGAAAACTTTGGAAAGCTTCCCAAACTCTTAGACAATAAACAATGCTATTTCCTCCTTATGGTGCAATCAAGGTCTCCGTTCTGAATTAGATTATCTTGTGGAAGACAGTAATTCATTATTTAATTATAAGAAATCACCCACTAATCACAGATTTCCGATGCCTGATATGGGCATCTCTTGGCATTTGAGGATGGAATATGTGTGAACTTCCTGCTCGCGCGCTCTCCCTCTCTTCTCTCTCTCTCTCTCTCTCTCTCACTGGTTATATCTTCTTCCATGTAGCTGGGGAAGGGAAAAGGTGTGCAATGCATGGCTCTCTGCTGTCTGGGTCAGCTAGTGGTTAAAACAGACTCCCTGTCCTAGTTGTTCAGAAGTCCCCATCTTTGGACAACTCTTATCTTACTCTTGTCGAGATCAATGTTCTTTCTGGTCCCAATAATTCAGTATTCACCACCAGTTTCCTGATGCTGGGTTCTTTCCATTCCTCTCAATTCTTAAACAGGACAGTAAAAAATCACATGCCAGCTTTCTCTCTTGCAGTTTCACCTCTCACACACATTTCTTGGCTCACCAAATTCTGGGAGAATATGCCCATCTCAATCAGCTTACATTTTGCCTTCATGTGTTCCCAGTGGTTTGTTGGCCCCTAATTCATGGTGACCTCCAAATTCAAGAAAATACATCAGGTTCTCTGAAACCAATTAAAATAGTGTCTTAGAGAAGACAATTTTAAACTTTGAGAAGCTGAGAAAAATAACAAGACACTGGTATCTGCTGAATGAGCATTTCAAATACGGATGAAGCATATGAAATTTTAATTTACTTCCCTCAGAGTTTGAGTGACATTAGCTTTTCTTTCCCTTTAAAAATTTCAGTCATCCTTTCATTTGTCAACAATTTTAAGAAACACACCAATTATTAAAATCAATTTTAGTGAAAGTGGGGCATGACTTTTGCTATACATTTTCTCTAACATTATGTATTTTTTTCCCTTCGTATGTTGTTTTGCCTTATAAGAGTTAATAGATGTAGTCAGATATAGAAATGGTATTTTTGTTGAAGAGAAAAAGTCATGTCTCTTGGAGAATATTATCATAGCGACCTGTAGCCCATATTAAATTGCTTCTCAAGTCTTGATATTTGCACCTTTCTATTTTATTTAATAAATAAAATTACCAGTGAGCTTTCAATATATTCACTTAAAACACTAACAAGGATAACTAACTCATTGAATGAGCTAGACATAATGGAATATGAGCAGGAAGTTATTTTCTTTCCCACCACTGTTTTTTAATATTATTCTGGAAGTCTCTGGTCTTTCCTAAAAGAATATGGGCTTTTTAAATCAGAAACAGTATCTTGTTCATTCTTCTATCCTCAGGCTTTGGCACACAGGAGTCTCTAAAAAGAGTTTCCTAAGTGAATACACTTAGATATTTTGAAATGATTTTTCTCAGAAAGTATATATTGGCCATAGTTATCAATAACAAGTTCTGAGCAAGAGGATTAAATAATGAAAGCAGTGGATTGGCCAAAGTGGCTTAGTGTTTGAATTCAGAACAAACTCAATGAGATGGAGATTAAAAATTAAATTCTATAGATGAGACTCACAGAGACAGGAATCCAGACCAAGGTGGCAGCTTTGGATACAAACGATTCCCCAGGAGGTACGGTCGATGAAAAGCAGATTGCCCTGCATGACTAAGTGAATACAGGAAGTAAGGTAAAAATTAAAATGTGAAATCCTACTTCTAAGGACTTTGGTGAAGAAGGGAGCAACAGTATTATGCCATAAATGTGGCATATTGATTTAGGAATTTTAAAAAAATCAAATACTGGTATTTGGATTTTGAGACATTTAGGCCTTTAAACATAAATTTCCATTTCCAAGTTTTGCAACATGGAAATGGATAATTAAAATAAAAAATCAACATGCAGAATTATCACAGAAGAACTGACAGCTATAATGTGAACCTAGTTTAATCGGGATTATATACAGTCCATTTTCAAAAGCAGAGGGATCCACATTGAGCTCTGAGTTTTTATCAGACTTAGAGACTGGAAATGCTACCATTTATTGAGCATGTAGTGTGTGCCAGCTAAAGAGAAGAACTGGGGTTTAGGGAGGATGAGGAACTTGCCAAGATATACAACTAGTAAATGCTATAAAACCAAAGATCCAGGACTCACCCTCCCTCTCTCTCAGAATTTCCTTTCCCTTGCTAATGATAACAAAGATAACATACATGGGGTTGACTGGTAGAAGGAAGGTAAATCCAGGTTTTTATGGAGATGAGTGTTTTAAGAATGCTTTATTTAATGTACAGGTTGACTTGGGAAGAAAAAGTTGATGATAGAAATAAACTGTGTTAAAACAACCCAGCTGCCCAAACAGTGCTTGAATGGCCATACTTGGAAAACCATGTCACTCTGCTTCTGGCCATCATTAAATAACACTTAAGTTACCAGCGCCTTTTCTAATGATTGAAATTCTTAGGTTTTTTAAACAGTCTGCCCCAGCACTGCTTCTAGCAAATCTGTCTTAAAAGATTTCCATAGCCCTGCACACTCAAGGTCTCACGTAACTGACAAGATAATGACAGGGGCAATTTTAAGCTGTGAAAAGACTGCTGTATTTGATCTTTCCCACTGCTGATTTCAGCAAAAGAGGGGAGGAATGTTCATTATGTCAGAAAGAATGTAAAACACAAAATATGATGCCAGTTTCTGAGACTTTTCCATCCAAATCTTCTACCAAATGACAGGAACATATCAAAATTATAGTCAGAGAAAAGGAAGTAAATGTTGGTTGATCTCAAGCTAAGAAAGTAGTTATTGTTAATAAGCTTTGCAATTTTACAAATCCTCATTTATGTATAACAGTACATGATTTTATATTAGCCAGAACAGATGACAGGAAAAGGGGTAATATTCATTGCAATAAAAATGATCTTTGCTTATACGAGGAAGGTTTTATTCTTTGATTTTCAATTTGATTCAATGTTCAACCTAATGAAAATGCTACAGTAAATAAAATGCATTTCCACTGCACAATCATTTGTAGTTCTGTTTATACAAGCTGAGAATAACTTCAGGTTTTCATAAATGAAGTTATTTAGCTACTCAATATTAAACTGCTTGCTATATTGCAAACGGCAGAAGAGAAAAGGTTAATTTAGAACAGCACTGAGAAAAAAGTTCAGCAAGAGAAAATGCAAGGTTTAGTCAAAACAGGCAATTGGGAACAAATGGCAAGGAGCAAAATACACTAATTGAAAACCAGGCAGGACATTTTTACATTTCTTTCTTTTTTAGTGCACTGATTAAAAAAAATAGTTAATTAGCACACACCACCAGATCTACTCCACACTGGGAGTTTAACCTTGTAATTTTGTCATTTTTTTTTTCAAGAAGTAGGGTGTTTAATGAAAGAACCTTTAAATTATAAATGCATAATGATGTGTACTGTCGACAGACCGTAAACTACTCAAAACATTCCTCTGTAAATTTTGCATATTTCCAGCATTTATCTACCACTCCATGTTTACCAAGTGCTTTATGCTTGTTCAAAAATCTATTTTTCATATCATGTGGAAATATTTCTGTTTGAAGGCTATTAGAACACACAGTGGTGACACTGATAGTATTGTTTTTCTTAGCAGTTTATATTATTTAACCACAATTACTCTCAAATATGTAGAAGAGTGCTGTAAGTCTGCAGCACAAATATTTATTGTTTATTATCCTATTTATTATCCAATTATTTATTATCCTACTATGTGAAGCATCAATGTACATGTTGGGTCCTTATGTCTTCAAGATAAGGATTTTTACAATCTATCAGAGGAACTAGATTTCTCTTATCACGTGTGTTACAGTAAAAGAAGGTAGTTTAAACTTAGACTGATGCTTAGACCTACAATGATATAGAATTTCTTGAGGCATGCCCTCTGGCATTCACTACCACATTCAAAATATCCCCAACTCATAATGACCCAGGGAAGAAATAAATGCACTTAGATGACTCACAATAAAAAAGGCAGCAGCATTAGTGGAGTGTGTATTCTATATCAGGCATTAGTGCTAAGCGTGTTCATCAAGTATTTACCCATTGGGGGCTCATAATAATTCCATAAGGCAGCTGTTATAATTACTTCCTATTTTCAGATGAGAAAACTGAAATTTACTCTAAATAATTTGCCAAACATTATATAACTAAATGAGGTGGAGCTGATATTCACATGCATTAGCCTGAATCCACGCTACTTTTACTGAGTGAAATATACTTCCCCTGCCCCCCCATCACATTGGGGACTTGGAATGTCTCACCTAGTGACTATTTACACAAACACAATTTTAGTTTAGCGATCTTTTCACCACCCTAATTAAAATAAAGAGGACTAGCAGAACGAGAATTGTTCTATTAGGTGGAAAAAAATGACTTTCCCACCTACTTCTGCCCATAATGATTTGTCCCACACTTCGGCTCATGAGGCACCTAAGCCAACACACACACACACACACACACACACACATGTATACATAAATACATACATACATAACACACACACGTGTATACATAAATACATACATACATAACTTAAGTAAATCGATCCAAGCAGAACTGTTTAAGCTTTGTTCAGCTTCTGTATACAGTCAGGAGAGCAGCTTGTTCCTGTGATGTCCAGATTCCCCCGGGGATGGCATGGTTGTGACTACCCATATGATTATGATTACAGATTTCATGCTAGCAAAGAGAAAGCATATTGTGACAAGGGCAAGTGAAGGAGAAAGGGTCATGCACTCAGAGTACTGGAGAATTACACAACTTCAGAGTTGGAAGGTCTCTTAATGCTCACTCACTCTCCCTTCATTGCAACAGTGACCCAATTTAAGAAAATCATTATGTGTCTCATCACAGCTGAAAGAGAAGAAAGCCTGTGTTAAGTGAGTTGGTTAGAACATTTTAATTATGTTAACTATAATATCTGGTTGTCCTTTGTGGTCTGGTCTATGTTACAAACATTGGGAGTAAAGTTACAATAAATTGCATAGAAAGGTACAGATAATATGAAGACAGCACTGACTCATGTATCTCATCCCAGGTGGTGTTGGGTCTTTATTTTGCTTCAATTGCTGATACATTCTTACTTTCTGAACCACCAAATCTAGGTACCTAGCCAACCCTAACAAATTTGTCAGAATTATTTGGATCTATATTATTGTAGTGAGCCACAATGCAACAACCTAACAAAGCTTTAATTTCACTCTTGCCATTTTGCCCTTGCCAAATTTTCCTCCCTTGCCAGAGGTTCATTCTCTGCCATTTTCACCCAATCTTTCAAATGAGGTTTGTGTCTGGGTTTCCTTACTCTTTAGCATTTTTCCATATTAGGTTTGAGTGTTGCTTTAAGCCCCAGGCATTGACTAGGACACTCACCAGATTTCTCCTAGATGCTAAGCTTTTGTTTTGACTTTCAAGTCATATTGGCAATACTGATTCAACTTAGATGGGCCTATTACACCATGACTCTCTCACTTCACTTAGAATAACTATCACTTCAACAATATCTCACTTGCTATGCTTAAGCCCTTGGACAGCGCGACCTGGTCTAATGTTTACGCACTTTTAAGGCCCTCGATAATGTCATATTATTCTCCTAGGTCCAATCCTACATTCTCTTTTTCTCCTGGTCACCCACCATCTAGGTTTCAATATGCTCTTCAGTTGCTATTCTTCAAAACTGATAGAAGGCAATTTCTTATCATTCTTCCTTACTACAAAAAGCTTATTTTTAATATCTTCCTGGACATTAAATAATTCAACCTCAGGAAACATCCAATAAAACAAGTTCCATCCAGGTGCAGTCCCCACAAAAATTATGACAGCTATAATTCTTTTATTTTGAAATATATTTCCAATATTGTAGAATAACCTTTTTTATCTTAAGGAAAATCCTTAATCTTATCAGCTAAGAGGTTTTAATAGATGGCTTTTAAGCCCCTGGTATTATCCAGAAAATAATCTATTTAGGAATAAAAGTAGCATTAGGAAAGTGGTTGAAGAGGCTTTCCCTGAACTTTCTGTAGTGCATCAGTCTCTGTACACTTAAAGAAATGAACTGACTTTAAATAGTCTAATGGCTTTTAGAGGCACTCTAATAAAGCAATACTTCCTTTCAGTTATTTGATGCACTAAATGTATTTCTGCTCTAATAGTTTCATGTTAAGTGTGCCTTTTTCCTAAATTGTTCTTTTACTTGCATACGTATCTTTATATCTATAGATATATAGTACATTTTGCACAATTAAAGCAAAAATATTCTAAATCTAGGGAGTTTAAATGTAAGAAGTGTAGTTTCCAGCAACCCTTAAATATGTTTTCCCAAACTGTTCTTCTAATTCAGAGCCTCTGCTTATTTCAAAAGGTCTTTGCTCTTATTACTTGAATTCTATGTTTATATGGGTAAATTTCAAATGTTCATTTATGTATTTGTCATTAATAGTCAATATTTAATGATTACTTTATTAGTTTATACTGGTCTAGATATTTACATGTATCAATTTATTTAACACTCCCAAAAACCCATTAGAGTAGGTGCTATTATTATCCTCATTTGAATTAAGTAACATGTAGACAGTTCTGCTGGTAGATGAGGGAACTGTATCCCAGAGGTCATACAGCTGAGTATTAAACCTGGTTCTCCAGTCAGACCTCATGTTGTTATTCTCTGCTCTATCCTGTCTTAGTTGAAGATCGGTGAATCTTAGTAACTTAGCCAAGGCCACATTAGTAGTGTTTCTGATACAAGTGAAATTTCAATCCAAGTCTTCTAAGTCTAATTTTTGCACAGTGTCTATTTCAATTAAGTGAAACTTTCATAATAAACTGCTTATCATACTGCCACTAGAAACTATGTACTCCCTGGTACGGTCATAGAACTGGTCATTCAAAAACTTATTAAAAGGATATCAAGACACTTTTCTAGCACTTCCCCATACCACCTCTATTAATATCCCTAACTGGAGAAATTCCTTGGGGAACATTTTGTTAATATAGAACCTTTGCAAAAGGAAAAACATGTCTGGTTTGTGGCCAGGGATAAAATTCTCTCTTTAGCTGATGTGTTCTGGATTGGCCTCTCCTTGCTAGCAATGAGGCAAAAGCGCACATACATGTCCTAGGCTTCAGATTTAGTTAAAAAGAGAAGAAGAATGTGAAAACAAATGAAAGTATTTTTTTATTTATTTCAAAAAAGAAAGCATTTTGAACTCAGCACTCAGAGAAAAATTCAATACTAGTGGTCTATGCTATCACATTTGAGATAGCTGTCATACAATACTCTTTTATATATTTACATGTCTAGTGTATATTAGGCATTGTACCAAGCACTAGGGGGAAGGGAAGGGGGAGAGAGAGAGAAAGGGAGGGAGGAGAGAGGGAGGGAGGGAGAGAGGGAGGGAGAAAGAAACAAAGAAACAAAGAGAAAAACAAAGAAAAAAGAAAAGGAAGGAAGGAAGGAAGGAGGGAGGAAGGAAGGAAGAAAGGAAGGAAGAGAAAAGAAAAGAGAAAAGAAAAGTAAGAAGAAAAAACAACAAAGAAAAGAAAAGAAAGAGACATAAATTTTATTCTACATTCAAAAGCAAGGTATAAAGGGGAAAGCACAAGGCCACGTTGCCCCCTTACTGTTAGACTTCCTTACAGGGCAGACTAGCCAGTCTCTAATTGTTTCCCTCCCTTCAACCTCCTATTGTATGAGTCACGGATGGCTCTAAACCTCCTATTTTTTTTTTTTTCCCCTCTAACATAGACCTTTTACACTCGCTGTATTCCAGACTCATGCCTCTATTCTCAAATCTAATATAGCCAATTCTGCATTTGCGAACTTCCCCCATTCCCCGAATTTGCTCCACTCACACTTTCTAATTCATATTACAGAAACTCCATTACTTTCTAATTTTTCAGTTAAAAACAAAATGAAAACCCAGTACTCACACACTCAATTGGTCAGGAAATTCTGTTCATTCAACTTTTAACATAAACCCAGAATCTGAAAACACGTTGTTCACTTCAAATTTGGGTTCTAGCCCCAGCTGCCCAATTTCACGGCGTGGATGACCGCGAACCTTTCTCTAACTACCTGCCCTGCTCTACAGCTGCCCCTTCCTCCACTGTGCTCTCAACACAAACGCTACAGCGGTTTTCAGTGGTCAATCGGACACGTTCCACTGCTCTGCTTAAATTGTTCCAGTGGCTCCGCCATTTCTCCAAGAACAGGCACTAACTTCCCTAAAATGATCTACAAGATCCAATGTGATCTGGGCAACATTATACTTTCAACTCACCTGCTACTACTTCCCTCCTCATCCACTCTGGACATACTGCCCTTTTTGCCACCTTCATCATATCAGGAAGGCTTTTAGCTTGTAAATTTTTACTGGCTATTCCTTCTGCCTAAAATTCTTCCCCAGACAACAACAGCATGGCTTTCTCTCTTACCACCTAAGTCTTTACTCAAAGTCATCTTTTAGTCAAGCCTACCATAACTATATTAAATTGAGATCACTCCTGTCATTTCTCTAAGCACTCTTTATACTTTTGCATTATTTTTCTCTACTATACTTATTATGCTCTAACATATATTATATGTTTATTAGTGTTTTAAGTGTGCTATATAGATTAATTAATTTAATCCATACAATAATTCTACTAGGTAGGAACCATTATAATTCCCCACCTAAAAACAAGAACACCGTGATGCAAAGATGAAGCATCCTATTCAATTCACACTGCTAGTACTGGCTGACCTGGAATTTAAAACAGTCTGACTTGAGATCCAATTCTCTTAATTACTACGCCGTGCTGCTTCTGGGAGGCAACATGGCGTTTACTACACTATAATCAGTGGTGTGTGCAGAGCTACCATGCAGACAGCCAGGAGAGACACCTAGGAGCGAGAAATGGTAAGGATGGTTTCCAAAGAATTTGGGGAGTTCACTTGTAAAAACTTCAGTGGTTAGGCAAAAAAAAAAAAAAAAAAAAAAAAGGGGGGAGCAAGGCAACACAGAATAAATATAGACAGAATGTCTGCCATTTTGCCATGTAGGGATGACTACATGAAGTTACATTATTACTCGACCATAAAATGCCAACTTATGCCATGTATACCATCCATATGGGAGGCAACATGAAATACAGGACATAAGGTTGTTAAAGTTAACACCCAGAACAGCCCTGAGAAAAGCGTCCATGTGAAAGGGTAGAGACGCATGGGAAAAGAAGGCAAGGACAGCAGAGGGTGGGGAATCAAGCCAGGGAGTATGAATGTGACCCAAGCTCCTAGGAGAATCCACATAATTGGCTTTCAAGTAAAATATACAAGACAAAAGAGTTAGGTTAATGTATCTCCTGGAATGTTTTAGGGATGCTTTATTAAACAAAAGATGCATTTCTAAAAACACAGGAACTGTGTGGACCTCACCATGCTAGGCTATTCCCTAGCAGGGGGAAAATGCCCCTGTGTGAGGAAAATTTCACCTTCTTATTGCTACACTTTCTAAGTGCAACCCTCGGCAAGTTGTCTGTACTGGCTAATGTGTAATGAACACAATGATGATGAATAAGCTTAAATAAAAAGTCGATGGAAATCTATAGAGGTCCTTGAGATGGAAGTTTGCCTTTAATGCCTAATAATTGGAGAAACCTAATTTGGTAGTAGAAAAACTATTTATAAAACATTTAACAATCTACTGATTCTTTCTTAGTAGTATCTATCCTGCCAACTCACAGTATTATTGTGATAATCAAGGGTAGAAAGGATATTAAGAAACTTAAAATTGTGAAGTACAACAGGACTTGATGTACAGTTTGTGACTTCTGGTTCAGACAGTCTTTACTATCTAGAAATTCCTACTGCAGACCCTTTAACACAGTGTCTTTATAGATTTACACAGTATATTTGTATGTATGTGTGTGTATGTATAGAAACAAGTTTTCTTACTTTCCTCATAGTGCTAAGCAGAATAATGACCCCCTAAAGATCTCTATGCCCTAATTCCCAGAACCTACATTATTTTACATGGCAAGCAGGACTTAAGGTTATAGAATAAAATAAAAATTGTCAATCAGTGGACCTGATTTGGGGAGATTATACTAATTTTCTGGGTGGCTTAAATGTAATCATAAAGATCCTATAAATTTGTAAGAGAAATACAGAAGAGTATGTGCGAAAACCTCAACTGGCCATTGCTAGCTTTCAAAGATGGAAATGGGATTAGAGCCAAAGAACAGCAGGCTGCCTCTACAAACTGGAAAAGTGAGGGAATGGGTTCTCCCCTAAAGCCTCCAGAGGAATACATGCCTGCTAACACCTTTATTTTAGTCCATTGAGACCCAGTTTCAAACTTTTCAGATAATACGTCTGTGTTGTTTAAAGCTAGGCCGTTACAACAACAGAAAACTAATACCATATAGATAACAAAATTTTCCTGCACATAGATTTTACATTGATGAACATAAACTTAGATTTCTGGAGAATAAAATTTTGACAATGTGTTATTATGTAAAAATATATGAAATATTTTTTATGACCATTCCCAGCCTGAAGAAATAAAAGCAGAGCTGTGTAATGTATAACATCTGCAGAGGCAAAGGTAATGTTCAATAAGTGAGCCAAGGTGTGTAGAATCTGCCAAGCTCTTAAACATAAGTTTTAGGGTTATTATTATTGTTGTTGTTGTTAATATTCTCTTGATGGAGAAGGAATAGTCTGGGAAAGGAACATTATTGTTTATTGGGTAGAAAGAACTTATTTTCTTTTCTCATTGGTTAATGTCCTAGAGAGAGAGAAAGAAAAAGTAGAGCAGTTACGAGGCAAACGCAAATACACATTTATTTTGAATTACTGTAATAGATGCAAAAGCCCAGTACTGGTGAGAAAAGAGAATTAATTGCATTATGACACGAGGGACATAGTCAATGTTCAAAGACTGCTCCTATTTTTTTTTTTTTGGCTGTTCACAACCAATAAAATATCCAACTGTGATGAGTTTTGCTATTAACATAATGCTCAAGGAAACTCAACGCTTCCAAGCACAATGATGTTGTTGTAAGTGGGGATGCAGAAGAGAGAGAGGGAAGAGAAAGAAGAGGGAGAGAGAGAATGGAAGAGACAGTGGGTTCTGACACCATCTGTCAGTGTGCTATAGTTGCTTTTATAGCAGCAGCAGGTTTAAGTCAAGAAAATCAAGCATTTGGATGATTCACCATTGCATCAGCTGTTGTCGTTTGCATTTACTTTTGCTCATTATCTTTATTAGGTAAAGGCATTGACTATCCTGTTGCTTATTCAAAGCAATTAATGAGCGAAGAAAAAAAAAACAAAACTCACACATGATATTTTAGAGACCAATAAATAACAAAAGCAAAGAGAAAAGATGCTAAAATAGTAACATACTTTTATACTGATACATTTTGAAATCCAGATTTTGAAAATAAGATATTATGAATATAAAAGAGTTGATAGAATAAGGATTGTTATACCAACCGACCGTCCCTTTTTTCATGTATCTAACATAAAATTACCTGAAAAAGTAATAAAGTAATCAAACGCAAACTTTTTACAGCATATCATCAGCTCACTTATTCTCCATTTTCTCCATTCTTTCAAATGGGCTTTCATAGGCACAGATCAATAAGTGCTTCACGATGGGCCTGTTTATGTGTCTCTCTAAAGCACCATCTCCAAGATAATTACGGTTTTACATCCAGACATCCTTTAACAGAAAAAGTACTGCCTCTCTGAAATTACGTTAACTTGAAAGACGACAAGGTGTTAATGAGATGCTTAATAATATTAGTAGTAGGTGTTAATGTTAGATAATTGGGACAAAAGAGGGTGCTTAGACAATAAAACACACTCTGAGACTGAATGTGAAAGTAAGAATAGGGGGTCAAGATAATATTCAGTGGGTAAACAATATAGTGTGAATGTGAATGTTGTAAAGCTAGAAATAAACCAAGTAAGAAATAAACACTCTCACCAAACTTCAACTTCCTTACGTATAAAACTGCTCATAGTGTTTTTAAGAGAAGTAAATTAATATATGAATTTGAAAAGATATTCTCAATGATCTCACTTGATTCATGTATCAGAAAGGTGCATTCTACAGTTTCACGCTCTCAGTTTTTAACATTTGCCTAATACAAGCTTCTCCTGCACTTTCTCTTTCACTGACCCTTGAACCTAAATGTATGCCAATACTTTGACAAGAATGGCTGCTGTGAACTATAAGTTACTTATCACAGTGGTATATGGTAGACACTTAAAATGTACTCATTGAATGAATGAATGATAGGTTGAAGAATGAAAAGAAAGTATTCTACTTGGATATTATTACATTCCCTTAACAAACAAGGGAGTAGAACCAGGTAGACTAGACTATAAAATGTCAGAATTATAGACTACATCATAAGCAACCTTAGCAATTTCCAGGACGTATAGGAATGCACATTGTAGAGGTTCAGAACAAGCCACTCCAAGATGTGCCTTAGTGGTATGTGAATTATTTTGAGCTAAAAGCAACTGAGACTCTGTAGGTTCAAGAGAAAGTCCTGCTCCTCCTTAACTAACTAGAATTTAATTTAGACGCCTCGTTCGAAATAAGAGTTAACATCAGAAATAACTTTTTACTTATTTACATGGTAAGGGCAAACTAATAATTATTGAACATGTGCTTTCCTTGCAAATACCTTCTGAAGCCACCAAGGAACCTTATTCATCACGAGCTCAGAATGTCTTATTTACCCATTTTTTCTTTCAGTCTCTGAATCTCTCGTGCATGTGTGGTCTTTGACTCTCTCATATATGCGGGGTTCCCAAATGTGTGCATATTAAATTTGGTTGCTTTATTTTGTTAATCTGTTTTATGTCTATTTATTAGACCAGCTGAAAAAAACTGAAGGTAAAGTTTCTTCCTCCTCTATAAGATCATTTAGAATAAGAATATTCACAGTATGATTGAAATATACAAAGAGTGCATGCTCTATGGCTATTGGCTATAATCCTGAAAAAGTGAGAAAATCATGCCTCACCAGAGAGTGCACACCTTTACAGAAGATGGACAAAAAAAAAAAAAAAAAGAAAAAAAAGTATGTGTTTCATTTTCTGTCCCTGTAGTCTTGATATAAACTTATTTATACTAGAGAACCAGGCATCTTTCCAAACTTTCTATGCATGATGAATTTTCTAAAAGGAAAACATACAGATTTATATTATACACCTTTAAGAAGACATAGCAATTCAGTCTGTAGTGGCATCCTGGAAGATGATACCCAAGACAGCTAAGAAAGTGAGTTCATATGTTTTCATGTATTTTCCAGGCCAACTTTAAATGGAAAAAAAAATTCAAAAAACAAAACAAGATGAACTAGAAGTAGTTAATGAATAAAACAGTCACTTAGCTGCAGCATGCACTAATGAACTACACGTTTGCCAACATTTTTTCCCTATGCTATGCAGACACAATAGGGGAACATTCATCTAATATATTCTGACACTGTTTTATTGTCGACTGACTCCTAAGGCAGTGAGAAATAAGGCCAAGGGAATGTCACTTTTGTTGTTGTTCAAGAACAATACTATCCATGATGCTAATTCCATGTAGTCATTTTTGTGCATATTGATATACACACATACATGCACATGTACATATATACAGACACACAGGCATGCAGATATATACACACATATATATTTACAATATAATGCACATATATATGTATATGTACACATAAGAAAGGTGAATAGAACATAAATTCTTATAGGTAATGACTATGTACAGTTCCTGTGAGACTGATAACAAGCAGCCTCTGGGTGCACAGGGTTGATGCTTAAAAGATGCAACCACTCAGTGTTGTATTGTAATATAGTTTTTCAAATCCTTTTATCTTAAATTTTGGTGGCAGTGACATGGTATTTCTTTTAAAAACTACACAATTTAATCTCCTGTAAGCACTAGTGTGCCTATCTTCTATAAACAACTAGTGTGCTAGCCTGAGGCCAAAATGTGAATCCCTAATTTGTGAAAATGTAGCTAAGCAAGTGTATAGTTCTTCAAAATAGGAAAACATCACTCTTTGTCATTAGGGAAGAGATGCAACAAGACACGTTATGATAACAACTATCTTGTAAATTCTGCACTTTATGTTTCTCTTATATAGCATCTCCTGAACTCAACGCGTGAGCAAAATTCCAGATATCCAACAGGCCTTTTCACATGCTGCTCTGAATGAGGTCCTCCAGTCTACCACATAGCATCTTCTTCCTTCCCTGGCTTGGGGTTTCCCAAAATCTTACTTTGAAGTCCACCAAAGTAATATGGTTTTGTTTCATCATGATTTTTTGTCTGAGTTGTGCTGAATCCATATCATTTAATGAGCACTTACTATATTACAAACTCCCTTAATGCATTTTCTTGTTTCTTCTTTGCAACAAATCTGCCAGGTAGCTATTATTTCAATTGTTAATATGAAGAAAATTTGGATTTCAAATATTAACTGTTAAAATTTTCCAAAATCAACCTAGAACAGTAGGCCTTGGGTCTCCCCCAACCTCTTTTTAGCTGTGGAGCGCTTTCTTTGTAAGATGTCCCTCTCTGGGGTCTGAATAAGCCAGAGATATGTCTCATCTATGTGTGACTACCAGTCCTATTTCTTTCCTTTAAGACGGGGGTCCCCAGTCCCCAGGTGGTGGAATAGTACCCTGTGGCCTGTTAGGAACTGGGCTGCACAACAGGGGGTGAGAGGTGGGTGACGGCGGAGCTTCATCTGTATTTGCAGCTGCTCCCCAGCGCTGGCATCACCGCCTTAGCTCCGCCACCGATCATTAGGCTTTAGATTCTCCTAGGAACACTGATCCCTGGTGCCCTTAAGGCTGGGGACCGCTGCTTCAGGGTACTTTCAAACCCCTCCTCCCAATGTCTCCTTCATGCTCCATGAAGTGGACGGGATACCCAAGGAGCTTCAAGACTCACACAGATGAAGTCCTAGTCCTGGTTCCAGCAGCAAGGTCTGGAAAGCAGATATCTCTCTCTCCAGTAAGTCACTTCACAACATCCTTGAAATTTAACCACCAGAATGATGGTGATACACTCATTTTAAACACAGGACAAGAGTAGGCCTCTGAGCTACTGTCCATCAGTTAACTTGAACTTAAGATTCCTGCCCCTTGCCTATATGTTCTGATCTTGGTGCTCGCTCCAGTCTACACTGTTTACAGTGTGAAGGGTCCTGACAGCATCTTTTATCTTGTGGGACCCCACCATTGGCACTCGGGGCAGTCCCTTTACCTCCTTGGAGGCTCTATGTCAAATGTCAGGCAGTCTTCTGGAAGGAATCATGCCTATCGTTTCTTATAGCTTTTAAGACCTTTGCTTTTTAATGCCAATGGACACTTATGATTGATGTCCTCCCTAACTCTGAAACATACTTGGAGATTTCATATTCTAGCTAGGTTTGTCTTAAGAATTGCCAAATGAGGGAAGGATATTCTTTGAACACATAGGAGTACTCTGTGGAAAGCAGGGGTATGGCTAGTATCAAAAGAGATCAGATTCTCAAATGGAGCATTTTCAACCTAAAGACTTCAAGAGTTGCCATGATTAAAAGCTGTGTTGTTCTAAGTCTGTCATAAGAAAATTTGTTTAACATGATCAGAAAACAGATTATGGCTCACATTATCCTTCAGACTCCAGATAAAACTTGCATTTGCGATCTTCACCAATGAAGCACAGGCACAGCCTGAGAGTCACTGCAAGTCAACAGTCATTGTGGCATAATGCATAACGCACCATCATATAGTATAAATAACTAGTAAGAAATCAACTGGGGAGGTAAGAAGATTACTCTGTTTCAATCTGAGCTTGTTCCAAAGAATGGTGAAACTGACAATAAAGAACAAGAATAGTTGGTCCCTGGGTTCAAGAACCCAGAATGGGAGGAGTTGGTGCTGGCGCATGTTCACTAATTGGACTAAAACAAATGCCTCTCCTCTATCCATTATTCTAAATCTTTATTGGCAAATCATTGTACTCCACGTTGACCAATTAATTTTAGTATAGTTTTTGTTTAGATTGTTTATACAGACCAGGGCCGCACAGATAATATTTTCCCAAGGTCTTACATGGCCTTCCCCCAGGATATTTGCCTTATATATTCTACTACATCTTGATACTCAGATACCTGCTCTGTCCTTGATGCTACTTTTAATGTAGCTACTGTTCTAAACACAAATCAATGCCACTGGAATGGTAAAATCACAAGCTGCATTTATATTATTTGGTATCATATGGGTTTAAAAACCCAGATTTTTTTTATCACCAATATTTGGAAGAAGTTTTCATGAATTATCTCCCCTTCAACATTCCTACCACCCCTCCCCAGGCCACTGTCACAAAACAAAACAAAACAAAACAAAACAAAAAAAACAAAACCACCTAAGCAACCTAAGCAGGACATGCTGTTTCGTGGGTTCCTCAAAAATATCATTGAGACACAAAGCTTCAAGACAGAACGTCACACTTTTCTCCACCCACGATCTGAATTGGTAAAGAAAATTATACTGTATTACAAAAGGCTTTAAGTACATTGAAATATATATATATATATATATATATATATATATATATATATATATAATAATGAGCTCTTGTTATTTCATTATTCTTATGCTTAGATCATAAATTCTATTTTATTACAAATAATTAGAGCTGATTTAAAAACAGAAAAGTATAGCCAACTCTCATGAGTTTGATTAAAAGTGGACAGTCATGAAGGAATATGATAGGTTAAGGAGTATAAAGTAATCGTAGTAAACTAAACTGGGGGAAATTTATCAAGTCTTGTTTGTTAGTATTCTTTTTCTCTTTGTCTTCAGAGATAAGGTCGTTCCTTTCCTCTGGGTATACAGAAGGCACCTCTCACATGAGGATTATAAGACAGGTAAGAAGGTCAGAGTGAATTTCCTGCTTCTGCTGTTTATTCAAACTCCTTCATCTTAAGTTATTCAGTATGTCCAGGTGCTATGTTTTGTGATAGTATGGCATGCCCTAAACCCCATCAACATCCCACCTCACCTCTTCTTTCATTCTTTCTTGTCCTTATGAAAAAAGATTATTTATCAAACTCATGAGTCTTCTGGACCTTCTCCAAGTTTAGGAGAATCTGCTAATCATAAGGATACTGGACCACTTACCTCCCCTGCCTGTCGCTCTGACTTACACCTACCTCTTTGTATTTCCTGCTCTCTTGTGACCACCTGACAGCCAGCACTGTACCAAAACTTTTTGCTACGCATAACATATGGCCTGTTTTGTCTGTTTCTTTGAAATTCCATTGATATATAATCTATTTTCTTGTTTGTCGAAGAAAAATTACACTGGCTGGGTTAAAATGTAGGAAAAACTTTATTTGCAACTAATGCAATAAGGGAGACAGACTAGAGCAATAGGGGGAGGGAGAGTAAACTCAAACCCTTTGAAACAAAAGGTAGGAGGGTTTGTAAGTGCTGGAGTAAACTAGTGCTTAGACCATTTGTGTTTGCTAACCAGTACTCATGGAAATTAGACTCTTACTCTCCCACAGAGACTCTGAGATAAGGGTGCAATCTTTTTTGACAATTACATTAAAAAAATGGCTTCCAGGTCTTTGAGAAAGACTTTCTTGGGTTGAAAAACTGGCAATAGTTGACAGATTTGCATCTCAAAGAAAGAGAGAAATAATTTATATTTCAAAGTTTTCTAATGTAAATACTCTAAGTAAAAGGAGATCTGGGGGGCGGGGAGGTGAAGGTATTTAATGTTTAGTTGAGGGAGTAAGATCTGAATTTACTGCAGCCATCTTGAACTATGAAATAAGAATCACTCTAAGGAAAGTTGAGAATGGAAGAGGAAAATAGACCCTAAAACTATTCTTTAAATATGTATCTAGCAATATCTGAAAGCATTATTTTCTGGACTTTTTATTAATATGAAGCAATAAACTCCACTTATTTTTGGATTTGGATTTTCTGTCATTTGAGGCATCTAAGCAATGTCCACTATTTATTTACAAATACAATCTCAGGCGTGATGTTGCAACACTGCATTATGTCCCTATTAAATGACAACCCCAATGCTTCTGAGAATAATTTAAAAAGAAACCTGAAAACATTTGTCTGATTTCTTGACTCCCTATTACAACTGAAAGCAACAATGTTATGTAAAAACAATAACAGTATGCATTAGATAAAAAGATACGGAGAAGCATTTCTCTTCTTTTATATATATATTAATATAAACAAAATAAATATGTATATTGAAAGCACTAGAGATAGTGTTTTACATGTTTATGAGCAGCTGTGTCAATTGCCCTCTCTAGATTCAAGATCACACTTAGAAGCTTACCAATGGATAAGAAACAAGCCCATTAAAATGCATTGACAAACTATAAGGCCAACTACCTATAAAAAAACCACCATTCAAATCAAGTAGGAATTTTTACTTTCAAGATTTCCTTTACTTTCGTAAAAGGAATCACTATAAGCATTTGACCCTTGTCCAGAATCGGCTTCTAGGTATGGTTTGAGTTGAGCACTGTTCCTAAGTTACAAATATAAAGCTCTTAATACAGAATCTAACACACATTCAGTGAACAAAATAACATCTTATACATATGCTACAGAATGCATTCTGTGATCAGGAACAAATATGGAGATTTTACTGATTATAATGTAAAATAAAATGTACTGAATAGCATAATGGCACCAAATGATAAAAATTCTTACAATATAGATGAATAACAGAGGCTTAAGAAATGTTTTTTTTTTTAGCTTAGGTAATAGCAAAAGGCAAATTGGGGAAGTATAAATCAACAGAAGAGAACAGGCTCTCTGGGAGAAATATGAACAGTGTGGCACAATCAAATCACACTGTTCTTAAAAATTAACGTAGGAAGGAAAACTTCTTAGTGGTTATTAGATCAAATTGATGAGTAGCTATTACCATTTTTATTAACATATGAACAATTGTATCTATTCAGTAATGTAATTAGTGATTGCCAAATGCCATATTCTAGACACAAGGGACACAATAATAAACAGAATAAACTTAGGTGTCTGCTTTCATATAATTATATACTAATGGAAGGATACAGAAAATAAACAAATAGAATAATGTCAAGAAGAAAAATAAGATAAGATGAGAGGATAGGGAATAAAATGAAGTAATACTTTGGATTAAATGATCAGCAAAGATTCAAAGAAGTCAAATGTATAAGGGTATGGGATATGTGATATCTAAGGTAAGAAATCCAGACTAAGAAAGCAGCAAGTGCTAAGAGTACGACAGATGTTTGCATAAGTTCAGGAAGGCCAATGTGGCTATGGCAGACCAAGCAAGGCTGAGTGATTTAAGAAATAAAGTTGGAGTTGTGGGACCCGAGAACCAGGCCATGTGGCACCCCTATTTTCTTTGTACCACTGTCCCAATCCTCTTCTGTTCATCCAGGCCCTAACCAGTAGATGAGCTCATGGATACTATTATTAGGTGAGAAGCTGTACAATGTCTTTGGGTATAAACTCCCTTGGGAGATTGATGGGCAATTGGAAGGCAATACTAGTGATAGATGGTGTTTTTCTGGTGGTTTCCAATCTTACCCTGTTCAGAGTCCTCCTTTCTTAGACTCTCAGTCTTGTGGATTCTTTAATTTAGTCTAGAGTTCAAGAAAATCTAATATACTAGTAACCAGTGGCTTTCTAATTTACTCGAGTAGGTGAGAATTTGTTGTCCTGGTATCCTGCTGTGTCTTGGTAGGCTCTTCTCTCCAATAGTGAAGAACTATGTTGAGATATCTAAACCAAACATGTCAAGTATAGGAAAAGAACTCTGATGTATCCAGGAAGTCAGGCAAGTAATTGTAGTACAGGGAACTTCTCAGCTCTATGGAAGAAATAGTTTTGTGCTTATAAAAAACAAAAGTTTGGAAAAATATATGTGAAGCGATTAATGAAAGTTTTTCCTAGCCAGGTCTGGAGAGGCAAAATTATACATTTCATTGTATATCCATTTAAAAATTTTATTATTTTAAAAATAATTTCCATATTAATGTTATAACAAAAAAACAGTTCAAACAAAAAAGTGCTAATTAAATGCAGTACTGAATATATTATTGAAAAAAAACTAATCTAAATTGTTGATGATAGGGAGAAAAAAATGTATTTTAAGGTATATTCTGATGTGTTAAATTTGTAAAGTTAAGTTCTTAATTCTAAACAGCTTAAATTAAAAAAAAACAGTAATATAGAGAACAGAGATTGCTTACGTTTTTCAGATAATGTTACACAAATCTGAAGTTCATATTAAGTAAAATAAATCAAAATGGACCACATAAATTTTTAATATTTTTTCGGAAGAAAATAAAACTCTTTACTTTTTATTTTCTTTATAAAGCTTATGTCTGTAGAGCCAACATATATTATAACTTCTGTAAATTTAAATGTAACTGTTTAAATTAAGGGCTTTATATTTGAAAAATAAGAACAAGCAGGCAGAGACAAACATTTCTCAAAGTTCCTATGAGAAGACTTTTCTGTAGTAAGAAAAATCAAATAAACTAGTTATTTTTGCTTCATACTAAACTGATCTATAAACTTCTATATCCATCACAATAAAGCAGTGAATTCAGGCATGTACATACTCTGCAATCATTTAACATATCTCCTTTTGTTTGAAATTTCATGTCCTCTCATCTTTTAAAGGCTTCATTCCTCATATATCTCTTTCTGCATTATCATCTCTCTTCTTTTTTTGAACCTTTCCCATTTACTAAAGCCATGCCCCCTACTCCAACAAAATGCTCCTTTGACCTCTATAGCTACCAGCCAATTTTCTTGTCTGCTTCAGAAGAAAATATCTGTCTCTAGACTTTTGATTCATATTCTTTTCTTCCTCAAGTGCACTTCTCAAGGGGACTAATGACCTTTGTATAATCTGATAGTTTCTTCTACCACCTTGGAAGTTTCCTGTTCTTGGCTTTCCAAAGACAACACTCTTCTCATTTTATTCTTCCTTAAAATGTTTTTTCCTTCTCAGTCCACTTTGTTATTAGCTCCTTCTTATCTGCTCAACCTCTAAATACTAGAATGCTTGGTTCTGGACCAAACTCTGTTCTTTACTTGTCTTTATTCTGAGGTAATGCAATACATTCTCATAGAGATCAATGTCATCTAAATCACTATCCAAATAGACTTTATCCAAAATGTCCCTCGAAGACTTGATATTTCCACTTTAGCTATGCTAGGTATCTCTTATTTAACCACAATCATATTTTAGTCCTCCAACCCTCTCTTTCAGTATACGGTTCCACCTTCAGCCCAGTAACACAACACACACACACACACACACACACACACACACACACACACACACACACACACACACACCTTGATTTTCTAATCATTTATACTCCCTTATTCCTCATAGACCCTTTAAAAGATGGCTTTACCTTTGAAAAACAACCTTTTAAAAAAAAGTTATGTTATTATTAGTTTCAAGTAAACAGTACATTGGTTAGACATTTATATAGTTTATGAAATTATCCCCCTGATTACTCTATATTCCCTGTGGCTCTACACCTAGCCATTATATTAGTGCTAACTGCATTCCCTATGCTGGGCTCCTCAGTCCCATAACCACCTATCAACTACTAATTTGTACTTCTTTAACCCTTCATCCCTTTCTTCCAGCCCACAACCCTTCTCTCCTCTGGCCATCACCAGATTGTCCTCTACATTCATGAGTCTTTTTTGATTAGTTTGTTCTTTTTCCCCTTAGATCCTGCATATAAGTGAAAAACAAAAACAAAATCAAAACCCTGTTTTTTGTCCTTTAGCCATCCTAACTACTTATTCACTTTTATCTCTTTATTACTAGGTGTCCTTCCTCAATCAATTTTCCATATAACAAAGATAGAAAACTTTAAGAAATATAAACAAATATATGATTCTTTACCTAAAATCTTCTAACATTCTCTCCTGTCTCAACAATAAAATCCAAAATTCTTTCCTTGACCTGTAAGATTCCACATGATTTGCCAGTTGCTTACCTCACCAACCTTATCTCGTACCGTTTTCTCCCTCATCCGCTAATTCTTGTTATGTTGTCTTCCTTACGGTTCTCAGACATGTTGTTTCTTCCTTATAACATTCATACTGTTCTTGACCTAAAAAGTTCTTCCTGAAACAGCCTAGAAATTAGATTATCTCTTTTCATTTATTCCAGAGGTATTCAGAATGGCTTTACCTTCCAACCCAACTTAAACTAGCTTCCTCCAGATACACACCACTGCCTACTTATAAACTCATGCCCTTATTAATAAAGATGATAAAATCTATGACAAAAATCAGAAGGCACAGAGTTCATTTTCTACAGCCTTAAAGACCTTGAGACTTTTTGCATTATAGACAGCATCAGTCTTTCTTTGCTGTTTTGTTTTCATCTTAATATTATCCTTACTTTAAGGTTAATAAATCATCATTTTCTTTTCAGAATGACACCATGTTCAAGGGTATTACAGCTTACATTTCCCAAATCTTGAAGAAATGACCTGAAGAAATATCCAATACACAGGTATCTAATGATAAATTCTGATTCTGCATTTATATCAAATTAGCTATGCTCCTCTTTGTCTTGTCTTACTCCAAACTTCATATGAAGCAACATGAAATGGAGTAATGTTATGTAATAAAGTACTTCAGGTCATATTATGAATAAACACCTCTTAATTTCACCTTTGCACAAAGTTTAAGAAAGTGGGTCATTTGCAAAGGACATTTTTCTACAGAAGTTGATATGTGATTTTAGCATTAGATTAGTAGTACATCTTTCTATGTTTTTTGAAACAGGAATCAGAATTTGCCTTTTTAATGTCTATCTCAGGTGACACTTAGAGCCACAAATATGAAAATAAATATATGAAGTTGGGAAACAATAATCACATTAACCAAAATTCTGATAACAAGAGGTGTGCTTAGTGATCTACAAATACTATTGCATTTGGAATATTTTAGGGGATGCATGGTATCCTTAACCTTCCCACACCCTACACACATGGTATGGGCAGGATTATTAGTCAGAATGGCTGCTTGTCCTTGTATGTAGGGGTCGCTGTGATACAGGGCTGGCCACTATGGCACATAGACCATATTAAGCCTATCAGAAATCCATCCACACTGAATAAAAGACTTAGGCAATGCCAGCTAATTTATAACACACCAACATGAATGTGTGTATATATTAATATTTACTTGTACAATTCACATATATTTGCACACACAGGTGCATGTGCACATTCATATATGTAATAGAAGAGAGGGGTGTTGCCAAATTAGCAAATAATAAGAATCATGTATCTCTGGAGGTGCTGGTGCCACCTCAGCAGTACGTGGAGCAAGCCTACTAAATAGCAAAGTCAACACAGAAGCAAGCAGTTCTGGGAGACAGAAATAATGGCAGTATCATTAAAATTTGATATCATTAACATTTTTCAGCTCTGCCTCCACCTGTGTGGAAGGCGAATCTCCCTATCCTCTTGAATGTCCCAGTCATGAGTCAACGTATTGGCCCCACTAAAGAGTCCTTCCTGAGAACATATTTATGCTTTTATTAGAATGCTCTCCTGTTGGTATCAGCTAATTCAATTTCTTTTAAATTTGTTATCTTCAATACTTAAAATAAGATCTTTACATATATATTTAAATATACTATTATTATATATTTAATTAAATACATATTTAATGTGTGTACACACACATATGAAGACAACTAATCTATGTTGAGAACATTCTATGTGCAGACTCGGCTAGGTACTTTGTAGATTTGTCTCATAGAATTTTCATGTAGCCATGTGATGACTGTCATCCGTAGTTTACATATGATATAACTGAGGCTTAGAGAGTTAAAGACACTGTCCAAGGTCAGACAGCTTGTAAATGGTACTTCTCAAATCTGTGTCTCAGAACTAAGTTATACTGCTTTTCTGTAGCACATGCAAAGCATATCTGTACTACAAGAGATAATTACATATATTTCTACTTACCCAAAATATTGATAAACAGAACTGATATTAACATCTAAAAGCCTTCCAGAATAAATTATCCTCAAATGGGTACATTAATGATTCAAATATAAAACCTGCTATAAAAAAGAAGACCAATTTGTAAACTATTTTTCAAAGGTAAAAACATCCTTCTTAATATAGAATATTAAATTTTAAAGCTCTCGTTAAATATTTAAAAGTCATAAAGTTAAAAGAATCTCTTAACTCTTTTAACAAATTGAAAAACTATCTCAGAGATAATTGGAGGAATCAAATAAAATGAGAAATTATAAAGAGTTAAATAATTAATTTATAAATAGAACACTTTAGAGAAAAGGCCCATTTTAATAATATATACATTTTAATAAATTGTGTGTCCTTTTAAGTATATGAAATTCATTCTAACAAAATATTAAAATGATACCATCTCTCAGGAGAAAATTTCTTGTGCAATTACAAATGTACATACATAAATAATTTAATTTCGTTATTTATGACATGTAATCACATTGAAATAAGGTAGTTTTATAAAACACATCAGCTGTACAGATTTTTTGCACAGGCATCAAACAATATCCCACAAATGAGAGGAAGGATTATGCAGTCACCATGAGAAATTAACTCTACTGCTTTTAATATGGCTTTTTAAAATAATCCCATTCTGTAACAGTTGTTAACTTTGAAGAATGAGACAGCTATTTGGAAATATAGTGGCATAGCTCAATTCCAAACATATATCTCTTTATCCCAGGAATCAAGATAGGAATAGTAATTTCTTACAGAATCTCATGGCAAATAATGTTTAAACAGCCATACCCTATTAAATAAATGATCTTGGGAAAACTGGATATCCACATGCAAGAGAATGAAATTGGGCCTCTATCTTACATTTTACACAAAGATTAACTCAAAATGAGTTAAAGACGTAAAGATAAGATCTGAAACTGTAAAACTTCTAGAAGAGAACATAGGGGGTAAGCTCCTCGACACTGGCTTTATGATTTTCTTTGGGGGGGGGGCATTTGACACTAAAAATAAAGGCAAGAAAAGCACAAATGAGTAAGTGGGGCTACACCGAACTAAAGAGCTTCTGCACAGTAAAAGGAAGCAATCACTGGAATGAAAAGGCAACCTATGGAACGGCAGATGATATCTGCAAACCGCGTACTTAATACAGTTTAATATGCAAAATCTACAAGGAACTCATACGACTCAATATCGAAAAAACAAATAACCTGATCAAAAATTGGGCAAATGACCTAGAGATTTTTCCAAAGAAGACACACGAATGAACAACAGGTACATGAAAAGATACTCAACATCACCAAGCATCAGGGAAATGCAAATCAAAATCACAATGAAATATCACCTCGTCCCTGTTAGGATGCGTATTATGAAAAAAATAAGAGATAGCAATTGCTGGTAAAAATGTGGAGAAAAAGGAACCCCTGTATACTTGTGGTGGGGATATAAACTGGTCCAGTATGGAAAATGGTAGGGAGGTTCCTTGAAAAATTAAAAATAGAACTACCATATGATCCAGCAATCCCACTTCTGGGTATATATCCAAAGGGAATAAATTATTATCTAGAAAAGATATCTGTACTCCCAGATTCACTGCAGTACTATCCACAATAGCAAAGGTATATAAGTAACCTAAGTGCCCATCAACGACCGACTGACTGAAGAAAATACAGTATATATGTAAATGGAATATTATTCAACCACGGAAAAAAAGAATAAAATCCTGCCATTCGTGACAGCATGGATGGACCTTAAAAGCATTATGATAAGTGAAATAAGTCAAAGAAAGACAAGTATGGTACGGTATCACCTATATGTGGGGAGAAAAAAAGCTGAACTCATAGGAAAAGGTAGAATGGTGGTTGCCAGGAGCTGTGAGAGTGGGGAAAATTAGAAGAAAGTTGTTAAGCTACAGATAAATAAAGTCTGAAAATCTAATGCATAACATGAAGGCTGTAGTTAGTATAACTGAAATTTGCTGAGAGTAGAACTTGTGTTCTTATCCCCCTCAAAAAGTAAAGTGACATGAAAATCCTTTCACGATGTTTACGTATATCAAATCATCCTCTTGTATACTTCAAATATATTACAATTGACATTTTTATTGTCAATTACACCTCAAAAAAAGTTAGAATATACAAAAAGCCACTTATTGCTATAATTATTGCTCTTCTTTTAAACAAAAGCATACAAAACTAGCAAAACACAAGCAAACTTCATCTATATAAAAAAAGTGCTAAAGTTTCATGTAAAAGAATACAGTATAGCAATAGTAGCATAAATCAACTGATCCGTATTTGAACCCTTCACCACTTTATACAAAGGCTACCTCGGTCAAAATACTTTACATTTCTGTGCCTTGGTTTGCTCATTTTTCAAACAGAGACAGCAATAGTCCTTGCTGTAAACGATTGCTGTAAAGATAAAATGATAAAATAAATAGCTTTTAGCACAGGGCCTACAACATTGTTTTTGTTCAGTAAATATTTGGTATTACTCTCATTACAATATAATCAAGTTGGTATGACCATGGACTACAGAGTTAATCAAATGAATGGTAATTATAAACTATATTCAAACTTCTTCAAACATTAAGAAATATATGTTTGCAAGATAGAAAATAATATTTATGGTTTTTTTTTTCTCATTTTCAGACAATAAAATTCCACCTGTTTTTGAGGCCTATTGATTTGTAATTATGACTTATGTACCATGATTCTGGAGTTTAGTGTAGTATTTTCAAACTTCCCCCTCTGTTCAGAATTGTTTAATCATTTCAGTAATTTGTATTACAGGCAAGTACTGAGCTAACCATTGTGGTATGTTTTATTTTTCAAAAATACTTGCTGCTCTTCTCTGGCATTAGGCTTCAACATATGACTTGTTTTGGCCCATGTAATGTGTTTCTTGTGAATAGAAACTTTAGAGCCAGTACACTGTTTGCCAAGTTTAGTTATCCCTCTATCATGAGAACAATGTTCCGGCCAGAGGCTGCTTTATCAGCCTGGCTCCCAGAGTGTAGATGGAGCTGATTCATGCTGAATATTTCAAAATAAACTGTTGTGAGCCACTAACATTTTTTGGTAAACTACATTGTAATATAATCTAACTAACACTTACTGAAGTAATTGCAATGTCTATTCAATTTTCCCTTTTTCTAAATATCACTCCTCCTTCGCTGCTCACTATCCTGCATGCACCTTGTAGCTCTTAGGGAGTAGAGAAATGACAGAGAAAATATTCCATGTGATAAGAAAAACACCAGAACTGTGAGTATACCAAAAGCCAGAGGAAATTCAAATGATCAAAGGGCCAAATGCCCAAAGATTGCTTAAGATGAGCCCAATTCAACATTTGTCCAGTACCCACACTGTAAAGCAATGGGGAAACAGGATAGCCTGGGTAACAAGATTTAGGATTAATTCTGGATAAATTCTTTATTGATTTCTTACCTTAGCTAGATCCTTGTAATCTACTAGTAATTTAAAAAAAAATTATATATACATATATATATGCAAATATATTCCACCTGAGACATAGTAAAGGATCAATATAAATGTTAATTTGGTTATTGTCATTATATGCATATGTAATCATTTTTATTTTAATTATTGACAGATATTTCTTTCTTCCATCCAGCCCAATCTCTCCTCAGGAGTATATATCTAAAATCAAAAATCAAACTGTGATGGTCTCTTTCTGGAAATTATTATAGGGACTCCTATTTTCTATAAGGCTATTTATAGCTCAAATTAAACCTGCCTCTCTAACTGCATCTCATAAAATCTCAACCACTTGTAACCTTCAGATAAATGTACTTTTACCTATTGAAAATTCAATCCATGAACTTCTATTTTTTCTTAGCTTTGTATATGGGATTTATTCTCGAAAAGCTTTCTCTCTTTTCCAACAATGTATAGTTATTCATCCTTTAATGATGATCTTAAATGTCATTTTTTTTTTATAAATGATGGCACAATGGATGAGGGTTTGCACCTACTTTGCTTCAATCATACTCCCTCCCCAATCAAGAATCTGTGGTAAAGGGAAAATAAATATATATGTAATTTCTAATGCCCAAAGTCATGTCATTATAATATTTTCTCTGCATCTTTATTTGTCTTTTTTTCAATACCTTTTGTCTGGGTGGAATAGCTTAATTAATGAGATCAATGTTTCTCAAACGATCACCATTACAATAACCATGCCACAATCATCTGGGAATATGTTTTTTAAAAAGCAGATACCTGAGCTGGTTTTCAAAAGCACTGACCTAGAATCTCATCTAATAGATCCTAGAAATATAGCTTTTGAACAAACAATCCAAATGTTGCTTAGGAAAATACATTTTGGAAACTACTGACTTAAACTATGGTACAATAAAATCAGTCAGGCAGTCAACGGACACATTTCTCCATGAGATGCTGTCAGCCATTTTTGACATTGCTTAAGCCTGCACAGAATATTCAGTAAATATACTGCTCAATGAATTAATGAATGAATGGCATTATTTCATAGAGGATAGGTTAATGTAATCAAGGCTACCAGGAAAAAAAATTAAAAATAAAACATAATTAGATAAAAATTTATCAAATCATAGAGCTCTAATTTCTTTATCATTCATCTGATGCACTATATTTACAATAAATATATGTACACAATAAGTATACACATATACATATATAAATATTTTATATATGAAACTTTTCTATTTTCTAACATAGTAAATCAATAATGTGTTTGATTCTAGAAGACTAACTACTAGTCTCATGGCATATATTTTCTTCTGTTTATATGCCCAATATTTGCATTAGGTTTTTTTAAATCCAACTTTTCTTTATATGGTTGGTAGTTAATCTGAAGTAGATTTGGTCAGCCTTTGGAATCATAATCTGCCCATGACTACATAGGTTAAATTCACTGGGGACTTGATGCCATTCAGACAATTTAAAATTTTTCTTTCATTTGAATAGCTGTGTTCAAGCACAAGACATGCTGGGATTTGCCATTTTGGCTGCCATCATAATTACCCCTATCAGTGTCTATGCACAGATGCTGAATGTGGGTAACTATTACTGGCAGGTTATGCTGGCGGCTCATACAAATGAATAATCATTGGCTCATGATCACCTCAACTCCCAAGATCATTGGAATGGCCCAGCTGGGTTGAGCAGGGAGTATAGCTAACGAGATGGTTTGTTCTTTCCTATAAGCAGAAATGCATAATATGCAGGATTTTACAAAAACAGTCTTTTTAAAGGTTATTCTAAACTTTTAAAATTTATTTAAATGTTTTCATCCTTATCTTATTAATGAATATATAATAGCATTATACATATCATATGTGGGTAAGATAGACATTCGGTTAGGGATTCAAGATTTTAAATTATACTTAAACAAGACATTACTTTCTCCTATGATATAGTGTATAATTGCTAATGAATAGCATCATTACTGTAAAGCTTCCACTCTTGCACCATGCTTGTAACAAAAGGAGGGACATAAAGGTGTTATTAAAGTTGAACACGAATTCTATATTTGAATGGCCCAATCTATGTAATAACAGCTAGGTAACAAACCGAGCATCATTAATGAGCTTTTCAGTCTATATTTATATTTGCTACCTTTCCTCTGCACCATTTTGCAAAGTTTCTGAGGATACAGCTTCCTCTTTATATTAAATCACTGATCTACAATTTACATTAGCATTAAGAGGATGTATGCACTATGTTCAGCAACTGTTATTTCACTCTGAAGAGCTGGACAAGGTGGAATTCCAGAAAAGGATGTCTTTGATGTGTACCCATCAGAAAGGAAGATGATGCAATGTTCCTAGATTCTGTGAAAGTGAGCAATATTTAAGAAAAAGAAACGTGACCAATGCAAAGATGATAAAGCTTTTTTTTCACCCCTTCAAAACCTGTTAATCCAATGCCCTTGGTGCACGGAAAGATTAAATGTTTTAAGGTTAAGATGGTTTAAGACTGTAAAGTAGGAAATTTCATAAGGCCTTTTATCTTGGATTTCCAGACATAATTTAAATGAAGCTATCATTCTAATTAGAAAGTTATTAAAAATTTTCCTTGAAGTTGCTCTCTTTCTGTCAGAAGAGTACTATCCTTCTTTCATGACTAATGTTGTTATTTACTGTATTACAATCTATAAACTCAGGTTTTTCTTTTTCTTTTTCAAAGTATGGTTGTTTATGTTAGCCTCCAAGATACAGCTGTGCGCCGGATTTTTCTTCTACCGTCCCGGTCTCTACTTAGCATCCTTCAGCTCCACCTTAAATTTCAGAATTTCTTCTATTTGCAGCTGTTTTAGCACTTCATTTACTTGGCCTAGAGAATCTTAAATATTAGCATGGCAATCTATCAACATATTAATGCCTTTTTAACCTATATCTCCAGCCTATTTCTCTCACCTGAGCTCCAGTCCTAAATAGCTAAATGATAATATAAACTAAAATTCCAATAAAACCCAAATATTCACCCCCTTATTCTCTCCCAACACCTATTCCTATTTCTTCTCTGGTGTTCATTATGACATTTAACAGCATTGCTATGCACCCAGGTCAATCAGGAAACCTCAGACACATCACTGACTCTTCCCTCATTCCATACATCAACTCAACCACCAAGTTAAAATGAATCTTCCATAACTTTGTCTACAGTTCACAATTCTGTCTCCCACTAACCTAGTAAAACATAAGCAACTATTATCTACACTGCAGCAGTATAATAAAACTAAGTTCCCTGCCTTGGTCCTGGCACCCTCCAATTCATTTCCCACCATGCATCCCAAATGTCTCTTGATCATATTGCTCCACTGTAATGGCTCAACCAATGCCTTGATATCTCCCAAATTCCTTAGAATTAAATCCAAATGTCTCAGTATGATTTGCAAGGCCCTCCTTGATCTGCCTTCCAATCTACTGTTATTCTTGTGCATCTATTCCATACCCCAGACATAATTATCTTTGAATTTTCCTGAGAATCATTCATTCCTTTGGCCTGGCCTTTGTTATGTTGCTACATTTATCTGGAACACTTTTAGTTTCTTTCTCTCACTCTCCTTTTCATTTATAAAGCCTTTGGATGAAGGGATACCTCTCACATACCCCTTGCCTCCTACACAGAATAAAGCAGGTATCTCCTATCCTTTTAATTCCCATATAATTCTGGATTTCTACTGTTACATTATCATAATTTGATTTAAAAATTCTCATTGGGTCATCTCACCCACTGAATCTTAATTTCAGTCAGGGAAAGTGTGCCTGAATGTTTACAGTAGTATCCCCAGCACCTATCACAGGTTTAGACCCCTAATATATGCTCAATGAATATTTGATTTATCTATCTATCCAGCTATCCATCTGTCTGTCCATCTGTCCATCTATCTACATCCCTCTCTGTCTACTTAACCATGTGCACAAATATATGCTTTCTCCTCTTGAAATATATTTTGTTTAAATTTAGTAAAGTATTATGTTATAGAGCCAAGAGACATGATCTTTAAAAATGAAAGAATTAGCCTATATGTTCTTACAGAACTTACTCCTTCTGGTCACCCTATGCCATCTGAAACAATCTGATAGAAATATATAAGTTGTGTGAAAACATACAATATTCCTCTACTTTTATAAAAGGAAAGGAAAGTGGGGACGGGGGAACAAAACCTCACCCAGATTAGAGGAAATAAAGAATTTGGGAGAACCAGATATTTAGATGATATAAAAGCAAACAACTGCAAAGCACAAGATACAAAGCAAGAAAATTGACAAATTTAGTTTTGTTCCGAGTTTTTAAAAAATATAATCTGATTACTTTTGAAAATTTTAAGAGTCCTACAGATAGACAACTATATTTACATTCAATTTGGCATGATTTTATCAATCATAACATTATTGTATTTAATATTTAAAATAATCATATATGACAATGTTATTAACATTATTATATGAATAATAAAATTGAAACATAGGGTAAAATCTTGATAAAAACCATGAAAGCAGTACATGCGAGGTAAAATTAATGCCTAGATCCACAGTTTTTAACCCCATTCTAAATTACAACAAGCTACATCAATGCAAGGTTAATTAAGATGTATAAGATTTCCAGCTAGCCCTAAGCACTGTATTTTACAGTTATCCAATTCTCTCCATTGATCATTCATACATCAAAGTATAAATTTCTTATGGTATAAGTATGCATTACACATGTAGAAAATGTTCCATTTATGCAGAATACTAGATTGTTTTGAAATTCTAGGACAATCAACTTTTACCAGTGTGTCTTTGCCATGAAGGGGTGGGAAAAAACCCAGAGTGGTCAAGCAGACTGAAGTTTTGGAATTTTTCAGCAACTAGATGATGTTCAAATCCTTACAAAGAAGTTGTCTTCACAATGAATACTGCTGCTCTCCAACTCATTTTCAATCCTAAAATCTGAGACATTTTTCTAAATCTCAAATAAGGTTATGCACATTCCAGGTTAGAAAATGGGAATGGTCTTCCATAGCTACGATAGTTGTTTCTGTTTCTTATCTTAACACCCATTTTCCCTTTTATCTATTTCAATAATTTCAACTCAGGTGATTTTGCCCTCTAGGGCACATTCGGCTATATATGAAAGGATTTTTGTGTTCACAATTTGGGAGAAGGTGGTGCAACTGTAATCTACTGGATATAGGCCAGAAATGTTGCTAAACATCTTCAATGTGTAGGACAGTTTCTCATGAGAAAAAAATGATCTGGTCCAAAACATCAACAGTGCCAAGACTGTAAAAACTTGCTCTATGCAAACATATGTCAATTCACCTACGTCAGTGATGTGCCTAGTTGCAAGATAAAATAAAAATTCATTAAATTTAGCATACAAAATCTTTCATAATTTAATCCCTGCTGATATCTTAATATCATGTCTTGTCATCCCACCTCCTAACTCTGAATTATTTACCACTTTAAAAATCATATACTTATTAGTCAAAGCAAGATAAGCTGTTGTCACATTGACAAAAACCACTAAAACATCAGTAGCTTAAGACCACAAATGTCCCGACCCGCGGGACCTAGTTATTTGTGGGGACGAGGAGGATCCGACCTGAAAGAAAATGGGGGCGAGAGAAGAGCGAAGGCAAGACAATACTCTGATCAAGCCTTCGAATTTTATTGTGAGACAGGGGTATATATACACTGGTGTTCAGGGGCGGAGTGGGCTATAGGATACATGTAGGCAGGGGATTGGCCGCGTAGCAGGGGTGGCAATAAGCTACATTCTGATTGGTATAAGATAATGGGGAAGGAGGAGGAGAGAAAAGTATCTTTTGGCGCGCGCGGGCTTGCAGCTAATCTCCAGGAAGTGAAGCAGGAACCTCATGAACCGTGGCCATCTTTTTTTCTTTGTGTGGCTCCCGACATCTCCTCCCTTTCTATTTATTTTAGAAAGGTGGGCCTTAATCGAGTGAGGGAATAGAGGCCTGGTTCCTCCCGCAGGATTGGATATCCTGCAGACGCTCTTGGTATCTTTTGGGGAGGAGAGGCAGAGCGAAAATGATTTTTGAAAAGTAATGGCCTTATATAGTCATGGATACCAACCTCTGTGCAAACCAGGCATATTCTCAGGGAGGACCAGAAAGGCTCTTTGTAGAGAGACCCCTCCCTTGCGGTACCTGGTCTCACACTCATCTCGATGCCCATACCCTCATATACTTAGGGGTATGCCTGGTTCTGGCGGACCAGCATATGAGCCATATTAAGTACGGTGCCAAAATCGATGGTACCACGGTCGAGGCGCCTGTAAAGTTGAGAACCGGAGACCTGGAGCATTGGTTGGCTCGATGCAAGACTCTTCATCACAGGCTGTAAGTCTGTGATAATGAACAGCAACCGCTGGCTTGACGAGCTGGTCAACCTGCTCTCGAATAAAAACTGTCAGTTTTCTTAAGGCCCAGGGGCCAAGAGACACTAAAAGGAAGAATCCTGCCAAGGGTCCAAGGATGGTGGGGATCAGAGTAGTTAGCCAAGGGGTGGCAGAGGTCCAGTTTTTGTACCAGGCCTCATCTTTTTCTCTTTGTTTTTGCCTGGCCTCTAGGTTTTTCTTAACTTTATCGATGCTATCTTGTACTAATCCTGTTTTGTCTTTATAAAAGCAACATTCTTCTTTAAGAGCAGCGCAGAGGCCTCCTTCTTTCAAGAAGAGGAGGTCTAACCCTCGGCGATTTTGGAGCACTACCTCTGAGAGAGAGACAACAGATTCCTTCAGGCTGTCTAAACCCTCTTGCAGATTTTGTATGTCTTTATCAATAGCCTGACTAAGAGCATAATATTGTTGTTTAGAAGTAATTATGGAGGCAATGCCTGTTCCGGCCCCAGCAATTGGTGTGGTTTTAGTCCTTTTGGGAAAGACAACCGGGGTCTTTTGAAGGAACTGGACTAATCTGTCCGCAGGGTAATGATTGTCTATTGTCCCCTGGAAGGAGGTGCAGCTGATTGCCCAATCATCATCATGTTGAATAAGCCATTGTAACTGAGACGTGTTGTATGGGAGGGTTATAACTTCAGGGTCTCTCCCGAACAACTTGAGGGCTGCCTCTCGGCCTAAACGTAAGAGGGCAGCAACTAATTGAGGATAGGTAGCTAAGACTCTAGGGGGGAGGCTGGCAAATGAACCCAAAATAGTGGATGGTTTTGCCAAAGGACTCCTGTAGGGGAGAAGGGAGTAGGGAAAATGAGCAGCCACAAACTAAAATGGGAGAGAAGTAGCTAATGGTCTGTTCAGAAATAGCCCGCTCTACAATGGTTAACGCCCTTTGTGCTTCTGGTGAAAGCGAGCGGGGGAGGAGGATCAGGATCTCCGCGTAGGACATCAAACAAGGGCTTTAACTCTCCGGTGGTCAGTTTTAAATAAGGTCTAAGCCAATTGATGTCTCCTAGCAGACGCTGAAAATCATTAAGAGTGTTTAAGGAGCTTCTCTTTAGCTGAATTTTTTGAGTGAGGATTTTATTAGAAAATAATTCAAAGCCTAAAAATAGTTGAGGGGGTGGACCTGGACTTTTTCTGGGGAAATGTGTAGTCCTCGATCTCGGAGGGCAGTGACTAGTTGCTGACTGGCCGCATAGAGCTGTTGCTGGTCAGGACCGGCAAGAAGAATATCATCCATATAATGGATAATATACAAAGTGGGGAAGAGCAACCTAAAGGGGTCTATAGTCTGGGCTACAAATTTTTGGCAAAGAGTAGGGCTGTTGGCCATTCCTTGTGGAGGACTCTCCATTGAAACCGAGGAGAAGGCCCTACACAATTGGTAATGGGTAAACTAAAGGCAAAACGTTTGCAATCATCAGGATGTAAAGGTATGGAGAAAAAGCAATCTTTTAGATCAATAACTAATTTGACATACCCTTTAGGGATGGCTATTGGAGAGGGAATTCCAGGTTGTAATGCGCCCATAGGGACCATAGTCTTATTGACCGCCCTGAGGTCTTGTAAGAGCCGCCATTTGCCTGATTTCTTTTGGATTACAAAGATTGGAGTGTTCCAAGGGGATGTAGAAGGTTCAATATGTCCAGCAGCCAGCTGTTCCTGCACTAACTCTATGGCTGCATTTAATTTTGTAGTAGTAAGGGGCCATTGATCGATCCAGACAGGAACATCACTTTTCCAAGTAATCTTGTCTGCTTGGAGTGCAGGAGGAGCAACGGCCCTTACAAAAAATGTTTTTCAAACCCTAAACCTGAGCGGTCTGTCTTAGGCGTAGCCAGTATTGGGCTGGGATCTCCCTGTTTTAGTTTGCCCAACCCTTGACCAGGGAGGTAACCTTGTGAAAGCATCTGCTGTGCTACAACTTCATTAGGGCTACACATGATGACCTTCATTTGGGAAAGGATATCTCTTCCCCAAAGATTTACCGGCAACCCAGGAACTACGAAAGGCTGAATGAATCCGGTATTTCCTACTTCATCTTCCCAGTTCAATAACTGTGAACTTTGTAAAGTGTTTCTTGACTGCCCAATTCCTTGCAAATGGGTCAAGGAGGCGTGTAAGGGCCAGCTGGGGGGCCATGAAGCCTGAGATATGACCGTAGAGTCGGCCCCCGAATCTAAAATCCCTCCAAATAATTTTCCTTGGATCTTAAGTTTAAGGGTAGGGCGTTCTTTAGTAATAGCCTGGACCCAATATAAGTCTGAAGAACCTGGGGTAGAGGGGCCTCGCTTTTTATGGATAGCAGGGTAAGATGTACTTAAAGGGAGGGGGAGCGCCTGCGCAAGGCGCTGGCCTTTCATAATACTGACAGGGCACTGAGGGGCACTAGCAAGAATTTTTATTTCTCCAGTATAGTCATTGTCAACTAAGGAAGGGTGGACAATAAGGCCGTTTATCGTGGTGGAAGCTCGCCCTAAAATTAGAAAATAGGTATCTTTTGGAGGTGGGCCATAAATTCCTGTAGAAATAATTGTAACTCCCTCTTCAGGTGTTAATATTGTTGAGGAGGAGGCACAGAGGTCAAGTCCTGCACTCCCGGGTGTGGCCCGATAGAGGGCGGGAGTGCTACAGCTTGGCTGTTCCCCGAGGCCGGCTGGAATGGAATTGGCTGGGGGGCCCGGGGCTGGCCCCTCAGCCCGTTTCCCTGAAAGGGGGGGTGAAAGGATTTGTGGTGCTGTAAAAAGGATTTGTTGGATTGCTACGGCACTCTTTGGCCCAGTGCCGCCCCTTATGGCAGCGAGGGCAAATGCCGGGGATTGACCCAACTCTAGGAGGAGGAGCCGTGGTAGGGCATTGGCGAGCGAAATGGCCTGGCTGTCCGCATTTAAAGCAGTTACGCATAGGCGATGCGCCCCTGGGAAGGGAGGAGGATAAGAAGCCGGGGGAGTCTGAACAGCGGCACCTACAGCTAAAAGGGCTTGAACTTTAGATGTAAAAGGATCAACATCTCTACACATTCTCAGCATTTCATCAAGAGTTTTGTCCCGAGTCTTACCTCGGAGGACTGCTCGACATGCCGAATTGGCGTTTTCATAGGCCAACTGTTTTACAATCTTATCATTGGCAGCCTCGGAACCAAGTGTCTTTCGGCGGCCTCTAACAGCCTGCTAACAAATTCACTGTAATCTTCTTGCGAGCCTTGAGTAATCTTAGTTAGGGGAGTATTAGCAGTCCCGGAAGCAGGGAGTGAAATCCAAGCGCCCAAGGCCGCATCTTTCACTTGAGATAAAAGACCAAGGGGGAGGCGCTGCTGCCTAGTTTCAGAGATATATCTGCCCTGTCCCGTAAGCTTATCAAAAGTCCAGGATGCTGTTGGGGAATGAGGGTCCTTTACATTGGCAGCAGCGATGGTCTGGCAGCGGTCAGCAAAATCTGCCTTCCAAGTTAAAAACTGACCACGGGTAAGCACAGCCTGGACTATACGCAGCCATTCACTTGGAAGTAAATGTCCTCCTCGAGACAGCGAATCAAGAACAGAAAGAGTAAAAGGGGCATTGGGGCCATAAGCTTTAACGGCCGCGTTCAGCTCTTTTAAGCTTTTGAAATGGATTTTATAAAATTCTCTAGGGCTATCAGCAGGCTCGGCCGGCTCCGGCTCAGTCTGCTCCTCCCTCTCACTTTCTATTTCCGGGGCTGCAGGGCATCTTCGCCACCGCTCTCGATATCACCCTCCTCCGGACTATGAGTTGTGGAGGCGGGGTCAGAGCGGGCGGAGGCCCGGGTAAGAACAGGAAAGAGCAGTTTTTTAGGTTTTGTGGTTATAAGCGGTTTTCTAGAGGGACCCTTTTGCGAAGGTTGGGAAACAACCAATTTTTGGAGATGGCGGGTTATTCTTTGTTCTACTATCTGCGCTATGAGGTCTTCAGTACCGGTAGGGGGCTAACAGGACCGGGAGCCGGAAGGGGCAGTGGGGGGGCCGACGGGGGCAAAAAGGCTGGGGCGCAAACATTGGGAGGCCGAATAGGGGAGTGTAAGAAGGGAGATTAAGCGACGGGGCGGCAAGGGGCCAATCTGGGTTGTGATACCTGGCCGCTTCGCCTTCCAGTTCGGCCGCGGGGAGAAGGGGACTTAGCTGATTTTGGAGCAGGGGATCGCCCGAAAGAGACGACCTTGAGGCCGCCCGAGATAGAGGGCGAAGGCAATATTCTGCTACTGACAAGAGTTGGCGTTTATCAGGGTCAGTAGTTTCAACAATATCTCTGATAAGACCCCAGTAAGAAAATACCGAAACAGGAACAGAATCGGGACCGTTTTTGATAAGATAATCATTTAAATCTCTACCTACTTTCTGCCATTTTTTAGGGTGAATTTCGGGGCCATTAACAATAAAACCACGGACAGACTTCATCAACAAAAATAAAAAACTTTACCAAGTCTTTCTTTTTAACTCGAACTCCTCTCTCCCTAAGTGAATTTTTTAGGTCTCTTATGAAGACCGCTTCTTTACTTAATCTAGTTCCCATTTTCTTGTAAGGCGGCCGATACTCACCAGGGACGACGACCTCCGTGAGCGGCGAAAGGGTCTCCTATTGCATCATCAAAAAAGGGGTCTGGCCAGACGATATCTTACTCGGGGGTCCGCCTGTGAAGGATCCGAGCCTCGAGCCCCACGTTGGGCGCCACTTGTCCCGACCCGCGGACCTAGTTATTTGTGGGGACGAGGAGGATCCGACCTGAAAGAAAATGGGGGCGAGAGAAGAGCGAAGGCAAGACAATACTCTGATCAAGCCTTCGAATTTTATTGTGAGACAGGGGTATATATACACTGGTGTTCAGGGGCGGAGTGGGCTATAGGATACATGTAGGCAGGGGATTGGCCGCGTAGCAGGGGTGGCAATAAGCATTCTGATTGATAAGATAATGGGGAAGGAGGAGGAGAGAAAAGTATCTTTTGGCGCGCGCGGGCTTGCAGCTAATCTCCAGGAAGTGAAGCAGGAACCTCATGAACCGTGGCCATCTTTTTTTCTTTGTGTGGCTCCCGACACACAAAGGTTCATTTCTTATGCCACATATCCAAGGAATGTTGGGAAGGTATTTTCTTTGTAGTGATTAGGGACTTGAGCAGATGGAGGCTTCACCATCTTAAGGAGCTTCCAACCGAAAAAGAGTCTCCAGTTTTAATGTGGCGTGGGAAGAGAGCATGGAACACTGCACCTTGGCCTTAACTGCTTCTGTCCACTAGCAAAACCACATTACCTCCACCCACACTGGCCACATGCACTGGGCCAGGCAAGTTACAAGCCTTGTCTATCTCGAAAAGGTCTTTTTCCCGAAAGAAGAAGAAAGCTAGATCTCTTCGTGAGCACGAGTGGTGTCTGCCCCTGTGTTTGTTCTCCTTACCCAGTGCCGACTCATACTTCACACTTTGATTAGTTTACACATGACTTCTTAGATAAAGCCTTCTTGATTTTTTTTTTAACAGGACTATTAGGTGCTTTTCCTTGTCCCTATGTACAATCACACATTATACAGAGATTTTACAGAATTTAACCCTTATTGTTATAAATGTCTGTTTGCTAGTTTACCTTTTCTAGATGATTGTCTTTTGAGGGTAGGAAAGTTGTCTTATTTATTGTTGTATTCACAAAATATATCATCATGAGATGATTAACTAAATGTTTCTTTACACAAACAAACAATACAACCAATTAGCTAAATTTTTCAATAGAAGATATAAATCATTTACTTTTGTATCAAACACGACCCTCTTGCCTCTCCAGGTCAGCACTGAATCACTGACTTAAAATTGTGTCTACATTTCCTCCTTATCCCTTATGAGGAAATGTGTCTCACATCACAGTAAATGAGGAGTTTGTAGCATCGTGAGATATAAGAAGAAAGCACTGTAAAAATGGTGTATACATTATATATATTTTAGGGTACCCAGAGCAATATTTTCCCTTAAAAAATGCCACAGTTAAATAAAGATAAAAGAAATTATTTAGAATAGTCAAATTCTTGTTAAACATGGATTGCCTTCAAGCAACTCAAGTGCCTTCATTTTTAACTGCAAACAGCTTTTAGCATCCCCTGAAGAAAAAAGATGATCAGGGAAACTATGGTGAATCTAATGGATCCCAAAGAAACTTAAAATGATTTATGGAAGACTGAATTTTCTTCCTCTTAAAGATAGCTTTTTTTCTATTTTCATTGTGAAAAATGTTTACATCATCACTGTTGCAGAAGTAGCCCGACTTTATTCATGAATTCAGACTCTCCACTACATAAACATAATTTCTGATTCAATTCGGGGAAAGGTCGCAAGACTTAAGACTCAGGGGACTAAAGTTCTTTTCTCAGTCCTGCCAATTTCAGTCGGTCATTGTGATTCAGTAACTTAAGACTTTTTTGAGCCTCCCTGTTTTTATCCTTAAAAGTAGAATTAATAACAGTTGTCCCATTTATTTCAGTTATAAATAAAGCTATGTGAATTAGTATATATTATAAAATATAAAACAGAAAAAAATTAGTGTTCATTATTATCATTGATGTGGTTAATAGTTAGAATAGATGTGGAATCTGACCAGGGCGGGTTACTTAACTTTATGAAACCACTGAAAATCATGGATAAAAAGTAGTAATTTACAGAGTTAGAAAAATTAAATATTTATAAATTAGGGCATAATATATGTTCAATAAATGGTATATCTTTTAAACCAATTCCTTAAAAATATGGTGCAATAATAAAATTTCAAACAAATTATAAATGTACTTTTTTTGTAAAGTAGACTGAAGTACAGTTAGCATTTTCTGTGAATTAAGGCAGATAATTTAGCTTCATATGTGAAAACTAGAGTTTAGAAAAAGGAGTGTAAGCCTTTTTTAGCTCTAAAATAATATTTTTCCATTTAAAAAACTAAGATAAATATAAATTTAATTTTAAAAGAATACAGGGATATAAGAATTGTATAACTATGTAATTTGACAAGAATTTAACCAGAAGGCTAGAGGATCTATTAGGAAAAAAAGTAATGAAATGGAATGAAAAACAATAACAAAGAAAAACAGCACTAATGAAACGAGAGTTTGAAAATCTCAAGCCCTGATTTTTATTCTAAAGATCAGAAATTGGTCATAATACATGTTTTATGTTACACCATGGGAAGCAATATTTTATGGTGTTTTTAAGAGTGGGGATTCTGGAACCCAGCTCTACCGACGAATAGCACTATGACAAACACATGATAAGAAATTAATAAATATCAGCTAAGATTACTGTCAATACCTTTTTAAGTCTGATTTTTAAAATCCTGACTAACCTACAGATAAGAAAGAGATCTCTGCTGTCTACTCTCAAGCCCTAAATTCCCATTCTTAGGAATGGCTGTGAGACAAAGGAGATAAAAAACTGAGAGGATATGCTTCTTTTCCAAGCTCCATGGAGCCTGCCTTGGCCTGAAGCAGGAGGCAGAGTTTGGTGTAGGATTTCAAAATCTTTTCATTAAATACAGTGCTTGTTCTAAAGTATCCCAGGTCCCCTATGATTGTAACTACTCAGTAAATATTAAATAATCAATAAACTGTTAACCTCCTCCCTCCTTCCTTCCCCCTATGGACAAAATGCACTCAGAAATCCACTGACTTGAGCCTGCTCTTCATTTTGGAAGGTTCTATCTACTATGCAGTGTCAAAAAGCGGAACAACCTGCAGAAACAAATTTATGATTTTGGTCTTTTCTTACTACAGTCCAAATATCAACTGCTGTTATGTACTCTGGGACTTCTCTGGATTAGCTTTTTTATCCTTTGCATTCCATATACACAGATATCAAACTGGACAGTTTACCATCTCATATAATTCTTATAAAGTATAAATTTTTAGGGAAATTCGGAAGTGGAAAATAGGATGGTAGATTATTTGTTGATTTATATCACTTGGAATAAGACTAATAAATGCTTTTCCTTCTTCCACCTTAATTTCAAAGTGAAATGTATAAATTACATTATGCAATGAGTTTTATATTTTAAGTTATTATATTTTTGAAAGATAAAATTAAATTAGTGTTGGTAAATTTTTTTAACTATAGGCCCAACAGGAATCTTATAGCTTCGTAGCACATAAATCTTAACTAGCAGGCCATCCTTAACAGGCTGCTGTGGAGTATGGCCTCCAGGCCATACACTGCTGATACTTAAATTAGACATTACATTTACTTAAAAATAACATGCTGAGGGTGAGATGCAGAGGGGATGTGTAAATAAAAAGCTTTTTTCTTTTGGGATAGGAGAAATTGGTGAATGGAACCTAGTTCTTAGAGATGCACCTAAAATACCACAGAGAACCAAAGTGAATATATCTGAGAGAAGTATTGAGGGAAAGTCCTTATTTCTGATGGGTCTTTCTCATGTTTCTAGAGCTTCATAGACTGTTACTTCCAAAATCTGTTCACTTTTTTTTTTCCCATTCTTCCCTGGTGTGTGCAGAGATGATATAATAGGTAAATTTGGGAGAATAAATGGATGGCTCTTCCTCCCTTTGTTCGGGAATCAGATATTCCAGGAAGTCAGAAGTCGTCTCCATTTCTCCAAAGACTAGCTCCCCTCCTGCCCATGGATGAACCTTGCCCCAAAGGCCAGCACTTGCAGGTATGTACTTCGGTGTTGCATTCACTTGGTTAATATACCTGGTCGTCCTCTGACCTGGCCTCTACCAGTTACAGGGAGTTCTTTTGTCTCCATATGGTATTTGTTTTTATCTCAAATTCTTTAGAACCCAAGCGGAGAATGGGTGTAATTCAAAGGAAGACTGCTACAAATCTCATACTTGCATGGATATTATGTGCGTATATGTGTATTTTGTTTTTTTCTCTCTCCCTTTCCACCTCATATTTTCACATTATTGTGAGTCTGTGCAGAGAACTAGACTGTTTGTACATTTTGGTGGGCTGGATAGCATATATTAAAACATTCTGGTAGTCTGTCCATTTTTCCTGATAACTTTGAGGATTTAGACTCGTCAGTAGTTTGTTTCTTGTGTTTGACAAGTAAGACCATGGGGAACATGACAAAGTTGGGAAATATAGGATCATTGCTATTTGGATCATATAAACCGGCACCTTCTGTTAGATTTGCCAGAGTCTTTTATTTTCAATGTTTGAATGGGATTCTCTATGAAAGCACCTAGATTTTTTTACAGTTGAGCCTTATTTGTGATGAGTTAAACAAATTCAGAGTCAGCAAATAGGTATTGAAGAAGAGAAAAAATTCACTGAATCTCTGAACACAGCAGGGATTCACCCAAAGCTACCCTGATTGTGCGTGAGATTCTGTTCACATCCTCAGCTCAAGAGGAGCAGAATGGTTGAGTCTGGCCCATGATGCCAGCCAGAATGGCTCTATATCCCCAAATATCTTCACAAAGGGAAACCATAATATACATATATAATATGAGCACAGATATCAGGTTTTGATATGTACTTCATCTACATGGTGCCTTCTGTGCTATCCTACAGATCTATCAGCATCTTTCACTCCTCTGGGCTAGCCTATTTACCTAACCTCAAGCAACTCTCTCTCTCTCTCTCTCTCTCTCTCTCTCTCTCTCTCTCTCTCTCTCTCACACACACACACACACACCAATTTAATTCACCTACGGTTTAGAAATCACTGTTTGTCCTTAGTTAGGCATCAGATCTAATAAAACTGTTGCACTAAAGCTCAAGCTTAGCTTTTTCCTCAGTTTGTGTTGGAAAGTTGATTCTGGTATCAGCAGTCACTCTGATCAGACCCAGAGGCCCGAGACAGGCTTGGTAGGAAGAGAACAAGCCACAGAAAGCTGTAGAGCTGGCTCTGGAATGGGTGCTGTCACTAAGGCAAAGCCTCAGTACATAAACTACGTACTGAATGTGAGGTCATGGGAATGAGAGAAAATCACCTACAGACCCAGACATAAATCACTTTGGTTTTCATTTACACTCTCTTTGAAAGAGTAATTAATGGAATGCAGCATACTCAGGTACTAGGTTTTATCATATGCTTTCTTTTTTGGCTCCTCAGAAAGAAACAATGGGAAAGATATAATTGGAGAAGAGGGACAGATGAAGGCAACTTCAAGCAAAAGAATACATAAAGATTTCTAGATTTTGACTTAAACACCCAGAATTCTCAATAAAGTAAACACGTCCCTAGTTAAGGAAAACTTTGGAAAAAAACAGTTTAGTAAAATCTACTTACTATGTCCTACTACTAATATTTCTGGTTTCTATGATTAATTGATGACTCAGAACTTACTTTCCTAGGCACAGGGAAATTAACTAAGTACATTTTTTAATTAATTTCAGGTGTCTTCCGCGATCTCTCTGTCCAATTTTCCTATTATAAGTACCTCAATCACGTTGGATTTGGTTCCCATCCTAACCTACTATGACCTCTTTTTAACTTGATTACATCTACAAAGACATTTCTATAGTTACATTCACATGTTCTTCATGGATATGTACTTTTGCAGAATACTATTCAACCTAGTATAACTGGTATAAAAAACATTTTGAGCTATTAGAAGTGCAAGTGAACCCCCCCCCCCCCTTAAATCATGATAATTTACTCTGGTACCTTCTGCATAGGCGTATGCCTGTAGGGTGGACATTTTTACAACTTGAGCACAACATCTTTGGACCTATATGAAACTACCACAGTGTCACTTTGAGACTCCATCATGAAAATTAGCACAAGCAGAGGTGAACTTTCACCAGGCTTCATAGGTAACTTTGCTGATGGAAGGAATGCAAAGGGAGGAAAAATAGTTGATGCCTTTTGGTGTCTGGGAGTCCTCGTGTAAGAAATACCCTTTGGAAGCTTATGAAAGAGTTGAGGAGATTCTGGAAGGGAGTGAAGTAGGGGGAGAGGGTTATAGCAGTAGAGGATGGACACAGTGAGGTGATAATAGAGAGCGGAGTATGTGTTACAGTAAGATGAAAAGTATGGCCCCAAATATGGAGATGCAAAGTTCCCTTTTTTCAACCAAAGTCAAAATCAAAACAAAATCCTGGAGATAACACAACAAACGAGACCCCTCTGAAAAAACGGAAAGAAGGTTGTGCTCTGCCATGGTTCCCCATGCTTGAAGAAACACGAGACAGTGAATTCCCTAGATTTTTTATGCTCCCATGTATCTAGTATCCAGAACTCTCTCAGAACTCCCACCCAGCACACACACACACACACACACACACACAACTTCAAGAAAAGTCTGTTCCCTCTAGACAAAAGACCTGGAAAGGGTGGCTTCACAACGGGAAACCTTTTTGGCAATACTCACCCCTGCTCCAGGCAAGCACAAATGGAAAAATAAGCACACTCTACCTCTGCCTGCAGTTTTAGCAGGGCTGAGGGAGGTGATCTTCCGTTTCCCCTACCCACCCTGCAAGGAAGCAGACAGTGGCATTTCTGATCTTCTGTTTCCTGTTCAGTGGAAGCAGAAGAAGGTGCTCCACTTTCTCTATCGAAGGTGTCAGCCCCCAGTGGGGTAAGGAGTTGAGCCCTAGGTGCTGAGCTTCTGCCCTACCTTGCAACAAAAAAAGGTGTGAGTCATCCCTCTGCGTCCCTCTTCCCTCATGTTGGTTCAGTAGGGAGCTCAACTTATAACCTCATTTAAAGGCAACAGGGCAGTGTGTGCTAGTATCCTGCTTTTGCCAGGGAATTGCTATCTGAACTACAACCCCAATACCATGTGAGTCAACTCTCACCACTTTTGCTAAGGTGGTGTAGGTAGAGTCTAATGGGAAGGTGATCTCACATACACATCCAGCTCTCGCTTGCTATACCCAACAAGGAGAATGCCTGCTAAATGAGATAATTAAATAGGATCCAGAGCTTTATAATACATATCCATCCCTGAAAGGGCTTAATAGTAGAAATGCGAAAATCCAGATCTATGAGCTTGAGGACTTGTTCAGATTTGCCCAATCTGAATAAGAGAAAGAAAACAGATGATCCTACCCCCTCAAAAGAAATAATAGTATCAAAAATCTGGCCGACAATAATAAATTACATTAGTTTGTATCATTGGATCCCAGAATAAGGGAAGAGAGAGAGTGGAAGGACAAAACCTACAGATTTAAGAAGCCATGCGACTCACAGAAGAATAAACCCAAATAAATATCTGCTTGAATACATCATAATTAAACTTCAAAAAATTAACTACAATGAAAATATCTTGAAATCTATCAGAGAGAGAAATGGTGCCTTATTTGCAGGGGAATACCACTTTAAACAACAGCAGATTTTCCATTTCCTTCTAGAAGAAAGTAGCAAATTATTTTTCAACTAATACACTTTTCAAGGAAAAAAAAACTATCAACTGCAAAATATGTATATTCCTGAATTTCCGAAAATATTTTTAATAATGGAGAAGAAACAAAGGACTCTTCAGACCAAGGTAAACAAGAGAATTTGTTGCTAATAAATATACCCTTGAAGAATGGCTAAAGAAAGTTCTCTAAATAAAAATGAAATAATAGTAAAGAGTATGAAGCTTCAAAAAGACAAATACTGAAAAGAGTAAAAATAGGGGTAACTATAATAAATTTAATGAGGAGTGTCCTTCCAAATGCCATGTTCTTTGCTAACACAAAGGATGTGTTCTCCGCAGTGTCAGTGTATTATGTGTATCTGTTTGTATGTTTCTGTGTACTTCTTGTTGCAAATTACAATAAAGGCAAATGAAAACTTAATCTGACCAATCCAGATTCCATGTAGATTTTCTACACAATAACCCCATTTACCTGGATATAAGTTTTCTACTAGTTTCCCAAGCCTTTAGAACACAATCGCAAATAAGGTTTAAACGTATATACTTTTAAATATTTCAAATAGTTTTTAATATTTTTGCTTTATATTGAAGTCCTGATCATCTCACATATAAAATTTTAATAGACTCCTATTTAAATCAGCTCTCACCAAATCCCATCAATCTGATTTTCAATATCCTGGCAAATTATAAAGAAAAAAAATTAATGGGAACAGGAGGATGGAGTAGGAGATTTCTAGAAGTAGGCATTCCATTCTAGGAAGAAAGAAGAGAAAAAAAAAGTAGAAGTAACATAGTATTATATCATCTCTGTAAACTACTAAATAAAACGGAAAAAGTATAATATTTTTAGATTTTCAAGTAGTATTTTGTACACAGTATGATTGGTTCCAATACAGGCAGATTTGGGGGTCTATCTTGAAAATGTTTAAAGAATTTAAGGTCCTTCATGTTAGCTCAATATCATATAATATTAAAAAAATAAGAAAATGAAACAACATAAAAACACACACAAGCATGAGATTGGAATTGATAAGCACACAGAACAGAACATAATAAAAACCACTATGACCTTATGAATAGAAACTATTTCAAACCAATTTCATTTCTTCTGTGACAGAAGTCATGTTGATTAAGCCCCAGATAATATATGTTACTTACCTGTGCTTCAAGAAGACTTCTGCATATCTGTATGTGTATGTTTTTTAATAAAAATACATAATCCCTCATTATTGGTTCCCAGGTTTTTAATATCAAAAATACAAAAGGACCATATGAAAAATTTAAATTTTATTTTCTATTGATTATAAAACTACATACTATCAAAAAAAACCCTTCTATTTCAGCCACACTGAAAGAATTTGCATTTCATTAACTACTAACATATCCATAAACTTATAAAAAAAACTTTCAAAAATAAGATATTTTTGAAATCATCTAAAACTTTCAAAAATAAATTTTCTTAAAAATCTTATTCAGTGGAAATGTTTATACAAGTCAATAAGGTATTAAATATGTTATGATGCAAATATTAATAGTAAAAAAGGAGAGGATGGAGAGATCAATTCCACATGAAAAAGAGACAGAATAGGTAATGTCTGGGCTGAATCTTACAAGATAGTCATGTCAAAAAAGCTGGGAATTTGATGTAGAAGAAAAAATATACAATGCAAGTGAACTGAGATGGAGCTTATTTCACTTCTGTGTTAAAATGTCTCTGTATGGGGTTCCCGTTAGAAGAGAAATACGGACTGGAGGTAAATGTTCATAGTATACCTACATATTGGTGGTGGTTGAAACCTTGGGTGGGAATGAAATCTCCAGGAGTCAATAGCATGTCTTTCTCAAAAGGAAAATGCAACATATTAAGAAGCAGCAGAAGAAAGGGCATTTGCAAAAGAGATTATTACTACAGGTGTAAGCATGTGATTTTATGGAATCTGGTGATACAAAAGACCGTAAGAGGGTTGTGGAAACCTAGTACTAAAAAATAGTTTATAAAATCTTAGTCAATTGTACTTAGCTTTAGATGTTACATAGCTACTAAATTAGCATTGTGAAGCGAGCTAATAATTAGTCTATTTGAGGACCAGCCTTCAGTTGATGTGGTTGGTGGTAGAGGCAATGCCTTTTGTTTTGTTTTGCTTTTGTATAGTGCAGTCAGGGAACAATAAGGAACATATAAAAGCATCATACATACTTTAAAAGGAGAGCTACAGCAGCCATTTGAGGGTTCAATTTTATGAAGTGGACATATAATACACTGCTTGCACACACACAAAAAAATGACTAATTTTAGTTAAGTTAGTAGTCAACATTTATGTCATAAAAAGCAAATTAAAACCTGTGTGTATCATGCCTTATTCTAGACTAGCTCACATTCTTACTACAAGAAATAGTAATATTAAAAGAAATTTCATATATTTCCCTGTGAAGGATATGGCAAATTCTTACCATGAGACTATGAAATGGCATATTTAAGTTTTATTGAGCCTAATAGTCTCAAAAATGCTATTTAAAATATATTATGATTTCATGTAAACTCCCCTATGGTATATTTAATAGAAACTGCTAAATCTGGGATATGAGAATTTTAAAACTATTTCACACTTTATTTGGTATCTTTTTCTTGCTCTGCTAGGCTGCTAACAAATAGCTATGATATTCATTTCAAGAGTAACTTTAGAAACCAGTTGCTTTTTGATTTATCTCTTTGCATACAGAGTTTAGAAGATATATTTCTCTGGTCAGAACAATCCTTTTGGGTAGATTTGATTGGAGCGATAGGGAAACATCTTTCCACTGACTAAGCAGAGTGTATAAAACCCTTACCATAAGAGTGTCTTGCCCTGGACATGGACATCATCTTCAGGAAATGGAGATGAAATGCATAAATATGAGAGAAACACTAAAGTATTAATTGTGGAGCAAGAAAATTTTTATCTATATGGACATATTATATAGTTAGTTTCCTAGCTAAACAATCTGATCATCCAAAGAATCAAAAGGTAAGAGTTGTTGTCAAGAGTGCAGGCATAACTAGCCAAGAATCTGGATACTAGGGATTTGAGAACAGAAATCTAGAATTCCAAGTAAAGTGTATTTGCATGGCTGGAGCACAGGGTAATGGAATGGCATCCACATGACAGGTAGAGATACTAAATTTAGTGTGGAAATAATGTTCTCCCAGTCCTGATGTTTCCTTCCAGATAGAGTATTCCATCCAAAGGCTTTATACTTCTGACTCTTCTCCATCACTCCACTCATGGCCTCCAGATCCAAGGGGGAATGAATGGCTTACCCAACATGCTAGTTGAAAGGGGAAAGCTAGTCCCTTTGTACCCAACCCCTACCTCTCTCTCTTTTTTTTTTCCCCCTTAGAGGGAAGCTGCCTGATGTGGCAGCCCACGGAAGTAAAAAGGAACTCTCATATAAAATTTTGTGTGGATGTTTAAATGATAAAAAACACACACACACACACACACACACACACACACACAGGAGGATATGAAAATATGAAAAAGTTGTCGCATACTGAGGCTTTTGGGAGAGCAGGCAAGGTTCCCAAGCAGTTCCTTAAATGTCTTGATAGAGCCAGGATGAATGGTTCTGGTTTTTATTGGGGTTAGGGGTCACACTGGGTGAGATTTCCTATATGCATGCGTAGCCTGGGGGAGGCACAATTCTGCCAGTTCCAAAGAATGGAGCACCTGGGCTTTCTACTGGCCTAACAAGCAAGAATGAAAAAGGAACAGGTAGAGTTTGACAGCCATCAGCAAACATTAAACACAGACTAGGACTCTTTATTACACTGCCACAAAATGTGTGCTTGCCTCTTTTCCGTCATTTCTGAAATCACACAGTGACTGACCTTCCTGGTAGGGAAGGCTGTCCCGGTCCAGTTTACCTGCAACTAGATTCATAAAGCTGCCTAGTTCTGCATCCAGAATAGTTGCCTAGGGAGATAAGTAAAATCATTCAATCTGTCCTTTGTCAGCACTCAAGGTTATGTGCTAATCCCCAGACAATTATTTTTGTCTTATTTTTAATTGTTTCGGATTTTGAGCAGGAGAGATGGTACATATTGCCTGTAGTCTCCTTCCACTTGGGAAAAACACACATAAAAAAAGCTCCATAAAAAAAGTTGTAAGGAAATGTGATCAAATAAAATTTCAAATTCTAAATTTTTTCAAGGTCTTTCCTTAAATCTAGTATTATAAGTATTTTTGCATCCAATATTAAATCAGTAAATGTAGAAAGTAATATTCCAGCAACTTAATCTCAACAATCGCTAGCTATTTCTTAGGTAATTTTTGACTTAGAAATTTTCATTCTGTGTAATAAAATACTCAGTTTCTGAAAAAATGGCAAATACCATATCTGTCACTACTTGCAGTGATCAGGGAAACAGGAATTATACTAATTTAATATCTATTTCCTCCTATAGGATCTAAAGAACAGTGATTCTCTCTTCCCCATTCAAAGTTATATCTCCTGAACCCAGCATAGTTAACACATAGCAGACATTTAAGAAACTTTGTAAAATTGAATTAAATTAAAATAAAGAAACACAAATTAATTATAAAACATATTTCTTATACTATTGTGGGTAAAGTACAAATGTATAAAATACCTTTAATATGCATGTTTATGTGTTTTATCCATTGTACATGATGAATTATTTTTTCAGTGTAACAGATAACAGTATAACAGATAACTTATAATGTTATCATTTTACTGAGTGCTTATCTACTATATTAGTTTTCTACTGTTAATTAACAAATTCCCACAAAGTCTTAAAATAACATATATTTATTCCCTCATTGTTTCAGTGAGTCAGAAATCTGCACCCTGCTTAACTGGATCCTATCTCGGGGTCTCAAAAGAAGGAAGACAAGAGTAGTGGGACTGTACCTCTTTCTAGAGCTCAGGATACTCTCCTAAGCTTGTCGTTATTGGAAGAATTCACTTCCTCGTAGTTGTAGGACTGAGATACCCATTTTCTTACTGGCCGTCATCTAGGACTGCTCTTAGTTCCTGGAGGCTGCCCACATTTTCATGCCATTTGATCGTCTCGCAAGCGCTGTCAGTAATGAAAGCTTCCTTCTTCAAGGTCAGCAGAAAATTTCTGCTTATAGTCTGCTAAGACAAAGTCTTATATAAAGAAATATAATTTTGTTGGTGACTCCTATCACATTTGCTATATAACAATAATCCTATCAACAGAGTGGCATCTTATCACCTTTGTCATAGTCTATTGACTAGAAGGAAATCAAGGTCACATTCACACTCAAGGGGATGGGATTATACAAGGATATGACTTACTGGGGGGGTCACATCAGTATGCATCTGCCATACCTAGGTAAAAATGTTCATAAAGAAGAAATGTAGTGGTAAATACTAATATAGCTTGTATAAGAAACTACAATCATGTATCTTTTCCTGTAAAAATAATATATTTCCCCCCAAATAAAATCCATTTAGAAGACATAAATCCAGTATCCCTATAGAAATATTAGTAAATATACATTATAAATTCAAAATCAGTTTATTTGTACAATGAGATCCAAAATTAAGAACTACCGTTTAGTCAGAGTTGTCCAAAGAACTAAAAGAAAATGAGAGAGAGTGAGTGGGGGGGAAGAGAAGAGGGAAAGAGAGAGAGAGAGAGAGAGAGAGAGAAGAGAGAGAGAGAGAGAGAGAGAGAGAGAGAGAGAGAGAGAGAGAAAATCTCCCATTGGTTGCAGGCTGGAGACCCAGAAATAACTGATACTATAGTCTCAAGTACAAAGGCAAAATGGGGCAGAATTCTTTCTTCCTCTGGGAACTTCTGTCTTTTTCTCTTCAGGTCTTCAACTGATTCAATGAAATCCACCCCATTAATGGAGGATAAAAACTGCTTTACACAAAGTGTAATGATTTAAATGTTAATCACAGCTAAAAAATCCCTTCACAGCAACATGAAGACTGGTGTTTGATCAAAACCCAGGTAACATGGTACAGCTAAGTTGATACATAAAATTAACCATTATAACTATTACGGAAAGTTCCTCTACAGTTCATATTTTAAGTTAGGACTGCCACCCTTGTCTATATAATCCAGGGCAGGAACAGGAGAAAAGCACTCTCTACTAAGCCATCTCCAAATTCACATTTGATGGTTCTTCCCACCTTTCTCATTTCATGCTATTTAGATGATGATGTTTATAGAATTGGATTATCTCTTAACCAATTGCTGGAGAGGCTCTTAACCCTCTTCTCTCCTGCTGTCAGTAAAGATATAAAAAGTTCTGCAGTCTGAAAATATGAATAGGTGAATGTCAGAGAAACTAAGTCTGCAATATGGACATCTCAAGGTATGCTAGCAAAACACTTTCCCCATGCATCTTTATCATGTGACACAAATGTCTTAACAGTTATGGTATTTGCTTCAAATACCATAAATGTGATTACTTCCATAGAATATTTACGATCTGTTATGTTCCTTTTTTCAAAGGACTACTTGAAATATAGCACAGGACTCTTATAAAAACACATTGTGTTAGTATATCAAAAACACACTTAAATTAGAATTGATATATGTAGTACTAGGTATGTAGATTCTGATAATTACTAGATACCCTGAGTCGTGAAATACTTTGTCACTTGACCTAAAACCACTTGTGGAAATGGACTTTCATGAATCTGAGTTTCATTTCTAAACTTCTAGTTTTTAAAACAATTTTCTAGAACGACAATAAAGTTATTGGTTCTACAATAATTTTATTGTCATTCTAGAAAATTGTTTTAAAAACTACAAGCCGATAGATGAATAATATAAATAATATTCATCTGGCCATACACTAGACACATACCTACTATACTTATATACTAGATCCATGATGATAGCCTGTATACCATTTATGTTCAAGACAAGCCTTATATTAGTGTTTAAAATTTGAGAATAAAACTAACATATTTTTTCATTTGTCATCATCAACCCATCACCTATTTTCCTGACTTCTGGCTTAGCAATGGCCATGTAAGCTTTTAAAATTTTATTTCTTACCAATTGCACAGTTGATACATGAATAATATAAATAACTTTACTTTTCTTTGGTTATAAAAACTAAAACAGGACCCACAAACTAAAGTATATTAAAAGTCTAAGCAATTACAAAGTTGCTTAAAGAATTTGCTTACACGGTTATTCTGAGAATAACTGATATTTTGCACAGAAAACCCTCAGACTGAGTCAAACTCAATTATATTGTTTTCTTCCCAACTACAATTTGGATTCAGAGGAAATACTATAGTAGTAAAGCCTGTCCCAGCTCTGGCATACTGCATGATCAGAGTGTTTTTCGACTGGTTGGTTGACTATCAATTAAGACAAGAGGATCAACTGGGGAAGATAACCTGTATTAAATGAAGAGGGAAAAAACATGAAAATTTAGAGTTGGGTATCTGGTTCAGTCTCCAGGGACTCTGAGTCAGTGGGAAGTAAAAAGATTTGGGACAGAGGGTGGCATATGAAGCATTTTGAAAGATGCATTTCATATAGAAATATCTCTGTTAAAACTTGAGAATCAGATTAAGAGGAATTAATCCAAAAGTCCCCTCACAGTGACAGCAACCCTGGAAACACTAATTTCATCAGTGTAGCTTTAGTGGATGAGAAAGTAATAAAACAATGAAATGTTCATATATGGAGAAATCTAAGGGACCAATAGCATTCACACAACTTGATACCCTGCCTAATGGCAGCAAAAGGACATAAATCATGACAATATTTCTCAAGTACAAAAGACAGAACTCATGACAGGAGTAGTGGGCTGTATCTGAAGTTTGGGGAGACAAACTCTTTCACGTCTTAGTATAGGTGTCAGGTGCTGGGACACAGAAAGTGGTACCACAAGTCTTCACAAGCAATAAAAGCAAACACATGCACCAACAAAGCAGTTCAGGACAGGAGAGAAGGAAAGGAGCTTATACTTGTATTTGCTGTGGGTATACCTGAAAATGGGAACATTACTTACTTCAGATAATCAGAATTTAATATGCAATAGTAAATGAAGGGGAATAGATAAGATGCAAGAATTAGAAAAAGCGGCTGAGTATTGTTAATATTATCCTTTTTTTTTTTTAATTCCTGAATTTGGGGTTAAATTAGATTTTTAAGGAAACAAATATATTAATATGGAATCTAAATTACAGCAATTGGTCATTTGCAAAAACCAGGGTCACTTAATGATTCCTCTTCCCTCCACAGCCTTTGTCAAGCACAGGATGCAGATCTTCACTATTTTCAGTGTCATAGACAAGACTGAATTTTTGTGTGGAGAAGCACTAAAGAAATGGGTCAAGTAACTGAGATATGAAGGTTACTACATTTGAATTATGGAATATCACATGTGCATAAGAAAGAACACGTTCAAATCAGTTGCTGAAGAGGCCTCTTGTATCTTTTGTTGCTTACCAAGATATGAGATACCAATGTGATCTTAGCCTAGTTATGAAAGTTTGAGTCGGTTTCCACTCTTTAAAATAGGTATAGTATTATATGTCAGCTGTGGACCTCATTGTTATTGACTGTGCAGGATAGCTTCATTCTTTCCCTAGTTACAAATCTGTGTTTCCTCTGTAAAACATCATAATTCTACTGGAAGGGACCCAGATGGGCTCATGACCCAGATCTGCCCAGTAAAATCACCCAATCTTTCTGGCCCAATGATTAGTTTATGGATAGACATGTTACACAAATTCTCCAAGCTAAGTCCCTTTGGGGGCTCTCTGCCTAAGCCTTAAGAAGATTTTCTTCCCGCAGGACTATTCAATGTCAAGATGAAAGTCATTGCCCACCATCATGCACCATTAGAAGACAGTCTGTTTAAGATGATGTAAGAAAAGGGTCCCTGGAGATACTGCTTGAGCCCTGAATCCAGCAGTGTTTGAAGGCAAAATATCCTAGATTTCTGAGTTATTTACACCGACAAATATATTTTTGGGTCTAAGCTAACGAGTTGTAATGCTATGTTAATAGTTCTAAGTAATACAACTCACATTTTGTTATGCTGACAAATGCACATTTAGTGCCTCATAAATAGAAACACTAAGAAAATGTTAGTTTTCTAATGCTGGATACTGCTCTGAACACAGTATTTTAAAAGTAGTATGTTTTTAAATATTCGGAAGTATAAAATATACTGTGCAACTTTTATATCCATACAGACTATCTTGATTTCTTCTAACACATTATACCAAGGGTGAGTATGTTAGTTTTACATGAAGAACAGCAGTTTGTATGGAGCAGCATTAAGCCTTAACTTTCCCCTGTGTCACATGTTTCACTGTTTTCTGCTGGAAAATTACTGAGTGAATAAGGTGTATTCACAACCACAAAGAGGGCTCACCAGGCTGTGAAGTATGTTTCTTCAGTGGTTTTGCTGTGGTGAGAACAATTTTCAGAGTCTTGGTATGTGTGAGATGGCCGAGTGACTACATCAGAGATGCTGTGAAAAGGAGTGTAAAAAAAAAAAAAAGAAAAAAAAAGAAATAAGAACTGAATATATCAGCTCCACACTTATCTATTTTTTCTTTCTTTTGATGGTGGGGGAGTAGGCAGATGTGGATGAGGACACAATGCACTTTTTAAGTGCTATGTTTCTTGAAATACATCAAAGAGTCTGAGAGAAAGCAGAAAACTCCAAATAGACTTCAAGAGTTTTTTTTTTCTATTAAAAATATAGGCATCTATAAAGAAAATAAAAGAATTGCATTAGACCTAAATGATCTCAGAAAAGTGTCAGAAGAACTGATAGGTAAATGAACAGCCTATTATTATATTATTTTATTATTCTCTTCTTGAACAACAAAAGCAGGAAAATGACTGACTTTAAGCCCATTCCGGAAAAGTTACAAAATTATATTTTCCTCTTACTGTTTATCATGCGTAGAGTATCTTTTATGCAATCAATTCTGTAAGTGCAAATTAACAGCACAAAAGACATTTCCATTCAAATAAGATTCAAAAAAGACCTACTGTGTGCCAGGCACTGAGTTAGTCTCTTCATGGAAGATAAATTACAAAATAGACTTGGTCTCAGGGAGCTCAAAGACAAGTAAAAGTAGATAACCTAGGACAAAAACATAATTATTCAAGCAATATGCTTTGTTCCAGATGTGCATGTACAGTATTATTTATTTAGACTACACCATGAAGGGTCAGATTGCCCTGCTGGAAGTTTAGTAAATATTTAGTCTTCTAAATATAATCATTATTTTAACCAGACAGTGGATCTGGGAATTAATTTAGTAGTTTAGATACATTTAGAAATATCTTACTTGATCCTTCTCTTTGTGCTAGGAAAGCTGTTAGCATAATATTGCCATGAACACCCAGAAAAGAAAGCATGGTCAGAAATCTGCTCCTGCTCCCTAACTCTACTCTGAGCAGAAGAATTACATGAGTACAAGCAGAAAGAAATTTTTAAAAAAATGATTAGTGGTCTGCTCTCTTCATACCTGATGCTCTGTTGTTTAACGTAGGTACTTGATATAGAGAAATTTATACCTTCCCAGCATTAACACCAACCCTGGGAAGCTGAGCTGCATATAGCATTTTAATATGAAATGCTCTGGAGAAATTCTCTGTAGCCTATGGTTATATCTTTGCATCTACAAAATTCACCAGGATTAGAGGTCTATTTTTCTAGCATGCAGGATGATATGATATTTTTCTCTTACCTCAAAGAAAATCAGAATTTTCTAACCAATATCTTACTCTCTAGTTCCTTTCAATACATAGTGCTTTATTAACCACAAGCCACCGTTATTTTCACTTTGTTTTATTTTCTGTGCATAGGATGCAAGTCAAGAGCAGATGCTCTGTCCCTTGCAAAGGTAATCGACAATCAATACATGTGGCGTTTCTATGACTGAGGGACTTCTTAGGCCCACTTTTCCTAAAATGTCTTTTATTAGATTTAGAGAAAAAGAAAATAACTTTTTTTTTTCTTTTACTGTTTCACTGGTCTGATATATGCATGAGAAGTAGACTGATTGGTTTACTAGAAAATTTCAAGTCATATGAGTTCACTTTTGTAAAGATTTAAACTTTATGTATTAAAAAATATACCCATGCTAAAATTATAAAAATGCTCTTGTATTTGTTTCAGTGATTATGTATTTAATAGTAATAATACTAGTATAGAATATTATCTCATATATAATCATATTCAATGATTTATATGGTTATATACATATGTAATTAAGTGTGAAGGCAAAGAATGTATTAAGTTGCCTCCCATTCCCATCCAGTCTCAGAAAATAAACTCTAGGAATATAGTTTATTTGATCAGAGACGAGTTTCTCATTGAAGCAGACCAATCAGATTTTCTCACTTAGAAAACTGAAAAAGAGATACAGTGATGTCAGTAAGTCTTCATTTTGCAGCTGAAATGGAAATGCATAAAAGCCTGGTTTCCCATTTCTTTCTAGTCAGATGGAAGACAGGACATCTATCAGTAATGAGCATGCAGGCCCAGACCGATTAACATAGAAGAAGTGGCTCCTTGTTTCTCAAAGGCTTTCTGGTATTTGACCCTGGGCCTTCATGAAACCTGGCTTCCTCCCTGCCCTTGAGTCCTGGATATCCTGTATCCTGCCAACAGTCAAAATGTTTTCTTTAAATTATTTGAATTGTCTGCAACTGTTACACCACTTCGATAACCAGCTTCCAAATTTAATTCAATAATTTAAGAAATATTGAGGACTTTCTCTGTATTCTGTATTGTGGTCTAGGTATATAGAAAAGAAATTTCCCTTGAATAATCCATCTTGTAGTGGAGAAGGTTGACATTCAAATAGGCAACTTAAGTATATATGTTGAGTTATTATAGATGACAAAATCTTTTACAGAAAGGGAGGTGCCTAGTAAGGGAAAATAGTGGAGTTTCAAGAAGAGTATAGATGCACCATGAGTTAAATGTAGAAAAACTGACAGACTTAACAAGGCAAGGAACGAAAGAAGGAAATTATAGACTGAGGAAATAATAAGAGTAGCAACATGGGAACATGAAGTCCTACATTTACTTATTATTTAACAATATCTGTGGATCACAGACTGTAAGGCTAGTAACTATTCTGGTTGGTTTAGAAGCAGCAGTAAATAAAATAATAATAAATTCCTCTCTCATAACATTTACACTTTTAGGGAAGAAGATATGTGTGTATACACACATTTATATATAAATATAAATAATATATAAAATTACATATAATGATATATAAATGTATAATAAAATGTAACACAATACATGAATATGACATATATTACAGTAGCTCTTAAGCTTTAGCATACACCAGAATCACCTGAAAGGTTTGTTAAAGGACAAATTGCTGGACTTCTTTCCCCATATTTTTGACTCAGCAGGCATGGATCGAAGGCTGGGAATTTTCATTTCTAACCAGGTGAGGATGCTGCTGCTGTTCTGGCCATCATACCTTGAGAATCACTGACATAGTATGTTAGATAGTGATAAGTGCTACAGAGATAAATAAGCCAGGGGTCATGAAGAGGGTTGTAATGTTAAATTGCATGGTCAGGCAAAGTTTCTCTGAAAAGGTCTGAAGAAAGAAGAGACCCAGCTATGTAGGTATCTGGAGAAAAATCACTCTAGACATTTAATTAATGTGAGATGGAAGTCATTGTTGAGTTTGAACCAGAGATGTGGCATAATCTGATATGATCTCTTCTTAGCTACCCTTTTGAGAATAGTTAGAAATGGAAGGAGGCAGAGTTAGAAATGGAAACGAGATCAGTAGGGAGTCTATTGCAATAATAGCATTAGTAGAATGATGGAGATTTGGACCAGAGTGATGGCTCTGATACTAACGTAATGGCTGGGGTAGAAGGGAAAAGATATATTTTGAAGGTAGAGCTTTCAGATAAAATGATGGATTGGATTTGGGATGTGAAAGAAAGAATAGTGAAAAACTGCTAGAATTTTCACCTTAGGACACAGAAGGATGGACTTGCCATCAACTGAGCCCAGAAAACTGTAAAGGAGATGATTTAGAGGAAGATCATGAGCTCAGTTTTTGGCATGCTCATTTTGAGATACCTACTATAAACTCAGATAGGGATGTAGAGTAAGAAGTTGAATTTAAGTATTTGGAGTTCAAAGTAGAAGCCTAAAATCAAGATATAACCTTGAGTGCCATAAGTATATGTTTGTCAACAAAAGGAGGAAGGAAAGAGAGGAAAAAAAATGCTCTAAGGGTTAAGCCCAAGGGTATATGACGGTAGAGAGCTGGGGAGTGGGGAAGAGGGCACAAAGAAGAAGAGAAGCAACAGCCAGGGGTGTAAGCGGATGGGGCCCAGGAGATGCTGCCCTGGAAGCCAAAGGAAGAAAGTGGTTCAAACTAGGGAGTCTGAACAGTAAAAAATAGGCAGGAGTATGAAGAGTTTGAGGAAAAGTTAAAAACAAAAGGGATCACAATTGGCAGAATTTTATTTGGAGCTGACATGGGGAAAAGAGGAAAAAAATGCTTATTTCACCTTTTTCTAACACAACCGTTTCCAGGTATTATGTCTTGAAGAGAAGAAAAAAGTCATTGCTGTAGAGATAAAAGCAAGGAGCTGCAGTGTGTTTTCCATAGAAACCATCTGTCTGTTCAGATGAAACTGAAACTCTTTAGCTCTATGAATAAAAAAATATAATGCCCCAGAAAAAAATATAATGCTTTGAATACAGGTGCTAAACACAAGTAAAGGAAGTAGCTTATTTTCTGAGGTAAGTAGAATAATTATGAACATATTTTACATCTAAAAAGCAGGTTCCATCAATGATTCTTAAGAACAAAATAGCATTTTAAACATGAAAATAATGATGCACTTTGAAGCAGACCTCAAAATGATCTGTCTTTAATAGAAAGCCATTATGCATTTTCACATAATACAAGAGCAAGTGCTAACGGACATTTCCGACTGGGAAAAGTTAAATAGTATCCTATCACTGGCAAATAGCAAGCGATTCCTAGTAACGAAAAATAATTATGACATTTTATCTATAACGTGTGCATCTCTGAGCAGAAGGTGATTTCCTAGGGATCCATAACAAGAGGAGAACACTTGGGGATGCAAATAGTTCTCTTCAAGATGGCTGTTTATGCTGGAATATTAAGTTTCCATTTGTGGTAAATGGGAAAGCAGATGGCTAAATAAAAAAATATTTTGTCAAGTTTGTAACACAAACTACCTAGTTGTAGGAAAAAATGTCTTTCTCATCAGAGGAAGTAGTAGAGAGTGAGAAATAAACATAAATAGACTGATTTTTCCAGGATGGAGTCAACAGATAATTTGAGCATTTACTATACTCAGGCACTGATTTTGTTGCTGTGAGGATACAGACAGCAACGAGACATAAATTCTGATTTCTGCCAACTCTGATGGATGTGCAGTAATGAAAGAAAATCTAGTGCCTCCAAGTGAATGATCTCAGGCTAACTAACATTAAGAATTAAGTTGCACACACTTCCCCCAAATACAATGTATCTCCCTTTTCTCCTGAGTGTTCTTTTTCTATATCTTTCAAATCTCTGCCACTCTTTTACTTTTCTTTTTAATCAAGGATAAGTTGAATTATCTCAAAACCTATCTATCCCTTCACCAATAAATAAATCAACATTTGTACCTACCATTTCCGCTTACTTCCTATCTTGGTGAAAAAAATTCCCAGCAGTTTTCCAGTCTACTATTTCCATCCTTTCTCCAATATACTTCATCTAATTAGAGATTTGGTTGTTTTCCTATCCCCTATTCTTCCCTCTTTCTTTCTTGCTAGTATAACCTTGATTTTGTGGCAACACCAGGACAATGACTGTGACTATTTGAAGCCAGTCTCAGCAATGTCATCCCCCACTATTTTTAGGGCTCATAAATGGCATCCATATATGTGTTCAGTTCTGATTAATATCACTTAATTTGACGTCTGCTGGAGAAGTTTCTGGGGAAGTTACTGCATTTCCTGAATAATAGGGCAGGGATTCCTATGTGGCCGTCTCCTTCCTGCCTTCATGATTCAACAGCCATCTTCCTGTCTGTAGGAAAGAATTTGGTTTTCTATCACTGCGCCACTGAACAGAATGTAATCTCCTACTCCAAGATTTCTTGTAATTTAAGAAAAATAAATTTTATTGTTAAAGTAAAATTTTTTATTAGCTTAACCCATGGTAGACATGTTTTCTATTTTTTTCCTGCAAAAAACAATTTTAACTGAGATACCTTTCTCTTCACCTCCTCAGAGTATATGGCTCATCAGTTTTCACCTAACTCGACACAATTTTCAATCATTCCCTTTCTAGTCTCACCTTCTCAAACCTGTAAACAGGATCCTCCTTTCTTCTACCTAACAAAACATAGAGCAAATCAAATCTATCTGTGAAAAAAATACATATATAATACGTACTTCATATGTATGAAATACACACTTTCTTTTTTTCTCTGAGTATTCCTTAAAGTTTAAAGCACAATTTTGCATTTGCTGCACTTTGCAAATGGAAAGATAAGTGCTTAATTGTTTCTTTATGGTTCTTTTGTTTTCTTAACAGAAAAAAAGGCTTATCCAAATTTCTGTACCCTTACCCTGAAGTTTTAAATCCTACATAACAGACTAATCATTTTATGAGAAAAGAATAGGACAGAAAATATATCTTTTTTTCTTTTTATTATTAAAAAAAGTTATTTAATAAATACCGGAAACTCCACAGTATAATTTCAAATGCCATATATGGAGCTCACTGCATATCTCCTTTTAAGAACATTTATAAAATTGTGGTACAGTGAACAAAAAGGAGGTTTAAATTTCTCTAATCTGAATTCCATTGTCAAACCTATTTTTCTAAAATCTATCTTGTCGGCATTCTTTCAGAACATTTTAAAATTATACAACAATGCTTAGGTGATTGGTAAGGCATTTTCAGAATGCCACTGGTAGATCTGAAACACTCTCAGATACAAAATAAAATAACAAGTTTAGCTCCCCGCCTGTTGAGAGGTTTACTAATTCAAGAATTGTGCAAATTCTCACAGATGCTGACGCTCCCACAGGGAACTGAGCTGGTGCTGCTACCTTTTTACTTGTGGCACCTCACATAATTAAGAAAATTACAGTTATGCTCCTTTCTCCAAGAAAAGGGGAAAGAAAAAAAAAAAACTATCTTTGGATTCTTTCCAAAGACAAATGGGCAATACATCTCTCCAAGATTTTTTGTTCTAGTTAAGAAGAACATGAAAAAAACCATACAGGCATTACATTTTTCAGTACTGGTGAATAGACTACTGGGAAATGTTTAATTTAATTTATGTGTGGTCCACCTTATACTCTCTCATTTAGAAAGATGTGATAATGACTATATTAACACACTGTCTACAGTGAACTTTAAGATATATATCGATGTATTCAATGAAAGTAGGAAGTTAGAATAAAGGTAAAAAGAAATTTCTAGAAGATGTAATGTATTATGCCTATTCACAGTACCTTTTATCTCTGAAAATGGGGAAAAACCAAGTTCAGGCTATTGATTCACTTCAGTACAGCCCAGACACAGTGTGCCACCTACAACTATTTTCTGTTTGGTTTACTGATTTCTTCAGTTTCTTTGCTACTCTCATTCCATTTTGGTCTTCACTCTGTTGTATTAAAGCAGTTATAGAAAATGCAGAGTACTCTTAGTATCTATGCTGGCAATTACTCAGTGCTCTTAAGTGTTCAGCCCTTGTCTATTACATTTCCATAGATTTGGTAACTTATGACCTTAGTCATGCAACTTAAGAATGATCTTTTGCTTCTGACACTAAGCAGAACATGTGGTACATGTTCACTTCTAATGGCATGCCTATGTCTGGGTTTTCCTGTTCTTTATCCACCTGAGAACTCTGGGTTGTTTTATAAAGGCAGTTTGTGTATAGAACTGATGAATATTCCTCCTTCTGTCTTTTAGAGAAAACGGACAGCTTCCATTGTTGAAAAGTTATAGATTTTATGAAACTCCTTATTCATCACAATTACAAACCTCTATGTTTGTAATTTGCCTATTAATACACAAGGGCAGTACACATTAGTATTACAAAAAATGATCATTTTCATTCCTCAAATTTTTATTTACAATGTAATTCAGAAGATTGGAGGTTTTTTTTTTTTTTTTTTAAGAATTAGTATTATCTATAAAGTATTTTCTTTACAAGGCTATTTATTAAATAATAAATCATATAAATAAACTATATAAAAATGCCAAACACAGCTGAAATACTCAGAATAAATTAATATAAAGAAAAAAAATCCATCAGTAGATATAGTTCTATTCCAATTACATGCTGACATGGAAAAAAATCTGAAGGGATCGTTTGTGAGTAGCTCATGAAGAAGTATGCCATGCATACATAAGCAATTACCATTTGGACCGGAAGTAACTTTATAGAAAGCTGTCCTTATTGATAGCCAGAAATAATCTGCTACGGTAGATGCTAAAATTAGGGGAGTAAAGATAAAACTGGAGTTATTCATTCACCAAGTGAAAATCTAGAAAAAGAAGTCAAACATAGCATTGGCAAACTAAAGGTGATTAATGTAATGGGACAAATACAATGAGCGTTCAGAGTCATGTATAAAGTAGAATAGGGTATTTGGATCAATAACAGTAGACATCTGAACAAATAATAATAGTGGAAAGGTTGAAGCTTCTTTCGATAGTGTCTTCCTTTTTCTGTGAAATGGAAAAGGGCACATTTACCTTAGGGGGATTTAAATTTACGTTAGATGATCTTACATGAAACTGATAATACCACTGTCATGTGCAAAAGGTATTTAGCAAATGGGATCTCACATTTTATAAAAGTAACATCACTTGTTGTCTTTTACATAATGGTACTGAGCAGACTATATAAAACCTGTAGTATATTTCTCTGGCTCAGAGTTAACCGTCACTCTTCTAGTCTTTGAGCCGGAGTTTTTGCCTTATTAGACTTCAATGAAAGAAGCTAATGTGTTTGTAAAGTAATTGAAATTGTTTGGCTTTCAGTTTCCATTTTGAATGACTCAATTTCAATATATATCATTGTAGTTGCTTTTTAAATTCTGCTACCCTACATTTTTTTGTAAGAAAATACTGAATACAGTTTGTGTTGTTTAATGACTAAGTTTATTAATTATAAGAACATCTAAACAGTGCAATAAATCTAGTACTTATGTTTTTTTTTTTAAATAGCAAATTAAATTTTATTAAAGGACTCCTCTTACTAAGGTGGGTAAGAAATTCATCTGAGCTATATGAATGCTTTTCCTCCCTCACCTCAGTTCTACCAGAATCTTGGGCCAAACATGATGAAAAAAAAACAGAGAAAGGATCTGGGTTTTAGTCCATGTGACTCATTTAAATTTGGGGATCAAACTGAGTAATAAGGACACAATTTATTAGAAAGCTTGTTTGGGTTCAAATGCAGTCTTTGCTTCCCAAGATTTATTCTCTAAATAAATGTGATTGTAGTGATAATTCCCAATAATGTGAATGTATTTGATGCCACTAAATTATACACTTAATAAACAGTTAAAATGATGGCATTTAAGTTATGTCTACTTAACCAATATAACAATTTCAAGAGATAGAAAACTAATTTTATGAGTAGAACTGGATATTTTTCAAGGCTTTAAAAAATAATGGTTAATGTTTTAGAAAAAAAACAACCTTAATTGTGGGACTTTTTATCACTTTCACGTTAAAAAATTTTTACCTTAAATTTCTTGTATTTTTTTATATTTTTTAAAATGTGGACACTGATACAATACCAGAAAACAATGTAAGAAAAATTTAGCCTAAAAAGTACAAAATACAATTGCCAGAAAACAAACCTCAACAAATTTAAAAGAACTGAAATCATAAGCATAATGGAAACATATTAGAAAGCAAAAACAAGAAGGTGAAAATTTTTAGACATGAGTTAGAGAATACTAAAAAATCCTTCAGTAAAACATAAAGGGTCAATGTAAATAATAATCTATATTGGATTGCTCTTGAAAATGAGATAATATAACAAAATGTGTGAGATACAACTAAAGCAGGGCTGTGAGAGAAGTTTATATTATTAATTACTTACATTAGAGAATAAGAAGAGTCTCAAAACATCTAAATCCTTACCTCAAGAAAATTGAAAAAGAAGAGAAAAACAATCCAAAATAAACGGAAGGATAATGGCATAGAGATGCAAAGAGTAAAAAACACCATTCAAAATTGAAAACCAGTATATAAAATCAATGAGAAAAATATGAGCCTTTTAAAAATTAAAATAAAATTGATAGATTTTTAGCTGATGAAGATATATAAAAAGAAGACAAAAATCATCATTATCTGGAATTAAATAGGGGATATCACTACAGATCTTGTAGCCATTAGAAGTATATATATTGTAATATTGTAAAGAACTTTACACTCATAAATTCAACAACTTAGAAAAAAATTAATCCATACCTCAAAAATCACAAATTACCAAAACCGAACCGACATGGAAAAGACAATTTAGTTTCTATAACCATCAAAGCAACTGAATTGGAAACAAAATCTCCTGGGTTGGGGGAGAGGAATCAAGGCCCAGATAGTTTTACTGTGGAATTCTACCAGAATTAACACTAACATGATATAATATCATCCATAAAATAAAATGACACTCTTCTGAGCTCATTTCATGAGGCTTGTTATTATTTTGATACCAAAACCAGGAAAAAAAAAGTACAAATAAAGGAAATTACAGACCAATGTATCATGAACATACATATAAAATTCCTTCAACAATATTAGCAAATGAATCTAGCAATGTATACAAAGGTACCAGAACCAATAAGGATTTATTTCAGGTATATGAGGCTGGTGTAACATTAAAAAATCAATCAACATAATTCGTCAAATCAACAGGCTAAAAATGCAAAACCATATGATTACAATAATTGATGCTGAAAAATATTAAAGTCTAGCAAAGTCTCAGCAAACTAGGAATATCAGGCAATGTGTTGAACCTGATAAAGAACCATTTACACAAAACTTACAGCTAATATAATATTTAATGATCAAAAACTGATCATATTCACTATAAGACTGGTAACATGAAAAAATATTATTTAAAAGAATAATGGAAGTATAATTCTAGACACCTAAATAAGGCAAGAGAAATAAATAAAAACTAAAAAATCTAGAAAGGTAGACATAAACCTGTCCATATTTTGCAGATGTCATGATTGCCTATATAAAAAAGTTTCCCCTAAGTCCTCAAAAAACAAAACTAAACTCCTAGAGCAAATAAGTTCAGCAATGTTTTAGGATACAAGATCAACACACACAATGGGATCACTCACATACTGCTAGCAAAAATGTAAAATGGAACAGCCACTCTGAAAATATTTCGCAGTTTCTTATAAAACTAAACGTACAACAACTGTAATCCCCAGCAACTGCACCCTTGAGCCTTTATCTCAGAGACATAAAAATTCATATTCGTACAAAAAGCTGTACATAAATGTTTATAACGGCTATATTTGTAATGACCAAAAGACTGGAAACAACCCAAGTATACTTCAACCAATGATTAGTTCCACTCTGAGGTACATCCACACCATGAATAATAAAAAAAGTCAATAATAAAATAGGAAAACACTACTGATACCCACACTGATTTAAGTGAATCTCCTGAGAATAATGCCAAGTGAAAAAAGCCAATCCCAAAAGGTTACATTCTGTATAATTCCATTTATGTGACATTCTTTAACAAAATTATAGAAATGAGAAAAAGAGGGATAATGGGAAGTGAGTATGAATATAAAAGGGCAACACAAGGGATCTCTGTGGTGATGGAAACGTTCTGCATCTTGAATGCATGAACGTCAGTGTCAGCATCCTGGCTGTGAAACTGCACTATAGTTATGTAAGATGTTACCAGTGAGATAACTGGATATGTGGTACATGAAGTCTCTGTTTTATTTCTTACACATGCATATGAGTCTGTATCTCAAAATAAAAAAAAATAATAATAATTTAAAAATAAAGTAAAATTTGTTCTTAGATCTCCAATTAAAAAATATAGAGTAATATCCCAGCCAAGTAAAACAAAATTTCAATTAGCTTAGACCCAAGTAACCAATACCTTCTCTCCTCTTTATGACCCAGAGCAAACAATGTATCATGTAATCATTTGCTAATACCACATAATTAAGGAAAAATAACTAATTCTTACTACTCGAACTAAACTAATATATAAACTATGTCACAGTAATTTCTACATTTTAGGGTATACTGAACAGAAACTTCTGCCTAGTTTACCAAAAATCATATGTAGAAAATAATCCAAATATTCATCAATAGTAGTGGAATAAGTAAATACTAGCATATTCAAATAATGGAGAACTATACAGCAGAGAGAATGAACTATTGGTGCATCTAATAGCATAGATTAATTTCACATATATACTACTAAACTGAAGAAGCCAGTCACAAATGGATGCATACAGTATAATTTACATAAAGTAGGAAAAGAGGAGAAAGTTATCCATGGTGCTAGCAGTACGGTTAGTAGCTATCTAGGAAGGACCAGTGTCTGGGAGCAGGATGAGGAAACTTCCTATGAAGTGGCAATGTTCCAGTGCCTGGATGCCATATACTTAAGTATACTCACTTCATGAAAATACATTCAAAGGCACACAATTATTTATGTATGTTGTATGACAGTAAGAACTATCCTTAACAAAAAGGTTCCAACTCTACTCTATGGTTAGTATGAATGTAGCTCAAACTCTTTAAATTTCTCTATTAACTTTATACATGAAAAAATAAATGAACTAATAGTGGTAGAATGGCAAAAACCCAAATCACTGAATATAATAACTGAAAAAAACAATAGTTAAATAGCTTTCAAGAAAATCCAAAACAAGGATTGAAACAAAAAAATATTAGCAGTTTAATTCAATTGAAGGAAAGTTTTTGAATGTCCCAAAAGAATTTTATCACACTGTTTAAAAGAACACCAGCATTACAGAGCAAATTTATCTATTTGTACTTACTACGACTCCCAGTTAGATGTGTGTACTTACTCAGTTTTTCCTTATTTTTTTTCCTCTTTTTAAATGTTCTATTAGAGCACTGTTGCTTTTTCTTCCCTCCTTTTCTGTGTGTGTGTGGGGGAACCCAACTTTGGTATTAAATTGTATTCTTCCTAAAAACTTGATCTTGGATAGAAGTTCAAGCTACATTGTTTCATCTGTGAATGAAATGGGTATAGCCGAAATTCTTTACCCAGGGCATGGGCAAAGATTTTGGGTAACAGTTGCCTCAGGACACATCTTTGTGATGACAATAATTGGAGAGTGCGGCTGTGGACTCTAAGGCAGCCCTTTCTGCTAGAATCTTTCTCGCATGGCATACACACGAGACTTCTTTAATCTTCAGAGGCAGCAACCCTTTGCCCAAACTAGTGCAGTCGATGGTTCTCTTCTACAGGTTCGCTTCATCTTAGCTGTCTTTGATCAAAAAACCTCCCACTTTCTGAATGCCTCCGGCGAGGTGGGTCTGACAACCACTGTTGTTTTCATAACACTTCTCAACCCCTCTCCTTCTTTTGAAGCTGTAGCTCACTGTACCTGGGAAGTACAGTATTTTCGCCTGCCTTCTCTTTTTTTGGCCCTCTCCTATTTGCCCTAGCCACACAGTTGGTGGAATGTCACATATGGCATCCTAAAGAGTGTTAGCATTATTCTGGGTCATTTCCATACTTCAGAGGAAGGACTGGCTTATCAACTAAGATGCACTGAGATACACAGTAGGAGCAGAGTAAAGTTTTAAAAGAGGATGATTCTGTCTTATGCAGCTACCTTCTTCACTGTGCATTAGGCATTTGGAAGATTTAACTGCTGCTGCAAAAGGGGCTTCTAGAAAAGAAACCAACATTCCACAGGAATTTAACTCACTCAGCCCACATCTCCAACGTCTGTGGCACAAGAAACTGATGTGGCTTAGTGGAAGAGATCAACTAGGCAACCCATACTTAAAACAAACACCACTGGAAGATAAGTTTCTTCTGTTGTCTCACCTACAGCCGGGTTTACGTGTGATGAGACGGTGGTTCCAGGGAGAATATTGTTTTTAACATGTACAGAGCACTCACAATGTTCACAACACTGTTTCTAACACTACATCCATACCGTCTCATTCAATCCTGGGATAAAACTTTGAATTATAAAATCTTGATATGCCCATTCCACAGATGTAAAAACTGCGGGCAAAAGAAATTTAGTCAGATGCCCCAAAACGTACTGTACATGACCTTTGGAACTGGGGTTCGCATGCTGACAAAGTTGAGTCTAGTCTGAGTGCTTGGGCTGGAAGTGCCTCTGGGTGATCAGAAAGAAATGAAGCCATCCGTGCTATGAGTCTTATGCTCTTGAGATAGGGCCGAGGTACCACAAACTAAGTGACGTTCAATAACTTGCCCAAATCCCAGCATTAGTACATGAAGCCAGAATTAAAACCCTGCTGGTCTGACTCCAAAGCCTTGTGTATTAGTTCCTGTGACTGCTGTAACAGATTACCACAAACTAGGTGGCTTAAAACAATAGAAACATGTGTCTCACAGCTCTGAAAGCTAGAAGTTTAAAATCAAGGTGTTAGCAGAGTCATATGCCTCTGAAACTTGTAGGGTAATCCTGGCTTGCCTCTTTCTAGCTTCTGGAGGTTTTCCATCAATCTTTGACAGTCCTTAGCTTATAATCACATAACTCCAGTCTCCACCTTGATCATTACATGGCATCCTGTGTGTACCTGTTCTCACAAATACATGTACGCGTGCACACGTGTGTGTGTGTGTGTGTGTATAGAAACTGGTCATATTGGAATAGGGGACAACCTTGTTTCATTATGATCTCATCTCAACTAATTAATCTGCAATGACCCTATGTCCAAATAAGATCACAATTTGAAGTAGTGGGACGTCAATGTATCATTTTTTGTGTGTGTGGGGGAGGTTATACAATTCAACCCCCAAATCCTCTCCTCCATACTCTCATAGTCAAGGATGTTAAAATCTGTTAAGGTAAATCACTCTCTACCTTCTTATTACATATCTGTTCACATGCATTATCTGCCTATTAGTGCATGCATGAGATTTCTGCAATTTCAGCAGTGTTAATAGCTACCATATCTTACATTTTGTTACCCTTTGTCTATTTTTTATAGTCGATCACAGAAACTGGTGCAATGAATACAGTTTTGAATGAGTGGCTGAATACTTTTGATGCATGCCTTTATTAGGTATATATTGCTGCATAACAAATTATTCTCAAATTTAGCTTAAAACAACATACATTTATTACCTAATGGTTTCTCTGGATAAAGATCCAAATGAGTTTAAATTAGGTCACAGCTTTCTTTAGATATAATTTTATTTTGCCCTTACTATGATTACTATCTATAAATATGAGCCTCGAAAAATTGATTAGGCTTTTAAAGAGTGACAAAATAGTGCTCTATATGGTAGCAATGTATGGAGCACACTATAGGCTTAATCGTACACAGATATCATTTAGTCAGCATTTCTTATGAGAAAAGTCCTACAATAGGCATTGTAGGGATGCCAAATAAGTAAAACATTGTTCTTGTCTTTCAGGATGTTACATTCTCATAGCAAGAAAACAGCATCTGAAAAGTAGAGGAAAAACTAAAATAATAACAAGTGTCATATTAAATGTACCATATCCATGTACTAACTATTCTAGTTCAGTCAGTCAAATGGGGTTTCTATTCAAGAAAATAGTTTTTACTTGTAGAAGACAAATTGTTTAAATTCCTAAACAATAAAGATTCTTGAAGAGCTTTAACTATTAGGCTATGTCTAAATACTTGCATCATTTCAATTATTTCAGAATAGAATTATATGATAGATACTTAATAATATTAAAGAAAACTGAAAGAACCTATTTAGTTATGCAGGATATCATATATCATTCTATATATCTTTATATAATTTCATATTCTTACTGAAAGCTACCTAAATAAAAACTTCTGTATAGGTGAAGAAAAATTTTATATTCCTGACACTTTATTCTTCCCTAAGCTAACTCTTTCCATTCCTCTTTACTTTTCTAATTTTTGAAGGAGAATTATGCAAACAAGTTCTGGATTCCCTGGTGTATAGTCATTCAGCATATTATTTGAGCACCTATTGTGCTGTAGACATTATGCTTAACAGAAAAGAGGACATAAAACCTCATTGTATATAGATCACACCACCAATTGAAATCAGGCAAACAAAACAACAACAACAACAACAACAATAGAAAAGAAGGGCAATGAATGATCGAAAAATGACAACATGTGATGAATCTAGTAAAGAAAACCACAAGTGTGCCATAGAAGTAACAGAGAATGAACTGGAGTGTAGATAGGTAATACCTCAAATAGAGCAATCACTGAGTTTAATCTGAAACTTGAAAGAACAGCCATGTCGAGAAGGGTGGAACTATATGTCCAAGAAGAAATGACATGTGTAAAGATCTCAAATATCTTTAGACTTCGAATTTAAAGACTCAAAGGGTTTGTATGTTGAGGAACTCAGTAATATCAGTGGAAGTGTTTATGAAGAATAGGAATAAATCGCTTTACCTCTTGGATAGGAATCTCAGCTGAACATTGCTATATACTAGAGTTCTGTTTAAGTGAAGAAACGTGTTATGTCTCTTTATAGAAATCATATAGTGAAAAACATAAAAGAGACATAGTAGAAAGCTCTGAACTAATTGTTTCAGAAGGCACTCTTTTGTCCAGTTATTGTGAAAAATCATTCTTTTAACAGAGTGTTATTAGTTAGCTAATGTTTACTGAGTAGCTACCCTGTGCCAGATCCCAACCTAAGCATGCAATTGAATTACTTAATACTTCAATTTATCCTAAGAAGTTGATACTATTATCATCCCTAGTTTATAGATGAGAAAACTGAGTTTTAGATATTAGATAGGTCAAAAACCTTTTTTAGTTTCACATAAGTCATTATAAGCTTTAATGATGAGACTGAAATCTTACATAGTTTGAAAATTATTATCTGCACTGTTAGGTGCCTTGGAAAATAGGATATAAGTATTTACAAGACCAATACAGCAAGATTCTTGGTACACAAGTGCACACATCCATTTGGCCTATTGCATACAACATAAAAAATCAAGGACTTCTTGGACTACATAAAATGGATTCCATGGGAGCCATGACAGTAATGTCAACTTACACATAATGGGAACACACTTAGGGTGTAACTGACCTCCCAAAACCACAGAAATGTGCTGCCCATCAGCCCCCAACTGCAGGGGCCGATAAGCATAAGGATCCCACCTTGTAAGGTCCATGTAAGCTGAACACCTCATATAGGTGATGCTCAAGCCTGAACATTGCTATATAAAACATCACAGGCAGGTGCACTGACAGCTGCAGAGGACATTCTCTGCCCATTGTAGACATTAGCTTGGGACCTACATGAAACTATCCATACTGTCAATCAACAGAGCTTGCTTTGGAAATATTAAGGACTTTCACCCTTTCGCTCTGTTGTGTAAGACTCTGTACTTGACCTCTATGTTTGTTGTTTTTTTATTTACATAAATCACAAAATTGCCCCAAAGTGATATCACTTCCACTAGGGGTTATTAGGAAAAACAACTGATTGGTTTATCTGAGAAGATTCTACTCAATAAACCTGGAATTGTGGAAAGACACAAACACGTTCAAGGGAATTATTTTGGTAGCTGCTTTCCTTGCTCACAACACCTGTACAAAGACTTTAACTAAAAGGTATGTTCAAAAATTACAATGAAATTATAGAAAAAGGTAACAGAGAAATCTGAAAAAGAAGAGTAACTACTGTACAAAGCTTATTGACACATAGGATAGGTGGAATATTTAAGTTTAGATGGTTTTACATTCTCTTTGCCTGCTCCTGACTTCATGTTTTTTGCTAAACTAATGCCATAAAATTTATGGAAAATTTCTATTATAAATTTACCAAGTACTTTTACATTTAAAAAATGAGAAACAATTCTAAATAGAATGTCCAATAATCTATAAGATGTTGCTCATGAACAGTAACGTATAGAAATTTGACTTTCTTTACTTATCGCTTTAAAGCATATGTAAAAATGTAAGGCAGTGTTAAAAATTTGTTGACTAATATTCTAATAATAGAATAATTCATAGCCATTTCTAGATCTTAATGATCCCTAATGAAAATTAAGTTAAATGTACATTTTAGAAATTATACAGTATCAGTTACTGGTTTCATGATTAGTTAATAAACACACAGAAAGAACATAAAATCCCACTATTTAGCAATAAATATTGTGTTCCACTGAATTATATATATTTCAATATATGAAATTTCATATACATATATCTACACAGACACATAGACACATACCCATACACAAATAGTAGCCATTGTATCTTATGGTTTTCAACGAAAAACATTAAAAATTTATGGATTCTATGTACAAAAGTGCAGAATCGGAATATTAATATGTAGATACATAATTTTTTTATTTAAATAAATCACAAAATTGCCCCAAAGTGATATTACTTCCACTAGGGGTATATTAGGAAAAACAATTGAAAAGATGGAGTATACTTAAGCACGAGAATGAACATTTTAGAGATTCTGAAATAGAGTTTTATGTTGTTTTTGACTTTGTGCTCTGTGGAAATAAAATACCAATGAGAAAAGCTTTATTCAGAGCTAGCTTTAGCAAAAGAGTCAGCCACTGTTACCAGCATTTTGGCATAATCTCAAGTATTTTGACAGAGGAGATGGAAAGCCTTATAGTCAAGAGGGGAAGCCTTCAAGTGCCCTGACTGGAGGCTTAGCATGGGGAAGCTACAGGTGCACTAATTAGAAGCAGGGCATCCTATGATATTGGTCAGAGGTGTACATTTGGCTTTCTGTGGTTGATCCTAGGTTGAAGTGAGGACAAAAGTTAAAGAAGCTGTCAGTTACTAATCAAATCTTGGCCATTTTGAGCTGTTTGTTATAGAAGTTATTATTTAGCTTTCTGGATCGTTATTAATGATAGCAGTCTGACTTTCTACAAGCCTAACAACTTCCTGTTATTTATTGTATATAAAGGGTTGCCTTCCTGGGAAAATTGCTACAGACTGTGGATGAAGGATCAAAATTTTGTTACCCTAAAGCTGCTTTTTGGAATATTGATTTAAGCTGTTTATTAAGAAATAAGATTGGAAAGAGACCTCTGAGCCTCCTCACCTTTCCTGCCAAAACATTCAGACAGAAAAACCTGAGTTAGGAAGTGACCCTGGGATTATATACCTTAAGAATCTTCAGGTTTAGTCAGGAAGCCCCCAAGCCCGGTTACCTGGACACTCCCTGTATCCCTTGTTTCTGAGTTGCTTAGCAAGACTTTTCCTGCCATGTACTTTGGCTCTTCCTCAACTACCTATAAATCACCCATTCTCAATTCTGACATCTGATACCCCACCCTGACTTTTTTCTTTTGTCTAAAAATGTTATATGTGCCCAATGTTGCTTCACTGTCTTTGGAATTTTCATGCTTACATGAATTCCCCATGTGCATGTATTAAACATTTTATTTTATTTATTTCTGTTAATCTGGTCTCTGTTAATTTATTAGCTCAGTGAGAAGAACCTAGAAGGTGGGAAGAAAAACATTATTATTTTTAGCTCCTACAAGAGTCAGAGTTCTCTTTTTTCTATATAGGTTTACCATTGTCTGCTTTTATAGTCTTTTAGCTCCTTAGTTGGTTTTATTTCTGTCTGATTAAAAATGAGGAATGTATAGGAGAGAAAAAAATGGTGTAGATGACCGAGGCTCTGTTTATCCCTCTGGTGACCAAATCAAAGTTGTGACGGAAACAAGGAGCAGCAGCAAGGAAAAATAGCCTGGGATCTTGATGAACAAGCCATGCAACTATGGAGAAATCCAAGAAAGTACCCTGCAATGGCAGAAGGTAGGATGGGGCCAGGGCACGGGGTTGCCCAGTACCCAGCAGCAGAAGCCTCTTAAAGGGGCTGCAATCACAAGTGGATTTTCGCAGTGATGGACCTGCTAGCTCTGAGCATCAGTTCGACTGCGCGCAGGGGCACCAGGGACTTAAAGGAGACATTTTCAGAGTGAGGGCTGAGGCAAGATTTGCTTGGTACAAAAGTACCAACGGTGTCCATTGTTCCCTGTTGAGCCCTCCTCACCTACCATTGTGCAGGACACAGCACTGCCTCAGCTGTGACGCCATCAAACTGGACACCAGAGGTCTCTCTGCAAGAGGATTCCCTAAAACCCCACCTTGCCCAACCGGGGCCCCACCCAAGCCACATGCAGGTACATCCTCAGAGAGTCATATGCTCCTTGTTGAGATTCACACTGGTGGAGGCAGCTGACCTCGGTTTCTGGTGTGGCCTTTTGAGGCAACTATAAGCACAGCATCTGTGGATTGCTTGCTGAATCTTAACAGGTGGTCTCGGAGGGGTAGAGGCTTGGGCTAAATTTGACCTGCAGCTGAATGCCTGTCAAGACTCTGACACAGGACACCTACTTCACAAATCCACACTAATAAGACCGGGAGACTTAGGAGATTTGCATTGTACACAGAAATAGACACTGAAAGGCAGTCAAAATGGGAAGACAGAGAAGCAGAAACCATATGAAAGGATAAGAAAACAAGACCCCTACATATGAAAAGGAAGGAGACGGAAAAAGATATTGCTCTGATGAGGGAGCAATTGGGGGATCATTTACTAACTATATAGATGTCTAATCAATGTACTGTATACTTGAAACTAATTAAATTTTTTAAAAAATCATCATTATCTGATGGATAAAAAAATGAGGAAAGTCTAAAAGCTTGCAAATGGGATATTTAAAACTCAAAAGCATCATGTGTGTGTGTCTGTAGGTGTATCTATAATGTATCGTGGCAATGCTGACAACTTTTTTCTTTTAAATCTAGAAAATGCAATCTTTTCACAAATAAACAGAGTTTTTTTTTTTTCCTAACAGAAAAGCTTAAAATGATAGGATAATATAGGCTGTTTCTCCTAATAATAGTACAGTTTTGATATTTTCTTTTTTTCTTTTGCAATTTGCTAAGTTTGTAGATTTTAAGAGTACAAAGGGGAAGCCTGCCAAAAGAAGGAAAGCAGTACAATTGGATTAGTTTGGCCACTGAATCTGAAGATATTCTATTCCCTGAGGCTCTCTGAAAAGTTGTAGGATTACAGACTTTAGGGATCTGGATTGCTATAATTAACATGTGAAGTTTTTCAAATGTCTTCAGATTCAACTGTATCTACTGAAAACTACCTTCCAGCAGCTTTAAGTGGAGGGAATTCTGCTCCACAGACTAGAGCTCTCCATAAATACCTAGCCATTGTCAAGGTTGGTAAATTGATACTCACTAGTTAACCTGGACTTATTTTGTTACGTAATAGAGGCAAGTAAGTGTGGTAGAAAGGGAACTACATATTCTTTTGAAAGCTATTTTCATTTGTACACTCAGGAATACTGGAAATCTATTATCCCTAATAAAAATATGAAAGAAAATGCATCTTTCAAAAAGAATTTATACCCCCTCTCCTATAAATTCAGAATTTGGCCTTTAGCATCTTTCATCAATATGTGAATTGAATCTAGGTATAATTTATATATTGCTCTTATATCTTATAAGAGCAACAAGATATACTGAGAAAAATATTGTATTTAGGACTCCAAAGGCCTAGGTTCTGGTAGGAAACTAGTCAGACATGAGTGACAGGGGAACAAAGGAATGGAATCCCAGCCTAGAGACCACCCAGACAACACCGTAGTGGTAGTTAGAGAATCCCTCTTGCATCCCCAGAGACAAAGGACAGGAGGGCCATAATCTACAGCTGGTTTAATCTGGCCACAGACACCTGCTCAGAGGTACTACCTTAACCTACCACAATCTCAGCTTCATTATGCCATCATAATACCACGTTTATGGCCAGAAGTTCATGAATCTAATTAGAACAGAGTGAATTCTGGGTAAGAGGTCTGCATTACAGTAGGGCCGTGATGGGTGGTTACCAAGGTCATTCTTAGGTGATTGGCAAGTGAAGTCATTTTGATTGACACTTGGCTACTATATAACACTCTTCCTAGTGTGCATGTACTTACCCAGAATTCAGTCTGTTATAATCAGATCCATGAACTTCTAGGCATAAATATATTATTATAATGATGGTATAATGAGGCTGAGGTTATGGGTAGTTTAAAGTAGTAACTTATATGCACATGACCAGATTAAACCACCTATTGATTACGGCCCTCCTGTCCTTTGTCTCTGGGGATGCAGGAGGGATTTTCTAACTACCACTAGGGTGTTGTTCTCTGGGCAGTCTGTAGGCTGGGCCCTATTCCTTTGTTCCTCAGTCGCTCATGTCTGACTAGCTACCTAACAGTTCTAATGGTCATTCTCATACCACCTAGGTAAACTTAATTTCCCCATCAGTGAATAAAGTGATTATACTTGACAATTGTAAATATTCTTAATGATTTCTGGATATTCATGCTCTTTAAGAAGTCTAAATCTTAAAATTTTAAGGATTCTATTATAAAAATTATGATTCTATGTCGCTAATCTGTTTCCTTTTCCATTTGGTCATGTTGATAATAAGAATAGACTAGGGAAAGACAAACCATAATTAAAAATATAAATACTCTTCAAGAAAATTACACTTTGGTTATGAACATTATGTATTCATAAATAATATGATACATATTTATAATTTTAACATAAAATACTCAATGATACATATATATACACATTAACCTGTTTTATAACATTTATAAGCAATATCACATTCAATACAAAATTATATACTAAACTAAACTTTCCAAAAATATGGTTATAGAAGGAAACTCAAACAAAATTTTGTACTTTTCTGAGAGATATATAATAAAAAGAAGATGCATTAAGAGTAGCTCCTCGTTTTTAGTAGATACAGGAAATGAAAGCCTTTTTAAAGGGAATGAATTTCAATGCTTAAAATATTTATCAAAGTTTAACTACTGCAATAAATAGACATTCTTTTTTATTGGTAAGTAGAATCTCATATATTCCATTGTATGGATGTACCACAGTTTACCCATTCACTGCTGAAGGAAATCAGCTTTGTTTCTAATATTTGACTGCTAAGGATAAAGCTGCCATAAATTCCCATCTACACCTTATTTATACACCTCTTTAAAAAGTTATTGTGTTAAGGTTTATAGTGTATATTTTAAATGAGTCTACCTTCAAACAGTATTATATCACTTTCCATGCAGTTAAGAATCTTACCACAGTAAATTCCAATTCCACAGGATCTTGTGCTGTTTTACCTATGCTAAACCTTACAGCATATTGCTAATATCTTCTTCATGAGACAGTTATTTTTTAGAGCTTTACATATAACTGAACTGTACCTTCCTTTATAGCCTTCTCAATGCTGTTCATTTCTTTGTCTCCATGTTTTTGCCTCCCATGTTTTTGCCTCCCAGAAATTGTTTTTGAAAAATGCTTCTGCTTAGTAGATTACTTGGGGGTGACATTGTTTTTTCCTGTGCAGTACTTTAAAGATGTTATTCTATTGGCTTTCTGTGCATAATTTCTGGGGCTGTAGTTCCTATCTTTGTTCCAATGTCTGAAATATTCTCCCCTCTCACTGGCTGCCTGCAATTTTTTTTTTATTTTGTTTTCAGTAGTTTTGTGTTGTATTTTTAAGAGTACTTATTCTAATTGGTGACCTCTTATCTTCTTAGCTTCTGTCATTAATTTTGGACACCTTTGTCATTATTTGTTCAAATACTTCTGCATTGTTGTCTTTGCCTTCATTTTGGAGATTTCAATTCTACATGTGTTAGAGTGTTTGAACTGGTTTCACTTCTTTGAGATATTCATATTCAGGGCTTTGTTTCTGTTTATTATTTTTCTCCTTATAGTTCAGTGTGGGTAATTTCCATTTACCTATCTCTAAGCTCACTTTCTTCAGCAGTGTCAAGTCTCCTGTTGAATTGCTGAAGGCATTCTTGTTTCTGCTAATGTGTTTTCTTTCCTTGTATTCTCATTTAACTTTTTCTTATAATTTCCATCTTTTGAAATCAACCATCTGAGCTTGCAAGCAGTCTAACCTTTTCATTAGACCTTGTAACATATTATAGATATTTTACATTTCCCCTCTGATAGTTTCAACATATGTCTACAAGTCTAGATTTGGAGACTGCCTACTCTGAGTATGTTTTCACTTCCCTCTTAAAATGTCCTATAATTTTTTTTTTTTAATTACTGAAAGCCAAGCACATTGTGTAGAATAGAAAATGGAATAAATAACTTTTATGACTGCAAATTGTATGGCTTTTCTTCTTGGTTTTTAATAAATAGGTTTGTGTTAATTTGGTTAGAAGTGAAGACAGGTGGTGACATCTGTTGCCCTTAAAGATGTGCCTTGCCTTATATATGGAGTGGCTGTTAGCTTACAATGTCTGTTTGATTCTGAGGTTTAAGATTTTCAGGTCTCTGTTATGTGCCTCATGGAACATCTTTGTGTGCTATTGTTTTTCTCTTGTCCCTCTCTCAGCAATATTCTAAGGTTATTTGTTACATAAAACTTCTTAGATTAATAGTAGGGGGTGAAGATTTGTTCTTAATAAGCCTTATTCTTGGGCATATGTCGTGTCCTTGCATGAGGATAATATGAACTTTCATTTTCGAGGTTCCTCTGCCAACTTTGGTTGTAAACTCAACCTGAAATTTGCCCCTCCCCAGGAGGAAGGACTTCCCTGCCAATTCCCTCTCTTAGCTGCAATAGTTTTCAATTAGGGTAGCAAGGATGGTTGCTCACCTACCTACAAATGGTGATTTTTTTTTTTTAATGTAGATGCAAGATAGATATCAATGGAGTTTCTTGCCCCTCCCCCAGGAGGAAGAATTTCTCTGTCAATTCCCTCTCATGTCTGTACTACAAAGAAATTTCTCAGGGCTTCGCCAATCTTTTTAATGAATTTTTGGTGTAGCTTATGGAGAAAGGCCCTGGAGGAAGGTATAGATACCCCCATTTCTGTACTCCTCAGAGGTTCAGATTATCTCATCTGCCAATGTCATCTCTGCCAGTTGCACTTTTTTTTTTTTTACTAGTATCTAGTGTGTTCATCTCAAGTGATGGCGCACTCACATCTTCTCTCTCCTTGCAGTAAACGAACGTTGTGGCAGTCCGTCTGCAATCTCGACTCTCTCTTGGATTCAGTAAAAGACATAAATTTGATGTTAGTTATTTTAAGCATGGGAGTCATGTAGTCCCTACATCCTAGACAGGAAAGGAATATCATGGGCTTTTGAGGATAAAATGAGATAAAAACAATGAATGTACTTACAAGTTGACTGCTGTTTAAAGTGCTTTCCTGTATCATCTCATTTATTGTCACAGTAATACTATATAGTAGGTATCATTATTTCTATTTTCCAGATGAAGGGATGCATCTGAAGAATATTTCATTTGCCCAAACTGTTTCATAAAGAGTAGCAACTTAGAATACTAACCCCACAACTCATACCATAAAGCATTAAGCACAGTGTTTATTATATGGGGGAGAATATTAAAGTATCTCAGAATTTGTGGCTATACTCAGTATCTGCTCAGCAAACACTTCCATCTTTTCTCTGTTATTCTTAGTTTCAGGTACTTGTTGACATTTATTGTCATTTCGAGAATGCCTGTGTTCATCAAAAGCAAAGCTTATTTTCAAGCCTTTCCAATAATTTTTTTTTTTAACACTGTCACATTGTGACACATTTTATTCAGCAGCTTGAGCATTTTAGTTCACAAATAGAATCTAAGTCATTATTGATTTCTTTTTCCTTTTCTTAGGGGGAAATAAGGTTTCCAATCTGTGTTTATTTTGAGAGGTTAATAATCAGATTGCGTGGTTAATGGCGATGCTTGCTTCTTGTGGTTACTGTGCGCAGAGATGAAGCTTCCGGCCATTCAGGAGGCATCGATGTAATGGTATGCTATTTCCCCTTTAGAGGGTAAGAAATGAGTATACAAGCAATAGGGAAATAAATATTCTGAGGGTATTTATAGGAGGTGCACTATGTAATTTTGACCTAAGATATTTCCCAGAACAACAGCTCAATCTTGCACTGATGATTTATAAAGGCTTAGACTGGCCTTTTGAAACCACAAATCTGTGGCACTGATACCTTTAATTTCCTTTTGTTCTGTCCTAGGCTAACCCTATTATTGTCAAGCACCAACTGGTCACATGAAGAGAAATGCAGGCTGCAGCATTCGATTTACCCTGAAATTATTTTGAGAGGCCCCCTCTTGAACTAATCAGAATTCCAGACATTTTCATTTAGATCAAGGCTTTGTCTTCATATCTAGTCACAGGAAAGGACTCTTAACATTCTTATTAGAACTCAGTTCAATTTTAAACTTTAGAGACACAATGGACTTTGATTAATAAGCTAATGGACTCCAATCATTTTTAAAACTTATTTTGACAATCAATGTAGGAATGTCCAACTTTGATTTGAGTGTCTTTTCTCATAAATATGCCAGTTTCAGTGGTCACCTTTTTGTTTCAGAACAGTCTCGTTTATGCAGTTCTCTTCTTAATGCTTCACTTTTTTCTTTCATTCTTAGAACCAGTTACATGAAATTTTATTCTCAAGGATAGTATTTCCTATCTAAAAGTCATTCACCCACATCTAAATGTCATTTCATTTACATTCTGTATTTATTTTATGTAGAATACAAGGACTGTTTAATATGGGAGGCAGAATTCCAAGGTAACTCCAAATGGCACTACCCTTTACATAATCTTCCCCCTCGTGTGAATGGAACCTATGAACATGATGAGATATCACTCCCATGATTCTGTTACCATCTATGGCAAAAGGGATTTTTCAAATGTATTTAATGTCCGAAATGATTGACTTTAGGATAGGTAGATATCTGGGTGGGCCTGCCCTATTCACCTGAGCCCTTTCAGTCTAGGTCTAGAGGCCAGAGATGGAAAAATTGTGAGATTCAGAGAGCAAGAAGGATTTGATATGCCCCTGCTGTCTTGAAGACTGAGGGTGCCACACAGCAGGGAATGCAGGAAGTCTACAGGAGTTAAGAGCGGCTCCTGGCTGAAGATTGGCGAGGAAGGAAATAAGTAAAACCCTCTAACTTCAAGGAATTGAATTCTGCTAACAAGAATGAGTTTGGATTAGGAATTTTCCCAGAGCCTCCAGATAAGAACTCTGCTTGATTTCTGCCTGGTAATATGATGAACAGAAAACCTGGTAATGTCAGTTAGGACTTTGATCTACAGTACTCTGGATAAATGGGTGGTATTTTAAGCTGTTAAATTTGTGGTAAATTATCACATAGTATAGAAAGTTAATACATCTTTCTAGTTGTGTTATGCAGAACATTCATTTGCCTACAACTGATGATATCTATGTTCTTGTTACCTGGAAATTTAATTCTTTAAAAGAAAATGTACCCATTAAAGTATATAGATAAAATAGCTCTTACACAGGTTATAAATTTACCTCATATGAAAAGGATCCATTCACAGTATAGAGAATTCTGTATTTATTGCCTATTTTAATAAACATTTAACTCATACGTTCTAGTGTATAAGAATCTAAAGTAGATGATAAAGAGAGTATAGGAAATATTAAAAACAAAAATCTCATAAGAAAAAAAAAAGAGAAAACTGCAAAACAAGAGCCACAAAACAGTAGAGTCTGAGGTTACTAACTCTTAATTATACTCATCTTAAGAAATACAAGAGTGTCTACCAATGAGTAAATTTACTCTAACTTCTCAGAGATGGGTTGGTGACATTAAATTGTGAATTGGAAAAAAATTCTTCCTAGATAAAGGGAATTTTAGGAAGACTCTGTCTAGCAACGACTCTGGAGTCAGATGGAGAGCCATAAAATAAATAAATCTTTGTTGGTTTTAGCCTTCAGAATTTTGGAGTTCTTTACTACTACAGCAGAACTTAATCTGTCCTGACTGACTAAATGTGTTCCTTCTCCAGTGTTCATAATTATATATAGTTCAGTGCAACTCTGTTTTTCTAGTTTTTTACATGTAAAATACTAAAATCATCCTAGACTCTTCTCTTTCTTTCATCATCAAACATCCATCACTAATTCCGTACCAATTCTGTTGTTTCTGTAGGGAGAAGGCAAGAGAACTAATGTGTTAAATCAAGCTATATCCAGAAGCTGCCAAGGCGATCAAGGTGACAGCCTTTACCTTGATCCAAATCCAGGAACAACTAGATTCCTTGGCAGTCATAGTACTTCAAAATTGAAGAGCCCTAGATCTTCTGACAGCAGGACAAAGGGGAACAAGCATTTACCTCAAAGAAGAATATTGTTTCTATGTAAACCAATCAGGACAAGTTTCCACATCTGTCCAAAACATTCTTAAACCTACAGACCAGATAGCATACTTTGGCATTGAAACTCTTACTGGAAATTTGCAAATGTGGTAACAACCCCTTCTTCTATTGCTTACTGTTCCCTTAATTTTACTTTTCGTCCTCCTCTGCCAAAGACCACTCCTCCTAAATTACCTTGTTCAATCTGTTTCTTATAGGATCTGGTCAAACTAAAATACATGACATTAGCGCAATGCATTTCTTTCCAAAAATCCCCACTAGCTGAAAATTATAGTTTAGTCTACTTCCAGGATTTGATTAGAACTTTCTTTTCTAACTCATCTTAATTCTATTTTATAGTCAGTCCAATTTCTTCTAGCTCTATAACATGACAAGGACTTCTCATTGATTAGTATGCAAAGTCCTTTCACTTGTTCAACTACGTCTTATAATAGCTATTTTATTTTAAGGAATTTTCTGAGAGTCTACTCATCAATCTACTGTTGCAATAATACTCAACAAATCTCAGTTTCCTCCTAACCTATTATACTTTTTTCCTTCTTTCTACATGACAGAAAAGAGAGAAAAACAGTATGTGAAGTAATGTGCAGGCATTAAAACTCAAAATCAGTTCATTCAAAAGCACACAATTTCCACTTTACTTTTCAAGAAACCAAAAATACTCTTCTGCATCATCATTTTTCCCTTCTCTGCTGCATCATTTTCATCAGCATAAAAACATTTTAGTATCATTCATCTTAAAAGAAAAGGAAAGGAAAAAAAAAACCCTCATTTGACCCCATTCTCTCTTTAGGTATTTCCTCTTTTATATCAAAACTCTTAAAATTACTTTTCCAACTTTTTTTCTTTCAAACCTCTCTTAACCTGCTGTCACCAGGCATTTTTATTACCACTTTACAGGAAAATTCTCTTTTAAAGTCATCAATAACCTCCACATAACAAAGTCCAGTGGTTGAGTTCAATTTCATTATTATCAGAGTTAAGCATAAATGATCACTCAGTCACTCCTAAAGTATTTTATTCCCTTGGCTTTTGGGACACCATTTGCTCATGCTTTTTCTCCTACCTTGATCAATGCACTTTCTCAGTTTCCTCTCTCTCAACTTTCTGACCACTCAACTTTTTATGCTCTGTGGCTTAGACCTTGTATTTCCTCTCTACTTACATTTGGTTTCCAAGATTACAGCTTTAAAATATTTAATTCTAATCCAGATGACCCTCTTGAACTTTATTCCCATATAGGCAACTTTGTATTTGGCATCACTAGTTGGATGTCCAGTCAGAAATATAAAATTGGTATATTAAAATCTAAATGTCTCCTAGAGAATCCTAAGTGCTATTAATAAAATATGGCAGCCTACACCTTTCGGAAACATGGTAAATGTAACTCTAGCACCTTTTTTGAATATAAATGTGGGCATGTGACCTGCTTTGGCAAATGAAGTAAGTTATGAGTTTTACTCCTGGAAAGAAGCTTTAAGATTTAGAGCATTATTCAACGTGTTTCCTGACCTGTGCCACAGTGATTGTTAAATGACATATCAACATGGAGCCTTAGTCACCCTGGGCTTCTGGGTGACAAACAGAACTTTCATCATTAGTTGTCTTTAGACATGCATCAGAACCACAAATACATTTTCATTGTTTCCAGCACCTGAGATTTTGGAGTTATTTTCATCACATAATTTAACCTATCTTGACTGATTCACTTTCCTAAATGTGTTCCTTCTCTAGTCTCATTCATTTTAGTTTGGTGCAACTGTATCTTCCAGGTAGAACTAAAATCTTGAAATTATACTAGACTTTTCTCTTTCACTCAGATACTACATCCAATCTGTCACCAAATACTGTTTCTATCTTCAATTGTATCCACTCCTCACTATTTACCAGATTTAGGCAATTATAGCTCCTATTATCTTTTGCCTAGATATTTAAAATAGCCTCTAAATTGTTCTTGCACCTCTCTTGTTTTCTTATAATATGTTCTCGACTGAGTAGCCAGAAGGAGCCTTTTAAATACAGACCATATAATGTCACTTACTGGCCAAAACCCTCCAGTGACTATCTCAATCAGATACAAAATTCACTATAAATTGCTATAAAACCTATATGTTCTGCTCCCTCCTAGTTCACTGACCTTAACCCTAGCATACTAGCCTTCTCACTGTTCTGTTGACATGTACCAAGTGTGTTCTCTCCTCAGATGTTTCTATTTGTCAATTTCTCTACCTGATATATTTTGCCTCATCCTTCCTTAATTTGGGACTCATAAACGAATCTTCCAACATGTATAAACAGCAACATCTCCACTTTCAGAACACCTCATCATCTTACTTCTGCTGAATTTTCTTCCACGACATTTATCCAACCTGACATCTTACTTATCTACTCTTTTTTATTGTCTCTTTCCCTCATGAGAATTGTAAGTGCTTTCAGAATAGGGCAATGGCTGGCATGATAAATATTTGGTGAATAAAAGGTAAATAATTCTTCAAGATGGTTAACTGCTGAGGTGGAAAATAAATTTAATCCCAAAGGTCATCTGTTATCTGTTGGTTGTGGTTCCCAAGTCTTTGTGTAAAGGATACATAAGCCACATCCTGGCTCAGTGGGATACTGTCATAATCACTTAGAGATGTCCTCTATGACCTTAAGGGGGATGAGAGGAGCTGACATTCACTGGTTTCTGGGACCTCTAATAAAACTATAAACTGAAATCTAATGTTGACATTAAAAGTTAACCATGATTTATAATCAGAGATTTAAAGAGTTTATCAGTCACAGAGGGTAGTGGTAGCAGTGGTGGTAGAGGTAGAAGGGGTTGCTGATGACTGGCTCCGTGCCTTTAACATTACAGCATTACAGTGGTGCCCCTGGGTCCCCTCTGCTGGCCTACGCAGCCTCTTTCTTTTTCCATGCCTTCCTTTCCTTTTCTTTTCTTTTTTTTTTTTTTTCTGTTGTCCTATCTTTTTTTGCAACCCTGCCTATACTTTTGTCTTTCCTATGAAGTCATTTGGTTGCATTCTCAGGTACTTGTTAGTCCAATGACAATAATAGCAACTAATGATATTTTTCAATTCTGTTCTCTTCAAATTATGAGTGAGCCAATTGACACTCTTCTTCAACAAATGAATTTCTAAACAGTGACACTTTCTTAAACAACATTATATGCCGATGCTCTTTTATCCTAAAACAAAGCATTGAAGCCATGTACTTTCCAAGATGAGTTTATGTGTGGGCTAGCACTGTGTTGCACATATAAATAAACACTTGTTCATAAATGTTTGATTTAAACAAATTTGTGGCTGCCTACTTGATCTCAGCATTTTTCTTGAGAATTGCAACAAAACAAAAAAAATGTTTTAAAATATAAAAATAAAACTGATTTTGCTCAGTTTCTGTCAGGAACTTAGGTCTTATGACATTATGATTTTGAGGCATGTATATATTCAGTTACAGCACACTGGCTCTTTATCTGACACTTCCCACACATCAGATAGTGTGATCTTAAATTAGAAGTCCAAATAGAAAAATTTTACAATTATACAAATGTTTCCTGCATTAGCACCAATGGCAGAGATCTAATAAGGATTCATAAATTAGGCATACTATCTAAAACTATAAAAGTAATATGCTATTTTCATAATTTCTAATTTTCTATAAAGGATAATTTTGAAATTATAAGAAAATGTTTTTATTCTATGTATATAAAGGGGGGGATGAAATCTCTACAAATGTAAAATAATCTCACCATTTTGTATTGACATTCCCACCATCAATTATTAAATTTCAACTAGATCTAGTCCACATTGATTCATTCCTTCTTATAATTCATTAAAAAACCCTAGGTATCAGGTCTGTGGAAATGCAATGGATACAAATATTAGTAAGACAGGATCTTGTACCCTAAGAAATCTATAGTCTGATGCGGGGTGGAGGGGAGACAGGGGATGCATACACCAATAGGCCTAACAAGATATTATGAAGTTCCAAGAGTTGACAGGAACCAATTTTAGGAATACACAAACATTATTAAGCTGCTGCTGATTTAATTTAATTCTACCCAGGATTTCAATTTGAATACCTAATTCAAGTTGAATATTTTATATATAACATTGTCTTTGTATATTTTTAAGTCAGTCAAAAGGATAAATTTTCCCTTATTATTTGACTTGTACATATAAAGGGTGGTATATTTTTAGAGTATCTTAAGTGAGAAATAAACTTATTGTTTCTACAATAAAGCTGTACCTAATCAATTAAGGTTGTTTGCTCTCCTAATTCCATTTTCTAAAATTTGGCAAACTTCTTAATTTCTGAAGTAGTCTTGTAATTTAGAGACTTCAATATTATTATGAAAAAGCATTAGTTTAACCAAGTGCCTACAAATTCTGCACACTGACTTTGAATACAGGCAAAGCACGATCTGCACCTGGGAGCATATCAAACCAATTAAGAAGTAGAAAAACCCCAAACTCTGAATTAAAGACATATTTTTGTCCTTTGGAGAAACTATAAAGTAAACATTGTAAGTAAGTGTAATGTAGATATATTTTTACTCATTTTACTGAAGACAGGAAGAATTTTCCAAAGCAGATACAAGTTGCATTGGATAAACTGTAGTGTAGAACTAGCACTGACATCCAAAGACCTGAGTTCAATTTACCAGATTTTCTGATAACCATCTCGTACTGGGAAAGCTGGTTAATATCTGAAAATAGTGTTCTTGCTTTATAGTGGGAATAATGCATCTGAGACAAAATGGTTTCTAATCCAAATGAAATCATGTATATGAAATAATTATGTATTTAATTATTTGTTTTATTTATTTATTTTTAATTTTCTTAGGTGAGGCAACTCTTGGTTGACTTCACAGATTTCAAGGATCTTGTCAGTTTACAATCCCTTATTTTTTTATTTTTTATGCCTACAGCACCTGGTCTTCCTAGGCGGTCTCCCATCCAAGTACTAACTGGGCTTGATCCTGTATTTAATTTTTTAATTCTACATCTCTCTAACTATAAGGGGATAGGGTAGGGGATGGTTATCTTTCTTTTTTTCCAAAATCAGAATGATATAACTTTTCTTTCCTACTTTTTTCATTATTTTATTAAATGTTCTACAAGATTTTTTGGCTGCACAGTATACTATATTATGATTGCATTATGCTTTGTTTATTCTAGTGTTGCTAGATATTTATATTGTTTTCAATTGTCTACTCTATGTATAAAACTCCCTGAATGTCATTGTCCATAAACATGTGTACGTCTTTGATTTTATTTTCCTTCCCAATAATTCACAGAAGAATTACTAAATGATGAGATTATTTTTAAAGTTTTTGGTACAGATTGGCGAACCAACATATACTTAAATGTAAAACTCATGCTCTTTCCACAGCATGAGGGTGTCCCTATTATTACTGCATTCTACCTTACTTCGGCAACCAAGTAAATAGACATGCTCTTAAAAATATTGCCTATAGTCTACGTCCATGCCACCCTGAACAAGCTCGATCTGATCTCAGAAGCTAAGCAGGGTTGGGCCTGGTTAATACTTGGATGGGAGACCAGGTGCTCTAGTCATAAAAAATAAATAAAAAATAAAAAATGAGGGATTATTAGCTGACAAGGTCTTTGCAATCTGTGAGGTCAACCAAGGGTTGCCTCACCTAGAAAAAAATAAATATTGCCTATAAAACAGAAATAGGCTTATATTGTTGTCTCCTTAAGAAATCATTGACAAATCAAGCACATAATCTGAAAGTATGTTTTAGTGAATGTAATTGTTAACTGGGATGTTATAATGGTAACCAAATATGTATGCTTCTTGAAATGGGCACAGAACTCATATTATTTAAAAGAGTGATATAGAAAATGTGCCCTTTAAACCAGCGGTCCCCCACCTTTTTGGCACCAGGGACCAGTGCTCCTATGAAAATCTAATGCCTAATGATCTCAGGTGGAGCTGAGACAGTGAAGCTACTAGCATTGGGGAGTGGCTGTAAATGCAGATAAAGTTCATTTGCTCTGCTACTCACTCCCAGCTATGTGGCCTGGTTCCTAAAAGGCCACAACCTTTACCTCTCCAGGTCCTGGGGTTAAGCATCCCTGCTTTGAACTACCTTTCTAAATATCATGTGTAGGTAGGTTTTATGGGAATAGAACAGCAGACAGCTTACAGTTATAGTCTGTGGTGAGTGCCTGAGAAATGGTGTTTTATATATCTAAAATATTTTACGTTTCTACACTTAAAATGATTCCTGATTTATAACAGGCACTTTACAAATATTTGCTAAATACAGGATAAGAGAAGATGGTTACACTTTGGAAACCAGACCAAGCAATAGTATAAGTGTGAGAATTTAAAAACCTGATGAGAGTAATTAGCTTGATAGAGGATTAGCTCAACACAAAGTCAGGGAAGAAATTATAGACTGAATGTGTCTCTCTAAATTCATATACTGAAATCTTAACCACCAATGTGATGTTATTAGGGGATGAAGGCTTTGGGGTGTGATTAGGTCATGAGGGTAGAGACATCATGAATGGGATTAGTGCCCTCATAATAAGAGACAAGAAAGAACTTACTTTCTATTCCACCACGTGGGGATATAACATGAAGATGGCCATTGGCAAAGCAAGAATTAGGCCTCATGAGATACAGAATCTGTTAGCACCTTGATCTTTAACTTCCCAGCCTCCAGAAGTGAGAGAAATAAATGTTTGTTGTTTACACTATCCAGTCTATGGTATTTTGTTATAGCAGCTAAACTAACTAAAATAGGAGATTTCTGTGTCATATGTGGACAACGCAAGAACTTCTTCAAACACATAAATGTAAAACTTAAATATAAGCGATGTTTGGACAATAGATAAAAACAAAACAGACAAACAAAAAACAAACTTGGAACTAAGCACTACATACTGATTGAATTCAACCTCATGGAGGAGTTGGAAGATGTAGCATAATATAGCCATGGACTTCAGAGACAGAAAATGTGGTTTTGAATCTTTGCTCCACCTCTTAACCACTGTGAAATCTTGGGAAGGTTACTTTTATTTCCTCCTTTATTATGTTTGATAGATAAAATGGGAATGTTGTGAGAATTACCTAAGGTCTTATCTATCAAACATGCAGAACAGGTTTGGGCACGTTTATTGGTAATATGCATTGCTGCTCTAATGAGCTTTCCATATGGTTTAGTATGCTTCAAACCAACTATACATTTTATATGCTGAGTAATATAAAATTTGATATAAAATTGGATCATTCAGAGTAGCCAACAGACGATAACTGGAATAAGCTTCAAAAGAAATGTACATGGATTATATTATGAAAGTCAAAAATGCTTTAAGAATTTTTTTACAATTCTGTCAAAAACTAAGTGCAGCAATAACTAAGACATAAAAATCCTTGCCCTTGAGATTGTTAAATACTGGTGGAAAAAGATCTAAAATAAAGATATAAATAAAAAGATAGATGATAGAGTACTCATCAAGAATCCCCAGAAAACCATAACTAATATGGTGTCATTCACTGCCCAATGAAATAAACAAATAAATAAAAACATATATACATATTACATATATCTAGCATCATTCACTGCTTTATCAAAGGGAATACATTCTGAGAAATGCACTGTTAGTTGATTTCATCCTTGTGTAAACATCAAACCTAAATGGTATAGCCTACTGCACACCTAGGTTGTATGGTATAGTATTGCCCCTAGTTCACAAGCCTGTAAAGCATGTCACTGTAGAAAACAACAAAAAATTAAATCAAGCACAGAGAAAAGAATGGAATCAAGAGAGGTAAATAGGGTACATGAGGCTGCTGCCATCATCACATGGCATACTGTTTTACAGCAAAAAAATTTTTAAGTAAGGTGAAAGAGTGCACTCTAAATTAAAAGATTAAAAGTATAGTATAGTAGATACGTAAACCAGTAACTTAGTCATTCTATTATAATTATCAAGTGTCACGTACAGTACATAATTGTATGTTATACATTTATATGACTGGCAATGCAGTAGGTTCGTTTACACCAGCATCACCACAAACATGTAAGTAATATGTTTTTACTATGTAAGTGCTATTCTGTCACTAGACAATAGGAATTTCTCAGCTCCATTATAACATCATGGGACCACTGTCATATATGCAATCCATTATTGATCAAAATGTCTTTATGCAGCACACGATTATACACAAACACACACACACACACATACACACACATAGAGAAAGAAGAATAGGAAGAGAGACTGATTTATCATAAAGCATTGGCTCTCATGATTATGGGGGCTTACAGTCCCAAGATCCACAGGGTGAGTCAGCAAGCTTGGTCTCAGGAGAGCCAGTGAAATAGTTCAAACCTGAGTGTGAGGGCCTGAGAAAGACTGGCAGGTTTGAGACCCAGAAAAAGCCAATGTGTTAGTTTGACAGAAAAACAAACAAACAAAACAAACAAACAAACAAACAAAAACAATGTCTCAGATTAAAGTCTGTCAGCCAGGAGGAATTTCCCCTTATCTGGGGTAGGGTTGGCTTTTTTGTTCTATTTAGGCCTTCAGCTGATTAGATAAGGCCCACCTCCATTCAGAAACAACTAAAATGATGTTTCACTTATTTCTAGGCACCCTATGGTCCAATCAAGTTGACACATAAAATTAACCATCACAAGTAGATAGATAGGTAGGTAAAAAGAAACATTTATGCAAGGCTAAATGCACCAAGTTACTTGGAAAAACATAAAGCAAAGTAGGGGGAAATGGAAATGGCAAGAAAAGTAGAGGGCAGTTTTACCCTATTTCTACAGTGAGCCTCACTGGGAACATCAAATTCAGAAAGACTTGAAAGAGCTAAGGGCATAAGCCACGAAGGTATCTGAGGAGAAATCATTCCAGGCAGAACAGAGGACACGACCAGTGTAAAGGCCCAGCTTTGGGAGTTTACTTGCTATGTCTGGGAAACAATGGCAGAGTGGCTGTGGTAGCATGAATGAAGTGGGGGAGGAAAGGAGAATAGGTGAACATGGCAATGAGAGTAGGGTGGTTGAGTGGACAAAACACAGAGTGCCTTGTGGGCCGCTGTCAGGATTTTGGTTTGATTTGTTTCAATGAAGAATCATTGTAGGCTTTTGAATAAAACGATATCTTGAACTGATTTATGTTAGGAAAGGATCACATTAGCTGCTCGGTGGAGCATATGCTATAGGGTGGGTAATTAGGTGTGTACAAAAAGAAGAATGCCAGTTAAGAGTTTTAATCTAGAAAAAGAGCCAATGGACCAAAGAGACAATAATATAGTTGGCAAAAGAGGTCTGATGCAGGATATATTTTAAAGAAAAAAACAAAAGTTTTTCTGAGAAAATATAGGCAGGTATGACAGTACAAGTAGGTTAAAGATTTCATCTGAGCAACTGAAAGAACAAATTTGCCATTAATTAACTTGGAAACAATGTATGGAAGGCCAGTTTTAGGAATATGAGCATGAGCTCACTGCTGGGCATTTTAACTTTAAGATGTATATTAAGCATCCAAGCAGAGATGTCTGGGAAACTATGAATACATAGAGGAGAAATGAACCCTACTAGGACTAGAGATAAACATTTAAACTTAAAATCCATGAAAACTGAGGTTCCAATTGAGCTTTAAAAAGTAATGAGACCATGGTTCCCATCTTAACAAAGAGAAAAAAGCCTGAAAACAACTAGAAAATAACACATATTTAAAAATACATTAGAGACGTGCAAAGCAAATTAATCAAAATAAATGGAATTCTATAGAGACAATCTCTGACTGGAGAAAAGTAGCTCATCACCACTTTTATCCCCGAGTACATGGTGGAAAGAGAAACAGGCCTGCCTAGACAGAAGCAGAATTCAGTTGATATTTTAGCATACTTTAATACACATACATGGGTTGGTGAGAGGATTAAAATCCTAAAATGTTCCAGGTGTGCAGTGGGACCATACCTATCCATGAATTCTTTCCCACAGACATTTGTTAAGGGCAGTGCACCAAACTGGGGATAGAGCAGGACAATAAGAAAGATGCCCGAGTCACGTGGGTCTTTCCCGAGTTTATCACTAACTATGAGGAAGGCTCAGTACAGGACAATAAGATGAGATCTCTCCAATGCACAGTCTCCAGTGGGTTGGAGACTACAGAGACCTCTTCAATGGCACACTGAACTGGCAAATATGAGAGTCTCAGCTGTGCTCAGATTTCAAGCCCTGCTGCAGGGAGACTCCTGATACCGTACTCAAAATTTATGAAGCCAGCAGTGATCTAAATTTGACTAAAGCTTCGACAAACCTAAACCCAGCTCAACTATACATTAAATTGATTTAGATTCCACTTTAGAGGGCTGATAAAGGACAGGATATGCCTTTGTTAATGATAAATATTATTTTCTTCAGTGTCTATCATTTTTTAATATCCAATATGTGGCATGCAATCAAGAAGTGTGAAACAGGCAAAGTAGAAAAATGTGACCCTCAAATCACAACGGAACTATGATTGGGAAATCAACAATAAAATATCTGTGATAGCTATTATTTATCACCAGAAAACAACATTCATTATCTCACAATTTGTGTGCATCAAGAATACAATATGGCTTAGCTTCAAGCTCTCTTACAAGGCTGCAATGAAACTGTTAGTTGAGACTGTGGTCTTACCTGAAGTCTCCACTGGGAGAGGATCTGCTTACAAGCTCAATTGCTGGTTGATGGCAGAATTCAGTACCTTGTGGGCTTCAATTCCTCAAGGGCTATGGATGAGAGGCTCCCTTCAGTTCTTTGTCATGTGGGTCGTTTGAAGGGCAGCTCACAGACAGCAGCTGACTAAGAGAAAAAGAAAGAGAGAGAACCCAAGACAGAAACCACATTATTTATTGTAACAATCTTGAAAGTGACATATCGTGACATGATGTATTTATTAGGAGTGAATCATCACGCCCAACTCACACTCAAGGAGAGGTGGTTACTCAGAAGTATGAAATTAGGAGGTGGAGATATTTGGGAGATCGTGGTAGGTTCTTATTATCTGTAGAATCATAAAGAATAAGCAGACTAATTTTCAATAAGCTATTCTCTTCAGTTCTTGGCAAGAGATCTAAACTCATGAACTCATAAATACTCAAAATGGCACAGAGAAGTGAAAACAGAAGTTCAGAAGTCCATGCCCTCTGTCACACTATAATACTGGAAACTCTCTGCAGTCACTTATTTAAAACAAACTGTGTTTTAAATTAGCAAAATTATGTTTTTGTTTCATTTTCCAAATTTAAAGTCCTTTGAAGAGAGGAAACTGGAGGTTACCAGACAATACAGTCAACCCTTGAACAATATGGGTTTGAACTGTTCAGGTCCACTTATATGTGGATGTTTAAATACACTTAGCTCTTCAAAAGTTATATGTGAGTATTCCGATATTTGACTGCATGGAGGTCAGTGACCCTAACTCCATGTTATCCAAGGGTCAACTACATTCTATTTGAAAAAAAGAGAAAAACAAGAAACACTTATAAAAGCATATCTAAGCAGGCTATTGGGGGCCATTTAGTGTAAGCCATTTACTGAAATGTATATTTCAATTTTCATCTACAATTGTAAAATTATTTTTACATTTTTATAATTAGTTTTTATTATTTTAAAGTAATCATTATATGAAATAAGGTTTTATTTGGAAAAAAAAACTTACTAAAGCTTATTTCTAAACAACCCTCAATTAATTAGTACTGCATACTCTTCCTAAAGCAAGTTCAATACTTTTTTTTTCTTTTTTTATCAATGTATCTTCATTCGACACTAGATTTGGTGATATAAACATGCAGTTTCATCAGGGCTTTTTTTTTAACCACTTGTCCAATATAAAAAGTCCTCAAAATAGCTCATCCACCCTAATTATTTCTCCACTACCTAATCAATTTAAATAGCTGATTATAACAGCAATTACTAATAGTTTATCTAGATTACTGTCTGTAAACAACTTCAAGTACTAACGGAAGGAAAAATAACTGCCTACCATGAAAATTTAGTAAATGAAAATGCATATCTGTTTTTCAGCTGGTAAAGCAATTTTGTATTTATAAGAAATGCTTCTTTTAGCAGGAGGCCAAAATCTAAGATTTGGACATTTTACTTCATGCTGAATATGATAACATAATTATATAATTGAAGCAAAATTATTTAAAGTGCTATACACATCTTTGTGAACTTGAACAGATAGACTGAGTTCCTATAAGTCTTTAATAAATTTGATTCAAAAGCTTCTATTACAGGAATGTTCTAATTTATATATACTGGAAAATATCTGGGCAAAAACCAATAAATTGGAAATTTTAAATTACTCTTTTTTATAATGTGAATGAGAAAGATGCTATTTTTTCAGATTTATTGAGGAAAAACTGACAAATAAAATTTTATATATTTGACTTGTAAAATATGATTCGATACATGTATACACTGTGAAATGATTACCACAATCAAGTTAATTAATACATCCATCACCTCACATTGTTTGTTTGTTTTTTTTCACAGAAATAGATAAAACAATCTCAAAGTTTATATGGAAGATGCTATCCAAATTATTCTTTCCATGACCGAAATAGCATGAAAGGTCCTACCTCAAATAATAATAATAAAAAAAATGGTTATGATACAAGCAAAACAAATTTGATTTACTTAGTCAAGTAAAGAATATGTCAACAGAGATTATTTTGAAACAGTGTCACATTAGTGAAAGTGAATGATGGGTTTACTGCTATAGTTTAGTGTCATAAATTCTCAGTATGGAATATTAAAATCATAAAGTCTGTGGATTGGTTCAATATAAGGATTAATGGAAAAATCTTCAATGGTGAGATCTAATTTTTTGGGACAAGGAGTATACAATTAGTGGCTGCAACTGACGCAAAGCAGGAAATGGCAACAGAAAACGGTTGAATGCTTGAAAGTTATGATACTACAAAGGTGAACACAGATTAAGTAAACATTCCACATGTTCTACCTTGGAATGCCAGTTTTAGAGATGGACTTTTCTACTTCCTCAACAACAGTTAACTGAGAATACAAAACCTTAGTGATGGCTAAAATACCAAACTGGTCAGCAAATAGTATCAAAGCTTTGAGATTAGATTGTGCAATACAAAATGGCCATTTTTTTCCCCGCCTTTTACCTACTTCGACCACCTCAGGCTTGGTCCGGATGGGTTGATTGTCAGGTTTCCTAGGAAAGTAAACAGAGCACAACTGGCGCCCTTGGGAAGCCCTAAGGGACTCCGGGCAGGTAGGAGATTAAAGCAGGTCCACATAAACTTGCAGAGAGAGGATGGGCTGGGACCCGCTCAGCATCAGAGGCGGCTCAGATAATTGCTGAATCAGACCGGAAGTGCTGCTGCCCCGGCAGATTTTTTTTTTTTTTTTTTTTTTTGCTAGCGGAGACCTGATCTCGCGGGACCTCGGGAGTTGTACGGGTTCCGAACAGGAACTTCTGGATGGGAAACTTTTGAATGCCCTGGATCTAGGAGGCCCATCATCTCAGACAGGTCTGTAAATACTGCGGCTTTTGCCACCTAAACACTCACATGCACAGGCACACCCAACCTCGACTCACACCGAAATGGCCCCAGGCCCCAGAGGCCAAGCCAGAACTCTGGCCTAAAGGCTGTGCAGAGGTGGTGGTAAGCTTTGAACCTTAAACGTGTAATCATTTATGATTTTAGCTTAGTTATTGATAAATGTCGAACCACTTTTTACAAATTTGAATAATTTCTATTGTCAGTGTTATTTAAATTGTTAATCATCGATTAATTCTCCAGAGGTGTCAAGGCGCCTTGATTGTCCGAAAAACTTCAAGAAGTATTCCTAGGCACAAGTGAGGTTTTATGTGTGGTAAACAAGTGAAGTCTTAATATCGACGTAACAGTGTAATGGGATAAAACCCTTAAATGTGGGCGTCATTTAAGGTAACAGAAGTATTCAGTCCATTTATTCCTGGGGAGGGAAAGTTTCCTGAGTAGAGATGGGGAATATTTAAGAAAAAATAAATATATAAATACTAAAAGGAGAGCCCCAATATGTGTTCCAACACTGCTATATCTTCAATCCCTGTGAATAGCTCCATAATTTTTTTTTTTTTTTTTTTTTGCAGATACATTTTGCTGTTGTCCAATTTTAACTCAACAGTGCTGGAATTAATAATACAGGACTATTTTATTTGCCAGAAGTGTCTACTGGAAGGTAAATGATTCTCTGAAGTGTTTAGAGGAATGGAGATTAAATTTTTGTCCAGAGAAACCAGGTAGTGGTTATTAAAAACAGTCACAAGATATAAAGCTGTAGCTAAAATGTGTGATAATTTCTTGGTATATATTTTGGGAAGAATAAAAAAGAATATTACAATATTGACAGGACATCTTTACAACAATTTTAAGGAATGAGATTTAGGTTGTCAGCAATCTAATACTGTAAAAGCAGCAAAATGGAAAGAAATAGGTAAGAGGTTAAAGTGCTCAAAGAGAGAATATGCTAATCTGTGATTTGGCATATAGATAGTCTTGCTGCAGAGATCTAGGGTAGAAGCTGCTGAATTTGCAGTGTCATCAGCTTCATACAAAGGTCTTGGTTTAGCAGTCTTCTGACAATATTCTGATCCCCAAATATTCTTTAAGTACCCTCAGTTTGAGGTCCTTAGTTTGAATACTCTTCTAATTACTTTTTAATGATTTATGTGTCTGTAATTTGGAAAGGTGGATCTTTGGATACATCTCAGAATTTTATTGCTGAGTAGTTTTCATTTCAGTGCCTTATAAGATTCTTTCCATTGGGATTTAGATTGGCTGGCATCATATAATTCCCTTTCCAGAAATTCAAGCTTTTATGTTTTAGGTCATTAAAGTCTCTTGGAAGAATATTGAAAATAGACTGTTCATACCTTTTTAATGTCAAGGCTGAATATACGTAATGGTTCTTTTAGTCATTTTCATTTACAAAGCAACTTCTAGGACCAGAAATGGTATTCCTAAATGCATAAGTTGGCCTGTTAACTGTTATAGAATAAGTGATGGAATTATTTCCTCTCGGTTTATTGTTAATTGAGTTTTCTTCAATGTAAAAGGTTATAATGTTTTTTTTTTTTTTTCTGTGTGATCTGTTTAAATAGCAGATATTTGGTATCTTTATGTCCTTAACACTTATGGCCTTGTTTAAGAAAAAAAAGATTTGTTACATTTGAAAGAACTAATGTCTTTACAACCATGTTTCCTTCTGTTTGTTTTTTAATGTGTCATAGACACATTAAATACCTAACCAAGTGTTTTTTTCTCAGGCACCCATGACATTATATTAATCAAATATTCAAATATCTTCTGATAATTTGTTGATTTCTGATTCTCTAAATTGAATGCTAATTATTCAAAATTCAATTTAATTTAATTCAAGTTAAATTTGAGGATGTCTTTTGCACCTAATATTACCTTTGAGATGTTTCAAGAGACCTCTGGAAATTTACAAAGATTTATCGTTTAGCCTTAAAAAAAAAGTGCTAAAACATTAGCTTTATTTGTTATCTTTCTACTAATGAGTTGCATGGAGAATTGACAATTCAGAAAAATTACTCAGTCTCCCCTAGGTTAAATTTATAGGTAATATATATAATCAAAATAAATATTTCAGAAATCATATGGTTTTGTGAACTCTGATGATTTGCCAGTTCCCTTGCTTTTCATAATATGTTCTAAACTCATGAAAAATGCTGAAAGTATTTAATTGATTTTATCTATATTTGTCAGACTCCCGGGTATATCTGGTCTGTTGATTTTAGGCAATAACAGTATAGCATTATCAGTCATGAAATATTGTAGGTAAGGAAAATGTTTCTCTCAGCCCTCTTAAGGTCCTAGGCATGCCTGAAAAGTAAACTGACAAAGACAGATTAATAGGAGGAATTTCATTAAATTTTTGCAATTACATGGGAGACTTCACAAGAGAATAAAGATATAACCATAGAAATAACCATAGCAGGAAGCTTGTAGACAAAGAAACTACAAATTTGTAAAGAATTTGGCAAGCCAGAGAGTTTGGGGTCAGGATATTAATAATGAAGAAGTAACTAGAAAGACAGGGTAAGATTAACAAGGTTTGGTTTTTGATTTTTTGCCCCCAACTTTCTTTTTTCTGCCATAAGAATGTCTTCCTTCCTCCTGATATTGGTAGGGTACCTTTCTCATGGGAGATGCTTCTCCTGCTTTCAGGAAAGAAGGGAAGCAGAAGATGGAGTGAGCGATCTTCCTATGCTAAGGTGTCATATTCTTGGCTAGCATGTCCTAGGCTTCATAAATATGTCAATAAAGGTTAATTTGGATGCAAGTTTACTTACAATTTGCACTAAGGAGCTTCTAGGTAAGTGGTTCTCAACTCATTAGATTCACCTAAAAAGTTTTATGCAATAAAGTTGTCTTGATTTCGTTATTTGATATTCCTGATATATTTTAAAATATAAGGTTGCTATATTCATAGTATAATTTCTATATTTTGATTCATTATTAATGTATTATTCTAATATTGTTTAATCTACAAAAAATTATGTTCATCTAATTTAAAAATCAGATAGCCCTTACTGTCTTACTTGGAAGTAAGCTTAATCATTATGCTTATTCACATTTTGTCTAAAAAAATTTTTTTTAGATTGCCCTTGTTAGATGTGACACAGAAACAACCAAATATTTTCGTTAGTGATTTTGTATCATTCTTGTTTTGATCTTGAAGGGTACCAGAATATTCTACCCCAAATATGCCACTTTGGCATATGGATTATATTTAACTAAAAGCTATTGCAGACCAGCTGAAGAAAACTTTTAAAATCAGGGCACAAGTTTTCCTTTTGTGAAGGAAGTTTACCTAAAGACAGATCCTACAAAAAGAACCCAATTATCATAATTCCCTTTCCCTGAAGTTTCATTAACCAGAGAAGATTAACTCATAACAAGAGAGGAAACTAGTAGTGATACTACCCTCAGAGAAACTTTGTCACAAGCTATTGTTGAAAGATAAACTGAGGTACATTAAAGTTTTCAAGAGTTTATTTGTGCAAACATCAGTTCAAATTGGGTAGTGCCAGATCCGAAGTGGTTAGGGATTTTCCACTGACAGTGGCTAGGGGAAAGGCTTTTAGAGAACAGATGTAGAAGTAAAGCAAGAAAATTATTTGATTGGGTAGAGCTTAAGGGGTTGCCTTATTTGGGAAAGCCAAGTTGGCATTTGTAATTGGTTGTTCTTAGCTTTCAATTTCTTAACCTCGAGGCATTAATAAGAATATACTCTAGCTTAGGTTTCAGTTTGCTTATGTAGGCTGCTAGGGCATTAGAGCCACTATTAGAGTCTAATGGTCTCCTTGTTTAATTACTTTAACACTATCATACATCCTGTCTGTTCTTCTAAGGGCCCAATCATCTTTCCTAATTCTCTTCTAAGAGGGCTATATGCCCCCCCCCTTTTCCTATTAAAATGATATTTAAGTCTCAATTCTAAGCCACCTCTGGATAGTTACTCTTTTTTTCCCCAAATATCTCCCATGTATACATGATGGATACATATTAATAAATTTCTGTTTGTTTTTCTCTTGTTAATTTGTTCTTTATTAAAGGGGAGAACTCAGATGGATAAAGGGCAACTTATATTTCTTCCTCTATACCCGTAACAATTTAGTAGACTGTGTATTTGTAAACTGAAATGAAATACTTTTAAATGTTATCTGATCCCCTGATACTCCTCCCTCAATCCTTTCCCAAGAATTCAGAAAATTGTATTGTTTCTTTCCTTTATATTAAGTCATTTACATAAGTACATTAACAATTTGTCCTCTTGTTTACCAAGGTGTAGTTGTTTACCATGGTATAACTGGGAATATTACTTATGTAATTAGGCCTTACTTGGACTGTGGTATTTCAGAATGATGTAGCTTTAATAGTTTCTTACCTGCTACTTTAAAGGAGCTAAGTCTGAATTTATAGAGATAACACTTGCAAAATCCAACCAGGAAAATTGACCTGGTACCTAATTTACAAGATGAGTGGTAAGGAAGGTAATCTTTGGCAGGTAAGGCATCTTAGAATATTTTGCGGATCTTAAAGAGAGGAAATCATCCTATAGATAGTGCAGGTCAGTTCTCCTGGGGAATTTCTCAGGATTGGCTTTCTGGGTTCAAGATAGCAAATAATAGAGACTCTTATAAATCTAATCAGATTCCTTTTGAAAACATCCAGCAAAGTAAATTTAAGACAGCCTGTGTGTCAGATTAAGACTTTTGCTGCACTTGTGTAAATAATCAGTTCAAATCTAATGAGACCATTTTTATTTCATGTTCCATAATAACCTTTCTTGGAGGATCTATAGAACAATTGTGCTTCAGTGGAAAGCTGTGTGTTATCTGGAAGAGCCAATTCCTGCTTATTTGATTCTGGTCTTTCATTGGCAGTGAGCTGTTTTCCAACCCTTATATCATAGATAAATTTTAGAAATGCAAATTCTTGTCTATAGATATGCAAATAAATTCTGTCTGATAGAAGTTTAGTTGATTTCCCTTAGCACTGTGGAAAAACAGCCAGTTTTGTTTCTATTTGCAAACTCATTTTAATATTCTTGATCTATAAACTTGCTGTATTTAAACTCTCTTTTGAACTAATGTAACATCTTACTAGTTTCCTTATTAATGAGCTAAATAAAATCTTTAACATCTGTTCATTTTATATCTGTATAAGTATAATTTTTTTCAATTCTGTTTAATATATCGTAAGCATTTCTTCTTTTTTTGTACCACTTGAATTTGAAGATGTAACTTTTCTTCTTTCCCTCTGTTTTCCAAAATTATTCAGGAATTTTTATTAACTCCCTTTCTCATCCATTCTCCTTTGCTGTTTGCAGGAATGATGCTGGGGGGGTGAAGTGAACAGCAGCAGAGTAAAAGCCACTGTTCACTTTATTATTTTTGCTTCCCTTCTCATTCTTTTTATTTTTCTCCCTCTTAAGAACATTTCCCCCCAGATTTACCATCTTATTACTGGGTTTTAGCTTTCAATAATTGCAACCCCCCAAAAATGTCTGTTTTACCTTCTGGTTTCCATAATTTTATCATTTTGTTCATGAAAATGGAAAAAGTGTGGAGGGGTATGTAAATAATACAAGTTAAACACACTGTTTTTATTTTTAAAAGAAATTCAAACATGACAAATACTTTCTATGTGTAAAGCAAAGGCTTAATTCTAGTAATAATCCTGCAAACCAGGAATATTATTATTTTTATTTTAAATGTAATAAAAATAATGTTTAAAAGGCTGAGTAACATTCTCAAATTTGCACAACTATTAAGTAAATAGTACTGAAAGGGCCAGATAAAAATCATTTGTTGGTTCACACTATTTCCCTCTATTTTCACATCTCTCTCTTTCCTTATATTTTCAGCAAAAGGATATGATAAAATCTTTTACTATATGTCTAAATGACTGATTAGTGCTGAAGTTTGTCTTTCTAAATGGTATTTTTGTGTACAAAACAGTATAGTTAAGTAGAGGTGGGAGATGTAAAACGTTCCGTGCTAGTTCTTAACGCTAAATTTACTTTTTCCCAAGAATATTACTATACACAATCAAACAGACAAAAGCTGACTCCCAAGATATCACTAACACAGCCTGTTGATAAAACAAAGCAAGGTTGCCATGGCAAGGCAGAGTGCTACTTTGGGAAGCTTCCACAGTATCTTAGCAGGAGGAGTTAAGGTTAATATAATTCAATATTAGAAGTTTGGTTTATGGCAGATCTTTCTAAGCAAGCACTTGGCTACGGTTGGGTAAGACTCACAATACAATAATTTAGGATTATGGCAGATCTTTCCAAGCAAGAACTTGGCTACGGTTGGGTAAGACTCATAATACAATAGTTTAGGATTTGTGGAAACAGCAAGCCAAAATTTTGAGGTAAAGGATTCAAAGACTCTTAGAACAAAAACTGTTTGTTGCTATTTTCCATTGAAGAATTGATGGCTCTTTCAGGTAGTTCTTGTAATAAACAATCACAGATTTTTCTGGATAGTGCAGGCCAAGAAAAAGTGAAGTCATGTTGCTGAGGACAAAGGAATAGCAAGTCATGTTAATGGGGAAAAAAAAGGTGTGGTTTTAATTCTTGGTGTCCAGATTGAATGTGGGGGTAAGTGGTTTGTTTTTGAGAATATTCAAATGTAAAAAAAAAAAAAAAAAAAAAAAAAAAAAAGGTTATTTTGGAATTTTTTTTTTTATCCTGATGCCTTTTAATTTCTATGTACGATTATCATAATTTATGGCATATCACTTGTCATGGATTACAGTGACTGGGAATATAACAGGCAATAAAAATGAGGATGAGAAATCACTTAGTGTAATGAAAAGCTACTCTGAGTATTTGAAAAATGATTGTGATAAGAAGCACAGGGTACTTGAGAAAACAAATGAACAAAAAACAAACAAAACAAATTCCCAGCACTGAGGGCCTCCTGAAAACATTTGTATTTTATACAAATAGATCTCTTGAAAATGTACTGTCATTGAAACAATTTATACCATATTATCAACACAGCTGCCTCTGCCACATTTCTACCTCTCCAGTTTTCTCTGGAGCTCTCATGAAAAGAAATGTGTTCATAAAAGTTATCATATTAAAACAACTAAAGAATACATTCTAAAGAATAAGGAAAGATCAGATATCTGCCTTTGTTAATTAAACATGTTAAATGTTAAAGAGGTTACTTATTAGATCAGTGTCTGTGTGTGTGCGTGTGTGTGCGTGTGTGTGTGTGTTTGCGTGTGTGTGTGTGTGTGTGTGTGTGTGTGAATTGTTGAACTGTACTTAAGGATCCTATATTCTAAGAAAATAGTTTTTGGTCCCCCAATATCTCCCCTTTGTCTTCCAAGGAAAGAGCTAACAGCAAAGAACTACCTGCTCTATCTATCTATCATCTATCTATCATCTATCATCTACCTAAATATATTTGTATTTATAAATAGCTGCACCATATTTGACTTTAAACAATGATAAATTAGGTAAATTTTCTCTTTCACATCCACGGTGTCTGCTTTTGGCCTCTGTGCTGTAACTCCATCATTCTCAAACACCATGTGAAAGAACATGAAAGGATACATTAAGAAAGATCGAAGTTCTATTTTATATAGACTTTTTGCTCATTTTATTCATATGTATCTAGCAGCTGTAGAAAAGTATGGGCTTTGGCATTTCAGGTCTTAAATTTTAGTTTCTCAACCTTATTATGTCTTTGAGCAAATCACTAGGTCTTACTCTAATTAATCTATAAGATGGAAATGTGACAGATCTCGCAGAAATATTTTTAAATTACATAAAATGTATTTAAAGTTCCTGATAGAAAGTAGGTATTAATATTTCTTCCCTCCTAGTTGCTGTGTTTAATCCTACCCATTTATGAAGAAATGTATCTACTAATTTAGGAAGAAATATATCTAATACGTTTATTTGTATTAATATATAAATGGTAAAGCCTAAAATTTTGCCTTTGATATAAGTTTTTTGATTTTAGACATTACCAGAGCTATAATCCTGGGAAAACACATACAGGGATCATCTGTTACAGGAAGCACACCTGATGGAGGAAATTGAACTCTTAGACAACTTTGTCAGAAGAAGGAGAATTTATTAGCTGGTGGAGCATGGGGGCTTAACAGCACCAAAGCACAAGCTCCCCTTGGTTAGATTTCTTACAGTTTATATACTTTTGCAGTGTCCATGCAAGGGGTGCATGATTCCTTTGAGGTTTTACATGCACTTCATGACTCAGGATGGGGAGGGAGAGTTTCAGGTGGGGGCTGCATGTGGGAAGGAATTCCCAGACCACTGGTTCTATCTATTTACAGATCCTCTAATCTTGTACGTGTTGCAAGAGTTTCCAGAGGCCATTTAGAGATCTATGGGGTGTGGCAAATCTATAACCTGCTGAGTGGATCATTTCTGTAAGCCCTTTTCATTTCTCAGATGCCTCCTCTCCTCTCTTTTTATAGGATCAATGTAGAATGTAATTTGAATATATAGATTGTTTTTAACTTACTATATATTTCGGCCTTTATTCTAGTTTACCTAATTTGGTTTTTGGGCTCAGTAAGTTAATCACATGACTTGTGTTTAGAAATGATAAACATATAAATATGTAAATATCACTCATATGTGGGAAAATAGCAACCAGATATTAGAACTTTGGAAATTCTGTATCTAATGAATAAACTCCCTTCAGATTTCATTATTTGCCTTCCTTAGGATTGTTATTAAAGAAGGACTTTTGATAATAATTGTCATAATTGTAGTTTTTTGTATATGTCTGACATGCTTTGTTTTCATAATAAATTAATATATAAAATATAAATTAATATCTAACCTGTCCTGTGCTATATAAAGTACTCTGAGATTACTTGAGAAATTGTATTTACTTCTCTGTGGAGGAGTTGAAAATGTCGAGGAATTGAGAAATGTGCCTTAAAAAGAAGAGTAAATGAAAACACTAGAATATCCAGTGCCATATTAGGATGACCAGACTAAAAACATTTTAGAAAGTCAGAGAAAAAAAGAAAAATAATATAAGTTAATGGAATTGCATTACTGGCTTTCAAGGCTAGAATGTTTGTCGCTGTATTTAATTCACAGTAGGTGATTAATGTCTGCTTAATGAATGAATATATTATTGAATGGTTGCAAATACATACACACATATTTGTGTATAAAACTTTTATGATGGCACATTAATTTGACTTGGACAAATATGTAGGTTATGTTAATGCAGAGAAAGCAGAAAGTAATCATATCTGGAAGGGGACTGATGAGCAAAACCACAAAAACCACAATTACATGGACTTTAGGGTTATGTTAAAAGCGTCAATGACCAAGACATTAAGAGAGAAAATGAATGAGTGAAGTAAAGCATCATTTAAAATATATGCAAATATAATATTTTTAAGAAGTCCCTTTTTCCACAAAAATTATTATAAAAACTAATAATATTTTATTCACCTTCCCACCTGACTTGTTTTCAATCACCCTAGTAATATTTTGTTAATCAGCACCATTTTTATAAATAAAAGCTAATCTTGCTATTTTTTAATATTTTAGAATTATGTTATCAAATGACTTCTCCAGATAAATGATTAATATTTTGATCACTTGCAGCCCTACCTCTTTTTCTCCTTCTCCTTCTCTCACACACATTTATGTTCACGTCTTTCTTTCAATGAAATTATAATTTGAATTTTAGATGTTTCAGCACTTACTATTAATGTTACCAGAAGTATATAAATATTATTATTCAGGGTACTATAATTATATATTCTTTTATAAGTAATATTTGTTTGTTTTCTTTGAAGTTAATAATTTTTCTTATGGTCACTTGTTTATTTCTATAAGTCTGTCAACACGTTACGTCCAAACTTTTTGCTGGGAGTTAAAATCTCCGCAATATAGTTTAACAGACAAAGTCGACCACCAGTGTTCTCTTCTCAAAGGCTTCAGAGCTCTCTCTTCTTCCCGCTTGTCTTTGAAAAAGCAGCCTCAGACTTGGTGAACCATCATACTCTGGAATCTATTTCCCCTTTTGTTATTGTGATTTCTATTGTTTCATTTTCCTAGGTTCTAATATTTAGATTTCTTGACTTTACCAACTCATTTTGATGGAAAACTATTCCAATAGTTTTCCACATGGATAATAAATTGATATTTCATATGTGTAAAAATGATTCATTTTGGTTTTGTACAGAATTCTTGATCGGACTTTTTCTCAAAATTTTAAGGCATTATACTTTTTCTAAGATTCATTGTTGCCATTTGACAAAACTAATGCCATTCTCTAATATGACTTTAAAGAACTATCACTGGATGCTTTCAGCTTGTACTTTTCTTAAACTTTATGAAATCTCTAAGTAAAGTGATTTTCTGGATTCCCCCTTCCCTTGTGGTAGGAATACTGTTCATTAGTACTTGAAATTTTTTTTTTGCATGTATGTATGTGTTTATGTGTCTCCGTGTGTGTTTATTTAATATACTTCCTGCAATTTTTCATGTCACCAGTTTTTAGAATTCTTATTATTTACATGTTGCAACATTTAGACTAAGCCTATAGTTTTGTTATAATTTCATCATTTCTTCTCTTTCATTTTCAATGTTTTCTCTTTGTATGGTGACCTCAACTTTATCTTCCAATTTTTCAGTTGAGTAATTTATTTGTAAGGGTTCTTTTGGTTAAGTCAGTGATCATTTTGTAGTCCTTTGTTCTTATTTCATAATTAAATATAATTTCCTGTATCATGTATATTAATTACTACTTTTGTTTGAGATTTTTCATCACTATTTCTTTCATGTTTTTTTATTTTGTCTCTTTCTTTATATTGGTTTTCATCTTATATTTAGTGGCTTTTCCTATTGACATTTGGTTATCTATGAATCTTTGTAGTAAATTTTGTTTTTACCACTATATAGCTATTTTCTCCATATATAAATCTTCTAATCCTATGTCTAGCGTCATAAACCTGGCTGCTGTCTTTATGCAGGTCATTGTTGTCAACTTGTGCTTAATCTTGTGTTTTCTCTATGGCCTTTGACCTCAGCTGAGCCTGAAGACCAGTCCAGAGTTTAGTTGAAACTGTAATAGAAACTTTTGAGAGAGAAAACTTTAGTCTTTGGTCTGGATGAATGAGGAAATGTGAGGTTTCCATCACTTGGGTTCTCAATCTTAATTCTTATTTTAGGCACATATATACCCATTCTGGTTGTCACCAGTTTTTTAACATTACTATGTTTTTCAGTGCCAATCGCAAACAGTTTTCTCTTATTTGCCAGCTTAAAGTTTATATGTTAGGTTTTAGTTTTCTCTAGCTTGCTAAGTCAGTTTTAATTTGTTTGTCTGCTTTCCATCTTTTTAAATGGCTTAAAGTATCCTTTCCCGTTCTCTTTGTTCATGAGACATTTAATAGTTTAGTGCAATTGTGGTTGGGTTTCTGGTGAGCATCACGGTAAATCGATAAGTTTGATTAACCACAATTAATTGTTACTGAGGCATTACTTAGACAAATATTATGCTACCATCAACTACACTAAACTTAATTATTTCTTTTGTATTAGTACGTGTAGATTTCCTATAGTAAGCTGAATAATGAGCACTCCAAGATATCAGGTCCTAATCCAAGGAACCAATAAATATGATGTTATAAAGAAAATTTATTTTGGCAGATGTGGTTGAATTATGTATCTTGACATGGAGAAATTACTGAAAGGAATTTGAGACTATGGTATGATTTTACTCCTATAATTAGGTTATTTATCAATTGATTTTGAGTTATTCAAAAGGGAGTTTATCTTGGATGGGCCTGAACTAATCAGATGTGCCCTTAAAAGAGAAACTAGACTCTTCTTAAAGAGAGAATTTTGAAGCCAGAAATTCTGCTGCTGATTCTGAAAAAACAAACCATCACATTGTGGAGTGGGCCATGTTGTTAAGGATTTGAAAGTTCTCTCTAGCATCTGAAAGCTACAGTAATAATAATAATAATAATAATAATAATAATAATAATAATAATAATAAAAGTAGGACCTTACTCCCATAACCACAAGGAACTGAAGTCTTGTCATCAATGTAAATAAGCTTAGAAATGTATTCTTCCCTAGTTAAGCCTCTAAATGAGAAAGCATTCTAGTTGAAACCTTGATTTCAACCTTGCGGAACCCTCAGCGGAGGACCCAATTAAGCCATGCACAAACATGTCCCACAGAACTGTGATCTGATAAATTAAGCTACTGTGTTTTCGGTAATTTGGGACACAATAATAAAAAACTGATAAAAGAAAGGACTTGCCCAAATTGATATTAAATATACCAATGTTCATTAATTAAAATAGTTTTTTTCTTACACAAGGTTCAGTTGATGGATCAATGTATCTGAATTGATATTTCAGAAATAGACACACTTGTATATATCTAAATCATTTTTATACACGATATACATTACTAGCTAGATCAGAAAGAACATTTATTTAATAAATAGCATTATAATTTCTAATTATTTTTTGATATGTAAAAATGTAGCTAATTATTTTAAAATACATTACAGATTGATTAATAATTTAAATGAAAGAGACAAATTGACAAAACTAGTGGAAAATAAAGTTGAATATTTTTTTCTGTTCTCAGAAAAGGGAAATATTTCCCATGTATAATAACAAATGGAGAATTCTCAATGGAAATACAGGCGATAATGGTATTATATCTGTTTTGGAACAAAGTAATAAATATTTTTTTAACAAACTGACATGTTTAAATTACTTTAATTCATAGTTCATAAACTTAAGAGGAAGCTATAAAAATGTTTGAGGTATAAATTGAAAACAATTCAAATTAAGCATGTCTAAAAAAACATGGATAAATAGCCCTGTATAATTTGATCCAGTTACAGTCCTATCTAAGCAAACTGCTGCACCATTGCATTGTATCATCACAATGTATTCATAATGGTGTCTCACTCCAAGGCCATTGAATACTAGACCCGGAGATTGATAACTAACTCAGCAGTTTGACAATTATTTTATGGCATGACTCAGAAAGAAACATCATAATAGTTAAATCCTATTTAAAAATTTGACTTAAGGGCCACAGAGACTGTCACTTCTTATATGAGCATTGAACTGAGGAGTCTGCTTTTTTTGACCTTATACCTGATGAATAAGGTAAGAGAGACAGAGAGAAGAGAAAGAATGTAATGATAGAAAAGGTAAAGAAGAAAAGAAAACAGCAGAAAAAGGAAAGGAGAGGAAAGAATAATTTTAAGAGAAAAGAGAAGGGAAAGAAAGTAAAGAAATGTTTAATATGCAGGGTCTGAGTGTTACAAGCATTGAAGCTATGAGGAACTACAGATAAGAAAGGAAGTCATCCCAGGCTATGGAGACGGATGCGCAGACCACGTTTGGGGAATAATAAAAGGAGTGTGTGAAGAACACCAGGAGGCTGTAGATCATGAAAGAACAAAAGAGTTGAGAATGGCCCTGCCTATAGTGACTTGATGCTGGGAAGTTCTATTTAATAGTTAATTTTCTGGGCAACTAAATATGAAAGGATCTAAAATAGGAAGAATGCTTCTTATCTCTATCTGATGACCCTGCGTGCATAGGCCTATACAGAGAATACCTAGGAAGGAAATATGAAATTCGTTAACTTTCATGTTCTCTTGTGCCTAAAGGAGACACAAAGTTAAATTACAGTAGACAATTTTCTCTGCTCAGATAAGTTTTCCATAAAAATTCCTGGACTCCTTTAGGTCATTTCAGAACACAGTAACAATCTTGATTTGTTTCTATTTATTTAACTTTTGCTTGTTAGGTCTATTATGAAGGTCTCTTTTAATACTAATTTATAGATGCATTGTTTATGGTTTCTAAATTTTAACTCTATGCTCTGGGGTTAAGACTCAGGTAGTAGATGCGTCAGAGATAGAGGTTATAATTTTAAAGATGCATTTTTAATGTGCACTAGAGATCAGTACTTGTAAAATTTTTTATTCTTAACTAGTATCAGTCATTTTTTATGGAGCCCTGGTTTCTTTTAGTGAGAAAACTTTTTAAAGACACAAATCTAGTCATTAGAGTTACTCGTTGTTAATTGGATTGTTTTTGCTTTATGATGGCTTGAAAATAAGTATTTATTTTTGAAAGAAAAAAATGAATTCTGAATTCATACTATTTCCATTTCAAAGATGATTGTAGGACATCTTTATAATAATTTTTGTTTTATTTCTCCGTTGCCTACTTATTTTAGCCACACCTATTCTGACAATATTATAACAGTGTGCTTTCATTAACTCTCTCTATGTAACTCAGTTTTTTTCCATAGAAATAAAACTGCTGATTTATGTAAATAAATTTCTTTACATTTCTTTACATTTTCTTTAAAAATAATTATAGAATCATATTTACATGTCTTATGCACGTAGTAAATATGAGATATAATAAAATGAACACACATAGAACTGAAACAAACATGTTTATGAACAAACATAGCTGCTAGCTCTTTGAGAGCATTGAACTTTATTTATGGGAAGTATAGGACATACTGAAAACTACCCAAGTAGCTTCAAAGGGAATAAAAATTGTCATTTAATAAGGTGATGTGGTTAAGTGAGGTTTTTGAAGAAAGCTTCTACTCTGTTTAATTAGGGAGAATTTCTATCTTTACCTATAGGCGAATGATTCCAGATTTATTCAAGCGCCCGTTTTTACTCTCATTTAGAGTTTCATAATAATCTTCATACAAGTTCTATATAGTTTGGGTTAAGTTTTCTTCCTAGTGTTTTTCAACTTTATTTATAAATGTAAATGGTATTTATGTTTTCATTATATTTGTTATTTAGACAAAATATTAGCCTTTTAACACAAAAATTTTAGCCAGGCAACATATTAAATTCTACTTAAAAAATCTTTTCATGCATATTTACTAGAACATCTCTGAATCTAACTATATCGTCTGCAGCAATAATATATTTGTCCTCTTTTATTATATTATATAGTTGGATTGCCAAATAATTCTGCACAGAAATTTCTAAATTGTGGTGATAAAATTTTTTTTTCTGACTTTTAGGAGAATATTTCTATTATTTCAATATTAAGCATATTGATGTTTGCTGATATAAAACTTATTTTTTATATTGAATAACTATTGTTTTACTAATTTGCTAATGTTTTTCTATCAGGAATATATATTTGATTTCATCAAATGTAGTTTTGACATATCAAGATAATATAATTTTCATTTTCATCATCATTAATGAGTGATATTGGTCTACAGATTTTTCTGTGGTGAATTTTTATGATTTGAAATGAGATCTATTCCTGCCTTACAGAACTAACTTGGAAGATTTTTTTTTTTCTTTCTCTGATCCATAATTAGTTTGAAAAAATAACTCATAGAAGAGCCTGGATATTTTTGTTGAGGAAGTTCTTTAGAAACACTCTCAAAAATTTCTGTGGATAGTCATCTAATTAGATTACCATTACTTTGTGAGTCAGCATTACAACTTCATGTTTTATTAGAAAATTAATTTATTCATGATTTACTTTAAGGCACAGGTGTATTTATATATAATTATGTATCCTCTATCTTGGTATTTTATCTTCCTCATTTCTATTGTATATTTGTACTCCTCCTTACTCTTTCTTGATTCATTTAGTTAGTAATTTACCTCTTTTATTTACTTTCTTAAATATTTATTTCATTTGTTTAACAACTTTATTTTTTATGTTCAACTTTATTAATCTTAAATAATTCACAGTTTCAAAAGTTTTTCTTTCTTAAATTTTTATTGGTTTTTACTCCCTTAAATTATAGATAGATGTTTATTCTAGTCATTTTTTTTTCTCACTGAGTTATAGATATTTGCGTTTTACTATTTCCTGTTGTGGTCCTTCTAAATATGCTCTCAAATAGTGATTCAGATCATTTTAAAGGTAATTTTATTGTCTTTCTTTTTACATACCCCAAAATTGACTTTGGTCTGAGTGCATCATTGATGGTTTTGTTTTCAATTTTATTGCATTTTTAGAGATTTATATCTAAGATTTGGAATTTATTAATGTATAGTTATAGCCAATTTATTGATCAATATAGTTAGTATATTTGGTCTTTTAAGAACACTTTTATTTTCTTGATGAAGTTATCTGTCTGATCTAATGGTAAGGGGAAAATCTTCATGATAGTACGTATTTCCTTCATTTTTTTTCAACCACCTGTGATTCATTTCGACATACCTCTGTTCTTCAGTCCACATCCAGTCACTTATTAAATTTGGCTAATTTTCATAATTTTTTATGGATTATCTGTTATCATTTTCAGTATTGGTATGTGTATTCTCTGTTTTTATTAAAGTCAGTGCATCTGTTTCAAGACAATTTTTCTGAATCCATGTTCCGTACTTTGCCAAATCAGTCCTTTGAAAACATATTTCAGTCATTCTGCTTATAAAAACTATTAAAATATGATAGAATAAATAAATTTAAACTCAAGAAAACATCTCTGCTGTATAATTAATTTCCCTTATTTTTAAATTGTAAGTTAATGTTTAAATAATTCATAAAGGTAAGCACTCTAATTTGCTATATTTTCATGTATTAAGAAGTTTATCAAAGCAAAGTTTAAAATTTTAATTGATTTATTATGCTTTTTCTAAAATATCACGATGAAGCCCTGTGATTCATAGTATTGATATACTAATGATGGAGGACCTAATAAATTCTGGGCACAAAATTTAGTGATGTTATCTGTTAGGCTGTAAATGAACAAGTGATGTGTTAGTAGCCAAATCCACTTGTTTTATAGAATGCAATATTAGATGATTACATAACATTTTTAATGAAAATTTTTCTGGAATAATGGTTTGTAAATTTCTGCTGTATCATTCCTATTTTTGTACATTCTTTTATTTTCCTTTTTGTCTGTCTTTCATCAGATAACTCCCTTCAACCTTGAATACTAATCATATTGAGAAGGAGATAAATGAATAAATAAGTGGCTAGAAAGGCCATGACTACTTTGTTTTCTTGAAAATAAGGTGTCTAAATTTCAGAATATTTTTAAGGCAGAACATATAATTACCTCTACCTAGCTAAATACTAAACAGCATAACAATCTTAAAGACTAGAAAGGAAAGTAGTTACATGAGACTTGCTCAATAATTTTGAGAACTTTGAATCAGTTTTTCCTGTCTCAGATTATATTTCATATAATAAAATCCTCTTATTTATCTCCTTTCTGGCATCATGGTACAAATATTATCCAAATGTACCCCCAAAATGATTCTTTTCTTTTTTTCACCCTTTTACTTATTTATGTTTGTTTATTTGTTTGTTTTGAGAAATACCTGTATATTTTGAGGATAAGCTACTCTCATAGCCATTGGAAATCAAAGTAAAAGTAGTAAACTTTTATCAAATGCCACCACTTAATTAACAATGAAGTTTTCGCAAACTCTGTTTGTGCTCACATTCTACTTTATAAGATACAGGCTTAAAATTTTGATTTATTTCTTAACACCACACATACGATTGAAAACCAGTAGTAGGCAAAGGTCAAGGCAGAAATGATCAGTTTGAATGTAAAAATAAATATTTTTAACTATAGGAAGCCATCCTATTTCTTGCTTGAAGGAATTGAATGCACTGTAACATAATGCAATCTTTAAAAGCATAATGGTATAGAGTCAACTGTGAATACCGTGTACAAATTCTGACATTGACAAATTGTCCAAGAATCAGTAAAATATAAATGGGACTAACAAACTTACCAATTCTGTTGATGTTTAGGTACTTTAAAAATCAAACTGCTCAAACCCTTTTAATGCCTAGTGCTTGTTCAAGACTTTTAAAGCCTGATTTTTTTTTTAGTCTGAAAACAATATTGCATTATGTTATTATATGAAGTTATAAAGCTAGGTCTAATATAAATCCAACCTTATAAAAATCACTATTTTAAAGAAAGTAAAAATCTTAGTTTAGGGAAATAGCAGCTATATCTCCTCTTGCGCTAAGAAAAAATCAGTCAAGAACTTTCAGTCAAGAAAGTTCATCAGTCAAGAACTACCTCAGATTTCTGCAACGACATCTACACATTTATCAGTAAACACTGCTGTTTGTTTATTTCTCCTGTTGCTCTCTCTGTCAGGTCCAGAGTTCTGTACCTTCTCCCTCTGCTACATCTCATCTGCCTTTTTTTCACACCTTGCCTAGTCCATCATTCAAATTAACTATCATATCTTGTTCTTCCTCCACCTCTGTTGGCTCCTCTTTTATATGAGAAATTAAACATTTTTATTCTCTTCAGTGTTTTCCTAAAAATATTTTGTTTTCCTCACTCCAAATCTTTGTATAAACTTTCCTTGTTCTATTATAACCTTCATGCTTTTTCCCATGCCCCATTTCTAACATCACAAGAGGTGTAATGTTTTCTTTAAATGCAAAATGTGCTTTTAGAATATGGAAATGTCTAAGAATTCTACTGTAAGCTATGAGTATTTACAAGACTATGAAGTGCTTAGGAAAGAAAAAATGTTTAAAATTATTTATAGTCATAAATATATCTTAATTGGATATAATATAATTTTTAAATTACCCCAAATTAAAAAATAAATGTATCTACTGCCATAAAATTAATAGGGCCTGCCACATAAAAAAAATGTATTTTTAGTGAGAGATGAAATTTCAAGTTTGGATAAATAGAAAGGATGTATTTCTGGAAGGAAAAGCTAAAAGTTATGACAATGTCGATGCTCCATAATTAAATTTACATCTTTAATACATACTAAATCAATATTCCAATAAATCTGTTTTTGAACTTGTCAAAACCTTTCAAAAGTTTCTCTTTAAGAAGAAAATTATAAAACATAAAAGGATGTTCAGGATGTATTTGGAAGAGCCTTACCTCATGTTATAAAATCTAAATTACATTTTAGAGATAAAATAATACTATGTGATAATCAGACAAAGATAATTGATCAATAGGCTGCAATTGTAAAACCAGAAATGTCTTTTATTTAAGGGAAAAAAAACCAAAGTTTTTGTTAAATAAAAGTTATACATTCTGAAAAAATGATGGATCAGTTAATTCCTAAAAAATCCATTACTGTTTTTGGGGGGGAGAGGCTAATGCTCAAACATGTGTAGCCACAGCACAGTTCTCAGTAACTTCTCCTAGACATCACTTGATGCCCATGAAGCACCTCAGAATCAATATGTCAAAATGCATCCCTTCTCTCCACAAAGTAGCTTTTTCTCCAATGTTCCCTATCGGAAGTAATATGCAACAATCCTTCCAGTTGCCCGAACCAGAATATTTTTTATAATTGACCATTATAGCTATTCTAAGTAGATATATTTACTTTAAAATTATCTTTCATATATCTAACAAATAAAATGTGCGTGTATAATATAATTCAAAGGATGAGATGATCAATACGTTTTATTGATTGATAACAGAAGTAATCTTTTCTGATTATACTTAAAGATGCTTACATTACTCCCTGTCACCTGTACTGTACTCTAGTAGATTTAAAACTGTCCACACAAGTTCATAAAGATGCTAAAATATTTTCCAGAAAAATTTGACCTGATATTAGGGTTGATGTACTATTTCCTATTGAAGGAGTATTGCTTTCATTTAACCTATTTCATGAAACTTTGCTTCAAAAACTGTAGTCCATACAGAAACAGACATTAACATCATTTGTGAATGGTTTTATATATGTATATCTTATTTTTTTCAACAAGAATGTAACATAAGATTTTTCAGTATTACCACTGTTGTCTCACATAGGTCACCAACTCAGATTTTTAGAAATTATTTGTTTTGAAAGTAAAAAGAAAATATATTAAGAATATTGAATGCATATTATGTGTTATACTGTCATATTTCATGTCATTTAAATTTTCAACTCTACAAAGTAAAAGTTTTTTTCAAAGCTATATAAAATAATTATTCAGTGTAATTTGGCTAGAATTGAGTTAGACTTTCTTTTAAAGGTTTTTGCTTTATTATAACTTTATTTCCATTTTATAAAATGATAAAGGATAGTAAAAGGGATCACTTTGCAGTGCCATTCATAATGATACTAAGAACATAACAGATTAAATTCTTCAAATATGCATGTTGAAATATGAGAAAAAAGTTGCCATCAATACTTCAATCCAAGAAATAAAAATATGTAGTGCATGTAAAGAATATAAGTTAGATGATAGCAACTGTGACAAATGTTGATTTCTGAAAATGACTGTTCAGTGTTTGAAATAAAGTCATGCTAGAAGTTTCAGCAGTCAATATCCATGGTGATGGGTTTCTATGAATGTAATTATAGAGTATTGTGAATTAATTATGAATGTAATTAAATAATACTTTGGAGTTATTACCATTTTGGTGTAGTAGAATTTGTAAGTTTCATTTTGATCAGAGATATACCTTGAAAAAAATGAAAGTAATGCTGACTTTTTTTTTTTTTAACATTTTCTTAATGGTGTAAAATTTTAGGAAGAAAGATACTTCATTAGTTACATCAGTAATGTTTTGTGAGTTTTTTTTTTTTCCTGAACAAAATTCATTGGGAAGAGAATAAATGTAGAATTAAGTAAATAAAGAGGAAAGAAGAGTTGGGACTATGAAAGAGAACGTAGTACTTTTTTTGTCTTAGGCAGTACTGGAACTTTTTATGTGTATTCTCTCATTTGATTCAAAGAACCATGTTAGATTAATATTTATAGACATAAAATGTGAACAAATCCAAATCATAAACTTCATTGAATTTTGCTTTTACTGTGATTCTCCCCATCTTCTTGCTTTAAACAAAGCCAGAGTTTTTGTAGTGAAGCCTGTAGCCTTTGCAAGCGGAGGCCGTTCTCTTCAGCACCTCAAGTATTTCTAGTATGTGCAGATGGGTAGGAACCTTGGTTCCCTATTGCCTTTTCCATCAAACGTCTCCTTTTCCTGCTTTTACAATCTCCAGCATTTTTGAAGTGTGCATAGTCATATTTCATATACTTTTATGTTGCCTTTCATGCCAACTAAAGACAATTAGTTGTGCTCTTTCATTATCTAATAATTTAAAGACTTGGAATATTGTTATCTTCTTTATTCTTCCTGTTATCATTCTTGTCAAATTCGGGATCTAGTAGATTATTTCTCCAAAACACTATCTTCTCACAATCTTGACCATTCACATTTGTAGATAATATCTTCCTCTCCATTCTATCCACTTAAAGTTATAATTTGTATTCTGTCTTCAGTGCATGCTCTGCCTCCCATTTTTTATGTAATGCTCCCCCTATAATGTTGACCTCCTATAAATCCAACCATTTAATATACTCTGCTGCATCCATCAACACAATATAAGTCTCTCTTGCTTTTGGTCTTCTTTAATTTCAGCAATATTTTCTTGGTTTTCAGTGTGCTGTTCTTTCACATATTTTATCAGGATTATCTCTAGTATAGATTTTTCATAGAAGTTGTTTATCATGACTAGGATGTTTTTATTAGTTCCTATGTCTCTGAGATATTTAGTTTGTTTTTTAAATCAGAAATGGATGTTGATTTTGTCAAATGTTTTTTTTTTCTGTCTACTGGTATTATCATACATTTTTATTGTCTATTTATTTTAATGTTTGTATTTTTTTCAGTTATAGTTGACATACAGTATTATATTAATTTCAGGTGTACAACACAGTGATTACATATTTATATAACTTATGACATCATACATAGTTATTAAAATGCTACTTACTATATTCTGCATGTTATACTGTGTATCCCCACAACTATTTTGTAACTACCAATTTGTACCTCTTAATCCCCTGTCCCGTTCACCCATCCCTCACCCTCCAATCTGATAACCATCAAAATGCTCTCTGTAAATATGAGCTCGTTTCAGTTTTTTTTTTTTTTTTAATCCTGTTCTCTAGATTCCACATATGACATTTGCCTTTCTTTGTCAGACTTATTCCATTCAGCACAATACCTTCTAGGTCCATCCATGTTGTTAGAGATGGCCAAGACTGTTTTTTTTTTTTTTTTAATTTTTTTTATTTTATGGCTGAGTAATGCTCCCTTATAGTATGTAAGTACCACCTCCTGTTTATCCATTTATCTATTGATGGATCCAAGGAGCCTACATATCTACAAATAATGCTGCAATGAACATATGGATTCACATGTCCCGTCAAAGTAGTGTTTTGGGTTTCTTCAAATTAATACCCAGAAGTGGAATTACTGGGTCCTTTTTTGTCTCTTATTATAGCCTTTGTTTTAAATTCCATTTCATTTGGTATAAGTATTGCTACCCCAGCTTTTATTTTTTTGTTTCCATTTTCCTGCAACATCTTTTCTCATCCTTTACTCTCAGACCGTGTGTGTCTTTCAATGTAAAGTGAGTTTCTTATTGCCAGCATATGTAAGGGTCTTTTTTCTTATCCATTTAGCCTCCCTATCTTTTGATTGGAGCATTTAATCCATTTATAGATACATAATTATTGCTAAATATTTAGTTATTTCCATTTCATTATTCATATATATATATTTTTATTTTCCTTCTTCTTAAAGTCTCTCTAACACTTTCTGTAATACTGTCTTGGTGGTTATGAACTGCTATAGCTTTTTCTTGTCTGGGAAACTGTCCTTTGATCTGAATGATAGCTTTGCTGGGTAGAGTAATCTTGGTTGTAGATTCTTACTTTTCATCACTTTGAATACTTCCTGCCAACCCCTTCTGGCCTGCAAAGCTTTCTGTTGAGAAATCATCTGACAGTCTTATGGGAGCTCCCTTGTAGGTAACTAACTTCTTTTCTCTTGCTGCTTTTAAGATTCCCTGTTTTTAACATTTGGCATTTTAATTATGATGTGTCTTGCTGTGGGCCTCTTTAAGTTCATCTTGTTTGGGACTCTCTGCTCTTCCTAGGCTTGAATGTCTATTTCCTTCACCAAGTTAGGGAAGTTTTAGTTATTATTTCTTGAAATAGGTTCTAATTTTTTGCGCTCTCTCTTTATCTTTCTGGCATCCTCATGATGCAAATGTTGGTATGCTTGATATTGTTCCAGAGGTCCCTTAAACTATCCTCATGTATTTTGGATTCTTTTTTTTGTTGCTGTTCTGATTGGGTATCTTCTGTTACTTTATCTTCTAAATTGCTGATTCGATCCTCTGTTTCATCTAATCTACTGTTAATTCCTCCTAAGGTAATCTTCATTCAGTTATTGTATTCTTTACTTTTTTTTTTTTTTATGTTTTCTGTCTCACTTTTATGTTTCTATTTCTTTGTTAAATTCTCACTGAGTTCCTCTACTCTTTTCCTAAGTTCATGAGCATTCTTTTGAACTCTGCATCTGGTAGATTGCTTTTCTCCATTTTGTTTTAGACCTTTTTCTGGAGCTTTGTTCTTTTTTTCTTTGGGACATGTTTCTTTGTCTTTTTATTTGGTCTGCCTACTTGTGTTTGTTTCTGTGTATTAAGTAGGGCTGCTATGTCTCTCAGTCTTAGTAGAGGGGCTTTATGTAGTTAGATGTGTTGTGGGGCCCAGTGGCACAGTCTTCCCCAGTAACCTGAGCTGGGTGCTCCAGGTATGTCCTTGTGTGGGTTGTATGTGCCTTCCTTTTGTAGTCGGCCTTGGTTACCATTTGCTCATCAATGTGAGGGACTGACCCTCAGGTTAAATGGTTGTAATGACTGGTCATGACCAGTGGAGGAACTGTTGTTCAGGCGCTGACCCTACAGAGCAAGTCTCTGGTGCCTTAGCAGGACTCTAGTGCCTTCCCTGTCTTCCTTTTGGCTGTCATCCTCAGATGTGACCCGGGATACTCTGGCTCAGACTGAAGCCAGTCACCGGGTGTGTAGGCTAGAGCCTCCTGGGAGGGACCCTGCAATAGGCCAAGTTCAGCTGCAGCCTGTGCCTGTCTGGGACCACCTGGCATGAACCACCAAGCGATCCAGATGGCCATCACACTGGGCTTGGAAGTGCCTCAAAAGGCCAAGCTGCAAACTGAGGTCAGCTGCTGCTGTTGCTGGAATTGGGGCTGCTCCACAAGAGGTCCAGGGGCACACCAAAGGCAGATGCTGCTTGTTTAGGTTGTGTGAACCTTTGAGAGATTTTAGGAAAGTCCACAGCATGAGTCAATATAGGCCATTTGTATGGACAATCCACTGGAAGCCGCTTGGGCGGGCCACAAGTTGGGAGGGGCAGGGTCTCAGGGAATCATCCAGGCGGGACAACCAGTGTTAGCTGTGTTGCTGGAGAGTCAGATATGGTGGTAGCCTGAATACAATCTGGGCAGGGAAGAGCTCAACAAAAGAGCAGCACCCTCTGCCAGTACTTCTTTCTGGGAGAAAGCTGCCCTTCCAGCCCTCACCCTGAAGCTAGACAATTAAATTTCTTCCCATATGTTCCTGGCACCTTTCGAGCTGCTGCCCCAGTGCTTCAGAGCAGGTGAGTTGATCTCCGAATAAGTTTGTTCAGGATCCTTTCGGAAGAATGCCTGAGACTCCCCCGGCCCTTTGTCTTTCTAAGCACATCTCTGCTGGTTTTCACAGCCAGAAGTTGTGGAGACTTCTCTTCCTGGCACTGGTAACCTGGGCTGGGGAGCTCGGTGTGGAGCCAGGACCCCTCACTCCTGCAGGGGACCTCTGCAACAGAGGTATTTCTCCCAGTTCTCAACCGCCACACATGGGAGTGGGACCAGGCTGTTTTGCATCTCCGCCCCTCCTACCATTTTCGAAATGGCCTCTTCTGCGTGTCCCTAGTTGTAGAACTTTTGTTCAGCTTGACTTCAGGTGACTCCTAATGATGCCTATTCTGTAGTTTAGATGTAACTTTAATGGGGTTGTGAGAGCACAGTGTTTACCTACTCCGCCATCTTGACCGGAACTCTATTTTGTTAGTATAATAAATTATACTTAGTTATTTTCAAAGTTAAAATATTTGGCTACAGTTTCTTCAAGTAATCTTTATCTACTTTTTCTTCATCCTCTGGAGATTAATTATTCAGGTTAAGCTTCTAGAAGTTGTCCTGTTTATTCTGTATTTTTTACAATTGAATTTTCTCTGGAATTTTGTTTTGCATAGTTTCTGAGGCTGCATCTTCATGCCCTGCTCTATTAATCTGCTGTAAATCTTATCTAATGGATGTTTTTTTATTCTTTTTTTCTTTCTCTCTCTTTCTCTCCAATCTCAAACATTGTAGTTTTTGTTTCTAGATTAATTTAGGTCTTTCTTTTTTTTGTCTTTCACATTACAGTTTAAGCTTTTAAATATATATACTATAATTACAAGTATTTTTTTGTTTGTTCCTATGTCCCTATGTGCTAATTCTAACATCTGTGTCCAGTCTAGGTAGTTTTTGATTGATTTATCTCTTTGTTATGGGTCTTAATCTCTTGCTTCTTTCAAGCTTGATAATTCATTGTTGGATGTCAGAAATTATATAATTTACTTTGTTGAATAATTAATAATTTTATGTTTTACAAATAGGTTTAGACTTTGTTTTAGGATAAAGTTAATAATTTGGAAATATTTTGATCATTTTAGGTCTTATTTTAAGATTTTTTTTATGTGAGATCAAAATGGTTTTCAGTCTAGTCTTGCCCACTTTCTGATGCAAGAACTTCATTAATATTCTACCACTGCCTCATGTATCATGAGGTTCTCCAGTCTGACTGGTGGGAACAGCCAAATCCCCCTTCTATGTGAGCACAGAGTCCTTCCTCTTTCTTGAATAGTTTCCTCACATATATTCATTGGTCATTACTAATCTAAATACTTGAAAGAGACTCACTAATGATCCCTAGAGTTTGCTTTCAGTGCAGTTCTTTTCTCCCCAGTGCTCTATCCTGCAAACTGCTGGTCTTCCTAGACTTTTGTGCTCATATCCTCAAGTTAAAGAGCCTTCTGTGCTCTACCAGGATTTCCTCTTCTTGAGCCATGACATGGAATCTCTTGCAAAGAAGAAAGTTATAGAAACGATAACGCTGACCTAATTTGTTTCTCATCTTACAAGGATCACTATGTCGTTTGATATATATTGTCTTACTTATCTTTTTTTTTTTGCCTGTTGTTCGCATGTTTTTTGGTGTTTCAAGTAGAATGGTCAATCCATTTCTTTTTATTGCACCTTGGCTGGAAATGAAGGTCTCCAGGCTGACCTGTTTTATTTTTATAACCTAAGATATACCCTACTTTCTAAATCTAGATCTATATACTGAGGTTCCTTTATATTGCAGTAGGAAAAAAAAAAATATCCTTGCTTCTATATGAAGTCAACCCTTTCACTTAATCCGGTTCTTTTGAACCTATCTTATGCAACTATCCTCTTTCTCTTTTAGGTTACCTCTCTACTTTGTCCTCATTCGAAGGGGTAAGCAAACTTTTCTTTCTCTGTAAAGAGCTAAATAATAAATATTTTAGTCTGTGCAGTCTATATGGTCTCTGTTACAAGCATTCAATTCTGTCATTGTAGTACAAAAGAGACCATTATTATATGTATACAAATGGACATAACTGAGCTTTAATGCATTTTATTTACAAAATACCTGTGGTGATCTTAATTTGTCCTGTGGGCCATAGTTTTCAGCATTTCCTCTGCTGGATCATTCCCATGTCATAATCAACCTTATCTTAAACACAGGAACAGCATCCACTATTTTGCTTATCTTTTCCTTCTCATTCTCATGTTCTTATAATGTACTCCTATTGGTCTTTGATTGTTAAAAGTTGCTAGAAGTATCTGTATACTATAGCCTTAATTTTGAACTATTTTATCTTTGTTTCAGGCACATCATCCTGGTTTTCTTCCTATCTGGTTGCCTTTTTGTTACCCCTTTATTGACCCCTTCTTTTCTCACAGATCTGTAAATGTTGAGACACCCCAGGATCACTTTTTTATATATTATCTTTCCCTTATCAGACTTCATGTGATTCTGTAACTTTAGAAACTATGTGATAAGTTGTCCTGAGTTGACAGCTCTAATTGCTAACACATCCTAGAGTTCAAAACTACTACATTCAATCTTCTTTTTAGCCTCCTCATATTCATGTTTAATAGGAAGTTTATAACTAAACTTATTATAACCAAAACATAATTCTTAATATATCCTCCAAATCTATTAATTATACATATTTTATAATATCTGTAAATGCTACAAATGTTACCATAACTGCTCAAATCTACCCAAGGAGTCATTATAGATCATATTTTCTTTCATATCTAAAACCAATCTATCTGTAAATCCTATTGACTTTACCTGTAACATACATTTTTTATCTGACCAACCTTTACCTCCTTTACTGGAAAAACTCTTGTCCAAGCAACTAACATGTCTAATATGGAGTACAACAGTACCATCCTCTCTCACCTCCCCACTGCTCATTGCCACAGCAGCCAGACAGATCTCTGTAAAATATAAATCAGAGTATGTGGCTCCCAGTGTCTTTCAGTTATACTTAAATAAATGACTCACCTCCTTCCCAAGGCCTTAGAGACTGTATGAACTATTTCCTGACAATCTCTTCAACCTCGTTTATAACCACTATTCACTTGTTCACAGTTGTCTGCACATGTGGTTTTCTTCCTAGTTTTTAAACCTGTCAAGCACACTGAAGCTCAGGAAGTTTACAATTGCTGGTTTCAGTGTCTGTCACCTCCACCAGGTTCAAGGCTTCACTTCATCCAGGCAGAATTGATCCCTTCTTGAGAAAGGCAAAATAATTTTTAAATCTCCCGTAAACTTACCATGCCTTTAATGCCACTTACTTATAAATTTCTTTTATTCCCAATTTACTGCAAAACTCAACTAACTTTACATACTATACCTACTTTTTCCTGGCCCTGCCCCCTTAAGAGGCCTTATTTTCTTCCATAGTCATTTTCTATGGTATTATTATGCTCTATTTTATGCAGAAAATATACCAGAAATACTTATTCATGCATTTGATTTTGTACTCGTTATTATTTCCACCACTGAGGTCCTACTCCTAGAATGTAATCTCCCTAAAGGCAAGGATTTAATCAGTCTTATTCACTCCTGTATCATGAGTCTGTAAATGGCTTAGAATATATTAAATATTAAATAAACATTTGTTGAATGATTGACAAATGCCAATCAAATTTTTTTGGTCAGTATCAGCATTTTAGTGACGTATTAAAAATTGTATGTAATATCAACAGGCAAAGTTTACAAACAAATGTATGTATACTGGAATGTAGAAGAATTTCTAAATAAAGGTATAATTTTATTTAAAGTATACAGAAAAATAATGAAGATAACCAATGGTTTCTGACTATATCTTTGAAAGAAAATCTAGAGAAAATGAGATACAAAAATTGATGGATGGCCTTATTTAAAGAGGATTTTCATAAGTCAGCTAATTAAACACTAAACATGTTACATATAAATGAAAAGGAAGACTTTTAAAAGGATAAGAAAAGTTAATGAGGTAAAGAAAAACACAAAGAGCACTTTATGGCAATAAAAAAATAGAGTACTAAGGAAGCAGATGCCAAAGCAGTAGGATCAGGCAAGCATAGCTAAAAAATAAAGCAACAAACAAACAAAAATCACTTAAAAATAGTTTATATGCATTTTTCCAATATTGATGCATGTTAGTGTTTGTATTAATATGACAGTGTCTACAGGATTTTTATTGGCTGTGTTTTTCTCCTCCTAAAATCATGGTCCTTATTGTGGAAATTAATATTAATCTAAAATTTCTTTTTTCTCTATGTCAATAAACAAAGAAGAATAACAACTGTCACATAATTTTCAAAAAATATTTTGTAACTGAAAATAGGAATAAATGATTAATATTGTATTTCCAGTAGAATCCCCTTGGTAATTCATTCTCTACACACCTCTCGGTGCTACAGTGGCTTTTAATATACTCTCTAGTGTATATTCTATAGTGTGTTTTGGACTGAAACAGTGACACACAGGAATGATGCTGAGGGGAGATATAGGACAACTTAGCCCTTGGTGAATGATTTAAAGAATGATTGAGTTGTTTTTCTTTCTAGAATGGAAACAAGTTTTGTTTGTACTTTTATTATCATAAATAAGGCTTGTATTTTCTGGGTAAGAGCTTGTCTAATTCTGACAAATACCCATTGAAAGTAGATAGAGAAGCAGAAGAGATGTAGTAATTTTTTAGAGGAAAAGAATGCAATGAAAATGACTTATGTTCCTTCAGCAGATATTTGATTTCTGAGAGTATCATTCAATCCATTTGGCCCTGGTGAAAGCCCATGGTCTTCATAAATCTCTCCTGTTAGGAGGTACTATTCAACTTTACTTTGCTTAACAGAGCTGTTAAACTCTCGTCACTTCTTATTCCTTTAGAGACGGGTTAGTGGTTGTTATATAAGTGCTTGTATTGTTTTCTAAGTCAAGTCAGGGTAATTTCTGTTTCTATCCTCTGGTTCAGTGCCTCTACTTTTCCTCCTTTGTCCTTTAATTGGTTTTCTCATTGTCCTTCTTTCAAATACAGGCATTTGACTCTTTATACTTTTATATGCTGAATGACTGCCAAATACTGTAAAGTATTAGAAACTATTCAAATTTTATAAGCTAATTTTGGGAAGGGGAAAATGACAATGTGATGCTACAAAAGGGAAGAAAGTAAATATGGAAGAGAGAGGTAGAGAAAACATGACAGGATTATATGATAGCATTTGATACAGGCATAGTGGGAACAGAAAAAAGACAAATAAAATAATGAAAGAGTTAACAAAGAGGGGGCAGAACCCCCCAAAATAAGGCATATAATGCAATAAAGTTATTTAAGTTTTAAGGTAAATTGGGAATAAAAGAAACTCCCGAATACGTAGCATAAAATGAGTAAAAGCATTGTAAGATGTAAGGTGATGAAAAGTTTATGGGAAGTTTAGTAATCATTTTTCCTTTCACAAGAAGGACGTGAATTCTGCTCTGAAGGAAAAAAAAAAAAATGGCAAGAAGAAAACAATGGCAAGAAAAACAGTTGTCAATTTACTAGAGAAGATTGAAGATAGCAGGTTCAAGATTTTTCAGAGAACTCTTCTGACAAACAGTAAAATGTTATGTCTTTACAATCAAGTTGTCACGAATAACAATATACTCGCTCTTTTATTCATTTGTTTATTCACTCAATAAAGATGTACTATTTATACACTGTAAAAAGCATGAGTGTAGAAAGATGAATATTTTCCTGGGCAAGTAAGTGATGATAATCCATCAGATCAGGGTGGGAACAGTGTTTGTGAGGAAAAGAGGGCTGATTATGGATATATTCTGAAGATAGAGCTGATATGCTCTCTTGATGAGTTGGACATAGGATTACATGAATAGAGTCATGAATTAAACCAAGAATTATGGCCTACACAACAAGAAGGATATAGCTGCCTTCAACTGAAGTTAGGAATTTAGTTTCTGACATGTTAAGTTTGAGATAGATTTTAGATATTGTATACGATATGTTGAATAGGCAATGGAACAGAAATGGCTAGAGTGAGGAAGAAATAACTACTCTGGAGAGAGAAATTTGTGAGTCTTTGACATATAAAAAATTATTAAATATACAAAAATAGATTTATGATGAGATCTGAAAATGAAAATAGATGAGGTCAACAAGGAAGTGAAAATACAGAGAAGAGAACTAAGGAGTAATGCATGTGGCATTCCAAAATCCATGTGGCAAGTAAAGTAGACTGAAGAGGAGAAACCAGAGTGCTAGTAGGAGAGAGGAAATACCAGAGAGTACGTTCCTTTGAAGTTCCTAAAGCAAGAGAGGGCGACAGTTGACAATGTCAAATGCTGACTGGTTAAATGAGATGAAGACTAATTGACATATTAAAGAAATGGACGTTAAGGGATAAAGAACAGTTAAATAATGTTAAATATAAATATATTGAATATCCCAGTAGATTGTTAATTTGGGTACAAAAGATAGTGAGTTAGACATAGGAAGAAGTGATTAGGAAATAGGATAGATGAACCTGATATTAAAGATGGTTACAGCGGTGTGTTACACAAACTGTAACTTGCTCGTAATAGCCAATTGATAAATTTTCAGGAACTTTGTAAGCTGGTTGAAAATCACTAGTACCTTAAAATCAGTCCTGGTTGGAGAATTTGCATGATACAAACAAGCAAATTCTAGAAATCCAGGCTTTTTTTTTTTTCTTTTCTTTCACAGAGCCGGTTTATCAGCATATTTTGTATATTGCATATAGTTATTGTAGAGTTGAGAATAACTATTAGTGTAACTACTCAAGTAATTGAGAGATAAGCTAATAAGACAAAATGAGTTCAAATTATTGAGAATCCAAAACATGAGATGCATAAGCTATATATTGTTCTCCATATGTGTATATTGAAATAACAAAAATCAAGACAGTACTAGAGAGAGTAACTGTGAGTCACAAACAAAACAAGAAATAATGGGGCATGACTAGTCAGTTGTCAGATGATAGCATTGAGGGATAGTGTGTGATATCCGTGGGAAATATTTGTACAAAGCTGGGAGTGATGGGGGTGAGAAAAGAAGAATGGGCTAAAAGTATCAATAGGAGCTAGGCATCCTTATACCTCATTTTTTGCCTCTATGGTATAGGAGCTATGGTAGACAAAAATTACTATCACTTGAGAAGACTACATGAAAAGCAGAGTTTGTGGAGATAAGTCAGAGTTTTGAATATGAAAGGAAAGTTCAGAGGAGAAGATCAGGATACTAGAGATTGTTCTGATAATGTCATAAATTTCATGAGTCTCATAAAAGACTTTGAGGAATTAGAAAATAATGGAACGGGTATTACAGAGACATGTATATAAGAGTGAGGGGCATGGCAGTTCATCAGGGAGACTGAGGGTTTTTGTGTTGATTTATATCAAGAGGAATAAAGGACTTAATGATATTAGTCATAGTGAATTCAAGGGGGATTATGTTGAATGCTAAGGAGTGGCTGGCTTATGATTCTTCCTCTTCATCTTTGAGATGAGATTATAAGGTTTGAGAGGCATAGTCTTAGGCTAAGTGTGCTGGTCCACTCTGACCTTTGGGAGAGTTGAAACTTCTAGAGATTGTGTGTAATACTGTGAGGCCCGCCCTTCACCACTGATGATGAGGGAGGATGGCCTGAAAGAGGTGTAACCTTTAGTTCCAGAACCCAACTCTACATCTTGATCTTGGAGGCTAAGGTTCTTTCAGACTAAATAGTTCCTATAGTGTGGAAATGGGAATTGTTTTTTAAACTTGTGAATATTTCATTTTATTTTTCATAAATGTAATAATGTAGCTTTCCAGGAGAGAACAAAGATAGTTATTGATTGTGGGGGTAGCAAATAGTGCATAATTTAAATTCTTCACTTATTCTCTTCTTGTGAATGGAATACATTTTTTTTTTCTTTAAGGAAATAGTCAATTCAGTACTTCTCAATTTTTTTTTCTTATGCTATGCACAGGAAAAGTAAGGAAGCATATATGATATGGTATTAGGACTTCATGACTTCCCTCAGTCACAGACTTGAATACTCTTAGAATACAAAGCCAGTAGGCATGAGGAACCGGATTATCTTGGATGCTTTTTGACTTTCTGAGGGAAAGAAAAAATCTGGGTTGATGACATGGTTTCAGGTAAATAAGGCACATAGATTCTTGGTAAGGGCTGACACCATCAGAGTTTACCTCTAATAGGTGGATGGTCCTTAGGAGCCAGACATCATTTTACAGTGTGATGTGGTCTAACAGACTAACCGGAGTCTGGATGTCACACTGCTAGGGTATGGCAGTGCATGGAACTGGGGTTGGCATGGTTGCTGAGTGGATGAGCACCTAAAAGTGTACCATACTAGGACAGGTGCAAATTCCATGGAGGAGGACTCATTTCCCTCTGGCTGGGAAACATTTCTTCTCTAAATGACAAACCTTCCCTGCTCCCAGACACTTTGGTGTAAATATGACTTCTTAGATAGTGCAAGAATTATTTTTAGAAGAGAAAAATAGTAATGGTAACTTTGGATCTCTGTGACAGAAAACTAATGACTAAAAGAGATGTGATTATGTTCTATGCTCACTTCATGGTCCAGCTATAAAAAAGTAAATTCCTTAAAAAATCATCAATTTATTACTTTAAATTTTTTGCTTGATTGCTTCTGTGTTTTATTCTTCTACTTGAAGAGTATCCATTGTTTATTCAGCTTTGGGTCCTTAGTACCTAATACAGTGGCAAACACCTGCAAGGTCATTACTTAAAATTTGTTGAATGGGTTCAAAGGTTACAACTCTTTTGATTCTCAGTTACATTCAGCCACTGGTGTCTGTTATGGAGAACAGACTCTAAGATATTTAAAGAAGTAACTACATAGTGAGTTAGAATTAGCCTTTCCAAACAATTAGTTCATAATTAAATTCATTATTTAATGAATACATGGGTTTCTAAGTTTATAAAAACCAAAATGAACATTTTAATTTTATTATAACCTACGCCTTGGCCCTCTAACTTGAAAACAATCAATGGATAGGAAGATTTATGCCCAATAGGTAGCCAAGATATATCTTATTAGAAATTTTATGAATATATTGTAACTGAAGTTCTTCCAGTATGATTTTAATTGCTAAATGGATGATTTATGCTTATGTTTAGATAATGGGATTTATGACTATCCAGAGTAAATAAAATAATTCTTAAAACTCAACAATAAGAAAACAAACAACCCAATTAAATAACGAGCAAAAGACATGAAGAGACACCTCCAAAGAAGATATACAGATGACAAATAAGCATATGAAATGATGCTCGACATCATATGACATTAGGGAATTGCAGATTAAAGCAGCAATATACTGTTAGATGCCTATTAGGGCAGTTAAAATCTAAACTACTGGCAACACTAATACTGGTGAGGATGTGGAAAAACAGGAATTCTAATTCATTGCTGATGTTTACACAAAATCCTGCATGTAAATGTTTATTGCAGCTTTAATCATAATTTCCAAAAGTTGGAAGAGAAAGATGTCTTTCAATAGGCGAATGCTTAAATAAGCTGTGATATGTGAAAAAAAAAGGAGAAAGAAATGAACTATCAGTCTACAAAAAGGAACCTTAAATTCATGTTGCTAATGAAAGAAGCCAATCTGAAAACACTACATACTGTATGATTCCAACTATATAATATTTTGGAAAAGACAGAACTGTGGAATCAGTAAAAAAAAGATAAGTGGTTCCCAGGGACTCAGAGATAAGGGAAGAAGGGAAAGATAGATGGAACATGGGATTTTTAAGGCAGTGGAACTATTCCATATGACACGGTGATGGTAAATACATGTCATTATACATTTCTAAAAATCCCCTGAATGTACAAAGAGTGAACTCTAATATAAACTATGGACTTTAGTTTACTAATGTGTAATATTATCTCATTAATCATTACAAATGTACCATGCTAATATGTGAACAATAGGAGAAGCAGTATATTGAAGTTCTCAAACAATTAAAAATAACTGGATTAATTGACTTTCTTCCCTTTAGAGTTAATGTTAGTTTTTGCAGTCAGTGGAGAAGTACTGTTCTTATTACAGCACACGCATACACATACGTACACACACATATTAGAGGTCATGTTGGTTTCATTGAGCTCATGTATAATCTCTAACACTGAGGACTTTAAAAATACACACACACACACACACACACACACAAAGTGGTGGGGTATGAACATACTGGGGAGCAGTTAAGAGTTTACTGCTATACAAGCACTTTGAAAAGCATATGCCTCTGTCTGGCGGTTTACTGTATCTCATATAGCCCAAGAATGTTCTATCTCCTTTAGTCTGAGAAAAACTTTTTTTCTCAGGTGGTTGATTATGCTTTTCTGGGACTCAAGGGTGGAATTAAACTAATTTTTTTTTTTTTATCAAAAGCCCAAGCCATATTTATTTGAATTATTTCATAATCATGAAATGCAAAATGATTCTTTTGCTTAAATTACTCAGGTAATATTAGTATTTTAGTTCAGGCTCATTTTACACATTTAGTATTGTGTGGGTTTATGTGTGTGTGCTGGAGACCAAGGGTTACACCCAAATCCAAGAGACCTTCTATGAATAATATTTTAAAGGAACTAAACAGAATTTTGAAATATAGTCTTATAATTAGAGGTAATTGAGGAAAGAGGAATTAAGACACATATAATTTATTTATACATATGTAACATCTAACATAATATGTAGTGTATAGTATATATATTATAGATTGATTATAAATATAAAATATAAATAAATACAGTAATATATTAAAATTTTTCTACATTATATAATATATAAATGTGTATATATGATATGGCATATATCATATGCTTTATGTTCATGATCTCTTTCTATCACTGCAAGGATTTTGCTAGAGGAGGTCTAGATTTGATATAATTGCTATTGGCCTGGACTATCCTCTAGACAAAGCTATAAAAAGTTCATGTGCAAATATACATAGTTCCCAATTATTAGGCTTTTTTTTTAACTTTCTGTAATTTGATACTTTGTTGAGCAATTTTATATTCCTGTCTTAATAGTTACAGATTTCACTATTCATTGTTTTTATAGAATCTATTCTTTTTGACCAGAGAAGGACATCTTGTAAAGATTCCAACAATTTTGAATCACTGATTTGAGTATCACTGAATTTCCCAGACCTTTTTATGCATGCACTTTAAACTAGCTCTTCTCCATATTTTGCTTTTGAAGTTAGCTACCTCAAATGGTCTTTGATATAGGTGAGGTCTATATTATGAATTCATGAAGCCATAAGTAAATTTTAAGGCAACATTTTATTGACATTAATTGCCAGAATATAAAAAATTTCCAACAATTCCTAAAAAAAAAATCCCATCAATTTCTACTCTTACTATGAACTTAAATAAGAGCTTCTTTAAAAAGACTAAGCTATAAATGCTTAGAGTATGATGATCGCTCATTCTCAGTTCTATATACTCTGGTCCTCTCTATGGGTCTCATACTGTTTTCCACATTGTAGCATTCAAAGAAAATTTTGTTAATTTGTTAAGATTTTAGGTACATCTACTTTAAAAACATGCTGAAATTTAAGTTTGAGTTTTAAACAATAAGGAAAAAAATATAGATGTAAGTATATAAGTTCTTAAATACAATTATATATGCAAAGAGAACAATCTATTTACCAAATCAGAATCCCAGTGTAAAAAATCATTAATATTCAACTAGTCGTTTTACTGTCTAAAGTCTAACTACTGGAGAAATGCTATTAATCATATTAACACTATTTATGGTAAAACATTACTCATCTTGTTTAAGGAAAGTGTAGTGTTTTTAACAGTCCCAAGAGTGTCATCTGATTACTATTATCACTCAAATCAGACAAATATTGACATCCATGTTTCAAGAACATACAGCTCGTACTTACTGACACATTTTTATATCTTTAACAGAAACATAAGAGAGAAGACAGTATCTTAGGTGTCTTTGACAAAAAGGCAATTGTTTTAGAGATGGATCAGCAGCATTTTCTCCAAAACAACACATTCATGTCTAAGTTAAGAAAAAAGTCATTTGGGCTTCTTTAACTTTATAAATTTTTCCCCTGAGAAAAAGTAATAGCATAAATGTTTCCTAAATTCACTGGAGCAGAAATCTGGAGAAATCAGAGGAGCACATGAATTTCTTTCTAAATATTACTCAGAAAAAATAATAAAATAATAAATTACATAAGAGGAAAATTAGAGATTTTAGCACTGATTTATATTCAATTCAACCTAGTTTTGCTTTTTTTGACAAGCCAGAATATAAAGCATATTTTAAAAAAAAATGATATTGCAGTATGAAGTAAGGTTTTTTTCCCCTACATTATTGAAGTAAAGTTGACCAATAAAATTATGTTTGAAGTGTAAATAATGTTGTTTAATTAAATATGCATACACACACACATACATACATGCTATGAAAGGATTCTTACCATCTAGTTAAATTAACATATCACCACATGTATTTAAATTTTAATTTTTTTGATGAGAATATTTTTTCTAATGTCTTAGCAAATTTAAATTGTACAATATGATGTTATCAACTATAGCCAATATGTTATACATAGATCTCTAGACCTTACTTATCTTATAGCCGAAACTTTGTACAAGTCACATATATATGCTTTCTACAGCATTGAAATAGAGAGTTACTGGGTCTGTATTAGATTCCATAAGTCAACCTTTAAGATTCACCTCTTCTGGTGGCCCTGATTTGCTTTATTTTGATGTATACTCTGTAAGAACCCGTGTGTCCCATGACAATGTTTTACGTGTTATGTGTTTGAACATAAAAAGGCATAAATCTCATTATTGGATGAAGACACAAATGACTGGTTACTAATGCTATAGGCTAGAGGTAGGCAAACATTTAAGTCCAGATAAAAATAGAGTTTTTAGCCATATTTTGTTTGTTACACCTATTAAGCTCCACAGTTACAATGTAAAAATAATCATAGACAGCACATAAAAAACTAAGTGTCACTGTGTTCAAATGAAACTTTATGGACACTGAAATTTGATTTTCATATACTTCTTATGATTAACAAATATCAATCTTTTGATTGTTTTCAACTATTTAAAATGCAAAAACTATTCTCAGCTTGCCAGCTATGTGTATGGTGATGGGCTGGCTTTGATTCTCAAACTGTAGTTTGCTGACAATAGAGGCATAAAACCAGTTTGTGTAAGCCAATATATACATGAGATGATAGTGTAAAATACAGAAAAAATAATAATTGTTTGAGTTAGACATGCAAACTAGAAGAAAGTGAGGTTATTTGGCAGTTGAAGTTAAGTCTAATATTAGGAATAGAGGACAAGGAATTGGTAGGCAGTAGAGATAGAAACAAGTTCTTAAGTAAAGGTTCGAAGCAGAAATGAATGAAGTGAGTTTTGGTTATTTGGAACTTATCACTGATTTGTATTAGCTTATGCGAATGATAAATGATTAATAATTTAATATTATAATTAAAATGCTTCTAATATCTGATAAAATATAATCAATATTCCAAAATAGCTAAATTTTAATATTTATATTAAACATGGATATTAAACATGGATATAAATATAAATTAAATATTCATAGAAATCTTTGTAGAAAGTTCTGTCTTCTCCCTGATTTGATCTCATCAATTTCTTTTTCCTATTTTTTGCTTCTAAAATTTAAAAATATATATATTTAAAAACATGCAAGTAAACAAACCGTATGAAAATAGCACCTCTTCTGAGGTGGAATTATAGAATTCTAGCGTAAGCAATTCCTATTTGCCACTGGCTTCAAAGATACTACATTTCTATTATAACTTCTAAGATGAAAACATAGCAACTTAACAGACAAAAACCCCTCCTTGAATGTCATACATCCTATGTAAAAGCTATGTCTTTAAGTCTCTAAACCAAACAATTTTAACGAAAGAAAAACTCAGTCGTGTGGTACTGATAATATTAATTAGCCAGTTAAGTCTTACCTTTTCAAAAAATGATTACAGAATTATGTGAGCAAATCAGAGCTTGGATCTCCTTAAGATACGAACATTTAAGTATGAATATTATAGGTAGTTGTGATGAAAGATTTTAATTCCCAGGCAGGTCAAATTTCTTGATGAAGGATGTGGAAAATGTTCTTTCAGAACATAACAGCAACACTAGCTTCAATGTAAAAAAATGTGTTTGGTAGTATCATATTGGAACAAATGTTTCCAGCCTGATCTATATTGAAAGCAGAAAGATAGCAAATTATTTATATTTTGAATAATGTTATTAAAGAATAATGGATGGAATTTGTGCCCTCAGAAACTTCATTTAGGTGATCTGTGCACAAGCTATTAAATTGTCATGCCAGGCTTCAAACCATACAACCTAATCTAAGAGGTCCACACTCTTTACCTTCTGTAAAATATTCATTACTCCAGAGGTAAGTTTTACCAAATAGTTCACCCATTGTAATTTTCCTACTGAAATACTTTAATAGCAAACATTCAGGGCATTTGCTACAAACGGTATTATATATGATTAATTTCTGCTTTATTTACGTTCTACATTTTATTTGAAAATGCACACTGAGGTAGAAATATTTTGAATTTTAAATAATATGGTATGAGTATAAAAGTTGAAGAAATGGTCTTAGTAAAAAGGGCAAATTGAGAAATGAATGGCACAATCTTGGACATATTCCAGTTGTCCTAGGGTTTTACTAGGACTTATGAAACGTTCAAAATTCGTGGTGATATAGTTGTCCTGGTGGTATGAGGAGGTTCTTTATATAATACTGCGGTTCCAAGTCACAGGGATACTGAAATATTCTCCGTTGGTGCAAACGTGTTAATGAAACTATTACTAGTTGTTGGCCAACTGTCAACAACCTTGCTGGGTTACAAAAGCCCAGCCTGAGGCAAAGAATAAATGTTTAGATTTAATTTTTTACTACTAATATATCCCAATGCAGTGGCCTTCACCATTTTTCTTATTTACATTCTTACGCAACTATATTTACATTCTTATGCAACTATATTGCTTGTTAAAGATTATAAATAATCTAAAAATACTAATTTATTTTGGTTACAGCATTCCAATGTAGTAAGTACTGATTTATCCATGCCTCCATAGGTGATCCATTCTCTCAGCAATAGATGCTTTTAGTGATGCCTATAACTGTTTCTGACTGATTTATTTGAATGAATTTGAATTACAGAAGAAATGATCCCAAATATTATGACCAACAATCCCAAACCATTCTGAGATTATTTTTCAAGCATTCTAGATTTCTAGGTATGGCTTCAGGTATGTGCCTGATGCATCCTATATTTCTCCATATTCAATGCTCCATGCTCTCTTTATGTCTTCAGTCTTTAATTTTCCAAATATGTTGATACATAAAAACTAATATAATTATCATAATATATGTTCCATGTAATTATATATTTTATAAAGCTTTATAATTAGATATAATATAAAATTTGTTCATGTTAATCATTAGATTCTTCATCTACGGTGCCACTTTAAGTACACTTCAGAAACTTTTAACAGCCAAGTTCTTCTGAAAGTGCTCCAAATGCAGAGTTTTCTTGGAATACTCTGAAGAGACCTCTCTGAGGTGTCTGAGTGCCAAGTGGGCACCAACTGGATATAATTGTTCTTTATAGCATTTAGTGCATTGTTGATGCTCAAAGCATCTTTAAATGATGACAATAGTAACAATGTCCCCTAGACTCCCAATAGAATGTTCTCTCCTTTGCTATTTTCTCCCCACTGGGTGTGTTACAAGATCCAGTCTCACTGTCCAAATTGCTTGGATTCGTGGCTCTTTGTTTCCATGCTTTGGCATCATTCTTTCACTATATTTATTGGTATTTTGGCATTTCTTTCACTCAGGAGATGTGGGGATTGGCTTGTCTCTATATCATCCTTAAACACTGAAAAATACCTCACAGCAAGCCCATCCAAATTCTTAATTTCTCTTATTTTGATCAGGAAATATATAGTTTAATGTAAAATATAACTTTTCTCATAGAGGAAAAAAGGCACCAAATGAAACCTGAAGGTTTTATTCAACTCCAGTGTCTCAAGATGTTATTCAATTTCTATTTCCCATGTTATAAATCATAGAAACACTTATCTTTCCATTCCAGTAGATCAGCAGAAAGCTGAGGGACACTTTTACATTATTTCAAGTTCCCAATAGTTTCACTATAATAAACCTTTGCCCACTAAAAATCTATTGCTTTCTTTACAGTTTAACATTGTTGCATTATCTAATTCATGTAATGGCTTTTCAGAAGTAGCAATGACACTGATTATTTTTATTTTATTACTTTAGGATGCTATAATAGCTAAATTTTCTAAAAATCTCATTTTTATTTCAAAATTATTTTCTTTTTCATTTTAAATACATATATATACATGTGTGTGTGTGTGTGTGTGTGTGTGTGTGTGTGTGTGTGTAGTCTTTTGGAAAATATAAAATTATAGAATATATCACAAGTTACATATACATACCCCACACCCAAAGTTCTAGTAATAAGCTAAAAGTCTAATATTTTCATAATGATGTCACACAATTTAGACTTCTAATCACATTAAGATGAAAATTTACTCCATGAACTCAACCTGCAGGTCTGTAACAAGGCCTATATATGGATGAAGAAAAATGGGGCCTTGTCTCTTTGTATAGTTGGTTGAATAATGTACCATACTACTCAAAACATTGTTGGATTTATTGGTATTTAATTCAGTCTCAGGATTTACAAACACAAATCTTGTCCTTATTCACTTTCCTGATATCTTTTTAGGTAGTGAGAAAAATTAATATCAGAGAATACATTTATTGAACTGAAACTATTATTGCTGGCAAGTACTTACACTCCAAACCCCAAGTAATTCTCTAGTGGTAGAATCAGAAATTAAAAAAAAATAAAATTAAAAAAAATAAACTAAGTTAAATTTGTTGTAATAAAAATACCATTAATTCAGTGTTATGTTTTCGGCATGGAATTTAGGCATTTTACATCTCATTTGATCTTTACAGCAACTACCTGAAGTGTTTCTGTCACCATTTTACAGATAAATAAACTGAGCATAGAGAGATTTGTTAACTAATAAAGGAGCACTTTGCTAATAGGTGTTGAATGCAGATTCTTATTACAGAAGTCAGGCTCAATGTTCTATGCAGAAAATGCATAGAAATGGTTTAAGTGATTTCCACTACATAAAAGCCTTAGCAGTTTTCTTTGATTTTTCTGCAACAAGTCCATACCAGTGTTGGAGATTCTGTATCTTACCTTTCTGCTGACAGGTAATGTCAAGGTAAAACGTATTTACTCCAAGAAAAGATAGTTGGTTCTCATTCTGCTGTTACTCTTTTACCAATCTTGGTGTCCAAACAGGATCTTTGCATATCCTTTTCGTGTTCTTCTTATAAGGATGTAGAGTTAGAAAAAGAGACTGCTCAATAGTGGCTGAGAGAGAAAATGATTGGGTGTCTTAAGCTGTTCCAAGTGACTGGTAATTATTATAAATGTCATATATTGATTAATTGGTTGAGTCAATAAATATTTGTTGAGTTTCAACTAAGTATTGAAGTCGGTTTCAACTAAGTATGAAGTCTAAGTATTGAAATAATTGAACAAAAATAGCAGTTATACTACACACTGGAACCCAACATATCAATTTTATCACACATTCCCTTTTTTTGAGATAATGTAAAAAAATAATAATAATAAACAAATTTAAATTCTATTTCCCCCAAGCAGCAGAAACATTTATAAGTTATTTTTCTTATGTCTTATTATTGTTATTATGCTATTATTTAAACTATGTATTTGACCATGGGAGTACATATGGTCCATTAATTTACAATAAAACAGTTTACAGAATCACTCCCACGTCAATTCAGAGAATATTTCCAGTGATCCAGTGTTAAAAACTAAATTAAAGCAATCTGGTACATTTTTGATTACAGAACTTTTTGACTGTCTCCACAGGTGTAGAGCACTATTATCTTACCCCCAAAAAATTATTTGAATAACTAAATAAGTAGGATCATGGAAGAATTTGCTTCAAGAGGTAACCAGATTTTTTTTTTTTCTTATAACAGTTACACAGGAGAAAATTAGAAGTGGTCAGAGGAACATCATAAACTAGATATAAAAACAAATGAGTCAATCTTGATTCTAATGAAAATTATAATCTAATTTGGGAAATAAGCAAAGACAAATATAAAGACATACTTTTTTTTCATTTTTGAAGGACTGAAGTTTACAATGTATTGATATTGATATTGAATAATATCAGTATATGCCCCTTATGCTATTCTCCTTATACATAAAAGGCTGTCTGAGAAATAAACCTGAAGGAAAATTTTCTGATATGCAATATTTTAATATTTCACCTGTAAAAATAAAGTTATAAACCATAATTCAGGGAGTGACTGCTGTAGTACCTATATCTCCTAAATCCATTATCTCTTCCAAAACAAATTTGGCAAAGGCTTATCAGTGTTTGAACTTGAATAAGAAGATTTGAGAGATGGTTGGAAATAACAGATAAAAAGTGTTAGGAAATCTCATTGCCTGGAAGGCTTAGCTCTCTTCCACACATATGTGAGAAGAGAATCACGCCCTTATTTCTGTGATAAGATCTGAAGGCATATAGTTTCTATAAAAGTTGTTTATTGGTGAGACATTATAAAATATCTTTAGAACATTTTAATGGAGTTGAAGATCTCAGAATTTAATTTGAGGTCTAAGTTAAACAAACCATTAACAGCAGTATAGCACTCAGAGAACCAGCAAGAAGCATGGAAATTTATTAAAGAGGTTAAGTGTAATTACACAGTCATAATTTCCCATTGAAAGATCACACAATTTGCCCTTATGTCAGTACTCTTAACTAGATTTCAGTGAATAAATAATCTAAGGATTGGAAAGTATGAAGAGATGAGAGAATAAGGGTGCATACCTCATGTTTGAACTCACAGTAAAGGAATTATTCGATGAAACGTGCAATAGTCATCACACAACATTTTGTTTGTGAAACTCTAACATAATCCAATAGTTTTCTTCAGCGACATCTTCTTAAAAGCATTAACAATATATGCCAATCTTTGCCTTCAAGAATTGTCTTAAAACATTCCGCATCTAATAAATTGTTGAGTACACAAATATGGAAAGATATCTCATGTTCATGGATTAGAAGAATCAATATTGTTAAAATGTCCATAGTACCTAAAACTGTCTATATATTTAACATAATTGCTATCATAATTCAATGACTTTTTTTTATAGAAATAGAAAAACAATACTAAAATCCATGTAGACTCACCAAAGACCCAGAATAGCTAAAACAATCTTGAGAAAGAATAATAAAGCTGGAGGCATCATACTTCCTGATTTCAAACTGTATTGTAAAGCTATACTAATCACAGTTGCATGGTATCAGAATAAACATATACACATAGACCAATGGAAACAGAATTGGGAAGCCCAGGAATAAACTCCACATATACAGTCAACTAATAATTCACAAAGGAGAAAAGAATACTCAATGGGGGAAAAGATAAGTCTCTTCAATAAATGGTATGGGAAAACTGGTTATCCACATGCAAAAGAATGAAGTTGGATCCTTGCACCACTTATAAAAATTAACTTAAAATGGATTAAAGACTTAAACCTGAAACCATAAAACTTCTAGAAGAAAACACAGGGGAAAAGCCCCTTGTTATTGGTCTTGGCAACAAGTTTTGGGATATGACACCAAAAGAACAATCAACAAAAGCAAAAATTAATAAGTAGGATTATTTTAAAATAAAAAGCTTTTGCATAGCAAAAGAGACAATCAAAATAAAAGGCAACCTGTAGAATAGGAGAAAATAATTATAAATTATATATCTGATAAGAGGTTAATATTCAAAATGTATAAGGAACTTAAACAGTTCAATAGCAAAAAAAAAAAAAAAAGAAAAAACCCAAAAACAAAAATCGAAAAACAATCTGAATAAAAAATGGCAAAGGTCCTGGATAGCCATTTTTCCAAAGAGCAAATAGCCAACAGATACATGAAAAGCTTATCAGCATCACTAATCATCAGGGAAATGTAAGTCAAAACCTCAATGAGATATCACCTTACACATGTTAGAATGGCTATTATAAAAACAAACAAACAAACAAACAAACAAATAAATAAATGCTGGTGAGGATGTGGAGAGAAAGAAAACCTACGTAGGGTTTGCTGGGAATGTAAATTGGTACAGCCACTGTGGAAAAACAGTATGGAGTTTTCTCAGAAAATTAAAAGTAGAACTACCATATAATTCAGCAAAACCAATTCCGGATGGATATGTATATACACACACAAAATAAATGAAATCACCATGTTGAAGAGATCGTTGCACCCCATATTCATTGCAGCATTATTCATAAGAACCAAGACATGGAAATGATCAAAGTATTCATTATCAGATGAACAGATAAAGAAGTAAAGAAGAGTAGCCTACTATTTACAACATAGATGGCCCTTGATGGCATTATGCTAAGTGAAATAAGACAGAAAAAGAGAGATACTTTATGATTTCACTTATATGTGAAACCTAAAAAAAAGCAACTCATAGAAACAGTAGATTGCTTGTTGGCAGGGGTGGAGTGGGAAAAATCGGTAAAGGTATTCAAAGGTTTTAAACTTCCTATTATAAAATGACTAAGTTTGGGGTATGTAATGTAATGCACGGTGATTATAGTTATAGTATTGCAGTGTATACTTGAAAGTTGCTAAGAAAGTAGATCTTAAAAGTTCTCACTTCAAAAAAGAAACAGGCAACTACGTGAGTTGATGGATGTGTTAGCTAACCTTATGTGGTAATCGTTTCACAGTATATGCGTATATCAGTTCATCACATTGTACTTTTTAAGCTTATGCATTTTTATGTCTCTTTTACATCTCATTAAAAGCTGGAAAAAAACTTCATATTATTAAAATTCATATACTGTTTCAATGTAATTATTTCATGAAAATCAATGTGATATTAATTTGCTATACTAGAAACATGTCGATAATAAATATGTGAATGGTTAGATATGGTTTGGTGTGCAGGACTTGTAGCTGTGAGGAAAACTCAAAAGCTACTTCTAATGCCAGAAGACTTTCATGAAAAGTATTCAAAGTTCTATAAAACAGCTGTCCCCAACCTTTTTGGCACCAGGGACCGGTGCTCCTATGAGAATCTATTTCCTGATGGTGGAGCTAGCTAGCGCTGGGGAGCGGATGCAAATACAGATGATGCTTTGCTTGTTTGCCTGCTGCTCACCTGCTGTTATGCCACCTGGTTCCTAACAGGCAACAGACTGTACTAGCCAGGGGTTGGGGACCCCTACTATAAAATGTAGTGCCAGAAAACTGCCAAAAAGAGCTATCTAGCTATTCCTAAATGTCACAAATAGTGTTTATAACATCACCTTTCAATGTTTCCACAGAGTATGTAGGCTATCTATACAACAACTCGCAGGAACATAAAAGATGAAGGGACAGGTTTCGCCCTGTGTGAGGGGGTTAATCATCTCCCATTTTAGTTTGTTATGTACCTTTTGGAAGAAGGTGAATCCCCAAGGATTAATTATAATATTTTGGGCCCATTCTTTGTTTATGTATTCTTTCATGTGTCTACTACTTGTCTAACCTTTTTGTTGTTGTTGGGAAAAGCCAGTTTCTATTTACTAATAAAAGTATAAAATTTTAGTATCACCTAAACTAACTCTACCTAGAGTTAATTGGTGAATATGTTTTGGTGAAGACTTGAACTCAAGAGGCTAGCCAGCTCTGGGCTTGACTATTTCTTCAGTGACATCTGAAATCATAAATTTGAAAGAAGGCAACACAACCATACCATTCTGTTAACTTACATGTAAAATCTGTGGAATAATAATGCATATAATATCTACCTCATAAGTTTGTTGTATTAAATAAAATGACATCCAAAATGCATTGTACAGATGATAGTGTATAGTGGGTATTCAAAAACATATGCTCTTATTCTGTTTATTATTGCAGTAATTTTGACATAACTTCTTTCAACATAATATATCAGTAAAAATGTGAGAACAACAAATCTCAAGTCATTTTTTTATTTTTAAAAGTCTATAGAATTCTATTCTATGGCTGAAGTGTATCTATAGAAGAATTAGGTGATTTTTTTATTACAATTAAAAACCACTTTGGATGTGAAATGTGGGCAAAATATTTATATACTTTCAATTGTAGAATTTTAGAAATCAGATGGCATTTAAAGAAAGGAAATAAAATATTGCCAAATACTTTTAAATTTCCCCACATAAAGTTTGAAACTACTTATGTTTTCACTAATGGCCCTTGAGTATGCCTGATTTTCTGGTTCAATAACATTTATTTGAGGTATCCACATTTGCTAGGTGAAAAATTGCATCATATTTTAAGTTGCCATCACCCTTTCTTATTGGTTAAGTTCAATGTTTTCCCATTGTTTGGTCACTAGTTTTTTTTTCTCTAATTAGTAATAAATTTGCTAGGTTCTAGGGTCTAAAACCCACTTATCACTTCAATGTTCACATGCAAGTCAAGGAACTTTTGCAAAACTTACCGTTTTATTCCAGTCTTTGCCTTTGTAGTAATAATTTGCTCTGAATGTTGTTGCTTTTCCTTGTCTGTACCACACAAAGTGACATAATCACATAATCAGATACTCATTTTAATGGTACTTTATTTGCTATTCAAATTGATTGCTTTTGTGTATTACTTTTCATGATAGCTGATGCACACCCAATAAGCTCTTTTTTAATTGAATTAAATCTATTCTATAGGTATATTTAAATTGATTTGTGCTGTTGGCTAGAATATGGAATGAAACATTACCTCCTGAGCATGAACAAACATTTCTTTGTTGCTATTATGGTGGCTGTGGTTTTGGTGTCAATTTACCTCATATATCTTCCTAAAATGTATTTATCTATTACACATTTTTATCCAGTTTGTGTAGCATAACTGGGATTTGAGTCCAAGTAGTCAGGTTCCAGAGTCCTCAGTCTTAATAAGTAAGTTTTTCCTCAACTATAACAAGTGTCTACGATTGCCATAAAAATCTTAAGTTGAAGCAACTAACTTACTAAGTTCACATAAGTTACGGAACAGGAATTTAAAAACATTTCTACCTAACTCCATACCTTACTGTACATCTTATTTATTTTTGTGTGTATATTGTCAGTTTCAGTTGAGGGCAATTCAACAAAAATTGGATTAACTAAAATTGAACATTAAGGAACCCATCTGCTATAAATTATAGCTGCAACTTAGAGGACAATAGTTTAGTTTGTTTTTATAGAAACACCGCTTCTATCATCACCTTCATAAACCAAGGGTTTATTGGCTAAGGGAGTACAAGGCAGTTGTTAATGATTGGTGAAGAGAACTTTAAGCACATGAGAAATTGGTATTGATTCTAGCTTATTTTTTCTTTTAATTGTGTTTAACAGCTACATAACTAATGAACATTGATTATTGTAAAACTTTCGGAAATTGGAATTATACAGACTAAGAAATCATAATTATCATTGTATTAGTTTGCTAAAGCTGCCACAACAAAGTACCACAGACTGGGTGCCTTAAACAATAGTTGTACATTTACCTCACAGTTCTAGAGATCAGAAGTCCAAGATCTAGGTGTTAGCAGAGATGGTTTCTTCTAAGGCCTCTCACCTTGGCTTGTACATGGCTGTCTTCTTCCTGTGTCTTCACATGCACATAGTCTTTCTTCTGTGTATCTGTGTCCTATTTTCTTCTCTTATAAAAATACAAATCACACTGGATTAAGGACCATCTTAATGACCTCATTTTAACCTGTTTACCTGTAAAAAGACTGTTCCTCCAATACCGACATTCAAAGTACTAAGAAGGTTAGGATTTCACCATATGAATTTAGAGATGTAAGTCAGCTTATAAGAGCCCTGTATCTCTCTAAACCTGTTCTCCATTAGATAACCACTCCTGAGTTTGATTTCAAATCCATGTAGTCATGTTCCAGAGCCAGAGTACATGAACACTGTAAAATCTATCCTCTAAGTCAAATACGTACGTATGCACACAAACACACATAGTATGTTATAATTGCATAAATATTTTGGTGAGCATTGAGAAAATTGTTCATACTTATTAATTTCAAATGCTTCACATTGGTTTTAATAATATTTATAGCTTTTTAATAAGAGCATATGAACTGTATGATTTGGTATATATAGACTTATTTTGGGTGGTCAAGGTATATGCTAGATTACCATATGTTAAAAAAACATATATAAACAAGTTTACTAATTATTGATCATGTAGTTTCTTTAATTTTTTAATTGTCTATTTGATTATTTGGGTTATAAAACTACTACTGTGTATTTTTAAATTTACTTAATATTTTTATAATTTTTTCTCAACTTTTTAAAAACTGTGGTGTTATCTTTCCTTTTTGAATGCATATACAGTATTTTAATTCAGTAAAAACTTTTAGTACTGTGATATGAGCTTGCTGTTAATGTGTTAATTTCAGCTCTCATTTGTCTGAATATGTTTTCATATTACGTTCATGTCTGAAGATATTTTCATTGGTTATATAATTCAAGGTTGACTTTTGTCTGTTTTAAGTCCTCCACCCCAAGATATTTAATGATATCATTTTATTACTTTCTCATTTCTGTTGATTCTGAAGAAAAATCAATTATTATAGCCCTGAATATTGTGCCATTTTTTTTATATTTGATTTTAAATGTTTCTTTTTATCTCAGGTTTTCTCAATCTGACTCTAACATTCCTGGAAGGTATATGTGTGTGTGGGAGGGGAGTTCTTTTTATGTTAAGCCTTTATTGTGATTTGGGCATCTGTGCTTAGAAAACTTAGATTAGTTGTATACAATTTTTATCTCTTATCATCTTACATATTTTTTTTTGCCCCTTTTCATCCTTCTTTGTTTTTTTCATTCCAATTATGCAAATTTCATAGTTTGATGTTTTATATTTTTATACTTCTTTACTTTGGATTTTTCCTCTGTGCTTTAGTTTGTACTATTTCTATAGGCCTATTATAACATGTACTAATTCTTCAGTAGTGTTTAGTTTGTTATTAAACTTAAAAACTTTTTTTTTAGAAAGTAAATTCTAGAACTCCAGAAACTTAAATTCTAGAACTTTGTTTTTATAGTGGTTTATTACTATGATGAAACCCTCCATTTTTTGGTTATATTTTCTCTAAAATTTTAAACATGTGTAGAATACTTATTTTAAAGCCTTTGCTAATTCTAACATCTGTGTCACTTGTGCATCAGCTTCTAGTGGCTACTCTTTTTCGATTATGGATTCCATTTGCCGGCTTCTTCACATGTCTAATAAATCATGATGGCTGATGAACATTTTAAAAGGACACTGAGTAACACTAGATTCTGTTAACTAGATTATATTATTTTTCTCTGTAAAGTGTCATCTGGCTCTGGAATGGAATTAAAGTACTTTGTACCTGTCAGGTGTTGATTTTGGCTCATTGAGTGGATCAATCTCAGTTTGCCTACAGTAGACTTTAATTCTAGGTGTAGTTCATACCACAAGTATAAGACCTTTTAAAATTATCAAATTAAAAAAAAATAGCACTTTCTCTGAGAGCCTTCTTTCTTTCTGGCTAAGATTCACTATCTCAGCACTGTTTGATTTCTGGAATTTTTGTTCATGTGGTAGGCCCCAAGCAGCTGATCTCTGTTCTATTTTCTGAATTCTTGCTGCTTGTCTGAAGCCTAGGATTTAGCCAGTATCTGAGGAAAACCTCCGTGCAACATAAAAACCCAAGTTTTTCTATAACTTGAATAATTTTTAGCTGTTTTTCTGGATAGCTAGACTTAAGCTTATAGTGAATGTTATTGATATTTTATATTTATAAAAGAGGAGTATCATTGTTTGCAGTAATACAAAATGATTTGAGTTTCAGACAATAAAATAGAAAGTACTTGAGAAAATATTAGATGTAAAAAGGTTTATAAACATGAAAAATAATGGATGGTCAAAATTTTAAAAAAATTACTAAAGGTTAGTATCATTATTTTCCTGCAAAAACACATTTTTATCCAAAGCAATAATTTTAATATTGGAAGTAATACAGTCTTTGAATTTGACTTCAGAATCAATGTATTATCACGTTACATCAATTTGATCTAAAAAAATTATATCTCTTCATACTAAAAACAAATGCTTAGTTAAAATTTCTTATTGCATGAGAATATGTGTAATAAAAACTGGGTCATTGATGTTAAAGAGTTCTTGAAATTGTTCTGTATCAAGGCAAGGGTTTAAAAATTGCTAAGTAAAATAAAACATCAGATAGGAAGCTAAGGTTTATATCTCACTCTCAGAAAGATATATCAATACCTTATACAATTTAAAATATACTAAATAAAATTTGCCTGTACAGACTTGTTTTCTCTCCCTTATACAAATGAGAATTCTCATAAGAAGAGTGCAAACAGAATGAGAGGTAGGAATGTGTCTTGAGTTATATAGCATATTGAGATTTGTCTTTTGTAGTTTTGAATTCTGTATATTCTTTATATGTAGCAAGACAAGTACATTCTACTAAGAAAATTATGAAGAACTAAAAAGAATTATATAAACTATTATAAATATATGTGTTTTTATTCATTTTGTAACATCTCTCTATTTTGTATTATTTGGCTAAGTTTGAAAAAAAATTATTCCATTAATTTGAAAAGAACCTTGTTTCTAATATGAGTTAACGTCAAGGAGTTTATAGTTTACACTGTGATGTAAACCACATTTTAACTTCAATATCTTATAATTTAGTATAATTTGTGGTGTCCCAAAGCTTTGCATAAACCTTAATAAAGAATAAATCTTTATGATTTGTTTCAACTGAATGCTTCTAAGCAGGCAAAAATGAAGAATCATTATATGCACTGGTAGAAACATACTTTTAAGCTGCAGTTTTGTTTAATTCCTGTCTCCTTACTCATGACAGCTATAACAAATAAAGAAACTGAGGATGAATTCATAGGGATAATTAAGCAGTGTTGATCTTAGGACAGTTGTCTTTTCAATGAAACACTGATTGCATTGTTCATAACAAAACTATCTCTGCATGACAGAACTAATTAGTGACCATCTGAACTTACTTAGCCAAACGAAAAAAGCAATTAAAAACACCGGCATCACTGGATCTACCATTGAACAGCTGGTTATATTGATAAGCAATCCAGCAAGTTAAAGCTACTTTAGAACACAATGGAACCTAATCTGCTTTCTGAGTAGTAATTAGAGAGCAATGAAAGAATTTGAGATTACTCTTCAGAAACTGGAATTGTGATGCAAACAACTTTTAAAATATATTTTTCTTCCTGAATTGGCATAAGAATAATAGGTGAAAATTTTCATATTCTTTGAAACATTTTGTATTCCCAAGAGGTTTACAGATCATATAATTTTTATCAACAATTACCATCTCTTAACTTTAGGATAAATTTGTATGACATTGCGTTTTGACTTACCAAAACAGGTGAAGATGGCCTTCACATATGAACCATTATAACACTTAAAAATTTGGAAGAGAAGTTGTATGTCATTGGGTTACAAATACCTAGAGGGCAGGAGTAAGTGTGTCTATAATAGAATGAAAGACAAAATCTCTGAAATGAGTGTGTACACATACACTTGTGTGTTTTATGTTGCTATTCTTCATTATATTTGTTTTTAAATGTCCATAAATATGAGAAATTTGTTTTTTAATTTTTCAGAAAGTGAGAAATAAAATCACATTCTTTTTCAGTTATATTTGGTACACGTTCCATGTAAAAAAAAATCAGTTGAATTCAATTAAAAGATAACACATAAGCAATGTTTTAAACTTAGATAACCTTTGGGTAGTTAACTGTGCCTGTTTAAAAGAATACTTACAATTCTTAAGTTGCTTGAGTCCTTTTCTGTTTTTATTACCATGTAAATAAAACAAAGTTATATCCCAGCATAGATGATAGTACAGCGTTCAAGCTTAAGATTTTTTGAAATAGAATAAGCATACATACCAATCCTCTATGTGCCATAAACCAGCTGTGCTGCCATAGGCAAATTACTTCATTTTTAACTCTTAGGTTACACACCTGAAAATGGATGGGAGGGAATTATTAAAATTGAAATAAACTATATGTATGTACAGATACATACATAAATGTACATGTACATATACTTACATATATGGCTGAATAATGGCCACCCAAAGTTAAAAAGATGTTAAATCCTAATCCCTGGAACCTGTAAATGTTATTTTACAAAGATAAATTTTCTTTTAAGAAGTGATAAAGTTAAGAATGTTAAGATATAAAATTATTTTGGATTATTCAGGTGAGTTCTAAATGCAACCACAAGTGTCCTTGTAAGACACAGGTAGAGGATAGATTAACACCCACAGCAGAAAAGAAGGCAATGTGACTATGAAGGTGGAGGTTGGAGTGATTCAACCATAAAGCCAGGGAACACAGCCACAGAAAGTCAGAAGAAATAAGGAGCAGATTCTCCAGCTAGCTCTTCTAGAGCCTCCAAAATGCAAATGGCCCTGCCTATAATTTGATTTTGTCTCAGTGATGTTAAGTTTGAACTGCTAGTCTCCGGAACTGTGAAATAATAATTTCTGTTTTATTAAACAACCCAATTTGTGGTAACTTTACATTAGGTACAAAAAAAAAATGTTTTACCTATATATATATTGCAAAATTTATAAGTTTGCATAGATATATAGTTATAATATTAGTATGTGAGTATTTTGACTGGCCCAATAAATAGAAGTTATAATTATTTCCAAACAATTCATTTTACCATTTATTTAGGTAGTAATTTAATTTGCTTCTCTGGCTTTTTCATTATTCTTTCTTTTTTCTGTTGTTTTGTTTTATTTGTTTTGTGTTACTGTTTTATTTACCCCATAATAAATATTTTAAAAAGAAAGCAAAACTCATTAGCCAGCTGCAAGGCAAAAACAGGTAGATGGTGAAGGTCTTAATCTTCACAGTACTTTTTTGAATCAGTAATGCAAGGACAAATGTCACTTCTTCTCCACTACCTTATTACATTCAATAAAGTTCCCTATCAATGCAGACAGTACTTAATCTAAGCATTTTATTTGTATACATTTACTTAACTGGCATTAAATATTGCAGACTATTTTGTTATTCCATGTCACAGATGAAATTAAATAACTCATTCTGAGTCAAAAGGCTAGTAAGTGGTGCCAGAATATTCTAAAGCTACCTCTCTTGAAGATTTAATCAGAATTGCTTATTTATTCAGCCAACAAATGTATATTGAGAACTTACTATGTATCAGAGCTATAGTAGGCAATAAGAACATAGTAGTCAAAACTACAGAGAAAATCCCTGTTCTTACAGTTTTCTCTTTATGAGTACAGAAAAAGGATCAGCAATCTTTTCTGTAGAAAATATTTTATTTCTATAGAAATATTTTAGACTTAGCAAGCAATGTAGCCTCTGTCAGTTACTCATCTCTGTCTTTAGAATATGAAAAAGCCAGAGATGATACTTCTGCAGCTTTATGTCCTTTTCCAATAAAATTTTGTTTACAAAAACAGATGGAGGGCCAGACTGGGTCTGTGTACCATTTTACTACCTCTAGTATAGGTAGACAATAAAGCAGATAAATAAGTACTAATAAACTATAAACCATGTTAGAATGTAAGTTATGAGGAAAAAATAAAGCAGAGAAATGAAATAAAGAGTTAGGAGTAGGAGACTTTATATTGTGTGGTTAGTTAGGGAAGATCTTTCTATGAAAGCAGCAATTGAATAAAGACCTGAATAAAGAGAGGAAACAAGTTATATGTATGTCTGGGGTAGGTGGAAGGAAGAGGCTTTGCAAAATCCCTGGAGTAGAAACTTGGTGGGTCTGACAGAACAGTGAGAGGATAAATAAGTCAATGATGTGTTTAGGCTGGAGGAGGTCAGAGAGAGAACAGGAAGCCACATCCTGTGTGGCCTTGCACTCCATAGGGAAGGACTGGCTCTGAGTTAAAGTAGGTCCCTTTTTCTGGTATGCTTAAAACAAAAATAACAATTGTGATGATATGTCCCTTGAACATAAGATTTACTCTTTAACAAAGAGATGCTAAGACAGTAGAAATGCAGCAGCAGAATATCTCATCCTTTTGTGACTTCACCAACATCTCTTTGTCAAAAACTGTACATCTGTGTGATGGCCTGGTGCGTGTCAGTCAGAGAGGAGAGAACAGAGGAGTCTGGGAGTCGGTCTTCTAATAGTGAATCGACAGAGGCTGAGAGTTGACTCCTGGAAACTTCAACAGTTTCTTCATTTGGGTGGGTTTTATGATTTCAGCAGAATTTGCAAGGCCCTCACTCAAAAAGGGTAATCCTTTGTGGGCAACATAAGCATGATAAAGATAAAAGGTCTTTCAGTTGTTGGAAGCCAGGAAATGTTAGAGACCAGCTTTTGGCTGAACTTGAAGCAGACGTCTGTATCACTGAATGGCATCTCAAGCTGATACAAAGAACATGGTTTCATGTTACAGGAGAACAGAGCATTCAGGAGAGGAACATATCTCCATGCTTTAATTTGTTTCCCAAGATATTTTCCCATTATCTCTTGGAGCTAAAAATCAGGGACATCTCCCTTACAAATTGAGAGTCATTGTGTCAACCAGGGAAATTAGATGGAAATGCTAAGTTTTAAAATTGTTTCTTGTGGATTTTTTCAGTCTACACCCGCTTACTGTCTAATAGTAGTAATTCTCTTTTACTATATATCTTAAGAAATCACATTGGTACTTAGTTTTTATTATAGTATTTGAGGTTTATTATAAATACTGTCATTAAATTATCATTTTCCTATTAATACATGCTTTCTTAACTATAAAATTTTATTGTTTTAACCCTAAGTCTTAACATAAATTAATAAAATTATAGAGTATAGCAATGGGTAATATATTTTAAAATATATAATGGACGCATAAGGCTTCGATATAGAATTGATTGCATAAATTATAAGTAGCAAATAATAGAACCCGATTGATCAATTCTAATGTAGTTAAAATTTCTAAAGGAGTTTTAGCTGATTTATATGTAAATTTACATTTGGTTCTATGTTTTTTACTTAAACAGTTCTTGAATGTCATGTATTTTAATCATTTTTATAAGACTCTTGAATGTTATACATTATTACTTCAACATAATACAGTGTTAACTTTAAATCTTAGGAATGAAAAATATTTAATGTCAAATGTCAGACAGCCAAATGTGTTTAACTTATTAGTAACTATTCTTGATTCTTAAATATAACCTTTCTTTTTCCTAAAATACTTAGGTAAATTCAATCATTTGGACTTTTTTTGTTTCTAATTAAACATTTTTAACTTTTTTGATTTACAGATATTAAATGGCATTCTAGTTTAGTCCTCTCACTATTTTGCAATTATGTTAGTTTTTCTCATTAAAATTCTCATGTATGTGTATATGTGTTTGTGTATTCAGTGTACACTCATGCATGGTAACTCTCTCATTGTGATTTTACTGTATTCTCCAGTGAATGGGACAGATTTTCTCTTTGCTTCCACTATCTCACCTACTCTTTTCCAATGTTGCCCTGTTTCTACACCTGTATACATGCATGCATACACATGTCTGCACCTACGAAATACTCCAAGGATTAAAGACAGGTGAATGGGAATTAAGGTAAACCAATCACCCCAAAACCAATAATAGAACAAGCAGTGTATTGCCTAAGATTGAATGTAAATCTTGTGAAAAAAATGTTTCAGCTGCTTTGTGTCTGGTTCAGTATGTAAGAACATTGGAAGTCATCACTCTTATCCACCCAACACCAACAGTAACAACAACAGAAGCTAACCAGATTTGAAAACAACAGATCTTCTTAGGTCTATGGGAGAATTGAGGTTGCAGGACAAACTGCTGTTCCCAAAATTAGAAAGATAGGTAAACACAGAGAATCGTAACTTACCCAAGTAGAATCCCATGAGCGAAAACCTCTGCGGGAACCTACATCAGAGTAGGAAAATCAAAATGGCAATTGGCAACTTGCTGGAGGCTCCATGTGGACAAGTCTGAGAGTTCAAAATTCTAGAGGAACCTAGTCTTAAGAGATCCTGAACTTTTGTGAGTTTTACACCTCCTGGTACTCTACCAGATTTTGACAGGTAAGATGGAATAAAAATCCCTATTTGATTCTGAGGTAAGAGGACAGAATTAGTAGCTACTTAAAAAAAAAAAAAAGTTCAGAACATTCTTTTCTTCCTAAAAAAACGCTGTCCTCAAATTAAGCTATTTCTCCAGCGGTTAATCAACTGGAATTTTACCAAAGTTTAATTGGGTGAAGGGAAATACCCAATTCAAGCCTCCTCTAGCCATTTGTCTCACCTAAGTTGAGAAAACAAAAAAAAAAAACTGAGGAGCACTGTGAAATTTATGGACAAGGCCACAGGTTCACTAAAACACTGAGATCTAATCATACAACCACACAACTAGAGGACTCTTCCCCTGCCCCACACCTTACCACCACATCGATAGGACTTCTGTGGAAAAATGGGAATATGACTGAAAGAGCTGTCTTAGGTAAGAGGTCTCTAGGTAATCCCAAAGTCAACAGGGGAAATAAAAACAAGGACACACAAGGAAAGTTTAGCCTCCGATAACTACAGGTACAGCAGATAGTAAACACAGCTTTTCCTCAGAAACCATGCAAGCATAAAAATATTGGAGCAAAATATTTAAAGTATTAAAAAAAAAAAGCCTCATCAACATAGATTTCTGTATCCAGTAAAATGGAGAAAAAAATGTTTCAAAGAGAAAGAAAAATTGAAGGGATTTGTTGCTAGTAGACCTGCCTTGCAAGAGATTTTAATATAAATTCTTCAGAAAGAAGGAAAATTACATGTGTCAAAAACTCAGATCTACAAAAAGGAGAAATTAGAGAAGAGGTAAATGAGAGTAAAATATTTTATTTTTTCTTAATTGATCCACTCAGATAAGAGTTGCTCAAAATGATAATAGCAACAGTTATTTGGTAATTGTAGCTTATGGATAAGTCACATGAATAATTGCAGTGTTACAAGGGACAGTAGAGAGGAACTGGTGAATAGTCTGTTGTAAGATATGTGTACTACCCATGAAGTGTATAGTCTTATTTGAAAAAGGACTCAAATTAGTTGTAAATGTATACTGAAAACTCAAAGGCAACCACACACACAAAAAAATGATATGCAAACAAAAGAGGAAAAATAGAATAATATGCTCTATTAACAGATAAGGCAGAAGAGTGGAAGACAAAAAAAAATACGGGAACAAGGACAATGGATAGAAAACAGTAATAAATATAGTACATATCAATCCAACTATATTAATAATCAGTTCAAATGATTTAAATACATCAATTAAAAGACAGAAATGTCAGAGTAGGATTAAAATTTTTTTAAAAAAGGCAAGACCCAACTATATGACATTCTGGTAGAAGCAAAACTATTAAAGCAATTAAAGGATCGGTGGTTGCCAGAGGTTTGAAGGGAGGAAGGGATGCAAAAAGGTGTTTAGGGCAGTGAACCTATTCTGTATAATACTGTATTGTTGTCTACATCATTATACATTTAATAAAACCCTTAGAATATACAATATGAAAAGTGAAACCTAATGTAAACTATGGACTTTAATAATGTATCAATATTAGCTCATCAATTATAATAAATGTACCAATGTAAGATGTTAATAATAGGGGGTCTAGGATGGAAGGAGATAAAGTAAAACTGTGTTTTTCTATAAATATAAAGCTGCTAAAAACAAGTAATACTTTAAAAATTTGTTTTACCATTTTTTTTTTTTGCAGTTGAACAATCTCTAAAGAATGATAAACTTGTTTTCCTTCTATTCCCACACTCTCACCATCTTTTATAAGTAATTAACTGAATTGTATATATTTTGAGTCCTGAGCTTTCTTGCATCCAGGTGTTGTTACACCATTTTTGTTGGGAGGATAGCCTTTGGTCCACTGAGACGAAGTCTGTCTGTTGTCTCTGGGATAGAAGTGAAATTCAGATCTTTGAGTTGAGGAGATGGAATTGTTCTGTGGACGAAATAGGGTCATGTACTAAACCTGGCCAGGATGGAGGGCCCTACAAACTCAGAGACTGAAATTAACCATAAAGGTTGGTCTGAACATAGAAATTCCTAACTGAAAGCAGGTAGTGGCGGGGAGTCACATCTCAGGCCTGTGGCTTTCTTAACAAAGGTCAGTCTCTACTTTAAGTGAACCTGTTTATTGTCCTTTTGCATCTAAGATAACATACCCTTGGAATGTCAAAGTAATTGTTGCTATATAATAGGTGGAGAAATCCATTTAAACAAAACTCTCATTTCTGAACATTTACATAGATTAGAAGAACAGATTAGAAAAGTTTCCAGTCTTTAATTTTCTCCTTGAGTTGACTTGTTCATGAATCTAAATTTACCTGCAGAACCTTAAAGAAAATGAGGAAGCGGCTGGGGGCGGGGGGGGGGGGCTGTCAGAAAAACATTACAAAGCATTATATTTTAATATTTTATTTTCAGTACCATGATGCTTTCTGAGAGAAATCAAAGTAGAAGAAAGATATAACTGGGACTATCTAGAGAACTTATGCTATTTTAACTCAGCACCATTTTTTTAAAAGCTACAAAAATAAACATTGTCGCATTGAAGAATTGTCTGTAAGAAGTGAGAATAGATGTTTCATTCTGAGCCCATTTCACATTCACTGTGAACAGTTGGATGTTATTGAACTGGCTTTGCCCTTTACTAGTAAATCCTGCAGCTAATCTTATTAAGAACTAGTGGAAACAGAAGTTGTATAGAAATCAGGAGTCAGCTTCATAGTAGAAGATTCCAAGTTTGTTTTTCTTTCTCTCTCTCTCCCTTTTTTGTTGTTGTTGTTGTTAAACGCTTTTCCTGTGTTTGTTTATAGAAGTTAACTCATTGAATTAATTATATTTGGAACATTTTAAATTATAATTACATGGGTTACAGGTGCAGTTTCCCTGTATGAACACATTCAAAGATTTAAATTTATTTTGTCAAGATCACTTTGCCTTGAACAAGCTTTAGATAATATTAAGGTGCTTTGACGTTTCTTTGAACATAAGCCATTTCCTTAAAATAACTTATCTTTTTCCTCTTAAATAACTTTGAAAGAAGAATGAGAACTGACTATGTAAATTCACAAACTTCAGAATTTCCTAAAATATTATATGTGAAGGACATGACATTGTGATTTCGTCACCAAGAAACTTACACCAAATTACTGTCTGTTGGCAGATAACAAACAGGTAGATTTTATTGTTTATGACTGCTGCTGGTTATATGTTAGGGATAGGCTAGGCTGATTTGGTAAAATCTAAAGTTTTATCAAGTCATTCTTCTTCTTATGGCCCTTCTAAGTTTCTCTAGTTTCACTCAAAATAAAATGTCTTAAGAAAAACAGCTCTTGGGGTCCTTTGTAATCTGTCCCTATTTATTTGTTAAACTCATTTCTATCTAAGACCTCTCTTTATCTACCACCACCCTTGCTTTTAGCATCCTACATGTCTTCCAAGCTTTTCCTTAAATAATTAAACATAAGTCTAACTATACAGGCATCTTTCTTCAAACTTACGGTTATTGCCATCTGTTCTGTATTTTTCCCCATAGCATGCGTTATGCCTAAGGTATAGGACCAAAAGTAAAGTAAGACAAAGGTGATGACTTAAGAAGTCAGTTAACTTAATGATCATTTCTACTATCTTATTTTCAGTGCATTATACCTACTGAAGAAAGTTGGAAAATCAGCCATTTGATCATCAGAGGGATAATTTAAGAGAGAAATAGCAATTGATTAAAAGGTAGAGTGACAAATTGAGTATGATATAGAAAAATTGCATAATAATAAACTCAATTTAGTGTTTAATATTAGAATGATAGCAGAGTTTATGTAATGTTCTTATAAAATGCATATGCATGCCACAAAAAGCTACTGAGGTTAACTTGGAGCAAACATTTCTCAATAAATTGGATGTGACATCTTTAAATACAAAGGATTATTCAGCATTTAGATGAACTACTCTCTTTAACTTAAAAGCCACTATTCATATGTGAAGGTTCTAATAATTCCCTTGGAAAATTAATTTAGGGAATAAATGGGCTTATAGATAAATTATTTAAATGACAGCTATAAGAATAAAACTGGGTTATCAGGAAGTCAATTTTGTTGTTATTGAAGATTGGTCATGTCTATGGCCATGTCACCCTGAACGTGCCCAATCTCCTCTGATCTCAGAAGCTAAGCAGGTTTGGGCCTGGTTAGTACTTGGATGGGAGACCACATAGAAATACCAGGACTGTAGGTGTTAAAAAAAAATAAAAAGATTGGTCTTGGGGTTGGTTAAGAAAAGGAAAAAAGACTAACATAAGAGCAGACATTACTATTTAAATAACTAAAATTAGAGGCATGATTTGACCTAATTTAAAATATAGATTTTTTGTTCCTAAAATAAGTTATACAGTGTGTTAAAATTTTTTTTAATTATGAAATTTTGAGAGATGAAAGTCTACTTTCTGATAAAATTTTGTGGGGGAAAATTATTTGATAATTTAATAAAACCATTAGTACTCCTGACTCTGATGGAAGAAGTAAAGGATTAAAAGTTAGACTACATTTAGTGACCAAATCTAGTAACTGGAGAAATTGAACAGCATTTAAATATGGTTAATAACAAATAAAAGGAAATGTGACTTTATTCATTTCTTGATTTCTATGATATTTGTGAATGCAAAGTCTATGAATATCAATTAAGAGGAGCATTTTGGGGACTGATTGTATTTGTATTTGTGTATGTGTACATATGTATAGTAAGTTTGAGTTGGAGGGAGATGATTCAACAGGTAGGACTAAAAGTTTATAAAAGTATATGATTTCTTTTGTAAGTACACATAAAGTTGAACCTACACAAAAGTGGAGTCTAGCTCAAGAAGCACTGTAATTTGATAAATGGCTAAAGAAAGAACTTCCAGAATATTTTCAAAATTCAGTTTTCTAATATATTTCCCACTTTATTTAATATGAAAACTTTCATTGCTAACTTCCATTAAACCTGAAATTAATACATACTGTAAGTTATTTAGTTTCAAATAAGAACCATGATGTTTTTATTATACTAACAATAATATGACCATTTCTACACACTGTGAGGGAGGAAGAAATTTTACTCTACTTTTCCAGGTTCTTCTGACTAGCCTGATAATTAAATTGGCATGAGAGATTAACTAAGAGGAAATAACCAAGTTTTATTACATACATTGTATGAGAACCTCAGATACATGAGTGGTTCTGAGCTAGAAGGTAAAATGAGGTATAAATGGCATCCTAATCTAAGGAAGGAGGTAGATGTCTTGGGGACTCAGAGGGGAGGAGGGTCATTCATAGGACAGTACGAGCAATGTTCAGTAATTAGAAGTTTGCTCTTCCCTATAGTTAAGTTATAAAAAGTTATATATATGGTGATAAATCATTATGGGCAACTCTCCAAATTTAAATTCTTTAAGAGAGTACAAGTTTCTCTAAAGCCCACAGGGTCCCTGTTGCCTTCAGCTCAATATAATCCACATGGCAAAGTACACATCTTAGGGAATAGATGTTCTGAAACCCTTAAACACACACACACACACACACACACACACACACACACACACACACACCCCTTCTTTTTAGAATGCCTCAGGTGCTTAGATTTGCTACCTATCATGTGTGTCACAACCTTCTTCTTGTTGAAAAGTCTCATTAAACTGTGCAAAAAAGTCCTGACACCAAGCATTCATTAGCAAAGACCAGCTTTCAGTTCTTAATTTATAGAAGATTTAGTTAAAGCTAATGATAAATACAAAAAAGCATCTGCATCTCTTTAGAGACTACTTACCATATTTTGCCTTACAGTTTTCCTTGATTTCTTCAAGTTGATCTTCACAGTTAATCAACCCATTCTCCTCCAACAAAAGTGTTCTGAGTACAACTTTTCTTGAGTATAAGCTTGATTTGTCCTAAGAAGAGTAGTTTCCCTATGATAAACCTTTGTTTCCATCCTCATTTTCTTCTTAAAAGTTTTTTTTTTTAAAGAAAATTTACAGTAGGAATACCCAATTGCTCATGAAAAATTAAATCTTTTAATGACAAGGTTAGACGATTTTCTTATGACTCAGAAAAGGTCATTCTATCATAATGCTCAAATTATGCCACTTGTAGGCCAACAAGAGGCAAGTTCCAGTTGATATACACAACATCAATCTCCCAGCTAAACTGAGACCCTCTCAATTTGAGATCACTGCGGCAACTGTAGGTTTATCCTACAGTCTATTCCACCTCATCCCCTGTGAATAGCCATTCAAATAAGAAAACACATCCCCAAGACAATTCTTTATAGCTATAGAAAAGTCTAAATGAATAGGGGGAAAAGAAACCTTCCCTTTTTCAATACATTGTTTCACAAAGACTCAGAGGTACAAATATTACTCAAGTAAAAGTAATTAATAATTGAACTGTAATTTACCTTTTTCATCTAAAGCATCTCTGTTAACTTGTAATTTTTAATGAAAAAGAAATGTTTACTTTTAAGGAAATAATGACTTGCTTAGAATCCCCCCTAACCACCAAAAAAGGATCTGAGGATCTGTCCCCAAAACAACTGAACTTCTCTAGCAAGATTTCAAAAAAAAAAAAAAAAGTTTTAGATGCCATGTTTGTTAAAATTTTAAAAATCTTAGGATACACTGATGGATTCTTATATTCATGATGTTACTACTAAGATTTTAAAATTATATCTTCTCAAAATATTCTCTTATTTTTTATAAGCCTTTGTACTTTTTATTTGACTCATAATTTATAATTATTTTGGAGTAATCATTTTTAGTTTTATTTGTGGGCATGTGTGAATGAAGAAAAATTGGTTTCTGTAAGAAATGTTAACAACTCCAATTTCCATCACTGAGAGATAAGATTAACATTTTAGAGTATATATCTATATTATTTTTTCCATAATATATAAATTTGTTTTTATAAATATAAGTATATAGTGACAACAGCCAATTTGATAACCTATTTTTTACTTAACAAATGGTGAACAATTTTAATAATATATCATAAACAATTTATATTATTTAGGTGATGTTCAATATTGTACAGAATTTTGTAATTGTTAAATTAAATTAAATTAAAAATTATTTTTTTGGTCAACCTCACAGATTGCAAGGACCTTGTCAGCTTACGATCCCTTATTTTTTATTTTTTATGCCTACAGCACCTGATTGTCCTAGGTGGTCTCCCGTCCAAATACTAACCAGGCCCGACCCTGCTTAGCTTCTGAGTTCAGATGGTATCGGGCTTGTTCAGGGTAGCATGGCCATAGACAGAATTTTATAATTTTGACTTTGTTCACTATTGCTTGCTTTTATGAATTATCATTGTATATAAAGCTTTATGCAAATTCCCATGATTTCTACTGGTTTAGTTACTGAAAGACTATCTGGATTAAAGGGTACACATAGAATTAAAGTGCGAGCTCCCTTAATGCTCTGTACATTTACAGTTTCATAGCAGCACATGACAATAACTATTTCCCCATAATTAATATTTTGTGATGAATTATATAGTTATACTTTTGTTATATATTCAATAATTAGGAGGAAAAAAAAGCACTAGCACATTTAACCTAAGTGCAAAACCTTAAGCTAGTTTTATATGGAACTAATCAATTCAGTGAGAAAAGCTGGATGAGTAAAGCTGTGTTTCCAGCCCTTTCTCAATTTTTTTCCTGTCATGAATCCTCTCACACCCCTGCACATACTTGTACACATGTGTATGCGCGCGCGCACACACACACACACACACACTCATAAATGAAGTAGATGTGTTCCATTCTACTGAATATTTCACTTGAAATTATTTTTACTTGAAATAGGTAAACCTAGGTCTAGCAGAGTTGCAAACCTCCCTGATAATTTTACTAGGAAGAATGAGTTACATATTTTGTTTTGTTTTGTTTTGATTTTCTGTTTCTGTTTAAAATATAGTTACAAAAGATTTCTATTAAGCCTTTTCATACTTGTGAAGTGCTATCTAATTTATTTTATTATTCATTCTGTATTCAAAGTCTAACTTTTAAATCTAGCTTTATAGTTGAAGAATTAATACATATAAAGATGAAGTGCCCTCAGTGACCCCAAAAATAACAAAAATGACCTAACACAGAGTTTCTTAGTGATTAAAATATGTACTTGTGTGCCTAGTGTCATTAGTTTTATGATAATACATGTTTTTTATATGATAGGTAAAATACAGGTCCAAAACATATCCTTCAATGAGCTTGTGAAGAAGTAAAACAGAACAAAAACAACACTGAATATTAAAATTTAAAGACAATCTTCCATATCTGCCAGGCTTAACTTTTTTTTATTTTTGACATTTATACAATGTATTTTTTTGTTTTGAAGAGGAAGCAAAAAGACATTAAGAACTTAATTATACTGACCTACACAACCCAGAGAGAAATTGGTTTTTAAATCTAATTTTTCTGACTTGATTTAAATACCCTTATTGCATGCCCCACAGAATATAATGTATTTGTCTATAGAAAGGAAAAAAGCTGTGTGTATTATTAAATTCTAACCTCACCTCTACAGACATCTATAGAAGGGCAACAGATCAGTCTAGGTGGCATTTTAAAGATTTTGTTTCAAAATAACAACAAATAGTAATCTCAAGAATCTTTTTTATTTGAGTGTTTTCAATGACCTCTATTTGGCTTAAGAAGTGTAATAATATTCTTATTTTTGAAGTCAAAGTACACATTTATGTTTTGCTGCAGTAAAGATAGCATTTTATGCCTAGAGAATTTTATCAGTTACCAAGTTTCAGTAGATCATATGCTAATACATTTTAATGCTCTAAGGAAAACTACTTGACCCTAAATATTTTTAGCTAAAGTTTCTGTCTTATTTTTTCTTCTCTGATGCCTAATAAGTAGGACATTTGTTATTAGAGAATAAGGAATCCAGGAAATATTTGTAAGAATAGAAGTGTCATGCTCAAAATTATTTCTGTCTTCTGCTTCTGTCAGGTTTTATTTTTATTTTAAGCATCCTAGGATAGCTTTATTTTTCTGATTTCTCTGCTTGATAGCAAATATGCAACAGCCAAATGGGAATATGTATAATGACTCCTGAGTATAAATCCTGTGTAATCCATAATCAATGAGTCTCTTGGGAAGAGTCATTTACAAAATGGACTTGAGTCACTTCTAGATGTAAGATACAGTCAAGGTGACAATATATAGGAAATAGGCTAATGATTTTAAATGGTTAATATTTTGATTCACTTTTATCTTTTTTGATGTCCTTTGACCCAGTTAACTAGAAACATTCCTCTTTCTGGTTAGTGTATCAGTCTAGGATATATTACAGAAGGAATAAAAAAAATAACATTCAGTTTTTATGTATATAATTGATACAACAAGGTTTATAGATGAAAGAATAATGCAGTGTTAGAAAATATAATTTTTCCAAATTAACTCTCTTATGTCCTGAAAACTGGAGAATTCTTGCCCACAGAGATGATTAAAACCTTGAAGCTGTGTTACTGTATAGGATAGAAAGTTTTAACATGAAAAGATTAAAAAAGAAAACACGTATCTTTCTCTTCCCTTAAAAAATGGTGTAAGGAAAAAATAGAAGAAAGGAGATTGAGATCATCAGACCATCCTTCAAAGCTTTGGTTTAGTAAGCAGGGGATGCATAGCATACCCCCTTACTTAGGGAGCAGAGTAATCAACTCTTGATCATCCCCGAATGAAGCTGAAATATGGGCAACATGATTTGTTAAAATTTTGTCTATCTGTTGTTAATTTCCCCAAGTTACCTTTAGTTTTAATGAGGCAGGATGCTGAGTTTCCAGGAGGTTATTTTTATGGAGTTAACTTTGTCAGAGACTATGACCTTACAAAACTGAGAGAAGACTGCCCAGCAGGATGACTAGAACACTGGGAATATACTCCCCAGCCTGAGTTAGTGGTAACTAAAATGGATCAGAAGCAGCCAGAGAGAGCCGAGTCATGTCTATTGCAGAGCTCAGCCATAACTACTGAGGGTAAAATGGCAGATGTATGAAGGGAATCAAGGTCAGTTAAGTCATATGTTATGATATAAATCTCCTCTGTTGTTTCCTCCAATTAAGAAAAAAAATAAGAGAAAGAGGAGGCAAACTGCCTCTTTAAAATCCACGCAGGATTCAGCAAGAAATGGAGCACTGTTCATCTGAACCTAGATTACAGCCCTTTCCACTATATTTCAGGTATTTATAAGAACCTGTGTGACTCTAGTCAGACTAGATTACCTCTAAATGTTTGTGAAATTTTACATTTCTATAAAATATTTTATTTAAATTTGTTAGGAATGGAATGAAATGTTGGAGATAACTCTTGTCCTTATAAGTTTAAAACTTAAGAAAAACCAAAGGCAAAAAAAAAAAATGATGTCCAAATGTGAGTACCGAATAACACAGTAATGAAGAACATTTAAAAGATAGTACAGTTATATTTAACTTTAACACAAAAAAGTGAGTATTAATATTTTTATAGAGAAATAATTTGTTAATATTTGAAGTACATTATGAGGCATTTTAGAGATAGCCTTAAAATATACCTTGATATATTTGTTAATTTATGCAACTAAATACTGTAGGTTAAAAAATATGTTATGCAGTAAGAATACAGAAATAAATAAATAATCCTGTCTTCATGAAACTTACAGTCTAAACTTAACAGAGAATAAACATGGTTAATAAACCAAATACAACATAGATAGGATTAGTGTTTGGGGAGTATTCATTATAGAAAAGTGTCACAAGCAAAATACTTAGTTATAAGTAAGCTTGGAATTTGGAAACTAATAATAAATACTAGGACAAAAGAAAGTTTTTCAAGGCGAAAGTGGTGGGAATTAAAGTGTAAATGTTAGTAATGACCAGACTTTGCAGTGTGTTGATTATTTGGCTTTGCAGTTTAGGTTTTGTGTAGTGTGGAACCACTGAAAAGTCCTGATCAGGAGAATGCCATTTTTAAAGTTTTTCATTAAGAATAAAGACCTATCCAGGACCCAAAGGAGAGGGAGTAGAAGCCTGTGCAAATTACTGGAGCCCCATGAACCAGATAAAGTTGCATAACAGTACAAGACTACAAGGCATAAGTAAAGATCTTTGACTACTTAGTGTACCCGGAAGAACCCTGAAAAAGTTGCTGCAAAAGAGGAACTTGCTCTAATTGGACCCCAGTCTTGTAGGAGGAGTCCCTGCAGGTTGAGCAGGAGAGTAAAAATAAGAAAGATAAGGAACTTACTGGGACCTCTATTTATTCCTTCATTTCATTCACTCATTCATTTATAAATTTAATCATAACATTTTGAGTACCTAATGGACCAGTGATATAGTGCATGGTAAGGGCCCTTGTTGAATAAGACAGGATGTTCCTTATCAGAGGCATGAAACACACACAATGTTTCCTTAGTGGAATGAAGGTGGAAAGAGTAGTATAGAAGCAAAAGAGGCTGAGAGAATACTTGATTCTGTGCCTCCTGAAGGAAATGAAAACAAGAAATGTATCTCCTAGGAATTTATAATTAAAGTTATTATTATTTTTTTAATAGTAAAGTAGCAAATTGGGTGGGGTAATAAAAAGATACTTTGGGGGAAAGAGATCAGGTGGGTAAAGAACCAAGGGGTCAGGAAAGGGCAGTATAAGCAAAGAAAAACACGAGGGCAAAGGGTCATACTCAGATGTGTGAGGATAACAGGTTTGTCTAGGGCAGTTGTTGAGGGAGGAAAATAAAGCTTTTCCGAGGAAGTACTGATAATGCGTAATGCCAGATCCCTCCTTAGCAAACCTAAACATGGCGAAGTGAAATTGTCATACACGTGAAGTACAAAGGCTGGATCATGGAAGGTGACCAATCATGATGACTTAAATATAGTAGGCAATCATGCAGGGGAGGAACAGAAGGAAGAATAATTTTATGTTCTGATTTAACTATTTTTAAATTATTTTATTCTTCCAATGAAAATAAAATTAAATGAAACTCCTAACTACACCTGGTGACAAGATAAATGAGCTGTGTCTCATTTTTCATTAATACATTTTATTTTACATTTTTTTTTAACTCAGAGAAAATATAGATTATTTAATTTTTTTTCTATCCCTACTACCAGGTCTATTCAAATTATATTACTCTCTTTTATACTTTAAATTTATCCCTTTTAAAATTAATACTTCAGAATATCCCATGATCTGAAGTAGCCAAGATGAGATTTTTCTAAGAACTTCTTGGCTTACATATATATCTTGAAATTCATTTTTTTTTTTTTTGCCAGCAATTCTTTTCACTTCGAATGGAATTATGATTTCAGAAAATAAGGGATGAACACTAAAGGAGCTCCCTTACAGATATTTATTTTGGAAGAAAAGTAGGCAGTTTAATCCTCATAATTGTAAGAATGTCCAGAGAGCATTCTGTTAGAGCTGTTCAGAGGTGGCATTGGACTTCTTCAGAAGGCAATGACATACTCCTCAGGGAGGAACAGAATGGATTTAAAATATATGGTGACCGTTAAGAATGTAAACTTTCAGTAAAATTATTTGTTCAACATTATTCAAATGACATGGTCCCAGGTATTTTAACAGTCTGAACGCTATCTCTTAAATCTTTTATATTCATCAAAGTTATGATGCAGTTTTTTGTTAAGCAGTGCTTGGCAAGTAAAAGTGAATACTGGCTCCAGGTCAACAAAATAATAATCTTTCTTATCCAGGGGTTCTGCAAAGTTAGAGATAAAGCACAATCACTGACTTAGTTTTCCATTTGTCTTTATGCCGGAGCCTGTTTTGGGTCTAGGAGTCAAAGTGCTTTAATAAAAATAATCAAACCAAATCTACAGTACATTATTATACCAGAATGCTGAATAACTGTAGTTATTCTTTCAGAATTTGACAACTTGGAGCAGAAATTGTTTTCGAAGCTGACCTGTTCAGAGATGTTCTTGGGCTGACTTAAATGTCCTGAGATTAATGTAGTAGGAATAGATCTGCCTTGGGACTGCTAAAAGAGTTACCTCCAGCTGTCCTTTTTTATTGGTCAACTGCTACCTCACAGCAGAATGAATTGTGGAGCAGATGCTTAGAAATCTTTTACTTAATCTAATCTAACGAGCAGTGCAAGATTGAAGCATGCTGTCAGTTGATAAGTGTAAGAGTGGTCTTTGAATATAATGTTATATATGTACTGTTTCAGTATAAGTTCCAAATTATTCATAACTTTTTTTCTATTCATTCAGCCAACATATATGTACTCTTCCAGGTCCTAGGAATACAGTGGTGAAGCATGTCATGCTAATAAGGGCAAACACCTAAAAACATAGAAACAAAAAACTAACAATAAGTTTTCTGAAGTGTGCAAAATAGGGTAATGTGATAGGAAATATGTGCTTTAGCTGGATTATCGGGGAAGGATTGATATCTGAGTTGAGACCAAAATGATAAGAAGCAACTATCTGAAGATCTGGTGGAGAAGATTTCCAAAAGTAAATATATAAAATACAAAGGCTGTAACAATGTACTTGATCATTGATCATTTTCAGAGACAGAAAGAAGGCCACCTGAGTTATTGCTTAGAGAGTTGAGCAGTAGTTAATGGAAGACCTTCTAAAATATTATAGACAATTTCATTTTTTTTTCATAGTATAACAGAACCACTGAATTTCTTTTTAAAATTTGAACTATGAATTATATGATTTCTATGTTTTAGTGGAAGTCAATTGTGTGAGGCAAGAGGAGGGTCAGAAAGTTCAGTACAAAGTCTCTTGCAGTAAGTAGTTCAGGTGAGAGCTAATGGTAGCTTGGATAGGATTATAATATTTATGTGTTAGATAAAGAATGTAAAGGAAAAAATGGGGCAAAATGACTCCTATTCTTGAATAATTAGGCGGTACCAATCTGAGGATAAAGTATGGGTGGGCGATAGGTGAAGAATCAACAACGGAAATGCTTTGATGCTTGGTAGATACCTCAGTGGTATAAACTGAGTATCAGTTGGACTACTCTGGAATTCATGGGCAAGTCCAAACTTGGTGATCTGAAATTCATCAAGAAACAAAGGATACTCTTAATATCTGCAGCTTGATAATGGAATAAGAAACAGTAAAGAAACAAATGAAATGAAGAATGAGTAAGAAGAAACTGGCTTATTGTAAAGTCTCAGAAAACTAGAAAATGTAGTGTTCAAAGAAGGGAGTGGTCAGTTACCAGAAATGAAGTTGATAATTTGAATAAGAAGAGGACAAAAATTGCCCTTTGGTTCAGCAAGATGTAGTCAGTGGTGATTAATTGACCTTAGTCTATAACTTGACTGTACTATTTTGGACTGAAAACTTCACTGTAAACCTTTTATTATTGTTAGTAATGCGGTAATGGTAGAATTAATTACTTTAAAAATTTTTCCCTGAAATGGCACAAACATTCTGAGGCATGGATGGCCAGAAAGATGAATGTTTCTACATTCTGACATCCACAATCACAGACATCACTTTATTCCCTCTCTCATAGACTTTATATTATTGTGCAAAGTCAGCAATCCCACAAGTACAAGTAATTGAACTGAGTAACCTCTTCATGAATTCAGACATCGTATTCAATTTTATAACATATGACTAAGCTTGTGAAAGTTGAAAGTTAAAACAGCAACTGAATCATCTGAATTCAGCTTACATTCTAAAGATGGGTGACACTGTGGTTATTGGGCATTTATTTTTTGCTGTATTTGCGTTCTTTTATTTATTACATCTGATGTTAATTGCAATGTGCAAAAGAATAAACACATTTTTCCTAAGGTAAGATAAATGTAGGAAGGTAGACTCAAATTAGCTCACTCTGAATATCAGTCAATACCCCATGTGATACAGAATAAGCCCCATTAAACAAATTTAGATATTTCTAACTTGAAAAAAATGTGGTTCCTATTTAACCCTACATTAAATTATAACAAAACTGAACAATCTCTCTGTATATGCTGATCAAATATTCTTATAGCTAATTACCACATGTAAGGACTCTCAGAGACCTCTATACAAGTACAATGTAAGTAAAAATGTTGGTATTTTGTTTAAAGTGTTTTAGTTGATTGTTTTTTTTTTTTTTAGTTGCTGAATTTCTGTCTTACTACAAGCGTTTAGTTTCCTTAAGGATGCGACAATGAATTTAACACATAGCTCCTGCTGCTAAAAAGTAAACTTAAGGAACAGATGGAGATGGTGGCACACTTGCATTTTGTTCAAGGGTGAGGGTTCAGGCTGACAGAAAAAACAAAAGATGGGCAGCTAAGAATTCCTGCTGTAATTTTGACTTCTGATATGATCTTTCGTAAGTCACCCAACCTCACTAGGAGTCACTTGGTGAAGTCAAGAGAGAAAGGTTTCCTAAATCTAAGAGGCAGGGTGTGAAATAATAATTCAGGTTTTTAAACAGATATAGGAAGAGGCTGTTTCTTTACAAATAAAGATAGTAAATGTGTGTGAGTTTGGAATATTAATCTAGGCTGTGGAAATCAAAGCCCTTATTTTCTTCTCAAACATGTATAGCCCCATCCTTCTGCAATTAATGCAGAAGGTACAAGTTTCCCATGTAAGCATTAAAAAAAAAAAATCAGCTTTAATTAGAAATAGAAGAAACATGAGAGTCACTGGTTTTCTGACTTTCTCTGTTGCACAGTGCCCCTTCTAAAATAAAATTTCTATCTTAAATTAATATTTAATTCAGATAAAATAAGAGTGGTTCTATTTGCTTTAGGAACATGGCCAAAAACGCCATTGTCTTGGCTCTGTTTTATTCTCTGTCAGTAGCTCCAGCTACATTTTGGATAAGAATATGGATGTACTCAGTGATTTGATGAAGAATTTTTTAACTTATAAAGTTCTGAAACATGTAAGCCATTGACCATTATTGCACCAGACATGTCTATCCCAAATCTCTCTCAAGCAGAATTGGTCTTAGACTACTTTGCAAAGAAGATAATATTTGCTTGCCAGTCCCTCATTCTCTGCTTTGTATTACTTATGTTTTAAAAATTCGAAGATATGCAGTGGTTTCTTTATGTTTTTTTTTTTTAATATTTCCTCACCATTAGTGTGTTTTCTAACTTCCATAAGCAATCTCCCATGATCTTGACATGTAAATCCTCCCACTCCATCACACTTACCGGATTTTTGACCCATTTCCTTTTAGTTCTTCAAGTAGTGAATTCATTTATTTCTCCAGCAATAATCGATTAGCCATTTACAAAGAATGGGACACTGATTGTAACATGACCTTAATTAAAATGTAGTTTTTTCTCTCAAGCAAAGTGTAGCTTAAAGATGCAAACAAGAAAGTCAGCAAGAGACTTGAATGTAAGTTATATTTGAGGTATTGTGTTACTTAAAGTCAGATGTAGATAACAGAGCAATCTGTAGATGATTCATTGTTTATTGATGACCATAATATAATTCATTGGGATATAAATGTGAATGCATTTTGAAATATCAAGACATTTACAAGTTAAAGTAGTAATAATAATAAGTAATCACACATATAGTTTTGATGCACACTCCTATTACGTCCAGATTGTCAAAAAGTATGATATAAGATGAATAAATGCAACAAAGATGACTTACTTCTATTATTTCCCCCTTCACTCAAAAAAATATCCTCTCACCAATGCCATCACTTCACAGAAGCAGAAAATGAAAATTTTTAAATTGTGCTGTAGGCCCAGCCATAGGACTGGAAGAGTACTTGGAAGGATAATAGAAGTATTGCTTTTTTTTTCCCCCTCTCAATATTTATTCTTTAATGGGTGCTTCCACATGAAGAAGTAGTAAGTGGAGCATTTCAATCATTATGTCTGTGAGGGAGAGAAAATGAGATAGTGAGAGAGAGAGAGTGTGCAAGTGAGATTCGCACATATGATATTTGATACCCTGCAAATCTTATATTTTATTGTTGACTGATTGCTGTGTTTTTAGGTGTGACCATCAGTGTCCTGAATAACAACTTTTATAATAAGTGGTCATTGTACAAGTTACAAAAGAAAAGTTAATTTGCTTATAGAAAGGCCAAGCAATAAAAATCTTCAGCAGCATAAACATAACAAAGCTTGAAAATAACTGCTGCTATTACAAAACAAATGACTATTTCCAGTAAATCTCACACTGTGAGGATTTTTGATCACACATAATCTTTTCAGTAACAACTGAATGTACTAGTTATGGCAATATTTATCATACTACTGATATAGCAGTAAAAATATGAGCATGGTCAAATAAAAAAGATTTTTGTAGTATCTAAAGAGAGCAAATTGTGTCTTAATAATCTTATTTTAAAGACTAAAGCGATCATCTTGTCAACATCCTCTTTATATATTTCATGTCACACAATTTGTAGACCATCTGGAATAATATATGTGAAATAATTAAGAAAAGAATGCACCAGAAATTTGTGTTATAAGGAATATATTATGCTTATTATTTAAAGAAAAAATTAAAGTAATACTAGTCTTTCCATTAAAGAAATTGTGTAGAGTCATACTTTAGCAGATATCTTTAAACTTTATGTTTCTAAACTGTTATACTTTTTACCGTTACATATTTGTTCTTCCTTTGGTGTACTCTGGGCCTTTCATTCTGAAGATTAATGTTTATGACTTTATAGTTATTGCATTTTATGAATCAGTTCATATTCTAAATCATAGTAAAGATGCCTGTTTTCTGAGCCTTGAAGACTTGTTCCAGTTTATAGAACAAAGCTGTTTTCATGCCTCTAGAACACTGTGTACTTTGCATTTTTATGCAGAGCTTAAAATTTTACCCAAAACTTTCTGAGGATGATTTCAAAGTGTTTCACCACATGGTTATTCCTCGTATAACACAACTAGCCAAATCTAGGTCTGGATTCGGGTTTCTAAAATTAGAAAACTACTACTGAACGTATTACAAATAATCTTTACTTTGTGCTGATAGAGCAAGAAAATATTTAGAAAGGGAAATAGTTTTTTATATAAGAAAATAACCTAATTGTGTATTTTTCACCAAACTTTATGGAAATTTTTAATTTGTTTAATTTAAAAATCACATTGTGTAAACAGTCCTTTGTTCTGCCTATTGTACTTAATATTACCTAATTTTCTCATTATTTCAAAATCTGTAACCATTTAAGTGATGGGAAAAAATCTTAATATGTGGACATAAAATAGTCATATTTCCTGATGTGGAGCATATCATATGTCTATGGTTTTTTATCATTTTATAAATTATATAAAAGTGCATTTTTTTTAATGCATAAACTGTTTTTATACTAGTAGGAAATGTTTTCAGAATTCACAGATTTCGGTCTTGGTTTCCATTTTTTTTCAGTTTACTCTCTTCTGTCATCATGTCAGTATTTCAAACGCCGACTTGTTGATTCAAGATATCTTTGCCTTCTTTTATTCATTTCATGTTTTTCCTTTTTCTTTTTTTTCCCTCTTCTGTCTCAGTTTAGATTCTATGGTCTGTTATTGAGCCCATTCCTTTGCACACATGCTAGAATCTTTTGTCTCAATTTTATTTTACTATGCTTGTCTAGTAATCCTTGTTAAATCCAATTTACCATTTTTCTGTATATGTTACAGAATATAGTTGTCAAAATACGCACAGACATATTGGGTAGCCTTACTTTAAATCTGCGAAAATTAATCTCAAGAGTTCTCTCAAAGCTTTGCAGCCCTTCGTTCATTCACTCTGCCATTTTCATGGATGATTATTTCATCACTTCTTCAGGTTTCTAGTACCTATTCTCTCACCCTTACTTTCAGCTCATGACTTTGGCTCCAATTTCACTGAGCAGATAGAAACAAAAAACTCACATTTCTACTACTTACCTGTTTTTCTGCATATATGTTGCCTTTCTTCTGTTGGCACATTTGAGTTTATTCCCCTCAACTCCTCCATACCCCAAAAAACAAATAATAAAAAAAAAACTATCACATTCAGTCTTCATATTAAAAAATATTTAATCTATCCATAAATTCTTTTGGCTCCTCTTCAAAATACATTCAGCTTATCACTACTGCCCCTGCTAATGCCACTGATCAAGTCTCCATAACTTGGATTACAACAGCCTCTAATTTAGTCACTCAGCTTCTAGCCCAGTGAAAAGTCTCTTCTCAACAAAACTACAAGAATGATCCTGATAAAATATAAAGATGGATGGGTGGATGGATGGATAGATACAGAGATTTAGCTATATTTTCAATGAGATTATTTCTTTTCATAAAACAACCACCTCCCTACCCACCCCCACTAGATGAATTTCTCACTCAAAAAAATGTAGTCCTTTCTATCCCCAAGTCCTACATACTCTGTCCCCTGATTCCCACCCCAACTCTGAATTTAACTGCTGTTAATCAGTCTGCTTTAGACACATAAGGGCTTTTTTGCTATTTAAAATACCAAGAAGACTTTTCCCTCAGAGCTTTTGCATTGGCTTTTCCCTTGCTTGACAAGCACCTACATGACTAGCTCTGTCTCTTTCTTTGTATTGCTTTTCAAATTCCACATCATTATTAAGAGTCTTTTTGATCAGCCAATATAAAATATCAAAGTCCTCTGTATGTAATTACCCTTTCTGTCCCTCTCTGCTTTACACTCTTAATGGAACATATGCCAATTCATATGTTCTCTTGCTTATTTGTTTATTTTTATCTCAGACTGAGGTATTTATTTTCTTATTCACTGATGTAAGACTAGCAACTAGGTTTAGGCTTGGAATCTTGTAGATACTAAATAAATATTGACTAAATTAGTAAGTGAATGAATGGATGGATGGATGGGTGAAAACCAAGACTTGGGCAATCACAGTCTGAATTGGTGTCATTCGGTATGCTTCAGAAGTAGCTGCTGATGTATTCCCTAATCATGTGCATTGCAATTTATTAGTTTTCCTTTTAATGTTGTCTTCATCCACTTCTGCCCAAAGGACTCTGAATATACCATTGATTCACCTTCAGCAATCATTCTTTTAACACTACTATTCACATGCTCTTTCTACTAACTAGAATTCATGTAATTCTTCTCAACTTGGTGATTGCATATCCATGCTTCAATGCTTTTTCAATGATCCCTCCTCTGTGTGGCCTTTCCTAGTTTCCTTGTCAGTTAGTCATCCCTTTCCTTGTGTTGCTGTAGATTAGTGCATTATTATTATGATAATTACAAGATATGGTGATAGATTTTTGTTATGGGTTAAATTGTATCCTCCAAAATTCATAGGCTGAAATCATAACCCCGAGTACCTTAGAATATGATCTTATTTAGAAATAGAGTGAATACAGATATAATTAGTTAAGATGAGCTTATACTCATACTCAGTAAAGTGGGTGCCTAGTACCAATAAATAGTGTTCTTATCAAAAGAGAAAATTTGAACAGACACATGTACAGAGGAAGAATGTCAAGTGAATGGGAAGAAAGAAATTGAAATGATGATGCAGATGTCAAAGAACTCCAAAGATTGTCAGCAGAACAGCAAAAACTAGGAAGGAGGGAGGGGACAGATTTTTCCCCCAGCCCCAAAGGAACCAGTCTTTCCAACACCTTGATCATGGACTTCCAGTTTCCAGACTGTGAGACAATATTATGTTGTTTAAGCCATCCAGTTGGTGGTATTTGTTCCATCAACACCAGCAAATTAATAGGTTTGTTTTCTTTTCCAGATTAGAAATTCATCTTTTGTGCTCATCGATTTTTATATAAATCCTTCCTCTAACTCCAGCCAATCCCCAAATCAGACAGTGTCAATGGAATGAGCAACTAAGTAAAAGAATAAGTAAATGAATGGTACCAAGATGAAAAAAAAAATCCTAATTTATCACTGTGGCTTGAGTTTGTAAGACAGGTATAAGAAATTGTTGGAGATGTTAAAAAGAACAAAATGAGATGGTATTTTTTCTACTGAAGATCTATGTAGACATTTAAATTTCTGTGACCTCTTTCAATCCTACAGACTCTCTTCTCTATCCTGATTTATGTACATGAACCCACTCTCTTTTTTCCAATTGCTTTAGAATGACCCTTTTGCATGAAAATTTGTTTCACGATAATTCCTTCCTGAGACATTACCTTCGATCCAATTCCCTATGTCAGATTTTCTATGTAAACTTCTGTGACAAATGTTCTGACACTTCTGTCTATTCACATTGATTAAATCTCTGTTGTCCCTCTTCAGTGTAAATGAATTATATTTGCAAAGGGATTTTAACTGTAAAATAATGCTGTCTGGATTTTTTTTTTATGCTTCTGATTTTAGAAGAACTAAAGATTTGTTCTGATTTCTTCTACATTCAACAAGGAGATTGGAAGAGTTTTTAAAGGGGACAAGAACAAAATGTTATCAAAAATAAAATAATATCACACACTAGACTGAGGACCTTCTAAGGAGAAGTAAAAATATATTAAATGGAACAGCTCTGTGCTGATTTTTCTTAGGCCATGTGGAAAACTTTGTAGACTGCTGCTCTTTGTAGAAAGATGTGTAACATATTTGCAGGGGAAGTATCCTTGTCATCAGGGAGTAGTAAAAAAGAATTAGGTTGCACTAAGGTAAATCATCAAACTGATTGCTTGGGACTATCTCCAGACCAGGGCAATGCTCATGCCTTGCAAATAGCATTTCACTCAGTAAGACGCTATGTAGATATTTGAATTCAGATCTCTTGCTTATCATAATGGGTATATTTGCCTGGAAATCTGGCATACGTGCACGGGGAATACTTAACAATTATGAAAAACTGATAGAATGTAGGTTCTGGGGATCTTGGTCATTTTTATTTCTTTCTTATCAAAAGACAGTGCTAACACATAGTTTATGGATTTAAGGCTTTAGTATGTGTTCACAGCATTCTCCTACCTCTGGTAGATCCTGTTTAGTTCAGTTTATAATTTCTGACTTATGAATGGTGTGACAACCAGTGGTAGTATTGATTTTCATTTTTATCATGGGTTTCTAAATCAGGAAGTACATTTATGATCATAACAGGACATTAAAACAGGTAGGTTGTGTGTTTTTGAATAATTATCTGTTGCTGAGTTTATATTTTAAGGAGAATAATAAAAATGGTATAACTATTTTTCAAAAATGCCTTCTTCATAGTTATTATACACTTGAGAATTACATTTCTTATAGAAGACTTAGTTAACTGAAGGACCACATGAAGAGATATATTAAGAAAATTCTTAGGGTTTTTTTTTATTGTCTATATAGTTATTATGCCATAAGTATAGCATAGAGATCACTGACTCTCCTCATTTTTTTTATTGCATCTACATCAACAATGTATTTGTTCTTTAAGCCAATACCTAAGTATAAGAGCTTATTGAACAGTAGTTCTAAAATGTAGCTAGAGAATAAAAGCAACTCTAAAATCTTAGACAGCATTCTATAAACTAATAATGATGTAAAACTGCAATAATATAAAAATACAAAACAGTATTGGGAAATATTACTCAGTACACAGGTGATGGTTATTTTTAAAAGGCAGTACTTGTCTCTTGTTTACCTACATACAATGTAAAAAATACAAATAGCATCTGTAGAAGGAAGCAATTCTCTGTGCTGTGCTAAGCTAAATATATCCTGTTTTCTAAAAAAAAGTAGATATCATACAAAATAGGTGTATGAGGAAAAAAAAACCCACACAAGATATACTTGTCAGAATATGGTCTAGTATAGCAATTTTAGTGCAAGACTTAACGGCTACCCAACCAAACACTTATTTAATTGGCACCCATTTCCTAGTAGGACCGGCTCACCAACTTATAAACAGGCAACATGCCATTCTAAATGACAGATGGCTGTGAGTATTTGCAGCCAAGAGAACATGAATGAACATCAAATGTGTTTGCTGAGGGCAAGAGTCTCAATCAAAAACGCCCAAACAGCTGTCTTTCCTACGGTTATGAACCCAGGGTTTAAGGCACCTGCCACTCTTACTCCAACTCTTGTGAGAGTAAATTCTCTCAAACCTC